>CM046877.1:339426131-344791131 GCA_025667525.1 Glebionis coronaria
GGAGTCTTTTTCCGCAACTTTGACCGTAAATATGTTTGTTTATGTTAAATAATTGATAAAAGTTATATCAATGGAAAATACATTTAAAACTCTATCTTTATATAATATATTATCTCAAATGTAATATAATAGACAAAAAAATAATTACGATAAAAGTTGCGAAAGAATGACTTTGAAAGACAAATGTGAAAACTTATTTGAATGTAGTAATACATTTAATAAATGAAATTGTGAATAATTAGAGATTCTTCAAATAAGACAGCGTGTGCTATTTGAAAAATGCAACCGTTACATATATTGATAAATATAAGATTGCTTGTGACATATTTTTCATAATATTGTTTGTACAACCTGAGTTTACTAACAATTAAAATGAACATAACCAACATAAATACTTGTTGGCTAAAAAACTTTTAAAAAGTGTTGTGACCATTTTATTGTGTAAAACTAAAAATGATAATTTACATAAAACCATAGGGTTAATTTCGTTAAAGATTAAAAGCTTTTCCAATGGAACAAATAAATTAAAAATAGAAAAATCTATATGCACACGGATGACACTACTTCTTTAAATACGAATGTTTTGAACACCAATATTTAAATTAATCTAGTCGAATCCTCGGGTCAACCGGTTTTCTAACAAAAAAAATTCTTTATATTTTTAATAATTAATAAAAATTATATATAAAAATCAAGAAAACTTTCGTATATTGAAGACATATAAACTATTTATCAACCAATATAATATGTATAAATAACTTTTATCACAAATCAGTAATTTTTTTTTCTTTTCCAAAACCCAAAAAATTCAAAACCTGTTGTGTCTCGAAAACCGGATTGACCCGGGTCACCCCAAACCTGACGAGTATATCCGTGTTTCAAAAATGTGAAACCCAATTTAATATGACTTGCCTTTTTAACCGAAACAGGTCACCCGGTTGACCCAGCTAAGTCGACCCGGGTCTAAAAACAATAAATACAGTCTACCCACACCATTAGTCTTTCTTAACAAATACGGAGTGCGTCCATCTTTTTAACACAAACGCCTATACATATGGGTCACGTCTGATGGGTAAGCCCATCCGATAATCTAGTTACAAACGAAATTCCAAACACCCCACTTCCTTGTTAACAAAGGCAGACAGATTGGATCACAAGAATAATATCGCGAGAATAAGTATTGTACTTGATTAAAAAAAAATGGTAGCCTAAGCGCTTAAATAGAAACCATATGACTGTTATAGAAACAATGATGCCCATACATTTGATTTTGTTCCATAATCTTATCTTTTTTTTACTACTGTATATTATAAATTATTTAATATAATTTTAAATTTTAAAAATCTAAAAATATACTTTGATAAGTGTGCAATCTTGATAATCACCTTCTTTGTAACAACCTATTAAAAATTCATTTTTAATTTTAAATCAAAATGTTTTTTTCTATTTATTTTTTCACAATCTACTTTCATCATATTTTTTAAATTTTGTGCTCTTTAATCTTACATTATTTTTATATATTTTATAAATTTGAGTTTTTTTTTTATTTTTAGTTAGTTCACTTTTATTTTAAATCGAGTTTTTATAATTTTAACTTGAATCTGAATATAAAATTAAAATTGATGAGTAGTATAACATTTGTTTGCCTTACAAATCATCAGGATATAAGAATCTATCAAACACATTAGCGAGCATCACATAATATAATTAGTCGCCCTCTTAGTTGAACTCTATATAAAATTGAAAAGATACTTCTCATTTGTACTACCATTTTTATTCTTTCATATTTATTGAGTTGCGGCTTACAAATGGCCACCTTACATTCGGCTTGCACTTTTAGTGGTGTTTCTCATTTTGAAAATAAATAATCAGATGATAATTATTTTGAAAACGTCATTTTAGAAAATAGTGTTTGGATTTTATTATGTTTGAAATCGCAATAATCAGTTTGACAAATTTGATTATTTAATTATTTGATAAGTAAAATGAATAAAATAAATTTCATTTTTTCGAAAATCCATTTTAGAAGCTTACTTTTTCAAGACTCCATTTTGAAAACGAAATAAGCAGCTCCCTTACTTACTTTTTCAAAACTCTATTTTGAAAGCTTCTTAACGCAAATAATCATTTTTCTCCATTTATTATCCAAACACTCATTTTAACTTATCTCCATTTTCAAAATGAGCAGATAATCTGGTTGCAAAGGTAATCCCAAACACCCACTTATTCGTTCTTGTCTTTCCCTTTTATTGTTCCCATTGATGGAGCATGAGGTAAATTGAAATATTATGTAAATAAAATATACGTATGTGTAGTAATCAAATAATATGAAACACTATATATTATTCAGTAGACTTTTATGATCAGAGAATTGAGATCGATCGTGTAAGAAAGAAACAATTTTCATTTTCATTTAGAAAAGTTACTATATTTGTGTGAGATTACAAAATATGCGATAGTGATTCATGCTTTTTTTTGAACAAAGTGATTCATGCTTAGTATATGAGGTGAAACGACTATAGTACCAAAAAAATGCAAAACATGAACTGTCACTTTAAATATATCTTTTTATGCCACTTACCATCAACTTTTCACCTTAGGGAAATACATGAAATATTAGGACATGTATCATGAAGAGGTGATGTACGTATCACATTATCCATCTGGTTATTATATGATCCAAAACTCTATCTATGAGCCATACACAGCAAAAGCCTTTTAACACACACATTTTGTCATCAACAACAAAATGTAACCAGCATGCAATAGAATTAAATAATGGTTAGCTACCTATTCACAAAGGTCGCCGCCTCTAATCATCATGAAACACATTCCTTCTCTCATGGATTCTGAGTTGTAGATGTAATGTTGTAGAATCTTGATAACCTATGAATCTATGAAGGGGGTTGATGATTTCTAGAGAGAGAAACTAGAGAGAGAAAGTGAGAGAAAACTATGTGTTATTTTGTTAAGTGGAAACAAGAAATGTTCAACAACCAACCCCTTTCCAAGGAGGAAAGGGGTATTTATACTTCCAAGCCTCTAATGGACTTGGGCCGGCCCATGACAAGCCCATGGGCCGGTTCTTACTTAACTAAATAAGTAACTATTAACTATTTGTTAACTACGAGCTATTACAACATAAATAATATTGTGGAGTGACCGATACTTCTAATATACGTAAAAACGTATTTCTAACAATCTCCCCCTAAGGGAGGTCACTCCACGTTACAAAGTTCTAAACCTAGCATACTATACTAAGTCTTCGTTCTTTAGCTCGTAGTCTTTTCTTCTTTTCTTTCTTTTGTTGTGAATATGTTAGTTTGATCTTTTAGGCTTTGGCTTGAGAGCATTGTTCTTTTGGCCTTTCACGTGCGATCTTTTCCTTCTTGTGAATTTTGCCTCCTCGTGACTCCATGTTCCACACACTTATGTCTTTTTGTTGAATTCTCGAAAGTTTCAGAGTTTGGTACAGCGGAAGACTTTATCTTGTACTTTCTTGAATTTTTGCTAAACTTTGATGCAGAAAAACATAAGCATGTGGGAACGACTTCTACAGGTACACCGCAACACCACCGTCTTTAACTGGTACACAGCAACGCCACCGTCTTCAAAGGTACACAGCAACGCCACTGTCTTTAACAGGTACACAGCAACGACACGAATAAAATGGCTTTGAACATTTTATTCTAATTCGGTAGCATTTTACCTCCGGTCGGTGAAGACCGTTGGACGATATTAGATATCGTACCCGTGACGGATAGTTTCAATTAAGTAACTTCCTGACAGGATTTCGCGGGTAAACCCGTTCTCTTTATTCGACCGTCAAAAGCTGACTGCGAACATAAAGAGTGAATCACTTGGATAAATTATCCTTGTGATTTGAAGCCGTCAATTCATGAAACCTGGAACAAGTGAATTTCAATTAAGATTTTCACCATCGTTGCTTTCCAGTTGTCACGAGCTCAATTCATAAAGAATCTTGCACGTCACCTACCAAGTGCTGTTTGATGTTAACACTAGAAGGATTTCCACTCGTCACTGTGATCAATAAAGAGTCACTCTGAGTGTTCTGGCAAGATC
Organism: Glebionis coronaria; assembly: GCA_025667525.1. Classification (NCBI taxonomy): domain Eukaryota; kingdom Viridiplantae; phylum Streptophyta; class Magnoliopsida; order Asterales; family Asteraceae; genus Glebionis; species Glebionis coronaria. The sequence continues at coordinate 339,430,215 of CM046877.1, forward strand.
ATATGATAATGCGTAGAGGCCTGGAACGAGTTTAAGTTCAATTAAGAGTTAAACCACTGTTTCTTTCCAGTTTTTCACAAGATTGGTTCTAAAAGAACCACACGTGTAACCTACCATGAGCTTGTTTGATGTTGGCTCAAGCAGGATTTCCATCTTCATTGTAATACTTGCGTATTACTCGGATGTTCTGGCAATATTACAGGAATACTGCGTAGGACTCATGAAAATCTCTTACTTTTCACAGTGTGTGAGAAAGCAAGGAATAAATGGAAAGTGTCCTAATGAGACTTTTGATGATCTCTTGGCTCTAGACTCGATTGTGCGTTTTGATTTAGTGAGCGATGGCTGGAGAGGAGTGCCACCTTTTCAATACCAGTCTATTCGGAGTGAATAAACCAATAGATAACGTGTTGATCTCCGTGTGATTAAAACAAATACCTTTTGAGAGATATTTGAGTTAGCTGGGAAGGGTTATGCATTGCATCACTGGGTCCATGACGTCTTTCTTCAATATCAAGAATCATTAACAAAAATGATCTCAATAGCATATGTATTGACCCGGTTTCTGCCTAAAGTTGTAAGGAGGGCTTCTTTCTTTACACCCTTTATCTTTATAATTCTTTTTCATTCTTCAACCCCTTCAATGCTTACCAATACGTCATCACTAGCACCTTGTTGTGATTGTTCCAGTGCTAGCTTAAGTACTTGGTCGGCATTCAGCTACGTTCACATTCTTTCTCCATCTTTCCTAGGACTTCTAATTCTATCTAGGGAATTGTCCTTGGGAAGATTCCATCGGCTCTGATGAATCATTGGACTAAACCTATTCCTACCACCCTTTTGTCACCACATTCGTCGTGAATTAAGCGTGTTTTGGGAAGGAATTGCCACCATGAAAAATCATTGAAAATCACCTAAAGTACTTGTGATATTGAAATCAAAAGTTTCGTACCTTAGGTGTTTTTGATCATCAAAAACGCTCCCCCTTAACACGTGCTTTACACATATTAAGTTGGATTATCGTTAAGTCTTTTTCATCTTTTAGCCAAGTATCACTTAAGTCTCCTTAATCCCATTTTCTCCCCTTATCCAAAATGTTAACCATTAATATTTGGGATATTGAATGGATTAACCGGTCTTTGGGTAAAAATGAAATCGATGTTTGGCCATAGAACAAGTTAATGCTCCCCCTTAATTTAATAAGGGATAGTTGTAGTGCTTTAGTATGATATATTTTGAAAGATTTAGAATCTCGTGAGAAATTCTTGAAAAAATTATCATACCTTAACACTACATCAAGCCATTAAAGCACAATATTCACAAATATACATATTCACAATTGAAAACCAATATAAAGTGGACCTGAAATGTACGACCCATTAGATGGATCGTTGTAGTAGCTTGTGGTGCACTAAATATGGTCTACCACCAACGAATCTTTCCAAGCTCCTCATCAATCTACGTTCACGGAGCTTTTGATCAATCTTCTTGATCACATACTTCGCCATCTGCCGATAACCCTGATGCCGATCCTCAGTCATCTCTGGTAAAGTCCCACCCGAATTGAGATGATCCAACTTTCCTCTGACGTAGATGAGAGTCCCATCACTGTACTTATAAAGCTCACCCACCCTCATAAACTTCATTAATCCTCGACTGTTCAAGTAGAAAATCCCACAATTCGGAACAGAAATGCCGGTATAGGGACATCTGTTGACATGTTGAGGTAACACTTGATTCACTGGACGGGTTAGGTTAAGCTTCCTTTGGTAACTTTCGACTCCCAACTGAAGATCTTCAACTCGTTTCTTGATAACAACGCTTCGTGTGAACATACGAAGTGCTGTATTCAAGGCAATGAGGTCTTCACGAGGAATATGTGTGAGTTGATCACGGGTCATCAGAAGCAACATATCTTCGATATCCTCAAGGCGAATGATAGAAAAATCTCCCTGCTGGATTTTGTATTCTCTGTCATCCTCCCTTTTCAAACGAATCTCCGTCACATGATAATAGCCATTCTTGGCTTCAGTTTTCAGCCCTAAAATACTGGAGATGCGGATATCGGATCTAACGTTGCTTCCAGAATTGACTAAGCAGCAACCCCTGTACGCCCATCGGGCTCGTTCGTCCCAATGAGATGCACCTATGACAGCATACATATCATAATTACGATTTACCTTTGGGACCCAGAGTCGGTTTACCTTTTCCTCGATAAAGGGTATTGTCCCCCAGTTGGCAGCTTTCAGCAAGGTAAGAGAAGTTGCGTACTTTGATGACCCCTTCAGAAGATACACAAGATCATTGGTGACGAAGAAGTCAAGAGCAATCTGATTATCTTGAGAAGGATCAAGTGGAGGTGGAGCTCTTTCTGAATCATGAAGACCTGGCCGTTGAACGGTATTCAGAGCTTTCAGGATCTCATCAGCATAATACTCGAACTCCATTTGGGTTAACCTGGTTTTGGCGCGAAGTCTTTTATCCTTCAGTGCTTTCTTCACCAAAGACGGAGTAACCGAAGTCTTATACTCATGAGCAAGAAATGCACACAAGTCAATCGGACTATGGATACGGAGATATAGAACATCTCTGTCAGCGTCCGTGATTGGATCATATTGAGCCGCTGCCGTGATCCAAGCTTGTGGCGGTGCAGTCTCGTCAATCTCCAACGTGTCTGCCCAGTCCCGTGTGCTTGACTCAGGAACAGTAGATTGTTGTGCTTGTTGTAGAGGAGTAGAAACACGAACATCTGCTGGTTCTGACTCAGGCATCTCGGCGGTGTCATGAACGGGTGAGTGTTGTGCAGCTTCAGGTTCAGTTACTGATTCTGCAATCACAGGAGCAACAACAACAGGACTAACAGGGTTAGTGGTAACAGGTATAGATACAGCAATAGAAGTACCAGGAATCAATGACGCTGTAGTAGCATTCACATCGTGGCGCCACTTAGATCGTCTTGATTCCGTTGATGTTGATTTGTCCTTCTGTGCTGCATCTTTCTTGGACTTGGTTCCAGACTTAGCAGGTTTCTTGGAGCTGGTAATCTTATCTCCCTCTTTAGGCTGTTTATCCCCATCATCATCCTCATCGTTATCCTCGTTGCTCCCCTAGCACTCTCCTCATTACCATCACCACCATCATCGCCATCATCATCATCATCATCATCATCCTCATCCTCATCATCATCACCATCATCGTCATCTTCATCATCCTTTTCTTCTTCTTCTTCTTCTCCACCTTCATCTTCACCAGTACCCTCTTCTTCTTCACTTTCTTCCCTTTCTTCCTCAGGTAGAATGTGGTATGGTACCACACTTCCAAACGTTTTAAATAACCTATCATCCTCCATGATAGCGTCATTCAGGGATTTGTAAAGAGCCCGTTGAATCCTAGATTTATCAAACGATCCAAGTTCCCTCATACGAGCTTTGAGGATCTTCTTCAATTCAAAATCCGTCAAGTCATAAGCAATCTTGTAGGCGGATTCTGAAGGATTGGATGACTTGATCATCAAGTTATCAGCTGCGAGTGTCTTCAACTCATCACGCAGTTTAGGCATAATGGATTCAACAGATTCTTTCACTCTTTCTTCAATAGAACCTTCAAGTGCTTCTTTTTGCTCCTTATATTTATCCCTCATCGCTTGAAGTCTTGTGATACGTGCAGCATGCTTATCAGCCTCAGCCTGCTTAACCTGAGCTAGTTCTTCTGCATGAGCTTTTCGCGTCACTTCCATATCTGCAGCGAACTTAGCAAGCATCTCTTCTTGGGCTTTCCTAGATGCTTCTTCACTTTGAACTCGTCTATGTAGCTCTTGGCGAAGTTCATCCATTTCTCTTTTGTGATTATCCGTATGTTTATCCAACATTTCAGCCATCACCAATGCAGCCATTGTAGATGTTGCAGAGCTGCTCTGGGTTGATTGAAGAGGCTCGGTTGTTACTACGGTACTAAGGATGGGAGTTATTGGTGGTGGAAGGAATGGTGTTGAAGCCGGTCTGGTTGGTAAGGGTTGTATTGGTGGAGGTTGAGTTGCTAAAGGTTGAGTTACTAACGGTTGAGTAGTCACCATGATTGTAGGAGCACCGGACTCCTTTTCAACACTTGCTGAAACAGGGATTGATGGCTCCTTCGAAGTAGAATACCGTTCAGGTGACCCAAACTCATCAATATCCTCTGGCTCCTCGTACTCTTCTTCAATATTTACCCTTGCACCTGAACCACTACCGCCCGTATCTTTCCTACTCCTTTCAATAGCTATCTTCATCATTTTTCTCTCCGTCTTGTCAAGAGTAGGATCAACAACATCTTCCTCGTCACGTAGAACTCACTCATCAGCCTTACCCTTTCCCTTCTTAACCTCAGTCTTCTTCTTCTTGGTTTCGGGTTCAGGTAAAGCAACTGGTTGCTTGCGTTTACCTTTACTCTTGACCGTAGTAGACGAGTCTTCTCCAGTCTGAAGGTTTGCTTTTAGCTTCTTGATTTCAAGTTGCAGTAGTTTGTAATCAGCAGAACCTTTAATTCTATCCGTCAGAAGGTAATCGGGAACAGGAACAGGAATCACACCACCAGCTGGTCCTTCATGCCTTAGATCTACCGTATGATCAGCTTCTTCGGCGTGATGACGACTTGCTGCACGCCTATCAATAGTAAGATCATTCTTCATACAATAGTTGATGATAAGCTTGATAAACCGAGGGTAAGCAAAGAAATTAGTCTTCAGCTTCTTGTTTTGGAAGAGTTGAAAGGTGAATTCTTCCCATAACAATAAAGCATAATCTGCATTGGCGCCTTTGTACATCCCATAGAAGATGTTCATTATTGGACTACGCAAAGCATCATGCCCACTTGTTTTCGGTGTAAGACATCTACTGAGAATACCCAACATCGCTCTCCAAGGTTGTCCTACTTTAGCAGTGGTAAACTCAGACGCAACTCGTATGTCAGGACATCCAATAGCATCGAATAACTCCATGAGTTCGTCTTTAGTAGGATCCCTCGAAAATACCATACCTTTGGGTGAATCCCTAATGCCAAATATCTTACGGAAGTCTGAAACCTTAAGTGTCTGCTGCTTGTTGTCGAGAGTGAAGGTGATCTTGTTTGAAGTGATTTCCTTGGTAGCCCAGAACTCATACATATAATCATAAGGCACCGAGGCAGTACTTCTTAAGGCATTCTTGAAATGAGATTGATCAAGAATTGCTATGGCGACTTTGAAACCATGGTGAGTGGATTTTGAGACTTGCTTCAGCCGGTAATTGTTTGGTATGAACTTTAGGGTTCGTGCTTCAGCAATTGCGGCTTCTCTAGAGTCTTGGATAGCTTGTACTGTTGGATTAGTCATTGTATCTGCTTAAGATAAGACATGAAAGGTTGATGCACAAAAATATATAGATATGTATCATTATTACTTCTAAGCATAACACATTTCATAACTTAATTCAACAAGTACTTATAGGCAAACACTGTTAATCAAACAACTCTTCATCCGGAACTTTCCTTCATTCGGAACTATTCATTCGGAAGTCCTTCATTCGGAAGTTCTTCATTCGGAAGTTCATCATTCGGAAGTTCTTCATTCGGAAGTTCTTCATTCGGAAGTTCTTCATTCGGAAGTTCTTCATTAGGAACTTCTTCATTCGGAACTTCTTCATTCGGAACTTCTTCATTCGGAACTTCTTCATTCGGAACTTCTTCATTTGGAACTTCTTCATTCGGAAGTCCTTCATTCGGAACTTCTTCATTCGGAAGTTCTTCATTCGGAACTTCTTCATTCGGAAGTCCTTCATTCGGAACTTCTTCATTCGGAAGTCCTTCATTCGGAACTTCTTCATTCGGAAGTCCTTCATTCAGAACTTCCTTCATTCGGAAGTCCTTCATTCGGAACTTCCTTCATTCGGAAGTTCGTTCGGAACATTCCTTCATTCGGAAGTTTTTCAGAAAATTCCTTCATTCGGAAGTTTTTATCCAAGTTCATCCGGAACTTTACAAACAAAGCCTGTTGATGATTAATCTATGCGCGTTTGTGAGTTCTAAGGCAATCTAAGGTAACAAAACATCATCTAATGCAATTCCGCATAAAACCCATCAAAAACCCTAATTAATTATCCCTAAATTAAGGCAGACAAACCCTAATTAGATAATTTTAATTCAAACGAATTTCTTTAGTAGAATTCAATGAATTAGGCGAATTAATAAGTTAAAGATTTGATGTTTATTACCTTATAAATCGAATGAACTGAATTGATTGATTGAAAACAAGTGATATGAGAGCTTGTGTGTGCGTTTTAATGGCGGCAAGAAGGTAAGATAAACAGTGAAGGAGATAAAGAAAATGGGGGCGGGGGTTTGCATTTGACTTAGGTCAAAAGTTTTTTTTTTTAACTTTCACACAATGTCACCTTAAGTCCCTATATTTTCTTATTCTTTTCCTTTTTGTTTATATCTTATCTTTTCATTTTTTCCTAAGCATTGTTAAATTTCGCCAATACAACTTAAGCATCTCAACCTATTAGCATATCTCCAAGATCTAAAAGCAATTCCTATCACCTTGAACGAGCACAAGTCGTTTTCTAAAGCAATACATCTCATTTACCATTTAGCCATTAATTTTCCACAATCACTTTTGAAAATCAATTTAATGACGAAGATGATTTAATATTTTCTCCTCCTTAAACGATGACCCGTTTTCTATTTAAAGAGCTGTAGTCATTGTTTAAAGAGTCAAATATTGATGAAAGCATTTCCAATTTAGTATCTTGAAAAAGTTTGATTTGAGGTGGCAATAAGATTTCTCTTATTTTAACAAATTAATGCACTGAGACGTACATTAATTCGTGTAAGACCAAGTTATAAAGTAAACTTGATCCCTTTGCATGATTTGGCTTGTAAATCATGCCCGAGAAAATTAATTCCCGTTGTGAGCCAACGTTTTCCAAGGAAATACGTGACTTTAATATGAAAACCGGGTTGCAGTCTGAAATAACTACAAGCCATAACTGGCATGTTTTTTAAAAATGTACAACTTTTATACGGACTCTATTTATGGCACCGTGTCAATATTGATCGACATTTCTAAAGCCGTAAATATTACCGTACTAAAAGACATGCCCGATTTAAAAACGAAAAATATTTTTGGTTTTTCTTGATTTTATAATTTTTATGGTTTTTCTAGGTTTTATATTTTTTATGGTTTTTGTTGGTTTTATATTTTTGTATTTTTCTTTTGTGGTTTATATATTTACTATAATATACATGATCACGAACAAAGGATACTCTGAATAGTTTACCACCACTATTCAGCTGATTCTTCTGCCAACTCTTTGAGAGTCGCTGGAGTGAATGATTTCATGCCTAGCTTGTCGATCAAAAACTCGATTCGTCCTCGATCTAAGGCTTTGGTGAACATATCCGCCAGCTGATACTCAGTAGTGACAAAATACAGCTCGATCACTCCGTTCTCCACCTGCTCTTTAATGAAATGGTAGCGAATGTCTATGTGCTTGGCCCGGGAGTGTTGAACATAGTTGCAGCAAAGGGCAATGGCGCTCTTGTTGTCACAATACATCGGGATTTTGTTGAATCCCAAACCGTAGTCAGTTAATTGTGATCTCATCCAAAGGACTTGAGCACAACAACCGGACATGGCGATGTATTCAGCCTCCGTGCTAGAAATTGCAGCGCTTTTCTGCCTTTTTGAAGACCAACTGATCAATCTATCTCCAAGGAGTTGCACAGATCCAGAAGTGCTACGCCTGTGTCTTGACATCCAGCATGATCGGCATCTGCGTATGATATTAAAGCAATAGAGGAATCTTTCGGATACCATAGACCACGATGAAGTGTTCCTTTTAGATACCGAAAGATCCTTTTCACAACATGTAGGTGCTTTTCGGTAGGCCGAGCCTGATACCGGGCACACATGCATACAGCAAATTGCAAATCAGGCCTGCTAGCAGTCAGATAGAGAAGGGTGCCGATCATTCCACGGTAAAGTTTTGGATCGACAATAGTCCCATTCCTATCTTCATCTAACTTGGATTTCTCCACCATTGGAGTGTCCACGGGGTCACAATTTTCAAAGTTATATTTCTTTAAAGATTCAAGAGCATATTTGGATTGATTAATAAAGATGCCTCTGGGATTCTGAGAAATCTGTAATCCTAAGAAAAATGAAATTTTTCCCATCATCGACATCTGAAAGCGTGTGGACATTATCTTCTCAAAGCGATTTGACAATGCTATGTTAGTGGCAGCAAATATTATATCATCAACATAAATTTGTACCAGAATCATGTCGTTGCCCTCCTTGAGAGTGAATAGAGTGGGGTCCACCTTGCCTTTGGAGAAGCCTTCCGAGATGAGATATGTTGAGAGGAGATCATACCAAGCACATGGAGCTTGTTTCAACCCATAAAGAGCCTTCTTAAGCTTGTACACATGATTAGGAAACTCCGTGCTAACGAACCCATCCGGCTGACTAACATAGACCTCTTCCCTTAGTTCACCGTTCAAAAATGCCGTCTTCACATCCATTTGATAGACGATCATGTTCATATGAGCAGCATACGCAAGGAATAGTCTAATGGCCTCCAATCTTGCAACCGGAGCAAAAGATTCTTCAAAGTCTATACCCAAGGCTTGTTTATATCCTCTAGCGACCAATCTAGCCTTATTCTTCAATACTGCACCCATCTCATCAAGTTTAACCTTATAAACCCACAACAAAGTAAGGATGTTAACCTTGTCAGGGAGAGGAACTAATTCCCATACTTCAAGTCTTTGGAATTAATTTAGTTCCTCCTGCATGGCTTCAATCCAAGATGATTGAGTCATAGCCTACTGCCAATTTTTAGGTTCAACTTCAGAGAGAAATGCATCAAAGTAGCAATAGAGTGCACTCTATTGTAATTGATGGCGTGTAGAGACTGGTCGATCTAGATCTCCAATGACATTCCTGATTGGGTGATCTTTTGTCCATTTAGTGCTATGGTTTTCAATCCTGGGTGGTAGGGTTTTCAGGTATCGCTACACCAAAGAAAGGAAGCTCTTGCAAGTGAGCATATTCCAAATCGTGATCGATAGAATCCTCTTCCACATCATTAGGCACAAGTAGGGGTGATGATTCAGGTGTAGTTTGAGAATCACTTGGTAAAGGTGCATCCGGTTCAATGTTAATTGAGGATGCATTGGATAAAGCTTCATTAGCTGGAGCAACAACTTCAGGAATTGGAGCTATCACTACGGGTGCTGGAACTTCATCATTTGGGGGATCAAAGAATTCATCAAACAACGGTTGAAACAGTTTATCCCACTCGGGCCTTGTTGGTGGTAAAAATGATGTAGAAGTAGGATTATTGGGAACTAATAGCACCGGTTCCCATCTCATGAAGCGCGGGTTCAGAGCTGTGTTGCTCAGAAGCCATCGCTGTCAGCTCGTCGAAATCTGCGTCCATAGTTTCTACAATCTTGCCAAGACGACGGTTGTAAATTCGGTAGGCTTTCTTTGAGGGTGAGTAACCAATGAAAATACCTATATCGGCTTTCGATTGAAGCTTGCCCAAGTTCTCACTATTAATGTTTGGATAACAAAGAGCACCAAACACATGAAAGAATGAAACATCGGGTTTACGGTCATGTAGAAGCTCATAAGGTGTTTTTCCATGGCGTTTCTGAATGATAGAACGGTTTTGGGTGAATCATGCAGTAGATATGGCTTCTGCCCACAAGAACAATGGAGCGTTCGCATAAATTAGCATAGTCCTAGTAGCTTCCATAAGCGTACGATTCCGTCTTTCAACGACACCGTTTTATTGTGGAGTGCGTGCAGCGGATGTTTCATGTGAAATACCAACATCTTCATAGTAAGCACGAAGAGTCTGGTTGACGAACTCTGTTCCATTATCTGTACGAATACGGCGGACAGTAGTATTCAAACGTACCTGAATGAATTTCAGAAAAGTGATGATAGCCTTCGGAGCTTCATCCTTTGTACGTAGAAATCTAACCCATGTAAACCTGGAGAAATCATCCACAATAACTAGAATGAATTTCTTACCGCTCACACTTTCAGTTCTCATTGGCCCACAAAGATCCATATGCAAAAGATGAAGTTTTTCTTGATTGGTGTCTTCAGCTTTGGGCCTGTATGATTTCTTGGTACTTTTCCCCCTAGAACACGCGGAACATAAATGGTCCTTGTGAAATTTAAGCTTTGGAAGACCACGAACTAATTCGTTTTTAGCCAGATGATTAATAGCATCAAAGTTGAGATGTGATAATCTGCGATGCCATAACCATGACTTGGTCTTAAATGCTTTAGAGAGAAGACATATTGGAGAGGCGGCCATCATGTCTTGTAGGGACAACGCATAAAGATTTGCACCACGAGAACCCTTCAACAAATCTTTTCCTTCCAAGTTGCGGATGAAACAAGTATGTTGTCGAAAAGCAACCTCTAGGTTGGAATCACAAAACTGTCCTACTGAAAATAAGTTATGACCAAGACCTTCTACATAGTATACCCTTGAAATCGTAACGTTTCCAATCTGATATTCACCATACCCCATTATCTTTTCTATATGATCATTCCCGAATTTAACCGTACCAAGAAACTTGCTGACGAAATTTCGGAGCATCGAGCGATCTCCGGTCATATGCTTTGAACAACCGGAGTCCAAATACCAGAGGATGATTTGGACCACCTGAAAATATTACTACACGAAGACAATGTAGAGGTATCGGAATCTGAATGTTCCTTGTTATTAGCAGGTACAGATTTAATAATCTTAGATTTGCTAATTTTAGGTTTCTTAGATTTCCTAGCCTTCTTCTTCCTAGTTGGTGGTGTAGATTCTAGTTGGCTCAAATCCTGTGGTATTTCTTCACTGATAGGCACTATAGTGGGGGCTGACCTAATTAAAGGGCGCTGTTTCCATAATTGAGTGCGAGTGTTCCTAACTAAAGGACGCTCAGACCTAACCTCAATGGATGCATTCCTAGTTAAAGGGCACATTGTTCCATCTAATGTAAAGGTCCTACCAGTGGGACGCCATTGCCAGCCAACCTGGGCACGAGTTCTACCCGTTGGCTTCCATTCAAGACCATTCCTAATGGCATTCATTTCATTCACATGATCAATAAGACACAAATCATGACGTTGGGAAAACATACATTCATTACAATTCCAACAATTCAAATTAGAATTCACGAATGGTTTAGGCTTCTGCACAGGCGCAGAGCTTTTAGTCTTAACATGATTCTTTTTATTTAAAACTGAACTAACATTCCTATGGTGAGCTTCTACTTTCTTCTTTTTGGCACTACTAGTGGAGGGCTTGATCTTAGCTTTCTTGAGTGGCGATCCTTTAGCCTTAGTAGTCTCTTTTAATCCTGTAGAAGGCAAAGTGGGAACATTAGCAACAGATTTTAAAGGTTCCTTACTTGATTGTGCCAATGATGGTTTTGCTCCTGGAGTCTTATTGAATGGAGTTACAGCAATGGGCCTATTAGTAAGTAGTGCAGAACCTGGTTTACCTATGTATTGCAAATATGCTAAGCAATATTGAACTCGCTTAATATATTCATGAGCCGAATAATAGTAGCTACTTGAGGGATCTAAGGCATAAAGATCGTCTAAAATATCCCTAACAAGATCTACATGCTTAATGGCATTCCTCATATAATCATCGTAGGTAACCGGGTTTCTCTTATGAAGCGGGTTCTTATAAAGCACTACTGACTTGGTTGTTGGAGCACTAGTGGACGGTGCAGAGTCGGTAGCTGAGTTATCAACAACTTCTTGTCGGGTGAGAAGAAGTGTCTCCTTTAACTCAGCCAAAACCATATTTTTGTCAATGAGCATGATGTTTAAGTCAGAGATTTCCTCACATTTTTGGTTCAATTGTTCAACATAAGATTGTTGCTGTGCCGCATTAAAAGCGAAGCGTTCTTCTAGTGAACCATAAAGTTGAGACATTCCCTGTCTTGCACGATCCATCTCCCCTAGAATAGACGAAAGTCTAATTTCTAAGTCCTGGTTTTTTGACTCTGCGGCCTCTAGTTCCAATTTTAATGTTTCATTTGATGACACATCTCTCTTCAATCTCATAATCTCTTCCTCTAATGCCTTAACAATTGCAATCATCTTGTCACTCGTCTCAACACCGTTTTCACAACTATTTGATATCAAAAGATCCTCATTTTGAGTTTGTTGTTTTAATTCTAAAGATATACAATGTTGTTCTAGTTGATTAAAGCGTTTTGAAAGTAAATTGTAAGAATCTTGTAGCTTTAAAAACTCAGCGTTAGATTCGTGACAAGAATGATTATCTACCTCATTTACAGAATCAGCAACATTTATAGAGAGATCACAAACATCATCACATATATTCACAGCATCACAGTTAATCATAGCGGATGTAAGCTCATTCGAATAATTAACATTTACAGTAGTAAGCACATCACACGAGATTACTTCGGACAAGAATCGGTCATATTCGGTTAAAATCGTTTCTTTTTCAATTAGTTGTAGTTCGTAAGCGGTGTCCATTTCATAAAACACTTTTTGAACTTCTCCAATTTCAAATTCAAGATTTTCCTTAAGAGATGCAAAACTTCCTTTTAGACTTTCGACAAACGGATTGATCTCATTTTTAAACACCTCGTTCATATGTTCGAAAGCCCATTCTCCGGCGTTTAAGCCATTTGAAGTCGTACATTCCAAAATGACCTTGTCAAAATTAGTAAAGTATTGATTAATCTCTTGCAAGTTTAACCATACAGTGCTAACAGGTGGAAGATCCTTTGGAATTTCTTTAGGACCTTCCATATTGACAAGTGTAGGAAATGTACTAGGGTTTTCTTCATCTAATATGTAGGTTGGTGCTGTGATGAGATCTTTGTCCGTATGGAAGCGAATTCTAAAATCCGTTTTTGCAAGCTCCTTATTCATTTTAAAATAATCACACTCGGGATATTTTGCAGGATTGTATGACCGATCCTCATCAACTAGATCCTTACTTGTTCGATCATCGAAAATAACAATCGGGTCTAAGACCAATCCTAATTGGGTTGCATTATAGAGTCTAGGACTATGTCTTAAAGCTTGTTTTACATACCGTGGGTTAGGGGGAAGGCGTTTTTGACGTGATAAGTTAAATTCTCTAAACGAAGCATCAAATAAGTGCACTAGTTGAGAAGCAGCGTATTGTCTTAAAAGCAAGTAATCTAGACTTATAATCTTATTAGCAGCATTAATCTCCATTTCATTCTTCTTAGACTCGAGTAACTCAAAATCCGTTTGAAGTTTTTGAAAATTAGTGACCACTAACTCCTTTTCTTTAAGTTCATTAGAAAGATTTGCTCTTAAGTTTTCAATTTCTTGCAAATGACCCATTTGTTTGTTTCGAAAGTGATCATATTCGGGATTTGTAAGAATACTAGACGAAGGCACTAATTCTAAGGTTTGAACTTTCTCATTGCTTAAGGCAAGCTCATCAAACAAATTCTTATTCTTAGCTAGGGTTTCCAAAAGTGCAGCATTCATTTGGCTAAGTAATGTAGCAGGAACCATGACCAAATCTTGTTGAGCAGGAGTATGCGTATTCGAAATGGCTCCCGGTTGTGATTCACTCAAAGTCTGGGGACTCACATTGATATTACTATCATTGATTGTCTCCTCATTTGAAAGACTCACCACCGAAGACTCATTCGAATCAGCACTCTCTTGCACAACTTGATGTGGTTGAATACTAGCATCAGTGGTATTATCAGTGGTATTAATAAGTACCTCAGATCTCTTTTCTGGCCCTAAGCTGGAGATAGTTGCCATGAGAGCAGCCTTTGCAGATTGAAATTCATCACAGTCTGAGTCATACGCATCGAGATCATCTGCTTGGTATGCTGCATTCTGTGTGGTGACAGTGTCTTGTTCAGCAATCCCTGGATCAACAAGAAATGCAAGCTCCTCTTCATCAAGTTCCCTTCCTTGTGCCTGAGCATTCACCAGATAGATCTTCTCTGCAAACCATTGACCATCCCTTCTCCTCTTGGGTTTCTTGTAATCCCTGGACATGTGTCCTTCTTCCTTGCAGTTGTAGCATGTAATCATTCTCAACTTGCCTGTGGAATTAGCCCGTGGAGGATTGTTGACCATTGGAGCAGGATTGACCGTGCGAGCATTGGTGTTTGAAGTAGTAGGTCTCCCCTGATAAGGTTGAATAGGTTGAACCATTACCCTGCCATTCTCAATAGTAGCTTGTTGGCGAGAATTGGATGAATTCCTCAACTGATTGTTGGTAGCTTGTCCTCTAAATCCTCGTTTGCTTAAAGTCCTTGTGAGATAAGCAGACATAGTGGTTAACACTTCAACTGGGTCAGTTCCTTGTTTGAACACAGGAATAGGGACTTCTTCATCATCATCACAATACATTGCTTGGTCATGTTGAGCTACATAATCACTAGAAGGAATACTCATTTGATCAGGGTAGCTTGTTGGATATGCTGCATTCTCTTGATAAGACGAATATGAAGATTGAGCATAAGGTGCAATACTTGATGGGTGATGTTGTGAAGCATAGTGTGGTGAAGGTGCATTGAACCGATATTGTTGCTGATGTGAGGTGGGTGGTTGCGGTAGAATCGAGTATTCGGGAAAGGTTGGTGTCATGTAAGGTGATGGATGATAGGCTTGATGTCCCAAGATATAAGGAGTGTTGTTGTGAGACAATCTTGGTTGATTCGCCATCAAAGCTAAGGAATCAGGGTACATACCTCGAGGCGAACGGTGCATGATCACATGTTTCTCATGCTGCTGAAGGAAAGCATAGAGTTGATCCAAATTGCACTTATGCAAATCCTTGGTTAACTTAACATCGGTAATATACTCACCCCATTCAGCTTGAGGTAAAGTATTCAAGAATTTGGTGTTAACCTGGAATGGTGCAATCACGAGATTGTAGACATTCAGATCATTCATGAGAGTGGTGAATCTGAAGTAATAATCGTGAAGCGTTTCCCCTGGGTTGTACGTGAATCTATCAAACAGATCATACAACTGACATTCCCTTTCCTGTTTGGTGAGAGACGTACCTTGTAACAACACCTTTAGACGTTCCCATAAATCCTTTGCCACCGTATACTGACTTACCATCCGATAGATGTCATGGGGAAGAGCTTGGAGAATGGTTTGAAGAGCCTTTTCGTCTGCATCGGCAACAAGTTGTTGAGCTGGTGTTAGTTCTTCAAATTCTCTTGGTCGAGTCACATTGTTAACCACGATGGTACCATAGTCAAGTGGACCATTTAAAATTGACTTAACCATAAGCCTCCCATAAACCGGTTTTCCATTAAGGTAAGACATCATCCGGCCTTGCCATGCTTCAAAAACTTCTTTGATGAGCATTGGAGGGCGATTATCCGTTCCCGTAATGACGGAATATCCGTAAGGGATGTCATCTGAGGCATTACTGAATTCGGATTCATTTTGTTAACTTCAAAGAGACAAAGATTATCGGTTGATCGAGCAGTGAAGTAAAGCTTGTGAATTGTGTTGAGTTTTTGTTGTAAGAAACCAAGATTAAATCCTCTAAAAAAATCGTCGAAAAAAACAAGTAAAATAACCCTTGATTCGGAACTTTTTGTTGATTCGGAAGTTTGATTCGGAAGATTTGGCTTGGAATACCTTGATTCGGAACTTTTGGTTCGGAAGTCTTGATCCGGAACTTTCCCTTGATCCGGAACTTTTCCCTTGATTCGGAACTTTCTCCTTGATCCGGAACTTTCCTTGATCCGGAACTTTTGGTTCGGAACTTCCTTGATCCGGAACTTTCCTTGATCCGGAACTTTTGGTTCGGAACTTCCTTGATCCGGAACTTTCCTTGATCCGGAACTTTTGGTTCGGAACTTCCTTGATCCGGAACTTTTGTTGATCCGGAACTTTTGGTTCGGAACTTTGGTTGATCCGGAACTTTTTGGTCCGGAACTTTTTGGTTCGGAACTTTTTGGTCCGGAACTTTGGTTGATCCGGATGTTTTGGTTCGGAACTTTGTCTGGGTAAACAGAAGGTGTTTCGTGATGAACAGTCGATCAAAAAATCAAGATTAAACCCAGATTTTTACCAAATAACCCAAAAAGTTTTGTGATTTCTACAATAATAAGTAAAAACTAGTACTTATCTACTAATCCCAATCACAAAAACACCAAAAACTCCAATAATCAAGATGATCTTCTTAAAGAACACTAATACAATCAAAAACTAAAAAACCACACAAATCATTACCTTAAATCACCCCATAGCTCTTGATACCAAATATAGAATCTTGATAACCTATGAATCTATGAAGGGGGTTGATGATTTCTAGAGAGAGAAACTAGAGAGAGAAAGTGAGAGAAAACTATGTGTTATTTTGTTAAGTGGAAACAAGAAATGTTCAACAACCAACCCCTTTCCAAGGAGGAAAGGGGTATTTATACTTCCAAGACTCTAATGGACTTGGGCCGGCCCATGACAAGCCCATGGGCCGGTTCTTACTTAACTAAATAAGTAACTATTAACTATTTGTTAACTACGAGCTATTACAACATAAATAATATTGTGGAGTGACCGATACTTCTAATATACGTAAAAACGTATTTCTAACAAATGTTCACAATCAAGATTGAGAATGAAATTACCATTGAACATGATTGTTGAGGGTTGATCCAACAATTTCATGGCTCTTGCTTTCTTATTGTGATCATACCCTGGGCATTCCTCATGGGATACGTATACAAACATGGGATGACGAATGTCAGCATCACTGAGATCAGGCATTCCTCCATCTTCCTCCTAACCTTGTAAAGGCTCGTCACTTGGAGGTTTCAACATCGCCTGTATCAGTCATAACCAGAGAATGAGCTGCAATAAAACACGCACAAATTGTCTTTTTTGTTTGATGTTTGTTGTGATCTAATATGAAAAATTAAATGTTGTATTGTACCTTAATAATTCTAGAGTGTTCGCTTTAGAGTGTTCTTGTGCAAGACTCGACCAAGTCATGAGCCAATGAGTTCCATCGACCATCCATGTAGCTTTTTTAACCTTCACTATCTCAACAGGTTCGTTGTTTCTCTTTTTTCTCTGTTGCTTCATGGCCTTAATCTCTTCACGTTTATTATAAGCATCAGATCAGCGGCGTATCGAGTCTAGAAGACCGTTAATCCGAACCTTTAACTCATCAAACTCCCTTTTAACTCTTCGATCTTTTCTCATACCAAAACAAACAGTATGTAGAGCATCATATAGCTCATGAGATCTTATCCTGTTAAGATTCTCAGCGCTAATAGAACATGGACTTAAGAAAGTCCTCTCAAGATAGCCATCAAAATCACTTACATGTTATCCGATGGTTTCATCAGCAAATACTAATTTAAATAATGACCATTTTGTACGGCCTTATGCATATATTAAGCTTATAGTCTATGCGATTATGCCGGTTTATGAGTTATAACTGAAACAAAAAACCGATGTTAAAAGCATATACCTTTCTGAGGTCGTAAAGTTTTGCTAATGCCTCATCTCTTAAGATTTCAAGAAACAAATCGGTCTTTAGACCTTCAATTGAAGAAATACAAATGAGTTCTTTTCATTGTATTTTTTATTAAAAGAAAACACATATGGCAACCAATATAAAGGGCCAGATATTAGGTAGCATTCTTACATAAAGGAATTGGCCTTATGCATATATTAAGCTTATAGTCTACGCGAGTATGTCTGTTTATTAACTATAACTAAAACAAAAACATGAAGTTAGAAGCATATACCTTTCCGAGCTTGTAAAGTTTTGCTACTGCCTAAACTAAGCTATACTTAAAAAACACATTTTTTTTCAAACCTGGAGTTGTTCCTTATACAATTTACAAACCACAGCTCAATGTAGTCAGTAAAATATATCCAAACGAATTTTAAGGATTGATTATTATAACTATTTATGCTCCTTAAGATAATAAAAGTATCATCACTTGTCATAAAGCGAGATGTGGGAGATAGTACCTGGATTTGTTTCTGCTCTAACTCTAGAAAAAAGTCAGTTGCTTGGGTCATATTAAAACAATAAATACTACTTCAGAAAATGCTTATTAGCTTATGAGAGTATCAAAAGAAAATATAAAAATATAAGACTTGATTTCTGGACATATAAATGCATCACTTAGCCAAATAATACTGTATTAATATACTCAAAGCTGGCACACTTAATTACCTTGTAGATTGCAGGTTAATAGTGACATATTATGAGTATATGGGATTCTTGAATTATAGTCACCACTTGTATATGTGTAATAGGGTTACCAAGCACATGCTTTGTGACCTTCAATCCACTTTTCCTTAGTTACTGGAAAGGTGTTATGGTTTTGCACTTTGTGTCTAATCTACAGTGTTTAGGATATATGTGCTCTTAGATAACTATTGGGTCTTCCTTTTGTCTCAGGGCCTTGTAACCATTTGTAAGTTCAAACTAATTTTTTTATTTTATAAGAGTTGACTGTAACTGAAAGAGGAAAAACAGAAGTCGTGGTTTTTTAAACCAAGAGATGCAATGTCATGTGCATTAAAGTATTTCAACATATAACACTATATATAATAGACAAAAAAACATCAACCCATGAATGTGAAAATGGGTCAATCTATAACACTTTTTTTTCGCTTATTAGTCAAATGGCAGATTGTTTTAGAAAAATAAACGTAGGCTTCAATATTAAAGGCCGTTAGTTGAATGCTAGTTGGTACTGTGTGCGACAACTGAATAGAAAAGAGGTAATTAACACAACTAAGCCGAAACAGAATGACATACTTTAGCAGCTGTCTTCTGCAACATACTGTAGCGAGCTGTTACGTATGCATCAGGTTGTTATATCACGCCAAAGATATTATTGTTCCAACAATTGCAGTTAGTTTTCACATAGATGACATCGAGAGACCTGAAAGAACCGAATAGAAAAGAGAATTACCAATGGGGGTTCCAAATAGCAAGCAGACCACGTCTGTCAGAAATAATAATCATACCTCATATGGCATCACTGCTGAAAGAACGTTCCCATTCTTCTTGTAAGCAGCTAGACCAAACCGTGAGAGTTATAGGGCAGTTACAAAGGGGACACTTTTTAACTCCACCAAGTTCATCCTGTTCTCTTTCAATAATTTTCTTCTTCATAACATTCGGCGATGGAGTAAATTTATTTATTCAAATAAGAGACTAACCGTCCCGCTAAGATCATTATTTTCTAACTTCTAACTTCTTTACCTTTTGGAAAGTTCTGTATGGTTTAATCGCAGCTGGGATCTCTTCACTGTGAAAGAATAGTCATGTGTTCATTCTTTTCTTACACGGTTACAATGCTTCCCATTATGTCCTGTCACATAGGTATATACATATACATGATTAATCACAGCACTGAATTCTTCCAAAGATTCTTGAAATTTGATGGATGTGTAATTTTTATTATTATAAAACTACTGATTCTTATATATGCTCAAAGAATAACACTGCAACATATACTAAATTTAGTATTAACTCACGAGCCTTCAAGGGATGCACAAGATTTGTTTTAAGAAATGAAACCCGCTTCTGCCTCTTTTAACCCATTACTAAACCCTCCCACGCGCCATTCTTTACATATCCAGCAAGTCTTATATGTGCATCAAAAGCTACAAAAAACAACGCAAGTTTAATAAGCAATCACAAACACACCCGTTTGTCATATTCTGATTATATATGGATTTCAGTAAAAGAAGGCCCAAGTAATAACATATTTAAGATTCTGTTTCACGTATCCATAAGTAACCATGACCAAATCAGAGCAAACCAAATTGTGCGAATTATTCAAATATAAGGTTCCTGACCTTGATGCATGTCGTACAAAAATATTAAATTATAAAAAATTCGGCTTCTACCATACTTGCTGCAATTTTGCTCTACGTGCAGGGATATCTAGGCAACAATTTTGCACAGAGTGTTGGGGATTGCAGATGGTTCATAGGTTCTTCCCAAGCAAATGAATCACGCCCATTACCCTGAAGAGTGAAAAATCGTTTGTGTTAAAGAAATCAGGAGCAAAAGTCAATATTAAAAAGGTAAATATCCAACAATGCATATCTGGAAACGCAAAAAAAAGGTACCTAACAATGTATTTACCTGTGTGAGTTTGTGTGACATGTATGGTCTTCACAATAGGTAGAAAATAGCATAGCAGTAAAGATAATAAATAAAAAATTTGTATTTATAGTTAGTGATGTATCGTTAGGGACAAGTTAAACTGTTTTACCTAATCTTTTGCATCTTTACTCCAAAAACTCAAAAGTTATCTGTGTGCTTGATCATTTTCACTTGCTGCGACTGGAACAATACCACTTGGTCCAGCGCCATTTTCTAGCGGCAGTGAGGTGAAGCACTTGAACTTGATGTTGTTCCATTAACTAAATGGTATAAATTATAAATTATAAAGCAGATATGCTCAAAAGTAAAAAACACAAAAGTTGACAGTTACGTATGGGACTATTCCAATAAGAGAAGGTCCAAGACCCGTGAGGTTTATGTCCTCTTTATGTTAACTATAGGAATTTTCCTATCCTGCTAGTCATCGATAACCTTTTTGTGTTACATTACAAAGTAAAACTTTGTTTAAATGGATCCCTTTTAATTGTCTACTATCAAAATAAAACGGAACATTAGCGCAAGCTAGACTATAGTAATTTTTACCTTTGCTTAACAATAATGATGTTTCACGCAAAGTTTCAAGCTGTCTATCGTGAACTCAATACCCTTGTTTTGTCTTTTCACAATTGCATACCTAGAAAAAAAAACACAACAATAATATCAATAGTTTGGCAAGCGGAACTATGGAAATATCAAAGCACCTGATTAAATTAAATGTTAACAAAGATGCATACCAATATCGGGTGTTGGGTGGCAACTGATCACGGGCTGCTGATAAACTCTACGGGGATGATTCTGCATATTTTTTAGTAGCTATTATGAATACCTTTTTTAAGTAAACTAAGCATAATCATCAATGTTTAAGAATCAAACCTACACACTCCTTCCATGGTTTAAATACATAAACATCTAAACCAATAATCATCAATGTTTAGGAATCGAACGATTACAGCCTTTAGCGACTATACTCAATATCTTAACAATATCGACAAATTAAATCCAATATATCATAACCACTACTGCCCTCTTCACTCTCGTTAATAGCATCCTAAAAAATATCTCTTGGAATGTTACATCAATAACTCAACTAAAACTCATGAACGCATATAAAAAAGGGGTAAAACACATAAAAAGAAACAATGGTCAAATTATTAACACCTTCTGACTACTTAAAGCTTAAAACGAATATCAACAAATAAGCTTTTAAGCTTTAAAAAATTAACCTGGCTAAAGATTGTAGATCCATTCCTTTAAAACAACACCTGTCACTGAATCATAGATAAATGATCACACTATGAATTAATTGATTCTGAAGCCCTAAATCAAGAATTAAAATCAATAATTACTACAAATCAATGTGAACAAAATAAATATAAAATTACCTCTACAAATCAATGTGAACAAAATAAATATAAAATTACCTGTAAAGAATATTATGAAGCCAGTGATAATTTGGATCTATGAAACGATGTTAGAGAAAAAAAATTAGGTTTCATGTGTATATGGATACATGACGCTAATGATATCTATCTAACGAATGAGATTTGGGCCTAATATAACGAATCAGATTTGGGCCTAATATACGGGTTTGGTGCTGACGTGGATTAGGGAGAGGATTAGTGACGTGGCAAATCCCTCCTCTTATATATAATGTAAAGATATATATTTATATATATATATATATATATATATATATATATATATATATATATATATATATATATATATATATATATATATATATATATATATATATATATATATATATATATATATATATATATATATATATATATATATATATATATATATATATATATATATATATATAGAGAGAGAGAGAGAGAGAGAGAGAGAGCGAGAGAGAGTAAGGATCCGGTGAGAAGTGTTTATAAAATAAGAAGAATAAGAAGTTATCTTAACCATTAGATTAGTAAATCAATGGCTAAAAATACTGGGTGGCATAATTGTAAATAATTGGAAGTTTTATTTAATGCATAAGGGTATAAGAGTAAAAGTAACTTATCGCTTTTTTTTAAATAGATTAACTACGATCATTCTCATTTTAGGAAATTGGATAAGCTCTTAATTAATTACAATTTGTAACCCATGTGATTTATTTTATAAGCGTTTAATGCACCCATAAATTGCATTTTCGTATCTGTTGTACCAAATGCATCTGTCGTAAGTTAAAAAAAATGCATCTTTCCTCTTTATAAAGCATGCACCTTATATAAAAAGAATACTGAATATGCATATGCCATTTGCATCTAGTATTTGTTACTAGATTTGTCTTGCATTCTCCTTGACACTAATCTAGGATGCATACAAAATGACGAACCAAAATCACGTACCATAAAGTGCATCTCCTTATATACGAATGCATATTTTTTAAGATTCATGCACCTTTTTATAAATAAGAAAATGCATCTGATTTTTTTGGCGTAAATTTGAAAACATTCAAATGCATCTAATATTTTTGAAGATATTTTTCTTGCATCCTTCTTGACATGAATGATGAATCTATGATGCATATAGAATTACGAGCCAAAAAAGATCATAATATGTAGTAAAAATACTCGTTTGAGATAATAATAAAATAAGAATTTAAGTATTATAGGTGCATCTGTATTTTGTTTACTAGCACAGTTGCATCTTTAATTTAATATTTTAGAAAGTAAACGTAGATGATAGATGCATGAATGCGTTTGTATTCAACACGAATATAAGAAACAGGTGGTGGCATAATAAACCGAAGAGGATGAAGGGGTGTAGATAGATGCTAAGGAGGTGAAAAAGTAGGAATTAGTTTTTAGGTAGTTAAGGACTAAATTACCCTTAATTTCAATTTAAACTGATTGGTTAAAATCACTTCTTATTCTTCTTATTTTAATGTTTCTTCTTATTTGATCATAACTCTATAAATATATATATATATATATATATATATATATATATATATATATATATATATATATATATATATATATATATATATATATATATATATATATATATATATATATATATATATATATATATATATATATATATATATATATATATATATATATATATATATATATATATATATATACATATGTATACATATATATTTTGCAATAACCTAATAACTAACCATCTCTCTCTTCTCATATATATATATATACATATGTATACATATATATTTTGCAATAACCTATATATATATATATATATATATATATATATATATATATATATATATATATATATATATATATATATATATATATATATATATATATATATATATATATATATATATATATATATATATATATATATATATATATATATATATATATATATATATATATATATATATATATATATATATATATATATATATATATATATATATATATATATATATATATATATATATATATATATATATATATATATATATATATATATATATATATATATATATATATATATATATATATATATATATATAATATATATATATGGGGCTAAGTTTGACATAGGAAAATAAGATTACGCCATGTCATATCTTACGTGGCATTATGTCATTGACTTAAGTTTGTTAACCTAATTATGGAAAAAATATATATTGCATATCATATACTCTAAATCCGTATATTTGATTTCATTCACCTCAAACCATAAAAATATTCATCCTATGGCAAGTAAATTTACGACTGGAAAAACAACATTCATCAGTCGTATAAACCACATTCATTATCTTTATTAAATCATCAGATTTAAAAAAATAAAACTCGTGTTTTAGGGTTTTGAAGGTCGAATGTGTTTTTGGAGAAAGTCATATCCTACAGATAACTGTCCGATTTAAAAATCTTCAGAAAACGTATGATGAGTTTGGTCGTCTTCTATATCCTAAAGCCACGGGTATGTATGTATCTACAAGTTCCATCATAGTTGTTTTGGCATGTATTCTTTTCATTACATTGTCTTTTTTACTTTTTAATATGTAAACTGATTTGTACTTATCAATCATTATTCATTGAAGGGCTTCTGATTATATACACCATAAATCTTGGGTGATGATTTATTGCAAGGTTTTTTTTGATTTTATTCCCATTGTTTTAAAATAATTTATAGAGTAATGCATGTGTTTATAATCACAACACGTATACTCTGTTTAGCGGCTTCACAGATATCAGGAATCTTGAATGATAAAGATGACATAATCAAGTTTAATGAAGAAAACAGTCTTACATGTGGCCCTAGATGAAACCGTTAACAAACTTCATGGAGTCGTCCAAGTCAACAGACGAAGAGAGCGAAGATGAGGTTATATTCTGCATATGCATGATTAAAGAAATTCTTTTAAATTATTGTTTGTTTAGGTTTTTAGAAAGGTTGTCCGAATGATGCCCCCATTTAGTTTTTCTTCTATTTATCCTTGAGTAAACTGAGAATCTTGTCCAATTTATTTGCAGGATCAAGTCAAATAGCTAGAACTGCTGCAATTAACCAGAAAATAAAGCCACTCTTCAGTAGGAGCATATAGACTCAGAAGAATGTCGTATAGCTGCCAAATGCTACTCATATGACTGGCCAACTAATAGTGCCAAGGAAGCATTTGAGAAGTCTGTCTTTACTAAGACTCAGAAGATAAATGTGCGCACCGAAGGTACAAAAGCCTTTATGATAGTTTGATTTTTTGATTTGTATATTGGCGTAATTATTTAGTTTAGCAGCTCAACCCCTTGAATCAAGTTTTTTCATGATGTTAATTAGGAACCACATGGGTACACACCAGAGGTAGGAGTTTTTCTTATTGTAGCTTTATATCTCCTATATTTTTGCGGTTTCTGTGAAAGGGGCAGAGTTTAATGCTGAGGTGGCAGAGATCAGGGAATCGATCATTAATGAAGTGTCAAACAGACTTTTCAAGGCCTCTCTCTGCTAGCTTGCACATTTTATTCCATAAAAATGGGGCCTTTTTATTCTGCTGATGTGTTGATAAGTTTACCTAAATAATCAACGTTTTTACTAAATTGATTCCCATGAGAGGTAAATGGGATATAACACTTTCCAGTGTAATTTTAAAAACTTAAGCATTAATTAATGATCTTTTTGATAATAACAAAAGTTGAGTGATCCCACAAGTTCATATGATTTAAATGGAATTCGTCTGTACTTTGTATGTTTTAAACTTGGGCCTTCATCTGAGCTGTCGGTATAAATTACGTTCTGAATTTTCCTCTCATATGCAGCGTGTAAAGAGCACTATGACTATCTGTAACATATAACAAATCATCCTTTCACTAATATGTCAGCAATTTGTTTCAACAGTGTGACATATAATTAACAGGACATGAGCGACATGAGCAGTTGTTGCAAGAATAGTTGGACTTGGCATAAAATGATGAATGACATAACAACAATCAGTTCTGTATTATTAATACTTGCGTAAGATGATTTTCACTTCTGATGTACGCATTGTGGACTTGGGAAACTGTTCTCAAGGGTGCACAAGGGCTCACGTTTCTTTTATCCGCCGGAAGCGGCTTTGGCACTTCTTCAGGTTTGTATGACATCTGCACATCAACGAGCATATAATTTTTTATGACTTATTAGTGTGCCGATATAATGCATGAATTATTTACCTAGGTGATTTTTTAAAAAATATCTTATATATTAGCTGAAAAGTAAATGCGACTACATACTTACTTTTTGTCAATCGGCTGGAACCGCTAGGCAGTAGGAATGACCCATTTTGACCCGTCACCCAAACAGTTGTAGATAGTGAACAACTAATTTGTTAGTAATATGTTTAGGTAAATCTTTTTATGAACTTTTCGGTTGTGCTATTTATGGTTTGTTACTCAATGCCTGATTATTCTCTAGCTACTGATAAAAATTCAAGGAGTCGAAAGCTAAAGCATAATGTCATTAAGATTTTCAATGAGCTTATTGAAGATATTGACACCGTCATTAATCAATAACAGAACAAGAAGTGGACCTTCTCTACTTTTCAGCCATTTTTGAAAAATATCAATGGTGCATACCCAGTAATGTTTTTTTAAAATAACTTCTTATCAGAAATCATTGAATAGTCTCAACTTTACAGTATTTATTAATGTTCAACGTAATTACAGAATATAACTGTTCGCCATGGGTGAATTTACGAGGAACTACATCAGAATATAACTCCATGGATTTACCAGGTATTCGAGTATTCAAACAAAATTCTTTTCTTGATCAGTTCTGATTGCTTTATCAATACCGAAATAACTCGGTATTTATAATCATATCTCTTACTCCTTTTAAACAAGTTATGAAGGTGCATAAACAAATAGTTTCATGTTACCCAACTCACATGACCTGCACATTTTGCTAATGGGTCAGTTTCTTTGAAAAAAGTAAGTAATAGGTAAATTAAATTAGACTTGCATTTGCAGGTACCTGTTATGCTGATGTCATTGAAAGCCCAAAACATTGAGTGATGAGATAAACATGACATACTCACAGGTAACTTTGCTAATTTTCACTTTGAAATTCGTGTACACATATAGGAAACGCTTATATATATAACCTATAATAAGAACAGTTTGCAACCGCAAAAAGCTATATGATCCTCGCTCAAGACTGATTGTATTTTTGGTGTTATATTTAAATGTTTGGTACTTTATCTGCTATAGTAGCCGAAACAATGATGTTAGCAGGTTGTTATATATTCGAATCATGTATATAATTTTAAATAGTTCGATAGTTTATTCGCGATAGTAGCCGAAACACTGATGTGATATTATGCTCCAATGTAGAGGCGGCACAAGACCGGAATGAGACCCTTGCTCTGCTACCTTCCCATCTTTAATCACCGCAATAGATTCTAAAGTTTGTATCGTGGAGAGACGGTGAGAAACAACAATACATGTGCGTCCGTTTATCATCTTTTCTAAGAACAAAGCTTTCTGATACGCTACATGAGCACTGGTTTCTTCATCCAACAATAAAATAGCAGGGTTCTTGATAATTGCTCGACCCAATGTTGTGAAACAACTGAAAATCCAGTAGATGGGCTATGAAGTAACTAAAAAATACGGCCAAGACTCCTTGCAATAGGGTATTTGACATAGTTGTTCCCGAATTAATATGGACTCGTCCTTAGTTTAAATAATCAGCTTTATAACTAAGTTGCAATAATCAGCTAAAGCATTCTGATAAATCTAATTGCATTATAATTATTAACTTCCCTTTTTTCAATATATTTCTATTTCGTTCTTACAAAGTATATGGTTGTTTTTGCTAATTTATTGGCTGGTAACTAAAACAGATATCTAGCACATGGTACCATAACAGATTACATGTTTGAGGTTTGTGTATGCACGTACTGCTTAATTTCAGTTCCCCTGATCATATTTATCTCAACTTGCTTACACTCACAGACTTTACATATATATAGAGATAAAAAAGCATCATCAAGAGACTATTTCAAAATGTTCAGCCATGTGGAACATCCCACCTTGAATGCAGGTAATATATATCCCCATTATTTTGCCACATCCTTTCTACTTTAATATGAAACAAAGAATGCCAAAAGCATCCTCAGGAGACTATTTCAAAATACCATATATATTTGATGGAAGCATGGGAGCAGAAACTTGAACCGGAATGTGCCTTATATGAAGTGATTGTTATGGGCTTTTTGTTGAATGAACCAATGGCTATGATAAGGTACATAAGATATTAAGCTATTACCTTATTCTACCATAGTACCACCTCTAATGTTATGGTTTGTAATTCTTTTGGGGTCTAAAGACATTGTTAATGCAAATTTTTTAAGTAAAATCTTAACACAAACGTGAGTAATAAAGAAATACGGAGTTGGCATATGCCATCAGATTGTTATACATGTGTTCTGATCGTAATTACTTCAGATACATATTACAACCATATTGTTATAAAAACTAGAGCTTTACAGCCTGTAGATACAAATGAATGTAGTTGATGATTACCGTTCTTGAGTGCAATAGACAAAAAAGGAAGCCCAAACAAACTGAAAATATTTCTGATGTTTTCTCCAAGGATCAAGACAAAGAAATGAAACACTTAACTGGTGGCGAACCTCTTGCTAATATTCCTTCTTTGCGATTGCCTTCGATCAATTCAGAGTCGGCTTCACTTGTACGACGACGGGAGAGCTCTTCTTTTAATAACTTTTTGTAAGTCCTTAGAACCTATAATTCTTGGATGGGTCACATGATGTTTTGGAGTATTTGAAATTGGCAACACAAGCTGGAATGGTATGTGTTATCACATATACATCTTCAACTGCAAATCAACACTTATACAGATGCAAAAGCGAAATTCCTTGATCTAAGTATTGTAAAAAGTTATTTGTTGTTTGATTGATTTTGCTTATTCTGTGTATAGTTTATTAATACTGAGTAAGATACATTTATAAGTGATTAGCCCATAATTGTACATTGTTGTTGAATCTAACTATGACTTTACAGTGATAACATTCTTATGTAAAATGCATTAATTATTATTTCTGGCAGTACATAAATATCGAATCATCATGAGTACCAGTTTAGTGTAGACCTTTGCGACTTATCATCTTCAACTCAGATAAGACACGAGGACCTATGGTATTCAACACAATATCTGCAGCCTCTTGCTACACGACAAGGCACTCCCACATAATCAGCAAATTTCTGCATAAAAGGTGTCATCCTTTATTAATATATTATATTGTACTGTATTAGGAACATGAGATTGATAATTGAGTTAAGACCATGAAAGTTGCACATAGTCCTGGATGGAAGAGGGCTGGAATTCATGATGCTATAATGAATTCGACACTCAAGATATCCTAAAATAAGTCATATTTTTTGGTTTGCTGAAAAGTGGTCCCCACAAGTTATAAAAAACAGGGGTCGATTTTTTAACTTAGCAATGAAAAAGTGGATTTACTTGGTTTGTGTCTTAGGATTTCTAAGTTATTTGGGTTGGATAATACTTCCCTTATGGGGCAAATAAGGCATTTATATTATCAAGATATTACAGCAGATGTTATTTATCTAGAAAGCAATAAAGATGCTTGGGCTGGATTATACTACATCGTTAGAGAATAAGTATATATACCTCCTGATAAGACAGTTTGAAGGTTACGTGATTGTCAAGTATGAAGAAAGCTTTGCATTAGAATGATAAATTTGCTACATTTATATGTTGACAAAAAGTATATTTTGATCGTTGTCTTAATTTTTAATGTTGGTTCATTCATATTTCATACGACATCTAAGCAGAATGTGTAGATGCCAAATTAATCTCTTCCTTAGTTAGTCCATTGGCTATACTTTAAATAAAGATATTATTGACTTTTGAGTCAAATTTATTGATTTCAATATTATTCATTGTGTTTTATTTGAACTTATACATGTAGTATAATTACTCCATCCGTCCCAAAATTATAGTCTATATAATTATTTTCGGACGTCTAAAATTAACAGTTCACTTCTTAAAATAGATAAGGAATGTAGTTTAATTTTATCATAGCACCTTCACTTGAAAGTATTATTACAAGCAATAGAATAATTGTAAATTAATTGATTAAAGGTAAAATTATCATTGTGAAAACTAAGAAAATAATATTTTTATTAAACATCGTGTGTTTTTTTGTAGATGAACTATAATTATGGGACGGAAGAAGTATAGCCTAACTTTAACAAATACGCAAAAACATCTTATATTAAAAAAAACATGGAATTGGTGTGACCAATAAAAAGCCAAAAACTTTAAAATCAAACCACATGAATCGTTATATAAAATATAAAAAATTCCCAAACGTTTTCATATATATATAGATATATATATATATATATATATATATATATATATATATATATATATACACTAACAAACAGACAACAGTTTATTGTGTACGTAGAAATATTAACATGAGACATAATCCGTCCACTAGGTGGACCACACCTAAACATAATCAAAAGTTAATTTATTTTTAACAAAAAACAGTTAAACCTCCGACTGCCGACCAATAAAACAAATCGACCAACATTCTTTCAAACAAAAATTATGAAACAAACCCGCCCGTTGGGCGGGTTAAGCAACTAGTATATATATATATATATATATATATATATATATATATATATATATATATATATATATATATATATATATATATATATATATATATATATATATATATATATATATATATATATATATATATATATATATATATATATATATATATATATATATATATATATATGTATGTATATATATACATATGTATACATATATATTTTGCAATAACCTAATAACTAACCATCTCTCTCTTCTCATATATATATATACATATGTATACATATATATTTTGTAATAACCTATATATATATATATATATATATATATATATATATATATATATATATATATATATATATATATATATATATATATATATATATATATATATTTTACACCTTTTATTTTGCAATAACCTAATAACTAACCATCTCTCTCTTCTCATAATTAAGTTCAGCCACAATCTTCATCCCCTCTCCTCCACGTATTCATAAAAAAATGGTTATTGAATCATTTTTACACACGAACCAAACTCATAAACTATTATTGAATCGCTTTTTTTCCTTTTTGGAACATAATGATAAACAGTCTTCGTCACGACAGCCCTCCTAGATCACTTATATGAATCATCTTCATAAAAACCCCTTTCATAAAATCAACATGCAATCAAACCAATACAACTAAAAATGATGTAAACATGTTTTTAAATATAAAACCATACACAAAATAAATCAAACATCAAAAACAAACAATAACCCCTTTGGCCGTGGGTTTTGGGGTCTAAAAATAACAAGAAAAATGTTTTTCCAACTTGTTTTATTGATGATTTATCATCACATACACTTAATTCAAACATGCATATAGTTTAATCTAATCAAAACCCCTTTTTGAAAAATCATAAATTTATGAAAAATCAAGTGAATGCATGTGTGTTTTTAACTGATTAGGAGACTTACAATGATGAAATAAGAGGTGGTCTTTGATTAGATTTGTCAAAACCCTAAAAAATGGTGGTGGAGGTGATGGTGGTGGTGTAGCCGTTGGCTAGAGAGAGAGAGGAGAGGGGTGGTGGAATTTTTGAAATGAAAAGTGAAAGTGTGTGTTTAGTTTGGTTCCTTTTGTAAGTTAGGAGGGACCTAACTTGCCATGTTAACTATCTTTTGCCTTAGTATCAAACAACTATTTAAAGAGCGGGAATATGGACTAGTAGTCGGTTTTGAATTTTTACGGGAGTCGGGGTTCGTCCCGGCTACCTCAAAATACTTAAAAATGGTTCAAACGCACACAAAATGGAATAAAAACGGTTCTGACTCGACTTAACACGCAATAAAATAAAAACTTCAAAAAATCCAAATATCGATAAATCGGCACTAAAAGATAAATTTTTGGGCACTCGTCGGCCTCGTATTCGTTATCGGTTCTTCTTAAATCGTCAAACGTTAAAATTACGACCTCCATGATTGGTTTCAACTTAAACCGTCAAACATATGACCAAAAAAATTTCAAAAAATTTCAAAAATATACGTAAATTAGGGAATAATATTGACCTCGGTTTCTGGGTATCACAAAACGGATGCATAAAGTACCACATTTAACTAGATAAACCTTACTGTATTTAGCAAATATCTTACTTGTATAAACATTACTTGTACAAAACTTTGGATTCTTTTGAAATTTCATTCTTCTGAAAAGTAAATGTTTTGCGTGTTATCAATCTCAAAGATTATCGAATGTGAGTGAACTAGGGTATATCTTTGGGTTAGTAAAGTACACTGATACAGCATTCCGTTATGTGCTCGGTAATTTTTTATTCAATATTAAAAGGCCCTTGGAATATAGTATATTAAGGACCATTGGTTATAAACAAGTTGGTTTTGATGTAAGGTATATCATTTTAAACCATACTTGGATGCCCTACTATGATACAAAACAGTTGCACTAAAGTACGTCAAACAAATGCACTAAAGTACGTCAAACGGATGTAATGTTGTACTAGATTTTAGTATAAAAACACAAATCACACTATTGATTGAGATATTACAAACATTAACCAATATATTTATCTATCACACCATATTCATTAACCACAGTTTGACATACTGAACCAGTCAACTGTGTAAAATGTAGATAACCATAGTTCTGATGCCATAACCAGAGGGGAAAAATATTTCTACAATCTAAATGCAACTATCTTAAAATTAAAAAAATAAAGCATGTCCATCGGAATCTTAAGGCCCATAAAGTCACAATCTTGTTTAACCAACGTTCAATGTTCAGCCACCAACAAAAGACCATGCTAAAATCCGATCCACAATCGTTTCTGTTTTGTTGTGATCTGTTAATGCAAAGCAATGCCTAAAAACATTGTTAGTATTAATTAATCTTTCTTAGTTTCGATCACGACAAATTACAAAGACATTTATTGTCAAACACAATCATAAAGCGAATTATCTAACAAACACTATCATCAAGGTAATAATCATTACACTAACATATCTTAATCATGCTTAGTGATCATAAAAGTGATTAGCTTTAAAACTCACTTTTGTCAAACATAACAAAAGATTTTTAATAAACTTTATTTTTAAGAAAATGTTTTATTAAAATGAAAATACAAATTTGAATATGGCGTATTCCAAATGCCATATGAATATCCTTTGAAGGTTTAAACAGCCTCAGATATTTCAAATTCACTAAACGACAACAAGGAGCGGACTCTACGCCGGCGGTAGCTTAGCACCTACGGCGGTTCCTTATCGATAAGAAACCGCGGGCAGATATAGCCGTTGTATGTTTTGTCCTATAAATAGTGGATCAAATCTGCATTCTTATTAACCCTTTTTGGACATCTTCTTTCTCTTATCTAATCCTAGTCATTTGTAAATGATCACTTAATGTGTTAAGTATATTTACTCATGATTATCCTCTTGATCTCCTTTTTTACCTTGTCCAAAGAGAATATCACTCACACACTTGTGATGTGATTAAAGATGTAGCATTGATGAAGATCACCTTCTCCTAAAGATCTAGTCATGTTCATCATTTGTTTATTTGTGTCTTGTGTAGATCTAATGTATTTGTGAATAATTGGACTAGTTGTGTTCATCCAAGTTATTTGTGACTACTTGGATTAGAGTTGTGTACATCCATTGCACATGTGTCTGCTTGGATTTATGTTGTGTAGATCCAAGCTACATGTGTGTACTTAGATATGATTAGTTGAGTTGTAATTAGTTGTGTTAGTTCTCACTAAACTATAAAGTGATGTGGTTGTGTCTTGTGAGTTCTCACTGATTTGTGGAAACACCCATCCTTTTACCACTTAAAACAATTAAAAACAAGACCATAACGTGTATTTAATGTCGTAAATGTCAGAATTATGCGTGGTTTGTGTTTTTGTTGTGTTTTAGGACTGAAAAGGGAAGAAAACACGGGCTTTCACGGGCTTTTATCAAAGAAAAAGACAAAAGACGAAGTCAAAAGATTAAGAGTGCAAAAAGAACGGAAGTCAAAGGCCTATTCTGAAGATTTATCGAAGAAAAAGACTAAAGACGGAAGTTTAACGAAGTCGAAGAACCAAGTCTAATAAATGAATAAATTAGAAGATGAGTTCAAATCAATTATCGACAAATCCCGAGCAAAAGTCGAGAACGTCAATTTAATTTAAAGACGAGAAGACAAAAGAAAGAAAGAAGGGAGCAACAACATCTCCTCCCCTCCTCCTATAAATAGAGATCTCAACCTCATTTTTGAGGTGTTAGCTAATTCACTATTAGTTCTCCACTTTATTTTTCTACACTTTTCATATTGTTATTTTCATTATTGTTCTTCCTTTCAAGTTTATCATGTAAGTTTTTGTTGAATCTTTATCTTTAATTTCAAGCTGTTTAATCATCACATTCTACCTTTCTTGTTTGTTTAATCTTTATCTCTTTCATCATCTTTGTTCGTGTTGATTTCATGTTCTTATTCTTCACCCATTTCGTCATCTTTTTACATAAAGTTTTTAGCTTTTTACGTTTCTTGGTTCGTGTTTAAAGTTTTTACAAGTTTTATCATTCATCTAGTATTCGTGGTTAGCTTTTTAGTGTTTTTATTGGCTTTAAATTCCTTAAAAATTGCGAAAAATGGTGCTAAAATTCGTCCCTTTCCGAGATCCAGTTTTTTAGGAAGTTCTGATTCAATTTCGCAATATTCCCTAAATATTGCGGAATTGTTGTTTTTCTAACATTGAGAAATTATAACCTTACAATCTTTGCGGAATTGTGTCCTTCCTTGTTATTGCGAAATCATATCCTCTTGTAGTACTGCGGAATCATTATTTTAGAGCATTGCGAAATCATTCCCAAATTTTGCATTGCGGAATTATTGAGTTTTTCTGTTATTGCGGAATTGTGCTATTTAGACATTGCGGAATTAAGCAATTTCTCAATATTGCGGAATTATTCTTTTTCATGAGTTGCGAAATCATTCCATTTTGAATATTGCGGATTTATACCAAGAGCACTTTGCGGAATTGTTACTTTTTTTGTATTGCGAATTTATAAAAAATATTTAGGAATCATTTTTGTCCCAATTTAATTTTCAAATTTATTTTTCCCGCCAATTTCTTACGTCTTATTTTTAATTATTTTGTTTTATTTTTCTTAAGCTTTATTTTAACTTGTTTTGTCTTAGTTTATTTTTAAAGTTTCCATTTTTATAAAGTTTTAATTTTTAAAATTTGCTTTTAATTTAGTTTTTAAATTTACCTTTAATTAAGTTTATTTTACTTGCTATTTCGTTAAAATCTTTTCTTTGAATTTTTATATTTTATCGTTTATTTTTAAAGTCATTTATTTTTAGTTTAATCTTTTCAAGTTTGTATTTTTATTTAGTTACTCAACGACGACATTTTCTTTTTCACCAAAGACGACTGAGTCGCACTTTTAACCGTAGTCAATTCGATAAGACCGATTTCAATGAACTTTTTAAATAAGTAAAATCTAGTTATTAAAATGGCGCCGCTGCCGGCTATTTTCGTAAAGATTAACGGTTTTTTGTGAGAGACACGTTGAATTTTGGGATCCGTTCTCTTGGGAAAGTTATTTTCAAGCATAAAAATTTTCAAAAATCCTCAAATATAAAATTTTCAAAAAATCCATAAATATTATAAAAGCAAAAAAAAATCAAAAATATTGTGTTGTATTTTCTTTTTAGTGTATGCGTACTCGATCTTCGTCTTTTCCTGAGCCCGAGACTCGTAGAGACTTAGATATGGCCGGTGTGCATAATAATAGCAATCCACCTCACCCCAACATGAATAATAACAACCATGACCCTCAACCCGACCTTCGTACGATGGAGGAGTTATGTCAACCGACTATGAATGGACGTGGAGGACCGATTGCGCCGATGCAAATCATGGCTCCCGAATTTTTGTTGAAGCATCACATGATCCAACAAGTTCAAAATACTTATCCATTTCGCGGATTACCGGATGATGATGCCAACAAACACCTCGATAAATTCATAACCGTCACTCAAAGCATGAAATTGCCCGGGGTTACCATGGATTTTCTTCGCCTTCATCTTTTTCCACACACTTTATGCCACCATGCCGAAAAATGGTTTGATCGTCTTCCTAAGAATTCAATTCATACATGGGACGAAATGACTCGACGATTTTTGTCGCGCTACTTTCCACCATCCATGGTAACTAGTCTTAGGAATCAAATCAGTGGTTTCACTTAAGAACCCGATGAGTCTCTTTTCGATGCTTGGGAACGTTAATGTCTTGATCGATCGTTGTCCTAACCATAATATGCTCCCCGTCACCTTAATTGACACTTTCTACAATGGTTTGACTTTTCGTGATCGTGATACGATTAATGCTGCCGACAGTGGTACGTTTATGAAAAGAAGACCCGAGGAGTGTAGAGAGCTTATAGAGAACATGACCACTCATCACAAAAATTGGGATTCATCCGCATCCTCAAGAACTAACCCGGGGGTCAATGTTTCTTCTACTTCATCAAACCCCGAGATAGCCGAACTCACCCAAATTACCCGCCAACTTGCCCAGATGAACAAAATTTCTTAACCATGGCTACGAACCAATTTCAACAAGTTAAAGTTGTAGCACTTTCTTGTGAGACTTGCGGCGGTCCTCATTCATACACTGATTTTCCTTCCACTCATGACAACCCGGAAAACGTGTATGCGGCTCACGGTAACTATTCAACGGAAGGATATCAAGCCCGACCTCAAGGTGATCGTAACTTGCTAAGTTATCGTTCCAACAACTTTCTTTCACCAACCGGTTTTTCTCCTCAAAACCACAACCCAAACACCTTCACTAGAAGCAATCTAAACCAACCTCGAGCTTCTAATCCATATCCACCACCCGCTCACCATGCTCCACCCCTCCATCAACCCACAACATTTAATCATGATGTTGAAACTTTCATGAGGACCCATGGAGAGGTGGTTAAGAATCTTCAAAGCCAAATCATTAACTTGAAAGGTGATATCACTAAACAAGGGAATGATATTCGAACCGAGCTTAGGAATGATATGCAAACTTCTTTAAGCAACCAAACGAATGATTTGAGGGATATGATGGCTAGTTTCTTCCAAAGTAATCAACCCTCTACTTCGGGTTCTCTTCCTTCGAATACCGTGACCAGCCCAAGGGCTAATGTGAGTGCAATTACCACAAGAAGTGGGAATACCCATGAGGGACCTTCCATCTCTTCGCCAATAAAGGAGAGACAAGGCCCGAAGGTCATAATGAGTAATCCTACTCCCCCTTCGGTGATTCCTCCCTCACCCACTTATTGTGACATTCCTCCATTGAGGAACCCTTCGATTCCCCCACCTCCTCCTTTCATTTCTACACCTTCCCCTTCGGTTCCTACACCACTTCCTTCCATCCCTACCCCTCCACCTAAGGCTCCTTCTAAACCTTTAGCATCTAGGCCTAACATCCCTTACCCTTCTCGGTTAGACACGGCTAGATTTCTGACCAAGGATGACATTCAAGTGTCAAACTTTTTGAAAAAGATTTCTGGAGTGAACATCACCATTAGCCTTGTTGAAGCTCTTGCCCAAATGCCCAAATTTGTTAAGATGTTTAAAGATTTGCTTAATAAGAAGAAAAAATGGCAGAGTTTGTTAACACTCGATTAAATGAGAATTGTTCTGCAGTCCTTCTTAAAAAACTTCCGAAAAAACTTGGAGATCCCGGGTGTTTTGTGTTACCTTATACATTTTCCAAAACCAAAGAATTTACTGCCTTAGCCGATCTCGGGGCAAGTATTAATTTAATGCCATTAAGTGTTTGGAAGAAGTTATCATTACCCGACCTTACACCAACAAAGATGACTCTTGAGCTAGCAAATCAAACTCTCGCTTACCCCGTTGGTATTGCCGAAGATGTGTTTGTTAAAGTTGGTACCTTCACTTTTCTGGTCAATTTTGTTTTTGTTGATTATGAAATGGACCCTCGTATTCCGTTAATACTTGGACGGCCATTCTTGAGAACCGGAAAAGCTTTAGTCGATGTTGCCGAAGGTGAACTAATCTTAAGGGTCGGGAATGATCAACAAATTTTTAAGATGGGGAAGATTATAATCAAATCCAATGGAAGAGAATCAGTGAAAATGATTGATGTGCTTCAAAACGAGTTTGTTACAACTCCATTGGGAACTACAAAGCTTGATGTCAATAATTTTACCGTTTACAACAATCTTCTTTTCGATCCTATCTATGATAATCCACTTTTTCAAGAAAATGTGGAAGATTCTAAAGATCATCCTCCCAATTTGGATTCCTCACCAATATATGATGCTCCACCAATCTATGATGTTGATTCTAGTTCTGATGTGGATGATTATGATGATTTTTCTTCAAAGTATAAAGACATGCCAACTTATGTTGACTTTGATGATGTTGACACTCTTTCGAGTGATTCTTCAAGTGTTATGTCTTCTACTGATGATTGTGCTCCTATTTTTGATGAATATCCTCCGCCAACAATGCTCGATCCTACTTTGGATGATTACTCATTTGAGGAAGATTTTGCCACTTTTCTCAATACATACTTTTCCAATGAGCATGATTCTCCTCCTTTGGACTTTGATTATGGTGTCTATCCTCTTTTGAATGTTAAGAAACCCGTTTCAAAGGAGAAGAAACCGGAAGATACCAATATCTGTAGTACCTATGTCTTAACACCTCTCTTTCCACCTTCTTCGGATGAGATTGTGCGGTTTATAGGCGAATCTTCAAGGTCTACTGAGTCTAAGTCTTATTTTCCTCTAAAGGAAAAGGTGTTCGATCCGGGTATCACAATTCTTCAGCCATCTCAATATCCATCTGATGAAGTAAAAGGAAAGAATTTTGGAAACAATTGAGCTATGCTTTCACTTCATCATACCTTCTACCACCGTACTCAATCTTTGCTTAAGGGAACCTCTCCTACTCTTCTTTGGCTTGTGCTCTTCACCTTAAGCTTATGTTACTTGATGGATGAAAACCATGTATTTGATCCCGGTGGATGTTCTTCAAGGTTCTTACCATTGTAATCAAGGTCGAGTCAGGCTCACGACTCGGTGAACAAAAACAAGCGCTCATCGGGAGGCAACCCGATTATCTATCCTTTTATTCTGTTTTTCTAATAAGTGTAGAGGAGACCCTAGTATGTGTTTGTTGTTTTCTTTCTTATGATGTGCTGGGATTCGAGCTTTCAAAGATCCATTCTTGATGACTTTTGACGACCCGTGATTTCGTGTACCCGTCTTCCCGATTCTATCCTAAACTCTTTTGATTCACTATTTTATATTTTTCAATATTAAAATAGGAATCACTTTAGTTGTCTCTTCCTTAGAAATATTTAAACAACGTGCACAATGTCCTAAGTGTAGGAGAGGTTACTTCCACATGCTTAAACATTGAGGACAATGTTTATATTAAGTGTAGGGAGGACTTCTATCGAATTTAAGTGGGCTTTTCCATAAATATGTCCTCATTTTAACCGGAAAATTGATTTTTTCGACATTTTTCAAATTTTTTGATCTATTTTGGCCTATTAGTATTTTCCTTTGTTATTATTTTCTTTCATTAAAATAAATTTTAATAAATGGTTTTAATAAGTATTAGATGTCTTTGATATATTAGGCCCGTCATAAATCTTTTGACTCAACCCGAGTTTACTGATCTAAGTTTACTCTAACTAGTATCCTTAACGTGTTTAAATCAAGTTTTGCTAGGCTTTTATATAGGGAACTTTAAAACACGAAAGTCTTAACTCTTACGGGTTAAGAAAAAAAACTTTTCGCAAGTTTCTATAATTGATCCTAGAAAGTCGTTTATCAAGGGAACTTTAAAATGCGAATTCTAAACCTGAAAAAGTCTAAGAAGATGCAAGATCCTATAGATGATTTGAAACCCCAAAACTTTGATTTAATAGGCTAAGCATCCACGAGTCTCATTCCTTGAGATTTTAAATTATGGAGAACGAGAGATGATAGAGTCAATTATAAGTTTGGTATTCTTTCATGAATTTATGTGACTTAATTATGAGCTTTTTCTCC
This sequence comes from Glebionis coronaria, assembly GCA_025667525.1. NCBI lineage: Eukaryota > Viridiplantae > Streptophyta > Magnoliopsida > Asterales > Asteraceae > Glebionis > Glebionis coronaria. Next base: position 339,470,080 of record CM046877.1, read on the forward strand.
CATCGCTTGTTAATAAATTTAATTGCAATACGTAAGGTCGTACGATTTGAAAAGTTACTTAGCTTCTAGCACAAGATCGTTTAAAAGTTGCTCGGTATTAATTAGAGTTCATAGCCAAGGCATAACTTACTGAAGCGGGATGCGAAGATTGGCGAGTCCAAAAAGGCCCTAACAAGGCATGAGGGCTACATTTTGTTGCTAAAGATCCAAAGTGATGTGAAGAATCATTTATCAAAAATCAATATGAAGGATCAAGACACACGACGAAAAGCAAATACTCCCCTAAAGATCATGGAGAAGTCTATCCGAAAAGACCCTAACAAGGTATGAGGATAAATAGATCCAAGTCCTAAAAGGAGGTGGATCGTTGTATATCAAAATCCCAAATAAAGATTGGAGAAATATGAAGAAGTCGTGGTCCAAGTATGAAGAATCTATCAAAAACTTCAAGTGAAGAAATTCCTATTATGAAGAGAAGACCATTATTTCGAGATCATCTCTCAAGATTCGAAGTATGAAGTCAATGCCAAATATCGATCCGAGAAAGGTCTCAAATCATGAAGCGAGTTATGCCAAGATATGAACTTTAAGAGGTTACGAGAAGCAGTTTTAAAAGATTTTGTTCTTTAGCTAACTATTGATTAAATCGTCCTACTTTTTTTAACCTAAATAACTATCAAAATAAGTCAACAATGCATCCTTGTGATCATTCAAGACAACAATAAAATATAAGAGATACACCTAGGAATAAGGGAGTCTAAGCAAATAATTGAGCCACGTGAGTTTGTGTTAGCTTGCTAACTTATAATAATAATGATCTCGTTCTTAGGATTGGTATGTGGAACGTGAAACTTGAGGGTGATAAACATTCATAACATCCAAAGCCCTAATGTAAGTCTTCGATCTCTTTACTTTTTCTCCCTTCAAGTATTTTGTTATTTTCTATCTTTTTAGTTTCATTAATGTCTTGTGTTTAATAAAGGCCACGGTGGGTTAATTATGATGAAAAATATAAATCTTGCTTTGTAACTAATGCATTGCATGAGGGCATTGCAATGGTAAAGTGTAGGGGATTTGATTGGTGTGGAAACACCCATCCTTTTACCACTTAAAACAATTAAAAACAAGACCATAACGTGTATTTAATGTCGTAAATGTCGGAATTATGCGTGGTTTGTGTTTCTGTTGTGTTTTAGGACCAACATGTGAAAAGGGAAGAAAACACGGGCTTTCACGGGATTTTATCGAAGAAAAAGACAAAAGACGAAGTCAAAAGATTAAGAGTGCAAAAAGAACGGAAGTCAAAGGCCTATTCTAAAGATTTATCGAAGAAAAATACTAAAGACGGAAGTTAACAAAGTCGAAGAACCAAGTCTAATAAATGAAGAAATTAGAAGACGAGTTCAAATTAATTATCGACAAATCCCGAGCAAAATTCGAGAACGTCAATTTAATTTAAAGACGAGAAGACAAAAGAAATAAAGAAGGAAGCAACATCTCCTCCCCTCCTCCTATAAATAGAGACCTCAACCTCATTTTTGAGGTGTTAGCTAATTCACTATTAGTTCTCCACTTTATTTTTCTAGCACTTTTTTTTTTTTTTTGGGTAAAGGGGAAAATTACCCCGGTAAAATATATTACACCAAAAAAATCGTTGAAGTACAATGGATATAGGTGAAGTCCTATATCACAACCCGTTACATGGGCAACAAACCAGCACTAAAAGCAACAAACAGCCAAAAACCTGCATAAGGATGACAAACCATCCTTAAGAAACTACCAAACATACGAACAGTAAAGAAAACAGACAAATAACCTATTTTCTACCACTTCCTCTCAACTTGAAGTCACGAAAATCCTTGAGAGCTCCTTGAAGATCATCAATTTGGTCTTCATAACCATCATATAAACACAAATCATCATCTTCAAGTTGTTGACCACCACCATAACCGAACTCACCCTCCTCATCAGAAGTGTCCGAAGCATTAACACAATCCTCCCATTTCTTTACCAAAACAGGAGGACTACTAACCTTTTTATCTTTGCCCTTATCACCACAACCAGAACTAGAACTACTGGCCCCCGTATCCTTAGAAGTGCCATGATCATTTGGTTGAGGCATAGGGTCACCCATATTATCACCCTCCATGTTTAAAACATCAAAAGGATTCGACGAATTCAAACCTGAATTTGGAGCACCACCATTAGTAGAAACACTAGGAGAGGCTGATTTAGACCCCCCATTCGTATTCCCACTCTTCTTTTGTTGCCAAATCACCTTGGAATTAGGTTTATTCAGCCGAAGACCCGCAAAAACTTTTGGATCAGCTTCCTTCTTCTTCTTACGACTTTTAACAGTCGTAAATCCATCACTTTTGTCTTCCAAATCAGCAGAGTGCATATCCCTTGCTGATTTAATAGGAACCCCCTCAAGAACACGTTTAGGACACGATTTAGAATCATGACTAAAGCTTTTACATGTATCACAATGTGGAGGTTTCCACTCATATTCAACTCGAACAATCTCTTTACTATAACCATCCCCCTCCTCCGTAGGAATCGCCATACTAACCTCCTTCTTAAAACCAGCAACCGCATCAATCTCAATCAAAGCCCGGGCAAAACTAATTCTACCCCAAGAATCACCACACATAGAACTAGTAAACGCGTCAAGCATAATAGGCTTACCAATTTGGGTTGCAATAAGACTCAAACCATCCTCCGAGTACGCAAGTACAGGCACATTGTACATTTTTACCCAAACAGGAATTTTGGTAACCTCACCTTTCTTTAGAGACACACTAGGTGTCCATTTGGTAAGCATGATCGGTGATTTACGTATAAGCCATGGTCCCTTTTCCAGCACCTGATCCATACCAGACTTAGATGCAAACTTGAACAAGTATACTCCATTGTCATTCCTGGTAACCTTTTCAAAACCAAATTTCCTCCATGTATTCGACGCATATTGTTGAACCACATAGAAAGAAGGATCTTTACCAACAAAAAAACCAACAATGGTATTTTCGTACTTACCTTTGATCTTAGCAGCCACGTCCTTAGGTAAAACACAATCAAACGAGTCCAGCTTAACGTCAGAAATGAGAGTGCGAAATTGTACCTTGGAACTAGAGTCATTAGGGCACACAAGACTAGCGTACGTGCTAGCTGCCTTTGGAGAATCAACTCTAGGACCAATCTGCTCACTCCCAGCAGCTTTGGTCGATATATTATTATCACATCCCACCTCTTTCGACATTGTAGCAGCCTCTTTATTATCCATAGGTTCCACACGAGCCGGTTTACGCAGGATACTCTTAGGCACGGAAGTTTTACCATCAATATTCCTTACCCGCTTAGCAATACCAGCAATAGTAGAATCCACCTCGATTACTGTCTCCGAAACAACCACCTTCTTCTTCTTCTTCTCATTGCTATCAAGAAAACCCCTCTCCATTAACCCTCAACCACAACACCTCAAATCACAGCTAACCAAGTATAACTAAACCAGAAGCGAAACCCTAATAATTAGGGCTCCAAAATGCAGCACCAATGCAAACTACTTGAAATCCATATCATCGACCAATACAGAATGATAGATAGGGTATAACCCTAAATAATGAAGCCCCAAAACCTGTTGACACACCTGAAACACCCGCACCAAGACCTGCAAACCAGCTAGGATACGCACACAAGGTTGAAAACCCTAATGAGCAGCAATACAATAATAAAGATTCAAATGAGCCCTAATCGCTGATTGGCAGGATAATTAAAGAAGCTATGCAGCGAAACCCTAAAACCACGGCTTAGAAAATTAGAACCCAAATCGTTGAACAATCAGTCCTAATCGCAAAGTAATCCTAAAACCAAAGTCGTCTCGAATAAGAACGATTAAGGAATAGGAATCACAACCCAATAAGGAGAGATTGACGATCAGAAAAAGGAATTAATTTAATAAAAGTCGGCTAGGAAAATCACCAGGCAGATCGCCCATAGCAAGAGAGAAAATAGGGTTTTTTCATATTGTCATTTTCATTATTGTTCTTCCTTTCAAGTTTATCATGTAAGTTTTTGTTGAATCTTTATCTTTAATTTCAAGCTTTTTAATCATCTCATTCTACCTTTCTTGTTTGTTTAATATTTATCTCTTTCATCATCTTTGCTCGTGTTGATTTCGTGTTCTTATTCTTCACCCATTTCGTCATCTTTTTACATGAAGTTTTTAGCTTTTTACGTTTCTTGGTTCCTGTTTAAAGTTTTTACAAGTTTTATCATTCATCTAGTATTCGTGGTTAGCTTTTTAGTGTTTTTATTGGCTTTAAATTCCTTAAAAGTTGCGAAAAATAGTGCTAAAATTCGTCCCTTTCCGAGATCCACTTTTTTAGGAAGTTCTAATTCAATTTCGCAATATTCTAAATATTGTGGAATTGTTGTTTTTCTAACATTACGAAATTATAACGTTGCAATCTTTGCGGAATTGTGTCCTTCCTTGTTATTGCGAAATCATATCCTCTTGTAGTATTGCGGAATCATTGATTCTGCAATATTGCGGAATCATTCTTTTAGAGCATTGCGAAATCATTCCCAAATTTTGCATTGCGGAATTACTGAGTTTTTCTGTTATTGCGGAATTGTGCTATTTGGACATTGCGGAATTAAGCAATTTCACAATATTGCGGAATTATTCTTTTTCATGAATTGCGAAATCATTCCATTTTGAATATTGCGGATTTATACCAAGAGCACTTTGCGGAATTGTTACTTTTTTTGTATTGCGAATTTACAACAAATATTTAGGAATCATTTTTGTCCCAATTTAATTTTCAAATTTATTTTTCCGCCAATTTCTTACGTCTTATTTTTAATTATTTTGTTTTATTTTTCTTAAGCTTTATTTTAACTTGTTTTGTCTTAGTTTATTTTTAAAGTTTCCATTTTTATAAACTTTTAATTTTTAAAGTTTGCTTTTAATTAAGTTTTTAGATTTACCTTTAATTAAGTTTATTTTACTTGCTATTTCGTTTAAATCTTTACTTTGAATTTTTATATTTTATCATTTATTTTTAAAGTCATATATTTTTAGTTTAGTCTTTTCAAGTTTGTATTTTTATTTAGTTACTCAACGACGACATTTTCTTTTTCACCAAAGACGACTGAGTCGCACTTTTAACCGTAGTCAATTCGATAAGACCGATTTCAACGAACTTTAAGTAAAATCTAGTTATTACTCACAAAACTATAAAGTGATGTGGTTGTGTCTTGTGAGTTCTCACTAAACTATAAAGTGATGTGGTTGTGTCTTGTGAGTTCTCACTAAACTATAAAGTGATATGTAGTTGTGTTGTGTGAAGTTCTCACTTAGCTTCAAAGTGAAGAGTCGTGAAGATTGGTTCTATCTTTGGATTAGAACTCGACATCTAGCCTTGTGTCGGAAAATGGTGAAGTAGGCAACGTTGTGAAGATTGGTTCTACCTTTGGATTAGAACTCGACATCTAGCCTTGTGTCGTAAAAGAATGAAGTGGGGAACGTTGTGTTGATTGGTCATATCTAAGATTAGGTCTTGACATTTAGCTTAGTGTCGGAAAATAATGTAAGCGACGTTGTAAGGTTTTCTCCGCCAAGAAGGGAGCTTGTGGATATAGTAGAAATCTCGAGTAAGGTGTACTCGAAGAGTGGAGTAGGAAAGAGGATAGAGCCTCGTTGCCGAACCACTATAAATCTTGTGTCTTCCTACTAGGTTGTTTCTTTGCTTACTCTTTACTTACATTCATTATCACTACACTTACTATACATTGTTAATGCATTATAATTGAACCTAATCATTATGCAACTAGCTTTCAAGTAAAAGATAGTTTTGTGCACTCACCTAATTGAAAGGAATTTTAATTAGGAGATAAATCGATGAGAAACTATTCAACCCCCCCCCCCCCCCTTCTAGTTTCTACAATTGGTATCAGAGAGATGATGACACAAGATCTTTGAAGTATATTGTACTTTAAAACTTGGATCGATCTATTGTCTCCTCAAATTAGAAGGTTATGTTGTACTAAAGTTTTTCTTTGGTCAAAACTATGTTTTGTTGAAAATAAGCCTTTTAAAATGTTAATATTGCATATTTCTTAAATTAATAGTATTAATGCATTTTAGATTTACTCTTGAAATGTATCTACTAGTTTGCATCTTGTTGTGTGTAGGTACTCATGAAGATAAATCATTCTATTGATTGTGGATTGAGTTACTTACACTTGTAGAAGACTCATCTTCTTTGATTTCCAACATCATTGAATGATGATATCAAGATGGGTAGAAGTGATACTAGTCTTTGAAGACTTAGTAGTCACTATTAGTCATAGTTAGGCTTTGCATCGGCTCCTTGAAAGCTTGGAATGCAATTTGTAACCAAGGTACGCTTTCGTTCTTCCACACGCCCTATTGATCATTCTTTTGATCATTAATTGACTATATGCTTGCTCTTGGCATCCTTGCCTTGACATTTATGTGTGGTTTGTGATTCTTTTCTCTTTACCTCTCAAACCTTCATTTCTTGGATACTTGACTCACTATGGAGATGTAGGGTGAGTTAGTAGAAGCTTAAAGTATCAAGCATGATTTCCATGGTTTGCACCCTCACGGTTAGTAGCCCCTATATCATGTGTAACTTGTGCAATTAAGCTCAACTCTAGGATGATTAGGGAATCCCTTGAGATACCAAACTACTTCATTAAGTTGTAGGTGGATTTTACACATTTGGAATTGAAATATTCCAAGGATATTGTTATTGTTAATTCTAGAAATAATTATCCGATCATGTGGGAGAGAAAGTGAATCTATACTTTGCTCATGTTTTGAAATAGAATAAGACTAATCTTAAAAATGATCTTATTCTATGCATCAAAATTGCTTGGTTTAATTCATTACCAAAGCCGTTTAGACTTTCGCCGGAAAGGCACGTCTTAAACCACTATATATGACACAAGCTCTTCACCTCCTCAATTTGAAGAATGTCATTTGTCTCTTGAGCAATGTTCTCGGTCTTGATTCACTTCTCTTGACTCCTCTGCCTTTGCCTTTTTGCTATGAGTAGTCGTTTGTTCGTTTCGGTATTTTCCTATCTCGATTCAACTCGTAATCCTTCAACAAGGCATTATTACCTAGTGTTGTGGTGGTCCAATGATATCCTAAAAGGTTTAAGGTATATTTTTAAGTATTTTAAAAACTTTGGTTTTCAAAAATTCATTGTCTTTCTTTGATAAAAACCTGCCTCTGTAGGCGGTTCTTTATCTCTGGCGGCTCAGAGGCGCGGTTCCTTATCGATAAGGAACCGCGGGCAGTAGCTTTTGTCAGAGCGCCAATTTTATTAAAATAACTTTTTCAAACTAGACCTTCTCTTTCCTTCACACACAGCAGACGGTTTTTCTTGTTTTTCCACCATTGTTGAAGCTTTAAAAACCTTCAATCACTCAAATTAATTTATTCAAGTTCGTGGGTTTCACTCATCCATCATCCAAGATCAATTAATTGTAAGTTATTTCTTTCAATTTCATCTAATTTGTTCTAGGGTTCATATATTCATAATTGGGGCTTTTTAAAATTGACATTGATTAGAACCTTATTAGGATTATGAGTTGACATAGTATTGTTACTATGATTCCTTAGGTTCATATTCATTGAGATTTCACTAAAACCCATTTGTAGAACAAATCCAAATTTTGATTAAATAGTTTGGTTGATTGATGGAATTGATATGAACCCATTTGTAGAACAAATCCAAATTTTGATTAAATAGTTTGGTTGATTGATGGAATTGATATGAACCCATGAACAAGTTGGTAATGGCATTGTTAAATGCTTACGTAAAAACCTTGTTTTGAAAAATCAATGTTCTAGTTCATTGTTGATTTTACAAAGTTCATATGTTTTGATCAATGATGAAATGGGTACATTGTGAGCATGAGAATGACAAGGTTTATTCCTTTGTTTTTCAAGATATTGATGAAACACATTCTCATCTTTTGAAATTTTTATTTTTATTTTTGATATGAGTGATTAAGAGAAATATTTATGTTATATTTAGGTACTAATCATGCCTTCAAGATATCAAAGAGATCATCAAAACACTAGACGATACATGCCAAACCTTTCTCAAATTGTTGCTTCTATCCAACTTCAAAACTCCTATTCATCTCTTTCAAAACGTTGTTTCCATGAAGGTAGAACTGTTGATGAAGAAATTACGGGTTATGACTATATCAAATCTATGTTTGAGCCTACGGGGTTTGATTGTTTGCTTTACATAGATGAAAAGATATATCCCGTATTTCTCTTGGAGTTCTTTAGCACCTATTCTATCCTTGAATTCAATGGTAGAATATTCGTTAGATTCTTATTGGATGATCAAGTCATTCAATACTCTCTTGAAACCTTTGGTCAAATTCTTGGTGTGCCATTTGAGGGTACTTGTCGTTTCACGGACAAATGGAGACTTGATGCTCTCGATGAATCCAACGATAAATCTCCAAATGACCACTATGAAGTTGATCTCGATTTTATCCTTAAAATAATTTCCAAAGAGCGTGATGGAAACGTTGTGAGAAGCCTTCATTCTAATAAACTACTTGTAAATCGTTATGAGGTTCTCTCAAGCGACCTTAAGGATTATATGGTTCGTTGGGCCGAGATCCTTAGGGAGAATGTATTTTGTCTTGGTGGGAGCCGGGATCACATTCCGGCGTGTATGGTGCATATGCTATTTTGCATCTTTACCGAAACCAAGTACAACTTGGCATACTATATCGCTCGACGAATTAATTATGCTCTTTCCAAACCCAAAACAAATCTACCCTGTGCTATGCTTTTTACTCGCCTCTTTAAGAGGGTTGTTCATGATTTTCCCTTCCTTGACTTCTCTCACTTTCAACCGGTTCAACGGGTGATGTTACCTATTCAAGAGGTATATGAAAGAAAGCTCAGAAGTGATAAAGGTTCGAGAAAACATGATCAACAAGAGTCCAATGATGAGGATTTTGATATGTCACCAAGTAATGGTGGTGATATAGGTACTAGTGCTCATGTCGGCTCTTCAAGTAACTCCCGTCAATCCACAAACTCATTCGTAGATGGACTTTAAGACTTAGCTCCTCCTCCTCACCATTCCACTAGTGAAGTAACGGAAGACCTCAACATAGAGTGTCTCTACCGTGAAAATCTTAGGACTCGAGGTGAGTTGTTTGATCATCGAGTGGAGTCAAGAAAGGGATTCAAATACTTGGGGAATTTGATCAAGGGACTTGGCAAGAAAAGAAGATAAAGACTTTGATTTAATTCAAGGAGAACATGTTGTTAAACATGTTATGTGTTGAACATTTGCTTTCTTTTCCTTTATGTGTGTATATTAACTAATACTACTTGTTTAGATTACTAACTATTTTAATCCTTAATGAACTGTGTAATCGTTCCTTCGATTTACATAGCTTTGTGCTCATTATGTGTTAGCTTCCTATCTTTTGATTAAGAGTTAACTTTGGCTTGTCATTTACCTATGTGAAATCTGGGTTGACCAAAGTTTTTGGAAGTGCACTTTTCTGTCACCACTGGTCGCGGTTCCATATCGAACCCACGGTTCCTTAGCGATAAAGAACCGCGGATCTACTTAAGGAACCGCCTGTTCCTGTTTTGACAGAATCTTTGCTTTACACTGTTTTCCTTAATCTGTGTAAAACTTTGATAAAAAAATTAAAAAAACTGCACTTTCCTAAACTAGGGTACCTAATTTCATTATTCACCTAAAATGATTTTAACCCGTTACTAGTTTGGATCATTCCCTTCTCTTCTTAAACCCTCTCATGATGATTGTGTTCTTCATCCCTTCAACTCTCCTCTAAAACTTAACACACAACCATGGTGTCCACTAGAACATCCACTTCTTCCAAAACTTCTTCCTCAAAAAGAAGCCTCAAAATTAAGATCAAGATACCTAACATTGGTTCTTCATCTTTTCACACTCCTAAAAATGAGATCTCTTCCATTCTCATTTCATCTTCACCTTCACCACCCCTTGCTCCATGCAAGACAAACTCAACCCATGGTACTAACCATTCTCATGGTTCTACCTCCTCTTCATTCCAATAAAGAATGAATGAGCTTTCTTCACCTTTCACCCCTAGTCCTCCTTTGGATGGGATTTCTCAACCTCAACCTCTACAAAGTATCCCCTTTGTACTTGAGCCTTTGGTCACCTCTCCTTTCACTCCACCAAACTCTCCCATCTCACCCTTGGACACTATGCCTCCACCACCTCCTCCACCCTCTAACACTAATGCTCCTATTTTGGGCATTCATATCCCTCACTTCATGGGTGATCCTTACTTCTTTGGGTTCTTAGAAGCTCATCGTGCAAATTGCCCATGTTGTCTCTATAATAACTACATCATTCAAAACCTAAGGATGGAGATGCTTGGCCTTCATAGAAGGTTGCATGGTTTCTTGCTTGTCTTGTTCTACATGCCTCATCATAGGAGATGAATGATGGTTTTCAAATTAACATGTTTTTTAAAGAAGATCAAGCCAAATAGAACTATGAACTCAAGACCTAGTTGTTAGCTATCTTTGTAGTAGTTAATTGTCTTTTTAATTATTGTATTTCCTTTCCTTTCCCTCATGATTTTCTCATATGGATGATTTATGGATTTAGTTTTTATGTGCTTTAATCTATGTGATCACATTAAACAACTTCAATTTATTTAAAATTGAACTTAAATCTATTACAACCTCTAAAAACTTGACTTAAAATTGGACCAAAATGTTATTTAAATATTTTGTCACCCTTTGTCAAGACATTCTTTGTGAATGTGTTGCTTTTATGTAACCCTAGCATACTCTAGTGCTAAAAGAGGTAAAAATCCAAGATTTGCAAAATTTTGAAAAAGTCTTATCTTTCTCCAAAACTTTTGAAAATCAAGTTTTGCAGTCCACTGGACGCGGTTCCTTAGCCTCCAGGCGGATCCATATCGATATGGAACAACGGGCTACTTTAAAGAACCGCGCCCAGTAAAGCCGTTATTGGCTTATTTTTTGTCTTTCTTCTTTGACCGTTGTTTTGGTTAAGATTCTTTGTTTACCCAATTTGGCTAAACATTCCCTAAACCTTTCTTTTTCATTTCAAATCTTTGTCTTGTCTATTTTCTTTAAATTCTTCTCTTTTGGGAGTTCTTTCCTTCATCCCTCATATTGCCTAATTCTTCCTTTCCTAACCTTGACATTTCTTTATCACAAACTTCTCAACCTAAATCTTCTTCTTCTAAGCTTTCAAAGAAACCGAAAATCTCGGTTAAACCCATTTGGATCAAAAAGAACAAGAATCATCATGATTCTTCTTCTCCAAAATCCTCCAAGAATTCCTGTTTCTCTCCGATTCAATATTGGAATGAGACTTATATAAATCCAATTACCAGAGAAAAGGAAATTCTTCCACGACCACCTAAACCTTTCAACTCTCCTCAACTCAATGACCTATCTTCTTTCCCTAACCTCACTAGGCATTGTGAAAACATCTCTTATCCATTATCTCCCTCTCCACCAACCTCTAATCTTGATGGACCTCCCCCATCTAACGACTTTGTTTTGCATCATGGTTCCTCGTGTGCTTGTTGTCCTTTTCAACAAATTGAACTTGCTCATATCTATGACAAGCTAAATTTTCTTGAATTCCTCTTCACTCGACCTCCTCTCAAAGTTTTCGTTCCCGTGAACAAAACTTCGAATGATGTTTCGTCGTCTTTCTTTTCCAACTAAGTCACATTTTGTACTTTAGTTGTTTGAGTCAATAAAATTTAAGCAATCTTGGAAAATTATCACTATTAGAGTAGTTTATGCTTTGTGGTCTATTTTCCATATTTTTTGCTTTTTTTTTTGGTAAAAGGGTAACAATGACCCCGGTAAATAGAACCAAAAAAAGCGTTGAAGTACAAGGAATGTGGCTGAAATACCACATTAACCGCAAGCTACAGGCAGCTTGTTAAACAAAATGTTTATGACAAGCCATAAACATTAACTAGTCTAGAATACTGGAAATATATAAACTAGACAAAAACCAAGACGATAACATGAAGTTACGAGGAAAATAATAAAATATCAACATGGGATCAGCCAGTTGGAGTGCTTGCCCCAATATTAGTGTTGAGAAGATTCACCGATTCATCAAAGACGACCTCGACTCCCTCCTCCTCCTCATTATCTTCGTCACTTACTTGAACCCCTTCGTCAATACCAGGCATGGACAAAGTTGAAAATTTATTAGATGTAGAAACACTGCTCATTTGAGCTTTACCCTTGTTCGGACCATTAGGATTGCTAGACTGCTGCAACTGACCAGATTTAGTATTCAACTTCCTACTATTATTACCACTCGTACTTGTAGTATCCAAGTGAGTTTTTGGACGAAATGCAACCGTCTTACCTGTTTGGAAACCCTTGCTCAATGGAACACCTCTCGGAACTTGATTCCCTAAATTACCTTTGGACTTCTTCCTCTTGCTTTTCACTTGTTGAAATCCATCATTATCAACATGAGTTGTCACATTTTCAACCGTTTTAGGGTTGACATTTTTTGGACAAGAATCAAAGGCATGACCAAAAATATTACAAGTATGACATCTAGGGGGTTTCCATTCGTATTCAACACGAATTAATTCCTTATTACAACCAGAGCCTTCAAGATCAGGGACACCAATAGTAACGTTATCTATAAACTCCGAATCAGCATTCATCTCAATAAGACAACGAGCAAAACTACAACGACCCCAAGACTCTTTGCACATATTATCAGTATAATTATCCATCATAATAAGCTTACCAAGAAACGAAGCAATTAAACTAATACCTTCCTCTTCAAAAACCTGTAGCGGGACATCATGAAACTTGACCTATACCAGAATACGGGTTAGTTACTCCTTTAGAAGATTCGTTTTCATAGTCCATTTCTTAAGAAAAATTGGTGAATTACGAACCATCCACGGACCACCTTCCAGAACCGCATTAAGACCCTCACTAGACCCAAATTGAAAAAAGAAAAAACCTTTCTCATTCATCATGATACGCTTAAGACCATGTTTTGCCCAGTTATTCTTAGCAAAATACTCAACCACAGGAAATGCAATCCTTTTACCAAGAAAATAACCATATAAAGTGTTTTGGTAGCGAGTATTTACTTTTTCAACAACCTTCTTAGGAATAGAGATATTAACCCCTTCACAGACATTATCAGAATTAAACGAAGAAGAGACTGCATTAATACCTCCATTAGTAGACGTAACCATATCAGCTTCAAATTTGCAAAGTAACTCCAGAATTTCTTTAGCACGGTCATGTGAGATCAATTCCCACAAAAGATGTTTCTTCATTCTTAATTCATGCATAAATTCACCCGCATCACCAACCGTGCAAATCGTTACACCAAATAATTTCAAAACCTCATGTAGATTACACGGTTGCATACCATTAATGGTTGCAGCCTTAGCTGCAAGGTCCAAAGATACATCACAAGAAGAGGAAACATTTGGAATAGACTCATCTGTTTCCTTAGTCATTTGTGCTGAGTGCACACTCGAACCACCTGAACTGAGTGAAGAAGTTTTGCTAGTAAGATTCATATGGCGTTCACACAAAACTTCATAATAAAGCATAGTGGTCTCCTTAGGTAAGGTAGACCATTTAGGAAATTTTTTTGCCTTAACACCATTTGCAAACACTTCAATGTCACGCATTGTATTCAAAGGAATAGAAAACAAATTGGATATCTCCTCTAACGTTACTAAAACCTTAAGATTTGACACCATATCCCTATCATTCCAACCTGTAAATAATGGCTTATCACTTTCATTGCTCGAATCCATGTTCAATCAAACACAGCCCTAACCACGAAAAATGAACCCTAAACAAACAGTAACTTTTTTTTTATCGTAAAAACAAACAATAACCGAAACCCAGATTCAAAACAAAACGACACCTAGGAAATTAATAGCGACACATAACCCTAAATATAAAGGAGACAATCAATGATTAATCTATGTCAACCGACAATCAATATAGGAGATATAAAGAATTGTCAGCCGACAATCAATGAACAATCAATGTCAACCAACAATCAATATAGGTGATATAAAGAATTGTCAGTCGTGAAACAAGGACAATCAATAAACAAGGGCACGTGATCACAAAGGGACAAAGGACCAATGAATTGGAAACAACCGAAACCTCACTTAATATTAACTAAAGTTTAAGAAACAATAAATAATCAGCCGACCAAAACCAATTAATGATCCAATGTCAGCCGACTACAATGACTATTTGGAAGTATTTAAATGTCAGCCGACCAAACCTAAAAAAGATTCCAATGTCAGCCGACCAACCCCAATACTAAATTGCAATCAGAAACCCTAAATGCAATGACACGAAACCGAAATTACCAATCGTGTAGGACACAAGTAGACACACGAACAAACACAACACGATACCAACCTATAATTAAAAAACAAAACGCAAGAACAACGCAGCCTAAAAATAAACAGATCGATTAACAAGAGCTGTTTTTTTTTTCTTTTTCGGCCACCATTGTTGTTTTTAGGGTTCTTTTCGATTCCATATTTTTTGCTTTAAATATTCATATTGTGTGTATGAATATTTATCTTGTATGTTATTTCATATTTATGTAATATGAATGTTATGTGTGTTATCTTTCCCTCTCACATTTGTTAAAGAGTTGATCATGGTTAAAACTTAAAATTAATTATGGGTGATTCTATAAATTCTAAATTTTAACCCATTGACATTTTAAATCATCTTTGATTGCTTTGGATGTTTCTTTTCATCCTTTATTCCATCAATTGAACTATGATATTGTCAATACACACCCTTTGGACATACTTAGCAAATGCTTGCTTCTAATTTGAGATTTCTTTTCCTTCTCCCTCTCAAGTTAGTTAGTAAGTAGTGCACATATATACATTGGTGTTTCTTTTCTTTCTTCTAATCTTTGTGTAGCATGTCACCTTAGCTCATTGACTTGGTTCCCCAAGCAAGGGGAGTAAGCACCAAGGGGGAGCTACTAGCAAAAGTCCGGTTCTTTTCTTCTTCAAAGACTTGTGCTAACATTTTTGCTTCGACAAAGGGGGAGACATGATAGTGATAAACTCGTTAATAATTCGAATAAACTTGTATTTTACGTAAATGAGTTTATAGTTTGTCGTAATCAAAAAGGGGGAGATTGTTAATGCAAGCAATGCCTAAAAACATTGTTAGTATTTATTAATCTTTCTTAGTTTTGATCACGACAAATTACAAAGACATTTATTGTCAAACACAATCATAAAACAAATTATCTAACAAACACTATCATCAAGGTAATAATCATTACACTAACATATCTTAATCATGCTTAGTGATCATAAAAGTAATTAGCCTTAAAACTCACTTTTGTCAAACATAACAAAAGATTTTTAATGAACTTTATTTTTAAGAAAATATTTTATTAAAATGAAAATGCAAATTTGAATATGGCATATTCCAAATGCCATAAGAATGTCCTTTGAAGGTTTAAACAGCCTCAGATATTTCAAATTCACTAAAATACAAAAAGGAGCGGACTCTACGCCGGCGGTACCTTAGCACCTACGGCGGTTCCTTATCGATAAGGTACCGCGGGCTCTAATAAGGAACCGCGGGCAGATATAGCCGTTGGATATTTTGTCCTATAAATAGTGGATCAAATCTGCATTCTTATTAACCCTTTTCGGACATCTTCTTCAGCCTTCTTTCTCTTATCTAATCCTAGTCATTTGTAAATGATCACTTAATGTGTTAAGTATGTTTACTTATGATTATCTTCTTGATCTCCTTCTTTACCTTGTCCAAAGAGAAGATCACTCACACACTTGTGATGTGATTAAAAATGTAGCATTAATAAAGATCACCTTCTCCTAAAGATCTAGTCATGTTCATCATTTGTTTATTTGTGTCTTGTGTAGATCCAATGTATTTGTGAATACTTGGACTAGTTGTGTTCATCCAAGTTATTTGTGAATACTTGGATTAGAGTTGTGTACATCCATTGCACATGTGTGTGCTTGGATTTATGTTGTGTAGATCCAAGCTACATGTGTGTACTTGGATATGATTAGTTGAGTTGTAATTAGTTGTGTTAGTTCTCACTAAACTATAAAGTGATGTGGTTGTGTCTTGTGAGTTCTCACTAAACTATAAAGTGATGTGGTTGTGTCTTGTGAGTTCTCACTAAACTATAAAGTGATGTGGTTGTGTCTTGTGAGTTCTCACTGAACTATAAAGTGATATGTAGTTGTGTTGTGTGAAGTTCTCACTTAGCTTCAAAGTGAAGAGTCGTAAAGATTGGTTATAGCTTTGGATTAGAACTCGACATCTACCCTTGTGTCGGAAAATAGTGAAGTAGGCAACGTTGTGAAGATTGGTTCTACCTTTGGATTAGAACTCGACATCTAGCCTTGTGTCGTAAAAGAGTGAAGTGGGCGATGTTGTGTAGATTGGTCCTAGCTAAGATCAGGTCTCGACACTTAGCTTAGTGTCGGAAAATAATGTAAGCGACGTTGTAAGGTTTTCTCCGCCACGAAGGGAGCTTGTGGATATAGTGGAAATCTCGAGTAAGGTGTACTCGAGGAGTGGAGTAGGAACAAGGATAGAGCCTCGTTGCCGAACCACTATAAATCTTGGTGTCTTCCTACTAGGTTGTTTCTTTCCTTACTCTTTACTAACATTCATTATCACTACACTTACTATACATTGTTAATGCATTAGAATTGAACCTAATCATTATGCAACTAGCTTTCAAGTAAAAGATAGTTTTGTGCACTCACCTAATTGAAAGGAATTTTAATTAGGAGATAAACCGATGAGAAACTATTCAACCCTCCCCTCCCCCCTTCTAGTTTCTACACGATCAACCACAAATATAAGACCCAACTTTTACCTCCATCCATGATGCTTCTGGAAACGTCTTCAATCAACCTTTCCATTCTTACAAGATTTTCGTTCCACTCATTCTACAATCTGCAACGATAACAAAACTGTTGTTATATTTTATTATAATAGAAACATTGTAAGATTATATAAGACAAAGGATAGGGTGTTAGTTGTGCTATTCTCTGAACAAAACCATTATGTTGCTATAAAAAAAAGCTATAGGACTAGAATAAAAAGAATATAGACATATTTTTTAATTCCTAATAGCAGCTGCCTAATAGTAATTGCTAACAAGATCAGGTGCATCTAATGTTCTTTCAATAATCTATTACACAAACCAAAACACAAAAGCCTAAATTTAGTTTATAAAACACAAATTAATAAAAGTTGGTTTAGTCAAGACCAAAAATGTCTCAGAAGAAAAATACATACCAATAGTAGCATCCTCATTGCTGATCATTCGAGAACTGGAAGGTAGAAAGTAAAGAATGTCACACGACAAGGCACTACATTTCACCTTCAACTCATTAAAGATACTATATAGCACAAAAAGAAAAAAGATTGTAACTGTACTCCATGAACCAATAACATATACTACTCCTTGGTTGTATGTACGATGAGCCTCATATGACACTTAATTGTCCTTCCTCCTTTTTCTTGCTCAGTCTTCTTCATGGTTTCAAGTAAGAGATTCGCCAAAAGATAATGACCTAACAAAAGATGACACCTTTATATCTTTTCAATCATGATATACAGACACACAATCTAGGGGGTGTTTGGGTTTGCTTGTCAAAATTCACTACAACTTTTGAAATGAAAGATCTTGTTCAAGATTTACCAAATTTAGTACGAATGCTTATGCATAAAGGTTTTGGTTTAAATATTTCATACTAAATGGTATGACCCTAGACGCTCTAAGAGGGTGTTTAGATAAGCTTAGTTTGTCGACGTATGAATTTTTTGAATGCGAATAAGCTCACATGTTTTTGCTTTTGACTGCATTCTTAACTGTGATACAAGATCAATCACTTTCTCTTGATCCCTCAATTGTCTAGTCAATTGCTATAAAAAACAAATGATTTTACTATAACAAAAATATGTCGTAATTTTAAAAAACAGATGCCGTAAATCTAAACATTAATGCCTTACAGTTAAACAGATGCACTCATACCAGACGGATGCACTAAACATACCAGACAGATGCACTAAACATACCAGTCGGATGCACTAAACATACCAGTCGGATGGCTTAATTTAAGAAGATACAAAACCAAAATTGCCTTTAAAAAATTTACATCTTGTATGGGATACTTGTTTGACCTGTGCACACAATAACTGGAGCACATAAGAATGGCAAAGTTTATCTCGTTGGCCCAATGTCCCCTAATATCTGGTTGAGCATGAATGGAAAAATTAGCTAAGAAAACATATTAAAACAACCCCTTAAAATCTGGTTGAGCTAGAACGGCAAAGTTAGATAAGAAAACGTACAAAACAACCTAACTAAACTGAACCAGTTATCGATAATTTAACTGGTACAACCGCTCGAGCCTTGTTGGCCAGATCGGTTTGATATTATCAAAATCATATTTGCGATTGAGATTTTCGGTCTAAACCAGACTCTATACACTCTTAGTGATAATTCATACACAACTTATTGTAAATAAGCTTAAGTTAAACCCCCTTTATATCCACGTGACCCACAGCTTAATGTATTAAAAAAATGCATATAGACATGATAAGCTAATCATAAACTAGATGCCTTATTACAACCAACGACGCCTAATATGTACTTCAACGCAAACTAAAGATACAAACAGATGTCCTAATTGTTTACTATGTTCTTCGATGCACTAAACATACAAACATACGACCTAATCGTATTCAGTGATATCTGTTATTCAACACACCAAACATATAAAATATATATAGTATACAAGTTTCCTTATTATATAATTTTACTAGTGATGCACTTATTTATACAACTAAATGCTACAGTATATGTTAATTTACCAGATTCACTAAAATGTAACATTATACATATAGATTCGCTAAGTGTTGTTCCATTTCACAATAACACTGATTATTTTATATTTGTCAAAATAACACTGATTGTTTTAATTAACATTATTTGTCAAAATAATGCACTTAATTAACACTGATTATTATAATTAACAACTTATAGGTGTGTCTATATGTCTGGTTCGATTGCAATGTTCTTATGGCGTACAACGGATGAGTGACGGCTCGTCTGGTGTGCGATTCAGGCGGTTTAAAAGTTTACAGTTACGGTCTGAATTATAGAATGACGGATATGAGTATGGTGATGAAGATGATCGCGGTCGAAGATGGTAGCGGGGTAGGTGGTAGTAGTGAGGAAGGTGGTGGTAGCGATATAAATGGCGGCGGGGATAATGGTGGCAGCGATGGAGATGGTGGCGGGGATAGTGGTGGCAACAATATGGTAGCTAGGGATCGGTGTATGTGTTGTGATGGTACTGTAAATGTGTGGCTGGTGGTTAAGATTGTATATGTTTGGGACTTTGGCAATTTTTACCCCTCCGTTTTTTGTTAATTTCCATTTGCGCTACCCTAGAGTTTGATATGTTACGAAATCAACCCTATGACTTTGTTTTCTAAATTTTCTACCAACACAAGGTTTTCTCTAGATCCCATCCCTATATATATTGTAAATGTGTGGCTGGTGGTTAAGATTGTATATGTTTGGGACTTTGGCAATTTTTACCCCTCCGTTTTTTGTTAATTTCCATTTGCGCTACCCTAGAGTTTGATATGTTACGAAATCAACCCTATGACTTTGTTTTCTAAGTTTTCTACCAACACAAGGTTTTCTCTAGATCCCATCCCTATATATATATATATATATATATATATATATATATATATATATATATATATATATATATATATATATATATATATATATATATATATATATATATATATATATATATATATATATATATATATATATATATATATATATATATATATATATATATATATATATATATATATATATATATATATATATATATATATGTAAACTTATACCTATCAAGAATTTACTAATTTTGAACATATGAAAAGTTTGTTATGATTAGAGGGTTTTAACCTATTTAATTTGCTTAGCCCTCCTCCAGGTCTTTTATTTAATATATAACTAAGTCTCACATTAATTTGAAGGTCCACTTATAACCCTAAGTACCCTAACCAACACAAAACATTAATTGTAAACCGGCTGATCCAAAAACTGTTTTGACATCTAACTGTCGTAACATGTTTTTGACCCACTTCTCGACCTCCAATTTAGTTCTCGTTTCTTGCATTCAAAAACTAACTCAATTACATTTCCATGAGTATAAGATTCGACTTCAGAAAGTTTGTAAAACTCTAAATATGATCAAAACAAGTGACCTAAAATTATGCCCACTTTAATGAGGAATTTAACACAGTTAGTCTAATTAATTACCCTCCACATGTACAGTCATTAATCCTAATTAATATAAGCATGTTTATATTATTAAAATATAAATTTTAATTTAAACTTAACCCTAGATCCATCATGTATTGATTAACTAATAATAATTAAAATAAAAAGAGGATCATAGGTTTTACCATATAATTAATGGAAGACAACAATTTATGAAGAACCCTAAAAATCTTTTGTGACCGTCGGTTTTAATGCTCCAATGGAAAATTATGTGTGTTTTTTATTATTGAAAAGCCTTATATATTTATTTGTTACACAATCATAGCCCAACCCAAACACAAGATTCTTTTTTTCTTTCTCCCCCCCCCCCCCCCCCCCCCCCCCTCTTTGTGCGTCGTCCAAACCGACCCAAAACACCCCTTTTTTATTTTTTTTAATATTAATTAATGTCTTATTAATATCAACTTAATTTTCCTTAATTTGTTTCAGCTCCTAAAACCTCCAAAACCTTAAAACCGTAACACTAGTCAAATCTATGCGATTACCGAAAAATATACAGTTTTATGAAAACTCTTAAAATAAGTTATTAACTAATTAACTAAGTTCAAAATGACTTAAAACTAACCCGTAAATTATTCCCGAGACTAAATCAATAGTCTGTGACCTCTAAATAGTAAACCCTAAATCGTAAAAATACGATTTACTATAATACATATACGTATACGTAAAATCACAAAATATCACCATTTCATTTCATAGTCACTATATTGTGAGCTTATGATTCATGAAATATCCATTTATTGATTTACTTAAGAGTACCCCGTACTCATAAACGATGTCCATACCAACCTCATTCACACATAATAAACACATAAGCACATATTTACACAAAATACCCTATAAATAAGACTAAGTGACGAACCTCAAAACCGTGGTTGTCACAATATACCCTACACCAGTTTATTTTTCACACATTTTATTTTCTTCTCTAGGCTTAATTAGCTTAGTTAGTTGTATCTTAAATTTCCTTTTTCATTTTTAGCTAGTGTGTGTTTGACACACACACACTCGCAATTAATCAGTTGTAACTGATTTTTTACCTTCATTAATAAAATTCATTCAAGTTTCATCTCATTCTTCTCAATTCTCCAATTTATCAATTATGTTGTTGGATTCATGTTGATGTTATGATTATGAAGCTTTCATGATGCTGTAGTGTTGGTGTATTGATCATTTAGTTTAGTTTGTGGTTGAATTTGGTTTGATAAAATTAGTCGTTTGATTTGAATATTGAGGTTTTAATTCTGGTGTTTTAGCTTTGATCATGGTGATTGATCTTGTTTGTGGTTATTAGGATAGAGTTAAAACAGCTTCTCCATCAAATAAGGCCTTGAAACTCAGGTCAAGTACATTTTTAATTTCTACATATTTTTAGTATAAAATTGCTTTAGTTGCTATAGTGTTAGTATAATACTTGCAACTTGCTTAGAACTTGCTTCTTTTGATCTGTAATTGTTAGTTTTTAATTTGTTTTCTATTATTCTTCATTAGATCATCATTAGCTTTGTTGAATTTCAATTTCCAGTCATAACAGTGTTTGGATTTGTACTTTGTTACTTTGTTGATTGTGCAATTGTTAAATGTTGTTACAAGTCTCATTTCTCATCTATAAACATAGCATTTTACTAGTCATAAAAGTCAGTTGTCCAAAGTCAGAAAGGAGATTAACACAAAAACACTTTGGGTTGAGTTTATGTTCTGAACTGCTGTTTTTGGTCCTCCATATCTTTGAGCTCAGTTTGATTTAGATTGTAAGGTTTTGTGTCTTGAGTAACTAGTAGTAGTGTCTTTGTAAGTTCTTTTATAAGTTTTCATAAAAGCTTATTACATTGTTCTAAAATTAGCTTTGGATTCAGCATCTCAACCATTATTCTATAAGTTTTACATTCATCAACTCATTCCTTTCATTTAGTTGTTCTAAGCTTATTTCCTTTTATAAAAAGTAGTTATTTATAGCTTGTAAATGTTTTTCAGTCATTAGAAGTCATTTTGCAAAAAGTCAAAAAGTCAAACTTTTCATTCAATAAGCTGTTTGTGCTTATTTTGAATTTCTGGCTTATTACTTCATTGAATCTTTGATTAAGCTTCGTGGAAATCATTTTTTATAGCTTATAATCCTTCTTGAAAAGTCTCAGCTTAAGTGCTTAAGTGATAAGCTCATAGTAATCATTTGATACGCTTTTTAAATTTTCTGCTTATTCAACTTATTTCAAATCGTGTTCTTAATTGTGGCTAGCTTATTATCCATTTGAAATTGTTTGTAACTTGTTTGAGTTTAATAGGTTCACTGAAAAACTTATTCCAGCTTATTGTAACCATTTGTCTCATTTTTAGTTAACAAGTTATTGAAATTGCATTTTAGTCCCCGGATCTTTTAGTTTGTCGAAATTTTGGTAGAGTTGTCGTAATTTTCAGTTGTAACAGTTTTAGTCCCTAAGTTTGTTACATTTTGTTATTTTGTTATTTTTGTTATAAAATTGTTAGTTTGTTAATTGATTGTTAAATTTGTACTTTATGCATTAATTGTGGTATGTTGCTAAATGTTTTTATTGTAGTACGTATACGTAAATTAGATAATATTTTTACTTTTTTACGTGCTTTATTTGCTAAGTAGAAATAGATACCAAATCAAGCTTTATTAACCAAAAACGATTTAAGTATTTACGATAAAATTGGATATCAATTCGACACGTATTGAGGAAATTAACTGTACTAAAAATGGATACTACTTACCAAGTTTTGTTCGTGATAATATGTATTTGTTTATTTTTAAAGTTATTTTGTTTAATATAAATTTTTGAAAGTTTTACTTAACTATCTAATTTATTTAAAATTTAACTACTAAAACTTTATTAATTACTTCCTTTTTTGAAGTTTTTGTTTTTCACAAATTTAACACGTATATTTTTATGTTTTTTTTTTCTTCATCAAATTCCTCCACAAAAAATTTAATAATAAAAATTAATTGATAAAAGTTTTTGACAAAGAAGAGTTCTTTTAGGTTGTGTGTTATAAAAAATTAAGATAATGCTTTTTTAATAAGGAAGCATTCTTTTTTCTCTGAAATACAAAACTCATCATTTTTTTTACAATATAAAAGATTAAAAACTAAGAAAAATAAAATAAGAGTGTTTCTTATTAAGTAAAGATTCTTTTTTTAAAATACGAAAATTCTCACTTTGAATTTTGATATAAAAAAACAAATTGAGCTGAATATAAAATTATGAAGTATCTATACTATATTATAAAGTATTTGGGACTTTTCTTTATTTAGAAAGTCTGAATTTTCAGACACTCCTACTTACTTATTACAGAAAGATTGGTACCCATGGCGTCCTAACCACCGCCGTCGTCGCCACCTCCGTCTTCATCACCGTCGTCTTCAACACGTCCGTCCCGACCACCTCCGTCATGACTCATGACCACCGTCTTCCTCAACTATGATGCACAGAAACGTTTGTATAATGCAAAAAAATTTTCCGGCGAGTGATGGTAAACAGGGTTTAGACAATGGTAGAAGAAACATGAATGGATGGTAAAGTGAGAGTGAAAGCCTTTTGTTTTGGAGTGCATACTTATCACGTGACTACAAACTTTTTTTGGTTATTTCTATGTTGCCCTTATTTTCTACTATCATACTTGGTAGATCAGTAACATTTGTATTCGTCCATTTTTTCTAATATTTTAATATTACAATCTATTTTTAAAAATAGAGAAAGAAATATAATCAAGTTTATTAAGTTTTTAAATTATTATTACAAAATTTTAAAAAAAATAATAATTAGCTAAGGATAAATGTATTATTCTGTTAAAAAGTTAAAAAAAAACTTACAATAAATGTATTTTTTTTTAAATTGTGTATTTTTTATAGGAGGATAATAATTTTGAGACATAAAAAGTATAAATTTTTTAGTATTTTTTCTATCTCAAAAAAATAATATGATGTGAAAAAATATTGTTAAATGTGTTTTTGTAGGGTCTTAATAAATAAATTAGGCATATTAATATCTGGTTAGCGTTTATTTTTTAATCACTTATTAAATAAAACATAAAGCTAAACGTTGAATGATGTGTCGAATCGCCGATATAAAACACATGTAGGTATTTTCCTACGGTATTTTTTTCTGAATTTTAAAATGTTGTCGTTTTTTTGTACTTGTGCTCGTCTCCCGTGCAACTTAGCTCCTCAACAACGTGTATAATTGTCGGTGATCACAATCACTCATCTCTCTCGTAAATTGGTCTTTGAAAAGATAGTCATGTTTGCTACGCACGTGAGGATGTCCCAGATCTTAGATCTAATTATCTCTTGACACGTTGATAGATGTGAATGTGTGGCCGTTGTCTCCTATCTGACATTGTTACACGAGTATTTCAAATTTTAGTGTTTTTTTTGTTTTCTTATAAAATAAAATATTACTTTCACAACTTTTCTTAGAATGTAATAGTCTTCGACGTTGGGACCTCAAATCAAGCAAGAACGTTTTTTGAAAAAAAAAAGTTACACCGCTGCTTTGCGCGGGTAACCAACTAGTATATAGTAACATGTCCACAACAATCTGATTTCTGCACTCAGCACCTCCGTATCAAGTTCAGTCCGGTTCACGTAACCATCCACTTCAGTTAGGCTTCAGGTTCTTAAAAGGGTTGACACAATAATGAATCCATCAAAACATCTACAGTCGTTCCGAAGAGACAATTGGGCACAAAATCCTAATTGAGTTTTGTTTACTTTGAGGAGTAGGTCATATTTAATAAGTTTATTTCATTGCAGATGCCTCAAACAATGATATTAGCACAAGGCACAAGCAATGAATGCAGTAGTTCACACACACACTCAAGTATGGAAATGCAAAATTTATGTTAGTTGATCATATATATGCTTAAATGAGATGTTTAATAGGGATAATAACTGTCTGAATTATGTTAGTTAATCTAGTAAACTCCTAATGGCTGCCGGTAGTACTATACCTGTACAAGATTGTATTATACCGGCTAAAGTTGTGAATACGGCATTGATGCAAGCCAAAAATGTATAAGAGCAATAACAGATTAAGAATAATCTTAATTCTTAAGTTATGGGCGCGTAAAAAAAAATATGCTGATGGGGGGCGCGCATACTATGTGTAATGCTTCAAGCATTTACGAGAAATAATAAATAAAAAGGCCATTCCATTTTGAC
This sequence comes from Glebionis coronaria, assembly GCA_025667525.1. Taxonomy (NCBI): domain Eukaryota; kingdom Viridiplantae; phylum Streptophyta; class Magnoliopsida; order Asterales; family Asteraceae; genus Glebionis; species Glebionis coronaria. The sequence goes on from CM046877.1 coordinate 339,495,763, forward strand.
AAAAGCCCCACACCCAAGTTCCATAGCTTTTGGTACGCTATCCCGATCATGATTTTCCTACCCCCAGAGGGAAAGGCCCTTCCCTTATTGGGCCTTTTGGGCCGGTTGTGGGTGAGGAGGGATTCGAACCCCCGAAAGTCAAAAGATCTAGATAAATTTAGAAACCAAAAGAGTAGATTGCATAAGTCTTAAAATAAAATTCAACAGACAAAATACTGCATCTTTTCAGCTGCCAAGTTCCCAAACAACTTAACCTTGATCCAGCTATCCTACTTTCATTAAAACTAAGATTTTACCTTCTGAACTTGGGACGTTTGGGAGCACTGCTACTAGGACCTGCACGGGACTTGCCAAACGCCTTCATCTTCCTTCTTTTCCTCTCCTCTTCACTGTCTGACTCAACACCTTTCTCCTTATCAGCATTGCTTGCTTCTCTCTCCAATTCTTCCCATGTCTTCCCTTCTTCCTCGGACCCTGCCTCTTCCTCAGACCCATCATCGTCATCATCATCATCATCATCAGACTCTACCAATGATGCACTGTCAGACTCGTCATCTTCTGACTCAGATTCAGGCTCCGCGTCAGACGGCTCGTATCCCTGGTCAGACTCCTGTGAACCATCAGAGTCAGAATCACTAGCTTCCAAGTTCAAAAACTCCCATCCACCTTCATCGATAAAGTTTTGTGGGTCGTCAGTGATTGTTTTCAATATGGCCCGCCAGTTCATGTTCAGCCTGCTTTCATAATATTTAATGTCCGTTGTGTCGAGCCATTCTTTGATACCATCAAGTGAAGTGGAAGGAATTGAATCAATGCGAAGAACATCACGTTTAAAATCTTTAAACACGATTGCCATGTCAAAATTCTTCTGACCGAGCCCGACTCTTTCAAGATTTACAATCTCTATTTCACTCAAAGTAACCACAAGAAATGGATTCTCGATCAATTCAACCAAACAGCTTGATGTTGGAACTATGAAAGCAGAAGCTTTGTGAGGTACCCCGTGAAACCCGAGTTCTCTTAAAGGCTGGTCAAACTCAAGGTCAAACACTTTGAACTTCGGCAGACCCCAAAGATCGTTAACTCGAGTGACAAAGCTTTGAAAATCCATATTGATCTTGTTTTTACGGTCCCGTTCTCTTTGTTCTTCCTCAATCTCATCTGGATCATACGCCGATCTTTTTCCACCTCCAAGTGTTTGCACAACATCCATCACTTCAACATAAAACTGGACATCTTTTGTCTTTTTGTTTCCAACCATGATGTGGTTGTGAAGATGAAAGTGAAGTAATGTAATCATTTCTTTCTCTGCTGCTTGAAAAAACGCATGTTTGATATTACCAAACAGAATATCCACACGTTCATCTGACCTAGAAGTCGAGTATCTGAAACCGTTGTCATGAGCCTCAAGAGTGCCAGGAAGCTTCCGCCCACGACCCGGAAACGGGGGACGGATCCAAAGATCAGTTAACCTTATTGGTTTAAATTTATTCCCAGCAAGCACAAGTTTCTCTTGAGTAACCAATGATGCCCTCTCAGCTCTTTCAGACTCGCGGGACAAAACGTTTCTTCTAAGTGTTTTAATCTGTTGAACTACTTCACTGATATGCCTTGGGTCCTTTGAACGAAAGGATGCCTCTTTTAAGAAAATATCATTTAGATTCTTCAGTAAGTTTGCATCCTGAGAAGAAAAGGCTGCCCCGGGAGAATTAAATATTATCCTGATATAACAGTTTCGGCTCGTATCAGCTTGACTTGAAACTGTCTTCACAGTAGAAATATGGAAGGGCACCATGCATCCATATATTGGAATAAGAATGGCTTCATGCTTCTGGTCAACGATAATCATCAATTCTCTTGCTAGAGGAAGATCATTCACATTCTTATAAGCAATTAAATCATTAGAAGTTCTTGAAGATGATCTACCATCACCAGTTGCACCTTTCCCAACAGCAAGCCGTTGAGCAGTTTCTTCGTTCTTTTGCCGCGCCAACTCGGCTTGATGTTGTCTTCTAAGCTCTTCTTTAGACATTTCATGGTTGTCTGACCGTAAAGTTGTTTTAGAGAAAAGAGCTTCATTGCGTTTGGACTCGACTTTGGCTTGTGGCCTTTCATCCTCTTCTTCACCATCATTGAATGAATATGCGACGTCTTTGAATGCTTTAGTGCTTATATGAGTCACAACATCACGACCATTTTCAGTCACAATAACAGTATCAGCAAGTAAAAGTGCATAATTCTGACTCTTTGCCTTGCTACTCTTAGCTTGCAAGTTTTGAAACCCGAGTGAGACGTTTAATACCATACCTGCTTTCAAGATTCTTTCATTTTTCTCATTAAGATTCAACCCCGACTCACGAAACTCAAGACCAATTCCTGTCCCGGCTGATTTAGTCAGATGTGAGATCAACTCAGGAGCTTCTTTCTCAACTACTGTATAAGCAGCTCTGTAAACATCACTAGCTTTATTACCAGCCTTCAACGCACCAATAGCAGCTTCATGGGCTTTAAGAAGAACCTGATAAGCTTTACTCTGTGTAGAGTTTGAATCAATGAGAAATGTTCTGGCCACATTGGCACAGTAACTATTATACCGGGACCCGAGAGCGCAGATGATCACACTAGCAGAGTCATAATACAAATTATCATCATTGCTAGAAGCACTAGGTCTGAGATCAAAATTCCCACCACTTTGAAAAATAGGAGGATAACAGATATCAACATTATCAGCTTTCAGCTTCACTTTGATTTTAGACGGCTCCAAAATAGCTTTTTCAGTATCATCCATTAGCGAAGCATGTGTTATTTTCTTTTCCTCATCAATTACCTTCTCAAGCTTTGGAACAACATGCACTTTCATTGCAGACGCAGTAAGATATGCAGCTTTTCTCACATTTGTAAGCTCACCCTCCTCCTTGAGAGCAAACAGATCCGCCAATCCATTTGTAATATCAGCAAGCTTTACACCGGAAGACTTCAGCTTATCCGTCCAATTCTCCAACAGCTTCCCTTCAGGTGCCTCTCTTGATATATACCCAAGAACAGGCGCGTCCTCAGATTCAACAGCACGCAAAATTGCCTCCATTTGGGTAGACCCGTCTTCATTTTTTGCTTTCACGTGCATCACAACATCCACATTTACAGCCTCTTTAGCTGACTTTTTGACTACATCAAGGAGTGATGCCTTTTTCTGGCTGCATAGAAAATGGATCTGTTTCTCTGAAAATACCATTATTGTTTCTGGGAATTCATAGCCGAGTAACCAAATGTTGAGAGCTGATGATTTTAAATAACGAAGGTCATCAGATGGAGGTGGTGTAGCAACTGCAAAAGCAGTAGAAGATCCCCACAATTCATCTCTGTTTTCCCGCCAGCTAGAATAAAGAGATTTTAGTCGTCTGATCAAAGTAGTCACATCAATTGAATATCCAGGCCCAGCTCCACTTGCACCCTTACTGGCAGGAGGGTGGTTTCCGCCATTTCGAGGGTCAGCCCCCATTAGAGATTAAGTGCACTTGAACCTGGTCAAATGATTCATCAGTTCAATACTATATAGCAAAAATGATATATTAACTGACATGGTATAACAAATATTAAGTGAATACTTTTACTACAGGAACAATAAACTTTTGATGTCAGAAACAAAGTAAATTGCAAAAGCACAATGAAGAATTCCCAAGACTAGATATACCTACACTTGATGTGAAAGGCTGTCATCATACTAGACACTATAAGAGACTTACAAATTGCATATCTAAATGGTTCATAAACAATGAAAGATAGATGTAATGAATAAAAAAAAAGTTTGGACCAAAATATATATATATATATATATATATATATACTTAAAAGGCATAAAATTAAGAAACATGTTAAACCACGTGACATTTCAGCCAGCTAGCAACAAAAACAGAACTTAAAATATGCCACTGATGATGAACAATCTTATGTTGACAGTTGACACTGCACCCAATAACGTATAAAAAGATCTATGTAAATCTTTTTATATATACTAATTTCTATACATCCTCGTATGACACTTTTCTCAAGTAGAAATACAAACTACATACATCAGAATCCAAAAAAAATGTTTCACATTCAAACATACTCACTATATATATCATGTATATTCGATTGTTAGATTATGTACATCTATAAATAGAAAAATTATTCATGTGGTTGTTGCATGGCTAACCGATATACTTCACCGTAAGTTGATCCATAAGCCTCTCGTGACATTAAAAAAGAAAACCCTTCATTTTCTTTGTTCACCTTAGTTGTAGCCAAACAAAAATCAATTGTAAGACGCAGTAGTCGAATCGAGTCAACAAAAAACTACTCAAACAAGTCCTTATGAGATGATTTAAAGTTTTGACGTCATCATAATCATTCAGTTCCACATAAACCAATACAAAATACAAGTATCATTTATTGAAGTTCCTAACAAGTAAAATCACATACCATACAAAAATCAAACATACATCCATCCCATAATCAACATATACTACATAAGATTACTAATTAATACCTCAAGAACGCTGCTCCTGCAACCAATAATTAATAATCCGCAAATAATCAAACCCGCAAATCTGCAAACAGAGAAAAATCAAAAGTAAGACCTCCACACAACACGAAACCAATACTAAAACACAAAAATCGAAATCAACTCCAACAACTTTTTCATTTCTTAACATCGAAACACAGAATCAATTCATTAAAACTATAGAAACAACTAATTTACTTATTAACCTTAATAAATTAGTTTTTTATTAAAAAAAAACCTAATTTACCCAAAAACATAAAAATGAAAAATTAACACACATGAAACCCTAAAAACCATCAGACTCGTCCGTACATAAATCAAATAAAAAAGACAAATATTTCGGTAGCTCGATTTCTCTGGAGATAATGAAAAAATGAATCGTAGATCTGGAACCCTAGAAATGATAAAACATGTAATAAAATCAAAAATCAACCTTTTCGATCGGAAATAAGTTATGGCGATGGTGGCGGCGGTGATGGCGGTGGTGGTGATGGTGACGGTGACGGCGGCTGTGAAGAAGATGGCTTGGTGTGTGTGTGTGTGTGTGTGTGTGTGTGTGTGTGTGTGTGTGTTTGTTTAGGTGTTTGTGTGTGTGTTTTTAACCTTTGGCTTTGGCTTGGTTTAGTAATAAATATTTGGGGGGATTCTACCCGCCCAAAATTTTCACAACTTTCGCGTCTAAATTATTTCCGCCTTTTAAAATTTTTCATTCTTACTTCTAGTGATCTGTAGTGGTAAAGTGTTGGAAGTACCAAAGTTACAGGTAATTACTCGTATAAGATATGTAAAATGTGGAGATCTTAGAAATACTTCCAGAATGTCTCCTTGGTTCGGTATGAAGCCAAGCCGATACATACGATAGGCGACCCATTTCATAGCGACTGGGGAACGCAAATTTGATCGAGGATTGGAGAGGAGAGGTGAAAGAAAAGGCTCGGGATGAATTTAGGAGTCTTTGTGCGAGCCGTATGCGGTGAGAGTCGCACGTACGGGGGTTCGCGTCTATACGTGTAGTGTGGCGGTTGGGCCTACCCACCCTATTTGTTCCATGATCTATGGGTCTACTGGAGCTACCTTTTTTATCAGTTAGCCAAGATTTTGACCGGATACGAAATCATTGGTGCTCGATCTAGTGGTATTTTTATGGGGATTCTATCTATCGCTGTAGGATCCCTATTCAAGATCACTGTAGTTCCTTTTCGGGCGGCTGTAGGACGGACGGCCGCCTATAAGGTGGTAGGGTAGGGTGGGTGGTACCGCTCAGATTGCGGCCAATCTTCCTAACCGCGCGCAGGCCGGGCTTAGAGCGCGTGAAACTCATCACTACCTCGTAAGGGCGTTGAGACCATAGCATGTTACACGAAAAGGCGCGGGCCAAGCCCACTCAAAGTGAAGCGATGTATACCGAGCACGAACCTGCACTAGAATAGGAAAAGCCAGACATTCCTTCTTTTCAGAATTCCAGTCCTGCAGGCCTGCCCGAACTGTCAGTGATTCAAACAAAGACGCGGGTGCGAGTCTTCCTTGGTTGAAGTAAAAAAAGTCCTCCTCCTTTATCTTATTCCTACCATCCGGGGCGAAAGGATGAGACGGAATAGCGTGTCATTTCGAAACCGTTCATAAGCTTTCCCTTGACTAATATAAAAGTAAAGGCAGTTATCTGGATAATTTTGGGCCGAAGGCATCATAAGATCGAGAGGAGCCATCTTGATTCGGACTAGAAGAGGAAGAAACCTGAGCCCATAGGTGTAGGAATCAATCCAATTCATTGTCTCGTTGCCAATTATTGTAGAGCTAAAGGCAGCCATCGCGATGAATTGTTATAAGTTTTAAGTTTTGTTTTTAGTTTCGATTGTCAAACTCATATTCAATCTAAAGATCAAATTGTAACTCGGTTCTATTGGAATTTGGCAAATTCGGTTAAGTAGTTAGTTTGGTTCGATTGTTTTCGGTTCAGATCATATTTGGGTTTTGATTTATTTGGGTTTTTTGCGCACCTCTACATTTAGCACAAACTAAATGTTTTGTTTTATGGATGTTTGGTTAAGTTTATAAATTGAGCTTATTCTTGTGTTGTATAAGTTACTCATTAGCTCATAAGTCTTTATTAAGTGTTTAATTATATAATTAATATAGTAAAATAAAAAAAATACATAAAAATAAAAATGAGGTAACTATTAAATGAGAATATAAAAGTTTTATATAATGTTCTTATATAAACTTATTATTTGTAAGACACATAATTTTGCTTACCAAAACCTATTATATAAGTTTAATTATATAAATTTTATCAACCATTTATTTTGATTTATTTAACGTATATAAATTAGTGAATCTATTATATAAGCTTAACTAAACATCCCTTAAGCTTTAAGAGAATGGCCTCATCTAGGGGTGTCCAAAAAAAACAAATAAACCGTGTAATAGTTATGAAAGCATAAACACACTATCACCACAATATTTTTGGATCAAATATGGATTCTAGATAAAGAAAATGAGATGGTGGATGTTTGTAGTAAGAGAAACACACATGTGATAAATGACTAACAAAACATCAACACCCTTTCCAAACCTAGGAAAGGGTTTATATAGTAACCCTAATAAAGACCAACACTTTAAATATTTTCGGATCAACAAAGAAAATTTAGAGAAAGAAAAATGGTTAGTGTTGATACAAAAGTTGGATGGACCACGTTCGACCCGAATTAGGCTTAATTCGGGTGTTGGGACTCTAGCTCCTACACCAAGTGAACTTGCAATGACTCCATGCACATTAAGAGAGAGCACCGTTATGCTTACCGTGGGATTGTCTCCTACGATTAGACTTATGCGTGAGAGTAAGTAATTGGTTTGTGATTAAGTAATCGGTGAAGGTTTGGAGAGTGTAGTAAATCGTACCTTTGTGGAACCTATGTGGTTCCTTATACAGGACTCTACGACAGGGCGCACCATAGATATGGAGATACATGAATCTAGTTTGTCGCAGTCCCGTATTAGTGTTTCTAGTAGTGATATAGGGTTTAATCCTTGTTAAAGCCATCATTCTTACTTTAGCTACTGACCTAAACTCATTTTATATTTCATACATTGTCTCTAATGTGTTCATAAGGTTTCTACACTTGTTTTAATAAGTTATACTATGTAAAAATGTCTAAAAAATACCTATATTAACATAATTTATAAGTCATGCATTGAAATGTTGTACATTGTGCTTAGATAAGGTTTTGCCATGTATTATTATAATGTTATAACCTAAATGTGATGCTAATGAGGTTTTCATATTTTTTCTAAAAGATTATACATTGATTATAAGTGAAATGGTAATATAGGGATTTTTAGGTTACCATGCCTAAACGAATTTACCTTGTGTAATTAGTGTTTACATCCTTGTCTATGATTATTCTAAGTCTTATAAACAGTGTCTAAGGTTTCTAAAGAGTCTACACACTTAGTTTGATGAGTTGCATAGGGTAATCATGTAAAACCCTCAAAAAATACATAAGAACATTAATTACATGAAAACGAGGATTAATTAAAACTTTAATATTAATTAATACACGACATGTATCATGAATATTTAGTGTGTAAATACGAGTATTACGTATATTAAGTAATTAATTACGACAAGTATTACGTATATGAATTATTACACGATAAGTATTTACGCGTAACACTTAAAACACGACAAGAATTAAAAACGAGTTAAAACACGAACACACGTTATTAATAAAAATACACAGGAATTATTTAAAACACGAAAAACGAAAACTACACATAAAGGGGTGTTTTGTAAAACCCGCTTTAAAAACCCTAAGATCATTAAATGCACGAAATTACAGTTAAATTTAAACTTCATAATTAATTAATATACGACATGAGTCATGTATATTTAATACGAACGTTATGTATATTAATTAATTATTGTAAGTATTACGTATGTAAACATGCATGTAAATGCATGATAAGTATTCACGTATAATACTTGATATATACAAGACATAGAAACACGATGTTGGGAATTATTTGTAAAGTACCAAGTACTGTTAGTGTTAGCAAGTACCGTTAGTGTTAACGCGGTACATAGCAAGTACTGTTAGTGTTAAGTACAAGTACTGCTATATTGATTAGGACGAATATATCTTTATAAAAGATATGTCATAGTTATAGTTAGAGTATATCTTATGTGATATACTTAATAGTTAAAAATATTGATAATATATAGTTTGTGATATACTTATCTTTATAAAATATTCTAAGGTTTCTAGGGTTCCTTACTCTATAAAAGGAACATAGGTACGATGACATTCATGTAGCTCATTCAAGTCGATTAATAAGATAATCGAATAGTTAAAAGTAATTATGTTCTTTTGTGCTTTATAAGTTAGATTCCGCATAACTTATTTAGTTGAGTAAGAGTTCTCAAAGTGTTTTAGTTTGATTACAAACTACTATACTAGTTCTTAACAGAATATAGATCCAATCAAAGGGATCAACAAGTGGTATCAGAGCTTGTTGAGAAACTCTGAATAAGAAGAACATAACCCTAAAATCCCCACTCACACCAAAATTCAATGTCTCAACTTGGTGATGACCCTCACCTGGAAGACATTCCAGATCCTGATCCAATACCACAGGGATAGCCTCAAGTTGTGTATCCTACATTGCCACAAGGTGTTCAAGCCATAGATGTTGTAGTTACTTCTAAAACTACAACACCTTCCCATACTCTCTCTGTTGGCAAACTCCCAGTTCTCAAAGGTGATAAATATGAGACATAGGCTATGCAAATGGAACATTACTTGAATCACACAAATCATACTTTGTGGCAGGTTATCAAGAATGGGAATACACCTAAGAAGTTGCATTGGTTACCTGATGGTACATGTTATGCTTTACATGTTGTGACTGTTGAGGAGGTACAAGTAGAGATCAGAGAAAGAAAGGCCATAACTGCTTTGGCTATGGCACTTTCAGAAGACATCTTACCTAGATTTCATCACTACAAGGATGCAAAAATGCTATCTATGATGCCATCAAACATAGATTTGGAGGTAATGACAAATCTAAGAAGATGAAGAAGATTGTTTTGAAACAAGAATTTGATAACTTTTCAGTTTCCAATATTGAAGGAATCCACGGTGGTTATGGAAGGTTTAGAAAGCTGCTCATTCAATTGGCAGTTTATAGACAGATAATTCCTAATGAAGAAGCTAATCTAAAATTCTTAAAAAGTGTTCTCTAAGAATGGAAAGCAATGGCTATGCACTTCATCACAAGGGATGATCTAGATATAATTCCTTTTGATCATCTCTATAACAATCTTCGAGCTTATGAGATGGATGTTAAAGGCGTTGAGGTGACAAAAGCAGCAACAACAACAAAGTCTAATTTGGCTTTTGTGTCAGAAGGCAATGCCGGTACTTATTTCCAAAATACCGCTAGTGGATCAAGTAGCGGTGCTTACTTCCAAAATACCGCTGTAGGACTTACAAGCAGTACTTACTCTCAGGGTACTGAAGGTAGTCCTATTGTATCTCAAAATTCACAGGGAAGATCTTCACCATTGTTTAGTGACAATGATGCCTTCTCATTCTTTGTTGGACAAGACAACAGACCAAGATTGACTCTCAATGACTTGTTCCAAATGGATGATGCTGATATTGAGGAGATGGATCTCAAATGGCAAGCTGCTATAATCTCTGTGAGATCTAATAGGTTCTTTAAGAAGACTAGAAGGAAGATGATTGTTGATCTTAATGAACCATTAGGATATGACAAGTCTAAAGTTGAATGCTATAACTGTGGAAGGAATGGACATTTTGCAAGGGAGTGCACTAGACATAAGGCTGAAAGTAGCAGGCAAAAGTCCAAGAACAGCCATAGAACCAGTCCAAGAATCTCTGAAAGCTTTCCAAAAGGAAACAGCAGGAGTCCTAAAGGAACCAAAGCATTGGTAACTGTAGATGGAGTGGTGAACTGGGCTGAAGATGAGGAAGAAGAAGAGCTTGGTTTGATGGCTATCTCTCTTGAAATTACTGAGGTACATCCTTGTTCTAAAGATTGTGTTCTTAAGTTTAATAGTCTAAAAGTAGAACTAGATGAACAGTATCAAAAGGTCAACACATGTACTGTAGAAACAAATGCTTTTAAACAGGGTGTTGCTAAACTAGAGGAAAATATAGTTTTGTATAAAAAGGCTCAACAAAACTATGAAAAGAAAATTAGATTTTTGACTCTTCAAATGAGAGAAAAAAATGTGGAAATTAAAGCTTTTGAAAAACAATTTTTAAAAGTATCAGTAGAAAATGAAGCTTTAAAAGCCTGTCTTTATAATGAAAGATAAGTGATTAATCATTGGCAAAAATCCTCTAAAGGATTAGGTAAGCTGATTAATTCACAAATAGGGTATTATGATAAATCAGGCATAGGATATATTGAGGACCAACCTGGGATAAATTTAACTAACAAGGACTTATCAAAGGGGATTTTTGATAGTTCTAGTGAGTCAGATGATACTCCTGAAAATGATAGATATGTTGAAGGAATGAAGGCAGTTCCTCCACCATTATCAGGAATTTTCATGCCCCCTGATAATGATACAAGTATAGAGTTAGATGAGTTAAAAGCTGTTAAGCCACATGATTCAAACTCTAGTACTTTGACCCAAGATAAATTTGTTGTGACCAACAACATTATTTATCCACCTTTATTGAGAAATTTTGTGTCTAAAGGACAAGTGTCTAAAACTAGTTCTGCTCCAAAGCAGGTAAAATCTCATAGCAAGGCATTGGATAAAATTGCAAAACATAATAATACCAAGAGGGGTGGGATAGGTTTTGAGAAAATTAAGTCAAAACAACCTGTTGGGTCTTCTTTGAGAAGAAGAGGATGTTATGTTTGTGGTAGTCTAAATCATTTTATTAAATATTGCACTCTACATGAAGATAAAATTATAAAATAGAAGGCTGCACAAAAGGTCACAAAGAAAAGTAATGGGAAAAATGCACAACTTAATGGACAAATGGGATCTAGAGATGACAAACCTAAGTTTGATCATGCTAAAAGGATAAATAAACCTCATAAGGTTAATAATATCTATAACAAGTACTTTGTTCCAAGAGCAGTACTTATGAAACAAGGTCTAGTACTTTTGAAGTCTGGTAAACCAAGTATCGGCAAGTCTAGAATTACAAGTACTGCTAGACCAAACTCAAGTACCGTTGGTAAAAAGTCTGTCAAACCGAAGTCCCACAAGACTTCTAAGAATGTAGTTGAGAAAGCTAGAACATCTAGAAGTAAACCAGTGCAAATGTGGGTTCCTAAAGGTGAAAAACCGTGTGTTCAAGCAAGTACTACTAAAACATTATTTAAGCCAAAAAGATTCAAAGACAACAAACCCACTTATGTTATTGATTATTTGACTATAACCATGAAGTATAAGAGTGTGTGTAGTCTTACAAGAAAAACTACCTATCAAACTTTTAAGTATGTAGGTCCCACAAGATCCGAGCCAAATGTGGATTGGGTCCCTTTTAAAAACTAATAAATTTTGTGTATGTGTAGGGGCATCTAATTGATGAATTGAAAGATAAAGGTATAGTAGATAGTGGATGCTCAAGACACATGACATGGAATAAAGATTTCCTTGCTGAATTTAAAGAATTCAGAGGTGGACCAGTAGCCTTTGGAGGTAGCAAAGGTAGAATTACTGGCAAAGGGAAAATCAGTACAGGGAAGTTGGAATTTGAAGATGTGTTCTTTGTAAAAGAATTGAATGAATTCAATCTCTTTTTTGTGTCACAAATGTGTGATAAAAAGAACAAGGTGGTTTTTACAGATACAGACTGCTTGGTTCTCTCCAAAGACTTTGAGATGCCTAAAGAATCTCAAGTATTGCTCAAGGTACCCAGGCAAGAAAACATGTACACCTTTAATCTTCATACTATTACTCCAACAGGTGGTATTACATGTTTGTTGGCTAAGGCTTCTAATGATGAGTCTAATTTATGGCATAAGAGGTTAGGTCATGTGAATTTCAAGAATCTTAATATATTGGTGAATAAAATTTGGTTAGAGGGTTACCTAACAAATCTTTTCAGAATGATTTCACATGTACTGCTTGTCAAAAAGGTAAACAACATAGAGCCTCTTGTAAGACCAAGACTGCCAACTCTGTGACTAAGCCTTTGCAACATTTGCATATAGATTTGTTTGGTCTAGTTTCTGTTAGGAGTATTAGTCATAAGACCTTTTTTCTAGTTATAACTGATGATTATAGTAGATTTAGTTGGGTTTTCTTTCTAGCTCTTAAGAGTGAAACCAATGGATTACTTAAGGATTTTATCACTTTAGTTTAAAAGCAATTCACTAAACAAGTCTTAATCATTAGGACAAATAATGGGACAGAATTCAAGAATGCTGAATTTGATGAATTCTGTAGGTCTAAAGGCATCAAGAGACAATTTAGCAATCCTAAGACTCCACAACAAAATGGAGTAGCTGAAAGGAAAAATAGGACACTAATTGAGGCTGCTAGAACTATGCTAGCTGATTCTCTTTTGCCAAATACCTTTTAGGCAGAAGCAATCAATACTGCATGTTATGTGTTAAATAGAGTCTTAGTAACCAAGCCTCAAAACAAGACAACTTATGAACTTTTGACTGGTATTAATCCAACCATAAGTCATTTAAGACCTTTTGGATGTTATGTGTCTATTTTAAATACTCTTGATCATTTGGGGAAGTTTGATGGAAAATCTGATCCAAGATATCATGTAGAATATTCATTGCAATGTAAAGCATATAGGGTTTATAACTTGGCATCTAAGAAGGTTGAAGAAAATGCCCATGTTAATTTCTTAGAGAATAAACTCAATGTCCCAGGAATAGCTTATGCTTGGATGTTTGATTTGGATTATCTAACTAACTTCATACATTACTATTATGTGTAAAAGGATTATCAAACTAACAATGTAGGTGAGGAGATTGGTACAACAAAGTTAGGTACTCAAGGAGAACCTTCCTCATCATATTCTCAGGATGACGATGTTCACATCTATGTACCAAGTATGCCTACTGTTTCTCCTATGGATGCTACTCCCAGAAGCAAACAAAGCCATCAGCTAATGATTAAGCCTCTCAAGAGATCCAGAGGCTTCAAGATCAAGAAAAGAATGTTACTGAGGTTGATGTATGTGGTGGATGTATATGTATTAATTAAGATACATTATAGGGTAAATTAGAAAATTACCTTTAGGAAAACGTAATAGACTAAAATTACCAAAGACGGATTTAATTAAACACGATGATGAACCAAGTTCGTTGTACATGAAGATCGAGTGAATTTGAGACGTTTTGTTTCGATTTGGACAATTGATTCGAATGGGTTTTGGTTTTTAAACTTAAAATACTTCTACCAATTTTAAAACCTAAGTGTATGAATCGTTTCCTAAAAAAAATAAAATTTAATAGACAATTATTTAAACTATTTAAAAATCTAAACTATTTAATTAAAAACCCTTTTATACTATTTAAAATCTAATTAAACACAATTAAAAACTATTATAAACTAATCTAATCTTTTTTTAAAAACTACTTTTACTTTTTATAAACAAAATATATTTTAAAACTAATTTTATCTAAAACAAATTTATTTAAAGACTAATTTTAAAAACAATTTTAATTTCTAAAGGTAATAATATATTATTTTTTATTTTTATTTTTTTATTTATATTATTTTTATACTTTATATTAAAAACTAATTCAACCTTTTATGACAAATTCAATTTTAGTAAATCATTTATTTAAATTAATTACTTATTTTTATTAAATGTAAATAAACCTTTTATAAGAACAAAAGAATACAGTGACCTAAGACTATATAAACTATTTAATGAAGACAGATTAACAAAAGAGCATACAGCTTAAGTGGATAACACGTTTGGTTGTTAAGGGGGAGGTCTCGAATTCGAGACCCCCTTAGGACGAATTTTTGGGATATTAATTTTTGAAACATATTATGTGAAACAGTAAGCTAAGCAAAATCAATAGATCTCCTTGTTCATATTAGTAAAAGTAACACATAACAAGAGTTGACAAGAGAGCAGTTGGTTGAGTCATTTAATATCTAAAAGGCAGGTCTGGTGTTCGATTACAGGGAACGACAAAATTGCTAATTTAATTTTTTACTCGCTGATCAATTTAAGAATTCCCCAAACACCCTATTTAATACAGATTGCAAAAATTCAGCTAAACAATCAATGATCTTAGCTCAAACAAGAAAATCTCAGTTATTATTTAGAACAAAAGCAACAACAATTTTCAGGTAGCGAACACTATAGTCCCATGGATTAATAACGACAGCAACTACATAAACATCAGCAACAATTAATGCAGCAGCATGTAAAATTCAGCCATCAACTAAAAACAGATAACTAAAGCAGATTTTCAAATACAGAGTCAAAACAGATCTGGTAACAAGCTACAAAATATGATGAGCCATCATTCAGGCTTGATTTAACACTCTCTTAATCAACGATGTACCAAAAGAAACACGGCAAACTGATAACAGATTTTATAACGGTATAGCAGACGTGATAACTTTCAATAGCATAATCTCAAACATGATGCAGAAATCTTACAAATTCACAGTAATAAAATCAAATTCAAAATCTAAATATTAGCTAAAAATGACATCATACAAACTCAAAATAAGCAGCCTAAGCTCCCAAAAACTAAAACGCAAGCATCAAGATCTAACTGAATCAGCTAATATGAAGTACACTTAAGGAAACAAAAATGTATCAACAATCAAGACAGCAGCAAAACACCCAGAAAACAGTAAAATTAAACCAGCAGGTAGTACGCAATCATACTCAAGATCAGATTATGATCATACTTATATTAACTAGAAAACATCTAAACTTAAACATAAAATCCGATTACACGATAATTATCTCTAAAACCATAACAGATAATTAAACGAAGCCAATCCATAAGAATAATTTTTAACCGAAAATAGATTATACATTAAATTCACATTCAATTAGATTCCACATTCAAACAGATTCGTATTTAAACTAAAGCAGATAATCTTAAACAAATTTGCAGAAAAACAAAAGGTGTGCTTAACCATTATTTGATGAAATCCGTTGAGAAGTAGCACATCACTGAGTTGGCTTTGGACTAAATCGACATCCACACCACCATTAATCAAACATCACTGACCAAAACATCACCATTCGGGAACCACAATAATAAGAGTCAAACCAGTTTCATCAACTGATCCAGCAACTTAAATTTTATTTAATTATTCAGTAGGAATAATTATTTATCCCTAATCTTATTCTTTATCATTCACACAAGCTATTAATTCGAGCTTATATGAAAAGACATCAATTATAATATTCGGTTGAAACATTAGATATTACAAAGTATTTTAACAGTAAATAACAAGATTAGAAAGAGAGATTGAAAACTGAAAAATTACTTTATTAATTCAAATTAAAACCTTATAAAACTCAGAAAAATAAAATTAAAATATCTAAATCTAATCTAACATTATAACTTTGCAAAAAAGAAGGGATGATAAACAATGAAGAAAAAGGGGGTTTTTATAGCCGAGGTGAGAGGTTTGGGTGGTTGATGAAGAAAGAGTGATAACCGTCAGATAAGAATCTATCATCTCAGCCCTTTGATCAATCACATCACAATGATTGCCACGCTGGCGATCCGTGTCTCTCTTCTAATTTTGTACTTCTTTTCCAAAGGAAATAGTGTAAATACTCACCAAATTTGTGTTTCTTTGAGTCTGACATGGCAAGGATTGAACCAATGAGATTTGAGCAGTGACGATTTATCCTTCCACGTTGGCACATAGTACTAAGCATCTGCGTGATTACACACTCTCCTTCTTCCCTATTTTCTCTGAATCACTCACGTGTATACAATCGCTCTATGATGAACCCTCAATTGGATTGTCTGTGATCTAGGGTTCATCCCTGGAAAATAGGATGATTTTCCCCAATCTCTCTTTTCTCTCGTTTTTCTTTTTCTGTTTATTCTTTTCTTTGACTGAATAGTCTTGACCTCCAAAATATATATTACTTCTTCCACCGTCACTTATTTCATTTTATGGGCTTTTGACCCATGTTGACCGAAAACATCAGCATTTATTCGTTACTATATTCTTAGGCTTTGGCCCAAGAAATATACTTCCCATCCGTCTTCCTTTATCAATCAATTTGGGCTTCTTCATATAACAATTTGATATTTTCCATTAATTGGGCTTGTAGGCCCATTAAACATAAGTGTGGGTCCCACTTGGCCCAATTATCCTTAAAATCTCGACTCCTCGTCTTAAAACGATTTGTTATTTGACTTTTGATAAAATCCTTCAAAGACTTAAATCCGCGAACAAAATCGAACTTGATTTTTGGCTTCCTCGATTTTTCTTCAATCTCGTGCCGTTTTTGCCGGTTTTTGTGATCTTTGTACCTACACACATCAATCAAACAAAACAAGCATATACATGGACATTTTCATATATTTTATGCATTTATTGTTTGTTTTATG
Organism: Glebionis coronaria; assembly: GCA_025667525.1. Classification (NCBI taxonomy): domain Eukaryota; kingdom Viridiplantae; phylum Streptophyta; class Magnoliopsida; order Asterales; family Asteraceae; genus Glebionis; species Glebionis coronaria. The sequence continues at coordinate 339,512,879 of CM046877.1, forward strand.
ATATAATTGATATGAGTAAAATCACTCATATCAAACTCCCCCTTGCTAAGCAATTGCCGTGTCCTCACGCAATGATAAAATAAAACACTAACTACACTTTTATTCAACTTTTGAGACTTTATTTTGTAAAGACATAATGTATTGCTTTCATTATTAGAAAAATAACTTTTAGGATCACAAAACTCAAATAGATTCATCGTCTTCGACTTTTCACTTTTCCATGCCAAGTGTAAAAACAAGATCATTGTCAATCATAAGCCCCAAAATTAAAACAACTCATACAAGTAATTTGTGTTAAACTCAATCTCCTATTATTCCTAATTGTATCTCTAGATTTTATTTGTCATTCACCCAAAGGCTCATTTGACTTTATTTGATATTTATTAGTCCAAAAATGAAGGCAAGAACGGTGTAAACTCAACACTCAAAACCTAACCTCGACTTCAAAAACCGTTGTCACTAAAGAAAGCCCACATCAAGGATAACTTAACACGATTTGAGGGATAAATCCCCGGACCCGAAATTTGGCTAATAGGACTACTTAAAAGCAAAAATAAAACATCCAAAGTCAATTATGACCTTATTAATGGAGTTAGCAACAATTACATCATATCATCTTGTGGCTCTTTAAGATGCAATTGTGCTCCTTATTTAAAAATCACACCCGAAGGCTCCTTGGACAAAAATAAGGGAATTGACATTCACCATCCCACCTTATGGCTCATGATGATGAAGCAATTTTTATTCAACACGTCCCCTTGCCATACACCCTAAGGCTCTAATGACAAGGTTAGTGCTACATGACTCCCACCCGAAGGCTCATAGAGAACATGTTTTTATTTATTCTTCTTTATTATTATGATATTTATAGTAAGCCAAATTTCCGCAATCCCATGATCAAAAATCCATGACGCTGACACCCTTAATGTGTTCTCACTTTAATTACAAGGGAATAAAAAGAAGGAGTTACGAGTTAAGATATCAAGCCTAAACCGCTAAAAACTTCATTTATTAAGCAATTATTATTCAAGTGTGAAAAATAAATACGAGGAGATTAAATCAAACACAAAAAATACTTACACAAAGAAGAATTAACCTTAGAAACTTATGATTAAACTCTATCATCTCTTGTTCTCCATATTGTAAAATTTCAAAAATGTGAAATCAATGGATACTTAGCCTATTAAATCAAAGTTTTGGGTTTTCAAGTCATCTATAGGATCTTGCATCTTCTTATACTTTTTCAAGTTTTAGAATTTGCGTTTTAAAGTTCCCTTGATAAACGACTTTCTAGGATCAATTATAGGAACTTGCGAAATGTTCTTGTTCTTAACCCGTATGAGTTAAAACTTTCGCGTTTTAAAGTTCCCTATATAAAAGTCTAGCAAAACTTGATTCAAACATGTTAAGGAAAAGCTAAGGTAAAAACCGAGTCGAGTCAAAAACTATTTTTATTTTCATCAACGGAAAGCCTACATTCGTGTCAAAAGCACTAATTTTATTTATTAAAACTTAAAAATAACACTAAAAATTTAAAAACTTTATGAAAAACGATTACGTTTAGACACGACAAAAGCAATTGCAAGCGATTATATCGATTGACTCCCCCATGCTAAAACCAAACATTGTCCTCAATGTTTCTTAGCTCAAGAGTAACACCCCCTTGCTAAAATACGAAGAGTCTAATGCAAAATCCTAGCATGGAAAGAGCACACAAATCTATAAGCCATTTAATAATTATGCCTCAAGATAAAACGTTAGTCGATAAAAATCAAAGGATAAAGAGTGTGCCCCTTTTTGGCAATCAAAGATTGGAAGATCAAGTGGACCGGCAAAAACCGAACACGAGAGTCTTCAATGATTAGGGTCATACCTAAGATTCACAACCCAACAAAACACGAGCACGAGCTTGAAAGATCAAGCCTTATTAGTGTTAGAAAATAGAGAGAAGATAGAATGTATGGGACTCCCCCACAAGGCACCTCGTTTTTGTTAACCGAGTCATGAGCTCGACTCGATCCCCGCATTCATTGGTCCTTAGGGAAAATGGTGAAAACCGGAAAATTGGAATAAAATCCAACATAAAGCGCGATGCCGGGGTCAAAGATCTCATCCTCGTTGTCGGATGACAGAAGAAAGGATAAAACTCCAACACAAATCTCTAACAAGAGATGGTAGTCTCAAATTACTAAATGGATATAGCAAGCTCCCCGAGATAAACTCGCACCAAGATGATCGAAGATCTTTCAATTATTACATCGGTGAAAGGCCGAGGTTTCCCTAAATAAACAATTCCGGGGTCGAATACCTCGTCCTCGAAAGAGAAAGGAATGGACAACACGGTGTCGTCCCCCATGCTAATCCAATATTATATAAAGCACATGGTAATGGTGGAATAAAGGTTTCATCCATAATGGAATCAACATTCTTAGCTTTAACGACCATTTCACCCTTAGAAATGTCATTAATCGGATTATGGTACTCAATATGAGACACATGGAAAACCCGCACATTAAGGTCAAAGTGGGTGGGAGGAGGACTTGGGACGAAATCATCATCAAGTAAATTCAAAAAGAGAGCGTCCCCCTCCGGGTCAATTTCATCAACACCCGGTGGTATCGAATCATTAGAAGCAAGAAAAAGTATCAATCTCCTCCATAAGCGGATCACTATCCTCAACGGGAATAGGAGATGGAGAGAAAGACTTAACATTAGGCTTAGAATTCAAAGCTTCGATCTTAGAAATGAGAAGATAGACGTTAGATAATTTTTCACGAAGAACCACGTCTTCCACATCTAAATGAGTAAGTTCATCGGAGAACTTCTCAAGGATCGGAATAGTCAAATCAACCTCATCTCCCGGTGGAAATGGGTCTAAAGGAGCAAGTTCAAAAGTGAACCTCTCAAAAACCAGATCACTATCATCCTCATTTCCCGGTGGAAATGGGTGAAGAAGAGTAGGTTCATCGGTAAACCCTTAAAAATCCGAGTCGTGAATATCATCTTTATAAGAAAGTTCATCGGAGAACTCCTCATTAGAAAATTCACTAGAAGTCGAATTATTCTCAAAATCTTCATTTCCATCACAATTTTCATCATTAGAATTGGAGAAAATCTCAAAGTGAATGGAAGAAGTAGAGTCATCACAATGTGGCAATTCACACGTTTCATTGGAAATACCATCGAACTCTCTTGGGTTTTGGACAAGGATCTCAACACTAGACTTTATTACTTCGTCCGATTCCGTGTCCGGAATAGTGCTAATATGCTCGTCCCCCTAGCTTAGAGAATTTTCGGGTTCCACGGTGGAAGAATCATGAATAGGAGTGGTGATGTCATGAGATGGAGTGAGATCGAAAATATCCTCATCATCGTCATCATCATAATCATAGTTCACCAAAATATCATCTTTGAAATAATCTTTGTAAAAATTCATTTGCTCTAGCATAAGTAATTGTTCGATGGAAAGTTGTGAGGAGTCGTCTTTCGTTTGAAGACAAAGGCACACGCCATCATACAATGGACCCCCACACTTAATGCAACCGATGGACGAAGACATAATGATAAAAACAAGGAATAAGGATAATTACTAATACAAGGCTTTTGGCCAGGTAAAAAGATTCGTTTAAGTATGTCTCTTCGAATTGAAAAATGGATTTATGTGTGACTCAATCGTTCTTTGGTGAAACAAAAGTGTTGTCGTTGTAGTATAATTAAAAAGGTGCAAAGACTTAAAAGTAAATGTCGTTAAAGTAAAATGCGTTAAAATAAATCGCGTTAACGTAAATCTAAGTCTAATTAAATGGGTGCAATATTAAAATGTTGACAAGTAAAATAATTAAATGACTAAAAATAAAGCGTGACGAAAATTAAAATTTGACAAAGTATAAAAAATGAGAATGTAAAAAAATTAAACAAGACAAAACATGAAAAATACCCCAGATCGGAATATATTCCGATCAGACCGAATCGGAATGTGCTCAAACCTATGGTCGGAATGTGGATCGTAAAATCCAATCGGAAAGCTGTCACCTTACCGTGATCGGAATACCAAACTCACCTTGATCAGAATACTTTCTTACCTGATCGGAATGAAGAATGGAATGCTGATCGGAATGAACAGTGGGGTACCAATCGGAATATGTCACCTTACCTTGATCGGAATACCTCAAATGCCTTTGATCGGAATACCACGCCACCCAATCGGAATGTTATAACCCTTTTCCGACCAAGCCAAAGAGCTATGGTCGGAATGTATAAACCCTTATCCGATTACCAGATCGGAATACCGTAGAAATAAGCAAAAATAAGCTAGAAAAATAAGCTACTAATCAAATAAGCACCAGTCTAAAATCCTAAGGCAAACCGTATAAAAATAAGCTACTAAACTGAAATTTAAAGACTTTTATAACACGAAAAGAAAAAGGTTTACGAAAAACAAACTTTTATAAGAAGATAACTTTTATAAAAACTTTGTAAAACTTAAAAATAACACAAATAAGCTATAAGAATCAATGATCTAAAACAATCAAAAGCCTAAAAACACAATCTTCAATCAAATAAGTAACACAATAAGCATGTAAACATAAAGATTAAGCAAGAAAGAAAGGTAGAATGAGAGATTTAAAATAAGGAAATTAAAGAACACTTACTTGGAAATTAAATGTATTAAAAGTGCAAGACAAGTATTTAAATGGACAAGTAATTAAAGGTGCAAGAAAAATAAAGGTGGAAGACTAATTGTCACCTTAGCCAACAAAATAAAAAGTGATTAAGACTAATCTATATATAGGGGAGGATTAGGAAGCTTCCTCCCCTCCTTCATTTCTTCTTAATTGCGTCATTAGGTCCTTAAGCCTTTAATCTTCATTAATTGCACCATTAGTCCTTTAATCTTCTAATCTTCTTTAAGCTTGGACTCTAATGACTTGTGGCTCGGAATTTCTTTTGAACTCGTCATTTAATTCTTCAATAAAGTAGACTTGAGTTCCTCGGCTTTTAGTGAACTTCCGCCTTTTGACTTTTTCTTCGATAAATCTTCAGAATTGGTCTTGGACTTCCGTTCTTTTTGCACTCTTGACTTCTTGACTTCGTCTTTTCATCTTTTTCTTCAATAAAAGCCCGTAAATGCCCGTGTTTTCTCAACTTTTCACAATTTCGTCCTAAATCACAACAAAAACACAAACCACGCATAATTTCGACATAAAAGACATAAAATACACGTTTTGGCTCGGTTATTATTGTAATTAAGTGGTAAAAAGGATGGGTGTTTACACACCTATCAAATCCCCTACACTTGACCATTGCAATGTCCTCATGCAATGCATTAGTTACAAAGCACGTTTACACTTTTCATCATAATCAATCCACATTGGCCTTTATTAAAGAGATAGAAAACTATAAACATTCACAGTAAAGAAATCAAAAGGCATACCTTGGGTTTTGGAAATGTTATGAATAATCATCATCCTCAAGTTTTCACTTTCTCCAAACCAAGCTTAAAAACGAGATCATTGTTATTATAAGTTAGCAAACTAACACAAACTCATGTGGGCCAATTATTTACTTAGACTCCCTTATTCCTAGGTGTATCCCTTATATTTTATTATTGTCTTGAATGATCACGAGGATGCATTGTTGACTTATTTCGATAGTTTATTAGACCGAAAATAAAGTGAACGATTTAATCAATAGTTAGCTAAAGGACAAAATCTTTTAAAACTGCTTCTCGGGACCTCATAAAGTTCATATCTTGGCATAACTCGCTTCGCGATTTGAGACCTTTCTCGGACCGATATTTGGCAGCGACTTTATACTTCAAACCTTGAGAGACGTTCATGAAATTATGGTCTTCTCTTCATATAGGAATTTCTTCACTTGAAGTTTTGAGAGATTCATACTTGGACCACGACTTCTTTATTTTTCTCCAATCTTTATTTTGGACTTTGATATACAACGATCCGCCTCCTTTATGACTTGGATCTATTTATCCTCATACCTTGCTAGGGTCTTTTCGGATACACTTCTCCATGACTTTTGGGGAGTTTTTGCTTTTCGTCGTGTGTCTCGATCCTTCATATTGATTTTCGATAAATGATTCTTTACATCACTTTTGGATCTTTAGCAACAAAATGTAGCCCTCATGCCTTGTTAGGACCTTTTTGGACTCGCCAATCTTCGCATCCCGCTTCAATAAGTTATGCCTTGGCTATGAACTCTAATCCATACCGAGCAACTTTTAAACGATCTTGGGCTAGAAGCTAAGTAACTTTTCAAATCGTACAACCTTATTTATTGCAAATAAATTTATTAGCAAGCGATGGGAGAATAGGCTTATAATTAACTCACATAAATTCCCGAAAGAATACCAAACTTATAATTGGCTCTATCATCTCTCGTTCTCCACAGTTTAAAATCTCAAGGAATGAGACTCGTGGATGCTTAGCCTATTAAATCAAAGTTTTGGGTTTTCGAGTCGCCTATAGGATCTTGCAAATTCTTAGACTTTTTCAAGTTTAGAAATCGCATTTTAAAGTTCCTTTGATAAACGACTCTCTAGGATCAATTATAGGAACTTGCGAAAAGTTCTTGTTCTTAACCCATGAGAGTTAAGACTTTCGCGTTTTATAGCTCCCTACATAAAAGCCTAGCAAAACTTGACTTAAACACGTTAAGGATACTAGCTAGAGTAACTTAGATAAGTAAACTCGGGTTGAGTCAAAAGATTCACAACGTTTGAAAATTAAAACCACTTTATTAAACATTTATTCTAGCAAAGAAAGAAAATAACTATACAGAAGGAAAAAAAACTAATAGGCCAAAATAGATCAAAAATTTTGAAAAATGTCGAAAAAATGATTTTCCGGTTAAAATGAGGACAAATACAAGGAAAAGGCCACTTAACTTCGATAGAAGTCCCCCCTACACTTAACATAAACATTGTCCTTAATGTTTGAGCATGTGGGAGTAAACCCCCCTACACTTAGGACATTGTGCACTTTGTTTAAATCTCGCTAAGGAAAGGACAACTAAAGAGATTCCTATTTTAATATTGGAAAATATAAAATAGTGAATCAAAAAGAGTTTAGGATAGAACCGGGAAGAAGTGAACACGGAATCACGGGTCGTCAAGAATCATCAAGAGTGGATCATTGAGCGCGCGAGTCCCTGATTAAGAGACGAGAGGAAATAGCAAACCAAAGGGTCTCCCCTACACTTAGGATAAAGAAAGCGAAAAGATAGATGCATGGGTTGCCTCCCAAGAAGCGCTTGGTTTTTGTTAACCGAGTCGTGAGCCTAACTCGACCTTGATCATCATAGGAAGAAGCATGAAACATATCCACCAGGATCAAAGACATAGTTTTCGTCCATCAAATAGCACAAGCTTAAGGCGAACAAGGCAAGCCAAAGGAGAGTAGGCAAGGTTCCCTTAAGCAGCGATGGAGCACGGTGGAAGCAAGGGTGAAGTGGTGCAAGCAGATTTCCATAAGTTCCAAAGATATTTCCTTTTATTTCATCAGGTGGATACTGAGATGGCTGCAGAATATCAATACCGGGGTCGAACACATTTTCCTTTAAGGGAAACTAGCACTCAGGCTCAGCAGAATGGGAAGAAGATCCACGAAGAAGCACAACCTCGTCCTCAGAAGGGGGACAAAGAGGTGTTAACTCATACGTGCTGCGGATATTGGTGTCGACCGGTTTCTTCTCCTTTGAAAGAATTGTCTTCAAATCCAAAGTAGGATCAAGACGATAATCTTCGAAGTCCAAAGGAGGTGCATCACTCTCATGAGGGAAGTAAGTGTTGAGAAACATAGAGAAGTCTTCCTCGAATGAGTAATCGTCCAAAGTAGGATCGAGTGATGGCGGAGGATCTTCATCATGTGAAGAATCGCTCGAAAGAGTATCGGCCTCATCGAAATCATCATACGTGGGCAGCTCGGGATACTCAGAAGTACAATCACCAAAATCATCCGAATCTGAGCTAGAATCATCATCATCATAAGCATCAAAGACCGGTGGAGAATCATAAATGGGAGAAGGTTCCAAATTGGACCGAGAATCATCCACATCATCTTGAAAAAGTGGATTATCGGTGGAAGAGTCGAATAGAGGATTGTTGTAGACGGTAAAATCATCGAGCACATTAATCATATTCACTGATTCGCGGCCTCCAAAGGTTGTACTTGTAAGCTTTCCCATTTTGAAAACTTGTGCATCATCCCCGACTCGTAAGATTAACTCACCTTCGGCCACATCCACTAAAGCTCGTCCGGTTCTCAAGAATGGCCGACCAAGTATTAAAGGAATACGAGGGTCCATTTCATAATCAACAACGACAAAATCGACCGGGAAAGTAAATGTGCCAACTTTAATGAACACGTCTTTGGCTATACCAACGGGGTAAGCGAGAGTGCGATTAGCAAGTTCAAGAGTCATCTTTGTTGGAGTGAGGTCGGGCAATGATAGTGTTTTCCAAACACTCAAAGGCATCAAATTAATACTGGCCCCGAGATCAGCAAGGGCAGTAAATTCTTCAGTTTTGTTGAAAACGCAAGGCAACACAAAACGACCGGGATCTCCAAGCTTTTCTGGAAGTTCTTTAAGAATAACTGCAGAGCAGTTTTCATTTAAGCGTGTGTTGGCGAGTTCAATCAGCTTCTCCTTCTTGTTAAGCAATTCCTTAAATGCTTTGACAAATTTGGGCATGTGGACAAGTGCTTCAAGAAAGCTAATGTTGAAATTCATTTGAGAAATCATCTTCACATAGCGTGCCACTTCAGAGTCATCCTTGGTTAGCATTTTGGTCTTGCCTAATCGAGAGGGATAAGGAATATTGGGTTTGGGTGGTGAAGGTGCAGGTGTAGGTAAATGTTGAGATGTTGAAGGGTCCTTGCTAGGTACATCGTCATGACGAGGCGGAGACGGTAATGGTGCACTACTACTAGGTGTAGGAGGAGTAGGGATAAATGGTGGTGGAGGAGGTGTGGATGATGGGGGCGGGATTGGTGGATCGACAATGGTAATTCCACTACGAGTAGTAATAGTACTAACATTTGCTCGCAGATTGGTGACGGTGTTTGAAGGTAGAGAACTTGTAGTAGAAGGTTGAGCGGTGGGCAAGAAACTAGCAAGCATATTCTTCAAGTCATTCGTTTGATTGCTGAAGGAGGATTGAATGTTATCTCGAAGCTCGGATCTAATCTCATTTCCTTGCTTTATGATATCTCCTTTAAGATTGATAATTTGGCTCTGCAGATTCTTGATTTGCTCACCGTGGGTTCTCATGATGGCTTCAACATCGGGATTAATGGGTGGGGTTTGTTGAGCGGGTGGGTGATAAGGATTAGAAGCTCTTGGTGGGATTTGGTTGCTTCTATTGTAGTTGTTGGCGGGGTTTTGGTTTTGAGGAGAAAAACCGGGTGAAAGGTAGTTGTTTGATCGGTAACTCAACAGATTTCTATCCCCTTGTTGTCGAGCTTGGTAGTTTTCCGGTGAATAATTACCATAAGCTGCATACACATTTTCCGGATTTCCTTGTGTAGAAGGACAATCGGTGTATGAGTGAAGACCGCCGCATGTTTCACAAGGATTAGCAACCGCTTTAACTTGTTGTTGTTGTTGGTTTGAAGCGAGAAGCGTGATACTTTTGCTCATTTCAGTCATCATGCGGGTGAGTTCGGTCATCTCAGGGTTTGCTGAAGTGGAAGAAACATTGACTCTCGGGTTGTTCCGTGAAGAAGCAGAGGAATCCCAATTTTTGTGGTGAGTAGTCATGTTCTCAATTAGCTCTCTACACTCCTCGGGTCTCCTTTTCATGAATGTGCCACCGGTGGCTGCATTAATCGTATCACGATCACGAAAAGTCAGTCCGTTGTAGAAAGTATCAATTAAGGTGACGGGAAGCATGTTGTGGTTTGGACAACGATCAATCAAGACATTATATCGCTCCCAAGCATCAAAAAGAGATTCATCGGGATCTTGCATGAAACCGCTGATTTGATTGCGAAGGCTTGTGACCATGGATGGTGGAAAGTAGCGCGACAAAAAGCGTTGAGTCATGTCATCCCAAGTGTGAATAGAATTCTTCGGGAGACGATCAAACCATTTCTCGGCATGATGGGATAAAGTATGTGGGAAGAGTTGTAGGCGAAGAACATCCATTGTGGCACCAGGCAACTTCATGCTTTGGGTGATTGTAATGAACTTGTCGAGGTGTTTGTTGGCATCATCATCAGGCATTCCGGCGAATGGATTAGTTTGCACTTGCTGAATCATGTGGTGCTTCAACGAAAACTCAGGAGCGTTGATTTGCATCGGCGCAATCGGTCCTCCTCGTCCAAACATGGTAGGTTGACAAAGCTCCTCCATGGTCCGAAGATCGGGCTGTGGAAGAACATTGTTGTTATTGTTGAGGTGCGGTGGATTATTGTTGTTGTTAACACTTGACATACTTAAATCTTCTTGAGTCTCGGGCTCTTGATAATTAGAAGATCTGGTACGCATACACCTGAAAATGCAAAAGAAATAGAAACCAAACACAAAGACAATATATATACACAATAAAGATAAAATCTTTTTGGATTTTTTAAAATTTTTAATTTTTATGGATTTTTATCAATTTTTAATTTTTATGATTTTTTTTATGATTTTTTTTAAGGCAAGAAAATAACGCTCACAAGTGAACGGATCCCAAAAAGCAACGCGTCTCTCACAGAAAACCGTTAATCTTTACGAAAAGAGCCGGCAGCGGCGCCATTTAATACAAGGCTTTTGGCCAGGTAAAAAGATTCGTTTAAGTATGTCTCTTCGAATTGAAAAATGGATTTATGTGTGACTCAATCGTTCTTTGGTGAAACAAAAGTGTTGCCGTTGTAGTATAATTAAAAAGGTGCAAAGACTTAAAAGTAAATGTCGTTAAAGTAAAATGCGTTAAAATAAATCGCGTTAACGTAAATCTAAGTCTAATTAAATGGGTGCAATATTAAATTGTTGACAAGTAAATAATTAAATGACTAAAAATAAAGCGTGACGAAAATTAAAATTTGACAAAGTATAAAAAATGAGAATGTAAAAAAATTAAACAAGACAAAACATGAAAAATACCCCAGATCGGAATATATTCCGATCAGACCCAATCGGAATGTGCTCAAACCTATGGTCGGAATGTGGATCGTAAAATCCAATCGGAAAGCTGTCACCTTACCGTGATCGGAATACCAAACTCACCTTGATCGGAATACTTTCTTACCTGATCGGAATGAAGAATGGAATGCTGATCGGAATGAACAGTGGGGTACCAATCGGAATATGTCACCTTACCTTGATCGGAATACCTCAAATGCCTCTGATCAGAATACCACGCCACCCAATCGGAATGTTATAACCCTTTTCCGACCAAGCCAAAGAGCTATGGTCGGAATGTATAAACCCTTATCCGATTACCAGATCGGAATACCGTAGAAGTAACCAAAAATAAGCTAGAAAAATAAGCTACTAATCAAATAAGCACCAGTCTAAAATCCTAAGGCAAACCGTATAAAAATAAGCTACTAAACTGAAATTTAAAGACTTTTATAACACGAAAAGAAAAAGGTTTACGAAAAACAAACTTTTATAAGAAGATAACTTTTATAAAAACTTTGTAAAACTTAAAAATAACACAAATAAGCTATAAGAATCAATGATCTAAAACAATCAAAAGCCCAAAAACACAATCTTCAATCAAATAAGTAACACAATAAGCATGTAAACATAAAGATTAAGCAAGAAAGAAAGGTAGAATGAGAGATTTAAAACAAGGAAATTAAAGAACACTTACTTGGAAATTAAATGTATTAAAAGTGCAAGACAAGTATTTAAATGGACAAGTAATTAAAGGTGCAAGAAAAATAAAGGTGGAAGACTAATTGTCACCTTAGCCAACAAAATAAAAAGTGATTAAGACTAATCTATATATAGGGGAGGGTAGGAAGCTTCCTCCCCTCCTTCATTTCTTCTTAATTGCGTCATTAGGTCCTTAAGCCTATAATCTTCATTAATTGCACCATTAGTCCTTTATTCTTCTAATCTTCTTTAAGCTTGGACTCTAATGACTTGTGGCTCGGAATTTCTTTTGAACTCGTCATTTAATTCTTTAATAAAATAGACTTGAGTTCCTCGGCTTTTAGTGAACTTCCGCCTTTTGACTTTTTCTTCGATAAATCTTCAGAATTGGTCTTGGACTTCCGTTCTTTTTGCACTCTTGACTTCTTGACTTCGTCTTTTCATCTTTTTCTTCAATAAAAGTCCGTAAATGCCCGTGTTTTCTCCACTTTTCACAATTTCGTCCTAAATCACAACAAAAACACAAACCACGCATAATTTCGACATAAAAGACATAAAATACACGTTTTGGCTCGGTTATTATTGTAATTAAGTGGTAAAAAGGATGGGTGTTTACACACCTATCAATTACTATAGAAGTAAATTACCCTCGGTCGACTTTGAAACGATAGGTGAAAACCTAACCGTCTCGAGGTTCAATAAGTAAACTACAAAAATAAGATTTAATACTACTTGAGTTGGCAAACCAATAATCGATCGTCCCTCTCAATATACGCACAAGCAAGCGGGGAAACGAGGTGGCACAAAGCACTTAAAAACCTTTTTCCTTAGACGGCCTTTTATAGCACGTCGCCTTATGCCCACCTTATAGTTTGTATAAATCGAGTTCAAACTTTTTATTAGTATTTATCTATTTTGCCTTTTTTTTCGTTTTGGATTCGAATACAATAGCTAGGTGATGAAATCCCAACAAAGCTCTTATTTGGAAGTAGGTATATTTATTGTTCTACGTAATACAATATACTAATCACAAAAAACACGAAAAACGATACATACTATAATAATAGAAAAATAACAAAACTTTTCGAGGACGGAAAGGGTCTTCAAATCAATGATCAACAAATCTCCACAAGATGAATCGTACACAAGATCCCCGGCAGCGGCGCCAAAATTTGATGTTGATGTATGTGGTGGATGTATATGTATTAATTAAGATACGTTATAGGGTAATTTAGAAAATTACCTTTAGGAAAAAGTAATAGACTAAAATTACCAAAGACAGATTTAATTAAACACGATGATGAACCAAGTTCGTTGTACACGAAGATCGAGTGAATTTGAGACGTTTTGTTTCGATTTGGACAATTGATTCAAATGGGTTTTCGGTTTTTAAACTTAAAATAATTCTACCAATTTTAAAACCTAAGTGTATGAATCGTTTCCTAAAAAAATAAAATTTAATAGACAATTATTTAAACTATTTAAAAATTTAAACTATTTAATTAAAAACACTTTTACACTATTTAAAATCTAATTAAACACAATTAAAAACTATTATAAACTAATCTAATCTTTTTTTAAAAACTACTTTTACTTTTTAATAAACAAAATCTATTTTAAAACTAATTTTATCTAAAACAAATTTATTTAAAGACTAATTTTAAAAACAATTTTAATTTCTAAAAGTAATAATATATTATTTTAATTTTATTTTTATATTATTTTTATACTTTATATTAAAAACTAATTCAACCTTTTATGAAAAATTCAATTTTAGTAAATCATTTATTTAAATTAATTACTTATTTTTAGTAAATGTAAATAAACCTTTTATAAGAACAAAAGAATACAGTGACCTAAGACTATATAAACTATTTAATGAAGACAGATTAACAAAAGAGCATACATCTCAAGTGGATAACACGTTTGGTTGTTAAGGGGGAGGTCTAGAGTTCGAGACCCCCTTAGGACGAATTTATGGGATATTAATTTTTGAAACAGATTACGTAAAACAGTAAGCTAAGCAAAATCAATAGATCTCCTTATTCATATTAGTAAAAGTAACACATAACAAGAGTTGACAAGAGAGTAGTTGGTTGAGTCATTTAATATCTAAAAGGCAGGTCTGGTGTTCGATTCCAGGGAACGACAAAATTGCTAATTTAATTTTTTACTCGCTGATCAATTTAAGAATTCCCCAAACACCCTATTTAATATAGATTGCAAAAATTCAGCTAAACAATAAATGATCTTAGCTCAAACAAGAAAATCTCAGTTATTATTTAGAACAAAAGCAACAACAATTTTCAGGTAGCAAACACTATAGTCCCATGGATTAATAACGTCAACAACTACATAAACATCAGCAACAATTAATGCAACAGCATGTAAAATTCAACCATCAACTAAAAACAGATAACTAAAGCAGATTTTCAAATACAGAGTCAAAACAGATCTGGTAACAAGCTACAAAATATGATGAGCAATCATTCAGGCTCGATTTAACACTCTCTTAATCAACGATGTACCAAAAGAAACACGACAAACTGATAACAGATTTTATAACTGTATAGCAGACGTGATAACTTTCAATAGCATAATCTCAAACATGATGCAGAAATCTTACAAATTCACAGTAATAAAATCAAATTCAAAATCTAAATATTAGCTAAAAATGACATCATACAAACTCAAAATAAGCAGCCTAAGCTCCCAAAAACTAAAACGCAAGCATCAAGATCTAACTGAATCAACTAATATGAAGTACACTTAAGGAAAAAAAATTGTATCAGCAATCAAGACAGCAGCAAAACACCCAGAAAACAAACCAGCAGGTAGTACGCAATCATACTCAAGATCAGATTATGATCATACTTATTTTAACTAGAAAACATCTAAACTTAAACATAAAATCCGATTACACGATAATTATCTCTAATACCATAACAAATAATTAAACTAAGCCAATCCATAAGAATAATTTTTAACCGAAAATAGATTATACATTAAATTCACATTCAATCAGATTCCACATTCAAAAAGATTCATATTTAAACTAAAGCAGATAATCTTAAACAAATTTGCAGAAAAACAAAAGGTGTGCTTAACCATTATTTGACGAAATCCGTTGAGAAGTAGCACAGTGCTGAGCTGGCTTTGGACTAAATCGACATCCACACCACCATTAATCAAACATCACTGACCAAAACATCACCATTCGGGAACCACAATAATAAGAGTCGAACCAGTTTCATCAACTGATCCAGCAACTTAAATTTTATTTAATTATTTAGTAGGAATAATTATTTATCCCTAATCTTATTCTTTATCATTCACACAAGCTATTAATTCGAGCTTATATGAAAAGACATCAATTATAATATTCGATTGAAACATTAGATATTACAAAGTATTTTAACAGTAAATAACAAGATTAGAAAGAGAGATTAAAAACTAAAAAATCACTTTATTAATTCAAATTAAAACCTTTCAAAACTCAGAAAAATAAAATTAAAATATCTAAATCTAATCTAACATTATAAATTTGCAGAAAAGAAGGGATGATAAACAATGAAGAAAAAGGGGGTTTTTATAGCTGAGGTGAGAGGTTTGGGTTGTTGATGAAGAAAGAGTGATAACCGTCAGATAAGAATCTATCATCTCAGCCCTTTGATCAATCACATCACAATGATTTCCACACTGGCGATCCGTGTCTCTTTTCTAAATTTGTGCTTCTTTTCCAAAGGAAATAGTGTAAATACTCACCAAATTTGTGTTTCTTTGAGTCTGACATGGCAAGGATTGAACCAATGAGATTTGAGCAGTGACGATTTTTCCTTCCACGTTGGCACATAGTACTAAGCATCTGCGTGATTACACGCTCTCCTTCTTCCCTCTTTTCTCTGAATCACTCACGTGTATACAATCGCTCTATGATGAACCCTCAATTGAACTGTCTGTGATCTAGGGTTCATCCTTGGAAAATAGGATGATTTTACCCAATCTCTCTTTTCTCTCGTTTTTCTTTTTCTGTTTATTCTTTTCTTTGATTGAATAGTTTTGACCTCCAAAATATATATTACTTCTTCCACCGTCACTTATTTCATTTTATGGGCTTTTGACCCATGTTGACCGAAAACATCAGCATTTATTCGTTACTATATTCTTGGGCTTTGGCCCAAGAAATATACTTCCCATCCGTCTTCCTTTATCAAGCAATTTGGGCTTCTTCATGTAACAATTTGATATGTTCCATTAATGGGCTTGTAGGCCCATTAAACATAAGTGTGGGTCCCACTTGGCCCAATTATCCTTAAAATCTCGAATCCTCGTCTTAAAACGATTTGTTATTTGACTTTTGATAAAATCCTTCAAAGACTTAAATCCGCGAACAAAATCGAACTTGATTTTTGGCTTCCTCGATTTTTCTTCAATCTCGTGCCGTTTTCGCCGGTTTTTGTGATCTTTGTACCTACACACATGAATCAAACAAAACAAGCATATACATGGCCATTTTCATATATTTTATGCATTTATTGTTTGTTTTATGATATAATTGATATGAGTAAAATCACTCATATCAGTTACATCTGCTAATAAGCATTCAGGAGAAGAATTTTTGGAATCACAACACTCAGTAGTACATATTACACCTAACGGTACCTTATTTGCAAGTAGTACTAAGTCAAATTCTGCAAAGTCTGTTGATTCATTAGAAGATATTTAATAACTAGATTTTACTCAGTTAAAAAGTTCGTTGAAATCGATTCAATTCGAATTGACTACTGGTTATATGTGCGACTCAATCGTCTTTTGGTGAAAAGAAATATTTTTGTCGTTGTTTAAAATTAAATTGCAAAACTTTAAAGTAAATGACAGGAAATTAAAGCTAAAACTAATTAAAACGTAAATGGTGCAAAATTAAGACTTTAAAGATAAATTAATTAAATGACGTAAAATTAAAGCTTGACGAAAAGTAAATTTGACAATTTAGTAAAAATGCAAACTTGAAAATTAAAATTAAGAAAAACAATTAAAATAACACTATAAGAAAAATGGCGGGAAAATTAAAATTTAAAAACTAAAACGAGAAATAAACCAAAAATAAGTAGGATTCCCAAAACAAGACCTAGTTCGGAATCCGTGTCACACAACTATAATTGATCTTAACCTAGTTCGGAAAGCAATACTAGACTTAGTTCGGAATATAGTGTCCTTTACTTAATTCGGAATGTGTAAGAAGAAGTTAGTTCAGAATCCCCAACCCAAACCTAATTCGGAATCCACCAGCAAAGAACTAGTTCGGAATCCAAGTTACCCACATAGTTCGGAATGCCAATAACCAACTTAATTCGGAATGAAGATCTGGATGTAATTCGGAAAGAACAATTCTAACCTAACTCGGAATAAGTTTATCACCAACCTAATTCAAGAAAATGATTAGCAATGCAGTTCGGAATCTACAACTTTTACTCACTTCGGAATGAAGGCAATAAGTTAATTCGGGATGGAATTGAGGACCTAGTTCGAAATTCAAGAACCATATGTAATTCGGAATCAGAGGTGTAAGACCAAATTCAGGAAGAACACATATGCAAGTAATTCGGGAAATGGAAAGAGACTCAGTTCGGGAAAGATGAATACTGGACCTAATAAGGGAAACTAGGGTTTATAGAAAAATCCGAACTAAAAACAATCATGCAAAACTAAAAAGAAGCAAAACCAAATAAGCACTTATCTAAAAGTTTAACCAAAACAAGTTTAAGAAAAAGCAAATAAGCTAAAATTTAAAAACTTTTAAAAACACTAAATAATAAAAATATTTAAAATCAACTTTTTATAAAATAACTTTTAAAAACACTTAATTAAATTTAAGAAGAACACAATAAGCTATAAAATCAATAAGCTAACACAATCAAACAACTAAAAACATTAATCAAATAAGCATGACAATAAGCAAATAAGCATAAGGATTAAGCAAAACAAGAAAGGTAGAATGAGAGATTAATTAAAACTTGATTATAATTAAAGATTCAACAAGACAAAATTAAACTTACTTGAAATTAAAGGAAAGAATTTAAATGACAATTAAGTAAATGACAATATGAAAGTGCAAGTAAATTAAATGGAAGAACTATGTGTCAAATAGCCAACACCTCCTAATGTGTCATTAGGAGGATATTTATAGGAGGATTAGTAAGTGTTAATCTTTTCTTCCTTTTCTCGTCTTTATAAATTCTTCGACTTTCTCGACTTTGTCTCGGGATAAATTGAACTCGTCTTAGACTTGAGTTCTTCGACTTTATTTAACTTCCGTCTTTAGACTTTTTCTTCGATAAATCTTCAGAATAGGCCTTGGACTTCCGTTTTTTGCACTCTTGATCTTTTGACTTTGTCTTTTGTCTTTTTCTTTGATAAAAGCCCGTGAAAGCCCATGTTTTCTTTGCTTTTCACATTTTGATCCTAAATCACAACAAAAACACAAACCACGCATAATTCCGATATTTACGACATAAAATACACGTTTTGGCTTGGTTATTATTATAATTAAGTGGTAAAAGGATAAGTGTTTCCACACTTATTAAATACCCTACACTTGACAATTGCAATACCCTCATGCAATGCATTAGTTACAAAGCAAGTTTTACATTTTCCACCATAATCAATCCACCTTGGCCTTTATTAAACATAAGACTTTAAGATAGAAAATTATAAAATATTCAAAGGAAAAAAAGGGAAAAAAGATCAAAAACTTACCTTAGGGCTTTGGAGTGTCACGAATGTTTATCATCCTCAAGTTTCACATTCCCCAAACCAAGCTTAAATACGAGATCATTGTTATTATAAGTTAGCAAACTATCACAAACTCATGTGGGCCAATTATTTACTTAGACTCCCTTATTCCTAGGTGTATCTCTTATATTTTATTGTTGTCTTGAATGATCACGAGGATGCATTTTTGACTTATTTCGATAGTTATTTAGGCTGAAAATAAAGTGGGACGATTTAATCAATAGTTAGCTAGAGTACAAAATCTTTTAAAACTCATTCTCGGGACCTCATAAAGTTCATATCATGGCATAACTCGCTTCACGATTTGAGACCTTTCTCGGATCGATATTTAGCATTGACTTCATACTTCAAATCTTGAGAGACGCTCATGAACTAATGGTCTTCTCTTCATAATAGGAATTTCTTCACTTGAACTTTTTGAGAGATTCTTCATATTTGGACCACGACTTTTTCATTTTTATCCAATCTTTATTTGGGATTTTGATATACAACGATCCGCCTCCTTTTAGGACTTGGATTTATTTATCCTCATACCTTGTTAGGGCCTTTTCGGATAGACTTCTCTGTAGAAACTAGAAGGGGGGGGGGGGGGGGGGGGTTGAATAGTTTCTCTTCGATTGGTGACCAAATTAAAATTGCTTTCAATTTGGTTTGTATCAAAACTATCTTTTACTTAAAGCTAAGTTGCATAATGATTAGGTTCAATTGAAATGCACTAGCAAGAATAATAAGCAAACATAATGATAATGAAATAAGTAAAGAGCAAGGAAGGAGACAACCTAGTGGGAAGACACCAAGATTTATAGTGGTTCGACAACGAGGATCTATCCTCGTTTCTACTCCACTCCTCGAGTACACCTACTCGAGATTTCCACTATATCCACAAGCTCCCTTCTCGGCGGAGAAAACCTTACATCGTTGCTTACATTATTTTCCGACACTAAGCTAAATGTCGAGACCTAATCTTTAGCTAGGACCAATCTACACGACGTTTCCTACTTCACAATTTAACGACACAAGGCTAGATGTCGAGTTCTAATCTTAAGGTAGAACCAATCTTCACGACGTTGCCTACTTCACCATTTTACGACACAAGGCTAGATGTCGAGTTCTAATCGAAAGCTAGAACCAATCTTCACGACTCTTCACTTTGAAGCTAAGTGAGAACTTCACACAACACAACTACTAATCACTTTAAAGTTTAGTGAGAACTCACAAGACACAACCACATAACTTTATAGTTTAGTGAGAACTCCTAATCAAATCTATTACAACTCAACTAGACTTATCCAAGTACACACATGTAGCTTGGATTTACACAACACAAATCCAAGCAAACACATATGCAATGGATGTACACAACAAATCCAAGTATTCACAAATAACTTGGATGAACACAACTAGTCCAAGTATTCATAAATACATTGGATTGACCTAAAACAAAAGGGTATCATGATGAATATGACTAGCTCATAAATTCATCTTTATCACTACACTAGTGAGTGAGTGATCTTCTCATTGGACATGGTAAAGGAGGGGATCAAGAGGATAATCATATGTAAACATCCTTAACAAATTAAGTTATCATTTACTAATGATTATGCTATAGAAAATAGAAAAAGGGCTGAGAAAAACGTCCAAGAGGCTTACTGGAAAATGAGATTTGACCCACTATTTAAAGGAGACAAAGTTACAACGGATCTATAACGGCTACTGTGCGCGGTACCTTATCTCACCCCGCGGTACCATATCGCTAAGGTACCGCGTAGGTACTTAAGGTACCGCCACTAGACTCCGCTCTGTTTTTTTTGTCTTTTAGTGGGGTGGGAATATCTGAGGTATTTGAACCCTTCAAAGGATATTCTAACAGCATTTGGAATATGCCATTTTCAAATTTTCATTTTCCATTTTAATAAAACATTTTCTAAGAAAGAAAGTTTATTAAAAAGTCTTTTGTCTTATTAACAAAAGTGAGTTTTAAGGATAATCATTTTGATGATCACTAAGTATGATTAAGAAAGGTTAGTGATATGATTATTACCTTGATGATAGTGTTAGTTAAATAATTCATTTTATGTTTTACACTAGATGTGTTGTATGGTTTGTTGTGATCAAAACTAAGAAAGATTAGTTAACACTAATAATGTTTTTAGGCATTACTTGCATTAACAATCTCCCCCTTTTTGATTACGACAAACGATAAACTCATTTACGTAGAAACACAAACTATGGAATTATTAACTAGTTTATCACTATCATTTCTCCCCCTTTGTCGTAGCAAAAAGGTTAGCATAAGTCTTTGACGAGCATCGAACTTTGCTAGTAGCTCCCCCTTGGTGGTTGCTCCCCCTTGCTTGGGGCACCAAGTTTGTGAGCTAAGGTGACATGCTACACAAAGGTTAGTAGAAAGGAAAGAAACACCAATGTATATATGATCACTACCTACTAAGTAACTTGAGAGGGAGAAAGAGAAGAAATCTCAAATTAGAAGCAAGTATTTTGCTAAGTATGTCCAAAGAGGTAATTGACAAAATTAAACTTCAATCCAATGAAGATGATAAGCTTGTCAATGGGTTAAAGCTTTAGATATGATGGAATCACCCATAAGCAATTGTAAAAAATTAACCAAGATCAACTCAAAGTAGAACTAATTAAATAGCACACAAATAACACAAAGGTTAAAAAAAATACAATAAAGAAGATAGTCATACACATAGTATGAGTATCTAAAAGCAATAAATATGGAAAATAAACCACTAAGCATAAGGTAGTCTAATAATGATATTTTCCAAGATTGCTAAAAATAAATAAAACTAAAAAGACGACGATGCATCATTCGAAGTTTTGTCCACCGGAACGAAAACTTGAATAGGAGGTCGAGTGAGGAGGAATTCAAGAAAATTTAACTTCTCATACACATGAGCAAGTTCAATTTGTTGAAATCAGCAACAATCACACGAGGATCCATGATGCAACACAAAATCGTTTGATGGGGGTATGGCATCAAACTTAGGGTTTGGTGGTGGTGGGGTAAAGGGTTTGGGAGTGTTTTCACAATGCCTTGTGAGGTTTGGGAAGGTTGCAAGGTCATTGAGTTGGGGGGTATTGAAGGATTGTGGTGGTGGTGGAACATTTTCTTTTGCTCCGGTGATGGGGTTTATGGTATAAGTCTCATTCCAATACTTGATTGGAGAGAAGGTAGGGTTTTTGGGTGGTTTGGACGAAGATGGTTCATTCTTCTTAACCCAAACGGGTCGAACCGAGATTTTCGGTTTCTTTGAAAGCTTGGATGAGGAAGCTTTGTGTGAGTGGGGTTGTGACAAAGAAATGTCAAGGTTAGGAATGTAGGAGTTAGGCATTGTGAGAGTGTGAGAATGATATCTCAAGGTTATGTGAGAATGAATTCTCAAGGTTGGGAAGGTGTGAGAATGAAATCTCAAGGTTGGGGTATAAGTAAAATGTAATCAAGGTAAGAATTTGAATACAAAATGTGTATTGTCAAGGAATGTTTAGTCAATTTGAGTAAACAAGGAATCTTGACTGGGAATAGGGTTTAAAGGTTTTGACCAAAAATTCGTCAAAAGTCACTTTCTGGCCGCGGTACCTTATAGGGTCCGGCGGTTCCATATCACTAAGGAACCGCGGGTCTTTAAGGAACCGCGTCCAGAGGACTTTAAACCATGTTTTTCCTGGGTTTTGGGAAAAACTAATACTTTTTCAAAAAATTGCAAATCTTGGATTTTTACCTCTATTAGAACCAAAATATGCTAGGGTTGCATAAAGCAACACATTCACAAAGAATGTCTTGACAAAGGGTGACAAAATAATTTAGATATCATTTTGAACCAATTTTAGTCAAGTTTAGGGGTTGTGATAGATTTAGGTTCAATTTTAATTTCAAATTAAAGTTGATTAGTGTGCACAAAAGGATAGAATCAAACAAAGCTAAATCCATAAGTCAACAACATGAAACATTCATTAGTGAAACAAGTACAAAGATAAATAAAACTAACTAATACATAGCTAGCTTATCATTAAATCTAGATAGGTGGTTTTCTTTGGCTTGTTGTTGAAAATCTTTATTAAAAGAACTACATCATTCATCTCCTAGGAGGAGGCATGGAGAATAAAGCAAGCAAGAAGTTTTGCAACCTCCTATGTAGTTCATACATGTCCATCCAAAGGTTATGGGTGATGTAGTGATTGTAAAGACAACATGGGCAACTAGGACCATGAGTTTGTTGAAACCCAAAGTAAGGATCACCCAAGAGGAGGAAAAGTGGGACACCCAAAATTGGGATGTTTGAGTTGGGTGGAGGTGGAGGAGGCATGTTCTCCAAGGGTGATGTGGGTGAAAGTGGAGGCATGTTCCCCAAAGGGGAAATGGGTGAGTGTGGAGGAAAATTCTCCAAGGTTGGTGAAATTGGTGAGTTGTGAGGGGTTAATGGTGAAGTCACCAAAATGTCATCAAAGTCATTCCCAAAAGGAATGCTTTGGATTGGTTGAGGTTGTGTGGTCACTTCCAAGGGTGCACTTGGAGTGAAGGGTGAAGAAAGCTCATTCATTCTAGAATTGAATGAAGAGGAGGTAGAACCAATGGAGTGGTTAGTACCATGGGTGGAAGAAGTCTTGCATGGTGCAAGAGGTGGGGAAGGTGATGAAGAAATGAGGATAGGAACATTCTCATTCTTAGGTGTGAGGAAAGGTGAAGAGTTAGGCTTAGCTACCTTAACCCTTATTTTGAGTGTTTTTCTTGGGGTGGAGGTCTTGGAAGTGTTTGAGGTTTTGGTACACACCATGGTTGATTAGGGTGGTTTAAGGTTTAGGGAAGTATGTTTGATGTGTGAAGAACATGGCAAACAAGGTGGGTTTAAATGGTTGAGGGGATGATCCAAACTAGTAATGGGTTAAAATCATTTTAGGTGAATAATGAATTTAGATACCCTAGTTTAGGAAATGTGCAGTTTATTACTGAAAATCATGCAAGGTTTACACAAAATTAAGAAAACAGTGTAAAGCAAAGATGCTGTCGTGCACAGTGGCCGGCGGTTCCTTATCTAGGACCGGCGGTACCTTATCGATAAGGAACCGCGACCAGAAGGTTTTCAAAAATTTCCCATCCAAGTTTTTGATAAACCCAGATTTTTCCAAAAGTTTCACAAGCCAAAGTTAACTACAGATCATAATCTAATAAGCTAACTATCAAAAGGCATGCACAAAGCTATGTAAAACACAAACATGAAGGCATAATTAACATTAAGGATCAAAGTAAATAATAATCCAAGCATAAGTTAATACATAACCAAATGAAGAGAAGAGAGTCGTGAAAACATCCTAGATGAGTGTTGCAAGTCACTATGAGCATAACATCTAATTCCTTGATTCACTTCTGAGGCGTTCTCGAAGAAGATGATTGAGATAAAATTGATAGTCGGAATCAACTTCATGGGAGGACAAGATGGAGATTGAAGAGGAC
This sequence comes from Glebionis coronaria, assembly GCA_025667525.1. NCBI lineage: Eukaryota > Viridiplantae > Streptophyta > Magnoliopsida > Asterales > Asteraceae > Glebionis > Glebionis coronaria. The sequence continues at coordinate 339,536,973 of CM046877.1, forward strand.
ATGAAGTTAATGAAGTTTGAGGGAGGGTTACTAGAAGACTCTTCTTGAGAAGTATTTTTGACTTGACACGAGTTCACATTGATCTCGGGTGAAATGTTCCCTTAATGGGAGACATGACACGATCAACGGAGTGATAGGGTGAAGATAGAAGAGACGGAAAGTCAATAAGGACTCTTCTAAGAAGACGAGAAAGAAGCATTCCATAGGGAAGACTTGACTTAGGCTCAAGAATAACAAACCTAATTCTTCTAGCTACGAAAAATGCGAGATTGTAAGGAGTTGTGGTGGCAACACAATACAACATGTGTGCAAGACAAGCGGGTACTAAATCCCGATTCCCATCAAGACACATTGCATTTTCCCTAATGATTTCAGCCCAAGGAGACATGAAATCATTAATATCACTAGATAGTAATTCCCAAGGAGAGAGAGTTCGAACAACTCCTTGAAATTTACCATGAATAGGATGCTCACGAGGTTTAGAAATGGTATGAATGATGTCCGAAGGAGTTGGAAGCACGGTCACATAATGAGCATCAATAGGGGCCGCTTCTAAAGAGTCTAAACTCCAAGCATCGGTGAATCGACATTGACCATTAGATGGTACTCCAAGAATATCACCGAATTCTTCAAGAGTGTAAATAACGATTTTCCCCATAATGGAAAATCGTATAAACAAACCATTATTGATGCTTATCAATGTGAATGAGCTAAAGAACTCCATAAGAAACGAAGGAAATATTGGCTCATCAATATCAAGAAGACAATCAAATCCAATAGATTTTAACATGAAGCGAATAAACTCGTTTGCGAAATTGGAACAAACAATGCGTCCTTCATGGAAACAACAATGTTCGAGAGACTTAGACGAGTTTTTGTGAGAGTGAATCAAAAGAGGGTGAGAGGGCATGTATGCTCGTGTTCGTTCGTGATCTTTTTGATATCTTGAAGACATGACAAGTACCTAAACACGAAAATATCTATCCAATCACTCATATGAAAAATTAAAATCAACAAACAAAGAATATGAGAATGTGTTATATCAATTTCTTGACAAACAAAGGATTGAATCCATATCATTCTCACGTTCACAATGTAGCTATTCCATTATTTACCAAGAACATATGAACTATGTTGGATCAACAATGAACTTAGAACATTGGTTTTTCAAAACAAGGTTTTTAGGTAAGCATTAACAATGTCATTACATACTTGTTCATGGGTTCATCTCAAATCCATCATTCAACCAAAATCATTTAGCCTAAATTCGGATTTGTTCTACAAGTGGGTTTTAGTGAAATCTTAATGAATATCAACCTAAGGAATCATAGTAAGATTACCATGTCAACCCACATTCCTATTAAGGTTTTAATTCAATTTCAATTTTAAAAATCCCCAATTATGAAAGGATGAACCCTAGAACAAAATAGATGAAATTGAAAGAAAATACTTACAATTAATTGATGTTAGATGAAGGATGAGTGAAACCCACAACTTGGAATCAATTAATTTGAGTGATTGAAGGTTTTGGAAGCTTCAACAATGGTGGAAAAAGTAAAACCCGTCAGCTGTGTGTTTTTGGGAGAGAGAGGGTTTGGTTTGAAAAAGAATAAAAAACACAAACTGGCGCTCTGACAAAAGTTACTGCCCGCGGTACCTTATCGATAAGGAACCGCGGGTTTGAGCCGCGGAGATAAGGAACCGCCTGCAGAGGCAGGTTTCTATCTCTGAAAAACGCCAAATTTTGAAAATTCAGTTTTTCTAAAATACTTAAAATTAAATCATGAGCCTTTTAGAATATCATTGGATCATCATAACACTAAGAAATATGCCTTAACGAAGGATTACGAGTTAAATCAAGATCGAAAAGAACCGAAACGGATAAACGACTACTCGTAGCAAAACGACTAAGTGGAGAGAAATCAAGGGAAGTGAATCAAGACTAGGATCAATGCTCAAGGGATTAATGACAGTCTTCAAATAGTGGTAACGAGGAGCTTGTGTCATATAGAGTGGTTTAAGACGTGCCTTTCCGGCGAAACGTTAAACGGCTTTGGTAATGAATAAGCACAAAGCAATTATTCAAGTATAGACTAAGATCACTTTCATTAATAGTCTTAGTCTAAACAAAAATATGAGCAAGGTATTAATTCACTTTCTCTCCCACAAAGGGCCTACTAACCGTATGGGTGCAAACCATAGAAATCATGCTTGATACTTTAAGCTTCTACTAACTCACTCTACATCACCATAGTGAGTCAAGTATCCAAGCAATGAAGGTTTGAGAGGATAAAGGAAAAGAAGCACAAACCACAAATAAATGTCAAGGCAAGGATGCCGAGAACAAGCACATAGTCAAGTAATGATCAAAAGAATGATCAAAGGGCGTGTGGGAGAACGAAAGCGTACCTTGGCTACAAAGAGCAATCCATGAAGGAATAAGTGCTATGCCCAATCAATGACTATGATGAGTACTAAGTCTTCAAGGACTATTATCATTCCTAATCATCTTGGTATCATCATTCAAAGATGTTAAAGATCAATGAAAATGGTTCTTCTACAAGTGCAAGTAACTCAATCCACAACCAATTAAGTGATTGATCTTCATGAGTACATACACAAAGTAAGATGCAAACTAGTAGATACAATTCAAGAGTATATCTAAAATGCATAAAGGCTACTAATCTTAAGTGGGATGCAATATTATCAATTAAAAGACCTATTTTTCAAAGAAAACATAGTTTTGACCAAAGAGAAACTTTAGTACAACTAGACCTTCTAATTTGAGGAGACAATGGATCGATCCAAGTTTTAAAGTACAATATACTTCAAAGATCTTGAGTGACCAACGCTCTGATACCAATTGTAGAAACTAGAAGGGGGAGGGGGTTGAATAGTTTCTCTTCGATTGGTGACCAAATTAAAATTGCTTTCAATTTGGTTTGTATCAAAACTATCTTTTACTTAAAGCTAAGTTGCATAATGATTAGGTTCAATTGAAATGCACTAGCAAGAATAATAAGCAAGTATAATGATAATGAAATAAGTAAAGAGCAAGGAAGGAGACAACCTAGTGGGAAGACACCAAGATTTATAGTGGTTCGACAACGAGGCTCTATCCTCGTTTCTACTCCACTCCTCGAGTACACCTACTCGAGATTTCCACTATATCCACAAGCTCCCTTCTCGGCGGAGAAAACCTTACATCGTTGCTTACATTATTTTCCGACACTAAGCTAAATGTCGAGACCTAATCTTTAGCTAGGACCAATCTACACGACGTTGCCTACTTCACAATTTAACGACACAAGGCTAGATGTCGAGTTCTAATCTTAAGGTAGAACCAATCTTCACGACGTTGCCTACTTCACCATTTTACGACACTGATAGGTGTGAAAACACCCATCTTTTCTACCACTTAATTACATTAAAACGGGAGCTAAACGTATATTTTATGTCGTAAATGGCGGAATTATGCGTGGTTTGTGTTTTTATTGTGTTTCAGGGTCAAAAGGTGAAAAGGGAAGAAAACACGGTCTTTCACGGGCGTTTATTGAAGATAAAGACAAAAGACGAAGTCAAAAGATCAAGAATGCAAAAAGAACGGAAGTCCAAGGCGCATTCTGAAGATTTATCGAAGAAAATGTCCAAAGACGAAAGTTTAATAAAGCCGAAGAACTCAAGCCTAATTTATGAAGAAATTACAAGACGAGTTCAAAGAAAACCCGAGACGAAGTCTTTAAAGTCGAAGAATTTAAGAAGACTGAAAGACTGAGGACCAAGAAAGAAAGAAAGAGGAGGCCACCAACCACTCTCCTCTCCTATAAATACCACCCTCACAACATGTGAGAGGGTTGGTTAGTTTTAGTTTTAGTTTTAGGATTAGATTAGGAGTAGGTAGTTTCTCTCTCTAAACTTATGCTTTCTCTCTCTAGATTAATTTGTGTTTAAGCTTTTGTTATTGGATCCTTACTTTTTAATTAAGCTTTTCATTCGTCATCTTCTTCCTTTCTTGTGTGATTTGTTCTTATTCTTCATTGCTCATGTTCTTGAGTTTTTATGATTTTGATCAAGTGGGTTTTGATTGATTTGGTTATGTTTGTTAGTTTTGATGATTTATTTTGATTGATTATTGTTAGTTGATACTTATTGGTTGTTTTGGTTTAATCGTTCGTTTGATTTTGGTTGATTTAAGGATAAATCGCGTTTACTGTTTATCCCCTGTTCTTCGGGTTTGTGGTTTCTGTATCTTATCATTCCCAGGTAGCTTCATCCGGAAGTCTGAAGTTCCGAATGAAGCAAGCTTCATCCGGAAGTATTAAAGTTCCGAATGAAGCAAGCTTCATCCGGAAGTATTAAAGTTCCGAATGAGCAACCTTCATCCGGAAGTCCAAAACTTCCGAATGAAGCAACCTTCATCCGGAAGTCCAAAACTTCCGAATGAAACAACCTTCATCCGGAAGTCCAAAACTTCCGAATGAAGCAAGCTTCATCCGGAAGTCAAAAGTTCCGAATGAAGCCTGTTCATCCGGAAGTTTGAAACTTCCGAATCAAGGTTCTATCTGTTTTTATTATTAAGTTTTCTTCTTTTAATTTCAAGTTTGATTCTTCTCGCCTTTTTATTTATTTGAATTTTTATTCACGTTTCTTTTAGTTTTAGTTTTTATTTGCGTCATTTACTTTTTGTTAAATTTTAATTTTACGTCCTTTCATTTCTCGTCATTTATTTTCAGAGTTTTAAATATCGCACCGTTTACATTTTAACTTGTTTTAATTTCTCGTCATTTATTATTAAGTCTTGCTCATTTATTTTCCAAAACCAAAAATATTTGTTTCACCAAAAACAACTAATCTCACACAATTAACCGGAAATCAATTCGAAGAGATTCCGAGAACGAACTTTCAACGAGTAAAAATTAATACATCAAATGGCGCCGCTGCCGGCTCTTTTCGTGAAGATCAAAGGTTTTTTGTGAGTGACGCGTTGTCTTTTGGGATCCGTTCACTTGTGAACGTTATTTTTCTTGTCAAAAACTTTTAAAAATCCATAAACATTTGAAAATTCATAAAAAGCATTTCTTTTTCAAAGTTTTGCACCAAAAATATTCTTCTTGCTTATCTATCTTTCTTTATGGATTTTTATGTCCATTGCGTCCGGTGTGGGAAACAATTATCTGGGAACAACTCTTGCCAATGGTGTACATGTGAGCGGTGTGGAAACGATATCGACTACACACAATCCGGATTTTGTCCCTTGTGCAACTCGACTAATTCATTCTTTTTGAACCTACCTCCTGTTCCTCCGTGCATCTACTGTGGAAGCGATTCTCATTGGCATGTTTCGTGCCTGGTTCGATACCCGTATGGTCACGGGCAAGAACCGGGGTACAATTATGACAATGACAATAGCTATCCATAAGACGCACTTAATTTTTCTCCATACCCGGTTTGCAACAACTGTGGGGGTCCTCACGATACCTATTATTGTCAACCACTGAATTGTTATGAGCCAAATCCGTGTCCTCAGTTTTCTTCACCTATGGATTATTATGAACCAACCCCAGTTTCTAATTATTCTCCACCGATGAACAACTATGAGCCACAACCGTGCTATAATTCCGGTTTTCAAAATCTTGAGCCCCCACCGCACTCACTCGATCATCAGCCTCGTCACGGGATGAGTTACCAAGAACCAATTGTCGATCTTGCTACAACTTGTCAAGCGCAATCAAAAGAGCTTTTACACACGCTGCGAACTTGTATGGAGTCATTTTTACAGCAGCAAGCTCAGACGAGTACCCATATCCCTGAGCATATTATTGGCCCTATAAATAATGAGGAGAGTGATGACGATATTGAGGTTATTTTCGACGAAGAGGAATTTCTAAAGCAAAATACTTCACTCCTTAGTGATGATAGTTTTCACATTCCTGAGATCGATGAGTTTCTTGCTATTGATACACCCGTGGAATACACATCCGGGTATTCTGATGTGGAAGGAGATATACTTTTTCTAGAAGATTTATTACACGATGACACTACACCTTCTATCCCAGAGGTGTAAAGATGTGAATCTATTGGAAAAAGGACGCAGGTGGAAGGTAATTGTTCTCATACTTCTCATATTATATTACCACCTCATCCTCCTACGTGCACACCCAAGCGGGTGATGTATCACTTTTACTCTACTCGTTTTACACCGGGAAATGAGGATGAGTGCTTTGATCCGGGAGGTGACATTGATTATGCTATGATTGATAACAATACGGCTTTGCCGTTTGCTTAACTTCCATTGTCTTTGGGGGAGGACAATGTGCTCACTATACCCAATCCACCTCCCGTGGATTTTGAATTCACATACTATACGTATGTTGAAAGGACCTTTCTCCCATTCAAGACTTATTCCCCCGCCTCTCCTTTGTTGATGTCAACTGGGAACGAGGACAAGGTCTTTGATCCCGGTATTACATCCGAGGCTTCCCCATGGACCATTTAATTCGGGGACGAGTCAGGCTCGTGACTCGATTAACAAAAACAAGCGCTTTTTGGGAGGCAACCCAATTATCTATCTTATTTCACCATAAGTGTAGGGGGGTGATAGGTGTGTAAACACCCATCTTTTTACCACTTAATTCTGGCTAAAACAAGACCAAAACACGTATTTAATATCATTTGTTTGGAATTATGCGTGGTTTTTGTGTTTATTGTATTTTTAGAGCTAACCGGATGAATATTAAAGAAAACATGGGATTGCACGGGTTTTATCAAGGAAAAAGACTAAAGACGAAGTCTATTGTCCAAGAGATGCAAAAGATTTGAAGTCAATGGGCCTATTTGAAGATTTATCGAAGAAAAGGACCAAAGATGGAAGATTTACATATGTCGAAGAAACTCAAGTCTATTTAACGAAGAAATTAAAAGACGAGTTGAATTTAATCGACGACAAATCCCGAATCGGAATCGAAAACGTCAACTTTTCTGAAAAGACGAGAAGACAAGAAGAAAGGGAGAAAGCCCACTCACCAACCAACCACTAGGACTATATATAGGGTTTTCCTTCACATTTTAGGGAGTTAGTTTTTAGTTTTCTCTTCCTTTTTCTTTTGTTGTTCGTAGCTTCACCATCACCACTAGGGTGATTGGTGATTTCAATCTTTGTTCTTCAAATCTTATAATTTTAATCTTTGTTTGTGATTATTAAAACCTTAATCATTCAATACATCTTTCCATTTCATCTTGTTCTTCATCATCTTTTTATTGCAAGTTCTTAAGTTCTTGTTTGATTAATTTTAAGCTTTTGAAAGTTGTTGATTTAGTGTTTTTATTGTTGGGATTTATTTCTTATGGTATTTAGATGATTATTGGTTAATTTGGTGAAACCTTTTTGCGTATTCATCTTGATTTTAGATTCAAACCGTGTCTCCTGTTCTTGCGCATCTGCTACTGTTCTTACCCCTGAAATATTCCGAATAGACGATTTTCTGCTTTCCTTATTCGGAATATTGGATATTCCGAATAGGGCTTTTTACTCTTCTCTTATTCGGAATAAAATTTATTCCGAGTAGTCTTCTTGATTTTTACTTTATTCGGAATTTTCGCACATTCCGCATAGGCAATGTTTTCCGAATAGCGCCAGCTTTCCGCATAGGGTCTATATTCCGCATAGGTCATTTTTTCCGAATAGTACTATTTTTCCGCATAGAACAATTATTCCGCTTAGGCAAGTTTTCCGCATAGACATGATTTTCCGAATAGCATCTTTTTCCGAATAGCCTTAACTTTCCGAATAGGGCCAGCTTTCCGCATAGGGTTATTTTCCGTTTAAGAGCTCATTATTCCGAATAGAGAACATTCCACATAGGGTTGTGTTTTTCCGAATAGGATTTATTCCGAGTAGGATACTTTTTCAGTTAGGTCATTTTCCTGTTTTAATTCAAGTGTTGCTTTTTAATTGTTGATTGATTTAAGTGTATATCTTTATCTTTTTATTCAATTCTCTATTTAGTAGATTAGAAAACCAAACCCACCTTTTGTCACCAAAACAAATCATTCCACTTTTAACTGAGATCAATTCGAGAGGATATCGAGAGTAAAATTGAACCCCAATGAAAATGCATGTATCAAATGGCGCCGCTGCCGGGGAAAGTTGTCTAAACAGCCTTATTCATATGAGAGTGTTAATTGTATTGACGTTCTTGATGAGGCTTGTGAAGAACACTTTAATGATGCTTCCAAAAGTATTCCTACCTCTCTTCCCAATGTTGAGACCGTGTCCTCCATTGATTCATCGTTGTCTCTATTTGGAGATAGTGATTTATTCTGGAACAATCTTGAAGATACCATGGGAGATGTGAATTTAGCTACTAATGAATCTCCTATCGATGGGGATGAAGAAATGAATTTCTTTGACAATCTTCTCAACGAAGACAATCCTTCGCCTCCATCTCCCACGGTTATTGCTATCGATACTCCGACTTTGAATACGCCTCCCGTCGAAAATCCTCCGGATTTAGAGCTTAAGGAGTTGCCGCCCCATCTTGAGTATGTATTCCTTGAAGACGAGAAGAAATCGCCAGTCATCATTGCTAAGGACCTAAAGGAAGACGAAAAAGCGCGACTTATCACCGTGTTGAAAGATCATAAGAAGGCTATTGCTTGGAAGATTTCGGATATTCGTGGAATTGATCCTCACTTCTGCACACACAAAATTCTCATGGAGGACGACTTTAAGCCCACAATTCAAAGCCGACGAAGGGTGAATCCAAAAATCCATGAAGTCATCAAAACAGAGGTTATTAAACTTCTTGATGCGGGTATGATTTACCCTATTTCGGATTCCCCATGGGTTAGTCCAATCCATTGTGTGCCCAAGAAGGGCGGAATAACCGTTGTTCCAAATGAACACAACGAGTTAATTCCCACTCGTCTCGTTACTGGGTGGAGAGTTTGTATAGACTACAGTAAACTCAATGATGCCACGAGAAAGGATCATTTCCCTCTACCTTTTATGGACCAAATGCTTGAACGATTAGCGGGTAATGAATATTACTGCTTTCTTGATGGTTTCTCGGGTTATTTTCAAATACCCATCGATCCCCAAGATCAAGAGAAGACTACATTCACTTGTCCCTATGGCACTTTTGCTTACAAAAGAATGCCTTTTGGCTTATATAATGCGCCCAGGACTTTCCAAAGGTGTATGTTAGCTATCTTCCATGACATGGTTGAACAAACCATAGAAGTCTTCATGGATGATTTCTCGGTCTTCGGGGATTCATTCTCTTCTTGCCTTGCCAATTTAGAACGTATGCTTAAGCGGTGCGAAGACACTCGTCTTGTTCTGAATTGGGAAAAATGCCATTTTATGGTAAAAGAAGGCATCGTGCTGGGACACAAGATTTCCAAAGCCGGTCTTGAAGTAGACCGTGCTAAAGTCGATGTTATCGCAAAGTTGCCTCCACCTTCAACCGTGAAGGGTGTGAGAAGTTTCCTGGGTCACGCGGGCTTCTACCGTCGATTCATCAAAGATTTTTTCAAATCGCTCGCCCGATGACCCACCTCTTGGAAAAAGATACTCCTTTTATCTTCTCCAAAGAGTGTCTTGAAGCCTTCAACTCGCTTAAGGATAAGCTAACTAAGGCACCCGTCTTGGTTACTCCTAATTGGGAGCTTCCCTTCGAGTTGATGTGCGATGCTAGTGATTTTGCTATTGGAGCGGTTCTTGGACAAAGAGTGAACAAACACTTCCAACCGATCCATTACGCTAGCAAGACAATGACTGGGGCACAATTGCATTATACGACAACCGAAAAAGAGCTTTTAGCTGTTGTCTATGCTTTTGAAAAATTCCGCCCCTATCTTGTCCTTTCTACAACAATTGTGTATACCGATCATTCCGCGCTGAAGTACTTGTTGACAAAGCAAGATTCCAAACCAAGACTTCTTCGCTGGGTTTTGCTGCTCCAGGAATTTAAAATCGAAATTCGCGATAAAAAAGGAGCTGAAAACCTAGCCGCGGATCATCTCAGCAGACTTGAGGATCCATACCAAGGGGATCATCCGAATAAAGAAATCAATGATTTTTTTCCCTTGGAGACCTTAATGTCTATAAACTCGAAGCTGAATGAAACCCCGTGGTTTGCGGACTTTGCAAACTACTTGGCGGGTGGAATTCTTAAGGAAGGGTTGACGTCTCAACAAAATAAAAAGTTCTTCACCGACATCAAGACTTACTTTTGGGACGACCCTTACCTATTCAAACAATGTGCCGACCTGATTATCCGCCGATGTGTTGACGGACCGGCAGCGTCTGAAATCCTTGATGCTTGCCACAAAGGACCCACCGGTGGTCACTTTGGTCCCAACTACACCGCCAAAAAAGTGTTTGATTCGGGATTTTATTGGCCCTCCATATATCGTGACGCTCACGATATGGTTAAAAGATGTGATGTTTGCCAAAAACAAGGCACGATCACACATAAAGACGAGATGCCTCAGAATTTCATTCAAGAGTGTGAAATCTTTGATGTTTGGGGTATCGACTTTATGGGGCCATTCCCTTCTTCTAAAGGAAACAAATACATCCTTGTAGCCGTTGACTACGTTTCAAAGTGGGTTGAAGCCAAAGCTTTACCTACTAATGACGCGAGGGTGGTTTGTAACTTTTTGAAAGCTCTATTCGCTAGATTCGGTGTGCCTCGCGCCATTATTAGTGATCGTGGGACTCATTTCTGCAATGACCAATTCGCAGGAGTCATGGCTAAGTACGGTGTAAATCATCGTCTTTCCACAGCCTACCACCCACAAACTAATGGCCAGGCTGAAATATCCAACCGAGGACTTAAGCTAATTCTGGAAAGAACCGTGGGAGAGCATCGTGCCTCATGGGCTGATAAACCTGATGATGCTTTGTGGGCTTTCCGTACTGCTTACAAGACCCCGATTGGCTGTACGCCTTATCGTCTTGTGTACGGGAAAGCGTGCCACCTCCCCATTGAGTTGGAGCACAAGGCTTATTGGGCCTTGAAGTGGGCCAATTTTGATATTAACAAAGTCGGTGACCTACGCAAGATCCAACTCAATGAGCTCAATGTACTTCGGAATGAGGCTTATGAAAACTCTTTAATCTATAAGGAAAGGACTAAGCTCATTCACGACTCTAAGATCAAAAACCGAGAGTTCCATGTTGGAGACAAAGTCTTACTTTTTAACTCTCGGTTGAAAATCTTTTCGGGAAAGCTCAAATCTCGTTGGTTCGGCCCATTCACTATTGCCCAAAATTTTCCATATGGTACTCTCGAGCTCGCTCAACCTAATGGACCTAATTTTAAGGTGAATGGCCAACGAGTGAAGTTGTACTTTGGTGGGGACACCTCTCAGGAGGTGATTCCATCCCTCACCACGTTCCCCATGAACTAATTTTGGGTCGAGTCAGGCTCGTGACTCGGTTATCAAAAACAAGCGCTCCTCGGGAGGCAGCCCGAGTATCTATCTCTTTAACCCCCTAAGTGTAGGGGAGGACCTATTTTGGTCGTTTGTGTTTGTGTGGTGATGTGATTACAGGGATAACTACAATCTTGGAATTCTTTGAAGAACCGTGCTCCCGTGTTATCCGAAATCCGGTTCTATCTCTCAACTATCGTGATTCAATTTTCTTCATTCTCACATTTAAAATTGATCACTTTAGTCGTCTCTTCCTTAACTCGAGTTAACCAACGTGCACAATGTCATAAGTGTAGGGGAGACTTTTCCCACATGCTTAAACATTGAGGACAATGTTTATCTTAAGTGTAGGGGGGACTTCTATCGAAGTTTTAAGTGGACTTTTCCATGAAATGCCTTCATTTAACCGGAAAATTATATTTTTCACTATTTTTCAAATTTTTTATTAACTTTGGCCATTTAGTCGTAATTTTAAATTTTTATCGTTGCTTTCATATGTATATATCCCGCAATAAAGTCAAAAATATTAATAAAGTGGTGTAGCTAGTTTAGAAATCTTTGACATATTAGGCCCGTTGCGTTTATTTTGACTCAACCCGAATAGACTTATCCAAGTCTATTCTAGCTAGTATCCTTAACCATGTAGACCTTAATTGGTTTATTAGGCTAAGTATCCACGAATCTCATTACTTGAGATTTTAAATTGTGGAGGACGAGAAATGATAGAGTCAATTATAAGTCGGTATTCTTTCACAAGCTCACTTGGTGTAATTATTTGCCTATTCTCCCATCACTTGCTAATAATTTATCTGCAATAAGTAAGGTCGTACGATTTGAAAGGTTACTTAGCTTCTAGCCCAAGATCGTTTAAAAGTTGCTCAGTAATGATAAGAGTTCATAGCCAAGGCATAACTTATGAAGCGGGGCGCGAAGATTAGCGAGTCCGAAAAGGCCCTAACAAGGCATGAGGATTCCATTTTATTGCTGAAGATCCAAAGTGATGTGAAAAGCATTATTCCTAAAATCAATATGAAGGATCAAGAATCACGACGAAAAGCAATCAACTCCCATAAAGATCATGGAGAAGTCTATCCGAAAAGACCCTAACAAGGTATGAGGATAAATAGATCCAAGTCCGAAAAGGAGGCGGATCGTTGTATCTCAAAATCCCAATTAGAGATTGAAGAAATAATCATGAAGTCGTGGTCTACAAAGTTGGAGTACCTCTCAAAAGTCTCCAAGTGAAGAAACTCTATTACGATGAGAAGACCATTATCTCAAGAACGTCTCTCAAGATATGAAGTATGAAGTACATGCCAAATATCGGCCCGAGAAAGGTCTCAAATCGTGAACCGAGTTATGCCAAGATATGAACTTTTTGATATCCCGAGAAGCAGTTTTAAGAGATTTTGTCCTTTAGCTAACTATTGATCAAATCGTCCTACTTTGCTTTCAGCCTAAATAAACTATCGAAATAAGTCCAAAAATGCATCTTCATGATCATTCTAAGACAAAAATAAAATATAAGAGATACACCTAGGAATAAGGGAGTTTAAGCATTTAATTAAGCTATGTGTGTAAGTGTTTGAATTGCTAACTTATAATAACAATGATCTCGTTTTTAAGCTTAGTTTGGGGAACGTGAAACTTGAGGGTGATAAATCTTCGCAGCACCAAAGCCCTAATGTAAGTCTTTGATTTCTTTGCAAGTTATTCCTTTCCTTTTGTTTATTTTAAAGTTTTGATTCCTCTAGTACTTTAATTTTTATTTAGTAGTATTTGAATAAGGCCAAGGTTGATTGATTATAAGAAAAGTGTAAAATTTGCTTTATCACTAAGCATTGCATGAGGGCATGGCAATGGTTAAGTGTAGGGGATTTGATAGGTGTGTAAACACCCATCCTTTTACCACTTAATTCTGGCTAAAACAAGACCAAAACACGTATTTAATATCATTTGTTTGGAATTATGCGTGGTTTTTGTGTTTATTGTATTTTCAGAGCTAACCGGATGAATATTAAAGAAAACATGGGATTGCACGGGTTTTATCAAGGAAAAAGACTAAAGACGAAGTCTATTGTCCAAGAGATGCAAAAGATTTGAAGTCAATGGGCCTATTTGAAGATTTATCGAAGAAAAGGACCAAAGATGGAAGATTTACATATGTCGAAGAAACTCAAGTCTATTTAACGAAGAAATTAAAAGACGAGTTGAATTTAATCGACGACAAATCCCGAATCGGAATAAAAAACGTCAACTTTTCTGAAAAGACGAGAAGACAAGAAGAAAGGGAGAAAGCCCACTCACCAACCAACCACTAGGACTATATATAGGGTTTTCCTTCACATTTTAGGGAGTTAGTTTTTAGTTTTCTCTTCCTTTTTCTTTTGTTGTTCGTAGCTTCACCATCACCACTAGGGTGATTGGTGATTTCAATCTTTGTTCTTCAAATCTTATAATTTTAATCTTTGTTTGTGATTATTAAAACCTTAATCATTCAATACATCTTTCCATTTCATCTTGTTCTTCATCATCTTTTTATTGCAAGTTCTTAAGTTCTTGTTTGATTAATTTTAAGCTTTTGAAAGTTGTTGATTTAGTGTTTTTATTTTTGGGATTTATTTCTTATGGTATTTAGATGATTATTGGTTAATTTGGTGAAACCTTTTTGCGTATTCATCTTGATTTTAGATTCAAACCGTGTCTCCTGTTCTTGCGCATCTGCTACTGTTCTTACCCCTGAAATATTCCGAATAGACGATTTTCTGCTTTCCTTATTCAGAATATTGGATATTCCGAATAGGGCTTTTTACTCTTCTCTTATTCGGAATAAAATTTATTCCGAGTAGTCTTCTTGATTTTTACTTTATTCGGAATTTTCGCACATTCCGCATAGGCAATGTTTTCCGAATAGGGCCAGCTTTCCGCATAGGGTCTATATTCCGCATAGGTCATTTTTTCCGAATAGTACTATTTTTCCGCATAGAACAATTATTCCGCTTAGGCAAGTTTTCCGCATAGACATGATTTTCCGAATAGCATCTTTTTCCGAATAGCCTTAACTTTCCGAATAGGGCCAGCTTTCCGCATAGGGTTATTTTCCGTTTAAGAGCTCATTATTCCGAATAGAGAACATTCCGCATAGGGTTGTATTTTTCCGAATAGGATTTATTCCGAGTAGGATACTTTTTCAGTTAGGTCATTTTCCTGTTTTAATTCAAGTGTTGCTTTTTAATTGTTGATTGATTTAAGTGTATATCTTTATCTTTTTATTCAATTCTCTATTTAGTAGATTAGAAAACCAAACCCACCTTTTGTCACCAAAAACAAATCATTCCACTTTTAACTGAGATCAATTCGAGAGGATATCGAGAGTAAAATTGAACCCCAATGAAAATGCATGTATCAGGGGGAGCCCCGTTGGTGTTTCTTGTTCTCTTTCTTATCATATGCAGGGATTAGAGCTTCAAAGACACACTCTTGATGACTTTTGACGAACCGTGATTCCGTGTTCCCTTCTTCCCGGTTCTATCCTAAACTCTTTTCGATTCACTATTTTATATTTCTTAATATTAAAATAGGAATCTCTTTAGTTGTCTCTCCCTTAACAAGATTTAAACAAAGTGCACAATGTCCTAAGTGTAGGGGAGTTTACTCCCAAATGCTTAAACATTGAGGACAATGTTTATATTAAGTGTAGGGGGGACTTCTATCGAAGTTAAGTGGCCTTTTCCTTGTATTTGTCCTCATTTTAATCGGAAATTCAATTTTTCGACATTTTTCAAAATTTTTAATCTATTTTGGCCTAGTTGTAGTCTCCTTTATTTTTGTTACTTTCTAGCATTTTAATAAAAATGGTTTTAGCAAGTTTAGATATCTTAGACATATTAGGCTCGTTGTGAATATTTTGACTCAACCTGAGTTTACTTATCCAAGTTCACTCTAGCTAGTATCCTTAACCATGTAGACCTTAATTGGTTTATTAGGCTAAGCATCCACGAGTCTCATTCCTTGAGATTTTAAATTGTAGAGAACGAGAAATGATAGAGTTGGTTACAAGTTTGGTATTCTCTCATTAACTTATGTGAGTTAATTATGATCTTTTTCTCCCATCACTTGCTAATAAATTATCTGCAATAAGTAAGGTCGTACGATTTGAAAGGTTACTTAGCTTCTAGCCCAAGATCGTTTAAAAGTTGCTCGGTAATGATAAGAGTTCATAGCCAAGGCATAACTTATGAAGCGGGGCGCGAAGATTGGCGGGTCCGAAAAGGCCCTAACAAGGCATGAGGATTCCATTTTATTTCTGAAGATCCAAAGTGATGTGAAAAGCATTATTCCCGAAATCAATATGAAGGATCAAGACTCACGACGAAAAGCAATCAACTCCCATAAAGATCATGGAGAAGTCTATCCGAAAAGACCCTAACAAGGTATGAGGATAAATAGATCCAAGTCCGAAAAGGAGGCGGATCGTTGTATCTCAAAATCCCAATTAGAGATTGAAGAAATAATCATGAAGTCGTGGTCAACAAAGTTGGAGTACCTCTCCAAAGTCTCCAAGTGAAGAAACTCTATGAACGATGAGAAGACCATTATCTCAAGCACGTCTCTCAAGATATGAAGCATGAAGTACATGCCAAATATCGGCCCGAGAAAGGTCTCAAATCGTGAACCAAGTTATGCCAAGATATGAACTTTTTGATATCCCGAGAAGCAGTTTGAAGAGATTTTGTCCTTTAGCTAACTATTGATCAAATCGTCCTACTTTGCTTTCAGCTTAAATAAACTATCGAAAAAAGTCCTACAATGCATCTTCATGATCATTCTAAGACAAAAATAAAATATAAGAGATACCCATAGGAATAAGGGAGTTTAAGTGATTAATTGAACCGCATGAGTAAATGTTTGTTATGCTAACTTGTACTAACAATGATCTTGTTTTTAAGCTTGGCATGGGGAACGTGAAACTTGAGAGTGATAAACATTCATGACACACAAGCCCTAATGTAAGTCTTAGATTTCTTTACATGTTTCTTCCTTGTTGCATCTTGTTATTTTCTATCTTTTTGATTTTCCTTAGTTGTTTAATAAAGGCCAAGGTAGGTTGATTATGATGGAAAGTGTAAACCTTGCTTTATCACTAAGCATTGCATGAGGGCATTGCAATGGTTA
The DNA here is from genome assembly GCA_025667525.1 of Glebionis coronaria. Taxonomy (NCBI): domain Eukaryota; kingdom Viridiplantae; phylum Streptophyta; class Magnoliopsida; order Asterales; family Asteraceae; genus Glebionis; species Glebionis coronaria. The sequence continues at coordinate 339,553,590 of CM046877.1, forward strand.
AGTGTAGGGGATTTGATAGGTGTGAAAACACCCATCTTTTCTACCACTTAAGTACATTAAAACGGGACCTAAACGTATATTTTATGTCGTAAATGGCGGAATTATGCGTGGTTTGTGTTTTTATTGTGTTTCAGGGTCAAAAGGTGAAAAGGGAAGAAAACACGGTCTTTCATGGGCGTTTATTGAAGATAAAGACAAAAGACGAAGTCAAAAGATCAAAAATGCAAAAAGAAAGGAAGTCCAAGGCGTATTCTGAAGATTTATCGAAGAAAATGTCCAAAGACGAAAGTTTAATAAAGCCGAAGAACTCAAGCCTAATTTATGAAGAAATTACAAGACGAGTTCAAAGAAAACCCGAGACGAAGTCTTTAAAGTCAAAGAATTTAAGAAGACTGAAAGACTGAGGACCAAGAAAGAAAGAAAGAAAGAGGAGGCCACCAACCACTCCCCTCTCCTATAAATACCACCCTCACAACATGTAAGAGGGTTGGTTAGTTTTAGTTTTAGTTTTAGGATTAGATTAAGAGTAGGTAGTTTCTCTCTCTAAACTTATGCTTTCTCTCTCTAGATTAATTTGTGTTTAAGCTTTTGTTATTGGATCCTTACTTTTTAATTAAGCTTTTCATTCGTCATCTTCTTCCTTTCTTGTGTGATTTGTTCTTATTCTTCATTGCTCATGTTCTTGAGTTTTTATGATTTTGATCAAGTGGGTTTTGATTGATTTGGTTATGTTTGTTAGTTTTGATGATTTGTTTTGATTGATTATTGTTAGTTGATACTTATTGGTTGTTTTGGTTTAATCGTTCGTTTGATTTTGGTTGATTTAAGGATAAATCGCGTTTACTGTTTATCCCCTGTTCTTCGGGTTTGTGGTTTCTGTATCTTATCATTCCCAGGTAGCTTCATCCGGAAGTCTGAAGTTCCGAATGAAGCAAGCTTCATCCGGAAGTATTAAAGTTCCGAATGAAGCAAGCTTCATCCGAAAGTATTAAAGTTCCGAATGAGCAACCTTCATCCGGAAGTCCAAAACTTCCGAATGAAGCAACCTTCATCCGGAAGTCCAAAACTTCCGAATGAAGCAACCTTCATCCGGAAGTCCAAAACTTCCGAATGAAGCAAGCTTCATCCGGAAGTCAAAAGTTCCGAATGAAGCCTGTTCATTCGGAAGTTTGAAACTTCCGAATCAAGGTTCTATCTGTTTTTATTTTTAAGTTTTCTTCTTTTAATTTCAAGTTTGATTCTTCCCGCCTTTTTATTTATTTGAATTTTTATTCACGTTTCTTTTAGTTTTAGTTTTTATTTGCGTCATTTACTTTTTGTTAAATTTTAATTTTACGTCCTTTCATTTCTCGTCATTTATTTTCAGAGTTTTAAATATCGCACCGTTTACATTTTAACTTGTTTTAATTTCTCGTCATTTATTATTAAGTCTTGCTCATTTATTTTCCAAAACCAAAAATATTTGTTTCACCAAAAACAACTAATCTCACACAATTAACCGGAAATCAATTCGAAGAGATTCCGAGAACGAACTTTCAACGAGTAAAAATTAATACATCAGACACAAGGCTAGATGTCGAGTTCTAATCGAAAGCTAGAACCAATCTTCACGACTCTTCACTTTGAAGCTAAGTGAGAACTTCACACAACACAACTACTAATCACTTTAACGTTTAGTGAGAACTCACAAGACACAACCACATCACTTTATAGTTTAGTGAGAACTCCTAATCAAATCTATTACAACTCAACTAGACTTATCCAAGTACACACATGTAGCTTGGATTTACACAACACAAATCCAAGCAAACACATATGCAATGGATGTACACAACAAATCCAAGTATTCACAAATAACTTGGATGAACACAACTAGTCCAAGTATTCATAAATACATTGGATTGACCTAAAACAAAAGGGTATCATGATGAATATGACTAGCTCACAAATTCATCTTTATCACTACACTAGTGAGTGAGTGATCTTCTCATTGGACATGGTAAAGGAGGGGATCAAGAGGATAATCATATGTAAACATCCTTAACAAATTAAGTGATCATTTACTAATGATTATGCTATAGAAAATAGAAAAAGGGCTGAGAAAAACGTCCAAGAGGCTTACTGGAAAATGAGATTTGACCCACTAGTTTTTGGGTAAAAGGGAATCAATACCCCGGTAAAATGCATTACACCAAAAAATAGTTGAAGTACAATGGATGTAGGTGATGTCCTATATCACAGCCCGTTACATGGGCAATACAATGCACATAAATAATATGCAACAACTAACATGAGGGTGACTTGTCACTCTCATGACTTACATAAGAAGAAAACCTATAATATAAACATGAAGAACCATAAATCCAAGTATTCCATCTTAACTTCCAACTCTTAAAAAATACGACGCCTGAGGAACCCAAACGCGTTCGTAACAACCTTCTCGGAGAATAAGAATGCTAAACAAAGACGGAGATTGTACGAGGACCAAGAATTAGCCCTAGTTTCAAGAGAGAATCCACATGTGTATCATAACAAGTAAACACAACTTCCATGCACAACATAAACCATGCGTAACCAAGAACCCTTGCAAAGGATTCATATCCAACTCAATACATTACATGCAACGAACCAAGAACATCATAGACAAGTATGCACACCAAGAACATACTTGCTAACATCCCCCAAGCATTACCAACATGATGTCGCATCCACGAATATGACCTAGAACAACCACCATAATACAATTTAGAACCCTAGAAATTAGGGTATCGTCATGACGCCAAACATCATGCCACACGCAAGGTTGATTAACAATCAACCGCCAAAACACCAGGCACCATGAGATGCGCAACATGAACCTGGTAAACACTAGGTTATTAAACCCTAACCCACAGCCAAATAATGTATCTCCAAACTGATGAGGAACCATTAGAGAACACAAACTAGCAGCACCACATGATTGGTAAAGACCAAGACCAGAACCAACAAACCTCTCCCATAACCCACGTCCATAAACATCACCTGTGAAAACTCACAATTACAGCTATATAGCACCATCACATAGACCTCCCATGGCAAAAAAGTACAAACCCTAAAAAGGGTTTTTCTTGTAGATACGCAACAACCATTACATCCCAAAAAAGACAGATGACAAATAGTGATTCATCACCAATCAGTTGGCAATAAAGAAACCCTAAAATGGTTATATCATAACGCACAGCCCCACCAAATAGCAAGAGAAAAAACAAAATCCCTAAAAAATAATATAAACAATCGAAACCCTAAAAAATTAGGGTTTGGGATTCGGTTTTAACAAAATCAAATCCTTGTGAAAAATATTATTTTGATAACAAGGATTGATAAATCACCAAGCGATTTCATTAGAAAAGAGTGATCGGCCAGCATATCCAAACTCAAATCGAAACTTTCTAAAATAAAAACTATGAAACAGATCGCAACCCTTAATAGTCTAATACCTCGAAATAAATCGAAAAAAGGTTTAATCTGTTAATTAGAATCTATTAAATCCTTTTAAAAGAAGGATAAAACAAACCCTAAAAACAAAGTATACCCTAATTCGATTGTCAAGGAATCATAGAATCATACGAGAACAAATCCAATCACAAGTTTAAAGATCAGAAAGAATCAAAAAAAGGCCGGAGAAGGTGGCCGGAAATCGCCTAGGGGGAGAGAGAAAAAGAGTTTTATTTGACCCACTATTTAAAGGAGACAAAGTTACAACGGATCTATAACGGCTACTGTGCGCGGTACCTTATCTCACCCCGCGGTACCATATCGCTAAGGTACCGCGTAGGTACTTAAGGTACCGCCACTAGACTCCGCTCCGTTTTTTTTGTCTTTTAGTGGGGTGGGAATATCTGAGGTATTTGAACCCTTCAAAGGATATTCTAACAGCATTTGGAATATGCCATTTTCAAATTTTCACTTTCCATTTTAATAAAACATTTTCTAAGAAAGGAAGTTTATTAAAAAGTCTTTTGTCTTATTAACAAAAGTGAGTTTTAAGGATAATCATTTTGATGATCACTAAGTATGATTAAGAAAGGTTAGTGATATGATTATTACCTTGATGATAGTGTTAGTTAAATAATTCATTTTGTGTTTTACACTAGATGTGTTGTATGGTTTGTTGTGATCAAAACTAAGAAAGATTAGTTAACACTAATATGTTTTTAGGCATTACTTGCATTAACAATCTCCCCCTTTTTGATTACGACAAACGATAAACTCATTTACGTAGAAACACAAACTATGGAATTATTAACTAGTTTATCACTATCATTTCTCCCCCTTTGTCGTAGCAAAAAGGTTAGCATAAGTCTTTGACGAGCATCGAACTTTGCTAGTAGCTCCCCCTTGGTGGTTGCTCCCCCTTGCTTGGGGCTCCAAGTTTGTGAGCTAAGGTGACATGCTACACAAAGGTTAGTAGAAAGGAAAGAAACACCAATGTATATATGATCACTACCTACTAAGTAACTTGAGAGGGAGAAAGAGAAGAAATCTCAAATTAGAAGCAAGTATTTTGCTAAGTATGTCCAAAGAGGTAATTGACAAAATCAAACTTCAATCCAATGAAGATGATAAGCTTGTCAATGGGTTAAAGCTTTAGATATGATGGAATCACCCATAAGCAATTGTAAAAAATTAACCAAGATCAACTCAAAGTAGAACTAATTAAATAGCACACAAATAACACAAAGGTTAAAAAAAAATACAATAAAGAAGATAGTCATACACATAGTATGAGTATCTAAAAGCAATAAATATAGAAAATAAACCACTAAGCATAAGCTAGTCTAATAGTGATATTTTCCAAGACTGCTAAACATAAAATAAAACTAAAAAGACGATGATGCATCATTCGAAGTTTTGTCCACCGGAACGAAAACTTGAATAGGAGGTCGAGTGAGGAGGAATTCAAGAAAATTTAACTTCTCATACACATGAGCAAGTTCAATTTGTTGAAATCGGCAACAATCACACGAGGATCCATGATGCAACACGAAATCGTTTGATGGGGGTATGGCATCAAACTTAGGGTTTGGTGGTGGTGGGGTAAAGGGTTTGGGAGTGTTTTCACAATGCCTTGTGAGGTTTGGGAAGGTTGCAAGGTCATTGAGTTGGGGGGTATTGAAGGATTGTGGTGGTGGTGGAACATGTTCTTTTGCTCCGGTGATGGGGTTTATGGTATAAGTCTCATTCCAATACTTGATTGGAGAGAAGGTAGGGTTTTTGGGTTGTTTGGACGAAGATGGTTCATTCTTCTTAACCCAAACGGGTCGAACCGAGATTTTCGGTTTCTTTGAAAGCTTGGATGAGGAAGCTTTGGGTGAGTGGGGTTGTGACAAAGAAATGTCAAGGTTAGGAATGTAGGAGTTAGGCATTGTGAGAGTGTGAGAATGATATCTCAAGGTTATGTGAGAATGAATTCTCAAGGTTGGGAAGGTGTGAGAATGAAATCTCAAGGTTGGGGTATAAGTAAAATGTAATCAAGGTAAGAATTTGAATACAAAATGTGTATTGTCAAGGAATGTTTAGTAAATTTGAGTAAACAAGGAATCTTGACTGGGAATAGGGTTTAAAGGTTTTGACCAAAAATTCGTCAAAAGTCACTTTCTGGCCGCGGTACCTTATAGGGTCCGGCGGTTCCATATCACTAAGGAACCGCGGGTCTTTAAGGAACCGCGTCCAGAGGACTTTAAACCATGTTTTTCCTGGGTTTTGGGAAAAACTAAGACTTTTTCAAAAAATTGCAAATCTTGGATTTTTACCTCTATTAGAACCAAAATATGCTAGGGTTGCATAAAGCAACACATTCACAAAGAATGTCTTGACAAAGGGTGACAAAATAATTCAGATATCATTTTGAACCAATTTTAGTCAAATTTAGGGGTTGTGATAGATTTAGGTTCAATTTTAATTTCAAATTAAAGTTGATTAGTGTGCACAAAAGGATAGAATCACACAAAGCTAAATCCATAAGTCAACAACATGAAACATTCATTAGTGAAACAAGTACAAAGATAAATAAAACTAACTAATACATAGCTAGCTTATCATTAAATCTAGATAGGTGGTTTTCTTTGGCTTGTTGTTGAAAATCTTTATTAAAAGAACTCCATCATTCATCTCCTAGGAGGAGGCATGGAGAACAAAGCAAGCAAGAAGTTTTGCAACCTCCTATGTAGTTCATACATGTCCATCCTAAGGTTATGGATGATGTAGTGATTGTAAAGACAACATGGGCAACTAGGACCATGAGTTTGTTGAAACCCAAAGTAAGGATCACCCAAGAGGAGGGAAAGTGGGACACCCAAAATTGGGATGTTTGAGTTGGGTGGAGGTGGAGGAGGCATGTTCTCCAAGGGTGATGTGGGTGAAAGTGGAGGCATGTTCCCCAAAGGGGAAATGGGTGAGTGTGGAGGAAAATTCTCCAAGGTTGGTGAAATTGGTGAATTGTGAGGGGTAAATGGTGAAGTCACCAAAATGTCATCAAAGTCATTCCCCAAAGGAATGCTTTGGATTGGTTGAGGTTGTGTGGTCACTTCCAAGGGTGCACTTGGAGTGAAGGGTGAAGAAAGCTCATTCATTCTAGAATTGAATGAAGAGGAGGTAGAACCAATGGAGTGGTTAGTACCATGGGTGGAAGAAGTCTTGAATGGTGCAAGAGGTGGGGAAGGTGATGAAGAAATGAGGATAGGAACATTCTCATTCTTAGGTGTGAGGAAAGGTGAAGAGTTAGGCTTAGCTACCTTAACCCTTATTTTGAGTGTTTTTCTTGGGGTAGAGGTCTTGGAAGTGTTTGAGGTTTTGGTACACACCATGGTTGATTAGGGTGGTTTAAGGTTTAGGGAAGTATGTTTGATGTGTGAAGAACATTGCAAACAAGGTGGGTTTAAATGGTTGAGGGGATGATCCAAACTAGTAATGGGTTAAAATCATTTTAGGTGAATAATGAATTTAGATACCCTAGTTAGGAAATGTACAGTTTATTACTGAAAATCATGCAAGGTTTACACAAAATTAAGAAAACAGTGTAAAGCAAAGATGCTGTCGTGCACAGTGGCCGGCGGTTCCTTATCTAGGACCGGCGGTACCTTATCGATAAGGAACCGTGACCAGAAGGTTTTCAAAAATTTCCCATCCCAGTTTTTGATAAACCCAGATTTTTCCAAAATTTTCACAAGCCAAAGTTAACTACAAATCATAATCTAATAAGCTAACTATCAAAAGGCATGCACAAAGCTATGTAAAACACAAACATGAAGGCATAATTAACATTAAGGATCAAAGTAAATAATAATCCAAGCATAAGTTAATACATAACCAAATGAAGAGAAGAGAGTCATGAAAACATCCTAGATGAGTGTTGCAAGTCACTATGAGCATAACATCTAATTCCTTGATTCACTTCTGAGGCGTTCTCGAAGAAGATGATTGAGATAAAATTGATAGTCGGAATCAACTTCATGGGAGGACAAGATGGAGATTGAAGAGGACATGAAGTTAATGAAGTTTAAGGGAGGGTTACTAGAAGACTCTTCTTGAGAAGTCCTTTTGACTTGACACGAGTTCACATTGATCTCGGGTGAAATGTTCCCTTGAATGGGAGACATGACACGATCAACGGAGTGATAGGGTGAAGATAGAAGAGACGGAAAGTCAATAAGGACTCTTCTAAGAAGACGAGAAAGCAGCATTCCATAGGGAAGACTTGACTTAGGCTCAAGAATAACAAAGCTAATTCTTCTAGCTATGAAAAATGCGAGATTGTAAGGAGTTGTGGTGGCAACACAATACAACATGTGTGCAAGACAAGCGGGTACTAAATCCCGATTCCCATCAAGACACATTGCATTTTCCCTAATGATTTCTGCCCAAGGAGACATGAAATCATTAATATCACTAGATAGTAATTCCCAAGGAGAGAGAGTTCGAACAACTCCTTGAAATTTACCATGAATAGGATGCTCACGAGGTTTAGAAATGGTATGAATGATGTCCGAAGGAGTTGGAAGCACGGTCACATAATGAGCATCAATAGGGGCCGATTCTAAAGAGTCTAAACTCCAAGCATCGGTGAATCGACATTGACCATTAGATGGCACTCCAAGAATATCACCGAATTCTTCAAGAGTGTAAATAATGATTTTCCCCATAATGGAAAATCGTATAGACAAACCATTATTGATGCTTATCAATGTGAATGAGCTAAAGAACTCCATAAGAAACGAAGGAAATATTGGCTCATCAATATCAAGAAGACAATCAAATCCAATAGATTTAAACATGAAGCGAATAAACTCATTTGCGAAATTGGAACAAACAATGCGTCCTTCATGGAAACAACAATGTTAGAGAGACTTAGACGAGTTTTTGTGAGAGTGAATCAAAAGAGGGTGAGAGGGCATGTATGCTCGTGTTCGTTCGTGATCTTTTTGATATCTTGAAGACATGACAAGTACCTAAACACGAAAATATCTATCCAATCACTCATATGAAAAATTAAAATCAACAAACAAAGAATATGAGAATGTGTTATATCAATTTCTTGACAAACAAAGGATTGAATCTATATCATTCTCACGTTCACAATGTAGCTATTCCATTATTTACCAAGAACATATGAACTATGTTGGATCAACAATGAACTTAGAACATTGGTTTTTCAAAACAAGGTTTTTAGGTAAGCATTAACAATGTCATTACCTACTTGTTCATGGGTTCATCTCAAATCCATCATTCAACCAAAATCATTTAGCCTAAATTCGGATTTATTCTACAAGTGGGTTTTAGTGAAATCTTAATGAATATCAACCTAAGGAATCATAGTAAGATTACCATGTCAACCCACATTCCTATTAAGGTTTTAATTCAATTTCAATTTTAAAAATCCCCAATTATGAAAGGATGAACCCTAGAACAAAATAGATGAAATTGAAAGAAAATACTTACAATTAATTGATGTTAGATGAAGGATGAGTGAAACCTACAACTTGGAATCAATTAATTTGAGTGATTGAAGGTTTTGGAAGCTTCAACAATGGTGGAAAAAGTAAAACCCGTCAGCTGTATGTTTTTGGGAGAGAGAGGGTTTGGTTTGAAAAAGAATAAAAAACACAAACTGGCGCTCTGACAAAAGTTACTGCCCGCGGTACCTTATCGATAAGGAACCGCGGGTTTGAGCCGCGGAGATAAGGAACCGCCTGCAGAGGCAGGTTTCTATCTCTGAAAAACGCCAAATTTTGAAAATCCAGTTTTTCTAAAATACTTAAAATTAAATCATGAGCCTTTTAGAATATCATTGGATCATCATAACACTAAGCAATATGCCTTAACGAAGGATTACGAGTTAAATCAAGATCGAAAAGAACCGAAACGGACAAACGACTACTCGTAGCAAAACGACTAAGTGGAGAGAAATCAAGGGAAGTGAATCAAGACTAGGATCAATGCTCAAGGGATTAATGACAGTCTTCAAATAGTGGTAACGAGGAGCTTGTGTCATATATAGTGGTTTAAGACGTGCCTTTCCGGCGAAACGTTAAACGGCTTTGGTAATGAATAAGCACAAAGCAATTATTCAAGTATAGACTAAGATCACTTTCAATAATAGTCTTAGTCTAAACAAAAATATGAGCAAGGTATTAATTCACTTTCTCTCCCACAAAGGGCCTACTAACCGTATGGGTGCAAACCATAGAAATCATGCTTGATACTTTAAGCTTCTACTAACTCACTCTACATCACCATAGTGAGTCAAGTATCCAAGCAATGAAGGTTTGAGAGGATAAAGGAGAAGAAGCACAAACCACAAATAAATGTCAAGGCAAGGATGCCGAGAACAAGCACATAGTCAAGTAATGATCAAAAGAATGATCAAAGGGCGTGTGGGAGAACGAAAGCGTACCTTGGCCACAAAGAGCAATCCATGAAGGAATAAGTGCTATGCCCAATCAATGACTATGATGAGTACTAAGTCTTCAAGGACTAGTATCATTCCCAATCATCTTGGTATCATCATTCAAAGATGTTAAAGATCAATGAAAATGGTTCTTCTACAAGTGCAAGTAACTCAATCCACAACCAATTAAGTGATTGATCTTCATGAGTACCTACACAAAGTAAGATGCAAACTAGTAGATACATTTCAAGAGTATATCTAAAATGCATAAAGGCTACTAATCTTAAGTGGGATGCAATATTATCAATTAAAAGACCTATTTTTCAAAGAAAACATAGTTTTGACCAAAGAGAAACTTTAGTACAACTAGACCTTCTAATTTGAGGAGACAATGGATCGATCCAAGTTTTAAAGTACAATATACTTCAAAGATCTTGAGTGACCATCGCTCTGATACCAATTGTAGAAACTAGAGGGGGGGGGGGGGGGTTGATAGTTTATCTTCGATTGGTGACCAAATTAAAATTGCTTTCAATTTGGTTTGTATCAAAACTATCTTTTACTTAAAGCTAAGTTGCATAATGATTAGGTTCAATTGAAATGCACTAGCAAGAATAATAAGCAAGTATAATGATAATGAAATAAGTAAAGAGCAAGGAAGGAGACAACCTAGTGGGAAGACACCAAGATTTATAGTGGTTCGACAACGAGGCTCTATCCTCGTTTCTACTCCACTCCTCGAGTACACCTACTCGAGATTTCCACTATATCCACAAGCTCCCTTCTCGGCGGAGAAAACCTTACATCGTTGCTTACATTATTTTCCTACACTAAGCTAAATGTCGAGACCTAATCTTTAGCTAGGACCAATCTACACGACGTTGCCTACTTCACAATTTAACGACACAAGGCTAGATGTCGAGTTCTAATCTTAAGGTAGAACCAATCTTCACGACGTTGCCTACTTCACCATTTTACGACACAAGGCTAGATGTCGAGTTCTAATCGAAAGCTAGAACCAATCTTCACGACTCTTCACTTTGAAGCTAAGTGATAACTTCACACAACACAACTACTAATCACTTTAAAGTTTAGTGAGAACTCACAAGACACAACCACATCACTTTATAGTTTAGTGAGAACTCCTAATCAAATCTATTACAACTCAACTAGACTTATCCAAGTACACACATGTAGCTTGGATTTACACAACACAAATCCAAGCAAACACATATGAAATGGATGTACACAACAAATCCAAGTATTCACAAATAACTTGGATGAACAAAACTAGTCCAAGTATTCATAAATACATTGGATTGACCTAAAACAAAAGGGTATCATGATGAATATGACTAGCTCATAAATTCATCTTTATCACTACACTAGTGAGTGAGTGATCTTCTCATTGGACATGGTAAAGGAGGGGATCAAGAGGATAATCATATGTAAACATCCTTAACAAATTAAGTGATCATTTACTAATGATTATGCTATAGAAAATAGAAAAAGGGCTGAGAAAAACGTCCAAGAGGCTTACTGGAAAATGAGATTTGACCCACTATTTAAAGGAGACAAAGTTACAACGGATCTATAACGGCTACTGTGCGCGGTACCTTATCTCACCCCGCGGTACCATATCGCTAAGGTACCGCGTAGGTACTTAAGGTACCGCCACTAGACTCCGCTCCGTTTTTTTGTCTTTTAGTGGGGTGGGAATATCTGAGGTATTTGAACCCTTCAAAGGATATTCTAACAGCATTTGGAATATGCCATTTTCAAATTTTCATTTTCCATTTTAATAAAACATTTTCTAAGAAAGAAAGTTTATTAAAAAGTCTTTTGTCTTATTAACAAAAGTGAGTTTTAAGGATAATCATTTTGATGATCACTAAGTATGATTAAGAAAGGTTAGTGATATGATTATTACCTTGATGATAGTGTTAGTTAAATAATTCATTTTGTGTTTTACAATAGATGTGTTGTATGGTTTGTTGTGATCAAAACTAAGAAAGATTAGTTAACACTAATAATGTTTTTAGGCATTACTTGCATTAACATTCTCCATGATCTTTACGGGAGTATTTGCTTTTCGTCGTGTGTCTCGATCCTTCATGTTGAGTTTTGATAAATGATTCTTCACATCACTTGGGATCTTTAGCAACAAAATGTAACCCTCATGCCTTGTTAGGGCCTTTTCGGAATCGCCAATCTTCGCATCCCGCTTCAATAAGTTATGCCTTGGCTATGAACTCTAATCAATACCGAGCAACTTTTAAACGATCTTGTGCTAGAAGCTAAGTAACTTTTCAAATCGTACAACCTTATTTATTGCAATTAAATTTATTAGCAAGTGATGGGAGTAAAACCTCATAATTAACTCACATAAATTTATGAAAGAATACCAAACTTATAATTGACTTTATCATCTCTCATTCTCCACAATTTAAAATCTCAAGGAATGAGACTCGTGGATGCTTAGCCTATTAAATCAAAGTTTTGGGTTTTCAAGTCATCTATAGGATCTTGCAACTTCTTAGACTTTTTCAAGTTTAGAATTCGCATTTTAAAGTTCCCTTGATAAACGACTTTCTAGGATCAATTATAGGAACTTGCGAAAAGTTCTTGTTCTTAACCTGTAAGAGTTAAGACTTTCGCGTTTTAAAGTTCCCTATATAAAAGCCTAGCAAAACTTGACTTAAACACGTTAAGGATACTAGCTAGAGTAAACTTAGATAGGTAAACTCGGGTTGAGTCAAAAGATTCACAACGTTTAAAAATTAAAACCACTTTATTAAAATTTGTTCTAGCTAAGAAAGAAAATAACTATACAAAGGTAAATACAACTAGGCCAAAATAGATAAAAAATTTTGAAAAATGTCAAAAAATCAATTTTCCGGTTAAAATGAGGACATATACAAGGAAAAGCCCACTTAACTTCGATAGAAGTCCCCCTACACTTAATATAAACATTGTCCGTAATGTTTAAGCATGTGGAAGTAAACTCCCCTACACTTAGGACATTGTGTACTTTGTTTAAATCTAGCTAAGGAAAGGACAACTAAAGTGATTCCTATTTCAATCATAAATGATAAAATAATGAATCAAAAGAGTTTAGGATAGAACCGGGAAGACGGGTACAGGGAGTCACGGGTCGTCAAAAGTCATCAAGAATGTATCTTTGAAAGATCGAATCCCTGCACATGATAAGAAAGAAAACAACAAACACATACTAGGGTCTCCCCTACACTTATTATAAAAACAAAAGAAAAAGGATAGATATTGCGGGTTGCCTCCTGAGAAGCACTTGTTTTTGTTAACCGAGTCGTGAGTCTGACTCGACCTTGATTACAATGGTAGGAAGCATGAAGAACATCCACCGGGATCAAATACATGGTTTTCGTCCATCAAATAGCACAAGCTTAAGGCAAACAAGGCAAGCCAAAGAAGAGTAGGCAAGGTTCCCTTAAGCAGTTGTTGAGCACGGTGGTAGCAAGTGTGATGAGGTGCAAGCATATCTCCATAATTTCTAAAAATCTTTCCTTTTATTACATCAGATGGATACTGAGATGGCTTATAAATTGCAATACCGGGATCGAACACCTTTTCCTTTAGGGGAAAATAACACTCAGGCTCAGTAGACCTTGAAGAGGATCCGCTCATAAATCTCACAATCTCATCCTCAGAAGGTGGATAAAGAGGTGTCAAGACATAAGTACTACGGATATCGGTGTCGTCCGGCTTCTTCTCCTTTGAACCGAGTTTCTTCATATCCGAGAGAGGATAAAGACCATCATCAAAGTCTAAAGGAGGAGAATCATTCTCATTTGGGAAGTAAGTGTTGAGAAAAGTAGCAAAGTCTTCCTCAAATGAGTAGTCATCCAAAGTAGGATCAAGCATTGTTGGTGGAGGATCTTCATCAAAAGTAGGTACAAGGTCATCATGTGAAGAATCACTCGAAAGAGTATCGACACCATCAAAGTCATCATAAGTTGGCATGTCTTTATAATCAGAAGAAAAATCATCAGAGTCATCCATGTCAGAACTAGAATCATCATCATAGTCATCATAGATTGGTGGAGACTCATAAATGGGTGGAGGATCCAAATTGGAGAGAGAATCATCCACATCATCTTGGAAAAGTGGATTATCATAGCAAGAATCGAAAAGAGGATTGTTGTACATGATAAAATCATCAAGCACGTTAATCATATTCACCGATTCTCTTCCATTGGGTTTGGTAGTGATCTTCCCCATTTTAAACACTTGAGCATCATTCCTGACTCTTACGATTAGCTCACCTTCGGCAACATCAACTAAGGCTTTTCTGGTTCTCAAGAATGGCCGACCAAGTATTAACGGAATACGAGGGTCCATTTCATAATCAACAACAACAAAGTCGACCAGAAAAGTGAAGGTACCAACTTTAATAAAAACATCTTCAGCAATACCAACGGGGTAAGCGAGAGTACGATTTGCTAGCTCGAGATTCATTTTGTTGGTCTAAGGTCGGGTAATGATAGTGTTTTCCAAACACTTAAAGGCATCAGATTTATACTTGCCCCGAGATCAGCTAATGCAGTAAATTCTTCGGTTTTGTTAAAAATGCAAGGCAACACAAAACGACCGGGATCTCCATGTTTTTCCGGAAGTTCTTTAAGAATGACTGCAGAACAGTTTTCATTTAAGCGTGTGTTGACAAACTCAGCCATCTTCTCCTTCTTGTTAAGCAATTCCTTGAATGCTTTGACGAATTTTGGCATTTGGACAAGTGCTTCAACAAGGCTAATGTTGAAGGTCATTTCTGATATCATCTTCAGAAAAAAAGTGATTTGAGCATCCTCTTTAGTAAGCAATTTGATCTTGTCTAACCGAGAAGGATAAGGGATGTTAAGTTTAGGTGGTGTAGGTGTAGTAGGTAAAGGTTGAGATGTTGAAGGTTTAAAGGTGGAAGGTGGGGTTGGTGAAGGGTGTTTCTTGGGTACTACTTCAGTAAGAGGTGGAGACGGTAATGGAGAACTAATACTAGGAGTGGGAGTAGGAGGGATAAATGGTGGTGGAGGAGGTGTAGATGGAGTAACCGGGGGAGGGATAGATGGTCCTACTAAGGTTGCTCCACTACGTGTAGTAATAGCACTCACATTCACTCTTGGGTTGGTGACGGTATTTGAAGGAAGAGAGCCCGAAGTAGAGGGTTAAGTACATGGGAAGAAACTAGCCAGCATATTCTTCAAATCATTTGTTTGATTGCTAAAAGAGGTTTGCATATCATGTCGAAGCTCGGTTCTAATATCATTCCCTTGCTTAGTGATATCTCCTTTCAAGTTGATGATTTGGCTTTGCAGATTCTTAACTAGCTCTCCTTGGGTCCTCATGAAAGTTTCAACATCTTGATTAATGGGTGGTGCTTGTTGAGCGGGTGGGTGATATGGATTAGAAGCTCGAGGTAGGTTTGGATTGCTTCTATTGTAGTTTTTGGGATTGTGGTTTTGAGGAGAAAAACCAGGCGAAAGAAAGTTGTTAGAACGGTAACTTAGCAAGTTACGATCACCTTGAGGTCGGGCTTGATAGCTTTCTGTTGAATAGTTACCATGAGCCGCATACACGTTTTCTAGATTGTCATGAGTAGAAGGACAATCAGTGTATAAATGAGGACCGCTGTAGATCTCACAAGAAAGTGCTACAGCTTTAACTTATTGTTGTTGAGTTGTAGCCAAGAGTTGGATACTTTTGTTCATTTCAGCCATCATGCGGGTGAATTCGGTCATCTCGGTGTGTGAGAAAGTATAAGAAACATTGACTCTCGGGTTATTCCTTGAAGATGCGGATGAATCCCAATTTTTGTGATGAGTAGTCATGTTCTCTATAAGCTCTCTACACTCCTCGGGTCTGCTTTTCGTAAATGTGCCACCGGCGGCTGCATTAATCGTATCACGATCTCGAAAAGTTAAATGGTTGTAGAAAGTATCAATTAAGGTGACTGGGAGCATGTTGTGGTTTGGACATCGATCGATCAAAACATTATATCATTCACAAGCATCAAAAAGTGATTCATCAGGTTCTTGAGTAAATCCACTGATTTGATTCCGAAGGCTCGTGACCATGGATGGTGGAAAGTAGCGCGACAAAAATCGTTGAGTCATCTCGTCCCATGTATGAATTGAATTCTTAGGAAGACGATCAAAGCATTTTTCGGCACGGTGGGATAAGGTGTGTGGAAATAGGTGAAGGCGAAGAAAATCCATAGTAACACCGGGAAACTTCATGCTTTGAATAACAGTAATGAATTTGTCGAGATGTTTGTTGGCATCATCATCCGGTAATCCGCGAAATGGACAAGTATTTTGAACTTGTTGGATCATGTGATGCTTCAACGAAAAGTCTGGAGCCGTGATTTGCATCGGCGCAATCGGTCCTCCGCGTCCATTCATCGTAGGTTGACACAACTCCTCCATCGTTCGAAGGTATGATTGAGGACCATTGTTGATATTATTCATGTTGAGGTGCAGTGGGTTATTGTTGTTGTGCACACCAGCCATATCTAAATCTTCACGAGTCTCGGGCTCTGAATAAGATGAAGATCTAGTATGCATACACCTGCAAAAGAAAAATAAAAAGATACCAAAGAAATAGAGAATATATATGTACTTGTAAAAATAAATCTTTTTGGTGCAAAACTTTAAAAAAGAAATGCTTTTTATACGTTTTTTAATTTTTTATGTATTTCTGAAAATTTTTGACACGAAAAATAACGTTCACGAGTGAACGGATCCCAAAATTCAACGCGTCCTCACAGAAAACCGTTAATCTTTACGAAAAGAGCCGGCAGCTGCGCCATTTTAATAACTAGATTTTACTCAGTTAAAAAGTTCGTTGAAATCGATTCAATTCGAATTGACTACTGGTTATATGTGCGACTCAGTCGTCTTTTGGTGAAAAGAAATATTTTTGTCGTTGTTTAAAATCAAATTGCAAAACTTTAAAGTAAATGACAGGAAATTAAAGCTAAAACTAATTAAAACGTAAATGGTGCAAAACTAAGACTTTAAAGATAAATTAATTAAATGACGTAAAATTAAAGCTTGACGAAAAGTAAATTTGACAATTTAGTAAAAATGCAAACTTTAAAATTAAAATTAAGAAAAACAATTAAAATAACATTATAAGAAAAATGGCGAGAAAATTAAAATTTAAAAACTAAAACGAGAAATAAACCAAAAATAAGTAGGATTCCCAAAAGAAGACCTAGTTCGGAATCCGTGTCACACAACTAGTTCGGAATAATTGATCTTAACCTAGTTCAGAAATCAATACTAGACTTAGTTCGGAATATAGTGTCCTTTACTTAATTCGGAATGTGTAAGAAGAAGTTAGTTCAGAATCCCCAACCCAAACCTAATTCGGAATCCACCAGCAAAGAACTAGTTCGGAATCCAAGTTACCCACATAGTTCAGAATGCCAATAACCAACTTAATTCGGAATGAAGATCTGGATGTAATTCGGAAAGTGCAATTCTAACCTAACTCGGAATAAGTTTGTCAACAACCTAATTCGGGAAAATGATTAGCTATGCAGTTCAGAATCTACAACTTTTACTCACTTCGGAATGAAGGCAATAGGTTAATTCGAAATGGAATTAAGGACCTAGTTCGGAATTCAAGAACCATATGTAATTCGGAATCAGAGGTATAAGACCTAATTCGGGAAGAACAAATATGCAAGTAATTCGGGAAATGGAAAATGACTCAGTTCGGGAAAGATGAATACTGGACCTAATAAGGGAAACTAGGGTTTATAGAAAAATCTGAACTAAAAGCAATTAAGCAAAACTAAAAATAAGCAAAACCAAATAAGCAGTTATCTAAAAGTTTAACCAAAACAAGTTTAAGAAAAAGCAAATAAGCTAAAATTTAAAAACTTTTAAAAACACTAAATAATAAAAATATTTAAAATCAACTTTTTATAAAATAACTTTTAAAAAGACTTAATTAAATTTAAGAAGAACACAATAAGCTATAAAATCAATAAGCTAACACAATCAAACAACTAAAAACATAACAATTAATCAAATAAGCATGACAATAAGCAAATAAGCATAAGGATTAAGCAAAACAAGAAAGGTAGAATGAGAGATTAATTAAAACTTGATTAAAATTAAAGATTCAACAACAGAAAATTAAACTTACTTGAAATTAGAGGCAAGAATTTAAATGACAATTAAGTAAATGACAATATGAAAGTTCAAGTAAATTAAATGGAAGAACTATGTTTCAAATAGCCAACACCTCCTAATGTGTCATTAGGAGGGTATTTATAGGAGGATTAGTAAGTGTTGATCTTTTCTTCCTTTTCTCGTCTTTTCGTCTTTATAAATTCTTTGACTTTCTCGACTTTGTCTCGGGATAAATTGAACTCGTGTTAGACTTGAGTTCTTCGACTTTATTTAACTTCCGTCTTTAAACTTTGTCTTCGATAAATCTTCAGAATAGGCCTTGGACTTCCGTTCTTTTTGCACTCTTGATCTTTTGACTTCATCTTTTGTCTTTTTCTTCGATAAAAGCCCGTGAAAGCCCGTGTTTTCTTCCCTTTTCACATTTTGATCCTAAATCACAACAAAAACACAAACCACGTATAATTCTGACATTTACGACATAAAATACACGTTTTAGCTTAGCTATTATTATAATTAAGTGGTAAAAGGATAAGTGTTTTCACACTTATTAATATTCTACAAGCTATGGACGATGAAGATGCTTATGCTAGTCCAAATGAAGGAATCTTATCTAAAGCTTCCTTTGATGAGCAGGGTGCAGTAACTGATTTCAATAATTTGGAAACTAAAATTCTAATCAGTGCTATTCCCACTCATAAAGTCAACAACAACCATCCTACTACTCAAATTATTGGAAATCCTAAGTCTGCTGTGCAAACAAGAAGACAACTTCAAGCCAATACTGAAACTTATGCACTTGTGAGTTATGTCAAACAACAACGGAGAACAAATCATAAGGATACTCAGCATTGTTTGTTTGCCTGTTTCTTATCACAAGTTGAGCCTAAGAACATTTCTCAAGCTCTTGATGAAGAATGTTGGGTAGATGCCATGCAAGAAGAATTAACTCAATTTGAACTACAAAAGGTTTTATTCTTGTGGATCTTCCCTCATGTACAAGAGTTATTGGTACTAGATGTGTTTTCAGAAATAAGAAGGA
The DNA here is from genome assembly GCA_025667525.1 of Glebionis coronaria. Taxonomy (NCBI): domain Eukaryota; kingdom Viridiplantae; phylum Streptophyta; class Magnoliopsida; order Asterales; family Asteraceae; genus Glebionis; species Glebionis coronaria. The sequence continues at coordinate 339,572,728 of CM046877.1, forward strand.
TGAAAGAGGAGTTGTTGTGAGGAACAAGGCAAGGCTTGTTGCTCAAGGCTATAGACATGAAGAAGGGATAGACTATGATAAGGTTTTGCACCAGTGGAAAGAATAGAAGCCATTAGGTTATTTTTGGCCTTTGCATCATATATGTGTTTTATAGTCTATCAAATGAATATGAAAAGTGCCTTTCTTTATGGTACTATTTTAGAGGAGGTATATGTTTCACAACCTCTAGGTTTTGTAGATCCTAAGTTCCCCAAAAGAGTCTACAAAGTTATCAAAGCACTTTACGGTCTACATCAAGCTCCAAGGGCTTGATATGCAACCTTATCCACTTTTCTGTTAGAACATGGATATAGGAGAGGAACCATTGACAAAACTCTATTCATAAAAAAGAATGCTAAGGATATTATTCTAGTACAAGTCTATGTTGATGACATTATTTTTGGTTCAACCTAGAAATCATGGTGTGAAGAGTTTGAAGCTTTGATGAAATGAAGATTTCAGATGAGTTCTATGGGAGAACTTACCTTCTTTTTAGGACTATAAGTCAAACAGAGGAAGGATGGAATATTTATCAGCCAAGATAAATATGTTGTTGAAATCTTGAAGAAATTTTCATGTATGGATACAAGGAGTAAAAGCACACCTTTTGAAGCTAAGACATCTTTGTCAAAAGATGAACATGGTGAAAATGTTGATATTCACCTATATAGGTCAATGATTGGTTCATTGATGTATCTTACTGCTTCAAGACCAGATATTATGTTTGTTGTGTGTGCCTGTTCAAGGTTCCAAGTCAATCTAAAGGTGTCACATCTCCATGTTGTGAAAAGGATTTTTAAGTATCTTAAAAGTCAACCTAATTTAGGATTATGGTATCCTAAAGACTCAAAATTTGATTTGGAAGCTTACTAAGATAATGATTATGCTGGAGCCAATCATGATAAGAAATCCACAACAGGAGGTTGTCAATTCCTAGGCAGAAGAATCATATCATGGTAGTGTAAGAAGCAAACCATTGTTGCTACTTCTACAACTAAAGCTGAATATGTAGCTGCTGCTCATTGCTATGGACAAGTACTTTGGATTCAAAATCACTTATTAGACTATGGGTTCAACTTCATGAACACCAAGATCTACAATGATAATGAAAGTACTATATACATTGTCAAGAATCTAGTCTTTCACTCCAAGACCAAGCATATTGAGATAGGACATCACTTCATAAGAGATGCCTATGACAAGAAGCTTATTCAAGTCTTGAAGATTCATACAGATCACAATGTAGCTGATTTGTTGACCAAGGCATTTGATGTTGTTGGGTCAGTATTTACTGACCCTGAAGCAACTTAAGGATTTAAATATAAAATCCCCCTAAGTGTTTCATGCTCAGCAGTAAGGCCAGTCTGCTGAAGGATGACCAGAGGAACAAAGTTCCTACTGAAGACTTTATAGCTGAAGAAAGTTCAGCACTCCCCTTCCAGTGAACTTAGAAGACAAAGGAGTCTTCGCTTCAAATACTAGGCGGTCTAGTTGCTGAAGAACAAGGACTGAAGAAGGGCTTTCAGTTCAGTTTGGTTTGACAATACCAAACTGAATGATGTCGATCTCCTCTAGGATACTGAAGACTCTTCAGTATTATGATGGTTTGCATTAGGAGGGAAAAGATAACTTTAAGTGAAAGTAGGTTGCCTGTATACTTAGATATAAGTACAGCCTTTATCTTTTCTAGAATAGTTTAATATGTACTTTGTACTGTTTATCCAACATGGACATCAACCACCCACTGGATAAACCCATGCATCGGAACATGCAAAATGCAAACCCTAATTTACAGTGCCAATATAAGGAGTGTACATTAGGAGAGAAATGGTTAACCAATACAAGAGATAAAACTCTGGAAAACCTTTCTCTCTCGATACCAACTAAACCATATAGCCAAGATGCATATGAACGTTTAGATTGGAGCTTAGACTTTAACTTTGGTTAGACGTTTAAGTAGAGGAGATCAAAACCCATTGTCATTCAACCACTTTGTTATTCCGCAAACAAAGTCGGTTATAGATTCTTTATTTGATTCTAATAAAAGTCTATACGTTGAAAAGTTATTGGTATTGTTGTTTTAATTGTTCATAGTTCTTATCTATTGTTAAAACAACACACTTGAGTCGAAGTAAGGAGTTATTACTTAAGTTGATAAGTAATAACGAATTACAAGGGACCAACAAGTGGTATCAGAGCAGTTTGATTAGCTAAACTCTTATTTTATTAAACTGCTCATTTAAAAGTTTTCAAATCAAGATCCAAAAATGGCTCAAGTTATACCACAAACCCTAGAATATAGGGGTGGCCAACTCAATGCTGCTCCTGTACTAGAGGTAGCTAATTTTACAAATTGGAAGAAGAGGTTTCTTGTCCACATGGTTGGAATTGAACCTCAAAATTCCTTGGAATCATTGAAAATGGTCCTTTTGTTCCCATGGTTGGGGACAATAAAAAACCTAAAGTACAATGGACTGCTGATGAGAGAAAAGCTGCTAACCTAGATCAGCGTCTCAAAAGTCTCATCATGTCTGTACTTCCAGATGACCAAATGAATTCTCTTGTAAATTTCAAAACAACCAAAGCTACATGGGAAGACCTTATTCTTTACCATGAGGGACCCTCTGATGTAAAAGTAACCAGAATCATGGATTTAAAGCTTCAATACAACACCTTCAAGCACAAAGAAGGGGAAACCCTCACATAGACATTCACCAGATACAAAGCACTGATGAATGAACTTGTAAATGATGGTTAATAAGTGTGTAAACACTTATCCTTTTACCACTAAAATCAAGGAAAAACAAGACCTAATCATGTGTTTTATATCGTTAAAGTCAGAATTACGCGTGGTTTTGTGTTTGTTTTGTTAAATAGGTACAAATGATCAAAAGAAGATAAAACACGGGATTTCACGGTCAAATGTTGAAGAAATGTCCAAAAAGAGACAAGACAAAGTCAAAAGATCAAAAGTGTGCCGAAGATCACGAAAACCGACAAAGTCAACTTAAATTTGAAGAAATGACCAAGGAAGCCGATTTCGAGCTCGTCTTTAGCGGATTTAATCTTTTATGGATTTTAACGGGCTTGAGGGTCTCACATTCGGGTCAATGGGCTCCAAAGCCCATTTGAAAGCTTAAATTTGCTTGATAACAAGTTTCAAGCCCAAAATGGCCCATAAATCCTATGACATACGAATGGAGCTTAGGCTTTTAAAAGCCCATTTGGCTATTTTAAGATATACGGATGGAATTGTTGATTTGGGCCACAAGCCCATTTATGGGACGGTTTATTAAGTTTGCTTGGTCAAAGGTTTAAGTCAAACAACCTCACAACTCCTTTCCCCACATCCCCTCACACGTTTTACTTAAATAAACCTTTTCACTCCACACGTAACTCCTCCCACGTGTCCCCATTTACCCTTCCCCCAATACAAAATAAATAATAAAAATTTACCCACTCTCTCCTTATTTCGATACAAACGAAAAAAAACTCACACCCTTTTTACTGTTATTCTCTCTTTCTCTCCCACTTTTCTCTCACAGCCACCACCACATACAAACCCTAATTTACCCACCATGATTTTTACACCAAAAATTGGGGCTTTTACCCTTATGGGTTAATTCACACAAATCCATTTAAATCCCCCAAGTTTTCGGATCAATCACTATGGTGGTCCAATCCTACATGGCCAAATCCTTCTTTGTGATTGGTTAATACACATCTAAAACCAATCCCACCAATAAACATACACCACATCATCAATCCGTGGCACAAGGTTTAATTACGACCGTTTGATCAAAAGAAAAAGAAAGAGAAGATGAAGAACGGCCAAGATTTGAAGCCTTGCTCACCAAGTTTAGGGTTTCTTTATAAAAATCCCATCTCCAAGATGTAATAGATAGCTTTTTTTTTTGGTAAAAGGGTAACAATGACCCCGGTAAATAGAACCAAAAAAAGCGTTGAAGTACAAGGAATGTGGCTGAAATGCCACATTAACCGCAAGCTACAGGCAGCTTGTTAAACAAAATGTTTATGACAGGCCATAAACATTAACTAGTCTAGAATACTGGAAATATATAAACTAGACAAAAACCAAGACGATAACATAAAGTTACGAGAAACATAATAAAATATCAACATGAGATCAGCCAGTAGGAGTGCTTGCCCCAAAATTAGTGTTGAGAAGATTCACCGATTCATCAAAGACGACCTCGACTCCCTCCTCATTATCTTCCTCGCTTAGTTGAACCCCTTCATCACCAGGCATGGACAAAGATGAAAATTTATTAGATGTAGAAACACTGCTCATTTGAGCTTTACCCTTGTTCGGACCATTAGGATTGCTAGACTGCTGCGACTGACCAGATTTAGTATTCAACTTTCTACTATTATCACCACTCGTACTTGTAGTATCCAAGCGAGTTTTTGGACAAAAAACAACCGTCTTTCCTGTTTGGGAACCCTTACTCAATGGAACACCTCTCGGAACTTGATTTCCTAAATTACCTTTGTACTTCTTCCTCTTACTTTGCACTTGTTGGAATCCATCATTATCAACATGAGTTGTCACATTTTCAACTGTTGTAGGTTTAACATTTTTCGGACAAGAATCAAAGGAATGACCAAAAATATTTCAAGTATGACATCTAGGCGGTTTCCATTCGTATTCAACACGAATTAATTCCTTAGTACAACCAGAGCCTTGAAGATCAGGGACACCAATAGTAACGTTATCTATAAACTCCGAATCAACGTTCATCTCAATAAGACAACGAGCAAAACTACACCGACCCCAAGACTCTTTGCACATATTATCAGTATAATTATCCATCATAATAAGCTTACCAAGAAACGAAGCAATTAAACTAATACCTTCCTCTTCAAATACCTGTAGCGGGACATCATGAAACTTGACCCGTACCGGAATACGAGTTAGTTCCTCCTTTAGAAGATTCGTTTTCATAGTCCATTTCCTAAGAAAAATTGGTGAATTACGAACCATCCACGGACCACCTTCCAAAACCGCATTAAGACCCTCACTAGACCCGAATTGAAAAAAGAAAAAACCTTTCTCATTCATCATGATACGCTTAAGACCATGTTTTGCCCAGTTATTCTTAGCAAAATACTCAACAACAGGAAATGCAATCCTTTTACCAAGAAAGTAACCATATAAAGTGTTGTGGTAACGAGTATTTACTTTCTCAACTACCTTCCTAGGAATAGAGATATTAACCCCTTCACAGACATTTTCAGAATTAAACGAAGAAGAGACTGCATTAATACCTCCATTAGTAGACGTAACCATATCAGCTTCAAATTTGCAAAGTAACTCCAGAATTTCTTTAGCACGACCATTTGAGATCAATTCCCACAAAGGATGTTTCTTTATTTTTAACTCATGCATAAATTCACCCGCATCACCAACCGTGTGAATCGTGACACCAAATAATTTCAAAACCTCATGTAGATTACACGGTTTCAACCCATTAATGGTTGCAGCCTTAGCTGCAAGGTCCAAAAATACATCACCAGAAGAGGAAACATTAGTAATAGGGTCACCTGTTTCCTTAGCCATATGTGCAGAGTGCACACTCGAACCACCTGAACTGAGTGAAGAAATGCTGCTAGTTAGATTCTTATGGCGTTCACACAAAACTTCATAATAAAACATAGTGGTCTCCTTAGGTAAAGTAGACCATTTAGGAAATTTGTTTGCCTTAACACCATTTGCAAACACTTCAATGTCACGCACAATATTCAAAGGGATAGAAAACAAATTAGATATCTCCTCTAACGTTACTAAAACCTCAAGAGTAGACACCTTAACCACATCATTCCAACCTGTAAACAGTGGCTTATCACTTTTATTGCTCGAATCCACCATAGCTTCAACAAATCGACACAAAACCAAACCCTACAAACGATTAAAACTGCGACACAGAAAAACAAACGATAGACTAACTTGTAACACAGTATTCAATCGTACCACTTTAAAACACATGAAACGCTTAATAATCAATTGTAGCACAAAATTTAATTAAATACTACGTTGAAACATTAATTTAATTTAACGTTGACCACTCCTTCAAATGTCAGCCGACCAAAAAGTAAAGGTCAGCCGACCAATTAATAACTTAAGGTCAGCCGTAAACTTACAATGTCAGCCGACAAGATAAAACAAATGGATGAATTAATGCTGCAATAGTGAAGGATGATTTAATACTACGATTAAATATGTCAGCCGACCAAGAAACCAAACCAAGCGGACCCTACCACAATAACTCACAAAAACCTAACCCTAAATTGCGATGACACAAAAAACAAAAAAAACCAATCGTGTATGTAGCGAAAGTAATTGTCCAGTAACACTTGATCAAAACATTAAATAACAATTCCAACGAATATGGGTATGTTAGTTAAGCTATTAAGCACTGACCAATGTGACAATTAACCACCGACGAATAAACACACAATCGCAAAACACAATGACGGCACAAAAACTAAAATAAAAACCAATTTACTTTACCCTAAAATCAATCAACCAAATAAAAACTTTGTTAACTCAAGAATAATCAGTGATTATTCGAGAAAACAACATCATTATAAGGTATTCGGATTAAAGGAAAAAGAAAATTAAGTTATGAGAAGAAGGGATTTTTTGGCAGCCATTGATGTTTTTTAGGGTTTTTAATAGATAGCTTTTTCTTTATTTTTTTTTAGTTTTTTAATTAATTTAGGAGTAGGACTTAAATTAGATTTAATTTTCTGAAAGTTAGATTAGGCTTAATATTGTAATCTTTATTTTTCAGTTGATGTAATTTTTAATTTTAATTAATGAAAAGTTTATCAAATTCAGTCTCATCTATTTAATATTTCTGTCTTAAGTTTTATTTTAATCCGCTTCATCTGTTTTTAATACTGTTTTTCATTATTATTATTATTCGAAAAAAAAAATAATAATAAAGGAAAGAAAGTAAATCTTCCCCCAATGGGAAGAATGAAAGTTACTGTTCATATTCCTGTTCATTTCGAGGCTTGATGTTTGGTTCTCGGTTCGAGATGTTGATGATTTGAGGTGCGTTTGATTCGGTTCACAAGTACGCTCAGCGCGCTACTTCGTCCCAACGGATTTCGACAAAAGGTTCTCGATCTCTTAATTTTTTTCTTTTTAGTTTTCCTTATTTATTAGTTTTATTAAATATCTGCTTATGCTTTGTTATTGTTTAATATGTTTATTTGTTTTGGTGACTGTTCATATCTGATTATTCTGCTTATGATTATTTTTGGGATAATAGTTTTTTGATATATTTGCTAGTTTAAGTTTAGATGTAAGTGTTAGATTTTGTTACTGTCTTGTTTTTTATATGCTTAGTACTCTAAGTTTTAAATCTGTTTTATTTTTGTTTAAACTTTAATATGTTTGGATAACTGTCTGTTTCGTTTAATCATTTGGGTATTTTAGTTGTAGCTTGCTGATAGTTTAATTACATCTGTTAATGCTTATTAGCTCATTTGATTCAGATTATCTCGGTTGTTGCTGGTTGATTTGATATGTAGCTTTTTGGTTTGCTTTATGATATCTGCTTAACTTGTTAGCTTTTTGCTTATTTGGTATTTTAGATTATTAGGTTATAGCTTTTTGCCTCTCGTTTTGTCTGTTTTTTTATCTTCTTATTATTATTTTAAACTACAGATTCTTTTGATCTGTTAGTTTCTCTAATCTCAAAAAGTTCCAAAAAAAAAAATAAGTAGCTAAAAATCTGGTCTGCTGGGTATCGAACCCCAGACCTCTCGCTAAATCGTCCAACGCCCTTACCACTTGATCTAGTAGCCTTTTTGTGTTTCTTTTCCAGTAGTTAAATTAATATAGGTTTAAATACTTTAGCTGGCAGTTTAATTTTAGTTGGTTTAAATTCAAGTTTTATTTTAATTAAAAGTTTTATATCATTTTACTTTAATTCAATTTTTATAAAATATAAAAAAGATAAAAATATTTTATTTACATTGTTTTTAATAAATTTTAATCTTTGTTATAAAATTTAGATTTGAGTTTTAAAAATAGTTTTTATTTAAAAGTCTTTAGTTTAAATTAATTAGTTTTCAAATTTAGATTTAAAGTTTTATTTTTAAAAATAGTCTTTTTACATTAGTTCAAGTTTTATTTAAAAAATAGATTTCAATTAAAGTTTTTAGTTTAATTAGATTTAAATAATTTTTATTTAAAGTGTTTATAAAATTAAGTTTTTCATTAGTTTACATTTTTATTAAAATTAGATTTGCTTTTAATTAGTTTCAAAATAGTTTTTATTATTAAATAGATTTTAATTAAATAGTTTTAGTTTAAATTCCAATTTTTTATTTACCAAAAACAAAGTTAAGTAGATACGTTAATTGGCAATCAAATTCGAGTCGATCCGTGGAACGATAATAGTATAAAAAGGGGCATACAAAATCTCTTTATCAAATGGCGCCGCTGCCGCTTCGCTCGTACGATTGACGATTTTTCGTGAAGACGTTTGGATTTTGGGATCCGTTCGTTTTGAACGTTATTTTTCTTGCATAAAAATCAAAAATACAAAAAAATCAAAAACTTAAAAATACAAAAAAAAATTAAAAAATCACAAAAGCAAATTCTTTCTTAAGAGTTGCAACAAAAAAAAATACTTTTTCCTAAAAGTATTACACCAAAAATATTACGTATTAGTGTTATTTTTCTTAATTCAATTTCTTTCGATTTTTCTTGTGAATATATATTTTTTTCTAAAAAATACAAAAAGATTTTTCTTTTATTATATATTACGTAGCATAATAATTATTTTTATTTCGATTTCTTTCGACACTACCATGGATAATCGTCCGATTTGGGAAATATTGCAAGAAGAGCGTTATAAGATTATGTCCGAGGAGTGTTCGACTTGTGGTGGGCCTCATGCTTATTTTAATTGTGACAAAACTTATGAGGAGGTTTATAATAACGAGGAAAGTATGTGTTATGATACTAATACTTATTTTGGCTCCCCTAGTTTTCCTACAACTAGTGACCCACCACAATATGATCAACGGTTTTATGGAGAATTTCAAAATCAAGGGTTTTCAAATAATAAAGGTTTTCCAAATGACGGCAATTTTCAAAACTTTAATCAAATGGACATGCACAACCCTCAAATGGACTTGATTCTACAAAAATTGACCGAACATGAGAAAATCATGGAAGCAATACAAGAATCTACTAGACAAATGCAAGAGTCCACCGATAGGAAATTCATGCTCATTTTAGAAACCTATCAAGCTCAATGTGATATTGAGCCGTCTTTGAGAGTTGATATTGAGGCTAACACCACTACTAGTAGTGATGTTCCCACTGTGGATCCTTCCATCTCTCCGCCAATAAAGGAGAGACAAGGCCCGGAGATTATCATGAGTTTTACTCACCCTCCGGTGTTGACACCCACGGATACTATTAGCTCTCTTAGGGATGAGTTATCTTGTGATTCCGACTACATTTTTAATTATTCCTCGGGATCGGATGACGATGATTCTCCTATTTTACCCAAACCGACTTTTGAAAACCATGATACTAATGATTTATCAGATTCTTTACTCCTTAGTGATGACTTTTATACCCCGAGTATTGAGAAATTCCATCACGAGGATGCTTTTTATGATCCCGTGTTATTGGATTTCTCGCATGAGCTTAATTGTGATCATGGTATTGATGAGAAGGCAAATGGTGTTTTAAAACTTGATATTGATATTGATTTTGAGAACTCGGATTTTGATAAATTCACATTTGCCTCTTCGCCAATTACTTTTGATTCTACCATCGATTCTCATCCAATTCTCGAGGAGTTACCTAATCAACACTCCTCTAATGAGAATTACGTTTACCACATTCGTGAGTATTTAACTTATCAACAAATCCCACAAATGAATGATGGTTTCGTACTTGATCGTGATCTCTTCGAGAGAATTTCTAAAATCCTATATGAGGGGAACGACAAACCTTTGTTTGACGAGCCTATCTATGATGAAGAAATCGAAGAGATTCACGTTCATGAGGATGAATGCTTTGACCCGGGAGGTGACATTGACCATTCTATGATTGATATCTTTACGGCTTTGCGGAATAGTGACCATCCATTTTCTTTGGGGGATGACAATTTGTCTCCTTTACCCACCCCACCTCCCGTGGATCACGACCTCACATACTTATCGTATGTCGAGAGGACCTTTTTACCTTCTAGGACTTATCCTCCTGCCTCTCATTTATTATGTTCCTCCGGGACCGAGGACAAGATTTTTGATCCCGGTATTACATTCGAGGCTTCCCCATGGACCATTTAATTCGGGGTCGAGTCAGGCTCGTGACTCGGTTAACAAAAACAAGCGCTTCTCGGGAGGCAACCCGATGATCTATTTTCTATCTATTTTCTACAATAAGTGTAGGGGGAGCCGTGTAGGTTGTTTGTTTTGTGTGTTGTGTTTGTGCAGGTACATGTGCTTAATGATCCACTTTTGGTACTTTTGACGAGACCCGTGTTCCCGTGTTTCCCGTGTACCCGGTTCCTTCGATAAGTTTTTGCTATTGTGATTCTATCTTGTATATAAATAAAACGAATAAATGTAATCACTTTAGTTGTCTCTTCCTTAGCTCGATTTAAACAACGTACTCAATGTCCTAAGTGTAAGGGAGTTAATTCTCTCACATGCTTAAACATTGAGGACAATGTTTATCTTAAGTGTAGGGGGGATTTCTATCGAAATTTTAGTGGGCTTTTCCATGAATTTGACCCCATTTAACCGGAAAATTTTTAAAATTTTCAACGTTTTTCAAATTTTTGATCTATTTTGGCCTAGTAGTATTTTTTTCTTTTATTTTCTTTCCTTTTGTCATCGCATCGTATTTTCTATTTCAAGAATAAAGTCAAAAATAAATAAAAAAATAAAATGGCTTTAACAAGTTTAGATATCTTTGATATATTAGGCCCGTCGTGAATATTTTGACTCATCCCGAGTTTACTTATCCAAGTTTACTCTAGCTAGTATCCTTAACCATATGGACCTTAATTGGTTTATTAGGCTAAGCATCCACGAGTCTCATTCCTTGAGATTTTAAATTGTGGAGAACGAGAGATGATAGAGTTAATTATAAGTTTGGTATTCTTTCATTAACTTATGTGAGTTAGTTATGAGCTTTTTCTCCCATCGCTTGTTAACAGATATATTTGCAATAAATAAGGTTGTACGATTTGAAAAGTTACTTAGCTTCTAGCACAAGATCGTTTAAAAGTTGCTCGGTATTAATTAGAGTTCATAGCCAAGGCATAACTTATTGAAGCGGGACGTGAAGATTGGCATATCCAAAAAGGCCCTCACAAGGCATGAGGATTCACTTTTTTTGCTAAAGATCCTAAGAGATTGTGAAGATTATTAATCCAAATCAATATGATGGATCAAGACACACGACGAGAAGCAATTACTCCCCTAAAGATCATGGAGAAGTCTATCCAAAAAGACCCTAACAAGGTATGAGGATAAATAGATCCAAGTCCGAAAAGGAGGCGGATCGTTGTTTATCAAAATCCTAAATAAAGAAGAGGATAAATGAAGAAGTCGTGGTCAACATTTGAAGCATCTTTCACTCCTAATGAAGATGTATACAAAAATGAAGAGAAGACCATAATTTCAAGATCATCTCTCAAGATTTGAAGTTTGAAGTACAAGCCAAATATCGGTCCGAGAAAGGTCTCAAATCGTGAAACGAGTTATGCCAAGATATGAACTTTATGAGGTTTCGAGAAGCCGTTTTAAAAGATTTTGCCCTTTAGCTAAATATTGATTAAATCGTCCTACTTTATTTTCGGCCTTAATAAATTATCGAAATAAGTCAAGAATGCATCCTCGTGATCATTCAAGACAAAAATAAAATACAAGAGATACACCGTAGGAATAAGGGGGTCTAAGTGATTAATTAAACCACATGAGTAAGTGTTAGTTATGCTAACTTATGGTAAACAATGATCTCGTTTTTAAGCTTGGTATGGGGAACGTGAAACTTGAGGGTGATTAATATTCATGACACCAAAGCCCTAATCTAAGTCTTAGATTTCTTAACAAGTTTCTTCCATCAAATAACTTCAAGTTAATAAATTATTATAACTTTTGTCTTCTTTTAAGTTTTTATCTTTTCATCGTAGTGGTAGTAATAATAGTAATAAAGGCCGAGATGGATTAATTATGAGAAAAAATGTAACTTTATGCTTTAAAATAATGCATTGCATGGGGTCATTGCAATGGTCAAGTGTAGGGGATTTAATAAGTGTGTAAACACTTATCCTTTTACCACTAAAATCAAGGAAAAACAAGACCTAATCATGTGTTTTATATCGTTAAAGTCAGAATTACGCGTGGTTTTGTGTTTGTTTTGTTAAATAGGTACAAATGATCAAAAGAAGATAAAACACGGGATTTCACGGTCAAATGTCGAAGAAAAGTCCAAAAAGAGACGAAGACAAAGTCAAAAGATCAAAAGTGTGCCGAAGATCACGAAAACCGACAAAGTCAACTTAAATTTGAAGAAATGATCAAGGAAGCCGATTTCGAGCTCGTCTTTAGCGGAATTAATCTTTTATGGATTTTAACGGGCTTGAGGGTCCCACATTCGGGTCAATGGGCTCCAAAGCCCATTTGAAAGCTTAAATTTGCTTGATAATAAGTTTCAAGCCCAATATGGCCCATAAATCCTATGACATACGAATGGAGCTTAGGCTTTTAAAAGCCCATTTGGCTATTTTAAGATATACGGATGGAATTGTTGATTTGGGCCACAAGCCCATTTATGGGACGGTTTATTAAGTTTGCTTGGTCAAAGGTTTAAGTCAAACAACCTCATAACTCCTTTCCCCACATCCCCTCACACGTTTTACTTAAATAAACCTTTTCACTCCACACGTAACTCCTCCCACGTGTCCCCATTTACCCTTCCCCCAATACAAAATAAATAATAAAAATTTACCCACTCTCTCCTTATTTCGATACAAACGAAAAAAAACTCACACCCCTTTTATTGTTATTCTCTCTTTCTCTCCCACTTTTCTCTCACAGCCACCACCACATACAAACCCTAATTTACCCACCATGATTTTTACACCAAAAATTGGGGCTTTTACCCTTATGGGTTAATTCACACAAATCCATTTAAATCCCCCAAGTTTTCGGATCAATCACTATGGTGGTCCAATCCTTCATGGCCAAATCCTTCTTTGTGATTGGTTAATACACATCTTAAACCAATCCCACCAATAAACATACACCACATCATCAATCCGTGGCACAAGGTTTAATTACAACCGTTTGATCAAAAGAAAAAAAAAGAGAAGATGAACAACGACCAAAATTTGAAGCCTTGCTCACCAAGTTTAGGGTTTCTTTATAAAAAACCCATCTCCAAGATGTAATAGATAGCTTTTTCTTTATTTTTTTTAGTTTTTTAATTAATTTAGGAGTAGGACTTAAATTAGATTTAATTTTCTGAAAGTTAGATTAGGTTTAATATTGTAATCTTTATTTTTCAGTTGATGTAATTTTTAATTTTAATTAATGAAAAGTTTATCAAATTCAGTCTCATCTATTTAATATTTCTGTCTTAAGTTTTATTTTAATATGCTTCATCTGTTTTTAATACTGTTTTTCATTATTATTATTATTCGAAAAAAAATAATAAAAGAAAGAAAGTAAATCTTCCCCCACTGGGAAGAATGAAAGTTACTATTCATATTCCTGTTCATTTCGAGGCTTGATGTTTGGTTCTCGGTTCGAGATGTTGATGATTTGAGGTGCGTTTGATTCGGTTCACAAGTAAGCTCACCGCGCTACTTCGTCCCAACGGATTTCGACAAAAGGTTCTCGATCTCTTAATTTTTTTCTTTTTAGTTTTCCTTATTTATTAGTTTTATTAAATATCTGCTTATGCTTTGTTATTGTTTAATATGTTTATTTGTTTTGGTGACTGTTCATATCTGATTATTCTGCTTATGATTATTTTTGGGATAATAGCTTTTTGATATATTTGCTAGTTTAAGTTTAGATGTAACTGTTAGATTTTGTTACTGTCTTGTTTTTTATCTGCTTAGTACTCTGAGTTTTAAATCTGTTTTATTTTTGTTTAAACTTTAATATGTTTGGATAACTGTTTGTTTCGTTTAACCATTTGGGTATTTTAGTTGTAGCTTGCTGATAGTTTAATTACACCTGTTAATGCTTATTAGCTCATTTGATTCAGATTATCTCGGTTGTTGTTGGTTGATTTGATATGTAGCTTTTTGGTTTGCTTTATGATATCTGCTTAACTTGTTAGCTTTTTGCTTATTTGGTATTTCAGATTATTAGGTTATAGCTTTTTGCCTCTCGTTTTGTCTGTTTTTTTATCTTCTTATTACTGTTTTAAACTACAGATTCTTTTGATCTGTTAGTTTCTCTAATCTCAAAAAGTTCCAAAAAAAATAAGTAGCTAAAAATCTGGTCTGCTGGGTATCGAACCCCAGACCTCTCGCTAAACCGTCCAACGCCCTTACCACTTGATCTAGTAGCCTTTTTGTGTTTCTTTTCTAGCAGTTAAATTAATATAGGTTTAAATACTTTAGCTGGCAGTTTAATTTTAGTTGGTTTAAATTCAAGTTTTATTTTAATTAAAAGTTTTATATTATTTTACTTTAATTCAATTTTTATAAAATATAAAAAAGATAAAAAATATTATATTTACATTATTTTTAATAAATTCTAATCTTTGTTATAAAATTTAGATTTGAGTTTTAAAAATAGTTTTTATTTAAAAGTCTTTAGTTTAAATTAATTAGTTTTCAAATTTAGATTTAAAGTTTTATTTTTAAAAATAGTCTTTTTACATTAGTTCAAGTTTTGTTTAAAAAATAGATTTCAATTAAAGTTTTTAGTTTAATTAGATTTAAATAATTTTTATTTAAAGTGTTTATAAAATTAAGTTTTTCATTAGTTTACATTTTTATTAAAATTAGATTTGCTTTTAATTAGTTTCAAAATAGTTTTTATTATTAAATAGATTTTAATTAAATAGTTTTAGTTTAAATTCCAAATTTTTATTTACCAAAAACAAAGTTAAGTCGATACGTTAATTGGCAATCAAATTCGAGTCGATCCGTGGAACGATAATAGATATAAAAAGGGGCATACAAAATCTCTTTATCAATGGTGTTGAGCTTTCAAAAGTTAAAATCAACACAGTTTTTGTTAATGCATTGCTAAAAAAGTGGCTCAGTTTCTGTCAAAGCTTGAGAAATGCTAATCATATTAAAGATAGTGATCTAGCCTCTCTTTTTGGGAAACTAAAATATGAAGAAAACCTAGTTGATAGGATCTACGAAGGATCAAACAAGAGTAAAGCGTTAACCATTGCTACACCCTTGTGCACAGCCTTCTTCAGTGAAGCTGTCATTCAAGACTACCAAGATAGTCCTGATGATGAGGAAGATACTAGAACTAGTGAGGAATATATGAATGATCTTAAAGAGGAATTTCATGAAAGAGCTCTTCTGGCCAAGACTAGAAGGTTCTTTAAGAAAGGAGGCAAGTTCTCCAGCTCCACAAAAGCTTCAGTTGACATTGAATGCTACAAATGTGGGAAGTCTGGTAACTATACTAGGGATTGTTATTCAAAATCATCTCTCCCTTCATATTCCTCACCAGCTCAATCAAGACCATTTGGTCAATCATCATTTCAACCAAAACAAATTGCTTCTACTTCATTTTAGCAAAACCGGGTTGAACTTCGTCCAACAAAAGATTTTGAGGCCAAATACAGAGAAATTAAGGCTAGACTGGCCCTCATGAGCACTAAAAGCTCTTCCTCCAAGGCTCCTAAGCAAGACAAGTACAAAGGGCTTGTTGCTGAAGCTTATGAAATAGATGAAGAAGATGTTTCTTGATGTAGTGGTTTTACCCCTTTAGGAAAAGGAAGGCAAAAGTGGCAAGTATCAAGTACGACGATTTAGGAAAACCGTGTACAAATGACCCAAAATGGGGATCGTTCTCAAGGAGGCTTAGTGTGTGTGTAATGAATTGATTATCTTTGTGATTATATTTGTGAGAAAGAAAAATAGAAAAGGGATAAGAAGAGAATGACGGTTACGATGTCGAATTAAACTAAGACGAAAAAGGTGTACACGTAAAACCGTAAAAAGCACTAAAATTAAAATTTTACCCTAAAAATTCCTAAAAATCACTAAAAATCACTAAAGATCCACAAAAATATTCTAAGAGTTTACAAAAAATCCAAACTTGCCAAAACCTTTTAATTAATTAAATAATGACTTTTTAATGCTAATTAAAGCCCTAAAAATCGATATTAACTATTAAAAAGTCCAAAACAAGATCTTAAAGTTTGTAAACCTTTAAAATAACCTAATTAAGCTAAAAAGAATTTTTTAAAATTTTAAAACCACTAAAAACTATTTTTAAACAATTAAAAACTATTAAAAACTAATAAAACTTAAATTAATTCTAGAAAATAATTAAAAGACTCTAAAAATATTGGGGCATTTACATATATCCCCACTAAAACTTCATAAATTACATATATCCCCAAAACATGCTTTAGTTGCATTGTACATTATGCATTGAAAAGTTGTATTTTGGGGAAATATGTAATTTATGAAGTTTTATTGGGTATATATGAAATTATCCCAAAAATATTTGGAAAGTTGAAAAATTCCTAATTAAGTGTCTAAAATCTAGGAAAAATATAAAAACATAGAAAATCAGACTTTTAATTTTTTTTGGGTAAAAGGGAATTCATACCCCGGTAAAATATATTACACCAAAAAACATTGAAGTACAACGGATGTAGGTGAAGTCCTAACATCACAGCCCGTTACATAGGCACTTCTCATGCACACAACCAATTGTGCAACATCAATAATCCTTACATAAGAATGACATGCCATTCTTATGACTACCAAAATTGGAAAATGCAAGCACAAAAAAATATGAATGATACTCTTGCTTCCAACTTATAAACAAATAGCAATTGTTCCGTCTTTTCAATAAACGAATTGTGCGCGAATGTACTAAACTGCTACAAGGTCCTCGAACGAGCGATCACCGAGAACCCATCACCATGTTTATAGACACACGGTACTTCCTAACTCGAAACAATCACCTTTTTGTAAGTAAATAACTCACATCACCAGAGCACATGTATAACAAGAAAATTCAAAAGTGTGATTACTTCAAGAGATAACCAAAACGTAGTACCAAGCCCCCGTTTTGCCAAAACACATGCATGCAAAAACAATGCATCACGTGACCACCACATGCACGCCTTAACTCCCCAAACCCACAACCTACGCACCTCCAAGGATTCAGCAACAAAGCACTTCCATAATCTCAAAACCCCGAAGCAACCTGAGCAGTGTTAAGGATCGAAGATCCCCACTGTCAAAAAACCCAATCCAACAACGAGATGATCATGAAACCACAAAGCATGGTAACCTTGACAACGAACCAACCACCCAAGCTCCTAGTGCTGCAATAAAAGATACCCTAAAACCACGGATAGGGAATCAGCCATGAATTGTATCAGCCACTAGAATAATAATGATGATGATCCACGACCATACATCAAATCGGCAACACCTTGATAACGAACCAGAAATAATAATTCAATCAAAGAGAAAACCCTAAAAAATTAGGGTTTCTTAATTTCGTCACCAACAGCAATCAAAGATCGCCCACACCATATCCATGTCGAATCACTAGGAATAGAAAAATTCGTGACAAAAATCACAAACCCTAGATGTACGACATATGCTCCAGATCAGCGAGAATACAGAAATTAAGCATGGATCATGGAACCTAATAGTGAAACCCTAATTATATATCATAAACAAATCGGATCCCTACAAAATAGGGTTAGGGTTTCGTCCAAAGAGGGACGATTTCCAAAAGATGAAGAGTTATATGATCAACACGCCCCTTCTAAGATAATCACAACCCCCATAACCGATTGCATACCACTCACAACGATCAAGTTATTTCAGAAAACTATATTAGGTCGATTAACCCTAATATAGAGAATGAAACACATAATCAATCATGAATGATAGAGAGGCGATTACAGGGGATGTTTATTGTCCAGAAATAGTGTGACTCAGAAATGAAATATAAAAAATTCTAAAATATTATTAAAAATCCAAAAATATAAAAAATTCTAAAAAGTTGCAAACTAGCTTAATTTAACCTAAGTAACTCAGAAATGAAAGTGAAATTACCTAAATACCCTTAATGGGCCTAGAAAATGGGCTAAACCCAAAATAGATCACTTAATGGGCTAAATTGGGCCCAAAATGAAAAAGTGTCCAAAATAAGCCCAAAAAGCACTACTTGACTCAAAATTTGGTTTTAAACAACTTTTCCAAAGGCCCAAAAGCTGAAAGTGTGAAATAAGCTAGCTTATACCAAACAGCTCATTCTTAATGGGCTTTTTGGCCCATTAAGCTATAAGCCAATGCCATAAGCTCAAATTAGACACACAAGCTTATTTTGTCCTAAATAAGACTTCTGTAAAAAGAAATTTGAAATAAGCCCAAGGAATAAGCCTGAAAATGCAATAAGCAATCTACAGAAAACGACAAAATAGTCGTTTTTGAGTTCTAGGCCACCCCAAAAGCTGATTCAAGTTTCTAAAGCTTTTAAATGACTTAATTAAGCAAAATCAACAAAGAGTTTTCAAACAAGCTGACTCAATAAGCTGGAAAAAGCAAATAAGCACTTATGTAAAAGTCAAATAAGTTGGTTTTCTAGCAAAAAGTCAAAGTCAAAGTCCAATAAGCTCTAGTCTAATCAAATGGGTCAAATAATGAAGATCTATCACAAAAAATAAGTTGTTGTAAGTCTGGATAAGCTAAAATAGCTTATTGATAAGCTGATGACAAATTAACACTAGCAGGGGCTAGTTTTGGGTGTTGAGCAGTGGAAACTTTTTCCACTGCTTGACTTGTTTGACTTTTTGTCTCTAGTGAACTTTTTTGAGATTCAGATTACACAAAGGCACCCAAATGATCTTTGGATCAAAAGGAGTCACTAAAAATCAAAAAATCACAACCACAATCACCCAATTGATACAGTTTAATCAATAAAGTACCAGATATGACACAAACATGAACAAATAAGCAGAACAGGTTCAATAAGCACTTAGAGCAATATTCAGCCAGCCAAACTCAACCAATTGCATACACAAGCTATTATAAACTCAAATGAACAAGTCTAAACAGGTTTCATGCAATGATTCAAAGTATTAAGCAAGATTCAAGCACCTTAAGTTACTGATGAACACAAGAACATGCAGTTTTACACTTTGCTGATGTGTTTGACCAATAAGCCAGATTCAAACCTCAAGATCTATCAAATAAGTTATAATAATGATGTTTTAACAACTTTCAACCCTAAGCATGCACAAATACTAGATTTCACCAAAATCTTAGGTAAAACAGTTAAATTCAACAAGTTATAGCAGATTGTATGATTTGAAGTTTCAAACCCAAAAACTTGCAGCTAAACACTCTCAACCAATCATATATTTTTTTTTAGGTAAAAGGGCATCAACCAAGCATATATCAGATATAGAGCACAAACACAAACTTTCCACAACACAAACTTTCAGATATAGCGCACAAACACAAACTTTCCACAACACAATAACAAGATATCAACTTAAACAGGTAGTCCCAAACACCCTTTTAACTTTTCAAATAAAATTTTAAACAAGAAAAAGTGTGATTTAGTAAACCCAATGATTAATCTAGCATATAAACAACATTATCATGCAAGACTAAGCAGATTCAAGCCAAGAAATCAACAAGAACAACAGTAGAGCACAAATCCACAAAAAATCCAATTTTTATCAGATTTTCAAGGTTTTAAGACAAACCTCATGGATGTACATCCACACCCACGAATTTATAAGCTTATGTGCTAGCAAGAACAAGCACAAGCTTCCACAAACAACCCTGCTAAGATTCAATAAGGTTAGAGGCATAATCATCAAAACATAAACTTAAAAAGCCTTGATTGATGCAACCTTGTTACCCCACACTTGATTATCCCCAAGTTATAAGCCTCACCACACCTTAATATCACAATTAGGATGCTATGAAAAAAAGTTCAAAACCTTAAAAAACATCAATGGCTGCCAAAAAATCCCTTCTTCTCATAACCTAATTTTTTTTTCCTTTAATCCGAATACCTTATAATGATGTTGGTTTCTCGAATAATCACTGATTATTCTTGAGTTAACAAAGTCTTTATTTGGTTGATTGATTTTAGGGTTAATTAAATTGGTCTTATTTTTTATTTTTTGGCCGTCATTCTTGTGCGATTGTTTGTCTCTCTCATTGGTGGTTGATTGTCTTTATTTTGGCCGTTGCATATGTAGGTGCTACCTGGACAAAGTTAATTCGATTTGATTGTTTAATAGTGTGTCGCTTTGTGTTTTTTAGGGTTTCAGTTGATACTGTGTTAGGGTTTCACTGTGCTTTTTCAGGAGTGTTAATCATTTGCTAAACTTAATTTGTCCTTTGATTGGTGGCTGTCCATTAAGTCTTGGCGGCTGACCATTATTTTGGCGGCTGACCATTAATCTTGGCGGGCTGACATTAACCTTTCTTGGCGGCTGAATTCCTTATTGCAATTAAAGTTTGGCGGCTGACCTTCTTTAATTGCTTGGCGGCTGACATCCTTATTGCAATTAAAGTTTGGCGGCTGACCTTCTTTAATCATTAATTTTCAATCGTTGCAACATCTTGTCTTCTTTCGTCGGCTGACCTAAATCGTGGGCGGTGACCTTATGGTGTCGGCTGACCTTTGATTGGTGTCGGCTGACCTTTGAGTGCAAATTATTTACGATAAAAAAAAAAATAGTTACTGTTTGTTTAGGGTTTATTTTCCGTGGTTAGAGCTGTGTTTGATTGAACATGGATTCGAGCAATGAAAGTGATAAGCCATTGTTCACAGGTTGGAATGATAGGGATATGGTGTCTAATCTTAAGGTTTTAGTAACGTTAGAGGAGATATCTAATTTGTTTTCTATTCCTTTGAATACTGTGCGTGACATTGAAGTGTTTGCAAATGGTGTTAAGGCAAACAAATTTCCTAAATGGTCTACCTTACCTAAGGAGACCACTACGCTTTATTATGAAGTTTTGTGTGAACGCCATTTGAATCTTACTAGCAAAACATCTTCACTCAGTTCAGGTGGTTCGAGTGTGCATTCAGCACAAATGGCTAAGGAAACAGATGAATCTATTCCAAATGTTTCCTCTTCTTGTGATGTATCTTTGGACCTTGCAGCTAAGGCTGCAACAATTAATGGTATGCAACCGTGTAATCTACATGAGGTTTTGAAATTATTTGGTGTAACGATTTGCACGGTTGGTGATGCGGGTGAATTTATGCATGAATTAAGAATGAAGAAACATCCTTTGTGGGGATTGATCTCACATGACCGTGCTAAAGAAATTCTGGAATTGCTTTGCAAATTTGAAGCTGATATGGTTACGTCTACTAATGGAGGTATTAATGCAGTCTCTTCTTCGTTTAATTCTGATAATGTCTGTGAAGGGGTTAATATTTCTATTCCTAAGAAGGTTGTTGAAAAAGTAAATACTCGCTACCAAAACACTTTATATGGTTACTTTCTTGGTAAGAGGATTGCATTTCCTGTGGTTGAGTATTTTGCTAAGAATAACTGGGCAAAACATGGTCTTAAGCGTATCATGATGAATGAGAAAGGTTTTTTCTTTTTTCAATTTGGGTCTAGTGAGGGTCTTAATGCGGTTCTGGAAGGTGGTCCGTGGATGGTTCGTAATTCACCAATTTTTCTTAAGAAATGGACTATGATAACGAATCTTCTAAAGGAGGAATTAACTCGTATTCCGGTATGGGTCAAGTTTCATGATGTCCCGCTACAGGTATTTGAAGAGGAAGGTATTAGTTTAATTGCTTCGTTTCTTGGTAAGCTTATTATGATGGATAATTATACTGATAAGATGTGCAAAGAGTCTTGGGGTCGGTGTAGTTTTGCTCGTTGTCTTATTGAGATGAACGCTGATTCGGAGTTTATAGATAACGTTACTATTGGTGTCCCTGATCTTGAAGGCTCTGGTTGTACTAAGGAACTAATTCGTGTTGAATACGAATGGAAACCGCCTAGATGTCATACTTGTAATATTTTTGGTCATTCCTTTGATTCTTGTCCGAAAAATGTTAAACCTACAATGGTTGAAAATGTGACAACTCATGTTGATAATGATGGATTCCAACAAGTGCAAAGTAAGAGGAAGAAGTACAAAGGTAATTTAGGGAATCAAGTTCCGAGAGGTGTTCCATTGAGTAAGGGTTCCCAAATAGGTAAGACGGTTGTTTTTCGTCCAAAAACTCGCTTGGATACTACAAGTACGAGTGGTGATAATAATAGAAAGTTGAATACTACATCTGGTCAGTTGCAGCAGACTAGTAACCCTAATGGTCCGAACAAGGGTACAACTCAAATGAGCAGTGTTTCTACATCTAATAAATTTTCATCTTTGTCCATGCCTGGTATTGATGAAGGGGTTCAACTAAGCGAGGAAGATAATGAGGAGGGAGTCGAGGTTGTCTTTGATGAATCGGTGAATCTTCTCAACACTAATTTTGGGGCAAGCACTCCTACTGGCTGATCCCATGTTGATATTTTATTGTGTTTCTCGTAACTTTATGTTATCATCTTGGTTCTTGTCTAGTTTATTTATTTCCAGTATTCTAGACTAGTTAATGTTTATGGCCTGTCATAAACATTTTGTTTAACAAGCTGCCTGTAGCTTGCGGTTAATGTGGCATTTCAGCCACATTCCTTGTACTTCAACGTTTTTTTGGTTCTATTTACCGGGGTCATTGTTACCCTTTTACCAAAAAAAAAATTAGGATGCTATGATCAGCCCTATAGCCCAAGAATTCCAAGGTTTGAACAAGAACTTAGCAAAATATCAAGCTTGAAGGAAAAATGCAAACTTTTGCACTCTCCTTAAAAACAGGTTTTGAGATTCAATTTCAGTGAACAAACAACATAAACAAGCATAAAAATAAGTGGCACTTGGTCTTTCTTCAACACCCTTAACATAATTTCATTAAACTGAAAAGAGGATTTACAAGTTGTTGAACAAGGAAAAACCAAAAGCAGTTGAAATGTAAAGTCCTAGTGCCTTTATATAGGCATACAATGTATCTAGAAAGCTGAAAAATAAGTGAAACCCTAGCCTTGAACTTCCAAATTTGCCCTTGTCTTGTTTGAATTTCTTGAAGAATCATGTGACGAATTTTATTGTGTTGTGATAGCTGGCAAGTGAAAAGAGGATTCAAGGGTTTGTATGAAGCTTAAGATGTAAGCACAATTGTGAGACGTTGGATTGCTGCCACCCTTTTGGCAGTATGCATGAACTTGTAGCAGGGGAGTCACAAGGAGACAAATGGGGTGATGAGGTGGAATGTTTAAGGTTTGGGATGTGTTAACAAGACCCTTAATCATAAATCTACACAATATTGGGGTTTAATTGTTGGTATTTAGCAAATGCCTAATTTGGTTTATGAACATGAAGAACTTGGTTTTAATCCGTTTTGGGTTTAAATTGTGGTGTTTAGCGCCTTAATTAAAAAATTAATTAAGGTTTGTTATGTCTGGTGTGAGTGGGAGATGAGGTGGAAGCAAGGAGGGCTCCCATTGGTGGAAATGAGAAAGTGGGGCACGTGGCAGGATGATAGTGGTTAAGGTAAGTATGTGTGTTGGCCAGATTAAACCCCTCACTTCTTTCCTTCTTGCTACTTTGTTTTAAACATGCCATAATCCGATTCCCTTTGTTATCAAAGTTTTTCTTTTCACACTTTTGCCCCAAATACTTTCCAAAGTATTTTCAGGGGTATTTCTTGCCAATTTTGGATTCTTGAAGGGCTGATTTGGTAATTTCTTCAATGGTAATGGTCTTGACTTGTATGATTGGCATTTTGGAGGACTGATATTGCCAAGTCTTGTTTGATGAGGGACCATTCTTGCCAAATGTTGAAAGTCAAGGGTCCTTTTTGTAATTTTGGGATTTTCAAAGGACCAAACTTGTAATTTCTTGTAGTTTGAAGGACTTCATGATATATTTGACTTTGTGGAGGATAATGGTTGACAATTTAGCTTTGTTGAGGGGCTAAACTTGTCAATTCTTCAAAGTGGAGGGCCCTTTTTGCAATTTTGACAAACTTTAAGGACCAAACTTGTAATTATGAAGATACAAGGGTATAAAGTGTCAATTCTTCCATATTGGAGGACCCTTCTTCATCATTCTTCAAATCTTCAAGGGTTTTCTTTGGGAAAATCTTCATTAGGGCTTGGTTCATTGTGCGGCTTCGTTTCCCGTGTTCGTTTTTGCATGATTCTTGTGATCTTTTGTCATTTTCTCAATATCCGTACCTAAAATACACAAGCAACAAACACAAGCATATATATGGGTATTTTGATGATATTTAATGCATTTTAAGCCCTTTTGGACGATGAGACTATGTATAAAAGCAGTCTCATTACTTCTTCAGATGATGATGAAATGGTTAATGTGAAAGTGCTGATGGCACTTGCTAATGATGAAGGGGCTTACTCCAATGTTGTGGCCAGAGAAAGTGCCAGAAATGATGAATGGGTCAATGTCACAATAAAAAAGGTACAAAGTCTTCTTGAATTAGAAGATAAAGATGACATTAAATTTTTCTTTGATTACCTGTGCATTGATCTAAAATTTATGGAAGAACAAAGAAATAATTTGCTTGAAAAATTTCATAAACTTATTCTAAAACTTGAAGATTTTGAAAGTAAGCAAATAGAGCTAAAAGAAGTTAAACTTGATATTCTTACTTTTCAACAACTGAACAAAGAAATTTTGGAGGAAAATAAACCCCCTAAGAGTTGAATTAAAAGAAGCAAAAGATATTGTTAAATCTTGGCTTAGAAACTCTGATAGGGTAAATCAATGCATAAATGAACAAATTCATGCTCAAAAGAGGAAAATGCTTGGTGCTGAAGGATCCTCCAACACCAACTCTATTCTCTTTGTCGAAGCCTCAAATGAGGATGGTAGCTCGATCCCTGACATTGAAAGGTCAGGTGAAGAGAATTTACCCAATCATGACACTGGACGAATCCTTCTTCTTGAGTTTTAAGCAAATGCTGACACTTCAGCACCTATTGAGTCCTCAATTACTGAGGATGACTCAGATGACGATACAGAGAATGAAGTAAGTACCCCACTTCCTCATTTGAAGAAGCTTGCTGGTGTTGAACCCTCTACTGGACCCAAATCAATCCAGTCTATCATCAAGTTACACACCACATACAAAGGTAGTTCTTCTAAACATGTCAAAATTGACACTTTAAAGAACTCTTCAGCTCCTGTTGAAGGTTCAAATATGGGAACTACCTCTTTAGTTTCAACAAATAAACTGAAGAATGCTAGATCTGAGGATGATCTCTTATCATACAAGAGATCAATGATCTCAAAATTCAACTCAGGCAGCAACAAACACCAACTCGGTTCAGAGATGAACCTTCAGACTCTCCTCATTTAAAGTACAAGACACAATTTAAAATGGCTTGTGATTTATGTGGCCTAAACAACCATCTCACCAAAACTTGCCTAAGAATGATTTATTGTACTAAATGTGAGAGGACTGATCATCGCACTTGTGAACATACTTAATATATGCTGGCCAAAACTAGTGTTGATACTCACAATACTGAAGCATCTCATTCCAGGCGAAACATTCCTTTCCCACCATGCATTCATTGTGGTATGGGAAATCATCACTCAGATGACTGCCACTATTATCATGTTTGTAATATTTGTGGAAGTTATGACCATGACACCCATGGACATAATCGAATTAGCTCACTCAGAAGAGGTATTAAACCAAGAAACCCAAACTCTATTACCAAATGTTGTGAAACTTGTGGAAGCAATGTCCACACTACATGTGATCACAACCATATAGAGTGGTTCAGAAGAGGTGAAGCCTTTCAGGCCAAGAAAGCAAAAGCTGCTCAGAACTCTTCTTCTTCTGATCAATTACACACACCCTCATCAAGAGGACCCTTCAGATCTAGAACACCTTCCAGATCTAAAACCCCCACCCAACAAAGGTGGGTTTCAAAGCAAAACTGACCATTTCCTTAACTTGTGTAGTGTGATCTCAAGAAGCCTATTTGGTACCTAGATAGTGACTGCTCAAGGCATATGACTGGCACCAAAAGTTATATGCACAAGTATAAGGAGGAACAAGGTCCTAAAGTTGTTTTTGGTGATAACTCATCAGCTACTACTAAAGGATTTGGTTGAGTAAAATGCAATGGTATAGTTTTCTTAAGGGTAGATTATGTCAATGGATTGAAGCACAACCTCATCATAAGTCAACTTTGTGATGCAAAGTATCTTGTGATGTTTGATGACAAAAAGGTACTATCTTCAACTCCAATCATGAAATTGTGATGATTGCTC
Source organism: Glebionis coronaria (assembly GCA_025667525.1). NCBI lineage: Eukaryota > Viridiplantae > Streptophyta > Magnoliopsida > Asterales > Asteraceae > Glebionis > Glebionis coronaria. The sequence goes on from CM046877.1 coordinate 339,599,361, forward strand.
CCAGAGTCAAAGGTGTTTATGTCATGAACATGAACTCTACTAAGGAGACATGCTTCTTTGCTAAAGCTTCCAATATTACAAATTGGCTTTGGCATAAGAGGCTCTCACATCTCAATTTCAAAACATTAACTCCATTGGCAAAACAAAATCTTGTTATTGGTCTTCCTTCACTTGTCTACTCTAAGGATAAACCATGCTCAACATGTGAAAAAAGGAAGCACCATAGGGCCAGTTTCAAAACAAAGCAAACTTTCTCAATCAAAGAAAGTCTTCATTTGCTTCACATGGACTTATTTGGCCCAGTATCACCTAGGGCCATTTGTCATGAAGAATATACACTTGTCATTATTGATGAGTACTCTAGGTACACCTGGGTATATTTTCTAACAAAGAAAATCCATGCACCAGATGCCATTTTGTCTTTCATCAAAAGAGTTGAAAATCAAAATGACACTCATGTCAAACAACTTAGAACTGACAATAGCACTGGATTCAGAAATCACACACCGATCAAATTCTGTGATGACAAAGGAATTTCCCAAAATTTCTCATCTCCTTACACACTTGAACAAAATGGTGTGGCTGAAAGAAGGAACAAAACTTTGATTGAAGCAACAAGGACAATGCTTGCTGGATCTGCTCTCTCTAAGCATTTTTGGACTGATGCTGTAACCACTACTTGCTACACTCAAAATAGATCCATCATTGTGAAGAGACACATGAAGACTCCCTATGAAGTCTTTAGGGGGATATTCCAAACATCTCATTCTTACATATGTTTGGGTGTCTAGTATTCATTCATAATCACAAGGATTACCTTGGTAAGTTTGATGAAAAATATGATGATGGTTACTTCCTTGGATACTCTCTAGTATCTAAAGCATACAGAGTCTTCAACACAAGAAGACAATGTGTTGAAGAAACTTATCACATCACATTCAATGAAAGTTCTGAAGCTCTTAAATTTACAAATCCATCAGATGATGAACTTCATATTCATGAATCTCATAATTATCCATCTGATGAATTTCAACATTATGAGCCTTCTCAAAGATATCAAACAAGCAACTCAGTCCCTCATATTGATCCATTTGAAGATATGACAAGTCCTACAAAAGGAAATCCTTTAGTATCATATACTTATGGCTGTCGGTCAAATAATGACTAGTCTCAAAATGATCAAAATGATCAGCAAGGCAACACAAATGACCAAAATGGTCAGTCTCAAAACAATCAGCATGCTTACACACATGATCAAAATGATCAATCATATGAAACTACTAATGAACATTCTGAGCCCCTTGCTCAAAACTCTCCTACCATCTCTAGGGAATTAGGTCTTGGATGTGTTGCTTCTGACCAAGTAGCCCTCCATTGGTTGAACCTTTATCCACTGAATATCCTTTAGTAGACACTAGAGATAATCCAAGTCCAAGTCCATGTCATGGACTTCCAAGTTCTAGCTCTAATCATGATATCAGTGCCTATTCTCTAGCTCAACAAAAATCTTGGACTAAAATAGTCACATACAGATGGTTAACATAATAGGCAATCATGGTAAATGTAGAGCCACTAGATCTATGGCAAAGAAACTGAGTGCTGCTTCATCTAGAGAATGCCTCTATGCAAACTTTCTCTCAGAAATTGAACCTACAAAGGTTTCTGAAGCACTCACTCACCCTGGATGGGTGGATGCCATGTAAGAGGAACTCAATCAATTTTAAAGAAACAAAGTTTGGAAATTGGTTCCTCTTCCACATGGTAAATCAACCACTGGCACCAAATGGGTTTACAAGCTCAAAAGAGATGAAACCAATGTGGTGACCAAAAATAAAGCTAGGCTGGTGGCCCAAGGATTCAATCAAGAGCATGGTGTTGATTTTGATCAAACTTTTGCTCCAGTTGCACGTATGGAAGCGATACAAGTATTCCTTGCTTATGCCACTTACATGAACTTCATCATCTACCAAATGGATGTCAAAAGTGCATTCCTAAATGGTGACCTAAAAGAATAAGTTTATGTTACTCAACCTCCTGGCTTTGAGAGTAGTAAATACCCGAATCATGTCTACAAGCTTTACAAAGCTTTGTATGGACTGAAGCAAGCTCAAAGAGCATGGTATGAAACTCTCTCAACATTTCTCATTGAACATAAATTTGTTAGAGGAAAATAGATAACACCTTGTTTATCTATAAATCTAAAACTGACACCATTATGGTACAAATTTATGTGGATGACATCATTTTTGGTTCAACAAGCTTGAAACATTGCATACAATTTGCCAAGCTTATGACCAAAAAGTTTAGGATGAGTATGATGGGAGAACTCACATACTTCCTTGGTCTTCAGATTAAACAAACTGACCAAGGCATCTCCATCAATCAAGAAAAATATGTCAAGGATCTGCTGAAAAAGTATGATATCAATTGTGCTTCAGTGAAGACTCCAATGGTACCCCCTAACAACTTAGGACCTGATCTCAATGGAAAATCAGTCAATGAGACTTAGTATAGAGGTATGATTGGGTCACTCATGTACTTAACTGCAAGCAGACCTGACATTCATTTCTCTACATGCCTTTGTGTAAGATACCGAGCAGATCCAAAGGAATCACACCTTACTGCTGTAAAGAGAATCTTCATATACCTAAAAGGTACACCAAGTCTAGGTATTTGGTACCCCAAATCCTCAGGTTTTGATCTCAAGGGGTATTTAGATTCTGACTATGTTGGATGCAATTTGGACAGAAAAAGCACTATTGGTGCCTGCCAATTGCTAGGTGGCAAACTTGTGTGTTGGAGTGCTAAAAATCAACAAACTGTTGCCATGTCTTCAGCAGAAGTTGAATATGTGGTAGCTGTTAGATGTTGTGCCAATGTTCTTTGGATGAAAAGCCAACTGGCTGATTATGACATAGAATATGAAAAGGTACCAATCTTTTGTGATAACACTAGTGCTATTGCAATATCCAACAATCCAGTCCTCCACTCAAGAACAAAACACATTGATATCAGATGTCACTTTATCAGAGATCACATTGTGAAAGAGGACATTGAATTACATTTCATCCCCACTCAATACCAATTGGCTGATATCTTCACCAAACCACTGGATGAACAAACTTTCAAAAAATTGATAATGGAGCTGGGTATGCTGAACATCGATGATACAAAACCTGAACCTTCAACATTTACTGAAGAAGCTTGAAGGTTCAACATTTCATAAAAGATTTTGATTAATGTCAAGTAGTAGTGTCTGAGTAAAGGAGTGTGCAATGTCATGTGTCTATTTCACTTTATGTAATTGTGTATGATGTTTTGTCGCCTTATCTGATTCACTGAAGCTGAACAAATAATGACCGGTCATCAAAAGGTTCCTTCAGCAATGCTGAACAAAATTCTAAATACAACTGAGTAGCTAGGCCTGAGTAGAGGAGCGTGCAATGTCATATGTCTTGTTCACTTATGTGAACATGTATATGGGGTTTTGTCGCCTCATCTGACGCAATGAAGGTCACAAGTATTGCCATTAGCTTCAGCATATCTGAGCAACAGCATTTAAAATAAATCAATCATGTGATTCAATGGAGTTAATGGCATTAAATTTCTTGAGAATAAATACAAAACACTCTTTCAAAAGGTGTCAATTGTTTATCTAGGAAATATCAAGCGTCCATATCACAGTCAACAACTTTTTGACACAATGAGGCGTTTCACTGTTCAAAGCAACATAAAATCATCACTTTTTCATAACATTAATGAGAGAGTTTGTGCCATTTGTTCAAAAGAAACCCTAAAAGTTTCACTGTCTTTTCAAATGTTTTACAAACTTTAACAAACCAGTTTAAAAAGTGTTTACGTATATCTTTTGAAGATTGAAGATTCATATCATTTACAAAAGCTTTCAAAAAAACACACACACAACTCTCTCTCTTTCAAAAGAAAACACACACAACAAACATCAATGGCTGCTGAATCATCTTCACAACCACAAGAGGTTGAGATCACCCTCAATCCTTCCATCCATGTTAACTATCCTATTGAGGACACATTTTTTAAACCCAACAACCTCACCTTGATCAAACTAGAAACCCAAGTACTAAATTTTTTTATCCAAATGTGTGATTCGTGATGCCTTGTTCAAGGATCTAGGGGTGATGTTTGAAAATGTGTTAAAAGAATTTTGGTTCACGACACAAGGGTCAAAGAACAAGAAATCTATTGGGTTTGATTCTACAACTTTAGGTATTCATGGGAAAATTAATTTAAAGTTGTTTAGAAGGGTTTTAGGGTTAAACTATTTGGAGGACTCTAGTGAGTAAGAGGCTTGTTGATGCAAAAGTTGGTTGATCCTTGCTAGACCCGAATTAGGCTTAATTCGGGTTGGCTGGGCTCCGGCTCCTGCACCAAGTGAATCGTTTGGTTGGGATCCTGCACACTAAACAGCACGCGTTAGGCTTACCGTGGGAATGTTTCCTACGATTAGACTCCGACGTGAGATTAAGTAATCGGTTTAAGGTTTATGTGAGTTTAGAGTACAAGTCGTAATACCTTTGTGGAACCCTTGGGGGTTCCTTTTATAGGCAGTGAACCCTAGTGGGCTTCCACTGATGCTTCGGCCCCAAGGAAGAGATAATCACCAGAATTTAGAATGATCGTTATCTTCTAATCTTGGTAGTGAATATCCTCTCTTATTAGGATAAAGATATTCCAGACAGAATATGATTCTGTCTAATCTTATGTCGGCCGCACCGGGCCGTGGGCCGCACACATGTGCGGTTACTGTTCATTCAAGCCCATAAGCCTGAATGACATTTATCCACCCATCTGTGATGGACCGGATACGGGTAGTACCCGTGTGCCGGGCTCATGACCCGGTTGGGGACTATACGTCATCATGTCCCCCCAGTCTAGTTGTTACAGTCGTAGACGTAACCTCTAGACTATCAAGGTGCTCTCCGGACATACCAAGGAAAGACAGGAAATGAGACATCGAAATATTTGTTATCCTGGCCGCACGTGGCGACCCTTCGTGGGAATATTTGATGAATACTACCTCAGTCCGCACACAACGGCCGAGACAACTTAAATGTGACATTAAATACGGTCTTACGTAAGAGCCGCATAACCTGACAAGAATAAAAAACATTAATGATAGTCAACAATCCAGTCGCATGCCTGCAAAAGTGCATCATTAATGCCCACCCTTGAGCCACGCAAAACTGTTTAAGAAGTGACCCGTGGGTCCCCCTCTGGCGTTGCAGAAATGTCAGAAACCCTATTCGTTGGATAGGCAAGGTGACTGACACGTGTCGAAGATCCAAGGTTCCTCGGAAACCGAGGCAACCCTATATAAGAGTGGGTATGCGTGTTTGTTACACACACACCCCACTCCTTCTTCCGCCATTGTCAATCTCAAGCTTTTATCTCCCAAATTTTTTGCCTTCTTTTTCACGGATTTTCGTCGCCGCAGGTTAGATCATCACGCCCTTAAAGACCTTTTTATAAATTATGTTAAAGGATAATCCCCTTATCACGGATGTCCTGAACGTGATGTCTGCGGAAAAATACCTCGACTTTCTGTCGAAGTATTATGTACCCGAAAGCGTACACCCCACCTATCCGGGTGATGGTGAGGCTATTACGGATGCACCGGCGGGGAAATTAGGCATATATACACGCCTGTTTGACTCAGCCAACTATCGTATCCCGTTATCCAAGTTCTTGGTAGACCTTCTTTTGTATTATGACTTTCATATCACCCAGCTCCACTGCATAGGGGCGTGTAAAATCAACCAGTTTGAGATTACATGCCATACCTGCGGAGTAACCCCCACCGTGAACCTTTTTAGGGCTTTCTACTTTCCCCAGTTAGTGAACGGGTGGTTGTCGTTCAAGAAACGACCCGGGAATGCCCCGATGACATATAGGAAACCTCTTGACTCCCTTAAGAATTGGTACGACCATTACTTCTTTGTAGATGAGAAAGTATTCCCTACCCCCTTCGTACTTAAAACCAAAGCCCCAAAAGACTATCCACCCAAATCCAAAGATTATAGTAGCCGGGACCTGAAAATACTAGATACCCATCGCACAGAATTCCATAGAGGGTTGCCGGAACACTTTCTGTGCTTAGTAGGGATAAGCCGCCGTTACTTTAGGGAGGGATGATTTATACCCGTGCTTCTTAACGGAACAGGGCGAGGGTAGGTCCAATATATATTTTGTAAATTTGATTTATCACACATGTGTAGAATTTTACTAACCCATATACTTCTACAATTGTTTGCAGAGATGAACCTTCACGGACTAATCCGCCAGGGCGACCCCATGAAGGTGGCGGAGGGATTCCGGCCGTTAAAGCCGAATGAGCTCCCCTTGCTAGAAGCTTTAGCCGACCGCACGATGCCGCTTGAAGAGACAACCGAGCCCAGGTCGGACGAAGGAGAGCCTGTTATCGAGAAATCCCCATTGGATTTCCATAACGAAGACGGCGACGACCCATTGCTGAAGGGAGGCACCATCAATCAGGAGGAAGAGCGTGATCCCAATGAAGACACCACACAAGCTTCCGGATCCACCCCACTTACCTCCAGAAAGAGAAAAACAACCAGGCGGGTGGCGAAGAAAAGTGGGGAGGATGCCGGAGTTGCAAATGCTCCTCCCAAGAAGCTGCGGAAAGACCATCCACAATACCAAGAAGGAAGCAGCACCACGACTGCCCAAGCCGATCCTACCCCGACCATGGAAGGGCCAGTTCTGCGAGTCGCCCCTGTGAGCGCCGTAGCTCCTACCGGCCCAGACCCTGACATTGGCACCTCGTAAGTACCCCTCGTGATTATGATTCATATCTTTGTATGATATATATAGACTAATTTTTTAAACAACAGGGTGAATCCGGCAGCCGCAGCGCAAGGAGAAGAAGTGGGAAGAAATCCATCCCCCGCGACAACCAACAAGCCCCCATCACCTGCTACCACACGTGCCAAGGAACCGCGCCCCGAGGGGCCAAAAGAGAGCTTGCGCTTAGCATGGAACTTATCAAGCTTGACACGGCTGGAGGCTGAATCTGAGTGTTCAGAATTTATTTTTTTTTGGTAAAAGGGTAGCAATGACCCCGGTAAATAGAACCAAAAAAAGCGTTGAAGTACAAGGAATGTGGCTGAAATGCCACATTAACCGCAAGCTACAGGCAGCTTGTTAAACAAAATGTTTACGACAGGCCATAAACATTAACTAGTCTAGAATACTGGAAATATATAAACTAGACAAAAACCAAGACGATAACATAAAGTTACGAGGAAAATAATAAAATATCAACATGCGATCAGCCAGTAAGAGTGCTTGCCCCAATATGAGTATTGAGAAGATTCACCGATTCATCAAAGACGACCTCGACTCCCTCCTCCTCCTCATTATCTTCCTCGCTTACTTGAGCCCCTTCGTCAATACCAGGCATGGACAAAGATGAAAATTTATTAGATGTAGAAACACTGCTCATTTGAGCTTTAGCCTTGTTCGGACCATTAAGATTGCTAGACTGCTGTAGCTGACCAGATTTAATATTCAACTTACTACTATTATCAGCACTCGTACTTGTAGAATCCAAGTGAGTTTTTGGGCAAAAAACAACCGTCTTACCTGCTTGGAAACCCTTGCTCAATGGAACACCTCTCGGAACTTGATTCCCCAAATTACCTTTTTTTTTTGGTAAAGGGAATAACCCCGGTAAAATATATTACGCCAAAAAACGTTGAAGTACAATCGGATGTAGGTGAAGCCCTAACATCACGGCCCGTTACATAGGCTACAACCAGCACATATACACAATGTGCACTAACCAAAACAACCCTAGATAGGAGTGACATGCCACTCTTATGCTAAATAAAAAAGTTGAAAACCATACATGATAAAATAAATTACAATACTGTCGCTTTCAACTTATAAATCAAAAGTGATCTTCCCATCTTCCAATGTAGACGTACATACCACTACTACCATGCCCATAAAATCAGAATATGGGATCACAATCAATCACATTAAGATAAATATCTTATCTTAGGAAAGATAATTTTGGTATGGAAAACTCATCCGTGATTATTGCAATAATTAACTGCCATCAAAGTCACATCACGTGACATGGCACAATACCAACATGTGACCAGCACATGTACTACAGATCTCCCCAAAACAACATACCCATGGTCGGACCATGCAAAACCCCAACGCAACCATGCAAAATGAACCAGATCTAGGAAATCATAGGAATCTTGCCAAAGATTCAAGTCATCATGCAGCAAACCCTTACAAAAGAATTTACCATGGATCAAAAACGAGGTAAAGCTCGTTACCATCCTAAGCGGATAGGACCCTGTTACCCAATTCATAACCAATATCTCCAGTGGTAACTATGACAACAAAATGAACATGATTCCCAGCCATGACCAACGAGCCCTAAAGATTCAATCAATACACAAGAAACCCTAAAAAGAGTTTACCCAGCGTCGCTGTCACCTGCACGAACAAACAACCATCACGCAGCCCCAAAAAACCCTAAACGGGTTTAATATACGAGCTACCTCCATCCACAACAACCTGATCTATCAGAAAGATAAATAAGGAACGCGTGGATCAATAAATACAATCAGCCATTGAAACCCTAAAGAATGAAACAGAATAACGAAACCCTAATTACTTAGGGTTAGGTTTTGACTGATTTGAGACGATTTACCATAGATCAGAACATGAAGGTGTTAACACGCCCCTTCTTGAATCATAACAAAACCACCGATCGGTTGCATACCACCAAGAAAATAATAAGGCATCAAAGATCTGACTAAGAATGTACAAAAACAACCCTAATACAAATAAACAAGCACATAATTAATTGCAAGGGGTAGTGATACGATTTGTGGATTTGTTTTGGCCGGAAAAAGAGTGGGAAGGGGTGGCCGGAAATCACCCCCCTAGGGGAGAGTTATTGTTGTTTGTTGGGCTTTCAATATGTTTTCCCCAAATTACCTTTGTACTTCTTCCTCTTGCTTTGCACTTGTTGGAACCCATCATTATCAACATGAGTTGTCACTTTTTCAACCGTTATAGGTTTAACAATTTTCGGACAAGAATCAACTAAATGACCAAAAATATTACAAGTATGACATCTAGGCGGTTTCCATTCATATTCAACTCGAATTAACTCCTTAGTACAACCCGAGCCTTCAAGATCAGGGACACCAATAGTAACGTTATCTATAAACTCCGAATCAGCATTCATCTCAATAAGACAACGAGCAAAACTACAACGACCCCAAGACTCTTTGCACATATTATCAGTATAATTATCCATCATAATAAGCTTACCAAGAAACGAAGCAATTAAACTAATACCTTCCTCTTCAAATACCTGTAGCGGGACATCATGAAACTTAACCCATACCGGAATACGAGTTAGTTCCTCCTTTAGAAGATTCGTTTTCATAGTCCATTTCTTAAGAAAAATTGGTGAATTACGAACCATCCACGGACCACCTTCCAGAACCGCATTAAGACCCTCACTAGATCCAAATTGAAAAAAGAAGAAACCTTTCTCATTCATCATGATACGCTTAAGACCATGTTTTGCCCAGTTATTCTTAGCAAAATACTCAACCACAGGGAATGCAATCCTTTTACCAAGAAAGTAACCATATAAAGTGTTATGGTAGCGAGCATTTACTGTTTCAACAACCTTCCTAGGAATAGTGATATTAACCCCTTCATAGACATTTTCATTAAACGAAGAAGAGACTACATTAATACCTCCATTAGTAGACGTAACCATATCACCTTCAAATCTGCAAAGTAACATCAGAATTTCTTTAGCACGATCAGGTGAGATCAATTCCCACAACGGATGTTTCTTCATACTTAATTCATGCATAAATTCACTCGCTTCAGCAAAAGTGCGAATCGTTACACCAAATAATTTCAAAACCGCATGTAGATTACACAATTGCATACCATTAATGGTAGCAGCCTTAGCTTCAAGGTCTGTTTCCTTAGCCAGTTGTGCAGAGTGCACACTCGAACCACCTGAACTGAGTGAAGAAGTGCTGCTAGTTAAATTCTTATGGCGTTCACACAAAGCTTTATAATAAAGCATAGTCGTCTCCTTAGATAAAGTAGACCATTTAGGAAATTTGTTTGCCTTCACACCATTTGCAAACACTTCAATGTCACGCACAGTATTCAAAGGAATAGAAAACAAATTAGATATCTCCTCTAACGTTACCTCAAGAGTAGACACCTTACCCGCATCCATCCAACCTGTAAATAATGACTTATCACTTTCATTACTCGAATCCACCATAGCTTCAACAAATCGATCAAACGAAACACAGCCCTAACCACGATAAATAAACCCTAAACAAAACAGTAACTAGTTTTTTTTTTAATCGTAACAACCACAAAGGATTAACAATACTGAAACTATACTGAAAGAGCAAAATAGATCGACTCTTAGTAACCAAACAAACAATAGACGCTAAACCTAAATTGTAAATAAAAAGCAGCCGACCAATCTCCTTCAAAGGTCAGCCGACCAAACTAAAGGTCAGCCGACCAATGACTAAACAAAGGTCAGCCGTAATCCACTTAATTCAGCCAACCATATAAAGTTGCAATAAAGACAAGGACAGTAAAGTCAGCCGACCATTAATTCACTAGCAACGATTAATGCAAGGTCAGCCGACCATATAATATAGCCGACACTAAAGACAAGGATAATTAAGTAATACAAACCCTAAAAAAACCCTAAGAAAAAAAGGTAACCCAGCGAAAACAAAGAGCAAAAACACTTGCCGACAAGAAGGTTAAACAACAAAGCAACCTACAACCGTCCAATCAATTGACCAAAGATGGCCTGAATAAACGAATTGTAACAGTTAAATTGTCGAGAAAAATCCTGCCGCCATAGATGTTTATTAGGGTTTTTTTTTTCCCATTTGTCATAGTTTGTGTTCAGAATTTATTGAACACATCACCCCGCCTGCCCTCGCACAGGATTTAGATGAACTAGATCATGAGGCCCTGATTGAGCAGTTTGACGTATCATCCGCACATCAGGTGACGGTGGGTGCCGCGTTAAGACGCCGTCTGATCCAGGCCCTCACTAATGTGAGCCGTGCTGACAAGAGGATAGCCCGCCGTGAGGCGATGGTCGTGAAAAACGAGAAGACCATCGCATCCTTGCAGGCGGCATTATTGACCGCCGAGGCGACGGTGAAGGAGCAGGCGCATCACGCCGACGCCCGAGAAAAGCGTATTGCTGAGTTGGAGGCCCTCGTAGCCGCATCAAATGAGAAGGTAAACTTTCAGAAATGTTGTACATACACTCCTACTTCTTGTATGCATGTAGCCCAAAAAGTATATATCCTTGTAATAACTCCAAATTTCATACGCAGGTGTCTGCGGCTGAGGCTGCTACTAAGGCGGTGACCGTGCAATCATTCAGCATTGCCCAGGAGCGTGACGCACTGAAGGAAGAATTGACGCAGGCCCAAACCAATCTTGAAAATCAAGTTGCCTTAGCTGATGAAGAGTTAAGCAAGGTGGTTGTAAGCTGCGCGGAGAGAGTATGCCCCCCTACTAACCGCTACAGCCGGTCGTAGGTGGATTATCGGGCAAGGACTGCGGCTTGCCGTAAGTGGGGCTCTGAACGCTCCACACCTACTGCAGGCATTTGTTGGGGTCGTATCCGATGGGATCGACCGTGGTAGGCATGAAGGCCTGGTCAAAGCTGCGGAGATGATCGCAAAAAATGAAGATATCACACAACATCCGTATCACAACCCCTCCGCAGCGGGTAAGATGACTGCGTCCATGGATGCCTTGGCAGAACTCCAACACCCCCTCCTGGACGAGCTTGAAGCAATGAAAGATGCTCCAAACGAAACAATAATGTCCCGGCTGAGTGCTGATCCTATTCCCTTGACGTTGGCTACTTACGATTCCGCGTCCAAAGCCATGTCAGGCGAGAAGCCGCTTGGAGAAGCTCTAGATGCTCTCGCAATCAAAGTCCGGGACGGGAAAGATGCTCGTGGGGAGGCCCTTCGTGCTTTAATTGAGGAAGGGAAGAAGGATCTAGGGGAATTCCTACCCCCCCTTGTAACTTATCTGTTGTAAACACTTGTGATTATATTCGTCCGTGTATGTACACGGCTAAGACATATATGTAATAACTTGTCTTTTTATTTAGAAGTCCGTGACGACCACGGCCATTTTGTTTATTGTTAATTTTGAAACTTGTGTATTTCATTGTATTTCAATGCCGCATGATGTATCACGTCTTACACATGAAAAGGGAAAATACATACAAGTCTATAATTTACTAGACATGCGACGTGCGTCTTTACTATGCAGAGTACCGTGTGGATACGGTGCACAAAAAACTTATCACAACGTCTTGTGAGTAAGGCGTCTAGTAAGGATACATGATCCGTGCGGCTGGGGTTGCATCCCTCTTACGCGGAAAGTTGAATTAGTAGGTTCACTTAATCCTCTTACCCCGCCTGGAGGCGTATAGTACATGTACGGTAATTTGAAAGAATGCATATGAATAAAACATGGCATATTATAACACAAGTAAAAAATTCATACGACTTAACAAAAGATCTAAAAAATGATTTGCACGAAACAGGCCGTGGAGCTAGCTAGGCACCACGGCATTTTATTTAGAACGTTTACATTTTGTTTGAACAATAATGACAAGTCCTAAGAAACAAGAAAGGAATCTAAACAAACATAAGACAAAACAAAACAGATGAACCCGCATGGTTCTTCAAAGATAGCACTTTTAAGACTGCACATAGCGAAGTACCCATGCGGAAGCCGTAGCTTTCAAAGATAGCACCTTTTGAGATTGGAAATATTCCATGTGCGTTCTAGGTCGCGCCCATCCATATCACGTAACCTGTACGCGCCTCGTCCTAAGGCTTCAGTGACTTCATACGGTCCTTCCCACTTAGGGCCCAGCTTTCCTGTGTTCTCCGCTCGACTTGCTTCGTTAGCACGATAGACATAGTCTCCCGGTCGAAAAGAAACACCCTTGACCTTGGCGTCATAATAAGCCTTCATCTTAGCCTTGGATTTAGCCTCATTGATGGCTGCTATTTCCCTCTTTTCTTCCAGCAGATCCAGGTTGATTCGCAACTGTTCATCGTTCGTGACGACATTAACTTCCACTGTGCGGATGGTAGGCATTCCTATTTCTGCTGGAATAACAGCTTCAGTTCCGTAGGCCAATGCAAATGGAGTATCCCCGTTGGCTGTTTTGATCATAGTTCTATGCGCCCATAGCACATGTGATAACTCATCGACCCATTTGCCACTTCGTTCATCCAGACGCGCCTTGATGCCATTCCCCAAGCTTCTATTTGCTCGTTCGACGAGGCCGTTTGTTTGTGGATGCTTGACAGATGCGAAGCGCCGTTTGATGTTCAATGATGCACACCAATCTTTGAATGGGTTGTCCGTGAACTGCTTGCCGTTGTCCGAGATGGTTTCTCCTGGTAGACCAAAACGGCACACAATGTGTTCCCACACAAACTTCTTGACCTGCTTGCCTGTGATAGACTTGACTGCCTTGGCTTCTATCCATCGTGTGAAGTAGTCCATTGCAACAATCAAGAATTTAACCCCCCCCCCCCCCCCCCCCCCCGCAGCTGCAGGAAATGGTCCTGCAATGTCAATTCCCCACTTATAAAATGGCCATGGGGACGTGATAGGTGTAAGCTCCTGCTGCGGGTGCCGCGGTACTGGCCTATGCACTTGGCAATCATTGCACTTGCGAATCATGTCGCGCGCGTCTCTGTGCATGGTAGGCCAATAATAACCTGTTCGTAAGGCTCTAGCTACCACGGATCGTGGGCCTGCATGCATGCCGCACAACCCTTTGTGTATGTCACTGATTACGTAAGCTGCCTGGCGTGGTCCAACACACCGCAGCCACGGCTGCAAGAAAGAGCGCTTGTAAAGGATGCCTTCTCGAAGTTCAAAATGTTGCGACTTCCTTTTAATGCGCCTTGCTGCTTTTTCCTCGTCTGGAAGGGTCTCATTAGTCAAATAGTTGATGATTGGGGTCATCCACGTAGGTCCCTCCTCTTCAACTATAGCGGCAACCTCCCCTTCCATTATAGATTTCTCCTTGAGTATTTCCACCAAAACTTGTTTAGACAAGTGAGCGAAGCTTGTGGATGCGATCTTGCTAAGAGCGTCCGCTTTCTTGTTCTCGCCCCTTGGCACCTGCTTGATGGAAAACTTACTAAAAGTCGCGATTAACGACTTGACTTTTTCCAAGTACCTGACCATGTTGTCCTCCTTAGCCACATACCCACCTAGAATATGGTTCGCGACAAGCCGTGAGTCCACGTAGGCCTCAAGGTTGCGGACTCCCATTCTAGCGGCGATTTTTAAACCCGCAATTAATGCTTCATATTCCGCTTCGTTGTTAGTAGCCGTGAACTCAAAACGGAGGGCGTACGTAAATTCCATTCCTTCTGGGTTTGTGAGGATGAGACCTGCCCCGGACCCGTCTGTACACGAGGATCCGTCCGTGAATAGCACCCAAGGTTCCGTTGGGATCTCGTCTTGCTTAATGATTGGTCCTTCCTCATCCGGCTTCTCGATCAGGAAATCTGCCAAGATCTGGCCTTTAACAGCCGTCCTTGGTCTGTAAGATATATTATGCCCCCCCAATAGGATGCTCCATTTCTGTAGCCTCCCTGCCACGTCCGGTCTAGAAATAACCTGCTTGATTGGCTGATCAGTAATAACCACAATTGGGTGCGCCTGAAAGTACCGGCGCAACCGCTTTGTAGCAAACACTAGTGCTAACACCAATTTTTCCATGGAGGAATAATTCAACTCCGGCCCTTGTAGTGTTCTACTTATAAAATAGACCGGAGTTTGTATTGTATCTCTATCCGTCATAAGTACCGCGCTTATTGCGCCATGAGTAGCTGAGAGATACATAATGAGTTCCTCCTTTGGCCGGGGAGCTACTAGCATAGGGAGAGATGCAAGATGCTGCTTGAGTTGGCCGAAAGCTTCCTCGGCTTCCTTCGTCCAGCGGAATTCTCCCTTTCTAATACACTTCTTGAGTGTCTTAAATAGGGTTAATGACTTCTCTGCGGATTTAGATAGGAATCTATTCAGCCCGGCTAACTTCTCATTCAGGGACTGCACCTCCTTCCGTGTCTGAGGGGACGGCAGTTGTATCACTGCGTCCGTCTTCTCTAGGCAAGGTTTGATGCCATTTGGATCAATCAAATATCCCAGGAACATTCCCTCAGTTGCTCCAAACGTACATTTCTTTGGATTTAACTTCATGTTAATCCTTCTCAGCGTGTCGAATGTCTCTTGGACATCCCGGATAAGTGCCTCCTCCGTGTGACTTTTTATCACCAAGTCATCAACATAGACTTCCAGGTTGCGTCCTATTTGTGATTCAAAAGCTTTGTCCACCAACCGCTGATATGTAGCGCCGGCGTTCTTCAGCCCAAACGGCATTTTCGTATAGCAATATACGCCCTGGCTCGTATGGAACGCCGTTTTTTCTGCATCCTCCTCCGCCATCTGGATTTGGTAATACCCTTTATATGCATCCAAGAAGCATTTGAAAGGATATCCACACAAGGACTCCACCTTCCAGTCGATTTCTGGTAACGGGTAACAGTCCTGTGGGCAGGCCTTGTTTAGATCCGTGAAATCCACACACATGCGCCAACTTCCGTCATGTTTCTTGACCATGACCGGATTGGATAACCACTCGTGGTAGTATACCTCGCGCATGATGCCTGCATCCACTAGTTTCCGTACTTCCTCCAGTATCACTTGGCTGCGCTCGGGCGCCTGGCCGCGCTTCTTTTGCTTAACGGGTTGGTACCCTTGGCGGATCTGGAGCTTATGCTCTGCTATCGCGCGTGGCACGCCTGTCATATGCTTTGGCTCCCATGTGAATATATCTAGGTTTGCACTCAAGAGAGAGCACATGGCCCTTTTGCCGCTATCCGAGAGCGCCCCTCCTATGGATACCTCCTGTTCCGGATAGTTGGGGTGAATTGCTACCTTCCAGTTGGGAGGTGGTGATCCATCCTTGGGTGGGACAGGTGGAGCCGGTGTTGTCACGGTATGACACTCGGATGTTGGTATGACTGTGTTGTAAATAGTAACGATTCCCCCCTCAACGGGGAATTTGATCATTCCGTGTGCCGTAGAGGGTACTGCCCGGATAGCCAAAATGCATGGTCTGCCTATGATCCCATTATACGGAGAGTGTGACCGTATCACCATGAAGTTCATCCACGTCGTAGTGGAATGTTCCTCATTCCCAATGGTGACAAGCAAACGCAATTGCCCTATCGGCCAGATAGTGTCTCCACTAAAGCCAGTAAGCGGCTACGTGGCCGGTACTAATTGGCTTCTTATTTCTGGGCATAACTGCACAAAACAGTGTTCATACAGTACCTCTGCTGATGATCCTCCATCCACATACATGCGACGAACGTTGTGTGTTCCAATGCTTATCTCAATAGTGAGAGGCGCATCAATCACATCGCTTGCTGTGATGGGAGGGAATGAGATTTCCCTGCCGCGTGAAAATTTTTGGCCAATTTTCTGTCTCGTGCGGCGCTGTCTGGATTGGATCATGTATATGGTCGAAGGCTTGTCCTTTTGGGGATCCTTCTTATCATACTTCTTGTTGTTATCTTTTCCATCCTTCCAATCCTTAACTAGGTGCTTGAGTTTGCCTGATTTGATCAACGACTCAATATGCTTCTTGAGCTGGATACACTCCTCCGTGGCGTGGCCTTTGTCATTATGGAACTCGCAGAAACGATTTCCTTGCCGACGTTCCGGGGGGGTGGTCATTGGGGGAGGCCTTGGAAAGTTCGCCCCTTCTGTCAGCAAGATCTCCCGGTAGGACATCTTTCGGGGGGTGAACTTATCGTCCGACCGACCTCCTTTGCTCTGGCTCTTATAGTCTGAGCCCTTGTTATTGTTCTGATTACCTTGACCGCCCGACTGCCTCCGGGACTGATCATTTGATCGGTACCCATTTCCTCGTGATGGGTAGGCCGCGGCAACAGCTGTTTCTCCTTCTATGAAATTTCTGACCCTTTCCATGAGGTCATCATATCTCTCTGGACGCTTGTCATTGAGGCGCCTGATCAATTCTCTGTCTGTTATGGCGTGCATGTAGTCAGAGATCTTCAGGAGCTCCGGCATGGTTCTCGTGCGCGTGCACTCATCATTGAAGCGTTCAGTGAAGGCTTCTGTGGACTCCCCCGGCCGTTGCTTGACAGTTGCCAATGAGACTGGATCCCTATTATACTTCTTCCTTTGAGTATAATTGTTCTCAAAGGCAGTGCGTAGTTCCGTGAAACTATCAATGCTCCGTGGAGGGAGTGCTTCAAACCAGTCGCGGGCATTTCTGATCAAGGTCGAATTGAACATTTGGCACCATATAGGCATGGGCCATCGCTCAATTTTAGCCTGTGTATCAAATATTTTAAGGTGATCCACCGGATCACCGGACCCATCATAAGTCTTGATACACACCGGCATGCGACGCTTGGTGTCCTCAGAATAGTTCCTTATGCGGAGGGTGAACGGGTCTTCCCTGGGATCCGCCCATGGCCGGGTAAGCCTAGGGTCATCCCATGGTTCACACCATGGACGCGAAAGATCCTCCGTATCCGTATCTCGATAGTAAGGACCACCATAATACCCATCATTGTTTGGTGGTGGTGGAGGGGTGCGCCTAGGTTGGCGACGCTTAGGCGGATGGTCATCTGAGTCCTCTCCGGACGGGTCCGGGGATGGCGGTGGTGCCCCATCCTTTGCATAAGGACCACTTTTTTGGGATGAACCAGGAGCCTTTTTCCCAGTATTCATCCTGTCCCACACACTCGGGCGACGTGTGGTTCTGGCCAGCTCTCGATCTGGTCGCTTGGGTGAGCCATCCGACCTTTCTCCTTCTCGAGACTGCGTTAATTCCTGTATAAGGAGGTCTCCTATGCGCTCAAACACATTCCGGGGTTGAGGGGTTTCCTCAAAGGTACCCTGCTCCTAAGGCCGAGCTCTCCTTTTCCTCTGATTTTGGGAGGAGGTGGTTGGTCCGGTGTCACCAAAGTTGAGTCTGGCTTGGAGGTTCCTCCCCAGACTCAGCCTTGATGCGATCCCTGGGACGATCCTTTCGAAGTTCTGCGTGAGAACTCGAGTGAGATCCTCCTCACTGAGTGGTAGGACTTCCACTTCTTCCTCTGTCGAGGGTCTGCGCGGTTCTTTGTTAGGAGGGTTTGGCGCACTCCCCGGATCAGGGTTGTCCAGGGTTGAAGTAGGCGGGGGTGTCATCGAGATCGTGCTCGTCACCCCCACGGGCTGAAAACCGCTACGGTTACCTGGCCCGCCTGCGAGGCGGCTAGGTGACTGGTTGGGGATGAGAATCCCTTCCCCTTGAGACTTTCGGTACCCGGGATTCACGTTCCTGGGGTTAGCTTGCGGATGCCCCTTCGTCATTGGAAATTCGAGATGAGGTTTTGTTCTAGCTTAGTGTTATGGGTCCCACTGATGGCGCCAACTTGTTGATGCAAAAGCTGGTTGATCCTTGCTAGACCCGAATTAGGCTTAATTCGGGTTGGCTGGGCTCCGGCTCCTGCACCAAGTGAATCGTTTGGTTGGGATCCTGCACACTAAACAGCACGCGTTAGGCTTACCGTGGGAATGTTTCCCACGATTAGACTCCGGCGTGAGAGTAAGTAATCGGTTTAAGGTTTATGTGAGTTTAGAGTACAAGTCGTAATACCTTTGTGGAACCCTTGGGGGTTCCTTTTATAGGCAGTGAAACCCTAGTGGGCTTCCACTGATGCTTCGGCCCCAAGGAAGAGATAATCACCAGAATTTAGAATGATTGTTATCTTCTAATCTTGGTAGTGAATATCCTCTCTTATTGGGATAAAGATATTTCTCAGTTGTCAAATCATTTTTTTAAAGAAATTGGGTACACTGAAGAGATTTGTGATAAAGGTGGGTTGAAAAGAAGCTGCTTACCACCTAAGTGGAAACTTTTGATGTCAATCTTAATTGAGTGTCTAGTGGGAAAACTAAAGGGCTTGATCAAACCAACCAAAAGGATGCCCTGATTTTATATTGTCTGGCAAAGGGCATAAAAGCTGATTTTGGAAAATTAATCTTCGAGGATATTCATGGAAAAATAGAGAAGAAAACCAGGGAAAAGAATGTGGTCTACACCAGATTTTTATCCCTCATTTTTGCTGACCACTTTGGTGACGAGTATTCAAAGAACCAAGGAGTTAAACTAGTTTTTCAAACCTTTGATACCAATCGCTGGAACATTCCAGTCAGCACAACTGACCCTCCTTTCACACAGTCCATGCTGGACATTTTCTCAGCGAATGCTCCAGTAGTGTTCAAAGCTCCACAAGACACTCCTCCAACTGGAGAAGGGGATCTGACAGGCACAAAGTCTGGAGCTTCTTCTGGACCACGTCAAAAGAGCACATCTGTGAATACTATTAAGTGTAGACGCGAGTCTAAGAAAAGGAGGGACCCCACAGGATCTTTATCAAAGAAGTGTTCTGGTGACCCCAAAGGCCAAGCTTCGAAGAAACTAAAGTCCTCGGCCAAGGACCAGAACCCTAGCCAGCCGCCACCTTCAGTCTCTGCTGAAGGTGGCATGCATCAAGAGGCCCTGAAGTGTAAAATCCATGATTTTACCATGATTTAATGTAATAAAGTTTCACCCAATAATCCTAGAACACTCTCTCATGTGTTATATAAGATGTGTGTGAACTTGTCCATTATGTACTTATACTTCTACAATCTTTTTCTATTGTAATAAGTCACATAACTTAAACCATGTACTTAAAAACTAGGAGAACAAGTAATGAAATGTATAACAAACTAAGTATACACAACACTTAATCAAATTTGGAAAACATGCTACACATTATAAATGTAGACGTGTGTATATGTATGCATACTATGGGCATACTTGCATCATCTTGGACTAGCCCAAGATAGCCTTCTCTTTGTGTGCTAGCCCAACTTAAGCCCAAGCCAAAGCCCACTACCACTTTGGCTACCTATACACGGCACAAATTCATATATGGAGGGAGAAGATATGCTTTGGAAACACAAGAGCCTACACTTGGCACAAGTGTTCTTACCAAGGCAATCATGCCTTTTGCCTTGGCTTTCTCTTTCTCCTTTAAGCCGAAAATCACACACATACATTCTCACTCTCTCATGCAACCAAATCTCATTCTCTCTTCACCTTTCTCTCTCAAATGATTCGGCTATAAGCCACAAACATCCAAGATTGAACATTAAATCTACTAGATCATTGTCCCATCTTAACTACTAATCATTTAGTAGCATCATCATCTTTGGAATCATTCTAACAAGCCCTAGCCAAAACCTTAAAGGTCATGGCTTGGTTTATAGTTAGGGTTTTCATCAACAAGATTAGATCTCTAATGTCCTTTGTCATCTGGATCTTCCTTGGTAACAGTTAAACAAGAAAGGTATACTCCTTATGCTTCTTTATTTTTACTTGCATGCACCATCATCCATCTATAAACACATGTAAATAACTTGTTAAAAATCAAGATATGATAAAACCATGACCATCTAAGGTCACGACATATATTTGAATACCATGAGTCATGGTTAAAATATTTTTAATAAAGAAACCTATGACTAGTATTCTATGTTTTAACTTGATCAAAAGTCATATGAACCATTTTATGAATTTAAATGTAGCCATGGGTTACAAATCTTACTTTCTGGGATTTTGGTTAACTAATAATCATAGATCTCATAAGTGAACATTTGTATCTCAAAAACCATGAAAGACCATGACCTTAAAGGTCACGGCAAGATTTAATGGACACTAATGATTTATGTACTAAGTTTTAAATAATGGAATATGTATTATTACATGTGAAATGGACATCTAAAAATCTCTAAAACACTTTTTATATATATATATATATAGCCGTGGGTTATATATAACCTTGAATGGGTTTTAGATGTACATTCATGCTTATATAAAACCTAGATCTAGTGTTAAGAGTTAAACCTAACATGATAAACATAAAACAAGCTTATAGATCTTATGGGAAAATTAGGAGAAAACAATATAGCCGTGAGCTATATGTTGTTTTCTTGGAATTGTGGTAACCTTGGAAATATGAAAGAAGCCTAGATAATCATGTTGTATTTTTATAAATATTTACAAGACATAAAACAAGCCAAAAAGTTCATCTTGGAAACACCAAGATAAAAATTATGGCCGTGGGTTATATGTATGTATGTATGGACTTTTGACTTGGTTTCTTGATTTGTACATAGCTAGATCTTATTTTGGCGACACTTATAAGTACATGAAACCTTAAAACAAGTTTTGAATCATCTTAATAAGCTATGGTTAATTATAGCCGTGAGTTATAATCTCATATTAGAGCTTATGACTTGCATGCAACCTTGTAACAGTCTAGATTTCATTTGGTACATCAAATAAAAATAAACTATAAGTTTTATTCTTTTATTAAGGTTTAAAACTAAATATGGATAAGCTAATAATAAGCTTATAAGAAAATCCTAGATTTATACTTACATGAAATAAAAAGTAATATTGATGGACTAATTAAGACCATGCAACATTAGTCCAAGACTTAATGGACCCAATAAGTCCATTTAATAAATCTTAGTATCTTAATGGACTTAAGATTATGCTTAGGCCCATTTAAATAACTAATGGACTTAAAAATGTATTTAAGCCCAATAAATGTTTTGAAGGCCCATTTAACAAGTTAGTAAACATGAAATGTATTTAGGCCCACTAAATGGCCTATTAGATATTTTAGCCCATTTAATGAGCCCATTTAATGTTTTGGAAAATTTAATAAAAGTTTTTATAATAAAATATAGCTTATAAAAACTTTTGGACTAAAATGACAATTTATGAAACTTAAGGACTAAACCCGTGACTTATGAAACTTGTTTTGATAATTTAGTATACACAAGGACTGAAAATGTAATTATCCGAAAGTCTAGGGTTTAATAAATACCTTATGTGGCATATTAAACCCTAGGGACCATTTTGGAAAGTTTCTAATAGTTGTTTTGTCATTTTATAACCCTAAGGACCATTTTGGTAATAATCCGAAACTTAAAGAAACCCTTGGGACTGTTTTTGTCATTTTATGAAAGTTATAAAACCTAGATATAACCAGGAGGACTGAATCTGCCATAAGCCGAAACTTTAACAAGCCCTAGGTACCAAATGTGTAAAATCCGAAAGTTTACTTTGTTTAAAATATGGAGGGACTAGTTTTGCCGTGTTCTGAAACTTAAACTAGCCCTAACCATAATTCTATTTTAAATTTAGTAAAACTTACTTAAAACCTAAACCATAAGGATTAATGTATAAATTCTTAAACTTGTAATTGATAAATTTTTTATAAATGTTAAATAATTTATGGGAACTTTAAAGTTAAATAATATATTATATTTTATTTTTCAAAAATAAAATATTTACATTTTTGCTTTATGAAATAAATTGTATAAACAATATGGATATGTATTATTAATACATGAACTCATATACTTTTAGGAAATAAAATTATATGAACGTTAAATAAATTGAATACTAATATTATAAGTAGAACACCTTATGTTTACTTAAAATATGAAACTTAATTGTAAGTTTAAATGGTTATTACTAATACATGTACTACGAACGTAAACTAATATTTTAAGTAGAACATTTTTGTGTTTACTTAAATATGAAACTTAATAGTAAGTTTAAATGGATGTTAATAATACATGAACTACGAACGTAAACTAATATTTTGAGTTGAACATTTTTGTGTTTACTTAAATATGAAACTTAATTGTAAGTTTAAATGGTTATTACTAATACATGTACTACGAACGTAAACTAATATTTTAAGTAGAACATTTTTGTGTTTACTTAAATATGAAACTTAATAGTAAGTTTAAATGGATGTTAATAATACATGAACTGCGAACGTAAACTAATATTTTAAGTTGAACATTTTTTTGTGTTTACTTAAATATGAAACTTAATAGTAAGTTTAAATGGTTACTACTAATACATGTACCACGGATGCAAACTAATATTATAAGTTAAACATTTTATGTTTACTTAACTATGAAACTTATATATATAAGTTTAAATGAATATTGTTTATACTTGTACTACAGCTATTTAGATAAATACTGTAGCATTAATAAGCTGACTAAAAATCTGTATAAGCATACACATATGTTCTTTGTACTATCTATTAAGAGTGTAATATTTGATTAGGCATAACTTTTGGCGTGAGCATTATTTGGATATTCGTGTTATACAGCTATTGCCAACTCCCAGGTGAGTTTACAGCCCCATATAAACTATTGATAAACTTTTCCTCTACGGGGGAGAAAACATGCAACTATTTTAAATGGACATAACTGAACTGTATAAATTTGACTATGATTGACTATTATAGAAACTGTTAAATTGTTGTAAATCGTCCGAATGTTATAAATAGATCTATTAGGGATTGACCATCCCCATCTAGGTGAGTCATGCTCACTGTGCCTTGGCCGGGACAACAGATGTATACCATGTTGGAACGGGGTTTGGGTGTCTTTTTGTAAGACACTACGTCCTCATCTGTTGAGGACTATGGAAGGTTAAGTTTCAGTTCCGAGTAATAGCAAATGTAATCTACTTTTTAGTAAGAATGCTTTGTGCATTGTTGCTTCTATGATTAATGTATGTCCAAACTAATTATTGTTAAACCTGTAAATTCACAAACTTTATGTTGACCCTCTAAGCATGTTTTTCTCAGGAAAATGAAGTTAGAACGTGATATGTGCATGGACTCAAGCATCATTGTAATCTGCATTGTAGGACTCGTCAGGGGTTCTATTTGGGGAAACATAAACAATCTACTTTTATCATGTTGAAGACAGTTTTTATAAATTTGTTTAATAATCATGTAATCTAATTTGAATAACTTCTTATCTTATGCTCTATGAACTATGTGCTATCGATCCACCCTTGTGACATCTCCGTTGATAATTTCACATATTTTGACCCTACCCGGGGTGTCACAGAGAATGGTATCAGAGCCTTAGTTATAGAGAACCAGATAAATTTTTAAATAAAATAAAAATAAATGATTTTTCTTTTATTTAAAACTGGACTATAACTTTATAAAATCAGTTGGGATTTTTTTTGGGACCGTATTAGTTAAGCATATAGATCGTAGGGCATTTTGTGCTATGTGAACTAAGTGTATACTGACTGTTAAATAAACTGGTTAAATGATTATATATATGTAAGTATTAATATATATAACCTTAAAACATTGCGTTGATTGTTTAAAAGGGATATATACTTCATGAAACTTGTAACCAAAAATAATATTTTTCCTTTTTTTGTAAGCATATACTTACTTCAAATTGAAAATAATATTATTTTCAGAGCATCATGACTTCGCCTACTGCACCTCCGAATTTTCTACCAGTAGTAGCACCTGCTCCAGCCACCCGTTCATCTCCACGGTCAGTACAGTGTAGATGGTTATCAGCCTCAGACTCAGAGGATGATCAGACTATCGAGGCTGTACTTCCTGAGGACCCATTTTCTGCTCCAGCATCAGCCATACTGGTCCCCACCTCTATGGAGGAGGACCGGGTGTCTCCAAACCTACCATCTTCTGTACCTTCATCTTTACCATCGGGCTATTTTCCCGAGTCTATACCCGGCTCCACTTTCGAGATCGGGGAAGGCTCTAGGACGGGACGTGCCGACTCTGTCCAGGCCCAGATCGTCGCACTGGCTGCACGCCAGAAGCGAGAGATATCCGACCTTCGCAGCCTGTTGACATTTGGTCAACTGGGCTATACTGCCATCCATGAGCGTATCGACTCCCTCACTCACACTATGAGGGGAGAGGCACAGGCAACCAGAGGTGTCCAGGCTAAGACTGACGAGGCATTGCAGTGGCTTTGGGAGGAGAACTATCGTCTCCACCAACGTATCCAGACTATGGAGAGTCTCCAGCACCAGACCCATGCTGCTCTATCTGCTCAAGAGCAGTCCCTGTCCATTTTCTTCGACCTTGCTACCGTCCGACACGATAGAGTTACTGTAGAGATGACCTATCTTCGTGGGACCGTCGACAGACTTAGGACCCAGCTGCTGACAGCATTCCGCATGCTCAAGGAGGCCCAAGCGACAATTCAAACTTTATGGAATACCAGGAGAGCATCTACAGCTTCATCAGCCCCACCAGCCACAACCTCATCTAGCAGACCATCTAGGCAGGAGTAGGATAGATGTACTAGATTTCTTGTACATCATGATCAGCTTATGGGTTATACCCTAGCTGTCATGGTATAGGACTTTTGTACTTTTATTTCTTTTCAGCTTTTGGTGATGTAATCCAGTACTGTATATTTTCTTTTGGACATGTATTTTTGGGATGTAATGTATTAAAGACTATGTGTATCATTACCATGGGCAAGGCTTGTGTGGAAACCTTGGTTTCCTCGATCTTTTAGCTAGTAGGAATGATCATTGTTCATATGATTAACATAATCAAAGCGGAATTAGAACAATAAACATTAACATGGTGTTTGGGCACAAAGAACACATGAATTAAACAATTGGGTTGCTAATTATATTAATAATCAACAACCACTAGACGTGTATACATTAATCCCACGTCTAGTCGACACACGCTTTAGGTTTACATTGTGAATGAAAGTTATGAATAAAACCTAATACCCTTGGTTCCTTTTATAGTGTAAGGAATAGGGTTTACAAAAGATAACTATGAATAAACATGAATATCTTCTATTTAAATAACTAATACAGAATATATTCTGCATACTTATCCTAAATAGAAGCTTCCAACAGCGTTTGACTTTTGTTGACTTCTGTCAACGCCTAATTTACTCTTGAAAACGCTTGGATTACACTTGTCAACGCTTAGACAAATGCCTTCATATTTTCTTCGTTTTTGAGTTTCTGCCACATCAACTTTTTGACCCAACAATCTTCCCCTAGTTGATGTCGGAAAAACTCACTGTGTATCTCTTGTAAGTTGTACATCATCTTCAAATTGCTTCCCCTCAATTGTAGCATGTATGTCTTCCCTTTTTTGTCACATCAACAGGGAAGTAAACAATGTATGCAATCTTGAAGATTCTCCAAATGTAGGCTCTGTGTAATGATTTTGAAGAAAAATAACTATAATATTCTTGATGTAGAAGTAGAGTAACCCAAACCTATGTTCCATGTCTAGTACTATCCACGTGATAAAGAACTTATACTTATGGCACAAAGTATAAGTAGACCTCGATCCCTTGTCAATATTCTCATCCTTTGTGAGACACTGAGCACGATAATGTAACTCCTTCAAGTGTTATGACAAGTCTTCGTCACCAACCATTAAAAACACAAACAAGTTATCTACAAATGTAGGTGTCCATTTGCGATATAATAGAACACATACTCGCGAAAATCTACTTCAAGCATCAAATTTACCATAAGAATTCTTCCCCTTAAGCCAACACCTCTTCATGACGAGTCTTAATGAACCAATATGTTCGTATGTAAAAGTCTTTATGGATAGCTCTTTCACAAGGCTAACCCGATTACATAAGAAATATCACTCTAATAAACTACTTCATGAATTGTTTCTAACTCGTGTAAAAATCATTAATTCCTTTTAAAAATGTCCGAGCCATAAATATCAACTTGATATTCTGTATAAAAACGGAGATTCCATGTACCTTTGCGTG
This sequence comes from Glebionis coronaria, assembly GCA_025667525.1. NCBI lineage: Eukaryota > Viridiplantae > Streptophyta > Magnoliopsida > Asterales > Asteraceae > Glebionis > Glebionis coronaria. The sequence continues at coordinate 339,626,250 of CM046877.1, forward strand.
TAAATACCTGTTTTCGTGTGCTAAAAACGTATCAATTTTCCAAACAGCAGCTATTCCTTTTGTTGTCCAATATCTTCCTTTGTCCAAGATTTCAACACTGTGTGATGTCCAATATCGGACAACACTTGTCAGCGTTTGAAAATGCATATATCGGACAACAAGTGTCAACGCATCCTGTCAGCGTCAACTTTATTCCTGTCAGCGCCAACTTTTTACCTGTCAGCGCCTGGCCATCAGCGTCTTATCCATGCCTTGTCAGCGTCACACCAACATCTATCAGCGTTTAAATAACATACATCAGCGGCTAATTGATCTAGGGTTTTATAAACCCTAAATCATGATTTTATGTGAAAGCCATAAAATGTAGTGAACTTCGACATCGAATAACTTCTTCATGAGAGCTCAGATCGAAGATCCCTTCAATGAGATCCTAGATACAAGTATCAAGAACCTACAACGCGACTTTCACGACGATCCAACGGTTAACGAAGGAGAAATCGCGTTTTTACTATTACTGTTCACAGAAAACAACATATGACCACTGTTGACTTCGACGCTTAATAACTTTTTCTTGGGGATATATCTCGACAATCCCTCCAGTGGATATCTAGATATATGTGTGTAGAACACACACAAAAAATTTCGTGGCGATCCAACGGTTCAATAAAAAGTTATGGCCTTCTGAATACTGCTGCGCACACAAAATCGCCCAGAAAAACCTATACGGATTTTTCTTTTCTTCTCAAAACACGAACACCTTGTTGGTCCTAGCATCACGAGCCACGAGGCTCTGATACCAACTGTGGAAACCTTGGTTTCCTTGATCTTTTAGCTATTAGGAATGATCATTGTTCATATGATTAACATAATCAAAGCGGAATTAGAACAATAACCATTAACATGGTGTTTGGGCACGAAGAACACATGAATTAAACAATTGGGTTGCTAATTATATTAATAATCAACAACACTAGACGTGTATACATTAATCCCACGTCTAGTCGACACACGCTTTAGGTTTACATTGTGAATGAAAGTTATGAATAAAACCTAATACCCTTGGTTCCTTTTATAGTGTAAGGAATAGGGTTTACAAAAGATAACTATGAATAAACATGAATATCTTCTATTTAAATAACTAATACAGAATATATTCTGCATACTTATCCTAAATAGAAGCTTCCAACAACGTTTGACTTTTGTTGACTTCTGTCAACGCCTAATTTACTCTTGAAAACGCTTGGATTACACTTGTCAACGCTTAGACAAATGCCTTCATATTTTCTTCGTTTTTGAGTTTCTGCCACATCAACTTTTTGACCCATCAGCTTAACAGGCCTATGACTTGGTTTTTGTTATGCTAGATGGATGTTAAATTTCTTATGGAAATAGCATGTAATCACTTTCTTTATTATATTTGCTGTGCAATGTATTATATTATGAGATCTTGACAGGTTATCCAAATTTTTTATGAAATCAGTGCATGAATTTTCCCCGTGCGAATAATATAAAAACTGTACTAACATTTGAACTAATAATCTTATTTTGTGTATGATTATAGACAAATGGTGATTACGCGATCAAATCCCAATAATGTAACCACTTCAAACGCTGATAATACTGAATTTCCAGAAGCTACTCAAAATGTCACCGCTGCACAACTCCGGGAAATGATAAGTGAGGGCATTACAACAGCTATGGCAGCCAGAGGAGCTAATCCAAATGTAAACAATGATCCAAATCTCAACATGCGCAGAAACAACACCAATAGGGGTTGTTCTTACCCCGACTTCTTTAAGTGCAGACCCTTATACTACCGAGGAAAAGAAGGAGCTGTTGAATTGATGCAATGGTTTGAAAGACTAGAGACAGTTTTCCGCATCAGCGGTTGTGCTGACGAGAACAGAGTTAAGTTTGCCACATGCACACTACTCGAGAGCGCCCTTACCTGGTGGAACTCTGTGGTTGGTACCCTTGGACATGACACTGCTTATTCTCTCACTTGGGAAAACCTCAAAGAGAAGATGACCGAGAAGTACTATCCTAGAGGAGAAATGAAGAACTTGGAAATAGAGTTGTGGGATCTAAAATGCAAGAACAATGATATCCTTTGGTACAACCAAATATTTCAAGAGTTAAGCTTGATGTGCACCAGAATGTTCCCTCAAAGGAGCGACAAGATTGAGAAGTATGTCAGCGGACTCCCTGACAACATCCATGACAGTGTGCTAGCTTCACGACCCACTACCGTTGAAGGTACTATGGAACTTGCGACTGAGTTGATCAACAAGCGAGCCCGCAATTTGTCTGAAAAGCAAACGGTTAACAAGAGGAAATCAGATGAAAGCTCTTGTAGCCAGCACCAGCAGTCTTCCAAAAGGCAAAACGTTGGGCAAGCTGATGATACTACTCCCACAACTCACACCAAGAACTACTCAGGATCCAAGCCTAAGTGTCCAAAGTGCAATTATCATCATGTTGCTGGAGGACAATGCCAGGGATGCTACAAGTGCGGCCAACAAGGCCATTTTGCTCGTGAATGTCAAGCAAATGTTGTTACCCCGGTTCGACCCAATAACAACCCCAGAAACAGCAACAAAGGCAAGTCCCATGCTCGTGGGAGCGGAAGTGGGCAACAGGGAAACCGAAACCCCACAGGTGGAAACAACAGTGGGCCAAAGAGAGCTGTAGTATGTTACGAATGTGGAACCCCTGGACACATGAGACCCGACAGTCCCAAGTTGGCCAACCAAAAGAAGGACAACAAGGGAACTTCCTCGCAAGCGTACATGGTTGGCAATGCCCAAGCCAATCCCGATTCCAACATCGTCACCAGTACGTTTTTACTAAACCAACGATATGCATCTGTCTTGTTTGACACCGGGGCATACCGAAGCTTTATATCTACTATATTTAGTAAAATATCGGAAATTACTCCATCAGTTTAAGACCCCTACTATACTGTAGAACTAGCCGACAGAAAAGTTGTGACGGTTGACACCGTCATTCGAGGTTGTACCTTAAACCTTTCCAATCACCCGTTTAACATCGATCTGATTCCAGTAAGTCTTGGTAGCTTTGATGTCATCATTGGTATGGGTTGGCTAGCAAGGTATCACGCAGTTATCTTATATGATCAAAAACTGGTTCGTATACCTTGGGGAGATGAAACCATGATTATACGAGGGGACGGTAACCTCGATATAATCAACACTAGACTTAGTGTCATTTCTTGCACCAAAAATCCAGAAATACTTGGTTAAAGGATGCCCCGCCTTCCTAACCTGTTTCTCCCTAAGTGACGAGGTAGGCAACTCTAAACCTGGATGGCATGTCCAACTCACAATGGGTGTATTTTGTAGGGTTGTGTTCGACATCCCTCGAAGAGAGATGTTGAATGCCCCATGCTTTTGGACATACTTTTTCCCTCTTCGGGTCCAATTAGTTCGACAATACCAGCATCCACCAAACCTTGGAAGGTATAACCTCCTCTCCCTCGAAGTCAAAATTTTTACGAATTTTGGACAAGTGATAATGGATGCATGACCCTTTTGCAGCACTCCGCAAGGCGCACACTTCTTTATTCTTAGTATCTTATTTTATTTCCACCATTTGAAGTACTTCTTTTCTATGCCCCTTTCGCCCAGCCCAGCTGCGAATGAAGCAGATTCTTTGCAACTTCCTACCCAATCGCCATCAACAATAATCTTAACCTCTCTTATGGGTAGAAGTTTTAGTGATATAGACTAATGTCTGTGTCCCACAAGCTTGAGGTATAGCAACAAGTCCTCCACGTATAGTTGTTGAAACAAGAGGGGTTCTAGTTAAAATATTCTTTTATTTTACCTTTAACCCCTAATTTTCACCATCGGGTGTGGAGATATAACCTATATCTCACCCGTGAAAAGGATGCAGAAGTAGTGCATCCCCAGCTTTCCCAGCGTATAAAACATGCTGGCGTGTCCTCCTCATACCAGAAACCATTTGCAGTGGATTTGCCCTCATAACCAAATCCACAACGCCATGGGTCCTCTCCCAGCTCTTGGAAGGATGTAACCGCGAACTCCCTTGAGAAGACCGCATCTATCCATCCATAGCAGCAGTCTCCGCTACTACTCAATCGGATGAATAGTGCGACCCAGATAAAGATCTCTTCGCATTGCTTTCTATCCATCCATAGCAACAGTCTCCGCTACTGCTCAATCGGATGAATAGTGCGACCCGGATAAAGATCTCTTTGCATTACTTTCTATCCATCCATAGTAGCAGCAGTCTCCGCTATTGCTCAATCGGATGTATAGTGCTACCCGGATAAAGATCTTTTTTCATTGCTTTCTATCCATCCATAGCAGCAGTCTCTGCTACTGCTCAATCGGATGAATAGTGCGACCCAGATAAAGATCTCTTTGCATTTCTTTCTATCCATCCATAGCAGCAGTCTCCGCTACTGCTCAATCAGATTAATAGTGCGACCTGGATAGAGATCTCTTTGCATCGCTTTCTGTCAACCCATAGTAGCAGAAGCCTCCATCACTGCTCAACCGGACGTATAAGAGTAACCTCGGTATAGAACACTTCGCATTGATGTTATCATTCGTTCCTGAGAGTGTCTGAAATGAACCATAAACTTAGAACATCCTTTTTCACTTAAAAGATAACTATGTTTTTAGTAGCTTTGAGGACAAAGCTAAAATAACGGGGTGGTGCTGTAAAATTCATGAATTTACCATGATTTAATGTAATAAAGTTTCACCTAATAATCCTAGAACACTCTCTCATGTGTTATATAAGATGTGTGTGAACTTGTCCATTATGTACTTATACTTCTACAATCTTTTTCTATTGTAATAAGTCACATAACTTAAACCATGTACTTAAAAACTAGGAGAACAAGTAATGAAATGTATAACAAACTAAGTATACACAACACTTAATCAAATTTGGAAAACATGCTACACATTATAAATGTAGACGTGTGTATATGTATGCATACTATGGGCATACTTGCATCATCTTGGACTAGCCCAAGATAGCCTCCTCTTTGTGTGCTAGCCCAACTTAAGCCCAAGACAAAGCCCACTACCCCTTTGGCTACCTATACACGGCACACATGCATATGTGGAAGGAGAAGAGATGCTTTGGAAACACAAGAGCCTACACTTGGCACAAGTGTTCTTAACAAGGCAATCATGCCTTTTGCATTGGCTTTCTCTTTCTCCTTTAAGCCGAAAAACACACACATACATTCTCACTCTCTCATGCAACCAAATCTCATTCTCTCTTCACCTTTCTCTCTCAAATCATTCGGCGATAAGCCACACACATCCAAGATTGAACATTAAATCTACTAGATCCTTGTCCCATCTTAACTACGAATCATTTAGTAGCATCATCATCTTTGGAATCATTCTAACAAGCCCTATCCGAAACCTTAAAGGCCACAACTTGGTTTATAGTTAGGGTTTTCATCAACAAGATTAGATCTCTAATGTCCTTTGTCATCTAGATCTTCCTTGGTAACTTTTAAGCAAGAAAGGTATACTCCTTATGCTTCTTCATTTTTACTTGAATGCATCATCATCCATCTATAAACACATGTAAATAACTTGTTAAAAATCAAGATATGATAAAACCATGACCACCTAAGGTCATGACATATATTTGAATACCATGAGTCATGGTTAAAATCTTTTTAACAAAAGAAACCTATGACTAGTATTCATGTTTTAACTTGATTAAAAGTCATATGAACCATTTTATGAATTAAATGTAGCCATGGGTTACAAATCTTACTTTTTAGGATTGTGGTTAACTAATAATCAAAGATCTCATAAGTGAACATGTGTAACTCAAAAATCATGAAAGACCATGACCTTAAAGGTCACGACAAGATTTAATGGACACTAATGATTTATGTACTAAGTTTTAAATAAGGGAATATGTATTATTACATTTGAAATGGACATATAAAAATCTCTAAAACACTTTATATATATATATATATATATATATATACACACATATATATATATATATATATATATATATATATATATATATATATATATATATATATATATATATATATATATATATATATATATATATATATATATATATATATATATATATATATATATATATATATATATATATATATATATATATATATATATATATATATAGCCGTGGGTTATATATAACCTTGAATGGGTTTTAAATGTACATGCATGCTTATATAAAACCTAGATCTAGTGTTAAGAGTTAAACCTAACGTGATAAACATAAAACAAGCTTATAGATCTTATGGGAACATTGGGGGAAAACAATATAGCCGTGAGCTATATGTTGTTTTCTTTTTTTTTTTTTTTTTTTTTTTTTTTTTTTTTTTTTTTGGGTAAAGGGGACTGTCCCCGGTAAAAGATATATTACACCAAAAAACGTTGAAGTACAAAGGATGTAGGTGAAATCCTACATCAAAGCCCGTTACATAGGCAACCACCACGCACATAAGCTGCGACAAACAAAAAAAACACTACAAAGGAGGACAAACCCCTCCTTATGAACTACCACAAGAAGTAGATCTACTTCCTACCACCACTAGATTGGAGTTGAAAATCACGGAACGCGTCTATTTGCCCCGGTAAGTCACGGACCTGATCCGCATAATCATCATCATAAATATCAAACTCCTCACCATCAACCTGATGACCTTTTCCACATGAAGCTAAATAATCATTATATTCCTCTTGAGAAGCAAATACCTCATCTTCATCGGAATCACTATAAGCACTCAAGTCTTTATGACAAAATGAAAGATTAGGTTTACTAGAAGATGCCGCATCCTCCTTAGTACCTTTATCTTGCACAACCATTGGAGAAGTATTAACCACCTGCTCCTTAGTACTCGTACCCTCCACATCAGCCCCCGAGACTTCACCAAGCTCTTTATCCTCCTCGATAAGTTTAGCAAAAGAATTCTTTAGTTCAATAGTATTAGTCGGCTTGTGAATTGTCTTCTTATTCGGCTTAACCACCGGCTTAATTGTTGAACCATTCTTCTTATTATGGTACGGTTTTTCCCGATACACAAATTTAGTTTTAGGCTTAGGAAGCCTTAAACCCTCAATATGACGCGGGTACGTAGCCTTGTTAGGCTGTTTATCCTTCCGATTAACTTGCACAAAACCATCATCCATATGTGCCCCTTGATCATCTTTCCTGGACACCTTTGGACAATACGCATTCGTGTGATCAAAAATTTTGCATGAATCACACCGAGGGGGCAGCCATTCGTATTCAACCCCTAGATCCTCCAAAGAATGTCCCAACCCGTCTTCATGCGGAATGGCCACCACTAAAGACTTCAAAAATTCATGTTCAGAAGAAACCTCAATAAGGGCTCGAGCATAAGTACAATGTCCCCACGGATTAAGGCACATGTCACTTGTGTAACTATCAAGCATAATTGGTTTACCCAACTTCGATGTTATCAAACTCAACCCTAATTCTGAAAAAGCTAAGATAGGCACATTATGGATTTTAACCCATATCGGCACTGATTTAATAGCCTCTTTAACCAATCTTGTATTCGGCTTCCAAATGTTAAGGATGATCGGAACTAAACGAATAAGCCATGGCCCATTTTCAATCACACGCTCCATACCTTCCTTAGAAGCAAACTTAAACAAGAAAAAACCATTACGAATAGAAATTCGCTGAATACATTAGCCCATGCATTTTTTACATAGCGTTCCACAATCGGGAATGCTAGTCGTTTACCCACAAAATAACCATACAGCGTATGGGCAAATTGGTCCCTAACCTCATCAATCGCAGCTAGAGGGATAGCCACGTCAGCCCCTGAAACAACCTCATCACTAGCAACCAAAGATACCGTAACCTTCCTCTTAGGTATTTCACTTTGAGCACCCTTTAATTGATCATAAGATTGATCATTAGAATTCTGTGACTCAGCACCTTCCTTGAGCGTCTTATCCGATACAAGCACCTTAGGTAGCATATCATTTAATGGCAAGGCAAAGTGATTCTGATTTGCAGGAGCGTTCCTAATAGCCTGTTGTAACGCTCCACCTTCAATCTTCTTTCCATCGATGTTTTTAAGACGCGATGCAAAAGAGTTCGTCAAAAAACCTTTCTCCATCTCTCATAACCCACGTACAGTAATAGATCCCAACCAGCAGACAAATAAACCCTAACGTACAATAACCTAATCCGAGAATGAAAGGCTCCTAAACGATTTTTCCGATCATAAACCATGCTTCTAATCATTGTCCATCTATTATCGCTTTATTTTGTATCCTTGTTTCTTGAATCTATTAGGGTTTCGTGTTTCATATAGGGCTTTTGTTTCATGAAGCTTTATCTGAGCGTGAAATTGTGACTGATTTAAGTAATAGGTATCATTATCTTGCGGGATAGATTGGATTTGTTTGAGGTTAGGGTTTCTTTTTTGGTTTTAGGGTTTCTGCCGTCTTTTCCATATTTTTAGGAATCACTGTTGTTTTCTTTGCTGCGAAATACCCTGATCATATTTGATTCGGGCTGGTCTCCATTGAATATTTATTAGTTTCGTTAGTAGTTGATTGACTGGTCGGGGCGTGATTGTTACAAACCTTGTTTAGGGTTTCTTCTGGTGCCGTTTGGGATTCTTTTGGTGCTATTGATTGTGGGTTTTTTAGAGAGATGGAGAAAGGGTTCCTCAATAGTCCTAAAGCCGCTGCTGCTGATCACACTAAGTCAGAGGATATTGGTAAGGACCTTGTGAAGAAAATTCGTAATATTGAAGGAAAGGTTATTGGGAAAGATGGTACACGTCTTCAAGCTAAACGTGGGGAGGTAATCAGTGAACATAAGGCTACGTTTGCTGTTGCTGATGGTCCTGCCAATGTTATTGTCCATAATCCAAAAGGTCAGCCTTTGAAGTCTATACTTAAACAACATGGGATTGTGGAGGATGGAAGGACTAAGACGAGCTCATCGCCTGGAAACAATGAGAATGAGGGGTGTTTGCAGCTTGATGTTGCAGATGTTGTTGAAAACACTGTTTGTTCAAAGGTGGATGCTGAAATTCGAGCAGCACCTAAGGTGGTTGTGGTAAACGCACAGACAGAGCCTGCATCATTCGTCAGCAAGGATATAAAGAAGGTTTCGCTTTCTGTTTTAAAGAATGATAACAAGGTTTTGGGTTGTAATGTGGAGATCCCGTTGGCTGCTGTTCAAGAAGTTTGTGACTTGTTTGCAAACACTATCTGTGGGTACTTCATTGGCAAACGTCTTGCGTTTCCTATCGTTGATATGTACGTTAAGAATGTGTGGGCAAAATATGGGCTGGAGCGTGTGGTATTAAGGAAGGGCCTATTTCTTTTCAAGTTCCGATCTAATGAGGGTATGAATAAAGTACTTGAAGGAGGTCCGTGGCTGATCCGTTCAGTTCCATTATTTCTGAATGTTTGGAGTCCAAACTCACGGCTTCACAAAGAGGAAATCAAAGCTGTACCGGTGTGGGTGAAAATTCATGAGGTACCTATTGTAGCCTATTCAGAAATTGGTCTTAGCTTGATCACGACTGAGCTAGGACGCCCTATTATGTTAGATACATACACAAGTGACATGTGTCTTAACCCGTGGGGTACTCGTGATTATGCAAGAGCGCTTGTTGAGGTATCGGCTGAAGTACCGTTACTTAAAAATTTAGTAGTAGCTATTCCATTTAGTGATGGCTCGGGACACTCAATGGAAACGCTTGAGGTTGAATACGAATGGCAGCCTCCTAGGTGTAATGTGTGCAAGACGTTTGATCATGATGATAAGCAATGTCCAAAGAGGAAATGTGAACCTAAGCATACATCGGCCGACGAGGAGGGCTTTGTTCAGGTTATGAGGAAGAAGACCAGCAAGCCTACGGTTAATCAATCACGTCCTATTGATGGTATTCGACTTCCTAAACCTAAAACAAATTGGTTCTATAGAGCTGTTTCTAAACCTAAGTCAACAAATTCCACTACTAATTCTAAACCGAAATATGTTAAGGACAATATCAATGGAATGGAATTAAAAAACTCGTTTGCTAAACTTAGTGAAGAGGATAAGGTTTTAGATGCGGCTAATGGGGCTGATATGGTTGATACTAGTCACCACGATACGACGGTGACTAGTGATGTTTCAAATGTACATGAGGTGAACAATGGTAACAATGTAAACGAAGGGGCTGATGTAGCTTCGTCTAGTAAACCTAAATTGTCATTTGGACATCTTGATCTCAGTAATGTTAGTGACTCCGATGAGGATGAGGTGTTTGCATCTCAAGATGAATTTAATGCGTATATGTCATCGATCGGGGGTGGTAATTCACTTGAAATGGAGGATTATGATGAATATGACGATTATGCGGATCAGATACGTGATTTACCTGGAGAAATTCAAGCTTTACGTGATATTCAGCTCCATCATCGAGTTAGGAAGTAATTCTTGATTTTGTTAGTTCATAAGAGGGGGTGTCTTCTTATGTGGGGTTTTGTTTGTTACACATTTTGTTTTGTGTTTGCTGGTGCCTATGTAACGGGCCGTGGTGTTAGGACTCTCCTACATCCGTTTGTACTTCAATGTTTTTTGGCGTAATATATTTTACCGGGGAATATCCCCTTTACCCAAAAAAAAAAAAAAGAGAATGAAAGGCTCCTTCAAATGCAGTAACAAAGGAAGAAATGAATACCCTAACAACACCTACCACAAGATATATAACGTAATGAAAAATAAAAAGGATCCCACGTTTTAGGGTTACATCCACCAAAACATGAAACCCTAGTTATTATCACCAGCCGTCACAAATCAAGTAGCAAGGATGGAGGACGAAATTAATCTAACCTATTGAGACATACGATTTCAAAGAGATTCACGAACAGACTAGAATAAAAATACAGATTTAGGGTTTCCAGAATAATAAGATTGGAAAGAAGATGAAACAGCCACCAAAACTAACCACTACAGTCACAAGACTAACTAATATAGCCAAGATTGAGGTGGTCCGATCAGAAAAAGTGGCGGCCGGAAATCACCATTTGAGAGAGTTTTTTTTAGGGTTCACCCCAACTTGTCTTTATATGTTGTTTTCTTGGAATTGTGGTAACCTTGGAAACATGCAAGAAGCCTAGATAATCATGTTGTATTTTTATAAATATTTACAAGACATAAAACTAGCTAAAAAGTTCATCTTGGAAACACCAAGATAAAAATTGGGTTACATGTATGTATGTATGGACTTATGACTTGGTTTCTTAATTTGTACATAGCTAGATCTTATTTTGGGGACACTTATAAGTACATGCAACCTTAAAACAAGTTTTAGCTCATCTTAATAAGCTTTGATTAATTATAGCCGTGAGTTATAAGCTCATATTAGGGCTTATGACTTGCATGCAACCTTATAACACATCTAGATCTCATTTGGTACATCAAATAAAAATAAACTATAAGTTCTATTCTTTTATTAAGGTTTAAAACTAAATATGGATAAGCTAATAATAATCTTATAAGAAAATCCTTGATTAATACTTACATGAAATGAAAAGTAATATTAACGGACTAATTAAGCCCATGCAACATTAGCCCAAGACTTAATGGACCCAATAAGCACATTTAATAAATCTTAGTATCTTAATGCACTTAAGATTATGCTTAGGCCCATTTAAATAACTAATGGGCTTAAAAATGTATTTAAGCCCAATAAATGTTTTGAAGGCCCATTTAACAAGTTAGTAAACTTAAAATGTATTTAGGCCCACTAGATGGCCCATTAGATATTTTAGCCCATTTAATGAGCCCATTTAATGTTTTGGAAAATTTAATAAAAGTTTTTATAATAAAATATAGCTTATAAAAACTTTTGGACTAAAAGGATAATTTATGAAACTTAAGGACTAAACCCGTGACTTATGAAACTTGTTTTGATAAATTAGTAAACACAAGGACTGAAAATGTAATTATCCGAAAGTCTAGGGTTTAATAAATATCATCCGTGGCATATTAAACCCTAGGGACCATTTTGGAAAGTTTCTAAAAGTTGTTTTGTCATTTTATAACCCTAAGGACCATTTTGCTAATAATCCGAAACTTAAAGAAACCCTAGGGACTGTTTTTGTCATTTTATGAAAGTTATAAAACCTAGATATAACTAGGAGGACTGAATCTGACATAAGCCGAAACTTTAACAAGCCCTAGGTACCAAATGTGTAAAATCCGAAAGTTTACTTTGTTTAAAATATGGAGGGACTAGTTTTGCCATGTTCCGAAACTTAAACTAGCCCTAACCCTAATTCTCTTTTAAATTTAGTAAAACTTAATTAAAACCTAAACCATAAGGATTAATGTATAAATTCTTAAACTTGTAACTGATAAATTATTTTATAAATGTTAAGTAATTTATCGGAACTTTAAAGTTAAATAAAATATTTTATTTTATTTTTCAAAAATAAAATATTTATATTTTTGCTTTATGAAATAAATTTTATAAACAATATGGATATGTATTATTAATACATGAACTTATATACTTTTAGGAAATAAAATTATATGAACGTTAAATAATTTGAATACTAATATTAGAAGTAGAACACCTTATGTTTACTTAAAATATGAAACTTAATTGTAAGTTTAAATGGTTATTACTAATACATATACTACGAACGTAAACTAATATTTTAAGTAGAACATTTTTGTGTTTACTTAAATATGAAACTTAATAGTAAGTTTAAATGGATGTTAATAATACATGAACTGCGAACGTAAACTAATATTTTAAGTTGAACATTTTTGTGTTTACTTAAATATGAAACTTAATTGTAAGTTTAAATGGTTATTACTAATACATGTACTACGAACGCAAACTAATATTTTAGGTAGAACATTTTTGTGTTTACTTAAATATGAAACTTAATAGTAAGTTTAAATGGATGTTAATAATATATGAACTGCGAACGTAAACTAATATTTTAAGTTGAACAATAATTGTGTTTACTTAAATATGAAACTTAATTGTAAGTTTAAATGGTTACTACTAATACATGTACCACGAATGCAAACTAATATTATAAGTTAAACATTTTATGTTTACTTAACTATGAAACTTATGTATTTAAGTTTAAATAAATATTGTTAATACTTGTACTACAACTATTTAGATAAATACTGTAGCATTAATAAACTGACTAAAAATCTATATAAGCATACACATATGTTGTTTGTACTATCTATTAAGAGTGTACTATTTTATTTGGCATAACTTTTGGCGTGAGCATTATTTGGATATACGTGTTATACAGCTATTGCCAACTCCCAGGTGAGTTTACAGCCCCATATAAACTATTGATAAACTTTTCCTCTACGGGGGATAAAACATGCAACTATTTTAAATGTACATAACTGAATTGTATAAACTTGACTATGATTGACTATTAGAGAAACTGTTAAGTTGTTGTAAATTACCCGAATGTTATAAATAGATCTATTAGGGATTGACCATCCCCATCTGGGTGAGTCATGCTCACTGTGCCTTGGCCAGGACAACAGATGTATACCATGTTGGAACTGGGTTTGGGTGTCTTTCTGTAAGACACTACGTCCTCATCTGTTGAGGACTATGGAAGGTTAAGCTTCAGTTTCAAGTAATAGCAATTGTAATCTACTTTTTACTAAGAATGCTTTGTGCATTGTTACTTCTATGATTAATGTATGTCCAAACTAATTATTGTTAAACCTGTAAATTCACCAACTTTATGTTGACCCGATAAGCATGTTTTTCTCAAGAAAATGAAGTTAGAACGTGATATGTGCATGGAGTCAAGCATCATTGTAATCTGCATTGTAGGACTCGTTAGGGTTCTATTTGGGGAAACCTAAACAATCTACTTTTATCATGTTGAAGACAATTTTTATAAATTTGTTTAATAGTCATGTAATCTGATTTGAATAACTTCTTATCTTATGCTCTATGAACTATGTGCTATCGATCCACCCTTGTGACATCTCCGTTAATAACTCCGCATATTTTGACCCTACCCGGGGTGTCACAGAAGGCAACCCCTCTCTCAACTTCTTTAGGAGAGAAGGGTGAAGATAGAGCGCACCCTCAGCTCAATAGTGTGGAGTCAGCATTGGTAAGCAATTTAAATCTGAATACATCTCAAATTTCCTTAACAATTTCTGTCATTTGTCACTCTGAGTCTGCATCAGGGCATGAGGCGTTAGCAAATACAACAGCTGACGCTGACCCTGGCCCTTCTGTTTCTCAAGATGTAGTTCCCTCACAACAGGGTCCTACTGAAGGAACCAAAAACATTATCATTAATCTTAACTCATCAGGGACTCTTTCTCAGGATCCATCAGGTAAAACCAACCCTGGTGGTGAAGGACTTGAAACCGACCAGCACACTGAAGGTGGTGATTAGCAGACAACCAAGGAAGAGCCTCTCTCTACTGGCGCCAAGGGGGGACACTTGCCTACATTTGTATTCAGCATGTCTGTTGATGACTTGGAGAAAGAGTCAGGGCTGAGTGAAAGAACTCCAGTAAATCTGGATGATAGTGAACCTGAAGACGATCTTGCTGATCAAGCTTCCAAGCCTCCATCCCCCAGAACCATTAAGGTAAATGAACTGACAAATCAAGTGTTGGAATCTACAATCACAAGTGTCTAAGCTCAAGGAGGAAAAGTCTATTGCTGATGCTGAACTAATTACTCTTAAAGCAAGGCCAGTCTCCCACTGCTGAGCAGATCAAGGATGTAATTCTCACAGCTCTGAAGCCATTAGTGAAGGATGTGGCCACCACCACCTCTGTCAAGCAAAAAATCACCTCACTCATGGACTCCATTAATACTGCATCTTTTGAGCTCCCTGTTGAATTCAATCCCATTCCCAATCAGCTTAATGAGCTATGTGATTTAGTATCGAAGATCAAGGATAGGGTGGGTCATCTGGAACAACAAAAACTGAACCTCTTAGATGAAGTTTAGCAGAAACTGAATGCTCTTGCCAATGTTCCAGCAATGCTGGCCAAGGTCTCATCCCCCTTAGACTCTCTATGTGCATGTTTACCTGCTTGGGGTTCATCAGAAGTTACAGGGAAATCTTCTGCTAAGGGGGAGAAAGTCACTATTCAACATCCCTTTAACAACATGCACAAAAGAAGGCCAAAAAACAACCTTTTGTGTATGTATCACCTTTTAGTGAAGGAAGTCCAGCTAAGACTAAGGGGGAGTCTCCAACAAAGGGAAGTCATGTTGAGGGACTTACCACCAGCAATGACTCATCTGGTAATGGGCCACCTCCTATATAACCCAAAAAAAGGTCATTTCATAATGGATAAAAGAATTATGAAGTCTGGGATGGCCACTCAAGAAGAACTTGATAAATTACACAAGCTTCAAGATGAAGAAAAGCTCAGAGATCTGAAGATGATCTTATATGAAATAATTGGAAAATATGAGGTTGAAGGCCTCTTCAAGAAAAAGATGTTATACGAAAAGTTTTGTATAGCAAGGTTGAACAGAAGATATCTCTTAGAAATCACAAACGTTGACATGATGAATTACAAGGGAGATATCAATCTGAAGTTCTATAGGGCTGATGGGTCTGATGAGATCATAGATGACTTCCAAGGGAATGAGCTCTCCTATACTGAATGGCTAGAGATGAGCAGAAACATTGAAAAGAGAAAATCCAAGAGATGGGATGAGGTTCGCACAAGAATTGAACACTTTATGAGAAATCATGAAAGGCTTGGTCAACATTTGAACATCAGCAACCAAATCTCACTGGAGGATCAAGATCCAATTCTGGAACTGAACAAGAGAGCCAATCTAGTTCAACCTGGTGAGGGTGACATCTTTGTCACAACCAAGAAATACAAAGATCTTGTTCAGTTTGAAAATCATCTCCCTGGACATGTGTTAGAAGAACCATAATTGGGAATGATTATGTTCAACTATCACGAACGACAAGATTTTGTGGGTGTTAGTGATCTTGATGATCTAAACAACGAACTTCTTGGAAACATTCAGAGAATCTTCTTTGCTCACCATGGTGGTCCAGGACTCACTGAAGTTGCTAAAACCTTCAGCATGCGCTTACTATCAATATTGGACTTCAGAAACTCTGATCCATCAGTTTAGACCCCTGTCATTGAAGAACTTAGGCCAAAGGAAAACTGATTAATCATTTGTATTATTTTTGTTGTAATTTGTAATGTTTTATGAATAAATGATTATCTGATGTTTATAGGTTATTAATTGTTTAGTGCAAGTAAGAAGAAGTTGTTATGCCCACTGACTACTGACATTAGATTTAGGCTATTTGTATATCCAAATAGGGGGAGATTGTTGGGTCAGTATTTACAGACCCTGAAGCAACGCTAGGATTTGAATATAAAATCCTCCTAAGTGTTTCATGCTCAACAGTAAGGCTAGTTTGCTGAAGGACGATAAGAGGAACAAAGTTCCTACTGAAGAATTTTTAGTTGAAGAATGTTCAGCACTCCCCTCCCAGCGAACCTTAGAAGACAAATGAGTCTTCGCTTCAAATACTAGGCGGTCTAGTTGCTGAAGAACAAGGACTGAAGAAGGGCTTTCAGTTCAGTTTGGTTTGACAATACCAAACTGAATGATGTCGATCTCCTCTAGGATACTATAAGACTCTTCAATATTCTGATGGTTTGCATTAGGCGGGAAAAGATAACTTTAAGTCAAAGTAGGTTGCTTGTATACTTAGATATAAGTACAACCTTTATCTTTTCTAGAATAGTTTAATATGTACTTTGTACTGTTTATCCAGCATGGGCATCAACCAACCACTAGATAAACCCATGCATTGGAACATGCAAAATGCAAACCCTAATTTACACTGCCTATATAAGGAGTGTAAATTGGGAGAGAAATGGTTAACCAATACAAGATATAAAACTCTAGAAAACCTTTCTCTCTCGATACCAACTAAACAATATAGCCAAGATGCATATGAACGTTTAGATTAGAGCTTAGACTTTAACTTTGGTTAGACGTTTAAGTATAGGAGATCAAAACCCATTGTCATTCAACCACTTTGTTATTCCGCAAACAAAGTGGGTTATAGATTCTTTATTTGATTCTAATAAAAGTCTATACGTTGAAAAGTTATTGGTATTGTTGTTTTAATTGTTCATAGTTCTTATTTATTGTTAAAACAACACACTTGAGTCGAAGTAAGGAGTTATTACTTAAGTTGATAAGTAATAACGAATTACAAGGGACCAACAGATGCAAATAGATTTGAATTCTTGGTAACACATATTGGTATGCTTAACCAATGAACTGTTGCATATGTTAAGGGGAGGTAATAGCTGTACGATTTTTATGCTAATTTTTATTGTATAGTGTTTGTTTTGTGTTTTTGATGTGATTGCAGGTTGATAGAATAAGATAAAAGAGGATATAATGATAGTGGAATGTATGAACTGGTCAAATGTGTGAGGTACCGTTATGGACCCAAGTACCGCTAGCACAAATGCAAGTACCGATTATGTTCTATGTACCGCTAAATATCCGTTGTACCGTTGAGGGTCTCTTTTGTAAATTTGACGGTTTCTTCGCGCTTGGGTTTGTTATTTACATAAATACTTACTCCAATTATACAATTGATTCACCTAATCTTTTATTCTTATCTCTCAATTCTATAATCTTCTCTCTGATTTTTCGATCATCAAAAATACTAATGGCTGCTTTACAAGTGATCTCTAAGCACAACTCGGTTGCGAACCTTGCTCAGAATGATGATTCTCTTGGTTTCCATGAGATACTTGGATTTTTATCTCGAAGTCATATTCGTTTTGCGCGTACTGTACGTCCCATTGTCTCTATTTTTATTGTTACACAATTTTGGAATACTGCTGTCTTAGATACTCATCAAAATCAACCTTGCATTAGGGCTAGGGTGAATAATAGAAATATTTATGTGACCGAGGTACCGCTAAGGGCTAGTTTAAGACTAAATGATGAAAATGGAGTAAGTATGTTAAATAATACAGAGATACATGATGGTCTTGCAGCCATAGGTTATCAGGGTGGTAGGAAAAGTCTTACTTTCTTTAAAGCTTTATTTTCACCACAATGGAAATTGCTTTTTCATGCCATTATTCACTGTATGAGCTCCAAAAGTACTTCTTTTGATCAAATCCCTATTGCATTGGCATCAGGTGGTATTTGGAAGGAGCAAATGACAGAGTTTTTAACTTTTCAAAATTAATTTTTGAATGCATGACTAGGAATTTGGAAGGAGTTAAAAAGTTTTTGATGTATCCTAGATTTATTCAGGCTTTAGTTAATGACCAAATCCCTAACCTACCAGAGTTGAAAAATACATGGGATGTTCCTACATTTACAAAGAGAACTTTCTCTTTCTTGACCAAACAAGGCAATGCCTTTACAGGAACTGTCACACCCTTATTTGCAAATATGTTAGCCCAACCAGCCAACCAAGAAGGCGAGGAACCTAGTTCAGCTAGTGCTTCTCAGCAAACTCCTTCTCACCAGAGTCCCCATTCTTCTGAAGATACTCAATCTTCTTCTCACAATGTTGGTAATCAACCAAATTCAGATGAGATGATTCACACACCTGCTGCTTCAATTGTTGCTAGTGGTTCACCACAAGCACAAGCAACAAAGGTGGTGGATGTTACAAATTTAACTGCATTATGCACTGGCTTGTCTAAACAGGTACATGTATTGCAAAAGGAGAAGCTTACTCAAGATAAGAAAATTGCTGAATTAGAGGCCAATTTAATCAGACTAAGGCATAAGGTATCTCCTTGGATGAGGCAGAACAGATTAATTCAGAAAGCTACTCTTAAGAAGCAAAGATTCAAGAACCTTAAGAAAAGGCAACTGAATGCAACTAAACAGGGAAGGAATTATGAAGAACAAGGACCTTGTTCTGACATTTATACAAGGGTCTCTGGAAATGACATCAATTTTGAAGCTGATGATGCCATTGGAAATTTTGAAGATGGTGATGGCTTAGAGACTATTGTGGATAAAGATAGTTTAGAGCCCACAAACATGGAGCTTCAACAAGAAGAACCACAAAATGAAGAGATGTTGGTGACTCAGCCACAACCACAACCTCAATCACCTAACTACAAGTGAATTGGAGTAGTTTATATGAGAAGCTGGAGGATATTAATGTTCAATTTCCTGTGTCTTCAACTCTACCTTAAAGATAATTTTAGTTTCACAAGAAACAGTCTTTCCAAGTACTGTCAAGATCAAGAGTGACTTATAGATCAGACAAGACTAAGGAGTTACAATTTAAGAAGACAACTTCAAAAGAAGGAAAAGTATCTGGAGATACTTTGGTGATTCAAGAAACAAGTGTGTCTTACACTGGTGAAGTAAACACTGTTGAAGAGCCAAGTACTGCTAAGCCAACTAAGCCGACTGTAAGTACCGCTGGTGAAATACCTTCACTACATTCTTCTGCAGAAAGTCAAACTCCTTTTGGAGAGGATGGGACTTTAGCACAAGTACTGCTTGATCTAAGGGATAAGAGCTCAACTGAAAAAGCAAGACAAGCAAAAGCAGAGTTAAAGGCACAACAAGAGATTCTTACCAAAAAGGAAAAGGCTAAAGGCAAGAAGATTCAAGCTTCACAGCCCACTAAAGGTGTTATCATTCAACAACAATCAAATGAAGATGAAGAGAGAAAATCTTCAAAGATAAAGAAGA
The DNA here is from genome assembly GCA_025667525.1 of Glebionis coronaria. Classification (NCBI taxonomy): domain Eukaryota; kingdom Viridiplantae; phylum Streptophyta; class Magnoliopsida; order Asterales; family Asteraceae; genus Glebionis; species Glebionis coronaria. Next base: position 339,646,021 of record CM046877.1, read on the forward strand.
AACTACCTAAAATCAATCCAAAGGATAAGGGCAAAAAGGTGTTACAATCTGAATCTGAGAAAGAAAGTGATTCAGATGATGACATTAGCAAAGTCATGAATAGATTCAATTAACTAGAGCATGATGAAGAGTTAGCTTTCAGATTGCAAGCTCAAATGCATGAAGAACAGTTACAAGAAAACCTTGCAACAAAGAAACAATTGCTTGAAGCCCAAAGAGTACATCAAGAGTGGAACATTGAAGAATATGATAGAATTTAGGCTGAACTTAAAGCAAGTGAGATTCTTGTAGAGTCATTCCTAGCCGAAGAAAGGGATGCTTATGATGAAGAGGAGAAAGACAAGCTAATTGATGATTTAGTGAGGGAGCAACAAAGATTATTTGCAGAAAAGAGAAGAAAAGAAAGGGTTAAGCCTCCAACCACTATGCAAATCAAAAATCAAATGATGTCCTACCTCAAGAAAGTCAAGCATTTTACCCATGCTCAATTGGTTAGAAAGACTTTTGAAGAAATCAAGGCTTTGTATGAACAACATAAGAGAACCAAGTTGAATTTTGTTGAAATTGGTTCTGAAAAGGACAAGCAAGACATTGAAGATGTAAGGAAGCATCTTCAACAACAAAGATAATTTAGAAGTACCCCCAGGCTTGATGCAAGTACTGTTGGACAAAAGGAAGCATCTCTTAATTTTCTCTCCCCTCTAGGGGCGATTTCCGGCCGCCCCTCCCTCATCACTTTCTGATCAATCTTTCTTCTAATATCGTCTCTCATCATCTACAATTTATTCGATGGTTATTTTCTGATTTAAGATTTATGGGATTTCCTTCGTGGGATCCTTTCGAACTCTGAACAGATTAACGACATCTTTTAATCTAGTTGGTATGCAATCGATTTAGGGGATTGATTTTACTAGGGAGGGGCGGGGTAATCTTATTTCTTATTTTTTGCGGTTGTCGCTGTTATCAGCCGTGATTAACCGAAAACCCTAATTTTCTAGGGTTTTGTTTTTCTTGTAAATCTCTGGTGGGTATCACGGTGGTGGTCTTGGGTTTAGATCCGTCTTTTACATGCTTATCTGTTGGGGATCTTGGTGTATTTTGGCTTGGGATCTGATGGTTACATCCTAGTGGGTGTTATATTTGATGCCGACTATGTTTGAATCTGCTTGTGGTGATGATTCGAGCATTGGTTATATATGGTGCGATCAAGAAAACTCATTTTAGGGTTTTTTTACGTGTAAATGTTCCATTTTTTCTGATCTCGCTATATTTGGGTGGTGGTGTGTTTTTTCCTAACGTAATGATAGCATTGTATATATGTTGTTGTTTTTGTCTCTGGTAATACTTGGTCACCCTAGTAAGGGTTTCAGTATTAAGAGCATTGATGACTGATCCGAATTTGAATGCTTCCTGTATCTGGTCAGCATGACGTTGGGTGTTCTAGGGCACGTTTATGGGTGTACTTTTGGCTGTGCAGGTATGCTGCGTATAGGGCATCCGTAACTTTTGTAAGGTTACACGACTGGTTCTTTTTCTGCTGTGGGTTAAGGGGAGTGGTACTACGATTGGTGTTATGCAGGTTCTTTGCCGAGGTGTTTGTGTCTTCATGGGGAGGTATTTAGAAGGGCAAAGGAGGTTGTTTTTTGGTTAAATAGGGTGTCCATTCTACACCCTGATGTGGTTTAACCATTTGGGAAGTTGGACTTGTGAGTCTGCAAGTTCTTATATGTGTCGTTTAGACACTGATACTGATAGTACACGGGTTGGCAGGTGTTATCAACCAGTGTTATTCGTGAATTCCTATAGTACGCGTCGTGTCGGGTACTTAGCTTCGGATGAATAATGTGGTGTCTATCGTGGAGGTAGGAGCTGACTTGGTAGATCCAAGAAGTCTCCTGTATGGTTAACATATCTAGTACGTACAGTATTTCATTCTTATATTTAGACGGAAAGGTTGTTAACGTTGGTAGTCATAGGGATGGCATGTCATTCTTATGTAGGATTTTTGGTTCTCGCACAATGTTTTTGTGCTGATTATAGCCCATGTAACGGGCCGTGATGTTAGGATTCACCTACATCCGATTGTACTTCAATGTTTTTTGGTGTAATATATTTTACCGGGGTTGAATCCCTTTTACCCAAAAAAAAAAAGGAAGCATCTCCACCTATCAAGACTACCTATGTTAGTAAGAAGAAAAGGGTGATAGAAGTTTTAAAGGGATCAGAGATTAATCAAGGAATGGATTAAGGGAATACAACCTAAGATGCTAACAGGAAGACTAAAAATGTACAAGCAGTACATACACAGTCAACAATACTTAAGGAAACAATACATACTGATTTGGAGGAGGGTTCAATAGAGTTTGAAGGAACCTCCAAGGGTATTAAAAGAAAAAGATCAACAAAGAAGAAGCAAGAAGCTAAGAAAAAGGTGAAGTCTACTGAACAAGATAGTGATGATGATGAAGAAAGCTGCATAAAGCACTTAAAGATAGTGAACTTTGAAGATCAGTGCAGTGACACAGAAATCTTTGGAAAAAAGTCAGATATCATAAGATGGACAAGTGCTATGAAGGATGGATTAGAAATTCATGGAATCACTAGGTCAGATGGAACATTCAGGATGTTCATACTACTTGAAGATATTCTACACATCCTTGACAGACAAGACATTTAAGATCTCAACAAATTTGTTGGAGGTGGAAGTGAAGGTCAAGCAGAAGTCACACTATTGAGGAATGAACTGAAGTTTATGTATGAGCCACATACTTGTGATCAAAGAGTATTGAAGGACTTAGAGAATCAGGTTCCTAGTTACTGGAGATATTATAGATCATGTGGGATACATACATTAGATGTGGACGACATAACCTACTACATGCTTCAAGAAAAGAGATATCATTTTGGAAGAAGATTGTTGGAAAGAATGTTAGAGCAACAATTGGAAGTTTCAGAAGAATCTGCTAGTGCTTTGGAGTTGATCAGAATGGTTAAACAACAAATCAAGGATTTGGAGCAAGAGGAAGAAGCTGAGAAAGAGCCTTAAGTGTTTGATTTACCATCACACTTCACAAATGGTTCTCAGTTCACCATGTCTAACATACATAAGAACTGGCTAGTCCATAAGCAAACGGTTTATGGTGAAGACTTCTCAAATCCGTTGAAAGCTGGTAGTTTGCTCAAAACTATATGGTTCTAACTCACCATGTTTTGAGACAAAGAGTTGGCTAGTCCTAGACAAACGGTACTAGGTAAAGACATTATCAAATCCGTTAATGGTTGACAGTTTACCAAAAATTGTAGGGTTGTCAGTACACCTTATTCTTTATGAATAAAGTATTGGCTATTCTAGAGTGTACGGCTAACTGGTAAAGAATAAATCAAATCCGTTGATAGCTGATGATTTGCTAAAAATCATGAAGCCAATACAGATTGGTCTTTCTTGTTAACCGTTTTATTTCAGGTATGAAGATGCAAGCAAAGGAGTATTAGTTTCAAAGAAAGAATACTTAGAAGGTTTTGTCTCATCAAATCAAGACAGAAGTTCATGATCAAGAGTTCATAGATTTAACTTAAGAAAACGATTACTGTTGCTGCAGAACAAAATGAATGTTCACAAGACATAAGAAGATCATAATTTTAAGACAGAGATGATATTCATGAGACCTTAAGGTTATCTTATCAAAAGAAGATCTGCATAAAAGTGTTTGGCTACATTCAGTTGGATACAAGTACAAATTACCAAGTTCAATCTAAGTTTGAAGAGAAAATTGAAGACATGTATTCTAATACATTCAGTACAAATAGAAACAAGAAGAAAACAAGTTGTCATTCTTGTTTAGGGGAGGATTGTTGGGAATTATTTGTAAAGTACCAAGTACTGTTAGTGTTAGCAAGTACCGTTAGTGTTAACGCGGTACATAGCAAGTACTGTTAGTGTTAAGTACAAGTACTGCTATATTGATTAGGACGAATATATCTTTATAAAAGATATGTCATAGTTATAGTTAGAGTATATCTTATGTGATATACTTAATAGTTATAATATTGATAATATATCGTTTGTGATATACTTATCTTTATAGAATATTCTAAGGTTTCTAGGGTTCCTTACTCTATAAAAGGAACATAGGTACAATGACATTTAAAAAAAGAAAAAAAAATCCTAGTAAACACCTATGGCGGCTGAAAATCGTTTTTTCTCTACGATTCCACTTTGGTTAGTCTCATCATGAAATCTTATAAGCAATTCGTGTGTAAACACGTTTTTCTTATTTCATCTAGTGGTTGACTATCTTTAGTGGGTTCGTTTTTTGTATTCTTGTCGGCACTTTGTTTTTTCCCTTTTATTCAGTCGGTGCAAAACTTTATTTATAATGCGTATTAGACTTTAGTTTTTCTGGTTTGCATTAATTGCTTGCTTAGGGATTCGCTTTGGTGGGGTTGCTTGGTATTTTTTAATCGTTAAGTTTTGTTTTAAGATTCGCTAGTATTTGGCTCTAGTTGGATTATTTTATTCGCCAGGTTTGTGATTGGTGACTGAATTGTGACTAGCAACGATTGGTGGATTGGTTTATTTTACGTTTCATTAGCTAGCATTACGATTTGGCTACTATTTATTGTTTGTGAAGCAGATTTATTTTATGGAGGGTTTCGTGAGTGATTCGGCTGAGGTTGTTTCAAATCCTAGTTTGGGTACTGGAAGTGATAATGCTAACGGTGAACGACAACAGCTGAATGTAGAGTCGTTAGAAGATGTTGAAAAATTGTTCTCGATCTCTCTCAATACTGTGGAAGTGATTAATAGGTTTATGAATGATGTCCAAGGTGACAAATATGAATTCTTGAAGCGAATGACTAATGAGCAATGGACTAAGACCCTTGATATTATATGTGCACGCCAAGTGGAGTTGGAGAGAAATGTTAGAACATTAAAACGTCAACATATTAATGCTACCAAAGCAGGTGTGCGTGATGATGCTAGGGTTCCGTCTATGAGTACTACTGTAGGGCATGATGCTAGGGTTATACCAGATTTATCTAATGTCACAATGCGTATGTCCTTGGATCAGCATAATGAGGTGAGTGTATCATCTCCTACGTTTAGTAAATTGGTTAATGATGAGCTATCGTTTGCACAATTGGATATAAACCCTAATGACGGGAGTGATGTAGTTGACTCTAATATGGATGATTTCACGTTTTCTAATCCAAGTGATCCAGTGATAGCTGTCGAGGAAACTGTGAAGGAATACCCTATTGTATAGTCGGTAGATATTGGTGGTCCAACTAACTCCTATGCAGCTGCTGCTAGTTCAAGCCGACAAGCTTCACCTGTTGCTCGTGGTAATATAGGTTCTGCCATATCTGAAAACAGGTTTGAGGGTGTTCAGGTATCTATTCCACGTAAAGTGGTTGAGAAGGTTAATACACGTTTTCATAATACGCTCTATGGATATTTTATTGGTAAACGAATGGCATTTCCAGTAGTTGAATATTTTGCTAAAACTAATTGGGCTAAATTTGGGTTAAAAAGGATCATGATGAATTCCAATGGTTTCTTTTTCTTTCAATTTGATGCACAATCTGGATATGAAGCTGTTTTGGGAGGTGGACCATGGATGATTCGTAATTCTCTCATTATTCTTAAAAGGTATACTATGAAGACTAGCCTTCGTAAAGAAGAATTTACCTGTATTGTGTGGGTTAAAATTCATGATGTGCCTCTTCAAGTGTTTGAGGAAGAGGGTATTAGTCTGATTGCTACATATCTTGGTAAGCCTATTATGCTTGATTCTTTTACTAGCACTATGTGTAAAGAATCTTGGGGTCGTAGTAGTTTTGCTCGTTGTTTAATTGAAATTAAAGCTGATTGTGATTTACATGAGACAATTACTATTGGTGTTCCTGATTTGGAGGGTGAGGGGTTTACTAAGGAAACTATTAAAGTTGAATATGAGTGGAAGCCGCCTAGATGCTCTACATGTAATATCTTTGGTCATACGGCTGAAACTTGTCCTAAACGTGTTCTCCCTAAAGTGGCACCTAAAGTTATACATGAACAAGATGATGGATTTCAACAAGTTCGTAGTAGAAAGCATAACAACAAAGGAAAGCAAGGAAGCCAGATTCCGAGAGGTGTCCCGTTAAGCAAAGGTTTCCAGGTTGGTAATCCTTTTACTTTTAGTCCGAAGTCGTCCACTTCTGGTGCTCATATACATGATAACTCATCTAACCCTGGTAAGACCTCGAATGTATCTAAACGTGATAATAGTAAAGATGATAGTGGTACCAAATCTGGGTTGCATACTAGTAGTTCAAATAAAGGTAAATATGTGGTAAGTGGCGTTTCTACTTCGAATTCATTTGGGACTCTTTCAGGGGATATAGGTGACCTAAGTGGAGATGATGATGATGAGGAGGTTGAAAACATTTATGATGAATCTGCTAATCTTCTTAATTCTCAATCAGGGGCAAGCACTCCTGCCACGACTGTTTTAAATGTTTAGTATCGCCTCGTGGAATATAAGGGGTCTGAACCAATCCCCTAAAAGAATAGAGGTTCGTCAGGTTATTAATGAAAATAATCTGAGTGTTTGTGCTATCTTGGAGTCTCATGTTGATGCTTCGGGTGTGTATGATATGTGTCGTAAGATTTTTAGCAGATGGAAGTGGACGTCAAATGGTGGTTTGTGTCCTAAAGGGACACGTACAATTCTTGGCTGGAATGATGATAATGTGGATGTTATGGTGTTGTCTCAAACAAGTCAAGTTATGCATTGTCAGGTTAAAACGCGTATGGATAACCGTACTTTGTTCTGCTCTTTCGTTTATGCTGATAACTACTATATACATCGGCGTGTTCTTTGGAATAATTTGGTTGCTCATGCTACTTTTATGCGGGATAAGCCATGGGCTGTTTTTGGTGATTTTAATGCTGCTCTTAATATTGAGGATCACTCATGCGGCGGCTATACTCCTAATATTGCCATGCGGGAATTCAAGGAGTGTGTTAATCTTATGGAAGTTATGGACGTTAATGCTACAGGTATACATTTTAATTGGAATGAGAAACCACAGGGTGATGATGGTATTCTCAAAAAGATTGATCGGATTATGTCTAACATTAAGTTTCTTGATGAGTTTCCAGGTTGTTTTGCAATATTCCAACCTTACAGGATTTCTGACCATTCTCCTTGTGTGTTACGAATCCCTACTATTAGCAAATCTAAGCCTAAACCTTTTAAATTCAGTAATTTTCTTGTGCATAAGAAGGGTTTTCATGCAGTGGTAGCTAATGGTTGGTTGGCTAATGTTCATGGTTGTGCTATGTTTAGGCTTGTTAAACGCTTAAAAGGTTTAAAGGCTCCGTTTCGTAAACTGCTGTTTGAACAGGGTAATCTTCATGATCGTGTTACTAGACTACGTGTGGAATTAGATGCTGTTCAACAAGCCCTTGATAGAGACCCATCCAATGTGCTGTTGAAAGAAGAGCATGCTCATTATCTAGTTGCTTTTAAGGAAGCTTCTCTTGACGAGGAACGTTTTTTATGTCAGAAATCTAAAATTGAATGGCTTGATGCAGGTGATTCAAATACGGCTTATTTTCATAACTCGGTTAAGAGTAGGACGGCTCGTAATCGTATTGAAATGGTTCGTGATTCTCATAATGTGCTTCATGATGGAGATGCTGTGCCTGGAGCTTTTGTTGCTCATTACGAGCAATTTCTTGGTCAGGCAAGTGTGTCAGGTTCTTTTGATACGTCTGATTTGTTTGTTAGAAAGCTTGGTACTCAGAAATCTGCCCATATGGTTAGAGTAATCTCTGACTCTGAAATTAAGAGTGCGCTATTCTCCATGAGTGATGATAAAGCGCCTGGGCTGGATGGTTTTACTGCTGCGTTTTTTAAGAAGTCTTGGGATATTGTGGGTGATGAGTTTACATGTGCTATTCGGGAGTTTTTCTCTAATGGAAAACTACTTAAAGAGGTTAATCATACTATTATTGCTCTTATCCCTAAGGTTACTGTTCCTGACAAGATTACTGATTATCGCCCTATCTCTTGTTGTAATGTTATCTTTAAATGCATTAGCAAGATTATTGCTAACCGTATTAAAGGGGATTTGGGGGTTTTGGTTAATATTAATCAATCAGCTTTTGTTCCGGGCCGCAGGATCTCGGATAATATATTATTGACGCAGGAATTGATGAGAAACTATCACAGAAACTCTGGTCCGCCAAGATGTGCTTTTAAAGTTGATATTCAAAAAGCTTATGATACGGTGGATTGGCAGTTTCTCCGTAACACTCTGATTGGGTTTGGTTTTCATCATATAATGGTTGATTGGATTATGACATGTGTTTCTACTACGTCGTATTCGATTTGTATCAATGGTAATTTATATGGTTGGTTTCAAGGAAAGAGAGGTCTCAGACAAGGTGATCCGTTATCTCCGTATCTTTTCACTTTGGTTATGGAAGTTCTTTCTCTTATGCTGCAGCGAAGGGTTCTTGATGCTGATGACTTTTATTTCCATCACCGGTGTGAGCAGCAACGAATTATTAACCTTTGCTTTGCAGATGATCTTTTCTTGTTTGCTAGGGGTCATTTGGGTTCTGTGCAAGTTATTATGGATGGTTTGGAGGAATTTAAAAGTGCTTCTGGTTTGGTTCCAAGTATCCCTAAGAGCACTGTTTTTTTCTGCAATGTTTCCACTGCTGTTAAAAGTACTATTTTACATATAATGCCTTTTGCTGAAGGCGAGTTACCTGTCCGATACCTTGGTGTTCCTCTAATCTCTTCTAGGCTTCTATATAGGGACTGTAAGGTCCTTGTAGAAAAGCTTGAGAGTAGAGTTAATGATTGGCGCAATAAATTTCTTTCTTTAGCAGGAGGACTCCAGTTAGTTCGTTCAGTCCTATCTTCTATGCATATTTACTGGGCGTCAGTTTTTATTTTACCTGTGCGGATTATTCATGATTTGGAGCAGCTTTTGAGGGGCTTCTTATGGTGTCAAGGTGAAATGAAGAAGGGTAAGGCTAAAGTTGCTTGGGACTCTGTCTGTAATCCATTTTATGAAGGTGGCCTTGGTATTCGTAAGCTTTCTGACTTTAATGCTGCTTTAATGGTTTCTCATATTTGGTGTATTTTGACTCGTAAAGATTCTTTATGGGTCAAATGGATCTATTCTTACAAGTTAAAGGATAGAAGCTTTTGGGATGTTCCTTGTATTGGTGACATGAGTTGGGGCTGGAGAAAACTTCTCCAAATCAGACCACGTGTTCGTAAGTTTTTATGGTATAATATAAATAATGGTAGAGTTGCTTCTATGTGGTTTGATAATTGGGCAGATTTCTGTCCTCTACGGGACACCCTCACGGTCCGTAATATCAATAGATCGGGGTTCTCTTTATCTAATAAGGTGAGGGATCTTATCGTTGATGTTGCTTGGCAGTGGCCGCAGGATTGGAATACTAGATTTCCGAATATTGTTTCTATACCTGTGCCTATTATTAATGATGACAAAGAAGATGAGTTGCTGTAGAGGGATATTAGTGGTGTTTCTCGGCCGTTTTCTGTGGCGTTAGCGTGGAATTCCATACGTGATCGAGCTATGGAAGTTAATTGGTATAAAGCTGTCTGGTTTTCGCATTGTATTCCTCGTCACTCTATTAATTTGTGGCTGGTGGTTAGAAGGAAATTGAAGACGCAGGATAGGCTTAAGCAATGGGATGTTGGCCCGTTGGTGGATTTAAGCCTTCTTCGGTGTCCTTTATGTGGTTTGGTGCAGGACTCCCATGACCATCTTTTCTTTGAATGTTCTTATTCTATACAGGTTTGGTCTAAGGTTCGGACCTTGTGTGGTATGGATACTGTCCCCCCTCGTATTGATGATATATTAGCTCATGTTATTCCAATTTCGAATGGGAAATCATGTGTTAGCATTCTTGCTCGTCTTGTGTTGGCTGCTACTGCTTATTTTATTTGGATGGAACGTAATTCACGACTATTCAAGAAGAAGCGGATGTCTGTTGATCAGTTATTTCAGATTCTATGTGATACTATTCGATTGAAGTTGATTTCTTTCCGTTTCAAGAAATTATCTACCAGGTCAAGTTTGCTGCTTGACAAATGGAGGGTACTGAGCTCAAGAATTGTTCCATGATAGGTGTGCCGGGTGAGTGTTGTACTCTGTTTTCCTTGTCCAAGGTTTTTCCCACTGGGTTTTCTTTGGTAAGGTTTTTTAAGGAGGCAGACTCATTTGGATTCATCCTGCTCCTATCATGGTGGTGTTGGATGCTGAAGAGTGAGCGCGGTTTCATGTTCACATCTTGGTTTTTATCTAGTTTACCTTGTTTTCTAGATTCGGTTAGGGCTTTTGATGTTTCATAGTCTTTGTTAACAAGCTGCATGTAGCTTGAGGTTAATGTGGTATCTCAGCCACATTCCTTTGTACTTTTTTTGGGTAAAAGGGAATTCATACCCCGGTAAAATATATTACACCAAAAAACATTGAAGTACAACGGATGTAGGTGAAGTCCTAACATCACAGCCCGTTACATAGGCACTTCTCATGCACACAACCAATTGTGCAACATCAATAATCCTTACATAAGAATGACATGCCATTCTTATGACTACCAAAATTGGAAAATGCAAGCACATTCCTTTGTACTTAAACGATTTTTTGGTTAATATATTTACCGGGGTAACCCATTACCAAAAAAAAGGTACAATGACATTCATGTACCTCATTCAAGTCGATTAATAAGAGAATCAAATAGTTAAAAGTAATTATGTTCTTTTGTGCTTTATAAGTTAGATTCCGCATAACTTATTTAGTTGAGTAAGATTTCTCAAAGTGTTTTAGTTTGATTACAAACTATTATACTAGTTCTTAATAGAATATAGATCTAATCAAAGGGATCAACACACGAGCATTAAACGAACACACATGATAATAATTTAAGTCACGAAAAATAAATGAATTGGTATATGTGTGTGTGTTAGCCGACGTCCAAACAAGAGGAAAAGTGGGGCCCAAGGCCCAATCCAATATTAATTCATATGTAAATAAATAAGGATTCATAAAACATAAAAAACATGATATTAACAAAAACCCTAAACACTTTTTCTCTCTTCCTTTTTCTCTTTGGCCGCACCCAACAACAAGAACCATAAGGACGATTATTTGTTTTGGATATTTGTTTTTAACAACGGTATCATGTTCGTGTTCATTCCTTTTTAATCACGTGTTTGGTATCACTCGAATCATTTTCTTTGTTTTTATTTAATTATGTTATGATCTTTAAAAACAAATCAAGAAAACATGTAATTGTCCAATATCAATCAATATTACAATAAACTAAGGGTTGGGGTTTGGTTTTTGTCCCGATCGCAACCAACCGAGAACATGTAGGGTCTCGGAGACCATGTAGGGTCTCGGTGGTGTGTTTGTTCCATCAGTCGCAACCTTAAGTGGGGGTCGGCGTTGGTTTTGGATCATCAGCCGCAACCTTAGGGTTGGCGGTGGTGTTTGTTTGCTGCCAGCCGCAAGACCAAGAACCCAACAGTGGGGAACTTGGCCCGACAGTGGGAACTGAGACCAACCATGGTCTTGGTGGAAAGGTTGGTCGTAGGAGGGGCAACCCCGGCACAAGCCGATGGTTGGTGTTCGGGCAACAACATCAAACCAAGAGCCCTTGGCTCTCGGTGTGGGGTGGTGTTAGCTCGGATGAGGCACGACAGCAAGAGGCCGCAGCCTTCGGGCTGTGGTGCTCGGTTGTTTGGTCTCGGGGTTGTGGGCTCGGGTAGTTGACAATTTTTACAAGGCATGTAATTAATCCATTTAAATAAAATACTTTATGTTATGTTTTAATTAATTAAGTTATGGTTTAATTAAAATATGACTTAGGTTATAATGTTTATTTAAATGAAAATCATGTTATAATTGTATGTACATTTTATTTAAATAAACTTATGTTTAAATAATTGATAATTTAATTATTCATGTACACTAATTTAATTAATAAAAACTTAGGTTAATTAATTAATATCTTTTAAGGTAAAGTTTAATAACATGAAACATGTAGTATTATTAATTAATAATAATAACTTATGATAAACATGGAATGACATTATTAATTAAGAATAATAAGTTAAGCTTAAGTATTTATTATTTATTAAACTTTATAATATAATTATACATGACATAATATAAGCTTATTAAACTATATGTTATATCATTTAATTATAATAAGCATACGATTAATTATGGAAATATATTAATTATGGAAACATGTTAATTATGAAAGTATACTAATTATCGCAACATGATAAATATGGAAACACACTAAATGTGGTAACATGCTATTTATAAAAACATACTAAATATGGAAACTTTCTATTTTTAGAAACTTACTAATCATGGAAACTTTCTATTTTTAGAAACTTACTATTTTTGGAAAGTTACTATATATGGTAACCTGCTATTTTTGGAAAGTTACTATATATAGAAACCTGCTATTTTTAGAAAGTTACTCATTATGTTATAACAAGTACTGTAACACATAAAACATGAAATACATGAATCTAAAACACATGAACTTTAAGAAACACATGATTTAAACATGAAATAATAAGATAAGACAAGAACAAGTATATTAAGTATGAATAAGTCAAGTAAACTGAATAAAAAGTATGTATAAGTAGAACCGACACTTATTCATGTCCCTTCATTATGTAGCTATCGTGAAGTCGGACTGATCTTCCACGTTTGTTTTCGTCTTCATTTACTGGACATAAGGTACGGATATTCCGTCCTTCAATAAGGACACATCTTTCCTATATTAGGATTCCCCGTTTGCAGCCATCTGTATTCCTCAGTAGTTTAAGTGTCTTAGACACATCAGTGTATGTTATGATTATTTTAGATTGCCTGAGTTATATACATGCATGCCAGTTTTACCTAGTTATGGGGGTTCCATAACCATAGCACTGGAGGCACCAGTGTTATGACTCTTCTGCGGTGAGAGTGATTGCTCACAACATCCCTTTACGTTATTTGGCCTTTGTTACTGTTATCATGTGGGGCAAATGGGTGCATCATAGGACAAGTTAGTAAGATTTCATGGTAACTGCGGTGTGTGCCTTGCATCCGTTACAAGAGTTGATCCCTCCACACATTTTATTTATTGATTAGAGGCAACCCCTCTAATTGCATGATGAGGTCACCCCTCTATGTATTCATGCACGTTGATATAACATGACCTATATGGGCTCCATGCATATTTAAAATACAGTTTTTCCGAATAAACTAAACATAAGTCTTTTCAGAAATATAAAACCAGTCTTATGAACTTAAACCAGGTTTTATAGGACTTACACTTATTCCGCTGCTATTCATTTCATTTCATTACTTGCTTATGTTTATGTTTTACATTCATTTTTATATATCTGCACACTGAGCGCATTGCTCAACCGTATTTTCTTTCCATGTCCCAATACGGCAGGTACTAAAGGGCAAAACTAGGAACCAAGAGTACGTGCATGGAATGAGGCGCCAATCTTCTTTCCTTCTTTAATGCATTTACATACTTTTGGTTTGCTGGACATTGTTTAGTCCTTACCTTTACATTATATACTTATGCATTTCGTGTGTGGAGCTTATGTTGGAACCGATGTTTGTTTCCGGTTTCCTTTATGGTCATTTAATGTTTAGACATTTACCTTGCATGCTTTGATGACACGCCATAATTATTACGTAACGGTCCTGTTAATGCAAAGTAATGCCTAAAAAAATTGTTAGTATTAATTAATCTTTCTTAGTTTTGACCATGACAAATTACAAAGACATTTATTGTCAAACACAATCATAAAACGAATTATCTAACAAACACTATAATCAAGGTAATAATCATTACACTAACATATCTTAATCATGCTTAGTGATCATAAAAGTGATTAGCCTTAAATCTTACTTTTATCAAATGTAACAAAAGATTTTTAATAAACTTTATTTTAAGAAAATGTTTTATTAAAATGAAAATGTAAATTTGAATATGGCATATTCCAAATGCCATAAGAATATCCTTTGAAGGTTTAAACAGCCTCAGATATTTCAAATTCACTAAAAGACAAAAAGGAGTGGAGTCTAGTACCCGAGGTTCCTTAAGTGCCTACGCGGTTCCCTATCGATAAGGAACCGCCTGGGTAGATAAGGAACCGCCCCCAGATAGCCGTTGGCATTTGTCTTCTATAAATAGTGGATCAAGTCTGTATTCTCATCAACCCTTTTTGGACATCTCTTTCAGCCTTCTTTCTCCTATCTAATCCTAGTCATTTGTAAATGATCACTTAATGTGTTAAGTATGTTTACTCATGATTATCATCTTGATCTCCTTCTTTACCTTGTCCAAAGAGAAGATCACTCACACACTTGTGATGTGATTAAAGATGAATCATTGATGAAGATCACCTTCTCCTAAAGATCTAGTCATGTTCATCATTTGTCTATTTGTGTCTTGTGTAGATCCAATGTATTTGTGAATACTTGGACTAGTTTTGTTCATACAAGTTATATGTGAATACTTGGATTAGAGTTACGTAAATCCATTGCACATGTGTGTGCTTAGATTTGTGTTGTGTAGATCCAAGCTACATGTGTGTACTTGGATATGTTTAGTTTAGTTGTAATTAGTTATGTTAGTTCTCACTAAACTATAAAGTGATGTGGTTGTGTCTTATGAGTTCTCACTAAACTATAAAGTGATATGTAGTTGTGTTGTGTGAAGTTCTCACTTAGATTCAAAGTGAAGAGTCGTGAAGATTGGTTCTAGCTTTGGATTAGAACTCGACATCTAGCCTTGTGTTGGAAAATGGTGAAGTAGGCAACGTTGTGAAGATTAGTTCTAGCTTTGGATTAGATCTCGACATCTAGCCTTGTGTCGTAAAATGGTGAAGTGGGCGACGTTGTGTAGATTGGTCCTAGCTAAGATTAGGTCTCGACATTTAGCTTAGTGTCCAAAAATAATGTAAGCGATGTTGTAAGGTTTTCTCCGCCAAGAAGGGAGCTTATGGATATAGTGGAAATCTCGAGTAAGGTGTACTCGAGGAGTGGAGTAGGAACGAGGATAGAGCCTCGTTGCCGAACCACTATAAATCTTGGTGTCTTCCTACTAGTTGTTTCTTTCCTTATTCATTACTTACATTCATTATCATTATACTTACTACACATAGTTAATGCATTAGAATTAAACCTAATCATTATGCAACTAGCTTTCAAGTAAAAGATAGTTTTGTGCACTCACCTAATTGAAAGGAATTTTAATTAGGAGATAAACCGATGAGAAACTATTAAACCCCCCTTCTAGTTTATACAATTGGTATCAGAGCGATGGTGACACAAGATCTTTGAAGTATATTGTACTTTAAAACTTGGATCGATCCATTGTCTCCTCAAATTAGAAGGTTAAGTTGTACTAAAGTTTTTCTTTGGTCAAAACTATTTTTTGTTGAAAATAAGCCTTTTAAATTGTTAATATTGCATATTACTTAGATTAGTAGTATTAATGCATTTTAGATTTACTCTTGAAATGTATATACTAGTTTGCATCTTGTCATGTGTAGGTAGTCATGAAGATAAATCATTCTATTGATTGTGGATTGAGTTACTTACACTTGTAGAAGACTCATCTTCTTTGATTTGCAACATCATTGAATGATGATATCAAGATGGGTAGGAGTAATACTAGTCTTTGAAGACTTAGTAGTCACTATTAATCATAGTTGGGCTTTACATTGGTTCCTTGAAAGCTCGGAATGCAATTTGTGGCCAAGGTACGCTTTAGTTCTTCCACACGCCCTATTGATCATTCTTTTGATCATCAATTGACTATATGCTTGTTCTTGGCATCCTAGCCTTGACATTTATTTGTGGTTTGTGATTCTTTCCTTTTTCCCTCTCAAACCTTCATTGCTTGGATACTTGACTCACTATAGAGATGTACGGTGAGTTAGTAGAAGCTTAAAGTATCAAGCATGATTTCCATGATTTGCACCCTTACGGTTAGTAGGCCCAATATCATGTGTAACTTTTGCAATTTAAGTTCATCTCTAGGATGATTAGTGAATCCCTTGAGATACCAAACTACTTCCTTAAGTTGTAGGTGGATTTTACACATTTGGAATAGAAATATTCCAAGGATATTGTTACTGTTAATTCTAACAATAATTATCCGATCATGTAGGAGAGAAAGTGAATCTATACTTTTCTCATGTTTTGAAATAGAATAAAACTACTCTTGAAAATGATTTTATTCTATGCATCAAAATTGCTTGGTATAATTCATTACCAAAGCCGTTTAGACTTTGGCCGGAAAGGCACGTCTTAAACCACTATATATGACACAAGATCTTCACCTCCTCAATTTGAAGAATCTTATTTGTCTCTTGAGCAATGTGATTGGTCTTGATTCACTTCCCTTGACTCCTCTCCCCTTTTCTTCTTTGCTACGAGTAGTCGTTTGTTCGTTTCGTCTTTTCCTATCTCGATTCAACTCGTAATCCTTCAACAAGGCCTTATTACCTAGTCTTGTGGTGGTCCAATGATATCTAAAAGGTTTAAGATATATTTTTAAGTAATTTAAAAATTTTGTTTTTCAAAAATTCTTTTTTTTTCTTTGATAAAAACTGCCTACTGTAGGCGGTTCCTTATCTAGCGCGGTTCTAATGCGCGGTTCCTTATCGACAAGGAACCGCGGGCAGAATCTTCGCAAAAGCGCCAGTTTTATTAAAATATCCTTTTCAAACAAAACCCTCTCTCTCATTCACACACACAGCCACGAAAACACCCAGTTTTCACCATTGTTGTTTTTCCAAAACCTTCAATTACTCAAGATTACTTGATTTTGATTTGTGGGTTTCACTCATCCTTCATCAAATATCAATTATCTGTAAGTCATTTCTTTCAATTTCATCTAATTTGTTCTAGGGTTCATACATTCATAATTGGGGCTTTTTAAAATTGACATTGAATTAGAACCTTACTAGGAATAAGAGTTGACATAGTATTGTTACTATGATTTCTTAGGTTCATATTCATTGAGATTTCACTAAAACCCATTTGTAGAACAAATCCAAATTTTGATTAAATAATTTGGTTGATTGATGGAATTGATATGAACCCATGAACAAGTTGGTAATGGCATTGTTAAATGCTTACCTAAAAACCTTGTTTTGAAAAACCTATGTTCAAGTTCATTATTAATCTTACATGGTCAATGTGTCATTGTTGATGATGAACTTGGTACATTGTGAATATGAGAATGATAAGGATTAAACCTTGGTTTGTCAAGAGATTGATAAAACATATTCTCATTTTTTTTTGATTTTTGGTTTATATGTAACATATGAGTAATTGGAGAATATGTTTATATGTCATTTTTAGGTACTATCATGACTTCAGGATATCAAAATGACCATCTACTTACTAGAAGATACATGCCTAATCCTTCTTTGACAAATCAAACTCGCTCTTTTCAAAACACTTATGATAATCTTGAATCTCGTTGTTTCCATGAAGGACGTATTGTTCCTTATAACCTTCTTGGACTTGACTTCATTCGGATTCATGTTTAATACCATTGGCTTTGATTGTTTGCTTGATATAAATGAGCCAATCTTTCCTTCTTTCCTCATGGAATTCTTTAGCTCGTTCATGCTAATGTGTATCAACAATGGTCTATCTATAAGATTTTCCATCAAGGGGAAAACCTTTGTGTACACTATTGAGGAATTTGGTGAGATTCTCAGAGTTCCATACGAAGGTCAATGTAGGTTCACTGATGCTTGGGGTTTAAAACACTTAGAATCGACCCTTATTGATGTGCATTATGTGACCGAGATTCCTTCGGCTTCGGCCATCTCTCGTTCGCTTGCTACACCTCGTGAACATCCTATTCTAGGTAATTTTGAAGGAGAAGTTCGTGCTCTCACTCCTTGGGAATTACTAACTAGCGATCTTAGTGACTTTATGGTCCTTTGGGCCGAAATCATTAGGGAAAATGCAATGTGTTTGGTTGGTGATCGCAACTGTGTGCCTGCTTGTCTTGCACATATGTTGTATTGTGTTGTTACCACTACTCCATACAACCTTGCATTCTTCATATCTAGAAGGATAAGATTTATTCTCAATGCAGCTCGTTCTACTCTTCCTTGTGCCATGATTCTCTCACGTCTTCTTAAGAGAGTTCTTCTTGACTATCCTCCTCTAAATCCTTCATCTTTTCACTCCGTGGTTCGAGTCATGCTTCCTATTAAAGGTAATGTCTCTTTAGTTCCCACGCATGATTCAAATGAAGATGAAAATGTCTCTCAAGACAATTCTATCATTTCTCTTTATGACTTGTCATCATCTATCTCTCAATTATCTTCACTAGACATTGATTCAGACTATCAGTATTGTCTCAATTTTCATCTTCAAGATCGAATCAGAAGTGAATCAAGGCAAGGAGGAATTGTTCATAGATGAATGATATATACCACTCTTGTGTGACTAACATGTGTGTAAACATGTCTGAATTGTTAAACTTTATCTCCTTTATCTTTATTCTTAGGATGTTGTGTATTCCTTAACTAACAATTTGTGCTTGGATTATCTAGTATTTTAATCCTAATTATCTATAGTATCGATTTTTCGATTTGCATGGCTCTGTGCATCTTGTGTGTTAGATAGCCTCCTAGTTTTTGATTATTAGTTCACTTTTGGCTTGATAAACCTTGGTATAAAATCTGGGCTAGCAAAAGTTTGAGCAAGTGCTATTTTTGAACACCTCTGGTCGCGGTTCCATATCAAACCCGCGGTTCCTTAGCAATAAGGAACCGCGAACCTACGTAAGGAACCACCTAGTACTATTTCAACAGAATCTTTGCTTTACACTATTTTCTTTAATCTGTGTAAAACTTTGATAAAACTTTTGCAAAAATCTGCACTTTCCTAAACTAGGCTACCTAATTTCATTGTTCACATAAAATGATTTTAACATATTACTATGGATCATCCCCTTCTCTTACCCTCTCTTGTTTATTGTGTTCTTCATCCCTTCAACTCTTCTCTAAACCTCAACATACAACCATGGTATCCACTAGAACATCCAATTCCTCTAAAACCTCCTCATCCAAAAGAAGCCTTAAGATGAAACCCAAGTCCTCTAAACTTAGTTCTCCATCTTCTCTCAAACCAAAAAGTGAAGCCTCACCTATTCTCATCTCCTCATCACTTTCACCACCACTTGCTTCATGGAAAACAAACTCAACCCATGGTACTAACCATTCATATGGTTCTACCTCCTCTTCATTCCAATCAAGAATGAATGATTTTTTCTCTCCACTAATTTATAGTCCTCCCTTAAATGTGAATGCTCAACCACAACCTCATCAAAGGATTCCCTTTGTTTTTGAGCCTCTTCCTTTCACTCCACCAAATTCACCCATATCACCCTTGGATACCATGCCTTCTCCTCATCCTCCTACCTCCAACAATCCTCTCTTGGGTGTTCCCATTTCCTTTTTCTTGGGTGATCCACATTTGTTTGATTTTTTTCATGCACAATGGAACAAATTATCCTTGTTGCTTGAACAACTTTCACCTCATTGATATCCTTAGGTTGTAGATGATTGGGGCTCACATCAAGTTGCAAAGATTCTTGTTGAACCTATTTTCTAATCCTCCACCTCCTAGGAGATAAATGATGATTTTTAAAATTAACATGCTTTTCAAAAGAAGGTCAAGCCAAAAGAGGACTATGAATTCAAGACCTAGTTTTTAGCTATCTTTGTAGTAGTTAATTGTCTTTTTATTTCTTGTATTTCCTTTCTTTTCCTTCATGATTTTCTCATGTGGATGATTTATGGATTTAGTTTTTATGTGTTTTAATCTATGTGATCACATTAAACAACTTCAATTTATTTATAATTAAACCTAAATTTATCACAACCTCTAAAAACTTAAATTAAAATTGGACCAAAATGCTATCGAAATATTTTGTCACCCTTTGTCAAGATATTCTTTGTGAATGTGTTGCTTTTATGCAACCCTAGCATACTCTAGTGCTAAAAGAGGTAAAAATCCAAGATTTGCAAAATTTTGAAAAAGTCTTATTTTTCTCCAAAACTTTTGAAAATCAAGGTTTGCTGTTCACTGGACGCGGCTCCTTAGCCTCCAGGCGGCTCCATATCGATATGGAACTGTGGGCTATATATTAAGGAACCGCACATAGTAAAGCCGTTCTTGGCTTATTTTTGGTATTTCTTCTTTGACCACTGTCTTGGTTAAGATTCTTTGTTTACCCAATTTGGCTAAACATTTCCTAAAACCTTTCTTTTTCATTTCAAATCTTTGCCTTGTCTATTTTCTTAAAATTCTTCTATTTTGGGAGTTCTTTTCTTCATCCCTCATAATGCCTAATTCTTCCTTTCCTAACCTTGACATTTCTTTGTCACAAACTTCTCAACCTCAAGCTTCTTCTAAGCTTTCAAAGAAACCAAAAATCTCGGTTAAACCCATTTGGATCAAAAAGAACAAGAATCCTCATGATTCTTCTTCTCCAAAATCCTCCAAGAATTCCTCTTTCTCTCCGATTCAATATTGGAATGAGACTTACTCTATAAATCCAGTTACCGGAGAAAAAGAAATTCTTCCACCACCACCAAAACCTTTCAACTTCTCAACTTAATGACCTATCTTATTTCCCTAATCTCACTAGGCATTGTGAAAACATCTCTTATCCATTATCTCCCTCTCTACCAAACTCTAATTTTGATGGACCTCCCCCGTCTAACGACTTTGTTTTGCATCATGGTTCCTCGTGTGCTTGTTGTCGTTTTCAACAAATTGAACTTGCTCATATCTATGAAAAGATAAATTTCCTTGAATTCCTCCTCACTCGACCTTCTCTCAAAGTTTTCGTTCCTGTGAACAGAACTTCGAATGATGCTTCGTCGTCTTTCTTTTCCAACTAAGGCACATTTTGTACTTTAGCTGTTTGAGTCAATAAAACTTAAGCAATCTTGGAAGATTATCACTATTAGAGTAGTTTATGCCTTGTGGTTTATTTTCCATATTGTTGCTTTAAATATTCATATTGTGTGTATGAATATTTCTCTTGTATGTTATTTCATATTTGTGTAATATGAATGTTATGTGTGTCATCTTTCCCACTAATTCTATTTCACACATTTGTTAAAGAGTTGATCATGGTTAAAACTTAAAATTAATTATGGGTGATTCCATAAATTCTAAATTTTAACCCCTTGACACTTTAAATCATCTTTGATTGGTTTGGATGTTTCTTTTCTCCCTTTATTCCACCAACTGAACTATGATATTGGCAATACACACTCTTTGGACATACTTAGCAAATGCTTGCTTCTAATTTGAGATTTTTTTTCCTTCTCCCTCTCAAGTTAGTTAGTAGGTAGTGCACATACATACATTGGTGTTTCTTCTCTTTCTTCTAACCTTTGTGTAGCATGTCACCTTAACTCATTTTCTTGTTGCCCCAAGCAAGGGGGAGTAAGCACCAAGGGGGAGCTACTAGCAAAAGTCCGGTTCTTTTCTTCTTCAAAGACTTGTGCTAACCTTTTTGCTTCGACAAAGGGGGAGAAATGATAGTGATAAACTCGTTAATAATTCGAATAAACTTGTATTTTACGTAAATGAGTTTATAGTTTGTCGTAATAAAAAGGGGGAGATTGTTAATGCAAAGCAATGCCTAAAAACATTGTTAGTATTAATTAATCTTTCTTAGTTTTGATCACGACAAATTACAAAGACATTTATTGTAAAACACAATCATAAAACAAATCATCTAACAAACACTATCATTAAGGTAATAATCATTACACTAACATAACTTAATCATACTTAGTGATCATAAAAGTGATTAGCCTTAAAACTCACTTTGTCAAGTGTAACAAAAGATTTTTTATAAACTTTATTTTTAAGAAAATGTTTTATTAAAATGAAAATGTAAATTTGAATATGGCATATTCCAAATACCATAAGAATATCCTTTGAAGGTTTAAACAGCCTCAGATATTTCAAATACACTAAAAGACAAAGAGGAGCGGAGTCTACTACCCGCGGTTCCTTAAGTGCCTACGCGGTTCCCTATCAATAAGGAACCGCCTGGGTAGATAAGAAACCGCCCCCAGATAGCCGTTGGCATTTGTCTTCTATAAATAGTGGATCAAATCTGCATTCTCATCAACCCTTTTTGGACATCTTTTTCAGCCTTCTTTCTGCTATCTAATCCTAATCATTTGTAAATGATCACTTAATGTGTTAAGTATGTTTACTCATGATTATCCTCTTGATCTCCTTCTTTACCTTGTCCAAAGAGAAGATCACTCACACACTTATGATGTGATTATAGATGAATCATTGATGAAGATCACCTTCTCCTAAAGATCTAGTCATGTTCAACATTTGTCTATTTGTGTCTTGTGTAGATCCAATGTATTTATGAATACTTGGACTAGTTGTGTTCATCCAAGTTATATGTGAATACTTGGATTAGAGTTGTGTAAATCCATTGCACATGTGTGTGCTTGGATTTGTGTTGTGTAGATCCAAGCTACATGTGTGTACTTGGATATGTTTAGTTAAGTTGTAACTAGTTGTGTTAGTTCTCACTGAACTATAAAGTGATGTGGTTGTGTCTTGTGAGTTCACTAAACCATAAAGTTATATGTAGTTGTGTTGTGTGAAGTTCTCACTTATCTTCAAAGTGAATAGTCGTGAAGATTGGTTCTAGCTTTGGATTAGAACTCGACATCTAGCCTTGTGTCGGAAAATGGTGAAGTAGGCAACGTTGTGAAGATTGGTTCTAGCTTTGGATTAAAACTCGACATCTAGCCTTGTGTCGTAAAATGGTGAAGTGGGCGACGTTGTGTAGATTGGTCCTAGCTAAGATTAGGTCTCGAGATTTAGCTTAGTGTCAGAAAATAATGTAAGCGACGTTGTAAGGTTTTCTGCGCCAAGAAAGGAGCTTGTGGATATAGTGGAAATCTCGAGTAAGGTGTACTCGAGGAGTGGAGTAGGAAAGAGGATAGATCATCGTTACCGAACCACTATAAATCTTGATGTCTTCCTACTATGTTGTTTCTTTCCTTATTCATTACTTACATTCATTATCATTATACTTACTACACATTGTTAATGAATTAGAATTAAACCTAATTATTATGCAACTAGCTTTCAAGTAAAAGATAGTTTTGTGCACTCACCTAATTGAAAGGAATTTTAATTAGGATATAAACCGATGAGAAACTATTCAACCCCCCCCCCCTTCTAGTTTCTACAGGTCCATTTATCCAAATGGGGTGTTACAATTATGGTAACAGAGCCAAGGTTTCGACCTGTAGGATCTTAAATATGACATGTGACTAGTGGGTAGTCATCAGTGTCTTCCTAAAACTAACAATACATTTTACTCATTTCATTTCATGCATTATCATTGTTTTATGTTAGGTTTTTGACTAAGTAATGGTTGGTACAGGACTGACCATATTTAGTCGCATGTGCTTTTTCATTCGGTTTTATTTGTGAACCGACCCATAGGCGTTCACCCTTGCTCATGTTAATTATGTTATGTGGACCGACCCATAGGCGTCCACTATTGCCAATGGCTGTTTTCGTTGGCTATGCCTTCATAAACTCTTCATGCATTAATTATGTTATCCTATGTTCTAATCAGCTTAATCATTTCATCTCCTCTTTTAAACTATCAGATGGTCATGACACGCAAACAGGAACTGGCTGCAGTTGTCCAAGCAACTCTGCAAGCCATGCTTCCCCAAATCAGGAACCAGATTCAGAACGAATACCAGAATCAGAACAATCATCCTCCTCCTCCACCGGTTACTCTACACACTTGGCTTGAGAGGTTTAACAAGCAGAAACCTAGATCTTTTGAGAAAGCTGAGATATCATCTGATACGGAAAGTTGGATTTCGCATATGGAGAAAATTTTCGATGCTATGGGATGTGATGGTGTCTACAAGGCAAGGTTGGCTTGCTATAAGTTTGAAGGAGATGCCTTGCATTGGTGGAGGGAATACAAGCTAACAAATGGAGGTGATGTTTGGTTAGCTGTGTTGACTTGGGATCAGTTCAAGACTATGTTTGATGGGTAGTTCTTTCCGACAGCTGAGCAGGAGGGAATCAAGAGGAACTATCATTCCATTCGTCAGAGAATGGGAGAGACTAGCACTGAGTTTATGCAGAGGTTTCTTAGGTTGGTTGGATTTCTAGGTGCTACTGCGGGTATTGTTAAAGAACAAGTGAAACACTTTCGCTGGCCTCTGCACGTCTGGACAGTAGATCATTTACTTAGTGCTACTTACACTAACGTGGCACAAGTTAATGATGTAACACGTAGTTTGGAAATGCTACATGAGCGAGATGACTACGATGAAAAGTTCGTCCAAAGAAGAGGTATAAATTCAGTCATCAAGCATTATCATTTCATTTCAATCTTTATGTTCATTTATACCTTTTCCCATCTAATTATATCTTTCAGGCAGAAGGGTGGAAACCGGTCCCAACTGGACACTCAGCAAAATGCCAACAAGGGGCACGGTCAAACTAATGACCGCTATGGATCTGACAGGAGGAATGTTAATGACAATTATCGTAACAATAACAGCCAGTCCAACAACAACAGGTCCCTAAGTTCTTAAGCTTTTCTATGTTAAGTTGCTGTATGTTTTACATACTAACATGTCAGCATCATAACAGGAACTCTGCGAGTGGACGTGACCAAAATGCTAAGGGTCAGCAGTCCAACAACTCGTCTTCATCTGCTAAACCATCATTTAAACTTCAATGCAGTCATATTTATGCCAAATAATCATGTCTCACGCGTATTTCTTAAACAGGCTCTCAGGTAGCAAGGGTACCTCCAGGAAGTTACACCTACCCCATCTGCACGACTTGTAGTCGTAGACATCCCGGACCATGCCGTAAGGCTGCCGGAGTTTGTTTCAAGTGTGGAAAATCAGGACACATGTTGAAAGATTGCAAGAAGGGAGATACTGCTGGTACTTCTAGTGCTGCTCTTCCTAAGCCACCAGCTTCGGGGCGTGTCTACACTACCACAAAGGGACCAAGCCAATAAGTCTTCAGGTACTATCTATAAAACCCGCATTAAAATACCATGAACAGTACACGTGAACAGTAAATACACGA
This sequence comes from Glebionis coronaria, assembly GCA_025667525.1. Classification (NCBI taxonomy): domain Eukaryota; kingdom Viridiplantae; phylum Streptophyta; class Magnoliopsida; order Asterales; family Asteraceae; genus Glebionis; species Glebionis coronaria. Next base: position 339,671,272 of record CM046877.1, read on the forward strand.
GAATTCGATAAATTTAAAACTTTCCATTTATAATATATTACACGTGCCACGACATTTAATAACAAGTAATTATGTATATTATAAATGTGACGTGAACACGACATTTAATTCACGACGAGTAAACACGAACATGCACGTATAATTAACTAAGTATAAAACATATGGTTTTACCTTGTGGGCCTTATGTAGCCGTGACATAGCAAGAGAAAGGAAAGAGAGGGCCATTTGGCCCATAACCCAATACTAGTCCTACACAAACTAATCTCCAGGGGATTAAAACATAACAAATTAATTAGCAAATAAAAAAACCCTATTTTTTCCTCCTACTTCTCCTTTTCGCCGGTTTATCAGGAACACCAAGGGTGTTTGGGTTGATTTTTATCCTTGGTTTCTATAGCTACGTGTTCATGTTCATTAACCTTTTTCATCTACGTCATCGGTATCATCAAAACTTTTTTCTTTTTTATAATTCTTTTACTTTTATTATGATCATGTGTTTAATCATAAATAAAAACAAGAAACAGTTAGTAAAATCAAGAAAATAAGAAAAGTTTTGGTTTTAGTTTTGTTTTTGGTTCGGCCGACATCCAACCGAGAGCCCTAGGCTCTCGGCTTGCTTTGTTCGCACCACCACCAGGACCCCAAGGTCTCGGCTTGGTTGGTTTTGGTCGATCGCACACGAAGGAAACCCCGAATCGAATTCGAGGTGTGTTTTAGCTTGGTTTTGCGTGTCAACCGAGACCACTAAGGTCTCGGTGGGACTTAGTTTGAAAACAGTGGGAACCTGGCTTAAGCCGGGGTGTACTTTGGCTCGGCAGTGGGTAACCGACAACGAGCAGGGGGAACGATGGCCAGGCAGTGGGAAACCGGCGAGCCGGGTAGCCACTGGCCATGGGTTAGCCTTCGGCTGACACTATTAGCCGCCGGCTGTGTGGTGTCGGCTAGGCACTTTCGGGATCGGATTATTTTAGAACACGGGTTCAGGCTCGGGAATTAATAAAATCAGTTTATTTTATTTATTTGACAAGACTTAGGTTTTAAATATTAAAATTAATATTTCATGATTTAGCCTAAGTATTTAAATAGCCTAATTTAATTAAACATGTTATTTTAATGAAATTCATATAACCTATAGTTTATTAAATCAACCATGTTAATTATTTAATAAGCTATAACATTTAATCCATGACTTGTATTTTTACTAATAAACTTTAATTTATATTTTAATAATCCAGCTTATTTCTAATTATGGAAACTTACTATTTTTGGAAACTTTCTGTGTTTAAAAACTTACTATTTTAGAAAACCTGCTATTTTTAGAAAGTTACTTAGTATTACAATACAAGTATTATAATATCTTATTACATGAATTATAAATAACAGAATACAAGAATAATTATAGTTAATACTTAAAACAGTTAAAACATGATTTTTTTTGGGTAAAGGGGTGATTCCCCGGTAAAATATATTACACCAAAAAATCAGTTAAGTACAATGGAATGTGACCGTATGTCACATTAACCTCAAGCCAACACAGCTTGAACAGCCTCTACTCATATGACATGCCATATGAGAACCTAACAACCTCAACATAACCTATGACACCAATAGGAAAGAACCATCTAATCGAACATAAGCAAAACATTAAAACTAAATCCAGATGGACTGAGGGATCTTCCAAAGATGCGCAAACATCATAGCATCCTTAGACTTCTTTAAACGACACGACATAAGCTTCAACCGAACAGTAGAAACAATACCATCGACTACCTCCTTGACGGACTTCTTTACGCCTTTAAACAAACGAGCATTTCTTTCACGCCAAATAAAATAAGCAGCAGCCGCCAGCACCAGTTTGCCAATGCAACTTTGCGACGTACTACGCTTAGCAATAGGAAAAAGCCTCGAAAAAATAGAGCCAAAATCCGGACCAGTCCCTTCAAGCCGAGCCATATGCATCACACTACTCCAAACCTGCTGCGAAAATGTACACTCAAAAAACAAGTGATCATGAGAGTCCGGTTGTGTACCACAAAGAGAGCATGAAGCATTCAGCGCACTATTTCTGTCCCAGATTGCCAAACAATCTTGCGTCTTTAACCGCTTCTTAAAAATCAGCCACATAATGAACGCATGCTTAGGAATACACGAACGAAACCACACCACATCAGCCCAAGGAACATCATTGTCTCTAGGTCTAATAGAGTTCCAAACCTGGTTAACCGAAAAAAACGACATACTGCCATCTCCCAAACGCCATTGCAGGCAATCAGCATCCTCCGAGAACACAGGCACCTGAATCATATGCAAACATGGATATTTAGTCAGCCATTCAGCCGGCCAAATCCATGTACCATCTTGAACATAATCCCGCACCATAGCAGCCCTGTGCAAGCCAGCCCGAGCAATATCACGCGCAGAAATAATATTGGCTAGAGGACTAAATTCGCACCATTTATCAAACCAAAAGGACGTAGTCATACCATCACCAATCTTAGACCAAATATACTCACGGATAATAGGACGCAGCAACAACAGCTTTCTCCATCCCCATGACAAAGAACCCTTATACGGAACCTCCCAAAAGTTCCATTTTTGAAGCTTATACGCATGAATCCACTGAACCCATAGCGATTCCTTTCGAGAAAGAAGCTTCCAAATATGAGACATCATGAGCGCTTTATTAAAATAATCAAGTCTCCGAATTCCAAGACCTCCTTCCTTTCTAGGTAAACAGACAACCTCCCATGACACCTTCGCTTTTCCTCTTTTCATGGCTCCTTGACACCATAAAAAACCACGTAAGATTTGTTCAATTCTTAAAAGCACACTAGATGGAATGATAAACACGGACGCCCAGTAAACATGAAAAGAACCCAAAACCGAACGAATAAGCTGAAGCCGACCCGCATTTGAAAGAAATTTATTCTTCCAATCGTTAACACGACATTGCACTTTATCAATTAATTCCTTGCAATCCCGAATAATAAGGCTCGATGAAACTAAAGGAACTCCAAGGTATTTCACCGGTAGACGATCTTCCTCAAAAGGGAGAACATTTAGAATAGCAAGCTTTGTGAAGTTGATAACATTGCAAAAATAAGCCTTACTCTTAGGCATGCTAGGCGCAAGCCCCGAGGCCTATTTAAATTCCTCTAAAGCTTCCATAATAACCTTAGCCGATTCAACATCTCCATGAGCGAAAAGGAACAAGTCGTCTGCAAAACAAAGATTTATCAAGTTTAACTTTGAGCAGTACCGATGATACGTGAAACCGGCCGACTCACGCACCCTCCTATGCATCATAAGCGTGAAAACCTCCATCACAATAGTAAACAAATAAGGAGAGAGCGGGTCTCCTTGTCTAAGACCCCGCTTCCCTTTAAAATAACCGTGAAGCGACCCATTAATGCAAATGGAGAATGAAGTAGAACACACACACTCCATTATCCAAGCGATCATATGACGATGAAATCCAAAACCAACAAGAGCTGCACGAAGAAATTCCCAATCAACGGTGTCATACGCTTTTTGAATGTCAACTTTAAAAGCACATCTCGGGGTACCACGATCCAAATGATAATTATGCATAATTTCTTGAGTAAGCAGGATATTATCCGCAATATTTCTACCCGAGACAAACGCAGACTGATTAGGGCTAATCACCTTCTTTAAACTATTCTTAATCCGATTAGCAAGAATCTTTGTAATACACTTAAAGAGCACATTACAACACGATATAGGACGGTAATCATTCACACGAGCAGGAGCATGCACCTTTGGAATAAGCGCTATAATAGTGTGATTTAGCTCTTTAAGAAGAACACCATTCGTGAAAAACTCACCAACAGCCTTAGTAACATCATTACCAATAATATCCCAAGTGTCTTTAAAGAAAGCCGCCGTATAACCATCCGGACCAGGCGACTTTTCGTTACCCATCGAAAACATTGCATTTTTGACTTCGTTTGAACTGATGTTTCGGACCATATACTCAGCTTCAGTAGGATCCAATCGCGTGGTAAATAGATTATTAGTGTCAAACCCTCCAGTGCTTCCCGGCTGTCCCAGAAAGACTTTATAATGATCAATAAAAACATTGGGAACATCCTGATTTTGGACAACCACACCATTAGGATCCGTAATCACATCAATCCTGCTCCGACTTATCCTACTCTTAACCACCTTATGAAAATAAGCAGTGTTTGAGTCACCATCTTTTAACCAAGTAACTTTTGCCTTCTGTTTAAGGAATTTCTCCTCCACAAGAAGAGCATCATTAAATGCGGTAAGAACAGCAGCCTCCCGTTCACGAATACTCATATTAAACGGATCAGCATCAAGCTTTGTTTGAATCATATCCAACTCCTTACGAAGGCCATCAACATTCGCGTGCAGATTTCCTTTATCAATCAGGAGCTTCCGAATGGGACGTTTCAGCATTTTAAGCTTCTTAACAACCTGGTACATAAAAAAACCTGAGACTCGATACTCCCAACCATTACGAACCACCTCCTTGAACCTATCATGACCAAGTAAAACATTAAAAAACTTAAACGGCTTCCTCTTTTCCTGAACATGAGCAGGAATAGCAAGAATAGCTGGCGCATGATCCGAAATTCGATACGGTTTAAAAACCGCATGAACCCCCAAAAACGCCTCCTGAAACTCAAAGTTAGCCATAACACGGTCCAGCTTACGAAGCACACCATCCAAACCATGAGGTTTCTGGTTCCATGTATACTGCAAACCAGTACAAGGCACGTCCATAATTTCCACCTGGTCCACACAATCTCTAAACTCTCGCATGGAAATATCCACCCTCGAAGAACCTGTGGAAGAATCCTCCAAAAATAAAGAGGCATTAAAGTCCCCAAGCAAGCACCATGGACGACCATTAATATAGTTCTTGTGCATACCCAAGTTACTCCAAAGCGTACGTCTCTGAGTATACCGATTAAATGCATAAACAAAGGAACAAAAAAATTCCTTCTTTTCAGCTATGATCCAAATACGAGTATGCATAACTTGAGAGTCCTGATGGATAAGCATAACATCCACAACAGAATGATTCCATCCAACAATTATACGAGTGCCCTTAGAACAAGATACAACGTTGGACATCCAGCTCCAATGAGAAAACGTATGTTTACAAAGACGATCGAGATTATGTTGAGCCGCATGCGACTCAAGAATGGCACAGACCGCTAGTTGATTTTCCGAGATAACCTGTTTAACCTCATTTTGTTTAGGGGTGAGGTTAAGACCCCGTATGTTCCAAGAACCGACATTAATCATGAGGAACTACCAAAAAAGGAAGTGCTTGCCTCCTGTTTTTTATTTTCAGACCCTGCTGCAACATTTGGATTCTTTTCCATCTCAATAGATTCATCAATATCACTATCACTTTCATTAAGCAGCTGTACGTCTTGCTCCTGATTTTGCCGTCTTTCCTCATCCCCATCATTAGCATCATCTTGATTTAAAGCACTAAAAGAATTTTTCATAACCATGGGATCTTTGCTTGCCCCCCTATTCTGAGCCTGCTCCTGTTTCTGACCATCAAGCGTAACAGCCTGTTTATCCGAGTCTTTCTTCTCAACCCTACGGTACTGCAGATTCAGAGGAGGTTTGGACAGCTTAATACCATCCACTTGCTTACCATTCTTAGATTTCTTCTTCTTCTTACGCACTTCAGTGAACCCCTCATTATCCGTATTCTCTTTTGCAACAATCTTAGGCAGCTTAGGGCACTTTGCATCCACATGATCAAAGATACAACAAGTAGCACACCGGGGCGGTGTCCACTCATATTCGATATCAATAGTTGCAAATGAATGTCCTTCCTTATCACCTGTTGGAATTGCAACCACAAGTGTTTTCACCAGCTCTACATCAGCTCCAATTTCAACAAGAGCTCTCGCATAGGCACTTCGTCCCCAAGAATGCATGCACATGTTGCTAGTATAAGCATCAAGCATAAACGGCTTACCTATTTGAGTAGTAATAAGACTAAGACCCATTTCAGAATAAGCAACAATCGGCACGTGGTGCATCTTAATCCAGACCGGCACATGCTTGATTTCATCCTTCTTTAACACCGTATTAGGAGTCCACTCATTTAAGAGCAACGGAACACGACGAATCATCCATGGTCCATTCTCCAATACGCTTTCCATTCCTTCCTTTGTATTAAACTGAAAAAGAAAAAATTCCTCATGCAATTGAATTCGTTTCAGCCCATACTTCGCCCAGGTGTGCTTAACATAATTCTCCACTTGAGGATATGCAAGACGGTCTCCAATGAAGTAGCCATAGAGAGTGTTAACAAACCGAGCATTAACAGATTCCACAGCTTCCATTGGAATAGCAACAGCAGCCCCATCAATCTTAATCTCATTCCTGAGTTCCTTGATTTTAACAGTGCGCTTGGTAGGTTTCTCATTCACAATAGAAGAAAACGATGGCTTATCAGCAACCACCGATTCCTTAACCAGGGTAATAGGTGAATCGACATTAACAGGTTCTTGTGAAGGAGTCATCCTCCTTGGCATAAACTTCCCATCAATATTCACTACCTTCGACGCAAGTGAAGTATTTTTAACCGACTTAAGAATCCCCGAAATGTTGTTGCTCGAAGAAACCACATTTGAATTCATCTCTCAAAACAATCGATCTCCAAAGAAAACGAAACCCTAACCCTAACCGATTAGGGTTTAATCAGCAACCAATCAATAACCGCCACAATAAATCCACTAAGGGAACAGCAATAAAATAATAATAAAATTAGGGCACCAAACTAGAATAAACCCTAAACTAAAGCGATCTGATTAAGAATTAAAAAACCAATCCAACAACACGTCGAACTCGATAAAACTCAATTAAAATCAGAACAAACGAATCATTTAATGCGAAAACATGATCACAAAGAAAATGGGATGATCGAAACCAAAGCCAAGATCTTATCACAATGTAGAAGGCAATAAACGAAGCATCTATAACGAAAATAAATCGAGTGTTATCAAATGAATGGTGAGTAGATCAATTTAGCATATGAAATTCGCCATCAAAATCGCCCATAGTCAGAGAGTAGGGTTTCACTTTTTCCTAGTTCCCACTCTTCAACCTTATCATAGAAGCAGACGGACGTACCTCATCAGCTTCCAGTTAAAACATGATAAAACATGAATAATAAGCTAAGAACACACAAGACCAGTAAAATACACGTATCTTAGACAACTCATACACGTCCCTATTCTTAAGCAGTATTATCGTCAAGGCGGAGTAGGTTCTTCAACGTTTTCGTTAGCTTCTACTGGACACAAGGTACGGATTTCCCGTCCTTCAGTAAGGACAATCTCTTTCTTTATTAAGATTTCCTGTATGCAGCCAACTATTTTCCCAATAGTTACAGATTTAAATGCTTATGTTTTATTAGTTACCTTAACCATATACATGCATGCCAATTTCACCTAGTTATGGAGGTACCATAACCATGACACTGGAGGCACCAGTGTTATGACTTCACCACGGTGGAGTGATAGCTCGTGGCGTCCCTTCAGTTTATTTGGCCTTTATTGTTTTATTATGTTATCATGTGGGGCGTATGGGTACATCCTAGTTTCATTTTCAGTCAGGATTTTCATGGTGAATATGGTGTGTGCCTTGCATCCTTCACAAGGAGCAGATCCTTCTTACCCAGACCATATTAATTAGAGGCATCTCCTCTAATTGCATGACGAGGTCACCCCTCCAAGTATGCATGCACGTTGTTGATCTCATGACCTATATTCGCTTTTGGTATATTAAACTAATACAAATTTTCATAAGTAAACATAAGCTATATTTTCAGAACTAAAACCAGTTAACATGTTATACGCCTAGGTTTTTCCTAGGACTTATTCATTTCCGCTGCCATTCATGCTTTATGTGCTCTTTTATGCTTTCATTATTCTATGTCTTCATGTTATGCTGTATATCCGTGCACTGGGCGTTATGCTCAGCTGTTTTCCCTTTTCATGTTCCCAAACGGCAGGTACCCAAGGTCGCAAGTAGGATCTCAAGAGTATGTGCATTCGGATGGATGCTATCCAGTCTTCTATGTCTTATGCATTTATCATACTTTATCTTACTTTATTTCACTTTGGAAATTGTTGAGTCCTTTCCTTTACAGTACTTATATTTGCTTGTGTTTGAGTTACTTGGACTACCAATGTTTGTTTCTGGTATTTCCTTTTATGGTCATGAATGTTTATACATTTACCTTGCATGCTTTGATGACACGCCATAAATTACCGTGATATTCTATTTTACCAAATGGGTGTTATAATTATGGTATCAGAGCCAAGGTTTCGACCTGTAGCTCTATAAAACATGACCTGTGACTTACGTGTAGTCACCAGCGTCTTCCTAGAACTGACAATTGGTTTTCATGCATTCATTTCATTTTCATTTCATGTATTCATTTCAAGCATTCATCTCGTAGTCGTAGGAATTTTGAATAAGTAATGGTTGGTACAGGACTGGCCCTATTTAGTCGCATGTGTTTTATCGAAACATTTTATTTGTTTAGTGGACCGACCTATAGGCGTCCACACCTGCCTTTTTGTTTTGTGAATCGACCCATAGGCGTTCACTCATGGACATATCATCATTTTTAATGATCATGCATTTTAAAACTATTTTATGCATCATAAATAAATTCACGTTTTATACACTGTTCACGCATATTTATATTCATGTCATATTTTATCAGACTCATTATTTATGTTGCATTTTGTTTTAAACTGTCAGATGGTGAACACATGCAATGCTCAAGAATTGGCTGCAGCTGTCAATGCAGCTTTGCAAGCCCTCCTTCCCTAACTTCACAATGAAATCAGGGACGAAGTTCATGCTGAAGTCCATGCTCATGGCAATCAGCACGACCCTCATTCGCAGAACAACAACAATCCTCCACCTCCACCGCCTGTTACCCTTATGACTTGGTTGGAGCGATTCAACAAGTAGAGACCCTGTTCATTTGAACAGACTGACAACCCCTCCGAGGCTGAAGCTTGGATATCTCACATTGAGAAGATATTTTATGCGATGGGTTGTGATGGTGTCTTCAAGGCAAGGCTGGGTTGCTACAAGTTTGAAGGTGATGTGCTGTAGTGGTGGAAATCAGTCAAGCAGTCCAACGGTGGTGATGATTGGGTTACACTATTGACATGGGACCAGTTTAAGGAGCTCTTCCTTAATCAGTACTTTCCACATGCTGAACAGGAGAAAATCAAGAGGGATCATAATATCCGACAGGTTGCTGGGGAGAACAAAAATGAATTCATGCAAAGGTTTCTTCGTTTGGCTGGATTTCTGGGCGCAACAGCTGGTACTGCTGAGGAACAAGCTGAGAAGTTTCACTGGGCTCTTCGTACTTCGGTTGCCAACAGTTTGGTGTGTGCTACGTTCACTACAGTGGCATAGGTGGCCGATGCAGCCCGTAAGCTTGAGATGCTTCAGGAACGAGAGGAGTTTGGTGATGACCGATCAGTGAAGAGGTATCTTCAATCACCAAATGCTAATCATTCATTTCTTTCAGTATTTTCATTCTTAAATCATCCTCTGTTCAACTTTATAATTCAGACAGAAGACTGACGATCGGAAACCTGCGGTCTCTCAGCAACAATCATCCAAGGGAAACGGTCAGTCCCATGACCGTTCTGCTTCAAATAGGCGTGGCGGTAACGACAATTACCGTAACAATGCCAACCACTCTAACAACAGCAGGTCCCTACATTTACCTTCTTTCATGTTAAACTGTCTTATGTTATGATATTCTGACACTCCAACAACTCATATTCAGGAGCAATGGCAACGACAGGGATCAGGACCGTAGAGGTTCGCAGCCTAACTGTTCTGCTTCATCTGGTAACTATTTAAAGCTTCTATGTAGTCATGCTTATGTTCCATGATCATGTCTCATGCATGTACTCCTGAAACAGTCTCACAGCTAGCTAGGACGCCTGTTGGAGGGTTCACGCATCCTATCTGCCCTACTTGTTCGCGCAGACTTTCTGGTGTTTGCCGCCGATGTACTAGTGGTTGTTTCAAGTGTGGCCAACAAGGCCATCAGTAGAAGGATTGTCTCCAAGGTGAAATAGAAGGCACCTCTGGACATGCCGACTCCAAACCACCTCCTACTTCAGGTGGCGTGTTCACTACTACTAGGGTTCAAGTGAACAAGACTTCAGGTACCATAAATGGGAATCTCCTTATGAACGGTCTGGCAGCATGCGTTTTGTTTGATACTGGAGCGACTCATTCAGTCATATCCACTACTTTTGCTACACGTGTTAGGATTTTCCCTATGCCATTAGATAATGCCTTAAGCATTTCCACGCCACTTAGAGACTCTATGCGAATCACCCAAGTGTACAGAGATCTTCCCCTAGAATTTGATGATAGAATCCACAGAGTTGACGCACTTCCATTAGACATGTGCGATTTTGACATAATATTGGGCATGGATTGGTTATCCAAACACCAGGCTACGATAGACTGCTACACTTATCGAGTTATTTTCAGTGACGTCAAATCTCTAGAGTACATACACCATGGTTTTCTGCCAGGGAGGTCTGTACAAATTATTTCATCCATGCAGGTGCGTGCATTACTATCACACGGCTGTCAGGGCTTCATAGCCAATATTTATGACATTATTGCTGAGTCTCCATCGATTCAAACTCAGTCTATTGTGTTAGAATTTCTTGATGTTTTTCCTGATGAACTTCCGGGCATACCACCTGTTCGTGAAGTCGAGTTTGGAATTGAGTTCATTACAAGAGCAGAGCCAATTTCCAAGGCTCCTTACCGCATGGATCCCATTGAGCTTAAGGAGTTAAAAGATCAGCTGCAGGAACTTTTGGAGCGAGGCTTCATCCGTCCTAGTGCATCGCCATGGGGTGCATCGGTGTTATTCGTGAAGAAGAAAGACGATAACATGCATTTGTGTATAGACTATCATGAGCTGAACAAGATCACGATCAGGAACCGTTATCCTTTTCCGCGTATTGATGACCTATTTGATCAACTTCAGGGCACCAAGTATTTCTTAAAGATCAATCTGAGGTCCGACTACCATCAGTTACGGGTTAAAGAGCAAGACATTTCTAAGACTGCTTTCCGTACACGTTGTGGGCACTACGAGTTCGTAGTCATGCCATTCGGACTCACAAATACTCTAGCAGTCTTCATGGATCCGATGAACCGTGTCTTCCATGAGTTTCTGGACAAGTTCATGATCATTTTCATTGTTGACATCCTGTTTTTCTCCAAATCCAAGGAGGAACATGAGGAACACCTTCGTATAGTTTTGTAGATTCTTCGTCAGAAGCAGCTGTATGCCAAGTTCTCCAAGTGTAAGTTCTGGTTAAGCAAGGTGGCATTTCTGGGCCATATTGTATCTGCAGAGGGGATCACCATGGATCATGCAAAGGTGGAAGCCATCACTAAATGGCCGAGAACTACATCTGCAGCAGAGGTCAGAAGTTTTCTGGGTTTAGCTGGCTACTACCGCAGGTTTGTAGAGAACTTTTCACGGTTGACATTACCTTTGACTAAGCTGATGAGAAAAGGAGAGAAATTCGTCTAGACTGAAGAAAGAGAAAAGAGCTTTGAATACCTTAAGCAGAAGTTAGTATCTACACCTATTCTTACTCTCTCATCTGGTACAAGTGGATTTCAGATCTATAGTGATGCTTTAGGAAAGGGTCTAGGCTGTTTTCTCATGCAACATGGGAAAGTTATTGCATACGCATCGCGACAGCTTAAACCATATGAAGAGAACTATCCTACACATGACTTGGAACTTGCAACAGTTGTTTTCGCATTGAAGATCTGGAGGCATTACTTGTATGGTGAATCAGGTGACATCTTTACAAATCACAAGAGTCTCAAGTACATCTTCACCCAGAAGGAACTAAACATGAGACAGAGAAGATGGTTAGAGCTGCTGAAGGATTATGACACCAACATTCAGTACCATCCTGGTAAGGCGAATGTGGTGGCAGATGCTCTAAGCTGAATGTCAGGTATGATTGCTGGCATATGGATTGCTAAGGAGATCATTCGTGACCTGGAGATGACAGACATTGAGTTTTGTGTACAAGGACAACATGGTTACTGGGCGAATCTTGGAGTGGAACCAGACTTACATTCTAGGATCAAGGAAACTCAAAAAGACAATGGTGAGATTTGGGCTATCATTTAGAACCTTGATCAGCAGACGGAGTTTCGTGTTGTTGATGGCGGTATCTTATGGCAGGGCACTAGATTAGTTGTTCTTGATGACTCTGCACTCTGGGAAGTTGTGTTGACTGAAGCTCACAGCTCTCCATTTACCATACATCCTCGTTCCACTAAGATGTACCACGACATCAAACAACATTTCTGGTGAAGCGGTATGAAGCAGGATGTTGCCACCTTCGTTTCCAAATGTATGATCTGCCAACAAGTTAAGATCGAACACCAGAGAGCTATTGGTTTACTGCAACCATTAGATATTATAGAATGGAAGTGGGACAAGATCTCCATCGATTTTTTACTGTTCTTCCGCTGACTCAGAGGAAACACGACACTATCTGGGTTATTGTTGATAGATTGACCAAATCTGCTCATATTCTGCCAATCCGCAAGGAGCATCCGGTCAACAAATTGCCAGATACTTTTCAAAAGGAGATTATGAGGCTGCATGGTACTCCATCAGAAATCATCTCCGATAGAGATCCTCGTTTCACCTCACATTTTTTACAGAGTCTACAAAAAGGTTGGGGCACCAGACTTAGGCTCAGCACTGCCTTTCATCCTCACACTGACGGACAGTTCGAACGTACCATTCGGACACTGGAGGACATGCTACGGGTGTGTGCTATAGAATGGACAGGAAGCTGGGACGATTATATCTATCTTGTGGAGTTTTCATACAACAACAGTTGGCACGCTAGCATCAAGTGTGCACCGTTTGAAATGTTGTATGGTAGGAAGTGTCGCGCCCCAATCTGCTGGGATCAGGTGGGCGAACGACTGATCGAGGGTCCATAGATGATTGAGGTGACTAACGAGAAGGTCACCGTCGCCAAGGCGAATCTGTAAGAAGCTCGTGCTCGTCAGAAGATTTATGTTGATAAGAACCGTAAAGATCTATTCTTCAACGTAGGTGATCATGTTTTCTTCAAGGTATCACCAGCGCGTGGAGTCAAGCGTTTTGGAATCAGAGGGAAGCTCAGTCCTCGCTTCATCGGATCGTTCGACATCATAGAATGCGTTGGTGAAGTGTCATATCGTTTAGCGTTACCACCTTAGTTATCACACGTTCACAACGTGTTCCATGTGTCCTTACTCAGAGGATACAACTATCATCCCCTTCATGTTGTTCAGTATCCGCTTGATCAGATTCGAGAGGATCTTTCATATGTCAAAGAACCTGAGATAGTTCTTGAACGACAAGATTGTGTCATGCGGAAGAAGACGATTCCATTCGTCAAAATCCTCTAGAGGGATCATCCTGAGCGGAAGCCACTTAGGAGACGGGAGAGTCTATACGGACTTCTTACCCTCATTTCCAGTTCTTATTCGGGTATGTATTCTTTCAGTTTATGTTTTCTCTAATTCGAGGACGAATTATTCTTTTAGAGGGGAAGAGTTGTAAAACCCGCATTTTAATACCATGAACAATACGCGTGAACAGTAAATACACGAGAATTCGATAAATTCAAAACTTTCCATTTATAATATATTACACGTGCCACGACATTTATTAACAAGTAATTACGTATATTATAAATGTGACGTGAACACGACATTTAATTCACGACGAGTAAACATGAACATGCACATATAATTAACTAAGTAGAAAACGTATGGTTTTGCCTTGTGGGCCTTGTGTAGCCGCGACATAGAAAGAGAAAGGAAAGAGAGGGCCTTTTGGCCCATGACCCAATACTAGTCCTACACAAACTAATCTCCAGGGGATTAAAACATAAAAAATTAATTAGCAAATCAAGAAAACCCTTTTTTTTCCTCCTCCTTCTCCTTGCCGCCGGTTTTACAAGAACACCAAGGGTGTTCGGGTTGATTTTGATCCTTGATTTTTATAGCTACGGGTTCGTGTTCATTAACCTTTTTTATCCACGTCATCGGTATAATCAAAACCTTTTTATTTTTTATAGTTCTTTTTCTTTTATTATGATCATATGTTTAAATCATAAAGACAAACAAGAAACATTTTTTTTGGGTAAAGGGGAATCAAGACCCCGGTAAAATATATTCCCAAAAGCGTTGAAGTACAATGGAATGTAGCTGCAATGCTACATTAACCTCAAGCAAAAGCTTGAACAACCACTAAATCATATGACATGCCATATGATCCTACAAACAATTACAAAACAAATAACACCAATAGGAAAAAACCACCTAAAGGTGCATGAACAATGAAAATAAAATGACATCAAGGCTAACACTTAGAACGAACATCAGGCTGACGAGCACCATGCCGATCATCAATCGATATGACTTCTTCAACCTCACTATCACTAGCATTAACCACATCTTCCTTGGTATTAGAACCATCTTCCCAATCGGTGCCATCATCTATCTTATCCCAAAGAGCACTAAAAGAATTATGAGAACTCTTCTCCGTATAATTAGGCTTAGCTACAAAACTCGAGGCTTTGTTATTCAAGAAACCCTTCTTAAGCAGGGGAGTTGCCTTCTTCTGACCGGTATCACTTGTCTTTGACGTTTCACCCCTCTCAACATTACGATACTTAATATTAAGAGCTGGTTTCGTAAGTTTAATGCCAGAAATTTGTTGTTGCTGCTTATTCTTCCCCTTGCTCTTCTTGTTCTTAACTACATGAAAACCATCATCATCCACAACCTTATGATCTTCCCTGCTAACCACCTTCTCAACCACTACCTGTTTAGGCAACCTAGGACATTTAACATCAATATGGTCAAAAATAAGACAAGTAGAACATCTAGGAGGTGTCCACTCATACTCGATGTCAATAGTCTTCAATTTGTGCCCTCTATCCTTCTCAATCGGAATAGCAATGACCAACGACTTCTTTAAAGCATCATCAGCCGAAATCTCAATAAGAGCACGAGCAAAAGTACTCCTACCCCACGGGTTGATACACATGCTGCTAGTATAAGAATCAAGCATAATAGGTCTTCCAATTTGAGTTGTGATCAAACTAAGACCAATCTCCGAATAAGCATCAATAGGCACTTGATGAAGTTTCACCCACACCGGTGCCTTCTTAATCTCTGTTTTATGCAAATCCATAATAGACGACCAAACATTCAGAATTAACGGAACATGTCGAATCAACCACGGACCATTCTCCAACACCCTATCCATACCACTTTTAGAATCAAACTGAAAAAGAAAGAACTCATCCTGAAGTTTAACTCTTTTTAAACCATATTTGGCCCATACATTCTTCACATAATTTTCTACCAACGGAAACGCAAGACGCTTCCCAATGAAATACCCAAACAGTGTGTTATTAAGATGCGCCCGAATCCCTTCCACATCATCATACGGAAGAGTTACAGCAGCCCCAACAACTTGTTCGTCATTATGCAATTCCTTAATATGAACCGGCTTACACACCGGCTTATTCTGCACTAGCGATGCATATGAAGTCGAAACACCAACTGATGAAGAACCAGCCCCAGGCGTATGTTGAACCCCGACCTCATTCTTCCTAGCCATAGAACTCCCAATTCTCGCATCATGGTTAACTTGCACACCAGTTATATCACCACCATTACTACTAGCCTTCTTGGACAAGTCACACATAACCGGCGTAACCTGCATATGAGCATTAACAGCAGCAGTAACTTGAATCCCAGCAGTGGCAGTAACATCATCCTCAGACGAAACCCTAGCAGCAGACGGCTGCCTATTAAGTTGCCCCTGACTAATGTCATTCATTATATCAACCGCGCCATCCTTTTCAGCCGTATGATTACCAACTCCCGAGAACCCAGCATGCTCACCACATGAGACCCCCGCGTTAGGAGCCCTAGCATGTGTTGAGTCCGCCATAATTGCTCTCAATCGCTGCACCCTATCAGAAAGAGCCGTCATATCAACCTGATTATCCAACTCAGACATCATAACCAATAAACCCAAAAAACCCTAATAACACCTGTTTAATAATCCCAAACGAACAGATCCTAAAAAATAGGATCCCAGCCAACCCGCCTTGACACCTTACATGAGCATAAACAACCCACGACTCAAACAGCAAATCTAAAAAGGAATACAAACAAGGATGAACAAGACAGAAATAAAAAAACCCTAAAACAACCAATAGAAACCCTAAAAACGACAACCAACCCTAAATCCTTCAACCAAACCGTAATCAATTAATGTTATGATACGATCAATCAACAACGAATGAAGGTTAAAGAGATCAGGAAGGAAACGAAATTAAGGCTAAGAGTGGCGGCTAGGGAGAAAATATTTCTGTGACTAAACAAACAAGAAACATGTTAGTAAAATCAAGAAAACAAGAAAAGTTTTGGTTTTGGTTTTGTTTTTGGTTCGGCCGACATCCAACCGAGAGCCCTAGGCTCTCAGCTTGCTTTGTTCGCACCACCACCGAGACCCCAAGGTCTCGGCTTGGTTGGTTTTGGTCGATCGCATACGAAGGAAACCCCGACTTGAAGTAGGGGCCGTGTTTTGGCTTGGTTTTATGTGTCAACCGAGACCACTAAGGTATCGGTGGGATTTAGTTTGAAAAAAATGGGAACCCCGCTTAAGCCGAGGTGTACTTTGGCTCGACAGTAGGTAGCCGACAGCGAACAGGGGGAACGATGGCCAGGCAATGGCAACCGACGATCCTGGTAGCCACTGGCCGTGGGTTAGCCGCCGGCTGACACCACTAGCCACCGGCTGTGTGGTGTCGGCTAGGCACTTTCAGGCTCGGGATTATTTTAGAACACGGTTTCGGGCTCGAGAATTAATGAAATCAGTTTATTTTATTTTTTTGACAAGACTTAGGTTTTAAATATTAAAATTAATATTTCATGATTTAACCTAAGTATTTAAATAGCCAAATTTAATTAAACATGTTATTTTAATTAAATTCATATAACCTATAGTTTTTTAAATCAACCATGTTAATTATTTAATAAGATATAACATTTAATCCATGACTTGTATTTGTTGGGTCAAAACGTTGATGTGGCAGAAACTCAAAAACGAAGAAAATATGAAGGCATTTGTCTAAGCGTTGACAAGTGTAATCCAGGCGTTGTCAAGAGTAAATTAGGCGTTGACAGAAGTCAACAAAAGTCAAACGCTGTTGGAAGCTTTTATTTAGGATAAGTATGTAGAATATATTCTGTATTAGTTATTTAAATAGAAGATATTCATGTTTATTCATAGTTATCTCTTGTAAACCCTAATCCTTAGTCTATAAAAGGAACAAGGGTCTTCGGTTTTATTCATATCTTTCATTCACAATGTAAACCTAAAGCGTGTGTTGCACTAGACGTGGGACTAATGTATACACGTCTAGTGGTTGTTGATTATTAATATAATTAGCAACCCAATTGTTTAATTCATGTGTTATTTGTGCCCAAACACCTTGTTAATGGTTATTGTTCTAATTCCGCTTTGATTATGTTAATCATATGAACAATGATCATTCCTAGTAGCTAAAAGATCGAGGAAACCAAGTATTCCACAATTGGTATCAGAGCCTCGTGGCTCG
The DNA here is from genome assembly GCA_025667525.1 of Glebionis coronaria. Lineage (NCBI taxonomy): Eukaryota > Viridiplantae > Streptophyta > Magnoliopsida > Asterales > Asteraceae > Glebionis > Glebionis coronaria. The sequence goes on from CM046877.1 coordinate 339,689,046, forward strand.
TGATGCTAGGACCAACAAGGTGTTCGTGTATTGTGAAGAAAAGAAAAATCCGTCTACGGTTTTTCTGGACGTTTTTGTGTGCGCAACAGTATTCAGAAGGTCATAACTTTTGATTGGACCGTTGGATCGTTGCGAAAATATTTATGTGTGTTCTACACACATATATCTAAATATCCACCGGAGGGATTGTCCAGATCTGTCCTCAATCAAAAGTTATTAGCAGTCGAAGTTGACAGCAGATGGTGATTTTCAAGATTTATGTTTTGTATAAAATCATGATTTAGGGTTTCTACAAACCCTAGATTCGATTCTATAACAGAAAATTTGATGTTTTGTGACGAACTAGAGGTGATAAAGTTGTTAGGGTTTGCCTAAAACCCTAGATTAAAGTGCAGCTATGGTGATTTTCGTTTTTAGGGTTTGCTCAAACCCTAGATCCATGTTAAACATAGCAGCCGCATGTTGCCAAGGATGGTTCGTTGGTTTATAAAAGAGCTGCCAAAAGTCATATGAAACAGACTGTTATACGTTTCTTTGATGTCGACTGCACAAGGAGATGGTTTGTCTTGATCACAGTAAAGTATGTCAGGATGGTATGAATAGAATCGTTAATACTGTATCAAGGGAAAGATAGTGACGTGATATGGTTGTTATGATTTGGACGTAGCATATATAAAATGCTATTGGTTAAAGTGTCTGACGTTTACAAGGTACGATTGTTATATCTTCACATGGGTTAGAGCTGTGATGGCATTCGTATACTGCCAAAGTGGGTACAAGGTTTGCTTTTGCACATGGTCAAATAGTAATTAAATATATGATCTACCTTAATATTCTTGGTTTCACACGAACAAAGGATAATGAGTAGTCCATGGTTGCAACATGTATTATTTGACTTACGATACACTGATAAAGCATATCACGTGGGTTACATCAGCGAAAGTATATTTGTTAAGTGTGATGTACAAAAGAATTGCTTCATGGAATTAAGGTAACTTGTTATCTTTATTATAGCACACCGTTCTTAGTATTCTTACACGCTGATAAGAGATGTGGCCTTAGAAGACGTCAGCGGTTGATGAGACGTTGACAAGAATAAGTTAAGCGTTGTTGGGCAACGCTGACACGTGTTGTCCGAGAAATGTTTGTCCAAGCGTTGATAGGTATTGTCCGATATGGGACAATACACATGGAAAGGATATTGGACAAAGGAAGATGTTGGATAACAAAGGAATAACTGCTGTTTGGAAAATTGATACGATTTTGGCACACAAAAAGAGTTATTTACACGCAAAGGTACATGGAATCTCCGTTTTTATACAGAATATCAAGTTGATATTAATGGCTCGGATATTTTTAAAGGGGTCAATGATTTTTCTAAGTTAGCACCAATTAGCGAAGCATTATTGGAGTAATGTTTATTATGTAATCGGGATAGACTTGTGAAAGAGTTATTCGCTAACAGCTTTTACATATGAAGATATTGGTTCATTAAGACTTATCATGAAGAGGTGTTGGCTTAAGGGGAAGAATTCTTATGGTAAATTTGATGTTTGAAGAACATTTTCGCGAATTTGTGTTCTATCATATTTTAAAGTCGTGCACTTCCAGTCATGGACTTTTAAGGTAACTTGTTTGTGCTTACATTGTTACTGATTAAGTGATACATGATCTAGGAATATGTGATTTTTCTTATGGTACTCTATGCACATATTTTCTATCACTTGAAGGAGTTACATTATCGTGCTCAGTGTCTCACAAAGGATGAGGATTTTTGTATCTGCAACATATTTCATCACATCGTACAAGATATGGAACATAGGGTTGGGTTATTCTACTTCTACATCAAGGATATTATAGTTATTTTTCTTCAAGATCATTACATAGAGCCTACATTTGGAGAATCTTCAAGATTGCATTCATTGTTTACTTCCCTGTTGCTGTGACAAAAAGGGGAAGACATACATGCTACAATTGAGGGGAAGCAATTTGAAGATGATGTACAACTTACAAGAGATACACAAAGAGTTTTGCCGACATCAACTTGGGGAAGATTGTTGGGTCAAAAAGTTGATGTGGTAGAAACTCAAAAACAAAGAAAATATGAAGGCATTTGTCTAATCGTTGACAAGTGTAATCCAGGCGTTGTCAAGAGTAAATTAGGCGTTGACAGAAGTCAACAAAAGTCAAACGCTTTTGGAAGCTTCTATTTAGGATAAGTATGTAGAAAATAATACTGTATTAGTTATTTAAATAGAAGATATTCATGTTTATTCATAGTTATCTCTTGTAAACCCTAATCCTTAGTCTATAAAAGGAACAAGGGTCTTAGGTTTTATTCATATCTTTCATTCACAATGTAAACCTAAAGCGTGTGTTGCACTAGACGTGGGATTAATGTATACACGTCTAGTGGTTGTTGATTATTAATATAATTAGCAACCCAATTGTTTAATTCATGTGTTATTTGTGCCCAAACACCTTGTTAATGGTTATTGTTCTAATTCCGCTTTGATTATGTTAATCATATGAACAATGATCATTCCTAGTAGCTAAAAGATCGAGGAAACCAAGGTTTCCACAGTATTTTTACTAATAAACTTTAATTTATATTTTAATAATCCAGCTTATTTCTAATTATGGAAAGTTACTATTTTGGAAACTTTCTATTTTTAGAAACTTAATATTTTAGGAAACCTACTATTTTTAGAAAGTTACTTAGTATTACAATACAAGTATTATAATATCTTATTCCATGGTTAATAAACAACAGAATACAAGAATAACTACAGTTAGTACTTAAAACAGTTAAAACATGACAGAACATGAAAAATAAGCTAAGAACACACAAGACCAGTAAAATACACGTATCTCAGACAACTCATACACGTCCCTATTCTTATGTAGTATTATACGTCAAGGCGGAGTAGGTTCTTTAGAGTTTCCGTTAGCTTCTACTGGACACAAGGTACGGATTTCCTGTCCTTCAGTAAGGACAATCTCTTCCTTTATTAGGATTTCCCGTATGCAGCCAACTGTTTTCCCAGTAGTTACAGATTTAAATGCTTATGTTTTATTAGTTACCTTAGCCATATGCATGCATGCCAGTTTCACCTAGTTATGGATGTACCATAACCATAACACTGGAGGCACCAGTGTTATGACTTCACCACGGCGGAGTGATAGCTCGTGGCGTCCCTTTAGTTTATTTGGCCTTTATTATTTTATTATGTTATCATGTGGGGCGTATGGGTGCATCCTAGTTACAGTTTTAGTCAGGATTTTCATGGTGAATGTGGTATGTGCCTTGCATCCTTCACAAGGACCAGATCCCTCTTACCCAGACCATATTAACTAGAGGCATCCCCTCTAATTGCATGACGAGGTCACCCCTCTAAGTATTCATGCACGTTGTTGACCTCATGACCTATATTGGCTTTTGGTATATTAAACTAATACAAATTTTCATAAGTAAACATAAGCTATATTTTCAGAACTAAAACCAGTTAACATGTTATACGCCTGGTTTTTCCCAGGACTTATTTATTTCCGCTTCCATTCATGCTCTATATGCTCTTTATATGCTTTCATTATTCTATGTCTTCATGTTATGCTGTATATTCGTGCAGTGGGCGTTATGCTCAGCCGTTTTTCCTTTTCATGTTCCCAAACGGCAGGTACCCAAGGTTGCAAGTAGGATCTCAAGAGTATGTGCATTCGAATGGAAGCTATCCAGTCTTCTATGTCTTATGCATTTATCATACTTTATCTTACTTTATTTCATGTTGGACATTGTTGAGTCCTTTCCTTTATAGTACTTGTATTTGCTTGTGTTTGAGTTACTTGGACAACCGATGTTTGTTTCCGGTATTTCCTTTTATGGTCATGAATGTTTAGACATTTACCTTGCATGCTTTGATGACACACCATAAATTACTGTGATATTCCATTTTACCAAATGGGGTGTTACACTATCACTGGCATCCTCTTTATGAACGGTCATGTTGCTTGCGTTTTATTCTATACTGGTGCTACTCATTCAGTCATATCCACTACGTATGCCACTAGTATTAATAAAATCCCAATGCCACTAGAGAATATTTTAAGTATATCTACGCCTATGCGAGACTTTATACGCATTACCCAAGTGTACAGAGATCTTCCACTAGAATTCGATGATAAGATTCGCCTAGTAGACGCACTTCCTTTGGATATGTGCGAGTTTGATCTCATCTTAGGAATGGACTGGTTATCCAAGCACCATGCTACTATCGACTGTCATACCTATCAGGTTATCTTCGGTGATGTTCAAGTACCAAAGTACATTCACAATGGTTTCATACCAGGAAAGTCTGTGCAAATCATTTCTACGTTAGAAGCTCGTGCTTTACTATCTCATGGTTGCGAGGACTTCTTAGCTTCAATTCAGGATATTACCACTGAAGTGCCTTCGATCCAAGATCAGCCAGTTGTTTCAGAATTACCCGATGTATTCTCAGAAGAACTTCTGGGTATACTACCTATCCAAGAAGTAGAGCTTAACATCGAGCTCATCCTAGGAGCTCAACCAATCTCTAAGGCTCCTTATCGCATGGCTCCCGTAGAGCTCAAGGAGTTAAAAGATCAGCTGCAGGAATTACTGAAGCAAGGTTTCATCCGTCCGAGTGTATCACCATGGGGTGCACCGGTACTTTTCGTCAGGAAGAAGGATGGCAGCATGCGTTTATGCATTGACTATCGTGAGCTGAATAAGATCACGATTAGGAATTGTTATCCATTACCGCGAATTGATGATCGGTTTGACCAACTGCAAGGTGCCAAGCATTTCTCCAAGATCGATCTAAGATCCGTAGTTGCGAGTGAAAGATCAAGATATTCTTAAGACTGCTTTTCGCACCAGATATGGTCATTATGAGTTCGTAGTTATGCTTTTCAGACTTACTAAAGCTCCTGCGGTATTCATGGACCTTATGAACCGCGTCTTTCATGAGTACTTAGACAAATTTGTTATCTTATTCATCGATGACATACTCATCTTCTACAAATCAAAGGAATAACATGAAGAACATCTACGAATTGTGCTACAGATTCTTCGTCAGAAGCAGTTGTATGCCAAATTTTCTAAGTGTGAATTTTGGCTAAACAAGGTGGCATTTCTAGGCCACGTTGTCTCTGCAGAAGGGGTTACTTTGGATCCTGCGAAGGTTGAAGATATCACTAAATGTCCAAGACCGACGTCTGCAACCGAGGTTCGTAGTTTTCTAGGCTTAGCTAGTTATTATCGCAGATTCGTGGAGAAATTTTCAAGACTAGCCTTACCTTTGACCAAGTTGATGTGGAGAGGAGAGAAATTCATTTGGACTAATGAGCGGGAGAAGAGCTTTGAAGAACTCAAGTGATAAGACCGCAATTATACATGGTCTCATCGTCTAAAACGGGCTTAAAACGCTTAAATATATCATAAAATACCGAAAATTATACTTGTTTCGTTTGTTGTATGTTTTAGGTATGGATATCGAGAAAGACAAAAAGATCACAAGAATCAATAAAAACGAACACAAGAAACGAAGCCGCATAATGAACCGTACCCAATCTTGGATTTTCTGAAAATACCCTTGAAGTTTGATGATTTGTCAAGTTTGGTCCCTCAAGTTTCACAAGTTTTCATTTTATACCCTTAAAGAATCAAGCTTATAGAACTTTAGTCCTTGAAGAATCGAAGATGTGCACAAAACCAAAGCCGTGATTGTATTTAACGGAGCAAAATGAGCATTTTCGGATCGACTCGACAACATTTGAAGGTTTTTTTAAGTCAAAGTCAAACCTAAAACCTGACAATAGAACGAGTATGAAAAACCGGTTCCGAACCTCAAAATAATATTTTACGGATCAACCCGTACCCGATTATCAGGTCGGGTTGACCCGTATTAATATTAATGTCCAAAAAAGAACAAAACAAAATAGATTCATAGCATTACACTACAATTCGTGTAGCATTTCGAATTCCACCGAGCCCAATCATCACCATTCATCCCATGTCCATTTTGTTTTGTTTAGATAAATTGAAATGGGTCTATATCTACTCCCCTAGCCCGTAACAAAATTCCACCGGACCTTTTGTTGTTTTTTTACGTTTTATAAAAAGAGAAAAATGGGGCAAGGGTCATTCTATCATACCACAATTGGGGTTCATCATCCACCACAACCACCACCAATATTTCTAATCCCCAAATCATTTTAACCCTAATTAAAACCCTAATCTCTTTTCTGTCACCATCAACAATACCCCACACTTACACATCACGTGAAGATCAAAATCAGACAAGAACATGTAAAGAAAGTCAAGATCAAGACCGATCTAAGGGTTTATATCAAACCCTTTGGGACCAAGTTCAAAATCAGCATATACTCAAGGAATATTCATGGGCAATTCGGGTAATCAATAGATTAGGGTTTATATTTTCCTGCTTTCTAGAACAATCTGTGACCCTATATATAAAGGGCATTATGATTTTTTTTGTTTTAGATTTTTTTCAAGTAATTGTAGTTCCTTTTTATTAATGAAAGTTGGTATTTTGTGAAATTGTAATTCCTTTTTATTATTTAAAAGTTGGTATTTTTCTGAAATAAATCTGAGTTCCATTGTTCTTGTTCAAAAAATTTTGTTATTTAAATACAAAATATTTTTAATCGGGTTTGAAGTTTATTTATCCGAAAGTTTTTTTAATTTGTTGAAGTACTGTAGTTGCTGCAGGTTCTATTCAAAGGAAGGAAAAACATTTGTGTTCACTATTTTTTATTTTTTTAATCTTTTATTTGGATTAAAGTAAAATAAAGATTTGTTGATTATTGTTGTTGTTAAAAAGAAGAGTAATTGTTTTTCTTGTTGATCTTACTGTTACCAAAAAAGAGAGAGAGAGATTGAGTTGTACTGTTCACCAAAAATAGGGGCAGGTATTACTTTGTTGTTTGCACTATTCGACAGCAAAAGAAAGAAAAAAAGGGAAAGGGGCGACTTTGGTTGATTATTGCTGTTAACGCCAAGAAAAAAAAGAGACACGAGTTATAGTTTCTGTTGTTTACGGAATCAAGAAGAAATAAAACTGGTTCTTGTTACTGTGGTTCTTGTTTGGTTTTTATTAGATGTTCGGTTTCATTCTCATCGATACAATTTGTAAGTTCTTTAGCTTCGATTTTAATTTTCGTTAAATTATTTTGTTATGGTGTTATGCTTGTATGTTCTTGATGATTTTTGACTTTATTATATTTAGTTTGTTAAACTGCCGTAATCTTTAGTTTAGGTACTAAGATTGATTGTTGCTGCTTATTAAGGTTTATTAGTTATTTAGTCATACAACAATATAAACAAAAAAATAGATAGTTTCATAAGTTGTTCAAGTTTCTGTCAAGACTGTTTGGCTCTACCTATATTGAGTTTAAAAATTAAGTGTAATTTACTTTTCTGCTAGTTGTATGTTAGGAACTCTGATATAAACCCTACTGACACGTGAGGGGCATGTGCATGACTTGTTCAGACACGTGAGGTGCACGTGTATTTTACCACTTGGGTTAAAAGCAGAGTAACTGATTTTCCCGCCAAGACTTAGTATAAATAATCTGATTAGTTCATTTGCCAAGTTAGTTAGTTTTGATTGTAATCCTTTTCTCTCTCCATTCCAACTCATGGTAATCATTGTAATCATCCAATTACAACTGATTAATAGAAATCACCATTTCGATCTGATTCTTAATTCGATAGATCCTAACTGATTTCTGGCAATTTCGATTTCCCTAATTGCCTAATTGTGTTCCTACTTTTTCTCACATATAAAATTGGTATCAGAGAATTTCCTTGTGAAAGATCTCAGTGTTTGGTTTATTTCGATCATTCTTTTCAGTTGATTGCTTGTTTTTGTCAGTTCTTGGTCATTTCTTGATTTTGGCACCAAATTCTGTTGGAAACCATGGCACCTGCAACAAGAACCAATCCGAACCTTGATGATGGGAGATCCATGGAAGATGCAGTTGCTACAATGCGGAATGAGATTGCTCAGTTGAAGAATTTGGTGGAAAGATTGATTCCCGCCAACGGCGAACCAAGAAACCATCATCAGTTCACCCGAATGACAAAATTGGAGTTTCCAAGGTTCTTGGAAGATGATGTTAAAGGATGGATTTACAAATGTGAATAGTTCTTTTCCCTTGATGATGTTGCTGAGCATCAGAAGGTACGTTTGGTTTCAGTTCATCTATCTGATACACCCTTATTATGGCACAAGCAGTTTATTAAACTCAATGGGGAGAATGTTAGTTGGGAGGTGTATAAGGCTGCTATATTACAGAGATTTGGTACTGTTTTTGATGATCCTATTAGTCAGATTAGGAATGTGAAGTATGAAAATAGTGCAAGAGAGTACCAAAATACTTTTGATACTTTGTTAAGTAGATGTGAGATAAGTGAAGAGCATGCTGTGAGTTTTTACTTGGGTGGATTACCATCAGAGCTTGAAATGGGGGTTAGGATGTTTGAACCAAAAACTCTGGCTGTAGCTTACAAATTAACTAATTTTTAAGAAGCTACCATGAATGCTCTGAAGAAGAAGAACACAGTTTATGGATCTACTTTTGTTAATGGTCAAAAGTTTGGAAATAATATGGCCAATACAAGTACCAGTGAATGGATGGAAGCCTAAACCCAACATTCCTTTCAATGTTCCACCTAGAAAACAATTAACCCAAAAGGAGTATCATGAAAAAAAGGCTCAGAACCTATGTTTTTATTGTGATAAAATATACTCCTGGAAATAAGTGTAGTGGTCAGTTGTACTCCTTAGTTTTGTTAGGAGAGGAAGAGGAGGAATTTTATTAAGCTGAGGAAGAAATTGAAAATGAGGTGGAGGAGATACCACAAATTTCTCTGAATGCCCTGAATGGATCCAACACTTTCCAAACAATGAGGGTAACTGGGAAGGTGGGTAAGCATGATTTGCATATCTTGGTGGATTGTGGATCAACCCATAATTTCTTGGATGATGGTGTAGCTAAAAGAATTGGGTGCAACCTGCAAGATACTTGTCCTTTGGCAGTGACTGTGGGAGGAGGGAAGCAATTAATCAGTATTAAGGCTTGCAAAGGGTTCAAGTGGCTATTACAGGGTGAACAATTTCAAGCTGACATGATGATTTTACCTTTAGGGGCTTGTGAAATGGTCTTGGGAATACAATGGTTAGCTGCATTAGGTGATATCAAGTGCAACTTTAGTAAGCTCAGGATGGAATTTGTGTACAACAAAAGGAGAATGGTATTGAGAGGGGCACCTAAGGCTACATTGCAGTGGATGGAGGGTAACCAACAACAAAAGGAGGTGGAAAATGCTGAGTTATTGATGTACAGTGTTTACCCAAACACCGGGTTGCAGCTATTGAGTATGCAAGAGCAGTCACAAGCTGTGTCAAAAGAATTGCAGATGGTAGTAGAGAATTATCCTGATGTATTTGAATTACCAAAGGAATTACCTCCAAAAAGGGCTTATGACCACATAATACCATTGGTTGAAGGTACACAGCCAGTGAACATAAGACCTTATAGACACCCACCTACTCAAAAGGATGCTATTGAATCTATGGTGAAATAACTATTGGAAGCAGGGTCATTAAGGCAAGTAATAATCCTTTTGCTTCTCCAATAGTGATGGCGAAAAAGAAAGACAACACATGGATAATGTGTGTTGATTACAGACAATTGAATAAGCATACAGTGAAGGATAAGTTTCCAATTCCTATCATTGAAGAGCTTATTGATGAATTACATGGTGTTACTATCTTCTCAAAGTTGGACTTGAGGTCTGGTTACCACCAAATCAGAATGTGTGAAGAAGATGTAGCTAAGACAACATTTAAAACCCATGAAGGCCATTATGAGTTTTTGGTGATGCCTTTTAGCTTAACCAATGCACCCTCTACATTTCAAGCCTTGATGAATGAAGTATTCAAGAAATTCCTTAGGAAATTTACCTTGGCATTCTTTGATGACATATTGGTTTACAGTCACACTTTGGCAGATCATTTAGTGCATGTTAAATTGGTGTTGGAAACCAAGAGGCAACACAAGTTATATGCTAAATTGTCTAAATGTGTGTTTGGCACAACACATGTGGAGTACTTAGGGCATGTCATATCTGCTGAGGGGGTTTCTACTGATCCTACTAAGGTAAAGGCAATGCAAGAGTGGCCTGTGCCAACCAATCTCAAAGAATTAAGAGGATTTTTGGGCTTAAGTAGGTATTATAGAAGGTTTATCCAGGGTTTTGCTAGTCTGAGTAGGCCCTTGACTCAGCTATTAAAGAAGAATGCTTTCAAATAGAGTGTAGAAGCCCAAGTTTCCTTTGATAACCTCAAATCAGCAATGATTCAAGCACTAGTGTTGAGATTGCCTGATTTTAGTGAACCCTTTGTGGTAGAGACTGATGCATCAGGTGTAGGTTTGGGAGCAGTTTTGCAACAACATGGACACCCCATTGCATACTTAAGCAAAACATTGTCTATGAGACATCAAGCTCTATCCACTTATGAGAAGGAGTTCCTTGCTGTATTGATGGCTTTGGAAAGATAGAGAGGTTATTTGTTGGATAGGTATTTCATCATAAAAACTGACCATTTCAGTTTGAAGTATTTGCTTGATCTAAGGATGACTACTCCAACACAAATGAAATGGCTACCCAAGCTTATGGGCTATGATTATGAGGTGGTGTATAAGAAAGGTGCAGACAATGGAGCAGCTGATGCCTTATCAAGATTGGCTACTAGTTCTGAGTTACTTAGTATGTTTGTGACTACTATCTCCACTGATCTTATGAGGAAGGTGACAACTACTTGGGAAACAGATTCAGATGTTGCTATGATGATTACTTCCTTAATGAATGGACAACCAGTTAAGAAACACTACCAATGGCAAAATAATAAACTATTGAGAAAAGGAAAACTTGTGGTGGGTCAAAATGAGGAGTTAAGGAAAGAATTGCTGCAATATTTTCATGAAAGTTCTATTGGAGGCCATTCAGGGGTAAAGGTCACCACTCATAACTTGTGCACTTTGTTTTACTGGAAGGGTTTGAGGAAGCAAGTTAAGCAGTTTGTGAGGGAGTGTTTGGTTTGTCAAAAATGCAAGCCAGACTTGAGTGCTTATCCTGGGTTATTACAACCTCTACCAATTCCAAACACAGTCTGGTCACAAATCTCCATGGACTTCATTGAAGGTTTGCCTAAGTCACAGGGTAAGGATGTGATTCTGGTAGTAGTAGATAGACTCAGCAAATATGCTCATTGATAACTGGATTTTGTATGGTTCAATTAAGTTCTCGGTGTCTTATCGAATTGATTTCCGGTTCAAAGTACGACTCAATTGTTTTTGGTGAAAAAGAATGTTTTTGGTTGTTTTAAAATAAAATGTGCAAGACGTAAATGACAATGACGTTAATTTAAATCTAAATCTATCTTAAAATAAATGACAAGAAATTAAAAGCGTGACGAGAAATTAAAAGGCACTAAAAGTAAATAAAGCAAACTTAAAACTATCTATGGCAAACTTAAAACGCAACTAAAACGTAAACTAAGGCAAGGCTAAAATAAATCTAAGGAAAGTAAACTTAAAGTGCAACTAAGGAAAAGGCGGGAAAAATAAAGCTTGAAAATTAAAACTTAAAAACAGAAACTAAAAAGAACCTGAAAACAGCTCATTCGGAATAATCCTTTGTTCGGAATAATCACTCATCCGGAATGTCACCTTCGTTCGGAATGATTCTTCTTCACTCGGAATATTTACCAAAATCCTTGATCCGGAATAAAATGCTCACTCAGAATAATGGTTTATCCGGAATATGTCACTTATCCGGAATATTCAATATTCCGAATGAACATCTTTGATTCGGAACTTCACTGATTCGAAACTCTTGATTCGGAATAATTCCTTGGCCCTTCGCTCGGAATATATTCCGAATGAACCTTAATCCGGAATATTAAAATATTCCGAATGAACAAGTTGATCCGGAATAATTTCCTTGGTTCGGAACTTCCACTGATCCGGAATGTTCCGAATGAAACCTTCGTTCGGAATGCAAGTTGATCCAGAATAAAATCCTTGATTCGGAATATGTTCCGAATGAACAAAAACTCCTTGATTCGGAAGAAATTGATTCGGAATATATCACCACAAAACCTTTATTCGGAATGTTCCGAATGAACAGCTGATCCGGAATGTTTAATATTCCGGATGAACAACCCTTGATCCGGAACTTCTTGAACAACTCTTTGATTCGGAATGTGTGGCTTGGTTCGGAATGTCACCTGGGAAACAGTAAAGGAAGCGAAGAACAAGGGAAACAAGAACAATACGAATCTAAACAAAAACTAATCAAATCATCCAAAAGATTAAATCAAACTAATCAATAAACACCTACTAATCATAAACAAACAATCCAAATCAACAAAACTAACAATATAATCAAAATAATCAAAACCCAATTTAATCAAATCAATAAAAACATCAAAAACATGAACATGAACAAATAAGCATAAAGATCAAAGATTTAAGAAAGGTAAATAGGAGATTGACAATAAAAGTAAAGATTGACAAGAATTAAAAGGAAACTTACTTGAATTAAAGGTATTTAAAGGTGCAAGACAATGTATTTAAATGACATGTAATTAAAGTGCAAGGAAAATAAAATGGAAGAACTAATTGTCACTATTAGCCAACAAAATGAAATGTAAATCCTAATGTTCTATTTATAGGGGAGGATTAGGAGGTGCTTAGGAAGCTTCCTCCCCTATTTCTTCTTTCTTTTAATTGCGTCATTAAGTCCTTGCTCTTCTTAATTCTTTGTTAATCTTCTTAATTCTTTGACTTTAACGACTTTGTCTCGGGATTTCTTTGAACTCGTCTTGTAATTCTTCAATAAATTAGACTTGAGTTCTTCGGCTTTTAGTAAACTTCCGTCTTTTGACTTTTTCTTCGATAAATCTTCAGAATTGGTCTTGGACTTCCATTCTTTTTGCACTCTTGACTTCTTGACTTCGTCTTTCGTCTTTTTCTTCGATAAAAGCCCGTGAATGCCCGTGTTTTCTCCCTTTTCCACATTTTCGTCCTAAATCATAACAAAAACACAAACCACACATAATTCTGACATAAATGACTTAAAATACACGTGTTGGCTCGGTTATTATTGTAATTAAGTGGTAAAAAGGATGGGTGTTTACACACCTATCAAATCCCCTACACTTGACCAATGCAATGTCCTCATGCAATGCATTAGTTAAAAAGCACGTTTACATTTTTCATCACAATCAATCCACGTTGGCCTTTATTAAAGAGATCGAAAATAACAAAACAAGTAAAGAAATCAAAAACATACCTTCGGGTTTTGAAAATGTCATGAATGATCATCATCCTCAAGTTTTCACTTTCTCCAAACCAAGCTTAAAAACGAGATCATTGTCATTATAGGTTAGCAAACTAACACGAACTCATGTGGGCCAATTATTTACTTAGACTCCCTTATTCCTAGGTGTATCTCTTATATTTTATTGTTGTCTTGAATGATCACGAGGATGCATTGTTGACTTATTTTGATAGTTTATTAGGCTGAAAATAAGGTGGGACGATTTAATCAATAGTTAGCTAAAGGACAAAATCTTTTAAAACTGCTTCTCGGGACCTCATAAAGTTCATATCTTGGCATAACTCGCTTCGCGATTTGAGACCTTTTTCGGACCGATATTTGGCAGCGACTTCATACTTCAAATCTTGAGAGACGTTCATGAAATAATGGTCTTCTCTTCATAACAGGAATTTCTTCACTTGAAGTTTTGAGAGATTCTTCATATTTGGACCACGACTTCTTCATTTTTCTCCAATCTTTACTTGGGATTTTGATATACAACGATCCGCCTCCTTTTACGACTTGGATCTATTTATCCTCATACCTTGCTAGGGTCTTTTCGGATACACTTCTCCATGATCTTTACGGGAGTATTTGCTTTTCGTCGTGTGTCTCGATCCTTCATATTGATCTTTGATAAATGATTCTTCACATCACTTTGGATCTTTAGCAACAAAATATAGCCCTCATGCCTTGTTAGGACCTTTTTGGACTCGCCAATCTTCGCATCCCGCTTCAATAAGTTATGCCTAGGCTATGAACTCTAATCCATACCGAGCAGCTTTTAAACGATCTTGGGCTAGAAGCTAAGTAACTTTTCAAATCGTACAACCTTATTTATTACATATAAAATTTATTAACAAGCGATGGGAGAATAGGCTCATAATTAACTCACATAAATTCATGAAAGGATACCAAACTTATAACTGACTCTATCATCTCTCTTTCTCCACAGTTTAAAATCTCAAGGAATGAGACTCGTGGATGCTTAGCCTTTTAAATCAAAGCTTTGGGTTTTCGAGTCGTCTATAGGATCTTGCAATTTCTTAGACTTTTTCAAGTTTTAGAAATCGCATTTTAAAGTTCCCTTGATAAACGACTCTCTAGGATCAATTATAGGAACTTGCGAAAAGTTCTTGTTCTTACCCCGTGAGATTTAAGACTTTCGCGTTTATAGCTCCCTATATAAAAGCCTAGCAAAACTTGACTTAAACACGTTAAGGATACTAGCTAGAGTAAACTTAGATAAGTAAACTCGGGTTGAGTCAAAAGATTCACAATGTTTGAAAATTAAAACCACTTTATTAAAAATTAATTCCAGTAAAAGAAAGAAAATAACTATACAAAGGGAAAAACTAATGGGCCAAAATAGATCAAAAATTTTGAAAAATGTCGAAAAATTGATTTTCCGGTTAAAATGAGGAGAAATACAAGGAAAAGGCCACTTAACTTCGATAGAAGTCCCACTACACTTAATATAAACATTGTCCTCAATGTTTAAGCATGTGGGAATAAACTCCCCTACACTTAGGACATTGTGCACGTTGTTTAAATCTTGCTAAGGAAAAGACAACTAACGAGGTTCCTATTTTAATATTAGAAAATATAAAATAGTGAATCGAAAAGAGTTTAGGATAGAACCGGGAAGATGAGAACACGGAATCACGGGTCGTCAAAAATCATCAAGAAAGGATCATTGAGCGCTCGAATCCCTGAATAGTAGAAGAGAGGAAATAGCAAACAACAACGGGCCCCCTACACTTAGGATAAAGAAAGCTAAAAGATAGATACATGGGTTGCCTCCCAAGAAGCGCTTGATTTTTGATTACCGAGTCGTGAGCCTGACTCGACCTTGATTAGCATAGGAAGAAGCATGAAACATATCCACCGGGATCAAAGACATAGTTTTTGTCCATCAAATAGCACAAGCTTAAGGTGAACAAGGCAAGCCAAAGAAGAGTAGGCAAGGTTCCCTTAAGCAAAGACGGAGCACAGTGGAAGTAAGGGTGAGGTGGTGCAAGCATATCTTCACTAGGTCCAAAAATCTTTCCTTCATCAGATGGATACTGAGATGCCTTAAAGATTCCAATACCGGGGTCGAACACCTTTTCCTTTAGGGGAAAATAGCACTCAGGCTTAGCAGCATTTGAAGATGATCCGCGAAGAAAATGCACAACCTCGTCCTCAGAAGGTGGACAAAGAGGTGTCAAATCATACGTGCTGCGGATGTTGGTGTCGACCGGTTGCTTCTCCTTTGAAAGAATTTTCTTCAAATCTAAAGTAGGATCAAGACCATAATCATCAAAATCTAAAGGAGGAGCATCACTCTCATGAGGGAAGTATGTATTAAGAAAAGTAGAGAAGTCTTCCTCAAATGAGTAATCGTCCAAAGTAGGATCAAGTGATGGCGGAGGATCTTCATCATGTGAAGAATCACTCGAAATAGTATCGGCCTCATCAAAATCATCATAAGTGGGCATGTCGGGATAATCGGAAGTAAAGTCATCATAATCATCTCCATCGAAGCTAGAATCATCATCATAAGCATCAAAGATCGGTGGAGAATCATATATGGGTGAAGGTTCCAAATTGGAGAGAGAATCATCCACATCATCTTGAAAAAGTGGATTATCAATGCACGAATCAAATAGAGGATTGTTGTAGATGACAAAATCATCGAGCACATTAATCATATTCGCAGATTCTCGTCCATAGGATTTGCTTGTAAGCTTCCCCATTTTGAACACTTGTTCATTCCCGACCCTTAAAATTAATTCACCTTCGGCAACATCAACTAAAGCTCGTCCGGTTCTCAAGAATGGCCGACCAAGTATTAAAGGAATACGAGGGTCCATTTCATAATCAACCACAACAAAGTCGACCGGAATAGTGAAGGTGCCAACTTTAATGAACACATCTTCGGCAATACCAACGGGGTAAGCGAGAGTGCGATTTGCAAGCTCAAGAGTCATCTTTGTTGGAGTAAGGTCGGGTAATGATAGTGATGTCCAAACACTTAAAGGCATCAGATTAATACTGGCCCCGAGATCAGCTAGGGTAGTAAATTCTTCGGTTTTGTTAAAAATGCAAGGCAACACAAAACGACCGGGATCTCCAAGTTTTTCCGGAATTTCTTTAAGAATAACTGCAAAACAGTTTTCATTTAAGCGTGTGTTGGCGAGCTCAATCAGCTTCTCCTTTTTGTTAAGCAATTCCTTGAATGCTTTGACAAATTTTGGCATGTGGACAAGTGCATCAACAAGGCTAATGTTGAAATTCATTTGAGAGATCATCTTCAAATAATTCGACACTTGAATGTCATCCTTGGTGTGCATTTTGGTCTTGCCTAAGCGAGATGGATAAGGAATATTGGGGTTGGGTGGTGAAGGTGTAGGTGTAGCGGGTAAAGGTTGAGATGTATTTATAAACCAAAAGGTAAAAAAATGGCAAAAAACACACAAAACCCTAAAAATGGCAGCCTCCCTCCCTTCCTTGTCTAATTCGTTCTTCTTTTTGAATCTGAGATCATATTGTTTTTCTGATATTACTTTTGATCGTTTGATTAAGAATATATTAGGATTATATTTGATCCTGAATCACAGATTTAGAATTCAATTAGATTAGGGTTAGCCGCCTTTTTTTTCATTTGCAATCAAAAACGTGAATCCTTGTTTTTTATTTAAGCAGCCTATGTTGGTGTTATCCTTGTGATTAGCATTGACTATCGGGCTGTTTGATTCAGACTTAGGGTTCATATTTTTTGAGCGCAGCCGTCACTAGGGTTTGTTATTTTATGTGGGCTTGTTTTTGAGTATCCTGAGATTGAGAGCGTGTGATGAATAATGAAGGTTGTCCGATTGATTGGGAGGGTTTTAAGGAGCGTATGGCACGGTTAAGAGAATCGAGTATTCATGAGATCTCTTTGTCTAATAATGAAAATAGAGGACTTGGTCTTGCGTCGCTGTCGGCTGAGAATCAAAACCCTAGTTTTGAGACATCTTTGATGTCGAATGTGGCTGGCGTAAACAAATCACATTCTCAAGCTAACAATATTAGTGATTTGGATCCAGCTCCTAATATGAGTGATGTACAAAACCCTAATGATGAGTTGGTGCTGCCTAGTCATAATGATACAGCTAGGATTTCTGATATGAATCCATGTGATGCTAGGGTTTGTATAAGCCCGGCTGTGGTAGAAGGGGTCTCGAATCATGTTGGAGCACAGGTTTCACAAGTTGCTGCATTCCCGTCACTGAATGATGCGTATAGAAACGGGGGTTTGAAATCCCCAACTAGTGTTGTTGTCCCTTTAATAGGTTCTGTTTTGATGCAGCCATCATTGAATACAGCTCCTATTGTCTGTAACAATCAGGAGGGTAATGGTTTGGATTCTTTGAGGAGTGAAAGCAGCAATGTTAAGGCTAACTTTAGATACATGGAGGTTCCTACGAGCAATGATGAGGGTATCAAGTTTTGCATGCCAGTTCAAGTTGTCAATGAGGTACAAACTCGATTTGAGAACACATTATATGGGTACTTTATTGGTAAACGGCTTGCATACCCAGTTGTGGAGTACTTTGTTAAACAAAATTGGGGTAAGTTTGGGCTTACTCGTATCATGTTAAATGCGAAAGGGTTTTTCTTTTTTAAATTCAGTTCGCATAAGGGGTTGGAGGATGTTCTTGAAAATGGCCCGTGGATGATACGTAAGGTTCCAATAGTGCTTAAAGAATGGTCAATTGATACAAGATTGGAAAAGGAAGAACTTACAAGTTTGCCAGTGTGGGTTAAAATCCATAATGTGCCAATTCAGGTATTTTCGGAAGATGGGTTAAGCATTATTGCTTCCCATGTTGGTAAGCCTGTTATGCTTGATGCATACACGACTAACATGTGTAGGGAATCGTGGGGAAGAAGTAGTTATGCACGGTGCTTGATTGAAGTCAGTGCTAGAGATGAACCATTGGAAATGCTAACTTTTGGTGTCCCTTTATCAAATGGGTCTGGATATTCAAATGAGACGGTTACTATTGAGTATGAATGGACGCCATTACGGTGCTCCCAATGTTATACTTTTGGCCATGATAACACGTGCTGTCCTAAAATTGTTACGGCTTGCCCTATGGCTACGCAAGTTGCTGATCTTAGCAAGGTCAATGAGCAAAAGGAGGAAGGTTTTCAGAATGTAAAACGTAAGAAGAAGAGAGGTAAAAAGACTAATGGCAGCGTGAATGGAGGTTTCCAGGTTGGTAGTAAACCTCTTTATGTTCCTAAAGTCAATTTACCAGCTAGTTCAACCTCCAAGTATAATAAGAATGCTCCATCGATACCAAAGGCCGGTACGAGTGCGTCTTCTACTAAGAGTGGACCGGCCCTTGTTGCGGTGACTCCAATTAATCCTACTAAACGGACGAATAATCCAGATTCTAATTCTGAATTTCCAGCAACGTTTAAGGCAGGTTTCATGAATAATATTAGTCGGAATGAGGGTGGTGTTGGTACATCAAATAGCTTTGAGATTCTAAATCAATCTGATTCGGAGGTAGAAGAGGTTGAGAATGTCTATGATGAAGCTGCATACTTATATCATGACAAGAGGGATAAAGCTAAATGAAGACAAGAATAAATCTTTGATTTTATTTTGTTCTATTTTTTAGGTGTGTAAATGTATATGGCATGTCATATACATCGTTGTAGGCGTTTATCAAGCGTTTAGCTTGAGGTTAATGTGGTATTTCAGCCACATTCCATCTGTACTTCAATGTTTTTTGGTGTAATATATTTTACCGGGGATAGTCCCTTTTACCCAAAAAAAAAAAGGTTGAGATGTTGAAGGTGGGGTTGGTGGAGGATTCTTGGTGGGTACTTCATCACGACGAGGCGGAGACGGTAATGGTGTACTACTACTAGGTGTAGAAGGAGTAGGGATAAATGGTGGTGGAGGAGGTGTAGATGATGGGGGCGGGATAGGTGGTCCTACTATGGTTACTCCACTACGGGTAGTAATAGCACTCACATTCGCTCGCGGATTGGTGACGGTGTTTGAAGGTAGAGAACTCGAAGTAGAAGGTTGAGTTGTGGGCAAGAAACTAGCAAGCATATTCTTCAAATCATTCGTTTGATTGCTGAAGGAGGATTGGATATTATCTCGAAGCTCGGATCTAATGTCATTTCCTTGCTTGGTAATATCTCCTTTCAAATTGATAATTTGGCTCTGCAGATTCTTGATTTTCTCACCTTGGGTTATCATTATGGCTTCAACATCTTGATTAATGGGTGGGGCTTGTTGAGCGGGTGGGTGATAAGGATTAGAAGCTCTTGGTGGAATTTGGTTGCTTCTATTGTAGTTGTTGTTGAGGTTTTGGTTTTGAGGAGAAAAACCGGGTGAAAGGTAGTTGTTTGATCGGTAACTCAGCAAATTTCGATCCCCTTGAGGTCGGGCTTGGTAATTTTCCGGTGAATAATTACCATAAGCTGCATACACGTTTTCCGAATTTCCTTGAGTAGACGGACAATCAGTGTATGCGTGAGGACCGCCGCACGTCTCACAAGAAGGTGCTACTGCTTTAACTTGTTGTTGGTTTGTAGCGAGAAGCAAGAAATTTTTGTTCATTTCGGTCATCATGCGGGTGAATTCGGTCATATCGGGGTTTGCTGAAGTAGAGGAAACATTGACTCTCGGGTTGTTCCTTGAAGAAGCGGAGGAATCCCAGTTTTTATGATGAGTAGTCATGTTTTCAATAAGCTCTCTACACTCCTCGGGTCTCCTTTTCATAAATGTGCCACTGGCGGCCGCATTAATCGTATCACGATCATGAAAAGTCAAACCGTTGTAGAAAGTATCAATTAAGGTTACAGGGAGCATGTTGTGGTTTGGACAACGATCAATCAAAACATTATATCTTTCCCAAGCATCAAAAAGAGATTCATCGGGTTCTTGCATGAAACCGCTGATTTGATTGCGAAGGCTCGTGACCATGGATGGTGGAAAGTAGCGCGACAAAAAACGTTGAGTCATGTCATCCCAAGTATGAATTGAATTCTTTGGAAGACGATCAAACCATTTCTCGGCGTGGTGTGATAAAGTATGTGGAAAGAGTTGTAGGCGTAGAACATCCATTGTGGCACAGGGCAACTTCATGCTTTGAGTGATAGTAATGAATTTGTCGAGGTGTTTGTTGGCATCATCATCAGGAATTCCTCGAAAAGGATTTGTTTGCACTTGCTGAATCATGTGGTGCTTCAACGAAAACTCCGGAGCCGTGATTTGCATCGGGCAATCAGTCCTCCTCGTCCAAACATGGTGGGTTGACAAAGCTCCTCCATTGTCCGAAGATCGGGCTGTGGAAGAACATTGTTGTTGTTATTATTGAGGTGCGGTGGATTATTGTTGTTGTTGACACCTGCCATAGCTAAATCTTCACGAGTCTCGGGCTCTTGATAAGTAGAAGATCTAGTACGCATACACCTACAAAGGCAAAAGAAAACAATACCAAACACAAAGAGAATATATATACACAATAAAGATAAAATCTTTTTGGATTTTTGAATTTTTGAATTTTTATGGATTTTTAACAATTTTTAATTTTTTTGGATTTTTGAAATTTTTAAGCAAGAAAATAACGCTCACAAGTGAACGGATCCCAAAAAGCAACGCGTCTCTCACAGAAAACCGTTAATCTTTACGAAAAGAGCCGGCAGCGACGCCATTTGATAACTGGATTTTGTATGGTTCAATTAAGTTCTCGGTGTCTTAACGAATTGATTTCCGGTTCAAAGTACGACTCATTTGTTTTTGGTGAAAAAGAATGTTTTTGGTTGTTTTAAAATAAAATGTGCAAGACGTAAATGACAATGACGTTAATTTAAATCTAAATCTATCTTAAGATAAATGACAAGAAATTAAAAGCGTGACGAGAAATTAAAAGGCACTAAAAGTAAATAAAGCAAACTTAAAACTATCTAAGGCACACTTAAAACGCAACTAAAACGTAAACTAAGGCAAGGCTAAAATAAATCTAAGGCAAGTAAACTTAAAGTGCAACTAAGGAAAAGGAGGGAAAAATAAAGCTTGAAAATTAAAACTTAAAAACAGAAACTAAAAAGAACCTGAAAACAGCTCATTCGGAATAATCCTTTGTTCGGAATAATCACTCATCCGGAATGTCAACTTCGTTCGGAATGATTCTTCTTCACTCGGAATATTTACCAAAATCCTTGATCCGGAATAAAATGCTCACTCAGAATAATGGTTTATCCGGAATATGTCACTTATCCAGAATATTCAATATTCCGAATGAACATCTTTGATTCGGAACTTCACTGATTCGGAACTCTTGATTTGGAATAATTCCTTGGCCCTTCGTTCGGAATATATTCCGAATGAACCTTGATCCGGGATATTAAAATATTCCGAATGAACAAGTTGATCCGGAATAATTTCCTTGGTTCGGAACTTCCACTGATCCGGAATGTTCCGAATGAAACCTTCGCTCGGAATGCAAGTTGATCCGGAATAAAATCCTTGATTCGGAATATGTTCCGAATGAACAAAAACTCCTTGATTCGGAATATATCACCACAAAACCTTTATTCGGAATGTTCCGAATGAACAGCTGATCCGGAATGTTTAATATTCCGGATGAACAACCCTTGATCCGGAACTTCTTGAACAACTCTTTGATTCAGAATGTGTGGCTTGGTTCGGAATGTCACCTGAGAAATAGTAAAGGAAGCGAAGAACAAGGGGAACAAGAACAATACGAATCTAAACAAAAACTAATCAAATCATCCAAAAGATTAAATCAAACTAATCAATAAACATCTACTAATCATAAACAAACAATCCAAATCAACAAAACTAACAATAATAATCAAAAAAATCAAAACCCAATTTAATCAAATCAATAAAAACATCAAAAACATGAACATGAACAAATAAGCATAAAGATGAAAGATTAAAGAAAGGTAGATAGGAGATTGACAATAAAAGTAAAGATTGACAAGAATTAAAAGGAAACTTACTTGAATTGAAGGTATTTAAAGGTGCAAGACAATGTATTTAAATGACATGTAATAAAAGTGCAAGGAAAATAAAATGGAAGAACTAATTGTCACTATTAGCCAACAAAATGAAATGTAAATCCTAATGTTCTATTTATAGGGGAGGATTAGGAGGTGCTTAGGAAGCTTCCTCCCCTATTTCTTCTTTCCTTAATTGCGTCATTAAGTCCTTGCTCTTCTTAATTATTTGTTAATCTTCTTAATTCTTTGACTTTAACGACTTTGTCTCGGGATTTCTTTAAACTCGTCTTGTAATTCTTCAATAAATTAGACTTGAGTTCTTCGGCTTTTAGTAAACTTCCGTCTTTTGACTTTTTCTTCGATAAATCTTCAGAATTGGTCTTGGACTTCCGTTCTTTTTGCACTCTTGACTTCTTGACTTCGTCTTTTTCTTCGATAAAAGCCCGTGAATGCCCGTGTTTTCTCCCTTCTCCACATTTTCGTCCTAAATCACAACAAAAACACAAACCACGCATAATTCCGACATAAATGACATAAAATTCACGTTTTGGCTCGGTTATTATTGTAATTAAGTGGTAAAAAGGATGGGTGTTTACACACCTATCACTCATTTTGTTGGGTTGTCCCATCCTTTTACAGCTGCACAAGTTGCACAGGTATTCATGGATACAGTGTATAAGTTACATGGTATGCCTGAAGCCATTGTTTCAGACAGAGATAAAGTTTTCACAAGTGCATTCTGGAAGGAGTTATTCAAAGTTGTGAAGGTCAAACTTCATATGTCTACAACATATCACCCTCAAACAGATGGGCAGACAGAAGTGGTCAATAGATGTTTAGAAGGTTATTTGAGATGTATGACTGGTGAACAACCCAAAAGATGGATGTAGTGGCTATCGTTAGCTGAGTTGTGGTACAATACTAATTTCCACAACTCCGTTAATACTACTCCATTTGAGGTGGTCTATGGGCAACCTCCTCCCATACATGTGCCATATTTAGGAGGGCTCAGCAAGGTGGATATGGTAGACATGAGCTTATTAGCAAGAGAGGAGATTCTGCAATTACTCAAGTTCCATCTGTAGAGATCTCAAAACAGAATGAAGCAACAGGCTGATAAGTCAAGGTCTAAGAGAGTGTTTGCAGAAGGAGATTTGGTGCTTCTCAAGCTTCAGCCACATAGGCAGGTGACCTTAAGACAGGGTAGACAGAATAAGTTCTCTCAGACGTATTATGGACCATTTGAAGTAGTTGCCAAAGTGGGATTAGCTGCATACAGGTTGAAGTTACCTTCACAAGCACAAACACATGATGTGTTCCATGTATCTCAGCTGAAGCAGTATAATGGACCTTCCATGTTTATTGACCAAGTTGTACTTCCTCAATGTGATTCTGATAGAGTTTTGTTGGCTCAACCACTAAAGTTGTTGGACAGAAAGATGGTCAAAAAGAATAATAGAATGGTGGTGTTTGGCCTAGTGCAGTGGACTAATGGAACAGTTGCAGATGCTAGCTAGGAGGATTTGCATAAGCTAGTAGAGAAGTTTCCTGACTTTGATCTGAGTCCTTGAGGACAAGGACTC
The DNA here is from genome assembly GCA_025667525.1 of Glebionis coronaria. Classification (NCBI taxonomy): domain Eukaryota; kingdom Viridiplantae; phylum Streptophyta; class Magnoliopsida; order Asterales; family Asteraceae; genus Glebionis; species Glebionis coronaria. The sequence goes on from CM046877.1 coordinate 339,713,088, forward strand.
TTTAAGAGGGATGGATTGTTAGGAACTCTGATATAAACCCTAGTGACACGTGAGGGGCATGTGCATGACTTGTTCAGACACGTGAGGTGCACGTGTATTTTACCACTTGGGTTAAAAGCAGAGTAACTGATTTTCCCGCCAAGACTTAGTATAAATAATCTGATTAGTTCATTTGCCAAGTTAGTTAGTTTTAATTGTAATCCTGTTCTCTCTGCATTCCAACTCATTGTAATCGTTGTAATCATTCAGTTACAACTGATTAATAGAAATCACCATTTCGATCTTGATTCTTAATTCGATAGATCCTAACTGATTTCTGGCAATTTCGATTTCCCTAATTGCCTAATTGTGTCCTTACTGTTTGTCAAGTATCATTGTATACAACTTGGGTCTAGGGATATAAGTGTTTGATTTGTTGTTTTTTTCTTTTTTCATTCTTGTTATGTTGATGTTAAAACTTGAAGTGCATTTGCAAATAGGTTTTAGTCATTGTAGCATAAAACTGTCGCACTTTTGCCAAATCCTGGGCATGTTTTTACATATTTTGATAAGATCTTAGTGATCCTTCATTTTATATTTTTGAATGCTAAAAAGTGGCACAATACTAGATTCCTTATAGCTCTAATTATGTTCGCTATCAAATTGTGGTGTAGAGCTTTTTAGGCGGATGAAATTTAAGTCCAAAATTAGGTTTTTAATTGTTATTTTGCATTACACTTTCTGCTACTGTTCATAGTGTAGGTGTATATGTTCATCCTTGTTCTTTTCTTGTTCTCTTTGATTTTATGTGGTGAATTTATTTGTTGTGTTTGGTTGCTGCTTCTATATTGCAAAAATATAAAAAGTATATCCTGTAAATCAATAGAAGCCATCTGCTACTATTGATCTTGTAGCAAAAGCCAAGCAACATAAAAAATAAACTGCCAAAAACTTGCTACAAGTGGGAATAGAACTACTGAACTTACACAAGCATCAGACGTAGGCACACAACTTATCACCATCTGTGCTCTCTCACGTTTTGTTTATATTCTCTTTTATTTTTCTTTAATACTTTGTTTTATTTCTTGTATTACGCTGAGAATAAAAAAAATAGAAAATAGTCACATTGGGTCTCGAACTAGTAAGCTCAACAGCCAAGAGCTCTAACCAACTATGCTAAGTCTTTTTTTCTTGTTAAGTGTTTCCTTAGGCTTTTATTTAAACATGTTTTTACTATTAGCTTATCAGCTTGTTTAGCTTATTTCCTACTTATTGAGTGCATATCTTTCGTCCATTTTATTTTTCTTAAAATCTTTATAACATTAGGTACTTTCAGAAATTTTTCTATATTTTTATAAAACCAATTAGTATTTTTAATTATTTAATTAGTTTAAATTTGTATTTAACTCATAATAAATAATATAAAAGTAAAAAAAAATGTAATTCTTTTTTTCAAAATTTTATTTTGTCATTTAGGACGTAGGAAAAATAAATTTGCTTTTGTAGAGTTTAAATTTGATATTTTTTTTAAATGTCGCGTTTTTACTTTCGTTATTTATTTTGTGTTTTCGTTATTAGGAATTTTTAGCCCATTTGTGTTTTGACATTAATTTTTATTTTTCTTTTTAAGTTTAATAAGTTTTTTTTTCTTTCACAAAATACCAACTTTCATTAATAAAAAGGAATTAATTTCTCGGATCAAGGCAGCTCAGAAAGATGATTGTAACACCCCACTTGGATAAGTGGACCGTTACGTGTAATTATGGCGTGTCATCAAAGCATAAGGTAAATGTCCTAAAACATTAACTGACTATAGAGGAAATACCGGAATCAAACATCGGTAATCCAAACATAAGCTCAAACATGAAAAGTAATACTGAAGGAAAGAACTAAACAATGTCCAAATAAGCAGAATAATATAAGAAGTGCATCAAGTAAGAAGTCTGGATAGCTCCCATCCCAATGCACATGCTCTCAGGATCCTAAGAGCGTCCTGATGTACCCGCCGTTAGAACATGAAAGGAACTACGGCTGAGCATAATGTCCAATGAACGGATATAAAGCATGATAAGAAATACTGAAATGAAGCAAATGATAAAATACTGAAGCTGTAAGACTGATAAGTAAAGTTGCAGCGGAAATCTGTATAATCTGAAAAGACTGATTTATAAGTAATAAAGCTGAACTGTTATCTTTTAAATCTGAAAACATGTATTTATTATATTTTAATTTCCAAGAGCTTATATAGGTCATGTGCTTTAACGACTGCTGCATGAATAAATGGAGGGGTGACCTCGTCATGTTGTAGAGGGGTGACCTCTAAATAATGTGCTGGGTGGAGGGATCAACTCCAATGTGAAGGATGTAGAGCACACACCACATTCACCTGATAACTGTAAACTGATAGCCTAGGATGCATCCATACACCCCGCTGATAATACTAATAAACGACCAAGCTGAAATAAATGGGACGCTGCGAGAAATCACTCCCTCGCAGAGGAGTCATGACATCGGTGCCTCTAGTGTCATGGTTACGGTACCTCCGTAACTAGTACATAAACTGGTCATGCTTGTATATAAAGCTCAGGCAATTTATTTAGTTAATAAACATGATTACTGATAAGCCTAAAACATATACTGGGAAAACATTTAGCTGCAGACGGGGAATACTAATCATGCATAGGAGGAAGTCCTTACTGAAGGACGGGAAATCCGTACCTTGTGTCCAGTAACTGACTGCAAGGAAAAGCTGATGAGACTCCTACTCTGATTTCACGGATGCTACATAAATGACGGACGCGAATAAGTTAACTAATATTTGTTTAGTTTACTGATTTTTAGCTGTTCTTAGTTTGATTTATTCTTGTATTATTGTTTGTCTACAAACTGATAATATCTGGCTATTCGATAATATTACTGACAATATCTGACTATTCGATAAAATTACTGATTCACGTATTTTTCGTATACATGAATACGGTATAATGTGCAATATATCCGATATAATTATTATTACTATAATTAGTAATCTGATATAATAAAAAGGTTTCTAAATTCGTTCCTTTAAAAAAGTATAAATTAAATCACGCGTTTCAAAATAATTTAAAGGTAAAACAATATTGATCTAATTTAACAAATTAATAAAATGTTATAATTTAATTAATTTATTATACAACAGCATATAACAAATATTTAATTAATAAAATATTTTCCTCGCGCGTTACATATCTATTTATTTTCAGTAAAATAAATATATACATGACGGGATTTAAAAACAACACTCAAGTTAAATGTGTATAAACGAAGCGAAACGAAAACACGAAATAGTATAGGTGGGCTGTTTTGGCCGTTTGAAACAAAGGAAAACAAGAAAAGGGTTTGGGCTTGAGCCCAACCCATTGCCAAAGAAAAACAGTCGGGGGTCATACCCATCTCTTTTGTATATTAGTAAGCAAAAAAAAAAGGGATTTAGGGTTTTTTGTGGGCGACAGAAAAGAAAAAATAAAGAAAAAAAAGGATGGTTTGCTTTTGCTTTTGATTCACGTGTATGTGTTATTGTACCCAGATAACAAAGGTAATCATTCCTTTCCTTTACTCTTTTATTTTATGTTCCTCGAATCCTTAAGCAAATCCAAAAACAAATGGTTTGATTACTGAAAACGTGAACAAAGAGGTTTAGTAATCGAGTTTTTTGCTGTTGCACGCGAGACACATTAGGTGTCTCGGTGTTCAATTTTGGCCAGTCGTTTAAGCTGATTGGGTGGGTGCTAGACGACAGCAAAAACCAAAAGACCACCAGGGGTTTTGGTTAACAGCAAGGGGGTGTTTGGGTCTGCAAAAACAGTGGGAACAAATGGGTGGTGTTTGGGTAGTAAAAATAGTGGGAAAAATATATTATCAGTGGGTTATAATACAAAGACAGGGAGGAACAAATCAAGGGCAGTGACAACCACTTCATTAGCAGTGGGAACCACTGCATAAAACAGCTTGGACCACGTCGGCAGTTGTGGGGCCGGTTTGGTTAAACCGAGACGTGGACGTCTCGGGGATTTGTTTTAGCTTGGGTTCTGGTTCACTAGTATTTTATTAACTCGCGAGGAAAATATTTATATTAATTAAATATCTGTTATATGGTGTTGTATAATAAATTAATTAAATTGTAAAATTTTATTAATTTGTTAAGTTAGATCAATATTGTTTTACCTTTAAATTATTTTGAAACGTGTGATTTAATTTATACTTTTTCAAAGGAACGAATTTAGAAACCTTTTTATTATATCAGATTACTAATTATAGTAATAATAATTATACCGGATATATTGCACATTATACCCTATTCAGGTATACGGAAAATACGTTAATCAGTAATGTTATCGAATAGTCAGATATTGTCAGTAATATTATCGAATATCCAGATATTTCAGTTTATATACAAACAATAGTACAAGAATAAAATCAAACTAAGAACAGCTAAAAATCAGTAAACTAAACATATATCAGTTAACTTATTCGCGTTTATTATTTATGTAGCTTCCGTGAAATCAGAGTAGGAGTCTCATCAGCTTTTCCTTGCAGTCAGTTACTGCACACAATGTACGGATTTCCCGTCCTTCAGTAGGGACTTCCTTCTATGCATGATTAGCATTCCCCGTCTGCAGCCAAATGTTTTTCCATTATATGTTTTAAGCTTATCAGTAATCATTTTTATTAACTAAACAAATTGCCTGAGCTTTATATACAAGCATGACCGGTTTATGTACTAGTTACGGAGCCCGTAACCATGACACTAGAGGCACCAGTGTCATGACTCCTCTACGAGGGAGTGATTTCTCGCAACGTCTCATTTGTTTCAGCTTGGCCATTTATCAGTATTATCAGCGGGGCGTATGGATGCATCCTAAGCTATCAGTTTATAGTTATTAGGTGAATGTGGTGTGTGCTCTACATCCTTCACATTGGAGTTGATCCCTCCACCCAACACATTATTTAGAGGTCACCCCTCTACCGCATGACGAGGTCACCCCTCCATTTATTCATGCAGCTGTAAAACCCACATGCTTTTACCATGAACAGTAAACTTAGTAAACGTACGTACACATAAAAACTTTCCTTTTATAGCATGAACACGTGTCACGATTATTAATTAACAAAAGTTATGTACGTATTATTACACGATAAGTATTAAGTACGTGATAGTACACGATAATTATTAACAATAATAATTATAATCACGAATATGAAATCATGAACGTAAAAATCACGAACACGTAATTACGTACTTAATTAATATAATACGATTAATATCATTACGTACAAGTATTTATATATAACACGAACAATTATAACACGAAAACACGAACATACGAACACGTTAAATATAACACGAGAAAAACTTCGGGTTTTTCCCTTGTGGGCCCAATATGTCGCGGACACCAAGAGGAAAGGGAGGGCCCAAACCCATTTTTTGGTTTAACTAAGGGAAACTAAAAACACAGAGTTTTTCATAACATAATTTTTATAGAAACATTAAAAACCCTAGCCCTTTGTCTCCCTTTGGCCTCCGGCTATAACACCACCAACAAGGGGTGTTTGTTGATCTTGGTGAATTAGAAACAAGTAAAGTGTTCGTGTTATTTAGCCTCCATTCGTTACACGCATTGGTAATCAGTTATCCTTTTTCTTTTAAATTTTTTATTTAGTTATGAACACATGAACATGAGATTGAATAAACAAGTAATTAAAACATGTTAGATTAATCATGGGGGAAAATTAAGGGATGTTTTTGGGTTGGCTTTGTTCGGCAACACCCAACCGAGAGCCCCATGGCTCTCAGCGTGTCTTGGTTCGCACCACCAACCGAGACCTCGTGTCTCGGTTTGGTTGGTCAGGGTCGGCAGCAGGAAGAAGCGACCCCAACGTGAGTCGGGGTGGCCTTGTGGTGTTTGGGGGTTTCGACAGCAGCAGCCACCACCACCGGCATACAGCCGGTGGCACTTATGGGTCAAGCAGGGGGAACCGGAGGCAGCATGGGGAACCACCGGCACACAGCCGGTGGGAACTTTCTGTGGTCAGCGGCTAGCCAAGAGGAACCACCGGCTGCAGCCGGTGGTGATGTTGCACAAGTAGTGGCAACCGGGCAAGCCGGTTTGCCACTGTCTACGGGTGTTTGTTTGGTCCGGTTCAAGGGTGATATCGGTCCGGTTCATGACATGTCTAAATTAAATTCACGGGTCTGATTCATGACTAAAATTGTACTAGTATTAATTTTACAAGTTATATTATTTAACAAGAGAATTAAGTTAATTTAACATGACTAATAATTAATGTAATTAATCATGGACTTAGGTTAATATTTTTTATTAAATAATAACATATTTTAACTTAAGTATTTATTTATTTAATTTAAACTAGAGTATTAATTAATTATTAAGATATAGAATATAATTAATTAATAAACATGACTTAGGTTATAACTAATATAATATTAATACATGTTTAACCTAAGTATTTTATACACCTTAATTTTATTAAATCATGCTTATATTTAATTAAATCATATAACCTATAGTTTATTTAATTAACATGATATTATTAATAAACTATACTAATAATCACATGACTTATGATATTTAACCAGTAAACTTAAGCTTATATTATTAGTTTATTAATCCAGCTTAATTCTAAATATGGAAACTTTCTAATTTAGGAAACTTACTATTTTTGGAAACTTTCTATTTTTAGAAACTGCTCTATTTTAAGAAGTTAATCTATTTTGGAAACTTTCTATTTTTGGAATTTTTCTATTTTTGAAAACTTTCTATTTTAGGAAACCTGCTATTTTCAGAAAATTACTTATTATTACACAACAAGTATAATAATACAGGAAATACAAGTAATACTTAAACAAAATACGTAGAATACATGATAAACACAACATAACCTTAAAATCAGTAAAACAAGACAAGAACATATAAAACAAGCTAAGATATGATATGATCAGTTACGTACTCAGTAAACAGAATACTTATACATGTACCCCATTTTATGTAGCATTAGTTAGATCGAAGTAGGACTTCCATTCTTTTGTCTTCTTCGTTCACTGGACATAAGGTACAGATTTCCCATCCCTTCAATATGGACATTCTTTCCTTATTAGGATTCCCCGTTTACAGCCAACTGTTTTCCTAGTATTGTCTTATATGTTTGATTGCTTATGTTAGTTTAAAAGCCTAAGCTATATACATGCACGACAAGTGTCACCTAGTTATGGAGGTACCATAACCATAACACTGGAGGCACCAGTGTTATGACTTCCCCACGACAAAGTGATTGCTCGTGGCGTCCCTTTCAGTTTTGGCCATTATATTATCTTATCATGTGGGGGTATGGGTGCATCCTAGTTACATGTTTAGCAGTAATATCAGAGTGAACGCGATGTGTGCATCCTTCATTAGGAGTTGATCCTTCCTATCCAGACTATTTAATTAGAGGCAACCCCTCTAATTGCACGACGAGGTCTCCCCTCCAAGTATTCATGCACGGTGAAACCTCATGTCCTATATGGGCTACTTGGCTAATTAATACAGATTTTACATAGAAACATAAGTCTTTTCAAACTATAAAACCAGTTTTATGAACATGATTCCAGATTGCTTAGGACTTATACTATTCTGCTGCTATTAGTCTTTATGCTTATGTTATTTCCATGCTATGCTTGTATATCCGTGCACTGCGCGTTATGCTCAACCGTTTTGCTTTCATGTTCCCAAACGGTAGGTACTCAAGGGCGCTCGTAGAATTTAAGCGTACGTGCATATGGATTGGAAGTGATCTAGCCTTCTCTACTTTATGCATTTCATCATACATTTTGTTAATTATTTCTTTGAACATTGTTTAGTCCTTTTCCTTTACAATACTTATGTTTGTGTGTGATGAGCTTATACTTGGGGTACCGATGTTTGTTTCCGGTATTTCCTTTCATGGTCATTTAATGTTTTTAAGACATTTACCTTGTATGCTTTGATGACACGCCATAATCACGCGTGACATTCCATTTACCAAGATAGGGTGTTACAATTATGGTATCAGAGCCAAGGCTTCGACCTGTAGGCTCTCAAAACATGACCTGTGATTAGTGGGTAGTCACTATGGTCTTCCTAGAACTAACAGTCGGTTTTCATGCATTCATTGTTTTCATGCATTTATATCATATGTCATTGTCGCAGGTTTATGACTAAGTAATGGTTGGTACAGGACTGGCCCTATTTAGTCGCATGTACTTTTATCAAAACTTTTAACTTTGGGATCGACCCATAGGCGTCCCCTCGCCATGTCTTTTGTTTTGGGTGAACTGACCTTAGGCGTTTACCCTCGCGCATATAAAAGTTTTATCAACTGCATCATGCATAGAATTTTTCTCATGATTTATTTGCATAATTTTTTTTTCATGAATAAGATATTACGTTTTATCCGTTTAATCATGCATTTTGTTTTATACTGTCAGATGGTTCTCACACGCGAGCAGGAACAACTCAATGCAGCAGTCCAAGCTGCGATGCAGGCTCTGCTTCCTCAGCTGAGGAACGATATCTGGGCCGAGGTGCAAGCTGCCAACAATCAGCATCAACACCAACATCCTCCTCATCCTCCTCCAGCAACACTGGTCACATAGCTGGAGAGATTCAACATCCTCCTCCTCCTCCCCAGTGAGGCTGAAAGCTGGTTAGCTCATATCAAGAAGATATTTGATGCAACGGGCTGTGACCCCGTCTTCAAGTCGAGGTTGGACTGTTACAAGTTCGAAGGTGACATACTGGGATGGTGGAAGGCAGTGAACCAGTCTAAGGGAGGTGAAAATTGGGTGGCTGGCTTGACTTGGGCTCAGTTCAGGGAGTTAGTGATGGGACAGTTCTTCCCCAAGGCTGAGCAAGACAAGCTGAAGAGGGAGTACCACGGGATCAGACAGAGAGCTGGGGAGAATAGTAACGAGTTCATGCAGCGCTTTCTTCGTTTGGCTGGTTTTCTTGGCGCAGTAGCGGGTACTGCCGAAGAGCAAGCATACTACTTTCATTGGGCTCTTCGTACATCGGTCGCCAACAACTTGGTGTGTGCTACCTTCAACACGGTGGCACAAGTAGCCGATGCAACACGTAAGCTAGAGATGCTGTAGGAGAGAGAGGAATTCGGTGAAGCAGAGAGACCCGAGAAGAGGTATTTGTTCGTCAGTCAGCGGTGACCATTCCAATTCATTCAGTACTATCCAATATTTATCTTTCTCTTTAAAATGCATCTTTCAGGCAGAAGATTGGGGACCGGTCTAAACCGGCTACTCAGCAGCAGCCTACTCAGCCCAAGGGTAACGGTCAGAATCAAGACCGTTCTGCTACGGATAGGCGTGGCAGTAATGATAATTACCGTAACAACGCTGGCAACTCCAACAGCAGCAGGTCCCTAAACTTACTCATTTTCCTTATGTTACATGCTTAATACTTATAATTCTGACACTTTAGCATCTTCTACCAGGAATCATGGCAACGGAAGGGAGCAGGACCGTAGAGGTTCACAACCTAACCGTACAACTATCACTGGTATTACGTCTTACGATTTTCCGCATCGTCCTTTTATACCTATAAACCATGTTCTCATGTGTACTTTTCCGAACAGGCTCCCAGCCAGCAAGGGCACCTGCTGGAGGGTATACTCACCCTCTCTGCATTACCTATAACCGTAGGCACCCAGGGCCATGTCGCCGCGATAGCGATGCTTGCTTCAAGTGTGGCCTGACTAGTCTTCGAATGAAGGACTGCCGCAAGGGCGAGATGGAGGGTACATCTGGACATGCCGATTCCAAGCCACCCTCCTACTAGTGGACGGGTGTACACGACCTCTCGTGATCAGGCCAACAAATCTGCAGGTACCATCACTGTATGTATGGTCAAGCTACATGTGTTTTATTTGACATAGGTGCTACTCATTCGGTCATTTCTACTACTTATGCCAAGAATGTTAGGATATCCTCTATGCCATTAGAGAATGTATTAAACCTTTCCACGCCTTTAAGAGACTTTGTACGCATAACCCATGGGTATAAGAGTCTTCCCCTAGAGTTTGACGACAAGATTCGTCCGGTAGACGCACTTCCTTTGGATATGTGCGATTTTGACATGATATTAGACATGGACTGGCTATCCAAACATCACGCCACCATTGACTGCCATTCATATCGGGTCATATTCGGTGATGTAAATGCACCAGAGTACATTAATAACGGTTTCGTACCTGGAAGGTCTGTATAAATAATTTCAATCTTACAAGCACGTGCACTACTGTCACATGGTTGTGAGGGCTATCTAGCTACTGTTTATGATTTGGAGGCTGAATCTCCATCTATCCAGAAGTAGCCGATCGTGTCAGAATTCCCAGATGTGTTTCCAGAAGAACTTCCTGGCACACCACCTGCTCGTGAAGTGGAGTTTAATATTGAGCTCATCCCAGGAGCTGAGCCAATTTCCAAGGCTCCTTATCGCATGGCTCTCATAGAGCTGAAGGAGTTAAAGGAACAACTGTAGGAGCTGTTAGAACGCGGTTTCATTAGACCTAGTGCTTCTTTATGGGGCGCACCTGTTTTGTTCGTAAAGAAGAAGGACAACAATATGCGTCTCTGCATAGATTATCGTGAGCTTAACAAGATCACCATCAGGAATAGGTATCCATTACCACGCATTGACGACTTGTTTGAACAACTCCAAGGGGCAAAACATTTCTCCAAGATTGATCTAAGGTCGGGCTATCATCAGTTACGGGTTAAAGGGCAGGACATCGCCTAGACTGCTTTCCGTACACGTTGTGGGCACTACGAATTCGTTGTTATGCCATTTGGCCTTACCAATGCTCCAGCCATTTTCATGGATTTGATGAACCGTATTTTCCATGAGTTCCTGGACAAGTTCGTCATTGTCTTCATTGACGACATTCTTATTTTCTCTAAGTCAAAGGAGGAACATGAAGACCATCTTCGTACTGTATTACAGATACTTCGCCAGAAGTAGCTGTATGCTAAATTATCCAAGTGCGAATTCTGGTTAGACAAGGTGGCGTTCCTAGGCCACATTATATCAGCAGAAGGAATCACCATGGATCCAAAAAAGGTTGAGGCTATTACCAAGTGGCCAAGACCGACATCAGGAAATGAAGTTCGCAGTTTCCTAGGCTTAGCTGGTTACTACCGTAGGTTCGTAGAGAACTTTTCCCGTTTAGCACTACCATTGACCAAACTGATGCAGAAAGGGGAGAAATTCGTCTTGGCTGAAGAAAGAGAGTAGAGCTTTGAAGATCTAAAGCAGAAGCTGGTATCTGCACCGATTCTTACTCTCCCATCTGGTACAGGTGAATTTCAAATCTATAGTGATGCTTTAGGGAAGGGACTTGGCTGTGTTCTCATGCAACATGGGAAAGTGATTGCGTACGCTTCGCGGCAGCTTAAGCCTTATGAGGAGAACTACCCTACACATGACTTAGAACTTGCAGTAGTCGTGTTTGCATTGAAGATATGGAGGCACTACTTGTATGGAGAATCATGTGATATCTTCATAGATCACAAGAGCCTGAAATACATCTTCACTCAACGAGAGCTGAATATGAGACAGAGAAGATGGTTAGAGCTGTTGAAGGATTATGACATTAATCTGTAATATCATCCCGGCAAGGCAAATGTAGTGGCAGATGCTCTTAGTAGGAAGTCCGGTATGATCAACGACATTAAAATTGAGGAAGAGATAATAAGAGACTTGGAGCGACTAGACATTGAGATCATGGTACGTGGACTACACGGTTTCTGGGCTAATCTTAGAGTGGAACCTGAATTGCTCTCTAGGATCAAGGAAGCTCAGAGGGATGATGGTGAAATTTGGGCGATCATTCAGAACTTGGATCAGTAGATGGAGTTTCGGTTGGATGACGATGGTATCTTATGGCAGGGCACGAGACTTTGTGTTCCTGACGATATTACACTCAGGGAAGCGTTATTAGCTGAAGCTCATAGCTCCCCATTCTCCATTCATCATGGTTCAACCAAGATGTGCCACGACATCAAGCAATACTTTTGGTGGAGTGGTATGAAACAGGATGTGGCTACTTATGTCTCCAAATGTCTTACCTGCCAGCAAGTTAAGATCGAGCATCAGCGGTCTAGTGGTCTACTACAGTCGTTAGACATTCCATAGTGGAAGTGGGACATGATCACCATGGATTTTGTTACCGGTCTTCCACAGAGAAAGAGGAGGCATGATGCGATTTGGGTTATCGTTGATCGACTTACTAAGTCAGCTCATTTCTTACCGATCCGCAAGGATGATCCGGTCAACAAACTCGCCGATACTTACAAGAAGGAGATCATGAGACTTCATGGTGATCCATCCAGTATCGTCTCGGACAGAGATCCTCGATTCACTTCGTGATTTTGTAAGAGTCTGCCGAAAGCTTGGGGTACAAAACTTAAGCTTAGTACGACTTTTTATCCTCAAACAGACGGACAATCGGAACGGACTATTCAGACATTAGAAGACATGCTCCGAGCATGTGCATTGGAGTGGACAGGAGATTGGGACGATTATATATGTTTAGCAGAGTTTGTATACAACAACAGTTGTCACGCCAGCATCAAGTGTGAACCATTCGAGATGTTGTATGGCAGGAAGTGTCGCGCCTCAATCTGCTGGGATCAGGTTGGTGAGCGAACACTTGAAGGACTGGAGATGATAGAGTTGACCAATGAGAAGGTCGTTGTAGCTAAGCAGAAATTACAAGATGCTCGTTCACGTCTGAAGAATTATGCCGACAAGCATCGTAGGGACTTACATTTCAACGTAGGAGATCACGTCTTTCTTAAGGTATCGCCGGTACGTGTTGTTAGACGTTTTAGAATCAAAGGGAAACTCATTCCTCTGTTCATCGGACCGTTTGATGTCATCGAGCGAGTCGGTGAAGTATCTTATCGCTTAGCGTTACCTCCACAGCTTTCTCACGTTCATGACGTTTTACATGTGTCCTTACTTAGAGGGTACAAGTATCATCCCCTTTACATGGTTCAGTATACACTAGAACAGATTCGTGAAGATCTTACCTTTATACAGGAACCAGAACTAGTTCTTGAAAGGCAAGAACGAGTCATGAGGAAGAAGACGATTCCATTCGTCAAAATCCTTTAGAGGGATCATACCGAGCGGGAAGCCACTTGGGAAACAGAGGAGTCTATCCGGGCTTCTTACCCTCATTTCATGTTTTGAATTCGGGTATGATCCTCTTTCAGTTTACTTTATATATAATTCGGGGACAAATTATTCTTTTTAGGGGGGAAGAGTTGTAAAACCCACATGCTTTTACCATGAACATTACACTTAGTAAACGTACGTACACATAAAAAATTTCCTTCACGTGTCACGATTATTAATTAACAGAAGTTATGTACGTATTATTACACGATAAGTATTAAGTACGTGATAGTACACGATAATTATTAACTATAATAATTATAATCACGAACATGAAATCATGAACGTAAAAATCACGAACACGTAATTACGTACTTAAGTAATATAATACGATTAATATCGTTACGTACAAGTATTTATATATAACACGAATAATTATAACATGAAAACACGAACATACGAACACGTAAAATATAACACGGGAAAAACTTCGGTTTTTTTCCCTTGTGGGCTCCATATACCGCGGACACCAAGAGGAAAGGGAGGGCCCAAGCCCATTTTTTGGTTTAACTAAGGGAAACTAAAAACACAGAGTTTTTCATAACATAATTTTTACAGAAAAATTTAAGATCCTAGCCCTTTGTCTCCCTTTGGCTGCCGGCTATAACACCACCAACAAGGGGTGTTTGTTGATCTTGGTGAATTAAAAATAAGTAAAGTGTTCGTGTTATTTAACCTCTATTCGTTACACGCATTGGTAATCCGTTATCCCTTTTCTTTTAATTCTTTTTATTTAATTATGAACACATGAACATGAGACTGAATAAACAAGTAATTAAAACATGTTGGATTAATCATGGGGGGAAATTAAGGGATGTTTTCGGGTTGGCTTTGTTCGGCCGACACCCAACCGAGAGCCCCATGGCTCTCGGCGTGTCTTGGTTCGCACCACCAACCAAGACCTCTTGTCTCGGTTTGGTTGGTCCTGGTCGGTAGCAGGAACTAGGGACCCCGACGTGAGTCGGGGTGGCCTTGTGGTGTTTGGGGGTCTCGACAGCAGCAGCCACCACCATCGGCACACAGCCGGTGGCAGTTGTGGGTCAAGCAGGGGGAACCGCAGGCAGCAGGGGGAACCACCGGCACACAGCCGGTGGGAACTTTTTGTGGTCAGCGGCTAGCCGAGAGGAACCACCGGTTGCAACCGATGGTGATGTTGCACAAGCAGTGGCAACCGGCCAAGCCGGTTTGCCACTGTTTAGGGGTGTTTGTTTGGTCCGGTTCAAGGGTGAATTTGGTCTGGTTCATGACATGTCTAAATTAAATTCACGGGTCCGGTTCATGTCTAAAATTGTACCAGTATTAATTTTACAAGTTATATTATTTAACAAGAGAATTAAATTAATTTAACATGACTAATAATTAATTTAATTAATCATGGACTGAGGTTAATATTATTTATGAAATAATAACATGCTTTAACCTAAGTATTTATTTATTTATTTAGACTATAGTATTAATTAATTATTAAGACATGGAATATATCTAATTAATAAACATGACTTAGGTTATAATTAATATAATATTAATACATGCTTAACCTAAGTATTTTATACACCTTAATTTTATTAAATCATGCTTATATTTAATTAAATGATATAACCTTTAGTTTATTTAATTAACATGATATTATTAATAAACTATACTAATAATCACATGACTTATGATATTTAACCAGTAAACTTAAGCTTATATTATTAGTTTATTAATCCAGCTTAATTCTAAATATGGAAACTTTCTAATTTAGGAAACGTACTATTTTTGGAAACTTTCTATTTTTAGAAAGTGCTCTATTTTAAGAAGTTAATCTATTTTTGGAAACTTTCTATTTTTGGAAACTTTCTATTTTTGAAAACTTTCTATTTTAGGAAACCTGCTATTTGCAGAAAGTTACTTATTATTACACAACAAGTATAATAATACAGGAAATACAAGTAATACTTAAACAAAATACATAGAATACATGATAAACACAACATAACCTTAAAATCAGTAAAACAAGACAAGAACATATAAAACAAGCTAAGATATGATATGATCAGTTACGTACTCAGTAAACAGAATACTTATACATGTACCCCATTTTATGTAGCATTAGTTAGATCGAAGTAGGACTTTCATTCTTTCATCTTCTTCGTTCACTGGACATAAGGTACGGATTTCCCGTCCCTTCAGTATGGACATTCTTTCCTTATTAGGATTCCCCGTTTGCAGCCAACTGTTTTCCCAGTATTCTTTTATATGGAGGTACCATAACCATAACACTGGAGGTACCAGTGTTATGACTTCCCCACGGCGAAGTGATTGGTCGTGGCGTCCCTTTTAGTTTTGGCCATTATATTATCTTATCATGTGGGGCGTATGGGTGCATCCTAGTTACATTTTTACCAGTAATATCAGAGTGAACGCGATGTGTGCCTTGCATCCTTCACTAGGAGTTGATCCCTCCTACCCAGACTATTTAACTAGAGGCAACCCCTCTAATTGCATGAAGAGGTCTCCCTCCAAGTATTCATGCACGGTGGAACCTCATGACCTATATGGGCTACTTGGCTAATTAATACAGATTTTACATAGAAACATAAGTCTTTTCAAACTATAAAACCAGTTTTATGAACATGATTCCAGATTGCTTAGAACTTACACTATTCTGCTGCTATTAGTCTTTATGCTTATGTTATTTCCATGCTATGCTTGTATATACGTGCACTGAGCGTTATGCTCAGCCGTTTTCCTTTCATGTTCCCAAACGGCAGGTACTCAAGGGAGCTCGTAGACTTTAATCGTACGTGTATATGGATTGGAAGCTATCTAGCCTTCTCTACTTTATGCATTTCATCATACATTTTGCTACTTATTTCTTTGGACATTGTTTAGTCCTTTTCCTTTACAGTACTTATGTTTGTGTGTGATGAGCTTATACTTGGGGTACCGATGTTTGTTTCCGGTATTTCCTTTCATGGTCATTTAATGTTTTTAAGACATTTACCTTGTATGATTTGATGACACGCCATAATCACGCGTGACATTCCATTTTCCAAAATGGGGTGTTACAACAGCAGTTGTTACAGCACATGACCTATATAAGCCATTGGCAATTAAATACAGTAAATGCATGTTTTCAGATTTAACAGATATTAGTTCAGCTTTATTACTTATAAATCAGTCTTTTCAGATTATACACAGATTTCCCCTGCAACTTTACATATAAGTCTTACAACTTCAGTATTTTATCATCTGCTTCATTTCAGTATTACTTATCATGCTTTATATCCGTTCACTGGGCGTTATGCTCAGCCATAGTTCCTTTCATGTTCTAACGGCACGTACACCAGTACGCTCTTAGGATCCTGAGAGCATGTGAATTTGGATGAGAGCTATCCAGACTTCTTACTTGATGCACTTCTTACATTATTCTGCTTATTTGTACATTGTTTAGTCCTTTCCTTCAGTATTTACTTTTCATGTTTGAGCTTATGTTTGGATTACTGATGTTTGATTCCGGTATTTCCTTTATGGTCAGTTAATGTTTTAGGACATTTACCTTATGATTTGATGACATGCCATAATTACACGTAAAGGTCCACTTATCGAAGTGGGGTGTTACAATTATGGTTTTAGAGCGCGCAAGGTTCGACCTGTAGGCTCTAAAACTTGACCTGTGACTAGTGGGTAGTCACCAGGAACTTCCCAGATTTTGGCATTGTTATCTTTCATGTTTCTCATGCAGTTATCAGTCAATTTTTTTAAGTTATTAGTCAGTTTTCTTAAAAATTTTAACTAAGTAAAAGGTTGGTACAGGACTGGCCATATTTAGTCGCATGTGCTTTTCTGTGAATCTTGTTTTGGTGAACCGACCCATAGGCTTTCACCCTTGCCCGTTCAGATTTTGTATTGGTAAACCGACCCATAGGCGTTTACCCTTACTCATGACAGATTCATGTTTTCAATCGAATGTTATTAGGTGAACTGACCCATATGCGTGCACCATTTCTCAGGTCAAATTTCATGCTTATCAGTCGAATTTTGTTTTGTTGAACCGATCCAAATTTGTTCACCTTTGTCATATCATGACATTTTATATATTTTTTTACATGTATGGATTGGACTACAACCATCCATATTTAGTCCCAGATTGTAAATTTCTATACATGACAGTTCTCATAAATTTAGACAAGTATGGATCGAACCAGAATCGCCCATACTTTGTCACATGTTTTCTTCTTTGAATTATGTGGATTGAACCATATCCATCCACATCAGTTGATGTTAAACTTCAGTTGACTATACTTTTATGTCCCTTGTAACAATCAAGTTTTCATACCCTCACGTGGATGTCGTTTCCATGATGATTAAGTTCATGTCTCCTTATGATGATTTCATTTTTAGTAAGGTGATGATGTTTTCATGCAAAGATACAAAAGGGTTACAATAGAATCTTGTTTTCATAATAAATCATGTTTGGTCTTCATCAGTCAAGTCTTCATGCCGACCATTGTTGAAATTCCGTTTAATCATATTCTCGAACCTCTAGACAACCAGCATTAAGTCTACGCAGGAATTACCAGGCTATCATGTTACTCATTTTAGTTCAGTTTACTAGCGTTTAAATAAAATTATTCTTTGATCATGTCGGACAATTGACACCAGTATCGATTATCCCATAAAAATTTCCACCAGTGCCATGTACAACATTCCATATGTACTCCATGTATAGTATCTAAGTTATACTTCATGTACAATATTTCATGTGTACTCCACGTACAGTGTCTCAGATATGCTCCATGTGCAGTATTCATTTTGTACTTCATGTATAGTAGTCCAGGGTGTACTCCATGTACCCTACTCCATGGATATTGCTAATCGATCCTCAGTCATCTCAGGCGTTTCCACTTGTCGATATTCTACCAGATGCAGATGCTGCTCGTGAGTTGAAGATTTTACCAGATACTGATGCTGCTAAGACTTGAAGACCTCACTAATGCTGATGCTGCTGAATACTTTGGAGATTTTTCAAGATGCTAATGCTGTTTATACTACGAAGACTCTACAGAACAAGGACGAAAACTATAAATTTGAAATTTATGACAAGAATAAACTTCAATCATCAGACACTACCATTATATTCCATGCCTTTACTTTCTCAGCTAGATGTCACGCTTCACCCAGCTAACCTTCATTCATAAGAGTGGGAGCCGGAACCAGCCGACTACTCAGAAAAATAGTTACATAAATCACGGTCATTATAATGACAGTCGTGAAACTGACAGACAAAGCGTTAACGCTAACCACCGTGCTTAAAATTAACCAGCCATCAACCATCGGAATTCCGGAACGAACATGAACATAAATACAGAGGTCAACAATCTAACCGATCCGCCAATATTCACAATTACTGAATTTCAACCTTGTTTAGGCATAATTACGAAAACACATGTCAAGACATCAGTCAAGCTATCAGTCAAGACATCAATCAAGACTCAGGTCTCAGGTATCAATTCCTGAAAATACATGTCAGGACATCAGTCATGATACATGTTATACGAATAGCTTCTCAAAGCATGAGTCAAAACTCATAATTTCAGTGTTGTTTTCTAAATCAGGACCTCAGAAATTCAGGGTACCCTCCAAGGGGTATACCCGTTCTATTATGCCACGCGTGAATCAGATCATTAAAAATTTTGTCACCACCAATGGGTATTATTCAGGTTGAACACGCAGTATTCGTTCTGTGAGGTTACAAATGAACACATTTAGTGAAGATTCGCCACGTTTGCTTCAGTTATTCATATGTCAGCTTTATCTAAATCAGGTATTACCTACCTCCCAGCCAGAAAAGACTCCACAATATCACCCATATTTATTAAGGTTTTCCTTTTAGTTAACGACGAGGTCCGTGTTACTAAATCCCAAATATATTCATTATATTTTCTGCCAGAAAAATTAATACAAATCATTTCTGCCCTACAAGCGCGTAACTTATCAGTCCATAGCTACGAATACTTTTTAGCTACCAGTTATAATTTCACTTCTGAAATTCTTTAAATTTATGATCAGCAAATTATCCCAAAGTTTCCATAGGTCATTTCAGAAGGTTTTCCGTAAATTCCTTCCTAACCACGAGACAGAGTTTAACATAGAGCTTGTCTTAAGGACAGAACCTGTTTTCAAAACTCTTTATCGTAGGACTTCAGCTGAGTTAAAAGAGTTGCAGCCTTAGCTGCAAGAGTTACAGGAACAAGGCTTTATTCGCTTTAGAGCACCACCAGAAGGTGCACCATCTCCTGTCTATCAGGAAGAAGGCCGGTAGCATGAGATCATGGATCAACCACCAAAAGTTTGACAAGATCAACAATCTTTATCCGAGCTGTTATAAAGTCTTAAACGTCTTTTTAGAATAACTCACGATCATACTACCATCAATGGCGAGAGAAAGAAGATGATGTTTTCCAGACTGCTGTTGCACATATTATAGTCTCTCTAAAATTTTGGATTTCTACTTCTTAGCTCCCTAATGCTCCAGCTATATTATGAAATTTTTGAATAAATTTTTTCCATAAATTCTTAGACAAAATCGTCAGTATATTCATTGATCATATTCTGATCTACTAAATCCTAGAGGAGAACACGAGAATCATTTTCTCACAGTTGTACAGAATCTTCGATAGAAAAAAATAAAATTTTATACACAACTTTCCAGATATGAATTCCAACTGAGCAAAGTGGCATTTCTAGGCCACATTATTCCAGCAGGATGATATCTCAGACTATCTTGAGAAGGTGAAGGCCATCACCAGATGGTCAAGATCGATGTCTGTAGCTAGGGTAATTTTTTTTTTCTAGAACTGAGTTGATGGCTATCGCAGAAATTGCTGACAGTTCTAATTGAAAAATTCCTCCATGACTATTCATCCAGATTCCTCCAGAATGTACCAAAATCCCAGACATAATTTTGATAGAAGCAGTATAACACAGGGATGCAACTATGTTCATATCTAAATACCTAACACACCGCAAGTTCAAGATAGAACGCCGTCATGCTAGTAAGTTACTACAACCCTTAGAAATTTTTGAGCAGAAATGGGACAAGACTCCATGAGGCTGTTATCAGGCTACCACAGGCTCAGAAGAAGTATGATAGTATCTAAGTCATTTTCGACCACTTAACCCAGCCTACACGTTTTCTTTCATCCGAAAGGATTTCGCAGTAGCAGATCTGCAGGAAATTTAGCAATAGATTGTACAACTTCTAGGAATTCCATCAACAATCAGGTCAGATTGAATATTACGTTCGCGAATCACGCTCACATTCATGTTCACGTTTACATCTCACGTTCACATTATAATGTTGTTTCAGTCCATGCTTATGCTACCAGAGGATGTAAGTTCATACCTGCATTCATGACATTGTTCACGTTCAGATTTGTGTCCCATCTCACGATACACGTTTCACAGCTTGTTACAGAATACGGTCACATAAAGCTTACGAAACCAGAATCAAGTTTAGCACAGTTTTTCCATACTCAGGTAGACATTTCACATCTTAGGCCGTATTGTTTGGCATTCCTTCCTCAGTCAGCATGCGTTCATGATATGTCCTAGTACTACGTTCACGGTATTTTTCACGTATCACATTCGCGATATACTTCATGCACAACGTTCCTTATATAATCGCGAACCACGTTCACAATTGCTCACGTAGCACGTTCATAATTTTTCACATAGTTCGTCCCTATATATTTTCAGCAGCTTGCTCAGAGATATAAATGTTATCTTTTAAAGATATTTGTACGTACCGTTCCATGTATCCTACATGCTATAGCTTATTCATTCTATCAGATTTAGAAAAATCCATCTTAAGTATGGAACCATAAATTATTTAGCATTCTAATGACAGGGTCAATAGGATCAAGATTTTTTATTATGTTTAGACCTTTGAAGGAATCGTTTCAAGCGGGAGGCCACTCGAAACAGAGGAGTCCATCCGGACCTCTCATCCTTTTCCTCCAATAGATTCAGTTAAGTTATTTCAGTCATGTTATGTACCATGTCCTCTTCAGCCATGTCACGTTCCATGTTCACTTCAGTCATGTCACGTTTATACCCTTTCAACAGCATCATGTTCTAAATCAAGGACGTATGATCCTTCAGCTAATATGTCTTTGCAGCCTTCATGCTCTTTCAACATATGTGTCCTTTCAGATTTTATAACTTCATCAGCTTATTACTTTTAATTCGAGGACGAATTTCTCCTTTTTAGAGGGGAAGAATTATAAAACCACGACATAATCGCATCCTTAATTCGAGGACGAATTATTTTTTTAGAGGGGAAGAATTGTAACCCGTATTTAAAATCCTCGAATATTAAATATGCGTAGTCTCATCTTTGACCTTAATTAAACGTAACAGTAAATACGCAGTCTCAGTTTATTTAAATACAACAACAAAATAATTATTCATAAAATAATTATTAAGTTTCAGAAAATATTACGTATGTATTAATTATTATACATAAAATAATTAAACTTTATAGTAATTACGCAGTTTTAGTTTAAATTAAGATCGTGACGTAATTAGTTATTCAGAAAATAATCAGAGAACGATTATTCAGTATTACGTACGTATTTGTTTTCAGTAAAATAAATACGTACGTAATACTGAATAATCGTTCTCTGAATTATTTTCTGAATAACTAATTACGTCACGATCTTAATTTAAACTGAGATCTGCGTAATTATTGTTAACATTTAATTATTTTATGTATAATAATTAATACATACGTAATATTTTCTTAAACTTAATAATTATTTTCTGAAACTTAATAATTATTTTCTGAATAATTATTTTGTTGTTGTATTTAAATAAACTGAGACTGCGTATTTACTGTTTACGTTTAAATAAGTCAAAGTTGAGACTACGCGTATTTAATATTCGAGGATTTTAAATACGGGTTTTACAATGATGGTGAGATTTGGGCTATTATTCAGAATCTTGACCGGCAGACAGAATTTCGTGTGGATGAAGAAGGCATCGTATGGCAAGGAACTAAGCTATGTGTTATGGATGATCCGACACTCTGAGAAGCTCTATTGACAGAAGCTCACAGCTCTCCGTTATCTATTCATCTAGGATCCACCAAAATGTATCATGACATTAAACAACGTTTCTGGTGGAGTGGCATGAAGCATAATGTTGCTACTTTTGTATCCACGTGTCTAACCTACCAGCAGGTTAAGATCGAGCATCAGCGGGCTAGTGGTTTACTGCAACCGTTAGAGATTCTTTTTTTTTTGGGTAAAGGGGAATTGACCCCGGTAAAATATATTACGCCAAAAAACCATTAAGTACAAAAGATATAGGTGAATCCTATATCAAAGCCCATTACATAGGCAACTACCAAGCACAACTGCTAACAGCCAAACACCTACATAAAAGGACACTCCCTCTTATGACAACTATCAAACTACTTCCTACCACTATGCTGAAGAGAAAAGTCACGGAACTCCTTACGTTTTCCAGGCAAATCATTGATCTGGTCCGCATATTCTTCACTAAAAATGTCAAATTCATCTTCATGCTGGTGGCCCCCTCCCATAGAAGACATGTAAGCTGCAAACTCCTCAGGAGATGCAAAAACCTCATCATCATCAGAATCACTAGGATTAAGAATATTAGAATATTCTAAACTTTGTTTACTTGATGACTCAACCTTCTCCATAACACCAATATCCTTGGAAGTACTTGGAGATGTTGCATTTACCTTCTTTGGATCAACCTTATCATTATTCGTTGCTACAACCTTTTCAGCCTCTTCCAAACCCGCATCCATACTATTAAGTTTCTCAAAAGAATTCTTTAACTTCAAACTCGAAATATCATCTTGTATTTGTTTAGTAGACGAAGTAGAATTCTTACCCGTAGAGGATTTAGATGTCGGTTTCATTACCCATACAGATTTAGGTTTTGTAAACCTAATTCCTTCAATTTGCTTAGGCTTAGCCGGCTGTTTTTTCTTCCTTTTGACTTCTACAAAATCGTCCTCCAGATTTGTAACCTGACTACTAACCTGTGGTTTTTTAGGGCAATCCATATCAACATGCCCAAAAATATTGCATGTACTACATCTAGGAGGCTTCCATTCGTATTCGACAGTGATAGTTTCAAAAGAATGCCCCTCTTCACCTTTAATAGGAATAGCCACAACAAAGGAATCAACAAGATCCCTATCCGCATTGACCTCAACAAGTGCACGCGCATAATCACAACGTCCCCATGAATTCTTACACATTTCAGCCGTATGAGCATCCAACATAATAGGGGTACCAACCTTAGTGAAGATCAAACTTAATCCATTGGAAGAATAAGCAACAACAGGAACATCATGGAATTTGACCCAAATTGGTACCTTCTTGATGTCATCTTTAATAAGCTTTTTAGTTGGATTCCAAATATTAAGCATAATAGGTATCGACCTAATCCGCCATGGACCATTTGCAAGAACTTGCAACCGTTAGAGATTCCCGCATGGAAGTGGGACAAAATCTCCATGGATTTCGTCACCGGCCTTCCGCTTACTCAGAGTGTTAGCCCTATATTTTATATAGTCGAACAAGAATGTAATAGGTCATCTTAGTCGTTAAAGGTCTTGTATTGTAATAGGTTAGTTCGAAAAAACGGGCTTGGACTTTAAGCTAATATTGTATAAGTTAGGGGCTTTAAGCCCAAGACAAGCCAAGCCCGGCCCATGGAAACAAACGCACGACCCATGGAAAGCCCATGCGGTTCGTGGGTATATATACCCTCTTCCATGTGTGGAACAGGGTGTTGGTTCATATTTCTTTTCACTTAGAAAAAGTGTAAACCTTCCACCACTCTCTCTACTTTCTCTCTCTAAACTTTCTTCTCTTTCTCTCTCTAAATCTATTCTAAATATTATGTTATGGATTAAAGTGAGATTAACATTTGGTATCAGAGCCTATAGTGGATAGGTGATTGAAGACTCGTGTTTGTGTTCTTGATCTTTATGTCTATTTTGATTCAAAATCATTCGATCCAAATTTTTTTGGTGTTTTTATGGTTTATTCTTGATACAAATCATCTACATAATTGTGGTAGTGATTTGGTATTGTTACTTTGGTTAAAAACACAAAATTTTTGGGTGTTTGGATCATTTTTTGGCTCAAAATCTCGAATTGGTTGTGTTATATCCGAGAAAAGTGGACATTGCGATAGGGTTTTCGTATTCTGATCCAGCATTGCAATAGGGTTTTCAGCATTCCGATCCGTATTGCGATCCAGCATTCCGATCTGTATTGCGATCCAACATTCCGATCCATATTGCGATCCAGCATTCCGATCTGTATTGCGATCCAGCATTCCGATCCGTATTGCGATCCAGCATTCCGATCCATATTGCGATCCAGCATTCTGATCCATATTTCGATCGATATTTCGATAGCCACATTACGATAAGGATTGCGATCTACATTCCGATAGCTACATTGCGATCCACATTCCGATAGCTACATTGCGATAGCTACATTCCGATAGCTACATTCTGATAGCTACATTCCGATAGCTACATTCCGATGGACATTCCGATGGACATTGCGATATGTTTGGCTCAATTTTGTTAGAGTACTTTTTATACTTAGCCACTATCTAGACTAGTCTTGGAACATAGTTTACCAAAAAAAAAGAGTTAAAAGTTTTAGGTCAAGCAAAATCAAAATTTTCCCTACTAGTTTTTGGCTATTTCTAACTTAATTTCAAATTTTGGCGATACAAAATTTTTCGGCTTACCCATTTGTCGGACTGAGGAATTTATTGTCAGACTGAGAAAAAAAATAAATTGGAATTTTCAGAATTTCAACCACAATCAAATCACAACACATCCACTAAGATCCTCATCCATTCACAAGTATTCACCATGTCTAACAACAACATCAACATTGCGACTGCTAATCAAATTCGTTTGGAACAAGGTGGCAACGGTAATCCACCTGTGCTGACAGTCGGTTGCTACGTTCAGTGGAGATCTCGTTTCCTGAGATTTCTATAGGGAAAAGAGAACCGAACCGCTCTTCATCATTGCCTTGAGAATCCACCTCCATTTTTTGAATTCAGACCCATTACCACACAAGCAGAATATGGTACTTCATCAACTACACGAGATATGGAGGATTTCGACACATGTCCTGCTGAGAAAAAGAAACTCCTCCAAGCTGAAGCCGATGCTGTTAACTACATGCTCACTGGGATTGATAACGATATCTATTCCACGGTTGATGCATGTCCTAATGCTATGGAAATATGGAATGCAATTCATCGATTGAAGCAAGATGAGTCGATAAGTGTTCAAGATCTCGAGACTAATCTACTTTGGGAGTTTAGAAAATTCACATCCGAAGATGGTGAATCCATTGACTCATATTACTCGAGATTCTACAAAATGATGAATGAGCTTGTCAGAAATTAGTGCACCATCTCCAATCATCATGCCAATGTTCAGTTTCTACTTCAACTCAAACCGGAATGGCAAAGGTTTGTGACTTTGGTCAAATAAAGGGAGGATATCAAGACTATATCTTACCACAAACTTTATGATATATTGAAACAACATCAGAATGAAAAAAGTATCACCAAAAAAAACCCTAAAAATGGTGGAAAATTCTCTCTAGCCGCCGCTGCCTAAGATCATCTTTTTTTGTTCTTTGATTCTTGATTTTACCTTTCTTTTCACATAACGTGATTGTTGAGTAACTAATTCTTTGAATTGTGTTTCTTTTACGTTTATGTTTTTGTGATTGAAGGGGCAAATCTGGTCAAAACGAATTAGGGTTTCTAGGGTTTGTACGGCTGCTGAGTGTTTGTTCTTTCCTATCGTGGTTCTCGATTACGATCTGTTTTTGTTGGTTGTTCGTGTTATGGAGGTGTTCTAGGGTGAAAGGGAGTGACGGTTTTTTTTAGGGTTTTTACTGTCTTAGGGTTTGTTATTTCATGGATAATAGGGGAATTGATGGTAATGAAGGGCATACGCAGATTGATGTTAATGCGTTATCTAAACGAATGCAGCGTTTGAGGGAGACCATGGCAGGGTCTACGGCTGCTAGGGTTTCAGCTTATGGTGCTGCTGGAATTATGAATTCGGCTAGGACTAGTAATGCGGCTGAGTTGCAGTCTGTTGCTGGTAATGACGACAATCAGGGAAGTTCTCTTTCTCATGATCGTTGTAATGTTGTTCGGGGCAAGCCGACTCAAGAATTAGGGCATGTTGGAGTACGCACCAGTGCTACTGCTAGCCAAGGTACCTACGAGCACCCTTCGGTTCAGTCTAGAGATGAGGAGAGCTCATCTAATAAGAATGGAAAAACGTTTGCGTCATTAGTGCAACCTGCATTCAATAAGATGATTCATATTTGGCCTAATAAAAGAAAACCCTAGTTCAATGGTGATTTCCGGCCACCAGGCTTTCTTTTTCCGATCAGCCTAACTCCTTAATTTTTTCTCTTTACTTTGCATCATATTCATTCGTATTATTAATAGTTGATCTATATCTTTCTGTTTTTTCGAATCTCTCTTGGGTAATCGTATTAAATCCACGATTAGGGTTTTCCTAAATCTTTTGATTTTGGATTAATTCTGATTTAGGTTTTTAATCGGGTATCCACTAGGGTTTGATATATTCGTTAAGACATCGATCTCCTGTTCATGATATATGATTGGTTGTGACGTTTTTTAATGAGAAATAGATTAGGGTTTTGTACTGTTCGGAATTAGGGTTTGGTTGTAATCGTTACTGCTACATCTATTAGGGCTCGGCTGTTATCATTGTGACTGCTTCATGTTTATCTTTATCTAGGGTTTCTGTGTTCTAGTTGGCTGCGGGGTGTGAGAGATGGAAAAAGGTTTCCTTAACAGTCCACGTAATTTGAATGCTGCTGTCAAACCTAAGGTGACGTTGAAGGAACTGGGCAAACAAGGTCGTAATATTGATGGTAAGATTATTGCTACATCAGGTAAATTACAGCAGGCTAGGCGTGTTCTTAATACGCCTACTTCTGATAATGTTGATACTCATCTTAAATCTGATGCTGAGCCTCATTACCCGAAACTTGTACCATTGAAGTCTATTCTAAAACGTGGTGGTAATGAGGCTACTACTCCTGGTGTAGTTGTTTCGAGTGTTTCTGATGGGAAGGAAGGGGTTTCGCAGCTTGATAAAAATGCTCACAAAGATACGTTTGTTGTTGAATCTACGTCTAGTATGGTTCAGCTTAAGTGTCTTTTTAATGATAATGTGGTATCCGGGGCTGATATTGAAATTCCAAGAGAAGTGGTCGATGAAAAAGCGGATAAACTAGCTAATACTCTTTATGGCTATTTTATTGGGAAGAGACACGCATTTCCCATTGTTGAAAACTATGTCACTAATGCTTGGGCTCGCTACGGTATCAAACGAACCATGTTTCATCATGGTTTTTTCTTTTTTCAGTTTTCATCAAAGACAGGTATGGAGCAAGTTCTTGCAAATGGTCCATGGCGGATTAGGTCGATACCTATTATGCTTAATATTTGGAATCCAACTAAAAAGCTTATTAAAGATGACATCAAGAAGGTACCAATTTGGGTCAAATTCCATGATGTTCCTGTTGTTGCTTATTCTTCCAATGGATTAAGTTTGATCTTCACTAAGGTTGGTACCCCTATTATGTTGGATGCTCATACGGCTGAAATGTGTAAGAATTCATGGGGACGTTGTGATTATGCGCGTGCACTTGTTGAGGTCAATGCGGATAGGGATCTTGTTGATTCCTTTGTTGTGGCTATTCCTATTAAAGGTGAAGAGGGGCATTCTTTTGAAACTATCACTGTCGAATACGAATGGAAGCCTCCTAGATGTAGTACATGCAATATTTTTGGGCATGTTGATATGGATTGCCCTAAAAAACCACAGGTTAGTAGTCAGGTTACAAATCTGGAGGACGATTTTGTAGAAGTCAAAAGGAAGAAAAAACAGCCGGCTAAGCCTAAGCAAATTGAAGGAATTAGGTTTACAAAACCTAAATCTGTATGGGTAATGAAACCGACATCTAAATCCTCTACGGGTAAGAATTCTACTTCGTCTACTAAACAAATACAAGATGATATTTCGAGTTTGAAGTTAAAGAATTCTTTTGAGAAACTTAATAGTATGGATGCGGGTTTGGAAGAGGCTGAAAAGGTTGTAGCAACGAATAATGATAAGGTTGATCCAAAGAAGGTAAATGCAACATCTCCAAGTACTTCCAAGGATATTGGTGTTATGGAGAAGGTTGAGTCATCAAGTAAACAAAGTTTAGAATATTCTAATATTCTTAATCCTAGTGATTCTGATGATGATGAGGTTTTTGCATCTCCTGAGGAGTTTGCAGCTTACATGTCTTCTATGGGAGGGGGCCACCAGCATGAAGATGAATTTGACATTTTTAGTGAAGAATATGCGGACCAGATCAATGATTTGCCTGGAAAACGTAAGGAGTTCCGTGACTTTTCTCTTCAGCATAGTGGTAGGAAGTAGTTTGATAGTTGTCATAAGAGGGAGTGTCCTTTTATGTAGGTGTTTGGCTGTTAGCAGTTGTGCTTGGTAGTTGCCTATGTAATGGGCTTTGATATAGGATTCACCTATATCTTTTGTACTTAATGGTTTTTTGGCGTAATATATTTTACCGGGGTCAATTCCCCTTTACCCAAAAAAAAAAAAGATGATTCATATCCAAGAGTTGCATAATGACGAGAACGTAACAGGGGCTGCTGTGGCTCTTCCATTTGATGCTGTTGAGGAGGTAAGCTCACGCTTTAGTAATACATTATTTGGGTATTTTATCGGAAAACGTTTAGCGTTTCCGTTAGTCGACAATTATGTGAAGAACGTTTGGTCCAAGTATGGATTGAAAAGAGTGAAACTTCAGGACGAGTTTTTTCTATTCCAATTTGAGACTAAAAATGGTATGGAAAGTGTTTTGGAGAATGGCCCGTGGCTGATTCGTCAAGTTCCATTAATTCTTAATGTATGGAGGGGACAACTTCTTTCTCCTTTGCATTGCTCAATCTTCCTTTTCTGATTGAAAATAGCAAACCACTCCACTACTGGTACAGAGGCCAGATAGAAGGTTGCTTATATGTTCAGGATCGAAAATATATCTTTTACCTCTCCTCCCTGTCTCCATTCTGATTGATTCGCTTCTTCCTTCGCGCAAGGAAGGCTCCGGTTTGGGTCAAAATACACCGTGTTCCTATAGTTGCGTATTCTGAAGTTGGTCTAAGCTTGATTACTTCTCAGATTGGTCGACCTATCATGTTAGATTCTTATACTAGTAGTATGTGTATCAATCCATGGGGTCGAAGTACATTTGCTCGGGCACTTATTGAGGTTTTTGCTGCGGATGCTCTTAAAAAATCCATGGTTGTTGCTATCCCGATTGAGAAAGATAAAGGGCATAATTTGGTGACTATTGATATTGAGTATGAGTGGACTCCTCCTAGATGCTCTACTTGTCTTATTTTTGATCATATTGATTCTAAATGTCCTAAGTTGCCTTTGGTTGTCAATAGTGAGGTTGGTACACAGGTTGTTGTCGTAGATGACGCTCGTATGGCTAATGCTAATGATGGTTTTGTGGTAGTTCATAATAAGAAGAAGAAGGGTAAGAACAAGCAACATCAGGTTGCTGGGATTAAATTAACTAAACTGGCTCTTAATCTTTCTTATCGTGTTGTTGAGAAAGGGGGTAGTTCTAAGATAACTAAACCAAAGGATTCGTTAGGTACTTCAGTTCCGGCTGCTCCAAAGAAGGATGGATCTATTCTTAAGAGGGGTTTCCTTAATAATAAGGTTTTGGCTCCTGATTCTAGTCTAACGCGGACAAGCAACAAGAATTCCTTTGGTGCTTTGAGTGGTATGATGGATGATGGCACTGATTGGGAGGATGGTGGTGGCCCAACAGATGATGTGGTGAATGCTGATAGTGAGACTGACGAAGATATAGTGATTGATGATCGCCATGGAACTCGTCAGCCGGATATTCGCACTTCTCATGCATCATGATGATCTCATTTTTTCATTGTTTATGCACTTTTAGGTGGTTTTTTCCTATTGGTGTAATATGTATTGTAATTGTTTGTTAGAGTTCATATGGCATGTCATATGATTTAGTGGTTGTTCAAGCTGGTTAGCTTGAGGTTAATGTAGCATTTCCGCTACATTCCATTGTACTTCATCGCTTTTTGGGAATATATTTTACTGGGGATGAGGCCCTTTTACCCAAAAAAAAACATCAGAATGAAGTGAATGAACTTAGGGCTGAAAAGGCAGAACAATCTCCGAACTCTATTGCTTTTGTGGCTGCTACTTCAACAAAACCCGTTCCCCGTCAACAACCACCTACACATTCGTCAAGGTGATCAAGCTCATCCACCAAACCTCTAGCTACTGCTAGAAACAAAGCAAAAGTAATTGTCCCCACTCCACCTCCAAAGTATGACACCGAGTCAGATGGAGACAGTAATGATGAACAAACTTCAAAGGGACAAGAAGATTGAAGAACTCATGTCTTTTAGTCATTTTAGGACTAGAGTAATTAGAGTAGGAGTAGGAGTAGATTAAATTACTTTCTCTCTCTAGAATTTTCTTTCATGTTCTAAAGCTTTCATCATTAATCTTGTATTTGAATCATTAAACTTCATCTTTATTTCAAGCTTTTAATTAATCATTCTCATTCTACCTTTCTTGTTTTTAAATCTTATGTATTGATTTGGTTAATCATATAGTTGTTTAATTTTTATGTTTATTGTTTAATTGATGTTCTTGTTTGATTGTTCTTATGGTTTTGATGTTTTTGATCTTTTTAGCTTATTGTGTTTAGTGCTTATTGTGTGATTTTCTTATTTTTAAGTGTTTTAATAGTTTATTTTTATAAAAAGTTGATTTTTAATATTTAGATTATTTAGTGTTTTTAAAGTTTTTAAATTGTGGCTTATTAGCTTTTTCTTAAAATCTTTTTGGTTAAGTTTTTGAATAAGTGCTTATTAGATTTAGCTTATTTTCATTTTGGCCATTTTTAATTATTCCGAACTAGTAAACCCCAACATTCCGGATAAGCATTACACAGTATCCCGGATAAGCTTGCAAAATTTTATTCCGGATAACATGTGAAATCTCATTCCGGATAAGCAAATTTTTTTATTCCGGATAGTAAAAGAAAAGACACAATCCGGATAAACACAAAAACTTCATCCCGGATAACAAGCAAAAATAATATTCCGGATAGCCAAATGAAATTAATATTCCGAATAAGCCAAAACAACATTCCGAATAACAGATTTGTAGAATGTCATGCATGCTTGCTAGCTTTCTACATTTCCCGCCAAATAGTATGTTCTCCTATGGGGAACATGCTCCCTCTAGTTAAACATTTGTCCGTTATCAATTTAATTTTATCCGAAAGTCGTTCTAATTTTTATTTTAAAAGTCAGTTATTTTTAGTTTTATTTTTCGTCAAATTTTAGTATTAGTATTTTATCGAAAAGTTTAAGTTTTAACTTTTATTAAGTGCCCGCTTTAATATTTGTCTCGTTTATTTTTAAAGTAGCCATATAGTCCAATTTCCTTCTTTTTCATTAAGTAAGTTTTATTTTTAATTCGAAAGTTTATTTTTATTTTCATTTTATTTCAAAATTTATTTTTATTTTATTTTTCTTCTTTGTTAAGTTTTATTTTTCTTTATTTTCTTTATTTTCTTTATTAATTTTCATTTGTTATTAATTTATAACTTTAAAGTTTTCATTTTTAGTTTATTATGGATAATCAACGACCTTTCTTTTTATTCACCAAGAACAACTGAGTCACACTTTTAACCGGAGATCAATTCGATTAGACGTCGAGAAAAACGAACTTTTAACTCTAGTAAAATCTTTGTATCAAATGGCACCGCTGCCGGCTCTTTTCGTGAAGATTAACGTTTTTTTGTGAGAGACTCGTTGGATTTTGGGATCCGTTCACTTTGAACGTTACTTTTCTTGTCAAAATTTTCAAAATTTTTCAAAAAAAATCCTAAAATTAAAAAATTTCAAAAATCCAATAACATTTAAAAAATCATAAAAAGCATTTCTTTTTCAAAAAGTTTTGCACCAAAATTATTCCTCTTAATCCTCTATTGTGTTTAATTCTTTTTCTCAACCCTTCTTATTTTTAATTCTTCATGGATTCGTATGTCTATTACGTAGGATGTGGGAGACCATTGTATGGTTTTCAAACATGTCAATGGTGTACATGTGAGCGGTGCGGAAATGATATCGACAATACACAATTTGGATTTTGTCCCTCGTGCAATTCGATTAACTCATCCTTTGCTTCTAATGCACTTACTCCCCCTCTTGCATATATTGTGGAAGCGATTCTCATTGGTATGTTTCGTGTCCGATTCGATACCCGTCTCATGACGAGCAAGAACCGGGTTACAATTATGACAATGGTAATAGCTATCCATAAGACGCACCGGGTTTTTCTCAGTACCCGTGTTGCAATAGTTGTGGGGACCCTCACGATACCTTTTCTTGTCAGCCGATGAATTATTATAAGCCAAATCCGTGTTCTCATTCTTCTCAACCGATGAATTATTATGAGCCAAACCCGTGTTCCAATTTTTCTCAGCCGATGAATTATTATGAGCCACATCCGTGCTATAATTCCGGATTCCAAAATTTTGAGCCCCCACAATACTCCCTCGATCATTTACCCTCTTTTGTAATTCCTGATGAGCCACTAACCACTCTTTTGAATCAAGTTCTTAAAATTAATGAATGTTTCAATAAATATCTCGAAAAATGTCAAGAGGATAATCAACAAGAGAAATTATCTAATCTTAGTGATTATACTCCGCCTCTTGTGCGTTTTTTATTATGATGATGACGAGGATGATATATTTGATCTTAACCCATCTTCTGAGATTTCTATTCCTTCTCTCGATATCCCAAATGCGTCTAAGGATTGTGATACATCGAGTGAGCTTAGTGAATTTGGTCTCGACAACTTATTTGAGGAGGTTAGTGATGTACCGACTTTTGCGGAGCTTACGGACGAGGTCACTCTTAATGATGATTTTTCTCCATGCTATGAGAATTTCACCTTTGAAATTTCTCAATCTCCTCCGAGAGATGAGGGCAATGTTGATTTATTCTCTCCGACTTACGAGAAGTTCACCACTGAACTTGGTCTTGTAGATGAGGTGGAAGACGTCATGCTTCGCGACAAATTACTGAAAGTTCATCTTCTTATTGCTAAAATTGAAGCGTTGAATTCTGCTCCTAATACCGAGTCTTTACCCTCGTCTCTTACTCAATTTGAGAATAATGATACATTTATGGAGGAAATCGACATTCTCTCAATACCTCCGAGTATTGATGATGATGACACGGAAGGGGATATTCTTTTTGATACTTTGATGCATGAAAATATTCTCCCAAGTCCCCCTCCTGAGCACCTTCTATCCCATACCTTAGATACCATTACTAAGGATGAGTGC
The DNA here is from genome assembly GCA_025667525.1 of Glebionis coronaria. Classification (NCBI taxonomy): domain Eukaryota; kingdom Viridiplantae; phylum Streptophyta; class Magnoliopsida; order Asterales; family Asteraceae; genus Glebionis; species Glebionis coronaria. The sequence continues at coordinate 339,746,893 of CM046877.1, forward strand.
TTTGACCCGGGAGGTGATATTGACCATTCTATGATTGAAACCTTTACGGATCTGTCGCTCAGTGATAATCATATGTCTTTTGGGGATGACTTTTTGATTCCTTTACCCACCCCACCTCCCGTGGATCACGACTTCACATACTTTTCGTATGTTGAGAGGACCTTTTTACCTTTTATGACTTATCCCCCGGCCTCTCATTTATTATGTTCCTCTAGGACCGAGGACAAGATTTTTGATCCTGGTATTACATTAGAGGTTTCCCCATGGACCATTTAATTCGGGGACGAGTCAGGCTCGTGACTCGGTTAACAAAAAGAAGCCTTTCTCGGGAGGCAACCCGCTTATCTATCCTTTTTATCCGTTTTTATACTAAGTGTAGGGGGATCCCCCTTGGTGTTTGTTGTTTTCTTTCTTATGATGTGCAAGGATTGGCACTTTCAAAGATACACTTTTGATGACTTTTGACGACCCGTGATGCCGTGTACCCGTCTTCCTGGTTTTATCTTAAACTCTTTTGATTCACTATTTTATACTTACCAATATTAAAATAGGAATCACTTTAGTTGTCTCTTCCTTAGCAAGATTTAAACAAAGTGCACAATGTCCTAAGTGTAGGGGAGTTTACTCCCACATGCTTAAACATTGAGGACAATGTTTATATCAAGTGTAGGAGAGAATTCTACCGAAGTTAAGTAGGCTTTTCCATGAATTTGTTCTCATTTTAACCGGAAAATTGATTTTTCGACATTTTTCAAAAAATTTAATCTATTTTGGCCTATTAGTATTTTACTTTGTTATTGTTAATTTCTTTAATAAAATGAATTTAATGAGTTTAGATATCTTTGATACATTAGGCCCGTCATGAATCTTTTGACTCAACCCGAGTTTACTTATTCAAGTTTACTCTAACTAGTATCCTTAACGTGTTTAAATCAAGTTTTGCTAGGCTTTTATTTAGGGAACTTTAAAACGCGAAAGTCTTAACTCTTATGGGTTAAGAACAAGAACTTTTCGCAAGTTCCTATAATTGATCCTAGAAAGTCGTTTATCAAGGGAACTTTAAAATGCGAATTCTAAAATTGAAAAAGTCTAAAAAGTTGCAAGATCCTATAGATGACTTGAAAACCAAAACTTTGATTTAATAGGCTAAGCATCCACGAGTCTCATTCCTTGAGATTTTAAATTATGGAGAACGAGAGATGATAGAGTCAATTATAAGTTTGTTATTCTTTCATGAATTTATGTGAGTTAATTATGAGCTTTTTCTCCCATCACTTGTTAATAAATCTAATTGCAATAAGTAAGGTTGTACGATTTGAAAAGTTACTTAGCTTCTAGCCCAAGATCGTTTAAAAGTTGCTCGGGATTAATTAGAGTTCATATCCAAGGCATAACTTATTGAAGCAGGATTCAAAGATTGGCGAGTCCGAAGAGGCCCTAACAAGGCATGAGGGCTACATTTTGTTGCTAAAGATCCAAAGTGATGTGAAGAAACATTTATCAAAAATCAATATGAAGGATCGAGACACACGACGAAACGCAAATACTCCCCTAAAGATCATGGAGAAGTCTATCCGAAAAGACCCTAGCAAGGTATGAGGATAAATAAATCCAAGTTCCTAAAAGGAGACGAATCGTTGTATATCAAAATCCCAAATATAGATTGGAGAAAAATGAAGAAGTCGTGGTCCAAGTTTGAAGAATCTCTCAAAAACTTCAAGTGAAGAAATTATTATTATGAAGAGAAGACCATTATATCAAGATCATCTCTCAAGATTCGAAGTATGAAGTTAATGCTAAATATCGATCCGAGAAAGGTCTCAAATCGCGAAACGAGTTATGCCAAGATAGGAACTTTATGAGGTTTCGAGAAGCAGTTTTAAAAGATTTTGTCCTTTAACTAACTATTGATTAAATCGTCCTACTTTATTTTCGGCCTAAATAAATTATCGAAATAAGTCAACAATGCATCCTCGTGATCATTCAAGACAACAATAAAATATAAGAGATACACCTAGGAATAAGGGAGTCTAAGTGAATAATTGAGCCACATGAGGAGTGTTAGCTTCACTAACTTATAATAACAATGATATCATTTTTACGCTTAGTATGGGGAACGTGAAACTTGAGGGTGATAAACATTCATGACAACCAAAGCCCTAATGTAAGTCTTAGATTTCTTTACTTGTTCTTCCTTCTTGCATTTTGTAATTTTCTAATCTTTTTGGTTTCCTTATTGTCTGGTATTTAATAAAGGCCAAGGTGGGTTAATTATGATGGAAAATGTAAATCGTGCTTTGAAATTAATGCATTGCATGAGGGCATTGCAATGGTCAAGTGTAGGGGATTTGATAGGTGTGAAAACACCCATCCTTTTACCACTTATTACAATTATAAACAAGACCAAAACGTGTATTTTATGTCGTAAAAGTCGGAATTATGCGTGGTTTGTGTTTTTATTGTGTTTTAGGACCAAAAGATGAAAAAGGAAGAAAACACGGGCTTTCACGGGCTTTTATCGAAGAAAAAGACAAAAGACGAAGTCAAAAGATCAAAAGTGAAAAAAGAACGGAAGTCAAAGGCTTATCTAAAGATTTATCGAAGAAAAAGTCTAAAGACGGAAGTTTAACGAAGTCGAAGAACCAAGTCTAATAAAAGAAGAAAATTATAAGACGAGTTCATTTTATATCGACAAATCCTGAGACAACGTCGAGAAAGTCAAAGAAATTAAAAGACGAGAAGACAAAGTGAAAGAAGAAAGCATCAACACCTACCTTCCTTTCCTCTTTTATATACCCTCCTAATCTTCATTAGGAGGTGTTAGTCATTTTAGGAGTAGAGTAATTAGAGTAGGAGTAGGAGTAGATTAATTTACTTTCTCTCTCTAGAATTTTCTTTCATGTTCTAAAGCTTTAATCATTAATCTTGTATTTGAATCATTAATCTTCATCTTTATTTCAAGCTTTTAATTAATCATTCTCATTCTACCTTTCTTGTTTTTAAATCTTATGTATTGATTTGGTTAATCATATAGTTGTTTAATTTTTAGTTTTATTGTTTACTTGATGTTCTTGTTTGATTGTTCTTATGGTTTTGATGTTTTTGATCTTTTTAGCTTATTGTGTTTAGTGCTTATTGTGTGATTTTATTATTTTTAATTAAGTGTTTTTAATTGTTTATTTTTATAAAAAGTTGAGTTTTAGTATTTAGATTATTTAATGTTTTTAAAGTTTTTAAATTGTGGCTTATTAGCTTTTTCTTAAAATATTTTTGGTTAAGTTATTGGATAAGTGCTTATTAGATTTAGCTTATTTTCATTTTGGTAATTTTTAATTATTCCGAACTAGTAAACCCCAACATTCCGGATAAGCATTAGACAGTATTCCGGATAAGCTTGCAAAATTTTATTCCGGATAACATGTGAAATCTCATTTCGGATAAGCAAAAAAAAAAATATTCCGGATAGTAAAAAAAAGACACAATCCGGATAAACACAAAAACTTCATCCCGGATAACAAGCAAAAATAATATTCCGGATAGCCAAATGAAATTAATATTCCGAATAAGCCAAAACAACATTCCGAATAACAGATTTGTAGAATGTCATGCATGCTTGCTAGCTTTCTTCATTTCCTGCCAAATAGTATGTTCCCCCATGGGGAACATGCTCCCTCTAGTTAAACATTTGTCCTTTATCGATTTAATTTTAGGGTTAATATACAAAGAAGATACTAAACTTTCCAAGAAATTTGTCCTAAGGTAACGAACGTTCATTTTATGTTTCTAAGTTACTAATGTTAATATGACCGGTTGATTAAGTTATCCACTTATCAAAAAGATGATATTTATGTTACTTAACATGAAAAAACAAGACACTTATGTTACTTAACTTATCAAAAAACATGCATTCAGGTTACTCAAATTAACACTAAATTATAGTGATGTATAGTTTAGTAAAGTTTAGTAACTTAGAAACACAAAATGAACGTTCGTTACCTTAGGACAAATTTCTTGGAAAGTTTAGTAACTTATTTTTATATTAACCCTTTAATTTTATGTCGTTCTAATTTTTATTTTAAAAGTCAGTTATTTTTAGTTATATTTTTCGTCAAATTTTAGTATTAGTATTTTGTCAAAAAGTTGAAGTTTTAACTTTTATTAAATGCCCGCTTTAATATTTGACTCGTTTATTTTTAAAGTAGCCATATAGTCTAATTTTCTTCTTTTTCATTAAGTAAGTTTTATTTTTAATTGGAAAGTTTATTTTTATTTTCATTTTTATTTTATTTCAAAATTTATTTTTATTTTATTTTTCTTCTTTATTAAGTTTTATTTTTCTTTATTTTCTTTATTTTCTTTGTTAATTTTCATTTTTTATTAGTTTATAACTTTAAAGTTTTTATTTTTAGTTTAATATAGATAATCAACGACCTTTCTTTTTATTCACCAAGAACGTCTGAGTCGCACTTTTAACTGGAGATCAATTCGGTTAGACGTCGAGAACAACGAACTTTTAACTAGGAAAATCATTGTATCAATACCCCTGGTTTTGCTTGTATTTTTCATTCCTTTTCTTTCTTTTAATGTTATAATGTCAATTTAGTTTTAGATTATTGTATTTTTATTTTTAAAGTATTGTAATGATTTTATGTTTTAATAAAAGTATGATTTTCAGTCTATTATTTCTTTTTACTGTGTTTGTTAATTTTTGGGGAAATAAATATTATCTGAATCTATATTAAAACTAACAATATAATATAAAAATATTATTTGTTTAAGCTTTTTTAATAGCTTAATTGAATATTTAAAGTGAGATTAGGGATAAGAATCAATCCCCACTGGATAGATAAAGAAATAAGTTACTGGTTCGAAATCATGATGGTGGTTCGAGTTATGTTTTGGTTCGTGATGTTGATCTTGGTGGTTTGATCGTTTGGGTGTCGTATAGGTTCTAAAGTTGGCTCAGCGCCTAACTTTTGCATCAACGATTACCTTCATTAAAAGGTCAAGCTCAATTTACATTCAGTTTTATATTTTTATTTGAATAATTTTCTATTTGATTTTATGAATAAGTTGAAGTTTATGATATGAATCTGTTTGATATTAGCTGACATGAATCTGGTTGATAAACTGCTTTGGTATTTGGATTGTTTGATTTGGAATTCGAAAGTGTTTTGCTCAATATTTTTGGATATTTTTATGCTGTTAGTTGATTTCTAGGATTTTTTATGATATGCTTCATCTAATCTGATGGTATATGGCTGTAGTTAGATTTCTCAGTTAATCTGATTTGGAAGTTTTTAATCACTGTTATAGAAGAGTTTACTTGCTGGAATTTGTTGTTCTCATTATGTTTGTCTACTGATTTGTTAGATTACTCTTGTCCATTTTGATGTTTAGTTGCTGATTTTGTAATCTTGCTGAGTCTTTATTAATCAGTAATGTGAAATGTGTATTAATCTGAGGATTTAGAAAATTAAGGTTGTCCTAATCTGTTATCTAAATCAGTTTGAATAAATATGTTATTCCAATCATTAACTGAGGATTTGAAAAATCTTTTATTGAGGGTTTGTGTTTGGATAACTGTATAACGATAAGCTGCTGAGATTCGTATTGTGTTGCTGCAACTAGTTTTGTTCTGCCAATTTATTATAGGTTTTTGGTTTCTATATTAGTAGTGTTTGGATTTGATAGCTTTTGTTATTGAATTTGTTTCGAACTATATTATAGTCTGCTGATATGGATTGATTTTTGCTGACTGATCTTTTCCTTTATTCCATTTACCGATATATTTCGTTTGTTTTATCTTTTGTCAATTGTTTAATCTGTTTCCTTAAGTAAATTGTAACGCAGAAGCAAAAGTAAAAAAATATATAACAAAACTATCCCCGTTGGGGATCGATACCTTGACCTCAAGGCTAATCACCAATGTCTCAACCATGTGAGCTGTGAGCTCTTTTTGTTTAATTTACCTGTCACAAATTTAATATACTCTATATTATTTGAACTGTCATTTTTATAAAAACGATTTTATTCATACTTTGTTTTTTGTTTCTCTTTTAAAAACGTTTTCAAATAAAATGTCTAAAAGTTTTATTACATTACTTTTAAATTTCAATTAAATAAATAAAGTTTCTAAAAAAAAATTTAAAAAAATTATTTTATTACTTTTAAAATTTAATATGTTTTAATATTGATTTTAAATAATATTGTTTTAATAAATTTTGTTTAAATAGTTTTGTTGAATTAAAGAGTAAAAGTAAAAAAGTTATATAGTTTAAATATTGTCTTGTAGATTTTAATTTGAGAAAACGATTCATGCACTTTAGGTTTAAAAAGTAGGATTTTAGATAAAAACCGAAACCTATTCAAATCAATTGTCCTAATCAAATCGATAGTCTCAAATTCACAATTTCCTTGTGTACAACGAACCGAGATCACTCTCGTGTTTAATTAATCCGTCTTTAACTTATTTTTGGATTATTACTTTTTCCTAAAGGTAATTTCCTAAATTTTATCTATAACATATTTAATTAAAATACACCGACACTTTCCCACACATCAGATGCCGAATCAAGTTAGGGCTAGAGATACTGTAGGCACTCCGGTTGTGCAGAAGACTGGGATTCAATGCTTCAACTGCAAGGGATTTGGGCACATGGCTAGGGAATGTAAGAAGCCAAAACGGGTTAAGGATTCAGGATATTGATAGGTGTGTAAACACCCATCCTTTTTACCACTTAACTACAATAATAACCAAGCCAAAACGTGTATTTTATGTCGTAAATATAGGAATTATGCGTGGTTTGTGTTTTTGTTGTGATTTAGGACGAAAATGTGAAAAGGGGAGAAAACACGGGCATTCACGGGCTTTTATCGAAGAAAAAAGACAAAAGACAAAGTCAAGAAATCAAGAGTGCAAAAAGAACGGAAGTCCAAGACCAATTCTGAAGATTTATCGAAGAAAAAGTCAAAAGACGGAAGTTTACTAAAAGCCGAAGAACTCAAGTCTAATTTATTGAAGAATTACAAGACGAGTTTAAAGAAATCCCGAGACAAAGTCGTTAAAGTCAAAGAACTAAGAAGATTAAGGACTTAATGATGCAATTAAAGAAAGAAGAAAGAGGGGAGGAAGCTTCCTAAGCACCTCCCTAATCCTCCTATAAATAGATCATTAGGATTTACATTTCATTTTGTTGGCTAGAGTGACACTAGTTCTTCCACCATTTTAATTACCTTGCACTTTAATTACATGTCATTTAAATACATTGTCTTGCACCTTTAATTCATTTAAATTCCAAGTAAGTGTTCTTAATTTTGTTGCTTTAATCTTTATTTACTTTTGATCAAGTTTACTTTTATCATTCCCCTTCTACTTTTCTCTTGTTTTTGGTTTGTTTTAAAATCGGATTAAGCAAGCTTTTGCTTAATCTCTTGCTTATTTGATTAAAGGTTTTGTCTTTTCTTTTCCCTTTAAGTTTTCGTACGAAATAAGCCATAAGTTTGACAATCTTATGTGCTTGTTTGGTATTTGGCTTAATTGTTTTCAACGTTTTCTTAAAAATTTTATCTTTGTGAAATCCATTTTCTTAAGTTTTGTCTTTTAAATTCTGAAAGGTTTTAACTTTTTAGCTTATTGCCTCGTTGAGTTTCCATTTCATTTAAGTTTTTGAATTCAGCTTATTAGTTATAGCTTATTGTACTTGAGCTTATTGCGAATTTGATCCTCCATCGGAAAGTAAGGGTTCTACACATTGCGACGGCTCTTCTTCTCAACATTCCGATTGTGACAGAATTGGGACAAGGGTTTTGCATTCCGATCCGGGATTGCGATCTAGAGTAACAACACCCTCATTCCGATCTGGGATTGCGATCGCACATTGCGATCACACATTCTGACGGCTCTTGAGGTATTTTGAGTCGAAGTGCTACCCAAATTTGTATAGCAATATTCCGATCTGAACTTATTCCGATGGGTGTATTCCGATGGAAGTGACATTCCGATAGATAGCTTTTCAATTATTCCGATAAACCTAGTTTTTGATACATTCCGATAGACACATTGCGATCTGGATTCCGATGGACTTGGTGACAACATTCCGATAGTGGATTCCGATGGTTTTGAGTTTGGAAGTAAATTTTGCCTTGTTTGATTTTTAAGTTACATTTTAATACTTTGTCAAATTTAATTTTCGTCACGCTTTAATTTTAAGTCATTTAATTAATTTACTTTTCAAAGTTTTAAATTTTTTGCAGAATTTAAGTTTTAACTAGTTTAGATTTAATTAACCGTCATTTACTTTTAAAGTTTTGCATTTTAATTACACTACAACGACAAATCTTTGTTTTCACCAAAAGACAGCTGAGTCGCATAGTAAACCAGTAGTCAATTCGATTAGAGACACTATAACGAACATTTTAACTGAGTAAAAAATAAGTTATCAAATGGCGCCGCTGCCGGCTCTTTTCGTAAAGATTAACGGTTTTCTGTGAGAGACGCGTTGCTTTTTGGGACCCGTTCATTCGTGAGCGTTATTTTCTTGCTTAAAATTTTTTCAAAAACCCATAAAAATTAAAAATTGTTAAAAATCCATAAAAATTAAAAATTTTCAAAAATCCACAAAAGATTTTATTTTTATCCTTATAGTGTATATATATTCTCTTTGTGTTTGGTATTGTTTTCTTTTGCCTTTGTAGGTGTATGCGTACTAGATCTTCAAATTATCAAGAGCCCGAGACTCGTGAAGATTTAGATATGGTAGGTGTGAACAACAACAATAATCCACCACACCTCAATAATAACAACAACAATGTTCTTCCACAGCCCGATCTTCGGACAATGGAGGAGCTTTGTCAACCTACCATGTTTGGACGAGGAGGACCGATTGCGCCGATGCAAATCACAGCTCCGGAGTTTTCGTTGAAGCATCACATGATTCAGCAAGTGCAAACTAACCCATTCCGTGGATTGCCTGATGATGATGCCAACAAACACCTCGACAAATTCATTACTATCACTCAAAGCATGAAGTTTCCCGGAGCCACAATGGATGTTCTTCGCCTTCAACTCTTTCCACATACTTTATCCCACCACGCCGAGAAATGGATTGATCGTCTTCCAAAGAATTCAATTCATACTTGGGATGACATGACTCAACGCTTTTTGTCACGCTACTTTCCACCATCCATGGTCACGAGCCTTCGCAATCAAATCAGCGGTTTCATGCAAGAACCTGATGAATCTCTCTTTGATGCTTGGTAAAGATATAATGTTTTGATCGATCGATGTCCAAACCACAATATGCTTCCCGTGACCTTAATTGATACTTTCTACAATGGTTTGACTTTTCGAGATCGTGATACGATTAATGCAGCTGCCGGTGGCACATTTATGAAAAGGAGACCCGAGGAGTGTAGAGAGCTTATTGAAAACATGACTACTCATCACAAAAACTGGGATTCCTCCGCTTCTTCAAGGAACAATCCGAGAGTCAATGTTTCTTCTACTTCAGCAAACCCTGACATGACCGAATTCACCCGCATGATGGCCGAAATGACCAAAAATATCTTTCTCCTCGCTACAAACCAACAACAAGTTAAAGCGGTAGCCAATCCTTGTGAGACATGCGGCGGTCCTCACTCATACACTGATTGTCCTTCTACTCAAGGAAATCCGGAAAACGTGTATGCAGCTTATGGTAATTATTCACCGGAAAATTCCAAGCCCGACCTCAAGGGGATCGAAATTTGCTGAGTTACCGGTCCAACAACTATCTTTCACCCGGTTTTTCTCCTCAAAACCACAACCCCAACAACAACTATACTAGAAGCAACCAAATCCCACCTAGAGCTTCTAATCCTTATCACCCACCCGCTCAACAAGCCCCACCCATGAATCAAGATGTTGAAGCCTTAATGAGAACCCAAGGAGAGCAAATCAAGAATCTACAGAGCCAAATTATCAATTTGAAAGGGGATATCACCAAGCAATGGAATGACATTAGACCCGAGATTCGAAATGATATACAATCCTCCTTCAGCAATCAAACGAATGATTTGAAGAATATACTGGCTAGTTTCTTACCCACCACTCAACCCTCTACTTCGGGATCTCTACCTTCAAACACCGTCACCAACCCGAGAGCGAATGTGAGTGCTATTACTACCCGTAGTGGAGTTACTTTAGTAGGACCACCTATCCCGCCCCCATCATCTACACCTCCTCCACCACCATTTATCCCTACTCCTCCCACACCTAGTATTAGTACACCTATACCGTCTCCGCCTCGTCATGACGAAGTACCAAAGAAGAACCCTTCAACATCTCAACCCTCACCTTCTACTCCTCCACCACCCAATCCCAGCATTCCTTACCCTTCTCGACTCAACAAGGCTAGAATTTTGACTAAGAATGACCTTCAAGTCGCTAACTTTTTGGAAAAGATAGCCGGAATGAAAATCACCTTTACCCTTGTTGAAGCTCTTGCTCAAATGCCACAATTTGTCAAGATGTTTAAGGAATTGCTTAACAAGAAGGAGAAGATGGCCAAGTTTTTTAATACTCAATTGAATGAAAATTGTTCTGCCGTCCTTCTTAAAGAACTTCCGGAGAAACTTGGAGATCCCGATCGTTTTGTGCTACCTTGTACTTTTAACCAAACCGACAAATTTACTGCCTTAGCCGATCTCGGGGCAAGTATTAATTTGATGCCTTTAAGTGTTTGGAAAAAGTTATCATTGCCCAACCTTACACCCACAAAAATGACTCTTGAGCTTGCCAATCGCAGTCTCGCTTACCCCGTTGGTATTACCGAAGATGTGTTCATTAAAGTTGGCACATTCACTTTTCTGGTCGACTTTTTCGTTGTTGATTATGAAATGGACCCTCGCATTCCGTTAATACTTGGGCGCCCATTTTTGAGAACCGGTAGAGCTTTAATTGATGTGGATAAATGTGAGCTCATCTTAAGAGTCGGGGATGATGCACAAGTTTTTGAAATGGGGAAGCTTACAAGCAAATCCTATGGAAGAGAATCCGCGAGTATGATTAATGTCCTTGATGATTTTGTCATCTACAACAATCCTCTATTCGATTCTTGCAATGATAATCTACTTTTTCAAGATGATGTGGATGATTCTCTCTCCAATTTGGAACCTTCACCCATATATGATTCTCCACCGATCTTTGATGCTTATGATGACAATTCTAGTTCCGATGGAGATGATTATGATGATTTTACTTCCGAGTATCCCGACATGACCATTTATGATGATTTTGATGAGGCCGATACTCTTTCGAGTGATTCTTCACATAATGAAGATCCTCCGCCATCACTTGATCCTACTTTGGATGATTACTCATTTGGGGAAGATTTCTCTACTTTTCTCAATACATACTTCCCTCATGAGAGTGATGCTCCTCCTTTAGACTTTGATGATTATGGTCTTGATCCTACTTTGGATTTGAAGAAAATTCTTTCAAAGGAGAAGCAACCAGACGACACCAACATCCGCAGCACGTATGTTTTGACACCTCTTTGTCCACCTTCTAAGGACGAGGTTGTGCATCTTCTTCGCGGATCATCTTCAAATTCTGCTGAGCCTGAGTGCTATTTTCCCCTAAAGGAAAAGGTGTTCGACCCCGGTATTGCGATCTTTAAGCCATCTCAGTATCCATCTGATGAAATAAAAGGAAAGATTTTTGGAACTACTGAAGATATGCTTGCACCTCACCATACTTGCTCCCACCGTGCTCCATCTTTGCTTAAGGGAACCTTGCCTACTCTTCTTTGGCTTGCCTTGTTCGCCTTAAGCTTGTGCTATTTAATGGACGAAAACTATGTCTTTGATCCCGGTGGATATGTTTCATGCTTCTTCCTATGCTAATCAAGGTCGAGTCAGGCTCACGACTCGGTTATCAAAAATCAAGCGCTTCTTGGGAGGCAAACCATGTATCTATATTTTAGCTATCTATATCCTAAGTGTAGGGGAGACCCGTTGGTGTTTGCTATTTCCTCTCTTCTTATATTCAGGGATTCGAGCGCTCAATGATCCACTCTTGACGATTTTTGACGACCCGTGATTCCGTGTTTCCGTCTTCCCGGTTCTATCCTAAACTCTTTTCGATTCACTATTTTATATTTCTCAATATTCAAAAAGGAATCTCTTTAGTTGTCTCTTCCTTAGCAAGATTTAAATAACGTGCACAATGTCCTAAGTGTAGGGGAGTTTACTCCCACATGCTTAAACATTGAGGACAATGTTTATATCAAGTGTAGGGGGGACTTCTATCGAAGTTCAGTGGCCTTTTCCTTGTATTTGTCCTCATTTTAACCGGAAAATCAATTTTTCGACATTTTTCAAAATTTTTGATCTATTTTGGCCTATTAGTTTTTCCCTTTGGATAGTTATTTTCTTTCTTTACTAGAATAAATTTTAATAAAGTGGTTTTAATTTTCAAACGTTGTGAATCTTTTGACTCAACCCGAGTTTACTTATCTAAGTTTACTCTAGCTAGTATCCTTAACGTGTTTAAGTCAAGTTTTGCTAGGCTTTTATATAGGGAGCTATAAAACGCGAAAGTCTTAACTCTCACGGGTTAAGAACAAGAACTTTTCGCAAGTTCCTATAATTGATCCTAGAGAGTCGTTTATCAAGGGAACTTTAAAACGCGATTTCTAAACTTGAAAAAGTCTAAGAGTTTGCAAGATCCTATAGACGACTCAAAAACCTAAAACTTTGATTTAATAGGCTAAGCATCCACGAGTCTCATTCCTTGAGATTTTAAACTGTGGAGAACGAGAGATGATAGAGTCAATTAAAAGTTTGGTATCCTTTCGTGAATTTATGTGAGTTAATTATAAGCCTATTCTCCCATCGCTTGTTAATAAATTTATCTGCAATAAATAAGGTTGTACGATTTGAAAAGTTACTTAGCTTCTAGCCCAAGATCGTTTAAAAGTTGCTCGGTATGGATTAGAGTTCATAACCAAGGCATAACTTATTGAAGCGGGATGCGAAGATTAGCGAGTCCAAAAAGGCCCTAACAAGGCATGAGGGCTATATTTTGTTGCTAAAGATCCCAAGTGATGTGAAGAATCATTTATCAAAAATCAATATGAAGGATCGAGACACACGACGAAAAGCAAATACTCACGTAAAGATCATGGACAAGTCTATCCAAAAAGGCCCTAACAAGGTATGAGGATAAATAGATCCAAGTCCAAAAAGGAGGCGGATCGTTGTATTTCAAAGTCCAAAGTAATGATTGGAGAAAAATGAAGAAGTCGTGGTCCAAATATGAAGAATCTCTCAAAACTTCAAGTGCAGAAATTCCTATTATGAAGAGAAGACCATTATTTCATGAACGTCTCTCAAGATTTGAAGTATGAAGTCGCTGCCAAATATCGGTCCGAGAAAGGTCTCAAATCGCGAAGCGAGTTATGCCAAGATATGAACTTTATGAGGTCCCGAGAAGCAGTTTTAAAAGATTTTGTCCTTTAGCTAACTATTGATTAAATCGTCCCACTTTATTTTCAGACTTAATAACTATCGAAATAAGTCAAACAATGCATCCTCGTGATCATTCAAGACAACAATAAAATATAAGAGATACACCTAGGAATAAGGGAGTCTAAGTGAATAATTGGCCCACATGAGTTCGTGTTGGTTTGCTAACTTATAATAACAATGATCTCGTTTTTAAGCTTGGTTTGGAGAAAGTGAAAACTTGAGGATAATGATTATTCATGACATTTCCAAAACCCGAAGGTATTTTTTTGATTTTTTACTTTGGATGTTTATAATTTTATGTCTCTTTAATAAAGGCCATTATGGATTGATTATGGAGGAAAATGTAAACGTGCTTTGTAGCTAATGCATTACATGAGGACATTGCAATGGTCAAGTGTAGGGGATTTGATAGGTGTGTAAACACCCATCCTTTTTACCACTTAAATACAATAATAACCAAGCCAAAACGTGTATTTTATGTCGTAAATATCGGAATTATGCGTGGTTTGTGTTTTTGTTGTGATTTAGGAGGAAAATGTGAAAAGGGGAGAAAACACGGGCATTCACGGGCTTTTATCGAAGAAAAAAGACAAAAGACGAAGTCAAGAAATCAGGAGTGCAAAAAGAACGGAAGTCCAAGACCAATTCTAAAGATTTATCGAAGAAAAAGTCAAAAGACGGAAGTTTACTAAAAGCCGAAGAACTCAAATCTAATTTATTGAAGAATTACAAGACGAGTTTAAAGAAATCCCGAGACAAAGTCGTTAAAGTCAAAGAACTAAGAAGATTAAGGACTTAATGATGCAATTAAAGAAAGAAGAAAGAGGGGAGGAAGCTTCCTAAGCACCTCCCTAATCCTCCTATAAATAGATCATTAGGATTTACATTTCATTTTGTTGGCTAGAGTGACACTAGTTCTTCCACCATTTTAATTACCTTGCATTTTAATTACATGTCATTTAAATACATTGTCTTGCACCTTTAATTCATTTAAATTCCAAGTAAGTGTTCTTAATTTTGTTGCTTTAATCTTTATTTACTTTTGATCAAGTTTACTTTTATCATTCTCCTTCTACTTTTCTCTTGTTTTTGGTTTGTTTTAAAATCGGATTAAGCAAGCTTTTGCTTAATCTCTTGCTTATTTGATTAAAGGTTTTGTCTTTTCGTTTCCCTTTAAGTTTTCATACGAAATAAGCCATAAGTTTGACAATCTTATGTGCTTGTTTGGTATTTGGCTTAATTGTTTTCAAAGTTTTCTTAAAAATTTTATCTTTGTGAAATCCATTTTATTAAGTTTTGTCTTTTAAATTCTGAAAGGTTTTAACTTTTTAGCTTATTGCCTCGTTGAGTTTCCATTTCATTTAAGTTTTTGAATTCAGCTTATTAGTTATAGCTTATTGTACTTGAGCTTATTGCGAATTTGATCCTCCATCGGAAAGTAAGGGTTCTACACATTGCGACGGCTCTTCTTCTCAACATTCCGATTGTGACAGAACTGGGACAAGGGTTTTGCATTCCGATCCAGGATTGCGATCTAGAGTAACAACACCCTCATTCCGATCTGGGATTCGATCGCACATTGCGATCACGCATTCCGACGGCTCTTGAGGTATTTTGAGTCGAAGTGCTGCCCAAATTTGTATAGCAATATTCCGATCTGAACTTATTCCGATGGGTGTATTCCGATGGAAGTGACATTCCGATAGATAGTTTTTCAATTATTCCGATAAACCTAGTTTTTGATACATTCCGATAGACACATTGCGATTTGGATTCCGATGGACTTGGTGACAGCATTCCGATAGTGGATTATGATGGTTTTGAGTGTGGAAGTAAATTTTTGCCTTGTTTGATTTTTAAGTTACATTTTAATACTTTGTCAAATTTAATTTTCGTCACGCTTTAATTTTAAGTCATTTAATTAATTTACTTCTTAAAGTTTTAAATTTTGCAGAATTTAAGTTTTAACTAGTTTAGATTTAATTAACCGTCATTTACTTTTAAAGTTTTGCATTTTAATTACACTACAACGACAAATCTTTGTTTTCACCAAAAGACAGCTGAGTCGCATAGTTAACCAGTAGTCAATTCGAAGAGACTGTGACGATAACTTTTTACATACAAAATCTCCTTTATCAGATATCACAAGGAAAAGATGCTGCTGTGTAAGAAAGAAGAAGTAAGGATTCCACTCACCACAGATGAAGTTGACTGGCGTGATGACACTGACGAAGAAGCCGATGATCAAGAGTTGGAGGCACATTATGTGTACATGGCAAAGATTCAAGAAGTGATTTCAGAGACTGCTGACAATTCTGGACCTATCTTTGATACTGAGCCAATTGAAAAGGTATCATCAAATGATAACTATAATGTGTTAGCTAATGAACGACGGCATCCTGAGCAACCCAAAAGATCAATGACACATATGTAATGGACATGAAGGATAGAAATATCTCTACGGATTCACAACATATGTGTAATGATGAAGGAAATGCTACTTAGGATACTGACTCGGAAGAGGACCGTGATTTGCTTGCGTCTATTATTGATTCTTTAAAACGAGAAATTAATGAAATTAAAGAGGCTAATAAATATCTGAAGCAAGCAAACACATCCTTAGCCGAGGAGATAGTCAGGCTTAAAGAGTGTGATTATGTAAAAGAAGTTGATCGACGAGTTGCAATAGCTAATGGTTTGGTATATGAACGTAAGGTGCTCAACGAACAATATTGTTCTGAAGTAACACACGAAATTCATATGTCAAAACAAAATATCGGAACTTGAAGAACAACTGCTGCTACATAAACTCCATATTACTGAGTTGGAGTCGGTTAACAAAGAACAAACTGAGCTTTATAAAACTCGTGAAGAAAAGGATATTGACAAAATTCTTGCTTTGGAAAAGAGAGTCGAAACGTTAAACAACATTGTTTACAAGACGGGTCAGTCTATTCATACTATGAACATGCTCAATAGAAATATCAAAACAAGTTTTGCTAAGCCTGAATGTCTCAAGAAAGTTCAAACTCTCAAACCTGCTCTTTATGATATCGGTTGTTATGTTGATAATCTTGCTCTTATGCTTTCCCCTGACTGCGACGAAATTCGTCATCAAGAAGAAAGTCGATCGAACTTAAGTGATTTAATAAACCTTTATGATTCTAACAATCATTTTAAGTTTGTTCCTTAAAAGGATCTTTCAAAAGAACAAAATATGTATAATAGTGTTCCACCACCAAGTGATGAACCCCAAAAGAAAGTTTCTTTAAAAAGGGGTCTCAAAAAGCAACAAGTTTTGTTAGAAAAGCGAATTTTGGATGAAAAACATAAATGGGATGAGAAAAGCAAAAGTGTTCAGCAATTTGAGTTTATAAAACAAGGGGTTTTAGATTTGTACAAAGGTGTCATCGACTATGAAAAAGTTTCTAGGGATACCGTTGGGAATATTAAACCTAACCCACAAGTAGAAGTCGTCATTCAACAATGTATTGTTCCAACCATCGATGATCTTTCAAATGATGTGGAAATGTTTTATAATGCTCTCACTGAGGAAATGACAACTGATTTAAGATATGTCAAATCTCTTGAAGATGAAGTTGATTTTCTTCAAACTAAATTAAAGACACAAGAACGCCAACTTTCTAACGAAATTGATCGAATTTCGAAGGAATATTTTTATGCTGACCATATGAAGGCTATACTTGGTGTGTATACCGATCTTGATCAATATTGTCATGTAGCATGTCTAGTGTCAGAAACGGGCGAGAAGTGTTACAATCTTCAAGTTGAGCTTTCGAAACAAATTCAGTAATATAACAAACTTTCGAAAGTTTTTCCCAACTTGAGAAACACTCTATTTCTCTTGAACTTGCTTTACAAAAAGGTGAAAAATCTCATAATCATAAAAAGTTTCAAGAAATGGCAGCTTCTTCGGTTCGTCAACTAAATGAAAAAGGTTTCGAAATAGATGATTTGAAAGCTCAGCTACAAGAAAGGGACATAGCTATCAGTGAGCTACAAAAACTCATTGAGAAAATGAAAGGTAAGTTTGAATTGGGTAAACCATCCGCTGTTCGTCAACCGAATGCGGTTAAATGCCCTAAATCATCTATTTTGGGCAAACCCCCACAGACTTTTCCTAAGCTAGGAACTGATAAGAGCACAAATGTTATAGCACCTAGAATGTATAAGATGAACACTAGGTCCACTCAAACTGGAACATCGCGGTTACCTCAGAATACTAGGAAAACTAATCAACGTGTGTCTTCTTCTACAGGAGTAACTCCCACTACTAGCGTTAGCGGACCACAACTTAATAGCACTAGAACTCAAGATAGAGTCATGCCTAACAATAGTCAAGGGAAGAAGATGGAAGTAGAAGACCACCGTAGGAATTTTAAGTTTTCTAAGAATAAGACGTCTATAACTGCATGTAAGGACAATTTGAATGCTAAGACTTTGAATGTTGAATTTTTTGTGTTAAGTGTGGAAAATGTGTTCGTACTTTCAATCATGATGCTTGTGCTTTTAATAATAATGGCGTGAATGCTAGAACTAGTAATCCTATTCTTGTGCCCACTAGTACTAGAAAACCCACAAGAACTTTGAACCAATCCACTGATCAACCACTTAAGAAACTAAGTGCGTTAGAATCCACTACTCTGTGTAAACAAAACAGGTTAAAGAAGCTTTATGAGAACATAATTAGGACATGTACACGGGGGTATTCGAGATTTACACCACCCGGATACAAATGGGTACCTAAGTTAACCACTTTAGTGATTGGGTCTATGAATATCAACTTGCCTCTAGAATTTGCATCTAGGCCCACTACTATTTTGGAACCCGTTTCTATTAAGGGCTCCCATTTGTCAAATGCTACATTGTCTTCTAATTCTTCTGCAGCTCGTCAAAATCATTCTATTCATAATGGACTCCGGGTGCACAAAGCACATGACGGGCAATCTCAAGCTTCTCATTAACTTCGGGGAGAAGTTTCTGGGTACGGTAAGGTTTGGAAATGATCAGTTTGCACCGATACTCGGATATGGAGATTTGGTTCAAGGGAATATCACTATCAAAAGGGTTTATTACGTCGAGGGACTGAATCACAATTTATTCTCGGTTGGTCAATTTTATGATGCGGATTTGGAAGTGGCTTTTTGGAAAACTACCTGCTATGTTAGAGACTACGATGGGAATGACCTTCTTACAGGTTCTCGTGGTTCTGATCTCTACACAGTAACTCTTCAATACACATCTTCAACAAATCCAATTTGCTTAATGGCTAAAGCTTCATCATCTCAAGCATGGTTATGGCATCAACGATTGTCACATCTCAACTTTGACACCATCAACTTGCTTTCGAAGAATGATATTGTGACCGGTCTTCCCAAGTTAAGATTCGTCAAAGACCATCTTTTTTCTTCTGTGATTTGGGGAAAGCAAAACGAAAGTCTTTCAAAACAAAGACTACCCCAAGCTCAAAAGGACGATTGGAACTTCTACACATGGATTTATGTGATCCCATGCGTGTAGAGAGTATTAACGGGAAAAAGTATATTCTCGTGATTGTTGATGATTATTCTAGATACACATGGACTTTCTTCTTAAGGTCCAAAGATGAAACACCAGATGTTCTCAAAAAATTTCTCAAGATGATACAATGCAATCTTCAAGCTCAAGTCTTAACCGTAAGAACAGATAGGGGTACTGAATTTTTGAACAAGACTTTGCAATCTTACTTTCAAGAAGATGGCATCGAACATCAAACGTCTATTGCTAGAACTCCTGAACAAAACGGTGTTGTCGAAAGACGGAACCGTACTTTGGTTGAGGCAGCTCGAACAATGCTTTCTACATCAAAATTACCACTATTCTTCTGGGCTGAAGCAATTGCAACTGCCTGTTATACTCAAAATCGTTCTCTCGTAATCCCTAGGCATGAAAAGACACCTTACCACATCATAAATGGCAGGAAACCTACTGTTAAATTCTTTCACGTATTTGGATCTTTATGCTACATTCTTAAAGACGGTGAAAATCTCGACATGATGAAAGAAAAAGGTGATGCATGTATTTTTGTGGGGTATGCTACACTGTCGAAAGGATATCGGGTCTATAACAAGAGAACAAGGATTATTGTCGAAAAAATTCATGTGAACTTTGACGAATTGCCACAAATGATACTTGATCACAACAGCTCAAGTCCCGCACCTCAATGTCCAGCAATGGCACCTACACAAAACAGTGTACGTCCCGTGCAAGAATGTCAAGAAAGTACTCCTACAGCAGACTCGACGGATTCGAAAAAATGAATGAGTTGATTGATTTATATGATCTAATGTTTGATGAATATTACTATGGAAACAATCAAGTTGTGTCAAAGCCTTCCGCTATCAATACTGTTGATGCACCCTCACAAAGTCAACAAGACTCAACTGCATCTACTTCAGCAACCGTTGCTCAAGAGACAATTCCATTGGATACTCAACAAACTTAATAAACTATCATACAACCAACATCACCAACCGTCAATGCTGAAGGAGGAAACAACAATCAAGCAGTCGATGCAAAACCTGACGAAGAAGCATTTATCAACCCGTTCGGTACACCGGTACGCGAAGTCGGAAAGTCTTCTACTCAACATGTTGATCCATCCAACATGCATATATTCTACCAACGATATCCATCCACTCACCATTGGACACGTGATCATCCATTGGAGCAAGTCATTGGAAATCCTTCACAACCAGTTCGAACACGCAGACAACTCGAAACCAATGGCGATGTGTGTATGTATGCACTCACCGTGAGTTCAGCTATACCTACAAACATCAAACAAGCCATGACTGATCATTGGTGGATTGAATCAATGCAAGACGAAATTCATCAGTTTGAACACCTAAATGTTTGGGAACTTGTTGACAGACCCTATGGAATGTCAGTTTTAGATTTCAAATGGATCTGGAAAAACAAAATGGATGAAGAACAAACCATCATCAAAAACAAATCTCGTCTTGTGGTTAAGGGATAACGTCAACAAGAAGGCATAGACTACGATGAATCATTCGCTCCTGTCGCTCGTTTGGAAGTAGTCAGGATATTCCTTGCTTATGCTGCACATAAGGGCTTCACGGTTTTTCAGATGGACGTGAAAACTGCTTTTCTCAACGGTCATTTGAAGGAAGAAGTGTATGTGAATCAGCCGGAAGGATTCATCGATCCTCATCATCCTGACAAAGTCTATCGTCTCAAGAAGGCTGTATATGGACTTAAACAAGCTCCAAGGGCATGGTATAAAGAACTATCAAACTTCTTGGTTTCCAAAGGATTCTCTAAAGGTTCTATTGATCCTACTCTCTTTATTAATAAATATGGGGATGACATACTGCTGGTGCAAGTTTATGTTGATGACATTATTTTTGGTTCTACGAACCCAAAACTTTCAAAACGTTTTGAAAAATTAATGCACAACAGATTTGAAATGTCAATGATGGGGGAACTAAAAGTCTTTTTAGGCCTCCAGATTCATCAATCCCCACGTGGTATCTTCATTAACCAAGCTAAGTATGCTCAAGAGATACTTAAAAAGCATGGTATGACCTCATGTGCTCGCGTTGGTACACATTGTCGACCAAATCCCTAGACGCTGACTTGTACTCAAATCCTGTAGATCAAACGCGCTATCTCAATATGTGTGACAATCCGTCAATTTATGGTTGATATTTTATTCTCAATTATTATTTGAAAATATTATTTTAATGTTATATTATGAACTCACTTATTTTTGGGAAGAAATTTGGATTTACGTCTTGAAGTAACATCGACTACGTCTAAACCGGAGGATTCTACGTTACGTGCTCACGTTTACATATACCGTCTTTGGTGACAGTCCGACATTTTAGAAAATAAATTTGTCCGTGAATGTTAATTTGGGATTTTAAATTTGTGCTGGTTCATAAACTCACAAATTTACGAGAAGAGATTAGGACTTACGATTATAATTTAACGTCCTTTACGAATAAACCGGAAACCTTAGGATTACGTATTTACGTTTTTGAACTCCGTTTTTGATGAGACAAATTTTATTAGATTCGTTTTGTGCCGTTAATTCATAATTTATAAAAATATTTTTCGTAAAATGACCCGAGGGCACGCAAATCGAGGAAACTAGAATCTAGGAATACCCGTAAATTAGTGGGATGGGACAAGTTTTACACTTGCCCACCCCACTATATGTGGCGTCCAATATAAGCCAACACCAAAAAGGTGTCAACTTCTTATAACTAGGAAGGACACTTGTCCTCCCTTTCACACCAAAACTAGCTAATGCATAAAACAATCCAACACATACCACTAGCTTAATTTTCTCTCATGCAAACACACTCCTCTCTCTCCCTTGGCTCTCCTTGTGCCGTCCAATTCCACCACCACCACCACCACCATATTGATCAAAATTTACACCACAAATCCTATGTTATTCATACATAAGGTGAAGAACCTTTGAAACCTTAAAGATTGGAGGTGATTCTAACAACCAAGGAGGTGATTTAGTGATGTCCAAGGGCTGATTCTACATGAAGTTTACAAGTATTGGTGGCCATGAAGATTGGTGTTGATCTACCACAAGTTCTTCCATCAAAATCCATGTCTTGATCACAACCTACATCATCTTGGTGGTATAAAGATGGTTCTTCCCATCCTCTTGTTATTTTGATTATGTAATCATGTATTTTCTTTCTTATTGTATATGTATATGATGAATATATGATGATAAAATGTTGTGTGGGGATCAAGTGTTGATAAACATGGGTAAAAAGATGAAAAACTATATGTAAAAGTGGTTAATCTTGCTTAATTTAGTAGGCTGTATAAAAACAGTAAATAACCATATGATAAACTGATAAAATGGTATAGGTGAATTGATATACAGTGAGTATTGAGACTTGTACACATGTGAGAGTTGGCCATGCAATGGAATTATAAAAATGAGTGAGATATGATCAAAACAAGTTTAGAGTGCAAATATGAGTACACTGTTTTGGACGAATTTTATAAAATACTTAGAGGTTGATTCATCAGTAGGAATAAAATGAAGCACATATCATTTAGTTTCTGTGATAAAAATTTGGACTTCTATCTACATATAGAACTCTAGATATGGCTGTTTTGGTGAACATGAAACTAAAAATCAGATTTTGAAGAATTATTGTTTAATAGTATTATATAAGCACTCAAACTAATATAGTATAAAATGTGAATTAAAACCTACTAACTTATAAATTTCATTTATATAAATATGTATAAGGTTAAATAAATGGACACTTTATAAAAATGGTAGTTGAATAAGATTTATAAGTATAAAAACTATAAACATGATTTTTACGACTTTTTCGGCTATTACCGTAAAATTAACGTTTTTCGCCAATTAAAACTTAGACGATCAAACCCGTCTAATGTAAAGTTTTTAAAAGTCATATACTGATATATAAGTACCTAATACGAGTAATAACCGATAAAACCCGAACTATAGGACATACGAACATTAACGAGCTAAGTTGGCATATTGGACTAATAATTTAACTAAGTAAGTTAAACACTTATAAAAAAATTACTTATTGGGCTTAACCCATTTGGGCCCAACATGTAAAGTATAAATACTGATAATACAAGTATAAAATGGATTAATACAAGTTAAAGAACTTATAATAGGCTTATTGGGCCTAACACATGTAAATAAGTAAAACTAGTAAACTAGTATAAAAGTTACCAATACATAACACTAAAATGAGTAAATAAGAATGTATAAACCCACTTGATCATCATATATATGAAATCATCATATGTATACATAATTGTTATTTTTATAAAGTCATTGGACAAAAGTCTAAGACGAGTATTATTTGTCTAGGTTTCCGTGATTGAAGCACGTACCATACGTCCGAATTACCGATAACCCGCTTTACCACATCAACGTGAGTTCATAGCCTCGCACTATTTTAAATGTTTTTATGAAATATTTTATAAACCCGCGAGGGAGATAACATGTTAGTTTTTATGAAATAGGACACCATTTGTCCCAATTGTTTTTTTATTGATTTGGAACCGAATGATTGTATGACCCGATGAATGATTAAATGACCCGATAGATGAAATGAAATGGATTATTAAAGTTAGGTTATGTCACTAAAAGTCCCATTAGCATGAATTGTGAACTACCGGGATTTGGTAGACGCTTATGCATATAATAGTACTATTTGGGGACGATCACCCCAGTTCGCGCCTTGACGGTTGATCCCCGTCGTGCCACATTGATTGGTAAGCGAATTTATGTATGAGAAGATTTACACCAGCGTCGTTATTGTGACGACACGCTAATTTAGATGGGCAAATGAGTTTCGGGCTAGCTACCCGTTGTTTGGTTTAGTAAGGTAACAATGTCATGCGGCTTGTAATAATCCAAAAATAACGAAAATACTGCTATACGCACCGAATTACGATATATTGCCTGACTAGCAATACGGGGTCTTATTATTGATTTTATGTTCGTGTTTGGTTTTATATAACCATATTCATATAACGGTTTTTATTTAATCTATACAACGTTATAAAACGTATTGTATGATGTTTTTAACGACAATGGTTTGTATAATGATTTTGAAGGCGAAAGCCTATATTATGATTTTGATAAGGATTTGTATAAAATGACTTTGGCTATTTTATGGCCTATTAAAATGATTTGTACAAAATGATTTTCGGTAATAATTTTATACCGATGTTATATTGATGGATTTCATTAAACTCTATGAATTCACTCGGCGTTATCGCTGACCTTTTCTTTTAACATGTTTTATCTCAGGTACTTGAAGGTAATTCTCAGGAAGACATCAAGGATTCATGGCCCGCACTTAAATATTAATTTCCATTCAAAAAACCTGTATAAAATACAATGACTTGAGACCTATGTAAATTAGATATTTATGAATTGAAATGCTTTATTAATAAACGACGCGATTTTTAAGCGTTGTCTATGATGTGAGTAATGTGTATCCCGTAACACCAACGAGTCTTCCGCTATACTGAAATGTATAAATTTGGGGGTGTTATAGAGAACGAAAGATTTTTAAAACCAAGGTTTTGAATAAAACATTTCAAAATCATTTTACTATAAACATTTTTCACAAAATGTCTAAAAATCTTTTGACTATAACGGTGCCGAAGAATTCCCGAGTTATCGACAAGGCCAGATTGAGAAGTGTTATTTTAATATATATATATAACTTCGATTATATATATATATGTTGGAGCATAATTTGGCTGGGTCGGTTCGACGACACTCCTGGGCCGTTTGTCGTCTGCCCGAATCCTGAGTAATGTTGTCAACAAAGGTAAACCGGTTACACGTGGACCCGAGGCCGGAGCCCCGGGGTCCACCTCCGACGGTCAAGTTAGTATTTGATCGATATGATGTATATGAAGTGTGGTTAAGAGAGAGAACCTGTCGTAGAATGAGACCCCTACCCTTGTATTTATAGGCTTAGGGTTTCTTGAAGGATAAGTTAGGTATGTGTGGGCCGCGGGCCTGTCGGGCCGGGCCGAATACTGACTATACGTCCACATGTCCCCCAGTCTAGTATGATATGGTTCATGATCATGTTATGCTAGACTCATTTATATATCACGCTTACTAAACAACCGCGTGCGGCTTGGTGCTAGGACATCCTCGTGGGTCGTCCGTAACATATGGCTCCACTCGTAAATGGGCTACCTTTAGCAAAAAAAATGATGGGTTGGGGTTGCGAATAGTGAGCGAAGCCACTATACGTCATCATGTCCCCCCAGTCTAGTATGCGTGGTTGTCACCAAGGTTACTAGACTTTACTCCATATATGCTACTTGTAAGAGTATCCATGTCGAAAGAAATGGGAAAACATGTATACGTAAGACGGGTGGTTGTGCTCGAACGCTTGGTTTCCCGTGTTTAGACGGTAAGGACCCCGTAAGAAGAAAACGTGTTTCTATAGCCGGGGTAACACTGGCATTGGCAAGGTATCATTCTTATTCATCTCTAACGTGAGGACGATAAGAAGGTTTTATGAAGGTGGATGTGGAACCCGTATGCTGCATCGTGAATATTTGAAGGCGTACTTCTTATACCCACTAACGATGCAACATAATGCGAATGTGTCATTCGTCTTAAAGCCAACAGAAGACGTACCTCTGTGGAAAGGTGATGCGGATATTACATCCGTCTTACGGCCACATCATCCGATAATGACTCCCAAAATTTGTCACAGTTTTTCCTAGATTAAACATAGTTGATCAGGCTCCATCTAATTAAGTATAAATGATGTAAATTTTGGAAATTCACTTTTAGCCGGGCCAAGTAATTCATCACGGAAGACGTACTTCTGTAACAAAGATATGAACCAACAGAAGACGTACTTCTGTGGTAGAATGAGCCAGTGGAAGACGTACTTCCGCAGCCAAAGATAACGATGCGCCGTGGAAGAATACCTCCACGGAAAAAATAATGATGCGCCGTGGAAGAATACTTCCACGGCGAAAATAATGAGCACGTGGAAGAGATACTTCCACGACGAGGGTAATAAGCACGTGGAAGAGATACTTCCACGGCGAAGATAATAAGCACGTGGAAGAGATACTTCCACGGCGAAGATAATAAGCACGTGGAAGAGATACTTCCACGGCGAAGATAATAAGCACGTGGAAGAGATACTTCCACGACGAAGACAATAAGCACGTGGAAGAGATACTTCCACGGTGAAGATAATAAGCACGTGGAAGAGATACCTCCACGGCGAGTATAACAAGTGCGTGGAAGAGATACTTCCACGGCGAATATAACAAGCGCGTGGAAGAGATACTTCCACGGCGAATATAACAAGCACGTGGAAGAGATACTTCCACGGGGAAGATAATAAGCACGTGGAAGAGATACTTCCATGGCGCATGAATAAGCCAGCGGAAGAGATACTTCCGTGGCAAAGGCATAAGCTAATGGAAGAAATACTTCCATGGCAAAGGAACAAACGCGCGGAAGGAGGACTTCCGTGACGAAGGAAAAAGCCAATGGAAGAGATACTTCCATGGCGCAGAAACAAGCGCGCGGAAGGAGTACTTCCGCGGCGAAGGAGTGAGCCAATGGAAGAGATACTTCCATGGCGCAGAAACAAGCGCGCGGAAGGAGTACTTCCGCGGCGAAGGAGTGAGCCAATGGAAGAGATACTTCCATGGCGCAGAAACAACCGCGCGGAAGGAGTACTTCCGCGGCGAAGGAGTGAGCCAATGGAAGAGATACTTCCATGGCGCAGAAACAAGCGCGCGGAAGGAGTACTTCCGCGGCGAAGGAGTGAGCCAATGGAAGAGATACTTTCATGGCGCAGAAACAAGCGCGCGGAAGGAGTACTTCCGCGACGAAGGAGTGAGCCAATGGAAGAGATACTCCCATGGCGCAGAAACGAACACGCGGAAGGAGTACTTCCGCGGCGAAGGAATAAGCCAATGGAAGAGATACTTCCATGGCAAAGGGAGAAGCGCGCAGAAGGACTACTTCCGCGACGAAGGAATAAGCCAATGGAAGAGATACTTCCATGGCGCAGGAATAAGGCGACAGAAGGCGGACTTCTGCGGCAAAGGAATATATCCAAAGATATTTGTGTGTCATGCATGGAAATAGTGGTATTATTATACACTGGTAGCCCCCCAAGTTTAATGGTGCTAAACTCGATTAGTAATATTAAACTTAATCAAGTATTCAAAAATTTACGGTCGCGTAGACCAACGCGAATGGACGTACCATAGCCGCGTACAAAAGATATAGATTAGGTTCGAACGTGCAAACCAACGCGGATGGATCTTGCCATAACCGCGAATTGTCACATAGTATAAGACGTATCTTAACTAACTTATGGGATGCGTTATGCTATTACGTGCGGCGTGCCGTTACTACCATAAGGACGGTCAAAGTTTTGACAAAATTTTGTTAGACGTGCACAGTGTGTCTTTTAACAAGTCCGGCTCGGGAGGCGCGGTATGTTTTTGAAACTTACTACAACGTCTTGTGAGTAAGGTTTCTAACAAGGATACATGATCTGTGCGGCTGGGGTTGCATCCCTCTTACGCGGCAAGTTGAATTATTAGGTTCACTCAATCCTCTTATTCCGCCTGGGAACGATAAGTACATGTACGCCCGTAGGCTAAAGATATCCGAGTGTACGGACTAGCATATATATATATATATATATGTATAATAAGTAATGCAAATATGTATCTAGATATGTATTGAAAGATGCGAGCGTTTATCGTAATAAAAGGAAATTCGCGCAAAGCTAGAAGATATATAAAATATCTTGTTATCAAGTTAAAAGATATACATAATATCTTTTATTAATGTGAAAAATATAAGTAATATCCTGTTACCTATTTAATAAGATATACGAAATTAATTTGAAAAATATTGACAATATATTTTGCCAAATTTAAAAGATTCTAAAGATATGCGTAATATCTTTTATTAATATAAACAATATGTCTAAACGTGCGAATTAACACGTAAGACGTGTCGCATAACTGTGGATAAAAAATAAAGAAAAACATGCCCAAGTGTGCGGGAGTACTCGCGGAAGACGATGCTTATAACCGCGGATAAAATAAAATAAGTCCGGACATGCGAACCATCGCGGAAGAATGAAATATAACCGCATACAAAAAATAAGAATGATTACTGCATTATCACGTATGTATGCTGACAAAATATTTTTATTTAACACATTTATCAAATAGAAAATATTTGGGTAAGATATTTTTTAACAAAGCAAATATATTTGGGTAATATTATAACATATTATCTGCCCCACATATATGTGCGTCCAAATAATGCATCGAAATCAAATAATCCAGTCTTATTATACTCGCACCAAATAAATCTTATTAACAGTAGATGCGAATACGCAACAAATTATGCAAAAGCTACATCCCGTATTTAGTCCATACAAGTGGTATTTGTTTTTGTCACAAACAAAATATAATCATTAGCCATATTCCGCTAGAAGTAATTAATCAAATATGATAATTGCTATCATGTGGAATAATAGAATTATTTAAACAAGCGCATGTTTTTTTTTTTTTTTTAAACTTCAGACAATGCATCAGTATGATAATTGCACCAATATATTAGCAGACCAAGTTTTTTTTTTTTAACACTTGATACGGGCGCATGATAGAATAAAAGAATTACTAAAAAGTAAAAGTGTGATAGAATTACCGATTTTCGACATGAATCGTTGCTTATCGGTAGTATGAGACCACGAAAAATAGTTTAGTCAGGGTCCCACGGATGGCGCCAACTTGTTGGAGCATAATTTGGCTGGGCCGGTTCGACGACACTCCTGGGCCGTTTGTCGTCTGCCCGAATCCTGAGTAATGCTGTCAACAAAGGTAAACCGGTTAGACGTGGACCCGAGGCCGGAGCCCCGGGGTCCACCTCCGACGGTCAAGTTAGTATTTGATCGATATGATGTATATGAAGTGTGGTTAAGAGAGAGAACCTGTCGTAGAATGAGACCCCTACCCTTGTATTTATAGGCTTAGGGTTTCTTGAAGGATAAGTTAGGTATGTGTGGGCCGCGGGCCTGTCGGGCCGGGCCGAATACTGACTATACGTCCACAATATATATATATATATATATATATATATATATATATATATATATATATATATATATATATATATATATATATATATATATATATATATATATATATATATATATATATATATATATATGTATATATATATATATATATATATGTATATATATATATATATATATATATATATATATATATATATATATATATATATATATATATATATATATATATATATATATATATATATATATATATATATATATATATATATATATGTGTGTGTGTGTGATGTAATTTTATTACATGATTGTTTGATGATTATTTTGATATTTATACGAGGTATTTATACGACGTAGATTGTCACAAGGAACCCTAAATCCCCTAGTAAATTAATCGAAGCTATTCTTGTAGGAATTCTAGCTATCCTAGATCTAAACCAAGTTGTGGATATTTATGATCCCAACAAATGGTTGATATTCGTAGAAATGTTGATATTAGTTGATTACGATATTAAAGAAGAATTGGCGAGATTAAATCTGATATCGATGTCATGACGATCTTTCCTTATATAATGGAGTTTGACAAAACATTACCACCTAGAAAGATGTCATCTGATTCGTTGTCACCCAATTCTTAAATTGAAATCAAAAGGGTGAATGTTGCACTTGAGGCTGTCATTGGAACCATTACCCAAAAGCCTCATGCCACTAGTACCTTTCCGAGAAGTCTTATTGAATGTATAAGTCATCTCAAACTAGTGACTCATTTGATAACTATTGTTGTAAGGAGCTATAGGATTGGAAATTAAGTGTTGATCATATCGAGCTTTTATTGCTCTATTAACGTCTAAGAATAAGGTTGAAAGTATTGGAAAATGAGGTAGGATATCGAATTGAGTATAAGTTGATTGGAAACTTGAATGAAGTAAAATTTAACCCGTATGGAATATGAAATTGTTAGGAGGAAGTCGTTAAGTCATGTGATTGAATTATAAGGTTTTAATTGATTGTTGATTCGTAGGCTATTGTCCAATGATGAGGATGCCCAGTGTCCAACAAATAAATTGAAGAAATCTTCTTCTGAATTGGGACGGATGGATCTCCCGGGACAGGTGGGACACCTAATGACTCTTGTAGATTAGTATTCATTGTGGTATCTTTTAAAAATCCCTAACTTAACTGAGACATCAGTTGGTAGGATGAGTTCTTGGAATTGTATGACATAGTGACACGTAATGTGTTACGAT
This sequence comes from Glebionis coronaria, assembly GCA_025667525.1. NCBI lineage: Eukaryota > Viridiplantae > Streptophyta > Magnoliopsida > Asterales > Asteraceae > Glebionis > Glebionis coronaria. The sequence goes on from CM046877.1 coordinate 339,777,332, forward strand.
ACAATTTTGACTTGTTTGTGATTAATGAAAAGACTACCTTTGATTGGTAAATTCTACATGTATCGATGTTATCTATCTTTTCTTGCTTCTTTCTAATGTTCGCATTAGTGATGCAACCATTGAACAAGCACTCATCTCGGTTTGAGTTGCATTGTAGATTATTCTCTTTGAATTCCTGAGTGCCATCGAGGTCATGAACCTCATGATTATTTGGCTAAAGCTCATTTCCTATTATAATGTAGTTAGTTCTTGGTGAAAAACTCTTCATCACTCTTTTGCAGATCACTCATTGTTTTTATAAGATAAAACAGTATCACTTGAGAAAAATTGAATTTTCATCACTATAAGGATTATTCAAAGTGAGATTTATAAGTGATCGTTATCGAAATGAAGTTGTTTATAAAACACCTTGGAAAACTTAATTGTTTTCATAACAAAGAAAATCTTTGTAAACTTATTTTTGATTCTTATTTAAAAAAAATTAAGCATGAAAGTGTTTTTATTATAAACATGATGATAAAATTTTGACGAACTGAGTATTGCATCGTTAATCTTGAAATTGTATATAGTTGCGCGCCTACATACAATTTGGAATGGACCATGCAAGGCTGATTAGTAGTCACCATAAAACAAATGAATAAACACTACATTTTCTTTGAAGATTGTGTAAGATTAAAATTTATGAGATCTGCAAGAAGTGAAAAATAGGGACATAATGTTAGGGACACCTACATATGTGCCTGTAGCATCTATTCTTCTGAGTTGAATTTACTCATCTATGGAAATTGTCTTATTTGACAATTGATTTTCCCTTCTTGTCCAATTCTCCTGTGGAGAGATTCTTTGAAAAAGTATATGATTACCGAGTGTTGATACCCGACTGGATGTATCGACGTTCCTATCATTTCTTTTGATTTGATTTCATTTGAACGACCTGGGTAACGATCTGAGGAGCTTTCGAATGTGTACTCAAATTATGAAAACATGGGATATATTCATCTTCGTTAATGTTTTCGTCTGTATCTGATTTGAAATTCTCTGGCATAGATTATGCGTTGACCTTACTCTTTTAAGGTTAGTTATGTCTCCATATATCCTTGAATTTGTGAAGGATTATGAGTTATTATTAGTCTTTTGAGAAGTTCACATCTTATCGACGGCAATAAAACTGAAAATTTGGTAATTCCAGTAGAATGGATTGATTGATTATGACATGACGACATTGTCTTAATTGATGGGAACTCGAGTAGAATTCCCCTAAAAGATAAGATGTTGATTATCAAAAGTGATCTAAATAATTCTTAATGGATGATTATATCATGCATTTAGACTTGAAATTATACCGTGAATGGTTGTGAACTAGTCATAGATCTTGTAATCTAGAAAGAACCTAATATGAATTCATTAAAAGATGTTTCCGTTATCTGAAAATTTAGGAGGTATTTATTGGAAAATTACCTAGACTTTTGCCATTAAGGCAAGTTGAAATTGGTATTGATTATATTCCTGGTGCTGCACCTGTGGCTTGTGCACTGTACGTCAGCACCACCTGAATTAAAAGAATTACCTTACAACTGAGAGAGTTGTCGAAGAAAGATTTTATTCTACCGAGCTCCTCATTATGAAGAGCTATGGTGTTATTATTCCTTATATTTATTGGATTACCGTGAACTAGGTAAATTGACGATAAAAATCTATATCCACTACCCAAGATGATAGATTGTTCGATCATTTACAAGGTACTAGCGTATATTCGAAGATTGATCCACGACATGGTTATCATCAATTTCGCATCCGCGAAAAATATCATCTATTCCAATCACTACATCCGGTACTTGTAATGAACATTATGAGTTTCACGTGATGTCGTTTGGATTGACTAATACACATGTAGCATCCATAAATTTGATGAATCACGTGTGTAGGCTGTAATTTGATAAATTCATGCTTGTGATCATTAAGGACCATTTGTTTATTTATAAGAATAAGAATGAGTTAATAATTATTTGTAGATTGCACTGAATTGACCAAACAAGGAAAACCTGTACCTTGAATAATTAACATGTGATTTAAAACTTAATCCTTTACATGATTTGATCATGTGATTAATAAGATAATGGAATCTATGTTGACTTTTCAAAAATTGGAACCATTAAGGCTTTGGGTTTTACCAAAAAGAAAATGGAAATATGTTTTGACAAATGTTTTAACAAAGGATTTTTAAGGGATTATTCCCTTATACACAAATCATTTAACTAAACTCCTGTTTAGGGGTAAATGTTTGTGTATACCTCAAGACAACCTAAGAGGGATTGAGGAAACCATTTAAACCATGACTTGAAATTTGAAACGGTAATTTACGCTTTTCAAACTAAGAAAATTTTGACCAAAGTATAACCAAAGATTTTTCGAACATTTACGGATCTTATTAATTATTTTAATTATTTTCGATAAATAAAAAAAATCTTGTTAATTAAATTTAAATTTGTTTTGAACATTTTATTATAATTGGTCGAACTAAGAAATTTAAACTTTTAACGTTTACGTTTCATAAAAACTTAATATTTATTGTTAATTTACGTGTAATAATTATCGACGCTTTAAAACGTCGGATCAAGCAAAACTGATAAAAATAATAGTTGAGGCGAAACTTAGAAAATATGAAGAAAGAAATTTTGAATGAATACGGTCATGATAATTATTTTATAAGGAAAGGTGAATGTAGATACCGACGCATTATGTAGAAAAGATAAAGAATCACATAGGATGTGTTCCTTAATAATGAAGGTGCAAAATAAATTGCCGAACAATATAAAAATAAACAATGCTTGTAAGAAGGATAATATAGATAATAAAAAAGGGGTTCGCGGCTAATATGAACCATTAGAATTAAGAAGCCGATGGCGATAAATGATTAAAAGGCCACTTGTGATTGACTAAATATGGAGGATTGTGAGATATAGTTATGTTGGAATCTTGTAAGTATAAGTATTCTATTCATGTCATTTCTGATTAAATGTATCTTTATCTAAAGAAGTTGTACTGATGGGAAATTATGAAGGCAGACATCGCCTCATACATTAGTAAACGTCTAACTATTGCAAAGGTCATCATCTGAATTTGATTCGATTTGGGTCATCGTCAACAGACTGACCAAATCTACTAATATCATTCCTGTTAATGATAGATTCTTGATGAAGAAATTGACTCTTTTGTATTTAAAGGAGTTGTGTAAACATGGTGTGCCTGTATCGATCATCTCTATCAAGATCCTCGCTTCGCATTGAATTTCTAGAGATTTGCTCAGAAGTCATTAAGAACGAATCTTGATGAGAGTACTGTGTACCACCCCAATCGAAGGGACGAGGTAAAGTAACGATACAAAATACTATAAGTGTTGTTTTATGCTTGAATGATTGACCTTTGGTAATAAACCGTATAATCGCTTTCCTTAGGAAAGATTATCATTGATAATTATCGTATTAGGATCGAGATCTAATCTTGTTAGGATCTAAATATTAGAGCATCTGTAAGCAGGAGTTGGGATGAAGATACCCGACATACACCCCTTGTGAGTTGGACATGTCTTTTAGGTTTAAGGTTTCGTATGATGGCGAACCTAACCTTACAAAAATACTCGACCGCGAACCTGAAATGATTGTTGAAATTAGGATCTGATTATTGACTGCCGGTAGTGGGCAAGAGGTCATGTGAATATGAAATGTAGATCTTGAAGTGCCAGATGGGTAGCGAAGTTATGCCAAAAATTTTAACCATGGAAAAATGAATTGATGATCTGAAAGATCATGGGATATAAGTCCTCGTTGTATGGGACCATTGAGATGATGTAAAAGATTGGTTTGAAAGGCATATAAGCTGGATCTACCCTAGTACTTCAAGAGCTGCGTGAATTATGTTTCGTATATCGAACTTGATAAAATGCCTATCAAGTGAAAATCTGACTATTCCTTAATGAAGTTTAGATCCGAGAAAAGTTGCATTCATCAGAAACCCGTGAACATCATGGATAGAGAAAGTAAGTCAAAAATACGCCTGATCTTATTCCCGTAGTTATGTTTGATGAAACTCGCGTATTGTAATGAATTACACTTGTGAGAAAAGACCGAATGTGGAGGAAATACCCACATGGCTTTAACTCTATAAGAAGCGAGTAGTAAGATGATCTTTGAGGACAAAGATCCTGTTTAGGGGTAAATGCCGTGACAATCCGTCAATTTATGGTTGATATTTTATTCTCAATTATTATTTGAAAATATTATTTTAATGTTATATTATGAACTCAATTATTTTTGGGAAGAAATTAGGATTTACGTCTTGAAGTAACATCGACTACGTCTAAACCGGAGGATTCTATGTTACGTGCTCACGTTTACATATACCGTCTTTGGTGACAGTCCGACATTTCGGAAAATAAATTTGTCCGCGTATGTTAATTTGGGATTTTAAATTTGTGCTGGTTCATAAACTCACAAATTTACGAGAAGAGATTAGGACTTACGATTATAATTTAACGTCCTTTACGACTAAACCGGAAACCTTAGGATTACGTATTTACGTTTTTGAACTCCATTTTTGATGAGACAATTTTTATTAGATTTGTTTTGTGCCGTTAATTCATAATTTATAAAAACGTTTTTCGTAAAACGACCCGAGGGCAAGCAAATCAAGGAAACTAGAATCGAGGAATACCTGTAAATTAGTGGGATGGGACAAGTTTTACACTTGCCCACCCCACTATATGTGGCGTCCAATATAAGCCAACACCACAAAGGTGTCAACTTCTTATAACTAGGAAGGACACTAGTCCTCCCTTTCACACCAAAACTAGCTAATGCATAAAACAATCCAACACATACCACTAGCTTCATTTTCTATCATGCAAACACACTCCTCTCTCTCCCTTGGCTCTCCTTGTGCCGTTCACTTCCACCACCACCACCATATTGATCAAAATATACACCACAAATTCTATTTTATTCATACATAAGGTGAAGAACCTTTGAAACCTTGAAGATTGGAGGCGATTCTAACAACCAAGGAGGTGATTTAGTGATGTCCAAGGGCTGATTCTACATGAAGTTTACAAGTATTGGTGGCCATGAAGATTGGTGTTGATCTACCGCAAGTTCTTCCATCAAAATCCATGTCTTGATCACAACCTACATCATCTTGGTGGTATAAAGATTGTTCTTCCCATCCTCTTGTTATTTTGATTATGTAATCATGTATTTTTTTTCTTATTGTATATGTATATGATGAATATAAGATGATAAAATGTTGTGTGGGGATCAAGTGTTGATAAACATGGGTAAAAAGATGAAAAACTATATGTAAAAGTGGTTAATCTTGCTTAATTTAGTAGGCTGTATAAAAACAGTAAATAACCATATGATGAGCTGATAAAATGGTATAGGTGACCTGATATACAGTGAGTATTGATACTTGTACACATGTGAGAGTTGGCCATGCAATGGAATCATAAAAATGAGTGAGATATGATCAAAACAAGTTTAGAGTGCAAATCTGAGTACACTGTTTTGGACGAATTTTATAAAATACTTAGAGGTTGATTCATCAGTAGCTATAAAAATGAAGCACATATCATGTAGTTTCTGTGATAAAAATTTGGGCTTCTATCTCCATATAGAACTCTAGATATGGCTGTTTTGGTGAACATGAAACTAAAAATCAGATTTTGAAGAATTAATGTTTAATAGTATTATATAAGCACTCAAACTAATATAGTATATAAATGTGAATTAAAACCCACTAACTTATAAATTTCATTTATATAAATATGTATAAGGTTAAATAAATGGACACTTTATAAAAATGGTAGTTGAATAAGATTTATAAGTATAAAAACTATAAACATGATTTTTACGACTTTTTCGGCTATTACCGTAAAATTAACGTTTTTCGCCAATTAAAACTTAGACGATCAAACCCGTCTAATGTAAAGTTTTTAAAAGTCATATACTGATAACTACCTAATACAAGTAAAAACCGATAAAACCCGAACTATAGGACATACGAACATTAACGAGCTAAGTTAGCATATTGGACTAATAATTTAACTAAATAAGTTAAACACTTATAAAAAAATTACTTATTGGGCTTAACCCATTTGGGCCCAACATGTAAAGTATAAATACTGATAATACAAGTATAAAATGGATTAATACAAGTTAAAGAACTTATAATAGGCTTATTGGGCCTAACACATGTAAATAAGTAAAACTAGTAAACTAGTATAAAAGTTACCAATACATAACACTAAAATGAGTAAATAAGAATGTATAAACCGACTTGATCATCATATATATGAAATCATCATATGTATACATAATTGTTATTTTTATAAATTCATTGGACAAAAGTCTAAGACGAGTATTATTTGTCTAGGTTTCCGTGATTGAAGCACGTACCGTACGTCCGAATTGCCGATAACCCGCTTTCCCACATCAACGTGAGTTTATAGCCTCGCACTATTTTAAATGTTTTTATGAAATATTTTATAAAACCGCGAGGGAGATAACATGTTAGTTTTTATGAAATAGGACACCATTTGTCCCAATTGTTTATTTATTGATTTGGACCCGAATGATTGTATGAACCGATGAATGATTAAATGACCCGATAGATGAAATGAAATGGATTATTAAAGTTAGGTTATGTCACTAAAAGTCCCATTAGCATGAATTGTGAACTACCGGGATTTGGTAGACGCTTATGCATATAATAGTACTATTTGGGGACGATCACCCCAGTTCGCGCCTTGACGGTTGATCCCCGCCGTGCCACATTGATTGGTAAGCGAATTTATGTATGAGAAGATTTACACCAGCGTGATTATTGTGACGACACGCTAATTTAGATGGGCAAATGAGTTTCGGGCTAGCTACCCGTTGTTTGGTTTAGTAAGGTAACAATGTCATGCGGCTTGTAATAATCCAAAAATAACGAAAATACTGCTATACGCACCGAATTATGATATATTGCCTGACTAGCAATACGGGGTCTTATTATTGAGTTTATGTTCGTGTTTGGTTTTATATAACCATATTCATATAACGGTTTTTATTTAATCTATACAACGTTATAAAATGTATTGTATGATGTTTTTAACGACAATGGTTCGTATAATGATTTTGAAGGCGAAAGCCTATATTATGATTTTGATAAGGATTTGTATAAAATGACTTTGGCTATTTTATGGCCTATTAAAATGATTTGTACAAAATGATTTTCGGTAATTATTTTATACCGATGTTATATTGATGGATTTCATTAAACTCTATGAATTCACTCGGCGTTATCGCTGACCTTATCTTTTAAAATGTTTTATCTCAGGTACTTGAAGGTAATTCTCGGGACGACATCAAGGATTCATGGCCCGCACTTAAATATTAATTTCCATTCAAATGCTTTGTAAAACATGTATAAAATACAATGACTTGGGACCTATGTAAATTTGATATTTAAAGAATGGAAATGCTTTATTAATAAACGACGCGATTTTTAAGCGTTGTCTATGATGTGAGTAATGTGCTATCCCGTAACACCAACGAGTCTTCCGCAGTACTGAAATGTATAAATTTGGGGGTGTTACAATATGATTGGGTCACTTATGTACCTTACAGCCAGCATGCATGATATTCATCATGCCACATGTTATTGTGCACGATATCAAGCCAGAGCTACTCAAAATCACCTCAAAGAGGTTAAACGGATCTTTCGGTACCTTAAGAATACCATTCACATGGGATTCTGGTATCCGAAGGAAACCGGTTTTCATCTAACAGCTTTTTTAGATTCTGATCACGCAGGTTGCCTTGATAGTCGAAAAAGCACTTCTGGTAGCGTACAATTTCTAGGGGAAGACAAACTTGTGAGCTAGTCGTCAAAGAAGTAGGATTGCACTTCGCTCTCATCAGCTGAAGTAGAATATGTGGCTCTATCCGCGTGCTGTGCTCAAGTCCCGTGGATGAAAACTCAACTCACGGATTATGGCTTCCACTTCGATAAAATACCTATGTATTGTGACTCAAAGTCGGCCATAGCCATCTCTTGCAATCTGGTTCAACACTCCCGTACCAAGCACATCGTAGTCAGATATCACTTTATCAAGGAACAAGTGGTGCGTGGTATCGTGGAATTATACTTTGTCAGAACTGAGTACCAGATAGCAGACTTGTTTACTAAATCCCTTTCCCAAAATAGGTTTTAGTATCTCGTTGGCCGTCTTGGTATGAAGTATATGACTCTAGAAGACTTGGAGGTTTTGACAAATGAAGTTGCTTGATAGTTTCTCATAATGACTTCTAAGCGCATCGCAGATTAGGACTCGGAGCTCAACTAAGGAAAGTTTATCTCGGACGATAACTTATCCTTCTCAATGAGAAACTCATATTTCTCGGACATGAGCTTCTCATAAAAACATTCAAAGTTTTTAAGTTCATGAAAAACGACTTCTAAGTAAATGTCAGCTTAGAACTCGAACTTCAACTTAAGGAAAGTTTATCACGAATGATAACTTATCCTTCACAACGGGAAATTTATCTTTCTCGTTCATGAGCTTGTCACAAAACAATCAAAGTTTTGAGCTCATGAAAAGCGGACCCAAAAAGGGGAGTGTACGTTTCAGTGCGCTTTCTCTAAGCAATAGAAGAGAAGTCTTCTAACATGATTATTTTAAAACCGTTGAACACAATTTTTCAAGAATTTCTCGAAAGGTTTTTCTAAATCTTTCAAAATTGTGTGTTCAACACTCCCTTCCTCATAATGTGGTTTTTATATCTCAAAATTGTCATATGTGATTTTGATCAATTTTTGAGGGGGAGCGTTTTAAAATCAAGCCTTTAATGTTGTTGGGTACATCTCAGATATTGTCATAGTTTATGTATCCAACACATTCCGGAAACGATTTAAAACTGTCATATGTAACATACCATATCGGATAAGGCATCTCAACTCCGTACCTCAACATATTTTGTGGTGTCGTTCTTCCCAAATTTTGTCAAACTTTTGTTTCAAGACACACATATATTGTTGAGGGGGAGCATCCCAGCTGAAAAAGTTCCATGATTCATGCGTGCACACATGTTTCTCTCCCTATCGGTTTTCAGAAATTGTCATATTTTAATCAATTGGTATCTCCAATATGATGTTTTTATATTAGAGATAGGGGAGAAAATGTGATTAAAATGTAATATATTGCAACATGTGATCTTAAAGACTCAAGTTCAACTCTTTCCTTCACATGCTAAACCATTTCGTATTTTGATGCATGTGTGTAGGGGTAGCTTTTCGAAAATGTAAAACTTTCAGAGTATTAAAAGTTTTGATTTTTATCAAGCACTTTGAATGGTTTTCAATGGTTTTATGGTTACGATCTTTACCCAAAACAACCTACTGTCCACGACGGAACGATGGAGTCAAAAGGTGGTTTAGGATAGGAAACTAAGTCCTATGATCCAACCAGAACAGGAGCGATCTACCCAAGGATATTCCATAGCTAGAAATATTTGTCCTTAGGAAAGATGGAGTTGAATGAAGCTGAATGCAGACCAATTACTTAAGTTAGCACTGGAACAATCACAACAAGGTACTAGTGATGACGTATTGGTAAGCATTGAGGCTCTGGTTGTACTAAGGAATTAATTCGTGTTGAATACGAATGGAAACCGCCTAGATGTCATACTTGTAATATTTTTGGTCATTCCTTTGATTCTTGTCCAAAACATGTTAAACCTAAAACGGTTGAAATTGTGCCAACTCATGCTGATAATGATGGATTCCAACAAGTGCAAAGCAAGAGGCAGAAGTACAAAGGTAATTTAGGGAATCAAGTTCCGAGAGGTGTTCCATTGAGAAAGGGTTTCCAAACAGGTAAGACGGTTGTTTTTCGACCAAAAACTCACTTGGATTCTACAAGTACGAGTGGTGATAATAGTAGTAAGTTGAATACTAAATCTGGTCAGTTGCAGCAGTCTAGCAATCCTAATGGTCCGAACAAGGGTAAAGCTCAAATGAGCAGTGTTTCTACATCTAATAAATTTTCAGCTTTGTCCATGCCTGGTATTGACGAAGGGGTTCACGTAAGTGAGGAAGATAATGAGGAGGAGGAGGGAGTCGAGGTCGTCTTTGATGAATCGGTGAATCTTCTCAACACTAATATTGGGGCAAGCACTCCTTCTGGCTGATCCCATGTTGATTTTTTATTATTTTCCTCGTAACTTTATGTTATCATCTTGGTTTTTGTCTAGTTTATATATTTCCAGTATTCTAGACTAGTTAATGTTTATGGCCTGTCATAAACATTTTGTTTAACAAGCTGCCTGTAGCTTGCGGTTAATGTGGCATTTCAGCCACATTCCTTGTACTTCAACGCTTTTTTTGGTTCTATTTACCGGGGTCATTGTTACCCTTTTACCAAAAAAAATATTGGTAAGCATTGAAGGAGTTGAATATTCTATGCAACCTAGGCAGGAACCGGGTTAACACATCTATCAAAGACAAGTGTCATGGACCTAGTGATGCGATGCACAACCCTTCCCCAGCCATTTGAGTTTCTCTCAAAAGAAACTTGTATCATTGTCACAGAGATCAACACGTATCTATTGACTTTCTCACTCCGAGTTAGTTAATATTGAAAAGGTGGCAGTCTGCTCTAGCCTCCGATTACCAAAATTCACTTATTGAGTCTAGAGCCAAATGAGATCTATCTATCATCTCATTAGGACACAATCGAGTCCTACACATTATCCTTGTGATATTGCCAGAACATCTGAGTGATACGATTCACAATGAAGATGGAAATTCTGCTTGAGCCAGCATTAAACAAGCTCATGGTAGGTAACTTGTGCGATTCTACACGAATCAAACTTGTGAGAACTAGAATACAACTAAGTTTGGATTCTTAATTGATTCAAACTTGATTCCAGGTTTCTTCGCAAAATCCGTGTGATCTTGCCAGAACATTCAGAGTGACACTCTTTAGTGCTCAAGGTGACGAACATAAATCCTTCCAGTGTCAACATCAAACAGCACTACGGTAGGTAACTCGCAAGATTCTCTATGAATCGAGCTTGTGACAAACTAAAAAGCAACAATGGTGCGACTCTTTTAGAATCAAACTTGTTCCAGGAAATCTGAATTGACGACTCTAATCAAACGGATAATTTATCCTTATGATTCATTCTTTACGTTCGCAGTCTGCTTTGAGACGGTCGAGTAAAGAGAACTGGCTACTACCACCAGGAAACCCTGTCAAGGAGGTTCTTAATCGAATCTACCTTATCACAGGTACGGTATCTAATGCCATCTAACGGTCTTCACCGACCGGAGGTAAAACGCTACCAAATTAGGATGAAATGTTCAAAGCCATTTTATCTGTGTCTATATATGTCAAGATGGTGGCGTAGCTGGGTACTAACCAAAGTCGTCTTTACATGTTCATACTACAAGTTAAAGACTTCCGCTACTCTGATAATCAATGGATACCTCAAGGTCTAACTTAAACTATATTTATGTGGGAGATTGTTAGCGTTTCGAGATCAACAAAGTATGAACATGTTGAATCAGATGTCACAAGAGCACAATATAGCGATAATCAAGATACTTAAGAATGTAAGAATGTAATAGGTCATCTTGTCACAAGAGCACAAGTTGAACACTATCAAGGATAGACTGAAGATCTCAAGTGCTCAAAGTCAACTGACAAAGGCTCAAGATAAAGATCACAAAGGCATTAAGGAACAAAGCCATTGCAAACAAGATCAAGACCAAGATACACGACCTAAGAAGGAAGATCACCTCCACAAGAATGTATTCACTCAATCATCTTATGCATATAGTCTAACAAGGAGAGATTGTTATCCTTATATTTTATATAGTCGAACAAGAATGTAATAGGTCATCTTAGTCGTTAAAGGTCATGTATTGTAATAGGTTAGTCGGAAAAACCGGGATTAGACTTTAAGCTAATATTGTATAAGTTAGGGGCTTTAAGCCCAAGACAAGCCAAGCCCGTCCCATGGAAACAAACCCACGGCCTATGGAAATCCCATGTGGTTTGCGGGTATATATACCCTCCTCCATGTGTGGAAGAGGGTGTTGGTTCATATTTCTTTTCATTTAGAAAAAGTGTAAACCTTCCACCGCTCTCTCAACTTTCTCTCTCTAAACTTTCTTCTCTCTCTCTCTCTAAATCTATTCTAAATATTGTGTTATGGATTAAAGTGGGATTAACACAGAGCAAACATGATGCTATATGCGTCATAGTAGATCGTTTAACCAAGTCAACTCATTTTCTTCCAATCCGCAAGGACTTCTTAGTTAGCAAATTGATAGATATATTCCTTAAGGATATCATACGACTACATGGAACTCCGTCGAACATCATATCAGACCGAGATCCTCATTTCACGTCAAAAATCTGGAAAGGTGTGCAGAAAGCTTGGGGCACTAAACTTAAGCTTAGCACTGCCTTTCATCCTCAGACCGATGGTCAATCGGAGTGTACCATTCAAACCTTAGAAGATCTGCTACGGGCTTGTGCATTGGAAAGAACAGGAAGTTGAAACGACTACATTTGTTTGGTTGAGTTTGCCTTCAACAACAGTTGGCATGCAAGTATTAAGTGTGCACCTTTCTAGATGCTCTACGGCAGGAAGTGTCGTGCTCCAATTTGTTGGGATCAAGTTGGAGAACGAATCCTTGAAGGACCAGAGATGATAGAGGTGACCAATGAGATGGTTGCCATCGCCAAGGCGAAGCTACAGGAAGCTCGTGCTTGACAGAAGAGCTATGCTGATAAATATCGTAGAGATCTAGCATTTAAGATCGGTGATCACTTTTTCCTTAAGGTATCACCAGCACCTGGTTTCATTCGTTTTGGAATCAAGGGAAAGCTCAGTCCTCGTTTCACCGGACCGTTTGAAATCCTTGAACGTGTCGGTGAAGTATCTTATCGTCTAGCTTTACCTCCCCAGCTATCTCATGTGCATGATGAATTCCATGTATCCTTACTAAATGGGTTACAAGTACCATCCATTACATAAAGTTTCGTATCCATTCGAGCAGATCCGAGTGGATCTATCATATATTGAGGAACTCGAGAGAGTTCTCGACCGTCAAGAACGAGTCATGACGAGAAAGACGATTCCATTCGTTAAAATACTTTAGAGTGATCATTCCGAGCGGGAAGCCACTTGGGAAACGAAGGAGTCTATCCGGACTTCTTACCCTCACTTGGGAAACGAAGGAGTCTATCCGAACTTCTTATCCGGAATTCTTATCCAGCTTATTTGTCATTTCAGCATTTATTATCTCATCATCTTAGCGTATCTTTAATTCGAGGACGAATTATTCTTTTATAGGGGAAGAGTTGAAAAACCCGCTTTAAAAACCCTAAGATCATTAAATGCACGAAATTACGGTTAAATTTAAACTTCACGAGGCTTGTCGAGCCCGGGCATTGCCCCGGTTTTATCACGAAGTTGTTAACGTGGTATTCTGTTTAATTAGGGGTTTCTTAATATAGTTATAATTTGTGAGTTATATCAAGCGTGCTTTAGTATACATAAATAATTACATATTCGTGCTATATCGGGATATAATTATAACATGTATGTTAACGGGTTTAGACATTATAATATTTACCAAAAATATTCTGATAATATTTTTGATAATGTAAGGATTGTTATTGTAATATTAAGACTGTAAAGGGGTATAATATTAATAGACAAACTACACCACTACATTTATCAGTTTCATTGTAACAACACTAACCATTATTGCATGTAAACGGTGCCTCTTCGGTGCATTGACCGATGGTTTACCATGAAACAAAACGCCCCTTCATTAGTATATATACTACTATCTACCATCAGTTTAACCTAAATATTACTATCTACTTTCTAATCAGCCGTCATAAAACCAATAATTCATCAATGGCCTATTCTAGCAAACCAATCCACAATGAAATCAAGGATGTCACCGGAGAGACTGAGATAAGCAAGTGTGTTAGCTTCTATATTGATCAGATGAAGAATCAAGAACATATCTTTGCCAATGTGTTGAGCACTCAGTTTGATAATCTCAAGGCTACGGTTTCAAAAACTTGCATGTTTGTTAGTGAACTGGAACGTGAGGTGCAGACTGAAGAGGTCGTTGATGCTATTGAATCATTGAAGGAGCTTCGTGAGATTGAAAGTAAGATGATGGCTTCAATTGGGGGGATGCTGGCAAAGGCTAAAGACTCAATTAGCCAGAAAGATGGGTACGTCAGCTTAATAGCTCTCCACGATGAATACATCTCTGGAAATGGGTTACTTTGTCTGTTGGGTTTGGTAAAATGGCAGATATTATGTGTTTTCTTTTAGTATGTTTATGTAATGGTACACTAAATCTATGAAGCTTGTCATATGATGATGCAACTTTATCTTTTGGGTATTATGAAATGAAAGTTGTTATGAAGCTTTAATTAATATGCCGTATTTAAATTATTAGTTATTCTAATATAGGTTTGGTTGTTTGATTATCATATCAGATATTTCCTTATATATGTGCTAGTTATAAGAATAAAAATCTGCATAAACTGGTATTATTAGAACATATGTGGACTATTAGTAATCAATTTATTTAAAAAGTTTTATTGAGGATCAAATTTATGCATAATGCATTACATTGAGCAGCTTGTAATGCTACTACATGGTTACCCTCTATTTTTAGCATCAGTTTTCTTGACACACATAGCACGAATGGTAGCAACATCTTCGATATCCATCAGCTTCTGTTGGATATACTTTCTGTAATAAGCAGGATGTTTGTGTATGTTAGCGCAAGTAACATTTGATATTTTTTCCATGAAACTTGCTGGCAATAAGATTTTTTGGCCAATTGATTCAGTTTTAGACATATTGATGTATACAATGATGTTGGATATGATTGGGTTATTTATAGAGTGGAAAGTAACATAGATTTTGTAATATGAACAGTTATCATAAGTTGCAGATATTGTATTTAATATAGTAAGTGCATCCGGCTGATCATATTATCAGTTTATGTGATCAGTCGAAATAGGGAAGTATTGGGTTTGCGATGCGAATCTTAGGATAACGTGGTGGTGTATGTATACCACTTGAAATCATAAGTAGAATGGTTGCAATGAAATTGCAGAATGTTTATGCTTTATAAGATCACTTTACCAAAACACTTGGCTTTAATTTGTAATGAGATTGTGTATTGATCGTTATGGTTTATTTTATTTGCGCTGATATCTTTTTAAGATTAGTCAAAGAATGCTAAAGTTGCAGAAATAATAGCATAGCATACGATATGAACAATGTTTAATCATGGTGTTTGGATTCAGTCCAGGTAGACAGATTTTCCGTGTCTTTGACAGACGTTTATAAATGATTTGTTAGAAAGGAATTATGGCGCTAGGATTAGAATCTATGTTCGGAAATGATAAAGGTGCGTAAGCAATATCGGTTGATATGAAAATTGTTTTAACAGGTATAATAGTTCATACTATCAGTTTTATTAAAATTTGCACAAATACCCAATTTGGAGGGTCTATTTTAGAAATATTACTGGTTTTATATTATTATCATATCAATAAAAAATTGTTTCATTTCATTTATGCTGTTTGAAATTCGGTTAACTTGCAGGGGTGGTGCTTGATCATGATTTGATAACAGAGTGTAATGATCTGCCATGATGCTCTTCCGAATGTTTATATCATAGGTACGCATATCGATTATATTTTTTGCTAATTTAGATGTTCATTTCAATTAGATGTGCTAAGAATTTAGGGGTTCAATTCAATTATATGTTTTGTTGCTAATTGAGATGTTCATTTCAATTGGATTTGCTAGGTATTTAGGGTTTCAATTCAATTATATGTGTCAACGTTTTAGGCATGTGCATCATTTAGAGTTTAGACTCTTTTTAATCTATTATAATATCTATTTAATTATAGCTTATTATATTCAACAGTAGTGATATTGGAAGATAAGACAAAAAAAAGTTTTGTTATCAAATATAAATATAAGTATTTTATTATAGATTATTGAATGCTTTTCGGAAAACTATATTTCTAGTACAGTTTTTAAGTCGTGTGTCGTCATCTTCAATCATGAGTATCTTCAGACCTTCTGGACTTGTAACCCTTGAGAGCGCCACATAAAGTTGACCATGGCTAAAAACCGGTTATGGTAAGCAGAGTCCCACAAAATTAAGAGACTGACCTTGACTCTTGTTAATTGTCATTGCGTAACACGCTTTGACAGGAAACTGCCTTCGTTTTCATACAAAAGGCCATTTGGACTGTGTTGATGTGAGAATGATACGATGTATAACGACATCATCGCCTACATGTGAGCCAGTCAGTATTCTGGCGTGAATAACAAACTGACCAAGATCTGTGATAATCAATCGAGTCCCATTACATAGTCTTTGGCTTGGGTTAATATTTCGCAACAACATTATAGGTAGTTCTTTTTTAGAGAAAGAGCGTGCGGAGGCATACCTGAAAAGTTTAATGAACTCAGAAATTCAATAGGGTACAGGCTGTGTTGATCTAGCGTATCTGTTGATGCTTTACAAATTTCGTCAGCACAGTTGTATATTACCTCCTGACTATCTAATTTATCAAACATATATTTGTTAATCTTGTCAGCATCGTCATTTCTTGGAGTTAAAATTGCCCTTTCTTTAAGATATTCCCCGTCTGTTTTCCGCGCGGTAAACCCTGGGTATGTTTTTGCAACAATCTGCTCAATTGGGCAATTCCATGATTTAATAAGGAACCTTTCCGGAATATCAATCCATGTCGCTTCATCTTCACCGTCTTTAATTTTCGCAGGGATTTTCCCATCCCCCACATCTAAAATCCATCTATTAAATTCTTGTTTTCGTGTGTCAATATCCTCGTTTGCATAATATTCATTGACTCTCATGCTACGTGTGAACTTGAACACCTTACAAAATTTCCATAGTTCCGACCGGTTTATGGATGATTGAACTATATCGGCCCTTTTTCCTTTTGGTATCACATGCAATATTTGCCTAAATTCCCCTCCCAGTAATACCGTCATGCCTCTGAAGATCTCGTCTCTATTTGCTGGTTGTTTGTATCCCAATATGTCTTTTAAAGTTTTGTCCAATGCCTCAAAAGCGAATTTCTGAGTCATCGGGGCTTCATCCGAATTTATTAGCTGAACTTCTTGCATTAACGCCGCCAAAAGCGTATTCTGCTTTATGCCACACGTGCTGTTTTCTAATAATTCAAGCAGTATTACAAACCTGCTATGGGCGGTGCGCCCTGCTGGGAGCAATAATGAAGCAATACCTGTTGCAACAGCGACACAAACAGACATTAACCCATATAATTTCCTTTAGAATTACATAATAATATAGTTTCAAACACGTGTATGACGATTTACCTGAGGACGCAACAGCAAGTAGAATCCTTCTTTCTGATCTTAATCGTGCAATGATAGTATTGTATACAAAAGTCTTGCCGGTAACGCCAGGGCCATAAAGAAAGTAGAACTTACCATTTTTATTATGCACAGAGTCAATGACATCCTCATAAATTAATCTCTGTTTGAGGTTTAACAATGAGTGAAGTCTCTCATGTTCAACCTTACTCTTTTGCATATCAAATGCAAGAGCTTCCCTGATTAACCGATTGTCTGTATTCGTAAGTAACTTTGGATTAGGCTTTGGAAGATCTTGAAAATCTACCAAAGACCTTCCATTTCTATTCAACAGTTCCTGGATTTCAATCAAACAATAGTTTTGAAGTTGTTCAGGCGTCAACTACAATTCAGGATAGTTATAATGTTTCCTTTTTTTGTGGAGGATATCTTCAGACAAAAGTTCCCAGTTTTGTTCCCAAAGTTTCAGGGGTCTACTCACCTCGCAGAATAACAATATCGTAACGAATATGTCACGCAATTGTGGACCAAAAGCCCACACACTTGCCTTAGATATAGCATGAGTCCATTCCTTGTCATCGCTAAGTAACCCATAGGCAAAACATGCTTCCTTGAATGTTCCATATACTTTGTTATTAACAGACATTAGTTCCTCATATGCTTCTGGCCCTCTAGCAACATTAAGTATCATTCTGAGATAGTACCGTTCTTTGGAGGCTGGGCTAGAGTAAACTATTCGGCCAATAACTTTTCGCTGTTTTCGCGGTTGCCACAGTTTTAGCCTATCGTGCCACACATAATGTTCAGGTATCTGTGCATAAGTAAGTGTACAAACATCTTCATCGCGTTCATTCAATTTAAACCAATCCGTAAACATGGTAACGTCAATGTCTTCCTTTTCTAGCAAAGCCGGTAAACTTTCAGAGTCACGCAATTTAACGGGATTCTGATTTTTAAGGTGAAAATTCACTGTCATTACTGAAGGGTATGAATAATGAATATCAAAGGAAAAAAGGCGCCAAACGGCTTCACATGGAGCCATATATCTACAATTTAGATAATTTTTGATCTCATCAACTTCAATCACCTGCTCAGCCGTCACATGATTACCATTATGTACATTCTCTTGAATGACAATGGTAGCTCTATCAGGCCCCTTATTTAAGTACTTGAATAAGTACTTAATTGCTTTGGACCTATTACACCATTCTACATTTATGTGCGCTTTGTATTTAAGAAGCAGGTAACGATTGTGAGGAACCACATTTCTATTGTCATATACAACCTTCCCCTTTTTAAAAACAATCTTATTATCTCTTCTGCGATAAATAGGGTAACCATTGTCATCAATAACTGTTTTTGCAAAGAATGGCTTAGGATAATGTTTTGAACATTTACCCTCCACATGGCAAGGAGCTTACTTAGCATCCTTACCGCATGGCCCATGTATCATGTATTCGGTAACAACATTGTACCCGACAGGGTCATTGATTGGACATGGGAGTTCTGCAGATATTAAATCATTAATCTGATCCCCCGTCTTGCACTTGTAATCTTCCTCAAGCCGTAGCAATATGTGTGCATGTGGTAACCCACGCCTTTGGAATTCAATGACATACACAACTGCAAAATGTTGTTTGCAAACCGTTTAAAACATTTAATCATAAACATGTGAATATTTATGCAACAATATTATGGCAAAGTGTGAAATACCTGCACAGCTCTCAACGAATATTTGTTTTTTGGTTATATCATCTAATAATTCAGATAGCTTCATCTTAAACACTCGTGTCCCAACTTCTGGCCTATTATGTGCTTTTTGGCCGGGCACATTTAGGAGCATCTCAGTAATCTCAGCCCACTTAGGATTAGAGGTAAACGTGATGAACAAATCTGGATTTCCATATACTCGACATAGGGCCATAGCATCCTAGTAGTTTTGCATCATATACCTCGGACCTCCAGTAAAACTGTTTGGTAATACGATTCTTTTCCCCAAACCTGCAGCATTTGTGTCGCCTCTTGTGACAGCATCGCAAACTTTATTATAGAGATCTACGCGCAAGGTATCCTGATTGTTCCTTGTCCATTTAAGTAGATGTTCTTCAACCGCAGTGAAGGCGTCCACTAAATATTCCTGGAACAAACGCCCTCCATGTAATAAAGTATTCCCCTGATCATTTCTTTGTTGAATTACATATGAGTAGTACTCTTTCATCGTTACATATCCACGGGTAGTTTCCCGTGTCTCCGTATTTGTATGATAAGATATCTTATCATGATACCCATCTTCTCCGCAAGGGAATAACAATGGATACTAGAGCACCATGTAGGATGGATGTAATTCCGAAATTCTATTTGGGCCAGTATTTTTTGCGTTTACAACGATATCCCTTGTAGGTTCCCCATCACCGAAATCGTTTGTAATTAGGGCTGCCACTTCCGAAACTGTCGGGGCATTATACTGTCTTGTTTCTTTTCTGTCACCAAGCAGATGCAACTCAGCATCAATCAAATCATTAGCAATACACCAATCTCTTGCCATTCGGAAAGACTTAGCAATTGCGCTGCATCGATCAAACATTTATATCAAACCACCTACCACTATACCATCCACCCCGCTTGTCCGGTCATTGCTTGATATGAGAAAAATCTCATATCAATTAATCAACAAATCACCCTAAAACACATGAAAAATACCTAACTTTTGTGCTATAAAGCATAATTATGTGGTGTGTTTTGTGTTTGTGCTTAAATAGGTAACAAGGATACAATTTCAAGCAAACAAGAGGAAATCAAGCTCATTTATGATGAAAAGACAAGAGAAGGATCAAAGATGACAAGTCAATTGAAGATGGAGGACCTATCTTCACAATACTCAAAAGTTGAGGGACTTAAATGCAAACTTTGGAAAAGTCAAGATCAAAGTCAAACTTGGTCAAACTTCAAGTCAACCAAATCAAGGTAGTCAAATGAACAAGGATGCAAGTCAAAGGACTAAAATTGCCAAAGAAATGAAGAATTAAGCTCAAATGATAAATCTGCCAAAGTCTAAGGGCTGAATTAGCCAAATTTGCATCAAGTTTGTGTTCAATCCATGTCATACGCCTATGAGCCAATCACAATGCAAGAAAATGAAGACATGGATTGCCAGCAAACCTGCCACCTTACACCCTCATTTAATAAACAAATCCAAAAACAGAGCTCTCCACTATCTTCCTTTTGGCCAATCAGAACTCTCCATGCAATATTCAATTTATCCAATATAGATAACGATCCGTGTGAAGGGCTATTATTGAATCAAAAGCTGCCATGTGTCACTCTCTTCTTCAAACGAGCCCAGGTCGTGGATTTGTCTACAATGCATTTCACAAATTACTTTCTACGTGAAAAATGCTCGGTTTGAGAAGACGAATCCAGATACACAAGTTAATTAAGCTGATGATCAAAGGAGAAGAAAAGCCCTTTTATGTTCTTGAAGTGAAATCTTCAATCCACCAGACTTTGACACCTGGCAACTCCTGATTGGCTAAGACACGTCATGATTCCCCAACTCTTCATCACCAACTTCTATAAATAGGGACTTGTACTTTCATTTTTAACAAGTAGCTAAGTGTGAAAAAACACACACACTTTGGATTTTCTCCCATTATTGTTATTCATCTAGTTAGTTAAACTTCTCTCAAGAGTTTGACACACTCTTGAGAGTTAGTTATAGAGTTAGTTAAGGCAGTTGTAACTACTTTTCCCTTCATCAATCAATAAAATCCCAAAAATACTCATTTCCTCTTCTTATCTCATTTCACTTACATTTTCCTGCAATCTTGTTACTACTTTGTGATTTCATTGATCTTGAGTGATCAATGAAGTGTTGTTGATACATTGGTGAATCTTGTTATGATCAATTCAACCTATTCAGTCCTGTCCAGTTCCTGAGTAGCAGTTTTGTAGCTGTTTGGTTTGATTTTGAAAAGAATGGCTTTTGGAGGTGATAATGTGGTTAATGGTGGTGTTTTGGTGGTGTTTAAGTGACTTCTAGTTGGCTCAGCGCCACACTACTCCTTCAATGGAGGCTTCTATGCTAAAAAGTTTGTTAATTCTGTTTTTAGTTCTACTTAATTGAAGATTGCATGCTCTATTCTTAGTGTAAACCATAAATGCTGCTATGATCATGTGTTAGAACTTGTTTTAGTTTAACTGATTTGGTTTGATATATTGTGAGTAGTCTTGTAGCCTTAGTATGAGTTTTACTTGATTTTACCTTATATTCATCAGTCAAAGTCTTTGGAGTGCATTTTGTGGTTTTGTGTTTGAACAAGTCTGAATTTGTTTCAATTACTTCTCATTTTACTACTTGAACATGACTTGATATCAAACATAGCTTAATCCACTCTCTTACTGAAATCTCTTTGAAAAAGTTCTTTATAGTCTTGATAACTGATGATTGGATCTGCATAGTTTTAGTGATAAAAGTTTGTTAATCTTGTTAAGTTTTGCTCATTGCCATTCAGTAAACCAGTTGTAACAAGTGTGTTCAGTTTTGAAGTCAAAAAAATAGTCAAAAAGGCAATTGGTTAAGAAAAAGTTTGGGTCAAAGTCTGTTTTCATTTTCATTCAGAAACTAGCTCATTTCAAATCCATGCCATATGTTCATTTCTTAACCAAATTCCTTGAAACAAGTTTCTAGTTATAGCTTAACATCTAAGGTTCAACACTGTGCAAGGAAATTCTACAGTATTTAGATTTGAATGAAAAATCAGCTTATAAATAAGCACTTGAGCAAAAGCAAGTTTCTGTAAATGAGAGTGGACTGTTTTCTTGGATAGCCAAATCTACTTCATAAATCTGGTCATTTTTCTTCACAAATCTATTTAGAAACATGTCTTGAGTAAATTTGGAAATTTTCAGCTTTTTCATAATTTTGGTCAAACTTGGTCAAATAAGCTTTTTTCAGCTTAAATCCATTTTCCAGCTTATTCACTTGACCATTTTCGAAAAGGAAAGACATTCCATACTCACATTAAACTGTTTAACAAGTTTGAGTATTAAAATCTGATTGTGCATGTCTCAATTTTCAGTTTGCTTATTATTGGCTTATTGGAATAAGCTAGATTGAGTTTTACTTGATTTTAAGCTGTTTCCTTCAGCATACCTAGCTACTTTTCCATTTTAAGTCCTTTGGAACTTGCTTGAGCTTATTTGGTCCACTAATAAGCTCATACGAGCTTATTAATTGAGTGTGCCCGTTTTTGTTGAAAAATTTCCATTTATTGCACTTTAGTCCCCAAGGTTTGTAACTGGTTTCATTGAAAGCTAATTTTACAAGTAATTAGGGTTTCCTAGAGTCTAATCCTTTAACTTTCAGTAACTTGTCATTTTTAGTTAGACAGTTTGTTAGTTTGTTAAAGTTAGTTACTGGTTTGTTAGAATTTACATTTTAGGTCCTTTAACTTTCTAAACTTTACATTTAAAGCTTCGTAGTTTCATTTACTTTACATTTCAAGCACATTACTTTTATGTTTTTAAATTTTGGACTTTTGTGAATAAAATTTGGTAATTGCAAAGTGTTTTACAAATATATAGCTTAATATTTTTCACCCTTTTTACTTGTTGTTTGAAATAGACATAGAATATCCAAGTACCCTATAAACCAAGAACAATAATAAACTTGAGATTTTTAGGACTTTGAATTGGTCAAGAATCGAGAGAAACGAACTTCAATATACTCAATTTCAAATGGCGACGTTGCCGGTGATTTGATATGGGCAAAATCTCATATCAACTAATCAACAAATCACCCTAAAACACATGGAAAATACCTAACTTTTGTGCTATAAAGCAGTATTATATGGTATGTTTTGTGTTTGTGTGCTTAAATAGGTAACAAGGATACAATTTCAAGAAAACAAGAGAAAATCAAGCTCATTTATGATGAAAAGACAAGAGTAGGATCAAAAACGTCAAGTCATTTGAAGATGAAGGACCTATCTTGACAATACTCAAAAGTTGAGGGACTTAAATGCAAACTTTGAAAAAGTCAAGATCAAAGTCAAATGTGACAATCCGTCAATTTATGGTTGATATTTTATTCTCAATATTTATTTGAAAATATTATTTTATGAACTCACTTATTTTTGGGAAGAAATTTGGGTTTACGTCTTGAAGTAGCATCGACTACGTCTAAACCGGAGGATTCTACGTTACGTGCTTACGTTTACATACACCGTCTTTGGTGAGAGTACGACATTTCAGAAAATAAATTTATCCGTGAATATTATTTTGGAGTTTTAAATTTGTGTTGGTTCATAAACTCACAAATTTACGAGAAGAAATTAGGACTTACGATTTTAATTTAACGTCCTTTACGACTAAACCGGAAACCTTAGGATTACGTATTTACGTTTTCGAACTCCGTTTTTGATGAGACAATTTTTATTAGATTCGTTTTGTGCCGTTGATTCATAATTTATAAAAACGTTTTTCGTAAAACGACCCGAGGGCACGCAAATCGAGGAAAACTAGAATCGAGGAGTACCCGTAATTTAATGGGGATGAGACAAGTGGGACACTTGCCCCACCCCCACTATAACCGGCCACAACTTGCCAACACATCAAAAATGTGTCAACACTTACACAATAAGCTAAGACAAGTGTCTTAGCCTAGTTTCAAAGCCACTTTCCATCAAAAACCACTAGCTAAACAATCCCATTCATTTCCTCCATGCAAACTACTCTCCAAAACTTCTCATTTCTCTCCATTGTGCCGTCCCATCTCACCCTCAAAAGTTCCATTTGATCAAAATTAACCACAAAATCTTTTTTTTGGTAAAAGGGTAACAATGACCCCGGTAAATAGAACCAAAAAAAGCGTGGAAGTACAAGGAATGTGGCTGAAATACCACATTAACCGCAAGCTACAGGCAGCTTGTTAAACTAAATGTTTATGACAGGCCATAAACATTAACTAGTGTAGAGTACTGGAAATATATAAACTAGACAAAAACCAAGACGATACCATAAAGTTACGAGGAAAATAATAAAATATCAACATGGGATCAGCCAGTTGGAGTGCTTGCCCCAATATTAGTGTTGAGAAGATTCACCGATTCATCAAAGACGACCTCGACTCCCTCCTCCTCCTCATTATTTTCCTCGCTTACTTGAACCCCTTCGTCAATACCAGGCATGGACAAAGATGAAAATTTATTAGATGTAGAAACACTGCTCATTTGAGCTTTACCCTTGTTCGGACCATTAGGATTGCTAGACTGCTGCAACTGACCAGATTTAGTATTCAACTTACTACTATTATCAGCACTCGTACTTGTAGTATCCAAGTGAGTTTTTGGACGAAAAACAACCGTCTTACCTGTTTGGAAACCCTTGCTCAATGGAACACCTTTCAGAACTTGATTCCCTAAATTACCTTTGTACTTCTTCCTCTTGCTTTGCACTTGTTGGAATCCATCATTATCAACATGAGTTGTCACTTTTTCAACCGTTTTAGGTTTAACATTTTTCGGACAAGAATCAAAGGAATGACCAAAAATATTACAAGTATGACATCTAGGCGGTTTCCATTCGTATTCAACACGAATTAATTCCTTAGTACAACCAGAGCCTTCAAGACCAGGGACACCAATAGTAACGTTATCTATAAACTCCGAATCAACATTCATCTCAATAAGACAACGAGCAAAACTACAACGACCCCAAGAATCTTTGCACATGTTATCAGTATAATTATCCATCATAATAAGCTTACCAAGAAATGAAGCAATTAGACTAATACCTTCCTCTTCAAATACCTGTAGCAGGACATCATGAAACTTAACCCATACCGGAATACGAGTTAGTTCCTCCTTTAGAAGATTCGTTTTCATAGTCCATTTCTTAAGAAAAATTGGTGACTTACGAACCATCCACGGACCACCTTCCAGAACCGCATTATGTTAGAAATACGTTTTTAACGTATATTAGAAGTGTCGGTCACTCCGCAATATTATTAATGTTGTATAGCTCGTAGTTAATGTATGCTTATTAAGTTAAGTAAGAAACCGACCTATGGGCTTGTCATGGGTCGGCCCAAGCCCATTAGTGGCTTGGATATAAATACCCCTTTCCACCATGGAAAAGGGTTGGTTGTTGATTGTTTCCTTTTACCATTTGAATGAAAAACACATATTTCTCTCTTACTTTCTCTCACTAGTTTCTCTCTCTAGAAATCTTCAACCCACTTCATTGATTCACAAGATTATCAATATTCTTCAATTGGTATCAAGAGCCATGGGGTGATTTAAGGTAATGATTTGTGTTGTTCTTTAGTTTTTGATTGTATTAGTGTTCTTTAGGAAAATCTATCTTGATTCTTGAAGTTTTTGGTGATTTTGTTGTTGGGATTAGTAGATAAGTATTGGGTTTTACTTCTTTTAGTAGAAATCACAAAACTTTTCGGGTAATTTGGTAAAAATCTGGGTTTGTTCTTAATATATTTAGTCGACTGTTACAACACACGAACCAGCTTTTTCCTAGTAAAAGTTCCGAATCAACATCTTCCGAACCAAAAGTTCCGGATCAAAAAGTTCCGAATCAGTTTTCTTCCGAACCAAAAGTTCCGGATCAAAGAAAGTTCCGAATCAGTTTTCTTCCGAACCGAAAGTTCCGGATCAAAGAAAGTTCCGAATCAGTTTTCTTCCGAACCAAAAGTTCCGGATCAAAGAAAGTTCCGAATCAGTTTTCTTCCGAACCAAAAGTTCCGGATCAAAGAAAGTTCCGAATCAGTTTTCTTCAGAACCAAAAGTTCCGGATCAAGGAAAGTTCCGAATCAGTTATCTTCCGAACCAAAAGTTCCGGATCAAGGAAAGTTCCGAATCAGTTTTCTTCCGAACCAAAAGTTCCGGATCAAAGAGTTCCGAATCAAACCTTCCGAATCAACAACTGTTTCGAATCAAAGAAGTTCCGAACCAAAGTCTTCCGAATCAATACTTCCGAATCAACAATTGTTCCGAACCAAGGGATATTTTACTTGTTTTTTCGACGATTTTTTAGAGGATTTAATCTTGGTTTCTTACACAAAAACTCAACACAACTCACAACTTTACTTCACTGCTCTATCAACCGATAATATTTGTCTCTTTAAAGTGATCAAAATGAATCCGAATTCATTAATTCCTCAAATGAAATCACTTACGGATATTTCCGTCATTACGGGAACGGATAATCGCCCGCCAATGCTCATTAAAGAAGCCTTTGAAGCATGGCAAGGCCGTATGATGTCATACATTAAGGGAAAACCGACATATGGGAGGCTTATGGTCAAGTCAATTCTAAATGGTCCACTTGATTATGGTACCATCGTGGTTAACAATGTGACTCGACCACGGGAGTTTGAAGAACTTACACCAGCTCAACAACTTGTTGCCGATGCAGACGAAAAGGCTCTTCAAACCATTCTCCAAGCTCTTCCACATGACATCTATCGAATGGTAAGTCAATATACGGTTGCAAAGGATTTATGGGAACGTCTAAAGGTGTTGCTACAAGGTACGTCTCTCACTAAACAGGAACGTGAATGTCAGTTGTATGATCTGTTTGATAGATTCACGTACAGTCCAGGGGAAACGCTTCACGACTACTACTTCAGATTCACTACTCTCATGAATGATTTGAATGTATACAATCTCGTGATTGCTCCATTCCAGGTTAACACCAAGTTTTTGAATACTTTACCTCAAGATGAATGGGGTGAGTATATTACCGATGTTAAGTTAACCAAGGATTTGCATAAGTGCAATTTGGATCAACTCTATGCTTTTCTTCAGTAGCATGAGAAACACGTGATCATGCACCGTTCGCCTCGAGGTATGTACCCTGATTCTTTAGCTTTGATGGCAAATCAACCAAGCTTGTCATACAACAACACTCCTTATATCATGGGACACCAAGCCTATCATCCATCACCGTACATGACTCCAAGCTTCCCCCAATATTCGATTCTGCCGCAACCACCCACCTCACATCAGCAACAATATCGGTTTAATGCACCCTCGTCTCAGAGAGAACCACTAGCATCACAATATGCCTCACAACCTCACCCATATTCACCAGCAAGCATTGCACCTTATGCTCAGTCATCATATTCTTCTTATCAAGAAAATGCAGCATATCCATCAAGCTACTCTGACCACATGAGTATTCCTTCTAGTGCTTATGCAGCTCAACAAGACCAAGCAATGTATTGTGATAATGATGAAGTTCCCATTCCTGAATTCAAACAAGGAACTGACCCGATTAAAGTGTTAGCCACTATGTCTGCTTATCTCACAAGGACATTGAGCAAACGAGGATTTAGAGGACCAGCTCCTACTAACAATCAGCTGAGGAACTCATCCAATTCTCGACAACAAGCTACTATTGAGAATGACAAGGTAATGGTTCAACCTATTCAACCTTATCAGGGGAGACCCACTACATCAACCACCAATGCACGCACGGTCAATCCTGCTCCAATGGTCAACACTCCTCCACGGGCTAATTCCACAGGCAAGTTGAGAATGATTACATGCTACAACTGTAAGGAAGAAGGTCACATGTCCAGGGATTGCACAAAACCCAAGAGGAGAAGGGATGGTCAATGGTTTGCAGAGAAGATTTACTTGGTAAACGCTCAGGCACAAGGACAGGAACTTGATGAAGAGGAGCTTGCATTTCTTGCTGATCCAGGGATTGCTGAACAAGAAGTTGTCACTACACAGAATGCAGCATACCAAGTAGATGATCTGGATGCTTACGATTCAGACTGTGATGAACTTCAATCTGCTCAGGCAGCTCTTATGGCAACTATCTCTAGCCTTGGGCCAGAAAAAATATCTGAGGTACTTACTAATACCACTGATACTAGTATTCAACCACATCAAGTTGGGCAAGAGGGTGCTGATCCGAATGAGTCTTCGGTGGTGAGTCTTTCAAATGAGGAGACAATCAATGATAGTAATATCAATGTGAGTCCCCAGACTTTGAGTGAATCACAACCGGTAGCCATTTCGCATACGCATATTCCTGCTCAACAAGATTTGGTCATGGTTCCTGCTACATTACTTAGCCAAATGAATACTGCACTCTTAGAAACCTTAGCTAAGAATAAGAATTTGTCTGCTGAGCTTGCTTTGTGCAACGAAAAAGTTCAAACTTTGGAATTAGTTCCTTCGTCCACTGTTCTAACAAATCCCGAATATGATCATTTTTGAAACAAACAAATGATTCATTTGCAAGAAATTGAAACCTTAAGAGCAGATCTTTCTAACGAACTTAAAGAAAAAGAGTTAGTGGTCACTAATTTTCACAAACTTCAAACGGATTTTGAATTACTCGAGTCTAAAAAGAATGAAATGGAAATTAATGCGGCTAATAAGATTAGAAGTTTAGATTATTTCCTTTTAAGACAATACGCTGCCTCTCAACTAGTACACTTATTTGACGCATCGTTTAGAGAGTTTAACTTATCGCGTCAAAAAGGCCTTCCCCCTAACCCACGGTATGCAAAACAAGCTTTTATCCATAGTCCAAGACTTTATAATGCAACCCAATTAGGATTGGTCTTAGACCCGATTGTTATTTTCGATGATCGCACAAATAAGGATCTAGTTGATGAGAATCGGTCATACAACTTTGCAAAATATCCCGAGTGTGATTATTTTAAAATGAATCAGGAGCTTGCAAAAACGGATTTTAGAATTCGCTTCCATATGGATAAAGATCTCATCACAGCACCAACCTACATGTTAAATGAAGAAAACCCTAGTACACTTCCTACACTTGTCAAAATGGAAGGACCTAAGGAAATTCCAAAGGATCTTCCACCTGTTAGCACTGTATGGTTAAACTTGCAAGAGATTAATCAATACTTTGCTAGTTTTGACAAGGTCATTCGGGAATGTACGACTTCAAATGGCCTAAACGCCGGAGAATGGGCTTTCGAACACATGAACGAGGTGTTTAAGAATGAGATCAATCCGTTTGTCGAAAGTCTAAAAAGAAGTTTTGCATCTCTTTCGGAAAATCTCGAGTTTGAAATTGCAGAAGTTCAAAAAGTGTTTTATGAAATGGACACTGCTTACGAACTACAATTAATTGAAAAGGAAAAGATTTTATCCGAATATGACCGATTCTTGTCCCAAGTAATTTCGTGTGATGTGCTTACTACTGTGAATGTTAATTATTCGAATGAGATTACATCCGCTATGATTAAATGTGATGTCGTGAATATATGTGATGATGTGTGTGATCTCTCTGTAAATGTTGCTGATACTGTAAATGAGGTAGATAATTCTTGTCACGAATCTAACGCTGAATTTTTAAAGCTTCAAGATTCTTACAATTTACTTACAAAACGCTTTAATCAACTTGAACAACATTGTATATCTTTAGAATTAAAACAACAAACTAAAAATGAGGATCTTTTGATAACAAATGGTTGTGAAAACAGTGTTGAGACGAGTGACAAGATGATTGAGATAGTTAAGGCATTAGAGGAAGAGATTATGAGATTAAAGAGAGATGTGTCATCGAATGAAACACTAAAATTGGAACTAGAGGCTGCAGAGTCTAAAAACCAGGACTTAGAAATTAGACTTTCGTCTGTTCTAGGGGAGATAGATCGGGCAAGACAGGGAATGTCCAAACTTTATGGTTCACTAGAAGAACGCTTCGCTTTTAATGCGGCACAGCAACAATCTTATGTTGAACAATTGAACCAAAAATGTGAGGAAATCTCTGACTTAAATATCCAGCTCACTGACAAAAACATGGTTTTGGCCGAGTTAAAGGAGACACTTCTTCTCACCCGACAAGAAGTTGTTAATAACTTAGTTACCAACTCTGCACCGTCCTCTAGTGCTCCAACAACCAATTCAGTAGTGCTTTATAAGAACCCGCTCCATAAGAAAAACCCGGTTACCTACGATGATTATATGAGGAATGCAATTAAGCATGTAGATCTTGTTAGGGATATTTTAGATGATTTATATGCGTTAGATCCCTCAAGCAGTTACTATTATTCAGCTCATGAATATATTAAGCGAGTTCAATATTGCTTAGCATATTTGCAATACATAGGTAAACCGGGTTCTGCACTACTCACTAATCGACCCATTGCTGTAACTCCATTCAATAAGACCCCAGGAGCAAAACCGTCATTGGCACCATCAAGTAAGGCACCTTTAAAATCTGTTGCTAATGTTCCCACTTTGCCTTCTACAGGATTAAAAGAGTCTACTAAGGCTAAAGGATCGCCACTCAAGAAAGATAAGATCAAGCCCTCCACTAGTAGTACCATCAAGAAGAAAGTAGAAGCTCACACTAGGAATATCAGTTCAGATTCAAATAAAAAGAATCATGTTAAGACTAAAAGCTCTGCGCCTGTGCTGAAGCCTAAACCATTTGTGAATTCTAATTTGAAATGTTGGAATTGTAATGAATGCATGTTTTCCCAACGTCATGATTTGTGTCTTATTGATCATGTGAATGAAATGAATGCTATTAGGAATGATCTTGAATGGAAGCCAACTGGGAGAACTCGTACCCAAGTTGGATGGCAATGGCGTCCCACTGGTAGGACCGCATTAGATGGAAAAATGTGCCCTTTAACTAGGAATGCATCCATTGAGGTTAGGTCTCAGCGTCCTTTAGTTAGGCACACTAGCACTAAAGTATGGAAACCGTGCCCTTTAATTAGGTCAGCCCCCACTATAGTGCCTATCAGTGAAGAAATACCTCAGGATTTAAGCCAACTTGAATCTACACCACCAACTAGGAAGAAGGCTAGGAAATCTAAGAAACCTAAAGTTAGCAAATCTAAGATCATTAAATCTGTACCTGCTAATAACAGGAACATTCAGATTCCGAAACCTATACATTGTCCTCGTCTGGTGATATTTTCAGGTGGTCCAAATCATCCTCTGGTATTTGGACTCCGGTTGCTCAAAGCATATGACCGGAGATCGCTCGATGCTCCGAAATTTCGTCAGCAAGTTTCTTGGAACGGTAAAATTCGGTAATGATCATATTGCAAAGATAATGGGGTATGGTGAATATCAGATTGGAAATGTCACGATTTCAAGGGTATACTATGTAGAAGGTCTTGGTCATAATTTATTTTCAGTAGGACAGTTCTGTGATTCCAACCTAGAGGTTGCTTTTCGACAACACACTTGTTTCATCCGCAACTTAGAAGGAAAAGACTTGTTGAAGGGGTCTCGTGGTGCAAATCTTTATACTTTGTCCTTACAAGACATGATGGCCGCCTCTCCAGTATGTCTTCTCTCTAAAGCATCTAAGACCAAGTCATGGTTATGGCATCGCAGATTATCTCATCTCAACTTTGATGCTATTAATCATTTGGCTAAAAACGAATTAGTTCGTGGTCTTCCAAAGCTCAAATTTCACAAGGACCATTTATGTTCCGCGTGTTCAAAAAAGTACCAAGAAATCATACAAGCCTAAAGCTGAAGACACCAATCAAGAAAAACTTCATCTTTTGCATATGGATCTTTGTGGGCCAATGCGAACCGAAAGTGTGAGCGGTAAGAAATTCATCCATGTTATTGTGGATGATTTCTCCAGGTTTACATGGGTTAGATTTCTACGTACAAAGGATGAAGCACCAAAGGCTATCATCACTTTTCTGAAATTCATTCAGGTACGTTTAAATACTACTGTCCGCCGTATTCGTACAGATAATGGAACAGAGTTCCTCAACCAGACTCTTCGTGATTACTATGAAGAAGTTGGTATCTCACATGAAACATCCGCTGCACGTACTCCACAACAAAACGGTGTCGTTGAAAGACGGAATCGTACGCTTATGGAAGCTGCTAGGACTATGCTGATTTATGCGAACGCTCCATTGTTCTTGTGGGCAGAAGCTATATCTACTGCATGTTTCACCCAAAACCGTTCTATCATTCGGAAACGCCATGGAAAAACACCTTACGAGCTTCTACATGATCGTAAACCCGATGTTTCATTTTTTCATGTGTTTGGTGCTCTTTGTTATCCAAACATTAATAGTGAGAACTTGGGCAAACTTCAACCGAAAGCCGATATAGGTATTTTCATTGGTTACTCACCCTCCAAGAAAGCATACCGAATTTACAACCGTCGTCTTGGTAAGATTGTAGAAACTATGGACGCAGATTTTGATGAGCTGACAGCGATGGCTTCTGAGCAATGTAGCTCTGAACCCGCGCTTCATGAGATGGGAACCGGTGCTATTAGTTCCGGATTAGTTCCCAATAATCCTACTTCTACATCATTTTTACCACCTACACGGCCTGAGTGGGATAAATTATTTCAACCGTTGTTTGATGAATTCTTTGATCCCCCAAATGATGAAGTTCCATCACCTGTAGTGATAGCTCCAATCCCTAAAGTTGTTGCTTAAGCTAATGAAGCTTCATCAAATGCATCTTCAATTAACATTGAACCGGATGCACCTCTACCAAGTAATTCTCAAACTACACCTGAATCGTCACCCTTACTTGTGCCTAATGATGTTGAAGAGGATTCTATTGATCACGATTTGGAATATGCTCACCTGCAAGAGCTTCCTTTCTTTGGTATACCGATACCTGAAAACCCTTCAGCCGCGTCTACCTCAGAAGAAGCTCCTACAATTGTTCACTCCAGACCACCACGGATTGAAAATCACAGCACCAAATGGACAAAAGATCACCCAATTAGGAATGTTATTGGAGGTCTCGATCGACCAGTCTCTACACGCCATCAAATACAAGAGAGTGCACTCTATTGCTATTTTGATGCATTTCTCTCCGAAGTTGAACCTAAAAACTGGCAACATGCTATGACTCAATCATCTTGGATTGAAGCCATGCAAGAGGAACTAAATGAATTCCAAAGACTTGAAGTATGGGAATTAGTTCCTCTCCCTGACAAGGTTAACATCCTTACTTTGTTGTGGGTTTATAAGGTTAAACTCGATGAGATGGGTGCAGTTTTAAAGAATAAGGCTAGATTGGTTGCTAGAGGATACAAACAAGCCTTGGGTATCGACTTTGAAGAATCTTTTGCTCCTGTTGCAAGATTGGAGGCTATTAGACTATTCCTTGCGTATGCTGCTCATATGAACATGATCGTCTATCAAATGGATGTGAAGACGGCATTTTTGAATGGTGAACTAAGGGAAGAAGTCTATGTTAGTCAGCCGGATGGGTTCGTTAGCACGGAGTTTCCTAATCATGTGTACAAGCTTAAGAAATCTCTCTATGGGTTGAAACAAGCTCCACGCGCGTGGTATGATCTCCTTTCAACATATCTCATTTCGGAAGGCTTCTCCAAAGGCAAGGTGGACCCCACTCTATTCACTCTCAAGGAGGACAACGACATGATTCTGGTACAAATTTATGTTGATGATATAATATTTGCTGCCTCTAACATAGAATTGTCAAAACGCTTTGAGAAGATAATGTCCACACGCTTTCAGATGTCAATGATGGGAAAATTTTCATTTTTCTTAGGATTACAAATTTCTCAAAATCCCAGAGGCATCTTTATTAATCAATCCAAATATGCTCTAGAATCTTTAAAGAAATATAACTTTGAAAATTGTGACCCCGTGGACACTCTAATGGTGGAGAAATCCAAGTTAGCTGAAGATAGGAATGCGATTATTGTCGATCCGAAACTCTACCGTGGGATGATCGGCACCCTTCTCTATCTGACTGCTAGCAGGCCTGATTTGCAATTTGCTGTATGCATGTGTGCCCGGTATCAGGCTCGGCCTACCGAAAAGCACCTACATGCTGTTAAAAGGATATTTCGGTATCTCAAAGGAACACTTCATTGTGGTCTATGGTATCCGAAAGATTCCTCTATTGCTTTAATATCATACGCAGATGCCGATCATGCTGGGTGTCAAGACACGAGGCGTAGCACTTCTGGGTCTGTGTAACTCCTTGGAGATAGATTGATTAGTTGGTCTTCAAAAAGGCAGAAAAGCGCTGCAATTTCAAGCACGGAGGCTGAATACATTGCCATGTCTGGTTGTTGTGCTCAAGTCCTTTGGATGAGATCACAACTAACTGACTACGGTCTTGGATTTAATAAAATCCCTATGTATTGTGACAACAAGAGCGCCATTGCCCTTTGCTGCAACTACGTTCAACACTCCCGGGCAAAGCACATCGACATTCGCTACCATTTCATTAAAGAGCAGGTGGAGAACGGAGTGATCGAGCTGTATTTTGTCACTACTGAGTATCAGCTGGCAGATATGTTCACAAAAGCATTAGATCGAGGACGAATCGAGTTTTTGATCGACAAGCTTGGCATGAAATCCTTCTCCCCAGCGACTCTCAAAGAGTTGGCAGAAGACTCAGCAGAATAGTGGTGGTAAACTATTCATGCGTATCCTTCGTTCGTGATCATGTATATTATCGTATATATATAAACCACAAAAAGAAAAATACAAAAATATAAAACTATGAAAAACCATAAAAATATAAAACCAAGAAAAACCATAAAAAATATAAAATAAAGAAAATCCAAAAATATTTTTTCGTTTTTTAAATCGGGCATGTCTTTTAGTACGGTAATATTTACGGCTTTAGAAATGTCGATCAATATTGACACGGCGCCATAAATAGAGTCCGTATAAAAGTTGTACATTTTTAAAACATGCCCATTATGGCTTGTAGTTATTTCAGACTGCAACCCGTTTTTCGCATTAAAGTCACGTATTTCCTTGGAAAACGTTGGCTCACAACGGGAATTAATTTTCTCGGGCATGATTTACAAGCCAAATCATGCAAAGGGATCAAGTTTACTTTAAAACTTGGTCTTACACGAGTTAGTGTACGTTTCAGTGCATTAATTTGTTTATATAAGAAAAATCTTATTGCCACCACGAATCAATCTTTTCAAGACATTAATTGGAAATGTTTTCATCAATATTTGACTCTTTAAACAATGACTACTGCTCTTTAAATAGAAAACGGATCATCGTTTAAGGGGGAGAAAATATTAAATCTTCTTCGTCATCAAAACGATTTTCAAAAGTGTTTGAGGAAAATTAATTGGCTAAATGGTTAATGAGTGGTCTTGCTTTAGAATACGACTTGTGCTTGTTCAATGAGATAGGACATGCCTTAGGTCTCGGTTATTTGCTAAAAGGATGCGATGCTTAAGTTGTGAATAATTAATACAATGAGATAGACTAACGATTGTTAAGTAATTTAACGGATGTTAGCCTAAAAGGAGTTGTTGAATAAAAAGGAAAAGAAAAGAAAAGTATAGGGACTTAAAATGACTAAGTGTGAAAGTTGTCAAAATTTGACCTAAGTAAAATCAAACCCCCCCCCCCCCCCCCCCCCCGTGCTTTCTGTTCTTTCTTCTTCACTGTTTTTCTATCCGCCATTGTTATACACACACAAGCTCACACTAATCGTGTTTTTCATCATTCAATCCATCTTATTCGTTCAAAATAAGGTACAAACATCGAATCTTAGTCTTAATTCGCCCAATTTATTCCTTAAATCCTGTTAATTCTCTAGATCTAATCAAATTAGGGCGTCTGCCTAATTTAGGGTTAATTGCTTAGGGGATTTTGCTGGGTTTTGGCTCGGATTAGCATTAGAACGTGTATTGTTGCCTTAGAATGCCTTAAAACTCACACACGCATTTAGAATAATCCTTCATAGGGTGCGATTAGGACTTCCGAATGAACAAGGTTTCCGAATGAACAAGGTGTGTGATCTTCCGAATGAACAAGGTTTGTGAACTTCCGAACGAAGTTCCGAACGAAGTTCCGAACGAAGTTCCGAACGAAGTTCCGAACGAAGTTCCGAACGAAGTTCCGAACGAAGTTCCGAACGAAGTTCCGAACGAACTTCCGAACGAACTTCCGAACGAAGTTCCGAACGAAGTTCCGAACGAAGTTCCCAACGAAGTTCCCAACGAAGTTCCGAACGAAGTTCCGAATGAAGAAGTTCTGAATGAAGAACTTCTGAATGAGAAGGACTTCCGAATGAAGGAGTTTCGAATGAAGGAGTTCCGAATGAAGAAGTTCCGAATGAAGGAGTTCCGAATGAAGGAGTTCCGAATGAAGGAGTTCCGAATGAAGGAGTTCCGAATGAAGGAGTTCCGAATGAAGAAGTTCCGAATGAAGAAGTTCCGAATGAAGGAGTTCCGAATGAAGGAGTTCCGAATGAAGTATTCCGAATGAAGGGTTCCGAATGAAGGGTTCCGAATGAAGGGTTCCGAATGAAGGGTTCCGAATGAAGCGTTCCGAATGAAGGATTGTTGGATTGATAATTGTTTGCTTGTTATAATTACTTGTTGAAATGTGTTATGCTTAGAAGTCATAATTTTATATATATATTTTTTTGTGTATCAACCTCTTATGTCTTATCTTAAGCAGACACCATGACTAATCCAACAGTGCAAGAACTCCAAGATGCTAGAGCAGCCGCAATTGCCAAGGCAAGAGCCCTCAAGTTCATACCAAACAATTACCGGCTGAAGCAAGTTTCAAAATCCACTCACCATGGATTCAAAGTCGCCATAGCAATCCTTGATCTATCTCACTTCAAGAATGCGTTAAGGAGTACTGCTTCGGTGCCATATGACTACATGTATGAATTCTGGGCTACCAAGGAAAGTACTTCA
The DNA here is from genome assembly GCA_025667525.1 of Glebionis coronaria. Classification (NCBI taxonomy): domain Eukaryota; kingdom Viridiplantae; phylum Streptophyta; class Magnoliopsida; order Asterales; family Asteraceae; genus Glebionis; species Glebionis coronaria. Next base: position 339,814,483 of record CM046877.1, read on the forward strand.
AACAAGATCACCTTCTCTCTCGACAACAAGCAACAGACACTCACAGCTTCAGACTTCCGCAAGATATTTGGAATTCGGGATACACCCAAAGGTTTGTCATTTTCAAGGGATCCTACCAAAGACGAACTCATGGAGATGTTCGGTGCTCTTGGATGTCCTGACCTACGAGTTGTGTCCGATTTTACCACCGCTAAAGTGGGTCAACCTTGTAGAGCTATCTTTGGTATTCTCAGTAGATGTCTTACACCTAAAACAACTGGGCATGATGCTGTGCATGGTCCAATTATGAACATCTTCTATGGAATGTACAAAGGCTCAAATGCAGATTATGCATCCTTGTTGTGGGAAGAATTTAACTTTCAACTCTTCCAAAACAAGAAGCTGAAGGCTAATTTCTTTCCTTACCCTCGGTTTATCAAGCTTATAATTCATTATTTTATGAAGAATGATGTCTCTATTGATAAGCGTGCAGCAAGTCGTCATCACACTGAAGAGGCTGATAACACTGTGGACCTAAGGCATGAAGGACCATCTAGTGCTGTTAATACTGGTCCTATTCCCGATTATCTTCTGACTGATAAAATTAAAGCTTCTGCTGATTACAAGCTACTGTTACTAGAAATCAAGAAGCAAAAAGCAAGCCTTCAGACAGGAGAAGACTCGTCTACTACGGTCAAGAGTAAAGGTAAACGCAAGCAAACAGTTGCTTTATCTGAACCCAAAACCAAGAAGAAAAAGACTGAGGCTAAGAAGGGTTAGAGCACGGCTGATGAGTTCGTTCTCCACGACAAAGAAGATGTTGATGACGATCCTACTCTTGACAAGACTGAGAAAAAGTTAATGAAGATGGCTATTGAAAAGAGTAGGAGAGATACGGGCGGTAGTGGTTCGGGTGCACGGATGGATGTTGAAGAAGAATACAAGGAGCCAGATGATATTGATGAGTTTGGATCACCTGAACGTTATTCAGCATCGAAGGAGACATCCATTGCTGATACAGCAAGTGTTGGGAAGAAGTCCGGTGCTACAACAATCATTGTACCTACACAGCCTCTCGTAACTCAACCTCCACCAATCCAGCCTTTACCAACCCGACCGGTGCCAACACCATTCCTTCCACCTCCAACAACTTCCATCCTCAGTACCGTAATCACAACCGAGCCTCTTCAACCAACCCCGAGTAGCTCTATATCATCTTCAATGGTTGCATTCGTAATGGCAGAATTGTTGGATAAACACACGGACAGTCAAAGACAAGAGATGGATAAACTTCGAGAAGAACTACTTCGACGAGTACAAAGTGAAGAGGCATCCAAGAAAGCCCAAGAAGAGATGATGGCTAAGTTCACTACAGAGATGGAATTGACACGTAAAGCTCATGCAGAAGAACTTGCTCGGGTCAAACAGGCTGAAGCTGATACGTATGAAGCACGACTTACGAGACTTCGAACTATTAAGATAAATATAAGGAGCAGAAAGAAACACTTGAAGCTTCTATTTCAGAGAGGGTGAAAGAATCTGTTGAGTCCCTTATGCCAAAGCTGCATGAAGAAATGAGGAAACTTGCGGCTGATAACTTGATGATCAAGTCGTCTAACCCTTCCGAATCCGCATACAAAATGGCATATGACTTAACGGATTTTGAATTGAAGAAGATCCTCAAATCTCGCATGAGGTAAGTTGGATCTTTTGATAAGTCTAAAGTTCAGCGGACACTCTACAAAGCACTCAATGAAGCTATCTTGGAGGATGATCGGTTGTTTAAGATGTTTGGAAGTGTGGTACCTTACCACATTCTGCCTGAGGAGGAAAAGGAAGATAGTGAACAAGAGGAGGGTAACGGTGAAGAAGAAGAAGAAGAAGATGATGATGATGATGGTGACGATGACGATGATGGTGATGATGATGAGGATGGTGATGATGATGATGGTGGTGATGGTGGTGATCGAAATGAGGAGAGTGATAAGGGAAGCAACAGGGATGACGATGAGGATGATGGTGGTAAACATGATCAACCTGAAATGGGGGAAAAGGTTGCCAGCACAAAGAAACCATCTAAGTCTGGTACCAAGTCTCAGAAAGATGCTGCGCAAAAGGAAAAATCCACCTCTACGGAATCAAGACGAACCAAGTGGCGCCATGATGTGAATGCTACTACGGCGTCATCGATTCCCGGTACATCTGTTTTTGTTTCTATACCTGTTACCACTAATCCTGTTAGTTCTTTTGTTGCTCCTGTGATTGCAGAATCAGTAACTGAACCTGAATTTGCACAACAATCGCCTGTTCATGACACCGCCGAGATGCCTGAATCAGAACCAGCAAGTGTTCATGTCTCTACTCCTCTGCAACAAGAACCACAATCTACCGTTCCCGAGTCAAGCACACGGGACCGGGCGGACACATTGGAGATTGATGAAACTGCACCGCCACAAGCTTGGATCACGGCAGCTGCTAAATATGATCCAATCACAGACGCTGACAGAGATGTTCTATATCTCCGTATCCGTAGTCTGATAGACTTGTGTGCATTTCTGGCTCATGAGTATAAATCTTCGGTCACTCCGTATTTGGTGAAGAGAGCGCTAAAAGACAAGAGAATTCACGCCAAAACCAGGTTAAGCCGCATGGAATACGAGTATTATGCTGATGAGGTCCTGAAAGCTCTTAATACCGTTCAAAGGCCAGGTCTTCATGAGTCAGAAAGAGCTCCACCTCCACTTGATCCTTCTCAAGATAATCAAATTGCTCTCGACTTCTTTGTCACCTATGATCTTGATTATCTTCTCAAGGGATCATCCAAGTACGCAACCTCCCTGACCTTGCTGAAAGGTGCGAATTGGGGGACAATACCCTGGATCGAGGAAAAGGTAAACCGACTCTGGGTCCCAAAGGTAACTCGTAATTATGATATGTATGCTGTTATAGGTGCATCACATTGGGACGAACGAGTCCGAAGGGCGTACAGAGGTTGCTGCTTAGCCAATTCAGGAAGTAACGTTAGATCCGATATTCGCATCTCCAGTATTTTAGGGCTGAAAACTGAAGCCAAGAATGGCTATCATCATGTGACGGAGATTCGTCTAAAAAGGGAGGATGACAGAGAATACACAATACAGCAGGGAGATTTTTCTATCATTCGCCTTGAAGATATCGAAGACATGTTGCTTATGATGACCCGTGATCAACTCACCCATCTTACTCGTGAAGAAATCATTGCCTTGAATACAGCACTTCGTATGTTCACACGAAGCGTTGTTATCAAGAAACAAGTTGAAGATCTTCAATTGGGAGTTGAAAGCTACCAAAGGAAGCTTAACCTAACCCGTCCAATGAATCAAGTTCTACCTCAACATGTCACAAGATGTCCCTATACCGGCATTACTGTTCCGAGTTACGGGATTTTCTACTTGAACAGTCGTGGGATAATGAAGTTTATGAGGGTAGGTGAGCTTTATAAGTACAGTGATGGGACACTCATATACGTCAGAGGAAAATTGGAGCATCTTAATTCTGGTGGGTCTCTACCAGAGATGACTGAAGACTGGCATCCGGGTTATCGGCAAATGGCGAAATATGTGATCAAGAAGATTGATCAAAAGCTCCGGGAACGTAGATTGATGAGGAGCTTAGAAAGGTTCGTTGGTGGTAGACCATATGGAGTGCACCACAAGTTACTGCAACGATCCATCTAATGGATCGTACATTTCAGGTCTACTCTATATTGGTTTTTAATTGTGAATATGTAAATTTGTGAATATTGTGCTTTTACGGCTTGATGTAGTGTTAAGGTATGATAATTTTTCAAGAATTTCTCACGAGATTCTAAATCTTTCAAAATATATCATACTAAAGCACTACAACTATCCCTTATTAATTTAAGGGGGAGCATTAACATGTTCTATGGCCAAACATCGATTTCATTTTTACCCAAAGACCGGTTAATCCATTCAATATCCCAAATATTAATGGTTAACATTTTGGATAAGGGGAGAAAATGGGATTAAGGAGACTTAAATGATACTTGGCTAAAAGATGAAAAAGACTTAACGATAATCCAACTTAATATGTGTAAAGCACGTGTTAAGGGGGAGCGTTTTTGATGAACAAAACACCTAAGGTACAAAACTCTTGATTTCACCATCACAAGTACCTTAAGTGATTTTCAAGGATTTTTTTCATGGTGACTATACTTTCCCAAAACACGCTTTATTCACGACGGATGTAGTGACAAAAGGGTGGTAGGAATAGGTTGTAGTCCAATGATTCATCAGAGCCGATGGAATCTTCCCAAGGACAATTCCCTAGATAGAATTAGAAGTCCTAGGAAAGATGGAGAAAGATTGTGAACGTAGCTGAATGCCGACCAAGTACTTAAGCTAGCACTGGAACAATCACAACAAGGTGCTAGTTATGACGTATTGGTAAGCATTGAAGGGGTTGAAGAATGAAAAAGAATTGTAAAGATAAAGGGTGTAAAGAAAGAAGCCCTCCTTACAACTTTAGGCAGAAACCGGGTCAATACATATGCTATTGAGATCATTTGTTAATGATTCTCGATATTGAAGAAAGACATCATGGACCCAGTGATGCAATGCACAACCCTTCCCAGCTAACTGAAATATCTCTCACAAGGTATTTGTTTTAATCACACGGAGATCAACACGTTATCTATTGGTTTATTCACTCCGAATAGACTGATATTGAAAAGGTGGCACTCCTCTCCAGCCATCGCTCACTAAATCAAAACGCACTATCGAGTCTAGAGCCACGAGATCATCAAAAGTCTCATTAGGACACTCTCCATTTATTCCTTGCTTTCTTACACACTGTGAAAAGTAAGAGATTTTTATGAGTCCTACGCAGTATTCTTGTAATATTGCCAGAACATCCGAGTAATACGCAAGTATTACAATGAAGATGGAAATCCTGCTTGAGCCAACATCAAACAAGCTCATGGTAGGTTACACGTGCGGTTCTTTAAGAACCATTCTTGTGAAAAACTGGAAAGAAACAGTAGTGTAATTCTTAATTGAACTTAAACTCGTTCCAGGCCTCTACGCATTATCATATGATCTTGCCAGAACACTCAGAGTGACTCTTTAGTGATCACAGTGACGAGTGGAAATCCTTCTAGTGTTAACATCAAACAGCACTTGGTAGGTGACGTGCAAGATTCTTTATGAATTAAGCTCGTGATAACTGGAAAGCAACGATGGTGAAAATCTTAACTGAAATTCACTTGTTCCAGGTTTCATGAATTGACGGCTTCAATCACAAGGATAATTTATCCAAGTGATTCACTCTTTATGTTCGCAGTCAAGCTTAGTGATCGTCGAATAAAGAGAACGGGTTTACCCGCGAAATCCTGTCAGGAAGTTACTTAATTGAAACTATCCGTCACAGGTACGATATCTAATATCGTCCAACGGTCTTCACCGGCCGGAGGTAAAACGCTACCGATTTAGAATGAAATGTTCTAAGCCATTTCATTCGTGTCTTATCATGTTGCTGCGAAGACGGTGGCGTTGCGGTGTACCAGTTGAAGTCGTTCCCACATGCTTATGTTTTTCTGCATCAAAGTTCAGCAAAATTCAAGAAAGTGCAAAATGAAGTCTTTCGCTGTACCAAACTCTGAAGCTTTCGAGAATTCAAAAAAAGACATAAGTGTGTGGAACATGGAGTCACGAGGAGGCAAGATTCACAAGAAGGCAAAGATCACACGTGATTGGTCAAAAGAACAATGCTCTCAAGCCAAAGCCTAAAAGATCAAATCAACATATTCACAACAAAAAGAAAGAAGAAAAGACTACGAGCTGAAGAACGAAGACTTAGTATAGTATGCTAGGTTTAGAACTGTGTAACGTGGAGTGACGTCCCTTAGGGGGAGATTGTTAGAAATACGTTTTTAACGTATATTAGAAGTGTCGGTCACTCCACAATATTATTAATGTTGTATAGCTCGTAGTTAATGTATGCTTATTAAGTTAAGTAAGAAACTGACCCATGGGCTTGTCATGGGTCGGCCCAAGCCCATTAGTGGCTTGGATATAAATACCCCTTTCCACCATGGAAAGGGGTTGGTTGTTGATTGTTTCCTTTTACCATTTGAATGAAAAACACATATTTCTCTCTTACTTTCTCTCACTAGTTTCTCTCTCTAGAAATCTTCAACCCACTTCATTGATTCACAAGATTATCAATATTCTTCACATTAAGACCCTCACTAGATCCAAATTGAAAAAAGGAAAAACCTTTCTCATTCATCATGATACGCTTAAGACCATGTTTTGCCCAGTTATTCTTAGCAAAATACTCAACCACAGGGAATGCAATCCTTTTTCCAAGAAAGTAACCATATAAAGTGTTATGGTAACGAGCATTTACTTTTTCAACGACCTTCCTAGGAATAGAGATATTGATTGGTGGTGATTAACCACAAAATCTCATGTTATTCATACATAAGTTGAAGCCCTTTTGAAGCCCTATTGATTGGTGGTGATTATAACATCCAAGGAGGAGTTTCTATGGTGTCTTGGGGCTGATTTTCCACAAGAGGTTCATGAAGAATGGTGGTCTTGAAGATGGTCTTGATTTATCACAAGTTTCTCCATCAAAATCCATGTCTTGATCAAAACCTACATCATCATGGTGGTATAAAGATTGTTCTCCTCATCCTCTTGTTATTTGGATTATGTAATCATGTATTTTCTTTCATATTGTATATGTATATGATGAATATATGATGATAAAAATATTGTGTGGGGATTTGGTGTTGATAATCATGGGTAAAAAGATGAAAAACTATATGTAAAAAGGTTAAAATCTTGCTTAAATGGTAGGCTGTATAAATACAGTAACTAACCACATGTTAGACTGATAAAATGGCAAATAGAATCAATATAGTCTTGTACACATGTGAGAGTTGTCCATGCAATGGAATCATTATAATGAGTGAGATATGATCAAAACAAGTTTATAGTACAAATCTGAGTTCACTGTTTTGGATGATTTTTAGAAAGTACTTAGAGGCTGATTCAACAGTAGCTATAGTAGAGTTAAATGGATCACATATCATTTAGTTTATGTCATAAAAATTTGAGCTTCTATCTCCATATAGAACTCTAGATATGGCTGTTTTGGTGAACACGAAAGTAAAAATCAGATTTTGGAAATTAAAGTATAATAGTATTATATAAGCACTTAAATAAAAATAGTATAAAATGTGAATTAAAACCCACTAACTCATATAATACATTTATAGAAATATGTATAAGGATAAATAAATGGACATTTTATAAAAATGGTAGTTTGATAAGTTTTATAAGTTATAAAACTATAAACATGATTTTTACGACTTTTTCGGCTATTACCGTAAAAATTAACGTTTTTGTTAAATAAAACTTAGACGGTTGGACCCGTCTAATGTAAACTTTTATAAACTCATATACTGATATATAAACATATATAACAAGTAAAAACCGATAAAACCCGGACTATATAACATACGGACATTAACGGGCTAAGTTAACGTTATTGGACTAATAATACTACAAAATGGGCTAAAACACTTATAAACTTATTTATTGGGCTTAACCCATTTGGGCCCAACATGTAAAGTATAAATACTGATAATACAAGTATGAAATGGATTAATACAAGTTAATAAACTTATAATAGGCTTATTGGACCTAAAACACGTAAATAGGTAAAACTAGTAAACTAGTAAGAAGTTACCAATACATAAACACAAAAATGAGTGGATGAGAATATATAAACCCACTTGATCATCATATATATAAAATCATCATATGTATACATAATTGTTATTTTTATAAAGTCATTGGACAAGAGTCTAAGACAAGTATTATTTGTCTAGGTTTCCGTGATTGAAGCACGTACCGTACGTCCGAATTGCCGATAACCCGCTTTCCCACATCAACGTGAGTTCATAGCCTCACACTCTTTTAAATGTTTTTATGAAATGTTTTATAAACCCGCGAGGGAGATAACATGTTAGTTTTTATGAAATAGGACACTAGTTGTCCCAATTGTTTGTTTATTGATTTGGACCCGAATGATTGTATGACCCGATGAATGATTAAATGACCCGATAGATGAAATAAAATGGATTATTAAAGTTAGGTTATGTCACTAAAAGTCCCATTAGCATGAATTTTGAACTACCGGGATTTGGTAGACACTTATGCATATAATAGTACTATTTGGGGACGATCACCCCAGTTCGCGCCTTGACGGTTGATCCCCGTCGTGCCACATTGATTGGTAAGCGAATTTATGTATGAGAAGATTTCCATAGCGTGACTTTTGTGACGACACGCTAATTTAGATGGGCAAATTGAGTTTTGGGCTAGCTACCCGTTGTTTGTTGTAGTAAGGTAACAATGTCATGCGGCTTATAATAATTCAATTAACGAAATACTGCTATACGCACCGAATTACGATGTATTGCCTGACTAGCAATACGGGGTCATACTATTGATATTATGTTCGTGTTTTGGTTTTATATAACCATATTCATATAACGGTTTTTATTTAATCTATACAACGTTATAAAACGTATTGTATGATGTTTTTAGTGACAATGGTTCGTATAATGATTTTGAAGGCGAAAGCCTACATTATGATTTTGATAAGGATTTGTATAAAATGACTTTGGCTATTTTATGGCCTATTACAATGATTTGTACAAAAATGATTTTCAGTAATAATTTTATACCGATGTTATATTGATGGAATTTACTAAACTCTATGAATTCATCGGCGTTATCGCTGACCTTTTCTTTTAACATGTTTTATCTCAAGTACTTGAAGGTAATTCTCGGGAAGACAACAAGAATTCATGGTCCGCACTTAAATAACAATTTCCATTCAAATCTTTTGTAAATTTGTATGAAATGATTATGACTTGGGACCTATGTAAATTTGATATTTATGAATGGAGATGCTTTATTATTAAACGACACGATTTTTAAGCGTTGTCTATGATGTGAGTAATGTGCTATCCCGTAACACCAACTAGTCTTCCGCTGTATTGAGTTGTATAAATTTGGGGGTTTTACAGTTCGGTATCAGAGCTCTCGTTATAGAGAACGAAAGATTTTTAAAACCAAGGTTTTGAATTAAACATTTCAAAATCTTTTAACTATAAACATTTTTCTAAAAATGTCTAAAAATCTTTTGACTATAACAGTGCCGAAGAATTCCCGAGTTACCGACAAGGCCAAACTGAGAAGTGTATTTTTAATATATATATAACTTGGATTATGTATATATGATGTAATTTTATTACATGATTGTTTGATGATTATTTTGATATTTATACGAGATATTTACACGACGTAGATTGTCACAAGAAACCCTAACTCCCCTAGCAAATCAATCGAAGCTATTCCCCTAGGAATTCTAGCTATTCTAGATCTAAACCAAGTTGCGGATATTTATGATCCCAAAAAAATGGTTGATATTCGTGGAAATGTTGATATTAGTTGATTGTGATATTGAAGAAGAATTGGCGAGATTATATCTGATATCGATGTCATGACGATCTTTCCTTATAGAGTGGAGTTTGACAAAACGTTACCACCTAGAAAGATGTCATCTTATTCGTTGTCATCCAATTCTTAAATTGAAATCGAAAGGGTAAATGTTGCACTTGAGGCTGTCATTGGAACCATTACCTAAAAGCCTCATGCCACTAGTACCTTTCCGAGAAGTCTGATTGAATGTGTGAGTCATTTCATACTAGTGACTCATTTGATAACTATTGTTGTAAGAGCTATAGGATTGGAAATTAAGTATTGTTCATATAGAGATTTTATTGCCCTTCAAGGTATAAGAATGAGGTTGAAAGTATTGGAGAATGAGGTAGGATATCGAATTGAGTATAAAATTGGTTAAAACTTGAATAAAGTAAAATTTACTTGTATGGAATATGAGATTGTTAAGAGGAATCCATTAAGTCTTGTGAATGAATTATAAGGTTTTAAATGATTGTAGGTTTGTGTTAAGGGTTGTTCCTAGGCCATTTATCCACTGACGAGGATGCCCAGTGTCCAAGAAATAAATTGAAGAAATCTTCTTCTGAATTGGGACCGATGGATCTTCCGGGACATGTGGAACACCTAATGACTCTTGTAGATTAGTATTCATTATGGTATCTTTTAAAAATAATCCCTAACTTAACTGAGACATCAGTTGGAAGGATGAGTTCTTGGAATTGTATGACATAGTGACACGTAATGTGTTACGGTACAATTTTGACTTGTTTGTGATTAATAAAAAGACTACCTTTGATTACTAAATTCTACATATATCGATGTTAACTATCTTTTATTGCTTCATCCTAATGCTCGCATTAGTGATGCAACCATTGAACAGGTACTCATCTCGATTTGAGTTATGTTGTGAATTATTCTTCCTGAGTGCCATCGAGGACATGAACCTCATGATTAATTGGCTAAGCTCATTTCCTCTTATATTGAAGTTAGTTCTTGGTGAACAACTTTTCATCACATTTTTGCAGATCACTCATTGTTTTTATAAGATAAAACAGTATCCCTTGAGAAAAATTGAACTTTCATCACTATAAGGATTATTCAAAGTGAGATTTATAAGTGATCATTATCGAAATGAAGTTGTTTATAAAACCCCTTAGAAAACTTAATTGTTTTCATAATAAAGAAAATCTTTGTAAATTTATTTTTGATTCTTATTTAAGAATTAAGCATGAAAATGTTTTTATTATAAACATGATGATAAAATTTTGACGAAATGAGTATTGCATCGTTAATCTTGAAATTGTATATAGTTGTGCGCCTACATACAATTTGGAATGGACCATGCAAGGCTGATTAGTAGTCACCATAAAACTGATTAATAAACACTACATTTTGTGAAAGATTAAAATTTATGAGATCTGCAAGAAGTGAAAAATAGGGACATGTTGATAGGGACACCTACATATGTGCCCGTACCATTTATTCTTCTGAGTCGAATTTACTCATCTGTGGAAATTGTCTTATTTGACAATTGAATATTCTTTCTTGTCCAATTCTCCCGTAGTGAGATTCTTAGGAAAAGTATTTGATTACCGAGTGTTGATACCCGACTGGATGTATCGACGTTCCTATCATTTCTTTTGATTTGATTTCATTTGAATGACCTGGGTAACGATCCGAGGAGCTTTCGAATGCGTACTAAAATTATGAAAACATGGGATATATTCATATTCGTTAAATGTTTTCGTCTATATCTGATTTAAAATTCTCCCGCATAGATTATGCGTTGACCTTACTCTTTTAAGGTTAGTTATGTCTCCATATATCCTTGAATTTGTGAAGGATTATGAGTTGTTATTGGTCTTTTGAGAAGTTCACATCTCTTCGACGGCGACAAAACTGGAAAGTTGATAGTGCCAGTAAAATGGATTGATTGATTATGACATGACGACATTGTCTTAATTGATGGGAACTCGAATTGAATTCCCCTAAATGATAAGATGTTGATTATCAAAAGTGATCTAAATAATTCTTGATGGATGACTTGAAATTATACCATGATTGGTTATGAATTAGTCATAGATATTATAATCTAGAAAGAACCTAATATGAATTTATTAAAAGATGTTTCCGTTATCTGAAACTTTAGGAGGTATTTGTTGGTGAATCACCTAGACTTTCGCCATTAAGGCAAGTTGAATTTGGTATTGATTTTATATTCCCGGTGCTGCACCTGTGGCATGTGCATTGTATGTCAGCACCATCTGAATTAAAGGAATTACCGTACAACTGAGAGAGTTGTCGGAGAAAGCTTTTATTCTACCAAGCTCGTCATTATGAAGAGCTATGGTGTTATCATTCCTTATATTTATAGATTACCATGAACTGAGTAAATTGACAATCGAAAACGATATCCATAACTCGAAATGGAAGATTTGTTCGATCATTTACAAGGTTCTAGCGTTTGTTTTAAAGATTTGATCCATGGCATGGTTAATATCAACTTCGCATCTGCGAAAAATATTATCTATTCCAATCACTACATTCAGAACTTGTAATGAAGATTATGAGTTTCATGTTATGTCGTTTGGATTGACCGATGCACATGTAGCATTCATAAATTGGTGAATCACGTGTATAGGCTGTAATTTGATAAATTCATGCTTGTGATCATTAAGAACCATTTGTTTGTTTCTAAGAATAAGAAGGAGTTAATAATTATTTATAGATTTCCCTGAATTGACCAAACAATAACAACTTGTACCTTAAATATTTAACATGAGATTAAAGACTTAATCCTCTATATTATTTAACTGTGTGATTAATAAGATAATGGAATCTATATTGATTATTCAAAAATTTAGAGCCCTCTTAAGACTTTGGGTTTTATAAAAAAGAAAGTGCAAATGTGTTTTGACAAATGTTTTATCGAAAAGAACTTTTGAGGGATTATTCCCTTATACCCAGAACATTTAACTAAACTCCTGTTTAGGGGTAAATGTTCATGTATACCTCAAGACGACCTAAGAGGGATTGAGGAAACCGTTAAACCATGACTTAAAATTTGAAATGACGATTTCTGCTTTTCAACTAAGAAAATTTTTATCAAAGAATAAACGAAGGTTTTTCGAACATTTACGGATTTTATTAATTATTATTTTCGATAAATCAACAAAAGTCTTGTTAATTAAATTCAAATTTATTTTGAACATTTTTATAATTGGTCGAACTAAGAAAAATTAAAATTCTTACGTTATGTTTCATAAAAATTAAATTATTTAATTAGTGGTAATAATTATCGACGCTTTAAACGTCAGATTAAGCAAAACTGATAAAAATGATAGCTGAAACGAAACTGAAACTTAGAAAATATGACAAAAGGTGAGCGTAATTACTGACACATTATGTAGAAAAGATAAAGAACCAATTAGGACATGTTCCTTAATAATGAAGGTGCAAAATAAATTGCCGAACAATTTAAATATGAACGATGTTTGTAAAAAGGATAATATAGACAATAAAAAGGGGTTCGCGAGTAATGTGAACCATTAGATTTGAGAAGCCTATGGCGTTAAATGTATAAAAGGCCGCTTGTGGTTGCCTAAATATGGAGATTTTGAGATTTAGTCATGTTGAAATTTCATAAGTATAAGTATTCTATTCCTGTCATTTCTGATTAAATGTATCTTTATCTAAAGAAGTTGTACTAATGGCAAATTATGAAGGCAGACATTGCCTCATACATTAGTAAACGTCTAGCTATCGCAAAGGTCATCATCTGAATTTGAATCGATTTGGGTCATCGTCGACAGACTGACCAAATCTGCTAATATCATTTTCGTTAATGATAAATTCTTGATGAAGAAATTGACTCTTTTGTATTTAAAGGAGTTATGTAAACATAGTGTGCCTGTATCGAACATCTTTATCAAGATCCTCGCTTCGCATCGAATTTCTTGAGATTTGCTCAGAAGTCATTGGGAACGAACCTTGATGAGAGTACTGTTTACCACCCCAAATCGAAGGGACGAGGTAAAGTAACAATACAAAACACTAGAAGTCTTGTTTTATGTTTGAATGATTGACCTTTGGTAATGAACTGTATAATCGTTTTCTTTTGGAGAGATTATCATTGATAATTATCGTTTTAGGATCGAGATCGAATCTTGTTAAGATTTAAAAATTAGAGCACCTGTAAGTAGGAGTTGAGATGAAGACACCCGACATACACCCATTGTGAGTTGGACATGTCTTTTAGGTTTAAGGTTTCCTATGATGGCGAACCTAACCTTACAAAATACTCGACCCGCGAGACCTGAAATGATTGTTGAAATTAGGATCTGATTATTGACTGCCGGTAGTGGGCAGGAGGTTATGTGAATATGAAATGTAGATCTTGAAGTGCCAGATGGGTAGCGAAGTTATGCCAAAAAATTTAACCATGGAAAAATGAATTGATGATCTGAAAGATCATGGGATATAAGTCCCCGTTGTATGGGACCATTGAGATGATGTAAAAAGTTGGTTTGAAAGGCATATAAGCTGGATCTACCCTAGGACTTCAAGAGCCGCGTGAATTATGTTTCGTATATCTAACTTGATGAAATGTCTATCAAGTGAAAATCTGATCACTTCTTGATAAAGTTTAGATCGGCAAAAAGTTGCATTCATCAAAAACCCGTGAACATCATGGATAGAGAAAGTAAGTCAACATTAAGCCTGATCTTATTCCCGTAGTTATGTTTGATGAAACTCACGTATTGTAATGGATTACACTTATGAGAAAAGATCGGATGTGGAGGAAATACCCACATGGCTTTAACTCTATAAGAAGCGAGTAGTAAGATAAGATGATCTTTGAGGACAAAGATCCTGTTTAGGGGTAAATGCTGTGACAATCCGTCAATTTATGGTTGATATTTTATTCTCAATATTTATTTGAAAATATTATTTTATGAACTCACTTATTTTTGGGAAGAAATTTGGGTTTACGTCTTGAAGTAGCATCGACTACGTCTAAACCGGAGGATTCTACGTTACGTGCTTACGTTTACATACACCGTCTTTGGTGACAGTCCGACATTTCAGAAAATAAATTTATCCGTGAATATTATTTTGGAGTTTTAAATTTGTGTTGGTTCATAAACTCACAAATTTACGAGAAGAAATTAGGACTTACGATTTTAATTTAACCTCCTTTACGACTAAACCGGAAACCTTAGGATTACGTATTTACGTTTTCGAACTCCGTTTTTGATGAGACAATTTTTATTAGATTCGTTTTGTGCCGTTGATTCATAATTTATAAAAACATTTTTCGTAAAACGACCCGAGGGCACGCAAATCGAGGAAACTAGAATCGAGGAGTACCCGTAATTTAATGGGGATGAGACAAGTGGGACACTTGCCCCACCCCCACTATAACCGGCCACAACTTGCCAACCCCATCAAAAATGTGTCAACACTTACACAATAAGCTAAGACAAGTGTCTTAGCCTAGTTTCAAAGCCACTTTCCATCAAAAACCACTAGCTAAACAATCCCATTCATTTCCTCCATGCAAACTACTCTCCAAAACCTCTCATTTCTCTCCATTGTGCCGTCCCATCTCACCCTCAAAAGTTCCATTTGATCAAAATTAACCACAAAATCTCTTGTTATTCATACATAAGTTGAAGCCCTTTTGAAGCCCTATTGATTGGTGGTGATTATAACATCCAAGGAGGAGTTTCTATGGTGTCTTGGGGCTGATTTTACACAAGAGGTTCATGAAGAATGGTGGTCTTGAAGATGGTCTTGATTTATCACAACTTTCTCCATCAAAATCCATGTCTCGATCATAACCTACATCATCATGGTGGTATAAAGATTGTTCTCCTCATCCTCTTGTTATTTTGATTATGTAATCATTTATTTTCTTTCCTATTGTATATGTATATGATGAATATATGATGATAAAAATATCGTGTGGGGATTTGGTGTTGATAATCATGGGTAAAAAGATGAAAAACTATATGTAAAAAGGTTAAAATCTTGCTTAAATGGTAGGCTGTATAAAAACAGTAACTAACCACATGTTAGACTGATAAAATGGCGAAGTAGAATCAATATACAGTAAGTGTTAGGTCTTGTACACATGTGAGAGTTGGCCATGCAATGGAATCATTATAATGAGTGAGATATGATCAAAACAAGTTTATAGTACAAATTTGAGTTCACTGTTTTGGACGATTTTTAGAAAATATTTAGATGCTGATTTAACAGTAGCTATAGGAGAGTTAAATGGAGCACATATCATGTAGTTTATGTCATAAAAATTTGAGCTTCTATATCCATATGGAACTCTAGATATGGCTGTTTTGGTGAACATGAAAGTAAAAATCAGATTTTGGAAATTAAAGTATAATAGTATTATATAAGCACTCAAATAAAAATAGTATAAAATGTGAATTAAAACCCACTAACTCATATAATACATTTATATAAATATGTATAAGGATAAATAAATGGAAATTTTATAAAAATGGTAGTTTGATAAGTTTTATAAGTTATAAAACTATAAACATGATTTTTACGACTTTTTCGGCTATTACCGTAAAATTAACGTTTTTGTTAAATAAAACTTAGACGGTTGGACCCGTCTAATGTAAACTTTTATAAACTCATATACTGATATATAAACATATATAACAAGTAAAAACCGATAAAACCCGAACTATATAACATACAGACGTTAACGGGCTAAGTTAACGTTATTGGATTAATAATACAACAAAATGGGCTAAAACACTTATAAACTTATTTATTGGGCTTAACCCATTTGGGCCCAACATGTAAAGTATAAATACTGATAATACAAGTATGAAATGGATTAATACAAGTTAATAAACTTATAATAAGCTTATTGGACCTAAAACACGTAAATAGGTAAAACTAGTAAACTAGTAAGAAGTTACCAATACATAAACACAAAAATGAGTGGATGAGAATGTATAAACCCACTTGATCATCATATATATAAAATCATCATATGTATACATAATTGTTATTTTTATAAAGTCATTGGACAAGAGTCTAAGACAAGTATTATTTGTCTAGGTTTCCGTGATTGAAGCACGTACTGTACGTCCGAATTGCCGATAACCCGCTTTCCCACATCAACGTGAGTTCATAGCCTCGCACTCTTTTAAATGTTTTTATGAAATGTTTTATAAACCCGCGAGGGAGATAACATGTTAGTTTTTATGAAATAGGACACTAGTTGTCCCAATTGTTTGTTTATTGATTTGGACCCAAATGATTGTATGACCCGATGAATGATTAAATGACCCGATAGATAAAATAAAATGGATTATTAAAGTTAGGTTATGTCACTAAAAGTCCCATTAGCATGAATTGTGAACTACCGGGATTTGGTAGACGCTTATGCATATAATAGTACTATTTGGGGACGATCACCCCAGTTCGCGCCTTGACGGTTGATCCCCGTCGTGCCACATTGATTGGTAAGCGAATTTATGTATGAGAAGATTTCCATAGCGTGACCTTTGTGACGACACGCTAATTTAGATGGGCAAATTGAGTTTTGGGCTAGCTACCAGTTGTTTGTTGTAGTAAGGTAACAATGTCATGCGGCTTATAATAATCCAATTAACGAAATACTGCTATACGCACCGAATTACGATGTATTGCCTGACTAGCAATACGGGGTCATACTATTGATATTATGTTCGTGTTTTGGTTTTATATAACCATATTCATATAACGGTTTTTATTTAATCTATACAACGTTATAAAACGTATTGTATAATGTTTTTAGTGACAATGGTTCGTATAATGATTTTGAAGGCGAAAGCCTATATTATGATTTTGATAAGGATTTGTATAAAATGACTTTGGCTATTCTATGACCTATTACAATGATTTGTACAAAAATGATTTTCGGTAATAATTTTATACCGATGTTATATTGATGGAATTTATTAAACTCTATGAATTCACTCGGCGTTATCGCTGACCTTTTCTTTTAACATGTTTTGTCTCAGGTACTTGAAGGTAATTCTTGGGAAGACAACAAGAATTCATGGCCCGCACTTAAATAACAAATTTCCATTCAAATCTTTTGTAAATTAGTATGAAACGATTATGACTTAGGACCTATGTAAATTTGATATTTATGTATGGAAATGCTTTATTATTAAACGACGCGATTTTTAAGCGTTGTCTATGATGTGAGTAATGTGCTATCCCGTAACACCAACTAGTCTTCCGCTGTATTGAGTTGTATAAATTTGGGGGTGTTACATCAAACTTGGTCAAACTTCAAGTCAAGGGAGTCAAATGAACAAGAATGCAAGTCAAAGGACTAAAATTTCCAAAGAAATGAAGAATTCAGCTCAAATGATAAATCTGCCAAAGTCTAAGGGCTGAATTAGCCAAATTTACATTAAGTTTGTACTCAATCCGTGTCATACGCCTATGAGCCAATCAGAATGCTAGAAAATTGAGTCATGGATCACCAGCTGGACTGCCAAGTCACCCATTCAATTAATGAGGCGAATTCAAAACAGTACTCCCACTATCTCTCTTTTCAGCCAATCAGATTTCACCATGCAATATATTAATTATCCAAAGTGGATAATGATCCGAGTGAAGGGCAAATAACAAATGGAAACATGACACGTGTCACTCTTCTTAATCAACGAGCCCAGGACGTGGATTTGTCTACAATGCATTTCACAAAATACTTTCTACATGAAAAATGCTCGGTTTGAGAAGACGAATCCAGATACACAAGTTAATTAAGCTGAGGATCAAAGAAGAAAATCCCTTTTATGTTCTTGATGTGAAGTTTGCAATCCACCAGCTTTGGACACATGGCATCCTCCCATTGGTTGAGACACGTTAGACGTCCCAACACATCATCACCAACTTCTATAAATAGGGCATTATACTTTCATTTGTTGTAAGTAGCTAAGTGTGAAAAAATACACACACTTATATTTTTCCTCTCATCTCTGTTTGTTAATTTAGTTAGGAAACTTCTCTCAAGAGTTTGACACACTCTTGAGAGTTAGTTAGAAAGTAGTTAAGCAGTTGTAACAGTTTTTCTTCCATAAATCAATAAAAATCCCAAAAATATTCATTTCCTCTTCTTATCTCATTTCACTTACCATTTCCTGCAATCTTGTTACTACTTTGTGATTTCATTGATCTTGAGTGATCAATGAAGTGTTGTTGATACATTGGTGAAGCTTGTTATGATCAATTCAGCCTATTCAGTCCTGTCCAGTTCCTGAGTAGCAGTCTGGGACAGTTTGGTTTGATTTGTTCAGAAAAAGCTCTTGGAGGTGATATATTGGTAAATGGTGGTGTACTAGTGGTGTTCTTGTAGACTCTAGTTGGCTCAGCGCCACACTACTCCATCAGTGGAGGCTTTTAGCTAAAAAGTTTGAGAATCCTGTTTTAAATTCCACTCAAGTGAAGTTTGCATGCTCAATTCTAAGTGTAAACAGTATGTGTTGCTATGATCATGTGTTTGAACTTGTTTTAGTGTAATCTTGTGAATTTGATAGCTTGTAAGTAGACTTGTAGCCTTAAGTCTGCTATTACTTGATTTAAAGTATGTTTTTCATCAGTCAAGTCATTTGAGTGAATTTTGTGTGTTAGTGTTTGAACAAGTATGAATATTGGTCAATTACTTATCATTTTACTTCTTTAACATGACTTGATATTAGGCTTAGCTTGTTACACTCTTTAAATCAAAATCTCTTTGAAAAAGTTCATATTAGACTTGATAATTAGTGTTTGGATCTTACTAGTTGACGTGTTACAAGTTTGTTAATCTTGTCAAGTTTTGTTCAGTCACATCCAGTAAGCATTTGGTAACAAGTGTGATCAGTTTCGTAGTCAAAGTTCAGGTCAAAAAGGCAATTGGTTAAGAAAAAGTTTGGGTCAAGTTCTTATAACCTTTTCATCAGAAAACTTACTCATTTCAAATCCATGTCATTTGTTCATTTCTTAACCAAATTTCATGAAACAAGTTTATAGTTGTAGTTAAACATCTAAAGAACAAGTCTGTGCAAGGAAATTCTACAGTATTCTAATTTCAGATATAAATCAACTTATAAATAGGCTCATTAGCAAAGTCAAGTTTCTGATATAAAACATGGACTATTTTCTTGTATAGCCAATTCTACTTCATTAAAGTTCTAATTTTCTTTCATAAACCTGTTTAGAAACATGTCTTGAGTAGATTTTGAGCTTTTCAACTTTTTCACATTTTTGGTCAAACTTAGTCAAATAAGCATAATTTAATACAAGGGATTGCCTCGTATGAAAGTTCGTTAATCCAGTCTTTTCGAATTGATTACTAGTTGAAAGTGCGACTCAGTTGTTCTTGGTGGAAAAATAAGAAAGGTGGTTATCTATTTTAAACTACAATGAATGAAAATGACGTTGCGTAAAGGGCAAAAAAAAAAACAAAAACGTAAAAATTTAAACTAAAATTAAATGACTTCAAAATTAAATGACGCCAAGTTAAAACGTAAATACATTAAAACTATAAAATAAAACACTTTTAAAAAGAAACTAAGAAAAGACAAGTTATAATAAAGTGTACGAAAAATATAACAAATAAGTGAAAACGAGACTTAAAGAAATTGGCGGGAAAAACAAATTTAAAAATTAAATTTGAATAAAAAGTAATTAATTTCGCAACTTTAAATAACACAAATTCGCAATTCCTAATAATTGAATTAAACTCGCAATAAATAGGACAATTCCGTAATGTTTGCGGAATTTTCACATAATTCCGCAATGTTGATCATAAACAATTCCGCAATGTGGGATTTGTGAACAATTCGCAATTATTTGTGATCAATTCCGCAATGCTCAAGCGTAAATCCGCAATATCAAGAAGCATAAATCCGCAATATACAAATGAAGATTTCGCAATAGAACTAAGGATTCAAATTCGCAACTTTGGAAAAAACAATAATTCCGCAATAAGGCCAAGTGTTATGATTTCGCAATGCACAAGAACAAGAAGATTTCACAATAATATAAAGGCAATACAAGAAAGTATTACGAAATCGAATCAGATGACCCTAAAAACTAGGATCTCGGACAAGGACGATTTTAAGCAACTTTTAAGCAACTTTTCAAGGACAATAAGCCAAGAAAAACACCAATAAGCTACCAATAAGCAAGGCAAATGATAAAACTTATAAATCCTTCACACGTAGATCCAGAAACACGTAAAGAAAGAAACTTTATGTGTCGAAATAGAAAAGTGTATGAAAGAGATGATGAACACAAGATCGTAACTAATAAGAAAGATTAAAAAGATAAAGATTAAGACAAGATTAAACTTAAAAAGTAAAGGTTTGATTAAAACAAGAAAGATAAAAGATGAAGTTCTAGTGAGAGAAAGTTAAACACTTTCTCTCTCTAAAAAAACAAAAGAAAGAAAAAAATGAAAATAGCTAAATTCACTAACACACACCCCCCTAATGTGTCATTAGGAGGGTATATATAGGAGGTGGGGAGTGCATGTGTTGCTTCCTTCTTTCTTTTCGTCTCGACTCGATTTAAATTCTTTGTCTTTCTCGACGTCGTCTCGGGATTTGTCGATATAAATTGAACTTGTCTTATAATTTTCTTCTTCTATTAGACTTGAGTTCTTCGACTTCATTAAACTTCCGTCTTTGGACTTTTTCTTCGATAAATCTTCAGAATAGGCCTTGGACTTCCGTTCTTTATGCACTCTTGATCTTTTGACTTCGTCTTTTCTCGTTTTCTTCGATAAAAGCCCGTGATAGCCCATGTTTTCTCCCTTTTTCATATTTTTATCCTGAAACACAATAAAAACACAAACCACGCATAATTCCGACTTTTACGACATAAAATACACGTTTTGTTCTTGTTATTATTGGAAATAAGTGGTAAAAGGATAAGTGTTTTCACACTTATTAAATCCCCTACACTTGACCATTGCAATGCCCTCATGCAATGCATTAATTTCAAAGCACGTTTTACATTTTTCATCATAAATAACCCACCTTGGCCTTTATTAAATAGTAAACTTTAAGGAAACTAAAAAGATAGAAATATGTACAAAACAAGTAAAGAAATCAAAGACTTACATTGAGGTTTTGGCAGTCATGAATGTTTATCATCCTCAAGTTTCACGTTCCCCATACCAAGCTTAAAAACGAGATCATTGTTATTATAAGTTAGCAAACTAACATGAACTCATGTGGCCCAATTATTCACTTAGACTCCCTTATTCCTAGGTGTATCTCTTATATTTTAATTTTGTCTTGAATGATCACGAGGATACATTGTTAGACTTATTTCGATAGTTTATTTAGGCCGAAAATAAAGTGAGATGATTTAATCAATAGTTAGCTAAAGGAAAAAATCTTTTCAAACTGCTTCTCGGGACCTCTTAAAGTTCATATCTTGGCATAACTCGCTTCATGATTTGAGACCTTTCTTGGACCGATATTTGGCAGCGACTGCATACTTCGAATCTTGAGAGACGTTCATGAAATAATGGTCTTCTCTTCATAATAGGAATTTCTTCACTTGAAGTTTTGAGAGATTCTTCATACTTGGACCACGACTTCTTCATTTTTTTCCAATCTTTATTTTGGACTTCGATATACAACGATCCGCCTCCTTTTAGGACTTGGATCTATTTATCACCTCATACCTTGTTAGGGCCTTTTTGGATAGACTTCTCCATGATCTTTAGGGGAGTATTTGCTTTTCGTCGTGTGTCTCGATCCTTCATATTGATTTTTGATAAATGATTCTTCACATCACTTGGGATCTTTAGCAACAAAATGTAGCCCTCATGCCTTATTAGGGCCTTTTCGGACTCGCCAATCTTCGCATCCCGCTTCAATAAGTTATGCCTTGGCTATGAACTCTAATTAATACCGAGCAACTTTTAAACGATCTTATGCTAGAAGCTAAGTAACGTTTCAAATCGTACAACCTTATTTATTGCAAATAAATTTATTAACAAGCGATGTCAGAAAAAGCTTATAATCAACTCACATAAATTCATGAAAGAATAAAAAACTTATGATTGACTCTATCATCTCTCGTTATCCACAATTTAAAATCTCAAGGAATGAGACTCGTGGATGCTTAGCCAATTAAATCAAAGTTTTTGGTTTTCAAGTCATCTATAGGATCTTGCAAATTCTTAGACTCTTTCAAGTTTAGAATTCGCGTTTTAAAGTTCCCTTGATAAACGACTTTCTAGGATCAATTATAGGAACTTGCGAAAAGTTATTGTTCTTAACCCGTGAGAGTTAAGACTTTCGCGTTTTAAAATTCCCAATATAAAAGCCTAGCAAAACTTGACTTAAACACGTTAAGGATACTAGCTAGAGTAAACTTAGATAAGTAAACTCGGGTTGAGTCAAAATGTTCACGACTTTGAAAAATTTAAAACCACTTTATTAAAAATTTTATTCTAGCGAAGAAAGTAAATAACGATAACAAAGGTAAATCTACTAGGCCAAAATAGATTAAAATTTTTGAAAAATGTCGAAAACTCAAATTTTCCGGTTAAAATGAGGAACAAATTCATGGAAAATCCTACTTACTTCGATAGAAGTCCCCCTACACTTGATATAAACATTGGCCTCAATGTTTAAGCATGTGGGAGTAAACTCCCCTACACTTAGGACATTGTGCACATTGTTTAAATCTTGCTAAGGGAAGGACAACTATAGTGATTTCAATGTGAACATATAAGATATGAAATATTGAATCACGACAGTTTAGGATAGAACCAGGAAGACGGGTACATGGGATCACGGTTCGTCAAAAGTCATCGAGAATGGATCTTTGAAGCTTTTAATCCCTGCACATCAAAAGAAACAAGACAACAAACACATACGGGGCTCCCCTACACTTATTATGAAAACGATAATGGATAGATCAGCCGGTTGCCTCCCGAGAAGCGCTTGTTTTTGTTAACCGAGTTACGAGCCTGACTCGACCCAGAACTAATTCAAGGGAAACGTTGAGGGATGGAATCATCTCATGAGAGATGTCATCACCAAAGTACAACTTCACGCGCTGGCCATTCACTTTAAAATTGGGCCCATTTGGCTGAGAAAGCTCAATGGTGCCATAGGGGAAGACTTTGGTGACGGTGAATGGACCAGACCAACGGATCTTCAGCTTGCCGGAGAAAATCTTCGACCGAGAGTTAAAGAGTAAAACTTGATCACCAAGGTGGAACTCTCGGTTCTGAATCCTTGAATCATGGATGATCTTGGTCTTCTCCTTGTAGATCAATGAATTCTCATAAGCTTGATTCCTTAGTTCATTTAGCTCGTTGAGTTGAATCTTCCAAAGATCACCGGCTTTGTTGATGTCAAAATTGGCCCACTTCAAGGCCCAGTACGCCTTATGTTCTAGCTCAATAGGGAGGTGGCGTGCCTTCCTGTACACAAGTCGATATGGAGTGCAACCAATCGAGTCTTATATGCGGTACGGAAAGCCCACAAAGCATCGTCTAACTTATCGGCCCACGAGGCACGATGCTCTCCCACAGTACGCTGAAGAATTCTCTTCAGTCCATGGTTAGATATCTCGGCTTGACCATTTGTTTGGGGGTGATAAGCGGCGGAAAGACGATGATTAACACCGTACTTAGCCATGACTCTAGCAAATTGACCATTGCAAAAATGAGTCCCGCGGTCACTGATGATAGCACGAGGAACACTGAATCGAGCAAAAAGCTGCTTCAAGAAGTTCACAACCACCCTCGCATCGTTAGTAGGGAGAGCCTTAGCTTCAACCCATTTAGAAACATAGTCAACGGCTACGAGGATGTACTTGTTCCCTTTAGAGGATGGAAATGGCCCTATAAAGTCGATACCCCATACGTCAAAGATTTCACATTCTTGTATGAAATTTTGAGGCATCTCATCTTTATGTGTGATCTTGCCTTAGCGTTGGCAAGCATCACAATGCTTAACCATTTCATGTGCATCACAATAAATGGTGGGCCAATAGAATCCCGAGTCAAAAACTTTCTTCGCGGTATAGTTGGGACCAAAATGACCACCGGTGGGTCCTTTATGGCATGCTTCGAGAATGTCTAAAGCTGCGGGTCCATCAACACACCGACGAATAATCAGATCAACACATTGTTTGAAAAGGTAAGGGTCGTCCCAAAAATAGTGTTCAATGTATTTAAAGAACTTTTTCTTTTGTTGGGACGTTAACCCTTCCTTGAGAATTCCACCCGCTAAGTAGTTTGCAATTTCCGTAAACCACAGGGTGTCATCAAGATTAGAACTGATAGAAATTAAGGCCTCAAGGGGAAAAGAGTCATTGATCTCTTGATTCGGATGATCCCCTTGATAGGGATCCTCAAGTCTACTTAGATGATCCGCGGCTAGGTTTTCGGATCCCTTCTTGTCACGAATTTCGATTTTAAATTCTTGAAGGAGCAAAACCCAAAGAAGAAGTCTAGGCTTAGAATCTTGCTTAGTCAACAAGTACTTCAACGCGGAATGGTCGGTATAGACAATGGTGGTGGAAAGGACAAGATAGGAGCGGAATTTTTCAAAAGCATACACTACAGCTAAAAGCTCTTTTTCGGTAATGGTATAATGCAATTGAGCCCCCGTCATTGTCTTGCAAGCATAATGGATTGGTTGGAAGTGTTTGTTCACTCTTTGGCCCAAAACCGCTCCAATAGCAAAGTCGCTAGCATCGCACATCAATTCAAAAGGTAGCTGCCAATTAGGGGTAAACAAGACCGGTGCCTTAGTTAGCTTGTCCTTAAGAAGATTGAAGGATTCAATACACTCTTTATAAAAGATGAAAGGAGCATCTTTTTCCAAGAGGTGGGTCATCGGGCGAGCGATTTTAGAAAAATCTTGAATAAATCGACGATAGAAGCCCGCATGACCAATGAAACTTCTCACACCCTTCACGGTTGAAGGTGGAGGTAATTTAGCAATAACGTCGACTTTAGCACGGTCGACTTCAAGACAGGCTTTGGAGATTTTATGTCTAAGAACAATGCCTTCTTTTACCATGAAATGACATTTTTCCCAATTTAGAACAAGGCGTGTGTCTTCACACCGCTTTAGCATGCGTTCTAAATTGGTAAGGCAAGTAGAGAAAGAATCACCATAGACTGAGAAATCATCCATGAAGACTTCCATGGTTTCTTCAACCATGTCATGGAAGATAGCCATCATACACCTTTGGAAAGTCCCAGGAGCATTGCATAAGCCGAAAGGCATTCTTTTGTAAGCAAATGTTCCATAAGGACAATTGAATGTGGTTTTCTCTTGGTCTTTTGGATCGATGGGAATTTGAAAATACCCGGAGAAACCGTCTAAGAAGCAATAATAGTCATTACCCGCTAGACGTTGAAGCATTTGGTCCATAAAAGGAAGGGGAAATGATCCTTTCTCGTAGCATCATTGAGCTTGCGATAGTCTATACAAACTATCCACCCTATAACGAGACGAGTAGGAATCAAGTCGTTGTTTTCATTGGGAACAACGGTGATTCCGCCTTTCTTAGGCACACAATGGACCGGACTAACCCATGGTGAATCCGAGATAGGGTAGATCATTCCCGCATCAAGAAGTTTGATAACCTCTTTTTTGATAACGTCATGGATCTTGGGATTCACCCTTCTTTGGTTTTGAATAGTGGGTTTAAAGTCGTCCTCCATGAGAATTTTATGTGTTTAAAAGTGAGGATCAGTTCCACGAATATCAGAGATTATCCAAGCAATCGCTTTCTTATGGTTCTTCAGCACGTCGATAAGTCGAGATTTTTCGTCTTCTTTCAAATCCTTAGCGATGATGACGGGTGACTTCTTATTGTCTTCAAGGAACACGTATTCGAGATGAGACGGTAGATCCTTAAGCTCTAAATCCGGAGGATTTTCGATGGAAGGCGTAGTCAAATTCGGATCATCGATAGAGATATCCTTAGGAGATGGTGGAGAAATATGGTCCTCATTGAGAAGTTTCTCAATGGTACGAATGTCTTCATCCCAATCGGTGGGAGAATCGTCATACTTTAAGTCCACATCTCCCAAAGTTGCTTTAAATTCTTTGAAAAGGAAATCACTTTCTCCAAATGGAGTTAGTGATGGAGCAATAGAGGCAACTGTCTCAACAATGGGTAGAGAAGAAGAACCACTTTTACAAGCGCCTTTGAAATTTTCTTCACAAGCCTCATCAAGAACGTCAATGAAATTAACGCTCTCGTTTTCAGAAGGCTGCTTAGAAAGTTTACCAAGGTTGAAGACGATTTTATCGTCACCAACTCCCATGATGAATTCGCCCGCGGCTACATCAATGAGAGTGCGACCGGTCCTCAAGAATGGACGTCCAACGATTAATGAAACATGGGGATCCATCTCGCAGTCAACGACAAGAAAATCCGCTGGAAAGGTGAATTTGTCGACACCGACGAAGACATCTTCGGCTATCCCTACCGGATAAGCAACCGTATAGTTAGCTAATTCCAATGTCATTCGTGTGGGGACTAGCTCGGGTAGAGATAATTGTTTCCAAACACTTAATGGCATTAAGTTTATACTAGCACCTAGATCGGCTAGGGGCATACAATTCTCTACCCCGGGGAAGTTGCAAGGAATGAGAAAACGACCCGGATCACCAAGTTTGGTGGGTAATTTCCTTAAGAGCACTGCGGAGCAATTCTCGTTAAGTTGGGTCTGAGCGATATCAAGAAGTTTCTCCTTATCACTGAGAAGATCTTTAGACATTTTAGCATATTTCGGCATGTGAGCGAGAGCCTCAGCAAACGAGATATTGGAATTCAGTTGTTTAAACATTTTAAGAAAGTTAGAAACCTGAATATCATCCTTGTTCTTCAACTTCTCTTTCCTCAACCTTGAGGGATAAGTTATATTGGGTTAAGATGAAGGCTTTGGAATGGAATTCTCACTCACATCCTTGGGTGGTGGAGGGGTGGAAGTAGAAGGTGGAGTAATTGGAGAAGGAGACTCGTTTTCCTTTGTCACAATCACCGGTGTAGGTGTAGGAAGCTCGGGTTCCTTTAAACCTTTTCCACTTCGAGTGGTGATTGCTTTCATCTCCCCTCTTGGATTAGCAACGGTGTTACTCGGAAGAGAACCCGAATCAGAGGCTTGATTACTTTGGAAGAAACTAGCCATCATATCCCTTAAGTCATTCGTTTGACTGCTCAAAGAGTTTCGCATATCGGCTCGAAGATCATTCCCTTGTTTCACCATATCTCCTTTCAAGTTGATGAGTTGCCGCTGAAGATTCTGCACTATCGCATCATTAGTCCTCATGTAAATGTCAACCTCTTGATTAAATGCGGTGGGTTGGGTGGGAGGAAGAGCATGGTAGGTAGGTGGTTGATAAGCAGGTGGTTGGTGAACTTGATTGTTTCCTTGAGGTGGATATGGGTTTCTTTGGGTTTGATATTGATTTGGAGCTCGAGGTTGGTTTTGATTGTTGCGATTGAGGTTGTTTTGGTTTTGAGGGGGAAACCGGGTGGTGAAAGGAAGTTATTTAAACGATAACTGAGCAAACTGCGGTCACCTTGAGGACGTGCTTGATATCCTCTCGTAGAAAAGTTACCGTTGGCGGCATACACATTTTCCGGATTGTCATGAGTCGAAGGACAATCTGTGTATGAATGAGATCCCCCGTATATTTCACATGACTGACATAAAGCATTAACTTGCGCATTGATGGCTTTGGTATTGTTAGCGGTTTGTATAGCAATTGTTTCAACAAGCGAAGTAAGCTTATCAATTCTCTTGGCGCTCTCACTAGTACTTGCACTAGCCACATTAGTCCGAACACTCTTAGTTTGCACTCTAGACTTATTCTCAATAATATTCCATGCGGCATTAGAAGACTTAACCAAAATGTTACCCCCCGAGGCACTATTTAGTGAATCTTGGTCATTCATGCTTAACCCATTGTAAAAAGTAATTATTTGATGTACTTTTGTGAAACCATGTTGTGGACACTTTCTTAAAAGTTCCTTAAAACGGTCCCAAGATTCACTAAATGTCTCACCGTACTTTTGTTCAAAGGTAATGATTTCATTCCGCAAAGCGGTAGTACGTGAGGGTGGAAAAAAGTAGTTGATGAATTTATTCTCTAAATCCGTCCACGTAAGAATACTTTGTGGCGGTTCCTTATCAAGCCAATGTCGGGCTTGTCCCTCTAAGGAGAAAGGAAAAAGTTGCTAGCGAATCACTTCTTGTGAAACCCCATTATACTTAACCGTATTAGTGAGTTGAAGAAACCTTATTATATGGTCATGAGGATCATCAAGTGTACGCCCCAAGAATGGTTGAGCAAAGACCATTTGAATGAAGCCGGATTTGAGCTCAAAGTTGTTGGCTCCAATCTCGGGTATGACAATAGCATCGGTGTTGCCCTCCACTTGCGATTGCAAAAGCTCGATCATTGGTTGATTGTCCATGGTGACAATAGGTGGAGTAATGACTTCGGCTTGAGCTGCTTTCTTCTTACGAGAACGGGTACGCATACACACCTACAAAAGGAAAAGAAAAATAGACAAGAAATATTTTTGGTTTTTTATGTTTTTCTATTTTTTTTGAATTTTTGAAAAAATTTCAATTTTTATGGATTTTTGAAAATTTTAAGCAAGAAAAATAACGTTCAAAAGTGAACCGCTCCCAAAATCAAACGCGTCTCTCAATAAAAACCGTTAATCTTAACGAAAAGAGCCGGCAGCGGCGCCATTTAATGTAATACAAGGGATTGCCTCGTATGAAAGTTCGTTAATCCAGTCTTTTCGAATTGATTACTAGTTGAAAGTGCGACTCAGTTGTTCTTGGTGGAAAAATAAGAAAGGTGGTTATCTATTTTAAACTACAATGAATGAAAATGACGTTGCGTAAAGGGTAAAAATAAAATAAAAACAAAAGCGTAAAAATTTAAACTAAAATTAAATGACTTAAAAATTAAATGACGCTAAGTTAAAACGTAAATAAATGAAAACTATAAAATAGAACACTTTTAAAAAGAAACTAAGAAAACACAAGTTATAATAAAGTGTACGAAACATAAAACAAATAAGTGAAAACGAGACTTAAAGAAATTGGCGGGAAAAACAAATTTAAAAATTAAATTTGAATAAAAAGTAATTAATTTCGCAACTTTAAATAACACATATTCGCAATTCCTAAAAATTGAATTAAATTCGCAATAAATAGGACAATTCCGCAATGTTTGTGGAATTTTCACATAATTCCGCAATGTTGATCATAAACAATTCCGCAGTGTAGGATTTGTGAAAAATTCGCAATTATTTGTGATCAATTCCGCAATGCTCAAACGTAAATCCGCAATATCAAGAAGCATAAATCCGCAATATACAAATGAAGATTTCGCAATAGAACTAAGGATTCAAATTCGCAACTTTGGAAAAAAGAATAATTCCGCAATAAGGACAAGTGTTATGATTTCGCAATGCACAAGAACAAGAAGATTTCGCAATAATATAAAGGCACAATTTCGCAATACAAGAAAGTATTGCGAAATCGAATCAGATGACCCTAAAAACTAGGATCTCGGACAAGGACAACTTTAAGCAACTTTTAAGCAACTTTTCAAGGACAATAAGCCAAGAAAAACACCAATAAGCTACCAATAAGCAAGGCAAATGATAAAACTTATAAATCCTTCACACGTAGATCAAGAAACACGTAAAGAAAGAAACTTTATGTGTCGAAATAGAAAAGTAGATGAAAGAGATGATGAACACAAGATCGTAACTAATAAGAAAGATTAAAAAGATAAAGATTAAGACAAGATTAAGCTTGAAAAGTAAAGGTTTGATTAAAACAAGAAAGATAAAAGATGAAGTTCTAGTGAGAGAAAGTTAAACACTTTCTCTCTCTAAAAAAAACTAAAGAAAGAAAAAAATGAAAATAGCTAAATTCACTAACACACACCCCCCTAATGTGTCATTAGGAGGGTATATAGAGGAGTTGGGGAGTGCATGTGTTGCTTCCTTCTTTCTTTTCGTCTTGACTCGATTTAAATTCTTTGTCTTTCTCGACGTCGTCTCGGGATTTGTCGATATAAATTGAACTTGTCTTATAATTTTCTTCTTCTATTAGACTTGAGTTCTTCGACTTCATTAAACTTTCGTCTTTGGACTTTTTCTTCGATAAATCTTTAGAATAGGCCTTGGACTTCCGTTCTTTATGCACTCTTGATCTTTTGACTTCGTCTTTTCTCGTTTTCTTTGATAAAAGCCCGTGATAGCCCATGTTTTCTCCTTTTTCATATTTTTATCCGGAAACACAATAAAAACACAAACCACCCATAATTCCGACTTTTACGACATAAAATACACGTTTTGGTCTTGTTATTATTGGAAATAAGTGGTAAAAGGATAAGTGTTTTCACACTTATTAAAGCACTTGAGAGCTTAATTCCATTTTCCTGCTTATCCAGTGCATCATTTTCAAAAAGAAAAGACATTCCATACTCTTATTAAGCTGTTTAACAAGCTTGAGCATTAAAATCAAGATGTGGATGTCTGGCTTTTCAGTTAGCTTAATGTTGGCTTATTGGAATGAGCTTATTTGAGTTCTACTTTGTTTCAAGCAATTTCCTCATACAAGCCTAGCTGATTTTCGATTTTAAGTCTTTTGAAACTTGTTTGAGCTCATTTGGTCCAGTAATAAGCTCATACGAGCTTATTCTTTGTTGATGCCCGTTTTTGTTAAAAAGTTTTGATTAGTTGCATTTTAGTCCTTGTGGATTTTATCTGTATGTATTTGTAGCTAATCTTGTAATTAATTAGGGTTTGCATTAATTCAGCCCTTTGACTTTTAGTTACTTGTCATTTCAAGTTAGGCTGTATGTTAGTTTGTTAAAGTTAGTTAAAAGTTTGTTGGAATTTACATTTTAAGTCCTTTTACTTTCTAAATTTTATATTTCAAGCTTTATACTTTCAATTACTTTACATTTTGAGCACTTAACTTTCATGTTTTTACATTTTGGACATTTGTGAATAAAAATTGGTATTTTCTAAGTGTTTTACGGATAAATAGCTTAATATTTTTTACCATTTTTGCTTGTTGCTTGAAATAGATATAGAATATCCAAAAAACCCTATCAACCAAGAACAATTATAAACTTGAGATTTTTAGGACTTTCAATTGGTCAAGAATCGAGAGAAAACGAACTTCAATATACTCAATTTCAAATGGCGCCGCTGCCGGTTCTTTGACTTTACGAGAGACTATCGATTGACGGTTTTCATTCGATTTTGGGATCTGTTCACCCCGTTAACGTTATTTTTACGTATCATAAATCAAAACATAAAAAATATAAAATATAAAAATATAATAACTAAAAAATAACAAAAACAATTCTTTTCCAAAAGAATTGACCAAAAAATAAAAAAATCAAAAAGCAATATTTTTCCTAAGAGATTGCACCCAAAAATATATGTTATTGGATTTCCTCGGTTTTTACATACATATAGTATTTTCTTTAAAAAACCCAATAAATACAAAAATATTTTCTCTATATTATTATATGTAGATACGTATACATATACGAACAACCAATACATATATCTCCATAAGTATTGCTTTTGTAATACACGTGTTAGGGAGCGTTCCGGTCCTTGACACGTGTATCGATCAAATTTAATTAAGCAAGAATAGATAAATACTTCCAATAAGCAATAATTTGAAGGATACAAACTACAAAGTGAATAGAAAGGCGATGTGCTATAATATTCCATCTAAGGGTTAATAGGTACTTAAGTGCTTCGCGCCACCTAACCCCCCGTTCACTAGTGCGTATTCTAAGAAGGAAGGCTTGATTAGGTTCTTGCACCCAAGTAGTAATTACATATATTATACTTTCTTGTGGATATTTCATATTGAATCCCGAAGAGGATAATCCCTTCTTCTTCAAAGTCGAACGAGAGCTTCTCTCTCACTCCTTGTATTGAGTTGCATTCTCACTCGCGGGCGTGCACAAATACCATTTGGTGTACAACCCCTTCCTCCCAAAAGGAAGAAAAAGAGAAAGAGTAAAAACACCACCGTCCATCAAGCCGACCCCGATAATCGTGCTTTGATCCACACACAAAAAGTAGCCATGGCCGACGTTGACACTCGACCTTTGATGGAGCACTTGCAATCCAATGTGCAAGGATATGCCGATGCTATTAAGTACCCGATATTCCCGCAAACACCTTTGAGCTAAACATCTATGATTAACTTGGTTTCAAACACACCATTTTTTGGGAATAAGAATGATAATCCACATGATCACCTTAAGAAGATTCTTTCTCTTTGCAACACCATTAAGTACAATGGAGTTCCCCATGATGCCATTAAGTTAATATTGGTACAACAACTTTCACTAGAGGGAAATACTAAGCATTGGTTAGATACACAACCACCCTAGAGCATTAATACATGGGATGATTTCACTAAGAAGTTTTTGGACAAGTTCTTTCCCCCATCTAAGACCACGACTTTAAGAAACTTAATTATAGGCTTTCAACAAAAACCTAGTCAAACATTTAGTGATGCTTGGGAGGAGTTCAAGGAGTTATTGAGGAGATGCCCAAATCTTGGATTCAATGAGGTTCACCAAATCAATACTTTCTATGATGGATTAAGACCTCATCACCAAGATTCACTCAATGCTTCCGCGGGTGGAAATATTCTTGCTAAATCCATTCAAGAAGCTTGGGACATTATTGAGACCAATTCAATGGTGCAAACTAACACTCAATTTAAAGAAAGGGTTCATGTTGTGCAAAATAGTTCTCAAACACTTTGTGATAACCAATTCCTCAAGAGTCACCCAGAGATAATCCAAAGAATGGAGAGGAATCAAGAGATGAGTCTTAAAGAAAATCAAGAACTAATCCAAACCATTAAGGGCCTTTCCTTGAACAGTTCCACAAATGATGTGCATGTTATTACTCTTTCATGTGAGACTTGTGGAGGTTCCCATTTTTACCAACATTGTGATAAAGTTCAAGGTTATCAAGTTGAGTGTTATGCTTACCAAGAAGAACATAGAGAACATTTTAAACCCAACATCAATCAAAACAACCTTTCTTACAAGTCTCAAAACTACCTTGCTCCACCAGGATTTCCACCCCATCCACCCACCCTTACTCAACCCAATCCCCCTCAATTGTTACAAAGGAACCAAGGGCCAAGACCACAATACCAAGGGAACAACTAAAAAGCACCCAACACCTTTCAAAATCAACCAAACAACTTTCTTCCACCCAATCAAGGATTTAATCCACCACCCCCACCCTTCCCAAATCAAGGATATGGGCCACATGATACTCATGAGTATGTTAAAAGGAGAATTCGTGAAAGTGAGAAAAAAATGCAAGAGCAAATGAAACTTACAATGGAGGAGCAAATTTAGAGGCTTTTGATGGCATTAAATTAAAGACCACAAGGGGATTTGCCTTCTAACACACAAACAAACCCGAGGGACAATGTCAATGCTATCACAACAAGAAGTGGAAAGAAAACTCATGATCCTTCACCACCCAAACCTAATTTGGTAAAGCCTACTATGATTCCTTCTTGTGATAAGCCTTCTAAATCTAGTTCACCATCCTTAAGTTCTACTACTTCACCACCAACATTTTCTCAACCTATACTCACTTCTCCTTTACCTTCCACACCTACTCATGAAGCACCCAACAAAGAAAATACTTCAACAACCACTTAACCACAACCAAAACTAAGTCTCCTTTATCCATCAAGATTGCGAAAGGAAAAGCTTAAAAACAAGGATGATGTACAAGTCTCAAACTTTTTGAGGATGTTCAAGCAACTTAACATAAACATCTCCTTTGCGGAAGCCTTAGCCAATATGCCTAAGTTTGCTAAGATGATCAAGGACTTACTTTCTAACAAGGAGAAATTGGTGGATTTGCCTAATGCTCCCTTGAATGAAAATTGCTCCGCGGTTTTGCTTAAGAAGTTGCCTACTAAGCTTGGAGATCCGGGAAGGTTTTTTATTCCTTGCAATTTTCTGGGGGTGGAAAATTGCATGGCATTAGCGGATTTAGGAGCAAGAAAAAATATCATGCCATTATCGGTTTGGAAAAGACTTTCACTCCCCGAGCTCACTCCTACTAAGATGACTCTTGAGTTGGCCAATCGTACTATAGCTTATCCGGTGGGAATTGCGGAGGATGTTTTTGTTGGGGTTGATAGATTTACCATTCCCGCGGATTTTGTGGTGGTTGATTTTGATATGGATCCGAGAGTTCCTTTGATTGTTGGTAGGCCATTTTTGAGAACGGGTCGAACTCTTATAGATGTGGCGGAGGGTGAGCTTACAATGAGGGTAGGAGATGAAAGAATTGTGTTTAATATGGGCAAGTTGTCAAAGAAGTCTAATGAGCCCAAAGCGGTGAAGCATATTGATGTTGTGAATGAGGAGGAAACTCAAGATGATATCCTTGATGAAGTTTGTGATGAATATTTTTATGAAGCTTGCTCAAGTGGAGATTATGATTTACCTCATGTTGAGACCATTGCTTCCATTACTTCATCCTTGGATTTTCATGAACCTCAAGAGGTTAACTTTGGTGATTTTGTGATTTATTCCAATCCTCTTTTTGAAACCTAATATGATAACCCACTTTTCCACCATGATGAAGACATCAATGAGGATCTTAGTGATGAAGAATCTCTTCTTTGTGATACACCAACATATGATGCTTATAGTGATGATGAGAACTCCACTTATGACTCTCCATTTGTTGATGATCACACTTCCTTGAGTTTTGAGGAATCACCAATCTTTAATAGACCAATCTATGATGTTTATGGTGATGAGGAAGATTCTATCATGGATGAGAGTGATAAGTTTTTAGAGGTGGATATACCTTTTGAGTACACTCTTGGATATCTTGATGAGGAGGGGGATATACTCTTTCTAGAATCTTTATTGTATGAGGATCCTTTACCTTCTTTCTTGTCCCCCTCAACCTTTCAAAGTGATAAAGGAAAACAAGTCATCATGGTTCCTTCCAAGAGCTTGTTGATACCCATTTCTCCACAACCTTTCTCTTACCATGTGACCTACAAGGGAGAATCTTCTAAGGCAACCACCACTTGTTGTTTTCCCATCAAGGAACAGATTTTTGATCCTTGCATAGAGCTTGCAAAACCATCTCAGTATCCGCCTGATGCAACAATAGGAAAACTTGTGAAAGATTTGAGAGTATCACCTTATCACCTTTTGAAGAACATATGGGCTACCATTTTGGACAACACCACCTCACCTTTTTCACCATTGCTTGGGAAGTTAGATGTTGAATTGTGTTATAAGTGGGATGGTAATTATGTATTTGATCTGGGGGATATTTATGGAGTTTTGATAATTGAAAACTTGTTTTACCTCATCATGGAGATTTTTCTTAAAAAGGGCAAAATTTTTCTTCTCCATGATAGGTTTTAGAAACTTTTAAGTAAGGGAAGAGTTGAGCTAGAGACTCCATAAATCAAGCTTGAATAACTAGGTTTAGAAGTTTTAGACTTAGAGTGTTGTAGGCTAGCAATAAGGATGGAGAGTTGATGAGAAGTGTAGGAGAGACCTTCCTTTTGTATTCATGTTGTTTGTAGGCTTGCTCACTCATCATGTGCTTTGGAGCATATGGAGGAGGCCCTTGTATCCGGTTCACTTCGTTTATATTGTGATTTTTCATAGACACATTGTACTTAAAAAATGAATTCACTATAGTTGATCTTTCCTTAGCTTGAGTTAAGCAAAGTCTATTCATTGTCATAAGTGTAGGGGAAGTTTTTACTTCCATGCTCTTTAACATTGAGGACAATGTTTAGCTTAAGTGTAGGGGGTCTTCTATCGAAGTGACCTTACCTAGACTTTGTCATTGACCTTCATGATAACATGGAAAATTAATTTTTCAAACATTTTCAAATTTTTGATCTACTTTGGCCACCAAAAATATACATTCATAATTTTGCATAAATCATTTTTCATTTGCATAACACATATGCATTTGTATATATTTCTTCTTTTATTTTCCATCAAAAATATATAAAAAGAAAAAAAAATAATAAGGACATGGTTTAACAAGTTTAGATATCTTTGACATATTAGGCCCGCTATGGATATTTTGACTCAACCCGAGTTTTCTTATCTAAGCATTCTCTAGCTAGTATCCTTAACCATGTAGTCCTTCATTGGTCTATTAGGCTAAGCATCTACCACTCTCATTATTTGAGACATTAAATTTGTGGAGAATGGGAGATGATAGAGTTGAAGCAAGTATAAAAGGGCTAGATAAACTTCATGATAATTACTTGTTGCTAAACCCTTCCCTTTTTTATCTCTATTTTATTCGCATTTATATATGTTAATAAATAATCAAGAACGGTATTAATTGGTTTGTAGTCTCTTATGCATTTTTGTCTAATCATTCATGGTTGGTATAAATACGTCTTAAGATTCTAAGTTAGAACGTTTTATGTGTACTAGACTTATGTCATGCTTAATACTTAGCGGGTGTTTTTCCTTTTATTCTTTTCAACTTTCTTTGTGAGGAATAAAGAAAAATAAGAGCGGCTTAAAAAAAATGAGCAGCTAGAAAAAAAAGAGAAAAAGAAAAAAATAATTATTACACAAGACTCTCAAGAGGGGCAGTGAAGTGTTAATTATAATCACTATTAGATTCCAATATTACCTTGACAGGTTGCGGGGATTTAATAGTTGCTCCAATCCATTATTACCTTGACGGGTTGCGGGATTGAAGATCCAAAGTCTCAAAAAGGCGGAGGATGTAAATTATTGCGTGAGTTTTATTTTTCTTTCATTAGCGAGTGTGTAGCTACTTATTAACGCATGACATGAGGATTTTACACATAAGGCGAATGACT
Organism: Glebionis coronaria; assembly: GCA_025667525.1. Classification (NCBI taxonomy): domain Eukaryota; kingdom Viridiplantae; phylum Streptophyta; class Magnoliopsida; order Asterales; family Asteraceae; genus Glebionis; species Glebionis coronaria. The sequence continues at coordinate 339,851,971 of CM046877.1, forward strand.
TAATATTCTTGAATCGGACTTATATTAATTGTGAGCGCTTTTTCAAGTAACAGATGAGAGGATTACATAGGATTAAAACCGTGCTTCCTTATTTTTGGATTTTACATTTCTTATATTGCATGCTTTAAATAATGATAAATTTGCCTTCAAGCAATTTGCTCAGATAATAACCAGTTACACATTTAATTGTCATGAATAAGTTGATGCACTTTTTACTTGTGAATGCAATGATCCCATTTTTAAGCTTGGTATGGGAAAGTGAAACTTGAGGGTGATAAGTGTCCATGGTACCAAAGCCCTAATTTAAGTCATTAATTTCTTTATGAGTTTTTCCATCAAAACCATTTCAAGAAAATTAAAAATATATAAATAGAATTGTTTTCTTTGCATTGCATTGTACAAAATCAAAATCATGCATCATATAGAGTAGAATAGTGTAATAGCATTCCATATTGGCCAAGGTGGGTTAATTATGAGGAAAATGTAAAATTATGCTTTAAAATATAGCATTGCATGAGGTCATGGCAATGTTCAAGTGTAGGGGATTTGATATGAGTAAAATCTCATATCAATTAATCAACAAATCACCCTAAAACACATGAAAAATACCTAACTTTTGTGCTATAAAGTAGTATTTTGTGGTATGTTTTGTGTTTGTGCTTAAATAGGTAACAAGGATACAATTTCAAGCAAAAAAGAGGAAATCAAGCTCATTTATGATGAAAAGACAAGAGAAGATCAAAGATGACAAGTCATTTGAAGATGAAGGACCTATCTTGACAATACTCAAAAGTTGAGGGACTTAAATTCAAACTTTGGAAAAGTCAAGATCTAAGTCAAACTTGGTCAAACTTCAAGTCAACCAAGTCAAGGGAGTCAAATGAACAAGAATGCAAGTCAAAGGACTAAAATTGCCAAAGAAATGAAGAATTAAGCTCAAATGATAAATCTGCCAAAGTCTAAGGGCTGAACTTGCTAAATTTACATCAAGTTTGTACTCAATCTGTGTCATATGCCTATGAGCCAATCAGAATGCTAGAAAATTGTGTCATGGATTACCAGCTGGACTACCAAGTCACGCATTCAATTAATGAGCCGAATCCAAAACAGTACTCCCACTATCTCTCTTTTCAGCCAATCAGATTTCGCCATGCAATATATTAATTATCCAAAGTGGATAATGATCCGAGTGAAGGGTAAATAACAAATGGAAACATGACACGTGTCACTCTTCTTCCTCAACGAGCCCAGGACGTGGATTTGTCTACAATGCATTTCACAAAATACTTTCTACATGAAAAATGCTCGGTTTGAGAAGACGAATCCAGATACACAAGTCAATTAAGCTGAGGATCAAAGGAGAAGAAAAGCCCTTTTATGTTCTTGAAGTGAAATCTTAAATCCACCAACTTTGGACACATGGCATCCTCCAATTGGTTGAGACACGTCAGACGTCCCCAACACATCATCACCAACTTCTATAATAGGGCATTGTACTTTCATTTGTTGCAAGTAGCTAAGTGTGAAAAAACACACTCACTTATATTTTTCCTCTCATCTTTGTTTGTTCATTCAGTTAGGAAACTTCTCTCAAGAGTTTGACACACTCTTGCGAGTTAGTTAGAAAGTAGTTAAGCAGTTGTAACAGTTTTTCTTCCATCAATCAATAAAAATCCAAAAAAAATATTCATTTCCTCTTCTTATCTCATTTCACTTACCATTTCCTGCAATCTTGTTTGTGCTTTGTGATTTCATTGATCTTGAGTGATCAATGAAGTGTTGTCGATACATTGGTGAAGCTTGTTATGATCAATTCAGCCTATCCAGTCCTGTCTAGTTCCTGAGTAGCAGTTTGGTGCAGTTTGGTTTGATTTGTTCAGAAAAATCTCTTGGAGGTGATATATTGGTAAATGGTGGTGTACTGGTGGTGTTCTTGTAGACTCTAGTTGGCTCAGCGCCACACTACTCCATCGGTGGAGGCTTTTAGCTAAAATGTTTGTGAATCCTATTTTAAATTCCACTCAAGTGAAGTTTGCATGCTCAATTCTAAGTGTAAACAGTATGTGTTGCTATGATCATGTGTTTGAACTTGTTTTAGTGTAATATTGTGAATTTGATAGCTTGTAAGTAGACTTGTAGCCTTAAGTCTACTATTACTTGATTTTAAGTTTGTTTTTCATCAGTAAAGTCATTTGAGTGAATTTTGTGTGTTAGTGTTTGAACAAGTCTGAATATTGGTCAATTACTTCTCATTTTACTTCTTGAACATGACTTTATATCAGGCTTAGCTTGTTACACTCTTTAAATCAAAATCTCTTTGAAAAAGTTCATATCAGACTTGATAATTAGTGTTTGAATGTGACTAGTTGATGTGTTACAAGTTTGTTAATCTTGTCAAGTTTTGTTCAGTCACATTCAGTAAGCATTTGGTAACAAGTGTGATCAGTTTTGTAGTCAAAGTTCAGGTCAAAAGGCGATTGGTTAAGAAAAAGTTTGGGTCAAGTTCTTATAACCTTTTCATCAGAAAACTTACTCATTTCAAATCCATGTCATTTGTACATTTCTTAACCAAATTTCATGAAACAAGTTTCTAGTTGTAGTTAAACATCTAAAGAAAAAGTGTGTGCAAGGAAATTCTATAGTATTCTATTTTCAGATATAAATCAGCTTATAAATAAGCTCATTAGAAAAGTCAAGTTTTTGCTATAAAACATGGACTGTTTTCTTGTATAGCCAATTCTACTTCATAAAAGTTCTAATTTTCTTTCATAAACCTGTTTAGAAACATGTCTTGAGTAGATTTTGAGCTTTTCAGCTTTTTCACATTTTTGGTCAAACTTGGTCAAATAAGCACTTGAGAGCTTAATTCCATTTTCCTGCTTATCCAGTGCATTATTTTCAAAAAGAAAAGACATTCCATACTCTTATAAGCTGTTTAACAAGTTTGAGCATTAAAATCAAGATGTGGATGTCTGGCTTTTCAGTTAGCTTAATGTTGGCTTATTGGAATGAGCTTATTTGAGTTCTACTTTGTTTCACGCAATTTCCTCATACAAGCCTAGTTGACTTTCGATTTTAAGTCTTTTGAAACTAGTTTGAGCTCATTTGGTCCAGTAATAAGCTCATACGTGCTTATCCTTTGTTGATGCCCATTTTTGTTAAAAAGTTTTGATTAATTTCATTTTTGTCCTTGTGGATTTTATTTATTTGTATTTGTAGCTAATCTTGCAATTAATTAGGGTTTGCATTAATTCAGCCCTTTGACTTTTAGTTACTTGTCATTTTCAGTTAGGCTGTTTTTTAGTTTGTTAAAGTTAGTTAAAAGTTTGTTGGAATTTACATTTTAAGTCCTTTTACTTTCTGAATTTTATATTTCAAGCTTTATACTTTCATTTACTTTACATTTTGAGCACTTAACTTTAATATTTTTACATTTTGGACTTTTGTGAATATTAATTGGTATTTGCTAAGTGTTTTATGGATAAATAGCTTAATATTTTTCACCATTTTTGCTTGTTGCTTGAAATAGACATAGAATATCCAAAAACCCCTATAAACCAAGAACAATTATAAACTTGAGATTTTTAGGACTTTCAATTGGTCAAGAATCGAGAGAAAACGAACTTCAATATACTCAATTTCAAATGATGGTATGGGGAAAGTGAAACTTGAGGGTGATAAGTGTCCATGGTACCAAAGCCCTAATTTAAGTCATTGATTTCTTTATGAGTTTTCCATCAAAACCATTTCAAGAAAATTCAAAAATATATAAATAGAATTGTTTTCTTTGCATTGCATTGTACAAAATCAAAATCATGCATCATATAGAGTAGAGTAGTGTAAAAAGATTCCATATTGGCCAAGGTGGGTTAATTATGAGGAAAATGTAAAATTGCGCTTTAAAATATAGCATTGCATGAGGTCATGCCAATGTTCAAGTGTAGAGGATTTGATATGAGCAAAATCACATATCAATTAATCAATAAATCACCCTAAAACACATGGAAAATACCTAACTTTTGTGCTATAAAGCAGAATTATGTGGTGTGTTTTGTGTTTGTGCTTAAATAGGTAACAAGGATACAATTTCAAGCAAATAAGAGGAAATCAAGCTCATTTATGATGAAAATACAAGAGAAGGATTAAAGATGACTAGTCAATTAAAGATGACTAGTCAATTTAATATGAAGGACCTATCTTGACAATACTCAAAAGTTGAGGGACTTAAATGCAAACTTTGGAAAAGTCAATCAAAGTCAAACTTGGTGAAACTTCAAGTCAACCAAGTCAAGGTAGTCAAATGAACAAGGATGCAAGTCAAAGGACTAAAATTGCCAAAGAAATGAAGAACTAAGCTCAAATGATAAATCTGCCAAAGTCTAAGGGCTGAATTTGCCAAATTTGCATCAAGTTTGTGTTCAATCCGTGTCATATGCCTATGAGCCAATCACAATGCAAGAAAATGAAGACATGGATTGCCAACAAACCTGCCACCTCACACCCTCATTTAATAAACGAATCTAAAAACAGTGCTCTCCACTATCTTCCTTTTGGCCAATCAGAACTCTCCATGCAATATTCAATTTATCCAATATAGATAACGATCCGTGTGAAGGGCTATCATCGAATCAAAAGTTGCCACGTGTCACTCTCTTCTTCAAACGAGCCCAGGTCGTGGGTTTGTCTACAATGCATTTCACAAAATACTTTCTACATGAAAAATGATCGGTTTGAGAAGATGAATCCAGATACAGAAGTTAATTAAGCTGAGGATCAAAGGAGAAGAAAAGCCCTTTTATGTTCTTGAAGCGAAATCTGCAATCCACCAGACTTTGACACCTGGCAACTCCTGATTGGCTAAGACACGTCATGATTCCCCAACTCTTCATCACCAACTTCTATAAATAGGGACTTGTACTTTCATTTTTAACAAGTAGCTAAGTGTGTAAAAACACACACTTTGGATTTTCTCCCATTTTTGTTATTCATCCAGTTAGTTAAACTTCTCTCAAGAGTTTGACACACTCTTGAGAGTTAGTTATAGAGTTATTTAAGGCAGTTGTAGCTACTTTTCCCTTCATCAATAAAATCCCAAAATACTCATTTCCTCTTCTTATCTCATTTCACTTACCATTTCCTGCAATCTTGTTACTACTTTGTGATTTCATTTATCTTGAGTGATCAATGAAGTGTTGTTGATACATTGGTGAAGCTTGTTATGATCAATTTAGCCTATTCAGTCCTGTCCAATTCCTGAGTAGCAGTTTTGTAGCTGTTTTGTTTGATTTTGAACAGAAATGGCTTTTGGAGGTGATAATGTGGTTAATGGTGGTGTTTTGGTGGTGTTTAAGTGATTTCTAGTTGGATCAGTGCCACACTACTACTTCAGTGGAGGTTTCTATGCTAAAAAGTTTGTTAATTCTGTTGTTTAATTCCACTTAATTGAAGATTGCATGCTCAATTCTTAGTGTAAACCATAAATGCTGCTATAATCATGTGTTAGAACTTGTTTTAGTGTAACTCATTTGGTTTGATAGTTTGTGAGTAGTCTTGTAGCCTTAGTATGAGTTTTACTTGATTTCACCTTATATTCATCAATCAAAGTCTTTGGAGTGCATTTTGTGGTTTTGTGTTTGAACAAGTCTGAATTTGTGTCAATTACTTCTCATTTTACTACTTGAACATGACTTGATATCAAACATAGCTTAATCCACTCTCTTACTGAAATCTCTTTGAAAAAGTTCTTCATAGTCTTGATAACTGATGTTTGGATCTGCATAGTTTTAGTGATAAAAGTTTGTTAATCTTGTTAAATTTTGCTCATTGCCATTCAGTAAACCAGTTGTAACAAGTGTTTCCAGTTTTGAAGTCAAAACAATAGTCAAAAAAGGCAATTGGTTAAGAAAAAGTTTGGGTCAAAGTCTGTTATCATTTTCATTCAGAAACTAGCTCATTTCAAATCCATGCCATTTGTTCATTTCTTAACCAAATTCCTTGAAACAAGTTTCTAGTTATAGCTTAACATCTAAGGTTCAACACTGTGCAAGGAAATTCTATAGTATTTTGATTTGAATGAAAAATCAGCTTATAAATAAACACTTGAGCAAAAGCAAGTTTCTATAAATGAGAGTGGACAGTTTTCTTGGATAGCCAAATCTATTTCATAAATATGGTCATTTTTCTTCACAAATCTGTTTAGAAACATGTCTTGAGTAATTTTGGAAAATTTCAGCTTTTTCACAATTTTGGTCAAACTTGGTCAAATAAGCTTTTTTCAGCTTAAATCCACTTTCCGGCTTATTCACTTGACCATTTTCGAAAAGGAAAGACATTCCATACTCTCATTAAACTGTTTAACAAGTTTGAGCATTAAAATCTGATTGTGCATGTCTTAATTTTTAGTTAGCTTATTCTTGGCTTATTGGAATAAGCTAGATTGAGTTTTACTTGATTTTAAGCTGTTTCCTTGAGCATACCTAGCTCCTTTTCCATTTTAAGTCTTTTGGAACTTGTTTGAGCTTATTTGGTCCATTAATAAGCTCATACGAGCTTATTTAGTGAGTGTGCCCATTTTTGTTGAAAAATTTCCATTTATTGCACTTTCGTCCTTAGGGTTTGTAACTGGTTTCATTGAAAGCTAATTTTACAAGTAATTAGGGTTTGCTAGAGTTTAATCCTTTAACTTTCAGTAACTTCCTCTTCGACATAACTAAACCCTAATTCTCTCTAGGTGTTTTCCGGCCGCCGTATGATTTTCCGTTCCCCTTTAATCTGATCTATTACCTTCTCCTCGTTCTATCTTGGTGGTGGTATATCTATTATTGATTCTAGCGTTGATAGTAATTAGGGTTTCGTTATTTACTTTTTTAGGGTATACGAAACTTTCTTATCAGCTCTTTTAATTAATATTGATATACTGATTCATTGAATAGAACGGCTAAGGTGGTGACTGGTTTTTAGGGTTTCGGTTCTGTGCTGTGCGCCGCTGCATCTTTTAGGGTTTTCTTTTGTTATTATTTTAATCGGTATGGAGATTGGGTAGGTTTATTTGGGTACTGGTATAAAACCCTAATTTGTTAATTAGGGTTTTTGTGATATTGTGGTTGATTGGTTTCATGATTAGAGAGATGGATAACAGTTTTGTTCCGGTTGACATGGATGCGTTGGCAGCTAGGATGCTCAGATTGAGAGAACAGATGGGAGTTTCATTTCCTTGTGATACGGATAGCTCACCTGCTGTGGTGCATGCAGCAGGACTTCAGTCGACACAAGAGGGTTCTGAGTCGCATGCGACACTTGCTGATTCGACACAAGATGCTGTACCTGCTGATTCAATACTTGCTGATTCGACACCTGCTGTTAATGCGGGTAAGGAGAGGGGTTCACTGCTTCAGGGGTGTGCTAACTTGTATACTAATGTCATTAGTCCACAGAAGGGTTCGTTTGCCTCGTTACTTCAAAACGAGGGTGGTATGAACCAAACAATTCCTAAGATGGTGAAGATATCAGAATTACGGTGTGATGAGCATGTTGAAGGAGCACGAGTTGCACTTCCGTATGCTGCTGTTGAAGAGGTTGAATCCAGATTTAAGCACACGTTATACGGGCAGTTTATTGGTAAACGTTTAGCTTTTCCATTGGTGGAAAATTATGTTAAAAATACGTGGGCACGATTTGGTTTGATACGCGTTCAATTACATGAGGATTTTTTCCTTTTTCAATTCAAGACGAAGGAAGGAATGGAAGGAGTCCTTGAAAATGGCCCATGGTTGATTAGGATGGTTCCCATGATCTTGAATATTTGGTCGCCTACTACTGATCTGAAAAAGGCAGAGATTAAGAAAGCACCAGTTTGGGTTAAGATTCATCATGTGCCGATTGTTGCTTATTCGGAGGTTGGTCTTAGTCTTATCACGACCCAAATTGGCACTCCTATAATGTTGGATTCTTACACGAGTAATATGTGTGTTAACTCGTGGGGTCGGAGTACATATGCTCGGGCGCTCGTTGAGGTTTCAGCTGAAATGGAGTTATTGGATTCGATGGTAATTGCAGTCCCTAAAGGTCGTGAAAAGGGGCATTCATTGGTTACTGTTGCTATTGAGTACGAATGGAGACCTCCAAGATGTGCTACATGCTTGATCTTTGATCATAATAGTGATATGTGTCCGAAAGTGCATAAGGAAGTGGTTACTCATGTTACTAAAGATTTGGTGAATGATGGATTTGAGGTGGTCAAAAACAAGAAGAATAAAGGTAAGAAGAAGCAACCTCAAGTTGCAGGTATTAAATTAACAAAACCAGCCCTTAATCTTCAGTTTCGTAATGTTGAGAGAGGTGAATCCTCTAAAACAAATGTGACGGGTCAGAATCCTAAGAAGGCAGATTCTTTGCTTAAGAAGGGTTTCCTGAATAACAGAACCTCGAGTTTTGTAGCTAAGACTAATGATAAGGATAAGAGGTCTCATAATTCTTTTGGTGCTCTTTGGGATAAGATGGATGATGGTACAGATTGGGAGGATGGTCTTAAGACCAAGGAAGGTGTAGTCAATGAGAGTGATAGTGAGGTTGAAGAAGTCATTTCGATTGATGATCGGCATGGTTCTCATCAGCCTGGTCCATGATGATGTTTTACTTTCATTGTTCATGCACCTTTAGGTGGTTTTTTCCTATTGGTGTTATTTGTTTTGTAATCGTTTAGTAGGTCATATGGCATGTCATATGATGTAGTGGTTGTTCAGGCATTTGCTTGAGGTTAATGTAGCATTGCAGCTACATTCCATTGTACTTCAATGTTTTTGGGAATATATTTTACCGGGGTTAGGATTCCCCTTTACCCAAAAAAAAAAAAAACTTTCAGTAACTTGTCATTTTTAGTTAGACAGTTTGTTAGTTTGTTAAAGTTAGTTACTGGTTTGTTAGAATTTACATTTTAGGACCTTTAACTTTCTAAACTTTACATTAAAAGCTTTGTAGTTTCATTTACTTTACATTTCAAGCACATTACTTTTATGTTTTTAAACTTTGGACTTTTGTGAATAAAATTTGGTAATTGCAAAGTGTTTTACGGATATATAGCTTAATATTTTTCACCCTTTTTACTTGTTGTTTGAAATAGACAAAGAATATCCAAGTACCCTATCAACCAAGGACAATAATAAACTTGAAATTTTTAGGACTTTCAATTGGTCAAGAATCGAGAGAAACGAACTTCAATATACTCAATTTCAAATGGCGCCGCTGCCGGTTCTTTGACTTTACGAGAGACTATTAATTGACGGTTTTCATTGGCTTTTGGGATCCGTTCACCTCGTGAACGTTATTTTTACGTATCATAAATCAAAAACAAAAAAAATCAAATATATAAAAATATAAAAACTAAAAAATAACAAAAACAATTCTTTTCCTAAAGAATTGACCAAAAAAATAAAAAATTCAAAAACAATCTTTTTCCTAAGAGATTGCAACCAAAAATATATATTATTGGATTTCCTCGGTTTTTACGTACATATAGTATTTTCTTTAAAAAACCCAATAAATACAAAAATATTTAATCTATATTATTATATGTAGATATGTATACATATACGAACAACCAATACACATATCTCCATAAGTATTGCTTTTGCAATACACCGTGTTAGGGAGCGTTCCAGTCCTTGACACGTGTATCGATCAAATTTAATTAAGCAAGAATAGATAAATACTTCCAATAGGCAATAATTCGAAGAATGCAAACTACAAAGTCAATAGAAAGGCGATGTGCTATAAAATTCCATCTAAGGGTTAATAGGTACTTAAGTGCTTCGCGCCACCTAACCCCCAGTTCACTAGTGTGTATTCTAAGATGGAAGGCTTGATTGGGGGTCTGGCACCCAAGTAGTAATTACATATATTATACTTTCTTGTGGATATTTCATATTGAATCTCGAAGAGGATAATCCCTTCTTCTTCAAAGTCGAACGAGAGCTTCTCTCTCACTCCTTTTATTGAGTTGCATGCTCACTCGCGGGCGTGCACAAATACCATTTCGTGTAGAACCCCTTCCTCCCAAAAGGAAGAAAAAGAGAAAGAGTAAAAACACCACCGTCCATCAAGCCGATCCCGAGAATCGTGCTTTGATCCACACACAACACGAAGCCATGGCCGGCGTTGACACTCGACCTTTGATGGAGCACTTGAAATCCATTGTGCAAGGATATGCCGATGCTATCAAGATACCCGATATTCCCGCAAACACCTTTGAGCTAAAGACATCCATGATTAACCTTGGTTTCAAACACACCATTTTTTGGGAATAAAAATGATAATCCACATGATCACCTTAAGAAGTTTCTTGCTCTTTGCAACACCATTAAGTACGATGGAGTTCCCCATGATGCCATTAAGTTGATATTGGTACAATTTTCACTAGAGGGAAATGCTAAGCATTGGTTAGATACACAACCACTCGAGAGCATTACTACATGGGATGATTTCACTAAGAAGTTTTTGAACAAGTTCTTTCCCCCATCTAAGACCACGACTTTGAGAAACTTAATTATAGGCTTTCAACATAAACCTAGTCAAACATTTAGTGATGCTTGGCAGGAGTTCAAGGAGTTATTGAGGAGATGCCCAAATCATGGATTCAATGAGGTTCACCAAATCAATACTTTCTATGATGGATTAAGACCTCATCACCAAGAATCACTCAATGCTTCTGCGGGTGGAAATATTTTTGCTAAATCCATTCAAGAAGCTTGGGACATTATTGAGACCAAATCAATGGTGCAAACTAACAATCAATTTGAAGAAAGGGTTCATGTTGTGTAAAATAGTTCTCAAACACCTTGTGATAACCAATTCCTCGAGAGTCACCAAGAGATACTCCAAAGAATGGATAGGAATCAAGATATGAGTCTTAAGGCAAATCAAGAATTAATCCAAACCATTAAGGGCCTTTCATTGAACAATTCCACTAATGATGTGCATGCTATTACTCTTTCATGTGAGACTTTTGGAGGTCCCCATTCCTTCCAACAATGTGACAAAGTTCAAGGTTATTAAGTTGAGTGTTATGCTTACCAAGAAGAACATAGAGAAACTTTTAAACCCAACATCAATCAAAACAACCTTTCTTACAAGTCTCAAAACTACCGTGCTCCACCGGGATTTCCACCCCATCCACCCACCCTTACTCAACCCAATCCCCCTTAATTGTTACAAAGGAACCAAGGGCCAAGACCACAATACCAAGGGAACAACTACAAAGCACCCAACACCTTTCAAAATCAACCAAACAACTTTCTTCCACCCAATCAAGGATTTAATCCACCACCCCACCCTTCCCAAATCAAGGATATGGGCCACATGATACTCATGAGTATGTTAAAAGGAGAATTCGTGAAAGTGAGAAGAAAATGCAAGAGCAAATGAAACTTACAATGTAGGAGCAAACTAAGAGGCTTTTGATGGCATTTAATCAAAGACCACAAGGGGCTTTGCCTTCTAACATACAAACAAACCCGAGGGCCAATGTCAATGCTATCACAACAAGAAGTGGAAAGAAAAATCATGATCCTTCACTACCCAAACCTAATTTGGTAAAGCCTACTATGATTCCTTCTTGTGATAAGCCTTCTACATCTAGTTCACCATCCTCAAATTCTACTACTTCACCACCAACATTTTCTCAACCTATACTCACTTCTCCTTTACCTTCCACACCTACTCATGAAGCACCCAACAAAGAAAATCCTTCAACAACCACTCAACCACAACCAAAACCAAGTCTCCCTTATCCATCAAGATTGAGAAAGGAAAAGCTTAAGAACAAGGATGATATACAAGTCTCAAACTTTTTGAGGATGTTCAAGCAACGTAACATAAACATCTCCTTTGCGGAAGCCTTAGCCAATATGCCTAAGTTTGCTAAGATGATCAAGGACTTACTTTCTAACAAGGAGAAATTGGTGGATTTGCCTGATACTTCCTTGAATGAAAATTGCTCCGCGGTTTTGCTTAAGAAGTTGCCTACTAAGCTTGGAGATCTGAGAAGGTTTTTCATTCCTTGCAATTTTCCGGGGGTGGAAAATTGCATGGCATTAACGGATTTAGGAGCAAGCATAAATCTCATGCCATTATCAGTTTGGAAAAGACTTTCACTCCCCAAGCTCACTCCTACTAAGATGACTCTTGAGTTGGCCAACCGTACTATAGCTTATCCGGTGGGAATTGTGGAGGATGTTTTTGTTGGGGTGGATAGAATTACCATTCCCACGGATTTTGTAGTGGTTGATTATGATATGGATCCGAGAGTTACTTTGATTGTTGGTAGGCCATTTTTTAGAACGGGTCGAACTCTTATAGATGTGGCGGAGGGTGAGCTTACAATGAGGGTAGGAGATGAAAGAGTTGTGTTTAATATGAGCAAGTTGTCAAAGAAGTCTAATGAGCCCGAAGCGGTGAAGCATATTGATGTTGTGAATGAGGAGGAAACTCAAGATGATATCCTTGATGAAGTTTGTGATGAATATATTTATGAAGCTTTCTTAATGGAGATTATGATTTACCTCATGTTGAGACCATTGCTTCCATTACTTCATCCTTGGATTTTCATGAACCTCAAGAGCTTAACTTTGGTTATTTTGTGATTTATTCCAATCCTCTTTTTGAAACCTCATATGATAACCCACTTTTCCACCATGATGAAGACATCAATGAGGATCTTAGTGATGAAGAATCTCTTCTTTGTGAATCACCAACATATGATGCTTATAGTGATGATGAGAACTCCACTTGTGACTCTCCATTTGTTGATGAATACACTTCCTTGAGTTTTGAGGAATCACCAATCTTTGATATACCAATCTATGATGTTTATGGTGATGAGAAGGATTCTATCATGGATGAGAGTGATGAGTTTTTAGAGGTGGATATACCTTTTGAGTACACTCTTGGATATCTTGATGAGGAGGGGGATATACTGTGACAATCCGTCAATTTATGATTGATATTTTATTCTCAAATGTTATTTAAAAACATTATTTTAATGTTATAATATGAACTCACTCATTTTTTCGGAAGAAATTTGGGTTTACGTCTTGAAGTAGCATTGGCTACGTCTAAACAGGAGGACTCTACGTTACGTGCTTACGTTTACATACACCGTTTTTGGTGACAGTCCGACATTTTAGGAAATAAATTTATCCGTGAATATTATTTTGGGATTTTAAATTTAAGTTAGTTCATAAACTCACAAATTTAGGAGAAGAGATTAGGACTTACGTGAATAATTTTACGTCCTTTACGACTAAACCGGAAACCTTAGGATTACGTATTTACGTTTTTGAACTCCGTGTTTGATGAGACAATTTTTATTAGATTCGTTTTGTGCCGTTGACTCATAATTTATAAAAACGTTTTTCATAAACCGACCCGAGGGCACGTAGATCGAGGAAACTAGAATCGAGGAGTACCCGTAAATTAGTGGAGATGAGACAAGTGGGACACTTGTCCCACCCCCACTAATGGATGGCAAGAATAAGCCACAAGACCACCTTTGGTGGCAAGTTTATATTAACTTTGAGGACACTTGTCGTCCTAAACTTTACAAAACCAAAAACCACTACCCAAAAACCATTTCTCATTATCTCTTACATGCAAACTAGCTAAAAACTCTAAACTCTCTCTTCCTCCCTTTATTTGAACGGCCAAACACCACCACAAATCACCATCCTCATCAACTTTTCAACCATAAGCATCATCTATATTCAACATATGTTGATAGTTACTTAAAAAGATGAAGATTGGAGGTGATTTTAACAACTAGCAAGGAGTTTCCATGGAGATCAAGGGCTGATTTTTGGAGAAGTCTACAAATATTTGGTGATCCTAGAAGTGGTGTTGATATCTCATAAGATTGGTTACCCAAAACCAAGCCTTGTTCATCATCAATCCCATCTTTTCATCACTTTGGTGGTATAGAGATTGTTCTTCCTATCCTCTTGTTATTTTGATTATGTAATCTTGTATTTTCTTTATTTATGTATATGTATATGATGATGAATGATGATTAAAAATATTATATGGGGATTTGGTGTTGATAGATTTGATAAACATGGGTAAAAAGATGGAAAACCACATGTAAAATGGTTAAATCTTGCTTAATAAGATGGCTGTATAAAAACAGTAACTAACCAAATGATAAACTGGTAAAATAGAATAGTGGAATCAATTTACAGTAAGTATTAGGTGTTATACACATGTGAGAGTTGGCTATGCAATGTAATCATCAAAATGAGTGAGATATGATTAAAACAAGATTAGACTGCAAATCTGACTACACTGTTTTGGACGAATTTATTAAAATATTTAGAAGTTGACTCATCAGTAGCTATAAAGGAATAAAAGAAGCACATATCATGTAGTTTCTGTCAAAAACATTTGAGGTCCTATCTCATTATAGAACTCTGGATATGGACATTTTAGTTGACTTAAAATTTAGGACTGATTTTGTAAATAAATAGTATATAATATAAGCACTCAAAAATTTATATAACATATACATATATAAAACCCACTAGTTGATAATAATCATAAATAAAGATATATATATATATATATATATATATATATATATATATATATATATATATATATATATATATATATATATATATATATATATATATATATATATATATATATATATATATATATATATATATATATATATATATATATATATATATATATATATATATATATATATATATATATATATATATATATATATATATATATATATATATATATATATATATATATATATATATATATATATATTGATATTAAAATGACACATGTTATATAAATTACAAGTATAAATGTTTTTCCAAGTTATAAAACTATATACCTAAGTTTTACGTCTTTTCGGCTAAAACTGAAAGATTAACGTTTTTGTCAAATAAAACTTAGACGGTCGGACCCGTCTAATGTAAACTTTTATAAACTCACATACTGATGTATAAACTTATATAACAAGAAAAAACCGATAAAACCCGAGCTTTACAACATATAGACATTAACGGGCCAAAGTAGCCTTATTGGACTATAAACCCGACTAGTTGGTAAAACACTTATAAACTTACTTATTGGGCTTAACCCATTTGGGCCCAACATGTAAAGTATAATACTGATATTAAAAGTATAATTGGGCTAATGAAAAGTATTGGGCTTGTAATAGTCTTATTGGGCCTAAAACATGTAAACAAGATAAACTAGTGAAACTAGTATAAAAATGTTACCAACACATAAACACTATAATGAATGAGTAAAGATGTACAATCCCACTTGATCATCATCATATTTATTAAATCATCATATATATACATAGTTATGGTTTTTATAGAGTCATTGGACAAGAGTCTAAGACGAGTATTGTTTGTCTAGGTTTCTGTGATTAAAGCACGTATCGTACATCCGAATTGCCGATAACCCGCTTTCCCACTTCAACGTGAGTTCATAGCCTCGCACTCTTTTAAATGTTTTTATGAAATGTTTTATCAACCCGCGAGGGAGATAACATGTTAGTTTTGATAAAATAGGACATCATTTGTCCCGATTGTTTGTTTATTGATTTGGACCCGAATGATTGTATGACCCGATGAATGATTATATGACCCAATGTATGAAATAAAATGGATTATTAAAGTTAGGTTATGTCACTAAAAGTCCCATTAGCATGAATTGTGAACTACCGGGATTTGGTAGACGCTTATGCATATAATAGTACTATTTGGGGATGATCACCCCAACTCGCGCCTTGACGGTTGATCCCCGTCGTGCCACATTGATTGGTAAGCGAATTTATGTATGAGAAGATTTCCATAGCGTGATTTTTGTGACGACACGCTAATTTAGATGGGCAAATTGAGTTTTGGGTTAGCTACCCGTTGTTTGTTGTAGTAAGGTAACAATGTCATGCGGCTTATAATAATCCAAAAATAACGAAAGACTGCTATACGCACTGAATTACGATATATTGCCTGAGTAGCAATACGAGGTCTTATTATTGATATTATGTTCGTGTTTTGGTTTTACATAACCATATTCATATAACGGTTTTTATTTAACTCTATACAATGTTATAAAACGTATTGTATGATGTTTTTACGACAATGGTTCGTATAATGATTTTGAAGGCAAATGCCTATATTATGATTTTTGATAAGGATATGTATAAAATGACTTTGGCTATTTTATGGCCTATTACAAAGATTTGTACAAAATGTTTTTCGGTAATAATTTTATACCGATGTTATATTGATGGATTTAATTAAACTCTATGAATTCACTCGGCGTTTTCGCTGACCTTTTCTTTTAACATGTTTTGTCTCAGGTACTTGAAGGTAATTCTCGGGAAGACAACAAGAATTCATGGCCCGCACTTAAATAACAAATTTCCATTCAAATGTTTTGTAAAAACTGTATGAAATAATATGACTTGGGACCTATGTAAATTTGATATTTATGAATGGAAATGCTTTATTATTAAACGACGCGATTTTTATGCGTTGTCTGTGATGTAAGTAATGTGCTATCCCGTAACACCAACGAGTCTTCCGCTATATTGAATTGTGTAAATTTGGGGGTGTTACAGTTTGGTTCCAGAGCTCTCGTTATAGATAAAGAAAGATTTTTAAAACCAAGGTTTTGAATAAAACATTTCAAAATCTTTTAACTATAAACATTTTTCTCAAAATGTCTAAAAATCTTTTGACTATAACGGTGCCGAAGAATTCCCGAGTTACCGACAAGGCCAGACTGAGAAGTGTTATTTTAATATATATATAACTTGTATTATATATATATATATAGGGTAGGGATACATTAAAAAGGCCCTTAAAATAAAAAGTCTAGGAAGGATTATGGGAGTGACATGTGTCACTTTGCCACATCATCATGCCACATAATCATGACACCTCAACACTTAAAAAAATTTGAATTTTTTTTTAAAAAAAAATTTACGAATTTTTTTTTTCAAAAAAAAAATTTCGAAATTTTTATTTTATAAAAAAAAAATTTCGAAAAAATTTTTTCGAAAATTTTTTTTTTGAAATTTTTTTCCGAAATTTTTTTTTTCAGAAAGATTTTTTTCGATTTTTTTTTAAAATAATCTACTGCATCACAGTTATATGTTTGATGCATCAACTTAATAAGTTAATGCATCACATAATTAGTTACTTCATTAAGTTCGGTGATGAACTATAATGCAGTAACTTATTAATGTGATGCATTAACTTATTAACATGATGCATCAAAATATATAATTGCGACGCAGTAAATTATCTTCTGTTTTATTTAAAAGTTTATAAAAATAATCTACTGCATCACAGTTATATGTTTGATGCATCAACTTAATAAGTTAATGCATCATAGTAATTAGTTACTGCATTAAGTTCGGTGATGAACTATAGATGCAGTAGATTATCTTTTGTTTTATTTAAAAATTTAAAAAAAATAATCTACTGCATCACAGTTATATGTTTGATGCATCAACTTAATAAATTAATGCATCACTGTAATTAGTTACTGCATTAAGTTCGGTGATGAACTATAATGCAGTAACTTATTAATGTGATGCATTAACTTATTAACATGATGCATCAAAATATATAATTGCGATGCAGTAGTTTATCTTTTGTTTATTTTTAAAAAAATTTAAAAAAAAAGTTGATATGTATTTTTTCAAAAAAAATAGAAAAAAAAATAGAAAAAAAAATTTTGAAAAAAAAATTTTGTAAAAAAAAATTTCGAAATTTTTTTTTTCGAAAAAAAAATTAGAATTTTTTTTTCGAAAATATTTTTTTTTGAGAAAAAATTTCGAATTTTTTTAAAAAAAATCGAATTTTTTAAAATAGTGAGGTGTCATCATTATGTGGCATGGTGATATGGCATAATGACACATGTCACTTCTCATTTTACCCCATTCCTATATATATATATATATATATATATATATATATATATATATATATATATATATATATATATATATATATATATATATATATATATATATATATATATATATATATATATATATATATATATATATATATATATATATATATATATATATATATATATATATATATATATATATATATATATATATATATATATATATATATATATATATATATGATGTAATTTGATTACATGATTGTTTGATGATTATTTTAATATTTATGCGAGGTATTTATATGACGTAGATTGTCACAAGGAACTCTAACTCCCCTAGCAAATCAATTGAAGCTATTCCCATAGGAATTCTAGCTATTCTAGATCTAAACCAAGTTGTGAATATTTATGATCCCAACAAAATGGTTGATATTCGTAGAAATGTAGATATTAGTTGATTGTAATCTTCAAGAAGAGTTGGCGAGATTAAATATGATATCGATGTCATGACGATCTTTCCTTATAGAGTGGAGTTTAACAAAATGTTACCACCTGGAAAGGTGTCATCTGATTCGTTGTCACCCAATTCTTAAATTTGAAATCGAAAGGGTGAATGTTGCACTTGAGGCTGTCATTGGAACCATTACCCAAAAGCATCATGCCACCAGTACCTTTCCGAGAAGTCTAATTGAATGTGTCAGTCATTTCCTACTAGAGACTCATTTGATAACTATTGTTGTAAGAGCTATAGGATTGGAAATTAAGTGTCGTTCATGTTGAACTTTTATTGCCCTTTCAAGGCCTAAAAATAAGGTTGAAAGTATTGGAGAATGAGGTAGGATATTGCATTGAGTATAAGTTGATTGAAACTTGAATAAAGTAAAATTTAACTTGTATGGAATAAGAAATTGTTAAGAGGAAGTCGTTAAGTTCTGTGATTGAATTTTAAGGTTTTAATTGATTGTTGATTCATGTGAAGGGTTGTTCTTAGGCCATTGTCTAATGACGAGGATGCCTAGTGTCCAATAAATAAATTGAAGAAATCTTCTTCTGAATTGGGACCGATGGATCTTCCGGGATAGGTGGGACACCTAATGACTCTTGTAGATTAGTATTCATTGTGGTATCTTTTAAAAATAATCCCTAACTTAACTGAGACATCAGTTGGTAGGATGAGCTCTTGGAATTGTATGACATAGTGACACATAATGTGTTACGGTACAATTTTGACTTGTTTGTGATTAATAAAAAGACTACCATTGATTGCTAAATCTTACATGTATCGATGTTATCTATCCTTTATTGCTTCATCCTAATGTTCGCATTAGTGATCCAACCATTGAACAAGTACTCATCTCGATTTGAGTTACGTTGTGGATTATTCATTTTGAGCGCCATCGAGGTCATGAACCTCATGATTATTTGGCTAAGCTCATTTCCTGATATATTGTAGTTAGTTCTTGATGAACAACTTTTCATCAATCTTTTTGCAGATCACTCATTGTTTTTATAAGATAAAACAGTATCCTTTGATGAAAAATTGGGTTTTCATCACCATATGGATTATTCAAAGTGAGATTTATAAGTGATCGTTATCGAAATGAAGTTGTTTATAAAACACCTTGGAAAACTTAATTGTTTCCATAAAAAGAACATCTTTGTAAATTTATTTTTGATTCTTAATTAAGAATTAAGCATGAAAATATATTTATTTTAAACATGATGACAAAAGTTTTGACGAACTGAGTATTGCATCGTTAATCTTAAAATTGTATATAGTTGCGCGCCTACATACAATTTGGAAGGAACCATGCAAGGCTGATTAGTAGTCACCATGAAACTATTAATACACACTAAATTTTCTTTGAAGTTGTGAAAGATTAAATTTTATGAGATCTGCAAGAAGTGCAAAATAGGGACATATTGTTAGAGACATCTACATATGTGCCCGTACCAATTATTATTCTGAGTCGAATTTAATCATCTAAGGAAATTGTCTTAAATGACAATTGATATTCCCTCTTTGTCCAATTCTCCCGTGGTGAGATTCTTAGGAAAAGTATTTGATTACTGAGTGTTGATACCCAACTAGATGTATCGACGTTCCTATCATTTATTTTGATTAGATTTCATTTGAATGACATGGGTAACGATCCGATGAGCTTTCGAATGCGTACTCAATTCATGAGAACATGGGATAGACTCATATTCGTTAATGTTTTCGTCTGTATCTGATTTGAAATTCTCTTGCGTAGATCATGCGTTAACCTTACTCTTCTTAAGGTTAGTTATGTCTCCATATATCCTTGAACTTGTGAAGGGTTATGAGTTATTATTAGTCTTTTGAGAAGTTCACATCTTATCAACGATAATGAAACTAGAAAGTTAATAGTGCCAGTAGAATGAATTTATTGATTATGACATGACGACATTGTCTTAATTGATGGGAACCCGTGTAGAAATCCCCTAAAAGATAAGATGTTGATTATCAAAAGTGATCTAAATAATTTTTAGTGGATGACCATATCCTGCATTTAGACTTGAAATTATACCGTGAATGGTTGTAAATTAGTCATAGATATTATAATCTAGAAAGAACCTAAGGTAGATTTATTAAAAGATGTTCATGTTATTTGAAACTTCTGAGGTATTTGTTGTTGAATTACCTAGACTTTCGCCATTAAGGCAAGTTGAAATTGGTATTGATTATATTCCCGGTGCTGCACCTGTGGCATGTGCACTGTACGTCAGCACCATCTGAATTAAAAGAATTACCGTGCAACTGAGAGAGTTGTCGGAGAAAGCTTTTATTCTACCAAGCTCGTCATCATGAAGAGCTATGGTGTTATCATTTCCTTATATTTGTTTATTACAGTGAACCAGGTAAATTGACGATCAAAATCTATATCCACTACCCAAGATGATAGATTTGTTCGATCATTTATGAGGTTCTAGCGTATGTTTTAAAAATTTTGATCCCCGATATGGTTATCATCAACTTCGCGTCCGCGAAAAAGATTATCTATTCCAATCACTACATCCAGAACTTGTAATGAACATTATGAGTTTCACGTGATGTCGTTTGGATTGACTAATACACATGTAGCATCCATAAATTTGGTGAATCACGTGTGTAGGCTGTAATTTGATAAATTCGTGATTGTGATCATTAAGGACCATCTGTTTGTTTCTAAGAATAAGAATGAGTTAATAAATATTTATTGACTGCCCTGAATTGGCCGAACAATGAAAATATGTACCTTGAGTATTTAACATGTGATTAACGGCTTAATCCTTTACATGATTTGACCGTGTGATTAATAAGATAATGGGATCTATATTGACATTTCAAAAATTAGAGCCATTAAGGCTTAGGGTTATACCAAAAAGGAGGTGCAAATATGTTTTAACAAAGGATTTTTAAGGAATCATTCCTTATAACTAAATCATTTAACTAAACTCCTGTTTAGGAGTAAATGTTTGTGCATACCTCAAAACAACCTAAAAGGGATTGAGGAAAACATTTAAACCATAACTTGAAATTTGAAACGACAATTTTTGCTTTTCAACTAAGAAAATTTCGACCAAAGTATAAACAAAGAATTTTTCGAACATTTACGAATCTTATTAATTATTTTCGATAAATCAATAAAGATCATGTTAACTAAATTCAAACTCATTTTAAAATATTTTTCTATAATTGGACGAACTGAGAAATTTAAAATTTCTGACGTTGACGTTTCATGAAAATTAAATATTTAATATTTGATTAATTGTAATATTTATCAACGCTTTAAACGTCGGAATGAGCAAAACTAATAAAAATGATAGTTGAGACGAAACTAAAACTTAGAAAATATGAAGAAATAATTTCTGAGTAAATTGTGGACATGATAATTATTTCATTGGGGAAGGTGAATGTAGATACTGGCACATTATATAGAAAGGATAAAGAACCAATTAGGATGTGTTTCTTAATAATGACTGTGCAAAATAAACCGCCGAACGATTTAAAAATAGCTGATGTTTGTAAAAATGATAATATAGATAATAAAAAGGGGTTCGCGGCTAATATGAACCATTAGAATTGAGAAGCCGATGGCGTTAAATGTATAAAAGGCCACTTGTGGTTGCTTAAATATTGAGATGTAGTCATGTTGGAATCTCGTAAGATTAAGTATTCTATTCATGTCATTTCTGATTAAATGTATCTTTATCTGAAGAAGTTGTACTGATGCAATTTATGAAGGCAGACATCGCCTCATACATTAGTAAACGTCTAAACTATTGCAAAGGTCATCATTTGAATTTGATTCGATTTGGGTCATCGTCGACAGACTGACCAAATCTCCTAATATCATTCCTGTTAATGATAGATTCTCGATGAAGAAATTGACTCTTTTTGTATTTAAAGGAGTTATGTAAGCATGGTGTGCCTGTATCATTCATATCTATCAAGATCCTCGCTTCGCACCGAATTTCTAGAGTTTTGCTCAGAAGTCATTGGGAACGAACCTTGATGAGAGTACTGTTTACCACCCCAATCGAAGGGACGAGGTAAAGTAACGATACAAATACTAGAAGTGTTGTTTTATGCTTGAATGATTGACCTTTGGTAATGAACCGTATAATCGCTTTCCTTTAGAGAGATTATCGTTGATAATTATCGTATTAGGATCGAGATCGAATCTTGTTAGGATCTATATATGAGAGCATCTGTAAGAAGGAGTTGGGAGGAAGACACCCGACATACACCCATTATGAGTTGGACATGTCTTTTAGGTTTAAGGTTGCCTATGATGACAAACCTAACCTTACAAAATACCCGACCCGCGAGACTTGAAATGACTGTTGAAATTAGGATTTGATTATTGACTGCCAGTAGTGGGCAGAAGGTTATGTGAATATGAAATGTAGATCTTGAAGTGCAGGATGGTTAGCGAATTTATGCCAAAAAGTTTCACCATGGAAAAGTGAATTGATGATCTGAAAGATCATGGGAAATAAGTCCCCGTTTTATGGGACCATTGAGATAATGAAAAAGTTGGTTTGAAAGGCATATAAGCTGGATCTACCCTATGACTTCAAGGACTGCGCGAATTATGTTTCGTACATCGAACTTGATAAAATGTCTATCAAGTGAAAATCTGACAATTCCTTAATTAAGTTTGGATCGGCGAAAAGTTGCATTCATCAAAAACCCGTGAACATCATGGATAGATAAAGTAAGTTAACATTAAGCCTGATCATATTCCGTAGTTATGTTTGATGAAACTCTCTTATTGTAATGAATTACACTTGTGAGAAAAGACCGAATGTGGAGGAAATACCCACATGGCTCTAACTCTATAAGAAGCGAGTAGTAAGATAAATCGATCTTTGAGGACAAAGATCCTGTTTAGGGGTAAATGCTGTGACAATCCGTCAATTTATGATTGATATTTTATTCTCAAATGTTATTTAAAAACGTTATTTTAATGTTATAATATGAACTCACTCATTTTTGGGAAGAAATTTGGGTTTACGTCTTGAAGTAGCATTTGCTACGTCTAAACCGGAGTACTCTACGTTACGTGCTTACGTTTACATACACCGTTTTTGGTGACAGTCCGACATTTCAGGAAATAAATTTATCCGTGAATATTATTTTGGGATTTTAAATTTGAGTTAGTTCATAAACTAACAAATTTACGAGAAGAGATTAGGACTTACGTGAATAATTTTACGTCCTTTATGACTAAACCGGAAACCTTAGGATTACGTATTTACATTTTTGAACTCCGTTTTTTATGAGACAATTTTTATTAGATTCGTTTTGTGTCGTTGACTCATAATTTATAAAAACGTTTTTCATAAATCGACCCGAGGGCACGTAGATCGAGGAAACTAGAATCGAGGAGTACCCGTAAATTAGTGGAGATGAGACAAGTGGGACACTTGTCCCACCCCCACTAATGGATGGCAAGAATAAGCCACAAGACCACCTTTGGTGGCAAGTTTATATTAACTTTGAGGACACTTGTCCTCCTAAACTTTACAAAACCAAAAACCACTACCCAAAAACCATTTCTCATTATCTCTTACATGCAAACTAGCTAAAAACTCTCAACTCTCTCTTCCTCCCTTTATTTGAACGTCCAAACACCACCACAAATCACCATCCTCGTCAACTTTTCAACCATAAGCATCATCTATATTCAACATATGTTGATAGTTACTTAAAAAGATGAAGATTGGAGGTGATTTTAACAACTAGCAAGGAGTTTCCATGGAGATCCAGGGCTGATTTTTGGAGAAGTCTACAAATATTTGGTGATCCTAGAAGTGGTGTTGATATCTCATAAGATTGGTTACCCAAAACCAAGCCTTGTTCATCATCAATACCATCTTTTCATCACTTTGGTGGTATAGAGATTGTTCTTCCTATCCTCTTGTTATTTTGATTATGTAATCTTGTATTTTCTTTATTTATGTATATGCATATGATGATGAATGATGATTAAAAATATTATGTGGGGATTTGGTGTTGATAGATTTGATAAACATGGGTAAAAAGATGGAAAACCACATGTAAAATGGTTAAATCTTGCTTAATAAGATGGCTGTATAAAAACAGTAACTAACCAAATGATAAACTGATAAAATGGAATAGTGGAATCAATTTACAGTAAGTATTAGGTGTTATACACATGTGAGAGTTGGCCATGCAATGGAATCATCAAAATGAGTGAGATATGATCAAAACAAGATTAGACTGCAAATCTGACTACACTGTTTTGGACGAATTTATTAAAATATTTAGAAGTTGATTCATCAGTAGCTATACAGGAATAAAATGAAGCACATATCATGTAGTTTCTGTCAAAACAATTTGAGGTCCTATCTCATTATAGAACTCTGGATATGGACATTTTAGTGGACTTAAAATTTAGGACTGATTTTGTAAATAAATAGTATATAATATAAGCACTCAAAAATTTATATAAAATATACATATATAAAACCCACTAATTGATAATAATCATAAATAAAGATATATATATATATATATATATATATATATATATATATATATATATATATATATATATATATATATATATATATATATATATATATATATATATATATATATATATATATATATATATATATATATATATATATATATATATATATATATATATATATATATATATATATATATAGGGTGGAGTTATTCTACAAAAAATCTTATAATAAAAAGGATAGGATGAATTGTGGGGTTGACATGTGTCATTCTCTCAAATTATTATTCCACATCATATAGTCATGTCATGTCAAATAATTTTTAAAAAAATTGATTTTTTTTTGAAAATAATTTTAAATATAAAAAAAATTCGTAAAAAAAAATTTCGAAATTTTTTTTTTCGAAATTTTTTTTTAGAAATTTTTTTTTTCGAAATTTTTTTTTTCGAAAATTTTTTTTCGAAAATTTTTTTTTCGAAACTTTTTTTTCAAATTTTTTTTCCATAAATCTTTTTTTTCAAAAATATTTACTGCATCACAATTAAATTTCGAAAAAATATTTCGTAAATTTTTTTTTTTCAAAATTTTTTTTGAAAATATTTTCATTCTTTTTTATGCATTATAGTTACATGTTTTAGTGCATCATGTTTATAAATCAATGCATTATAGTGCATTCACCAATGTTTTAATTATGATGTATACAATTATAACTATGATGCGGTAACTATTACATTAATGCACCAATAGTACAAGTGATGACTAGTGATATAGTTTTTATTCTCCAATGGATAACTATAATACATTTACTTATAATGTATTAATGTCATAATTATTATGCATTAAGGTTATAAATTACTACACCACTCGTGAAGCACAAAACTTATAACTACAATGCGGTAAACTTGTATTATAATGCACTGAAATTTGGTGCATTAAAAATTCAATTTACTGCATCATAGTTATCCATATAGAAAATCAATGTTATATTATTAGTAATCACATGTATTTTAGTGTGTGATAGTTATAATTTGTCACATCGTAGTTTTAAATGTGTTGCATCATACATATGAGAATTAAACCATAATTATAAGTTTTGTGAAGGAATTATGATGCAATAACTTAAAACCGTGATGCATTAACTTATAAATACGATGCTCTAAGACGTATAACTGTGATGCACTTGATTTTTATTGATGTGTTGTAGTGAATCACACTTAAAATTTCAGTGCATTAAGATTCTAAATATGGTGCATAAAGGTAATTAATAAGTTCCTTATTCTTGATGTATTAAATCATCTACAGTAACTGTGATGCAAAGATTTTTTTCCATAATAGTTTCAAAAAAAATTAATTTTGAAAAGAAAAAACATTCGGAAAAAAAAAATCGAAAAAAAAATTTGAAAACATTTTTCAAAAACAAAAAAATAGAAAAAAAATTTCGAAATAAAATATTTTTTGAAAAAAAAATATTTTTATGAAAAAAAATTTTGAACATTTTAAAAAAAAAAAAAGTTTAAAAAAAAAATATTTTTTGAAAAAAAATATTTTTAAAAAATTTTTTTTGAAAAAAAAAAATTATTTTTTGAAAAAAAAAATTATTTTTTGAGGAAAAAATTTTTGCTAAAAATTTTTCGAAATTTTTTTTTTGATTTTTTATTAAAGAGATGATGTTTGATAATGTTGTGAGAAGGTGACACATGTCACTCCCACATTCATCCCTTCTTTTTTATTTATTCTATTATAAGGATTGTTTTATTTTACCCCAACTCTATATATATATATATATATATATACATATATATATATATATATATATATATATATATATATATATATATATATATATATATATATATATATATATATATATATATATATATATATATATATATATATATATATATATATATATATATATATATATATATATATATATATATATATATATATATATATATATATATATATATATATATATATATATATATATATATATATATATATATATATATATATATATATATATATATATATATATATATATATATATATATATATATATGTATATATTGATATTAAAATGAGACATGTTATATAAATTACAAGTATAAATGTTTTTCCAAGTTATAAAACTATATACCTAAGTTTTACGTCTTTTCGGCTAAAACTGAAAGATTAACGTTTTTGTCAAATAAAACTTAGACGGTCGGACCCGTCTAATGTAAACTTTTATAAACTCACATACTGATGTATAAACTTATATAACAAGTAAAAACCGATAAAACCCGGGCTTTAAAACATATAGACATTAACGGGCCAAAGTAGCCTTATTGGACTATAAACCCGACTAGTTGGTAAAACACTTATAAACTTACTTATTGGGCTTAACCCATTTGGGCCCAACATGTAAAGTATAATACTGATATTAAAAGTATAATTGGGCTAATGAAAAGTATTCGGCTTGTAATAGGCTTATTGGGCCTAAAACATGTAAACAAGATAAACTAGTGAAACTAGTATAAAAATGTTACCAACACATAAACACTATAATGAATGAGTAAAGATGTACAATCCCACTTGATCATCATCATATTTATTAAATAATCATATATATACATATTTATGGTTTTTATAGAGTCATTGGACAAGAGTCTAAGACGAGTATTGTTTGTCTAGGTTTCTGTGATTGAAGCACGTACCGTACATCCGAATTGCCGATAACCCGCTTTCCCACTTCAACGTGAGTTCATAGCCTCGCACTCTTTTAAATGTTTTTATGAAATATTTTATAAACCCGCGAGGGATATAACATGTTAGTTTTCATAAAATAGGACATCATTTGTCCCGATTGTTTGTTTATTGATTTGGACCCGAATGATTGTATGACCCGATGAATGATTATATGACCCGATGTATGAAATAAAATGGATTATTAAAGTTAGGTTATGTCACTAAAAGTCCCATTAGCATGAATTGTGAACTACCGGGATTTGGTAGACGCTTATGCATATAATAGTACTATTTGGGGACGATCACCCCAGTTCGCGCCTTGACGGTTAATCCCTGTCGTACCACATTGATTGGTAAGCGAATTTATGTATGAGAAGATTTCCATAGCGTGATTTTTGTGACGACACACTAATTTAGATGGGCAAATTGAGTTTCGGGTTAGCTACCCGTTGTTTGTTGTAGTAAGGTAACAATATCATGCGGCATATAATAATCTAAAAATAATGAAATACTGCTATACGCACTGAATTACGATATATTGCTTGACTAGCAATACGAGGTCTTATTATTGATATTATGTTCGTGTTTTGGTTTTACATAACCATATTCATATAACGGTTTTTATTTAACTCTATACAACGTTATAAAACGTATTGTATGATATTTTTACGACAATGGTTCGTATAATGATTTTGAAGGCAAACGCCTATATTATGATTTTTGATAAGGATATGTATAAAATGACTTTGGCTATTTTATGGCCTATTACAAAGATTTGTACAAAATGTTTTTCGGTAATAATTTTATACCGATGTTATATTGATGGATTTAATTAAACTCTATGAATTCACTCGGCGTTTTCGCTGACCTTTTCTTTTAACATGTTTTGTCTCAGGTACTTGAAGGTAATTCTCGGGAAGACAACTAGAATTCATGGCCCGCACTTAAATAACAAATTTCCATTCAAATGTTTTGTAAAAATTGTATGAAATAATATGACTTGGGACCTATGTAAATTTGATATTTATGAATGGAAATGCTTTATTGTTAAACGACTCGATTTTTATGCGTTGTCTATGATGTGAGTAATGTGCTACCCCGTAACACCAACGAGTCTTCCGCTGTATTGAATTGTGTAAATTTGGGGGTGTTACATATACTCTTTCTAGAATCTTTATTGTATGAGGATACTTTACCTTCTTTCTTGTCCCCCTCAACCTTTCAAAGTGATAAAGGAAAACAAGTCATCATGGTTCCTTCCAAGAGCTTGTTGATACCCATTTCTCCACAACCTTTCTCTCACCGTGTGACGTACACGGGAGAATCTTCTAAGGCAACCACCACTTTTTGTTTTCCCATCAAGGAACGGATTTTTGATCTTGGCATAGAGCTTGCTAAACCATCTCAGTATCCGCCTGATGCAACAAAAGGAAAACTTTTGAAAGATTTGAGAGTATCACCTTATCACCTTTTGAAGAACATATGGGCTACCATTTTGGACAACACCACCTCACTTTTTTCACCATTGCTTGGGAAGTTAGATGTTTAGTTGTGTTATAAGTGGGATGGTAATTATGTTTTTGATCCGGGGGATATTTATGGAGTTTTGATAATTGAAAACTTGTTTTACCTCATCATGGAGATTTTTCTTAAAAAGGGCAAAACTTTTCTTCTCCATGATAGGTTTTAGACACTTTTAAGTGTAGGAAGAGTCGAGCTAGAGACTCCATAAATCAAGCTTGAATAACTAGGTTTAGAAGTTTTAGACTTAGAGTGTTGTAGGCTGGGAATAAGGATGGAGAGTTGATGAGAAGTGTAGGGGAGACCTTCCTTTTGTCTTCATGTTGTTTGTAGGGTTGCTCACTCATCATGTGCTTTGGAGCTTATGGAGGAGGCCCTTGTATCCGGTTCACTTCGTTACTATTGTGATTTTTCATAGACACATTGTGCTTAAAAAATGAATTCACTATAGTTGATCTTTCCTTAGCTTGAGTTAGGCAAAGTCTATTCATTGTTATAAGTGTAGGGGAAGTTTTTACTTCCATGCTCTTAAACATTGAGGACAGTGTTTAGCTTAAGTGTAGGGGGAATCTTCTATCGAAGTGACCTTACCTAGACTTTGTCAATGACCTTCATGATAACATGGAAAATTAATTTTTCAAACATTTTTCTAATTTTGATCTACTTTGGCAACCAAAAATATGCATTCATAATTTTTGCATAAATCATTTATCATTTGTATAACACATATGTATTTGTATATATTTCTTCTTTTATTTTCCATAAAAAAATATACAAAAAGAAAAAAAAAATATAATAATGACATGGTTTAACAAGTTTAAATATCTTTGAAATATTAGGCCCGCCATGGATATTTTGACTCAACCCGAGTTTGCTTATCTAAGCATTCTCTAGCTAGTATCCTTAACCATGTAGTCCTTCATTGGTCTATTAGGCTAAGCATCCACCACTCTCATTATTTGAGACTTTAAATTTGTGGAGAATGGGAGATGATAGAGTTGAAGCAAGTATAAAAGGGCTAGATAAACTTCATGATAATTACTTGTGGCTAAACCCTTCCCTTCTTTACCTCTATTTTCTTTGCATGTATATATGTAAATAAATAATCGAGAACGGTATTAATTGGTTTGTAGTCTCTTATGCATTTTTGTCTAATCATTCATGGTTGGTATAAGTACGTCTTAAGATTCTAAGTTAGAACGTTTTATGTGTACTAGACTTATGTCATGCTTAATACTTAGCGGGTTTTTTTTTCCTTTTATTCTTTTCAACTTTCTTTGTGAAGAATAAAGAAAAATAAGAGCGGCTTACAAAAAAATGAGTGGCTAGAAAAAAGAGAAAAAGAAAAAAGAAAAAGAAAAAGAAAATAATTATACAAGACTCCCAAGAGGGGCAATGAAGTGTTAATTATAGTAACTATTAGATTCCAATATTACCTTGACGGGTTGTGGGGATTTAATAGTTGCTCCAATCCAATATTACCTTGACGGGTTGCGGGATTGAAGATCCAAAGTCTCAAAAAGGCGGAGGATGTAAATTATTGCATGAGTTTTATTTTTCTTTCCTTAGCGAGTGTGTAGCTACTTATTAACGCATGACATGAGGATTTTACACATAAGGCGAATCACTTATTATTCTTGAGTCGGACTTATATTAATTGTGAGCGGTTTTTCAAGTAATGCATGAGAGGATTACTTAGGATTAAAATCGTGCTTCCTTATTTTTGGATTTTACATTTCTTATATTTCACGCTTTAAATAATGACAAATTTGCCTTCAAGCAATTTGCTCAAATAATAACCGGTTCCACATTTAATTGTCATGAATAAGTTGATGCACTTTTTACTTGTGAATGCAATGATCCCATTTTTAAGCTTGGTATGGGAAAAGTGAAACTTGAGGGTGATAAGTGTCCATGGTACCAAATCCCTAATTTAAGTCATTGATTTCTTTATGAGTTTTTCCATCAAAACCATTTCAAGAAAATTGAAAATATATAAATAGAATTGTTTTCTTTGCATTGCATTGTACAAAATCAAAATCATGCATCATATAGAGTAGAATAGTGTAATAGCATTCCATATTGGCCAAGGTGGGTTAATTATGAGTAAAATGTAAAATTGTGCTTTAAAATATAGCATTGCATGAGGTCATGGCAATGTTCAAGTGTAGGGGATTTGATATGAGTAAAATCTCATATCAATTAATCAACAAATCACCCTAAAACACATGAAAAATACCTAACTTTTGTGTTATAAAGCAGTATTATGTGGTATGTTTTGTGTTTGTGATTAAATAGGTAACAAGGATACAATTTCAAGCAAACAAGAGGAAATCAAGCTCATTTATGATGGAAAGATAAGAGAAGGATCAAAGATGACAAGTCATTTGAAGATGAAGGACCTATCTTGACAATACTCAAAAGTTGAGGGACTTAAATGCAAACTTTGGAAAAGTCAAGATCAAAGTAAAACTTGTCAAACTTCAAGTCAACCAAGTCAAGGGAGTCAAATGAACAATAATGCAAGTCAAAGGACTAAAATTGCCAAAGAAATGAAGAATTAAGCTCAAATGATAAATCTGCCAAAGTCTAAGGGCTGAATTTGCCAAATTTACATCAAGTTTGTACTCAATACGTGTCATATGCCTATGAGCCAATCAGAATGCTAGAAAATTGAGTCATGGATCACCAGTTGGACTGCCAAGTCACCCATTCAATTAATGAGCTGAATCCAAAACAGTACTCCCACTATCTCTCTTTTCAGCCAATCAGATTTCGCCATGCAATATATTAATTATCCAAAGTGGATAATGATCCGAGTAAAGGGCAAATAACAAATGGAAACATGACACGTGTCACTCTTCTTCCTCAACGAGCCCAGGACGTGGATTTATCTACAATGCATTTCACAAAATACTTTCTACATGAAAAATGCTCGGTTTGAGAAGACGAATACAGATACACAAGTCAATTAAGCTGAGGATCAAAGAAGAAGAAAATCCCTGTTAATCTTGTTAAGTTTTGCTCATTGCCATACAGTAAACCAGTTGTAACAAGTGTGTTCAGTTTTGAAGTCAAAAAAATTGTCAAAAAGGCAATTGGTTAAGAAAAAGTTTGGGTCAAAGTTTGTTTTCATTTTCATTCAGAAACTAGCTCATTACAAATCCATGCCATTTGTTCATTTCTTAACCAAATTCCTTGAAACAAGTTTCTAGTTATAGCTTAACATCTAAGGTTCAACACTGTGCAAGGAAATTATATAGTATTTTGATTTGAATGGAAAATCAGCTTATAAATAAGCACTTGAGCAAAAGCAAGTTTCTGTAAATGAGAGTAGACTGTTTTCTTGGATAGCAAAATCTACTTCATAAATATGGTCATTTTTCTTCACAAATCTGTTTAGAAACATGTCTTGTAATTTTGGAAATTTTCAGCTTTTTCATAATTTTTGTCAAACTTGGTCAAATAAGCTTTTTTCAGCTTAAATCCATTTTCCAGCTTATTCACTTGACCATTTTCGAAAAGGAAAGACATTCCATACTCACATTAAACTGTTTAACAAGTTTGAGTATTAAAATCTGATTGTGCATGTCTCAATTTTCAATTAGCTTATTCTTGGCTTATTGGAATAAGCTAGATTGAGTTTTACTTGATTTTAAGCTGTTTCCTTCAGCATACCTAGCTACTTTTCCATTTTAAGTCCTTTGGAACTTGCTTGAGCTTATTTGGTCCATTAATAAGCTCATACGAGCTTATTAATTAAGTGTGCTCGTTTTTGTTGAAAAATTTCCATTTATTGCACTTTAGTCCCCAGGGTTTGTAATTGGTTTCATTGAAAGCTAATTTTACATGTAATTAGGGTTTCCTAGAGTTTAATCCTTAGTAACTTGTCATTTTCAGTTAGACAGTTTGTTAGTTTGTTAAAGTTAGTTACTGGTTTGTTAGAATTTACATTTTGGGTCCTTTAACTTTCTAAACTTTACATTTAAAGCTTTGTAGTTTCATTTACTTTACATTTCAAGCACATTACTTTTACGTTTTTAAATTTTGGACTTTTGTGAATAAAATTTGGTAGTTGCAAAGTGTTTTACAGATATAGCTTAATATTTTTCACCCTTTTTACTTGTTGTTTGAAATAGACATAGAATATCCAAGTACCTTATAAACCAAGAACAACAATAAACTTGAGATTTTCAGGACTTTGAATTGGTCAAGAATCGAGAGAAACGAAGTTCAATATACTCAATTTCAAATGGCACCGCTGCCGGGGATTTGATATGAGCAAAATCTCATATCAATTAATCAACAAATCACCCTAAAACACATGGATAATACCTAACTTTTGTGTTATAAAGCAGTATTATGTGATATGTTTTGTGTTTGTGTGCTTAAATAGGTAACAAGGATACAATTTCAAGAAAACAAGAGAAAATCAAGCTCATTTATGATGAAAAGACAAGAGAAGGATCAAAGATGACAAGTCATTTGAAGATGAAGTACCTTTCTTGACAATACTCAAAAGTTGAGGGACTTAAATACAAACTTTGGAAAAGTTAAGATCAAAGTCAAACTTGGTCAAACTTCAAGTAAACCAAGTCAAGGGAGTCAAATGAACAAGAATGCAAGTCAAAGGACTAAAATTGCCAAAGAAATGAAGAATTAAGCTCAAATGATAAATCTGCCAAAGTCTAAGGGTTGAATTTGCCAAATTTACATCAAGTTTATACTCAATTCGTGTCATATGCCTATAACCCAATCAGAATGCTAGAAAATTGAGTCATGGATCACCAGCTGGACTGCCAAGTCACCCATTCAATTAATGAGCCGAATCCAAAACAATACTCCCACTATCTCTCTTTTCAGCCAATCAGATTTCGCCATGCAATATATTAATTATCCAAAGTGGATAATGATCCGATTGAAGGGCAAATAACAAATGGAAACATGATACGTGTCACTCTTCTTCCTCAACGAGCCCAGGACGTAGATTTGTCTACAATGCATTTCACAAAATACTTTCTACATGAAAAATGCTCGGTTTGAGAAGACGAATCCAGATACACAAGTCAATTAAGCTGAGGATCAAAGGAGAAGAAAAGCCCTTTTATGTTCTTGAAGTGAAATCTGCAATCCACCAGCTTTGGACACATGGCATCCTCCCATTGGTTGAGACACGCCAGATGTCCCCAACACATCATCACCAACTTCTATAAATAGGGCATTGTACTTTCATTTGTTGCAAGTAGCTAAGTGTGAAAAAACACACACACTTATATTTTTCCTCTCATCTCTGTTTGTTCATTCAGTTAGGAAACTTCTCTCAAGAGTTTGACACACTCTTGAGAGTTAGTTAGAAAGTAGTTAAGCAGTTGTAACAGTTTTTCTTCCATCAATCAATAAAAATCCCAAAAATATTCATTTCCTTTTCTTATCTCATTTCACTTACCATTTCCTGCAATCTTGTTACTGCTTTGTGATTTCATTGATCTTGAGTGATCAATGAAGTGTTGTTGATACATTGGTGAAGCTTGTTATGATCAATTCAGCCTATTCAGTCTTGTCCAGTTCCTGAGTAGCAGTTTGGTATAGTTGGGTTTGATTTTTTCAGAAAAAGCTCTTGGAGGTGATATATTGGTAAATGGTGGTGTACGAGTGGTGTTCTTGTAGACTCTAGTTGGCTCAGCGCCACACTACTCCATCAGTGGAGGCTTTTAGCTAAAAAGTTTGTGAATCCTGTTTTAAATTCTACTCAAATGAAGTTTGCATGCTCAATTCTAAGTGTAAACAGTATGTGTTGCTATGATCATGTGTTTGAACTTGTTTTAGTGTAATCTTGTGAATTTGATAGCTTGTAAGTATACTTGTAGCCTTAAGTCTTCTATTACTTGATTTTAAGTATGTTTTTCATCCGTCAAGTCATTTGAGTGAATTTTGTGTGTTAGTGTTTGAACAAGTCTGAATATTGGTCAATTACTTCTCATTTTACTTCTTGAACATGACTTGATATCAGGCTTAGCTTGTTACACTCTCTAAATCAAAATCTCTTTGAAAAAGTTCATATCAGACTTGATAATTAGTGTTTGGATCTGACTAGTTGATGTGTTACAAGTTTGTTAATCTTGTCAAGTTTTGTTCAGTCACATTCAATAAGCATTTGGTAACAAGTGTGATCAGTTTTGTAGTCAAAGTTCAGGTCAAAAAGGCAATTGGTTAAGAAAAAGTTTGGGTCAAGTTCTTATTACCTTTTCATCAGAAAACTTACTCATTTCAAATCCATGTCATTTGTTCATTTCTTAACCAAATTTCATGAAACAAGTTTCTAGTTATGGTTAAACATTTAAATAACAAGTCTGTGCAAGGAAATTCTACAGTATTCTATTTTCAGATATAAATCAGCTTATAACTAAGCTCATTAGCAAAGTCAAGTTTCTGATATAAACCATGGACTATTTTCTTGCATAGCCATTTCTACTTCATAAAAGTTCTAATTTTCTTTCATAAACCTGTTTAGAAACATGTCTTGAGTAGATTTTGAGCTTTTCACCTTTTTCACATTTTTGGTCAAACTTGGTCAAATAAGCACTTGAGAGCTTAATTCCATTTTCCTACTTATCCAGTGCATCATTTTCAAAAAGAAAAGACATTCCATACTCTTATTAGGCTGCTTAACAAGCTTGAGCATTAAAATCAAGATGTGGATGTCTGGCTTTTCAGTTAGCTTAATGTTGGCTTATTAGAATTAGCTTATTTGAGTTCTACTTTGTTTCAAACAATTTCCTCATACAAGCCTAGCTTATTTTCGATTTTAAGTCTTTTGAAACTTGTTTGAGCTCATTTGGTCCAGTAATAAGCTCATACGAGCTTATTCTTTGTTGATGCCCGTTTTTGTTAAAAAGTTTTGATTAGTTGCATTTTAGTCCTTGTGGATTTTATCTGTTTGTATTTGTAGCTAATCTTGCAATTAATTAGGGTTTGCATTAATTCAGCCCTTTGACTTTTAGTTACTTGTCATTTTCAGCTAGGCTGTTTGTTAGTTTGTTAAAGTTAGTTAAAAGTTTGTTGGAATTTACATTTTAAGTCCTTTTACTTTCTGAATTTTATATTTCAAGCTTTATGCTTTCAATTACTTTACATTTTGAGCACTTAACTTTCATGTTTTTACATTTTGGACTTTTGTGAATAATAATTGGTATTTTCTAAGTGTTTTACGGATAAATAGCTTAATATTTTTCACCATTTTTGCTTGTTGCTTGAAATAGATGTAGAATATCCGAAAAAACCCTATCAACCAAGAACAATTATAAACTTGAGATTTTTAGGACTTTCAATTGGTCAAGAATCGAGAGAAAACGAACTTCAATATACTCAATTTCAAATGATGGTATGGGGAAAGTGAAACTTGAGGGTGATAAGTGTCCATGGTACCAAAGCCCTAATTTAAGCATTGATTTCTTTATGAGTTTTTCCATCAAAACCATTTCAAGAAAATTCAAAAATATATAAATAGAATTGTTTTCTTTGCATTGCATTGTACAAAATCAAAATCATGCATTATATAGAGTAGAGTAGTGTAAAAACATTTCATATTGGCCAAGGTGGGCTAATTATGAGGAAAATGTAAAATTGTGCTTTAAAATATAGCATTGCATGAGGTCATGGAAATGTTCAAGTGTAGGGGATTTGATATGAGCAAAATCTCATATCATTTAATCAACAAATCACCCTAAAACACATGGAAAATACCTAACTTTTGTGCTATAAAGTAGAATTATGTGGTGTGTTTTGTGTTTGTGCTTAAATAAATAAATAGGTAACAAGGATACAATTTCAAGCAAACAAGAGGAAATCAAGCTCATTTATGATGAAAAGACAAGATAAGGATCAAATATGACAAGTCAATTGAATATGAAGGACCTATCTTGATAATACTCAAAAGTTGAGGGACTTAAATGCAAACTTTGGAAAAGTCAAGATCAAAGTCAAACTTGGTCAAACTTCAAGTAAACCAAGTCAAGGTAGTCAAATGAACAAGGATGCAAGTCAAAGGACTAAAATTGCCAAAGAAATGAAGAATTAAGCTCAAATGACAAATTTGCCTAAGTCTAAGGGCTGAATTTGCCAAATTTGCATCAAGTTTGTGTTCAATCCATGTCATATGCCTATGAGCCAATCACAATGCAAGAAAATGAAGACATGGATTGCCAGCAAACCTACCACCTCAGACACTCACTTAATAAACGAATCCAAAAACAGTGCTCTCCACTCTCTTCCTTTTGACCAATCAGAACTCTCCATGCAATATTCAATTTATCCAATATAGATAACGATCCGTGTGAAGTGCTATCATCGAATCAAAAGCTGCCATGTGTCACCTCTTCTTCAAACGAGCCCAGGTCGTGGATTTGTCTACAATGCATTTCACAAAATACTTTCTACATGAAAAATGCTCGGTTTGAAAAGATGAATCTAGATACACAAGTTAGTTAAGCTGAGGATCAAAGGAGAAGAAAAACCCTTTTATGTTCTTGAAGTGAAATCTGCAAGCCACCAGACTTTGACACCTGGCAACTCCTGATTGGCTAAGACACGTCATGATTCCCCAACTCTTCATCACCAACTTCTATAAATAGGGACTTGTACTTTCATTTTTAACAAGTAGCTAAGTGTGAAAAAACACACACACTTTGGATTTTCTCCCATTTTTGTTATTCATCCAGTTATTTAAACTTCTCTCAAGAGTTTGACACACTCTTGAGAGTTAGTTATAGAGTTAGTTAAGGCAGTTGTAACTACTTTTCCCTTCATCAATCAATAAAATCCCAAAAATACTCATTTCCTCTTCTGATCTCATTTCACTTACCATTTCGTACAATCTTGTTACTATTTTGTGATTTCATTTATCTTGAGTGATCAATGAAGTGGTGTTGATACATTAGTGAAGCTTGTTATGATCAATTCAGCCTATTCAGTCTTGTCCAGTTCCTGAGTAGCAGTTTTGTAGCTGTTTGGTTTGATTTTGAACAAAAATGGCTTTTGGAGGTGATAATGTGGTTAATGGTGGTGTTTTGGTGGTGTTTAAGTGATTTCTAGTTGGCTCAGCGCCACACTACTCCTTCAGTGGAGGCTTCTATGCTAAAAAGTTTGTTAATTCTGTTTTTAGTTCCACTTAATTGAAGATTGCATGCTCAATTCTTAGTGTAAACCATAAATGCTTCTATGGTCATGTGTTAGAACTTGTTTTAGTGTAACTGATTTGGTTTGATAGTTTGTGAGTAGTCTTGTAGCCTTAGTATGAGTTTTAGTTGATTTCACCTTATATTCATCAGTCAAAGTCTTTGGAGTGCATTTTGTGGTTTTGTGTTTGAACAAGTCTGAATTTGTGTCAATTACTTCTCATTTCGCTACTTGAACATGACTTGATATCAAACATAGCTTAATCCACTCTCTTACTGAAATCTCTTTGAAAAAGTTCTTCATAGTCTTGATAACTGATGTTTGGATCTGCATAGTTTTAGTGATAAAAGTTTGTTAATCTTGTTAAATTTTGCTCATTGCCATTCAATAAACCAGTTGTAACAAGTGTGTTCAGTTTTTGAAGTCAAAACAATAGTCAAAAAGGCAATTGGTTAAGAAAAAGTTTGGGTCAAAGTCTGTTTTCATTTTCATTCAGAAACTAGCTCATTTCAAATTCATGCCATTTGTTCATTTCTTAACCAAATTCCTTGAAACAATTTTCTAGTTATAGCTTAACATCTATGGTTCAAAACTGTGAAAGGAAATTCTACAGTTTTTTGATTTGAATGAAAAATAAGCTTATAAATAAGCACTTGAGCAAAAGCAAGTTTCTGTAAATGAGAGTGGACTGTTTTCATAGCCAAATCTACTTCATAAATCTGGTCATTTTTCTTCATAAATCTGTTTAGAAACGTATCTTGAGTAATTTTGGAAATTTTCAGCTTTTTGGTCAAACTTGGTCAAATAAGCTTTTTTCAAGTTAAATCCATTTTCCATCTTATTCACTTGACCATTTTCAAAAAGGAAAGACATTCCATACTCTCATTAAACTGTTTAACAAGTTTGAGCATTAAAATCTGATTGTGCATGTCTCAATTTTCAGTTAGCTTATTCTTGGCTTATTGGAATAAGCTAGATTGAGTTTTACTTGATTTTAAGCTGTTTCCTTCAGCATACCTAGCTACTTTTCCATTTTAAGTCTTTTGGAACTTGTTTGAGCTTATTTGGTCCATTAATAAGCTCATACGAGCTTATTAATTGAGTGTACCCGTTTTTGTTGAAAAATTTCCATTTATTGCACTTTAGTCCCCAGGGTTTGTAACTGGTTTCACTGAAAGCTAATTTTACAAGTAATTAGGGTTTGCTAGAGTTTAATCCTTTAACTTTCAGTAACTTGTCATTTTCAGTTAGACAGTTTGTTAGTTTGTTAAAGTTAGTTACTGGTTTGTTAGAATTTACATTTTAGGTCTTTTAACTTTCTAAACTTTACATTTAAAGCTTTGTAGTTTCATTTACTTTACATTTCAAGCGCATTACTTTTATGTTTTTATATTTTGGACTTTTTTGAATAAAATTTGGTAATTGCAAAGTGTTTTACGGATATATAGCTTGATATTTTTCACCCTTTTTACTTGTTGTTTGAAATAGACTTAGAATATCCAAGTACCCTATCAACTAAGAACAATAATAAACTTGAGATTTTTAGGACTTTCAATTGGTCAAGAATCGAGAGAAACGAACTTCAATATACTCAATTTCATTGCTAATAAAAGACGACATTCTATTCCTTATTTCATTATCCCTATCAAAAAACCATAGTTGTGCATATCTTGGCTGAGTTCCCTCTTTCGGAAGTAGTGAACCTATCCTATGATAATTCTGTCCATTAATCCTAAATGTGTATAGTCCCCTTCCTTCATTAATGCCATGATCTATCCCGGCCCAAAAGACGTGTAGCAGAACATACTATTATATACTTTGATCTGGTCTCTAAACCACGCTGCAGTTAAATCCTCATAGTCAAGTAAATCCCGTAACGGTTGCGGAGTTTCTTAGAATCTTGGTAGTAGTATTTTTCCATTGTTGCAGCACAGTGAAAACGTATGGATTCAAGGCTTGTAACCCTTGGTGTTTCTTTCATCATACCACATGATTGCATTACAACATTTACACCGATACGCTGGAGGGCCAAGGTAATGTGGGACGACCTCA
Source organism: Glebionis coronaria (assembly GCA_025667525.1). Taxonomy (NCBI): domain Eukaryota; kingdom Viridiplantae; phylum Streptophyta; class Magnoliopsida; order Asterales; family Asteraceae; genus Glebionis; species Glebionis coronaria. The sequence goes on from CM046877.1 coordinate 339,892,405, forward strand.
ATAGCTGGTTAAAAAATGTATGTGATTCATTACAAACATGAATGTTCATAAAAAACTCATTTCTTTTTAAACAACATATTACCTGCAGAAGTCAACCCTTGTCCTTTGGTCAATCTTTTCCTACCACGCTTGAACGTCGGTTCTGACATAGACATGGCACAAAAATAAATTGGGATACAGTGTATAATACATATATCGTAAATTACATTATTAAAATAAATATGGTAGTATTAACCTCTCCCTTTCAGAATAGATTTCCTAAATGGTTGCTTTAAAGTAGAAGCTATTGTGCCATTGTGTTTGTTTACCGCTGCATTTCGTGATAGATCGAACGGTCCTGAAAATGGGAGGAGTATTGTCAGTACATATAAACCTATATATATATTATAAGTATTCACTTTGAGATTACCTGGTAAGAACGTAGGCATTTCTGTCAATTTTAAGCCACAAAAACTCTGTACACTTCCATTTTGAACAACTGTATGTGAATGGATTATCAAGGAATTATGCAGCATATTGGATAGGAAATGAACATTTGTAGAATCGTTTAATGGGGTTGTACACGTATAGACTGCCTTATTATCCCTAAACAATGAAACTTAGTTACTGGAATACATGTTATGCATATTATAGATGTGGAGATTCTCCAAGTATTATCATGTGGATAGGTTTATATAGGATCTTCAGATCATAAATACTGCGTTTAGTTTTATAACTGTTAATCCTACCAAAAGGTCAGAAGTTATGTAGACTACATGTTTATTATAAGTAAATGCATAATTCAATGATACTTAGGATAATAAATATCGAGTATGCCAAACAGGTTGTTTTCAGTTAAAGATTCAGAATTTTCATGATAATTAAAAGGAAAATCGTTGAACATATATTTTTAAGCAACCTGGCTAACTATAGGGATGGTCCTCATGTCTTATGATACAAATACAAACACAAATCATTCCGGTTACATACACATGCAATTCGTCTGATAAAGTTAGCTATATATCCTTCACAAATACATGGCAATAGTGAATGTAAGCCATTTAAGTTTTTGATCTTGAACAAGTAACTGAAGTCAACTTATGCGAATGAATGGTCTTATACCATATGAACTCATCAATATGTATTAGTAGCATGATAGTGTTTATGTGAATAGTGATTATGAAAGCCGAAACATGTATTTTGTATGATCATAATATTAAACATGTTTCTCAAAAATAGTGTTGGAAATACCTTTTTCCAAGGAAAGTCTCGGTCACATCATTCTTAGCATAGATCACGAGCTATAGACTATTTAGTGCATTGTAACTTGGAGTGACCTCCCTTAGGGGGAGATTGTTGGAAATACGTTTTTACGTATTTAGAAAGGATCAGTCACTCCAATGATATATTCAAGTATTGGGCTCGTGATCCAATATGTAAACAATATAGCCCATATAGCCCACATGTAGGGTGGGCTATATATACCCCCTCCTAGCATGTTAGGAGGGGTTGGTCATTATTCATTTTACACTTTCATTAATTAAATATCTCTTTCTCTCTCTACATCTCTTCTCCTCTCCTTTATCTCTCTAGTTCATATCAAGATCTTTATCTATCCCTTTTTCTATTTAGATCAATCCAACACTTGTAACAATCATTAGAAATCGTGGACCTACAATTGGTATCAGAGCTATGGTTGATTGATTGTGTTTGTTTTGATTGATTTTGTTGGGTTTTGATTTAATCAAGCTCAAATCTTGAAAATTTTTGTGATTTTATGGTTTGAATTGATAGATAAATCTTTGAGTTTACTTATTTTAGAATAAATCACAAAAAAAAATTAGTGTTTTGGTAAAATTTTAAGTTACGGGTTGGTTAGTGGTTTTACAATCTCTGCATTTCTTTTTTTTTGGCATTTCTGGATCTACAATCTCTGTGTGTATTTTTTTGGGCATTTAGTGCTTTATCCAAAAACTCTTTCTTCAGAAAAGGGTTTCTGGCGTTATCCGAAGATATATTTTCGGAACAGGGTTTCTAGCATTTATTCCGAATATCACAATTTCATATTTTATCCGAAGATATCTCTATTCCGAAAATTTTCCACTCCATCTGAAAACCTTCCAATTTATCCGACGAAATTTTTTCTCCGAAGATCTTTTATTCTGAATATTATTGCGAAGAAGTCAGTGATTCAGAAAAAGCCATTTATCCGAAGAATTCTTATTCATTTTATCCGAAGATTACAATTATTCCGAAGAAATTTCTTGTCCGAAGAAGTGTAATTTTTTTTTATCCGAAGAACTAACAAAACAAAGCCTCACTCAAAACACCCTCGAACACAAACACAGTCCACCCTCGACCCTAACCTCAACCTTGTCTCAAAACTGTCCATCCAACACACTCTCTCAGACCCATTCTATCGACACACATATTCTGACTCACAAAAACCAAAAGACAAACAAATCAGTCAAGACTCTATTTTTTTTTGAAAACGAGACTCGAACCCTACACCAACACACACCAACAGACAGACGCAGAAACATGACTAAACATTCTTGACTCAAACCCACACTAAAACACCAATTGAATCGACTCCACTGGTTTTCGAACACAAAAACACCCTTGGACACCCTCCAACACCAATCAAACCCACACTCGACTCGATTCGACACACCCAACAGATCTTAGTATCAAAACCTTCATTGATCAAGGATCCCCACACCCGAAGGCACTCCTAGACTCGAATCTTCAACCAACAGATTCGATCAAGACTCAACAAAATTGAAGAAACTACCTACCCGAGACCTCTTTTGATTAAGATCTTGAAGCCACTTCGTTCTTGGGTTCGAAGATATACTCATTCGCTCATAGATAGAATAGGTGTTTTGGGAGGCGGAAGAAACGAGAAAACAGTGGGTCTGTTACAAAACAAAGAAAGAGTAAACACAAACCCATAAAACTGTTGCAAGAGTTTTTGAGTTTGGTTCGATATCCGTATTGGCTGCATATATTTGGGAGAGAGAAAAGAGGGGGCGGAGTAACCCAGATGAATGATAGTTTGTGTGTGTGTGTGTGTGTTAGAGTTTGAGTAGATAGAAACAGTTTTAATATAAAAGTCTAGCGGTGTAAACAAAGCCATCTTTTTAATGAAACACGTGTGGATGCTTTATATAAGTCAGATTTTTTAGTGAAACACGTGTTAGAGGTTAGGTGTGAGATTTTTGTAAATAAGTAAGATTTTTTATTAAATTTTTGAGATTTTATTGGGCGTGCGTTTTTATTTTTGGTGGATTAGTGTTTTCTTTTTATTTTTGTGACTTGTGTCTTTATGTTGGTGGTCACGGGCTTCTAGACTGAATTGAAGTCATTTTTAGTTTTATTTTGATAAGTCCGGGATTTAACATGACAAATTAATGAGACAACTGACGAGATAAAAGTTATATATTTAGGAGTTAAGCACTAAATTTCTCGATTTCAAATCCCGAGAACTAAATTTCTCGATTTCTTCTCGGGTTATACTCTCCCGTATTGATCTTTCGACAACAAACAAAATTTTTATTTCATTGTTCGATCGATAAGTAATCCTTACCTTCCATTATCCTCGACCGAAATGGAATCGTTGAATTCCAAGTCTCAAAAGGAAGAATTGCAAGACGATACAAAAAGGAGTCACAAGGGAATAGAATCAGGAGGAAAGCAGGAACCAGGTAGCATGTCAAGTACAGCTAATATTCTTCATATGTTACCTGAAATGAATGCGCTAGTTAACAATCCTGCTAATTGTTTTACGACTGCTTCTTTAACCAACTCTAAGTCTAAGATTGAAGAGCTCGAAATGATCGTAGCTCAGCAATCAAAAGATCTTGAGGATGCTAAACTAGAATTTTCTAAGAAAACGGACAAATTTGAAACATATTTTGAGAAACTTGAAAAGTCAAACGTTGTTCTTGAAAGAAAATTGGATCAAAAAGTTTTAGATTCTAAAGCTGAAAAGGATAATCATTTGAAACAAATTTAGTTTCTAGAATCTAAGTTGGCATCCCAAGATAAATTGCTCAAAGAAAATGAGACGTTAAAGGCTCAAGTTCAGGAAAAGGTGTTTGCTATAGCTGCGTTGAAAAACGAGTTAAGGAAAAATAGAGGAACTAGTGTGGATCCTAAGCTTGAAAAACCATCAATCTTGGGGAAACCACCTACAAATCAGTTCGTCAGACAACCGACTGTCAGACAACCTACTGCATTTAGATCCGAGCGATCACAATCCTCGAGACCGCGGTTTGCCTCCCAAGTTGATTTGGGTCATCTTTCTAGACCAGTCACTCCAGCAACTAGGACCAATGTGACCAAAACATCTTTAACAAGACCAAATCACATGATTGCTTATAGTTTCTCTAAAAATACCAAGACCACGTCTAGAACAAGTTCAGATGACGTTTGCCATAAATCTGGTCTGAGGGAAGCTAAGCAAAAGATACATGTAAGAGATAGCAATGTCAAACCTAGTCAGATGCCTTCTAGATTACCCAACACTGCTAACCGTAGCATGTCATCTCCTAGGAGAATCAATCAATCATATAGGAATTACTCGGACATTAAATATGCTACTTGTAAAACATGTAGAAAACGTGTCTTTACGGAAAATCACGACTCTTATGTCAAAAAATTACTTAACGAGGTGAACTTCCGAGCTAGACTTAAAACCCAGTGGATAGCTAAAATCAAACCCATGGGTAAAGTTTGGCGCCCCACTGGTAGAACTTTCAATCTTGTAGGAAACGAGTGCCCTTTAACTAGGATAGTTTCTGATTCTACTATGACTACTACGGAGGAAATTGATAAAGATGATACATCACTTAAGCCTAAAATTAAGGTTTTCTATAAAAGGAAACGTTTTCCAGCTAAGACAAGTGAATCATCTACTCAGGTCGCCTCTGGCACAAGAAAAGACAATTGTGAATCCCCACTTGCTTCTAAAATAGATATCGCTAACCCATGTAAAAGTATACAAACTCCTAATGAGAATGTAGGTACCAAAGTTGATGTTCAACGAGAACGAAGCGGTCCAATCATTGTATACCGTTCAACTAAGGATACTCTCAGAGTTTGGTTGCTGAAGAAGCAGATATCGGAGAAACAAGTGTCTCAAGGGATTCACGGTTAAACTTATCACTATGACTTATAGTCACATCACAGACTGTAACTCGTTCATCAAAGAAAGGAAAGTTTATCGCCGATGATAAACTTATCCTCACAACGAGAAATTAAGTTTTCTCGGGCACGAGATAAAATTAAAAACATTCGAAGTTTTTAAGCTCATGCATCAAGGCTTATAGACAAATCACAGTCTGTGACCCGTTCATCAAAGAAAGGAAAGTTTATCGCCGATGATAAACTTATCCTCACAAACGAGAAATTATGTTTTCTCGGGCATGAGCTTATATAAAAAAACATTCCAAGTTTTTAAGCTCATGCACAATCTCTCACATTCAAATCACAGTCTATGACCCGATCTTCAGAGAAAGGTAAGTTTATCTCGTCAACGATAACTTACCCTCAAAACGAGAAATTAATTTTTCTCAGACACGAGCTGAATTTAAAACTATTCAAAAGTTTTAAGCTCGTGTATATGGTTCATTGTTAAATGTCAGACAATGACCCGTTCTTCAAATAAAGGAAAGTTTATCGCCGATGGTAAACTTATCCTCACAACGAGAAATTAATTTTTCTCGGGCATGAGCTTATATTAAAAACATTCGAAGTTTTTAAGCTCATACACAATGGCGTATAATCACATTTCAAATTATGCCCCGGACTTGAAAGAAAGGAAGGTTTATCGCCGATGATAAACTTATCCTTACAACGAGAAATTAATTTTTCTCGGTAATGAGCTTAAATTAAAAACATTCGAATTTTTTAAAGCTCATGCACAATGACTTACAGTTAAATATCAGACTGTAACTCGGACTTCATTTTTTGGAAAGCTTATCTTTAAAGATAGCTTCTCCTCGTAACGGGAATTTAATTTTTTCTCGGTCATGAGCTTGTATTAAGACATTCCAAGTTTTAAGCTCAGAAAGGAAAGTGTATCTTTTAAACAAGAGAACTTCTCCTCATAACGAGAAATTCATCTTTATCGGTCATGACCTTTATATTAAAACATTCAAAAGTTTTTCAAGCTCTTGAAAACGACTTCTAAGTAAATGTCAACTTAGGACTCATTCTTCAATTTAAGGAAAGTTTATTGCCGATGATAAACTTATCCTCACAACGGGAAGTTTACAACTTCTCGGACTTGAGCTCGTTTTGTAAGATATTCAACATCTTAAGCTCAAGTATTTGGTTTTCAAAACATTGAACACAATTTTTCGAGAATTTCTCAAAAGATTTTTCTAAATCTTTCAAAATTGTGTGTTCAAAAAATGTTTTGATATAAAGAGCATGTCTTCTGTAATCGATAATGTTTACGATACTAGAAATGTCTTTCAATAATGACACGGGGTTGTAAATAAAGTTCGAGCAGAAGTTCAAATGTTTTAAAACATGTTCAAAATGGCTTGCTATTATTTTAGATAGTAACCCGATTTTCATACTCAAGTCAAGCATTTCACCGGAAAGCTTTGACTCAACAACGAGAATTAATTTTCTCGGGCATGGTTGACTTTATAACCATGTAAGGGATTGTGTTTACGTAATAACACAATCTAACACGAATATATGTACGTGTCAGTGCATTTATTTGTTAAAAAAAGAGAAATCTTGTTTTTATGAAGTTATCATCTCCACCAACCGTAGCAATTTACAATTGATATCTACATACTCGACGATACGACTACTCAAACGGCGACTACAACTCTTTCAATAGAACACGGGTCAACAATTGAGGGGGAGCAATTGTCCAGCAAACAGAATCTTTGATGCTGAAAGTTCCAAGTTCAGATATTGGTGTCAAGACAACGATATCAATCACACACATGGAGTCAAGAGATAACTTCAGACGTGACGAGGCGACCAACATTCGTGAACAAGAACCATGTGATTCTCATATGACGTTCTCCATCATTCAGGTCCAACCTCGTAAATTACTAATCTTGTGAATACGTTATCATATATGATCTTTGCATGTGATAAGTACCTTACACTTGTGTTTAAAAGGTATATATTTTACGTTTCAAGTACACCCTCATTCATTTGATGGGGAGCTTGTGTAATTCATGAAGATAGTTGGATTTGCATTTTTCTTCCCAAATTTATTCAAAATGCTATTAAATCAATTGTTATTAAAAACATTGATTGGGTTAATATTTTTAATAGGGGGGAGAAAATGTGATTTAATATTGAGATCAATAATGGTTCGACTTAATGTGCTAGCTCATCCCGACATGTGCGAAATGTTTTCGAATATCGTGGCATATGTTAAGGGGGAGCAAAATAGATTTGCACTTCAAATTGGATTTCATGGTGATTTATACTTACCCAAAACATCTCTATTCACAACGATGAAGATTGTGGTGACATAAGGATGGTAGGATAGGTTAAAGTTCAATGATTCTTCCAAAACCGGAGGAATCTTCCCACGGACATTCCATAGCTAGAAATAGTAGTCCTTAGGAAAGATGGAGAAAGATTGTGAACGTAGCTGAATGCCGACCAAGTACTTAAGTTAGCACTGGAACAATCACAACAAGGTGCTAATTATGAAGTATTGGTAAGCATTGAAGGGGTTGAAGAATGAAAAAGAATTGTAAAGATAAAGGGTATAAAGAAAGAAGCCCTCCTTACAACCTTAGGCAGAAACCGGATCAATACATATGCTATTGAGATCATTTTCTTAATGATTCTTGATATTGAAGATAGACATCATGGACCTAGTGATGCAATGCACAACCCATCCCATCTAACTCATATATCTCTTAAAAGATATTTGTTTTAATCACACGAAAACAACGCATTATTACAAAAACTAAACACTCCCAAAGGGTGGTGTTCTAGTTCTCTCTCTCCCATGGGAGATTTCCAGCCGCCCCCTTATGTAAAATTTGCCAAATCACATCCTTAATCGCCTCTCTACCTTCTGATATTTGATTTTAGATGTTAGGGAACGTAGTTTCTTATGGTTTTGGATCCTTTTCACAGGTTTCCACGGTATAATTAACGTATGTTCTCCTTTTTCTAATTGGAATTATCTTGGGTATGCAATCGGTTTAGGGTTGTGGTACTTATACATAAGGGGGTGTGCTTGGTTTTGTTGTTTATCATCTTATGGAAATCTTTCTTTGGCAACCGTTACCACATTCTTGTTTGGAAGGTTGATTTCTATTGATCTTTTTTAGGGTTTCGGCTGTATGACTGCTTTGGTGGGTTGACGGCTGGTACACATGGAATCATTCAGGGGTGTGCTTTCTGGTTATTAGTTATATAGATTGATGGTGGTTTTAGGTCGTGGTGTTCTTTGATGTCATTTTTCTTGGATCCACGCATTTGACAGGGAGCCGGGTAAACCCTAATTGCTAGGGTTTCTTTTGTAGTGTTTAATTTTTTGGTTTCACTGGTCAAGGCTGGAGATTATATTTTTTCGGTTATCAAGAATACCATTATGTTGACTGATCTATGATTAGGGTATCATGATCCCACACGCTTAGGGTGGATACAAGTTTATACTTGTTCTTGATCATTTGTAAACCTTTAGGGTTTGCGTTCTTGATAATTTGGATCTGTTAAGGTCCCTATGATCTCGCAGCTTGTTCGTTGCTGTTCGCGTATGGATGGTGCCTTGTTGGGGCTTGTTGTGATGGTTCGTATGTATAGGGTTTGGGGAGAGATGGTTGTGCGACACCTTATTGAATGGGGGTGTGATTATCTTTTCAGCCGATTTAAGCTTGGTTGCTGTATATATGCGTGGTGATGCTTTTACATTACTACGTATGTTTGCTAATAACTTGTACTCGTTTGTGCCGATTATATTTTTACATGGATATGACGATGGGTTGTTGGCTTCATGGGTGAGTAGGTTTGTACTTGCTCCTCCTACATACGTGCATGTTATATGCATGTTTTGGGTATTCTTATAGCAATCACATGGGGCCTCTTCAGTGTTTAAGAGTTTATTCTCAATTAGTAGTGGTTGGTGTAAGATTGGAAGTATCGTGCTTATATTTGCATGATTTGGATTCTCTGTGGTGCGGTTTTCATAGAGGATTTGTAGCTCTCTCGTACGCTCGTGACTCGCTCTAATCTTGAAGTCGGAAAGATTGCTACACGGATTTATAAGTTGGAAACATGTGCACTATTTCTTGTTTAGCCTGATGTGCCGGATACTACTACGTGGTTGTATAAGTTTGGAACACATTATGGTTTGTTTATCAATTCTTGTTTCTCAACTTATTTGGTAGTTCTAAGAGTGGTTTGTCACCCTTAGATAGGATTTGAGTTGTTGCACGTGTTGTGTGCATGGTTGTAGCCCATGTAACGGGCCGTGATGTTAGGACTTCACCTACATCCGTTTGTACTTCAACGTTTTTTGGTGTAATATATCTTTTACCGGGGACAGTCCCCTTTACCCAAAAAACAACGCATTATCTATTGATTTATTCACTCCGAATAAATTGGTATTGAAATGGTGGCACTCCTCTCCAGCCTCCAATCACTAAAATCCAAAATTCACGATCGAGTCTAGAGCCATTTGAGATCATCAAATATCTCATTAGGACACACTTTCATAATTTATTGCTTCTTCACACTGTGAAAAGTAAGAAAGATCTTAAGAGTCCTACGCAAAATATTCATGATCTTGCCTGAACATCCGAGTAATACGAAAGTGTTTACAATGAAGATGGAAATCCTTCTTGAGTGAATATCAAAAAGCTCATGGTAGGTGACTTGTGCGATTCTTTATGAATCAAACTTGTGATAACTGGAAAGCAACAGTTGTTTAATTCTTAATTGAACTTAAACACGTTCCAGGCCTCTACGCAATATCTTAGTGATCTTGCCAGAACATTCAGAGTAATACTATTAAGTATTTATAATGACGAATGGAAATCCTTCTAGTGTTAACCTCAAACAGCACTTGGTAGGTAACTTGCAAGATTCTATACGAATCAAGCTCGTGACAACTGGAAAGCAACGATGGTGCGGTTCTTAATTGAATTTCACTTGTTCCAGGAACATGAATTGACGGCTTCAAATCATGCGGATATTATTATCCAAATGATTCACTCTTTATGTTCGCATTCAACTTTGTACGGTCGAATAAAGAGAACGAGTTTACCCGCGAAATCCTTTCAAGGAGGTTCTTAATTGAAACTACCTGTCACAAGTACGATATTTAATATCGTCCAACGGTCTTCACCGACCGGAGGTAAAATGCTACCGAATTAGAATGAAATTTTCAATGCCATTTCATCCGTGTATATGTTTTGTTGCTAACTGTATTATGCAGCGTAACAAGAAGGTGGCATTGCGGTGTACAATCCAGAAGAAGTCGTAAACACATGCTTATGTTTTATGCACTTAATACGTCAACAAATTCAAGAAAGCCTAAAAGTCTTCCGCTGTATCAAACTCTAAAGCTTTCAAGAATTTATAAAGGAATAAGTATGTGGAACATGAAGTCACGAGGAGGCAAATTTCACAAGTGATGAATGCACAAGGTCAAGGCAAGGAAACATGCTCAAGACTAAAGTCAAAGATCTTATTTGCATATTCACAAGAACAAGATCGAAGACTCGAGCATAGTATGCTAGGTTTAAGATTCTGTAAAATGGTGTGACCTCCCTTAGGGGGATATTCTTGGAAATACGTTTTTCCAAGGAAAGTCTCGGTCACATCATTGTTAGCATAGATCACGAGCTATAGACTATTTAGGACATTGTAACTTGGAGTGACCTCCCTTAGGGGGAGATTGTTGGAAATACATTTTTACGTATTTAGAAAGGATCGGTCACTCCAATGATATATTCAAGTATTGGGCTCGTGATCCAATATGTAAACAATATAGCCCATATAGCCCACATGTAGTGTGGGCTATATATAACCCCTCCTAGCATGTTAGGAGGGGTTGGTCATTATTCATTTTACACTTTCATTAATCAAATATATCTTTCTCTCTCTACATCTCTTCTCCTCTCCTTTCTCTCTCTAGTTCATATCAAGATCTTCATCTATCCCTCTTTCTATTTAGATCAATCCAACACTTGTAACAATCATTAGAAATCGTGGACCTACAAATGGATAGCAAAATTGTGAGATTTTGTATATTATGTTATATTAAGATTAAATCGACTATTACATTGTTCAAGTTACAATCACAACCTCTAAAATGTTCAACATTTAATAGCTAAATTCTTGGTGAGCACCTTTCTGCTTGTAACGGGTTGCATGTCCACCAAACTTAAAGCACCATCTTTTGGGGTATTTTTTTGGTGTCACCTTGCAAAACACACCATAGTTCATGTGAGATATACTAAAAAAGCTCGATGGTATGATGTTTAATCATGTGCGTACTCAAAGAAATACAAACCTTTATGGTCACTTAGTGGATCTACATCATCTTGTAAATGCATAATCATAATATTTGGGTACCTGCTTATCAGTCATATACAAATAACATTTAACCATAAACATATAAATGGAAATTTTGTATGTTAGTACTACATAAACCAAACCATTTGTTCGAACATACAAACAACCAACCAAACTGTTCAAATGTTTTAAAATAACTGAAAAAAATGTCTTATAGAGTTTTTAACACGGGATTTGTTTTTCATTGCACCAAAAACTTGAGCTATGGCCTTATTGATGGTCCCATGATCTTTCACTTGGACATTTACTCAGAAGCAGAGTCAGAACCGATATATCTGAAATATTAAAATCACAGGTAACTTATGTTAGCGACATACACCATTAAAATGTGTTATTCAACTACAAAGCACAATTATACCTTCTTTTCTTCTTTTTGTTAGATGCAACTGAAGTTTCCTCCTCAGAATCAGAATCATCAAGCTCAGTCCTGCAAGTACCCCCCAGTAGAATAAGTTAGCCAGCACTTTAAGACACATGCTTCTTTTACGATGTATGTAGCGTGTCTGACAATAAACTGAAATTAACCTGATTGATTTGTCTTCCTCCACATGTTTGGATGGAGTAGCAAGTGTTGGTTCCTTGGACAACGTTTCAAAGAATTAGTGTTTGGAGGGGGCGTAGTGTCCGTAGTGGAATCTGCATGTTCATCATCAGTTGAGACAGAGATGATTTTCCAGCACGTGAAGCTTTCAAAATTGGCATGCACAAAATATGATTGGCTTTTGAGCTCCAATGTTGGGGAAGTACCAATTAGAGTTGTTAACGCATGAGACAATTCCATTCCGTCTCCAGCAGCCTGCATAACCAAGGTACTTAGAAACATTGTAGGTAATAAGATAATAAATTTACGTGGACATACATGTTCAACCGATCGAGCTATTGAATAGGCTGAGCACTTAACCAACTCCCTTGATGTCTCATCAAATAACACAATTATAACTGATGAAGTCGAGTCAGACACTTCCAGTTCCAACCTATATCTGCGATAACAATTTTATAGTATGTCACCCAACCATTGTGTAGAACGTAGTTGTGCCAAATAGTTTACATGTACAAATGTACGCACCGTAACACTGGATACTCAACTGGTTTTTCACATGAATCACAGTAAAACCTCCCATCTTTTCTACCACACCCCTTCCTGTACTTTTCGCCACCGCAATGTGGGAAGTACCAACCTCTCTTCGTCCGTATGTTGGTTATCTGTACTTGGCAATGGAAGGTTGCAACCTGTGAATAGGGCAAGGGAAAACTTGTAGACACATATAAGGGCATTACGTGGACATATTGCATAATAAAACATTACATACATATTGGGTACGATTTCGCGACCATATCAGCAAGTTTTCCAGCGTCCCATTTTTTGGTTCATTATGATCTAGGGGAAATGCCTCCCTAATAGGCTCCACACGACTGGATCCACAAATAAAACTTATGTCACAACAAATTAATTATTATATGCTTAGGGAAAATTACCACACATACACTGACCTGTTTTCCCCCATCAAATCTCGTACTGCAGGGATGGCGTCATCATCAAGGATTAACGTGAAGAAGAGCTTGAGATGTATAGCTTATCTATAAGGTAAGCATCAAATATTGTTATTTCTTTTATTTGGTGCACATCATTTTTTTGTTACATGTTTCGTTTTTTTAGTTTTTTTCTTTTTTTGTGTAGGAAAAAACCCTTACTGTCATAAGATCTAGGGATCATGCATGTCAAAACAACAGCATAAACGCCAGCCCGACGGGTACGTTTTTTAATCAACCGCTCACCCAAAGCTCCCCATAAGGTAACCCTTACCGACTTTCCCCTGCATTTATGAATATATAAAAACTATACAAAAACATGGTATAAGCGAATACACCAAAATATAAAGTGGTTAAACATACATGCAATTAGCCAATTTGAAACCGAGTGTTCTTGAGCCTGAACGTTGGGTGAAGATCCTCCCAACATGCTGCACATATCCAGCAACATCTGCATACAACAAACACAAAGAAACATGTTAATTTAGAATACAAATGAACTACATTATTTAGCCAGCATGAATATAGTTACGCCTACCTATCATGTATTTATTGTACGTGTGTTCAAGATTAGGAATCTCCACCATTTCAAAAGGATAACTGACAAATCCATTGGATTTGACAGTTGTTTTCCTAACTATCGTCCCACCATCAAATTCTAGAATGAAAGCTCCATTCCTACGAAACTCGTCTTTGTTAGGTTGCACATCAAAGTTTCTGATCGAATACACATGTCCCTCTTTGAGTTTGTTAATCCCACTTCAATCGATAACACAATATAAGATGATATTTAGAGAGATAAAGAGTAGAAAAGTAGAGAGAGAAATAAGAGAGATTATGGATGATTAAACACTTTTAGAGAGAGAAACAAATGTTAACCAACACCCTCTTCCACACATGGAAGAGGGTATTTATATGCCACGGCCATAAGGCCTTAGTGGGCTTGTTCATGGGCCGGGCTTGGCTTTGCTTGGGCTTACGCCCCTAACTTATACAATATTAGCTTAAATACCAAGCCCGGTTTTCCCGACTAACCTATTACAATACAAGACCATTAACGACTAAGATGACCTATTACATTCTTGTTTGAAATGTTAATCCCACTTCAATCCATAACACAATATAAGATGCTATTTAGAGAGATAAAAAGTAGAAAAGTAGAGAGAGAAATAAGAGAGATTATGGATGATTAAACACTTTTAGAGAGAGAAACAAATTTAACCAACACCCTCTTCCACACATGGAAGAGGGTATTAATATGCCACGGCCATAAGGCCTTAGTGGGCTTGTTCATGGGCCGGGCTTGGCTTTGCTTGGGCTTATGCCCCTAACTTATACAATATTAGCTTAAATACCAAGCCTGGTTTTCCCGAGTAACCTATTACAATACAAGACCATTAACGACTAAGATGACCTATTACATTCTTGTTTGACTATATAAAATATAGGGCTAACAATCTCCCCCAATGTATCGGTCATCTTAAAAAGCATAAGATGATTGAGTGAATACATTCTTGTAGAGGAGATCTTCCTGCTTTGGTCTTGTATCTTGGTGTTGATCTTGTTTGCAACGGCTTTGTTCCTTCATGCTTTTGTGATCTTTATCTTGAGCCTTTTTCATTTGACTTTGAGTGCTTGAGATCTTCATCTGTTCTCCTTGTGACTAAGATAACCTCTTACATTCTTACATTCTTAGGTATCTTAATTATCGCCATCTTGTGCTCTTGTGACTTCTGTATCGACATCGGTTAGTACTCAGCTACGCCACCTTCTTGATATGCAGCAAGATATATAGACACGGATAAAATGGCTTTGAACATTTCATCCTAACTCGGTAGCGTTTTACCTCCGATCGGTGAAGACCGTTAGACAGTATCAGATACTGTACCTGTGATCAGGTAGATTCAATTAAGAACCTCCTTGACAGGGTTTCCCGGCGGTAATAGCTAGTTCTCTTTACTCGACCGTCTCAAAGCAGACTGCGAACGTAAAGAGTGAATCATAAGGATAAATTATCCGTCTGATTAGAGTCGTCAATTCAGAATTCCTGGAACAAGTTTGATTCTAAAAGAATCGCACCATTGTTGCTTTCCAATTTGTCACAAGCTTGATTAATAGAGAATCTTGCGAGTCACCTACCGTAGTGTTGTTTGACACTGGAAGGATTTCCATTCGTCACTGTGAACACTAATGAGTGTCACTCTGAGTGTTCTGGCAAGATCACACGGATTTTGCGACGAAACCTGGAATCAAGTTTGAATCAATTAAGAATCGAAACTTAGTTGCTTTCCAGTTCTCACAAGTTTGATTCATGTAGAATCGCACAAGTTACCTACCATGAGCTTGTTTAATGCTGGCTAAAGCAGGATTTCCATCTTTATTGTGGGTCGTATAACTCAGATGTTCTGGCAATATCACAAGGATAATGCGTAGGACTCGATTGTGTCCTAATGAGATGATAAATTGATCTCTTTTGGCTCTAGACTCAATAAGTGCATTTTGGTAGTCGGATGCTAGAGCAGACTGCCACCTTTTCATTATTAACTAACTCGGAGTGAGAAAGTCAATAGATACGTGTTGATCTCCGTGACAATGAGACAAGTTTCTTTTGAGAGAAACTTGAATGGCTGGGAAAGGGTTGTGCATCACATCACTGGGTCCATGACACTTGTCATCAAGATATGTGTTAACCCGGTTTCTGCCTAAGTTGCATAGAATATTCAACTCCTTCAATGCTTACCAATACGTCATCACTAGCACCTTGTAGTGATTGTTCCAGTGCTAACTTAAGTAATTGGTCCGCATTCAGCTTCATTCAACTCCATCTTTCCTAAGGACAACTATTTCTAGCTATGGAGTGTCCTTGGGTAGATCCCTCCAGTTCTGGTTGGATCATAGGACTTAGTTTCCTATCCTAAACCACCTTTTTACTCCATCGTTCCGTCGTGGATAGTAGGTTGTTTTGGGTATATATCGTAACCATAAACCATTGAAAACCATTCAAAGTGTTTGATAAAAATCAAAACTTTTAACACTTGAAAGTTTTACATTTCCGAAAAGCTCCCCCTACACACATGCATCGATATACGAAAAAGTTTGGCATGTGAAGGAAAGAGTTGCACTTGAGTCTTTAAGATCACATGTTGCGATATATTACATTTTAATCACATTTTCTCCCGCTATCTCTAATATAAAAATATAATATTAGAGATACCAATTGATTAAAATATGACAATTTCCAAAAAATCGACGGGAGAGAAACATGTGTGCACGCATGAATCATGGAACATTTTTAGTCGGGTCGCTCCCCCTCAACAATATATGTGTGTCTTGAGACAAAATTTGACAAATTTTAGAAAAACGACACCACAATACATGTTGAGGTACGGAGTTGAGATGCCTTTACCGATAATATATAAGACAGATTTAATATCATTTTCGGAATGTGTTGGATACATAAAATATGACAATTTTAGAAATGTACCCAACAACATTAAAAGGCTTGATTTTAAAACGCTCCCCCTCAAAAATTGATCAAAATAACATATGACAATTTTGAGATATGAAAACCACATATGAGGAAGGGAGTGTTGAACACACAATTTTGAAAGATTTATAAAAATCTTTTTTGAGAAATTCTTGAAAAATTGTGTTCAACGGTTTTAAAATAAATTCCGATTTACATGAGCTCAAAACTTAGAATGTTTTGTGACTAGCTCATGACCGAGAAAAATTAATTTCCCGTTGTGTAGGATAAGTTATCATCCGTGATAAACTTTCCTTAAGTGGAAGGACGAGTTCTAAGTTGACATTTACTTAGAAGTCGTTTTTCATGAACTTAAAAACTTTGAATGTTTTTATTGGAAGCTCATGACCGAGATATATTAATTTCTCTTTGAGAAGGATAAGTTATCGTCCGAGATAAACTTTCCTTATTTGAGTTCCGAGTCCTAAGCTGTGATGTGCTTAGAAGTCATTATGAGAGGAAAATCAAACAACTTCATTTGCCAAAACCTCCAAGTCTTCGGGAGTCATATACTTCATACCAAGACGGCCAACGAGATACTGAAACCTATTTTGAGATAGGGCTTTTGTAAACAAGTCAGCTATCTGGTACTCAGTTCTGACAAAGTATAATTCCACGATGCCACGTTCCACTTGTTCCTTGATGAAGTGATATCTGACTGCGATGTGCTTGGTACGGGAGTGTTGAACCGGATTGCAAGAAATGGCTATGGCCGACTTTGAGTCACAATACATAGGTATTTTATCAAAGTGGAAGCCATAATCCGTGAGTTGAGTTCTCATCCAGAGGACTTGAGCGCAACACGCGGATAGAGCCACATATTCTGCTTCAGCTGATGAGAGCGAAGTGTAGTCCTGCTTCTTTGACGACCAACTCACAAGTTTGGGTAAAAGGGACTATCCCCGGTAAAATATATTACACCAAAAAACATTGAAGTACAGATGGAATGTGGCTGAAAT
Source organism: Glebionis coronaria (assembly GCA_025667525.1). NCBI lineage: Eukaryota > Viridiplantae > Streptophyta > Magnoliopsida > Asterales > Asteraceae > Glebionis > Glebionis coronaria. The sequence goes on from CM046877.1 coordinate 339,909,979, forward strand.
ACCACATTAACCTCAAGCTAAACGCTTGATAAACGCCTACAACGATGTATATGACATGCCATATACATTTACACACCTAAAAAATAGAACAAAATAAAATCAAAGATTTATTCTTGTCTTCATTTAGCTTTATCCCTCTTGTCATGATATAAGTATGCAGCTTCATCATAGACATTCTCAACCTCTTCTACCTCCGAATCAGATTGATTTAGAATCTCAAAGCTATTTGATGTACCAACACCACCCTCATTCCGACTAATATTATTCATGAAACCTGCCTTAAACGTTGCTGGAAATTCAGAATTAGAATCTGGATTATTCGTCCGTTTAGTAGGATTAATTGGAGTCACCGCAACAAGGGCCGGTCCACTCTTAGTAGAAGACGCACTCGTACCGGCCTTTGGTATCGATGGAGCATTCTTATTATACTTGGAGGTTGAACTAGCTGGTAAATTGACTTTAGGAACATAAAGAGGTTTACTACCAACCTGGAAACCTCCATTCACGCTGCCATTAGTCTTTTTACCTCTCTTCTTCTTACGTTTTACATTCTGAAAACCTTCCTCCTTTTGCTCATTGACCTTGCTAAGATCAGCAACTTGCGTAGCCATAGGGCAAGCCGTAACAATTTTAGGACAGCACGTGTTATCATGGCCAAAAGTATAACATTGGGAGCACCGTAATGGCGTCCATTCATACTCAATAGTAACCGTCTCATTTGAATATCCAGACCCATTTGATAAAGGGACACCAAAAGTTAGCATTTCCAATGGTTCATCTCTAGCACTGACTTCAATCAAGCACCGTGCATAACTACTTCTTCCCCACGATTCCCTACACATGTTAGTCGTGTATGCATCAAGCATAACAGGCTTACCAACATGGGAAGCAATAATGCTTAACCCATCTTCCGAAAATACCTGAATTGGCACATTATGGATTTTAACCCACACTGGCAAACTTGTAAGTTCTTCCTTTTCCAATCTTGTATCAATTGACCATTCTTTAAGCACTATTGGAACCTTACGTATCATCCACGGGCCATTTTCAAGAACATCCTCCAACCCCTTATGCGAACTGAATTTAAAAAAGAAAAACCCTTTCGCATTTAACATGATACGAGTAAGCCCAAACTTACCCCAATTTTGTTTAACAAAGTACTCCACAACTGGGTATGCAAGCCGTTTACCAATAAAGTACCCATATAATGTGTTCTCAAATCGAGTTTGTACCTCATTGACAACTTGAACTGGCATGCAAAACTTGATACCCTCATCATTGCTCGTAGGAACCTCCATGTATCTAAAGTTAGCCTTAACATTGCTGCTTTCACTCCTCAAAGAATCCAAACCATTACCCTCCTGATTGTTACAGACAATAGGAGCTGTATTCAATGATGGCTGCATCAAAACAGAACCTATTAAAGGGACAACAACACTAGTTGGGGATTTCAAACCCCCGTTTCTATACGCATCATTCAGTGACGGGAATGCAGCAACTTGTGAAACCTGTGCTCCAACATGATTCGAGACCCCTTCTACCACAGCCGGGCTTATACAAACCCTAGCATCACATGGATTCATATCAGAAATCCTAGCTGTATCATTATGACTAGGCAGCACCACCTCATCATTAGGGTTTTGTACATCACTCATATTAGGAGCTGGATCCAAATCACTAATATTGTTAGCTTGAGAATGTGATTTGTTTACGCCAGCCACATTCGACATCAAAGATGTCTCAAAACTAGGGTTTTGATTCTCAGCCGACAGCGACGCAAGACCAAGTCCTCTATTTTCATTATTAGACAAAGAGATCTCATGAATACTCGATTCTCTTAACCGTGCCATACGCTCCTTAAAACCCTCCCAATCAATCGGACAACCTTCATTCTTCATCACACGCTCTCAATCTCAGGATACTCAAAAACAAGCCCACATAAAATAACAAACCCTAATGACGGCTGCGCTCAAAAAATATGAACCCTAAGTCTGAATCAAACAGCCCGATAGTCAATGCTAATCACAAGGATAACACCAACATAGGCTGCTTAAATAAAAAACAAGGATTCACGTTTTTGATTGCAAATGAAAAAAAAGGCGGCTAACCCTAATCTAATTGAATTCTAAATCTGTGATTCAGGATCAAATATAATCCTAATATATTCTTAATCAAACGATCAAAAGTAATATCAGAAAAACAATATGATCTCAGATTCAAAAAGAAGAACGAATTAGACAAGGAAGGGAGGGAGGCTGCCCAACTCAACTCACAAGTTTGTCTTCCCCTAGAAATTTTTTTTTGGGTAAAAGGGACTATCCCCGGTAAAATATATTACACAAAAAAACGCTGAAGTACAATCGGATGTAGGTGAAGTCCTAACATCACGACCCGTTACATGGGCAACAACCAGCACATATATATTGTGCACGAACCAAAACCCTACATAAAAGTGACATACCACTCTTATAACTACCAAAATAAATTGAAAACCATTACAAATTAAATTTAAATTAAATTTACCGGGGATGAGACCCTTTTACCCAAAAAAATTAAATTTAAATTACACAACCCAAGTTTTCAACTTATAGAGCAAACAGCACTTTTCCGTCTCAAGATAAGATTGCCGAGTGGACGTACTAAGCCGCTAAAAGCAAGCTCAAACATCAACATGAGTCGAAGCTACACAACCCAAACCACGTTTGATTTGTATCCCACAACTTTTAACCCACGCGACCCCACAAATATCATCAATCACTTTCAAATATGTTTATCTGATAAACTTATCATCCGATATTTCCTCCGTGATTTTCTCCTCCATGATAATTTCATGAAATAAAAAGCATTGATGATCACATCGCGTGACCACCACATGGCTCAAGTAACACCAGCAATGCATGAAATATGAGGGTAAGAGCAAATCAAAACCAAACTCGTCCCTATGAAAAGTTTGGTACCACACGTGATAATCACATGAGCAAAGAAAACCCTAGTGCAATTAGGTTTTCTGATCTCTATCTCCCCATGAACTGAACACCTCCACGTAATGCTACAACCCGTCCACGAACAAAAAAACCAAACAGCGATATCATGAATACTTAGAAGAACCGAAGGTCCCCGTTATCACAAACGACATGACAACGAATTAACTACCCATGATTGATCAGCGAGTCCATACATATATACCATAAGCAAAACTACGATATAAACAATCAAAGCACTAGACACCCAATCTCGACAAAACCAGAAATAATACTCATTACAAGGAAAAACCCTAGATACCTAGGGATTCTTGATCTCGCCGTCGCACCCATAAAACATACTGCCGATCTTCAGAAGCAACCATGAAAGATCTAATACAGCATCGGCAAAACGTAACCCTAAAAAGGTTTTCATCATGTAAATCACAAGCCAACATCACAAACGATCCTCAAGATCAGAATTAATGAACCATATAGCCAAAACCCTAGTAACTAGGGTTTCCTTGATCTCGGTGTAGTAACACAGATCGTGCACCAAACCCTCAAAACTAAGAACGATTTTCTTATGATGATTATCAGTCAAGAAAGCGCGCCTCCTCCAATAATAACACAGACCTAAGTGATCGATTGCATACCACAAAAACAACATACCAGTTATGATGATCTAATTAGGTTATCAAAGGAAACCACATGATATAAATCAAAACTAGACAATCAGAACGAGCATATTTGTTAGATGATAGAGATACGATCAAACATAGGTTGTGGCCGGAAAAATGATGGAGGAGGCGGCCAAAAATCGCCCCTAGAGGGGAGAGAAAAAATATATTTTACCACGACGTTTTCTTCTTCCCCTAGAAATTGTACGCTACCAGAAGTGCTTTTTCGACTATCAAGGCAACCTGCGTGATCAGAATCTGAAAAAGCTGTTAGATGAAAACCGGTTCCCTTCGGATACCAGAGTCCCATGTGAATGGTATTCTTAAGGTACCGAAAGATCCGTTTAACCTCTTTGAGGTGCTTTTGAGTAGGTCTGGCTTGATATCGTGCACAATAGCATGTGGCATGATGAATATCAGGCCTGATGGCTGTAAGGTACATAAGTGACCCGATCATACTGTGATATCGCGTTTGATCAACGAGATATGAGTACAAGTCAGCGTCTAGGGATGTGGTCGACAATGGTGTCCCAACGCGAGCACATGAGGTCATACCATGCTTTTAAGTATCTCTTGAGCATACTTACCTTGGTTTATGAAGATACCACGTGAGGATTGATGAATCTGGAGGCCTAAAAAGAATTTTAGCTCCCCCATCATTGACCTTTCAAATCTGCTGTGCATTAATTTTTCAAAACATTTTGAAAGTTTTGGGTTCGTAGAACCAAAAATAATGTCATCAACGTAAACTTGTACCAGCAGTATGTCATCCCCATATTTATTAATAAAAAGAGTAGGATCAATAGAACCTTTAGAGAATCCTTTCGAGACCAAGAAGTTGGATAGTTCTTCGTACCATGCCCTTGGAGCTTGTTTAAGTCCATATACAACCTTCTTGAGACGATAGACTTTGTCAGGGTGATGAGGATCGATGAATCCTTCCGGCTGATTCACATACACTTCTTCCTTCAAATGACCGTTGAGAAAAGCAGTTTTAACGTCCATCTGAAAAACCGTGAAGCCCTTATGTGCAGCATAAGCAAGGAATATCCTAACAACTTCCAAACGAGCAACTGGAGCGAATGATTCCTCGAAATCTATCCCTTCTTGTTGACGATACCCCTTAACCACAAGACGAGATTTTTTTTGATGATGGTTTGTTCTTCATCCAGTTTGTTTTTCCAGATCCATTTGAAATCTAAAAGCGAAATTCCATAAGGTTTGTCAACAAGTTCCCAAACATTTAGGCGTTCAAACTGATGAATTTCGTCTTGCATTGATTCAATCCACGCATGATCAGTCATGGCTTGTTTGATGTGTGTAGGTACAGTTGAACTCACGGTGAGTGCATACATACATACATCGCCATCGGTGTTGAGTTGTTTGCGTGTTCGAACCGGTTGTGAAGGATTTCCAATTACTTGCTCCAATGGATGATCACGAGTCCAGTGGTGAGTGGATGGATATCTTTGGTAGAATGTATGCATGTTGGACGGATCAACATGTTGCGTAGAAGACTCTCCGACTCCGGGTACCGGTGTACCGAACGGATTGATAAATTCTTCTTCGTCAGGTTGTGCATCGACTGCTTGATTGTTGTTTCCTCCTTCAGCATTGACGGTTGGTGATGTTGGTTGTATGACAGTTTCTTGAGTTTGTTGAGTATCTAATGGAATAGTCTCTTAAGCAACGGTTGCTGAAGTAGAGGTAGTTGTGTCTTGTTGATTTTGTTCAGGTGCATCAGCAGTATTGACAGCGGAAGGCTTTGACACAACTTGATTGTTTCCATAGTAATATTCATCAAACATTGGATCATATAAATCAACCAACTCATTCATTTGTGTTGTATCCGTCGAGTCTGCTGTAGGAGTACTTTCTTGACATTCTTGCACGGGACGTACACTGTTTTGTGTAGGTGCCATTGCTGGACAATGAGGAGCGAGACTTGAGCTGTTGTGATCAAGTACCATGTGTGGTAATTCGTCAAAGTTCACATGAATTGTTTCTATAATAATCTTTGTTTTGTTGTTGTAAACTCGATATCCTTTCGACAATGTAGCATACCCCACAAAAATACATGCAACACCTTTTTTCTTTCATCTTGTCGAGATTCTCACCGTCTTTAAGAATGTAGCATAAAGATCCAAATACGTGAAAGAATTTAACTGTAGGTTTCCTACCATTGATGATGTGATAAGGTGTCTTTTCATGTCTTGGGATGCCGAGAGAACGATTTTGAGTATAACAGGCAGTTGCAGTTGCTTCAGCCTAGAAGAATAGTGGTAATTTTGAAGCAGAAAGCATTGTTCGAGCTGCCTCAACCAAGGTGCGGTTTCGTCTTTCGACAACTCCGTTTTGTTCAGGAGTTCGAGCAATAGACGTTTGATGTTCGATGCCTTCTTCTTGAAAGTAAGATTGCAAATTCTTGTTCAAAAATTCAGTACCCCTATCCGTTCTTACGGTTAATACTTGAGCTTGAAGATTGCGTTGTATCATCTTGAGAAAGTTTTTGAGAACCTCTGGTGTTTCATCCTTGGACCTTAAGAAGAAAGTCCATGTGTATCTAGAGTAATCATCAACAATCACGAGAATATACTTTTTCCCGTTAGTACTCTCTACACGCATGGGACCACATAAATCCATGTGTAGAAGTTCCAATCGTCCTTTTGAGCTTGGGGTAGTCTTTGTTTTGAAAGACTTCCATTTTGCTTTCCCCAACTCACAAGAAGAACAAAGATGGTCTTTGACGAATTTTAATTTAGGAAGACCGGTCACAATATCATTCTTCGAAAGCAAGTTGATGGTGTCAAAGTTGAGATGTGACAATCGTTGATGCCATAGCCATGCTTGAGAGGATGTAGCTTTCGTCATTAAGCAAATTGGATTTGTTGAAGATGTATCTTGAAGAGTTACTGTGTAGAGATCAGAACCACGAGAACCTGTAAGAAGGTCATTCCCATCGTAGTCTCTAACATAGCAAGTAGATTTTTGAAAAGCCACTTCCAAATCCACATCACAAAATTGACCGACCGAGAATAAATTATGATTCAGTCCCTCGACGTAATAAACCCGTTTTATAGTGATATTCCCTTGAACCAAGTCTCCATATCCGAGTATCGGTGCAAATTGATCATTTCCAAACCGTACCGTACCCAGAATCTTCTCCACGAAGTTAATTAGAAGTTTAAGATTGCCCGTCATGTGCTTTGTGCACCCAGAGTCCATTATGAAGAGAATGATCTCGACGAGCTGCATAAGCATTAGAATACAATGTAGAGTTTGACAAATGGGAGCCCTTGATAGAAGTGGGTTCCAAAATATTAGTAGACATAGATTCAAAGGGCAAACTAACATTCATAGACCCAATTAGAATAGTGGTTGTCTTAGGTACCCATTTGTATCCAGGTGGTGTAAATCTAGAGTACCCCTGTTGATGAGACTGCTTTTATACATAGTCTCATCGTCCAAAAAGGGCTTAAAATGCATTAAATATCATCAAAATACCCATATATATGCTTGTGTTTATTGCTTGTGTATTTTAGGTACGGATATTGAGAAAACGACAAAAGATCACAAGAATCATGCAAAAACGAACACGGGAAACGAAGCCGCACAATGAACCAAGCCCTAATGAAGACTTTCCCAAGAAAAACCCTTGAAGATTTGAAGACTTATGAAGAAGGGTCCTCCAATATGGAAGAATTGACACTTTATACCCTTGTATCTTCATAATTACAAGTTTGGTCCCTAAAGTTTGTCAAAATTACAAAAAGGGCCCTCCACTTTAAAGAATTGACAAGTTTTTTTTGGGTAAAGGGGAATCCTAACCCCGGTAAAATATATTCCCAAAAACATTGAAGTACAATGGAATGTAGCTGCAATGCTACATTAACCTCAAGCAAATGCCTGAACAACCACTACATCATATGACATGCCATATGACCTACTAAACGATTACAAAACAAATAACTCCAATAGGAAAAAACCACCTAAAGGTGCATGAACAATGAAAGTAAAACATCATCATGGACCAGGCTGATGTGAACCATGCCGATCATCAATCGATATGACTTCTTCAACCTCACTATCACTCTCATTGACTACACCTTCCTTGGTCTTAAGACCATCCTCCCAATCTGTACCATCATCCATCTTATCCCAAAGAGCACCAAAAGAATTATGAGACCTCTTATCCTTATCATTAGTCTTAGCTACAAAACTCGAGGTTCTGTTATTCAGGAAACCCTTCTTAAGCAAAGAATCTGCCTTCTTAGGATTCTGACCCGTTACATTTGTTTTAGAGGATTCACCTCTCTCAACATTACGGAACTGAAGATTAAGGGCTGGTTTTGTTAACTTAATACCTGCAACTTGAGGTTGCTTCTTCTTACCTTTATTCTTCTTGTTTTTGACCACCTCAAATCCATCATTCACCAAATCTTTAGTAACATGAGTAACCACTTCCTTATGCACTTTCGGACACATATCACTATTATGATCAAAGATCAAGCATGTAGCACATCTTGGAGGTCTCCATTCGTACTCAATATCAACAGTAACCAATGAATGCCCTTTTCCACTACCTTTAGGGACTGCAATTACCATCGAATCCAATAACTCCATTTCAGCTGAAACCTCAACGAGCGCCCGAGCATATGTACTCCGACCCCACGAGTTAACACACATATTACTCGTGTAAGAATCCAACATAATAGGAGTGCCAATTTGGGTCGTGATAAGACTGAGACCAACCTCCGAATAAGCAACAATCGGCACATGATGAATCTTAACCCAAACTGGTGCTTTCTTAATCTCCGCCTTTTTCAGATCAGTAGTAGGCGACCAAATATTCAAAATCATGGGAACCATCCTAATCAACCACGGGCCATTTTCAAGGACTCCTTCCATTCCTTCCTTCGTCTTGAATTGAAAAAGGAAAAAATCCTCATGTAATTGAACGCGTATCAAGCCAAATCGTGCCCACGTATTTTTAACATAATTTTCCACCAATGGAAAAGCTAAACGTTTACCAATAAACTGCCCGTATAACGTGTGCTTAAATCTGGATTCAACCTCTTCAACAGCAGCATATGGAAGTGCAACTCGTGCTCCTTCAACATGCTCATCACATCGTAATTCTGATATCTTCACCGTCTTAGGAATAGTTTGGTTCATACCACCCTCATTTTGAAATATCGAGGCAAACGAACCCTTCTGTGGACTATTGACATTAGTATACAAGTTAGCACACCCCTGAAGCAGTGAACCCTTCTCCTTACCCGCATTAACAGCAGGTGTCGAATCATCAAGTCTTGAATCAGCAGGAACAGCATCTTGTGTCGAATCAGCAAGTGTCGCATGCGACTCAGAACCCTCTTGTGTCGACTGAAGACCTGCTGCATGCACCACAGCAGGTGAGCTATCCGTATTACTAGGAGATGAAACACCCATCTGTTCTCTCAATCTGATCATCCTAGCTGCCAACGCATCCATGTCAACCGGAACAAAACTGTTATCCATCTCTCTAATCATGAAACTAATCAAACACAATATCACAAAAACCCTAATTAACAAATTAGGGTTTTATACCAGTACCTAAATAAACCTACCCAATCTCCATACCGATTAAAATAATAACAAAAAAACCCTAAAAAATGCAGCGGCGCACAGCACAGAACCGAAACCCTAAAAACCAGTCATCACCTTAGCCGTTCTATTCAATGAATCTGTATATCAATATTAATTAAAAGAGCTGATAAGAAAGTTTCGTATACAACCAAATAACGAAACCCTAAAAACTATCAACGCTAGAATCAATAATAGATATACAGCCACCAAGATAGAACGAGGAGAAGGTAATAGATCAGATCAAAGGGGAACGGAAAAACATACGGCGGCCGGAAAACACCTAGAGAGAATTGACAAGTTTGGCCCCTCAACAAAGCTAAATTGTCAACCATTATCCTCCACAAAGTCAAATATATCATGAAGTCCTTCAAAGTACAAGAAAATACAAGTTTGGTCCTTTGAAAAACCCAAAATTACCAAAAGGACCCTTGACTTTCAACATTTGGCAAGAATGGTCCCTCATAAATAAAGACTTGGCAATTTCAGTCCTCCAAAATGCCAATCATACAAGTAAAGACCATAATCCATCAACAATATGCCAAATCAGTCCTTCAAAAATCACAAAATGGCAAGAATTACCCCTGAATTCACTTTGTAAAACATTTTGGGGCAAAAGTGTGAAAACACAAAAGTTGTTAAAGAAGGAAATGGGCGTTGACAAGGTTTTGAAGTGAAAAGACAAGAGAAGAAGAGAAGGAGGTTTATTCTTGGCAGACAACCAAACTTACCTTAACCAACCACATGCTGCCACCTCACCCCACTCACCACTTCAACCAATCACAACACTCCACCCCTCCACATCAGATTTCACTCACCCCATTTATTAACTAATCTTAACTGATTAGTTTAAATTGGCGCCTAAACACATGGTTTAAAAACAAAAAACAGATCAAAACCACCACTATTCACATGATGAACACGTTTGGGTATTTCTTAATTACCATGAATTAACCCTTAAACTTTTCCAGAATAGTGATTAGGGTGCTAATAAACACAAACCAACTCATAAACTTGACACCCCACCAACCAACAGCCCCACACAAGATTCCCTTGCTACACTTTGGGGGAAAATGACAAAGGCTGCCAGCCATCCAACGACCAAGCTTCTTGCTTCAAACTTAAGCATCTTATGAGCCCTTGATCAACTTCACATGCTTGCTACTTCACAAACGTCCAAGAAAAACTCACATGTACTCAAGAAAATTCAAACCTGTAAGGGCAAAATGGGGACTTCAAGCATTAGGGTTTTACGTTTGTCTTTGCATTTCTAGAATCTTTGTAGCCTATATAAAGGCATATAAGCTTTACATTTCACCTGCTTTTGGTTTTTCCTTGTTCAACTACTTGTAAATCCTCTTTTCTGTTAATGAAAGTATGTTAAGTGTGTTAAAGAAAGACCAAGTGCCACCTTATTTTAAGCTGGTTTATGATATTTGTTAACTGTAATTGGACCTTAAAACGTTTTTTTAAACCTTGTGTAAGAAATTACACATTGGATCAAAATTAGATATTTTGCTAAGTTCTTGTTCAAACCTTGGAATTCTTGGGTTATAGGGCTGATCATAGCATCCTAATTGTGATATTAAGGTGTGGTGAGGCTTATAACTTGGGGATAATCAAGTGTGGGGTAACAAGGTTGCATCAATTAAGTTTATTTTCCAAAAAGTCACCTTTCTGTTTTGATTTTCTGCTTCTAACCTTGTTGAATCTTAGCAGGGTTGTTATTGGAAGCTTGTGCTTGTTCTAGCTCGCACATAAGCTCATAAATTCGTGGGTGTGGATGTACATCCATGAGGTTTGTCTTGAAACCTTTAAAATCTGATAAAAATTGGATTTTTTTGTGGATTTGTGCTCTACTGATGTTCTTGTTGTTTTCTTGGCTTAAATCTGCTTAGTCTTGCATGATAATGTTGTTTATATGCTAGTTTGATCATTGGGTAAACTGAATCACACTTTTTCTTGTTTAAAATTTGAATTGAAAAGTTAAAAGGGTGTTTGGGACTACCTGTTTAAGTTCAAATCTTGTTATTGTGTTGTGGAAAGTTTGTGTTTGTGCTCTATATCTGATATATGCTTGGTTGAGAGTGTTTTGCTGCAAGTTTTTGGGTTTGAAACTTCAAATCATACAATCTGCTATAACTTGTTGAATTTAACTGTTTTTGACCTAAGATTTTGGTGAAATCTAGTATTTGTGCATGCTTAGGGTTGAAAGTTGTTAAAACATCATTATTATAACTTATGTGATAGATCTTGAGGTTTGAATCTGGCTTGTTGGTCAAATACATCAGCAAAGTGTAAAATTGCATGTTCTTATGTTCATCAGTAACTTAAGGTGCTTGAATCTTGCTTAATACTTTGAATCATTGCATGAAACCTGTTTAGACTTGTTCATTTGAGTTTATAATAGTTTGTGTATGCATTTGGTTGAGTTTGGCTGGCTGAATATTGCTCTAAGTGCTTATTGAACCTGTTCTGCTTATTTGTTCAAGTCTGTGCTAGATCTGATGCTTTATTGATTAAACTGTATCAATTTGGTGATTGTGGTTGTGATTTTTTTATTGTTATTGACTCCTTTTGATCCAAAGATCATTTGGGTGCCTTTGGGATATCTGAATCTTCAAAAAAGTTACTAAAGACAAAAAAGTCAAACAAGTCAAGCAGTGGAAAAAGTTTCCACTGCTCAACACCCAAAACTAGCCCCTGCTAGTGTTAATTTGAACTCAGCTTATCAATAAGCTATTTTAGCTTATCCAGACTTGCAACAACTTATTTTTTGTGATAGATATTCATTATTTGACCCATTTGATTAGACTGGAGCTTATTGGACTTTGGCTTTGACTTTTTGCTAGAAAACCAACTTATTTGACTTTTACATAAGTGCTTATTTGCTTTTTCCAGCTTATTGAGTAAGCTTATTTGAAAACTCTTTGTTGATTTTGCTTAATTAAGTCATTTGAAAGCTTAGGAACTTGAATCAGCTCTTGGGGTGGCCTAGAACTCAAAAACGACTATTTTATCGTTTTATGTAGATTACTTATTGCATTTTCAGGCTTATTCATTGGGCTTATTTCAAATTTCTTTTTACAGAAGTCTTACTTAGGACAAAAGAAGCTTGTGTGTCTAATTTGAGCTTATGGCATTAGCTTATAGTTTAATGGGCCAAAAAGCCCATTAAGAATAAGCTGTTTGGTATAAGCTAGCTTATTTCACACTTTCAGCTTTTGGGCCTTTAAAAAAAGTTGTTTAAAATCAAATTTTGAGTTAAGTAGTGCTTTTTGGGCTTATTTGGACCACTTTTTTATTTTGGGCTCAAATTTGGCCCAATAAGGATCAGTATTGGGTTTAGCCCACTTTTTAGGCCCAATAAGGGTATTTAGGTAATTTCAAGTTCATTTATGAGTTATTTAGGTTAAATTAAGCTAGTTTGCAACTTTTTAGAATTTTTATGATTTTTGGATTTTTAATAATATTTTAATATTATTTTATTGTTAAAAATTAAAGTCTGATTTTCTAAGTTTTTATATTTTTCCTAGATTGTAGACACTTAATTAGGAATTTTGCAACTTTCCAAATATTTTTAGGGTCTTTTAATTATTTTCTAGAATTATTTTAAGTTTTAATTGATTTTAATAGTTTTTAATTGTTTAAAAATAGTTTTTAGTGATTTTAAAATTTTGAAAAATACTTTTTAGCATAATTAGGTTATTTTAAAGGTTTACAAACGTTAAGATCTTGATTTGGACTTTTTATTAGTTAATATTGATTTTTAGGGCTTTAATTAGCATTAAAAATTAATATTTAATTAATTAAAAGGTTTTAGCAAGTTTGGATTTTTGTAAACTCTTAGAATACTTTACTGGATTTTTAGTAATTTTTGGTAATTTTTAGGGTAAAATTTTAATTTTAGTGCTTTTTACGGTTTTACGTGTACACCTTTTTCGTCTTAGTTCAATTTGACATCGTAACCGTCATTCTCTTCTTATCCCATTTCTATTTTTCTTTCTCACAAATATAATCACAAAGATAATCAATTCATTACACACACACTAAGCCTCCTTGAGAACGATCCCCATTTTTGGTCATTTGTACACGGTTTCCTAAATCGTCGTATTTAATACTTGCCACTTTTGCTCTCTTCTCCTAAAGAGTAGTAAAATCACTACATCATTTTTGGTGCCGCTGCCAGGGAGACGTGTTGTGTTTTGATTTGGAATTGTTGTTTTTATATACTAACCAAAATAGTATTTGTATTAGTAGCACTCTACTAATACGTATTATCGGTTTTCGATTTTTGTGTGAATACTATTACTATATTGTATACGTAGAACAATAAATTCACAAGTACTCCAAATACGTGAGAAATCACAACCTTGACTTGGGAGGTCATTACCCAATCATTGTATTCGAATCTCAAACCAAAGAAAAAGGCAAAAATAGATAAATACTTTCGTGAGGCTCAATTTTGAAAAATACAAACTATAAGGTGGGTATAAGGCGGATATTATAAAATATATCCTAAGGAAAAAGGCTCTTAAGTGCTTCGCGCCGCCTCGTTTCCCCGCTTGCTTGTGAGTATTTGATTTTGAGAGTTAATCGAGGGTTTTGCCGCCCAAAGTATTACTAAGTATCATATATATTTTCTTGGTTTCATTGATTAAACCCTCTTGAACGTTTTGGTGTTCCACCAACGTTCTAAAGTCATCGAAGGCGTTCACTTCACGTGATCGTTTGCATTCCTTGAGGCTTCTTTAATCAAGAGATTTGATTAAGGAGGAGATTTGTAGATTTGTGTCTACTTAATACATTCACAAAAATCCAAAAGGTTAATACAATCAAAAACCACAAAAAAATTGAAAAATACAAAACACCAAAAAGAATCTTCTTTGCTCGTCCCCTCGTTGTACGTGACGTTTATGCTAACTCATAATCAAGCAAGACGTGCACGTAAACGAAAGAACAAAACTCCTACTCCCAATCTTTCTAGTGAGGAGTCTCCTATTGACGAACCCATTGTAAGAGAAGCACCAACCATGGCGAATCGATCTATGATGGAGTTACTTCAAGCACCCACCGAGGGTTATGGAGAGGCTATTGTGATTCCCGCTATCCTTGCGGAGAATTTTGAGGTGAAAACGGGTTTGTTGTCGATGATCCAAAACAACAAATTCCATGGTGATGAGAAGGACAATCCACACAACCATATCCGCCAATTCAATCGTCTTACCGCCACTTGCAAGTTTAAGGATGTCTCGAATGACTCGATTAAGATGATGCTTTTTCCGTATTCCTTAGCGGGGCCCGCTAAAATTTGGTTAGAGAAAGAGCCACCCAATTCTATATTGACGTGGAAGGATCTCGTGTCTAAGTTTGTGAACCAATTTTTTCCTCCCTCTAAGACTACGCACTTAAAAAACGAGATTTCAAAATTTTCACAAGAGTTTAATGGAAGTTTTTCAACGGCTTGGAATAGGTTTAAGGAAATGTTACATGAATGTCCTCATCACGGTTTTTCCGACTTGCATCAAATTGACACGTTTTACAATGGACTTAATGATCATGAAAGGGATTATTTAAATGCCGCCGCGGGTGGTAATTTTTTGTGTAAAACGATTGAGGAAGCTTTGGTGATAATTGAGAATAGATCTAAGGTGTATAGTCCTCGTAGCACGTCTAGTGTTCGTAAGGCTTCGTCTTCGGCTTCACCTTCTTAATCTACTACCATCGATGCTTGCCAAGTTGAGGCGAACTTGGAAACCAAGATTTTTGGTAAGCTTAAAGGACGTTTGATTGAGTTTAAAGTTGGTGAACCAAGTGCTCCCGCTACGGCTAAAGAGGTTGAGGTTTCATGCATGTATTGTGGTGGAGGTCATGATTTCTTCGAGTGCATTACCAACGGTGGTAACACTTCGAGTGCCTACGCGGCCACGGGACTTACAACCAAAACGGTCAAGTTACCCGCTCTAATCAATTGACTCCACCGGGTTTTGGTTCAAATCAAAATGCTAACAACAACTATCGCAACAATCAAGTTGGTTTCAAAAACAATTTCAACAAAGGAAACTATGGTAATCAAGGGGCTAATAATCAAGTTTCAAACAAAAATCAAAATGATTTTCAAAACAACAACAAAGGTTTGCAAACGTTGAAAGATCTTCCAAATGAATTTGTTGAATACGCTAATGGGAATGATGCTAGGTTTGACAATATTCAAAGAGAAATCATTAGCCTAAGATCCGAGTTTAAGAACAACTTGAAGAAAGAGTTGAAAAATGAGTTAGCTAATGAGCTTAAAATCCATACTAACAAGATGGAAGGAACCGTAACTAGGTTACAACAAAACCAACAAAAAATGGAACAAGGGCAACATGAGATAAAACAAGAAATGGTTAAAGCCGAGAAGAGGCAATCCAAGTTTGAAGATAAAATCTCATCTATGTTTGAGGCAATTATGTGTAAACCGTCTTCGAGTAGTCTTCCTAGCAACACCGTATCAAACCCTAAGGGTGAGATGAAAGTGATTATCACACGTAGTGGTAAGACACTTAAGGAACCGACTCCTCAACCAATTGCTCCTACGGAGGAAGCAATTGAGGAAGAACCCGAGGTGGTGGTCCAAAAGGAGCATGTCCCTATCCCACGAAGTACCGCTCATGCCACACCTACGGTTGACCCTTTACCAACATTGGAACCCGAGATTCCAAAGGCTATGCCTATGCCTCAACCCACACCACCTTTGCCCTATCCATCGAGACTTAGAAAGGAGAAACGTCAAGAGCGCGACAATTACCAATTTGAGCTTTTTATGAAAATGTTTCGTGATTTGCACTTTAATGTCAGTTTCGCCGATGCTTTGGTCATGATGCCTAGATTTACCGCTAACTTTAAGAGTATGTTGAACAACAAGGAGAAATTGCACCAATTGTCTAGTTGTTCATCGTTTTATCTTAATCGCATACCTCAAAAGTCGGTGATCCCGGTAAATTTTTGATCCCTTGTGCAATTCAAGATATGGAGGAATGCTTCGCCTTGGCCGATCTTGGTGCTAGCATTAACTTGATGCCACTTGCAATCTTCAAGTCGCTCAATCTTCCTAATCTTACTCCTTCACTAATGTCTATCGAGTTGGCCGACCATTCCATGATTCCCGCATGTGGATTGGCGGAAGACGTTTTTGTGAAAGTGGGGAAGTTCTATATCCCGTAGACTTTATCGTTGTCGATATCCCCACGGATCCTCAAGTTCCTCTCATTTTAGGTCATTCATTTTTAGATACGTCTATGGCTTTGATCGATGTTCATGCTAGAAAGACCACCTTACGTATCAACGACGAGGAACTTGTTATAAACGCAACTCAAAACTCTCAAATTTCTCATGTTTATTCCGTTGCAACCATAAACCTCGTTGATATGATTGACGTGGTTTGTGAGGAATTTTCACAAGAAATTCTAGGTTTTGGTGATGAAGAAACTAGTGGCAATACCACTATTTTTTTTTTGGGTAAAGGGGACTGACCCCGGTAAAATATATTACACCAAAAAACGTTGAAGTACAAACGGATGTAGGTGAAGTCCTACATCACGGCCCGTTACATGGGCTACAACCAGCACATACACAATGTGCACAAACCACAAAACTTACATAAGAATAACATGCCACTCTTATGACTACCAAATACATTGGAAAAAAAGAATATAAATAAACATTACACCGCCGATTTTCCAACATATAAAAACCAAAACAGTAATTTCGTTTCCAGAAAAGCGTTTCCGAGTGTTACGCCATGATTACTGCATAATGCCAACCCGTGTTGATCAATCACGTGACCTCCACATGGTAATAACCAAACCGAAACCCTAAGAAGTGTAGGGTATCGAACCAGCCGACTCTCCCAATCCATAGCAACAAAAAGCACTCATGCATGCACCTCCAGATCACGAACAACAAACATAGACATCCTGAACATCGTAGCAACCTTGCAAAGATCAAGTTATCATGAAAACAAACCTAAAAGGTTTTGCCAACGATCAAAAAACGAGTACCACTCGTAACTACTCTTAGCGAGTAGGATCATGTTACCCGAATCATAAGATTAAACGAACCAGTGGTAACCATGATAACAAAGCACACGATCCCCAGGATTGATATCGCAACCCTTAAGATGAACAACCTGTCAATAAAAACCCTAATTAAAGAGTTTACCCGATGCGATACCATGCGTGGATCCCACGAGTAGAACCTCCACGCAGTCGACCAATCGACCCATATAGATGTACAAACAAAACAGAGATCGAGAATAACCAAACCAAATCGAAACCCTAATGAAGAATCAAAAATGAATGAAGGGTAATTAGGGTTTTGAGATGGGCGATGTCCATTAGATAAACAGATAGAAACCAAAGCACAACCATTCTACAATAGTAAAAATCTTGAACCGATTGCATATCTTACGGCCAAAAATTCCTAGATCTGATCCAATGAGACGAATGGTAACCTTAATCAGAAGCACCAAACGAAACCCTAAATCAAGAAAAAAGAAATTAATAACAAATAAGATAGAGAGGCGGTTGCTAGGGTTTTTTTAGCCGGAATTTTAGGTAGAATGGTGGCCGGAAATCGCCCCCCTAGGGGAGAGAAATCGCCCCCACCGATTGATGATATGAATGGCCGACTTATGCTTAGTGGCAATACCACTATGTTAGATCCAATTCTTGATAATTCGACACCAACCTTCACTCCATTTGAAGGTGGTGGTTTTACGTTGGAAGAATTCGATGTTCCACATACTTGTAACGAAGATCTCGACAACGATGAGGACTTCTCGATTATCAAGGATTTTCTTAACGATTTCCCATTTTCTCCACCCGAGGAGGTTATGAGTATCGAGCCCAAATCTTCACTTGAGGAACCACCTATCCTCGAGTTGAAAGATTTACCTCCTCATCTCGAATATGTCTATTTGGGAAATAAGGAAAAAGGGAAAAACGTATTTTCATAAGTACAAGAATTAGAAAATAATCAAAAAAAAAAAAAAAAAAAAAAAAAAAAAAAAAAAAAAAAAAAAAAAAAAAAAAAAAAAAAAAAAAAAAAAAAATGGCAAAAAACACACCAAACCCTAAAAATGGCAGCCTCCCTCCCTTCCTTGTCTAATTCGTTCTTCTTTTTGAATCTGAGATCATATTGTTTTTCTGATATTACTTTTGATCGTTTGATTAAGAATATATTAGGATTATATTTGATCCTGAATCACAGATTTAGAATTCAATTAGATTAGGGTTAGCCGCCTTTTTTTTTCATTTGCAATCAAAAACGTGAATCCTTGTTTTTTATTTAAGCAGCCTATGTTGGTGTTATCCTTGTGATTAGCATTGACTATCGGGCTGTTTGATTCAGACTTAGGGTTCATATTTTTTGAGCGCAGCCGTCACTAGGGTTTGTTATTTTATGTGGGCTTGTTTTTGAGTATCCTGAGATTGAGAGCGTGTGATGAAGAATGAAGGTTGTCCGATTGATTGGGAGGGTTTTAAGGAGCGTATGGCACGGTTAAGAGAATCGAGTATTCATGAGATCTCTTTGTCTAATAATGAAAATAGAGGACTTGGTCTTGCGTCGCTGTCGGCTGAGAATCAAAACCCTAGTTTTGAGACATCTTTGATGTCGAATGTGGCTGGCGTAAACAAATCACATTCTCAAGCTAACAATATTAGTGATTTGGATCCAGCTCCTAATATGAGTGATGTACAAAACCCTAATGATGAGGTGGTGCTGCCTAGTCATAATGATACAGCTAGGATTTCTGATATGAATCCATGTGATGCTAGGGTTTGTATAAGCCCGGCTGTGGTAGAAGGGGTCTCGAATCATGTTGGAGCACAGGTTTCACAAGTTGCTGCATTCCCGTCACTGAATGATGCGTATAGAAACGGGGGTTTGAAATCCCCAACTAGTGTTGTTGTCCCTTTAATAGGTTCTGTTTTGATGCAGCCATCATTGAATACAGCTCCTATTGTCTGTAACAATCAGGAGGGTAATGGTTTGGATTCTTTGAGGAGTGAAAGCAGCAATGTTAAGGCTAACTTTAGATACATGGAGGTTCCTACGAGCAATGATGAGGGTATCAAGTTTTGCATGCCAGTTCAAGTTGTCAATGAGGTACAAACTCGATTTGAGAACACATTATATGGGTACTTTATTGGTAAACGGCTTGCATACCCAGTTGTGGAGTACTTTGTTAAACAAAATTGGGGTAAGTTTGGGCTTACTCGTATCATGTTAAATGCGAAAGGGTTTTTCTTTTTTAAATTCAGTTCGCATAAGGGGTTGGAGGATGTTCTTGAAAATGGCCCGTGGATGATACGTAAGGTTCCAATAGTGCTTAAAGAATGGTCAATTGATACAAGATTGGAAAAGGAAGAACTTACAAGTTTGCCAGTGTGGGTTAAAATCCATAATGTGCCAATTCAGGTATTTTCGGAAGATGGGTTAAGCATTATTGCTTCCCATGTTGGTAAGCCTGTTATGCTTGATGCATACACGACTAACATGTGTAGGGAATCGTGGGGAAGAAGTAGTTATGCACGGTGCTTGATTGAAGTCAGTGCTAGAGATGAACCATTGGAAATGCTAACTTTTGGTGTCCCTTTATCAAATGGGTCTGGATATTCAAATGAGACGGTTACTATTGAGTATGAATGGACGCCATTACGGTGCTCCCAATGTTATACTTTTGGCCATGATAACACGTGCTGTCCTAAAATTGTTACGGCTTGCCCTATGGCTACGCAAGTTGCTGATCTTAGCAAGGTCAATGAGCAAAAGGAGGAAGGTTTTCAGAATGTAAAACGTAAGAAGAAGAGAGGTAAAAAGACTAATGGCAGCGTGAATGGAGGTTTCCAGGTTGGTAGTAAACCTCTTTATGTTCCTAAAGTCAATTTACCAGCTAGTTCAACCTCCAAGTATAATAAGAATGCTCCATCGATACCAAAGGCCGGTACGAGTGCGTCTTCTACTAAGAGTGGACCGGCCCTTGTTGCGGTGACTCCAATTAATCCTACTAAACGGACGAATAATCCAGATTCTAATTCTGAATTTCCAGCAACGTTTAAGGCAGGTTTCATGAATAATATTAGTCGGAATGAGGGTGGTGTTGGTACATCAAATAGCTTTGAGATTCTAAATCAATCTGATTCGGAGGTAGAAGAGGTTGAGAATGTCTATGATGAAGCTGCATACTTATATCATGACAAGAGGGATAAAGCTAAATGAAGACAAGAATAAATCTTTGATTTTATTTTGTTCTATTTTTTAGGTGTGTAAATGTATATGGCATGTCATATACATCGTTGTAGGCGTTTATCAAGCGTTTAGCTTGAGGTTAATGTGGTATTTCAGCCACATTCCATCTGTACTTCAATGTTTTTGGTGTAATATATTTTACCGGGGATAGTCCCTTTTACCCAAAAAAGAATATGTCTATTTGGAGGAGGGCGACAAGTTGCCGGTTATTATTGCGAAGGAACTTTCGAATGATGAAAAAACCGCACTTGTCGATGTTCTAAAGGATCACAAAGGGGCAATTGCATGGAAGTTATCCGACATTAAGGGAATCGATCCCAAGTTTTGTACCCAAAAAATCTTAATGGAGGAGGATTACAAGCCCGCAATCCAATGTCAAAGGAGGGTGAACCCCAAAATTCACGACGTCATCAAAAAGGAAGTCCTTAAACTCCTTGACGCGGGAATGATTTACCCTATTTCCGATAGCCCTTGGGTGAGTCCTATTCATTGTGTCCCTAAAAAGGGAGGAATGACCGTTGTGCCAAACGATGCCAACGAGTTAATTCCCACTAGACTATTGGTAGGCATGAAAGATGAGGCAAAGAATGTTCCGCATCTCCGCGGCCAGAAGTGACCGGATGGAGAGTGTGCATTGACTATCGAAAGTTGAATGAAGCCACTCGAAAAGACCATTTTCCCTTTCCCTTCATGGAGCAAATGTTGGAGCATCTTGCGGGAAACGATTTCTATTGCTTTTTAGAAGGTTTTTCCGGTTACTTCCAAATCCCCATCGACCCTCGTGATCAAGAAAAAACTACGTTTACGTGTCCATATGGAACGTTTGCCTATCGTAGAATGCCATTCGGACTTTGTAATGCACCGGGAACCTTTCAAAGGTGCATGATGGCTATTTTTCATGATATGATCGAGAAGACGATGGAAGTCTTGATGGATGACTTTTCCGTGTTTGGTAGTTCGTTCACTTCGTGTTTGTCGAATCTTATGAGAATGTTGAAACGTTGTGAGGAAACCAACCTTGTGCTCAATTGGGAAAAGTGTCATTTTATGGTTAAGAGTGGAATCATCTTAGGGCACAAGGTCTCGAAAGCGGGGATTGAGGTAGATCAAGCTAAGGTAGACGTCATCGCCAAATTACCTCATCCCAAAACCGTTAAGGGAGTTAGGAGTTTCCTAGGCCACGCGGGCTTATATCGTCGATTCATCAAGGATTTTTCAAAGATCTCTCGACCCATTACACATCTTCTTGAAAAAGAGGCACGTTTTGTCTTTGACGAAGATTGTGTACGAGCCTTTGAAATCCTTAAGAGGAAACTTACCGAAGCTCCCATTCTTCTTGCTCCCAATTGGAACCTCCCCTTTGAGCTCATGTGTGATGCTAGTGACTACGCTATAGGGGCCGTATTGGGGCAACGTCATGAAAAGCACTTCTTGCCTATTCACTATGCTATCAAGACGATGACCGAGGCTCAACTTAAATACACTACAACGGAGAAGGAGTTCCTTGCCGTGGTGTATGCATTTGAGAAATTTCGACCTTATCTCGTCTTGACGAAATGCATAGTGTATATGGATAATTCGGCTATCAAGTATCTCATGGCTAAACAAGATGCAAAGCCGAGATTACTTCGTTGGATTCTCCTCCTTCAAGAATTTGATCACAAAATTGTTGACAAAAAGGGAGCCGAGAATCTAGCGGTCGATCATCTTTCTCGTTTGGAAGATCCTCACCAAAGTGTTTACGAGCCCAAGGAAATCACCGAAACATTTCCGCTCGAGACACTTGGTGTAGTGAATTCCAAGCTTGATTCTTCCACCCCATGGTTTGCGGACTTCGCAAATTACCATGCGGGTAACTTCATCATCAAGGGTATGACGACTCAAGAAAAACGAAAATTCTTTCGTGACGTCAAGTTCTACTTTTGGAATGACCCTTACTTGTTTCGAACTTGTGCGGATCAAATCATCCGACGTTGTGTATTTGGCACCGAAGCTTCTAATATCCTTAGAGCTTGCCATGAGGGACCCACGGGTGGTCACCACGGTGCTAATCTCACGGCTAAGAAGGTGTTTGATGCCGGCTTCTTTTGGCCTACTATTTACCGAGATGCACAAGATCTTGTGAAGTCATGTGACTCATGCCAACGACAAGGAAAAGCCTCACAAAAAGATGAAATGCCACAAAATATCATCCAAGTGTGTGAGATCTTTGACGTTTGGGGCATAGACTTTATGGGGCCGTTCCCATCATCTCGTGGTAATAAGTACATCCTCGTTGCGGTTGACTACCTATCTAAGTGGGTGGAAGCTAAGGATTTGCCCACCAATGATGCTCGTGTGGTAGTCAAGTTTTTGAAAAGCTTGTTTTCTCGGTTTGGAACCCCTCGTGCGATCATAAGCGATCGTGGAACCCATTTTTGTAACGACCAATTTGAAAGGGTCCTAAGGAAATATGGGGTTACACATCGGCTTTCTACGGCTTATCACCCACAAACGAGTGGGCAAGTCGAGGTTTCAAACCGAGCGTTGAAGAGGATCTTGGAGAGATCCGTTGGGGAAAACCGACAATCTTGGTCGGATAAGTTGGACGATGCTTTATGGGCCTTTAGGACCGCTCATAAGATGCCCATTAGGTGCACTCCCTATAAGCTTGTGTATGGGAAAATTGTCATTTGCCATCGAATTGGAACACAAGGCTTATTGGGCCCTAAAGCATTGTAATGATGATATAGAGACCGCGGGAAAACACTAGAAAATGCAATTAAATGAATTGGATGGATTAAGGGATATTGCTTATGAAAATTCATTGATTTACAAAGAAAAAACTAAAAAGTTGCATGATTCTAAAATTAAAAACCGGGTTTTTAACATTGGGGATCAAGTTTTGCTTTTTAATTCTCGTTTGAAAATATTTTCCGGTAAGTTGAAATCCCGTTGGTCCGGTCCATTCACCGTGACTCAAGTTTTTCCATATGGGACCATCGAGCTAGCTCAAAATGATGGCCCCAATTTCAAGGTGAATGGACATAGGTTGAAGCACTACTTTGGCGGGGAAGTTCCATCCTTGAACTACCTCGACCAAGTCACCTTCCCCAATGATAATTAGTATTGAGGGGATCGAGTCGAGCTCATGACTCGGTAATCAAAAACGAGGTGCCTCGTGGCAGAGTCCCATGCTTATCCTATGTACATATTATCGCTTTCTAATGTAGTAACGTGTGGGGATTTGTTCCCTTCCAACCTTTGTTCCGTGGTTGTTTGTGAATTGTGGACTTTAGATGATCATGATCTTCACGATTGGAGCCTCTCGTGTTCGTTTTATGGGAGCACTCGATCGTCCACTTTGAAGAATTTCTCAATATCCATGATGTATCCTTTTGATGTTCTAACCTTAGGTTTTTAGCACACTTTATAAACGGCTTTAAATTTAACGGTTACACCCTTTCCATGCTAGATTAGGCATTCGACTACGTCTCTAGTATGGGGATGTTTGCACCCCTAGACTCGAAACATTGAGGACAATGTTTAACTTTAGTATGGGGGGGTGAATATATACTTGCCTTGCTAAACCTTCACGCTTTCCAAAGTTTATCTTTTTGTTTATCGTTTTGTTGCAAAATAAGGCTAAAAATGGCCAAATTTTAAAAAATTTCTCATGTTTTATAAGTGTTTGAAGACACGAATGTAGGTTTTCCGATGGCGAGAATAAGAGTAATTTTTGACTCGACCGTGCGTGTTGAGCACTTAGCTTTGATTCCTTAACTACACATTAGGGTAAGTCTCTTAAATGAGGACGAGAGATGATAGGGTTATTTATAAGTTACTATGCTAAACGTAGAGTACTCGTATTCTTTCAAAAACTCATGTGTTCTCGTTGTTTGCTTATTCTCCCTTCGCATGTAAATATTTTTTGCTTAATAAATATTGACTTAGCGGTTTAGTTAGGATTGTTGGGTTTCTAGTCTTTTCTAGTAGCTTCCGTGTAATTAAATTGGGAAGACATTAAGGTATCGCCAGCGTCACGGTTTTGAAGTATTGGCACACGAATAATCAAAAGCTTCACCCAATAATAAGATTTCAAGTGCTCACCTAAATCAAGCAAACAATTTGAAGCCCCACAAGGCCGAAAAATCTATGCAAAATTGAAAGTAAATCAAGCCTTAATCTTCGAAGCTTTAAAGATCCAAAATTCGCCTTAGCGTGAGGATATACGTCTTTGGCTAATAAAACTACCGATGAGGTGGATAATAAAAGGCAAGGAAAGACCGAAGTCATAATAAAAGCTTCATGGCGAAGTTGAATAAAAGATGGAGGTAAACCGAAGATAATAAGGCCCTTCCGTTAGGGGGCGTATAAAAGTCATGGTAATAAGTCTCATGTTCAAAACCGTTATAAAACCGTGTTTATCGATTCTTCTTGTCAACTTAATTTTTTGACATCGTTGTCTATTAGGAGGGGTTATTGATTTGATGGTCTTGGTTACACCGTTAGGACTCTATTTTTAGACCTAAATCTCTATTATCGCATAAGTCAAACAGTGTATCCTCGTGAAACATTCAAGACATAATAAAATATAAGAGATACAACTTAGGAAAATGGGAGGATAAGTACGTGATTAGGGCATATGAGTAGTGTTAGCATTACTAACTTATAATGACAATGATCTCGTTGCACGCTTGGCATGGAATTGGGGTGAAAATCGAGGACGATGAAATTATTTCTAACGAAGCATTCACGTGTTCTTATTCTATGAACCTAAACGTCCCATTTTGCGATGAAAATCATACATTATGTCTACAACGCAAGTAGTAGTAGCAATAGTAGTAGTGTAGCTAGTTTATCATTCAATAAAGTGAATAAAAATGAATTTTGGAGGTGCTATGATACTTTATTCTAGCATTGCGTGAGGACACGACAATGGTTTAGTATGGGGGAGTGATGAGACTGCTTTTATACATAGTCTCATCGTCCAAAAAGGGCTTAAAATGCATTAAATATCATCAAAATACCCATATATATGCTTGTGTTTGTTGCTTGTGTATTTTAGGTACGGATATTGAGAAAATGACAAAAGATCACAAGAATCATGCAAAAACGAACACGGGAAACGAAGCCGCACAATGAACCAAGCCCTAATGAAGACTTTCCCAAGAAAAACCCTTGAATATTTGAAGACTTATGAAGAAGGGTCCTCTAATATGGAAGAATTGACACTTTATACCCTTGTATCTTCATAATTACAAGTTTGGTCCCTAAAGTTTGTCAAAATTACAAAAAGGGCCCTCCACTTTGAAGAATTGACAAGTTTGGCCCCTCCACAAAGCTAAATTGTCAACCATTATCCTCCACAAAGTCAAATATTTCATGAAGTCCTTCAAAGTACAAGAAAATACAAGTTTGGTCCTTTGAAAAACCCAAAATTACCAAAAGGACCCTTGACTTTCAACATTTGGCAAGAATGGTCCCTCATAAATGAAGACTTGGCAATTTCAGTCCTCCAAAATGCCAATCATACAAGTAAAGACCATAATCCATCAACAATATGCCAAATCAGTCCTTCAAAAATCACAAAATGGCAAGAATTACCCCTGAATTCACTTTGTAAAACATTTTGGGGCAAAAGTGTGAAAACACAAAAGTTGTTAAAGAAGGAAATGGGCGTTGACAAGGTTTTGAAGTGAAAACACAAGAGAAGAAAAGAAGGAGGGTTATTCTTGGCAGACAGCCAAACTTACCTTAACCAACCACATGTTGGCACCTCACCCCCCTCATCACTTCAACCAATCACAACACTCCACCCCTCCACATCAGATTCCACTCACCCTATTTATTAACTAATCTTAACTGATTAGTTTAAATTGGCGCCTAAACACATGGTTTAAAAACAAAAACAGATCAAAACCACCACTATTCACATGATGAACACGTTTGGGTATTTCTTAATTACCATGAATTAACCCTTTAACTTTTCCAGAATAGTGATTAGGGTGCTAATAAACACAACCCAACTCATAAACTTGACACCCCACCAACCAACAGCCCCACACAAGATTCCCCTGCTACACTTTGGGGGAAAATGAAAAAGGCTGTCAGTCATCCAACGACCAAGCTTCTTGCTTCAAACTTAAGCATCTTATGAGCCCTTGATCAACTTCACATGCTGCTACTTCACAAACGTCCAAGAAAAACTCACATGTACATAAGAAAATTCAAACCTGCAAGGGCAAAATGGGGACTTCAAGCATTAGGGTTTTACGTTTGTCTTTGCATTTCTAGAAACTTTGTAGTCTATATAAAGGCATATAAGCTTTACATTTCACCTGCTTTTGGTTTTTCCTTGTTCAACTACTTGTAAATCCTATTTTCTGTTAATGAAAGTGTGTTAAGTGTGTTGAAGAAAGATCAAGTGCCACCTTATTTTAAGTTGGTTTATGATATTTGTTAACTGTAATTGGACCTTAAAACGTTTTTTTAAACCTTGTGTAAGAAATTACACATTGGATCAAAATTTGATATTTTGCTAAGTTCTTGTTCAAACCTTGGAATTCTTGGGTTATAGGGCTGATCATAGCATCCTAATTGTGATATTAAGGTGTGGTGAGGCTTATAACTTGGGGATAATCAAGTGTGGGGTAACAAGGTTGCATCAATCAAGTTTATTTTCCAAAAAGTCACCTATCTGTTTTGATTTTCTGCTTCTAACCTTGTTGAATCTTAGCAGGGTTGTTATTGGAAGCTTGTGCTTGTTCTAGCTAGCACATAAGCTCATAAATTCGTGGGTGTGGATGTACATCCATGAGGTTTGTCTTGAAACCTTAAAAATCTGATAAAAATTGGATTTTTTGTGGATTTGTGCTCTACTGATGTTCTTGTTAGGGCTGTAAACGAACCGAACGCACGCGAACGTAGGTATGTTCATGTTCGTTAATTTAATTTTAGCCGAACAAATAAACGAACGCGAACGCTTAGTCGGACAAAAATTGTTGTTCATGTTCGTTTATTTATATTTGAACTTGTTCATGTTCGTTTATGTTCGTTCATATAACTTAAACGAACGTAATCGAACGAACATAAGCGAACATAAATCAACATAAACGATATATAAAAGTAAACGGGCTAAACGATCGTGTAATTAAAGTTGTTACCTTAGACGATTCATATCATCATCTTATATACTTATATAATAATCATATCCCCAAAGAAAAATGATTTGGAGGCCTAAATATATGCCTAGTTTTATGCCTAAAATGATGTGGAAGTATTTTATTGGTTTAAGAAAAGGTGGGTCCATCGGCTGTCGAATGATGACACATAAGTATAGGCATATGGTTAGGCACATGAATTAGGCATGTCAATCAACACTCGTCCTAAAATATTGTTTATTTTTCATCTCAATAGACATGTCTTTAAATTTCTAGCTCTAATGATAATTTAAGAGAAATTATAAATAATTTGTAACCAAATACTATATTCGTAATATATTATTGTTAGACATTTAAAAATATTTGTTATGTAGTTTATTATTTTTTTAACATTTTTTGTTATGTAGTTTATTATTTTTGTAACATTTGGGATATTAATCGAACGTAAACGAACAAATAAATGAACGTAACCGGACAGACATAATCGAACGTTCACGAACGTAAATGAACGAACGAAACATTTGTTCACGTTCGTTTACTTAACTAAACGGACCAAAAATCTTGTTCGTGTTCGTTCATTTGTTAAATAAACGAACATAAACGAATGTTTTGACGAATGATCGGCGAACGGTTCACTGAACGTTCGGTTCATTTACATCCCTAGTTCTTGTTGTTTTCTTATCTGCTTAGTCTTGCATGATAATGTTGTTTATATGCTAGATTGATCATTGGGTAAACTGAATCACACTTTTTATTGTTTAAAATTTGAATTGAAAAGTTAAAAGGGTGTTTGGGACTACTTGTTTAAGTTCAAATCTTGTTATTGTATTGTGGAAAGTTTGTGTTTGTGCTCTATATCTGATATATGCTTGGTTGAGAGTGTTTTGCAGCAAGTTTTTGGGTTTGAAACTTCAAATCATACAATCTGCTATAACTTGTTGAATTTAACTGTTTTTGACCTAAGATTTTGGTGAAATCTAGTATTTGTGCATGCTTAGGGTTGAAAGTTGTTAAAACATCATTATTATAACTTATGTGATAGATCTTGAGGTTTTAATCTGGCTTGTTGATCAAATACATCAGCAAAGTGTAAAACTACATGTTCTTGTGTTCATCAGTAACTTAAGGTGCTTGAATCTTGCTTAATACTTTGAATCATTGCATGAAACCTGTTTAGACTTGTTCATTTGAGTTTATAATAGTTTGTGTATGCATTTGGTTGAGTTTGGCTGGCTGAATATTGCTCTAAGTGCTTATTGAACCTGTTCTGCTTATTTGTTCAAGTCTGTGCTAGATCTGATGCTTTATTGATTAAACTATATCAATTGGGTGATTGTGGTTGTGATTTTTTGATTGTTATTGACTCCTTTTGATCCAAAGATCATTTGGGTGCCTTTGTGAAATCTGAATCTCCAAAAAAGTCACTAAAGACAAAAAGTCAAACAAGTCAAGCAGTGGAAAAAGTTTCCACTGCTCAACACCCAAAACTAGCCCCTGCTAGTGTTAATTTGAACTCAGCTTATCAATAAGCTATTTTAGCTTATCCAGACTTGCAACAACTTATTTTTTGTGATAGATCTTCATTATTTGACCCATTTGATTAGACCGGAGCTTATTGGACTTTGGCTTTGACTTTTTGCTAGAAAACTAACTTATTTGACTTTTACATAAGTGCTTATTTGCTTTTACAGCTTATTGAGTCAGCTTATTTGAAAAATCTTTGTTGATTTTGCTTAATTAAGTCATTTGAAAGCTTTAGAAACTTGAATCAGCTCTTGGGGTGGCCTAGAACTCAAAAATGACTATTTTGTCGTTTTCTATAGATTGCTTATTGCATTTTCAGGCTTATTCCTTGGGCTTATTTCAAATTTATTTTTACAGAAGTCTTATTTAGGACAAAAGAAGCTTGTGTGTCTAATTTGAGCTTATGGCATTAGCTTATAGCTTAATGGGCCAAAAAGCCCATTAAGAATAAGTTGTTTGGTATAAGCTAGCTTATTTCACACTTTCAGCTTTTGGGCCTTTGGAAAAAGTTGTTTAAAATCAAATTTTGAGTCAAGTAGTGCTTTTTGGGCTTATTTGGACCACTTTTTTATTTTGGGCTCAAATTTGGCCCAATAAGGATCTGTATTGGGTTTAGCCCACTTTTTAGGCCCAATAAGGGTATTTAGGTAATTTCAAGTTCATTTCTGAGTTATTTAGGTTAAATTAAGCTAGTTTGCAACTTTTTAGAATTTTTTATGATTTTTGGATTTTTAATAATATTTTAATATCATTTTATTGTTAAAAATTAAAAGTCTGATTTTCTAAGTTATTATATTTTTCCTAGATTGTAGACACTTAATTAGGAATTTTGCAACTTTCTAAATATTTTTAGGGTCTTTTAATATTTTCTAGAATTATTTTAAGTTTTAATTGATTTTAATAGTTTTTAATTGTTTAAAAATAGTTTTTAGTGGTTTTAAAATTTTGAAAAATACTTTTTAGCTTAATTAGGTTATTTTAAAGGTTTACAAACTTTAAGATCTTGATTTGGACTTTTTATTAGTTAATATTGATTTTTAGGGCTTTAATTAGCATTAAAAATTAATATTTAATTAATTAAAAGGTTTTAGCAAGTTTGGATTTTTTGTAAACTCTTAGAATACTTCAGTGGATTTTTAGTAATTTTTTGTAATTTTAGGGTAAAATTTTAATTTTAGTGCTTTTTACGGTTTTACGTGTACACCTTTTTCGTCTTAGTTCAATTCGACATTGTAACCGTCATTTACATTGTCGGCATTAAAGTGCAAGTGGTCGGCTGACCTTTCAATCTCTTGTAGGATGACTTTGTTTAAGGATCAATTAATTGGTCGCATTAATTGTTTAAGGATCAAGTTTGTGGCGGCTGACCTTGTCATTGGAATTAATTGTTATCAACTTGTGACTTGGGTGAATTAATTGGTCGGCTTACCTTTGTCGTCTACTTGGTTTTTAATTGGTCGGCTGCCCATTCGTTTACGGCTGACCTTAATTGGTTATTAATTGGTCGGCTGACATTTGAAGGTGTGGTGCCATCGCAAGGATTTTATTTCTTAGGGTGTCGACACATTTGTCTTGTTTGTTTATTTTTAAGGGGTTTCGGTTACTGTTTGATTAGGGTTTATTTTTTGTGGTTAGGGCTGTGTTTGATTGGCATGGATTCGAGCAATGAAAGTGATAAGCCATTGTTTACAGGTTGGAATGATAGGGATATGGTGTCTAATCTTAAGGTTTTAGTAACGTTAGAGGAGATATCTAATCTGTTTTCTATTCCTTTGAATACTGTGCGTGACATTGAAGTGTTTGCAAATGGTGTTAAGGCAAACAAATTTCCTAAATGGTCTACCTTACCTAAGGAGACCACTATGCTTTATTATGAAGTTTTGTGTGAACGCCATCAGAATCTTACTAGCAAAACTTCTTCACTCAGTTCAGGTGGTTCGAGTGTGCATTCAGCACAAATGGCTAAGGAAATAGATGACTCTATTACTAATGTTTCCTCTTCTGGTGATGTCTTTTTGGACCTTGCAGCTAAGGCTGCAACCATTAATGGGTTGCAACCGTGTAATCTACATGAGGTTTTGAAATTATTTGGTGTAACGATTCGCACGGTTGGTGATGCGGGTGTATTTATGCATGAGTTAAAAATGAAGAAACATCCTTTGTGGGAATTGATCTCACATGACCGTGCTAAAGAAATATTGGAGTTACTTTGCAAATTTGAAGCTGATATGGTTACGTCTACTAATGGAGGTATTAATGCAATCTCTTCTTCGTTTAATTCTGAAAATGTTTGTGAAGGGGTTAATATCTCTATTCCTAGGAAGGTAGTTGAAAAAGTAAATACTCGTTACCACAACACTTTATATGGTTACTTTCTTGGTAAAAGGATTGCATTTCATGTGGTTGAGTATTTTGCTAAGAATCACTGGGCAAAACATGGTCTTAAGCGTATCATGATGAATGAGAAAGGTTTTTTCTTTTTTCAATTCGGGTCTAGTGAGGGTCTTAATGCGGTTCTCGAAGGTGGTCCGTGGATGGTTCGTAATTCACCAATTTTTCTTAAGAAATGGACTATGAAAACGAATCTTCTAAAGGAGGAACTAACTCGTATACCGGTATGAGTCAAGTTTCATGATGTCCCGCTACAGGTATTTGAAGAGGAAGGTATTAGTTTAATTGCTTCGTTTCTTGGTAAGCTTATTATGATGGATAATCATACGGATAATATGTGCAAAGAGTCTTGGGGTCGTTGTAGTTTTGCTCGTTGTCTTATTGAGATGAACGCTGATTCGGATTTTATAGATAACGTTACTATTGGTGTCCCTGATCTTGAAGGATCTGGTTGTACTAAGGAATTAATTCGTGTTGAATACGAATGAAAACCGCCTAGATGTCATACTTGTAATATTTTTGGTCATTCCTTTGATTCTTGTCCGAAAAATGTTAAACCTACAATGGTTGAAAAGGTGACAACTCATGTTGATTATGATGGATTCCAACAAGTGCAAAGTAAGAGGAAGAAGTATAAAGGTAATTTAGGGAATCAAGTTCTGAGAGGTGTTCCATTGATTAAGGGTTCCCAAACAGGAAAGACGGTTGTTTTTCGTCCAAAAACTCGCTTGGATACTACAAGTACGAGTGGTGATAATAGTAGAAAGTTGAATACTAAATCTGGTCAGTCGCAGCAGTCTAGCAATCCTAATGGTCCGAGCAAGGGTAAAGCTCAAATGAGCAGTTTTTCTACATCTAATAAATTTTCATCTTTGTCCATGCCTGGTATTGACGAAGGGGCTCAAGTAAGCGAGGAAGATAATGAGGAGGAGGAGGAGGGAGTCGAGGTCGTCTTTGATGAATCGGGTGAATCTCCTCAACACTAATATAGGGGCAAGCACTCCAACTGGTTGATCCCATGCTGATATTTTATTATTTTCTAGTAACTTTATGTTATCGTCTTGGTTTTTATCTAGTTTATATATTTCCAGTATTCTAGACTAGTTAATGTTTATGGCCTGTCATAAACATTTTGTTTAACAAGCTGCCTGTAGCTTGCGGTTAATGTGGTATTTCAGCCACATTCCTTGTACTTCAACGCTTTTTTTGGTTCTATTTACCGGGGTCATTGTTACCCTTTTACCAAAAAAAAAAGACATTGTAACCGTCATTCTCTTCTTATCCCATTTCTATTTTTCTTTCTCACAAATATAATCACAAAGATAATCAATTCATTACACACACACTAAGCCTCCTTGAGAACGATCCCCATTTTGGGTCATTTGTACACGGTTTTCCTAAATCGTCGTACTTAATACTTGCCACTTTTGCTCTCTTCCCCTAAAGAGTAGTAAAACCACTACATCACCTGTTTACATGTCCTACTCATGTTCTCATAAAGCTTCTTTAACATTTTTTGTTTACGCAGAGTAGTGGATTTTAACGCACTTATTTTTTTTGGTAAAAGGGTGATGACCCCGGTAAATAGAACCAAAAAAAGCGTTGAAGTACAAGGAATGTGGCTGAAATACCACATTAACCGCAAGCTACAGGCAGCTTGTTAAACAAAATGTTTATGACAGGCCATAAACATTAACTAGTCTAGAATACTGGAAATATATAAACTAGATAAAAACCAAGACGATAACATAAAGTTACGAGAAAAATAGTAAAATATCAGCATAGGATCAACCAGTTGGAGTGCTTGCCCCTATATTAGTGTTGAGAAGATTCACCGATTCATCAAAGACGACCTCGACTCCCTCCTCCTCCTCCTCATTATCTTCCTCGCTTACTTGAGCCCCTTCGTCAATACCAGGCATGGACAAAGATGAAAATTTATTAGATGTAGAAACACTGCTCATTTGAGCTTTACCCTTGTTCGGACCATTAGGATTGGTAGACTGCTGCGACTGACCAGATTTAGTATTCAACTTTCTACTGTTATCACCACTCGTACTTGTAGTATCCAAGCGAGTTTTTGGACGAAAAACAACCGTCTTTCCTGTTTGGGAACCCTTACTCAATGGAACACCTCTCGGAACTTGATTCCCTAAATTACCTTTGTACTTCTTCCTCTTACTTTGCACTTGTTGGAATCCATCATTATCAACATGAGTTGTCACCTTTTCAACCATTGTAGGTTTAACATTTTTCGGACAAGAACCAAAGGAATGACCAAAAATATTACAAGTATAACATCTAGGCGGTTTCCATTCGTATTCAACACGAATTAATTCCTTAGTACAACCAGAGCCTTCAAGATCAGGGACACCAATAGTAACGTTATCTATAAACTCCGAATCAGCGTTCATCTCAATAAGACAACGAGCAAAACTACAACGACCCCAAGACTCTTTGCACATATTATCCGTATAATTATCCATCATAATAAGCTTACCAAGAAACGAAGCAATTAAACTAATACCTTCCTCTTCAAATACATGTAGCGGGACATCATGAAACTTGACCCATACCGGTATACGAGTTAGTTCCTCCTTTAGAAGATTCGTTTTCATAGTCCATTTCTTAAGAAAAATTGGTGAATTACGAACCATCCACGGACCACCTTCGAGAACCGCATTAAGACCCTTACTAGACCCGAATTGAAAAATGAAAAAACCTTTCTCATTCATCATGATACGCTTAAGACCATGTTTTGCCCAGTGATTCTTAGCAAAATACTCAACCACAGGAAATGCAATCCTTTTACCAAGAAAGTAACCATATAAAGTGTTGTGGTAACGAGTATTTACTTTTTCAACTACCTTCCTAGGAATAGAGATATTAACCCCTTCACAAACATTTTCAGAATTAAACGAAGAAGAGATTGAATTAATACCTCCATTAGTAGACGTAACCAAATCAGCTTCAAATTTGCAAAGTAACTCCAATATTTCTTTAGCACGGTCATGTGAGATCAATTCCCACAAAGGATGTTTCTTCATTTTTAACTCATGCATAAATTCACCCGCATCACCAACCGTGCGAATCGTTACACCAAATAATTTCAAAACCTCATGTAGATTACACGGTTGCAACCCATTAATGGTTGCAGCCTTAGCTGCAAGGTCCAAAAAGACATCACCAGAAGAGGAAACATTAGTAATAGAGTCATCTATTTCCTTAGCCATTTGTGCTGAGTGGACGCTCGAACCACCTAAACTGAGTGAAGAAGTTTTGCTAGTAAGATTCTGATGGCGTTCACACAAAACTTCGTAATAAAGCATAGTGGTCTCCTTAGGTAAGGTAGACCATTTAGGAAATTTGTTTGCCTTAACACCATTTGCAAACACTTCAATGTCACGCACAGTATTCAAAGGAATAGAAAACAAATTAGATATCTCCTCTAACGTTACTAAAACCTTAAGATTAGACACCATATCCCTATCATTCCAACCTGTAAACAATGGTTTATCACTTTCATTGCTCGAATCCATGCCAATCAAACACAGCCCTAACCACGAAGAATAAACCCTAAACAAACAGTAACCGAAACAAATGAATGGACAGCCGACCAATTAAATAACCAAGTTGCGCAATTAATTCCAAAGTCAGCCAATTAATTGATCCTTAAATCGATCCTTAATCAATGCGACCAATTAATTGATCCAAAGTCAGCCAATTAATTCCAAGTCACAAGATGCGCAAATAATTCCAAAGTAACGACAAGATTGTAACTTAATCAATGCAACAAATTAATTGATTCTTAAATTGAAAGGTCAGCCGACAAGAGTCAACCGACAATTAAGGGTCAGCCGACCACAAATGTCAGCCGCCTTAATTTACTGGGGTCAATTGAATATTGATTGCTGCAATGATTAAACAAGAACAATTTAATGCTGCCACAACCACAACGAAACCCTAAAAAAAAACAATAAATACGAAAACTATTAAACCAAAACAAAACCGAATCTGCTTGTCCAGGGAGCACCCGAAAACAGACAAGTAACCACCAACGAGATAGACAAAACAATCGCACAATTCAATGACGGCCAAAAACGAAAAATAAAACTTATTTAATTTACCCTAAAATCAATCAACCAAATAAAGACTTTGTTAACTCAAGAATAATCAATGATTATTCGAGAAAACAGCATCATTATAAGGTATTCGGATTAAAGGAAAAAGAAAATTAGGTTTATGAGAAGAAGGGATTTTTTGGCTGCCATTGATGTTTTTTGTAGGGTTTTAAGACGATCAAAATACTATTTGAAATGGATTTTAACGCACTTAGCTTCTTAAGTGGTTGAGCAGTGGATTGATTCAAAGTTCTTGTGGGTTTTCTAGTACTAGTGGGCACAAGAATAGGCTTCCTAGTTCTAGCATTCACGCCATTATGATTAAAAGCACAAGCATCATGATTGAAAGTACGAACACATTATTCACATTTAACACAAACAAATTCAACATTCGAAGTCTTAATATTCAAACTGTCATTACATGCAGTTACAAACGTTTTATTCTTAGAAAACTTAAAATTCCTACGGGGATCTTCTACTTCCTTCTTCTTCCCTTGACTATTGTTAGGCATGACTCTATCTTTAATTCTAGTTCTCTTAAGCTGTGGTCCGCTAACGCTAGTAGTGGGAGTTACTCCTATAGAAGAAGACACACGTTGATTAGTTTTCCTAGTATTTTGAGGTAACCCCGATGTTCCAGTTTGAGTGGACCTAGTGTTCATCTTGTACATACCAGTTGCTATCACATTTGTGCTCTTATCAGTTCCTAGCTTAGGAAAAGTCTGTGGGGGTTTGCCCAAAATAAATATTTAGGGCATTTAACCGCATTCGATTGACGAGCAGCGGATGGTTTACCCAAATCAGACTTTCCTTTCAGTTTCTCAATGAGCTTTTGTAACTCACTGATTGCCATGTCTCTTTCTTGTAGTTGAGCTTTCAAATCCTTTATTTCAAAATCTTTTTCATTTAAAATACGAAACGAAGATGCTGCCATTTCTTGACACTTTTTATGATTATGAGATTTATCACCTTTTTGTAAAGCAAGTTCAAGAGAAATGGAGTGTTTCTCAAGTTGGGAAAAACTTTTCGAAAGTTTGTTATATAACTGAATTTGTTTCGAAAGCTCTACTTCAAGATTGCGACATTTCTCGTCCGATTCTGACACTAGACATGCTACATGACAATATTGATCAAGATCAGTATACACACCAAGTATAGCATTCATATGGTCAGCATAAAAGTATTCCTTAGAAAGTCGATCAATTTCGTTAGAAAGTTGGTGTTCTTGTGTCTTTAATTTAATTTGAAGAAAATCAACTTCATCTTCAAGAGATTTGACATAGCTTAAATCAGTTAACATTTCCTCAGTGAGAGCATTATAAAACATTTCCACATTTTTTGAAAGATCATCAATGGTTGGAACAATGCACTGTTGAATGACGACTTCTACTTGTGGGTTAGGTTTAATATTCCAAACGGTATCCCTAGAAACTTTTTCATAGTCGACGACATCTTTGTAAAAATTTAAAACCCCTTGTTTTATAAACTCAAATTGCTGAACACTTTTGCTTTTCTCATCCCATTTACATTTTTCATCCGAAATTTGTTTTTCTAACAAAATTGATTGCTTTTTGAAACTCCTTTTTAAAGAAACTTTCTTTTGGGGTGCATCACTTGGTGGTGGAACACTATTGTACATCTTTTGTTCTTTGGAAAGTTCTTTTTGAGGAACAAACTTAATATAATTATCAGAATCAGAAAGGTTTATTAAATCACTTAAGTTTGATCGACTTTCTTCTTGTTGGCGAATGATTTCGTCGCAGTTAGGGGAAAGCATAAGAGCAAGATTATCAACATAACAACCGATATCATAAAGAGCAGGCTTGGTACTTTGAACTTTCTTGAGATATTCAGGCTTGACAAAACTCGTTTTCATATTTCTATTGAGCATATTCATAGTTTGAATAGACTGACCCGTTTTGTAAACAATGTTGTTTAACGTGTCGACTCTTTTTTCCAAAGCAAGAATTTTTTCAATATCCTTTTCTTCACGAGTTTTATAAAGCTTAGTTTGTTCTTTGTTAACCGACTCTAATTCAGTAATTTGGAGTTTATGTCAAGGTCCAATATCTTTTGTTTTGACATATGAATTTTGTGTGTTACTTCAGAACAATATTGTTCATTGAGCACCTTACATTCATATACCAAACCATTAGCTATCGCAACCCGTCGATCAGCTTCTTTTACATAATCACACTCTTTAAGCCTGTCTATCTCCTCGGCTAAGGATGTTTTTGCTTGCTTCAAACGTTTATTAGCCTCTTTGTTTTCCTCAATTTCATGTTTTAAAGAATCAATTATAGACGCAAGCAAATCACGGTCCTCATCCGAGTCAGTATCCTGAGCAGCATTACCTTCATCATTACACATATGCTGTGAATCCGTAGAGATATTGCTATCCTCCGTGTCCATTACATATGTGTCATTGATGCTTTCGGGCTGCTCAAGATGCCGTCGTTCATTAGCAAACACATTATAGTTATCATATGTTGGTACCTATTCAATTGGCTCAGTATCAAAGATAGGTCCAGAAGTATCAGCAGTCTCTGGAAGCACTTCTTGAATCTTTGCCATGTACACATAATGTGCCTCTAGCTCTTGATCATCGGCTTCATCATCAGTGTCATCACGCCAGTCAACTTCATCTGCTGTGAGTGGAATTCCTGCTTCTTCTTTCTTACACAACAGCATCTTTTCCTTGTGATATCCTGAATCCTTAACCCGTTTTGGCTTCTTGCATTCCCTAGCCATGTGCCCAAATCCCTTGCAATTGAAGCATTGAATCCCAGTCTTCTACACAACCGGAGTGCCTACAGTATCTCTAGCCCCAACTTGATTCGGCATCCTCTGATTATCATACCTAGCCTGACGATCATACCTAGGTGCATGATCAACTTCCTTATATCGAGCATTGGATGATGATCTGAGGTTGTTGTTGGTAGGTTTGTAGATCTTCTTATAAGTTGTGGTGAGTAGAGACATGAGTTCTTCAATCTTCTTGTCCCTTGAAGTTTGTTCATCATCACTATCTCCATCTGACTCGGTGTCATACTTTGGAGGTGGAGTGGGGACAATTGCTTTTGCCTTTTTAGTAGGAGCTGGAGGTTTGGTGGATGAGCTTAATGACTTTGAGGAATGAGTAGGTGGTTGTTGATGGTGTACGGGTTTTGTTGAAGTAGTAGCCACAAAAGCAATGGAGTTAGCAGACCGTTCTGCCTTTTCAGACCTTAGTTCATTCACTTCATTTTGATGTTGTTTCAGGATATCATAAAGTTTGTGATAGGAGATGGTCTTTATCTTCCCTTTGTTTAACCAAAGTCACAAACCTTTGCCATTCCGGTTTGAGGTGAAGTAGAAACTGAACATTGGCATGATGATTGGAGATGGTGCACTAATTTCTAACTAGCTCATTCATCATTTTGTAGAATCTCGAGTAATATGAGTCAATGGATTCACCATCTTCAGATGTGAATTTTCCAAACTCCCAAAGTAGATTAGTCTCGAGATCTTGAACATTGATCGACTCACCTTGCTTTAATCGATGAATTGCATTCCACATTTCCATAGCATTAGGACATGCATCAACTGTGGAATAGATATCGTTATCAATTCCAGTGAGTATAAAGTTTACAACATCAGCTTCAGCTTGGAGGAGTTTCTTTTTCTCAGCAAAACATGTGTCAAAATCTTCCATAACTCGTATAGTTGATGAAGTACCATCCTCTGCTTGTGTGGTAATTGGTCTGAATTCAAAAACTGGAGGTGGGTTCTGATAGGTGTGCAAACACCCATCCTTTTACCACTTATTTCTTACTAAAACAAGATCAAAACACGTATTTAATATCATTTTTTTGGAATTATGCGTGGTTTTTGTGTTTATTGTGTTTTGAGAGCCAGCCGGATGGATATTGGAAAAAACATGGGATTGCACGGGTTTTATCGAAGAAAAGGACCAAAGATGGAAGATTTACATATGTCGAAGGAACTCAATTCTATTAAACGAAGAAATTAAAAGACGAGTTGAATTTAATCAGCGACAAATCCCGAATCAGAATAAAAAACGTCCACTTTTCTGAAAAGACGAGAAGACAAGAAGAACGGGAGAAAGCCCACTCACCAACCAAAGACAAGGACTATATAAAGGGATTCCCTTCACACATTTGGACCAGTTTTTTTAGTTTTAGTTTTTCTCTTTTCTTTCTCTTCGTTTTCGTAGGGAAGAAGCCAACACCACTAAGGTGTTGGTGATTTTGATTCTTGTTTTTACAAATCTTGTAGTTTTAATCTTTTCCTTTGATTGTTTAAACCTAAATCATCAATACAATCCTTCCATTAATCTTGTTCATCTTCATATTTTTGGTTTAAAGCTTTAAGTTCTTATTTGGTTGATTTGATCTTCAAAAGTTAGTTGATTTTGTGTTTTTATTGTTGGGATTTGATGTTTATGGTTAGTAGATGATTATTGGTTAGTTTGGTTTAAACCTTTTGGTTTATTTGGTTTGATTTTGTTAAAATTCGTATTGCCCTGTTTTTGTCTGTTACTGTTATTCATTTCCCCAGAAATTCCGAATCAAGCACTGTTCATATTTTATTCCGTATCAAATTGGTTCATCCGGAATATTTTATATATTCCGGATCAGTTCCCTTCATTCGGAATATTTATTATTCCGAGTCAAGCTCCTTCATCCGGAATATCCATTATTCCGGATCAACGTCCTTCATCCGGAATATTTCATTTATTCCGGATCAGAGCTCTTCGTTCGGAATATTCAAACATTTCGGATCAACTCCTTCGTTTGGAATACTCCTATATTCCGGATCAGTCACTTTTTGTTAAACATTCCGAATCAACTCCTTCATCCGGAATATCCATTACTCCGGATCAATCCTTTATTCCGCATGAAGCACTTATTCCGCATGAGCATTTATTCCGAATGAACTCATTTTTCTGCATGAAGCTTTTTGTCTGATTTATTCCGGATCAAGCCACATTCCGAATCAAGCATTTTTAAGGTTATTTACTGTTACTGTTTTATTTAAATTTAATTCAAGTTTTATCTTTATTAATTAATTGCTTCTAGTTTAGTTTACTCTTAATTACCTTACGCATTTACCTTCTTAGTAACATAGAAAACCATACCCCTATTTGTCACCAAGAACAACTATTCCACTTTAAGCCGTGATCAATTCGAGAAGATTCCGAGAACATAATCTGAACCACATAAATCTCTTGTAGCAAATGGCGCCGCTGTCGGCTCTTCTCGTTAAGATTAACAGTTTTTTGTGAAAACTTGGATTTTGGGATCCGTTCACCGTGAACGTTACCTTTTCATAAAAAATTTCAAAAATCCTAAAAAAATATAAAATTTTCAAAAATACAAAAAAAATTAAAAAACCATAAAAACCAAAAATATTTCTTGTTTGTTTTGTTAGTTCTTTTGCAGGTGCATGCGTACACAATCAACGTCTTATCAAGAGCCCGAGCCTCTCGAAGACTTAGACATGGCCGGTGTACACAACAACAATAACAATCCACCTCAAAACAACAACAATAACAATCCAGCTCTCAACAACAATAATAACAACAACAATGAACCTTTACCGGACAATCGCCCTATGATTGAACTATTACAAGCACATGTGGAAGGCAACAATGATCCAATTGTCATACCCGCGATTGCAGCCAACAACTTTGAGCTCAAATCCGGCTTTATCCAGATGGTCTCTGCTCAACCATTCTTGGGGCGTACCATTGATGATCCTCATGACCACATCAAAAGGTTCCTGCAACTCACGAATATGGTCAAATTCAATGGTGTTCCACAAGCGGTAATCCGTTTACAACTTTTTCCTTTCTCCCCAGAGGGACAAGCCCGGCATTGGCTTGCAAAGGAACCGCCACAAAGTATTCTGACGTGGACGGATTTGGAGACCAAGTTCATAAAATACTTTTTCCCACCCTCTCGTACTACCGCTTTGCGAAATGAAATCATTAATTTTGAACAAAAGTACGATGAGACTTTTAGTGAATCTTGGGACCGTTTTAAAGATCTTTTAAGAAAGTGCCCACAACATGGTTTTACCAAAGTGCGCCAAATTAATACTTTTTATAATGGTTTAAGCATGAATAACCAAGATTCACTAAATAGTGCCTCGGGGGGTAATATTTTGGTTAAGACTTCCAATGCCGCTTGGGATATTATCGAGAATAAGTCTCGTGTGCAAACCAAGAGTGTTCGGACCAATGCCGCTAGTGCTAGTACTAGTACTAGTGACAACGACAAGCGACTTGACAAAATCACTACACTTCTTGAATCGCTTGTTACCCACACCGCTAACAACACCAACAACATCAACGCTAAAAACGCTCAAGACGCTCAAGTCAATGCTGTTAGCCAACCATGTGAAATATGCGGGGGTCCTCACTCTTACACCACTTGTACCACCACCCAAGGCTACCCATCTGAGAATGTTAATGCAGCATACGGTACCTATCCTCCGACCGCTTATAAAGCTCGTCCTCAAGGTGACCGCAACTTGCTTAGCTACCGCTCAAACAACTTTCTTTCCCCGCCCGGTTTTCCTCCTAACAACCCAAACCAACAACAAAACCTCAATCGCCCTCCTCAACAACAACCTCGTGCACCATACCAACCACCTCAAAGACAACCATATCCACCTCAAAGAAACAACCAAGTTTACCAACAACCTGCTTATCAACCACCCGCCTACAATGCTCCTCCCAGCCAACCCACCGCATTACCCCAAGATATTGGAACCTACATGAGGACTAATGATGTGATCGTGGACAATCTTCAGCGGGAAGTGCTCAACTTGAAAGCAGACATGGTGAAACAAGGGAACGATCTTCGAGCTGATATAAGAAACACTTTGGCAAGTCAAACGAATGAATTAAGGAACATGATGGCTAGTTTCTTCCAAGGTAATCAACCCTCTTCTTCGGGTACTCTTCCGAGTAACACCGTTGCGAATCCAAGAGGGGAGATGAAAGCAATCACCACTCGCAGTGGCAAAGGTACCAAGGAACCCGAGCTTCCTATACCTCCACCGGTGATTGTGACTAAGGAAAACGAGTCACCTGCTCCTATTCCTCAACCTTCTACTTCCCCAATTTCTCCACCTCTTACTTCTACCCCTCCTCCACCCAAGGATGTGAGTGATCCTTCGATCCCAAAGACTTCCTCTTCTTCCGATATACCTTATCCATCAAGGTTGAGGAAAGAGAAGCTCAAAAGCAAGGATGATATTCAAGTTTCGAACTTTCTAAAAATGTTTAAACAATTGAATTTCAACATCTCCTTCGCTGAGGCTCTCGCTCACATGCCTACATACGAAAAAATGTTCGAAGATCTTCTTAGCGACAAGGAGAAGCTTCTTGATATTGCTAACACCCAACTTAATGAGAAT
Organism: Glebionis coronaria; assembly: GCA_025667525.1. Classification (NCBI taxonomy): domain Eukaryota; kingdom Viridiplantae; phylum Streptophyta; class Magnoliopsida; order Asterales; family Asteraceae; genus Glebionis; species Glebionis coronaria. The sequence continues at coordinate 339,953,145 of CM046877.1, forward strand.
TGCTCTGCAGTGCTCTTAAGGAAATTGCCAACCAAGCTTGGTGATCCGGGTCGTTTCTTAATCCCTTGCAACTTCCCGGGAGTAGAGAATTGCATGGCCCTAGCCGATCTAGGTGCCAGTATTAATTTAATGCCTCTAAGCGTTTGGAAGCAATTATCTCTCCCTGAGCTAGTCCCCACCAAAATGACTTTGGAATTAGCTAACCGTACGGTTGCTTATCCAGTGGGGATAGCCGAAGACGTCTTTGTAAGAGTCGACAAATTCACTTTTCCTGCCGATTTCGTCGTGGTCGACTACGATATGGACCCTCGTGTGCCATTGATCGTTGGTCATCCAGTCCTGAGGACCGGTCACACTCTCATCGATGTTGAAGCGGGTGAGCTTATCATGAGAGTGGGTGATGATAAAATCGTCTTCAACATGGGAAAGCTTTCTAAACAGCCTTATTCATACGAGAGTGTTAATTGTATTGACGTTCTTGATGAGGCTTGTGAAGAACACTTCAAAGATGCTTGTAAAAGTATTCCTACCTCTCTTCCCAATGTTGAGACCGTTTCCTCTATTGATTCATCACTATCTCTATTTGGAGAAAGTGATTTCCTTTGGAAAGATTTTGAAGCACCCATGGGAGATGTGAACTTAGAAAATGACGATTCTCCCACCGATTGGGATGAAGACATTCGTCTCATTGAGAACCTTCTCAAAGAGGACCATATTTCTCCACCATCTCCCAAGGCTATTGCTATCGATGCACCGACTTTGAATACGCCTCCCATCGAAAATCCTCCGGATTTAGAACTTAAGGAGTTGCTGGCCCATCTCGAGTACCTGTTCCTTTAAGATAAGAAGAAGTCGCCCGTCATCATTGAAGACATTTTTTGTTTACGCAGAGTAGTGGATTTTAACGCACTTAGCTTCTTAAGTGGTTGAGCAGTGGATTGATTCAAAGTTCTTGTGGGTTTTCTAGTACTAGTGGGCACAAGAATAGGCTTCCTAGTTCTAGCATTCACGCCATTATGATTAAAAGCACAAGCATCATGATTGAAAGTACGAACACATTTTTCACATTTAACACAAACAAATTCAACATTCGAAGTCTTAATATTCAAACTGTCATTACATGCAGTTACAGACGATTTATTCTTAGAAAACTTAAAATTCCTACGGTGATCTTCTACTTCCTTCTTCTTCCCTTGACTATTGTTAGGCATGACTCTATCTTTAATTCTAGTGCTCTTAAGCTGTGGTCCGCTAACGCTAGTAGTGGGAGTTACTCCTATAGAAGAAGACACACGTTGATTAGTTTTCCTAGTATTCTGAGGTAACCCCGATGTTCCAGTTTGAGTGGACCTAGTGTTCATCTTGTACATACCAGTTGCTATCACATTTGTGCTCTTATCAGTTCCTAGCTTAGGCAAAGTCTGTGGGGGTTTGCCCAAAATAAATATTTAGGGCATTTAACCGCATTCGATTGACGAGCAGCGGATGGTTTACCCAAATCAGACTTTCCTTTCAGTTTCTCAATGAGCTTTTGTAACTCACTGATTGCCATGTCTCTTTCTTGTAGTTGAGCTTTCAAATCCTTTATTTCAAAATCTTTTTCATTTAAAATACAAAACGAAGATGCTGCCATTTCTTGAAACTTTTTATGATTATGAGATTTATCACCTTTTTGTAAAGCAAGTTCAAGAGAAATGGAGTGTTTCTCAAGTTGGGAAAAACTTTTCGAAAGTTTGTTATATAACTGAATTTGTTTCGAAAGCTCTACTTCAAGATTGCGACATTTCTCGTCCGATTCTGACACTAGACATGCTACATGACAATATTGATCAAGATCGGTATACACACCAAGTATAGCATTCATATGGTCAGCATAAAAGTATTCCTTAGAAAGTCGATCAATTTCGTTAGAAAGTTGGTGTTCTTGTGTCTTTAATTTAATTTGAAGAAAATCAACTTCATCTTCAAGAGATTTGACATAGCTTAAATTAGTTAACATTTCCTCAGTGAGAGCATTATAAAACATTTCCACATTTTTTGAAAGATCATCAATGGTTGGAACAATGCATTGTTGAATGACGACTTCTACTTGTGGGTTAGGTTTAATATTCCAAACGGTATCCCTAGAAACTTTTTCATAGTCGACGACACCTTTGTAAAAATTTAAAACCCCTTGTTTTATAAACTCAAATTGCTGAACACTTTTGCTTTTCTCATCCCATTTACATTTTTCATCCGAAATTTGTTTTTCTAACAAAATTGATTGCTTTTTGAAACTCCTTTTTAAAGAAACTTTCTTTTGGGGTGCATCACTTGGTGGTGGAACACTATTGTACATCTTTTGTTCTTTGGAAAGTTCTTTTTGAGGAACAAACTTAATATAATTATCAGAATCAGAAAGGTTTATTAAATCACTTAAGTTTGATCGACTTTTTTCTTGTTGGCGAATGATTTCGTCGCAGTTAGGGGAAAGCATAAGAGCAAGATTATCAACATAACAACCGATATCATAAAGAGCAGGCTTGGTACTTTGAACTTTCTTGAGATATTCAGGCTTGACAAAACTCGTTTTCATATTTCTATTGAGCATATTCATAGTTTGAATAGACTGACCCGTTTTGTAAACAATGTTGTTTAACGTGTCGACTCTTTTTTCCAACGCAAGAATTTTTTCAATATCCTTTTCTTCACGAGTTTTATAAAGCTTAGTTTGTTCTTTGTTAACCGACTCTAATTCAGTAATTTGGAGTTTATGTAGCAGCATTTGTTCTTCAAGGTCCAATATCTTTTGTTTTGACATATGAATTTTGTGTGTTACTTCAGAACAATATTGTTCATTGAGCACCTTACATTCATATACCAAACCATTAGCTATCGCAACCCGTCGATCAGCTTCTTTTACATAATCACACTCTTTAAGCATGTCTATCTCCTCGGCTAAGGATGTTTTTGCTTGCTTCAAACGTTTATTAGCCTCTTTGTTTTCCTCAATTTCATGTTTTAAAGAATCAATTATAGACGCAAGCAAATCACAGTCCTCATCCGAGTCAGTATCCTGAGCAGCATTACCTTCATCATTACACATATGCTGTGAATCCGTAGAGATATTGCTATCCTCCGTGTCCATTACATATGTGTCATTGATGCTTTCGGGTTGCTCAAGATGCCGTCGTTCATTAGCAAACACATTATAGTTATCATATGTTGGTACCTATTCAATTGGCTCAGTATCAAAGATAGGTCCAGAAGTATCAGCAGTCTCTGGAAGCACTTCTTGAATCTTTGCCATGTACACATAATGTGACTCTAGCTCTTGATCATCGGCTTCATCATCAGTGTCATCACGCCAGTCAACTTCATCTGCTGTGAGTGGAATTCCTGCTTCTTCTTTCTTACACAGCAGCATCTTTTCCTTGTGATATCCTGAATCCTTAACCCGTTTTGGCTTCTTGCATTCCCTAGCCATGTGCCCAAATCCCTTGCAATTGAAGCATTGAATCCCAGTCTTCTACACAACCGGAGTGCCTACAGTATCTCTAGCCCTAACTTGATTCGGCATCCTCTGATTATCATACCTAGCCTGACGATCATACCTAGGTGCATGATCAACTTCCTTATATCGAGCATTGGATGATGATCTGAGGTTGTTGTTGGTAGGTTTGTAGATCTTCTTATAAGTTGTGGTGAGTAGAGACATGAGTTCTTCAATCTTCTTGTCCCTTGAAGTTTGTTCATCATCACTATCTCCATCTGACTCGGTGTCATACTTTGGAGGTGGAGTGGGGACAATTGCTTTTGCCTTTTTAGCAGGAGCTGGAGGTTTGGTGGATGAGCTTAATGACTTTGAGGAATGAGTAGGTGGTTGTTGATGGTGTACGGGTTTTGTTGAAGTAGTAGCCACAAAAGCAATGGAGTTAGCAGACCGTTCTGCCTTTTCAGACCTTAGTTCATTCACTTCATTTTGATGTTGTTTCAGGATATCATAAAGTTTGTGATAGGAGATGGTCTTTATCTTCCCTTTGTTTAACCAAAGTCACAAACCTTTGCCATTCCGGTTTGAGGTGAAGTAGAAACTGAACATTGGCATGATGATTGGAGATGGTGCACTAATTTCTAACTAGCTCATTCATCATTTTGTAGAATCTCGAGTAATATGAGTCAATGGATTCACCATCTTCAGATGTGAATTTTCCAAACTCCCAAAGTAGATTAGTCTCGAGATCTTGAACATTAATCGACTCACCTTGCTTCAATCGATGAATTGCATTCCACATTTCCATAGCATTAGGACATGCATCAACTGTGGAATAGATATCGTTATCAATTCCAGTGAGTATAAAGTTTACAGCATCAGCTTCAGCTTGGAGGAGTTTCTTTTTCTCAACAAAACATGTGTCGAAATCTTCCATTACACCGTATAGTTGATGAAGTACCATCCTCTGCTTCTGTGGTAATTGGTCTGAATTCAAAAACTGGAGGTGGGTTCTGATAGGTGTGCAAACACCCATCCTTTTACCACTTATTTCTTACTAAAACAAGATCAAAACACGTATTTAATATCATTTGTTTGGAATTATGCGTGGTTTTTGTGTTTATTGTGTTTTGAGAGCCAGCCGGATGGATATTGGAAAAAACATGGGATTGCACGGGTTTTATCGAAGAAAAGGACCAAAGATGGAAGATTTACATATGTCGAAGGAACTCAAGTCTATTAAACGAAGAAATTAAAAGACGAGTTGAATTTAATCAGCGACAAATCCCGAATCAGAATAAAAAACGTCCACTTTTCTGAAAAGACGAGAAGACAAGAAGAACGGGAGAAAGCCCACTCACCAACCAAAGACAAGGACTATATAAAGGGATTCCCTTCACACATTTGGACCAGTTTTTTTAGTTTTAGTTTTTCTCTTTTCTTTCTCTTTGTTTTCGTAGGGAAGAAGCCAACACCACTAAGGTGTTGGTGATTTTGATTCTTGTTTTTTACAAATCTTGTAGTTTTAATCTTTTCCTTTGATTGTTTAAACCTAAATCATCAATACAATCCTTCCATTAATCTTGTTCATCTTCATATTTTTGGTTTAAAGCTTTAAGTTCTTATTTGGTTGATTTGATCTTCAAAAGTTAGTTGATTTTGTGTTTTTATTGTTGGGATTTGATGTTTATGGTTAGTAGATGATTATTGGTTAGTTTGGTTTAAACCTTTTGGTTTATTTGGTTTGATTTTGTTAAAATTCGTATTGCCCTGTTTTTGTCTGTTACTGTTATTCATTTCCCCAGAAATTCCGAATCAAGCACTGTTCATATTTTATTCCGTATCAAATTGGTTCATCCGGAATATTTTATATATTTCGGATCAGTTCCCTTCATTCGGAATATTTATTATTCCGAGTCAAGCTCCTTCATCCGGAATATCCATTATTCCGGATCAACGTCCTTCATCCGGAATATTTCATTTATTCCGGATCAGAGCTCTTCGTTCGGAATATTCAAACATTTCGGATCAACTCCTTCGTTTGGAATACTCCTATATTCCGGATCAGTCACTTTTTGTTAAACATTCCGAATCAACTCCTTCATCCGGAATATCCATTACTCCGGATCAATCCTTTATTCCGCATGAAGCACTTATTCCGCATGAGCATTTATTCCGAATGAACTCATTTTTCCGCATGAAGCTTTTTGTCTGATTTATTCCGGATCAAGCCACATTCCGAATCAAGCATTTTTAAGGTTATTTACTGTTACTGTTTTATTTAAATTTAATTCAAGTTTTATCTTTATTAATTAATTGCTTCTAGTTTAGTTTATTCTTAATTACCTTACGCATTTACCTTCTTAGTAACATAGAAAACCATACCCCTATTTGTCACCAAGAACAACTATTCCACTTTAAGCCGTGATCAATTCGAGAAGATTCCGAGAACATAATCTGAACCACATAAATCTCTTGTAGCAAATGGCGCCGCTGTCGGCTCTTCTCGTTAAGATTAACAGTTTTTTGTGAAAACTTGGATTTTGGGATCCGTTCACCGTGAACGTTACCTTTTCATAAAAAATTTCAAAAATCCTAACAAAATATAAAATTTTCAAAAATACAAAAAAAAATTAAAAAACCATAAAAACCAAAAATATTTCTTGTTTGCTTTGTTAGTTCTTTTGCAGGTGCATGCGTACACGATCAACGTCTTATCAAGAGCCCGAGCCTCTCGAAGACTTAGACATGGCCGGTGTACACAACAACAATAACAATCCACCTCAAAACAACAACAATAACAATCCAGCTCTCAACAACAATAATAACAACAACAATGAACCTTTACCGGACAATCGCCCTATGATTGAACTGTTACAAGCACATGTGGAAGGCAACAATGATCCAATTGTCATACCCGCGATTGCAGCCAACAACTTTGAGCTCAAATCCGGCTTTATCCAGATGGTCTCTGCTCAACCATTCTTGGGGCGTACCATTAATGATCCTCATGACCACATCAAAAGGTTCCTGCAACTCACGAATACGGTCAAATTCAATGGTGTTCCACAAGCGGTAATCCGTTTACAACTTTTTCCTTTCTCCCTAGAGGGACAAGCCCGGCATTGGCTTGCAAAGGAACCGCCACAAAGTATTCTGACGTGGACGGATTTGGAGACCAAGTTCATAAAATACTTTTTCCCATCCTCTCGTACTACCGCTTTGCGAAATGAAATCATTAATTTTGAACAAAAGTACGATGAGACTTTTAGTGAATCTTGGGACCGTTTTAAAGATCTTTTAAGAAAGTGCCCACAACATGGTTTTACCAAAGTGCACCAAATTAATACTTTTTATAATGGTTTAAGCATGAATAACCAAGATTCACTAAATAGTGCCTCGGGGGGTAATATTTTGGTTAAGACTTCCAAAGCCGCTTGGGATATTATCGAGAATAAGTCTCGTGTGCAAACCAAGAGTGTTCGAACCAATGCCGCTAGTGCTAGTACTAGTACTAGTGACAACGACAAGCGACTTGACAAAATCACTACACTTCTTGAATCGCTTGTTACCCACACCGCTAACAACACCAACAACATCAACGCTAAAAACGCTCAAGACGCTCAAGTCAATGCTGTTAGCCAACCATGTGAAATATGCGGGGGTCCTCACTCTTACACCACTTGTACCACCACCCAAGGCTACCCATCTGAGAATGTTAATGCAGCATACGGTACCTATCCTCCGGCCGCTTATAAAGCTCGTCCTCAAGGTGACCGCAACTTGCTTAGCTACCGCTCAAACAACTTTCTTTCCCCGCCCGGTTTTCCTCCTAACAACCCAAACCAACAACAAAACCTCAATCGCCCTCCTCAACAACAACCTCGTGCACCATACCAACCACCTCAAAGACAACCATATCCACCTCAAAGAAACAACCAAGTTTACCAACAACCTGCTTATCAACCACCCGCCTACAATGCTCCTCCCAGCCAACCCACCGCATTACCCCAAGATATTGGAACCTACATGAGGACTAATGATGTGATCGTGGACAATCTTCAGCGGGAAGTGCTCAACTTGAAAGCAGACATGGTGAAACAAGGGAACGATCTTCGAGCTGATATGAGAAACACTTTGGCAAGTCAAACGAATGAATTAAGGAACATGATGGCTAGTTTCTTCCAAGGTAATCAACCCTCTTCTTCGGGTACTCTTCCGAGTAACACCGTTGCGAATCCAAGAGGGGAGATGAAAGCAATCAACACTCGCAGTGGCAAAGGTACCAAGGAACCCGAGCTTCCTATACCTCCACCGGTGATTGTGACTAAGGAAAACGAGTCACCTGCTCCTATTCCTCAACCTTCTACTTCCCCAATTTCTCCACCTCTTACTTCTACCCCTCCTCCACCCAAGGATGTGAGTGATCCTTCGATCCCAAAGACTTCCTCTTCTTCCGATATACCTTATCCATCAAGGTTGAGGAAAGAGAAGCTCAAAAGAAAGGATGATATTCAAGTTTCGAACTTTCTAAAAATGTTTAAACAATTGAATTTCAACATCTCCTTCGCTGAGGCTCTCGCTCACATGCCTACATACGAAAAAATGTTCGAAGATCTTCTTAGCGACAAGGAGAAGCTTCTTGATATTGCTAACACCCAACTTAATGAGAATTGCTCTGCAGTGCTCTTAAGGAAATTGCCAACCAAGCTTGGTGATCCGGGTCGTTTCTTAATCCCTTGCAACTTCCCGGGAGTAGAGAATTGCATGGCCCTAGCCGATCTAGGTGCCAGTATTAATTTAATGCCTCTAAGCATTTGGAAGCAATTATCTCTCCCTGAGCTAGTCCCCACCAAAATGACTTTGGAATTAGCTAACCGTACGGTTGCTTATCCAGTGGGGATAGCCGAAGACGTCTTTGTAGGAGTCGACAAATTCACTTTTCCTGCCGATTTCGTCGTGGTCGACTACGATATGGACCCTCGTGTGCCATTGATCGTTGGTCATCCAGTCCTGAGGACCGGTCACACTCTCATCGATGTTGAAGCGGGTGAGCTTATCATGAGAGTGGGTGATGATAAAATCGTCTTCAACATGGGAAAGCTTTCTAAACAGCCTTATTCATACGAGAGTGTTAATTGTATTGACGTTCTTGATGAGGCTTGTGAAGAACACTTCAAAGATGCTTGTAAAAGTATTCCTACCTATCTTCCCAATGTTGAGACCGTTTCCTCTATTGATTCATCACTATCTCTATTTGGAGAAAGTGATTTCATTTGGAAAGATTTTGAAGCACCCATGGGAGATGTGAACTTAGAAAATGACGATTCTCCCACCGATTGGGATGAAGACATTCGTCTCATTGAGAACCTTCTCAAAGAGGACCATATTTCTCCACCATCTCCCAAGGCTATTGCTATCGATGCACCGACTTTGAATACGCCTCCCATCGAAAATCCTCCGGATTTAGAACTTAAGGAGTTGCCGCCCCATCTCGAGTACGTGTTCCTTTAAGATAAGAAGAACTCGCCCGTCATCATTGCTAAGGACTTGAACGAAGAAGAGAAATCTCGCCTCATCGCCGTGCTTAAAGATCATTAGAAGGCACTTGCTTGGAAAATTTCCGATATCCGCGGAATTGATCCAAACTTTTGTACTCACAAGATTCTCATGGAAGATGACTTCAAACCCACAATCCAGAGCCAAAGAAGGGTTAATCCTCGCATTCATGACGTCATCAAACAAGAGGTTATCAAACTTCTTGATGCCGGCTTGATTTACCCTATTTCGGATTCGCCGTGGGTAAGTCCCGTCCATTGTGTGCCCAAGAAGGGCGGAATAACCGTTGTCCCCAATGAACACAACGAGTTGATTCCCACTCGTCTCGTTACTGGGTGGAAAATTTTTATCGACTATCGCAAACTCAATGATGCCACGAGAAAAGATCAGTTTCCTCTTCCTTTCATGGATCAAATGCTCGAGCGTCTAGCTGGTAATGACTATTACTGCTTTTTAGACGGTTTCTCCGGGTATTTTCAAATTCCCATCGATCCCAAAGACCAAGGAAAGACCACATTCACTTGTCCTTACGGAACATTTGCTTACAAACGCATGCCTTTCGGTTTATGCAATGCTCCTGGGACGTTCCGAAGGTGTATGATGGCGATATTCCATGACATGATTGAAGAAACTATGGAAGTATTCATGGATGATTTCTCGGTTTATGGCGATTCTTTCTCTGCTTGCCTTGCCAATTTAGAACGTATGCTTAAGCGGTGTGAAGACACTCGCCTTGTTCTTAATTGGGAAAAATGCCATTTCATGGTAAAAGAGGGCATCGTGCTAGGACACAAGATCTCCAAAGCCGGTCTTGAAGTGGACCGTGCTAAAGTCGATGTTATTGCTAAACTGCCTCCACCTTCAACCGTGAAGGGTGTGAGAAGTTTCCTTGGTCATGCGGGCTTCTACCGTCGATTCATCAAAGATTTTTCTAAAATCGCTTGTCCGATGACCCACCTCTTAGAAAAAGATACTCCTTTTATCTTTTCCAAATAGTGTATCGAAGCCTTCAACCTTCTTAAGGATAAGCTAACTAAGGCACCCGTCTTGGTTACCCCTAATTGGGAGCTTCCTTTCGAGTTGATGTGCGATTCTAGCGACTTTGCTATTGGAGCGGTTTTGGGCCAAAGAGTTAACAAACACTTCCAACCGATCCATTACGCTAGCAAGACAATGACGGGGGCTCAATTGCATTACACGACAACCGAAAAAGAGCTTTTAGCTGTTGTCTATGCTTTTGAAAAGTTCCGCCCCTATCTTGTCCTTTCTACCACAATCGTTTATACCGATCATTCCCCGTTGAAGTACTTGTTGACTAAACAAGATTCCAAACCAAGACTTCTTCGGTGGGTTTTGCTACTTCAAGAATTTAAAATCGAAATTCGTGATAAGAAGGGAGCTGAAAACCTAGCCGCGGATCATCTTAGTAGACTTGAGGATCCTTATCAAGGGGATCATCCGAACAAAGAGATCAATGACTCTTTTCCCCTGGAGACCTTAATGTCTATCAACTCGAATTCTAATGAAGCCCCGTGGTTTGCGGACATTGCAAACTACTTTGCGGGTGGAATTCTCATCGACGGGTTAACATCCCAACAAAAGAAAAAGTACTTCAAAGACATTAAGACTTACTTTTGGGATGACCCGTATCTATTCAAACAATGTGCTGATTTGATTATTCGCCGATGTGTTGATGGACCGGCCGCTTTAGTCATTCTCGAAGCTTGCCACAAAGGACCCACCGGTGGTCACTTTGGTCCCAACTACACCGCCAAAAAAGTGTTTGACTCGGGATTTTATTGGCCCACCATTTATCGTGATGCTCACGAGATGGTTAAACATTGTGATGCTTGCCAAAAACAAGGTAAGATCACACATAAAGATGAGATGCCTCAAAATTTCATACAAGAATGTGAAATCTTTGATGTTTGGGGTATCGACTTTATGGGGCCATTCCCTTCATCTAAAGGAAACAAATACATCCTTGTAGCCGTTGACTACGTTTCTAAACGGGTTGAAGCCAAAGCTTTACCCACTAACAACGCAAGGGTGGTTTGTAACTTATTGAAATTGCTATTCGCTAGATTCGGTGTTCCTCGTGCCATTATTAGTGATCGCGAGACTCATTTTTGCAATGATCAATTTGCTAGAGTCATGGCTAAGTATGGTGTAAATCATCGTCTTTCCACCGCCTACCACCCACAAACTAATGGCCAGGCTAAAATCTCTAACCGGGGATTAAAGCGAATTCTTGAAAGAACCGTGGGAGAGCATCGTGCCTCTTGGGCTGATAAACTTGATGATGCTTTGTGGGCTTTTCGTACCGCTTACAAGACTCCGATTGGTTGTACACCATATCGTCTCGTGTACGGGAAAGCATGCCACCTCCCCATTGAGTTGGAGCACAAGGCTTACTGGGCCTTGAAGTGAGCTAACTTCGATATCAACAAAGCCTGGCCTACGCAAGATCCAACTCAATGAGCTGAATGAACTCCGGAATGAGGCTTATGAAAATTCTTTGATCTATAAGGAAAGGACTAAGCTCATTCACGACTCCAAGATTAAAAACCGAGAGTTCCAAGTTGGAGACAAAGTTTTGCTCTTTAACTCTCGGTTGAAAATCTTTTTGGGCAAGCTGAAATTTCGTTGGTCCGGCCCATTCACCATTGCCCAAATTTTTCCATATGGTACTCTCGAGCTTGCTCAACCTAATGGACCTAATTTTAAGGTGAATGGCCAACGAGTGAAGTTTTACTTTGGTGAGGACATCTCTCAAGAGATGATTCCATCCCTCACCACGTTTCCCATGAACTAATTTTGGGTCGAGTCAGGCTCGTGACTCGGTTATAAAAAACAAGCGCTCCTCGGGAGGCAGCCCGAGTATCTATCCTTTTTCCGTTTTAACCTCCTAAGTGTATGGGGACCTCTATAGGTTCTTTGTGTTTGTGTGGTGATGTGATTACAGGGATAAGTGCACTCTTGGAATCTCTGAAGAACCATGCTCCCGTGTTATCCGAAATCCGGTTCTATCTCTCAACTATAGTGATTCAATTTTCTTCATACTCACATTTGAAATTGATCATTTTAGTCGTCTCTTCCTTAACTTGATTTAACCAACGTGCACAATGTCATAATTGTAGGGGAGACTTTTCCCACATGCTTAAACATTGAGGACAATGTTTATCTTAAGTGTAGGGGGGACTTCTATCGAAGTTTTAAGTGGACTTTTCCATGAAAATGCCTTCATTTAACCGGAAAATCATCTTTTTCAACATTTTTCAAATTTTGTATTAACTTTGGCCATTTAGTCGTAATTTTTAAATTTTTATCATTGCTTTCATATGTATATATCCCGCAATAAAGTCAAAAATATTAATAAAGTGGTGTAGCTAGTTTTGAAATCTTTGACATATTAGGCCCGTTGCGATTATTTTGACTCAACCCGAATAGACTTATCCAAGTTTATTCTAGCTAGTATCCTTAACCATGTAGACCTTAATTGGTTTATTAGGCTAAGCATCCACGAGTCTCATTACTTGAGATTTTAAATTGTGGAGAACGAGAAATGATAGAGTCAATTATCAGTCGGTATTCTTTCACAAGCACACTTGGTGTGATTATCTGCCTATTCTCCCATCACTTGCTAATAATTTATCTGCAATAAGTAAGGTCGTACGATTTGAAAAGTTACTTAGCTTCTAGCCCAAGATCGTTTAAAAGTTGCTCGGTAATGATAAGAGTTCATAGCCAAGGCATAACTTATGAAGCGGGCGCGAAGATTGGCGAGTCCGAAAAGGCCCTAACAAGGCATGAGGTTTCAATCTTATTGCTAAAGATCCAAGGTGATGTGAAAAGCATTATTCCCAAAATCAATATGAAGGATCAAGACTCACGACGAAAAGCAATCAACTCCCATAAAGATCATGGAGAAGTCTATCCGAAAAGACCCTAACAAGGTATGAGGATAAATATATCCAAGTCCGAAAAGGAGGCGGATCGTTGTATCTCAAAATACCAATTAGCGATTGAAGAAATAATCATGAAGTCGTGGTCAACAAAGTTGGAGTACCCCTCAAAAGTCTCCAAGTGAAGAAACTCTAGTAACGAAGAGAAGACCATTATCTCAAGAACGTCTCTCAAGATATGAAGTATGAAGTACATGCCAAATATCGGCCCGAGAAAGGTCTCAAATCGTGAACCGAGTTATACCAAGATATGAACTTTTTGATATCCCGAGAAGCAGTTTTAAGAGATTTTGTCCTTTAGCTAACTATTGATCAAATCGTCCTACTTTGCTTTCAGCCTAAATAAACTATCGCAATAGGTCCAAAAATGCATCTTCATGATCATTCTAAGACAAAAATAAAATATAAGAGATACACCTAGGAATAAGGGAGTTTAAGCATATAATTAAGCCATGTGTGTAAGTGTTTAATTTTTTAACTTATAATAACAATGATCTTGTTTTTAAGCTTAGTTTGGGGAACGTGAAACTTGAGGGTGATAAATCTTCGCAGCACCAAAGCCCTAATGTAAGTCCTTGATCTCTTTGCAAGTTATTTCCATATAGCTATTTTCAAGTGAAAATGGTTTTCTATCCTTTTGTTTCCTTTAAAGTTTTAATTTCTCTTAGTACTTTAATTTTTTTTTAGTAGTATGTTAATAAGGCCAAGGTTGATTGATTATGAGAAAAGTGTTAACTTGCTTTATCACTAAGCATTGCATGAGGGCATGGCAATGGTTAAGTGTAGGGGATTTGATAGGTGTGAAAACACCCATCCTTTTACCACTTATTTCTTACTAAAACAAGACCAAAACACGTATTTAATATCATTTGTTTGGAATTATGCGTGGTTTTTGTGTTTATTGTGTTTTCAGAGCCAGCCGGATGGATATTGGAGAAAACATGGGATTGCACGGGTTTTATCAAAGAAAAGGACCAAAGATGGAATATTTACATATGTCGAAGGAACTCAAGTCTATTAAACGAAGAAATTAAAAGACGAGTTGAATTTAATCAGCGACAAATCCCGAATCAGAATAAAAAACGTCCACTTTTCTGAAAAGACGAGAAGACAAGAAGAACGGGAGAAAGCCCACTCACCAACCAAAGACAAGGACTATATAAAGGGATTCCCTTCACACATTTGGACCAGTTTTTTTAGTTTTAGTTTTTCTCTTTTCTTTCTCTTTGTTTTCGTAGGGAAGAAGCCAACACCACTAAGGTGTTGGTGATTTTGATTCTTGTTTTTACAAATCTTGTAGTTTTAATCTTTTCTTTTGATTGTTTAAACCTTAATCATCAATACAATCCTTCCATTAATCTTGTTCATCTTCATCTTTTTGGTTTAAAGCTTAAAGTTATTATTTGGTTGATTTGATCTTCAAAAGTTAGTTGATTTTGTGTTTTTATTGTTGGGATTTGATGTTTATGGTTAGTAGATAATTATTGGTTAGTTTGGTTTAAACCTTTTGGTTTATTTGGTTTGATTTTGTTAAAATTCGTATTGCCCTGTTTTTGTCTGTTACTGTTCTTCATTTCCCCAGAAATTCCGAATCAAGCACTGTTCATATTTTATTCCGTATCAAATTGGTTCATCCGGAATATTTTATATATTCCGGATCAGTTCCCTTCATTCGGAATATTTATTATTCCGAGTCAAGCTCCTTCATCCGGAATATCCATAATTCCGGATCAACGTCCTTCATCCGGAATATTTCATTTATTCCGGATCAGAGCTCTTCGTTCGGATTATTCAAACATTCCGGAACAACTCCTTCATTCGGAATACTCCTATATTCCGGATCAGTCACTTTTTGTTAAACATTCCGAATCAACTCCTTCATCCGGAATATCCATTATTCCGGATCAATCCTTTATTCCGCATGAAGCACTTATTCCGCATGAGCATTTATTCCGAATGAACTCATTTTTCCGCATGCAGCTTTTTGTCTGATTTATTCCGGATCAAGCCACATTCCGAATCAAGCATTTTTAAGGTTATTTACTGTTACTGTTTTATTTAAATTTAATTCAAGTTTTATCTTTATTAATTAATTGCTTCTAGTTTAGTTTACTCTTAATTACCTTACGCATTTACCTTCTTAGTTACATAGAAAACCATACCCCTATTTGTCACCAAGAACAACTATTCCACTTTAAGCCGTGATCAATTCGAGAAGATTCCGAGAACATAATCTGAACCACATAAAATCTCTTGAATCAGGTTCTCAAGGCAGTGACGAAGAGCAGTTCGGTTCTCTTTTCCATCGAGAAATCTGAGAAAGCGAGATCTCCATTGAACATAACAACCGACAGTGAGCACAGGTGGATTTCCATTGCCACCTTGTTCCAAACGAATTTGATTTGCAGTCGCATTGCTGATATTGTTGTTAGACATTGTCGATGATTGTGAATGGATTTGGATCTTAGTGGATGTGTTGTGATGAGGTGTGGTTGATGTTGTTGAGAAAAGATGTTAAAATCCCCTAAGAATTGTCTCTCCAAAAACCAAAAATTCCAAGGCCAAAAAAACACTCGATTTGTTAAAAATTTCACTTTTGTAAAAATCTTCAATTTTCGGAATACTGATCTTTTCAGAAAAATGTAGTTTTTCGGAATAATGATATCTTCGGAATATGTGAAATTTTCAGAGAAATGAAAATCTTCGGAATAAAGCACTTCTTTAGAGAAATTTAAAATTTCGGAAAACACCCTTTTTCAGAATAATCTTCGGAATAACACCCTTTTCGGAAGAATCTTCAGAAAAAGTCCTTCTGCGGAAAAATCTTCGGAATATACCTTTCTTCGGAAAAAAAAAACTTCGGAAAAATACCTTCTTCAGAAAAATCTTCGGAAAATGTCCTTCTTAAGAAAAATCTTCGGAAAATACCTTTCTTCGGAAAAAATTTCGGAAAAGTACCTTCTTCGGAAAAATCTTCGGAAAATGTCCTTCTTCGGAAAAATCTTCGGAAAATACCTTTCTTCGGAAAATGTCCTTCTTCGGAAAAAACTTCGGAATATGCTCTTTTTCGGAATAAACGTTTTTCAGAGAAAACCCACTTCTTCGGAAAAATTTTCGGAAAAACACAACTTTTTCAGAGAAATAAACCCTTTTCCGAAAAAAATTCTTCGGAATAAGCCCACAATTTCGGAAAAACTAAACCCTTTTCCGAAATTCTTACTGTTGATCGATATCCCATGTTTCTCGGAACAAACTAGCAAAGAAACGTAACTTTATGCCATGATTTGATCCAAAAACCCAAAAAATTTGTGTTTTTACCAAAATAAACAGTACCAAGATGATTTGAATCAAGAAAAATAAACCATAAAAAACACAAAAAAAATTTGGATCAAGGATTATTGATCAAATACCTTATGAAATCAATAAGAACATGAACCACGAATCTTCAATCACCTATCCACTATAGGCTCTTGATACCAAATATTAATCCCACTTCAATCCATAACACAATATAAGATGATATTTAGAGAGATAAAGAGTAGAAAAGTAGAGAGAGAAATAAGAGAGATTATGGATGATTAAACACTTTTAGAGAGAGAAACAAATGTTAACCAACACCCTCTTCCACACATGGAAGAGGGTATTTATATGCCACGGCCATAAGGCCTTAGTGGGCTTGTTCATGGGCCGGGCTTGGCTTTGCTTGGGCTTACGCCCCTAACTTATACAATATTAGCTTAAATACCAAGCCCGGTTTTCCCGACAAACCTATTACAATACAAGACCATTAACGACTAAGATGACCTATTACATTCTTGTTTGACTATATAAAATATAGGGCTAACAGAGTTTCACAAAATAATGAGCTATAGTGGACTTTGTTGTGCAGTGCATAACATTACCCTGTCACAAAATCGCATAAGGATGAGCATATCTGATTATTATATTTTTCATGTTGATTGACATGAACATTAATAAGAGGCGTACCTGAGCATCAGAAACTATGAAATCAGTACTTAGATAACGGCCAGTCAGAGAATTCACATCCCATAACCTGCATAACATAACCACTATTGCACCAGTAACCCCAACATCAAGGTCCTTCAGGAACAACTCACCCTTAGCCTGAGCAGTCACCACCTTTTGGGTCTGCACATCCCCCGCATCTGTGACATAATCAAATTGGTTATCAAGTTCGGGCTCTGCAGGGTCAATAACTACATCTTTCTTTGCTCGGGTAGAAGAACGCATCCTGATTGTAGAAGGTGATTGAGAATGGTCAGCAAACAACATTCTTTTCGCCTTGCTGTGATTTTGGGCCTGTGCAAGATCAACATGGGCGGCCTTTTTGGTTTTAACATCAGACTGGGATTATATGGGAGAAGAATTCATATCGTTAGTATTATGTGATTGAATGGGACAAAGCATGATGGAAAGTGATAAATCAGACTGGAATTTATAAGGCCAACATTCAGTGATTACAAACTGCAGGAAGGAAGAAGAAAATATCTCATTCAATATTGGACTGTTCCAATAGACTATAGAATGTAACCTTCATTTGATATTAATTCGTATGATTAGTGCCATGAGAAGTTTGAAATCTCATTAAACATGTACGTGTATTATGTGATAAGAGATATGCCCATGTATGAGTTTGCTGTCATTAATACTCAAAGTTAATGACTTGCAACTCAATCTTATATTATACGAGGCTTGTCGAGCCTGGGCGATGCCCCGGCTGTGTCATGTAGATAATAATGTATATTGATTTTGTTTTTTTGCAAATTAATTATAAAAGCGATGTCGAGATTTAGAACTTAGTTGTAATGCCTAATCCACAACCAACTATTCAGACTGTGGCCCAATGAAAAAATTATCTAACAGCCCAATCTAGAGATTTATTCGGTGGCACAATAAAAAAACTTATCTAACCCTAAGTCAAACATCACACGCCTCCATCTCTTGATTCTTTGCAGCCACCATAGACACATTGTGAAAACATGATCACACTATATACCCTGAACCCTAAGTCAAATAAGTGATTCTAAACATCTCGATATCAACATGAACGAAGATACCCTGAACCCGATTTTGCTAAGCATTGAAAATCAATCGTATCAAGAACCAAATCAGACTTTGTAGTTTTACTTTGGCTGTTGGATATTCATATATAGGTAATACCCAAATCTTGTGTTTTTATTTTGGCAATTGGATATTCATATATAGGTAATCTGTTGTCATAGATGCAAAAGTATTTTACAATCAATTGTAGTAGTTTGGATAAGTCAGTTATATAGTAGGACTAATGGTTTGTGTTATAAATGTCAGCTCATTTCTTTGGTAATTGGGGTTATATTGTTGTACGCATTACTATATTTTGATCTAGATATTTAGGATCTTCATACTTGAATTGGTTATTCATTATCATTTACAAATAGTAAACTGTTATAATAAGGCAATACTATTTTCAGATCTATACGGATGGCTTTTTAAATACAGTATGAGATTAGACATGTTGGAATGCAAGATTTATATAATTATTAATGGATATAGCCTTTACAATACAAAATAAACTAAATTGACACAATAGTTCTAAACTATTGTTAAATGGCAGTTATACTTTATTGTAAGTCCCGCAATTTTTGCAATCTACCATTTTCTCAAATGCAGTTGTATCCTTGTCTAAATTTTTTGAAATATATCCAAAAACGATTACATAACTGACATGTACTTGTTTCAATGGTTTTTGTAGCAGGCTTGGCGTCGATTACGAATCAAACATTTTTTCCCATCTTTCTCCCTCTTATAATGACTACCATCCTGAAGGCTCATCATCATTTTTATCCGGTAGGATAGTATGCTGTTTTATTCTTCAATCTATACTACGAGCAAATCTCAAACTGTTTCACATTATAGATATATTAAAATATTTGAAACCAATCTTAGGGATTTAACGTTGTAAAAGCAAACAAACTATCCACCTTTTTGGAAATCAAACAAAATGTCTAAACCTTATTAACGTAAATATGTTGTCCTTGTTTTCTAGTCCACATAAAACCGTGGAAATCTTTAAAACAATTAGCTCATGGCTTTTTATTTTGGCAAGCACTTTTAGTTGTGATGCTATTGCAGTTTGCTATCCTGCCACTATGGTGTTTTCTTAGATGCATAGTCACTTTCAGTATATCCGAAACAATAAGATTGCAGATAGGCCATCTTGGTATTTAATGAATTATCTTTTTTGTAGGTAAAATCCTTAGTGTGTAAACAACTATCATCCTTATCAAACCTTGGAGATGAACTACTTGGTCTTCTACCAATACATTAACTGAGGAAATTCTAAATATGCTTTTTGTCTGCAAATGAAAAGTGGTCGTAGACTGGAAAAACAGAAAAATATATGATACATACGCCTCAGGGAACAATATTACAGGAAGGGGGCTTGGCAAAGTATGAGAGGTACGTCGTGCTTTCGTTTTTGGACCCACATAAGCAAGTTTTCATGTGTTCTCGCTTTTGCCTCTGTGCGATCAACGGGAAAATGTTCATTTTCAAAATCGACATCACTGCAAGCCAGGTATGGGTTAATTTTCAGAATAAAGCAAGTATTCGTAATTTTTTCCAAAATATTTATCTTTGATTGCCTACTTTCATTCTTTAATGCTTTCACAGCTGAGATATCATCATCGTCGAGGATCAGGGTGGACGAACTAATTGACAAATAAAGCTGATCTACAAGGTAATACGTATTTATGAATTCGCCTTTGGATAATGAAAAATGTGGAGTAACTTTAGGAGGTACAGTCGCTCACTTAATGCTTTGTAGTCATGCAGGTTAAGATGATTGGGTACTTTCCAGTGTGGCGTGTTATCTTTTCTATCAGGATTCCGCCTAGACCTCCCAGAGCGTTACCCTCACTAAGTGGCCCCTGGATCACAAATGCAATAACTATCAGGTAAGATTAACGGGTTGCATACATAATATAACTAAAGAATTCTGTTAACATTAACGTGTTATTTATTTATTTAGTCACAAAAAAGCGTTGAGGAGTAAATGTAGCAACTGTAGACGGTATAAATAATCTGGGGTCAGTAAGATAGAAGTCTAATGTTCAGAACCTGTTCTTTGGTGAATGGTCCTGCCAACGTTTAGTCACATACCCAGCAACATCTGCAGGTGAATTTTATTTACATTTAAGTCTCTTTTATATGAATTATGGGATATAGCACAAAATATAAGATACATACGAATGTCAAAACTTTACCAATCAAGTATTTGTTATTTTTGGCCTCAAGGTTGCCAATATCCACCATTTGGAAAGGGCGATAACCTTTTAAGTCGAAACTTCATATTCCACCGATAGTTATGTAAAATCTATTATTGACATCTTACCTTTGCATCAGAAACCACGAAATCGGCACTCAAGTAGCGGACAGTCACATCATTAACATCCCACATTCGACATAACATGACAACAACTGTGCGAGTAACACCAAGATCCAACTTGGCCAAGTAAAGTGCAGTTTGGGTTTCTACGGATTGGGCTTATTTTCACTAGAATGGATGAATCATCCGTGTTTCAGTGAGTTTGGTTTTTTCCAGAACCGCAGACTCATTTGTGGCCCGAGCGGGCTTGGTTTGTTTTGGAATGGAACACTCAGCCGACATAGTGTCCATGCTTTTGGTTATAGTGATTAAAAATAAAAATGAGGAGATGGCTGGTGCAAAGCAATGCCATTTATAGATTACATGTGTCCTTTGTATTCCTTGTAACTCCTACTACTGGGCTTGTAATAACTGGACTATGGGTTTTGTAGGACTAAATCACACGACTAATCAAACACAAATAACATGATGATGATTAAACTAAAAAGAAGGATTAGATTAAGATGAAGGAAAGGAAAGAAATATAAAGTTAGTGATTTCCTAGTGAGAGAAACAAACACACCTTTCTCTCTCTAAAACTAATCAAATGGAAAGCACACACACAAATGAGGATTAGGAGACCTTTTATACTAACTAAGAAATTTTTAGGAGGCCTTCCTCATTTGTGTGTTCGGGACTAAATCCCGTTACATAAACAATAATAACTAAAAACTCTCGACATCATTAAATAACATTTTTCACGAGCTTCGCAACGATATATTATATGACCATCACTTTAATTACTTCTAACAATCTCCCCCTAAGGGGTGGTCATGTAATATGTGACTTCACTTCTTTGTTGTTGCAGACTTTGAAGCTCGATGTCTTGAGAGTCTCTTGATAGTTTCATTCATGACTTGTGATCTTGGATCTTTGATCTTTGCCTTGACTTGATCTTGTAACTTTGCCAGCTTGTGTTCTTGTGTCTTTCTCCACATACTCATGTTTTGTGTTGACTTAAAAGCTTGTTAACAATCTCCCTTGATTATCAGAGTAGCGGAAGTCTTTGTCTTTAGATGTTCTTGAGCTTTCTTCATTTATATGAGCATGTGGTCTTGAGTTACGACTTCTTGAAGTTACGCCACCGTTTCCATTCCTCCGGTTTCCCGTTATACAGTAAGAATATTGTACCTGTGATTAGGTAAGTTCAAAGAACTTCCTTGACAGGGTTTCCGGCTGTGGTAGCCATTCTCAATACTTGAATTTATCGAAAGATAATTCATCCTAATGAGTGAATCATACAGTTCCATTCTGCTGATTAAGTCGTCAATTCAATTTCCTGGAACAAGTTTGAATCAATTAAGAATCAACCCATCGTTTCTTTCCAGTTGACACAAGTTTGATTCATATAGAATCGCACAACTTACCTACCTCAGTGCTGTTTGATGATGACACTGGAAGGATTTCCATTCGTCACTGTAAATACTGAAAAGTATTACTCTGAATGTTCTGGCAAGATCATAAAGATATTGCGTAGAGACCTGGAACGAGTTTGAATCAATTAAGAATCAAACCACTGTTGCTTTCCAGTTAGCATATGTTTAATTCAAAATGAATAGTACATATGACCTACCACAGTGCTGTTTGATGTTAACACTGGAAGGATTTCCATTCATCACTGTGAATACTAGAGAGTATCACTCTGAATGTTCTAGCAATACCACAAGGATAGAGCGTAGGACTCTGTAAATCATCGCTTGTGTTCTAATGATGAACAACAATTGATATATAGAATAAGTGTCCTAATGAGATTTTTGATGAATATCGTTGGCTCTAGACTCTATAAGTGCACGTTTATTTGGTGATCGGAGGCTGGAGCAGACTGCCACCTATTCAATATCTACTATCTCGGAGTGAGAAAGTCGATAGAAATGAGTTGAACTCCGTGACAATAAAACAAACTTCTTTTGAGAGAAGCTTGGGTAGGCTGGGAGGGGTTGTGCATTGCATCACTGGGTCCATGATGCTTTGTCTTCAATACCAGAAATCATCAACGTGATTCTGATAGTAGATGTATTGACCCGGTTTCTGCCTAAGTTGTATGGAGGGCTATTTTCTTTAAACCCTTTATCCTTACATTTCTTTTTTATTCTTCAACCCCTTCAATGCTTACCAAGACGTCATAACTAGCACCTTGTTGTGATTGTTCCAGTGCTAGCTTAAGTCATTAGTCGACATTATTCCCGTAAACTCAACTACTCCATCTTTCCTAAGGACTTCTAAGTTCTAATGGATTGTCCATGGGAAGATCCCTCCGGTTCTGGTTGGCTCATAGGACGAATACCTAACCGCCTTTTGACACCAATACCGTCGTGAATTAATGTGTTGAAGGGTATAGATATTGTAACCAGAAAAACCTATTGAAAAAGCAATCAAGGTGTTGATGAAATCAGAGTTTACACCTTGAAGGTTTTTTGTATCACCCAAAACGCTCCCCCTACATATATGCATCAAAAAAGGAAAGGTTTTTGCACATATTAGGAAGAGAAAGCACTTATATCAAAGATCTTATCCAAGATAACACATTTTAATCACTATTCTCCCCCTCAAAAATTGCATGAAATTGAAATTTTTGTAAAACTAGTGATGAAACATAGAGAGAATAATGTGTCATGAAACTTTGGAATAAATGTTTATGAAAACATTATACTCCCCCCTCAAAAAGTGATTCTATTTAAATAGGGGGGTATATGAGCACATTGTATAGAAATACTTTGAAAAGATGTGCTCAAAAGTCCGAGAAAAATTATGTTCATGAGCTTAAAACTTTGAATGTTTTGATATAAGCTCATGACCGAGAAAAATGAATTTCTCGTTGTTGAGGATAAGTCAAAGACTTTCCTTTATTTAGGGACCGGGTTATAGTCTGACATGTGACTATAAGCCATAATGAGAAGAAAATTAGAAAAGACATGTTTTGAAAATATTTGAACTCTCATTCGAACTTTATGTACGTACCCGTGTCGTTATTGAACAACATTTCTAAGTACGTCCATATTATCGATGCTGAGAGACATGTCGAAGAAGAATATTTTTGGTAATTTTGAAAGATTTTCTCATTTTTTATTTTGTTTTTATAGGTTTTATATTTTTTTATTTTGATTTTCTGATTGATATATACAAGGTTACTGCTAATGTGCAAGACGTTCAAGTTCATCAGGAGTGAAACTACGAATACCAAGTCGACGAACCAAGAATTCAAATCTGTCTTGAGAAAGAGCTTTGGTGAAGATGTCGGCTAGTTGGAAGTCCGTCTTGACAAAAAACAGTTCTATCGTTCCTCTTTCCACATGCTCCTTTATAAAATGGAATCGGACAGCTATGTTCTTGGTCTTGGAGTGTTGGACCGGGTTACAGGATATGGCTATGGCTGATTGTAAATCACAATAAATAGGAACTTTGTTAAAGTAAAAGCCATAATCTGTGAGTTGTGTTCTCATCTAAAGAACTTGAGCACTACACACGGATAGAGACACATATTCTGCTTCCACGATGAACAACACCGTACAGTCTTGTTTTCTTGATGACCAGCTCACTAGCTTCTCGCCTAAGAATTGTGCTCCACCGGAAGTGCTCTTGAATGTATCATGACACCCTGCATGGTCGGCATCTGAAAAACCAGTGAGATTAAAACTAGAATCCTTCGTATACCAGAGACCCATGTTAATGGTTCCTCAGAGATAACGAAAGATCCTTTTAACCTCCTTGAGGTGCTTCTCGGTTGGCTTAGCCTGGCACCGATACATAAAAAAGTAGCATGCACAATGTCCGGTCTACTTGAGGTTAAGTACATAAGGGACCCGATCATACTTCGGTATTTTATAGCATCTACAAATGTCCCTTTCTTATCCAAATCAAGCTTGTGTTTAGTGTCCATTGGAGTACCAATAGGATCACAGTTTTCCATTCCAAATTTTTTTAGAATTTCAAGCACATATTTGGCCTGATAAATAAAAATGCCACGGGGAAATTGGTGAACTTGGAGACCAAGATAAAACGTTATTTCCCCCATCATGGACATTTCAAATCAACTTTTCATAAGGTCCGAAAATAATATGGAATATTTTGGGTTAGTAGAACCAAATATAATATCATCTACATAGACCTGAGCCACCAATATGTCGTTGACGTAGTGCTTGATAAACAAAGTTGGATCAATGGTTCCTTTGCTGAAGTGATTTTGTAGAAGAAATGATGCTAATTCATCGTACCATGCCCTTGGTGCTTGTTTCAAACCATAAATTGCCTTTTTCAACTCTTAGACATGGCTTGGATGTTCGGTGTTGATGAAACCTTCAGGTTGACATACATACACATCTTCTTTTAACGGTCCATGCAAGAAAGCCATCTTCACGTCCATTTGATACACAGTGAACGATTTGTGTGCAGCGTATGCCAAGAAAATCCTAATAGCTTCCATTCGAGCAACCGGGGCGAAGGATTCAACGAAATCAATTCCCTTTTGTTGTTTATAACCTCTCACAACTAACCGAGTCTTGTTCCTAATGACCGTTTGCTCCTCATCCATCTTGTTTTTGAATAACCATTTCAGAGTAAGGGGATCGATATTGTCCGGTCGTGGTACTAACTCCCACACATCAAGCCGGATGAACTGATTGAGTTCTTCTTGCATAGACTCAATCATTGATGCATCGGTCATTGCTTCTTTCACACTAGCTGGTTCCATTGTGCTGACTGATAGTGCATAGATACAAATATCACCGTCAGTACGTAACTGATTTCGTGTTGAGACTGGTCTTGAGAGATTACCAATCACTTGAACCAAAGGATGATTCTTAGTCCATTTGTGTTCATGAGGAAGTGTATGAGAAATTTGATGCGAGCTCGGCGAATCCACATATGGTGTTGAAGGCTGAGTAGTACTTGTGGAAGCCGCAAATGGGTTAACAAACTCGTGTTCGTTGAGCATCGCATTGTTTGCATTTTTAGCAACTATTTCATTCTGAAGATGAACATGATTTGGAATTTGGTGAGAATGTTTTTGAGTTGCGTCAGCAGTCGAAGACGTGGTTGGAATGTTTGGAGTCAATATGGTTGAGGTTGACGTAGATGGTGCACAAACGGGTGCCGTTGGTGTAGATGCAGCAGGTGGTTCTGGAACAACCGCAACAGGTGCAGCCGGAGCATTTTTAGGAACATCAAACGACGAAGGACCCTCCATATATTCATCATAAATAGGCCCAAATAATACTTCCAAATCACGTTCCGAAGGTTGTAACGATGAGATTGCTGACGGTGCAAATTGAAGCGCGAGTCCTGAACTTACGTGTCCAGAAGTTTGACCTTGAAGCTCGGGATGTGAACTTCTATGTTGAGAGGCCATACCCGAGAGTTCATCAAAAGTAACATTCATAGTCTCCATTACCTTTCTTGTCCTTCGATTATAAACCCTGTAAGCACAAGCAGTTGAAGAATAACCAATGAAAAAACCAATATCAACTTTAGGTTCAAGTTTACCGATATCTTCACGGTCATTCTTCGGATAACATAAAGCACCAAAGACATGTAAAAATGAAATATCCGGTTTTCTTCCATTAATGATCTCATAAGGTGTTTTGTTGAAGCGGGTGTGAATAATGGAGCGGTTTTGAGTATAACATGCAGTTGCTATAGCATCAGCCCAAAGGAATAACGGTGCACTGGAGGAGAGAAACATCGTCCGAGCAGCTTCAACTAATGTACGATTCCTCCGTTCCACAACTCTGTTCTGCTCTGGAGTTCTTACAGCTGAAGTTTGATGAGAAATCCCAACTTCGTCAAAATAAGTTTTCAGTTTCTAATTGGTTCTATACCGTTATCCGTTCTTACAATGATAACAGAGGCTTGAAGTAGCACTGATGTTTTCTTCAAGAAATTGATAATTACATCTGGGGCTTCATCTTTCGAAGCAAGAAAATGAACCCATGTGTAACGAGAATAATCATCCACAATCACAAGGACATACCGCTTTCCATTAATACTTTTGATTCTCATTGGGCCACACAAATCCATATGAAGGAGATGCAACCTATTCGTCGAATTTGGAACAGGTTTGGGTTTGATAGGCTCTTCTTGCTTTTACCTTGCTCAAATGATGGACAAAGATGGTCTTTAGTATATTTGAACTTTGGAAGACCGGTAACGAGATCATCTTTTACAAGTTGGGTGATGGCATCAAAATTGAGATGAGATAACCTTTGATGCCTTAACCATGACTTTGTCGAAGTGGCCCGGGCCATGAGACAAATTGGAGATACAGCAGACATTTGAAAAAGATCAATGGTGTAAAGGTTTGTTGTGCGATTTCCTTTCAACAGATCAATTCCTTCAAGATCCCTAACAAAGCAAGTATGACTTCTGAAGGCAACCTCCAAATCTGAATCATAAAATTGCCCAACCGAGAACAAATTGTGTCCCAAGCCATCAACAAAAGAAACTCTGGTGATGATAATATTTTCCCAATGAAGATCACCATAGCCTAGAATTACCGCAACATGATCATTTCCAAATCGAACAGTTCCCATAAAATACCATACAAAGTTCTTGAGAAGACTTTGATTCCCAGTCATATGTTTGGAATAGCCCGAGTCCACACACCAGAGACAAATTTCAACAGCCTGCCAATGATAAGAGAAGAGAAAATTTGGCAACCGAAGAAATAGGTTCCTGTATGGTTAGGTAATAATCAGGCCATATCACATACCAACATTTTAATGTCAGTATGAGATCTACTAGAATCAATAACATGACCATTAGAGGCAAAATATCTTCCAGTAGGCAACCACTTAGAGGTAACTCTAGGACTTCTAGGCGTAGCAAGACTTTCAGAGAACCCTACCTGCTTAGTTTTCGGAACATACACTTTAGCCTTAGGAGTGCTATGTGTTTCGCTGATAGAAAGCTTGTCAAGACGAGTGTAACCACCATAGTTCAAACCATTCATAGTCAAACCACAAACATCATGACTAAAAGTAAAGAAACATTTATTACATTTAGCACAAATAACTTCAGATTTTTCATTCTGAACAGCAAGTTTAAAGTCATTAAATTAAGAAGAATTAAGATTCTGATTATGAATAAAAAACGGTAAATTCCTACGGTGTTCTTCTACTTCCACATTATTAGCCTTGGGACGACTACTTCTAGAGGCAAAAGAGACCCTATCATTCCTTGTATTGCTCGTAGGCTTTGGCCTTCTGCTCTTAGTGTAGTTGTTCATTCCTGTAGAAAAAGACACACGCTTGTTAGAATTAGCATTTTTTAAATCAATGACTTATGGTTGTGCGATAGTGGTCGGTTTTGTCCTAACGCTTGCTTTACGTTGGATGCTAGGCAAAGAGATATCTACCCTAGTTTGAGATGAAGGTTTAACGCGAAACATTCCTGGGGCTATAACAGCAGCTTTCATTCCAGCAACCTTGGGAAACGGTGTTACAGCAATACGAGTGGGTCCCGAGGTTGTTGGTTTCTGGATCATCGTATCCGCACTCGAGCTAGGCTTAGAAGTATTATCTTTTAACAAAGCCTTTAATTTACAGTTCTCACAGATTTTATCAATAAGTTTCTGATAGACAAACTTGCTTTGTTCAATAGCCCGCTTATATGAAACGACAACAGATTCTAAATCTGCAATCTTAGTCTTAAGCTTCTGAACATTACCATCACTAGCACTCTCTAACCCTGAAGAGGCTAAATTCGTTTCCTTAACCCCTCCTAACTGAGCCTGCAACTGTGCGATAGTTTTTTGCATTTCATTGTAAGCTTTTTCATACGAAATCTTGTCATATTTGCATTCATCACATTTTTTTACAAATTTATTCCAGAGATCGGTGAATTCTTTATCTTTTTTAATGACATAAGATTCCATTTTCTCTTTCATAAGATCAAGCTCAGTTTGAAGGTTTTCATTATGCGACACAGAGGTACTTAACTCAACAGGGCTACTATCAATACAATCACGAGCTTTGGAGAGGCGTTCAAGATCATTTTCCAAAACTTTGATTTTATCAAGAGATTCATCAGCTTCCTTCGCCAAAGATTTAAAGTCTTCAACAAAGTTGGCAAATTCTTTTTGAAAAGCGTTTTCCAAATTACCTAACCTAGCATCAACTTGATTAATTATCGGATTAATATCGTTTTGAAGAATTTTCTGGACCTCGATCTGAACAGGTGATGTAAAATTTCCTCCAGTTATTTTGGAATTAACGACACGTTTAAGGATGAGATAGTTATCTTTAAGCTCGTTTAGAAATCGGCGTGTGATACTCGGTTTAGGAGGGTCATCAAACAATTCCTCACTTGGTAGCAAAAGCATTTCAGTACTCGTTTTAGACCGAACAAAAACAGTTGGAGGATTGATTTTCGGATTATAAACGGGTGTCACTTCTTTATCAAGCTTTTTCATTCTTAAACGAGTCTCTTCAGCAAGTTCAGTAGTTTCCTCGGAATCATGCACAATAGGAGGATCATGCTCATCAGACAGTAGCACACTACCATTGTATAAAGTTTCATTAGTGGCATGAACTTGCTTAAGGTATCCGGGATTAGGGGGAAGAGGACAACCTAAGGCCAATTTGTATCGAGTGTAATTTATCTCATTCACTTTTAGTGCGAGCATATTTATCGTCTGCATAGTTTGGCCACGTTTAACTAAAAGGTTGTCTAATTCTCTAATCCTATCCTAAGCTTTGCAAAAATCCTCAAGAACCCCATCTTCTCGAATTTTGAAATCATGTTTCAGCTTTTTTTGTTCTTCTTTTAACTCCAAAATGGTTGATTTTTTAGTTGAAAGCTGTTTATTAAGAGACGTGATTTCATCATTCAATTCGCTTATCTTTTTAGCACTACTTAAATGTAAGGCATTTAATTTCTTAGTTGTGCATTTTTCTTGATAAACCGATGTAGCATGAGCTTGTTCAAGTTCTTTAATTTTAGCCTGATGAATTTCAAAACTTTTCTCCTATTCCTTATATCCCGCAAGCTTGGAGTCTCATGTTGATGCTTCGGGTGTGTATGATATGTGTTGTAAGATTTTTAGCAGATGGAAGTGGACGTCAAATGGTGGTTTGTGTCCTAAAGGGACACGTATAATTCTTGGCTGGAATGATGATAATGTGGATGTTATGGTGTTGTCTCAAAGAAGTCAAGTTATGCATTGTCAGGTTAAAACGCGTATGGATAACCGTACTTTGTTCTGCTCTTTCGTTTATGCTGATAACTACTATATACATCGGCGTGTTCTTTGGAATAATTTGGTTGCTCATGCTACTTTTATGCGGGACAAGCCATGGGCTGTTTTTGATGATTTTAATGCTGCTCTTAATATTGAGGATCACTCATGCGGAGGCTACACTCCTAATATTGCCATGCGGGAATTCAAGGAGTGTGTTAATCTTATGGAAGTTATGGACGTTAATGCTACAGGTTTACATTTTACTTGGAATGAGAAACCATAGGGTGATGATGGTATTTCTCAAAAAGATTGATCAGATTATGTCTAACATTAAGTTTCTTGATGAGTTTCCAGGTTGTTTTGCAATATTCCAACCTTACAGGATTTCTGACCATTCTCCTTGTGTGTTACGCCCCTACTATTAGCAAATCTAAGCCTAAACCTTTTTAATTCAGTAATTTTCTTGTGCATAAGAAGGGTTTTCATGCAGTGGTAGCTAATGGTTGGTTGGCTAATGTTCATGGTTGTGCTATGTTTAGGATTGTTAAACGCTTAAAAGGTTTAAAGGCTCCGTTTCGTAAACTGCTGTTTGAACAGGGTAATCTTCATGATCGTGTTACTAGACTACGTGCGGAATTAGATGATGTTCAACAAGCCCTTGATAGAGACCCATCCAATGTGCTGTTGAAAGAAGAGCATGCTCATTATCTAGTTGCTTTTAAGGAAGCTTCTCTTGACGAGGAACGTTTTTTACGTCAGAAATCTAAAATTGAATGGCTTGATGCAGGTGATTCATATACGGCTTATTTTCATAACTCGGTTAAGAGTAGGACGGCTCGTAATCGTATTGAAATGGTTTGTGATTCTCATAATGTGCTTCATGATGGAGATGCTGTGCCTGGAGCTTTTGTTGCTCATTACGAGCAATTTCTTGGTCAGGCAAGTGTGTCAGGTTCTTTTGATACGTCTGATTTGTTTGTTAGAAAGCTTGGTGCTCAGAAATCTGCCCATATGGTTAGAGTAATCTCTGACTCTGAAATTAAGAGTGCGTTATTATCCATGAGTGATGATAAAGCGCCTGGGCCGGATGGTTTTACTGCTGCATTTTTTAAGAAGTCTTGGGATATTGTGGGTGATGAGTTTACATGTGCTATTCGGGAGTTTTTCTCTAATGGAAAACTACTTAAAGAGGTTAATCATACTATTATTGCTCTTATCCCTAAGGTTACTGTTCCTGACAAGATTACTGATTATCGCCCTATCTCTTTGTTGTAATGTTATCTTTAAATGCATTAGCAAGATTATTGCTAACCGTATTAAAGGGGATTTGGGGGTTTTGGTTAATATTAATCAATCAGCTTTTGTTCCGGGCCGCAGGATCTCGGATAATATATTATTGACGCAGGAATTGATGAGAAACTATCACAGAAACTCTGGTCCGCCAAGATGTGCTTTTAAAGTTGATATTCAAAAAGCTTATGATACGGTGGATTGGCAGTTTCTCCGTAACACTCTGATTGGGTTTGGTTTTCATCATATAATGGTTGATTGGATTATGACATGTGTTTCTACTACGTCGTATTCGATTTGTATCAATGGTAATTTATATGGTTGGTTTCAAGGAAAGAGAGGTCTCAGACAAGGTGATCCGTTATCTCCATATCTTTTCACTTTGGTTATGGAAGTTCTTTCTCTTATGCTGCAGCGAAGGGTTCTTGATGCTGATGACTTTTATTTCCATCACCGGTGTAAGCAGCAACGAATTATTAACCTTTGCTTTGCAGATGATATTTTCTTGTTTGCCAGGGGTCATTTGGGTTCTGTGCAAGTTATTATGGATGGTTTGGAGGAATTTAAAATTGCTTCTGGTTTGGTTCCAAGTATCCCTAAGAGCACTGTTTTTTTCTGCAATGTTTCCACTGCTGTTAAAAGTACTATTTTACATATAATGCCTTTTGCTGAAGGCGAGTTACCTGTCCGATACCTTGGTGTTCCTCTAATCTCTTCTAGGCTTCTGTATAGGGACTGTAAGGTCCTTGTAGAAAAGCTTGAGAGTAGAGTTAATGATTGGCGCAATAAATTTCTTTCTTTAGCAGGAAGACTCCAGTTAGTTCGTTCAGTCCTATCTTCTATGCATATTTACTGGGCGTCAGTTTTTATTTTACCTGTGCGGATTATTCATGATTTGGAGCAGCTTTTGAGGGGCTTCTTATGGTGTCAAGGTGAAATGAAGAAGGGTAAGGCTAAAGTTGCTTGGGACTCTGTCTGTAATCCATTTTATGAAGGTGGCCTTGGTATTCGTAAGCTTTCTGACTTTAATGCTGCTTTAATGGTTTCTCATATTTGGTGTATTTTGACTCGTAAAGATTCTTTATGGGTCAAATGGATCTATTCTTACAAGTTAAAGGATAGAAACTTTTGGGATGTTCCTTGTATTGGTGACATGAGTTGGGGCTGGAGAAAACTTCTCCAAATCAGACCACGTGTTCGTAAGTTTTTATGGTATAACATAAATAATGGTAGAGTTGCTTCTATGTGGTTTGATAATTGGGCAGATTTCTGTCCTCTACGGGACACCCTCACGTTCCGTAATATCAATAGATCGGGGTTCTCTTTATCTAATAAGGTGAGGGATCTTATCGTTGATGGTGCTTGGCAGTGGCCGCAGGATTGGAATACTAGATTTCCGAATATTGTTTCTATACCTGTGCCTATTATTAATGATGACAAAGAAGATGAGTTGTTGTGGAGTGATATTAGTGGTGTTTCTCGGCCGTTTTCTGTGGCGTTAGCGTGGGATTCCATACGTGATCGAGCTATGGAAGTTAATTGGTATAAAGCTGTCTGGTTTTCGCATTGTATTCCTCGTCACTCTATTAATTTGTGGCTGGTGGTTAGAAGGAAATTGAAGACGCAGGATAGGCTTAAGCAATGGGATGTTGGCCCGTTGGTGGATTTAAGCCTTCTTCGGTGTCCTTTATGTGGTTTGGTGCAGGACTCCCATGACCATCTTTTCTTTGAATGTTCTTATTCTATGCAGGTTTGGTCTGAGGTTCGGACCTTGTGTGGTATGGATACTGTCCCCTCTCGTATTGATGATATATTAGCTCATGTTATTCCAATTTCGAATGGGAAATCATGTGTTAGCATTCTTGCTCGTCTTGTGTTGGCTGCTACTGCTTATTTTATTTGGATGGAACGTAATTCACGACTATTCAAGAAGAAGCGGATGTCTGTTGATCAGTTATTTCAGATTCTATGTGATACTATTCGATTGAAGTTGATTTCTTTCCGTTTCAAGAAATTATCTACCAGGTCAAGTTTGCTGCTTGACAAATGGAGGGTACCGAGCTCAAGAATTGTTCCATGATAGGTGTGCCGGGTGAGTGTTGTATTCTTTTTTCTTTGTCCAAGGTTTTTCCCACTGGGTTTTCTTTGGTAAGGTTTTTTAAGGAGGCAGACTCATTTGGATTCATCCTGCTCCTATCATGGTGGTGTTGGATGCTGAAGAGTGAGCGCGGTTTCATGTTCACATCTTGGTTTTTATCTAGTTTACCTTTGTTTTCTAGATTCGGTTAGGGCTTTTGAAGTTTCATAGTCTTTGTTAACAAGCTGCAAAAAAAAACCCTAAAAACAACAATGGTGGCCGATCAAAAAAAAACAGCTCTTTTAATGTTTTTTAATCGATCTGTTTTATTCTTTTTGGTTCCGTTGTTCTTGCGTTTCGTTTTTTAATCATAGGTCGGTATCGTGTTTTTTTTGTTCGTGTCCACTTGTGTCCTACACGATTGGTATATGTTTTCTTGTCATCGCTTAATTAGGGTTTTTCATAGCAAATTAGGTTTGGTTCATTAATTGCGTTTTCTTGGTCGGCTGACATTGGCATTAATTAATTTGGACGGCTGACATTGGAATCATTGTTTGGTTTGGTCGGCTGACTATCTTACATTAATTGGTCGGTGAATATTTTCAACCTTAGCTCTTTAATAGGTCGGCTGACTATCTCATTAATTGGTCGACGGGTAAGATTTATTATTAGGGTTCGTTATTATCAAATCGTTGCATCTTTAATCATTGGTGGGTCCGGTTGGCTTGGCGGCTGACCTTAACAATTCAATTGTTTAAGGTTGCAAAGTTATTGGCGGCTGACATTGTTTCTGAGTTAACTAAGTGGTCGGCTGACTTATTGCAGCATAATCAATTGGTCTTTATTCATTTATTGCAATAATCAAATTGGTCTTGTTGTTTGGTGGCTGTTTGTTTAAGGATCAATTATTGGTTCGCATTAATAGTTTATTTTGATTAATAAATTGGGATGGCTGATTATTTAAGCGCAATGGTGGATTCGAGCAATGCAAATGATAAGCCATTGTTTACAGGTTGGATGGATGCGGGTAAGGTGTCTACTCTTGAGGTTTTAGTAACGTTAGAGGAGATATCTAGTTTGTTTTCTATTCCTTTGAATACTGTGCGTGACGTTGAAGTGTTTGCAAATGATGTGAAGGCACACAAATTTCCTAAATGGTCTACTTTACCTAAGGAGACCACTATGCTTTATTATAAAGCTTTGTGTGAACGCCATAAGAATTTAACTAGCAGCACTTCTTCACTCAGTTCAGGTGGTTCGAGTGTGCACTCTGCACAATTGGCTAAGGAAACAGACCTTGAAGCTAAGGCTGCTACCATTAATGGTTTGCAATCGTGTAATCTACATGCGGTTTTGAAATTATTTGGTGTAACGATTCGCACGTTTAGTGACGCGAGTGAATTTATGCATGAATTAAGTATGAAGAAACATCCGTTGTGGGAATTGATTTCACCTGATCGTGCTAAAGAAATTCTGATGTTACTTTGCAGATTTGAAGGTGATATGGTTACGTCTACTAATGGAGGTATTAATGCAGTCTCTTCTTCGTTTAATTCTGAAAATGTTTATGAAGGGGTTAATATCTCTATTCCTAGGAAGGTTGTTGAAACAGTAAATGCTCGCTACCATAACACTTTATATGGTTACTTTCTTGGTAAAAGGATTGCATTCCCTGTGGTTGAGTATTTTGCTAAGAATAACTGGGCAAAACATGGTCTTAAGCGTATCATGATGAATGAGAAAGGTTTATTCTTTTTTTAATTTGGATCTAGTGAGGGTCTTAATGCGGTTCTGGAAGGTGGTCCGTGGATGGTTCGTAATTCACCAATTTTTCTTAAGAAATGGACTATGAAAACGAATCTTCTAAAGGAGGAAATAACTCGTATTCCGGTATGGGTTAAGTTTCATGATGTCCCGCTACAGGTATTTGAAGAGGAAGGTATTAGTTTAATTGCTTCGTTTCTTGGTAAGCTTATTATGATGGATAATTATACTGATAATATGTGCAAAGAGTCTTGGGGTCGTTGTAGTTTTGCTCGTTGTCTTATTGAGATGAATGCTGATTCGGAGTTTATAGATAACGTTACTATTGGTGTCCCTGATCTTGAAGGCTCTGGTTGTACTAAGGAGTTAATTCGAGTTGAATACGAATGGAAACCGCCTAGATGTCATACTTGTAATATTTTTGGTCATTCTGTGGATTCTTGTCCGAAAAATGTTAAACCTATAACGGTTGAAAAAGTGACAACTCATGTTGATAATGATGGGTTCCAACAAGTGCAAAGCAAGAGGAAGAAGTACAAAGGTAATTTAGGGAATCAAGGTCCGAGAGGTGTTCCATTGAGCAAGGGTGTCCAAGCAGGTAAGACGGTTGTTTTTCGCCCAAAAACTCACTTGGATACTATAAGTACGAGTGCTGATAATAGTAGTAAGTTGAATACTAAATCTGGTCAGTTGCAGCAGTCTAGCAATCTTAATGGTCCGAACAAGGCTAAAGCTCAATTGAGCAGTGTTTCTACATCTAATAAATTTTCATCTTTGTCCATGCCTGGTATTGATGAAGGGGCTCAAGTAAGCGAGGAAGATAATGAGGAGGAGGAGGGAGTCGAGGTCGTCTTTGATGAATCGGTGAATCTTCTCAATACTCATATTGGGGCAAGCACTCCTACTGGCTGATCCCATGTTGATTTTTTATTATTTTCCTCGTAACTTTATGTTATCGTCTTGGTTTTTGTCTAGTTTATATATTTCCAGTATTCTAGACTAGTTAATGTTTATGGCCTGTCGTAAACATTTTGTTTAACAAGCTGCCTGTAGCTTGCGGTTAATGTGGTATTTCAGCTACATTCCTTGTACTTCAACGCTTTTTTTGGTTCTATTTACCGGGGTCATTGCTACCCTTTTACCAAAAAAAACATGTAGCTTGAGGTTAATGTGGTATCTCAGCCACATTCCTTTGTACTTAAACGATTTTTTGGTTAATATATTTACCGGGGTAACCCATTACCATAAAAAATATATCCCGCAAGCTCAGTGGTCAATTTGGAATTAGTTTCTCTAAACTTATTAGTAACCACCGTAGCATGATCTACATCCTTAGCAAGCTTATCAAATAGAGATTTATAATACGCATGAGTCTCATCAGGAAGGGTTGTAGGCTAAGCAACTTGATCCACACTAAGGTCCACACTAGGCTCATTCGAAATAATATTACTATTATTCGTTTGATCCTCGTGTGTCTCAATGTAAGGCTCAAGCATCTCAGTATACTCTTCCTCCTGATTAGACATATTATATATATCATTATCATCAAAACTTGGGTGTACCTCAGAGGGACCGTCTGAATCATAGACGGGAGCTCTGTCATCATGCATTCCTGAGGTTGATGCTTGCTGTAAGTTTTCCATCAAGATGTAGTTGGCATTCACCTCTTCTTCCTCGTCATATTCTGTAGCAGAAGCCATAAGATCAAATTCCTCAGCTTGAAGTGGAGTCCCTGCCTCTTCTTTTTGTGCTATGAGAAGCTGAGTATGAAGATAAGCAGCATCCCTCTTCTTTTTGGTTGTGCAATCTCGAGCATAATGACCAATTCCCCTGCAGTTGTAGCACTGAACCTGATGATTGTTGTTTCCATTTCCCGTACCAGTGTTCTCAGCCCTTGCAGCCACAATGTTTCCCATCTGATTACCAACCGCTGACACAACAATTAACCCATTCTGATTACCCACATTTGGAACAATCGAATTCTGACCACGGATTTGTCCATATTGATTTCCTGTATTCCTAACATTCTAACCATACTGTGTCCCCGTGTTCCCAGCAACTACCAATTGGCGATCTTGATTCGCATTCATGAAAGGTTGAGCAATCTGCCTATTTCTAGTGTTCGAGGAGAGTCTCTGATTGTTGTTGGTGGGGTTAATGGTAAATTTGAATGCCTTTGCAAGAAGTGCAAGACCAGTGTTAATCGCATGAGTTGGATCGGTGATGTCATCAAAACAGGCAATGGGTTGTTGTAAGTAGTTCACAGCAACAGGAGGTTGATATCCATAAGGAGTGAGTTGTTGTTGTTGTTGTTGTGGCATGAAGTTACTTGATGAGGGTTGATGGTAAGGTACCATGGGATATGACATAGATGATGGAGAGTTTGCCATGAAATCCAATGGATCTTGTGTCTTGGCACGTCTTTCAGCCCTAACTTCATTAGCTTCATCTTGATTCATCTTCAAATAATCATATACTTGAGTGTAGTCCACTACATGAAGATCCTTGGTTTGATTGACAAGAGTGACATATCTTGACCATTCAGAAGGAAGATTATCAAGAAATTTGATGTTTGCAGCAATTTGTGCAGGTTCATGTTTGTTTCTTCTAAGATGGTTCATGAGGGTTGAAAATCGATGATAGTAAGGTTCAATTTGTTCCCCTTCAGTAGACGTAAATTTCTCCCATTCACGAAGAAACTTAGTTTCCTTCTCTTGTAAACCAATTTCCCTCCCCTTCATCATTTTCTGAATCCTAAGCCACATCTCGTGTGCGGTTTCACAACTATCGACAGCAGCATAAACATCTTCGGGAACACCCATAAGGATGACTTGAATTGCTTGATCATCAGCGTCGAGTTGTTTAGATTCAGCTTCAGTTAATTCTTCATCCGTTTGCTCATGACTAGAGTCAGCCACTGGGTTAGCATTCGTAGGGTCCCCAGGCACAATGATGGTTCTTCTAATATACGGACCTTGTTGAATCGATTTGAAAATCAATTTTCCCAAAGGTTTACATTTTGCATAACGAAGGAGACGACTAGCCCATGTAGTGTAGTTCTCCTTGGTGAGCATGGGAGGACGATTCTCAGTACCCGCAGCGTAAATATCTTGTTGAGACGTAATCTTAGAAGTCGTGTGAAAAATAGGATCTCAATTCGTAGAAAGCAGAATGTTGAAGTTATAATCCCCTAAATATGATTAAATCCCCTAAAAACTCTCCTGAAACCAAAAATTCCAAAGCAAAAAAAACACACGAATTAAAAATTTTCAAAAACACAAATTTTGAAAATATTTTCGGAATAATGGCTTTTTTAGAAAAAACTGCTTTTTCGGAATAAATGCTTTTTCGGAAAAATGAGTTTTTTGGAATAAAAGAAGTTTTCAGAAAACAATCTTCGGAAAAAGTTGGTTTTCAGTCAAATCTTCGGAAAAAATGGATTTCAGTAAAATCTTTGGAAAAAGTGTATTTTCAGTAAGATCTTCGGAATAAGTAGATTTCAGTAAAATCTTCGGAAAAAGTGTATTTTCAGTAAAATCTTCGGAATAATTGGATTTCAGTAAAATCTTCGGAATAAGAGATCTTTTCAGTAAATTCTTCGGAATAACTGGGTTTTCAGTAAAAACTGCATTTTTGGAATAACTGGATTTTCAGAAAATTCTTCGGAAAAAATGAACTTTTCAGAGATTTATAAACCATTTTCCGAAATGAAAAATTTCGGAATAACAAACCCTTTTCCGAATATTTATCCGAAAAATGAAGAAATACCGTATGAGTCGACAGAGATGATGCTAAACCACCACAACACAATCACGAATCCACCAAAATCAATAACTACTTCGATCACCCCAATAACAACACCTCAAAACCTTAAATACTAATCGAATCCAATATCCTAAACTAAAAACCTCCACGAAAACAATACCAAATCCACACCAAATCAACACCAACGCTAACTACGAATCCCTTGGCGAATGATACCATTTGTAGGACTAAATCACACGACTAATCAAACACAAATAACATGATGATGATGATTAAACTAAAAAAGAAGGATTAGATTAAGATGAAGAAAAGGAAAGAAATACAAAGTTGGTGATTTCCTAGTGAGAGAAACAAACACAACTTTCTCTCTCTAAAACTAATCAAATGGAAAGCACACACACAAATGAGGATTAGGAGACCTTTTATACTAACTAAGAAATGTTTAGGAGGCCTTCCTCATTTGTGTGTTCGGGACTAAATCCCGTTACATAAATAATAATAACTAAAAACTCTCGACATCATTAAATAACATTTTTCACGAGCTTCGCAACGATATATTATATGACCATCACTTTAATTACTTCTAACAGGTTTAATACTATAACTGTAAGTCGTTTGTATTCCTTTCCATTCATTGGTCTTGTAATAAGTGGACAATGGTTTTTAATACCATAGCTGTAGAAACTGTTGGGATTCAAACACCCACGTCTAGAACAAATGAAGAACAAATGATGGTATTTCATCTTAAAGACACCATTTATTATCTGAGAACTGAATTCCTATTGTGAAAAGATGTGTTCCAAGTATAAGTTTTCTGTCATTAAGACTCAAAGTTAATGTATTCGCAACTCAATCTTATATTATATAAGATAAGATACTTAATTAATATACGACATGAATCATGAATATTTAATACGAACGTTATGTATATTAATTAATTATTGTAAGTATTACGTATGTAAACATGCATGTAAATGCACGACAAGTATTCACGTATAATACTTAATAATACAAGACATAAAATCACGAGCATTAAACGAACACACACGATAATTATTTAAGTCACGAAAAATAAATGAACTGGTATATGTGTGTGTTAGTCAGCATCCAAACAAGAGGAAAAGGGGGACCCAAGGCCTAATCCAATATTAATCCTTATGTAACTAAATAAGGATTCATAAAACCTAAAAACATAGGATATTAACAAAAACCCTAAACACTTTTTCTCTCTTCCTTTTTCTGTTTGGCCGCGGCGAACAACAAGAACCACAAGGATGATTATTGGTTTTTGATATTTATTTTTAACAACGGTATCGTGTTCGTGTTCATTCCTTTTTAATGACGTGTTTGGTATCACTCAAATTCTTTTCTTAGTTTTTATTTAATTATGTTATCATCTTTAAAAACAAATCAAGAAAACATGTAATTGTCATAGATCAATCAAGATTAAAGCAAACCAAGGGTTGGAGGTTTGGTTTTTGTCCCGATCGCAGCCAACCGAGACTATGTAGGGTCTCGGTGGTGTGTTTTTTCCAACAGCCGCAACCCCAAGTTGGGGTCACCGTTGGTTTTAGACCATCAGCCGCAACCTTAGGGTTGGCGGTGGTGTTTGTTTGCTGCCAGCCGCAAGAACAAGAACCCAACAGTGGGGAACTTGGCCCGACAGTGGGAATCGGGACCAACCATGGTCTCGGTGGGAAGGTTGGTCGCAGTAGGGGCAACTCCGGCGTAAGTCGAGGGTTGGTGTTCGGGCAGTAGCATCAAACCGAGAGCCCTTGGCTCTCGGTGTGGGGTGTTGTTGGCGCGGATGAGGCACGACAGCAAGAGGCCGCAGCCTTCGGGCTGTGGTGCTCGGTTGTTTGGTCTCGGGTACTTGACAATTTTTACAAGGCATGCAATTAAACCATTTAGATCAAATACTTTATGTTATGTTTTTATTAATTATATTTATTAATTAATTTTTGGTTTAATTAAAATAAGACTTAGGTTATAATGTTTATTTAAATAAAAATCATGTTATAATTGTATGTAAATTTTATTTAAATAAACTTATGTTAAAATAATTAATAATTTAATTATTCATGTACACTAATTTAATTAATTAAAACTTAGGTTAATTAATTAATATCTTTTAAGGTAAAGTTTAATAACATGAAACATGTAGTATTATTAATTAATAATAACTACTTAATGATAAACATGGAATGACATTACTAATTAATAATAATAAGTTACGCCTAAGTATACATTATTTATTAAACTTTACAATATAATTATACATGACATAATATAAGCTTATTAAATTATATGTTGTATCATTTAACTATTTAATAAGCATACGATTAATTATGAAAATATGTTAATTATGGAAACATGTTAATTATGGAAGTATACTAATTATGGCAACATGATAAATATAGAAACACACTAAATATGGTAACATGCTATTTTTAAAAACATGCTAAATATGGAAACTTTCTATTTTTGGAAACTTACTAATTATGGAAACTTTCTATTTTTAGAAACTTACTATTTTTGGAAAGTTACTATATATAGAAACTTGCTATTATTGGAAAGTTACTATATATAGAAACCTGCTATTTTTAAAAAGTTACTCATTATGTTATAACAAGTACTGTAACACATAAAACATGAAATACATAAATCTAAAATACATGAAACTTTAAGAAACACATGATTTAAACATGAAATAATAAGATAAGACAAGAACAAGTATATCAAGTAAACTGAATAACAAGTATGTATAAGTAGAACCGACACTTATTCATGTCCCTTCTTTATCAAGCTATCGTGATGCCGGAGTGATCTTCCGCGTTCGTTTCCGTCTTCATTTACTAGACATAACGTACGGATATTCCGTCCTTCAGTAAGGACACATCTTTCCTATATTAGGATTCCCCGTTTGTAGCCATGTATTTTACCCAGTAGTGTAAGTGTCTTAAACACATCAGTATATGTTATGATTATTTTAGATTTCCTGAGCTATAAACATGCATGCCAGTTTCACCTAGTTATAGGGGTTCCATAACCATAGCACCGGAGGCACCGGTGTTATGACTCTTTTGTG
Organism: Glebionis coronaria; assembly: GCA_025667525.1. NCBI lineage: Eukaryota > Viridiplantae > Streptophyta > Magnoliopsida > Asterales > Asteraceae > Glebionis > Glebionis coronaria. Next base: position 339,994,723 of record CM046877.1, read on the forward strand.
GTGAGAGTGATTGCTCACAGCGTCCCTTTACGTTATTTGGCCTTTGTTACTGTTATCATGTGGGGTGAATGGGTGCATCCTAGGACAAGTTAGTAAGATTTCATGTTAACTACGGTGTGTGCCTTACATCCGTTACAGGAGCTGATCCCTCCACTCATTTTATATATTGATTAGAGGAAGCCCCTCTAATTGCATGATGAGGTCACCCCTCTATGTATTCATGCACGGTGATATAACATGACCTATATGGGCTCCGGGCACATTTAAAATACAGATTTTCAGAATAAACTAAACATAAGTCTTCTCAGAAATATAAAACCAGTCTTATGAACTTAAACTAGGTTTTCCAGGATTTACACTTATTCCGCTGCTATTCATTTCATTCCATTACTTGCTTATGTTTATGTTTTACATTCATTGTTATATATCCGCACACTGAGCGTATTGCTCAGCCGTATTTTCTTTCCATGTCCCAATACGGCAGGTACTAATGGGCAAAGCTAGGAACCAAGAGTACGTGCATGGAATGAGGCGTTAGTCTTATTTCCTTCTTTAATGCATTTACATACTTCTGCGTTGTTGGACATTGTTTAGTCCTTACCTTTACATTCTATACTTATGCATTTCGTGTGTGGAGCTTATGTTGGAACCGATGTTTCTTTCCGGTTTCCTTTATCGTCATTTAATGTTTAGACATTTACCTTGCATGCTTTGGTGACACGCCATAATTGTTACGTAATGGTCCATTTATCCAAATGGGGTGTTACAATTAAGGTATCAGAGCCAAGGTTTCGACCTGTAGTCTCTTAAAATTGACCCGTGACTAGTGGGTAGTCATTAGTGTCTTCCTAAAACTGACTATACATTTTAATCATTTCATTTCACGCATTATCATTGTTTTATGTTAAGTTTTTGACTAAGTAATGATTGGTAAAGGACTGGCCATATTTAGTCGTATGTGCCTTTTCATTCGATTTATTTTGTGAACCGAGCCATAGGCGTTCACCCTTGCTCATGTCAATTATGTTATGTGGACCGACCCATAGGCGTCCACTATTGCCAGTGGTTGTTTTCATTGGCTATGCCTTCATAAACTCTTAATGCATTCATTATGTTATCCTATGTTCTAATCAGCTTAATCATTTCATTTCCTCTTTTAAACGGTCAGATGGTCATGACACGCGAACATGAACTGGCTGTAGCTGTCCAAGCAGCTCTAGAAGCCGTGCTTCCCAAACCAGGAACCAGATTCGGAACGAATACCAGAGTCAGAACAATCCTCCTCCTCCTCCATCGGTTACTCTACACACTTGGCTTGAGAGGTTTAACAAGCAGAAACCTAAATCTTTTGAGAAAGCTGAGATATCATTTGATGCGGAAAACTGGATTTCGCATATGGAGAAAATTTTCGATGCTATGGGATGTGATGGTGTCTACAAGGCAAGGTTGGCTTGCTAAAAGTTTGAAGGAGATGCCTTGCATTGGTGGATGGCATACAAGCTAAAATATGGAGGTGATTTTGGTTAGCTGCGTTGACTTGGGATCAGTTCAAGACTCTGTTTTATGGGAAGTTCTTTCCGACAGCTGAGCAGGAGGGACTCAAGAGGAACTATCATTCCATTCGCCAGAGAACGGAAGAGACTAGCACTGAGTTTATGCAGAGGTTTCTTAGGTTGGTTGGATTTCTAAGTGCTGCTGCGGGTACTGCTGAAGAACAAGTGAAACATTTTCGTTGGGCTCTGCACGCCTCGACAGCAGATTGTTTACTTAGTGCTACTTACACTAATGTGACACAAGTTAATGATGCAACACATAATTTGGAAATGCTACATGAGCGAGATTACTACGAGGAACAAGCTCGTCCAGAGAATAGGTATAAATTAAGTCATCAAGCATTATCATTTCATTTCAATCTTTATGTTCATTTATACCTTTTCCTATCCAATTATATCTTTCAGGCAGAAGGGTGGAGACCGGTCCCAACCGGCCACTCAGCAAAATTCCAACAAAGGGCACGGTCAAACTAATGACAGCTATGGATCTGACAGGAGGAACAGTAATGACAATTACCGTAACAATAACAACTAGTCCAACAACAACAGGTCCCTAAATTTTTAAACTTTTCTATGTTAAGTTGTTGTATGTTTTACATACTAACATGTCAACATCATAAACAGGAACTCTGCGAGTGGACGTGACCAAAATGCTAAGGGTCAGCAGTCCAACAACTTGTCTTCATCTGGTAAACCATCATTTAAACTTCAGTGCAGTTATGTTTATTCCAAATAATCATGTCTCACGCCCATTTATTAAACAGGATCTCAGGTAGCAAGGGGTACCCCCAGGAGGTTACACCTACCCCATCTACACGACTTGTAGTCGTAGACATCCCGAACCATTCTGGAGTTTGTTTCAAGTGTGGACAATCCGGACACATGTTAAAAGATTGCAAGAAGGGAGATACTTCTGGTACTTCTAGTGTTGCTCTTCCTAAGACACCAGCTTTGGGCGTATCTACACTACCACAAGGGACCAAGCCAATAAGTCTTCAGGTACTATCACTGGCATCCTCTTTATGAACAGTCATGCTGCTTGCGTTTTATTCGATACTGGTGCTACTCATTTAGTCATATCCACTATGTATGCAACTAGTATTAATAAAATCCTGATGCCACTAGATAATATTTTAAGTATATCTACGCCTATGCGAGACTCTGTACGCATTACCCAAGCGTACAAAGATCTCCTACTAGAATTCGATGATAAGATTCACCCTTATAGACGCACTTCCTTTGGATATGTGTGAGTTTGATCTCATCTTAGGCATGGACTTGTTATCCAAGCACCATGCTACTATCGACTGTCATACCTATCAGGTTATCTTCGGTTAAGTTCAAGCACCAAAATACATTCACAATAGTAGAGTTCAACATTGAGCTTATCCCAGGATCTCAACCAATCTCTAAGGCTCCTTATCGCAAGGCTCCCATAGAGCTCAAGAAGTTAGAAGATTAGCTGCAGGAATTACTAGAGAGAGGTTTCATCCGTCCGAGTGTATCACCATGGGGTGCACCGGTACTTTTTGTCAAGAAGAAGGATGGCAGCATGCGTTTATGCATTGACTATCGTGAGCTGAATAAGATCACAATTAGGAACCATTATTCATTACCGCGAATCGATGATTTGTTTGACCAACTGCAAGGTGCCAAGCATTTCTCCAAGATCGATCTAAGATCCGGTTATCATTAGTTGCGAGTGAAAGAGCATGATATTCTTAAGACTGCTTTTCACAACAGATATGGTCATTATGAGTTCGTAGTTATGCCTTTTGGACTCACTAATGCTCCTGCGGTATTCATGGACCTTATGAACCGCGTCTTCCACGAGTACTTAGACAAATTTGTTATCGTATTCATCAATGACATCCTCGTCTTTTCCAAATAAAAGGAAGAACATGAAGAACATCTACGTATTGTGCTACAGATTCTTCGTATGAAGCATTTGTATGCCAAATTATCTAAGTGTGAATTTTGGCAAAACAAGGTGGCATTTCTAGGCCACATTGTCTCTAAATAAGGGATTACTATGGATCCTACAAAGGTTGAATCTATCACTAAATGGGCAAGACCGACGTCTGCAACCGAGGTTCGTAGTTTTCTAGGCTTAGCTGGTTATTATCGCAAATTCGTGGAGAAATTTTCAAGACTAGCCTTACCTTTGAACAAGTTAATGCGGAAAAGAGAGAAATTAGTTTGGACTGATGAGCGGGAGAAGAGCTTTGAAGAACTCAAGCAGCGGTTGGTATTATAGGTCCTTAGTTACTTAGGATTGTACAAGTATTTGTATTGATCTAAAAGAGAGAGAGAGAGAGATGAAAGAACTAGAGAGGGAGAGTTAGAGAGAGAAAGGAAGAATGAGAGAAAAGATGGAATGAGAATTATGATAACTAAGTGCTCAACCCCTCCTAACATGCTAGGAGGGGGTTTATATAGCCCACCCTACATGTGGGCTATATGGGCTATATGTTTACATATTGGTCACGAGCCCAATAATTGAATATATCATTGGAGTGACCGATCCTTTCTAAATACATAAAAACGTATTTCCAACAATATCCCCCTAAGGGAGGTCACTCCAAGTTACAATGTCCTAAATAGTCTATAGCTCGTGATCTATGCTAACAATGATGTGACTGAGACTTTCTTTGGAAAAACGTATTTCCAACAATCTCCCCCTAAAGGAGGTCACACCATTTTACAAAATCTTAAACCTAGCATGTTATGCTTGAGTCTTCGATCATGTTCTTGTGAATATGCTTGATGTGATCTTTGAATTTAGTCTTGAGCATGTTTCCTTGCCTTGACCTTGTGCATTCATCACTTGTGATATTTGCCTCCTCGTGACTTCATGTTCCACATACTTATACTTTTACAAATTCTTGAAAGCTTTAGAGTTTGATACAGCGGAAGACTTTACTTTTAGACTTTCTTGAATTTGTTGAAGTATTAAGTGCATATATTATAAGCATGTGGTGACAACTTCTTCTTGATTGTACACCGCAATGCCACCTTCTTGTTACGCTGCATAAGACAGTTAGCAACACAACATATACACGGATGAAATGGCCTTGAACATTTCATTCTAATTCGGTAGCATTTTACCTCCGGTCAGTGAAGACCGTTGGATGATATAAAATATCGTACTTGTGACAGGTAGTTTCAATTAAGAACCTCCTTGACAAGATTTCGCGGGTAAACCTGTAACACCCCCAAAAATTTATACAATTCAATACAGCGGAAGACTCGTTGGTGTTACGGGATAGCACATTACTTACATCATAGACAACGCTTAAAAATCGCGTCGTTTAATAATAAAGCATTTCCATTCATAAATATCAGATTTACATAAGTCCCAAGTCATAGTATTTCATACAAGTTTTACAAAGCATTTGAATGGAAATTTTTATTTAAGTGCGGGCCATGAATTCTTGTTGTCTTCACGAGAATTACCTTCAAGTACCTGAGACAAAACATGTTAAAAGAAAATGTCAGCGATACGCCGAGTGAATTCATAGAGTTTAATAAAACCATTAATATATCATCGGTATATAATTATTACCGAAAATCATTTTGTACAAATCTTTGTAATAGGCCATAAAATAGCCAAAGTCATTTTTTACAAATCCTTATCAAAAATCATAATATAGGCGTTTGCCTTCAAAATCATTATACGAACCATTTTCGTAAAAACATCATACGATACGTTTTATAACGTTGTATAGAGTTAAATAAAAACCATTATATGAATATGGTTATGTAAAACCAAAACACGAACATAATATCAATAATAAGACCCCGTATTGCTAGTCAGGCAATATATCATAATTTAGTGCGTATAGCAGTATTTCGTTATTTGAATTATTATAAGCCGCATGACATTGTTACATTACTACAACAAACAACGGGTAGCTAGCCCGAAACTCAATTTTCCCATCTAAGTTAGCGTGTCGTCACAAAAATCACGCTATGGAAATCTTCTCATACATAAATTCGCTTACCAATCGATGTGGCACGACGGGGATCAACCGTCAAGGCGTGAACTGGGGTTATCGTCCCCAAATAGTACTATTATATGCATAAGCGTCTACCAAATCCCGGTAGTTCAAAATTCATGCTAATGGGACTTTTACTGACATAACCTAACTTTAATAATCCATTTTATTTCATACATTGGGTCATATAATCATTCATCAGGTCATACAATCATTCGGGTCCAAATCAGTAAACAAACAATTGGGACAACTAGTGTCCTTTTCATAAAAACTAACATGTTGTCTCCCTAGCGGGTTAATAAAACATTTTATAAAAACATTTAAAAGAGTGCGAGGCTATGAACTCACATTGATGTGGGAAAGCGGGTTATTGGCAATTCGGATGTACGGTACGTGCTTCAATCACGGAAACCTAGACAAATAATAGTCGTCTAAGACTTTTGTCCAATGACTTTATCAAAATAACAATTATGTCTACATATGATGATTTTATATATATGATGATGATCAAGTGGGTTTATACATTCTCATTTACTCATTTTAGTGTTATGTATTGGTAACTTTTATACTAGTTTACTAGTTTTACTTATTTACTTGTTTTAGGCCCAATAAGCCTATTATAAGCCCAATACCTTATATTAGTCCATTTTACACTTTTATTATCAGTATTATACTTTACATGTTGCGCCCAAGTGGGTTAAGCCCAATAAGTAAGTTTATAAGTGTTTTACCAAACTAGTCGGGTTAATAGTCCAATAAGGCTACTTTGGCCAGTTAATGTTCATATGTGATAAAGCTCGGGTTTTATCGGTTTTTACTTGTTATATAAGTTTATATATCAGTATGTGAGTTTATAAAAGTTTACATTAGACGGGTCCAACCCTCTAAGTTTTATTTGACAAAAACGTTAATCTTTCGGTTTTAGCCGGAAAGACGTAAAACTTAGTATATAGTTTTATAACTTGGAAAAACATTTATACTTGTACTTTATATAACATGTCCCATTTTAATATCAATATATATATATATATATATATATATATATATATATATATATATATATATATATATATATATATATATATATATATATATATATATATATATATATATATATATATATATATATATATATATATATATATATATATTTATAACTATTATCAACTAGTGGGTTTTATATATGTATATTTTATATAAATTTTTGAGTGCTTATATTATATATTATTTATTTACAAAATCAGTCCTAAATTTTAAGACCACTAAAATGTCCATATATAGAGTTATATAATGAGATAAGACCTCAAATTTTTATGACAGTAACTACATAATATGTGCTTCATTTTACTTCTTTATAGCTACTGATGAATCAACCTCTAAATATTTTAATAAATTCGTCCAAAACAGTATAGGCAGATTTGCACTCTAATCTTGTTTTGATCATATCTCACTCATTTTTATGATTTCATTGTATGGGCAACTCTCACATGTGTATAACACCTAATACTTACTGTAAATTGATTCCACTATGCCATTTTATCAGTTTATCATTTGGTTACTTACTGTTTTTATACAGCCATCATTTTAAGCAAGATTTTAACCATTTTACATGTGGTTTTCCATCTTTTTGCCCATGTTTATCAACACCAAATCCCCACATAATATTTTTATCATCATTCATAATCATATACATATACATAAATAAAGAAAATACAAGATTACATAATCAAAATAACAAGATGATAGGAAGAACAATCTTTATACCACCAAGATTAAGTAGTTTATGATCAAGGCTTGGATTTTGATAGAAACACTTGTGATAGATCAACACCAACTTTGAAGACCACCAATCTTTGTAAACTTCTTGTAGAAATCAGCCCTTGGACATCACCAAATCACTATCTTGGATGTTAGAATCACCTCAAATCTTCAAGGCTTCAAAGGGGCATCATCATGTGTATGAAAACACATGATTTTATGGCTAAAATATTTCAAATGGGGTGTTTATGTGATGATATGGGACGAGATTTCGAGAGAAAAGGAAGGATGAGAGTGGTTTGCATGTATGTGTTTTGGAGAAATGGTTTTGGCTTGGATGGTTTTGGTTATGTGTAGCTTACTTGTTAAGCTAGAATGGACAAGTGTGCAAGCTTCTTGGTGAAGCTTTTTGACACCTAAGGGTGTTGTGGAGCTCTCTTGGCCGTCCCATAATAGTGGGGTGGGATAAACTTGTTTTGTCTCATCCCACTAATTTACGGGTATTCCTCGATTCTAGTTTCCTCGATTTGCGTGCCCTCAGGTCGTTTTACGAAAAACGTTTTTATAAATTACGAATCAACGGCATAAAACGAATCTAATAAAAATTGTCTCATAAAAACGGAGTTCGAAAACGTAAATACGTAATCCTAAGGTTTCCGGTTTAGTCGTAAAGGACGTTAAATTATTCACGTAAGTCCTAATCTTTTCTTGTAAATTTGTGAGTTTATGAACCAACACTAATTTAAAATCCCAAAATAATATTCACGGATAAATTTATTTTCTGAAGTGTCGGACTGTCACCAAAAACGGTGTATGTAAACGTAAGCACGTAACGTAGAATCCTCCGGTTTAGACGTAGTCGATGCTGCTTCAAGACGCAAACCCAAATTTCTTCCCAAAGATAAGTGAGTTCATAATATAACATTAAAATAATGTTTTTAAATTATACTTGAGAATAAAATATCAACCATAAATTGACGGATTGTCACAGCATTTACCCCTAAACAGGATCTTTGTCCTCAAAGATCAATTTATCTTACTACTCGCTTCTTATAAAGTTAAAGCCATGTGGGTATTTCCTCCACATTCGGTCCTTTCTCTCAAGTGTAATTCATTACAATACGTGAGTTTCATCAAACATAACTACGGGAATAAGATCAGGCTTAATGTTGACTTACTTTCTCTATCCATGATGTTCACGGGTTTTTGATGAATGCAACTTTTCGCCGATCTAAACTTCATCAAGAAGAGTTCAGATTTTCACTTGATAGACATTTTATCAAGTTAGATATACGAATCATAATTCACGCAGTCCTTGAAGTCCTAGAGTAGATCCAGCTTATATGCCTTTCAAAAAAAATTTTAGATCATCTCAATGGTCCCATTCAACGGGGACTTATTTCCCATGATCTTTCAGATCATCTATTCATTTTTCCAAGGTGAAAATTTTTGGCATAACCTCGCTACCCATCCGGCACTTCAAGATCTACATTTCATATTCACATAACCTCCTGCCCACTACCGGCAGTCAATAATCAGATCCTATTTTCAACAATCAATTCAGGTTTCGCAGGTCGGGTATTTTGTAAGGTTAGGTTTGTCATCATAGGAAACCTTAAACCTAAAAGACATGTCCAAATCACAATGGGTGTATGTCGGGTGTCTTCATCCCAACTCCTGCTTACAGATGCTCTCATATATAGATCCTAACAAGATTCGATCTCGATCCTAATACGATAATTATCAATGATAATCTCTCCAAAGGAAAACGATTATACGGTCTATTACCAAAGGTCAATTATTCAAACATAAAACAAGACTTCTAGTGCTTTGTATCGTTACTTTACCTCGTCCCTTCGATTGGGGTGGTAAACAATACTCTCATCAAGGTTCGTTCCTAATGACTTCTGAGGAAATCTCTAGAAATTCGATGCGAAGAGAGGATCTTGATAGAGATGATCGATACGGGCACACTATGTTTACACAACTCCTTTAAATATAAAAAGTCAATTTCTTCATCGAGAATCTATCATTAATAGGAATGATATTAGTAGATTTGGTCAGTCTGTCGACGATGACCCAAATCGAATCAAATTCAGATGATGACCTTTGCAATAGTTAGACGTTTACTAATGTACGAGGCGATGTCTGCCTTCATAATTTGCCATTAGTACAACTTCTTTAGATATAGATACATTTAATCAGAAATGGCATGAATAGAATATTTAAACTTATTAGATTCCAACATAACTAAATCCCACAAACCTCCATATTTAGGCAACCACAAGTGGCCTTTAAAACATTTAACGCCATCAGCTTCTCAATTCTAATGGTTCACATTAGCCGCCAACCCCTTTTATTGTCGATATTATCCTTTTTACAAGCATCAGTTATTTCTAAATTGTTTGGGCAAATTACTTTGCACCGTCATTATTAAGGAACACAATCCCAATCGATTCTTTATCCTTTCTATCTACATTCATCTTCCTTGATGAAATAATTATCATGACCGTATTCATTCAAAATTTCTTCCTTCATATTTTCTAAGTTTTAGTTTCGTCTCAACTATTATTTTTATCAGTTTTGCTCAATCCGACGTTTAAAGCGTCGATAAGTATTACTAGTAATTAAATAATAAATATTTAATTTTATGAAACGTAAACGTAAGAAGTTTTAAATTTTCTCGGTTCGTCCAATTATAGGAAAATGTTCAAAAGAATAAATTTGAATTTTATTAACAAGATTTTTGTTGATTTACCAAAAATAATTAGTGAGATTCGTAAATGTTCGAAAAATCTTTGTTTATACTTTGGTCACAATTTTCTTAGTTGCCAAGCAAAAATTGTCGTTTTAAATTTCAAGTCATGGTTTTCTCAATCCCTCTTAGGTTGTCTTGAGGTATACACAAACATTTACCCCTAAACAGGAGTTTAGTTAAATGTTCTGGGTTTAAGGGAATGATTCCTTAAAAATACTTTTGATAAAACATTTGTCAAAACATATTTGCACTTTCTTTTTAGTGTAACTCAAAGTGTTAAATGGCTCTAATTTTTGAAGAGTCAATATAGATTCCGTTTTCTATTAATCGCACGGTCAAATCATGTAAAGGATTAAGCCGTTAATCACATGTTAATTATTCAAGGTACATGTTTTCATTGTTCGGCCAATTCAGGGCAATCTATAAATAATTATTAACTCCTTCTTATTCTTAGAAACAAACAAATGGTCCTTAATGATCACAAGCATGAATTTATCAAATTACAGCCTACACACGTGATTCACCAAATTTATGGATGCTACATGTGCATTGGTCAATCCAAACGACATCACATGAAACTCATAATGTTTATTACAAGTTCTGGATGTAGTGATTTGAATAGATAATCTTTTTCGCGGACGCAAAGTTGATGATAACCGTGCCGAGGATAAAATCTTTAGAACATATGCTAGAACCTTGTAAATGATCGAACAAATCTATCATCTTGGGTAGTGGATATAGATTTTGATCATCAGTTTACCTAGTTCACGGTAATTCAACAAATATAAGGAATGATAACACCATAGCTCTTCATAATGACGAGCTTGGTATAATAAAAGCTTTCTCCGACAACTCTCTCAGTTGTACGGTAATTCTTTTAATTCAGATGGTGCTGACGTACAGTGCACAAGCCGCAGGTGCAGCACCGGGAATATAATCAATACCAATTTCAACTTGCCTTAATGGCAAAAGTCTAGGTAATTCACCAATAAATACCTCCTAAAGTTTCAGATAACAGAAACATCTTTTATTAAATTCATATTAGGTTCTTTCTAGATTATAATATCTATGACTAATTCAATCACAGGACTTAACGACTTCCTCTTAACAATTTCTTATTCCATACGAGTTAAATTTTACTTTATTCAAGTTTCAATCAACTTATACTCAATGCGACATCCTTCCTCATTCTCTAATACTTTCAACCTTATTTTTAGACCTTAATAGGGCAATAAAAGTTCAATATGAACAACACTTCATTTCTAATCATATAGCTCTTACAAAATAGTTATCAAATGAGTCACTAGTATGAAATGACTCACACATTCAATTAGACTTCTCGGAAAGGTACTAGTGGCATGAGGCTTTTGGGTAATGGTTCCAATGACAGCCTCAAGTGCAACATTCACCCTTTCCATTTCAATTTAAGAATTGGATGACAACGAATCAGATGACATCTTTCCAGGTGGTAACGTTTTGTCAAACTCCACTTTATAAGGAAAGATCTTCGTGACATCGATATCAGATTTAATCTCGCCAATTCTTCTTCAATATCACAATCAACTAATATCAACATTTCTACGGATATCAACCATTTTGTTGGGATCATAAATATCCACAACTTGGTTTAGATCTAGAATACCTAGAATTCCTACGGGAATAGCTTCGATTGATTTGCTAGGGGGATTTAGGGTTCCTTGTGACAATCTACGTCGTATAAATGCCTCATATAAATATTAAAATAATCATCAAACAATCATGTAATCAAATTACATCATACATATATATATATATATATATATATATATATATATATATATATATATATATATATATATATATATATATATAAAATCCAAGTTATATATATATATATATATATATATATATATATATATATATATATATATATATATATATATATATATATATATATTAAAATAACACTTCTAAGTCTGGCCTTGTCGGTAACTCGGGAATTCTTCGGCACCGTTATAGTCAAAAGATTTTTAGACATTTTTAGAAAAATGTTTATAGTTAAAAGATTTTGAAATGTTTTATTCAAAACCTTGGTTTTAAAAATCTTTCGTTCTCTATAACGAGAGCTCTGGTACCAAACTGTAACACCCCCAAAATTTTACACAATTCAATACAGCGGAAGACTCGTTGGTGTCACGGGATAGCACATTACTCACATCATAGACAACGCTTAAAAATCGCGTCGCTTAATAAAAAAGCATTTCCATTCATAAATATCAGATTTACATATGTCCCAAGTCATAGTATTTCATACAAGTTTTACAAAGCATTTGAATGGAAATTTTTATTTAAGTGCGGGCCATGAATTCTTGTTGTCTTCCCGAGAATTACCTTCAAGTACCTGAGACAAAACATGTTAAAAGAAAAGGTCAGCGATAACGCCGAGTGAATTCATAGAGTTTAATAAAACCATTAATATATCATCGGTATATAATTATTACCGAAAATCATTTTGTACAAATCTTTGTAATAGGCCATAAAATAGCCAAAGTCATTTTTTACAAATCCTTATCAAAAATCATAATATAGGCGTTTGCCTTCAAAATCATTATACGAACCATTGTCGTAAAAACATCATACGATACGTTTTATAACGTTGTATAGAGTTAAATAAAAACCATTATATGAATATGGTTATGTAAAACCAAAACAGGAACATAATATCAATAAAAAGACCCCGTATTGCTAGTCAGGCAATATATCGTAATTTAGTGCGTATAGCAGTATTTCGTTATTTGGATTATTATAAGCCTCATGACATTGTTACATTACTACAACAAACAACGGGTATTTTTTGGGTAAAAGGGAACTATTCCCCGGTAAAATATATTAATCACCCAAAGTCAATAAATACAATGGAACATGGCAGAAATACCACATTAACCTTGAGCCATAGCTCAAACAACCACTACTAAAACCGAGAGACAGACCTCTCAGTTATCAAACCCTATTACACAAACAATAACACCAATAGGGAAAAACCATTTAAAAATACATAAGGAAAAACCCCTAAGAGTTAGTCCTGAGTAAACATATAGTCGATCTTCCATAAGCGCTTGATATCCTGAGTCGCTCTTGACGATTTCCAACGACAAGAAACAAGCTTCATCCTTACCGAATCAATAATGCAACTTGCAACATGATCAACAGACCTCTTCTCGCCTCTAAAAAGCCTATTATTACGTTCCTGCCAAACATAATACGCCGTAGCTGCCAGAACAAGCTTAGCACATAAGCTCTTCGAACTTCTTCTCATTGCAAACGGAATAATGTCTTCAATAAAACTGTAAATGGACCAATTCGAGCTAATCATACCCGAATAAACCTGAACAACGGGTAGCTAGCCCGAAACTCAATTTGCCCATCTAAGTTAGCGTGTCGTCACAAAAATCACGCTATGGAAATCTTCTCATACATAAATTCGCTTACCAATCAATGTGGCACGACGAGGATCAACCGTCAAGGCGCGAACTGGGGTGATCGTTCCCAAATAGTACTATTATATGCATAAGCGTCTACCAAATCCCGGTAGTTCACAATTCATGCTAATGGGACTTTTAGTGACATAACCTAACTTTAATAATTCATTTTATTTCATACATCGGGTCATATAATCATTCATCGGGTCATATAATCATTCGGGTCTAAATCAATAAACAAATGGGACAACTAGTGTCCTATTTCATAAAAACTAACATGTTATCTCCCTCGCAGGTTTATAAAACATTTTATAAAAACATTTAAAAGAGTGCGAGGCTATGAACTCACATTGATGTGGGAAAGCGGGTTATCGGCAATTCGGATGTACGGTACGTGCTTCAATCACGGAAAACTAGACAAATAATACTCGTCTTAGACTTTTTTCAAATGAATTTATCAAAATAACAATTATGTATACATATGATGATTTTATATATATGATGATGATCAAGTGGGTTTATACATTCTCATTTACTCATTTTAGTGTTATGTTGGTAACTTTTATACTAGTTTACTAGTTTTACTTATTTACATGTTTTAGGCCCAATAAGCCTATTATAAGCCCAATACCTTATATTAGTCCATTTTACACTTTTATTAACAGTATTATACTTTACATGTTGGGCCCAAGTGGGTTAAGCCCAATAAGTAAGTTTATAAGTGTTTTACCAAACTAGTCGGGTTAATAGTCCAATAAGGCTACTTTGGCCTGTTAATGTTCATATGTGATAAAGCTCGGGTTTTAACGGTTTTTACTTGTTATATAAGTTTATATATCAGTATGTGAGTTTATAAAGTTTACATTAGACGGGTCCGACCGTCTAAGTTTTATTTGACAAAAGCGTTAATCTTTCGGTTTTAGCCGAAAAGACGTAAAACTTAGTATATAATTTTATAACTTGGAAAAAGATTTATACTTGTACTTTATATAACACGTCCCATTTTAATATCAATATATATATATATATATATATATATATATATATATATATATATATATATATATATATATATATATATATATATATATATATATATATATATATATATATATATATATATATATATATATATATATATATATATATATATATATATATATATATATATATATATATATATATATATATATATATATATATATATATATATATATATATATCTTTATTTATAACTATTATCAACTAGTGGATTTTATATATGTATATCTTATATAAATTTTTGAGTGCTTATATTATATATTATTTATTTACAAAATCAGTCCTAAATTTTAAGTCCACTAAAATGTCCATATCTAGAGTTCTATTTTGAGATAGGACCTCAAATTTTTATGACAGTAACTACATAATATGTGCTTCATTTTACTTCTTTATAGCTACTGATGAATCAAACTCTAAATATTTTAATAAATTCGTCCAAAACAGTATAGGCAGATTTGCACTCTAATCTTGTTTTGATCATATCTCACTCATTTTTATGATTCCATTGTATGGCCAACTCTCACATGTGTATAACACCTAATACTTACTGTAAATTGATTCCACTATGCCATTTAATCAGTTTAGCATTTGGTTACTTACTGTTTTTATACAGCTATCATTTTAAGCAAGATTTTAACCATTTTACATGTGGTTTTCCATCTTTTTACCCATGTTTATCAACACCAAATCCCCACATAATATTTTTATCATCATTCATCATCATATACATATACATAAATAAAGAAAATACAAGATTACATAATCAAAATAACAAGAGGATAGGAAGAAAAATCTTTATACCACCAAGATTAAGTAGTTTATGATCAAGGCTTGGATTTTGATGGAAACACTTGTGATAGATCAACACCAACTTTGAAGACCACCAATCTTTGTAAACTTCTTGTAGAAATCAGCCCTTGGACATCACCAAATCACTAACTTGGATGTTAGAATCACCTCCAATCTTCAAGGCTTCAAAGGGGCATCATCATGTGTATGAATAACACATGATTTTATGGCTAAAATAGATCAAATGGGGTGTTTATGTGATGATATGGGATGAATTTTAGAGAGAGAAAAGGGAGGATGAGAGTGGTTTGCATGTATGTGTTTTGGAGGAATAGTTTTGGCTTGGATGGTTTTAGTTATGTGTAGCTTACTTGTTAAGCTAGAATGGACAAGTGTGCAAGCTTCTTGGTGAAGCTTTTTGACACCTAAGGGTATTGTGGAGCTCTTTTGGCCATCCCATATTAGTGGGGTGGGATAAACTTGTTTTGTCTCATCCCACTAATTTACGGGTATTCCTCGATTCTAGTTTCCTCGATTTGCGTGCCCTCGGGTCGTTTTACGAAAAACGTTTTTATAAATTATGAATCAATGGCACAAAACGAATCTAATAAAAATTGTCTCATCAAAAACGGAGTTCGAAAACGTAAATACGTAATCTTAAGGTTTCCGGTTTAGTCGTAAAGGACGTTAAATTATTCACGTAAGTCCTAATCTTTTCTTGTAAATTTGTGAGTTTATGAACCAACACAAATTTAAAATCCCAAAATAATATTCACGGATAAATTTATTTTCTGAAGTGTCGGACTGTCACAAAAAACGGTGTATGTAAACGTAAGCACGTAACGTAGAATCCTCCGGTTTAGACGTAGTCGATGCTGCTTCAAGACGCAAACCCAAATTTCTTCCCAAAGATAAGTGAGTTCATAATATAACATTAAAATAATGTTTTTAAATTATACTTGAGAATAATATATCACCCATAAATTGACGGATTGTCACAAAACCCGTTCTCTTTATTCGACCGTCTAAAGCTGAATGCGAACATAAAGAGTGAATCATTTGGATAATATTATCCGCATGATTTGAAGCCGTCAATTCATGTTCCTGGAAGAAGTGAAATTCAATTAAGAACCGCACCATCGTTGCTTTCTAGTTGTCACGAGCTTGATTCGTACAAAATCTTGCAAGTTACCTACCAAGTGCTGTTTGAGGTTAACACTAGAAGGATTTCCACTCATCACTGTGAACACTAAGGTATCACTCTGAGTGTTCTGGCAAGACCACTAAGATATTGCGTAGAGGCCTGGAATGTGATAAACCACTGTTGCTTTCCAGTTATCACAAGTTTGATTCATAAAGAATCGCACAAGTCACCTACCATGAGCTTTTTGATATTCGCTCAAGAAGGATTTCCATCTTCATTGTAACTACTTTCGTATTACTCGGATGTTCAGGCAAGATCATGAAGATTTTGCGTAGGACTCTTAAGATCTTTCTTACTTTTCATAGTGTGTGAAGAAGCAAGGAATTATGAAAGTGTGTCCTAATGAGATATTTGATGATCTCAAATGGCTCTAGACTCGATCGTGCATTTTGGATTTTAGTGATCCGAGGCTGGAGAGGAGTGCCACCATTTCAATACCAATTTATTCGGAGTGAATAAATCAATAGATAATGCGTTGTCTCCGTCTGATTAAAACAAATAACTTTTGAGAGATATCTGAGTTAGCTGGGATGGGTTGTGCATTGATGTTGAGTAAAATACGTCTTTTAGGAAAAAGACGTAATTAGGGCAAGTACACAAGTAGTTTAGGAAAACCACGAGTTATGACCCAAAGTGGGGATCGTTCTCAAGGAGGCTTGGTGTGTGTGTAATGAAATGATTAATTATGTGATTATATTGATTATGAGAAAGAAAAATAGAAAGGGGATAAGAAGAGAATGACGGTTACGATGACGGATTAAACTAAGACGAAAGAGTCGTACACGTAAAACCGTAAAAGCACCAAAATTAAAATTTACTCTAAAAATTCCTAAAAAATTGCAATAAATCCTAAATAATGTATTAAGAGTTTACAAAAAATCAAAAATCACCCAAACCTTTTATTTAATTAAATAATGATTTTTTAATGCTAATTAAAGCCCTAAAAATCAACTTAATTAACAAAAAGCCCAAAATGAGTTTTATCACTTTGTAAACCTCTAAAATACCCTAAATTTATTTATAACTATTTTTGAAAATTTTAAAACTAATTAAAACTATTTAAAAACAATTAAAAACTATTAAAACTTAAAATAATTCAAGAAAATAACTGAAAGACCCTAAAAATATTTGGAAAGTTGTAAAATTCCTAATTAAGTGTCTAGAGCCTAGGAAAAATATAAAAAGTTAGAAAATCAGACTTTTAATTTTTAATAATAAAATAATATTAAAATATTAATAAAAATCCAAAAATCCTAAAAATTCTAAAAAGTAGCAAACTAGCTAATTTTAACCTAAACAACACAGAAATGAAGTTGAAATTACCTAAATACCCTTAATGGGCCGAGAAAATGGGCTAAACCCAAAACAGTCACCTTAATGGGCCAAATTGAGCCTAATAAGAAAAGGTTTGTAAAAATGGCCTAAAAAGCACTACTTGACTCAAGATTTGATTCTGAACAACTTTTTCCAAGCCCAAAAGCTGAAAATGTGAAATAAGCAAGCTTATACCAAACAACTTATTCTTAATGGGCTTTTTGGCCCATTAAGCTATAAGCTAATGCCATAAGCTCAAATTAGACACACAAGCTTCTTTTGAGCTAACAAAGACTTCTGTAAAAAGAAATTTGAAATAAGCCAAAGGAATAAGCCTGAAAATGCAAAAAGCAATCTACAGAAAACGACAAAATAGTCGTTTTTGAGTTCTAGGCTATCCCAAGAGCTGATTCAAATTGCAAAAGCTTTTAAATGACTTAAATAAGCTAATTCAACAAAAAGTTTTCAAATAAGCTGACTCAATAAGCTGGAAAAAGCAAATAAGCACTTATGAAAAAAGTCAAATAAGTTGGTTTTCTAGCAAAAATTCAAAGTCAAAGTCTAATAAGCTCCAGTTCAATCAAATGGGCCAAATAATAAAGATCTATCACAAAAAATAAGTTGTTGCAGGTCTTGATAAGCCAAAATGGCTTATTGATAAGCTAACTGAAAATTTGTACTAGCAGGGGCTAGTTTTGGGTGGTGAGCAGTGGAAACTTTTTCCACTGCTTGACTTGTTGACTTTTTTGTCTTTAGTGACTTTTTTGGAGATTCAAGTTTCACAAAGGCACCCAATTGATCAGTGGATCAAGAGGAGTCAATAACAATCAAAAAATCACAATCAACAACAGCTAAATGATACAGTTAATTCAATCAATCACCAGATCTGACACAAACATGAACACATAAGCGGTAATGAACTTATAAGCTGTTTTAGCAATATTCAGCCAACCAAATTGCACCAAAAGCATACACAAGCTATTATAAACTCAAATGAACAAGTCTAAAAAGTTTTCATGCAATGGCTCAAAGCCTAAATCAATATTCAAGCTGATGAAGGTTACTGATGAACACTAAAACATGTAGTTTTCACTTTTGCTGATGCAATTGACCAACAAGCCAAATTCAAACACTCAAATCTCTAAGATATGTTATGATAACAATGATTTAACAGCTTATATCCCTAAACATGCATATACTCTAAGTATTCCCAAAGTTTTAGGTCAAAATCAGTCAAATTCAACAAGTTATAGCACAATCTTTGATTTCAAGGTTTAAGTCCAAAAACTTGCAGCAAATAACTCTCAACCAAGTGTATAGCAGATAACAAGCATAAACAACAAACTTCTATCCACACAATAACCACTTATGATCTTAAATAGGTAATCCCAAAAGTGTATTTCAAGACCACCCAAGCCCAAATTAACACAATAACAGTTCAGATAAGCAGATTCAAGCAAGATTAAGCCACAAAATTTACAAGAACACAAGTCACACTCAAATATCACAAATATCCAATATTATATCAGATTTTGAGATTAAGGGTGTGTACCTCATGGATGTACATCCACACCTACGAATTTTGATCTTATGTACTAGCAAGAACAAGTACAAGCTTCCACAACAAAGCCTTCTAAGAATCAACAAAGTTAGAAGCACAATTATCAAAACAGAAAGATGAAAACTTCTTGATTAATGCAACTCTTGTCCTCCACACTTGATTATCCCCAAGTTATAAGCTTCACCACACCTTGATAACACAATATCAGGATGCTATGATCAGCCCTATAGCCCAAGAATTCCAAGATAGACCAAGAACTTAGCAAAATATCAAGAAAAATGGAAAATGTGCAAACTTTTGCACACTCCTTTTGAAAACAGGATTTTTGATTCAAGAACAAGTAAACATTAACAATAATAAGCAGATTATAACAATGGCACTTGACCTTTCTTCACAAAATTCATACACATTTCATTCAACTGAAAATGAGCCTTACAGATTTGTGAACAAGGAAAATTCAAGAGCAAAGTGCAAATGTTGCACACTAAGGCCTTTATATAGGCTACAAGTTATATAGGAAAGCTGAAAAAAACGTAAACCCTAGCTAATGAAGTTCCAAATTTGCCCTTGTCTTGTTTGAACTTTTGAAGGATCATGTGACTGATTTTGTTGTCTTGTGGTAGCTGGCAAGTGAAAAGTGTATCCAAGGGCTTGTATCAAGCTTAAAAAGTAAGCTTCAATCTCAAACGTTGGATGGCTGTCACAATTTTGGTAGTATGCATAAGCTTGTAGCAAGGGAATCTCATGTGGGGCTCCTTGGTGATGTAGCATGTGTTTTTGGTGTTGGGATGTGATTAAGGGATGGTTAATCACTAATCTGGAGGTTTTCATGGCTTAATTTCAACACAATTAAAAATACCCAATTGTGTTCTTGGAGTGAATAGTTTAGTGTTTGATCTGGTTTTGGGTTAATTAGGATTTAAATAAGTGTTAATGGCGCCAATGTTTAGCTAATTATTTAATCCAGGTGAGTGGAGTAGTGACATGGCCAAAGGGTGAGTTGTGATTGGCTGGATGGAGTGAGTGGGGCACGTGTCACCCCCTCACTGGTCTAGGTAACTATCTTGTCTGCCTTCATTTTTCTTCTTCTTGTCATTTCAGCTTAAAACTTTAACAACCCCAAAATCCTTTGTAACAACTTTTCCTTTTTCACACTTTTGCCCCAAAAAGTTTTGTAAAATGATTTCAGGTGTATTTCTTGCCAAATTGTAATTCTTGAAGGGCTGTTTTGGTATTTTCTTCAAGGATAATGGTCTTGACTTGTATGATTGACCTTTTGGAGGACGGAAATTTCCAAGTCATGATTAATGAGGGACCATTTTTGCCATTTCTTCAAAGTCAAGGGTCCTTTTGGTAATTTTGATATTTTCAAAGGACCAAACTTGTAATTCTTGTAACTTGGAGTCCTTCTTGATATGTTTGACTTTGAGGATGATAAATATTGACATTTTAGTTTTGATGAGGGACTAAAATTGCCAATTCTTCAAAGTGGAGGGCCCTTTTTGCAATATTGACAAACTTTAGGGACCAATCTTGTAATTGTGAAGATACAAGGGTATAAAGTGTCAATTCTTCCATATTGGAGGACCCTTCTTCATAATTCTTCAAATCTTCAATGGTTTGTCTTGGGAATTTCTTCATTAGGGCTTGGTTCAGTGTGCGGCTTCGTTTCCCGTGTTCGTTTTTGCATAATTCTTGTGATCTTTTGTCACTTTCTCAATATCCGTACCTAAAATACACAAGCAACAAACACAAGCATATATATGGGTATTTTGATGATATTTAATGCATTTTAAGCCCTTTTTGGACGATGAGACTATGTGTAAAAGCAGTCTCATCACTCCCCCATACTAAACGATTACCGTGCCCTCACGCAATGCTAGAATAAAGTATCGTAGCAACTCCAAAATTCATTTTTATTCACTTTATTGAAAGATAAACTAGCTACACTACTACTATTACTACTACTTGCGTTTTAGACATAATGTATGATTTTCATCGCAAAATGGGACGTTTAGGTTCATAGAACAAGAACACGTGAATGCTTCGTTAGAAATAATTTCATCGTCCTCGATTTTCACCCCAATTCCATGCCAAGCGTGTAACGAGATCATTTTAGTAATGCTAACACTACTCATATGCCCTAATCACGTACTTATCCTCCCATTTTCCTAAGTTGTATCTCTTATATTTTATTATGTCTTGAATGTTTCACGAGGATACATTGTTTGACTTATGCGATAATAGATATTTAGGTCTAAAAATAGAGTCCTAACGGTGTAACCAATACCATCAAATCAATAACCCCTCCTAATAGACAACGATGTCAAAAAAATTAAGTCAACAAGAAGGATCGATAAACACGGTTTTATAACGGTTTTGAACATGAGACTTATTACCAAGACTTTTATACGCCCCCTAACGGAAGGGCCTTATTTTTTTGGGTAAAGGGGACTATCCCCGGTAAAATATATATTCCCAAAAAAACCGATAAGTACAATGGAATGTGACTAGAATGTCACATTAACCTCAAGCTCAACACTTGAACTACCACAACCATATGACATGCCATATGAAGTCAACCTATTACAAAACCAATCACGCCAATAGGGAAAAACCACCTAATGGCACAAAGACATTATCTTTGGTTTACCTCCATCTTTTATTCAACTTCGCCATGAAGCTTTTATTATGACTTCGGTCTTGCCTTGCCTTTTATTATCCACCTCATCGGTAGTTTTATTAGCCAAAGACGTATATCCTCACGCTAAGGCGAATTTTGGATCTTTAAAGCTTCAAATATTAAGGCTTAATTCACTTTCAATTTTGCATAGATTTTTCGGCCTTGTGGGGCTTCAAGATGTTTGCTTGATTTAGGTGAGCACTTGAAATCTTATTATTGGGTGAAGCTTTTGATTATTCGGGTGCCAATACTTCAAAACCGTGACGCTGGTGATACCTTAATGTCTTCCCAATTTAATTACACGGAAGCTACTAGAAAAGACTAGAAACCCAACAATCCCAACTAAACCGCTAAGTCAATATTTATTAAGCAAAAAATATTTACATGCGAAGGGAGAATAAGCAAACAACGAGAAGACATGAGTTTTTGAAAGAATACGAGTACTCTACGTTTAGCATAGTAACTTATAATTAACCATATCATTTCTCGTCCTCATTAAGAGACTTAGCCTAGTGTGAAGTTAAGGAATCAAAGCTAAGTGCTCAACACGCACGGTCGAGTCAAAAATTACTCTTATTATCGCCATCGGAAAACCTACATTCGTGTCTTCAAACACTTATAAAACATGAGAAAAATTTTAAAATTTGGCCATTTTTAGCCTTATTTTGCAACAAAACGACAAACAAAAAGATAAAATTTGGAAAGCGTGAAGGTTTGGCAAGGCAAGTATATATTCACCCCCCCCCATACTAAAGTTAAACATTGTCCTCAATGTTTCGAGTCTAGGGGTGCAAACACCCCCATACTAGAGACGTAGTCGAATGCCTAATCTAGCATGTAAAGGGTGTAACCGTTAAATTTAAAGCCGTTTATGAAGTGTGCTAAAAACCTAAGGTTAGAACATCAAATGATATATCATGGATATTGAGAAAGTCTTCAAAGCAAACGATCGAGTGCTCCCATAAAACGAACACGAGAGGCTCCAATTGTGAAGATAGTGATCATCTAAAATCCACAATTCACAAACAACCACGGAACAAAGGTTGGAAGGGCACAAATCCCCACACGTTACTACATTAGAAAGCGATAATATGTACATAGGATAAGCATGGGACTCCCCCACGAGGCACCTCGTTTTTGATTACCAAGTCATGAGCTCGACTCGATCCCCTCAATACTAATTATCATTGGGGATGGTTATTTGGTCGAGGTAGTTCAAGGATGGAACTTCCCCGCCAAGGTAGTGCTTCAACCTATGTCCATTCACCTTGAAATTGGGGCAATCATTTTGAGCTAGCTCGATGGTCCCATAAGGAAAAACTTGAGTCGCGGTGGATGGACCGGACCAACGGGATTTCAACTTACCGGAAAAGATTTTCAAACGAGAATTAAAAAGCAAAACTTGGTCCCCAACGTTAAAAACCCGGTTTTTAATTTTAGAATCATGCAACTTTTTAGTCTTTTCTTTATAAATTAATGAATTTTCATAAGCAATATCCCTCAATTCATCCAATTCATTTAATTGCATTTTCCGGTGTTTTCCCGCGGTCTCCATGTCATCATTACAATGCTTTAGGGCCCAATAAGCCTTGTGTTCCAATTCAATTGGCAAGTGACAATTTTTCGCATACACAAGCTTATAGGGAGTGCACCAAATGGGCGTCTTATGAGCGGTCCTAAAGGCCCATAAAGCATCGTCCAACTTATCCGACCAAGATTGTCGGTTTTCCCCAACGGATCTCTCCAAGATCCTCTTCAACGTTCGGTTTGAAACCTCGACTTGCCCACTCGTTTGTGGGTGATAAGCCGTAGAAAGCCGATGTGTAACCCCATATTTCCTTAGGACCCTTTCGAATTGGTCGTTACAAAAATGGGTTCCACGATCGCTTATGATCGCACGAGGGGTTCCAAACCGAGAAAACAAGCTTTTCAAAAACTTGACTACCACACGAGCATCATTGGTGGGCAAAGCCTTATCTTCCACCCACTTAGATAGGTAGTCAACCGCAACAAGGAGGTACTTATTACCACGAGATGATGGGAACGGCCCTATAAAGTCGATGCCCCAAACGTCAAAGATCTCACACACTTGGATGATATTTTGTGGCATTTCATCTTTTTGTGAGGCTTTTCCTTGTCGTTGGCATGAGTCACATGACTTCACAAGTTCATGTGCATCTCGGTAAATAGTAGGCCAAAAGAAGCCGGCGTCAAACACCTTCTTAGCCGTGAGATTAACACCATGGTGACCACCCGTGGGTCCCTCATGACAAGCTCTAAGGATGTTAGAAGCTTCGGTGCCAAATACACAACGTCAGATGATTTGATCCGCATAAGTTTGAAACAAGTAACGGTCGTTCCAAAAGTAGAACTTGACGTCACGAAAGAATTTTCGTTTTTCTTGAGTCGTCATACCCTTGATGATGAAGTTGCCCGCATGGTAATTTGCAAAGTCCGCAAACCATGGGGTGGAAGAATCAATCTTAGAATTCACTACACCAAGTGTCTCGAGCGGAAATGTTTCGGTGATTTCCTTGGGCTCGTAAACACTTTGGTGAGGATCTTCCGAACGAGAAAGATGATTGGCCGCTAGATTCTCTGCTCCTTTTTTGTCAACAATTTTGTGATCAAATTCTTGAAGGAGGAGAATCCACCGAAGTAATCTTGGCTTAGCATCTTATTTAGCCATAAGATACTTGATAGCCGAATGATCCGTATAAACTATGCAGTTCGTCAAGACGAGATAAGGTCGAAATTTCTCAAATGCATACACCACGTCAAGGAACTCCTTCTCCGTTGTAGTGTATTTTAGTTGAGCCTCGGTCATCGTCTTGCTAGCATAGTGAATAGGCAAGAAGTGCTTTTCGTGACGTTGCCCCAATACGGCCCCAATAGCGTAGTCACTAGCATCACATATGAGCTCAAAGGGGAGGTTCCAATTGGGGGCAACAAGAATGGGAGCTTCGGTAAGTTTCCTCTTAAGGATTTTAAAGGCTCGTACACAATCTTCGTCAAAGACAAAACGTGCCTCTTTTTCAAGAAGATGTGTAATAGGTCGAGAGATCTTTGAAAAATCCTTGATGAATCGACGATAAAATCCCGCGTGGCCTAGGAAACTCCTAACTCCCTTAACGGTTTTGGGATGAGGTAATTTGGCGATGACGCCTACCTTAGCTTGATCTACCTCAATCCCTGCTTTCGAGACCTTGTGCCCTAAGACGATTCCACTTTTAACCATAAAATGACACTTTTCCCAATTGAGCACAAGGTTGGTTTCCTCACAACGTTTCAACATTCTCTCAAGATTCGACAAACACGAAGTGAACGAATTACCAAACACAGAAAAGTCATCCATGAACACTTCCATCGTCTTCTCGATCATATCATGAAAAATAGCCATCATGCACCTTTGAAAGGTTCCCGGTGCATTACAAAGTCCGAATGGCATTCTACGATAGGCAAACGTTCCATGTGGACACGCAAACGTAGTTTTTTCTTGATCACGAGGATCGATGGGAATTTGGAAGTAACAGGAAAAACCATCTAAAAAGTAATAGAAATCGTTTCCCGCAAGACGCTCTAACATTTGGTCCATGAAGGGCAAGGGAAAATGGTCTTTTCGAGTGGCTTCATTCAACTTACGATAGTCAATGCACACTCTCCATCCGGTCACGAGTCTAGTGGGAATTAACTCGTTGGCATCGTTTGGCACAACGGTCATTCCTCCCTTCTTAGGGACACAATGAATAGGAATCACCCAAGGGCTATCGGAAATAGGGTAAATCATTCCCGCGTCAAGGAGGTTAAGGACTTCCTTTTTCATGACGTCGTGAATTTTGGGGTTCACCCTCCTTTGACATTGGATTGTGGGCTTGTAATCCTCCTCCATTAAGATTTTGTGGGTACAAAATTTGGGATCGATCCCCTTAATGTCGGATAACTTCCACGCAATTTCCCCTTTGTGATCCTTTAGAACATCGACAAGTGCGGTTTTTTCATCATCCGAAAGTTCCTTAGCAATAATAACCGGCAACTTGTCGCCCTCCTCCAAATATATATATTCGAGATGAGGAGGTAAATCTTTCAACTCGAGGATAGGTGGTTCCTCAATTGAAGATTTGGGCTCGATACTCATAACCTCCTCGGGTGGAGGAAATGGGAAATCGTTAAAGAAATCCTTGATAATCGAGAAGTCCTCATCGTTGTCGAGGTCTTCGTTACAAGTACGTGGAACATCGAATTCTTCCAACGTAAAACCACCACCTTCAAATGGAGTGAAGGTTGGTGTCGAATTATCAAGGATGGGATCTAACATAGTGGGATTGCCACTATTTTCATCATCACCAAAACCTAGAACTTCTTGTGAAAATTCCTCGCAAACCACGTCAATCATATCAACGAGGTTTATGGTTGCAACGGAATAAACATCAGAAATTTGAGAGTTTTGAGTTGCGTTTATAACAAGTTCCTCGTCGTTGAAACGTAAGGTGATCTTTCTAGCATGAACATCGATCAAAGCCATAGACGTATCTAAAAACGAACGACCTAAAATGAGAGGAACTTGAGGATCCGTGGGAATATCGACAACGATAAAGTCTACGGGATAGTAGAACTTTCCCACTTTCACAAAAACGTCTTCCGCCAATCCACATGCGGGAATCGTGGAATGGTCGGCCAACTCGATAGACATTAGTGAAGGAGTAAGATTAGGAAGATTGAGCGACTTGAAGATTGCAAGTGGCATCAAGTTAATGCTAGCACCAAAATAGGCCAAGGCAAAGCATTCTTCCATATCTTGGATTGCACAAGGGATCAAAAATATACCGGCATCACCGACTTTTTGAGGTATGCGATTAAGATAAACCGATGAACAACTAGACAATTTGTGAAATTTCTCCTTGTTGTTCAACATACTCTTACAGTTAGCGGCAAATCGAGGCATCATGACCAAAGCATCGGCGAAACTCACATTAAAGTGCAAATCACGAAACATTTTCATAAAAAGCTCAAATTGATAATTGTCGCGCTCTTGACGTTTCTCCTTTCTAAGTCTCGATGGATAGGGCAAAGGTGGTGTGGGTTGAGGCATAGGCATAGCCTTTGTAATCTCGTGTTCCAAGGTTGGTATTGGGTCAACCGTAGGTGTGGCATGAGCGGTACTTCGTGGGATTGGAACATGCTCCTTTTGGACCACCACCTCGGGTTCTTCCTCAATTTCTTCCTCCGTAGGAGCAATTGGTTGAGGAGTCGGTTCCTTAAGTGTCTTACCACTACGTGTGGTAATCACTTTCATCTCACCCTTAGGGTTTGATACGGTGTTGCTAGGAAGACTACTCGAAGACGGTTTGCACATAATTGCCTCAAACATAGATGAGATTCTATCTTCAAACATGGATTGCCTCTTCTCGGCCTTAATCATTTCTTGTTTAATCTCATGTTGCCCTTGTTCCATTTTTTGTTGGTTTTGTTGTACCCTTGTTACATTCCCTTCCATTTTGTTTGTATGGATTTTAAGCTCATTTGCTAACTCATTTTTCAACTCTTTCTTCAAGTCGTTCTTAAACTCAGATCTTAGGCTAATGATTTCTCTTTGAATATTATCAAACCTAGCATCGTTCCCATTAGCGTATTCAACAAATTCATTTGGAAGATCTTTCAACGTTTGCAAACTTTTGTTGTTGTTTTGAAAATCATTTTGATTTTTGTTTGAAACTTGATTATTAGCCCCTTGATTACCATAGTTTCCCTTGTTGTAATTGTTTTTGAAATCAACTTGATTGTTGCGATAGTTGTTGTTAGCATTTTGATTTGAACCAAAACCCGATGGAGTCAATTGATTAGAGCGGGTAACTTGACCGTTTTGGTTGTAAGTTCCCGTGGCCACGTAGGCACTCGAAGTGTTACCACCGTTGGTAATGCACTCGGAGAAATCATGACCTCCACCACAATACATGCATGAAACCTCAACCGCTTTAGCCGTAGCGGGAGCACTTGGTTCTCCAACTTTGAACTCTTTCAAAAGACCCTTAAGCTTATCAAAGATTTTGTTTTCCAAGTTCGCCTCAATTTGGCAAGCATCGATGGTCGTAGACAAAGAAGGTGAAGCCGAAGACGAAGCCTTACGAACACTAGACGTGCTACGAGGACTATACACGTTAGATCTATTCTCAATTATCACCAAAGCTTCCTCGACCGTTTTACACAAAAATTTACCACCCGCGGCGGCATTAAGATAATCCCTTTCATGATCATTAAGTCCATTGTAAAACATGTCAATTTGATGCAAGTCGGAAAAACCGTGATGAGGACATTCATGTAACATTTCCTTAAACCTATTCCAAGCCGTTGAAAAACTTTCATTAAACTCTTGTGAAAATTTTGAAATCTCGTTTTTCAAGTGCGTAGTCTTAAAGGGCGGAAAAAATTGGTTCACAAACTTAGACACGAGATCCTTCCACGTCAATATAGAATTGGGTGGCTCTTTCTCTAACCAAATTTTTGCGGGCCCCGCTAAGGAATACGGAAAAAGCATCATCTTAATCGAGTCATTAGAGACATCCTTAAACTTGCAAGTGGCGGTAAGACGACTGAATTGGCGGATATGGTTGTGTGGATTGTCCTTCTTATCACCACGGAATTTGTTGTTTTGGATCATCGACAACAAACCCGTTTTCACCTCAAAATTCTCCGCAAGGATAGCGGGAATCATAATAGCCTCTCCATACCCCTCGATAGGTGCTTGAAGTAACCCCATCATAGTACGATTCGCCATGGTTGGTTCCTTCTCTACAATGGGTTCAACAATGGGAGATTCTTCACTAGAAGATGTTTGGTTTCCTTCCTTTTGACGACGTTTACGTGCACGTCTTGCTTTGGAGCGAGTTTGCATAAACGTCACGTACAACGAGGGGATGAGTAAAGAAGATTCTTTTTGGTGTTTTGTATTTTTCCAATTTTTTTGTGGTTTTTGATTGTTTTTACTTTTTTTTGGGATTTTTGTGATTGTATTAGGTAGACAAAAATCTACAAATCTCCTCCTTAATCAAATCTCTTGATTAAAGAAGCCTCAAGGAATGAAAACGATCACGTGAAGTGAACGCCTTCGATGACTTTAGAACGTTGGTGGAACACCAAAACGTTCAAGAGGGTTTAATCAAATGAAACCAAGAAAGTATATATGATACTTAATAATACTTTGGGCGGCAAACCCCTCGATTAGCTCTCAAAATCAAATACTCACAAGCAAGCGGGGAAACGAGGCGGCGCGAAGCACTTAAGAGCCTTTTTCCTTAGGATATATTTTATAATATCCGCCTTATACCCACCTTATAGTTTGTATTTTTCAAAATCGAGCTTCACGAAAGTATTTATCTATTTTTGCCTTTTTCTTTGGTTTGAGATTTGAATACAATGATTGGGTAATGACTTCCCAAGTCAAGGTTGTGATTTCTCACTTTTGGAGTACTTGTGTATTTATTGTTCTACGTATACAATATAGTAATAGTATTCACACAAAAAAAACGAAAAACCGATAATACGTATTAGTAGAGTGCTACTAATACAAATACTATTTATGGTTAGTATATAAAAACAATAATTTCCAAATCAAAACAGAACACGCCTCCCCGGTAGCGGCGCCAAAATGATGTTGAGTAAAATACGTCTTTTAGGAAAAAGAGCGTAATTAGGGCAAGTACACTAGTAGTTTAGGAAAACCACGAGTTATGACCCAAAGTGGGGATCGTTCTCAAGGAGGCTTGGTGTGTGTGTAATGAAATGATTAATTATGTGATTATATTGATTATGAGAAAGAAAAATAGAAAGGGGATAAGCAGAGAATGACGGTTACGATGACGGATTAAACTAAGACGAAAAAGTCGTACACGTAAAACCGTAAAAGCACCAAAATTAAAAATTTACTCTAAAAATTCCTAAAAAATTGCTATAAATCCTAAATAATGTATTAAGAGTTTACAAAAAATCAAGAATCACCCAAACCTTTTATTTAATTAAATAATGATTTTTTAATGCCAATTAAAGCCCTAAAAATCAATTTAATTAACAAAAAGCCTAAAATGAGTTTTATCAAATTGTAAACCTCTAAAATACCCTAAATATATTTAAAACTATTTTTGAAAATTTTAAAATTAGTTAAAACTATTTAAAAACAATTAAAAACTATTAAAACTTAAAATAATTCTAGAAAATAATTGAAAGACCCTAAAAATATTTGGAAAGTTGTAAAATTCCTAATTAAGTGTCTAGAGTCTAGGAAAAATATAAAAAGTTAGAAAATCAGACTTTTAATTTTTAATAATAAAATAATATTAAAATATTAATAAAAATCCAAAAACCCTAAAAAAATTCTAAAAAGTTGCAAACTAGCTAATTTTAACCTAAATAACACAGAAATGAAGTCGAAATTACCTAAATACCCTTAATGGGCCTAGAAAATGGGCTAAACCCAAAACAGTCACCTTAATGGGCCAAATTGAGCCCAATAAGAAAAAGTTTGTAAAAATGGCCTAAAAAGCACTACTTGACTCAAAATTTGATTCTGAACAACTTTTTCCAAAGGCCCAAAAGCTGAAAATATGAAATAAGCAAGCTTATACCAAACAGCTTATTCTTAATGGGCTTTTTGGCCCATTAAGCTATAAGCTAATGCCATAAGCTCAAATTAGACACACAAGCTTCTTTTGAGCTAACTAAGACTTCTGTAAAAAGAAATTTGAAATAAGCCAAAGGAATAAGCCTGAAAATGCAAAAAGCAATCTACAAGAAAACGACAAAATAGTCGTTTTGAGTTCTAGGCTATCCCAAGAGCTGATTCAAATTGCAAAAGCTTTTAAATGACTTAAATAAGCTAATTCAACAAAAGGTTTTCAAATAAGTTGACTCAATAAGCCGGAAAAAGCAAATAAGCACTTATGAAAAAGTCAAATAAGTTGGTTTTCTGGCAAAAAGTCAAAGTCAAAGTCTAATAAACTCCAGTTCAATCAAATGGGTCAAATAATGAAGATCTATCACAAAAAATAAGTTGTTGCAGGTATGGATAAGCCAAAATATCTTATTGATAAGCTAACTGAAAATTTGTACTAGCAGGGGCTAGTTTTGGGTGTTGAGCAGTGGAAACTTTTTCCACTGCTTGACTTGTTGACTTTTTTGTCTTTAGTGACTTTTTTGGAGATTTAAGTTTCACAAAGGCACCCAATTGATCAATGGATCAAGCGGAGTCGATAAAAATAAAAAAATCACAATCAACAACAGCCAAATGATACAGTTAATTCAATCAATCACCAGATCTGACACAGACATGAACACATAAGCAGTTATGAACTTATAAGCTGTTTTAGCAATATTCAGCCAACCAAATTGCACCAAAAGCATACACAAGCTATTATAAACTCAAATGAATAAGTCTAAACAGTTTTCATGTAATTGCTCAAAGCCTAAATCAAGATTCAAGCAGATGAAGGTTACTGATGAACACTAAAACATGCAGTTTTCACTTTTGTTGATGCAATTGACCAACAAGCCAGATTCAAACACTCAAATCTCTAAGATATGTTATGATAACAATGATTTAACAGCTTATATCCCTAAACATGCATATACTCTAAGTATTCCCAAAGTTTTAGGTCAAATTCTATCAAATTCAACAAGTTATAGCATAATCTTTGATTTCAAGGTTTAAGTCCAAAAACTTGCAGCAAATAACTCTCAACCAAGTGTATAGCAGATAACAAGCATAAACAACAAACTTCTATACACACAATAACCACTTATGATCTTAAACAGGTAATCCCAAACACCCCTTTAAATTTTCAAAACCAAAATTTTCAAATCAAAAGTGTATTTCAAGACCACCCAAGCCCAAATTAACACAATAACAGTTAAGATAAGCAGATTCAAGAAAGATTAAGCCACAAAATTCACAAGAACACAAGTCACACTCAAATATCACAAATATCCAATATTTTATCAAATTTTGAGATTAAGGGTGTGTACCTCATGGATGTACATCCACACCCACGAATTTTGAGCTTATGTACTAGCAAGAACAAGTACAAGCTTCCACAACAAAGCCTTCTAAGAATCAACAAAGTTAGAAGCACAATTATCAAAACAGGAGAGATGAAAACTTCTTGATTAATGCAACTCTTGTCATCCACAGTTGATTATCCCTAAGTTATAAGCTTCACCACACCTTGATAACACAATATCAGGATGCTATGATCAGCGCTATAGCCCAAGAATTCCAAGATAGACCAAGAACTTAGCAAAATATCAATAAAAATGGAAAATGTGCAAACTTTTGCAAACTCCTTTTGAAAATAGGTTTTTTGATTCAAGAACAAGTAAACATTAACAATAATAAGAAGATTATAACAATGGCACTTGAGCTTTCTTCACAAAATTCATACACATTTCATTCAACTGAAAATGAGCTTTACAGATTTGTGAACAGGGAAAATTCAAGAGCAAAGTGCAATTGTTGCACACTAAGGCCTTTATATAGGCTACAAGTTATCTAGGAAAGCGGAAAAAAACGTAAACCCTAGCTAATGAAGTTCCAAATTTGCCCTTGTCTTGTTTGAACTTTTGAAGGATCGTGTGACTGATTTTGTTGTCTTGTGGTAGCTGGCAAGTGAAAAGTGTATCCAAGGGCTTGTATTAAGCTTAAAAAGTAGGCTTCAATCTCAAACGTTGGATGGGTGTCACAATTTTGGCAGTATGCATAAGCTTGTAGCAGGGGAATCCCATGTGGGGTTCCTTGGTGATGTAGCATGTGTTTTTGGTGTTGGGATGTGATTAAGGGATGGTTAATCACTAATCTGGAGGTTTTCATGGCTTAATTTCAACACAATTAAAAATACCCAATTGTGTTCTTTTGAGTGAATAGTTTAGTGTTTGATCCGGTTTTCGGTTAATTAGGATTTAAATAAGTGTTAATGGCGCCAAAGTTTAGCTAATTATTTAATCCAAGTGAGTGGAGTAGTGACATGGCCAAAGGGTGAGTTGTGATTGGCTGGATGGAGTGAGTGGGGCACGTGTCACCCCCTCACTGGTCTAGGTAACTATCTTGTCTGCCATGATTCACCCTTCATTTTTCTTCTTCTTGTCATTTCAGCTTAAAACTTTAACAACGCCAAAATCCTTTGTAACAACTTTTGCCCCAAAAAGTTTTGTAAAATGATTTCAGGGGTATTTCTTGCCAATTTGTAATTCTTGAAGGGCTGTTTTGGTATTTTCTTCAAGGATAATGGTCTTGACTTGTATGATTGACCTTTTGGAGGACTGAAATTGCCAAGTCATGATTAATGAGGGACCATTTTTTCCATTTCTTCAAAGTCAAGGGTCCTTTTGGTAATTTTGATATTTTCAAAGGACCAAACTTGTAATTCTTGTAACTTGGAGTCCTTCTTGATATGTTTGACTTTGAGGATGATAAATATTGACATTTTAGTTTTGATGAGGGACTAAAATTGCCAATTCTTCAAAGTGGAGGGCCCTTTTTGCAATATTGACTAACTTTAGGGACCAATCTTGTAATTGTGAAGATACAAGGGTATAAAGTGTCAGTTCTTCCATATTGGAGGACCCTTCTTCATAATTCTTCAAATCTTCAAGGGTTTGTCTTGGGAATTTCTTCATTAGGGCTTGGTTCAATGTGCGACTTCGCTTCCCGTGTTCGTTTTTGCATGATTCTTGTGATCTTTTGTCATTTTCTCAATATCCGTACCTAAAATACACAAGCAACAAACACAAGCATATATATGGGTATTTTGATGATATTTAATGCATTTTAAGCCCTTTTTGGACGATGAGACTATGTATAAAAGCAGTCTCATCATGCATTGCATCACTGGGTCCATGATGTCTATCTTCAATATCGAGCATCATTAAAATGATCTCAATAGCATATGTGTTGACCAGGTTTCTACCTAAGATTGTAAGGAGGGCTTCTTTCTTTACACCCTTTATCTTTACAATTCTTTTTCATTCTTCAACTCCTTCAATGCTTACCAATACGTCATAACTAGCACCTTGTTTTGATTGTTCAAGTGCTAACTTAAGTACTTGGTCGGCATTCAGCTACGTTCACAATCTTTCGCCATCTTTCCTAAGGACTACTATTTCTAGCTATGGAATGTCCTTTGGAAGATTCCTCCTGTTTTGGAAGAATCATTGGACTTAACCTATCCTACCATCCATTTGTCACCACAATCTTCATCGTCGTGAAATAAATGGGTTGTGGGTAAGTATAAATCACCATGACATCCATTTTGATGTGCAAATCCATTTTGCTACCCCTTAACATATGCCGCGATATTCGAAAACATTTCACACATGTCGGGATGAGCTATCACGTTAAGTCAAGCCATTTGTGATTAATCAATTCCCATATTAAATCACATTTTCTCCCCCATATTAAAAATATTAACCCAATCGATGTTTTTAATATCAATTGATTTAATAGCATTTTAAGAAAATTTGTGAAGAAAAATGCAAATCCAATTATCTTCATGATTCTCACGAGCTCCCCCTCAAATTAACGAGGGTGTAATTGAAACATAAATAAAATACCTTTTAAACACAAGTGTAAGGTACTTATCACGTGCAAAGATCATATATGATAATGTATTCACAAGACTAGCAATTTATGAGGTTGGACCTGAATGATGGAGAACATCATATGAAAGAATCACATGGTTCTTGTTCACGAATGTTGGTCGCCTCGTCACGTCTGAAGTTATCTCTTGACTCCATGTGTACGATTGATATCGTTATCTTGACACCAATATGTGAACTTGGCACTTTCAGCGTCAAAGATTCTGAATGCTGGACAATTGCTCCCCCTCAATTGTTGACCCGTGTTCTATTGAAAGAGCTGTAGTCACTGTTTGAGTAGTCGCATCGTCGAGTATGTAGATATCAATTGTAAATTGCTATGATTGGTGGAGATGATAACTTCACAAAAACAAGATTTCTCTTGTTTTTACAAATAAATGCACTGAAGCGTACATAAATTCGTGTTAGATTGTGCTACTTCGTAAACACAATCCCTTACATGGTTATAAAGGAAACCATGCCCGAGAAAATTAATTCTCGTTGTTGAGTCAAAGCTTTCCGGTAAAATGATTGACTTGAATATGAAATGCGGGTTACTATCAGAAATAATAGCAAGCCATTTTGAGCATGTTTTAAATCATTTGAACTTCTGCTCGAACTTTATTTACAACCCCGTGTCATTATTGAATGACATTTATAGTATCGTAAATATTACCGATTCTAGAAGACATGCTCTTTTTATCAAAACATTTTTGAACACATGATTGTGAAAGATTTAGAAGAAACCTTTTGAAAAATTCTTGAAAAAATTGTGTTCAAAGTTTTGAGAACCAATTACTTGAGCTTAAGATGTTGAATATCTTACTAAACGAGCTCAAGTCCGAGAAGTTGTAAACTTCCCGTTGTGAGGATAAGTTTATCATGGGCGATAAACTTTCCTTTTAAATGAAGAACGAGTCCTAATTTGACATTTACTTAGAAGTCGTTTTCATGAGCTTGTAAAACTTTTGAATGTTTTAACGTAAAACTCATGACTGAGAAAGGTGAATTTCTCGTTATGAAGAAAAGTTCTCTTATTTAAAAGATACACTTTCCTTTATGAGATTAAAACTTGGAATGTTTTAATACAAGCTCATGACCGAGAAAAATTAATTTCTCGTTTCGAGGATAAGTTATCTTTAAAGATAAGCTTTCCTAAAATTGAAGTCCGAGTTATAGTCTGATATTTAACTTTAAGTCATTTTTGCATGATCTTAAAAACTTCGAATGTTTTTAATATTAGCTCATGCCCGAGAAAAATTAATTTCTCGTTGTAAGGATAAGTTTATCATCGGCGATAAACTTTCCTTTCTTTGAAGTCTGGGGCATAATCTGAAATGTGATTATACGCCATTTACATGAGCTTAACAACCTTTGAATAATTTTAATGTAAGCTCGTGTCCGAGAAAATTTAATTTCTCGTTAATGAGGATAAGTTTATCATCGACGATAAACTTTCCTTTCTTAGAAGCACGGGTTACAATCTGACATGTGACTGCAAACCGTTGTGCATGAGATTAAAAACTTGGAATGTTTTTAATATAAGCTCATGCCCGAGAAAAATTAATTTCTTGTTATGAGGATAAGTTTATCATTGACAAAATAAGCTTCCCTTTATTTGAAGTCCGGGTCATTGTCTGACATTTAACAATGAACCATTTACACGAGCTTAAAACCTTTGAATAGTTTAAATGTAAGCTCGTGTCCGATAAAATTTAATTTCTCATTTTTGAGGATAAGTTTATCATCGGCGATAAACTTTTCTTTATTTGAAGATCGGGTCATCGTCTGATATTTAACGATGAGCCATTTTACACGAGCTTAAAACCGTTGAATAGTTTTAATGTAAGCTCGTGTCCGAGAAAATTTAATTTCTCGTTTTGAGGGTAAGTTATCATTGACGAGATAAACTTCCCTTTCTTTGAAGAGCGGGTCACGGACTGTGATTTGTCTATGAGCCATATATACGAGCTTGAAACCTTTGAATAGTTTTAATACTAGCTCGTGTCCGAGAAAATTTAATTTCTCGTTTGTGAGGATAAGTTTATCATCGGCGATAAACTTTCCTTTATTTGAAGTACGGTCATCGTTTGAAATTTAACGATGAACCAATTTACAACTTAAGTGCGAGTCCCCTGAGACACTTGTTTCTTAGATATCAGCTTCTTCAGCAACCAAACTCTAAGAGTGTCCTTAGTAGTACGGTGTACAATGATTGGACCGATGTGTTCTTGTTGAACGTGGACTTTGGTACCTGCATTCTCATTAGGAGTTTGTATGCTTTTATGTGGGTTAGCGATATCTATCTTAGAACCATGCGGGGATTCACTGTTTTCTTTTCTTTTGCCAGAGGTAACCTGAGGAGACGATTCACTTGTCGTAACTGGCAAACATTTCCTTTTATAGAAAATCTTAAGTTCAGGCTTAAGTGATGTATCATCCTTTTCACTTTCCTCCCTAGTAGTCTTAGTAGAATCAGAGACTATCCTAGTTAAAGGGCACTCATTTCCTACAAGAGTGAAAGTCCTACCAGTGGGGCCCCACATTTTACCAATGGGTTTGATTTTATCTACCCACTGGGATTTAAGTCTAGCACGGGAGTTCACCTCATTGAGTAATTTCTTGACACAAGAATCATGATTGGCTTTAAAGACACATTTCCTACATGTTTTACAAGTAGCATATTTAATGTCCGAGTAAGATCTAGAATTCCTTGATGATTGATTGATGCTCCTAGGATATGACATGCTACGGTTAGTAGTGTTGGGTAATCTAGAAGGCATCTGACTAGGTGTAAAATTCCTATCTCTTACTTGTGTCTTTTGAATAGCTTCCCTTTGACCAAAATTATGATGAACGTCATTTGAACTAGTTTGAGACGTGTTCTTTAGACCATGTTTAGGGAGACTAGAGGCAATCATGTGATTAGGTCTTGCTAAAGTTGATTTAATCACATTAGGCCTACTTGGTGGAGTGACTGTTCTAGAAATATGAACCATATCAACTTGGGAGGCAAACCGCGGTCTTGAGGATTGAGGTCGCTCGGATCTAAATGCAGTCGGTTGTCTAACGAACTGATTTGTAGATGGTTTTCCCAAGATTGATGGTTTTTCAAGCTTAGTGTCAATACTAGTTCCTTTAGTTTTCCTCAATTCGTTTTTCAATTCTTGTACTTGAGCCTTTAAAGTCTCATTTTCTTTGAGCAATTCATTTTCGGATGCCAACTTAGATTCAAGCAACTTAATTTGTTTCAAAAAATTATCCTTTTCAGCTTTAGAATCTAGAACTGTTTGATCCAATTTTCGTTCAAGAACAACGTTAGACTTTTCAAGTTTTTCAAAATATGTTTCAAATTTGTTCGTTTTCTTCGGAAATTCATGTTTGGCATCCTCAAGATCCTTTGATTGCTGAGCTACGATCGTTTCGAGCTCTTTAATCTTGGAATCGGAATCAGTTAACGAAGCAGTCATAAAGCATTTGTCATGATGTACTATAGCATTCTGAATAATCTCTCCCCTATTATGACGCACATCGGATGAATCTAAAGTGGTAAAACTATTACCCTTTTCCATCCCATGTTTGTCATAAATAGGTTATGAATGCTCAACATGCGGTAGTTCATCGGCATAGACATCATATACAACATTACATTGTACCATATTTGTAGGCTCTTCGTCATAAACGGGTATGGTGTCATCATAAGAGATGTCTGTAACATTCCCTGACGTGTTGCTGATGTCATGCTTAACTGTTGATTCCATGTCCTTGCAATCTTTAACAGCCTCAAATTCGTTAGTCGTATGACCATTTTCCTTTTGCATCGTAGAATCTTACACTCCATTATCACACGCTTGCTGAAGTCGGGATTTTTCATAAATCGAAGACGAGACCGATGTCATGAGTTTCAATAGTGTACCACGGAAAACTTGAAGCTCGGTATGCGTGTCTCGAAAAATGACTGGAAAATCACTGAACTTTCAGACTTGATGATATTGAATTGGAGGAAAGGCGTGAGTTGTGTCACGAGAGCTTGATATGCAGATTCTGATGTAGAATGATTAAAGTCTGCTTTGTGAAGTTGCTCAGCTAGTTGGTTCAAGGTGAGGATTATTGAATCCTCCACATTGTGATACATGTAAAAGCTTTAGTCATGATTCTAAATCGTGTCCTAAACGTGTTCTTGAGGGGGTTCCTATTAAATCAGCAAGGGATATGCACTCTGCTGATTTGGAAGACAAAAGTGATGGATTTACGACTGTTAAAAGTCGTAAGAAGAAGAAGGAAGCTGATCCAAAAGTTTTTGCGGGTCTTCGGCTGAATAAACCTAATTCCAAGGTGATTTGGCAACAAAAGAAGAGTGGGAATACGAATGGGGGGTCTAAATCAGCCTCTCCTAGTGTTTCTACTAATGGTGGTGCTCCAAATTCAGGTTTGAATTCGTCGAATCCTTTTGATGTTTTAAACATGGAGGGTGATAATATGGGTGACCCTATGCCTCAACCAAATGATCATGGCACTTCTAAGGATACGGGGGCCAGTAGTTCTAGTTCTGGTTGTGGTGATAAGGGCAAAGATAAAAAGGTTAGTAGTCCTCATGTTTTGGTAAAGAAATGGGAGGATTGTGTTAATGCTTCGGACACTTCTGATGAGGAGGGTGAGTTCGGTTATGGTGGTGGTCAACAACTTGAAGATGATGATTTGTGTTTATATGATGGTTATGAAGACCAGATTGATGATCTTCAAGGAGCTCTCAAGGATTTTCGTGACTTCAAGTTGAGAGGAAGTGGTAGAAAATAGGTTATTTGTCTGTTTTCTTTACTGTTCGTATGTTTGGTAGTTTCTTAAGGATGGTTTGTCATCCTTATGCAGGTTTTTGGCTGTTTGTTGCTTTTAGTGCTGGTTTGTTGCCCATGTAACGGGTTGTGATATAGGACTTCACCTATATCCATTGTACTTCAACGATTTTTTTGGTGTAATATATTTTACCGGGGTAATTTTCCCCTTTACCCAAAAAAAAAATGAATGTATAACGATCTTGACCAAAGAGTGTCACAAATTCGCTCCCTCCTTGAATCCATGAAAGAGTCACAAGATGAGACTGAAGTAGTTGAAATGAAGTGATGCCACTTTCACTAGCTTTGTCTTGCATTTTATGTGCTTCTCCCTTTTGAAAAGTTGAATCTCAAGATTCCATTGAATTTCGATGAAAGATAATTGTGTTAATTGTTGAAAGACCAATACGATATTTGACAAATCGTGGAGAAACCAAGAAAATGAAATTCGCGGGATTTGACAGAGCCAGCAAAAGATCCGTAAATAACTCTTAAAAAAACTCCTCGTTTGGTGATATATCTCTTTTCTCGGCACAATAATTTCTTGGTCGGTACACTTTGTTTCGGATAGAGTAGCGATTGACCCCTCAATCATATATCCAAATCCGAAACTCCAATGAACCAAATCTGACCCATATTTTAATAACTTATGGTCATAAGCTATTAACTAAATCCATTTGATCCAATATTGCAATATGTGATATCAAAAATGTTACTACTAATTGAAACGTGGGTGATGAAAAATATAAGGCCCAACAATATTATCATAAGTAAAATACCACCTCGTAGAATAGGAAATTAGAACGGGCCAATAATTTTATAAGCTCCAATACCCAATCCATGAGTGCTAGGTTAGGAAATAGGGATATATAATAACTTTAGTTACCTTTTTCTCATACCCTAATCCTAATCTCAAAAGTATCGCCTCCATCTCTACACTTCTCCCAAAACAAACTAGATTTCTCCGCCTCTTTCTTTCAGTCACCAAGTACAAACTAATCTAATCCTCTATCTTAAAATAACCAACAATTACTCTTCTTCATCACCAATCAAACCATGAACAACCATCGATCCTTGCACGACTTTGAAAAAATCGAACCAAACACCCTTTATTTCCTTCTAACTACGCAAATCAGTAAATAAGATCGCTTACTTAAGGGTTAATATGCTTCGTACTCGTTGAAGGAACCAGAAAGTCTTCAAGATCTTAATTTATGAGGTCTCGGGTAAGGTGTAATTCGTTTTCTAGTCAAAACGAATTAAAGAGATGATTATAACGCGATTTTTATAAATCATGCTTGATTTCGAAAATAAATTAAGAAGTTTTCAACTTCTTCAAAGATCTATGATGAGATAAAATTTCATGTGTTTAGATCTTCATTGATCCTAGTATGCATGTGAAAACACGAAACTAAAATTGAAATCTTTTAATTTTTCGAGTTTGTAGATCGAGTCACTCAGGAGACGAGTCGAGTCAATGATAAAGGATGGGTTATTATTTAGTTTGTGTTAGGTTGTCGAGTCTAGGTTGATTTGAAAACTGAAAATGGGTTTGAACAAAATCAAGTTGTGTTCAGTTTTGGTCGAGTCTGTTTACAAGTCAGGTTTTGATTGAGACTCGTCTTGTGTGATTGGTTGAGATGGTGTTAATTTCGAGTGGGTAAATTGTCGAGTGGGTGTTGGTTTGTCATTTTGTCACGATCGAGTCTTGGTTGTGGTTGTGATTTATGGTCGAGTCTAATTTCGCATCTTGGTTTTGGTTTAAGGTTGAGAGTCTGGTTTTTTTATTCTCGTTTTTGGTGTAAGGTCTGTTGGTTGAGTGTTGTTTTTGGTTTATAATTGAGTCGAAAGTCTTCGAGTCGAGGCTGGTGGTCTGTTTATGTGTCGAGTCTAGTCGGTGTTTTTTGACAAAACCATCGGAATGTCAAAAATAAAAACCATCGAAATGTATAACTGTCGGAATGCTATCGGAAAAAGACAAAAATAATATCAATCGGAATGTATAACTGAATAAGTATCGGAATGAGTGTCGAAAAGAGATCCGAATACTTATCGGAATAGACAAAACTTGTAACCGTCGGAAAAAGGGTCTGAAAGATAAACCCTTTTCCGACAGATACACAGACAAAAAAACAGTATGAAACAAAAGTTGATAAAAAAATAAAAACTGATACTTTTGAATAACTTTTGAGAAAAAAAAACACAAATCGAGACAAAAAGACTGATACCAAATATTGATAAAAAATGAGTCATAGGGTTTAAACCCCTCTGACATAACAAAATTATGGACCACACATTGAAACATCTGACGCGCTATACAACATTGACAAAACCACCCCATTTTTCTAAAGCTAAACTTGCAGTTTTAACTTTTTATATAGAATAAATAAAAAAGTAAATTTTTATTAGAAAATAAAGTATCCTACACTCTCTCTCTTTACATTTCATCAACTTTCATCGGAAACTTGTTGTTGGCAGCATGTCGTCGGAAACTTCTTGCTCTTCATTATTGATTTAACTGAGACATCGGTATAATCAAACCCGAAATCAATCTAGATCCAAATACAAATTAAACCCAAACAAATAGACAGTTGTTCAAGATTCAATTTTTCAAGATCCATGTATATTACAGATCTGATTTATACTGATAGACAGTTGTTCTTCTATATTTGCTAATACTGCGCCGTTGTTGCCGGAAACCGTTGCTGCTGATGGGTCGGAAACCCATGAAATTATTGCCCATTTCAAAATGCTTTTAACAGCGTAGGTATAATCTTTATTGTCAATATTCATGGCAACCTTCTCCGGCAGCCTCCAGTGAACCCAGATCTGGTTTTGTGAATTTGATTCAAGATTTCTTGAAATATGATTCAAGATCTAATTTTTAGTAGTTTAAAAATTGTAAGTTCTTTAGTTTTATATTTGCAGATTTGACTGGGTTTTAATCAAATTTATTTATAAAAATTGTTTTTCGGGTCACATCTAGTGTGTAGTAGATGTACTCACTTGTCTTACTTGTCAGTGAAACTGAAGTTATTTCTCTAGAGCTGTGTCAGAGAGGTGTTTGGATACAATGTGCGAGGAGTCTAAACCCACAAACCCTAAAAAAAACTGAAACTTTTGTGATTTTAACAAGAAAGATTATTGAGACAAGAATAAAGTGACAGATTTAACCAAGACCAAAAACAAATAATAGATTGAGACAAAGAAAAATAATTTTGACCACTAATTCAAAAAAAAAATTGAAAGTGAGAGAGACTAGAACAACAATTGTGAAAGAAGAAAAATTTTACCACCAAATCAATAGATAAAAAAAACACGTCAATCCGAAGAATCAACCAAAGCTCTTGATACCAATTGTGGGTCCTTAGTTTCTTAGGATTGTAAAAGTATTTGTATTGATCTAAAAGAGAGAGAGATGAAAGAACTAGAGAGGGAGAGTTAGAGAGAGAAAGGAAGAATGAGAGAAAAGATGGAATGAGAATTATGATAACTAAGTGCTCAACCCTTCATAACATGCTAGGAGGGGGTTTATATAGCCCACCCTACATGTGGGCTATATGGGCTATATGTTTACATATTGGATCACGAGCCCAATACTTGAATATAT
The DNA here is from genome assembly GCA_025667525.1 of Glebionis coronaria. Lineage (NCBI taxonomy): Eukaryota > Viridiplantae > Streptophyta > Magnoliopsida > Asterales > Asteraceae > Glebionis > Glebionis coronaria. The sequence continues at coordinate 340,037,897 of CM046877.1, forward strand.
CGTTGGAGTGACCGATCCTTTCTAAATACGTAAAAACGTATTTCCAACAAGTATCTGCACCTATTCTTACTCTCCCATCTAGTACAGGTGGATTTCAGATCTACAGCGACGCTTCGGGTAAAGGATTAGGCTGTGTACTCATGCAACATGGGAAGCTAATTACATACGCATCACGTCAGCTGAAGCCCTATGAGGAGAATCATCCTACCCATGACTTGGAGCTAGCAACAGTAGTCTTTGCACTTAAAATATGGAGATACTACCTATGAGGTGAATCATGTGATATCTTCAATGATCACAAGAGTCTCAAGTACATTTTCACACAGAGAGAGAGAGCTTAATATGCGGCAGAGAAGATGATTGGAACTACTCAAGGACTACGACATCAATCTTTAGTATTATCCCGGTAAGGCGAATGTAGTGGCAGATGCTATCAGCAGGAAGTCAGGTATGATTAACGGCTTCAAGATACATGAGGTAATCATACGTGACTTAGAGCGACTAGATATGGAAATATTAGTACGTGGAGAGCATGGATACTGGGCTAATCTGAGAATTGAGCCAGACTTAATTTCTCGGATCAAGGCAGCTCAGAAAGATGATGGTTAGATTTGGGCTATTATTCAGAATTTTGATCGGTAGACAGAATTTCGTGTGGACGAAGAAGGCATCGTATGGCAAGGAACTAAGCTATGTGTTTCGGATGATCAGACACTCCAAGAAGCTCTAATGACAGAAGCTCACAACTCTCCGTTCTCTATTCATCCAGGATCAACCAAAATGTATCATGACATTAAACAACATTTGTGGTGGAGTGACAAGAAGCAGGATGTTGCTACTTTCGTATCCAAGTGTCTAACCTGCCAGCAGGTTAAGATCGAGCATCAGTGGGCTAGTGGTTTACTGCAACTATTAGAGATTCCCGCATGGAAGTGGGACAAAATCTCCATTGATTTCGTCACCGGACTTCCGCTTACTCAGAGCAAACATGATGTTATATGGGTCATAGTATATCGTTTAACCAAGTCATCTCATTTTCTTCCAATTCGCAAGGACTTCATCACCGGACTTCCAATTTGCCAAGGCGAAGCTACAGGAAGCTCGTGCTCGACAGAAGAGATATGCTGATAAATATCATAGAGATCTAGCATTTAAGATCGGTGATCACGTTTTCCTTAAGTTATCAGCAGCACGTGGTGTCAAGCGTTTTGGACTCAAGGGAAAGTTTAGTCCTCGTTTCATCGGACCATTTGAAATCCTTGATCGTGTCGGTGAAGTATCTTATCGTCTAGCTTTACCTCCCCAACTATCTCATGTGCATGATGTATTCAATGTATCCTTACTCAGAGGTTACAACTATCATCCATTGCATAAAGTTTCGTATCCATTCGAGCAAATTCGATTGGGTCTATCATATATTGAGGAACCCGAGAGAGTTCTCGACCGCCAAGAACGAGTCATGAGGAGAATGACGATTCCATTCGTTAAAATCCTTTGGAGGGATCATTCCGAGCGGCAAGCCACATGGGAAACGGAGGAGTCTATCCGGACTTCTTACCCTCATTTCTAGTTCCGACTCGGGTATGTCATTTTAAACTTACATGTCTTTCCAACTTATGTGTCATTTAAGCGTTTATTATCTCATCAACTTATTGTATCTTTAATTCGAGGACGAATTATTCATTTAGAGGGGAAGAGTTGTAAAATCCGCTTTAAAAACCCTAAGATCATTAAATACACGAAATTACGGTTAACTTTAAACTTCATAATTAATTAATATACGACATGAATCATGAATATTATATACGAACATTATGTATATTAATTAATTATTGTAAGTATTACGTATGTAAACATGCATGTAAATGCACGATAAGTATTCACGTATCTCTACTACATTATAAAAGCTCTATCCAAATGGTTGAAAATTTCTAATTTTGGAAATGTTGAAACCATTAATGCACATAGAATGGTTGAAAAATGTCAATAGAAAATAGCCAATATCTATACTCTATCCCCAACCAAAGACCAACCCTACTAAAAAAATACTACACAGAAAAAAAATACACACATTAAAAACACTCTCTCCCCTTACAATAATACACTTTCACCTCCATCACCTAAACCCATCACCACAGTTGGTCGTCACCACCGCGGTTACATCGCCCCGACCGCCATCACCACGGTTACATCTCCCCGATCATCATAATAACTGTTGCATCATCCCGATCGTCACCTCCACGGTTGCATCACCTCGGACCTCACAGCCACCGGTCGTCATAACTCGCCACAATAAAGATATGTTTAGATTTATTAATTTATTTAATTTAAGAGCTTTTTATAGATCTATATTTCTTATATTTAGATCTTTTTGGTTTACTTTTATATCTATAGTCTACAAATATAGATCTATAGATTATATTTATATATTTAAGTTTTAATAATTTGTTCTTGCGTTGATTTAGGGATCTCACTTTCCTGACCTGATTTTTTTTCAGCTATTGGTTGAATCTAATGGAAAAAATGGCACATCCCTTATTTACAAAGGTTTGATCTTTTCTTTATTTTATTTCTATTAATGCGTTTATCTTAAAAAATCGTTGTTTTTACCTTTTTTTTAGATCTCACGGGATTTCACTATTTCAATAACCCTTTTGTCGGCGACTGGGTGGCGGTTTCAGTGACGGAAGAAAAAGAAAAAAGATTAAGAGATTAAAGATGCTGATGTTAATTTTTCGAAAAGTAAGTTTTTTTAGACTCAAAACTAATTAGTTCTTTTTTTATCAGTTAACAGATTCGTTGGTTGGGCCTACAACTTTTATCTTAGGTAAGTTTATGACAAACCGTCAATTTATCTATTAATGCTTTGCGTCTTTGGATTAATGTATTTATCAAAATTGTTTGAAGAATTTATGTTTCTTGATGCCTGCCTATGGATTGTGTTTGTGTAACTCTTTGGTGTGTCAGAGTTTGCTATGATTTGTTACAATAATAGATGAATTTGAAAAAAAAGTTTGCCGATTTCAGTATTGTAATGTGATTATTAGCTTGTCCGAGACAATTTTGATGCTACGATTTTTCTTAACATTGTTTATATATGATGGCGAACATGGCTTTTGTGATAGATGATATCTAAAAGGCCGTTTCGGGTTTATTTTGAAACTAATTATTGCATTTTCGAATGTTTCTGATTGGTTATTCGCATATGATAATTAACTGGAAGTGGCAAAAGCTGTTTTAAGTAAGCAGTTGGTTCTCTAAGAATATACACAATATAGACTGTTATAAAATGCATGTTATTGAGTTAAATTAGTTTTGGTCCAGTTTTTTTCTGCATTTATTTCTATAATCATGGTTAGAGCATATCGTGTGACTTATAATCATTTCAGATTTCACAACCGTAGCCATGGCAGGATAATTGTTTCATGTGTCCCCATATAGAAGAATCAAAGGAGAAGTGACAAATGGACTTTGGCGAAGAAGTAAGAGGGTGAGCTAACGGTAAATAAAGATTGTATTTGAAGGGTTTTAAGGTAAAGTTGGAACAGTGTTTACGATACAAATTTTATACTAATATACTATAATGCATGTTCTGTTATTTGTTGATGTTTCTGCTCGACAATTGTTGATATTTGTAGAACTAATTTGTTTTTTTAAAATAATTTAAACATAGATGTGAACGTGAATTACAAGTTTTTTAAAAGTGAGACAAATGAGATTTGTAATATCTTAAAAATAGAAAACTCCTAAGATATACAAGTATTTTCAAAGTTTAAAAGCTTTGATATTTGAAATATTTTAAAATTTGAAATATTTTGAAATCTGAAATATTTTGAAATCTGAAATATTTTGAAATTTGAAAGATTTTAAAATTTGAAAGATTTTGAAATTTGAAAGATTTTGGAATTTGAAAGATTTTGAAATTTGTAAACTTTTAAAAATTGAATTGGATTTCTATAGATTTGTATGATTTTGAAATTTGAAATATTAAACTTTATACATGTAAGTTGGTATGATTGACCCGTGACTAATTTATAAAATAAGCTTTGCCCATAGCCACCCTGTTAGACCCTCTACATCAAGTGCCAGGCTGCTACTATTGTTTAAGATTCCATGTTAATTTAACATCAATCATCATTGCCTGTTGTTCTTAACTTGTTTCGAGATCATACGGTGACTGATCATGGCAATTCTGATTGTTTTACTTGTGCTAATGTTAACAGAGACAGTAACTTCACAATCCAGCAACCATATTAACAATACCAACATTCCTATCCTGTAGTTTTGTGGTAGTATCTCTGTTAAAAGTGTTTCAAATTTTAACGAAAATCGCAATTCTTCGCTGAATGACATCAGAAGGCATCAGAAGGCAGTTATTAAGCCAAAATAAACTTTATGCTAGAGCACAAGACGTTACTGGCGGGGACTCGGTCTTTTCATTAGCCCAGTGCCGAAACTACATTACCGTAGATCAGTGTGTAGCTTGTTTTGATGCTGGTGTCTCCGTACTGCTTAATTGCCGTGTTGGCAATGGTGCTTTTGTTGTGTTTGATAACTGCTTTGTCAGGTACGGTTTTCTTTTGAGTTACCTAGGAGAGATCAGGCTTCTATACTGCTGATTACAAAGTGTAGTTGGAATATAAGGTTTGTTAAGCAGTTTAACTTTTTTCTGATGGGTCAAATAAATTAACCGAAATAAAGGAATTACAAAATTAGAATACATTAGAGGCGACTAATATAATCAGACTAAGAACTACTGTATTGAATAACTAATAGTCATACAATCGTTGATGATAACGTAACATGTATCAATCCATAAGGTTTCACATTTGGTACCTTCGGTTTCCTTGAACCTGAGGCGGTGGAGGTTCCGAAGAAAATTCATCGGGTTATGAATAACAACGTTATGACACCTAGATCCACAAAACCTAGATCCACAAATGTGTTTTTTTTCATAGAATTAGCTTTGCAATCCAAAAATGGCTTGCGGCGCAGCTTGTTGCTCGCTTACCTTCTACGACTATGTAAGTAGCTTGTAATTAAAATCTTCTGTATACTATGCTTCAATACAGGATCATCCTTATTTCATAATACTGATAAGCTCCATCAATATATATGGTGACCATCTTATTAGACGCATCGGAATTGGAGGGGGTATTAAATTTCAGTTATAAAGATCTGCAGTTGGCTACTGATAATTTCAGTGAAGAAAATATTCTAGGAAAAGGGGGTTTCGGTGAAGTGTTTAAGGTAATAAAGTATTTTTTTTATAATAGATTAACTTCATTAAACTTAAGTTTGTTAATTACCTCCTGCATATTCATCATATGACCACGTTGTTTAATAATCTAATTACACGAGATGCAAAGTATTTCATTTATATCATTCAAGCATACACTCAGAAACCTATGTTTTAGTTATTTGACTAATAGCTTTTTTGATGGTTTCATAGGCGATCCTTAATGACCAGAGTGTTGTGGCAGTGAAGAAGCTTCAAGTACAGAATGCTAGAGCAAAAGATGAATTTGAGAATGAAGTTAAGCTTATAAGTAACGTTCATCATCGAAATCTGCTGCGTCTCCTTGGATGGTCCAGTGATGGAACTGATCTACTTCTGGTGCTGGAATATATGCCAAATGGAAGTCTTGACCGGTTTTTATGGGGTAAGTAGGAGTTGCAAAACTACTGATAATTATCTGGATGAAAATATTCCTTTTGAATGAGTACTTTGTATACTATGCTAACAAATATTTTCATAATATAGGATCAAAAAAGGGAACTCTGGACTGGAATCAACGATATGAAATAATATTTGGGATAGCTAGGGGCCTTGCTCATTTACACAATGCCATGTCAAAATCGTTCACAGGGACATCAAGTCTAGCAATATTCTCCTCAGTGATGATTTTAAGCCTAAGATAGCAGATTTTGGTTTAGCAAGGTTTCAACCGGAGGACCAAACTCATGTTAGCACCAAGTTTGCAGGGACTTTGTAAGTTTTTCTTTTCGAAGCAAGCGTACATAATTAACCTTCTGTTTGCGTTGAATTTAATCCTTCTATTTTACCATATAAATGATGTCAGGGGTTACACTGCACCAGAATACGCACTTCATGGTATTTTATCAGATAAAGTTGACACTTACAGCTTCGTAATTGTGATTCTTGAAATAATTAGTGGCAGAAGGAGTACTGATGTCAGATCTGATAGATCAACCGTCGATTACCTCCTAGAACATGTGAGATACTACATTAATTAAGACTATTTCCCTTTCTTGTTGTTCTGTTTTAGAAGGAAAAAAAAAAGCCAGAAATAAATAATAAACAAAAGCATACATAGAAGGTGTACATCTGAAGACATGAGATACCTTAAATTTGAAAATATTTTAGTTTCTATTCTAAATAGTAATTTTGCTAAAATCTGATATACAGGCATGGAAGTTGTTTGAAAAGAGAATACATTTAGAGTTCACTGATGAGTCGTTGAACTTGAACCAACGCGAGCGAGAACATGTGATGAAGATCATTGAGATTGCTTTGTTGTGTACACAATCACAAGTTTCAAATATACCAACCATGTCGGAAGTTGTTCTGATGCTTCAAGAAGGACAATCAGTTGGGCAGAGACAATTAACAAGACCTACATTTGTGAAAACTCAAGATAGGAGAGTCCATATAGTGTTTTTAAATGTTTTATATTTGTTACATGTTAAAATTTTTTGCTTGAATTAAATTATCGTATGTTATAACTGTTTGTAACTACATTATAATATTTTCACGTTCTTTTGTGAATGTGACATAAAACACTTGGCGCAATATCACATATCGTTAAGTATTTACCACTAGGATTATCCGCCGCTATGCGCGGGTACTCGCCTAGTAATACTTAATATATACAAGATATAAAAACACGAGCATTAAACGAACCCACACGATAATAATTTAAGTCATGAAAAATAAATGAATTGGTATATGTGTGGGTGTTAGCCGGCGTCCAAACAAGAGGAAAAGGGGGACCCAAGGTCTAATCCAATATTAATCCTTATGTAACTAAATAAGGATTCATAAAACATAAAAACATAGGATATTAACAAAAACCTTAAACACTTTTTCTCTCTTCCTTTTTCTCTTTGTCCGTGGCGAACAACAAGAACCATAAGGACGGTTATTGGTTTTTGATCTTTGTTTCTAACAACGTATCATGTTCGTGTTCATTCCTTTTTAATGACGTGTTTGGTATCACTCGAATCCTTTTCTTTGTTTTTATTTAATTATGTTATGATCTTTAAAAACAAATCAAGAAAACATGTAATCGTCATAGATCAATCAAGATTAAAAAAACTCAGGGTTGGGGGTTTGGTTTTTGTCCCGATCGCAGCCAACCGAGACCATGTAGGGTCTCGGTGGTGTGTTTTTTTCCATCAGCCGCAACCCCAAGTGGGGGTCGGCGTTGGTTTTGGACCAACAGCCGCAACCTTATGGTTGGCGGTGGTGTTTGTTTTTGGCAAGACGCAAGACCAAGAACCCAACAGTTGGGAACTTGGCACGACAGTGGGAACCGAGACCAACCATAGTCTCGGTGGGAAGGTTGGTCGCAGCAGGGGCAACCCCGGCGCAAGCCGAGGGTTGGTGTTCGGGCAGCAACATCAAACCGAGAGCCCTTGGCTCTTTGTGTGGGGTGGTGTTGGATCAGATGAGGCACGACAGCAAGAGGCCGTAGCCTTCGGGTTGTGGTGCTCGGTTGTTTGGTCTCGGGTTGTGGTGTCACACCCCACCATGGCGGAATATGGGGCGCGACGTATGGATATCATCACAACAATAACGTGTCTATAGAGATAACTAAATGAAATGGAAATATCATAAATGGTGACACAATGTCATGAAGATATCACAAACAATGCAGGCGTCTAGGTAAGTAGGTAACAGGTCTACCTCTTACCAATGACATACAATTAACAAATAACAAACATATAGGTGTCTACAAAGTATCACTTAGTCAAACATATGTAAAGACTAAGAGGAACGGGGTTCCTCCAATGCATTCCTAAGCCTCCCAGCTAGCCACTCCTATTCTCATACTTAACCACATTCTCACCTAAAAGAGACACTAAAACACGTCAACATAAAGTTGATGAGAGTCATAGGTTTAGACTCCAACTCCAAATCAATTATAAGATGTGAATAACAACCACTAACAAAAGAACATATGGACAATGTGCTACAATTATGTATTAACAACTAGCATTAAAGATTAACCAATCACCACAAATCCAAGGTTCCAAGCCTTAGCAATTACCATGGTTCCATACGCGCCCATACACCTATGAACCAATCCCAAGGCCCCGCCTTGTCAACATCCCTTTGGTACCAAGTCAAACCACAATAGCTGAGACGGTACGTGTCCCCTGATCCAAATCATAAACACAATCAAGAATCACATAGCAGTTAATCACATAAGTGTACACACAAGTCCATCACAACCCTAAAAACATTCACAACATTAGTTACAAAACCATTGAGTGTCTCTTCCATCCCATCTGGAATTCAAATCATAAAAAGACATGGGACTATGAAACTCACCTAAACAAGCTTCTCAAAGTATCCGCGCTCTAGCAAAAATCTAAACACACAAACGTATAAAATCAAGACATGAACCACATACCAAAATGGCTCATCAATCTATGATGGATATATAACCTTATCCTACCACTTAACCACATTATATGCCATATGCATCTCATTACATCCCTCTATAAAGCCCTTAACTTATTTTAGTTCATAACTCGCCCCTTTAACATTTAACCAAAAACAGTCCCGTTTTTCATACTTCAAACTATGGGTCGAACACCCCCTTAACCAAAATAAAATGCCCTATAAAAGAAACCCTATGCCCTTACATGTTTTATATAACTCTCCCATTTGGACGAAACGTTAAAGCTACTGTTAAGGCCTCCATATATATATATATATATATATATATATATATATATATATATATATATATATATATATATATATATATATATATATATATATATATATATCTACTTTTACCTATCCAGAATTTACTGATTTTGAACATACGAAAAGTTTGTTATGATCAGAGGTTCTTACCCTAACCCATTTGTTTATCCCTCTTCCAGATATTTTATTTAACATATAATCTAAGTCCCATGTTCGTTTGAAGGTCCAATTATACTCCTAGGTACCCTAAACATCTTAAAACATTAATTTAAACCCGACTGATTTCAAAACTGCTTTGACCTCCGAATGTTGTAACCTGTTTTTGACCCACTTCCCAACCTTCAATTTAGTTCTCGTTTCTTTCATATGAAAGCCAACTCAAATACCTTTCTAGGGGTACCAAGATCGCAATTTAAAAGTTTGTAAAACTCTAGATATAATCAAAACAATGACCCAAAAATTCTACCCAGTTTTTAACGACGAATTTAATATGATTAACCTAATTAATCATACATAAACCCTAATTACAACCTAAAAACAATTTAAAATGATAAAAACCCATTAATTACATCATTAATGACAGATTATTAATAAAAACTAATTAAAAATTATGAATGTCAAACCCTAATCCATCATATTAGGTTTTGTACGTAAATTAAACGTTAATTAAGCATAGTTTTAGTGCATACCTTAAACCATAATTGAATAATTTTGTTTTCTTGATCTACCATTGTTAATCGCAACTGATATTAAGTTTGAGAGAAGGAAAAATCGTTTTTGGGGCTAAAGGGATTAGTCTGGGTAATTAAAACTAACCAGGAAGCATAATAGTACTCAAACTGGGCTCTCCTTCCCTTCCTTAAGCAAAATTGGGACCAAAACCAAGTCCAACACCCTATGGCCGACTTTTTTTTAATTATATTACTGTAAATTAACTATTAGTTATTCGCTTAAATTCCCTTAATTTATTTCAGCTCCTAAAGCCTCCGAAACCTCAAAACCGCAAAACTAGTCAAATTTATGCATATACCGTAAAAGACGTAAAAATATTCAGTTTTATAAAACTATTAGAATATAAAATAAACTATATAACTAAGTCCTAAATAACTTAAAACCATCCCGTAAATTATTCCCGTGACTAAATACCTCTTCCGAGACCCCTAAATGCAAAACCCTAAACCGTAAAAATACGATTTTCTATAATACATATACGTATACGTAAAACCACTAAACAACACCATCTCATTTCATAGTCACTACATTGTGAGCTTATGAACATGAAATCATCATACATCGTTTTACTTACAAGGTACCCCGTACCCGAAACGATATCCAAACCACAATCTATACACACCAATAAACACATAAGCACATAAAAGCACATATTTGCACAAAACACCCTAAACTATAGTCTAAGTGACGAACCCCAAAAACATGGTTGTCACATCACTCCCTCCTAATAGAAATCTCGTCCTGAGATTTACTCCTTAGGATCAAACACACAAACAACAAATTACATGAGGATACTTGTTCTAAATGAACTCCCCTCATTTCCATGTGTACTTTAGTTAAACTCTCAAATTACCACATATATTAACCAACATTATTTAAACTCATTCCCAAACTATCGACCTGACAGCCCATAAATCTCACAAATGACTCTTTAAACACAAATCCCTAATAACCGCACATGCAAATATGCATTCTCAAACCACATTTCCCAAATCTCAATACATGACCTATATCATGTACACCACTCAATTCCCCAGTTAATTCTATACCCATAAACTACTGGTCCAATCTTTCAAAAGATCATAAATGGACCTCCAAAACTCGACATCAAATTTTCCTTTTTTCCTAAACATGGCGCCCATTACTACGGGTGAAACTTCCTACATAACTTTGTCACTAAACTATAGTTGTTTCCTTATTTTTAACATATCATCTCTTGTTTCTCTCGTCCTTTCTACAAACACCATTATTATATTAGCAGCCCCTTTCACCAATTCTAGTCCACAATAGGAGAAACTCACCCAATCCTTCCATATAGTGCCTCAAATGGCGTTCATCGACTTCTAGTATGATAACTATCATTATATGAAAACTCAGACATTGCTAACGAGTTTGCCACCTCCCTCTAAATCAGTCACCCAAGCTCTCAACACGACTCCTATACTTGTAGCAATTTCTCCCTTCATCCATCCATTTCTAGTCAGCTGGATATACTCATGTTCACTCATGTTTATCAATCCCTTTAGTCCGTACCCCAAACCACTTAAAAATTCCAATTTCCTTACAAAAGTGACCTATGACGGTCTTTCACATATTCATTAGTTAGTTTTATCAACTGTCATCCAAACCCATGTTACAACTACTTCCATCAAATTTAGATAGCTCATTGGTAGCACTCATACACTTCTTTTCTCACTTTTCTGAATGAAAGATATTTTTTTATACCCAACACTTCCTTTATACCTACACAATGTCTTACCTTCAAGGTCATAGTGCTCCTCATTTTGTCTCAGTTAGACCAAACCCTTCGTCTCTCATGACACATCACATCTATAACTCCTCATCCATTCGATTATCGATACTAAGCCTTCCAATCCAACAGTATCGGTCAGTGTCATTCCCTTTTCCATACTACAACAATATTAGCATGCTTTATGCTTTAGTCTACTCATTAGGCTATACCAAAGTTTTACCTTCGGTTCCTATCTCGACCTATTTCATTCATGATTCGCATCTATCCACACTTCCTTCTTCTTCCTCAGCTAATGGCATACATCACGAGGTTATGCTTCCCGTCTTTCAAGTCATCTATACGTCAAAATTTTCCACGTAGCTTCACTTGTTTTCCTCACGACCAGTTCTCCTACTCCCTCCTAATAGGGATAAACTAGAGTTTCATGTGATTACATGCGGATCACACTCTCATCTTATACCCATATTAGTTTCCATATGTCTAAACTAAGCCATATTCTATATTCTTACTCAAGTATAATACTTGGTTCTCTCCTTCCATAGTTCTCCCTAATTCCTTCACTATCATGTCCAACCAAAATTTATCACTCAATTCATCAACTCTATTGAAATCGTTATTGCATTGGATAATGCATAACTATCTCTTCCAAAGATCCTTCATAAACACCTTCACTAAACTGACCCTATAATCACTTCTCCAAAAACTTATTCTGCTCATCTTCACTACTCATCCCTCGATATTGATTGTGTTAGCCCTATATTTTATATAGTCGAACACGAATGTAATAGGTCATCTTAGTCGTTATTGGTCTTGTATTGTAATAGGTTAGTCGGGAAAACCGGGCTTGGTATTTAAGCTAATATTGTATAAGTTAGGGGCGTAAGCCCAAGCAAAGCCAAGCCCGGCCCATGAACAAGCCCACTAAGGCCTTATGGCCGTGGCATATAAATACCCTCTTCCATGTGTGGAAGAGGGTGTTGGTTAACATTTGTTTCTCTCTCTAAAAGTGTTTAATCATCCATAATCTCTCTTATTTCTCTCTCTACTTTTCTACTCTTTATCTCTCTAAATATCATCTTATATTGTGTTATGGATTGAAGTGGGATTAACATTTGGTATCAAGAGCCTATTGTGGATAGGTGATTGAAGATTCATGGTTCATGTTCTTATTGATTTCATAAAGGTATTTGATCCATAATCCTTGATCCAAATTTTTTTTGTGTTTTTTATGTTTTTTTTTTCTTGATTCAAAACATCTTGGTACTGTTTATTTGGGTAAAAACACAAATTTTTTGGGTTTTTGGATCAAATCATGGCATAAAGTTACGTTTCTTTGCAAGTTTGTTCCGAGAAACACGTGATATCGATCAACAGTAAGAAATTCGGAAAAGGGTTTAGTTTTTCCGAAATTGTGGGCTTATTCCGAAGAATTTTTTTCGAAAAAGGGTTTATTTCTCTGAAAAAGTTGTGTTTTTCCGAAAATTATTCCGAAGAAGTGGTTTTTCTCTGAAAAACTTTTATTCCGAAAAAGAGCATATTCCGAAGTTTTTTCCGAAGAAGGACATATTCCGAAGATTATTTCGAAGAAGGACATTTTCCGAAGATTTTTCCGAAGAAGGTATTTTTCCGAAGTTTTTTCCGAAGAAAGGTATTTTCCGAAGATTTTTCCGAAGAAGGACATTTTCGGAAGATTTTTCCAAAGTTTTTTCCGAAGAAAGGCATTTTCCGAAGATTTTTCCGAAGAAGGACTTTTTCCGAAGATTATTCCGAAAAAGGTGTTATTCCGAAGATTATTCTGAAAAAGGGTGTTTTTCCGAAATTTTCAATTTCTCTGAAGAAGTGCTTTAATCCGAAGATTTTCATTTCTCTAAAAATTTCACATATTCCGAAGATATCATTATTCCGAAAAACTTCATTTTTCTGAAAAGATCAGTATTCCGAAAATTGAAGATTTTTTGGCCTTGGAATTTTTGGTTTCTGGAGAGACAATTCTTAGGGGATTTTAACATCTTTTCTCAACAACTTCAACCACACCTCATCACAACACATCCACTAAGATCCAAATCCATTGACAATCATCGACAATGTCTAACAACAATATCAGCAATGCGACTGCAAATCAAATTCGTTTGGAACAAGGTGGCAATGGAAATCCACCTGTGCTCACTGCCAGTTGTTATGTTCAGTGGAGATCTCGCTTTCTCAGATTTCTCGATGGAAAAGAGAACCGAACTGCTCTTCGTCACTGCCTTGATAACCCACCTCCAGTTTTTGAATTCAGACCCATTACCACACAAGCAGAGAATGGTACTTCATCAACTATACGAGCTATGGAAGATTTCGACACATGTTCTGCTGAGAAAAAGAAACTCCTCCAAGCTGAAGCTGATGCTGTAAACTTTATACTCACTGGAACTGATAACGATATCTATTCCACGGTTGATGCATGTCCCAATGCTATGGAAATGTGTAATGTAATTCATCGATTAAAGCAAGGTGAGTCAATCAATGTTCAAGATCTCGAGACTAATCTACTTTGGGAGTTTGGAAAATTCACATCTGAAGATGGTGAATCCATTGACTCATATTACTCGAGATTCTACAAAATGATGAATGAGCTTGTTAGAAATCAGTGCACCATCTCCAATCATCATGCCAATTTTTAGTTTCTACTTCAACTCAAACCGAAATGGCAAAGGTTTGTGACTTTGGTTAAACAAAGGGAAGATATCAAGACCATATCCTATCACAAACTTTATGATATCCTGAAACAACATCAGAATGAAGTGAATGAACTAAGGGCTGAAAAGGCAGAACGGTCTGCTAACTCTATTGATTTTGTGACTACTACTTCAACAAAACTCGTACACCGTCAACAACCACCTACTCATTCCTCAAAGTCATTAAGCTCATCCACCAAACCTCCAGCTACTGCTAAAAAGGCAAAAGAAATTGTCCCCACTCCACCTCCAAAGTATGACACCGAGTCAGATGGAGACAGTGATGATGAACAAACTTCAAGGGATAAGAAGATTGAAGAACTCATGTCTCTACTCACCACAACTTATAAGAAGATCTACAAACCTAGTAACAACAACCTCAGATCATCATCCAGTGCTCGATATAAGGAAGTTGATCATGCACCTAGGTATGATCGTGAGGCTAGGTATGATAATCAGAGGATGCCGAATCAAGTTGGGGCTAGAGATACTGTAGGCACTCCGGTTGTGCAGAAGACTGAGATTCAATGCTTCAATTGCAAGGGATTTGGGCACATGGCTAGGGAATGCAAGAAGCCAAAATGGGTTAAGGATTTGGGATATCATAAGGAAAAGATGCTGCTGTGTAAGAAAGAAGAAGCAGGAATTCCACTCATAGCAGATGAAGTTGACTGGCGTGATGACACTGATGATGAAGCCGATGATCAAGAGCTAGAGGCACATTATGTGTACATGGCAAAGATTCAAGAAGTGCTTCCAGAGACTGCTGATACTTCTGGACCTATCTTTGATACTGAGCCAATTGAAAAGGTACCAACATATGATAACTATAATGTGTTTGCTAATGAACGACGGTATCTTGAGCAACCCGAAAGCATCAATGACACATATGTAATGGACACGGAGGATAGAAGTATCTCTACGGATTCACAGCATATGTGTAATGATGAAGGTAATGCTGCTCAGGATACTAACTCGGATGAGGAACGTGATTTTCTTGCGTCTATAAATGATTCTTTAAAACATGAAATTGAGGAAAACAAAGAGGCTAATAAACGTTTGAAGCAAGCAAACACATCCTTAGCCGAGGAGATAGACAGGCTTAAAGAGTATGATTATGTAAAAGAAGCTGATCGACGGGTTGCGATAGCTAATGGTTTGGTATATGAACGTAAGGTGCTCAATGAACAATGTTGTTCTGAAGTAACACACGAAATTCGTATGACAAAACAAAAGATATTGGACCTTGAAGAACAAATTCTGCTACATAAACTCCAAATTACTGAATTAGAGTCGGTTAACAAAGAACAAACTGAGCTTTATAAAACTCGTGAAGAAAAGGATATTGAAAAAATTCTTGTTTTGGAAAAGAGAGTCGACACGTTAAACAACATTGTTTACAAAACAGGTCAGTCTATTCAAACTATGAATATGCTCAATAGAAATATGAAAACGAGTTTTGTCAAGCCTGAATATCTCAAGAAAGTTCAAAGTACCAAGCCTGCTCTTTATGATATTGGTTGTTATGTTGATAATCTTGCTCTTATGCTTTCCCCTGACTGCGACGAAATCATTCGTCAACAAGAAGAAAGTCGATCAAACTTAAGTGATTTAATAAACCTTTCTGATTCAGATAATTATATTAAGTTTGTTCCTCAAAAAGAACTTTCCAAAGAACAAAAGATGTACAATAGTGTTCCACCACCAAGTGATGAACCCCAAAAGAAAGTTTCTTTAAAATGGAGTTTCAAAAAGCAATCAATTTTGTTAAAAAAACAAATTTCGGATGAAAAACATAAATGGGATGAGAAAGCAAAAGTGTTCAGCAATTTGAGTTTATAAAACAAGGGGTTTTAAATTTGTACAAAGGTGTCGTCGACTATGAAAAAGTTTCTAGGGATACCATTTGGAATATTAAACCTAACCCACAAGTAGAAGTCGTCATTCAACAATGCATTGTTCCAACCATTGATGATCTTTCAAAAAATGTGGAAATGTTTTATAATGCTCTTACTGAGGAAATGTTAACTGATTTAAGCTATGTCAAATCTCTTGAAGATGAAGTTGTTTTCTTCAAATTAAATTAAAGACACCAGAACACCAACTTTCTAAGGTATACTTTTATGCTGACCATATGAATGCTATACTTGGTGTGTATACTGATCTTGATCAATATTATCATGTAGCATGTCTATTGTCAGAATCGGACGAGAAATGTCAAAATCTTGAAGTAGAGCTTTCGAAACAAATTCAGTTATATAACAAACTTTCGAAAAGTTTTTCCCAACTTGAGAAACACTCCATTTCTCTTGAACTTGCTTTACAAAAAGGTGATAAATATCATAATCATAAAAAGTGTCAAGAAATGGCAGCATCTTCGTTTCGTATTTTAAATGAAAAAGATTTTGAAATAAAGGATTTGAAAGCTCAACTACAAGAAAGAGACATGGCAATCAGTGAGTTACAAAAGCTCATTGAGAAACTAAAAGGAAAGTCTGATTTGGGTAAACCATCCGTTGCTCGTCAACCGAATGCGGTTAAATGCCCTAAATCATCTATTTTGGGCAAACCCCCACAGACTTTGCCTAAGCTAGGAACTGATAAGAGCACAAATGTGATATCACCTGGAATGTACAAGATGAACACTAGGTCCACTCAAACTGGAACATCGGGGTTACCTCAGAATACTAGGAAAACTAATCAACGTGTGTCTTCTTCTACAGGAGTAACTCCCACTACTAGCGTTAGCGGACCACAGCTTAAGAGCACTAGAATTGAAGATAGAGTCATGCCTAACAATAGTCAAGGGAAGAAGAAGGAAGTAGAAGATCACCGTAGGAATTTTAAGTTTTCTAAGAATAAAACTGACTTAATGAAATCGGAAACCCTAATTCTCTCTCTATGGCGATTTCAGCAACCCTAAACCATTCCGCTGCCTAGATCATCCCTGGTGCTTTTCCACTCATTGATTAACGGTTTTATCTATTTCAAATCGCTTGTTCTTACCTTGTCGCTGTTCAGTGTGAGTAAGGTAGGCTTGGGATTCTTTCTCTCCCTATCTTTGCTGTGATCAGTGGACAAACCGGGGGTAGGTTACATTCTGGTGAGATCGGGATAACATCATTAATTAATTCGACGTTAAGCTTAGGGTTTTTTTAGTGCGGCGCTTTTAGGGTTTGTAGTTATAGTCATAGTAGGGTTTCGTTCTTTGATTTATTATTTATTATTATATGTCACTATCATGGAAACAACCTAGAGGAATTTTATTGGCTGGTGTTTTCTAAACCCTAATTAGGGTTTGGATCTTGTGTCGGCTTTGTGAGAGATGGAACAAACTACTATTAATAAGGATACGCGTGGGGCATTCGCCTCAAGGATTCGGAACATTGACGGGAAACCAGGTCAAGAGGGTCTAGTCCGGAAAGCGGTTAGATCTGTACAAACATCGGGTGCGACTGTCACGTTTACGCCCTTGAATGATGTTGTACAACCTATAAATAATACAACAGACGCGGCTGGTCGTTCTTTTGCGGCTGTTGCTTCACAACCATGCAAAAAAACAGTTCATATCCATGAGTTACATAATGATGAGGTTGTGGAAGGGGCACATGTTGCTCTACCTGCTGCAGCAATGGAGGAGGTCACAGCTCGCTTTTCGAATACTCTATATGGGTACTTCCTGGGAAAAAGACTAGCATTTCCACTCGTGGAAAACTACGTTAAGAACACATGGGCGAAATACGGACTCAAGCGAGTTATGCTGGATGATGGATTTTTTTTGTTTCAGTTTGATACGAAACATGGGATGGAGAGTGTGATGAAAGATGGTCCTTGGTTGATTCGACTTGCACCATTATTTCTGAATGTTTGGACACCTAATACTAGCTTGAAGAAGGAGGAAATCAAACATGCTCCAGTGTGGATTAAAATGAGGCATGTGCCTATTGTAGCATACTCGGAGGTTGGTCTGAGTTTAATCACGACACAGGTTGGACGACCGATAATGCTGGATACGTACACGAGTAACATGTGTGTTCGTTCGTGGGGAAAAAAGGAGTACGCAAGGGCCCTTGTCGAAATTTCTTCTGAAAATGAGCTAAAAGACTCCATTGTTATTGCTATTCCGATTACAAATGGTGAGGGGCATTCGCTGGCCAAAGTTGAAATAGAATACGAATGGAAACCCCCGCGATGTACTACGTGTAAAACATTTGATCACAATGATGAACAGTGTCCAAAACGTCCTATTGAGGTTCCGATTGTAGTTGTTGCTGATAATGACGGTTTCAAAGAAGTTTCCAAAAAGAAGAATAAGGGTAAAGCTAAGCAAGTTTCGGGTATCAAACTTACTAAACCAGCTGTGAATCTGCAATATAAGAAGGTTGACAAGGGACAATCATCTAAGTCTAATAATAATGCTGCTCAACAATCTGTATCGTCTCAAGGGGTTCCCAACATTGCTTCAGAATCTGGTGTTGTACCAGGTCCGGAGGTAAATGTTACTAATGCTTTTGCTAGTTTGGCTGGTGATGATTCGGAATGGGATGATGCTGCGGGCCTTAATATTAAACAGACGATGAATATTGTTAATGAAAGCGATACGGAAGATATTGAAGGGTCGGTTCAAACGGAGACTCATAACTTAGGGGCAAGCACTCCTTCTAATCCGGGTACTCATGTTTAATGTGGCATCATGGAATATACGGGGGTTGAACTTCTCCCCCAAACAGAATGAAGTTAGGAATGTCATTTCGGAGAATAATCTTTCAGTTTGTGCCATTTTAGAGTCCCATGTGATTACGTCCAATCTGCATAGCGTGTGCTCTTCGGTTTTTCGTCATTGGGATTGGTCTTCTAATGGTAGTTTATGTTCGAGGGGTACTCGAATTATTTTGGGCTGGAATCGTAATATTGTTGATGCTATGGTTATTTCATACAGTGATCAGGCTATTCACACGCGGTTATGGCTCAAAATGGAACAAAAGGAGATGTTTTGTACCTTTGTGTATGCGCATAACAGGTATACGCAAAGACGAGAGTTATGGCACAATTTATTAGTCCATCATGCTTTCATTAATGATAGACCGTGGTGCTTACTTGGAGATTTTAATTCGGCTCTGTTTTTGGACGACACAACCTCAGGTATGTCTACTGTTGATATTTCGATGCGTGAGTTCAAAGATTGTGTTAACTCCATCCAAGTGTCTGATGTTAAGAGTTCGGGCTTGCATTTTACGTGGAACCAGAAACCAAGAGGAAGGGATGGTATTCTTAAAAAGATAGATCGTGTTATGGCGAACCTTGGTTTCTTTACTACATTTATTGGTACTTTTGCTGTGTTCAAGCCATATCGAATTTCTGATCATGCTCCAGCGGTGCTTAGCATTCCTAATTTGGGGAAGTCGAAACCAAGGCCTTTTAAATTTTTTAATATTATCACTCAAAGTGATAAGTTCAGAAATGTTGTTATGGAGCAGTGGGCGCGTCAGGTCAGTGGTTTTGATATGTTTAAGATTGTTACTAAACTAAAGTACCTAAAGAAGCCTTTTCGAAAGATTCTGTTTGATAAAGGTAATATTCACGCGAATGTTATCAAGCTGCGGGAGGATTTGGACCATGCTCAAACTGTTTTGGACAAGGATCCCTCTAACAGTAAGTTTAGGGAGAATGAAGTAGTGGCTGTTGAAGCTTATAATAATGCTCTTCTTTTACAAGAACAGTTCCTTCGCCAAAAGGCCAAAACGAATTGGCTCCGTGATGGTGATTCGAATTCGGCGTATTTTCACAAAGCGGTTAAAAGTCAAATTATCAGAAACCGTATTGATGTTGTTGCTAATAATGAGGGTGTCGTTTTTGAATATGCTAATGTTCCTCAGGCATTTGTTATGCACTATGAACAGTTTCTTGGTCTTGCAGGTGATCCCATTAGTTTTGATACTAGCAATTTATTTGTATCATCTGTTTCGGAAGAAGATGCTCTTCATATGTCTCGTATGGTCACTAGACAAGAAGTAAAGGAGGCGATTTTTTCTATGGGCAATGATAAGGCTCCGGGTCCGGATGGGTATACAGCGGCGTTTTTTAAAGAAGCTTGGGATATTATTGCGGATGATGTTACTAAAGCGGTTTCGGAATTCTTCACTAATGGTAATCTCCTCAAAGAGTTAAATCACACCATCATTACGCTTATTCCTAAAGTTCGAAATCCTGCTCGTATCAATGACTATCGGCCGATTTCATGTTGCAATGTTCTTTTTAAATGCATTAGCAAGATCATTGCTAACCGCATTAAGGAGAGTTTGAAGACAATTATTAGCCCTAATCAATCTGCATTTGTTCCCGAACGAAGTATTTCTGATAATATACTCCTTACTCAAGAATTAATGCATAACTATCATTTGGACCGTGGCATTCCTAGATGTGCGTTTAAAGTCGACATTCAAAAGGCTTATGATACGGTTGATTGGAACTTTTTACGAACAATTCTGGTGGGTTTTGGATTTCATCCTCGTGTGGTTCATTGGATCATGGAGTGTGTTTCTACGGCGTCATACTCGATATGTATAAATGGTGAGCTTCATGGGTTCTTTAAAGGGCAGCGTGGTCTTCGTCAAGGTGACCCGTTGTCGCCTTATTTATTTACTATGGTTATGGAGATTCTGACGCTCATGCTTAAGCGAAAGGTGATGTTGAGTTCTTCATTTACTTATCATCGCTACTGTTCTAAGCTTGATTTGATTAACCTGTGCTTTGCGGATGACCTTTTCCTCTTTGCGCATGGTGATGTGCATTCTGTGACCGTCATTAAAAACTCTTTGGAGGAATTTAAAATAGCGTCAGGATTAACTCCGAGTATCCCTAAGAGCACCGCTTACTTCTGTAATGTTCTTAACAATGTAAAGCTTGCTATTCTTGATATTCTTCCTTTCGCTGAAGGAAGGTTTCCGGTTAAATACCTTGGAGTTCCTTTAATTTCTACAAGGCTTGTTTTTAATGATTGTAAGGAGTTGAAGGAGAAAATTGAAGATCGGCTCTTGAAATGGAAGCATAAAGCGCTTTCGTTTGCTGGTCGTTTGCAACTTATAAAATCGGTGATTAGTGCTTTGCATATTTATTGGGCGTCCGTGTTTATTCTTCCTACTCGTGTCCTTCATGATTTAGAACAGATGATGCGATTGTTTTTATGGAGCCAAGATATGCGGAAAAGAAAATCTAAAATTGCTTGGGAAATTGTTTGTTTACCTAAGAATGAAGGTGGTCTTGGCATCCGTAGACTTGAAGTGTTTAACCAAGCGTTAATGATTTCGCATCTATGGAAGCTGTTGGCTGGAAAGAATTCGTTGTGGGTCCGCTGGGTTCAAGCTTATAAGCTAAAAGGCAGAAGCTTTTGGGACATCCCGTCTCGTGGTAACATGTCTTGGGGTTGGCGCAAGATTCTTCAACTTCGCCCCCTAATTCGTAATTTTGTTTGGAATAAGGTAGGTAATGGTCTGTCTACGTTTCTGTGGGCGGACAATTGGCACGTGGAATGCCCGTTGTCTAACATGGTCTCTTCACGTGATATCCATGCTGCAGGTTTGAACACTAATTCTTGCATTCGTGACTTATATCAGAATGATGCGTGGAACTGGCCGCATTCTATTATTACGAAGTACCCTTTTATTGCTGCGTTAAATATGCCTAC
Source organism: Glebionis coronaria (assembly GCA_025667525.1). Taxonomy (NCBI): domain Eukaryota; kingdom Viridiplantae; phylum Streptophyta; class Magnoliopsida; order Asterales; family Asteraceae; genus Glebionis; species Glebionis coronaria. The sequence goes on from CM046877.1 coordinate 340,059,748, forward strand.
GTTGTCTGATGTTCCGGATAAAGTTGTTTGGCGTGATGTTGATGGTAAGTGCTCGGAGTTTTCAGTTACTTTGGTCTGGAGTACAATTCGGTACAGCAGTCAGATTGTTCCATGGAGTGATATTGTTTGGTTTCCTACTTGTATTCCCAAACATGCTACTAATTTATGGCTAATTTTTTGGCGAAGATTGAAGACGCAAGACAGAATTCGCGTTTCAGAAGTTAATCAGAACATGGTTCAAGTATGTTCGTTGTGTGAATTGGTCCCGGATTCCCATGATCACCTTTTTTTTGAATGTTCATTCTCTAGGCAGATTTGGAACCGATTGAAGAAATTTGCTGGTATGGATTCTGTTGATCCAGTATTTAGTCATATTACTTCATTTGTTCAGCCATTTGCCAAGCGGAGGTTATTTAAAAGTATTGCTTCTAAGCTGATCATGGCTGCGTGTGCCTACTTCATTTGGCAAGAGCGCAATGTTCGATTATTTACCAAGGTCAAGAGGCAAGTGCCAGAGCTAGTTCAAGCCATTTGGAACGAGGTGCGGCTGAAGCTTCTTTCTTGTAAGTTTAAGCGGTCGGTGGATGCGCTTATGTTCGCTCAACTTTGGAAGCTGCCCGATTCTAGTTTTATTTCTTAATGTTGTTTGTTAAGTGGTTCTTTCCTATTGGTGTTATTGTTTTTGTACGATAGGATTTTCATATGAGTTGTCGTATGAGTAGATAGTTGTTCAAGCTTGGCTTGAGGTTAATGTGACATTCAGTCACATTCCATTGTACTTCATTGTTTTTGGGATTAATATATTTTACCGGGGAATGCCCCTTTACCCAAAAAAAAAAAAAAAACGTCTGTAACTGCATGTAATGACAGTTTGAATGTTAAGACTTTGAATGTTGAATTTCTTTGTGTTAAATGTGGAAAATGTGTTCGTACTTTCAATCATGATGCCTGTGCTTTTAATCATAATGGCGTGAATGCTAGAACTAGGAAGCCTATTCTTGTTCCCACTAGTACTAGAAAACCCACAAAAACTTCGAACCAATCCACTGCTCAACCACTTAAGAAGCTAAGTGCATTTGAATCCACTACTCTACGTAAACAAAAAATGTTAAAGAAGCTTTATGAGAACATGAGTAGGACATGTAAACAGGGGTACTCAAGATTTACACTACTTGGATACAAATGGGTACCTAAGACAAACACTATTCTAATTGGGTCAATGAATGTTAGTTTGCCTTTTGAATCTATGTCTACTAATATTTTGGAACCCACTTTTATCAAGGGCTCTCATTTGTCAAACTCTACATTGTCTTCTAATGCTTATGCAGCTCGTCGAGATCATTCTCTTCATAATGGACTCTGGGTGCACAAAGCACATGCCGGGCAATCTCAAACTTCTAATTAACTTCGTGGAGAAGTTTCTGGGTACGGTACGGTTTGGAAATGATCAGTTTGCACCGATACTCGGATATGGAGACTTGGTTCAAGGGAATATCACTAAAAAACGGGTTTATTACGTCAAGGGACTGAATCACAATTTATTCTCAGTTGGTCAATTTTGTGATGCATATTTGGAAGTGGCTTTTCAGAAAACTACTTGCTATGTTAGAGACTACGTTGGGAATAACCTTCTTACAGGTTCTCGTGGTTCTGATATCTACACAGTGACTCTTCAAGATACATCTTCAACAAATCCAATTTGCTTAATGGCGAAAGCTACATCCTCTCAAGCATGGTTATAGCATCAACGATTGTCACATCTCAACTTTGACACCATCAACTTGCTTTCGAAGAATGATATTGTGACCGGTCTTCCTAAATTAAAATTCGTCAAAGACCATCTTTGTTCTTCTTGTGAGTTGGGGAAAGCAAAACGGAAGTCTTTCAAAACAAAGACTACCCCAAGCTCTAAAGGACGATTGGAACTTCTACACATGGATTTATGTGGTCCCATGCGTGTAGAGAGGATTAACGGGAAAAAGTATATTCTCGTGATTGTTGATGATTACTCCAGATACACATGTACTTTCTTCTTAAGGTCCAAGGATGAAACACCAGAGGTTCTCAAAAACTTTCTCAAGATGATACAACGCAATCTTCAAGCCCAAGTCTTAACCGTAAGAACGGATAGGGGTACTGAATTTTTGAACAAGAATTTGCAATCTTACTTTCAAGAAGAAGGTATCGAACATCAAACGTCTATTGCTCGAACTCCTGAACAAAACGGCGTTGTCGAAAGACGGAACCGCACCTTGGTTGAGGCAGCTCGAACAATGCTTTCTGCTTCAAAATTACCACTATTCTTCTGGGCTGAAGCAATTGCAACTGCCTGTTATACTCAAAATCGTTCTCTCGTCATCCCAAGACATGAAAAGACACCTTACCACATCATCAATGGCAGGAAACCTACAGTTAAATTCTTTCACGTATTTGGATCTTTATGCTACATTCTTAAAGACGGTGAAAATCTCGACAAGATGAAAGAAAAAGGTGTTGCATGTATTTTTGTGGGGTATGCTACATTGTCGAAAGGATATCGAGTTTACAACAAGAAAACAAAGATTATTATAGAAACAATTCATGTGAACTTTGACGAATTGCCACAAATGGTACTTGAACACAACAGCTCAAGTCTCGCACCTCATTGTCCAACAATGGCACCTACACAAAACAATGTACGTCCCATGCAAGAATGTCAAGAAAATACTCCTACAGCAGAATCGACGGACACGACACATATGAATGAGTTGGTTGATTTATATGATCCAATGTTTGATGAATATTACGATGGAAACAATCAAGTTGTGTCAAAGCCTTCTGCTGTCAATACTGCTAATGCACCTGAACAAAATCAACAAGACACAACTGCCTCTACTTCAACAACCGTTGCTCAAGAGACTATTCCATTGGATACTCAACAAACTCAAGAAACTGTCATACAACCAACATCACCAACCGTCAATGCTGAAGGAGGACACAACAATCAAGCAGTCGATGCACAACCAGACGAAGAAGAATTTATCAACCCGTTCGGTACACCGGTACACGAAGTCGGAGAGTCTTCTACTCAACATGTTGATCCGTCCAACATGCATACATTCTACCAAAGATATCCATCCACTCACCATTGGACTCGTTATCATCCATTGGAGCAAGTAATTGGAAATCCTTCACAACCGGTTCGAACACGCAAACAACTCAACACCAATGGCGATGTATGTATGTATGCACTCACCGTGAGTTCAACTGTACCTACTAACATCAAACAAGCCATGACTGATCATGCGTGAATTGAACCAATGCAAGACGAAATTCATTAGTTTGAACGCCTAAATGTTTGGGAACTTGTTGACAGACCTTATGAAATCTCGCTTTTAGATTTCAAATGGATCTGGAAAAACAATCTGGATGAAGAACAAACCATCATCAAAAACAAATCTCGTCTTGTGGTTAAGGGGTATCGTCAACAAGAAGGGATAGATTTCGATGAATCATTCGCTCCAGTTGCTCGTTTAGAAGCTGTCAGGATATTCCTTGCTTATGCTGCACATAAGGGCTTCACGGTTTTTCAGATGGACGTTAAAACTGCTTTTCTCAACGGTCATTTGAAGGAAGAAGTGTATGTGAATCAGCCGGAAGGATTCATCGATCCTCATCACCCTGACAAAGTCTATCGTCTCAAGAAGGCTGTATATGGACTTAAACAAGCTCCAAGGGCATGGTACGAAGAACTATCCAACTTCTTGGTCTCGAAAGGATTCTCCAAAGGTTCTATTGATCCTACTCTTTTTATTAATAAATATGGGGATGACATACTGCTGGTGCAAGTTTACGTTGATGACTTTATTTTTGGTTCTAGGAACCCCAAACTTTCAAAACGTTTTGAAAAATTAATGCACAACAGATTTGAAATGTCAATGATGGGGGAGCTAAAATTCTTTTTAGGCCTCCAGATTCATCAATCCCCACGTGGTATCTTCATAAACCAAACTAAGTATGCTCAAGAGATACTTAAAAAGCATGGTATGACCTCATGTGCTCGCGTTGGTACACCATTGTTGACCACATCCCTAGATGCTGACTTGTACTCATATCCCGTAGATCAAACGCGATATCGCAATATTATCGGGTCACTTATGTACCTTACAGCCAGCAGGCCTGATATTCATCATGCCACATGCTATTGTGTATGATATCAAGCCATACCTACTCAAAAGCACCTCAAAGAGGTTAAACGGATCTTTCGGTACCTTAAGAATACCATTCACATGGGACTCTGGTATCCGAAGGGAACCGGTTTTCATCTAACAGCTTTTTTCAGATTCTGATCACGCAGGTTGCCTTGATAGTCGAAAAAGCACTTCTGGTAGCGTACAATTTCTAGGGGAAGACAAACTTGTGAGTTGGTTGTCAAAGAAGCAGGACTGCACTTCGCTCTCATCAGCTGAAGCAGAATATGTGGCTCTATCCGCGTGTTGTGCTCAAGTCCTCTGGATGAGAACTCAACTCACGGATTATGGTTTCCACTTTGATAAAATACCTATGTATTGTGACTCAAAGTCGGCCATAGCCATTTCTTGCAATCCGGTTCAACACTCCCGTACCAAGCACATCACAGTCAGATATCACTTCATCAAGGAACAAGTGGAACGTGGCATCGTGGAATTATACTTTGTCATAACTGAGTACCAGATAGCTAACTTGTTTACAAAAGCCCTATCTCAAAATAGGTTTCAGTATCTCGTTTGCCGTCTTGGTATGAAGTATATGACTCCCGAAGACTTGGAGGTTTTGGCAAATGAAGCTGCTTCATTTTCCTCTCATAATTACTTCTAAGCACATCGCAGCTTAGGACTCGGACATCAACTAAGGAAAGTTAATCTCGGACGATAACTTATCCTTCTCAACGAGAAATTCATATTTCTCGATCATGAGCTTCCTATAAAAACATTCAAAGTTTTTAAGTTCATGAAAAACGACTTCTAAGTAAATGTCAGCTTAGAACTCGTACTTCAACTTAAGGAAAATTTATCACGGATGATAACTTATCCTCCACGGGAAATTAATTTTTCTCGGTCATGAGCTAGTCACAAAACATTCAAAGTTTTGAGCTCATGTAAATCGGAATTTATTTTAAAACCGTTGAACATAATTTTTCAAGAATTTCTCAAAAAGATTTTTCTAAATCTTTCAAAGTTGTGTGTTCAACACTCCCTTCCTCATATGTGGTTTTCGTATCTTAAAATTGTCATATGTTATTTTGATCAACTTTTGAGGGGGAGCGTTTTAAAATCAAGCCTTTTAATGTTGTTGGGTACATCTCTAAAATTGTCATATTTTATGTATCCAACACATTCCAAAAATGATATTAAATCTGTCTTATATATTATCGGTAAAGGCATCTCAACTCCGTACCTCAACATATTTTGTGGTGTCGTTTTTCTAAAATTTTGTCAAATTTTGTCTCAAGACACACATATATTGTTGAGGGGGAGCGACCCGACTGAAAAAGTTCCATGATTCATGCGTGCACACATGTTTCTCTCCCGTCGATTTTTTGGAAATTGTCATTTTTTAATCAATTGGTATCTCTAATATTATATTTCTATATTAGAGATAGGGGAGAAAATGTGATTAAAAAGTAATATATCGCAACATTTGATCTTAAAGACTCAAGTGCAACTCTTTCCTTCACATGCCAAACTATTTCGTATATCGATGCATGTGTGTAGGGGGAGCTTTTTGGAAATGTAAAACTTTCAAAGAGTTAAAAGTTTTGATTTTTATCAAACACTTTGAATGATTTTCAATGGTTTTATGGTTACGATCTATACCCAAAACAACCTACTATCCATGACGGAACGATGGAGTCAAAAGGTGGTTTAGGATGGGAAACAAAGTCCTATGATCCAACCAGAACCGGAGGGATCTACCCAAGGACATTCCATAGCTAGAAATAGTTGTCCTTAGGAAAGATGGAGTTGAATGAAGCTGAATGCGGACCAATTACTTAAGCTAGCACTGGAACAATCACAACAAGGTGCTAGTGATGACGTATTGGTAAGCATTGTATGAGTTGAATATTCTATGCAACTTAGGCAGAAACCGGGTTAACACATATCTTGAAGACAAGTGTCATGGACCCAGTGATGCGATGCACAACCCTTTCCCAGCCATTCGAGTTTCTCTCAAAAGAAACTTGTCTCATTGTCACGGAGATCAACACGTATCTATTGACTTTCTCACTCCGAGTTAGTTAATATTGAAAAGGTGGCAGTCTGCTCCAGCCTCCGATTACCAAAATGCACTTATTGAGTCTAGAGCCAGAAGAGATCAATTTATCATCTCATTAGGACACAATCGATTCCTACGCATTATCCTTGTGATATTGCCAGAACATCTGAGTGATACGATTCACAATGAAGATAGAAATCCTGCTTGAGCCAGCATTAAACAAGCTCATGGTAGGTAACTTGTGCGATTCTACACGAATCAAACTTGTGAGAACTGGAAAGCAACTAAGTTTCGATTCTTAATTGATTCAAACTTGATTCCAGGTTTCTTCGCAAAATCCGTGTGATCTTGCCAGAACATATATTGTGACACTCATTAGTGTTCACAGTGACGAATGGAAATCCTTCCAGTGTCAACATCAAACAGCACTGCGGTAGGTGACTCGTAAGATTCTCCATGAATCAAGCTTGTGACAAACTGGAAAGCAACAATGGTGCGATTCTTTTAGAATCAAACTTGTTATAGGAATTCTGAATTGACGACTCTAATCAGACGGATAATTTATCCTTATGATTCACTCTTTACGTTCGCAGTCTGCTTTGAGACGGTCGAGTAAAGAGAACTGGCTATTACCGTCGGGAAACCCTGTCAAGGAGGTTCTTAATCGAATCTACCTGATCACAGGTACGGTTACCGTTTAACAGTCTTCATCGACCGGAGGTAAAATGCTACCGAGTTAGGGTGAAATGTTCAAAGCCATTTTATCCGTGTCTATATATGTTGCTGCATATCAAGAAGGTGGCGTAGCTGTGTACTAACCTATGTCGATTCAGTAGTCACAAGAGCACAAGATGGCGATAATCAAGATACCTAAGAATATAAGAATGTAATAGGTCATCTTAGTCACAAGGAGCACAGATGAAGATCTCAAGCACTCAAATTCAAATGACAAAGGCTCAAGATAAAGATCACGAAAGCATGAAGGAACAAAGCCGTTACAAACAAGATCAAGACCAAGATACAAGACCAAGATACAAGACCAAAGCAGGAAGATCTCCTCTACAAGAATGTATTCACTCAATCATCTTATGCTTTTTAAGCTTTTTAAGATGACCGATACATTGGGGGAGATTGTTAGCCCTATATTTTATATAGTCGAACAAGAATGTAATAGGTCATCTTAGTCGTTATTGGTCTTGTATTGTAATAGGTTAGTCGGGAAAACCGGGCTTGGTATTTAAGCTAATATTGTATAAGTTAGGGGCGTAAGCCCAAGCAAAGCCAAGCCCGGCCCATGAACAAGCCCACTAAGGCCTTATGGCCGTGGCATATAAATACCCTCTTCCATGTGTGGAAGAGGGTGTTGGTTAACATTTGTTTCTCTCTCTAAAAGTGTTTAATCATCTATAATCTCTCTTATTTCTCTCTCTACTTTTCTACTCTTTATCTCTCTAAATATCATCTTATATTGTGTTATGGATTGAAGTGGAATTAACAGATTGCCACGAAATTCTATCTTTGTGTAGTCACTCGACTCCCCTTGTTACTTTCACGAGTTCTTAATCTCCCATGTTATGTAGTTACTCCATCACGATCCATTGGTTCAGCTCTTTGTAGCTCCACTTCGGTACTCGATCTGTCCTTCTTCGTCACGAACCATACGGAGATTCCCATCATAGTGCTTGTCACCTTTCTAGTCCTTGCAACTTCTATGACTCCTTCGAAATATCTTGCATCCTTCTAGCAGCCGGCACGTAGTCCTTTTGGCTCCTTGCTTCACGATGTAACTCTTCACGTACTCCTTCTCGTCTCTATGATGTTACCTAGGAACTTCACACTACGCAGTAGCTTCTAACTTAAACTCATCTACCATAATATTTTTAATTGTACTTCAACCCATCAATGGCTCACTCTTCCTTACTTGTTGTACTTCACCATTAATCAGCCTCCTACCAATCATTCTTTCACATCCATGTTTTCCTTCATGTGTCTACTACTACCTTGCCTCCATAACTATACCAATTCCCTTGCGTGTTATTTGCCCCATCTTTCCGTTAGTAGAAACTTTCTACTCTACCCTCACATCCGCTAGTACTTTCATCAATCTCCTAATGGTACTTCAACCAACTTCTCATAGCATGACATCTCGTTCCCACGACCAGACAACTAACTTTACTTACTCCCTTATTCCCGTAACCAATCTAAGTTTCAAAACTCCACAAATCTTAATCATTCCTTCAACACAACCCTTAAACCAAAATACATCTCTCCATTCTAATATCTAACCATAAGTAATACTACCCAACTCTATACTCTCATCATAACGTTCCCACAACCGCATAACTAAATCAACCATGACGTATACCAAAAGAATTCCAAACAATCGTGTCCTAAAATAAAATATAGGGTAAAACGAACCCTAGCCAAAACAATTGAAAATAAAACAATGTAATCCAAAAGATCAATGGAGTGTGCCAACAACAAAAGATAGACTCGTCACGATTTGTATTACCAAATTTCAATATCTTAGAAAATTTTAAATTTTAATCTCAATTAGTTACATCACATTAGGACCATATTTTAACACCAATAGATGAAATCATAGTCATATTTTACCATCTTCGTTACTATCAAAGGGCATAACTCAGTTAGTGTACTAAAACTCTTTTTTTTGGTAAAAGGGTAGCAATGACCCCGGTAAATAGAACCAAAAAAAGCGTTGAAGTACAAGGAATGTGGCTGAAATACCACATTAACCGCAAGCTACAGGCAGCTTGTTAAACAAAATGTTTACGACAGGCCATAAACATTAACTAGTCTAGAATACTGGAAATATATAAACTAGACAAAAACCAAGACGATAACATAAAGTTACGAGGAAAATAATAAAATATCAACATGGGATCAGCCAGAAGGAGTGCTTGCCCCAATATGAGTATTGAGAAGATTCACCGATTCATCAAAGACGACCTCGACTCCCTCCTCCTCCTCATTATCTTCCTCGCTTACTTGAGCCCCTTCGTCAATACCAGGCATGGACAAAGATGAAAATTTATTAGATGTAGAAACACTGCTCATTTGAGCTTTAGCCTTGTTCGGACCATTAAGATTGCTAGACTGATGCAACTGACCAGATTTAGTATTCAACTTACTACTATTATTAGCACTCGTACTTTTAGTATCCAAGTGAGCTTTTGGGCGAAAAACAACCGTCTTACCTGCTTGGAAACCCTTGCTCAATGGAACACCTCTCGGAACTTGAGTCCCTAAATTACCTTTGTACTTCTTCCTCTTGCTTTGCACTTGTTGGAACCCATCATTATCAACATGAGTTGTCACTTTTTCAACCGTTATAGGTTTAACAATTTTCGGACAAGAATCAACGGAATGACCAAAAATATTACAAGTATGACATCTAGGCGGTTTCCATTCGTATTCAACTCGAATTAACTCCTTAGTACAACCAGAGCCTTCAAGATCAGGGACACCAATAGTAACGTTATCTATAAACTCCGAATCAACATTCATCTCAATAAGACAACGAGCAAAACTACAACGACCCCAAGACTCTTTGCACATATTATCAGTATAATTATCCATCATAATAAGCTTACCAAGAAACGAAGAAATTAAACTAATACCTTCCTCTTCAAATACCTGTAGCGGGACATCATGAAACTTAACCCATACCGGAATACGAGTTAGTTCCTCCTTTAGAAGATTCGTTTTCATAGTCCATTCCTTAAGAAAAATTGGTGAATTACGAACCATCCACGGACCACCTTCCAGAACCGCATTAAGACCCTCACTAGATCCAAATTGAAAAAAGAAGAAACCTTTCTCATTCATCATGATACGCTTAAGACCATGTTTTGCCCAGTTATTCTTAGCAAAATACTCAACCACAGGGAATGCAATCCTTTTACCAAGAAAGTAACCATATAAAGTGTTATGGTAGCGAGCATTTACTGTTTCAACAACCTTCCTAGGAATAGAGATATTAACCCCTTCATAGACATTTTCATTCAACGAAGAAGAGACTGCATTAATACCTCCATTAGTAGATGTAACCATATCACCTTCAAATCTGCAAAGTAACAACAGAATTTCTTTAGCACGATCAGGTGAGATCAATTCCCACAACGGATGTTTCTTCATTCTTAATTCATGCATAAATTCACTCGCGTCACCTTTCGTGCGAATCGTTACACCAAATAATTTCAAAACCGCATGTAGATTACACGGTTTCATACCATTAATGGTAGCAGCCTTAGCTTCAAGGTCTGTTTCCTTACCCATTTGTGCAGAGTGCACACTCGAATCACCTGAACTGAGTGAAGAAGTGCTGCTAGTTAAATTCTTATGGCGTTCACACAAAGCTTTATAATAAAGCATAGTGGTCTCCTTAGGTAAAGTAGACCATTTAGGAAATTTGTTTGCCTTCACACCACTTGCAAACACTTCAATGTCACGCACAGTATTCAAAGGAATAGAAAACAAATTAGATATCTCCTCTAGCGTTACTAAAACCTCACGAGTAGACACCTTAACCGCATCCATCCAACCTGTAAACAATGACTTATCACTTTCATTGCTCGAATCCATCATAGTCTCAACAAATCGATCAAACGAACCACTAAAAATGTCAGCCAACCACTAAGTTTCAATGTCACGTGATCGGACAAAACTTGCAATTAACCCAACACTTAATAACACAATAAATAATCGGCCTCCCTAAATTAATAATCAAAAGAAGGTCAGCCGCCACCACTCCAATTCTTTGTGATGAATACAGCCGACCTTTTGACACGTGAGACTAACAATCAATTATGGCAGCCAACCAATTAAATAATCAAACCTGCGATCAATGTCAGCCAACAATTAACGTTGCACTTAATCAAAGGTCAGCCGCCACAAGGGTGAATAAATGTTGCACTTAATCAAAGGTCAGACGCCACAGGGATCGACAATTAATGCTGCAACAAGGTAGGGTCAACCGACTTAATGCTGCTTGAAGTCAGCCGACCAAATTAAACCGTCCAGGACAAAGATACAAGGATGATTTAATGCTGTAACTGCCCAAACACACCGAAACCCTAAAAAAAACAATAAATGCGAATACTATGTAAGCAAACAAAACCGAAACAGCTTGTCCAGTAGCACCCTAAAAGCGACAAGTAACCACCAACGGGATAAACAACACAATCGCACAAGACAATGACGGCAAAAAACAAAAATTAAAACCAATTTAATTTGCCTTAAAATCAATCAACCAAATAAAGACTTTGTTAACTCAAGAATAATCAGTGATTATTCGAGAAAACAGCATCATTATAAGGTATTCGGATTAAAGGAAAAAGAAAATTAGATTTATGAGAAGAGGGGATTTTTTGGCTGCCATTGATGTTTTTTTAGGTTTTTTAGTGTACTAAAACTCAGTTTATCTATCATCTCCTTTAACAATAAATTCATCTTTTATCATCATTATTTTATCAAAAGTATCCACTAGTTAGTATAGTATAACGTTATTCTAACCATTATCTTGTTTACTCACATTAAACTCATTTCACATGTTATTATGAAACCAATACGTGTTTATAAAATATGGTATTTTTATTCATTTTATTCTATATTATAATTATTTTATATAATCCATTTAGGCTTGTTATAACTAACTATTACACGTTTACAAGGTGTGGTGTTATTATTATCATTATTATAATAAAATCTTCCTTTTTACTCTTTCCGCCTATTTAAATACTTCTAGAATTTTAACTCCACTTTTACGAAAATTATCGTAGTATTTCTTTACCCTTTATATGTACTATCACATGTTACCTAGAAAACTAATCCATTCATTGTCAAGATTTTTTTTACTCATTACCAATAAACTTAAAGAAAAGATATGTAAGTAAGGATATCATATCGTACACTTAGAAAGTATTTTCAAAAGCATTTTCCTTTAATTAGCTAGACTCCTTTGCAAGAAAATTTGGTAGTTCTCATCAATTAAAATACATACCCCAATGTAGACACACTTCAAAAGATTCAAAACGTCGTTGGAACTCCATCAAACTCCAGCACTAATAACTGTTTAAACACGAGAGAACACTAGGTACGTTCAAGTTATAATAACTATTGAACGACCATATATCATAACATAACATCTACTAGTATATATACATGCGCATATATATACCTATTAAATCTCTCAAAACATACTCGTTATCATACATGTCAAGTCAATCGATCACGTCATACACTCGTTTTTCCATATGAGTAATCACCATCTCACCATTTCACCATGCACAACAAGGCATAAAACCCATCACCAAAACCAAACCATATCGTGTGACCCCATAATCACACAACACGACTATAACCCAAAACATATAACAAAAAAAACCATAGCCATATCATAGGCAACCATTACATAAACCCCTATTGTTTACAAATACCCAAAATACAGATCTCATCATATACAAGCATGTACAAACCCCTTTTTCATGCAACCATACTTCGAAGTCCATCGGTGTTGTGGCACATATATAATTACGTAGGCCTCCATAATTATATATGTCCCCTTTCACCCATGTACTCCCTCCTATGACGACACATATAAGAAATTAGTACTACACGGAACACATATATACCACATAAAATACACTCTATATATACCGTATAGGTCAAATAAGAACATCTCATACGTCAACCCTAACTTCATTCATAACTCGAGGCTCAAACGCCAAAACAAATCAATAACAATAAAATATCCAACATTAAAAAAAAGATCACAACAATTCAGGCGGAAATTCGAATCTACTACTAGTCGCAGACTCAACATCGGTACAATCCTATTATTACCTAGCGCACCTCTTCTTCTACGCGACATGGGTAACACTAAATAAGTTCCCACACTTCTGGTTCATACGTCGCATCAATAGAAAATAAATGAATGTACTTACATATACTACATCTCAATAAGTAAGTATGAAAGTAAATAAATATCCAAACAAAATTAACACTTAAGCACTCCATATACTATAATGCACACATACCCCTACGACCCCTACATGCATGGATCCTTAAGCTATAGACTAGGCTACTAGAATAGGCAACCTTATTCTCTATAACCATTTTCTCTGATACCATTCTGTCACACCCCACCATGGCAGAATATGGGGCGCGACGTATGGATATCATCACAACAATAGCGTATCTATAGAGATAACTAAATGAAATGGAAATATCATAAATGGTAACACAATGTCATGAAGATATCACAAACAATGCAAGCGTCTAGGTAAGTAGGTAACAGGTCTACCTCTTACCAAAGACATACAATTAACAAATAACAAACATATAGGTGTCTACAAAGTATCACTTATTCAAACATAAGTAAAGACTAAGAGGAACGGGGTTCCTCTAATGCAATCCTAAGCCTCTCAGCTAGCCACTCCTATTCTCACGCTTAACCACATTCTCACCTGAAAGAGACACTAAACCACGTCAACATAAAGTTGGTGAGAGTCATAGGTTTAGACTCCAACTCCAAATCAATTATAAGCGGTGAATAACAACAACTAACAAAAGAACATATGGACATGTGCTACAATTACGTATTAACAACTAGCATTCAAGATTAACCATTCACCACAAATACAAGGCTCTAAGCCTTACCAATTACCATGGTTCCATAGGCGCCCATACACCTATGAACCAATCCCAAGGCCCCGTCTTGTCATGATCCCCTTGGTACCAAGTCAAACCATACTAACTAAGACGGTACGTGTCCCCCGATCCAAATCATAAACACAATCAAGAATCACATAGCAGTTAATCATATAAGTGTACACACAAGTCCATCACAACCATAAAAACATTCACAACATTAGATACAATACCATTGAGTGTCTCTTCCATCCCATCTGGATTTCAAATCATAAAAAGACATGGGACTATGAAACTCACCTGAACAAGCTTCTCCAAGTATCAGCGCTCTAACAAAAATCTAAACACACAAACGTATACAATCAAGACATGAACCACATACCAAAATGGCTCATCAATCTATGATGGATATATAACCTTATCCTACCACTTAACCCCATTTATATGCCATATGCATCTCATTACATCCCTCTATAAAGCCCTTAACTTAGTTTAGTTCATAACTCGCTCCGTTAACATTTAACCAAGAACAGTCCCGTTTTTCATACTTCAAACTATGGGTCGAACACCCCCCTAACCAAAATAACATGCCCTATAAAAGAAACCTTATGCCCTTACATGTGTTATCCAACTCTCCCATTTGGCCGCAACCTTAAAGCTACTGTTAAGGCCTCGATATATATATATATATATATATATATATATATATATATATATATATATATATATATATATATATATATATATATATATATATATATATATATATATATATATATATATATATATATATATATATATATATATATATATATATATATATATATATATATATATATATATATATATATATATTTATATATATATATATATATATATATATATATATATATATATATATATATATATATATATCTAATTTTACCTATATAGAATTTACTGATTTTGAATATATGAAAAGTTTGTTATGATCATAGGGTCTTACCCTAACCCATTTGTTTAGCCCTCCTCCAAATCTTTTATTTAACATATAATATAAGTCTCATGTTCGTTTGAATGTCCAATTATACTCCTAAGTACCCTAAACATCTTAAAACATTAATTTAAACCCGACTGATTTCAAAACTGCTTTGACCTCCGACTGTTGTAACCTGTTTTTGACCCACTTCCCGACCTTTAATTTAGTTTTCGTTTCTTGCATTTGAAAGCTAACTCAAATACCTTTCCATGGGTACCAAGATCGCAATTTAAAAGTTTGTAAAACTCTAGATATGATCAAAACAATGACCCAAAAATTCTGTCTAGTTTTTAATGACGAATTTAATATGATTAACCTAATTAATCATACATAAATGGGTAAAAGCCATAAAATACCATCCTACTTATTGTTTTGTGCCGACTTTAAACACTTACTATTTTATCTCGTGACTTTACCCTTCTACTTTCAAAATCGTTTCGAAGTTACCCATTTGGTAACTTGTTACCGGCAGCGTGGCACGGTAATATCCACGTCATTCTTTTTTTATGTTTATTAACGCCACATATGATTTCCAATATCTATTATTTACGTTGACTTATTAAACAAAGACTTCCATTTTTACACACACACACTAAATAACTCGTTCCATTTCCTCTCATAACAAAATCATCATCATAATCCAGTTTGTTGTTGATTTAGTTTCACTCTTGAATCAAGATGGCAAAAGGTAATCTATCCATCTCTGAATATCATAAAGTAGATTCTGGAAAAATTAGGGTTTTGGAAAAAGGGGGTTTTTTATTTCATAAACTCTGATTGATGTGATTTTAGGGATGATAACTCGTTATTATTCAATGTTAAACGATTGTATAACATTAATTGATAAAACCCCCTTTTTTCGAAACCCTAATTTTTTCAGAATATCTAATTAATTTGCATAAACCCTAATTGATGTGATTTTAGGGATGAAAACTCGTTATTATTCAATGTTAAACGATTGCATAACATTAATTGAAAAAACCCCTCTTTTTCGAAACCCTAATTTTTTCAGAATATCTAATTAATTTGCATAAACCCTAATTGATGTAATTTTATGGATGATAACTAGTTATTATTAACTGATAAACCTTTGTGTAACACTAATTGAAAAAACCCCTCTCTTTTGAAACCCTAATTTTAGTCTTATTACGTAATAATTGTGCATAAACCCTAATTACATTATGCTTTGCAGGTAAGTACAAAAAGAAGAAAAAAATTAGGAAGCCTGTCTTTACTGTATTTCTAAAATGGGATGGGATCTTCTATCCTCAGCCAATGAGGTATGTTGGGGGTGACATGAAAGAGGTAAATGATACCAATTTCGATGAAATGTCATATGACATTCTTAGGGAGATTATTAGAAGGTTACTTCCTAGTGCAATCTTTAGCAAGATTTATTATTGCCGAACAGATCAAGACTTACGCTTAGGCCTTAGGGAAATTAAATGTGATCAGGATATTCTAGATATGCTTACAGCTGGGTATGAAAATGGGAATGAGATAAATATGTATTTAGAACACTTTGATTATGATATTATTGAAATGTTTAAACTTGAACAAGAGCATGAAAACATAGGAGAGTCTAGTGATGAGTATTATTCCAGTGATGAAGAACTAGTTTTTGACAATGAAGATTTTCAAACTGAGAGTGATGACTCTGTTGTGATTAAGAACTTCAACACACAAGACCCATTCCTCAATAAGCTTTGTACTTCAAGGGTTCTTTTTAGAGGTAGTGCTAATTTTAGGTTGCCTGAATTACATGAACAACCACAGGTAGACCCTGATGAAAGCAATATTGATTCATCGAATAAGATAAAAAGGGTGTTGTTTATCCCGCATTTGACCCTGACATCCCATGGGATAAGATGGAGCCAATCCTAGGAATGAGATATGAGTCCCCTAGTCAGTTGAAGTTAGCCTTAGCAAACTATGGTGTTGCCCATGGTTATCAGCTCTGGTACATGAAGAGTGATTGGAAGGAGTTGCTTATTTATTGTGGAAGAAATGTTGAACAGGGTAGATGTGCAGGGAAAAAAGGTAACATAAATAGGGTTATGAAAAATAAGGTTAGGACAACTGGGTCTAAGGGAAAGGGAAAGGTTGTGGGTAAAAAACCAATCAAGTTAAAAAAGGTGAATGTGAAAAAGGTCACCACTTCTCCTGGTGAAGGTACATCAGCTGGATCACCTGGTAAATGGACAAAGAAAATGATTCAGTATGAAAAAAAGTAACTTGCCCATTTAGGTTGTATGCATCTTGGATGCATACTGAGCATTCATTTCAAATCAAGTCACTGATTTTAGACCATAAATGTTGTAGGAATTACAGCCTAGGATCTTTAGTCACATACAAGTGGATTGCACTTCATTATTGTAAAGAAATTGTTGAGGATCCATTTATGCCTTTGAGAAAAATGAAAGAAAACATCAGGCAAAAGTATATGATAGATGTAAGTATTGGTCAATGCCGTAGAGCCAAACAGTAAGCATTATTTGATCATGAGGGTGGCCTGATTGAGCATTATGGCAAGTTGTATCAATATAGAGATGCTATTCTAGAATCTAAACCAGGGTCAAGTTGTCGGGTAGATGTCGATGTATCAGCAAATGGGAAAGAAACTTTCAAAAGGATATATATTTGTTTCAAAGGGGTTAAAGATGGGTGGTTAGCAGGCTATAGAAAGGTGATCGGGTTGGATGGCTGTTTTTTAAAGCATACATGTAGGGGGGACTACTAACAGCAATGGGAAGGGATGGAAATAACCAAATGTACCCCATTGCATGGGCTGTAGTAAGGATTGAGAATCATGAAAATTGGGGTTGGTTTATTGTTCAACTGGTTAATGACTTAAATCTGAAAGATGGAGATGGAATAACAATCATATCTGATTCCCATAAGGTAACACATTTAATAATTTAAATGTCATTTTTGTTAATTCTGTTTATTTGTTCTTAATCAATACCTTTTGACATAGGGATCACTTGATGCTGTTCATGACTGGATACCGCAAGCAGAACACAGGAAATGCACAAGGCATCTTTATGCCAATTTTAAGAAGAAGTACAGCGGAATGCAGTACCAAAGACTTTTTTGGGCTGCAACATCATGTACATTAGAACAGCAGTTTGATCAGATCATGGAACAGATAAGATTGTTAGACCAAGCAACCTTTGATTATTTGGTTCAAAGGAATCCCAATTCTTGGTCAACTGCTTTCTTTGAGATGGACCAGAGATGTGCTGCATTTGAGAACGGTATATCGGAAAGTTTTAACAGAGCAATCTTGGAACCAAGACATAAACCTATCATAACAATGCTAGAAGAGATTAGGTTATACATAATGCAAAGATTGGTTGCAATGAACAAGCTTGCTTCAAGTTTAGAAGACACTGTAACACCTAGTATAAGAAGAAGGTTAGAGGTACTCAAAGAAAAACAAAGGTAAATGCTCTTTATGCTTGTATATAAGTCATTGTTTTTGTTAGTATTTGACCTGTATACTAATCTAGTTGTTTCTGTTATTGCAGAGATTAGATTGTATATAAGAGTGGCTACCAAGAACTTGAAGTCAGAAGGTATGATGAGAGCTATGGAGTGAATTTACTTAACAAGGTATGTACCTGTAGGATGTGGGAGTTGAGTGGGGTTCCATGTGTGCATGTTGTAGCTGCAATCTTGCATGAAGGAACTGAAATAGATCAAGGAGTAAGCCACTGGTATAGTCAAGAGTTTTTGTTTAATGCTTATCAATTCTCCATTAGACCCGTACCTGGGTCTAACATGTGGAGAAGGACTAATGACGTTCCACCCTTACCTCCACTTTTAAGAAGGATGCCTGGTAGACCACAGAAAGAGAGAATAAGAGCCCCTGATGAAAACAATGGAGCACAAATTAGTAGGAGGGGGTAGAACAATGACCTGCAAAAACTGTTGGAAACAGGGTCATAATAAGGCAACATGTCAAGAAGAACCCCAACCTAAACCTGTTGTAGAGAAGAAAAAACCAGGGAGAAAGCCTGCTGTTGTTGTTGGGCAACATGCATCTAGTAGAGGTGGTAGGGCTGGAAGAGGTCAAGGAGGTGGAATTGGGGGTTCTGGTATTGGGGGTTCTGGTATTAGGGGTTCTGGTATTGGGTTGGATGAGACAGCTGAAGGTAGTGGTGGTAGGGGTGTTGGATCAGGTAGAAGAGGAGTTGGAAGAGGTGTTGGGAGAGGTGTTGGGAGAGGAGTTGGGAGAGGTGGTGGTAGGGGTGGGGGTTTTGGTATTGGGGGTTCTACTAACAGGGGTGGTTGGACTAGGAAACCATGTACAAAGGCTGGTTCAAGTAGGGGAGCCAAAACTTCTACATCAAATGGATGGTTAACTGCAGAACAGGTATACCCACTTAATTTCATTAATTTTTATTTAATTTTGTATACATCTAATAGTGCTAAACAAGAGAAAACATGTAATACAGGAATATCAATTAGAGCATGATGAGGAGAATTTTAGGGAGTTTATGCATGAAGAATCACTGAGAGAGGCAAGGGAAAAAGCAGAACAAGAAAGGATTGATAAAGAAAGAAGGGAAGAGCAGGAGTGGGAAGATAGGCATGATTACTACAATCCAGCTGATTGGATACATGACATTGAACATGATTGTGCACACAATCAAATGTTGAGATTTTATGCACCAACCATGATGGAAGCAAGAGTTGAAGCTGCTGTTGGTCAATCTGTTTTACCACACATTCATTCACAGCCTACACAACAATCTGTTGGTCAAACTGTAACAACTACAGATATAGAAGATGCACCAACCATGATGGAAGCAAGTGTTGAAGTTGCTATTGAAGATCAAGTGGTGGATGGAACTGATGCTAGAGGCAAGGCTCCCATGTCAGTTGATCCAAAACCTGCACCAAAAAGGAAGAGGGGTAGGCCACCATCACATGTAGATGGAGTAAGGATTTATCACACGAACCGTGGCAGATCCGAAAGAATTGCCAAAATGAAGTTGAACAAACCATTTGTGTTTGACAAGAATGGTACTGGAAGTACTCCAGATAAATCCTTTGATGTTTCTCCTTAACTTTCTAAACATTAATGTTTGTAATGAACTTTTAGGAACTTATAAGTGCTTAGCTTCTGGTAATGGGTCAAAAGGGTAGTCAAGTGAATCTGGGTATTGCAAGGTTTATGGGACTTGCAAATTTTGTTGTAATCTTTTTGTCTTGAACTATGTATTTGACTGCCATGATATATGGAAAAGCAGCACTTAATTATGTTTAGATTCCTTTTGTGTGTTGTTTAATCATACTTGATAAAAGCTCCAAAATCTTGCAGAAAACAAGACAAGATTGTGAGTTTGTTTATTGAACTTGTGCACAATGTCTCATACAACTTGTGGCAGACAACCAAACTTGTGCACAATGTCTCATACCACATGTGGCAGACAACCAAATTTGTGCACAATGTCTCATAACACTTGTTGCAGACAACCAATGAATAAATAGGGCAACAAACAGAACATTGAAGGCATAAATAATGGTTCAAAGCTGATACATACTTAAACAAAACATTCAGTACACAAAACCTAGTTCAAAGCTGATACATACTTAAACCCTACACATTCAGAACACAAAACCTAGTCCAAAGTTCATCATCAAGGGCTGATACATACTTAAACAACACAAATCCTACTAATATATAATTCATAACATAGAAAAACAACAATAAGGCCACCATGATCAAAGTTGTCTTCTTCCAAAACCTTGCATTCTTCTTACTCTTGATCAACTCATCTTGCACCACAGCCAATTGTTCAAGGCTTCTTATCTCAGCATCAACTTCCTGTCTCTGTTGAGGATTCAGCTGGAAATGCATCTGATACAAAAGCCCTTTGTACCAAGTATTATCCAATTCAGTGTCATACCAATAGAACTCATTACACTTTCTCACACCAGTTTTCTGCAAGTTAGGTGTCATCCAATTCATTGTCATATCTTATCATACAATTAAAATTAATGCGTAATAAAATTAAATTAGGTGTCGTTAAATCTAACTTACGTATCTGTTGGGGCGAACTAAGAATCTTCTAGCAGGATTGGCGGGTTTCCATGAAGTGTACTCCATCAATGGAAGATTACACGTACATTCAGAAGGGATGTTTTGTTCGTAATGCCAATTTGCCATTTTTTAGTTTTGATGGAAAAGAAAATAGGGTTTATTTTTAGATCTCTAGAAATTAGGGTTTATGTTTAGATCTCCATTTTTTATTTTGGATGGAAAACAATAAAGTGAAGGTCAAAGGGGACGGTGGGTATTTAGGTTTAGGTATGTGGGTTTGGATCTTTGATATTGGATCGGGTCGTATGGAATAAATGATTTCTCTACCATCCACGTAGATATATCAACTGAATTTATAATTTTTTTTAATTAATTAAATGACGTGTAAATTTTCCCGGTCATAGTGGTAATATTATTACAAAACAAACAAGTAGAAGGGTAAAGTCACGAGATAAAATAGTAAGTGTTTAAAGTCGGCACAAAACAATAAGTAGGATGGTATTTTATGGCTTTTACCCTACATAAACCCTAATTAAAACCTAAAAACAATTTCTAATGATAAAAACCCATTAATTACATAATTAATTACAGATTATTAACAAAACCTAATTAAAAATTATGAATGTCAAACCCTAATCCATCATATTAGGTTGAATACGTAAATTAAACGTTAATTAAGCATAGTTTTTTAGTGCATACCTTAAACCATAATTGAATAATTGGGTTTTTTTGATCCAACATTGTTAATCACGACTGATATTAAGTTTGAGAGAAGGAAAAATCATTTTTGGGGCTCAAGGGATCAATATGGGTAATTAAAACTAACCAGGAAGCCTAATAGTACTCCAAATGGGCTCTCCTTCCCTTCCTTAAACAAAATTGGGCCCAAAACTAAGCCCAACACCCTATGGCCGACTTTTTTAATTATATTACTATAAATGAGGATTTTTTCCTTTTTCAATTCAAGACGAAGGAAGGAATGGAAGGAGTCCTTGAAAATGGCCCGTGGTTGATTAGGATGGTTCCCATGATTTTGAATATTTGGTCGCCTACTACTGATCTGAAAAAGGCGGAGATTAAGAAAGCACCAGTTTGGGTTAAGATTCATCATGTGCCGATTGTTGCTTATTCGGAGGTTGGTCTTAGTCTTATCACGACCCAAATTGGCACTCCTATTATGTTGGATTCTTACACGAGTAATATGTGTGTTAACTCGTGGGGTCGGAGTACATATGCTCGGGCGCTCGTTGAGGTTTCAGCTGAAATGGAGTTATTGGATTCGATGGTAATTGCAGTCCCTAAAGGTAGTGGAAAAGGGCATTCATTGGTTACTGTTGATATTGAGTACGAATGGAGACCTCCAAGATGTGCTACATGCTTGATCTTTGATCATAATAGTGATATGTGTCCGAAAGTGCATAAGGAAGTGGTTACTCATGTTACTAAAGATGGCCATGATAACACGTGCTGTCCTAAAATTGTTACGGCTTGCCCTATGGCTACGCAAGTTGCTGATCTTAGCAAGGTCAATGAGCAAAAGGAGGAAGGTTTTCAGAATGTAAAACGTAAGAAGAAGAGAGGTAAAAAGACTAATGGCAGCGTGAATGGAGGTTTCCAGGTTGGTAGTAAACCTATTTATGTTCCTAAAGTCAATTTACCAGCTAGTTCAACCTCCAAGTATAATAAGAATGCTCCATCGATACCAAAGGCCGGTACGAGTGCGTCTTCTACTAAGAGTGGACCGGCCCTTGTTGCGGTGACTCCAATTAATCCTACTAAACGGACGAATAATCCAGATTCTAATTCTGAATTTCCAGCAACGTTTAAGGCAGGTTTCATGAATAATATTAGTCGGAATGAGGGTGGTGTTGGTACATCAAATAGCTTTGAGATTCTAAATCAATCTGATTCGGAGGTAGAAGAGGTTGAGAATGTCTATGATGAAGCTGCATACTTATATCATGACAAGAGGGATAAAGCTAAATGAAGACAAGAATAAATCTTTGATTTTATTTTGTTCTATTTTTTAGGTGTGTAAATGTATATGGCATGTCATATACATCGTTGTAGGCGTTTATCAAGCGTTTAGCTTGAGGTTAATGTGGTATTTCAGCCACATTCCATCTGTACTTCAATGTTTTTTGGTGTAATATATTTTACCGGGGATAGTCCCTTTTACCCAAAAAAAAATTAACTATTAGTTATTAGCTTAAATTCCCTTAATTTATTTCAGCTCCTAAAGCTTCCGAAACCTCAAAACCGCAAAACTAGTCAAATTTACGCATATACCGTAAAAGACGTAAAAATATACAGTTTTATAAAAACTCTTAGAATATAAAATAAACTATATAACTAAGTCCTAAATGATTTAAAACCATCCAGTAAATTATTCCCGTGACTAAATACCTCTTCCGAGACCCCTAAATGCAAAACCCTAAACCGTAAAAATACGATCTTCCATAATACATATACGTATACGTAAAACCACTAAACAACACCATCTCATTTCATAGTCACTACATTGTGAGCTCATGAACATGAAATCATCACACATCGTTTCACTCACAAGGTACCCCGTACCCGAAACGATATCCAAACCACAATCTATACACATCAATAAACACATAAGCACATAAAAGCGCATATTTGCACAAAACACCCTAAAGTATAGTCTAAGTGACGAACCCCAAAACCATGGTTGTCACATGTGGGCTCGGGTACTTGAAAATTTTTACAAGGCATGTAATTAATCCATTTAGATAAAATACTTTATGTTATGTTTTTATTAATTAATTTTATTAATTAATTTATGGTTTAATTAAAATATGACTTAGCTTATAATGTTTATTTAATAAAAATCATGTTATAATTGTATGTACATTTTATTTAAATAAACTTATGTTAAAATAATTATTAATTTAATTATGCATGTACACTAATTTAATTAATTAAAACTTAGGTTAATCAATTAATATATTTAAGGTAAAGTTTAATAACATGAAACATGTAGTATTAATAATTAATAAATAACTTATGATAAACATGGAATGACATTATTAATTAATAATAATAAGTTAAGCCTAAGTATTTATTATTTATTAAACTTTACAATATAATTATACATGACATAATATAAGCTTATTAAACTATATGTTATATCATTTAATTATTTAATAAGCATACGATTAATTATGAAAATATATTAATTATGGAAACATTTTAATTATGGAAGTATACTAATTATGGCAACATGATAAATATAGAAACACACTAAATATGATAACATGCTATTTATAGAAACATGCTAAATATGGAAACTTTCTATTTTTGGAAACTTACTAATTATGGAAACTTTCTATTTTAGAAACTTACTATTTTTGGAATGTTACTATATATGGAAACCTGCTATTTTTGGAAAGTTACTATATATAGAAACATGTTATTTTTAGAAAGTTACAAATTATGTTATAACAAGTACTGTAACACATAAAACATGAAATACATGAATCTAAAATACATGAAACTTTAAGCAACACATGATTTAAACATGAAATAATAAGATAAGACAAGAACAAGTATAATAAGTATGAATAAGTCAAGTAAACTGAATAACAAGTATGTATAAGTAGAACCGACACTTATTCATGTCCCTTCATTATGTAGCTATCGTGAAGCCGGAGTGATCTTCCACGTTCATTTTCTTCTTCATTTACTGGACATAAGGTACGGATATTCTGTCCTTCAGTAAGGACACATCTTTCCTATATTAGGCTTCCCCGTTTGCAGCCATCTGTTTTCCTCAATAGTTTAAGTGTATTTTTTTTTGGTAAAAGGGTAGCAATGACCCCGGTAAATAGAACCAAAAAAAGCGTTGAAGTACAAGGAATGTGGCTGAAATACCACATTAACCGCAAGCTACAGGCAGCTTGTTAAACAAAATGTTTACGACAGGCCATAAACATTAACTAGTCTAGAATACTGGAAATATATAAACTAGACAAAAACCAAGACGATAACATAAAGTTACGAGGAAAATAATAAAATATCAACATGGGATCAGCCAGAAGGAGTGCTTGCCCCAATATGAGTATTGAGAAGATTCACCGATTCATCAAAGACGACCTCGACTCCCTCCTCTTCCTCATTATCTTCCTCGCTTACTTGAGCCCCTTCGTCAATACCAGGCATGGACAAAGATGAAAATTTATTAGATGTAGAAACACTGCTCATTTGAGCTTTAGCCTTGTTCGGACCATTAAGATTGCTAGACTGCTGCAACTGACCAGATTTAGTATTCAACTTACTACTATTATCAGCACTCGTACTTGTAGTATCCAAGTGAGTTTTTGGGCGAAAAACAACCGTCTTACCTGCTTGGAAACCCTTGCTCAATGGAACACCTCTCGGAACTTGAGTCCCTAAATTACCTTTGTACTTCTTCCTCTTGCTTTGCACTTGTTGGAACCCATCATTATCAACATGAGTTGTCACTTTTCCAACCGTTATAGGTTTAACAATTTTCGGACAAGAATCAACGGAATGACCAAAAATATTACAAGTATGACATCTAGGCGGTTTCCATTCGTATGCAACTCGAATTAACTCCTTAGTACAACCAAATAGTTTAAGTGTATTAAACACATCAATATATGTTATGATTATTTTAGATTGCCTGAGCAATATACATGCATGCCAGTTTCACCTAGTTATGGGGGTTCCATAACCATAGCACTAGAGGCACCAGTGTTATGACTCTTTTGCGGTGAGAGTGATTGCTCGCAGCGTCCCTTTACGTTATTTGGCCTTTGTTACTGTTATCATGTGGGGCAAATGGGTGCATCCTAGCACAAGTTAGTAAGATTTCATGGTAACTACGGTGTATGCCTTGCGTCCGTTACAAGAGCTGATCCCTCCACTCATTTTATATATATGATTAGAGGCAGCCCCTCTAATTGCATGATGAGGTCACCCCTCTATGTATTCATGTACGTTGATATAACATGACCTATATGGGCTCCGGGCACATTTAAAATAAAGATTTTCAGAATTAACTAAACATAAGTCTTTTCAGAAATATAAAACCAATCTTATGAAATTAAACCAGGTTTTCCAGGACTTACACTTATTCCGTTGCTATTCATTTCATTTCATTACTTACTTATGTTTATGTTTTGCATTCATTGTTATATATCCACACACTGAGCGTATTGCTCAATCGTATTTTCTTTCCATGTCCCAATACGGCAGGTACTAAAGGGCAAAGCTAGGAACCAAGAGTACGTGCATGGAATGAGGCGCCAATCTTCTTTCCTTCTTTAATGTATTTACATACTTTTGCTTTGCTGGACATTGTTTAGTCCCTACCTTTACATTCTATACTTATGCATTTCGTGTGTGGAGTGTTGGGAATTATTTGTTAAGTGTCAAGTATCGTTAGTGTTATTCAAGTACTGTTAGTTATCTTTCAAGTACCGTTAGTGTTAACACGGTACATAGTAAGTACTGCTACTTATAAAGTAAGTACTGCTATATTGATTAGGACGAATATATCTTTGTATAAGATATGTTATAGTTATAGTTAAAGTATATCTTATGTGATATACTTAAATAGTTAGAATATTGGTAATATATCGTCTGTGATATAGTTATCTTTAAAGAATACTCTAAGGTTTCTAGGATTCCTTACTCTATAAAAGGAACATAGGTACAATGTCATTTATGTACCTCATTCAAGTCGATTAATAATAGAATCGAATAGTTAAAAGTAATTCTGCTCTTTTGTGCGTTATAAGTTAGATTCCGCATAACTTATTTAGCTTGAGTAAGAGTTCTCAAAGTGTTTTAGTTTGATTACAAACTACTATACTAGTTCTTAACAGAATATAGATCCAATCAAAGGGATCAACAAGTGGTATCAGAGCTTGTTGAGAAACTCTGAAAAAGAAGAACACAACCCCATACACTTCACTCACACCAAAACTCAATGTCTCAACATGGTGATGACACTCACTTGGATGATATTCCAAATCCTGATCCAATACCACAAGGATAACCATATGTTGTGCATCCTGCACCAGCACAAGCTGTTCAAGCCGTGAATGTTGTAGCTACCTATACAACTACAACACCTTCTCATACTCTTTCTGCTGTCAAACTCCCAGTGCTCAAATGTTTATGAGACATGGGCTATGCAGATGGAACATTACTTGAACCACACAGATCACACTGTGTGGCAAGTTATCAAGAATAGGAATACACATAAGAAGCTACACTGGTTTCATGATGGTACATGTTATGCTCTACCTGCTATGACTGCTAAGGAGGTACAAGCAGAGATCTGAGAGTGAAAAGCCAGAACTGCTTTGCCTATGGCTCTTTTAGAAGACATCTTACCTAGCTTTCATCATTATAAGGATGCCAAGGCTATGTGGGATGTCATAGAACTTAGATTTTTTCTTAAGAAAGAATTTGATAACTTCTCAATTTCCAGTATAGAGGGAATACATGGTGGCTATGGAAGATTCAGTAAGTTGCTTATTCAATTTGCAGTTTATAGACAAGTAAATCCTAATGAAGAAGCTAATCTAAAATTTTTAAGAAGTGTTTCACAAGAGTGGAAAGCAATGGCTATGCACTTCATCACAAGAGATGATCTGGAGACAATTCCTTTTGATGATCTCTATAACAATCTTAAAGCATACGAGATGGATGTAAAAGGCATTGAGGTGACCAAAACAGAAACTACAACAAAGTCTAACTTGGCTTTTATGTCAAAAGGAAATAGCGGTACTTATTTTCATAATACCGCTAGTAGATCAAGCAGCGGTACATATTTCAAAAATACCGTGGGGGGACTTACAAGCGATACTTACCCACAAAGTACTGAAGTCAGCCCCATAGTCTCTCAAATTCCACATGGAAGATCTTCACCATTGTTTTGTGACAATGATGCCTTCTCATTCTTTGCTGGACAAGACAACAGGCCAAGACTAACACTCAATGACTTGTTCCAAATGGATGATGCTGATGTTGAAGAGATGGATCCTAAATGGCAAGCTGCTATGGTGTCAGTAAGATCTAACAGGTTTTTCAAGAAGACTGGAAGAAAGATGACTGTTGATCCTAATGAGCCATTAGGATATGACAAGTCCAAAGTTGAATGCTATAACTGTGGAAGGAATGGACACTTTGCAAGAGAATGCACTAGAGACAAAGCTGAGAGTAGCAGTCAAAAGTCAAAGAACAGCTATAGAACCAGTCCAAGAATGATTGAAAGTTTTCCAAAAGGAAACAGCAGGAGTCCTAAAGGAACCAAAGAATTGGTGACTGTAGATGGAGTGATCAACTGGGCTGAAGATGAAGAAGAAGAAGAGCTTGTTTTAATGGCTCTCTCTCATGAAGATACTGAGGTACATCCTTGTTCTAAAGACTATGTTCTTAAATTTAATAGCTTAAAAATAGAACTAGAGGAACATTATCAAAAAGTCAACACATGCATTGTAGAACTAAATGCTTTTAAACAGGGTGTTGTTAAGTTAGAAGAAAATATAGTTTTGTATAAAAAGGGTCAACAAAACTATGAAGAAAAAATAAGAAGTTTAACTCTTCAAATGAGGGAAAAAGATGTGGAAATTAAAGCCTTTGAAAGACAACTTTTGAAAATGTCAGCAGAAAATGAAGCTTTAAAAGCCAGTCTTTATAATGAAAGGGAAGTGACTAATCATTGGCAAAAGTCCTCTAAAGGATTGGGAAAACTGATTAATTCATAAATGGGGTATAATACAAAGCTTTTAGCTAAGTATAAAATATTTATCGTCCGATCTCTTCGAATTGATTACCGGCTAAGAGTGTGACTCAATTGTCTTTTGGAAAACAAGAGGATGTGTTTGTTTGATTATCTAAATTTCAAAACTAAAAGCAAGTAAGAAAATTGTCGTTGTGTAAAGTGAAAGTTTTAAAAAAGTTAAACTACAAATAAAAGTGTGCAATCTTTTGGAAATTAAAATCTAAATGATTAAAAACTTGGAAAGTTGTTTAAAATAAACCAAGACAAAAGGCGGGAAAGATTAAATGTGAAAACTAAGAAAACAATTCAAAATCTGAGTCCGATCGTAATGTGATCGTATTCAAACAATACTTCCAGATCGCAGTCAATGCGATCGCAACCAAGGAGTTAGATCGTACTCACTAGTACGATGGGTAGGGCGATCGTACTCACCGATCGCAACCACGATCGCAACAAGTGGATCGTGGTCAGGATCGTAGCCTGATCGTAACAAAACGGATCGCAATCAATGCGATCACAACTAGAGATCGTGACACACCATCGCACTCCCAGATCGTAATCAATGATCGTGGTGTGGATTTGAAAAATGTAAAGATCGCAGTCAATGCGATCGTAGCACAAGATCGTGGCCAAGTAAAACCTCGTAAGATGGAAATGGCGTCCAAATAGTAAATAAGCTCAAATGAATAAGCAGTTACCAATAAGCACTTTCAAACTTCTAAACAAAGATAAATAAGCACATTTTCAAAAACTTTTGAATCTAAACATGAAACTTAATAAACCGAACATAAAAATTCAAACTATTTAAAAAGCTTAAAAATAAATAAGCCAAAATACAAATAAGCCAATAAGCACCAAAAGCTTATAGCTTATATCGTATAAAAGCTTACGTAAGAATACAAAGATTAACTTTCTAAACTCCAAAACATCAAATTCAAACACGAAACAAGTATGTTTCGGATCAAAATCACTCAAAATCAAGAAATGTAGAAAGAGAGTAAAGAACACAAACTTAAACTTAAACTTTTGATTAATAAAACTCAAATACAAAGATTAACTAAAGCTTAACTTAAAAGAAAAGATGAAGTTTTAGTGAGAGAAAGTTAAACACTTTCTCTCTCTAAAATAAAAACTAAAACAAAGAAAAATAAAACTAGCTAACCACCTTCCTAATGTGATTAGGAGGGTATTTATAGGCTAAGTGGGAGGTGCATGTGTGGTGTGCTTCCTTGTTTCTTTTCTTCTCGACTCGATTTAATTCTTTGTCTTTTCTCGACGTCATCTCGGGAGTTGAACTTTTATTAATAATTTTCTTCTTTAATTTAGACTTGAGTTCTTCGACGTCATTAAACTTCCGTCTTTAGACTTTTTCTTCGATAAATCTTCAGAATAGGTCTTGGACATCCGTTGTTTAAGCACTCTTGATCTCTTGACTTCGTCTTTTCTCGTTTTCTTCGATAAAAGCCCGTGAAAGCCCGTGTTTTCTCCCTTTTTCATCTTTTGGTCCTAAAACACAATAAAAACACAAACCACGCATAATTCCGATTTTTACGACATAAAATACACATTTTGGTCTTGTTATTATTGGAAATAAGTGGTAAAAGGATAAGTGTTTTCACACTTATTAAATCCCCTACACTTGACCATTGCAATGCCCTCATGCATTGCATTAATTATAAAGCACAGTTTACATTTTCCATCATAAATAACCCACCTTGGCCTTTATTAAATACTAACCATTAAGAAAAATAAAAAGATAGAAATATATACAAAACAAGTAAAGAAATCAAAAACTTACTTTGGGGTTTTGGCTGTCATGAACGTTTATCATTCTCAAGTTTCATGTTCCCCATACCAAGCTTAAAAACGAGATCATTGTTATTATAAGTTAGCAAACTAACACGAATTCATGTGGGCCAATTATTTACTTAGACTCCCTTATTCCTAGGTGTATCTCTTATATTTTATTATTGTCTTGAATGATCACGAGGATGCATTTTTGACATATTTCGATAGTTATTTAGGCTGAAAATAAAGTGAACGATTTAATCAATAGTTAGCTAAAGGACAAATTCTTTTAAAACTGCTTCTCGGGACCTCATAAAGTTCATATCTTGGCATAACTCGCTTCACGATTTGAGACCTTTCTCGGACCGATATTTGGCAGCGACTTCATACTTCAAATCTTGAGAGACGTTCTCGAAATTATGGTCTTCTCTTTATAATGGGAATTTCTTCACTTGAAGTTTTGAGAGATTTTTCATCTTTGGACCACGACTTCTTCATTTTTCTCCAATCTATATTTTAGACTTTGATATACAACGATCCGCCTCCTTTTAGGACTTCGATCTATTTATCCTCATACCTTGCTAGGGTCTTTTCGGATAGACTTCTCCATGATCTTTTAGGGGAGTATTTGCTTTTCGTCGTGTGTCTTGATCCTTCATATTGATTTTTGATAAATGATTCTTCACATCACTTTTGGATCTTTAGCAACAAAATGTAGCCCTCATGCCTTGTTAGGGCCTTTTCGAACTCGCCAATCTTCGCATCCCGCTTCAATAAGTTATGCCTTGGCTATGAACTCTAATCGTACAACCTTACTTATTGCAGATAAATTTATTAACAAGCGATGGGAGAATAGGCTCATAATTAACTCACATAAATTCATGAAAGAATACCAAACTTATAATTGACTCTTTCATCTCTCGTCCTCCACAGTTTAAAATCTCAAGGAATGAGACTCGTGGATGCTTAGCCAATTAAATCAAAGTTTTGGGTTTTCGAGTCATCTATAGGATCTTGCAAATTCTTAGACTTTTTCAAGTTTAGAAATCGCATTTTAAAGTTCCCTTGATAAACAACTCTCTAGGATCAATTATAGGAACTTGCGAAAAGTTCTTGTTCTTAACCCGTGAGAGTTAAGACTTTCACGTTTTAAAGCTCCCTATATAAAATCCTAGCAAAACTTGACTTAAACACGTTAAGGATACTAGCTAGAGTAAACTTAGATAAGTAAACTCGGGTTGAGTCAAAAGATTCACAACGTTGAAAATTAAAACCACTTTATTAAAATTTATTCTTAGTAAAGAAAGAAAATAACGATAACAAAGGAAAACTACAAGGCCAAAATAGATTAAAAATTTTGAAAAATGTTGAAAAATCAAGTTATCCGGTTAAAATGAGGGCAAATTCAAGAAAAAGACCACTTACTTCGATAGAAGTCCCCCCTACACTTGATATAAACATTGTCCTCAATGTTTAAGCTTGTGGGAGTAAACTCCCCTACACTTATGACATTGTGCACTTTGTTTAAATCTTGCTAAGGAAAGGACAACTAAAGTGATTTCAGTGTGAACATATAAGATATGAATAATTGAATCACGACAGTTTAGGATAGAACCAGGAAGATGGGAACATGAAATCACGGTTTGTCAAAAGTCATCGAGGTGCTCTTTGAAGCTTGAATCCCTGCACATAAGAAGAAACAAGACAACAAACACATACGGGGCTCCCCCTACACTTATTATGAAAACGGTAAAGGATAGATCACGGGTTGCCTCCCGAGAAGCGCTTGTTTTTTATAACCGATTCACGAGCCTGACTCGACCCAAAACTAGTTCATGGGAAACGTGGTGAGGGATGGAATCATCTCATGAGAGATGTCCTCACCAAAGTACAGCTTCAAACGCTGGCCATTCACCTTAAAATTAGGCCCATTTGGCTGAGAAAGCTCAATGGTGCCATATGGAAAGACTTTGGTGATGGTGAATGGACCAGACCAGCGGCTCTTCAACTTGCTAGAAAAGATCTTCAATCGAGAGTTAAAGAGTAAAACTTGATCACCAACGTGGAACTCTCGATTCTTAATTCTTGCATCGTGGATGATCTTGGTCTTCTCCTTGTAGATCAATGAGTTCTCATAAGCTTCATTCCTCAATTCATTAAGCTCGTTGAGTTGAATCTTCCGAAGATCACCGGCTTTGTTGATGTCGAAGTTGGCCCACTTCAAGGCCCGGTATGCCTTATGTTCCAGCTCGATAGGGAGGTGGCATGCTTTCCCGTACACAAGACGATAAGGTGTACAACCAATCAGCGTCTTAAAAGAGGTACGGAAAGCACACAGAGCATCATCTAACTTGTCGGCCCACGCGGCACGATGCCTTCCCACAGTACGTTCCAGAATTCGCTTCAATCCACGGTTGGAAATCTCGGCTTGCCCATTGGTTTGGGGATGATAGGTGGTGGAAAGATGGTGATTGACACCATACTTAGCCATGACTCTTGCAAATTGATCATTGCAAAAATGAGTCCCGCGGTCACTGATTATAGCACGAGGAACACCGAATCGAGCAAACAGCTGCTTCATAAAGTTCACAACCAGCCTCGCATCGTTCGTTGGGAGAGCCTTAGCTTCAACCTATTTAGAAACGTAGTCAACGGCTACGAGGATGTACTTGTTCCCTTTGGATGATGGAAATGGCCCCATAAAGTCGATGCCGCATACATAAAAAATTTCACATTCTTGTATGAAATGTTGAGGCATCTCATCTTTATGTGTGATCTTTCCTTGTCGTTGGCAAGCATCACAATGCTTAACCATTTCGTGAGCGTCACGATAAATGGTGGGCCAATAGAATCCAGAGTCAAACACTTTCTTAGCGGTGTAGTTGGGACCAAAGTGACCACCGGTGGGTCCTTTATGGCAAGCATCAAGGATTTGTAAAGCTGCCGGCCCATCAACACATCGACGAATGATCAGATCAGCACATTGTTTGAAGAGATAAGGGTCATCCCAGAAGTAAGTCTTAATATCTTTAAAGAACTTCTTCTTTTGTTGGGATGTTAACCCTTTGATGAGAATACCACCCGCTAAGTAGTTTGCAATGTTTGCAAACCACGGGGTGTCATCAAGATTAGAGTGAATAGACATTAAGGCCTCAAGGGGAAAAGAGTCATTGATCTCTTGGTTCGGATGATCCCCTTGATATGGATCCTCAAGTCTACTCAGATGATCCGCTGCTAGGTTTTCGGCCCCCTTTTTGTCACGAATTTCAATGTTAAATTCTTGAAGGAGCAAAACCGAACAAAGAAGTCTTGGCTTAGAATCTTGTTTAGTTAACAAGTACTTCAACGCGGAATGGTCGGTATAGACAATTGTGGTGGAAAGGACAAGATAGGGGCGGAACTTCTCAAAAGCATACACTACAACTAAAAGCTCTTTTTCGGTAGTGGTATAATGCAATTGAGCCCCTGTCATTGTCTTGCTAGCATAGTGGATTGGTTGGAAGTGTTTGTTCACTCTTTTGCCCAAAATCGCTCCAATAGAAAAGTCGCTAGCATCGCACATCAATTCAAAAGGTAGCTCCCAATTAGGGGTGACTAAGACCGGTGCCTTAGTTAGCTTATCCTTGAGAAGATTGAAGGCTTCAATACACTCTTTGGAAAAGATAAAAGGAGTATCTTTTTCCAAGAGGTGGGTCATCGGGCGAGCGATTTTAGAGAAATCCTGAATGAAACGACGATAGAAACCCGCGTGACTCAGAAAACTTCTCACACCCTTCACGGTTGAAGGTGGAGGTAATTTGGCTATGACATCCACTTTAGCACGGTCCACTTCAAGACCGGCTTTAGAGATTTTATGTCCCAGCACAATGCCTTCTTTTACCATGAAATCGCATTTTTCCCAATTCAGAACAAGGCGAGTGTCTTCACACCGCTTAAGCATACGTTCTAAATTGGCAAGGCAAGAAGAGAATGAATCACCATAGACCGAGAAATCATCCATGAAGACTTCCATGGTTTCTTCAACCATGTCATGGAAGATAACCATCATGCACCTTTGGAATGTCCCAGGAGCATTGCATAAGCCGAAAGGCATTCTTTTGTAAGCAAATGTTCCATAAGGACAAGTGAATGTGGTTTTCTCTTGGTCTTGGGGATCGATGGGTATTTGAAAATAACCCGAGAAACCGTCTAAGAAGCAGTAATAGTCATTACCCGCTAGACGTTCAAGCATTTGGTCCATGAAAGGAAGGGGAAAATGATCCTTTCTCGTAGCATCATTGAGTTTGCGGTAGTCTATACAAACTCTCCACCCTGTAACGAGACGAGTAGGAATCAACTCGTTGTTTTCATTGGGAACAACGGTGATTCCGCCTTTTTTAGGCACACAATGGACTGGACTAACCTATGGTGAATCCGAGATAGGGTAAATCATGCCCGCATCAAGAAGTTTGATAACCTCTTTTTTGATAACGTCATGGATCTTGGGATTCACCCTTCTTTGGCTTTGAATAGTGGGTTTAAAGTCGTCCTCCATGAGAATTTTATGCGTGCAAAAGTGAGGATCAATTCCACGAATATCAGAGATTTTCCAAGCAATCGCTTTCTTATGATTCTTCAGCACGGTGATAAGTCGGGATTTTTCTTCTTCTTTCAGGTCCTTTGCGATGATGACTGGTAACTTCTTGTTGTCTTCAAGGAAAACGTACTCGAGATGAGACGGAAGATCCTTAAGCTCTAAATCCGGAGGATTTTCGATGGACGGCGTAGTCAACTTCGGATCATCGGTAGAGATAACCTTAGGAGACTGTGGAGAAATATGGTCCTCATTGAGAAGTTTCTAAATGGTACGAATGTCTTCATCCCAATTGGAGGGAGAATCGTCATATTGCAAATCCACATCTCCCAGAGTTGCTTCAAATTCTTTCAAGAGGAAATCACTTTCTCCAAATGGAGTTAGTGATGGAGCAATAGAGGCAACGGTCTCAACAGTGGGTAGAGAAGAAGAACCACTTTTACAAGCGTCTTTGAAATGTTCTTCACAAGCCTCATCAAGAACGTCAATAAAATTAACACTCTCGTTTTCCGAAGGTTGCTTAGAAAGTTTACCCATGTTGAAGACGATTTTATCGTCACCAACTCTCATGATTAATTCTCCCGCGGCTACATCAATGAGAGTGTGACCGGTCCTCAAGAATGGACGTCCAACGATTAATGGAACACGAGGATCCATTTCGTAGTCAACGACAACAAAATCCGCCGGAAATGTGAATTTGTCGACGCCGACGAAGACATCTTCGGCTATCCCCACAGGATAAGCAACCGTACGGTTAGCTAATTCCAAGGTCATTCGGGTGGGGACTAGCTCGGGTAGAGATAATTGTTTCCAAACGCTTAGAGGCATTAAGTTGATACTAGCACCTAGATCGGCTAGGGCCATACAATTCTCTACCCCAGGAAAGTTGCAAGGAATCAAGAAACGACCCGGATCACCAAGTTTGGTTGGTAATTTCCTTAAGAGGACAGCAGAGCAATTCTTATTAAGTTGGGTCTGAGCGATATCAAGGAGTTTCTCCTTATCACTGAGCAGATCTTTAAACATTTTGGCGTACTTCGGCATGTGAGCGAGAGCCTCAGCAAAGGAGATATTGAAATTCAGTTGTTTAAACATTTTTAGAAAGTTAGAAACCTGAATATCATCCTTGTTTTTCAACTTCTCTTTCCTCAACCTTGAGGGATAAGGTATATTGGGTTGAGATGAAGGCTTCGGAATGGAATTCTCACTCACATCCTTGGGTGGTGGAGGGGTGGAAGTAGAAAGCGGTGGAATTAGAGAAGGGGACTCGTTTTCCTTAATCACAATCACCAGTGTAGGTGTAGGAATCTCGGGTTCCTTTAAACCTTTGCCACTGCGAGTGATGATTGCTTTCATCTCCCCTCGTGGATTAGCAACGGTGTTACTCGGAAGAGAACCCGAAGAAGAGGGTTGATTACCTTGGAAAAGCGAACCTATCATATCACGTATATTATCCGCTTGAGTGCTGAAAGAGTCTCTCATGTCTGCACGAATATCATTGCTTTGTTTTGCCATGTCATTCCTTAACTCGGCTCGAATATCGCTCCCTTGTTTCGCCATATCTCCCTTCAAGTTGATGAATTGACTCTGAAGATTCGTCATCATCTCTCTATTAGTCCTCATGAACGTCTCGATGTCTTGATTCAACGCCGTTGGTTGATTGAGAGGTGGAGCTTGGTAAGCTTGAGAATTTCCTTGAGGTAGGTATGGGTTTCTTTGGGATTGCTATTGATTGTCAGCACGAGGTTGGGTTTGGTTATTTCGGTTATAGCTTTATTGTTGATTTTGGTTTTGAGGAGTAAAATCGGGTGGTGAAAGATAGTTGTTTGAACGATAACTTAGCAAGTTACGGTCTCCTTGAGGACGAGCTTGATAGCCTCCCGTGGGATAAGTACCGTATGCCGCGTTAACGTTTTCACAAAAATTGCCTTGAGTGGAAGGACAATCATTGTAAGAGTGAGGACCACCACATGTGTCACAAGAAATAGCAACGGCTTTAGCTTGTTGAGTGTGGTTATTAGCCAAAATTTGAATATTTTTGCTCATTTCGATAATGGCTCGTTCCATGTCGGACTTGTCGGTGGTGGAGAAAGTAGATGAAACATTGAATCTCGGATTAGATCTTGAGGATGCGGATGAATCCCAATTCTTGTGGTGAGTAGTTATGTTTTCAATCAACTCTCTACACTCCTCCGGTCTCCTTTTCATAAAAGTACCACCGGCGGCGGCGTTGATCGTGTCACGATCACGAAAAGTGAGACCATTGTAGAAAGTATCAATGAGAGTGACGGGGAGCATGTTGTGATTTGGACAACGGTCGATCAAATCATTGTATCGTTCCCAAGCATCAAAGAGCAATTCATCATTGTCTTGCATGGAAAGTAGCTCGACAAAAAGCGTTGAGTCATGTCGTCCCAAGTATGAATAGAATTCTTTGGGAGACGGTCAAACCATTTTTCGGCATGGTGAGAAAGCGAGTGAGGAAATAGTTGAAGGCGAAGTACATCCATAGAAGCACCGGGCAACTTCATGCTTTGGGTGATGGTAATGAATTTATCGAGGTGTTTGTTGGCATCATCATCCGGTATTCCGCGAAATGGATTAGTTTGCACTTGTTGGATCATGTGATGCTTCAACGAAAACTCTTGAGCCGTGATTTGCATCGGCGCAATCGGGCCTCCACGTCCATTCATCGTAGGTTGGCATAGCTCCTCCATGGTTCGTAAGTCGGGTTGGGGTAGATTATTCATGTTGGGGTGGGGTGGATTATTATTGTTGTTGTTGTGTACACCGGCCATGTCTAAATTATCGAGAGTCTCGGGCTCGGGATAAGACGTTGATCGAGTACGCATACACTAAAAAGAAAATGCAAGAGAAAAATATTTTTGGTTTTATAGGTTTTTTAAATTTTTTTTGTATTTTGAAAATTTTAAAGTTTTTATGGATTTTTGAAAAATTTTGAGCAAGGAAAATAACGTTCTTAAAATAACGGGTCTCAAAATTCAATGCGTCTCTCACTAGAAACCGTTAATCTTAACGCAAAGCTTTTAGCTAAGTATAAAATATTTATCGTCCGATCTCTTCGAATTGATTACCAGCTAAGAGTGTGACTCAGTTGTCTTTTGGAAAACAAGAGGATGAGTTTGTTTGATTATCTAAATTTCAAAACTAAAAGCAAGTAAGAAAATTGTCGTTGTGTAAAGTGAAAGTTTAAAAAAATTAAACTACAAATAAAAGTGTGCAATCTTTTGGAAATTAAAATCTAAATGATTAAAAACTTTCAAAGTTGTTTAAAATAAACTAAGACAAAAGGCGGGAAAGATTAAATGTGAAAACTAAGAAAACAATTCAAAATCTGAGTCCGATCGTAATGTGATCGTATTCAAACAGTACTTCCAGATCGCAGTCAATGCGATCGCAACCAAGGAGTTAGATCGTACTCACTAGTACGATGGGTAGGGCGATCGTACTCACCGATCGCAACCACGGTCGCAACACGTGGATCGTGGTCAGGATCGTAGCCTGATCGTAACAAAACGGATCGCAATCAATGCGATCACAACTAGAGATCGTGACACACCATCGCACTCCCAGATCGTAATCAATGATCATGGTGTGGATTTGAAAAATGTAAAGATCGCAGTCAATGCGATCGTAGCACAAGATCGTGGCCAAGTAAAACCTCCTAAGATGGAAATGACGTCCAAATAGTAAATAAGCTCAAATGAATAAGCAGTTACGAATAAGCACTTTCAAACTTCTAAACAAAGATAAATAAGCACATTTTCAAAAACTTTTGAATCTAAACATGAAACTTAATAAACCGAACATAAAAATTCAAACTCTTTAAAAAGCTTAAAAATAAATAAGCCAAAATACAAATAAGCCAATAAGCACCAAAAGCTTATAGCTTATACCGTATAAAAGCTTACGTAGGAATAGAAAGATTAACTTTCTAAACTCCAAAACATCAAATTCAAACACGAAACAAGTATGTTTCGGATCAAAATCACTCAAAATCAAGAAATGTAGAAAGAGAGTAAAGATTAAAGAACACAAACTTAAACTTAAACTTTTGATTAATAAAACTCAAATACAAAGATTAACTAAAGCTTAACTTAAAAGAAAAGATGAAGTTTTAGTGAGAGAAAGTTAAACACTTTCTCTCTCTAAAATAAAAACTAAAACAAAGAAAAATAAAACTAGCTAACCACCCTCCTAATGTGATTAGGAGGGTATTTATAGGCTAACTGGGAGGTGCATGTGTGGTGTGCTTCCTTCTTTCTTTTCTTCTCGACTCGATTTAATTCTTTGTCTTTTCTCGACGTCGTCTCGGGAGTTGAACTTGTCTTAATAATTTTCTTCTTTAATTTAGACTTGAGTTCTTCGACTTCATTAATTTCCGTCTTTAGAGTTTTTCTTCGATAAATCTTCAGAATAGGTCTTGGACATCCGTTCTTTAAGCACTCTTGATCTCTTGACTTCGTTTTTTCTCGTTTTCTTCGATAAAAGCCCATGAAAGCCCGTGTTTTCTCCCTTTTTCATGTTTTGGTCCTAAAACACAATAAAAACACAAACCACGCATAATTCCGACTTTTACGACATAAAATACACGTTTTGGTCTTGTTATTATTGGAAATAAGTGGTAAAAGGATAAGTGTTTTCACACTTATTAGGGTATTATGATAAGTCAGGCCTAGGATATATTGAGGACCAACCTTGGATAACTTTAACTGACAAAGACTTATCAAAGGGTATTTTTGATAGTTCTAGTGAGTCAGATAGTACACCTGAGAATGATAGATATGCTGAAGGAATGAAGGCAGTTCCTCCACCATTATCATGAATTTTCATGCCCCTAGTAATGATACAAGTATAGAGTTAGAAGAACCAAAGGTTAAAAATACCTCAAACTCTAGTACTTTGTCCCAAGATAAGACTGTTGTGACCAAGAACATTGTTTTTCCACCTTTAATGAACAATTTTGTTTTTGAAGAATCTAAGACTAGTTTTGCTCCTAGCAAGATATTGGATAATGATGTAAAACATGATAAAACCAAGAGGGGTGGGATAGGTTTTGATAAAGTTAAGTCAAAACAACCTTTTGGGTCTTCTTTGAGAAGAAAAGGATGTTATGTTTGTGGTAGTCTAAGTAATTTTATCAAAGATTGTACTTTGCATGAAGATAAAACTGTGAAACAAAAGGCTGCACAAAAGGTCATGAAAAGCAGTAATGGGGAAAATGCACAGGTTAATAGGAAATAGAAACTTAAAAATGACAAACTTAAGTTTCATCACTCAAATAGGGTAGCTAAACAGGTTAAAAATAACTCTAACAAAAGTTTTGTTCCTAGAGCAGTACTTATGAAACAAGGTCTAGTACCTTTAAAGTCTGGTAAACCAAGTACCGGCAAGTCTAGACCTGCAAGTACTGCTAGACCAAAGTTAAGTACTGTTGGTTCAAAGTTTGTTAAACCAAAGTTCTCCAAGACTTCTAAGAATGTTGTTGAACAAGCCAAAACATCTAGAAGTAAGTTTAATAACAAACCAGTGCAAATGTGGGTTCCTAAAAGAGAAAAATAATATGTTAACGCAAGTACTGCTCAAGTGGTACTTAAGGCAAAGAAGTCTGAGCACATAGAGTCACCATATGTCTTTGACTACATAACTGAAACCATTAAGTATAATAGTAAAAGCATCATTACTGGGAATGCTTCTGAATAGATTATTAAGTGTGTAGGTCCCACAAGATCCTAGCCAAATGTGGCTTGGGTCCCTGTTAAAAACTAATAAGTTTTGTTTATGTGCAGGGACATCTAATTGATCAATTGAAAGACAAAGTTATAGTAGATAGTGGATGCTCAAGACACATGATAGGGAACAAAGATTTCCTTGCTGAATTTGAAGAATTCAGAGGAGGACCAGTAGCCTTTGGAGGTAGCAAAGGTAGAATTACTGGCAAAGGGAAATTCAATACAAGGAAGTTGGAATTTGAAGATGTGTTCTTTGTGAAAGAATTGAATGAATTCAATCTCTTTTATGTATCACAAATATGTGATAAGAAGAACAAGGTGCTGTTCATAGACAAAGACTGCTTGGTGCTGTCTAAAGACTTTGAGATGCCTAAAGAATCTTAAGTACTGCTTAAAGTACCCAGGCAAGAAAATATGTACACCTTTAATCTTCATACTATTACTCCAACAGGTGGTATTACATGTTTGCTAGCTAAGGCTTCTTATGATGAGTCTAATTTATGGCATAGAAGGTTACGTCATGTGAATTTCAAGAATCTTAACAGGTTAGTGAATAGGAATTTGGTTAGAGGGTTACCTATCAAATCTTTTAAAAATGATTTCACATGTGCTGCTTGTCAAAAAGGTAAACAACATAGAGCCTCTTGTAAGACCAAGACTGCCAATACTGTGACAAAGCCTTTGCAACTCTTGCATATGGATTTGTTTGGTCCAGTTTCTGTAAGAAGCATTAGTCATAAGACCTTTTGTCTAGTCATAACTGATGATTATAGTAGATTCAGTTGGGTTTTCTTTTTAACTCTTAAGAGTGAAACCAATGAATTACTTAAGGATTTTATCACTATAGTTTAAAAGCAGTTCACTAAACAAGTTTTAATCATTAGGACAGATAATGGGACAGAATTCAAGAATGATGAATTTGATGAATTCTGTAGGTCTAAAAGCATTAAGAGAAAGTTTAGTAATCCTAGGACTCCACAACAAAATGGAGTAGCTGACAGGAAGAATAGGACACTAATTGAGGCTAGTAGAACTATGTTGGCTGATTCTCTTTTGCCAAATACCTTTTGGGCAGAAGCAATCAATACTTCATGTTATGTGTTAAATAGAGTCTTAGTGACCAAGCCTCAAAACAAAACACCTTACGAACTTTTGACTGGTGTTAAGCCAATAAGACCTTTTGGTTGTCATGTGTCCATACTAAATACTCTTGATCATTTGGGAAAGTTTGATGGAAAGTCAGATCCAGGATATCTTGTAGGATATTCATTGTAGGATATGCCCATGTTAATTTCTTAGAAAATAAACCCAATGTACCAGGAATAGGTTATGCTTGGATGTATGATTTAGATTATCTGACTAACTCCATAGATTACTATTCTGTGCAAAAGGATTGTCAAACTAACAATGCAGGTGAGGAGTCTAGTGCAACTAATGCAGGTACTCAAGAAGAAGTTTCTTCATCAGATGATGATGTTCATATCTATGTACCCAATATACCTACTATTACTCCCATGTCTGCTACTCCCAAGAAGCAAACCATGTCATCAACAGATGATCAAGCCTCCCAAGAGCTTCAGAGGCTTCAAGATCAAGAAAATAATGCTACATCTGCTAATAAGCATTCATGAGAAGAATCTTTTGAGTCACAACCACACCTAGCGGTACTTCATCTGCAAGTACTGCTAAGTCAAAATCTGCCAAGTCTGCTGATTCATTAGAAGATATTTTACAAGCTATAGACGATGAAGACGTGTATGCTAGTCCAGCTGAAGGAATCTTCTCCAAAGCTTCCTATGATGAGCAGGGTGCAGTAACTGATTTCAACAATTTGGAAACAGAAATTCCAGTCAGTTCTATTCCCACTCATAGAGTCAACAACAACCATCCTACTACACAGATCATTAGAGATCCCAAGTCTGCTGTACAAACCAGAAGACAACTTCAAACCAATAATGAAACTCATTCACTTGTGAGTTATGTCAAACAACAGCAGAGAACAAATCATAAAGATACTCAGCATTGTTTGTTTGCTTGTTTCTTATCACAAGTAGAGCCCAAAAACATTTCTCAGGCTCTTGATGAAGAAAGATGGGTAGATGCCATACAAGAAGAATTAACATAATTTAAGCTACAAAAGGTTTGGATTCTTATGGATCTTCCCTCAGGTAAAAGAGTAATTGGTAATAGATGGGTTTTCAGGAACAAGAAGGATGAGAGAGGAGTTGTTGTGAGAAACAAGGAAAGGCTTGTTGCTCAAGGCTATAGACAGGAAGAAGGGATAGACTATGATGAGCTTTTTGCACCAGTGGAAAGGATAGAAGCTATTAGGTTATTTTTGGCCTTTGCATCATATATGGGTTTTATAGTCTATCAGATGGATGTGAAAAATGCCTTTCTTTATGATACTATTTCAGATGAGGTATATGTCTCACAACCTCCAGGTTTTGTAGATCCTAAATTCCCCAATAGAATCTACAAGGTTATCAAAGCACTTTATGGTCTGCATCAAGCTCCAAGGGCCTGGTATGCAACTTTATCCAATTTTCTATTAGCGCATGGATATAGGAGAGGGACCATTGACAAAAGTCTGTTCATAAAGAAGAATGCTGATGACATTATTCTAGTTCAAGTCTATGTTGATGACATCATTTTTGGTTCTACCAAGAAGTCATCGTGTGAAGAGTTTGAGGCTTTGATGAAAGGAAGATTTCAGATGATGTTGGAAATAAGTTTTTCGTATTTAGGAAGATTCGGTCACTCCGAGAATATATTAAGTAGTGGCTCTTAGTTTAGTTATTCTACATTAAGTAAACAAGTAAAGTAAACAAGGAAAGGCCTAGTCCATGGTGTGAATGGACGTCCGAAATATGTAAGCCCAAGCCCATCACAAGGCTTGGGTATATAAACCCTCTCCTTAGTTGGAGAGGGGGGGGGGTGGTTTTCTCATACAATACACATAGTAAAGTGTGTTTTCTTATTTTTCTCTCTCAAGTGTGTATGTGAAATAATCTATCTTTCTATCTCTTTCTCTCTCTAAAACATAAGCAAGATTTACATATCCTACAAATGGTATCAAGGGCCATAGGATGATTGTTTGGTTTTTGTGTTTGTGTTCTTGATTCTCTCGCCCATTTTGATCCAAAATCACACGAACCAATTTTTTTTTGTTTTTATGATTTAATCTTGATATACTTCATCTAGTTACTTGTTATAGTGATTTGGCATTGGTATTTTGGTTAAAAACACAAAATTTTTGGGTGTTTGATTCATTTTTAGGCTTAGAATCTCGAATTTGTTGTGTTATTGTACTTTCTGAGAAAAGTGGGATTCATAGTAAGATCTGTGTATTGCGATAGCATAAACCTAGGGTTTCTACTTGCGATCCAATAGCACGATCACGAGTACGATCACTCGTTGCGATCACGAGTACGATCACTCGTTACGATCACGAGTACGATCACTCGTTGCGATCACGAGTACGATCACACGTTGCGATCACGAGTACGATCACACGCTGTGATCACTAGTATGATCACTAACTGCGATCACCAGTACGATCACTCGTTGCGATCGTTGGGTACGATCATGAGTGCGATCAAGGAGTACGATCGTTGGGTGCGATCAAGGCGTACGATCATTGGGTGCGATCAAGGAGTATGATTGTTGGGTGCGATCAAGGAGTGCGATCACTCGTCACGATCAAGGACTGCGATCCCCACTGCGATCTGAGTACGATTCCCACTGCGATCCAACATTTTTTCGAAAACGTGTTTATCGAGGACATAACTTAGGGGATTACAACATTATTTCTTAGAATTGTCACACAACAACAAATACATTTACTTTCTCTCATTGTTCGATCAACATTTGTAAATCTTAACTTATCGAAATTGAGTACACATCTCTT
Organism: Glebionis coronaria; assembly: GCA_025667525.1. Taxonomy (NCBI): domain Eukaryota; kingdom Viridiplantae; phylum Streptophyta; class Magnoliopsida; order Asterales; family Asteraceae; genus Glebionis; species Glebionis coronaria. The sequence goes on from CM046877.1 coordinate 340,104,533, forward strand.
ACGGATAAGTCTATTCTCTCTGGTACGGATAATCGTCCACCAATGTTGGTGAAGACTATGTATGAGGATTGGGCTTCCCGAATGGAACTTTATATGTTGAAAAAAGAAAATGGACATCTAATTTGGGCATCGGTGCTCAATGGACCATTGGTATATGGTATTGTGACGGAAGGTGCTGTTACTCGTCCTCGCACTACGGGTAAATTAACGGGAGATGCTAAGATACAAGACAAGTGTGATAAACAAGCTACAAATATCATTCTCCAAGCCATTCCTCCAGATGCCTACAAACTCGTCAGTAAACATAAAGTTGCCAAAGAGTTATGGGATAGAATTCGTGTTCTAATGCATGCACCTCGTTAACTAAATAAGAACGAGAGTGTAAGCTTTATGATACTTTTGATAAGTTTACCTATGTGCCAGGGGAGACTCTCAATGATTACTATATGAGATTTACCCTATTGTTGAATGAGCTCAATATATATGGCATGGCAATTCCTACGTTTCAATTGAACACCAAGTATTTGAACACTCTTCCTTCAGAATGGAAAAAGTACGTGACGGATGTTAAATTGGCTAAGGACTTGCATAACACCAATGTGGATCAACTTTAAGCTTTTCTTCAACAACACGAATGCCATGTGATCGAGGCTCGGTTGTCTACACCTCAAGTTCATGATCTACTTTCCATGTATGCTTCTCAACAAAACATGGCTTATACTTATCAACAACCATCATGCTTGCAGCAGCCACCACCACACACCTATCAGCAACCACATCAACCATCTTATCAACCACTAATGATGCCACATCAAGCATTCCAACAAAGTGTTCATCAACAATCTTTTCCACATCAACCACCACATCAGACATCACCATCACAAGCCAACACTTCTCCAATGGGCTATACTCCTCAGCAAGGATATTTTCCAATTGAAGCACAACCAGCACAAGCCTTCTACTCCAATGATCTTCCACCAATCCAAGCACCGGTCTTTACTCCAAATGATACGCCAGTTGATGTTCTAAACCATCTCACTGCCTACTTGTCAAAACTTGTTGCAACTAGAGGATTTCCACCAAAAAACAATCAGCTCCGCACCTCTTCAAATCCTCGACAACAAGCCACTGTTCAAGATGGTCAAGTGATGGTGCAACCTATTCAGGGAAGGCAAAGTTCATATGGACCTCCTACAAGGACTTTGAATGCTCAAGCTGTGAATTCTCAAGCTAATGGAAATGGAAGCCCTATTGGTCCTCAAAAGGTTGTGACTTGCTACAATTGCTGAGGACAAGGTCATATGGCTAGGGAATGCACTCAGCCAAAAAGAAGAAGGGAAGCAACATGGTTTCGTGAGAAGATGTATTTGGTTGATGCTCAGTCTAAGGGAAAGATTTTGGATTCAGAAGAGTTAGCATTTCTTGCATACCCAGGGGCAGCAGATAATGAAGGCATTGCAGTCGTTTCTACTTCTAATGCAGCTTATCAAGCAGATGATCTTGACGCATATGATTCGGATTGTGATGACATTCACTCTGCCCAAGCTGCTCTCGTTGCTAATCTCTCTCACTATGGTTCTGATGTCGTCATTGAGGTACCAACCATATCTAATAATATTGATGATAACCAACATCAAGTTAGGCATGAAAACGACAACCTCGAACATCATTCGGGAACTAGTAACTCAAATGATGTGGTACCCAATCCTACACATTTGAGTGAAACTCAACCAAATGCTACGACGGTTATGGAATCTTATGCTTAACATGATTTGGTCATGGTGCCTAAACATATTATTGATCAAATGCATATGGCTCTCAGACAATCCGTAGATACGAATACCACCTTAATTGCTGAGCTTGCGTTACATAAAGAAAAGGTCAAAAAATTTGAAATGGTCCCTCAAGCAGAGAAAATAACATGTTCTGAATTTGACCAATTTCGTTTTGAAAAAGATTGAACACTTGAAAGAAATAGAATCAATAAAAGCTAATCTTTCCAATGGATTAAAATCAAAAGAGTCGGTTGTTAATGATTTTCAGAAACTTAAAATGTATTTCGAAACTCTCGAGTCTAAAAAGTTTGAATCAGAAATTAATGCTACCAAACTTCTTAAATTCAAAGAACAACAGCTTTTAAAACAATACGCTTCCACAGAAAAGTTTCATCTTTTAACTAAATCGTTTAAAGAAATCGAACTTAAGCGTCTTCAAGATTTACCACCTAATCCCGGTTATGCAAAACAAGCTCATGAATATATTACGTGTCTTTATGATATGACCCTAATTAGCAAATCAAAAGAAGCACCTTTTGTTCGTAGTACTGAGGAGACACCGTCACTTGCGAAAGAAACTCATTCTAAAATTCTTTCAAAATTCCATAAGCTTGATTATGATACGTATAATAAAGATCAAATTTCTAAAAAGACACGTATTCGCTTACAAAAGGAATTAGCTGAATTGACAGTTCTTGTGCCCCAACGTTTGTCAAATGAAAACCCTCCTCGTACGTCTCCTACACTTGTCAAAACGGATTTAACGAAGTTAATTCCACCGGTAAGTAAGGCGTCCGTTAGCTTAAATGCGGTACACCAACACTTAGCCGATTTTGACATGGTCATTTTGGAACGTACGACGGCTTCGGCCATAACGGAAGGTGAATGGAATTTTGAGCACACTAGAGCTGAGTTCCGAGACGAAATTGTTCCATTTGTAAACAATGTTAAAGCTTGTCTTAGTAATGTTGATCAAGATTTGCCTTTGGAAATAGAAGAAGTTAGACGTGTTTTCAATGAAATGGATGATGCTTATGAAAACAGTTTACTTGATATAGAACGAGTTTTACGCCAAAATGATCAGCTTCTGAAGAAAGTGATGTCTCATGATATAGTTTCCGTCTGTGTGAATAAAAGTGTTGATAATGATTCTATTGTGCATAATGTTGAATGTGTGGATAATGTGGTAGATAGCACTTGTCACAAATCTGACGCTGAATTTTTAAAGCTTCAAGATTCTTATACTTTGCTTTCAAAATTTTTTTATGAGATCCAAAAACATTGTATTTCGCTTGAATGTAAGCAACAATTTATTCAAGAGATCTTTGAAACTTCATTCGAAGGTGTTAATATAGATGAGGCAAATTTTCAAAAGAATTTTCGATTGACTTTACAATCAAAACAGCGTCAGCCAAGTGACAAGGTTGCTAAATCATTACCGATAGACATATAGAAATCTAAGGAGCATAATTATGTGAACGTACTTGAGGCCGCTGAGAGTTTTAAACTTGATCTAGATAATCGAGTTTCCAAGATTTTGTCCGAAGTTGATAACTTAAAACAGAGAAATACACAACTCTTCGATTCAGTAAAGCCCGCATGTGCTAATACCACTGCACAGAATCAATCATTGATTGAATAATTGAATCGAAAGTCGGTGGAAACATCTGATTTGAGGGAAAAAATTTGTGATAAAAATCTGGCTTTGACTGAGTTAAAGGAAACACTTCGTACCCTAAAAGGTAAGAATGTTGTGGATAACGCAGCCACTGTCTCAGCACCATCCTCTAGTGCAATCAAAAGGAACCTCATTGCCATCACACCACTTAACAAGGGCCCTAGGACTAAACCATCTCAAACTTTGGTCACTAAAGATAAGGCGGAATCAAAACCAGCTTCTAATATTCCCGTGTTGCCTTCTACAGGAGTAAGCACCACTACTAAGGCTCAAAGATCTAAGCTTAAAAGAAACAAGAAGAATGATAGGATCTTGCCCCCATCTAGTAGTCAAGTGAAGAAGAAAGTAGAAGCCCATCCTAGGAATGTTATTTCTGTTTTGACTTAGATTTTTGGTTTATCGAGGACATAAGTTAGGGGATTACAACATTATTTCTTGGAATTGTCACACAACAACAAATACATTTACTTTCTCTCATTGTTCGATCAACATTTGTAAATCTTAACTTATCAAAATTGAGTACACATCTCTTATGGATAAGTCCATCCTCTCTGGTACGGATAATCTTCCACCAATGTTGGTGAAGACTATGTATGAGGATTGGGCTTCCCGAATGGAACTTTATATGTTGAACAAAGAAAATGGACATCTAATTTGGGCATCAGTGCTCAATGGACCATTGGTATATGGTACTGTGACGGAAGGTGCTGTTACTCGTCCTCGAACTATGGGTGAATTAACGGGAGATGCTAAGATACAAGACAAGTGTGATAAACAAGCTACAAATATCATTCTACAAGCCCTTCCTCCAGATGTCTACAAACTCGTCAGTAAACATAAAATTTCCAAAGAGTTATGGGATAGAATTCGTGTTCTAATGCAAGGCACCACATTAACTAAACAAGAACGAGAGTGTAAGCTTTGTGATACTTTTGATAAGTTTGCCTATGTGCCAAGGGAGACTCTCAATGATTACTATCTGAGATTTACCCTGTTGTTGAATAAGCTCAATATCTATGGCATGGCAATTCCTACGTTTCAATTGAACACCAAGTATTTGAACACTTCCTTCAGAATGGAAAAAGTACGTGACGGATGTTAAATTGGCTAAGGACTTGCATAACACCAATGTGGATCAACTTTAAGCTTTTCTTCAACAACACGAATGCCATGTGATCGAGGCTCGGTTGTCTACACCTCAAGTTCATGATCCACTTGCCATGTATGCTTCTCAACAAAACATGGCTTATACTTATCAACAACCATCATACTTGCATCAGCCACCACCACACACCTATCAGCAACCACATCAACCATCTTATCAACAAAGTATTCATCAACAATCTTTTCCACAGCAACCACCACATCAGACATCACCATCACAAGCCAACACTTCTCCAATGGGCTATACTCCTCAGCAAGGATATTTTCTAATTGAAGCACAACCAGCACAAGCCTTCTACTCCAATGAACTTCCACTAATCCAAGCACCGGTCTTTACTCCAAATGATGCGCCAACTGATGTTCTAAACCATCTCACTGCCTACTTGTCAAAACTTGTTGCAACTAGATGATTTCCACCAACAAACAATCAGCTCCGCACCTCTTCAAATCCTCGACAACAAGCCACTGTTCAAGATGGTCAAGTGACGGTGCAACCTATTCAGGGAAGGCAAACTTCATATGGACCTCCTACAAGGACTGTGAATGCTCAAGCTTTGAATCCTCAAGCTAATGGAAATGGAAGCCCTATTGGTCCTCAAAAGGTTGTGACTTGCTACAATTGCCGAGGACAAGGTCATATGGCTAGGGAATGCACTCAGCCAAAAAGAAGAAGGGATGCAACATGGTTTCGTGAGAAGATGTATTTGGTTGATGCTCAGTCTAAGGGAAAGATTTTGGATTTAGAAGAGTTAGCATTTCTTGCAAACCCAGGGGCAGCAGATAATGAAGGCATTGCAGTCGTTTCTACTTCTAATGCAGCTTATCAAGCAGATGATCTTGACGCATATGATTCGGATTGTGATGACATTCAGTCTGCCCAAGCTGCTCTCGTTGCTAATCTCTCTCACTACGTTTCTGATGTCGTCAATGAGGTACCAACTACATCTAATAATATTGATGATAACCAACATCAAGTTGGGTATGAAAATGACAACCTCGAACATCATTCGGGTACTAGTAACTCAAATGATGTGGTACCCAATCCTACACATTTGAGTGAACCTCAACCAAATGCTATGACGGGTATGGAATCTTATGCTTAATATGATTTGGTCATGGTTCCTAAACATATTATTGATCAAATGCATATGGCTCTCAGACAATCTGTAGATACGAATTCCACCCTAACTGCTGAGCTTGCGTTACATAAAAAAAAGGTCAAAACTTTTGAAATGGTCCCTCAAGCAGAGAAAATAACATGTTCTGATCTTGACCAATTTCGTTTTGAAAAGATTGAACACTTGAAAGAAATAGAATCAATAAAAGCTAATCTTTCCAATGAATTAAAATCAAAAGAGTCGGTTGTCAATGATTTTCAGAAACTTAAAATGGATTTCAAAACTCTTGAGTCTAAAAAGTTTGAATCGGAAATTAATGCTACCAAACTTCTTAAATTCAAAGAACAACAGCGTTTAAAACAATACGCTTCCACAGAAAAGTTTCATCTTTTAACTAAATCGTTTAAAGAAATCTAACTTAAGCGTCTTCAAGATTTACCACCTAATCCCGGTTATGCAAAACAAGCTCAGGAATATATTCCGTGTCTTTATGATATGAGCCTAATTGGCAAATCGAAAGAAGCACCTTTTGTTCGTAGTACTGAGGAGACACAGTCAGTTGCGGAAGAAACTCATTCTAAAATTATTTCAAAATTCCATAAGCTTGATTATGATACGTATAATAAAGATCAATTTCTAAAAAGACACGTATTCGCTTACAAAAGGAATTAGCTGAATTGATAGTTCTTGTGCCCCAAAGTTTGTCAAATGAAAACCCTCCTAGTACGTCTCCTACACTTGTCAAAACGGATTTAACGAAGTTAATTCCACCGGTAAGTAAGGCGTCCGTTAGCTTAAATGCGGTACACCAACACTTAGCCGATTTTGACAAGGTCATTTTGGTACGACGGCTTCGGCCATAACGGAAGGTGAATGGAATTTTGAGCACACTAGAGCTGCGTTCCGAGACGAAATTGTTCCATTTGTAAAAAATGTTAAAGCTTGTCTTAGTAATGTTGATCAAGATTTGATTTTGGAAATAGAAGAAGTTAGATGTGTTTTCAATGAAATGGATGATGCTTATGAAAACAGTTTATTTGAAATAGAACGAGTTTCACGCCAAAATGATCAGCTTCTAAAGCAAGTGATGTCTCATGATATAGTTTCCGTCTGTGTGAATAAAAGTGTTGATAATGATTCTATTGTGCATAATGTTGAATGTGTGGATAATGTGGTAGATAGTACTTGTCACAAATCTGACGCTGAATTTTTAAAGCTTCAAGATTCTTATACTTTGCTTTCAATTTTTTTATGAGATCCAAAAACATTGTATTTCGCTTGAATGCAAGCAACAATTTATTCAAGAGATCTTTGAAACTTCATTCGAAGGTGTTAATATAGATGTGGCAAATTTTCAAAAGAATTTTCGATTGACTTTACAATCAAAACAGCGTCAGCCAAGTGACAAGGTTGCTAAATCATTGCCGATAGACATAGAGAAATGTAAGGAGCATAATTATGTGAACGTACTTGAGGCCGCTGAGAATTTTAAACTTGATCTAGATAATCGAGTTTCCAAGATTTTGTCCAAAGTTGATAACTTAAAATAGAGAAATACACAACTCTTCGATTCAGTAAAGCCCGCATGTGCTAATACCACTGCACAGAATCAATCATTGATTGAACAATTGAATCGAAAGTCGGTGGAAATATCTGATTTGAGGGAACAAATTTGTGATAAAAATCTGGCTTTGACTGAGTTAAAGGAAACACTTCGTACCCTAAAAGGTAAGAATGTTGTGGATAACGCAGCCACTGTCTCAGCACCGTCCTCTAGTGCAATCAAAAGGAACCTCATTGCCGTCACAACACTTAACAAGGGCCCTAGGACTAAACCATCTCAAACTTTGGTCACTAAAGTTAAGGCGGAATCAATACCAGCTTCTAATATTCCTGTTTTGCCTTCTACAAGAGTAAGCACCACTATTAAGGCTCAAAGATCTAAGCTTAAAAGAAACAAGAAGAATGATAGGATCTTTCCCCCATCTAGTAGTCAAGTGAAGAAGAAACTAGAAGCCCATCCTAGGAATGTTATTTTTGTTTTGAATAAAAAGAATCATGTAGCTAAACCTAAAGGCTCTATAGTTGTGCAGCGTTCTAAGCCTACTGTGAATTCTAATTTGAAATGTTGGAATTGCAATGAATGTATGTTTTCTAGTTGTCATGATTCTTGCCTTATTAACCATGTGAATGAGATGAATGCCCGAAAAAATAGATTAGAATGGAAACCGACTGGGAAAGTGTTAACCCAAGTTGGTTGGATGTGGCGCCCCACTGGTAGAACTTTCACTATAGTAGGAAATACGTGCCCTTTAACTAGGATCACTCCCACTAAAGCGAAGAAAGCGTGCACTTTAACTAGAAGTACCAAGGCTACCAAAACATAAGCGTGTCCTTTAACTAGGAACACCAACACTACCGTAGGAACCAAGTGCCCTTTAAATAGGTCTAATCCCACTGTAGTGCCCTCTAATAACCCAAAACCTTAGAAAGTTGGAACAATAAAACCTGTTAGTGATAAAACTCACATTAGAAAACGCAGGAAATCTAAGGGTCACAAAAATGTTAGCACTTATGATAATATTATATCTGTATCTACTAACACTCCGGAACCAATAGTTTCCAATGCATTCTCTACTGTTGTTGTTGAAAACAGGTGGTTCAAATTGTTCTCTGGTATTTGGACTCTGGTTGCTCTAAACATATGACCGGAGATCACTCTCAGCTCAGAAATTTCATCAGCAAGTTTCTTGGTACGGTTCGATTTGGAAATGATCATATTGCAAAGATAATGGGTTACGGTGAATATCATATTGGGAATGTTATAAATTCAAGAGTGTATTATGTGGAAGGTCTCGGTCACAACTTATTTTCTGTGGGACAATTTTGTGATGCAAACCTAGAAGTTTCTTTTCGAGAGCCTACCTGCTTCATTCGTAATTTGGAACGGGTTGATTTATTGAAAGGTACTCGAGGGAATAATTTGTACACTTTTTCTCTACAAGACATGATGGCCGCTTCTCCCGTATGTCTTCTCTCAAAGCATCGAGACTAAGTCATGGTTATGGCATCGACGGTTATCTCATCTTAACTTTGAAGCTATTAATCATTTGGCGAAAAACGAACTTGTTCGTGGTCTTCCTAAACTTACATTTCACAAGGATCATTTGTGTTCCGCGTGTACAATGGGGAAAAGCACTAAGAAATCATACAAACCCAAGACTGAAGACACCAACCAAGAGAAACTTTATTTGTTGCATATGGATCTTTGTGGGCCAATGCGTGTTGAAAGTCTTAGTGGTAAAAAGTACATCCTCGTCATTGTCGATGATTACTCTCGGTTTACATGGGTGAAATTTCTTACAACAAAAAATGAGGCACCTAAATTCATCATCAGATTTCTCAAGATGATTCAAGTGCGTCTCAACACTACTGTCCGACGCATTCGTACAGATAATGGAACCGAATTTGTGAATCAAATTTTGCGTGATTATTATGAAGAAGTTGGCATTTCTCATGAAACATCCGTTGCTCGCACTCCACAACAAAACAGTGTCGTTGAAAGGCGAAATCGCACACTTATGGAAGCTGCTCGAACGATGTTAATTTACGCAAAGGCTCCATTGTTTTTATGGGCAGAAGCAGTATCTACCGTAGTGTACACCCAAAACCGGTCACTAATTCGTAAACGCCATGGTAAAACACCTTATGAGCTTCTTCAAAGAAGGCATACCGAATCTACAACCGTATGTCTCGAAAGATCCTCGAAAAATACGTGGGCACGATTTGGCTTGATACGCGTTCAATTACATGAGGATTTTTTCCTTTTTCAATTCAAGACGAAGGAAGGAAAATTATGTTCAATTACGTGGGCACGATTTGGTAAACGTTTAGCTTTTCCATTGGTGGAAAATTATGTTAAAAATACGTGGGCACGATTTGGCTTGATACGCGTTCAATTACATGAGGATTTTTTCCTTTTTCAATTCAAGACGAAGGAAGGAATGGAAGGAGTCCTTGAAAATGGCCCGTGGTTGATTAGGATGGTTCCCATGATTTTGAATATTTGGTCGCCTACTACTGATCTGAAAAAGGCGGAGATTAAGAAAGCACCAGTTTGGGTTAAGATTCATCATGTGCCGATTGTTGCTTATTCGGAGGTTGGTCTCAGTCTTATCACGACCCAAATTGGCACTCCTATTATGTTGGATACTTACACGAGTAATATGTGTGTTAACTCGTGGGGTCGGAGTACATATGCTCGGGCGCTCGTTGAGGTTTCAGCTGAAATGGAGTTATTGGATTCGATGGTAATTGCAGTCCCTAAAGGTAGTGGAAAAGGGCATTCATTGGTTACTGTTGATATTGAGTACGAATGGAGACCTCCAAGATGTGCTACATGCTTGATCTTTGATCATAATAGTGATATGTGTCCGAAAGTGCATAAGGAAGTGGTTACTCATGTTACTAAAGATTTGGTGAATGATGGATTTGAGGTGGTCAAAAACAAGAAGAATAAAGGTAAGAAGAAGCAACCTCAAGTTGCAGGTATTAAGTTAACAAAACCAGCCCTTAATCTTCAGTTCCGTAATGTTGAGAGAGGTGAATCCTCTAAAACAAATGTAACGGGTCAGAATCCTAAGAAGGCAGATTCTTTGCTTAAGAAGGGTTTCCTGAATAACAGAACCTCGAGTTTTGTAGCTAAGACTAATGATAAGGATAAGAGGTCTCATAATTCTTTTGGTGCTCTTTGGGATAAGATGGATGATGGTACAGATTGGGAGGATGGTCTTAAGACCAAGGAAGGTGTAGTCAATGAGAGTGATAGTGAGGTTGAAGAAGTCATATCGATTGATGATCGGCATGGTTCACATCAGCCTGGTCCATGATGATGTTTTACTTTCATTGTTCATGCACCTTTAGGTGGTTTTTTCCTATTGGAGTTATTTGTTTTGTAATCGTTTAGTAGGTCATATGGCATGTCATATGATGTAGTGGTTGTTCAGGCATTTGCTTGAGGTTAATGTAGCATTGCAGCTACATTCCATTGTACTTCAATGTTTTTGGGAATATATTTTACCGGGGTTAGGATTCCCCTTTACCCAAAAAAAAAAAGATCCTCGAAACTATGAATGTTGAATTTGATGAGTTGACAGCAATGGCTTCTGAGCAAAGCAGCTCTGAACCCGCACTTCATGAAATGGGACCCAGTAACATTAGTTCTGGTCTTGTCCCAAATAACCCTACTTCATCATCATTTACACCACCCACTAGGACTGAATGGGATACGTTGTTTCAACCGTTCTTTGATGAATTCTTGACTCCTCCAAGTATTGTTGCTCCAGAACCTGAGGTAATAGCTCCGGTAACCGAAGTTGTCGCTCCAGCAACCGAAGCCCAATCAGATACTTCTGCACCTACAATTGGTCAAGATATACCTTCAACGAGTAATTCTCAACCTACTACCGAATCAACTACTCATGTAATGCCTATTGATGATGAAGAGGATGATGATGATCACGATTTGGAATTCGCTCAAATGCGTGAACTTCCATTCTTTGGTGTACCAATTCCTGACCATAATCAAGCCGGGTCGTCCACCTCAAAGGAAGCTCATACTATGGTTTACTCCAATCCACTGATTCGTGAACATGACAACAAGTGGACAAAGGATCATCCTATCGATTCAATTATTGGTGACCCTAATCGGCCGGTATCCACACGAAGTCAGTTACAAGAACATGCAATGTTTTGTCATTTTGATGCTTTTCTCACTGAAGTTGAACCTAAGACATGGCAAGAAGCTTTTACTCAATCCTGTTGGATAGAAGCTATGCAAGAAGAACTTAATGAATTTATACGTCTTGAAGTATGGGAACTTCTCCCATGCCCAGATCAAGTGCAATTACTCACTTTGAAATGGGATAATAAGGTGAAACTCGATGAGTTAGGCGGCATATTGAAGAACAAAGCTCGTCTAGTAGCTCGTGGATACAAGCAATTATTAGGCATCGACTTTATGGAATCCTTTGCACCTGTTGCCCGTTTGGAAGCTATTAGACTATTCCTCGCTTATGCAGCCCACATGAATATGATCGTCTATCAGATGGATGTGAAGACGACATTTCTAAATGGTGAAATCAAGGAAGAGGTCTATGTTCAACAGCCAGATGGTTTTGTGAATCCTAAATATCCTAATCATGTGTACAAGCTTAAGAAGGATCTTTATGGGTTGAAGCAAGCTCCACGCGCATGGTATGATCTATTGTCACAATTCCTCATCACGCAAGGCTTCGCTAAAGGCAAGGTGGATCCCATGTTGTTCATTCAGAAACGAGGTAAAGATATGATTATGGTACAAATATATGTTGATGATATTATATTTGCAGCCTCGACCCAAACCTTATACGACGAGTTTGGGAAACTCATGTCTTCCAAGTTTAAGATGTCAATGATGGGCAAGGTATCATTCTTCTTAGGTCTTCAGATATCTCAGAGTCCCAGAGGCATCTTTATCAATCAATCCAAGTATGCCCTTGAAGCGCTAAAGAAGTATAAGATGGAATCTTGCGACCCCGTGGATACTCCAATAGTGGAACGAACTATACTTGATGCAGATCCACATGGAGTTGCCGTTGATCCGACACTTTATCGTGGAATGATCGGTACTCTTCTGTATATCACAGCTAGTCGACCTGATCTTTTTTTTTTTTTTTTTTTGGGTAAAAGGGTCTCATCCCCGGTAAAATATATTCCCAAAAGCGTTGAAGTACAATGGAATGTAGCGGCAATGCTACATTAACCTCAAGCATACAGCTTGAACAACCACTAAATCATATGACATGCCATATGATCACTAACAACCAATTACAAAGCATATTACACCAATAGGAAAAAACCACCTAAAGGTGCATAAACAATAAAAATAAGCAATAATCATGGTAAATGAGAAGTGCGAACATCCGGCTGACGAGAGCCATGTCGATCATCAATCTCAATATCTTCGTCAGTCTCGCTATCAGCATTAATCACTTCATTTGTACGACCACCACCATCCTCCCAGTCAGTATCACCATCTCCTAAACCACTTAAAGCACCAAACGAATTCTGGTTACTTGTACCCGGTTTACTATCTAATCCGAGCACTTTATTATTCAAAAAACCTCTCTTAAGAAGTGGGCCATCCTTCTTGGGATCACTCTGTGACACGAGGTTACCTTGGGAAGACTTCTTCGACTGATAAGCCTTAGAACTTTCCCCTTTCTCAACTTGACGATACTGAATGTTTAATGAAGGCTTAGTAAGCTTAATACCAGCAACTACGTGTTGCTTCTTGTTCTTTTTACTCTTCTTACTCCTAACAACCTCAAAACCGTCCACAGTTGTTGTAGCTTCCTCCATGTTGCGCACCTTCTCAACCACCACCTGTTTAGGAATCTTAGGGCATTTAGAATCCACATGATCAAAAATAAGGCAATTAGAACATCTTGGAGGCGTCCACTCATACTCAATATCAATAGTCACCAAAGTATGCCCTTTATCTTTTTCTACCGGTATAGCAACAACTAAAGATTTTTTTATAGTCGACCTGATCTTCAGTTTGCTATATGTATGTGTGCTCGATATCAAACTAGGCCTACTAAGTTACACTTAGCTACTGTTAAACGGATCTTTCGATATCTTAAAGGAACCATTAATCGGGGACTTTGGTATTCGAAGGACTCTTCGATTGCACTAATGGCATATGCATATGCGGATCACGCGGGTTGTCAAGATACAAGGCGTAGCACAGTGGAACTTTGCAACTACTAGGAGATCGACTAATCAGTTGGGCATCGAAAAGGCAGAAAAGCACTGCAATTTAAAGTACGAAAGCAGAATACATAGCTATGTCTGGTTGCTGTGCTTAAATTCTTTGGATGAGATCCCAAATAACCGACTATGGTCTAGGTTTCAACAAAATTCTGATATGCTGCAACAATGTTCAATTCTCCCGGTCGAAGCATATCGACATTCGCTACCATTTCATCAAGGAGCAAGTGGAAAATGGAGTGATCGAGCTTTACTTTGTCCGATCTGAGTATCAATTGGCGGATATTTTCACGAAGGCTTTAGATCGCGCTCGAATGGAATTTTTGGCCGACAAGCTAGGAATGAGAACCTTCTCGCCTGAGACTCTAAAGGAACTAGCAGATGAAGCGAAAGAATAGTGGTGGTTATTCTCCGTATCCTTGGTGATCATTCGTGTATATTGTTTATATTTTTATACACAAAAGCAAAATACAAAAATATAAAACCATATAAAAACAATAAAAATTGAAAAATTTCATAAAAATTCAAAAATATTTTTACTTTATTTTTCAAAGGCATGTCTTTTGGTACGATAATGTTTACGGCCTTAAAAATGTTGATTAATATTGACACGGCGCCATAAATAGAGTTCGTACAAAAGTTGTAAATATTTCATAAAACATGCCCAATTGGCTTGTAGTTATTTCAGACTGCAACCCGATTTTCACAGTAAAGTCAAGTATTTCTTATGAAAACTTTGGCTCTCAGCGGGAACTAATTTTCTCGGGCAAGGTTTACTTTAAAACCTTGTAAGGGATCATGTTTACTTTATAACATGGTCTAACACAAATCTATGTACGCATCAGTGCATTTATTTGTTAAAACAAGAGAAGTATTGTTTTTATGAAGTTATCATCTCTACAACCATAGCTATCTACATTTGGTATCTACATACTCGACGATGCAACTACTCAACCGACGACTACAGCTCTTTCAACAGAACACGGGTCAACAATTGAGGGGGAGCAATTTTCAAGCATTCAGAATCTTCGCTGTCGAAAGTGCCAAGCTCACTAATTGGTGTCAAGACAACCATACCAATCGTACACGTGGTGTCAAGAGATGACTTCAAACGTGACGAGGTGACCAACATATGCTGACAAGAACCATTTGATCTTATCATATGATGTTCTCATCAATCAGGTCCAACCTTGTCAATTTTTTTCTAATATGGTGAATATGTGATCATGTTACAAATCGGTATCATATCTCTTACATTTGGTATCATTAAGATAAAAGAGACTTGCATTTTTCTTCCCAACACCTTTGTTAAAACTTCATTAAATCAATTCATATTAAAAACATCGATAAGGTTAATATTTTTAATATGGTGGAGAAAATGTGATTTAATATGGAAATTATCACAAATGGTTTGACTTAATGTGATGGCTCATCCCGACATGTGCGAAATGTTTTCGAATATCGTGGCATATGTTAAGGGGGAGCAAAATGGATTTGCTATATCAAAATAGATTTTCATGGTGACATATACTTACCCTCAACCCATTTATTTCACGACGATGAAGATTGTGGTGACATAAGGTGGTAGGATAGGTTAAGTCCAATGACTCTTCCAAAACCAGAGGAATCTTCCCAAGGACATTCCACAGCTAGAAATAGTAGTCCTTAGGAATGATGGGGAAAGATTGTGAACGTAGCTGAATGCCGACCAAGTACTTAAGTTAGCACTGGAACAATCACAACAAGGTGCTAGTTATGACGTATTGGTAAGCATTGAAGGGGTTGAAGAATGAAAAAGAATTGTAAAGATAAAGGGTCTAAAGAAAGAAGCCCTCCTTACAACCATAGGCAAAAACCGGGTCAACACATATGCTATTGAGATCATTTTAATGATGCTTGATATTGAAGATAGACATCATGGACCCAGTGATGCAATGCACAACCCCATCCCAGCTAACTCAGATATCTCTCAAAAGGTATTTGTTTTAATCACACGAAGACAACACATTATCTATCGATTTATTCACTCCGAGTAAATTGGTATTGAAATGGTGGCACTCCTCTCCAGCCTCCGATCACTAAAATCCAAAATGCACGATCGAGTCTAGAGCCATTTGAGATCATCAAAAATCTCATTAGGACACACTTTCATAATTCGTTACTTCTTCACACACTGTGAAAAGTAAGAGAGATCTTAAGAGTCCTACACAAAATCTTCATGATCTTGCATGAACATCGAGTAATACGAAAGTATTTACAATGAAGATGGAAATCCTTCTTGAGCGAATATCAAAAAGCTCATGGTAGGTGACTTGTGCGATTCTTTATGAATCAAGCTTGTGATAACTGGAAAGCAAAAGTGGTTTAATTCTTAACTGAACTTAAACACGTTCCAGGCCTCTACGCAATATCTAAGTGATCTTGCTAGAACACTCAGAGCGATACCTTAGTGTTCACAGTGATGAGTGGAAATACTTCTAGTGTTAACCTTAAACAACACTTGGTAGGTAACTAGCAAGATTCAATATGAATCAAGCTCGTGACAACTGGAAAGCAACGATGGTGCGATTCTTTAATGAATCAAACTTGTTCCAGGAATCAGAATTGACGGCTTCAATCATGCGGATAATTTTATCCAAATGATTCACTCTTTACGTTCGCAGTCAGCTTTGGATGGTCGAGTAAAGAGAATGGGTTTACCCGTGAAAGTAGATTTTTAATTAAATCTACCTGCCACAAGTACGATATTTTATATCGTCCAACGGTCTTCACCGACCGGAGGTAAAATACTACCGAATTAGAATAAAATGTTCAAAGCCATTTTGTTCGTGTCTACTTATGTTGCGGCATTTGAAGACGGTGGCGTTGCGGAATCCAAGAAGAAGTCGTCCCCGCATGCTTATACTTTATGCACTTAATACCTCATCTAATTCAAGAAAGCCTAAAAGTTAAGTCTTCCGCTGTATCGAACTCTGAAGCTTTCAAGAATTACGAAGGTATAAGTATGTGGGACATGGTGTTACGAAGAGGCGAAGATCACAAGTGAAGGATGCACAAGATCAAGGCAAAATATTAATGCTCAAGATTGATATCAAAGATCACTTCAACATATTCACCAGAAAAGAAAAAGAAAAGAAAAACGAAGACTACGAGCTCAAGACAAGCATAATATGCTAGGTTTATTTTGTTATTGTAAACTCGGGTAACACCCTTGTTTGGAGTGACCTCCCTTAGGGGGAGATTGTTGGAAATACGTTTTTCGTATTTTGGATGATTCGGTCACTCCAAAAATATATTAAGTAGTGGCTCGTAGTTTAGTTATTCTACATTAAGTAAACAAGGAAAGGCCTAGTCCATGGTTTCCATGGACGGCCCAAATATGTAAGCCCAAGCCCATCACAAGGCTTGGGTATATAAACCCTCTCCTTAGTTGGAGAGGGTGGTGGTTTTCTCATACAATACACATAGTAAAGTGTGTTTTCTTATTTTTCTCTCTCAAGTGTGTATGTGAAATCATCTATCTTTCTATCTCTTTCTCTCTCTAAAACATAAGCAAGATTTAAATATCCTATAGATGAGTTCTATGGGAGAACTAACTTTCTTTTTAGGACTGCAAGTCAAACAAAGGAAAGATGGAATATTTATCAGCCAAGATAAGTATTTTGCTGAAATCTTGAATAAATTTTCATGTATGGATACAAGGAGTACAAGCACACCTTTTGAATATAAGAAGTCTTTGTCAAAAGATGATCATGGAGAAAGTGTTGATATTCATCTATACAGATCAATGATTGGTTCATTGATGTATCTGATTGCTTCAAGGCCAGATATTATGTTTGCTGTGTGTGCCTGTTCAAGGTTCCAAGTCAATCTGTAACACCCCCAATTTCGGTCATAGCAGCGGAAGGGTCATTGGGTGTTACTATCATGGTTCAATCTCATAATCATAGAAAACGGCTCAAAACGAGACGTTTTAATAAACATCCATTCATTTTCATTCAATAAAAGTACAATTTCATACACGGTCTCAGATAATTTCAAGTTTCACGAAACCGCCTTCCTTGAGTGCCTTCCCAATGGACCTGAGATAAAACATGCTAAAAAGTCAGCAAAATTTGTCGAGTGAATCTATAGAGTTTAATTTAAATAAAGAGAACACAAGTATTCTAAATAACCTTCCATGGTTAATAATTTATCAAAGACAATTATGTTGTACGGACATAATTATCGTGTCATTACATAAGTCTCGTGACATTGAACGTTAACATATATTATTTCAGCCCAACACACCTAGCCAAGTGCGTATATTTCTCTTATACAATGCATTCGATGTTTCATTACTAGTGCATCACAACACCACGCGATAGCTAGTTGCGACCGAACTGGGCATCACCCCGATAGATCTATCCATAGCATTAGCGTTACTTCGATTAACAATTCACGATTCATGGGTCTTTTAAGGCTAAACAAACTTTTGTAATAACTTTCATCTAAACATACAATTAAGTTCTTTGTGTTCAATTTTAAAACAATCATGAGTTTACGACAACTTATAGTTGTACATTTCAATTTCAATAATTACTTTCCAAGTAAATAGGGTTCCCAAAACTTCTCGTTGCACCCATTAATGGGGTTTCCACAACTTCTCGTTGTACCCTTTTATTTTAATAAATCAAGCATGTTATCCCCCTCGCGGGTTTTATAAAACATGTAAACATGTTAAAAGCGAGGCTATAGATTCACCTTAGCCAATAGTGGTAATGAGACGATCGCCGACGATTAGTGATGCCCGTTTAAACACGAAAACCGCAACCTACTAAATAAGGCGCGTTCGTTAATAATCGACTTAAGTATAAATCATACTTAAATAATATAAAATCAAAATTACAAAATCAAGACAATCCCGAAAAATTTAATAATATAAGTGTTATTACTATACCCTTTTATTCAACGCTATCCTTTTAAACACTTGCGCTCTCGATATTGACCCCGTCTTAAGACGCCAAGTCAACGCAAGTCAAATTATCATTTTACTTCTCTCGGACCAGTAGCTAAGTCATTTATATAATGACTTAACACTTGAGTAAATCACCATGTCCAATGGCGAATACTCAACTCACGCCACATAATTATTGAACTACGTGTCCAAAATACCATTCAGCATGTACACTCCAAATGTACACACCAATCTACCCTATCTACACTTGTCCGATTTCGACGAAACTTGGTCACAAACTCACACATAATATGAATAAGACTCAGTTTAAATTTCATTCAAAAATGTTACTCCTAAGACCTTCTGCCCGACACATCTTTGTGTTATAAAACCGGACAGATTTACGCCTTTGACTTGTAAAACCATTTTTGACATATCTAAACAACTCCATTTATAAAACCGACGCTCGGGTTTGAAAATACACTCATGACCCGAGGTTTAGACTTTCACATCAGTCCTTGAAGATTTTTAAAACTCATTCTATAGTCCCCGAGATTCGATCCAAATATCTTTTGACTCGAAATGAGTTAGAAGCTCTATCTTATACCGAAACGAGCGCCTCGGAAAACTCTACAACAATATCAAATAATATAAGCCTATCTCAGAACTTAAACCCACGAAATAATATGTTATAAGCTGCTGTCTCAAAATACATTTTAGAAATCATGTCAAATCAATATTTTAACCTATTTTCACCACTTTTATACATCTAATATCAACCTACAATCATTCTAATTCAACCTTTTTAATCCTATAACACTTGCATGTTCATATTATCAAAACAAAAATTAAAATCCATACATGCAATGAATAAAATAAAACATAAACATGATAAACAACACATTTATTTTATAAAAATGGATCAAACTTCACAAGATTTCATGAAAAATAAAAACGGTGCATGTAAGAAAAATTTATATCAATGGAATCACCTTTTGATTTGCACAATGGGTCTTTGCTTAGAATTTTATGAATCAAACTTGATCAAAAAAATCAAAGGGTTTATGTTGTTTGATTTGGACGGCAAAAACAAAGAGTAGGAGAGAGTTTGTGATTTTTATTTTTTAAAAATAAGTTAGTGGAATAATTAGGTACGATTTTTCTTTTTATACTAGGTAGTAAGGGACTAATTTTGCCAAACTTGCATAGTTTTGGACCAAAAAGTAATTAAGTAATTTAAAAGGGTAGAAAATGTAAATTGTCAATTTTTAAAATATTTACGGGACTCGAGTTTCGTAAAAATACTTTTCAAAAGTTTAAACGCTTCAAAAATATAATAATACAACTTCGGCACGACTTAAAAAGTAATTAAATCAAAAACGTCGAAATTATTAAATATCGAGACAATCGATAATAAAATGTAAATTTTTGGGCATCAGTCGGTATCGCGATCATTAGTAGATCTCGTCATTCGTTAAAACGTAAAACACGAGAAATAAAAATAAATACAATAAAATCATTCATATGATAATTTGAGAATATAATATCGATACTTAATGTATTTCTTGTCGTTTTTCATCTAAACGATATTTTTACGTTAAGTTTCAAGTCATAACCTTCTCGGTTAGCCGATAATTTAAAATTCTCATTAAAGTAAACATATAATATTTAATAGTCGAGATTAAAATATCGACCTGAAATTGACGGATTGTCACATCATCCCCGTCAAATTGGGATCTTTGTCCCGAAGATCAACTTGCGTTCTTCCTCGATCGCTCGTTGAAATCAAAGGGTTAAACGTATTTTGGTCCTCGTCTTGAGTTCCATCAGATTTGATAATAGGAATACGACTTTGTTTCATTTGCTTACCTTCCTTATCGATAATATCAACAAGTTCCTGGATGAATGCAACTTACCGTCGATTCATATATCATCAAGAGGGTTAGTAAGATCTTTGTCAGAAAGGAATTTCTTTAGGTTCTACATATGAAAAGTATTGTGAATTCCTTGTAGCTCTCGAGGTAATTTAAGTTTTCATGCCGTCGGACCTACCATCGATATCATCTCGAGTGGTCTAAACTAACGGGGACTTAACTTCCCACGTTTTCCAAAATACATAACACCTTTTCAGGGTGATAGCTTTGGCATAACTTTTCCACCTACCTCGATTTCCAAAGGTTTTCGCTTCATATCGTCATAAATTTCATGTCTACTACGAGCAGCTAACATACGATTCTTAAATAGCACGATCGATTTATTTATCGGAATACAATGAGCAGAGTCAATCAGTCAACATTGACACAAATTTTATCATATTCAGGCTGAGTTTTCAAGAGCTTAACAATGAAGCCCATTGTAATTTGCTCCTACCTCACGAATGATAACGAATAACATAATCGTAATCACTTAAAGGCTTACTATCGGTAGATACCGTACATTAGTGCCATACAGTTAATGTCTCAATAGACGAAGAGTAAAATCACCGCACCCAATTACAAGTCGTGGGTTGTGTAGTTTCCTCATTGTTCTTAGGTTTCCTACAAGCATACACAAATCAAAACAACCCCAAATCATATAGGAGATGTATCACGATCAACAACAAAACCTTTAGTTCTTTCAGGTAACGATAACATCGGCGTGTCGCAGAGTTTTCTTTTCATGGTCTGAAAAGCTTTCTCTTCATCAATGCCACACACATACGGTTCATTCTCTGAGTTAGCTTAGTTAATGGTTTTGATATCAAAGAGAATCCTTCAATAAACCTTCAGTAATAACCAGCCAAACATAGATTTTCTCGTACTTTAGCTGGAATAGTTGGAACATTCAAATTTTTGATGGCTTCGATTTTCGCAGAAGCGACAAGTACCCCACTTTTATCAATCACATGTCAGAGAAATCGTACGGAACTAATCAAAAGATTACACTTTGAGAGTTTCGCATAAAATTTTCGTTCTTTAACATGTTCGAGATAGCCCTTAAGTGTTCGGCATGTTCTTCCTCGCTCTTAGAGCAGATTAGAATATCATCAAAGAAAATGATTACGAATTTATCAAGACACGGCTTACACATACAATTCATTAAGTCAATGAATACAGCAGGTGTACTGGTCAAACCAGAAGGCATAACACTAAACTCATAATGATCATCACAAGTTCTAAACGCCGTAATAGGAATATCTTCCTCGCGTATGCGAAGTTGATGATGAGCAAAACAAAGATCAATCTTGGAGAAAACACCAGAATCTTGGAGAAAACACGAGAGTTTTATAGTTGATCAAATAGATCATCAGTTTATGGAAATGGGTAACGATTCTTGATCGTTAACCTATGCAGCTCTTGGTAATCGATACACATACGAAACGAATCATCTTCCTTCTTAGCGAATAGAATAGGAGTTCTACAAACTGACGAGCTTGGTCGAATAAAACATCTATCAGATAGTTCTTAAAACTGCACAAATAATTCCTTCAGCTCGGATGATGCTAATCGATATGGCTCATGTGCCACATTTGCAGTACCAGGAATTAGATCAATTAGGAATTCTATTTGCCTTGGAGGCAGAAGCCTTGGCAAATCTTCTAGAAACACTTCGGGATAGTCATGAATGACTAGAATATCTCTACTCACTTTCTTTACGATTCCTTCTATGATACCTAAGCCAAGAATAATTCACAACCTTTTTCGATATACTTACGAGCTCTAATGCACGAAAAGAATTTTCAATTTGGAATTATTTTTCCCTTCAGTAACCTCATCAGCCTTGCCTTGCATTATGTGTCCATGAAATAATAAGCCATGCAGACAGCTTCACAAATAGAAATTGGCTTAGAAGAAGTCACATCACCGCATTTACTCTTGGTCAGCCAAGAATATACTGCTTGACCTTGACGGTTCGGGTTCCACAATTCTTGGACATAAAGGAGTCAACTTGTGGAAACACTTGATATATCTACCAATGTTAGTTCCCATCAGTTTCAGGTTGTACAACACTGGCTCCATACTTTGGAAATGCTTCGAGGACAAGCTCCTCAGTTAACCGTTTCCTCAACTTAGTCCATGGTGTCCCATAAGTAACGATACCTATGGAAGCAAGTCTGCCATTCCACTAAATTAATTCACGACCTTGGGGAGTAGCGATTTCAAAATGCACCTTATCCTCCCGATTAGGGTCACTGATTTGAAAGACTAACGCCAGCTTTTCAACAACTGACACAATCCTCCATCATCTTTAGTCCCCTTAAGAGTCTACGGTTTGCAATTAACGAATAAAGTGTAGTTATAGCCTCTAATTTCGGGCACATTTGTTCCATCTGTACCATGAACATTATCGGCTTCAGCTTTAGCTCAACTGGTTCTAGTTCCACCAGTTTTTAGCTTCAGCTCTAGATCCATCATTCATGTTGGCCATGAATTCAACTAAAGATACAACAACTTAGTCACTAATAACTTGGCACATTCGTGCTTCAGTCTTAGCTTTCATTGACTGCATGAGTCTTGTGTAACGCACATCAAATCATAATGAGTATTCATTCAATTATTGCGTTATATTTTTTTTGGTAATGGGTTACCCCGGTAAATATATTAACCAAAAAAACGTTTAAATACAAAGGAATGTGGCTGAGATACCACATTAACCTCAAGCTACATGCAGCTTATTAACAAAGACTATGAAACATCAAAAGCCCTAACCGAATCTAGAAGACAAACAGTAAACTAGATAAAAACCAAGATGTGAACATGAAACCGCGCTCACTCTTTAGCATCCAACACCACCATGATAGGAGCAGGATGAATCCAAATGAGTCTGCCTCCTTAAAAAACCTTACCAAAGAAAACCTAGTGGGAAAAACCTTGGACAAGGAAAAAAGAGTACAACACTCACCCGGCACACCTATCATGGAACAAATCTAGAGCTCGGCACCCTCCATTTGTCAAGTAGCAAACTTGACCTGGTAGATAATTTCTTGAAACGGAAAGAAATCAACTTCAAGCGAATAGTATCAATGATTGCGTTATACCACAGGAATTAAAAGAGAAAAGAAAAGAAAGATAATAATAGAACGATGTAGAATTAGGAATCAAAAGATAGTCATTGCATTGATTACAAACTAGTACGAGTTGTATTGTTAAGCATTATAGATAATCATCGTCTAATGCCATACAACTTAGAAGACTAGTCCTACTAACTGATGTCATAGTTTAGTTAGGGATTTGAAAGATACTACAATTGATAAACTAATCCACAAGATTTACTAGGTAATTCGTATGGCTAAGAAGGCTCCTCGGTCCCACAAGAAGAAGATTTCTTTAGTGTTTTTCAGAGACACTTGATATCTTCCTCTATTGGCGGTTTTTGGAAAAGCCCCAATACAACCATCTCACGATCAAGGAATTAGAGGAACAAAATCAAAGAATGAATCGAGCAAACGAATTATGAGTGAATAAGAGTTTAATCACGCAAATGCTATATGCTTAAGCCCACATGTTTATGAATCATTATTTCTATGGATTGATCAAGTCCTTCCAAATAAGATTCAGAAATTTGTATTTCAACAATTTATAATTTCCTTGTTCAAATAAATGGCTAATTTATGTCAACGATTATAAATCACTTTATTTAAGCATCGCCAGCTCAACGCAAAAGATCAAGATCGAAACAAACGAGAAACTGATTTAACAAAAAAATGATCAGTGATATGATATGGAATCCTGGTTGGCATGTGAATACCATAACAATCAATCTCAATTCAACGGTACCATCTTAGACAAACTTGTTTCTATCAAAACAGTATACTGTCGAAGATTAATGAAAATGTAAATTAAATTTGCTAAACGAAATGAACGGATCGATAAATCAAGAATAAGATCCAAGGAAATCAAAATCCTTGTAACCAAAAGAATATTAGCAAGAATATTAACCGTTTCGTTGGGATCATGTATATCCACAACTTAGTTAATCTCGAGCATAACAGTATTCATTTCAGGAATAGCTTCAGCTATAGCATTAAAATGACTAGAGTGACTTCGTGACAATCGACGTCGTATAAATATCTCATATAAATATAAAATTACCATTTATAATTAAATAAATGAAAACATACCTTGTAATTCACAAGTTCAAATAATCGATAAAGATTACAACATATATATAATCCCATATATATATAAATACTTTCATTCTCGTCCATTGGCAACTCGGAGGTTTCGCTTGCAATAGTTATAGTTAAAGGATTTCAAAATTTTATTTTTGGAAAATCTTTTCGTTCTCTATAACTTGAGCTCTGATACCAATCTGTAACACCCCCAATTTCGTTCATAGCAGTGGAAGGGTTATTGGGTGTTACTATCATGGTTTAATCTCATAATCATAGAAAACGGCTCAAAACGAAGACGTTTTAATAAACATCCATTCATTTTCATTCAATAAAAGTACAATTTCATACACGGTCCCAAATAATTTCAATTTTACAAAAGCTAGTAATTAGTAAAAAGTATTTGAATGGATATAATTTATAAAAGCGGGCCAAAACATTTTTTTTTTTGGGTAAAAGGGAATCAATACCCCGGTAAAATGCATTACACCAAAAAACCGTTGAAGTACAATGGATATAGGTGATGTCCTATATCACAGCCCGTTACATGGGCAATACAATGCACATAAATAATATAAATAATATGCAACAACTAACATGAGGGTGACTTGTCACTCTCATGACTTACATAAGAAGAAAAACTATAATATAAACTTGAAGAACCATAAATCCAAGTATTTCATCTTCACTCCCAACTCTTAAAAATACGACGCTTGGGGAACCCCAAGGCGTCCGTAACAACCTTCTCGGAGAATAAGAATGCTAATCAAAGACGGAGATTGTACGAGGACCAAGAATTAGCCCTAGTTTCAAGAGAGAATCCACATGTGTATCATAACAAGTAAACACGACTTCCATGCACAGCATAAACCATGCGTAACCAAGAACCCTTGCAAAGGATTCATATCCAACTCATTACATTACATGCAACGAACGAAGAACATCATAGACAAGTATGCACACCAAGAACATACTTGCTAACATCCCCCAAGCATTACCAACATGATGTCGCATCCACGAATATGACCTAGAACAGCCACCATAATACAATTTAGAACCCTAGAAATTAGGGTATCGTCAAGACGCCAAACATCATGCCACACACAAGGTTGATTAACAATCAACCGCCGAAACACCAGGCACCATGAGATGCGCAACATGAACCTAGTAAACACTAGGTTATTAAACCCTAACCCACAGCCAAATAATGTATCTCCAAACTGATGAGGATGAGTAACACCGTTAGAGAACACAAGCTAGCAGCACCACATGATTGGTAAAGACCAAGACCAGAACAAGCAAGCAAACCTCTCCCATAACCCACGTCCATAAACATCACCTGTGAAAACTCACAATCGCAGCTATATAGCACCATCACATAGACCTCCCATGGCAAAAAAAAAAAAAAAGTACAAACCCTAAAAAGGGTTTTTCTTGTAGATACGCAACAGCCATTACATCCCAAAAAAGACAGATGACGAATAGTGATTCATCACCAATCAGTTGGCAATAAAGAAACCCTAAAATGGTTATATCATAACGCACAGCCACACCAAATAACAAGAGAAAAAACAGAATCCCTGAAAAATAAGATAAACAAATCGAAACTCTAAAAAATTAGGGTTTGGGATTCGGTTTTAACAAAATCAAATCCTTGTGAAAAATATTATTTTGATAACAAGGATTGATAAATCACTAAGCGATTTCATTAGAAAAGAGTGATCGGCCAGCCTATCCAAACTCAAATCGAGACTTTCTAAAATAAAAACTATGAAACAGATCGCAACCCTTAATAGTCTAATACCTCGAAACATTTCAAATAAGCAAGCTTCACGAACCCGCCTTCCTCGAGTGCCTTCCCAATGGACCTGAGATAAAACATGCTAAAAAGTCAGCAAAATTTGCCGAGTGAATCTATAGAGTTTAATTTAAATAAAGAGAACACAAGTATTCAAAATAACCTTCCATGGTTAATAATTTTTCAAAGACAATTATGTTGTACGGACATAATTATCGTGTCATTACATAAGTCTTGTGACATTGAACGTTAACATATATTATTTCAGCCCAACACACCTAGCCAAGTACGTATATTTCTCTTATACAATGCATCCGATGTTTCATTACTAGTGCATCACAACACCACGCGATAGCTAGTCGCGACCGGACTGGGCGTCACCCTGATAGATCTATCCATAGCATTAGCGTTACTTCGATTAACAATTCACGATTCATGGGTCTTTTAAGGCTAAACAAACTTATGTAATAACTTTCATCTAAACATACAATTAAGTTCTTTGTGTTTAATTTTAAAACAATCATGAGTTTACCACAACTTATAGTTGTACATTTCAATTTCAATAATTACTTTCCAAGTAAATAGGGTTCCCACAACTTCTCGTTGCACCCATTAATGGGGTTTCCACAACTTCTCGTTGTACCCTTTTATTTTAATAAAACAAGCATGTTATACCCCTCGCGGGTTTTATAAAACATGTAAACATGTTAAAAGCGAAGCTATAGACTCACCTTAGCCAATAGTGGTAATGAGACGATCGCCGACGATTAGTGATGCCCGTTTAAACACGAAAACCGCAACCTACTAAATAAGGCGCGTTCGTTAATAATCGACTTAAGTATAAATAATACTTAAATAATATAAAATAAAAATTACAAAATCAAGACAATCCCGAAAAATTTAATAATATAAGTGTTATTACTATACCCTTTTATTCAACACTATCTTTTTAAACACTTGCGCTCTCGATATTGACCCGTCTTAAGACGCCAAGTCAACGCAAGTCAAATTATCATTTTACTTCTCTCGGACCAGTAGCTAAGTCATTTATATAATGACTTAACACTTGAGTAAATCACCATGTCCAATGGCGAATACTCAACTCACGCCACATAATTATTGAACTACGTGTCCAAAATACCATTCAGCATGCACACTCCAAATGTACACACCAATCTACCCTATCTACACTTGTCCGATTTCGACGAAATTTGGTCACAAACTCACACATAATATGAATAAGACTCAGTTTAAATTTCATTCAAAAATGTTACTCCTAAGACCTTCTGCCCGACACATCTTTGTGTTATAAAAACCGGACAAATTTACGCCTTTGACTTGTAAAACCATTTTTGACATATCTAAACAACTCCATTTATAAAACCGACGCTCGGGTTTGAAAATAAACTCATGACCTGAGGTTTAGACTTTAACATCAGTCCTTGAACATTTTCAAAACTCATTCTATAGTCCCCGAGATTCGATCCAAATATCGACAACAATTTTCGGATTGTGCCGATACTCGTCTCCCGGTACACGAATACTAAAACTAGCATAACTTTTGACTCGTAATGAGTTAGAAGCTCTATCTTATACCGAAACGAGCGCCTCGGAAAACTCTACAACAATATCAAATAATATAAGCCTATCTCAGAACTTAAACCCACGAAATAATCTGTTATAAGCTTATGTCCCAAAATACATTTTAGAAATCATGTCAAATCAATATTTTAACCCATTTTCACCACTTTTATACATATAATATCAACCTACAATCATTCTAATTCAACCCTTTTAATCCTATAACACTTGCATGTTCATATTATAAAAACAAAAATTAAAATCCATACATGCAATGAATAAAATAAAACATAAACATGATAAACAACACATTTATTTTATAAAAATGGATCAAACTTCACAAGATTTCATGAAAAATAAAAACATGGTGCATGTAAGAAAAATTTATATCAATGGAATCACCTTTTGATTTGCACAATGGGTCTTTGCTTAGAATTTTATGAATCAAACTTGATCAAAAAAAATCAAAGGGTTTATGTTGTTGGATTTGGACGGCAAAAACAAAGAGTAGGAGAGAGTTTGTGATTTTTATTTTTTTAAAATAAGTTAGTGGAATAATTAGGTAAGATTTTTCTTTTTATACTAGGTAGTGAGGGACTAATTTTGCCAAACTTGCATAGTTTTGGACCAAAAAGTAATTAAGTAATTTAAAAGGGTAGAAAATGTAAATTGTCAAATTTTAAAATATTTACGGGACTCGAGTTTCGTAAAAATACTTTTCAAAAGTTAAAACGCTTCAAAAATATAATAATACAACTTCGACACGACTTAAAACGTAATTAAATCGAAAACGTCGAAAATATTAAATATCGAGACAATCGATAATAAAATGTAAATTTTTGGGCATCAGTCGGTATCACGATCATTAGTAGTTCTCGTCATTCGTTAAAACGTAAAACACGAGAAATAAAAATAAATACAATAAAATCATTCATATGATAATTTGAGAATATAATATCGATATGTATTTCTTGTCGTTTTTCATCTAAACGACATTTTTACGTTAAGTTTCAAGTCATAACCTTCTCGGTTAGCCGATAATTTAAAATTCTCATTAAAGTAAACATATTATATTTAATAGTCGAGATTAAAATATCGACCTGAAATTGACGGATTGTCACACAATCCAAAGGTGTCACATCTACATGTTGTGAAGAACATTTTTAGGTATCTTAAAAGTCAACCCAATTTACGATTATGGTATCCTAGAGATTCCACCTTTGAATTTGAAGCTTACTCAGATAGTGATTATGCTGGATCTAATCATGTAACACCCCATTTTGATAAATGGAATGTCACGCGTGATTATGGCGTGTCATCAAATCATACAAGGATAAATGTCTTAAACATTACATGAACATAAAGGAAATACAGGAAATAAACATCGGTACCCCAAAGTAAAAGCTCATCACACACAAACATAAGTACTGTCTATGAAAAGGACTAAACAATGTCCATGGAAATGAATAGCAAAATGTATGAATAAATGCATAAAGTAATGAAGGCTAGAAAGCTTCCAATCCATATGCACGTACGCTTAGAGTCTACGAGCGTCCTTGAGTACCTACCGTTTCGGGAACATGAAAGGAAAACGGCTGAGCATAACGCTCAGTGCAAGGATATACAAGCATAGAATGAATAACATAAACATACACAACATATAGTAGCGGAATTGATTATGTCCTGGAAAACCTGGTATAACTTAGTAAAACTGGTTTTATAGTTTGAAAAGCCTTATGTTTATCTTATGAAAACTGTTTAACATGTTAACCATTAGCCAATATAGGTCATGAAATATCAACGTGCATGAATACTTGGAGGGGTGACCCCATCATGCAATTAGAGGGGTTGCCTCTAATTAATATAAGTTTGGGTAGGAGGGATTAGCTCCTTGTGAAGGATGCAAGGCACACACCACATTCACTTGAATAATATGTAAAAACATGTAATCTAGGATGCACCCATACGCCCACATGATAATATAATAATATGGACAAAAGCTGAAAGGGACGCCACGAGCTATCACTCTACCGTGGTGAAGTCATAACACTGGTGCCTCCAGTGTTATGGTTATGGTACCTCCATAACTAGGTGAAACTGGTCATGCATGTATATAGCTTAGGCATTTAATTAAACATAAGCAAATCAAAACATATAAAACATATACTGGGAAAACATTTGGCTGCATACGAGGAATCCTAATAAGGAAAGAATGTCCATACTGAAAGGACGGAGAATCCGTACCTTATGTCCAGTAAACGAAGAAGACGAATGGAAGAGAGTCCTACTTCGATCTCGCTAATGATACATAAATAGTATACGTGTATAAGTATTCTGATTACTGAGTATGTAATTGGTTTTATATCATGTCTTAGCTTGTTTTATATGTTCATGCCATGTTTTACTGATTTTAACGTTATGCTGTGTTTATCATGTATTCTGGATATTCTGATTAAGTATTACTTGTATTTCTTGTATTATTATACTTGTTATGTAATAATAAGTAACTTTCTAAAAATAGTATGTTTCCTAAAATAGAATGTTTTCAAAAATATAAAGTTTCCAAAAATAGAAAGTTTCCAAAAATAGATTAGCTGCTTAAAATAAATAAGTTTTTAAAAGTAGAAAGTTTCTATAAATAGATTAACTGCTTAAAATAAATAAGTTTCTAAAAATAGAAAGTTTCCATATTTAGAAATAAGCTGGATTATTAAGCTAATAAGATAAGCTTAAGTTTTACTGATTAATATTCTAAGTTATGTGATTAATAGTATAGTTTATTAATTAATACATGTAAATTAAATAAACTATATGTTATAAGATTTAACTAAATAAAGCATGATTTAATTAAATTAAAGTGTATATAATACTTAGGTTAAAACATGTATTAATATTTATATTAATATAACCTAAGTCATGAAAATTAATTAATTATATGTCATGGTTAAACAATTAATTAATTACTATAGTCTAAATTTCATGATTAAATACTTAGGTTATAATCATGTATTATTAATAATAATACACCTAAGTCATGTTTTAATTAAATTAATTAAGTACCATGTTAAATTAATTTAATTACTTGTATAAATAAATGCACATGTAAAAATAATTAACTTGTAAAATAAAATAATAAAACGAACCCATGTATTATTTTACTAAAAACATGTCGTGAACCGGACCCGTGAACCCCTGAACCGGCCCGAATCAAACCCCACCAAAAACAGTGGCAAACCGGCCCATGCCGGTTGCCCCTGCCTTCGGTTCATTGCCACCAGCTTAAGCCGGTGGTTCCCTTGGTTCTCGGCTAGCCGCTGCCCATGCAAAGTTCCCACCGACGGTTACCCGGTGGTTCCCCCTGCCGCGGCTTGAGTTCCCCCTGCTTTCCAAAACTAGCCACCGGCTGGAGCCGGTGGTTGGGGCTGTGTGGCTGCCGAGGTAAACCAAACCACAAGGACACCCCGACATGTGTCCGGGTCCCTTGTCCTTGTTGCCGTCCCATCAAGACCACACCGAGACCCTTTGGTCTCGGCTGTTGGTGCGAAACAAACCAAGCCGAGAGCTTGGGATCTCGGTTGTGCGTGTTGGCCGAACAAAGCAACCCAAAAACCACCATGTTTATTACCCCCATGATTAAATTAACATGTCTAATAACTAGTTTTTATAAACCCCATGATTTCATGTTCTTAATTAAATAAGAAGAATTACAAAGAAAAAGGTTTATGGTTACCGAATGTGTGAAACAAAGGAATGACAATAACACGAGCACTTCACTTGAATTCAACCAACCAAGATCAACAAACACCCTCCTTGTGGTGTATTCTAACCGGCGGCCAAAGGAGAGAAAAAAAAGGCTAGGGTTTTGTAATTTTATAAATCTTTTGTAAAATGAAAATATGTTTCTCCCTTTTTATATTTTAGTAAAACTAAAAGTGGCCTTGGCCCTTCTTGGTCCTTGTGTTCGTGGGTATGTGGGGCCCACAAGGGGAAACCCAACGTTTTTCGTGTTCTAAATTGTTACGTGTTCTCGTGCTCGTATTTACGTGACTTATTATTAATTGTTCGTGTTATAATATATACTTGTACGTAGTAGTAATTTTTTTTTTTGGTAAAGGGGACTCACCCCGGTAAAATATATTACACCAAAAAAAACGTAGTAGTAATAATAATTACGTAAATACATAATAATATGCTCGTGATTATTTACATTCATGATTTCATGTTCGTGATTATAATTATTGTTGACAATAATTATCGTGTATTAATATGCTTAAATACTTATCGTGTAATAACACGTACGTAATACTTGTAATTAACATTCGTGAAACGTAAACATGTTATATAAGGAAAGTTTTAATCATGTACGTACGATTATAAGTGTACTGTTCATGGTAAAAGCATGCAGGTTTTACAACTCTCGCCCCTTAAAAAGAATAATTCGTCCCCGAATTATAGATAACCTAAACTAGAAAAGAGGAACATACCCGAATTCAAAATATGAAACGAGGTTAAGAAGCCCGGATAGACTCCTCTGTATCCCAAGTGGCTTCCCGCTCGGTATGATCCCTCCAAAGGATTTTGACGAATGGAATCGTCTTCCTCCTCATGACTCGTTCTTGCCTGTCAAGAACTCGTTCGAGTTCCTCTATGAAGGTGAGATCTTCATGAATCTGTTCTAGTGGATACTAAACCATGTGAAGGGGATGATACTTGTACCCTCTGAGTAAGGACACTTGGAAAACATCGTGAACATGAGAAAGCTACGGAGGTAACCTAAGCGATAAGATACTTCACCGACTCGCTCAATGACATCAAACGGTCCGATGAATCGAGGACTGAGCTTCCCAGTTGATTCTAAAACGTCTAACACCACGTGTCGACGATACCTTAAGGAAGACGTTATCTCCTACGTTAAAATGTAAGTCCCTACGATGCTTGTCGGCATAACTCTTCTAACGTGACCGTGCTTCTTGCAATTTCTGCTTAGCTACTGCGACCTTCTCGTTGGTCAACTCTATCATTTCTGGTCCTTCAAGTGTTCGCTCACCAACCTGATCCCAGCAGATTGGGGCGCGACACTTTCTGCCATACAACATCTCGAATGGAGCACACTTAATACTTGCATGCCAACTGGTGTTGTATGCAAACTCTACCAGATAGATGTAATCGTCCCAATCTCCCGTCCATTCCAACGCACATGACCTCAACGTGTCTTCTAATGTCTAAACCGTTCGCTCCGATTTCCCGTCTGTTTGAGGATGAAAAGCAGTGCTAAGCTTAAGTTTTGTCCCCCAAGCTTTCTGTAGACTCCTCCAAAATCGCGAAGTAAAACGAGGATATCTGTCCGAGACGATGCTGGATGGAGCACCATGAAGCCTCATGATCTCCTTCTTGTACGTATCGGCGAGTTTACTGACCGAATCTTCCTTGCGGATCGGTAAGAAATGAGCTGACTTAGTAAGTCGATCAACGATAACCCGAATCGCATCATGCCTCCTCTTTGTCTGCGAAAGACCGGTAACAAAATCCATGGTGATCTTGTCCCACTTTCATTTTGGAATATCTAACGGTTGTAGAAGACCGCCAGATCGCTGATGCTCGATCTTAACCTGCTAGCAGGTAAGACATTTGGAGACATAAGTCGCAACATCCTGCTTCATACCACTCCACCAAAAGTATTTCTTGATGTCGTGGTACATCTTGGTCGAACCAGGATGAATGGAAAATGGGGAGCTATGAGCCTCAACTAACAATGCTTCCCGGAGTTCTTGATCATCAGGAACACAAAGTCTCGTGCCCTGCCATAAGATACCGTCTTCGTCTACACAAAATTCTGTCTGCTTTTCCAAATTCTGCATTATCGCCCAGATTTCACCATCATCCTTCTGAGCTTCCTTGATCCTAGAGAGTAACTCAGGTTCCACTCTAAGATTAGCCCAGTAACCGTGCTGACCACGTACCATGATCTCAATGTCTAGTCGCTCCAAGTCTCTTATAATTTCCTCCTCAATTTTAATGTCGTTTATCATTCTGTACTTTCTAATAAGTGCATCTGCCACTACATTCGTCTTGCCGGGATGATACTGCAGATTGATGTCATAACCCTTCAACAGCTCTAACCATCTCCTTTGTCTCATGTTTAATTCACGTTGAGTGAAGATGTACTTCAAGCTCTTGTGGTCCGT
Source organism: Glebionis coronaria (assembly GCA_025667525.1). Taxonomy (NCBI): domain Eukaryota; kingdom Viridiplantae; phylum Streptophyta; class Magnoliopsida; order Asterales; family Asteraceae; genus Glebionis; species Glebionis coronaria. The sequence continues at coordinate 340,138,671 of CM046877.1, forward strand.
GAAAATGTCACATGATTCTCCATACAAGTAGTGCCTCCATATATTTAATGCAAACACGACTGCTGCAAGTTCCAAGTCATACGTAGGGTAATTTTCCTCATAAGGCTTAAGCTGTCGTGAAGCGTACGCGATCACTTTCCCATGTTGCATGAGAATACAGCCAAACCCCTTCCCTGAAGCATCACTGTAGATTTGAAATCCACATGAACCAGATGGGAGAGTACGAATTGGTGCAGATACTAACTTCTGCTTTAGGTCTTCAAAGCTCTTCTCTCTTACTTCAGTCCAGACGAATTTCTCCCATTTCTGCATCAGTTTGGTCAATAGCAGTGCTAAACGGGAAAAGTTCTCCACGAACCTACGGTAGTAACCAACTAAGCCTAGGAAACTGTGAACCTCAGTTGTTGATGTCGGTCTTTCCCATTTGGTAATAGCCTCAACCTTTGCTGGATCCAAGGTGGTTCCTTCTGCTGATACAATGTGACCTAAGAACGCCACCTTGTCTAACCAGAACTCACACTTGGAGAATTTAGCATACAACTGCTTCTGGCGAAGAATCTGTAACACTGTACGAAGATGGTCTTCGTGTTCCTCCTTGGACTTAGAGAATATCAGGATGTCGTTAATGAAGACAATGACGAACTTGTCCAGAAATTCATGGAAGATTCTGTTCATCAAATCCATGAAAGCAGCTGGAGCATTGGTAAGGCTAAATGGCATGACTACACATTCGTAGTAGCCATAGCGTGTACGGAAAGAAGTCTTGGTGAGGTCCTGCTCTTTAACCCGTAGCTGATGATAGCCCGACCTCAGATCAATTTTAGAGAAATGTTTGGCCCCTTGGAGTTGTTCAAACAGATCGTCAATGCGTGGTAGAGGATACCTATTCCTGATGGTGATCTTGTTGAGCTCGCGATAATCTATGCAAAGACGCGTACTGCCGTCCTTCTTCTTCACGAGTAAGACCGGTGCACCCCATAGAGATGCGCTCGGTCGAATGAGGCCACGTTCCAGAAGTTCTTGCAATTGACCTTCAGCTCCTTCAACTATATGGGAGCCATGCGATAAGGAGCCTTGGAAATCCGCTCAGCTCCTGGGATGAGCTCGATATTAAACTCTACTTCACGTGTAGGTGGTATGCCCGAAAGTTCTTCTGGTAATACGCCTGGAAATTCGGACACTATTGGCTTATTCTGAATTGATGGAGATTCAGCATCCATGTCATGAACGGTAGCTAGATAGCCCTCACAACCATGTGAAAGTAATGCACGTGCTTGCAGGGTTGATATGATTTGTACAGACCTTCCGGGTACGAACTCGTTGTGAATGTACTCTGGTGCATTTGTATCACCGAAGATGACCTGATATGTATGGCAGTCTATTGTAGCATGATGTCTGGATAGCCAGTCCATGCCCAATATAATGTCAAAATCATTCATGTCCAGCGGAAGTGCGTCAACAGGACGAATCTTGTCGTCAAACTATAGGGGAAGGCTCTTGTACACATGGGTTATGCGTACAGAGTCTCTTAAAGGCGTGGAAATGTTCAGTACATTCTCTAATGGCATAGGGGATATCCTAACATTCTTAGCATAAGCAGTAGCAATGACCAAATAAGTAGCACCCGTGTCAAATAAAACACATGCAGCTTGACCATACATATACAATATTCTAGTGATGATACCTGTAGACTTGTTGGCCTGATCACGAGAAGTCGTGTAAACGCGTCCACTAGTAGGAGGCGGCTAAGAATCGAAATGTCCAGATGTGCCCTCCATCATGCCCTTGCGGCAGTCTTTCATGCGATGACCAGTAAGGCCACACTATGGCCCTGGGTGCCTAAGGTTGCAGGTAGTGCAAAGAGGATGAGTATTGTTGATCCCAAACTTAGATCGATTTAGCTTGTGCAAACGAGATTAGATCAAGTTATACACGTAGAGAAACTTTGTTTATGTATAAAGTAATTTAAGTGTTATGCGGAATTAACACTTAAACAAGAACACACAAAGGATGTAAAACAAACTTTCACTTGATTGATCATAACGAACTTGCTTACAATGAAAGTGTTTTAACGTATGAAAACTTATATGAAACATAACCTAAAGGTCTTCTTTTATAGACATAAGAAGCCTTGTAGAAGAGTCTACGTATCAACTATTCTAGGTAAAGATAATTATAGAAAATACAAAAGCCTTCTACAAGAGTCTACGTATCAACTATTCTAGGTAAAGATAATTATAGAAAATACAATGTTGATCCTATCTTTACTAGAAACAAACTAGAAACATAATACGCGTAGACCATATCTTTCTATCAGTGCTTGTCTTCAACCTATCAACGCTTGACTTCTTCCTGTCAACACTTGATTTATCAGTGTTTGTTTTCTTCTTATCAACGCTTGTTTTCCTCTTGTCAGCGCTCAAGTGGACTGGCTACATTTTATTCCCAACAATCCTCCCCTAAACTTGATATCTACTCTAGTAATCAAGTTTCTGAATAAAAATTAAGAACAAGGAGGAATCTTACAAATCTTATCGTATTGGTAATAAACATGCCTAATCAAATCTTTGGCCACGTCACTTGAATAGTCAATCTCCAGCTGTGTTGTCTTCATCTTTTCCAAAACTTCTTTGGACATGGAATACTGACCATCAACAAGAAGATACTCAGCAAACTTTGTAGAGCTCAAGTAGTACACACCAGCAGCTGAATACAAATGAAATTGAAGACCACTGATATCATCCTCAAGATCCTTCCAAACAGTAGGATCTTCTTCTTTTGGTCCACACATTCTCTTGAATGTTGACCAAAGTTTTATTCCATTGACTGAAGTAGGAGTTTCAGTCTCATACTTGGCCTCCAACAACCTCTAAAGGTCTACCAAGTCTTATCTATCCACACTTGCAAAGAGAGACACAAGAGTAGTAAATGTGTGTACCTCTTTCCCATACCTACCAATCTTCCAAAACCCACTTGCATCTTCTTCATAGCTTATGATAGGGTTTCTGGCATCAAGAGGTAACACTTGTACCATATCTGAAGCTTCCATGGGTGAGAGCTTGATGCTCCTTCTTATAACAGCTTCATTGGGATTCAATTTATCCATATCTTTAGGGAACTGAAGTGGAACTCCCTTTTTCAAAGGCCTTGGAACAATCATTGCCTTCTGAATCTCCATCTCTTCTACAAGTTCTTCTTTCCTTTCATCTGAAAGAAGTCTTAGAGTGTTCATCTCCTGCACTTTTCCCAAATGGGATAAGCCTTGTACTCCAATTCTTAAAAAGATAATCCCTGCAATTTCTTGAAGGTCCATCCAGTTCCATGACATCTGAGTAACATGTAGTAGAGCTCTCTTCTATCCCTCTTCAGCAGTGAGAAAACATTGCTAGCCTTGTGTTTTAGAATTACCTTGCAGTCACTTTGAACTCTTAGAAGAATCTCCAGTCCCCAAATCTGGTCTGAAATTGTCAAATCTGGATTCTCCATAATCCTATTCTCCCAAGCATGGTACATCTGAACTACTTCTGGCATATCAAAGTCTACTTGCAATTTCAACTCTCTAAGCTTCTCTCTTGCCAAGTCATCACCATATTCAAGTCTTTCTGGTTGTTCAACTATCATCACACTTGAATCTGAACTCTCTTCATCACTTCCTTCTTGTTCCTCTGAAGTGACAACAAATGGTGATCCACCAACCTTCTTACTTTCTTGTTCCATGAGTTGTGCAACCAACCTTGAATCAAACTCTACCTGTGGTGCATCCTTTGGAACTTCTACTTCTACCATAATTCCTTTACCCTTATCTAATGGATCAATGATGGGTAAGGATGATGGTAATACCTGTGACGACACTTCTTTGATGATAGCTCATGACTGGAATACATCAACCATATCTGCATGTCTGTCAACGCTCAAATTCCTTGTGTCAGCGCCCAAATTACTCTTGTCAGCGCTTGGTGTGTCAGCGTTCAAATTTTGCTTGTCAACGCCCAAATTACTTGTCTCAGTGCCTCTTGTAAATTGCTCCAACATAGCTGTAAAAGACAAGTTTAAATTGGTAGGAGTAACCAGAGATGTGTCAAAATCTGGTTGTTCTTCAATTCAATGAGGGCTTCAGCAACACCCAAAGATTCTCCATCATGTGAGCCTTTATCACTCACATTAATCTGCTCATCCTCCCCTTTGGAAGATTCCTCCATACCACGTCTAGTGCTAGCATTATCCAAAATGACAATCCTCTCCCTCAATTGCTTGAGTTCAAGGCCTTGTGTATTAACTGTTTGTACCAGGTCTTCATTTTGCTTTTGCAAGCTAATGCAGACAGCCGTCAATTCCATCAATGTGTGTGGTTCCAATCTGCCCTCCTCTAAAATAGGTATTTGACCTCCCAAGTTAGAGTCATGGGGCATGGATGAGGTCTTAAAGATGTTAGGACTGTCTTGGCCTGCATCTAAGCCAGAACCAGTAGTCCCAGCCTCATCCATAGCACCAACCACACTTGTGGTGGTGGTTCTCTCTGCTACATGGCTAGGACCACTAGAGGAGAACACTTCAGTAGTCCTTTGGCGTTTTTGCAACCTATATTGTGGTGGGATAGAAGATGATGTGGATTGGGTGGATGTGGGAAGGTTAAGGGGTGTTTGGGTCTGTGAAGGAAAGGTGTCAACGTATGTATTACTTGTGTCAACGCCAACATTTAAGGTGTCAGCGTCGAAGGGTTCTTGGTCAATTTCCATGTTTTGTGGTGAAGGCAAAGGTTCTGGTATTGGGTCAGGTTGTGGTTGTGGGTCTGGTTGGGGTTGTGCTGCTGCAATAACAGCAAGCATAGCTGGGGTGAGGGGTAATTCACGGTGAGGGGGTGAATTCATCTTTGTAGAAATAGCTTTCTTTTGCACAGGGATCTCATAAAAATCATCATGATCCCTTGTGTAGTAATTTTGCACATCAAAAACCATTTGCAAAAATATGGGATAAGCCAAAGTCATCTTATTCCCTTTGTTTTTACACATTCCATCAAAAATCAGTTTTGAATAATTAAACTTTTGCCCATTTGCAATGCACACAATTGCACTAGCAATTGATCTATTAATTTCATTGTGTGCAGTACACTTGGGACTCAAACATTGTAGGATGACATGTATGAGGTACTTCCAGGCTGGGGGAAACTCTTGTTTATGATATTTGTTTAAAGTGCCCTCATCAGGGAAAGGATAACCCAAAGCCCGAAGTCCTTGTTCTATTTCATTTATGGGAAGGGTGGTTATACCATCTGCATCATCAAGATGCAAAGCCTGGCGAACCAAGGCTTCAGTAACCACCCATGTACGCCCATGAACAATAGCTGATAATGTAGTCACATTATTAATTGTTGAGGAACTGACAGTGTTCCAAAACTGCTTAATATGAGTGACAAAGATGAGAGGAACATGAGAAAGAGCAAACCTAATAGGAGAGGCATTCAAATACGCCACCATCTGGGTGTATTGTGGAAACAGAGTATCATCAGCGTCCAAATAAGCAATCATGTTGTGTTGACTCCTGAATCCCAATACCAAGTCACTTGGTTTAAACTTTGGTGCCATTGTTGAAGAAAGCTGTTTGTGAATTATTGAGAAAGATGAATTATAGGAGAAAATTGTTAGACAAGAATATGAGGTACCCTGTTTAAAAATAGGAGCCAAATATATAAGAGAGATAGGCACATGTGATTGGTAAAAAATTAGGCAACTATTTTCAATATATAATGATGAAAATATTGAAAAGAAAATAAGTTATCCTTGTGCATTAATTAAAAGTTATCTGCTCCCAAAATTACGGCCCAAAAATTCGTCAAAAAATAACAACTGGGTAGGTCCCAATGAGTGTCAACGGTCAAAAATAACCCATCAACGCCCAATGGCTATATTCTTGTCAACCTTTGCCAAAGCCATGTCAGCGTCTAAATTGGTCATAACAACGCTTGGAAAAATACTTGTCAGCGTCCAAAAATAAAAGTAATCAAAAAATGAAAAAGGACCTTAACAAAGTAATTTATCCTAGTGAAGATAACCTATAAATTGATAATTATTTTAGGGCGGCAAGCACTATCCAGTTATGCACACTTGCTTATGCAAGATAGACATAACAGTCCTCTAGTGTCCCTTGCTAACCAAAATTCTTAACAACTAAGTTATCTCATTCCTTGTAACTCCTAGGTAAAACGCATTATAAATCATTCCCATGTCTCGCAAAAGACCACATCCAATTCTAGGCCAAAAATGTCTTGGCAGCATGCATAGTATATCAACTTTGCATGCTACAATGCCTCATGATTTAGTAAAACTAACTCATACTCACCTGTGGACACAATCTAGAGTTGTGATGAGAGTATTATAAGAATACCCAAAAGTCCTAAAGGTTCCTAAAACCTCCCCTTAAACTGTGATACATATGTTGCCCAATAATATGCATGAATATAAAAATTTATGTCAAGATAGGAATATAAATATTCCAACCATCATCCATAAATAAAAACATGATCAAATGATTCTCCAAGGATCCATAAGCAACTCTGTATCCAATGGTACAATGCTATCAACGCCTGCACACTTAGATCAAAAACCACAAAACTAACATTGTTGCTGACAACGTCACGATAACACTTGTCAGCGTTAAGGTAACCTTTGTCAGCGTTAGACAAATATAGTGGAAAATCTAACTTTTCAACAAGACCAATAACAATGCATATCTTGTACATACTTTTACATTAAGACCCCAAAACACATATTAAGTGAGATTGATCATTCCAATACTTGTTACCAAGTATTGAAACCTTCCAGCATCAAAAGGTTTAGTTAATAAACCTTCCAGTAGTAGCCCTGTTTTCAATCCTATCTGGTTGTATTAAACCCTTTTCAATACAATCCCTTATAAAATGATGTCTAATTTCTATGTGTTTTGTTTTAGAATGATGTACAGGATTTTTAATAATGCATAAAGTACTGTTATTGTCTAAAAAAATCTTGGTATGCATGAAATTATACCCATAATCCAACAGCTGGTTCTGAATCCATAAGACTTGTCCACAACAAGCAGCTGCAGCTACATACTTTGCTTCAGTAGTAGAATTGGCCACCACTTTTTGTTTCTTGCATTGCCAAGATATCAACCTACTCCCAAGAAACTGACATCCACCAGTTGTGGATTTTCTATCAAATTTATCACCATCATAGTCACTGTCTGAATATGCAATAAGCTCCAATGGTGAATCTTTTGGATACCATAATCCCAAATCTGGATAACATCTAAGGTACCTAAAGATTCTCTTGACAGCATAAAGGTGACACTCTTTAGGAGTCACTTGATGGTGTGCACATGCACACACAGCAAACATAATGTCAGGTCTTGAGGCTGTGAGATACATCAATCAACTAATCATTGATCTATAGTACCTGACATCCACATCTTTTCCATCTCCAACTTTTCCCCAAGGGTGTTCTCTATCCATAGGAGTAGTAGCCCTGTTTTCATGTGGAGAAAAGCCAAACTTCTTCAAGATTTCTGCCACATATTTATCCTAAGAGATGAAGATACCATCTTCTTTCTGCTGAACTTGTAACCCTAGAAAGAAGTTCATCTCCCCCATTGCACTCATCTTGAATTTGTCTGTCATAAGCTTGGAAAAGTCTTCACTCATCTTTGGATTGGTGGAGCCAAAGATGATATCATCCACATAAACCTGAACAAGTAAGACATCCTTACCAGTCTTCTTTGTAAATAATGTCTGGTCTATGGTGCCCCTTTTGAATCCATTTTCCACCAGATAAGTGGACAATGTGCCATACCATGCTCTTGGGGCCTGATGAAGTCCATACATAGCTTTCTTGACTCTATACACCTTGTCTGGATGTTTTGGATCTTCAAAACCAGGAGGCTGCATGACATACACCTCCTCAACAATTGTGCCATACAGAAAAGCACTCTTCACATCCATTTGATAGACAGTGAAGCCCATGCAAGAAGCATAGGCTAGAAATATCCTTATAGCCTCAATCCTTGCAACGGGTGCAAAGACCTCCTCATGGTCTATCCCTTCCTCTTGTGTATATCCCTGAGCCACTAAACGTTCCTTGTTTCTAACCACAATGCCTCTTTCATCTTTCTTGTTTCTTAGAACCCATCTTGTCCCAATAGGTCTGACATATCTGGGACAATCAACCAGCTCCCAAACATCCTGAATAGCAAATTGGTGAAGCTCATCCTGCATTACTTCCACCCAACTTGGTTCTTTGAGAGCATCAAAAATCTTCTTGGGTTCCTGTTGTGACAGAAAACAGGCAAACAAACATGCTTGAACAAGAGGGGTATCAACCTTCTTGTGTATATTGGTAATAAATCCTCCAAGACTCTGATGAGATCTTCTAGTTTGAACAGGAGACATCACATCTCCAATAATTTGAGAAGTGGGGTGATTCTTCATTGTAGAAGTAAGAACTCCTCCCTCAAAAAGTCTATTGTCTTCAATCTCATCATCCAAGTTACCAATATCTTCTTCAGACTCTCTTCCATCAATATTTGTATGAACCTATTCATTTCTGCTTGAAGGTTCACCTTGTTCAAAATTGGAAGAGAAAATATGCTCAAAAGAGTTGTCAACGCCTGAACCAAGGTTGTCAGCGTTTGATCCATCCACGCCTGAGATGGTGCTGTTAACGTTTGAGCCATCAACGCCTGAATTTGTCCTATCAGCGCCAGATTTTCCTTTGTCGGCGCCTGAAGGACCATGCATGTTGTTAACTGGTGATACTTGGGGACCACCATTTTCCTTTCCAGCAGCAGCAGCAGCAAAAGCATCTGTCTATATGGGAACAGTAACATACTCAAGTATGGGAGATGACTTGTCTGCTTGTGATCCAACCTCTTCATTAACCTGTGTACCTGAAACATCAACAACTGGTTTTTCCACAACATTTAAAGTTACCTTCACAATGTCTAGATTAGTAACAGGCATATAATTCAAAGTCCTAGATAGAGGTTCCAAGTCAAACAACCAATTTGGACCACTTTCAGGATCACTAGGTTTACTTTCTAAAAACCTAACATATACTTTTTCAAGTATACGTTTTTCCTACTTAAGGTAAACTCTATATCCCTTGCTCTGCACTGAATAACCCATGAAGTAGCCTTCATCACCTTTAGCACTAAATTTACCTAAGGCATCACTAGTATCTAGTACAACTACATGACAACCAAAAGGTTTAAGAAAACCAATATTAGGTTTCCTTCCCCAAAGTAACTCATAAGGTGTTTTGTTATGTATCTTGTTGACCAATGCTCTATTCTGAACATAACAAGTTGTATTCACAGCCTCAGCCCAAAAAGCTATGGGAAAGTGAGCATCAGCCAACATAGTCCTGACTGCTTCAATTAGGGTTCTATTCTTTCTCTCAGCAACCCCATTTTGCTGTGGGGTTCTGGAAACACTAAACTGCCTAGTAATCCCTTTCTTGGCACAAAAATAATCCAACATTTAATTTCTAAACTCACCACCATTATCACTTCTAAGCATTTTAACTTCATTACCAGTCTTTTTCTCAATTTGGTTAATAAAGTTAATTAAAGTATCAGCAGTGTCACTTTTCATAGCTAAAAAGAAAGTCCAAGTAAACCTAGAAAAGTCATCTGTGATGACAAAGCAGTATGATTTACCATTCAAACTCTCTATATTAGTTGGACCAAACAGGTCCATATGCAGCAAGTGAAGTGGTTTAGAACTATAGTGCACCTGTTTAGACTCAAATGAGACCTTGTGTTGTTTGCCTTTAAGGCATGCAACACAAGAGTGGTCATTGTGGAAAGCCTTTTCAGGCAAACCATCAACCAAGCCAAGTCTCACAAGCCTGTTTATATTTTTAAAGTTAATGTGCCCTAGTCTCCTGTGCCATAGATTACTCTCATCAACTGAAGCTTTAGCATAAAAACATGACATATTATTATTCATCCTAATACCATTAAGATTCACATTATAAATGTCTTTATGCCTAGGTGTTATATAGTCAATAAATTTCTCATCTGGTATTTTAGAATCCTTGCTCAACACCAAGCACTCAATATCAGTGAAAAGAACCTTATTTTTGTTATCACAAACTTGTGATACATTGAAAAGATTATAATCAAGTTCTTTTACCAGAAACACGTTTTCAAAACACAAGTTTTTGGTGAGAAGAGTTCCTTTGCCTATGATAGTTCAATATCCGCCTCCAAAGTAAACTTTATCACCATCCTTAATGGGAGTGAAGTTAGTGAGATAATCTTCATTCCCAGTCATGTGCCTAGAGCATCCACTATCCCAATAGCCATAATCATTCACCTGTTTTTGAACGCCCTGCACATAAAGAAAACAAATAAGTTTTATTTGGGAACCCAAGCCTGAGCAGACTTGGATTCATCTGGTTGTTCAACAAGAACAGACTTAGTTCTCATAACAACCCCTTGTTCATCCCTTTTTGGATGAAACACCCAGTTAACCCCAATTGGTTTTGTGATGGCCTTTGAAATATAATTAAATCTGTTGCAGGTCATAGAAATCCCATTAGAATTAGGGTTTTGATCTTGATTAGGTCTCCATGTCAAGCTAGAAGAAGCTTTAGACCTTTTTCCCCGTGGTTGCAAATATGTAGGTCTGGCAATGTTTCTGTCAGCGTTTGATTTTGTCTTGTCAACGATGAAATTACCCTTATCAGCGTTGAACCTAGGGTTTGCTACAGGAACCCATTGCCTATTAGACCATGTATTGGTCTTCTAAAAAGGTCTTTTTCCATGAGTGTTAGACCCTTTAGTGAAGAATGGGGCTGGTCTAACAACTTGTGGACTTTGCTCCACAGAAGTTTTGGGTCTGACAGTGTTTGACCTTTTGTCAGCGTTGACCTTGGAAGCGTTGACACACTTATAGGCTAAATGTGAAAAGCTACCACAAGTGTAACAGGATTTTCTAGACACAACTCTAGGTCTAGAAGAAAAGAAACCTGTTCCATTATCTCTAACTTGGCTTTTTGGTGACCTAGTATTCCTATACATTTCTACATACTTAATGCTAGGTTTTCTAACAGTGTTTTAGCCAAGGTCAACAGTCTTGCCAGTGATTGGGTTTGTTACTTTTATAGGGGTCGACTCATTTGGACTATCACAAAGCATGCCACCCTTGACAAACAAGGTAGGGTTGGCTTTCTTCCATTCATTCAAATCAGTCAACTTTTGCCTATATTCCTCTACCGAGGTAAGGACTCTTGGTGCAGGAATAAATTCCTCTTCTTGGAGTTCTGGTAAACCAGTCCAAGATAAGTCCTTTCTTTGGACACCATAGAAGTCCCCAGCTGGTGGTGGAACACCAGAATACTCTTTCATCCCAATCCCAGTCATGTCCCTAAAATCCCTCTGTTTACTAACACATTCTCCTAGGGTTTGTGAGGCCTTATCAAATCTCTGAATTTTAAGGTCTACATTATCCTTATTCTTGATAGCCTCATCTAACTTAACCTGTAATTCAGCATTGACCCTTTCCATGATGTTTCTAATATCATTACTAGCATTTAAATCATGTTTTAAGATATTTATTTTATCTTTTAGGTCAAGTTCCATTTTCTTATACTCATAAACTGTCTTTCCAGTTTGAGTGAGAGCAAGTTGATAGTTAGACAACTTGCATCTCTCAGTACTCACATCTCCTAACAATCTTAAAACCTCTTTGTTAAGTCTTTCAGTATTTAAACGACAACCCTTACTACAAAAATCATCATCGTATACCTCATTGTCTGATGAAGATGAGGAGTGTGCCATGAGAGCATATTGAACATGCTCTTCTTCTTCTATCTCAGCAACCAAAGCTTTATCCTCTTCCTCATCCTTAGCCAAATAGCTCCAGTCCCATCCAATGCCATCAATTTCTTGCACTGCCACCATGGCCTTAGGATCCTGAGCCTTAACAATTTGGCTTGAGGGTTTTCCAGCATCAGATCTTCTTGGAGATCTGCATTCTCTCATAAAGTGCCCCATACGATGACAATTGTAACACTCAACCTTGGATTTATCAAATCCAGGAGTGTCCTTAGCATTAAAAGTCATCTTCTTCTTGAACCTTCTATTCCATCTGTTTGCTCTTATACTTGCAAGAGCCATGTTCCACTTTATATCTATCTCCTCCAAGTGCTCATCACTTATTTGCTCAAGGTCCTCATATGTAATCACTGAACCATTGGGCAATGAAGCAATGTATGCACACACAGTATCTAGATCCAAACCAGTAGGCTTAACTCTTGGTGAGTCAATTTTGTAGGTGTCAGCGTCTGAATGTGAGGCGTTGACAGGGTATGATCCAGCGTTGACACATGTTGATCCAGTAACTGGGTGCATGTATGAATCCTTCTGATCAAATTGGCCTTCACTATGTGAGAAGAAGGCCATGTTACTATTGGTAGACTTACTTCCATGATCCAAAAGAGTTTCATTCTCCAATAGCCTCAGTTTGTTGTAGACATCATCAAAAGTAGAACTTTTGTGAGTGTTGTTGGCAATTATAGATCTTGCCTCAATTTTCCATGCATCACCAAGGCTTTTAAGAAAAGTGGCAATAATGTCAACATCACCAATTACTGTCCCCATGAAGGACAACTTGCTTGTAATGTCAAGAAGTCTACTTCTCACACTACTTAGCTTCTCATTAGGTTGAGACTTAAAATCAACATACTCATGTAAGAGTTGCTTCCTTTTCTCTTCCACAGTATCAGCATTACCACCATATTCAACTTCAAGGGCTGCCCAAAGATCTTTTGCAGACTCATAACCTCCGTATTTGTGCTGATTTTCTTGTCCCAAAGAAAGTTTCAGAATGCTTATGGTTTTCATATCAACCCTTTTCTTTGCTATGTCATCAGTAGACACATCTCTACCATCTTCAGGTTTTTCTTTCTTATCTGCTTCAGAACATCCTTGAACAGATGATCTTGTAGCAATGGCATCTGCAATCTTTTGAGCTTTATTGAATGTGTTTCCATATTCAATAATCTCCCAGAGAGTGTAGTCATGGATTTGCAGATATTGCTCAAAGTTGAACTTCCATAGCTCAAAATTGTCTGCATCTATCATGGGAATCTTGATGTTGTGGTTTGAGGAGGAGGAGGTTACTTCTAGAGTGGACATGATGTTTTTAGGGTTTTGTGAAAATTAGGGTTTTGGTGATTTAGGGTTCTTGTGTTCTTTTAGATCAAAGTTTCTCAACAAGCTCTAATACCGCTTGTTGATCCCAAACTTAGATCGATTTAGCTTGTGCAAACGAGATTAGATCAAGTTATACATGTAGAGAAACTTTGTTTATGTATAAAGTAATTTAAGTGTTATGCGGAACTAACACTTAAACAAGAACACACAAAGGATGTAAAACAAACTTTCACTTGATTGATAATAACGAACTTGCTTACAATGAAAGTTTTTAACGTATGAAAACTTATATGAAACATAACCTAAAGGTCTTTTTTATAGACATAAGAAGCCTTGTACAAGAGTCTACGTATCAACTATTCTAGGTAAAGATAAATATAGAAAATACAATGTTGATCCTATCTTTACTAGAAACAAACTAGAAACATAATACGCGTAGACCATATCTTTCTATCAGTGCTTGTCTTCAACCTATCAACGCTTGACTTCTTCCTGTCAATGCTTGATCTGTCAGCGTTTTTTTTCTTCTTATCAACGCTTGTTTTCCTCTTGTCAGCGCTCAAGTGGATTGGCTACATTTTATTCCCAACAAGTATACCCTCCATCAGGTGCCCTTGCTGGCTGGGAGCCTGTTAAGAACAGTATACATGAGACATGGTAATAGGTACAAAGGACAATGCGGAAAATATATAAGATGTAATACTAGTGATAGCTGGACGGTTATGCTGTGAACCTCTTTGGTTCTGGTCCCTCCCGTTACCATGATTCCTGGTAGAGGATTGCTAATGTGTCAGAACTATGAACTATTGCATGTAACATACGAAAATGAGTAAATGTAAGGACCTGCTGCTGTTGGATTTTCCAGCGTTGTTACAGTAATTATCATTAACGCCACGCCTATCTGTAGCAGAACGATCGTGTGTCTTACCGTTTCCCTTGGGCTGAGTAGGCTGTTGCTGAGTAGCCGGCTGAGACCGGTCCCTAGTCTTCTGCCTGGAAGATGTAGTTTAAAAGAGATATAAATATTGACATATACTGAAAGAATACGGTTTGGTCACCACTGAATAACGAATGTTTACCTCTTCTCGGGTCTCTCTGCTTCCCCGAACGCTTCTCTTTCTTGCAGCATCTCCAGCTTACGTGTTGCATCAGCCACTTGTGCCACCGTGTTAAACGTAGCACACACCAAGTTGTTGGCGAACAATGTACGAAGAGCCCACCGAAAGTGGTATGCTTGCTCTTCGGCATTACCTGCCGCTGCGCCAAGAGAACCACCCAAACGAAGAAAGCGCTGCATGAACTCGTTGCTGTTCTCCCCAACTCTCTGTCTGATCCCATGGTACTCTCTCTTCAGCTTGTCTTGCTCAGCCTTGGGAAAGAACTGTCTCATCAATAAATCCCTGAACTGAGCCCAAGTCAAACCAGGCACCCAATCATCACCTCCCTCAGACTGCTTCAGTGCCTTCCACCATGCTAGCACATCACCTTCGAACCTGTAACAGGCCAACCTCGACTTGAAGACGGGGTCACAGCCTATTGCGTCGAAGATCTTCTCAATGTGAGCCAACCAGCTTTCAGCTTTGTTGGGGCTATCCGTTTTCTCAAAGGATCGAGGGCTTAGCTTGTTGAATCTCTCCTGCCATGTGACCAATGTTGCTGGAGGAGGAGGAGGAGGTACTGGGTGCTGTTGCTGATTGTTGGCAACCTACACCTCAGCCCTGATTTCGTTCCTCCGCTGAGGAAGCATAGCTTGCATCGCAGCTTGGACTGCTGTATTGAGTTGTTCCTGCTCGCGTGTGAGAACCATCTAATAGTATAACATAAAAATACAAGATTAAACTGATCAAAACATAATATATATATACATGAAAAAAAATTTATGCCAATAAATCATGAGAAACATTTTATGCAGGAAAACTAGTATATGAATGCATGATGCAGTTTTATGAAAACTTTTATATGCACGAGAGCGAATGCCTATAGCCAGTTCACTCAAAATAAAAGACATGGCGAGGGGACGCCAATGGGTCGGTCCCAAAGTAAAAAGTTTCGATAAAAGCACATGCGACTAAATAAGGCCAGTCCTCTACCAACCATTACTTTGTCATAAACCTGAAACAATGACATATATATGAATGCATGAAAACAATGAATGCATGAAAACCGACTGTCAGTTATAGGAAGACCATAGTGACTACCCACTAATCACAAGTCGTGTTTTGAGAGCCTACAGGTCGAAGCCTTGACTCTGATACCATAATTGTAACACCCCATTTTGATAAATGGAATGTCACGCGTGATTATGGCGTGTCATCAAAGCATACAAGGATAAATGTCTTAAACATTACATGACCATAAAGGAAATACCGGAAACAAACATCGGTACCCCAAAGTAAAAGCTCATTACATACAAACATAAGTACTATAAATGAAAAGGACTAAACAATGTCCATGGAAATGAGTAGCAAAAGTATGAATAAATGCATAAAGTAATGAAGGCTAGAAAGCTTCCAATCCATATGCACGTACGCTTAGAGTCTACGAGCGTCCCTGAGTACCTGCCGTTTTGGGAACATGAAAGGAAAACGGCTGAGCATAACGCTCAGTGCACGGATATACAAGCATAGAATGAATAACATAATCATACACAATATATAGCAGCGGAATTGATTAAGTTCTGGAAAACCTGGTATAACTTAGTAAAACTAGTTTTATAGTTTGAAAAGCCTTATGTTTATCTTATGAAAAATGTTTAACATGTTAACCATTAGCCAATATAGGTCATGAAATATCAACGTGCATGAATACTTGGAGGGGTGACCCCATCATGCAATTAGAGGGGTTGCCTCTAATTAATATAAGTTTGGGTAGGAGGGATCAGCTCTTTGTGAAGGATGCAAGGCACACACCACATTCACCTGAATAATCTGTAAAAACATGTAATCTAGTATGCACCCATACGACCCACATGATAATATAATAATATGGCCAAAAGCTGAAAGGGACGCCACGAGCTATCACTCCGCCGTGGTGAAGTCATAACACTGGTGCCTCCAGTGTTATGGTTATGGTACCTCCATAACTAGGTGAAACTAGTCATGCATGTATATGGCTTAGGCATTTAATTAAACATAAGCAAATCAAAACATATAAAACATATACCGGGAAAATAGTTGGCTGCATATGGAGAATCCTAATAAGGAAAGAATGTCCATACTGAAAGGACGGAGAATCCGTACCTTATGTCCAGTGAACGAAGAAGACGAACGGAAGAGAGTCCTACTTCGATCTCGCTAATGCTACATAAATAGTATACGTGTATAAGTTTTCTGATTACTGAGTACGTAACTGGTTTTATATCATGTCTTAGCTTGTTTTATATGTTCATGTCATGTTTTACTGATTTTAACGTTATGTTGTGTTTATCATGTATTCTGGATATTATGATTAAGTATTACTTGTATTTCTTGTATTATTATAGTTGTTATGTAATAATAAGTAACTTTCAAAAAATAACAGGTTTTCTAAAATAGAAACTTTCCAAAAAATGAAAGTTTCCAAAAATAGAAAGTTTCCAAAAATAGAATGTTTCCAAAAATAGATTAGCTGCTTAAAATAAATAAGTTTCTAAAAATAGAAAGTTTCCATAAATAGATTAACTGCTAAAAATAAATAAGTTTATAAAAATAGAAAGTTTCCATATTTAGAAATAAGTTGGATTATTAAGCTAATAAGATAAGCTTAAGTTTTACTGATTAATATTCTAAGTCATGTGATTAATACTATAGTTTACTAATTAATACATGTAAATTAAATAAACTATATGTTATAAGATTTAATTAAATAACATGATTTAATTAAATTAAAGTGTATATAATACTGGTTAAAACATGTATTAATATTTATATTAATATAACCTAAGTCATGAAAATTAATTAATTATATGTCATGTTTTAATAATTAATTAATTACTATAGTCTAAATTTCATGATTAAATACTTAGGTTAAAATGATGTATTATTAATAATAATAAACCTAAGTCATGTTTTAATTAAATTAATTAAGTACCATGTTAAATTAATTTAATTACTTGAATAAATAAATGCACATGTAAAAATAATTAACTTGTAAAATAAAATAATAAAACGAACCCATGCATTATTTTATTAAAAACATGTCGTGAACCGGACCTGTGAACCCATGAACCGGCCCGAATCAAACCCCACCAAAAACAGTGGCAAACCGGCCCAAGCTGGTTGCCCCTACCTTAGGTTCATTGCCACCGGCTTAAGCCGGTGGTCCCCTTGGTTCTCGGCTAGCCGCTGCCCATGCAAAGTTCCCACCGGCGGTTAGCCGGTGGTTCCCCCTGTTGTGGCTTGAGTTCCCCCTGCTTTCCAAAATTAGCCACTTGCTGGAGCCGGTGGTTGAGGCTGTGTGGCTGCTGAGGTAAACCGAACCACAAGGACACCCCGACATGCGTCGGGGTCCCTTGTCCTTGCTGCCGTACCACCAAGACCACACGAGACCTCTTGGTCTCGGCTGTTGGTACGAATCAAACCAAGCCGAGAGCTTGGGCTCGTGCGTGTCGGCCGAACAAAGCAACCCAAAAACCACCATGGTTATTACCCCCATGATTAAATTAACATGTCTAATAACTAGTTTTATAAACCCCATGAATTCATGTTCTTAATTAAATAAGAAGAAATACAAAGAAAAAGGTTTATTGATTACCGAATGTGTGAAACAAAGGAATGACAATAACACGAGCACTTCACTTGAATTCACCAACCAAGATCAACAAACACCCTCCTTGTGGTGTGTTCTAACAGGCGGCCAAAGGAGAGAAAAAAAGGCTAGGGTTTTGTAATTTTATAAATATTCTATAAAATGAAAATGTGTTTCTTCCTTTTTCTATTTTAGTCAAAATAAAAGTGGGCTTGGCCCTTCTTGGTCCTTGTGTCCGCGGGTATGTGGGGCCCACAAGGGGAAACCCAACGTTTTTCGTGTTCTAAATTGTTACGTGTTCTCGTGCTCGTATTTACGTGACTTATTATTAATTGTTCGTGTTATAATATATACTTGTACGTAGTCGTAATAATAATTACGTAAATACATAATAATATGCTCATGATTATTTACGTTCATGATTTCATGTTCGTGATTATAATTATTGTTGATAATAATTATCGTGTATTAATATGCTTAAATACTTATCATGTAACAACCGTACGTAATACTTTTAATTAACATTTGTGAAACGTAAACATGTTATATAAGGAAAGTTTTAATCATGTACGTACGATTATAAGTGTATTGTTCATGGTAAAAGCATGCGGGTTTTACAAATCATGATAGGAAATCCACAACAGGAGGTTTTCAATTTCTAGGCAGAAGACTCATATCATGGCAGTGTAAGAAGCAAACCATTGTTGCTACTTCTACAACTGAAGCTGAATATGTAGCTGTTGCTCATTCCTGTGGACAAGTACTTTAGATTCAAAATCAATTGTTAGATTATGGGTTTAACTTCATGAACACCAAGATTTACATTGATAATGAAAGTACTATATGCATTGTCAAGAATCCAGTATTTCACTCCAAGACCAAGCATATTGAAATAAGACATCACTTCATAAGAGATGCCTATGACAAGAAGCTTATTCAAGTCTTGAAGATTTATACAAACAACAATGTAGATGATTTGTTGACCAAGGCATTTGATGCAAAGAGATTTGAATTCTTGGTGACACATATTGGTATGCTCAACCAATAGACTGCTGCATATGTTGAGGGGAGGTAATAACTGTACAATTTTTATACTAATTTTTATTTTTTTTTTTTTGGGTAAAGGGGAATTGACCCCGGTAAAATATATTACGCCAAAAAACCATTAAGTACAAAAGATATAGGTGAATCCTATATCAAAGCCCATTACATAGGCAACTACCAAGCACAACTGCTAACAGCCAAACACCTACATAAAAGGACACTCCCTCTTATGACAACTATCAAACTACTTCCTACCACTATGCTGAAGAGAAAAGTCACGGAACTCCTTACGTTTTCCAGGCAAATCATTGATCTGGTCCGCATATTCTTCACTAAAAATGTCAAATTCATCTTCATGCTGGTGGCCCCCTCCCATAGAAGACATGTAAGCTGCAAACTCCTCAGGAGATGCAAAAACCTCATCATCATCAGAATCACTAGGATTAAGAATATTAGAATATTCTAAACTTTGTTTACTTGATGACTCAACCTTCTCCATAACACCAATATCCTTGGAAGTACTTGGAGATGTTGCATTTACCTTCTTTGGATCAACCTTATCATTATTCGTTGCTACAACCTTTTCAGCCTCTTCCAAACCCGCATCCATACTATTAAGTTTCTCAAAAGAATTCTTTAACTTCAAACTCGAAATATCATCTTGTATTTGTTTAGTAGACGAAGTAGAATTCTTACCCGTAGAGGATTTAGATGTCGGTTTCATTACCCATACAGATTTAGGTTTTGTAAACCTAATTCCTTCAATTTGCTTAGGCTTAGCCGGCTGTTTTTTCTTCCTTTTGACTTCTACAAAATCGTCCTCCAGATTTGTAACCTGACTACTAACCTGTGGTTTTTTAGGGCAATCCATATCAACATGCCCAAAAATATTGCATGTACTACATCTAGGAGGCTTCCATTCGTATTCGACAGTGATAGTTTCAAAAGAATGCCCCTCTTCACCTTTAATAGGAATAGCCACAACAAAGGAATCAACAAGATCCCTATCCGCATTGACCTCAACAAGTGCACGCGCATAATCACAACGTCCCCATGAATTCTTACACATTTCAGCCGTATGAGCATCCAACATAATAGGGGTACCAACCTTAGTGAAGATCAAACTTAATCCATTGGAAGAATAAGCAACAACAGGAACATCATGGAATTTGACCCAAATTGGTACCTTCTTGATGTCATCTTTAATAAGCTTTTTAGTTGGATTCCAAATATTAAGCATAATAGGTATCGACCTAATCCGCCATGGACCATTTGCAAGAACTTGCTCCATACCTGTCTTTGATGAAAACTGAAAAAAGAAAAAACCATGATGAAACATGGTTCGTTTGATACCGTAGCGAGCCCAAGCATTAGTGACATAGTTTTCAACAATGGGAAATGCGTGTCTCTTCCCAATAAAATAGCCATAAAGAGTATTAGCTAGTTTATCCGCTTTTTCATCGACCACTTCTCTTGGAATTTCAATATCAGCCCCGGATACCACATTATCATTAAAAAGACACTTAAGCTGAACCATACTAGACGTAGATTCAACAACAAACGTATCTTTGTGAGCATTTTTATCAAGCTGCGAAACCCCTTCCTTCCCATCAGAAACACTCGAAACAACTACACCAGGAGTAGTAGCCTCATTACCACCACGTTTTAGAATAGACTTCAATGGTACAAGTTTCGGGTAATGAGGCTCAGCATCAGATTTAAGATGAGTATCAACATTATCAGAAGTAGGCGTATTAAGAACACGCCTAGCCTGCTGTAATTTACCTGATGTAGCAATAATCTTACCATCAATATTACGACCTTGTTTGCCCAGTTCCTTCAACGTCACCTTAGGTTTGACAGCAGCATTCAAATTACGTGGACTGTTAAGGAAACCTTTTTCCATCTCTCACACCCCGCAGCCAACTAGAACACAGAAACCCTAGATAAAGATAAACATGAAGCAGTCACAATGATAACAGCCGAGCCCTAATAGATGTAGCAGTAACGATTACAACCAAACCCTAATTCCGAACAGTACAAAACCCTAATCTATTTCTCATTAAAAAACGTCACAACCAATCATATATCATGAACAGGAGATCGATGTCTTAACGAATATATCAAACCCTAGTGGATACCCGATTAAAAACCTAAATCAGAATTAATCCAAAATCAAAAGATTTAGGAAAACCCTAATCGTGGATTTAATACGATTACCCAAGAGAGATTCGAAAAAACAGAAAGATATAGATCAACTATTAATAATACGAATGAATATGATGCAAAGTAAAGAGAAAAAATTAAGGAGTTAGGCTGATCGGAAAAAGAAAGCCTGGTGGCCGGAAATCACCATTGAACTAGGGTTTTCTTTTATGCAACCTTTGTGTTGTTTGTTAATTTTTATTGTATAGTCTACGTTTTGTGTTTTGATGTGATTGCAGGTTGATAGAAAAAGATAAAAGAGGTTATAATGATAGTGGAATGCATGAACTGGTCAAAATTGTGAGGTACCGTTATAACTCCAAGTACCGCTAGCACAAGTTCAAGTACCAAGTATGTTCCATGTACCGCTACATGTCCGTTGTACCGTTAAGGGTCTCTTTTGTAAATTTGGCGGTTTCTTCGCGCTTGGGTTTGTTATTTACTTAAATACTTACTCCAATTATACAATTGATTCACCTAATCTTTTATTCTTATCTCTTAATTCTATAACTTTCTCTCTAATTTTTCGTTCATAAAAAATACTAATGGTTGCTTTACAAGTGATCTCTAAGCATAATTTGGTTGCGAATCTTGTTGTGAATGATGACTCTCTTGGATTCCATGAGATTCTTGGTTTCTTATCTCGAAGTCATGTTCGTTTCGCACTCACTATAAGTCCCATTTTCTCTGTTTCCATTATTGAACAATTTTGGAACACTGCCGTGTTAGGTACTCGGTTTGATCAACCTTGCATTAAGGCTAGAATAAATCATAGAAATATATATGTAACTGAGGTACTGCTAAGGGCAAGTTTGAGATTAAATGATGAAAATGGACTTAGTATGCTTAATAACACCGAGATACATGATGGCCTTGCAGCCATGGGCTATGAGGGTGGTAGGGAAAGTCTTACTTTCTTTAAAGCTTTATTTTTACCTCAATGGAAATTGCTTTTTCATGCTATTATTCACTGTTTGAGCTCTAAAAGTACATCTTTTGATCAAATTCCTGCTGCATTGGCATCAGCTGGTATTTGTCTAGCAAATAACAGGGTTTTTAATTTTTCAAGATTAATTTTTGAAGGCATGACTAGGAATTTGGAAGGAACTAAGAAGTTTTTGATGTATCCTAGATTCATTCAGACTTTAGTTACTGACCAAATACCTAACCTACCAGAGTTAACTGATACATGGGATGTTCCTACATTCACAAAGAGAACTTTCTCTTTCTTGACCAAACAAGGCAATGCCTTTACATGAATAGTTACACCATTGTTTGCTCATATACCAGCCCAACCTGCCAACCAAGAAGGTGAGGAACCTAGCAATGCTAGTGCTTCTCATAAAACTCCTTCTCATCAGAGTTCCCATTCCTTAGAAGATTCACAATCTTCTTCTCACAATATTGGTGCTCCACCAAATACTGATGAGATGATCAATACACCCGCTTCTTCTATTGCTGCTAGTGGTTCACCACCAGCACAAGCAGCAGAGGTGGTGGATGTTGAAAATTTAACTTCTTTGTGTACTAGTTTGTCCCAACAGGTACAGGTGTTGCAAAAAGAAAAACTTGTTCAAGACAAGATAATTGCTGAATTGGATGCTAGCCTAATCAAGTTTTTTTTTTTTTTTTTTTTTTGGGTAAAGGGGACTCACCCCGGTAAAATATATTACGCCAAAAAACGTTGAAGTACAAACGGATGTAGGTAAGGTCCTAACATCACGGCCCGTTACATGGGCAACAACCATACACACAAGTGCAACAACTCAAATCCTATCTAAGAGTGACATACCACTCTTAGGACTACCAAATAAGTCTAGAAACAAAATAAATAAACATTTAAAAATGTTCCTAACTTATATATCCACGTAGTGGTATCCAGGATATCAAGCTAAACAAACAGTTGGTGAAAGTTCCTAAAACCACGGATAGGGCAGCAGAAGCTCCAGAACGTGTGTTTATGTCGATGCAAGCCGACACCCTACAATATTGATGACCATACCACATATCACTTTAAACCATGCAAAGCCCATGTACGTGTGATAGGAGATCATAAAACCAAAACGCATAATACGTTTGATGTTACTTTCACATGCCATAATAACCACGTGAGAATCAAATGCAATCAATCACATAATAAATGTAATCACAAATAATAACATGCAAAAATTAAGCCGTGATTATTGCATGCATCCCAACCATGTTGACCAACACGTGAATAGCACATGGTAGACAAATAACAGCTCCAATGACCACAATCAATGAAGCATAAACGTAGCCATAACACAGCCTATACAGGCCACGAGTGACCAAGCGTTGTCACGGGGATGTGGCTAAGAACCAACATCCAAAGCAGCCAACGAGTGAACTGCTAGAACAATCACAAACATAAATGTGTAATCCGCCTCTTTGAGTCTCATCAATTACCCTAGACGTAGATAAACACGAATGTGCCGAGAGCTATAATCATAGCCCTACTTCCAGTTGCCCCTGAACCAACACATGCTATACCAACGTGAACTTAGGTCTGAGACCCCAACTCACCAAACACAGCTGTTACGAAGACCCTGCGAATAAACGCATGCATCACCCCAATCACCGAAACTAGGGTTTCAAAGCTTCCATCTCTCTCCTAACCCACAGACCAAACACACCATATAATCATGAACCATACACAAGCCAAGTTCAAGCAGAATCACGCAGAAACCCTAAGCGAGTAGCTACGATCAGACCAAAACTTCACTCATTCCTAGTATTGCAAAATCAACAAATCCCTAAAACTAGGGTTTCGACCATAAGTGCAGCAACACAAGGAGCTCATTGGAGATGATCAAAACTCTGATCTGATCATAACCAATTCGGCAGCCATAAAAGAAAACCCTAAAAAGGTTTCAATCAAACCGCGACTAGCCGAATACCCCAAACCACGATCCACACAAATATAAACCATAACCATCATGGCGGATCAACGAATAAACAGCTACTTCGATACCCTAAAAAGAACAACCAATAACGAAACCCTTATAAATAAGGTTAGGGTATCGGCTGTAATGATATCTATTATGAACAATTTCCTTAACAGCACGCCACCTCTATGTATAAACAACCTAAAGAATCGATTGCATACCCATTAACAAATGAAACTTGACCGTAGATCTGAGTAGGATAGCCATAGAGATCCACGAATGGATGACTAAAAAACAGATCCCTATACACATAGTCGACAAGATAACAAGTATTAAGAGGTAGAGATACGATTTTAAAGGTTGTTTTGGCCGGAAAAGTGAAGTAGAGGCGGCGGCCAGAAATCACCCATAGTAGGGAGAGAGAACTAGGGTTTTTCCTCCGTCTCCTCTTAACAAGCAAAGATAGATCTATTCAGAAGGCTGCACTTAACAAGCAAAGATTCAGAAACCACAAGAAAAGGCAACTGAATGCAACCAAACAGGGAGGAATTATGAAGAACAAACACTTTCTTTTGATAATCAGACAAGGATCTCTGAAAATGACATCAATTTTGAGCTAGATGAAGATGTCATTGGGACTTATGAAGATGGAACTGGTTTAGAGACTGGTGTAAATGAACCTATAAACATGGAGTTTCAACAGGAAGAACCACAACCTACTCATGAGGAGCCACAAGTTGAAGAAATTATAGAAACTATAAGGGGGGGGGGGAGGGTTGAATAGTTTCTCTTCTATTAGTCACCTAATTAAAATTACTTTCAATTAAGTTTGTATCAAAACTATCTTTTACTTGAAGCTAAGTTGCATAATGATTAGGTTCAATTCAAATGCATTAGCAGTGGTAATAGGTAAGTATAATGATAATGAAATAAGTAAAGAGTAAGGAAAGAGACAACCTAATGAGAAGACACCAAGATTTATAGTGGTTCGACAACGAGGCTCTATCCTTGTTTCTACTCCACTCCTCGAGTACACCTACTCGAGATTTCCACTATATCCACAAGCTCCCTTCATGGCGGAGAAAACCTTACATCGTCGCTTACATTATTTTATGACACTAAGCTAAATTTCGAGACCTAATATTTAGCTAGGACCAATCTACACAACGTTGCCTACTTCACAATTTAACGACACAAGGCTAGATGTCGAGTTCTAATCTCAAGGTAGAACCAATCTTCACGACGTTGCATACTTCACCATTTTACGACACAAGGCTAGATGTCGAGTTCTAATCCAAAGCTTGAATCAATCTTCACGACTCTTCACTTTGAAGCTAAGTGAGAACTTCACACAACACAACTACTAATCACTTTCAAGTTTAGTGAGAACTCACAAGACACAACCACATCACTTTATAGTTTAGTGAGAACTACTACACAATCTATTACAACTCAACTAGACATATCCAAGTACACACATGTAGCTTGGATCTACATAACATAAATCCAAGCAAACACATATGCAATGGATGTACACAACAAATCAAAGTATTCACAAATGTTGATCCCAAATTTAGATCGATTTAGCTTGTGTAAACGAGATTAAATCAAGATAAACACGTAGAGAAACTTTGTTGTGTATAAAACAATTTAGGTATTGTGCAGAATTAATACTTAAACAAGAACACACAAACAATTGTAGAACAAACTTTCACTTGATTGATGATAACAAACTTGCATACAATGAAAGTGTTAAACGTATGAAAAACTTATATGAAACATAACCTAAAGGTCTTCTTTTATAGACATAAGAAGCCTTGCACAAGAGTCTACGTATCAGATATTCTAGGTAAAGATAATTATAGAAAATATATTGTTGATCCTATCTTTACTAGAAACAAACTAGAAACATAATACGCATAGACCATATCTTTCTATCAGTGCTTGTCTTCAACCTATCAACGCTTGACTTCTTCCTGTCAACGCTTGATCTGTCAACGTTTGTTTTCTTCTTATCAACGCTTGTTTTCTTCTTGTCAGCGTCCAAATGTACTGGCTACATTTTATTCCCAACAATCCTCCCCTAAACTTGATATCTACTCTAGTAATCAAGTTTTTGAATAAAAATTAAGAACTAGGAGGAATCTTACAAATCTTATCATATTGGTAATAAACATGCCTAATCAGATCTTTGGCCACGTCACTTGAATAGTCAATCTCCAGCTGTGTTGTCTTCATCTTGTCCAAAACTTCTTTGGATATGGGATACTCAACATCTACAAGAAGATACTCAGCAAACTTTGTAGAGCTCAAATAATACACACCAGCAGCTGAATACAAACGCCATTGAAGTCCACTGATATCATCCTCAAGATCCTTCCAAACAGGATCCTCTTCTTCTGGTGCACACATTCTCTTGAATGTTGACCAAAGCTTTATTCCATTGACTGAAGTAGGTGCTTCAGCCTCATACTTGGCCAGCAACAACCTCCAAAGGTCTTCCAAGTCTTCCCTATCCATACTTGCAAAGAGATACATAAGAGTAGTAAATGTGTGTACCTCTTTCCTATATCTGCCAATCTTCCAAAACCCACTTGCATCCTCTTAATAGCTAATGATAAGGTTTCTGGCATCAAGAGGTAACACTTGTACCATATCTGAAGCTTCCATGGGTGAGAGCTTAATGCTCCTTCTAAGAACAGCTTCACTGGGAACCACTTTATTTAGATCTTTAGGAAACTCAAGTGGGACTCCCTTCTTCAAAGGCCTTGGAACAATCATTGCCTTTTTAATCTCCATCTCTTCTGCAAGTTCTTCTTTCCTTTCATCTGAAAGAAGTCTAAGAGTGTTCATTTCCTGCACTCTTACCCAAATGGGATAAGCCTTGTAATCCAATTCTTCAAAGGATAATCCCTGCAATTTCTTGAAGGTCCATCCAGTTCCATGACATCTGAGTAACATGTAGTAAAGCTCTCTTCTATCCCTCTTCAGCAGTGAGAAAACATTGCTAGCCTTATGCTTCAGAATTACATTGCAGTCTCTTTGAACTCTTAGAAGAATCTCCAATCCCCAAACTTGGTCTGAAATTGTCAAATCTAGATTCTCCATAATCCTATTCTCCCAAGCATGGTACATCTGAACAACTTCTGGCATATCAAAGTCTACTTGCAATTTTAACTCTCTAAGCTTCTCTCTTACCAAGTCATCACCATATTCAAGTCTTTCTGGTTGTTCAATGATCATCACATTTGAATCTGAACTTCCTTCATCACTTCCTTCTTGTTCCTCAAAAGTGACAACAAATGGTGATTCACCAACCTTCTTTATTTCTTGTTCCACAAGTTGTGCAGCCAACCTTGAACCAAACTCTACTTGTACTGCATCCTTTGGAACTTCTACTTCTACCATAATTCCTTTACCCTTATCTAATGGATCATTGATGGGTAAAGATGATGATGGTACATGTGAAGACACTTCTTTGATGATAGCTGATGACTGGAATACATCAACCATATTTGCAGGCCTGTCAACGCTCAAATTCCTTGTGTCAGCGCCCAATTTACTCTTGTCAGCGCTTGGTGTGTCAGCGTTCAAATTTTGCTTGTCAATGCTCAAATTACTTGTCTCAGCAACTCTTGTAAACTGCTCCAACATAGCTGTAAAAGACAAGTTCAAATTTGTAGGAGTAACCAGAGATGTATCAAAACCTGGTTGCTTCTTCAATGTAGTAAGAGCTTCAGCAACACCCAAAGATTCTCCATCACGTGAGCCTTTGTCACTCACATTAATCTGCTCATCCTCCCCTTTGGAAGATTCCTCCATTCCATGCCTAGTGTTAGCATCCTCCAAAATGACAATCCTCTCCCTCAATTGCTTGAGTTCAAGGCCTTGTGTACTGACTGTTTGTACCAAGTCTGCATTTTGCTTTTACAAGCTAATGCAGACAGCCGTCAATTCCATCAATGTGTATGGTTCCAATCTGCCCTCCTCTAAAATAGGTATTTGACCTCCCAAGTTAGAGTCATGGGGCATGGATGAGGTCTTAAAGATGTTAGGACTGTCTTGGCCTGCATCTAAGCGAGTACCAATAGTCCCAGCCTCATCCATAGCACCAACCACACTTGTGGTGGTGGTTCTCTCTGCAACATGGCTAGGACCACTAGAGGAGAACACTCCAGTAGTCCTTCGACATTTAATCAACCTATATTCAGGGGGTTTAGAAGATGATGTGGATTGGGTGGTAGTGTGAATGTTAAGGGGTGTTTAGGTCTGTGAAGGAAAGGTGTCAACGTGTGGATTACTTGTGTCAACGCCAACATTTAATCTGTCAGCGTTAAAGGATTCTCGGTCAATTTCCATGTGTTGAGGTGAAGGCAAAGGTTCTGGTATTGGGTCAAGTTGTGGTTGTGGTCTGGTTGGGGTTGTGCTGCTGCAATAACAGCAAGCATAGCTTGGGTGAGGGGTAATTCACGGTGAGGGGGTGAGTTCATCTTACGAAAAATAGCTTTCTTTTGCACAGGGATCTCATTAAAATCATCATGATCCCTTGTGTAGTAATTTTGCACATCAAAAACCATTTGCAAAAATCTGGGATAAGCCAAAGTCATCTTATTCCCTTTTTTTTTACACATGCCATCAAAAATCAGTTTTGAAAAATTAAACTTTTGCCCATTTGTAATGAACACAATTGCACTAGCAATTGACCTGTTAATTTCATTATTTGTAGTACATTTGGGACTCAAACATTGAAGGATGACATGTATGAGATACTTCCAGGCTGGGGGAAACTCTTGTTTATGATATTTGTTTAAAGTACCCTCATCAGGGAAAGGATTCCCCAAAAGTCCTTGTTCTATTTCATTGATAAGGAGGGTGGTTATACCATCTGCATCATTAAGATGCAAAGCCTGGCGAACCAAAGCTTCAGTAACCACCCAATTACGCCCATGTACAATAGCTGTTAATGTAGTCACATTATTAATTGTTGAGGAACTAACAGTGTTCCAAAACTGTTTAATATGAGTGACAGGGATGAGAGGATCATGAGAAAGTGCATACCTAATTGGAGATGCATTCACATACGCCACCATCTGGGTGTATTGTGGAAAAAAAGTATCATCAGCCTCCAAATAAGCAATCATGTTGTGATGACTTCTGAATCCCAATACCAAGTCACTTGGTTTAAACTTTGTTGCCATTGTTGAAGAAAGCTGTTTGTGAATTATTGATGAAAGATGAAGTATAGGAGAAAAAGTGTTAGACAAGAATATGAAGTACCCTGTTTAAAAATAGGAGCCAAATATATAGGAGAGATAGGCACATGTGATTGGTAAAAAATAATGCAAGTATTTTCAAAATATAATGATGAAAATATTGAAAAGAAAATAAGTTATCTTGTGCATTAATTAAAAGTTATCTACTCCCAAAATTATGGGCCCAAAATTCGTCAAAAATAACAACTGGGTAGGTCCCAATGAGTGTCAATGGTCAAAAATAACCCGTCAACGCCCAACGGCTATATTCTTGTCAACGTTTGCCAAAGCCATGTCAGCGTCTAAATTGGTCATAACAACGCTTGGAAAAATATTTGTCAGCATCCAAAAACAAAAGTAATAAAAATGAAAAAGGACCTTAACAAAGTAATTTATCCTAGTGAAGATAACCTATAAATTGATAATTATTATAGGGCGGCAACCACTGTCCAGTTATGCACACTTGCTTATGCAAGATAGACATAAAAGTCCTCTAGTGTCCCTTGCTAACTAAAATTCTTAACAATTAAGTTATCTCATAAAATCCCTTGTAACTCCCAGGTAAACCCATTATAAATCATTCCCAAGTCTCCCAACAGACCACATCCAATTCTAGGCCAAAAAGGTCTTGGCAACATGCATAGTATGTCAACTTTGCATGCTACAGTGCCTCATGATTTAGTAAACTAACTCATACTCACCAGTGGACACAATCTAGAATTGTGATAAAAGTATTATAAGAATACCCAAAAGTCCTAAAGGTTCTAAAACCTCCCCTTAAACTGTGATCCACAAGTTGCCAAATAAGATGCATGTAAATAAAAATTTATGTCAAGATAGGAATATAAATATTCCAACCATCATCCATAATTTAAAACATGCTCCAATGATGCTCCAAGGATCCATAAGCAACCCTGTATCTAATGGTACAATGCTAACAACGCCTGCACACTTAGATCAAAAACCACAAAACTAACATGTTGCTGACAACGTCACGATAACACTTATCATCGTTAAGATAACCTTTGTCAGCGTTAGAAAAATATAGTGGAAAATCTAACTTCTCAAAAAGACCAATAACAATGCATATCTTGTACATACTTTTACAAAAAGATCCCAAAACACATATTAAGTGAGATTGATCATTCCAATACTTGTTACCAAGTATTGAAACCTTCCAGTATCAAAAGGTTTAGTTAATAAATCAGACACATTTTCTTCTGTGTCAACCCTATCTGGTTGTATTAAACCCTTTTCAAAACAATCTCTTATGAAATGATGTCTAATTTCTATGTGTTTTGTTTTAGAATGATGTACATGATTTTTAATAATGCATAAAGTACTGTTATTGTCTACAAAAATCTTGGTATGCATGAAATTATACCCATAATCCAACAGCTGGTTCTGAATCCATAAGACTTGTCCACAACAAGCAGCTGCTGCAACATACTCTGCTTCAGTTATAGAATTGGCAACCACTGTTTGTTTCTTGCATTGCCAAGATATCAACCTACTCCCAAGAAACTGACATCCAAGATATCAAATTTGTCACCACCAAGTCACTGTCTGAATATGCAATAAGCTCCAATGGTGAATCTTTTGGATACCATAATCCCAAATCTGGATAACATCTAAGGTACCTAAAAATTCTCTTGACAGCATGAAGGTGACACTCTTTGGACGTCACTTGATGGCGTGCACATGCACACATAGCAAACATAATGCCAGGTCTTGAGGCTGTGAGATACATCAATGAACCAATCATTGATCTATAGTGCCTGACATCCACATCTTTTCCATCTCCAACTTTTCCCCAAGGGTGTTCTCTATCCATAGGAGTACTAGCCCTTTTCTCATGTGGAGAAAAGCCAAACTTCTTCAAGATTTCTGCTACATACTTATCTTGAGAGATGAAGATACCATCTTCTTTCTGCTGAACTTGTAACCCTAGAAAGAAGTTCATCTCCCCCATTGCACTCATCTTGAACTTGTCTATCATAAGCTTGGAAAAGTCTTCACTCATCTTTGGGTTTGTTGAGCCAAAGAAGATATCATCCACATAAACCTGAACAAGTAAGACATCCTTACCAGTCTTCTTTGTAAATAAGGTCTGGTTTATGGTGCCCCTTTTGAATCCATTTTCCACCAGATAGGTGGACAATGTGCCATACCATGCTCTTGGGGCTTGATGAAGTCCATACATAGCTTTCTTAACTCTATATACCTTGTCTGGATGCTCTGGATCTTCAAAACCAGGAGGCTGCATTACATAAACCTCCTCTACAATTGTACCATAAAGAAAAACGCTCTTCACATCCATTTGATAGACAGTAAAGCCCATGCAGGAAGCATAGGCTAGAAATATCCTTATAGCCTCAATCCTTGCAACTGGTGCAAAGACCTCTTCATAGTCTATCCCTTCCTCTTGTGTATATCCTTGAGCCACTAAACGTGCCTTGTTTCTGACCACAATGCCTCTTTCATCTTTCTTGTTTCTAAGAACCCATCTTGTCCCAATAGGTCGGACATATCTAGGACAATCAACTAACTCCCAAACATCCTGAATAGCAAATTGGTGAAGCTCATCCTCCATTGCTTCCACCCAACTTGGTTCTTTGAGAGCATAAAAAATCTTCTTGGGTTCCTGTTGTGACAGAAAACAGGCAAACAAACATGCTTGAACAAGAGGGGTATCAACCTTCTTGTGTATATTGGCAATAAATCCTCCAAGATTCTGATGAGATCTTCTAGTTTGAACATGAGACATCAGATCTCCAATAATTAGAGAAGAGGGGTGATCCTTCATTGTAGAAGTAAGAAATCCTCCCTCAAAATGTCTGGTGTCTTCAATCTCATCATCCATGTTATCAATATCTTCTTCAGACTCTCTTCCATCAATATCTGTATGAACCTCTCCATTTCTGCTTGAAGGTTCACCTTGTTCAAAATTGGAAGAGAAAATATGGTCAAAGGAGTTGTCAACGCCTGAACCAAGGTTGTCAGCGTTTGGACAATCAACGCCTGAACTAGAGTTGTCAACGTTTGAGCCATCAACGCCTGAATTTGTCTTGTCAGCGCCAGATTTTCCTTTGTCAGCGCCTGAAAGACCATGCATGTTGTTAACTGGTGATACTTGGGGACCACCATTTTCCTTTCTAGCAGTAGCAGCAGCAGCAAAAGCATCTGTCCATATGGGAATAGTAACATACTCAAGTATGGGTGATGACTTGTCTGCTTGTGATCCAACCTCTTCATTAACCTGTGTACCTGAAACATCAACAACTGGTTCTTCCACAACACTTGAAGTTACCTTCACAATGTTTGGAAGAGTAACAGGCATATAATTCAAAGTCCTAGATAGAGGTTCCATGTCAAATAACCAATTTGGACCACTTTCAGGATCACTAGGTTTAATTTCTAAAAACCTAACATGTACCTTTTCAAGTATACGTTTTTCCTTCTTAATGTAAACCCTATATCCTTTACTCTGCACTGAATAACCCATAAAGTAGCCTTCATCACCTTTAGCACTAAATTTACCTAAGGCATCACTAGTGTCCAACACAACTACATGACAACCAAAAGGTTTAATAAAACCAATATTAGGTTTCCTTCCCCAAAGTAACTCATAAGGTGTTTTGTTATGTATCTTGTTGACTAATGCTCTATTCTGAAAATAACAAGCAGTATTCACAGACTCAGCCCAAAAAGCAATGGGAAAGTGAGCATCAACCAACATAGTCCTGGCTGCTTCAATTAGGGTTCTATTCTTTCTCTCAGCAACCCCATTTTGCTGTGGGGTTCTGGCAACACTAAACTATCTAGTAATCCTTTTCTTGGCACAAAAATCATCCAACAACTTATTTCTAAACTCACCACCATTATCACTTCTAAGCATCTTAACTTCATTACCAGTTTTCTTCTCAATTTGGTTAATAAAGTTAATTAAAGTATCAGCAGTGTCACTTTTCAAAGCTAAAAAGAAAGTCCAAGTAAACCTAGAAAAGTCATCAGTGATGACAAAATAGTAAGATTTACCATTCAAACTCTCTATATTAGTTGGACCAAACAGGTCCATATGCAGCAAGTGAAGTGGTTTAGAACTAGAGTGCACCTGTCTAGACTTAAATGAGACCTTGTGTTGTTTGCCTTTAAGACGTGAAACACAAGAGTGGTCATTGTGGAAAGCCTTTTCAGGCAAACCATCAACCAAGCCATGTCTCACAAGCCTGTTTATATTTTTAAAGTTAATGTGCCCTAGTCTCCTGTGCCATAGATTACTCTCATCAACTGAAGCCTTAGCATAAAGACATGACAAGTTATTATTCATCCTAATCCCATTAAGATTCACATTATAAATGTCCTTATGCCTAGGTGTCCTATAATCAATGAATTTCTCATCTGGTATATTAAAATCCTTACTCAACACCAAGCATTCAGTATCAGTGAAAAGAACCTTATTTTTGTTATCACAAACTTGTGATACACTAAAAAGATTATAGTCAAGTTCTTTTACCAGAACACGTTTTCAAAACGCAAATTGTTGGTGAGAAGAGTTCCTTTGCCTGTGATAGTTCCATATCCGCCTCCAAAGTAAACTTTATCACCATCCTTAATGGGAGTGAAGTTTGTGAGATAATCTTCCTTCCCAGTCATGTGCCTAGAGCATCCACTATCCCAATAGCCATAATCATTAACCTGCTTTTGAATGCCCTGCACATAAAGAAAACAAATTAGTTTTCTTTGGGAACCCAAGCCTGAGCAGACTTGGATTTATTTGGTTGTTCAACAAGAACAAATTTAGTCCTCATACAACCCCTTGTTCATCCCTTTTTGGATTGAACACCCAGTTAATCCCAATTGGTTTTGTGATGACCTTTGAAATATAATTAAATCTGTTACAGGTCATAGAAATCCCATTAGAATTAGGGTTTTGATTTTGCTTAGGTCTCCATGTCAAGCTAGAAGAAGCTTTAGACCCCTTTCCCTGTGGTTGCAAATATTTACCATTATTTGGTCTGGCAACGTTTCTGTCAGCGTTTGATTTGGTCTTGTCAACGCTGAAATTACCCTTATCAGCATTGAACCTAAGGTTTGCTAATGGAACCCATTGCCTATTAGACCATGTATTGGTCTTCTGAAAAGGTCTTTGTCCATAAGTGTTAGACCCTTTAGTAAAGAATGGGGCTGGTCTAACAACTTGTGGACTTTGCTCCACAAAATTTTTTGGTCTGACAGTGTTTGACCTTTTGTCAGCGTTGACGGTGACACACTTATAGGCTAAATGTGAAAAGCTACCACAAGTATAACAGGCTTTTCTAGACATAACTCTAGGTCTAGAGGAAAAGAAACCTGTTCCATTATTACTAATTTGGCTTTTTGGTGACCTAGTATTCCTATACATTTCTGCATATTTAATGCTAGGTTTTCTAACAACGTTTGAGCCAAGGTCAACAGTCTTGCCAGTGATTGGGTTTGTTACTTTGATAGGGGTAGGCTCATTTGGACTATCACTAAGCATGCCACCCTTGACAAACAAGGTAGGGTTGTCTTTCTTCCATTGGTCCAAATCAGTCAACTTCTGCCTATATTCTTCTACTGAGGTAATGACTCTTGGTAGAGGAATAAATTCATCTTCTTGGAGTTCTGGTAAACCAGTCCAAGATAAGTCCTTTCTTTGGACACCATAGAAGTCCCCAGCTGGTGGTGGAACACCAGCATACTCTTTCATCCTAATCCCAGTCATATCCCTAGAATCCCTTTGTTTACTAACACATTCTCCTAGGGTTTGTGAGGCTTTATCAAATCTCTGAATTTTAAGACCTACATTATCCTTATTCTTGATAGCCTCATCTAACTTAACCTGTAATTCAGCATTGACCCTTTCCATGATGTTTCTAATATCAGTACTAGCATTTAAATCATGTTTTAAAATATTTATTTTATCTTTTAGGTCAAGCTCCATTTTCTTATACTCAGCTACAGTCTTTTCAGTTTGAGTAAGAGCAAGTTGATAGTTAGACAACTTTCATCTTTCATTACCTAGATCTGTTGACAATCTTAAAACTTCTTTATTAAGTCTTTCAGTATTTAGACGACAACCCTTACTACAAAAAGCATCATCATATACCTCATTGTCTGATGAAGATGAGGAGTGTGCCATGAGAGCATAGTGAACATGCTCTTCTTCTTCCATCTCAGCAACCAAAGCTTTATTCTCTTCCTCATCCTTAGTCAAATAGCTCCAATCCCATCCAACACCATCAATTTCTTGCATTGCAACCATGGCCTTGGGATCCTGAGCCTTAACAATTTGGCTTGAGGGTTTTCCAGCATCAGATCTTCTTTGAGATCTGCATTCTCTCATAAAGTGTCCCATACGATGACAATTGTAGCACTCAACCTTGGATTTATCAAATCCAGCAGTGTCCTTGGCATTAAAAGTCATCTTCTTCTTGAATCTTCTATTCCATCTGTTTGCTCTTATACTTGCAAGATCCATATTCCACTTTATGTCCATCTCCTCCAAATGCTCATAACTTATTTGCTCAAGGTCCTCATATGTAATCACTGAACCATTGGGCAATGAAGCAATGTATGCACACACAGTATCCAGATCAATACCAGTAGGCTTAACTCTTGGTGAGTCAATGTTGTATGTGTCTGCGTCTGAATGTGAGGCGTTGACAGGATATGATCCAGTGTTGACACAAGTTGATCCAGTAACGGGGTGCATGTATGACTCCTTTTGATCAAATTGACCTTCACTATGTGAGAAGAAGACAATGTTTCAATTGGTAGACTTACTTCCATGATCCAAAAGAGTTTCATTCTCCAACATCCTCAGTTTGTTGTAAACATCATCAAAAGTAGAACTTTTGTGAGTGTTGTTTGCAATTATAGATCTTGCTTCAATCTTCCATGCATCACCAAGGCTTTTAAGAAAAGTGGCGATAATATGAACATCACCAATCACTGTTCCCATGAAGGATAGATTGCTTGTGATGTCAAGAAGTCTGCTTCTCACACTACTTAGCTTCTCATTAGGTTGAGCCTTAAAAACAGCATACTCATGTAAGAGTTGCTTCTTTTTCTCTTGCACAGTATCGGCATTACCACCATAAGCAACTTCAAGAGCTACCCAAAGATCTTTTGCAGACTCATAGCCTCTGTATTTATGCTGATTTTCTTGACCCAAAGAGAGTTTCAGAATGCTTAGGGTTTTCATATCAACCCTTCTCTTTGCTATTTCCTCAACAGACACAACTCTACCATCTTCAGGTTTTTCTTTTCTATCTTCTTCAGTAGAGCCTTGAACAAGTGTTCTTGTAGCTATGGCATCTGCAATCTTTTGAGCTTTATCGAATGTGTTTCCATATTCAATGATTTCCCATAGGGTGTAATCATGGATTTGTAGATATTACTCAAAGTTGAACTTCCACAGCTCAAAATTATCTGCATCTAGCATGGGAATCTTAATGTTGTGGTTTGAGGAGGAGGAGGAGTTCGTTTCTGGGGTTGACATGGTGTTTTTAGGGTTTTTGTAAAAATTAGGGTTTTTAGCAGTTTAGGGTTCCGGTGTTCTTTAGATCAAAGTTTCTCAACAAGCTCTGATACCAATTGTGGAGTCCATTGATCGTTAGACTCAATGGTTATGAACCATCATATCTAGGTTGATCATCATTCATATGATAACATAACGGAATAAGAACAATGATCATGAACAAGGTGTTTGGACACAATAACACATAAATTAAACAATTGGGTTACTCATTATATTAATAACAAACAACCACTAGGTGTGTGTACATTGAATCCCACACCTAGTCGACACACGCTTTAGGTTTACATTGTATATGAAAGTTATGAATAAACCTAATACCCTTGGTTCCTTTTATAGTGTAAGGAATAGGGTTTACAAGAGATAAGAATGAATAAACATGTAAATCTTCTATTTAAATAAACTAATACAGAATATATTCTGCATACTTATCTAAATAGAAGCTTCCAACAACACTTGTCTACGTTTCTGTCAATGCTTGGATTGCATGTGACAATGCTTGGACTGCACATGACAATGCTTGTCAATGTTGACTTCTATCAACGACCGATTTGCTCTTGACAACGCCTGATTTGCTCTTGTCAATGCCTGAACAAATGTCTTCATGTTTTCTTCGTTTTTGAGTTTCTGCCACATCAACTTTTTGACCCAACAATTATTGTGGAGTTCATTGATCGTTAGACTCAATGGTTATGAACCATTATATCTAGGTTGATCATCATTCATATGATAACATAGCGGAATAAGAATGATGATCATGAACAAGGTGTTTGGACACAATAACACATAAATTAAACAATTGGGTTGCTCATTATATTAATAACAAATAACCACTAGGTGTGTGTACATTGAATCCCACACCTAGTCGACACACGCTTTAGGTTTACATTGTATATGAAAGTTATGAATAAACCTAATACCCTTGGTTCCTTTTATAGTGTAAGGAATAAGGTTTACAAGAGATAAGAATGAATAAACATGTAAATCTTCTATTTAAATAAACTAATACATAATATATTCTGCATACTTATCTAAATAGAAGCTTCCAACAACACTTGTCTACGTTTCTGTCAATGCTTGGATTGCATGTGACAATGCTTGGATTGCACATGACAATGCTTGTCAATGTTGACTTCTGTCAACGCCCGATTTGCTCTTGACAACGCCTGATTTGCTCTTGTCAACGCCTGAACAAATGTCTTCATGTTTTCTTTGTTTTTGAGTTTCTGCCACATCAACTTTTTGACCCAACAATCTTCCCCTAGTTGATGTCGGCAAAACTCTTTGTGTATCTCTTGTAAGTTGTACATGATCTTCAAATTGCTTCCCCTCAATTGTAGCATGTATGTCTTCCCCTTTTTGTCACATCAACAGGGAAGTAAACAATGTATGCAATCTCGAAGATTCCCCAAATGTAGCTCTATGTAATGATCTTGAAGAAAAATAAATAAAGTAATCTTGATGTAGAAGTAGAGTAACCCAACCTTATGTTCCATGTCTTGCACTATCCATGTGATAAAGAACTTATACTGATGATTAAATATAAGTAGACCTTGATCCCTTCTCAATATTCTCATCCTTTTTGAGACACTGAGCACGATAATGTAACTCCTTCAAGTGTTATGATAAGTCTTCGTCAGCAACCGTGTAAGCATGAACAAGTTATCTTCAAACCAATGGGGTCAATTCATGATTTAAAGATATGATAAAACACAATCTCGCGAAAATCTACTTCGAACATCAAATTTACCATAAGAATTCTTCCCCTTAAGCTAACACCTCTTCATGACGAATTTTAATGAAATAACATCTTCATACAATATGTAAAAGGATTTGACGGATAACTCTTTCACAAGGCTACCCCGATTACATAATCTAATATCCATCAAATTCACCATGAATAGTTGCTAACTCGCATTAAAATCATTAATCCCTTTGCAAATATCTGATGAGACGTCTTTTATAATAGTCTCATCGTCCAAATCGGGCTTAAATTGCATAAAATATCATTAAAACTGCCAAATATATGCTCGTGTTTGTTGCTTGTGTATTTTAGGTACGGATATTGAGGAAATGACAAAAAGATCACAAGAATCATTCAAAAACGAACACGGGAAACGAAGCCGCACAATGAACCGGACCCGAATCTGGAATTTCCAAAATGGTCCTTGAAGAATTGAAGATTGTCAACATTGGTCCCTCATTTTTGAAGATTTGGCAAGATAAGACCTTGAAGAAATCATCATTGGCAAAAGAAGACCTCCATGTTTGAAGATTATACAAGTTATGCCCTTGAAGAATCCAAAAATATGCATTAATGGTCCTTGTTTTAAGTTTGAAAACTTAATTGTGCCAAAAGTGACAAGTTGGCAAAGTTGTTATAAAGGGAATGAAGTTTGTTGCTATTTAATATAGAGTGAAGAAAGGAAGATACATGAGGGGCCATTTCTGCCAGACACCCAAACTCACCCCAGCCAACCAAACTGCCACATCACCCCACTCCACCAATCACACTTCACCACCTCACCTCCCACGCCATGTCACCCTTCCACCCAGGTTTATTTATTAAACCTGGTCAACCAGTCAAACCCCCAATACTTTCCCTCTAAACACGTTTTTAAATAAACTTCCCCCAAAATGGATTAAACCCAAGCTTAAACACCCCATAAACCCTAAATTTGTCCAGTATCAATTGATTTAAAAACAAAGGGTTATAATCTCCAGATCTTTGATTAACCTCATCCTCACCCAAACCCACACACAAACCATGACCCCAACACACCCATGTGTTGGGTAGGGCCCTCCCCTGCAACGTCTCTTTCACACTAAACCCCAAACAAAACAAAATGAACGTCCAAGATGGTTTTCCTTGGTCCCCAAGACCAAATAAACGCCCCAAGATCAAAAGAAACAACTGGCTTGTCACTTTCTTCATCAACAATCACATGAAGCACTAATTTGACCAAGATTTCAAATTCGTCCAAGGGCAAGATTGGAATTTCATGTATTAGGGTTTTAGGATTCTAGTAGCTTCTCTTTATGTATAAATATGGGACGTATGTGTCCTATATCCTTTGTTCCAGTTTTCTAGCAAAATTCTTTTGTAATCCCTTTTTATGCAATATAAAGTTGGTATTTTTTTAATATAATTCCTTTTATGATTGATAGAAGTTGGTGTTAAGGTTGGCTAGAAGCTGAGTTCCATTATTTTAACATTGGTTCAAGGATTTTCAAAAATCATTTTTATTCAAAGTTTCTGAAAAAAAGTTGATTTTCTTTTGAAATCTTGTTCTAAAATTTGGTTTACCAAGTTGTTAGTTGGATTGTGTAAGTGTTTTTGAAGGAAAGAATTTAAGGAAATTATTTGATAAAGTTTTAAAAAGGAAGAAAAATCAGATTATTTGTATTTGTGTGCATTGTTCTTAGCAGGAAAGGATTTGGAGGTTTTGGCCAATTTTCCAAGGATCTGCTCAGGC
Organism: Glebionis coronaria; assembly: GCA_025667525.1. Taxonomy (NCBI): domain Eukaryota; kingdom Viridiplantae; phylum Streptophyta; class Magnoliopsida; order Asterales; family Asteraceae; genus Glebionis; species Glebionis coronaria. Next base: position 340,179,031 of record CM046877.1, read on the forward strand.
CCCAGCCTGAAAGGAGGTGACTTTTCAGTCACTGTTGGGCCTGGATGTAGGTCCAACAAGGTAACCTCCTTGTATCTTCTTTTAAGTTTCAAAGTTTGTGATTTGTGGATTTGTATGAAAATGCATGAAAGTTGTTAAGTGTTGTTTATTTGTTTGGTTATGCTCATTTGTGTTTAGTATGCATGCTTAGGATAAGTGAAATCAGTTTTGAGTAGATTTGCTTAGGTTTGCTTGTTAATTTTTGGTTTTCAGTCATTAAGGGGTGTTTGGGTCTAGGTTTTCAGGTAGGGGTTTGATAAGCTGTTGGTTTGAAAGCTACCTAAACATGCTCTTTTTGTTGTTATTACATGTTCTCAGCTCTTAGTTTTCAGTTTGGTAGAGGATAAAACAAGTTTGTATGCTATTTGTTTGGTAAAAACAGTCAAACACCTTAAGTCATATTTCTGACTGTTTTGTGATTTTTGTGCCATCAAACCTTGGTATATGTTAGATATTAGGTTTAGGAAGGGCTTGTAATTGCTTATATGCCATTTCATTGGATTGTGTGCAAGATTTAAGGCTTCAAAATTCGTATTTGTGCAAGTAAAAAATGGTTACTGTTCATCAGACACCATATAGCCTTAATCAGTAACTTGTGGGGCCATTTGAGCTTGAATTTGTGAAGGAACTTGCTTGTTTTTGTGTTGTTATTGACTCCCTATACTCAACTGAGTATAGGGGTGCCTTTTGTTCCAAAAGAAACCAATCCAAGAGCTTTCCTAAGCTCAAAAGGTCACCAGACCTTGAAATTACACTAGCAGTGGGAAAAAAGGTTTCCCCTGCTAATACAATTGTTAGTACTGCTAAGCTAGCAGACAAATCCTTTGCAAGTGTCACTATCAGATTTTTGAAATTTTGTCTTTAGTGCTCTAAAATTAGAATTAGGGTTTGAAACTTGTTCCATTATTTTTCTAATTTAATTTCTGATTTTTCTGTTTAAGTAAAATTTTTATTACTGTTCATTTGCTATTTTTTAGGTTTAATTGCTATTTTAAATACTTTTTATTAATCTTTTTTTGGCATTTAGTGTAAAAAATTATCATTTTTCAATTTTAAGAATTTTCTTGGATTCAGAAAAACATTTTAAGATTTTTAGTCAAAAAATATTTTACCGTTCACTTTTTATTTATTTTTTATAATTAGTTTAGTTTAATTAGGGTTTTAATTCAAACTGTTTTTGTCTTCTAGTGAAAAATTTTATATTTTTCAAACTTTTTCATTTTTCTACTATTCATTAGAGTAATTTAGGATTTTTAAAAGTGTCAACTTATTTTTAGCATTATTTTATTTTTTTTATAATTATTTTAGTTTAAAAATAGTTTTTAGTGATTTAAAAATAGAAAAATAGTTTTGAAAATTTAGGAAAAATACTTTTTAGTCTTTAGATAATATAAGTAAGTTATTTGTTCAATAAAATAATATTTTGGACATTTTGATTAATTATATTTAATTTTAGGGCTTTAATTAGCATTTAAATTGAATATTTAATTAATAAAAGGTTTTAAAATATTTTTATTGAATTTTTATTCTTATTTATATTATTTTAGACTTACTTTTAGCTTTTAATTAATTTTTAGGTTTAAAACTTTTAATTTGTAGCCTTTTTACGGTTTTACGTGAACGCCTTTTCGTCTTAGCTCGATCCGTCTTCGTAACCGTCATTCTCTTCTCACCCCATTTCTATTTCCTTTTTCTCAATATAATCACAAACATTAATCACATCATTACACAACACACTAGCCTCCTCGAGAACGAACTCACTTCATTTTAGGGTCATAACTTGTGGTTTTCCTAAACCGCTTGTTAATACTTACCCTAATTGCCTTGTTTTCCTAAACAAGTGTGATTTTACAACTATCAATTTTTGGCGCCGCTGCCGGGGAGGCGTGTTGTGTTTTGATTGAACAATTGTTGTTTTTTATATAACCATAATTAGTATTTGTATTAGTAGCACTCTACTAATACGTATTATCGTTTTTCGGTTTTTGTGTGAATACTATTACTATATTGTATACGTCGAACAATAAATTCACAAGTACTCCAAATACGTGAGAAATCACAACCTTGACTTGGGAGGTCATTACCCAATCATTGTATTCGAATCTCAAACCAAAGAAAAAAAGGCAAAAATAGATAAATACTTTCGTGAAGCTCGATTTTGAAAATTACAAACTATAAGGTGGGTATAAGGCGGTTGTATTTCACGACCTAAAGGAAAAAGGCTCTTAAGTGCTTCGCGCCGCCTCGTTTCCTCCGCTTGCTTGTGCGTATTTTGATTTTGAGAGCTAATCGAGGGTTTTGCCTCCCAAAGTATTACTAAGTATCATATATATTTTCTTGGTTTCTATTGATTAAACCCTCTTGAACGTTTTGGTGTTCCACCATCGTTCTAAAGTCATCGAAGGCGTTCACTTCACGTGATCGTTTTCATTCCTTGAGGCTTCTTTAATCGAGAGATTTGATTAAGGAGGAGATTTGTAGATTTTTGTCTACTTAATACATTCACCAAAATCCAAAAAAGTTAATACCATCAAAAACCACAAAAAAATTGAAAAATACAAAACACCAAAAAGAATCTTCTTTGCTCGTCCCCTCGTTGTACGTGACGTTTATGCTAACTCGTAATCAAGCAAGACGTGCACGTAAACGAAAGAACAAAACTCCCACTCCAAATCATTCTAGTGAGGAGTCTCCTATTGACGAACCCATTGTAAGAGAAGCACCAACCATGGCGAATCGAACTATGATGGAGTTACTTCAAGCACCCACCAAGGGTTATGGAGAAGCTATTGTGATTCCCGCTATCCTTGCGGAGAATTTTGAGGTGAAAACGGGTTTGTTGTCGATGATCCAAAACAACAAATTCCGTGGTGATGAGAAGGACAATCCACACAACCATATCCGCCAATTCAATCGTCTTACCGCCACTTGCAAATTTAAGGATGTCTCGAATGACTCGATTAAGATGATGCTTTTTCCGTATTCCTTAGCGTGGCCTGCTAAAATTTGGTTAGAGAAAGAGCCACCCAATTCTATATTGACGTGGAAGGATCTCGTTTCTAAGTTTGTGAACCAATTTTTTCCGCCCTCTAAGACTACGCATTTGAAAAACGAGATTTCAAAGTTTTCACAAGAATCAAATGAAAGTTTTTCAACGGCTTGGAATAGGTTTAAGGAGATGTTACATGAATGTCCTCATCACGGTTTTTCCGACTTGCACCAAATTGACACGTTTTACAATGGACTTAATGATCATGAAAGAGATTATTTAAATGCCGCCGCGGGTGGTAATTTTTTGTGTAAAACGGTTGAGGAAGCTTTGGTGATAATTGAAAATAGGTCTAAGGTTTATAGCCCTCGTAACACACCGAGTGTTGCCAAAATGGGCTCGTCATCGTCTCGTAGATTTGCTAACCTTACATGATGAAGCAATGAAGAAAATCGGTTTTTTGATAGATTTTCTAACCTTATGTCCCATTGGAAAGCTCAAGAAGCTTCGAATGCGCTTCGGTTAAAGCGGTTGCTAAGAGTTGTTTGTCGTGTGGTAGAGCTCATGATCTTTCCGAGTGCATTACCGCGGATGGTAACACTTCGAGTGCTTATATAGCCATGGGAACTTATAACCAAAACGGTCAAGGTTCCCGCCAAAATCAAGCTCCACCAAATCAAAATGCTAATAACTATCGAAACAACAACCAAGGTGGTAATTATCAAGGCAATCAACGTAATTACAACAAGGGTAATTATCAAAGTGGAAATGGGCAAATTTCAAACCAAAACCAAAACCGTGATTTTCAAACTACGACTCAAGGTTTTCAAAATGATCACACCAAAAATCTTCAAGGAGAGTTTTTGAATTATGCTAAGGCAAATGATGCTAAGTTTGACAATATGCAACGTGAAATGGTTAGCTTAAGATCCGAGTTGAAAAACGAGCTTAAAAACGAACTTGCTAATGAACTTAAAACTCATGCCAATAAAATGGAAGGAAATGTTCAACGACTCCAACAAAATCAACAAAAAATGGAGCAAGGTCAACATGAGATTAAGCAAGAATTGTTAAAAGCGGATGCTAGGCAATCTAAGTTTGAAGACCGAATGGGAAAAATGTTTGAAGCTATCATGTGTAAACCTTCTTCTTCGGGTGGTCTTCCTAGTGATACCATCGTGAACCCGAAAGGAGAATTGAAGGTTATTACTACTCGTAGTGGAAAAACTTTCAAAGAACCCACTTCTCGTCCAAGTACTTCTATGGAGAAGGAAAAGGAGAAAGAACCCGAGGTGGTGGTCAAAAAGGAGCATATCTCAATCCCACGAAGTACCGCTCATGCCACACCTACGGTTGACCCATTACCAACATTGGAACCCGAGATTCCAAAGCCTATGCCTATGCCCCAACCCACACCACCCTTACCTTACCCTTCAAGACGAGACAAGGAAAAGGCACAAGAACGAAATAATTATCAATTTGAACTCTTTATGAAAATGTTTCGTGACTTGCATTTTAATATAAGTTTTGCCGACGCCTTGGTCATGATGCCTCGATTTGCCGCGAACTTCAAAAGTATGTTGAATAACAAAGAGAAATTGCAAAAATCGTCTAGTTGTTCTTCGGTTTTTCTTAGCCGCATACCTCAAAAAGTCGGTGATCCCCGCAAGTTTTTAATCCCATGTGCTATACAAGATATGGAGGAATGCTACGCCTTGGCCGATCTTGGTGCTAGTATTAATTTGATGCCTCTTGAGATTTTTAAATCGCTCAATCTTCCCAATCTCACTCCTTCAAGAATGTCAATCGAGATGGCCGATCATTCTACAATTCTAGCTTGTGGAGTAGCCGAGGACGTCTTCGTGAAAGTTGGAAAGTTCTACTATCCTGTAGACTTTATTGTTGTTGACATTCCCATCGATCCTAAAGTTCCTTTAATTTTAGGTCGATCTTTTTTGGATACCTCGAGAGAACTTATCGATGTGCATGCAAGGAAAATCACTCTTCGTTTCAATAAGGAATAACTCGTCATTAATGCAACTAAAAACTCCACACTTTCTCATGTGTATTCTATCACGTCTTTGTACAATGTCAATCCCATCAAAAACATTTGCAAAAAGATTTCAAAAAGAGTTTTAGGACTTGGTGAGAAAAATGAAGTTCCGTCCCCTCCGCCGGTGGAGGTTAAGAGTGTTAAGCCTACGATTCCAATCACGAATGATTCTTCGGATGATGAATATGTTGATCCCGATGGGGGAGTTTTCTTTGTTGACAAACGTTTTGAGAACTTACCACCACCTTTACCAAAACGGTTTTCAAATGTGAGAATTTTTAGTGTAACTAACAATGCTTTAGAAACACCAAATATTTTTGACATAATTAAGTCGGGTTTTCATAAGGAGAGTTTAAAAGATGAAAAAGGAAAAGATTTTGAATTGAATTTAAAAGATTTTTCTACAACTCTAACTCCGTCATCACCACGTGTTTTGAGTGCTACAAGCTCGTCTTCTCCTTTTGACGATGCTTTGTGTGGACCTAGTGTGGGGGAAGCCCCTTATGTTTCTTCCCCTTTCTCCACCGAGGACGAGATATTTGATCCTGGAATTGCTTATAAAGGGAAATCTCGGTCTTCCACCGATGCAATAAATGGAAAATCTTTCTATTTGATTGGTGCGAGTCTACCTCGAGTAGCTCAATGTTTTTATGACTTACCCATTTCCCACCCTTCTATTTCTCCTCATCTATTTTCTTGAAACCCTTTGGGTTTTTGTTGACACATCATGAAGTGGCGTTGGTTTGTTTTTCCAATGAAAATGAGAACGCCATCTTCGACCCCGGTATTTTGCACCATCAAAGGACTTAGTCCTTTATACCGGTTGTTTTTGGGCCTTGTTTATCATGTAATCCCCACTAAAAATTGACCATACCATGATAATCCCTAAATGATCACATTTATGGGGATTCGAGTCGAGCTTTTGACTCGGTTATCAAAAACAAGGTGCCTCGTGGGGGAGTCCCATGCTTATCCATGTACATATTATCGCTTTCTAATGTAGTTTAATGTGAGGGGATTTGTGCCCTTCCAACCTTTGTTCCGTGGTTGTTTGTGAATTGTGGTTTTTAGATCATTATCTTCACGATTGGAGCCTCTCGTGTTCGTTTTATGGGAGCACTCAATCGTTTGCTTTGAAGACTTTCTCAATATCCAAATGATATATCCTTTGATGTTCTAACCTTAGGTTTATAGCACACTTCATAAACAGCTATTAATTTATTGGTTACACCCTTTCCATGCTAGATTAGGCATTCGACTACGTCTCTAGTATGGGGGTGTTTTCCACCCCTAAACTCGAAACATTGAGGACAATGTTTAAATTTAGTATGGGGGGGGGGGGTGAATAGATACTTGCCTTGCCAAACCTTCACGCTTTCCAAAGTTTATCTTTTTGTTTATCGTTTTATTGCAAAATAAGGCTAAAAATGGCCAAATTTCAAATTTTTTCTCATGTTTCATAAGTGTTTGAAGACACGAATGTAGATTTTCCGATGGCGAGAATAAGAGTAATTTTTGACTCGACCGTGCGTGTTGAGCACTTAGCTTTGATTCCTTAACTACACATTAGGATAAGTCTCTTAAATGAGGACGAGAAATGATAGAGTTAATTATAAGTTACTATGCTAAACGTAGAGTACTCGTATTCTTTCAAAAACTCATGTGTTCTCGTTATTTGCTTATTCTCCCTTCGCTTGTAAATATTTTTTGCTTAATAAATATTGACTTAGCGGTTTAGTTAGGATTGTTGGGTTTCTAGTCTTTTCTAGTAGCTTCCGTGTAATTAAATTGGGAAGACATTAAGGTATCGCCAGCGTCACGGTTTTGAAGTATTGGCATCCTAATAATCGAAAGCTTCACCCAATAATAAGATTTCAAGTGCTCACCTAAATCAAGCAAACAATTTGAAGCCCCACAAGGCCGAAAAATCTATGCAAAATTGAAAGTGAATCAAGCCTTAATCTTCGAATCTTTAAAGATCCAAAATTCGCTTTAGCGTGAGGATATACGTCTTTGGCTAATAAAACCACCGATGAGGCGGATAATAAAAGGCAAGGCAAGACCGAAGTCATAATAAAAGCTTCATGGCGAAGTTGAATAAAAGATGGAGGTAAACCAAAGATAATAAGGCCCTTCCGTTAGGGGGCGTATAAAAGTCTTGGTAATAAGTCTCATGTTCAAAACCGTTATAAAACCGTGTTTATCGATTCTTCTTGTCAACTTAATTTTTTAACATCGTTGTCTATTGGGAGGGGTTATTGATTTGATGGTCTTGGTTACACCGTTAGGACTCTATTTTTAGACCTAAATCTCTTTTATCGCATAAGTCAAACAATGTATCCTCGTGAAACATTCAAGACAACATAAAATATAAGAGATACAACTTAGGAATAATGGGAGCATAAGTACGTGATTAGGGCATATGAGTAGTGTTAGCATTACTAACTTATGATGACAATGATCTCGTTGCACGCTTGGCATGAATTAGGGTGAAAATCGAGGACGATGAAATTATTTCTAACGAAGCATTCACGTGTTGTTATTCTATGAACCTAAACGTCCCATTTTGCGATGAAAATCATACATTATGTCTAAAACGCAAGTAGTAGTAATAGAATTAATGTAGCTAGTTTATCTTTCAATAAAGTGAATAAAAATGAATTTTGGAGGTGCTACGATACTTTATTCTAGCATTGCGTGAGGGCACGGCAATGGTTTAGTATGAGGGAGTGATGAGACTGCTTTTATACATAGTCTCATCGTCCAAATCGGGCTTAAATTGCATAAAATATCATTAAAACTGCCAAATATATGCTCGTGTTTGTTGCTTGTGTATTTTAGGTACGGATATTGAGGAAATGACAAAAAGATCACAAGAATCATTCAAAAACGAACACGGGAAACGAAGCCGCACAATGAACCGGACCCGAATCTGGAATTTCCAAAATGGTCCTTGAAGAATTGAAGATTGTCAACATTGGTCCCTCATTTTTGAAGATTTGGCAAGATAAGACCTTGAAGAAATCATCATTGGCAAAAGAAGACCTCCATGTTTGAAGATTATACAAGTTATGCCCTTGAAGAATCAAAAAATATGCATTAATGGTCCTTGTTTTAAGTTTGAAAACTTAATTGTGCCAAAAGTGACAAGTTGGCAAAGTTGTTATAAAGGGAATGAAGTTTGTTGCTATTTAATATAGAGTGAAGAAAGGAAGATACATGAGGGGCCATTTCTGCCAGACACCCAAACTCACCCCAGCCAACCAAACTGCCGCATCACCCCACTCAACCAATCACACTTCACCACCTCACCTCCCACGCCATGTCACCCTTCCACCCAAGTTTATTTATTAAACCTGGTCAACCAGTCAAAACCCCAATACTTTCACTCTAAACACGTTTTTAAATAAACTTTCCCCCAAAATGGATTAAACCCAAGCTTAAACACCCCATAAACCCTAAATTTGTCCAGTATCAATTGATTTAAAAACAAAGGGTTTTTGTTTATAATCTCCAGATCTTTGATTAACCTCATCCTCACCCAAACCCACACACAAACCATGACCCCAACACACCCATGTGTTGGGTAGGGCCCTCCCCTGCAACGTCTCTTTCACACTAAACCCCAAACCAGACAAAATGAACGTCCAAGATGGTTTTCCTTGGTCCCCAAGACCAAATAAACGTCCCAAGATCAAAAGAAACAACTGGCATGTCACTTTCTTCATCAACAATCACATGAAGCACTAATTTGACCAAGATTTCAAATTCGTCCAAGGAAAAAGACTAGAATTTCATGTATTAGGGTTTTAGGATTCTAGTAGCTTCTCTTTATTGTATATATATGGGACGTATGTGTCCCATATCCTTTGTTCCAGTTTTCTAGCAAAATTCTTTTGTAATCCCTTTTTATGCAATATAAAGTTGGTATTTTTTTTAATATAATTCCTTTTATGATTGATATAAGTTGGTGTTAAGGTTGGCTAGAAGCTGAGTTCCATTATTTTAACATTGGTTCAAGGATTTTCAAAAATCATTTTTATTCAAAGTTTCTGAAAAAAGTTGATTTTCTTTTGAAATCTTGTTTTGAAATTTGGTTTACCAAGTTGTTAGTTGGATTGTGTAAGTGTTTTTGAAGGAAAGAATTTAAGGAAATTATTTGAGAAAGTTTTAAAAAGGAAGAAAAATCAGATTATTTGTATTTGTGTGCATTGTTCTTAGCAGGAAAGGATTTGGAGGTTTTGGCCGATTTTCCAAGGATCTGCTCAGGCCCCAGCCTGAAAGGAGGTGACTTTTCAGTCACTGTTGGGCCTGGATGTAGGTCCAACAAGGTAACCTCCTTGTATCTTCTTTTAAGTTTCAAAGTTTGTGATTTGTGGATTTGTATGAAAATGCATGAAAGTTGTTAAGTGTTGTTTATTTGTTTGGTTATGCTCATTTGTGTTTAGTATGCATGCTTAGGATAAGTGAAATCAGTTTTGAGTAGATTTGCTTAGGTTTGCTTGTTAATTTTTGGTTTTCAGTCATTAAGGGGTGTTTGGGTCTAGGTTTTCAGGTAGGGGTTTGATAAGCTGTTGGTTTGAAAGCTACCTAAACATGCTCTTTTTGTTGTTATTACATGTTCTCAGCTCTTAGTTTTCAGTTTGGTAGAGGATAAAACAAGTTTGTATGCTATTTGTTTGGTAAAAACAGTCAAACACCTTAAGTCATATTTCTGACTGTTTTGTGATTTTTGTGCCATCAAACCTTGGTATATGTTAGATATTAGGTTTAGGAAGGGCTTGTAATTGCTTATATGCCATTTCATTAGATTGTGTGCAAGATTTAAGGCTTCAAAATTCGTATTTGTGCAAGTAAAAAATGGTTACTGTTCATCAGACACCATATAGCCTTAATCAGTAACTTGTGGGGCCATTTGAGCTTGAATTTGTGAAGGAACTTGCTTGTTTTTGTGTTGTTATTGACTCCCTATACTCAACTGAGTATAGGGGTGCCTTTTGTTCCAAAAGAAACCAATCCAAGAGCTTTCCTAAGCTCAAAAGGTCACCAGACCTTGAAATTACACTAGCAGTGGGAAAAAAGGTTTCCCCTGCTAATACAATTGTTAGTACTGCTAAGCTAGCAGACAAATCCTTTGCAAGTGTCACTATCAGATTTTTGAAATTTTGTCTTTAGTGCTCTAAAATTAGAATTAGGGTTTGAAACTGGTTCCATTATTTTTCTAATTTAATTTCTGATTTTTCTGTTTAGGTAAAAATTTTATTACTGTTCATTTGCTATTTTTTAGGTTTAATTGCTATTTTAAATACTTTTTATTAATCTGTTTTTGGCATTTAGTGTAAAAAATTATCATTTTTCAATTTTAAGAATTTTCTTGGATTCAGAAAAACATTTTAAGATTTTTAGTCAAAAAATATTTTACCGTTCACTTTTTATTTATTTTTTATAATTAATTTAGTTTAATTAGGGTTTTAATTCAAACTGTTTTTGTCTTCTAGTGAAAAATTTTATATTTTTCAAACTTTTTCATTTTTTACTATTCATTAGAGTAATTTAGGATTTTTAAAAGTGTCAACTTATTTTTAGCATTATTTTATTTTTTTATAATTATTTTAGTTTAAAAATAGTTTTTAGTGATTTAAAAATAGAAAAATAGTTTTGAAAATTTAGGAAAAATACTTTTTAGTCTTTAGATAATATAAGTAAGTTATTTGTTCAATAAAATAATATTTTGGACATTTTGATTATTTATATTTAATTTTAGGGCTTTAATTAGCATTTAAATTGAATATTTAATTAATAAAAGGTTTTAAAATATTTTTATTGAATTTTATTCTTATTTATATTATTTTAGACTTACTTTTAGCTTTTAATTAATTTTTAGGTTTAAAACTTTTAATTTGTAGCCTTTTTACGATTTTACGTGAACGCCTTTTCGTCTTAGCTCGATCCGTCTTCGTAACCGTCATTCTCTTCTCACCCCATTTCTATTTCCTTTTTCTCAATATAATCACAAAAATTAATCAATTCATTACACAACACACTAGCCTCCTCGAGAACGAACTCACTTCATTTTAGGGTCATAACTTGTGGTTTTCCTAAACCGCTTGTTAATACTTACCCTAATTGCCTTGTTTTCCTAAACAAGTGTGATTTTACAACTATCAATTTTTGGCGCCGCTGCCGGGGAGGCGTGTTGTGTTTTGATTGAACAATTTTTGTTTTTTATATAACCATAATTAGTATTTGTATTAGTAGCACTCTACTAATACGTATTATCGTTTTTCGGTTTTTGTGTGAATACTATTACTATATTGTATACGTCGAACAATAAATTCACAAGTACTCCAAATACGTGAGAAATCACAACCTTGACTTGGGAGGTCATTACCCAATCATTGTATTCGAATCTCAAACCAAAGAAAAAAGGCAAAAATAGATAAATACTTTCGTGAAGCTCGATTTTGAAAAATACAAACTATAAGGTGGGTATAAGGCGGTTGTATTTCACGACCTAAAGGAAAAAGGCTCTTAAGTGCTTCGCGCCGCCTCGTTTCCTCCGCTTGCTTGTGCGTATTTTGATTTTGAGAGCTAATCGAGGGTTTTGCCTCCCAAAGTATTACTAAGTATCATATATATTTTCTTGGTTTCTATTGATTAAACCCTCTTGAACGTTTTGGTGTTCCACCATCGTTCTAAAGTCATCGAAGGCGTTCACTTCACGTGATCGTTTTCATTCCCTGAGGCTTCTTTAATCGAGAGATTTGATTAAGGAGGAGATTTGTAGATTTTTGTCTACTTAATACATTCACCAAAATCCAAAAAAGTTAATACCATCAAAAACCACAAAAAAATTGAAAAATACAAAACACCAAAAAGAATCTTCTTTGCTCGTCCCCTCGTTGTACGTGACGTTTATGCTAACTCGTAATCAAGCAAGACGTGCACGTAAACGAAAGAACAAAACTCCCACTCCAAATCATTCTAGTGAGGAGTCTCCTATTGACGAATCCATTGTAAGAGAAGCACCAACCATGGCGAATCGAACTATGATGGAGTTACTTCAAGCACCCACCGAGGGTTATGGAGAAGCTATTGTGATTCCCGCTATCCTTGCGGAGAATTTTGAGGTGAAAACGGGTTTGTTGTCGATGATCCAAAACAACAAATTCCGTGGTGATGAGAAGGATAATCCACACAACCATATCCGCCAATTCAATCGTCTTACCGCCACTTGCAAATTTAAGGATGTCTCGAATGACTCGATTAAGATGATGCTTTTTCCGTATTCCTTAGCGGGGCCCGCTAAAATTTGGTTAGAGAAAGAGCCACCCAATTCTATATTGACGTGGAAGGATCTCGTTTCTAAGTTTGTGAACCAATTTTTTCCGCCCTCTAAGACTACGTATTTGAAAAACGAGATTTCAAAGTTTTCACAAGAATCAAATGAAAGTTTTTCAACGGCTTGGAATAGGTTTAAGGAGATGTTACATGAATGTCCTCATCACGGTTTTTCTGACTTGCACCAAATTGACACGTTTTACAATGGACTTAATGATCATGAAAGAGATTATTTAAATGCCGCCGCGGGTGGTAATTTTTTGTGTAAAATGGTTGAGGAAGCTTTGGTGATAATTGAAAATAGGTCTAAGGTTTATAGCCCTCGTAACACACCGAGTGTTGCCAAAATGGGCTCGTCATCGTCTCGTAGATTTGCTAACCTTACATGATGAAGCAAATGAAGAAAATCGGTTTTTTGATAGATTTGCTAACCTTATGTCCCATTGGAAAGCTCAAGAAGCTTCGAATTCCGCTTCGGTTAAAGCGGTTGCTAAGAGTTGTTTGTCGTGTGGTAGAGCTCATGATCTTTCCGAGTGCATTACCGCGGATGGTAACACTTCGAGTGCTTATATAGCCACGGGAACTTATAACCAAAACGGTCAAGGTTCCCGCCAAAATCAAGCTCCACCAAATCAAAATGCTAATAACTATCGAAACAACAACCAAGGTGGTAATTATCAAGGCAATCAACGTAATTACAACAAGGGTAATTATCAAAGTGGAAATGGGCAAATTTCAAACCAAAACCAAAACCGTGATTTTCAAACTACGACTCAAGGTTTTCAAAATGATCACACCAAAAATCTTCAAGGAGAGTTTTTGAATTATGCTAAGGCAAATGATGCTAAGTTTGACAATATGCAACGTGAAATGGTTAGCTTAAGATCCGAGTTGAAAAACGAGCTTAAAAACGAACTTGCTAATGAACTTAAAACTCATGCCAATAAAATGGAAGGAAATGTTCAACGACTCCAACAAAATCAACAAAAAATGGAGCAAGGTCAACATGAGATTAAGCAAGAATTGTTAAAAGCGGATGCTAGGCAATCTAAGTTTGAAGACCGAATGGGAAAAATGTTTGAAGCTATCATGTGTAAACCTTCTTCTTCGGGTGGTCTTCCTAGTGATACCATCGTGAACCCGAAAGGAGAATTGAAGGTTATTACTACTCGTAGTGGAAAAACTTTCAAAGAACCCACTTCTCGTCCAAGTACTTCTATGGAGAAGGAAAAGGAGAAAGAACCCGAGGTGGTGGTCGAAAAGGAGCATATCTCAATCCCACGAAGTACCGCTCATGCCACACCTACGGTTGACCCATTACCAACATTGGAACCCGAGATTCCAAAGCCTATGCCTATGCCCCAACCCACACCACCCTTACCTTACCCTTCAAGACGAGACAAGGAAAAGGCACAAGAACGAAATAATTATCAATTTGAACTCTTTATGAAAATGTTTCGTGACTTGCATTTTAATATAAGTTTTGCCGACGCCTTGGTCATGATGCCTCGATTTGCCGCGAACTTCAAAAGTATGTTGAATAACAAAGAGAAATTGCAAAAATCGTCTAGTTGTTCTTCTGTTTTTCTTAGCCGCATACCTCAAAAAGTCGGTGATCCCCACAAGTTTTTAATCCCATGTGCTATACAAGATATGGAGGAATGCTACGCCTTGGCTGATCTTGGTGCTAGTATTAATTTGATGCCTCTTGAGATTTTTAAATCGCTCAATCTTCCCAATCTCACTCCTTCAAGAATGTCAATCGAGATGGCCGATCATTCTACAATTCTAGCTTGTGGAGTAGCCAAGGACGTCTTCATGAAAGTTGGAAAGTTCTACTATCCCGTAGACTTTATTGTTGTTGACATTCCCATCGATCCTAAAGTTCCTTTAATTTTAGGTCGATCTTTTTTGGATACCTCGAGAGAACTTATCGATGTGCATGCAAGGAAAATCACTCTTCGTTTCAATGAGGAATAACTCGTCATTAATGCAACTCAAAACTCCACACTTTCTCATGTGTATTCTATCACGTCTTTGTACAATGTCAATCCCATCAAAAACATTTGCAAAAAGATTTCAAAAAGAGTTTTAGGAGTTGGTGAGAAAAATGAAGTTCTGTCCCCTCCGCCGGTGGAGGTTAAGAGTGTTAAGACCACGATTCCAATCACGAATGATTCTTCGGATGATGAATATGTTGATCCCGATGGGGGAGTTTTCTTTGTTGACAAACGTTTTGAGAACTTACCACCACCTTTACCAAAACGGTTTTCAAATGTGAGAATTTTTAGTGTAACTAACAATGCTTTAGAAACACCAAATATTTTTGACATAATTAAGTCGGGTTTTCATAAGGAGAGTTTAAAAGATGAAAAAGGAAAAGATTTTGAATTGAATTTAAAAGATTTTTCTAAAACTCTAACTCCGTCATCACCACGTGTTTTGAGTGCTACAAGCTCGTCTTCTCCTTTTGACGATGCTTTGTGTGGACCTAGTGTGGGGGAAGCCCCTTATGTTTCTTCCCCTTTCTCCACCGAGGACGAGATATTTGATCCTGGAATTGCTTATAAAGGGAAATCTCGGTCTTCCACCGATGCAATAAATGGAAAATCTTTCTATTTGATTGGTGCGAGTCTACCTCGAGTAGCTCAATGTTTTTATGACTTACCCATTTTCCCACCCTTCTATTTCTCCTCATCTATTTTCTTGAAACCCTTTGGGTTTTTGTTGACACATCATGAAGTGGCGTTGGTTTGTTTTTCCAATGAAAATGAGAACGCCATCTTCGACCCCGGTATTTTGCACCATCAAAGGACTTAGTCCTTTATACCGGTTGTTTTTGGGCCTTGTTTATCATGTAAGCCCCACTAAAAATTGATCATACCATGATAATCCCTAAATGATCACATTTATGGGGATTCGAGTCGAGCTTTTGACTCGGTTATCAAAAACAAGGTGCCTCGTGGGGGAGTCCCATGCTTATCCATGTACATATTATCGCTTTCTAATGTAGTTTAATGTGAGGGGATTTGTGCCCTTCCAACCTTTGTTCCGTGGTTGTTTGTGAATTGTGGTTTTTAGATCATTATCTTCACGATTGGAGCCTCTCGTGTTCGTTTTATGGGAGCACTCGATCGTTTGCTTTGAAGACTTTCTCAATATCCAAATGATATATCCTTTGATGTTCTAACCTTAGGTTTATAGCACACTTCATAAACAGCTATTAATTTATTGGTTACACCCTTTCCATGCTAGATTAGGCATTCGACTACGTCTCTAGTATGGGGGTGTTTTCCACCCCTAAACTCGAAACATTGAGGATAATGTTTAACTTTAGTATGGGGGGGGGGGGGGGGAATAGATACTTGCCTTGCCAAACCTTCACGCTTTCCAAAGTTTATCTTTTTGTTTATCGTTTTATTGCAAAATAAGGCTAAAAATGGCCAAATTTTAAATTTTTTCTCATGTTTCATAAGTGTTTGAAGACATGAATGTAG
Organism: Glebionis coronaria; assembly: GCA_025667525.1. Taxonomy (NCBI): domain Eukaryota; kingdom Viridiplantae; phylum Streptophyta; class Magnoliopsida; order Asterales; family Asteraceae; genus Glebionis; species Glebionis coronaria. Next base: position 340,194,950 of record CM046877.1, read on the forward strand.
ATTTTCCGATGGCGAGAATAAGAGTAATTTTTGACTCGACCGTGCGTGTTGAGCACTTAGCTTTGATTCCTTAACTACACATTAGGATAAGTCTCTTAAATGAGGACGAGAAATGATAGAGTTAATTATAAGTTACTATGCTAAACGTAGAGTACTCGTATTCTTTCAAAAACTCATGTGTTCTCGTTATTTGCTTATTCTCCCTTCGCTTGTAAATATTTTTTGCTTAATAAATATTGACTTAGCGGTTTAGTTAGGATTGTTAGGTTTCTAGTCTTTTCTAGTAGCTTCCGTGTAATTAAATTGGGAAGACATTAAGGTATCGCCAGCGTCACGGTTTTGAAGTATTGGCATCCTAATAATCGAAAGCTTCACCCAATAATAAGATTTCAAGTGCTCACCTAAATCAAGCAAACAATTTGAAGCCCCACAAGGCCGAAAAATCTATGCAAAATTGAAAGTGAATCAAGCCTTAATCTTCGAAGCTTTAAAGATCCAAAATTAGCTTTAGCGTGAGGATATACGTCTTTGGCTAATAAAACCACCGATGAGGCGGATAATAAAAGGCAAGGCAAGACCGAAGTCATAATAAAAGCTTCATGGCGAAGTTGAATAAAAGATGGAGGTAAACCAAAGATAATAAGGCCCTTCCGTTAGGGGGCGTATAAAAGTCTTGGTAATAAGTCTCATGTTAAAAACCGTTATAAAACCGTGTTTATCGATTCTTCTTGTCAACTTAATTTTTTAACATCGTTGTCTATTGGGAGGGGTTATTGAATTGATGGTCTTGGTTACACCGTTAGGACTCTATTTTTAGACCTAAATCACTTTTATCGCATAAGTCAAACAATGTATCCTCGTGAAACATTCAAGACAACATAAAATATAAGAGATACAACTTAGGAATAATGGGAGGATAAGTACGTGATTAGGACATATGAGTAGTGTTAGCATTACTAACTTATGATGACAATGATCTCGTTGCACGCTTGGCATGAATTAGGGTGAAAATCGAGGACGATGAAATTATTTCTAACGAAGCATTCACGTGTTGTTATTCTATGAACCTAAACGTCCAATTTTGCGATGAAAATCATACATTATGTCTAAAACGCAAGTAGTAGTAATAGAATTAATGTAGCTAGTTTATCTTTCAATAAAGTGAATAAAAATGAATTTTGGAGGTGCTACGATACTTTATTCTAGCATTGCGTGAGGGCACGGCAATGGTTTAGTATGAGGGAGTGATGAGACTGCTTTTATACATAGTCTCATCGTCCAAATCGGGCTTAAATTGCATAAAATATCATTAAAACTGCCAAATATATGCTCGTGTTTGTTGCTTGTGTATTTTAGGTACGGATATTGAGGAAATAACAAAAAGATCACAAGAATCATTCAAAAACGAACACGGGAAACGAAGCCGCACAATGAACCGGACCCGAATCTGGAATTTCCAAAATGGTCCTTGAAGAATTGAAGATTGTCAACATTGGTCCCTCATTTTTTGAAGATTTGGCAAGATAAGACCTTGAAGAAATCATCATTGGCAAAAGAAGACCTCCATGTTTGAAGATTATACAAGTTATGCCCTTGAAGAATCAAAAAATATGCATTAATGGTCCTTGTTTTAAGTTTGAAAACTTAATTGTGCCAAAAGTGACAAGTTGGCAAAGTTGTTATAAAGGGAATGAAGTTTGTTGCTATTTAATATAGAGTGAAGAAAGGAAGATACATGAGGGGCCATTTCTGCCAGACACCCAAACTCACCCCAGCCAACCAAACTGCCGCATCACCCCACTCCACCAATCACACTTCACCACCTCACCTCCCACGCCATGTCACCCTTCCACCCAAGTTTATTTATTAAACCTGGTCAACCAGTCAAACCCCCAATACTTTCACTCTAAACACGTTTTTAAATAAACTTTCCCCCAAAATGGATTAAACCCAAGCTTAAACACCCCATAAACCCTAAATTTGTCCAGTATCAATTGATTTAAAAACAAAGGGTTTTTGTTTATAATCTCCAGATCTTTGATTAACCTCATCCTCACCCAAACCCACACACAAACCATGACCCCAACATACCCATGTGTTGGGTAGGGCCTTCCCCTGCAACGTCTCTTTCACACTAAACCCCAAACCAGACAAAATGAACGTCCAAGATGGTTTTCCTTGGTCCCCAAGACCAAATAAACGTCCCAAGATCAAGAGAAACAACTAGCATGTCACTTTCTTCATCAACAATCACATGAAGCACTAATTTGACCAAGATTTCAAATTCGTCCAAGGGCAAGACTGGAATTTCATGTATTAGGGTTTTAGGATTCTAGTAGCTTCTCTTTATTGTATAAATATGGGACGTATGTGTCCCATATCCTTTGTTCCAGTTTTCTAGCAAAATTCTTTACCCTTTTTATGCAATATAAAGTTGGTATTTTTTTTAATATAATTCCTTTTATAATTGATAGAAGTTGGTGTTAAGGTTGGCTAGAAGCTGAGTTCCATTATTTTAACATTGGTTCAAGGATTTTCAAAAATCATTTTTATTCAAAGTTTCTGAAAAAAAGTTGATTTTCTTTTGAAATCTTGTTCTGAAATTTGGTTTACCAAGTTGTTAGTTGGATTGTGTAAGTGTTTTTGAAGGAAAGAATTTAAGGAAATTATTTGAGAAAGTTTTAAAAAGGAAGAAAAATCAGATTATTTGTATTTGTGTGCATTGTTCTTAGCAGGAAAGGATTTGGAGGTTTTGGCCGATTTTCCAAGGATCTGCTCAGGCCCCAGCCTGAAAGGAGGTGACTTTTCAGTCACTGTTGGGCCTGGATGTAGGTCCAACAAGGTAACCTCCTTGTATCTTCTTTTTAGTTTCAAAGTTTGTGATTTGTGGATTTGTATGAAAATGCATGAAAGTTGTTAAGTGTTGTTTATTTGTTTGGTTATGCTCATTTGTGTTTAGTATGCATGCTTAGGATAAGTGAAATCAGTTTTGAGTAGTTTTGCTTAGGTTTGCTTGTTAATTTTTGGTTTTCAGTCATTAAGGGGTGTTTGGGTCTAGGTTTTCAGGTAGGGGTTTGATAAGCTGTTGGTTTGAAAGCTACCTAAACATGCTCTTTTTGTTGTTATTACATGTTCTCAGCTCTTAGTTTTCAGTTTGGTAGAGGATAAAACAAGTTTGTATGCTATTTGTTTGGTAAAAACAGTCAAACACCTTAAGTCATATTTCTGACTGTTTTGTGATTTTTGTGCCATCAAACCTTGGTATATGTTAGATATTAGGTTTAGGAAGGGCTTGTAATTGCTTATATGCCATTTCATTGGATTGTGTGCAAGATTTAAGGCTTCAAAATTCGTATTTGTGCAAGTAAAAAAGGGTTACTGTTCATCAGACACCATATAGCCTTAATCAGTAACTTGTGGGGCCATTTGAGCTTGAATTTGTGAAGGAACTTGCTTGTTTTTGTGTTGTTATTGACTCCCTATACTCAACTGAGTATAGGGGTGCCTTTTGTTCCAAAAGAAACCAATCCAAGAGCTTTCCTAAGCTCAAAAGGTCACCAGACCTTGAAATTACACTAGCAGTGGGAAAAAAGGTTTCCCCTGCTAATACAATTGTTAGTACTGCTAAGCTAGCAGACAAATCCTTTGCAAGTGTCACTATCAGATTTTTGAAATTTTGTCTTTAGTGCTCTAAAATTAGAATTAGGGTTTGAAACTGGTTCCATTATTTTTCTAATTTAATTTCTGATTTTTCTGTTTAAGTAAAATTTTTATTACTGTTCATTTGCTATTTTTTAGGTTTAATTGCTATTTTAAATACTTTTTATTAATCTGTTTTTGGCATTTAGTGTAAAAAATTATCATTTTTCAGTTTTAAGAATTTTCTTGGATTCAGAAAAACATTTTAAGATTTTTAGTCAAAAAATATTTTACCGTTCACTTTTTATTTATTTTTTATAATTAATTTAGTTTAATTAGGGTTTTAATTCAAACTGTTTTTGTCTTCTAGTGAAAAATTTTATATTTTTCAAACTTTTTCATTTTTCTACTGTTCATTAGAGTAATTTTGGATTTTTAAAAGTGTCAACTTATTTTTAGCATTATTTTATTTTTTTTATAATTATTTTAGTTTAAAAATAGTTATTAGTGATTTAAAAATAGAAAAATAGTTTTGAAAATTTAGGAAAAATACTTTTAGTCTATAGATAATATAAGTAAGTTATTTGTTCAATAAAATAATATTTTGGACATTTTGATTAATTATATTTAATTTTAGGGCTTTAATTAGCATTCAAAATTGAATATTTAACTAATAAAAGGTTTTAAAATATTTTTATTAAATTTTTATTCTTATTTATATTATTTTAGACTTACTTTTAGCTTTTAATTAATTTTTAGGTTTAAAATTTTTAATTTGTAGCCTTTTTACGATTTTACGTGAACGCCTTTTCGTCTTAGCTCGATCCGTCTTCGTAACCGTCATTCTCTTCTCACCCCATTTCTATTTCCTTTTTCTAAATATAATCACAAACATTAATCAATTCATTACACAACACACTAGCCTCCTCGAGAACGAACTCACTTCATTTTAGGGTCATAACTTGTGGTTTTCCTAAACCGCTTGTTAATACTTACCCTAATTGCCTTGTTTTCCTAAACAAGTGTGATTTTACAACTATCAATATCCGAGCCATTAATATCAACTTGATATTCTAAATAAAAGCGGAGATTCCATGTACCTCTGCGTGTAAATTCCTCCTTTTTGTGTGCTAAAAACATATCAATTTTCTCAACAGCAGTTATTCCTTTTGTTGTCCAATATCTTTCACTGTCCAAGATATCAACACTGTGTGATGTCAAATATCGGACAACACCTATCCGCGTTTGAAAAATAATATATCGGACAACAAGTGTCAGCGTGTGACAACCCTGGTTTTGAGGTTCGTCACTTAGTGTTATTTTGTGCTACTTACGTGTCTTTACGTGTTTATGTGCTAATTGGTGTGTATAGATTGTGGTTTGGATATCGTTTCCGGTACGGGGTACCTTGTGAGTGAGACGATGTGTGATGATTTCATGTTCATGAGTTCACATGGTAATGACTATGAAGTGAGATGGTGTTATTTAGTGGTTTTACGTATACATATATGTATTATAGAAAATCGTATTTTTACGATTTACGGTTTAGCATTTTGAGGTCTCGGAAGAGGTATTTAGTCACGGGAGTATTTTTCGGGATGGTTTTAAGTCATTTAGGACTTAGTTATAAAGTTTATTCAAAATTTGAGATTTTTTTTAAAACTGTATATTTTACGTCTTGTACGGTATTCGCGTAAAAACTGACTAGTTTTACGGTTTTGAAGTTTTGGAGGCTTTAGGAGCTGAAATAAATTAAGGAAAATTAAGGAAAATTAAGGTAATATAATTAATACATATATTAATAATAAAAAGAAAAAAAACAAAATTAGGGGAGGGTAGGTCGGTTTTGGACGCAAGAAAAGGAGGAGAAAAAGGAAAAAAATTAAAAAAGGAAGGTTGGGTTTGGGTTGGACTAGGACTCACCCACACCCTATATATTATATTATTCACTATCAAAAATCATAAATCCCTGGAGATAATAAAAAAAGGGTCGACGGTTTGTAGAGAAGAATTAGGGTTCTTCATAAAATTGGGTTTTTTTTTTCATCTTCCATTAATCTAAAGGTAAAACCTTCATAACCCTTTTCAATTAAATTGTTTAATGTTTTCTTTAATCATCTTATTATGGAATTAGGTTAGGGTTTAATTTAAAAATAGTATATTAATGTTATATTAATGATAATATGATGATTACATAAATTAGGGCTTGTAATTAGTGGGGTTATGGGTAATTAATGAGGTTAATTTAATTAAACCCGTTTTTAAAAACTTGGCAAAAATTTTGAGTCAATTGTTTTGATCATATCGGGAGTTCTACAAACTCTTATTTTGCGATCTAAGTATCCCTGAAAAGGTAATTAAAGTGGCTTTCCAATGCAAGAAACGAGAACTAAATTGGAGGTCGGGAAGTGGGTCAAAAACAGGTTACAACAGTCGGAGGTCAAATCGGTTTTGAAGTCAGTCTGTTTTCTTTTTAAGTTTTGGGTTGTTTGGGGTACTTAGGGTTGCATATGGACATTCAAACAAACATGAGAGATGGTTTATATATTATAGTAAGTATCTACTTTGGGGCTAAGATGGTGGGTTAGGGTAAGAACCCCTAATCATAACAAACCTTTTGTATGTTCAAAATCAGTAAATCTGGAATGACAAAAGTATATATATATATATATCGGGGCCTTAACTATAGCTTTAAGGTTGGGACAAGTGAGAGGTGTTAGCTAATATATGTAAGGGCATACGTATTCCCTTTACAGAGATCATGGGTATGTTTAAGTGGGCGTTTGGCTTATAGTTTGGAGACCTAAAACCGGGACTGTTTTGGTTAAAATGTTAACGGGACGGGTTATGAAGTAAAATGAGTTAAGGGCTTTATAGAGGGGTGTAATGAGATGCTTAGAGCATTTAAATGAGGTATTTATATAGGAGGAGGTTAGATGTCCATCATAGGTTGATGAGCCATTGTAGTGTTTGGTTCATGTTTTGATTATGTGTTTTTGGTTTGTTAGCTTTTGCTAGTGCGTGGACTTTTGGAGAAGCTCAATCAAGTGAGTTTCATAGTCCCATGTTTTCTAATGATTATAACTTCCAGATGGGATGGAAGAGACACTGTTATGTTATTTATAAATTATGTTGTGAATTTTTTGCGTTGGTAATGGACTTATGTGTGCATACTTATGTGATTAACTGCTAGTTGATTCTTGATTGTTTATGTTTTGACTTGGTACCAAGGGGATGTTGGCAAGGTGGGGACTTGGGATTGGTTCATAGGTGTTTGGACGCCTATGGGAGTATGGTGTTTGGTAAGGCTGGGAGCCTTGGATTTGGGTTGTTTTGTTAAATCTTGAATATTAGTTGTTAATGCATGATAGTATCACATTGTCCATATGTTTCTTGGATTTGGTTATTATTTACAGCTTATGGTTTGTTTTGGTGTTGCTAAACCTATGACTCTCACCAACATTATGTTGACGTGTTTTTGTGTCTCTTTCAGGTGATAACGTGGTTAAGTGTGAGAACATATGTGGCTAGGATTGGAGTGAGTAGGAATGCATTTAGAAGGAGATCCCCGTTCCTTCTTAGTTTATTTTCTTTCTGATTGTTTCAATAGACTATGAACCTATATGTTGATTGTTAGTGTTATTTGTTTGTCTTGGGTAAGAGGTAGGACTATTACCTACTTACCTAGACTCCTGCATTGGTGAGATATTGTCATGACTTTTGTATCACCATTTTATGACATTTCTTAATTCATATTGTTATCTCTATAGACACGCCATGTTGTGATGATATCCATACGTCGCGCCCCATATTCCGCCATGGTGGGTGTGACAGAATGGTATCAGAGCCAATGGTTATAGAGAATTAGGTTGCCTAGTCGCGTAGCCTAGTCTATAGCTTAAGGGTCCCCCATATAGGCGTCATAGGAGTATGTGTGCATTTTATAATAATTGATGTGTTTGGATGTTATTTATTGTGATGTTTTGACTAGTATGAATTGAACCATAGTAAGTTCATACTTAGCCACATGTTTTCTTTTCGGGTGTGACTAGTGCTGGTTGAACCATAATCATCCACGCTAGTCATTGTCGTATTTTGCTTAAATTGTACATTATAGTACATAATTTGATACATGGTAGTTTCTATCTTGTGTTGTGTTATTTTATGTACCTGAGGTATAGTACTTTTCTTTTGATATTTAAGTCATGTTCCCTAAGAATCATGTGGTGGTTCGAGTTACTAGGAGTACATGGGTAGGAAGGATTTTAAGGTGTTTCCATTCTGATGGGCGACATGATTTATATTTGATTATGTTTTCGTTTTGGATTTTTCTATGCTGTTCTAGCTAGACTATGGATTTATGTATTCCAAGAGTTTTACTATGTTATTTTAATAGATGGAGTTTTGGACCTTATTGTTTGTGTGGTTATGAGCTTATGTGAGTAGATGGATTTATGTGTTATATGTTGTATTAATTCTTATAAGTGTCATCATAGGAGGGAGTGCATTGGAGAAATGGTAATTGTATAAGTATGGTGGCCAACATAGTTATACAAGTACCACAACTTCAATGGGTTTCTAAGTATGATTGCATGAAAGAGGGTTAGTACATGCTTGTATATGATGAGATGTGGATTATTGGTATATGTATAGTATATGGGTTTATGTAACGGTTGCCTACGATATGGATATTTTTGAGTGTGTTATTGTTTTGGGTTATAGTCATGTTGTGTGATTATGGGGTCACACAATATGGACTGGTTTTAGTGATGGGCTTTATGCCTTGTGGTAAGATGGTGGTTACTCGTAAAAAAAAACGAGTGTATGACGCGATTGATTGATCTGATACGTATGGTAACGACTATGTTTTGGGTGATTTAATTGGTATATATATGCGGATGTATATATATACTAGTGTGTGTTAAGTTATGATGTATGGTCGTTCAGTAATTATTATAACTTGAACGTACCTTGTGTTTGCTCGTGTTTTATGGTGCTAGAGTTGATGGAGTTCCAACGACGTTTTGAGTCTTTTGGATGTGTGTCTACATTCGGGTATGTATTTTTATTAATGCAAACTACTAAATTTTCTTGAAAATAAGTCTGGCTAATTTTAGGAAACGGTTTTGAAATAATATGTAGGTGTATGGTATGATATCGTAACTTACATTTTTTTTTATTTGTAGTAGTAAGTTATAAAAAAAAGTTGTCTTGAAAATAATTGGATTAGTCTTCTATGTAACATGTGATAATACATTTTAAAGGGGTAAAGAAATTTTACAAAAATTTTCTTAAGTGTAGTTAAATTTTTAGAAGTATTTAACTAGATGACAAGAGTAAAAAGGGAGATTTTATTATAGTAATGATAATAATAACACCACACCTTGTAAACATGTAGTAGTTTAGTTATAACCAGCCTAAATGGATTTTATAAAATAATAATAATAAAAAAAACACTGTATTTTATAAACATGTATTGGTTTCATAATAACAAGTGAAATAAGTTTAATATGGGTAAACAAGATGATGGTTAGAATAAGATTGTAGTATATTAACTAGCTGATATCTGAACAAAAAGATGAAGATAAAGGATGAATTATTGGTTAAAAATGATCATGATTGATTTTCGTAGTGTTGGAGTTTGGTTCTTGTGAGAAGTAACTAATTGGGATGGAAGTTTTAAATTTTCAAACGTATCGAAATTTGGTAATACTAATCGTGACGAGTCTAATTTTTCGTTGTTGGCACACTCCATTGATCTTTCGGATTACATTGTTTTGTTTTCAGTTGTTTTGGCTAGGGTTCGTTTTACCCTATATTTTATTGGGACACGATTTTCTGGAATTCTTTTGTCACACATCGTGGTTGATTTATTTATGCGATTGTGGGAACGTTAGGATGAGAGAATAGAGTTGGGTAGTATTACTTATGGTTAGATACTATAATGAAGAGATGTGTTTTTGTATAAAGGTTGTGTTGAAGGAATGATTAAGAGTTGTGGAGTTTTGAAACTTAGATTAGTTACGGGAATAAGGGAGTAAGTAAAGATAGTTGAGTGGTCATGGGAACGAGAGGTCATATTATGAGAAGTTGGTTGAAGTACCATTAGGAGATTGATGAAAGTACTAGCGGATGTGAGGGTAGAGTAGAAAGTTTATACTAATGGAAAGGTTGGGTAAATAACACGCAAGGGATTGGTATAGTTATGGAGGCAAGGTAGTAGTAGACACGTGAAGGAAAACAGGAATGTGAAAGAATGATTGGTAGGAGGCTGATTAACGGTGAAATACAACAAGTAAGGAAGAGTGAGACATTGAAGGGTTGAAGTACTTTTAGAAATATTGTGGTAGATGAGTTGAAGTTAGAAGCTACTACGTAGTGTGAAGTTCCTAGGTAACATCATGGAGACGAGAAGGAGTGCGTAAAGAGCTACATCGCGAAGCAAGGAGCTGAGAGTACTACGTGTTGGCTGCAAGAAGGATGCAAGAGATTTCGAAGGAGTCATAAAAGTTGCGAGGACTGGAAAGGTGACAAGCACTATGATGGGAAATTTACGTATGGTTCGTGACGAAGAAGGGCAGATCGAGTATCGGAGTGGAGCTACAAAGAGCTGAACTAGTGGATCGTGATGAAGTGAATACATGACATGGGAGATTAGGAACTCATGGAAGTAACAAGGGGAGTCGAGTGACTACGCGGATAGAATTTTTGTGGCAATCAATATCGAGGGATGAGTAGTGAAGCTGAGCTGAATAAGTTCGTGGAGAAGTGATTAGAGAGTCGGTTTTGTGAGTGTGTTATGAAAGATCTTTGGAAGTGACAACTATGCATTATCCAATGCACTAGTGATTTCCATAGATTTGAGGAATGAAGTATGGAATTTCTGTTTGACGGGATAGTGTAGGAATAGGGAGAACCATTGAAGGAGAAAACCAAGTATTCCTAGAAGTTGATGATTGAAAGTACCTCATGTTGGGTGCAAGATCAAAGTATAAGTATGAGATTTGAATAAGAATTCAAAATATGGCCTAGTAGACAAATGGAAACTAATGTGGGTATAAGATGAGAGTGTGATCCGCATGGAATCATATGAAACTCTAGTCTGTCCCTATTAGGAGGGAGTAGGAGAACTGGTTGTGAGAAAAACAAGTGAAGCTACTTGGAAAATTTTGGCGTATAGATGACTGGATAGACTTAGTTAGTGGAGCTGGATTGTTATATATGCCTAAAATGCTAGAGGCATTTGGGGTACGAGACGTAGAGAATGATCTATACAGATCATGAACGTCTCCAACACATATTTAATCATCTTGATCGAACATTTGGAAAAGGTGATGGGTGGAGTTAAGTGATAAAAGAAAATTGCAAGGCCAAGTACCATCTGGGAAAGGCAAGCATGGTTGATGAGACATGGAATAAGAAGAATGAAGTGAAGCTGAGACGAAATTGAACTATATGGATGACGTATTAGGGTGGTTTGGATGAAGGATGTAGGTTACACGAATTGAGTTCTCTAAAGCAGAGAACGCGTCAACCTGTATGTTGCGTGGCTTGGACAATCATATGGAGAAAATGGACGTAGACTATACTTTCTACATAGATAGGAGTAGTTTAGAAAGGGGCGATGTAAGGACGAAGTTGGTGAAAGGGATACATAATGGGGTGAAGGAATAAGTACGACGAGAGATGGGTGATAGTCGATAGACTGACTAATTCATCTCATATTTCAAGAAGAATGAGAAGGCACGTAGTTGAGAAGTTGGAAGGATTGCGTACGGATGTGATGGAATAGAGGGTTTTGCGTAAAAGTTAGCCTAATATGTATGGAATGCCTTATGAAGGATTATGGCAAGGGAAGAAACGATGGGAAGCATCACATCGTGATGTATGGAATGAGTTGAGGAAGAAAGAAGGAAGTGTGTATAGAAACGAAACATGAATGAAATAGGTTGAGATAGGAACCAGAGGTAAAACTTTGTAGAGCTTAATGAGTAGAATAAAGCACAACGCAGGCTAATACTGTCGTAGTGTAGAAAAGGAAATGGCACTGACCTATACTGGTTGTTTGGGAGGCTTAGTACCGAGAATCGAATGGATGAGGAGTTATAGGTGTGATGTGCCATAGGGACGAAGGGCTTGGTCTAACTGAGACAAGATGAGGAGCAATATGACCTTGAAGGTAGGACATTGTGTAGGTATAAAGGAAGTGTTGGGTATAAAAAAAATCATGAAGAAAAGTGAGAAAGAAGTATATAGGTGCTACTAATGAGCTATCCAAATTTAGTGGAAGTAGTTGTAGCATGGGTTTGGATGGCAGTTGATAGACTGACTGAGATAACCGTCCTTTTGATGATGTGTATAGATCATAAGCTGATTTGGATTGGAAGAACTAAGGGATATGTGAAAGACCGTCATAGGTCACTTTGTAAGGAAATTGGAATTTTTTAAGTAGTTTGGAGTACGGACTAAAGGGAGCAGATGAACATGATTGGATATGAGTATATCTAGCTAACTGGAAAAGGATAGACAAGCGAGATATTTATACAACCTTAGGTGTTACACTGGGGGCATGGGTGATTGATTTAGAGGTAGTTAGGAAACTCGTTAGCGATGGCTGAGTTTTCATATAATGATAGTTATCATACTAGAATTCGACAAATGCCATTTGAGGTACTATATGAAAGGATAGGGTGAGTTGTCCCCATTGTGGACTAGAATTGGTAAAAGAGGCTACTAATGTGGTAATGGTGTTTGTGGACAGGATGAGAGCAACAAGGGATGCTATGTAGAAAAGGAGGAAACCACTAGGGTTAGTGACAAAGTTATGTAGGAAGTTTCACCCATAGTAACGGGTGGTATGTTTTGGTAAAATGGAAGAGTTGATGTAGAGTTTTGTAGGTCCATTTATGATCTTTGGAAAGATCGGACCAGTAGCTTATGAGTATAGAATTACCTGGGGAAATGAGTGGTATACATGATATATTTCATGTATTGAGATTGGTAAATGTTGTTTGAGAATGCGTATTTGCATGTACGGTTATTCGGGACTTGTGTTAATAAGAGTCTTTGTTTTATCAAAGAGTCATTTGTGAGATTTATTGACTGTGAGGTCAAGAGTTTGGCAATGAATTAAATATTCTTGGTTAGTATATTTAAAGGACCGCCCAGTAGACTACGCTCCGATTTTGTCTTTTAGTGGGGTAGGAATATCTGAGGTTTTTTAAACCTTCAAAGGATATTCTTATGGCATATGGAATATGCCATTTTCAAATTTACATTTTCCATTTTAATAAAACATTTTCTTAAAAGGAAAGTTTATTAAAAAATCTTTTGTCATATTAACAAAAGTGAGTTTTAAGGATAATCACTTTGATGATCACTAAGTATGATTAAGAAAAGTTAATGATATGATTATTACTATGATGATAGTGTTAGTTAAATAATTCTTTTTGTGTTTTACACTAAATGTGTTGTATAGTTTGTTATGATCAAAACTAAGAAAGATTAGTTAACACTAATAATGGTTTTAGGCATCACTTGCATTAACAATCTCCCCCTTTTTGATTACGACAAACTATAAACTCATTTACGTAGAAACACAAAATATCGAATTATTAACGATTTTATCACTATCATTTCTCCCCCTTTGTCATAGCAAAGAGGTTAGCACAAGTATTTGAAGAAAATCCGACTTTGCTAGTAGCTCCCCCTTGGTGGTTGCTCCCCCTTGCTTGGGGCACCAAGTGTATGAGCTAAGGTGACATGCTACACAAAGGTTAGTAGAAGAAAAGAAACACCAATGTATATATGATCACTACCTACTAAGTAACTTGAGAGGGAGAAGGAGAAGAAATCTCAAATTAGAAGCAAGTATTGCTAAGTATGTCCAAAGAGGTAAATTACAAAATCAAAGTTCAATTGGTGGAATGGAGGTAGAAAAGAAACATCCAACCAATGAAGATGATTAATTTGTGAAGGGGTTAAAGTTTAGAATTGATGGAATCACCCATAATCAATTGTAAAGATTAACCATGTTCAACTCAAAAGAAAAAGAGAGAATGATCAAAGAAAGAAAACAAAAACAACACAAAGGTTTCATATTACAAAAATATGAAAGAAACAAACAAGGTAGATAGTCATACACACAATATGAGTATCTAAAGCAAAAAATGTGGAAAATAAACCACAAAGCATAAGTTATTCTAATAGTGATAATTTTCCAAGATTTCTTAAAATGTTATTGACTCAAAAACAAACAACTAAAGAGTTATTGACTCCAAGAGTGCCTAGACCTTTAGTTGGAAAGATAAGACGATGAGGCATCATTCGAAGTTTTGTCCACGGGAACGAAAACTTTAAGAGGAGGTCGAGTGAGGAGGAATTCAAGAAAATTTAACTTCTCATACACATGAGCAAGTTCAATTTGTTGAAATCGACAATAAGCATACGAGGATCCATGATGTAAAACAAATTCGGTTGATGGGGGAAGGCCATCAAACCTAGGGTTTGGTGGTGGTGAGGAGAGTGGGTAGGAAATGTTTTCACAATGCCTTGTGAGGTTTGGGAAGGTTGAAAGGTCATTAAGTTGAGGGGTGTCGAAAGGTTTTGGTGGTGGGGGAACATTTTCCTTATCTCCGGTGATGGGGTTAATGGAGTAGGTCTCCTTCCAATACTTGATAAGAGAGAAGGTGGGGTTCTTGGGTGGTTTGGAAGAAGAGGGTTCATTTTTCTTGATCCAAATAGGTCGAACCGAGATCTTCGGTTTCTTGGAAAGCTTGGATGAGGAAGCTTTGGGTGAGGAGGTTTGTGACAATGAAATGTCAAGGTTATGAAAGGAGGAGTTAGGCATTGTTGAGGTGTGAGAATGAAATCTCAAGGTGGGGGTATAAGAAGAAAGTAGACAAGGCAAAGATTTGAAAATAAAATGTGAAGTGTCAAGGAAAGTTTTGCCAAATTGAGTAAACATGGAATCTTGACAGGGGATAGGGTGATGAAGAAAGACCAAAAACGAGCCAAAAATTGGCTATCAGTCCGCGGTTCCTTATAGGGACCGGTGGTTCCTTAGAACTTAAGGGACCGCGCGACTTAGAGCCGCGTACAGTGGACGTGAAACCATGATTTTCCAGGGTTTTGAAAAAACTAAGACTTTTTCAAAAAATTACAAATCTTGGAATTTTACCTCTATTAGCACTAAATTATGCTAGGGTTGCATAAAAGTGACACATTCACAAAGAATGTCTTGACAAAGGGTGACAAAATATTTAGATAACATTTTGAGCCAATTTTAGTCAAGTTTTAGAGGTTGTGATAGATTTAGGTTCAATTTTAATTTAAAATTAAAGAAGATTAATGTGCACATAAAGATAGACACATAAAGCTAAATCCATAAATCATCCTCATGAAAAACTCATGGAGGGAAGGAAATACAATAAAGAAATGAAAACAACTAACTAAAACAAAGTTAGCTTAAAACTAGTTCTTGATGAGTAGCCTTCTTTGGCTTGGTTTTTCTTAAAAAACACTTATTAAAGAAAATCATCATTTATCTCCTAGGAGGATGATTGGCAAAGAGATTCAACAAAAGGCTTTGCAACTTTATGTGAGCCCCAATCATCTCCAATCTAAGGATATCAATGATATAGTAGTTGTTGAGGCAACAAGGGAAATTAGTGCCATTGTGCATGAAATACTCATAAAAGCGAGGATCACCCAAGTTTGGAGTGTTTGAGGGAGGTATGTTCTCCAAGGGTGATGTGGGTGAGTGTGGAGGTATGTTCTCCAAGGGTGAAATGGGTGATATGGGTGAGTTTGGAGGGGTAAAAGGTGAAGTCACCAAGGTATCAACAAAGTCATTCACAATGACAATGCTTTGGATGGGTTGAGGTTGGGTAGTCACATCCAAGAGAGTACTTGTAGTGAAGGGTGAGGTTAGCTCATTCATTCTAGATTGTAATGAAGAGGAGGTAGAACCATGAGAATGGTTGGTACCATGGGTTGAGGTAGTCTTGCATGGAGCAAGAGGTGGTGAGGCTGATGAAGAGATGAGAATTGGAACAATCTCATTCTTAGGTGTGTGAAAGGGTGAAGAGTTAAGTTTGGGCAACTTAATCTTAATCTTAAGGTTTTTCTTTGAAGTGGAGGTTTTGGAGGAGTTTGAGGTTCTTGTAGAAACCATGCTTGTAATGAGTGGTTTAAGGGTTAAGGATGAATGGTTTGATGTGTGAAGAACATGGCTAACAAGGTTGGTTTAAAAGAGTGAGGGGACGATCCAAACTAGTAATGGGTTAAAAACATTTTATGTGAATAATGAATTTAGGTAACCTAGTTTAGGAAATGTGTAGGTTTTTGCAAAGAATCAAGCAAGGTTTACACAGATTAAGGAAAATAGTGTAAAGAAAAGATTTTGTCGGACACAGTAGCCGGCGGTTCCCTATCTAGGATGGGCGGTTCCTTATCGATAAGGAACCGCTGGTCGATATGGTACCGCGACCAGAGGTCTTCAAAAAAGGCACTTCCTCAAACTTTGGTTAGCCCAGATTTTACCAAAGGATTAACAAGCCAAAGTTAACTACTGACCAAAATCTAGGAAGCTAACTAACACATTGGATGCATAAAGCTATGCAAATCGTAAACACGATGCCATAGACAACATTTTTGGGTAAAGGGACTCCAATCCCGGTAAAATATATTCCCAAAAAGCGATGAAGTACAATGGAATGTAGCTGTAATGCTACATTAACCTCAAGCACACAGCTTGAACAACCACTATATCATATGACATGCCATATGATAATTACATTACAAAACTAATGACACCTATAGGAAAGAACCACCTACAGGAACATAAACAAAGAAAATAAGCAAACATAATGATTAATGAGGAGTGCGAGTATCCGGCTGACGAGTTCCATGGCGATCATCAATCACAATGTCTTCATCAGTCTCACTATCCGCATTAAGCACATCATTAGAATGACCAAAGCCATCCTCCCAAACAGTCCCATCATCCATCATACCACTCAAAGCACCAAAAGAGTTTTTGTTGCTCGTACCCGGTTGACTAGAATCAAGAGCCAAAGACTTGTTATTAAGAAATCCACGCTTAAGAATAGAACCATCTTTCTTAGGAGCATTCTGAACAGTAGTACCTGTAGGATCATTTTTCTTAGGCTTATTCGCCTTAGAACTATCCCCTTTCTCAACAGCACGGTAATAAAGATTAAGAGGTGGTTTAGTAAGTTTAATACCAGCAACCTGGAGTTGCTTATTCTTACCCTTTTTCTTTCTATTGTTCACAACCTCATAACCCTCATTATCAATCTCATTAGCTACCTTATTATCGTCCACATTAACAATCGTATTAATGACATCCTTAGGCAATTTCGTACATTCATCATCATGATGATCAAATATACAGCACATCGAGCAGCGGGGGGGAGTCCACTCGTACTCTATACCAATCTTAGCCATCGTATGTCCCTTATCCTTACCAATAGGAATAGCAACAACTAAAGAATCCTTAGGAGGATGATCAGCAGAAATCTCAATTAAAACACGTGCATAGGTACTCCTTCCCCATGAAGATAGGCACATCTCACTTGTATAAGAATCAAGAAGAATAGGCCTCCCAATCTGAGTAGTGATTAGACTAAGACCCACCTCCGAATATGCAACTATGGGAACATGATGCAATTTGACCCACACCGGTGCTTTCCTAATCTCCTCCTTCACAAGTAAAGAATCCGGAGACCATATATTCAAAATCAGAGGAACCATACGTATTAACTATGGCCCACTCTCAATAACTCTTTCCATTCCAACTTTAGAATCAAATTGAAATAAAAAGAACTCACCATGAAGTTGGACACGCTTGATTCCAAATTTCGCCCACGCTTTCTTAACATAGTTTTCAACCAAAGGAAACGCCAATCTCTTCCCTATAAAATGACCATATAACGTATGCGTCAATCGTGCCCTAACCTGATCAACCACATCGAGAGGAAGAGTAACCGCTGCCCCTTCAACATGTTCTCCATTACGGAGTTCTTTTACACGTGCAACTCTTTTAGCTTGACCATGTAACATGGACGCAAAAGAGGGTTTTGGAACAGCAGTTGATGGTGCAGGAGCCCTTACATTCTGCTCGGATGGAATCGTATCAGCCATACATGGAGTAACAACCCTTGTTTCATTCCGAATATCATGATCATTAGCCATACTCGTACCTTTAGGAAATGCATCAGACTCTCTAGTCGTTCCAACCTCTTTCAATACTGGCTGCTTGAGTGAACTTGCATCCGTATGTACCTGGTTGGAGCATTCTGTCCCATCACCATCATGTATCTCGGTCGATACATGTTTGGGCTCACCGTCCAACCCTTCTGTAGTGTCACCCCCAATCGATGAGAGAACACCACTCGATTCATAATCATTAATCATGACTCCATCCTGACGCGACGAGGTATTGGAAACCCTAGACACCTCAGAAGTCTTGTCAGGACTATTTATGTGATTCGCTTGTTTTAAACGCGACATGCGCGCATGTAACCCGTTCCAATCGATCGGCGTAACAGCGATCTTCTTCTCCATGACACATTAACCAGAACGAAAACACCTCTCTCTAATACACAAAACAATCAATCGAAACAGAAGACTACCTAGGGCAATCGAAACCCTAGATCAAGGACCAATCACAGCACACCATTGCAAACCCTAATACATTAATAATAAAAAACCCTAATTTCTTAAAAAGTAATAAACGGCGGCTACCAAGAGTTTTATCACTAAATCAAAAAACCGATCATAATACGAATCAAATCTTTCAACCAACCAAGGACCAGTCCCACGCTTGATAGGATTCTGTTTGGACAACTGAATTAAAATCAAGAGTCACAAAAGAAAACAAATCAATACAATGGTACGGTTATGATAGGTGTAAAACAGATTGGAATTAGACAGTTTATTTAATTAAGATGAACGGAAACCATGGTAGAAGCTGCCGGAAATCACCAAAAAGAGAGAGAAAAAATTAGGGTTTTCTTGCTACCTACCAAGTGCTGTTTTTGCCATAGACAACATTAGGAATAAAATAATAAGTAATACAAACAAGTAGTATTTTTTTTTTTTGGTAAAAGGGTAACAATGACCCCGGTAAATAGAACCAAAAAAAGCGTTGAAGTACAAGGAATGTGGCTGAACTACCACATTAACCGCAAGCTACATGCAGCTTGTTAAACAAAATGTTTATGACAGGCCATAAACATTAACTAGTCTAGAATACTAGAAATATATAAACTAGACAAAAACCAAGATGATAACATGAAGTTACGAGGAAAATAATAAAATATCAACATGGGATCAGCCAGTTGGAGTGCTTGCCCCAATATTAGTGTTGAGAAGATTCACCGATTCATCAAAGACGACCTCGACTCCCTCCTCCTCCTCATTATCTTCGTCACTTACTTGAACCCCTTCGTCAATACCAGGCATGGACAAAGTTGAAAATTTATTAGATGTAGAAACACTGCTCATTTGAGCTTTACCCTTGTTCGGACCATTAGGATTGCTAGACTGCTGCAACTGACCAGATTTAGTATTCAACTTCCTACTATTATTACCACTCGTACTTGTAGTATCCAAGTGAGTTTTTGGACGAAATGCAACCGTCTTACCTGTTTGGAAACCCTTGCTCAATGGAACACCTCTCGGAACTTGATTCCCTAAATTACCTTTGGACTTCTTCCTCTTGCTTTGCACTTGTTGAAATCCATCATTATCAACATGAGTTGTCACATTTTCAACCGTTTTAGGGTTGACATTTTTTGGACAAGAATCAAAGGCATGACCAAAAATATTACAAATATGACATCTAGGGGCTCTCCATTCGTATTCAGCACGAATTAATTCCTTAGTACAACCAGAGCCTTCAAGATCAGGGACACCAATAGTAACGTTATCTATAAACTCCGAATCAGCATTCATCTCAATAAGACAACGAGCAAAACTACAACGACCCCAAGACTCTTTGCACATATTATCAGTATAATTATCCATCATAATAATCTTACCAAGAAACGAAGCAATTAAACTAATACCTTCCTCTTCAAAAACCTGTAGCGGGACATCATGAAACTTGACCCATACCGGAATACGGGTTAGTTCCTCCTTTAGAAGATTCGTTTTCATAGTCCATTTCTTAAGAAAAATTGGTGAATTACGAACCATCCACGGACCACCTTCCAGAACCGCATTAAGACCCTCACTAGACCCAAATTGAAAAAAGAAAAAACCTTTCTCATTCATCATAATACGCTTAAGACCATGCTTTGCCCAGTGATTCTTAGCAAAATACTCAACCACAGGTTATGCAATCCTTTTACCAAGAAAATAACCATATAAAGTGTTTTGGTAGCGAGTATTTACTTTTTCAACAACCTTCTTAGGAATAGAGATATTAACCCCTTCACAGACATTATCAGAATTAAACGAAGAGGAGACTGCATTAATACCTCCATTAGTAGACGTAACCATATCAGCTTCAAATTTGCAAAGTAACTCCAGAATTTCTTTAGCACGGTCATGTGAGATCAATTCCCACAAAAGATGTTTCTTCATTCTTAATTCATGCATAAATTCACCCGCATCACCAACCGTGCAAATCGTTACACCAAATAATTTCAAAACCTCATGTAGATTACACGGTTGCATACCATTAATGGTTGCAGCCTTAGCTGCAAGATCCAAAGATACATCACAAGAAGAGGAAACATTTGGAATAGACTCATCTGTTTCCTTAGCCATTTGTGCTGAGTGCACACTCGAACCACCTGAACTGAGTGAAGAAGTTTTGCTAGTAAGATTCAAATGGCGTTCACACAAAACTTCATAATAAAGCATAGTGGTCTCCTTAGGTAAGGTAGACCATTTAGGAAATTTGTTTGCCTTAACACCATTTGCAAACACTTCAATGTCACGCACAGTATTCAAAGGAATAGAAAACAAATTGGATATCTCCTCTAACGTTACTAAAACCTTAAGATTAGACACCATATCCCTATCATTCCAACCTGTAAACAATGGCTTATCACTTTCATTGCTCGAATCCATGTTCAATCAAACACAGCCCTAACCACGAAAAATAAACCCTAAACAAACAGTAACTTTTTTTTATTTATCGTAAAAACAAAAAATAACCGAAACCCAGCTTCAATCAATAAACAAGGACACGTGATATTAACTAACGTTTAAGAAACAATAGATAATCAGCAAGCACAGGACCAATGAATTGGAACCAACTTTAAGAAACAATAAATAATCAGACGACAGAATGACTATTTAATGATCCAAAACCAATTAATGATCCAATGTCAGCCGACTTCAATGATTTGGAATTATTAGAATGTCAGCCGACCAAAATGATGTTAAGGTCAGCCGCCAAGTTGTTAGGGTCAGCCGCCAAATCAAAACGGGCCCACCAATGATAATGCTGCAACTATTAATGCTGCAACGAATTAATATCCAACCACTTAATTCAGGCGACAAGATCAAAACAAATGACTTAATTGAAAACGATTAAATGATGCAACGATTTAATTCAGCCGACAATAGAAGACAAGAACGATTAATTAAAACGAACCCTAAAAAACCCTAAGAAAAAACAGGTAGCCCAGCGACCAATTTAACCAAAGAACAATTGAAAAAAGACACTTGACGACAAGAAAGAATTTTCTGCCGCCATAGATGTTATTTAGGGTTTTTTTAGACTCCCCAAACAAGTAGTATTAGTTAATAAACAACCAAAATAAAGTAAAAAGAAGCAAATGTTCAACATCACATTACATGTTTAGCAACATGTATACTTTGAAACAATTCAAAGTCTTCATCTTCTTTTCTTGCCCAATCCCTTGATCATGTTTCCCAAGTACTTGAATCCCTTCCTTGACTCAACCCGATGTTCTTGTAATTCACCTCGAGTCCTAATATTTTCACGGTAGAGATGCTCCATATTGAGATCTTCCGGTACTTCACTAGAGGAATAATGAGGTGGAGGAGCTAAGTCTTCAAGTCCATCCACGAATGAGTTTGAGGATGGGTGGGAATTACTCGAAGAGTTGAAATGAGAACTAGAACCTATGCCATCACCATCACTTGTTGGCATATAGGTGTCCTCATCATCCGGCTCTTGATGATCGGATTTTCACGAACCTTGATCACTTCTAGACTTTCTTTCATATACCTTTGAATAGGCAACATAACCCGATGAACCGGGTGAAAGCGAGAAAGGTCGAGGTGGGGAAAGTCACGAACAACCCTTTTTAAAAGGCGAGTAAGAAGCATAGCGTAGGGAAGGTTTGTTTTGGGCTTCGAAATAGCATAATTTATTCGGCGAGCGATATAGTATGCCAAATTGTACTTGGTTGATGTAAAGATGCAACATAACATATGCACCATACAAGCCGAGATATGATATCAGTTTCCACCAAGACAAAATACATTCTCCCTAAGGATATTTGCCCATTGGACCATAAAATCCTTAAGATTGCTTGAGAGCACTTCATAGAGATTCACATACTACACATTAGAATGAAGGCTTCTCGCAACGTTTCCAACACGCTCTTTCGAAATTATATCAAGGATAAATCCGGATCAATTTCGGCGTGGTCATTTGGAGGTTTGTCGTTGGATTCCAAGAGAGCATCAAGTCTCCATTTGTCCGTGAAATGACAAGTGCCTACATATGGCACACCAAGAATTTCACCAAAATCTTCGAGAGAATATTGAATGATTTGTTCGTTCAACAAGAATCGAATGAAGATTTCGCCATTGTATTCAAACATAGAGTAAGTGCTTAAGAATTTTAGAAGAAACAAGGGGTATATATCTTCTTCTATGTAGAGAAAGCAATCAAACCCCGTATGCTCAAACATAGATTTGATATAGATATAACCCGTTATTCCCTCATCAACAACTATACCCTCATGGAAATTTCGTGTTGAAAGCGATGAAAAGGAGTTTCGAAGTTGAGTGGATACAAAGGTTTGGGAAATGTTTGGCATATGTTGTTTAGTGAGTTGATGATCCTTTTGGTATTGTGAAGGCATGATTAGTACCTGAATAAACACAAGAAAATATATTTCCAATCACTCATATGAAAAATAAAATCAAAAATTAAAATATGAGAATATGTTATATCAATTTCTTGACAAACAAAGGATTGAATCCATATTATTCTCATGTTCACAATCTATCTATTCCATTATTAACCAAGAACATATGAACTATGTTGGATCAACAATGGACTAGAAAACTGGTTTTTCAAAACAAGGTTTTTAGGTAAGCATTAACAATGCAATTACCTATTTGTTCACGGGTTCATCTCAATTCCATCTTTTAACCAAAATCATTTAGCCAAAATTCAGATTTGTTCTACAAGTGGGTTTTAGTGAAATCTCAATGAATATGAACCTAAGGAATCATAGTAAAATAACCATGTCAACCCATATTCCTATTAAGGTTCTAATTCAATTTCAATTTAAAAAATCCCCAATTATGAAAGGATGAACCCTAGAACAAAATAGATGAAATTGAAAGAAAGTACTTACAATTAATTGATGTTTGATGAAGGATGAAACCCACAACTTGGAATAAATTAATTTGAGTGATTGAAGGTTTTTGAAGCTTCAACAATGGTGGAAAAAGGGGAACCCGACGGCTGTGTGTTTTTGGGAGAGAGAGAGGGTTTTGTTTGAAAAAGATTAAATTAATAAAATTGGCGCCCTGACAAGTTTTACTGCCCGCGGTTCCTTATCGATAGAGAACCGCGGGTTTGAACCGCCAGAGATAAAGAACCGCTTATAGAGGCAAGTTTTTATCAATGAAATACGCCAAATTTTTGAAAACCATGTTTTCTAA
Organism: Glebionis coronaria; assembly: GCA_025667525.1. Classification (NCBI taxonomy): domain Eukaryota; kingdom Viridiplantae; phylum Streptophyta; class Magnoliopsida; order Asterales; family Asteraceae; genus Glebionis; species Glebionis coronaria. The sequence goes on from CM046877.1 coordinate 340,218,500, forward strand.
AATACTTAAAAATATATCTTAAACCTTTTAGAATATCATTGGATCATCATAACACTAAGCAATATGCCTTAATGAAGGATTACGGGTTGAATCGAGATCGAAAAGAACCGAAACGGATAAACGACTACTCGTAGCGAAAAAGCAAAGTGCAGAGAAGTTAAGGTAAGTGAATCAAGACTAAGACCAATGCTCAAGGGATTAATGACAATCTTCAAATCGTGGAGAGGAAGAGCTTGTGTCAAATATAGTGGTTTAAGACGTGCCTTTCCGGCGAAGTGTTAAACGGCTTTGGTAATGAATAAACACAAAGCAAATATTGATGCATAGACTAAGATCACTTTCAATAATAGTCTTAGTCTAAACCAAAATATGAGCAAGGTATTAATTCACTTTCTCTCCCACAAAGGGCCTACTAACCGTATGGGTGCAAACCATAGGTATCATGCTTGATACCTTAAGCTACTACTAACTCACTCTACATCACCATAGTGAGTCAAGTATCCAAGAAATGAAGGTTTGAGAGGATAAAAGAAAAGAATCACAAACAAAAAACAAATGTCAAGGCAACGATGCCAAGAACAAGCACATAGTCAAGTAATGATCAAAAGAATGATCAAAGGGCGTGTGGAAGAACGAAAGCGTACCTTGGCCACAAAGAGCATTCCAGTCCATCAAGGAATCAATGCAAAGCCCAACAATGACTATGATGAGTACTAAGTCTTCAAGGACTAGTATCATTCCCAATCATCTTGATATCATCATTCAAAGATGTTGAAGATCAATGAAGATGAGTCTTCCACAAGTGCAAGTAACTCAATCCACAACCAATTAAATGATTGATCTTCATGAGTACCTACACAAAGCAAGATGCAAACTAGTAGATACATTTCAAGAGTAGATCTAAAATGCATAAAAGCTACTAATCTAAGAGGGATGCAATATTACCAATTAAAAGACCTATTTTCTAAAAAAATTAGTTTTGACCAAAGAGAAACTTTAGTACAACTTGACCTTCTAATTTGAGGAGACAATGAATCGATCCAAGTTTTAAAGAACAATATACTTCAAAGATCTTGAGTAACCATCGCTCTGATACCAATTGTAGAAACTAGAAGGGGGGAGGGGTTGAATAGTTTCTCTTCGATTAGTCACCTAATTAAAATTACTTTCAATTAGGTTTGTATCAAAACTATCTTTTACTTGAATCTAAGTTGCATAATGATTATGTTCAATTCAAATGCATTAGCAATGATAATAGGTAAGTATAATGATAATGAAATAAGTAAAGAGTAAGGAAAGAGAAAACCTAATGAGAAGACACCAAGATTTATAGTGGTTTGACAACGAGGCTCTATCCTCGTTTCTACTCCACTCCTCCAGTACACCTACTCGAGATTTCCACTATATCCACAAGCTCCCTTCTTGGCGGAGAAAAACTTACATCGTCGCTTACATTATTTTTCGACACTAAGCTAAATGTCGAGACCTAATATTTAGCTAGGACCAATCTACACAACGTTGCCTACTTCACAATTTAACGACACAAGGCTAGATGTCGAGTTCTAACCTCAAGGTAGAACCAATCTTCACGACGTTGCCTACTTCACCATTTTACGACACAAGGCTAGATGTCGAGTTCTAATCCAAAGCTAGAACCAATCTTCACGACTCTTCACTTTGAAGCTAAGTGAGAACTTCACACAACACAACTACTAATCACTTTCAAGTTTAGTGAGAACTCACAAGACACAACCACATCACTTTATAATTTAGTGAGAACTACTACACAATCTATTACAACTCAACTAGACATATCCAAGTATACACATGTAGCTTGGATCTACACAACATAAATCCAAGCAAACACATATGCAATGGATGTACACAACAAATCCAAGTATTCACAAGTAGCTTGGATAAACACAACTAGTCCAAATATTCATAAATACAATGGATTAACATAAAACAAAAAGGCTAACATGATGAACATGACTAATTCATGGATTCATATTTATCACAACACTAGTGAGTGAGTGATCTTCTCTTTGGACAAGGTAAAGGAGGGGATCAAGAGGATAACCATATGTAAACATACTTAACACATTAAGTGATCATTTAATAATGATTATGCTATAGAAAAGAGAAAGGGGGCTGAGAAAAACGTACAAAAAGGGTTATTAGAAAATGAGATTTGATCCACTATTTATAGGAGACAAAGTGCAACGGCTATCTGGGCGCGGTTACTTATCTAGCCTAACTGTTCCTTATCGTTAGAGAACCGCCTAGCTATTTAAAGGACCGCCCAGTAGACTACGCTCCAATTTTGTCTTTTAGTGGGGTAGGAATATCTGAGGTTTTTTAAACCTTCAAAGGATATTCTTATGGCATATGGAATATGCCATTCTCAAATTTATATTTTCCATTTTAATAAAACATTTTCTTAAAAGGAAAGTTTATTAAAAAATCTTTTGTCATATTAACAAAAGTGAGTTTTAAGGATAATCACTTTGATGATCACTAGGTATGATTAAGAAAAGTTAGTGATATGATTATTACCTTTATGATAGTGTTAGTTAAATAATTCGTTTTGTGTTTTACACAAATGTGTTGTATAGTTTGTTGTGATCAAAACTAAGAAAGATTAGTTAACACTAATAATGTTTTTAGGCATCACTTGCACTAACAGAAATGATGGTAACTCCGCCAGCACCAACACCTCAATCACCACTTCAAGTAAATTGGAGTACTCTCTATGAGAAGTTGGAGGAAATAAATGTTCAATTTCCTGTATCTTCAACTCTACCACCACAAAGACAAATGTGGTTTCACAAGAAAAAGTCTTTGTAAGTACTGTCTAGATCAAGAATGAGTATTCGATCAGACAAGACTAAAGAGGTGCAAGTTGAAAAGATAGCTTCAGTGGAAGAAAGAGTATCTGGAGATACACAAGTGATTGAAGAAACAAATGTGTCTAATACTGGTGACGTCAACATTGTTGAAGATCCAAGTACTGCTAACCCAACTAAGCCGACTGCAAGTACTGCTGACATTGTTGAAGAACCAAGTACTGCTAAGCCAACTAAGCCGATTGCAAGTACCGCTGGTGATCATCATTCACTAGAAAGTCAAACTCCTTTTTGAGAGGATGAGACTTTAGCGGAAATACTGCTTGACTTAAGAGAGAAGAGTTCACCTGAGAAAGCAAGACAAGTAGAGGCAGAGAAGAAGACACAACAAGAAGTTCTTGCCAAAAAGGATCAAACTAAAGGTAAGAAAGTTTAAGCTAAAGAAAAAGCTATCTATTAAAACCCCTAAAAAACATCAACGGTTGCCAAAAAATCCCTTCTTCTTATAACTTAATTTTCTTTTTCCTTTAATCCGAATACCTTTTAATGATGCTGTTTTCTCGAATAATCACTGATTATTCTTGAGTTAACAAAGTTTTTATTTGGTTGATTGATTTTAGGGTAAAGTAAATTAGTTTTTATTTTAGTTTTTGTGTCGTCATTGTGTTTTGCGATTGTGTGTTTATTCGTCGGTGGTTAATTGTCACACTGGTCAGTGCTTAATAGCTTAACTAACATATCCATATTCGTTGGAATTCTTATTTAATGTTTTGATCAAGTGTTACTGGACAATTACTTTCGCTACATACACGATTGGTTATTTTTTGTTTTTTGTTTCATCGCAATTTAGGGTTAGGTTTTTGTGAGTTATTGTGGTAGGGTTCGCTTGGTTTGGTTTCTTGGTCGGCTGACATATTTAATCGTAGTATTAAATCATCCTTCACTATTGCAGCATTAATTCGTCCATTTGTTTTATCTTGTCGGCTGACATTGTAAGTTTACGGCTGGCCTTAAGTTATTAATTGGTCGGCTGACCTTTACTTTTTGGTCGGCTGACATTTGAAGGAGTGGTCAACGTTAAATTAAATTAATGTTTCAACGTAGTATTTAATTAAATTTTGTGCTACAATTGATTATTAAGTGTTTCATGTGTTTGAAAGTGGTACGATTGAATACTGTGTTACAAGTTAGTCTATCGTTTGTTTTTCTGTGTCGTAGTTTTAATCGTTTGTAGGGTTTGGTTTTGTGTCGATTTGTTGAAGCTATGGTGGATTCGAGCAATAAAAGTGATAAGCCACTGTTTACAGGTTGGAATGATGTGGTTAAGGTGTCTACTCTTGAGGTTTTAGTAACGTTAGAGGAGATATCTAATTTGTTTTCTATCCCTTTGAATACTGTGCGTGACATTGAAGTGTTTGCAAATGGTGTTAAGGCAAACAAATTTCCTAAATGGTCTACTTTACCTAAGGAGACCACTATGTTTTATTATGAAGTTTTGTGTGAACGCCATAAGAATCTAACTAGCAGCATTTCTTCACTCAGTTCAGGTGGTTCGAGTGTGCACTCTGCACATAAGGCTAAGGAAACAGGTGACCCTATTACTAATGTTTCCTCTTCTGGTGATGTATTTTTAGACCTTGCAGCTAAGGCTGCAACCATTAATGGGTTGCAACCGTGTGATCTACATGAGGTTTTGAAATTATTTGGTGTCACGATTCGCACGGTTGGTGATGCGGGTGAATTTATGCATGAGTTAAAAATGAAGAAACATCCTTTGTGGGAATTGATCTCAAATGACCGTGCTAAAGAAATTCTGGAGTTACTTTGCAAATTTGAAGCTGATATGGTTACGTCTACTAATGGAGGTATTAATGCAGTCTCTTCTTCGTTTAATTCTGAAAATGTTTGTGAAGGGGTTAATATCTCTATTCCTAGGAAGGTAGTTGAGAAAGTAAATACTCGTTACCACAACACTTTATATGGTTACTTTCTTGGTAAAAGGATTGCATTTCCTGTGGTTGAATATTTTGCTAACAATAACTGGGCAAAACATGGTCTTAAGCGTATCATGATGAATGAGAAAGGTTTTTTCTTTTTTCAATTCGGGTCTAGTGAGGGTCTTAATGCGGTTTTGGATGGTGGTCCGTGGATGGTTCGTAATTCACCAATTTTTCTTAAGAAATAGACTATGAAAACGAATCTTCTAAAGGAGGAACTAACTCGTATTCCGGTATGGGTCAAGTTTCATGATGTCCCGCTACAGGTATTTGAAGAGGAAGGTATTAGTTTAATTGCTTCGTTTCTTGGTAAGCTTATTATGATGGATAATTATACTGATAATATGTGCAAAGAGTCTTGGGGTCAGTGTAGTTTTGCTCGTTGTCTTATTGAGATGAACGCTGATTCGGAGATAGATAACGTTAATATTGGTGTCCCTGATCTTGAAGGCTCGGGTTGTACTAAGGAATTAATTCGTGTTGAATACGAATGGAAACCGCCTAGATGTCATACTTGTAATATTTTTGGTCATTCCTTTGATTCTTGTCTGAAAAATGTTAAACCTACAACGGTTGAAAATGTGACAACTCATGTTGATAATGATGGATTCCAACAAGTGCAAAGTAAGAGGATGAAGTACAAAGGTAATTTAGGGAATCAAGTTCCGAGAGGTGTTCCATTGAGTAAGGGTTCCCAAACAGGAAAGACGGTTGTTTTTCGTCCAAAAACTCGCTTGGATACTACAAGTACGAGTGGTGATAATAGTAGAAAGTTGAATACTAAATCTGGTCAGTCGCAGCAGTCTAGCAATCCTAATGGTCCGAATAAGGGTAAAGCTCAAATGAGCAGTGTTTCTACATCTAATATATTTTCATCTTTGTCCATGCCTGGTATTGATGAAGGGGTTCAACTAAGCGAGGAAGATAATGAGGAGGGAGTCGAGGTCGTCTTTGATGAATCGGTGAATCTTCTCAACTCTAATTTTGGGGCAAGCACTCCTACTGGCTGATCCCATGTTGATATTTTATTATGTTTCTCGTAACTTTATGTTATCGTCTTGGTTTTTTTCTAGTTTATATATTGCAAGTATTCTAGACTAGTTAATGTTTATGGCCTGTCATAAACATTTTGTTTAACAAGCTGCCTGTAGCTTGCGGTTAATGTGGCATTTCAGCCACATTCCTTGTACTTCAACGCGTTTTTTGGTTCTATTTACCGGGGTCATTGTTACCCTTTTACCAAAAAAAAAAGTTCAAGCTTCACACCCTACTAAAGGTATAGTTATTCAACAGCAAGATGATGAGGAAAGACCTTCCAAGCTGAAGAAGAAGTTACCTAAAATTAATCCAAAGGATAAGGGGAAGAAGCAAATACTATCAGAATCTGAAAATGAAAGTGATTCAGTTGAAGATATAAGCAAAATCATGTATAGATTTAATCAACTAGACCATGATGGGAATATGATCTTAGGATGCAAGATCAGATTCGTGAAGAAGACTTACAAGTAGAATTTGAAGCTAAGCAGCATTTGCTAGAAGCTAAGAGAATACAGAAAGAATGGAACATACAAGAGTATTATAGGATTCAAGCTGAATTACATGCAAGTGAGCTTCTTGGAGACTCATTGATAGTTGAAGAGAGAGATGCTTATGATGAAGAATAGAAATCAAAATGGATTGATGATCTGGTAAGGGAGCAACAAAGATTCTTTGATGAAAAGAGAAGAAGAGAAAAGATTAAGCCTCCAACTACTATGCAGATTAGGAATCAAATGATGAACTTTCTCAAGAAAGTTAAGGGTTTCACTCATATTCAGCTGGTCAAGAAGAATTTTGAAGAAATCAGGACTTTGTATGAGCAACATAAGAGAACTGAATTGAATTTTGTTGAGATTGGATCTGAAGCAGATAGAATGGCTGTTGAAAGACATAGAAGACATCTGCAACAACAAAGGCAATTTGGAAGTGCTCCTAGAATTGAGCCAAGTACTGCTAAACCTACAAATACATCTCCAACTATCAAGACCACTTATGTGAGGAAGAATAGAAAGGAGAAGGTAAGTTCAAAGGAGGAAGAGACTGCTCAAAGAATGAATGAAGGAGATAAAGCTCAAGATATTGCTCAGACTGAAAATGTACAAGCAGTACATACACAGTCAACAGTACATACTGAAGAAACTGTACATACAAACTTGAAAGAGGATTCAACAGAATTTGAAGGAATCTCCAAGGGTGTTAAAAGGAAAAGATCAACAAAGAGAAAGCAGAAAGCCAAGAGGGCTAAATCACAGCGGAAGATAGTGATGATGATGAGAGCTTGAAGAAGTACTTATAGATACTAAAATTTGAAGATCAATGTATTGATAAAGAGATTTCTGGAAAGAAATCATCTATTGCTAGATGGATATACTCTATGGATCAAGGACTGAAAGCTCATGGAATTCAAAGAACTGATGGCACAACAAGAATATTCAGACTTTTGGAAGATATTCTTTACATTCTTGACAGACAAGATATTCAGGATCTTTTCAGGTTAGTTCAAGAAGCTAGTACAGGTAAAACTGAAGTATCACTATTGTGTAGGGAAATGCTCTTCATTTATGAACCACACAACTGTGATCAAGAAATCTTGAAGGAATTAGAGAATCAGGTTCCTAGTTACTGGAGATATTATAGGTCATGTGGATTGCATATTTTGGATATAGATGATGTTACCTAATATATGCTACAAGAGAAGAGTTATCCTTTCAAAAGAAGATTGTTGGAACAACAATTGGAAGTTATAAAAGAATCTGTTGATGCTTTGGAGTTGATCAGAATGGTTAAACAAAAAATCAAGGATTTGAAAGATGAGGAAGAAGCTGAGAAAGAGGTCACTGATCGGTGTGAAAACACACATCCTTTTACCACTTAATTATAATAATAACCAAGCCAAAACGTATTTTTATTGTCGTAAAATTCGGAATTATGTGTGGTTTGTGTTTTTGTTGTGATTTAGGACCAAAATATGAAAAAGGGAAAAAACACTGGCTTTCACGGGCTTTTATCGAAGAAAAAGACAAAAGACGAAGTCAAAAGATCAAGAGTGCGAAAAGAACGGAAGTCAAAGGTATATTCTGAATATTTATCGAAGAAAAAATCTTAAGACGGAAGTTTAATAAAAGTCGAAGAAACTAGTCTTATAAAAGAAGAAATTAGAAGACGTGTTCATTTCATATCGACAAATCCCGAGACAACGTCGAGAAAGACGAATAATTTAAAAGACGAAAAGACGAGAAGAAAGAAAGAAGAAAACAACACTCCTTCCATTTTCCTCCTATAAATACCTTCCTTATGTCATTAGGGAGGGAGTTAGCTAGTTTGTAGTTTTAATTTTCTTAAGGTAAGTAGGAGTAGGAGTATTTTACTTTCTCTCTCTAGTTTTAATTTCTCTCTCTAAGTTATCTTTCAATTTGCTTAAATCTTTCATTTTTAAACCTTGTAATCTTGAATCTTTAATATTTATCTTAAATTTGAGTTTTTCATAATCAATCTTATTCTTCCTTTCTTGTTTTAATCTTGTGTTTGATTTGGTAAAAATATGTAGTTTGTTTTAATCTTTATGCTTATTTGCTTATAGTGTTTATCTTTGTGTTCGTATCATTTTTAAGTAGTTTATGGTTTACCTTATTGTGCTTTTTTCTTATTTCGTGTTTAGCATATTTTAATTTAGGTGTTTTTAAAAGTTTTATCTTTTTCTTTTAGTTCAATTTATGAATTTTGCTTATTTGGTATCTTGAAAGTTTTTAAATTCGTGCTTATTTAGTTCTTCTTAATTTTGATTTGGTTAAGTTTTTGGTAATTGGTTATTATTAAAGTGCTTATTTGGTTATTGCTTATTTCATTTTTTTGCATTCCATCGTAATGTACAAGGGTTTTATTGGTTCCGATCGGGTATTGTGATCGCATAAGCCTTACGGTTTCTACTTGCGATCCAATACTGCGATCACTACTCACGATCCAGACTTCGATCTGTGGTTAAGATCTAGACTAAGATCGAAGACTAAGATCTAGCTAAGATCGAAGACTAAGATCTAGGCTAAGATCGAAGACTAAGATCTAGACTAAGATCGAAGACTAAGATCTAGACTAAGATCGAAGAATAAGATCTAGACTAAGATCGAATACTAAGATCTAGAATAAGATCGAAGACTAAGATCTAGACCAAGATCGAAGACTAAGATCTAGACCAAGATCGAAGACTAAGATCTAGACCAAGATCGAAGACTAAGATCTAGACTAAGATCAAAGACTAAGATCTAGACTAAGATCGAAGACTAAAATCTAGACTAAGATCTAAGACTAAGATCTAGGCTAAGATCCAAGACTAAGATCTAAGACTAAGATCTAGACTAAGATCTAAGACTAAGATCTAGACTAAGATCTAAGACTAAGATCTAAGACTAAGATCTTATCTGGACAGTGATCGAGAGTGCGATCCAAGTTACGATCGGAACGAATTTTTCAGTTTTTATTTCCTGTTTTTATTTTTAAATTCAAATTAAACTTTTCCCGCCATTTTTACTTAGAATTATTGTAAACTTGTTTTGTCTTAGTTTTATTTTTAAGTTTGCAAATTTTACTTTTTGTCGAGTTCTAATTTTTCGTCATTTATTTTTAAAGCCTTATTTTTTAGTTTAACCTTTTCAAGCTTTTATCTATATTTCGTTTAAGTCTTTATTAGTTTATCCTGTTATTATTTTTCCATTTACTTTAAAGCTTTTATTTTTATCTATTTAATTACTCAACGACATTTTCATTTTAAAATAGATAATCAACGACTATTCTTTCTTTCAAACCAAGAACAACTGAGTCACACGATTAACTGTAATCAATTCGATTAGACGCCGAGAACAACGAACTTTTAACCTAGCAAAACCCCACTTTCAAATGGCGCCGCTATCGGCTCTTTTCGTGAAGATTAACGGTTTTTTGTGAGAGACACATTGGATTTTGGGATCCGTTCACTTGGGAACGTTCTTTTCAAGCATAAAAATTTTCAAAAAATCCTAAAAATCAAAAATTTCAAAAATCCAAAAACATTTAAAAAATCATAAAAAACATTTCTTTTTCCAAGAGTTTTGCACCAAAAATATTCCTCTCCATCCTCTATTCTGTTTAATTCTTTTTCTCAACCCCTCTTATTTTTAATTCTTCATGGATTCGTATGTCTATTGCGTAAGGTGTGGGAGACCATTGCGTGGTTTTCAAACATGTCAATGCTGTACATGTGAGCTGTGCGGAAATGACATCGACAATACACAATTTGGATTTTGTCCATCGTGCAATTCGATTAACTCATCTTTTACCTCTAATGACACTATCTAACCATCTCCCATATAGGACGATCCATATCAGCAAAATGCATCGGGTTTTTCTCAATACCCGTGTTGCAACAATTGTGGGGGCCCTCACGATACCTTTTCTTGTCAGCCTATGAATTATTATGAGCCAAATCTGTGTTCTAATTCTTCTCCGCTGATGAATTATTATGAGCCACATCCGTGCTATAATTCCGGTTTTCAAAATTTTGAGCCCCCACAATACTCCCGCGATCATCAACCCTCTTTTGCATTGCCTGCTGAGCACCTAGCCACTCTTTTGAATTAAGTTCTTAACATTAATGAATGTTTCACTAAATATCTCGAAAAACGTCAAGAGAGAATTCAACAAGAGCAAGTATCTAATCTTAGTGATTATACTCCTCCTCTTGTGCGTCCATACTATTATGATGATGATGATGATGAGAATACTATTTCTTGGAATGATCTTGTTGCTCAATATCCTAGTGCAATTCTAATTACTTCTCTCGATATCTCAAATGCGTCTAAGGATTATGATTCATCGATTGAGATTAGTAAATTTGGTCTCGACAACTTATTTGATGAGGTTTGTGATGTACCGACTTTTGCGGAGCTTACGGACGAGGTCGCTCTTAATGATGATTTTTCTCAATGCTAGGAGAATTTCACCTTTGAAATTTCTCAATCTCCTCCGGGAGATGAGGGCGATGTTGACTTATTCTCTCCGACTTACGAGAAGTTCACCACTGAACTTGGTCTTGTAGATGAGGTGGAAGACGTTATTTTCGCGACAAATTACTGAAAGTTCATCTTCTTATTGCTAAAATTGAAGCGTTGAATTCTGCTCCTAATACCGAGTCTTTACCCCCGTCTCTTACTCCAGTTGAGAATAATGACACATTTATGGAAGAAATCGACATTAACTCAATACCTCCGGGTATTGATGATGATGGCACGGAGGAGGATATTATTTTTGATACTTTAATGCCTGAAGCTATTGTCCCAAGTCCCCCCTCCCGAGCACCTCTTATCCCATACTTTGGAGACTGTTATTGAGGATGAGTGCTTTGACCCGAGAGGTGACATTGACCATTCTATGATTGACACCTTTATGGCTTTGCCGCTTAGTGATAATCATATGTCTTTTGGGGATGACATTTTGATTCCTTTACCCACCCCACCTCCTGTGGATCAAGACTTGTTGGGAATTAATTTGATGAGACAAAACAAGAATAATGAAACAAGAAGGACTTATATGCAAATATCAAACTTTACAAGAATATGGAGCCCTTTCATACAACAAGGAGGACTTATTAGCAAAAGATGGAGGGACTTCTAATGTAATTAAAGTTTTCTTGTAAGAAAAGTCTTGTATTCTATTATATAAAGAATACACAGGCGTAGGTTTTCATTATCTCATAATTCACAATGTAATCATAAAGCGTGTGTCGTGTGTTCTAGACGTGTGTGTTCTTGTAAACACGTCTAGGCTTTGTTACTTGTAATAGTTTGAAGTTTAATACAAGTAATCGTTGGAAAAGAAACACCTTGTTCGTAATCAATGTTCTAATTCCGCTATGTTTATCATATGAACGTTGATTATCCTAGTAAGCTTAATCGATCCGTGATTTATGGTTTCCACAATTGGTATCAGAGCGGGTGGCTCTCGATGCTAGGAACTAACAAGGTGTTCGAGTCGAAGAATGAAGATCGAAGCTTAAAAATTCGTCTTTGTTTTTATGTTCGGATCTCACTGTGCAGCCATGTTCAAACAGTCATAACTCCTTCGTTAACCATTGGATCGACGTGAAATTCGAACTGTAGGTTCTTGGCATGTATGTATTGAATCTCACCGGAGGGATATTCGATCTTCGATCTTATGAAGGAGATATACATAGTCGAAGTGGGCTGCAAAGGAAGGTATAAATATTCTGTTTTTGTTCTTATTAAAAGAAAAAGATTTAGGGTTTCTTCCCCTAAACCCTATATCGACTTTAAAACATAAAAGATGTGTTATGTTCGTGATTAGAAGATTATGTCAATATGATCCATGCTGTGTTTATAAGATCGAGTTAGGGTTTATGTACAAAACACTAAAATTGTTCACATTTGAAGCTGTTGAGGTATATAGTTGTTAATCAGGATGTGAGTAGTTTGCTGCTGATGTTAGAAGCTGTGATCGATTTGTGTTCAAGGATAAATAATACGTGTGAAGGCTGTTTAAAGTACACAAGTAGCTGCAGGCACAAACAAACAAGCAGCTTTGTATTGGTTCTGATTGGGACGTAAGGAGGTATTGTTCAAAAAGCATTGAAGTCAGCGAGTGGTTTCAAAAGTATTGGAGTATGTTAATTGGCTCGTGTGTTTATCACATGTTTAAAGCAAAACAAATTAGAGTTGTGGTCCCAAGGATTAAAGTGTCTATTCGTCAAGTAAATCATCAAAAGACGTTGTCTTGAAAAGTGTGTGTGGTCCACGAAGATACAAAAGAAAAGATCGTGATTCAAAAGGTTTGATATATGTTGCAATTGATCACGTGAATCATAAGTATTGGTGATTTATGTGAAGCAACTAAGTGGACCAAAGGTACATAATACAATTTGTTTATTCAATGTACATTATTATTTGTTAGGTTGGTCATGTGTTTTTGTAAACGAGCAAAAGAAAAGGTGAGTTAAAAAGAAAGCGTGAATTATAGAAGGGATGCGAGTTATGGTGGCTACCAAAAGAAAAATAGGAATGTTTTATATTAACAACAAGTTGGGATTGCGTTTATTATTCACAGTGGGGTAATATTCTAGCCATGGATATTATTTGAATTTTGAAGGAAGCTGCTGTTAGTCATTATTTAGCCGCTGTCAAGAAGTCGTACCATAGATAGTGTCAGCGGTTGACCGAGCCGCTGACAAGAATAAGTTAGACGCTGACAAAGCATAAAGTACACGTTGACAAGGAAGACGCTGACAGCATGTCGTCCGATATATGATTTTTAAGCATTGACAAGTATCGACCGATATTGGACAATACATACAGAAGATATATTGGATGACTAAGGATCTCGGACAGAACTATCTGTTTAAAATTTTATGGCTCGTTTTTGAAGATTGTTTTTGGTACAATGACGTTTTATTTGATTATGTGACAAGGCTAACCTTGCAGTTACGTACCGACTTGGATTAGAAGCAGAACGCCGACAGAGGCAGCAATTGCATAAAAGAAGAGGATGATATTGTACTTAGATGATTTTCATTGCAAATTGGAGGTTTCGATGAAGACGATTGATTATTGCTTCTTTGGTGTTGGAGTTGTTTTTCGCAGGTTTATATTTTATCATATCTCAAAAGATTCCTGCCTCTCTTTTGAGATAACTTGCTTGTTCGTTTATGTTGGTGACGAAGACTTGTCAAATCTAGCAAATTGTCAGCTTGCTATCACTTGAAGGAGTTACATTATCGTGCTCAGTGTCTCACAAAGGATGAGGATTTTGACACGAGATCGAGGTCTGCTTATACTTTAACGTTTTCATATAAGTTTGACGTCACATGGATAGTGCAAGATATAAGGTACAAGCTTGGGAGATTCCACTTCTTCAACAAATAGGTTATATTTGTTTTTCTTCATTCGTAATCTACAACTAGAGTCTACATGGTTCGTGAAAGGGGAAGCGTTTATTAGTTGTTTATCTTTAGAAGACCCCTATTGGATGAGACAAAAAGGGGAAGAAGATTCAAAGATCAAGGTATGCAACTTATTATTATGTGGTGATATGTTTTACAAGAAATCTTCCTTTAAGGGGAAGCTTGTCTCATTCGTGAAAGATCAAGATTTGAAGATTGGTTTTGTCATCATTAAATAGGGGAAGATTGTTGGAAATTAATTTGATGAGACAAAACAAGAATAATGAAACAAGAAGGACTTATATGCAAATATCAAACTTTACAAGAATATGGAGCCCTTTCATACAACAAGGAGGACTTATTAGCAAAAGATGGAGGGACTTCTAATGTAATTAAAGTTTTCTTGTAAGAAAAGTCTTGTATTCTATTATATAAAGAATACACAGGCGTAGGTTTTCATTATCTCATAATTCACAATGTAATCATAAAGCGTGTGTCGTGTGTTCTAGACGTGTGTTTTCTTGTAAACACGTCTAGGCTTTGTTACTTGTAATCGTTTGAAGTTTAATACAAGTAATCTTTGGAAAAGAAACACCTTGTTCGTAATCAATGTTCTAGTTCCGCTATGTTTATCATATGAACGTTGATTATCCTAGTAAGCTTAATCGATCCGTGATTTATGGTTTCCACAAGACTTCACTTAATTTTCTTTTATTGAGAGGACTTTTCTGTTGTTCAAGACTTATCCTCCGACATCTCCTGTTTTATTTTCCTCCGGGAACGAGGACAAGGTCTTTGATCCCGGGTATTACATTAGAGGCTTCCCCATGGACCATTTAATTTGGGGACGAGTTAGGCTCGTAACTCGGTGAACAAAAACAAGCGCTTTTTGGGGGGCAACGTGATTATCTATCTTTCTTTATCCGTTTTTTAATAAGTGGAGGGGGAACCCCATTGTTGTTTGTTGTTTTCTTTCTTATGATGTGCAAGGATTGAAGCTTTCAAAGATCCACTTTTGATGACCCGTGATTCCGTGTTCTAGTCTTCCCGGTTCTATCCTAAACTCTTTTGATTCACTATTTTATATTCTTCAATATTAAAATAGGAATCACTTTAGTTGTCTCTTCCTTAGCAAGATTTAAACAAAGCGCACAATGTCCTAAGTGTAGGGTAGTTTACTCTCACATGCTTAAACATTCAGGACAATGTTTATCTTAAGTGTAGGGGGGCTTCTATCGAAGTTAAGTGGGCTTTTCCTTGTATTTGTCCTCATTTTAACCGGAAAATTGATTTTTTTTTGACATTTTTCAAAAATTTTCATCTATTTTGGCCTTGTAGTTTTTCCTTTGTTATCGTTAGTTTTCTTTCAGTAGAATAAATTTTAATAAATGGTTCTAATAATTTTAGATGTCTTTGATATATTAGGCCCGTCATGAATTTTTTTGACTCAACCCGAGTTTACTTATCCAAGTTTACTCTAGCTGGAATCCTTAACGTGTTTAAGTCAACTTTTGCTAGGCTTTTATATAAGGAACTTCAAAACGCGAAAGTCTTAACTCTTACGGGTTAAGAACAAGAACTTTTTGCAAGTTTCTATAATTGTTCCTAGAAAGTCTTTTATCAAGGGAACTTTAAAATGCGAATTCTAAACTTGAAAAAGTCTAAGAAGTTTCAAGATCCTATAGATGACTTGAAAACCCAAAAACTTTGATTTAAGAGGCTAAGCATCCACGAGTCTCATTCCTTGAGATTTTAAATTGTGGAGAATGAGAGATGATATCGTCAATTATAAGTTTGGTATTCTTTCATGAATTTATGTGAGTTAATTATGAGCTTTTTCTCCCATCGCTTGTTAATAAATTTAATTGCAATAAGTAAGGTCGTACGATTTGAAAAGTTACTTAGCTTCTAGCACAAGACCGTTTAAAAGTTGCTCGGTATTAATTAGAGTTCATAGCCAAGGCATAACTTATTGAAGCGGGATGCGAAGATTGGCGAGTCCGAAAAGGCCCTAACAAGACATGAGGGCTACATTTTGTTGCTAAAGATCCAAAGTGATGTGAAGAATCATTTATCAAAAATCAATATGAAGGATCGAGACACACAACGAAAAGCAAATACTCCCCTAAAGATCATGGAGAAGTCTATCCGAAAAGACCCTAGCAAGGTATGAGGATAAATAGATCCAAGTCCTAAAAGGAGGCGGATCGTTGTATATCAAAATCCCAAATAAAGATTGGAGAAAAATGAAGAAGTCGTGGTCCAAGTTTGAAGAATCTCTCAAAAACTTCAAGTGAAGAAATTCCTATTATGAGGAGAAGACCACTATTTCAAGGACGTCTCTCAAGATTCGAAGTATGAAGTCAATGCCAAATATCGGTCCGAGAAAGGTCTCAAATCGTGAAGCGAGTTATGCCAAGATATAAACTTTATGAGGTCCCGAGAAGCAGTTTTAAAAGATTTTGTCCTTTAGCTAACTATTGATTAAATCGTTCTACTTTATTTTCAGCTTAAACAACTATCAAAATAAGTCAACAATGCATCCTAGCGATCATTCAAGACAATAATAAAATATAAGAGATACACCTAGGAATAAGGGAGTCTAAGCGAATAATTGAGCCACATCAGTTTGTGTTAGCGTGCTAACTTATAATAAAAATGAACTTGTTTTTAACTTGGTACGGGGAACGTGAAAATTGAGGGTGATAAACATTCATACATCCAAAGCCCTAATGTAAGTCTTCGATCTCTTTACTTTTTCTTTCTTCCAGCATTTTGTTATATTCTATCTTTTTAAGTTTCCTAAATGTCTTGTGTTTAATAAAGGCCAAGGTCGGTTAATTAATTATGATGAGAAATGTAAAACTTGCTTTGTAATTAATTCATTGCATGAGGGCATTGAAATGGTCAAGTGTAGGGGATTTGATAGGTGTGAAAACACCCATCCTTTTACCACTTAATTATAATAATAATTAACCAAGCCAAAACGTATATTTATTGTCGTAAAAGTCGGAATTATGTGTGGTTTGTATTTTTGTTGTGATTTAGGACCAAAATGTGAGAAGGGAAGAAAGCACGGGCTTTCATGGGCTTTTATCAAAGAAAAAGACAAAAGACGAAGTCAAAAGATCAAGAGTGCGAAAAGAACGGAAGTTAAAGGCATATTCTGAAGATTTATCGAAGAAAAAGTCTTAAGACGGAAGTATAATAAAAGTCTAAGAAACAAGTCTTACAAAAGAAGAAATTAGAAGGCGTGTTCATTTCATATCGACAAATCCCGAGACAACGTCGAGAAAGACGAAGAATTTAAAAGACGAAAAGACGAGAAGAAAGAAAGAAGAAAACAACACTCCTTCCATTTTCCTCCTATAAATACCTTACTTATGTCATTACGGAGGGAGTTAGCTAGTTTGTAGTTTTAATTTTCTTAAGGTAAGTACGAGTAGGAGTATTTTACTTTCTCTCTCTAGTTTTAATTTCTCTCTCTAAATTATCTTTCAAGTTTGCTTAAATCTTTCATTTTTAAATCTTGTAATCTTGAATCTTTTATCTTTATCTTTAATTTAAGCTTTTCATAATCAATCTTATTCTTCCTTTCTTGTTTTAATCCTATGTTTGATTTGGTAAAAATATGTAGTTTATTTTAATCTTTATGCTTATTTGCTTATAGTGTTTATCTTTGTGTTCGTATCATTTTTAAGTAGTTTATGGTTTTACCTTATTGTGATTTTTTCTTATTTCGTGTTTAGCTTATTTTAATTTAAGTGTTTTTAAAAGTTTTATCTTTTTCTTTTAGTTCAATTTATAAATTTTGCTTGTTTGGTGTCTTGAAAGTTTTTAAATTCGTGCTTATTTAGTTCTTCTTAATTTTGATTTGGTTAAGTGTCACACCCCACCATGGCGGAATATGGGGTGCGACGTATGGATATCATCACAACAACAACATGTCTATAGAGAGAACTAAATGAAATTGAAATATCATAAATGGCGACACAAATGTCGTGACAATATCTCAACAATGCAGACGTCTAGGTAAGTAGGTAACATGCCTACCTCTTACCAAAGACATACAAATGAACAAACATCAAACATATATGTACCACAAAGTTCACTTAATCAAAACACAAAATAAAATCTAAGAGGAAAGGAATTCCTCCTAATGCAATCCTAGCAGCCTCTATACTCTAGCCACTTCTAACATCATCTTGCACAACTACCTCACCTGAAAATGACACTAAAATCTGTCAACATAAAGTTTTTTTGGTAATGGGTTACCCCGGTAAATATATTAACCAAAAAAACGTTTAAATACAAAGGAATGTGGCTGAGATACCACATTAACCTCAAGCTACATGCAGCTTGTTAACAAAGACTATGAAACATCAAAAGCCCTAACCGAATCTAGAAGACAACAGTAAACTAGATAAAAACCAAGATGTGAACATGAAACCGCGCTCACTCTTCAGTATCCAACACCACCATGATAGGATCAGGATGAATCCAAATGAGTCTGCCTCCTTAAAAAACCTTACCAAAGAAAACCCAGTGGGAAAAACCTTGGACAAGGAAAAAAGAGTACAACACTCACCCGGCACACCTATCATGGAACAAATCTTGAGCTCGACACCCTCCATTTGTCAAGCAGCAAACTTGACATGGTAGATAATTTCTTGAAACGGAAAGAAATCAACTTCAAGCGAATAGTATCACATAGACTCTGAAATAACTGATCAACAGACATCCGCTTCTTCTTGAAAAGTCTTGAATTACGTTCCATCCAAATAAAATAAGCAGTAGCAGCCAACACAAGACGAGCAAGAATACTAACACATGATTTCCCATTCGAAATTGAAATAACATGAGCTAATATATCATCAATACGAGGTGGGACAGTATCCATACCACACAAGGTCCGAACCTTAGACCAAACCTGCACAGAATAAGAATATTCAAAGAAAAGATGGTCATGGGAGTCTTGCACCAAACTACATAAAGGACACCGAAGAAGGCTTAAATCCACCAACGGGCCAACATCCCATTGCTTAAGCCTATCCTGTGTCTTCAATTTCCTTCTAACCACCAGCCACAAATTAATAGAGTGACGAGGAATACAATGAGAAAACCAGACAACTTTATACCAATTTACTTCCATAGCCCGATCACGTATGGAATCCCAAGCTAACGCCACAGAAAACGGCCGAGAAACACCACTATTATCCCTCCATAGCAACTCATCTTCTTTGTCATCATTAATAATAGGCACATGTATATAAACAATATTAGGAAATCTAGTATTCCAATCCTGCGGCCACTGCCAAGCACCATCAACGATAAGATCCCTCACCTTATTAGATAAAGAGAACCCCGATCTATTGATATTACGGACCGTGAGGATGTCCCGTAGAGGACATAAATCTGCCCAATTATCAAACCGCATAGAAGCAACTCTACCATTATTAATATTATACCATACAAACTTACGAACACGTGGTCTGATTTGGAGAAGTTTTCTCCAGTCCCAACTCATGTCTCCAAGACAAGGAACATCCCAAAAGCTTCTATCCTTTAACTTGTCTGTCAACATAAAGTTGGTGAGAACATAGGTTTAAGTTGTCTAGAACATCATAAGAAACCTTGACATCCGCTGTAAATAAGTTAAAGAAAAACAATTTATAGTAATGGACCATAATGTGATAATCATGTTACATGCATCCACAACAAAACTTAAACCAAGTACCGATCACATCTACAATTCACAAAGCACACCATAACAATCAAGAAGTATCCCGTCACACACAAGAACACACACCACACTATCCGTATCTTTCCCACACAACCTGTGGAAGATGAACTATATCCCCGTCGAGATATCTTGCCTCCAAAGAGACGATGCACAAGTACTCAGGACGGATCGTGCCCCACGAACCAAGAACTCAGAACCAATAACTCAGGACGGATAGTGCCCCACGCTCTACACACATCACAACTGGTCCCATAGACGCCCATACATCTATGTACCAATCCCAATCATAACACAATCAAGATTCACATATCAGAACACATATCAAAGCACATATGAGAACACATAAGCACGCAAGTCACACAATAGCACATTTATGTCCACACATTTTAAAACATAGTACTAAATCATGTTAAAGAACATTACAAGTGTCATCTCCATCCCATACTAGAAAAACATTTAAAAACGTAGCAAAAACAGGACTATGAACTCACCTGATAACACATCAAGCTAGCACTCCTACAAACCTATAAAATCATACACGACACCCTTAGCTCAGGTCTTAACACCCAAGTTAAGTAACAATCAAGGAGATGAATCTAATTCCCCAATCTCCACTATCTAGTTCTCCAATACAAGCTGTTCTATACGTAAAAATCTAGTTTTTCCCGGTACGGTTTACTAGTCATTAAACGACCACATGAAGTGAACTTAACACCACACATGGCTCCTAACCTACTGGATTTATGTTTTTATATAATCTAAGAACTCCAAAAACCAATTTTACTTTCTACTTACACGTTTAACCCTTTCTTTTAGTCTCTACACCAAAAGTCGATTTCACAAAGCTGATTTTCTATACATGCTAAATGTTCGACACCAAAAGCCTGACCTAAACACCATAACTTTTATTGAAAACCTCCAGTCCTTTTATATACATTATAAAGAGTTACCAAATTAAAAATATTTGGCTATCTCATTCGTTTGGTTAGGTTTTGACTCAAATTTCCAAAATCCAAATTTATTTCTGAACTGCGCACTGTTTTTGTAACAATTGTTTGACGACCTTCCCTGACTCTATTTTCGACGAATCTTACATTTTTGAAAAGTAGACTCTCTGAAATTAATTTAAAAAAAAAGAAAAGAAACGCGACTAAATGTGCTACCAACTGCCTTTAACAGTCAACACAAGACAGACCTAAAAATCAGACTGTTTTACACCTTTATGCACTAACCCTCTAAACATCATTAATTATCCCTAAAATCTTAACACAAACCCTAAAATCATTAATAAATCTAAATAACTATAATTCTAAGAAATTTAACAAAACCCTAATCATCTCAATGATGGTTAATTAACATTCCAATTATGATTAAATAATAAAACCATGAATTACATTAAGATTGAATTGATCACTTACATTGAAACAAGAAAAATTAATGAACCCTAATCATAATTTCGACTCCTCTTGATATCCATGGAAGATTTAGACTGATTTTAGGTTTATTTAGGGTTATTAGTCGTTTTTAGGGGTCTAGGGGTGTTAATATAGGTCTTGGTAACCTTCTGGACAAGTTTATGCCCAATTAGGACTTTTAAATGGTAATTATCCTATTTTTATTAATTTAATATTTAAAACTTCAGCTATGGGACCCACACATTCGACTCCCCTCTGTGTTTTATCATATTTACACTCTCCCCTCTTCTATTTTATGTTTACTTATACTCCTATACACTCTCGGGACCAAACCGGGCACCCTTTTGCTAATTTTTCGACTTTTTACGCAATTTTTGAACTAGCCTTCATTTCTAAAAGTTTCTAAATATAGAAAGTAACTATAAAACTTATCCTAACCATATTATATATACTTAATACATACATAAAACATACGATACGTAAACGAAACCTTATAAAAACGCTACCCGAACTTTTCTGCAGATCATTTCTAAACTCATTTCATTTCATTTCATTTCCAAATTATACCATGATTTACACATTCATGTGAACTCATGAGCACGAACCAACCCCATCACATCATCATATAACGTACCATGTACTACGTAAACAATGTCTAACATCATGATAAAGTCTCAAATATGAACACATAACACATAAACGCACACCAAGCACATGATCAACATCAAACAATCAAAAGTGACAAATCCAAAATCTAGGGTTGTCGCATCACTCCCTCCTAATAGAAATCTCGTCCCGAGATTTACTCTATAAGCTCAAAAAACTTCATTTCACAACCAACTAGCTATCTCTCTCATAAGAACGTAACCGGATCATCCGTATGACTACAACAACGCCCTCAATGAATATAAGCTCACGACAAATTTTAGGACCCCCAACATCGGATAAACGATCAAGCCCATGGACAATTAACAGACGTTTATGTGAATGAATTTAAAAATATGAACCAAAACCATGAGACTCCAAAAGATACTCAACATAAAACATGTATCGACTCCTAACGAACCAAGGAAACGGACCAATGACACAAGAAGAACCCAGCGACAACCGAAACGTATTACGACCGGTGACTGATAACTAGGTTTTACTCAGGTTAAAAATTATCGTTGTACCAATCTCTTCGAATTGAAAAACTTGTGTTTAATGTGTGACTCTATTATTTTTGGTGGGAACAAAGATGTGACGTTGTAGTGTTTAAAATTAAAAGGTGTAAAAGTGCAATTATAATAAATCTAAGTCTAATTAAAGTAAAGTGCAAGTATTTAAAAACGTGACTTAACTTAAAGGGTACTAAAGTAAATGACGTAAACTTAAATCTATCTAAGGCAAACTTAAAGTGCGACTAAAACTAAGGCAAGTCTAAAATACAACTAAGGCAAATAATCTTAAAGAGCAATTAAATAAAAGGCAATAAAAATTAAAGACAAAAGCTAATAAGAACCTGAATACAGCTCATTCAGAATAAACCTTCGTTTAGAATAATCACTCGTCCTAAATGTCACCTTTGGTTGAAATGATTTTTCTTCACTTGGAATATTGCCAAAATCCTTGATCCGGAACAAATTGGTCTGAATATGTCACTTATCCAAAACAATGCTTCGTTCGGAACTTACTGATTCGGAACTTGTAAACTCTGCCTTGATTCGGAAGTATTAGGTCACCCCTTGATTCGGAAGTTTCCGAATGAAGTCCTTTGATTCGGAAGTTTAGAT
Source organism: Glebionis coronaria (assembly GCA_025667525.1). Taxonomy (NCBI): domain Eukaryota; kingdom Viridiplantae; phylum Streptophyta; class Magnoliopsida; order Asterales; family Asteraceae; genus Glebionis; species Glebionis coronaria. The sequence continues at coordinate 340,241,232 of CM046877.1, forward strand.
CTTCCGAATGAACCTTTCTCGAGTCGGAAGATGACCCTTGATCCGGAACTTTGGAAGTTCTGAATGAAGCCTTGACTCGGAAGTTTATGACTTCCGAATGAAAAGCCTTGATTCAGAACTTGGTCCTTGATTCGGAACTTTGAGTTGATTCGGAACTTTTGAGAAGTTCCGAATGAAACCCTTGGTTCGAAACTTTGGAGTTCCGAATGAATTCCTTTGGTTCGGAAGTTTTCACTTCGTCCGGAACTTTGAAAGTTCCGGATGAACAAGCTTGGTTCGGAACTTTTGGAGTTCCGGATGAAACCTTGATTCGGAACTTTGGGAGTTCCGAATGAGCTCTTCCCTCCTTCTTGGTTCGGAACTATTCCTGGAAAGATCAAAAACAAGCAAACACCCCAGAAGAACAAGGAGAACAGTAGCAGCAGATATAATCACAAAATAACCAAAATCAAACACACGGATAAATATAAATAGTAACGAATCAACAAATAAGCATCAACAAACAATTAAAAACATGAAATCAAACAACTTTAACCACAATAATCAAAAACCACTTGGATCAAAATAAAAGCATAAACAAGAACATAACATAAACACATGAATCAAAGAATAAGAAAGGTAGATAAGAGATTGACAAGATAAAATAAAGATTTGACAAGAATTAAAATGAAAACTTACTTGGAATTAAATGGTAATTAAGGTGCATAACATGAATTAAAATTGACAAGTAATGTAAATGACAAGTATTTAAATGATGGAAGGTCTAATTGTCACCATTAGCCAACAAGAGTGAAAAATGACTAATCCTAATCTATTTATAGGGGAGGATTAAGGAAGCTTCCTCCCCTCCTTCCTTTCTTGTTAATTGCAAGATTAAGTCCCTTTCTTCTTAATTCTTCATTAATTGCGTCATTAGTCCTTTTCTTCTAATCTTCATTAAACTTGGACTTAAGGGACTTTTGGCTTCGGGATTTCTTCGAACTCGTCTTTAAATTCTTCAATAAAATAGACTTGAATTCTTCGGTTTTTGATAAACTTCCGTCTTTTGACTTTTTCTTTGATAAATCTTCAGAATTGGTCGTGGACTTCCGTTCTTTTTGCACTCTTGACTTCTTGACTTCGTCTTTCATCCTTTTCTTCAATAAAAGCCCGTAAATGCCCGTGAATGTCCGTGTTTTCTCCATTTTTCACCTTTTCATCCTAAATCATAACAAAAACACAAACCACGCATAATTCCGACATAAAAGACATAAAATACACGTTTTGGTCCGGTTATTATTGTAATTAAGTGGTAGAAAAGATGGGTGTTTACACACCTATCAAATCCCCTACACTTGACCATTGCAATGTCCTCATGCAATGCATTAGTTACAAAGCAAGATTACACTTTTCATCATAATCAATCCACGTTGGTCTTTATTAAAGAGATAGAAAATTAAAGACATACAAAAGAAATCAAAAAGCATAACTTGGGTTTTGAAAATGTTATGAATAATCATCATCCTCAAGTTTTCACTTTCTCCAAACCAAGCTTAAAAACGAGATCATTGTTATTATAAGTTAGTAAACTAACACGAACTCATGTGGGCCAATTACTCACTTAGACTCCCTTATTCCTAGGTGTATCTCTTATATTTTATTATTGTCTAGAATGATCACGAGGATGCATTGTTTGACTTATTTCGATAGTTATTTAGTCTGAAAATAAAGTGCACGATTTAATCAATAGTTAGCTAAAGGACCAAATCTTTTAAAACTGCTTCTCGGGACCTCATAAAGTTCATATCTTGGCATAACTCGCTTCGCGATTTGAGACCTTTCTCGGACCGATATTTGGCAGCGACTTCATACTTCAAATCTTGAGAGATGTTCATGAAATAATGGTCTTCTCTTCATAATAGGAATTCTTCACTTTGAAGTTTTGAGAGATTCATACTTGGACCACGACTTCTTCATTTTTCTCCAATCTTTATTTTGGACTTTGATATACAACGATCCGCCTCCTTTTATGACTTGGATCTATTTATCCTCATACCTTGTTAGGGTCTTTTCGGATACACTTCTCCATGACTTTTGGGGAGTTTTGCTTTACGTGGTGTGTCTCGATCCTTCATATTGATTTTCGATAAATGATTCTTCACATCACTTTGGATCTTTAGCAACAAAATATAGCCCTCATGCCTTGTTAGGGCCTTTTCGGACTCGCCAATCTTCGCGTCCCGCTTCAATAAGTTATGCCTTGGCTATGAACTCTAATCCATACCGAGCAACTTTTAAACGATCTGGGGCTAGAAGCTAAGTAACTTTTCAAATCGTACAACCTTATTTATTAGCAGATAAATTATTAGCAAGCGATGGGAGAATAGGCTTATAATTAACTCACATAAATTCACGAAAGAATACCGAACTTATAATTGGCTCTATCATCTCTCGTTCTCCACAGTTTAAAATCTCAAGTAATGAGACTCGTGGATACTTAGCTTATTAAATCAAAGTTTTGGGTTTTCGAATCGCCTATAGGATCTTGCAAATTCTTAGACTCTTTCAAGTTTAGAAATCGCATTTTAAAGTTCCCTTGATAAACGACTCTCTAGGATCAATTATAGGAACTTGCGAAAAGTTCTTGTTCTTAACCCGTGAGAGTTAAGACTTTCGCGTTTTATAGCTCCCTATATAAAAGCCTAGCAAAACTTGACTTAAACACGTTAAGGATACTAGCTAGAGTAAACTCGGATTGAGTCAAAAGATTCACAACGTTTGAAAATTAAAACCACTTATTAAACATTTATTCTAGCAAAGAAAGAAAATACTATACAAAGGTAAAAACTAATAGGCCAAAATAGATCAAAAATTTTGAAAAATGTCGAAAAATTGACTTTATGGTTAAAATGAGGACAAAGACAAGGAAAAGACTACTTAACTTCGATAGAAGTCCCCCCTACACTTAAGATAAACATTGTCCTCAATGTTTAAGCATATGGGAGTAAACTCCCCTACACTTAGGACATTGTGCACGTTGTTTAAATCTCGCTAAGGAAAAGACAACTAAAGAGATTCCTATTTTAATATTGAGAAAATATAAAATAGTGAATCGAAAAGAGTTTAGGATAGAACCGGGAAGAAGTAGAACATGGAATCACGGGTCGTCAAGAATCATCAAGAGTGGATCATTGAAGCTCGAATCCCTGATTAAGAAGTGAGGAGAGAGAATAGCAAACCAAAGGGGTCCCCCCTACACCTATGATAAAGAAAGCGAAAAGATAGATGCATGGGTTGCCTCCCAAGAAGCGCTTGGTTTTTGTTAACCGAGTCGTTAGCCTGACTCGACCTTGATCATTAACGGAAGAAGCATGAGACATATCCACCCGGATCAAAGACATAGTTTTCATCCATCAAATAACAAGAACTTAAGGCGAACAAGGCAAGCCAAAAGAGAATTGGCAAGGTTCCCTTAAGCTGTGATGGAGCACAGTAGAAGCAAGGATGAAGTGGTGGAAGCATGTCTTCAAAATTTCTCTCTCTATTATGGTGATTTCCGGCCACCTTATTTTTTAAATTCCGGCCACCTTGATCACTTTCTGTTTCGGATTTAAATTTGTTTTTAATCTCTATGATTATTCCTATCTGATTATAATGCTCTTTGTGTTCTAATCGGATCTAGGTTTTCATTTAAGATCTAAATCAAAACTGTTTTTGAACTAGGGTTTTCATAGGCGGCGGCTATTTAGGATTCGGGTTGGTTTCTCCTTTTATAAATCGATCTCCTCCTTTGTTTCTGGATTCATATTACGTTTTTATTTAGGTTTGATTTAGGGTTCGTGTTTTTTTGAGTTATAGGTGGCGGTTTAAATTCCTGATCTAGGGTTTCATCCCTTTGATGGTTTTAATCCTGTTCCATTATTTAATTCATTAAGACTGATCCTGTTGATTAGCCTTTATAGAATGTTTTATTGTTTCTGCTACAAAGTTATTGATTTTGATTTTGTAAGGTTTTGATTCGGATTTTACGAAGTAGGAATTAGGGTTTTTTGTTTCTATTATTTTATGATTACTGGACACATGGATTGACGTGATTGGTTGCTGGTTTGAAGCTCTAATTGATTTTAGGGTTTCTTGGTGTCGATTGGTTTTATTGTTTTGTTTTTGATGCGCACAGGAGAGATGGAAAATACTGGTGATAAGGGTAATATGGCGGAGGCTACTTCTGCACAGCCGATTGACTGGGAGGCACTGCGTGCACGCATGGCTCGGCTTAAACAGTCGAGTGAAACGGGGGAGTTTATCGCTGACCCTAATAACAGATCGGGCCTGTTTGGTGATGTTTCGCAGACAGATCATGTGCAACGAGATACTGACTCGTCTGTTTTGCATGGGAGCAGAAGTGAGGTTAATGCAATATCTAGGCAAGCTGATGTAAGTACTCGTGTCGCTGATTCTGCTGGTTTGGTTCAGTTACAGGATGGTAGTGTTCAGAATTCGTTGGGTGTGAATGATACAGGTTTGAAGGATGCGGCTGTTGCTGCATGGGGCCCTATTGGTCCTAAAATTAATAGTGTATCACAGCCTGGTTCGCTTGATGATTCTGTTGGTGGTGTATCTATTAAACAGAATGGTATACCTTCTTTTGCATCTTTCTTACAACCTGTACAAAAAGTTAAATCTATTCAAGTTAAGGAATTACATTGTGATGAGCAAGTAGTTGGGGCTGCTGTGGCTCTTCCCTTTGATGTTGTTGAAGAAGTTCGATCTAAATTAACGTATACGTTGTTTGGATATTTCATTGGAAAGCGTCTTGCGTTCCCCGTGGTTGAGAAGTATGTCAAGAATGCTTGGGCTAAATATGGTTTAAAGCGTGTAAAGTTGCATGATGAGTTTTTTCTGTTTCAATTTAAAACTCAAAGTGGTATGGAAGGTGTATTGGAAAATGGACCGTGGCTTATTCGACAGGTTCCCTTGATTCTTAATGTTTGGTCTTCTAACACTGATTTGCAAAAAATGGAGATCAAGAAGGCACCGGTATGGGTTAAACTACATAGGGTACCTATTGTTGCTTACTCGGAAATTGGTCTTAGTTTGATTACTTCTCAGATTGGGAGGCCGATCATGTTAGATTCTTTTACTAGCAATATGTGTATTGATCCATGGGGTAGGAGCACTTTTGCTCGCGCCCTTATTGAGGTTTCAGCGGAAGAATGTCTAAAAAAATCTTTAGTTGTTGCTATACCGGTAGAAAAAGATAAAGGGCATACTTTGGTGACTATTGATATTGAGTATGAGTGGACGCCTCCAAGATGTTCTAATTGCCTTATTTTTGATCATGTGGATTCTAAATGCCCTAAGATTCCTAAACAGGTGGTGGTTGAGAAGGTGCGCAACATGGAGGAAGCTACAACAACTGTGGACGGTTTTGAGGTTGTTAGGAGTAAGAAGAGTAAAAAGAACAAGAAGCAACACGTAGTTGCTGGTATTAAGCTTACTAAGCCTTCATTAAACATTCAGTATCGTCAAGTTGAGAAAGGGGAAAGTTCTAAGGCTTATCAGTCGAAGAAGTCTTCCCAAGGTAACCTCGTGTCACAGAGTGATCCCAAGAAGGATGGCCCACTTCTTAAGAGAGGTTTTTTGAATAATAAAGTGCTCGGATTAGATAGTAAACCGGGTACAAGTAACCAGAATTCGTTTGGTGCTTTAAGTGGTTTAGGAGATGGTGATACTGACTGGGAGGATGGTGGTGGTCGTACAAATGAAGTGATTAATGCTGATAGCGAGACTGACGAAGATATTGAGATTGATGATCGACATGGCTCTCGTCAGCCGGATGTTCGCACTTCTCATTTACCATGATTATTGCTTATTTTTATTGTTTATGCACCTTTAGGTGGTTTTTTCCTATTGGTGTAATATGCTTTGTAATTGGTTGTTAGTGATCATATGGCATGTCATATGATTTAGTGGTTGTTCAAGCTGTATGCTTGAGGTTAATGTAGCATTGCCGCTACATTCCATTGTACTTCAACGCTTTTGGGAATATATTTTACCGGGGATGAGACCCTTTTACCCAAAAAAAAAATGTCTTCAAAATTTCCAAAGATTTTTCCTTTTATTTCATCAGGTGGATACTGAGATGGCTTAAATACTTCAATACCGGGGTCGAACACCTTTTCCTTCAAGGGAAAATAGCACTCAGTCTCGGCCGAGTGTGAAGAAGATCCGCAAAGAAGCACAACCTCGTCCTCAGAAGTGGGACAAAGAGGTGTTAAATCATAAGTGCAACGGATTTCGGTGTCGACCGGTTTCTTCTCCTTTGACAAAATGCTCTTCAAATCCAAAGTAGGATCAAGGCGATAATCTTCAAAGTCATAAGGAGGAGCATCACTCTCATGAGGGAAGTATGTGTTGAGAAATTCAGAGAAATCTTCCTCAAATGAATAATCGTCCAAAGTAGGATCGAGTGATGGCGAAGGATCTTTATCATGTGAAGAATCGCTCGATAGAGTATCAGCCTCATCAAAATCATCAAAAGTGGGCAGCTCGGGATACTCAGAAGTACAATCAAAATCATCCGAATCTGAGCTAGAATCATTGTCATCATAAGCATCGAAGATCGATGGCAAATCATAAATGGGAGAAGTGTCCAAAGTAGAGGGAGAATCATCCACATTATCTTCAAAGAGTGGATTATCAGTAGAAGACTCGAATAGAGGATTGTCATAGATGGTAAAGTCATCGAGCACATTTATCATATTTACTGATTCTCGGCCTCCAAAGGATTTGCCTGTAAGCTTCCCCATTTTAAAAACTTTTGAATCATCCCCGACTCGTAAGATTAACTCACCTTCGGCCACATCTACTAAAGCTCGTCCGGTTCTCAAGAATGGCCGACCAAGTATTAAAGGAATACGAGGGTCCATTTCATAATCAACTACGACAAAATCGACCGGGAAAGTAAATGTGCCAACTTTGATAAACACGTCTTCGGCTATACCAACGGGGTAAGCGAGAGTGCGATTTGCAAGTTCGAGAGTCATCTTTGTTGGAATGAGGTCGGGTAATGATAGTGTTTTCCAAACACTTAGTGGCATCAAATTTATACTAGCCCCGAGATCAGCAAGGGCAGTAAATTCTTCAGTTTTGTTGAACACGCAAGGCAACACAAAACGACCGGGATCTCCAAGCTTTTCCGGAAGTTCTCTAAGAAGGACTGCAGAGCAGTTTTCATTTAATCGTGTGTTGGCGAGTTCAATCAGCTTCTCTTTCTTGCTAAGCTATTCCTTGAATGCTTTGACAAATTTCGGCATGTGGCAAAGTGCTTCAACAAGGCTAATGTTGATGGTCATTTTAGATAGCATATCCACATATTTCGATACTTGACAGTCATTCTTGGTTAGCTCGTTGGTTTTGCCTATGCGAGAAGGATATGGGATTCTGGGTTGATAAGGGTTAGGTGAAGGTGTAGTCGGTGAAGGTTGTGATGTTGAAGGGTCCTTCCGAGATACATCGTCATGACGAGGCGGAGACGGTAATGGTGTACTAGCACTAAGTGTAAGAGGAGTAGGGATATATGGTGGTGGAGGAGGTGTAGATGATGGTGGTGAGTCAGGTGGATTGACAATGGTAATTCCACTACGCGTAGTTATAGCACTCACATTAGCTCGCGGATTAGTGACGGTGTTTGAAGGTAGAGAACCCGAAGAAGAAGAAGGTTGAGCTTCGGGCAAGAAACTAGCCAATAGATTCTTTAATTCAGTTGTTTGAGTGATGAAGGAGGATTGAAGATTATCACGAACCTCGGTTCTGATGTCATTGCCTTGCTTCAAGATATCTCCTTTCAAATTGATTATTTGGCTCTGTAGATTCTTGATTTGCTCACCTTGAGTTCTCATGATGGTGTCAACATCGGGATTAATGGGTGGGTGTTGTTGGGTGGGTGGTTGATAAGGGTTAGAAGCACGAGGTGGGATTTGGTTGCTTCTATTGTACTTGTTGGCGGGATTTTGGTTTTGAGGAGAAAAACCAGGTGAAAGGTAGTTGTTAGAACGGTAGCTCAGCAGATTTCTATCCCCTTGTTGTCTAGCTTGGTAATTTTCCGGTGAATAATTACCGTAAGCTGCATACACATTTTCCGGATTTCCTTGTGTCGAAGGAAAATCGGTGTATGAATGAGGACCGCCACATGTTTCACAAGGATTAGCAACCGCTTTAACTTGTTGTTGTTGTTGGTTTGAAGCGAGAAGCGTAATACTTTTGCTCATTTCGGCCATCATGCGGGTGAGTTCGGTCATCTCAGGGTTTGCTGAGGTTGAGGAAACATTGACTCTCGGGTTGTTCCTTGAAGAAGCAGAGGAATCCCAGTTCTTGTGGTGAGTAGTCATGTTCTCAATTAACTCTCTACACTCCTCGGGTCTCCTTTTCATGAATGTGCCACCGGCGGATGCATTGATCGTATCACGATCTCGAAAAGTCAATCCGTTGTAGAAAGTATCGATTAATGTCACAGGGAGCATGTTGTGGTTTGGACATCTATCGATCAAGACATTATATCTCTCCCAAGCGTCAAAAAGAGATTCATCAGGGTCTTGCATGAAACCGCTGATCTGATTGCGAAGGCTCGTGACCATGGATGGTGGAAAGTAGCGCGATAGAAAGCGTTGAGTCATATCATCCCAAGTGTGAATAGAATTCTTCGGGAGACGATCAAACCATTTCTCGGCATGATGCGATAAAGTATGTGGGAAGAGTTGTAAGCGAAGTACATCCATTGTGGCCCCAGGCAACTTCATGCTTTGGGTGATTGTAATGAACTTGTCGAGGTGTTTGTTGGCATCATCATCAGGCAATCCTCTAAATGGGTTTGTTTGCACTTGCTGAATCATGTGGTGCTTCAACGAAAACTCAGGAGCGTTGATTTGCATCGGCGCAATCGGTCCTCCTCGTCCAAACATGGTTGGTTGACAAAGTTCCTCCATGGTCCGAAGATCGGGCTGTGGAAGAGCATTGTTGTTATTATTATTATTCAGGTTCGGTGGAATGTTGTTGTTGTTGAGGTGCGGTGGTTGATTATTGTTGTTAACACCTGCCATATCTAAATCTTCCTGAGGCTCGGGCTCTTGTTAATTGGAAGATCTAGTACGCATACACCTGAAAATACAAAAGAAAACAAAACCAAACACAAAGAAAATATATATACACAAGAAAGATAAAATCTTTTTGTGTTTTTGAAATTTTTAATTTTTATGGATTTTTATCAATTTTTAATTTATATGGTTTTTTGAATTTTTTATGCAAGAAAGGTAACGCTCACAAGTGAACGGATCCCAAAAAGCAACGTGTCTCTCACAGAAAACTGTTGATCTTAACGAAAAGAGCCGGCAGCGGCGCCATTTGATAACTAGGTTTTACTCAGGTTAAAAATTATCGTTGTACCAATCTCTTCGAATTGAAAAACTTGTGTTTAATGTGTGACTCTATTATTTTTGGTGGGAACAAAGATGTGACGTTGTAGTGTTTAAAATTAAAAGGTGTAAAACAATTTAAGTAAAAGTGCAATTATAATAAATCTAAGTCTAATTAAAGTAAAGTGCAAGTATTTAAAAACGTGACTTAAATTAAAGGGTACTAAAGTAAATGACGTAAACTTAAATCTATCTAAGGCAAACTTAAAGTGCGACTAAAACTAAGGCAAGTCTAAAATAAAACTAAGGCAAATAATCTTAAAGAGCAATTAAATAAAAGGCAATAAAAATTAAAGACAAAAGCTAATAAGAACCTGAATACAGCTCATTCAGAATAAACCTTCGTTTAGAATAATCACTCGTCCTAAATGTCACCTTTGGTTGAAATGATTTTTCTTCACTTGGAATATTGCCAAAATCCTTGATCCGGAACAAATTGGTCTGAATATGTCACTTATCCAAAACAATGCTTCGTTCGGAACTTACTGATTCGGAACTTGTAAATTCTGCCTTGATTCGGAAGTATTAGGTCACCCCTTGATTCGGAAGTTTCCGAATGAAGTCCTTTGATTCGGAAGTTTAGAACTTCCGAATGAACCTTTCTCGAGTCGGAAGATGAACCTTGATCCGGAACTTTGGAAGTTCCGAATGAAGCCTTGACTCGGAAGTTTATGACTTCCGAATGAAAAGCCTTGATTCGGAACTTTGAGTTGATTCGGAACTTTTGAGAAGTTCCGAATGAAACCCTTGGTTCGGAACTTTGGAGTTCCGAATGAATTCCTTTGGTTCAGAAGTTTTCACTTCGTCCGGAACTTTGAAAGTTCCGGATGAACAAGCTTGGTTCGGAACTTTTGGAGTTCCGGATGAAACCTTGATTCGGAACTTTGGGAGTTCCGAATGAGCTCTTCCCTCCTTCTTGGTTCGGAACTATTCCTGGAAAGATCAGAAACAAGCAAACACCCCAGAAGAACAAGGAGAACAGTAGCAGCAGATATAATCACAAAATAACCAAAATCAAACACACGGATAAATATAAATAGTAACGAATCAACAAATAAGCATCAACAAACAATTAAAAACATGAAATCAAACAACTTTAACCACAATAATCAAAAACCACTTGGATCAAAATAAAAGCATAAACAAGAACATAACATAAACACATGAATCAAAGAATAAGAAAGGTAGATAAGAGATTGACAAGATAAAATAAAGATTTGACAAGAATTAAAATGAAAACTTACTTGGAATTAAATGGTAATTAAGGTGCATAACATGAATTAAAATTGACAAGTAATGTAAATGACAAGTATTTAAATGATGGAAGGTCTAATTGTCACCATTAGCCAACAAGAGTGAAAAATGACTAATCCTAATCTATTTATAGGGGAGGATTAAGGAAGCTTCCTCCCCTCCTTCCTTTCTTGTTAATTGCAAGATTAAGTCCCTTTCTTCTTAATTCTTCATTAATTGTGTCATTAGTCCTTTTCTTCTAATCTTCTTTAAACTTGGACTTAAGGGACTTTTGGCTTCGGGATTTCTTCGAACTCGTCTTTAAATTCTTCAATAAAATAGACTTGAATTCTTCGGCTTTTGATAAACTTCCGTCTTTTGACTTTTTCTTCGATAAATCTTCAGAATTGGTCGTGGACTTCCGTTCTTTTTGCACTCTTGACTTCTTGACTTCGTCTTTCATCCTTTTCTTCAATAAAAGCCCGTAAATGCCCGTGAATGTCCGTGTTTTCTCCATTTTTCACCTTTTCATCCTAAATCATAACAAAAACACAAACCACGCATAATTCCGACATAAAAGACATAAAATACACGTTTTGGTCCGGTTATTATTGTAATTAAGTGGTAGAAAAGATGGGTGTTTACACACCTATCAGTGACATACTATTAAAACCTTGTGCAAAACCAAATTTTACCCCAGAATCGAATTTGTATTGTAATGTATATTAGTTGTTCTAAAACCATGGTATCACATTAGTAATTTATGTAATCATTTGACGAAAAAAAAATCTATAGTCTCTTCACGAACGATCAATTGTCTAAAGCACACAACACAATATCACGCATCAACATTGACTCCGGAACCCACATTCTTCATTAATGTAACAATCTCTATGATGGATACATCCGAAATCCTATCCTAAAGCAGCCCTATGTTAGCCTTCTAAGTGTCCACTATCCCAAAATACCCAAAACACGAGTTTAAACCATGTTGTCCGAAATTTAATCTTGAACTCGACCGTTGTACAATCAATTCGACCAAGCTACTGACTTCCATTCACAATACATTCTAAATATTTGAAAAGTACGCTCCAAGTACATAACATTAGTCTTTTGAATCACACAAAAAGCTTTAAAAACGAGTAAGTTATAACCAAAACGATTTTTACCTAGAATCTGCCCAGACATTAGCGAAAGTTTCTGACAGTTTAGCGATGAGTTCTGACAATTTAGCGACAGTTTCTGCCTAATCCGATTCAAACAAAAAAGACGATATTAAACCCAAAAAAAACCCCGTTATTAATTACAAAATTCAAGGTCCAATTTATTTTAATTCCAGAAAATTAAAACTCTCACCCATCATATGATTAATTACTTGATTTAAACATATTTAATTAAATAAGAACAATATTTTAACTAAAGAACAATAACTTTAGGTGATCAAAACCAAAATATTTTTAAAATAAATAAGTCTTGCTTATATGTTAAAGAATTTATATTTCACCTTATTTCAAACACGTTTTCGACACTTTACCCTTATTTTATCAACTACCAACAACTATTTTAACTATTTGCAAATTTCATTTCTTTTACCACGTAAGACTCAAAATAAAAGATATCGTTACCCCAAATAAACAAAGACAATGGAATTCTTAAACTATCTCAATAACATTTACGCTAAAAGTACCGTACAAACGAACAGCTGAAATGAGGACTCGATAAATGTGCTATTACGGAAGTTAAACATCTCAAAGAGGAACGGGCTAGCAAACCATCACAAGAAAAGAATCGATAAATAGAAGGGAATTATACATATATAGGCATATGCATACATACACTCAAATCCATCCAACGTATACTATACAAAGATGTATTAACCCTTTTTCATGCAACCATACTCAGGAATCCATTGATGTTGTGGTACTTGTGTAACTATGTTGGCCACCATACTTATACAAGTCCCCTTTCACCAATGCACTCCCTCCTATGAGGACACTTATAAGAATTAATACTACACATAACACATCGGTCGAACATAGATCCTACAACTCATATAAGCACATAATCACAACATAAAATAAGATCCAAAATCCATGTATTAAAATAACGTAGCCAATGCATGAAACATATAAACTCGTAATCCAGCTAAACCACCATAGACAAAATTCAAAATGTATAAAGAACATGAAAATGTAACTAAACGAAATCCAACAATGACTAGTGTATACGACCATAGTTCAACCCACACTATTCAAAACTCGAAAAGAAAATAACATGTAGCTAAGTATGAACTTACTATGGTTCAATTCATACTAGTCAAAACATCGCAATAAATAACATCCAAACACATCAATTAATATAAAATGCACACATACTCCTATGACGCCTATATGCAGGGACCCTTAAGCTATAGACTAGGCTACACGACTAGGCAACCTAATTCTCTATAACCATTGTCTCTGATACAATTCTGTCACACCCCACCATGGCGGAATATGGGGTGCGACGTATGGATATCATTACAACAACAACGTGTCTATAGAGATAACTAAATGAAATTGAAATATCATAAATGGCGACACAAATGTCGTGACAATATCTCAACAATGCAGGCGTCTAGGTAAGTAGGTAACATGCCTACCTCTTACCAAAGACATACAAATGAACAAACATCAAACATATAGGTACCACAAAGTTTTTTTTGGGTAAAGGGGAATCAAGACCCCGGTAAAATATATTCCCAAAAGCGTTGAAGTACAATGGAATGTAGCTGCAATGCTACATTAACCTCAAGCAAAAGCTTGAACAACCACTAAATCATATGACATGCCATATGATCCTACAAACAATTACAAAACAAATAACACCAATAGGAAAAAACCACCTAAAGGTGCATAAACAATGAAAATAAAATGACATCAAGGCTAACACTTAGAACGAACATCAGGCTGACGAGCACCATGCCGATCATCAATCGATATGACTTCTTCAACCTCACTATCACTAGCATTAACCACATCTTCCTTGATATTAGAACCATCTTCCCAATCGGTGCCATCATCTATCTTATCCCAAAGAGCACTAAAAGAGTTTTGAGAACTCTTCTCCGTATTATTAGGCTTAGCAACAAAACTCGAGGCTTTGTTATTCAAGAAACCCTTCTTAAGCAGGGGAGTTGCCTTCTTCTGACCGGTATCACTTGTCTTTGACGTTTCACCCCTCTCAACATTACGATACTTAATATTAAGGGCTGGTTTCGTAAGTTTAATGCCAGAAATTTGTTGTTGCTGCTTATTCTTCCCCTTGCTCTTCTTGTTCTTAACTACATGAAAACCATCATCATCCACAACCTTATGATCTTCCCTGCTAACCACCTTCTCAACCACTACCTGTTTAGGCAACCTAGGACATTTAGCATCAATATGGTCAAAAATAAGACAAGTAGAACATCTAGGAGGTGTCCACTCATACTCGATGTCAATAGTCTTCAATTTGTGCCCTCTATCCTTCTCAATCGGAATAGCAATGACCAACGACTTCTTTAAAGCATCATCAGCCGAAATCTCAATAAGAGCACGGGCAAAAGTACTCCTACCCCACGGGTTGATACACATGCTGCTAGTATAAGAATCAAGCATAATAGGTCTTCCAATTTGAGTTGTGATCAAACTAAGACCAATCTCCGAATAAGCATCAATAGGCACATGATGAAGTTTCACCCACACCGGTGCCTTCTTAATCTCTGTTTTATGCAAATCCATAATAGACGACCAAACATTCAGAATTAACGGAACATGTCGAATCAACCACGGACCATTCTCCAACACCCTATCCATACCACTTTTAGAATCAAACTGAAAAAGAAAGAACTCATCCTGAAGTTTAACTCTTTTTAAACCATATTTGGCCCATACATTCTTCACATAATTTTCTACCAACGGAAACGCAAGACGCTTCCCAATGAAATACCCAAACAGTGTGTTATTAAGATGCGCCCGAATCCCTTCCACAGCATCATACGGAAGAGTTACAGCAGCCCCAACAACTTGTTCGTCATTATGCAATTCCTTAATATGAACCGGCTTACACACCGGCTTATTCTGCACTAGCGATGCATATGAGGTCGAAACACCAACTGATGAAGAACCAGCCCCAGGCGTATGTTGAACCCCGACCTCATTCTTCCTAGCCATAGAACTCCCAATCCTCGCATCATGGTTAACTTGCACACCAGTTATATCACCACCATTACTACTAGCCTTCTTGGACAAGTCACACATAACCGGCGTAACCTGCATATGAGCATTAACAGCAGCAGTAACGTGAATCCCAGCAGCGGCAGTAACATCATCCTCAGACGAAACCCTAGCAGCAGACGGCTGCCTATTAAGCTGCCCCTGACTAATGTCATTCATTATATCAACCGCGCCATTCTTTTCAGCCGTATGATTACCAACTCCCGAGAACCCAGCATGCTCACCACATGAGACCCCCGCATTAGGAGCCCTAGCATGTGTTGAGTCCGCCATAATTGCTCTCAATCGCTGCACCCTATCAGAAAGAGCCGTCATATCAACCTGATTATCCAACTCAGACATCATAACCAATAAACCCAAAAAACCCTAATAACACCTGTTTAATAATCCCAAACGAACAGATCCTAAAAAATAGGATCCCAGCCAACCCGCCTTGACACCTTACATGAGCATAAACAACCCACGACTCAAACAGCAAATCTAAAAAAGGAATACAAACAAGAATGAACAAGACAGAAATAAAAAACCCTAAAACAACCAATAGAAACCCTAAAAACGACAACCAACCCTAAATCCTTCAACCAACCCTAAACCACAAAGTTCACTTAATCAAAACACAAAATAAAATCTAAGAGGAAAGGAATTCCTCCTAATGCAATCCTAGCAGCCTCTATACTCTAGAAACTTCTAACATCATCTTGCACAACTACCTCACCTGAAAATGACACTAAAATCTGTCAACATAAAGTTGGTGAGAACATAGGTTTAAGTTATCTAGAACATCATAAGAAACCTTGACATCCGCTGTAAATAAGTTAAAGAAAAACAATTTATAGTAATGGACCATAACGTGATAATCATGTTACATGCATCCACAACAAAACTTAAACCAAGTACCGATCACATCTACAATTCACAAAGCACACTATAACAATCAAGAAGTATCCCGTCAAACACAAAAGAACATACACCACACTATCCGGATCATTCCCACACAACCTATGGAAGATGAACTATATCCCTGTCGAGATATCTTGCCTCCAAAGAGACGATGCACAAGTACTCAGGACGGATCGTGCCCCATGAACCAAGAACTCAGAACCAAGAACTCAGGACGGATCGTGCCCCACGCTCCACACACATCACAATTGGTCCCATAGACGCCCATACATCTATGTACCAATCCCAATCATAACACAATCAAGATTCACATATCAGAACACATATCAAATCACATATGAGAACACATAAGCACGCAAGTCACACAATAGCACATTTATGTCCACACATTTTAAAACATATTACTAAATCATGTTAAAGAATATTGCAAGTGTCATCTCCATCCCATACTGGAAAAACATTTAAAAACGTAGCAAAAATAGGACTATGAACTCACCTGATAGCACATCAAGCTAGCACTCCTGCAAACCTATAAAATCATACACGACACCCTTAGCTCAGGTCTTAACACCCAAGTTAAGTAACAATCAAGGAGATGAATCTAATTCCCCAATCTCCACTATCTAGTTCTCCTACTACAAGCTATTCTATACGTAAAAATCTAGTTTTTCCCGGTACGGTTTACTAGTCATTAAATGACCACATGAAGTGAAGTTAACACCGCACATGGCTCCTAACATACTAGATTTATGTTGTTATATGATCTAAGAACTCCAAAAACCAATTTTACTTTCTACTTACACGTTTAACCCTTTCTTTTAGTCTCTACACCAATAGTCGATTTCACAAAGCTGATTTTCTGTACATGCTAAATGTTCGACACCAAAAGCACGACCTAAACACCATAACTTTTATTGAAAACCTCCAGTCCTTTTATATACATTATAAAGAGTTCCCAAATTGAAAATCGTTGGCTATGTCATTCGTTTGGTTAGGTTTTGCCTTAAATTTCCAAAATCCAAATTTATTTCTGAACTGCGTACTGTTTTTGTAACAATTGTTTGACGACCTTCCCTAACTTTATTTTCGACGAATCTTACATTTTTGAAAAGTAAACTCTCTGAACTTAATCTTAAAAAAAAAGAAACGCGACCAAATGTGCGACCAACTGCCCGTAACAGTCAACACAAGACAGACCTAAAAATCAGACTGTTTTACACCTTTATGCACTAACCCTCTAAACATCATTAATTATCCCTAAAATCTTAACACAAACCCTAAAATCTTTAATAAATCTAAATAACTATAATTCTCAGAAATATAACAAAACCCTAATCATCTCAATGATGGTTAATTAACATTCTAATTATGATTAAATAATAAAACCATGAATTATATTAAGGTTGAATTGATCACTTACCTTGAAACAAGAAAAATTAATGAACCCTAATCATAATTTTGACTCCTCTTGATATCCATGGAAGATTTAGACTTATTTTAGTTTTATTTAGGGTTATTAGTCGTTTTTAGGGGTCTAGGGGTGTTAATATAGGTCTTGGTAACCTTCTGGACAAGTTTATGCCCAATTAGGACTTTTTTTTTTTTTGGGTAAAGGGGAATTGACCCCGGTAAAATATATTACGCCAAAAAACCATTAAGTACAAAAGATATAGGTGAATCCTATATCAAAGCCCATTACATAGGCAACTACCAAGCACAACTGCTAACAGCCAAACACCTACATAAAAGGACACTCCCTCTTATGACAACTATCAAACTACTTCCTACCACTATGCTGAAGAGAAAAGTCACGGAACTCCTTACGTTTTCCAGGCAAATCATTGATCTGGTCCGCATATTCTTCACTAAAAATGTCAAATTCATCTTCATGCTGGTGGCCCCCTCCCATAGAAGACATGTAAGCTGCAAACTCCTCAGGAGATGCAAAAACCTCATCATCATCAGAATCACTAGGATTAAGAATATTAGAATATTCTAAACTTTGTTTACTTGATGACTCAACCTTCTCCATAACACCAATATCCTTGGAAGTACTTGGAGATGTTGCATTTACCTTCTTTGGATCAACCTTATCATTATTCGTTGCTACAACCTTTTCAGCCTCTTCCAAACCCGCATCCATACTATTAAGTTTCTCAAAAGAATTCTTTAACTTCAAACTCGAAATATCATCTTGTATTTGTTTAGTAGACGAAGTAGAATTCTTACCCGTAGAGGATTTAGATGTCGGTTTCATTACCCATACAGATTTAGGTTTTGTAAACCTAATTCCTTCAATTTGCTTAGGCTTAGCCGGCTGTTTTTTCTTCCTTTTGACTTCTACAAAATCGTCCTCCAGATTTGTAACCTGACTACTAACCTGTGGTTTTTTAGGGCAATCCATATCAACATGCCCAAAAATATTGCATGTACTACATCTAGGAGGCTTCCATTCGTATTCGACAGTGATAGTTTCAAAAGAATGCCCCTCTTCACCTTTAATAGGAATAGCCACAACAAAGGAATCAACAAGATCCCTATCCGCATTGACCTCAACAAGTGCACGCGCATAATCACAACGTCCCCATGAATTCTTACACATTTCAGCCGTATGAGCATCCAACATAATAGGGGTACCAACCTTAGTGAAGATCAAACTTAATCCATTGGAAGAATAAGCAACAACAGGAACATCATGGAATTTGACCCAAATTGGTACCTTCTTGATGTCATCTTTAATAAGCTTTTTAGTTGGATTCCAAATATTAAGCATAATAGGTATCGACCTAATCCGCCATGGACCATTTGCAAGAACTTGCTCCATACCTGTCTTTGATGAAAACTGAAAAAAGAAAAAACCATGATGAAACATGGTTCGTTTGATACCGTAGCGAGCCCAAGCATTAGTGACATAGTTTTCAACAATGGGAAATGCGTGTCTCTTCCCAATAAAATAGCCATAAAGAGTATTAGCTAGTTTATCCGCTTTTTCATCGACCACTTCTCTTGGAATTTCAATATCAGCCCCGGATACCACATTATCATTAAAAAGACACTTAAGCTGAACCATACTAGACGTAGATTCAACAACAAACGTATCTTTGTGAGCATTTTTATCAAGCTGCGAAACCCCTTCCTTCCCATCAGAAACACTCGAAACAACTACACCAGGAGTAGTAGCCTCATTACCACCACGTTTTAGAATAGACTTCAATGGTACAAGTTTCGGGTAATGAGGCTCAGCATCAGATTTATAACAGCCGAGCCCTAATAGATGTAGCAGTAACGATTACAACCAAACCCTAATTCCGAACAGTACAAAACCCTAATCTATTTCTCATTAAAAAACGTCACAACCAATCATATATCATGAACAGGAGATCGATGTCTTAACGAATATATCAAACCCTAGTGGATACCCGATTAAAACCTAAATCAGAATTAATCCAAAATCAAAAGATTTAGGAAAACCCTAATCGTGGATTTAATACGATTACCCAAGAGAGATTCGAAAAAACAGAAAGATATAGATCAACTATTAATAATACGAATGAATATGATGCAAAGTAAAGAGAAAAAATTAAGGAGTTAGGCTGATCGGACCCACACATTCGACTCCCCTCTGTGTTTTAACATATTTACACTCTCCCCTCTTCTATTTTATGTTTACTTATACTCCTATACACTCTCGGGACCAAACCGGGCACCCTTTTGCTAATTTTTCGACTTTTTACGCAATTTTTGAACTAGCCTTCATTTCTAAAAGTTTCTAAATATAGAAAGTAACTATAAAACTTATCCTAACCATATTATATATACTTAATACATACATAGAACATACGATACGTAAACGTAACATTATAAAAACGCTACCCGAACTTTTCTGCAGTTCATTTCTAAACTCGTTTCATTTCATTCCATTTCATTTCATTTCCAACTTATACCATGATTTACACATTCATGTGAACTCATGAGAAAGAACCAACCCCATCACATCATCATATAACGTACCATGTACTACGTAAACAATGTCTAACATCATGATAAAGTCTCAAATATGAACACATAACACATAAACGCACACCAAGCACATGATCAACATGAAACAATCAAAAGTGACAAATCCAAAATCTAGGGTTGTCACATCAAGTTTTTGGTAATTGCTTATTATTAAAGTGCTTATTTGGTTATTGCTTATTTCATTTTTTTGCATTCCATCGTAATGTACAAGGGTTTTATTGGTTCCGATCGGGTATTGTGATCGCATAATCCTTAGGGTTTCTACTTGCGATCCAATATTGCGATCACTACTCACGATCTAGACTTCAATTTGTGGTTAAGATTTAGACTAAGATCAAAGACTAAGATCTAGGCTAAGATCGAAGACTAAGAGCTAGGCTAAGATCGAAGACTAAGATCTAGACTAAGATTGAAGACAAAGATCTAGACTAAGATCGAAGACTAAGATCGAAGACTAAGATCTAGACTAAGATCGAAGACTAAGATCTAGACCAAGATCGAAGACTAAGATCTCGACCAAGATCAAAGACTAAGATCTAGACCAATATCGAAGACTAAGATCTATACTAAGATCGAAGACTAAGATCTAGACTAAGATCGAAGATTAAAATCTAGACTAAGATCTAAGACTAAGATCTAAGACTAAGATCTAGGCTAAGATCTAAGACTAAGATCTAAGACTAAGATCTAGACTAAGATCTAAGACTAAGATCTAGACTAAGATCTAAGACTAAGATCTAGACTAAGATCTAAGACTAAGATCTAAGACTAAGATCTAAGACTAGGATCTTATTTGGACTGCGATCAAGACTGCGATCCAAGTTACGATCAAAACGCATTTTTCAACTTCATGGTGAGTTCATGGTGAGTTCATGGTGAGTTCTTTTTATTTCAATTTGATTCTAAAGTTGGAATGGAAAGAGTTATTGAGAGTGGGCTATGGTTAATACGTATGGTTCCTCTGATTTTGAATATATGGTCTCTGGATTCTTTACTTGTGAAGGAGGAGATTAGGAAAGCACCGGTGTGGGTCAAATTGCATCATGTTCCCATAGTTGCATATTCGGAGGTGGGTCTTAGTCTAATCACTACTCAGATTGGGAGGCCTATTCTTCTTGATTCTTATACAAGTGAGATGTGCCTATCTTCATGGGGAAGGAGTACCTATGCACGTGTTTTAATTGAGATTTCTGCTGATCATCCTCCTAAGGATTCTTTAGTTGTTGCTATTCCTATTGGTAAGGATAAGGGACATACGATGGCTAAGATTGGTATAGAGTACGAGTGGACTCCCCCCCGCTGCTCGATGTGCTGTATATTTGATCATCATGATGATGAATGTCCGAAATTGCCTAAGGATGTCATTAATACGATTGTTAATGTGGACGATAATAAGGTAGCTAATGAGATTGATAATCAGGGTTATGAGGTTGTGAACAATAGAAAGAAAAAGGGTAAGAATAAGCAACTCCAGGTTGCTGGTATTAAACTTACTAAACCACCTCTTAATCTTTATTACCGTGCTGTTGAGAAAGGGGATAGTTCTAAGGCGAATAAGCCTAAGAAAAATGATCCTACAGGTACTACTGTTCAGAATGCTCCTAAGAAAGATGGTTCTATTCTTAAGCGTGGATTTCTTAATAACAAGTCTTTGGCTCTTGATTCTAGTCAACCGGGTACGAGCAGCAAAAACTCTTTTGGTGCTTTGAGTGGTATGATGGATGATGGGAATGATTGGGAGGATGGCTTTGGTCATTCTAATGATGTGCTTAATGCGGATAGTGAGACTGATGAAGACATTGTGATTGATGATCGCCATGGAACTCGTCAGCCGGATACTCGCACTCCTCATTAATCATTATGTTTGCTTATTTTCTTTGTTTATGTTCTTGTAGGTGGTTCTTTCCTATAGGTGTCATTAGTTTTGTAATGTAATTATCATATGGCATGTCATATGATATAGTGGTTGTTCAAGCTGTGTGCTTGAGGTTAATGTAGCATTGCAGCTACATTCCATTGTACTTCAACGCTTTTTGGGAATATATTTTACCGGGATTGGAGTCCCTTTACCCAAAAAAAAAAACGCATTTTTCAGTTTTTATTTCCTGTTTTTATTTTTAAATTCAACTTTAACTTTTCCCGCCATTTTTACTTAGAATTATTTTAAACTTGTTTGTCTTAGTTTTATTTTTAAGTTTACAAATTTTACTTTTTGTCGATTTTTAATTTTTCGTCATTTATTTTTAAAGCCTTATTTTTTAGTTTAATCTTTTCAAGTTTTTATCTATATTTCTTTTAAGTCTTTATTAGTTTATCCTGTTATTATTTTGCCATTTTCTTTAAAGCTTTTATTTTTATTTATTTAATTACTCAACGACATTTTCATTTCAAAATAGATAATCAACGGCTATTCTTTCTTTCACACCAAGAACAACTGAGTCACACGATTAACTGTAATCAATTCGATTAGAAGCCGAGAACAACGAACTTTTAACCTAGCAAAACCCCACTTTCAAATGGCGCCGCTGCCGACTCTTTTCGTGAAGATTAACGGTTTTTTGTGAGAGACACGTTGGGATCCGTTCTCTTGGGAACGTTATTTTCCAGCATAAAACTTTTCAAAAAATCCTAAAAATCAAATATTTCAAAAATCCAAAAACATTTAAAAAATCATAAAAAGCATTTCTTTTTCTAAGAGTTTTGCACCAAAAATATTCCTCTTCATCCTCTATTCTGTTTAATTCTTTTTCTCAACCCCTCTTATTTTTAATTCTTCATGGATTCGTATGTCTATTGTGTAGGGTGTGGGAGACCATTGCATGGTTTTAAAACATGTTAATGGTGTACATGTGAGCTGTGCGTAAATGACATCGACAATACACAATTTGGAATTTTTTTCCTTCGTGCAATTCGATTAACTCATCCTTTACTTCTAATGACACTATCTCACCCTCTCCCATATATGACGATCCATATCAGCAAAATGCACCGGGTTTTTCTCAATACCCGTGTTGCAACAATTGTGGGGGTCCTCACGATACCTTTTCTTGTCAGCTAGTGAATTATTCTGAGCCAAATATGTGTTCTAATTTTTCTCCGCCGATGAATTATTATGAGCCACATCCGTGTTATACTTTAGGTTTTCAAAATTTTGAGCCCCCACAATACTCCCTCGATCATCAACCCTCTTTTGCAATGCCTGCTGAGCACCTAGCCACTCTTTTAAATCAAGTTCTTAACATTAATGAATGTTTCACTAAATATCTCGAAAAACGTTAAGAGAGAATTCAACAAGAGCAAGTATATAATCTTAGTGATTATACTCTTCCTCTTGTGCGTCCATACTATTATGATGATGTTGATGATGAGAATAATATTTCTTGGAATGATCTTGTTGCTCAACATCCTAGTGCAATTGTAATTCCTTCTCTCGATATCCCAAATGCGTCTAAGGATTATGATTCATCGAGTGAGATTAGTGAATTTGGTCTCGACAACTTATTTGATGAGCTTTATGATGTACCGACTTTTGCGGAGCTTACAGACGAGGTCGCTCTTAATGATGATTTTTCTCCATGCTAGGAGAATTTCACCTTTGAAATTTCTCAATCTCCTCCGGGAGATGAGGGCGATGTTGATTTATTCTCTCCGACTTACGAGAAGTTCACCACTGAACTTTGTCTTGTAGATGAGTTGGAAGACGTTATTCTTCGCGACAAATTACTAAAAGTTCATCTTCTTATTGCTTAAATTGAAGATTTGAATTATGCTCCTAATACCGAGTCTTTACCCCCGTCTCTTACTCCAGTTGAGAATAATGACACATTTATGGAAGAAATCGACATTCACTCAATACCTCCGGGTATTGATGATGATGACACGGAGGAGGATATTCTTTTTGATACTTTAATGACTGAAGCTATTGTCCCAAGTCCCCCTCCCGAGCACCTCTTATCCCATACTTTGGAGACCATTACTGAGGATGAGTGCTTTCACCCGGGAGGTGACATTGACCATTCTATGATTGACACCTTTACGGCTTTGCCGCTCAGTGATAATCATATGTCTTTTGGGGATGACATTTTGATTCCTTTACCCACCCCACCTCCCGTGGATATAGACTTCACTTATTTTTCTTTTATTGAGAGGACTTTTCTGCCGTTCAAGACTTATCCTCTGGGCTCTCCTGTTTTATTTTCCTCCGGGAACGAGGACAAGGTCTTTGATCCCGGTATTACATTAGAGGCTTCCCCATGGACCATTTAATTCGGGGACGAGTCAGGCTCGTGAGTTGGTGAACAAAAACAAGCGCTTTTTGGGGGGCAACCTGATTATCTATCTTTCTTTATCCGTTTTTATAATAAGTGTAGGGGGATCCCCGTTGTTGTTTGTTGTTTTCTTTCTTATGATGTGCAGGGATTGGAGCTTTCAAAGATCCACTTTTGATGACTTTCGATGACCCGTGATTCTGTGTTCCTGTCTTCCCGGTTCTATCCTAAACTCTTTTGATTCACTAATATATTCTTCAATATTAAAATAGGAATCACTTTAGTTGTCTCTTCCTTAGCAAGATTTAAACAAAGTGCACAATGTCCTAAGTGTACGGGAGTTTACTCTCACATGCTTAAATATTGAGGACAATGTTTATCTTAAGTGTAGGGGGACTTCTATCGAAGTTAAGTGGGCTTTTCCTTGTATTTGTCCTCATTTTAACCGGAAAATTGATTTTTCGACATTTTTCAAAATTTTTCATCTATTTTGGCCTAGTAGTTTTTCCTTTGTTATCGTTAATTTTTTTTTCAAAAGAACAAATTTTAATAAATGGTTTCAATAAGTTTAGATGTCTTTGATATATTAGGCCCGTCGTGATTTTTTTTTACTCAACCCGAGTTTACTTATCCAAGTTTACTCTAGCTAGTATCCTTAACGTGTTTAAGAAAACTTTTTCTAGGCTTTTATATTGGGAACTTTAAAACGCGAAAGTCTTAACTCTTACGGGTTAAGAACAAGAACTTTTCGCAAGTTTCTATAATTGATCCTAGAAACTCGTTTATCAATGGAACTTTAAAATTCGAATTCTAAACTTGAAAAAGTCTAAGAAGTTGCAAGATCCTATAGATGACTTGAAAACCCAAAAGCTTTGATTTAATAGGCTAAGCATCCACGAGTCTCATTCCTTGATATTTTAAATTGTGGAGAACGAGAGATGATAGGGTCAATTATAAGTTTGGTATTCTTTCATGAATTTATGTGAGTTAATTAGGAGCTTTTTCTCCCATCGCTTGTTAATAATTTTAATTGCAATAAGTAAGGTCGTGCGATTTGAAAATTTACTTAGCTTCTAGCACAAGATCGTTTAAAAGTTGCTCGGTATTAATTATAGTTCATAGCCAAGACATAACTTATTGAAGCGGGATGCAAAGTTTGGCGAGTCCGAAAAGGCCCTAACAAGGCATGAGGGCTACATTTTGTTGCTAAAGATACATTTTGTTTTTTAATTATAGGTCGGTATCGTGTTGTGTTTGTTCGTGTGCTTCCACTTGTGTCCTACACGATTGGTATCTGTTTTGTTTTCTTGTCATCGCTAATTTAGGGTTTCTGATCGCAAGTTAGGATTGGGGTTTGGTCGGCTTTTGGTCGGCTGACATTGGAATCATTAACTGGTGTGGTCGGCTGACTATCTAAAACCTTGAAGAGACAACGTTGGTCGGCTGACTATTCATCTCTTTAAACCAACTCTTCATTAATTGGTCGGCTGAATATTCATTTATTGGTCGGCTGACTATCTTAAACCTTAGTTCATTAATTGGTCGGCTGTCAAGATTTATTATTAGGGTACTGTGTCGCTATTTATTATTAGGGTTCTTGTTTGAAGCTGGGTTTCGGTTACTGTTTGTTTAGGGTTTCTTTGTCGTGGTTAGGGCTGTGTTTGATTGAACATGGATTCGAGCAATGAAAGTGATAAGCCACTGTTTACAGGTTGGAATGATGCGGTTATGGTGTCTAATCTTAAGGTTTTAGTAACGTTAGAGGAGATATCTAATTTGTTTTCTATTCCTTTGAATACTGTGCGTGACATTGAAGTGTTTGCAAATGGTGTTAAGGCAAACAAATTTCCTAAATGGTCTACTTTACCTAAGGAGACCACTATGCTTTATTATGAAGTTTTGTGTGAACGCCATAAGAATCTAAATAGCAAAACTTCTTCACTCAGTTCAGGTGGTTCGAGTGTGCACTCAGCACAAATGGCTAAGGAAACAGATGACTCTAGTACAAATGTTTCCTCTTCTTGTGATGTATTTTTGGAACTTGCAGCTAAGGCTGCAACCATTAATGGTATGCAACCGTGTAATCTACATGAGGTTTTGAAATTATTTGGTGTAACGATTCGCATGGTTGATGATGAGGGTGAATTTATGCATGAATTAAGAATGAAGAAACATCATTTGTGGGAATTGATCTCACATGACCGTGCTAAGGAAATTCTGGAGTTACTTTGCAAATTTGAAGCTGATATGGTTACGTCTACTAATGGAGGTATTAATGCAGTCTCTTCTTCGTTTAATTCTGATAATGTCTGTGAAGGGGTTCATATCTCTATTCCTAAGAAGGTCGTTGAAAAAGTAAATACTCGCTACCAAAACACTTTATATGGTTACTTTCTTGGTAAAAGGATTGCATTTCCTGTGGTTGAGTATTTTGCTATGAATAATTGGGCAAAACATGGTCTTAAGCGTATCATGATGAATGAGAAAGGTTTTTTCTTTTTTCAATTTGGGTCTAGTGAGGGTCTTAATGCGGTTCTGGGAAGGTGGTCCGTGGATGGTTCGTAATTCACTATTTTTACTTAAGAAATGGACTATGAAAACGAATCTTCTAAAGGAGGAACTAACTCGTATTCCGGTATGGGTCAAGTTTCATGATGTCCCGCTACAGGTTTTTGAAGAGGAAGGTATTAGTTTAATTGCTTCGTTTCTTGGTAAGCTTATTATGATGGATAATTATACTGATAATATGTGCAAAGAGTCTTGGGGTCGTTGTAGTTTTGCTCGTTGTCTTATTGAGATGAATGCTGATTCGGAGTTTATAGATAACGTTACTATTGGTGTCCCTGATCTTGAAGGCTCTGGTTGTACTAAGGAATTAATTCGTGTTGAATACGAATGGAAACCGCCTAGATGTCATACTTGTAATATTTTTGGTCATGCCTTTGATTCTTGTCCAAAAAATGTCAAACCTAAAACGGTTGAAAATGTGACAACTCATGTTGATAATGATGGATTCCAACAAGTACAAAGCAAGAGGAAGACGTACAAAGGTAATTTAGGGAATCAAGTTCCGAGAGGTGTTCCATTGAGCAAGGGTTTCGAAACAGGTAAGACGGTTGCTTTTCGTCCAAAAACTCACTTGGATACTACAAGTACGAGTGGTAATAATAGTAGGAAGTTGAATACTAAATCTGGTCAGTTGCAGCAGTCTAGCAATCCTAATGGTCCGAACAAGGGTAAAGCTCAAATGAGCAGTGTTTCTACATCTAATAATTTTTCAATTTTGTCCATGCCTGGTATTGACAAAGGGGTTCAAGTAAGTGAGGAAGATAATGAGGAGGAGGAGGGAGTCGAGGTCGTCTTTGATGAATCGGTGAATCTTCTCAACACTAATATTGGGGCAAGCACTCCAACTGGTTGATCCCATGTTGATATTTTATTATTTTCCTCGTAACTTTATGTTATCATCTTGGTTTTTATCTAGTTTATATATTTCCAGTATTCTAGACTAGTTAATGTTTATGGCCTGTCATAAACATTTTGTTTAACAAGTTGCCTGTAGCTTGCGGTTAATGTGGTATTTCAGCACATTCCTTGTACTTCAACGCTTTTTTTGGTTCTATTTACCGGGGTCATTGTTACCCTTTTACCAAAAAAAAGATACACGACGAAAAGCAAATACTCCCCTAAAGATCATGGAGAAGTCTATCCGAAAATACCCTAGCAAGGTATGAGGATAAATAGATCCAAGTCCTAAAAGGAGGCGGATCGTTGTATATCAAAATCCCAAATAAAGATTGGAGAAAAATAAAGAAGTCGTGGTCCAAGTTTGAAGAATCTCTCAAAAACTTCAAGTGAAGAAATTCCTATTATGAGGAGAAGACCATTATTTCAAGAATGTCTCTCAAGATTCGAAGTATGAAGTCAATGCCAAATATCGGTCCGAGAAAGGTCTCAAATCGTGAAGCGAGTTATGCCAAGATATGAACTTTATGAGGTCCCGAGAAGCAGTTTTAAAAGATTTTGTCCTTTATCTAACTACTGATTAAATCGTCCTACTTTGTTTTCAGCCTAAATAACTATCGAAATAAGTCAACAATGCATCCTAGTGATCATTCAAGACAACAATAAAATATAAGAGATACACCTAGGAATAAGGGAGTCTAAGCGAATAATTGAGCCACATGAGTTTGTGTTAGCTTGCTAACTTATAATAACAATGATATCATTTTTAAGCTTGGTATTGGGAACGTGAAACTTGAGGGTGATAAACATTCATGACATCCAAAGCCCTAATGTAAGTCTTCGATCTCTTTACTTTTTCTTCCTTCCAGTATTTTGTTATATTCTATCTTTTTAGGTTTCCTTAATGTCTTGTGTTTAATAAAGGCCAAGGTGGGTTAATTTTGATGAGAAATGTAAAACTTGCTTTGTAATTAATGCATTGCATGAGGGCATTGCAATGGTCACGTGTAGGGGATTTGATAGGTGTGAAAACACCCATCCTTTTACCACTTAATTATAATAATAACCATGCCAAAAAGTATATTTATTGTCGTAAAAGTCGGAATTATGTGTGGTTTGTGTTTTTGTTGTTATTTAGGACCAAAATGTGAAAAGGGAAGAAAACATGGGCTTTCACGGGCTTTTATCGAAGAAAATGACAAAAGACGAAGTCAAAAGATCAAGAGTGCGAAAAGAACGGAAGTCAAAGGCATATTCTGAAGATTTATCGAAGAAAAAGTCTTAAGACGAAAGTTTAATAAAAGTTTAAGAAACAAGTCTTATAAAATTAGAAATTAGAAGACGTGTTCATTTCATATCGACAAATCCCGAGACAACGTCGAGAAAGACGAAGAATTTAAAAGATGAAAAGACGAGAAGAAAGAAAGAAGAAAACAACACTCCTTCCATTTTCCTCCTATAAATACCTTCCTTATGTCATTAGGGAGGGAGTTAGCTAGTTTGTAGTTTAAATTCTCTTAAGGTAAGTAGGAGTAGGAGTATTTTACTTTCTCTCTCTAGTTTTAATTTCTCTCTCTAAATTATCTTTCAAGTTTTCTTAAATCTTTCATTTTTAAATCTTGTAATCTTTAATCTTTAATCTTTATCTTAAATTTAAGCTTTTCATAATTAATCTTATTCTTCATTACTTGTTTTAATCTTGTGTTTGATTTGGTAAAAATATGTAGTTTGTTTTAATCTTTATGCTTATTTGCTTATAGTGTTTATCTTTGTGTTCATATCATTTTTAAGTAGTTTATGGTTTTACCTTATTGTGCTTTTTGCTTATTTCGTGTTTAGCTTATTTTAATTTAAGTGTTTTTAAAAGTTTTATCTTTTTCTTTTAGTTCAATGTATAAATTTTACTTATTTGGTGTCTTGAAAGTTTTTAAATTCGTAATAATTTAGTTCTTCTTAATTTTGATTTGGTTAAGTTTTTGGTAATTGCTTATTATTAAAGTGCTTATTTGGTTATTGCTTATTACATTTTTTTGCATTCCATCGTAATGTACAAGGGTTTTATTGGTTCCGATCGGGTATTGTGATCGCATAAGCCTTAGGGTTTCTACTTGTGATCCAATACTGCGATCACTACTCACGATCCAGACTTCGATCTATGGTTATGATCTAGACTAAGATCGAAGACTAAGATATAGGCTAAGATCAAAGACTAAGATCTAGGCTAAGATCGAAGACTAAGATCTAGACTAAGATCGAAGACTAAGATCTAGACTAAGATCGAAGACTAAGATCTAGACTTAGATCGAAGACTAAGATCGAAGACTAAGATATAGATCAAGATCGAAGACTAAGATCTAGACCAAGATCGAAGACTAAGATCTAGACCAAGATCGAAGACTAAGATCTAGACTAAGATTGAATACTAAGATCTAGACTAAGATCGAAGACTAAAATCTAGACTAAGATCTAAGACTAAGATCTAAGACTAAGATCTAGGCTAAGATCTAAGACTAAGATCTAAGACTAAGATCTAGACTAAGATCTAGACTAAGATCTAAGACTAAGATCTAGACTAAGATCTAAGACTAAGATCTAAGACTAAGATCTTATCTGGACTGCGATCGAGACTGTGATCCAAGTTACGATCGGAACGCATTTTTTAGTTTTTATTTCCTATTTTTATTTTTAAATTCAAATTTAACTTTTCCCGCCATTTTTACTTAGAATTATTTTAAACTTGTTTTGTCTTAGTTTTATTTTTATGTTTGCAAATTTTACTTTTTGTCGAGTTTTAATTTTTTGTCATTTATTTTTAAAGCCTTATTTTTTTGTTTAATCTTTTCAAGCTTTTATCTATATTTCGTTTAAGTCTTTATTAGTTTATCCTGTTATTATTTTGCCATTTAATTTAAAGCTTTTATTTTTATTTATTTAATTACACACGATTAACTGTAATCAATTCGATTAGACGCCGAGAACAACGAACTTTTAACCTAGCAAAACCCCACTTTCAGTCACACTTCACAAATGGTTCTCAGTTTACCATGTCTAACACAGATAAGAACTGGCTAGTCCATAAGCAAATGGTTTATGGTAAAGACTTCTCAAATCCGTTGAAAGCTGGTAGTATGCTAAAAACTATATGGTTCTGACTCACCTTGTTTCAAGACAAAGAGTTGGCTAGTCCTAGACAAACGGTACTAGGTAAAGACTTCATCAAATCCGTTGATGGTTGACAATTTACCAAAAATTGTAGGGTTATCAGTACACCTTATTCTTCATGAATAAAGTATTGGCTATTCCAGAGTGTACGGCTAACTGGTAAAGAATATATCAAATCCGTTGATAGCTGGTGATTTGCTAAAAATAATGATGTCAATACAGATTGGTTTTTGTTGCTAACTGTTTTATTTTAGGTATAAAGATTGCAAGCAAAGATGTATTCAAGAAGAAATACTTAGAAGGTTTTGTCTAATCAAATCAAGACTGAAGTTCATGATTCAAAGTTCATAGATTTAACTCAAGAAGACAAATACTGATGCTGCAAAGACAAATGAATGTTTACAAGACACAAGAAGATCATAGTTTGAAGACAAAGATGATGTTCATGTTGTTTGAAGATTATCTTATCAGAAGAAGATCTACATTTAAGTGTTTGCGTACATTCAGCTGGATATAAATACAAATTACCAAGTTCAATCCAAGGATGAAGGAAAAACTGAAGACATGTATTCTAAATACATCTAGTACAAGAGAAACAAGAAGACAACAAGTTATCATTCTTGTTTAGGGGATGATTGTTGTAATTATTTGTTAAGTGTCAAGTACCGTTAGTGTTACTCAAGTACTGTGAGTTATCTTTCAAGTACCCGTTAGTGTTAACGCGGTACATAGTAAGTACTTCCACTTATAAAGTAAGTACTGCTATATTGATTAGGACGAATATATCTTTGTATAAGATATGTCATAGTTATAGTTAGAGTTTATCTTATGTGATATACTTAAATAGTTAGAATATTGATAATATATCGTTTGTGATATAGTTATCTTTATAGAATATTCTAAGGTTTCTAGGGTTCCTTACTCTATAAAAGGAACATAGGTGCAATGTCATTTATGTACCTAATTCAAGTCGATTAATAATAGAATCGAATAGTTAAAAGTAATTATGTTCTTCTGTGCTTTATAAGTTAGATTCCGCATAGCTTATATAGCTTGAGTAAGAGTTCTCAAAGTGTTTTAGTTTGATTACAAACTACTATACTAGTTCTTAACAAAATATAGATCCAATCAAAGGGATCAACAAGGAGCTTATGTTGGCACCGATGTTTGTTTCCGGTTTCATTTATGGTCATTTAATGTTTAGACATTTACCTTGAATGCTTTGATGACACGCCATAATTATTACGTAACGGTCCATTTATCCAAATGGGATGTTACAATTATGGTATCAGAGCAAAAGTTTCGCCTTGTAGGCTCTTAAAAATGACTTGTGACTATTGGCTAGTCATCAGTGTCTTCCTAAAACTAACAATACATTTTAATCATTTATTTCATTCATTATCATTGTGTTATGTTAAGTTTTTGACTAAGTAATGGTTGGTATAGCACTGGCTATATTTAGTCACATGTGCTTGTTCATTCGATTTATTTTGTAAACCGACCTATAGGTGTTCACCTTTTCTCATGTCAATTATGTTATGTGGACAGTCCCATAGGCGTCCACTATTGCCAATGGTTGTTTTCGTTGGTTATGCCTTCATAAACTCTTCATGCATTTATTATGTTATCCTATGTTCTAATCAGCTTAATCATTTCATTTCCTCTTTTAAACTGTCAGATGGTCATGACACGCGAACACGAACTGGCTGTAGCTGTCCAAGCAGCTCTGCAAGCCATGCTTCCCCAAATCAAGAACCAGATTCAGAACGAATAACATAATCATAATAATCCTCATCCTCCTCCATCGGTTACTCTAGACATTTGGCTTGAGAGGTTAACAAGAAGAAACCTAGATCTTTTGAGAAAGCTGAGATATCATCTGATGCGGAAAACTAGATTCCACATATGGAGAAAATTTTCGATGCTATGGGATATGATGGTGTCTACAAGTCAAGGTTGGCTTGCTATAAGTTTGAAGGAGATGGCTTGCATTGGTGGAGGGCATACAAGCTAACAAATGGAGGTGATGTTTGGTTAGCTGCGTTGACTTGGGATCAGTTCAAGACTCTGTTTTATGGGCAGTTCTTTCCGACAACTGAGCAGGAGGGACTCAAGAGGAACTATCATTCCATTCGTTAGAGAACAAGAGAGACTAGCACTGAGTTTATGCATAGGTTTCTTAGGTTGGTTGGATTTCTAGGTGCTATTGTGGGTACTGCTGAAGAACAAGTGAAACACTTTCGCTGGGCTCTCCATGCCTTGACAGCAAATCGTTTACTTAGTTCTACTTACACTAATGTGGCACAATTTAATGATTCAACACGTAGTTTGGAAATGCTACATGAGCGAGATTTTAGAACCTTTGATTTCATCTTATTAACTTTGCCAACTGTTGTACTCACTATTTTTGGAATCTATAAAATTCCACTTTTCTATGACTTATTAATAATTTTTTTGGTAAAAGGGTAGCAATGACCCTGGTAAATAGAACCAAAAAAGCGTTGAAGTACAAGGAATGTGACTGGAATACCACATTAACCGCAAGCTACAGGCAGCTTGTTAAACAAAATCTTTATGACAGGCCATAAACATTAACTAGTCTAGAATACTGGAAATATATAAACTAGACAAAAACCAAGACGATAACATAAAGTTACGAGGAAAATAATAAAATATCAACATGGGATCAGCCAGTTGGAGTGCTTGCCCCAATATGAGTATTGAGAAGATTCACTGATTCATCAAAGACGACCTCGACTCCCTCCTCCTCCTCATTATCTTCCTCGCTTACTTGAAACCCTTCGTCAATACCAGGCATGGACAATGATGAAAATTTATTAGATGTAGAAACACTGCTCATTTGAGCTTTACCCTTGTTCGGACCATTAGGATTGCTAGACTCCTGCAACTGACCAGATTTAGTATTCAACTTACTACTATTATCAGCACTCGTGCTTGTAGCATCCAAGTGAGTTTTTGGACGAAAAACAACCGTCTTACCTGCTTGGAAACCCTTGCTCAATGGAACATCTCTCGGAACTTGATTCCCTAAATTACCTTTGTACTTCTTCCTCTTGCTTTGCACTTGTTGAAACCCATCATTATCAACATGAGTTGTCACTTTTTCAACCGTTTTTGGTTTAACATTTTTCGGACAAGAATCAACGGAATGACCAAAAATATTACAAGTATGACATCTAAGCGGTTTCCATTCGTATTCAACACGAATTAATTCCTTAGTACAACCAGAGCCTTTAAGATCAGGGACACCAATAGTAACGTTATCTATAAACTCCGAATCAGCATTCATCTCAATAAGACAACGAGCAAAACTACAACGACCCCAAGACTCTTTGCACATATTATCAGTATAATTATCCATCATAATAAGCTTACCAAGAAACGAAGCAATTAAACTAATACCTTCCTCTTCAAATACCTGTAGCGGGACATCATGAAACTTAACCCATACCGGAATACGAGTTAGTTCCTCCTTTAGAAGATTCGTTTTCATAGTCCATTTCTTAAGAAAAATTGGTGAATTACGAACCATCCACGGACCACCTTCCAGAACCGCATTAAGACCCTCACTAGATCCAAACTGAAAAAAGAAAAAACCTTTCTCATTCATCATGATACGCTTAAGACCATGTTTTGCCCAGTTATTCTTAGCAAAATACTCAACCACAGGGAATGCAATCCTTTTACCAAGAAAGTAACCATATAAAGTGTTATGGTAGCGAGCATTTACTTTTTCAACGACCTTCCTAGGAATAGAGATATTAACCCCTTCATAGACATTTTCAGAATTAAGCGAAGAAGAGACTGCATTAATACCTCCATTAGTAGACGTAACCATATCAGCTTCAAATTTGCAAAGTAACTCCAGAATTTCTTTAGCACGATCATGTGAGATCAATTCCCACAAAGGATGTTTCTTCATTCTTAATTCATGCATAAATTCACCCGCATCACCAACCGTGCGAATCGTTACACCAAATAATTTCAAAACCGCATGTAGATTACACGGTTGCAAACCATTAATGGTTGCAGCCTTAGCTGCAAGGTCTGTTTCCTTAGCCATTTGTGCAGAGTGCACACTCGAACCACCTGAACTGAGTGAAGAAGTGCTGCTAGTTAGATTCTTATGGCGTTCACACAAAACTTCATAATAAAGCCTAGTGGTCTCCTTAGGTAAAGTAGACCATTTAGGAAATTTGTTTGCCTTCACACCATTTGCAAACACTTCAATGTCACGCACAGTATTCAAAGGAATAGAAAACAAATTAGATATCTCCTCTAACGTTACTAAAACCTCAAGAGTAGACACCTTAACCACATCCATCCAACCTGTAAATAATAGCTTATCACTTTCATTGCTCGAATCCACCATAGCTTCAACAAAACTACGACACAAAATCAAACGAACCACAGAATAATAAACCAATAATAGCCGTCCACTTAATATCAGCCAACCACGTAACCCTACAAATCAATAACAGCTCAAATACTAATATAATGTAAGTCGACCAAAAGTGTAGGGTCAACCGACAAGATAAATTAAAGGGTCAGCCTAACAATAATGTCAGCCGCCACAATAATGTCAGCCGACCAGTAATTGTTTTGCTAGGGTCAGCCGACAATGTAAAACAAGGACGATTTAATGTTGCAATGTAAAACAAGGACGATTTAATGCTAGGCTCAGCCGACCAGTAATTATTTTGCTAGGGTCAGCCGCCACAATAATGAAGGACAATGTAAAACAAGGACGATACCTAAATAAACTGAAACCCTAAAAAACAATTAATGTGAATTAATGCGAATGAAACAAAACGAAACTACTTGTCCAGTAACCACCAACGAGACAAGTAACCACCAACGAAACAATACAATCGCACAAGACAATGACGGCAAAAAACGAAAATTAAACCCAATTTATTTAACCCTAAAATCAATCAACCAAATAAAGACTTTGTTAACTCAAGAATAATCAATGATTATTCGAGAAAACAACATCATTATAAGGTATTCGGATTAAAGGAAAAAGAAAATTAGGTTAGGAGAAGAAGGGATTTTTTGGCAGCCATTGATGTTTTTAAGGTTTTTTTGAGCGGCAAGTATTAAGTCTTACGACTTATTAATAATCATATCCTTTTTGTCATACTATTATTTCATATTTATTTATACATTTATATGAACCTTTAGTCTTTATTGACTACGTTGGCAATTGACTGGCCACATGATTGAACAAGGACTCATCACCTCAGTACACACTTTTGATAAACTGTAACATTACTTACTTAATTTATTAAGTACTTGGATTTATATTTATATGTATATAATTACATATACCTCATACTATGAACAAACACCTATCACTTTAAAACAATGTACATTATTTCACATTGTCATTTATTTACTTTGTCAAGTAAAATAATTATAATGATATACTCATTATATACTTTCACCAAGTGATCTAAAGGTTTAACCAAAATACCTAGAAACTTAACAAATACATACACTATAATTCATGGACTATTATTAACTCCCAATACTTGATATAAATCAACACATTTCTCCTTAAAATGTATTATGTGCCGTGTATTTGTATGCATACACAACCCTTAATCATGAAAGTTTACAAGTTACCGTTATTAAGTACACTATGCCTTACAACTATACCTTACACACACCATAACCTTTCTATACTTCACCATGCTTATACACTATTAAGTGTCATGTCTTGTCCCCCCTTTGACTTCATAAACCTACGACCAAACACAAACAAGGAAGAGAAACAAGTTACTAGTTTAGGCATGTGTCTAATATCACACCATATCTAACAAAGATCCACCATGTATCTTCCATAGATACGAAAGTACCATACTAAGATAC
This sequence comes from Glebionis coronaria, assembly GCA_025667525.1. NCBI lineage: Eukaryota > Viridiplantae > Streptophyta > Magnoliopsida > Asterales > Asteraceae > Glebionis > Glebionis coronaria. The sequence goes on from CM046877.1 coordinate 340,277,880, forward strand.
ATCAAATCTTCCCTCTTTCTTCCATATATTCTAATCTTCAAGATGCACAAACATAAAACATTTTGAATCTCACATTTCACTCTCAAACTCACGACTCATTTACTATCATCACCAAAATCCTTCACAGTCCATTTACTACTTCATTTACTAAGGCAATCTATGTCTCTTTCATCCTAAAAACCAATCATTGTCACTCCTACAACAAGCTTGATCTCCAAGACAACTCCAAGGGTACTCACAAGCATAGAAGGTCACGGCTAGGTTTTTTTACATAGGCATACACCATTGTTGAAACCAAGTTCAAGTTACTAATCATTCACTTATTCACTCCTAGAACTATCGAAACAAGTAAGTATCATGAAACCTATCTTTTCTATATATTTCATTTTCATACACTTGAGCATATATATATATACATATAACTAGTAAAACTTAACCTAAAAACAAATCTAACCAAACCTAGACCATGATAGGTCACGGCTAGAAATGATGTATCACTTCATGTGATGTAAAATCTTTTTAAATATGGTGACCACAATCTCATGAACATGCTTAACTAGAAAAATCATGAAAACCTATGCATGTTTAAAACTAGACGTGGGGTTTACCTCATTGTTTAGTGTGATGGATAACTTTGAAATATTGATATAAGCCTAGTAATCAGTAGATCTAAGTTACTAACTAAAAATGTTAACTAGTTGCCTTAATGGAGTATTAAGCCCACTATTCAAGCCTTATAGAAACTAGGAGCCCATTAAGCCCATTAATCCCACTAGGATAATCATACTTAAAATAAACTTTATTTTTATTAAATAATGATATTGTAAAACTTTTGGTGTGAAAATTAGGATTTTATAAACTTTCGGATTTAAAAGTGAGATCTATTAAAGTTTCGGACTAAAAATGTAAATATAAAGTTTAGGATTGATTTTGTAAATTTAATAAGCTTAGGGACTTAAATGGACATGTTTAGAAACTCATTTTAACAAAAGTTAAAACTTAAGGACCTATTTTGTATATTGCCGAGACTTAAGGGTGGTTTGTTAAACCATTCGAGACTTGAATCAAAGTAGGAGGACTCATTTGTAATTATTGATAAGTTATGTGTAGTTATGTAACTTGGTTAGAATCTTAGGGAACCCTTTTGACACTTGCCGAAACTATTAGGAGCCCTAGGGGCCTTTCTTGCCAAGTTAGTAAAGTTATACAAGCCCTAATAGAACCCTAGGGGCCATCATGGCATATACCGAAACTTATTTGGTGCCCTAGGGGGCGTTTGTGAAACATTTTCTAACCCTAACCCTAACCGAATATTACAAGGACTAAATATGACAATACATGGAACTTTTACAAGCCCTAGTTACACGTGTAACTAAGGAGGGACTAGTTTTGTAATTACTTGAAATTTTTACAAACCCTAGGGGTATTATGGTAATTAACCGCGGGTAATTATATAAATCGAGGGATTAAAAGGTAATTTTTCATTAACTATAACAAACCCTAATTTACTATATATATATATATATATATATATATATATATATATATATATATATATATATATATATATATATATATATATATATATATATATATATATATATATATATATATATATATATATATATATATATATATATATATATATATATATATATATATATATATATATATATATATATATATATATATATATATATATATATATATATATATATATATATATATATATATATATATATATATATCTATATATATATATATATATATATATATATATATATATATATATATATATATAGGGTGGGGATACAATAGAAAGGCCCTTAAAATAAAAGTATAGGAAGGAATCTTAGCCTTTAGATTAGACTTTAATTAAAAAAAAGCGGAGTGGCAATGTTGTAATTAACTGGAACTTTAAGGGCAAATCGGTATATTAACACCCTCCCACTCCCGTCTTTCAACCGACCAAACAAATTAAAATCCTCGTAACTGATTAAACGTCATCGTTCTTAATTACCAGATCTTCATTTTTTCCCAAAATTTCACACAGAATCTCTCTAAAATTTCACACATTAAATTATACACACTAATAGGATATGATCTAATCAATCATTCCACACGATTATTTTGTGAAATCGATACCGCATCAAACCCGATGGTGAAGACTGAAAGTCCCTAATCAATGCAAGAAACCCTAATCTTAACTTAATCAACACAAGGTATTACTTTTCAAACGTAATCTTATTATTGTATAATAAAGAATTACAAGTGTTATGGACCGTTTGATGACAATGTGTTGTGCACACTTTGAACAACAATAAACCTTAACTTATGAATACAGTCGTAGCTGTTTGATTCACTAAGTTATACGCACTAATGTTCTTAATATCTCAAAGTGTTAAACATTAATGCATGGATACACATCCTATTTATAGTGTTACGAGTTTGACTTAAACAGTACTTGATGTCGACTACACAAGCTTTTACAAGTTCCCACATCAGTCACATGATGTCCTTCTATTCTTGGTAGTCTTCCATTATGCTTTAAGGAACAGTTGTCAAAAACAGTTTCCTTATTCTTCATATTCTCGAACACACAAATGGCATGTCCAAAGTGTGTTGAGAGTTATCAGGGTATTGCCACCCCTGTTAACTCTCAACCCCTCAGAGTCCCTAATACATCTTGGCTGTTATCCATCACAGCCAAGGAGTATGTCTTCAGGTAATCTTCGACTTCCCTGACAATGTCTCTGACATGGACTCCTCTGAGGTTGCTCACAGAGACTTGGATCTCTGTGAGTCTTGCGAAACTTTCCTGCCTCCTAGGCACAGGCAAGGGACTATCTATCAGCCTAATTATGTTTAAATCAATGATCAGGGAATCTAACAAGTTTAGATTCCCAAAAATCTCCCCCTATTTAAACATAAATAATGCTAGATCTAACTAAGTTAAGGTAAGTGAGTTTAACAGCTTCTTCTTACACATAATAGATCTAAACAAACATACCTCATGATTTTATTAAGACTTAAAGAAAATTACAAGTTCATTACATAAGTAAAATAAAAGATGAAGGTAAAAAGGGCTGACACCATCTTTAATATTCATCATTTTTTATTCTTTCTTCAGCTTCGGCCACATCTAATCTGTTATCAATTTCATCCTGCAAACTTCTTGGAATACTCTGTGTTGATCTTGAGACACTTCTTGTGACAGAGTAGCTGAATGGTTGAAGCCAGGCACAGCTCATCTTCCCTCTGAAAAGCATATTGGCAAGCCTTGTTCATAAATGCCATTCCTCTTTCAGGCACTGAGTATGTCTGACCATCAACAGGGCCAACAATACCATTTGGAAGGATCAAATCCCTGTGCATACCATCCACACGAACATCTTCAGTAACAAAAGTTTCATCAACAATTTGTGAAATTCTTCTTCTTTTGTTGCCTGTCTTTGGGGGTTCTTGTTCGAAAAGCTGTGGTGGGGGATCAATCTTGAGTTTGGCAGTTGTTTCCTTGATCCAGTTAAACTTAGCCTTAAGAGTTTTAAGCAGAAGGAAATTTGCCTGTCCAGACTTTTTGGCAGCTAAGGCTTCGAGTTCAAACCATTCTGATAACCCAAGTGTCTTTAACCTGAAGTTGTCAAATACATCCATATTCCTCTGTTGGTTTTCCCTCCATAAGATCATCTGTGGGGTGTTTGTGGATTTGTGAATGGTGTATTTAAACTTGGTTATCTTGCCAGCAGCATACCTGTTGTTCACGCAGGCATCATAGTCAGCTTTGACTTTCTTTAAGGCCTCAGCGCGTTTTAGTTCCATTTCCCTCAACCTTTGTTTTTGTTTTTCCCTTTCAGGTGGTGTCATCTTCCTCAGAGTAGCTTCATTTAATTCTTTGGCTGTCTTGAGCTCATTTAGTCTTTTGAATTCTTCAGCCTGTTGCTCTATTTCTTCAGGAGTTAAAGGACTCTCATCGGAAGGTGTAAAGGTTGAAAAGTGGGAAAGGTCTATGGTGGATCCTCCTGTCTCTAGCATTGCAGCTATCTTCTTAAGTTTGGTGTCAGTATCAACCAAAACTATCTCCTTCCCTTTCTTCGAGACAGAGGATTCCACACTTATGTTTTTCAAATCATCAGCTCTTTTGAGAAACGCTGTCTGAGCCTGAGTTTGAATAGATTTTGGGAGAGAGCTCACAGTGAATTTTTGTTTCTTGGCCGCTGGCTCATCCTCATCCTCAGGCTTGCTGATGTTAACTAAGATCATGGATTTAGATGAGTTAGCTCCATCTTGTGTTTGTTGCTCCCCCTGAGTATCATCCTCATCATCAGGTACTATAACTGGTGTGATGACTTGGAGAGGAACAGGTGTAGTTGAGGGATTGGCTGATGATGAGCCTTGTTCAGCAGATGCAAGGCTCAGTGTAGCATTCTTCTCCCCCTCACGTTCATCCTTACTTCCCTGATGTTTGGATGAACATGCCTGAAAGCGTCTTGCAATCTGCTCCACAGAGGCAGCCATGGCACGTTGTCTCTTTCTCGAAGCCCTGGCAATCTTCAGCAAGAGGTTGGCATTGGCATTAGTATTTGCCTGAACACGCCTGACAATAAAGCCAGCATGGTTGTATTGCCTGTTACGAACCGCATTGAAGTGCCTGTTCATGTTGTTTTCTTGTTCATGGAACATAGCAGGGACAACTGAGTCAATGGCATCCTTGATTCGTGTCGAGAGATGACTTAGTCCCTGGGCCACACCTTTTCTTGCACCCTCCTGAACTGGCTCAGTGACAGCCTCAGTCACAGCCTTCTTTATAATGCCTGGAAAAGTGACAGTAAAATTGTGCATCTCTGACTTGATCACGTCCAGCTTCCTTGATAAGCGCTCAATATCAGATTGATGATGTACGGGCTGAAGATTCTTGATATTGAGGCTTTGCTGAGCAAAATCATCCCCCCTTGGAATTAAGTCGAAGTTGGTCTGGGTAGGATGATCAAACATGAGGAATTCGGCTGTTGGATCATATGATGGTCTTTGGAAGACTGTTGTTGCAGATGTAGCAGAGTTTGGAGTGTCAACAGCTTCCTTGAGAGGAGAAGTCTTGTCATCTTCTTTAGGAGGAGAGGCTGACAGCTGGTCATCCTCATCTTCTTCATCCTCTTCATCAAACATTCCCTCAGGGAATTCATCTTCAGGCATGGGCTCAAATTCAGAGACATAATCTTCTACTAAGAGCATTTCTTCATCAACATTTAACACAAGCTCTTCAGTATTGAGTTTATCCTGAGTTATTGTTTCAGCCTCCTTTTCGTGTACCTGAGATTCTTGGACTGGCTGTACAATTTCAGCCTGCAAGTTTGTTGTAATTAGTAACAGGGAAAAAATATAAGGTGAATGGTCGCCATTTCGCTGTCCCAGAGAGGCTGAGGGTGATTACTCAGCCACTCCAAAGGATAAATCCTTAGGATTCTTTTAAGTGTGAATGAAGTGTGGTTAATGGTCGCCATTCGCTGCCCCTAGTAAAGCTGAGTGTGATTATTCAGCCCCCCCAAAAAGGTAAAAAACCTTTGGGACTCTTTTGATTGTGAAACATATGTTGTTTAATGATCGCCAGTCGCTGCCCCTAGGAAAGCTGAGTGTGATTATTCAGCCCCCCTCAAAAGGTAAAACCTTTGGGACTCTTTTAAGAGTGAAACATATGTTGTTGTAGGTCGCCTGTTATGCTGCCCCTAGGAAAGCTGAGGGTGATGATTCAGCTCCCCCTGAAAGGATAAATCCTTTGGGACTCTTTTAAGGAGGGAACCAAGAGGCTGTGTGAAGTACAGCTGATCAAGGTTGAGACATTAATGTATTCAGGTTGTTGTTAGCCTGAATACTGTCTAGAGGGTTCAGGGTCATCGGGGTGCTTTATAAACACAAATGAATCATTCCCTGGTGCAAAGACAGGGTGTACAGAAGTCTTAAAGTATTCTATGTGTAATGACAGACTTCTATGGGTCGAGGATTACCCTAACTTCACCACTCTCTCCTACAGACAAATGAGAGTGGTTGCTTGTGAACCTCTAAAAATGTACACTGATTACCTGTGAGATATCAGCTAGGTTTGGCTGGTTTCCTGTTGTCTCTGCTGACCTAGAGACACTAGACTCCTGTTGTTTGTCAGCCAAAGATTCTGAATCCACACGAGTATCTGGACCAGAGGCAGTGTCAGTCTTCTTTTCCTTGGCCTTAGTAACAGCTTTGGAGTGGGAAGAAGAGGGGATTTTCTTCTTCTTTGGCTGTTGGCCAGATGAAGCCTTGGACTTAGTAGTGTGCTGCCCAGAGGTCAAAGACGTAGACTTGCCAGCGACACTAGAAGTATTCACCTTCTCAGAGGAAGGGAGCAAGGGCTTCTCAGCGTTAGGTACCTGGTTGGCCACGTTCAGCATGTGGGCGGTGACAGGGATATCCTCAGCTCCTATCTCCTTGTAGATGGCGCCTGTGATGCGATTGGGCTTAAGAGCAGTCAAGGCCTTGTTGTGATACTTATCTCCCAGCAAACTTTCAAAGATCAGGGACAGGAAGCGCACATAACAGATGTTCTTTTCCCTGACCTGATTCCTTCCCTTGAGTTGTTCTACCAGGTTTGAGAACAGGATGCTTCCAAAGTCGACATCAGCTCCCCAAATTAATCCATACGCAATAGCCTGATGATTGGATGACATTTGATCCTGTGATCCCTGCATTCCTCCCAGGGACTTCACAATGTGGGTGAAGAGGACACGCCACATAGGGGTAAAATACTTAATCTTCAGAGGCGATTTGGCGAGGACCTCAGCTGGAGTAAGGGCAGGGTTAACATCATGGCAAGGGTTTAGTGTGGCTAGGGCTTCCTTGACAGCCTTTTTGTCAGCAGTCTTCAAGCATTCATCTCCATGTTTTAGTCCGGCCACACTAGAAAAGTCGTTAAGGGAAAAGGCAAAAGGATGTTCATTGCATGAGAGGCTAAATGTAATGGTGTCTTCTACTACTTCAGCAGAATACCAGAATTCCCTAAGGTATTCTTGGTAAAAAGTGGATGGAGATTTGGTGAAGGCTTCATTTAGGTCACAATTCTGCATGAAATTTACCAGATCTGAATAGGTGCTGTTTGGTGCCTTAATCCATCCAATGGCGTTGTTGGAGGCGATGATGCTCTCGTTGATCTCGAAGTTCACATTGGAGGCTTTTGGAACGGGAAACGCCATTGATTTGAGGTTGAAGGTGAGTGAAAATGGCAGATGGTTGAGACAGATAAGAATTTAGAGAGAGAAGTTAATTTTAGAATGGTGGTGGTTGAGAAGAGAAAGAAGACAATATATATTCAAACTTAAGTGAACAGTTATTCAACCGTATTAAATGCAAGGGCGAAAATGACTGCTCAAGTGGGTCCCCTTGACCTTTCAAAAAGTTTGTCTCCTCGTTATCCGAAAAATAAATGATTAAATATGTGAGAATGTTTTTTGCATTTACTTAGAAAGTAACTACCTAGTTTCATGTGAAAAACATTTAATAAAACATTTAATATAGAATCAATCATTTAATGAACACATTTAATATCAAGCCACATGCTTTGAGATATTGAGCATCCCTAGCTCAGCAACTAGCCTGTTGAACGAAGGTTCAGCCAAAGGCTTTGTAAAGATATCAGCTAGTTGCAGCTCTGTGGGAACAAAATGCAGCTCAATATCTCCCTTCATTATATGATCCCTGATAAAATGATACCTGATATCAATGTGTTTGGTACGAGAGTGAAGAACAGGGTTGTTGGATATGGCAATGGCGCTGGTGTTGTCACAAAAGATTGGCACTTTGTCATACAAGATTTCATAGTCAGCCAATTGACTTTTCATCCAGAGCACCTGAGCACAACAGCTGGCTGCAGCGACATATTCTGCTTCAGCTGAAGACATAGCCACAGAGTTTTGCTTCTTAGCACTCCATCCAACCAATTTTCCTCCTAGGATTTGACAGCTGCCTGAAGTACTTTTCCTGTCAATACAGCATCTAGCATAATCTGAATCTGAATAGGCCTTGAGATCAAAGCCTGATTCCTTTGGATACCATAGACCTAGGGATGGAGTTCCTTTGAGATACCTGAAAATTCTCTTAACAGCCACTAGATGGGATTCTTTTGGGTTAGCTTGGTACCTTGCATAGAGACATGTGGAGAATTGGATATCTGGACGACTGGCTGTTAGATACATCAGTGACCCAATCATGCCTCTATACAAAGTCTCATTGACAGAGACCCCAGACTCATCAGGGCCCAAGTTGTTGGGTGGAAGCATGGGGCATTTCACTGATGCACAATCAGCTAAGTCATATTTTTTAAGTAAATCCTTAACATACTTTTCTTGACAAATAGAAATTCCCTTAGGACATTGTTTAATTTGAAAGCCCAAAAAGTAAGTTAATTCACCCATCATACTCATCTCATATTTCTTGGTCATTAATTTAGCAAAACGTTTACTAAGATTGACATTTGTTGACCCAAAGATGATATCATCCAAATAAATCTGCACAATGATGAAATCACTCTTGTCCTTGAAGGTAAAGAGTGTTTTATCAATAGAACCCCTGATAAATTTATTTTTAGATAAGAAATTTGAAAGAGTTTCATACCATGCTCTTGGAGCTTGTTTCAGACCATACATTGCCTTGTGAAGTCTGTACACATGGTTGGGAAACTCGCTGTTCTCAAATCTTTCAGGTTGAGCAACATAGACTTCCTCAGCCAAATTACCATTGAGGAAGGCACTCTTGACATCCATCTGATAGACAGTGATGTTCATATAGGCAGCATAAGCAAGAAAGATTCTGATGGCCTCAAGTCTAGCAACAGGTGCAAAAGTTTCATCATAATCAATTCCTTCAGTCTGAGAGAATCCCTGTGCTACCAGTCTTGCCTTGTTCCTGATGATGTTCCCAATTTCATCCATCTTATTTCTATAGATCCATCTAGTGCCTGTGATATTCTTTCCAGGTGGAGCTGGCACTAGTGTCCATACTTTGTTCCTTTTGAACTGATTGATTTCTTCTTGCATAGCAGCTACCCATCCTTCTTCTACCAGAGCCTCAGCAACTCTTTTAGGTTCAATTTGAGAAAGAAATTCAGCAAATAGACATTCATTGGCTGAGGCTGACTCTGAGTCTTGGATTCGCTGTCTGGTTGTGACCCCTGCATTTGGTTCCCCAATAATGTTGACAAGAAGAATGTGTTGATCTCTTGACCACTTATTTTGAGGAGCTGGGGATTCAAGAACAGGGGTACTTGAGGGCACAGCTGGTACAATTTGAGTCTCATCCTGCTGACTAGGAGGGCTTTCTTCAAAGACTACTTCAGTGTCAGAGTCTTCTTTAGCCATATCAAGGGAAGTTATTTCATTATCAGCAGGAGAATCTTCAGAGATTTGAAGAATTGGTGAGTCATCAATATCATGAGAAGGACCATCAGAGATTTGAGGTTCTTCTTCATCAAGTTCCTGAGAGGTAGGAACTTCTATGTTGTGAGTAGACAGAGGGTCAAAAGCAGGAACATAAGGAGTGAGAGTGTTGGAGTGATGATGACTGGTAGGTCTGGGTTCTGTGAACTCATCACTTGGGAAAGAAATATTTTCATTAAAATCTACTTCATCACCCTCTGTTCCTGTCCTCTGTATGACTTCATCATCTTCATTAAATCTGACATGGAAAGTTTCTTCTACTTCTTGTCTTCTGATGTTGAATACTCTGAAGGCTTTGGCTGTTGGAGAGTATCCCAAAAAGAAACCATCATCAGCTTTTTCATCAAACTTTCCAAGTTTATCCCTGTAGTTATAAATAAACACAGGGCATCCAAACACATGAAAATAGCTGACATCTGGAGATCTTTTTCTGAAAACTTCATAGGAGGTTTTGCCATGTCTTTTGACAATGATTGATCTGTTTTGAGTGTAGCAGGCAGTGTGTACAGCTTCTCCCCAAAATTGCTTTCGTAAGGCTGCACCATTTAACATAGTTCTTGCTGCTTCAATCAGAGTCCTGTTTCTTCTTTCAGCCACACCATTTTGTTCAGGAGTGCCAGCTGAAGAGAAGTTCTGAGAAATCCTTTTTTCATCACAAAATGATTCAAGTTGATGATTCTTGAATTCTTTACCATTATCACTTCTTAGAGCTTTGACTCTAACATCATTCATATTTTCAACCTGTCTGATGAAGGACATGATGGTATCAGCTGCATCACTTTTCTTTCTGAGGAAGAACACCCATGTATATCTTGAAAATTCATCAACTATGACCAAGGTGTATTTGTTGTGATTAATGGTTTGAGGTTTGACAGGCCCAAACAAGTCCATGTGAAGGAGATGTAAGCACTTGTCAATAGAGAATGATTGCCTAGTCTTGAATGAAGACTTGTGATGTTTTCCTTTGACACAGGCAGAACAAGTTTTGTCTTTGGAAAACATTACTGAAGGTAGACCAGCAACCAAGTTTTGAGTGGCTATCTTATTGATGTTCTTGAAGTTAAGATGAGACAGTCTTTTGTGCCACAGCCAGTTGACACTTTCAGATGCTTTGGCAAGAAAACAATTTGAGCTGTCTTCAGAGCACACAGCCATGTTGATGACATAAACATCTCTCCTTCTAGGTGCAACCAGCACAACATCATTATTTTTGTTGAATATGGTTCCCTGAGTCTTAGTAAACAAAACCTTATAGTCAGCATCACATAATTGGCTGATGCTAATAAGATTGTGTTTAAGACCATTCACATATGCAACCCTGGTAAATGTGATCCCATTGCAATTCACTGAGCCATATCCTTCTGTGTCACCTGAAGAGTTATCTCCAAACACCACTTTAGGACCTGGCTCCTTTGAGTATCTGTGCAGGTATTGTTGAATCCCTGTCATGTGTCTAGAACAGCCACTATCTAGATACCATACCGATTCCTTGAGATATTTCTGCACAGATACATAGAGACAGATTAGTTCCTATGGTGAACCCACTTTCCAGTGGGTTCCCTGAATTGCTTGTTAGCAACTCTTGTATTCCTGAAAAACTTTTGGCGTTGGGATGGACAGTTCATTGTTTCATGGTTATAACTCCCACAGATATCACACCCAGGGAAGTCACCACACTCGTCTGAGTGATGGTCTGTGAACCCACAGAATTTACAGGGAGGATAAGATTTGTAATTTCCCTGTTGTCTTTTGGAACTCTGTGGTCTGTCCCTAGAGGGTGTCTGTGCTCTTTTAGCTGCCATGTGTCTGTCATGATCTAAGGTCGAATGGTGAGAATTTTTACACACATTGCAATAAGGTTTGATTAACCTTTCCCCTTTGGGTTCACCTAGGACAGACTTAGGTTCATGAGAAGTAGAGCATTCAGTGGAAGGCTTAATGTGTTGTTTCAAGAGTTCTACTTCTTTCATAAGAGACAACAGGCGATCTTCAGTGGTGGGGTCAACCTTATTCACAGCTTTAGTAGTAACAGGTTTAAAAGCTACTTGTTTACCAGTTTGTTTAGCAGGCACACGAAAAACTTTGGCTGGAGGATTCTCAATATCTGTCCTAAGTTCGTCCTTAGTAGATCTAGAAGAACTGCTAGGTTCAACTCCAGAGAGTTTGGGCAAAGGTGGTAGCTCAGCCACATCTTCAGAGACAGGGTCATTAGTCAAAGAAGTATCTGACATATGAATAGTCTCTGTAGATTTAAAGACAATGTCTTTGGGTTTGGTGAGAATCCTCAGCTTTTTATTCTTAGCAGTTATATCCCTGTTTAAGTCAGCAGGCACTTCATCCCTAAGCAATTCATCAATAGTAAACCTAGCACACAGCCATTTTTCAATAATCTTGTTCAATTCAGTGACTTGATCATTTAAAGCTATGTTTTTTAAGGTTAATCTAGCTACTTCATTTTGCAGGGATATTTTCTCTAAGTTAACCCGCCTGAGAGTTTCACATTCAGCCTTAGCATTTATCATTTCAGTTTTAACAGAGTGAAACTTATCAAGTAGGTTCTTCCTTTGTTCCTCAACAAAGTGCAAATCAACAATGGTGTAATCAAGGACATGCTTACGTTCATCACTATCAGACATAGATAGAAGCCTGTGTACCTTTTTCATAGTGATGTCAACCCATTGTCCTGATCTTGCATCACCTTTTCCAACAGCTGGTTCATCCTCAGCTATCGCCATAAAAGCCCTGACTCTTGTGGTGTCTTCTTCATCTGAAGTCAATGGTTCATCATTCCAATCATAAGTTTCAGCAACCAATCCTTTCTCAGTCTTTTTCTCACCACCTTTCTTTTTGGACATAGCTTCAATCTTCAAGTTCATTTGTTCTAACTCAGCTTTAAGTGCCTTGTACTTATTTTTGTAATCTTTCTTCTCAGTGTCTGAAGAATTGGATTGAGATGAGTTGTTATGTTGTTTGAACTTGTAGGGTTTGGATGAAGATGATGAATAAGAGGGTGAGGATGTCTTGGTAGAAGGACACTCTTTTTGATAATGTCCAAGCTTTCCACAGGCAAAACATGTTTCTTTTGACCTGTCAGTTGGTTTGCTAGCTGATCCTACTCTTCCAGATCTTTTGTAGTATCTTCTTTGGTTGGCTAGCAGTGCTCTTTCATGGAATTCTGCATTGAGGTCTGACAAGAATTCTTGGCTGCTACGGGTATCTTCTTCAATATCAGAATCGCTGTCATGAGGATGTGTTGCAGAGATCAAAGCTTTGAAAGTTGCTCCTTGGACAACAAATCTTTCAGTCTCTGATTTGTAGATAGTATCGATCAGCCCTTCTTCATAATTGTACTTACCATAGAGCTGAGCAAGGGTATCATTTTTGATTGAGTTGTTAGCTCTCTGAGTCAGATTCATGCTCAGCCACTTTCTTGGAAGGCTGTTGACAAAAGTAGCATTGATCTCAGCTTGACCAATAGTGACATCATTCATAGCAAGGTCATTTAGAAGAATCTTCAGCCTAGTATAGGTTTGCTGAACCTTTTCACCTTCAAGTGACTTAAAGGCATTAAACTGAAGTCTGAGTGCCTGAATCTTTGTCTCTCTTGTTTCAGAGGGTCCTTCATGGCCAAGAATGAGGTCTGTCCACATTTGTTTAGCTGTGGGACACTGAATGACAGACTTCATGATATGCTTGGGAAGACAGGAAATTATGATGCTTTTGAGACGTTTATCTTGGTTTGCTAATTTCCTATCAGCTGAGGTCCATTGTTTGACAGGTTTGGGAAGAGGGTTTTCTTCAGTAGATGTAAGCGCCATGGGAATATATGGACCATTTTCTAAAATTTCTAAGAGAAAAGGTTCAAGTCCATCAAGGTATACAAGAAATTGACTCTTCCAACTAGCAAAGTCTTATTCATCAAAGACTGGTACACTGGTTACGTGTGATCCACCTCTTGAGTCAAGAAGTTGGGGTAGATCATCGTCATTTGCTGGAGGGTTAAGTCTTGGTGAAGATGGGTTTGTGGAAGGTGAGTGTGGGCTAGAAGTTTCCGGCATGGTGGATCTTGATTATAAAACTGAGAACGATGTTTCTTGAAGGTTTTAATATCAAACACCGCTCTGATACCAATTGAAAGTCCCTAATCAATGCAAGAAACCCTAATCTTAACTTAATCAACACAAGGTATTACTTTTCAAACGTAACCTTATTATTGTATAATAAAGAATTACAAGTGTTATGGATAACACCGTTTGATGACAATGTGTTGTGCACACTTTGAACAACAATAAACCTTAACTTATGAATACAGTCGTAGCTGTTTGATTCACTAAGTTATACGCACTAATGTTCTTAATATCTCAAAGTGTTAAACATTAATGCATGGATACACATCCTATTTATAGTGTTACGAGTTTGACTTAAACAGTACTTGATGTCGACTACAAAAGCTTTTACAAGTTCCCACATCAGTCACATGATGTCCTTCTATTCTTGGTAGTCTTCCATTATGCTTTAAGGAACAGTTGTCAAAAACAGTTTCCTTATTCTTCATATTCTCGAACACACAAATGGCATGTCCAAAGTGTGCTGAGAGTTATCAGGGTATTGCCACCCCTGTTAACTCTCAACCCCTCAGAGTCCCTAATACATCTTGGCTGTTATCCATCACAGCCAAGGAGTATGTCTTCAGGTAATCTTCGACTTCCCTGACAATGTCTCTGACATGGACTCCTCTGAGGTTGCTCACAGAGACTTGGATCTCTGTGAGTCTTTCGAAACTTGCCTGCCTCCTAGGCACAGGCAAGGGACTATCTATCAGCCTAATTATGTTTAAATCAATGATCAGGGAATCTAACAAGTTTAGATTCCCAATAGGATATGATCTAATCAATCATTCCACACGATTATTTTGTGAAATCGATACCGCATCAAACCCGATGGTGAAGACGAATCAGGACTGTTTTAATATTCATGTAAGTTAATATCATAAACCTAAAATCGTTACTACATATTAATGTGAATTTTATTTTAATAAACTGGGTTTGTTTCATTTAGTGCATTTAGAAATATAATTATTGATACAATAGGTTATAATTTAAATGATTAACATAGCTGGGGCAAAGTAGTGATGCATATTTGGTTATTTGTTTCGCATATGGTCAATTAGATAATATGTACAATGTTTTAAGAAAGTTGTATGCAAAGTGTTTGATAAAATGTCTCAACCAGAATTTATAACTATAATGCACTAAAATTACATTTTGATGCAGTCGTTTTGAAAGATAATGCAGTTGTATTTCATATTATGTGCAATAGGCTGTATTTTACAACGATTGTTACTTTTATGCACTATATTATGAACATGATGCAGTAGGTCCAAATTGCCAAGTTGTGTAGCTTCAAAGGCCGAATTAGGTTAGGCGTAGGTGACATTATGTGTCGAGATGTGTTTGTTTGTTTGGTTGTATGAATAATTAAGTTGATTTTGAAATGTGATGCAATATGATTTCAGTTTTTGCATATATGGATGTATTAGGGTACACGTAGGTTTCGTAAAGAACATGATATGAATAATGTAGTCAAAGTAAATTAGTGATGCATCATGTCGTTATTTGTCGCATATAAGGCCGATCAGGTCGTATACAATGATGGTGATGAATTCACATTGTCAAATAGATACCGCAATAATTTCATGTAAGTTGATCTCGAAAATCAAAAAAAAATTAATGCGTCATATTTTTTTATTTTATGCTACTAGATTTTTGTTTGTTTCAACAATTAAAAATAAATATATAATAGACTTATTAAGATTGCGGGTTATTCAAAATCTCATATAGTAGGTTGTTTAAATATAGATTCAGTAGGCTATAATTTGGATTAATAATGTTGTTACAGTAAAACAGTGATGCAATATATATAATGCTATATTAGATTACGCATATAGTATTTCAGGTGTCAAAAAATGTTGGTGTGTGTGTTTGTTTATGTGCTTGTTGCATTTTTTGTAATGAAGTGATGTAGTACTTACTTGTATGTGAAATATAATGCTAGATTAGATTATGCACATAACATTTTAGGTGTCAAAAATTGTTTGTGTGTGTGTGTGTGTTTAATAAATTGATGTAGTATATCCGAGTAGTTGTAATGCAGTGATGTAGTGGTTGTAATGTAGTGATGTAATAGTTGTAATGCAGTTGTTATGTTTAAGGATTAATTAGCCTAAATGTATGATGCGTTATCTACGAAATATATCCGTCACAGGCTCTTTACACGTGTAAGGGTCTTCTATGTTTGAGGCAACACCTAGTTTTTGTATTTGGCATAAAATATCACCGTCACCCGTTTCATTGCATTTTGCAAACCTGTTTTGGATCTTTCATCTACCACTAGATGTCCTAACTCCTATTCTTCTACCTCTGTTTTTTATTGCAGCAAAGTCGTTTGGTTGTTGCATCATAGGTGGTTGTTTGCTGCAGCAAAGGTGGTTGTTCGCTGCAGCAAAGATGATCATTTGTTGCATCAAAGATGTTGCTTGCTGCATCAAAGGTATAAGGTTGCTGCATCAAAGGTGGTTTTTTGCTACAACAAAGATGGTCGTTTGCTGCATCAAAGGTGTTGCTTGCTGCATCAAAGATAGTTGTTTGCTGCACCAATGGTGGTTGCTTGTTGTACAAAGATGGTCGTTTGCTGCATCAAAGATGTTGCTTGCTGCATCAAAGGTATATGGTTGTTGCATCAAAGGTGGTTGTTTGCTGCATCAAAGGTGTTTGGTTGTTGCAGCAAAGGCGTTTGGTTGCGACAGTAAGGGCGTTTGAGTGGGAAGTGTGAATATTCTTATTTGTTAAAAAAGCAAGGAGTTACACTAACCAACAAACATGCAAAACTGGGTTAATAAAGCGACACTTTCTCCATTGCTCATGGTGTAAAAGTCGTGTAGAAGTATTGATTTGTTTTCTTAATTAATAACACAGTGCTATCACACTTCTTGTGTATCATTTCTTCTACTCATTATAAATATCATGTATTCTTGACAATGGTTACATATGACACATGGTGTTCAATTTAAGTATAAATATCATGCTAATAAAACTTATAGTCATTCACTCCTTTGAAGTAAGGCGCAAACATGTGCATATACAGGTTTAATTATAAAAAAGTTACAGAAAGAAAGAAACTAGGTGCACCTCTAGGCTGAAATGGTCATTTTGAAGTCTACATCACAATTTCAATGTAGTTTTTCAGCATTTTGTTTTTTTTGGTAAAAGGGTAGCAATGACCCCGGTAAATAGAACCAAAAAAAGCGTTGAAGTACAAGGAATGTGGCTGAAATACCACATTAACCGCAAGCTACAGGCAGCTTGTTAAACAAAATGTTTACGACAGGCCATAAACATTAAATAGTCTAGAATGCTGGAAAATATAAACTAGACAAAAACCAAGACGATAACATAAAGTTACGAGGAAAATAATAAAAAATCAACATGGGATCAGCCAGTAGGAGTGCTTGCCCCAATATGAGTATTGAGAAGATTCACCGATTCATCAAAGACGACCTCGACTCCCTCCTCCACCTCATTATCTTCCTCGCTTACTTGAGCCCCTTCGTCAATACCAGGTATGGACAAAGATGAAAATTTATTAGATGTAGAAACACTGCTCATTTGAGCTTTAGCCTTGTTCGGACCATTAAGATTGCTGGACTGCTGCAACTAACCAGATTTAGTATGCAACTTACTTCTATTATCAGCACTCGTACTTGTAGTATCCAAGTGAGTTTTTGGCCGAAAAACAACCGTCTTACCTGCTTGGAAACCCTTGCTCAATGGAACTCCTCTTGGAACTTGATTCCCTAAATTACCTTTGTACTTCTTCCTCTTGCTTTGCACTTGTTGGAACCCATCTTTATCAACATGAGTTGTCACTTTTTCAACCGTTATAGGTTTAACATTTTTCGGACAAGAATCACCGGAATGACCAAAAATATTACAAGTATGACATCTAGGCGGTTTCCATTCGTATTCAACTCGAATTAACTCCTTAGTACAACCAGAGCCTTCAAGATCAGGGACACCAATAGTAACGTTATCTATAAACTCCGAATCAGCATTCATCTCAATAAGACAACGAGCAAAACTACAACGACCCCAAGACTCTTTGCACATATTATCAGTATAATTATCCATCATAATAAGCTTACCAAGAAACGAAGCAATTAAACTAATACCTTCCTCTTCAAATACCTGAAGCGGGACATCATGAAACTTAACCCATACCGGAATACGAGTTAGTTCATCCTTTAGAAGATTCGTTTTCATAGTCCATTTCTTAAGAAAAATTGGTGAATTACGAACCATCCACGGACCACCTTCCAGAACCGCATTAAGACCCTCACTAGATCCAAATTGAAAAAAGAAAAAACCTTTCTCATTCATCATGATACGCTTAAGACCATGTTTTGCCCAGTTATTCTTAGCAAAATACTCAACCACAGGGAATGCAATCCTTTTACCAAGAAAGTAACCATATAAAGTGTTATGGTAGCGAGCATTTACTGTTTCAACAACCTTCCTAGGAATAGAGATATTAACCCCTTCATAGACATTTTCAGAATTAAACGAAGAAGAGACTGCATTAATACCTCCATTAGTAGACATAACCATATCACCTTCAAATCTGCACAGTAACATCAGAATTTCTTTAGCACGATCAGGAGAGATCAATTCCCATAACGGATGTTTCTTCATACTTAATTCATGCATAAATTCACTCGCGTCAGCAAACGTGCGAATTCAGCATGCATCACAAATGATAGGTGATTTGCACTCTCAAAAATTTTATTTTCACACTACAACAAGGAAACACACATAAAAATACATATGACAAAATGCAAATTCCAATACATCACAGTGTATAAATCTATTACATCAATATCTATCACATCAAAATGTTACTAACTGCATCACAATGCATTAATCGGCAACAAGTAAGTCTAACATTGGCTTCTTTCTAGATGGTCTCCTTGTTTTTCTCACTCTCAGCTTAACACCAGTTTTTTGGTAAATTTAATACTCTTATGCAGTAACGGTTAGAATCCTCCATCTGCATCTCATAACCAGCAGCCCATGAAGGACTACGGCTTAGGAACAATAGTTGATACATGATATTGTTTGATTCACGCAGTAGCATGCCTGGTAGCAGTTGCTGGTTAGGAAGATGGTCTTGTCGCTTGATTATTTCTATGATCAATGGGCATAACAACTCCTGGTGCAGCCACATCTTGTGCAACTTCAGTCTCTTGTGGTGGAGTAGTTGTACCTTATTTCAAAAATACCAAAGAAAACGCAATATCAATTACAGTAAGAATAGATGGAAGTTACATTTGAAAACTATCTCAGGAAGGTCTCATTACATTCACATTAACATGTTCATGCACTTGACGATGCACAATTTGAATTCCATATCGCTTATAGACGACGGGAGAATTGCCAAAGGAACACCCAAATGGGTGAGTTGTGGAGTCAGATAATGGGCCTTGACACACACAACCACTCCTATGGTATAGACAATGGACACTGGTTTTTTTCCTAATAGTTTTTTCCAGATCTTTGTCGGACTTCATGAGCGACTTAAAGGCGAACTAAAATAAATTTTGTAAAAAGAAAGCAAGTATAACATTTAAAAGAAATCAAAAATATAAAAATAAAATTTCACATTTGAACCAACTTCGGTTACCAGGTGTCCTGTGTCTGATTTACGTCATGTGGATAGAAAAGAGCATTCCCGTACCTTGATTTACATAGGCTGAATCAGATATGCAATGAAGGACGCTTGTTATCTATTTTGATTCTGGTCGATATCATCATCCAAAGCAAACCTAAAGCTTTATTATAACAGGATAGTCCAAATAAATCTTGATATTCAATTAAACTTAAGTTGACACTCAAAAGTAAATAATCGATCTAGAAGAACATAAACAACACATTACAAAATAAGCGAGAAATGCTATGTGCAACAAGTTACTAATTCTATACACATACAACTAATTGCGAACTTAGAAGTAAAAAATGAACATTAATTTATCAAACACCATACAATATAACTAAAGTATGACGGCGATATGGAAACTTGTAGTAAAATATGCAACAAAGTTGCAGCACAGTTGCAACAAACTTGCTGCGAACTTCCTGCGAACTTGCTGCAAACTTGCAGCGATGTTGCAGTGAACTTGCATTGAAGTTCTAGCAAAGTTTGACAATATTATTATGGGTTTTTTGGCAGCAAAATAACTTCAAAGCTATCTGGTATAGGGGTTGTTTCGACAAGCTTATTATGGGTTTTTTGGTCAGAAAAAAGTGCAAAACAATATCGTCTAGGGGCTGCTTGGACAAACTTATTAAGGGTTATTTGGATACACCTTAATCATAAAGCTTATTAAGGTTTATTACGAGTTTTTGGGCAACATATAAGTGCAAAATTATCTCGTCTAGGGGCTGTTTGGACAAGTTTATTAGCGGGCATAACTTAAACAATAAATAAGATACAATATCTATATCTCTACCACAAAAAAAACCAACTACCGCATTAATATTTGTATTCTCATGCATCATACATACACCTACACAAAGAATCCCTTTCATTGGAATAGACCATAATGATTAAAGCATAACAGTTGATGCATCATAGTGTAAAATCACTGCATCATAGTTATAAATTGTTAGATTAGCATTTTTAATCCGAATACATACCACGAGAACATACCCCTGAGTTATACTGGTAACTACTAACCAAGCAAAAGTAGGAGAAATGTTGGAAACACTCATCTATCTCTAACTCACAATATTCGCAGCTCATAAAACTAACAATGGGGTAACCTAATTCACATATTAATAGGCACATCACATATGCAATATTTCACATCTTTTTTCATGTATAAAGATCATACTACAGTAAACTGAATAATAACAACGAAAAACACTAATTGCTTCAATGTTGTTGAACAACCACATCGTTCATATACTAAATTACAAAGGTATAATCAAAATAAGCTAATATAATAAAAATTTCCATAAAGAAATACCAACTGCATCAAAGGTTCAAAAGAGCTGCATCAAACTTATATCAGTACATCACACTTTCAACAATAAGTTCATCACAAGGTATATGAACATATGGTGCATCATTGTATAAAACTGGTGCATCACAATTATAAAACCATGTCTGCATTTAAACAAACACTTGGTGTGCAAGTTCAATGTACGCGTATTTCATCTACTTTTTTTTAAATACCTTTCAGATCTAGTACTTGATATACTACTGTAAACAACCAAATACACTAAAATCAATGAATACTCTAAAAATAGCAAATACATACTAACTTAAAATACATATTTACAATTAAAAACTTAGAGAAAAAACAATGGATCGTACTATCAAAATGACGGATACCTTTATTCGGTTGTTAAAGATTGAACGATCTAATGGTATAATGATCTAACGATAAAAGATAAGACCGTAATCGACATATCAAAAATTGATTTAATCAGTTGTAGGATGGTGTTAAAAACTATGAGGAACATAAAGAAGACGATGGTGAATGGTGGTGAGAACGACGGTAAAAATGGTGATATTCATTGTTGTTGTTAATCGATATGAATGTAGTATGGGAGAGAAGATCGAAACTGTTAATCGGAGTATTAGAGAGAGACAGAAAGTGAAAAGAAGGTATATATAGTCTAAGATGTAAAATGACGAAAATGCCCTTGCTATTGTAAATAAAAGGGCCGGTGGAGAGAGGACAGGTGTCAACATGAGAGGACTTCCTAGCCTTTTTATTTTAAGAGGGCTTCTCATTTTACCCCACCTCTATATATAGATATATATATATATATATATATATACCCAATATTTAAAAACGTAAAACTTAAATAAATACAACACTCGTTATTTTTTCCAAACTTATAATTTAATAATTATACAAACCTTCGGGAAAGTTGAATTAAATTAAAATGTTATACCTTTTTATAAACGTTATTTATATATGTTATATAAATTAATTATGATTAACTTATAAAAATAAATATATTAATTATATTTATTTCTTTTCACTTTAAATATATATAAAACTTCCTTTTATAAGTATTTAAATTACTTTATAAACGATACAAGTAAGAGACTATTAATTAAACAAATTAATTAATTAAACGATATTATTTATTTACACTTAAAAATAAATACTTCTATTGTGACAACCCAAACCCGTGGTCATTATTCAATTATATTTTTACTTATATTTTTGAAATTTTTGACGAGACTGATTGTCATAACGGTTGGTGATTTGATTTAGATGAATGTTGGAAGTTATATTTTTACGTTTTGACGAGTTGAGAGGATTATTAGTAATGACGATATCAACGGATGTCCGAAACTTTACGTTTTATTTTAGACATGTCGATGTTCAATATTTTGACTTTTTTATTTTAATGTCATATTAAGTCGTGCCGGGACTATATAATATCATATATTGTGTGCGTTTTAAGTTTTGAGAAGAATTTTTATGAAACCCGAGACCCGTAAATATTTTCAAAATTGACTAATAGTCATTTCCCGCTTTTTAACCAAGTAATTGCGTTTTGGTCCACAAGAATCACAATTGGCAAAAAGTACCCTAAACTTGTTCCACATAAAAGGAAAGTTTTTACACATTTAAACACACAAACACAAACACCACTCACCAAAATTTCTTTCTCTCTCCCTCCTCCCTTTCTTTTTCCGTCAACCCCCAAGCACAAACACCCCTAGATTTTTTAAAATCTAGTTTGATTCTACAAAAACTAATCAAAGACCCATTTCTATCTTTTGATTCTCCATCTTTTGGTATGAAATTTAGCTACATGCATGAACTTTTTATAAAAACCCATTTTTGATGAAAAATCATGTGTTTTGATCTTGTTTGATTGTTGTATGTAGGTGTTTATGTTGTTATACATTATTTTAAGTTGTTGCATGTTGAAATTTATAGTTGGGTTTTATTTGATCTGATCATCTAGGATGATATAGTGTGTTAGGATTGAAAGTAGTAATATTTAGATGATTATAGTGGTAAAAATGATTTTAAAATATGGTAAAAATTTGATTTTGAGTGATTTTTAAGTATATAATTTTTACCCGAATATAAAAAGTAATTTTTGAAAAATATAATTTTGTGTATGGTATGAACTAATTAGATATTATTGTAGAGATGTCTTAAGGTTCGATTTGGTATAAAGTAGAGCTTCTAGCTCCGAACGAGCGAAAAGTTATGTTAGTTTGATTATTCGTGTACCGGGAGACGAGTATCGGCACAATATATAATTGTTGTTGATATTTGGATCGAATCTCGGGGACTATAAAAAGGATTTTAAAATGTGTTAAGGACTGATGTTAAATGATAAACATGATGATGTTGAGTTTATTTTCAAAGATGAGTGTCGATTTTGTAAACGGAGTCAAATAAATAAGTTAAAAAGACTATATGAATTGTTGACGTAAAACTGTCCGGTTTTTGTAGTTCGAAGATGAGTCGGGCAGGGAACTTTAAAAGTAGAATCTTTTAACCAACTTTTGTGAGGTGTTTCTATATATAGTAAGTGAAGTTTCTTATTAGTATCGTAAGCTATTGACGTGTTTAAGTAAGGAAAACAGTTTGGACGATTAATAGAAATATATCGACAGTTTTTGAAAGAATAAAAAAGTAAAAGTGTACGTCAGAAGGAATTATTAAATTCAGCATGGTGTGAGTTTAATTTTGACTTTAATATATTTATTTCATTTTATCAAGTATTAAATATGACTTGGATGTATTATTAAAGGCACGCGTTTTATTTTGGTAGATTGTGAATTCGTGTTCGCCGGGCATCATCGATCGTTGAAAGTCGTCATACTACTGTTAATACTTCAGGTGAGTCTATAGCCTCGCTTTCTACTTGTTTTAATGATTTTAAAACCCGCGAAGGGGATACATGCTATTTGAAGAAAAATGAACACATGTCATGAGTAATTGTTGGACCCGAATGTTGCCTTTGTTGCCTTTGTTGATTTGAATTGTATAAGTACCTAAATTGCAAAAGTTCCTAAATTCACGAGCCGTTAACTATCTTCTAACTTGATGATGTGATTTGGGAATAGCCGCTTATTCTAATGATAGTATTATTGGGCTGACGACCCTATTTGAGACCAGGGCTTTACGCTGAGTAACCTCTGGGAAGGATAATTTTACGAGAATGAGAATTGGTATTCTTGCAATTGATACCCTAGTACGGGCACTGTAATTATTATAGTCATGCTGGCATTTGGCGTGGGTGACTAAGTTAAGGGGTCGGTGTCATGAGCTTAATACAATTCATTAGCTACTGCTATAAGTTGAAATGCCTGATTAATAGATTGTATGGCCACAATTCTATTAAACAATTGTGAATGATTTTTTGATGTGTTCAACTATGTTTTGTTAAACCTATAGACTTGCTCAACCTTTGTGTTGTTGATTTTAAGCATGTATTTCAGGTACTTGAAGTTATTGAATTGCGGAGCTTGCTGGAGAAGGATTGCGGGATTGCTTTTGAAGTAATTTGGTCAAAAACAGATTTCTTTCCCGTTTGTCATAAAATTTATAGTATATGGTCCAGTATTTTGGTAAAAGGTTTGTCGTTTTGTTAAGATCCTAGGGGAACCTGAACGCTACATTGATATTTTTAAAATGATTTATATTTGGGATTGAAGGTTTTAGACATTGATTTAATTTATTTCCTTATTTATTCCTAAATATACTGTTTTAGGGTCGTATAAAGAGTATTGTAAACGAAGTTTGTGAATAACACCCAATTGTGTATATCCGCTGCGCAATGTAAATTGGGGGTGTTATAGATTGGTATCAGAGCTTTTTAGTTATAGCGAATTAGTTCGATTTTGGAAAATGTCCTAAACTATAACTTTGGTGTCAAAAGTGTTTTATAAAAGCAACGCAACTTCTCTGCAAGGCTCCGGTAAGATTGTTTATTTTTGTTATGCTTTGATATTATAGATGTATCCCTCAAAACTGTTCTGAATTACTGAGTATTTATTAAGTAAATACTATGATAAGGTATTGGTATTAATGAAAGGACGCGGAGTGCTTTCATCATAATTTCATTTTTATGAGTATTGTATAATTATTATTTGCATTGCATCGCATACATATATATTTGGCATACGTAAATTATTTGCATTTGCATGATTATGCATTGCATATATATTTTTGAATAATGACCTTATGTACCTTTGAATTTTCTGTAATTTCAGAAAATGTCTGACATACCACTTAACAACAATAGGCGGGGATATGTTGTAGGTCAACGGGGTATGCAAGTCAGCGAGGATGTAATCATAAGAATTCAGGTGGATGGTTAGATTATGAGGATGATACGGACGATAAGAAAAATGTTGTAGAATCTGAAAGTGATAAATATAGGACTGAGAGTGAAGTTGGAAGAACTGAGGTTAGAGCTGAAGTGAGGAGTTATGGAACTGATTTTAAGAAATATCAGGAAGAGAGAGATAGGCTTCGTAGGTTAAGTGAATATGTAGCTCATCTTGGGCCGTATCTTGGACCGCATTGGAAGTTCCAGGATAGTGAGTGTATGTTGATTCACATTATATGATAGATCCGCCGTGTTAAGGAGCGCATTTGAGGTATGGATTTGAGGAGTCGCCGTGCTTTGATCCAAAATGGAGGTGCTGCAAGTTAGGACCAGATGAAGATGAAGCAGGGACGAGCCTAGTTGAAAACAAATGATAGACTACATCCTATGGAGTGATGGAGTGATGGATCTTTGTTGTATTTCAGTTTATGTATTGTTGTGTTGTATTGGGATTATTTAGATGTTGTGAGGTAGTATTGTGATGGATTATTATTATTGTTGTTTATGATGATAAGGGTAAGTGACTGTAGTGACACGATTTTGTTGCGATTTTCTCGGATTTATGGATGAAATCTACTATTACCCTTTAGTATCTTAATGTGTTTTTGTTATCTTCTCTTTTGAGAGATGATTGTGGAATTAAAGTAGTATTGTGTTGTTGGCGCATGTAGTATTCATGATATGTCTTGATGAAAAGATCCTTCTTTCTATCTCGATTTGTGTACTTATCATGTTTCTTTCATCTGTGATAACAGTAGAAAGAGTTGAGTGAGATATGTTTCTGTCATTAGTGGGGATTCTTACGTGACTGAGTATCTTGAAATATGTCTCCAAAGGTTGTTAATTTTAGGGTAGATTATAGGATCGCGGGAATAGTTGTTAGATTGTTTGAAGCTGATAGTGCTGCGAGGAGACGAGGTGCTGAGACTAAAGATGCTGTTGTTTCAGTTGAAGATGTTGTTGTTCCAGTTGGAGTGGCTGCTACTATTCTGCAAGATTTAAAAGGATGTCTGTGTGTTAGATTCCTAGTAATGAGAAGAGATGCGGTGAAGAGTGTCGTACGGATATTAATGGTAATTGGAAAGGTGCAACTATATGGACAAGTTCGAGTAACTGATGGATGTTTTGATATATCAATAGTCATTTGGGAATGTTCAACTAAATGAAAAGAGATAGTAATTTAAAGATTGATCCAGGTTCAAAATTAAGTGTGGTAGAAAAAGGGTAAAGGAACGGTATTGTTGCGAATGACAGTAAGGAATAAGAAATTTATTTCCTCTAACAGAAGGTAAACTTGAAATTTAATAGTCTAAGATAAGAAGAGATGGTGTTCATGCGGTTACTATAAACCGGGTAAGCAGGAGGAAGTTTGATGTGTAGATCACATATATTTATACCACTTAAGCAATTATCTATTTACTTGTCGTAAGTACGGACTAGCTGGAGGTCAGGTTGCTGAAGGAATAACAAGGAGTGTGGTATAGAAATTAGTATTTTTGTAGTAATGAAATGTTTTCATTTCGGTAAAGGAGATTGAATAAAGGAATTATTCAGATAATGGAAAATCAATATGAAAGGAATGTTGATGCTATTACAACCTATATTTTTGGAAACACTAATAAGATTTGAGATTTAGATATTGTAATTTGCATATTCTTATCGGATTCCAATGAAATTCTGAAGTGGTTATTGATGATATATTGAAATTCTGAAGGTGTTATTGATAGTGTATTG
Source organism: Glebionis coronaria (assembly GCA_025667525.1). NCBI lineage: Eukaryota > Viridiplantae > Streptophyta > Magnoliopsida > Asterales > Asteraceae > Glebionis > Glebionis coronaria. Next base: position 340,304,503 of record CM046877.1, read on the forward strand.
AAATTTTGAAGGTGTTATTGAGAATATATTGAGATTTGAAGATGTTAGACTTTAGATGACCTGAGGACGAGGAAATCAACAAAAATTTGCGATTGGTTGAAATGAGAAATTAATCGATGGAAGGATTTTTAATAACTATATATATATATATATATATATATATATATATATATATATATATATATATATATATATATATATATATATATATATATATATATATATATATATGTATATATATATATATATATATATATATATATATATATATATATATATATATATATATATATATATATATATATATATATATATATATATATATATATATATATATATTAAGGGAATATTTTCTGAACTTATGGAATTAAGAGGTATCGCGCAATTAATTGAACTAGAGTTGTGAGAAAGTTAACCGGGATAAGGATGAATATCATAGGATATGATAAGTAAAGGTGGAAAGAATTAAATTGGAATGTTGTTGAGCATTGAGTACTGATTTCAGGAAGTAATCAGTGGAATTTCTATTTGAAGATTTTTATTGGTCAATGATGAAAAGGTATGTAGGAGGAAACAGTAATAGATCGAATTTTCTGTGCGCTTTACTAGTAGTAACCGGAAGGGAATGAGAAGATGAGTTAGTATTTAAGGGTATTTTGTGATTGTTCTGTGTGATCGTAGAGTTCACTGTCGTCTTGGGATAAAGAAGCTTTGTGTTAGCTTAGTGATGGGAGTTATGTAATCTGATTGCATATTTTGTTATATGGCATTGTTAGGAAGTTGAAGATGATAATATGATCAATTCTAAGGGTTGGCAGATAAGACGATAAGGATAAATCTGATTTGAATGGAAGGGTAAGTCATCAGAGAAGTAATAATGGAAGTAAGGAAAGAAGCTGGATGTTTTGGGAATAAGATGATTACTATGAGGATGAACAAACTGAGTACCAGAAATCGGTATCCATTACTGATGATTGATGTTTTGTTTGACGGATATTAAGGAAGGAAAGGCAAGTATTTAATAACAACTGAAAAATTGTTAGGGAAAGAGGAATCGTGTGTAAAATTCTTTGGATATGAATTTTAGCTGAAGTTAGTATAAATTTTAGAATGTGCGATCGATGGCCGAAGTGATCGTGAAAGTCTTGACTAGATTGAAGCGATTAAGTCTTTGTCGATACCGACGAAACCGACTGAAGCTTGTCAATTCCTTTGTGTAAGCTGAGTATTATCGGAGGTTTATCGAAAGGTTTTCACTGATTGTTGAACCAAGGATAAAGCTGACAAAGAAGAACTAGATGCATGAATGGATAAAATACATCTAAGTTGTAGTTTTGAGATCTGATTTTTGTAGTTGAGGAAGTTGTTTATGAACGCTGAGGATAGATTGAAGTTCTGTGCCTATATAGTTAGTATTAGAAGAATCTGAGGAATTATAGAGCTGCGATGATGATATTTTGATAAAATCAAATGGAAAAGGAAAGTAATAGTAGTGTGTTGACTTGAATAAAGAGGTATAACGAGATTTATATGATCATGAGTTTCGACGATGTGGTATTTATTTTGGGACTGTAAAGTATTACTTGTATGGAATCAAGTATGAAGAAAATAAGGACTTATTTATAAATGCCATTCGGGAATTTTAAAAGAAAGGAGTTAAGGATTACCTAATGATGACTGGGAAATAATAATCAGGAAATTATAGGTGAGATGTGTTATAGTCCTGTATCACGAAGTCTGTTCCAAATTATGAAGCATGAGTGTGGATACTTTCACTATCAACTAGTGAGTATTTAGTAAGGAGGATAAGGAAAAAGAATTTCTAAAAATTCTAAAGTAATTGAGAATTGACTCTTGAGTCTTGAGATTTTTGGAATATTGGTAACAAAAAGCAGAATGGATGGAATGGAAAGAAAGTTAGAATTGAACTGATAAACTAATGGAAAAGCAATGCCAAAGAAAGAAGATCAACAGATTGTCGGAAATTTTGAAATAGAATGGTAGTAGTGATGAGGGAGAGTTGAGATGTATGTTTTTGTGGAACAAAAATGGTTATCGTAATTATCTAATTCTCCTTCCATTAGATCGAAGAATGTGTGAAGAATGCAAGGACCAAAGGTGAATGAATTTTTCAGATCAAATAGAATTCAATTATTCTAAAGAGTGCTGAGAGTGTCGCATGTAGTATTGAAGGAATTTCACAAGTTGAAGTATTAGTACATCTGATTCCAGAACCAAGATGTATTACGATATAAGGAAATGATCTGACCATTATACATTTTAGATTTAAATATATGAGACTAACGGAGTTGTTTAAACAATGTATGATATCAGGAAAATGTAATGATGTACTATGGAAGGTACAGTAATCCGATGCTCATTATTTCTTACCATGAGTATAGGAGGTATATAAGTGACTAGTCCGAATTATTGATAATCTCATTGTGTTTAGTTTAGTGTAACCTTGGGACATAGAGATAGAGTAATTTTTGAATATTGGAAATCGTTGTGATAAGGTATGAGTGTTGAATAAGGTTTGAACATAATATATGTAACCCAGAGACGGAGATTGACTTTTGAGTTTTAGAGATCTTTACAGAAAGTGAGAAGAATTGAGTCAAGAAGAAGGAATATTGCGTATTTTCGGAAAGCAACGGACAGAGTGAAAGGATGATTTGAACGATGGAAATTGAATTTGTGTTGATGTGATTGAAGCTTGGGATGATGATATCTTTAATATTTCATTATGAAGACTAATGGAACCTAGTGAAGATGAAATCTTTATGCGATGATAATTGCACATCTTAATTTGAGAACTTATATAGTCGTGGGTCAAGTTATCAGAGTATTGAAGTAGGAATGAAACTGAGAAAGTAATGCCGAAGGAGTATGAATGATGAAGGAATATTATCATATTGGAGGGTGAAATTTGGAAGTTGGAGTGTAGTAATATTCGGTTGTATGGTGATATCATAAGAATTAAGTTGAACTGGTGTGAAAGACGTGAGTATCTCTTGAGGATAAGAGCTCACGCTGATTCTAGAAGTGAGGAAGTGCGAGTGTGAGGCGGGTTGAGCGCCGGAACGTCGCTCTCTTTTAGGAGGGTAGGATGTGACAACCCAAACACGTGGTCATTATTAAATTATATTTTTATGTATATTTTTGAAATTTTTGACGAGATTGATTGTCATAATGATTGGTGATTTGATTTTGATGAATGTTGGAAGTTATATTTTTACATTTTGACGAGTTGCGTGGGTTATTAGTAATGACGATATCAACGGATTCCTAAAATTTTACGTTTTATTTTAGACATGTAGATGTTTAATATTTTGATGTTTTTATTTTAATGTCGTATTAAGTCGTGTCGGGACTATATAATATCATATTTTGTGTGCGTATTAAGTTTTGAGAAATATTTTTATGAAACCCGAGACCCGTAAATATTTTCAAAATTGACTAATAGTCTTCCCGCTTTTTAACCAAGTAATTGCATTTTGGTCCACAAGAATCACAACTGGCAAAAACTACCCTAGACTTTTTCTATATAAAAGGAAAATTTTACACATTTAAACACACAAACACCACTCACCAAATTTTCTTTCTCTCTCCCTCCTCCCTCTCTTTTTCCGTCAACCCCCAAGCACAAACACCCCTAGATTTTTCAAAATCTAGTTTGATTCTACAAAAACTAATCAAAGACCTATTTCTATCTTTTGATTATCCATCTTTTTGTATGAAATTTAGCTACATGCATGAACTTTTTATAAAAACTCATTTTTGATGAAAAATCATGTGTTTTGATCTTGTTTGATTGTTGTATGTAGGTGGTTATGTTGTTATACATTATTTTAAGTTGTTGCATGTTGAAATTTTTAGTTGGGTTTTATTTGATTTGATCATCTAGGATGATATAGTGTTTTAGGATTGAAAGTAGTAATATTTAGATGATTATAGTGGTAAAAATGATGTTAAAATGTTGTAAAAATTTGATTTTGAGTGATTTTTAAGTATATAATTTTGAGCAGAATATAAAAAGTAATTTTTGAAAAATATAAGTTTGAGTATTTTAACACCCCCAAATTTACACGCAGCAGAATACATCTTTGGGTGCTAAAGAATGATACTACAACACATAATTTATAAAGAACGACTCAAAAAGAGACGTTTTAGATTTATCGTTCCTAAAACATTTGTCAGAGTAGCGTAGTCCCAAGTAATCGTTACCAAAAGATAAATTAAAACAACATATTAGTTTGTTTTAAAAATGGAACGATAAATGAATCAAAGAGTTTGAACAACAAAAGCATTGCACAACTTCATTCCCGTGACCTCCAAGCTTCACCCTTCCTGATTACCTGAAATACATGTGAGTAACACAATCAGCAAAAATGCCGAGTGCATCTATAGGTTTATGTAATCAATTTTGAACACAAGCAAAGATTATAAGTTTGTGGCATGCTTATAAGCATCAAATAATAATTTGCATCAACAATGATAATTATATATAGCATAAATTGCAATAAGCTCATGGAACCGAGCCCTTAGACACTCCCATATCAGTCTAATAAGATGAGAGATTTATTAATTGTCGGTTACCTCCACATTATTGGTACATTGCCGTATACCTGACTTCTCAATACAATATGTTCAAACAGTGTGGAGGTCGGGCCTAAGCTTCTATGACAAGTCCACAAAAACTGAACCGGGGCGGCTTCCCCTATAGATCTATTAATTGTACTAGCGGTTAACCCATCATAGGTTAATTAACGGTCCATAATTGAGGTTTTAACAAAGGCAATCACTTAATGTAACTTAAAGGCAACCACGGGTCCATTCATAGAGGGACAAAGCATACCATAAAAATCTTGTGTTCTAAGTTTATAAAAACATGTATTCCCCTCACGGGTTTAAAATCATTTAATAACTAGTATAAAGCGAGGCTATAGACTCACCTTAGCCAATAGTGGTAATGAGACGATCGCCGACGATAGATGATGCCTTTCAAACACGAGAACCGGAACCTATCAAATGAGGTGCGTTCATTAATAATAGACTCGAGAAATAACCCATACATAAGAATATAAAACTCGACTCATAAAATCACGACAAAATCGAGAGAAAACGATACAAGTGATACTATTACACTCTCCTATATATTCATTTTATTATTCTACGCCTTTAATAAAAATCTGTCGGAACATACCGAATGTCCAAGCCGTTTTCCCATACTTAGACATATCAACTTTTTATGATACTACTCAGAGAACTCACTTACTATATGTAGAAAGTCCTCCAAAGAGCCCATTAAAAGATTTTACTTCTAAAGTTCCCTGCCCGACTCATCTTTGAATCACAAAATCCGGACAGTTTAGCGACCTTGACTTATGAAACCATTTTGACCATTCTAAACAGCTCCATTTGTAAAACTACCACTTGATTCTAAAAATAGACTCAAAATACTAAACTTGGAGTCTGAGAACAGCCCTTGAATAATTTTGAAACTCATTTTATAGTCCCCGAGATTCGATCCAAATATCGACAATAATTTTCGGATTGTGTCGACACTCGTCTCCCGGTACACGAAAATCAAACTAGTGTATCTTCCACCTCGTTTGGAGTTGGAAAGCCTACTTTATATCAAATCGAAGCTAACAAAATTCTCTACGACATAATCCCATAATAACAACCTATAATCAGACTTAAGATTTCCGAAAATGACCTCAAACCTACTGCCCAAAATTGACTATTAAAATCTCTTGCAAAATCATGTTTTTGATCAATTCCAACAACTTTTGTCATCAACTAACCCCTAATATCATCATAAACCATTCTTAACACTTGTATCATCATCAAAATCAAAAAATTAAAAATTAAAATCAACTTTTTAACAAAAACATAACATGAAAATCTCTTGATCATCACTACTAACACATGCATACAACAAATTTGGTTTAAACATCACTAATTTTTCTTGAAAATTTTATATAGTTGCATGTGGATAAAAATGGTATCATTAGAATCACCTTGAAAAATTAGGAGGTGGACTTGTTTTGTTTTTTGATGGATCAAAGTTTTGATCAAGAAAATTGTTGGATTTTGGTGGTGGTGGGTTTATGGTGTATGGCTAGAGCAAGGAAGAAAGGAAGGAGAAGTGAAATTTTTGATTAAATGAAATTTATAATGAAAAATGCTAGTGGAGAAATTATATATAGTGTGAGGTTAGGGTAGTTTTTGCCAATTTGTGATAGTTTGGTCCAAAATGTAATAAAATAGTTTAAAAGGGTAGAAAATGTAAATTGTAAATTTTTTTTTTGGTAAAAGGGTAACAATGACCCCGGTAAATAGAACCAAAAAAACGTTGAAGTACAAGGAATGTGGCTGAAATGCCACATTAACCGCAAGCTACAGGCAGCTTGTTAAACAAAATGTTTATGACAGGCCATAAACATTAACTAGCCTAGAATACTGGAAATAAATAAACTAGACAAGAACCAAGATGATAACATAAAGTTACGAGAAACATAATAAAATATCAACATAGGATCAGCCAGTAGGAGTGCTTGCCCCAAAATTAGTGTTGAGAAGATTCACCGATTCATCAAAGACAACCTCGACTCCCTCCTCATTATCTTCCTCGCTTAGTTGAACCCCTTCATCAATACCAGGCATGGACAAAGATGAAAATTTATTAGATGTAGAAACACTGCTCATTTGAGCTGTACCCTTGTTCGGACCATTAGGATTACTAGTCTGCTGCAACTGACCAGATGTAGTATTCAACTTTCTACTATTATCACCACTCGTACTTGTAGTATCCAAGCGAGTTTTTGGACGAAAAACAACCGTCTTTCCTATTTGGGAACCCTTACTCAATGGAACACCTCTCGGAACTTGATTCCCTAAATTACCTTTGTACTTCTTCCTCTTACTTTGCACTTGTTGGAATCCATCATTATCAACATGAGTTGTCACATTTTCAACCATTGTAGGTTTAACATTTTTCGGACAAGAATCAAAGGAATGACCAAAAATATTACAAGTATGACATCTAGGCGGTTTCCATTCGTATTCAACACGAATTAGTTCCTTAGTACAACCAGAGCCTTCAAGATCAGGGACACCAATAGTAACGTTATCTATAAACTCCGAATCAGCGTTCATCTCAATAAGACAACGAGCAAAACTACACCGACCCCAAGACTCTTTGCACATCTTATCAGTATAATTATCCATCATAATAAGCTTACCAAGAAACGAAGCAATTAAACTAATACCTTCCTCTTCAAATACCTGTAGCGGGACATCATGAAACTTGACCCATACCGGAATACGAGTTAATTCCTCCTTTAGAAGATTCGTTTTCATAGTCCATTTCTTAAGAAAAATTGGAGAATTACGAACCATCCACGGACCACCTTCCAGAACCGCATTAAGACCCTCACTAGACCCAAATTGAAAAAAGAAAAAACCTTTCTCATTCATCATGATACGCTTAAGACCATGTTTTGCCCAGTTATTCTTAGCAAAATACTCAACCACAGGAAATGCAATCCTCTTACCAAGAAAGTAACCATATAAAGTGTTTTGGTAGCGAGTATTTACTTTTTCAACAACCTTCTTAGGAATAGAAATATTAACCCCTTCACAGACATTATCAGAATTAAACGAAGAAGAGACTGCATTAATACCTCCATTAGTAGACGTAACCATATCAGCTTCAAATTTGCAAAGCAATTCTAGAATTTCTTTAGCACGGTCATGTGAGATCAATCCCCACAAAGGATGTTTCTTCATTCTTAATTCATGCATAAATTCACCCGCATCACCAACCGTGCAAATCGTTACACCAAATAATTTCAAAACCTCATGTAGATTACACGGTTGCATACCATTAATTGTTGCAGCCTTAGCTGCAAGGTCCAAAGATACATCACAAGAAGAGGAAACATTTGGAATAGAGTCATCTGTTTCCTTAGCCATTTGTGCTGAGTGCACACTCGAACCACCTGAACTGAGTGAAGACGTTTTGCTAGTAAGATTCAAATGGCGTTCACACAAAACTTCATAATAAAGCGTAGTGGTCTCCTTAGGTAAAGTAGACCATTTAGGAAATTTGTTTGCCTTAACACCATTTACAAACACTTCAATGTCACGCACAGTATTCAAAGGAATAGAAAACAAATTAGATATCTCCTCTAACGTTACTAAAACCTTAAGATTAGACACCATATCCCTATCATTCCAACCTGTGAACAATGGCTTGTCACTTGCATTGCTCGAATCCATGTTCAATCAAACACAGCCCTAACCACGGAAAATAAACCCTAAACAAACAGTAACTATTTTTTTTTTATCGATAACCAAAACCCAGATTCAAGTTTAGGTCAGCCGACAAAAGAAGACAAGAACGAATTAATGTTGCAACGATTGTAAATTTTAAAATATTTACGAGACCCGGGTTTCGTAAAAATACTAAAAAGTTTAAACGCCACGAAAAATAATAATATAACGACTCGATACGTAATTAAAACGATATCGTCGAAAGTATTAAATATCGAAACGATCGATAATAAAATATAAAATTTTAGGCATCCGTCGGTATCGCAATCACTAGTAGTCCTCGTTACTCGTCAAAATATTAAAATATAATATTTAATATCGGTTTCAACTTAAACCGTTAAACATAATAATATTTAACGTTATAAAATACTTCAAAATAATTGAAAATAGAATTAAATTATGACCTTATTTTTACGGGTTTTACAAGTATGGTATTTTTTTTATTTTTTTTGAACGGTTTTACAAGTATGGTATGAACTAATTAAATATTGTTGTAGAGGATGTCTTAAGCTTCTATTTGGTATAAAGTAGAGCTTCTAGCTCCAAACGAGCGAAAAGTTATGTTAGTTTGATTATTCGTGTACCGGGAGATGAGTATCGGCACAATATATAATTGTTGTCGATATTTGGATCGAATCTCGGGGACTATAAAAAGGATTTTAAAATATGTCAAGGACTGATGTTAAATGATAAACATGATGATGTTGAGTTTATTTTCAAAGATGAGTGTCGATTTTATAAACGGAGTCAAATAAATAAGTTAAAAAGACTATGAATTGTTGACGTAAAACTGTCTGGTTTTCGTAGTTCGAAGATGAGTCGGGCAGGGAACTTTAAAAGTAAAATCTTTTAACCAACTTTTGGGAGGTCTTTCTATATATAGTAAATGAAGTTTCTGATTAGTATGTAAGCTATTGACGTGTTTAAGTAAGAAAAACAGTTTGGACGATTAATAGAAATATATCGATAGTTTTTGAAAGAATAAAAATGTAAAAGTGTACGTAAGAAGGAAATATTAAATTGAGCATGGTGTGAGTTTGATTTTGACTTTGAGATATTTATTTCATTTTATTAAGTATGAAATATTACTTGGATGTATTATTAAAGGCACGCGTTTTATTTTGATAGATTGTGAATTCGTGTTCGCCGGGCATCATCGATCGTCGAAAGTGGTCATACTAATGTTAATACTTCAGGTGAGTCTATATCCTCGCTTTATACTTGTTTTAATGACTTTAAACCCGTGAGGGGGATACATGCTATTTGAAGAAAAATGAACACATGTCATGAGTAATTGTTGGACCCGAATGTTGCCTTTGTTGATTTGAATTGTATAAGTACCTAAAGTGCAAAAGTCGCAAAATTCATGAGCTGTTAACTATCTTCTGACTTGATGTTGTGAGTTGGGAATAGGCGCTTATTCTACTGATAATACTATTGGGCTGACGACCCTATCTGAGACCAGGGCTTTACGATGAGTAACCTCTAGGAAGGATAATTTTACGAGAATGAGAATTGGTATTCTTGCAATTGATACCCTAGTAGGGGCACTGGAATCCTTATAGTCATGCTGGCATTTGGCGTGGGTGACTAAGTTAAGGGGTCGATGTCATGAGCTTAATACAATTCATTAGCTACTGCAATAACATGAAATGCCTGATTAATAGATTGTATGGCCATAATTCTATTAAACAATTGTGAATGATTTTTCGATGTGTTCAACTATGTTTTGTTAAACCTATAGACTTTCTCAACCTTTGTGTTGATGATTTTAAGCATGTATTTCAGATACTTGAAGTTGTTGAACTGCGGAGCTTGGTGGAGAAGGATTGCGGGATTGCTTTTGTAGTAATTTGGTCTAAAACATATTTCTTTCCCGTTTGTCATAAAATTTATAGTATATGGTCCAGTATTTTGGTAAAAGGTTTGTCGTTTTGTTAAGATCCTAGGGGAACCTGAACGCCACTCTGATATTTTTAAACTGATTTTAATTTGGGATTGAAGGTTTTAGCCATTGATTTAAATTATTTCCTTACTTATTCCAAAATATACTGTTTTAGGGTCGTATAAAGAGTATTGTAAAAAAAAGTATTGTAAACGAAGTTTGTGAATAACACCCAATTGTGTATTTCCGCTGCGTAATGTAATTTGGGGGTGTTATATCTATTACTTGTACAACGATAAACTAAATTACAGATATCATAATAAAATACTTAAAACCAGTATAAGCATGCACAGACTTGTTCTGAAACTTTTATGCATTATGTTATACATTTACTGAGACCTTATAATTATTTAGGTCATTGACTGTATCGTGAGAATCACATCAGATTTTCTTGTGACATATTGTTGTACTACTGAGGTGAGTTCATGGCCCCACTTTGTATATTGACAAACTTTTAAAGCCTTTTATGGGGAAGAAAACATGCAACATATTTTATTTGATAGACATAAACTGAACTACGAAACCTTTGATTACATTTTCCTATTGTAGAAGAACCCGCATGACCCCTGCATCTGAAACTGTTAAAATTGTTGAATTGCCTGAATGTATAAATAGATCTATTTGGGATTGTCCATCCCCATCTGGGTGATTAGCGCTCACTGTGCCTAGGCCAGGACAACAGATGTTTAACATGTCGGAACATTATATTGGGTGCATTTTTATTAATGCGAAGGGTCCTCATTTGTTGTGGACTTAACGTGTCAAGTATCAGTTTCGAGAAATAGGGAATGTAGTTACCTTTAAGTGTTGATGCTATGTGCGTTACTACTTCAGTGAACGTTTATTGTCCAAACTCATTTTATTAAACCTGTGAATTCACCAACTTTATGTTGACTCTATACGCATGTTTTCTCAGGAAACTGAAGTAGGTATTGACGTGCATGGAAATAAAGAATCATGATAGGCTGCATTTATAGAGATCATCTGGGGTTTTATAAACTGGGAATGATTCCAACCATTGAATAATGTTTAAGACAATTTTAATAACATTTGCACTTTTATTCATGTAATAAATGTAATGATAATCTTTTATCTGTTGCTCTACATACTATTTGCTGTTGATCCACGTCACGTGACACCCAAATATTATTTCCGCTGCATTTGAACAAATTGGGGGTGTCACAGAAATGGTATCAGAGCGATAGTTATAGAGAACCAGAACGAAAAATTGAAATAAATATAAAAATAATTTTTTTATATAAACTGGACTATAACTGCTTTAAAAATCTTTTGGGATTTTCGGGACTAGAATTGTTAAGAATATAGAGTGTAGAGCATACATTTTTATGTGGCTAACTGTGCATTGATTATTAACATCCGGTTGATTAATCTTATAAGTATTAACGTAACCTTTAATTGACGATGTTAAACGGCACTATTATATAATTTAATCATAATTCCTGAAAACTTTTAACTTGAGTAAGATTATACTTACGTTAATTAAAAACAATATTATTTTCAGATTTACTATGACATCACCTGCTGATACACCTGCTGCTTTATCACCGACATCCGTCTTACATGGATGGATATCTGCTAGCGAGTCTGACGATAATCACACTTCTGGTGACACCGCACTCGTTGCTGCTCTCATCACTACTCCACTTGTTTCACCTGTATCCCCCGCTGGGGAGGAGGTTCAACCGACTACTGCCTTACCACCTTTACCACCAGCTTCCTCACTCTTGGGTTACGCACCCGAGTCTCTGCCTCCTCGTAAGAGGAGGTACGAGGCACCCGTCGACTCTACTTTTGAGTTCGGTGAGGGTTCCGGTGCGAGATGCATGGACCCTGTTCAGGCCCAGGTTACTGCACTGTCCGCACGCCAGGCACAGGACGTAGCAGAGATTCATACTCTTCTATCTGTTGTACAGCTTGGACGCACTGCTCTACAGGAGCGTCAGGACCTTTTGTGCTGGACCGTTAGTGCCGAGGCGTACGCTGCTCGAGGAGCGTGGTCTACGATTTATCATTCTCTACAGTGGTTGCTGGAGGAGAATGAGTCCCTTCGTGAGTAGATCTATACCCTGTAGAGTCAGAAGTCTGAGACTCACATTGCTCTCATGTCCATGGAGCAGACGCTTTCCATCTTCTTCGATCTCCTGGACGTTCGTCATCAGGGATTGACAGCAGAGACTGCTCATCTTCGAGGAGCTCATCAGACCTTCAGAGATCAGTTCATAGAGGCACTTCAACTCCTTAAGGAGACCCGAGCCGCCATGACCTCGATGCAGGATGCCATGCAGGCACCAGCTGTCTCATCACCAGCAGCAGTACCAGCCATCTCGGAGGAGTCTGTCAGACACGAGTAGACCAGATGTGCTAGATCTTTTGTATATCATGATAAGCTTTTGGGTTGCATCCCGGCTATCATGGAATAGGACCTCATGTATTTGTACTTTCTTTTATCAGTTGAATCATTGTACATTATTATTTAGATTAGGTATTCGTAGACGATGTACTCTAGATTATGTGTACCACCATCCCAGACAGGCGGGTTGTGCTCTGTCTTGAATTGGTTTTACATTTTATATTGTATTTCTATTCTAGAAATGGCATGTACTCATCATGTTTTATTATATTATGTACTGTATTATATTATGAACTTTTAACAGGTTATCCAATTTGTTGTGAAGTCTATGCATGAATTTCTTTTCGTGTATTTATATATATAAAACTGTGTTAAAACCTTAAACTAATGATTTCATTTTTGTCTATGATTATAGACAAATGGTAATCACTAGAACGAACCGCAACAATGCCGACGCTACCCAAAACGTCACTTCTGCCCAACTAAGGGAAATCATTGATCAAGGCATCGTAACTGCGATGGCTGCCAGTAGAAACATGGACGATAGCCAAAACTCCAATAACCGCATGAATAATCAGACCACTAGGGGTTGCTCTTATCCCGACTTTCTAAAGTGTAAGCCTTCGTACTACAAAGGCAGAGAAGGTGTTGTGGAGCTGATGTAGTGGTTTGAAAGGTTGGAGACTATGTTCCGCATCAGCGATTGTGCAGACGAGTACAAAAGTCAAGTTTGCCACCTGCACGTTGCTTGAGAGTGCTCTTACTTAGTGGAACTCTATAGTTGCCACTCTTGGACACGGTGCTGCCTATGCTCTCAACTGGACTGATCTGAAAGAGAGGATAACAGAGAAGTACTGTCCAAGGGGTGAGATGAAGAAGCTTGAGATTAAATTATGGGATCTTAGATGCAAGAACAATGACATCATTGCATACAATCAAAGGTTCCAAGAGTTGACTCTAATGTGTACCAGGATGTTTGTTGAGGTGGATAAAAAGATTGAAAAGTATGTTGGTGGACTCCCAGACGCCATTCATGACAACGTACTTGCATCTCGACCCACTACTGTCGAGAATACCATCGAGTTCGCTACTGAATTGATCAACAAGAGAGTCCGTACCATGTCTGAGAGGAACACTGAAAACAAGCATAATGCAGATGAAAATTTCCGTAGTCAGCACCAGCATCCTCTAAAAAGGAAAAATGTTGGACAGGTTTACAATGCTACCACTGCAGGAACTAGGCCATATGTGGGTGCAAAACCCTTGTGCTCAAGATGCTACTATCATCATACTGTTGATAGCCCATGTCAGTCCTGCCACAAGTGTGGACAAGTTGGTCATTTCGCCAAAGCCTGTCGAGTCAATGCTGTCACTCAGGTCCGACCCAACCAGAACACCAGGAACTACAACAACAGGGGCGAATACAATGCCCGTGGGAACGAGAACAGACAACAGGGAAACCGCAATACTGCCGTAGGGAATGACAATGGACCTAAGAAGGGAGTTGTGTGAGTGTGTAGCACTGGGACATGTGAGACCAGGTTGTCCCAAGTTGGCCAACCAGAACAAGAACAGTGGAGGAGCTTCGTCAAGAGTGTATGTGGTCGGCAATGCAAAAGCCAACCCCGATTATAATGTCGTTACTGGTACGTTCCTACTAAACAATCGTTATGCATCTGTTTTGTTTGATACTGGAGCAGACCCAAGTTTTATATCCACTGAATTTAGCAAAGTACTAGAAGTCGTCCATATAATTTTAGATCACCGTTACTCCGTAGAATTAGCTGACGGTAAAACTGTAGATGTTGACACTATCATTAGAGGTTGTACCTTAAATATTTCAAAACATCCATTCAACATTGACCTTATTCCCGTAAATCTTGGTAGTTTCGACGTTATTATTGGTATGGACTGGTTAGCAAGATACCGTGCAGTCATTGTTTGTGATGAAAAACTAGTCCGTATTCCGTAGGGAAACGAAACTTTAATCACTCGAGGAGACGGTAACACCGACCTTACTAACACTAGACTTAGTGTTATCTCTTGCACTAAAGCACATAAATATTTGTTGAGAGGATGTCCTATCTTCTTGGCCCTTATTTCTCAAACAGATGAGGAGGACAAACCCGAGAAGAAACAAATCAAGGACGTACCTATCGTCCGAGATTTTCCCGAGGTCTTTCCTGATGAGTTTCCAGGCTTACCACCAACCCGACAAGTGGAATTTCAAATCGATTTGATTCCCGGAGCTGCACCTGTAGCTAAAGCTCCATACCGGTTGGTACCATCAGAAATGAAAGAGCTAGCTGAACAACTTCAGGAACTATCTGACAAAGGATTTATCCGACCTAGTTCCTTGCCATGGGGAGCTCATGTGTTATTTGTCAAAAAGAAAGATGGTTCTTTCCGAATGTGCATCGACTATAGGGAACTGAATAAGCTAACTGTGAAGAACCGTTATCCGCTTCATCGCATTGACGACCTATTTGACCAACTACAAGGGTCAAGTGTGTATTCTAAGATTGACTTGAGATCTGGATACCATCAACTAAGGGCCAGGGAGGAAGATATTCCAAAAACAGCTTTTAGAACCCGTTACGGTCAATAGGAATTCTAGGTTATGCCATTTGGGTTGACCAATGCACCAACCATTTTCATGGATCTTATGAATCATGTGTGTAGACCCTACCTGGATAAATTCGTGATAGTCTTCATTGAGGATTTACTCATTTATTCAAAGAACGAACAAGAACACGGGGAACACCTTGCACAAGTACTAAAGGTACTCAAGGATGAACAACTCTATACTAAATTCTCCAAATGTGAATTCTGGATTCCCAGAGTACAATTCGTCGGTCATGTCATCGATTGTGACGGTATTCACGTAGGTCCAGCAAAGGTCGAATCTGTTAATGATTGGGTATCACCTAAGTCACCGACAGAGATCCACCAATTTATAGGCCTTGCTGGGTATTACCGTAGATTTATCAAAGATTTCTCCAAAATAGCCAAGCCAATGACCAAACTCACTCAGAAAGGAATAAAGTTCGATTGGGGAGAGAAGGAAGAATCAGCTTTTCAGTTGATCAAGCAAAAGTTGTGTAGTGCACCTATATTAGCCTTGCCTGAAGGCAACGATGATTTAGTTGTATACTGTGATGCCTCACACAAAGGTTTAGGTGCAGTACTGATGCAAAGAATGAAAGTGACCGCCTATGTTTCAAGAGAACTGAAGAAGCATGAGAAGAACTACACTACTCACGATCTAGAACTTGGATCTGTAGTATTTGCTCTCAAAATCTGGAGACATTACCTATACGGAACGAAGTGCATAGTGCATATTTGCTCTGATACCAAATGTAGAATCTTGATAACCAATGAATCTATGAAGTGGGTTGATGTTTTCTAGAGAGAGAAACTAGAGAGAGAAAGTGAGAGAAACTATGTGTCTTTTTTATTAAATGAAAACTAGAAATGAACAACAACCAACCCCTTTCCATGGTGGAAAGGGGTTTATATATCCAAGGCCTTATTTGGACTTGGGCCGGCCCATGACAAGCCCATGGGCCAGTTTCTTACTTAACTAAATAAGTAACACTAACTACGAGCTATTACAACATATATAATATTGTGGAATGACCGATACTTCTAATATACGTAAAAACGTATTTCTAACAATCTCCCCCTAAGGGAGGTCACTCCATGTTACAAAGTTCTAAACCTAGCATACTATACTAAGTCTTCGTTCTTTAGCTCGTAGTCTTTTCTTCTTTCTTTTTGTTGTGAATATTTTGATTTGATCTTTTAGGCTTTGGCTTGAGAGCATTGTTCTTTTGGCCTTTCACGTGCGATCTTTGCCTTCTTGTGAAACTTGCCTCCTCGTGACTTCATGTTCCACACACTTATGTCTTTTTGTTGAATTCTCGAAAGCTTCAGAGTTTGGTACAGCGGAAGACTTCATCTTGCACTTTCTTGAATTTTGCTGAACTTTGATGCAGAAAAACATAAGCATGTGGGAACGACTTCTACAGGTACACCGCAACACCACCGTCTTCAACTGGTACACAGAAACGCCACCGTCTTCAACAGGTACACAACAACGCCACCGTCTTCAACAGGTACACAGCAACGACACGAATAAAATGGCTTTGACATTTTATTCTAATTCGGTAGCATTTTACCTCCGGTCGGTGAAGACCCTTGGACGATATTAGATATCGTACCCGTGACGGATAGTTTCAATTAAGTAACTTCCTGACAGGATTTCGCGGGTAAACCCGTTCTCTTTATTCGACCGTCCAAAGCTGACTGCGAACATAAAGAGTGAATCACTTGGATAATTTATCCTTGTGATTTGAAGCCGTCAATTCATGAAACCTGGAACAAGTGAATTTCAATTAAGATTTTCACCATCGTTGCTTTCCAGTTATCACGAGCTCAATTCATAAAGAATCTTGCACGTTACCTACCAAGTGCTGTTTGATATTAACACTAGAAGGATTTCCACTCGTCACTGTGATCAATAAAGAGTCACTCTGAGTGTTCTGGCAAGATCATATGATAATGCGTAGAGGCCTGGAACGAGTTTAAGTTCAATTAAGAATTAAACCACTGTTTTTTCCAGTTTTTCACAAGATTGGTTCTAAAAGAACCGCACGTGTAACCTACCATGAGCTTGTTTGATGTTGGCTCAAGCAAGATTTCCATCTTCATTGTAATACTTGCGTATTACTCGGATGTTCTGGCAATATTACAGGAATACTGCGTAGGACTCATGAAAATCTCTTACTTTTCACAGTGTGTGAGAAAGCAAGGAATAAATGGAAAGTGTCCTAATGAGACTTTTATTGATCTCTTGGCTCTAGACTCGATAGTGCGTTTTGATTTAGTGAGCGATGGCTGGAGAGGAGTGCCACCTTTTCAATACCGGTCTATTCGGAGTGAATAAACTAATAGATAACGTGTTGATCTCCGTGTGATTAAAACAAATACCTTTTGAGAGATATTTGAGTTAGCTGGGAAGGGTTGTGCATTGCATCACTGGGTCCATGATGTCTTTCTTCAATATCGAGAATCATTAACAAAAATGACCTCAATAGCATATGTATTGACCCGGTTTCTGCCTAAAGTTGTAAGAAGGGCTTATTTCTTTACACCCTTTATCTTTACAATTCTTTTTCATTCTTCAACCCCTTCAATGCTTACCAATACGCCATAACTAGCACCTTGTTGTGATTGTTCCAGTGCTAGCTTAAGTACTTGGTCGGCATTCAGCTACGTTCACATTCTTTCTCCATCTTTCCTAGGACTTCTAATTCTATCTAAGGAATTGTCCTTGGGAAGATTCCATCGGCTCTGATGAATCATTGGACTAAACCTATTTCTACCACCCTTTTGTCACCACATCGTCGTGAATTAAGCGTGTTTTGGGAAGGTATAGCCACCATGAAAAATCCTTGAAAATCACTTAAGGTACTTGTGATATTGAAATCAAAAGTTTTGTACCTTAGGTGTTTTTGATCATCAAAAACGCTCCCCCTTAACATGTGCTTTACACATACTAAGTTGGATTATCGTTAAATCTTTTTCATCTTTTAGCCAAGTATCACTTAAGTCTCCTTAATCCCATTTTCTCCCCTAATCCAGAATGTTAACCATTAATATTTGGGATATTGAATGGATTAACCGGTCTTTGGGTAAAAATGAAATCGACGTTTGGCCATAGAACATGTTAATGCTCCCCCTTAAATTAATAAGGGATAGTTGAAGTGCTTTAGTATGATATATTTTGAAAGATTTAGAATCTCGTGAGAAATTCTTGAAAAATTATCATACCTTAACACTACATCAAGCCATTAAAGCACAATATTCACAAATTTACATATTCAAAAATAAAACTAATATAAAGTGGACCTGAAATGTACGACCCATTAGATGGATCGTTGCAGTAACTTGTGGTGCACTCCATTTGGTTTACCACCAACGAATCTTTCTAAGCTCCTCATCAATCTTCGTTCAAGGGTTCTTGCTTCGGCAGTTACGGCTGCTCTAGAATCTTGGAGTGCTTGTACTGTTGGATTAGTCATCGTATTTGCTTAAGATTAGACATGAAAGGTTGATGCAAAAACAATATATAGATATATATCATTATGACTTCTAAGCATAACACATTTCAAGAAGTAATTATATTAGGCAAACAACTATCAATCCAACAACTCTTCATCCGGAAGTCCTTCATTCGGAATTCTTCATCAGGAAGTCCTTCATTCGGAACTCTTCATCCGGAAGTTCTTGGAACTCTTCTTTCAGAAGTTCACTCGGAACTTCTTCATTCGGAAGTTTCATTCGGAACTTCTTCATTCGGAAGTTTCATTCGGAACTTCTTCATTCGGAAATTCATTCGGAACTTCTTCATTCGGAAGTTTCATTCGGAACTTCTTCATTCGGAAGTTCACTCGGAACTTCCTTCATTCGGAACTTCCTTCATTCGGAACTTCCTTCATTCGGAAGTTCATTCGGAACTTCCTTCATTCGGAACTTCCTTCATTCGGAACTTCCTTCATTCGGAACTTCCTTCATTCGAAACTTCCTTCATTCGGAACTTCCTTCATTCGGAACTTCCTTCATTCGGAACTTCCTTCATTCGGAACTTCCTTCATTCGGAACTTCCTTCATTCGGAACTTCCTTCATTCGGAACTTCCTTCATTCGGAACTTCCTTTATTCGGAACTTCCTTCATTCGGAAGTTCTTTCATTCGGAACTTCCTTCATTCGGAAGTTCATCCGGAACTTCCTAAACGCAGCCTATTGGTGATTATTCTAATCGCGATTGTGAGTTTTAAGGCATGCTAAGGCAACAGAACATCTTCTAATCCTAATCCGCATAAAACCCAACTAAAACCTCTAATTAATTAATCCTAAATTAAGGCAGAAACCCTAATCTAGATTAACTTAATTAAGTGAATTTAAATGAATCAGGCGAATTTATTTTCCAACTTAAGCATCGCATCCTATTAGCAAATCTCCAATATCTAAAGCCAGTCCAATCACAAGTCGTATTCTAAATCAAAACCACTCATAAATCATTTAGCCAATTAATTTTCCACAACCACTGTTGAAAACTGTTTTGATGACAAAGATGATTTAATATTTTCTCCCCCTTAAACGATGATCCGTTTTATATTTAAAGAGCTGTAGTCATTGTTTAAAGAGTCTAATATTGATGAAAACATTTCCAATTTATGTCTTGAAAAGATTGATTCGTGGTGTCAATAAGATTTCTCTTATTTTAACTAATTAATGCACTGAGATGTACATTAACTCGTGTTAGACCAAGTTGTAAAGTAAACTTGATCCCTTTGCATGATTTGGCTTGTAAATCATGCCCGAGAAAATTAATTCCCGTTGTGAGCCAACGTTTTCCAAGGAAATACGTGACTTTAATATGAGAACCGGGTTGCAGTCTGAAATAACTACAAGCCATAATGGGCATGTTTTAAAAATGTACAACTTTTATACGGACTCTATTTATGGCACCGTGTCAATATTGATCGACATTTCTAAGGCTGTAAATATTACAGTACTAAAAGACATGCCCGATTTAAAAACGAAAAATATTTTTGGTTTTTCTTGATTTTATAATTTTTATGGTTTTTATAGGTTTAATATTTTTTATGGTTTTTGTTGGTTTTATATTTTTGTATTTTTCTTTTTGTGGTTTATATATTTACGATAATATACATGATCACGAACAAAGGATACGCCTGAATAGTTTACCACCACTATTCAGCTGATTCTTCTGCCAATTCTTTGAGAGTCGCTGGAGTAAATGATTTCATGCCAAGCTTGTCGATCAAAAACTCGATTCGTCCTCGATCTAAGGCTTTGATGAACATGTCTGCCAGCTGATACTCAGTAGTGGCAAAATACAGCTCGATCACTCCGTTCTCCACCTGCTCTTTAATGAAATGGTAGCGAATATCTATGTGCTTGGCCCGGGAGTGTTGAACATAGTTGCAGCAAAGGGCAATGGCGCTCTTGTTGTCACAATACATCAGGATTTTGTTGAAACCCAAACCGTAGTCAGTTAATTGTGATCTCATCCAAAGGACTTGAGCACAACAACCGGACATGGCGATGTATTCAGCCTCCATGCTAGAAATTAGAGAGAGAGAAACTAGAAGTGGGTTGATGTTTTCTAGAGAGAGAAACTAGAGAGAGAAAGTGAGAGAAACTATGTGTCTTTTTATTAGAATGAAAACTAGAAAAATGAACAACAGCCCCCGTGCTTGATATTGCAGCGCTTTTCTGCCTTTTTGAAGACCAACTGATCAATCTATCTCCAAGGAGTTGCACAGATCCAGAAGTGCTACGCCTCGTGTCTTGACACCCAGCATGATCGGCATCTGCGTATGATATTAAAGCAATAGAGGAATCTTTCGGATACCATAGACCACGATGAAGTGTTCCTTTTAGATACCGAAAGATCCTTTTAACAACATGTAGGTGCTTTTCGGTAGGCCGAGCCTGATACCGGGCACACATGCATACGGCAAATTGCAAATCAGGCCTGCTAGCAGTCAGATAGAGAAGGGTGCCGATCATCCCACGGTAAAGTTTTGGATCGACAATAGTCCCATTCCTATCTTCATCTAACTTGGATTTCTCCACCATTGGAGTGTCCACGGGGTCACAATTTTCAAAGTTATATTTCTTTAAAGATTCTAGAGCATATTTGGATTGATTAATAAAGATGCCTCTGGGATTCTGAGAAATCTGTAATCCTAAGAAAAATGAAAATTTTCCCATCATCGACATCTGAAAGCGTGTGGACATTATTTTCTCAAAGCGATTTGACAATTCTATGTTAGTGGCAGCAAATATTATATCATCAACATAAATTTGTACCAGAATCATGTCGTTGTCCTCCTTGAGAGTGAATAGAGTAGGGTCCACCTTGCCTTTGGAGAAGCCTTCCGAGATGAGATATATTGAAAGGAGATCATACCACGCGCGTGGAGCTTGTTTCAACCCATAAAGAGCCTTCTTAAGCTTGTACACATGATTAGGAAACTTCGTGCTAACGAACCCATCTGGCTGACTAACATAGACCTCTTCCCTTAGTTCACCGTTCAAAAATGCCGTCTTCACATCCATTTGATAGACGATCATGTTCATATGAGCAGCATACGCAAGGAATAGTCTAATAGCCTCCAATCTGGCAACAGGAGCAAAAGATTCTTCAAAGTCTATACCCAAGGCTTGTTTATATCCTCTAGCAACCAATCTAGCCTTATTCTTCAATACTGCACCCATCTCATCGAGTTTTACCTTATAAACCCACAACAAAGTAAGGATGTTAACCTTGTCAGGGAGAGGAACTAATTCCCATACTTCAAGTCTTTGGAATTCATTTAGTTCCTCCTGCATGGCTTCAATCCAAGATGATTGAGTCATAGCCTGCTGCCAATTTTTAGGTTCAACTTCAGAGAGAAATGCATCAAAGTAGCAATAGAGTGCACTCTCTTGTAATTGATGGCGTGTAGAGACTGGTCGATCTAGATCTCCAATGACATTCCTAATTGGGTGATCTTTTGTCCATTTAGTGCTATGATTTTCTATCATAGGTGGTCTGGAGTGAACAATAGAAGGAGCTTCTTCTGAGGTAGACGCGACTGAAGGGTTTTCAGGTATCGCTACACCAAAGAAAGGAAGCTCTTGTAGGTGATCATATTCCATGTCGTGATCAATAGAATCCTCTTCCACATCATTAGGCACAAGTAAGGGTGACGATTCAGGTGTAGTTTGAGAATCACTTGGTAATGGTGCATCCGGTTCAATGTTAATTGAAGATGAATTTGATAAAGCTTCATTAGCAGGAGCAACAACTTCAGGGATTGGAGCTATCACTACAGGTGCTGGAACTTCATCATTCGGGGGATCAAAGAATTCATCAAACAACGGTTGAAACAGTTTATCCCACTCGGGCCTTGTAGGTGGTAAAAATGATGTAGAAGTAGGATTATTGGGAACTAATCCGGAACTAATAGCACCGGTTCCCATCTCATGAAGTGCGGGTTCAGAGCTGCGTTGCTCAGAAGCCATCGCTGTCAGCTCATCGAAATCTGCGTCCATAGTTTCTATAATCTTACCAAGACGACGGTTGTAAATTCGGTATGCTTTCTTGGAGGGTGAGTAACCAATGAAAATACCTATATCGGCTTTCGGTTGAAGCTTGCCCAAGTTCTCACTATTAATGTTTGGATAACAAAGAGCACCAAACACATGAAAGAATGAAACATCGGGTTTACGATCATGTAGAAGCTCGTAAGGTGTTTTTCCATGGCGTTTCCGAATGATAGAACGGTTTTGGGTGAAACATGCAGTAGATATAGCTTCTGCCCACAAGAACAATGGAGCGTTCGCATAAATCAGCATAGTCCTAGCAGCTTCCATAAGCGTACGATTCCGTCTTTCAACGACACCGTTTTGTTGTGGAGTGCGTGCAGCGGATGTTTCATGTGAGATACCAACTCCTTCATAGTAATCACGAAGAGTCTGGTTGACGAACTCTGTTCCATTGTCTGTACGAATACGGCGGACAGTAGTATTCAAACGTACCTGAATGAATTTCAGAAAAGTGATGATAGCCTTCGGTGCTTCATCCTTTGTACGTAAAAATCTTACCCATGTAAACCTGGAGAAATCATCCACAATAACGAGAATGAATTTCTTACCGCTCACACTTTCAGTTCTCATTGGCCCACAAAGATCCATATGCAAAAGATGAAGTTTTTCTTGATTGGTGTCTTCAGCTTTGGGCTTGTATGATTTCTTGGTACTTTTCCCCCTTGAACACGTGGAACATAAATGATCCTTGTGAAATTTGAGCTTTGGAAGACCACGAACTAATTCGTTTTTAGCCAGATGATTAATAGCATCAAAGTTTAGATGAGATAATCTGCGATGC
This sequence comes from Glebionis coronaria, assembly GCA_025667525.1. NCBI lineage: Eukaryota > Viridiplantae > Streptophyta > Magnoliopsida > Asterales > Asteraceae > Glebionis > Glebionis coronaria. Next base: position 340,328,131 of record CM046877.1, read on the forward strand.
CATAATCATGACTTGGTCTTAGATGCTTTAGAGAGAAGACATACTGGAGAGGCGGCCATCATGTCTTGTAAGGACAAGGTATAAAGATTTGCACCACGAGATCCTTTCAACAAGTCTTTTCCTTCCAAGTTGCGGATGAAACAAGTATGTTATCGAAAAGCAACCTCTAGGTTGGAATCACAAAACTGTCCTACTGAAAATAAGTTATGACCAAGACCTTCTACATAGTATACCCTTGAAATCGTAACGTTTCCAATCTGATATTCACCATACCCCATTATCTTTGCTATATGATCATTACCGAATTTAACCGTACCAAGAAACTTGCTGACGAAATTTCGGAGCATCGAGCGATCTCCGGTCATATGCTTTGAACAACCGGAGTCCAAATACCAGAGGATGATTTGGACCACCTGAAAATATCACCAGACGAGGACAATGTAGAGGTATAGGAATCTGAATGTTCCTTGTTATTAGCAGGTACAGATTTAATAATCTTAGATTTGCTAACTTTAGGTTTCTTAGATTTCCTAGCCTTTTTCTTCCTAGTTGGTGGTGTAGATTCTAGTTGGCTTAAATCCTGTGGTATTTCTTCACTGATATGCACTATAGTGGGGGCTGACCTAATTAAAGGGCGGTGTTTCCATACTTTAGTGCTAGTGTTCCTAACTAAAGGACGCTCAGACCTAACCTCAATGGATGCATTCCTAGTTAAAGGGCACATTGTTCCATCTAATGTAAAGGTCCTACCAGTGGGACGCCATTGCCAGCCAACTTGGGCACGAGTTCTACCAGTTGGCTTCCATTCAAGATTATTCCTAATGGCATTCATTTCATTCACATGATTAATAAGACATAAATCATGACGTTAGGAAAACATACATTCATTACAATTCCAACAATTCAAATTAGAATTCACGAATGGTTTAGGCTTCTGCACAGGCGTAGAGCTTTTAGTCTTAACATGATTCTTTTTATTTAAAACTGAACTAACATTCCTATGGTGAGCTTCTACTTTCTTCTTTTTGGTACTACTAGTGGAGGGCTTGATCTTATCTTTCTTGAGTGGCGATCCTTTAGCCTTAGTAGTCTCTTTTAATCCTGTAAAAGGCAAAGTGGGAACATTAGCAACAGATTTTAAAGGTGCCTTACTTGATTGTGCCAATGACGGTTTTGCTCCTGGAGTCTTATTAAATGGAGTTACAGCAATGGGTCGATTAGTGAGTAGTGCAGAACCTGGTTTACCTATGTATTACAAATATGCTAAGCAATATTGAACTCGCTTAATGTATTCATGAGCTGAGTAATAGTAGCTACTTGAGGGATCTAAGGCATAAAGATCGTCTAAAATATCCCTAACAAGATCTACATGCTTAATTGCATTCCTCATATAATCATCGTAGGTAACCGGGTTTTTCTTATGGAGCGGGTTCTTATAGAGCACTACTGACTTGGTTGTTGGAGCACTAGTGGACGGTGCAGAGTCGGTAGCTAAGTTATCAACAACTTCTTGTCGGGTGAGAAGAAGTGTCTCCTTTAACTCGGCCAAAACCATGTTTTTATCAATGAGCATTATGTTTAAGTCAGAGATTTCCTCACATTTTTGGTTCAATTGTTCAACATAAGATTGTTGCTGTGCCGCATTAAAAGCGAAGCGTTCTTCTAGTGAACCATAAAGTTTGGACATTCCCTGTCTTGCACGATCCATCTCCCCTAGAATAGACGAAAGTCTAATTTCTAAGTCCTGGTTTTTTAGACTCTGCAGCCTCTAGTTCCAATTTTAGTGTTTCATTTGATGACACATCTCTCTTCAATCTCATAATCTCTTCCTCTAATGCCTTAACTATTGCAATCATCTTGTCACTCGTCTCAACACCGTTTTCACAACTATTTGTTATCAAAAGATCCTCATTTTGAGTTTGTTGTTTTAATTCTAAAGATATACAATGTTGTTCTAGTTGATTAAAGCGTTTTGAAAGTAAATTGTAAGAATCTTGTAGCTTTAAAAACTCAGCGTTAGATTCGTGACAAGAATGATTATCTACCTCATTTACAGTATCAGCAACATTTACAGAGAGATTACACACATCATCACATATATTCACAGCATCACATTTAATCATAGCGGATGTAAGCTCATTCGAATAATTAACATTTACAGTAGTAAGCACATCACACGAGATTACTTCAGACAAGAATCGGTCATATTCGGATAAAATCTTTTCCTTTTCAATTAGTTGTAGTTCGTAAGCGGTGTCCATTTCATAAAACACTTTTTGAACTTCTCCAATTTCAAATTCAATATTTTCCTTAAGAGATGCAAAACTTCCTTTTAGACTTTCGACAAATGGATTGATCTCATTTTTAAACACCTCGTTCATGTGTTCGAAAGCCCATTCTCTGGCGTTTAGGCCATTTGAAGTCGTACATTCCAAAATGACCTTGTCAAAATTAGTAAAGTATTGATTAATCTCTTGCAAGTTTAACCCTACAGTGCTAACAGGTGGAAGATCCTTTGGAATTTCCTTAGGACCTTCCATGTTGACAAGTGTAGGAAATGTACTAGGGTTTTCTTCATTCAACATGTAGGTTGGTGCTGTAATGAGATCTTTGTCCATATGGAAGCGAATTCTAAAATCCGTTTTAGCAAGCTCCTGATTCATTTTAAAATAATCACAATCGGGATATTTTGCAAAATTGTATGACCGATTCTCATCAACTAGATCCTTATTGGTGCGATCATCGAAAATAACAATCGGGTCTAAGACCAAACCTAATTGGGTTGCATTATAAAGTCTAGGACTATGGCTTAAAGCTTGTTTTGCATACCGTGGGTTAGGGGGAAGGCCTTTTTGACGTGATAAGTTAAATTCTCTAAACGAAGCATCAAATAAGTGCACTAGTTGAGAAGCAGCGTATTGTCTTAAAAGCAAGTAATCTAGACTTCTAATCTTATTAGCAGCATTAATCTCCATTTCATTCTTCTTAGACTCGAGTAATTCAAAATCCGTTTGAAGTTTTTGAAAATTAGTGACCACTAACTCCTTTTCTTTAAGTTCATTAGAAAGATTTGCTCTTAAGTTTTCAATTTCTTGCAAATGACCCATTTGTTTGTTTCGAAAGTGATCATATTCGGGATTTGTTAGAACACTAGACGAAGGCACTAATTCCAAAGTTTGAACTTTCTCGTTGCTTAAGGCAAGCTCATCAGACAAATTCTTATTCTTAGCTAGGGTTTCTAAGAGTGCAGCATTCATTTGGCTAAGTAATGTAGCAGGAACCATGACCAAATCTTGTTGAGCAGGAGTATGCGTATGCGAAATGGCTCCCGGTTGTGATTCACTCAAAGTCTGGGGACTCACATTGATATTACTATCATTGATTGTCTCCTCATTTGAAAGACTCACCACTGAAGATTCATTCGAATCAGCACGCTCTTGCACAACTTGATGTGGTTGAATACTAGCATCAGTGGTATTATCAGTGGTATTAATAAGTACCTCAGATCTCTTTTCTGGCCCTAAGCTGGAGATAGTTGCCATAAGAGCTGCCTTTGCAGATTGAAATTCATCACAGTCTGAGTCATACGCATCAAGATCATCTTCTTGGTATGCTGCATTCTGTGTGGTGACAACGTCTTGTTCAGCAATCCCTGGATCAACAAGAAATGCAAGCTCCTCTTCATCAAGTTCCCTTCCTTGTGCCTGAGCATTCACCAGATAAATCTTCTCTGCAAACCATTGACCATCCCTTCTCCTCTTGGGTTTCTTGCAATCCCTGGACCTGTGACCTTCTTCCTTGCAGTTGTAGCATGTAATCATTCTCAACTTGCCTGTGGAATTAGCCCGTGGAGGAGTGTTGACCATTGGAGCAGGATTGACCGTGCGAGCATTGGTAGTTGATGTAGTAGGTCTCCCCTGATAAGGTTGAATAGGTTGAACCATTACCCTGCCATTCTTAATAGTAGCTTGTTGGCGAGAATTGGATGAATTCCTCAAATGATTGTTAGTAGGAGCTGATCCCCTAAATCCTCGTTTGCTTAATGTCCTTGTGAGATAAGCAGACATAGTGGTTAACACTTCAACTGGGTCAGTTCCTTGTTTGAACACAGGAATGGGGACTTCATCATCATCACAATACATTGCTTGGTCTTGATGAGCTGCATAATCACTAGAAGGAATACTCATGTGGTCAGGGTAGCTTGTTGGATATGCTGCATTCTCTTGATAAGAAGAATATGACGACTGAGCATAAGGTGCAATGCTTGCTGGGTGAGGTTGTGTAGCATATTGTGATGAAGGTGCATTAAACCGATATTGTTGTTGATGTGAGGTGGGTGGTTGCGGTAGAATCGAGTATTAGGGAAAGGTTGGTGTCATATAAGGTGATGGATGATAGGCTTGATGTCCCAAGATATAAGGAGTGTTGTTGTGTGACAAGCTTGGTTGATTCGCCATCAAAGCTAAGGAATCAGGGTACATACCTCGAGGCGAACGGTGCATGATCACATGTTTCTCATGCTGCTGAAGAAAAGCATATAGTTGATCCAAATTGCACTTATGCAAATCCCTGGTTAACTTAACATCGGTAATATACTCACCCCATTCAGCTTGAGGTAAAGTATTCAAAAACTTGGTGTTAACCTGGAATGGAGCAATCACGAGATTGTATACATTCAGATCATTCATGAGAGTAGTGAATCTGAAGTAATAGTCGTGAAGCGTTTCCCCTGGGTTGTACGTGAATCTATCAAACAAATCATACAACTGACATTCCCTTTCCTGTTTGGTAAGAGACGTACCTTGTAGCAACACCTTTAGACGTTCCCATAAATCCTTTGCCACCGTATACTGACTTACCATTCGATAGATGTCATGTGGAAGAGCTTGGAGAATGGTTTGAAGAGCCTTTTCGTCTGCATCGGCAACAAGTTGTTGAGCTGGTGTAAGTTCTTCAAACTCCCTTGGTTGAGTCACATTGTTAACCACGATAGTACCATAGTCAAGTGGACCATTTAAAATTGACTTAACTATAATCCTCCCATATACCGGTTTTCCCTTAAGGTAAGACATCATCCGGCCTTGCCATGCTTCAAAAACTTCTTTGATGAGCATTGGAGGGCGATTATCCGTTCCCGTAATGACGGAAATATCCGTAAGTGATGTCATCTGAGGCATTACTGAGTTCGGATTCATTTTGTTCACTTCAAAGAGACAAAGATTATCGGTTGATCGAGCAGTGAAGTAAAGCTTGTGAATTGTGTTGAGTTTTTGTTGTAAGAAACCAAGATTAAATCCTCTAAAAAATCGTCGAAAAAACAAGTAAATATCCCTTGATTCGGAACTTTTGTTGATTCGGAAGTGTTGATTCGGAAGATTTTGGCTTGGAATACCTTGATTCGGAACTTTTGGTTCGGAAGATTTGATCCGGAACTTTCCCTTGATCCGGAACTTTCCTTGATCCGGAACTTTCCCTTGATCCGGAACTTTTTCCTTGATCCGGAACTTTTCTTGATCCGGAACTTTTGGTTCGGAACTTTCCTTGAACCGGAACTTTCCTTGATCCGGAACTTTTGGTTCGGAACTTTCCTTGATCCGGAACTTTCCTTGATCCGGAACTTTTCGTTCGGAACTTTTTGATCCGGAACTTTGGTTGATCCGGAACTTTTTGATCCGGAACTTTTTGGTTCGGAACTTTTGCTGGGTAACAGAAACCTTGTTCGAAGTAACAGTCGATCAAAAAAAGGTGACAAAACCCAGATTTTTTACCAAGTTACCCAAAAAGTTTTGTGATTTCTATAATAATAAGTAAAAACTAATACTTATCTACTAATCCTAATCACAAAAACACCAAAAACTCCAAGAATCAAGATGGATCTTCTTAAAGAACACTAATACAATCAAAAACTAAAAAACCACACAAATCATTACCTTAAATCACCCCATAGCTCTTGATACCAAATGTAGAATCTTGATAACCTATGAATCTATGAAGTGGGTTGATGTTTTCTAGAGAGAGAAACTAGAGAGAGAAAGTGAGAGAAACTATGTGTCTTTTTTATTAAATGAAAACTAGAAATGAACAACAACCAACCCCTTTCCATGGTGGAAAGGGGTTTATATATCCAAGGCCTTATTTGGACTTGGGCCGGCCCATGACAAGCCCATGGGCCGGTTTCTTACTTAACTAAATAAGTAACACTAACTACGAGCTATTACAACATATATAATATTGTGGAGTGACCGATACTTCTAATATACGTAAAAACGTATTTCTAACACATACTGACCACAAAAGTTTGCAACACATATTGGATCAGAAGGAGCTGAACATGAGACAACGCCGTTGGATTGAGTTGTTGAGCGACTACGACTGCGAGATCAAATACCACCCCGATAAAGCAAACGTGGTTACTGATGATCTAAGTCGTAAGGAAACGTACCCTCCTATGAGAGTTCAGGCATTAGTTATGACAATCAGTTTGGATCTACCCAAACAGATTTTGGAAGCTCAGACTCAAGCTCAATTACGTGAAAACCTGGTGAAGGAAGACGTCGGGGGAATGCTCAGAACCGACCTTACTAAGGAGAAGCTAGAGCCAAGAGCAGATGGAACCCTATGCCTTCACGGAAGGAGTTGGTTACCTTGTTATGGAGGTTTGAGGAACGTGATCATGCACGAATCTCATAAGTCCAAATATTCTATACATCCCGAATCTGAGAAGATGTATCAGGATATGAATAAATTATACTGGTGGCCGAATATGAAAGCTGACATCGCCACCTATGTGCAAAAGTGTTTGACATGTTCACGTGTCAAAACTGAACACCAGAAACCATCGGGTTTACTTGTACAACCCGAGATACCGAAATGGAAGTGCGACAACATCACCATGGACTTTGTCACAAAACTCCCAAAGTCATCTCATGGTTACGATACTATCTGGGTAATCGTCGATCGACTCACCAAGTCCGCTCATTTCCTGCCAATTAGGGAAAATGATTCCCTGGCAAAACTCGCAAAGATGTACCTGAAGGAGATAGTGACCATACATGGAATTCCAGTCTCAATAATCTATGATCGAGACGGTAGGTTCACATCAAACTTTTCGAAGGCTGTCCAACGAGCCTTAGGTACCAATTTGGACATGAGCACCACTTATCATCCGCAGGCTGACGGTCAAAGTGAACGAACTATCCAGACTCTAGAAGACATGCTACGAGCATGTGTGATTGACTTTGGAAATGGATGGGTTGACCACATCCCTTTAGTGGAATTCTCCTACAACAACAGTTATCATGCCAATATTAAGGCTGCCCCTTTTGAAGCACTATATGGTCAAAAGTGCCGTTCACCTGTGTGCTGGGCAGAAGTAGGTGAATTTCAGCTCAGTGGACCAGAGTTAGTCCAAGAGACTACAGAAAAATCGTTCTCATCAAGTAAAGAATTCAAGCTGCTCGCGATCGACAAAAGAGCTACGCAAACGTAAACCTATGCAATTTGAAGTAGGTGACTGTGTCATGCTAAATGTATCACCTTGGAAGGGTGTTGTACGCTTTGGTAAACGTGGAAAACTGAGTCCATGTTATGTCGGCCCTTTCAAAGTAATAGCCAGGATCGGGGAGGTAGCTTATCGTTTATAGTTGCCCCAGCAGTTGAGCCGAGTCCACTCTACTGTTCACGTGACTAACCTGAAGAAGTGTTATGCTGAAGAACCATTGGCTATGCCATTGGAAGGAGTTCATACGACAAACTCTAGTTCATAGAAGAACCAGTAGAAATCATAGAGAGGACGGTTAAGAAACTGAAACGCAGTCGCATCCCGTTGATCAAAGTACGTTGGAACTCGGGGAGAGGTCCTGAGTTCACTTGGGAACGAGAAGACTCGTTCAAAACCAAGTACCCACACTTGTTCACCTGACCGGTGACTTCATCTTAAGCTTTGAGGACAAAGCTAAAATAACGGGATGCTGTTGTAAAACCTCTGATTTCATCTTATTGACTTTGTCAACTGTTGTACTCACTATTTTTGGAATCTATAAAATTCTACTTTTATATGACTTATTAATAATCATATCCTTTTGTCATACTATTATTTCATATTTATTTATACATTTATATGAACCTTTAGTCATTATTGACTACGTTGGCAATTGACTGGCCACATGATTGAACAAGGACTCATCACCTCAGTACACACTTTTGATAAACTGTAACATTATTTACTTAATTTATTAAGTACTTGGATTTATTTTTAAATGTATATATTTACATATACCTCATACTATGAACAAACACCTATCACTTTAAAACAATGTACATTATTTCACATTGTCAATTATTTACTTTGTTCAAGTAAAATAATTATAATGATATACTCATTATATACTTTCACCAAGTGATCTAAAGGTTTAACCAAAATACCTAGAAACTTAACAAATACATACACTATAATTCATGGACTATTATTAACTCCCAATACTTGATACAAATTAACACATTTCTCCCTAAAATGTATTATGTGCCGTGTATATGCATGCATACACAACCCTTAATCATGAAAGTTTACAAGTTACCATTATTAAGTACACTATGCCTTACAACTATACCTTACACACACCATAACCTTTCTATACTTCACCATGCTTAAACACTATTAAGTGTCATGTCTTGTCCCCCCTTTGACTTCACAAACCCACGGCTACACACAAACAAGGAAGAGAAACAAGTTACTAGTTTAGGCATGTGTCTAATATCACACCATATCTAACAAAGATCCACCATGTATCTTCCATAGATACTAAAGTACCATACTAAGATTCATCAAATCTTCCCTCTTTCTTCCTTATATCCGAATCTTCAAGATACACAAACATAAAACATTTTGAATCTCACATTTCACTCTCAAACTCACGGCTCATTACTATCATCACCAAAATACGTCAAAGTCCATTTACTACTTCGTTTACTAAGGGAATCTATGTCTCTTTCATCCTAAAAACCAACCATTGTCACTCCTACAACAAGCTTGATCTCCAAGACAACTCCAAGGGTACTCATAAGCATAGAAGGTCACGGCTAGGTTTTTTTACATAGGCATCCACCATTGTTGAAACCAAGTTCAAGTTACTACTCATTCACTTATTCACTCCTAGAACTATCTAAACAAGTAAGTATCATGAAACCTATCTTTTCTATATACTTCATTTTTATACACTTGAGCATATATATACATATCACTAGTAAAACTTAGCCTAAAAACAAATCTAAGCAAACCTAGACAATGATAGGTCACGGCTAGAAATGATGTATCACTTCATGTGATGTAAAATCTTGTTAACTATGGTGACAACAATCTCATGAACATGCTTAACTAGAAAAATCATGAAAACCTATGCATGCTTAAAACTATACGTGGGGTTTACCTCATTGTTTAGTGTGATGGATAACTTTGAAATATTGATATAAGCCTAGTAATCACTAGATCTAAGTTACTAACTAAAAATGTTAACTAGTTGCCTTAATGGATTATTAAGCCCACTATTCAAGCCTTATAGAAACTAGGAGCCCATTAAGCCCATTAAGCCCACTAGGATAATCATACTTAAAATAAACTTTATTTTTATTAAATAATGATATTGTAAAACTTTTGGTGTGAAAATTATATTTTTTACAAACCCTAGGGGTATTATGGTAATTAACCGCGTGTAATTATATAAATCGAGGGATTAAAAGGTAAATTTTCATAAACAATAACAAACCCTATTTTACTATATATATATATATATATACCCAATATTTAAAAACGTAAAACTTAAATAAATACAACACTCATTATTTTTCCCAAACTTATAATTTAATAATTATACAAACCTTTGGGAACGTTGAATTAAATTAAAATGTTATACCTTTTTATTAATGTTATTTATATATGTTATATAAATTAATTATGATTAACTTATAAAAATAAATATATTAATTATATTTATTGCTTTTCACTTTAAATATATATAAAACTTCCTTTTATAAATATTTAAATTACTTTATAAACGATACAAGTACGAGACTATTAATTAAACAAATTAATTAATTAAACGATATTATTTATTTACATTTAAAAATAAATACTTCTATTACTTGTACAACGATCAACTAAATTACAGATATCATAATAAAATGCTTAAAAATAGTATAAGCATGCACAGACTTGTTCTGAAACTTTTATGCATTTACTAAGAGCTTATACTTAGTTAGGTCATTGACTGTATCGTGAGCATCACATCAGATTTTCTTGTGACATATTGTTGTACTACTGAGGTGTGTTCATGGCCCCACTTTATATATTGACAAACTTTAAAGCCTTTTATGGGGAAGAAAATATGCAACATATTTTATTTGATGGACATAAACTGAACTACGAAACCTTTGATTACATTTGCCTATTATAGATGAACCCGCATGACCCCTGCATCTGAAACTATTAAAACTGTTGAATTGCCTGAGTTTATAAATAGATGTATTTGGGATTGACCATCCCCATGTGGGTGAGTAGCGCTCACTGTGCCTTGGCCAGGACAACAGATGTTTAACATGTCGGAACATTATATTGGGTGCATTTTTATTAATGCGAAGGGTCCTCATTTGTTGTGGACTTAACGTGTCAAGTATCAGTTTTGGGCAATAAGGAATGTAATTACCTTTAAGTGTTGATGCTATGTTCATTAATACTTCAGTGAACGTTTACTGTCCAAACTCATTTTATTAAACCTGTGAATTCACCAACTTTATGTTGACTCTCTAAGCATGTTTTCTCAGGAAACTAAAGCAGGTATTGACGTGCATGGAAATCAAGCATCATGATAGGATGCATTTATAGAGATCATCTGGGGTTTTATAAACTGGGAATGATTTCAACCATTGAATAATGTTTAAGACAATTTTAATAACATTTGCACTTTTATTCATGTAATAAATGTAATGATAATCTTTTATCTGTTGCTCTACATACTATCTGCTGTTGATCCACGTCACGTGACACCCAAATATTATTTCCGCTGCATTTGACCAATTTGGGGGTGTCACAGAGATGACTACGAGGAACAAGCTCGTCTAGAGAAGAGGTATAAATTCAGTCATCAAGCATTAACATTTCATTTCAATCTTTATGTTCATTTATACCTTTTCCTATCCAATTATCTCTTCCAGACAGAAGGGTAGAGACCGGTCCCAAATGGTCACTCAGCAAAATGCCAACAAGGGGCACGGTCAAACTAATGACCGCTATGGATCTTACAGGAGGAACGGTAATGACAATTACCGTAACAATAACAACAAGTCCAACAACAACAGGTCCCTAAATTCTTAAACCTTTCTATGTTAAGTTGCTGTATGTTTTACATACTAACATGTCAACATCATAAACAGGAACTCTGCGAGTGGATGTGACCAAAATGCTAAGGGTCAGCAGTCCAACAACTCGTCTTCATCTGGTAAACCATCATTTAAACTTCAGTGCAGTCATGTTTATACCAAATAATCATGTCTCACGCGTATTTCTTAAACAGGCTCTCAGGTAGCAAGGGTACCTCCAAGAGTTTACCCCTACCCAATCTGCATGACTTGTAGTCGTATTCATCCTGGACCATGCCGTAAGGCTGCCGGAGTTTGTTTCAAGTGTGGACAATCCGGAAACATGTTGAAAGATTGCAAGAATGGAGATACTGCTGGTACTTCTAGTGCTGATCTTCCTAAGCCACCAGCTTCGGGGCATGTCTACACTACCACAAGGGACCAAGCCAATAAGTCTTCAGGTACTATCACTGGCATCCTCTTTATGAATGGTCTGCTTGCGTTTTATTCGATACTGGCGCTACTCATTCAGTCATATCCACTACGTATGCCACAAGTATTAATAAAATCCCGATGCCACTAGAGAATATTTTAAGTATATCTATGCCTATGCGAGACATTATACGTATTACCCAAGTGTACAGAGATCTTCCACTAGAATTCGATGATAAGATTCACCCACTAGACGCACTTCCTTTGGATATGTGCGAGTTTGATCTCATCTTAGGCATGGACTGGTTATCAAAGCACCATGCTACTACATATCGGGTTATCTTCGCTGATGTTCAAGCACCAAAGTACATTCATAATGGTTTTATACCAGGAAAGTCAGTGCATATCATTTCTACGTTAGAAGCTCGTGCTTTACTATCTCATGGTTGCGAGGGCTTCTTAGCTTCAATTCAGGATATTACCACCGAAGTGTCGTTGATCCAAGATCAGCCAGTTGTTTCAGAATTCCCCGATGTATTCCCAGAAGAACTTTCGGGTATACCACCTATCCGTGAAGTAGAGTTTAACATCGAGCTCATCCCAGGAGCTTAACCAATCTCTAAGGCACCTTATCGCATGGCTCCCGTAGAGCTCAAGGAGTTAAAAGATCAGCTGCAGGAATTATTGGAGCGAGGTTTCATCCGTCTGAGTATATTACCATGAGGTGCACCGGTACTTTTTGTCAAGAAGAAGGATGGAAGCATGCGTTTATGATTTGACTATCGTGAGCTGAATAAGATCACGATTAGGAACCGTTATTCAGTACCGCGAATCGATGATCAGTTTTACCAACTTCAAGGTGCCAAGCATTTCTCCAAGATCGATCTAAGATCTGGTTATCATTAGTTGCGAGTGAAAGAGCAGGATATTCTTAAGACTGTTTTTCGCACCAGATATGGCCATTATTAGTTCGTAGTTATGCCTTTCGGACTCACTAATGCTCCTACGGTATTCATGGACCTTATGAATCGCGTATTCCACGAGTACTTAGAAATTTTTTTATTGTATTCATCGATGACGTCCTCATCTTCTCCAAATCCAAGGAAGAACATGAAGAACATCTACGTATTGTGCTACAAATTCTTAGTCAGAAGCGGTTGTATGCCATATTTTCTAAGTGTGAATTTTGGCTGAACAAGGTGGCATTTCTAGGCCACATTGTCTCTACAGAAGAGATTACTATGGATCCTGCGAAGGTTGAAGCTATCACTAAATGGCCAAGACCGATGTTTGCAACTGAGGTTCGTAGTTTTATAGGCTTAGTTGGGTATTATCGCATATTCGTGGAGAACCTTTCAAGACTAGCCTTACCTTTGACCAAGTTGATGCGGAAAGGAGAGAAATTCGTTTGGACTGATGGCCGGGAGAAGAGATTTGAAGAACTCAAACAGCTGTTAGTATCTGCACCTATTCTTACTCTCCCATCTAGTACAGATGGATTTCAAATATATAGCGACATTTCGGGTAAAGGATTAGGTTGTGTACTGTGACAACCACGGTTTTGAGGTTCGTCACTTAGCTTTATTTTGTGCATATTTCGTGAACTTATGTGCCTTTATGTGTTTACGTGTTATTTGGTGTGAACAGAGTGTGGTTGGGACATCGTTTTCGGGTACGAGGTACTTGTGAGTGAAACGATGTGTGCTTTTTTTCTTGTTCATGAGCTCAGAAAGCAGTGACTATGAATTATGATGGTGTTATTTAGTGGTTTACGTATACGTATATAAATTATAGTAAATCGTACTTTTACTATTTAAGGTTTAGCATTTAGAGGTCTCGGATGAGGTAATTAGTCACGGGAGTATTTTTGGGATGGTTTTAAGTCATTTAGGACTTAGTTAGTTAGTTTATTTCATATTTCAAGAGTTTTTATAAAACTGTATATTTTACGTCTTTTACGATATACGCGTAAATTTGACTAGTTTTACGGTTTTGAGGTTTTGGAGGCTTTAGGAGCTAAAAAAAATTAAGAAAAATTAAGGTAATATTATTAATACATTTATTAATAATAAAAAGAAAGAAAAAACGAAATTTAAGGGCTATAGGCCGGTTATAAAAAAAAGGAAGGAAAAGAAAAAGGGAAAAAGTAGGGGAATTATATATGGCAACTTTACTTGGGTTGGGATTGGTATTATAACTATATAAGGTGTTAAATAACATAGAAAGAAACATAAATCCCTGGAGAATCAAGGAGGTCGACTTTTTTTTGGGTTTTTAGGGTTCTTCATATTTTTTTTGTCTTCCATTGATCTTAAGGTAAAACCTTCAAATCCCTTTTCAATTAAAGTGTTTTTAATTTTTTCATAATCATTCAATGATGGATTTAGGTTAGGGTTTATATTAAAATCAGTATAGTAATAATATGTAATGATTAGAATAATTAGTGTTTAAAATAAATAAATTGTTGGGTAATTAATTAGGTTAGTTTAATTAAATTCGTAATTAAAAACTGGGCAGAATTTTAGGGCAAATGTTTTGATCATATCTAGAGTTCTACAAACTTTTAATTTTCGAATCTTATATCCCTGGAATGTTAATCGAATTGGCTTTCAATTGCAAGAAACTAGAATTAAATTGGAGGTCGAGAAGTAGGTCAAAAACAGGTTACAACAGTCGGACGTCAAAACAGTTTTGAAATCAGTCAGGTTTAATTTAATGTTTTAAGGTGGTTAGGGTACATAGGAGTAAAATTGGACTTTCAAACGAACATGAGAGTTAGTTTATATGTTATATAAGATATCTGTAAGAGGTCTAATCAATTGGGATAGTTGAAGAACCTCTGATTATAACAAACTTTTCATATGTTCAAAATCGGTAAAATTTGGATAGGCGAAAGTATAAGTTGTATATCAGGGACTTAAAATTTGCTTTGATGTTGGGGAAAGGGCTGAGATTTTAGCTAACACATATAAGTTTATTGGATTTTCATGTCAAGGAATGTGGGTTAGGTTTGGTGGGCGTTTGGCTCATAATACGGAGTATGCAAATCGGGACTGTTTTGGGTAAAATGTTAACGGGACGGGTTATAAACTTTACTAAGTTAAGGGCTTATAGAGGGGTGTAATGGGATGCTTATAGCACATAAATGAGGTTAAGTTGTAGGATAATATTAGATATCCATCATAGATTGATGAGACATTTTGGTATGTGGTTCATCTCTTGATTGTATATGTTTGTGTGTTTAGATTTTCGGTAGAGCGCGGATATTTGGAGAAGCTTGAATCAGGTGAGTTTCATAGTACCATATCTTTTAATGATTTTGACTTCTAGATGGGATGGAAGAGACACTCGTTATGGTTTTGTAAAATTGTTTCTGTGAATGTTTTATGATTGGTGATGGACTTATGTGTACTTATGTGATTAACTACTAATTGATTCATGATTGTTTTGTGATTTGACTTGGTACCAAGGGGATGTTGACAAGGCGGGGCCTTGGGATTGGTTCATAGGTGTATGGGCGCCTATGGGACCATGGTGTTTGGAAAGGCTTGGAGCCTTGAAATTTGGTTTGGTATGATTAATCTTGAATTGTTAGTTGTTAATGCATATTTGTAACACATTGTCCATATATTTTTATTGTTGGTGGTTATTCACAGCTTATATTATAACTGATTTGAGTTTGGAGTCTAAACCTATGACTCTCACCAACATTATGTTGACGTGTTTTAGAGTCTCATTCAGGTGAGAATGTGGTTAAGCATGAGAATAGGAGTGGCAAGCTTTGGAGGCTTAGGATTGCATTTGGAGGAACCCCATTTTCCTCTTAGTGTTTATTTGATGTTTAAATAAGTGATACATGGTAGACACCTATATGGTTGCTTTGTTTATGTTAATTGTTTGTCTCAGGTAAGCGTTAGGGACTGTTACCTACTTACCTAGACTCCTGAATTGTTGAGATATGTCATGACATTTGTGTCACCATTTTATGACATTTCTTATTTCATTTAGTTATCTCTATAGACACGCCATGTTGTGATGATATTCATACGTCGCGCCCCATATTCCGCCATGGTAGGGTGTGACAGAATGGTATCAGAGCCAATGGTTATAGAGAATTAGGTTGCCTAGTCTCGTAGCCTAGTCTATAGCTTAAGGGTCCTCGCATATAGGCGTCGTAGGAGTATGTGTGCATTTGATATTAATTGAAGTTTTTCTTGATGTTATTGGTTTTTACTTGCGATGTGTGTTAAGTTTTGACTAGTATGGGTTGAACCATGGTAGTTTATACTTAGCCACATGTTATTTTCTATTCCGGTTGTGACTAGTGCGGGTTGAACCATAATCGTACGCGCTAGTCATTGTTGTATTTTGCTTAAATTGTACATTATAGTACATAATTTGGTACAGTGTAGTTTCTGTCTTTTGTTGAGTTATTTTAGGTAAAAGGGACTCAACCCGGTAAAATATATTACACCAAAAAACGTTGAAGTACAATGGATGCAGGTGATTTCCTACATCACAGCCCGTTACATGAGCTACAACCACGCACATCAAGTGCGACAACCAAAACCTAACATATAGTGACAAGCCACTACTAGGTGGAACTAGTGAAGAAAAAACATAAAGTAATATATAAAAACATAAGATATGAATCCTAGTTCGTTTCAAGCCCAACGACTTCATGTCTTCTTCACATAACCAAGGATAGAAAGCATAGGCAAGCATATCCAGCGTGTAACAAGGAGTATCTCTGGAAAACGAAATAGCCAGCAAATACCACCTTCAAAACCAATAACAATTCCATAATAGCCGAGTAATCTCGATGTGCTTTAAATAATCATAAAACCTTGAAGTATAACGAGTGCCAAATGAAATTATTATAAGAACTCGTTGAGGAGTGCCATCCTCACCGAGTGAATATGAATGTGACACATTCATAATCAACTTCCAACCATCACCTTAGTCATCAGTAGATGCTACCAAAATAATAACAAGACCAGATAAATGGACCAAATCCATAACATGTTGCAGGTCTCCAACACCGTAACATATTAACAGATAAATAAACATCATCCTCTCCCCAAACCCATGACCTACAAACACCCATATAACACCGTACGCAGCACACAGCTGCACTAGCCGAAAACATCCACAAATAACCATCGCATACACCACAAACAGCCACAATCCCCAGCGAGCCAGAAAATATATTAAAATAAACAGTAAAAAACCCTAGAAACTAGAGTTTCCTTGATCTCGCCTGCACCATCACATACCCTGATACACTACCATATATACGACTCTAAAACCACGGATAGGACCATAAGCAAATGATCCAGCAGCACCTTACCAACGAGACACCCAAACGAAACCCACACATGAAGATGATTCAGAGATCCATCATCACAGCGGCCATCCCAAGTAACCCTAAAAAGGGTATTAACCATATGAATCGGCCAATACACACGATCCATTGAAAGACCTAGATCAATCAATAACCAGCATCGAAACCCTTCAAAATATCATAACAAAACGAAGCCCTAAAAGGGTTAGGGTTTCGGCTGCATAGGAGGATTTCCAATAGATATAAAACGTGAATATAAGCACACCACTTCTATAAAAAACATGCTCTGAAAATCGATTGTATATCCAAAACCAATCAAACTAGTTTCAAAGATCTGCTACATGACATTCATTGATTCTTCGAAAAGAAACCAAAGAACAAGCCATAGAACAGAAAATCAAGGACTAATATGACTGATTATAGATAGAGATATGATTGGAAGAGAGATTAAGGCCAGAAATTAAAGATAGAAGTGGCGGCCGGAAATCCCCCTAAGGGGAGAGAGAATTAGGGCACTTTCAGCCGTATAGTATTTTTTTCTTTTGATGTTTAAGTCATGTTCCCTAAGAATCATGTGGTGGTTCGAGTTACTAGGAGTACGTGGATAAGAAGGATTTTAAGTAGTTTCCATTCTGATGGGCGACATGACTTATAATTGATTATGTTTTCGTTTTGGATTTTGTCTTTGCTGTTTTAGCTAGACTATGGATTTCTGTATTCTAGGAGTTTGACTATGTTTTTTAATAGTTGGAGCTTTTGACCTTATTGTTTATGTGGTTATGTGCTTAGGTGAGTTGATGGATGAATGTTTTATGTGTTGTATTGATTCTTATAAGTGTCATCATAGGAGGGACTGCATTGGGGAAAGGGTAATTGTATAAGTATGGTGGCCAACATAGTTATACAAGTACCACAACTTCAATGGATTCCTAAGTATGATTGCATGAAAGAGGATTAATACATGCTTGTATTGTAGATGTTGGACGGATTTGAGTATATGTATCCTAATATGCCAATATATGTATGATCACCTATTATTATCGATTGTATCCTTAGGAGGGTGGTAACTCACTTCTTTTTAGATATTCAACCTCCGTTGTAGCATATTCTTCGAGTATTTCACGTGTCCGTTTTAAAATGGTGTTTTTGGTTTTAAGTCTACTGAAATAACTTGGGATTTATTTTGGGATAATGAAATCTTTTGTGTTGAGTCTTACATTCTTTTGGTCGGTATATATTGAAAAAAAGACTTAGAAATTCTACTATAGAGTTAGATAGTTGGTTGTATTCGGTAAAATAAGGGTAGGGTGTAGGAGTCGTGTTTGCAACCAGATATAGAATAAGTTTTTTTTATGTAATCAACACTTATTTATTTCAAATTCTAAAAGACCTTCTTTAAAATAAAGCAAAATAAAATTTTTCTACTTAAATATTTCATATAAGTGAGTTTAATTGATATCCATCATTTATAATTATATAAACAAGACTAAACAAAGTTCATGAAAATTTTGCATACATTTATTTCTTTTCATTTAAAAAGGATTACGTTAATTACTAAGATGATTCTTTAATTTTTAAAACAACTAGTATATAATTGTTTTGGTCATAACTTGTTCATTTTTAAAGTTTTTTCGGGTGATTCAAAAGCCTAAAATTATGTACTCGGAACGTACTTTTCAAATATTCAGAATGTATAGTCATGGGAGGTCATTAGCCTGGTCGAAGTTGTTGTACAAGTGTCGGGTTCAAGGTTGAGTTTTGAATAGTAGTTTTTAAACTTTTGATTTGGGATGTTCGGGGTACCTAGTCTTTGAGTTGAGTCTTGAGATCGTATAGAGGGTTGTTTGTAGATTGTTTGAGTCACATAGATGTGGAGAGGTAAAGAAAAATATTCTTTTAGGAAAAGTCGATGTCGTGCAAGGTTTAAAAAAATATGTCACGCGGTGTAATATGTTTTGGTTGCCATTGGGTGTTTCTTGGATTATTTTTCGTTGTCATCATTTTGAATTGATACATGTTTTGGATTTGAGTTTTCTTTTGAGTCTCGTGGTTTTTAACTTGTTTTAACTAGTGCACGTGACATGTCGTTAGTTATCCGTAGTTTTGATTCGTTGGTCGTGTCTGGTGGGTTCTAGATGTAGTTTTGGTTTTGTATTGATTAAGAGCATTGATATAGTCATATGAGAGAATAGTTGGAATGCCCATTGTGATGGGGAATGAGTTAGAAGTTCGTAGAAAGACGAACTAATGTGGTCATGAGGTCTCTTAGGAGTGCCAAGGGAGATGAATAAAGATTTGTATAAAGTATGGATATTGGCACAAGTAACGTATCATAGAGAATGTTGGGAGGGGATGTGATATTTCAAAGGTACTTGTGATATTCGTTAGGTATGTAAAATTTTCCGAAATTTTTTTAAGATTTAGTAGGTTTACCTATTATCTTGAAGTACAACCATGAAAAGAGCCAGTAGAAGGAGCAAGATGAGTTGTAGTTAGTGCCTTTCCAAGGCAAATCTTGATGGAATGGTTTTAAAGACATGTGTTGTTAGAAATTCCCATGAATGCAAGATAAAGGTTGAGTTGCCTGGTAGTAAATGTGATGTGAAAGAGGTTGGATGGGTTGATAAGAAGGAGTATCGATATTTTAGAATGTGTATAGAATTTCGCGAGTAGAAAGTGGTAGAAATTTGTATGTGTTGCTGCCAACAGAGGATGCAGGGATGATGTTAAGAATGTTGAATGGACGCTTTGGGTTTACGGTTATGCATTTGGCTTCACCAAAGCACTAGCGGTTTTCATGGAGTCAATGAATCGAGTGTGCATGACCGTTTATAAACAGGTTGTCATCGGGAGTATTGACGACATCTTGATCTACTTAAAGTCTTAGAAGGAGAGTGAGGCGAATTATGTGTTTGTTTTGGAGTGGTTTAGAAAAAGGAATTATACGTGAGATTTTCAAGTGTGAGTTTTAGTATTAATTTTACCATGATGAGTAGTTAGAGATGATGGCATATCATGGAACCCGTAAGGGGCGAAGTGAAGAAGGATGAGGAAGCATTTTAGAGACTAAAGAGGTGAATCGGATAATGAGTAGATCCTGGCATTATCAGAAGGACTGGATGAATTCGTGAAGCATGACGATACGTGGAGCAAGGATTTGGATGCGTACGAGGACGACAAAGAAAGGCGATTGCTTATACGTTGTAGGAACTGGAGATTTAGAAGAACTAGATAAGACTTAGTTAGTAGAGCTGGATTGTTAGATGTGCCTAGAATGCTAGAGGCATTTGGTGTACGAGACGTAGAGAATGATCTATACGGATCATGAACGTCTCCAATAAATATTCAGTCCTCTGGATTAAACATTTGGCAAAGGTGATGGGTGGAGTTAAGTGATGAAGGAAAATTGCAAGGCCAAGTACCATCTGGGAAAGGCAAGCATAGTTAATGAGACATGGAATAAGAGGGAGGAAGTGATGCTGAGACAAAATTTAGCTATATGAATGATGTGTTAGGAGTGTTTGGATGAAGGATGTAAGATGCACGAGTAGTTGTCTAAAGCAGAGAACGCGTCAATATTTATGTTGTGTGGCTTGGACAATCATATGGAGAAAAGGGACATAGGCTATACTTCCTACATAGATAGGAGTAGCATAGAAGGGGCGGTGTAAGGACGAAGATGGTAGAGGGGATACATAATATGATAGAGGAATAAGTACGATGGGAGTTAGGTGATAGTCGATAGACTGAATAATTCATCCCATATTCTAAGAGGAATGAGAAGTCAAGTAGTTGAGAAGTTGGAAGGATTGCGTACGGATGTGATGGAATAGGAGTTTCTGCATAAAAATTAGCCTAAGAAGTATGGAATGCTTTATGAAGGATTATGGTAAGGGAATAAATGATGGGAATTAAGCATAGTATACCGTTGATAGACTAATGGTTGGTATGAGCATACCATAAGGATAATGGAGGAAGACACCTAGAGCATTGGCGTGCGGTTTAGAGATTGTTGGGGAATGTATTTTATTTAGGAATAGTTCTTCTACAAAGAGGGTCACTAGTGAGAGGGGCGTATTCCTCACTGATGAGAATGTAGGGAATAAAAGAGGATCGCCTAAATTATTGGCTGGAGATGAGATATAAGATGGTATAGAAATTATGATTATGGAGGGACAAGCGAGAAGTAGTATGGAGGAAGCATGGATTGAGGGAGGAAAGGGTTGTCAAGATAGTGTAGTGATATAGAAGGGAAACCCGTTAGGTCTGGTGATAGGAAATGTAGTAGAAACTGTTGGAGTTAGTCCTTAGAAGATGAGGTGGATCACCGTTACGGTAGGGTGATGTTAGAAGCAGTCGACATATTGGACCGGAGTTGGAAAGGAATACTACAAGAGGTGGTGGCAGTGCTTAAGTAGAGGTTGAAAATGGCAAAGGACCGATAAGAGAGCTGTGTGGACAAGAGGCGTAAGCCGTTGGGATTTGAGATTGGGGATAAGGTTATGCTATAGGTTTCACCATGGAGATCTAAGTGACGTGGTTTGGGATGAAAGGGAAGTTAACACCCAGAATTGTGGGTCCATTCGAAATCTTCGAAAGGATTGGACCAGTGGCTTATAGGTTGGAATTACTGGGAGACTTGATTAGTATGCGTGATGTATTTCATGTGTTAAACTTGAGGAAATGCTTAGCAAGAACCTACTTTTAAGTACCGCTGGATGATATTAGTACGGATACGAGTCTTCGTTTCATCGAATAGCCGGTAGATATTTTGGATCGTGAAGCTAAGACGTTGTAAAAATTAATATAACATAGTTATGGGTATATGGAATTTGAAACGTGGACTAGAGTTTACGTAGGAACGGGAGGAGTTTATGAGGAACAAGTATCCTCAACTATTGTTAATGACGGTCCTAAGAAGTAAATCTCGGGATGAGATTTCTATTTGGAGGGAGTGATGTGACAACCACGGTTTTGAGCTTCGTCACTTAGCTTTATTTTGTGCATATTTCGTGAACTTATGTGCCTTTATGTGTTTACGTGTTATTTGGTGTGAACAGAGTGTGGTTGGGACATCGTTTTCGGGTACGAGGTACTTGTGAGTGAAACGATGTGTGATGTTTTTCTTGTTCATGAGCTCAGAAAGTAGTGACTATGAATTATGATGGTGTTATTTAGTGGTTTACGTATACGTATATGAATTATAGAAAATCGTATTTTTACTATTTAAGGTTTAGCATTTAGAGGTCTCGGATGCGGTAATTAGTCACGGTAGTACTTTTTGGGATGGTTTTAAGTCATTTAGGACTTAGTTAGTTAGTTTATTTCATATTTCAAGAGTTTTTATAAAACTGTATATCTTACGTCTTTTACGGTATACTCGTAAATTTGATTAGTTTTACGGTTTTGAGGTTTTGGAGGCTTTTGGAGCTAAAATAAATTAAGGAAATTTAAGGTAATATTATTAATACAATTATTAATAATAAAAAAAAAAGAAAAAACGAAATCTAAGGGCTATAGGCCGGTTATAAGAAAAAAGAAGGAAAAGAAAAAGAGAAAAAGTAGGGGAATTATATATGGCAACTTTACTTGGGTTGGGATTGGTATTATAACTATATAAAGTGTTAAATAACATAGAAAGAAACATAAATCCCTGGAGAATCAAGGAGGTCGACTTTTTTTTGGGTTTTTAGGGTTCTTCATATTTTTTTTGTCTTCCATTGATCTTAAGGTAAAACCTTCAAATCCCTTTTCAATTAAAGTGTTTTTAATTCTTTCTTAATCATTCAATGATGGATTTAGGTTAGGGTTTATATTAAAATAAGTATATTAATGATATGTAATGATTAGAATAATTTGGGTTTGAAATAAATAAATTGTTGGGTAATTAATTATGTTAGTTTAATTAAATTCGTAATTAAAAACTGGGCAGAATTTTAGGGCTAATGTTTTGATCATATCTAGAGTTATATAAACTTTTAATTTTCGAATCTTAAATCCCTGAAAAGGTAATGGAAATGGATTTCAAATGCAAGAAACTATAATTTTATTGGAGGTCGGGAAGTGGGTCGAAAATAAGTTACAACCATCGGAGGTCAAAACAGTTTTGAAATCAGTCAGGTTTAATTTAATGTTTTAAGGTGGTTAGTGTACTTAGGAGTAAAATTGGACTTTCAAACGAACATGAAAGTTAGTTTATATGTTATATAAGATATCTGTAAGAGGTCTAATCAATTGGGATAGTTGAAGAACCTCTGATCATAACAAACTTTTCATATGTTCAAAATTGGTAAAATCTGGATAGGCGAAAGTATAAGTTGTATATCAGGGACTTAAAATTTGCTTTGATGTTGGGGCAAGGGCTGAGATTTTAGCTAACACATATAAGGTTATAGGATTTTCATGGAAAGGAATGTGGGTTAGGTTTGGTGGGCGTTTGGCTCATAATACGGAGTATGAAAATGGGACTGTTTTGGGTAAAATGTTAACGGGACGGGTTATGAACTTAACTAAGTTAAGGGCTTATAGAGGGGTGTAATGGGATGCTTATAGCACATAAATGAGGTTAAGTTGTATGAGAATGTTAGATATCCATCATAGATTGATGAGACATTTTGGTATGTGGTTCATCTCTTGATTGTATATGTTTGTGTGTTTAGATTTTCGCTAGAGTGCGGATATTTGGAGAAGCTTGAATCAGGTGAGTTTCATAGTCCCATATTTTTTAATGATTTTGACTTCCAGATGGGATGGAAGAGACACTCGTTATGGTTTTGTAAATTGTTGCTGTGAATGTTTTATGATTGGTGATGGACTTGTGTGTACTTATGTGATTAACTACTAATTGATTCATGATTGTTTTGTTATTTGACTTGGTACCAAGGGGATGTTGACAAGGCGGGGCCTTGGGATTGGTTCGTAGGTGTATGGGCGCCTATGGGACCATGGTGTTTGGAAAGGCTTGGAGCCTTGGAATTTGGTTTGGTATGATTAATCTTGAATTGTTAGTTGTTAATGCATATTTGTAACACATTGTCCATATATTTTTATTGTTGGTGGTTATTCACAGCTTATAATATGACTGATTTGAGGTTGGAGTCTAAAGCTATGACTCTCACCAACATTATGTTGACGTGTTTTAGTGTCTCTTTCAGGTGAGAATGTGGTTAAGCATGAGAATAGGAGTGGCTAGCTTTGGAGGCTTAGGATTGCATTTTGAGGAACCCCCTTTTCCTCTTAGTCTTTATTTGATGTTTGAATAACTGATACTTGGTAGACACCTATGCGGTTGCTTTGTTTATGTTAATTGTTTGTCTCGGGTAAGCTGTAGGACTGTTAACTACTTACCTAGACTCCTGCATTGTTGAGATATTGTCATGACATTTGTGTCACCATTTTATGACATTTCTTATTTCATTTATTTATCTCTATAGACACGCCATGTTGTGATGATATCCATACGTCGCGCCCCATATTCCGCCATGGTGGGGTGTGACATGTAGTCATGCAACATGGGAAGGTGATTGCATACGCATCACGTAAGCTGAAGCCTTATGAGGAGAATTATCCTACCCATGACTTAGAGCTAGCAACAGTAGTCTTTGCACTTAAAATCTGGAGACACTACATATATGGTGAATCATGTGATATCTTCACTAATCACAAGAGTCTCAAGTACATTTTCACTCAGAAAGAGCTTAATATGAGGCAGAGAAGATGGTTGGAACTACTCAAGGACTATGACATCAATCTTCAGTATCGTCCCAGCAAGGCGAATGTAGTGGCAGATGCTCTCAGCAGGAAGTCAGGTATGATTAACGATATCAAGATACAGGAGGAAATCATACGTTACTTAGAGCGACTAAACATGGAAATCTTAGTACGTGGACAACATGGATATTGGGCTAATCTGAGAATTGGGCCAGACTTAATTTCTCAGATCAAGGCAGCTTAGAATGATGATGGTTAGATTTGGGCTATTATTCAAATCTTGATCGGCAGACATAATTTTGTGTGGACGAAGAAGGCATCGTATGGCAAGGAACTAAGCTATGCGTTCTGGATGATCAGACACTCCGAGAAGCTCTATTGACAGAAGCTCACAGCTCTCCGTTCTCTATTCATCTAGGATCCACCAAAATGTATCATGACATTTGATATGAGTGAAATCTCATATCAATTCTAACATATCAAACCCTAAAACTCAAAGAAAAATACCAGATTTTATGTGTAAAAAGCAGTATTATGGGGTATTCTTTGTTTTTTATGATTTTGTAGGTAAAAAGATACAATTGGTGAAAAAAAGGATTCCAAGGCATTTATATTGAAGAAAAGACAAAAGAAGGACTCAATGTGACAAGATCAAAGTCAAAGGACCTTTCTTGCCAAACTGCCAAAGTTGAAGGAATTAAAGTGCAAATTCAACAAAGTCAAGATCAAAGTCAAAGAAAGTCAAAAGACCTCAAGTGACAAAGGTCAACATTGTTCAAAACTCAAGTGAAAGGGTTGATTATGACAAGTTATGAAGTGCTTATACTTAAAACATAGAATCTGCCAACTTGAGGGACTTAAACTGTCAATTTGGAAAGTTAAATATGGCTTGATCCGAGTGACTTAGCTTTCAACCAATGGGAGTCCAAGAAAAGAAAGATTCAGATTGCCACTTCATCTCAATTAATGAGGAGTGATAAGAATCTATACATTAACATCCACTACACATATTCAGCCAATCAAAAATCGTCTTTTGGATAACGCTCCATGTCTTCATTTATCATCCAACCCAAGACTGCCACGTGGCACATCTCTTCCCAGAAAGCATAGCACGCTAGAGGCTGTTTCATGAAGAGCTATAAACATGGAAAATGATCAACACGACAAGGCGAATACAACCCAGCAAGCCAATTAACAAATCATCCAGTGAATCAAAATTCCCAAATTGATGAAGAACGCATGATGAACTTAATTCCAAAATTTGACACCTGGCAACCTCCCATTGGCTAGGACACGTCACATACCTCTCCTACATCTTATTGCTAGTCTATAAATACCTTGTTATCATCTCATTTGTTGTATTGTAGCTTAAGTGTGAAATTCACATACTTAGCCAAATCTGTTTCTCTTTCACTTTCCGTAGTTAAAACTACTTAAGGTGATTGACAACCATCTTAAGTTAGTTATTTAGGTTGTTGTAACTACTTTACACCATTAATAAATATTCAGTTCACTCAAAATCTCTTCTATTCTACTTCATTACTGTTCATACCTTCATGTTCTTGATTCTGTTATTCTACCATGAATAATTGAGTCAAGATTGTTGTTTTGGAAGGTTTTTGAGTGACCAGTATTGTTGCAATCAATTTCCTCTACCAGTTCTTGGCAAAGACCAAAGTCAGCCATTGTAGCAAGACATTTATGATTTATGATGGTGATTGGTGGTGATCTGGTGGTTGATTTGTGATTCATAGGTGTTGATATACTAAATTAGAGAGTTCAACACTCGCTTCTCCTTCAGTGGTGGCTTCATAGCTAAAAAGTGCTCAATCTATTTTACTTTTCCACTCAATTGTTGACTGCATGTTAGTTTTCTAGTTTTAGAGTAGAATTGATTGCTTATGCCTGTTATGTGATCTTTGTTAGCTTGCTGATATGGTTTGTTTGCCTTTCATGATAATCTGTTAGCTTCAATATTCTTGGATAGCTTAATTCTTGATCATACCAGTAACTAGTGTTTGGATCACTAGCCATAGTTTGATTCAGCTAGTGAAATTTGAATTCAAGAGTTTACATATACTTACAAACTGGTATAAAGTGTTTTTGCAAAGTTTGGAAGTTAACTTAATAGTCAGACAGGGTATAGGTCACTTAAAACTTTGGGTCAGTCGCTTGTGTTAAAAACAAGCTAGTTTCAAACCATCATAATTTGTTCAAAACTTGGATTTAGAACATGATTTTTGGTTCTATGGAAAGCTTAACATCCTACCTTTCATAATTGATAAGCCACATTATATAGTTCTCATTGTAGAAGAGCAATAAGCCCTTAAAAGTCTTTCTGGTAAATGCAAGTTTCTGTTATGGCTTATTTTCATTTCTAGCTTATTCACTTCATAAAGTCCTCATTTCAATGGAATGTAGCTGCAATGCTACATTAACCTCAAGCACACAGCTTGAACAACCACTATATCATATGACATGCCATATGATAATTACATTACAAAACTAATGACTCCTATAGGAAAGAACCACCTAAAGGAACATAAACAATGAAAAAACAAACATAATGATTAATGAGAAGTGCGAGTATCCGGCTGACGAGTTCCATGGCGATCATCAATCACAATGTCTTCATCAGTCTCACTATCCGCATTAAGCACATCATTAGAATGACCAAAGCCATCCTCCCAATCAGTCCCATCATCCATTAAACCACTCAAAACACCAAAAGAGTTTTTGCTGCTCGTACCCGGTTGACTAGAATCAAGAGCCAAAGACTTGTTATTAAGAAATCCACGCTTAAGAATAGAACCAGCTTTCTTAGGAGCATTCTGAACAGTAGTACCTGTAGAATCATTTTTCTTAGGCTTATTCGCCTTAGAACTATCCCCTTTCTCAACAGCACGGTAATAAAGATTAATAGGTGGTTTAGTGAGTTTAATACCAGCAACCTGGAGTTGCTTATTCTTACCCTTTTTCTTTCTATTGTTCACAACCTCATAACCCTCATTATCAATCTCATTAGCTACCTTATTATCGTCCACATTAACAATCGTATTAATGACATCCTTAGGCAATTTCGGACATTCAGCATCATGATGATCAAATATACAGCACATCGAGCAGCGGGGGGGAGTCCACTCGTATTCTATACCAATATTAGCCATCGTATGTCCCTTATCCTTACCAATAGGAATAGCAACAACTAAAGAATCCTTAGGAGGATGATCAGCAGAAATCTCAATTAAAACACGTGCATAGGTACTCCTTCCCCATGAAGATAGGCACATCTCACTTGTATAAGAATCAAGAAGAATAGGCCTCCCAATCTGAGTAGTGATTAGACTAAGACCCACCGCCGAATATGCAACTATGGGAACATGATGCAATTTGACCCACACCGGTGCTTTCCTAATCTCCTCCTTCACAAGTAAAGAATCCGGAGACCATATATTCAAAATCAGTGGAACCATACGTATTAACCATGGCCCACTCTCTATAACTCTTTCCATTCCAACTTTAGAATCAAATTGAAATAAAAAGAACTCACCATGAAGTTGGACACGCTTGATTCCAAATTTCGCCCACGCTTTCTTAACATAGTTTTCAACCAAAGGAAACGCCAATCTCTTCCCTATAAAATGACCATATAATGTATGCGTCAATCGTGCCCTAACCTGATCAACCACATCGAGAGGAATAGTAACCGCTGCCCCTTCAACATGTTCTTCATTACGGAGTTCTTTTACACGTGCAACTCTTTTAGCTTGACCATGTAACATGGACACAAAAGAGGGTTTTGGAACAGCAGTTGATGGTGCAGGAGCCCTACATGGAGTAACAACCCTTGTATCACTCTGCTCGGATGGAATCGTATCAGCCATACATGGAGTAACACCCCTTGTATCATTCTGGATATCATGATCATTAGCCATACTAGTCGTTCCAACCTCCTTCAATACTGGCTGCTTGAGTGAACTTGCATCCGTATGTATCTGGTTTGAGCATTCTGTCCCATCACCATCATGTATCTCGGTCGATACATGTTTGGGCTCACCATCTGACCTTTCTGTAGTGTCACCCCCAAACGATGGAAGAACACCACTCGATTCATAATCATTAATCATGACTCCATCCTGACGCGACGAGGTAATGGAAACCCTAGACACCATATATTTTACCGGGATTGGAGTCCCTTTACCCAAAAAAAAAAAAAAAAAAAAAAAAGTCCTCATTTCCAAAAATCAGTTTAATAAGTCATCAAAATAAGTTTTGACCTTGGTCAACTTTGGTCAACTTTTGGTCAACGCTGGTCAAAATAAGCACTTTGAGCTTATTGTCTTTTCTTGCTTATTCTGTTGGTGATTTTCATATTTTCTTGGATATGTGTCATTTATTTGGGCTTTTAATCATATTTTGAGAAAATTAGACCTTGTGCTTATTCCAATAAGCTCAACTCTTAAAAGTGGCTTATTCAAAAAGTGCTTATTAGAGTTTTAGACAACCACAACTTAATTCCTTGGACATGGCTAGTTTAAATTGAATTTGCAATTTTTTGAAACTGATTTCACCTTATTTGGTTGATTAGAACTCAAGATATAGCTTAAAAACCATTAAGCCCGTTTTTAGCTTAAATAGTCTTGTTAATTACATTTTGGTCCCTGGGATTTGGTGAGTTTGCTAGTTTGTTGTTATTGGTTATAAACTTTTTAGGTTTTGCATTTAAGTACCTGAATTTGTTAGGGTTGTTAAATTTAAGTTACAAAGTTTGGTACTTTTGTTACAATTGGTTAGTAGTTTGTTATTTTTACCATATTAGTCCTTCTACTTTCCACATTTACGTTTTCAGTCCTTACACTTTCACATACTTTACATTTTGGTAATTTATAATTGTTGTGCATTAATTGATTGTACATTTTGCTTTGTAATTGGTATGTGCAAGTTGTTTTTAGAGTAGTACGGTTACGTAGACGATACTATTTTGCAATTTTGACGATTTTATGATAATTAGACCTAGATTACCATAACTTTTACATTCAAATACCAAAAACAATAAGTTGACTTGATTTTTATCGATCACTCAATTCGTAAAGATATCGAGACAATAAAAAACTACAAAAAGAAAATAAAGATATCGATTAGTCAATTCATAAAACAACATTTCTGGTGGAGTGGCATGAAGTAGGATGTTGCTACTTTCGTACCCAAGTGTCTAACCTGCCAGCAGGTTAAGATCGAGCATCAGCTGGCTAGTGGTTTACTAAACCGTTAGAGATTCCCGCATGGAAGTGGGACAAAATCTCCATGGATTTCGTCATCGGACTTCCGCTTACTCAGAGCAAACATGATGCTATATGGGTTATAGTAGATCATTTAACCAAGTCAACTCATTTTCTTCCAATTCGCAAGGACTTCTCAGTTAGCAAATTGGCAGATATATTCTAAGGATATCATATGACTACATGGAACTCCGTCGGACATCATATCAGACCGAGATCCTTGTTTCACGTCAAAATTCTGGAAAGGTATTGAGAAAGCTTGTGGCACTAAACTTAATCTTAGCACTACCTTTCATCCTCAGACCGATGGTCAATCGGAGCCTACCATTAAGACCTTAGAAGGCATGTTGCGGGCTTGTGCATTGGAATGGACATGAAGTTAGGAAGACTAAATTTGTTTGGTTGAGTTTGCCTAAAACAACAGTTGGCATGCAAGTATTAAGTGTGCACCTTTCGATATGCTCTACGGTAGGAAGTGTCGTGCTCCAATTTGTTGGGATCAAGTTGGAGAACGAATCCTTGAAGGACCATAAATGATAGAGGTGACCAATGAGAAGGTTGCCATCGCCAAGGCGAAGCTACAAGAATTTTATGCTCGACAGAAGAGCTATGCTGGTAAACATCATAGAGATCTAGCATTTAAGATCGGTGATCACGTTTTCCTTAAGGTATCACCAGCACGTTGTGTCAAGCGTTTTGGACTCAAGGGCAAGCTCAATCCTCGTTTCAGCAGACCGTTTGAAATCCTTAAACGTGTCGGTAAAGTATCTTATCCTCTAGCTTTACCTCCCCAGCTATCTCATGTGCATGATGTATTCCATGTATCCTTACTCATAGGTAACAACTACCATCCATTGCATAAAGTTTCGTATCCATTCGAGCAGATTTAAGAGGATCTATCATATATTGAGGAACCCGAGAGAGTTCTCGACCGTCAAGAATGATTCATCAGGTGAAAGACGATTCCATTCGTTAAAATCCTTTGGAGGGATCGTTCCGAGCGGGAAGCCACTTGGGAAACGGAGGAGTATATCCGGACTTCTTACCCTTATTTCCAGTTCTGACTCGGGTATGTCATTTTCAGCTTACATTTCTTTCCAGGTTATGTGTCATTTCATCGCTTATTATCTCATCAGCTTATCGTATCTCTAATTCGAGGACAAATTATTCTTTTATAGGAGAAGAGTTTTACAACCCGCTTTAAAAACCCTAAGATCATTAAATGTACGAAATTACGATTAAATTTAAACTTCATAATTAATTAATATACGACATGAATCATGAATATTTAATACGAAAGTTATGTATATTAATTAATTATTGTAAGTATTACATATGTAAACATGCATGTAAATGCACGATAAGTATTCACGTATAATACTTAATATATACAAGACATAAAAACACGAGCATTAAACGAACACACACGATAATAATTTAAGTCACAAAAAATAAATGAATTGGTATATGTGTGTGTGTTAGCCGGCGTCCAAACAAGAGGAAAAGGGGGACCCAAGGCCCAATCCAATCTTAATCCTTATGTAACTAAAAAAGGATTCATAAAACATAAAAACATAGGATATAAACAAAAACCCTAAACACTTTTTCTCTCTTCCTTTTTCTTTTTGGTCGCGGCGAACAACAAGAACCACAAGGACGATTATTGGTTTTTGATCTTTGTTTTTAACAACGATATCGTGTTCGTGTTCATTCCTTTTTAATGACGTGTTTGGTATCACTCGAATCATTCTCTTTGTTTTTATTTAATTATGTTATGATCTTTAAAAACAAATAAAGAAAACATGCAATTGTCATAGATCAATCAAGATTAAAACAAACTAAGGGTTGGGGGTTTGGTTTTTGTCCCGATCGCAGGCAACCGAGACCATGTAGGGTCTCGGTGGTGTGTTTGTTCCATCAGCCGCAACCCCAAGTGGGGGTCGACGTTGGTTTTGGACCACCACCTGCAACCTTAGGGTTGGCGGTGGTGTTTGTTTGCTACCAGCCGCAAGACCAAGAATCCAACAGTGGGGATTGGCGCGACAGTGCGAACCGAGACCAACCATGGTCTCGGTGGGAAGGTTGGTCGCAGCAGGGGCAACCCCGGCGCAAGCCGAGGGTTGGTGTTCGGGCAACATCATCAAACCGAGAGCCCTTGGCTCTCGGTGTGGGGTGGTGTTGGCTCGGACGAGGCACGGCAGCAAGAGGCCGCATCCTTCAGGCTGTTGTAATCTGTTGTTTGGTCTCGGGTTGTGGGCTCGGGTACTTGACGATTTTTACAAGGCATGTAATTAAACCATTTAGATAAAATACTTTATGTTATGTTTTTATTAATTAATTTTATTAATTAATTTATGTATTAATTAAAATGTGACTTAGATTATAATGTTTATTTAAATAAAAATCATGTTATAAATGTATGTACATTTTATTTAAATAAACTTATGTTAAAATAATTAATAATTTAATTATTCATGTACACTAATTTAATTAATTAAAACTTAGGTTAATTAATTAATATCTTTTAAGGTAAAGTTTAATAACATGAAACATGTAGTATTATTAATTAATAATAATAACTTATGATAAACATGGAATGACATTATTAACTAATAATAATAAGTTAAGTCTAAGTATTTATTATTTATTAAACTTTACAATATAATTATACATGACATAATATAAGCTTATTAAACTATATGTTATATCATTTAATTATTTAATAAGCACACGATTAATTATGGCAATATATTAATTATGGAAACATGTTAATTATGGAAGTATACTAATTATAGCAACATGATAAATATGGAAACACACTAAATATGGTAACATGTTACTTATAGAAACATGCTAAATATAGAAACTTTCTATTTTTGGAAACTTACTAATTATGGAAACTTTCTATTTTTAGAAACTTACTATTTTGGAAAGTTACTATATATGGAAACCTGCTATTTTTGGAAAGTTACTATATATAGAAACCTGCTACTTTTAGAAAGTTACTCATTATGTTATAACAAGTACTGTAACACATAATACATGAAATACATGAATCTAAAATACATGAAACTTTAAGAAACACATGATTTAGACATGAAATAATAAGATAAGAAAAGAACAAGTATAATAAGTATGAATAAGTCAAGTAAACTGGATAACAAGTATGTATAAGTAGAACCGACACTTATTCGTATCCCTTCATTATGTAGCTATCGTGAAGCGGAGTGATCTTCCGCGTTCGTTTTCGTCTTCATTTACTAGACATAAGGTACTGATATTCCGTCCTTTAGTAAGGACTCATATTTCCTATATTAGGATTCCCCATTTGTAACCATCTGTTTTCCCCGGTAGTTTAAGTGTCTTAAACACATCAATATATGTTATGATTATTTTAGATTGCCTGAGCTATATACATGCATTCCAGTTTCACCTAGTTATGGGGGTTTCATAACCATAGCACTGGAGGCACCGGTGTTATGACTCTTTTGCGGTGAGAGTGATTGCTCGAAACGTCCCTTTACGTTATTTGGCCTTTGTTATTGTTATCATGTGGGGCGAATGGGTGCATCCTAGGACAAGTTAGTAAGATTTCATGGTAACTGCGGTGTGTACCTTGCATCAGTTACAGGAGCTGATTTCTCCACTCATTTTATATATTGATTAGAGGCAGCCCCTCTAATTGCAAGATGAGGTCACCCCTCTATGTATTCATGCACGTTGATATAACATGACCTATATGGGCTTCGGGCATATTTAAAATACAGATTTTTATAATAAAATAAACACAAGTCTTTTTAGAAATATAAAACCAGTCTTATGAACTTAAACTAGGTTTTCCAGGACTTACACGTATTCCGCTGCTATTGACATTTCATTACTTGCTTATGTTTATGTTTTACATTCATTGTTATATATCCGCACACTGAGCGTATTGCTTAGCCGTATTTTCTTTCCATGTCCCAATACGACAGGTACTAAAGGGCAAATATAGGAACCAAGAGTACGTGCATGGAATGAGGCGCCAATCTTCTTTCCTTCTTCAATGCATTTACATACTTTTGCTTTGCTAGACATTGTTTAGTCCTTACCTTTACATTCTATTCTTATGCATTTCGTGTGTGGAGCTTATGTTGGAACCGATGTTTGTTTCCAATTTCCTTTATGGTCATTTAATGTTTAGACATTTACCCTGCATGCTTTGATGACACGCCATACTTATCACGTAACGGTCCATTAATCCAAATGGGGTGCTACATGTTTGGTCGGCGTATAAGAGAAAAGGGAGGGCCCATGGCCCGACCCGTTAAGCTATCTTAATTGATAACAAAAACATACAGGGGAAAATCATTTAACAAGTTTTCACAAAAAAATTAAAATCCCCACTCTTTGTCTCTCTTTGGCCGCCAGTTAAACAAATAAAAGGGAAAGGAAAAGCAAGCTTTTCGTTGATTGATTCAGGTTTAGTTCGTGTTATCATTATACATTCGGTATCCCTAAACCTTAATATTTCTTTTAATTATTTTTCTTTTGATCATGAACTAGTAAAATAAATAAGAACACATGAATTAAAAAGTGATTAAAACATGTAATGGAACAAGGTTTAAAACAGGTTTTGGTTTGGTTGTCACGAAAACCAAGAGTCAAAGACTCTCAGTGTGGCTTTGGTTCGGCCAGCCGAGACCACAAGGGTCTCGGTGGTTGTTTCTTTCGGGCGGCCGCAACACCAAACACCACAACAGGGGCGCGTTTGGGGAGAGCATTGGCAACCGAGAGCCTTTGGCTCATGGTGGGAAGCTGCGGCGAAGTGGGGGGAAACCAGAAATGCCGGTGGCTGCCTTGGGTAGTCGGCAGCAAGGCGACAGCCTTGCGGCTGTGGTGGTTGTTGTGGTTCGAGCCAAGCCGATACATGGGTGTCTCGATGTAGGCTAGTTCAGGGCTCGGGTACACACGAAAACCCAAGGATGTGTTTGGTTTAGTTTTTGCTAAATTATATTAAGATTAATTTAATTATATTAAATGAAACATGTTATAATTAATTAAATCAAAGAATTAGGATATAATTATTTGGTACATAATCATTCATGAAATTAACATGGTCCTAATTAATTTAATTTAACTTAGACTATAGTAATTATTTAATATAATTATTCATGATATAAAACATGACACATTTAATTAATTTAATTAAGAACTTAACATAATTTCGTGACTGGTGTGGTTAGTTTTGGTGGCTGTTTCATCTACTTTCCAATCTTATTCTGGAAACCCTAAATCTGTATTTTTATTCTAGTCTGTTCGTGAATCTCTTTGAAATCGTATGTCTCAATAGGTTAGATTATTCGTCCTCCATCCTTGCTACTTGATTTGTGACGGCTGGTGATAATAACTAGGGTTTCATGTTTTGGTGGATGTAACCCTAAAACGTGGGATCCTTTTTATTTTTCATTACGTTATATATCTTGTGGTAGGTGTTGTTAGGGTATTCATATCTTCCTTTGTTACTGCATTTGAAAGGAGCTTTTCATTCTCGGATTAGGTTATTGTACGTTAGGGTTTATTTGTCTGCTGGTTGGGATCTATTACTGTACGTGGGTTATGAGAGATGGAGAAAGGTTTTTTGAAGAACTCTTTTGCATCGCGTCTTAAAAACATCGATGGAAAGAAGATTGAAGGTGGAGCGTTACAACAGGCTATTAGGAACGCTCCTGCAAATCAGAATCACTTTGCCTTGCCATTAAATGATATGCTACCTAAGGTGCTTGTATCGGATAAGACGCTCAAGGAAGGTGCTGAGTCACAAAATTCTAATGATCAATCTTATGATCATTTAAAGGGTGCTCAAAGTGCAATACCTAAGAGGAAGGTTACGGTATCTTTGGTTGCTAGTGATGAGGTTGTTTCAGGGGCTGACGTGGCTATCCCTCTAGCTGCGATTGATGAGGTTAGGGACCAATTTGCCCATACGCTGTATGGTTATTTTGTGGGTAAACGACTAGCATTCCCGATTGTGGAACGCTATGTAAAAAATGCATGGGCTAAGTTTGGTATTCAGCGAATTTCTATTCGCAATAGTTTTTTCTTGTTTAAGTTTGCTTCTAAGGAAGGTATGGAGCGTGTGATTGAAAATGGGCCATGGCTTATTCGTTTAGTTCCGATCATCCTTAACATTTGGAAGCCAAATACAAGATTGGTTAAAGAGGCTATTAAATCAGTGCCGATATGGGTTAAAATCCATAATGTGCCTATCTTAGCTTTTTCAGAATTAGGGTTGAGTTTGATAACATCGAAGTTGGGTAAACCAATTATGCTTGATAGTTACACAAGTGACATGTGCCTTAATCCGTGGGGACATTGTACTTATGCTCGAGCCCTTATTGAGATTTCTTCTGAACATGAATTTTTGAAGTCTTTAGTGGTGGCCATTCCGCATGAAGACGGGTTGGGACATTCTTTGGAGGATCTAGGGGTTGAATACGAATGGCTGCCCCCTCGGTGTGATTCATGCAAAAATTTTGATCACACGAATGCGTATTGTCCAAAGGTGTCCAGGAAAGATGATCAAGGGGCACATATGGATGATGGTTTTGTGCAAGTTAATCGGAAGGATAAACAGCCTAACAAGGCTAAGTACCCGCGTCATATTGAGGGTTTAAGGCTTCCTAAGCCTAAAACTAAATTTGTGTATCGGGAAAAACCGTACCATAATAAGAAGAATGGTTCAACAATTGAGCTGGCGGTTAAGCCGAATAAGAAGACAATTCACAAGCCGACTAATACTATTGAACTAAAGAATTCTTTTGCTAAACTTATCGAGGAGGATAAAGAGCTTGGTGAAGTCTCGGGGGCTGATGTGGAGGGTATGAGTACTAAGGAGCAGGTGGTTAATACTTCTCCAATGGTTGTGCAAGATAAAGGTACTAAGGAGGATGCGGCATCTTCTAGTAAACCTAATCTTTCATTTTGTCATAAAGACTTGAGTGCTTATAGTGATTCCGATGAAGATGAGGTATTTGCTTCTCAAGAGGAATATAATGATTATTTAGCTTCATGTGGAAAAGGTCATCAGGTTGATGGTGAGGAGTTTGATATTTATGATGATGATTATGCGGATCAGGTCCGTGAAGACGCGTTCCGTGATTTTCAACTCCAATCTAGTGGTGGTAGGAAGTAGATCTACTTCTTGTGGTAGTTCATAAGGAGGGGTTTGTCCTCCTTTGTAGTGTTTTTTGTTTGTCGCAGCTTATGTGCGTGGTGGTTGCCTATGTAACGGGCTTTGATGTAGGATTTCGCCTACATCCTTTGTACTACAACGTTTTTTTGGTGTAATATATCTTTTACCGGGGACAGTCCCCTTTACCCAAAAAAAAAAAAAACTTAGCATAATTATTTAATTACATTCTAATCATTGTTTAATTAAATTAACAATATACTTTAATTTAATTATACAATTATCAGTTAAGGTAAAATTTTATTAATATAAATCATGTTATATTATTAATTAATAATCATTTATAAACCATGTATTATATTATTAATTAATAACTATTATGTTAAGACTAAAGTATTTAATTATTAATAAACTTTACTATATGTTACATTTATATAATCATGACTTATAATATATGCTTATTAAACCTTAGCTATATCATATGCTTATTAAATAAGCTTATAACTATTTATGAAAATATACTAAGTATGGAAACATAGTATTTATGAAAACTTTTTATTTTTGGAAACTTACCAATTATGGAAACTTTCTATTTTTGGAAACTTATTATTTATGGAAACTTACTATTTTTAGAAAGTTGCTATATATGAAGACCTACTATTTTTGGAAAGTTACTATATATAAAGGCCTGCTATTTTAGAAATTTACTCATTATTAAACATCAAGTATTATAAAACATGAAATACGTTAATCAAGAACACATGAAACACTAAGAAATACACGATAAAACATGAAATAGTAAAACAAGTCAAGAACAAGTAAAACAAGTCAAGAACAAGTAAAGTAAACTAAGAATCAATAAGTATACATTAAACAGACAACTCATTCACGTCCTTTATTATGTAGCACTCGTAAAGTCGGAGTAGTTTCTTCCGCTTACATCTTCATTTCATTACTGGACATAAGGTACGGATATTCCGTTCTTTAGTAAGGACATTCTCTTTCTATGATTAGGATTCCCCGTTTACTGCCATCTGTTTTCCCTAGTAGTTGACATGTCATAAAACTTTTTAGTAATTACTATGTTATCATTTTAAATTGCCTGAGCTGTATACATGCATGACCATGTCCACCTAGTTATGGAGGCAACATAACCATAACACTTGAGGCACCGGTGTTATGACTCTTCCGCGACGAGAGTGATTTCTCGTGGCGTCCCTTTCAGTTATTGGCCATTATTATTATTATCATGTGTGGTGAATGGGTGTATCCTAGAACATGTTTTGCAGATTACACGGTGATGTGGTATGTGCTCTACATCCGTCACATGGAGCTGATCCCTCCACCCAGACTATTATAATTAGAGGAAACCCCTCTAATCGCATGATGAGGTCAAACCTCTATGTACTCATGCA
Source organism: Glebionis coronaria (assembly GCA_025667525.1). Lineage (NCBI taxonomy): Eukaryota > Viridiplantae > Streptophyta > Magnoliopsida > Asterales > Asteraceae > Glebionis > Glebionis coronaria. Next base: position 340,366,831 of record CM046877.1, read on the forward strand.
CGTTGATACCTTCATGACCTATATGGTCTCTTTGGAATTTAGAATATAGTTTTTATGAATTAAACACATGTCTTTTCAAATATAAACCAGTTTATAAAACATTTTCCAGGTTTTCCAGGACATACACATATTCCGTTGCATTTTCATATTTTACTTATGTTTTTGTCATTCATATCATTGTCATATATCCGTTCACTGAGCGTATTGCTCAGTCGTATTTTCTTTCCATGTTCCCATTCGGCAAGTACTAAAGGGTAGACTTAAGCAATCAAGAGTACGTGCATTAGGATGGAGGCTCCCTTTGACTTCATTTCTTTTATGCAATTATATACTTCTACTTTGCTGGACATTGTTTAGTCATTTTTCTACATTCTTTACTTATGCATTGTGTGAGATTATGTTTAGGACCGATGTTTGATTCCCATTTCCTTTATGGTCATTTAGGTTTTTAAGACATTTACCTTGCATGCTTTGATGACACGCCATAATTATCATGTAACGGTCCACTTGTCAAAGTGAGGTGTTACAATTATGGTATTAGAGCCCATGGTTTCGACCTGTAGGCTCTAAAACTTAACATGTGAATAATGGGTAGTCACCAGGATCTTCCTAAACTGACAGTTGATTTATTTCATGTATTTTTGTTTCTTTAAGTTTTTGACTGAGTAAGGGTTGATAGAGGATCGACCATACTTAGTCGCATGTGGTTTTCTTCGAATTTTGTTTTGCGGACTGAACCATAGTCGTCCACCCTTTCCAATGTCAGTTTTTGTTGGCTACGCATTCATAAATTCTTCCATGCATCTCTTATGTTTATTCTATGTTCTAACAGATTAATCATTTATTTCCCTTTGAATCTGTCAGATGGTTACACACGCAACGATCAGGAACTTGCTTCAGCTGTCCGAGCAGCTTTGTAGACCATGCTCCCCCAAATTCGTAGCGTGATTCAGGTGGAATTTCAGAATGGACCACATCTTATGAATCCTCCTCCTCCTCCACCAGTCACACTCCATACGTGGCTGGAGAGATTCAACCAACAGAAGCCTCGATCATTCGAGAAGGCTGAGGTCCCGTCTGATGCTGCGAACTGGATCTCGCATATGGAGAAGATCTTTTATGCCATTGATTGCGATGGGATATACAAGGCAAGGTTGGCATTCTACAAGTTTGAGGGTGATGCGTTGGCATGGTGGAGAGCTTACAAGCTGAGCAATAGAGGTGAAGCATGTCTTACTACTTTGACATGGGTGCAGTTTAAGGAGTTGTTCTACAATTAGTTCTTCCCTAGAGCTGAGCAAGAATGACTGGGGAGATATTATCATGCTATCTGACAGAAGGTAGGTGAGACTAGCACCGCATTTATGCAGCGTTTCCTCGGGCTAGGTGGTTTTCTGGGTGCTGCTGCTGGCACAGCTGAGGAGCAAGCGAAGCAAGTCCGTTGGGATCTTCACTCCTCGATTACTAATCGTCTGCTATGTGCTACATTCACCAATGTATCACAAGTGGCTGACGCTGCACGCAGACTAGAGATGCTCCAGGAGAGGGATGATTATGAGGAGTCGGCTCGACCTGAGAAGAGGTATATTTCAGTCATCAAGCGTTACCATCTCATTCAAATCAGTATTTTCATTTATATATCTTTTTCTATGCAATTGTATCTTTCAGGCAGAAGGGTGAAGACCGGTCCCAACCGGCCACTCAAAAGAACAACTACAAGGGACACGGTCACACTAATGATCGTTATGGATCAGATAGGCATTGTAAAACCCGCATGCTTTTACCATGAATAGTGCCCTTAAGATCGTACGTCCTAGATTAAAACTTACCTCATTTAGTATTGATCACATTCATGTGCTAATAATCAAGCAAGTGCATACGTGTATGACATGACAAGTATCGATTACGTACGAACTCATGATAAACAGTTAATAAATATATCACGTGAACATAATTAAATCATGATCACCATTTAAAATACAAATTAGAATACTTACGTAAATACATATAATATAATTACGAGCGTTAAGATTACGGTAACGACATGATAAAATAAACAGAAACGCTTCAGACACGAACACGTTTAACCACGAACGAACACGAATCATCGGGACACGGAAAACATTTGGGTTACCCCATGTGGGCCCCATGAACCACGAAATTAAGGAGGAGAAATGGGCCTAGCCCATCATTTTTACTAAACAAGAGGTTAAGGGAAAAATGCATTCATTTTCACTTTTCAAGAAATTAAACATAAAACCCTAAAAAGTTTTCTCCTCTCCTTCCTTTTCTCTTTTGTAGCCGCCACCTATAATCATCAAAAGGAGGTGTTCTTGTTGATTTTGATCATGGATATTGTACAAGTATTAGTGTTTGTTCATCCTTAATTCATCTACACAATCGGTATACCTTTTTAACCTTTCTTTTTAACTATTTCTTTTGATTTGATTTGGTAAAATTAATTAAGAACATGATGTTTTTAAAACCTAATTAAAAACATAACATAAACATGTATTTGGTTAAAGGGTAAAATCAAAAGGTTGTTTTTAGGGGTGTTTTGGTTGGCCGACGCCTAAACCGTACCCCAAGGGGGTCACGGCTTGGCCTAGAAACCACCACCGAGACCTTATGGTCCCGGTTTGGTGGTGTGGGTCCCACGGCAGCAAGGAACCAAGGGGAACCCCGATTTGGTTCGGGGTACGGTGTCAAGTTCATGCCCGATTCATGGTTCGTTGGTTAATTCATGATCTATGTTACATGTTAATTTTTATGAATCATGAACTTAGGATATAAATTAATTAATAACATGAGATATTAATTAAATCATGACTTAGGTTATTTTAATTATTAATTTAGCATGATATTAATTTAACCTAAGTATTTTATGTTATAAGTTATAATTAATTAATTATTTAAAACATGCCTATAATTAATTAATTTAGACATGACTTAGGTTATATTATTAATAATAATAATACCCTTTTAACCTAAGTATTTTATTCCATTTTAATTAATACATGTTATACTTTAATTAAAATGCTTAACCTATAGTTTAATTAAAATACATGAAATAATAATTAAACTATACACTATATCATATGACTTAAGAAATAAGCTTATAAACACTTAGACTTATAGGTTAGCTTATGTAACCAGCTTAATTCTAATTATGGAAACTTCTATTTATAGAAACTTAATTAAATAAGGCAACTAATCTATTAATGGAAACCTTCTATATATGGAAATCTATCTATTTCAGGCAGCTAATCTAATCATGGAAACCTTCTTTATATGGAAACTTATTTAATTAAGGCAGCTGATCTATTTTTGGAAACTTTCTATTTTTAGAAACTAATCTATTTTAAGCAGTAAATTCTATTTTAGGAAACTTTCTATTTTTGGAAACTTTCTATTTTTGGAAACTTTCTATTTTTGGAAACTTTCTATTTTTGGAAACTTTCTATTTTTGGTAACTTTCTATTTTTGGAAACTTTCTATTTTTGGAAACCTGCTATTTTTGGAAAGTTACTTATTATTATACAGTAAGTATATTAATACATGAATCACCAGTAATACTTAATCAGATAAATCAGAATACAAGATAAACACAGTTTAAGGCTTTAAGCAGTGAACCAGGACCTAAAACATACCAAATCAGCTAATATGAGACACAAAACCCAGTACGTAATCAGTGAATCGATACTTATACACGTGTGTATTCATGTAGCGTTAGTGATCCAGAAGTAGGAGTCTTTCTTCCGTTCATTCACTGGACTTGAGGTACGGATTCCCGTCCTTTCAGTATGGACATTCCTTCCTTATTAGGATTTCCCCGTATGCAGCCAACTGTTTTCCCCAGCATTTGTTTTATTGTTTTGAACTGCTTATGTTAATTTAGCATAAACTATAGCCATATACAAGCATGACCAGTTTCACCTAGTTATGGAGGTACCATAACCATAGCATTGGAGGCACCGATGTTATGACTTCCCCACGGCGGAGTGATTGCTCGTGGCGTCCCTTTTCAGTTTGGCCATATTATTATATCAGTCGGGGCGTATGGGTGCATCCTAGTTACATGTTTTATTCAGTTTATCATGGTGAATGTGGTGTGTGCCTTGCACCCTTCACAAGGAGCTGATCCCTCCTACCCAAATCAGTATATTGATTAGAGGCATCCCCTCTAATCAGCATGATGAGGTCACCCCTCCAAGTATTCATGCACGTGACCTTTTCATGACCTATATGGGCTATGGTATTTATATGTTAAAACAGTTTTCACAAGTTAAACATAAGGCTTTTCAAACTATAAAACCAGTTTTCTTGATACTTAACCAGTTACTCAGAACTTAGTCTTCCGCTGTTATATGTTACATGCTTATCCTATTTCATGCTTTATTGTACATCCGTGCACTGAGCGTCTTGCTCAGCCGTTACTTTCCTTTCCATGTCCCAAAACGGCAGGTACCCAAGACTCGAGCATTTGGAGGACGCACATAGGATGGAAGCTGCCAGAGACTTCTTTTCCTTTTTGCCTTCATATAGTTATGCTTGTTTAGTCTTTATTCAGTTCATTTCTTTTATTTATGTTTTGGGCTTATGTTTGGGAACCGATGTTTGATTCCGGTTTTCCCTATGGTCATGTATGTTTTACTACATATCACCTTGCATGCTTTGATGACACGCCATAATCACGCGTGACATTCCATTTATCAAAATGGGGTGTTACAATTATGGTATCAGAGACAAGGCTTCGACCTGTAGGCTCTAAAACTCGACCTGTGACTAGTGGGTAGTCACCAGGAGCTTCCTAAGCCAACGATTGTTATTCCACGTATTGATGTTTCAGCGCGTTGTTGTTTTAACCATTATGTTTTCAGCACCTTTTCGTTTTAGCCATGACGTTTTCAGCACCTTGTTGTTTTAACCATGATGTTTTCACCAGTATCGTTTTACCAATATGGAATGAACAACCGTCATCCATATTTAGTTATGTGTCAGTGTCTATGCATGATGTTCCTAGTGAACTGTGATTATGTGAACTGAACCCCAGTAGTTCATAATTTTCACATAAAAATTTTTTCTGTTAAGTTTTGACAATGACTTTTAATTATTTATGTTTCATGCATTCATGAATTTATATCATATGTCATCTATTGCAGGAATTTTGACTAAGTAATGGTTGGTACAGGACTGGCCCTATTTAGTCGCATGTGCTTTTATCGAAACTTTTAACTTTGGGACCGACCCATAGGCGTCCCCTCGCCATGTCTTTTGTTTTGGAACCGACCCATAGGCGTTCCCTCGCACATATAACGGTTTTATAAACTACATTACGCATTCATGCACTGTTTTCTTGCATAAAATTTTTCTCATGATTTAAATTGGCATAAAATTTTTCATGTCCCATCATAAGCATTATGTTTTTATGTCAAGTATGCCTTCATACTGTCATGGTTAACTTCAGTTTCATGCTGATTATGTTATACACTTCTTCGTAATAGATGGTTTCATGTTTCCTCATGATAATTCCGTCTTCATGTTAATTATGTGTCATGCCTCTTTTGATTTTTACGTTGTCCTGCAAGACATTGTTAGATTTCTTGAATCATGCTTTCATGATAGTCATGGTTGGTTTTCATTGATCATGCTGTCAGGCAAATCATCGTTGAATTTTGTGTAACCACACTTTAGCGTTTCTCTATGCAACCAGAATGATGTCTATGCTAATACTGCCAGGTTATCATGATGGTTTTCCTAACCGTTTAACCGGTTTACTTTCCTTAAATCATGACAAATAATCGAGCCCATGCCGATCATTTCATGTGCATGCCATGTGTACTCCACGTACCGTATTTCATGTGTATTACATGTACCTTAATCCATGTGTATTCCACTTGCAATACTTCACGAGTATTCGCTAGTCGACTCTAAATCATCTCAGGCGTATGTTCACTTGCTGATATTCTACAAGATTGTCGATGCCGCTCATAGCTTGGAGATGTTACTGAAGGTTGATGCTGCTGATGTTGGGAGACGCTACGAGATGCTGATGCTGATGCTGTTCACAACCTGGAGATCCTAAAAGACGAAGATAAAGGCGTCGGAGCAAAGCAATTGGACGAGAAGATGCTTCACCATCAGACAATTTCCATCAATCATTGTCCCCAATTCATAGTTACATGTCACACGTCGTTCGACTGTCATTTCAGCCATATGACTACAAACCAGTACCAGCCGGCCACTCAGCTAAATAGTTACATGAGTCACGGTCATGAGAATGACCGTCATGGAACCGACAGACAAGAGGATAGTAACCACTACTATGACAGCAACTATCCTAGAAATCGCAACCGAGGCTCCGGCCACGAACGTGATCAGACATACAAACGAGCAGTAGTCCAACCGATCCGCCAATTCTGGCATATTAACCTAATATTTGTAGTTCTATTTGTTTCACATCTCGAGACACATGTCAAGACATCAGTCAAGACACATGTCTCACGTATACTTCCTGAAGACACATGTCAAGATACCAGTCAAGACATATGTCACGCTTACATTTCTCAAGACACGAGTCAAGACACATGACTCACGTCCAACTATGGAACATTTCTAAGAAATTCAGGGTACCCTCCAAGGGTATATCCATTTTGTTGTGCCATGTATTAATCAGGCCACAAGAATTTCAATACCATTACCGGCGCATAAGTAAGAACTGTCACGTTGCCGATGTCACTTTCATTTCTTTCACCATATTTCATGTATTCATGACCATGAAGGACGCCTTTCGTATTTCCACGCATACGAAGGTTTTCCTTCAGCTTAAGGATAAGACCCAAGCTGCTAACGCATTTCCTCGGACAGACACGAGATGAATTTTATCCTAATTATGTACTATGAACACCACACCATGCTATGATTCATAATTACGTACAGTAATGTTCAGGCTCCTGAATACATTCAGTTTGATTTCCATCAGGAAAATCTATGCAATTATCTATGCTTACAAGCATGTGCATTGTTAGCCATGGTCGCTAAAATTTTCTAGCTGTCAGTAAGACACAACCACTTAAGTCCTTTTACGCATAGCCAGTTGATTATTCCAAAATCTTCCTATACATTCCAGAAGAACCTACAAGGAGAAGGGTGGTACCATGAGATTATGTGTCGACTACCGTCTACTTAAACAAATCACCATTCATGACCGTTATTCTCCTCCACATATTGACAACATGTCCAATCAACCGTATAGTGTTAATCACTTTTCCAAGATCGAACTCACGATCATGCTGCCAACAGTGACGAGTGAAAAAGCAGGACATGTCCATGACTGCTATTCGTGCACGACTTGGTCATACTAGATTTATGATTTTGAATTAGTCTCATCAATGCTCCAACCGCATTATGGACTTAATAAAATGAGTTTCCATGAACTCATAGCAAATTCATCAGCGTTTTCATTGAGGATAACCTGATTTCCTCTGAGCCTAGAGAAGAACAGGAAGACCCTATATGCACTATGTTGTAATTCTATGACAAGTGAAATTTTACCCCGGAAATTCTTTCCGATATCAATTCTGTTGATTTCAGTGACACGCTGAATCACATGGCATCCTACGGTTAATCTTACCATGACTCAGCTTATGCGTAAAAGAGAGAACCCTACACCACATTAGGTGTTCTAGGAAAATTATACGCTAGGAGAAGTCTAGATTCAGAGACTCAGAGTTTCGCAAACTTCTGTGTATCAAGTTTCTACGAAGCAGGATACAGATACGTCCATATCTATGTACCTGACATACCAACAGGCTAAGATAGGACACCAACAACTGGGATGTTTTCATCATCTGAAATTGTGAATTAAAATGGGACAAGATCTCCACGGATTTTAGTTACCAGATTTCAGCAAACTCAGAAGAAGCATGATGCTATTTGGGTTATTGTCAACAATTTGATCAAGTCTGCAGAATCCTTACATCCGTACGGATTTCAGAACCAACAGATTGAACGAACATGTTCCAGCCAAGGCTCATCCGATCACTTGGCAATCCCTCAGCTATCGGGTCAGACAAAGATTCGTAATGGTACTCCGAACTTACTTCACGTCTTCATTCTAGTTCCACGACTTTCTTTCGCGCTCACGTTCATGACACTATTCACGGTCATGATCGTATTTTGGCTTACGATTCTACGTTCATTTCTTTTCTTATTCTGGGAAGTTTGCAAGAACTTGTGAGACAGACCCAAGTTTAGTATAACTCTCCATCATCAGATAGACGTTTCACGTCATATTCCACGTCTCACCTTGTAACGTTTGGCGTTACCGCCATTATATTCTATGATCACGATATGTCTCACATGTCATGTTCATTCCACGTTCCTCATATCATGATCAAGATATGTTACACGTATCATGGATCACGATATGTGTACTCATACTACACTCGCCATATCTCCACGTAGCACGTTCAAAATTTTTCACGTATCACGTTCAAAATTTTTCACGTACTACGTTTCCTTATGTCTCGCACATCGTTTCTAATTATCAGTTAAGTCAGATTGTCTTGCATCGTAACGTTCAGTTACCCTTGCACGTTAACTCTTTTTCCTCGATCGAATTTAGGGGATCTACCTTCCGTTGATAACCAGGATTTTCTTCGTATTCCAAGTCAAGGTCAGGAGGACCAAGATTTATCATTGGTGTCAGGATCTTTTGAAGGAACCGTTCCAAGAGGGAGGCCACTTGGAAACGGACAAGTTCATCCGGACTTTTATCCGTTTTCTCATCAATTAGATATGTCCTTTCAGTCACGTCACGTTCCATGTCCTTTCAAGACATGTCACGTTCCACGTTCCCTTCTACCATGTCACCTTCATTTCCGTTATTTTGCATACCTTTCCAGTTTGATTCGGGTATGTTTCGCTTCCAGTTACTTTATCTATAATTCGGGGACGAATTATTCTTTTTAGGGGGGAAGAATTGTAAAACCCGCATGCTTTTACCATGAATAGTGCCCTTAAGATCGTACGTCCTAGATTAAAACTTACCTCATTTAGTATTGATCACATTCATGTGCTAATAATCAAGCAAGTGCATACGTGTATGACATGACAAGTATCGATTACGTACGAACTCATGATAAACAGTTAATAAATATATCACGTGAACATAATTAAATCATGATCACCATTTAAAATACAAATTAGAATACTTACGTAAATACATATAATATAATTACGAGCGTTAAGATTACGGTAACGACATGATAAAATAAACAGAAACGCTTCAGACACGAACACGTTTAACCACGAACGAACACGAATCATCGGGACACGGAAAACATTTGGGTTACCCCATGTGGGCCCCATGAACCACGAAATTAAGGAGGAGAAATGGGCCTAGCCCATCATTTTTACTAAACAAGGGGTTAAGGGAAAAATGCATTCATTTTCACTTTTCAAGAAATTAAACATAAAACCCTAAAAAGTTTTCTCCTCTCCTTCCTTTTCTCTTTTGTAGCCGCCACCTATAATCATCAAAAGGAGGTGTTCTTGTTGATTTTGATCATGGATATTGTACAAGTATTAGTGTTTGTTCATCCTTAATTCATCTACACAATCGGTATACCTTTTTAACCTTTCTTTTTAACTATTTCTTTTGATTTGATTTGGTAAAATTAATTAAGAACATGATGTTTTTAAAACCTAATTAAAAACATAACATAAACATGTATTTGGTTAAAGGGTAAAATCAAAAGGTTGTTTTTAGGGGTGTTTTGGTTGGCCGACGCCTAAACTGTACCCCAAGGGGGTCACGGCTTGGCCTAGAAACCACCACCGAGACCTTATGGTCCCGGTTTGGTGGTGTGGGTCCCACGGCAGCAAGGAACCAAGGGGAACCCCGATTTGGTTCGGGGTACGGTGTCAAGTTCATGCCCGATTCATGGTTCGTTGGTTAATTCATGATCTATGTTACATGTTAATTTTTATGAATCATGAACTTAGGATATAAATTAATTAATAACATGAGATATTAATTAAATCATGACTTAGGTTATTTTAATTATTAATTTAGCATGATATTAATTTAACCTAAGTATTTTATGTTATAAGTTATAATTAATTAATTATTTAAAACATGCCTATAATTAATTAATTTAGACATGACTTAGGTTATATTATTAATAATAATAATACCCTTTTAACCTAAGTATTTTATTCCATTTTAATTAATACATGTTATACTTTAATTAAAATGCTTAACCTATAGTTTAATTAAAATACATGAAATAATAATTAAACTATACACTATATCATATGACTTAAGAAATAAGCTTATAAACACTTAGACTTATAGGTTAGCTTATGTAACCAGCTTAATTCTAATTATGGAAACTTCTATTTATAGAAACTTAATTAAATAAGGCAACTAATCTATTAATGGAAACCTTCTATATATGGAAATCTATCTATTTCAGGCAGCTAATCTAATCATGGAAACCTTCTTTATATGGAAACTTATTTAATTAAGGCAGCTGATCTATTTTTGGAAACTTTCTATTTTTAGAAACTAATCTATTTTAAGCAGTAAATTCTATTTTAGGAAACTTTCTATTTTTGGAAACTTTCTATTTTTGGAAACTTTCTATTTTTGGAAACTTTCTATTTTTGGAAACTTTCTATTTTTGGTAACTTTCTATTTTTGGAAACTTTCTATTTTTGGAAACCTGCTATTTTTGGAAAGTTACTTATTATTATACAGTAAGTATATTAATACATGAATCACCAGTAATACTTAATCAGATAAATCAGAATACAAGATAAACACAGTTTAAGGCTTTAAGCAGTGAACCAGGACCTAAAACATACCAAATCAGCTAATATGAGACACAAAACCCAGTACGTAATCAGTGAATCGATACTTATACACGTGTGTATTCATGTAGCGTTAGTGATCCAGAAGTAGGAGTCTTTCTTCCGTTCATTCACTGGTCTTGAGGTACGGATTCCCGTCCTTTCAGTATGGACATTCCTTCCTTATTAGGATTTCCCCGTATGCAGCCAACTGTTTTCCCCAGCATTTGTTTTATTGTTTTGAACTGCTTATGTTAATTTAGCATAAACTATAGCCATATACAAGCATGACCAGTTTCACCTAGTTATGGAGGTACCATAACCATAGCATTGGAGGCACCGATGTTATGACTTCCCCACGGCGGAGTGATTGCTCGTGGCGTCCCTTTTCAGTTTGGCCATATTATTATATCAGTCGGGGCGTATGGGTGCATCCTAGTTACATGTTTTATTCAGTTTATCATGGTGAATGTGGTGTGTGCCTTGCACCCTTCACAAGGAGCTGATCCCTCCTACCCAAATCAGTATATTGATTAGAGGCATCCCCTCTAATCAGCATGATGAGGTCACCCCTCCAAGTATTCATGCACGTGACCTTTTCATGACCTATATGGGCTATGGTATTTATATGTTAAAACAGTTTTCACAAGTTAAACATAAGGCTTTTCAAACTATAAAACCAGTTTTCTTGATACTTAACCAGTTACTCAGAACTTAGTCTTCCGCTGTTATATGTTACATGCTTATCCTATTTCATGCTTTATTGTACATCCGTGCACTGAGCGTCTTGCTCAGCCGTTACTTTCCTTTCCATGTCCCAAAACGGCAGGTACCCAAGACTCGAGCATTTGGAGGACGCACATAGGATGGAAGCTGCCAGAGACTTCTTTTCCTTTTTGCCTTCATATAGTTATGCTTGTTTAGTCTTTATTCAGTTCATTTCTTTTATTTATGTTTTGGGCTTATGTTTGGGAACCGATGTTTGATTCCGGTTTTCCCTATGGTCATGTATGTTTTACTACATATCACCTTGCATGCTTTGATGACACGCCATAATCACGCGTGACATTCCATTTATCAAAATGGGGTGTTACAGGCATAGCGGTAGTGATAACTACCGTAACAATGCTAGTTACTCCAACAACAACAGGTCCCTGAAAATTTAAACTCTCTCATGTTAAGCTACAAGTATGACATAAATACTAACATCTCAGCATTAACAGGAACTCTAGGAATGAGCGTGACCAGAACAACAAGGGTTAGCATCCTAATCACTCAGCTTCATATGGTATTATAACCTAAACTTTCAATGTAGTCATATTTATGTCCCATGTTGATATAAAAGTTGGATGGACCTTGCTCGACCCAAATTAGGCTTAATTCGGGTGTAGGAGGCTCCAACTCTTGCACCAAGTGAATATACCGTTGAGATCCTGAACACTAAACAACACGCAATTAGACATACCGTGGGAGCGTATCCCACGATTAGAGTCCAGCGTGAGAGTAAGTAATCGGTTTAGGGTTGATAATTTTTAACACCCCCAAATTACATTGCGCAGCGGAAATACACACTTGGGTGCTAAATACAAACATCGTCATACAAGACACTTTGAACAATCTCAAAATGATAAATTTGAAATATAAAAGAAAATAATTTAACTATTGTCTAAAACTTTCAATCCCAAGTAAAAACAATTTTAAAAATATTAGAGTAACATTTAGGTCCCCCAAAAGACTTCATCAAATCAACAACAATTTACCAAAGTACATGACCGTACATTATTTTTTTTTATGAAAAAAGGAAAGAAATCCGTTTTAGACCAATCACCACAAAAGCAATCCGCAATCCTTCTCCAGCAAACTCCGCAATTCATCAACTTCAATCACCTGAAATACATGCTTAAAATCATCAACACAACGGTTGAGCGAGTCTATAGGTTTTCCAAATCATCATTTGAACACAAGAGAAAAATCAATCAAGATCATTTAATAGAATTACTGATCATTACATTCTATTATTCAGGCAATCTGGTATATAGCAATAGCTATAGATTGTATTAAGCTCATGACACCGACCTCTTAACTTAGTCACCCACGCCTAAAGCCGGCATGACTAGATGAATTCCAGTGCCCCTACTAGGGTATCAGTTGCAAGTATACCACATTCTCATTCTCGTAAAATTATCCTTCCCAGGGGTTACTCAGCGTAAAGCCCTGGTCTCAGATAGGGTCGTCATCCCAATAGTACTATTATTAGAATAAGCGGCTATTCCCAACTCACAACATCAAGTCGGAAGATAGTTAACGACTCATGAATTTAGGGACTTTTGCAACTTAGGTACTTATACAATTCAAAACAACAAAGGCAACAAGGCCACATTCGGGTCCAAACAATCAATCATGACTTGTGTTCATTTTACTTTCAAATAGCATGTATCCCCCTCGCGGGTTTTAAAATCATTCGACACAATTACAAAAGCGAGGCTATAGACTCACCTGGAGTAATAGTAGTAGTAAGACGATCTTCGACGATAGTTGATTCCCGATAAACACAAAAATCGTAACCTATCAAATAAGGTGCGTTCATCAATAATAAACTCGATTAAAATCCATACTTAGTAACATCAAACTCAAAATAATAAAATCACAACCAACCCAAAATAAAAACAATACAAGTGACCTATTACTCCATTCTATATGTTTATTCTATTAGTTAATTCTTTCGATAAAAATCTGCCGGTACACACCAAATGTACAAGATCATTTACCCCACTTAAACACGTCAAATTCTTATGATACTCATCAAAGATATCACTTAATATATATAGAAGGACCTGTTAAAAGCCCATCAAAAGATTTTACATTTAAAGTTCCCTGCCCGACACATCTTTGAACTACAAAAAAAACGGACAGTTTTACGTCAACAACTCATATAGTCTTTTTAACTTATGTATTTTACTTAGTTTACAAATCCGAAACTTGAGTTTGAAAATAGACTTACAACCCTTTGTTTAGAACCAAACATCAGAACTTGACCATTTTTACAACTCATTCTATAGTCCCCGGGATTCGATCCAAATATCGACAACAACTTCGGATTGTGTCAATACTCGTCTCCCGGTACACGAATAATCAAATCATCATAACTTCACGCACGTTTGGAGCTAGAAGCTCTAACCTATATCAAATCGAAGCAAAAAGAATTCTCTACAACATCATCCTATTAGTTTAACCATTTTCAAACAGTAAGTTTTCCAAAAATTACCTTTTACCTACTGGTCTAAAATACATGTTTAAAAATCATGTTAAATCAAATTTTCAACCCATTTTAATCATTCTCATATGTCTAAAATCATCCCAATATCATCAAAAACATATCATCTAACCCATAACACACTTAAATAATCATTCAAAATTTTACCCACTCAAAAATCCATACATACAATTATTAAAATATAAATTAACATCACTAACAACAATATACCACCATAAAAATGGATCAAACCTTCATGGATCATCATCAAAAATTAAATGTTCTTGCATGTTGCTAAAAATTACACCAAAATGATCACAATTGAATTTCTAACATGGGATATTGATTAGTTTTTGAAGATTCAAAGTAGATTTTTCAAAATCAAATGATCTAGGGTGGTGGTGGTGTACGGCTAAACAAGAGAGAAGAGAAGAGAGATAAAGTTTTGTGTTGTATGTGTTTTTAGGTGAGAAAAATCACCTTTTATATGGTGGTGGAGGGACTAGTTTTGCCAATTTGTGATAGTTTTGGTCCAAAATACAATTAAATAGTTGTAAGGGTAGAAAATGTAAATTGTAAATTTTGAAAATATTTACGAGGCTCGGGTTTCGTAAAAATACTTTTCAAAAGTTAAAGCGCACTCAAAATATGATGATAATATGATCCAGGTTCGACTTAATACGAACTTAAAATAAAAACGTCAATAATATAAACATCGAGACAACAAATAATGAAACATAAAATCTCGGGCATCCGTCGATATCATGGTCACTAATAATACTCGCTATTAGTAAAAAGATAAAAATAAAACCTCCAACGTCGGTTTTAAATAAAACCATCAATCGTCATATCATTCAACTCATCAAAAATATCAAAATCATTCGTAAAATAATATTATATAATATTAAATAAATGACCTCGGGTTTGGGTTGTCACATCCTACCCTCCTAAAAGAGAGCGGCGTCCCTGCGCTCGGCCCCTCTTATACTCGCATTCCATACCTCCAGAACAAATGAGAACTCTTTTCCTTAAAGAAATCCGCATGCTTCCTTCACGGATTCAAATCCATTCCTAGAATTCTTGTATCCTCATAATATAATTCTCATTATGTTTCGTCCTCATAAGAACTCTTCACAGTTCATTCTCTATGAAAAGCAACTTATCTTCAAGTTGAATTCCTTCCTTGTTGTTCCTAAAACAAATTTCACTCTTCATAACGACACCTTAAGCATTATCACGTTTCCTAATTTCAAACTCCATCGATTTCCTTCGTTTGCCAACATAACTCTTCTGACAAATCCTTGTTACTAATAAACGGTCCTTACCTCATACAATCTTATCAATATTGTCAATATCACTTCTAGTTCAGTCATTCAATTCCACCTATATTTCTGTAATACACCGAAAACCTAATCTTATGTCCATAACTCACGATCTTTAACCTTCACCAATTGAAGTTATTTATGTACCATCAATAGTACAACCTTACTACTAGCATGATAATCATCTTCATATAAAAATTCCAACAATTTCTATGTCAATCACACACGCACAAGCATACCGTTCAATGTTCGAATCGTCCTTTCACTCTGTCCATCATTCCTTGTATAACACACAATACTCAATTCAACGTTTACTTTTACTCAAACCAGAATGTATCTATTACTTGACTTGTGAGATTCCTTCATCACTAAGTCTCACTCGCTCAGCTTAGATATTTTACGAGTGCTCAATATACCATGCGTAACTTGGCGTTACAACAAAATCCTTTCCATAAGTTTGACAAAATGTTGGAATCACTTATCTTGACCTCCTTCTCAAATCAGACCACTAATTTAAAATTTCATATCCTTGCTATCAAGCCCACACTTCTTGTCATTACCAAAACTAAAACCTTAGAAGATTTTTCCTTTTTCTTCCTGATAAGTGCATCAGCTACCACATTCGGCTTCCCCGGATGGCGGCGAATCTCGTAGTCATAATCACTCACAGTCATAACCACCAACATACTCAAATACTCAAAATATATAACTGGTAATCTTCTACTCATCTCCTTTAACATCCCATGAAATTAATTATGGAGCAACTTCTATGGTCCTTTATCACTACACACTTGATTCCATACAAGTAATATTTCTACCATCTCAAAGCAAACACCACAACTACATAACCTTTATGAGACACATCACAACAAACTACAACTATAAATACTTCAGACCCTTTCAACAATGACAACATAGGTGCAGAACACAACCTACCCTTCAGTGTTCAGAATACAGCTTCCTCATCTGATGAGGATTAGATCTCGAAACTTACAATTTAGATGTATAAGTGGGACTCACACATCCAATTCTTCTTAGTCAGCTTAATCAATGGTTTAACAATCAGTGAAAACCTTTCGATAAACCTCCGATTATTCCCAGCTTAGACCAAGGAATTTAACAGATTTCCGTCGGCGTCGTTGGTACCAACCAATCCTTAATCGTTTCAATATTGGTAAGATCTTCACGAATACCTTTTTTGTCAAACAATTGTCTTAGAAAACGCAAATATTCAACTAACATTTACACATAGGAAACTTACATACAGTTTCTCTTTTTCCAACCATCCCAAAAATTATCCTCATATGTTACTTATGTTCCTCTTTTACTCTTGGAATAAAATAGAATATCTTCAATAGATATAATGAATAACTCATCCTAGCACATCTTACACACAAGAGTCACCCAGTCCATGAATATGGCAGACGCGTTCGTCAATTCTAAAAACATTACTTGAAACTTAAAGTACCCACATCAATTACGAAAAACAACTATAGGAACATCTTTTTCTCTAACTCTCAGTTAATGATAACCAAAACTCAAAGCGATCTTTGAGTACACGCTGGATGCAAATTAGTTGCAAGGATCAACGAATCATCAATCCTCGGTAATGGATACCAATTCTTGACTGTCAATTTGTTAAGGTCACGATAGTCGATACACATTCGAAACAATCCATCCTTCTTTGACAAACAAGACAAACGATCATCACAGTAACAAAACTTAATCTAATACATCCTTTATCCATCACTTCTTGCAGTTGATCAGATAACTCAAGCCATTCTGACGGTGCCAAATGATAAGGCATACAAATACTACTCAACAAAACGCAGAAGCACTACACAACGAAATGCAGAAGCACTACACCTATCGCTTAAAACACTCAATCGAAATGAATCCCTCTTCACAAGACGACAACAACTCTGCAAAACTTCAAGAAAAACCTCAGAATACACTCGAGTCATTAACATATCTCCCAACTTCTCCTCAACTACCCTATCACTAGTTACCTGAGCTAGGAATACGCCATATCCTTCTTCTGCATACTTCCTTATTTCCAAACAAGATGCTTATTCAAACGGAAAGTTCACTCATCACTTCTCACAGTCAACACTCAGCTCTCAGCAAAATCTAAATCAGTAGCAATCAATTTATGGTGAAGTTCGGTTCAATTCTCAAGCATCAGCACTACGCACAACTAACCCATTCATACCAAAAATCTACATCTAAAAATTCCAACTCTTTGAGCATCAAGTCGATACTAAACACCTACCTTCCTAAATTCAAGGAACACACTCTCAGTGTAAAACTAACACTAGCAACCTTTCCATCAGTTGATTCCACATCACAATTAATTTTCAATCGTATTGACTCTCCGTTGATAAAATAAATGAACCTTTACATTTCTACAGTTTCTACCCGATCTGAAATCAAACAACATACTAACATAAAGATCACCAAATAAGAATATACAATTTACAACATTCAGACCCTAAGGTTTGTCAGCATCACTCAAACGTAAGCTGGAGCGACAGCATTCCTATCTTGTCAATTTCCTTTCCTTGGACAATTACCTTGTTTGTGTCCTTCCTCGCCACGTCTAAATCATATCACTACTCTAGGGGTACTAATTCTAGTAATTAATCCTCTTGTCCAATACTTAGAAGCTTTATGACCACGTTGTCCTAACTCTAGTCGCAATTGTAGAAAATTACCTACATGGTATAGAGTACAGCAAACACACTTGAGATTTATTTTGTTACTTTCAGACACAATGGAAGCACGAATCCCATCATTCCTTCCATAGTTTTAATACTGATTTCGATTCTGTCTTTGGTTATTGTTATTACTGTAATCCTCACAATTCGTACCTTGATTCTGGTTGGACTGAGCAGATTCCCACTTTTTCTTATTGTTTTCAACAATGCTATCTTTCCTATCTTACACTTTCACATCCATTAAATCATGCGCCATCTGAATAGCTTCATCGAAAGATTTAGGTTTTGAAGAAGTAATCTCACCCTTGATATTACTAGACAATCATCTAATGTACTGCTTCCTTGCCTTACGGTCAATCACAAAAGTATCAGGACATAGCAAATATAGCTCATAAAATTTCCCAGTAAGCAGTAATAACATCGTCCCTTAGCACTAATTATCTCAATTCAGATTCCAACTGTTCTAGTTCCTACTCAGGACAAAACCTAGCAGTCAATAGTCCTTTCATCACGGTCCATATCTTACCATTAGCCACAACCAATCCTACATTAGTCACTTGGTTATTCCACCATCTTAGTGTACCATCCTGAAATGTAGCAGCAGCAAATTTCACCTTATTAATTTCTGAACACCCAATAATCTCAAAAGTACTCTCTATCTTATCAATCCATCTATGCAATTCTAATGCACCACTAATACCACAAAACTACGCAGAACCACACTTCTGAAAACTATCATAAGTACATCTTCTTGAACTTGTAGAACAGCAGCAACACTCCCATCTGGATCAGCAGCATCATCATTATTCTCAGCAGCATCACCATTATTCTCAGCAGCATCATCTGCAGCACCATTATCTCCAACACAACTAACTCCAGCATCTTCATTCCTTGCAGCACGATCAGCTTCAGGTGTCCTAGCAATAACTTGTTCGATCATAGTGTTCATAGTAGCAGTCGTTAGTTTTGGCGACATATTTCAAGACACTTAGTCACATAGCGATCTACTAATGACAGAAATATGATTCCCCTACTCCTTCTCCATCATCACAGAAGAAAGAAACATGATAAGTATACATATCAAGATAAAAGAAAGATTTCTTTATCAGGACATCTCATGGATACTACATGCACAAACAACATAACTATAATGGTTCATCAACCAAAACTCAAATGAGTTAATAAAGACACATCATAGATCATGAGAGTAATTTAGATTGTGTTGAGGATTCAACAAGGCAGTGGCAATGTCTGTCACTACAATCATCTACCGAACAAACTTAAAAGATAATAAGTTCCAACACAATGCTACGACACAAGGTTTAAATAAGTTCGATCACAAAAAGAAAATAAGATACAAAGAAATTCATCACGCGATTAGTTCCTTAGACAGCAGCTCCTCATCCTCCTTAACATTGTTGTCAGCTTCATCACACTCGTCTATTTCCCTTTCGCACTTCAAAGTCGAATACCTAACATGATGGTAGCTCATTCCCAAAATTCAAATACTCAGCCACACATGGCAGATTAATCACAAAGCAAATCTCAATACGACCTTCAACATTCCTAAGCTTCCAAGCTTGACTCAGAATCAATCTCACATAAGACTCCCACTCACTCATCCTTTCAAAACTTACCTACTCCTCTTTGAACCTTTCAATTCAAGCACACAAATTCATCACAATCAAACTAAGACTAGCAATCTCATCCATCTTCCAAGTCCTAACAAACTCAAATCTCCACATACCAGATACAACCTTTAAAACTTCCTTTCTTTCACATCAACCTTCTAATCACACCAATTTCTAACCACATATCTATCATACATCAACTAATCAAACTTCCTCATACTCGATCTAAGTCGCAAGAAATCATTTGTAAAATCGTTCATCATCTGGTCTACTGTCCCAGACCCTTGGTAGTATATAATGTCATTATTTAAAATTATATACATATGCATTACATAAAGAAAATTACGATAACAAGTACTCAACGTACTTTCAACAACATCAATACATCATCAATACATCATCATGTATGATCATAGTATTTACTTAATAAATACTTTAAAAATCATTTCAGTTTTAAGGGATACATCTAACCAATAAACAATACAAAACAAATAATCTTATCGGAGCCTTGCGGAGAAGTTGCGTGCTTTTGTAAAATATTTTCGACACCAAAGTTATAGTTTAGGACATTTTTCAAAAATCGACCAAATTCGCTATAACTAAAAAGCTCTGATTACCAATCTTTAACACCCCCAAATTACATTGCGCAGCGGAAATACACACTTGGGTGCTAAATACAAACATCGTTATACAAGACACTTTGAACAATCTCAAAATGATACATTTGAAATATAAAAGAAAATAATTTAACTATTGTCTAAAACTTTCAATCCGAAGTAAAAACAATTTTAAAAATATCAGAGTAACATTTAGGTCCGCCAAAAGACTTCATCAAATCAACAACAATTTACCAAAGTACATGACCGTACATTATTATTTTTATGACAAAAGGGAAAGAAATCCGTTTTAGACCAATCACCACAAAAGCAATCCGCAATCCTTCTCCAGCAAGCTCCGCAATTCATCAACTTCAATCACCTGAAATACATGCTTAAAATCATCAACACAACGGTTGAGCGAGTCTATAGGTTTTCCAAATCATCATTTGAACACAAGAGAAAAATCAATCAAGATCATTTAATAGAATTGCTAATCATTACAATCTATTATTCAGGCAATCTGCTATATAGCAATAGCTATAGAATTGTATTAAGCTCATGACACCGACCCCTTAACTTAGTCACCCACGCTAAAAGCCGGCATGACTAGATGAATTCCAGTTCCCCTACTAGGATATCAGTTGCAATTATAGCACATTCTCATTCTCGTAACATTATCCTTCCCAGGGGTTACTCAGCGTAAAGCCCTGGTCTCAAATAGGGTCGTCAGCCCAATAGTACTATTTTTAAAATAAGCGGCTATTCCCAACTCACAACATCAAGTCGGAAGATAGTTAACGGCTCATGAATTTAGGGACTTTTGCAACTTAGGTACTTATACAATTCAAAACAACAAAGGCAACAAGGCAACATTCGGGTCCAAACAATCAATCATGACTTGTGTTCATTTTACTTTCAAATAGCATGTATCCCCCTCGCGGGTTTTAAAATCATTCGACACAATTACAAAAGCGAGGCTATAGACTCACCTGGAGTAATAGTAGTAGTAAGACGATCTTCGACGATAGTTGATGCTCGATAAACACAAAAACCGCAACCTATCAAATAAGGTGCGTTCATCAATAATAAACTCGAATAAAACCCATACTTAGTAACATCAAACTCAAAATAATAAAATCACAACCAACCCAAAATAAAAACAATACAAGTGACCTATTACTCCATTCTATATGTTAATTACATTAGTTAATTCTTTCGATAAAAATCTATCGGTACACACCAAATGTACAAGCTCATTTACCCCACATAAACACGTCAAATTCTTATGATACTAATCAGAGATATCACTTACTATATATAGAAGGAGCTGTTAAAAGCCCATCAAAAGATTTTACATTTAAAGTTCCCTGCCCGACACATCTTTGAACTACAAAAAAAACGAACAGTTTTACGTCAACAACTCATATAGTCTTTTTAACTTATTTATTTTACTCCGTTTACAAATCGGACACTTGATTTGAAAATAGACTCACAACCCTTAGTTTAGAACAAAACATAAGAACTTGACCATTTTTACAACTCATTCTATAGTCCCCGGGCTTCGATCCAAATATCGACAAGAACTTCGGATTGTGTCAATACTCGTCTCCCGGTACACGATAATCAAATCATCATAACTTCACGCTCGTTTGGGGCTAGAAGCTCTATCTTATATCAAATCGAAGCAAAAATAATTCTCTACAACATCATCTTATTAGTTTAACCATTTTCAAACAGTAAGTTTTCCAAAAATTACCTTTTACCTACTGGTCTAAAATACATGTTTAAAAATCATGTTAAATCAAATTTTTAATCCATTATAATCATTCTCATATGTCTAAAGTCATCCTAATATCATCACAAATATATCATCTAACCCATAACACACTTAAATAATCATTCAAAAATTTACCCACTCAAAAATCCATACATGCAATAATTAAAATATGAATATAACATCACTAACAACAATATACCATCATAAAAATGGATCAAACCTTCATGGAGCATAATCAAAAATTAAATGTTCTTGCATGTTGCTATAAATTACACCAAAATGATAACAATTGAATTTCTAACATGTGATATTGATTAGTTTTTGAAGATTCAAAGTAGATTTTTCAAAATCAAATGATCTAGGGTGGTGGTGGTGTATGGCTAAACAAGAGAGAAGAGAAGAGAGATAAAGTTTTGTGTTGTATGTGTTTTTAGGTGAGAGAAATCACCTTTTATTTGGTGGTGGAGGGACTAATTTTGCCAATTTGTGATAGTTTTGGTCTAAAATGCAATTAAATAGTTGTAAGGGTAGAAAATGTAAATTGTAAATTTTGAAAATATTTACGAGGCTCGGGTTTCGTAAAAATACTTTTCAAAAGTTAAAACGCACTCAAATATGATGATAATATGATCCCGGTTCGACTTAATACGAACTTAAAATAAAAACGTCAAAAATATAAACATCGAGACAACAAATAATGAAACATAAAATCTCGGGCATCCGTCGATATCGTGGTCACTAATAATCCTCGCTATTAGTAAAAAGATAAAAATAAGACCTCCAACGTCGGTTTTAAATAAAACCATCAATCGTCATATCATTCAACACATAAAAAAATTCAAAATCATTCGTAAAATAATATTATATAATATTAAATAAATGACCTCGGGTTTGGGTTGTCACATAATTGGTGAGATGTGAGATGAATATAATCGTACCTTTGTGGAACCCTTAGGGGTTCCTTGTATAGGCGGTAAAGTCCCATTGGGCTTTACCGAATCTTCGACCCTAAGTAAAAGATAAGTTCTATAATTTGTTGATTGTTATCTTCTAATTATGGTTAATGTATATCCTTTATTTTGAGACGAATCACAATCCTAATTAAGTTGTGATTCTGTCTAACCCTTTATCGAACGTACCAGGCCGTGGGCCGCACATGACATATGCGGCCACTATTCATCAGAAACCCATAGGACTGAATGATATTATTCTGACCCATTCATGATGGGCCAGATACGGGTAGTACCCGTGGCCGGGTCCATGACTCAGATGGGGACTATACGTCAACATGTCCCCCAGTCTAGTTTTTTGGGTAAAAGGGTCTCATCCCCGGTAAAATATATTCCCAAAAGCGTTGAAGTACAATGGAATGTAGCGGCAATGCTACATTAACCTCAAGCATACAGCTTGAACAACCACTAAATCATATGACATGCCATATGATCACTAACAACCAATTACAAAGCATATTACACCAATAGGAAAAAACCACCTAAAGGTGCATAAACAATAAAAATAAGCAATAATCATGGTAAATGAGAAGTGCGAACATCCGGCTGACGAGAGCCATGTCGATCATCAATCTCAATATCTTCGTCAGTCTCGCTATCAGCATTAATCACTTCATTTGTACGACCACCACCATCCTCCCAGTCTAGTTGTTACAGCCGCAAGCGTGACTTATAGACTAATCATTGCTCTTCAACCGTTCTCACAAATAGCCGCATAACACAAGCTGTCGACCTGGATAACATTAATTAAGGTTTTACTGATAGTAAAAAAACGGTTGTGTCAGCGTCTGTTCATATGTCAGACCTGAAAAAGTGTACCTCATGGGTCCCACTCTCAAAGCACGTATAACTCTGGGAATGAGGTGACCCATGGGTCCCTCTGATATTTCATCTATGCTCCAAATCCCATCCGTTAGATGGACGTGGTGGATTAAAGCCTAGTGTGTAATAGTGTTGACACATAGTTAAAATCCTTCGACCGCCATTGTTGCAATCCTACCTTCCTTCTATACTCTTATTCGCACGGATATCCTTACTCCCAGGTTAGATCACCGCGCCCTTTTCCATATTTACATAAAACATGGTTAAGGACAACTGATGTAGTGTTTTTTCTACTCTTTAGGAAAAGAGAGCAAAATAGGGAAAGTATTAAGTGTCGGTTTAGGAAAACCAAGCACTAATGACCAATGAAGTTCAAGTTCGTTTCCCAAGGAGGCAAGTGCATTGTGTTAAGAGATGATTACTGGTCTGTGATTATATTTATGAGAAATGAAAAGAAGAAAAGAGATTAGAAGAGAATGACGATTACGATTACGAATTAAACTAAGACGAAAAGTAGTACATGTAAAACCGTAAAAAGTGACGAAATTAAAAATTTACCCTAAAAATTCCTAGAAAATTACAATAAATCCTTAAAAATGTATTAGAGTTTACAAAAAATCAAAAATCACTCAAACCTTTTATTTAATTAAATAATAATTTTTTAATGCTAATTAAAGCCCAAAAAATCAATTTAATTAACAAAAATCCCAAAATGAGATTTTTCACTTGTAAACCTCTAAAGTAACGTAACTAAATTTAAAACTATTTTTGATAATTTTAAAATTAATAAAAACTATTTAAAAACAATTAAAAACTATTAAAACTTAAATTAATTCTAAAAATTAATCAAATGACAATAAATAGATTATAAAAATTATAAAATTCCTAACTTAATGTATTTGAACTAAGAAAAATGAAAAAACTTGAAAAATCTAAATTTTAATTTTTAATAATAAAATATTAATAAAATATTAATAAAAATCCAAATTTATAAAAAAATTCTAAAAAGTTGCAAACTAGCTTATTTTAACCTAAATAATACAGAAATGAAGTTGAAATTACAAAAATACCCCTATTGGGCCTAGAAATGGGCTAAAAGTCCAAACAGACCCCTTAATGGGCTCAAATAGGCCCAATAAGAAAAATGTTGTCCAAATAAGCCCAAAAGCTCCTATATGACTTAAAATTTGATTTTAAGAACAAAACACTGAAGGCCCAAAAGCTGAAAATGTGTTTAAGCTAGCTTATTTAAAAGCAGATTATTCTTAATGGGCTTTTTGGCCCATTAAGCTATAAGCTGATTCCATAAGCTCAAATTTGACACACAAGCTTCTTTTGAGTTACTTAAGAGATATGTAAAAAGAAAATTGGAAAAAGACAAGAAATAAGCCTGGAATAGGCCAAGACTCTGTTCACAAAACGACAAATTAGTCGTTTTTGAGTTTTAGACCACCTCAAGTGCTGATTCAACTTTCAAAAGCTTTTAAATGACTTAACTAAGAAAAATAATCAAAACGTTTTCAAATAAGCACAAGAAATAAGCTAGAATAAGCAGATAAGCACTTGTTTAAAAGTCAACTTAATGAGTTTCCTAGTAAAAAGTCAAAGTCTAATAAGCTCCAGATCAAATAAATGGGTCAAATGAGGAAGATCTATCACAAAAAATAAGTTGCTGCAAGTCTGGATAAGCCAAATTGGCTTATGAATAAGCTGAATGACATTTACAATAGCAGGGGCTAGTTTTGGAGGTTGAGTAGTGGGAACTTTTCCCCCTGCTTGACCTTTTTGACTTTTTGTCTTATATGACTTTTTGTTGGTTTCAAGTTACAAACAAGGCACCCTTGTGATCAATGAATCACAAGGAGTCAATAACAATAAAAATATCACACTTCCAATCCGCCAATCAGTGTAGTTAATTCAATTTATCACCAGATAAGCACCAGATAAGCACCAGATATGAACAATAAGCAGATTTCACTCAATAAGCAGTTTTAGCAAAAGTCAGCCAGCCAAACTTCACCAAATGCATACACGAGCTATAATAAATTCAAATGAACAAATTCTAACAGGTTTCATGCATCGATTCAAAGTGTAGATCAAGATTCAAGCATACAAAAGTTACTGATGAGCTAAGAACATGCAGTTATGAACACTTGCTGATATACATGACCACACAGCCAAATTCAAACATTTAAATCTTCTTAACAGGTTATGTTGGATATTATTTATCACTTTTTATCCTAAGTCTAAGCCTAGAACTAGGTGTGCACCAAATCACAGTCTAAAATATCACTTAATCAAGATTTTATAAGCTTATGTTTGATTTAGGTGTTCGAAAGCATACAACTTGCAGATATTCACTCTATTGCACTTCTTAAACAAGAAACACTAGCATACAACAACAAACACTTAACCAATAACACAAATACTCCAATATGCAGTTAACCCAAACACCCCTTTATAATTTCAAAACAAGATTTTCAAATCAAAAGTTGGAATTAGGTTAGCACATGCATACATAAGCATCAAAATATAAAACTTAAATAGAATCAATAAGATTTGGATCCCAAGAACAACACATACACAAGCAGAACTCAAATATCACAAATATCTAAATTTTTGACAGATTTTGAGATTAAGGGTTCAAACCTCATGGATATACATCCACACCCACGTATGTTTGAGCTTATGTGCTAGCAAGAACAAGCACAAGCTTCCAATATCAAGCTGTTGAGATGGAACAAAGTTAGAAGCAAAAATAATAAACAGAAAAGTGACACATCCTTTATTAATGTAACAAGAGAAGCTTTCTCAACCAATGCCAAGGATAAACGAATAACAAAAAAATCACAACCCTAATTCTCTCTAGGTGTATTCCGGCCGCCGTATGATTTTCCGTTCCCCTTTAATCTGATCTATTGCCTTCTCCTCGTTCTATCTTGGTGGCTGTATATCTATTATTGATTCTAGCGTTGATAGAAATTAGGGTTTCGTTATTTACTTTTTAGGGTTGTATACGAAACTTTCTTATCAGCTCTTTTAATTAATATTGATATACAGATTCATTGAATAGAACGGCTAAGGTGGTGACTGGTTTTTAGGGTTTCGGTTTTGTGCTGTGCGCCGCTGCATCTTTTAGGGTTTTCTTTTGTTATTATTTTAATCGGTATGGAGATTGGGTAGGTTTATTTGGGTACTGGTATAAAACCCTAATTTGTTAATTAGGGTTTTTGTGATATTGTGGTTGATTGGTTTCATGATTAGAGAGATGGATAACAGTTTTGTTCCGGTTGACATGGATGCGTTGGCAGCTAGGATGCTCAGATTGAGAGAACAGATGGGAGTTTCATCTCCTTGTGATACGGATAGCTCACCTGCTGTGGTGCATGCAGCAGGACTTCAGTCGACACAAGAGGGTTCTGAGTCGCATGCGACACTTGCTGATTCGACACAAGATGCTGTACCTGCTGATTCAATACTTGCTGATTCGACACCTGCTGTTAATGCGGGTAAGGAGAGGGGTTCACTGCTTCAGGGGTGTGCTAACTTGTATACTAATGTCATTAGTCCACAGAAGGGTTCGTTTGCCTCGTTACTTCAAAACGAGGGTGGTATGAACCAAACAATTCCTAAGATGGTGAAGATATCAGAATTACGGTGTGATGAGCATGTTGAAGGAGCACGAGTTGCACTTCCGTATGCTGCTGTTGAAGAGGTTGAATCCAGATTTAAGCACACGTTATACGGGCAGTTTATTGGTAAACGTTTAGCTTTTCCATTGGTGGAAAATTATGTTAAAAATACGTGGGCACGATTTGGTTTGATACGCGTTCAATTACATGAGGATTTTTTCCTTTTTCAATTCAAGACGAAGGAAGGAATGGAAGGAGTCCTTGAAAATGGCCCGTGGTTGATTAGGATGGTTCCCATGATCTTGAATATTTGGTCGCCTACTACTGATCTGAAAAAGGCAGAGATTAAGAAAGCACCAGTTTGGGTTAAGATTCATCATGTGCCGATTGTTGCTTATTCGGAGGTTGGTCTTAGTCTTATCACGACCCAAATTGGCACTCCTATTATGTTGGATTCTTACACGAGTAATATGTGTATTAACTCGTGGGGTCGGAGTACATATGCTCGGGCGCTCGTTGAGGTTTCAGCTGAAATGGAGTTATTGGATTCGATGGTAATTGCAGTCCCTAAAGGTCGTGAAAAAGGGCATTCATTGGTTACTGTTGATATTGAGTACGAATGGAGACCTCCAAGATGTGCTACATGCTTGATCTTTGATCATAATAGTGATATGTGTCCGAAAGTGCATAAGGAAGTGGTTACTCATGTTACTAAAGATTTGGTGAATGATGGATTTGAGGTGGTCAAAAACAAGAAGAATAAAGGTAAGCAGAAGCAACCTCAAGTTGCAGGTATTAAATTAACAAAACCAGCCCTTAATCTTCAGTTTCGTAATGTTGAGAGAGGTGAATCCTCTAAAACAAATGTGACGGGTCAGAATCCTAAGAAGGCAGATTCTCTGCTTAAGAAGGGTTTCCTGAATAACAGAACCTCGAGTTTTGTAGCTAAGACTAATGATAAGGATAAGAGGTCTCATAATTCTTTTGGTGCTCTTTGGGATAAGATGGATGATGGTACAGATTGGGAGGATGGTCTTAAGACCAAGGAAGGTGTAGTCAATGAGAGTGATAGTGAGGTTGAAGAAGTCATATCGATTGATGATCGGCATGGTTCTCATCAGCCTGGTCCATGATGATGTTTTACTTTCATTGTTCATGCACCTTTAGGTGGTTTTTTCCTATTGGTGTTATTTGTTTTGTAATCGTTTAGTAGGTCATATGGCATGTCATATGATGTAGTGGTTGTTCAGGCATTTGCTTGAGGTTAATGTAGCATTGCAGCTACATTCCATTGTACTTCAATGTTTTTGGGAATATATTTTACCGGGGTTAGGATTCCCCTTTACCCAAAAAAAAAAAAAAAAAAAAAAAAAATGCAACCCTTGTACCCCACACTTGATTATCCCCAAGTTATAAGCCTCACAACACCTTGATAACTCAATATCAGGATGCTATGATCCACTTATAACCCAAGAATTCCAAGGTGTACCAAGGACTTAGCAAAATATCAAAGTTTTAGGACTTTGAGCAATTTCTTGCACAAAGCTTAAGAAAATGTTTTGAGATTCAGTTTTAGCAAACATGTAACATAACCAAGCAGAATAAGAGATTGGCACTTGACTTTTCTTCAGAAAGTTCAAACACTTTTCATTAAACAATGAACAAGGATTTACAGAAATGTGAACAAGGAAAAATTCAAGAGCAAAATGAAAATGAAAGCCTAAGTACCTTTATATAGGCTACAAGTGAACTACACAATGCATAAAAACATATAAACCCTAGTGTTTTAAGTCCCTGAAATGCCCTTGAGGATTTTGAATATCTTGGAATCATGTGACTTTCTTTGGCTGTTTGTGAAGCTGGCAGTTGTTGGAATTTGATCTAAGGTCCATATTGAGCTTAGATATGAAGCTGATTTCTTGGGCGTTGGATGGCTGACAAGGTTTTGGCTTTTTGTTCAAAGGTGGTATAGCAGGGTTTAACATGTGAGCTGTTGAGTGACGTGGCCAAAAGTTTAAGGGTGGGGTTATGTTTAGTCTCACCTTAATCTTAAATCTGGAGAGAATTAAGGCTTAATTGCAAGAAATGAGGGAATACCCAATTTGATTATGAACATGATAAACGCACGTTTTGATCTGTTTTGGGTTTAAAAGGTGGTGTTTAGCGCCTTAATTAAATAATTAATTAAGGTTTGTTAAGGCAGTTGTGGGTAGAAGATGACATGGAGGAAGGGTGAAAGCTGATTGGTTGTGGGAGGTGAGTGGGGCAAGTGGCAGGCTGCCACTGGTTAAGGTAAGTTTTGTTGTCTCCCATGTTTAACCCCCTATCTTTCTATTTCCTTTCATTTGCAATTTTAAACAGCCAAAACGTATATCCTTTGTTATTGAAGTTTTCATTTTCATACTTTTGCCCCAAATACTTTTCCAAACTATTTTCATGGGTATTTCTTGCCATTTGATGATTCTTGAAGGGCTGTTTTGGCCTTTTCTCAAAGATAATGGTCTTGACTTGTATGATTGACTTTTTGGGGGACTAATATTGACAAGTCATGATTGTTGAGGGAACATTCTTGCCAATTCTTCAAAGTGGAGGGCCCTTTTTGTAAATTTGACAAACTTTAAGGACGAATCTTGTAATTATGAATATACAAGGGTTTAAAGTGTCAATTCTTCAATATTGGAGGACCCTTCTTGCAATATCTTCAAATCCTCAAGGGTATTACTTGGAAAATCTTCATTAGGGCTTGGTTCATTGTGCGGCTTCGTTTCCCGTATTCGTTTTGGCATGATTCTTGTGATCTTTTGTCATTTTCTTAATATCTGTACCTAAAATACAGAAGTAACAAACACAAGCATATATTTGGCCATTTTCATGATATTTTATGCATTTAAAGCCCGTTTTGGACGATGAGACTATGTATAAAAGCAGTCTCATCACTCCCCCATACTAAACCATTGTCGTGCCCTCACGCAATGCTAAAATTAAGTATCATAGCACTTCCAAAATTCATTTTTATTCACTTTATTGAATGATAAACTAGCTACACTACTACTATTACTTCTACTTGCGTTTAAGACATAATGTATGATTTTCATCGCAAAATGGGACGTTTACGTTCATAGAATAAGAACACGTGAATGCTTCGTTAGAAATAATTTCGTCAGTCTCGATTTTCACCCCAATTCCATGCTAAGCGTGCAACGAGATCATTGTCATTAGAAGTTAGTAATTCTAACACTACTCATATGCCCTAATCACGTACTTATCCTCCCATTTTCCTAAGTTGTATCTCTTATATTTTATTTTGTCTTGAATGTTTCACGAGGATACATTGTTTGACTTATGCGATGATAGAGATTTAGGTCTAAAAATAGATTCCTAACGGTGTAACCAAAACCGTCGAATTAATAACCCCTCCTAATAGACAACGATGTCAAAAAATTAAGTCAACAAAAGGATCGATAAACACGGTTTTATAACGGTTTTGAACATGAGACTTATTACCAAGACTTTTATACGCCCCCTAACGGAAGGGCCTTATTATCATATGTTTACCTCCATCTTTTATTCAACTTCGCCATGAAGCTTTTATTATGACTTCGGTCTTGCCTTGCCTTTTATTATCCTCCTCGTCGGTGGTTATATTATGGCCAAAGATGTATATCCTCACGCTAAGGCGAATTTTGGATCTTTAAAGCTTCAATGATTAAGGCTTGATTCACTTTCAATTTTGCATAGATTTTTCGGCCTTGTGAGCTTCAAATTGTTTGCTTGATTTAGGTGAGCACTTGAAATCTTATTATTGGGTGAAGCTTTCGATTATTCGGGTTGCCAATACTTCAAAACCGTGATGCTGGCGATACCTTAATGTCTTCCTAATTTAATTACATGGAAGCTACTAGAAAAGACTAGAAACCAACAATCAAGACTAAACCGCTAAGTCAATATTTATTAAGCAAAAAATATTTACAAGCGAAGGGAGAATAAGCAAACAACGAGAACACATGAGTTTTTGAAAGAATACGAGTACTCTACGTTTAGCATAGTAACTTATAATTAACTCTATCATTTCTCGTCCTCATTTAAGAGACTTAGCCTAATATAAAGTTAAGGGATCGAAGTTAAGTGCTCAACACGCACGGTCGAGTAAAAAATTACTCTTATTCTCGCCATCTGAAAATCTACATTCGTGTCTTCAAACACTTATAAAACATGAGAAAAATTTAAAATTTGGCCATTTTTAGCCTTATTTTGCAACAAAACGATAAACAAAAAGATAAACTTTGGAAAGCGTGAAGGTTTGGCAAGGCAAGTATCTATTCACCCCGCCATACTAAAGTTAAACATTGTCCTCAATGTTTTGAGTCTAGGGGTGCAAACACCCCCATACTGTAGACGTAGTCGAATGCATAATCTAGCATGGAAAGGGTGTAACCATTAAATTTAAAGCCGTTTATAAAGTGTGCTATAAACCTAAGGTTAGAACATAAAAGAATATATCATGTGGATATCGAGAAATTCTTAAAAGAAAAGGATCGAGTGCTCCCATAAAACGAACACGAGAGGCTCCAATCGTGAAGATCATGATCATCTAAAAACCACATATCACAAACAACCACGGAACAAAGGTTGGAAGGGCACAAATCCCCACACGTTACTACATTAGAAAGCGATAATATGTACATAGGATAAGCATGGGACTCCCCCATGAGGCACCTCGTTTTTTATTACCGAGTCATGAGCTCGACTCGATCCCCTCAATACTAATTAACATTGGGGAAGGTGATTTGGTCGAGGTAGTTCAAGGATGGAACTTCCCCGCCAAAGTAGTGCTTCAACCTATGTCCATTCACCTTGAAATTGGGGCCATCATTTTGAGCTCGCTCGATGGTCCCATATGGAAAAACTTGAGTCACGGTGAATGGACCGGATCAATGGGATTTCAACTTACCGGAAAATATTTACAAACGAGAGTTAAAAAGCAACACTTGATCTCCAATGTTAAAAACCCGGTTTTTAAATTTCGAATCATGAAACTAAATCAATGAATTTTCATAAGCAATGTCCCTTAATTCATCTAATTCATTAAGTTGCATTTTCCGGTGTTTTCCTACGGTCTCCATGTCATCATTACAATGCTTAAGGGGCCCAATAAGCTTTGTGTTCGAGTTCAATTGGCAAGTGACAATTCTTCCCATACACAAGCTTATAGGGAGTGTACCCGTTGGGCGTCTTATGAGTGGTCCTAAAGGCCCATAAAGCATCGTCCAACTTATCTGACCAAGATTGTCAGTTTTCCCCAATAGATCTCTCCAAGATCCTCTTCAAAGCTCGGTTTGAAACCTCGACTTACCCACTTGTTTGTGGGTGATAAGCCGTAGAAAGACGATGTGTAACCCCATATTTCCTTAGGACCCTTTCGAATTGGTCGTTACAAAAACGGGTTCCACGATCGCTTATGATCGCACGAGGGGTTCCAAACCGAGAAAACAAGCTTTTCAAAAACTTGACTACCACACGAGCATCGTTGGTGGGAAAAGCCTTAGCTTCCACCCACTTAGATAGGTAGTCAACGGCGACAAGGATGTACTTATTACCATGAGATGATGGGAACGACCCCATAAAGTCAATGCCCCAAACGTCAAAGATCTCACACACTTAGATGATATTTTGTGGCATTTCATCATTTTGTGAGGCTTTTCCTTGTAGTTTGCATGAGTCACACGACTTCACAAGTGCATGTGCATCTTGGTAAATAGTAGGCCAAAAGAAACTGGCATCAAAGACCTTCTTAGCCGTGAGATTAGCACCGTGGTGACTACCCGTGGGTCCCTCGTGACAAGCTCTAAGGATGTTAGAAGCTTCGGTACCAAAGACGCAACGTCGAATAATTTGATCCGCACAAGTTCGAAACAAGTAAGGGTCGTTCCAAAAGTAGAACTTGACGTCACGAAAGAATTTTCGTTTTTCTTGAGTCGTCATACCCTTGATGATGAAGTTGCCCGTATGGTAATTTGTGATGCCCGCAAACCATGGGGTAGAAGAATCAAGTTTAGAATTCACTACACCAAGTGTCTCGAGCGGAAATATTTTGGTGATTTCCTTGGGATCGTAAACACTTTGGTGAGGATCTTCCAAACGAGAAAGATGATCGGCCGCTAGATTCTCGGGTCCTTTTTTGTCAATGATTTTGTGATCAAATTCTTGAAGGAGGATAATCCAACGAAGTAATCTCGGCTTTGCATCTTGTTTAGCCATAAGATAATTTATAGCCGAATGATCCGTATACACTATGAATTTAGTCAAGACGAGATAAGGTCGGAATTTCTCAAATGCATACACCACGGCAAGAAATTCTTTCTCCGTTGTAGTGTATTTTAGTTGAGCCTCGGTCATCGTCTTGCAAACATAGTGAAAAGGCAAGAAGTGTTTTTCATGACGTTGCCCCAATACGGCCCCAATAGCGTAGTCACTAGCATCACACATGAGTTCAAAGGGGAGGTTCCAATTGGGAGAAACAAAAATGGGAGCTTCGGTAAGTTTCCTCTTAAGGATCTAAAAGGCTCGTACACAATCTTCGTCAAAGACAAAACGTGCATCTTTTTCGAGGAGATGCGTAATAGGTCGAGAAATCTTCAAAAAATCCTTGATGAATCGAAGATAAAAGCCCGCGTGGCCTAGGAAACTCCTAACTCCCTTAACGGTTTTGGGATGAGGTAATTTGGCGATGGCGTCTACCTTAGCTTGATCTACCTCAATCCCCGCTTTCGAAATCTTGTGTCCTAAGACGATTCCACTTTAAACCATAAAATGACATTTTTCCCAATTAAGCACAAGGTTGGTTTCCTCACAACGCTTCAACATTCTCTCAAGATTCGACAAACACGAAGTGAACGAACTACCAAACACAGAAAAGTCATCCATGAAGACTTCCATCGTCTTCTCGATCATGTCATGAAAAATAGCCATCATGCACCTTTGAAAGGTTCCCGGTGCATTGCAAAGTCCGAATGGCATTCTACGATAGGCAAACGTTCCATATGGACATGTAAACGTAGTTTTTTCTTGATCACGAGGGTCAATGGGGATTTGGAAGTAACCGGAAAAACCATCTAAAAAGCAATAGAAATCGTTTCCCGCAAGACGCTCCAGCATTTGGTCCATGAAGGGCAAGGGAAAATGGTCTTTTCGAGTGGCGTCATTCAACTTACGATAGTCAATGCACACTCTCCATCCGGTCACGAGTCTAGTTGGAATTAGCTCGTTGGCATCGTTTGGCACAACGGTCATTCCTCCCTTTTTAGGGAAACAATGAATAGGACTCGCCCAAGGGCTATCGGAAATAGGGTAAATCATTCCCGCGTCAAGGAGTTTTAGGACTTCCTTTTTGATGACGTCGTGAATTTTGGGGTTCACCCTCCTTTGACATTAGATTACGGGTTTGTAATCCTCCTCCATTAAGATTTTGTGGGTACAAAATTTGGGATCGATCCCCTTAATGTCGAATAACTTCCACACAATTGCCCCTTTGTGATCCTTTAGAACATCGACAAGTGCTGTTTTTTCATCATCCAAAAGATCTTTCGCAATAATAACCGGCAACTTGTCGTCCTCCTCCAAAAATACATATTCGAGATGAGGAGGTAAATCTTTCAACTCGAGGATAGGTGGTTCCTCAATTGAAGATTTGGGCTCGATACTCATAACCTCCTCAGGTGGAGGAAATGGGAAATCGTTAAGAAAATCCTTGATAATCGAGAAGACCTCATCATTGTTGAGGTCTTCGCCACAAGTACGTGGAACATCGAATTCTTCCAACGTAAAAACACCACCTTCAAATGGAGTGAAGGTTGGTTTCGAGTTATCAAGAATGGGATCTAACATAGTGGGATTGCCACCATTTTCATCATCACCAAAACCTAAAACTTCTTGTGAAAATTCCTCGCAAACAACGTCAATCATATCAACGAGGTTTACGGTTGCAACATAATAAACATGAGAAATTGGAGAATTTAGAGTTGCGTCTATAACAAGTTCCTCGTCGTTGAAACCTAAGGTGATCTTTCTAGCATGCACATAAATTAAAGCCATAGACTTATCTAAAAATGAACGACCTAAAATGAGAGGAACTTGAGGATCCGTGGGAATATCGACAACGATAAAGTCTACCAGATAATAGAACTTTCCCACTTTCACAAAAACGTCTTCCGCCAATCCGCATGCTGGAATCGTGGAATGGTCGGCCAACTCGATAGACATTAGTGAAGGAGTAAGATTAGGAAGATTGAGCGACTTGAAGATTGCAAGTGGCATCAAGTTAATACTAGCACCAAGATCGGCCAAGGCATAGCATTCTTCCATATTTTCGATTGCACAAGGAATCAAGAATTTACCGGGATCACCGACTTTTGAGGTATGCGGTTAAGATAAACCGATGAACAACTAGACAATTGTTGCAATTTCTCCTTGTTGTTCAACATACTTTTAAAGTTAGCGGCAAATCAAGGCATCATGACCAAAGCATCGACAAAACTCACATTAAAATGAACGTCACGAAACATTTTCATAAAAAGCTCAAATTGGTAGTTATCGCGCTCTTGACGTTTCTCCTTTATAAGTCTCGATGGATAGGGAAAAGGTGGTGTGGGTTGAGGCATAGGCATAGCCTTTGTAATCTCGGGTTCCAAATGTGGTAATGGGTCAACCGTAGGTGTGGCATGAGTGGTACTTCGTGGGATTGGGACATGATCCTTTTCGACCACCACCTCGGGTTCTTCCTCAATTGCATCCTCCGTAGGAGCAATTAGTTGAGGAGTCGGTTCCTTAAGTGTCTTACCACTACTTGTGGTAATCACTTTCATCTCTCCCTTAAGGTTCGATATGGTGTTACTAGGAAGACTACTCGAAGACGGTTTGCACATTATAGCCTCAAACATAGATGAAATTTTATCGTCAAACATGGATTGCCTCTTCTCGGCCTTAATCATCTCTTGTTTTATTTCATGTTGCCCTTGTTCCATTTTTTGTTTTTTTTTGGGTAAAAGGGTCTCATCCCCGGTAAAATATATTCCCAAAAGCGTTGAAGTACAATGGAATGTAGCGGCAAGTTCCATTTTTTGTTGGTTTTGTTGTAACCTAGTTACATTCCCTTCCATTTTGTTTGTATGGATTTTAAGCTCATTTGCTAACTCGTTTTTCAACTCCTTCTTCAAGTCATTCTTAAACTCGGATCTTAGGCTAATGATTTCTCTTTGAATGTTGTCAAAGCTAACATCGTTTCCATTAGCGTATTCAACAAATTCATTTGGAAGATCTTTCAAAGTTTTCAAACCCTTGTTGTTGTTTTGAAAATCATTATTTTGATTTTTGTTTGAAACTTGATTATTAGCCCCTTTATTCCTATAGTTTCCTTTGTAATTGTTTTTGAAACCAACTTGATTGTTTCGATAGTTGTTGTTAGCATTTTGATTGGGAGCAAAACCCGGTGGAGTCAATTGATTGGAGCGGGTAACTTGACCATTTTGGTTGTAAGTTCCCGTGACCGCGTAGGCACTCGAAGTGTTACCACCGTTGGTAATGCACTCGGAGAAATCATGATCTCCACCACAATACATACACGAAACCTCAACCGCTTTACCCGTAGCGGGAGCACTTTGTTCTCCAACTTTTAATTCAATTAAAAGTCCTTTAAGCTTATCAAAGATTTTGTTTTCCAAGTTCGCCTTAATTTGGCAAGCATCGATGGTATTGGACAAAGAAGGTGAAGCCGAAGATGAAGCCCTACGAACACTCGATGTGTTACGAGGACTATACACCTTAGATCTATTCTCAATTATTAACAACGCTTCCTCAACCGTTTTACACAAAACATTACCACCCGCGGCGACATTTAGATAATCCCTTTCATGATCATTTAATCCATTGTAAAACGTGTCAAATTGATGCAAGTCGGAAAAACCGTGATGAGGACATTCATGTAACATTTCCTTAAACCTATTCCAAGCCGTTGAAAAAACACTCATTAAATTCTTGTGAAAATTTTGAAATCTCGTTTTTCAAATGCGTAGTCTTAGAGGGCGGGAAAAATTGGTTCACAAACTTAGAAACGAGATCATTCCACGTCAATATAGAATTGAGTGGCTTTTTCTCCAACCAAATTTTAGCGGGCCCCGCTAAGGAATACGGAAAAAGCATCATCTTAATCGAGTCATTAGCAACATCCTTAAATTTGCAAGTGGCGGTAAGACGATTGAATTGGCGGATATGGTTGTGCGGTTTGTCCTTTTCATCACCACGGAATTTGTTGTTTTGGATCATCGACAACAAACCCGTTTTCACTTCAAAATTCTCCGCAAGGATAGCGGGAATCACAATAGCCTCTCCATAACCCTCGGTGGGTGCTTAAAGTAACTCCATCATAGTTCGATTCGCCATGGTTGGTTCTTCCCTTACGATAGGTTCGTCAATAGGAGACTCCTCACTAGAAAGATTAGGAGTAGGTGTTTACTCATTTCGGTTTTTTCGTTTACGTGCACGTCTTGCTTGATTACGAGTTTGCATAAACGTCACGTACAACGTGGGGATGAGAAAAGAAGATTCTTTTTGGTGTTTTTAATTTTTCCAATTTTTTTGTGGTTTTTGATTGTTTTTACCTTTTTTGGATTTTTGTCATTGTATTAAGCAAACAAAAATCTACAAATCTCCTCCTTAATCAAATCTCTTGATTAAAGAAGCCTCAAGGAATGAAAACGATCACGTGAAGTGAACGCCTTCGATGACTTTAGAACGTTGGTGGAACACCAAAACGTTCAAGAGGGTTTAATCAAATGAAACCAAGAAAATATATATGATACTTAGATAATACTTTGGTTGGAAAACCCTCGATTAGCCCTCTTTATCTAAACACGCACAAGCAAGCGGGGAAACGAGGCGGCGCGAAGCACTTAAGAGCCTTTTTCCTTAGGGAAAAGAGAGCAAAATAGGCTTCACGAAAGTATTTATCTATTTTGCCTTTGATTTCTTGTTTGAGATTCGAATACAATGATTGAGTAATGACCTCCCAATCAAGGTTGTGTTTTCACACTTTTGAAGTACTTGTGAATTTATTGTTCTACGTATACAATATAGTATTAATATTCACACAAAAAAAACGAAAACCGATAATACGTATTAGTAGAGTGCTACTAATACAAATACTATTTATGGTTAGTATTACGAATAACAATTGTCCAAATCAAAACACAACACGTCTCCCCGGCAGCGGCGCTAAAATGATGTAGTGTTTTTACTACTCTTTAGGAAAAGAGAGCAAAATAGGGAAAGTATTAAGTGTCGGGTTTAGGAAAACCAAGCACTAATGACCAATGAAGTTCATGTTCGTTTCCCAAGGAGGCAAGTGCGTTGTGTTAAGAGATGATTAATGGTTTGTGATTATATTGATGAGAAATGAAAAGAAGAAAAGAGATTAGAAGAGAATGACGGTTACGATTACGAATTAAACTAAGACGGAAAGTAGTACACGTAAAACCGTAAAAAGTGACGAAATTAAAAATTTACCCTAAAAATTCCTAGAAAATTGCAGTAAATCTTAAAAAATGTAATTAGAGTTTACAAAAAATCAAAAATCACTCAAACCTTTTATTTAATTAAATAATAATTTTTTAATGCTAATTAAAGCCCAAAAAATCAATTGAATTAACAAAAAGACCAAAATGAGATTTTTTCACTTGTAAACCTCTGAAATAACTTAACTAAATTTAAAACTATTTTTGAAAATTTTAAAATTAATAAAAACTATTTTTAAACAATTAAAAACTATTAAAACTTAAAATAATTCTAAAAATTAATCAAATGATAATAAAAATATTCTAAAAATTGTAAAATTCCTAACTTAATGTATTTGAACTAAGAAAAATGAAAAAACTTGAATAATCTAAATTTTAATTTTTAATAATAAAATAATAATAAAATATTAATAAAAATCCAAAATTTATAAAAAATTCTAAAAAGTTGCAAACTAGCTTATTTTAACCTAAAGAATACATAAATGAAGTTGAAATTACAAAATACCCCTATTGGGCCTAAAAATGGGCTAAAAGTTCAAACAGACCCTTAATGGGCTCAAATAGGCCCAATAAAAAAATATTGTCCAAATAAGCCCAAAAGCTCCTATCTGACTTAAAATTTGATTTTAAGAACAAAACTCTGAAGGCCCAAAAGCTGAAAATATGTTTAAACTAGCTTATTTCAAAGCAGCTTATTCTTAATGGGCTTTTTGGCCCATTAAGCTATATGCTGATGCCATAAGCTCAAATTTGACACACAAGCTTCTTTTGAGTTACTTAAGAGATCTGTAAAAAGAAAATTGGAAAAATCACAAGAAATAAGCCTGAAATAAGCCAAAACTCTCTACACAAAACGACAAATTAGTCGTTTTTGAGTTCTAGACCACCTCAAGTGCTGATTCAACTTTCAAAAGCTTTTAAATGACTTAACTAAGCAAAATAATCAAAAAGTTTTCAAACAAGCACAAGCAATAAGCCAGAATAAGCAGATAAACACTTGTTTAAAAGTCAACTTAATGAGTTTTCTAGTAAAAAGTCAAAGTCAAAGTCTAATAAGCTCCAGATCAAATAAATGGGTCAAATGAGGAACATCTATCACAAAAAATATGACTTTTTGTTGGATTCAAGTTACAAACAAGGCACCCTTGTGATCAGTGAATCACAAGGAGTCAAGAACAACAAAAATATCACACTTCCAATCAGGCAATCAGTGCAGTTAATTCAATTTATCACCAGATAAGCAACATATATGAACAATAAGCAGATTTCACTCAATAAGCATTTTTAGCAAAAATCAGCCAGCCAAACTTCACCAAATGCATACACAAGCTATAATAAATTCAAATGAACAAATTCTAACAGGTTTCATGCATTGATCTAAAGTCTAGATCAAGATTCAAGCATACAAAAGTT
Organism: Glebionis coronaria; assembly: GCA_025667525.1. Taxonomy (NCBI): domain Eukaryota; kingdom Viridiplantae; phylum Streptophyta; class Magnoliopsida; order Asterales; family Asteraceae; genus Glebionis; species Glebionis coronaria. The sequence continues at coordinate 340,407,428 of CM046877.1, forward strand.
ACTGATGAGTTAAGAACATGCAGTTATGAACACTTGCTGATATACTTGACCACACAGCCAAATTCAAACACTTAAATCTTCTTAACAAGTTATGTTGGATATGATTTATCAATTTTTATCCTAGGTATAAGCCTATAACTAGGTGTGCACCAAATCACAGTCCAAAATATCACTTAATCAAGATTTTATAAGCTTATGTTCTATTTAGGTGTTCAAAAGCATACAACTTGCAGATATTCACTCTATTGCACTTCTTAAACAAGAAACACTAGCATACAATAGCAAACACTTAACCAATAACACAAATACTCCAATATGCAGTTAACCCAAACACCCCTTTATAATTTCAAAACAAGATTTTCAAATCAAAAGTTGGAATTAGGTTACCACATGCATACATAAGCATCAAAACATCAAACTTAAACAGAATCAACAAGATTTGGAGCCCAAGAACAAAACATACACAAGCAGAACTCAAATATCACAAATATCCAAATTTTTTACAGATTTTGAGATTAAGGGTTCAAACCTCATGGATGTACATCCACACCCACGTATGTTTGAGCTTATGTGCTAGCAAGAACAAGCACAAGCTTCCAATCAAGCTGCTGAGATGGAACAAAGTTAGAAGCAAAAATAATAAACAAAAAGGTGACAGATCCTTGATTAATGCAACCATTGTACCCCACACTTGATTATCCCCAAGTTATAAGCCTCACAACACCTTGATAACTCAATATCAGGATGCTATGATCCACTTATAGCCCAAGAATTCCAAGGTGTACCAAGGACTTAGCAAAATATCAAGGTTTTAGGACATTGAGCAATTTTTTGCACAAAGCTTAAGAAAATGTTTTGAGATTCAATTTTAGCAAACATGTAACATAAACAAACAGAATAAGAGATTGGCACTTGACTTTTTGTCACAAAATTCAAACACTTTTCATTAAACAATGAACAAGGATTTACAGAAATGTGAACTAGGAAAAAATCAAGAGCAAACTGAAAATGAAAGCCTAAGTGCCTTTATATAGGCTACAAGTGAACTACACAATGCATAAAAACGTATAAACCCTAGTGTTTGAAGTCCCAAAAATGCCCTTGAGGATTTTGAATATCTTGGAATCATGTAACTTTCTTTGGCTGTTTGTGAAGCTGGCAGTTGTTGGAATTTGATCTAAGGTCCATATTGAGCTTAGATATAAAGCTGCTTTCTTGGGCGTTGGATGGCTGGGAAGGTTTTGGCTTTTTCTTCAAAGGTGGTATAGCAGGGTTTAACATGTGAGCTGTTGAGTGACGTGGCCAAAGGTTTAAGGGTGGGGTTATGTTTAGTCTCACCTTATTCTTAAATCTGGAGAGAATTAAGGCTTAATTGTAAGCAATGAGGGAATACCCAATTTGATTATGAACATGATGAACACACGTTTTGATCTGTTTTGGGTTTAAAAGGTGGTGTTTAGCGCCTTAATTAAATAATTAATTAAGGTTTGTTAAGGCAGTTGTGGGTGGAAGATGACATGGAGGAAGGGTGAAAGCTGATTGGTTGTGGGAGGTGAGAGGGGCACGTGGCAGGCTGCCACTGGTTAAGGTATGTTTTGTTTTCTCCCATGTTTAACCCCCTATCTTTCTATTTCCTTTCATTTGCAATTTTAAACAGCTAAAACGTATATCCTTTGTTATTGAAGTTTTCATTTTCATACTTTTGCCCCAAATACTTTTCCAAAGTATTTTCATGGGTATTTCTTGCCGTTTGATGATTCTTGAAGGGCGTTTTGGCATTTTCTTCAAAGATAATGGTCTTGCCTTGTATGATTGACTTTTTGGGGGACTAATATTGACAAGTCATGATTGTTGAGGGACCATTCTTGCCAATTCTTCAAAGTGGAGGGCCTTTTTTGTAAATTTGACAAACTTTAAGGACCAATCTTGTAATTATGAATATACAAGGGTTTAAAGTGTTAATTCTTCAATATTGGAGGACCCTTCTTGCAATATCTTCAAATCTTCAAGGGTATTTCTTGGAAAATCTTCATTAGGGCTTGTTTCATTGTGCGGCTTCGTTTCCCGTGTTCGTTTTTGCATGATTCTTGTGATCTTTTGTCATTTTCTCAATATCCGTACCTAAAATACACAAGTAACAAACGCAAGCATATATTTGGCCTTTTTCATGATATTTTATGCATTTAAAGCCCGTTTTGCACGATGAGACTATGTATAAAAGCAGTCTCATCAACAACCCCACCATTTTGTCTGTGCTTAATGTATTTCCTTACGACAAATTCGTTGAATTTTGTTCGGAATACTATATACCTAAGAGCGTTCATCCCACCTACCCTGGTGAAGATGAAGCAATCACCGACAGTCCAGCGGGGAAAATAGGCGTATACACACGCCTATTCGACTCGACTAACTACCGCATCCCCCTCTCTAGGTTCCCCGTAGATGTTCTAACATATTATGACTTCCACATTACCCAATTACACTGCATAGGTACGTGTAAAATAAATCAATTTGAGATAACCTGCCATACAAACAACATAGGTCCATCTGTGAGTTTATTTAGGGTTTTTTATGTGCCCCAAATGGTCAACGGCTGGTTGACGTTTAAGAAGAGCCCGTGCTACACGCCCATGTGCTACAACAAGGTGCTAGATTCACTGAAGAATTGGTGTGACCGGTACTTCTTTGTAGATGCCAAAGTATTCCCCACCCCCTTTGTGTTAAACGGTCATTCCGTACAGACTATCCCCCCCATCGAATACATATAGTGACAGGGATGTAAGAGTTCTAGACACACACCACACATATTTTCACAAAGGGTCACCGGAAAACTTTTTGTGCTTGATAGGCATCAGCCGCGATTACTTTGGCAGGGCAGATCGATATCCCACCTTCCTGAACAGCCGTAGAGAAGGTGGGTTCACTTAACTTTAAATTATACCCATAACATACTTACATATAACTAACATACTTTGTTTAATTGCATGTGTCGCACCAATGAATCTATTCGGACTGATACACCTAGGAGATCCATCTCAGGTCCCCGAGCTCTTGGCCAAGATGAATTACCACTTCTTGATGCCATCCAAAACATCACCATTCCATTAGACGTAGTCCTAGATCCCCACTCCAACATGAGTGATACGCATATTGAGAAGTCGCTGTTGGACTTCCATAATGAGGATGGGGATCAACCCTTGCTGGAGGATGCGACTGGTCCGTCTAATACGACCAAATATGCCACTAAGACCCACCAAGAAGATCAAGGTGATAATCAAGACCAACTGGACAAGAAGATAGACCAATTAGTTGGGTCAGAAGAGGAAGAGGCGGCGGAGGGGACGGGCGACCAAACACAAGCCAAGCTTGCCCCTAGGAGGCGTAAGTCCAAGAGGAAGACCAGGAAGGAGGTTGATCCGGAGGTAGGGGCCTTCAATGTACCCCCTAACCGGCTACGGGAAAATCACCCCCAGTTCCAAGAGGGCAGTAGTACAAGCGCGCCCAAGGGTAATCCGGTGGTCCCATGTATTAGTGTGGACACCCAAGTAGATGGCACCATATGGACGGCCACCCCAGTAAGTGCCATGGCGCCACCAACACAGAGCGTGGAAAGGAGCACACGTAAGTAACTCACAACCTTCACTTGTACATATTAGTATTTGATTCACCTTTTCTAAATGAACATGAAAATGTAGGGAAGAGCCGCCCAAGGACATCAGCCGACAAACCCCTCCCCTCTTAGAAGACGCACCACCATCACCCCAACCCTCGCGAAGGAGCCGCTCCCCGAAGGGTCATCCCAACCTTTCTTCCTGGAGTGGTGTCTATCCGCGGCAAGCAGGTTGGAAACACATGATGTCTGCAAGGACTTTATAGACCACCTAACCCCTCCCGGCTTGATACAAGACATAAACGAGCTGACGCATGTGGACTTAATAGAACAGTTCAATGTATCTACCATCCACCAAATGGCAATTGGTGCGGCCATGCGTCATCGTTTCGAGGGAGCTCTGAACCATATTCAGAGTGCCAACCGAAAAATCATCCGCAGGGAGAAGTTGGTTGAGGAACATGAGCAAACCACCGCATCCATCCAAGCCATACTAGCCACTGCTGAAGCCACCATCAAGTAGAAAGCAATCTACGCCGAGGTGCGTGAAGGCCGCATCGAAGAGTTAGAGGTTGAGGTCCATGCCCTACACGACAAGGTATTACATGCTTCCTTTAACTGTTGTCTCTTTTTGCCCAAGCTTCTTTTTTTATATATAAGTACCTTGTGAATGTGACTAACACATGTTGTGGTAGCACAATCCAGAATGTTTACGGGAAAACCCTAATAATGGCAGAAATATTTTCTCCCTAGCCGCCACTCTTAGCCTTAATTTCGTTTCCTTCCCGCTCTCTTTAACCTTCATTCGTTGGTAATTGATCGTATCATAACATTAATTGATTACGGTTTGGTTGAAGGATTTAGGGTTGGTTGTCGTTTTTAGGGTTTCTATTGGTTGTTTTAGGGTTTTTTATTTCTGTCTTGTTCATTCTTGTTTGTATTCCTTTTTTAGATTTGCTGTTTGAGTCGTGGGTTGTTTATGCTCATGTAAGGTGTCAAGGCGGGTTGGCTGGGATCCTATTTTTTAGGATCTGTTCGTTTGGGATTATTAAACAGGTGTTATTAGGGTTTTTTGGGTTTATTGGTTATGATGTCTGAGTTGGATAATCAGGTTGATATGACGGCTCTTTCTGATAGGGTGCAGCGATTGAGAGCAATTATGGCGGACTCAACACATGCTAGGGCTCCTAACGCGGGGGTCTCATGTGGTGAGCATGCTGGGTTCTCGGGAGTTGGTAATCATACGGCTGAAAAGAATGGCGCGGTTGATATAATGAATGACATTAGTCAGGGGCAGCTTAATAGGCAGCCGTCTGCTGCTAGGGTTTCGTCTGAGGATGATGTTACTGCCGCTGCTGGGATTCACGTTACTGCTGCTGTTAATGCTCATATGCAGGTTACGCCGGTTATGTGTGACTTGTCCAAGAAGGCTAGTAGTAATGGTGGTGATATAACTGGTGTGCAAGTTAACCATGATGCGAGGATTGGGAGTTCTATGGCTAGGAAGAATGAGGTCGGGGTTCAACATACGCCTGGGGCTGGTTCTTCATCAGTTGGTGTTTCGACCTCATATGCATCGCTAGTGCAGAATAAGCCGGTGTGTAAGCCGGTTCATATTAAGGAATTGCATAATGACGAACAAGTTGTTGGGGCTGCTGTAACTCTTCCGTATGATGCTGTGGAAGGGATTCGGGCGCATCTTAATAACACACTGTTTGGGTATTTCATTGGGAAGCGTCTTGCGTTTCCGTTGGTAGAAAATTATGTGAAGAATGTATGGGCCAAATATGGTTTAAAAAGAGTTAAACTTCAGGATGAGTTCTTTCTTTTTCAGTTTGATTCTAAAAGTGGTATGGATAGGGTGTTGGAGAATGGTCCGTGGTTGATTCGACATGTTCCGTTAATTCTGAATGTTTGGTCGTCTATTATGGATTTGCATAAAACAGAGATTAAGAAGGCACCGGTGTGGGTGAAACTTCATCATGTGCCTATTGATGCTTATTCGGAGATTGGTCTTAGTTTGATCACAACTCAAATTGGAAGACCTATTATGCTTGATTCTTATACTAGCAGCATGTGTATCAACCCGTGGGGTAGGAGTACTTTTGCCCGTGCTCTTATTGAGATTTCGGCTGATGATGCTTTAAAGAAGTCGTTGGTCATTGCTATTCCGATTGAGAAGGATAGAGGGCACAAATTGAAGACTATTGACATCGAGTATGAGTGGACACCTCCTAGATGTTCTACTTGTCTTATTTTTGACCATATTGATGCTAAATGTCCTAGGTTGCCTAAACAGGTAGTGGTTGAGAAGGTGGTTAGCAGGGAAGATCATAAGGTTGTGGATGATGATGGTTTTCATGTAGTTAAGAACAAGAAGAGCAAGGGGAAGAATAAGCAGCAACAACAAATTTCTGGCATTAAACTTACGAAACCAGCCCTTAATATTAAGTATCGTAATGTTGAGAGGGGTGAAACGTCAAAGACAAGTGATACCGGTCAGAAGAAGGCAACTCCCCTGCTTAAGAAGGGTTTCTTGAATAACAAAGCCTCGAGTTTTGTTGCTAAGCCTAATAATACGGAGAAGAGTTCTCAAAACTCTTTTAGTGCTCTTTGGGATAAGATAGATGATGGCACCGATTGGGAAGATGGTTCTAATATCAAGGAAGATGTGGTTAATGCTAGTGATAGTGAGGTTGAAGAAGTCATATCGATTGATGATCGGCATGGTGCTCGTCAGCCTGATGTTCGTTCTAAGTGTTAGCCTTGATGTCATTTTATTTTCATTGTTCATGCACCTTTAGGTGGTTTTTTCCTATTGGTGTTATTTGTTTTGTAATTGTTTGTAGGATCATATGGCATGTCATATGATTTAGTGGTTGTTCAAGCTTTTGCTTGAGGTTAATGTAGCATTGCAGCTACATTCCATTGTACTTCAACGCTTTTGGGAATATATTTTACCGGGGTCTTGATTCCCCTTTACCCAAAAAAAAAAACACATGTTGTGGTATTGGTAGGTGACCGCTACTGAGGCCACTGCTCAATCCTTGGCTAATGATGTGACCACCCTTTCAAACGACCGTGACAACCTGTGCCAGCTAGTGAAGGGCGAAGAACAGTTAGCCGCAGAGTTTGTTTATTATAGGGTTGAGCATGAGAAGGTTGTGGAAGGACGCCTTGAGGAGATGGACAATCGACTAGACTGCTTGGCGATTGATTTTGATGAGGAGTTATACCCTCACATTCTTACAACCATTACTGGGCGTAGCTGGATGATTGGGTCCGGCCTGAGGCTAGCGGTGACAAAGATTGACGAGTCGCCCCAAATGGTCCAGCCTTTTGCTAACGTTGTCTCTAATGGTATCGACCGCGGCAAGCATGAGGGGCTCCTAGCTGGGATGGAATGGGCTGGACAGGGAAGAGCTGCCAAGGATCACGCCTTTCACAAGCCGGATGCAGAGAAGAACATGACTGGCTCCATGATGGCCCTTAAGGAGATTGAGTATCCATTGCTAAATGATTTGGAAGCACTGAAGGATGCACCCATCGATATGGTCATGGAGCGGTTGTATATTGAAGCTGACTTTGATGCCCAGCTTATCATTCATTTGTACGCCGACGCTCCTCCCCCCTGATAATCCATGGGCATTAAAAGGAGAAAGAAGTTTAAGGGAGGCGATCAAGGCCAACATGGACCGCGCTAGAGGAAAGAGGGGAAGCCGTGTATTGTGCCGCACTCCTACCGCGGGATCCACCCACTTACCTAGATCGGATGGCGTGCCTGTGACAACCCCGACTAGAGCTGGATTAACCCTATTACTGGAGGATGATGCCGTGCCTGGAGGATCCAACTTAGCATCACTCACCCACCAAAGGAAGGAACTTAGAGAGTCCATGCTTCCTAAATGATGAACATTAGTATTTAATAAAACACTTGTGTATTTTGTAATATTCGGCCGTGGATGTCCACGACATATGTTTGTGTATACACTTATATTTTTTTATGAATCGTGTGTTTAGATAATTGTATATCTTTGTTATGCGCGGTTTCACCATGGCTTAGTAGGAAAGATGTAAGTGTTACAAGTTACTAGACGTGTACCGTGTGTCTTTGGTATGTCCGCCATTTTGTTAATGTGGTATACTTACAAACCTATTACAACATCTTGCTAATAAGGTGTCTAGTAAGGATTCATGATCCATGGTTGTTGGGGTTGCATCCCTCTTACACGCCAAGTTGAATTATTAGGTTTACTCAATCCTCTTGCTTCGCATGGAAACGAATAGTACATGTACGACAGATGAATGCGTATGAATATTAGACAGAATTAAAAGATGCTAAGTACAAACATAGAAGAAAATTTGAACGAGAACAAGCCGTAGAGCTAGCTAGGCACCACGGTATTTTATTATTACGTTTACGTTTTTTGAGACATAATGAATTTTTTTTTAAGACAAATGATTCCTAGACAAGAAATAAAATTACATGGACCTTATTGATGCTGACCATAGCTGGATGTCTATGTGGAAGGTCGTAGCCTTAAAGATAGCATCTTTTGAGATTGCTAATGTTCCATGTCTGACCTAAATCTTGGCCGTCCATGTCGCGCAACCTGTACGCGCCATTACCCAAGACATCCGTGACCTCATACGGTCCTTCCAATTTTGGGCCAAGCTTGTGTTTTTAGCGCGGCTTGCTACATTTTCCTGATAAACAAAGTCTCCCGGTTTGAAAGATAGACCCTTCACTTTAGCGTCGTAATACCTTTTCATATTAGCCTTAGATTTTGCCTCATTGATTGCTTCCAATTCTCGTTTTTCCTCCAAAATATCTAAGTTAATCCTTAGTTCCTCATCGTTCGTGGTAACGTTCACTTCTACAGTGCGGATTGTTGGCATTCCAATTTCGGCTGGTATTACATCTTTAGTGTCATACGCCAATGGGAATGGAGTATCCCCATTAGCAGTTTTTATCATTGTTCGATGCAACCACAACACATGTGGTAACTCATCGACCCACTTGGCCCCTTTGCCCTCTAGGCGTGCCTTGATTACTTCTACCAAGCTTCGATTGGCGCGTTCCACTAAACCATTGGTTTGCGGGTGCTTAACAGATGCAAAATGCTGCTTGATATTCAATGCCTCACACCAATCTCTGAATGGGTTATCCGCGAACTGTTTGCCATTGTCCGAAACTATTTCTCCTGGTAAGCCAAAACGACACACAATATTCTCCCATATAATCCTTTTTACTTGTTTGCTCGTGATTGTGGCCACTGCCTTGGCTTCAATCCATCGGGTAAAATAGTCCATGGTGACAATTAGGAATTTAACACCTCCAGCTGCCACCAGAAACGGCCCGACTATGTCAATTCCCTACTTGTAGAATGGCCATGAGGATGTGATTGGAGTTAACTTTTGTTGCGGGTGACGTGGTACCGGCCTGTGCACCTGACAATCATTACACCTAAGTATGACTTCTCGTGTGTCCTTATGCATTATCGGCCAATAGTATCCCGCCCGTAGGGCTCTTGCCACAACTGGTCTAGGGCCTACATGCATACTGCAGGACCCCTCATGAATCTCTCTAATGACGTAGCTCTCTTGTTTTAGTCCGACACATCGCAACCAGGGCTGTAAGAACGATCTCTTGTGTAAAATCCCATCGCGGACGTCAAACTCCTGCGCCTTTCGCCGGATTTGGCGTGCCTCAGTCTCATCATCCGGAAGTGTTTCATTTGTCAAGTATTCGATGAAGGGGGTCATCCACGTAGGTCCCTCATCCTCGACTATTGACATGATTTCTTCTTCCGCGATTGATTTATCCTTGAGTATTTCTACCAACACTTTCTTGGATAGATGAGCAAAGCTAGTGGACGCAATTTTGCTAAGTGCGTCCGCCTTCTTGTTCTCGCCCCCTAGGCACTTGCTTGATGGTGAACCTGGTGAATCCTTCAATTAGGGATTTTACTTTTTGAATGTATTGAACCACGTTGTCCTCCTTGGCCTCATACTCCCCGAGAATGTGGTTCGTGACTAGTCATGAGTCGACGTATGCTTCTAGATTCCCCACTCCTATTCGAGTGGATATTCTTAAGCCCGCGATCAAGGCTTCATACTCAGCTTCATTATTGGTTGCTGTGAATTCGAATCACAAGGCGTAAGTGAACTCCATTCCTTCCGGGTTGGTAAGTATAGGGCCTGCGCCAGATCCATCTATGCAAGAAGACCCATCCGTGAACAAGACCCATGGGTCTTGGAGTTTTTCCTCTTTTGGAGCCTCTATGCCTTCTTCCTCTGGCTTTTCTATTAGAAAGTCCGCCAATATCCGACCTTTAACCGTAGTGTGGGGTCTATATGAGATATTGTGTTCTCCCAATAGAACAGTTCATTTTTGCCAGCGTCCTGCAGTGTCCGGCCTTGACATGACCTGTTTAATTGGCTGTGTTGATCCCAAACTTAGATCGATTAGCTTTGTGTTAAACAAGATTGAATCAAGATTAACACTTAGAGAAACTTTGTGTATTAAACAATCTAAGTGTTATGCGGAATTAACACTTAGAGCAAAGAACAAAACAAAACAAAGTATTCCAAACTTTCACTTTGATTAATGATCGAACTTGCATACAATGAAAGTGTTGAAACTTGTGAAAACTTATATTAAACTGATATAAACTATGAACCCTACGACCTTGTTTTATAACACAAGGAGTCGTGCACAAAGGTCTACCTATCAACTATTCTAGGTAAAGATAATTATAGAAGATACAATATTGAACATATCTTTACTTCAAATACAAAACGTGTAGACTAAGTATTCCTATTAGTGGTTGAACTTCTTCTTGTCAGCGCTCAAATATGTCTTGTCAGTGCTCATTGTCAACGCCTCGTCTACTCTTGTCAGCATCTAAGTTCCTCTTGTCAGCGCCCCAGTGACTTAGCTAATTTTATTCCCAATAATCCTCTCCTAAACTTGATATCTACTCTAGTAATCAAGTTTCTGAATAAAAACTAAGTACAAGGAGGATTCTTACAAAAATCAACTATTTCTTAATTAGATAATAAACAAATCTAATTAAATCCTTTCTAACATCACTAATATAGTCAACCTCTAACTGTGTAGATACCATCATCTTCAAAGCATCTTGAGGTAGAGGATATTCAGCATCAGCCAAAAGATATTCTGTAAATTTTGAGGCGCTAAGATGGTATGCACCAACAGTTGAATGTAAACGCCACTTCAACCCACTGAGATCATCCAGATCCAACCATATTGGATCAGCTTCATCTGGAGCAATCATTCTCTTGAACGTTGTCCAAATCTTTATTCCGTTGACTGAAGAAGGCTCTTCAGCTTCATATTTTGCCTTCATCAACTTCCATAGATCCACCGAGTCTTCTCTATCCATACTTGCAAACAAAGAAGTGAAAGTATGTACCTTGTCACCAGCCCTGGTGACCACCTAGAAACCACTTGCATCTTCTTTATAGTTAACTATGAGGTTTTTGAAATCCAAAGGTACCACTTCTACAACATCTAAAGCCTCCAAAGGAGAAAGCTTTATATTTTTCCGTATAACAGCCTCACTTGGATTCAGTTTATCATGAACTGGGAATTTAATAGGTATTCCCTTCTTCACTAGTCTTGGCATAATGGAAGCTCTCTTGATCTGCATATTTTCTTCAATTTCTTCCTTTCTTTCATCAGAAAGAAGTCTGAGAGTATTCTCCTCACAAACACTTTCCCAAATAGGATATGCATAAAACTCCAATTCTTCAAAGGAAAGCTTCTTCAATTGCTCATAGGTCCATCCTCCTTGATGGCACCTAAGAAGCATATAACAAAGCTCTCTTCTATCCCTTTTTAGCTCAGAGAGTACCTTACTTGCTTTATGCTTCAAAATCACCTTGGAATCCTCTTGAACTCTCAACATAATCTCCAAACCCCAAATTTGTCAAGTAAGTGTCATGTTTGTATTCTCTACAATTGAAGCTTCCCAAGCAAAATACATATGAACCACTTCAGGCATGTCAAAGTCAACGTGTATCTTTAACTCTCTAAGCTTCTCCCTAGCCAATTCATCCTCCCCATACTCCAATTTCTCTAGTTCTTCAATAATCATTACACTAGAACCAGAACTCTCATCATCACTGCCATCTTTATTGCTTTCAATGACAATCTCTACCCTATCTTGTTCTTCAAGTTGTGTAGCCAAAACAGAATCAAAATGTACCTGAGCTGCATCCTTAGGTACTTTTACTTCTTCCATAATCCCTTTACCTTTATCCAAAGCTCCAATAGTTGGTAAAGTGATTGATGGTACCTATGTAGAAACATACTTGATGATAACTGGTGGTTGGGATACACCAGTCATACCTGCAAGTCTGTCAGCGTCTGTTTTGTTCTTGTCAACGTTCAAATCTTGAATGTCAGCGGCTGACTCTATGACTTTCTTCATCGTCTCTACAAATGAAATCTTCTTAGGAGTAACCAAAGAAACATCAATAGGTGGCTTCTCCTTCAAACTTGTTAGTGCCTTAGCTATCTCCACACTCCCATTAGAAACACCTTCTTGTGAGCCATTGTCACTCATATTTACTCGCTCATCCTCCCCTTTGGAAGTATCCTCCTGCCTTCTCCTATCACTGGCAGCCTCCAAAATAACCAACCTCTCCCTCAATGATTTAAGTTCAAGGCCTTGAGCGTTGACAACCTATACAAGGTCTGCATTCTGCTTTTGCAAGCGTATATAAACCACCGTGAATTCCATAGCTGATAAAGGTTCCAGTCTGCCCCCTCTATCATAGGGATTTGACCCCCAAGAGAGTTTCATTGGGCATGGGTGTGGTCTTAATGATGTTAGGACTATCTTGACCTGCTTCTAAGCTAGTGTCAATAGTCCCAGCCCCACCCATGGTACCAACCAAACTTGTAGTGGTGGTTCTCTATACTACATAGCTAGCACCACTAGAGGAGAACACTCTAGTAGTCCTTTGTATCTTCTCAAACCTATAGTCATGTGGTTCTGAGGATGAAGTGGAATGGGGGTCTGTTTAGGTTTGGGGAATATTGGTGTCAGCGTTTGGGTTAGCCGTGTCAGCGCCCACATTGTGAGTGTCAGCGCCTGAGGGTTGAGGGTCAAGGTACATATGTTGTGGTGATGGAGGTTGTATTGGTAGAGGGGCTGGTTGTGGTTGAGGTTGTGCAGCTGCCTGAATGACAGCTTGCATGGCTGGGGTGAGGGGAAGGTCTCTAAATGGTATGGTATTCATGTTGCCAAACACAGTTTTCTTTTGAGTAGGGACCTCATAAAAATCATCATGGTCCCTACGACAATATATTTGTTCATCAAAAACCATTTGTAAAAACCTAGGATAAGCAAGAGTCATCTTGTTACCCTTGTTGTGACACGTGCCATCAAAAATCATTTTGGAAAAATTACATTTTTGCCCATTTGCAATGCAAACCAGAGCACAACCGATTGTTCGATTGATTTCATTGAAAGAAGAGCATTGGGACTCAAACATTGTAGGATGACATGTATCTGGTACTTCTAGGCTGGGGAAAACTGTTGTTTAGTATATTTGTTTATGTGCCCAACAGGGGGCAAAGCATACCCCCAATCCTTGAAGCCCTAACTTTAGCACTGCTAGGGGAAGGGTTGTTATACCATCAACATCGTCAAGATGTAAAGCTTGACGAACTAGAGCTTCAGTAACAACCCATCTAGCTCCATGAACAGTGCCAACTAATGTAATCACTCCATCAATTGTTTCAGAACGAACAATGTTCCAAACTGCTTGATGTGTGTGATACAGACAAATGGAGTATGAGAAAGTGTATATCTTATAGGAGACGCCATCAAGTACCCAATCATCTTTGTGTATTGGGGGTGTAAAGTATTATCTTCAGCCAAATAAGCCACCATATTGTGTTGGCTTCTAAACCCTAACCCCACATTTGCAGGTTTAAACTTTGGTGCCATTTTGAATGAGTTTTTGAAAACTGTGATATATTAACAATGGAGGTATGAAGGTTTTGAGAATATTAGCAGACAAGATCATTAGTTACCCTGTTTGAAAGAAATGAGCCAAATTTATAGGAGTGGTAAAAGCACACTATTGGTTGAAAAATGAGGAAGTTATATTCAAAAGGTAATGATCACAATCTTGAAAATAATATAACTTATCTCTTTCATTAATTAAAAGTTACCAACTCGCTAAAATTACGGTCCAAAATATCGTAAAAAATAACAATTGGGTGGAACCCAATGTTTTTCAACGGTAAAAACGTAAACGCCAACGTGTAACGGCTATATTCTTGTCAAGTTAAAATTTTGCCATGTCAGCGTTTAAATTGGTCTTATCAGCGTTGGAAGTAAATTATGTCAGCGGCCAAAAATAAAAATAATTAAAAATAAAAAGACCTTAGCAAAGAAGTTTACCCTAGTGAAGATAACTGTTACTCTGAAAATAACTATAGGTGGCAAGCACTGTCCAATCATGCACACTTGCATAAGCAAGATAGACATAATTGTCCTCAAGTATCCGTTGCTAACCAAAGATCTTAATAGGGAATAAATCTCATATAAACTCTTTGTAACTTCCCAGGTAAGCTCAATTAAAATGTTCACCAAGTCTCCCGACCGACCAATCCCAATTCTAGGCCAACACGTCTTGGCAACATGCACAGTATATCAACTTTGCATGCTACACTGCCTCAAGAACTAGAAATTCCAATTCTTACTCACCTGTGGACATAATCTAGAATTGTGATAAGAGTATTCTAAGAATACCCAAAATCCTAAAGGTTTCCTAAACCTCCCCTTAAACTAGGATGCACATAGTTGCAAAATAATATGTGTTTGACAAAATTTTATTTTAAGATAGGAATGTAATCATTCCAACCAGCATAAATAAACTCTTGACACACTCCTTGTAAGCTCCAAAGATCCATAAGCAACTCTGTATCGAATTTTACAATGCTCACAATGCCAGCATGATTAGATCAAAAACCACAAAACTAACATGTTGCTGTCAGCGGCCATTTTTACACTTGTCAGCGCCAAAATAACCTTTGTTAGCGTTAGAAAAATAAAGTGGTAAATCTAATACTTTACAAAAATAAATAACAGTGTATATCCTGTACATACTATATAATGATTCCAAAAACACATTTAGGTGAGATTGATCATTCCAATACTTGTTACCGAGTACTAGAACCTCCTAACATCAAAAGGTTTAGTTAAAAGATCAGCCACATTTTCTTTTGTGTCTACCCTATCTGGATGTATTAAACCTTTTTCAAAACAATCTCTTATAAAATGATGCCTAATTTCTATGTGTTTAGTTTTAGAATGATGTACAAGATTCTTAATAATGCATAATGTATTGTTATTATCTACAAATATCTTGGTATGCATAAAATTATACCCATAATCCAACAGTTGGTTTTGTATCCATAGAACTTGTCCACAACAAGTAGCTGCAGCCACATACTCTGCTTTAGTGGTAGAATTTGCCACCACTGTTTTTTTCTTGCATTGCCAAGATATGAGACTGCTCCCAAGAAATTGACATCCACCAGTTGTGGATTTCCTATCAAACTTATTACCTCCATAGTCACTGTTTGAATATCTAATAAGCTCCAATGGAGAATCTTTAGGATACCATAAACCCAAGGTGGGATATCACCTAAGGTATCTAAAGATCCTTTTAACAACATGAAGATGACACTATCTGGGAGTCACTTGATGGCGTGCACATGCACACACAGCAAACATGATGTTAGGTCTAGAGGCAGTAAGATACATCAAGGATCCAATCATAGATCTATAATGCATAACATCAACATCTTTTCCATCTCCAGTCTTTCCCCAAGGGTGTTCCCTATCCATGGGTGTGCTAGCCCGTTTTTCATGAGGAGAAAAACCAAACTTCTTCAAGATCTCAGCCGCATATTTGTCTTGAGAGATAAAGATACCATCTTCTTTCTATTATACTTGTAAACCTAGAAAGAAGTTCATCTCTCCCATTGCACTCATCTTGAATTTGTCTGTCATGAGCTTATAAAAGTCTTCACTCATCTTTGGATTAGAGGATCCAAAAATAATATCATCCACATAGACCTGTACAAGAAGAAAATCCTTGCCAATATTCTTGGTAAAAAGGGTTTGGTCTATGGTGTCCCTCTTGAATCCATTCTTCACAAGGTAAGTGGATAGTGTACCATACCATGCTCTTGGGGCTTGATGAAGTCCATACATTGCTTTCTTGACTCTATACACCTTGTCTGGATGTTCTGAATCTTCAAAACCTGGAGGTTGCATAACATATACTTCCTCCTCAATTTTGCCAAATAAGAAAGCAATTTTCACATCCATTTGATAAACTGTGAAACCTATGCAAGAAGAATAGGCTAGGAAAATCCTTATTGCCTCTATCCTGGCAACAAGTTCAAAAACCTCTTCATAGTCTATCCCTTCTTCTTGTGTATATCCCTGAGCAACTAAACGTGCCTTGTTTCTGACCATAATCCCTCTTTCATCCTTTTTATTCCTTATAATCCAACGTGTCCCAATAGGTCTGACATACCTTGGACAGTTCACTAGCTCCCAAACATCTTGAATTACAAACTGATGAAGCTCATCCTACATTTCTTCGACCTAACTTGGTTCTTTAAGAGCTTCAAAAATCTTCTTGGGTTCCTTTTGTGACAGAAAACAAGCAAAAAAACATGCTTGTACAAGAGGGGTATCTTCCTTCTTGTGAATTTTAGCAATGAATCCACCTTGAGTCAGATGAGTCCTCCTTGTTTGAACAGGAGTCTGAATATCACCAATTATTTGGGAAGGAGGATGATCTTTGGCCACCTTTGTAAGTATGCCTCCCCTAAATAGTGAATTGTCATGGACAGTGGACTCCATGTTTCCAATATCATCTTCATTGCTACTCCCATCCCCACTTGAATTGACATCTTGATTGGGTATGGGATCTTCAACGTGTTCAAAAATATTTCTGTTGGAGGAAGAGAATAAATTTCCAAACAGATTGTTAGCGCTGAATTCAACGTGTTAGCGTCTGAATTAGCTTTGTCAATGGATGAAGATGCATGCATGGATTCATCAACTGGTTTTTCTTGTGGCCCTTCTTCCTCCTTTCCAGCAGCAGCAGATGCTTGCACAAACCCATCAGTCCATATAGGTATGATGACGTACTCAAATATGGGAGTTGGCTCAACTGCAAGTGATCCTTCCTCTTTAGCAACTTGTGTACCTGAATGTTCAATAACAGATTCTTCCAAAACATTTGGATCCTTTTCCAGAATGTCTAGATTAGTGACATGCATATAATTCAAGGTCCTAGATAATGGTTCCAAATCATTTAACCAATCTGGTCCATTTTCAGGATCACTAGGCTTACTTTCTAAAAATCTAACATGCACATTTTCAAGAATACGTTTTTCTTTCTTGTTGTAAACCTTGTACCCTTTGTTATTCACAGAATAACCCACAAAATATCCCTCATCACCTTTGGCATTAAACTTACCTAGGTTATCACTAGTATCCAGAATCACTACATGACATCCAAAAGGTCTAAGAAAGTCTATATTAGGCCTCTTTTTCCAAAATAGCTAATAAGGTGTCTTATTCTAGATTTTGTTGACCAAGGCTCTATTTTGAACATAGCAAGCTGTGTTCACAGTCTCAGCCCAAAAAGTAATGGGAAACTTAGCATCTGCTAACATAGTCCTAGCTGCTTCTATAAGTGTTCTATTTCTTCTTTCAGCTACACCATTCTGTTGTGGAGTTCTAGCAATACTAAACTCCCTAGTAATTCCTTTAACAGCACAAAAGGTATCTAATAGAGTATTTCTAAACTCACCACCATTATCACTTCTAAGTATTTTAACTGTGTACCCTGATTTCTTCTTTATTTGGGTAATAAAGTTAATTAAAACCTTGGTAGTGTCAATTTTCAAAGCTAAAAAGAAAGTCCAAGTAAACCTAGAATAATCATCAATGATTACAAAGAAATAGGATTTACCATTTAAACTTTCTATATTAGTGGGACCAAACAGGTCCATGTGTAGCAAGTGAAGAGGTTTAGAACTAGAATGCACACTTTTAGACTTAAAGGAGATCTTATGTTGTTTGCCTTTGAGGCATGCAACACAAGTATGATCATTGTGGAAAGCTTTTGAAGGCAAACCACTCACA
Organism: Glebionis coronaria; assembly: GCA_025667525.1. NCBI lineage: Eukaryota > Viridiplantae > Streptophyta > Magnoliopsida > Asterales > Asteraceae > Glebionis > Glebionis coronaria. The sequence goes on from CM046877.1 coordinate 340,425,257, forward strand.
AGATCATGTCTCACAAGTCTATTAATGTTCTTAAAATTAATGTACCCTAACCTTCTGTGCCATAAATTATTTTTATTAACTGAAGCTTTAGCATAAAGACATGACAGATTTTTGTTTATCTTAATTCCATTTAGATTAACATTATAAATGTCCTTATGCCTAGGTTTTCTATATTTAATAAACATCTCATCAGGAATCTTAAAATCCTTACTTAACACCAAGCATTCAGTATTAGTAAAGAGAACTTTATTTTTGTTTTCACAGACTTGTGACACACTAAACAATTTGTAGTCAAGTTCTTTTACCAAGAAGACTTCATCAAACCTTAGATTGTTGGTGATAAGAGTGCGTTTTCCAGAGATGGTACCATAACTTCCTCCAAAATACACTTTATCACCATTCTTGATAGGAATGAAATTGGTAAGATAGTCTTCCTTGCATTTCATGTGCCTTGAGGATCCACTGTCCCAATATCCCTTATCATTGACCTCCTTGTGAATACCCTACACATGAAGAAAACAAATTAGTTTTCTTTCGGAACCCAAGCCTTTGCAGACTTGGATTCATCTGGTTGTTCAACAAGAATTGATTTATTCTTTGTAACAACCCCTTGTTCATCCCTTTGTGGCCTAAACACCCAATTTACCCCAATAGGTTTAGTGATGACCTTTGCAAGAAAGTTAAATCTGTTACAGGTCATAGAAATTCTATCTGAATTAGGGTTTTTGTCTTGTTTAGGTCTCCATGTCAAACTAGATGAAGCTTTAGACCCTGGTCCCTTAGGTTTTAGATACTTATTGCTTGGTCTAACATAAGATCTAATAGACGCTAGTTGTGGCATTTTCATACCAAATCCAGATCTGTCAGCATCTGATTTTGTCCTGTCAGCGGACAATTTGTTCCTGTCAGCGTCTAAACTAGGTTTTGCTACATGAACCCATTGTCTGTTAGACCAAGTGTTGGTCTTTTGAAAGGGTCTTTGTCCATGAGTATTAGTCCCTTTAGAAAATAAAGGAGCTGGTCTAGTGGCCTAGGGACTAGTTTGGACAAAGGGTCTAGGTTTGACCATGGTTGACCTTTTGTCAGCGGTAGATTTAGAGATGTTGACACACTTATAAGCCAAGTGAGAAAAACTCCCACATGTGTAACAATCCTTCCTAAACATAACCTTAGGTCTCGATCGAAAGAACCCTGTCCCATTAACACTTGCTTGACTTTGGGGTGATCTAGGTTTCCTATACATTTCAGCATATTTAACACTAGATTTGGTCTTAGTTGTAGAGCCAAGATCACTAGGTCTTCCAGTGGTAGGATTAGTGATGGATATTGGTTTAAGTTTAGTTTCTTCATCACTAAGAAGCCCTCCCTTAACAAACAACATAGGATTGGCTTTCTTCCACTGTTCAAGGTCAGTCACTTTCTACTTATACTCCTCAACTAGGGAAAGCACTCTAGGTGGAGGAATAAATTCATTTTCTTGGAGTTCTGGAATACCAGTCCAAGAGAGATCCTTTTTCAGGACACCAAAGAAGTCCCCAGCAGGTGGTGGAATGGCAGCATACTCTTTCATCCCAATCCCAGACAAGTCCATAGGGTTTCTTTGTTCACTAACACATTTTTCTAGGGTCTGGCTGGCTTTATCAAAATTTTCAATTTTAAGCCCTACATTTTCTTTATCCTTAATGGCTTCACTTAACTGAAGTTTCAAGTCAGCCCTACATTTCATTAAAGACTCCCTAGCTTCATTACTGACTCTCAGATCTCTAGATAAAACATTAATTTGATCTTTTAGGTCAAATTCCATTTTCTTATATTCCTCTACCATTCCATCAGGTTGTGCAAGCCCCCTTTTATAGTTTGCAAGTCTAACTTCTACATCAAGAACATCTGATTTTAATTTAACAATTTCTTGGTTAAGTTTTTAAGTGTTTAACCTGCAACCTTTACTACAAAAGGCATCATCATATACCTTATTATCTGATGAAGAGGAGGAGTTGGCCATGAAGCAAAGTGAACATTATTTTCCTCTTCCTTTTCATCCATCAAAGCTTGATTTTCTACCACCTTATCTACCATAAAGCTCCATTCCCATCCAATGCCATTAATGCCTTGCATGGCAACCATAGCTTTTGGCTCAACATCCTTAATAGTAGCCATCTGTCTTGACTTCTTTCCAGCATCATCACTTCGTGGAGATCTACACTCTCTCATGAAGTGTCCTATCCTATGTTAATTATAGCATTCAACCTTGGATTTTTCAAATCCAGCTGTGTCTTTGCCATTAAAAATCATCTTTCTACCAAACCTCCTGTTCTATCTATTAGCCCTTATGCTTGCAAGTGCCATATTCCACTTGATATCCATCTCTTCTAGATCAGCATCACTGATTTGCTTCAGATCTTCATAAGTAACTAAGGAACCATTGGGCAATGCAGCAATGTATGCACATACTGTATCCAAATAAATACCAGCAGGTTTAAGACTTGTTGAGCTAACATTGTATGTGTCAGCGTCAAAAGTTGAGCCGTTGACAAAGGTTGATCCACCGCTGACAAAGGTTGATCCAGTAACAGCATGTACATTCAATCCATTAACATCTTTGTCAATGGTTTGAGATTCACTATGTGAGAAGAAGGCCATGTTTCCAGATGTTGACTTCTTCCCATGTTCAAGTAAGGTCTCATTCTCCACAATTCTCAACTTATTGTAGATATCATCAAAAGAAGTACTCTTATGGGCATTGGTAGCCACAGTTAATATAGCCTCAATTTTCCATGCATCACCAAGACCTCCAAGGAATGTAGCAATGATATCAGCATCTTCAAGTTTTGTTCCCATAACAACCAACTTGCTAGTGTTGTCTTGAAGCCTACTTCTTACCTCACTTAGCTTCTCATTAGGATGGGCCTTAAACACAGCATATTCACTCAACAGCTGCTTCTTCCTTTCTTTGGTTGTATCTTCATTACCACCATAGGTAACTTGAAGGGCTGCCCAAAGATCTTGAGCAAATTCATAGCTTTTGTACTTGTGCTAATTCTTTGGACCCAAGGAAAGTTTAAGAATGTTCAAGGTTTTCCTATCATTATTTCTCAAGGCTATCTTGGCCCCTGAGACAACTCTTCCATCTTTAGTTCTTTCATTAAGAGCATCACCAGTTTGTTCAGCTGTAACTCGTGCTGCAATAGCAGTCCGAATCTTAGCTGCTTTATCGAATTGATTTCCATATTCAATGACTTCCCAAAGAGCATAGTCATTGACTTGAAGATACTGTTCAAAATTGAACTTTCATTGTTCAAAGTTGTCAGGGTCGAGCATAGGGATTTTGAGGTTGTGATTTGATGAGGATGAAGATTTTGTGGTAGACATCTTGCTTGGTTTAGGGTTTCTGGTGATTTAGGGTTTTTAGGGTTTGCCGTTCTTTTAGATCAAAGTTCCTCAACAAGCTCTGATACCACTTGTTGATCCCAAACTTAGATCGATTAGGTTTGTGTTAAACGAAATTGAATCAAGATTAACACTTAGAGAAACTTTGTGTATTAAACAATCTAAGTGTTATGCGGAATTAACACTTAGAGCAAAGAACAAAACAAAACAAAGTATTCTAAACTTTCACTTTGATTAATGATCGAACTTACATACAATGAAAGTGTTGAAACTTGTGAAAAGTTATATTAAACTGATATAAACTATGAACCCTATGACCTCCTTTTATAACACAAGGAGTCATGTACAAAGGTCTACCTATCAACTATTCTAGGTAAAGATAATTATAGAAAATACAATATTGAACATATCTTTACTTCAAATACAAAATGTGTAGACTAAGTATTCCTATCAGTGGTTGAACTTCTTCTTGTCAGCGCTCAAATATGTCTTCTCAGTGCTCATCTGGAAGCGCCTCGTTTACTCTTGTCAGCATCTAAGTTCCTCTTGTCAGCGTCCCAGTAACTTGGCTAATTTTATTCCCAACAGGCTGGTCTGTTATGACCACGATAGTATGCACCTGGAAGTACCGGCGCAGACGCTTGGTATTATATACTAGCGACAAAACTAGCTTTTCCATTGGTGTGTAGTTCAGATCTAGTCCTTATAATGCCCTATTGATAAAGTAAATGGGCATCTACACCGTGTCCCTATCTGTCATCAAGACTGCGCTGATTGCGCCGTGCGTGGCTGATAGGTAGATGATTAGTTCTTCCTTGGGCCATGGTGCGACCAACATCAGCAGGGATGTGATAGGTGTGAAAACACCCATCCTTTTTACCACTTAATTACAATAATAACCGAGCCAAAACGCGTATTTTATGTCATTTATGTCGGAGTTATGAGTGGTTTGTGTTTTTGTTGTGATTTAGGACAAAAAAGTGAAAAGTGGAGAAAACACGGCATTCAAGGGCTTTTATCGAAGAAAAAGACGAAAGATGAAGTCGAAAGATCAAGAGTGGAAAAAAGAACGGAAGTCCAAGACCAATTCTGAAGATTTATCGAAGAATAAGTCAAAAGACGGAAGTTTACTAAAAGCCGAAGAACTCAAGTCTTATTTATTAAGAAATGTAGAGACGAGTTCAAAGAAATCCCGAGACAAAGACATTAAGTCCAAGATTAACAAACAATTAAGAAGAAAAGGACTCAAGTGTGCAAATAAGGAAAAGAGGAAAGAGGGAGGAAGCTTCCTAAGCTCCTCCCTAATCACCCCTATATATAGTTTAGGCTAGTTTCATTTTCAAGTTGTTGGGTGGCTTGACAAACCACCCCTTCCACCATTTTTCATTCCTTGTTATTTTTATTGTATTTGCACCTTTAATTTCTTTCCTTTAATTCAAGTAAGTGTTTTTAATTTTGTTATCTTAAATCTTCTTTACCTTTGATCAAGCTTTTAATCTTTCATCTCTTTCTACCTTTCTTTGATTCTAGTTTACTTTTGGTGCGAATTACTTATAATCCGTGTTGTTCATTAATGTTTCGTGCTTAAAAAGTTCATCTTTTTATGGTTTGATTTAAAAGTTTGTTTATTTTAAGTTTGGAAAAGTTGTTATTTGTGCTTATTGGTTCGTTTTATTATTGATTCGTTCTAGTTTTAGAGATTAGCTTATTCTTATAGCTTATTTTCATTGCTTATTACGAATCACACGCAAATCGGAAAGGGAAAACCCCTTTCCGATCATCACTTTCCGACCAGCCACCTCATCCCGGTCATCTTGATTGGAAAAGGGTTTTACATTCCTTTTATACATTCCTTTTACATTCCGATCATCTTGATTGGAAAAGGGTTTTACATTCCTATCAGCATTCCTATCAGCATTCCTATTAGCATTCCTATCAGCATTCCTATCAGCATTCCTATCAGCATTCCTATTAGCATTCCTATCAGCATTCCTATCAGCATTCCTATCAGGATTCCTATCAGCATTCCTATCAGCATTCCTATCAGCATTCCCATCAGCATTCCTATTAGCATTCCTATCAGCATTCCTATCAGCATTCCTATCAGCATTCCTATTAGCATTCCTATCAGCATTCCTATCAGCATTCCTATCAGCATTCCTATCAGCATTCCTTTTAGCATTCCTTTTAAATTCCTATCAGCATTCCTATCAGCATTACTATCAGCATTCCTATTAGCATTCCTATCAGCATTCCTATCAGCATTCCTTTTACATTCCTTTTACATTCCTTTTACATTCCTTTTAGCATTCCTTTTACATTCCTATCAGCATTCCTTTTAGCATTCCTATCAGCATTCCTTTTAGCATTCCTTTTACATTCCTTTCGCATTCCTTTTGCATTCCTTTTACTTATCACAATTTACATTTTCATTTTACTTAGTAATAGATAACCAAACCATTTTCATTTCCACCAAGAACAATTGAGTCGCACTTTGAACCGGAAATCAATTCGATTAGACACCGAGAAAACGAACTTTTTCAACTAGCAATATCTCTACATTAAAATGGCGCCGCTGCCGGCTCTTTTCATGAGGATTAAAGGTTTTTTGTGAGAGACGCGTTGGCTTTTGGGACCCGTTCACTTGTGAACGTTAGTTTTCGTATCCAAAAATTTTCAAAAATCCAAAAACATTTGAAAAATCATAAAAAGCATTTCTTTTTAAAGTTTTGCACCAAAAATATTCTTCTTGCTTGTCTATTTTTCTTCATGGATTCGTCTTGTGTACGGTGTGGGAGACCATGGCATGGTTTTCAAACATGTCAATGGTGTACTTGTGAGCGGTGTGTTTCTGATATCGACGATACACAATTTGGATTTTGTCCATTTTGCAATTCAACAAATTCGTACTTCTCCTCTTACAATACTTTCTCACCCTCTCCCGTCTATGACGATCCTTATCCTCAAAATGCACCGGATTTTTCTCCATCCCCGTGGTGCTATAAGTGTGGGGGTCCTCACGAAAGTTTTCACTGTCCTACGGGGGATCAAAATTACTATAATTATACCCCTTCCAGTTTTGACCAACCCCTGCAATACCCAATTGATCATCAGCCTCGTCACGGGATGAGTTACCAAGAACCAATTGACGATCTTGCTACAGCCTTTCAAGAACAAAGAAACGATCTTGCTACAGCTTTTCAAGAACAAACGAAAGAGCTTTTACACACGCTGCAAACTTGTATGGAGTCATTTTTACAGCAGCAAGATCAGACGAGTACTCATATCCCTGAGTTTATTATTAGCCCTTTAGGTATTGAGGAGAGCGATGACGATATTGAGGTTATTTTCGACGAGGAGGAATTTCTAAAGCAACGTAAGACTTCTCCCATTCCTCCTTCGTCTATTGCTATCACACCCGAGGAGCCCGTTGGCTCTCTCATCATGGAGGATGAGCATCTTGACGTTATCTCGGCAACTGAATCGGACAAACTCCTAAAGTCTAGTGTCGAGGAACTTGTCGTCATACCAAGTGAGCCCGCGGGTATTCCGGAAAATCTGTGTGATGTGCCGACTTTTGCGGAGCTTACGGACAAGTTTGCTTCGCTAGTCAATGATCACATACTTACAACTCCACATGCGATATTTGATCCTCCCAACAAGAGTTCAACATGTGGTGAGTATGATCATTTCGTCTTCGAGCCCGAGATTGAGGAAATTATCGACCGAGAGCTAGCTCTTTTACCTCCGCTTTCTCCTACAAGCGAGGTCGATTTTTCCAACATCGATGCCGAACTTGATGTGTTGGAACGTCTTATTTTTAATTATAATGACGAACCAACTCACTTGACCAATCATCCTATTCTCGAGGAGTTACCTAATCAACACTCCTCTTATGAGAATTACGTTTACCACATTCGTGAGGATTTACCTTATCAACAATCCCCACAAATGAATGATGGTTTCGTACTTGATCGTGATCTTTTCAAACGAGTTTCTACACTCTTTATCTACGAGGATATCGACAAGATCTACTTTCATGAGGATAAATGCTTTGACCCGGGAGGTGACATGGACCATTCTATGATTGATAATTTTACGGCTTTGCCAATTGGTCTACATCCATTGTCTTTGGAGGATGACAATGTGATTCCCTTACCCACCCCACCTCCCGTCAATCTGGATTTCACTTGCTTTTCTTATATTGAGCAGACTTTCCTACCATTCAAGACATATCCTCCCGCATCTCCTTTGTTGATGTCCTCCGGGATCGAGGACAAGGTCTTTGATCCCGGTATCACATTCGAGGCTTACCCATTGACCATTTAATTCGGGGACGAGTCAGGCTCGTGACTCGGTTAACAAAAACAAGCGCTTTTTGGGAGGCAACCCAATTATCTATCTATTTTCACCATAAGTGTAGGGGGAGCCCCGTGGTATTTCTTGCTTTCTTTCTTATCATGTGTAGGGATTAGAGCTTCAAAAACACACTCTTGATGACTTTTGACGAACCGTGATTCCGTGTTCCCTTCTTCCCGGTTCTATCCTAAACTCTTTTCGATTCACTATTTTATATTTCTCAATATTAAAATAGGAATCTCTTTAGTTGTCTCTTCCTTAGCAAGATTTAAATAAAGTGCACAATGTCCTAAGTGTAGGGGATTTTACTCCCACATGCTTAAACATTGAGGACAATGTTTATATTAAGTGTAGGGGGGACTTCTATCGAAGTTAAGTGGCCTTTTCCTTGTATTTGTCCTCATTTTAACCGGAAAATCGATTTTTCGACATTTTTAATCTATTTTGGCCTAGTTGTAGTTCCCTTTATTTTTGCTATTTTTCTCTTATTTTAATAAAATGGTTTTAACAAGTTTAGTTATCTTAGATATATTAGGCCCGTTGTGAAGTTTTTGACTCAACCCGAGTTTACTTATCCAAGTTCACTCTAGCTAGTATCCTTAACCGTGTAGACCTTAATTGGTTTATTGGGCTAAGCATCCACGAGTCTCATTCCTTGAGATTTTAAATTATGGAGAACGAGAAATGATAGAGTTGGTTACAAGTTTGGTATTCTTTCATAAACTTATGTGAGTTAATTATGATCTTTTTCTCCCCTCGCTTTAAATAAATAAATGCAATAAGTAAGGTCGTACGATTTGAAAAGTTACTTAGCTTCTAGCCCAAGATCGTTTAAAAGTTGCTCGGTAATGATAAGAGTTCATAGCCAAGGCATAACTTATGAAGCGGGGCGCGAAGATTGGCGAGTCCGAAAAGGCCCTAACAAGGCATGAGGATTCAATTTTATTGTTGAAGATCCAAAGTGATGTGAAAAGCATTATTTCCAAAATCAATATGAAGGATCAAGACTCACGACGAGAAGCAATCAACTCCCATAAAGATCATGGAGAAGTCTATCCGAAAAGACCCTAACAAGGTATGAGGATAAATAGATCCAAGTCCGAAAAGGAGGCGGATCGTTGTATCTCAAAATCACAATTAGAGATTGAAGAAATAATCATGAAGTCGTGGTCAACAAAGCTGGAGTACCCCTCAAAAGTCTCCAAGTGAAGAAACTCTATAACGAAGAGAAGACCATTATCTCAAAAACGTCTCTCGAAGATATGAAGTATGAAGTACATGCCAAATATTGGCCCGAGAAAGGTCTCAAATCGTGAACCAAGTTATGCCAAGATATGAACTTTTTGATATCCCGAGAAGCAGTTTTAAGAGATTTTGTCCTTTAGCTAAGTATTGATCAAATCATCCTACTTTGCTTTCAGCCTAAATAAATTATCGAAATAAGTCAACAATGCATCCTCGTGATCATTCAAGACATCAATAAAATATAAGAGATACTCGTAGGAATAAGGGAGTTTAAGTGATTAATTGAACCACATGAGTAAATGTTTGTTATGCTAACTTGTACTAACAATGATCTTGTTTTTAAGCTTGGCATGGGGAACGTGAAACTTGAGGGTGATGAACATTCATGACACACAAGCCCTAATGTAAGTCTTAGATTTCTTTACAAGTTTCTTCCTTGTTGTATCTTGTTATTTTCTATCTTTTTGATTTTCCTTAGTTGTTTAATAAAGGCCAAGGTAGGTTGATTATGATGGAAAATGTAAAACGTGCTTTGTAACTAATGCATTGCATGAGGACATTGCAATGGTTAAGTGTAGGGGATTTGATAGGTGTGAAAACACCCATCCTTTTTACCACTTAATTACAATAATAACCGAGCCAAAACGTGTATTTTATGTCATTTATGTCGGAATTATGCGTGGTTTGTGTTTTTGTTGTGATTTAGGACGAAAAAGTGAAAAGTGGAGAAAACACGACATTCAAGGGCTTTTATTAAAGAAAAAGACGAAAGATGAAGTCGAAAGATCAAGAGTGGAAAAAAGAACGGAAGTCTAAGACCAATTCTGAATATTTATCGAAGAATAAGTCAAAAGACGGAAGTTTACTAAAAGCCGAAGAACTCAAGTCTCATTTATGAAGAAATGTCGAGACGAGTTCAAAGAAATCACGAGACAAAGACATTAAGTCCAAGATTAACAAACAATTAAGAATAAAAGGACTCAAGTGTGCAAATAAGGAAAAGAGGAAAGAGGGAGGAAGCTTCCTAAGCTCCCCCCTAATCACCCCTATATATAGTTTAGGCTAGTTTCATTTTCAAGTTGTTGGGTGGCTTGACAAACCACCCCTTCCACCATTTTTCATTCCTTGTTATTTTTATTGTATTTGCACCTTTAATTTCTTTCCTTTAATTCAAGTAAGTGTTTTTAATTTTGTTATCTTAAATCTTCTTTACCTTTGATCAAGCTTTTAATCTTTCATCTCTTTCTACCTTTCTTTGTTTCTAGTTTACTTTTGGTGCGAATTACTTATGATCCGTGTTGTTCATTAATGTTTCGTGCTTAAAAAGTTCATCTTTTTATGGTTTGATTTAAAAGTTTGTTTATTTTAAGTTTAGAAAAGTTGTTATTTGTGCTTATTGGTTCTTTGATTATTGATTCGTTCTAGTTTTAGAGATTAGCTTATTCTTATAGCTTATTTTCTTTGCTTATTTCGAATCACACACAAATCGGAAAGGGAAAACCCCTTTCCGATCATCACTTTCTGACCAGCCACCTCATCCCGGTCATCTTGATTGGAAAAGGGTTTTACATTCCTTTTATACATTCCTTTTACATTCCGATCATCTTGATTGGAAAAGGGTTTTACATTCCTATCAGCATTCCTATCAGCATTCCTATCAGCATTCCTATCAGCATTCCTATCAGCAATCCTATTAGCATTCCTATCAGCATTCCTATCAGCATTCCTATCAGCATTCCTATTAGCATTCCTATCAGCATTCCTATCAGCATTCCTATCAGCATTCCTATCAACATTCCTATTAGCATTCCTATCAGCATTCCTATCAGCATTCCTATCAGCATTCCTATTAGCATTCCTTTCAGCATTCCTATCAGCATTCCTATCAGCATTCCTTTTAGCATTCCTTTTACATTCCTATCAGCATTCCTATCAGCATTCCTATCAGCATTCCTATTAGCATTCCTATCAGCATTCCTATCAGCATTCCTATCAGCATTCCTATCAGCATTCCTTTTACATTCCTTTTAGCATTCCTTTTACATTCCTTTTAGCATTCCTTTTACATTCCTATCAGCATTCCTTTTAGCATTCCTATCAGCATTCCTTTTAGCATTCCTTTCAGCATTCCTTTTACATTCCTTTCGCATTCCTTTTGCATTCCTTTTACTTATCGCAATTTACATTTTCATTTTACTTAGTAATAGATAACCAAACCATTTTCATTTCCAACAAGAACAATTGAGTCGCACTTTGAACCGGAAATCAATTCGATTAGACACCGAGAAAACGAACTTTTTCAACTAGCAAAATCTCTACATTAGGATGCCAAGTGTTTCTTGAGTTCTTTAAAGGCTTCTTCTGCCTCATTTGTCCAATTAAAGCCACTCTTCTTCACACACCGCTTGAGTGTTTTGAAGAGGGGTAACAATTTTTTCGCAGACTTGGATAAGAACCGGTTTAGTCCCGCCAACTTACCATTAAGAGATTGTACTTCCTTGCGCGTCCTTAGGGATGGTAGCTGTATCACAGCCCCCGTCTTGTCTGGGAATGGTTTGGTTCTATTTGAATCAATCATATACCCCAAGAACATTCCTTCCATAGCCCCAAACGTGCATTTCTTTGGATTTAGCTTCATATTGATCAGTCACAGCGTGACGAAAGTTTCTTCAATATCTATGATAAGCCCGTCCTCCGTATGGCTCTTGATGACCAAGTCATCGACATAGACCTCTAGGTTACGCCCAATTTGGTTGTCTAATGCTTTGTCAACCAACCTTTGATAGGTTTCCCCCGTGTTTTTGAGACCGAACGGCATCTTGGTGTAATAGTAAACACACTGGCTCGTATAGAACACCATTTTTTCCTCATCTTGCTCGGCCATTTGAATATAGTGATATCCCTTGTATGCGTACAAATTTTTTTGAAGGGATATCCACACAAAGATTCAACTTTCCAGTCAATCTCTGGAAGTGGGTAGCAGTCCTGTGGACATGCTTTGTTGAGATCCATGAAATCAACGCACATACGCCAACTGCCGTCGTGTTTCTTTACCATGACCGGGTTAGATAGCCACTCTTGGTAATATACCTCACACATGATGCATGCATCCACTAGTTTTTTTAACTTTTTGTAGTATCACTTGGGTCCGTTCCGGGGCCTTCCCGTGTTTCTTTTGCTTTACCGGGGGATACCTTTGTCGGATTTGCAACTTATGTTCTGCTATCGAACGTGGTACGCCCATCATGTCCTTTAGTTCCCAAGAGAACACATCAAGGTTTTCCTATAAGAGGTCGCACATGGCGCTCTTACCTTTGTCAGTTAAAGTTCCTCCAATCGCTATTTCTTGATCTGGATAGCCTGGATGAACTGCTACCTTCTAATTTGGTGGTAGTTGTTCATTCCTTTTGGGGGGGATGATTGGACTGGTAAGGCTATCGCATGGCACTCCGACGATGGGATCACCGTGTTGAAAAGAAGGTAACTATTCCTCCGTCCACATGGAATTTCATCATACCACGTGTCATGGATGGTACGACTCGGATGGCCAATATCCTTGGCCTTCCAATGACGCCATTCATCTATGCTATGGTAGAGTGTTCATCATCTCCGATGGTGACTAGTAGTCGTAGCTGGCCTATCAACCAGATGGTTTCTCCACTAAAGCCAATGAGCGGCAATGTAGCCGGCATCAGCTGCTTCTTTACATCTGGTCTTAGTCGCGCAAAGCAGTGCTCGTAGAGTATCTTAGTTGATGACCCTCCGTCCACATACATGCGGTGGACATTGTGGCCTCCCATATTTACTTCATTTGTGAGGGACCCTTGGGCCACGTTGCTTGAAGTTATGGGAGGGAACGAGATCTCCTTGGTACGGGAAAACTTTTGACTGAATTTTTGCTTAGTCTGGCGTTGTCCTGATTGTACCATGAATATGGTAGTTGGCTTGTCTTTAGGCTGATCCTTTATGTTACCCTTTTTTCTTTCCCGTCCTTCCAATCTTTGGCGAGATGTTTGAGTTGTCCTGATTTTACCATCGACTCAATATATTTTTTGAGTTGGATGCGCTCATCGATGTCGTGGCCGTTATCATTATGGAACTCACAAAATCGATTCCTCTGACGGCGGTCGACTGGAGTTGTCATAGGAGGTGGTCGTGGGAAGTTTACGCCCTTAGACAACAATATCTCACGTGGAGACATCCTTAAAGGGGTAAACTTGTCACCAACTCGTTCTCCCCTTTGCTGACCACGGTAGTCAAGGCTCCTTCCACTTGCCTGGTTTGATTGCTTTTTGGGTTGGTCGTGATTCCGATAACCGTGGTTTCCTTTTGTGGAATAGGCCGTTGAGACCGCGGTTTCCCCTTCAACAAAGGATCTAACCCTTTTCATTAACTCATCGAATGTTTCAGGGCGCTTGTCCTTGAAACGTCTAATTAGCTCCTTATCCGTTATGGCGTGCATATAGTCGGATATCTTTAATACTTCAGGGCATGCCTTGATTTTCGTGCACTCATCTTTGAAACGCTCCGTAAAGTCTTCCGTGGACTCCCCGTGCTTTTGTTTCACCGTAGCCAGTGAATCCGTGTCGCGATGTGGGAGTCTTTCGAACCAGTCGCGTGCGTTTCAAATGAGTGTCGAATTGAACATCTGGCACCACATAGGCATAGGCCATCGCTCAATCTTTGCTTGGGTTTCAAAAACTTTTAGGTGGTCATTCGGGTCACCGGATCCATCATAAGTTTTCACGCAGGTGGGCATGCGTCGGTTTTTGTCCTTAGAGTAATCCCGGATGCGACTTGTGAATGCGTCATCCTTCTCCCGGTTTTTGTCCTTGGAGTAATCCCGGATCGTCTCCTGTGTTCCCTAATGTTGTCTGATGATTCCGAAGAAGGGTATCTCACCCTACGACGTCTAGGATGATGGTCATTAGAGTCAGATCCAGATGGATCATTACTAGGTGAGCGCCTTCTGCGCCTAGAGCGACCACGGTAGCTGCTAGTTAGCGGTGGAGGGGTGATAACTCTTCCCTTGGGAGGATCTGTCCTCTCGAAGACACTAACGCGACGAGTATTTTCTCGCGGTGTCTCTTGGACAGCGTGCTCCATGGATTCGTCTGAGAGGTTTGCGTCCCCCTGGTTTGCCCCGAGGTCCTCGAGTATTCTGTCTCCAATGCGTTCGAAGACATTATGCGGTTGAGGAAGTTCCTCCACTCGGGGAGGTGTATCCGCCCGTCATTTTCTGCTCCTCTTCCGTGACCGCTTTTGCGTGTCACCCGTGACGCTGTCAAAGTTCAACCTGGCTTGGAGGTTCATTCCTAGGTTCATTCTTGCCATTATGAGATGAATAATTGATTCGAAATTCTGTGTCACATAGTCTTCAATATTCCCGTCATTAACGTCTTCGATGATTGTGTCGACTTTAGGTTGAAGGTTTATTAACATCATAACAATTATATAAAACCCTAAAAGAGATCAAAGAACACATAGCATAATCGATTTAATAAGATCATAATAACACAATTATAATTAATCGAATTAGGTTACATACCTTTACGCTAAAGCAAATCCAAAAGACGAAGAACGAATCACCAATTCGGGTTTGTACCGTATTCTACCAAGATATAGTCTAAAGTAAGACTATATTACGATCTTTTACACACGTAATACAACGAGCTAACCGTGATTCTAGCACGTGTAAACCGAGCTTCTACGCTTGTAGAAAATCTACCCAACAACCCTAGACAGGGCTAGGACTAGATTATAAGTAAAACTAATCAAACAAGAAAACCAACCAACACCCTTGTGTGGGTTCTTGCGATCGCAAAGAGAGAGGAGGACAGAGAGATTTTTGTGTGTCTTGAATTATGAGGTGAGAGGTTGTTTATATAGGCTTAATTCTTGTAACCTAAAACAAATAAATAGAAAGTTTTTCCTTCCCCTTCCCTTCCTCGATAACCGACGGCTAACATCCCCTTATCGGGTGTTCTAGAATCTTCCATCCTTCTTTCTATTTTACTTACTTACTATAAATTTATTTAACACTCTTAACTCTTAATTAATTAACGATCATTAAAGTTATGTCTCGTTTTAATTTAATAAATACATAAATATATATTTATTAAATAAATTAATAAATACAATAAATATATTTATCAAATAAATTAACTTTTTACGTATTGAGTGCAATCCCGTAATCTCGAGTTCGATCCTATCACACGACTATTAAATATAAGTCCATAAACTTTCAGCTCCCACTTGGACATATTTCGAATATCGTGATTACAATGACTAGTGTCTAGTTACACTTAGAAATGTCTCTAGTACAACTCGAGTAATGTCTCCTAGATAAAACCTTTTAATGATTCATCATTATTATTATCCTTTTATTTCTAATACAACGTTTACAGATTCAGCAAGATTACCAAAGTAAATTTGGGTGTGGCCACATAAACATCTTACTAATCCCACAAGGGGCCCAGCTGTATTAAACTCCAAAATGAAATTTGGAGGAAATAAATCCATATTGACTACAAGCAAAACTTATGAATTTTGCAACACTTCTGAAAATAACCCTTATAGCTACCAGTTATGTTTAGCGTTAGATTATTCCACAGAGATGCACTAGATTCATAACAGTTTCCTGGTATCTCAAGTCTAAAGATAACTATTTATGATTTAACTGATGACAAAGATCCATATAGTAAAATCATATAGTTGGGATAAGCCCAATATTCAATTCATAGAATATCATCTAAAATCGATCAATATACTTTCAGGTATACTCTATCGCTATTTTGATTTGTCTTAATTTAATAATATTCCCATATTATTAATCGATAGTGGACATTTAGCGTAACAATTTATTCATGGATTAAAAACATGTAAAATAGGATACAAAATTAAGTAATAAGAATAAACGAAACCCAATCTTTATTTTATTAAATAATAATGTCTTAACATCCTTTATCCAAATACTAATCATAGATTCATTGCATGAGCTCGCTAACTAGTTGCAGCCCAATAGCCATGGCATGCTTAACTACCTTTGGTCTAGTCAAAGCCTTAGTAAAAGGATCAGCTACGTTATCATATGTGTGAACTTTTATTAATTTGATTTCACGAGCTTCTACTTGTTCTCGGACGTAGTGATGTCTACGTTTAAAGTGTCTGGCGCCCTTCATGATTCCAGCATCATTGGCGAATATGATTGCGGCAGAATTATCCCAATACATATTTATTAGGTTCTTTTATTGCAAGCATCATCCCAAGATCTCCAATAAAATTCCTAATCCAAACCACATTTAGTTATGTATATGTCTTCCTTCCGAATACCAAAACATTTCTTTCGTAATCCTCTAATACATTAGAATATGTTTAAACAACAACCCAGTGGAGCTTCCCTGGATTCTGTTGGTATTGACTGACCAAGTTCTGAGCAAACGCCACATCAGGCCTTGTGCATCTTACAACATACATAATAGACCCTACAACCAAAGCATAAGGCACCTTCTGCATGTATGCCTCCTCTTCAGGAGTTGATGCATCCATCTCATGACTAAAATTATGCTTAACTTCCATAGGTTGAAAACCTTTCTTGGAATTATGCATATTATACTTCTTCAATATCTTATCTATATAAGCATCTTGACTTAGACCAATTAACCATCTTTTCCTATCCTGATAGATCTTAATTCTTAGAATTTATGCAGCTTCTCCTTAATCCTTCATAGAAAAACATTTACCAAGATAATCCTTAACAGCTTTAAGTCTTGGAATGTTACTTCCCATGATTAATATGTCATCAACATATAGGACTAGAAATACTACATCACTCCCACTAGCTTTGTGATATACACATGGCTCATCACGATTTTGAATAAATCCAAACTTTTTTATTTCTTCATCAAATCGTTTATTCCATTGACGTGATGCTTGCTTCAAACCATAAATAGATCTTTGAAGTTTACACACGTGATTTGGATTCTTAAGATCAACATACTCTTCCGGTTGTTGCATATAAATGTCTTCATCTAAGCGACCGTTCAACAGGGCTGTTTTAATATCCATTTGTCATATATCATAGTCATAGTATGCTGCTATAGCTATGAGAATCCTTATAGCTCTAAAGTCTGCTACAGGAGAAAAAGTCTCCTCGTAGTCTACGCTAAAAGTTTGAGTAAAACCTTTAGCTACTAAACGAGCTTTATAGGATTGTACTTTTCTTTCCATGTTGGTTTTCTTCTTGTATATCCACTTATGTCTTACTACTTTAGCATTTGGTGGTGGATCTACAAGAATCCAAACATCATTTACTTTCATGGATTTCATTTCCTCATCCATAGCAACCATCCACTTATCCCTTTCAGGAACAAGTATGGCGGATTTATAATTAGCAGGTTCTCAAGATCCCCTACTTCATCATCATCCTCGATATTAAGACATATATTGTTGTTTGTGTTTTTAATACTTGCGGATCTACACAGAGGAACTAATTTCGGTGGAACTGCCAGACTTTCTGGTTCTATAGGAGTTATACCGCTAGGGTTTTTAGAAGGTAATGTATCTGTATGACTCTCTTCAAGATCATAATTTCTCCCACTGAATTCTTGATTTACAAGATCAGATTCAAGGAAGTCTCCATACCTAGCAACAACCACTTTGTTCTCAGGTGGATAATAAAAGTATTAACCCATAGTTTTCTAAGGGTATCCTACAAATATACATTTCACAGATCGTTGTTGGAGTTTATCACCTGAGTTACATTTAACATACGCCTCGCAACCCCATACCTTTAAATAAGACAAATATGGCTTCTTGCCATGTTATAGTTCATATGGTGTCTTATCAACCTTCTTCGTGGGAACCATATTTAAAATGCGAACAACAGAATCTAAAGCATAATCCCAAAATGATAAAGGTAAAGTTGTAACATTAAACATGGATCGCACCATATCCAATAATGTACGATTTCTCCTTTCAGATAAACCATTTTGTTGTGGAGTATAGGGAGAAGTAAGATGCTGAACAATTCCATTCTTACTTAGATAATCTATAAACTCTTGACTTAAATATTCACCACCTCTATCAGAACGAAGAGCTTTAATCTTCTTTCCTAGTTGCAATTCTACTTCTGCTTTAAACAATTTGAATGTTTCAAATACCTCATGTTTATGCTTAAGTAAATAAGTATAACCATAACGGCTATAATCATCCGTAAATGTTAGGAAGTAGTTAGCACCTTTCTTTGACAAATGTCTAAGTGGCCTGCACATATTAGTATGTATTAACCCAAGTAGATCAGTAGCTCTTTCAATATTGCTATAATAGGTTTCTTGGTCATCTTTCAAGAGATACAAGACTCACATTTATCAAATGATTAATCATTGATATTTTCCAAAAGACCTTCACGTTAAAGCTTTTGTATACGAGTCTTCCCAATATGGACAAGTCTACAATGCTAAAGATAAGAAGAGTTCTTGTCAAACTTTCTCTTCTTATTCATGATAAAAACAGAATTATTATTATTCTTGGATTCATTATCATGCATGTCTATTTCAAACACACCATTCATAGAAATTGCACTAAAATAGAAAATACTATCTTTCCAAACATAAATTCTATTATAATAAATAGTGTGAACGAATCCATTATTCAACAAAAAAGAAAAGGAAATAACACCCCTAACAATTGTAGGTGCATAATGACAATCATTTAAATCAGTACTAAACCCGAAGGTAAAACTAAATTAAATATTCCTATAGCTTCAACCACTGCTTGTGCGCCATTGCCCACTTGCAGATTGTTCCCCATAGGAAAGCTTCCTTTCCAGATTAAATCCAAATGTTAATAGCGCATCCCGTGTCATATACCGAGGAATTTAATTTGTATGTTAAATTAAATAATTCGATCATAAATAAAGTACCTGAAGCTGCAGCGCTCTGCTTAGACTTCTTCTTTATTTCTCGTAACTCTTCGAGGTAAAGAGGGCAATTCCTCTTCTAATGACCATTTGCCTTGCAATGGTGACAAGTCTCATCCTTCTGAGATTGATTCTTCTTGACAAAGTTCTTCTTAGGTTTCGAATAAGTCACAACTTGCTTGCCCTTAATGCCCTTGCCCCTTGCCTTTCTTCTTTTTCGCTTGCCGTTTGGCTTACTCACTCTACCATTTTGTATGGTTAGTAGAAAAGGCGTAGAAGTAGATGCCTCGTCTTTTAACCCCTTTTCATAGTCAATGAGCATTGCATGCAAATCATTAATTGTCTTTCCCGTGCAATGCATATTATAGTTTCGAACAAAATCATTGAAGTGCTTGTTAAGGGACCTATTGATCAAGTTGATAGCCATATTATGATCATAGGGTTGTCCTAGTGCAATGAGTTGTTCCATATAATCCCTCATCTCCATGTAATTGGCACTAACAGACTTTCCAGGAGCTTGCTTGCAGCTATGTAAAGCATCTACTAAGTCGTAGATCTCCACAACTTGCGGCTTCTCGAAGATAGCCTTGAGCTCATCAAGCATTCGCTTAGGCGAAAATAGCTCATACTTCTTCTGAAGTGGAGGAGTCATTTTTCCTTGCATTAAGCAAGCCACTTCCGAGTGCTTCTTAACATTAGCAGCGTGTTAAAGCCTTTGCGCATCAGATGCTCCTTTAGCAAGATCCTCTAGATAATGAGTAGTCAAGATATCAATAGTACCCGCTACTCTCAAGACAATTCTTAGTGAGTGGTACCAATCATTGAAGTTTAGGCCAGTAAGTTCAGGACGAGCAAAGAACGCTTTGAACGCAGAACTTATAGTGTTATTGTCGGGTTGAGCCATTTCTATAGAAAGAAGTTCAATTATAAGTATTTTCAATAACAAAATACTTTCAAGAAAAATAAAATTACCCTGTTATAAAAACCATATTATTTTCCTTGAATCCTAGAACTATATTGACATAGATCCATTACATCAGTTGATCTTCTAGTAATAAATGTACTCAATGTAGCGACTAGTCAAACAATTCAATTGACAAACAATTTTCAGTTTCTAGATATTTAGGGATTTACATTGCCAAAAAAACGTTTATCATTATAAACATGTTTTATCCCTTTTGAATGCCTTAAGTTTCTAGATCTCACTGAGTAACTTAATTAAGTCGTCTAATATGAGTAACGTAAAACCATCATACGAATTCTCATTCTATGAATGTTTTCTCTCCATCACAACATCACCCAAAAATATCATTTGATGACGTAGTAATTTCAAGTGTTCGGCAATTAGGAGCATTCGACTTGAACTTTAAAGGTATAAATCTGATGTCAAAACCAATGTATGGAGAAGCATGCATACAACTCTATAGCATAAGTTTAATAAAACATTTAGTAAACTTTTCCACGAGACTAAATTTCTACATAAATTATGTTGAGGTATTGATTAAAGCAATTAAAGAATTTACTTACAACTTTTCACAACGTACTTTTGCTAGAACTTGGCTACGTGTAAAACCCGCAAAAATAAGGTCATTATTTAATTCTATCTTTCAAGTATTTTGAAATAGTTTATAACGTTAAATACTATTATGTTTAACGGTTTATGTTGAAACTGATATTGAATATTTTATTTTAATATTTTGACGAGTAACGAGGACTACTAGTGAACGCGATACCGACGGATGCCCAATAATTTATATTTTATTATCGATCGTTTCAATATTTAATACTTTCGCCCATAGCGTTTTAATTGTGTATTAAGTCGTCATATTATTATTTTTCGTGTGCGTTTAAACTTCTAAAAAGTATTTCTATGAAACCCGAGCCTCGTAAATAATTTTAAATTGACTAATAGTCATTTTCTACCTATAAAATAGTTAATTGTCTTTAAGTTCAGAAGAATGGTCAAATTGCAAGAATTACCCTTCACCCACTATATATAAATGGAATATTTTATTTTTTTTTAAACACACAACACATAGTTTTTATCACCAAAATCTCTCCTCCTCCTTCTCTCTCTTTGCCGTCACCTACATCACATACAAACACAAACAAAAATTTTATTTTTAGCTTGATTTGGAAGAAACTAACAAAAGACCAATCTTGAAAATCATCTTGTGAGTCTTTTGATATAACTTTTATTAACATGCACTAACTTTCATTTTCGAAGTTTGATTTTTATGATCAAGTGAAGTTTGATCCATTTCTAATGTATGTGTGTGTTGTTCATCATGTTTATGCTTGATTTTATGCATTGCATGTATGAATTTTTGATTTTCGAATTGAAGAAATGAACATCCAAGTGATCTAGGATTAAGAAGGGTTAATTAGAGTCATTTTAGGTTGTTATTAGGATTATAAGAATGGTTAAAATTGGTTAAAATATTGATTTAACATGATTTTTAAATGGTCATTTTAGATCAGTAACTTTGAAGCTATTTTCGAAAACCTTAAGTCTAAGCTTCGATTTGATACCAAGTAGAGCTTCTAACTCCAAATGAGCGAAAAGTTACGCATGTTTGAAATTCTGAAAATTTATCAAATTATTTCCCGCACACTATCTGATGCAGATCCGAAAAAGGGCAAAATCGCCCAGTTCTAGTCCGATTCAGCTTTCGTGTAAAACTAAAAAGTTGTTTAAAATGTCGTTTTACTACTACGTCGCGGATAACCTGTAATGAAAATGAATTTAGACGCGGCAAAACTTAAAAATTAAATCTGCATTTTCTAAAAAACGTCATTTTTAACAGATCTGATACGAGGGGTAAATCTGTCATTTCTGGTCCGTTTCGGCCTTTGGTCGAAACAAGAAAGTAGTTCAGAATGATGTTTTACTTTTATCGCTTAGAAATCAAACCTGGAAACCAGTGATAATAGGATAAAAGTTAATAGTAAAATCTGAGATGTTTAGGGGTAAGATTGTAATTTTACACATAACTTGCATGTGTATTTTGGACAGTTTCTATTGAGTTTCATGTCTCGGGTATAACTGGAAAGTTGTCCGAAACGTCGTTTTGCATCAAAAAGCTTAAGTCTTGTATCATGAATATGTCATTTAGTGGGTAAATTAATCGGGTCAGACCCGAAAGTCAAAGTTGACCAAAAAGTCAAAGTTGACCAAAAAGTCAAAGTTGTCAAATTAATCGGGTCAGACCCGAAGGTCGTTAATAAGTGTGAAAACACTTATCCTCTTACCACTTATTTCCAATAATAACAAGACCAAAACGTGTATTTTGGGTCGTAAAAGTCAGAATTATGTGTGGTTTGTGTTTTTATTGTGTTTCAGGATAAAGAATATGAAAAAAGAAGAAAACATGGGCTATCACGGGCTTTTATCGAAGAAAAAGACAAAAAACAAAGTCAAAAGATCAAGAGTGCATAAAGAACGGAAGTCCAAGGCCTATTCTGAAGATTTATCAAAGAAAAAGTCTAAAGACGGAAGTTTAATGAAGTCGAAGAACTCAAAGTCTAATTATAGAAGAAAATTATAAGACAAGTTCAATTTATATCGACAAATTCTGAGACGACGTCGAGAAAGACAAAGAATTTAAATCAAGTCGAGATGAGAAGAAAGAAAGAAGGAAGCAACACACGCACTCCCCACTTCCTATATATACCCTCCTAATGACACATTAGGAGGGTGTTAGTTAATTGTTAGTTAGTTTATTTTTTCTTTCTTTAGTTTTTTTAGAGAGAGAAAGTGTTTAACTTTCTCTCACTAGAACTTCATCTTTTCTTTCCTTTCATGTTTAAGCTTTGATTTAATCTTGTATTTTGGAATCATTAATCTATAAGTTGAAGTTTAAGCTTTTCATCTTTAATCTTCTTCTACCTTACTTGATTTTTATTTGTTTTTGATCCAAAATTATCTTTGATCTTGTTTCATCTTGATGTTTATGTGATCAAAAAGTTTATCTTTTTGATCATATCTAAGTTTTATACGGATTAAGCTTTGAGCATATCATGCTTATTGGCTTATTTTGTGTTTAGCTTATTTACTTTTAAGTATTCTTAAAAGTTTAGTCTTTTTAAAGTTTGATTCATAAAGTTTGCTTATTTCGTGTCTTAAGAGTTTTTAAATTCATGCTTGTTTTCATTTGGTTGAGATTTAAATAAGTGCTTATTCGTCTTTGCTTATTTGTGCTTATTTATTTTTGCTTATTCTGCTTTTGAATCCCATCGTAATTGCTTTGATGTTTTACCAAGTAAGATCGAGTAAGTGTGATCGCATAAACCCCTAAGGTTTCTACTTGCGATCCATTACTGCGATCCATAGTACGATCGTTCAATACGATCACACTCATTAATCCACACCACGATCACTTGTTGCGATCGTGGGTACGATCATTGAGTGCGATCTGTGGCTGCGATTGCCTGGCTACGATCGCATTGAGTACGATCACTCTTACTATCGCATTGAGTGCGATCATACTGGCTACGATCCCTAGTCTACGATCGGTTGTTACGACCGTAGGCTGCGATCCTTTGTTACGATCAAAGGTCACGATCGAGGGTACGATCCAAGTGCGATCCAGGCACGATCAAGCATCCCGATCGCATTGACTGCGATCCAATTTCAAGTTTTTAATTTTATTTCTCGTTTTATTTTAAGTGTCAAATTTAACTTTTCCCGTTTTTTTTACTTAGTATTATTTTTAAACTAGTTTTGTCTTAGTTTATTTGTTACAAAGGTTTAAGTTTTAAATTCACTTTAAGTCTTTAATCATTTATTTTTAACTCGTCATTTTTAGTTTAATTTTTTTAAAGCTTTTATTTTTACTCTATGACACTTTCATTTTACTATTAGTTTAAAATAGATAACTGATACAAGGCTTTTACCTTGTAGAAAAATTAAAAGTTCGTTATAGTGGTCTATTAGAATTGATAACTGGTTAACTATGTGACTTAGCTGTCTTTGGTGGAAACAAATGTTTATGTCGTTGTAGTAAAATTAAAGGTGCAAAAACATTAAAGTAAATCTAAATCTAATTTAAAATAAATGACAAGAATTTAAAAGCGTGACGAAAAGTAAATAGCAATTAAAGTAAATGACGCAAACTTAAAACTATCCTAAAGGCAAACTTAAAATGCAACTAAAACTTAAACTAAGGCAAGGCTTAAAATAAATCTAAGGCATGTAAACTTAAAGTGCGACTAAGGAAAAAGGCGGGAAAAGTAAAGCTTAAAAATTAAAAATTAAAACTTAAAAACAGTAACTTAAAATAACCTGAAAATACCTCCTTCGGAATAATCCTTCGTTCGGAATAAATCACTCGTTCGGAATGTCACCTTCGTCCGGAATAATTTCTTCTTCACTCGGAATATTTCTTCATGCGGAATAAAAGCTTTATCCGGAATATTTTATGTTCCGAATGAACAACCTTGTCTGAAACCTTGATTCGGAACAATCAGCAGAAAACCTTCATTCGGAATATTCCGAATGAACACCCTTATTCGGAATATAAGTTATTCCGAATGAAGACCTTGATCATGAATATCTTCTTGGTTCGGAATGTTCCGAATGAGCACTTTGATCCGGAATGTTCCGAATGAACACCCTTCGTTCGGAATGTTCCGAATGAAACATTGATCCGGAATATTATTCCGAATAAACGACTTGATCCGGAACAAATTCTTCACTTGGAATGTCAGCTTGATTCGGAACTTCCACTGATCCGGAATATGTCACTTATCCGGAATATTAGCTTGGTTCGGAACAATCACAACACCACCTTTATCCGGAATAAATTGCTTTGATTCAGAATAACCTGGGGAAGAACAGTAACGAAGAACACGGGACAAAGAATAGCACGAATCTAATCTAATCTAATCAAAATCAACCAAAAGATTAAATCAAACTAACCAAATAACATAACCTGGGGAAGAACAATTTGTCATCTTAGAAGATGAAACCCTAATAATGGCAGAAATATTTTCTCCCTAGCCGCCACTCTTAGCCTTAATTTCGTTTCCTTCCCGCTCTCTTTAACCTTCATTCGTTGTTAATTGATCGTATCATAACATTAATTGATTACGGTTTGGTTGAAGGA
The DNA here is from genome assembly GCA_025667525.1 of Glebionis coronaria. Classification (NCBI taxonomy): domain Eukaryota; kingdom Viridiplantae; phylum Streptophyta; class Magnoliopsida; order Asterales; family Asteraceae; genus Glebionis; species Glebionis coronaria. The sequence continues at coordinate 340,450,274 of CM046877.1, forward strand.
TTTAGGGTTGGTTGTCGTTTTTAGGGTTTCTATTGGTTGTTTTAGGGTTTTTTATTTCTGTCTTGTTCATTCTTGTTTGTATTCCTTTGTTAGATTTGCTGTTTGAGTCGTGGGTTGTTTATGCTCATGTAAGGTGTCAAGGCGGGTTGGCTGGGATCCTATTTTTTAGGATCTGTTCGTTTGGGATTATTAAACAGGTGTTATTAGGGTTTTTTGGGTTTATTGGTTATGATGTCTGAGTTGGATAATCAGGTTGATATGACGGCTCTTTCTGATAGGGTGCAGCGATTGAGAGCAATTATGGCGGACTCAACACATGCTAGGGCTCCTAACGCGGGGGTCTCATGTGGTGAGCATGCTGGGTTCTCGGGAGTTGGTAATCATACGGCTGAAAAGAATGGCGCGGTTGATATAATGAATGACATTAGTCAGGGGCAGCTTAATAGGCAGCCGTCTGCTGCTAGGGTTTCGTCTGAGGATGATGTTACTGCCGCTGCTGGGATTCACGTTACTGCTGCTGTTAATGCTCATATGCAGGTTACGCCGGTTATGTGTGACTTGTCCAAGAAGGCTAGTAGTAATGGTGGTGATATAACTGGTGTGCAAGTTAACCATGATGCGAGGATTGGGAGTTCTATGGCTAGGAAGAATGAGGTCGGGGTTCAACATACGCCTGGGGCTGGTTCTTCATCAGTTGGTGTTTCGACCTCATATGCATCGCTAGTGCAGAATAAGCCGGTGTGTAAGCCGGTTCATATTAAGGAATTGCATAATGACGAACAAGTTGTTGGGGCTGCTGTAACTCTTCCGTATGATGCTGTGGAAGGGATTCGGGCGCATCTTAATAACACACTGTTTGGGTATTTCATTGGGAAGCGTCTTGCGTTTCCGTTGGTAGAAAATTATGTGAAGAATGTATGGGCCAAATATGGTTTAAAAAGAGTTAAACTTCAGGATGAGTTCTTTCTTTTTCAGTTTGATTCTAAAAGTGGTATGGATAGGGTGTTGGAGAATGGTCCGTGGTTGATTCGACATGTTCCGTTAATTCTGAATGTTTGGTCGTCTATTATGGATTTGCATAAAACAGAGATTAAGAAGGCACCGGTGTGGGTGAAACTTCATCATGTGCCTATTGATGCTTATTCGGAGATTGGTCTTAGTTTGATCACAACTCAAATTGGAAGACCTATTATGCTTGATTCTTATACTAGCAGCATGTGTATCAACCCGTGGGGTAGGAGTACTTTTGCCCGTGCTCTTATTGAGATTTCGGCTGATGATGCTTTAAAGAAGTCGTTGGTCATTGCTATTCCGATTGAGAAGGATAGAGGGCACAAATTGAAGACTATTGACATCGAGTATGAGTGGACACCTCCTAGATGTTCTACTTGTCTTATTTTTGACCATATTGATGCTAAATGTCCTAGGTTGCCTAAACAGGTAGTGGTTGAGAAGGTGGTTAGCAGGGAAGATCATAAGGTTGTGGAGGATGATGGTTTTCATGTAGTTAAGAACAAGAAGAGCAAGGGGAAGAATAAGCAGCAACAACAAATTTCTGGCATTAAACTTACGAAACCAGCCCTTAATATTAAGTATCGTAATGTTGAGAGGGGTGAAACGTCAAAGACAAGTGATACCGGTCAGAAGAAGGCAACTCCCCTGCTTAAGAAGGGTTTCTTGAATAACAAAGCCTCGAGTTTTGTTGCTAAGCCTAATAATACGGAGAAGAGTTCTCAAAACTCTTTTAGTGCTCTTTGGGATAAGATAGATGATGGCACCGATTGGGAAGATGGTTCTAATATCAAGGAAGATGTGGTTAATGCTAGTGATAGTGAGGTTGAAGAAGTCATATCGATTGATGATCGGCATGGTGCTCGTCAGCCTGATGTTCGTTCTAAGTGTTAGCCTTGATGTCATTTTATTTTCATTGTTCATGCACCTTTAGGTGGTTTTTTCCTATTGGTGTTATTTGTTTTGTAATTGTTTGTAGGATCATATGGCATGTCATATGATTTAGTGGTTGTTCAAGCTTTTGCTTGAGGTTAATGTAGCATTGCAGCTACATTCCATTGTACTTCAACGCTTTTGGGAATATATTTTACCGGGGTCTTGATTCCCCTTTACCCAAAAAAAAAACAATCCAAAACAATAAAACTAACAATAATAACCACAATAATCAAAACCCACTTAATCAATTTAATAAAAACTCAAGAACATGAACATGAACATAAAGCATAAAGATTAAAGATTAACAAGAAAGGTAGATAGGAGATGAACAATAAAAGTAAAGATTGACAATAATTAAAAGGAAACTTACTTGAAATTAAAGGTATTTAAGGTGCAAGACAATTAATTAAATGACATGTGATTAAAGAACAAGTAATTAAAATGGTGGAAGACTAATTGTCACACTTAGCCAACAAAAATGAAAATGAAATCCTAATGATCTATTTATAGAAGGATTAGGGAGGTGCTTAGAGGAAGCTTCCTCCCCTCTTTCTTCTTTCTTTAATTGCATCATTAAGTCCTTAATCTTCTTAATTCTTTGACTTTAACGACTTTGTCCCGGGATTTCTACTCTTGTCTTGTAATTTCTTCAATAAATTAGACTTGAGTTCTTCGGCTTTTAGTAAACTTCCGTCTTTTGACTTTTTCTTCGATAAATCTTCAGAATTGGTCTTGGACTTCCGTTCTTTTTGCACTCTTGATTTCTTGACTTCTTGACTTCTTAACTTCGTCTTTTGTCTTTTTCTTCGATAAAAGCCCGTGAATGCCCGTGTTTTCTCCCCTTTTCACATTTTCGTCCTAAATCACAACAAAAACACAAACCACGCATAATTCCGACATTTACGACATAAAATACACGTTTTGGCTTGGTTATTATTGTAGTTAAGTGGTAAAAAGGATGGGTGTTTACACACCTATCAAATCACCTACACTTGGCCATTGCAATGTCCTCATGCAATGCATTAGTTACAAAGCACGATTACACTTTTCATCATAATCAATCCACGTTGGCCTTTATTAAAGAGATAGAAAATTATAAACATTCAAAGTAAAGAAATCAAAAATATACCTTCGGGTTTTGGAAATGTCATGAATGATCATCATCCTCAAGTTTTCACATTCTCCAAACCAAGCTTAAAAACGAGATCATTGTTATTATAAGTTAGCAAACTAACACGAACTCATGTGGGCTAATTATTCACTTAGACTCCCTTATTCCTAGGTGTATCTCTTATATTTTATTGTTGTCTTGAATGATCACGAGGATGCATTGTTGACTTATTTCGATAGTTATTTAGGCTGAAAATAAAGTGGGACGATTTAATCAATAGTTAGCTAAAGGACAAAATCTTTTAAAACTGCTTCTCGGGACCTCATAAAGTTCATATCTTGGCATAACTTGCTTCACGATTTAAGACCTTTCTCGGACCAATATTTGGCAGCGACTTCATACTTCAAACCTTGAGAGACGTTCATGAAATAATGGTCTTCTCTTCATAATAGGAATTTCTTCACTTGAAGTTTTGAGAGATTCTTCATATTTGGACCACGACTTCTTCATTTTTCTCCAATCTTTATTTTGGACTTTGATATACAACGATCCGCCTCCTTTTTTGACTTGGATCTATTTATCCTCATACCTTGTTAGGGCCTTTTTGGATAGACTCCTCCATGATCTTTACGGGAGTATTTGCTTTTCGTCGTGTGTCTCGATCCTTCATATTGATTTTTGATAAATGATTCTTCACATCACTTTTGGATCTTTAGCAACAAAATGTAGCCCTCATGCCTTGTTAGGACCTTTTTAGACTCGCCAATCTTCACATCCCGCTTCAATAAGTTATGCCTTGGCTATGAACTCTAATCTATACCGAGCAACTTTTAAACGATCTTGGGCTAGAAGCTAAGTAACTTTTCGAATCGTACAACCTTATTTATTGGAGATAAATTTATTAACAAGCGATGGGAGAATAGGCTCATAATTAACTCACATAAGTTCACGAAAGGATACCAAACTTATAATTGACTCTATCATCTCTCGTTCTCCACAGTTTAAAATCTCAAGGAATGAGACTCGTGGATGCTTAGCCTATTAAATCGAAGTTTTGGGTTTTCGAGTCATCTATAGGATCTTGCAAACTCTTAGACTTTTTCAAGTTTAGAAATCGCATTTTAAGGTTTCCTTGATAAACGACTCTCTAGGATCAATTATGGGAACTTGCGAAAAGTTCTTGTTCTTAACCCGTGAGAGTTAAGACTTTCGCGTTTTATAGCTCCCTATATAAAAGCCTAGCAAAACTTGACTTAAACACGTTAAGGATACTAGCTAGAGTAAACTTAGATAAGTAAACTCGAGTTGAGTCAAAAGATTCACAACGTTTGAAAAATTAAAACCACTTTATTAAAAATTTATTCTAGTAAAGAAAGAAAATAACTATACAAAGGGAAAAACTAATAGGCCAAAATAGATCAAAAATTTTGAAAAATGTCGAAAAATTGATTTTCCGGTTAAAACGAGGAAAAATACAAGGAAAAGACCACTTAACTTCGATAGAAGTCCCCCTACACTTAAGATAAACATTGTCCTCAATGTTTAAGCATGTGGGAGTAAAATCCCCTACACTTAGGACATTGTGCACTTTGTTTAAATCTTGCTAAGGAAAAGACAACTAACGAGATTCCTATTTTAATATTGGAAAATATAAAATAGTGAATCGAAAAGAATTTAGGATAGAACCGGGAAGACGGAAACATGGAATCACGGGTCGTCAAAAATCATCAAGAGTGGATCATTGAACGCTCGAATCCCTGAATATGAGAAGAGAGGATATAGCAAACACCAACGGGTCTCCCCTACACTTAGGATATAAATAGCTAAAAGATAGATACATGGGTTGCCTCCCAAGAAGCGCTTGATTTTTGTTCACCGAGTCGTGAGCCTGACTCGACCTTGATTAGCATAGGAAGAAGCATGAAACACATCCACCAGGATCAAAGACATGGTTTTCATCCATCAAATAGCATAAGCTTAAGGCAAACAAGGCAAGCCAAAGAAGAGTAGGCAAGGTTCCCTTAAGCAAAGATGGAGCACGGTGGGAGCAAGGGTGAAGAGGTGCAAGCATATCTTCAGTAGTTCCAAAAATCTTTCCTTTTATTTCATCAGATGGATACTGAGATGGCTGAAGAATATCGATACCGGGGTCGAACACCTTTTCCTTTAGGGGAAAATAGCACTCGGGCTCAACAGAATTTGAAGATGACCCGCTAAGAAAATGCACAACCTCGTCCTCAGAAGGTGGACAAAGAGGTGTCAAAACATACGTGCTGCGGATGTTGGTGTCGTCCGATTGCTTCTCCTTTGAAAGAATTTTCTTTAAATCCGAAGTAGGATCAAGACCTTAATCATCAAAGTCCAAAGGAGGTGCATCACTCTCATGAGGGAAGTATGTATTGAGAAAAGTAGAGAAGTCTTCCTCAAATGAGTAGTCATCCAAAGTAGGATCAAGTGATGGCGGAGGATCTTCATCATGTGAAGAATCACTCGAAAGAGTATCGGCCTCATCAAAATCATCATAAGTGGGCATGTCGGGATACTCGGAAGTAAAATCATCATAATCATCCCCATCGAAGCTAGAATCATCATCATAAGCATCAAAGATCGGTGGAGAATCATATATGGGTGAAGGTTCCAAATTGGAGAGAGAATCATCCACATCATCTTGAAAAAGTGGATTATTATTGCAAGAATCGAAAAGAGGATTGTTGTAGACGACAAAATCATCAAGCACATTGATCATATTCGTTGATTCTCTTCCAAAGGATTTGCTTGTAAGCTTCCCCATTTCAAACACTTGTGCATCATCCCCGACTCTTAAGATGAGCTCACATTTATCCACATCTATTAAAGCTCGATCGTTTCTCAAAACTGGGCGTCCAAGTATTAACGGAATATGAGGGTCCATTTCATAATCAACAACGACGAAGTCGACCGGAAAAGTGAATGTGCCAACTTTAATGAACACATCTTCGGCAATACCAACGGGGTAAGCGAGAGTACGATTGGCTAGCTCAAGAGTCATTTTGGTGGGTGTAAGGTCGGGCAATGATAAATTTTTCCAAACACTTAAAGGCATCAAATTAATACTGGCCCCGAGATCAGCTAAGGCAGTAAATTTGTCGGTTTGGTTAAAAGTACAAGGTAGCACAAAACGACCAGGATCTCCAAGTTTCTCCTGAAGTTCTTTAAGAAGGACGGCAGAACAATTTTCATTTAATCGAGTATTAACAAACTCGGCCATCTTGGAGGCTCTGGTTGTACTAAGGAATTTATTCGTGTTGAATACGAATGGAAACCGCCTAGATGTCATACTTGTAATATTTTTGGTCATTCCTTTGATTCTTGTCCAAAAAATGTTAAACCTAAAACGGTTGAAATTGTGCCAACTCATGCTGATAATGATGGATTCCAACAAGTGCAAAGCAAGAGGCAGAAGTACAAAGGTAATTTAGGGAATCAAGTTCCGAGAGGTGTTCCATTGAGCAAGGGTTTCCAAAAAGGTAAGACGGTTGTTTTTCGACCAAAAACTCACTTGGATTCTACAAGTACGAGTGGTGATAATAGTAGTAAGTTGAATACTAAATCTGGTCAGTTGCAGCAGTCTAGCAATCCTAATGGTCCGAACAAGGGTAAAGCTCAAATGAGCAGTGTTTCTACATCTAATAAATTTTCAGCTTTGTCCATGCCTGGTATTGACGAAGGGGTTCACGTAAGCGAGGAAGATAATGAGGAGGGGGAGGGAGTCGAGGTCGTCTTTGATGAATCGGTGAATCTTCTCAACACTAATATTGGGGCAAGCACTCCTTCTGGCTGATCCCATGTTGATTTTTTATTATTTTCCTCGTAACTTTATGTTATCATCTTGGTTTTTGTCTAGTTTATATATTTCCAGTATTCTAGACTAGTTAATGTTTATTGCCTGTCATAAACATTTTGTTTAACAAGCTGCCTGTAGCTTGCGGTTAATGTGGCATTTCAGCCACATTCCTTGTACTTCAACGCTTTTTTTGGTTCTATTTACCGGGGTCATTGTTACCCTTTTACCAAAAAAAAAAAAAAAACTCGGCCATCTTCTCCTTCTTGCTAAGCAATTCCTTAAACATCTTAACAAATTTAGGCATTTGTGCTAGAGCTTCAACAAGGGGAAAAGTGACGGTCATTTCCGAAACTTTCTTCAAATAGTTTGACACTTGAATGTCATCCTTGGTGTGCAGTTTGGCCTTGTCTAAGCGAGATGGATAAGGAATCTTGGGTTTATAGGTGGAAGGTGTAGGTGTAGCAGGTAAAGGCTGAGATGTTGAAGGTGGGGTTGGTGGAGGATTCTTGGTGGTTACTTCGTCATGACGAGGCGGAGACGGTGATGGTGTACTAATACTAGGTGTGGGCGTAGTAGGGATAAATGATGGTGGAGGAGGTGTAGATGATGGGGCGGGATAGGTGGTCCTACTAAAGTAAATCCACTACGGGTAGTAATAGCACTCACATTCGCTCTCGGGTTTGTGACGGTGTTTGAAGGTAAAGAACTCGAAGTAGAGGGTTGAGTGGTGGGCAAGAAACTAGCCAGCATATTTTTCAAATCATTCGTTTGATTGCTGAAGGAGGATTGAATATTATCTCGAAGCTCGGATCTTATGTCATTCCCTTGCTTGGTGATATCCCCTTTCAAATTAATAATTTGGCTTTGTAGATTCTTGATTTGCTCTCCTTGGGTTCTCATTAGGGCTTCAACATCTTGATTTATGGGTGGGGCTTGTTGAGCGGGTGGGTGATAAGGATTAGAAGCTCTAGGTGGGATTTAGTTGCTTCTATTGTAATTGTTGTTGGGGTTTTGGTTTTGAGGAGAAAAACCGGGTGAAAGGTAGTTGTTGGACCGGTAACTCAACAAATTTCTATCCCCTTGAGGTCGGGCTTGGTAATTTTCCGGTGAATAATTACCATAATCCACATACACATTTTCCGGATTTCCTTGAGTAGAAGGACAATTAGTGTATGAGTGTGGACCGCCGCATGTCTCACAAGGATTAGCCACCGCTTTAACTTGTTGTTGGTTTGTAGCGAGGAGCAAGATATTTTTGTTCATTTCGGCCATCATGCGGGTGAATTCGGTCATGTCGGGGTTTGCTGAAGTAGAAGAAACATTGACTCTCGGGTTGTTCCTTGAGGAAGCGGAGGAATCCCAGTTTTTGTGATGAGTAGTCATGTTCTCAATAAGCTCTCTACACTCCTCGGGTCTTCTTTTCATAAATGTGCCACCGGTGGCTACATTAATCGTATCACGATCACGAAAAGTCAAACCGTTGTAGAAAGTATCAATTAAGATTATAGGGAGCATGTTGTGGTTTGGACATCGATCGATCAAAACATTATATCTTTCCCAAGCATCAAAGAGAGATTCATCGGGTTCTTGCATGAAACCACTGATTTGATTTCGAAGGCTCGTGACCATGGATGGTGGAAAGTAGCGCGACAAAAATCGTTGAGTCATGTCATCCTAAGTATGAATTGAATTCTTCGGGAGACGATCAAACCATTTCTCGGCGTGGTGTGATAAAGTATGTGGGAAGATTTGAAGGCGTAGAACATCTATAGTAGCACCGGGCAACTTCATGCTTTGAGTGATTGTAATGAATTTGTCGAGGTGTTTGTTGGCATCATCATCAGGCATTCCGCGGAATGGATTAGTTTGCACTTGCTGGATCATGTGATGATTCAACGAAAACTCCGGAGCCGTGATTTGCATCGGCGCAATCGGTCCTCCTCGTCCAAACATGGTAGGTTGACAAAGCTCCTCCATTGTCCGAAGATCGGGCTATGGAAGAACATTGTTGTTGTTATTGTTGAGGTGCGGTGGATTATTGTTGTTGTTCACACCTGCCATATCTAAATCTTCTCGAGTCTCGGGCTCTGGATAAGTAGAAGATCTAGTACGCATACACCTGCGAAAGCAAAAAAAAACAATACCAAAGACAAAGAGAATATATATACACTATAAAGATAAAAATAAAATCTTTTTGGATTTTTGAAAATTTTTAATTTTTATGGATTTTTGAAATTTTTATTTATTTATTTTTTGGATTTTTTATAGAAATTTTTAAGCAAGAAAATAACGCTCACGAATGAACGGATCCCAAAAAGCAACGCGTCTCTCACAGAAAACCGTTTATCTTTACGAAAAGAGCCGGCAGCGGCGCCATTTGATACAAGGCTTTTACCTAGTAGAAAAATTAAAAGTTCGTTATAGTGGTCTATTCGAATTGATAACTGGTTAACTATGTGACTCAGCTGTCTTTGGTGGAAACAAATGTTTATGTCGTTGTAGTAAAATTAAAGGTGCAAAAACTTTAAAGTAAATCTAAATCTAATTTAAAATAAATGACAAGAATTTAAAAGCGTGACGAAAAGTAAATAACAATTAAAGTAAATGACGCAAACTTAAAACTATCCTAAAGGCAAACTTAAAATGCAACTAAAACTTAAACTAAGGCAAGGCTTAAAATAAATCTAAGGCAAGTAAACTTAAAGTGCGACTAAGGAAAAAGGCGGGAAAAGTAAAGCTTAAAAATTAAAAATTAAAACTTAAAAATAGTAACTTAAAATAACCTGAAAATACCTCATTCGGAGTAATCCTTCGTTCGGAATAAATCACTCGTTCGGAATGTCACCTTCGTCCGGAATAATTTCTTCTTCACTCGGAATATTTCTTCATGCGGAATAAAAGCTTTATCCGAAATATTTGATGTTCCGAATGAACAACCTTGTCTGAAAACTTGATTCAGAACAATCAGCAGAAAACCTTCATTCGGAATATTCCGAATGAACACCCTTATTCGGAATATAAGTTATTCTGAATGAAGACCTTGATCCTGAATATCTTCTTTGTTCCGAATGTTCCGAATGAGCACTTTGATCCGGAATGTTCCGAATGAACACCCTTCGTTCGGAATGTTCCGAATGAAACCTTGATCCGGAATATTATTCCGAATAAACGACTTGATCCGGAACAAATTCTTCACTTGGAATGTCAGCTTGATTCGGAACTTCTACTGATCCGGAATATGTCACTTATCCGGAATATTAGCTTGGTTCGGAACAATCACAACACCACCTTTATCCGGAATAAATTGCTTTGATTCGGAATAACCTGGGGAAGAACAGTAACGAAGAACACGGGACAAAGAATAGCACGAATCTAATCTAATCTAATCAAAATCAACCAAAAGATTAAATCAAAATAACCAAATAACATCTACTAATCATAAACAAGCAATCCAAAACAATAAAACTAACGATAATAACCACAATAATCAAAACCCACTTAATCAATTTAATAAAAACTCAAGAACATGAACATGAACATAAAGCATAAAGATTAAAGATTAACAAGAAAAGTAGATAGGAGATGAACAATAAAAGTAAAGATTGACAATAATTAAAAGGAAACTTACTTGAAATTAAAGGTATTTAAGGTGCAAGACAATTAATTAAATGACATGTAATTAAAGAACAAGTAATTAAAATGGTGGAAGACTAATTGTCACACTTAGCCAACAAAAATAAAAATGAAATCCTAATGATCTATTTATAGGAGGATTAGGGAGGTGCTTAGAGGAAGTTTCATCCCCTCTTTCTTCTTTCTTTAATTGCATCATTAAGTCCTTAATCTTCTTAATTCTTTGACTTTAACGACCTTGTCTCAGGATTTCTACTCTTGTCTTGTAATTTCTTCAATAAATTAGATTGAGTTCTTCGGCTTTTAGTAAACTTCCATCTTTTGACTTTTTCTTCGATAAATCTTCAGAATTGGTCTTGGACTTCCGTTCTTTTTGCACTCTTGATTTCTTGACTTCGTCTTTTGTCTTTTTCTTCGATAAAAGCCCGTGAATGCCCGTGTTTTCTCCCCCTTTTCACATTTTCGTCCTAAATCACAACAAAAACACAAACCACGCATAATTCCGACATTTACAACATAAAATACACGTTTTGGCTTGGTTATTATTGTAGTTAAGTGGTAAAAAGGATGGGTGTTTACACGCCTATCAATAACACCCTCTCTTTATTTTTCCACCAAGAACGACTGAGTCGCACCAATAACTAGTAATCAATTCGAAAAGACTGGAACAACGAACTTTCATACGAGGAAATACCTTGTAATAAATGGCGCCGCTGCCGGCTCTTTTCGTTAACATTAACGGTTTTTAGTGAGAGACGCGTTGGATTTTGGGATCCGTTCATTTTTTAACGTCATTTTTCTTGCTTAAAAATTTTCAAAAATCCATAAAAATTAAAAATTTTAAAAAATTCAAAAAAATAGAAAAACATAAAAAACCAAAAATATTTCTTGTCTATCTTTCTTTTCTTTTTGTAAGTGTGCATGCGTACCCGTGCTCGTAAGAAGAAAGCAATTCAAGCCGAAGTCGAAACTCCACCTATTGTCACCATGGACAATCAACCAATGTCGAGCTTTTGCAATCGCAAGTAGAGGGCAACACCGATGCTACTGTCATACCTGAGATTGGAGCCAACAACTTTGAGCTCAAATCCGGCTTCCTTCAAATGGTCTCTGCTAAACCATTCTTGGGGCGAACACTTGATGATCCTCGTGACCATATAAAAAGGTTTCTTCAACTCACTAATACGGTCAAGTATAATGGGGTTTCACAAGAAGTGTTTCGCTTGCAAATTTTTCCTTTCTCCTTAGAGGGACAAGCCCGTCATTGGCTTGATAAGGAACCGCCACAAAGTATTCTTACATGGTCGGATTTAGAGACCAAATTCATCAACTACTTTTTCCCACCCTCACGTACTACCGCTTTGCGGAATGAAATCATTAACTTTGAACAAAAGTACGGTGAGACATTTAGTGAATCCTGGGACCGTTTTAAAGAACTTTTAAGAAAGTGTCCACAACATGGTTTCACGAAAGTACATCAAATTAATACTTTTTACAATGGTTTAAGCATGAATGACCAAGATTCACTAAATAGTGCCTCGGGGGGTAACATTTTGGTTAAGTCTTCTAATGCCGCGTAGGATATTATTGAGAATAAGTCTAGAGTGCAAACTAAGAGTGTTCGGACTAATGTGGCTAGTGCTAGTACTAGTGACGCCGACAAGAGAATTGATAAGCTTACTTCGATTGTTGACACACTTGCTCTACAAACCGCTAACAATACCAAAAGCATCAATGCGCAAGTTAATGCTATGAGTCAGTCATGTGAAATATGCGGGGGTTCTCATTCATACACCGATTGTCCTTCGACTCATGACAATCCGGAAAATGTGTATGCCGCCAACGGTAACTTTTCTACGGGAGGCTATCAAGCACGTCCTCAAGGTGACCGCAATTTGCTCAGTTATCGTTCAAACAACTTGCTTTCACCACCCGGTTTCCCCCCTCAAAACCAAAATAATCTATATCGCAACAATCAAAACCAACCTCGAGCTCCAAATCAATATCAAACCCAAAGAAACCCATATCCACCTCAAGGAAACCATGCTCTTCCTCCCACCTAACCCACCACATTTAATCAAGAGGTTGACACTTACATGAGGACTAATGATGCGATAGTGCAGAATCATCAAAGGCAAATCATCAACTTGAAAGGAGATATGGAGAAACAAGGGAATGATCTTCGAGCCGATATGCGAAACTCTTTGAGCAGTCAGACGAATGACTTAAGGGATATGATGGCTAGTTTCTTCCAAAGTAATCAAGCCTCTGGTTCGGGTTCTCTTCCGAGTAACACCGTTGCTAAACCAAGAGGGGAGATGAAAGCAATCACCACTCGAAGTGGAAAAGGTTTAAAGGAACCCGAGCTTCCTACACCCACACCAGTGGCTGTGACAAAGGAAAACGATTCCCCTTCTCTAATTCCTCCACCTTCTATTTCACCAATTCCTCCACCTTCTATTTCACCAATTCCTCCACCTTCTATTTCACCAATTCCTCCACCTTCTATTTCACCAATTCCTCCACCTTCTAATTCTACCCCTCCACCACCCAAGGATGTGAGTGAGAATTCTATTCCAAAGCCTTCATCTCAACCCAATATACCTTATCCCTCAAGGTTGAGGAAAGAGAAGTTGAAGAACAAGGATGATATTCAGGTTTCTAACTTTCTTAAAATGTTTAAACAACTGAATTTCAACATTTCCTTTGCTGAGGCTCTCGCTCACATGCCAAATTATGCTAAAATGTGTAAAGATCTTCTTAGTGACAAAGAAAAGCTTCTTGATATCGCTCAGACCCAACTTAATGATAATTGCTCCGCAGTGCTCTTAAGGAAATTACCAACCAAACTTGGTGATCCGGGTCGTTTTCTCATTCCTTGAAACTTCCCCGGGGTAGAGAATTGTATGGCCCTAGCCGATCTAGGTGCTAGTATAAACTTAATGCCATTAAGTGTTTGGAAACAATTATCTCTACCCGAGCTAGTCCCCACACGAATGACTTTGGAATTAGCTAACCGAATGGTTGCTTATCCAGTGGGGATAGCCGAAGATGTCTTCGTCGGTGTCGAAAAATTCACCTTTCCGGCGGATTTTGTTGTCGTTGACTACGAAATGGACCCCCGTGTTCCATTAATCGTTGGACGTCCATTCTTGAGGACCGGTCGCACTCTCATTGATGTAGCCGTGGGCGAATTAATCATGAGAGTTGGTGACGATAAAATCGTCTTCAACATGGGTAAACTTTCTAAGCAGCCTTCTAACAACGAGAGCGTTAATTTCATTGAGGTTCTTGATGAGGCTTGTGAAGAACATTTCAAAGACGCTTGTAAAAGTGGTTCTTCTTCTCTACCCATTGTTGAGACCGGTGCCTCTATTGCTTCATCACTAACTCCATTTGGAGAAAGTGATTTCCTTTTGAAATAATTTGAAGCAACTTTGGGGGATGTGGACTTACAATATGACGATTCTCCCTCCAATTGGGATGAAGAAATTCGTACCATTGAGAAACTTCTTAATGAGGACCATATTTCTCCATCATCTCCTAAGGAAATCTCTATCGTTTATCCGACTTTGACTACGCCGTCCATCAAAAATCCTCCGGATTTAGAGCTTAAGGATCTACCATCTCATCTCGAATACATGTTCCTTGAAGACAATAAGAAGTTACCCGTCATCATCGCAAAGGGTTTGAAAGAAGACGAAAAATCTCGACTTATCGATGTGCTGAAAAATCATAAGAAAGCGATTGCTTGGAAAATCTCTGATATCGTGGAATTGATCCTCACTTTTGCACACATAAAATTCTCATGGAGGATGACTTTAAACCCACTATTCAAAACCAAAGAAGGGTAAATCCCAAGATCCATGACGTTATCAAAAATGAGGTTATCAAACTTCTTGATGCGGGAATGATCTACCCTATCTCGGATTCACCATGGGTTAGTCTGGTCCATTGTGTGCCTAAGAAAGGCGGAATCACCGTTGTGCCGAATGAAAACAACGAGTTGATTCCCACTCGACTCGTTACAGGGTAGAGAGTTTGTATAGACTATCACAAACTCAATGATGCTACGAAAAAGGATCATTTTCCCCTTCCTTTTATGGACCAAATGCTTGAACGTCTAGCAGGTAATGACTATTATTGCTTCTTAGACGGTTTCTCCGGGTATTTTCAAATTCCCATCGATCCTAAAGACCAAGAGAAGACCACATTCACTTGTCCGTATGGAACATTTGCTTACAAACGAATGCCTTTCGGCTTATGTAATGCTCCTGGGTCTTTCCAAAGGTGTATGATGGCTATCTTCCACGACATGGTTGAAGAAACTATGTAAGTCTTCATGGATGATTTCTCGGTCTATGGTGATTCTTTCTCTTCTTGCCTTGCCAATTTGGAACGTATGCTTAAGCGGTGTGAAGACACTCGCCTTGTTCTAAATTGAGAAAAATGCCAATTCATGGTAAAAGAAGGCATTGTGCTTGGACATAAAATATCAAAAGCCGGTCTTGAAGTGGACCGTGCTAAAGTTAATGTCATAGCCAAATTACCTCCACCTTCAACCGTGAAGGGTGTGAGAAGTTTCCTTGGTCATGCGGGCTTCTATCGTCGATTCATTCAAGATTTTTCTAAAATCGCTCGCCCGATGACCCACCTCTTGGAAAAAGATACTCCTTTTATCTTTTCTAAAGAGTGTATTGACTCCTTCAATCTTCTTAAGGACAAGGTAACTAAGGCACCGGTCTTGGTTACCCCTAATTGGGAGCTACCTTTTGAATTGATGTGCGATGCTAGCGACTTTGCCGTTGGAGCGTTTTTGGGCCAAAGAGTGAACAAACACTTCCAACCAATCCATTATGCTAGCAAGACAATGACGGGGGCTCAATTGCATTATACCACTACCGAAAAAGAGCTTTTAGCTGTAGTGTATGCCTTTGAGAAGTTCTGCCCCTATCTTGTTCTTTCCACCACCATTGTCTATACCGACCATTCCGCGTTGAAGTACTTGTTAACTAAACAAGATTCCAAGCCAAGACTTCTTCGTTGGGTTTTTCTCCTTCAAGAATTTAAAATCAAAATTCGTGACAAGAAGGGAGCCAAAAACATAGCCGCGGATCATCTAAGTAGACTTGAGGATCCTTATCAAGGGGATCATCTGAATCAAGAGATCAACGACTCTTTTCCCCTTGAGGCCTTAATGTCTATCAATTCCAATCTTGATGACACCTCGTGGTTTGCGGACATTGCAAACTACTTAGCGGGTGGTATTCTCATTGAAGGGTTAACATCCAAACAAAAGAAGAAGTTCTTTAAAGATGTTAAGACTTACTTTTGGGATGACCCTTATCTCTTCAAACAATGTGCTGATCCGATTATTCGTCGGTGTGTTGATGGACACGCAGCTTTAGACATTCTCGAAGCTTGCCATAAAGGACCCACCGGTGGTCATTTTGGTCCCAACTACACCGCGAAGAAAGTGTTTGACTCGGGATTCTATTGGCCCACCATTTATCGTGACGCTCACGAGATGGTTAAAAATTGTGATGCTTGCCAACGCCAAGGCAAGATCACACATAAAGATGAGATGCCTCAAAATTTCATCCAAGAATGTGAAATCTTTGACGTATGGGGCATCGACTTTATGGGGCCATTTCCATCATCCAAAGGGAACAAGTACATCCTCGTAGCCGTTGACTACGTATCTAAATAGGTTGAAGCAAAGGCTCTCCCTACGAACGATGCGAGGGTGGTTGTGAACTTTCTGAAGCAACTTTTTGCTCGATGCGGTGTTCCTCATGCTATCATCAGTGACCACGGGACTCATTTTTGCAATGATCAATTTGCACGAGTCATGGCCAAGTATGTTGTAAATCACCGTCTTTCCACCGCTTATCATCCCCAAACAAATGGGCAACCGGAGATATCTAACCATGGACTGAAGAGAATATTAGGGCGAACTGTGGGAGAGCATCGTGCCTCGTGGGCCGATAAATTAGATGATGCTTTGTGGGCTTTCCATACCGCATATAAGACACCCATTGGTTGAAATCCATATCGTCTTGTGTACGGGAAGGCATGCCACCTCCCTATTGAGCTGGAACATAAGGCGTGTTGGGCCTTGAAGTGGGCGAATTTTGACATCAACAAAGCCGGTGATCTTCGGAAGATTCAACTCAACGAGCTAAATGAACTAAGGAATGAAGATTATGAGAATTCATTGATCTACAAGGAGAAAACCAAGATCATCCATGATGCAAGGATTAAGAACCGAGAGTTCCACATCGGTGATCAAGTTTTACTCTTTAACTCTCGGTTGAAGATTTTCTCGGGCAAGCTGAAGAGCTGTTGGTCTGGTCTATTCATCGTCGCCAAAGTCTTCCCTTATGGCACCATTGAGCTTTCTCAGCCAAATGGGCCTATCTTTAAAGTGAATGGCCAGCGTGTGAAGCTGTACTTTGGTGAGGACATCTCTCATGAGATGATTCCATCCCTCACCACGTTTCCCTTGAATTAGTTCTGGGTCGAGTCAGGCTCGTGACTCGGTTAACAAAAAACAAGAGCTTCTAGAGAGGTAACCCGTTGATCTATCCTTTATCCGTTTTCATAATAAGTGTAGGGGGAGCCCCGTATGTGTTTGTTGTCTTGTTTCTTCTGATGTGCAGGGATTAAAGCTTCAAAGAGCCACTCTTGATGACATTTGATGATCGTGATCCCGTATACCCGTCTTCCCAGTTCTATCCTAAACTGTCGTGATTCAATATTTCATATCTTATATGTTCACATTGAAATCATTGTAGTTGTCCTTTCCTTAGCAAGATTTAACCAACATGCACAATGTCCTAAGTGTAGGGGAGTTTACTCCCACATGCTTAATCATTGAGGACAATGTTTATATCAAGTGTAGGGGGACTTCTATCAAAGTAAGTGGGCTTTTCCATGAATTTGTCCTTATTTTAACCGTAAATTTTGATTTTTCGACATTTTTCAAAAATTTTAATCTATTTTTGCCTAGTAGTATAGTAGAATTTTCATTTGTTATCGTTATTTACTTTCTTTGCTAAAATAAATTTTGAATTAAATGGTTTTAAATTTTTCAACGTTGTGAATCTTTTGACTCAACCCGAGTTTACTTATCCAAGTTTACTCTAGCTAGTATCCTTGTCGTGTTTAAGTCAAGTTTTGCTAGGCTGTTATATAGGGAGCTTTAAAACGCGAAAGTCTTAACTCTCACAGGTTAAGAACAAGAGCTTTTCGCAAGTTCCTATAATTGATCCTAGAAAGTCGTTTATCAGTGGAACTTTAAAATGCGAATTCGAAACTTGAAAAAGTCTAAGAAGTTGCAAGATCCTATAGATGACTTGAGAACCCAAAACTTTTATTTAATTGGCTAAGCATCCACGCGTCTCATTCGTTGAGATTTTAAATTGTGTAGAACGAGAGACGATAGAGTCAAATATAAGTTTTGTATTCTTTCGTGAATTTATGTGAGTTGATTATAGGCTTTTTCTCCCATCCCTTGTTAATAAATATATTTGCAATAAATAAGGTTGTACGATTTGAAAAGTTACTTAACTTCTAGCACAAGATCGTTTAAAAGTTGCTCGGTATTAATTAGAGTTCATAGCCAAGGCATAACTTATTGAAGCGGGATGCGAAGATTGGCGAGTCCGAAAACACCCTAACAAGGCATGAGGGCTATATTTTGTTGCTAAAGATCCAAAGTGATGTGAAGAATCATTTATCAAATATCAATATGAAGGATCAAGACACACGACGAAAAGCAAATAATCCCCTAAAGATCATGGAGAAGTCTATCCAAAAAGGCCCTAACAAGGTATCAGGATAAATAGATCCAAGTCCTAAAAGGAGGCGGATCGTTGTATATCAAAATCCAAAATAAAGATTGGAGAAAAATGAAGAAGTCGTGGTCCAAATGTGAAGAATCTCTCAAAAACTTCGAGTGAAGAAATTCCTATTATGAAGAGAAGACCATAATTTCAAGAATGTCTCTCAAGATTCGAAGTATGAAGTCGCTGCCAAATATCGGTCCGAGAAAGGTCTCAAATTGTGAAGCGAGTTATGCCAAGATATGAAGTTTAAGAGGTCCCGAGAAGCAATTTTAAAAGATTTTGTCCTTTAGCTAACTATTGATTAAATCGTCCCACTTTATTTTCGGCCTAAATAAACTATCGAAATAAGTCAAAGAATGTATCCTCGTGATCATTCAAGACAATATTAAAATATAAGAGATACACCTAGGAATAAGGGAGTCTAAGTGAATAATTGGGGCACATGAGTTCGAGTTAGTTTGCTAACTTATAATAACAATGATCTCGTTTTTAAGCTTGGTTTGGGGAACGTGAAACTTGAGGATGATGAACAATCATGACGGCCAAAACCCCAATGTAAGTCTTTGATTTCTTTACTTGTTTTATTTCTATCTTTTTAGTTTTCTTAAAGTTTAGTATTTAATAAAGGCCAAGGTGGGTTATTTATGATGATAAATGTAATCTGTGCTTTGAAATTAATGCATTGCATGAGGGCATTGCAATGGCCAAGTGTAGGGGATTTTATAAGTGTGAAAACACTTATCCTCTTACCATTTATTTCCAGTAATAACAAGACCAAAACGTGTATTTTGGGTCGTAAAAGTCAGAATTATGCGTGGTTTGTGTTTTTATTGTGTTTCAGGATAAAAAAATATGAAAAAGGAAGAAAACATGGGCTATCACGGGCTTTTATCGAAGAAAAAGACAAAAGACGAAGTCAAAAGATCAAGAGTGCATAAAGAACGGAAGTCCAAGGCCTATTCTGAAGATTTATAGAAGAAAAAGTCTAAATACGGAAGTTTAATGAAGTCGAAGAACTCAAAGTCTAATTATAGAAGAAAATTATAAGACAGATTCAATTTATATCGACAAATCCCGAGACGACGTCGAGAAAGACAAAGAATTTAAATCAAGTCGAGACGAGAAGAAAGAAAGAAGGAAGCAACACATGCACTCCCCACTTCCTATATATACCCTCCTAATGACACATTAGGAGGGTGTTAGTTAATTGTTAGTTAGTTTATTTTTTCTTTCTTTAGTTTTTTTAGAGAGAGAAAGTGTTTAACTTTCTCTCACTAGAACTTCATCTTTTCTTTCCTTTCATGTTTAAGCTTTGATTTAATCTTGTATTTTGGAATCATTAATCTATAAGTTCAAGTTTAAGCTTTTCATCTGTAATCTTCTTCTACCTTTCTTGATTTTTATTTGTTTTTGATCCGAAATTATCTTTGATCTTGTTTCATCTTGATGTTTATGTGATCAAAAAGTTTATCTTTTTGATCATATCTAAGTTTTATACAGATTAAGCTTTGAGCTTATCACGCTTATTGGCTTATTTTGTGTTTAGCTTATTTACTTTTAAGTTTTCTTAAAAGTTTAGTCTTTTTAAAGTTTGATTCATAAAGTTTGCTTATTTCGTGTCTTAAAAGTTTTTAAATTCATGCTTGTTTTCATTTGGTTGAGATTTAAATAAGTGCTTATTTCTTTTTGCTTATTCTGCTTTTGAATCCCATCGTAACTGCTTTGATGTTTTACCAAGTACGATCGAGTAAGTGTGATCGCATAAACCCCTAGGGTTTCTACTTGAGATCCATTACTGCGATCCATAGTACGATCGTTCACTACGATCACACTCATTAATCCACACCACGATCACTTGTTGCGATCGTGGGTACGATCACTGAGTGCGATATGTGGCTGCGATTGCCTGGCTACGATCGCATTGAGTGCGATCACTCTTACTATCGCATTGAGTGCGATCATACTGGCTACGATCCCTAGTCTACGATCGATTGTTACGATCGTAGGCTGCAATCCTTTGTTACGATCAAAGGTCACGATCGAGGGTACGATCCAAGTGCGATCCAGGCACGATCAAGCACCCTGATCGCATTGACCGCGATCCAATTTCAAGTTTTTAATTCTTTTCCCGCATTTTTTTTACTTAGTATTATTTTTAAACTAGTTTTGTCTTAGTTTATTTGTTACAAAGGTTTAAGTTTTAAATTCACTTTAAGTCTTTAATCATTTATTTTTAACTCGTCATTTTTAGTTTAATTTTTTTAAAGCTTTTATTTTTACTCAACGACACTTTCATTTTACTATTAGTTTAAAATAGATAACACCCTCTCTTTATTTTTCCACCAAGAACGACTGAGTCGCACTAATAACTAGTAATCAATTCGAAAAGACTGGAACAACTAACTTTCATAACTAAGTAAAATCTAGTTATTATTCGTGGTTGATTCGTCGGCATCCGTCTACTCGTCTCGAAGAACTTCTTGTTTGATACTTCATATCACGGTGAGTTTATAGCCTCGCCTTTAAACTTTAAATGTTTTATTAAACCCGCGAGGGGGATACATGCTATTTTAAAAAATGAACACAAGTTGTTTTCGGTATGCTGGACCCGAATGAGATGATAAATGCATAAGTACCATTGTCTTATGAAGTCCCTGAATTTCATGCACTGTTAATTACTCGAAGGGGTAAATGCTAATACATATGATAGATCTATTTGGTTTGACAAACCTTATCCTAGGGTATGTATCCTTGTGAGCACCTGAAAGGGATATTATGTATAAGAGGTCGTTGGTATATGACAATATTACCTGTTAGTAGGGACGCCGTAAGTGACTCGGTTTGACGTGTTGGTTAACGTTCAGTGGCGTGAGCTTAATGCATTTATCTATACATATGACTTGTCTGTGTGATAAGTTTGAGATGATTAAAAATTCTTGGGTTCACTTATTATTCTTATAAACTCTATAAATTCACTCGGCTTTTTAGCTGACTTTTTAGCATGTTTATCTCAGGAAATTAAGGAAGAATGTTGGAGGTTTGGAATGGACGAGGAGACAAGCGCTAATGTTTTGGAAAACATGTTTTCGTTCCATTCAGTTATCTTTTTACTTTTAAATGTTTATATACTTTAAAAAGACTGTGTAAGAAATGTTGGTAACGGTTTGTGGGACCAGTAATCTGATCTTTATGAATGGAACCCGTTACCTAAAAACGTCTCTTTTAGAGTCATTCTCTATATTCTTTTGTGATTGTGCTATTTCTTAACAGCCAAATGGTTGGTTTCCGCTGCGAGTAAATTTGGGGGTGTTAAAGATTGGTATCAAGAGCTTAAGGTTATAGAGAACTAGGTCTTTCATTTTTTTTTCAAAAACCTAAACTATAACCGTGTTTTGTGCGCTGAGTCTTCTCGTGTTCCTAGTCCAAGCCTTCAGGTAACTTTTATGTTATTGTTAATTCATATCTAAGAAGCATTATTGTTAAGTATTTTATAATAAATACTTTGAGATACTTTGAGATATCCGAGATTTATTTTGAGATATAAATTATATATATATCGACTTTGAACGATATTTTGATGTAAATGTGTCCATTCGTATTTTTCGTAATTTTTGAAATTATATAATGACCTTATAAATTTTATTTTACAAGATCTGCTATGATATGCAAATTGATAATCTTCCTTCTCACGGCTATTAATGATGAAAATGGTGATGCTAGTGACTGAACCGCACATGAGCCACATGGATCCCCATGTGACCCATAGTAATAGTAATTACTTTGTGTTGTGATTTTTGTATGACTCGATGATTTATTCATGTTGTGATCCAAAATTTATACATGATTACGACCATATCATTGTATGAACACTCATGAGTTTTTCTTTGTGTTGTGACAGAATCATGCCACCGCGTAGGATGAGTCAGGCTGAAGTGAACCGAATTGTTGCTGCAGCTCTTGCTGAGGACCGTGCTGCAAAGAAACCAAGCTGGTGGAGCAGGAGGAAATATTGGTCCAATTGGTGTACCACCTGTTAGAGAGTGTACTTTCTCTAGTTTTAAGAAATTTAGTCCGATTAATTTCCATGGTACTAAAGGAGCAGTGGGATTGGCTCGTTGGTTTTAAAAGACAGAAAGTGTGTTTAGTATTAGTGACTGCGTGGAAAGGAACAAGGTGAAGTTTGCTACTGCTACACTTCAAGGTACAGCTTTAACTTGGTGGAATTCTCAAGTAGCTACCTTAGGACTAGAAGTGGCACATGGGAGGTCGTGGACACATTTGAAAACTATGATGACTGAGGAGTTTTGTCCTGCTAAGGAAATTCAGAAAATAGAAGTAGAGCTGTGGAAATTGAAAGTGAAGGACTGCAACATGGCTGATTATACTCAAAGGTTTAATGAGTTGATTCTATTGTGTCCTGAAAGTGTTCCGACTGAGAAAAAGAAAATTGATGCGTATCTGAAGGGTTTGGCAGTAAACATCAAAGGGGAAACCACATCTTCAAGGCCTAATGTGTTGAATGAAGTTGTTCGTATGACACATACTTTGATGGAGCAGAAGTTGACTGCTAAGGCAGAAAGGATTGCAGAAGGCAATAAGAGAAAATGGGAGAATAGTAACCAAGGTGGTAGTAGTGGTAACTACACAAACAACAACAACAGGGGAAACAACCAAGGTAACAACCGCCATAATCAGTACAACAATCAGAGGCAAGGCAATGCTAGAGCCATGACCAACACACAGAATGCAAGAGGTGATCAAGGTGGGAATGCTCCTAATTGTAACAATTGTGGGATTCGACACTTTGGGAATTATCCACCGAAATGCAACAAGTGTGGAAAGCCTGGCCACAAGGGTAAGGATTGCTGGAGCAGGGGTGTTGCCACTGGTGCAAACACTCAACGTGTTATAACTTGTTTTGATTATGGAGAGAAAGGCCATGTGAAATGGAACTGCCCGAAGAAGAACAATCAAGGAGGAAATGCTGCTGGAAAAGTGTATGCTGTTGGAAGTGCTGAGCAGAATGATAGACCCAATGTCGTGACTGGTACGTTTTTACTCAATAACCGATATGCTAGAGTACTATTTGATTTTGGATCGGATAAGAGCTTTATCAACCTAAGCTTTAGACTTTTGTTCGATACTAAACCTGATGAATTAGATACAAAGTATGAGGTTGAATTGGTTGATGGTAGGATAACTAGTACTAGTTCTATTCTAAGGGATTGTACATTGAACATAGTGAATCACTTATTCAAAATCGATCTTATGCCTATTGAGCTCGGTACTTTTGACGTGATTATTAGGATGGACTGGCTAGTTAAGCATGATGCTACCATTGTTTGTGGGAAGAAAGTAGTGCATGTACCTGTTAAGGGTAAGACATTGGTAGTAAAAGGAGACAGTGGTACGTCTCACTTGAAGGTTATCTCTTTTATAAAGGTGAGGAAATTTATGGAAAAAGGATGCCAACTGTTCTTAGCCCATGTGAGTGAGACGGAACCTAAGGAGAAGCGTTTAGAAGATGTGCCGGTGATTTGTGACTTTCCAGAGGTGTTTCCTGATGATTTTCCAAGACTTCTACCACCTCGACAAGTCGAATTTAAAATTGAACTTGTACCTGGAGCTGCACGTGTCACACGTGCACCTTATCGTCTAGCGCCGTCAGAAATGAAGGAGTTGGTTGATCAATTTTTTTGGGTAAAAGGGAATTTATACCCCGGTAAAATGCATTACTCCAAAAAAACGTTGAAGTACAACGGATGAGGGTGAAATCCCTCATCTCAGCCCGTTACATAGGCACAAACAAAAAGCATATAAATGCTACTTTCCTTTTCATACTATAAGATCGACATGCCGATCCTATGTAAACAGAAATTAAAACTACTTCCTACCACGATTTTTAAGATTAAAATCAAATTGATCACAAAATTCTTGAAACTGTCCCGGATATTCTGCAATTTGATCATCATAACCATCATAATTATAGGGAATATCTTCCTTCAATCTAGGCTTCAACATTCCCTCATCGTGTGGGAAATCAACATCTTCATCTGAATCTGAGGGATTAAGTACCTCATTAGATGAACTAGGGTAACCAAATGAACTAGTACCCCCATAATCCGTGTGCACCACAGATGATTTAGAACTCAAAACAGCACCATCACGGTGCTTACATTTCTCATCCTTTACACCTTCCTTAGAATTACAACTATCCTGACCAGAATCAGTATTAACATCAAGTACCTTATCTTCCTCCCTAAGTTTGTCGACAAAATCTTTGTTCGACTTAGCCTTAGAATCCGAAGGAAAAGTTTTGTTAGTTGCAACCTTAGAGGACTTACCATTAGAACCAACAGCCTGAGTCTTCTTCTCAATAGCACGATACACAAAATTGGCTTTAGGTTTCGTAAGTTGAATACCTTTAATATGACGTTTAATGCCAGCCTTTGTATCATTTCCCTTCCTACTTGCATCTCTAACAGGTTTATTAATCAGCTTAACAGCTGATTTCGCCTTATGCTTAGGACACTCAGCCCCCACATGGTCAAAGATTTTGCAGAATGCACATCGTGGTGGCTGCCATTCGTATACAATATCCACAGTAGCCATTATGTGTCCTTCCCCATGTACAAGTGGAATCTCCACATCAACCGAATGAACAAGAGGAAATTCAGCTGATACTTCCACAAGCGCTCTTGCATAGCTACTACGCCCCCACGAATGAAGACATAAATTACTAGTATGAGCATCAAATCTCATAAGCTTACCAACCTTCGCAGTAATCAACTCAAGCCCCACCTTCGAATAAGCTACTATAGGAACATTAATCATTTTCACCCATAAAGGAAGCGCATAAACCATCTCCTTCTTAAGTAGCATGTCCGGTTTCCAAATATCCAGCAATAATGGGACTTGTTTAATATGCCAAGGACCACCCTTAACAACCTTTTCCATACCTGAACTAGACTCGAATTGAAAAAGAAAAAACCCATCATACATCTTAACGCGCTTCAATCCGTACTTAGCCCATGCATACTTGACATAATTTTCAACTAACGGAAAGGCCAAACGTTTACCTACAAAGTAGCCATACAACGTATCCACGAATCGTTCACTTATTTCCATCATTGCTTCCTTTGGCAAAGAAACAACAGCAGCCATTCTCGCATTATTAACGTGAACCTTATGCACGTGGGCCCCCTCCTTAGAACTAGTCGGCTTGACACCAATCAATTCTGTCATAACATCTATACCCTTACTCGACTGATGAACGTCCAAAGTCTCTAAAGTCGATGATGATGCATCGTTTTGAGGTTTAGAAACCTCAAATGTATCCTTAGTAACCACCAATCGATCATCTCCCTTGTCACCAACTGTATCCGTAAAACGGACACATCTACGGGTAATCAACGGTTTTCCATCTTTGCCCAATATTCTACCATCAATACTCTTAATTTTACTGGCAAGTTGACTGAACCCTGACCCCGACTTCTTCGAATCAGTATTCTGATTCATTGCCCTGGTTTTCTTATTCAGAAAGCCTTGTTCCATCTCTACGTAACCCACTTCCCAACCACTACACGCAGCAATACCACTGGTATAGAAAAAACCCTAAAAAAAGGATTTTAATAATAAGTACAACCAGACCCAAACGCCACACTCGATCCCAAAACTAGATTTAGGAAACGATTTGGGTAATGTAGGACACAGAATAATCCCTACACAAGAGGATTATAAAAAAACCAGATGATTTCAAATGATAATAATTGAAACAGCCGACACCAAACCCTAGATACCAATCACAAAACCCTAATCTAAATTCAAACCCCAATCCCCAAATCGTCAGTAACAATAAACCCTAGAATACAAAAAACCAACGAAGTGATCAGTTTTGTTTCTAGAGATTACGTGACCAGACAATAGAAAGATGAGATACGAAATAGAAAGAGAATGGAAGGACGGAAATAAGATAGGTGACGGCTGGAAATCACCTAGTGTAGAGAGAAAAAAATTAGGGTTCATCGCCTTGGGGAGCTCCGGTATTGTTTGTTAAGAAGAAGGACGGATCATTCTGTATGTGTATTGATTACCGCGAACTGAACAAGTTGACGGTCAAGAACCGATATCCGCTTCCGAGGATTGACGATCTATTTGATCAACTTCAAGGTTAAAGTGTGTACTCAAAGGTCGATTTGCGATCGGGTTATCATCAACTTCGCATTAGGGAGGAAGATATACCAATTACTGCATTTAGGACTCGCTATGGTAATTTCGAGTTCCAAGTGATGCCCATTGGTCTAACTAATGCCCCTGCAAGTTTTATGGACTTAATGAATCGAGTATGCAAGCCATACCTTGATAAGTTCGTGATTGTATTTATTGATGATATACCTATCTATTCCAAGAGAAAGGAAGAGCATGGGGAGCATCTGAAGATTATTTTGGAATTGCTTAAGAAGGAACAATTGTACACCAAATTTGTGAAATGCGCTTTCTGGCTAGAATCTGTAGAGTTTCTTTGTCATGTAATCGATAGTAATGGTGTCCATGTTGATCCAGCGAATATTGAGACTATTCGAGATTGGCCTACGCCAACAACACTGACCGAAGTAAGGCAATTTCTGGGTTTAGCTGGGTATTACTGAAGATTCATAGAGGGATTCTCTTTGATTTCTAAACCAGTTACCAAACTGACCCAAAAGGGCAAGAGATATGAATGGGAAAGGAAGAAGAGGAAGCGTTCAAAATGCTAAAACAAAAGTTGTGTTCCACACCTATTTTGGCATTGCCTGAGGTGACTGAAGACTTTGTTGTATATTGTGACGCGTCACATAAAGGTTATGGAACTGTACTGATGAAGCGGGAGAAAGTCATCGCTTATGCTTCAAGGCAACTGAGAAAGCATGAAGAGAACTACACAACTCATGACTTAGAACTTGGTGTTGTTGTCTTCACACTTAGACTCTAGAGACATTATATGTATGGTACAAAATGTGTAGTATATACGGATCATAAGAGCCTACAACATATCCTGGACCAAAAAGAGCTTAATAGGAGACAACGTCGCTGGGTTGAACTCTTGAGTGACTACGATTGTGAAATTCGTTATCATCCCGGCAAGGCAAATGTAGTTGCCGATGCTCTTAGTAGGAAAGAAAGAGAAACAACAAAAAGGGTTAGAGCTTTAGCCATGACAACTTATTCCGATTTATCTAATCTAATACTTAAAGCTCAAACACAAGCGATGAAAGAGGAAAATGTGAGGGATGAAGACTTGGGTAGAAGGGTGACACCCATATTCGAGATTCGTGATGATGGAATTCGGTATTTTGATAATCGTGTATGGTTACCGGTGTATAGAGGACTGAGAGATTTAATTATGCATGAATCTCATAAGTCTAAATATTCGATTTACCCAGGATCGAAAAAAATGTACCAAGATTTGAAGAAATGTTACTGGTGGCCGAATATGAAGGCAGACATAGCCACTTATGTTAGTAAATGCTTGACGTGTGCCAAGGTGAAGTTTGAGCACAAGAGACCATCTGGTTTACTGCAACAACCTGAAATTCCAGAATGGAAATGGGAGAAGAACACTATGGACTTTGTTTTGGGACTTCCGAGAATTCCTAGTGGTCATGATACGATTTGGGTGATTGTTGATCGGTTGACTAAGTCGGCTCATTTCTTGCCGATAAACAAAACCGATGAATTAGAAAAACTTACTCGGTTGTATTTGAAAGAAGTTGTTTGTAGACATGGAGTTCCTTTGTCAATTATTTCACATCGAGATAGTCGATTCACATCTGAGTTTTGGAAATCGCTTCAGCGAGCTTTGGGGACTCGGTTGGACATGAGCACTGAGTATCATCCGGAAACGGATGGTCAAAGTGAAAGGACTATTCAGACATTGGAGGATATGTTACGAGCGTGTGTAATAGACTTTGGAGGTAGTTGGGATCGACACTTACCTTTAGTGGAGTTCTCATACAATAATAGTTATCATGCGAGTATCAAGGCGACGCCTTTTGAAGCACTTTACGGTCGAAAGTGTAGATCACCAGTTGGTTGGTGTGAGGTTGGTGAAAGTCAATTGACGGTTCTCGAATTGATTAGAGAAACGACTGAAAAGATTGTGCAAATCGAGAATCGTTTATTGACAGCCCGTAGTAGGCAGAAGAGCTATGCAGATAAGAGGCGAAAACCATTGGAGTTTGATATTGGCGATATGATTATGTTGAAAGTATCACCTTAGAAAGGAGTAATCCGATTTGGAAAGAGAGGAAAGCTTAGTCCACGCTATATTGGTCCATTCAAGATTATTGATCGAGTTGGTCCCGTGGCGTATAAGTTGGAATTGCCGGACAAGTTAAGTGCTATTCACAACTGTTGGAAATACATTTTTACGTATTTATAAAGGATCGGTCACTCAAATCATATATTCAAGTATTGGGCTCGTGATCCATTAAGTATACATATAGTCCATATAGCCCACATGTAGGGTGGGCTATATATACCCCATCCTAGCATGTTAGGAGGGGTTGGTCATTTTGTGTTTACACATTTCATTTCAATCAACCTTCTTTCTCTCTTTCTCTCCTTTCTCTCTCTACCTTTCTCTCTCTAGTTCTTCCATTTCCCTTCCATCTCAATAGATAAACCATAACATGCTTAATCCTTAGAAACCGTAGACCTACAATTGGTATCAAGAGCCTTGGTTGATTCTTCGGATTGACGTGTTTTTATCTATTGATTTGGTGGTAAAATTTCCTTCTTTCACACTTTTTTCTCTCGTCTATTTTTTCTTTAAGCTTAAGTTGTTAAATTGTACTTTTATAAAATCTTTGATAAAATTTTTATCAAATCTTTCTACTAAAATTTCTCTTTCTTTAAGCTTAACTTTTGTCAAAATTTCGTCTATTTGATATAATTTTTCTTATCAACTTTTGTCGTTATAGATTTAAACAGTCTACTTTTCCACTGATTGTTGGTTATTTCATGCAAAGATTTTGTCTTGTCCTTTTATCCATTGTTCTATCAGAAAAGGGTTTACAGATTCAGACAGTAACTTATTTTGATGCATAATGTTTTGAATATATTCCGATAGAAGGTTGCCTTATTCCGATCTTTGTACATTCCGATCGCAATAACCCTAGGGTTCTACTTTGCGATCACTTTTCCAATACCCTTATTCCGACGTGGATTCCGATCGTACTTTGCGTTCGTGGATTTCGACGGGTTTAAGGAACTTTGAGACGAAACTCTATCCGCATTCCGATCGAGACATTCTGATGGTTTGTTGATATTGCGATGGCATAGTGAAAAGTTTGATATTGCGATGGAAAGTTTTAACTGTTTTTGCGATGGAATGATATTGCGAGGAAAGTTTTAACTGTTTTTGGAATGGTTGTATATTGCGAGGCATGTTTGATTGATATTGCGATGATAATATAAGTATTGAGACACAAACCACACAAACTCAAACAAAAGGACTCAGACAAAACTTGGACTAAAATGATTTTTGACCAAATCAGACAAGACTCGCAAACACCCGACTCACCCATCAACAAAACTCACACCCTCGTCTAAGACCATCATCCCAGACCAACAAGACTCACACACACCCTCTCGAACACCCTCTCTCGAATCCAACATCACAACAAGACTGTCAACACTCTTCTCTCTCAACCAACAACACCCTCGACCACACAACCTTTGACAACCTTTCAAAAACTCACTCTCACACCCTCGAACACATCATCTTATCAGACTCGAACCCAAACTAACTTCACTCGATTCTCGTTTCAAAAGCCTCATCACAAACACTCGAAACACCATCAAGACTGGTACCAAATTTCATTTGAAACCGCAATCTAGACTCGATTCGAGCATAATTAAAAGGAAATACTTGATCTCAGATTAGCTTCGTGTAAGATCACTTAAGATCTATTTCTTCGAATATAATTCATCATAGATCAAATTTTGGGTTAAACCCATTTAATATTTGAATAAAAAGAAAGGATCTTAACAAATATGTTAAATCCAATCTTTGGTTTCGTTGACAAACACAAACAAACCACATACAATCTATTATTAACCTGTTAATTAACTTACCCGAGATTCTTATTTAAAACAACCTTGCTGCCAAATATCAGTGTTCTTTTTCTTGTGGTTTGCATCTGAGATTTGTGATTATTGATTGAGTGGTTTGGTTATTGATAGATTGAGGTATTTGATTTTGAGATTGATTGTGATGTTGGTGGCTGGTTGATACAGAAGAAAGAGACGAGAGAGGATTATCTATTATTTGGTTTTGCTTCTAAAAGTCAAAGAAAGAAAGGACGGAGTATTTAAGGAGAGTTGTTAAGCATTAAATATCTGGGCGGAAGAAACAAGGTGGGGGGTTAACTGTTTTTTATATACAAGTGATATAGCCACATGTGTTGAGTTTGACTAGGCCACGTTAAATCTAGGCATTCACTGACTGGCCTTAATTCAGGCCACGTTTCATATTTCCATACTCACATTTTGAATATTTTTACTAAATATTTTCATTCATCATTTTGAATATTTTTAGGCCACAACAAAATATTTTAAAAACGTCTATCACATTTTGTTTTGTCGAATTTCCTTTAGTTGTGATTTTTATTTCACAATTCAAAATTCTAAAGTTATTAAAGGGTAATTTATTGTGGACAAAAGTTATTCACGAGTAAGTTATTCACGATTTTAGCTACGTTAAATCGGGTCGTGTCAAAGTAATTTAGTTAATTGGTTGTCGGGTCGTTCACTAGATTAACCGAAGGTTGGTTTAATTAGTTTACGGGCTTTCTTTTTGGAGTGAGCCGTGATTGAATTGGACTTCGGTTATTTTATCAACATTTGAGCCGATAACAATTATTAAGCCAAGCAAAAGATATTTTACCAATCAAAGATCCAAGAATTGGTCATCGAACTTTCAATGGATTTTTTGAATTCGACTTTTCACGAGGGAGAAGTGCAACACATGAAACTCAAAGAGCTCAAATTGCGTCAAAAAACATTGGAAATCTTTCACGAGCTCAAGACACATCTTGCAATTCTCTATCTGAAAAACATGACCGAACTTCCAGCCATAGTTCAAATGTTCTTTGGAAAAGTGGATAATTTCAAAGAGAAGATTTTCAGTAATTTGGATGCATTACAGTTGCAATTTGAAAGGGAGAATCTTCATGAGGTTAAAGCGAAGATATGTCTAGAATCCTTCGCACACAATTTAAGGATTTCTTTGTCTCAACAATGGAACCTCCTTTTGATTATTCGACTCCAATCTTTCACCAGATTTTAAACTTGCATACGGGTTGCCAGACTAAAAACTTTAGAAGTGGTTTACTCAATCACATCAATATACTTGAGAAGTGTATTGAGGTCAGGTTAGTTTATTACAACGAGATACGGTTGAAAAAGGGTCAGATTCAAAGAATCAAGGAGTCGTCTAAGTCATTGAATGCAGCAATACCTCATGAACATGAGAGAGAGGCATGCTTCAAGTTGTCGTCAAAAGATGATTACATCTGCCCCGTGCAAGAAATAGGTGCTAGTTTGGTCGTCAAGGTAAGCAATGGCAAGGAATCAGGAGGAACGCATGAAACGATCAGCAAGTCACAAGCACCAACTGTTCAAGTGCCAAGTTTCAACAATATACAACATGTTGAGCATTCTGAACCTAATTATGCCAAACATGGGATGGAAAAGAGTGACAGCAATACCACTTCTGATTCATCCGATGTGAGTCATAATGGGGGAGAAAGTGTTCAAAATGCAAAACATCATGATAAGTGTCTTATGATTGCTTCTTTAAATAATTCTGATTCTAGGATTAAAGAGCTTGAAACGATTTTAGCTCAGCAATCCAAAGAGCTTGAGGATGCCAAAATTGAATTATCAAAGAAACCGGAAAAATTTGAAACATATTTTGAAAAACTTGAAAAGTCAAACGTTGTTCTTGAACGAAAATTGGATCAAACTGTTCCAGATTCTAAAGCTGAAAAGGATAATCTTTTGAAACAAATTAAGTTTCTTGAATCTAAATTAGCATCCCAAGATAACTTTTTTTTTTTTTTTTTTTTTGGTAACCGTGATTTCCGACTCATTGGCCGACTAATCCACGGGGTTTGAGCCCACCGCCACACAGACTCAAACCAGGTAAAGTCCTCCCTTTTCAGGAGGTCGGCGTGGCCACTTCAAGGTTGTTTGCACCTAGTGGGAATTGAACTTGAGACCTCACACACTTCGGAGTGATAGCCACAAATCTTTTTGCCACTAGGCCACCCTTGAGTGGTTCATCCCAAGATAACTTGCTCAAAGAGAATGAGACTTTAAAGGCTCAAGTATAGGAAAAGGTTTTTGCTATAGCTGCTTTGAGAAATGAATTAAGGAAAACTAAAGGAACTAGTGTGGACACTAAGATTGAAAAACCATCAATCTTGGGGAAACCGCCTACAAACCAGGTTATTCGACAACCGACTGCATTTAGATCCGAGCGATCGTAATCCTCGAGACCGCGGTTTGCCTCCCAAGTTGATATGGTTCATCTTTCTAGACCAGTCACTCCACCTACTAGGGCCAATGTGACTAAAACATCTTTTCAAAGACCTAATCACATGATTGCCTCTAGTCTCCCTAGACATAGTACAAGGAATACGTCTCGAACTAGTTCAAAGGACGTTCGCCATACATTTGGTCTAAGGGAAGCTAAGAAAAAGACACAAGTAAGAGATAGGAATTTCAAACCTAGTCAGATGCCTCCTAGTTTACCCAACACTGCTAACCGTAGCATGTCAGATCCTAGGAGCATCAATCAATCATCTAGGAATTCTAGATCTTACTCGGACATTAAATATGGTACTTGTAAAACATGTAGGAAATGTGTCTTTAAAGCCAATCATGATTCTTGTATCAAAAAATTACTTAATGAGGTGAACTCCCGTGCTAGACTTAAATTCCAGTGGGTTGCTAAAATCAAACCCATTGGTAAAATGTGGCGCCCCACTGGTAGAACTTTCACTATTGTAGGAAACGAGTGCCCTTTAACTAGGATAGTCTCTGATTCTACTAAGACTACTAGGGAGGAAATTGAAAAGGAGGATACATCACTTAAGCCTGAACTTAAGGTTTTCTATAAAAGGAAACGTTTACCAGCTAAGACAAGTGAATCATCTCCTCAGGTCACCTCTAGCACAAGAAAAGAAAACTGTTAACCCCCACTTGCTTCTAAGATAGATATCGCTAACCCATATCAAAGCATGCAAATTCCAAATGAGAATGAAGGTACCAAAGAGGATGTTCCAAAAGAACGAAGCGGTCCAATCATTGTATACCATTCAATTAAGGACACTCTCAGAGTTTGGTTGCTGAAGAAGCTGATATCTAAGAAACAAGTGTCTCGGGGGATTTGCAGTTAAGCTTACAGTGTACAAGGATTTATAGTCACATCACAGACTGTAACTCGTTCATCAAAGAAAGGAAAGTTTATCGCCGATGATAAACTTATCCTTACAACGAGAAATTAATTTTTCTCGGGCATGAGCTAATATTAAAAACATTCGAAGTTTTTAACCTCATGCACAATGACTTACAATTAAAATATCAGACTGTAACTCGGACTTCAATTTTAGGAAAGCTTATCTTTAAAGATAGCTGATTCTTGTAACGAGAAATTAATTTTTCTCGGTCATGAGCTTGTATTAAAACATTCCAAGTTTTAAGCTCATAAAGAAAAGTGTATCTTTTAAATAAGAGAACTTTTCTTCTTAACGAGAAATTCATCTTTCTCGGTCATGAGCTTTACGTTAAAACATTCAAAGTTTTTCAAGCTCATGAAAACGACTTCTAAGTAAATGTCAACTTAGAACTCGTTCATCAATTAAAAGGAAAGTTTATCGCCGATGATAAACTTATCCTTACAACGAGAAATTAATTTTTCTCGGGCATGAGCTAATAATAAAAACATTCGAAATTTTTAAGCTCATGCACAATGACTTACAGTTAAAATATCAGACTGTAACTCGGACTTCAATTTTAGGAAAGCTTATCTTTAAAGATACTTGATCCTTGTAACGAGAAATTAATTTTTCTCGGTCATGAGCTTGTATTAAAACATTCCAAGTTTTAAGCTCATAAAGAAAAGTGTATCTTTTAAATAAGAGAACTTTTCTTCTTAACGATAAATTCATCTTTCTCGGTCATGAGCTTTACGTTAAAACATTCAAAGTTTTTCAAGCTCATGAAAACGACTTCTAAATAAATGTCAACTTAGAACTCGTTCTTCAATTAAAAGGAAAGTTTATCGCCGATGATAAACTTATCCTTACAACGAGAAATTAATTTTTCTCGGGCATGAGCTAATAATAAAAACATTCGAAGTTTTTAAGCTCATGCACAAAGACTTACAGTTAAATATCAGACTGTAACTCGGACCTTAATTTTAGGAAAGCTTATCTATAAAGATAGCTTATCCTCGTAACGGGAAATTAAATTTTCTCGGTCATGAGCTTGTATTAAAACATTCCAAGTTTTAAGCTCAGAAAGGAAAGTGAATTTTTTAAATAAGAGAACTTTTCCTCATAACGAGAAATTCACCTTTCTCGGTCATGAGCTTTACGTTAAAACATTCAAAGTTTTTTTTTTTTTTTTTTTTTTTTTTGGTAAAGGGGACTCACCCCGGTAAAATATATTACACCAAAAAAAACTTTGAAGTACAACGGATATAGATGAAGTTCTATATCTCAGCCCGTTACATAGGCACAACTATGCACACATTCGGTGCAGCAATAACGCCCAAAAAATGACACGCCATTTTTTGGACTAGAACAAATAAGCTAAGAATTCTAAAAACAATATTGCAAGTACAGTCCTGAAATCCTAGCTTAAAAACACAAATCCAATGGACACTCAAGTCGAGATAAAAATATTTTGCTTTGATCGCCGTCAAACCGTCTTGAAATAGGCAGAAGTTGCATTCTACCAATAACCACAACCCCATGCGATTAATATAGTGTAACCCACTGGAACACCTCACGTCATTTAGTCATCCACAAATTGGGTCAGCAAACAACGTAATACCACCACTCATATCCTAATCCAAGCATAAGAGTGCAAAATTAAGAACCTTGCTCGACACAAGTATGTGCAGCAATGATTCACATAAGACCCAGTGCATCGAATACCTCATAATAAAACAACCTCAAAAACTATTGGTACTCCTGCACAAGGTTAGCAGGGAAGATCCAGTGCCTAAACAGGTAGTGGTTGAGAAGGTGGTTAGCAGGGAAGATCATAAGGTTGTGGAGGATGATGGTTTTCATGTAGTTAAGAACAAGAAGAGCAAGGGGAAGAATAAGCAGCAACAACAAATTTCTGGCATTAAACTTACGAAACCAGCCCTTAATATTAAGTATCGTAATGTTGAGAGGGGTGAAACGTCAAAGACAAGTGATACCGGTCAGAAGAAGGCAACTCCCCTGCTTAAGAAGGGTTTCTTGAATAACAAAGCCTCGAGTTTTGTTGCTAAGCCTAATAATACGGAGAAGAGTTCTCAAAACTCTTTTAGTGCTCTTTGGGATAAGATAGATGATGGCACCGATTGGGAAGATGGTTCTAATATCAAGGAAGATGTGGTTAATGCTAGTGATAGTGAGGTTGAAGAAGTCATATCGATTGATGATCGGCATGGTGCTCGTCAGCCTGATGTTCGTTCTAAGTGTTAGCCTTGATGTCATTTTATTTTCATTGTTCATGCACCTTTAGGTGGTTTTTTCCTATTGGTGTTATTTGTTTTGTAATTGTTTGTAGGATCATATGGCATGTCATATGATTTAGTGGTTGTTCAAGCTTTTGCTTGAGGTTAATGTAGCATTGCAGCTACATTCCATTGTACTTCAACGCTTTTGGGAATATATTTTACCGGGGTCTTGATTCCCCTTTACCCAAAAAAAAACATTCAAAGTTTTTCAACCTAATGAAAACTACTTCTAAGTAAATGTCAACTTAGGACTCGTTCTTCAGTTAAAAGGAAAGTTTATCGCCGATGATAAACTTATCCTCACAACGGGAAGTTTACAACTTCTCGGACTTGAGCTCGTTTTGCAAGATATTCAACATCTTAAGCTCAAGTAATTGGTTTTCAAAACGTTTAACACAAGTTTTCGAGAATTTCTCAAAAAGGTTTTCTAAATCTTTCAAAATTGTGTGTTCAAAAATGTTTTGATAAAAAGAGCATGTCTTCTGGAATCGATAATATTTACGATACTAGAAATGTCATTCAATAATGACACGGGGTTGTAAATAATGTTCGAGCAGAAGTTCAAATGTTTTAAAACATGCTCAAAATGGCTTGCTATTATTTCAGATAGTAACACGCTTTTCTTATTCAAGTCAAGCATTTCACCGAAAAGCTTTGACTCAACAACAGGAATTAATCTTCTCGGGCATGGTTTACTTTATAACAATGTAAGGGATTGTGTTTACGTAATAACACAATCTAACACGAATATATGTACGTGTCAGTGCATTTATTTGTTAAAACAAGAGAAATCTTGTTTTTATGAAGTTATCATATCCACCAACCGTAGCAATTTACAATTGATATCTACATACTCGATGATGCGACTACTCAAACGGCGACTATAGCTCTTTCAATAGAACACGGGTCAACAATTGAGGGGGAGCAATTGTCCAGCATTCAAAATCTTTGATGTCGAAAGTGCCAAGTTCACATGTTGGTGTCAAGACAACGATATCAATCGTACACATGGAGTCAAGAGATAACTTCAGACGTGATGAGGCGACTAACATTCCTGAACAAGAACCATGTGCTTCTTTCATATGATGTTCTCCATCATTCAGGTCCAACCTCATAATTTGCTAATCTTGTGAATACATTATCATATATGATCTTTGCACGTGATAAATACCTTACACTTGTGTTTAAAAGGTATTTAATTTACGTTTCAAGTACACCCTCATTAATTTGAGGGGGAGCTTGTGTAATTCATGAAGATAGTTGGATTTGCATTTTTCTTCCCAAATTTTCTTAAAATGCTATTAAATCAATTGATATTAAAAACAAAATTGGGTTAATATTTTTAATATGGGGGAGAAAATATGATTTAATATTGAGATCAATAATGGTTTGACTTAACGTGATAGCTCATCCCGACATGTGCGAAATGTTTTCGGATATCGTGGCATATGTTAAGGGGGAGCAAATTGGATTTGCACTTCAAAATGGATTTCATGGTGACATATACTTACCCAAAACATCTCTATTCACGAGGGTGAAGATTGTGGTGACATAAGGATGGTAGGATAGGTTAAAGTCCAATGATTCCTCTAGAACCAGAGGAATCTTCCAAAGGACATTCCATAGCTAGAAATAGTAGTCCTTAGGAAAGGTGGAGAAAGATTGTGAACGTAGTTGAATGCCGACCAAGTAATTAAGTTAGCACTGGAACAATCACAACAAGGTGCTAGTTATGACGTATTGGTAAGCATTGAAGGGGTTGAAGAATGAAAAAGAATTGTAAAGATAAAGGGTGTAAAGAAAGAAGCCCTCCTTACAACCTTAGGCAGAAACCGGGTCAATACATATGCTATTGAGATCATGTTTTCAATGATTCTCGATATTGAAGATAGACATCATGGACCCAGTGATGCAATGCACAACCCATCCCAGCTAACTCATATATCTCTTAAAAGATATTTGTTTTAATCACACGGAGACAACACATTATCTATTGATTTATTCACTCCGAATAAATTGGTATTGAAATGGTGGCACTCCTCTCCAGCCTCCGATCACTAAAATCCAAATTTCACGATTGAGTCTTGAGCCATTTGAGATCATCAAATATGTCATTAGGACACACTTTCATATTTCCTTGCTTCTTCACACACTGTGAAAAGTAAGAAAGATCTTAAGAGTCCTACGCAAAATCTTCATGATCTTGCCTGAACATCCGAGTAATACGAAAGTATTTACAATGAAGATGGAAATCCTTCTTGAGCGAATATGAAAATGCTCATGGTAGGCGACTTGTGCGATTCTCTTTGAATCAAACTTGTGATAACTAGAAAGCAAGAGTGGTTTAATTCTTAAATGAATTTAAACACGTTCCAGGCTTCTACGCAATATCTTAGTGATCTTACCAGAAAACTCAGAGTGATACCTTATTGTTCACAGTGATGAGTGTAAATCCTTCTCGTGTTAACCTCAAACAGCACTTGGTAGGTAACTTGCAAGATTCTATACGAATCAAGCTCGTGGCAACTGGAAAGCAACGATGGTGCGGTTCTTAATTGAATTTCACTTGTTCCAGGAACATGAATTGATGGCTTCAAATCATGCGGATATTATTATCCAAATGATTCACTCTTTATGTTCGCAGTCAGCTTTGGACGGTCGAATAAAGAGAACGGGTTTACCCGCGAAATCTTGTCAAGGAGGTTCTTAATTGAAACTACCTGCTACAAGTACGATATTTAATATCATCCAACGGTCTTCACCGACCGGCGGTAAAATGCTACCGAATTAGAATGAAATGTTCAAGGCCATTTCATCCGTGTATATGTTTTGTTGCTAACTGTCTTATGCAGCGTAACAAGAAGGTGACATTGCGGTGTTCAATCCAGAAGAAGTCGTCAACACATGCTTATGCTTTCTGCACTTAATACTTCAACAAATTCAAGAAAGTATAAAAGTGAAGTCTTTCGCTGTATCAAACTCTGAAGCTTTCAAGAATTTATAAAAGTATAAGTATGTGGATCATGAAGTCACGAAGAGGCAAATATCATAAGTGATGAATGCACAAGGTCAAGACAAGAGAACATGCTCAAGACTAAAGTCAAAGATCTCATCAGCATATTCACAAGAACAAGATCGAAGACTCAAGCATAGTATGCTAGGTTTAAGATTTTGTAAAATGGTGTGACCTCCCTTAGGGGGAGATTGTTGGAAATACGTTTTTCCAAGGAACGTCTCGGTCATATCATTATTAGCATAGATCACGAGCTATAGACTATTTAGGACATTGTACCTTGGAGTGACCTACCTTTGGGGGAGATTGTTGGAAATACATTTTTACGTATTTAGAAAGGATCGGTCACACCAATGATATATTCAAGTATTGGGCTCGTGATCTATTAAGTATACATATAGTCCATATAGCCCACATGTAGGGAGGGCTATATATACCCCCTCCTAGCATGTTAGGATGGGTTGGTCATTTTGTGTTTACACATTTCATTTCAATCAACCTTCTTTCTCTCTTTCTCTCCCTTCTCTCTCTACCTTTCTCTCTCTAGTTCTTCCATTTCCCTTCCATCTCAATAGATAAACCATAACATGCTTAATCCTTAGAAACCGTAGACCTACAACAACACTTTTCATGTTTCCAATCTTAAGAGGTGTTTGGCAGACGAGAACTTAATAATTCCACTTGAGGAGGTTCAATTGGATGACAAGCTGCATTTCATTGAAGAACCAGTGGAGATCATGGATCGAGAGGTAAAACGGCTTAAGCAAAGTCAAATTCCGATAGTCAAAGTGCGATGGAATTCTCGACGTGGACCCGAGTACACTTGGGAACGTAAAGACAACTTCAAAAGCAAGTACCCGCATCTATTTGTGGACGGACATAAGGAGAAGTAAGCCCCGGGATGGTGCTTCCCTAAGGGGGTGAGGATGTAAAACCCGCAAAAATAAGGTAATTATTTAATTCTATCTTTCAAGTATTTTGAAATATTTTATAACGTTAAATACTATTATGTTTAACGGTTTAAGTTGAAACTGATATTGAATATTTTATTTTAATATTTTGACGAGGAACGAGGACTACTAGTGATCGCGATACCGACGGATGTCCAAAAATTTATATTTTATTATCGATCGTTTCAATATTTAATACTTTTGACGATATCGTTTTAATTGCGTATTAAGTCGTCATATTATTATTTTTCGTGTGCGTTTAAACTTCTAAAAAGTATTTCTATGAAACCCGAGCCTCGTAAATATTTTTAAATTGATTAATAGTCATTTTCTACCCTATAAAATAGTTAATTGTCTTTTAGTCCAGAAGAATGCTCAAATTGCAAGAATTACCCTTCACCCACTATATATAAATGGAATATTTTATTTTTTTTAAACACACAACACATAGTTTTTATCACCAAAATCTCTCCTCCTCCTTCTCTCTCTTTGCCGTCACCAACATCACACACAAACACAAACAAAAATTTGATTTTTAGCTTGATTTGGAAGAAACTAACAAAAGACCAATCTTGAAAATCATCTTGTGAGCCTTTTGATATAATTTTTATTAACATGCACTAACTTTCATTTTCGAAATTTATTTTTTATGATGATCAAGTGAAGTTTGATCCATTTCTAATGTATGCATGTGTTGTTCATCATGTTTATGCTTGATTTTATGCATTGCATGTATGAATTTTTGATTTTCGAATTGAAGAAATAAACATGCAAGTGATCTAGGATTAAGAAGGGTTGATTAGATTCATTTTAGGTTGTTATTAGGATTATAAGAATTGTTAAAATAGGTTAAAATATTGATTTAACATGATTTTTAAATGGTCATTTTAGATCAGTAACTTTGAAGCTATTTTCGAAAACCTTAAGTCTAAGTATAGGATGAGATGATATGATATTGTTGTAGAGTTTTTCCTAAGCTTCGATTTGTTACCAAGTAGAGCTTCTAACTCCAAACGAGCGAAACGTTACACATGTTTGAAATTATGAAAATTTATCAAATTATTTTCCGCACACTATCTGATGCAGATCCGAAAAAGGGCAAAATCGCCCAGTTCTAGTCCGTTTCAACTTTCGTGTAAAACTAAAAGTTGTTTAAAATGTCATTTTACTACTACCACGCGGATAACCTGTAATGAAAACGAATTTAGACGGGGAATAACTGAAAAATTAAATCTGCATTCTCTAAAAACCGTCATTTTTATCAGATCTGATGCGAGGGGTAAATCTGTCATTTCTGGTCCGTTTCGGCCTTCGGTCGGAACACGAAAGTTGTTCAGAATAATGTTTTACCTTTACCGCCTAGAAGTCAGACCTGGAAACGAGTGATAATAGGGTGAAAGTTAATAGTAAAATCTGAGATGTTTAGGGGTAAGATTGTAATTTTACACAGAACTTGCATGTGTATTTTGGACAGTTCTATTGAGTTTCACGTCTAGGGTATAACTTGAAAGTTGTTCAAAACGTCGTTTTGCATCAAAAAGTTTAAGTCTTGTATCATGAATATGTCATTTAGTGGGTCAATTAATCAGGTCAGGCCCGAAGGTTAAAGTTGACCAAAAAGTAAAAGTTGACCAAAAAGTCAAAGTTGTCAAATTTTTCTAAGTATGCATTTTAATTGATTTTGAGCATAGATTCTTAAGCATCAATTTGTAATGCATGTTAATACATCTATACAAGCGTGAAATATCATTCTTCGTGTTATAGCATTTTGAGTGTGAAATTAAGTATACACAACTATTATAGGTCGTGGTTGATTCGTCGGCATCCGTCTACTCGTCTCGAAGAACTTCTTGTTTGATACTTCATATCACGGTGAGTTTATAGCATCGCCTTTAGAATTTAAATGTTTTATTAAACCCGCGAGGGGGATACATGCTATTTTATAAAATGAACACAAGTTGTTTTCGGTATGCTGGACCCGAATGAGATGATAAATCCATAAGTACCATTGTCTTATGAAGTCCTTGAATTTCATGCACTGTTAATTACTCGAAGGGGTAAAAGCTAATACATATGATAGATCTATTTGGTTTGACAAACATTATCCTAGGGTATGTATCCTTGTGAGAACCTGAAAGGGATATTATGTATAAGAGGTCGTTGGTATATGACAATATTACCTGTTAGTAGGGGCGCCGTAAGTGACTCGGTTTGACGTGTTGGTTAAAGTTCAGTGGCGTGAGCTTAATGCATTCATCTAT
This sequence comes from Glebionis coronaria, assembly GCA_025667525.1. Lineage (NCBI taxonomy): Eukaryota > Viridiplantae > Streptophyta > Magnoliopsida > Asterales > Asteraceae > Glebionis > Glebionis coronaria. Next base: position 340,492,647 of record CM046877.1, read on the forward strand.
ACATATGACTTGTCTGTGTGATAAGTTTGGGATGATTAAAAATTCTTGTGTTCACTTACTATTCTTATAAACTCTCTAAATTCACTCGGCTTTTTAGCTGACTTTTTAGCATGTTTATCTCAGGAAATTAAGGAAGAATGTTGGAGGTTTGGAATGGACGAGGAGACAAGAGCTAATGTTTTGGAAAACATGTTTTCGTTCCATTCAGTTATCTTTTTACTTTTAAATGTTTATATACTTTAAAAAGACTGTGTAATAAATGTTGGTAACGGTTTGTGGGACCAGTACTCTGATCATTATGAATGGAACCCTTTACCTAAAAACGTCTCTTTTAGAGTCGTTCTTTATATTCTTTTGTGATTGTGACATTTCTTAACACCCAAATGGTTGGTTTCCGCTGCGAGTAAATTTGGGGGTGTTAAACTACGCACAAAACAATACCCTTATTCATTGTGTTTCGAATGTGAATTTATGGTAAATCACCCTTAAGGTATAATTCAATTAATAATCGTAGGTAATTTCAATTTGACGCTCAGGCGAGCCGAGAATTTGGTCAGCGACTAATGGCATAACACCTCCTTCCTTAACCGGGTACATGACCAGCGGTGCGTTAAACCCACATTATAGTTTGTCAAAAAGAGTAGGCCATTAGATTATTATTGTAATTCACCAATCAACGTAATCTTATGTAATTTAGATCTCTAACAAATATTTATTTAAATATGATTTAGTCCATATTATTTCTTTAAAAAAACCGTTTTTTACAACAATTCAACAATTTTTAATATAAACAAGTAAAAAAAACTAAATCATAAACACATAATAACAATTTATATGTGCAATAAATAAATCAAATAGCCACATGCATACGATTTATTAGATAATCATCAAATATAGGTTTTTATATTCATATAACAGTCTTCCCTAATTCAAGATTTATTGAATCAAATAATCACGTAGCACATAAAATCATATAAACATATAATTTTACGATCCATGAAAACATGCACGTTATCATGGATCCTCCCACAAATCTTAACAATTAAATCTCTATGGATCGTAACTATACATGACATAACAATTAATCATGCAATTTAATCTAAAATCATCCCACATGTAATTTAGGGTTTCAAAATAATTCTTTTTTATAAAAATTCGGCAAAACCCTAAATTTTAAAAAACAAAACCCTAATTTTAAGAAAACCTAAAAACATGTAGTTTTAACTCAAAATAACTATTAGTTAAAAAACTTTAGATTTTCGATAATTATAACATGTTAAAACGGCTCTCTAATACCACTGAAGGTTTATTAACATCATAACAATTATATAAAACCATAAACGAGATCAAAGCACACATAGCGGAAGCGATTTAATAAGATCATAATAATAACACAATTATAATTAATCGAATTATGGTTACATACCTTTACACTAAAGCAAATCCATAAGACGAAGAACGAATCACCAATTCGGGTTTATACTGTATTCCACCAAGATATAGTCTAAAGTAAGACTATATTACGATCTTGTACACACGTAATACAACGAGCGAACCATGATTCAAGCACGTGTAAACCGAGCTTCTACGCTTGTATAAAATCTACCCAACAACCCTAGAGTGGGGCTAGGACTAGATTATAAGTAAAATTGATCAAATAAGAAAACCAACCAAAACCCTTGTGTGGGTTCTTCTTGCGATCACAAACAGAGAGGAGGAGCGAGAGATTTTTGTGTGTCTTGAATTATGAGGTGAGAGGTTGTTTATATTTAATTCTTGTAACCTAAAACAAATAAAAGGAAATTTTTTCCTTCCCCTTCCCTTCCTCCATAACCGACGGCTAACACCCCCTATAGGGTGTTCTGGAATCTTCCATCCTTCTTTCTATTTTACTTACTTACTATAAATTTATTTAACACTCGTTAATACTTAACTCTTAATTATTTAATGATCGTTAAAATTATGTCTCGGTTTAATTTAATAAATACATAAATATATATTTATTAAATAAATTAATAAATACAATAAATATATTTATTAAATATATTAACTCTTTACGTATTGAGTGCAATCCCGTAATCTCGAGTTCGATCCTATCACATGAATATTAAATATAAGTCCATAAACTTTCACATGCTCCGTAACCGGAGGCCGCGACTTCTCTCTGTTAGGAGGTAGTGGTGCTGACCTGGGATCTGGGTTATTCAGAACCAAGGTTGGTGCAGGGGGTACTGAATTATGCTTCCATCCCTCGTGGGGGTTGGTTTGCAACGTTTCGATACGGGCCTGCTCCTGCTCCTCCCCATGGGGACTGGATGGCCCGGGTTTCCGTACCCGACTTTTGACCGAGTTCTTCTGGAATCCTTAATTTGGGTTTCCCTTCATCATTGGTAGAGTAGAGATTAGTGTAGGGTCCCACGGATGGCGCCAACTTGTTGATACAAAAGTTGGATGGACCTTGCTCAACCCGAATTAGGCTTAATTCGGGTGTAGGAGGCTCTGGCTCTTGCACCAAGTGAATATATGGTTGAGATCCTGCACACTAAACAACACGCTGTCAGACTTACCGCGGGAGCGTATCCCACGATTAGACTCCAGCGTGAGAGTAAGTAATCGGTTTAGGGTTGATAATTGGTGAGATGTGAGAGTGAATATAATCGTACCTTTGTGGAACCCTCAGGGGTTCCTTATATAGGCGGTAAAGTCCCATTGGGCTTTACCGAATCTTCAGTCCAAGTAAAAGATAATTACCATAATTTGTTGATTGTTATCTTCTAATTATTGTTAGTGTATATCCTTTACTTTGAGACGAAATTAGGTTGTGATTCTGTCTAACCCTTTACCGGACATACCGGTACGTGGGCCGCACATGACATATGCGGCCATTGTTCATCCGAAACCCATAGGTCCGAATGACATTATTATGACCCGTTTGTGATGGGCCAGATACGGGTAGTACCCGTGGCCGGGTCCATGACCCGGAGGGGACTATACGTCATCATCCTAGTAATCATGTCTCACGCATATCTTCTGAAACAGCCTCTCAGCTAGCAAGGGTACCCACTAGAAGGTATACCCACCATATCTGCACCACCTGCGGACGGTGGCATCCTGGACCATGTCATCGTACTACCGGTGTTTGTTTTAAGTGTAGGCAAGCAGGCCATTTGATAAAAGACTGCAAGAAAGGGGAAATTGTTGGTACATCAGGTACTGCCCCTCTGAAACCAGTAGCATCAGGCCGTATGTAAACCACTACCAGGGATCAGGCCAACAAGTCCACATGTACCATCACTGGCATCTTATTTATGTATGGACATGCTGCCTGCGCTTTATTTGATACGAGTGCAACCGATTCAGTTATATCCACTTCTTATGCTGCCCGTATTAATAAGACATCAACACCACTTGAGAATGTGTTAAATATATCTACACCGATGTGAGACTCTGTGCGCATTACCCATGTATACAGAGATCTTCCCTTAGAATTTGATGACAACATTCGTCCTGTCGACGCACTTCCTTTGGACATGTGCGAATTCGATATGATCTTAGGCATGGACTGGTTGGCAAACCACCACGCCACGATTGATTACCATACATATCGAGTCATATTAGGTGATGTTCAAGATCCAGAGTACACTCATAATGGTTTTATACTAGGAAAGTCTTTAAAAATCATTTCTGCCTTGCAAGCCCGTCCCTTACTGGCTCATGGCTGCGAAGGATTCTTAGCTATGATTCATGACACAATTGTTGAAGCACCATCGATTCAGGATCAACCGACTGTTTCATAATTCCCTGATGTGTTTCCAGAAGAACTTCCAGGTATACCACCTATCCGCGAAGTGGAGTTGGCATTGAGCTCATTCCAGGAGCTGAACCGATCTCCAAGGCTCCTTATCGTATGGCTCCCATTGAGCTCAAGGAGTTGAAAGACCAGCTGCAGGAGTTACTGGAGCGAGGTTTCATTCAGCCAAGTGTATCACCATAGGGTGCACCAGTACTATTCGTTAAGAAGAAGGACAGCAACATGCGATTGTGCATTAACTATCGTGAGCTGAACAAGATCACGATTAAAAACCGTTATCCATTGCCGCGTATCGATGATTTATTTGACCAACTGCAAGGTGCCAAGCACTTTTCTAAGATTGATCTACGAACAGGCTACCATCAGCTGCGAGTGAAAGAGTAAGATAATTCTAAGACTGCTTTTCGCATAAGATATGGTACTTTGAGTTCGTAGTCATGCCTTTCGGACTCACAAATGCTCCAGCAGTTTTCATGGATTTAATGAACCGCGTTTTCCATGAGTTCTGGACAAATTCGTCATCGTATTCATCGATGACATTCTAATCTTCTCGAAATCTATGGAAGAACCCGAGGAGAATCTTTGCACAGTACTACAGATTGTTCGCCAGAAGCAACTGTATGCAAACTTTTCCAAGTGTGAATTCTGGTTAAGCAAGGTGGCATTTTTGGGCCACATTGTTTCCGCAGAGGGGATCACCCTGGTTCCTGCAAAGGTTGAAGCTATCACAAAATGGCCAAGACAGACGTCTACAACAAAGGTTCGTATTTTTCTGGGTTTAGCTGGATATTAACGCAGATTTGTGTAGAAATTTTCACGGTTAGCCTTGCCTTTGACTAAGATGATGCGTAAGGGAGAGAAATTCGTCTAGAATGATGAGCAGGAGAAGAGCTTGGAAGAACTTAAGCAGCGATCGGTTTCTGCACCTATTCTTACTCTCCCATCTGGCACATGTGGATTTCATATTTATAGTGATGCTTTGGGTAAAGGACTTAGCTGTGTACTCATAAAACATGGGAAGGTGATTGCCTATGCATCACGACATCTTAAGCCTTATGAAGAAAATTATCCTACTCATGATTTGTAATTAGCAACAGTTGTTTTTGCACTCAAAATTTGGAGGCATTATCTTTATGGTGAGTCATGTGACATCTTCACTGACCACAAGAGCCTCAAATACATATTCACTCAGCGAGAACTAAACATGACGCAGAGGAGGTGGTTGTAGCTACTAAAGGATTATGACACCAATATTTAGTACCATCCTGGTAAAGCGAATATGGTGGCCGATTCTCTCAGTAGTAAATCAGGTATGATTGCTGGCATTAAGATGGAAGAAGAGATCATACGTTATCTAGAGTGTTTAGACATTGAGTTCTTTGTACGTGGACAACATGGTTACTGGGCTAATATGAGATTTGAGGCAGACTTAATCTCTCGGATCAAGGCAGCTTAGAAGGACGACGATGAGATATGGGCGATTATTCAGAATATCGATCAATAGACAGAGTTCCGTATAAACGATGATGGTATCGTATGGCAGGGTACCAAGTTATGCGTTCCAAGAGATTCTACACTCAGAGAAGCCTTATTGACTAAGGCTCACAACTCTCTATCCTCGATTCATCCAGGTTCTACCAAAATGTACAATGATCTCAAACAATATTTTTGGTGGAGTGGCATGAAGCAGGATGTTGCTACCTTCGTTTCTAAATGTCTGACCTGCCAACAGGTTAAGATAGAACATCAGCGAGCTAGTGGTTTACTACAACCATTAGAAATTCCCGAATGGAAGTGGGACAAAATCACCGTGGATTTTTTTACCGGACTACCGCAGACTCAGAGGAATCATGATGCTATAAGGGTCATTGTCGATTGTTTAACCAAGTATTCTCATTGTCTTCTAATTCGCCAGGATTATACAGTTAGCAAATTGGCAAAAATATTCCAATAGGAGATCATGCGACTACATGGTACTCCATCAGATATTATATCAGATAGAGATCTATGATTTACATCTCGTTTCTAGAGAGGCTTCCAGAAAGCTTGGGGCACCAGACTCAAGCTTAGCACAACCTTTCATCCTCAGACCGACAGTCAGTCAAAGCGTACTATTCAGACCTTAGAAGGCATGTTGCGTGCTTGTGCGTTAGAGTGGCCAGGGAATTGGGATGATTACATATGCTTGGTTGAGTTTGCTTACAACAACAGTTGGCACTCGAGTATCAATTGTGCGCCTTTCGAGATGCTTTATGGCAGGAAGTGTCATGCTCCAATCTGCTGGGATCAGGTTGGTGAACGAATCATTGAGGGTCCAAAGATGATTAAGGTGACCAATGAGAAGGTCTCCATCGCCAAGGCGAAGCTGCAAGAAGCTTATGCTCGTAAGAAGAGCTATGATGACAAACATCATAGAGCATTAGAAATTCAGCCTGGCAATCGTGTTTTTCCTGAAGGTATCACCAACACGTGGGGTCAAGCATTTTGTTATTAAGGGCAAGCTCAGTCCTCGTTTCATCGGACCGATTGAGATCCTCGAACGTGTCGGTAAGGTATCGTATCGTCTGGCGTTACCTCCTCAACTATCTCATGTTCACAATGTGTCCTTACTCAGAGCCTACAACTATCATCATCTGCACATTGTCTCGTATCCACTCAATCAGATTCGGGAGGATCTATCCTATGTTAAGGAATCCGAGGCAGTTCTCGATCGTTAGGATTGGGTCATGAGGAGAAAGACGATTCCTTTTGTCAAGGTCCTTTGGATGGAACATCCAGAGCGGGAAGCCACTTGGGAAACGGAGGAGTCTGTCTGGACTTCTTACCCTCATTTTCAGCTATGTTTCGGGTATGTCCTTTTCAGCTTATCGTATCTCTAATTCGAGGACGAATTATTCTTTTTAGATGGGAAGAGTTATAAAATCCGCATAAAATACATAAGAACATTAATTACATGAAAACACGGATTAATTAAAACATCAGTATTAATTAATACAGACACGTATCATGAATATTTAGTGTGTGAATACGAGTATTACGTATGTTAAGTAACTAATTACAACTAGTATTACGTATATGAATTATTACACGATAAGTATTTACGTATAACACTTAAAACACGACAAGAATTAAAAACGAGTTAAAACACGAACACACGTTATTAATAATGATAGACGGGAATTATTTAAAACACGGAAAGGAAAACTAAACATAAAGGGGTGTTTGGTCGGCGTCTAAGAAAAAAGGGAGGGCCCATGGCCCGGCCCGTTAAGCTATTTTAATTGATAACAAAAATATACAAGGGAAAATCATTTAACAAGTTTTCACAAAAAAAAATTAAAAACCCTACTCTCTTGTCTCTCTTTGGCTGCCGGTTACACCAAGAAAAGGTAAAGGAAAAGCAAGCTTTTGGTTGATTGATTCGGGTTTAGTTCGTGTTTCTCTTCAAGATCATTATACGTTCGATATCCATAAACCTTAATCTTTCTTTTAATTATTTTTCTTTTGATCATGAACTAGTAAAATAAATAAGAACACATGAATTAAAAAGGGATTAAAACATGTAATGGAACAAGGTTTAAAACTGGTATTGGTTTGGTTGTCACAAAAATCGAGAGTCAAAGACTCTTGGTAGGGCTTTGGTCCAGCCAGCCGGAGACCACAAGGGTCTCGGTGGCTGTTTCCTTCAGGTGGCCGCAACACCAAACACCCCAACAGGGGCGCGTTTGGCTCGAGCAGTGGCAACCGACAACCTTTGGCTTTCGGTGGGAAGCTGTCTTGGTGTAGGCTAGTTCGGGGCTCAGGTATACACGAAAACACAAGGGTGCGTTTGGTTTAGTTTTAACTAAATTATATTAAGATTAATTTAATTAATTATATTAAATAAAACATGTTATAGTTAATTAATTAAATCAAGGACTTAGGATATACTTATTTGGTATATAATTATTCATGAAATTAACATGGTCCTAATTAATTACTTTTAACTTAGACTATAATAATTATTTAATATAATTATTCATGATATAAAACATGACACATTTAATTAATTTAATTATGAACTTAGCTTAAATATTTAATTACATTATAATCATGGTTTAATTAAATTAATACTATACTTTAATTTAATTATACAATTATCAGTTAAGGTAAAGTTTTATTAATATAAATCATGTTCTATTATTAATTAATAATCATCTATAAACCATGTATTATATTATTACTTAATAATTATTATGTTAAGACTAAAGTATTTATTTATTAATAAACTTTACTATATATGACATTTATATAATCATGACTTATAATATATGCTTATTAAACCTTAGCTTATATCATATACTTATTAAACAAGCTCATAACTATTTATGAAAATATGCTAATTATGGAAACATACTATTTATGGAAACTTTATATTTTTGGAAACTTACCAATTATGGAAACTTTCTATTTTTGGAAACATACTATTTATGGAAACTTAGTATTTTTATAAAGTTGCTATATATGGAGACCTACTATTTTTGGAAAGTTACTATATACAGAAACCTGCTATTTTAGAAAGTTACTCATTATGAAACATCAAGTATTATAACACATAAAACATGAAATACGTTAATCAAGAACACATGAAATACTAAGAAATACACGATAAAACATGAAACAGTAAAACAAGTCAAGAACAAGTAAAACAAGTCAAGAACAAGTAAAGTAAACTAAGAATTCGTAAGTATACATTAAACAAACAACTCATTCACGTCCTTTATTATGTAGCACTTGTGAAGTCGGAGTAGTTTCTTCCGCTTTCATCTTCATTTAATTACTGTACATAAGGTGCGGATATTCCGTCCTTCAGTAAGAACATTCTCTTTCTATGATTAGGATTCCCCGTTTGCTCCCATCTATTTTCCCCAGTAGTTTACATGTCATAAAAATTTTCAGTAATTATTATGTTATCATTTTAAACTGCCTGAGCTGTATACATGCATGACTATGTCCACCTAGTTATAGAGGTACCATAACCATAACAATTGAGGCACTGGTGTTATGACTCTTCCATGACGAGAGTGATTTCTCGTGGCGTTCCTTTCAGTTATTGGCAATTATTATTATTATCATTTGGGGCGAATGGGTGCATCCTAATACATGTTTTTCAGATTACACGGTGACTATGGTGTGTGCTCTACATCCGTCACATGGAGCTGATCCCTCCACCCAGACTATTATAATTAGAGGCAACCCCTCTAATTGCATGACAAGGTCACCCTTCTATGAATTCATGCACATTGATACCTTTATGACCTATATGGGCTCTTTGGCATTTTAAATACATTTTTTATGAATTAAAATAAGTCTTTTCAAATATAAACCAGTTTATAAAACATGTTACAGGTTTTCCAGGACTTACACTTATTCCGCTGCATTTTCATATTTTACTTATGTTTATGTTATTCATAGCATTGTCATATATCCGTTAACTGAGCGTATTGCTCAGCCATATTTTCTTTCCATGTTCCCATACGGCAGGTACTAAATGGTAGACTTAAGCAATCAAGAGTACGTGCATTAGGATGTAGGCTCCCTTTGACTTCATTTCTTTTATGCATTTATTTACTTCTGCTTTTGCTGGACATTGTTTAGTCCTTTTTCAACATTCTTTACTTATGCATTATGTGAGCTTATGTTTGGGACCGATGTTTGATTCCAATTCCTTTATGGTCATTTATGTTTTTAAGACATTTACCTTGCATGCTTTAATGACACGCCATAATTATCATGTAATGGTCCACTTGTCAAAGTAGGGTGTTACAAATTATATCCTAGGAGGGATAGGCTTAATTATAATTATATGCTTTAAAAAGTTATACTTTGTGCATTAATTCTTTGTACATTGACTTGTTGTGAAAATTAAGTATTAGTATGACACTTAGGTGAGTTGTTTAATTAGTTGCAAAAGATGAGATCTTAATCAAATGTTAAATGGATTTTAGTTGGTGATATAGACTATTATGTACAATTACTTGTACTTATGTTTGTATGGTTTGTACTTAGAGTTTTGGGATAAGATTATAATTATAAATGATAGTTTACATCTTGTATATATGTCTTTGAGATTCATACATAGTCATTTTACATTCAATCTTTACAAAACCTGGGTTTACAACTCATTTATAGAGTTTCTAGGGTTTCTTGATGATTTAGTGCATCTTGGTTATATTTGAGATGTTTTCATTCATAATGTACTCAAAGGATTACTTTTAGAACTCATACTTGATATATATACATAGTGTTGGCAACATATGGACATATTTTGAAGTGGCAGTTAAGGTTGTGAGACTCCATTCATCTTACCAAGTAAGGCACAAAGCAAACATTTCTGGTGAAATTTCATATTCATACAATTAGAACACATAAACAAAAATGTGAATTGTGCGGGTTGTTACAGTCTCCACCCCTTATAGAAATCTCGTATCGAGATATATACGAAAGAGTGATAAAACAAAGACGAGTATGATCCTCGCGTTCTTAGATCCTTTCTCAGAATATTATTCATATTTCAATAATACGATTTCACTTTCGTTACGTTACTTTCCAATCTATAATTTTAACGAGTTCTTCCACAAGAATTATTGTCTAGTTGAATACACATGAACATCATCCATAATTTAGCGATTATAAATACGATATTAGTTCACAATAGTTAGAATTATCGTCAATTTAAATATACGTGGAGTATCATTCCACTAAAAGAACTTCATTAGATAAACATTTCTTCAAATTCGAAATGCAAAAAGGATCGTGAATATTACTGAGTTTTTTAGAAAACTCAAGTTAACATGTCTCAGCCCAATTCAAAATCTTGAATTGACTATCATAGTTTTCATAATCTAGATGAATAGGATCATTTGGCAGAAATAACAAAGCAAATATCCTTTCTCGAGGCGTTACGTATAATATGATGCGGTTCTTTATTCACAGCGCGTAACCTTCATCATATTTGAATGATGTTTTGGATATTTTCACGAATATTTCAGGTCTCGTAATTCGAATATATTCAATTTTAATACATCAGATACATAATTTAGCACTTCTTTCCTTAGAGTGCTTTTAAAATTAGTATTTGTAGAAACTAGAAGGCGGGGGGGGGGGGGGGGGGGGGGTTGAATAGTTTCTCTTGTTAAGGTCCTAATTAAAATTCTTTCAATTAGGTTTGTCCCAAAATTACCTTTTACTTGAAAACTAGTTTCATAGTTGTTAGGTTCAATTCTAATGCATTAACAATACCTAGTGACAATGAAATGCAATGTAAGAATGAAAGCATAAGTAAAGAGTAAGGAAAGAAACAACCTAAGATATGACACCAAGATTTATAGTGGTTGGGAAACGAATCACTCTTTTCGTTCCTACTCCACTCCTCGTGTACACCCTACTCGAGATTTCCACTATATCTACATGCTCCCTTCTTGGCAGAGAAAACCTTACAACGTCGCTTACATTAATTTTCGACACTAAGCTAAATGTTGAGACCTAATCTTATCTAGGACCAATCTACACACATCGCCTACTTTACCATTTTCTGACACAAGGCTAGATGTCGAGTTCTAATTGAAGTTATAGCCAATCTTCGTTGCCCATCTTCTTTTTTGACACAAGGCTAGATGTCGAGTCCTAATCCTAGGTTATAACCAATCTTCACAACTCTTCACTTTCAAGTTTAGTGAGAACTCACAAGACACATACACACATCACTTTGTAGTTTAGTGAGAACTAACACACAAGCCTTATTACAACTCAAAAACACATATCCAAGTATACACATGTAACTTGGATCTACACAAGACAAATCCAAGTATACACATATACAATGGATTTACACAAGACTAATCCAAGTATTCACAAATACCTTGGATCAACACAAGACTAATCCAAGTATACACAAATACATTGGATCTATAGAAGACTCAAGTATACAAAATGATGAACATGACAAGATCTAAGAAAGGATGATCTTCATCAAGGCTTCATCTTTAATCACATCACAAATGTGTGATTGATCTTCTCTTTGGACAAGTAAATAAGAGGATCAAGAGGATAATCATAAGTAAACATACTTAACAAATTAAGTGATCATTTACTAATGATTAGAGAACATAGAAAGAAGATAAGAAGTAGAATGATTTGTCCAAAAAGGGTTTTTGGAAATGAAAATATGATACACTATTTATATGAGACAAAAACCAACGGCTCTCTAAGCGTGGTTAGATAAATGGTAGTTCAGTTCATTATCACTAAAGAACCTCATACCTATATATGGAACCGCGACTCCTAGAGTCTGCTCCTTTTTGTCTTTTAGTGGGGAAATGTTATCTGTGGTAGTTTAAACCCTCAAAGGATATTCCTTTGGTATTTCGAATATGCCATATTCAAATTTCCATTTTTGATTTTAATACAACATTTTATTAAAAATGAAGTTTATTAAAATCTTTTGTCACATTTGTATAAATGTGAGTTTTGAGGTTAATCACTTTCTATGATCACTAAACATGATTAAGATATATTTTTGTAAGACTTAAATGATTATTACTTGATGATAGTGTTTGTTAAATAATTCGTCTTTTGGTTATCTTTGATGATAATTTTAACACCCCTAATTCACATTGCGCAGCGGAAATACACAATTTGGTGCTAAACACAAGCATCATCAGACACAAGATATGTTGAACGACTCAAAAGAGACGTTTTCACATAAAATAGAAATAAGATTTCACACAATGACTAAAACATAATTTCATCCATAATGTACTAAAACGACACTAGAGTAAAGCGTTTAGTCCCCACGGATCTCGACTAGCAAACCAACAAGTTTCAGTACAGTATATAAACATTTAACAAATTGTTCAATAGTAAAAGGATAGAAATTGTTTTAGACCAACAAACTTCAAAAGCCAACCCAAAACATCCACAGCAAAGCTCCGTCATCAATCACCTTCGATTACTTGAAACACATGTTTAAACGAGTCAACAATAATGTTGAGCGAGTCCATAGGTTTAGCAAGTCACATTTGAGCACAAGAAGAAAATCAATCATAATCATTTATAGAATTGTCGTGCCCACAATCTATTTCAAGGCAACTCATTGTATTTAAGCTCATGACACCGACCCCTTAACCAATTAGTCACCCACGCCAAATGCCAGCATGACTAGATAAAACCATTGCTCCTCTAGGGTATTAGTTGCTAGATATATACCCAAATCTCATTCTCGTAAATTATCCTTCCCAGAGGTTACTCAACGTAATGCGCTGGTCTCAGATAGGGTGGTCAGCCAAATAGAATTATCATTTGAATAAGCGGCTATTCCCAACTCACAACATCAAGTCAGAACATAGTTAACGGTTCATGAATTTAGGGTCTTTAGCAACAAGGTACTCAATACAATGCAAGGCAACATAGGCAACATTCGGGTCATTTATGTTCAAATAGCATGTATCCCCCTCGCGGGTATTAAAACATTTAGTAGCTAGCATGAAAAGCGAGGCTACAGACTCACCTTAGTATAAGAGACCTAGCGAGATGATCGTCGATGATAGAGGATGCCTTTCAAACACGAGAATCGTAACCTATCAAATAAGGTGCGTTCATTAGTAATGACTCGAGAAATAAACCATACATAAGAATATAAAACTCAAACTCATAAAATCACGACAAACTCGAGAGAAAACGATACAAGTAATACTATTACACTCTTCTACACATCTACTTTATCATTCTATACTCTTGACAAAATATGCCGGCACATACCAAATGTACTAGCTCATTTAACCCATTTAGACTCGTCAAACGTTTATGAAGCGACTCGAGGAACTAACTTACTATCTATAGAAAGTCCTCTAACAAGTTTATCAAATGACTTTACTTTTAAAGTTCCCTGCCCGACTCATCTTTGAATTACAAAAACCGGACAATTTTACGTCATCGACTCATACAACCGTTTTAACTTCTATAAACGACTCCATTTGCAAAACCGATACTTAGGTTTGAAAATAGACTCACACTATAGTGTTTATACTTTTTCATCAGGTCCCGGAGATTCGATCCAAATATCGACAACAACTACATGTGGTGCCGATACTCGTCTCCCGGTACACGAATAATCAAACTATCACAACTTCTCGCTCGTTTGGAGCTAGAAGCTCTACTTTATATCAAATCGAAGCTAATCGAATTCTCTACAACCCTATGCAATTAGTTAAGCCTTAATAAAATCATAAGATACCCAAAAATACCCTTTTTCCTACTGATCTAACTTACCCATCAAAATCTTGCATGAAATCATGTTTTTAACCAAAACCAACCATTTTTATAATAATCCCATAGCCCTAATAACAACATCATGTTTCTATAACACTTTTATCATTCTCAAAATCAAAAACCCAAAATCAAAAACAAGTTTTTAATGACAAACTGGCATGATAATCTCTTGATCATCACCAAAATCACATGCATGATCATAATCTTGACCTACTTACCCTAAAAAAATAAAAATCCATACATGTAACCAATATTAGTACCAACATGTGCTCCTTTTAATTCTAAGGATGGGACTTGTGTTGGTTTAGCTTAGATCAAGCTTGAATTTTAATGAAAATTGATCAAAGTGGCTAGGGGGATGACGGCATGAAAAGAAAAAGGAGAGAAGGAAAAGATTTTGCTAGTTTAGGTGTAACTATGAGAAACTAGGTGAGATTTTAGGCTTTTATATAGTGGTGGAAGGACATTTCTTGTCAATTTGTGATAGTTGTGGACAAAAATGAAAATAGTTAGCTAAAAATCGGGAAATGACTATTAGTCAGTTTTGAAAATATTCACGGGGCTCGGGTTTCATAAAAATAATTCTCAAAAGTTAAAACGTAACTTAAATATAATAATATCGTCTCCCGACTCGACTTGATACGTCATTCAAAAGAAAACATCAAAAACGACAAACATCAAACGACCGACAATAAAACGTAAAATATTAGGCAGCCATCGACATCATGCTTGCTAATACTCCTTATACTTATTAAAGATAAAATATAATTCTCCTAACATCGGTTTAAACTTAAACCTCCAAAAATAAAAATCATTTAAACTCATCAATAATTTCAAAAATAGTCGTAAAGTAAGATTAATTAATGACCTTGGTTTCAGGTTATCACATCCCCTCCTTCTTAAAAAGAGCGACGTCTTTGGCGTTTAACCCTCTCTAAACAAATGAGGATACATATCCTTAAAGAAGTCCTCACGTTCCCGGGTAAACTCTGGTCCACGTCTAGAATTCCATCTCACTTTCGCAATCGGAATCCTACTATGCTTCAATTTCTTAACTTCCCTATCCATAATCTCTACAGGTTCCTCTATAAAATGCAACTTATCATCAAGTTGAATTTCCTCTAATGGAATCGCCAAATCCCTTTCAGCTAAACACTTCTTCAGATTAGACACATGAAAAGTGTTATGAATAACCCTAAGTTCATCCGGCAACTCTAACTTATAAGCAACCAATCAAACCCTTTGGATTAGCTTAAATGGTCCAATATATATCGGTCTTAAATTTCCTCTCTTTCCAAAACGAATCACTCCTTTCCATGGCGATACTTTCAGCATAACCATGTCTCCTACTTCAAATTCTAACGATTTGCTTCTATTATAAGCATAACTCTTTTGTCTACTTCTGGCAGATAACAAACGCTTCTTAATTTGCACAATCTTTTCAGTTGTCTCAAATAACATTTCAGGTCCAGTCAGTTGACTCTCTCCTACATCACTCCAACAAACTAGAGACCTACACTTACATCCATACAAAGCTTCAGATGGTTCGGCTTTAATACTAGCATGATAACTGTTATTATATGAGAATTCAATCAACGGCAAATGTCTATCCCAACTATTTCCATAGTCAATCATACACGCTCGAAGCATATCCTCTAACGTTTGAATCGTCCTTTCACTTTGTCCATCATTCTTTAGATGATATGATGTACTCAAACTTAACTCCATTCCCATCGCTTTCTGTAGAGATTTCCAAAATTCTGAAGTAAACCTACTATCATGATCTGAAATTATCGACAAAGGCACACCATGTTGACAAACAACCTCCTTCACATACACTGTCGTTAGTCTCTCCATACTATCCGTCTTCCTCATTTTTAAAAAGTGAGCAGACTTAGTCAATCTATCTACAATCACCCATATCATATCACAACCACTAGAAGTCCTTGGCAAACCTGTTACAAAATCCATAGTAATCTTCTCCTAATTCCACTCAGGAATCTCAGGTTGCACTAATAATACAAACGACTTCTTATGTTTAGCCTTCACTTTCACACAAGTTAAACACATATTTACATACTAGGCTATATCTGCCTTCATACTCGGCCACCAATATACTTTCTTAAGATCTGGATACATCTTGTCCGATCCAGATTGTATTGAATACTTAGACTTATGAGATTCATTCATCACTAAATCTTGCACTCCTAAAGAACCTTCCTCAGACAGACACAATGGTAACCAAATCCTATTCTCAAAATATCTCATTCCATTCGGCCTTACTACAAACAACGGTTTCAACATTCTACCCAGATTTCCTGCCTCAATATTTTCTTTCTTCAAACCATTAGCTTGGGCTTTCAATATCATCTCTGTCAAATCAACACTTTCTATCATTACCAAAGCTCTAACTCTTAAAGACTCATCTCTGTCCTTTCTACTAAGTGCATCAGCTACCACATTCGCTTTACCAGGGTGGTAACGAATCTTGCAGTCATAGTCACTCAACAATTCTACCCATCTCCTTTGTCTCATATTGAATTCCTTTTGATCCAAAAAATGTTGCAGACTCTTATGATCAGTGAAAACGACACACTTGGTTCAATACAAGTAGTATCTCCACAGCTTCAAAGCAAAAATCATAGCTCCAAGTTCTAAATCATGAGTAGTGTAATTCTCTTCATGTTTCCTTAATTGTCTCGACGCATAAGCTATTACTTTCTCCCTTTGCATCAACACAGATCCAAATCCTTTATGAGACGCATCACAATACACTACAAAATCTTCAGATCCTTCTAGCAAAGACAAAATCGGCACAAAACACAATTTATTCTTCAACGTATTAAATGCATTTTCCCCTTCCAATCCCCATTCAAACACTCGATTCTTTTCAGTAAGCTTAGTTAATGGCTTAACAATTAGTGAAAACTTCTCGATAAACCTTCTATAATACCCAGCTAGACCAAGAAATTGGCGAACTATAGTCGGCGTTGTTGGTATCGACAATCTTTGATTGCCTCAATCTTAGCAGGATCCACATGAACACCTTCACTATCAATCACGTGCCCCAGAAATTGCACTAATTTCAACCAAAACTCGCACTTAGAGAACTTCGCATACAACTTCTCGTTTTAAACAGTTCCAAAATTATCCTTAAATGCTTCTCTTGTTCTTCTTCACTCTTGGAATAAATGAGAATATCATCAGTGAATACGATAACAAGCTTATCCAAATATCGCTTGCACACACGATTCATCAAGTCCATGAATAAAGTAGGCGCATTCGTTAATCCAAAAGGCATCACTTTAAATTCAAAATGTCCATATCGAGTACAGAAAGTTGTTATAGGAATATCTTCTTCCCTAACTCTACGTTGATGATACCCAGACCTCAAATCGATCTTCGAGTATACACTTGATCCTTGCAACTGATCATACAAATCATAAATCCTCGGTAATGGATACCGATTTTTGACAGTCAATTTGTTAAGCTCTCGATAATCAATACACATTCGAAACGAGCTGTGACAACCTGATATTTTTAGTAGCAAATTTATTCTCGTATATTATTTTTTATTTTATTTTAATGTTGGTTCATGAACTCACATATTTACGGGATGAAATTAGGGCTTACGTGCATAATTTAACGTCTTTTACGAGAACCCTAGGATTACGTATTTACGCTTTTGTGATCCGTTTTTGATGAGACAATTTTTATTAGAATCGTTTTGTGCCGTAGATTCATAATTTATAAAAGCATTTTTTGTAAATCGAACCGAGGGCACGTAAGTCGAGGAAACTAGAATCGAGGAGTACCCGTAAATTAATGGAGATGAAACAAGTTTACACTTGTCTCACCCCCACTATGGGCGGCCATAACCAAGGGGTGGCACCCCTTTGTTGTAAAAAATATACTAAATGTAAGGACACTTGTCCCATAAACTCAAAAACCACTTAACCTCAAACTATCAAAACCATCTAACTTTCTTCACACTTTTCACATACATGCAAACTAACTAGAAAATTTTCTCCCACTCTCTCTTCCTCCCTCTCTTTTCCGTCCAAACATCACCACCATACTCCACCATCATCAAAATTTAACCATAAACTTTATCCACAATTCACATATATTGAACGCCACTTAAAAAGATGAAGATTGGAGGTGAGTATAACATATGAAAAGGAGTTTTTATGGAGGTTTAGGGCTGATTTCAAGAAGTTTTTCATCTACTTGGAGATTCTAAAAGTGATCTTGCTAAGTTCATAAGATTTGGTTACAAGATCAAGTCTTGTTCATCATAAATCTCATCTTTTCATCACAAATTGGTTGGTATAGAGATTGTTCTTTCTATCATCCTATTAATATTGTAAATGTATTCATCTATTTTCTTCAAAAAGGTATATGTATGATATGATAAATGATGATCAATGTATTGCATGGGGATTTTGTGTTACTAGATTAGGTTAAAAAGGTTAAAAACTACAAGTAAAGGTTGATAAAATCATATCTAACAAGTAGGCTGTAATAAACAGAAATTTTCACTATTTTTAATTGGTTAAAGGGATTATATTATTTAATATAATGATATATAATTGATTTTTACATAAGTGGTGAATTAGCCACACAATGTAATGTTAAAAATGAGCAAGATATTGCCAAAACTCTTTTGTGATACTAATCTGTCTGGTATGTTTTGGACGAATTATTAGAAATAATTAGAAGTTGTTTGAGCAGGAGTTACAGAAGGGTTATTTGTATCACATATCATGTAGTTTATACAGTAAAAAATTGATGTTCCAATTCATTGTAGAACTTAAGATATGATCAAAATGGTGGACTTGAAATTTTACACCAGATTTGACCTTAAGATATATAATATTAAAAAGGCACTAAAAGTGAAATACTATATAAAATAAGTATGTATAAGTTAATTAATTGATATAATTAATATAAAATATGTTTATACACTATAATAAGTAAATATTACATTTTATAAAAATAAAACTCAAATGTTTTCTAAACTACAAACTATATATATAGATTTTTACGTCTTTTCGGCTAAAACCAAATGGATGACGTTTTCGCCAAATAAAACTTAGATGGTCGGACCCGTCTAATGTAACATTTTTATAAATCATATACTGATATGTAAACACACTTGACAAGTAAAAATCGACAAAATCGAGCTTTGTAACTTATGGACCATATTGGGCCAAATTAGCCTTGTTGGACCACTAAGCCCAACTAGTTTGGTTTAATATTATTGGACTTACTCATGGGCTTAATCCACTTGGACCCAACATATGAGTATGGGCCTGGTCCTAAAAAGATAAATGGACTAATATAATGTATTGGACTTTTAATGGGCCTTAATATGTAAATGAGCTAAAACTAGTATACCTAGACTAAGTTAACTAGTATCTAACAACTAATAATGTTGTGTAAGGTAATAAAACCCCACTTGATCATCTTGTTATGACATCATTACATATACATAACAACTTTTATAAAGTTATTTGACGATAGTCTAAGACCGAGTATTATTTGTTTAGGTTTCCTGATCGAGGCACGTATCGTACACCTTAATTGGCGATAACCCGCCTTTCCCAGCCAACGTGAGTTCATAGCCTCACTCTTTTAAATGTTTTATGAAGTGTTTTGTAAAACCGCGAGGGAGATAACATGCGAGTTTTTAATAAAAATAGAACACAATTAGTCCCGATTGTATGCTTATTGATATGGACCCGATTGATTGTATGACCCTAAAATTGAATGACTGAAATGGATTATTAAAAGTTATGTTATGTCACTATAAGTCCCATTAGCATGAATTATGAACTACTGGGAGTTGGTAGACGCTTATGCATATAATAGTACTATTTGGGGAAGATCATCCCAGTTTGTGCCTTGACGATTGATCCCCGTCGTGCCACATTGATTGGTAAGAGAATTTATGTATGAGAAGATTTATATAGCGTGATATTAGTGACGACACGCTGATTTAGATGGGCACATATTTGTCGGGCTCGCGACCTGTTGTATTTTATAGAAAGGCAACAATGTTATGCGGCTTATAATAATCCGATAATAAATACCGATAATAGTAAATACTGAAGCTGCGGTCTCATAAATAATGTATGCTATATGAATGGAATTATATATATTTCCTGACTAGCAATATGGGGTCTCATCTGATGTTATGCTTGTGTTTCTAATTTACATAACTATTTTATATAACGGTTTTTACTAAACTCTATGAATTCACTCGGCATTCGCTGATATATTTTTCGCATGTTTTATCTCAGGTGCTTGAAGGTAACTTGGATGGAGATCGACTCTGATGGCCCACATAATAATACTATTCATTCGAACTATGTTTTGTAAACTTTATGACAGTGAAACTGGGAGGCCTTCTGTAGACTATAAACTTTTATTCGGATGAATGTATGTTAAACTCTGTACAACCCTTTTTATACGTTGTCTATGAATTGAGTTATTGTGCTATCCCGTAACACTCTACTAACCCTCTCGATGTACCTATATGAAATTTGAGAGTGTTATAATTTGGTACCAGAGCTCTCGTTATAGAGAACGAAACATTTTTAAAACCAAGGTTTTGAATAAAACATTTCAAAAATCTTTTAACCATAAATATTTTTAAATAAATATTTGAGTGAAATGTTTAAAAACTCTTTTGACAATAACGGTGCCGAAGATCTCTGATGTTACCAACAAGCCTTATTGAGAAGATATATATTTTCATATATAATCTAATATATATATATATATATATATATATATATATATTGAAATCATGATATATATATATATATATATATATATATATATATATATATATATATATATATATATATATATATATATATATATATATATATATATATATATATATATATATATATATATATATATATATATATATATATATATATATATATATATATATATATATATATATATATATATATATATATATATATATATATATATATATATATATATATATATATATATATATATATATATATATATATATATATATATATATATATATATCGTGATTTCAATATGTAACTGCTTAATAATTATTTTTATGCTAATACGAGATATATTATATAATGCAGATTTGTTATGGCAGACCCTAACATTCCCGTAGAGAACCCTGCTATTCCTGAACCTAACGTAGATGATAACCCTTACTTAGACTTAGTGGATTATAATGCAGAAGATGATATGTATGCTGAAGAGGAGGAACCATTTGAGGATCCTGAGCCCGAAATAAGACTAGGAGATCAGATTGCCCCTCAGGTCGATATTGTATAGAATAATAATGTTGGTGTCGAGGAAGATGATGAGGTTGATATAGATGATGTAGGTGATGAGTATGACGATGAGGATGTCGAGGAGGAGGTAAATATAGGTGATGAGATTGATGATGATGAGGCAGAGCTTATCTTTCCTTATGATGTAGAGGATGGTGAGCCCTTACCCCCTCCAGTTGAGTGGTCTGATTCTGATTCTGAGTTACCTTGTGATAAATCGTCTAAGTCTGAGTCTGATTCAGAGGAGGATGAGGATGATGATGATGCACCTGATGGCACTAATAGGATTACTACTCGTAGGCCGATTGATAGGGTTGACTTTCAAAGGAGTGTGCATGTGATAGGAGAGTCGTCAAGGGTTCGAGAGGCTACTCATATTGATGGACTTTCACCTTGGGCCTTAAGACGTGATTTAGATGCTTCCAAAGTTCAGGGTAGTATGACAGAGATTGGTTTAGGTGTTGTTCAGACTCATGTTGCTTTATTGGAGTTGAAAACAAAGATTGGTGAGAAAGAGCGAGAGTTGCTTGATTTGGGTTTGAGTGATGTGGAGCGTAACTTGAATGAAGCGTTTAGGAGATTGTCTGTGTTGAAAAGTGGTGAGTATGCAGAGATGAAGAGTAAGGTGAATATGATGGAGATTCAGTTGAGTGTGGCTCGTGCGATGCGCGAGAAGGCGGAATAAGAGTTAAATTTGTCTGTTGGTTGGAACAGTAGATTTTATGCTGAGATGGTCGAGAGAGGAGTGATTCATAAGCGCCGAACTGATGATGATGAGTCTTGTGATCTTCCGAGGAAGATACCAAAGAAGAAGAATGATGATGGACCTTCTAGCAGTTCTCAGTAGACTAGTTTATCTTTAGTAGTATCTTTTGTATCTTTTGTAAAACCTTAACTAAACCGGTATGTCGGTTAGTAGATCTAGCACAAATTTTGGGCTTGTATAGTGTTAGAATTATGACGTGGAAGTTAACTAAGACAATGTGGTTGTTTATGATATACGAAATGTGTATCTTTTGTCTTAAATTCCATGTCGTACCTTATATATTTGCTTCCTTGATTATCAATTCGACCCTTTTTATTTAAACCCCTCATTGAGTGAATGCTTATTATGCTTTGAATTGTGCAATAATAGAATCATGTCGCCCAAGAGAGCCGTGAATGAGGAAGATGTGCGTAGGATCATTACGGAGCAAGTGGCCGCATCTATGGTTGAGTTTATGGCAAATGCTAGAAATAGAGCTGGCGGTAGTGGAGCTGGCGGTAGTGGAGTTGGCCGGTAGTGGAGCTGGCGGTAGCGGAACTGGTGGTAATAATGTGAATGTTAATAATGCGAATGCTAATGGTGGAGGAAATGTAGGAGGTCCTGGACCTAATGCACCCGAAGTCGGTGGTTGTACTTATGTGACGTTCATGAAGTGTGACCCACTCCCTTTTAATGGAACTGAAGGTGTTGTAGGATTAAGTCAGTGGATTGAAAAGATTGAGTCGGTGTTTCGCATTAGTAAGTGTAAGGAGAAAGATAAGGTGACTTTTGCAATGGCTACTCTTAGAGGTCGTGCTTTAACTTGGTGGAATGGGATGATTGCTTTTATGGGCATTGATGTTGGTAATGCTACTCAATGGGCTGAAATTAAGAAATGGATGAAACATGTGTTTTGTCCTCGTAGTGTGATTAGAAGGTTGGAACAAGAGTTGATTCATTTGAAGATGAAAGGTGTGGACATTGATAGTTATACAAACCGATTCCATAAGTTGGCTTTGTTGTGTCCCCGGTTGGTTGAACCTGAGGAGATAAGGATTGATCAATACATTAAGGGGTTGACCAAGAACATCCGAGGGGATGTGACATCGTCAAAGCCGTTGACCATTGATGATGCGGTTCGGATGGCTTACCAGCTCATTGGACAAATCATTCAGGACAAGGAGGATGAAGCACATGCTGGTGAGAAAAGAAAGGGTGAAGGTGATCGTGGAGGTCGAGGTGACAATAGGAAAAGTTTCTATCACCGTCAAAACCAAAGGAGAGGAAATGTAAATGCTTTGACCAACAATGCCCCGCGAAGTGATGAAAAGTGTCCAAAGTGTGGTAATAAGAGGCATGTTGGTGATTGCTGGAAGTGCCAAAATTGTGGAAATCTAGGACATAAAGTGGAAAAGTGTAAGACGGGAGTCGTTTGTTACAGTTGTGGAGAAGAGGGTCATAAAAAGCCAGATTGTCCAAAGTTGAAAAAGAATGGCCAAGGAAGTAACGACAAGGGTGGTGCTTATCTACTTGGGACGGTTGAGGTTAAGAAGGAGGATCCGAATGTCGTTACTGGCACGTTTTTACTCAACAATCATTATGTTGTTCCTCTATTTGATTCAGGTGCTAATAGGAGTTTTGTATCTACCAAATTTAGTGCCCTTATTGATATTGAACCCATTGAGATAGATACTAGTTACGAGGTAGAATTGGCTGATGGTAAATTACGAAGAACTAATAAGTTATTGCAAGGATGCTCTTTAAATCTTTTGAACCATTCCATCCCGATTGATTTGATGTTAATAGAACTAGGTAGTTTTGATATTATTATTGGTATGGATTGGTTATCCATGAATGATGCTACAATTTTATGTGGAGAAAAGAAGGTTAAAATTCCTCTTAAGAATAGAACGTTAGTAATTGATAATAATCGAGGTGAATCCCGTCTGAAAATCGTTTCATGTATTAAAGTCCAAAAGTACATCAGGAACGGTTGAGAGCTATTCTTAGCCCAAGTGACCGGGAATGAGTCTAAGGAAAAACGATTAGAATACGTGCCCATTATCTGTGATTTTCCTGAGGTATTTCCCAATGATTTACCCAGACTTCCGCCGATAAGGCAAGTCAAGTTTCAAATCGATCTAATTCCTGGTACTACACCGGTGGCACGTGCACCTAACCGATTAGCACATTCCAAATTAAAGGAATTATCCGAACAACTCAAGGAGTTGTCTGATAAAGGTTTTATTCGACCGAGCTCGTCACCTTGGGGAGCTCCAGTCTTGTTCGTTAAGAAGAAGGATCTTTCCGTATGTGCATCGATTACCGTGAGCTGAATAAGTTGAAGATTAAAAATCAATATCCTTTACCAAGGATTGATGATTTATTTGATCAACTACAAGGCTCTAGTGTATATTCTAAGATAGATTCGCGGTCTGGATATCATCAACTTCGCGTCCGTGAAGAAGATATTCCCATCACTGCATTTAGAACTCGTTATGGACACTATGAATTTCAAGTAATGCCATTTGGGTTGACTAACGCACCGGCAATATTCATGGATCTAATGAATCGAGTTTGCAAACCCTATTTGGATGAATTTGTGATCGTGTTCATTGACGACATCCTAATATATTCTAAGAATAAAGAGGAGCATGGAGAACACTTAAGGACTATCTTGAATTTGTTAAAGGATGAAAAGTTGTATGCAAAGTTTTAAAAATGTGATTTTTGGTTGGACTCTGTTCAATTTCTTGGTCATGTGATAAACAAAGATGGAATTCATGTTGATCCTACAAAGGTTGAAGCCATTAAGAGCTGGTCTGCACCGATAACGCCAACGGAGGTGCGACAATTCTTAGGATTGGCTGGCTATTATAGAAGATGCATTAATTAATTTTCTTCAATAGCTAAACCCCTGACCAAGCTTACCTAGAAAAATAAACCTTTTGTATGGGGAAGTGAAGAAGATGAAGCATTTCAGGTATTAAAGCAAAAATTATGTAGTGCACCTATTTTATCATTACTCGAAGGTAGTAAGGATTTTGTGGTATTTTGTGATGCGTCTCTTAGATGTTATGGAGCTGTCTTGATGCAGCGAGAAAAGGTGATAGCTTATGCTTCTAGACAATTAAGGAAAAATGAGGAAAATTATACTACTCATGATCTGGAATTAGGAGCTGTAGTCTTTGCTCTTAGGTTGTGGAGACATTATCTGTATGGCACCAAGTGTACGGTATTCACCGCTCATAAAAGCCTACAGTATATCCTCGATAAAAAAGAACTAAATATGAGGCAACGAAGATGGATAGAACTGTTAAGTGATTATGATTGTGAGATAAAATATCACCCAGGAAAAGCAAAATGTTGTTGCCGATGCATTAAGTAGAAAGGATAGAGAGCCTATCAGGGTACGTTCTCTAGTCTTGACTGTGCACAATAATTTGCATGGACAAGTTAGAAATGCACAAATAGAAGCTTGTAAGAAGGAATATTTTGATAATGAAGGGTTTCGAGGTGAAGGAGATCCTTTAGAGGTTAGAGCAGACGGAGTGAAATGCTTATGAAGTCGTATGTGGATACCTAAGTATGAAGGCTTAAGAGATTTAATCATGTTAGAATCTCATAAATCTAAATATTCCATTCATCCTGGTTCTGATAAAATGTATCATGAGTTGAAGAAGTTATACTCGTGGCTGAATATGAAAGTTGATATTGCTATGTATGTTCTTCAATGTTTGACTTGTGCAAAAGTCAAGGCTGAACATCAAACGCCATCAGGACTACTTGAACACCCCGAAATTCCTGAATGGAAGTGGGAACAAATGACGATGGATTTCATCACTAAGCCTCCTAGAACCTCTTCTGGAAATAACTCGATTTGGGTCATTGTCGACAGACTAACCAAATCAGCTCATTTCATTCCTGTTAAAGAGCAGTTTTCACTGGAGAAGCTGACTCGTATTTATCTTGAGGAGATTGTATGTATGCATGGAGTGCCTGTATCGATTATTTCTGATCGAGATCCTCGATTCGCGTCGAATTTTTGGAGATCCCTCCAAAGATCTTTGGGAACGAATCTTGATATGAGGACTGCTTATCACCCCCAAACTGATGGGAAGAGTGAAAGGACGATACAGACACTGGAGGATATGTTAAGAGCATGTGTAATAGATTTTGGTAAGAATTGGGATAAACATTTTCCATTGGCAGAATTTTCATATAATAACAGTTATCATGCTAGTATTAAGGCTGCACCGTTCGAAGCTCTATATGGTAGAAAGTGTAGGTCTCTTGTATGTTGGAGTGAAGTTGGGGATACCCAGCTCACAGGACCGGAATTGATCCGGGAGACTACGGAGATGATAGTTCAGATTAAGAAATGGTTGTTGACAGCCCGAAGTAGACAGAAAAGTTACGCGAATGTACTGCGGAAACCGATGGAGTTCGAAGTGAGGGACCGTGTGATGTTGAAAGTGTCGCCATGGAAAGGTGTCATAAGATTTGGAAAGCGTGGGAAATTGAATCCCCGCTATATTGGACCATTCAAGATTTAATCTAGAGTTGGCCCAGTGGCTTATAAATTAGAGTTACCCCAAGAACTTCATTGTGTCCACAATACATTCCATGTATCTAATATGAAGAAATGTTTAGCTACGTGTGATGAGAAGATTTCATTGGATAAGATCAGGATTGATGAGAAGTTGCATTTTATTGAAGAACCCGTAGAGGTTATGGGTCGTGAAGTAAAGCAACTTAAGCAAAGTAGTATACCTATCGTTAAGGTTCGGTGGAATTCAAAGCATGGGCCAGAATTTACGTGGGAGTGAGAGGATGAAATGTGGAAGAATTACCCACACCTCTTTGACTTCAATAAGAAACGGGCATCAAAATGAAATGGATCTACGAGGGCGTAGATTCCTTTTAGGAGGAAATGCTGTGACAACCTGATATTTTCAGGTAGTAAATTTATTCTCTTATATTATTTTTATATTTTATTTTAATGTTGGTTCATGACCTCACATATTTACGGGATGAAATTAAGGCTTACGTGCATAATTTAATGTCTTTTACGATTAAACCGGGAACCCTAGGATTACGTATTTACGCTTTTGTGCTCCGTTTTTTATGAGACAATTTTTATTAGAATTGTTTTGTGCCGTAGATTCATAATTTATAAAAACGTTTTTCGTAAATCGACCCGAGGGTACGTAAATCAAGGAAACTAGAATCGAGGAGTACCCGTAAATTAATGGGGATGAAACAAGTTTACACTTGTCTCACCCCCACTATGGGAGGCCATAACCAAGGTGTGGCACCCCTTTGTTGTCAAAAATATACTAAGTGTAAGGACACTTGTCCCATAAACTTAAAAACCGCTTAACCTCAAACTATCAAAACCATCTAACTTTCTTCACACTTTTCACATACATGTAAACTAACTAGAAAAATTTATCCCACTTTCTCTTCCTCCCTCTCTTTTTCGTCCAAACATCACCACCATACACCACCATCATCAAAATTTAACCATAAACTTTATCCACAATTCACATATGTTGAAAACCACTTAAAAGATGAAGATTGGAGGTGATTATAACATGTGAAAAGGAGTTTTTATGGAGTTTTAGGGCTGATTTCAAGAAGTTGTTCATCTACTTGGAGATTCTAAAAGTGATCTTGCTAAGTTCATAAGATTTGGTGACAAGATCAAGTCTTGTTCATCATAAATCTCATCTTTTAATCACAAATTGGTTGGTATAGAGATTGTTCTTTCTATCATCCTATTAATATTGTAAATGTAATCATCTATTTTCTTCAAATGTATATT
Source organism: Glebionis coronaria (assembly GCA_025667525.1). Taxonomy (NCBI): domain Eukaryota; kingdom Viridiplantae; phylum Streptophyta; class Magnoliopsida; order Asterales; family Asteraceae; genus Glebionis; species Glebionis coronaria. Next base: position 340,520,681 of record CM046877.1, read on the forward strand.
TATGATATGATAAATGATGATCAATGTATTGCATGGGGATTTTGTGTTACTAGATTAGGTTAAAAAGGTTAAAAACTACAAGTAAAGGTTGATAAAATCATATCTAACAAGTAGGCTGTAATAAACAGAAAATTTCACTATTTTTACTGGGTCAAATGGATTATATTATTTAATATAATGATAGATAGTTGATTTTGACATAGGTTGTGAATTTACCACATAATGGAATGTTAGAAATGAGCAAGATATGGCCAAAACACTTTTGTGATACTAATCTGTCTGGTCTGTTTTGGACGAATTATTAAAAATACTTATAAGCTATTTGAGCAGGAGCTACAAAAGAGTTATTTGTATCACATATCATGTAGTTTATACAGTAAAAATTTAAGGTTCCAATTCATTGTAGAACTCAAGATATGATCAAAATGGTGTACTTGAAATTTTACATCAGATTTGACCTTAAGATATATAATATTAAAAAGGCACTAAAAGTGAAATACTATATAAAATAAGTATGTATAAGTTAATTAGTTGATATAAATAATATAAAATATGTTTAAATACACTATAATAAGTAAATATTACATTTTATAAAAATAAAACTCAAATGTTTTCTAAACTACAAACTATATATATAGATTTTTAGGTCTTTTCGGCTAAAACCGAAAGGATGACGTTTTCGCCAAATAAAACTTAGATGGTCGGACCCGTATAATGTAACATTTTTATAAATGATATACTGATATGTAAAAACACTTAACAAGTAAAAATCGACAAAACCGAGCTTTGTAACTTATGGACCATATTGGGCCAAATTAGCATTGTTTGACCACTAGGCCCAACTAGTTTGGTTTAATAGTATGGGCCTGGTCTTAAAAATATAAATGGACTAATATAATGTATTGGATTCTTAATGGGCTTACTGGGCCTTAATATGTAAAGTGGCTAAAACTAGTATAACTAGACTAAGTTAACTAGTATCTAACAACTAATAATGTTGTGTAAGGTAATAAAACCCCACTTGATCATCATCTTATGACATCATTACATATACATAACAACTTTTATAAAGTTATTTGACGATAGTCTAAGACCGAGTATTATTTGTTTAGGTTTTCGTGATCAAGGCACGTACCGTACACCCTAATTGCCGATAACCCGCCTTTCCCAGCCAACATTAGTTCATAGCCTCGCACTCTTTTAAATGTTTTATGAAGTGTTTTGTAAACCCGCGAGGGAGATAACATGCTAGTTTTTAATAAAAATAGAACACAAGTAGTCCCGATTGTATGCTTATTGATATGGACCCGATTGATTGTATTACCCAAAAATGGAATGATTGAAATGTATTATTAAAAGTTAGGTTATGTCACTGTAAGTCCCATTAGGATGAATTGTGAACTACCAGGAGTTAGTAGACGCTTATGCATATAATAGTACTATTTGGGGAAGATCATCCCAGTTCGTGCCTTGACGGTTGATCCCCGTCGTGCCACATTGATTTGTAAGCGAATTTATGTATGAGAAGATTTATATATCGTGATATTAGTGACGACACGCTGATTTAGATGGGCACATATTGTCGGGCTCGCGACCTGTTGTATTTTATAGAAAGGCAACAATGTCATGCGGCTTATAATAATCCGATAATGAATACCGATAATGGTAAATACTGAGGCTGTAGTCTCATAAATAATATATGCTATATGAATGGAATTATATATATTGCCTGACTAGCAATATGGGGTCTCATTACTGATGTTATGCTTGTGTTTCTAATTTACATAACTGTTTTATATAACGGTTTTTACTAAACTCTATGAATTCACTCGGCATTCGCTGATATATTTTTCGCATGTTTTATCTCAGGTGCTTGAATGTAACTTGGATGGAGATCGACTCTGATGGCCCACATAATAATAATATTCATTCGAACTATGTTTTGTAAACTTTATGACTGTGAAACTGGGGGACCTTGAGTAGACACTAAACTCTTATTCGGATGAATGTATGTTAAACTTTGTTCAACCCTTTTTATGCGTTGTCTATGATTTGAGTTATTGTGCTATCCCGTAACACTCTATTGACCCTTCCGCTGTACCTATATGAAATTTGAGAGTGTTACACGAGCCATCTTTCTTCTTAAGAAACAACACAGGAGCACCCCACGGCGACGAACTCGGTCTAATAAATCCATTATCCATCAATTCCTTCAATTGATCATATAATTCCTTCATCTAAGACGGATCTAAACGATACGGTGCACGAGCAACAGGTGCAACTCCCGGCACTAAGTCAATACGGAACTCAACTTCACGATGCGGCGGTAATCCCGATAAATCTTCAAGAAAAACTTCAGGATATTCTCTAATCACATGCACATCCTCCAGTTCCTCTCATTCACCCCATCATTACTTATATAGGCAAGAAATACATCACAACCCTCTTCTATATACCTCATCATCTTCAAACAAGAAACAACTCTCAAACGAGAAGTACACTCATCACCCTTCACTGTCAATACCCTATTCCTTAGCGGTATCTGAACTAATCTCTCTCCACAAACAATCACTACACCATTCGCAACTAACCAGTCCATTCCAATAATTACGTCAAAAGATGGTAATTCTATGGGCATCAGATCAATACTAAACACATAATTCCCTAACTTAAAGGAACAACCTTTCAGTATAGAACTAGTGCTAACAACCTTACCATCAGATAACTCCACATTATACCTATTTTTAATCTAACTGGTTCTCTATCCAATAGCTGACTGAATCTAACATCTATGAAACTTCTATCGGATCCAGAATCAAATAACACACTAGCATAACAAGCATCGAGTAAGAACGTACCAGTCACCACATTCGGCCCTTGAGGTTTGTCAGCATCTCCCACGACATAGGCCGGAGCAGCAGTCCCAGCAGCAACAGTAGCAACATTGCCTCCCTGTCAAGTGCCAACCCTTGGACAGTTTCCTTGCTTATGTCCACGGCCTCCACATCCAAAACAATTAACCACCTTGACAACATTGGCTCTAGTGGCCACACCCTTGTTCCTACAGTCTACCATTTTTTGTCCAGCCTTCCCACACATATTGCAAGCAGGTGGACAATTCCCCACATGATACAGACTGCATCGACCAAACTTCGGGTTCACTTTGTTTCCTTGGGGTCCAGTAGCAGCACGAACACCATCATTCCTCCTAAAGTTGTATTGTTGATTCCTATTCGGTCCTTGGTTATTGTTGTTACGATAACCTCCTCTATTATTCCCTTGGTTTAGGTGTGCAGCTTCCCACTTTCTCTTATTTATCTCAGTAATACTATCCTTTCGATCCTGCAGCTTCACATCCATCAAAGCATGAGCCATCTGAACAGCTTCATCAAAAGTCTTGGGTTTCGATGAAGTAGTCTCTCCCTTGATATTACTAGATAAACCTCTGATATACTGCTTCATCTTCTTACGGTCATCAGCAAAAGCATCAGGACACAACAAAATAAAATCATAAAACCTCTTCGTATAAGCCACAATATCCTTATTCCGCATCACCAAATGCCTCAACTCATCCTCCAACTGACCTAACTATTCCTCAGGAAAAAACTTAGCAGTTAACAGTCCTTTGGTCACTGTCCATGTTCTTGCATTAGCTTCAATCAAACATACAGTAGCTACATGTCTATTCCACCAACTTAATGCATCATCCTGAAAAGTAGCGGCAGCAAACTTCACCTTACTAGCTTTTGAACATCCACTTATTTCAAAAGTACTTTCAATCATTTCAATCCACCTGCTTAGCTCCAAAGCACCACCAGTACCAAGAAATTGGGTAGGTCCACATTTCATGAAACTAGCTTAAGAATATTCCTTGTGAACTTGTTGAGCAACAACATTACCTCCAACCGGCTCATCAGCATTTCCCTCAACTGGATTAGCAACATTCCCTCTAACTTGACCCGCAACATTCCTATTCTCAGTCTCTTGGTTCCTCGCAGCACGTTCGGTTTCCAATGCTCTAGCAATAGCTTACTCAATCATAGTACTCACAGTAGCAGTTGTCAATTTTGGTGGCATGTTTTAGGGAATTAATCAAGCAACAATTCAGTAATGTCAGAAAAATGCCACCCAACTCCTTCCTGTGTCATCACAGAAGAAAAAGAACAAGTAAGTATTCATATCAAGATAAGAAGAAGGATTTCTTTATCAAGACATATCATGGATACTACATGCACAAACAACATAGTCCACAATGAATCATCAACCAAATCATAAAAGAACTAAAAGACAAATTATAGATCATGAAGGTAATTTGGATTGCATTGGAAACTTTCCACAATATTGTGACAAGTAATGTCACTATAACCCTTCATCACGGCAAACTTAAAAGTCATTAAGTTTCATCACAAACTATAGTACCAGTCTACTTAAGTTCTATTACAACAAGGCTAATAAAAACAACATAAGAAACTAAACATGTGATCCCTACATCTTTTATACATTGGCTCGTCATCACTGCTGTTGTCGTCCTCCTCAAAGTCTTCTTCCATTTTATCCTTTCCTTTCCGACTTGTTCCTTCATACGTCTCCACAAATGAATGGGTCTCAGCACGACTCGGCATATCACGAATTACCACACCTTGACATGGAAAACACCTCACTGGCAGGTCCCACACATTTACCCTTGTATTCCTTTCTTGCTCCTCACGAAACCTTTCAAATTGTGCACCCTAAATTCAACACCATTGCTCGCAGACTAGAAACTTCATCCATTTCCCTCGCTCTCACATACTATGACCTTCTCACACTAGAAACAAACCTGTCAAACTGCCTTTCGTTCTGCTCAAACCTTTTGATAACTCGGGTTTCAACTACATACCTTTCAAATAAAGACCTATCAAACTTTTTAAAAACTAGTAAATATCTTCATATGATCTAGGACCTGGACAGTACACCTTAGCAATATCGTCATGGATAGATCGGGCACTAGCGGCATTGCTGGACTCAGTAGAGAAATCATTCCTAACACGGGCAACCCTAGGCAAACCACTCAAATAACTATCACAAGTAGGCATAGAAGAACGTAAAACAGGTCACTGACAATCCTGGAGGGTCGGTGGCACAATACTACCTCTTAGAACGCAACTACCTTGAATCATTTCAGGCTCAGTCTGTCCAACCGCAGTAGGAGCAATTCCATCATCTAGATGTTCATAGGGCTCCTCATCGTCACTAGCACCAAAGTTATCTACTTCCTCACCTTCTAGTATGTCATTCATCTTAATCCAATCATCCTCACGTGGTATATCAGCCATTTTCTATAATTATAAGGGTTCAAGGATACTTAAGGTCATTGTTAATAATTAATATGCAATGCATGAGCATGCAAATGTTATATGTAACCCATGATATGCAATGCAATGCAATGCAAATGATGTTTATGCAATGCTTGCAAAAATAAAATATGATAACGACAAGCACTCAGCGCACTTTCAATAACCTCGATAGGATATCATAGTATTTACTTAATAAATACTCGAGAAATCATTTTAGTTCTGAGGGATACATCTATAATACAAAACAAAACTAAAAGTGATCTTACCGGAGCGTTGCAGAGAAGTTGTGTGCTTTTGAAAAATAAATACTTTCGACACCAAAGTTATAGTTTAGGACAATGTTCAAAATCCACCTAGTTCTCTATAACTTGTGGCTCTGATACCAATATTTAACACCCCCAATTCAAATTGCGCAGCGGAAATACACAATTGGGTGCTACACACAAGCATCATCACACACAAGATATATTAAACGACTCAAAAGAGACGTTTTCACATAAAATAGAAATAAAATTTCACACATGTCTAAAACATAATTTCATCCATAATATACTAAAACGACACCAGAATAAAGCGTTTAGTCCCCACGGATCTCGACCAGCAAACCAACAAGTTTCAGAATAGTACATAAACATTTAACAAATTGTTCAATAGTAAAAGGATAGAAATTGTTTTAGACCAACAAACTTCAAAAGCCAACCCACAACATCCACAGCAAAGCTCCGCCATCAATCACCTTTGATTACTTGAAACACATGTTTAAACGAGTCAACAATAATGTGAGCGAGTCCATAGGTTTAACAAATCACATTTGAACACAAGAAGAAAATAAATCATAATCATTTATAGAATTGTCGTGCACACAATCTATTTCAAGGCAACTCTCTGTATTTATGCTCATGACACCGACCCCTTAACCAATTAGTCACCCACGCCAAATGCCCGCATGACTAGATATAACCATTTCCCCTCTAGGGTATTAGTTGCTAGATATATACCCAAATCTTATTCTCGTAAATTATCCTTCCCAGAGGTTACTCAACGTAATGCCCTGATCTCAGATGGGGTGGTCAGCCCAATAGTACTATCATTTGAATAAGCGGATATTCCCATCTCACAACATTAAGTCAAAACATAGTTAACGGTTCATGAATTTAGGGTCTTTATCAACAAGGTACTCAATACAATGTAAGGCAACATAGGCAACCTTCGGGTCCAAACAATTAATCATGACTTGTGTAATTTATTTTCAAATAGCATGTATCCCCCTCGCGGGTATTAAAACATTTAGTAGCTAGCATGAAAAGCGAGGCTACAGACTCACCTTAGTATAAGAGACCTAGCGAGATGATCGCGATGATAGAGGATGCCTTTCAAACATTAGAACCGCAACCAATCAAATAAGGTGCATTCATTAATAATGACTCGAGAAATAAACCATACATAAGAATATCAAACTTAAACTCATATCACGACAAACTAGAGAGAAAACTATACAAGTAATAATATTACACTCTTCTACACATCTACTTTATCATTCTATACTCTCGACAAAATCTGCCGGCACATTCCAAATGTACTAGCTCATTTACCCTATTTAGACTCGACAAAAGTCTATGAAGCGACTCGAGGAACTAACTTACTATCTATATAAAGTCCTCTAACATGTTTATCAAATGAATTCACTTTTAAAGTTCCCTGCCTGACTCATCTTTGAATTACAAAAACTAGACAGTTTTACGTCATCGAGTCATACAACAGTTTTAAGTTCTGTAAACCACTCCATTTGCAAAACCGATACTTAGGTTTGAAAATAGACTCACCCTCTAGGGTTTATACTTTTTCATCAGTCCGTGACTCATTTCAAAACACATTCTATAATCCCGATATTCGATCCAAATATTGACAACAACTACATGTTGTGCCGATACTCGTCTCCTGGTACACGAATAATCAAACTATCATAATTTCTCGCTCGTTTGGAGCTAGAAGCTCTACTTTATATCAAATCGAAGCTACTCAAATTGTCTACAACCCTATGCCATTAGTTAAGCCTTAACAAAATCATAAGGTACCCAAAAATACCCTTTTTCCTACTGATCTAAATTACCCATCAAAATCTTGCATGAAATCATGTTTTTAACCAAAACCAACCATTTTTATCATAATCCCATAGCCCTAATAGTAACATAAGTCATCTATAACACTTGTATCATTCTCAAAATCAAAAATCCAAAATCAAAAACAAGTTTTTAATGAAAAATTAGAATGATAATCTCTTGATCATCACTAAAATCACATGCATGATCATAATCTTGACCTACCAACCCTAAAAAAATTAAACTCCATTCATGTATCCAAAATTAGTACCAAAATGTGCTCATTTGAATTCTAATGATGGAACTTGTGTTGGTTTATCTTAGATCAAGCTTGAATTTTAATGAAAATTTATCAAAGTGGCTAGGGGGTGACGACATGAAAAGAAAAAGGAGAGAAGGAAAAGATTTTGCTAGTTTAGGTGTAACTATGAGAAATTAGGTGATATTTTAGGCTTTTATATGTGGTGGAGGGACCTTTCTTTTCAATTTTTGATAGTTGTGGACCAAAATGAAAATAGTTAGCTAAAAAGCGGGAAATGACTATTAGTTTATTTTGAAAATATTCACGGGGCTCGGGTTTCTTAGAAATACTTCTCAAAAGTTAAAACGTAACTTAAATATAATAATATCGTCTCCCGACTCGACTTAACACGTCATTCAGAAGAAAACATCAAAAACAACAAACATCAAACAACCGACAATAAAACGTAAAATATTAGGCATCCATCGACATCACGCTTGCTAATACTCCTTATACTTATTAAAGATAAAATATAAGTCTCCTAACATAGGTTTAAACTTAAACCTCCGAAAATAAAAAATCATTCAAACTCATCAAAAGTTTCAAAAACAGTCGTAAAGTAAGATTAAAAATAACTTCGGTTTCAGGTTATCACACTAAATGTTTTTACACTTTGTCGTGATCAAAACTCAGAAAGATTAATTAACACTGATAATGTTTTTAGGCATTGGTTGCATTAACAATCTCCCCCTTTTTTATTATGACAAACTATAAACTCATTTAGACAAAAGTTTTCGAATTATTAACGAGTTTATCACTATCATTTCTCCCTCTTTGTCGAAGCAAAAAGGTTAGCACAAGTCTTTGAAGGAGAGAATAATTGACTTTGCTAGTAGCTACCCTTGGTGCTTACTCCCCTAGCTTGGGGCACCAATTGATCGAGCTATGGTGACAAGCCACATACAAAGTTTAGTAGAAAGAAAAGAAACACCAATGTATATACTATAGTCACTACCTACTAAGTAACTTGAGAGGGAGGAGGTAAAGAAATCTCAAGTTAGAAGTAAGTATTTGCTAAGTATTTCCAAAGAGTGTTTTGACAAGATCAATTCACAATTGGTGGAACAAAGGTAGAAAAGAAACATCCATACTAATTGTAGTAAAAAAATGTCAAAAGGTTAAAAACTTAGAATTGTTGGAATCACTCAAAACAATTATAAATTTTAACCACAATTAACTCTCAACAATATGTGTGATAAAAATTAGCAAAACAAGAAATAACACACATATCAATCATATTACAAAAATATGAAAGAGCATACAAATATAATATTCATACATAAAATATGAATATTAAAGAAACAAATATGAAAAATAAACAACATAATCATAACAACTATTCTAGTAGAGATAATCCTCTATGATTGCATAGGGTTTTTATCTGACTCAAACAATTAGAACAGAAAGTGTGCTTTAATTGGTAAAATAAGACGAAGGTGCATCATCAGAAGATTTGTTCACGGGAACAAATACTTTGAGAGGGGGTCGAGTAAGAAGAAATTCAAGAAAATTTTCAACTTGTCATAAATATGAGCAAGTTCAATTTGTTGAAATAGACAACACGCACACGAGCTTCCATGATGCAAAACAAAGTCGTTTGATGGGGGAGGACCATCAAAATACGAAGGTGGTGGTGGAGAAGGAGATTGAGGAGAATAGAGGTTTTCAAAATGCCTAGTGAGGTTAGGGAAAGAAGAAAGGTCACTTAGATGAGGTGTGTGGAAAGGTTTAGGTGGTGGTGGAAGAGCTTCCCTTTTTCTTGTAATTAGATTGATTGAGAAAGTCTCATTCCAATACTCAATAGGATAGAAAGAAGAAGTCTTGCAAGGTTTGGGAGAAGAGTAATCATGATGATCCTTGTTCTTCTTGATCCAAGCAGGTCGAACTAGATTTTGGTTTCTTAGAAAGCTTAGAACAAGAAGCTTTGGGTTTAGAAGGTTCTGACAAAGATATGTCAAGGTTAAGATTTGAAGAAGAAGACATTTTGAGGGATGAGAAAGAGAACTCCCAAAATGAGAAGATTAAAGAAAATAGACAAGGCAAAGAATAGAAAGAAAACCAAAAGGTTTCAAGGAATGTTTAGCCCAAATAGGCAAACAAAGAATCTTAAAAAAGCCAAAGGTCAAAAAAGAACGACAAAAAACGAGCCAAAATTTAGCTTACCGTCAACCGTTTCTTAAATTAACTTGCGGTCCATTAAATATAATGAGCCGCCCACAATGGAACCAAAAAAAATCCAATTTTTGAAAGTTATGAGAAAAGACAAGACTTTTTCATAATTAAGCAAATCTTGGATGTTTACCTCTAGTAGCACTAGGTTAGGCTATGGTTGCAAAAATGGAAAACATACTCACAAAGAGTATCTTGACAAAGGGTGACAAAATATTTAGATAACATTTTGATCCAGTTTTAGTCAAGTTTTAGAGGTTACAATAGATTAAGGTTCAATTTTAATTTAAATTGAGGATGATTAATATGAGAACACAAAGGTTATAACACATAGAAAAGTTAATCTATTAAAACATCTTCATGATAAACTCATGACAGAAACCAAGTACAAGAAAAGAAAAAAAACTAGCTACTACAATAGCTAGTTAATCTAATCTTGATTAAGAAATCTTCTTTGGCTTGTTTTCTTGAAAAGATATTTTAGAAAATATTATTATTCATCTCTTAGGAGGAGGAGGATTGGTGAAGAAAATTAACAAGAACTCTTGTAACCTTGCATGAAGTCCAAACATCTCCATTCTTAGGTTTTGGATGATGTAGTTATCATAGAGGCAACATGGATAATTAGTTCCATGAGCTACAAGAAAAGCAAAGAAGTAAGGATCACCCATTAAGTGTGAAAAAGGAACACCCAAAAGTGGAGTGTTAGGAGTAGGAGAGGGCATGGTGTACAATGGTGATATGGGAGAATTTTGTGGAGTGAAAGGTGAGGTTGTAAATGCTCAACAAAGTCATTCACAAAGGGAATGCTTTATAGAGGTTGAGGGTTCACATTCAAGAGAGGACTTGGAGTGAAAGGTGAGGACAACTCATTCATTCTTGATTAGAATGAAGAATTGGTAAAACCATAGGAGTGGTTAGTACCATGAGTTGAACTAGTCTTGCATGGAGCAAGAGCTGGTGAAGGTGATGAAGAGATGTGAATAGGACGAGGAAGAAGAAAAACCAAAGGTGGTTTAAGAAGAAGATGGGATGATCCAAACTAGTAGTGTGTTAAAAATGATTTTGGTAAATAGTGAATTTTGCTAGGCTTATTAAGGAAAAAGCTGGTTTTTAGCAAAAGTTTTGTTAATGCAAGTGATGCCTAAAAACATTATTAGTGTTAACTAATCTTTCTTAGTTTTGATCACAACAAACTATACAACACATTTAGTGTAAAACATAAAACGAATTATTTAACTAACAATATCATCAAGGTAATAATCATATCACTAACCTTTCTTAATCATACTTAGTGATCATCAAAATGATTATCCTTAAAACTCACTTTTGTTAATATGACAAAAGACTTTTTAATAAACTTTCTTTTTTAGAAAATGTTTTATTAAAATGGAAAATGTAAATTTGAAAATAACATATTCCATATGCTATTAGAATATCCTTTGAAGGCTTAAAATACCTCAGATATTCCTACCCCACTAACAGACAAAAAACGGAGCGTAGTCTACGGGCGGAACCTTAAGTAGCTAGGCGGTTCCCTAGCGATAAGGAACCGCCGGGCTAGATAAGGTACCGCGCCCAGATAGCCGTTGTACATTGTCTCCTTTAAATAGTGGATCAAATCTCATTTTCCAACAAGCCTCTCTGGATGTTTTCCTCAGCCCCTTTCTCTTTTCTATAGCATAATCATTAGTAAATGATCACTTAATATGTTAAGTATGTTTACATATGATTATCCTCTTGATCCCCTCCTTTACCTTGTCCAAAGAGATGATCACTCACTCACTAGTGTTGTGATAAAGGTGAATCCATGAGCTAGTCATATTCATCATGATACCCTTCTTGTTTTATGTTAATCTATTGTATTTATGAATACTTGGACTAGTTGTGCTCATCCAAGTTATTTGTGAATACATGGATTTGTTGTGTACATCCATTGCATATGTGTTTGCTTGGATTTATGTCGTGTAGATCCAAGCTTCATGTGTGTACTTGGATATGTTTAGTTGAGTTGTAATAGATTGATTAGAAGTTCTCACTAAACTATAAAGTGATGTGGTTGTGTCTTGTAAGTTCTCACTTAACTTGAAAGTGATTAGTAGTTGTGTTGTGTAAGGTTCTCACTTAGCTTCAAAGTGAAGAGTCGTGAAGATTGGTTCTAGCTTTGGATTAGAACTCGACATCTAGCCTTGTGTCATAAAATGGTGAAGTAGGCAACGTCGTGAAGATTGATTCTACCTTGAGATTAGAACTCGACATCTAGCCTTGTGTCGTTAAATTGTGAAGTAGGCAACGTTGTGTAGATTGGTCCTAGCTAAAGATTAGGTCTCCACATTTAGCTTAGTGTCAGAAAATAATGTAAGCGACGATGTAAGGTTTTCTCCTCCAAGAAGGGAGCTTGTGGATATAGTGGAAATCTCGAGTAGGTGTACTTGAGGAGTGGAGTAAAAACGAGGATAGAGCCTCGTTGTCGAACCACTATAAATCTTGGTGTCTTCCCACTAGGTTGTCTCCTTCCTTATTATTTTCTTATTTCATTATCATTACACTTACCTATTATCTTTGCTAGTGCATTTGAATTGAACCTAATCATTATGCAACTTAGCTTCAAGTAAAAGATAGTTTTGATACAAACCAAATTGAAAGTAATTTTAATTAGGTTGCCAATCGAAGAGAAACTATTCAACCCCCCTTTCTAGTTTCTACAATTGGTATCAGAGCGATGGTCACTCAAGATCTTTGAAGTATATTGTACTTTGAAACATGGATCGATCCATTGTCTCTTCATATTAGAAGGTCAAGTTGTACTAAAGTTTCTCTTTGGTCTAAACTATTTCTTCTTGGAAAATAGGTCTTTTAATTGATCATATTGCATTAGTAGCATTTATACATTTTAGACCTACCTTTGAAATGTATCTACTAGTTTGCTATCTTGCTTTGTGTGGGTACTCATGAAAATCAATCATTTAAATGGTTGTGAATTGAGTCACTTGCACTTGTAGAAGATTCATCTTCATCGATCTTCATCATCCTTGAATGATGACATCAAGATGATTGGGAATGATACTAGTCATTGAAGACCTATTATTCATCATAGTCACTGTTGGGGCTTGCATTGATGGATTGTAATGCTTGTTGTGGCCAAGGTATGTTTTCGTTCTTCCACACGCCCTTTGATCAATCTTTTGATCATTACTTGACTAAGTGCTTGTTCTTGGCATCCTTGCCTTGACATTTGCTTGTAATTTGTGATTCCTTTCCTTTATCCTCTCAAACCTTCATTGCTTGGATACTTGACTCACTAGGGTGATGTAGAGTGAGTTAGTAGTAGCTTAAAGTATCAAGCATGATATCCATAGTTTGCAATCATACGATTAGTAGGCCCTTTGTGGGAGAGAAAGTGAATCAACACCTTGCTCATACTTTGGTCTAGACTAAGGCTATTATTGAAAGTGATCTTAGTCTACGCATCAATATTTGCTTTGTGTTTATTCATTACCAAAGCCGTTTAACACTTCGCCGGAAATGCACGTCTTAAACCACTATATATGACATAAGCTATTCGTTACCACTATTTGAATATTGTCATTAATCCCTTGAGCATTAGTCCTAGTCTTGATTCACTTCCCTTGACTTCTCTCCACTTTGTTGTTTTGCTACGAGTAGACGTTTGTCCATTTTGGTTCTTTTCGATCTCGATTCAAGTCGTAATCCTTCGTTAAAGCATATTGTGTAACACCCCCAAATTTACACAATTCAATACAGCGGAAGACTCGTTGGTGTTACGGGATAGCACATTACTCACATCATAAACAACGCATAAAAATCGCGTCGTTTAATAATAAAAGCATTTCTATTCATAAATATCAAATTTACATAAGTCCCAAGTCACATTATTTCATACAAAGTTTTATAAAGCATTTGAATGGAAATTATGGTTTAAGTGCGGGCCATGAATTCTTGTTGTCTTCCCGAGAATTACTTTCAAGTACCTGAGACAAAATATGTTAAAAGAAAAGGGTCAGCGATAATGCCGAGTGAATTCATAGAGTTTAATAAAACCATTAATATATCATAGGTACATAATTATTACCGAAAATCATTTTATACAAATCTTTATAGTAGGCCATAAAATAGGCAAGGCATTTTATACAAATCCTTATCAAAAATCATAATATAGGCATTTGCCTTCAAGATCATTATACGAACCATTGTCGTTAAAAACATCATACAATACGTTTTATAAAGTTATATAGAGTTGAATAAAAATAGTTATATGAATATGGTTATGTAAAACCAAAACACGAACGTAAAATCAATAATAAGACCCCGTATTGCTAGTCAGGCAATATATCGTAATTCGGTGCGTATAGCAGTATTTCATTATTTGGATTATTATAAGCCGCATGACATTGTTACCTTACTACAACAAACAACGGGTAGCTAGCCCGAAACTCAATTTTCCCATCTAAATTAGTGTGTCGTCACAATAATCACGCTTGTGTAAATCTTCTCATACATAAATTCGCTTACCAATCAATGTGGCACGACGGGGATCAACCGTCAAGGCGCGAACTGGGGTGATTGTCCCCAAATAGTACTATTATATGCATAAGCGTCTACCAAATCCCGGTAGTTCACAATTCATGCTAATGGGACTTTTAGTGACATAACCTAACTTTAATAATCCATTTCATTTCATCTATCGGGTCATTTAATCATTCTTCGGGTCATACAATCATTCGGGTCCAAATCAATAAACAAACAATCGGGACAACTAGTGTCCTAATTCATAAAAACTAACATGTTATCTCCCTCGCGGGTTTATAAAATATTTCATAAAAACATTTAAAAGAGTGCGAGGCTATGAACTCACATTGATGTGGGAAGGCGATTATCGGCGATTTGGATGTACGGTACATGCTTCAATCACGGAAACCTAGACAAATAATACTTGTCTTAGACTTTTGTCCAATGACTTTATCAAAATAACAATTATGTATATATATGATGACTTTATACATATGATGATGATCAAGTGGGTTTATATATTCTCATTCAATCATTTTTGTGTTATGTGTTGACAACTTTTATATTAGTTTACTAGTTTTACCTATTTACGTGTTTTAGGTCCAATAAGCCTATTATAAGTTCATTAACTTGTATTAATCCACTTTATACTTGTATTATCAGTATTTATACTTTAAATGTTGGGCCCAAATGGGTTAAGCCCAATAAGAAATTTTTATAAGTGTTTAACTTATTTAGTTAAATTATTAGTCCAATATGCTACCTTAGCTCGTTAATGTCCGTATATCTTATAGTTCTGGTTCTATCGGTTTTTACTTGTATTAGGTACTTATATATCAGTATATGACTTTTAAAAACTTTACATTAGACGGGTTTGATCGTCTAAGTTTTAATTGGCGAAAAACGTTAATTTTACGGTAATAGCCGAAAAAGTCGTAAAAATCATGTTTATAGTTTTTATACTTATAAATCTTATTCAAATACCAATTTTATAAAGTGTCCATTTATTTAACCTTATACATATTTATATAAATGAAATTTATAAGTTATTGGGTTTTAATTCACATTTTATACTATATTAGTTTGAGTGCTTATATATTACTATTAAACATTAATTCTTCAAAATCTGATTTTTAGTTTCATGCTCACCAAAACAGCCATATCTAGAGTTCTATATGGATATAGAAGCCCAAATTTTTATGGCATAAACTACATGATATGTGCTCCATTTAATGCTTCTATGGCTACTGTTGAATCATCCTCTAAGTATTTTATAAAATTCGTCCAAAACAGTGTACTCAGATTTGCACTCTAAACTTGTTTTGATCATATCTCACTCATTTTTATGATTCCATTGCATGGCCAACTCTCACATGTGTAAAAGATTCATAGCTTGCTGTATATTAATTTATTCAAGCCATTTTATCAGTTTATCATATGATTCTTTACTGTTTTATACAGCCTACTAAATTTAGCAAGATTAACAATTTTTACATATAGTTTTTCATCTTTTTACCCATGTTTATTAACACCAAATCCCCACATAATATTTTTATCATCATATATCATCATACATATATACATTAAGAAGAAAATACATGATTACATAATCAAAATAAGAAGAGGATGGGGAGAACAATCTTTATACCACCAAGGTTGTGTAGTTTTTCATCAAGGCTTGGATTTTGATGGCAAGACTTGTGATAAACCAATATCATCTTCAAGTCCACCAATCTTCAAGAACTCCTTGTGGAAAATCAGCCTTAAGACTCCATAGAAACTCCTCCTTGGATGTTATAATCACCACCAATCAATAGGGCTTCAAAAGGGCTTCATCATGTGTGTAAATAACTTAAGATTTCATGGTTAATTTTGATCAAAATGGGTGTTTAGGGGGAGAAAGTGGACGACACAAATGGAGTTGAGAGAGAGAGTGAGTTGTTTTGCATGAGTGGGAAATGAACAAATAGTTTAGCGAAGTGGTTTTGTGTAGTTGTAAGCTTATTTTGTAAGCTAAAATGACAAGTGTAAGTAACTTGTCAACAACTTGACACCAAGTTGTTGTGGTGTAGTATTGTGGCCGGTTATTCATGGGGGGTGGGATAAGTGTAACTTGTTTCATCCCGTATTAATTTACGGGTACTCCTCGATTCTAGTTTCCTCGATTTGCGTGCCCTCGGGTCGTTTTACGAAAAACGTTTTTATAAATTATGAATCAACGGCACAAAATGAATCTAATAAATATTGTCTCATAAAAAACAGAGTTCGAAAACGTAAATACGTAATCTTAAGGTTTCCGGTTTAGTCGTAAAGGACGTTAAATTATAATCGTAAGTCCTAATCTCTTCTCGTAAATTTGTGAGTTTATGAACCAACACAAATTTAAAATTCCAAAATAATATTCACGGATAAATTTATTTTCTGAAATGTCGGACTGTCACCAAAACGGTGTATGTAAATGTAAGCACGTAACGTTGAATCCTCCGGTTTAGACGTAGTCGATGCTACTTCAAGACATAAATCCAAATTTCTTCCCATAAATAAGTGAGTTCATAATATAACATTAAAATAATATTTTTAAATAATACTTGAGAATAAAATATCAACCATAATTTGACGGATTGTCACAGCATTTACCCCTAAACATGATCTTTGTCCTCAAAGATCATCTTATTACTCGCTTCTTATAGAGTTAAAGCCATGTTGGTATTTCCTCCACATTCGGTCTTTTCTCACAAGTGACAATACGTGAGTTTCATCAAACATAACTACGGGAATAAGATCAGGCTTATTGTTGACTTACTTTCTCTATCCATGATGTTCACGGGTTTTTGATGAATGCAACTTTTCGCCGATCTAAACTTCATTAAGGAATAGTCAGATTTTCACTTGATATGCATTTTATCAAGTTCGATATACAAAACATAATTCACGCAGCTCTTGAAGTCCTAGGGTAGATCCAACTTATATGCCTTTCAAACCAATCTTTTACATCATCTCAATGGTCCCATACAACGGGGACTTATATCCCATGATCTTTCAGATCATCAATTCATTTTTCCATGGTTAAAATTTTTGGCATAACTTCGCTACCCATCTGGCACTTCAAGATCTACATTTCATATCCACATAACCTATTGCCCACTACCGGCAGTCAATAATCAGATCCTAATTTCAACAATCATTTTCACGGGTCGGGTATCTTGTAAGGTTAGGTTCGTCATCATAGGCAACCTTAAACCTAAAAGACATGTCCAACTCACAATGGGTGTATGTCGGGTGTCTTCATCCCAACTCCTGCTTACATATGCTCTAATATTTAGATCCTAACAAGATTCGATCTCAATCCTAATACGATAATTATCCATGATAATTTCTCCAAAGGAAAACGATTATACGGTTTATTACTAAAGGTCGATTATTCAAACATAAAACAGCACTTATAGTATTTTGTATCGTTACTTTACCTCGTCCCTTCGATTGGGGTGGTACACAGTACTCTCATCAAGGTTCGTTCCCAGTGACTTCCGAGCAAATCTCTAGGAATTCGATGCGAAGCGAGGATCTTGATAGAGATGATCGATACAGGCACACCATGTTTACACAACTCCTTTAAATTCAAAGAGTCAAGTTCTTCATCAAGAATCTATCATTAACAAGAATGATATTAGTCTGTCGATGATGACCCAAATCAAATCAAATTCAGATGATGACCTTTGCGATAGTTAGACGTTTACTAATGTATGAGGCGATGTTTGCCTTCATAATTTGCCATCAGTACAACTTCTTCAGAGGAGGTACACTTAATCAGAAATAACATGAATAGAATACTTATACTTACAAGATTCCAACATAACTATATCTCAAAATCTCCATATTTAGGCAACCACAAGTGGCCTTTAATACATTTAACGCCATCGGCTTCTCAAATCTAATGGTTCACATTAGCCGCGAACCCCTTTTTATTATCTATATTATCCTTCTTACAAACATTTTTTATTTTTATATTGTTCGGCAATTTATTTTGCACCTTCATTATTAAGGAACATGTCCTAATTGGTTCTTTATCTTTTCTACATAATGTGTCAGTATCTACATTCACTTTTCCTGATGAAATAATTATCAGGGCCGTATTTATTCAAAAATTCTTTCTTCATATTTTCTAAGTTTTAGTCTCGTCTCAACTATTATTATTTTTTTCCCTTTTACTCAGTCCGACGTTTAAAGCGTCGATAAATATTTTTTTTTGGGTAAAGGGGACTATCCCCGGTAAAATATATATTCCCAAAAAACCGATAAGTACAATGGAATGTGACTAAAATGTCACATTAACCTCAAGCTCAAAACTTGAACTACCACAACCATATGACATGCCATATGAAGTCAACCTATTACAAAACCAATCACGCCAATAGGGAAAAACCACCTAATGGCACAAAGACATAACAAAACAATCATATTAACTAAAAATTGAATTCGGCATGCTCCAAATCTGAGCATAATGAACAGCCTCCGTAGTCTTCTTCCAACGACACAACAATAGCTTTAGACGCACCGATGCAAGAATATAATCACCAACCTGAATGAACGTTCTCTTCTTCAACTTGAAAAGCCTCCAATTCCTCTCTTGCCAAATACCATATACAGAAGCAGCAAGAATTAACTTTGCTATAATACTACCAATCGTTCTCCTTTTTGCAATAGGCTTAACCACATCAATAATTGAATGAAATATAGGCGTAGCCCCATAGATACTAGCATATTTGCGAACATAATTCCATACCTGTTGGGAAAACGGACACTCGAAAAACAAATGCTCATGAGAGTCAGGTTGAGTATCACATAATGGACAAACAACAGCCAATGAAGCCGTAACATCCCATATAGCAACACGATCCTGTGTTTTTAACCTTTGGTGCATAACCAGCCATAAAATAAACGCATGCTTCGGAATACAGCTCGGAAACCATACTATGGACGTCCAATCCACCTTAGGGCTTCGGACACGAATAGACGACCAAACCGTAGAGACTGAAAACGGACGAGCAACCCCACTCCTTTGCTGCCAAAATAAACTATCCCGAACACCCTCCATAATAGTCGGCACAGTAATTATATTCAGAATAGGATATTTATCCACCAAAACCCGCGGCCAAGCCCATGAACCATTATGTACAACAGCACTCACAGTAGAAGTAGGAGAAAGACATGCTCTATAAAGATCCCGGTGAGTAATGAACTCTGACAAAGGACTAGCCGAGCACCACATATCAGACCAAGCAGAAATCGAAGTCCTATCACCCACCTTGTGCCATATAAATTCTCGAATAATCTGCCGAAGTTGGAGGATTTTCCTCCATCCACAAGACATATTGCTACGAGACGGGATCTCCCAAAAAGAGCGACCCTTGAGTTTATAAGCATGAACCCAGCGGACCCACAAAGACTCCCTAAGCACCAACAGTTTCCAAACATGAGAAACCATAAGAGCCTTGTTGAAAATGTCTAACCTGCGAAGACCTAGACCACCTTCGTCCTTTGGCAAGCACACCAAATCCCATACGACTTTAGCTCTACCTTTCCCTAATCTACCATGGCTCCAAAGAAACCCTCTCATAAGCTGCTCTATATCAAACAGAATACGAGACGGGATGATAAAAACCGATGCCCAGAATATATGCATAGAGCCAATCACCGATTTAACAAGCTGAAGCCTTCCTGCAGCAGATAATGATTTATTTTTCCAGTCTTGAATCCGAATTTGAACTTTATCAACAAGCTCCTTACAGTCACGAATCAAAAGACGAGACGACACCAGTGGGACACCAAGATACTTGACCGGAAGATGACCTTCCTCAAAAGGCAAAATCTGGAGTATCGACTGTTTAATGTGATTGAGCACATTACAAAAATACGCGGTGCTTTTTGGGAGACTCGGAATCAGACCCGACACCTCCTTAAACTCACCTAGCGCTTGCTGAACAACCGTAGCTGAATCAGTATTACCATAAGTGAATAAGAATAGATCATCAGCAAAACATAAATTAGTCAACTCCAGCTTAGCGCAATATCTATGGTATTTAAAATTCACAGCCTCACGAACCCGTCTTCTAAGCATCAAAGACAAGATCTCCATAACCAAGGTAAACAAATAAGGAGAAAGAGGATCTCCCTGCCGAAGCCCTCTCTTTCCTTTAAAGAACCCATGTAAAGACCCATTTATGCTGATAGAAAAAGACGTAGTAGTTACGCACTCCATAATCCATGCAATCATGCGATTACGAAAACCAAACCCCACAAGAACCTCGCTAAGAAAACACCAATCCACTGCATCGTATGCCTTTTGTATATCAACTTTAAACGCACATCTCGGCTCACCCCGATCCAAATGGTAATTATGCATCAACTCTTGGGTAAGAAGGATGTTATCCGCAATATTTCTTCCCGGAACAAACGCCGACTGATTAAGACTAACAATAGTCTTAAGGCTATCCTTAATACGGTTAGCAAGGATCTTAGTAATGCATTTAAATAAGACAATACAACAAGAGATAGGTCGATAATCGTTAACACGAGACGGAGA
The DNA here is from genome assembly GCA_025667525.1 of Glebionis coronaria. Taxonomy (NCBI): domain Eukaryota; kingdom Viridiplantae; phylum Streptophyta; class Magnoliopsida; order Asterales; family Asteraceae; genus Glebionis; species Glebionis coronaria. The sequence goes on from CM046877.1 coordinate 340,541,699, forward strand.
CCTCACTTTAGGAAGAAGAGCAATAATTGTATGGTTCCATTCTTTAAGAAGCTTACCATTTGAAAAAAATTCTTTCACCGCCTCCACAATATCATTTGCAATAATATCCCATGAAGCTTTAAAAAACGCCGCCGTGTACCCATCCGGACCTGGTGATTTTTCATCACCCATAGAGAATAATGCCTCTTTAACCTCTTGCCTTGTCACAGAACGTATCATGTCAAGGGCTACCTCATCAGCAATTCGATTTTGAAACAGATCCACCAAATTAAGATTAGTAGTAGCACCAGATTGACCAAGAAAACATTCATAATGTGATACAAACACCTCAGCAACCTGCTCATTTTCAAACAACTGACCTTGAGAATCAGTAACAGCATCAATGCGACTCCTACTGATTCGGCTCTTCACAGCTTTATGGAAGTATGTTGAATTCGCATCACCCTCTTTCAGCCAAGCAATCTTGGCTCTTTGTTTCAGAAATCTTTCTTCTAGGAGAATCGCTTCATTAAACGCCCCGATTACTGAAGCTTCCACTTCACGCAGACCAACATTGTTAGGATCAGCATCTAAGTCTATTTGAGCTTTATCCAGCTCACCACGAAGCCGAATAACGTTTTCATGCAGATTACCTTTTTCAATCAGCAACTTACGCAAAGGTTTCTTTAACATCTTAAGACGCTTAGAGACCTTAAACATAGCAAAGCCACTAACCGGAACAGCCCACACTTCTTGAACAGTATCTGTAAATTTATCATTCTGAGTCACAATGTTAAAGAACTTAAAAGGCCGTGGATTAGGTCTAGTACTCGTAGGAATACACATAATCGCTGGTGAGTGATCCGAGATACGATAAGGCTTGAACACAGCATGGGCACCCACAAAAGCACTATTAAACTCCAAATTAGTCATTATACGATCGATTTTCTTTAGAAGACCATTAAATCCTCTCGGTTTTTGCGTCCACGTAAATCGAAGGCCTGATTGTTGGGCGTCCATAACTTCAATATCCTCCACACAGTCACGAAATTCACCCTTTGAACAGAAGCTACCATTAGTCGTCCAGTCCCAATGCCGAAAGACGAGAGAACACATCCGCTGCAGGTTCATGTCACATACATGGAACTCCAAGATAGCACATACCGATAAGTTATTTTCTGAAATTACATGCCGTACCTCACTTTGTTTCGGGGAGAAGTTCAGGCCCCATATATTCCATGAGCCGACATTAATCATGAGGAAACCACAGCAGCAGGAGTGCTTGCCCCTGTATTATTAGGATCCTCCATAATGAGTTCCTCATCAACTTCACTATCGCTAGCATTAATAAGATCATTTTTATGAGCATTATCATCCCAATCTGTATCATCAGAAGGATCCACACTCAACGAGCTAAACGAATTCGTAACAGTAACCTTAGCCGGTGTCGGTGCTTTAAATTCCGTAGCACCAGCAACAGCCTTAGAATTTTTCTTTCGGTACTGGATATTAAGAGGCTGCTTGCCTAATTTAATACCCTCAATCTGCCTAGCCGGGGCTTGTTGTTTCGTATGCTTCTTTTTCTTTTTAACCTCCACAAACCCTTCATTGTTCCTATCAGCACTAACAGTCTCAACCCTAGGTTCCACACTTTTAGAGTTGTTAGGGCACGCATCAGTTCTATGATCAAAAATCTTGCAGTTGTTACACCGGGGAGGATTCCATTCATACTCCACCTCAATAGTTGCTAACGAATGCCCCTCTCCATTAGCTAGTGGAATAGCGATGACAATAGACTCCAATAATTCATTCTCCGATGAAATTTCCACAAGAGCCCGCGCATAAGTATTCCTTCCCCACGAACTCAGGCACATGTTACTTGTATAGGTATCCAGCATGATAGGGCGTCCAATTTGAGTAGTAATCAAACTCAATCCTATCTCCGAGTAAGCGACAATAGGAACATGGTGCATCTTCACCCATACCGGGGCATGGGTTACTACGTCCTTCTTCAGGATAGTATTTGGAGTCCAAATATTTAAAAACAAAGGTACGAGCCGAATAAGCCAAGGACCATTCTCTAGCACACCATCCATACCCTCTTTTGATTCAAATTGGAACATGAAAAAATCTGCATGGATCTGCACACGTTTCAAGCCATATTTAGCCCATGCATTTTTCACATAGTTCTCTACCAATGGAAAAGCAAGCCTTTTCCCAATGAAGTAACCATAAAGCGTATTTGTGAAACGAGAACGTATCTCATCCACCGCTGCCATAGGAAGGGCAACCCTAGCACCATTAACAACTTCGCTGCTCCTCATCTCCTTTATATGAACTGCCTTACCCCGCGGTTTCTCATTAACAACTGACGCAAATGATGGCAATGTATCATCCACTCCCCCAAAAACCCTCATAGGCTTGCGTAACCCAGATGGCTCACCCACGTGTGATGAACCTGGTTTTCTGAGAATCGATTTAATCACCTTTCTCACTGTACCCTCCTTCAAAGACTGCTCAGGAACAACTTGCATCCCAGCAACCTCTGGTACCTTCTCAACCGTACCCATCTCCTCCATCTCTCCTAAAATTCCACAACCACCAAATCCACACCCCACAAGCAACGCCCAGAATTAGGGCACCAAAGCCCCGCCAACAAACCCTAACGGGTTAGAAGTCGACCAGTCGCAAACCCTAATTCACACCCAAGAAATAATAAAAAATAAAAACAAAAACCCTAAAATGGATGACACTCAAATCCAAATAACGTCACTAACCAACCCTTTACAACACGTCGAATCAAATAAAGGACAATTAATAAACCCTAAAACCACCACACCCCACGAGATAACTGATCACAAAGAACATAGGGGGACCGAAATCACAGCCTAAGTCTTATCACAAGCTATTTGATGAGATATTAGTAATTCAGGGAAGAAATCAACCGTTATTCAATGATTGGTGATATAACAGAGCCAATTAGAGCCGCCAGAAAAAGGAGAAGAGTAATATTACGGATTGGGTGATCCTTTGTCCATTTTGTATTGTGATTTTCAATGTCGATAAATATTACAAGTAATTAAATAATAAATATTAAATTTTTTTTTTTGGGTAAAGGGACTCCAATCCCGGCAAAATATATTCCCAAAAAGCGTTGAAGTACAATGGAATGTAAACGTAAAAATTTTAAATTTCTTAGTTCGACCAATTATAAAAATGTTCAAGATACATTTGAATTTAATTAACAAGATTTTTGTTGATTTATCGAAAATAATATTAATAAGATCCGTAAATGTCCGAAAAATCTTTGTTTATACTTTGGTCAAAATTTTCTTAGTTGAAAAGCAAAAATTGTCGTTTCAAATTTCAAGTCAGGGTTTAAATGGTTTCCTCAATCCCTCTTAGGTTGTCTTGAGGTATACACGAACTTTACCCCTAAACAGGAGCTTAGTTAAATGTTCTGGGTATAAGGGAATAATCCCTCAAAAGTTCTTTTCGATAAAACATTTGTCAAAACACATTTTCACTTTCTTTTTGGTAAAACCTAAAGTCTTAAAAGGGCTCTAAATTTTTGAAGAGTCAATATATTCCATTATCTATTAATCACACGATCAATTAATATAAAGGATTAAGTCTTAAATCACATATTAATAATTCAAGGTACAGGTTTTCATTGTTCGGCCAATTCAGGGAAGTTTATAAATAATTATTAACTCATTCTTATTCTTATAAACAAACAGATGGTCCTAAATGATCACAAGCATGAATTTATCAAATTACAGCCTACACACGTGATTCACCAAATTTATGAATACTACATGTGTATTAGTCAATCCAAACGACATCACATGAAACTCATAATGTTCATTACAAGTACCGGATGTAGTGATTGGAATAGATAATCTCTTTTCGTGGACGCGAAATTGATGATAATCATGCCGTGGATCAAATATTTAAAACACACACTAGAACCTTGTAAATGATCGAACAAATCTATTATCTTGGGTAGTGGATATAGATATTTATCATCAATTTACCTAGTTCACGGTAATTCAACAAATATAAGGAAAGATAACACCATAGCTCTTCATAATGACGAGCTTGGTAGAATAAAATCTTTCTCCGACAACTCTCTCAGTTGTACGGTAATTCCTTTAATTCAGATGGTGCTGACGTACAGTGCACAAGCCACAGGTGCATCACTGGGAATATAATCAATACCACTTTCAACTTGCCTTAATGGCGAAAGTCTAGGTAATTTACCAACAAATACCTCCTAAAGTTTCAGATAATATAAACATCTTTTAATACATTCACTTTTAAGTTCTTTCTAGATTATAATATCTATGACTAATTCACTACCATTCATGGTATAATTTCAAGTCTAAATGCAGGATATGGTCATTCATCAAGAATCATTTAGATCACTTTTGATAATCAACATCTTATTATTTAGGGGAATTCTATTCGAGTTCCCATCAATTAAGACAATGTTGTCATGTCATAATCAATCAATCCATTCTACTGGCACTATCAACTTTCTAGTTTCGTTACCGTTGATAAGATGTGAACTTCTCAAGAGACTAATAATAACTCATAATCCTTCACAAATTCAAGGATATCAGGAGACACAACTACCATTAAAAGAGTAAGGTCAACGCATAATCTACGCGATAGAAATTCAAATCAGATACAGACGAAAACATTTAATGAATATGAATATATCCCATGTTTTCATAATTTGAGTACGCATTCCAAAGCTTCTCGGATCGTTACCCAGGTCATTCAAATGAAATGAAATCAAAAGAAATGATAGGAACGTCGATACATCCAGTCGGGTATCAACACTTGGTAATCAGATACTTTTCCTAAGAATCTCACTACGGGAGAATTGGACAAGAAAGAATTGTCAATTGTCAAATAACACAATTTCCACAGATGAGTAAATTCGACTCAGAAGAATAGATGCTACAGGCACATATGTAGGTGTCCCTAACACTATGTCCCTGTTTTTCACTTCTTGCAGATCTCATAAAATTTAATCTTCCACAATCTTCAAAGAAAATGTAGTGTTTATTAATCAGTTTTATGGTGACTACTAATCAGCCTTGCATGGTCAATTCCAAATTGTATGTAGGCGCGCAACTATATACAATTTCAAGATTAACGATGCAATACTCAGTTCGTCAAAAATTTTATCATCATGTTTATAATAAAAACATTTTCATGCTTAATTCTTAAATAAGAATCAAATATGAATTTACAAAGATTTTCTTTGTTATGAAAAAAATTAAGTTTTCCAAGGTGTTTCACAAACAACGTTATTTCGATAACGATTACTTATAAATCTCACTTTAAAAATCCTTTCGGTGATGAAAATTCAATCTTTATCAAGGGATACTGTTTTATCTTTATAAAACAATGAGTGATCTGCAAAAGAGTGATGATAAGTTGTTCACGAAGAACTAACTACAATATGCTAGGAAATGAGCTTAGCCAATTAATCATGAGGTTCATGACCTCGATGTCACTCAGAAAGAATAATTCACAACGTAACTCAAATCGAGATGAGTACTTGTTCAATGGTTGCATCACTAATGCGATCATTAGGATGAAGCAATAAAAGATAGATAACATCGATACATGTAGAATTTAGCAATCAAAGGTAGTATTTTTCATTAATCACAAACAAGTCTAAATTGTACCGTAACACATTACGTGTCACTATGTCATACAATTCCAAGAACTCATCCTACCAACTGATGTCTCAGTTAAGTTAGGGATTATTTTTAAAAGATACCACAATGAATACTAATCTACAAGAGTCATTAGGTGTCCCACCTGTCCCGGAAGATCCATTGGTCCCAATTCAGAAGAAGATTTCTTCAATTTATTTGTTGGACACTGGGCATCCTCGTCATTGGAAAATGGCCTAGGAACAACCCTTAACACAAACTAACAATCATTTAAAACCTTATAATTCAATCACAGGACTTAACGACTTCCTCTTAACAATTTCATATTCCATACGAGTTAAATTTTACTTTATTCAAGTTTCAATCAACTTATACTCAATGCGATATCCTACCTCATTCTCCAATACTTTCAACTTTATTCATAAACTTCAAAAGGGCAATAAAAGCTCGATATGAACAACACTTATTCCAATCCTATAACTCCTTACAACAATATTTATCAAATGAGTCACTAGTATGAAATGACTCACACAGTCAATTAGACTTCTCGGAAAGGTACTAGTGGCATGAGGCTTTTGGGTAATGGTTCCAAGGACAACCTCAAGTGCAACATTCACCCTTTCGATTTCAAATTTAAGAATTGGGTGACAACGAATCAGATGACATCTTTCTCGGTGGTAACATTTTGTCAAACTCCACTCTATAAAGAAAGATCGTCATGACATCGATATCAGATATAATCTCGCCAATTCTTCTTTAATATCACAATCAACTAATATCTATATTTCTACGAATATTAACCATTTTGTTGGGATCATTAATATCCACAACTTGGTTTAGATCTAGGATAGCTAGAATTCCTACGAGAATAGCTTCGATTAATTTACTAGGGGAGTTAGGGTTCCTTGTGACAATCTACGTCGTATAAATACCTCGTATAAATATAGAAATAATCATCAAAAAATCATGTAATCAAATTACAACATATATATATAATCCAAGTTATATATATATTAAAATAACACTTCTCAGTCTGGCCTTGTTGGTAACTCAGGAATTCTTCGGCACCGTTATAGTCAAAAGATTTTTAGACATTTTTAGAAAAATGTTTATAGTTAAAAGATTTTGAAATGTTTTATTCAAAACCTTGGTTTTAAAAATCTTTCGTTCTCTATAACGAGAGCTCTGATACCAAGCTGTAACACCCCCAAATTTACACAATTCAATACAGCGGAAGACTCGTTGGTGTTACGGGATAGCACATTACTCACATCATAGACAACACATAAAAATCGCGTCGTTTAATAATAAAAGCATTTCCATTCAGAAATATCAAATTTACATAGGTCCCAAGTCACATTATTTGATACAAAGTTTTATAAAGCATTTGAATGGAAATTATGGTTTAAGTGCGGGCCATGAATTCTTGTTGTCTTCCCGAGAATTACCTTCAAGTACCTGAGACAAAACATGTTAAAAGAAAAGGGTCAGTGATAACGCCGAGTGAATTCATAGAGTTTAATAAAACCATTAATATATCATCGGTACATAATTATTACCGAAAATCATTTTATACAAATCTTTATAATAGGCCATAAAATAGCCAAGTCATTTTATACAAATCCTTATCAAAAATCATAATATAGACATTTGCCTTCAAAATCATTATACGAACCATTGTCGTTAAAAACATCATACAATACGTTTTATAACGTTATATAGAGTCGAATAAAAATCGTTATATGAATATGGTTATGTAAAACAAAAACACGAACATAAAATCAATAATAAGACCCCGTATTGCTAGTCAGGCAATATATCGTAATTCGGTGCGTATAGCAGTATTTCATTATTTGGATTATTATAAACCGCATGACATTGTTACCTTACTACAACAAACAACGGGTAGCTAGCCCGAAACTCAATTTGCCCATCTAAATTAGCGTGTCGTCACAATAGTCACGCTTGTGTAAATCTTCTCATACATAAATTTGCTTACCAATCAATGTGGCACGACGGGGATCAACCGTCAAGGCGCGAACTGGGGTGATCGTCCCCAAATAGTACTATTATATGCATAAGCGTCTACCAAATCCCGGTAGTTCACAATTCATGCTAATGGGACTTTTAGTGACATAACCTAACTTAATAATCCATTTCATTTCATCTATCGGGTCATTTAATCATTCATCGGGTCATACAATCATTCGAGTCCAAATCAATAAACAAACAATCGGGACAACTAGTGTCCTAATTCATAAAAACTAACATGTTATCTCCCTCACATGTTTATAAATTTCATAAAAACATTTAAAAGAGTGCGAGGCTATGAACTCACATTGATGTGGAAAGGCGATTATCGGCGATTTGGATGTACGGTACATGCTTCAATCACGGAAACCTAGACAAATAATACTTGTCTTAGACTTTTGTCCAATGACTTTATCAAAATAACAATTATGTATATATATGATGACTTTATACATATGATGATGATCAAGTGGGTTTATATATTCTCATTCACTCATTTTTGTGTTATGTGTTGACAACTTTTATATTAGTTTACTAGTTTTACCTATTTACGTGTTTTAGATCCAATAAGCCTATTATAAGTTTATTAACTTGTATTAATCCACTTTATACTTGTATTATCAGTATTTATACTTTACATGTTGGGCCCAAATGGGTTAAGCCCAATAAGAAATTTTTATAAGTGTTTAAATTATTTAGTTAAATTATTAGTCCAATATGTTACCTTAGCTCGTTAATGTCTGTATGTCTTATAGTTCTGGTTCTATCGGTTTTTACTTGTATTAGGTACTTATATATCAGTATATGACTTTTAAAAACTTTACATTAGACGGGTTTGATCGTCTAAGTTTTAATTGGCGAAAAACGTTAATTTTACGGTAATAGCCGAAAAAGTCGTAAAAATCATGTTTATAGTTTTTATACTTATAAATCTTATTCAATTACCATTTTTATAAAGTGTCCATTTATTTAACCTTATACATATTTATATAAATGAAATTTATAAGTTAGTGGGTTTTAATTCACATTTTATACTATATTAGTTTGAGTGCTTATATAATACTATTAAACATTAATTCTTCAAAATCTGATTTTTAGTTTCATGTTCACCAAAACAGCCATATCTAGAGTTCTATATGGAGATAGAAGCCCAAAGTTTTATGTCATAAACTACATGATATGTGCTTCATTTAACTCTTCTATGGCTACTGTTGAATCAGCTTCTAAGTATTTTATAAAATTCGTCCAAAACAGTGTACTCAGATTTGCACTCTAAACTTGTTTTGATCATATCTCACTCATTTTATGATTCCATTGCATGGACAACTCTCACATATGTACAAGATTCATATCTTACTGTATATTAATTTATTCAAGCCATTTTATCAGTTTATTATATGATTCTTTACTGTTTTATACAGCCTACTTAATTTAGCAAGATTAACCATTTTTACATATAGTTTTTCATCTTTTTACCCATGTTTATTAACACCAAATCCCCACATAATATTTTTATCATCATATATCATCATACATATATACATTAAGAAGAAAATACATGATTACATAATAAAAATAACAAGGGGATGGGGAGAACAATCTTTATACCACCAAGGTTGTGTAGTTTTTCATCAAGGCTTGGATTTTGATGGCAAGACTTGTGATAAACCAATATTATCTTCAAGTCCACCAATATTCAAGAACTCCTTGTGTAAAATCAGCCCTAAGACTCCATAGAAACTCCTCCTTGGATGTTATAATCACCACCAATCAATAGGGCTTCAAAAGGGCTTCATCATGTCTGTAAATAACATAAGATTTCATGGTTAATTTTGATCAAAATGGGTGTTTAGGGGGAGAAAGTGGACGGCACAAATGGAGTTGAGAGAGAGAGTGAGTTGTTTTGCATGAGTGGGAAATGAACAAATGGTTTAGCTAAGTGGTTTTGTGTAGTTGTAAGCTTATTTTGTAAGCTAAAATGACAAGTGTAAGTAACTTGTCAACAACTTGACACCAAGTTGTTGTGGTGTAGTATTGTGGCCGGTTATTGATGGGGGGTGGGACAAGTGTAACTTGTTTCATCCCCTATTAATTTACGGGTACTCCTCGATTCTAGTTTCCTCGATTTGCGTTCCCTCGGGTCGTTTTACGAAAAACGTTTTTATAAATTATGAATCAACGGCACAAAACGAATCTAATAAAAATTGTCTCATCAAAAACGGAGTTCGAAAACGTAAATACGTAATCCTAAGGTTTCTGGTTTAGTCGTAAAGGACGTTAAATTATAATCGTAAGTCCTAATCTCTTCTCATAAATTTGTGAGTTTATGAACCAACACAAATTTAAAATTCCAAAATAATATTCACGGATAAATTTATTTTCTGAAATGTCGGACTGTCACCAAAACGGTGTATGTAAACGTAAGCACGTAACGTTGAATCCTCCGGTTTAGACGTAGTCGGTGCTACTTTAAGACGTAAATCCAAATTTCTTCCCATAAATAAGTGACTTCATAATATAACATTAGAATAATATTTTTAAATAATACTTGAGAATAAAATATCAACCATAAATTGACGGATTGTCACATATTGCCTAGTGTTATGATGATCCAATGTTATTCAAAAAGGTTCATGATATAATTTTAAGTATTTTAGAAAAACTTGGCTTTTAAAATTTGGCGTTTTTCATTGATAAAAACCAGCCTCTATAGGCGGTTCTTTATCTCTGGCGGTTCAAACCCGCGGTTCTTTATCGATAAGGAACCACGGGCAGTAAAATCTGTCGGAGCGCCAGTTTGATTATTTTATTCTTTTTCAAACTACTATCTCTCTCTCCCAAAAACACACAGCCGACGGTTTATCATATTTCCACCATTGTTTAAGCTCCAAAAACATTCAATCACTCAAATTAATTGTTTCCAAGTTGTGGGTTTCACTCATCCTTCATCTAACATCAGTTAATTGTAAGTATTTTCTTTCAATTTCATCTATTTTGTTCTAGGGTTCATCCTTTCATAATTGGAGATTTTTAAAATTGAAATTGAATTAAAACCTTAATAGAAATATGGGTTGACATGGTTATTTTACTATGATTCCTTAGGGTCATATTCATTAAGATTTTACTAAAACCCACTTGTAGAACAAATCCGAATTTTGATTAAAATATGGATTTGAAATGAACCCATGAACAAATAGGTAATGACATTGTTAATGCTTACCTAAAAACCTTGTTTTGAAAAACCAATGTTCTAGTCCATTGTTGATCCAATATAGTTCATATGTTCTTGGTAAATAATGGAATAGCTAAATTGTGAACTTGAGAATGATATGGATTCAATCCTTTGTTTGTCAAGAGATTGATATAACACATTCTCATATTTTCGATTTTTGATTTTGATTTTTCATATGAGTGATTGGAAATCTATTTTTTTCTTGTTTGTATTTAAGTACTAATCATGCATTCACAATACCAAAAGGATCATCAACTCACTAGAAATTATATGCCAAACATTTCCCAAACCTATGCTTCCACTCAACTTCAAAACTCCTTTCCATTTCTTTCAACTCGAAATTTCCATGAGGGTAGAGTCGTAGATGAAGAAATAATGGGGTACAATTATATCAAGTCTATGTTTGGTCATATTGGGTTTGATAGCTTGCTCTTCATAGAAGAAGATATATATCCCTTGTTTCTTCTTGAATTCTTTAGCACTTAATCCATGCTTGAATTTAATGGCGAAATCTTCATTCGTTTCATGTTGAATGATCAAATCATTCAATATTCCCTCGATGAGTTTGGTGATATTCTTGGTGTGCCATATGTAGGCACTTGTCGTTTTACGGACAAATGGAGACTTGATGCTCTCTTGGAATCCAACGACAAACCTCCAAATGACATCACCGAAGTTGATCTAAATTTCATCTTTGATATCATTTCAGAAGAGCGTGATGGAAACGTTGTGAGAAGCCTTCATACTAATGTGCGAAATGTGAATCGCTATGAAGTGCTCTCAAGCGACCTTAAGGATTTTATGGTCCAATGGGCAAATATCCTTAGGGAGAATGTATTTTGTCTTGGTGGAAACCGAGATCATATCCCGGCTTGTATGGTGCATATGTTGTTTTGCATCTTTACATCAACCGAGTATAATTTGGCATTCTATATCGCTCGACGTATAAATTATGCTCTTTCCAAGCCCAAAACAAACCTTCCCTATGCTATGCTTCTTAATCGCCTTTTTAAAAGGGTTGGTCATGATTTTCCTCACCTCGATCTTTCTCGCTTTCACCCGGTTCATCGGGTTATGTTGCCTATTCAAGAGGTATATGAACGAAAGCCTAGAAGTGACTGAGGTTTGCGAAAATCCGATCATTAAGAGCCGGATGATGAGGACACCCGAATGCCAACAAGTGATGGTGATGGCGTTGGTACTAGTTCTCATTTCAACTCTTCGAGTAATTCCCATCCATCCTCAAACCCATTCGAGGATGAATATGAAGACTTAGCTCCTCCGCCTCATCATTCTAGTGAAGTACCGGAAGATCTCAATATGGAGCATCTCTACCGTGAAAATCTTAGAACTCGAGGTGAATTGCATGAACATCGGGTTGAGTCAAGGAAGGGATTCAAGTTCTTGGGAAAAATGATCAATGGATTAGGCAAGAAAAGGAGGTGAAGACTTTGAATTGTGTCAAAGTTTACTTGTCTTGTGATGTTTAAAACATTTGCTTATTATTACTTTGGTTTGGTTTTGTATTAACTTATGCTACATGTTTGGATTACTATTTATTTCAATCCTAAATGTTGCTTATGCCATCATGTTTGTGATTTACATAGCTTTGTGCATCCTTTATGATAGTTAGCTTCTTAGATTTTGGTCAGTAGTTAACTTTGGCTTGTGAATCCTTTGGTAAAAATCTGGGTTAACCAAAATTTGGGATGTGAAATTTTTGAAACACCTCTGGTCGCGGTTCCATATCGACCAGCGGCTCCTTATCGATAAGGAACCGCCGGTCCTAGATAAGGAACCGCCGGCCACTGTGTTCGACAGAATCTTTTGCTTTACACTATTTTCTTGAATCTGTGTAAACATTGCATGATTCTTTGCAAAAACCTGCACATTTTCTAAACTAGGTTACCTAAATTCATTATTCACCTAAAATGATTGTAACCCATTACTAGTTTGGATCATCCCCTCACCCATTTAAACCCACCTTGTTAGTCATGTTCTTCACACATCAAAACATCCTTCCCTAACCCTTAAACCACCTTTGTCAACCATGGTTTCTACAAAAACCTCAAACACTTCCAAAACCTCCACCCCAAGGAAAACACTTAAGATTAGGATTAAGGTACCCAAGCCTAACTCCTCACCCTTTCACACACCCAAAAATGAGATGGTTACAATCCTCATTTCCTCTTCACCTTCACCACCCCTTGCACCATGCAAGACAACCTCCTTCCATGGTACTAACCAGTCTATTGGTTCTACCTCCTCTTCATTCCACTCAAGAATGAATGAGCTCTCTTCACCCTTCACTCCAAGTGCACCCTTGGATGTGACTACACAACCACAACCAATCCAAAGCATTCCTTTTGTGAATGACTTTGATGACACCTTGGTGACTTCACCATTTACCCCTCCAAACTCACCCATTTCACCAACCTTGGAGAACATACCTCCACACTCACCCATTTCTACTTTGGAGAACTTGCCTCCACACTCACCCACATCACCCTTGGAGAACATGCCTCCTCCACCTCCATCACACTCAAACATTCCAATTTCGGGTGTCCCACTTTCCCTCCTCTTGGGTGATCCTTACTATGGGTTTCAAGAGACTCATGGTCCTAATTGTCCATGTTGCCTCTACAACCACTACATCATCCATAACCCTAGGATGGAAATGTTTGGACTACATAGGAGGTTGCAAGAGTTCTTGCTTGCCTTGTTCTCCATGCCTCCTCCTATGAGATGAATGATGATTTTTCTAAATAAATGTTTTTCAACAAAACCAAGCCAAAGAAGACTACTCATCTTGATTTAATGTTAAGCTAGCTTTGTATTAGTTAGTTGTTTTTTATTTTCATTTGTCATTGTATATGCTTCCTTCATGAGTGTTTCATGAAGTTGATCTATGGATTTGTCTTTATGTGTTTCTATCCTTATGTGCACATTAATCAACTTTAATTTGAAATTAAAATTGAACATAAATCTATCACAATATCTAAAAACTTGACTAAAATTGGTTCAATTTGATATCTAAATATTTTGTCACCCTTTGTCAAGACATTCTTTGTGAATGTGTTTCTTTTATGCAACCCTAGCATAATTTAGTGCTAATAGAGGTAAAATTCCAAGATTTGCAACTTTTTGAAAAAGTCTTAGTTTTTCTCAAAAACCTGGAAAAACTTGGTATCAAGTCCACTGCATGCGGCTCCTTAAAGTCGCGCGGTTCCTTAAGTGATAAGGAACCGCCGGTCCCTATAAGATACCGCGGACAACAACTAGCTTTTGACTCGTTTTTGGTCAAAAAATAATTTTAAAACCCTATACCCTGTCAAGATTCCTTGTTTACTCAATTTGGCTAAACATTCCTTGACACTTCACTTTTTGCATTCCAATTCTTACCTTGATTACATTCTACTTATACCCCAACCTTGAGATTTCATTTTCCCACCTTCCCAACCTTAGAGAATTCATTCTCACACATCTCCAACCTTGAGATTTCATTCTCACACCTTCCCAACCTTGAGATTTCATTCTCACACCTTCACAATGCCTAACTCCTCCATTCATGAAAGTCCCTAATCAATGCAAGAAACCCTAATCTTAACTTAATCAACACAAGGTATTACTTTTCAAACGTAATCTTATTATTGTATAGTAAAGAATTACATGTGTTATGGATAACACAGTTTGATGACAATGTGGTGTGCACACTTTGAACAACAATAAACCCTAACTTATGAATACAGTCGTAGCTGTTTGATTCACTAAGTTTTTTTTTTTTGGGTAAAGGGGACTGACCCCGGTAAAATATATTACACCAAAAAACGTTGAAGTACAAACGGATGTAGGTGAAGTCCTACATCACGGCTCGTTACATGGGCTACAACCAGCACATAAACAATGTGCACAAACCACAAAACTTACATAAGAATAACATGCCACTCTTATGACTACCAAATACATTGGAAAAAAGAATATAAATAAACATTACACCGCCGATTTTCCAACATATAAAAACCAAAACAGTAATTTCGTTTCCAAAAAAGCGTTTCCGAGTGTTACGCCATGATTACTGCATAATGCCAACCCGTGTTGATCAAACACGTGACCTCCACATGGTAATAACCAAACCGAAACCCTAAGAAGTGTAGGGTATCGAACCAGCCGACTCTCCCAATCCATAGCAACAAAAAGCACTCATGCATGCACCTCCAGCTCACGAACAACAAACACGGACATCCTGAACATCGTAGCAACCTTGCAAAGATCAAGTTATCATGAAAACAAACCTAAAAGGTTTTGCCAACGATCAAAAAACGAGTACCACTCGTAACTACTCATAGCGAGTAGGATCATGTTACCCGAATCATAAGATTAAACGAACCAGTGGTAATCATGATAACAAAGCACACGATCCCCAGGATTGATATCGCAACCCTTAAGATGAACAACCTGTCAATAAAAACCCTAATTAAAGAGTTTACCCGATGCGATACCATGCGTGGATCCCACGAGTAGAACCTCCACGCAGTCGACCAATCGACCCATATAGATGTACAAACAAAACAGAGATCGAGAATAACCAAACCAAATCGAAACCCTAATAAAGAATCAAAAATGAATGAAGGGTAATTAGGGTTTCGAGATGGGCGATGTCCATTAGATAGACAGATAGAAACCAAAGCACAACCATTCTACAATAGTAAAAACCTTGAACCGAATGCATATCTTACGACCAAAAATTCCTAGATCTGATCCAATGAGACGAATGGTAACCTTAATCAGAAGCACCAAACGAAACCCTAAATAAAGAAAAAAGAAATTAATAACAAATAAGATAGAGAGGCGGTTGCTAGGGTTTTTTAGCCGGAATTTTAGGTAGAATGGTGGCCGGAAATCGCCCCCCTAGGGGAGGGAAAAAACCCTACTTCAACTCTTTTAAAGATTCACTAAGTTATATGCACTAATGTTCTTAATATCTCAAAGTGTTAAACATTAATGCATGGATACACATCCTATTTATAGTGTTACGAGTTTGACTTAAACAGTACTTGATGTCGACTACACAAGCTTTTACAAGTTCCCACATCAGTCACATGATGTCCTTCTATTCTTGGTAGTCTTCCATTATGCTTTAAGGAACAGTTGTCAAAAACAGTTTCCTTATTCTTCATAGTCTCGAACACACAAATGGCATGTCCAAAGTGTGCTGAGAGTTATCAGGGTATTGCCACCCCTGTTAACTCTCAACCCCTCAGAGTCCCTGATACATCTTGGCTGTTATCCATCACAGCCAATGAGTATGTCTTCAGGTAATCTTCGACTTCCCTGACAATGTCTCTGACATGGACTCCTCTGAGGTTTCTCACAGAGACTTGGATCTCTGTGAGTCTTGCGAAACTTGCCTGCCTCCTAGGCACAGGCAAGGGACTATCTAACAGCCTAATTATGTTTAAATCAATGATCAGGGAATCTAACAAGTTTAGATTCCCAACAATCTCCCCCTATTTAAACATAAATAATGCTAGATCTAACTAAGTTAAGGTAAGTGAGTTTAACAGCTTGTTCTTACACATAACAGATCTAAACAAACATACCTCATGATTTTATTAAAACTTAAAGAAAATTACAAATGCATTACATAAGCAAAAAAAGATGAAGGTAAAAAGGGCTGTGAACATCTTCAATAGTCATCATTTTTAATTCTTTCTTCAGCTTCAGCCAAGTCTAATCTGTTATCAATTTCATCCTGCAAAGTCTTTGCAAACTTCTTGGAATACTCTGTGTTGATCTTGAGACACTTCTTGTGACAGAGTAGCTGAATAGTTGAAGCCAAGCACAGCTCATCTTCCCTCTGAAAAGCATACTGGAAAGCCTTGTTCATGAATGCCATTCCTCTTTCAGGCTCTGTGTATGTCTGACCATCAACAGGGCCAACAATACCATTTGGGAGGATCAAATCCCTGTGCATACCATCCACTTGAACATCTTCAGTAACAAAAGTTTCGTTAACAATTTGTGAAATTCTTCTCCTTTTGTTGCCTGTCTTTGGGGGTTCTTGTTCAAAAAGCTATGGTGGGGGATCAATATTGAGTTTGGCTGCTGTTTCCTTGATCCAGTTAAACTTGGCCTTAAGAGTTTTAAGCAGAAGGAAATTTGCCTGTCCAGACTTTTTGGCAGCTAAGGCTTCGAGTTCGAACCATTCTGATAACCCAAGTGTCTTTAACCTGAAGTTGTCAAACACATCCATATTTCTCTGTTGGTTTTCCCTCCATAAGATCATCTGTGGGGTGTTTGTGGATTTATGAATGGTGTATTTGAACTTGGTTATCTTGCCAGCAGCATATCTGTTGTTCACGCAGGCATCATAGTCAACTTTGACTTTCCTTAAAGCCTCAGCGCGTTTTGTTTCCATTTCCCTCAACCTTTGTTTTTGTTTTTCCCTTT
Organism: Glebionis coronaria; assembly: GCA_025667525.1. Taxonomy (NCBI): domain Eukaryota; kingdom Viridiplantae; phylum Streptophyta; class Magnoliopsida; order Asterales; family Asteraceae; genus Glebionis; species Glebionis coronaria. The sequence continues at coordinate 340,559,087 of CM046877.1, forward strand.
CAGGTGGTGTCATCTTCCTCAGAGTAGCTTCATTCAATTCTTTGGCTGTCTTGAGCTCATTTAATCTTTTGAATTCTTCAACCTGTTGCTCTATTTCTTCAGGGGTCAAAGGAATCTCATCGGAAGGTGTAAAGGTTGAGAATTGGGAAAGGTCTGTGGTGGATCCTCCTGTCTCTAGCATCGCAGCTATCTTCTTAAGTTTGGTATCAGTATCAACCAAAACTATCTCCTTTCCTTTCTTCGAGACAGAGGACTCCACACTTATGTTTTTCAAAACCTCAGCTCTTTTGATAAACGCTGTCTGAGCCTGAGTTTGAATAGCTTTTGGGAGAGAGCGAACAGTGAATTTTAATTTCTTGGCAGCTGGCTCATCATCATCCTCAGGCTTGCTGGTGTTAACCAAAACCAGAGACTTTGATGAGTCAGCTCCATCTTGAGTTTGTTGCTCCCCCTGAATATTATCCTCATCATCAGGTATTATAACTGGTGTGATGACTTGGAGAGGAACAGGTGTAGTGGTGGGGTTAGCTGATGATGAGCCTTGTTCAGCAGATGCAAGGCTGAGTGTTGTATTTTTCTCCCCCTCACGTTTATCCTGACTTCGCAGATGTTTGGATGAACGTGCTTGAAAACGTCTAGCAATCTGCTCCACAGAGGCAGCCATGGCACGTTGTCTTTTTCTTGAAGCCCTGGCAATCTTTAGCAGGAGGTTGGCATTTGCATTAGTATTTGCCTGAACACGCCTGACAATAAAGTTAGCATGGTTGTATTGCCTGGTGCGAACAACATTAAAGTGCCTGTGCATGGTGTGTTCATGTTCATGGAACATAGCAGGGACGGCTGAGTCAATGGCATCCTTTATTCTTGTTGACAGATAACCGAGTCCCTGGGCTACACCTTTTCTTGCACCATCCTGAATTGGCTCAGTCACAGCCTCAGTCACAGCCTTTTTGATGATGCCTGGAAATGTCACAGTAAAGTTGTGCATCTCAGACTTGATCACATCCAGCTTCCTTGATAAGCGCTCAATATCAGATTGATGATGGACTGGCTGAAGATTCTTGATATTGAGGCTTTGCTGAGCATAGTCATCCCCCCTTGGTATTAAGTCAAAGTTGGTCTGGGCAGGATGATCAAACATGAGAAATTCTGCTATTGGCTCATAAGTTGGTCTTTGGAAGACTGTTGTTGCTGAGGTAGCAGAGTTTGGAGTATCAACAGCTTCCTTGAGAGGAGAAGTCTTGTCACCAGCTGGTGTAGACACAGCTATTTCTTTAGGAGCAGAGACAGACAGCTGGTCTTCCTCATCTTCTTCATCCTCTTCATCGAACATTCCCTCAGGGAATTCATCTTCAGGCATTTGCTCAATATCAGAGACATAATCCTCTAATGAGAGCATTTCTTCATCAGCATTTATCACAGGCTCTTCATCATTTGGTTTGTCCTGAGTTATTGTATCAGCCTCCTTTTCTTGTTGTACCTGAGATTCGATGACTGGCTGTACAATTTCAGCCTGCAAATTTGTTGTAATTAGTAACAGGGAAAAATATAAGGGGAATGGTCGCCATTTCGCTGTCCCAGAGAGGCTGAGGGTGATTACTCAGCCACTCCAAAGGATAAATCCTTGGGATTCTTTTAAGTGTGAATAAAGTGTGGTTAATGATCGCCATTCGCTGCCCCTAGGAAAGCTGAGTGTGATTATTCAGCCCCCCCAAAAGGTAAAAACCTTTGGGACTCTTTTGATTGTGAAACATATGTTGTTTATGGATCGCCAGTCGCTGCCCCTAGGAAAGCTGAGTGTGATTATTCAGCCCCCCAAAAGGTTAAAACCTTTGGGACTCTTTTAAGAGTGAAACATATGTGGTTGTAGGTCGCATGTTACGCTGCCCCTAGGAAAGCTGAGGGTGATGATTCAGCTCCCCCTGAAAGGATAAATCCTTTGGGACTCTTTTAAAGAGGGAACCAAGAGGCTGTGTGAAGTACAGCTGATCAAGGTTGAGACATTAGTGTATTCAGGTTGTTGTTAGCCTGAATATTATCTAGAGGGTGCAGGGTCATCGGGGTGCTTTATAAACACAAATGAATCATTCCCTGGTGCAAAGACAGGGTGTACAGAAGTCTTAAAGTATTCTAAGTGTATTGACAGACTCCTATGGGTCGAGGATTACCCTAACTTCACCACTCTCTCCTACAGACAAATGAGAGTGGCTGCTTGTGAACCTCTAAAAATGTACACTGATTACCTGTGAGATATCAGCTTGATCAGGCTGGTTTCCTGTCGTCTCAGCTGACTTTGAGACACTAGACGCCTGTTGTTTGTCAGCCAAAGAATCCGAATCCACAAGAGTATCTAGACCAGAGGAGGTGTCAGTCTTCTTTCCCTTGGCCTTAATAACAGCTTTGGAGTGGGAAGAAGAGGGGATTTTCTTCTTCTTAGGCTGTTGGCCAGATGAAGCCTTGGACTTAGTAGTGTGCTGCCCAGAGGTCAAAGACATAGACTTGCCAGCAACACTAGAAGTATTCACCTTCTCAGAGGAAGGGAGCAAGGGCTTCTCAGCGTTTGGTACTTGGTTGGCCACGTTCAGCATATGGGCGGTGACAGGGATATCTTCAGCTCCTATTTCCTTGTAGATGGCGCCTGTGATGCGATAGGGCTTAAGAGCAGTCAAGGCCTTGTTGTGGTAGTTATCTCCCAGCAGACTTTCAAAGATCAGGGACAGGAAGCGCACATAACAGATATTCTTTTCCCTGACCTGATTCCTTCCCTTCAGCTGTTCTACCAGGTTTGAGAAGAGAATGCTTCCAACGTCAACATCAGCTCCCCAGATTAATCCATAAGCAATAGCCTGATGGTTGAAAGACATCTGATCCTGTGATCCCTGCATTCCTCCCAGGGACTTAATGATACATTGATTTTGTATGGGGTTCTAGACTCTCTCTCGATATCCTCTCGAATTGATCTCGGTCTTAAGTGGAATGATTGTTCTTGGTTACTAAAAAAGGGGTTTGGATATCTAGTCTACTAAAAAGTTTAAATGTACTAAAATGAAAACTTATATCAAAGACAATTAATTTAATGACAATTAATAAAAACTTGAATTAAAATTAAAATTAAAATTGAAAGTAAAATATGAAATAAAAATGGAGGAACAGAAGCAGTAACAATTAATAATACTCAAAAGATGACTGATTCGGAAGTTTTAACCTTGATTCGGAACTTTGCTCATCCGGAACTTTTCACTCGGAACCCCTTGATTCGGAACTTCGTTCGGAAGTTTGGCTCGGATCTTTATGCGGAACTTTCACCCGGAACTTGGCTCGGAAATTTGGTTCATCCGGAAGTTTTGCTTCATTCGGAACTTTAGGTTCATCCGGAAGTTTTGCTTCATTCGGAACTTGAGGTTCATCTGGAAGTTTTGCTTCATTCGGAACTTGTACTCATTCGGAAGTTTTTGGAAAAGAAACTCAGTCGGAACTTAAGACTCATCCGGAACTTCAGTTCATTCGGAAGATTGGATTCATCCGGAACTTTCTGTTCGTTCGGAACTTTCTAAAAGGAAACTTATTCGGAACTTAAAAACTCACTCGGAACTTTTTTAAATAACATTCATTCGGAACTTTCTAGTTCATCCGGAACTTAGTGTTCATCCGGAAGTTTTGATTCGTCCGGAACTTTTCAGTTCATTCGGAACCTGGGAATCTCAGATACAGTAACTACCCGAAGAACAAGGAAACACGATTTTAATCCAAAAATCACCAAGTTTTTCACCAAAAACTTAAATAGACTAATCACTAAGCATCTACTAACCATAAACTACAAATCCCATCAACAAAAACACAAAACCCAACAACTTTTAAAGATCAAAACTCAATAAAATAAGAACTTGAAAACTTGAATAAAAAGATGATGATGAACAAGATGAAATGGAAAGATTAAACAAGAACTTGTATTGATGATTGCTGTTTTAGCAATAACAAAACAAAGATTAAAATTACAAGATTGAAAATCAAAGATCAAAATCACCAAACACCCTAGTGGTGATGGTGATCCTACGAAACAGAAAAGAGAAAAAGGTGGAGGAGAGAAAAACTAAAAACTAACTGGCACTATGTGTGTGAGGGTGGACTATTTATAGCCTTGTCTTTTGGTTGGTGAGTGGGCTTTCTCTCGTTCTTCTTGTCCTTTCGTCTTTTCAGAAAAGTTTCCGTTTTCGATTCTGATTCGGGATTTGTCGTCGATTAAATTTAACTCGTCTTTTAATTTCTTCGTTTAATAGACTTGAGTTTCTTCGACTTATGTAAATCTTCCATCCTTGGTCCTTTTCTTCGATAAATCTTCGAATAGTCCCAGTGACTTCAAATCTTTTGCATCTCTTGGACAATAGACTTTATCTTGAGTCCTTTTCATCAGTAAAACCCGTGCAATCCCATGTTTTCTTCAATATTCATCCGGTTGGCTCTGAAAACACAATAAACACAAAAACCACGCATAATTCCAAACAAATGATATTAAATACGTGTTTTGGTCTAGTTTTAGCCAGAATTAAGTGGTAAAAGGATGGGTGTTTACACACCTATCAAATCCCCTACACTTAACCATTGCCATGCCCTCATGCAATGCTTAGTGATAAAGCAATTTTTGCACTTTTCTCATAATTAATCAACCTTGGCCTTATTAAAATACTATTTAAACAAAAATTAAAATACTAGAAGAAATTAAAACTTTAAAATAAACAAAAGGATAGAAATAACTTGCAAAGAAATCAAGGACTTACATTAGGGCTTTGTTGCTGCGAAGATTTATCACCCTCAAGTTTCACGTTCCCCAAACTAAGCTTAAAAACGAGATCATTGTTATTATAAGTTAGCAATTCAAACACTTACACACATGGCTTAATTAAATGCTTAAACTCCCTTATTCCTAGGTGTATCTCTTATATTTTATTTTTGTCTTAGAATGATCATGAAGATGCATTTTTGGACTTATTTCGATAGTTTATTAAGGCTGAAAGCAAAGTAGGACGATTTGATCAATAGTTAGCTAAAGGACAAAATCTCTTAAAACTGCTTCTCGGGATATCAAAAAGTTCATATCTTGGCATAACTTGGTTCACGATTTGAGACCTTTCTCGGGCCGATATTTGGCATGTACTTCATACTTCATATCTTGAGAGACGTGCTTGAGATAATGGTCTTCTCATCTTTCATCGAGTTTCTTCACTTGGAGACTTTTGAGAGGTGCTCCAACTTTGTTGACCACGACTTCATGATTATTTCTTCAATCTCTATTTGGGATTTTGAGATACAACGATCCGCCTCCTTTTCGGACTTGGATCTATTTATCCTCATACCTTGTTAGGGTCTTTTCGGATAGACTTCTCCATCATCTTTATGGGAGTTGATTGCTTTTCGTCGTGAGTCTTGATCCTTCATATTGACTTTGGGAATAATGCTTTTCACATCACTTTGGATCTTTAGCAATAAAATGGAATCCTCATGCCTTGTTAGGGCCTTTTTGGACTCGCCAATCTTCGCGCCCCGCTTCATAAGTTATGCCTTGGCTATGAACTCTTATCATTACCGAGCAACTTTTAAACGATCTTGGGCTAGAAGCTAAGTAACTTTTCAAATCGTACGACCTTACTTATTGCAGATAAATTATTAGCAAGTGATGGGAGAATAGGCAAATAATTACACCAAGTGAGCTTGTGCAAGAATACCGACTTATAATTGACTCTATCATTTCTCGTTCTCCACAATTTAAAATCTCAAGTAATGAGACTCGTGGATGCTTAGCCTAATAAACCAATTAAGGTCTACATGGTTAAGGATACTAGCTAGAATAAACTTGGATAAGTCTATTCGGGTTGAGTCAAAATAATCGCAACGGGCCTAATATGTCAAAGACTTCTAAACTAGCTACACCACTTTATTAATATTTTTGACTTTATTGCGGGATATATACATATGAAAGCAACGATAAAAAATTAAAAATTGCGACTAAATGGCCAAAGTTAATTAAAAATTTGAAAAATGTTGAAAAAGATGATTTTCCGGTTAAATGAAGGCATTTTCATAGAAAAGTCCACTTAAAACTTCGATAGAAGTCCCCCCTACACTTAAGATAAACATTGTCCTCAATGTTTAAGCATGTGGGAAAAGTCTCTCATACACTTATGACATTGTGCACGTTGGTTAACTCAAGTTGAGGAAGAGACGACTAAAGTGATCAATTTCAAATGTGAGTTATGAAGAAAATTGAATCACGATAGTTGAGAGATAGAACCGGATTTTGGATAACACGGGAGCACGGTTCTTCAAAGATTCCAAGAGTGCACTTATCCCTGTAATCACATCACCACACAAAAACAAACACCCTATAGAGGTCCCCCTACACTTAGGAGGTTAAAACATAAAAAGATAGATACTCGGGCTGCCTCCCGAGGAGCGCTTGTTTTTGATAACCGAGTCACGAGCCTGACTCGACCCAAAATTAGTTCATGGGGAACGTGGTGAGGGATGGAATCACCTCCTGAGAGGTGTCCTCACCAAAGTACAACTTCACTCGTTGGCCATTCACCTTAAAATTAGGTCCATTAGGTTGAGCGAGCTCGAGAGTACCATATGGAAAAATTTGGGCAATGGTGAATGGGCCGGACCAACGAGATTTGAGCTTGCCCGAAAAGATTTTCAACTGAGAGTTAAAAAGTAAGGCTTTGTCTCCAACATGGAACTCTCGGTTTTCGATATTGGAGTCGTGAATGAGCTTAGTTCTTTCCTTATAGATCAAAGAATTTTCATAAGCCTCATTCCGAAGTTCATTGAGCTCATTGAGTTGGATCTTGCGTTGGTCACCGGCTTTGTTGATATCAAAGTTAGCCCACTTCAAGGCCCAATAAGCCTTGTGTTCCAACTCAATGGGGAGGTGGCATGCTTTCCCGTACACAAGACGATAAGGCGTACAGCCGATCGGGGTCTTGTAAGCAGTACGGAAAGCCCACAAAGCATCATCAAGTTTATCAGCCCATGAGGCACGATGCTCTCCCACGGTTCTTTCAAGAATTCGCTTCAGTCCTCGGTTGGATATTTCAGCCTGGCCATTAGTTTGTGGGTGGTAGGTTGTGGAAAGACGGTGATTTACACCGTACTTAGCCATGACTCTAGCAAATTGGTCATTGCAGAAATGAGTCCCACGATCACTAATAATGGCACGAGGCACACCGAATCTAGCGAAAAGAGCTTTCAAAAAGTTACAAACCACCCTTGCGTCATTAGTAGGTAAAGCTTTGGCTTCAACCCACTTTGAAACGTAGTCAACGGCTACAAGGATGTATTTGTTTCCTTTAGAAGAAGGGAATGGCCCCATAAAGTCGATACCCCAAACATCAAAGATTTCACACTCTTGAATGAAATTCTGAGGCATCTCGTCTTTATGTGTGATCGTGCCTTGTTTTTGGCAAACATCACATCGTTTAACCATATCGTGAGCGTCACGATATATGGAGGGCCAATAAAATCCCGAATCAAACACTTTTTTGGCGGTGTAGTTGGGACCAAAGTGACCACCGGTGGGTCCTTTGTGGCAAGCATCAAGGATTTCTGAAGCTGCCGGTCCGTCAACATATCGGCGGATAATCAGGTCGGCACATTGTTTGAATAGGTAAGGGTCGTCCCAAAAGTAAGTCTTAATGTCGGTGAAGAACTTTTTCTTTTGTTGAGACGTCAACCCTTCCTTGAGAATTCCACCCGCCAAGTAGTTTGCAAAGTCCGCAAACCACGGGGTTTCATTAGATTTCGAATTTATAGACATTAAGGTCTCCAAGGGAAAAGAATCATTGATTTCTTTGTTCGGATGATCCCCTTGGTAAGGATCCTCAAGTCTGCTGAGATGATCCGCGGCTAGGTTTTCTGCTCCTTTTTTATCGCGAATGTCGATTTTAAATTCCTGGAGCAGCAAAACCCAACGAAGAAGTCTTGGTTTGGAATCTTGCTTTGTCAACAAGTACTTCAGCGCGGAATGATCGGTGTATACAATTTTTTTTTGGGTAAAGGGGAATCCTAACCCCGGTAAAATATATTCCCAAAAACATTGAAGTACAATGGAATGTAGCTGCAATGCTACATTAACCTCAAGCAAATGCCTGAACAACCACTACATCATATGACATGCCATATGACCTACTAAACAATTACAAAACAAATAACACCAATAGGAAAAAACCACCTAAAGGTGCATGAACAATGAAAGTAAAACATCATCATGGACCAGGCTGATGAGAACCATGCCGATCATCAATCGATATGACTTCTTCAACCTCACTATCACTCTCATTGACTACACCTTCCTTGGTCTTAAGACCATCCTCCCAATCTGTACCATCATCCATCTTATCCCAAAGAGCACCAAAAGAATTATGAGACCTCTTATCCTTATCATTAGTCTTAGCTACAAAACTCGAGGTTCTGTTATTCAGGAAACCCTTCTTAAGCAAAGAATCTGCCTTCTTAGGATTCTGACCCGTTACATTTGTTTTAGAGGATTCACCTCTCTCAACATTACGGAACTGAAGATTAAGGGCTGGTTTTGTTAACTTAATACCTGCAACTTGAGGTTGCTTCTTCTTTCCTTTATTCTTCTTGTTTTTGACCACCTCAAATCCATCATTCACCAAATCTTTAGTAACATGAGTAACCACTTCCTTATGCACTTTCGGACACATATCACTATTATGATCAAAGATCAAGCATGTAGCACATCTTGGAGGTCTCCATTCGTACTCAATATCAACAGTAACCAATGAATGCCCTTTTCCACTACCTTTAGGGACTGCAATTACCATCGAATCCAATAACTCCATTTCAGCTGAAACCTCAACGAGCGCCCGAGCATATGTACTCCGACCCCACGAGTTAACACACATATTACTCGTGTAAGAATCCAACATAATAGGAGTGCCAATTTGGGTCGTGATAAGACTAAGACCAACCTCCGAATAAGCAACAATCGGCACATGATGAATCTTAACCCAAACTGGTGCTTTCTTAATCTCCGCCTTTTTCAGATCAGTAGTAGGCGACCAAATATTCAAAATCATGGGAACCATCCTAATCAACCACGGGCCATTTTCAAGGACTCCTTCCATTCCTTCCCTCGTCTTGAATTGAAAAAGGAAAAAATCCTCATGTAATTGAACGCGTATCAAGCCAAATCGTGCCCACGTATTTTTAACATAATTTTCCACCAATGGAAAAGCTAAACGTTTACCAATAAACTGCCCGTATAACGTGTGCTTAAATCTGGATTCAACCTCTTCAACAGCAGCATATGGAAGTGCAACTCGTGCTCCTTCAACATGCTCATCACATCGTAATTCTGATATCTTCACCGTCTTAGGAATAGTTTGGTTCATACCACCCTCATTTTGAAATATCGAGGCAAACGAACCCTTCTGTGGACTATTGACATTAGTATACAAGTTAGCACACCCCTGAAGCAGTGAACCCTTCTCCTTACCCGCATTAACAGCAGGTGTCGAATCAGCAAGTCTTGAAACAGCAGGAACAGCATCTTGTGTCGAATCAGCAAGTGTCGCATGCGACTCAGAACCCTCTTGTGTCGACTGAAGACCTGCTGCATGCACCACAGCAGGTGAGCTATCCGTATTACTAGGAGATGAAACACCCATCTGTTCTCTCAATCTGATCATCCTAGCTGCCAACGCATCCATGTCAACCGGAACAAAACTGTTATCCATCTCTCTAATCATGAAACTAATCAAACACAATATTACAAAAACCCTAATTAACAAATTAGGGTTTTATACCAGTACCTAAATAAACCTACCCAATCTCCATACCGATTAAAATAATAACAAAAAAACCCTAAAAAATGCAGCGGCGCACAGCACAGAACCGAAACCCTAAAAACCAGTCATCACCTTAGACGTTCTATTCAATGAATCTGTATATCAATATTAATTAAAAGAGCTGATAAGAAAGTTTCGTATACAACCCTAAAAAAAAATAACGAAACCCTAAAAACTATCAACCCTAGAATCAATAATAGATATACAGCCACCAAGATAGAACGAGGAGAAGGTAATAGATCAGATCAAAGGGGAACGGAAAAACATACGGCGGCCGGAAAACACCTAGAGAGAATTAGGGTTTTCTTGAGTATTGGTTTATTTAGATTAGTTTTTGAGTATTGGTGTATACAATTGTTGTAGAAAGGACAAGATAGGGGCGAAATTTTTCAAAAGCATAGACAACAGCTAAAAGCTCTTTTTCGGTTGTTGTATAATGCAATTGTGCCCCCGTCATTGTCTTGCTAGCGTAATGGATTGGTTGGAAGTGTTTGTTCACTCTTTGTCCCAGAACCGCACCAATAGCAAAGTCACTAGCATCGCACATCAACTCAAAGGGAAGCTCCCAATTAGGGGTAACCAAGACGGGTGCCTTAGTTAGCTTATCCTTTAGCGAGTTGAAGGCTTCAAGACACTCTTTGGAAAAGATAAAAGGAGTATCTTTTTCCAAGAGGTGGGTCATCGGGCGAGCGATTTGAGAAAAATCTTTGATGAAGCGACGGTAGAAGCCCGCATGACCCAGAAAACTTCTCACACCCTTCACGGTTGAAGGTGGAGGCAACTTGGCGATAACATCGACTTTAGCACGGTCTACTTCAAGACCGGGTTTAGAAATTTTGTGTCCCAGCACGATGCCTTCTTTTACCATAAAATGGCATTTTTCCCAATTCAGAACAAGGCGAGTGTCTTCGCACCGCTTAAGCATACGTTCCAAATTGGCCAGGCAAGAAGAGAAAGAATCCCCGAAGACCGATAAATCATCCATGAAGACTTCCATGGTTTGTTCAACCATGTCATGGAAGATAGCTAACATGCACCTTTGGAAAGTCCCGGGGGCATTGCATAAGCCAAAAGGCATTCTTTTGTAAGCAAATGTGCCATAGGGACAAGTGAATGTAGTCTTCTCTTGATCTTGGGGATCGATGGGTATTTGGAAATAACCCGAGAAACCATCAAGAAAGCAGTAATATTCATTACCCGCTAATCGTTCAAGCATTTGGTCCATAAAAGGTAGAGGGAAATGATCCTTTCTCGTGGCATCATTGAGTTTGCGGTAGTCTATACAAACTCTCCACCCAGTAACGAGGCGAGTGGAAATCAACTCGTTGTGTTCATTGGGAACAACGATTATTCCGCCCTTCTTGGGCACACAATGGATTGGACTAACCCATGGGGAATCCGAAATAGGGTAAATCATACCCGCATCAAGAAGTTTGATAACCTCTGTTTTGATGACTTCATGGATTTTTGGATTCACCCTTCGTTGGCTTTGAATTGTGGGCTTAAAGTCGTCCTCCATGAGAATTTTGTGTGTGCAGAAGTGAGGATCAATTCCACGAATATCAGAAATCTTCCAAGCAATAGCCTTCTTATGATCTTTCAACACGGTGATGAGTCGGGCTTTTTCTTCTTCCTTTAGGTCCTTAGCAATGATGACTGGCGACTTTTTCTCTTCTTCAAGGAATACATACTCAAGATGGGGCGGCAACTCCTTAAGTTCCAAATCCGGAGGATTATCGACGGGAGGCGTCTTCGAAGTCGAAGTATCGATAGCAATGACCGTGGGAGATGGAGGCGAAGGATTATCTTCGTTGAGAAGATTGTCAAAGAAATTCATGTCTTCATCCCCATCGGTGGGAGAATCATCAGTAGCTAAATTCACATCTCCCATGGTATCTTCAAGATTGTTCCAAAATAAATCACTATCTCCAAATAGAGACAACGATGAATCAATAGAGGACACGGTCTCAACATTGGGAAGAGAGGTAGGAATACTTTTGCAAGCATCATTAAAGTGTTCTTCACAAGCCTCATCAAGAACGTCAATACAATTAACACTCTCATATGAATAAGGCTGTTTAGACAACTTTCCCATGTTGAAGACTACTTTATCATCACTCACTCTCATGATAAGCTCACCGGCTTCAACATCGATGAGAGTGCGACCGGTCCTCAAGAATGGACGACCAACAATTAGTGGCACACGGGGGTCCATCTCGTAGTCGACGACAACAAAATCAGCAGGGAAGGTGAATTTGTCGACTCCTACAATGACGTCTTCGGCTATCCCCACTGGATAAGCAACCGTACGGTTAGCTAATTCCAAAGTCATTTTGGTGGGGACTAGCTCAGGGAGAGACAATTGCTTCCAAACGCTTAGAGGCATTAGATTAATACTGGCGCCTAGATCGGCTAGGGCCATGCAATTCTCTACTCCCGGGAAGTTGCAAGGAATTAAGAAACGACCCGGATCACCAAGCTTGGTTGGTAATTTCCTTAAGAGCACTGCAGAGCAATTCTCATTAAGTTGGGTGTTGGCAATATCGAGGAGCTTTTCCTTGTCGCTCAGAAGATCTTTAAACATTTTCGCGTATTTGGGCATGTGAGCGAGAGCCTCAGCGAAGGAGATATTGAAATTCAGTTGTTTAAACATCTTAAGAAAGTTAGAAACCTGAATATCGTCCTTGCTTTTGACCTTCTCTTTCCTCAACCTAGATGGATAAGGTATATTGGAAGAAGAGGAAGGCTTTGAAAGAATAGGATCACTCACATCCTTGGGTGGAGGAGGGGTAGAAGGAAGAGGTGGAGAAATTGGGGAAGGAGAAGGATGAGGAATAGGAGCAGGTGACTCGGTCTCCTTAGTCACAATCACTGGTGGAGGTATAGGAAGCTCGGGTTCCTTGGTACCTTTGCCACTGCGAGTAGTGATTGCTTTCATCTCCCCTCTTGGATTCGCAACGGTGTTACTCGGAAGAGTACCCGAAGAAGAGGGTTGATTACCTTGGAAGAAACCAGCCATCATGTTCCTCAGATCATTAGTTTGGCTATCCAACGTGTTTCTCATGTTAGCTCTCAAATCGTTTCCTTGTTTGACCAAGTCTGCTTTCAAGTTGTGCACTTCCTGTTGGAGATTTTCCACGATCACATCATTGGTCCTCATGTAGGTTGCAACCTCTTGGTGTAATGCAGTGGGTTGGTTTGGAGGAGCATTGTATGCGGGTGGTTGATAAGCAGGTTGTTGGTAAACTTAGTTGTTACGTTGAGGTGGTTGTTGTTGCTTGTGAGGAGGGATGTATGGTGTACGAGGTTGTTGTTGTTGTTTAGGAGGGCGGTTAAGGTTTTGTTGTTGGTTTGGGTTGTTTTAGGGAAAACCGGGTGGTGAGAGGTAGTTGTTGGAGCGGTAGCTAAGCAAATTACGGTCACCTTGAGGTCTAGCTTGATAAGCAGGTTGAGGATAGGTGCCATATGCCGCATTCACATTCTCAGCAGGGTAGTCTTGGGTGGCGGTACAAGTTGTGTAAGAGTGAGGACCACCGCATATCTCACAAGCTTGGCTGACAGCGTTAACTTGAGCGTTTTTAGCGTTGTTGCTGTTGTTGTTGCTGACGGTGTGGGTGACAAGCGATTCAAGAAGTGTAGTGATTTTGTCCAGCCTCTTGTCGCTGTCACTAGTGCTAGCACTAGCGACATTGGTCCGAACACTCTTGGTTTGCACACGAGACTTATTCTCAATGATATCCCAAGCAGCATTGGAAGTCTTAGCCAAAAGATTACCCCCCGAGGCACTGTTTAGTGAATCTTGGTCACTCATGCTTAAACCATTGTAAAAAGTATTAATTTGATGTACTTTCGTAAAACCATGTTGTGGGCATTTTCTTAAAAGATCTTTGAAACGATCCCAGATTCACTGAACGACTCATCGTACTTTTGTTCAAAATTTATGATTTCATTCCGCAAAGCGGTAGTACGAGAGGGTGGGAAAAAGTAATTGATGAATTTGGTTTCCAAATCCGTCTCGAGAGAATACTCTGTGGCGGTTCCTTAGCAAGCCAATGTCGGGCTTGTCCCTCTAAAGAAAAAGGAAAAAGTTGTAACCTGATAACCTCTTGTGGAACACCATTGAATTTGACCGTGTTGGTTAGTTGCAAGAATCTCTTGATATGGTCGTGTGGATCATCAATGGTACGTCCCAAGAATGGTTGAGCGGAGACTATCTGGATAAAGCCTGATTTTAGCTCAAAGTTGTTGGCGGCAATTGGAGGTATGACAATTGGATCCGTGTTGCCGTCTACATGAGCTTGCAGCAATTCAATCATCAGGCGATTATCCGGAAAGGGCTCATTGTTGTTGTTATTGTTCATGTTGTTGAAAGGCGGGTTGTTGTTGTTATTATTGTTGTTCAGAGGTGGTATATTATTGTTGTTTTGTACATCGGCCATGTCTAAGTGATCGAGAGGCTCGGGCTCTTGATAAGACGTGGATCGAGTGCGCATACACCTACAAAAGAACAAACAAAGAAAAACAAAGCAAAAATATTTTTGGTTTTTATGTTTTTTAATTTTTTTGTATTTTTGAAAATTTTATATTTTTTAGGATTTTTTTGAAGATTTTTAAGAAAAAGTAACGTTCACGGGGAACGGATCCCAAAATCCAAGTTCTCACAAAAAACTTTTGATCTTAACGAGAAGAGCCGGCAGCGGCGCCATTTGATACATTGATTTTGTATGGGGTTCTAGATTCTCTCTCGATATCCTCTCGAATTGATCTCGGTCTTAAGTGGAATGATTGTTCTTGGTTACTAAAAAAGGGGTTTGGATATCTAGTCTACTAAAAAGTTTAAATGTACTAAAATGAAAACTTATATCAAAGACAATTAATTTAATGACAATTAATAAAAACTTGAATTAAAATTAAAATTAAAATTGAAAGTAAAATATGAAATAAAAATGGAGGAACAGAAGCAGTAATAATTAATAATACTCAAAAGATGACTGATTTGGAAGTTTTAACCTTGATTCGGAACTTTGCTCATCCGGAACTTTTCACTCGGAACCCCTTGATTCGGAACTTCGTTCGAAAGTTTGGCTCGGATCTTTATGCGGAACTTTCACCCGGAACTTGGCTCGGAACTTTAGTTCATCCGGAAGTTTTGCTTCATTCGGAACTTTAGGTTCATCCGGAAGTTTTGCTTCATTCGGAACTTGAGGTTCATCCGGAAGTTTTACTTCATTCGGAACTTGTACTCATTCGGGAGTTTTTGGAAAAGAAACTCAGTCGTAACTTAAGACTCATCCGGAACTTCAGTTCATTCGGAAGATTGGATTCATCCGGAACTTTCTGTTCGTTCGGAACTTTCTAAAAGGAAACTTATTCGGAACTTAAAAACTCACTCGGAACTTTTTTAAATAACATTCATTCGGAACTTTCTAGTTCATCCGGAACTTAGTGTTCATCCGGAAGTTTTGATTCGTCCGGAACTTTTCAGTTCATTCGGAACCTGGGAATCTCAGATACAGTAACTACCCGAAGAACAAGGAAACACGATTTTAATCCAAAAATCACCAAGTTTTTCACCAAAAACTTAAATAGACTAATCACTAAGCATCTACTAACCATAAACTACAAATCCCATCAACAAAAACACAAAACCCAACAACGTTTAAAGATCAAAACTCAATAAAATAAGAACTTGAAAACTTGAATAAAAAGATGATGATGAACAAGATGAAATGGAAAGATTAAACAAGAACTTGTATTGATGATTGATGTTTTAGCAATAACAAAACAAAGATTAAAATTACAAGATTGAAAATCAAAGATCAAAATCACCAAACACCCTAGTGGTGATGGTGATCCTACGAAACAGAAAAGAGAAAAAGGTGGAGGAGAGAAAAACTAAAAACTAACTGGCACTATGTGTGTGAGGGTGGACTATTTATAGCCTTGTCTTTTGGTTGGTGAGTGGGCTTTCTCCCGTTCTTCTTGTCCTTTCGTCTTTTCAGAAAAGTTTCCGTTTTCGATTCTGATTCGGGATTTGTCGTCGATTAAATTTAACTCGTCTTTTAATTTCTTCGTTTAATAGACTTGAGTTTCTTCGACTTATGTAAATCTTCCATCCTTGGTCCTTTTCTTCGATAAATCTTCGAATAGTCCCAGTGACTTCAAATCTTTTGCATCTCTTGGACAATAGACTTTATCTTGAGTCCTTTTCTTCAGTAAAACCCGTGCAATCCCATGTTTTCTTCAATATTCATCCGGTTGGCTCTGAAAACACAATAAACACAAAAACCACGCATAACTCCAAACAAATGATATTAAATACGTGTTTTGGTCTAGTTTTAGCCAGAATTAAGTGGTAAAAGGATGGGTGTTTACACACCTATCACTTAACAATGTGGGTGAAGAGGACACACCACATAGGAGTAAAATATTTAATCTTCAGAGGGGATTTGGCTAGGACCTCAGCTGGTGTAAGGGCAGGGTTAACGTCATGGCAAGGGTTGAGTGTGGCCAAGGCTTCCTTGACAGCCTTTTTGTCAACTACCTTCAGGCATTCATCTCCATGCTTCAATCCGACCACACTAGAAAAGTCTTTAAGGGAGAAGGCAAAAGGGTGTTCATTGCATGAAAGGCTAAATGTAATGGTGTCTTCTACCACTTAGCAGAATACCAGAATTCCCTAAGGTATTCTTGGTAAAAGGTGGATGGGGATTTGGTGAAGGCTTCATTTAGGTCACATATCTGCATGAAATTTACCAGATCTGAATAGGTGCTGTTTGGTGCCTTAATCCATCCAATGGCGTTGTTGGAGGCGAGGATGCTCTCGTTGATCTCGAAGTTAACATTTGAAGCTTTGGGAACTGAAAACGCCATGGATTTAAGGTTGAAGGTGAACGAAAATGGCGGATGGTTAAGAGAGATAAGAACTTAGAGAGAGAAGTAGATTTTAGAATGGTGGTGGGTGAGAAGAGAAAGGAGACAATATATATTCAAACTAAGTGAACAGTTATTCAACCGTATTAAATGCAAGGTGCGAAAATGACTGCTCAAGTGGGTCCCCTTGACCTTTCAAAAAGTTTGTCTCCTCGTTATCCGAAAAATAAATGACTAAATATTTGAGAATGTTTTTTGCATTTACTTGGAAAGTAACTACCTAGTTTCATGTGAAAAACATTTAATATAGAACCAATCATTTAATGAACAATTTAATATCAAGCCACAGGCTTTGAGATATTGAGCATCCCTAGCTCAGCAACTAGCCTGTTGAACGAAGGTTCAGCCAAAGGCTTTGTAAAGATATCAGCTAGTTGCAGCTCTGTGGGAACAAAATGCAGCTCAATATCTCCCTTCATTATATGATCCCTGATAAAATGATACCTGATATCAATGTGTTTGGTACGAGAGTGAAGAACAGGGTTGTTGGATATGGCAATGGCGCTGGTGTTGTCACAAAAGATTGGCACTTTGTCATACAAGATTTCATAGTCAGCCAATTGACTTTTCATCCAGAGCACCTGAGCACAATAGCTGGCTGCAGCGACATATTCTGCTTCAGCTGAAGACAAAGCCACAGAGTTTTGCTTCTTAGCACTCCATCCAACCAATTTTCCTCCTAGGATTTGACAACTGCCTGAAGTGCTTTTCCTGTCAATACAGCATCCAGCATAATCTGAATCTGAATAGGCCTTGAGATCAAAGCCTGATTCCTTTGGATACCATAGACCTAGGGATGGTGTTCCTTTGAGATACCTGAAAATTCTCTTAACAGCCACTAGATAAGATTCTTTTGGGTTAGCTTGGTACCTTGCACAGAGACATATGGAGAATTGGATATCTGGACGACTAGCTGTTAGATACATGAGTGACCCAATCATGCCTCTATATAAAGTCTCATTGACAGAGACCCCTGACTCATCAGGGCCCAAGTTGTTGGGTGGAAGCATGGGGCATTTCACTGATGCACAATCAGCTAAGTCATATTTTTTAAGTAAATCCTTAACATACTTTTCTTAAAAAATTGAAATTCCCTTAGGACATTGTTTAATTTGAAAGCCCAAAAAGTAAGTTAATTCACCCATCATACTCATCTCATATTTCTTGGTCATTAATTTAGCAAAACGTTTACTAAGATTGACATTTGTTGACCCAAAAATGATATCATCCACATAAATCTGCACAATGATGAAATCACTCTTGTCCTTGAAGGTAAAGAGTGTTTTATCAATAGAACCCCTGACAAATTTATTTTCAGTTAAGAAATTTGAAAGAGTTTCATACCATGCTCTTGGAGCTTGTTTCAGACCATACATTGCCTTGTGAAGTCTGTACACATGGTTGGGAAACTCGCTGTTCTCAAATCCTTCAGGTTGTGCAACATACACTTCCTCAGCCAAATCACCATTGAGGAAGGCACTCTTAACATCCATCTGATACACAGTGATGTTCATATAGGCAGCATAAGCAAGGAAGATTCTGATGGCTTCAAGTCTAGCAACAGGTGCAAAAGTTTCATCATAATCAATTCCTTCAGTCTGAGAGAACCCCTGTGCTACCAGTCTGGCCTTGTTCCTGATGATGTTCCCAATTTCATCCATCTTATTTCTATAGATCCATCTAGTGCCTGTGATATTCTTTCCAGGTGGAGCTGGCACTAGTGTCCATACTTTGTTCCTTTTGAACTGATTGATTTCTTCTTGCATAGCAGCTACCCATCCTTCTTCTACCAGAGCCTCAGCTACTCTTTTAGGTTCAATTTGTGAGAGAAATTCAGCAAATAGACATTCATTGGCTGAGGCTGACTCTGAGTCTTGGATTCGCTGTCTGGTTGTGACCCCTGCATTTGGTTCTCCAATGATATTGACAAGAAGAATGTGTTGATCTCTTGACCACTTATTTTGAGGAGCTGGGGATTCAAGGACAGGGGTACTTGAGGGCACAGCTGGTACAATTTGAGTCTCATCCTGCTGACTAGGAGGGCTTTCTTCAAAGACTACTTCAGTGTCAGAGTCTTCTTCAGCCATATCAAGGGAAGCTATTTCATTATCAGCAGGAGAATCTTCAGGGATTTGAAGAATTGGTGAGTCATCAATATCATGAGAAGGACCATCAGAAATTTGAGGTTCTTCTTCATCAAGTTCCTGAGAGGTAGGAACTTCTATGTTGTGAGTAGACAGAGGGTCAAAGGCAGGGACATAAGGAGTGAGAGTGAGGGAGTGATGATGACAGGTAGGTCTGGGTTCTGTGAACTCATCACTTGGGAAAGAAATATTTTCATTAAAATCTATTTCATCACCCTCTGTTCCTGTTCTCTGTATGACTTCATCATCTTCATTGAATCTAACATGGAATGTTTCTTCTACTTCTTGTCTTCTGATGTTGAATACTCTGAAGGCTTTGGCTGTTGGAGAGTATCCCAAAAAGAAACCATCATCAGCTTTTTCATCAAACTTTCCAAGTTTATCCCTGTAGTTATAAATAAACACAGGGCACCCAAACACATGAAAATAGCTGACGTCTGGAGATCTTTTTCTGAAAACTTCATAGCAGGTTTTACCATGTCTTTTGACAATGATTGATCTGTTTTGAGTGTAGCAGGCAGTGTGAACAGCTTCTCCCCAAAATTGCTTTGGTAAGGCTGCACCATTTAACATAGTTCTTGCTGCTTCAATCAAAGTCCTGTATCTTCTTTCAGCCACACCATTTTGTTCAGGGGTACCAGCTGAAGAGAAGTTCTGAGAAATCCCTTTTTCATCACAAAAAGATTCAAGTTGATGATTCTTGAATTCTGTACCATTATCACTTCTTAGAGCTTTGACTCTAACATCATTCATATTTTCAACCTGTCTGATGAAGGACATGATGGTTTCAACTGCATCACTTTTCCTTCTGAGGAAGAACACCCATGTGTATCTTGAAAATTCATCAACTATGACCAAGGTGTATTTGTTGTGATTAATGGTTTGAGGTTTGACAGGCCCAAACAAATCCATGTGAAGGAGATGTAAGCACTTGTCAATAGAGAATCATTGCCTAGTCTTGAATGAAGACCTGTGATGCTTTCCTTTGACACAGGCAGAACAAGTTTTGTCTTTGGAAAACATTACTGAAGGTAGACCAGCAGCCAAGTTTTGAGTGGCTATCTTATTGATGTTCTTGAAGTTGAGATGAGACAGTCTTTTGTGCCACAGCCAATTTACACTTTCAGAGGCTTTGGCAAGAAAACAATTTGAGCTGTCTTCAGAGCACACAGCCATGTTGATGACATAGACATCTCTCCTTCTAGGTGCAACCAGCACAACATCATTGTTTTTGTTGAATATGGTTCCCTGAGTCTTAGTAAACAAAACCTTATAGTCAGCATCACATAATTGGCTGATGCTAATAAGATTGTGTTTAAGACCATTCACATATGCAACCCTGGTAAATGTAATCCCATTGCAGTTCACTGAGTCATATCCTTATGTGTCACCTGAAGAGTTATCTCCAAACACCACTTTAGGACTTGCTCCTTTGAGTATCTGTGCAGGTATTGTTGAATCCCTGTCATGTGTCTAGAACAGCCACTATCTAGATACCATACCGATTCCTTGAGATATTTCTGCACAGATACATAGAAACAGATTAGTTCCTATGGTGAACCCACTTTCCAGTGGGTTCCCTGAATTGCTTATTAGCAACTCTTGTGTTCCTGAAAAACTTTTGGCGTTGGGATGGACAGTTCATTGTTTCATGGTTATAACTCCCACAGATATCACACCCAGGGAAGTCACCACACTCGTCTGAGTGATGGTCTGTGAACCCACAGAATTTACAGGGAAGATAAGGTTTGTAATTTCCCTGTTGCCTTTTGGAACTCTGTGGTCTGTCCCTAGAGGGTGTCTGAGCTCTTTTAGCTGCCATGTGTCTGTCATGATATAAGGTCGAATGGTGAGAATTTTTACATACATTGCAATAAGGTTTGATTAACCTTTCCCCTTTGGGTTCACCTAGGACTGACTTAGGTTCATGAGAAGTAGAGCATTCAGCGGAAGGCTTAATGTGTTGTTTCAAGAGTTCTACTTCTTTCATAAGAGACAATAGGCGATCTTCAGTGGTAGGTTCAAACTTATTCACAGCTTTAGTAGTAACAGGCTTAAAAGCTACTTGTTTACCAGTTTGTTTAGCAGACACATGAAAAACTTTAGCTGGAGGATTTTCAATATCTGTCCTAAGTTCATCCTTAGCAGATCTAGAAGAACTGCTGGGTTCAACTCCAGAGAGTTTGGGCAAGGGTGGTAGCTCAGCCACATCTTCAGAGACAGGGTCATTTATCAAAGAGGTATCTGACATATGAATAGTCTCTGTAGATTTAAAGACAATGTCTTTGGGTTTGGTGAGAATCCTCAGCTTATTTTTCTTAGCAGATATATCCCTTTTTAGGTCAGCAGGCACTTCATCCCTAAGCAATTCATCAATAGTAAACCTAGCACACAGCCATTTTTCAATAATCTTGTTCAACTCAGAGACTTGATCATTTAAAGCAATGTTTTTCAAGGTTAATCTAGCTACTTCATTTTGTAGGGATATTTTCTCTAAATTAACCCGCCTGAGGGTTTCACATTCAGCCTTAGCATTTATCATTTCAGATTTAACAGAGTGAAACTTATCAAGTAGATTCTTTCTTTGTTCCTCAACAAAGTGTAAATCAACAATGGTGTAATCAAGGACATGCTTACGTTCATCACTATCAGACATGGATAAAAGCCTGTGTACCTTTTTCATTGTGATGTCAACCCATTGTCCTGATCTAGCATCACCTTTTCCAACAGCTGGTTCATCCTTAGCTATCGCCATAAAATCCCTGACTCTTGTGGTGTCTTCTTCATCTGAAGTCAGTGGCTCATCATTCCAATCATAAGTTTCAGCAACCAACCCTTTCTCTGTCATTTTCTCACCACCTTTCTTTTTGGACAGAGCTTCAATCTTCAAGTTCATTTGTTCTAACTCAGCTTTAAGTGCCTTGTACTTATTTTTGTAATCTTTCTTCTCAGTGTCTGAAGAATTGGATTGAGATGAGTTGTTATGTTGTTTGAAATTGTAGGGTTTGGATGAAGATGATGGATAAGAGGGTGAGGATGTCTTGGTAGAAGGACAGTCTTTTTGATAATGTCCAAGATTTCCACAGGCAAAACACGTTTCTTTTGACCTGTCAGTTGGTTTACTAGCTGATCCTACTCTTCCAGATCTTTTGTAGTATCTTCTTTGGTTGGCTAGCAACGCTCTTTCATGGAACTCTGCATTGAGGTCTGACAAGAACTCTTGGCTGCTACGGGTATCTTCTTCAATATCAGAATCGCTGTCATGAGGATGTGTTGCAGAGATCAATGCTTTGGACGATGCTCCTTGGACTATAAATCTTTCAGTCTCTGATTTATAGATAGTATCGATCATCCCTTCTTCATAATTGTACTTACCATAGAGCTGAGCAAGGGTATCATTTTTGATTGAGTTGTTAGCTCTCTGAGTCTGATTCATGCTCAGCCACTTTCTTGGAAGGCTGTTGACAAAAGTAGCATTGATCTCAGCTTGACCAATAGTGACATCATTCATAGCTAGGTCATTTAGAAGAATCTTCAGCCTAGTATAGGTTTGCTGAACCTTTTCACCTTCAAGTGACTTAAAGGCATTAAACTGAAGTCTGAGTGCCTGAATCTTTGTCTCTCTTGTTTCAGAGGGTCCTTCATGGCCAAGAATGAGGTCTGTCCACATTTGTTTGGCTGTGGGACACTGAATGACAGACTTCATGATATGCTTGGGAAGGCAGGAAATTATGATGCTTTTGAGACGTTTATCTTGGTTTGCCAATTTCCTATCAGCTGGAGTCCATTGTTTGAGAGGTTTGGAAAGAGGGTTTTCTTCAGTGGATGTAAGCGCCATGGGAATATATGGACCATTTTCTAAAATATATAAAAGAAAAGGTTCAAGCCCATCAAGATATACAAGAAATTGACTCTTCCAACTGGCAAAATCTTCTTCATCAAAGACTGGTACACTTGTAACGTGTGATCCACCTCTTGAGTCAAGAAGTTGGGGTAGATCATCGTCATTGGCAGGAGGGTTAAGTCTTGGTGAAGATGGGTTTGTGGAAGGTGATTGTGTGTTAGAAGTTTCCGGCATGGTGGATCTTGATTATAAAACTGAGAACGATGTTTCTTGAAGGTTTTAATATCAAACACGGCTCTGATACCAATTGAAAGTCCCTAATCAATGCAAGAAACCCTAATCTTAACTTAATCAACACAAGGTATTACTTTTCAAACGTAATCTTATTATTGTATAATAAAGAATTACATGTGTTATGGATAACACAGTTTGATGACAATGTGTTGTGCACACTTTGAACAACAATAAACCCTAACTTATGAATACAGTCGTAGCTGTTTGATTCACTAAGTTATATGAACTAATGTTCTTAATATCTCAAAGTGTTAAACATTAATGCATGGATACACATCCTATTTATATTGTTACGAGTTTGACTTAAACAGTACTTGATGTCGACTACACAAGCTTTTACAAGTTCCCACATCAGTCACATGATGTCCTTCTATTCTTGGTAGTCTTCCATTATGCTTTAAGGAACAGTTGTAAAAAACAGTTTCCTTATTCTTCATAGTCTCGAACACACAAATGGCATGTCCAAAGTGTGCTAAGAGTTATCAGGGTATTGCCACCCCTGTTAACTCTCAACCCCTCAAAGTCCCTGATACATCTTGGCTGTTATCCATCACAGCCAATGAGTATGTCTTCAGGTAATCTTCGACTTCCCTGACAATGTCTCTGACATGGACTCCTCTGAGGTTGCTCACAGAGACTTGGATCTCTGTGAGTCTTGCGAAACTTGCCTGCCTCCTAGGCACAGGCAAGGGACTATCTAACAGCCTAATTATGTTTAAATCAATGATTAGGGAATCTAACAAGTTTAGATTCCCAACAATTCATAACCTTGACATTTCTTTGTCACAACCCCACTCACCCAAAGCTTCCTCATCCAAGCTTTCAAGGAAACCGAAAATCTCGCTTCTACCTATTTGGATTAAGAAGAATGAACCATCTTCTTCCAAACCACCCAAAAACCCTGCCTTCTCTCCAGTCATGTATTGGAATGAGACTTATACCATTAACCCCATCACCGGAGCAAAATAAAATGTTCCCCCACCACCACAATCCTTCAACATCCCTCAACTCAATGACCTTTCAACCTTCCCAAACCTCACAAGGCATTATGAAAACATTTCCTACCCTATTACCCCACCACCACCAAACCCTAGGTTTGATGCCCTACCCACATCAACCGATTTTGTGTTGCATCATGGATCCTCGTGTGCTTGTTGTAGATTTCAACAAATTGAACTTGCTCATGTATATGAGAAGTTAAATTTCCTTGAATTCCTCCTCACTCGACCTCCTCTCCAAGTTTTCGTTCCGGTGGACAAAAGTTCGAATGATGCATCGTCATCTTATTTTTTCAACTAAAGGACTAACTACTCTTAGAGTCTTTATTACTTTAGTTGTTTTAGAGTCTTTTATTTTTTTAAGCAACCTTGGAAAATTATCACTATTAGAATAGCTTATGCTTTGTGGTTTATTTTCCATATTTTTTTTTTGCTTTAGATACTCATATTGAGTGTATGACTATCTACCTTGTTGTGTCTTTTCTTTTATGTAACCTTTGTGTTGTTTGTGTGTTATTTCCTTAGTTCTCTTTTGAGTTGATCATGGTTAATTTTTACAATTGCTTATGGGTGATTCCATCAATTCTAAACTTTAACCCCTTGACAAGTTTATCATCTTCATTGGATTGAAGTTTGATTTTGTCAATTACCTTTTTGGACATACTTAGCAAAATACTTGCTTCTAATTTGATATTTCTTCTCTCTCTCCCTCTCAAGTTACTTAGTAGGTAGTGATCATATATACATTGGTGTTTCTTTTCTTTCTACTAACCTTTGTGTAGCATGTCACCTTAGCTCATATACTTGGTGCCCCAAGCAAGGGGGAGCAACCACCAAGGGGGATCTACTAGCAAAGTCCGGTTTTCTTCAAAGACTTGTGCTAAACTTTTTGCTACGACAAAGGGGGAGAAATGATAGTGATAAACTCGTTAATAATTCGATATTTTGTGTTTCCACGTAAATGAGTTTATCGCTCGTCGTAATAAAAAAGGGGGAGATTGTTAATGCAAGTGATGCCTAAAAACATTATTAGTGTTAACTAATCTTCCTTAGTTTTGATCACAACAAACTATACAACACATTTAGTGGAAAACATAAAACGAATTATTTAACTAACACTATCATCAAGGTAATAATCATATCACTAACCTTTCTTAATCATACTTAGTGACAATCAAAATGATTATCCTTAAAACTCACTTTTGTTAATATGACAAAAGACTTTTTAATATACTTTCTTTTTTAGAAAATGTTTTATTAAAATGGAAAATGTAAATTTGAAAATAGCATATTCCATATGCTATTAGAATATCCTTTGAAGGCTTAAAATACCTCAGATATTCCTACCCCACTAACAATAGATTGTGTGTACAATAATTCTATTAAATCATCATGATTGATTTTATTCTTGTGTTCAAATGATGATTTGATAAACCTATAGACATGCTCAACCGTTGTGTTGATGATTTTAAGCATGTATTTCAAGTGATTGAAGTTGATGAATGGCGGAGCTTGCTGGAGAAGGATTGCGGGTTGCTTTTGTGATGATTGGGTCTACAACTGATTTCTTTCCCTTTTGTCATAAAATTAATAATGTATGGTCATGTATTTTGGTAAAAATGTTTGATGATTGGTTGAGATATTTAGGGGACCTAAATGTTACTCTGATATTTCTAAACTTGTTTTACTTGGGATAGAAGGTTTTAGACAATGGTTAAATTATATCCTTTTATATTTCAAATGTATCATTTTGAGATAGTTTAAAGTGTTTTGTGTAATGAAGTTTGAGTTTAGCACCCAAATGTGTATTTCCGCTGCACAATGTTATGTGGAGGTGTTAAAGATTGGTAATCAGAGCTTTAAGTTATACAGAACTAGGTCGATTTTGAAAAGTGTCATAAACTATAACTTTGGTGTCGAAAATATTTTACAAAAGCACGTAACTTCTCCGCAAGGCTCCGGTAAGATTATTTGTTTTGCATTGTTTTATAGTTAGATGTATCCCTTAAAACTGAAATTATTTTTAGAGTATTTATTAAGTAAATACTATGATGATGTATTGATGTTGTTGAAAGTACATTGAGTACTTGTTATCGTAATTTTCTTTATGCAATGCATATGTATATAATTTTGAATAATGACCTTATATACTGTCGAGGGTCTAGGACAGTAGACCAGATGATGAGCGATTTTACAACTGATTTCTTGCGACTTGTATTTATGAGAAAGTTTGATCGGTTGATGTATGAGAGATACGTGCTTGAAAATCGTGTGATTAGGAGGTTGATGTGAATGAAAAGTTGTTTTATAGGTTGTATTTGGTATGTGGAGATTGAAGTTTGTT
The DNA here is from genome assembly GCA_025667525.1 of Glebionis coronaria. NCBI lineage: Eukaryota > Viridiplantae > Streptophyta > Magnoliopsida > Asterales > Asteraceae > Glebionis > Glebionis coronaria. Next base: position 340,585,510 of record CM046877.1, read on the forward strand.
AGGGCTTGGAAGACGGATGAGATTGCTAGTCTTAGGTCAATTTTGATGAATTTGAGTGCTTGAATTGAAAGGTTTAAATAGACGTAGGTAAGGTTTGAGAGGAAGAGTGAGTGGGAGTCTCATGTGAGATCAATTCTGAGTCAAGCTTGGAAGTTTAGGAATGTTGCAAGTCATACTGAGACTTGCTTTGTGATTAATCTGCCATGTAGGGTGAGTATTTGATATTTGAGAGTGAGCTGTCATCATGTTAGGGATTCAACTTTGAAGTGCAAAAGGGGAAATAGACGAGTGTGATGAAGCTGACAACAATGATAAGGAGGATGAGGAGCTGATGTCAAAGGAACTAATCGCGTAATAGATTTCTTTGTATCTTATTTTCTTTTTGTGATCCAACTTATATAGACTTTGTGTCGTAGCATTGTGATGGAACTTATTATCTTTTAAGTTTGTTCGGTAAATGATTGTAGTGACATACATTGCCACTGTCTTGTTGAATCCTCAACGCAATCTAAATTACCCTCATGATCTATGATATGTCTTTATTAACTCTTTTGAGTTTTGATTGATGAACCATTGTAGTTTGCGTTGTTTGTGCATGTAGTATCCATGAGATGTCCTGATAAAGAAATCCTTCTTTTATCTTGATGGGTATACTTATCATGTTTCTTTCTTCTGTGATGATAGAAGGAGTGGGGGAAGTATATTACTGTCATTAGTGGATTACCACGTGACTAAGTTTCTTGAAATATGCAACCAAATCTAACAACTGCTACTGTGAACACTATGACCGAGCGAGCTATTACTAGAGCACTTGAAGTTGATAGTGCTTCAAGGAATCAAGATGCTGGAGTTAGTGGTGCAGGAGAAAATGGTGCTAAAGTTGATGCTGCTGGGAATAATGATGATGCTGCTGGTCCAGTTGGGAGTGTTGCTGCTGTTCCGCAAGTTTCAAGAGAATGTATATATGCTAGTATCATGAGATGCGGTCCTACTCAGTTTTGTGGTACTGGTGGTGCATTAGAATTGCATAGATAGATTGATAGGATAGAGAGTACTTTTGAGATTAGTGGGTGTTTAGAAACTAATAAGGTGAAATTTGCTGCTGCTACATTTCAGGATGGTACACTAAGATGGTGGAATAACCAAGTGACTACTTTAGGATTGGTTGTGGCTAATGGTAGGACATGGATCGTGACTAACGGACTATTGACTGCTAAGTGTTGTCCCGAGGAGGAACTAGGACAGTTGGAAGACGAATTGAGACACTTAGTATTAAGAAACGATGATATTGCTGCTTATACTAGGAGGTTTATGAGCTGTGTTTGTTATGTCCTGATACTTTTATGAATGACCACAAGAAGATGAAACAGTACATTAAAGGGTTGTCTAGTAACATCAAGGGTGAGACTATTTCTTTAAAACCTAAATCTTTTGATGAAGCTGTTCAGATGGCGCATGCTTTAATAGACGTGGAAGTGCAAGATAAGAAATTAGTATTACTAATAAAATAATAAGAGAAAGTGGGAATCTGCTCAGTCCAACCAGAATCAAGGTCAGAATCGTAGGGATTACCATAATAACTATAACCAAAGACAGAACCAAAACCAGCTTTTAAACTATGGAATGAATGAGGGAATTCATGCTGCCACTATGTCTGGAAGTAGCAAGATAAATCCTAAGTGTTTTCGCTGTACTTTATACCATGTAGGTAATTTTCCACATTTGCAACTAGAGTTAGGATAACCTGGTCATAAAGCTGCTAAGTGTAGGACAAGATGATTAGTCACTAGAATTATTACCTCTGGAGTTGTGATATGTTTTCGCTGTGTGAGGAATGTTACAAGCAAGGGAATTGTCCAAGGAAAGGAAATCGACAAGATAGGAATGTTGTCGCTCCAGCTTATGTTTTGGGTGATGCTGACAAACCTTAAGGTCCGAACATTATAAATGGTATGTTCTTATTTGACACTACTTATGTTAGTGTTTTGTTTGATTTTAGATTAGATAGAAGCCTTAGAAATGTAAACATCCAGTCGCTTTATCAACAGAGAATTAGTAACATTAACAACTAACTATGATGCGGAGTTAACCAATAGAAAGGTTGTTAGCATTAGTTCTATACAGAAAGTGTTCCTTAAATTTAGGGAAGTAGGTGTTTAGTATCGACTTGATGCTCATAAAGTTGGGATTCCTCGATGTAGATTATTGGCATAAATTGGTTAGTTGTGCGTAGTGCTGATGCTTGAGATTGAACCAATCTTCACCATAAATTGATAGCTGCTAGTTTAGATTTTGCTGAGAAGCTGAGTGTTGACTGTGAAAGGTGATGAGTAAACTATCCCTTTTGGGAAGTGTGTATTGTTGGAAAATGATGAAGTAGGTGGAAGAGGGATACGATGTATTTCTAGCTCAGGTAATTAGTGATAGGGTAGTTGAGGAGAAGTTGGGAGATCTGTTAATGATTTGAGAGTATTATTAGGTTTTTCATGAAGTTTTGTAGAGTTGTTGCCGTCCTGTGAAGAGGAGTTCGTGTCGGTTGAGTGTTGTAAGCGACAGGTGTAGTGCTCATGCGTTTCGTCGAGTAGTATTCGTACGCCTTATCATTTGGCACCGTCAGAGTAGAAGGGGTTATCTGATCATTTGCGAGAATAGATGAATAAGGGATGTATTAGATTAAGTTTCGTTACAGTGGTGATCGCCTGTGTTGTTTGTCAAGAAGGATGGATCGTTTCGGATGTGTATCAACTATCGTGAGATTAACAAATAAGACGTCAATCCTAGGCATATTGAGTTATTTGACCAATTGTAAGGGTACAGGGTGTACTTAAAGATCGCTTTGTGGTCTGGTTATCATCAACTAAGAATTAGGGAAGAAGATATTCCTATAGTTGTTTTTGTACTTGATGTGGGTACTTTAAGTTTCAAGTGATGTTTTTGGAATTGACGAACGCTTCTGCAGTATTCATGAACTTGGTGAATCATGTGTGTAAGATGTACTAGGATGAGGTAGTCATTGTATCTATTGACGATATTCTATTTAATTTCAAGAGGAAAGGAGGAACATAAGTAGCATATGTGGATAATTTTGGAAAGATTGGAAAAAAGAGAAGCTGTATGTAAAGTTCCCTATGTGTGAATGTTGGTTGAAATATTTGCATTTTCTACGGAAGTTGATTGACAACAGAGGTATTCATGAAGATATTGCCAAGATTGAGAGGATTAAGGATTGGTCGGTACCAACGACACTGACGGAAATATGTTAATTCTTTGGTCTAAGCTGAGAATTATCGGAGGTTTATCGAAAGGTTTTCACTGATTGTTAAACCATTGGCTAAGCTGACTAAGAAGAATTGGATATGTGAGTCCCACTTATACATCTAAATTTGTAAGTTTCGAGATCTGATCCTTATCAGATGAGGAAGCTACATTCTGAACACTAAAGGGTATGTTGTGTTCTGCACCGAAGTTGTCATTGTTGGAAGGATCTGAATAATTTATAGTTTGTTGTGATGTGTTTCATAAGGGATATGTAGTTGTGGTGTTTGCTTTGAGATTGTAGGAAACATTACTTTTATGGAATCAAGTGTGTAGTAATTAAGGATCATAAGAGTTTGCTTCATATTTAATTTATTGGGAAGAAAGGAAATGAGTAGAGGATCACCAGTTATATATTTCGAGTACTTGAGTATGTTGGTGGTTATGACTGTGAGTGATTATGACTATGAGATTCGATATCATCCGGGAAAGGCGAATATGGTAGTTGATGCACTTATCAGGAAGAAAAAGGAAAAAGCTTATAAAGTTTGAGTTTTGGTGATGACAAGGAGAGTGCATTAGATGGATAGGATGTTGAAAGCTTAAGCTAATGGTCTAATTTGAGAAGGATGTCAAGGAAAGTGATTTCAACATTTTGTCAAACTTATGGTAAGGATTTTGTAGTAAGACCGATTGAGATAAAGTATTTTGGAAAACTGGATTTGATTGCCGTTATGTCCATCTGAGAAAGGTATGTTAGGAGTGTGAGACTTAGTGATGGAGGAACCTTAGAAGTCAAGTAATCGATACATTCTGGTTTGGATAAAGGTGAAAGTTGAGTTCAGTAATGCGTGTTATATAGAGACTGATGGACAGAGTGAAAGGACGATTCGAACAATGGACGATATACTTGTGCATGTGTGATTGACTTAGGAATTGTTGGAATTCTTATACGACAATGGTTATCATGCTAGTAATAAGGCTGTACTGTTTGAAGGTTCATAAAGAACTTCAAATTGTGAAAATTAAAATTGTGAGTTATATATGTAAGTTAGGTTTTATGTGTATTGAAGTAATGTAGGAAGAATTAAATGACTGAACTAGGAATGATGTTGGTGATTACTGATAAGATTGTAAAGATCAAGGATCGATTGATGGCTACAAGCAGTCATCAGAAGAGTTATGTTAGCAATCAAAGGAAATCAATGGGGTTTGAAATTGGGAAACGTGGTTATGCTTAAGGTGTCGTTATGAAGGGTGAAATTTGTATTGGGAACAACAAGGAAAGAATACAACTTGAAGATAAGTTGCATAAAAGAGAACTGTGAAGAGTTCATAAGAGGTTGAAGCATAGTAGAATTTATGTTATGAGGATACAAGAATATGAGGAATGGACCTGAATTCGCGAAGGAAGCATGAGGATTTCTTTAAGGAAAAGATTTCTCTTTTATTTGATAGTTACGGACTGTGAGTATAAGAGGGGTCGAGCACCGGGACGTCGCTCTATTTTAGGAGGGTAGGATGTGATAACCCGAACCCGAGGTTATTATTTAATACTATTTTACAAATAATTTTGAAATTTTTGATGAGCTTGAGTGATATGACGTTTGGTGGTTTAATTTGAAACCGATGTTGGAAGTCTTATTTTTACCTTTTTACTAATTGCGATTATTATTAGTGATTACGATATCGACGGATGCCCGAGATTTTATGTTTTATTATTTGTTGTTTTGATGTTTATATTTATGACGTTTTTATTTTTAATTGCGTATTAACTCGCGCCGGGACTATATTAATATCATATTTGAGTGCGTTTTAATTTTTGAGAAGAATATTTTTATGAAACCCGAGCCCCGTGAATATTTTCAAAATTGACTAATAGTCATTTCCTACTTTTTAGCTAACTATTTTCATTTTGGACCACAACTATCCCAAATTGGCAAAACTAACCCTTGGACCACCATATAAAAAATTCTTCAGCTCCTGCTGAAAGTTCACATAAGGGAACTACCTCTTTAGTTTCAACAAATAAACTGAAGAACGCTCTATCTAAGGAAGATGAGAGAATGTCTCTTGTCATGCAAGAGATCAATGATCTTAAATTACAACTCAGGCAACAGAAAACATCAACTCGATTCAGGGATGAACCTTCAAACTCTCCACATTATAAGTACAAAAAACAATTTAAAAGGGCTTGTGATTTATGTGGTTTAAACAACCATCTCACTGAAACTTGCCTAAAAGTGATTTATTGTACTAAATGTGAGAGGACTGACCATGACACTTGTGAACATACTCAATATATGCTTGCTAAAACTAGTGTTGATGCTCACAACACTGAAGCATCTCATTCTAGGCGAAAAATGCCTTTCCCACCATGCATTCATTGTAGTATGGGCAATCATCACTCAGATGACTGTCACTACTACCCTGTTTGTAATATATGTCGAAGTTATGACCATGACACTCATGGACATAATCGAGTAATCTCTCTCAGAAGGGGAATCAAATCTAGGAACCCAAACTCTATTGCCAAATGTTGTGAAACTTGTGGATGTAATGTCCACAGTACATCTGATCACAATCATATAGAGTGGTTCAGAAGAGGTGAACCCTTCAGGCTAAGAAAGAAAATGTTGTTCAAACCTCTCCTTCTTCTTCTGAGCAATCTTTTTCATCCTTATCAAAAGGATACTTCACATCTATAACACCTTCCAGATCTAAACCACCCACCCATCAAAGGTGGGTTTCAAAACAAAACTAACCATTTCCTTACCTTGTGCAGTGTGATCTCAGGATGCCTATTTGGTACCTGGATAGTGGCTGCTCAAGGCATATGACTGGCACCAAAGTCATCTGCACAAGTATAAGGAGGAACCAGGTCCTAAAGTTGTTTTTGGTGATAACTCATCAGCTGCTACTTAAGGCTTTGGTTTAGTGAAATGTAATGTTATAGTTTTCACAAGGGTAGCATATGTCAATGGATTGAAGCACAACCTCATCAGCATCAGTCAAATTTATGATGCAAAGTATCTAGTCCTATTTGATGACAAAAAAGGTACAATCTTCAACTCCAATCATGAAATTATGATGATTTCTCCCAGAGTCAAAGATGTTTATGTCATGAACATGAACTCTACTCAAGAGACATGTTTCTTTGCTAGAGCTTCCAACATTACTAATTGGCTCTGGCATAAGAGGCTCTCACTTCTAAATTTCAAAACAATAACTCTGCTGGCAAAACACAATCTTGTTATTGGTCTTCCTTCACTTGTCTATTCCAAGGACAAACCATGCTCAGCATGTGAAAAAGGAAAGCACCATAGGGCTAGTTTCAAAACAAAGAAAAATTTCTCAATCAAAGAAAGTCTTCATCTGCTTCACATGGACTTGTTTGGTCCAGTATCACCTAGGACTATTTGTCATAAAAATAAACACTTGTCATTGTTGATGAGTATTCTAGATACACCTGGGTATATTTTCTGGCAAAGAAAAGCCATGCAGCACATGCCATTATGTCTTTAATTAGAAGAGTTGAAAATAAAAATGACACTCATGTCAAACAACTTAGAACTGACAATGGCACTGAATTCAAAACTCATACTATGATCAAGTTCTGTGATGACAAAGGAATATAACAAAATTTCTCATCACCTTACACACCTGAACAAAATGGTGTGGCTAAAAGAAGGAACAGAACTTTGATTGAAGCATCAAGGACAATGCTTGCTAGATCACCTCTCTCTAAGCATTTTTGGACTGATGTTGTAGCCACTACTTGCTACACTCAAAATAGATTCATCATTGTGAAGAGACACATGAAGGCTCCCTATGAAGTCTTCAGGGGGAGAATTCCAAACATCTCATTCTTACATGTGTTTGGGTGTCTAGTATTTATTCACAATCACAAGGATCACCTTGGTAAGTTTGATGAAAAATCTAATGATGGTTACTTCCTTGGATACTCCTTAGTATCTATAGCATACAGAGCCTTTAACACAAGAAGACAATATATTAAAAGAAACTTACCACGTCACTTTCAATGAAAGTTCTGAAGCTCTCAAATTTGCAAATCCATTAGATGATGAACTTTATATCCATGAATCTCACAACTATCCATCAGATGAATTTTAACATTATGAGCCTTCTCAAAGATATCAAACAAGCAATTCAGTTCCTCATATTGATCCATTTGAAGATATGACAAGTCCTACAAAAGGAAATCCTTCAGTGTCAAATACTGATGGCTGTCAATTAAATGATCAAAATGATCAGTATCAAAATGATCAAAATAATCAACAAGCTAACACAAATGACCAAAATGGTCAGTCTTAAAATGACAAGCATGCTCACAGACATGATCAATCAAATGAAGCTACTGATGAACAATTTGAGCCTCATGCTCAAAATTCTCCAACTATCTCTAGGGAATTAGGTTTTCGATGTGCTGCTTCTGACCAAGAAGGAAGCCCTCCATTGATTGAACCTTTGTTTATTGAATACCCTTCAGTAGACACTAGGGATAATCTAATTTCATGTTATGGACTTCCAAGCTCTAGCTCTCATCATGATACCAGTGCTTATTCTCCAGCTCCACAAAAATCTTGGACTAATAATAGTCACATATAGTTGGTGAACATTAATAAGTGTGAAAACACTTATCCTTTTACCACTTAATTATAATAATAACCAAGCCAAAACGTGTATTTTATGTCGTAAATGTCGGAATTATGCGTGGTTTGTGTTTTTGTTGTGATTTAGGATCAAAATGTGAAAAGGGAAGAAAACACGGGCTTTCACGGGCTTTTATCGAAGAAAAAGACAAAAGACGAAGTCAAAAGATCAAGAGTGCAAAAAAAACGGAAGTCCAAGGCCTATTCTGAAGATTTATCGAAGAAAATTCTAAAGACAGAAGTTTATAGAGCCGAAGAACTCAAGTCTAATTAATGAAGAAATTACCAGACGAGTTTAATTAATCCCGAGACAAAGTCGAAAACAGTCGAGAATTTGGAAGACGAAAAGACGAGAAAGAAAGAAAGAAGGAAGCTTCCAACACATGCTTACCTCCCTACTCTCCTATAAATACCCTCCTAATGTCACATTAGGAGGTGTTGGCTATTTCACATAGTTCTTCCACCTTTAATTACTTGCACTTAATTATTGTCATTTAATTTCCTTGTCTTGCACCTTTAATTTCAAGTAAGTTTAATTTTGTTGTTGAATCTTTTCTTTTAATCAAGTTCTTATTTTTAATCTCTAATTCTTTCTTTCTTGTTTTGCTTAATCTTTATGTTTATGTGATCAAAAAGCTTATCTTTTTGTTCATATCTAGTTTTTATATGATTTAAGCTTTGAGCTTGACATGCTAATTGGCTTATTTTGTATTTAGCTTATTTGTTTTAAGGTTTTATTAAAGGTTTGTATTTTTAAAGTTTGATATAAAATTTTTTGCTTATTTAAAGATTTGAAAAGTTTTATTTCGTGCTTATTTAGCTCCTTTTATTTTCGATTTGGTAAAGTTTTTAGTCAAGTGCTTATTTGGTTCATAGCTTATTTGTAGTTGTGCTTATTTACGTTTTTCCTTTACTGTATTCCGATCAAACCCGTCGGAAAAGGGCTTTGCATTCCGACGGGCATTCCGATTAGAGAATTGGAAAAGGGTTTCTCATTCCGACAGGGATTCCAATCTGTATTCCGATGAGAGTTTTGTGATTCCGATCTTGATTCGCATTGACATTCCGATAGGTGTTGGTGTCCTTCATTCCGACAAGTGATTCCGATTGGGGATTCCGACGTGTGTGTTTTTGGATATTCTGATGGGGGATTCCGAACACTTTCCGACAGTAACTCATTCCGACCATATTCCGATAGGGGAGGTAAGTACACATTCCGATCGGATTCCGATTGGATTGGAGTGTATTCCGACGATAGGTTTTGTTTAATATTTTGTCTTAAGTTTTATTTTTAAGTTAGCATTATTTTAAGTTTACAAAATTTCATTTTTATTACATTGTCAAATTTACTTTTTGTCCAGCTTTAATTTCTCGTCATTAATTAATTTACTTTTAAAGTTCTTAATTCTGCACCATTTACTTTTTAATCAGTTTTAGTTTTAATTACCCGTCATTTATTTTAACGTCTTGCACATTAATTTTTTTGGGTAAAGGGGAATCCAAACCCCGGTAAAATATATTCCCAAAAGCGTTGAAGTACAATGGAATGTAGCTGCAATGCTACATTAACCTCAAGCAAATGCCTGAACAACCACTACATCATATGACATGCCATACGATCCTAATAAACTATTACAAAACAAAGAACACCAATAGGAAAGAACCACCTAAAGGTGCATGAACAATGTAAGTAAAACATCATCGCGGTTAGCACTTGGAGCGAACATCAGGCTGACGAGAACCATGCCGATCATCAATCGATATGACTTCTTCAACCTCACTATCACTATCATTAACCACATCTTTCTTGGTTTTAAAACCATCCTCCCAATCTGTACCATCATCCATCTTATCCCAAAGAGCACCAAAAGAGTTATGAGAACTCTTATCCTTATCATTCGTCTTAGTTACAAAACTCGATGTCTTGCACATTAATTTACTACAACGACGAACCAAATTATTTGTTTCCACCAAAATACGATTGAGTCACACACTTAAACCAATAGTCAATTCGATTGGACACACTTCAATGAAATTAATTTTTATACTTGGCAAAACCATGTATTAAATGGCGCCACTGCCGGCTCTTTTCGTAAAGATTAACGGTTTTCTGTCAGAGACACGTTGAATTTTGGGATCCGTTCACTCGTGAACGTTATTTTTCTTGTTCAAAAAATTTCAAAAATCCATAAAAATTAAAAATTGTTAAAAATCCATAAAAATTAAAAATTTTAAAGATCCAAAAAGATTTTTATTTTTATTTTTACACGTACATATATATTGTCTATTTCTTTGGTATCTTTTTCTTTTGCTTTAGCAGGTGTATGCGTACTAGATCTTCATCTTATTCTGAGCCCGAGACTCGTGAAGATTTAGTTATGCCTGGTGTGCATAACAACAATAATCCACCCCACCCCAACATGAATAACAACAACAATGTTCCCCCACCCGACCATCGAACGATGGAGGCGCTGTGTCAACCTACGATGCATGGATGAGGAGGACCGATTGCGCCGATGCAAATCACGGCTCCAGAGTTTTCGTTGAAGCATCACATGATCCAACAAGTTCAAAACACTTGTCCATTTCGCGGATTACCGGATGATGATGCCAACAAACACCTCGACAAATTCATTACCGTTACTCAAAGCATGAAGTTGCCCGGTGTTACTATGGATTTTCTTCGCCTTCACCTATTTCCACACACCTTATCCCACCATGCCGAAAAATGGTTTGATCGTCTTTCGAAGAATTCAATTCATACTTGGGATGAGATGACTCAACGCTTTTTGTCGTGCTACTTTCCACCATCCATGGTCACGTGCCTTCGGAATCAAATTAGTGGATTTACACAAGAACCTGATGAATCACTTTTTGATGCTTGGGAACGATATAATGTTTTGATCGACTGATGTCCAAACCACAACATGCTACCCGTCACCTTAATTGATACTTTCTACAACGGTTTAACTTTTCGTGATCGTGATACGATTAATGCAGCCGCCGGTGGCACATTTATGAAAAGAAGACCCGAGGAGTGTGAGAGCTTATAGAGAACATGACTACTCATCACAAAAATTGGGATTCATCTTCATCCTCAAGATCAAACCCAAGAGTCAATGTGTCTTCTACTTCTTCAAACCCTGATATCACCGAATTGACCCGCGCAATGGTCGAAATGAGCAAAAATATGCAACTCTTGGCTACAAATCAACAACAACAAGTTAAAGCTGTAGCACTTTCTTGTGAGATCTGTGGCGGTCCTCATTCATACACTGATTGTCCTTCTACTCATGACAATCCGGAAAACGTGTATGCGGCTCATGGTAACTATTCAACGGAAAACTACCAAGCCCGACCTCAAGGTGATCGTAACTTGCTAAGTTACCGTTCTAACAACTTTCTTTCACCCGGTTTTTCTCCTCAAAACCACAACCCCAACAACTACAATAGAAGCAATCAAAACCCACCTCGAGCTTCTAATCCTTATCACCCACCCGCTCAACAAGCACCACCCATTAATCAAGATGTGGAAACTTTGATGAGGACCCAAGGAGAGCAAATTAAGAATCTACAAAGTCAAATCATCAACTTGAAAGGAGATATCACTAAGCAAAGGAATGATATTAGAACCGAGATTCGACATGATATGCAAACCTCCTTCAGTAATCAAACAAATGATTTGAAGAATATGATGGCTAGTTTCTTTCCAAGTACTCAACCCTCTACTTCGGGCTCTCTTCCTTTTAATACCGTCACCAACCCAAGAGCGAATGTGAGTGCTATTAATACACGCATTGGAGCAACTCTTGTAGGACCATCTACCCCTCTCCTAGTTACTCCATCTACACCTCATCCACCACCATTTATCCCTCCTACTCCCACGCCTAGTATTAGTTCTCCATTACCGTCTCCACATCTTACTGAAGTAGTTCCCAAGAAACACCCTTCACCAACCCCACCTTCCACCTTTAAACCTTCAACATCTCAACCTTTACCTGCTACACCTACACCACCTAAACCTAACATCCCTTATCCTTCTCGCTTAGACAAGTGCCAATTGCTCGCCAAGGATGATATTCAAGTGTCAAACTTTTTGAAGAAGATTTCGGGAGTGACCATCACCTTTAGCCTTGTTGAAGCTCTAGCCCAAATGCCTAAATTTGTTAAGATGTTTAAGGAATTGCTTAATAAGTAGGAAAAGATGGCCGAGTTTGTTAATACTCGATTGAATGAATACTGTTCTACAGTCCTTCTTAAAGAACTTCCGGAAAAACTTGGAGATCCTGGTCGTTTTTTGCTACCATGTACTTTTAACCAAACCGAAGAATTTACTGCCTTAGCTGATCTCGGGGCAAGTATAAATCTGCTGCCTTTAACTGTTTGGAAAAAGTTATCATTACCCGACCTTACACCAACAAAGATGACTCTTGAATTAGCAAATAGAACTCTCGCTTACCCCGTTGGTATTACCAAAGATGTGTTTGTTAAAGTTGGTACCTTCACTTTTCCGGTCGACTTTGTTGTTGTTGATTATGAAATGGACCCTCGTATTCCATTAATACTTGGTCGGCCATTCTTGAGAACCGGAAAAGCCTTAGCTGATGTTGTCGAAGGTGAGTTAATCTTAAGAGTCGGGAATGAGGCACAAGTTTTTAAAATGGGGAAGATCACAACCAAATAAAATGGAAGAGAATCAGCGAATATGATTAATGTGCTTGATGATTTTGTCGTCTATAACAATCCTCTTTTCGATTCTTGCTATGATAATCCACTTTTCAAAGATGATGTGGATGATTCTCTCTCCAATTTAGATCCTCCACCAATTCATGAGTCTCCTCCAATTTATGATGACTATGATGATGATTCTAGTTCTAACATGGATGATTCTGATGATTTTTCTTCTGAGTATAAAGACATGCCAACTTATGATGACTTTGATGATGTCGATACTCTTTCGGGTGATTCTTCACATGATGACCTTGCACCTACTTTTGATGAAGATCCTCCGCCAACAATACTTGATCCTACTTTGGATGACTACTCATTTGAGGAAGATTTTGCTACTTTTCTCAACACTTACTTCCCCAATGCGAGTGACTCTCCTCCTTTGGACTTTGATAATGCTCTTTATCCTCCTTCGGATATTAAGAAACCCGTCTCAAAGGAGAAGAAACCGGAAGACACCAACATCCGCAGTACTTATGTCTTGACACCTCTCTATCCCCCTTCTGAGGATGAGATTGTGCGATTTATGAGCGGATCTTCTTCAAGGTCTACAGAGCCTGGGTGTTATTTTCCCCTATAGGAAAAGGTGTTTGATCCCGGTATTGTAATTTTTAAGCCATCTCAGTATCCATCTGATGAAATAAAAGGAAAGATTTTTGGAAATTATGGAGATATGCTTGCACCTCATCACACTTGCTACCACCGTGCTCCATCTTTGCTTAAGGGAACCTTTCCTGCTCTTCTTTGGCTTGCCTTGTTCATTTTAAGCTTGTGCTATTTGATAGATGAAAACCATGTATTTGATCCTGGTGGATATGTTTCAAGCTTATTACCATGCTAATCAAGGTCGAGTCAGGCTCACGACTCGGTTAACAAAAACAAGCACTTCTCGGGAGGCAACCCGCAGTATCTGTCCTTTTTCTTTTATTTTTATCATAAGTGTAGGGGGGACCCTAGTATGTGTTTGTTGTCTTATTTCTTATCATTTGCTGGGATTCAAGCTTTCTAAGATCCATTCTTGATTACTTTTGACGAACCGTGATTCCGTGTACCCGTCTTCCCGGTTCTATCCTAAACTCTTTTGATTCATTACTTTATCATTTATGATTGAAATAGGAATCACTTTAGTTGTCCTTTCCTTAGCAAGATTTAAACAACATGCACAATGTCCTAAGTGTAGGGGAGTTTACTCCCACATGCTTAATCATTGAGGACAATGTTTATATTAAGTGTAGGGGGACTTCAATCGAAGTTAAGTGGGCTTTTCCTTGTATTTGTCCTCATTTTAACTGGAAAATTGATTTTTCGATATTTTTCAAAATTTTTGATCTATTTTGGCCTAGTAGTTTTTCCTTTGTTATAGTTATTTTCTTTCTTTGCTAGAATAAATTTTAATAAAGTGGTTTTAATTTTTCAAACGTCATGAATCTTTTGACTCAACCCGAGTTTACTTATCTAAGTTTACTCTAGCTAGTATTCTTAACGTGTTTAAGTCAAGTTTTGCTAGGATTTTATATAGGGAGCTTTAAAACGCGAAAGTCTTAACTCTTACGGGTTAAGAATAAGAACTGTTCGCAAGTTTCTATAATTGATCCTAGAGTCGTTTATCAAGGGAAGTTTAAAATGCGAATTCTAAAACTTGAAAAAGTCTAAGAAGTTGCAAGATCCTATAGATGACTTGAAAACCCAAAACTTTGATTTAATAGGCTAAGCATCCACGAGTCTCATTCCTTGAGATTTGAAACTGTGGAGAACGAGAGATGATTGAGTCAGTTATAAGTTTGGTATTCTTTCATGAATTTATGTGAGTTGATTATGAGCTTTTTCTCCCATCGCTTGTTAATAAATATATTTGCAATAAGTATAGTTGTACGATTTGAAAAGTTACTTAGCTTCTAGCACAAGATCGTTTAAAAGTTGCTCGGTATTAATTAGAGTTCATAGCCAAGGCATAACTTATTGAAGCGGGATGCGAAGATTGGCGAGTCCGAAAAGGCCCTAACAAGGCATGAGGTCTACATTTTGTTGCTAAAGATCCCAAGTGATGTGAAGAATCATTTATCAAAAATCAATATGAAGGATCGCGACACACGACGAAAACCAAAAAAAACTCCCCTAAAGATCATGGAGAAGTCTATCCAAAAAGGCCCTAACAAGGTATGAGGATAAATAGATCCAAGTCCTAAAAGGAGGCGAATCGTTGTATATCAAAATCCTAAATAAAGATTGGAGAAATATGAAGAAGTCGTGGTCCAAGTATGAAGAATCTCTCAAAACTTCAAGTGAAGAAATTCATATTATGAAGAGAAGACCATTATTTCATGAACGTCTCTCAAGATTTGAAGTATGAAGTCACTGCCAAATATCGGTCCGAGAAAGGTCTCAAATCGTGAAGCGAGTTATGCCAAGATATGAACTTTATGAGGTCCCGAGAAGCAGTTTTAAAAGATTTTGTCCTTTAGCTAACTATTAATTAAATCGTCCTACTTTATTTTCGGCCTAAATAAACTATCGAAATAAGTCAACAATGCATCCTCGTGCTCATTAAAGACAACAATAAAATATAAGAGATACACCTAGGAATATGGGAGTCTAAGTAAATAATTGGCCCACATGAGTTTGTGATAGTTTGCTAACTTATAATAACAATGATCTCGTTTTTAAGCTTGGTTTGGGGAACGTGAAACTTAAGGATGATAATCATTCATGACATTCCAAAACCCTAAGGTAAGTTTTTGATCTTTTTACTGGTTTTCTTCCTTTAAATATTTTGTCTCTTTAATAAAGGCCAATGTGGATTGATTGTGATGGAAAATGTAAAACTTGCTTTGTAATTAATGCATTGCATGAGGACATTACAATGGTCAAGTGTACGGGATTTAATAAGTGTAAAAACACTTACCCTTTTACCACTTAATTATAATAATAACCAATCCAAAACGTGTATTTTATGTCGTAAATGTAGGAATTATGCGTGGTTTGTGTTTTTGTTGTGATTTAGGATCAAAATGTGAAAAGGGAATAAAACACGGGCCTTCACGGGCTTTTATCGAAGAAAAAGACAAAAGACGAAGTCAAAAGATCAACAGTGCAAAAAGAACGGAAGTCCAAGGCCTATTCGGAAGATTTATCGAAGAAAAGTCTAAAGATGGAAGTTTAATAAAGCCGAAGAACTCAAGTCTAATTAATGAAGAAATTACAAGACGAGTTTAATTAATCCCGAGACAAAGTCGAAAAAGTCGAGAATTTAGAAGACGAAAAGACGAGAAAGAAAGAAAGAACGAAGCTTCCAACACATGCTTACCTACCTAATCTCCTATAAATACCCTCCTAATGTCACATTAGGAGGTGTTGGCTATTTGACACATAGTTCTTCCACCTTTAATTACTTGCACCTAATTATTGTCATTTAATTTCCACCTTTAATTTCTTGCCTTTAATTTCAAGTAAGTTTAAATTTGTTGTTGAATCTTTTCTTTTAATCAAGTTCTTATTTTTAATCTCTCATTATTCCTTTCTTGTTTTGCTTAATCTTTATGTTTATGTGATCAAAAAGCTTATCTTTTTGTTCATATCTAGTTTTTATATGATTTAAGCTTTGAGCTTGACATGCTTATTGGGTTATTTTGTATTTAGCTTATTTGTTTTAAGGTTTTATTATTTTTAAAGTTTGATTTAAAACGTTTTGCTTATTTAAAGTTTTGAAAAGTTTAATTTCGTGCTTATTTAGCTCCTTTTATGTTCGATTTGGTAAAGTTGTTAGTCAAGTGCTTATTTGGTTCATAGATTATTTGTAGTTGTGCTTATTTACATTTTTCCTTTACTGTATTACGATCAAACCCGTTGGAAAAGGGCTTTGCATTCCGACGGGCATTCCGATTGGAGAATCGGAAAAGGGTTTCTCACATTCCGACAGGGATTCCAATATGGATTCCGATGAGAGTTTTGTGATTCCGATCTTGATTCGGATTGACATTCCGATAGGTGTTGGTGTCCTTCATTCCGACAAGTGATTCCGATTGGGGATTCCGACGGGTGTGTTTTTGGATATTCTGATAAGGGATTCTGACCACTTTCTGACAGTAACTCATTCCGACCATATTCCGATAGGGGAGGTAAGTACACATTCCGATCGGATTCCGATTGGATTCCGATGGAGTGTATTCCGACGGTAGGTTTTGTTTAATATTTTGTCTTAAGTTTTATTTTTAAGTTTGCATTATTTTAAGTTTACAAATTTTCATTTTTATTACACTTTCAAATTTACTTTTCGTCCAGCTTTAATTTCTCGTCATTTAATTAATTTACTTTTAAAGTTCTTAATTCTGCACCATTTACTTTTTAATCAGTTTTAGTTTTAATTACTCGTCATTTATTTTAACGTCTTGCACATTAATTTACTACAAAGACCAACCAAATTATTTGTTTCCACCAAAAGACGACTGAGTCGCACACTTAAACCAATAGTCAATTCGATTAGACACACTTCAACGAAATTAATTTTTATACTTGGCAAAACCATGTATTAAACATAATAGGAAATCCTGGAGAAGGTAGAGTCACTAGATCTATGGTAAAGAAACTGAGTGTTCCTTACCTGGAGAATGTCTCTATGCAAACTTTTTTTCCAGAAATTGAACCTACAAATATTTCTGAAGCACTCACTCACTGTAGATGGGTGGATGCCATGCAAGAGGAACTAAATCAATTTGAAAGAAATAAAGTCTGGAAATTGGTTCCTCTTGCATATGGTAAATCAACCATTGGCACCAAATGGGTTTACAAACTCAAAAGAGATGAAACCAATGTGGTGACCAAAAACAAAGCTAGGCTGGTGGCCCAAGGTTTCAATCAAGAGCCTGGTGTTGATTTTGATCAGACCTTTGATCTAGTTGTACGTATGGAAGCCATACGAATCTTCCTTGCTTATACCACTTACATGAACTTCACCATCTATCAAATAGATGACAAAAGTGCATTCTTAAATGGTGACCTAAAAGAAGAAGTTTATGTCAAATAGCCTCCTGGCTTTGAGAGTAGTAAATACCCAAATCATGTCTACAAGCTTTACAAAGCTTTGTGTGGACTGAAGCAAGCCCCAAGGGCTTGGTATGAAACTCTCTCAACATTTCTCATTGAACATAAATTTGTCAGAGGAAAAATAGATAGCACCTTGTTTATCTATAAATCTAAAACTGACACCATTCTGGTACAAATTTATGTAGATGACATCATCTTTGGTTCAACAAGCTTGAAACTAGGCAAACAATTTGCCAAGCTTATGACCAGCAAGTTTGAGGAGAACTCACATACTTCCTTGGTATTCAGATAAAACAATCTGACCAAGGCATCTCCATTAAACAAGAAAAATATGTCAAGGATCTCCTAAAAAGTATGATATCAATTGTGCTTCAATAAAAACACCAATGGTATCTTCTTAATAACTTAGGACCTAATATCAATGGACAACCAGACAATGAGACTCAGTATAGAGGTATGATTGGGTCACTCATATATTTAACTGTAAGCAGACCTGACATTTAATTCTCTACATGCCATTGTGCAAGATACCAGTCCGACCCAAAGGAATCACACCTTACTATTGTTAAGAGAATATTCAAATACCTAAAAGGTACACCAAGTCTAGGTCTTTGGTACCCCAAATCCTTAGGATTTGATCTTAAAGGGTATTCAGACTCTGACTATACTGGATGCAATATGGACAGAAAAAGCACTTCTGGTGTTTGCTAATTGCTGGGTGGCAAACTTGTGTTTTGGAGTGCTAAAAAGCAACAAATAGTTTCCATGTCTTCAGCAGAAGCTGAATATGTGGCAGATGTTGAATGTTCTGCCAATGTTCTTTGGATGAAAAGCCAACTGGCTGATTATGACATAGAATATGAAAATGTACCAATCTTTTTTGATAACACTAGTGCTATTGCAATATCTAATAATCCAGTCCTTCACTCAAGAATAAAACACATTGATATTAAATTTATCACTTTATCAGAGATCACATTATGAAAGGGGACATTGAATTACATTTAATCCCCACTCATCACCAATTGGCTGATATCTTCACCAAACCACTGGATGAACCAACTTTCAAAAGATTGATAATAGATCTTGGTATGCTGAACATTGGTAGAGATGTTTTAGATGTTCCTGTTCTGGTTTTAGATATGAATAGAATGGATAGGACTGTCTGGCTTAATAAGAGAGGTAGTGAAAGAAGATTTAGTCCTACGGAGGTTTGGAGAGCTTTAAAGACTGAGTATCCTGAGGTGAGTTGGTTTAGGCATGTATGGTTCAATCAATGTATTCCTAGGCATGCTTTTATTACTTGGCTTACCATTAAGGAAAGACTCAAAACAGGGGATAGGTTAGCTAAATGGTTTAACGTTATTAATGTGTCCTGTTTTTTGTGTGGTTATAATAATGGAGCGCATAGCCATTTGTTTTTTGCTTGCAGTTTTTCTAAAAGGCTGTGGGAAAGACTCAAACCAATGGCCCTTATGGATAATGTTAGTAATGTTTGGCCTTGTGCGATTTCGGGTCTTGTGAGTAAACCTGCTGGGAAAAATATTTGGAGCGTTATTCAGAGGTTGTTATTTGGATCTTGTATCTATTTTTTATGGCAAGAGCGTAACAATAGAAGAATGGGTATGAATCATAGGGATGTTACGGTTTTAGTCAAGATGATTGTTGATACGGTTGGACTTAAATTATTAAGTCTGACTATGAAACCATCTGCTAATGTTGTTAAAGCTGCTGAAATGTGGAATATTAAGCTATGTCATAATAGCAACCAAGGTATTAGAGTTGCTTTTGAGGATAGGATTGTTTCTGGATCTTAATGTGTAGGGTGTTTTCTGGGTTTGGTTGGTGTGACTGGTCCTTTGGGGGGACTGGTTTCTGGTTGTGCAATAGGGTGTGGGTTCATATTTGTCCTAGTTTTGACCTTAGCAGGGGTTGTTTGGGAGTTTGGTTTGGGTTGGCTTTGTTCTTGATTGGTTATTCTACATCTTCTATGTTGTCTACTGGTTTTTGGTATTTTCTGGCAGGGTCATCTATGTTTCCAGATGGGCATGTGGTGTTTTATTATAATGGCTAGAGGATTCCATCATGGTATTACATTGCTGGATGTGAAGGTATTGTGTTATTTTTTATCTCTTCCAGTATGTCTGGGAGGTCGGGGGAGGACTGTTTTGGTTTTTTCGGGAAGGTTTGATGTGTTATTAGTGGACACATGAGTTTTTAACTCTGTGTACAATTTTTAGTTGCCAAATCTGGTTTGTGATGCTTGTCCTCCCTTTATTAATAATCTGTATCTGTTTAATGTCGTGCTGATAGATACTAGGTTATTGCATCATGGAAAGGATTCTAGTTTAGTTGTACTCTTTCCCCCTTTTTATGGTTTCCCACTAGGTTTTACATAATTGGGGGTTTTGAGGAGGCAATAAGCTGGATGTGCTACTATGGCACCTTTCCTTTATTTTTCTGCATTTGTTATCTGATGGCGTTGTGAGCAGGTTTCTTTACCTGCTTAACTTGTATTAGCTTGAAACGTGACTCGGGTGACAAACTCCAACAAAGATCTAAGAAGGTTGATACCCCTCCTCTCCCCTTAGGGGGATTTCCGGCCGCCACTTCTATCTTTATTCTGGCCTTAATCTCTCTTCCAATCGTATCTCTATCTACAATCAATCATATTAGTCCTTGATTTTATGTTCTATGGCTTGTTCTTTGGTTTCTTTTCGAAGAATCAATGAATGTCATGTAGCAGATCTTTGAAACTAGTTTGATTGGTTTTGGATATGCAATCGATTTTCAGAGCGTGTTTTTTATAGAAGTGGTGTGCTTATATTCACGTTTTATATCTATTGGAAATCCTCCTATGCAGCCGAAACCCTAACCCTTTTAGGGCTTTGAAGGGTTTCGATGCTGGTTATTGATTGATCTAGGTCTTTCAATGGATCGTGTGTATTGGCCGATTCATATGGTTAATACCCTTTTTAGGGTTACTTGGGATGGCCGCTGTGATGATGGATCTCTGAATCATCTTCATGTGTGGGTTTCGTTTGGGTGTCTCATTGGTACGGTGCTGCTGGATCATTTGCTTATGGTCCTATCTGTGGTTTTAGAGTCGTATATATGGCAGTGTATCAGGGTATGTGATGGTGCAGTCGAGATCAAGGAAACTCTAGTTTCTAGGGTTTTTTACTGTTTATTTTAATATATTTTCTGGCTCGCTGGGGATTGTGGCTGTTTGTGGCTGTTTGTGGTGTATGCGATGGTTATTTGTGGATGTTTTCCGCTAGTGCAGCTGTGTGCTGCGTACGGTGTTATATGGGTGTTTGTAGGTCATGGGTTTGGGGAGATCGATGTTTATTTATCTGTTAATATGTTACGGTGTTGGAGACCTGCAACATGTTATGGATTTGGTCCATTTATCTGGTCTTGTTATTATTTTGGTAGCATCTACTGATGACTAAGGTGATGGTTGGAAGTTGATTATGAATGTGTCACATTCATATTCACTCGGTGAGGATGGCACTCCTTAACGAGTTCTTATAATAATTTCATTTGGCACTCGTTATACTTCAAGGTTTTATGATTATTTAAAGCACATCGAGATTACTCGGCTATTATGGAATTGTTATTGGTTTTGAAGGTGGTATTTGCTGGCTATTTCGTTTTCCAGAGATACTCCTTGTTACACGCTGGATATGCTTGCGTATGCTTTCTATCCTTGGTTATGTGAAGAAGACATGAAGTCGTTGGGCTTGAAACGAACTAGGATTCATATCTTATGTTTTTATATATTACTTTATGTTTTTTCTTCACTAGTTCCACCTAGTAGTGGCTTGTCACTATATGTTAGGTTTTGGTTGTCGCACTTGATGTGCGTGGTTGTAGCTCATGTAACGGGCTGTGATGTAGGAAATCACCTGCATCCATTGTACTTCAACGTTTTTTGGTGTAATATATTTTACCGGGGTTGAGTCCCTTTTACCCAAAAAAAAAAACTTGTATTAGCTTGGGGATGAGATTTTACCATAGGGGATGGATTGGCTGTCTTGGTTACTTCCCTTTGTGGTTGAATTAAGGCAGTCATGTATTCTGAAGTGGGATTCTTATCACTGCTTATGTACGGGTTTGTTTTTAAAGTGTCATGGATGTGCAGAGCTTGATTCTTATCATATGGGATCAAGTAGTTAGTGTTTTGGGTATGCAGGCTGTTATATTTTGTAATAGTTTGCTTTGGTAGTTTGATATGAGAATGGGGTTTGTCCATTTCCATTATCTTTGTTTGTATAGATAGTTGTTTTTCGTGTAGGGTTTTGTTCTATGTCTTTGTGATTACTATAGCTTGGTTAGATGGGGGTGTGTCCCATTTAATTGTTTGTTAAGCTATAGTTTTTGTACTTCGCCTTTGTAGCTCTTTCTTAATAAATTTACCGTTAAAAAAAAAGAAAAAAAAAAGAAAAAAAAAGAAATCATCTCCCTCCCCTCTCTCTTTTTCTTAGCCGTGACTATCAACACACCCTAAACACAATTTTGTTTCAAATTTTACTTTGATCCAAGCTAAAAAAAAATCAACACCCATTCTTAGAATTCAAAGGGGATTCTATTGGTACTAATTTTAGCAACATGCATGAAGTTTGAATTTTTGGTAAAGAATTAGGGTTGGTGTGAGTATGCATGTGTATATCTAGTTATGATCTAGCTTAGATCACGTTGTTTTTGTGAAGAAACTTGATTTTGATTTTTGGGTTTTTATTTTTATGATCTATACAAGTGTTAGGATTAGAATATGATGTTATTAGGGGTTTAGGTTGATGATAAAAATGGTTGGAATTGATAAAAAGTTTGATTTAGTGTTACTTTTAGATAGGTGTTTTAGATCAGTGGGTTCAAGGCTGTTTTTGGATGCCTTATGTTTTGAAAATGGTTAAACTAATAGGATAGAGTTGTAGAGAATTCGATTAGCTTCGATTTGATATAAAGTAGAGCTTCTAGCTCCAAACGAGAGAGAAGTTATGATGGTTTGATTATTCATGTACCGGGAGACGAGTATCAGCATAATATGTAGTTGTTGTCGATATTTGGATCAAATCTCGGGGACTATAGAATGAGTTTTGAAATGAGTCAAGGACTGATGTAAGAGTGTAAACCCTAGGTTGTGAGTCTGTTTTCAAACTCAAGTGTCGGTTTTGTAAATGAAATTGTTTAAAACGGTCAAAAAGTTTGTATGAGCCGACGACGTAAAATTGTCCGGTTTTTATAGTTCAAAGATGTGTCGGGCAGGGAACCTTAAAAGTAAAATCTTTTGATGGGATTTTAAGAGGACTTTCTATAGATAGTAAGTGAGATCTCTGAGTAGTATCATAAATTTTTGACGTGTTTAAGTCGGGTAAATGAGCTCGTACATTTGGTATGTACCGCCAGATTTTATCGAAGAATAGACTAATAGAGTAAACATAAAGAATGAAGTAATAGACTCACTTGTATGGTTTTCTTTTGAGTTGATCATGGTTTTGTAAATTTAAATTTTGTGTTACTAAGTATGGTTTATACTTGAGTCTATTTATTAACGAACGCACCTTATTTGGTATTTTTTTTGGTAAAAGGGTAGCAATGACCCCGGTAAATAGAACCAAAAAAAGCGTTAAAGTACAAGGAATGTGGCTGAAATACCACATTAACCGCAAGCTACAGGCAGCTTGTTAAACAAAATGTTTATGACAGGCCATAAACATTAACTAGTCTAGAATACTGGAAATATATAAACTAGACAAAAACCAAGATGATAACATAAAGTTACGAGGAAAATAATAAAATATCAACATGGGATCAGCCAGTTGGAGTGCTTACCCCAATATGAGTATTGAGAAGATTCACCGATTCATCAAAGACGACCTCGACTCCCTCCTCCTCCTCATTATCTTCCTCGCTTACTTGAGCCCCTTCGTCAATACCAGGCATGGATAAAGATGAAAATTGATTAGATGTAGAAACACCGCTCATTTGAACTTTAGCCTTGTTCGGACCATTAAGATTGTTAGACTGCTGCAACTGACCAGATTTAGTATTCAACTTACTACTATTATCAGCACTCGTACTTGTAGTATCCAAGTGATTTTTTGGGCGAAAAACAACCGTCTTACCTGCTTGGAAACCCTTGCTCAATGGAACACCTCTCGGAACTTGATTCCCTAAATTACCTTTGTACTTCTTCCTCTTGCTTTGCACTTGTTGGAATCCATCATTATCAACATGAGTTGTCACTTTTTCAACCGTTATAGGTTTAACATTTTTCGGACAAGAATCAACGGAATGACCAAAAATATTACAAGTATGACATCTAGGCGGTTTCCATTCGTATTCAACTCGAATTAACTCCTTAGTACAACCAGAGCCTTCAAGATCGGGGACACCAATAGTAACGTTATCTATAAACTCCGAATCAGCATTCATCTCAATAAGACAACGAGCAAAACTACAATGACCCCAAGACTCTTTGCACATATTATCAGTATAATTATCCATCATAATAAGCATACCAAGAAACGAAGCAATTAAACTAATACCTTCCTCTTCAAATACCTGTAGCGAGACATCATGAAACTTAACCCATATCGGAATACGAGTTAGTTCCTCCTTTAGAAGATTCGTTTTCATAGTCCATTTCTTAAGAAGAATTGGTGAATTACGAACCATCCACGGACCACCTTCCAGAACCGCATTAAGACCCTCACTAGATCCAAATTGAAAAAAGAAAAAACCTTTCTCATTCATCATGATACGCTTAAGACCATGTTTTGCCCAGTTATTCTTTGCAAAATACTCAACCACAGGGAATGCAATCCTTTTACCAAGAAAGTAACCATATAAAGTGTTATGGTAGCGAGCATTTACTGTTTCAACAACCTTCCTAGGAATAGAGATATTAACCCTTCATAGACATTTTCAGAATTAAACGAAGAAGGGACTGCATTAATACCTCCATTAGTAGACGTAACCATATCACCTTCAAATCTGCAAAGTAACTTCAGAATTTCTTTAGCACGATCAGGTGAGATTAATTCCCACAAAGGATGTTTCTTCATTCTTAATTCCTGCATAAATTCACCCGCGTCACCGACCGTGCGAATCGTTACACCAAATAATTTCAGAACCGCATGTAGATTACACGTTTGCAAACCATTAATGGTTGCAGCCTTAGCTGCAAGGTCTGTTTCCATAGCCATTTGTGCAGAGTGCACACTCGAACCACCTGAACTGACTGAAGAAGTGCTGCTAGTAAGATTCTTATAGCGTTCACACAAAACTTCATAATAAAGCCTAGTGGTCTCCTTAGGTAAAGTAGACCATATAGGAAATTTGTTTGCCTTCACCCCATTTGCAAACACTTCAATGTCACGCACAGTATTCAAAGGAATAGAAAACAAATTAGATATCTCCTCTAACGTTACTAAAACCTCAAGAGTAGACACCTTAACAACATCCATCCAACCTGTAAACAATGGCTTATCACTTTTATTGCTCGAATCCACCATAGCTTCAACAAATCGATCAAACGAACCACTAAAAAATAACCCAACTCACCTTATTTGGTAGGTTGCGGTTTTCGTGTTTATCGGGCATCAACTATCGTCGAAGATCGTCTTGCTATTGCTATACTCAAGGTGAGTCTATAGCCTCACTTTGTACTTGTTTTGAATGATTTTAAGACCCGCGAGGAGGATACATGCTATTTGAAAATGAAATGAACACAAGTCATGATTGATTGTTTGGACCCGAATGTTTCCTTATGTTGCCTTGAATTGTATAAGTACCTAAGTTGCAAAAGTCCCTAAATTCATGAACCGTTAACTATGTTCTGACTTGATGTTGTGAGTTAGGAATAGCCGCTTGTTCAAATAATAGTACTATTAGGTTGACGCCCCTATCCGAGACCAGTGCATTACGTTGAGTAACCTCTGGGGAGGATAATTTACGAGAACGAGAATCAGTGGTATATAAATTGTAACTAATACCCTAGTAGGGGCAGTGGAATTCATATAGTCATGCCGGATTTAGGCGTGGATGACTAAGTTAAGGGGTCGGTGTCATGAGCTTAATACAATTCTATAGCTATTGCTATAAGCCAGAATACCCGAACAATAGATTGTGTGTACAACAACTCTATTAAATGATCATGATTGATTTTATTCTTGTGTTCAAATGATGATTTGGTAAACCTATAGACTCTCTCAACCGTTGTGTTGATAATTTTAAACATGTATTTCAGGTGATTGAAGTTGATGAATGGCGGAGCTTGCTGGAGAAGGATTACGGGTGGCTTTTGTGGTGATTGGGTCGAAAACTGATTTCTTTCCCTTTTGTCATTAAATTAATAATGTATGGTCATGTATTTTGGTAAAAATGTTTGATGATTGGTTGAGATCTTTGGAGGACCTAAATGTTACTCTGATATTTCTAAACTTGTTTTACTTAGGATCGAAGGTTTTAGACAATGGTTAAATTATATCCTTTTATATTCAAATGTATTATTTTGAGATCATTTAAAGTGTTTTGTGTAATGAAGTTTGAGTTTAGCACCCCAAATGTGTATTTCTGCTGCGCAATGTAATTTGGGGGTGCTTAATAGCTTTTGGGGTCGAGAGGACATAATTGATCCATCGAGCGATGAAGTATGCAAGATTAATGTCGGTGAAAAGACATATGCAACAAATCATGTGATCCACACACGCCGGAACATGATCCCGGATTCCAGCGTGACAAATTACATTCTCCCTAATGATATCAGCCCAAGAGACCATACAATCAGTAAGATCGGTTACGAGTATCTCATTACGTTTCAAAGCACGTTTCTTAGAGTGGGTACTACGTACAACGGGTCGATTATGACCTTTGGTGATGGCATCAAGGATGAGTTCTAAGTCCGGCACTTTGGTGTCATATGGAGGACTGTCGATACACGTTTCCAAGGAATCAATTTTCCACGAATCTGTGAACCGGCATTGACCAACATATGGTACTTTAAGCGCCTTACCGAATTCCTCGAGAGAGTGTGAAATGAGTCGACCACGAATGGCGAACCTAACAAACATTCCATCTTCATTGACTAGAAGGGAATAAGTGCTGAAGAACTCTAGGAGGAATTAGGGATAAATAAGCTCATCGATGTCTAGCAAACAATCGAACTTAATAGTACTAAACGTTTGTCTATTCCCTCGATGTCCCCATAGACACCCCTACCCTTATGAAAGAAACGTTTTTGAAGTGAATGAAGGGTATTACCAAAAGTAATGAACGGACACGAATCAGCAAGATTAGGCATATAACTCTTAGTCTTGTGGTGGTATTCTTGATATACCGAAGGCATGATTAAGCACCTATATAACACAAAAAAAATATATCCACAATCACTCTTATGTTATATATTAGATAAAAGATCAAAGTCATAAGAATGTGTTTAATCAATTACTTAACCAACCAAAGGATTAATCCTTAACATTCTCATGTACACAATGTAGCAATTTCATATTTGACAAGTACATATGAATTATGTGAAAACAAACATGAACTTGAATATTGGTTTTTCAAACTTCGTTTTTAGGTAAGCATTAACAATGCAATTACCAATGTGTTCAAGGGTTCATAACAATTTCATCATTCAACCAAATTACTTTAGTTAAAATTCGGATTTGTTCAACAAGTGAGTTTTAATGAAATCGCAAGGAATTCAAACCTAAGGAATCATAGCACTAAAACTATGTCAACCCACATTCCTAATTAGGTTCTAACTCAATTTAATTTCAAAAATCCCCAATTATGAAAGTGAGAACCTTAGAACAAATTTATTGAAATTGAGTGAATATACTTACATTTAATTGATATTAGATGAAGGATGAGTCAAACCCTTGTCTTGAAACCAATTAATTTGAGTGATTTGAAGCTTTTAAAAACTTAACAATGGTGGTTTTTGTTGGAACCCATCGCCACCAAGAAGAAGGAAAGAGAGGGTGTTTTTGAAATAGTGTTATTTTAACAAAACCTGGTCAATTTAACCTAATTGGGACGCGGTTCAATATCAATAAACAAAATAGCACCGCGACAATTAAAGATTTAACACCCCCAATTCACATTGCACAGCGGAATAACACAATTGGGTGCTAAACACAAGTATCAGTTTTTAGTAAACCCACCCAAACCAACAGCAAAACCTAAACCCTAATTCTCTCTAGGTGTTTTCCGGCCGCCGTATGATTTTCCGTTCCCCTTTAATCTGATCTATTACCTTCTCCTCGTTCTATCTTGGTGGTGGTATATCTATTATTGATTCTAGCGTTGATAGTAATTAGGGTTTCGTTATTTACTTTTTTAGGGTATACGAAACTTTCTTATCAGCTCTTTTAATTAATATTGATATACAGATTCATTGAATAGAACGGCTAAGGTGGTGACTGGTTTTTAGGGTTTCGGTTCTGTGCTGTGCGCCGCTGCATCTTTTAGGGTTTTCTTTTGTTATTATTTTAATCGGTATGGAGATTGGGTAGGTTTATTTGGGTACTGGTATAAAACCCTAATTTGTTAATTAGGGTTTTTGTGATATTGTGGTTGATTGGTTTCATGATTAGAGAGATGGATAACAGTTTTGTTCCGGTTGACATGGATGCGTTGGCAGCTAGGATGCTCAGATTGAGAGAACAGATGGGAGTTTCATTTCCTTGTGATACGGATAGCTCACCTGCTGTGGTGCATGCAGCAGGACTTCAGTCGACACAAGAGGGTTCTGAGTCGCATGCGACACTTGCTGATTCGACACAAGATGCTGTACCTGCTGATTCAATACTTGCTGATTCGACACCTGCTGTTAATGCGGGTAAGGAGAGGGGTTCACTGCTTCAGGGGTGTGCTAACTTGTATACTAATGTCATTAGTCCACAGAAGGGTTCGTTTGCCTCGTTACTTCAAAACGAGGGTGGTATGAACCAAACAATTCCTAAGATGGTGAAGATATCAGAATTACGGTGTGATGAGCATGTTGAAGGAGCACGAGTTGCACTTCCGTATGCGGCTGTTGAAGAGGTTGAATCCAGATTTAAGCACACGTTATACGGGCAGTTTATTGGTAAACGTTTAGCTTTTCCATTGGTGGAAAATTATGTTAAAAATACGTGGGCACGATTTGGTTTGATACGCGTTCAATTACATGAGGATTTTTTCCTTTTTCAATTCAAGACGAAGGAAGGAATGGAAGGAGTCCTTGAAAATGGCCCATGGTTGATTAGGATGGTTCCCATGATCTTGAATATTTGGTCGCCTACTACTGATCTGAAAAAGGCAGAGATTAAGAAAGCACCAGTTTGGGTTAAGATTCATCATGTGCCGATTGTTGCTTATTCGGAGGTTGGTCTTAGTCTTATCACGACCCAAATTGGCACTCCTATAATGTTGGATTCTTACACGAGTAATATGTGTGTTAACTCGTGGGGTCGGAGTACATATGCTCGGGCGCTCGTTGAGGTTTCAGCTGAAATGGAGTTATTGGATTCGATGGTAATTGCAGTCCCTAAAGGTCGTGAAAAGGGGCATTCATTGGTTACTGTTGCTATTGAGTACGAATGGAGACCTCCAAGATGTGCTACATGCTTGATCTTTGATCATAATAGTGATATGTGTCCGAAAGTGCATAAGGAAGTGGTTACTCATGTTACTAAAGATTTGGTGAATGATGGATTTGAGGTGGTCAAAAACAAGAAGAATAAAGGTAAGAAGAAGCAACCTCAAGTTGCAGGTATTAAATTAACAAAACCAGCCCTTAATCTTCAGTTTCGTAATGTTGAGAGAGGTGAATCCTCTAAAACAAATGTGACGGGTCAGAATCCTAAGAAGGCAGATTCTTTGCTTAAGAAGGGTTTCCTGAATAACAGAACCTCGTGTTTTGTAGCTAAGACTAATGATAAGGATAAGAGGTCTCATAATTCTTTTGGTGCTCTTTGGGATAAGATGGATGATGGTACAGATTGGGAGGATGGTCTTAAGACCAAGGAAGGTGTAGTCAATGAGAGTGATAGTGAGGTTGAAGAAGTCATTTCGATTGATGATCGGCATGGTTCTCATCAGCCTGGTCCATGATGATGTTTTACTTTCATTGTTCATGCACCTTTAGGTGGTTTTTTCCTATTGGTGTTATTTGTTTTGTAATCGTTTAGTAGGTCATATGGCATGTCATATGATGTAGTGGTTGTTCAGGCATTTGCTTGAGGTTAATGTAGCATTGCAGCTACATTCCATTGTACTTCAATGTTTTTGGGAATATATTTTACCGGGGTTAGGATTCCCCTTTACCCAAAAAAAAACACAAGTATCATCACACACAGTATATTGTACGACTGAAAAAGAGACGCTTACATATAAAATATAAATAAGATTTCACACAATGTCTAAAACATAATTTCATCCCATAATGTACTAAAACGACACCAGAGTAAAGCGTTTAGTCCCCACGGATCTCGACCATCAAACCAACAAGTTTAGTACAATACACAAACATAAGACAAATTGTTCAACAGTAAAAGGATAGAAATTGTTTTAGACCAACAGACTTCAAAAGCCAACCCACAACATCCGCAGCAAAGCTCCGCCATCAATCACCTTCGATTACCTGAAACACATGTTTAAACGAGTCAACAATAATGTTGAGCGGGTCCATAGGTTCTACAAATCACATTTGAACACAAGAAGAAATCAATCATAATCATTTTATAGAATTGTCGTGCACACAATCTATTTCAAGGCAACACATTGTATTTAAGCTCATGACACCGAGCCCTTAACCAATTAGTCACCCACGCCAAATGCCAACATGGCTAGATAAAACCATTGCCCTTCTAGGGTATTAGTTGCTAGATATATACCTAAATCTCATTCTCGTAAATTATCCTTCCCAAAGGTTACTCAACGTAATGCCCTGGTCTCGGATAGGGTGGTCAACCTAATAGTACTATCATTTGAATAAGCGGCTATTCCCAACTCACAATATCAAGTCATAACATAGTTAACGGTTCATGAACATAGGGTCTTTAGCAACAAGGTACTCAAAACAATTCAAGGCAACATAGGAAAACATTCGGGTCCAAACAATTAATCATGACTTGTGTTCATTTTATTTTCAAATAGCGTGTATCCCCCTCGCGGGTATTAAAACATTTAGTAGCTAGCATGAAAAGCGAGGCTACAGACTCACCTTAGTATAGGAGACCTAGCGAGATGATCGTCGACGATAGAGGATGCCTTTCAAACACGAGAACCGCAACCTATCAAATAAGGCTCTTTCATTATTAATAAACTCGAAAAATAAATCATACTTAGGAATATCAAACTCAAACTCATAAAATCACGACAAACTCGAGAGAAAATGATACAAGTGATACTATTACACTCTTCTACACATCTACTTTATCACTCTATACTCTGGACAAAAGTCTGTCGGCACATACTAAATGTACTAGCTCATTTACCCCACTTAGACTCGTCAAACGTTTATGAAACTACTCGAGGAACTAACTTACTATCTATAGAAATCCTCTAACAAGTTTATAAAATGACTTTACTTTTAAAGTTCCCTGCCTGACTCATCTTTGAACTACAAAAACCGGACAGTTTTACGTCATCGACTCATATAACCGTTTTAACTTCTATAAACGACTCCATTTACAAAACCGACACTTAGGTTTGAAAATAGACTCACTATCTAGGGTTTACACTTTTACATCAGTGCTTGACTTATTTCAAAACTCATTCTATATTTCCCGAGATTCGATCCAAATATCGACAACAACTATATGTCGTGCCGATACTCGTCTCCCATTACACGAATAATCAAACTATCATTACTTTTCGCTCGTTTGGAGCTAGAAGCTCTACTTTATATCAAATCGAAGCTAATAGAATTCTATACAACCCTATGCCATTAATTAAGGCATAATAAAACCATAAGGTACCCAAAAATACCCTTTTTCCTACTGATCTAAATTACCCTTCAAAATTTTGCATGAAATCATGTTTTGAACCAAAATCAATCATTTTTATCATCATCCTATAACTCTAATAACAATATAACTCATCTCTAACACTTGTATCAATCTCAAAATCAAAAACCCAAAATCAAAAACAAGTTTTTAGCAAAAACTAGCATGATCATCACTTGATCATCATCAAATACACATGCATGATGATAAACTTGACCTACCAATCCTAATAAAATCAAACTTCATGCATGTAACCAAATTTAGTATCAAAGAAGCCTCTTTAAATTCTAAGATATGGTCTTTAAATGTTTTTGAATAGATCAAACTTGATTTTGCAAGAACATTGATTGAAATGGTGTTAGGGGTGACGGTTAAGAGAAGAAAGGGGAGA
This sequence comes from Glebionis coronaria, assembly GCA_025667525.1. NCBI lineage: Eukaryota > Viridiplantae > Streptophyta > Magnoliopsida > Asterales > Asteraceae > Glebionis > Glebionis coronaria. Next base: position 340,617,603 of record CM046877.1, read on the forward strand.
GGGGAAAAGATTTTTCTTGTTTAGTGTTATCTATGTGAAAATTATGTGAGATTTTGGCTTTTATATAGTGCTCAAAGGGTTTGTTTTGTCAATTTGTGATAGTTGTGGTCCAAAATGTAAATAGTTAGCTAAAAAGCGGGAAATGACTATTAGTCAATTTTGAAAATATTCACGGGGCTCGAGTGTAACACCCTAGAAATCAACGTCATTATTTAATCCTATTTTACGTATATTTTTGAAATATTTAGAAATTTTGTTGGTAATATTGATGTGATCGTGATAGTATAGTGATAATTAAGATACGTTATAGGGTAAATTAGAAAATTACCTTTACGAAAAAGTAATAGACTAAAATTACCAAAGACAAAATCAATTAAACACGTGATGAACCAAGTTCGTTGTACACGAAGATCTTATGAATTTGAGACGTTTTGATTCGATTTGGACAATTGATTTGAATAATTTTTCGGTTTTTAAACTAAAATTAATTCTATAGAGTTTAAACCTAAAGTGCATGAATCGTTAACCCCCAAATTATTAAATCTACAATCAATTATTTCAAAATTAAAACTATCTTAATTAAAATAAACTATATAAAAATCTATAAAAGTTAATCTATTTAATAAAAAATAACTTTTACACTATTTTAAAAAAAACTATTTAAATTCTACTTAACTTTTTATTAAACAAAATCTATTTTTAAAACAAATTTAATTTAAATCTAAAATAAAAAAAATCTAAATATTAAAAAAAGAACTAATTAAACTTTTAAAATTAATAAAAACATTTTTTTTAATTTTTATTTCAATTATTATTAAAACTGAAATTTATATAAAAAGTAATAAAACTATTTAAATTTAAATGAAATAAAAATTAAGATTAAATAATAGCTAAAATCACACAGCTCAAATTTTACTGTCTATATAAGTTAATGCGACTGAAATTAAAACCAAAAGAGCATTTAGCTCAGTGGTAAAGCGAGAGGTACTTGCCCGTGAGGTGACGGGTTCGAGTCCCATGAAGGACTCATTTAGATACAAGTTTTAGTCACAGCAAGTGACTCTTTTATCACAAATTCTATGGAATACTGATAAGGATATCAGCAATGGTTTTAACAGATCAAAAGAATCTGTTAAAAATGAAATACAGCAACAAAATACAGATAACAACACTCAAAAGTAATACTCGAATCCAACAAAGTACTACTTACTCATCTAAACAATTATCTGCAGACTGATACAACACTTATATTAACTAATATCAGTATTCAAATCATTCGAAGCACAAACTAACACTTAGCAGATACGAGTTTAACAAAATCAATAAACAACACGTTCAACAATCAAAACAAATGCACATCATTAATCAGCAGATCAAAAATAATAATCACAAAGGAATTAAACAGCAGCCAAAGCAAAAATCAGCAAATAAACAAATAAACACCAGTCTTCATATCTTTTAGCATTCTATTACTGAAATAAGAATATTATCAACAGCTAATTCAAGTCAAAAAAGGCTTTAGCAGCAATGTCAAAATAACATAACAAACCCGTAAAAACAATCTAATGCAAACAGATTCATAGACATTCTAGATCAGTAAAGGTTACTCAACTCCTAAACTACACATCCACACCTAAATCTTGCAGAAAACATTTACCACTCTAAAACAGTTAACTCTAACAAATTAAAAATTAGCAAGAGTCAATCCATACCAAATCGAACGGCTACATAAACAGATTATTTAAACAACCAAACCAATATTATACAAGTAATATCCAATCAAACAGCAATCAAGCATCAATATAAGTAGATTAATCAAGAACTGATCCAAACAATCCTATTTCACATAATATATAACTCATAAACAGACTAAAGGTAAAACGAATAGAATAACATAAAATTAACTAGGTAACATACCATATGTAGACAACCTTTGAGAAGAAGGTTGTGCTGAACAACCTTATGAACCCGAAACAAACCCGTCATTCGTACCAACACTTACCATTGAATCGCCACCATCAATCGACCCAACAGTCAAACTTCTCACCAGCTTTTCACAAACTTTCAGTGGGAAAGTTTGTTGTCCGTATCTTACTTAATTATTTAATTAAAGCTATTGAACAAGCTTAATCAAATAACTTTTATTATAATATTTGATAGATTATTGAATAAATTTCAACAGTAAGTAAACTCAAGAAAATATTTAACTCAAAAATAACTTTTATTAACCACTGAATTATTACAATACTATTGAAAAGAAATACAAATCGACCTAAATCTATTTAAACATTATAACTTTAAGTGAAGAAAATGGAATAATGATTACAAGTATTTTGGGGGTTTATATAGCCAACCCCCGAGGCTGTTGAGGGGAAGTTGTTGAAGCTGAAATCCATCTCGACCGTTGATGGGGAATCCTCTTCTTCTCTCTCTTTCTTGTTTTCATCTAAGGGTTGAGATTAGCCCATCTAGCACACGGATTGCCAACGTGGCATCCGTTGTGCTAGTTGTGCTTCTTTGATGCTAAGGTGTCCACACTTTATTGGTAGATTAAATAGAATGAGGTGTTGTCTCCAATAGACGGTTGCCACATCTCCATTAGCCTCCATCTTCCAGTTCCGAAAAAATGGGGAATTAATTCCTTACCGTGTGACAAACACGTGTGTAGTGAGCCCTAATTAATTCGAGTGAATTAATCAACTAGGGTTTTGAACAGTAATATTTGTTGCAGGTTTATTTGGGTGAAAAGGTGAGAAAGATGGGGGAGCTTTGGAAGTATCGAATATATTTTATTGAGTGAGTAACGTGTGAATGTGGAATGTGGTTGAATCATTTGACTATATAAATACAATTCTCTTTCTTTCGTTTGATATAACCTTAAAAGGCTGAGTTGGGCTTGTAATCCATCACTATTCGTTTACATGTAACAACTCAATTACATTTTTGGGCTTTAAGGCCCAAACTAACCATCCCCATCCGTCTTTTCATTCTAATTGGGCCTGGTTGGGCTTATAATCCGAAAGTAAAAAGTACATTTCCTCAAATGGGCTTTTGGGCCCATTTATCCAAATGTGGGACCCACAAAGCCCAATATCTTCATATAAGATTAATTCCGCTAAAGACAAGCTCGATTTTTGGCATTGTTGATCTTTCTCTTCAAACTCGTGTCGTTCTTGCCGGTTTTCGCGATCTTTGTACCTACACACATGAAACAAGAAACAAACAAATACAAGGCCAATTTTATACAATTTAAGAATTTATTCATCGTTTTAAGATACTATTGATATAAGTGAAATCACTCATATCAAACTCCCCCTTGCTAAGCAATTGCCGTGTCCTCACGCAATGATAAAATAAAACACTAACTACACTTTTTTTTAACTTTTTACTCTTTATTTTGCAAAGACATAATGTATTGCTTTCATTATTTGAAAAATAACTTTAAGGATCATAAAACTCAAATAGATTCATCGTCCTCGACTTTTCACTTTTCCATGCTAAGTGCAAAAACAAGATCATTGTCAATCATATGCCTCGAAATTAAACCAACTCATATAAGTAATTTGTGTTAAACTCAATCTCCTATTATTCCTAGTTGTATCTCTAGATTTTATTTGTCATTCACCCAAAGGCTCATTTGACTTATTTTGATATTTATTAGTCCAAAAATGAAGGCAAGAACGGTGTAAACTCAACACTCAATACCTAACCTTGACTTCAAAAACCGTTGTCACTAAAGAAAGCCCACATCAAGGATAACTTAACACGATTTGAGGGATAAATCCCGGACCCGAAATTTGGCTAATATGGCTACTTAAAAGCAAAAATAAAAACCTCCAAAGTCAGTTATGACCTTATTAATGGAGTTAGCAACAATCACATCATAACACCTTGCGGCTCTTTAAGATGCAATTGTGCTCCTTATTTAAAATCCACACCCGAAGGCTCCTTGGACAAAAATAAGGGAATTGACATCACCATCCCACCTTATGGCTCGTGATGATGAAGCAATTTTTATTAAACACGTTCCCTCGTCATACACCCTAAGGCTCTAATGACAAGGTTAGTGCTACATGACTCCCACCCGAAGGCTCCTAGAGATCATGTTTTAATTTATTCTTCTTTATTATTATGATATTTATAGTAAGCCAAATTTTCGCAATCCCATGATCAAAAGTACATGACGCTGACACCCTTAATGTGTTCTCACTTTAATTACAAGGGAAGAAAGAGAAGGAGTTACGAGTTAAGATATTAAGTTTAGACCGCTAAAAACTTCATTTATTAAGAAATTATTATTCAAGCGTGGAAAGTAAATACGAGGAGATTAAATCAAACACAAAAATACTTGCACAGAGAAGAATTAATCTTAGAAACTTATGATTGAACTCTATCATCTCTTGTTCTCCATATTGTAAAATTTCAAAAATGTGAAATCAATGGATACTTAGCCTATTAAATCAAAGTTTTGGGTTTTCAAGTCATCTATAGGATCTTGCATCTTCTTATACTTTTTCAAGTTTTAGAATTTGCGTTTTAAAGTTCCCTTGATAAACGACTTTCTAGGATCAATTATAGGAGCTTGCGAAAAGTTCTTGTTCTTAACCCGTATGAATTAAGACTTTCGCGTTTTAAAGCTCCCTATATAAAAGCCTAGCAAAACTTAATTCAAATATGTTAAGGAAAAGCTAAGGTTAAAAACCGAGCCGAGTCAAAAACTATTTTTATTTTCACCAACGGAAAGCCTACATTCGTGTCAAAAGCACTTATTTCATTTATTAAAACTTAAAAATAACACTAAAAATTTAAAATTTTATTGAAAATGAGAAAAAACAATTACGTTTAGACACGACAAAAGCAATAGCAAGCGATTATATCGATTGACCCCCCATGCTAAAACCAAACATTGTCCTCAATGTTTCTTAGATCAAGAGTAACACCCCCTTGCTAAAATACGAAGAGTCTAATGCAAAATCCTAACATGGAAAGAGCACGCAAATCTATAAGCCATTTATTAATTATGCCTCAAGATAAAACGTTAGTCGATAAAAATCAAGGGATAGAGAGTGTGCCCTTTTTGGCATTCAAAGAATGGAAGATCAAGTGGACCGGCAAAAACCGAACACGAGAGTCTTCAAATATTAGGGTCATACCTAAGATTCACATCACAACAAAACACGAGCACAAGCTTGAAAGATCAAGCCTCATTAGTGTTATAAAATATAAAGAAGATATAATGTATGGGATTCCCCCACAAGGCACCTCATTTTTGTTCACCGAGTCATGAGCTCGACTCGATCCCCACATTCATTGGTCCTTAGGGAAAGTTTGAAGATTCGGAACAACCTCCGTAGGTATGTCCCCTCTAAAGTAATGTTTCACACGATGACCATTCACCTTAAAGTTAGGCCCGTCTTTTTGAGGTAGCTTAACGGTTCCATAAGGAAAGACTTGTGCAATGGTGAATGGTCCGGACCAACGGGATTTAAGCTTGCCCGAGAAAATCTTAAGTCTAGAGTTGAATAAGAGGACTTGATCACCAACATTGAAAATGCGGTTTTTGATCTTAGAGTCATGAATCCTCTTAGTCTTCTCTTTATAGATCAAAGAATTTTCATAAGCTTGATCCCTTAATTCACTTAGTTCATTCAATTGAACCTTGCGATGATCACCCGCGATCCTCAAATCAAAGTTACAATGCTTAAGAGCCCAATACGCCTTATGTTCGAGTTCAATTGGCAAGTGACATGCTTTTCCATAGACCAACCTAAATTGTGTACAACCAATTGGCGTCTTGTAAGCCGTACAGAAAGCCCACAATGCATCGTCCAATTTATCCGACCATGAAGTGCGATTCTCTCTAATAGAACGCTCCAAAATCATTTTAAGGGCTCGGTTTGAAACCTCCACTTGACCACTCGTTTAAGGGTGATAAGACGTCGAAAGTCGATGAGTGACACCATATTTCTTTAGAACTTTTTCAAATTGTTCATTACAAAAATGGGTCCCACGATCACTAATAATAGCCCGCGGAGTTCCAAACCTAGCAAAAAGTTGTTTCAAAAAGTTCAGCACAACTCAAGCATCATTCGTAGGCACAGCCTTAGCTTCGACCCATTTAGACAAATAGTCCACGGCTACGAGAATGTATTTATTTCCTTTCGAAGATGGAAACGGCCCCATAAAATCGATCCCCCACATGTCAAAGATTTCACAAACTTGGATAATGTTTTGAGGCATTTCATCCCTTTGTGAGTTCTTTCCTTGACGTTGACAAGCATCACAAGTCTTGATCAAGTCTTGGGCATCACGATATATGGAAGGCCAAAAGAAGCCGGCATCAAAGACTTTCTTCGCGGTGGCGTTGGCACCATGATGTCCCCCGGTGGGTCCCTCATGACAAGATTTAAGGATATCTTGAGCTTCTTTGCCAAACACGCACCTACGAATCACTTGATCCGCGCACACACGAAACAAATAGGGGTCGTCCCAAAAGTAATAGGATATATCCTTGAAAAACTTTCGTTTTTGTTGGGACGACATACCCTTGATCACAAACTTCCCTGCATGGTAATTTGCGATGTCCGCAAACCATGGGGTACTATCATCACCACGAAAAGCAATCATACCAAGCGTCTCGAGAGGAAATGTTTCATTAATTTCCTTGTTCTCTCGATCACTTTGGTGAGGATTCTCAAGTCGAGATAAATGATCGGCCGCGAGATTCTCGGCTCCTTTTTTGTCTAGAATTTTGACATTAAATTCTTGAAGGAGGAGAATCCACCGGAGCAACCTCGGCTTAGCATCTTGTTTATTAAGAAGATATTTGATAGCCTAGTGGTCCGTATACACTATGGTTTGAGACAAGACGAGATATGGTCTAAACTTTTCAAAAGCATACACAACGGCAAGTAACTCCTTTTCTGTTGTAGTGTACTTTGTTTGAGCATCCGTCATAGTCTTACTTGCATAGTGTATAGGCAAGAAATGTTTTGACTTACGTTGCCCCAAAACCGCACCTACCGCGTAATCACTAGCATCACACATAATCTCAAAAGGTAGGTCCCAATCCGGAGCAACCAAGATTGGAGATTCGGTTAATTTTCTTTTAAGCATCTCAAAGGCTTGAATACACTCATCCGAAAAGATGAAAGGAGTCTCTTTTTCCAAAAGATGGGTCATAGGCCGAGCTATCTTAGAGAAGTCTTGTATAAAACGTCGATAGAAGCCGACATGGCCGAGAAAACTCCTTACACCCTTAAAGGTGGTGGGTGGAGGTAATTTGGCAATCACGTCGATTTTAGCCCTATCAACCTAAATACCGGCCTTAGAGATCTTATGTCCTAACACAATTCCCTCTTTACACATGAAGTGACATTTTTCATAATTAAGCACAAGATTCGTTTCCTCACAACGTTGCAACATTCTTTCAAGGTTAGGGAGACATGAAGTGAAAGATTCCCCAAAAACCGAAAAGTCATCCATGAAGACTTCCATGGTTTTCTCGATCATATCATGGAAAATGGCCATCATACACCTTTGGAACATCCCTGGAGCATTGCATAGTCCAAAAGGCATGCGACGATAGGCAAATGTTCCATAAGGACAAGTGAATGTGGTTTTTTCTTGATTACGAGGGTCAATGAGGATTTGGAAATAGCCGGAAAATCCATCCAAAAAGCAATAGAATTCATTCCCCGCTAGTCTCTCTAACATTTGATCCATAAAAGGTAATGGAAAATGATCCTTCCTAGTGGCATCATTAAGTTTCCTGTAGTCAATACAAACACGCCAACCGGTCACAAGTCTAGTAGGAATCAATTCATTATCCTCATTAGTAACAACCGTCATTCCTCCTTTCTTTGGAACAGAATGCACGGGGCTAACCCATAGACTATCCGAGATAGGGTAGATCATTCTGGCGTCTAGAAGTTTAGTGAATTCCTTTTTGATCACCTCATGAATCTTTGGATTGACCCTTCTTTGATTTTGGATAGCGGGTTTATAATCATCCTCCATTAGAATTTTATGAGTACAAAATTTTGGATCTATACCCTTAATGTCGGAGATTTTCCATGCAATGGCCCGTTTATGTTTCTTAAGCACTTTGATAATTTCATCCTTTTCATTTTCCTTTAACCCCTTAGCAATAATCACCGGTAACTTATCCGATCCCTCAAGAAAAGCATACTCCAAATGAGTGGGTAATTCCTTAAGTTCTAATTCGGGTGCTTCCTCAACAGATGTTTTCACTTTAGTCTCATTTTCACTCACAACATTTAATTCCATAGGTGGTGATTCAAAAGGATCCATATTCAACAATTTTTCAATTAAAGCAATATCTCCCTCGGGATCAAAATTCTCACTATCAAACTCACTAGGATCAAATGGTGTGCTAAGGTAATCATCAATTTCCTTTTCGATTTTTGAATAACTATTATTCTCAAGCTCTTCAAGAACGAAGTCACCTCCCTCAAATGGAGTGAGTGGAGGTTTAGCCGAAGAGATAATAGGATTCGAAGAAGTGGGATTGCCACTTTTAGAAGAAGCCGAGAATCCAAGCACTTCTTGAGAATATTCTTCACAAGTAACATCAATCACATCGATTTGATTAATTGATTCCTCGTAATACTTGGAAGAATATTTAGAGATATGACCAATATCAAACGTGATATTTTCATCATCAACTCTTAAATTTAATTTCCCCGCTTTCATGTCAACTAAAGCACTAGCCGTCATCAAAAACGGTCTTCCCAAAATTAGTGGTACACGAGAATCTTCGGGATAATCGCAAACTACAAAGTCCGTTGGAAAGACGTGTTTCCCTACTTTGACAAACACATCCTCGGCTATACCTTTTGGTAAGGCGATCGATGGATCCGCTAGCTCGAGAGTCATCTTAGTAGGTGTAAGCTCGGGAAGTGATAACCTTTTCCACACGGAAAGAGGCATCAAATTAATGCTAGCTCTAAGATCGGCTAAAGCTAAGCATTCTTCCAAATTAGGGAAATCACATGGTATCACAAACTTGCCCGGGTCTCCAAGCTTTTTGGGAAGCTTTTGTGTAAGAACCGCGGAACGATTAGCATCTAAAGATGTAGACACTTCAACCAATTTCCCTTTATCATTCATCAATCTCTTAATAGTCGAAGCAAACTTAGGCATGTAAAGCAATGCATCCGCGAAACTAACATTAATATAAAGATTCTTAAACATCTCTAAAAAAGTAGTCATTTGAGAATTGGACTTTTCGCGGAGCTTCTCTTGGTTAAGTCTCAAAGGGTAGGGTAGTGTGGGTTTAGTCTTCGGAAACTCGGGTTCCAGAATAGGCAACTGGTCTACCTTTGGTGGAATAGGAATTTCCTTTTCTTTAACCACCTCGGGTTCTTGCTCCACTTCCCTCACCGGAGAGGTACTCACATGTGGAAGCAAAGGTCCGTTTAAAGCTTTCCCACTACGTATGGTTATAGCTTTCATCTCACCCTTCGGGTTTGGAATGGTGTTGCTAGGTAAGCCACCCAAAGACGAGGAAGGTTTGGTCATAAATGATTCAAACATCGAGAGTAATTTATTTTGACCTTGTTCCAAACTTTGTTGCATACGATTTTGACTTTGCTCTAATCTTTGCTCAAAACGGTTTTGGTTTTGTTCACGTCTTTGTTGATTAAGCTCAATCTTGTTATTTTGCCCTTTAATCGTATTTTGAAACTCATTTTTCAAAGTTGCCATTTGTCCTTGAATGTTATTTTGAAAAGCTTTCAAATTTGCCTCATTCGTTTTAATGTAGCTTGACAAATCATTTTGGTTATTGCTTTGAAAACCTTGATTGTTTTGATTAGCATTAAACCCATTTCCTTGATTGTAATTCCCTTGGTTACCACGGTTAAAATTATTCCCATTGTTTCCATTGTTGTACCTATTTTGAACCGGTGGAGCAACATGATTTTGACGAGGAACTTGACCGTTGGAGCCATAAGTTCCCGTCGCGGCAAAAGCACTAGCTTGATCAAACCACGTGGTTAAACAAGCATGATTAGGATGTGCTCCACCACATGATACACAAATATTCTCAATCATATTAATCGATCCATGAGGATTCTTCCTAAGCTCATTCAAAATCGTGTCAATCTTAGAGTCCAATCTAGCAATCTCGGGATTGAATGAATTCACAATGGAAACACCCGGTGTGTTTCGTGAATATTGTGCTCTAGACTTATTCTCAATTATACCCCACGAGTCTCTCGGAGTTTTTCTTAAAAGATTACCACCCGCGGCGTCATTTAACGAATCTTGTTCAATCATATTAAGCCCATTATAGAAAGTATTAATTTGATGCAATTCCGAGAAACCGTGGTGTGGACATTGTCTCAACAAATCGTTAAATCTTTCCCAAGCAACCCCAAACGATTCATGCACTTTTTGTTCAAATCTAGTGATCTCGTTCTTAAAGTGTGTTGTCTTAGATGGTGGAAAGAAATAATTCATGAACTTAGAAACTAAATCATCCCATGTTAAGATCGAACCCGGTGGTTCTTTCACATACCAAATCTTAGCATTACCCTCGAGCGAGTACGGAAAAAGCATGATCTTAATCGCGTCATTCGGCACATCTCTGAACTTGAGAGTCGAGGTAATTCGAAGAAAATTCCGAATGTGAGAATGCGGGTTATCGGTCTCATTGCCACGAAATTGGTCGGCACGAATGAGCGATAAAAGACCCGTCTTAATCTGAAAATGATCCGCCAAAATAGCCGGCACAACGATTGCTTCCCCATACCCTTCGGTGGGTGCACGGAGCAATTCCTCCATTGTTCGGTTATCGGCCATCTCTACAACAATAGGTGGAAGCTCGGGTTCCACTATTCGTTGTTGACGATTTCTATTTCTACGAGGAATATTTTCAAGCCTATTAAAATCAATCACAAGACGAGAAGAACGTAATTGCATACACTACAAAGACGAGAATTTAGAGGGTTGAAGAAAAGAAATTAGACAATAAGAAGATTATTTTTGGTATTTTATTTGGTATTGCTCAATCAAAAATGATCGATAAAAAACAAGGAATAAGGATAACTACTATGGAAGTAAATTACCCTCGGTCGACTTTGAAACGAAAGGTGAAAACCTAAACGTCTCGAGGTTCAATAAGTAAACTACAAAAATAAGATATATTACTACTTGAGTCGGCAAACCATTAATAGGTCGTCCCTCTCAATATACGCACAAGCAAGCGGGAAAACAAGGTGGCACAAAGCACTTAAAAACCTTTTTCCTTAGACGACCTTTTATAGCACGTCGCCTTATACCCACCTTATAGTTTGTATAAATCGAGTTTAAACTTCTTATTAGTATTTATCTATTTTGCCTTTTATTTTTGTTTTGGATTCGACTACAATAGCTAGGTGATGAAATCCCAACTAAGGCCTTATTTGAAAAGTATGTATTTTTATTGTTCAACGTAATACAATATATTAATCACAAAAAACGAGAAAAACGATACATACTATATAATAGAAAAATAACAAAACTTTTCGAGGACGGAAAGGGTCTTCAAATCAACGATAAACAAATCTCAACGAAAACGATTCGTACACAAGATCCCCGCCAGCGGCGCCAAAATTTTTGATGCGATCGTGATAGTATAGTGATAATTAAGATACGTTATAGGGTAAATTAGAAAATTACCTTTAGGAAAAAGTAATAGACACAAATTACCAAAGACGAAATCAATTAAACACGTGATGAACCAAGTTCGTTGTACACGAAGATCTTATGAATTTGAGACGTTTTGATTCGATTTGGACAATTGATTTGAATGGTTTTTCGGTTTTTAAACTAAAATTAGTTCTACAGAGTTTAAACCTAAAGTGCATGAATCGTTAACCCCCAAATTATTTAAATCTACAATCAATTATTTCAAAATTAAAACTATTAATTAAAATAAACTATATAAAAATCTATAAAAGTTAATCTATTTAATAAAAAATAACTTTTACACTATTTAAAAAAACTATTTAAATTCTACTTAACTTTTTATTAAACAAAATCTATTTTTAAAACAATTTTAATTTAAATCTAAAATAAAAAAAATCTAAATATTAAAAAAAACTAATTAAACTTTTAAAATTAATAAAAACATTTTTTTTTAATTTTTATTTCAATTATTATTAAAACTGAAATTTATATAAAAAGCAATAAAACTATTTAAATTTAAATGAAATAAAAATTAAGATTAAGTAATAGCTAAAATCACGCAGCTCAAATTTTACTGTCTATATTAGTTAATGCGACTGAAATTAAAACCAAAAGAGCATTTAGCTCACTGGTAAAGCGAGAGGTAATTGCCCGTGAGGTCATGGGTTCGAGTCCCATGAAGGACTCATTTTTGGTAAATTATCTTTTTGAACAGATACAAATTTTAGTCACAGGAAGTGACTCTTTTATCACAAATTCTATGGAATACTGATAAGGATATCAGCAATGGTTTTAACAGATCAAAAGAATCTGTTAAAAATGAAATACAGCAACAAAATACAGATAACAACACTCAAAAGTAATACTCGAATCCAACAAAGTACTACTTACTCATCTAAACAATTATCAGCAGACTGATACAACACTTATATTAACTAATATCAGTATTCAAATCATTCGAAGCACAAACTAACACTTAGCAGATACGAGTTTAACAAAATCAATAAACAACACGTTCAACAATCAAAACAAATGCACATCATTAATCAGCAGATCAAAAATAATAATCACAAAGGAATTAAACAGCAGCCAAAGCGAAAATCAGCAAATAAACAAATAAACACCAGTCTTCATATCTTTTAGCATTCTATTACTGAAATAAGAATATTATCAACAGCTAATTCAAGTCAAAAAAGGCTTTAGCAGCAATGTCAAAATAACATAACAAACCCGCAAAAACAATCTAATGCAAACAGATTCATAGACATTCTAGATCAGTAAAGGTTACTCAACTCCTAAACTACACATCCACAATTCCTAAATCTTGCAGAAAACATTTACCACTCTAAAACAGTTAACTCTAACAAATTAAAAATCAACAAGAGTCAATCCATACCAAATCGAATGGCTACATAAACAGATTATTTAAACAACCAAACCAATATTATACAAGTAATATCCAATCAAACAGCAATCAAGCATCAATCTAAGCAGATTAATCAAGAACTGATCCAAACAATCCTATTTCACATAATATATAACTCATAAACAGACTAAAGGTAAAACGAATAGAATAACACAAAATTAACTAGGTAACATACCATATGTAGACAACCTTTGAGAAGAAGGTTGTGCTGAACAACCTTATGAACCCGAAACAAACCCGTCATTCGTACCACCACTTACCATTGAATCGCCACCATCAATCGACCCAACAGTCAAACTTCTCACCAGCTTTTCACAAACTTTCAGTGGGAAAGTTTGTTGTCCATATCTTACTTAATTATTTAATTAAAGCTATTGAACAAGCTTAATCAAATAACTTTTATTATAATATTTAATAGATTATTGAATAAATTTCAACAGTAAGTAAACTCAAGAAAAGATTTAACTCAAAATTAACTTTTATTAATCACTGAATTATTACAATACTATTGAAAAGAAATACATATCGACCTAAATCTATTTAAACATTATAATTTTAAGTAAAGAAAATGGAATAATGATTACAAGTATTTTGGGGGGTTTATATAGCCAACCCCCGAGGCTGTTGAGGGGAAGTTGTTGAAGCTGAAATCCATCTCGACCGTTGATGGGAATCCTCTTCTTCTCTCTCTTTCTTGTTTTCATCTAAGGGTTGAGATTAGCCCATCTAGCACACGGATTGCCAACGTGGCATCCGTTGTGCTAGTTGTGCTTCTTTGATGCTGAGGTGTCCAAACTTTATTGGTAGATTAAATAGAATGAGGTGTTGTCTCCAATAGACGGTTGCCACGTCTCCATTCGCCTCCATCTTCCAGTTCCCAAAAAATGGGGAATTAATTCCTTACCGTGTGACAAACACGTGTGTAGTGAAGCCCTAATTAATTCGAGTAAATTAATCAACTAGGGTTTTGAACAGTAATATTTGTTGCAGGTTTATTTGGGTGAAAAGGTGAGAAAGATGGGGGAGCTTTGGAAGTATCGAATATATTTTATTGAGTGAGTAACGTGTGAATGTGGAATGTGGTTGAATCATTTGACTGTATAAATACAATTCTCTTTCTTTCATTTGATATAACCCTAAAAGGCTGAGTTGGGCTTGTAATCCATCACAATTCGTTTACATGTAACAACTCAATTACATTTTTGGGCTTTAAGGCCCAAACTAACCATCCCCTCCGTCTTTTCATTCTAATTGGGCCTGGTTGGGCTTGTAATCCGAAAGTAAAAAGTACATTTCCTCAAATGGGCTTTTGGGCCCATTTATCCAAATGTGGGACCCACAAAGCCCAATATCTTCATATAAGATTAATTTCGCTAAAGACGAGCTCGATTTTTGGCATTGTTGATCTTTCTCTTCAAACTCGTGTCGTTCTTGCCGGTTTTCGTGATCTTTGTACCTACACACATGAAACAAGAAACAAACAAATACAAGGCCAATTTTATACAATTTAAGCATTTATTCATCGTTTTAAGATACTATTGACATGAGTAAAATCACTCATATCAAATATGTTTGACGGTTTAAGTTGAAACCAATGTTGGAGGTCTTAATTTTAACGTTTTACGATTTAAGAGGAACCGATGACGATTACGATACTGACAGATGCCCAAAATTTATCTTTTATTATCGATTGATCGATATTTGCATTTTTCAAAGTTTTTATTTTTATTTCGTGTTAAGTCGAGTCGGAACCGTTTTATTCCATTTTTGGGTGCGTTTGAACCATTTAAAATCATTTTGGAGTAGCCGGGATGAACCCCGACTCCCGCAAAAATTCAAAACCGACAATTGGGTTGAATTCCCGCTCTTTAAATACTTGTTTGCCAATAACGCCAAAAGAAAGCCAAAATTGCACAAAGGTCCCTCCTAACTTTACAAAATAAACAAACAAACACATACTACACATTTTTTCATTTCAAAAAAAACACACACTCTCTTCTTCTCTTTGGTCGTCGGCCTACACAACCACCACCATCACACCACCACTTTTTTTTCTTATTTTTGGAAAAACTAATAATAGACCACTATTTCTTTTACCTTTGTAAGTCTTCTTAACTAATTTATTCATACATGCATCATCTTTGATTTTTCAAAAATTTTTGTTCATGATTAAGTGAGTTTTGATCTAAAAATCTTGAGTTTATGTTTATAAAAATTGTTTATAAACATAGAGTATTGATTAAAAGGGCTTGAATTTTTTTTGGTGTTTTGTTCATTAAAACCCACGGCAAGGGGGGTGTTTGTTTGATTTTGATTTTTGATTTATTTAGCTTATGGGTTTGTGTTTAGATACATGTTTAGATGCTTTTTAACCTTGTTGGTTAGATTGCATGTAAAAATTATGAAATAGATTTTTGTGTGAATGAATCATTCAAGTGATTTAGGATGTAGTTGAGGTGTTAGGGTAGTTTGTTGATGATTTTAGGATTATAGGAGTCGTTGGAATGGGTTAAAAATGGGTAGAAATATGATTTGCAAAGTGTCATTTTTAATCAGATTTTTCAAGTCTATTTTTCATAGATTTAAGTTGGAGTCCAGATTTTTATTATAGGATAGAGTTGCAGAGATTCTTTCTAGCTTCGTTTTGATATAAGATAGAGCTTGTAACTCCAAACGAGTCAAAAGTTACGTTAGTTTGAAAATTTGTGTACCGCGAGATGAAAGTCGACATAATCCGAATTTGTGTTCGATTTTAGGTCAAATCTCGGGGACTATAAGTAGAGTTTTAAAAATGTTTGAGGGCTGTTCTTTAGCTCAAAACTTGAGTTTGTGAGTCTATTTTCAAACTTAGATTTTGGTTTCGTAAACGGAATTGATTAAGTGAGTCAAATTGGTTTTACAACATAAGGGTGTAAATCTGTCCGGATTTTCAATGTTGGAAATGTGTTGGGCAGCGTGATTTAAAAGTAATATCTTTTTATGAAAATTTTTATGAACTTTTTACATGATATAAGTGAAGTCTACAGCGAGTTTCATAAAAATCGTGATGTTTAAGTATGAGAATTCAGTCCGTACATTAGGTATGTACCGACAGAATTATAAATCGAGTAATAGCTTTAATAATGTATAACAATGAATGTATCTAGTAAATATCACTTGTTTGGGATTTTGGCGTGAGTTTATATGAAAATTTAGTGTTCTTAATTTTTTACATACAGTACTTGAAGGTACTTTATTTGTTTGTTAGGTGTTGTAATTGATTTCAAGAGGCGTCCTCATCGTCGGTGATTGTTTTCCGTCTACGTCTTTGTTAATTCAACCACTACTACTTAAGGTGAGTCTATTGCCTCCCTCTTTACTGTATTTTAAATGATTTTACCCGGGATGGGGATACATGCTATTTAAATGAAAAGGAACATAAGTCATGAATGATTGTTGGACCCGAATGATATTTTGAATTATGTTGAGTAGCTAGTTGCCAAAGACCCTATATTCATGAACCGTTAACTATTGTTTGATCCTAGTGTGGATTGGAAATAGGCGCTTGAACAATTGGTAGTACTATTCGGTTGATGGCCCTATCCTAGACGAGAGTTAGTACGTTGAGTACCCTCTGCGGTTGGATAACTTATGTCATGAAAAAGGTATGATTGGCAACGAATACCTAAGAGGGGCAATGATTTCACTTAAATCATGCCAACATTTGGCGCGGGTGATTAGTTTATGGGGTCGGTGTCATGAGCTTAAACATAATTAAATAGCTTATGCTATAATGAGTAATACCCAAAAAATAGTTTGTAATGATCTGTATACTATTAAATGATCGTGAATGAATTTTATTCTTATGTTCAATTATGATTTTTAAAACCTATAGATCTCGCTCAACATTATTTGTTGACGATTTTAAGCATGTGTTTCAGGTAATCGAGGATGATAGAGGCGGAGCATGCAATGGAGGTTGTTGTGGCTTGTGGATGGTCTAACTTGTTTTCCTCCCTTTTAAACAAAGACAATTTGTATTTTCTTGTATGTCTTGTAAACAATGGGGTTGGTTTTAAACGGGGTGAGATTTGTGGGGACCAAACGCTACTCTGGTTACATTTTGGGGTTGGAAACTTTTAGACAATTTATGTTGTTGTTGTAATTTAACTTGTTTTTAAATTACTTATGCTTTTAACGTCTCTTTTAAGTCGTTCAGTATGACTTGTGTGGGATGATTCTTTGACTAACACCAAATTGTGATATTCCGCTGCGCATGGTAAATTGGGGGTGTTAGAGATTGGTAATTAGAGCCACTAGTTATAGAGAACTATGTCGTTTTTCAAAAAGGTCCTAAACTATAACTTTGGTTGTCGTAAGTATTTTTGTCTCCAAAGCACACAACTATCCTGCATGGCTCCGGTAAGATTTCTTTTAGCATTGTTTTTTTTGAGATGTATCCCTTTTGAAACTGAAATGATTTCCTGAATATTTATTAAGTAAGTACTATGGTACTATGGTATTATATGGAAGTATTGTGAACGTACGCGCAGTACTTGACATCGTAATTTTTGCATTGCATTTGCATGGATATCATTTTTTTGCATATTGGCATACGTTCTACATTTGCATTGCGTGTGCATGCATGTATATATAATTTTGGGATAATGACCTTATATACCCTCGAACTTTCTGTATTTTGCAGAAATGGTAGATATACCACCGAATGATAAGGGAGACGAGTACGTTGTAGGGGCTGAAGGTGGAACTAATGCTCCTAACCCGCAAGGCAAAAATGGATGAATTGAACCATATGATGTTGAAAGGAATGAGGTTAGAAAGGATGAGATTGACAGTGATGAGGACCCGGAAGAGGATCCTATGGAGGATGAAGTTCCTGTGGCTGCGGTTTGACAGACTGAGCAGCAACCTGTTTGTTCTCGTTCTGATACACCTACATGTGATGCTTATTGGATGGGTTTGCCAGTAGTTGCTCGTGATATTAGTGATGATGATCAAGCTGATTCTAGTACTGCGGTTAATGCTCGTTCTCTCCATGAGAACATAGCAAGGGTCAACTGTCCTGAACCAAGGATCTACAGTAACACGAAGCATTGTTTGAAGAAGTTCGATTGACTGTTGTATCAGAGGTAAGTGGTAGAGACCAGGGTGATTAAGAGGTTTCAGAAAAATGAGAAGGCTTTTCAGAGATTTTACTCAGGTGTGAAGAGGGCTAACAAAACTAGGGATCGTGGAAGGATGGAGATGGCAAAGATGAAAATGATTGTAGAGAATTTGTGTGTTGAGTTTGAAGGAATCAAGGGAGATCGTGTCATGTTTGATCGTCTTTGATGTTGGGAGGCTCGAGTACGACCTTTGTTGATGAATGCATGGATTTTTTGAAGAGATCCAAAGTATGCGAACACGCATTTCATGGTTGAACCACCAGAAGTTGGCGAGTACTATAATTTTGAGGATAAGTTGTATTTAGCTCAGCGTATGGTTCCATCAGGTGAAGGCTCTACTTCGAAGGGAAAGAGGAAGGTAGAAGAGGGAACTACTTCGAAGGGTAAGGAAAAGATGGAGGATTTTGAGGAAGAGCCAAAAGAAGAAGAAGATGATGACAAGGACGAGCAGCCATCAAAGAGATCATGTTGATCATCACGTGATTAGTTACTATATTTCATTTTTATTCCTCGTTGTAATTGAACTATTTTAGACTTCTATATTATGGTATTATGGTAGAACTTGATAACTTTAAGTTTTATTTGGTGAATGATTGTAGTGGCATATCTTGTCACAATTTTGTTGATATAAATGCAATCAATGTTTACATCTCATGATATATGATGTGTCTTTACTCGCTCTTTTGTGATTTGGTTGATGTATATTTGTAGCATTCGTTGATTGTGCTTGTTGTACTTATATTATGTCTTGAAAAAGAAATCCTTCTTAATCTTGATGTGTATAGTTACTTTGTTCCCTTTCCCTTTCATTACAGTGAGGCGTAAGGAAAGGAGTTGTGAGCCATTGTTCTGTTATCACCAAACCATTGTGTGACTAATTGTAAATCATGTCTCCAAAGTTGACAACTGAGCGAGTGAACACTATGATTCAAGAGGCGATGGCTAATGCACTTGAAGCGGATTGTGCAACTAGAGTTCAAGGCCAAGGTGGAAATGCTGGTGGAAATGCTGGAGGACAACAAGTTCCAAGGGAGTGCTCTTATGCTAGTTTTATGAAGTGCGGACCTACGCAATTTCGTGGGACTGGAGAAGCGTTATAACTTTTTTGGGTAAAGGGGCATTCCCCGGTAAAATATATTAATCCCAAAAACAATGAAGTACAATGGAATGTGACTGAATGTCACATTAACCTCAAGCCAAGCTTGAACAACTATCTACTCATACGACAACTCATATGAAAATCCTATCGTACAAAAACAATAACACCAATAGGAAAGAACCACTTAACAAACAACATTAAGAAATAAAACTAGAATCGGGCAGCTTCCAAAGTTGAGCGAACATAAGCGCATCCACCGACCGCTTAAACTTACAAGAAAGAAGCTTCAGCCGCACCTCGTTCCAAATGGCTTGAACTAGCTCTGGCACTTGCCTCTTGACCTTGGTAAATAATCGAACATTGCGCTCTTGCCAAATGAAGTAGGCACACGCAGCCATGATCAGCTTAGAAGCAATACTTTTAAATAACCTCCGCTTGGCAAATGGCTGAACAAATGAAGTAATATGACTAAATACTGGATCAACAGAATCCATACCAGCAAATTTCTTCAATCGGTTCCAAATCTGCCTAGAGAATGAACATTCAAAAAAAAGGTGATCATGGGAATCCGGGACCAATTCACACAACGAACATACTTGAACCATGTTCTGATTAACTTCTGAAACGCGAATTCTGTCTTGCGTCTTCAATCTTCGCCAAAAAATTAGCCATAAATTAGTAGCATGTTTGGGAATACAAGTAGGAAACCAAACAATATCACTCCATGGAACAATCTGACTGCTGTACCGAATTGTACTCCAGACCAAAGTAACTGAAAACTCCGAGCACTTACCATCAACATCACGCCAAACAACTTTATCCGGAACATCAGACAACGTAGGCATATTTAACGCAGCAATAAAAGGGTACTTCGTAATAATAGAATGCGGCCAGTTCCACGCATCATTCTGATATAAGTCACGAATGCAAGAATTAGTGTTCAAACCTGCAGCATGGATATCACGTGAAGAGACCATGTTAGACAACGGGCATTCCACGTGCCAATTGTCCGCCCACAGAAACGTAGACAGACCATTACCTACCTTATTCCAAACAAAATTACGAATTAGGGGGCGAAGTTGAAGAATCTTGCGCCAACCCCAAGACATGTTACCACGAGACGGGATGTCCCAAAAGCTTCTGCCTTTTAGCTTATAAGCTTGAACCCAGCGGACCCACAACGAATTCTTTCCAGCCAACAGCTTCCATAGATGCGAAATCATTAACGCTTGGTTAAACACTTCAAGTCTACGGATGCCAAGACCACCTTCATTCTTAGGTAAACAAACAATTTCCCAAGCAATTTTAGATTTTCTTTTCCGCATATCTTGGCTCCATAAAAACAATCGCATCATCTGTTCTAAATCATGAAGGACACGAGTAGGAAGAATAAACACGGACGCCCAATAAATATGCAAAGCACTAATCACCGATTTTATAAGTTGCAAACGACCAGCAAACGAAAGCGCTTTATGCTTCCATTTCAAGAGCCGATCTTCAATTTTCTCCTTCAACTCCTTACAATCATTAAAAACAAGCCTTGTAGAAATTAAAGGAACTCCAAGGTATTTAACCGGAAACCTTCCTTCAGCGAAAGGAAGAATATCAAGAATAGCAAGCTTTACATTGTTAAGAACATTACAGAAGTAAGCGGTGCTCTTAGGGATACTCGGAGTTAATCCTGACGCTATTTTAAATTCCTCCAAAGAGTTTTTAATGACGGTCACAGAATGCACATCACCATGCGCAAAGAGGAAAAGGTCATCCGCAAAGCACAGGTTAATCAAATCAAGCTTAGAACAGTAGCGATGATAAGTAAATGAAGAACTCAACATCACCTTTCGCTTAAGCATGAGCGTCAGAATCTCCATAACCATAGTAAATAAATAAGGCGACAACGGGTCACCTTGACGAAGACCACGCTGCCCTTTAAAGAACCCATGAAGCTCACCATTTATACATATCGAGTATGACGCCGTAGAAACACACTCCATGATCCAATGAACCACACGAGGATGAAATCCAAAACCCACCAGAATTGTTCGTAAAAAGTTCCAATCAACCGTATCATAAGCCTTTTGAATGTCGACTTTAAACGCACATCTAGGAATGCCACGGTCCAAATGATAGTTATGCATTAATTCTTGAGTAAGGAGTATATTATCAGAAATACTTCGTTCGGGAACAAATGCAGATTGATTAGGGCTAATAATTGTCTTCAAACTCTCCTTAATGCGGTTAGCAATGATCTTGCTAATGCATTTAAAAAGAACATTGCAACATGAAATCGGCCGATAGTCATTGATACGAGCAGGATTTCGAACTTTAGGAATAAGCGTAATGATGGTGTGATTTAACTCTTTGAGGAGATTACCATTAGTGAAGAATTCCGAAACCGCTTTAGTAACATCATCCGCAATAATATCCCAAGCTTCTTTAAAAAACGCCGCTGTATACCCATCCGGACCCGGAGCCTTATCATTGCCCATAGAAAAAATCGCCTCCTTTACTTCTTGTCTAGTGACCATACGAGACATATGAAGAGCATCTTCTTCCGAAACAGATGATACAAATAAATTGCTAGTATCAAAACTAATGGGATCACCTGCAAGACCAAGAAACTGTTCATAGTGCATAACAAATGCCTGAGGAACATTAGCATATTCAAAAACGACACCCTCATTATTAGCAACAACATCAATACGGTTTCTGATAATTTGACTTTTAACCGCTTTGTGAAAATACGCCGAATTCGAATCACCATCACGGAGCCAATTCGTTTTGGCCTTTTGGCGAAGGAACTGTTCTTGTAAAAGAAGAGCATTATTATAAGCTTCAACAGCCACTACTTCATTCTCCCTAAACTTACTGTTAGAGGGATCCTTGTCCAAAACAGTTTGAGCATGGTCCAAATCCTCCCGCAGCTTGATAACATTCGCGTGAATATTACCTTTATCAAACAGAATCTTTCGAAAAGGCTTCTTTAGGTACTTTAGTTTAGTAACAATCTTAAACATATCAAAACCACTGACCTGACGCGCCCACTGCTCCATAACAACATTTCTGAACTTATCACTTTGAGTGATAATATTAAAAAATTTAAAAGGCCTTGGTTTCGACTTCCCCAAATTAGGAATGCTAAGCACCGCTGGAGCATGATCAGAAATTCGATATGGCTTGAACACAGCAAAAGTACCAATAAATGTAGTAAAGAAACCAAGGTTCGCCATAACACGATCTATCTTTTTAAGAATACCATCCCTTCCTCTTGGTTTCTGGTTCCACGTAAAATGCAAGCCCGAACTCTTAACATCAGACACTTGGATGGAGTTAACACAATCTTTGAACTCACGCATCGAAATATCAACAGTAGACATACCTGAGGTTGTGTCGTCCAAAAACAGAGCCGAATTAAAATCTCCAAGTAAGCACCACGGTCTATCATTAATGAAAGCATGATGGACTAATAAATTGTGCCATAACTCTCGTCTTTGCGTATACCTGTTATGCGCATACACAAAGGTACAAAACATCTCCTTTTGTTCCATTTTGAGCCATAACCGCGTGTGAATAGCCTGATCACTGTATGAAATAACCATAGCATCAACAATATTACGATTCCAGCCCAAAATAATTCGAGTACCCCTCGAACATAAACTACCATTAGAAGACCAATCCCAATGACGAAAAACCGAAGAGCACACGCTATGCAGATTGGACGTAATCACATGGGACTCTAAAATGGCACAAACTGAAAGATTATTCTCCGAAATGACATTCCTAACTTCATTCTGTTTGGGGGAGAAGTTCAACCCCCGTATATTCCATGATGCCACATTAAACATGAGTACCCGGATTAGAAGGAGTGCTTGCCCCTAAGTTATGAGTCTCCGTTTGAACCGACCCTTCAATATCTTCCGTATCGCTTTCATTAACAATATTCATCGTCTGTTTAATATTAAGGCCCGCAGCATCATCCCATTCCGAATCATCACCAGCCAAACTAGCAAAAGCATTAGTAACATTTACCTCCGGACCTGGTACAACACCAGATTCTGAAGCAATGTTGGGAACCCCTTGAGACGATACAGATTGTTGAGCAGCATTATTATTAGACTTAGATGATTGTCCCTTGTCAACCTTCTTATATTGCAGATTCACAGCTGGTTTAGTAAGTTTGATACCCGAAACTTGCTTAGCTTTACCCTTATTCTTCTTTTTGGAAACTTCTTTGAAACCGTCATTATCAGCAACAACTACAATCGGAACCTCAATAGGACGTTTTGGACACTGTTCATCATTGTGATCAAATGTTTTACACGTAGTACATCGCGGGGGTTTCCATTCGTATTCTATTTCAACTTTGGCCAGCGAATGCCCCTCACCATTTGTAATCGGAATAGCAATAACAATGGAGTCTTTTAGCTCATTTTCAGAAGAAATTTCGACAAGGGCCCTTGCGTACTCCTTTTTTCCCCACGAACGAACACACATGTTACTCGTGTACGTATCCAGCATTATCGGTCGTCCAACCTGTGTCGTGATTAAACTCAGACCAACCTCCGAGTATGCTACAATAGGCACATGCCTCATTTTAATCCACACTGGAGCATGTTTGATTTCCTCCTTCTTCAAGCTAGTATTAGGTGTCCAAACATTCAGAAATAATGGTGCAAGTCGAATCAACCAAGGACCATCTTTCATCACACTCTCCATCCCATGTTTCGTATCAAACTGAAACAAAAAAAATCCATCATCCAGCATAACTCGCTTGAGTCCGTATTTCGCCCATGTGTTCTTAACGTAGTTTTCCACGAGTGGAAATGCTAGTCTTTTTCCCAGGAAGTACCCATATAGAGTATTCGAAAAGCGAGCTGTGACCTCCTCCATTGCTGCAGCAGGTAGAGCAACATGTGCCCCTTCCACAACCTCATCATTATGTAACTCATGGATATGAACTGTTTTTTTGCATGGTTGTGAAGCAACAGCCGCAAAAGAACGACCAGCCGCGTCTGTTGTATTATTTATAGGTTGTACAACATCATTCAAGGGCGTAAACGTGACAGTCGCACCCGATGTTTGTACAGATCTAACCGCTTTCCGGACTAGACCCTCTTGACCTGGTTTCCCGTCAATGTTCCGAATCCTTGAGGCGAATGCCCCACGCGTATCCTTATTAATAGTAGTTTGTTCCATCTCTCACAAAGCCGACACAAGATCCAAACCCTAATTAGGGTTTAGAAAACACCAGCCAATAAAATTCCTCTAGGTTGTTTCCATGATAGTGACATATAATAATAAATAATAAATCAAAGAACGAAACCCTACTATGACTATAACTACAAACCCTAAAAGCGCCGCACTAAAAAAAAACCCTAAGCTTAACGTCGAATTAATTAATGATGTTATCCCGATCTCACCAGAATGTAACCTACCCCCGGTTTGTCCACTGATCACAGCAAAGATAGGGAGAGAAAGAATCCCAAGCCTACCTTACTCACACTGAACAGCGACAAGGTAAGAACAAGCGATTTGAAATAGATAAAACCGTTAATCAATGAGTGGAAAAGCACCAGGGATGATCTAGGCAGCGGAATGGTTTAGGGTTGCTGAAATCGCCATAGAGAGAGAATTAGGGTTTTAACTTTCACAACAATCAAAATGATTTGTCAAGCTATATCAAAACGAATGAGGCAAATTTGAAAGCTTTTCAAAACAATATTTAAGGACAAATGAATACTTTAAAACTCGATTTTCAAAATTCGATCAAAGGGCAAAATAACAAGATTGAGCTTAACCAACAAAGATTGGAACAAAACCAAAACCCTATTAAGGGGAATCAAGCTAAGTTTGAGAACAAAATACTTTCGATGTTTGAGGCTATAATGAACAAACCTTCCTCGTCTTCGGGTGGCTTACCTAGCAACACCATTCCAAACCCGAAGGGTGAGATGAAAGCTATAACCACACGTAGTGGGAAGTTTTAGACGGACCTTTGCTTCCACATGTGAGTACCTCTCCGGTTTAACTTCGTCATTGGGTGGAGAAGATTGAGAGTACGTTTGAAATCAGTGGGTGCTCTGAGGCTAATAAAGTGAAGTTCGCGACTGCTACTTTTCTTGATGACGCTTTGAGTTGGTGGAACAATCAAGTAGCTACTGTTGGGCTGGTAGTGGCCAATGGGAGGACTTAGGATGCTACAAAGGAACTTTTGACCAAGAAGTTCTGTCCCGAAGAGGAATTGGGTCAGTTAGAGGATGAACTGAGGCATCGAGTGTTGAGAAACAATGACATCACTACTTACACGAGGAGATTTAATGAGTTGAGCTTACTGTGCCCTGATACTTTTGCGGATGACCGCAAGAATATGAAGCACTACATCAAAGGATTGTCAATTAACATAAAGGGTGAGACTACTTCGTCAAAGCCGAAATCTTTTGATGAAGCTGTCCAAATGGCTCATGCTCTAATGGATGTAAAGTTGCAAGAAAAGAAAGATAGTGTGGTTGAAGGTAACAAGAGGAAATGGGAGACGGCTCAAGCAAGTCAAGCATAAGGTCAGAATCGTGGTGGTTACCGTAATAACACCCAAGGAGCTAACATAAATCAACAGTTTAACCAGAGGAGGAATGATGGAGTGAGAGCTGCCACAGTGCCAAAAGGAAACAAGGTCAATCCAAAATGTGACAAGGGTGGAAAGGCAGGGCATAGGGCGGTGGAATGTCGAGAAAGAGGCGTGGCGACGGGTGCAAATACCACAAGAGTGATGGTATTCTTTGGATGTGGTGAGAAGGGACACAAACAAGGAAACTGTCCTAAGGCTGGAAATCGGCAAGTAGGAAACGCTGCTGCTCCAGCTTATGCTGTAGGAAACGTGGACAAACCTCAAGGTCCTAACGTGGTGAACGGTACGTTTTGCTTGATATTCGTTATGCTAGTATATTTTTTAATTCTGGTTCAGATAGAAGTTTTGTAGATATACAAATTCGTTTTCCTTATCGATTAAGAACCAATAGAGTTAGCAACTAAGTATAATCTGGAGTTAGTCGATGGAAAGAATGCTAGCACTAATTCTATACTAAAAGGGTGTTCCTTGAAGTTAGGGAATTATGTGTTTTTATGTAGAATTGAGACCTTTATAATCAAGTTTTGTTCGATGTAAATTTTGGGATAGACTAGTAAGTTTTGCGTCGTGCCAGTGTTGTGTTGTTATGAAGAAGGGCAAATTATTCAAATTGTGTATCCGCTATAAGGAGCTAAATCAAATGAGTTAACACACCTGTGTTATTTGATCTTTATACTAATTTGATTCGTATTCGTATTCGAAGATCGACTTGAGATCAGAACTATCACCAACTATGAGTTAGAAAGGAAGATATTCCTATAACTGTTTTTCCGTACCTAGTGTGATTGTTTTTTTTTTTTGGTAAAAGGGTAACAATGACCCCGGTAAATAGAACCAAAAAAGCGTTGAAGTACAAGGAATGTGGCTGAAATACCACATTAACCGCAAGCTACATGCAACTTGTTAAACAAAATGTTTATGACAGGCCATAAACATTAACTAGTCTAGAATACTGGAAATATATAAACTAGACAAAAACCAAGATGATAACATAAAGTTACGAGGAAAATAATAAAATATCAACATGGGATCAGCCAGTTGGAGTGCTTGCCCCAATATTAGTGTTGAGAAGATTCACCGATTCATCAAAGACGACCTCGACTCCCTCCTCCTCCTCATTATCTTCCTCACTTACTTGAACCCCTTCGTCAATACCAGGCATGGACAAAGTTGAAAATTTATTAGATGTAGAAACACTGCTCATTTGAGCTTTACCCTTGTTCGGACCATTAGGAATGCTAGACTGCTGCAAGTGACTAGATTTAGTATTCAACTTCCTACTATTATTACCACTCGTACTTGTAGTATCCAAGTGAGTTTTTGGATGAAAAGCAACCGTCTTACCTGTTTGGAAACCCTTGCTCAATGGAATACCTCTCGGAACTTGATTCCCTAAATTACCTTTGTACGTCTTCCTCTTGCTTTGTACTTGTTGGAATCAGTCGGTATCAACATGAGTTGTCACATTTTTAACCGTTTTAGGTTTGACATTTTTTGGACAAGAATCAAAGGCATGACCAAAAATATTACAAGTATGACATCTAGGCGGTTTCCATTCGTATTCAACACGAATTAATTCCTTAGTACAACCAGAGCCTTCAAGATCAGGGACACCAATAGTAACGTTATCTATAAACTCCGAATCAGCATTCATCTCAATTAGACAACGAGCAAAACTACAATGACCCCAAGACTCTTTGCACATATTATCAGTATAATTATCCATCATAATAAGCTTACCAAGAAACGAAGCAATTAAACTAATACCTTCCTCTTCAAAAACCTGTAGCGGGACATCATGAAACTTCACCCATACGGGAATATGAGGTAGTTCCTCCTTTAGAAGATTCGTTTTCATAGTCCATTTCTTAAGAAAAATTGGTGAATTACGAACCATCCACGGACCACCTTCCAGAACCGCACTAAGACCCTCACTAGACCCAAATTGAAAAAAGAAAAAACCTTTCTCATTCATCATGATACGCATAAGACCATGTTTTGCCCAATTATTCTTAGCAAAATACTCAACCACAGGAAATGCAATCCTTTTACCAAGAAAGTAACCATATAAAGTGTTTTGGTAGCGAGTATTTACTTTTTCAACTACCTTCTTAGGAATAGAGATATTAACCCCTTCACAGACATTATCAGAATTAAACGAAGAAGAGACTGCATTAATACCTCCATTAGTAGACGTAACCATATCAGCTTCAAATTTGCAAAGTAACTCCCGAATTTCCTTAGCACGGTCATGTGAGATCAGTTCCCACAAAGGATGTTTCTTCATTCTTAATTCATGCATAAATTCACCCGCATCACCAACCGTGCGAATCGTTACACCAAATAATTTCAAAGCCTCATGTAGATTACACGGTTGCATACCATTAATGGTTG
This sequence comes from Glebionis coronaria, assembly GCA_025667525.1. NCBI lineage: Eukaryota > Viridiplantae > Streptophyta > Magnoliopsida > Asterales > Asteraceae > Glebionis > Glebionis coronaria. The sequence goes on from CM046877.1 coordinate 340,646,006, forward strand.
CAGCCTTAGCTGCAAGGTCCAAAAATACATCACAAGAAGAGGAAACATTTGTACTAGAGTCATCTGTTTCCTTAGCCATTTGTGTTGAGTGTACACTCGAACCACCTGAACTGAGTGAAGAAGTTTTGCTATTTAGATTCTTATGGCGTTCACACAAAACTTCATAATAAAGCATAGTGGTTTCCTTAGGTAAAGTAGACCATTTAGGAAATTTGTTTGCCTTAACACCATTTGCAAACACTTCAATGTCACGCACAGTATTCAAAGGAATAGAAAAAAAATTAGATATCTCCTCTAACGTTACTAAAACCTTAAGATTAGACACCATAACCGCATCATTCCAACCTGTAAACAGTGGCTTATCACTTTCATTGCTCGAATCCATGTTCAATCAAACACAGCCCTAACCACGACAAAGAAACCCTAAACAAACAGTAACCGAAACCCCTAGTGTGATTGTTTTGAGTATCAAGAGATGTCGTTTAGTCTTAAGAATGCGACGGTTGTGTTTATGGAATTGGAGAACCGTGTAGATGGGTGCAAGTCGTAAATGGGATAAGTTCGTCATTATGATTATTGATGGTATCCTTATTTATTCCAAGGGCAAAGAAGAAATTGAGGAGCATTTGAAAACAATTTTGAAATTGTTGAAGAAAGAGAAGCAGTACTCCAAATTTCTCGGAGTGAAACATTATTCGCACTTAGATTGAGGTATTTTGGTTGGGTTCGGTACGATATTCTTGGGCATGTGATTGACAACAAAGATGTTGTGGAGATCCTACCAAGACTGAGGCAATTAAGGACTGGTCGGTACCAACAACGTCGACTGAAGTCAGATAATTTCTTGGTTTAGTTGGTTATTATTGGTGATTCATCAGAGAATTTTCATTTATCGCGACGCCAATGACTAAGCTTACTAAGAAGAATCGGGATGTGAATGCATCTGTTACTATGGTAATTAGTAGGAAGGAAGGGGAAACACTTTTAGAGTTGGAGTTTCGATGATGGCGCAGAGTGTGGATTTGATTGAAAGGATTTTGAAGATGTATGTGAAGGAGATCGTGTGTCGACATGGAGTACCTCTATCAATTGTTTTGGAGCGCGATTTGCTTCTGAGTTTTAAAGACTTCTTCAGTGTGTGTTGGGCACTGGGTGAGATTGAGTGCGGCCTATCAACTCGAGACCGATGGCAAGAGCGAAAGGACTATTCTCCAAGCGTCTGAATATGTGTTATTATTTTGGAAGATGTGTTCGAACGTGTGTTACTGGAATTTGTGGAAAATAGGAATGTCGTTTGATAGATGTGAAAACACCCATCATTTTACCACTTAATTATAATAATAACCAAGCCAAAACGTGTATTTTATGTCGTAAAAGTCGGAATTATGTATGGTTTGCGTTTTTATTGTGTTTTAGGACCAAAAGATGAAAAAGGAAGAAAACACGGGCTTTCGCGGGCTTTTATCAAAGAAAATGAGAAAAGACGAAGTCAAAAGATCAAGAGTGCAAAAAGAACGGAAGTCCAAGGCCTATTCTGAAAATTTATCGAAGAAAAAGTCTAAAGACGGAAGTTTAATGAAGTCGAAGAACCAAGTCTAATTAAAGAAGAAAATTATAAGACGAGTTCAATTTATATCGACAAATCCCGAGACGACGTCGAGAAAGACAAAGAATTTAAGTCGAGTCGAGACAAAGTGAAAGGAGAAAGCATCAACACCTATCCTCCCCTCCTCCTATATATACTCTCCTAATGTGTCATTAGGAGGGTGTTAGTTAGTTAGTCATTTTAGGAGTAGATAGATTAGTTTTAGGATTAGGAGTAGATAGATTTAATTTCTCTCTCTAAGTTTTCTTTCAAGTTTTCTTAAATCTTTCATCTTTAAATCTTGTAATCTTGAATCTTTAATCTTTGTCTTTAATTTTAAGCTTTTTATTAATCTCATTCTACTTTTCTTATTAGTTTTATCTTAATCATAATCTTTTTCATCATCTTTTTACATAAAGTTTATAGCTTTTTACTTTTCTTGGTTCGTCTTTAAAGTTTTTATAAGTTTTATCATTCATTTATTAGTTTTGGTTAGCTTATTGGTGTTTTTCTTGGCTTATTGTGTAAAACCCGTTTTTAATTAGTCAAATAATAAGTACGCAGTTAATAACTTAAAACAGGCGGGAATAATACATACGATTAAAAAAAATGTGTAAACTATATAAAAAAAAGAGAAAATGGGCTATAAGGGGCCGGTTTGTTTTATTGTAAAAAGAAAGAAAGGAAGTTGGGCTAAGCCCATTTAGTTACAAAAAAAATAACAAATCGGGGGTTACCCCATTCTTCCACATCAGACGATAAAAAAAACTAGGGTTCATAAACCTTAGTGCCGCCGGCCATAGAGAAGGAAAAGGAGGTTTCGGGTCTGTTCCATCTTTTGATTTTGTGTGCACTCGCCACCTTCTTAACAATATTACACGGTAACAATCCTTGTTTTCTTTTTTTTAAACTTCATATCATACCACGAATTTATGTGGGTTACATGTTTAAGCAAGAAATAAAAGAAAGGGAGTGGGGGTTTATCCATCCGAGACTCAAAGAGTCTCGGTGGGCGTTTGTTTTAGTCAGCCGAGGGTCTATGACTTTCAGTGGTTTTATTGGTGACCAGCCATAAAAAGGGTTTTACATATTAGTAAGGGTGCGTTTGGGATTACGAGGCAGTGAGTAAGTCGTAAAACAAAAGGGAAACCGAGAATTAAAAACTGTCGGTATGATTTTGTATCTAGAAGGGGTGTTTGGGTAAGTCAAAACAGTAGGTAACCTTAGAAAATCAGTGGGAACATTATATATAATCAGTGTGTAAATTTCGGAGGGAAATAGCAGCTTTATAAATGAAATTAGCAACAGATTAGTGACATATATTTCTGTCGCAGAATTATGATGACAGTTTTTATGACAATTTTGTGACAGCTTTTAGTCACACTGTTTTTAGTGACGCATTTCCTGTCACTAAATTCATATAGGCAGATTTAATTATAGTTTGTTGATTTGTTTAGTGCGACCGGGATGGGGGTATCTCGGTAGGCTCGGGATATAGTTTAAACATATAAACGAGGATTTATATATTATACCTTTTTATTAATTGTTTAATAAATGTCTTAAATTGTATTTTAAATGAGTTAAACTAAAATAGTTTAATATTTAAAAAGGGTATAATTTTATGAATAATAATATTTTAAAAACTTCTAATTTAGAAATCTTATGTTTTAACGAGTTAATTTATTTTAGTCTTAACATAACGTCAGAACACGTTGTATCATAATTATTAGTGAGTCGTTATATATATTAAGAGGATTAATATAAATTCAGAGTCATCAGCTAATATACGTACAGACTTCTAGAAATAAAATAAATAATTGAAAAGGCCAATAAGATGCGTAAATTAAATAAACGAATATCAGTTTACTTTTTCACGTCCCTTATTTATGTAGCTCGTGTGAATCAGAGTATACTTTCCGTCAGTTGATCTCAGTCGGTTATTGGACACGAGGTACGGATTTTCCAACCTTTCAATAAGGACTTCCCTTCTATGCATGATTATGATTTCCCGTCTGCAGCCAATTGTTTTCCCTATTTATATGTTATAAGAATTATCAGAAATCAGTTTTATAATTAAGTTAAATTGCCTGAGCCTTATATACAAGCATGACCAGTCAGTAGTACTAGTTACGGAGGTACCGTAACCATGACACTTGAGGCACCGGTGTCGTGACTCACATGCATGAGAGTGATATCCTGCATCGTCCCACTCAGCTCAGCTTGGCCATTTTATCAGTATTATTAGTGGGGCGTATGGATGCATCCTAGGCTTATCAGTTTACAAGTTATCAGGGTGAATGTGGTGTGTGCTCTACATCCTTCACATTGGAGCTGATCCATCCACCCAACACAGTAATTAGAGGTCAGCCCTCTACAGTTATTTAGAGGTCACCCCTCTATAGCATGACGAGGTCACCCCTCCAGTTATTCATGCACGGTTGTTACAGCATGTGACTTATATAAGCTCTGGCAATTAAAATACAGTAAATGCATGTGTTCAGATTTAATAGTTAATAATTCAGTTTTAGTATTTATAAACTAGGTTCTCAGATTTTATACAGGGTACTACTACATGTTACATATCAGTCTTATAGCTTCATTATTTGTCATTTATTCCATTTTCTTTCAGTACATTCTTATCATGCTTTATATCCGTTCACTGAGCATTATGCTCAGTCGTAGTTTCCTTTCATGTTTCCAAACGGCAGGTACACAGGGACGATCTTAGGACTTCTAAGAGAGTACGTGCATTGGATGGGAGCTATCCAGACTCTTTTATTTTATGCACAAATTTCATTACTTTGGTTGTTTGGACACTGTTTCGTCCTTTTTCCTTCAGTATTTAAATCTTTATATTTAGAGCTTATGTTTGGACTACCCATGTTTGATTCCGGTATTTCCGTATGGTCAGTTAATGTTTAATACATTGCCTTGCATGCTTTGATGACACGCCATAAATACACGTAACGGTCCATTTATCCAAGTGGGGTGTTACAATTATGGTATCAGAGCGCAAGGTTCGACCTGTAGGCTCTAAAACTTGACATGTGACTAGTGGGTAGTCACCAAGAACTTCCTGTATTTTGGCGTCGTTATCTTCCATGCTACTTATGTATTTTATCAGTCAGATTTTCAAAATTTTGATTAAGTAAACAGTCGGTACAGGACTGGCCATACTTAATCGCATGTGCTTTTCAGCGAGCTTTTCGTTTTGGTGAACTGACCATAGGCGTTCACCCTTGCCCGTTTAAATTTTCTATAGATGAACTGACCATAGGCGTTCATCCTTACTCATGTCAGATTTATGTTTCAGTAAATTGTCATTTTGTGAACTGACCATAGGCGTTCACCAGTATTCATGTTATATTTTGTTGGCTATGCCTTCATGAACTACACTATGCATATTCAGATTTATTATTTCAGGTTCTGAAAGTTTTATCAAATTATCCTTTGTTATTTCAAATGCCACCCAGACGCGAAACCGAGAATGATCCTAACGCAGCTGCTATTGTTGTTGCTGTTCAGGCTGCTATACAAGCCATGTTACCCCAAATTCGTGATGAGATCCGAGCTGAATATCAAAATGGACCTTAGCAGAATAACAACCCTCCTGCTCCACCACCTGCCACTTTAGCCACTTGGCTAGATTTGTTTAAAAACAAAAACCCCGACTTTTTGAATAGACTGTAGCTCCAACTGACGCGGAAGACTGGATCTATCATGTAGAGAAATTTTTTGGAGCTATGGGTTATGGTGATGCTTTCAAGGTTAGGCTTGCAGTTTACAAATTGGAGGGTCCTGCTCTGCATTGGTGGAGGTCTCAGAAACTGTCCAATAGGGGAGATGCTTGGGAGCTTGCATTGACCTGGGCACGTTTTAAGACGATGTTCTATGACCAGTTTTTCCCGCATGTGGAGCAAGCTAAACTGAAGAGGGACTTCCACGTCATCCGTCAGAATCATGGCGAGAACAGTATAGAGTTTATGCACCGATACCTCAGGATGGCTGGATTCTTAGGGGAGGCTGCGGGTACCGCAGAGGAGCAAGCGAAGCAATTTCGCTGGGCTCTTCACTCAAGGATTGCAGATAGGCTGGTGAGTGCCACATTCACTAATGTGTCACAAGTAGCTAATGCAGCTCGTGATATTGAGATGCTTTTCGAGAGGGATGAGCTCGAGAATGTAGAGCGTCCGGAGAAGAGGTACATCTCATCCAACAGACTTAAACAATTTAACTCCGATTATTACTTGTCAACTTATATGTTATGTCTTATCCAATTATAATCTTACAGACACAGAGGAGGAGACCGATCCCAATCGGCTACTCCACATCAGAACTACAGAAACCACGGTCAGTCTTATGACCGTAATCGATCAGATAAGAGGAGCGGTGGTGATAACTACCGCGGCAACTCAAACTCATCTGGCAACTACAGGTGATTCTTTAAGCTCAAGAAATACTAGACTATCGTGTAAAACAGACCTTAAATTTTCTTGTATATTCCAACAGAGATGCTGGACAGGGGCGTGACCAAAACAACAGAGGTCAGCAGTTTGCCCGACCGTTGATATTTAGAGAGAGAAAGAGAAGAAAGTAGAGAGAGAAAAGAGAGAGAATTGGAAGGTTTAAACTTTTACTAGAGAGAGAAACTAAAAGTGAACCAACACCCTCTTCCACACATGGAAGAGGGTATATATACCCTTGGCATATGGGCCGTGGGTTTAGAATCCTTCGGCCGGGCTTGGCTTTGTTTTCGGGTTACGCCCCTAACTTATACAATATTAGCATAAAGTCCAAGCCCGGTTTTCCCGACTAACCTATTACAATACAAGACCATTAACGACTAAGATGACCTATTACATTCTTGTTCGACTATATAAAATATAGGGCTAACAGAGTATGTGTGCATTTTATAGTAATTGATGTGTTTGAATGTTATTTTCGCAGTATTTGTTAGGTTATGAACTACTATGGTTATACTTAGTTACATGTTATTTTCTTTTCGAGTTTTGAATAGTGCGGGTTGAACTATAGTCGTATACGCTAGTCTTTGTTGGATTTCGTTTAATTACGTTTTCATGTTCTTTATACATTTTGAATTTTGTCTACGGTGGTTCAGCTGGATTACGAGTTTATTCGTTTCATGCATTGGCTATGTTATTTTAATACATGTGATTTTGGACCTTATGTTATGTTGTGGATTATGTGCTTATATGAGTTGTAGGAGCTATGTGCTTATTGAGTTGGTAGACCGATATGTTATGTGTAGTATTAATTCTTATAAGTGTCATCATAGGAGGGTGTGCGTTGGTGAAAGGGGACTTGCATAAGTATGGTGGCTAACATAGTTACACAAGTACCACGGCATCAATGGATTCCTAAGTATGGTTGCATGAAAGAGGGTTAATCCATGCTTGTATAATATATGTTGGATGGTCTTGAGTGTATGTACGCGTATTCCTATATATGTATATATCCCTTCTACTTATCGGTTGTGTTCTTAGGATGGTTTTCTAGCTCTTTTCTCTTTGGGATGTTCAACTTCAGTAGTAGCGCATTTATCGAGTTCTCATTTCATGTGTTCTTTTGTACGTTACTTTTGGCGTGAAGGCTTTTGAGATGGTGGAGATTTCTTTTTGGGGTAACGATATCTTTTGTTTCGAGTTATACATGGTAAAAAAATAGAACTTGCAAGTTGAGAAAAAATAGTTGTTGGTAGTCGATGAAATAAGGAAGTGTCGGAAACATGTTTCAAAATAAGGTGGAATATAAATTCTTTAACATGTAAGCATGACTCGGTTATTTTAAAATATTTTGGTTTTGATCACCTAAAGTTATTGTTCTTAAGTTAAACTTTTGTTCTTATTTAGTTAAATATGTTAAAATCATGTAATTAATCATATGATGGGTGGGAGTTTTAATTTTCTGGAATTAAAATAAATTAGGGCTTGAATTTGGTAATTAATAAGGGTTTTAGGGTTTAAAATCGTTTTGGTCATAACTTATTCGGTTTTAAAGCTTTTTGAGTGATTCAAAAGCCTAAAATTATGTACTCGGAACGTACTTTTCAAATATTTAGAAAGTTTAGTAATTGGAGGTCAGTAGCTTGGTCGAATTAATTGTACAACTGTCAAGTTCAAGCTTATGCTTGAGGTTAATGTGGCACTCAGTCACATTCCATTGTACTTAACTGATATTTTTTGGTGTAATATATTTTACCGGGGTTTATCCCCTTTACCCAAAAAAAAGTTCAAGATTAATTTTCGGACAACATGGTTTAAACTCGTGTTTTGGGTATTTTGGGATAGTGGACACTTAGAAGACTAACATAGGGCTGCTTTGGGATAGTATTTCAGATGTATCCATCATAGAGATTGTTACATTAATGAAGAATGTGGGTTCCGGAGTCAATGTTGACGCGTGATATTGTGTTGTGTGCTTTAGACAATTGATCGTTTGTGAAGAGACTATAGATTTTTTTTTCGTCAAATGATTACATAAATTACTAATGTGATACCATGGTTTTAGAACAACTAATATACATTACAGTACAAAATCCATTATGGGGTAAAATTTCGTTTTGCACAAGGTTTTAATAGTATGTCACCGGTCGTAATACGTTTCGGTTGTCGCTGGGTGCTTCTTGTGTCATTGGTCCGTTTCCATGGTTCGTTGGGGGTCGATACATATTTTATGTTGAGTATCTATTGGAGTCTCATGGTTAAGGTTCATGTGTTGTTGGTTGAGATTATTTTAGTATAAACCGAGTTCACGTTTGAACGTTAAGGTTTTATCAGGGATATGTAACCTCGTTTGTTTGCTGAGAATAAGTTTGAGTTTGGGAGTAAATCTCGGGATGAGATTTCTAGTAGGAGGAAGTGATGTGACAACCCTAGATTTTGGATTTGTCACTTTTGACTGTTTGACTTTGATTATGTGCTTAGTGTGCGTTTACGTGCATTCTGTTTATATTTGAGCCTTGGATTGGATGTTAGACATCGGTTATGTAGTGCGTGGTACGTGATACGATGTTACGATGGGAATAGATGGTGTTCATGAGTTCACATGGATGTGACTATGATAGGATATGGTGTTATTTTAAGATTTTATGTGTACGTATATGTATTATAGTAAATCGTAATTTTTACGATTTAGGGTTTAGCATTTTGAGGTCTCGGGTGAGGTATTTAGTCACATGAATATTTTTCGGGATGGTTTTAAGTCATTTAGGACTTAAATATAAAGTTTATTTCAAATTCCAAGAGTTTTTATAAAACTGTATATTTGTACGTCTTTTACGGTATACGCGTAAAATTTGACTAGTTAAAAGGTTTAGGTGTAAATAAATTAATTAAGGGATTAATAAAATAAATAAAAAATAAATATAAATAAGGAATAATATAATAAAAAACGAAATAAATAAATAAAGAAAAAAAAAATATTTTTGGTAAAAAAAATTAAAAAGGACGGTGGAAAAAGAAAAAGGAAAAAAAAGGAAACAAGGTTTTTATATTGGGCTAGGATTGTGTAACTAAACTATATAAAGCCTTTTAGTAAAAATAAAAATCATAAAAATCTCTGGAGATTTATAATCAATCGGTTCATCAAGTTTTTTTAGGGTTTTATCAATTTTTTCTTGATTCAAGGTAAGTGATCAATTTAACTTTAATTTAATTCATGTTTTATTAATTAATCATGTTTACAATGTTAATTAACCATCATTGAGATGATTAGGGTTTCATTAATTTTCTGGAAAAAATAGTAATTAAGATCTATTAATGATTTTAGGGTTCTTGTTTAATAATTTAGGGGTAATTAATGATGTTTAGAAGGTTAGTGCATAAAGGCGTAAAACAGTCTGATTTTTAGGACTGTCTTGTGTCGACTGTTCGGGGCAGTAGGTAGCACCTTTGGTCGAGTTTCTTTTTTTTTAAATTAAGTTCAGAGAGTCTACTTTTCAGAAATGTAAGGTTGGTCGAAAATGGAGTTCGGGAAGGTCGTCAAATAATTTATACAAAAACAGTACGCTGTTCAGGAATATATTTGGATTTCGGGAATTTGAGTCAAAACCTAACCAAACGGATAAGATAGCCAAATATTTTTTATTTGGGAACTCTTTATAATGTATATAAAAGGACTGGAGGTTTTCAATAAAAGTTATGGTGTTTAGGTCGGGCTTTTGGTGTCGAACATTTAGCATGTACAGAAAATCAGTTTTGGTGAAAACGACTTTTGGCGTAGAGACTAAACGGAAGGGTTAAATGTGTAAGTAGGAAGTAAAATTGGTTTTTGGAGTTCTTAGATCATATAAAAACATAAATCCATTAGGGTAGGAAAGTGTGGTGTTAAGTTCACTTCATGCGATCGTTAAGTGACTAGTAAACCGTACTGGGAAAAAACTGGATTTTTACGTATAGAATAGCTTGTAGTGGGAGAACTAGATAGTGAGAATTGGGGGATTAGATTCATCTCCGTGGTTGTCACTTAACTTGGGTGTTAGGACCTGAGCTAAGTGTGTTGTGTATGATTTTATAGGTTTGAGGAGTGCTAGCTTGCTGTGCTATCAGGTGAGATCATAGTCCCATCTTTGCTACGTTTTTAAATGTTTTTCCAGTATGGGATGGAGATGACACTTGCAATGTTCTTTAACATGATTTAGTACTATGTTTTAAAATATGTGGACATAAATGTGCTATTATGTGACTTGCGTGCTTATGTGTTCTCATATGTGCTTTGATATGTGTTATGATATGTGAATCTTGATGGTGTTATGATTGGGATTGGTACATAGATGTATGGGCGTCTATGGGACCAGTTGTGATGTGTGTGGAGCGTGGGGCATGATCCGTCCTGAGTTCTTGGTTCGTTCTTGGTTCGTGGGGCACGATCCGTCTTGAGTTCTTGGTTCGTGGGGCACGATCCGTCCTGAGTACTTGTGCATCGTCTCTTCGGAGGCAAGATATCTCGACGGGGATATAGTTCATCTTCCACAGGTGGCGTGGGAAAGATCCGGATAGTGTGGTGTGTGTTCTTGTGTGTGTGACGGGATACTTCTTGATTGTTATAGTATGCTTTGTGAATTGTAGATGTGATTGGTACTTGGATTAAGTTTTGTTGTGGATGCATGTAGCATGATTATCGCATTATGGTCCATTTCTATAAATTGTTTTTCTTGAACTTATTTATAGCGAATGTCAAGGTTTCTTATGATGTTCTAGATAACTTAAACCTATGTTCTCACCAACTTTATGTTGACAGATTTTAGTGTCATTTTCAGGTGAGGTAGTTGAGAAGGATGCTATTAGAAGTGGCTAGAGTTTAGAGGCTGCTAGGACTTCATTAGGAGGAATTCCTTTCCTCTTAGATTTTATTTTGTCTTTTGATTAAGTAGACTTTATGATACCTATATGTTCGATGTTTGTTTATTTGTATGTCTTTGGTAAGAGGTAGGTCTGTTACCTACTTACCTAGACTCCTGCATTGTTTGAGATATTGTCATGACATTGTGTCACCTTTTTTATGACATTTCTATTTCATTTAGTTAACTCTATAGACACGCTATTGTTGTGATGATATCCATACGTCGCACCCCATATTCCGCCATGGTGGGGTGTGACAGATTACGAGACTTATAAATAACTCTATCATTTCTCGTCCTCATTTAAGAGACTTGGCCTAAAAAGTTAAGGAATCGAAGCTAAGTGCTCAATACGCACGGTCGAGTAAAAAATTACTCTTATTCTCACCATCGGAAAACCAACATTCGTATCTTAAACACTTACGAAAAATACGAAAATTTTTAAAATTTGGCCATTTTTAGCCTTATTTTGCAACAAAACGATAACAAAAAGATGAAATTTCGATTGCGTGGTGACGTAAGCAAGGTGAAGTATCTATTCGCCCCCCCCCCCCCCCCATACTAAAGTTAAACATTGTCCTCAATGTTTCGAGTCTAGGGGTGAAACACCCATACTAGAGACGTAGTTGAATGCTTAATCTAGCATGGAAAGGGTGTAACTGTTTAATTTAAAGCCGTTTATGAAGTGTGCTATAAACCTAAGGTTAGAACGTAAAAGGATATATCATGGATATTGAGAAATTCTTCAAAGCAAACGATCGAGTGCTCCCATAAAACGAATACGAGAGGCTCCAATCGTGAAGATAATGATCATCTAAAAACCACAATGCACAAACAACCACGGAACAAAGGTTGGAAGGGCACAAATCCCCTCACATTAGGATAATTAGAAAACAAAAATATTTACAAGGATAAGCATGAGAATCCCCACGAGGCACCTTGTTTTTGATAACCGAGTCAAAAGTTCGACTCGAATCCCCACAAATTTGACCATTTAGGGATTATCTTGGTTTGTCATTTTTGGTGGGACTTACATGTAATCAAGGCCCAAAAGCAACCGTGAATAAAGGCAAAGCCTTTACACCAGGATCGAAGATCGTATCCTCACATTTTGTTGAAAATAAAACACGTAAAGCCAGAGGATACGTCTTGTAAGGAACAAAACTCCTTACAACGTAGGTAAACTCATCATATCCGAGGGGATGGGTAAGGATACTTTGAAACGAAGGTGAAATAGAAAGAGAATTGCCAATAATAGGAGTTTCAAAATTTCCACCCGGATCGAAGGCAAAAGCCTCATTAAAGTCCTCATTCTCATCGAGAGGCGGTCCATCGGTGAACCCCTCGAGAATGGAAACGTCACAAGTAGAAGGAGAAGTCTCAACTGTATGAGACTTTGGGTGGGTGACTAGCAAATCCGGCTCATCGAGTTTAAGATCCTTAGAATCCTCACTCTCGATGTCCTCGAACGTCTCATTAAAGAGAGGATTTACGTCACCAAAAATGAACGCGTCATCAAATTCGAATAAAGGGTTCAAAAAGATTTTAAAATCAATATTTTGAACGTCCTGGTCAATTAGTGACTCGTCATCACTAGCAGATAAATCATCGTCATTGAAAAGAGGGTTCGAAAAAGTCGTTGATTCTCTCCCCGAAGTGTCAATGAGAGAGACATCATCACAAGATATAGATTCACACTCACTATTGTGATTTGCCTCGTTGGAATCTTCGTGGAAAAATTCATCGAGAGCAAAATCACTTACCTCATCTTCGGAGAAAACCGTAGGCTCACTTTGGATTGGAATAGGGATCTCGACACTAGGATTAGTGCTAAGATTCGTCTTCCCCATACTTAGAGAAGCATCGGTTTCCGTGGTGGGTATAGGAGTAAAAGGCTCTTCATATGAAGATTTTGCCTTAGTGGTTTCGACATCAGCGTCAAAAAACGTATCGATGTGAGCAAGGCCATCGGTGGACTTCTCACATGATAAATCCAAAATCTCACACGATGTGGGATTAGAAATAAAAGGCTCGCCACGAGACGTTGTAGCCTTGATGGTTTCAAATTGGTCCTTCGGAGGGATCAAATGCGGGTTCTCAAAAGGCGTAGAAATAGTAGTAAAGTGTCCCTCCGGAATCAAATTTTGATACTCTTCAAAAATCGAGGGGTCAATGATTCTCCTTAAAACCTTATCTATTTCTTCCTTTTCAAAATCACTTAACGGACTATCTTCGTTAAAATCTTGTGTATTTTTATTTGGAAATCTTTGATAATTTTAACTTCATTAGAAAAATTAGGTTCCAAAGGTTTAACATTCATCGTTCCAACACGTGCTACGAGTTTTTCTTGTTGTTTATTTTCGAAAACATTTTCAAAAACCTCGTTCGTTGACACCCTCGTTTCCTCAACTTCGATGCTTTTTTCAACCTCTTCAACAATTGGGTTATTATTTCTTTCCATAATTAGTTGAAAGATCATATGAATTCGTTCATTGAAACGATTAGACCTTTCGTCGACACGACTAGAACCGAGATCATCATCGAAAATATGTTGTGGAGATGGTTGGTTAAAGTCGGAATTGTAACATGGATCGGGCTCATAGGAATTTGGAGGATCGAGATTGTATGGTGGGGCCTCAAAATTATCAAAACCGGAATTTTCGTATGAATTGGGCTCATCATAATCCATTGGTTGGCAAGAAAAGGTATCGCGAGGCCCCCCACAATTGTCGCAACACGGATTTTGAGAAAAATATGGTTCGTCGTATGGATAACCACCCCCATTGTCGTAATTGTAACCCATGTCGTGTGATTCGTCAAAACCGGAAAATTGATTGTCGAAATACGTATTTTGGTTCATCGGTTGAAAATCGTACCCATAGTGAGGTTCATCTCCACAATACTCACATGACGGTGAGTATTGCAAAGATTGGTCAACGAAATTCGGATTTGGCTCGTGATTGTGACCATTTGGGTATTTAATTCAACACTCATCGTGCCAATGGGAAGGGCTTCCACAATATCGGCAATGGATAAGATGTTCTTCGTTAGAGTACAAACAATTGTTCGGATTACACGGTGGACATGCCCTAAATATTGCATAGTTGACATATTTTCCGCACCTTCCGCATACACAGCATGGACAAGTGACGGAACCAAACTTTCGTCTCCCACAACCTTGGCAATGAAAATCCATGAAGAATTAAAATTTAGAGGGGTTGAGAAAAAGAATTATGAAAATTGAGGGAAAAATCGAAGAATCTTTTTGTGTTTTTAGTTTTTTAAATTTTTTTTGGAATTTTGGTGTATTACGTAGAAATTAATTTACAAAAACTATCCACTAATCAAAGGTCTCAATTAATGAATCCAAGAAGAATGAAGGTAATTACGTGAAGTAAAAACCCTCGTCGACTTTGAAACGTTGGCGGAACGCCAAAACGTTTCGAGGTTCAATTATTAAAACTCACAAATATAGATTAATAATACTTGATGTGGCAAACCCCTAATTAATCGTCACTTTCAAAATACGCACAAGCGAGCGGAGAAAACGAGACGGCGCGAAGCACTTAAGAGTCTTTTTTCCTTAGGTCGTGAAATACAACTGCCTTATACCCACCTTATAGTCTGTATTTATCGAGATTAAATCAATTAAGAGTATTTATCTATTTTGCCTTTGACTTTCGTTTGAATTCGATACAACAATAGTGACCGGAACGCTCAACTATTGAGGTGCGATTTCTCACGTATTTGGATAATTATTGTGTGTTAATTGTTCTACGTAAATACAATATATTATGCACACTAAAAACGAGAAAACGATTTTGTGTTAACAGAGTTCTATTTAACACTATTTATTTGTATGGTTAATAGTATAGAAAAATAAAAAGAAGTATTTACGATAAAAACGTAAACAATCAAATAAACACGATAGATAAGTATGGCAAAACACACCTCCCTGGCAGCGGCACCATTTTTGATGCGGTATTTTTGTACACTTTATTTTAGGAAAAACAAAGCGACAAAAGCGGGTAAGTATTAAGTATCACGTTTTGTGAAAAAAAACGCGAATACTCGTCGTTGAGTTCGTTCTCGAGGAGGTATGGTGTTTAGCCAACAATAATTATACGATCTTTATTCGAGTTATTATGTTTTTGGAAAGAAGGAAAGAAAAGAAAATGGAGACGAGTTACGCTCAAAACGGACGAAAACGCATTAACGTACGAAAGTAAAAACGCGACCAAACGAAAATTTTTACCAAAAAAATAATTAAAAATCACTAACATGTTATAAAAATCCTAACTAAGAAAAATACGCAAACCAAAAAATTTGAAAGTGCTTAAATTATTTATTATCGATTTTTAAAATTAATTAAAAAATCTAAAAAAATAAAATAACTAAGAAAAGGACAAAATCCAATTTTTTATCTATTGTAAACCTAAATAATACTTATCTAATCCTAAAAATGATTTTTTGGAAATTTAAAATTTAATTTAACTATTTTTAAAGACTTTTCTAAAAATATAAAGGAAAATAATCCTAAATAAAAAAAAAAAAAAAAACTTATATCCTAATCAAAAAATTCGACCAAAAGAAACCAAACTTGATACAATAATAGATAACGTGTAAAAAGTGAATTTGGAATTTAAAGTAAAAATGTTGCACGAACAATTTTATTCAAAAAAAAGAGCATAAGCTAAATATTGCTGAATATATATGAACAAAAGAAACAATATAAAACAAATATTAAAGGGAATGTAACCAAAACATATGTAGAGAGTAGATGCTTTGGAAGCAGTGTGTTGCGTATGTTGCTGCTGTGAGGGTTGTGTGTTCGAATCCTACTTGCAGCCAGTTTTTGACAGTTTATTTTATTTTAGCTGTTTGTTTTATTTTGGAACCAACAGATGAACCCAATCCTAGCAGTTGGCTAGGATGTGTATACCATATACAGTAATCAATAACAACAACACACAACAATAAAAAATAAACGCAGAAAGTCGGAAACATATACAAAGCAAATACCACTCTCTATGAGCAAAAAAAAAAAAATCAATGCAGGGGCTTAGTCTTATGAACAGTAGCATCAGTTAGCATTTAAGATAAAAACTAAACAGCAGCCTACTAGGCGAAATCTATTAGCATCAACCGAATAACTATGGCAGCGATAGCGGCAACTAAGGTGCGCAAAGAGACTAGAAAAACAACTTCAAGGCTGCCATTAAGCTACAATCCGCAACCTAACAACTGAGAATCTCCAACCAACAAAATGTCACCTCTTATCCTAACTACAAGTGACTTCTAAAGCTCCAATTCTCGAAAATAAAACCAAAATGGCTGCTGGTATATTATGTCCTCAGATAATGAAAAACTATGAAGGAAATAAACTAATGAAAAATGAGACTTAAACAAATGGTGCTCAAACCTGTAGTAACCAATTAAAACTTCTAATAGACAACTAATAGGCAGGATTAAACTCAAACCAAGCAAAACTAACATCTATAGATACCTACTGGTTGTAAATCTCAGAAACTTAGTGACACCACACTTTCTTTTGTTGTTTTTTTTACATGGAAAATTAAGGACAAACTATAACTATATTAAACCCCCAAAGTAAGATGCAATTGAACTCAAACCTTAAATCCTAGATGAAATCAGCAGGTCTAGCAAATCCAAATACTGTGAAAATTTACCAAGTGGATGCACAGTTAAGGTTCTTACTCCAAACACCAATTGCAAAAACTTATATTCTAACTAATTTTTTTTGATGATTCCAAGCGAAACAAAAGCCTAAACTGACTATTCTTTTTATTTTTTTCTATATTTCCTGAAAATCAAGCCAAAATGGTTGCTGGTGTGTTACGGCAGATAAAGTGAGAAATTTCAGTTTAGTTTAATACTCGACCTGAGACTCTGTATGAACACTAACCTAAGACAACTATATGAACAAGTAAATTAACTTAAAAACACATAGGAAATGAACAATTAACGCTACTAAAAACACTTAACAAAGAAAATATAACTCCTACTGAGTATGAATCACAAAGACTTATAATACTTTGATTTTTTTTCACTTTTTGACTCATACAATGAAACAAAGATTGAAATCAACTATACTAGACCTCCAAAGTAGGCTCACAAATGGACTTCAAGCAAACCTATATTAACAGATTTCCTATCAATCTACAAGATTTGATGGTCTAACATACTAAAACAAAGCAGATTACAGGTTACTGACTATCTAAGCTATTTTTACCAAAACTTTTTCATGCAAACTCTTTAAAAACCTACCAAAATCAATACCACTTAGTGATTTAGCATAAGACTACTAAAATAAGTGTGTTTATACTGGTTTCAAGCCAACATTTTTTAACCAACTTGCCTTAAAACCCACATCTAAACACCCCTTTAACTTTCTGAAAACGAAATTTAACAAAGAGATTATACTCTAACCTTCACCAAAATCAGTCTAACTTATCCTAACATGTTACAAGTCAACCAATAAACATATTCAAGCATTTGTTCTAACATCCAAACAGTTTTGTTCAAAAAATCACCATAACCACAAAATTTCACACAAGTATAGAGGGTTCAAGTGTTTTCCCTTGTGAGGCTTACATCCAAGCATCACAAAGGCATGCTTATGCCTTCTCCATCAAGCAGGAGGCTTGAGCATATGGGATCTATGAGACTGCTGTTGGTATGTAAAGATGATGATGATGTTGGACTACCACAGTCCACACATCATCCAATATACTTCAAATGGGTACCTGTTAAAACCTAACAAGGAAAAGAAAGTGACCTGGTAAACAACCTATAAGATTATAGGCATGGCTTATTGATAAAGACAGCTTATATCTTATAGCTTATACAGCCAAGAGTGAAAACCAATCTTTTGAAAACTTCTTGAAAACTGACTTTTCCAAACAACACAAGCAAATGACAAATCTTTGAAATCAATTAAACAAGTGTCCACTTTCACTTTCACTTGTTTATTGATTCAAGAAGTTGAGTAAAAAAAACTTCAAGAAAACGTTTTCTCTGAAAATCTTTTGTAAAATGAAAACTTTTGAAACCTTAACTACTTTGCAAACAATGAAAAGAATTTAATCAATAAAGCAATAAAATTGGAACTCAGAATTCTTGCAAAATATTAAACTTCATTTTCATTAATAAATAAAATTTTACAAAATTTTTGGAACAAGAGAAAAAAATGAAGAACCCTACTGCCTTATATACACGGCTACATGAAGATTCTAGAAAAATGAAAATACTAAACCCTAATAGATAAAGTGCCTATACTGCCCTTGTTGATGCCCCGAATATACCTTTGATTTGAATTAGTCTTGGTCAAGATGGTTGCCATGTGATGATGCTGATCTTGTTTCTATATCTTAGTCGTTTGATGCGAATTGGGGACCAAGGAATCCTTGAGAACCGTTGATGATGGCTTCTTCTCCCAAAAACGTCCCTTTTGTGAGCTGTGGTAGGGACCACAAGCTGAGCTGATGATGTACAGACCATGTGGGTATGTTGGGAGATAGGTGATTTAAGTTTCCTCAAAGTCAATTCATAAAAACCCTTTATTATGAAATTTAATTTCTGGGGATTAGACTTAGGGTTTATGTGGTGGGAATGGGGATTAGGGGTGATTAAGTTTGTTTTTGATTTGGGGGATTGGAGATAATGGTGGCTGATAGAAAAGCACCAACCTAATCTGTGTTTTGATTCTTGTCTTTTTTTTCTAAAAATGTCGATCAAACAATAAAAAGAAAGGGCTGAGTGGACATTTTTCTTTGGGCTGGTGGAGGAGTATGTGAGGTCTAATTCGTGGGTTTGGGGTAATAAGCTAGGTTAGATGGGCTGGTGATTGGTCATTTGTTTATAAAATATATTAAACGGGCTGACTTGGCCCGTTAAATGGGTGTGGGTTAGTCCGTTTACTATTGTTTCGAGATTCAGGATCGGTTTTTCAAGCCAATTTCATTGTCGGTTTTTGGGGTTGACTTTTACTTGTAAAAACTTCAAATGTTTCTGAGTCGATCCAAACACGCCCGTTTTTGCTCCGTTGAGTGCAATCTCGGCTTCGGTCTTGTACAATTCTTCATTGACCAAATATGTAAACTCTTTACATCTTAGGTACCACAATGTAAATAAGAGTTTTACAAGGGTATAAAATGGCAAGTCTTCAAACTTCGAGGACCAAACTTGACAATCTTTAATTCTTCAAGGGTATTTTTGAAAATTCATCATTAGGGTCCGTTTCTTTGTGCGGCTTCGTTTCCTGTGTTCGTTTTTCTTTGTTTCTTGTGATCTTTTGTCATTTTCTCGATATCCGTACCTAAAATACACATTGAACAAACACAAGCATATATTTGGCACTTTTTATGATATTTTCATTGTTTTAAGCTCGTTTTGGACGATGAGACTATGTATAATTGCAGTCTCATCAATCAGTCAGGTTTAATTTAATGTTTTAAGGTGGTTAGGGTACTTAGGAGTACAATTGGACTTTCAAACGAACATGAGAGTTAGTTTATATGTTATATGAGATATCTGGAAGAGGGCTAATTAATTGGGTTAGTGGAAGACCCTCTGATCATAACAAACTTTTTATATATTTAAAATCAGTAAAATCTGGATAGACAAAAGTATATACATGTATATCGGGGCCTTAACAGTAGCTTTAAGGTTTGGGCAAAAGGGAGGAGTTAGATAAAACATATAAAGGAATAGGGTTGTCTTTACAGAAAGCATGGGTATGGTTAGGTGGACGTTTGGCTATTAGTGTAGGGACTAAAAATCGGGACTGTTTTGGGGAAAATATAAACGAGATAGGTAACGAAATTAACCAAGTTAAGGACTTGTTAGGGAGGGGTAATGGGATGCTTAGAGCATATGAATTGGGAATATATATATGGGAGAGGGTTAGATATCCATCATATATTGGTGAGCTATTTTAGTTGGTTCATGTCTTGATGTATTATGTTTCTTTGTTTAGCTTTTTGCTAGTACGCTAGATAATTGGAGAAGCTCAATCAGGTGAGTTTCACAGTCCCATATTCTTTATGTTTTTTCTTCTAGATGGGATGGAAGGGACACTATCGTTACTTGTTCTTGTAAATGTTCTTTTAAATGAAATTGCTGTGAATATTTTTATATGTTAGTCTGGACAATTACGTGTTTACTTATGCATTGAACTGCTATGTGGAAATACTTAATATAGTTAAGTATACTTGATATCTAGGAGAACAAGGTTGGGTCTTGAGGATAAGACTGGGTCTTGGGGATGGATGATAGGTGTTTGCACGCCTAATATGCCATGGAAAGGAAGGAAGGATAGGCAAGGCTTGGAGCCTTGGGACAGAAAGGATAAGCGCTTAGTACTGAATAGTTATCAATGATAGTAGTACACTGTCCATTTGTATAATTGTTCTTGAATGTCCTTATTCACAGCTAATGTACATAAATGTTATATATTTTGGCATTGAAGTCTAAACCTATGTCTCTCGCCAACATTATTGTTGCAGTTTCTCTTTCAGGTAATAATGGGGTTAAGCTTGAGAACATAAGTGGCTACGACTGGAGACGCGTAGGAAATTCATATAGAAGGAGATCCCCGTTCCTTCTTAGTTTATTTGTGTCTTTTTAATAAGTGTTACTATGAACACCTATGTGCGAATGTTTGTTTGTTTTTCGTCTTTGGTAAAAGGTGGGACATTTACCTACTTACCTAGACTCCTGTATTTGTGAGATATTGTCATGACATTTGTGTCACCTTTTTATGAAATTTCTTTATTCATTTAGTTATCTCTGTAGACACGCTATTGTTGTAATGATATCCATAGTTCGCGCCCCATATTCTGCCATGGCGGGGTGTAACAAAATGGTATCATAGCCAATGGTTATAGAGAATTAGGTTGCTTAGCCTAGTAGCCTAGTATATACCTTAAGGGTCCCTGAGATATAGGCTTCATAGGAGTATGTGTGCATTTTATATTAATTAAAGTGTTTATGGATAAATTTTATTTATTGTGATGTTTGTTAAGTTATGAACTATTATGGTTCATACTTAGCCACATATTATTTTCCTTTTCGGGTTTTGACTAGTGCAGGTTGAACCACCAACGTCCACGTTAGACATTGTTCTACTTTGCTTAGAAACGTACATTATAGTACATAATTTGGTACATGATAGTTTCTACCTTTCATTGTGTTATTTTATGTATCTGATGGGTAATATTTTCTTCTGATGTTTAAGTCATGCCCCCTAAGAGACAAGTAGTGGTGCAAGCCACTGGAATTACTAGGATAGGATGCAACATACGTACAAACTATAGGAGGACCATTCCGTATGAACGGGATCCGTGTGAGGCGGTAGAACGCATGTCGAAGGTGAAGGTGAAAAATATGTAGGTCTATAATAACTAGATTTTACTTAGTTATGAAAGTTTATAATTCCAGTCTTTTCGAATTGATTACTAGTTAAAAGGACGACTCAGTTGTTCTTGGTAGATAAATAAGAAAGGTGATTATCTATTTTAAACTACAATGAATGAAAATGACGTTGCGTAAAGGGTAAAAATAAAATAAAAATAAAAGCGAGAAAATTTAAACTAAAATTAAATGACTTAAAAATTAAATGACGAAGAAATAAACTAATTGAAAATAAATATGAAAACTTAAAAACTTAATTAAAATGAAAACTTTAAAAATTAAAATACTCGAAAATTAAACTAAGACGAACAAGTAAAAATAAAGCTAAGTAAATTGGCGGGAAAAATAAGTTTAAAAATTAAATTTAAATAAAAACTATTTAAATGGCGCCGCTGCCGGCTCTTTTCGTTAAGATTAACGGTTTTTAGTGAGAGACGCGTTGGATTTTGCGAATCCGTTCATTTTTTAACGTTATTTTCCTTGCTTAAAAATTTTCAAAAATCCAAAAAAATAAATTTTTCAAAAATTCAAAAAAAATATAGAAAAACATAAAAAAACTAAAAATATTTCTTGTCTATTTTTCTTTTCCTTTTGTAGGTGTGTATGCGTACCCGTGCTCGTAAGAAGAAAGCAGCTCAAGCCGAAGTCATTACTCCACCTATTGTCACCATGGACAATCAACCAATAATCGAGCTTTTGCAATGGCACGTAGAGGGCAACACTGATGCTATTGTCATACCCGAGATTGGAGCCAACAACATTGAGCTCAAATCCGGCTTCATTCCAATGGTCTCTGCTCAACCTTTCTTGGGACGTACACTTGATGATCCTCATAACCATATAAAAAGGTTCCTTCAACTCACTAATACGGTTAAGTATAATGGGGTTTCACAAGAAGTGATTCGCTTGCAACTTTTTCCTTTCTCCTTAGAGGGACAAGCCCGACATTGGCTTGATAAGGAATCGCCACAAAGTATTCTTACGTGGACGGATTTAGAGACTAAATTCATCAACTACTTTTTCCCACCCTCACGCACTACCGCTTTGCGGAATGAAATCGTTACCTTTGAACAAAAGTACGGTGAGACATTTAGTGAATCTTGGGACCGTTTTAAGGAACTTTTAAGAAAGTGTCCACAACATGGTTTCACAAAGTACATCAAGTAAATACTTTTTACAATGGGTTAAACATGAATGACAAAGATTCACTAAATAGTGCCTTGGGGGGTAACATTTTGGTTAAGTGTTCTAGTGCCGCATGGGATATTATTGAGAATAAGTCTAGAGTGCAAACTAAGAGTGTTCGGACTAATGTGGCTAGTGCTAGTACTAGTGAGAGCGATAAGAGAATTGATAAGCTTACTGCGCTTGTTGAAACACTTGCTCTACAAACCGCTAACAATACAAAAGCCATCAATGCGAAAGTTAATGCTTTGAGTCAGTCATGTGAAATATGCGGGGGTTCTCATTCATACACCGATTGTCCTTCGACTCATGACAATCCGGAAAATGTGTATGCCGCCAACGGTAACTTTTCTACGGGAGGCTATCAAGCACGTCCTCAAGGTGACCGCAATTTGCTCAGTTATCGTTCAAACAACTTCTTTTCACCACCCGGTTTCCCCCACAAAACCCAAACAACCTCAATCGCAACAATCAAAACCAACCTCGAGCTCCAAATCAATATCAAACCCAAAGAAACTCATATCCACCTCAAGGAAACAACCAAGTTCACCAACCACCCGCTTATCAACCACCTGCCTACCATGCTCTTCCTCCTACCCAACCCTCCGCATTTAATCAAGAGGTTGACACTTACATGAGGACTAATGATGCGATAGTGCAGAATCTTCAGCGGCAACTCATCAACTTGAAAGGAGATATGGTGAAACAAGGGAATGATCTTCGAGCTGATATGCGAAACTCTTTGACCAGTCAAACGAAAGACTTATGGGATATGATGGCTAGTTTCTTCCAAAGTAATCAAGCCTCTGGTTCGGGTTCTCTTTCGAGTAACACCGTTGCTAATCCAAGAGGGGAGATGAAAGAAATCACCACTCGAAGTGGCAAAGGTTTAAAGGAACCCGAGATTCCTACACCTACACAGGTGATTGTGACAAAGGAAAATGAGTCCCCTTCTCCAATTACTCCACCTTCTCCTTCTCCAATTCCTCCACCTCCTATTTCACCAATTCCTCCACCTTCTACTTTCACCCCTCCACCACCCAAGGATGTGAGTGAGAATTCCATTCCAAAGCCTTCATCTCAACCCAATATACCTTATCCCTCAAGGTTGAGGAAAGAGAAGTTGAAGAACAAGGATGATATTCATGTTTCTAACTTTCTTAAAATGTTTAAACAACTGAATTTCACTTCTTTGCCGAGGCTCTCGCTCACATGCCGAAATATGCTAAAATGTTTGAAGATCTTCTTAGTGACAAGGAGAAACTTCTTGATATCGCTCAGACCCAACTTAATGAGAATTGCTCTGCATTGCTCTTAAGGAAATTACCAACCAAACTTGGTGATCTGGGTCGCTTTCTCATTCCTTCCAACTTCCCTGGGGTAGAGAATTGCATGGCCCTAGCCGATCTAGGTGCTAGTATAAAATTAATGCCATTAAGTGTTTGGAAACAATTCTAGCACTCCTTTTATAATATAAGAAATTGCATGGCTTCGGTTGGTCACTTGCGGGAAATGAAGTCTTTGATGCGCGAGAAAGGGGGCGGAGTAAGGTGCCATCGGACGTCCAACAGACAGTCTCACGATCGGGCATGAGTGTCGAAAGTTGTCATTGTATACTCCCGCGGGTCGGAAGGCGGCGGGGGAAGGAGAGGGAGACTGGGCGAGATCTATCAGAAGGGAATTTCCCATACAAATAGAGGCGCCTATCAAAAAGATACTCCCAAGGCTTCGAGATCGAGGTCTCATTAGCCGAAGAAGACCCTGGCCAATCCATGTGGCCTGCTTGACGAACGTCAGCGACGGAGACATCGTAAATTGGTCCGCATGCATCGCGATAAGTCCTCTGTCCTACTACAGGTGCCGCGACAACCTTTACCAAGTCCGAACGATTATCGACCACCAGATCCGCTGGTCTGCAATATTCACCCCGGCCCTAAGCTAAGAAAGAGGCTTAAGTCATCGCTTCAAATCCGAGAAAGGGCTTTTTTTAGTTTTGGAATGTTCATTATGATAAGTAGTCGATTAGGAGAACTGCTATGTCACTACAGGGTATATTCCTTATGTTTCATTATTCATATTTTATGTGCTGGGACATAAATATTCTACCTATTATGATATGAATCGCCAAAGTCTTCCTACTTCTCAATTGTTCCAATCAGATCCGAAAAATGAGAAAGAAATCAAAAGTCAGTGGATCTGAATTGAATCATGACTATATAAGCTATTCTTAAGAGATTCAATATAGATGAAATCGTGGAAGCGGACCTTTTATTTCCTTTTTCCACGTTCGAGTGAAAGTGGAAATGCAACAAGTCTTCCGGCTTTGGAGTCTTCCTCGAGCAGTGAATCATTGGCTACGTTTAGAGCCGAAATAGCAGCCGAGAGAATGAAGCTGAGATTTATGCTCGCATACGAAGTCTCCAGAGCCGTGATTACTACAACCTTCCTCCCCAGAATAATCTGAGGGAGTATGAGGGGCTTGTTCGCGATCACTTGGATCAAGCTCTCAATGTTCCGCATTATAGGAACATCCTGGATATGGAAGATTTTGAACTCACAGTATTAGAAAGAAAGGGTCTATTGCAAGATAGGCTCTTCAATCTTATGCTTGGTGAGCAAAATCTTTCTCGTATCATGGAACTTTCCCCATATACGAATATCCGGAGGGAGGCGTACGACTTCCTTGAGGGTAAGCTGGAGCCGGTGGGCTCTTTGCAACATTCCTTTCAGCGGGATATCATGGATGGGAGTCTGAATTTCTTTATTCAGGATATAAAGCAAAGCGGTAGAAATTCACAAATCTACCGTGAGGTGATCCGAACCTGCCCGGAGTGAGCCCCCCATAGAGGCAAGTGAAGTTGGTGAGCCGTATGATGGGCAACTATCTCCTGCGGTTCGGAGAGGACTCAGCTGTTAGTTAGTACCCCCTTGGTTTCGGGGTGGACCCTTTCACTCTATTTTATTATATACGCTTAGTGAAAAGAATGTTTTTTGATACACCTAGGACATGGATTCTATATGAACCAATGGATCGTGACAAGTCGTTACTACTAGCAATGACTTCCTCTTTCATTTGACCTCCGATCGAGCTACGAACACGAGTAGGTAGGCGGCTAGGGGGCGGCAGGGCTGTGCCTTTTCAATCAATCTCCGGCCGCTCCGCTATTGGTGCGAGCTGTAAGGAGTCTTGATCTCGAGTCAAGCTGGGGCGTCATCTGTCTTTTAAGTTCAGTCATTTCCTAAGACGGCTCCTCTTATTCTTTCTACGATAATCCAAACTGCAGCTCCACGAGTCTGCTCGGAACCAGCTGATTCCCGAGCCATTCGTTCTTCCCGCCCGAAAGAACCACTCACTAGCTAGCCGGGCTAGTGGGGGGCCTATCTGGAGACATACTGAAAACCATGCCTTTCGAATCAAATGCAACGCCCGTCTTCCAAATCAAAAGAAAAAGGGGGAAGAAAGATGGAGTGCAGCCTGTAAAGCACATGTAACGCACAGTCGTGTTGCTCACGCAGCGGATCTCTCTCTTTTTAGATATCTCTACCCGAGCTAGTCCCTACACGAATGACTTTGGAATTAGCTAACGGTACGGTTGCTTATCCAGTGGGGGATAGCCGAAGATGTCTTCTTAAGTGTCGACAAATTCACCTTTCCGACGGATTTTGTTGTCGTTGACTACGAGATGGACCCCCGTGTTCCATTAATCGTTGGACGTCCATTCTTGAGGACCGGTCTCACTCTCATTGATGTAGCCGCGGGCGAATTAATCATGAGAGTTGGTGACTATAAAATCGTCTTCAACATGGGTAAACTTTCTAAGCAGCCTTCTGAAAACGAGAGCGTTAATTTCATTGATGTTCTTGATGAGGCTTGTGAAGAGCATTTCAAAGACGCTTGTAAAAGTGGTTCTTCTTCTCTACCCATTGTTGAGACCGTTGCCTCTATTGCTCCATCACTAACTCCATTTGGAGAAAGTGATTTCCTTTTAAAAGAATTTGAAGCAACTTTGGGAGATGTGGACTTACAATATGATGATTCTCTCTCCAATTGGGATGAAGACATTCGTACCATTGAGAGACTTCTCAATGAGGGCCATATTTCTCCACAGTATCCTAAGGAAATCTCTATCGATGATCCGAATTTGACTATACCTTCCATCAAAAATCCTCCGGATTTAGAGCTTAAGGATCTACCGTCTCATCTCGAATACGTTTTCCTTGAAGACAATAAGACGTCACCCGTCATCATCGCTAAGGACTTGAAAGAAGACGAAAAATCTCGACTTATCAACGTGCTGAAGAATCATAAGAAAGCGATTGCTTGGAAAATCTACGATATTCGTGGAATTGATCCTCACTTTTGCACACATAAAATTCTCATGGAGGACGACTTTAAACCCACTATTCAAAACCAAAGAAGGGTGAATCCCAAGATCCATGACGTTATCAAAAAAGAGGTTATCAAACTTCTTGATGCAGGAATGATCTACCCTATATCGGATTCACCATGGGTTAGTCTGGTCCATTGTGTGCCTAAGAAAGGCGGAATCACCATTGTGCCCAATGAAAACAACGATTTGATTCCTACTCGTCTCGTTACAGGGTGGAGAGTTTGTATACACTATCGCAAGCTCAATGATGCTACGAGAAAGGATCATTTTCCCCTTCCTTTTATGGACCAAATGCTTGAACGTCTAGCGGGTAATGACTATTACTGATTCTTAGACGGTTTCTCCGGGTATTTTCAAATTCCCATCGATCCTAAAGACCAAGAGAAAACCACATTCACTTGTCCTTATGGAACATTTGCTTACAAAAGAATGCCTTTCGGCTTATGCAATGCTCCTGGGACTTTCCAAAGGTGTATGATGGCTATCTTCCATGACATGGTTGAAGAAACTATGGAAGTCTTCATGGATGATTTCTCAGTCTGTGGTGATTCTTTCTCTTCTTGCCTTGCCAATTTGGAACGCATGCTTAAGCGGTGTGAAGACACTCGCCTTGTTCTAAACTGGGAAAAATGCCATTTCATGGTAAAAGAAGGCATTTTTCTTGGACATAAAATCTCCAAAGCCGGTCTTGAAGTCGATCGTGCTCAAGTCGATGTTATTGCTAAATTACCTCCACCTTCAACCGTGAAGGGTGTGAGAAGTTTCCTTGGTCATGCGGGCTTCTATCGTCGATTCATTCAAGACTTTTCTAAAATCGCTCGCCCGATGACCCACGTCTTGGAAAAAGATACTCCTTTTATCTTTTCTAAAGAGTATATTGAATCCTTCAATCTTCTTAAGGACAAGCTAACTAAGGCACCAGTCTTGGTTACCCCTAATTGGTAGCTACCTTTTGAATTGATATGCGATGCTAGCGACTTTGCCATTGGAGCGGTTTTGGGCAAAAGAGTGAACAAACACTTCCAACAAATCCATTATGCTAGCAAGACAATGACAAGGGCTCAATTGCAATATACCACTACCGAAAAAGAGCTTTTAGCTGTAGTGTATGCTTTTGAGAAATTTCGCCCCTATCTTGTTCTTTCCACCACCATTGTCTATACCGACCACTCCGCGTTGAAGTACTTGTTAACCAAGCAAGATTCCAAGCCAAGACTTCTTCGTTGGGTTTTGCTCCTACAAGAATTTAAAATCAAAATTCGTGATAAAAAGGGAGCGGAAAACCTAGCCGCGGATCATCTAAGTAGACTTGAGGATCCTTATCAAGGGGATCATCCGAATCAAGAGATCAACGACTCTTTTCCCCTTGAGGCCTTAATGTCTATCAAATCCAATCTTGATGACACCCCGTGGTTTGCGGACATTACAAACTAATTAGCGGGTGGTATTCTCATCGAAGGGTTAACATCCCAACAAAAGAAGAATTCTTTAAAGATGTTAAGACTTACTTTTGGGATGACCCTTATCTCTTCAAACAATGTGTTGATCTGATTATTCGTCGGTGTGTTGATGGACCCGCAGCTTTAGACATTCTCGAAGCTTGCCATAAAGGACCCACCGGTGGTCACTTTGGTCCCAATTACACCGAGAATAAAGTTTTCGACTCTGGCTTTTATTGGCCCACCATTTATCATGACGCCCATGAAATGGTAAAACGTTGTGATGCTTGCCAAAGAAAAGGAAAGATCAGACATAAAGATAGGATGCCTCAAAATTTCATCCAAGAGTGTGAAATCTTTGACGTATGGGGCATTTTATGGGGCCATTTCCATCATCTAAAGGGAACAAGTACATCCTCGTAGCCGTCGACTACGTATCCAAATGGGTTGAAGCAAAGGCTCTCCCTACGAACGATGCGAGGGTGGTTGTGAACTTTTTGAAGCAGCTTTTTGCTCGATTCGGTGTTCCTCGTGCTATAATCAATGACCGCGGGACTCATTTTTGCAATGATCAATTTGCTCGAGTCATGGCTAAGTACGATGTCAATCATCGTCTTTACACTGCTTATCATCCTCAAACAAATGGTCAAGCCGAGATATCTAACCATGGATTGAAGAGAATATTAGAGAGAAATGTGGGAGAGCATCGTGCCTCGTGGGCCGATAAGTTAGATGATGCTTTGTGGGCTTTCCGTACCGCATATAAGACGTGGTCTTGTGTACGGGAAGGCATGCCACCTCCCCATTTACTTGGAACATAAGGCGTACTGGGCCTTGAAGTGGGCGAATTTTGACATTAACAAAGCCGGTGATCTTCGGAAGATTCAACTCAACGAGCTCAATAAACTGAGGAATGAAGCTTACGAGAATTCTTTGATTTACAAGGAGAAGACCAAGATCATTCATGATGCAAGGAATAAGAACCGAGAGTTCCACGTTGGTGATCAAGTTTTACTCTTTAACTCTTGGTTGAAGATCTTCTCGGGCAAGCTGAAAAGCCGTTGGTCTGGTCCCTTCACCGTCGCTAAAGTCTTCCCCTATGGCACCATTGAGATTTCTCAACCAAATGGGCCGAATTTTAAAATGAATGGCCAGCGTGTGAAGTTGTACTTTGGTGAGGACATCTCTCATGAGATGATTCCATCCCTCACCACGTTTCCCTTGAATTACTTCTGGGTCGAGTCAGACTCGTGACTCGGTTAACAAAAACAAGCGCTTCTCGGGAGGCAACCCGTTGATCTATCCTTTACCGTTTTCATAATAAGTGTAGGGGGAGCCCCATATGTGTTTGTTGTCTTGTTTCTTATGATGTGTAGGGACTAAAGCTTCAAAGATCCATTCTCGATGACTTTTGACGAACCGTGATCCTGTGTACCTGTCTTCCTGGTTCTATCCTAAACTCTTTTGATTCTCTATTTTTTATTCTTCAATATTAAAAATAGGAATCACTTTAGTTGTCTCTTCCTTAGCAAGATTTAAACAAAGTGCACAATGTCTTAAGTGTAGGGGAGTTTACTCCCACATGCTTAAACATTGAGGACAATGTTTATATCAAGTGTAGGGGGACTTCTATCGAAGTAAGTGGGCTTTTCCATGAATTTGTCCTAATTTTAACCGGAAAATTTAATTTTTCGAATTTTTCAAAATTTTTAATCTATTTTGGCCTATTAGTCGTGTAGCTTTCCTTTGTTATCGTTATTTACTTTCTTCGCTAATTTTTTTTTGAATAAAGTGGTTTTAAATTTTTCAACGTTGTGAATCTTTTGACTCAACCCGAGTTTACTTATCTAAGTTTACTCTAGCTAGTATCCTTAACGTATTTAAGTCAAGTTTTGCCAGGCTTTTATATAGGGAACTTTAAAACGCGAAAGTCTTAACTCTCACGGGTTAAGAACAAGAACTTTTCGCAAGTTCCTATAATTGATCCTAGAGAGTCGTTTATCAAGGGAACTTTAAAATGCTAATTCTGAACTTGAAAAAGTCTAAGAGTTTGCAAGATCCTATAGATGACTCGAAAACCAAAAACTTTGAGAACGAGAGATGATAGAGTCAATTATAAGTTTGGTATTTTTTCATGAATTTATATGAGTTGATTATAAGCTTTTTCTCCCATCGCTTGCTAATAAATTTATCTGTAATAAATAAGGTTGTACGATTTGAAAAGTTACTTAGCTTCTAGCACAAGATTGTTTAAAAGTTGCTCGGTATTAATTAGATTTCATAGCCACGACATAACTTATTGAAGCGGGATGCGAAGATTGGCGAGTCCGAAAAGGTCCTAACAAGACATGAGGGATAAATTTTGTTGCTAAAGATCCAAAAGTGATGTGAAGAATCATTAATCAAAAATCAATATGAAGGATCGAGACACACGACGAAAAGTAAATACTCCCCTAAAGATCATGGAGAAGTCTATCCAAAAAGGCCCTAACAAGGTATGAGGATAAATAGATCCAAGTCCTAAAAGGGGGCGGATCGTTGTATATCAAAATCCAAAATAAAGATTGGAGAAAAATGAAGAAGTCGTGGTCCAAGTATGAAGAATCTCTCAAAACTTCAAGTGAAGAAATTCTTATTATGAAGAGAAGACCATTATTTCATGAACGTCTCTCCAGATTTGAAGTATGAAGTCACTGCCAAATATCGGTCCGAGAAAAGTCTCAAATCGTGAAGCGAGTTATGCCAAGATATGAACTTTAAGAGGTCCCGAGAAGCAGTTTTAAAAGATTTTGTCCTTTAGCTAACTATTGATCAAATCGTCCCACTTTATTTTCGGCCTAAATAACTATCGAAATAAGTCAAACAATGCATCCTCGTGTTCATTCAAGACAATATTAAAATATAAGAGATACACCTAGGAATAAGGGAGTCTAAGTAAATAATTGGGCCACATGAATTTGTGTTAGTTTGCTAACTTATAATAATAATGATCTCGTTTTTAAGCTTGGTATGGGGAACGTAAAACTTGAGGATGATGAACATTCATGACAGCCAAAACCCCAATGTAAGTTTTTGATTTCTATCTTTTTGCTTTCCTTAAAGTTTAGTATTTAATAAAGGCCAAGGTGGGTTATCTGTGATGAGAAATTTAATCTGTGCTTTAAAAATAATGCATTGCATGAGGGCATTGCAATGGTCAAGTGTAGGGGATTTAATAAGTGTGAAAACACTTATCCTTTTACTACTTATTTCCAATAATAACAAGACCAAAACGTGTATTTTATGTCGTAAAAGTCGGAATTATGCGTGGTTTGTGTTTTTATTGTGTTTCAGGATAAAATGTAAAAAAGGAAGAAAACACGGGCTATTGATACAAGCTTTTGCCCGTATAAAAATTAAAGTTCGAAGTAGTGGTCTAATCGAATTGATCTGGTTTAACTTATGTGACTCAGTCGTTCTTTGGTAAAACAAAAGTTGTGTCGTTGTAGTAATTAAAAGGGCAAAACAATTAAAGTAAAATGACTTTAAAGTAAATCTGAATCTAATTTAAAATAAAATGTGCAGGTATTTAAAAGCGTGACGAGAATTAAATGGCACTAAAAGTAAATAGCGTAAACTTAAATCTATCTAAGGCAAACTTAAAACGCAACTAAAACTAAAACTTAAAACTAAGGCAAGGATAAAATAAATCTAAGGCAAGTAATCGTAAAGTGCGACTAAGTAAAAAGGCGGGAAAAATAAAGCTTGAAAATTAAAAACAGAAACTTAAAAAACTGAAATTAAAAGAACCTAGAAAATAGCTCATCCGGAATAAACCTTCGTTCGGAATAAACACTCATCCGGAATGTCACATTCGTTCGGAATGTTCTTCTTCACTCGGAATATTCACCAAAACTTTGATCCGGAATAAATTGCTTATTCGGAATATGTCACCTATCCGGAATAACTTCTCTATTCGGAATAAAACCTTGATGCGGAATATTGCCCTTGATCTGGAATATCTCTTGATCCGGATTAATATTCCGAATAGAACCCTTGATCCGGAATGTCTTAATATTCCGAATAAACTCCTTGATCCGGAATAATAAATTATTCCGGATGAACTTGCTTGATCCGGAATATTGTTTGATTCGGAATGTTAGGTTGATCCGGAATATTCCCTTGATCCGGAATATCCTGTTGATCCGGAATAAAAGGTTGATCCGGAACTTTTGGTTGATCCGAAATATTATTCCGAATAAAGCACCTTGATTCGGAATGTTTTAATATTCCGAATAAAGCACCTTGATGCGGAATAAATAATATTCCGAATAAACTCAATTGATCCGGAATATCCAATATTCCGGATGAACACCCTTTTGATCCTTCACTTGGCTTGTTTTGCTGGGCTTTGATCCGAAACTTTTTCCTGGGAACAGAACAGTAACAGAAACACACGAAGAACAAGGAGAACAAAGATATACACGGATCTAATCAAATATAATCAAATCAACCACAAGATTAAATCAAACTAATCACAAAACATCTATTAATCATAAACAAACAATCCTAAACAATCAAACTAACAAAACTTAATCAAAATAATCAAAACCCACTTAAATAAATCAATAAAAATCACGAACATGAACATAAACAATAAAGCATGAAGATTAAGCTCAAATAAAGAAAGGTAGATAAGAGATTAACAAGAAAAAGTAAAGATTGACAAGAATTAAAAGAGAACTTACTTGAAATTAAATGTAATTAAGGTGCAAGACAAGGTATTTAAATTTGACAATAAAGTAAATGACAAGGTAATTAAATTGCCAGGTAATTAAAAGTGGAAGAAATAGTGTGTCAAACTATCCAACAAAATGAAATGATTAATCCTAATGACTATTTATAGGAGAGGATTAAGGAGTGATTAGGAAGCTTCCTCCCCTCCTTCATTTCTTCTTAATTGCACCATTAGGTCCTTAAGCCTTTAATCTTCTTTAATCTTGGACTTTAATGACTTTTGGCTCGGGATTTCTTTGAACTCGTCTTTTAATTCTTCAATAAATTAGACTTGAGTTCTTCGGCTTTTGATAAACTTCCGTCTTTTGAATTTTTGTTTGATAAATCTTCAGAATTGGTCTTGGACTTCCGTTCTTTTTGCGCTCTTGACTTCTTGACTTCGTCTTTCATCTTTTTCTTCAATAAAAGCCCGTGAATGCCCGTGTTTTCTCCACTTTTCACCTTTTCGTCCTAAATCACAACAAAAACACAAACCACGCATAATTCTGACATAAATGACATAAAATACACGTTTTGGCTCGGTTATTATTGTAATTAAGTGGTAAAAAGGATGGGTGTTTACACACCTATCAAATCCCCTACATTTGACCATTGCAATGTCCTCATGCAATGCATTAGTTACAAAGCACGTTTACATTTTTCATCACAATCAATCCACGTTGGCCTTTATTAAAGAGATAGAAAATTAAAAACATACAAAGTAAAGAAATCAAAAGCATACCTTGGGTTTTGGAAATGTCATGAATAATTATCATCCTCAAGTTTTCACTTTCTCCAAACCAAGCTTAGAAACGAGATCATTGTTATTATAAGTTAGCAAACTAACACGAACTCATGTGGGCCAATTTTTCACTTAGACTCCCTTATTTTTTTTTTGGGTAAAAGGGACTATCCCCTTATTCCTAGGTGTATCTCTTATATTTTATTGTTGTCTTGAATGATCACGAGGATACATTGTTTGACTTATTTCGATAGTTATTTAGGCCGAAAATAAAGTGAACGATTTAATCAATAGCTAGCTAAAGGACAAAATCTTTTAAAACTACTTCTCGGGACCTCATAAAGTTCATATCTTGGCATAACTCGCTTCGCGATTGAGACCTTTCTCGGACCGATATTTGGCAGCGACTTCATACTTCAAAACTTGAGAGACGTTCATGAAATAATGGTCTTCTCTTCATAATAGGAATTTCTTCACTTGAAATTTTGAGAGATTCTTCGTACTTAGACCACGACTTCTTCATTTTTCTCCAATCTTTATTTTAGAATTTGATATACAACGATCCGCCTCCTTTTTGGACTTGGCTTTATTTATCCTCATACCTTGTTAGGGCCTTTTCGGATAGACTTCTCCATGACTTTTGGGGAGTTTTTGCTTTTCGTCGTGTGTCTCGATCCTTCATATTGATTTTCGAATAATGATTCTTCACATCACTTTGGATCTTTAGCAACAAAATATAGCCCTCATGTCTTGTTAGGACCTTTTTGGACTCGCCAATCTTCGCATCCCGCTTCGATAAGTTATGCCTTGGCTATGAACTCTAATCCATACCGAGCAACTTTTAAACGATCTTGGGCTAGAAGCTAAGTAACTTTTCAAATCGTACAACCTTATTTATTGCAGATAAATTTATTAGCAGGCGATGGGAGAATAGGCTTATAATTAACTCACATAAATTCACGAAAGAATACCAAACTTATAATTGACTCTATCATCTCTCGTTCTCCACAGTTTAAAATCTCAAGGAATGAGACTCGTGGATGCTTAGCCTATTAAATCAAAGTTTTGGGTTTTCGAGTCGCCTATAGGATCTTTCAAATTCTTAGACTCTTTCAAGTTTAGAAATCGCATTTTAAAGTTCCCTTGATAAACGACTCTCTAGGATCAATTATAGGAACTTGCGAAAAGTTCTTGTTCTTAACCCGTGAGAGTTAAGACTTTCGCGTTTTATAGCTCCCTATATAAAAGCCTAGCAAAACTTGACTTAAACACGTTAAGGATACTAGCTAGAGTAAACTTAGATAAGTAAACTCGGGTTGAGTCAAAAGATTCACAATGTTTGAAAATTAAAACCACTTTATTAAAAATTTATTCTAATAAGGAAAGAAAATAACTATACAAAGGGAAAAACTAATGGGCCAAAATAGATCAAAAATTTTGAAAAATCTCAAAAAATTGATTTTCCGGTTAAAATGAGGACAAATACAAGGAAAAGACCACGTAACTTTGATAGAAGTCCCCCTACACTTAATATAAACATTGTCCTCAATGTTTAAGCATGCGGGAGTAAACTCCCCTACACTTAGGACTTTGTGCACGTTGTTTAAATCTTCCTAAGGAAGAGACAACTAAAGAGATTCCTATTTTAATATTGGAAAATATAAAATAGTGAATCGAAAAGCGTTTAGGATAGAACCAGGATAATGGAAACACGGGATCACGGGTCGTCAAAAATCATCAAGAATGAATCATTGAGCGCTCGAATCCCTGAATATAAGAAGAGAGGAGAGAGCAAACACCAACGGGTCTCCCCTACACTTAGGATAAAGAAAGCGAAAAGATAGATGCATGGGTTGCCTCCCAAGAAGCGTTTGATTTTTGATTACTGAGTTGTGAGCCTGACTCGACCTTGATCATCATAGGAAGAAGCATGAGACAGATCCACCGGGATCAAAGACATAGTTTTCGTCCATCAAATAGCATAAGATTAAGGCGAACAAGGCAAGCCAAAGAAGAGTAGGCAAGGTTCCCTTAAGCAATGATGGAGCACGGTGGGAGCAAGTATGGTGAGGTGCAAGCATGTCTTCAATAGTTCCAAAGATTTTTCCTTTTATTTCATCAGGTGGATACTGAGATGGCTGAAGAATATCAATACCGGGGTCGAACACCTTTTCCTTTAAGGGAAAATAGCACTCAGGCTCAACAGAATGTGAAGAAGATCCGCGAAGAAGATGCACAACCTCGTCCTCAGAAGGTGGACAAAGAGGTGTTAACTCATACGTGCTGCGGATGTCGGTGTCGACCGGTTGCTTCTCCTTTGAAAGAATTTACTTCAAATCCAAAGTAGGATCAAGACGATAATCTTCAAAGTCCAAAGGAGGTGCATCACTCTCATGAGGGAAGTAAGTATTAAGAAAAGCAGAGAAATCTTCCTCAAATGAGTAATCATCCAAAGTAGGATCAAGTGATGGCGGAGGATCTTCATCATGAGAAGAATCACTCGAAAGAGTATCGGCCTCATCAAAATCACCATATGTGGGCAGGTCGGGATACTTAGAAGTACAATCATCAAAATCATCCGAATCTGAGCTAGAATCATCATCATAAGCATCAAAGATCGGTGGAGAATCATATATGGGAGAAGGTTCCAAATTAGATAGAGAATCATCCACATCATCTTGAAAAAGTGGATTATCAATGCAAGAGTCGAATAGAGGATTGTTGTAGATGACAAAATCATCGAGCACATTAATCATATTCCCAGATTCTCGTCCAAAGGATTTGCTTGTAAGCTTCCCTATTTTGAAAACTTGTGCATCATCCCCGACTCTTAAGATTAACTCGCCTTCGGCAACATCAACTAGAGCTCGTCCAGTTCTCAAGAACGGCCGACCAAGTATTAAAGGAATACGAGGGTCCATTTCATAATCAACAACGACAAAGTCGATCGGGAAAGTAAATGTGCCAACTTTAATGAACACGTCTTCGGCAATACCAACAGGGTAAGCGAGAGTGCGATTTGCAAGTTCAAGAGTCATCCTTGTTGGAGTAAGGTCAGGTAATGATAGTGTTTTCCAAACACTCAAAGGCATAAGATTTATACTGGCCCCGAGATCAGCAAGGGTAGTAATTGCTTCGGATTTGTTAAAGATGCAAGGCAACACAAAACGACCGGGATCTCCAAGCTTTTCCGGAAGTTCTTTAAGAATAACTGCAGAGCAGTTTTCATTTAAGCGTGTGTTGGTGAGCTCAATCAACTTCTCCTTCTTGTTAAGCAATTCCTTGAATGCTTTAACAAATTTCGGCATATGGACAAGTGCTTCAACTAGGCTAATGTTGAAATTTAGTTGAGAGATCATCTTCAAAAAATTTGACATTTGACAGTCATCCTTGGTGAGCATTGTGGTCTTGCCTATCCATGAAGGATAAGGGATATTGGGTTTAGGTGGTGAAGGTGCAGGTGTTAAAGGTTGAGATGTTGAAGGGATCTTCTTGGGAACATCGTCATGACGAGGCGGAGACGGTAATGGTGCACTAATACTAAGTGTAGGAGGAGTAGGGATAAATGGTGGTGGAGGAGGTGTAGATGATGGGGGTGGGATAGGTGGTCCTACGATGGTTACTCCACTACAGGTAGTAATAGCACTCACATTTGCTCGCGGGTTGGTGACGGTGTTTGAAGGTAGAGAACTCGAAGCAGAAGGTTGAGCGGCGGGCAAGAAACTAGCAAGCATATTCTTCAAGTCATTGGTTTGATTGCTGAAGGAGGATTAAATATTATCTCGAAGCTCGGGTCTTATCTTATTCCCTTGCTTGGTGATATCTCCTTTCAAATTTATAATTTGGCTCTGCAGATTCTTGATTTGCTCACCTTGGGTTCTCATTATGGCTTCAACATCCGGGTTAATGGGTGGGGTTTGTTGAGCGGGTGGGTGATAAGGATTAGAAGCTTTTGGTGGGATTTGGTTGCTTCTATTGTAGTTGTTGGCGGGGTTTTGGTTTTGAGGAGAAAAACCGGGTGAAAGGTAGTTGTTTGACCGGTAACTCAGCAAATTTCTATCCCCTTGAGGTCGAGCTTGGTAATTTTCTGGTGAATAATTACCATAAGCTGCATACACATTTTCCGGATTTCCTTGTGTAGAAGGACAATCGGTGTATGAGTGTGGACCGCCGCATGTTTCACAAGGATTGGCAACCGCTTTAACTTGTTGTTGTTGGTTTGAAGCGAGAAGCAAGATACTTTTGTTCATTTCGGTCATCATGCGGGTGAATTCGATCATGTCAGGGCTTGCTGAAGTTGAAGAAACAATGACTCTCGGGTTGTTCCTTGAAGAAGCAGAGGAATCCCAGTTTTTGTGATGAGTAGTCATGTTTTCAATAAGCTCTCTACACTCCTCGGGTCTCCTTTTCATAAATGTGCCACCGGAGGCTGCATTAATCGTATCACGATCTCGAAAAGTCAATCCGTTGTAGAAAGTATCAATTAAGGTCACAGGGAGCATGTTGTGGTTTGGACAACGATCAATCAAGACATTATATCTTTCCCAAGCATCAAAAATAGATTCATCGGGTTCTTGCATGAAACCGCTTATTTGATTGCGAAGGCTCGTGACCATGGATGGTGGAAAGTAGCGCGACAAAAAGCGTTGAGTCATGTCATCCCAAGTGTGAATGGAATTCTTCGGGAGACGATCAAACCATTTCCCGGCATGATGTGATAAAGTATGTGGAAAGAGTTGAAGGCGTAGAACATCCATTGTGACACCAGGCAACTTCATGCTTTGGGTGATTGTAATGAACTTGTCGAGGTGTTTGTTGGCATCATCATCAGGCATTCCTCTAAAAGGATTTGTTTGCACTTGCTGAATCATGTGGTGCTTCAACGAAAACTCCGGAGCCGTGATTTGCATCGGCGCAATCGGTCCTCCTCGTCCAAACATGGTAGGTTGACAAAGCTCCTCCATTGTCCAAAGATCGGGCTGTGGAAGAACATTGTTGTTATTATTGTTGAGGTGCGGTGGATTATTGTTGTTGTTAACACCTGCCATACTTAAATCTTCTCGAGTCTCGAGCTCTTGATAAATAGAAGATTTAGTACGCATACACCTACAAAGGCAAAAGAAAACAATACCAAACACAAAGACAATATATATACACAATAAAAATAAAATCTTTTACCAAAATAAAAATAAAAGCTTTTTTTGGTTCTATTTACCGGGGTCATTGTTACCCTTTTACCAAAAAAAGAAAAAATCTTTTTGGATTTTTGAAATTTTTGATTTTTATGGATTTTTAACAATTTTGAATTTTTATGGTTTTTTGAATTTTTTTTAAGCAAGAAAATAGCGCCCACGAGTGAACGGATCCCAAAAAGCAACGCATCTCTCACAGAAAACCGTTAATCTTTACGAAAAGAGCCGGCAGCGGCGCCATTTGATACAAGCTTTTGCCCGTATAAAAATTAAAGTTCGAAGTAGTGGTCTAATCGAATTGATCTGGTTTAACTTATGTGACTCAGTCTTTCTTTGGTAAAACAAAAGTTGTGTCGTTGTAGTAATTAAAAGTGTAAAACAATTAAAGTAAAATGACTTTAAAGTAAATCTGAATCTAATTTAAAATAAATTGTGCAGGTATTTCAAAGCGTGACGAGAATTAAATGGCACTAAAAGTAAATAGCGTAAACTTAAATCTATCTAAGGCAAACTTAAAACGCAACTAAAACTAAAACTTAAAACTAAGGCAAGGCTAAAATAAATCTAAGGCAAGTAATCGTAAAGTGCGACTAAGTAAAAAGGCGGGAAAAATAAAGCTTGAAAATTAAAAACAGAAACTTAAAAAACTGAAATTAAAAGAACCTGAAAAATAGCTCATCCGGAATAAACCTTCGTTCGGAATAAACACTCATCCGGAATGTCACCTTCGTTCGGAATGTTCTTCTTCACTCGGAATATTCACCAAAACTTTGATCCGGAATAAATTGCTTATTCGGAATATGTCACCTATCCGGAATAACTTCTCTATTCGGAATAATACCTTGATGCGGAATATTGCCCTTGATCCGGAATATCTCTTGATCCGGAATAATATTCCGAATAGAACCCTTGATCCGGAATGTCTTAATATTCCGAATAAACTCCTTGATCCGGAATAATAAATTATTCCGGATGAACTTGCTTGATCCAGAATATTATTTGATTCGGAATGTTAGGTTGATCCGGAATATTCCCTTGATCCGGAATATCGTGTTGATCCGGAATAAAAGGTTGATCCGGAACTTTTGGTTGATCCGGAATATTATTCCGAATTGATTCGGAATGTTTTAATATTCCGAATAAAGCACCTTGATGCGGAATAAATAATATTCCGAATAAACTCAATTGATTCGGAATATCCAATATTCCGGATGAACACCCTTTTGATCCTTCACTTGGCTTGTTTTGCTGGGCTTTGATCCGGAACTTTTTCCTGGGAACAAAACAGTAACAGAAACACACGAAGAACAAGGAGAACAAAGATATACACGGATCTAATCAAATATAATCAAAATCAACCACAAGATTAAATCAAACTAATCACAAAACATCTATTAATCATAAACAAACAATCCTAAACAATCAAACTAACAAAACTTAATCAAAATAATCAAAACCCACTTAAATAAATCAATAAAAATCAAGAACATGAACATAAACAATAAAGCATGAAGATTAAGCTAAAATAAAGAAAGTTAGATAAGAGATTAACAAGAAAAAGTAAAGATTGACAAGAATTAAAAGAGAACTTACTTGAAATTAAATGTAATTAAGGTGCAAGACAAGGTATTTAAATTTGACAATAAAGTAAATGACAAGGTAATTAAATTGCCAGGTAATTAAAAGTGGAAGAAATAGTGTGTCAAACTATCCAACAAAATGAAATGATTAATCCTAATGACTATTTATAGGGGAGGATTAAGGAGTGCTTAGGAAGCTTCCTTCCCTCCTTCATTTCTTCTTAATTGCACCATTAGGTCCTTAAGCCTTTAATCTTCTTTAATCTTGGACTTTAATGACTTTTGGCTCAGGATTTCTTTGAACTCGTCTTTTAATTCTTCAATAAATTAGACTTGAGTTCTTCGGCTTTTGATAAACTTCCGTCTTTTGACTTTTTCTTCGATAAATCTTTAGAATTGGTCTTGGACTTCCGTTCTTTTTACGCTCTTGACTTCTTGACTTTGTCTTTCATCTTTTTCTTCAATAAAAGCCCGTGAATGCCCGTGTTTTCTCCACTTTTCACCTTTTCGTCCTAAATCACAACAAAAACACAAACCACGCATAATTCCGACATAAATGACATAAAATACACGTTTTTTTTTTTTTTTTTTTTTTTTTTTTTTTTTTTTTTTTTTTTTTTTTTTTTTTTTTTTTTTTTTTTTTTTTTTTTTTTTTTTTTTTTTTTTTTTTTTTTTTGAACCGAGACCACCATCAGAGATCCTTCCAAAATCGTTTTCTCTCCCCCTAGGGGGCGATTTCCGGCTACCATTCCACTTTTTTCCGGCCAATAATTGAACCCTATCATTCGCCTCTCTATCTTATTAGTTTTATTTCATTTACCTTTTTCTTGATTTAGGGTTTCATTTGTTGTTTTTGGACATCATTCGATCCTTTGATCAGATCTAGTAAATGTTTTTGAATAATAAGATATGCAATCAAATATAGGGCTTGATTTACTTTCGAATGGGTGTGCCAGGGCTTCAATTTCATTTGGAAATCACCTCTTAATCGTAACTCTGATTCTCATTCATTAGGGTTTCTTTGGTATGACCTCACTTGATCATAATATATTTCTGCATATCCTATGGATCGATGGGGTGTCTTGTGGAGGGTTTTTGTGATAGTGCACCAGGTAAACCTTTCTTTAGGGTTTCTATCGTCTTGTTCTTATCTCTAGGGTGTGCTATCATACCTGGTGTTCGTGTGCTTTGGTTATCATGGTTATCACTGTTTCGATATACTAATATTTTGGGTAACATGATCCTACTTGTTTAGAGTAGTTACGAGTGGCTGCTCGTTCTTTGATCGCTGATAAACTCTTTGAGTTTGTTTCATGATAACCTGAATCTTGCATGATTCCTATGATCTACCAGGATATTCTGTTTTGTTCGTGCTTTGGCGTTGCACGATGGTGTGCGTATTGATTGTAATGGATGGGGGAGTTGGTTGTTCGGTATCCTGTTTCATATGGGCGATTCTGCTTCGTCCTAGGGTTCTGATTATTTTCTATCATGTGGAAGGCACGTGGGTCAGTCAACATGATTTGTTTGTTAAGCAATAATCACGGCGTATTTTTTGCATGGAAGTTATTTGATTCCATATTTCTAGTGATGGATTGCTTTTGGATCACGTGGTTGAAGTTGGACAGTACAAATTGGAAAACAGCATTGTAATTTTTATTATTCATTGTTTTTTTAATTTGTTTAGTAGTTATAAAAG
Organism: Glebionis coronaria; assembly: GCA_025667525.1. NCBI lineage: Eukaryota > Viridiplantae > Streptophyta > Magnoliopsida > Asterales > Asteraceae > Glebionis > Glebionis coronaria. The sequence continues at coordinate 340,688,366 of CM046877.1, forward strand.
TGGCATGTCACTTTTATATACGGGTTTGGTTTGTGCACATTGAGTATGTGCTGGTTGTTGCCCATGTAACGGGCCGTGATGTTAGGATTTCACCTTCATCCGATTGTACTTCAACGATTTTTGGTGTAATATAATTTACCGGGGTGTTGTCCCCTTTACCCAAAAAAAAATACACGTTTTGGCTCGGTTATTATTGTAATTAAGTTGTAAAAAGGATGGGTGTTTACACACCTATCAGCTATCACGGGCTTTTATCGAAGAAAACGAGAAAAGACGAAGTCGAAAGATCAAGAGTGCAAAAAGAACGGAAGTTCAAGGCCTATTCTGAAGATTTATCGAAGAAAAAGTCTAAAGACGGAAGTTTAATGAAGTCGAAGAACTCAAGTCTAATAGAAGAAGGAAATTATAAGACAAGTTAAATTTATATCGACAAATCCCGAGACGACGTCGAGAAAGACAAAGAATTTAAATCGAGTCGAGAAGAAAGAAAGAAGGAAGCAACACATGCACCTCTTCACCTCCTATATATACCCTCCTAATGACACATTAGGAGGGTGTTAGTTAATTTAGCTAGTTCATTTTCTTTCTTTAGTTTTATTTTTAGAGAGAGAAAGTGCTTAACTTTCTCTCACTAGAAAACTTCATCTTTCATTTTCTTTCTTGTTTAATCAAACCTTTACTTTTTAAAGTTTAATCTTGTCTTAATCTTTATCTTTTTAATCTTTCTTGTTAGTTACGGTCTTGTGTTCGTCATCTTTTTCATCTACTTTTCTATTTCGACACATAAAGGTTCTTCCTTTACGTGTTTCTTAGTGCGTGTGTTGAAGATCTATTAGTTCTATCATTTCCCTAGCTTATTGGTAGCTTATTGGTGTTTTTGTGTGCTTATTGTCCCTAAAAAGTTGTTAAAAAGTTGCTTAAAACCGTCCTTATCCGAGATCCTAGTTTTTAGGGTCATCTGATTCGATTTCCCAATTCTTCATAATTGCGAAATTGATCTTTGCCAAAGTTGCGAAATCTTTTCCTTGTTAATTGCGAAATTATAGCTTTATGGGTATTGCAAATTTATACCCTTTTGGGTATTGTGAATTTGAATTACTTTTGGAATTACGAAATCATACTCTTCTGCATTACGAAATCATGTTGTTCTTTGGATTGCGAAATCTTGCCTCTTCATTATTGCGAAATCCTTCTTTGGCGATTGCGGAATCTTGGTGACTGAGTATTGCGAATTCTTTGCATTTATTTGAATTGCAGAATTATTGTTTCTCAATTGCGAAATCTTTGTTTACTATTGCGAATATAATTCAAATTCGCAATACCCAAAAGGGTATAAATTCGCAATACCCAGAAAGCTATAATTTCGCAATTAACAAGGAAAAGATTTCGCAACTTTGGCAAAGATCAATTTCGCAATTATGAAGAATTGCGCAATCGAATCAGATGACCCTAAAAACTAGGATCTCGGACAAGGACGATTTTAAGCAACTTTTTAACAACTTTTTAGGGACAATAAGCACACAAAAACACCAATAAGCTACCAATAAGCTAGGGAAATGATAAAACTAATAGATCTTCAACACGTGCACCAAGAAACACGTAAAGGAAGAACCTTTATGTGTCGAAATAGAAAAGTAGATGAAAAAGATGATGAACACAAGATCGTAACTAACAAGAAAGATTAAAAAGGTAAAAATTAAGACAAGATTAAACTTTAAAAAGTAAAGGTTTGATTAAACAAGAAGGAAAATGAAAGATGAAGTTTTCTAGTGAGAGAAAGTTAAGCACTTTCTCTCTCTAAAAATAAAACTAAAGAAAGAAAATGAACTAGCTACATTAACTAACTCCCTCCTAATGTGTCATTAGGAGGGTACATATAGGAGGTGGGGAGGTGCATGTGTTTCTTCCTTCTTTCTTTCTTCTCGACTCGATTTAAATTCTTTGTTTTTCTCGACGTCGTCTCGGGATTTGTGGATATAAATTGAACTTGTCTTATAATTTCCTTCTTCTATTAGACTTGAGTTCTTCGACTTCATTAAACTTTCGTCTTTAGACTTTTTCTTCGATAAATCTTCAGAATAGGCCTTGGACTTTCGTTGTTTTTGCACTCTTGATCTTTTGACTTCGTCTTTTCTCGTTTTCTTCGATAACAGCCCGTGATAGCCCATGTTTTCTTTCTTTTTCACATTTTTATCCTGAAACACAATAAAAACACAAACCACGCATAATTCCGACTTTTACGACATAAAATACACGTTTTGGTCTTGTTATTATTGGAAATAAGTGGTAAAAGGATAAGTGTTTTCACACTTATTAGTCTATAAGACTGTGCTAACAATAACGGCTAAGGAAGGTAATAAGGAAGTGCTATTGAGGAAAGTCGAGACTAAACCAGTTTGTCTTGATAGTAATAATAATGGAGGAGAAGAATCGGATACTGAATCGACGACATCCAACAGTTATTTGTTTGTGTAGTTTAGGCTGTTCTACCCTTATGGGCAACATGACTTACTTTTAATTTTGCGTTCATTTGGAATTTGTCTATGCTAGTCTAAGCTAGACTATGTTATTTTAGTAAATGGATATTGGACCTTATGGTTATGAGAGTGTGCTTAATTGGTAGATGTATGTGATATATGTTGTATTGATTCTTATAAGTGTCATCATAGGAGGGAGTGCATTAGGGAAGGAGTAATTGTATAAGTATGGTGGTAAACATAGTTATACAATTATCAGAACTTCAATGGATTCCTAAGTATGATTGCATGAAAGAGGGATAAAAATGCTTGTACTATGTAAGATAATAATATTATCTATGGATATGGTAGACGTATGTATGGAGTAGTATTTATACTACATGAAATATTCTGATAGTTATTAACAGATGTCATGTCTTTCTATAAAATGGTGAATACGCAAAATGATGCTCAAAGTGGGGGAGGTGAAAATCCCGATTTGGCTGCTCATATTGCTGCTAAAATGGCTAACATCATACCAACTATTGTTCAGCAAGTGGCGAATAACTTGAATAACCATAACAAGAACGGTCAAGGAGGAGGCGGTAACAATGGCTGTAGCTACAAGTCATTCACGTCTTGTGGTGTTAAGGAGTATGACAGAAAGGGTGGTTCAGTGGCACTTACCCAATGGATTGAAAAGATGGAGAATGTGATCCAGATGAGTGGTTGTCTACCCAATCAGAGAATCATGTATGTAACTGGCTCACTTGTGGGGAAGGCTTTAACTTGGTGGTACACTCAAGTCCAAGCAAGAGGAAGGGTTGCGGCAAATACTATGGCTCGGAACGACTTTAAGGCTCTTATGGCTACGAAATTGTGTCCAAGTAATGAGATGGAGAAGCTTGAAAACGAGTTTTGGGGACATGCCATGGTTGGAGCGACTCATGCTGAGTATACGGATCGCTTCCATGAGTTGGTGAAGTTGGTTCCTCATTTGGTTACCTCTGAGGCGAACAAAATCAAGAGGTACATTGCTGGATTGCCTTCTCAGATCAGAGGAATGATCAAGGTGACTCATCCTACCACGATACATCAAGCTATACTGACAACGGGAATACTTACTCAAGAGGCTGTATCTAGTGGAAGCTTGGAAAAGTCAGGCGATAAAAGGAAGGAGTCAGAAGCCGAGAAACCGTCGACACCAACTGGAAAAGTGTTAAGAAGGCTAAGGATGGAAGAAATTTTGCTATGAGGGCACCCCAAATTTTTGGTAATCCAAATAGCAATACCAACAATAACACACCTTGGAGGACCTGCTCTAGGTTCCATCCAAGAGGCACACCCTGCGATGTGTGTTATAATTGCCAGAAACTGGGGCACTTTGCAAGGGATTGTGGGGCGCCTAACCGGAGTACGACACCACTTCAATATGTGAGGATGAATGTAGCTGGAGGAAATTGCTATGAGTCTGGACAACCCGAGAATTTCAAGAGGGAGTGTCCTAAATTGGATGGAACAACCAATCAGGGAAGAGGCCAGCTAGCTTTGGAAGGGAATCGAGGAAATCAAGGCGGTGGCAACCAGAAAAATTCTAACTATAACCATGGAAACAATGGAAACCATGGGAATCAGAACTGGAAAAGAAACGAAGGAAATCCGAATAGGGGAAATCGGAATAGAGGCAGGGTTTATCTTGCGAATGCAGTAGAGGCGGTTCAGGACCCGAATGTGACGAAGGGTACGTTTTTTTGTTAACAATCACTATGCTACTATCCTTTTCGACTATGGGGCTGATTTTAGCTTTGTGTCTTCCCAATTTGCGCCTTTGTTAAATATGAGCCCTAGTGTAGCAAAACCCGATTATGTGATTGAAATAGCTAGTGGTAAGAAAGAAGAGGTAGATGAAATATTTCTAAACTGTAACTTAGAGTTAGGAGATTCTAAGTTCACCATAGATTTAATCCCTCTAGGTCACAGGAGTTTTGATTTTATCATCGCAATGGATTGGCTATCAAAGCATAAGGCTGAGATCGCATTCCATGAAAAGGTTGTTAGGATTCCCATAGGTGACAATAAGGTGTTATATATTTATGGAGAAAGAAGGGAGAAGATAACCAAATCCCTTATGAATGCCAAGGATGACGAGCCACAAATCAAGAAGATTTGGGTAGTGAGAGAATTCATCGACGTATTCCCAGATGACTTGATGGGATTACCACCGATGAGACAAGTGAATTTAAGATTGACTTAATACCCGGGGCAACCCCCATAGCTAAGTCACCGTATCGTCTAACACCATCCGAAATGCAAAAGTTTGCTAAGCAACTTAAGGAGCTGCAGGACAAGGGCTTTATTCAGCCTAGTTCTTCACCTTGGGGAGTACCGGTGTTGTTTGTGAAGAAGAAGGATGGATCATTTCGAATGTGTATCGATTATCGAGAGCTGAACAAGTTGACCATTAAGAACCGTTATCCTCTCTCGAGGATTGATGATTTATTTGATCAATTGCAAGGGGCAAGGTACTTGTCAAAGATAGACCTTAGGTCCGGTTATCACCAACTAAGAGTCTGTAAGGAGGACATACCAAAGACCGCGTTCAGAACAAGGTTGGACACATTGAATTCACCGTTATGCCGTTTGGTTTAACTAACGCGACGACAGTGTTCATGGACCTAATGAACAGAGTGTGTAAGCCATACTTAGACAAGTTTGTCATAGTCTTTATTGATAACATACTCATTTATTCCAAAACAGAGGAGGAGCACATCAAGCAGTTGAGGTTAGTGTTGGAACTACTTAGGAAAGAGAGACTTTATGGAAAGTTTTCTAAGTGTGAATTTTGGCTGCAAGAAGTACATTTTCTGGGACATGTGATCAACAAGGATGACATACATGTAGACCCAGGAAAGATTGAAGTCGTGAAGGACTGGAAAGCACCTACTATGCCATTGGAAATAAGGTCATTCTTAGGCTTGGAAGAATATTATAGAAGATTCATAGAGAACTTCTCTAGAATATCAAAGCCTTTGACATTACTGACACATAAGAACCAGAAGTATGAATGAGGAGAAGATCAAGAGAAGACGTTTCAAACAATGAAGGACATGTTGTGTAACGCACCAATTTTGTCTCTACCTAAAGGAGTGGAAGATTTTGTGGTGTATTATGATGCATCAAATCAAGGGTTGGGCTGCGTTCTTATGTAGCGGGATAAAGTTATTGCCTATGCATCACGGCAGTTGAAGAATCACGAAAAGAATTACACCACTCACGATCTAGAGTTAGGAGTGGTAGTCTTTTCTCTCAAGATATGGAGACATTACTTGTATGGGATGAAGAGTGTGATCTATGCGGATCACAAGAGCTTGCAACATATATTTGACTAGAAGGAGTTAAACATGAGGCAAAGAAGGTGGTTGGAGTTGTTTAGTGATTACGACTGTGAAATCAAGTATCACCTAGGAAAGGCCAATGTAGTGGCTGATGCCTTAAGTAGGAAGGAGAGGCTGAAACCGAGAAGAGTGAGGGCTATGAGTATGACTATTCAGTCGACTCTTAAGGATAGTAATAAGTGTGAAAACACTTATCCTTTTACCACTTATTTCAAATAATAACAAGACCAAAACGTGTATTTTATGTCGTAAAAGTCGGAATTATGCGTGGTTTGTGTTTTTATTGTGTTTTAGGACCAAAAGATGAAAAAGGAAGAAAACACGGGCTTTAGCGGGCTTTTATCGAAGAAAACGAGAAAAGACGAAGTCAAAAGATCAAGAGTGCAGAAAGAACGGAAGTCCAAGGCCTATTCTGAAGATTTATCGAAGAAAAAGTCTAAAGACGGAAGTTTAATGAAGTCGAAGAACTCAAGTCTAATAGAAGAAGAAAATTACAAGACAAGTTCAATATACATCGACAAATCCCGAGACAACGTCAAGAAAGACAAAGGATTTAAATCGAGTCGGGAAGAAAGAAAGAAGAGGCAACACATGCACACCTTCCCATTTTCCCTATAAATACCCTCCTAATACACTAGGGTGGGTTAGTTTTAGTTAGCTAGTTTAATTTTTAATTTTTCCTTTCTAGTTTTAGAGAGAGAAATTTCTCAACTTTCTCTCACTAAGTTTTCATCTTTTCTTTATTTTATTCTTTCAAGATTAAGCTTTTTGTATTTGGAATTCATTAATCAAGTTTAAGTTTAAGCTTTTAATCTTTAATCTCTTTCTACCTTTCTTTATTTTAGTTAATTTTGGTGCGAAATACTTTTGATCCGTGTTGATCTTGATGTTTTCGTGCTTAAAAAGTTAATCTTTTTATTCCCACATAAGCTTTCAAACGATTAAGCTTTAAGATCTTTGTGCTTATTGGCTTATTTGTACGTTTAGCTTATTTACTTTTTGAAAGTTTTCTTAAAAAGTTTCATCTTTTTATGGTTTGATTTAAAAGATTGCTTATTTAAAGTTTAAAAAGTTCTTAATTTGTGCTTACTAGTCCGTCTTATCATTAATTCGATCAAGTTTTGGTTTGAGCTTATTCCTAGTAGCTCAAAACTTAGCTTATTTTCGAGTAGATACCATCGGAAAGGGTAAACCCCTTTCCGATTGAACATTCCGACTACTAACCCCCTCATTCCGATCATCCTGATCGGATTAGGGTTTTAACATTCCGATTGTGGGTAATCTTTTACATTCCGACGTGGGTGGTTTGAGACACATTCCGATTGGACTTGTTTTCGACTATTCCGATAGCTTCCAGTTTCATATTCCGATTGCATCATATGTATTCCGATCGTTGGATCGGAATAGGTTTTTAAACATTCCGATTGAGGGGGTTGTTTGACATTCCGATTTGACTCGATTTTTGGTATTCCGATTGCTTGGTTTTAGATACATTCCGATTTGGCCTCATTCCGACAGTATATTCCGATTAGTGATATTTTCCAACATTCCGATCATACTTTCCGACCAGCATTCCGATCAGTTTCAGATTTGGCTTTCCGATGGATTAGTTTCTTGTTTTTATAAAGTTTCCAAGTTTTAGATTCATTAAGTTTTCAAGTATTTTTCTAATCTTGTCTTTATGTTTTCAAGCATTTATTTTTACTCGTTTTTTTAGTTTAATCTTTAAAGCTCTTATTTTACTCAACGACATTTACATATTTGCTATTAGTTTAAAATAGATAATCAACCAAACCATTTATCTTACACCAAGAACAACTGAGTCACACTTTCTACCAATAGTTAATTCGAAAAGATTCGGACGATAAGATTTTATACTTAGCCAAAAGCTGAGTATTAAATGGCGCCGCTGTCGGCCCTTTTCGTTAAGATTAAAGGTTTTAAGTGAGAGACGCGTTGGATTTTGGGATCCGTTCATCTTTGAACGTTATTTTCCTTGCTTTCAAATTTTCAAAAAATCCTAAAAAATATAAAATTTTCGAAAATACAAAAAAATTAAAAAACATAAAAAACCAAAAATATTTTTGCTTTGTTAGTTCTTTTGCAGGTGTATGCGCACTCGATCAACGTCTTATCAAGAGCCCGAGACTCTCGATAACTTAGACATGGCCGGTGTACACAACAACAATAACAATCCACCTCAAAACAACATGAATAATAACAACAATGAACCTCTACCGGATAATTATCCTATGATCGAACTTTTGAAAGCACATGTAGAGGGAAACCACGATGCTATTGTCATACCCGCGATTGGAGCCAACAACTTTGAGCTCAAATCCGGCTTTATTCAAATGGTCTCTGCTCAACCATTCTTGGGACGTACCATTGATGATCCTCATGACCACATCAAAAGGTTCCTTCAACTCACAAATACGGTCAAATTCAATGGGGTTTCACAAGAGGTAATTCGCTTGCAACTTTTTCCTTTCTCCTTAGAGGGACAAGCCCGGCATTGTCTTGATAAGGAACCGCCACAAAGTATTCTTACATGGACGGATTTAGAGACCAAATTTATCAACTACTTTTTCCCACCCTCTCGTACTACCGCTTTGCGGAATGAAATCATTACTTTTGAACAAAAGTACGATGAGACTTTTAGTGAATCTTGGGACCGTTTTAAAGAACTTTTAAGAAAGTGCCCACAACACGGTTTTACCAAAGTGCACCAAATTAATACTTTTTACAATGGTTTAAGCATGAATGACCAAGATTCACTAAATAGTGCCTCGGGGGTAATCTTTTGGTTAAGTCTTCTAATGCCACTTGGGATATTATTGAGAACAAGTCTAGAGTGCAAACCAAGAGTGTTCGGACCAATGTGGCTAGTGCTAGCACTAATGAGAGCGACAAGAGACTTGATAAGCTTACTTCGCTTGTTGAATCACTTGTTCTCCAAGCCGCCAACAATACTAAAGCTATCACTGCCCAAGCCAATGCTATGACTCAATCTTGTGATATATGCGGGGAATATCACTCATACACCGATTGTCCTTCGACTCACGACAATCCGGAAAATGTGTATGCCGCCAACGGTACCTATGCTACAGGAAGCTATCAAGCACGTCCTCAAGGTGACCGCAATTTGCTCAGCTATCTCTCAAACAACTTTCTTTCACCTCCCGGTTTCCCCCCACAAAACCCAAACAACGTCAATCGCAACAATCAAAACCAACCACGTGCTCCAACTCCATATCAAAACCAAAGAAACCCATATCCACCTCAAAGAAACAACCAAGTTTACCAACAACCTGCTTATCAACCACCCGCCTACCATGCTCCTCCTCCTAACCAACCCACCACATTACACCAAGATGTTGAAACCTACATGAGGACTAACGATGTGATCGTGCAAAATCTTCAGCGGGAAATGGCCAACATGAAAGCAGATATGGTGAAGCAAGGGAACGATCTTCGTGCTGATATGCGAAACACTTTGGCAAGTCAAACGAATGACTTGAGGAATATGATGGCTAGTTTCTTCCCTAGTAATCAAGCCTCTGGATCGGGTTCTCTTCCGAGTAACACCGTTGCTAATCCAAGAGGGGAGATGAAAGCAATCACCACTCGCAGTGGAAAAGGTTTAAAGGAACCCGAGCTTCTTACACCTACACCGGTGATTGTGACAAAGGAAAACGAGTCTCCTTCTCCAAATCCTCCATCTTCTATTCCTCCAACTTCTACTTCTCCAATTCCACCACCTTCTACTTCTACCCCTTCACCACCCAAGGATGTGAGTGAGAATTCTATCCCAAAGCCTTCATCTCAACCCAATATACCTTATCCTTCGAGGTTGAGGAAAGAGAAATTGAAGAACAAGGATGATATTCTGGTTTCGAACTTTCTTAAAATGTTCAAACAACTGAATTTCAATATCTCCTTTGCTGAGGCTCTCGCTCACATGCCCAAATATGCTAAAATGTTTAAAGATCTTCTCAGTGATAAGGAGAAACTTCTCAATATTGCTCAGACCCAACTTAATGAGAATTGCTCCGCAGTACTCTTAAGGAAATTACCAACCAAACTTGGTGATCCGGGTCGTTTCTTGATTCCTTGCAACTTCCCGGGAGTAGAGAATTGCATGGCCCTAGCCGATCTAGGTTCTAGTATTAACTTAATGCCATTAAGTGTTTGGAAGCAATTATCTCTCCCCAAGCTAGTCCCTACACGAATGACTTTGGAATTAGCTAACCGTACGGTTGCTTATCCAGTGGGGATAGCCGAAGACGTCTTCGTTGGTGTCGACAAATTCACCTTCCCGGTGGAATTTGTTGTCGTTGACTACGAGATGGACCCCCGTGTTCCATTAATCGTTGGACGTCCGTTCTTGAGGACCGGTCGCACTCTCATCGATGTAGCCGCGGGCGAATTAATCATGAGAGTTGGTGATGATAAAATCGTCTTCAACATGGGTAAACTTTCTAAGCAGCCTTCAGAAAACGAGAGTGTTAATTTCATTGATGTTTTTTTTTTTTTTTTTTTTTTTTTTTTTTTTTTTGGGTAAAAGGGACTATCCCCGGTAAAATATATTACACCAAAAAACATTGAAGTACAGATGGAATGTGGCTGAAATACCACATTAACCTCAAGCTAAACGCTTGATAAACGCCTACAACGATGTATATGACATGCCATATACAATTACACACCTAAAAAAATAGAACAAAATAAAATCAAAGATTTATTCTTGTCTTCATTTAACTTTATCCCTCTTGTCATGATATAAGTATGCAGCTTCATCATAGACATTCTCAACCTCTTCTACCTCCGAATCAGATTGATTTAGAATCTCAAAGCTATTTGATGTACCAACACCACCCTCATTCCGACTATTATTCATGAAACCTGCCTTAAACGTTGCTGGAAATTCAGAATTAGAATCTAGATTATTCGTCCGTTTAGTAGGATTAATTGGAGTCACCGCAACAAGGGCCGGTCCACTCTTAGTAGAAGCACTCGTACCGGCCTTTGGTATCGATGGAACATTCTTATTATACTTGGAGATTGAACTAGCTGGTAAATTGACTTTAGGAACATAAAGAGGTTTACTACCAACCTGGAAACCTCCATTCACGCTGCCATTAGTCTTTTTACCTCTCTTCTTCTTACGTTTTACATTCTGAAAACCTTCCTCCTTTTGCTCATTGACCTTGCTAAGATCAGCAACTTGCGTAGCCATAGGGCAAGCCGTAACAATTTTAGGACAGCACGTGTTATCATGGCCAAAAGTATAACATTGGGAGCACCGTAATGGCGTCCATTCATACTCAATAGTAACCGTCTCATTTGAATATCCAGACCCATTTGATAAAGGGACACCAAAAGTTAGCGTTTCCAATGGTTCATCTCTAGCACTGACTTCAATCAAGCACCGTGCATAACTACTTCTTCCCCACGATTCCCTACACATGTTAGTCGTGTATGCATCAAGCATAACAGGCTTACCAACATGGGAAGCAATAATGCTTAACCCATCTTCCGAAAATACCTGAATTGGCACATTATGGATTTTAACCCACACTGGCAAACTTGTAAGTTCTTCCTTTTCCAATCTTGTATCAATTGACCATTCTTTAAGCACTATTGGAACCTTACGTATCATCCACGGGCCATTTTCAAGAACATCCTCCAACCCCTTATGCGAACTGAATTTAAAAAAGAAAAACCCTTTCGCATTTAACATGATACGAGTAAGCCCAAACTTACCCCAATTTTGTTTAACAAAGTACTCCACAACTGGGTATGCAAGCCGTTTACCAATAAAGTATCCATATAATGTGTTCTCAAATCGAGTTTGTACCTCATTGACAACTTGAACTGGCATGCAAAACTTGATACCCTCATCATTGCTCGTCGGAACCTCCATGTATCTAAAGATAGCCTTAACATTGCTGCTTTCACTCCTCAAAGAATCCAAACCATTACCCTCCTGATTGTTACAAACAATAGGAGCTGTATTCAATGATGGCTGCATAGTTGGGGATTTCAAACCCCCGTTTCTATACGCATCATTCAGTGACGGGAATGCAGCAACTTGTGAAACCTGTGCTCCAACATGATTCGAGACCCCTTCTACCACAGCCGGGCTTATACAAACCCTAGCATCACATGGATTCATATCAGAAATCCTAGCTGTATCATTATTACTAGGCAGCACCAACTCATCATTAGGGTTTTGTACATCACTCATATTAGGAGCTGGATCCAAATCACTAATATTGTTAGCTTGATGAGGCTTGTGAAGAACATTTCAAAGACGCTTGTAAAAGTGGTTCTTCTTCTCTACCCATTATTGAGACCGTTGCCTCTATTGCTCCATCACTGACTCCATTTGGAGAAAGTGATTTCATCTTGAAAGAATTTGAAGCAACCTTGGGAGATGTGGACTTAAAATATGACGATTCTCCCTCCAATTGGGATGAAGACATTCGTACCATTGAGAAACTTCTCAATGAGGCCATACTTCTCCACCATCTCCTAAGGATATCTCTATCGAGGAACCAAATTTGACTACGCCTTCCGTCGAAAATCCTTCGGATTTAGAGCTTAAGGACCTACCGTCTCATCTCGAGTACGTTTTCCTTGAAGACAACAAGAAGTCACCCGTCATCATCGCTAATGACTTGAAAGAAGAAGAAAAATCCCGACTTATCGCCGTGTTGAAGAATCACAAGAAAGCTATTGCTTGGAAGATCTCTGATATTCGTGGAATTGATCCTCACTTTTGCACACATAAAATTCTCATAGAGGACGACTTTAAACCCACTATTCAAAGCTAGCGAAGGGTGAATCCTAAGATCCATGACGTTATCAAAAAAGAGGTTATCAAGCTTCTTGATGCGGGCATGATCTATCCTATCTCGGATTCACCGTGGGTTAGTCCCGTCCATTGTGTGCCTTAGAAGGGCGGAATCACCATTGTTCCCAATGAAAACAACGAGTTGATTCCTACTCGTCTCGTTACAGGGTGGACAGTTTGTATAGACTATCACAAACTCAATGATGCTACGAGAAAGGATCATTTTCCCCTTCCTTTCATGGACCAAATGCTTGAACGTCTAGCGGGTAATGACTATTACTGCTTTTTAGACTGTTTCTCCGGGTATTTTCAAATTCCCATCGATCCCAAAGACCAAGAGAAAACCACATTCACTTGTCCTTACGGAACATTTGCCTACAAACGCATGCCTTTCGGTTTATGCAATGCTCCTGGGACATTCCAAAGGTGCATGATGGCTATCTTCCATGACATGGTTGAAGAAACTATGGAAGTCTTCATGGATGATTTCTCGGTTTATGGTGATTCTTTCTCTTCTTGCCTTGCCAATTTGGAACGCATGCTTAAGCGGTGTGAAGACACTCGCCTTGTTCTAAATTGGGAAAAGTGCCATTTCATGGTAAAAGAAGGCATCGTGCTAGGACACAAAATCTCCAAATCCGGTCTCGAAGTGGACCGTGCTAAAGTCGATGTTATTGCTAAATTGCCTACACCTTCAACCGTGAAGGGTGTGAGAAGTTTCCTCGGTCATGCGGGCTTCTATCATCGATTCATCCAAGATTTCTCTAAAATCGCTCGCCCGATGACCCACCTCTTGGAAAAAGATACTTCTTTTATCTTTTCCAAAGAGTGTCTTGAATTCTTCCATCTTCTTAAGGATAAGCTAACTAAGGCACCGGTCTTGGTTACCCCTAATTGGGAGCTACCTTTTGAGTTGATGTGTGATGCTAGCGACTTTGCTATTGGAGCGGTTTTGGGCCAAAGAGTGAACAAATACTTCCAACCAATCCATTACGCTAGCAAGACAATGACGGGGGCTCAATTGCATTATACCACTACCGAAAAAGAGCTTTTAGCTGTAGTGTATGCTTTTGAAAAATTCCGCCCCTATCTTGTCCTTTCTACCACCATCGTGTATACCGATCATTCCGCGTTGAAGTACTTGATGACTAAGCAAGATTCTAAGCCAAGACTTCTTCGTTGGGTTTTGCTCCTTCAAGAATTCAACATTGAAATTCGTGACAAGAAGGGAGCTAAAAACCTAGCCGCGGATCATCTCAGTAGACTTGAGGATCCTTATCAAGGGGATCATCTGAATCAAGAGATCAATGACTCTTTTCCCCTTGAGGCCTTAATGTCTATCGATCCTAATCTCGATGACACCCCGTGGTTTGCGGACATTGCAAACTACTTAGCGGGTGGAATTCTCAAGGAAGGGTTAACGTCCCAACAAAAGAAGAAGTTCTTTAAGGATATTGAGCATTATTTATGGGACGACCCTTACCTATTCAAACAATGTGCGGATCTTGTCATTCGTCGATGTGTTGATGGTCCGGCAGCGGTACACATCCTTGACGCTTGTCATAAAGGACCCACCGGTGGTCACTTTGGTCCTAATTACACTGCGAAGAAAGTGTTTGACTCTGGATTCTATTGGCCCACCATTTATCGTGACGCTCACGAAATGGTTAAGCATTGTGATGCTTGCCAACGCCAAGGCAAGATCACACATAAAGATGAGATGCCTCAAAATTTCATACAAGAATATGAAATCTTTGATGTATGGGGCATCGACTTTATGGGGCCATTTCCATCTTCTAAAGGGAAAAAGTACATCCTCGTAGCCGTTGACTACGTTTCTAAATGGGTTGAAGCCAAGGCTCTCCCTACGAATGATGCGAGGGTGGTTATGAACTTTTTGAAGCAGCTTTTTGCTTGATTCGGCGTTCCTCGTGCTATTATCAGTGACCGCGGGACTCATTTTTGCAATGATCAATTTGCAAGAGTCATGGCTAAGTATGGTGTTAATCACCGTCTTTCCACCGCCTATCATCCCCAAACCAATGGGCAAGCCGAGATTTCCAACCGTGGATTGAAGCGAATTTTGGAGCGTACTGTGGGAGAGCATCGTGCCACGTGGGCCGATTAGTTAGATGATGCTTTGTGGGCTTTCCGTACAGCTTATAAGACCCCGATTGGTTGTACACCTTATCGTCTTGTGTACGGGAAAGCATGCCACCTCCCCATCGAACTGGAACATAAGGCATACTGGGCCTTGAAGTGGGCTAACTTCGACATCAACAAAGCCGGTGATCATCGCAAGATTCAACTCAACGAGCTAAATGAACTGAGGAATGAAGCTTACGAGAACTCACTGATCTACAAAGAGAAGACCAAGATCATCCATGATGCTAGAATTAAGAACCGAAAGTTCCACGTTGGTGATCAAGTCTTACTTTTTAACTCTCGGTTGAAGATCTTCTCGGGCAAGTTGAAGAGCCGCTGGTCTGGTCCATTCACCGTTGCCAAAGTCTTTCCCTATGGGATCATTGAGCTTTCTCAGCCAAATGGGCCCAATTTTAAGGTGAATGGACAGCGTTTGAAGCTGTACTTTGGTTAGGACATCTCTCATGAGATGATTCCATCCCTCACCACGTTTCCCATGAACTAGTTTTGGGTCGAGTCAGGCTCGTGACTCGGTGAACAAAAACAAGCGCTTCTCGGGAGGCAACCCGTGATCTATCCTTTACTACTTTCATAATAAGTGTAGGGGGAGCCACGTTTGTGTTTGTTGTCTTGTTTCTTATCTTGTGCAGGGATTCAAGCTTCAAAGAGCACCTTGATGACTTTTGACGAACCGTGATCCCGTGTTCCCGTCTTCCCGGTTCTATCCTAAACTCTTGTGATTCAATATTTCATAACTTATATGTTCACATTGAATTCACTATAGTTTCCTTTCCTTAGCAAGATTTAAAACAAAGTGCACAATGTCATAAGTGTAGGGGAGTTTACTCCCATATGCTTAAACATTGAGGACAATGTTTATATCAAGTGTAGGGGGACTTCTATCGAAGTAAGTGGTCTTTTCCATGAATTTGTCCTCATTTTAACCGGAAAATTTGATTTTTCGACATTTTTCAAAAATTTTAATCTATTTTGGCCTAGTTGTATAGTTGTATTTTCCTTTGTTATGGTTATTTTCTTTCCTTGCTAAAATAAAGTGGTTTTTAAATTTTTCTAAGTCGTGAACATTTTGACTCAACCCGAGTTTACTTATCTAAGTTTACTCTAGCTAGTATCCTTAACGTGTTTAAGTCAAGCTTTGCTAGGCTTTTATATAGGGAGCTATAAAACGTGAAAGTCTTAACTCTCACGGGTTAAGAACAAGAACTTTTCGCAAGTTCCTATAATTGATCCTAGAGAGTCGTTTATCAAGGGAACTTTAAAATGCGATTTCTAAACTTGAAAAACTCTAAGAATTTGCAAGATCCTATAGATGACTCGAAAACCCAAAACTCTGATTTAATAGGCTAAGCATCCACGAGTCTCATTCCTTGAGATTTTAAACTGTGGAGGACGATGGCTTATACGTAAATCACCGATCATGCTTACCAAATGGACACCTAGTGTGTCTCTAAAGAAAGGTGAGGTTACCAAAGTTCCTGTTTGGGTAAAAATGTACAATGTGCCTGTACTTGCGTACTCGGAGGATGGTTTGAGTCTTATTGCAACCCAAATTGGTAAGCCTATTATGCTTGACGCGTTTACTAGTTCTATGTGTGGTGATTCTTGGGGTAGAATTAGTTTTGCCCGGGCTTTGATTGAGATTGATGCGGTTGTTGGTTTTAAGAAGGAGGTTAGTATGGCGATTCCTACGGAGGAGGGGGATGGTTATAGTAAAGAGATTGTTCGAGTTGAATATGAGTGGAAACCTCCACATTGTGATACATGTAAAAGCTTTAGTCATGATTCTAAATCGTGTCCTAAACGTGTTCTTGAGGGGGTTCCTATTAAATCAGCAAGGGATATGCACTCTGCTGATTTGGAAGACAAAAGTGATGGATTTACGACTGTTAAAAGTCGTAAGAAGAAGAAGGAAGCTGATCCAAAAGTTTTTGCGGGTCTTCGGCTGAATAAACCTAACTCCAAGGTGATTTGGCAACAAAAGAAGAGTGGGAATACGAATGGGGGGTCTAAATCAGCCTCTCCTAGTGTTTCTACTAATGGTGGTGCTCCAAATTCAGGTTTGAATTCGTCGAATCCTTTTGATGTTTTAAACATGGAGGGTGATAATATGGGTGACCCTATGCCTCAACCAAATCATGGCACTTCTAAGGATACGGGGGCCAGTAGTTCTAGTTCTGGTTGTGGTGATAAGGGCAAAGATAAAAAGGTTAGTAGTCCTCCTGTTTTGGTAAAGAAATGGGAGGATTGTGTTAATGCTTCGGACACTTCTGATGAGGAGGGTGAGTTCGGTTATGGTGGTGGTCAACAACTTGAAGATGATGATTTGTGTTTATATGATGGTTATGAAAACCTGGTTGATGATCTTCAAGGAGCTCTCAAGGATTTTCGTGACTTCAAGTTGAGAGGAAGTGGTAGAAAATAGGTTATTTGTCTGTTTTCTTTACTGTTCGTATGTTTGGTAGTTTTTTAAGGATGGTTTGTCATCCTTATGCAGGTTTTTGGCTGTTTGTTGCTTTTAGTGCTGGTTTGTTGCCCATGTAACGGGTTGTGATATAGGACTTCACCTATATCCATTGTACTTCAACGATTTTTTGGTGTAATATATTTTACCGGGGTAATTTTCCCCTTTACCCAAAAAAAAACTGTGGAGGACGAGAGATAATAGAGTCAATTATAAGTTTGGTATTCTTTCGTGAATTTATGTGAGTTAATTATGAGCCTATTCTCCCATCGCTTGTTAATAAATTTATCTGCAATAAATAAGGTTGTACGATTTGAAAAGTTACTTAGTTCTAGCCCAAGATCGTTTAAAAGTTGCTCGGTATTAATTAGAGTTCATAGCCAAGGCATAACTTATTGAAGCGGGATGCGAAGATTGGCGAGTCCAAAAAGGCCCTAACAAGGCATGAGGGCTACATTTTGTTGCTAAAGATCCAAAAGTGATGTGAAGAATCATTTATCAAAAATCAATATGAAGGATCGAGACACACGACGAAAAGCAAATACTCCCCAAAAGATCATGGAGAAGTCTATCCAAAAAGGCCCTAACAAGGTATAAGGATAAATAGATCCAAGTCCTAAAAGGAGGCGGATCGTTGTATATCAAAGTCCGAAATAAAGATTGGAGAAAAATGAAGAAGTCGTGGTCCAAATATGAAGGATCTCTCAAAAAGTTCAAGTGAAGAAAATCCTATTATGAAGAGAAGACCATTATTTCATGAACGTCTCTCAAGATTCGAAGTATGAAGTCGTTGCCAAATATCGGTCCGACAAAGGTCTCAAATCGTGAAGCGAGTTATGCCAAGATATGAACTTTATGAGGTCCCGGGAAGCAGTTTTAAAAGATTTTGTCCTTTAGCTAACTATTGATTAAATCGTTCACTTTATTTTCGGCCTAAATAACTATCGAAATAAGTCAAACAATGCATCCTCGTGATCATTCAAGACAAAAATAAAATATAAGAGATACACCTAGGAATAAGGGAGTCTAAGTAAATAATTGGCCCACATGAGTTCGTGCTAGTCTGCTAACTTATAATAACAATGATCTCGTTTTTAAGCTTGGTATGGGGAACGTGAAACTTGAGAATGATAAACGTTCATGGCAACCAAGGTGGGTTATTTACTTGTTTCTATCTTTTTATGTTTAGTATTTAATAAAGGCCAAGGTGGGTTATTTATGATGGAAAATGTAAATCGTGCTTTAAAATTAATGCATTGCATGAGGGCATTGCAATGATCAAGTGTAGGGGATTTAATAAGTGTGAAAACACTTATCCTTTTACCACTTATTTCCAATAATAACAAGACCAAAACGTGTATTTTATGTCGTAAAAGTCGGAATTATGCGTGGTTTGTGTTTTTATTGTGTTTTAGGACCAAAAGATGAAAAAGGAAGAAAACACGGGCTTTCACGGGCTTTTATCGAAGAAAACGAGAAAAGACGAAGTCAAAAGATCAAGAGTGCAGAAAAAACGGAAGTCCAAGGCCTATTCTGAAGATTTATCGAAGAAAAAGTCTAAAGACGGAAGTTTAATGAAGTCGAAGAACTCAAGTCTAATAGAAGAAGAAAATTACAAGACAAGTTCAATATACATCGACAAATCCCGAGACGACGTCGAGAAAGACAAAGGATTTAAATCGAGTCGAGAAGAAAGAAAGAAGAGGCAACACATGCACACCTTCCCATTTTCCCTATAAATACCCTCCTAATACACATTAGGAGGGTGGTTTAGTTTTAGTTAGCTAGTTTCATTTTTAATTTTTCCTTTCTAGTTTTAGAGAGAGAAAGTTCTCAACTTTCTCTCACTAAGTTTTCATCTTTTCTTTCTTTTAATCTTTCAAGATTAAGCTTTTTGTATTTGGAATTCATTAATCAAGTTTAAGTTTAAGCTTTTAATCTTTAATCTCTTTCTACCTTTCTTTATTTTAGTTAATTTTGGTGCGAAATACTTTTGATCCGTGTTGATCTTGATGTTTTCGTGCTTAAAAAGTTAATCCTTTTATTCCCACATAAGCTTTCAAACGATTAAGCTTTAAGATCTTTGTGCTTATTGGCTTATTTGTACGTTTAGCTTATTTACTTTTTGAAAGTTTTCTTAAAAAGTTTCATCTTTTTATGGTTTGATTTAAAAGATTGCTTATTTAAAGTTTAAAATGTTCTTAATTTGTGCTTACTAGTCCGGCTTATCATTAATTCGATCAAGTTTTGGTTTGAGCTTATTCCTAGTAGCTCAAAACTTAGCTTATTTTCGAGTAGATACCATCAGAAAGGGTAAACCCCTTTCCGATTGAACATTCCGACTACTACCCCCCTCATTCCGATCACCCTGATCGAATTAGGGTTTTAAACATTCCGATTGTGGGTAATCTTTTACATTTCGACGTGGGTGGTTTGAGACACATTCTGATTGGACTTGTTTTCGACTATTCCGATAGCTTCCAGTTTCATATTCCGATTGCATCATATGTATTCCGATCGTTGGATCGGAATAGGTTTTTAAACATTCCGATTGAGGGAGTTATTTGACATTCCGATTTGACTCGATTTTTGGTATTCCGATTGCTTGGTTTTAGATACATTCCGATTTGGCCTCATTCCGACAGTATATTCCGATTAGTGATATTTTCCAACATGCCGATCATACTTTCCGACCAGCATTCCGATCAGATTCCGATTTGGCTTTCCGATGGATTAGTTTCTTGTTTTTATAAAGTTTCCAAGTTTTAGATTCATTAAGTTTTCAAGTATTTTTCTAATCTTGTCTTTAAGTTTTCAAGCATTTATTTTTACTCGTTATTTTAGTTTAATCTTTAAAGCTCTTATTTTACTCAACGACATTTACATATTTGCTATTAGTTTAAAATAGATAATCAACCAAACCATTTATCTTCTACCAAGAACAATTGAGTCACACTTTCTACCAATAGTCAATTCGAAAAGATTCGGACGATAAGATTTTATACTTAGCCAAAAGCTGAGTATTAGATAGGATCGGGTAGCGCAAATAGAAACTACTAAGGAAGAGAAGATGGGAAAAGAGAAACTACATAGTATGGACCAGTACATGGAGGAAAGAGGAGATGGTTGTAAGTTTTATTTGGATAGAATCTGGGTTCCTTTATTTGGTGATATGAGGAAGGTTATTTTAGATGAAGCTCATGCATCAAAGTATTCGATACACCCAGGAGCTGATAAGATGTATCGGGACATGAGAGATATGTTTTGGTGGCCAGGAATGAAGAGAGATGTGGCTTTGCATGTCATTGAGTGTCTGACTTGTGCCAAGGTGAAAGCTGAGCATCAAAAACCATCAGGACTATTGCAACAACCTGAGATTCCCGGGTGGAAGTGGGAAAATATTTCCATGGACTTCATTACAAAATTGCCAAGGTCTAACAGTGGTAATGACATGATATGGGTAATAGTGGACAAATTGACTAAGTCTGCACATTTCGTGGCAATGAGAGAGGACGAGAAGATGGAGAAGTTTGAAAAGAAATACATGGAACATGTGGTGGCAAAACATGGTTTGACAATCCGTCAATTTGAGGTCGTTGTTTTATTCTCAAGTATTATTTAAATCATTATTTTATTGTTAGTTTATGAACTCACTCACTTTTGGGAAGAAATTAGGATTTACTTCTTAAATTAGCATCGTCTACGTCTAAACCGGAGAGCTCTACGTTAGGTGTTTACGTTTACATACTCCATTTTTGTGACAATCTGACATTTTCAGGTAGTAAATTTATCCTTTATATTATTTTGGAATTTTATTTTTATGTTGGTTCATGAACTCACATAATTACGGGAAGAAATTAGGGTTTACATTCATAATTTAACGTCTTTTACGTTTAAACCGGAAACCCTAGGTTTACGTATTTACGCTTTTGTACTCCGTTTCTGATGAAACAATTTTTGTTAGAGTCGTTTTGTGCCGTAGTTTCATATTTTGCAAAAACGTTTTTCGTAAATCTACCCTAGGGCACGTAAATCGAGGAAACTAGAATCGAGTAGTACCCGTAAAATATTAGGGATGAGACAAGTATAACACTTGTCCCACCCCTAATAGGGGCGGATTCACCAAGAGGGGTTGCCTCTTTGGTGTCAAGTTTCTAACATAACCATGAGACACTTGTCTCATGAGTTATCAACATACAAAAACCAAACTTCTCACACACACAACTCACACTTGTATGTGTTAACTAGAAAACTTCTTAACTCTCCCCCTCTCCCTCTTGTAGCCATCCACCATCACCACCACACCACCATTTTCATAAAGTTTCAACCTACAACTTAAGCTATATTCAACTTATGATGAAAACCACATAAAAGAAGGATGATTTGAGGTGATTTCAAGTTGTTAAAGAAGGTTTCTATGGAGTTTTGAGGATGATTTCTAAAAAGAATTTTATATATTTGAAGATCACAAAAATTTGATTTGAAAGGTTAAAGATTTGGGTACGAAGATCAAGCCTTGTTCATCCAAATTTCATCATTTTCCATCATTTTGTTGGTATAAAGATTGTTTCTTTCTATCATCTTCTTATTTTTGTAAATGTACTTGTCTATTTACTTTCAAATGTATATGTATGATAGTTATGGATGATGATCAAAGTGTTGTATGGGGATTTTGTGTCATTAGAATAAGTTAATGAGGCTAAATCTACAAGTAAAGATGATAAAAACATAACTAGATAAGTAGGCTGTGAAAAACAGTAAGTTCAACATTTTTAGTTAAATAAATGGATTAGATTATTTGAAGTAATGGTAGATAAATGATTTTTAAATAAGTGGTTAATTGGCCACACAATGGAATGTTATAAATGAGTAAGATATGGCCAAAATACTTTTGATATGCAAATCTGACTGGTCTGTTTTGGACGGATTAAAAGTCATATTTAAGGGCTGTTTGAGAAGGAGCCATAGAAGAATAAATTTTAGAGCATATTATTTAGTTTATATAGAAAAAATTTGGGGTTCTAATCCATTATAAAACTCAAGATATGCTAAAAATGGTGAACATGACTTTTTGGATCAGATTTCATATAAGATATTTAATATTAAAATGACAACATGAAGTAAAATGATATATAAATAAATATGGAAAAATAATTGATAATAACTATTATAAAAATATGTTTATATACTATACTAAATAAATATCACATTTTTTCTAAAATAAAACTCAAATAGTTTTCTAACTACAAACTATATACATGACTTTTACGTCTTTTAGGCTAAAACCGAAAAGATGGCGATTTCGCCAAATAAAACTTAGATGGTCGGACCCATCTAATGTAATATTTTTATAAGATAACTACTGATATATAAACACTTTAACAAGCAAAATCGACAAACTCGAGCTATGTAACTTATGGACCCGTAATGGACCAAATTAGCCTTGTTAGACCACTAGGCCCAACTAGTTTGGTTTAGCACTATTGGACTTGCTCATGGGCTCAACCCGCTTGGGCCCAACATATGAGTAGAGGCCTGGTCCTAAATGGATAAATGGACTAATAGAACATATTGGATTCTTATTGGGACTTAACATATAAATGGGCTAAAATTTGTATGACTAGATTAAGCTAACTAGATGCTTAACAACTAATAGTGTTGTGTAAAATGATAAAATCCCACTTGATCATCATGTTTATGACTTGATTGCATATACATAACAACGTTTTATAAGTATTATTCGACATAGTCTAAGATCGAGTATTATTTGTTAGGTATCCTGTGATCGCGACGCATGTCGTACGCCTTAGTTGCCGATAACCTGCCTTTCCAAACCAACGTGAGTTCATAGCGTCACACTCTTTTAAATGTGTTATCAAGTGCTTCATAAACCCTCGAGGGAGATAACATGCTAGTTTTAATAAAAATAGAACACAAGTGGTCCCGATTGTATGATTATTCATATGGATCTGATTGATATGATGACCTAATAAATGATTGAAATGGATTATTATTAGTTAGATTATGTCACTATAAGTCCCATTAGCATGAATTGTGAACTACCGGGAGTTGGTATAAGCTTATGCATATAATATTACTATTTGGGGAAGATCTCCCAAATTCGCGTCTTGACGGCTGATCACCGTTGTGTCACATTGATTGGCAAGCGAATTTATGTATGAGAGGGATATATTTAGCGTGATTTTTGTGACGACACGCTATTTTAAATGGGCAAATGAATTCCGGTGTAGCTACCCGGTATGTATTTTAGAAAGGTAACAATGTCATGCGGCTTATAATAATCCGATAATAATACTCATAAAGGTAATACTGAGGCTGCGGTCTCAGAGACGGTGTACGATACATGGTTTGGATTATAATATATTGCCTGATTAGAAATATAGGGTTTTATTTATTGATATTATACTTATGTTCTGGTTTTACATAATTGTTTTATATAACGGTTGTTATTATACTATAAACAACGTTATAAAACGTATTTTATGATGCTTTTACGACAATGGTTCGTATAATGGTTTTGACGGCAAAGGCCTATGTTATGATTTACGACAATGATTCGTATAAAATGTTTTTGGCCTAGGTTATGGCCTACGACAAAGAATTGTACAAAATGTTTTTCGGTAATGATTATATACCGGTTTTATGTTAATGGTTTTAGTAAACCCTATGGACTCGCTCAGCGTTTCGCTGACTTTTAGCATGTTTTATCTTAGGTACTTGAAGGTAATTCTCGGGAAGACGGCAAGAGTATATGGCCCGCTTTTAAATAAAAAATTCCATTCGAATGTTTTGTAAATTTTTAAGACATACTTTGATCTGTGGACCTATGTAATTTGATATTTATGAATGGAAAATGCTTTGTTATTAAACGACGCGATTTTTAAGCGTTGTCTATGATCTGAGTAATGTGCTATCCCGTAAAACCAACGACTCTTCCGCTGATTCGAAACGTGTATATTTGGGGGTGTTATAGTTTGGTATCAGAGCTCACCGTTATAGAGAACAAAAGATTTTAAAAGGAAAATTTTGATAAAATGTTTTGAAAAATCTTTTGCCTATAACGGTGCCGAAGAATTCCCGAGTTACCAACAAGGCCAGACTGAGAAGTGTTATTTTAATATATATAACTTGGATTATATATATATATATATATATATGTTGTAATTTGATTACATGATTGTTTGATGATTATTCTAATACTTATACGAGATATTTATACAACGTGGATTGTCACAAGGAACCCTAACACTTCTAGCGATTCAATCGAAGCTATTCCTGTAGGAAATCTAGCTATTCGAGATCTGAACCAGGTTGTGTATGTTCATAATTCTTACGAAATAGTTTATATTCCTAACAATGTTGATTTGGTTGATTATGACATTGAAGATGAATTGTCAAGAATAAATCTGATGTCGATGATGTGACGAACTTTCCTTATAGACTGGAGTTTGACAAAACCCCGTCACCTGTAAATGTTTCGTCCGACTCGGTGTCATCCAATTCTTAATTTGAAAATCGAGAAGGTCAATGATGCACTTGAGGCTATTATTGGAACCCTTACCCAAAAACCTCATGCCACTTGTACCTTTCCGAGAAGTCTATTTGAATGTGTGAGTCATTTCCTGCTCGTGACTCACTTGATAATTGTTGCTATAGGAGCTATAGAATTGGAAATTTAGTTGTGTTCATGTCAAGCTTTTATTGCCCTTTCAAGGTCTAAGAATAAGGTTGAAAGTATTGGAGAACGAGGTAGAATGTCGCGTTGAGTATAAGTTGGTTGAAGCTCGGATAAAGTTAGAATTAACTCGTGTGAAATGCGAGATTGTTAAGAGGAAGTCGTTGAGTCCCGTGGTTGAATTATATGGTTTTAAATGATTTTTGGTTCGTGTTAAGGGTTGTTCCTAGGCCATTGTCCAATGACGAGGATGCCCAATGTCCAAGAAATAAATCGAAGAAATCTTCTTCTGATTTGGGACCGATGGATCCTCCAGGACACGTGGAACACCTAATGACTTTTGTATATTAGTATTCATTTTAGTATCTTTTAAAATCCCTAACTTAAGTGAGACATCAATTGTTAGGACGAGTCCTTGGAATTATATGACATTACATGGTGACACGTAATGTGTGACGGTACAACTTGTGACTTGTTTGTGATTAATCAAAAGACTATCTTTGATTGCTAAATTCTACATGTATCGTTGTTATCCATCTTTTCTTACTTCTTCCTAATGTTCGCATTAGTGATGCAACCATTGAACGAATACTCATCTCGATTTGAGTTGCATTGTGAATTATTCTTTCGTATTCCTGAGTGCCATCGATGTCATGAGCCTCATGAATATTTGGCTAAGCTCATTTCCAATCATATCGTAATTAGTTCTTGGTGAACAACTCTTCATCACTCTTTTGCAGATCACTCATTGGTTTTTTTGTTATAAGTTAAAATAGTATCCCTTGGGAAAAATTGAATTTTCATCACCATATGGATTATTTAAATTGAGACTTATAAATAATTGCTATCGAAATAAAGTTATTTATGAAACACCTTGAAAATTTAATTGCTTTCATAACGAAGAACATCTCTGTAGATTCATTTTGATTTTTATTCCATAATTAAGCATGAATACATATTTTATTCTTTTTCTAAACCTGATGACAAAATTTTGATGAACTGAGTATTGCATCGTTAATCCTAAGTTTTACATAGAAGCGCGCCTACGTACAATTTGGAAGAGACCATGCAGGACTGATTAGTAGTCACCATAAATTTGTTGATAAACACTACATTTTTAATTGTAATTGTGAAAGATTAAATTTTTATGAGGTCTGCTGCAAGAAGAGAAAGTTAGGGACGTATTGTTAGGGACACTCACATAGGTGCCCGTATCATTCTCCGAATCAAGTTAACGGTCTGTGGATGTGGTCTTACTTGACCTCTATTATCCACTCCTTATTCATTTTCTTACTTCATGATGAAGCTGTTTGGAAACTTATCTATCTATTGACTGTTGATACCCGACTGGGATTTTTGACGTTCCTATCATTTCTTTTGATCAGATTCTGTTTGAACGACATGAGTAAAGATCCGAGGTGCCTTCGGATATGAATGTCGAATCTTGATAACATGGAGTATATCCATATTCACTAATGTTTTCGTTTTTCTCTGATTCGAAATTTGCCCGTGTAAATCGCGCTTTGACCCTACTCTTTTACTAATAGCTATGTCTATAGATTCCCCGATTCAAGAAGATTATGAGATACCTCTATCTAGGAGATCGAATTAGCTCATGGAGAAGTAGTGATTATCAATAAGATTTAAAAAGGATGTATACTTAGCCTTCTATGTAGTTCTTGTCTTAACAACCGTAATAAAACTGGAAAGATGGTGGTGTCATTAGGATGGAATCATTGTTATAACGTGATGTCATTGTCTTGATTGATGGGAGCACGGGTAGAATTCCCCTAAAAGATAAGATGTTAATTATCAAAGGTGATCTAAATAATTCCCGATGGGAGATCTATCCTGCATTCAGGCTTGAAATTTTACCATGAATGATTGTGAAATAGTCATAGATCTAGCGATCTAGAAAGAACCTAAGGTGAATTAAATAAGAAAAGTTCTTGTTATCTAAGACTTTCTGAGGTATTTGCTGATGAATTACCTAGACTTTCGCCATTAAGGCAAGTTGAATTTCATATTGATTATATTCCCGGTGCTGCACCTGTGGCGTGTGCGCTATATGTCAGCACCATCTAAATCAAAAGAATTACCGTACAACTAAGAGAGTTGTCGGAGAAAGCTTTTATCCTATAGGGCTTGTCGTCGTGGAGACCTACGGTATTATCATTCCATATATTCATTCATTAACCTGAACTGGATAAATTGACGATCAAAATTGATATCCATTACCCAAGATGAAAGATTTGTTCGATCATTTACAAGGTTCTAGCGTATATTCCAAAAATTACGGTCTGGTTGTTATCAACTTTGCGTCCGCAAGGAAGGTGTTCCAAATACTATGTCTTTTTTTTTGGTAAAGGGTTTCCCTGGTAAATATATTAACCAAAAAAACGTTGAAGTACAAAGGAATGTGGCTAAGATACCGCATTAACCGCATGCTACAGGCAGCATGTTAACATGTGGTTATGACATGGCATAAACACGGACTAATTTAGAACTACAATGCAAGTAAACTAGAAAGAAACCAAGAAGCAAACATGAAGTCACACAATGTCTTCAGCTTTCACCAACAACACGAAAGGAGCAAGAGATATCCACATGAGCCTGCCTCCTTAAAAAACCTTGCCAAAGAAAACCCAATGGGAAAAACCTTGGACAAGGAAAAAAGAGTACATCCCTCACCCGGCACTCCCATCATGAAGAAATCTAGAGCTCGGCACCCTCCATTTGTCAAGCAGCAAACTCGACCTGGCAGACAACTTCTTAAAACGGAATGAAATCAACTTCAACCGAATAGTATCACAAATAAGCTGAACAAGCTGATCAACGGCTAACAGTTTTTTCTTGAAAAGTCTTGAATTACGTTCCATCCATATAAAGTATGCAGTAGCAGCCAACACAAGACGAGCAAGGATGCTAGGACAAGACTTCCCCTTAGAAATTGGAATAACATAGGCTAAAATATCATCAATCCGAGGGGATGCTATCCATATCACATAGGCCCCGAACCTTAGACCAAACCTGCATAGAATAAGAACATTCAAAGAAGAGATGGTCATGAGAATCCGGCACCACTTTAAACAACGGACATCGTAGAAGGCTCAGATCCACCAATGGGCCAACATCCCATTGCCTAATCCGATCTTGTGTCTTCAATTTTCTTCTAACCACTAGCCACAAATGGATAGAGTGACGAGGAATACAATGACCAAACCAAACAACATCATACCAATCAACCCTCAAAGACCTATCCCGAATAGAGTCCCAAGCTAAAGAAACTGAAAAAGGATGTAAAACCCCATTTAAATCCCGCCACATCAAAACATCATTCTGAGCCTCATTAATAACAGGGGCAGGGATAGAGACAATGTTCGGAAACATAGCATACCAATCATGCGGCCACTGCCAAATACCATCAGTAATAAGATCCGTCACCTTATTAGATAGAGAGAGCCCCGATCTTGTAATACTTCGAACCGTAAGAACGTCCCGTAAAGGACATAAATCTGCCCATTTGTCAAACCACATAGAAGCCAATCTACGATTATTAATCTTATACCAAATAAATTGACGAATGCGAGGTCTAATCTGTAGAAGTTTTCTCCAGCCCCAACTCATATCACCTATACATGGAACTTCCCAGAAACTTCGATCCTTCAACTTGTAAGAATAAATCCATTTAACCCATAAAGACTCTTTACGATTGAGGATACACCAGATATGAGAAACCATTAAAGCAGTATTAAAATCAGAGAGCTTACGAATACCAAGTCCACCTTCATAAAATAGAGTACAGATAGATTCCCAAGCAACTTTAGCCTTACCTTTCTTCATTTCACCTTGACACCATAAGAAGCCTCTCATAAGCTGTTCCAAATCATGGATAATCCGAACAGGTAAAATAAAGACAGACGCCCAGTAGATATGCATAGATGAAAGAACTGAATGAACTAACTGGAGTCTTCCTGCTAAAGAAAGAAATTTATTGCGCCAATCATTAACTCGACTCTCAAGTTTTTCAACAAGAACTTTACAATCCCTATATAGAAGCCTGGACGAAATGAGAGGAACACCAAGATATCTGACTGGTAACTCGCCTTCAGCAAATGGCATGATATGTAAAATACTACTTTTAACAGCAGTAGCTACATTACAGAAGAAAACTGTGCTCTTTGGGATACTTGGAACCAAACCTGAAGCTATCTTAAATTCCTCCAACGCATCCATAATAACCTGCACAGAGTCCAAGTGACCCCTAGCAAACAAGAAAAGATCATCTACAAAACAGAGGTTGATAATACTTTGTTGTTCACAACGGTGATGAAAATAAAAATCCTCTGCATTAAGAACCCTCCGCTGCAACATAAGCGAAAGGATCTCCATGACCAACGTGAAAAGATATGGAGATAACGGATCACCTTGCCTCAGACCTCTTTTACCTTGAAACCAGCCATATAAGTTACCATTTATACAAATGGAATACGAAGTAGTAGAAACACACGTCATAATCCACTCAACCATTAAATGGTGGAATCCAAACCAATTAGAATGTTACGCAGAAACTGCCAGTCCACTGTATCATAAGCTTTCTGAATATCCACCTTAAAAGCACATCCTGGAGGACCAAAATTTCTGTGGTAATTCCTCATCAGCTCTTGCATCAATAAGATGTTATCCGAGATCCTACGCCCCGGAACAAAAGCAGATTGATTAATATTAACCAAATCACCCAAATCCCCTTTAATACGGTTAGCAATGATCTTACTAATGCATTTGAAAATAACATTACAACAAGAGATGGGGCGATAATCAGTAATCCTACTAGGAACAGAAACTTTAGGGATAAGAGCAATAATAGTATGATTAACCTCTTTAAGAAGTTTTCCATTAGAGAAAATCTCCTGAATAGCATATGTAAACTCTTCACCGACGATATCCCAAGACTTCTTAAAAAATGCAGCAGTAAAACCATCCGGACCAGGCGCTTTGTCATCACTCATGGAGAATAACGCACTTTTAATTTCAGATTCAGAGATAACTCTAACCATATGGGCAGATTTCTGAGCACCAAGCTTTCGAACAAACAAATCAGACGGATTAAAAGAACTTGAAACACTTGCCTGACCAAGAAACTGCTCGTAGTGAGCAACGAAAGCTCCAGGCACAACATCTCCATCATGAAGTACATTATGAGAATCACGAACCATTTCAATACGATTACGAGCAGCCCTACTCTTAACCGAGTTATGAAAATAAGCCGTATTTGAATCACCTGCATCCAGCCATTCAATTTTAGATTTCTGACGTAAGAATCGTTCCTCATCAAGAGAAGCTTCCTTAAAAGCAACTAGATAATGAGCATGCTCTTCTTTCATCAGCACATTGGATGAGTCTCTATCAAGGGCTTGTGGAACAGCATCTAATTCCACACGAAGTCTAGAAACACGATCATGAAGATTACCCTGGTAAAAAAGCAATTTACGAAACGGAGCCTTTAAACCTTTTAAACGTTTAACAAGCCTAAACATAGCACAGCCATGAACATTTGCCAACCATCCATTAGCTACCACTGCATGAAAACCCTCCTTATGCACAAGAAAATTACTGAATTTAAAAGGTTTAGGCTTAGGTTTGCTAACTGTAGGGATTCGTAACACACAAGGCGAATGGTCAGAAATCCTATAAGGTTGGAATATAGAAAAACATCCTGGAAACTCATCAAGAAATTTAATGTTAGACATAATGCGATCAATCTTTTTGAGAATACCATCATCACCCTGTGGTTTCTCATTCCAAGTAAAATGTAACCATGTTGCATTAACGTCCATAACTTCCATAAGATTAACGCACTCCTTGAATTCTCGCACATGTGATACCGTAACGGACATTATGAGCTTCATGTCTAGAACTCGTAATGGACATCATGAGCTTCATGTGATACCGTTGGATTGACCAATGCACATGTGGCATTCATGAATTTGATGAATCGTATGTGTAAGCCGTATCTCTTTAAATTCGTGCTTGTTATTATCGGGGACCATCTGCTTGTTTCTAAGAATAAGAAGGAGCTGAGTAATCATCTGTAGACTACCTTGAGCTAGCTGAGAAGCGAAAACCTGTACCCTGAGTATTTATCATGTGATTTAAGGCTTGATCCTTTACATTCTTTGACCGTGTGATTAATGGTAGTGGAATCTATGTTGACTCTTCAAATATCAGAGCCATTAAGGTTTTGGGTTATACCAAAACGGAAGTGCGAAGATGTTTGGGTTTGACAGATATTTATTGAAGGATTGTTAAAGAATTATTCCCTCATACCCAGATCATTTAACTAAACTCCCTTAGGAGTAGATGTTTGTGTACATGTCAAGACAACCTAGGAGAAATTAAGGAAATCATATAACCCATGACTTGGAATTTGAAGCGGTAGTTTTTTCTCTTCAACTATGGAAACACTATTTTTGTGGCATTAAGTGTACGGTATTCACCAAACGCAAATGCCTAAAAAATATTTTGGAACAAGAAGAGCTAAACATGAAGCCGTGTAAATAATTTGAGTTTCTGAGTGATTATGGTCATGATATTTATTTCATCGGGGAAGGTGAATGTAGTTGCTGACGCTTTACGTAGAAAGGATAAAGAACCGATTAGGATGTGTTCCTTAGTAATGACCGTGCAAAATAATTTGCCCGAGCAATTTAGAAACAGACGATGCTTGTAAGAAGGATAATATAGAAGATGAAGGGTTTCGCGGCTAATGAGAACCATTAGAGATGGGAGCCGATGGCGTTAAGTGTTTAAAAGGTCGTTCGTGGTTGCCTAAATATGGAGGATTTCGAGATTTAGTCTTGATGGAATCTCATAAATCTAAGTATTCTAACCATTCCGTTTCTGATACAATATATTTTGATCTGGAAGAGTTGTACTTAAGGCCGAACATGAAAGCCGACATCGCCACATACGTTAGTAAATATCTAACTTTTGCGAAGGTCAAGGTTGAACACCAAAATCCATCAGGATTGCTTTTACAGCTTATAATTCCTGTCTGGAAGTGGGATAGAATCACCATGGATTTTATCACAAACCTTCCAAGGACATCATCTAGATTTGATTCGATTTGGATCATCGTCGACAGGCTGACCAAATCTGCTCATTTCATTCCAGTTAATGATAGGTTCTCGATGGAGAAGTTGGCTCATTTGTATTTAAAGGAGTTATGTAAGCATAGTGTGCGTGTATCGATCATCTCTATCAAGAACCTCGCTTCGCATCGAATTTCTGGAGATCCCCTCAGAAGTCATTGGGAACGAATCTTGATGAGAGTACTGCTTACCACACACAATCGGAGGGACAAGGTGAAGGAACGATACATACACTAGAAGTCTTGATTTGTGCTTGTATGATTGACCTTTGGTAGTGTCTAGGATGAGCATTTACCTTTGGATAGGTTATCATTAATAATTATCGCATTAGGATTGAGACCGAACCTTGCGAGGATCTATATAAAGAAAAGTTTAATAGCAACTGTAGGTGGGAGTTGGGATGAAGATACCCGATCCTCGAGACCTGAAATGAATGTGGAAATTAGGATCTGATTATTGACTGTCGGTAGTGGGCAGGAGGTTATGTGAATGTGAGATGTAGATCTTGAAGTGCAGGATGGGTAGCGAAGTTGTGCCTAACATTTTCACCGTGGAAAGGTGTATTTATGACCTGAAAGATCGTGGGAAGCTAAGTCCCTGTTGTATGGGACCATTGAGATAATGTAAAGAGTTGGTCCGAGAGGCATATAAGCTAGACTACCCTAGGACTTCAAGGGCTGCATGAAATATGTTCCGTATATCAAACTTGATAAAATGTCTATTAAGTGAAAATCTGATTATTTTGTAATGAAGTTTGGGTCGGCGAAAAGTTGCATTCATCGAAAACCCATGGACATCATGGAATGAGAAAGTAAGTCAACCCTAAGCATGATCGTATTCCGATAGTTATGTTTGATGAAACTCGCGTATTATAATGAATTACTCTTGAGAGAAAAGATCGAATATGGAGGAAATGCCCACATGTCTTTGACTCTATAAGAAGCGAGTAGTAAAATGAATTGATCTTTAAGGGCAAAGATCCTCTTTAGGGGGAAATGCTGTGACAATCCGTCAATTTGAGGTCGTTGTTTTATTCTCAAGTATTGTTTAAATAATTATTCTATTGTTAGTTTATGAACTCACTCACTTTTGGGAAGAAATTAGGATTTACGTCTTAAATTAGCATCGTCTACGTCTAAACCGGAGAGCTTTACGTTACGTGTTTACGTTTACATACTCCATTTTTGTGACAATCTGACATTTTCAGGTAGTAAATTTATCCTCGTATATTATTTTGGAATTTTATTTTTATGCTGGTTCATGAACTCACATAATTACGGGAAGAAATTAGGGTTTACGTGCATAATTTAACGTCTTTTACGTTTAAACCGGAAACCCTAGGTTTACGTATTTACGCTTTTGTACTCCGTTTCTGATGAAACAATTTTTATTAGAGTCGTTTTGTGTCGTAGCTTCATATTTTGCAAAAACGTTATTCGTAAATCGACCCGAGGGCACGTAAATCGAGGAAACTAGAATCGAGGGGTACCCGTAAAATATTAGGGATGAGACAAGTATAAAACTTGTCCCACTCCTAATAGGGGCGGATTCACCAAGAGGGGTTGCCTCTTTGGTGTCAAGTTTCTAACATAACCATGAGACACTTGTCTCATGAGTTATCAACATACAAAAACCAAACTTCTCACACACACAACTCATACTTGCATGTGTTAACTAGAAAACTTCTCAAACTCTCCCTATCTCCCTCTTATAGCCATCCACCATCACCACAACACCATTTCATAAAATTCCAACCTACAACTTAAGCTATATTCAACTTATGATGAAAACCACATAAAAGAAGGATGATTTGAGGTGATTTCAAGTTGTGAAAGAAGGTTTCTATGGAGTTTTGGGGCTGATTTCTAAAGAAAAGTTTACATATTTGAAGATCACAAAAGGTTGATTTAAAAGGTTAAAGATTTGGGTACAAAGATCAAGCCTTTTTCATCCAAATTTCATCATTTTCCATCATTTTGTTGGTATAAAGATTGTTTCTTTCTATCATCTTCTTATTTTTGTAAATGTACTTGTCTATTTACTTTCAAATGTATATGTATGATAGTTATGAATGATGATCAAAGTGTTGTATGGGGATTTTGTGTCATTAGAATAAGTTAATGAGGCTAAATCTACAAGTAAAAGATGATAAAAACATAACTAGATAAGTAGGCGGTGAAAAACAGTAAGTTTAAACATTTTTAGTTGATTAAAAGGACTAGATTATTTGATATAATGGCAGATAAATGATTTTTAAACAAGTGTTTAATTGGCCACACAATGGAATGTTAAAAATGAGAAAGATATGGCCAAAATATTTTTGATATGCAAATATGACTGGTCTGTTTTTGA
This sequence comes from Glebionis coronaria, assembly GCA_025667525.1. Lineage (NCBI taxonomy): Eukaryota > Viridiplantae > Streptophyta > Magnoliopsida > Asterales > Asteraceae > Glebionis > Glebionis coronaria. The sequence continues at coordinate 340,722,902 of CM046877.1, forward strand.
CGGATTAAAAGTCATATTTAGGGGCTGTTTCAGAAGGAGCCATAGAAGAATAAATTGTAGAGCATATTATGTAGTTTCTTCAGCAAACATTTGGGGTTCTAATTCATTATAGAACTCAAGATGCTAAAATGGTGAACATGACTTTTTGGATCAAATTTCATATAAGACATTTAATATTAAAAAACAACATGAAGTAAAATGATATATAAATAAATATGTAAAAGTGAATAATTGATAATAACTATTATAAAAATATGTTTATATACTAAAATAAATAAATATCACATGTTTTTAAAATAAAACTCAAATAGTTTTCTAACTACAAACTATATACATGACTTTTTACGTCTTTTCGGCTAAAACCGAAAAGATGGCGATTTCGCCAAATAAAACTTAGATGGTCGGACCCATCTAATGTAAGATTTTTGTAAGATACCTACTGATATATAAACACTTTAACAAGCAAAAAATGACAAACCCGATCTATGTAACTTATGGACCCGTAATGGACCAAATTAGCCTTGTTGGACCACTAGGCCAAACTAGTTTATTTTATCACTATTGGACTTGCTCACGGGCTCAACCCACTTGGGCCCAACATATGAGTAGAGGCCTGGTCCTAAGTGGATAAGTGTACTAATAGAACATATTGGACTCTTATTGGGCCTATTGGGCCTTAACATAAAAATGGGCTAAAATTTGTATGATTGGATTAAGCTAACTAGATGCTTAACAACTAATAGTGTTGTGTAAAGTGATAAAATCCCACTTGATCATCATGTTTATGACTTGATTAGATATACATAACAACTTTTTATAAATATTATTCGACATAGTCTTAGATCGAGTATTATTTGTTAGGTATCCCGTGATCGCGACGCACGCCATGCGCCTTAGTTATCGTAACCGCCTTTCCAATCCAACGTGAGTTCATAGCCTCGTACTCTTTGAAATGTTTTATAAAGTACTTTATAAACCCGCGAGGGAGATAACATGCTAGTTTTAATAAAAATAAAACACAAGTGGTCCCGATTGTATGATTATTGATATGGATCTAATTGATATGATGACCAAATAAATGATTGAAATGGATTATTATTAGTTAGGTTATGTTACTATAAGTCCCATTAGCATGAATTGTGAACTACCAGGAGTTGGTAGAAGCTTGTGCATATAATAGTACTATTTGTGGAAGATCACCCCAGTTCGCGTCTTGACGGCTGATCCCCGTTGTGTCACATTGATTGGCAAGCAAATTTATGTATGAGAGGGATATATTTAGCTTGATTTTTGTGATGACACGCTGTTTTAAATGGGCAAATGAATTCCGGGCTAGCTACCTGGTATGTATTATAGAAAGGTAACAATGTCATGCGGCTTATAATAATCCGATAATAATACTCATAAAGGTAATACTAAGGCTGTGCTCTCAGAGACGATGTATGATACATGGTTTGGATTATAATATATTGCCTGATTAGAAATATGGGGTCTTATTTATTGATATTATACTTGTGTTCTGGTTTTACATAACTGTTTTATATAACGGTTTTTATTATACTATAAACAACGTTATAAAACGTATTGTATGATGTTGTTACGACAAAGGTTCATATAATGGTTTTGACGGCAAAGGCCTATGTTATGATTTACGATAATGATTCGTATAAAATGTTTTTGGCCTATGTTATGGCCTACGACAAAGAATTGTAGAAAATGTTTTTTGGTAATGATTATATACCGGTTTTAAGTTAATGGTTTTAGTAAACCCTATGGACTCGCTCAGCGTTTCGCTGACTTTTAGCATGTTTTATCTTAGGTACTTGAAGGTAATTCTCGGGAAGACGGCAAGAGTTTATGGCCCGCTTTTAAATAAAAATTTCCATTCGAATGTTTTGTAAATTTGTAAGACATACTTTGATCTGTGGGCCTATGTAATTTGATATTTATGAATGGAAAATGCTTTTTAATTAAACGCCGCGATTTTTAAGCGTTGTCTATGATCTGAGTAATGTGCTATCCCGTAACACCAACGACTCTTCCGATGATTCGAAACGTGTATATTTGGGGTTGTTGCACATGGAGTGCCGGTGTCGATCATATCAGATAGAGATAGTAGGTTTACGTCTAGGTTTTGGGGGTTATTGCAAAAGGCGTTGGAAACAAGGCTAGATATGAGTACGGCATGGACAAAGTGAGAGGACCATATAAACGCTAGAGGATATGTTAAGGGCGTGTGTGATAGATTTTGGAGGATGTTAGGAGACTCACTTAGCGTTGGCATAATTTTCCTATGATAATATCTATTATACTAGTATAGAGTGTGCACCTTTCGAAGCACTTTATGGTAGGAAATGTTGATCACCATTACTTTTGGGTGGAGGTTGGATGTAGTCAGCTAATTAGACCAGAGATGGTTCAGGAAACTACGGATGTGATAACAATGCTTAAGGAGAAGTTGAAGACGGCTAGAAATCGACAGAAGAGCTAAGCGGACAAGAGGCGTAAGTCGTTGGAGTTTGAGGTGGGAGATAAGGTGATGCTTAAGGTTTCACCATGGAAAGGAGTAATGCGGGTTGGAAAGAAAGGAAAGTTAGCACCAAGGTTTGTGGGTCCATTCGATGTCACACCCCAACATGGCGGAATATGGGGCGCGGCATATGTATATCATCACAACATGGCGTGTCTATAGAGATAACTAAATGAAATGGAAATGTCATAAAATGGTGACACAAATGTCATGACAATATCTCCACAAAATGCAGGAGTCTAGGCAAGTAGGTAACAGTCCTACCTCTTACCCAAGACAAACAATTACCACAAACAAAACATCATAAAGGTGTCCACAAAGTATCACTTATTCGAAACACATAGAAATAAACTAAGAAGGAACGGGGATCTCCTATTAAATGCAATCCTAATGCCTCCAAAACTAGCCACTTCGATTCTTAAGCTTAACCACACTCTCACCTGAAAGAGACACTAAAACACGTCAACATAAAGTTGGTGAGAGTCATAGGTTTAGACTCCAACGCCAAAATCAAACCATAAGCTGTGAATAATAACCAAATTTAAGAACATGTGGACAATGTGATACAAACATGCATTAACAACTAATATTCAAGATTTAACAAACCAAACCAAATCCAAGGCTCCCAGCCTTACCAAACACCATGGTCCCATAGGCTCCCATACACCTATGAACCAATCCCAAGGCCCCGCCTTGTCATCATCCCCCTGGTACCAAGTCAAAACATAAAACAATCATGAATCAACTAGCAGTTAATCACATAAGTATTCACAAGTCTATCACCAAACACCAAACATTCACAGCATAATTTATAAAAATAAGACAGTGTCTCTTCCATCCCATCTGGAAGTCAAAATCATTAGTAGACATGGGACTATGAAACTCACCTGATTGAGCTTCTCCAAAAATTCGCGCACTAGCAAAAAGCTAACAAACAAAAGCACACAATCAAAACATGAACCAAACACTAAAATGGCTCATCAACCTATGATGGACATCTAGCCTTCTCCCATATATGTCCCTCATTCATATGTTCTAAACACCCCATTACCCTTCCCTAAAAAGTCCTTAACTTGGTTAAGTTTGATACCTACCCCGTTCATATTTTACACAAAACAGTCCCAACTTTTAGGTCTCCAAACTATAAGCCAAACGCCCACCTAACCATACCCATGACCTCTGTAAAGGAAACCCTATGCCCTTACATATGTTAACTAACTCCTCCCCTTTGCCCCAACCTTAAAGCTACTGTTAAGGCCCCGATATATATATATATATATATATATATATATATATATATATATATATATATATATATATATATATATATATATATATATATATATATATATATATATATATATATATATATATATATATATATATATATATATATATATATATATATATATATATATATATATATATATATATATATATATATATATATATATATATATATATATATATATATATATATATATATATATATATATATATATATATATATATATATATATATATATATATATATATATATATATACTTTTGTCTATCCGGATTTTACTGATTTTGAACATACTTTTGTCTCTTATTTGATATATAAACCAACTCCCATGCCCATTAGAGGGTTCAAATGTACATCTAAGTACCTCAATCACCTTAAAACATTAAATTAAACCCGACTGATTTCAAAACTGTTTTGACCTCCGACTGTTGTAACCTGTTTTTGACCCACCTCCTGACCACCAATTTAGTTCTAGTTTCTTTCATTTGAAAGCCAACTCAATTACCTTTCCAGGGACATAAAATTCGAAAATTAGAAGTTTGTAAAACTCTATATATGATCAAAACAATGACCCAAAAATTCTGCCTAGTTTTTAAAAACGAATTTAACATAATTAACCAAATTAATTACCCTCATCATGTTTAATCATTAACCCTAATTAATCTAATCATTATAATATCATATATATACAGATTTTAATTCCATCCCTAACCTAAATCCATCATAAGATGATTGAGAAAGAATTAAAACACTTTAATTAAAAAGGGTTATAAAGATTTACCTTTGATTTATGTAAACCCCCAAATTTATGAAGAAGCCCTATTTTTTTATGTGACCGTCGACTCTAATAATTCTCCAGGGATTTATGAGAGTTATGATATAATAAAAGTCCTTATATTGTTTTTCTCCAAGAATCCTAGCCCAATACAACCCACCTTCTTTTTTTTCTTTTTTTTTCTTTTTATTCGGCCCCAACCGACCCATATATATATTTTTATTTTTTATTTTTTTATTACTTATTATTATGTTATTAATAATACCTTAATTTACCTTAATTTATTTCAGCTCTTAAAACCTCCAAAACCTCAAAACCGTAAAACTAGTCAAATTTACGTGTTTACCGTAAAAGACGTAAAATATACAGTTTTAAAAAAATTCTTAAATTTTGAAATAAACTTTATAACTAAGTCATAAATGACTTAAAACCATCCCGAAAAATACTCACATGACTAAATACCTTACCCAAGACCTCTAAATGCTAAACCCCAAGTCCTAAAAAAAATACAATTTACTATAATACTTATACGTATACGTAAACACCAAAATAACACCATTTCATTTCATAGTCACTAATTGTGAGCTCATTAACATGAAATAACCGTTCCTCGATTTACTTATGAATACTTTATACCCATATACGATAACCACACCAACCTCGTTAACGCAAAATAAACATGTAAACACGCTAATCATATAGTCACACATAAATTAACCTAAAAATAGGACCAAGTGACGAACCTCAAAACCACGGTTGTCACATCACTCCCTCCTAATAGAAATCTCGTCCCGAGATTTACTCCTTAGGGTCGTCATTATCAAACAGCTGAGGATACTTATTCCTCATAAACTCTTCCAGTTCCCACGTGAACTCCGGTCCACGTTTTGAATTCCACCTAACCTTAAATAACGGTATCTTACTTCTTTTCAATGTTTTAACTTCACGGTCCATAATTTCTACCAGCTCCTCAATAAAACGAAGACTCACATCTATACTAATATCTTCCACCGATACTTACAAGTCAGTTCTTGCCAAGCATTTCCTCAAGTTTGATACATGAAACACATCATGTACACTACTCATCTCTTCCGGTAACCTCAACCTATACGCCACTAGCCCAATCCTTTCAAGGATTTCAAATGGACCCTCAAATCTAGGCGCTAACTTCCCTTTCTTCCCAAACCGCATCACCCCTTTCCATGGTGAAACCTTTAGCATAACCTTGTCCCCAACCTCAAATTCCAACGGCTTACGCCTCTTGTTCGCGTAGCTCTTCTGTCGATCCCTAGCCGTCTTTAATTTTTCCTTAACCACAGTTATCGCATCCGTAGTCTCCTGTACCATCTCTGGTCCAATTAGTTGACTACTTCCCACTTCAGCCCATAGCAACGGTGATCTACACTTTCTACCATAAAGTGCTTCAAACGGTGCACACTCTATACTAGCATGGTAACTATTATTGTACGAAAATTCTGCCAATGCCAAGTGATTCTCCCAACTTCCTCCAAAGTCTATCATACACGCCCTCAACATATCCTCTAGTGTTTGTATAGTCCTCTCACTCTGACCATCCGTCTGCGGATGATAAGCTGTACTCATATCCAGCCTTGTACCCAAGGCTTTCTGCAATAGTCCCCAAAACCTAGACGTAAACTTGCTATCCCTATCCGATATGATCGACACCAGCACTCCATGTTTTGCCACAACATGTTCCAAGTATTTTTTGGCAAACTTTTCCATCTTATCATCTTCCCTCATTGCCACAAAATGTGCAGACTTAGTCAGTCTGTCCACTATTACCCAAATCATGTCATTACCACTGTTAGACCTTGGCAGTTTTGTAATGAAGTCCATGGCAATATTCTCCCACTTCCACTTAGGAACCTCTGGTTGTTGCAGTAATCCTGATGGTGTTTGATATTCAGCCTTCACCTTGGCGCAAGTCAAACACTCACTAACGTACAAAGCTACATCTTTCTTCATTCCTGGCCACCAATACATATCCCTCATATCCCGATACATCTTATAAGCTCCTGGGTGTATCGAATACCTCGAAGTATGAGCTTCATCCAATATAAACTTCCTTGTATCGCCAAACAACGGAACCCAGATTCTATCCAAGTAATACTTGCAACAATCTCCTCTTTCTTTCATGTACTGATCCATGGTATGTAGATTTTCTTCAACCAGCCTCTCCTCCTTAATGGCCTCTACTTGTGCTGCTCGAATTCTATCTTTAAGAGTTGTCTGAATAGTGCCCTTACTCTTTTAGGTTTTAGCCTCTCCTTCCTACTTAGAGCATCCGCCACCACATTGGCCTTTCCAGGGTGATACTTGATCTCACAATCAAAATCACTAAATAACTCCAACCATCGCATCTGCCTCATGTTCAAATCTTTCTGATAAAAGATGTGTTGCAAGCTTTTGTGATCCGTATAGATCACACTTTTCGTCCCATACAAGTAATGTCTCCATATCTTGAGAGCAAAGACTACAACCCCTAGTTCCAAGTCGTGTGTGGTGTAATTCTTCTCATGGTTTTTCAATTGTCGTGATGCATAAGCTATGACTTTATCTCGCTGCATAAGAACACATCCTAACCCCTGATTAGACGCATTACAATAAACCACAAAATCTTCCACCCCTTCTGGTAAGGACAAGATCGATGCATTACACAACCTATCCTTTAGTGTCTGAAACGCCTGCTCTTGCTCTTCGCCCCATTCATACTTCTGATTCTTTTGGGTCAACAATGTCAAAGGCTTTGATATTCTAGAGAAATTATCTATAAATCTTTTGTAATATCCTGCCAAACCTAAGAATGACCTTATTTCTGACGGTGTAGTAGGTGCCTTCCAATCCTTCACGGCTTCAATCTTCTTTGGGTCTACATGTATGCCATCATTGTCGATTACATGCCCTAGAAATTGTACTTCTTGCAGCCAAAATTCACACTTGGAGAACTTCCCATAAAGTTTCTCCTTCCTGAGTAGTTCCAACATCGACCTTAAATGCTTGTTGTGTTCCTCCTATGTCTTAGAGTAGATAAGTATGTCATCAATGAAGACTATGACAAACTTATCCAGATATGGCTTGCACACTCGGTTCATTAGATCCATGAACACTGCTGGCGCGTTTGTCAACCCAAATGGCATAACGGTGAATTCGAAGTGTCCATACCTCGTTCTGAACGCGGTCTTTTGTATGTCCTCCTCACAGACCCTTAGTTGGTGATAACCGGACCTAAGGTATATTTTTGAGAAGTATCTTGCTCCTTGCAACTGATCAAATAAATCATCAAGCCTTGGGAGAGGATAACGGTTCTTAATGGTCAGCTTGTTCAGCTCCCGATAGTCGATACACATCTGGAATGATCCATCCTTCTTCTTAACGAACAACACCGGTGCTCCCCATGGTGAAGAGCTAGGCCGAATAAAGCCCTTATCCTGCAGCTCCTTAAGTTGCTCAGCTAATTCCTGCATTTCAGAGGGTGCTAAACGATATGACGACCTAGCCACGGGGGTTGCCCCGGGTATTAAGTCAATCTTAAACTCCACCTGTCTCATCGGTGGTAATCCCATCAAATCATCCAGTAATACATCACTGAATTGGTTGAAAATGTGACTACTCATGTTGATAATGATGGATTCCAACAAGTGCAAAGCAAGAGGAACAAGTACCAAGGTAATTTAGGGAATCAAGTTCCGAGAGGTGTTCCATTGAGCAAGGGTTTCCAAACAGGTAAGACGGTTGCATTTCGTCCAAAAACTCACTTGGATACTACAAGTACGAGTGGTAATAATAGTAGGAAGTTGAATACTAAATCTGGTCAGTTGCAGCAGTCTAGCAATCCTAATGGTCCGAACAAGGGTAAAGCTCAAATGAGCAGTGTTTCTACATCTAATAAATTTTCAACTTTGTCCATGCCTGGTATTGACGAAGGGGTTCAAGTAAGCGAGGAAGATAATGAGGAGGAGGAGGGAGTCGAGGTCGTCTTTGATGAATCGGTGAATCTTCTCAACACTAATATTGGGGCAAGCACTCCAACTGGCTGATCCTATGTTGATATTTTATTATTTTCCTCGTAACTTTATGTTATCGTCTTGGTTTTTGTCTAGTTTATATATTTCCAGTATTCTAGACTAGTTAATGTTTATGGCCTGTCATAAATATTTTGTTTAACAAGCTGCCTGTAGCTTGCGGTTAATGTGGTATTTCAGCCACATTCCTTGTACTTCAAAGCTTTTTTGGTTCTATTTACCGGGGTCATTGTTACCCTTTTACCAAAAAAAATACATCATTGAATTCTCTTACTACTTGAATCTTATTGATTTGCAGATGATCTTTTCTTGTTTGCCAGGGGTCATTTGGGTTCTGTGCAAGTTATTATGGATGCTTTGGAGGAATTTAAAATTGCTTCTGGTTTGGTTCCAAGTATCCCTAAGAGCACTGTTTTCTTCTGTAATGTTTCCACTACTGTTAAAAGCACTATTTTACATATAATGCCTTTTGCTGAAGGCGAGTTACCTGTCCGATACCTTGGTGTTCCTCTAATCTCTTCTAGGCTTCTGTATAGGGACTGTAAGGTCTTTGTAGAAAAGCTTGAGAGTAGAGTTAATGATTGGCGCAATAAATTTCTTTCCTTAGCAGGAAGACTCCAGTTAGTTCGTTCAGTCCTATCTTCTATGCATATTTACTGGGCGTCAGTCTTTATTTTACCTGTGCGGATTATTCATGAGTTGGAGCAGCTTTTGAGAGGCTTCTTATGGTGTCAAGGTGAAATGAAGAAGGGTAAGGCTAAAGTTGCTTGGGACTCTGTCTGTAATCCATTTGTTGAAGGTGGCCTTGGTATTCGTAAGCTTTCTGATTTTAATGCTGCTTTAATGGTTTCTCATATTTGGTGTATTTTGACTCGTAAAGATTCTTTATGGGTCAAATGGATCTATTCTTACAATTTAAAGGATAGAAGCTTTTGGGATGTTCCTTGTCTTGGAGACATGAGTTGGGGCTGGAGAAAACTTCTCCAAATCAGACCACGTGTTCGTAAGTTTGTATGGTATAATATTAATAATGGTAGAGTTGCTTCTATGTGGTTTGATAATTGGGCAGATTTATGTCCTCTACGGGACATCCTCACGGTCCGTAATATCAATAGATCGGGGTTCTCTTTATCTAATAAGGTGAGGGATCTTATCGTTGATGGTGCTTGGCAGTGGCCGCAGGATTGGAATACTAGATTTCCTAATATTGTTTCTATGCCTGTGCCTATTATTAATGATGACAAAGAAGATGAATTGCTATGGATGGATATTAGTGGTGTTTCTCGGCCGTTTTCTGTGGCGTTAGCTTGGGATTCCATACGTGATCGGGCTATGGAAGTAAATTGGTATAAAGCTATCTGGTTTTCTCATTGTATTCCTCGTCACTCTATTAATTTGTGGTTGGTGGTTAGAAGGAAATTGAAGACACAGGATAGGCTTAAGCAATGGGATGTTGGCCCGTTGGTGGATTTAAGCCTTCTTCGGTGTCCTTTAGGTAGTTTGGTGCAGGACTCCCATGACCATCTTTTCTTTGAATGCTCTTATTCTATGCAGGTTTGGTCTAAGGTTCGGACCTTGTGTGGTATGGATACGGTCCCACCTCGTATTGATGATATATTAGCTCATGTTATTTCAATTTCGAATGGGAAATCATGTGTTAGTATTCTTGCTCGTCTTGTGTTGGCTGCTACTGCTTATTTTATTTGGATGGAACGTAATTCAAGACTTTTTAAGAAGAAGCGGATGTCTGTTGATCAGTTATTTCAGATTCTATGTGATACTATTCGCTTGAAGTTGATTTCTTTCCGTTTCAAGAAATTATCTACCAGGTCAAGTTTGCTGCTTGACAAATGGAGGGTGCCGAGCTCAAGATTTGTTCCATGATAGGTGTGCCGGGTGAGTGTTGTACTCTTTTTTCCTTGTCCAAGGTTTTTCCCACTGGGTTTTCTTTGGTAAGGTTTTTTAAGGAGGCAGACTCATTTGGAGTCATCCTGCTCCTATCATGGTGGTGTTGGATGCTGAAGAGTGAGCGTTGTTTCATGTTCACATCTTGGTTTTTATCTAGTTTACTGTTGTCTTCTAGATTCGGTTAGGGCTTTTGATGTTTCATAGTCTTTGTTAACAAGCTGCATGTAGCTTGAGGTTAATGTGGTATCTCAGCCACATTCCTTTGTATTTAAACGTTTTTTTGGTTAATATATTTACCGGGTAACCCATTACCAAAAAAAAAATCTTATTGATTTGAGGCTCATCATCTTTGGCATTCATAAGGGATCTGGTCATCTTCTCCCTTCTTTCTCCATACACATATAGTACCTTATTATCACCTATGGGGATCTTAACAATCTTTTCATGACACATTAGCTCAGCCCTATGCTTCGATAACTAATCCATCCCAATAATCACATCAAAACTCCCATGTCCTAGAGGGATTAAATCTATGGTGAACTTAAATTCTCCCAACTCTAATTTGTAGTTTAAAAATATCTCATCTACCTCTTCTTGTTTACCACTAGCTATCTCAATCACATACCCTGGTTTCGCTACACTAGGGTTCATATTTAACAAAGGCATGAATTGAGAAGACACAAAACTAAAATCTGCCCTAAAGTCAAAAAGAATAGTAGCGAAGTGATTGTTAACAGAAAACGTACCCGTTACTACATTCGGGTCCTAAACCGCTTCTACTGCATTTGCAAGGTAAACCCTGCCTCCATTCCGATTTCCCTTATTCTGATTTACTTCGTTCCTATTCCAGTTCCGGTTCCCAGTCTTTCCATTGTTGCGGTTAGCATTGTTCCGATTGCCACCGCGGGTTTCCTCGATTTCCTTCCAAAGCTAGCTGCCCTCTGCCCTGATTGGTTGCTCCAACCAATCTAGGACACTCCCTCTTGAAATGCCCGGGTTGTCCACACTCAAAGCAATTTCCCCCTGTTACATTCACCCTCACGGATTGAAGTGGCGACGCATTCCGGTTAGGCGCCCTACAATCTTTAACAAAGTGCCCTGGCTTCTGACAATTAAAACACACGGCACAAGGGGTGCCTCTCGCATGGAACCTAGAGCAGGTCCTGCAAGGTGTGTTGTTGTTAGTATTGTTGTTTGGATTTCCAAAATTTTGGGGTGTCCTCATGGGAAAATTTCTGCCATCCTTTGCCTTCTTATCACTTTTCCAATTGTTGTCAGGTGATTTCACACCTTCCGGTTCCTTTCTCTTATCCCCCGATTTTCCCAAAGTCCCACTTGATACAGCCTCTTGAGTCAAAATTCCTACTGTCAATATTTCCTGTTGTAAAATAGTAGGCTGAGTAGCCTTGATCATTTCTCTGATATGAGGAGGTAATCCAGCAACGTACCTCTTGATTTTGTTTGCTTCAGGGTTAACCAAATGAGGAGCCAACTTTGCCAAATCATGGAAGCGATCCGTGTAATCTGCATGAGCCGCTCCAACCATAGCATGTCCCCAAAACTCATTTTCCAGCTTCTCCATCTCATTGCTTGGACAAAACTCCGTAGTCATAAGGGCCTTGAAGTCGACCCAAGCCATAGCATTTGCCGTAACTCTCCCTCTCGCTTGGACTTGAGTATTCCACCAAGTTAAAGCCTTCCCTACCAGTGAACTAGTTTCATATATGACCCTTTGATTGGGTAAACAACCACTCATCTGAATCACATTTTCCATCTTTTCAATCCACTAGGTAAGTGCTACCGCGCCACCCTTTCCATCATACTCCTTAGCACCACAAGACGTGAATGCCTTATAGCTGCAATCGTTGTTGCCACCAGCTCTTGGACCGTTGTTGTGGTTGTTGTTCATGTTATGAGTCACCTGCTGAACAATGTTTGGTATGATGTTTGCCAATTGAGCCGCAATCAAAGCAGCCATGTCGGGATTTTCTCCCCCACCACCTCCAGCACTATTTCGTGTGTTCATCATTCTATAGTAAGACGTGATACCCGTTAATATCCACCAGAATACTCCATGCAGTATAAATACTACAACATATCTACGTCTACTATTATCATACTACTATCGTACATAGTACATGCATGTATTAACTCTCTTTCATACAATCACACTTAGAAATCCGTTAAAGTTGTGGTACTTGTATAATTATGTTGGCCACCATACTTATACAATTACCGTTTCCCCAACGTACTCCCTCCTATGATAGCACTTACAAGAGTCAATACAACATATAACACATACATCTAACAATTAAACACACCAACACAAAACAAAAGATCCGAGATTTCATTATTAAAATAATATAGTCAATACTCAAAATGCATAAATTTATAGTCTAGCTAAACTAGCATAGACCGAATCCAAATGGAAGCATAACCAATAGTGAGTCATGTTGCCCATAAGAGTGGGACGACCTAATCTAAATAAACAAATAATTGTTGGATGCCGTGGATTCAGTATCGGATTCTCCTCCTCCATTATTGTTACTATCTGGATAAACTGGTTTAGTCTTGACATTCCTCAATAGTACTTCCTTATTCCCTTCCTTAGCTGTTATCGTTAGGAGAGTCTTATAGACCCACATATTGTTCACTTTCACCTTAGACATGCGTTCTATCGCCTCACATGGATACCACTCATATGGATTTTTCCTCCTATAGTTTGTACGTATGTTGCATCTTATCCTCATAATTCCAGTGGCTTGCACCACTACTTTTCTCTTAGGGGGCATGACTTAAACATTAGAAGAAAATATTACTCATCAGATACATAGAAATAACATAACAAAAGGCAGATGCTATCATCTACCAAATTATGTACTATAATTTACATTTCTAAGCAAAGTACAACAATGACTAACGTGGACGATGGTAGTTAAACCCGCACTAGTCAAAAACCCGAAAAGGAAAATAATATGTGGCTAAGTATGAACCATAATAGTTCGTAACTTAACAAACATCGCAATAAATAAAAACCAATAGCATCCAGAAAACTTTTTAATGCACAGATACTCCTATGACGCCTATATGCAGGGACCCTTAAGCTATAGACTAGGCAACTAGACTAGGCAACCTAATTCTCTATAACCATTGTCTCTGATACCATTCTGTCACACCCCAACATGGCGGAATATGGGGCGCGACGTATGTATATCATCACAACATGGCGTGTCTATAGAGGTAACTAAATGAAATGGAAATGTCATAAAATGGTGACACAAATGTCATGACAATATCTCCACAAAATGCAGGAGTCTAGGCAAGTAGGTAATAGTCCTACCTCTTACCCAAGACAAACAATTACCACAAACAAAACATCATAAAGGTGTCCATAAAGTATCACTTATTCAAAACACATAGAAATAAACTAAGAAGGAACGGGGATCTCCTTCTAAATGCAATCCTAATGCCTCCAAAACTAGCCACTTCTATTCTCAAGCTTAACCACACTCTCACCTGAAAGAGACACTAAAACACGTCAACATAACGTTGGTGAGAGTCATAGGTTTAGACTCCAACGCCAAAATCAAACCATAAGCTGTGAATAATAACCAAATTTAAGAACATTTGGACATTGTGATACAAACATGCATTAACAACTAATATTCAAGATATAACAAACCAAACCAAATCCAAGGCTCCCAGCCTTACCAAACACCATGGTCCCATAGGCGCCCATACATCTATGAACCAATCCCAAGGCCCCGCCTTGTCATCATCCCCTTGGTACCAAGTCAAAACATAAAAGAATCATGAATCAACTAACAGTTAATCACATAAGTATGCACAAGTCCATCACCAAACACAAAACATTCACAGCATAATTTATAAAAACAAGACAGTGTCTCTTCCATCCCATCTGGAAGTCAAAATCATTAGTAGACATGGGACTATGAAACTCACCTGATTGAGCATCTCCAAAAATCCGCGCACTAGCAAAAAACTAACAAATAAAAGCACACAATCAAAACATGAACCAAACACTAAAATGGCTCATCAACCTATGATGGACATCTAGCCTTCTCCCATATATGTTCCTCATTCATATGTTCTAAACACCCCATTACCCTTCCCTAACAAGTCCTTAACTTGGTTAAGTTTGATACCTATCCCGTTCATATTTTACACAAAACAGTCCCAACTTTTAGGTCTCCAAACTATAAGCCAAACGCCCACCTAACCATACCCATAACCTCTGTAAAGGAAACTATGCCCTTACATATGTTAACTAACTCCTCCCCTTTGCCCCAACCTTATATCTACTGTTAAGGCCCTGATATATATATATATATATACTTTTGTCTATCCGGATTTTACTGATTTTGAACATACAAAAAGTTTGTTATGATTAGGGGGTCTTACCCTAACCCATTTTCTTAGCCCCACCCCTGGTCTCTTATTTGATATATAAATCAACTCCCATGCCCATTAGAGTGTTCAAATGTACATCTAAGTACCTCAATCACCTTAAAACATTAAATTAAACCCGACTGATTTCAAAACTGTTTTGACCTCCGACTGTTGTAACCTGTTTTTGACCCAACTCCCGACCTCCAATTTAGTTATAGTTTCTTACATTTGAAAGCCAACTCATATAACTTTCCAGGGTCATAAGATTCGAAAATTAAAAGTTTGTAAAACTCTATATATGATCAAAACAATGACCCAAAAATTCTGCCCAGTTTTTAAAAACGAATTTAACATAATTAACCAAATTAATTACCCTCATCATGTTTAATCATTAACCCTAATTAATCTAATCATTATAATATCATATATACAGATTTTAATTCAAAACCTAACCTAAATCCATCATAAGATGATTGAGAAAGAATTAAAACACTTTAATTAAAAAGGGTTATAAAGATTTACCTTTGATTTATGAAAACCCACAAATTTATGAAGAAGCCCTATTTTTTTTTGATGTGACCGTCGACTCTAATAATTCTCCAGGGATTTATGAGAGTTATGATATAATAAAAGTCCTTATATAGTTTTTCTCCAAGAATCCTAGCCTAATACAACCCACCTTCTTTTTATTCTTTTTTTTCTTTTTATTCGGCCCCAACAGACCCATATATATATATATATATATATATATATATATATATATATATATATAATATATATATATATATATATATATATATATATATATATATATATATATATATATATATATATATATATATATATATATATATATATATATATATATATATATATATATATATATATATATATATATATATATATATATATATATATATATATATATATATATATATATATATATATATATATATATATGTATATATATATATATATATATTTTTTTTTTTTTCTTTTTTATTACTTATTATTATGTTATTAATAATACCTTAATGTACCTTAATTTATTTCAGCTCCTAAAACCTCCAAAACCTCAAAACCGTAAAACTAGTCAAATTTACGCGTTTACCGTAAAAGACGTAAAATATACAGTTTTAAAAAAAATTTAAATTTTGAAATAAACTTTATAACTAAGTCCTAAATGACTTAAAACCATCCCGAAAAATACTCACATGACTAAACACCTTGACCTCTAAATGCTAAACCCTAAATCCTAAAAAAATACAATTTACTACAATACTTATACGTATATGTAAACACCAAAATAACACCATTCCATTTCATAGTCACTAATTGTGAGCTCATGAACATGAAATAACCGTTCCTCGATTTACTTATGAGTACTTTATACCCATATACGATATCCACACCAACCTCGTTCACGCAAAATAAACATATAAACACGCTAATCATATAGTCACACATAAATTAACCTAAAAATAGGACCAAGTGACGAACCTTAAAACCACGGTTGTCACATTCGAAATCATCGAAAGGATTGGAAAAGTGGCATATAGGTTAAGGTTACGGAAGAGTTAAGCAGTGTGCATGATGTATTTCATGCATCGAATCTGAGAAAGTGCTTAGCAAGAACCGACTTGCAAGTACCATTGGAAGATTATAGTATAGATACAAGCCTTCATTTTGTTGAAGAGCCAGTGGAGATCATGGATCGTGAAGTTAAGACACTTAAGAGAAGTAAGATACCGTTAGTTAAGGTTAGATGGAATTCGAAACGTGGACCGGAGTTCAGATGGGAGCGGGAGGAATTTATGAGGGGCAAGTACCCTCATCTATTTGTTAATGACGATCCTAAGGAGTAAATCTTGAGGACGAGATTTATATTAGGAGGGAGTGATGTGACAATCACGGTTTTGAGGTTCGCCACTTAGACTTATTTATTAGGTCATTTTGTGTGTGACCATGTGTCTTATATGCTTACATTTTATTTTGTGTGGATAAGGTGGGAAGGGACATCGTTTATGGCTACGGAATACTCATAAGTAAATCGATGGGTGGATATTTTCATGATCATGAGTTCACAATATACTGACTATGAAATGAAATGGAATTATTTTGGTAATTTTGGTAATTTGCGTATATGTTTGAGTATTATAGTGAATCGTATTTTTACGATTTAAGGTTTAACATTTTAGGGTCTCGGATAAGGTGTTTAGTCAGGGGAATATTTTTCGGGATGTTTTTAAGTCATTTAGGAGTTAGTTATTTAATTTATTTCATATTCCGGGAGTTTTTATAAAATTGTATATTTTTACGGTATACGCATAAAATCGGCTAGTTTTACGGTTTAGAGGTTCGGGAGGTTTTAAGGGCTGTAATACATTAGGGAAATTTAAGGAAACATTAGTAGTGTTATATTAAGTAATAAAAAAGAAAAAAAACAAATATATATATATATATATATATATATATATATATATATATATATATATATATAGAGTTCTAGGAATATTCATTAAAATATGGGCAGAATTTTAGGCCTATTGTTTTGATCATATCTAGAGTTCTAGGAATATTCATTAATCGAAGCAAGTATACCTGAAAAGTTATTTGGTTTTTCTTTTGAATGCAAGAAACATGGACTAAATTGGAGGTCGAGAAGTGGGTCAAAAACAAGTTACAACAGTCGGAGGTCAACAATTTTGAAATTAGTCGGGTTTAATTAATGTTTTAAGGTGGTTAGGGTACTTAGGAGTACAAGTGGACTTTCAAACGAACATGAGAGTTAATTTATATGTTATATAAGATATCTGGAAGAGGGCTAATCAATTGTGATAGTGTAACGCACTCTGATCATAACAAACTGTTTATATGTTTAAAATTAGAAAATGTTGATAGACAAAAGTTTTTACATGTATATCGGGGCCTTAACAGTAGCTTTAAGGTTGGGGCAAAAGGGAGGAGTTAGCTAACACATGTAAGGTCATAGGGGTTTCTTTACAGAAAGCATAGGTATGTTTAGGTGTGCGTTTGGCTATTACTTTGGGGACTAAAAATCAGGACTGTTTTGGGGAAATTGTAAACAGGATAAGCATCGAACTTAACCAAGTTAAGGACTTGTTAGGGACGGGTAATGAGATGCTTAGAGCATATGAATGGGGTATATATATATATATGGGAGAGGGTTAGATATCCATCATAAATTGATGATCCCTTTTAGTTGGTTCATGTGTTGATGTATTATATTTCTTTGTTAAGCTTTTTGCTAGTACGCGGGATATTTGGAGAAGCTCAATCAGGTGAGTTTCATAGTCCCATTTTCTTTATCTTTTTACTTCCAGATGGGATGGAAGGGAAACTGTCGTTACTTGTTCTTGTAAATGTTCTTGTAAATGTTCTTTTAAATGAAATTATTGTGAATGTTTTTATATGTTAGTGTGGACAATTACGTGTTTACGTATGCATTGAACTGTTATGTGGAAATAATTAATATAGTTAAGTACACTTGATATCAAGGAGGACAAGGATGGGCCTTGGGGACAAGACTGGGTCTTGGGCATGGATGTTAGGTATATGGGCGCCTAATATGCCATGGAAAGGAAGGAAGCATTGATAAGGCTTGGAGCCTTGGGACCGAAAGGATAAGCCCTTAGTACTGAATAGTTATGCATGATAGTAGTACACTGTCCATTTGTCTAATTGTTATTGAATATCGTTATTCACAGCTAATGTACTAAAATTTTATATATTTTGGCGTTGGAGTCTAAACCTATGACTCTCACCAACATTATTGTTGACGTGTTTTAGTGTCTCTTTCAGGTAATAATGGGGTTAAGCGTGAGAACATAAGTGGCTAGAACTGGAGACGCGTAGGAAATGCATATAGAAGGAGATCCCCGTTCCTTCTTAGTTTATTTATGTCTTTTTAGTAAGTGATACTATGAACACCTATGTGCGAATGTTAGTTTCTTTGTCGTCTTTGGTAAGAGGTGGGACATTTACCTACTTATCCAGACTCGTGCATTTGTGAGATATTGTCATGACATTTGTGTCACCTTTTTATGTCATTTCTTTATTCATTTAGTTATCTCTGTAGACACGCTATTGTTGTGATGATATCCATAGTTCGTGCCCCATATTATTTTTTTTTTTTTTTTTGGGTAAAGGGGCATTCCCCGGTAAAATATATTAATCCCAAAAACAATGAAGTACAATGGAATGTGACTGAATGTCACATTAACCTCAAGCCAAGCTTGAACAACTATCTACTCATACGACAACTCATATGAAAATCCTATCGTACAAAAACAATAACACCAATAGGAAAGAACCACTTAACAAACAACATTAAGAAATAAAACTAGAATCGGGCAGCTTCCAAAGTTGAGCGAACATAAGCGCATCCACCGACCGCTTAAACTTACAAGAAAGAAGCTTCAGCCGCACCTCGTTCCAAATGGCTTGAACTAGCTCTGGCACTTGCCTCTTGACCTTGGTAAATAATCGAACATTGCGCTCTTGCCAAATGAAGTAGGCACACGCAGCCATGATCAGCTTAGAAGCAATACTTTTAAATAACCTCCGCTTGGCAAATGGCTGAACAAATGAAGTAATATGACTAAATACTGGATCAACAGAATCCATACCAGCAAATTTCTTCAATCGGTTCCAAATCTGCCTAGAGAATGAACATTCAAAAAAAAGGTGATCATGGGAATCCGGGACCAATTCACACAACGAACATACTTGAACCATGTTCTGATTAACTTCTGAAACGCGAATTCTGTCTTGCGTCTTCAATCTTCGCCAAAAAATTAGCCATAAATTAGTAGCATGTTTGGGAATACAAGTAGGAAACCAAACAATATCACTCCATGGAACAATCTGACTGCTGTACCGAATTGTACTCCAGACCAAAGTAACTGAAAACTCCGAGCACTTACCATCAACATCACGCCAAACAACTTTATCCGGAACATCAGACAACGTAGGCATATTTAACGCAGCAATAAAAGGGTACTTCGTAATAATAGAATGCGGCCAGTTCCACGCATCATTCTGATATAAGTCACGAATGCAAGAATTAGTGTTCAAACCTGCAGCATGGATATCACGTGAAGAGACCATGTTAGACAACGGGCATTCCACGTGCCAATTGTCCGCCCACAGAAACGTAGACAGACCATTACCTACCTTATTCCAAACAAAATTACGAATTAGGGGGCGAAGTTGAAGAATCTTGCGCCAACCCCAAGACATGTTACCACGAGACGGGATGTCCCAAAAGCTTCTGCCTTTTAGCTTATAAGCTTGAACCCAGCGGACCCACAACGAATTCTTTCCAGCCAACAGCTTCCATAGATGCGAAATCATTAACGCTTG
This sequence comes from Glebionis coronaria, assembly GCA_025667525.1. Classification (NCBI taxonomy): domain Eukaryota; kingdom Viridiplantae; phylum Streptophyta; class Magnoliopsida; order Asterales; family Asteraceae; genus Glebionis; species Glebionis coronaria. Next base: position 340,743,241 of record CM046877.1, read on the forward strand.
GTTAAACACTTCAAGTCTACGGATGCCAAGACCACCTTCATTCTTAGGTAAACAAACAATTTCCCAAGCAATTTTAGATTTTCTTTTCCGCATATCTTGGCTCCATAAAAACAATCGCATCATCTGTTCTAAATCATGAAGGACACGAGTAGGAAGAATAAACACGGACGCCCAATAAATATGCAAAGCACTAATCACCGATTTTATAAGTTGCAAACGACCAGCAAACGAAAGCGCTTTATGCTTCCATTTCAAGAGCCGATCTTCAATTTTCTCCTTCAACTCCTTACAATCATTAAAAACAAGCCTTGTAGAAATTAAAGGAACTCCAAGGTATTTAACCGGAAACCTTCCTTCAGCGAAAGGAAGAATATCAAGAATAGCAAGCTTTACATTGTTAAGAACATTACAGAAGTAAGCGGTGCTCTTAGGGATACTCGGAGTTAATCCTGACGCTATTTTAAATTCCTCCAAAGAGTTTTTAATGACGGTCACAGAATGCACATCACCATGCGCAAAGAGGAAAAGGTCATCCGCAAAGCACAGGTTAATCAAATCAAGCTTAGAACAGTAGCGATGATAAGTAAATGAAGAACTCAACATCACCTTTCGCTTAAGCATGAGCGTCAGAATCTCCATAACCATAGTAAATAAATAAGGCGACAACGGGTCACCTTGACGAAGACCACGCTGCCCTTTAAAGAACCCATGAAGCTCACCATTTATACATATCGAGTATGACGCCGTAGAAACACACTCCATGATCCAATGAACCACACGAGGATGAAATCCAAAACCCACCAGAATTGTTCGTAAAAAGTTCCAATCAACCGTATCATAAGCCTTTTGAATGTCGACTTTAAACGCACATCTAGGAATGCCACGGTCCAAATGATAGTTATGCATTAATTCTTGAGTAAGGAGTATATTATCAGAAATACTTCGTTCGGGAACAAATGCAGATTGATTAGGGCTAATAATTGTCTTCAAACTCTCCTTAATGCGGTTAGCAATGATCTTGCTAATGCATTTAAAAAGAACATTGCAACATGAAATCGGCCGATAGTCATTGATACGAGCAGGATTTCGAACTTTAGGAATAAGCGTAATGATGGTGTGATTTAACTCTTTGAGGAGATTACCATTAGTGAAGAATTCCGAAACCGCTTTAGTAACATCATCCGCAATAATATCCCAAGCTTCTTTAAAAAACGCCGCTGTATACCCATCCGGACCCGGAGCCTTATCATTGCCCATAGAAAAAATCGCCTCCTTTACTTCTTGTCTAGTGACCATACGAGACATATGAAGAGCATCTTCTTCCGAAACAGATGATACAAATAAATTGCTAGTATCAAAACTAATGGGATCACCTGCAAGACCAAGAAACTGTTCATAGTGCATAACAAATGCCTGAGGAACATTAGCATATTCAAAAACGACACCCTCATTATTAGCAACAACATCAATACGGTTTCTGATAATTTGACTTTTAACCGCTTTGTGAAAATACGCCGAATTCGAATCACCATCACGGAGCCAATTCGTTTTGGCCTTTTGGCGAAGGAACTGTTCTTGTAAAAGAAGAGCATTATTATAAGCTTCAACAGCCACTACTTCATTCTCCCTAAACTTACTGTTAGAGGGATCCTTGTCCAAAACAGTTTGAGCATGGTCCAAATCCTCCCGCAGCTTGATAACATTCGCGTGAATATTACCTTTATCAAACAGAATCTTTCGAAAAGGCTTCTTTAGGTACTTTAGTTTAGTAACAATCTTAAACATATCAAAACCACTGACCTGACGCGCCCACTGCTCCATAACAACATTTCTGAACTTATCACTTTGAGTGATAATATTAAAAAATTTAAAAGGCCTTGGTTTCGACTTCCCCAAATTAGGAATGCTAAGCACCGCTGGAGCATGATCAGAAATTCGATATGGCTTGAACACAGCAAAAGTACCAATAAATGTAGTAAAGAAACCAAGGTTCGCCATAACACGATCTATCTTTTTAAGAATACCATCCCTTCCTCTTGGTTTCTGGTTCCACGTAAAATGCAAGCCCGAACTCTTAACATCAGACACTTGGATGGAGTTAACACAATCTTTGAACTCACGCATCGAAATATCAACAGTAGACATACCTGAGGTTGTGTCGTCCAAAAACAGAGCCGAATTAAAATCTCCAAGTAAGCACCACGGTCTATCATTAATGAAAGCATGATGGACTAATAAATTGTGCCATAACTCTCGTCTTTGCGTATACCTGTTATGCGCATACACAAAGGTACAAAACATCTCCTTTTGTTCCATTTTGAGCCATAACCGCGTGTGAATAGCCTGATCACTGTATGAAATAACCATAGCATCAACAATATTACGATTCCAGCCCAAAATAATTCGAGTACCCCTCGAACATAAACTACCATTAGAAGACCAATCCCAATGACGAAAAACCGAAGAGCACACGCTATGCAGATTGGACGTAATCACATGGGACTCTAAAATGGCACAAACTGAAAGATTATTCTCCGAAATGACATTCCTAACTTCATTCTGTTTGGGGGAGAAGTTCAACCCCCGTATATTCCATGATGCCACATTAAACATGAGTACCCGGATTAGAAGGAGTGCTTGCCCCTAAGTTATGAGTCTCCGTTTGAACCGACCCTTCAATATCTTCCGTATCGCTTTCATTAACAATATTCATCGTCTGTTTAATATTAAGGCCCGCAGCATCATCCCATTCCGAATCATCACCAGCCAAACTAGCAAAAGCATTAGTAACATTTACCTCCGGACCTGGTACAACACCAGATTCTGAAGCAATGTTGGGAACCCCTTGAGACGATACAGATTGTTGAGCAGCATTATTATTAGACTTAGATGATTGTCCCTTGTCAACCTTCTTATATTGCAGATTCACAGCTGGTTTAGTAAGTTTGATACCCGAAACTTGCTTAGCTTTACCCTTATTCTTCTTTTTGGAAACTTCTTTGAAACCGTCATTATCAGCAACAACTACAATCGGAACCTCAATAGGACGTTTTGGACACTGTTCATCATTGTGATCAAATGTTTTACACGTAGTACATCGCGGGGGTTTCCATTCGTATTCTATTTCAACTTTGGCCAGCGAATGCCCCTCACCATTTGTAATCGGAATAGCAATAACAATGGAGTCTTTTAGCTCATTTTCAGAAGAAATTTCGACAAGGGCCCTTGCGTACTCCTTTTTTCCCCACGAACGAACACACATGTTACTCGTGTACGTATCCAGCATTATCGGTCGTCCAACCTGTGTCGTGATTAAACTCAGACCAACCTCCGAGTATGCTACAATAGGCACATGCCTCATTTTAATCCACACTGGAGCATGTTTGATTTCCTCCTTCTTCAAGCTAGTATTAGGTGTCCAAACATTCAGAAATAATGGTGCAAGTCGAATCAACCAAGGACCATCTTTCATCACACTCTCCATCCCATGTTTCGTATCAAACTGAAACAAAAAAAATCCATCATCCAGCATAACTCGCTTGAGTCCGTATTTCGCCCATGTGTTCTTAACGTAGTTTTCCACGAGTGGAAATGCTAGTCTTTTTCCCAGGAAGTACCCATATAGAGTATTCGAAAAGCAAGCTGTGACCTCCTCCATTGCTGCAGCAGGTAGAGCAACATGTGCCCCTTCCACAACCTCATCATTATGTAACTCATGGATATGAACTGTTTTTTTGCATGGTTGTGAAGCAACAGCCGCAAAAGAACGACCAGCCGCGTCTGTTGTATTATTTATAGGTTGTACAACATCATTCAAGGGCGTAAACGTGACAGTCGCACCCGATGTTTGTACAGATCTAACCGCTTTCCGGACTAGACCCTCTTGACCTGGTTTCCCGTCAATGTTCCGAATCCTTGAGGCGAATGCCCCACGCGTATCCTTATTAATAGTAGTTTGTTCCATCTCTCACAAAGCCGACACAAGATCCAAACCCTAATTAGGGTTTAGAAAACACCAGCCAATAAAATTCCTCTAGGTTGTTTCCATGATAGTGACATATAATAATAAATAATAAATCAAAGAACGAAACCCTACTATGACTATAACTACAAACCCTAAAAGCGCCGCACTAAAAAAACCCTAAGCTTAACGTCGAATTAATTAATGATGTTATCCCGATCTCACCAGAATGTAACCTACCCCCGGTTTGTCCACTGATCACAGCAAAGATAGGGAGAGAAAGAATCCCAAGCCTACCTTACTCACACTGAACAGCGACAAGGTAAGAACAAGCGATTTGAAATAGATAAAACCGTTAATCAATGAGTGGAAAAGCACCAGGGATGATCTAGGCAGCGGAATGGTTTAGGGTTGCTGAAATCGCCATAGAGAGAGAATTATGCCATAGTGTGGTGTGACACTCCCCCAATGCTACAATAAAGCCATGGAATTGTTCAAAAAATGGTGTAATAGGTTCTTTTTTATAGATGTCGTAGTCTTCCCACAACCTTTCAAACTTAAATACGGTGTCCGCACAAACTACCCACCCCAGTTGATTCTTATAAACCAATGATGTAAGGATGCTGGACACACATCGAACTCATTTCCATAAAGGGTTGCCCGTGTGATAACCTGAAACCGAGGTCATTGCTTAATCTTATTTTACGACTATTTTTAAAAAATTTTGATGAGTTTGAATGATTTTTATTTTTGAAGGTTTAAGTTTAAACCGATGATAGGAGACTTATATTTTACTTTTAATAAGTATAAAGAGTATTAGCAAGCGTGATGTCGATGGATGCCCAATATTTTACGTTTTATTGTCGATTGTTCGAAGTTTGTCGTTTTTGATGTATTCTTTTGAATGACGTGTTAAGTCGAGTCGGGAGATGATATTATTATATTTGAGATAAGTTTTAACTTTTGAGAAGTATTTTTATGAAACCCGAGCCCCGTAAATATTTTCAAAACTGACTAATAGTCATTTCCCGCTTTTTAGCTAACTATTTACATTTTGGACCACAACTATCACAAATTGGCAAAACAAACCCTTGGATAACTAAATAAAAGCCAAAATTACACCTACTTTTCACATACTTACCACTAAACTAGAAAAATCACCCACCTCCCCTCTCTTTTCTTCTTAACCGTCACCCTAACACACCCTTTCAATCTATTTTCTTGTAAAATCAAGTTTGATCTAATAAAAAAAATTTAAAGACCCTATCGAAGAATTTAAAGAGGCTTATTTTGGTACTAAATTTGGTTACATGCATGAAGTTTGATTTTATTAGGGTTGGTAGGTCAAGTTTATGATCATGCATGTGTATTTGATGATGATCAAGTGATGATCATGCTAGGTTTTGCTAAAAACTTGTTTTTGATTTTGGGTTTTTGATTTTGAGATTGATACAAGTGTTAGAGATGAGTTTTGTTGTTATTAGGGGATCTAGAATGATGATAAAAATGATTGATTTTGGTTAAAAACAAGATTTCATGCAAAAGTTTGAAGGGTAATTTAGATCAGTAGGAAAAAGGGTATTGTTGGGTACTGTAAAACCCGCATGCTTTTACCATGAATAGTACCCTTATGATCGTACGTACAGGATTAGAAATTTCCTTTTATAGCATGTTTACGTTTCACGAACAAGATTTACAAGTATTATGTACGTGTGATAACACGATAAGTATTTAATACGTATTAAGACATGATAATTATTTCAATAATAATTAAAATCACGAACATACGAACATGAAATCATGAACGTAAATAATCACGAGCTTAGTATTACGTATTTATGTATATTTATTTCGATCATGAATAAATATAATAAGACACGAAAGATAACTAATTAAATCATGTAAAACACGAACACGAGAACACACATAATATTAGACACGGAAAACATTTGGGTTACCCCATGTGGGCCCCCTTACCCGCGGCTAGAAACAAGAAAAAGGGCCAAGCCCATGCAATTTTACTAAACAAGGAAAAAGGGAAAAACTTATTTTCATAATTACAAGAATTAGAAAATAATCAAAAACCCTAATCTCTCTTTCTCCTCTCCTTGGCCGCCGCGTAGAACACACAGACAAGGGTGTGTTGGTTGATTTTGGTGATTGATTTATTGCAAGGGTGTTAGTGTGTTCGTTCTCCTTCGATTCACGTAATCGGTAAACCCTAAAATTTCTTTTTATGTTTTGATAATTGATCACATGAAATCATGAATGGATTAAAAACAAGTAAATAATCATGTAAATAAACATGGGAGGCAAAATAAATCATGGTTAAGGGGTGTTTGTTTTTGGCCGACGCATGAACCGAGACCAAGGGGGGGTCTCAGCTTGTTTTTGATTCGTACCAACCGAGACCTCAAGGTCTCGGTGTGGGTTGTGTGACTCGGCCGCAGGAACCAAGGGAACCCCGACCATGTCGGGGGTGTGTTTTGGCTCGGGTGGGTCTCGGCTAAGGACAAGAACCACCACCGGCTTATGCCGGTGGCTAAATAAGGAAAGCAGGGGGAACCCCCATGCCGCGACTAGCCGGTGGGAACTTTTGTTAGCCGGCGGCTAGCCAAGGCTAGGGGTGCGTTTGGTTGCCTGTTCACGGGTTAAAACCAGTCCTGTTCACACATGTTTAAATTAAAACACGGGTTCGGTTCATGGGCCATTTTTGCAAGTTAATTATGTTTACAAGTTTATTTTAACAAGATTAAATTAAATTAATTAAAACATGTACATGATTAATTTAATTTATGCATGACTTAGTTTATTAATATTATTATTAATACATGAATGTTAACCTAAGTAATTATCATTTTAATTAGACCATAGAATTAATTAATTTACATGACTTAGGTTATATTATTAATAGATAATAATACATGTTTTAACCTAAGTATTTTTACCTTTATTTAATAAAATCATGTTATATTTAATTAAATGCTTTAACCTATAGTTTATTTAATTTACATAAAATAATTAATAAACTATACTATTTAATTACATGACTTAGAATATTAATCAGTAAACACTTAAGCTTATATTATTAGCTTAAGAATCCAGCTTATTTCTATTTATGGAAACTTTCTATTTTTAGAAACTTATTTAATTAAGGCAGCTAATCTATTTATAGAAACTTTCTATTTTTAGAAACTTATCTATTTTAAGCAGTAAATCTATTTTTGGAAACTTTCTATTTTTGGAAACTTTCTATTTTTGGAATCTTCCTATTTTTGGAAACCTGCTATTTTTTCGAAAGTTATTTATTATTACACAACAAGTATAATAATACATGAAATACAAGTAATACTTAATCAGAATAGACATAATACATGATAAACACAGTATAAAGCTTTAATCAGTAAAACATGACATGAACATATAAAACAAGCTAAAACATGATATAAAACCAGTTACGTACTCAGTAAATAGATACTTATACACGTATGTATTTATGTAGCATTAGTGATACCGATGTAGGACTCTCTTCCGTTTGTCTTCTTCGTTCACTATAAACAAGGTACGAATTCTCCGTTCTTTCAGTATGGACATTCTTCCTTATTAGGATTTCCCCGTATGCAGCCAACTGTTTTCCCCATTATATGTTTTATATGTTTCTGAATTGCTTATGTTTAATTAGATACCTAAAGCCATATACATGCATGACCAGTTTCACCTAGTTATGGAGGTACCATAACCATAACACTAGAGGCACCAGTGTTATGACTCCACCACGACATAGTGATAGCTCGTGGCGTCCTTTCAGCATTTGGCCATATTATTATTATCAAGTGGGCGTATGGGTGCATCCTAGTTTACATGTTTTCAGCAGATTATTCAGGTGAATGTGGTGTGTGCCTTGCATCCTTCACAAGGAGCTGATCCCTCCTACCCAAACCAATATATTAAATTAGAGGAAGCCCCTCTAATTTGCATGACGAGGTCACCCCTCCAAGTATTAATGCACGTTGATAATTCATGACCTATATTGGCTAATGGTAAATATGTTAATAAGTTTTTACAAGATAAACATAAGGCTTTTCAAACTATAAAACCAGTTTTAATAAGATATACCAAGTTACCCATGACTTAGTCTTTTCCGTTGCTCTATGCTTATATGCTTATGTTATTCAGGCTATACTTGTATATCCGTGCACTAAGCGTTATGCTCAGCCGTTTTCCTTTTCATGTTCCCAAAACGGCAGGTACTCGGGGACGCTCGTAGACTTTAAGCGTACATGCATATGGATTGGAAGCTTCCTAGCCTTCTTTACTTTATGCATTTCTTTATACTTTGATACTCATTTCCATGGACATTGTTTAGTCCTTTTCATTTACAGTACTTATATTTCTATGTGATGAGTTCTACTTTTGGGGTACCGATGTTTGATTCCGGTATTTCCTTTATGGTCATGTGATGTTTTATACATTTATCCTTGTATGCTTTGATGACACGCCATAATCACGCGTGACATTCTATTTACCAAAATGGGGTGTTAAAATTATGGTATCAGAGCCAAGGCTTTGACCTGTAGGCTCTCAAAACATGACCTGTGATTAGTGGGTAGTCACTATGGTCTTCCTAGAACTGACAGTCGGTTTTCATGTATTCATCATTTTCATGCATACATATATATGTCACTGTCGCAGGTTTATGACTAAGTAATGGTTGGTACAGGACTGGCCCTATTTAGTCGCATGTGCTTTTATCGGAACTTTTAAATTTGGGACCGACCCATTGGCGTCCCCTCGCCATGTATTTTCTTTTGAGTGAACTGACCATAGGCGTTCACTCTCGCGCATACAAAAGTTTTCACAAAACTGCATCATGCATTCATGTACTAGTTTTTCCTGCATAAAATTTTTTTTACATGTATATAATTTATGTTTTGATCAGTTTAATCATGTATTTTATGTTATACTGTCAGATGGTTCTCACACACAAGCAGGAACAACTCAATGCAGCAATCTAAGCTGCAATGCAAGCTATGCTTCCTCAGCTAAGGAACGGAATCAGGGCTGAGGTTCAGGCTGCCAACAACCAGCAACAACACCCAGTGCCTCCTCCTCCTCCTCCAGCAACATTAGTCACATGGCTGGAGAGATTCAATAAGCTCCACCCTCGAGCTTTCGAGAGAACAGATATCCCTAGTGAAGCTGAAAGCTGGTTGGCTCATATTGAGAAGATCTTCGATGCTATGGGCTGTGACCTCGTCTTCAAGTCGAGGTTGGCTTGCTACAGATTCGAAGGTGATGTACTATCATGGTGGATGGCACTGAAGCAGTCTGAGGGAGGTGATAATTGGGTGGCTATTTTGACTTGGGCTCAGTTCAGGGATTTGGTGATGGGACAATTCTTTCCCAAGGCTGAGCAAGACAAGCTGAAGAGAGAGTACCATGGAATCCAACAGAGAGCTGGGGAGAATAGCAACGAGTTCATGCAGCGCTTTCTTTGCTTGGCTGGTTTCCTTGGTGCAGCAGTAGGTACTCCTGAAGAGCAGGCACACCACTTTAGGTGGGCTCTTCGTACATCGGTCGTAAACAACTTGGTGTGTGCTACGTTCAACACGATAGCACAAGTGGTCGATGCAGCACGTAAGCTGGAGATTCTGCAGGAAAGAGATGAGTTCGGGGAGGCAGAGAGACCCGAAAAGAGGTAAACATTCGTATTCAAACGGTGGCCAATCCGTATTCTTTTAGTATATGTCAATATTTCATCTCTTTAAAACTGTATCTTCCAAGAAGAAGACTGGGGACCGGTCTCAGCCGGCTACTCAGCAACAGCCTAATCAGCCCAAGGGAAACGGTCAGACTCACGACCGTTCTGCTATGGATAGGCGTGGCGGTAATGATAATTACCGTAACAACGCTGGACACTCCAACAACAGCATGTCCTTATACTTACTCATTTTCTTATGATTACATGTTATAATTTTTAATTCTGACACATTAGCAAATCTTCTACCAGGAATCATGGTAACGGGAGGGACCAGAACCAGAGAGGTTCACAGCCTAACCATCCAACTATCACTGGTATTCAATCTTACGATTATCCGCATTATCCTTTGTACCTCTTTACCATGTCTCATGTATATTGTTCTTATCAGGCTCTCAGCCAGTCAGGACACCTGCTGGAGGATATACTCATCCTCTTTGCTCTACTTGCCACCATAGGCACCCAGGGCCATGTCGCCGCGATAGCGACGCATGCTACAAGTGTGGTCTTCCTGGCCATCGCATGAAGGATTGCCTCAAGGGCCAGATGGAGGGTACATTGGGACATGTTGATACCAAGCCGCCTCCTACTAGTGGACACGTTTAGAAGACATCTCGCGATCAGGCCAACAAGTCTACAGGTACCATCACTGGAATCTTGTATATGTATGGTCAAGCTGCATGTGTTCTGTTTGATACGGGTTCTACTCACTCGGTCATTTCTACTGCTTATGCCAAGAATGTTAGGATATTCCCCATGCCACTAGAGAATATATTGAGTATTTCCACGCCTTTGAGAGACTCTTTACGCATAACCCATATGTACAAGAGCCTTCCCCTAGATTTTGACGACAAGATTCGTCCTGTTGACGCACTTCCGCTGGACATGAATGATTTTGACATGATTTTGGGCATGGATTGGCTATCCAAGCATCATGCTACCAATAGACTGCCATTCATATCGAGTCATCTTCGGTGATGTTAATGCACCAGAGTAAATTCACAACGGGTTTGTACCCGGAAGGTCTATACAAATCATATCAACCCTACAAGCACGTGCATTACTTTCACATGGTTGTGAGGGTTATCTAGCTACTGTTCATGACATGGATGCTGAATCCCCATCAAGTCAGGATCAGCCGATAGTGTCAGAATTTCCAGATGTATTTTTAGAAGAACTTCTGGGCATACCACCTGCACGTGAAGTAGAAGTTAATATCGAGCTCATCCCAGGAGCTGAGCCGATTTCTAAGGCTCCTTATCGCATGGCTCCCATAGAGTTAAAGGAGCTAAAGGATCAACTGCAAGAACTTCTTGAACGAGGCTTTATTCGACCGAGCGCATCTCCATGGGCCGCACCGATCTTATTCGTCAAGAAAAAGGACGGCAGTATGCGTCTTTGCATAGACTATCGCGAGCTAAAAAAGATTACCATCGGGAATAGGTATCCACTACCACGTATAGATGATATGTTTGACCAACTCCAAGGGGCCAAACATTTCTCCAAGATTGATCTAAGGTCGGGCTATCATCAGCTACGGGTTAAGGAGCAGGACATCGCCAAGACTGCTTTTCGTACACGCTATGGCCACTACGAATTTGTAGGCATGCCATTTGGCCTTACCAATGCTCCAGCAGTATTCATGGATTTGATGAACAAAATCTTCCATGAATTTCTGGACAAGTTCGTCATTGTCTTCATCGATGACATCCTGATATTCTTTAAATCCAAGGAGGAACACGAAGACCATCTTCGTACAGTACTACAGATTCTTCGCCAGAAGCAGTTGTATGCTAAATTCTCCAAGTGTGAGTTCTGGTTATACAAGGTGGCATTCTTAGGTCACATTGTATCAGCAGAATGAATCACGATGGATCCAACAAAGGTTGAGGCTATTACCAAGTGGCCAAGGACGACATCAGCGACTGAAGTCCGCAGTTTCCTAGGCTTAGCTGGTTATTACCGTAGGTTCGTGGAGAACTTTTCCCGCTTAGCACTACCATTGACCAAACTGATGCGGAAAGGGGAGAAATTCCTTTGGACTGAAGAAAGAGAGAAGAGATTTGAATACCTAAAGCAGAAGTTAGTATCTGCACCGATTCTTACTCTCACATCTGGTACAGGTGGATTTCAGATCTATAGTGATGCATCGGGGAAGGGACTTGGCTGTGTTCTCATGCAACATGGGAAAGTGATCGCATACGCTTCACGGCAGCTTAAGCCTTATGAGGAAAATTACCCCACGCATGACTTGGAACTTGCAGCAGTAGTATTTGCATTGAAGATATGGAAGCACTACTTGTATGGAGAATCATGTGACATTTTCACGGACCACAAAAGCTTGAAGTATATCTTCACTTAGCGTGAATTGAACATGAGACAAAGGAGATGGTTAGAGTTGTTGAAGGATTATGACATTAATCTGCAGTATCATCCCGGCAAGGCGAATGTAGTGGCAGATGCACTTAGCAGAAAGTCTGGAATGATAAACGACATTAAAATTGAGGAAGAAATTATAAGTACTTGGAGCGACTAGACATAGAGATCATGGTACGTGGACAACACGGTTACTGGGCTAATCTTAGAGTGGAACCCGAGTTACTCTCTAAGATCAATGAAGCTCAGAAAGATGATGGAGAAATCTGGGCGATATTTCAGAATTGGAGAAGCGGACAAAATTTCGAGTAGACGCAAATGGTATCTTATGGCAGGGCACGAGGCTTTGTGTTCCTGATGACCAATAACTCCAGGAAGCATTGTTAGCTGAGGCTCATAGCTCCCCATTCTCTATTCATCATGGTTCGGCCAAGATGTACCATGAAACAGGATGTTGCTACTTACGTCTCCAAATGTCTTACTTGCCAGCAGGTTAAGATCGATCATCAGCGATCTGGCCGTCTTTTACAACCGTTAGATATTCCATAGTGGAAGTGGGACAAAATCACCATGGATTTTGTTACTGGTCTTCCGCCGACAAAGAAGAAGCACGATGCAATTTTGGTTATCGTTTATCGACTTACCAAATCAGCTCATTTCTTACCGATCCGCAAGGAAGATTCGTTTAGTAAACTCGCCGATACTTATAGGAGGGAAATCTTGAGGCTTCACGGTGCTCCATCCAGCATCGTCTCGGACAGAGATCCTCGGTTCACTTCGTGATTTTGGCAAAGTCTGCAGAAAGCTTCGGGTACAAAACTTAAGCTTAGCACGACTTTTCATCCTCAAACAGACAGCAGTCAGAGCGAACGATTCAAACATTGGAAGACATGTTGAGGTCATGTGCGTTGGAATGGACGGGTGGTTGGGACGATTATATCTCTTTGGTGGAGTTTGCATACAACAACAGTTGGAACGCAAGTATCAAGTGTGCTCCTTTCGAGATGTTGTATGGCAGAAAGTGTCGCGCCCCAATCTGCTAGGATCAGGTTGGTGAGCGAACACTTGAAGGACCAGAACTGATAGAGCTGATTAATGAGAAGGTCGTAGTAGCTAAGCATAAACTGCAAGAAGCACGGTCACGCTAGAAGAATTATGCAGACAAGCATCGTAGGGACTTACATTTTAACGTAGGAGATCGCGTTTTCCTTAAGGTTTCGCCGGCACGTGGTGTTAGACGTTTTGTAATCAAAGGGAAGCTTAGTCTTCGATTCATCGGACCGGTTGATGTCATTGAAAGAGTCGGTGAAGTATCTTACCGTTTAGCGTTACCTCCGTAGCTTTCTCATGTTCACGATGTTTTCCATGTGTCCTTACTTAGAGGGTACAAGTATCATCCCCTTCACATGGTTCAGTATCCACTGGAACAGATTCGTGAAGATCTCACTTTCATAGAAGAACCCTAAAGAGTTCTTGACAGACAAGAACGAGTCATGAGAAGGAAGAAGATTCCATTCGTCAAAATCCTTTGGAGGGATCATGCTGAGCGGGAAGCCACTTGGGAAATAGAGGAGTCTATCCAGGATTCTTACCCTCATTTCATATTTTGAATTCATGTATGTTCTTCTTTTCCAGTTTACTTTATCTATAATTCGGGGACGAATTATTCTTTTTAGGGGGGAAGAGTTGTAAAACCCGCATTCTTTTACCATGAATACTACCCTTATGGTCGTACGTACATGATTATAACTTTCCTTTTATAGCATGTTTACGTTTCACGAACAAGATTTACAAGTATTACGTACGTGTGATAACACGATGAGTATTTAATACGTATTAAGACATGATAATTATTTCAATAATAATTAAAATCACGAACATACGAACATGAAATCATGAACGTAAATAATCGCGAGCTTAGTATTACGTATTTATGTATATTTATTTCGATCATGAATAAATATAATAAGACACGAATGATAACTAATTAAATCATGTAAAACACGAACACGAGAACACACATAATATTAGACACGGAAAACATTTGGGTTACCCCATCCGGGCCCTCTTACCCGCGGCTAGAAACAAGAAAAAGGGCCAAGCCCATGCAATTTTTCTAAATAAGGAAAAAGGGAAAAACGTATTTTCATAAGTACAAGAATTAGAAAATAATCAAAAAAAAAAAAAAAAAAAAAAAAAAAAAAAAAAAAAAAAAAAAAAAAAAAAAAAAAAAAAAAAAAAAAAAAAAAAAAAAAATGGCAAAAAACACACCAAACCCTAAAAATGGCAGCCTCCCTCCCTTCCTTGTCTAATTCGTTCTTCTTTTTGAATCTGAGATCATATTGTTTTTCTGATATTACTTTTGATCGTTTGATTAAGAATATATTAGGATTATATTTGATCCTGAATCACAGATTTAGAATTCAATTAGATTAGGGTTAGCCGCCTTTTTTTTTCATTTGCAATCAAAAACGTGAATCCTTGTTTTTTATTTAAGCAGCCTATGTTGGTGTTATCCTTGTGATTAGCATTGACTATCGGGCTGTTTGATTCAGACTTAGGGTTCATATTTTTTGAGCGCAGCCGTCACTAGGGTTTGTTATTTTATGTGGGCTTGTTTTTGAGTATCCTGAGATTGAGAGCGTGTGATGAAGAATGAAGGTTGTCCGATTGATTGGGAGGGTTTTAAGGAGCGTATGGCACGGTTAAGAGAATCGAGTATTCATGAGATCTCTTTGTCTAATAATGAAAATAGAGGACTTGGTCTTGCGTCGCTGTCGGCTGAGAATCAAAACCCTAGTTTTGAGACATCTTTGATGTCGAATGTGGCTGGCGTAAACAAATCACATTCTCAAGCTAACAATATTAGTGATTTGGATCCAGCTCCTAATATGAGTGATGTACAAAACCCTAATGATGAGGTGGTGCTGCCTAGTCATAATGATACAGCTAGGATTTCTGATATGAATCCATGTGATGCTAGGGTTTGTATAAGCCCGGCTGTGGTAGAAGGGGTCTCGAATCATGTTGGAGCACAGGTTTCACAAGTTGCTGCATTCCCGTCACTGAATGATGCGTATAGAAACGGGGGTTTGAAATCCCCAACTAGTGTTGTTGTCCCTTTAATAGGTTCTGTTTTGATGCAGCCATCATTGAATACAGCTCCTATTGTCTGTAACAATCAGGAGGGTAATGGTTTGGATTCTTTGAGGAGTGAAAGCAGCAATGTTAAGGCTAACTTTAGATACATGGAGGTTCCTACGAGCAATGATGAGGGTATCAAGTTTTGCATGCCAGTTCAAGTTGTCAATGAGGTACAAACTCGATTTGAGAACACATTATATGGGTACTTTATTGGTAAACGGCTTGCATACCCAGTTGTGGAGTACTTTGTTAAACAAAATTGGGGTAAGTTTGGGCTTACTCGTATCATGTTAAATGCGAAAGGGTTTTTCTTTTTTAAATTCAGTTCGCATAAGGGGTTGGAGGATGTTCTTGAAAATGGCCCGTGGATGATACGTAAGGTTCCAATAGTGCTTAAAGAATGGTCAATTGATACAAGATTGGAAAAGGAAGAACTTACAAGTTTGCCAGTGTGGGTTAAAATCCATAATGTGCCAATTCAGGTATTTTCGGAAGATGGGTTAAGCATTATTGCTTCCCATGTTGGTAAGCCTGTTATGCTTGATGCATACACGACTAACATGTGTAGGGAATCGTGGGGAAGAAGTAGTTATGCACGGTGCTTGATTGAAGTCAGTGCTAGAGATGAACCATTGGAAATGCTAACTTTTGGTGTCCCTTTATCAAATGGGTCTGGATATTCAAATGAGACGGTTACTATTGAGTATGAATGGACGCCATTACGGTGCTCCCAATGTTATACTTTTGGCCATGATAACACGTGCTGTCCTAAAATTGTTACGGCTTGCCCTATGGCTACGCAAGTTGCTGATCTTAGCAAGGTCAATGAGCAAAAGGAGGAAGGTTTTCAGAATGTAAAACGTAAGAAGAAGAGAGGTAAAAAGACTAATGGCAGCGTGAATGGAGGTTTCCAGGTTGGTAGTAAACCTCTTTATGTTCCTAAAGTCAATTTACCAGCTAGTTCAACCTCCAAGTATAATAAGAATGCTCCATCGATACCAAAGGCCGGTACGAGTGCGTCTTCTACTAAGAGTGGACCGGCCCTTGTTGCGGTGACTCCAATTAATCCTACTAAACGGACGAATAATCCAGATTCTAATTCTGAATTTCCAGCAACGTTTAAGGCAGGTTTCATGAATAATATTAGTCGGAATGAGGGTGGTGTTGGTACATCAAATAGCTTTGAGATTCTAAATCAATCTGATTCGGAGGTAGAAGAGGTTGAGAATGTCTATGATGAAGCTGCATACTTATATCATGACAAGAGGGATAAAGCTAAATGAAGACAAGAATAAATCTTTGATTTTATTTTGTTCTATTTTTTAGGTGTGTAAATGTATATGGCATGTCATATACATCGTTGTAGGCGTTTATCAAGCGTTTAGCTTGAGGTTAATGTGGTATTTCAGCCACATTCCATCTGTACTTCAATGTTTTTGGTGTAATATATTTTACCGGGGATAGTCCCTTTTACCCAAAAAAAGAAAATAATCAAAAACCCTAATCTCTCTTTCTCCTCTCCTTGGCCGCCGGGTAGAACACACACAAGGGTATGTTGGTTGATTTTGGTGATTGATTTATTGCAAGGGTGTTAGTGTGTTCGTTCTCCTTTGATTCACGTAATCGGTAAACCCTAAAACCCTTTTCTTTTTATGTTTTGATAATTGATCACATGAAATCATGAATGGATTAAAAACAAGTTAATAATTAATAAGTGTGAAAACACTTATCCTTTTACCACTTAATTATAATAATAACCAAGCCAAAACGTGTATTTTATGTCGGAATTATGTGTGGTTTGTGTTTTTGTTGTGATTTAGGACCAAAATGTGAAAAGGGAAGAAAACGCGGGCTTTTACGGGCTTTTATCGAAGAAAAAGACAAAAGACGAAGTCAAAAGATCAAGAGTGCAAAAAGAACGGAAGTCCAAGGCCTATTCTGAAGATTTATTGAAGAAAAAGTCTAAAGACGGAAGTTTAATAAAGCCGAAGAACTCAAGTCTAATTTATGAAGAAATTACAAGACGAGTTTAATTAATCCCGAGACAAAGTCGAAAAAGTCGAAGAATTTAGAAGACAAAAAGACGAGAAAGAAAGAAAGAAGGAAGCAACACATGCTTAACCTCCCTAAGCACTATAAATACCCTCCTAATGACACATTAGGAGGTGTTGGCTATTTTGACAAACTAGTCTTCCATTTAATTACTTGCACTTTTCTTAATGTCATTTACTTAATTGCACCTTTAATTTCTTGTCTTGCACCTTGAATTTGTAAGCTTTTAATTCTTGCTTTTACTTTTAATTATTGAATCTTAGTTTTAATCAAGTTCTTAATTAATCTCTCATTCTACCTTTCTTGTCTTGATTTAATCTTTGTTTTTATGTGCTTATTGTCATGCTTATTTGATTAATTGTTATGTTTTTATGTTTATGATTGTGTTAGCTTATTGATTTTATAGCTTATAGTGTTTTTCTTAAATTTAATTAAGTGCTTATTAGTTAATTTTTATAAAAAGTTGTTTTAAAATATTTTTATTATTTAGTGTTTTTAAAAGTTTTCAAATTTTGGCTTATTAGCTTTTTCCTAAATTTAATTTGGTAAAAGTTTTTTTTTGGGTAAAGGGGACTGTCCCCGGTAAAAGATATATTACACCAAAAAACGTTGAAGTACAACGGATGTAGGTGAAGTCCTAACATCACGGCCCGTTACATGGGCTACAACCATGCACTCAACACGTGCAACAACTCGAATCCTATCTAAGGGTGACAAACCACTCTTAGAACTACCAAATAAGTTGAGAAACAAGAATAGATAAACAAACCATAATGTGTTCCTAACTTATACAACCACGTAGTAGTATCCGGCACATCAGACTAAACAAGCAGCTGGTAAAGGATCCAGAACTGATGATTATGTAGATGACAGCAGAAACCCTACAATATTGATGAAGACCCACCACGCAGATCCACACCACATACCAGTAAACGATGCACGCACTCCAGACCTGTATTTGTATAGATGCAAACCAATAACGTGCAAAAGAAATGACATGAATACGCAAAACCCTTGAAACGCACCAGGTTATCACGTATCAAACAACCATAACATGATGATGATCTACACCGGATCCAACATCATGATATCTAACCGAAACCCTAACCAGACTCGGGTTTGATCGTCAGCCACAAACCCTAGCCTACGATAAAGCATCACAAATTCCCCTCTCCCCAACCCTGACCTCCACAATCATCACCAATCTGACATCCACCAACAACGAACGCCATCATTGACCAGCCACCCACACACCAACCCATAACTGAGTAATCATCAGGACCGAAGGTCCCCGTCGTCATACATCGAAACCCAAAATAGGGTTTAGAATTGATCTTAAACGAGATAAACCCGTTGCCACCAACAGGTAGGATCATGTTACCTCATAATAAGCCATTATAATGATCAATGTAACCCATGACAACGTGCTGAAAACCCAGGACCCTTACGCTGAAAAAAAACCCTAACCAAATTAGGGTTTCATCGTAATCCTGCAGCGTCAAGGAACCAAAGGACCGACCAAGTGAATGA
This sequence comes from Glebionis coronaria, assembly GCA_025667525.1. Taxonomy (NCBI): domain Eukaryota; kingdom Viridiplantae; phylum Streptophyta; class Magnoliopsida; order Asterales; family Asteraceae; genus Glebionis; species Glebionis coronaria. The sequence goes on from CM046877.1 coordinate 340,762,062, forward strand.
ACATCACAGGCCACCCCAATAGCAAAGAAGATCCAAGTAAATATAAACATTACCCCTCCGGATCCATCACAGACCACCAACCGTCGCATCAAATCCTGAAAAATGAAACCCTAAAAAAGTAGGGTTAATGATTCAATACTATAAAAACCATAGAACGATTTCTTTATTATATAATAAAGATAGATCGACGCCACCACCACAAAAAGAACACAACCCAATTAAAACTATTGCATACCATTGTTAATAATAGCAAATCTAAATAATATCAATAGAACCCGAAAAGGGAGACCAAAGACATCACCAAGATCAGACTATACGTTAACAGGTAGATGCGTTAGTTTGAATCGGTTTGGCCGGAAAATAATGGTGGTGGCGGCGCCGGAAATCGCCCCATAGGGGAGAGAAAATGCTTTTTTGTTAATATTTAGCTTCTTTGGTAATTTGGTAAAAGTTTTAGTTAAGTGCTTATTTAGTTTTTAGCTTATTTTGATTGTGCTTAAAATTGTTTCATTATCTGGGTTCTTTATAACCCTAGTATTCCGTATAACATCTTCAAGCAACATTCCGAATAGCCTTCCCCATTTGATTCCAGATAGTGGTAGTTGTGATAATTCCGGATAACGAGTTAAACTTCAATTCCGGATAAGCATACAACAGCATATTCCGGATAAGTCTTTCGAGACGTATTCCGGATAAGGTTTCAAGTATAGTATTCCGGATAGTGAGGAGAACTTGGATTCCGGATAAGCTCAACAATTGCGAATTCCGGATAAGCTGCTTGTTCAAGAATTCCGGATAGTAGGTTTGACAAGAATTCCGGATAAGGGGAAGTTAAACATTCCGGATATAGACGAGAACAGTTATTCCGGATAAGCTATCAATTAGACATTCCGGATAGTCGAAGGATTGCACATTCCGGATAAGGAGTTCAAGTCGAATTCCGGATAGGTGAGTTTTGTTTATTCCGGATAAGGGCATTTTCAAGTATTCCGGATAAGCTTCACTTGGTAAATTCCGGATAAGTAGCAGATTCCGATTGCGGATAAGTGTGACAGCCTTATTCCGGATAAGCAAAGTAAGATCAGGTATTCCGGATAGTGACAGTATTTCGGATTCCGATTCAGGTTTCGTTTATCCTCTGTTTTATTTTCAAGCATTTATTTTTCCTGCATTTTTCTTTAAGTGTTATTTTAATTGTCTTTCTTAATTTTTAATTTAAAGTTTGCATTTTTATTACGTTGTCAAATTTACTTTTCGTCGAGCTTTAATTTTTATTATTTAATTAAATTACCTTTTAAAGTTTTAAATTATGCACCATTTACTTTTTAATTAGTTTTAGCTTTAATTACCCGTCATTAACTTTAAAGTTTTGCACATTTACTTTACTACAACGACCAATATATTTGTTTCCACCAAAAGACAGCTGAGTCGCACTCAAACCAGTAATCAATTCGATTAGACATACAAGAAAAATTTAACTAGCAAAAATTCAGTTATTAAATGGCGCCGCTGCCGGCTCTTTTCGTAAAGATTAACGGTTTTTGTGAGAGACGCGTTGAATTTTGGGATCCGTTAACTCGTGAACGTTATTTTTCTTGCTTAACTTTTTTCAAAAATCCATAAAAATTAAAATTGTTAAAAAACCAATAAAAAATTAAAATTTTCAAAAATCCAAAAAGATTTTTATTTTTAATTTTATTTTTATTTTTACAAGTACATATATATTCTCTATTTCTTTGGTATCTTTTTCTTTTGCAGGTGTATGCGTACTAGATCTTCATCTTATTTAGAGCCCGAGACTCGTGAAGATTTAGATATGGCTGGTGTGCAAAACAACAACAATAATCCACCCCACCTCAACAATAATAATAACAACAATGTTCCCCCACCTGACCTTCGAACGATAGAGGAGCTTTGTCAACAAACCATGAATCGACGAGGAGCACCGATTGTGCCGATGCAAATCACGGCTCCGGAGTTTTCGTTGAAGCATCACATGATCCAACAAGTGCAGAACACTTGTCCATTTCGCGGATTACCGGATGATGATGCCAACAAACACCTCGACAAGTTCATTACCGTTACTCAAAGCATGAAGTTGCCCTGTGTTACTATGGATTTTCTTCGCCTTCACCTATTTCCACACACCTTATCCCACCATGCCGAAAAATGGTTTGATCGTCTTCCGAAGAATTCAATTCATACTTGGGATGAGATGACTCAACGATTTTTGTCGCGCTACTTTCCACCATGCATGGTCACGAGCCTTCGGAATCAAATTAGTGGATTTACACAAGAACTTGATGAATCACTTTTTGATGCTTGGGAACGCTATAATGTTTTGATCGATCGATGTTCAAACCACAACATGCTCCCCGTAACCTTAATTGATACTTTCTACAACGGTTTAACTTTTCGTGATCATGATACGATTAATGCAGCCGTTGGTGGCACATTTATGAAAAGAAGACTTGAGGAATGTAGAGAGCTTATAGAGAACATGACTAATCATCACAAAAATTGGGATTCATCCGCATCTTCAAGATCAAACCCGAGAGTCAATGTTTCTTCTACTTCTTCAAACCCTGATATCACCGAATTGACCCGCGCAATGGTCGAAATGAGCAAGAATATGCAACTTTTGGTTACAAATCAACAACAAAAGTTAAAGCTGTAGCACTTTCTTGTGAGACTTGCGGGGGTTGTCATTCATACACCGATTTCCCTTCTACTCATGACAATCCGGAGAACGTGTATGCGGCTTATGGTAACTATTCAACGGATAGCCATCAAGCCCGACCTCAAGGTGATCGTAACTTGCTAAGTTACCGTTCTAACAACTTTCTTTCACCTAGTTTTTTTTTTTGGGTAAAAGGGACTATCCCCGGTAAAATATATTACACCAAAAAACATTGAAGTACAGATGGAATGTGGCTGAAATACCACATTAACCTCAAGCTAAACGCTTGATAAACGCCTACAACGATGTATATGACATGCCATATACATTTACACACCTAAAAAATAGAACAAAATAAAATCAAAGATTTATTCTTGTCTTCATTTAGCTTTATCCCTCTTGTCATGATATAAGTATGCAGCTTCATCATAGACATTCTCAACCTCTTCTACCTCCGAATCAGATTGATTTAGAATCTCAAAGCTATTTGATGTACCAACACCACCCTCATTCCGACTAATATTATTCATGAAACCTGCCTTAAACGTTGCTGGAAATTCAGAATTAGAATCTGGATTATTCGTCCGTTTAGTAGGATTAATTGGAGTCACCGCAACAAGGGCCGGTCCACTCTTAGTAGAAGACGCACTCGTACCGGCCTTTGGTATCGATGGAGCATTCTTATTATACTTGGAGGTTGAACTAGCTGGTAAATTGACTTTAGGAACATAAAGAGGTTTACTACCAACCTGGAAACCTCCATTCACGCTGCCATTAGTCTTTTTACCTCTCTTCTTCTTACGTTTTACATTCTGAAAACCTTCCTCCTTTTGCTCATTGACCTTGCTAAGATCAGCAACTTGCGTAGCCATAGGGCAAGCCGTAACAATTTTAGGACAGCACGTGTTATCATGGCCAAAAGTATAACATTGGGAGCACCGTAATGGCGTCCATTCATACTCAATAGTAACCGTCTCATTTGAATATCCAGACCCATTTGATAAAGGGACACCAAAAGTTAGCATTTCCAATGGTTCATCTCTAGCACTGACTTCAATCAAGCACCGTGCATAACTACTTCTTCCCCACGATTCCCTACACATGTTAGTCGTGTATGCATCAAGCATAACAGGCTTACCAACATGGGAAGCAATAATGCTTAACCCATCTTCCGAAAATACCTGAATTGGCACATTATGGATTTTAACCCACACTGGCAAACTTGTAAGTTCTTCCTTTTCCAATCTTGTATCAATTGACCATTCTTTAAGCACTATTGGAACCTTACGTATCATCCACGGGCCATTTTCAAGAACATCCTCCAACCCCTTATGCGAACTGAATTTAAAAAAGAAAAACCCTTTCGCATTTAACATGATACGAGTAAGCCCAAACTTACCCCAATTTTGTTTAACAAAGTACTCCACAACTGGGTATGCAAGCCGTTTACCAATAAAGTACCCATATAATGTGTTCTCAAATCGAGTTTGTACCTCATTGACAACTTGAACTGGCATGCAAAACTTGATACCCTCATCATTGCTCGTAGGAACCTCCATGTATCTAAAGTTAGCCTTAACATTGCTGCTTTCACTCCTCAAAGAATCCAAACCATTACCCTCCTGATTGTTACAGACAATAGGAGCTGTATTCAATGATGGCTGCATCAAAACAGAACCTATTAAAGGGACAACAACACTAGTTGGGGATTTCAAACCCCCGTTTCTATACGCATCATTCAGTGACGGGAATGCAGCAACTTGTGAAACCTGTGCTCCAACATGATTCGAGACCCCTTCTACCACAGCCGGGCTTATACAAACCCTAGCATCACATGGATTCATATCAGAAATCCTAGCTGTATCATTATGACTAGGCAGCACCAACTCATCATTAGGGTTTTGTACATCACTCATATTAGGAGCTGGATCCAAATCACTAATATTGTTAGCTTGAGAATGTGATTTGTTTACGCCAGCCACATTCGACATCAAAGATGTCTCAAAACTAGGGTTTTGATTCTCAGCCGACAGCGACGCAAGACCAAGTCCTCTATTTTCATTATTAGACAAAGAGATCTCATGAATACTCGATTCTCTTAACCGTGCCATACGCTCCTTAAAACCCTCCCAATCAATCGGACAACCTTCATTATTCATCACACGCTCTCAATCTCAGGATACTCAAAAACAAGCCCACATAAAATAACAAACCCTAGTGACGGCTGCGCTCAAAAAATATGAACCCTAAGTCTGAATCAAACAGCCCGATAGTCAATGCTAATCACAAGGATAACACCAACATAGGCTGCTTAAATAAAAAACAAGGATTCACGTTTTTGATTGCAAATGAAAAAAAAGGCGGCTAACCCTAATCTAATTGAATTCTAAATCTGTGATTCAGGATCAAATATAATCCTAATATATTCTTAATCAAACGATCAAAAGTAATATCAGAAAAACAATATGATCTCAGATTCAAAAAGAAGAACGAATTAGACAAGGAAGGGAGGGAGGCTGCCATTTTTAGGGTTTTGTGTGTTTTTTAGGGAGGGACCTAGTTTTTCTCCTCAAAACCACAACCCCAACAACTATAATAGAAGCAACCCAAACCCACCTCAAGCTTCTAATCCTTATCACCCACCCGCTCAACAAGCACCACCCATTAATCATGATGTTGAAGCTTTAATGAGAACCCAAGGAGAGCAAATCAAGAATCTACAAAGCCAAATTATCAACTTGAAAGGGGATATCACTAAGCAAGGGAATGATATTAGATCCGAGCTTCGACATGATATACAAACCTCTTTTAGCACTCAAACAAATGATTTGAAGAATATGCTGGCTAGTTTCTTACCAACTACTCAACCCTCTACTTCGGGCTCTCTTCCTTCAAATACCGTCACCAACCCGAGAGCGAATGTGAGTGATATTACTACACGTAGTGGAGCTACCTTAGTAGGACCATCTACCCCTCCCCCTATTACTCCATCTACACCTCCCCCACCACCATTTATCCCTCCTACTCCCACGCCTAGTATTAGTTCTCCATTACCGTCTCCACCTATGCATGAAGAACTAACCAAGAAACACCTTTCACCAACCCCACCTTCTACCTTTAAACCTTCAACATCTCAACCTTTACCTGCTACACCTTCCACCTATAAACCCAATACCCCTTATCCTTCTCGCTTAGACAAGGCCAAATTGCAAACCAAGGATGACATTCAAGTGTCAAACTATTTGAAGAAGATTTCGGGACTGACCATCACCTTTAGCCTTGTTGAAGCTCTAGCCCAAATGCCTAAATTTGTTAAGATGTTTAAGGAATTGCTTAATAAGAAGGAGAAGATGGTCGAGTTTGTTAATACTCGATTGAATGAAAATTGTTCTGCCGTCCTTCTTAAAGAACTTCCGGAAAAACTTGGAGATCCCGGTCATTTTGTGCTACCATGTACTTTTCACCAAACCAAAGAATTTACTGCCTTAGCCGATCTCGGGGCAAGTATAAATCTGATGCCATTAAGTGTTTGGAAAAAGTTATCATTACCCGATCTTACACCAACAAAGATGACTCTTGAGCTTGCAAATCGCACTCTCGCTTACCCCGTTCGTATTGCCGAAGATGTGTTCATTAAAGTTGGCACCTTCACTTTTTCGGTCGACTATTTTGTTGTTGATTATGAAATAGACCCTCGTATTCCGTTAGTACTTGGTCGGCCATTCTTGAGAACCGGAAAAAAATTAGTCGATGTTGCCGAAAGTGAGTTAATCTTAAGGGTCGGGAATGAGGCACAAGTTTTTAAAATGGGGAAGATCACAACCAAACCCAATGGAAGAGAATCAGCGAATATGATTAATGTGCTTGATGATTTTGTCGTCTACAACAATCCTCTATTCGATTCTTGCTATGATAATCCACTGTTCCAAGATGATGTGGATGATTCTCTCTCCAATTCTGATCCTCCACCAATTTATGATTCTCCACCGATCTATGATGCTTATGATGATGATTCTAGTTCCGATGGGGATGATTATGATAATTTTACTTCTGAGTATCCAGACATGCCCACTTATGATGATTTTGATGAGCTGATACTCTTTCGAGCGATTCTTCACATGATGACCTTGCACCTACTTTTGATGAAGATCCTCCACCAACAATGCTTGATCCTACTTTGGATGACTACTCATTTGAGGAAGACTTTGCTACTTTTCTCAACACTTACTTCCCAAATGAGAGTGATTCTCCTCCTTTGGACTTTGATGATTATGGTCTTTATCCTCCTTTGGATATGAAGAAACCCGTTTCAAAGGAGAAGAAACCGACCGACACCGATATCCGCAGTACCTATGTCTTGACACCTTTCTATCCACCTTCTGAGGATGAGATTGTGCGATTTATGAGCGGATCTTCTTCAAGGTCTACTGAGCCTGAGTGTTATTTTCCCCTAAAGGAAAAGGTGTTCGATCTCGGTATTGAAATTTTTAAGCCATCTCAGTATCCATCTGATGAAATAAAAAGAAAGACTTTGGAAACCATGGAGATATGCTTGTGCTGCATCATACTGTTTACCACCGTTCTCAATCGTTGCTTAAGGGAACCTTGCATACTCTTCTTTGGCTTGCCTTGTTCGCCTTAAGCTTGTGCTATTTGATGGACGAAAACCATGTATTTGATCCCGATGGATGCCTTTCAAGCTTCTACCTATGCTAATCAAGGTCGAGTCAGGCTCACGACTCGGTGAACAAAAACAAGCGCTTCTCGAGAGGCAACCCGCAGTATCTATCCCTTGTTCCTTGTTTTTATAATAAGTGTAGGGGGAGACCCTAGTAAGTGTTTGTTTTTTTCTTTCTTATCATGTGCATGGATTCGAGCTTTCAAAGATACATTCTTGATGACTTTTGACGACCCGTGATTCCGCGTCCCCGTCTTCCCGGTTCTATCCTAAACTCTTTTGATTCTCTATTTTATATTATTCAATATTAAAATAGGAATCACTTTAGTTGTCTCTTCCTTAGCAAGATTTAAACAAAGTGCACAATGTCCTAAGTGTAGGGGAATTTACTCCCACATGCTTAAACATTGAGGACAATGTTTATATCAAGTGTAGGGGGACTTCTATCGAAGTAAGTGGGCTTTTCCATGAATTTGTCCTCATATTAACCGGAAAAATTGATTTTTCGACATTTTTCAAAAATTTTAATCTATTTTGGCCTAGTTGTATAGTAGTATCTTCCTTTGTTATCGTTATTTACTTTCCTTGTTAGAATAAATTTTAATAAAGTGGTTTTAATTTTTAAACGTTGTGAATCTTTTGGCTCAACCCGAGTTTACTTATCCAAGTTTACTCTAGCTAGTATCCTTAACGTGTTTAAGTCAAGTTTTGCTAGGCTTTTATATAGGAAACTTTAAAACGCGAAAGTCTTAACTCTTACGGGTTAAGAACAAGAACTTTTCGCAAGTTCCTATAATTGATCCTAGAAAGTCGTTTATCAAGGGAACTCTAAAATGCGAATTCTAAACTTGAAAAAGTCTAAGAAGTTGCAAGATCCTATAGATGATTTAAAAACCTGAAACTTTGATTTAATAGGCTAAGTATCCACGAGTCTCATTCCTTGAGATTTTAAATTGTGGTGAACGAGAGATGATAGAGTCAGTTATAAGTTTGGTATTCTTTCATGAATTTATGTGAGTTTATTATGATCTTTTTCTCCCATCGCTTGTTAATAAATATATTTGCAATAAGTAAGGTTGTACGATTTGAAAAGTTACTTAGCTTCTAGCACAAGATCGTTTAGAAGTTGCTCGGTATTAATTAGAGTTCATAGCCAAGGCATAACTTATTGAAGCGGGATGCGAAGATTGGCGAGTCCTAAAAGGCCCTAACAAGGCATGAGGGCTACATTTTGTTGCTAAAGATCCCAAGTGATGTGAAGAATCATTTATCAAAAATCAATATGAAAGATCGAGACACACGACGAAAAGCAAATACTCCCCTAAAGATCATGGAGAAGTCTATCCAAAAGGCCCTAACAAGGTATGAAGATAAATAGATCCAAGTCCTAAAAGGAGGCGGATCGTTGTATATCAAAATCCCAAATAAAGATCGGAGACAAATGAAGAAGTCGTGGTCCAAATATGAAGAATCTCTCAAAAAGTTCAAGTGAAGAAATTCCTATTATGAAGAGAAGACCATTATGTCATGAACGTCTCTTAAGATTTGAAGTATGAAGTCGCTGCCAAATATCATTCTGAGAAAGGTCTCAAATCGTGAAGCGAGTTATGCCAAGATATGAACTTTATGAGGTCCCGAGAAGCAGTTTTAAAATATTTTGTCCTTTAGCTAACTATTGATTAGATCGTCCTACTTTATTTTCAGCCTAAATAACTATCGAAATAAGTCAACAATGCATCCTCGTGATAATTCAAGACAACAATAAAATATAAGAGATACACCTAGGAATAAGGGAGTCTAAGTGAATAATTGGGCCACATGAGTTTGTGATAGTTTGCTAACTTATAATAACAATGATCTCGTTTTTAAGCTTGGTATGGGGAATGTGAAACTTGAGGATGATGAACATTCATGACATTTCCAAAACCCTAAGGTAAGTCTTTGATTTCTTTACTTGTTTTCTTCTTTTTAATATTTTGCAATTTTCTATCTCTTTAATAAAGGCCAATATAGAAGGGGGGTTAGGAAGCAAACCCTAATTTTTTCTCTCTTTTCATGGAGATTTCTGGCGGCCAATCATTCCTTTTTCCCTTACCTTACTGAATTCATAATCATATTCTTGCTCGCTTGGGTGTGGTGATCTATTCTACAATCTTTTTTTAATCATTTGAGATTCATTGGGTTATTAGGGTTTCGTTTTTTTTCCCCAAGGGTATTGAACGATTCTAATAACCTGTGTGTATCTAAAGTGACTAAGATTCGATTTGTTAACTTGTAGCCATATCGCTGATCATTGATTGGTTTACGTTTTCAGTTCGGGTTGTGGTTACGGTTTGTGCGCTATTTGTTATTATTGCTATTTACATTGTGAAATCTCGTGTTTGATCAACAAACTCTGATTATCCTTGAAACTAAATTCGTTTTGGTATCTAGGGTTTACTGTTCATCTTACGATTAGGGTTTGTTTCTGGTTTTGGAAGCGTTTTCTGTTTGGGTTGCTTCACCCTTGGAACTGCTGATTGTGACTGTTGGAGGTGGATATAGAGAGATGGAAAAGGGTTTCCTTAATGGGGTTCGTGGCAATAAAGGAGATAACAACCTTAAGCCCGATCTGATTGTTAAGGATATTGCTAAGAGGATTAAGAATATTGATGGGGTGTTGATAGGAAAAGACGGGAAACCTATTGTTGCTAAACGAGGATTACCTACTGCTGGTTTAGCTGCTACTATTGTTGATCAGAATACGCCTAGACCAGATCCTCACAACCCTGCGGACAAGCCATTGAAATCAATTCTTAAAAATCAGGGGCAGGCGTCTAACATGGTGGTTGCTGGTGTGTCTTTTGTTGAGGGTAGTGATACAATGCAGATGCATGTACAAAGTCACAATGCTAATGTGACTCCTATGTCATGTGCTGATGTGTTGGTACACAATACTTCAAAAAAGGTGAACTTGTCGCTGCTTATTAGTGATAAAGGTATTCCGGGTGCGGATATAACTCTTCCTAATGATGTGGTAGATGAAAAAGTTGATAAATTCGCGAACACATTATATGGTTACTTTATTGGAAGACGGCATGCATTTCCCATTGTTGAAAACTATGTTAAGAACGCTTGGGCAAGATTTGGTCTTAAAAGAACCATGTTTCATCATGGGTTTTTTTTCTTTCAGTTCTCAACTAGGGCTGGTATGGAGCAAGTACTTTCTAATGGTATATGGCATATTAGGTTAATACAAATTATGCTAAACATTTGGAATCCAACTAAGAAGCTGATTAAGGACGATATTAAAACGGTGCTGGTTTGGGTTAAATTGCATAATGTACCGGTTGTTGCTTATTCAGAGGTCGGACTGAGTTTGATTACTTCTAAGTTTGGTAGGCCTGTTATGTTGGATGCTCACACATCGGATGTATGTGTTAACTGGTGGGGACGTTGTTCGTATGCGCGGGCCCTTACTGAGGTGAGTGCGGAAAAGGCTCTTGTAGAATCTTTTGTAGTGGCTGTACCTATTCATGGTGAGGAGGGACATTCATTGGAAACGATCTCTGTTGAGTATGAATGGAAGCCTCCGAGGTGTGATACGTGTAAAATTTTTGATCACCTGAATTCGGAGTGCCCAAAGAAGAAGAAAGTTACTATTCAGGTTGTGAACCGTGGAGCTGAACATACACATGAATATGGCTGGAATAAACAGATTCCAAAACCTACACCCCGATGCATTGAAGGTATTAGGTTTTCTAAACCTAAATCTGTGTGGGTAATGAAATCTTCTAAACCGTCATCTTCTAACAACAATAGTAATCACAATAGCAGATCTAAGGTTTCTGATAACCTTAATTTGTTGGAGCTAAAAAATTCTTTCGATAAGTCAAAGGAGGATGGTGCGATTTCTAATGTGGTTCAGCAAGTGGATTCGGGAAGTGGTAATCAAGATACAACGATGACTGTGAGTACTCAGGTTCCAACTGTTCAGGAAAAGACGAATGGTAAGGAGGTTGAAAAGGAGGATGTGGCTTCTTCTAGTAAACCAAAATTATCATTTGGTGATAAAGACCTTGCGAACTTTAGTGATTCTGATGAAGAGGAAGTTTTTGCTTCCATTGAAGACTATGAGGCTTATATGTCATCCATAGGAGGGTAATACACTTGAAGAGGAATTTGATACTTATGATGATTATTACATGGATCAAATACGTGATTTGCCTGGCCAAATTAAAGATTTCCATGATTTTAGAGTTCTTCATAGTGGTAGGAAGTAGAATGTTTTTTAAGCAGTCATGAGAGTAATGTCCTCTTGTGTAGTGATTTTGGGTTTAGCTTTATGTTTAAGCATGGTTGTTGCCTATGTAACGGGCTTAGATGTAGGATTTCACCTACATCCGTTGTACTTAAGTGTTTTTTGGCGTAATATATTTTACCGGGGTTTTTCCCCTTTACCCAAAAAAATAAAGGCCAATATGGATTGATTGTGATGGAAAATGTAAAACTTGCTTTGTAATTAATGCATTGCATGAGAACATTGCAATGGTCAGGGGATTTAATAAGTGTGAAAACATTTATCCTTTTACCACTTAATTATAATAATAACCAAGCCAAAACGTGTATTTTATGTCATAAATGTCGGAATTATGCGTGGTTTGTGTTTTTGTTGTGATTTAGGACCAAAATGTGAAAAGGGAAGAAAACGCGGGCTTTTACGGGCTTTTATAGAAAAAAAAGACAATAGACGAAGTCAAAAGATCAAGAGTGCAAAAAGAACGGAAGTGCAAGGCCTATTCTGAAGATTTATCGAAGAAAAAGTCTAAAGACGGAAGTTTAATAAAGCCGAAGAAATCAAGTCTATTTTATGAAGAAATTACAAGACGAGTTTAATTAATCCCGAGACAAAGTCGAAAAAGACGAAGAATTTAGAAGACGAAAAGACGAGAAAGAAAGAAAGAAGGAAGCAACACATTCTTAACCTCCCTAATCACTATAAATACCCTCCTAATGACACATTAGGAGGTGTTGGCTATTTTGACAAACTAGTCTTCCATTTAATTACTTGCACTTTTCTTAATGTCATTTACTTAGTTGCACCTTTAATATCTTGTCTTGCACCTTGAATTTGTAAGCTTTTAATTCTTGCTTTTACTTTTAATTATTGAATCTTAATTTTAATCAAGTTCTTAATTAATCTCTCATTCTACCTTTCTTGTCTTGATTTAATCTTTGTTTTTATGTGCTTATTGTCATGCTTATTTGATTAATTGTTATGTTTTTATGTTTATGATTGTGTTAGCTTATTGATTTTATAGCTTATTGTGTTTTTCTTAAATTTAATTAAGTGCTTAATAGTTAATTTTTATAAAAACCAGCCCTTAATCTTCAGTTCCGTAATGTTGAGAGAGGTGAATCCTCTAAAACAAATGTAACGGGTCAGAATCCTAAGAAGGCAGATTCTTTGCTTAAGAAGGGTTTCCTGAATAACAGAACCTCGAGTTTTGTAGCTAAGACTAATGATAAGGATAAGAGGTCTCATAATTCTTTTGGTGCTCTTTGGGATAAGATGGATGATGGTACAGATTGGGAGGATGGTCTTAAGACCAAGGAAGGTGTAGTCAATGAGAGTGATAGTGAGGTTGAAGAAGTCATATCGATTGATGATCGGCATGGTTCTCATCAGCCTGGTCCATGATGATGTTTTACTTTCATTGTTCATGCACCTTTAGGTGGTTTTTTCCTATTGGTGTTATTTGTTTTGTAATCGTTTAGTAGGTCATATGGCATGTCATATGATGTAGTGGTTGTTCAGGCTTTTGCTTGAGGTTAATGTAGCATTGCAGCTACATTCCATTGTACTTCAATGTTTTTGGGAATATATTTTACCGGGGTTAGGATTCCCCTTTACCCAAAAAAAAAAAAGTTTTCAAATTTTGGCTTATTAGCTTTTTCTTAAATTTGATTTGGTTAAAGTTTTAGCTAAGTGCTTATTTAGTTTTTAGCTTATTTTGATTGTGCTTAAAATTGTTTCATTATCCGGGTTCTTTATAACCCTAGTATTCCGTATAGCATCTTCAAGCAACATTCCGATATGGCTTCCCCACTTGATTCCGGATAGTGGTAGTTGTGATAATTCCGGATAACGAGTTAAACTTCAATTCCGGATAAGCATACAACAACATATTCCAGATAAGTCTTTCGAGATGTATTCCCGATAAGGTTTCAAGTATAATATTCCGGATAGTGAGGAGAACTTGGATTCCGGATAAGCTCAGCAATTGCGAATTCCGGATAAGAAGTGGAAACAACTACAATGCCTTCGGTATCTGCTGCCCCTGGGTCTGCAAGAAATGCTAACTCCTCTGAATCCAAAATCTTCCCCTTAGACTGAGCATCAACCAAATACATCTTCACACGAAACCATGCATCATCCCTTCTCCTTTTCGGCTGAGTGCATTCCCTAGCCATATGACCTTGTCCTCGACAATTGTAGCAAGTCACAACCTTTTTAGGACCAATAGGACTCCCATTTCCACTAGCTTGAGAATTCACAGCTTGATTGTTCCCAGTCCTTGTAGGAGGTCCATATGAATTTTTCCTTCCCTGAATAGGTTGCACCGTCACTTGACCATCTTGAACAGTGGCTTGTTGTCGAGGATTTGATGAGGTGCGGAGCTGATTGTTTGTTGGTGGAAATCCTCTAGTTGCAACAAGTTTTGACAAGTAGGCTGTGAGATGGTTTAGAACATCAGCTGGCGTATCATTTGGAGTAAAGACCGGTGCTTGGATTGGTGGAAGTTCATTAGAGTAGAAAGCTTGTGCTGGTTGTGCTTCTATTGGAAAATATCCTTGCTGAGGAGTATAGCCCAATGGAGAAGTGTTGGCTTGTGATGGTGATGTCTGATATTGTGGTTGTTGTGGAAAATATTGTTGATGAACACTTTGTTGATATTCTTGCTGTGGCATCATAGGTGGTTGATAAGATGGTTGCTGATAGATGTGTGGTGGTGGCTGCTGCAAGTATGATGGTTGTTGATAAGTATAAGCCATGTTTTGTTGAGAAGCATACATAGCAAGTGGATCATGAACTTGAGGTGTAGACAACCGAGCCTCGATCACATGGCATTCGTGTTGTTGAAGAAAAGCTTGAAGTTGATCCACATTGGTGTTATGCAAGTCCTTAGCCAATTTAACATTCGTCACGTATTTTTTCCATTCTTGAGGAAGAGTGTTCAAATACTTGGTGTTCAATTGAAAGGTAGGAATTGCCATGCCATAGATATTAAGCTCATTCAACAATAGGGTAAATCACAGATAGTAATCATTGAGAGTCTCCCCTGGCACATAGGCAAACTTATCAAAAGTATCATAAAGCTTACACTCTCGTTCTTGTTTAGTTAACGAGGTGCCTTGCATTAGAACACGAATTCTATCCCATAACTCTTTGGCAACTTTATGTTTGCTGACGAGTTTGTAGACATCTGGAGGAAGGGCTTGGAGAATGATGTTTGTAGCATACTTATCACATTTATCTTAAATCTTCATATCTCCAGTCAACTCACCCGTTGTGCGAGGACGAGTAGTCGTACCTTCCGTCACTGTACCATAATCTAATGGTCCATTGAGCACGATGCCCAAATTAGATGTCCATTCTCCTTGTTCAACATATAAAGTTCCATTCGGGAAGCCCATTCCTCATACATAGTCTTCACCAACATTGGTGGACGGTTATCCGTACCCGAGAGGATGGACTTATCCGTAAGAGATGTGTACTCCATTTCAATAAGTTAAGATTTACAAAGTTGATCGATCAATGAAATAAGGTTAAGTGTTTTTGTGTTGAAGTCGAGAAACAATGTTAAAATCCCTTAAAATATGTTCTCGATAAACCAAAAATTCCAAGTCAAAATTACACACGATCGAAATTTTTTATGGAAAAATTTGTGATTATCGGAATGCTGATCGGAATGTCAGATCGGAATACCAGATCGGAATGTCAGATCGGAATGTCCAGATCGTAATGTAACCCTGTCGGAATGATGATGGTATCGGAATGCCTAGATCGCAATGCAGAGCGATCGAAATGTTCAGATCGCAAAGAACTATCGTAATACTCAGATCGCAAAACCTATCAGAATACTCAGATCGCAATGCTCAGATCGCAAAGTAACTGACAAAATCCAAGCAGAGTAACGACTTAAAATACTTCCTTATACCCGTCGGAATCCCAGATCGCAAAGCACGATCGGAATGTCCAGATCGGAATAAGTAATAAAACCCACGTATCGCAATGTAGAACCAAACCCTTTCCGATGGTAAGGTTATTGCGATGGAAGTCCACGTTCAACTTGTACTTTCCGATGGATGTTTCTACTAGAATTTCGAAATGAAGAACACAACCTTTTTTGCACTTTTGATCCAAGAAAACTGATGTTTTAATGTAAACCAAGATACCAAGAACACTCTTAAGCACGAATCCCTAAGTTACACTACTTTAAACTACGATCAAACACAAAAAATTTTGAAGATTTCGGCAAAACACACTTATACTATACGAATTGTTTAGAAAACAATACGCAACACAAAAACAAACCTATATTTCATCCCAAGCTCTTGATACCATTTGTAGGAATGTAAATCTATACTTATGTTTTTAGAGAGAGAAAGTGATAGAGAGATGGTGGATTACACACTTTAGAGAGAGAAAGTTAAAAGGAACTATGTGTAAATTATGAAACCACACCCCTCTCCATCAAAGGAGAGGGTTTATATACCCAAGCTTTGTAATGGGCTTGGGTTTACACGTTTGGGCCGGCCTACACAAGTTGTAGGCTAGGCTTGAACTTGTTTGTTAAATAACGAAAGTTAACTAAACTACGAGCTATTACATAGACTATCGTTGGAGTGACCGATCCTTCTTAATACGTAAAACGTATTTCCAACATGAATCTTAGAATCAATATATTGCTGATCATCATACACAGCATTTAATTGTACCTCAGCCATTGGCTCCTCATCATATATGGGTCTGATATCTGCATCATCGGTTGCTTGATCATTCCCTGAGTTGTTGCTGGTATGCTACTTTTCTGATTCTGTCCCGCTGCTTTCTGTGCTAATCGAACAAGCATCCAATGTTTGGCCATCATCGACATTGCTCTCGTTCTTCTGTATTAATCTGTTATTCACCCTTCTTTCAACTTTTAGTTTATGACATGTTCTTTCAGCAATGGACTTCCTTACAGCACTCATGTGTTGAAGAAATGTCTCCTTGAATTCTTGAACTTCTAACCGAGTATATTCAAAGAAGTATTTGTTGATGAATTCTCGATCAAAGTGTACAGAGACCTGTATATCAAAGAATTGCTGAAACTGATTCTCGAGAACCAAAACAGCATCTATGGATTCAACCTCTTGAAATTCATCGTTGGTAAGTTGTTGTTCAAGGTGATCTACATTGAGTAGCATTGTGCTTGTGAATGTCTCAACATCTTGTCTAGTGAGTGACATGAATACCCGTTTGAATCCAAGTTCGACGCGAGTGCCTTTTAAATCGTCATTTGAAATAACTTGAAGGTGTGACTGGAGTGATCTAAAGTGTGTCAGGCATCGTTCTTTTGAAACAGACATCTTGGATTTGAGTGCATGCACATCTTGTGTTACGGAATCCATTATGAGTGTTTCAGATGATGAAGTGATTTTGGATCTTAAGTAGATATGGTATGATTGAGTTGTGGTTAAAATTACGAAAATTCTGATTTTCTCTCAATCCGACAATAAATTTCTCAGTCCGACAAAACGGTAAACTCAAAAAATATTGAATTCCCAAAGATTGAATTCAAATTAGAAATAACCAACAACTAGTAGGGAAAAATTTTTGAAAAGTGAAAACTTTATCGAAAAATAAAACCTAAAAAATATGAAATTTAGCCTAAAATTTTGAATTTTGGTCCGAAAATTTGAATTTTTTGTCGAAAATTTTTTCGCATCGCCAAAATTTGAAATCGAAGCTTAAATGGCCTAAAAATGGTATATGAAAAAAAATTTACTATGGTTTTCCCGCCAAAAATATATTTATTTTTTTACTTTCGGAATATGGCTATTTCGGAATAAAGAGATGTTTTCGGATAAATGAGAATTTTCGGAAAAATGAGGTTTTCGGAAAAATGGGGTTTTTCGGGAAAATGAGGTTTTTCAGAAAAAAATGAACTTTTCGGAAAAATTGAAGTTGTCGGAAAAAAATCTGTTTTCGGATAAAAGGTGATTTTCGGATAAACTGGATTTCTTCGGAATAAGTGAAATTTTCGGAAAAACTGAAATCTTCGGATAATAATTCAAATCTTCGGATAAACTTCTTTGGATAAACTGACCATATATCTTCGGAATAATAGCTTAACTTATTTTCGGAAAATACCAATCTTCGGAATCTCAAAACCCTTTTCCGAAAGTTGATTTTCGGAATAACCAAAAACCCCTTTCCGATGATTGTTTGGCCAAGACGACTTATGTGACAATCAGTCAATTTATGGTCGAGATTTTATTCTCAAGTATTATTTAAAATCATTATTTTATTGAATTCACTCACTTTTGGGAAGAAATAAGGGTTTACGTCTTAAAGTAGCATCGACTACGTTTAAACCGGAGAACTCTATGTCACGTGCTTACGTTTACATACACCGTTTTGGTGACAGTCCGACATTTCAGGAAATAAATTTATTCTCGAATATTATTTTGGGAATTTTAATTTGTGTTGGTTCATAAACTAACAAATTTACGAGAAGAGGTTAGGACTTACGTGCATAATTTAGCGTCTTTTACGATTAAACCGGAAACCCTAGGTTTACGTATTTACGTTTTTGAACTCCGTTTTTGATGAGACAATTTTTATTACATTCGTTTTGTGCCGTTGATTCATAATTTATAAAAACATTTTTCATAAAACGACCCAAGGGCACGCAAATTGAGGAAACTAGAATCGAGAAGTACCCGTATGAGACAAGATAACACTTGTCCAACCCCCATAATGGGGCGGCCAAAGCTTAGCCAACACACTTGATATGTGTCAAGTTAAGATGATAACTAAGGACACTTGTCCTTAGCTACACATCAAAACCACTAACATAAACCAACTATCCTCATTTCTTACATGCAACAACTTCAACTCTCTCTCTCACTCTCTCCTTGTGCCGTCCCATATCCACCATAAACCACCTATTTGATCAAAATTTAACCATGAATCTTGTGTTAAATTTGCACACGATGAAAGCCTTTTGAAGACTTGTTGATTGGAGGTGATACTAACATCTACAAAGGAGTTTCCTTGGAGTCTAGGGCTGATTTTTCACAAGGTGTTCATATACTTGGTGAATCTTGAAGGTGGTCTTGGTTTATCATAAGATTGGACATCAAAAACCAAGTCTTATTCTTAACTTACACTATCTTGGTTGGTAACAAGATCATTCCTTCCATTTTCTTGTTATTTTGTAAATGTAATCTTGTATTTTCTTCTTATATGTATATTTATATGATGATGAATGATGATCAAAGTATTATGTGGGGATCTTGTGTTGATAGATTTGGTTAAAAAGACTAAAATC
This sequence comes from Glebionis coronaria, assembly GCA_025667525.1. NCBI lineage: Eukaryota > Viridiplantae > Streptophyta > Magnoliopsida > Asterales > Asteraceae > Glebionis > Glebionis coronaria. The sequence continues at coordinate 340,781,002 of CM046877.1, forward strand.
TACATGAAAAGATGTTAAAATCTTGACTAAAATTATGGGCTGTATAAAACAGTAAGTAACCATATGATAACTTGATAAAATGACTTATATTATTTAATATACTGTAATTTATATGATTTTTACATATGTGAGAGTTTACCACTCAATGGAATCCATAAAATGAGCAAGATAACATCAAAACATTATTAAGGTTCAAATCTGAATAGTCTGTTTTGGACGGGTTTTTAGGGACACTTAGAGGAAGAATGAGGAGTAGCTAAAACGTAGTTAATTGTAGCACATATTATGTAGTTTGTGCTGCCCAAAGTTGAGCTTCTATATCCTTCTAGAACTTAAGATATAGCAAAAACGGTGAAAGTGAGTTTGATAATCAGATTTGGAAATAAAAGTATATATTATAAAATAAGCACTCAAGTAATACTATTATGAAATACATGTGTAAAACCCATTAACTTATGATAATACTTATAAAATAAGTTATATACTTGATAAATAAGTATGAGATTTTTATAAAATTACAAATTGATATGTTTTCTAAGTTATAAAACTATATATATAAGTTTTACGTCTTTTCGGCTAAAACCGAAAGATTAACGTTTTCGTCAAATAAAACTTAGACGGTCGGACCCGTCTAATGTGAACTTTTTATAACTCATCTACTGATATGTAAGTACATTTGACAAGTAAAAACCGATAAAACCCGAGCGTTATAGCATATGGACATTAACGGGCCAAAGTAGCCTTATTGGACAATTAGCCCAACTAGTTTGGCTAAAAACTAATGGACTTACTCATGGGCTTAACCCGCTTGGGCCCAACATATGAGTATAGGCCTGGTATTAAAAGTATCAATGGACTAATATAATGTATTGGACTTTTAATGGGCTTATTGGGCCTTAATATATAAATAAGTTGAAACTAGTGTAACTAGTCAAACATTTGACTAACACATAACAATATAATGTGTATGAAGAGATAAAATCCCACTTGATCATCATCATACTTATAATATCATCATATATTTACATAGCTATTATTTTTAAAGTCACTGGACAAGAGTCTAAGACGAGTATTATTTGTCTAGGTTTCCGTGATTGAGGCATGTACCATACATCCAAATCGTCGATAACCCGCCTTTCCCAATCAACGTGAGTTCATAGCCTCACACTCTTTTAAATATTTTATGAAATGTTTAATAAACCCGCGAGGGAGATAACATGTTAGTTTTAATAAAATAGGACACCAGTTGTCTCGATTGTTTGCTTATTGATATGGAACCGAATGATTATATGACCCGATGAATGATTATATGACTCGATGAATGAAATGAAATGGATTATTATAGTTAGGTTATGTCACTAAAAGTCCCATTAGCACGAATTGTGAACTACCAGGATTTGGTAGACGCTTATTCATATAATAGTACTATTTGGGGAAGATCACCCCAGTTCGCGCCTTGACGGTTGATCCCCATCGTGCCACATTGATTGGTAAGCGAATTTATGTATGAGAAGATTTATATAAGCGTGATTATTGTGACGACACGCTGTTTTAGATGGGCAAGGAATTTCGGGTTCGCTACCCTTTGTTTGTTATAGTAAGGTAGCAATGTCATGCGGCTTATAATAATCTAATATTGAAACTACTGATGTGCGAATTGAATTATAATATATTGCTTGACTAGCAATACAGGGTCTTATTATTGATATTATGTTCGTGTTTTTGTTTTACATAACCATTATCCTATAACGGTTTTTATTAAACTTTATACAACGTTATAAACGTATTGTATGATATTTTTACGACAATGGTTCGTATAATGGTTTTGAAGGAAGAAGCCTATATTATGATTTACGAATAAGAATTGTATAAAATGTCTTTGGCCTATTTTATGGCCTATTAAAAAGATTTGTACAAAATTATTTTTGGTAATAATTATATATCGATGATATATTAATGGTTTTTATTAAACTCTATGAATTCACTCGGCGTTTTCGCTGAGTTTTTAACATGTTTTATCTCAGGTACTTGAAGGTAATTCTCGGGAAGACGACAAGAATTTATGGCCCGCATTCAAATAAAATTTCCATTCAAATGTTTTGTAAAAGTGTATGAAATACTATGACTTGGGACCTATGTAATTTGATATTTATGAATGGAAAATGATTTAGTATTAAACGACACGATTTTTAAGCGTTGTATATGATTTGAGTAATGTGCTATCCCGTAACACCAACGACTCTTCCGCTGAACTAAAGTATGAATATTTGGGGGTGTTACAGTTTGGTACTAGAGCTCTCGTTATAGAGAACGAAAGATTTTTAAAACCAATGTTTTGAATAAAACATTTCAAAATCTTTTAACCATAAATATTTTTAAATAATATATATATATATATATATATATATATATATATATATATATATATATATATATATATATATATATATATATATATATATACGCTCCTCGTATAACCTTTACAAAATTCTCTCTCCCCTATGGGGCGATTTCCGGCGCCGCCACCACCAAGGTTTTCCGGCTTAATCCTAATCTAATGAACGCCTCTCTACCTATATATTACTAATATCGGTCAATTCTGATGATGTCTTTGATTTCCATTGTGGTTTTCATTGATTTTCGCTAGATCTGCTTGTTATTGGTGTGTAGGGTATGCAATCGTTTATTATGGTTGGGTGACTGTCTAGGTGGTGGCGTCGGAATGTTTTCGTCCCATAACAGGCGTAGCGAATTCCTAACCCTAATTTTCTAGGGTTTCGTTTCTTGTGTCCTATTTTTCTAGGGTTGCTACGCCATGGGTGCTTCTGAATGGAGGATCATTCTTTTGTTTGGGGTAGCCTGGTGGTTCTATGAGGCTGCGTGTTTTTAACGAAACCCTAATCTTGTTAGGGTTCTTTTCAGGTAATGTTTTTGGTGGTTTGGTTAGCCGCTATTGGTTTGGATCTTCAATGCTGATCACCGAATCGCTATGGTTGTAGAGATTCATTTTATTTGTACGATCTAACCATGTTCATGGTTGTGAATCGGGAAATCCTTATTTTTAGGGTTTCGCTTTGGTTAGCTAATATATTCAGATTCGCTGCTCATGCCTGGTTGTCAGCACGTTGTCATGGTTTGATGCATGGCGACGGGGACCTTCGGTCCTTATGACTACTCAGGGTTTGATTGTTTTTTGGTTAGGAGGTTGGTTGATGCTGGAGATGTTGACTTGGGACTGGTCGTGGTAACGGGGAGGGGAGAGGGGAAATCTCGAAATCATTAGGGTTGTGTAGCATGTGGGTATCACGTGACCTGCATTGATATTCATTCCTATCTTCGAGTGATTTGGCATGGAAGTACCTGATAGACAGGTAAGAAGTCGTGTACGTCATAATCAATATTCTTATCATGAAGACGGAACGATGGCTTTTTAGTTTTATAAGTTGGAAACGATGTCATTTTTATTGTTTATATTAATTTTCGTGTTCCACGTATTCAGTAGTCATAAGAGTGGCATGTCATTCTTATGTAGGTGTTTTGGTTATCGCACATTATTTAGGTGCTGGTTGTAGCCTATGTAACGGGCCGTGATGTTAGGACTTCACCTACATCCGATTGTACTTCAACGTTTTTTGGTGTAATGCATTTTACCGGGGTTTGATACCCTTTTACCCAAAAAAATATATATATATATATATATATATATATATATATATATATATATATATATATATATATATATATATATATATATATATATATATATATATATATATATATATATATATATATATATATATATATATATATATATATAACTTGGATTTATATATGTTGTAATTTGATTATATGATTGTTTGATGATTATTTTAATACTTATACGAGGTATTTATACGACGTAGATTGTCACAAGAAACCCTAACTCCCCTAGCAAATCAATCGAAGTTATTCCCGCAGGAATTCTAACTATTCTAGATCTAAACCAAGTTGTGGATATTTATGATCCCAACAAAATGGTTGATATTCGTAGAAATGTTGATATTAGTTGATTGAAATCTTGAAGAAGAAATGGCGAGATTAAATCTGATATCGATGTCATGACGATCTTTCCTTATAGAGTGGAGTTTGACAAAACCTTAACACCTAGAAAGGTGTCATCTGATTCGTTGTCACCCAATTCTTAAATTGAAATAAAAAAGGTGAATGTTGCACTTAAGGCTGTCATTGGAGCCTTTACCCAAAAGCCTCATGCCACTAGTACCTTTCCGAGAAGTCTAATTGAATGTGTGAGTCATTTCATACTAGTGACTCATTTGATAACTATTGTTGTAAGAGATATAGGATTGGAAAATGAGGTAGGATATCGCATTGAGTATAAGTTGGTTGAAACTTGAATAAAGTCAAATTTAACTCGTATAGAATATGAGATTGTTAAGAGGAAGTCGTTAAGTCCTGTGATTGAATTATAAAGTTTTAAATGATTGTTTGTTTCATGTTAATGGTTGTTCCTAGACCATTGTCCAATGACGAGGATGCCCAGTGTCCAAGAAATAGATAGAAGAAATCTTCTTCTGGATTGGGACCGATTGATCTTTCGGGACAGGTGGAACACCTAATGACTCTTGTAGATTAGTATTCATTGTGGTATCTTTTAAAATCCCTAACTTAACTGAGACATCAGTTGGTAGGATGAGTCCTTGGAATTGTATGACATGGCGACACGTAATGTGTTACGGTACAATTTTTGACTTGTTTGTGATTAATGAGAAGACTACCTTTGATTGCTAAATCCTACATGTATCGATGTTATCTATCTTTTCTTGCTTCTTCCTAATGCTCGCATTAGTGATGCAACCATTGAACAAGTACTCATCTCGATTTGAGTTACGTTATGGATTATTCTCTTTGTATTCCTGAGTGCCATCGAGGTCATGAACCTCATGATTATTTGGCTAAGCTCATTTCCTATCATATTGTAGTTAGTTCTTCGTGAACAACTTTTCATCACTCTTTTGCAGATCACTCATTATTTTTATAAATTAAAACAGTGTCCCTTGAGAAAAATTGAATTTCCATCACCATATGGGTTATTTAAACTGAGACTTATAAGTATCGTTATCGAAATAATGTTGTTTATGAATCACTTTGGAAAACTTAATTGTTTCCATAACAAAGAACATCTCTGTAAATTCATTTTGATTCTTGTTTCAAAATTAAGCATGAAAATATATTTTAAACATGATGACAAAGTTTTGACGAACTGAGTATTGCATCATTAATCCTAAAATTGTATATAGTTGCGCGCCTACATACAATTTGGAAGGGACCATGCAAGGCTGATTAGTAGTCACCATGAAAGTGTTAATAAACACTACATTTTCTTTGAAGTTGTGAAAGATTAAACTTTATGAAATCTACAAGAAGTGCAAAAATTGGGACATATTGTTAGAGACACCTACATATGTGCCCGTACCATTTATTTTCTGAATAGAATTTAATCATCTGTGGAAATTGTCTTATTTGACGATTGACCTCCTCTCCTTGTCCAATTCTCTCATGATAAGATTCTTTAGAATAGTATTTGATTACCGAATGTTGATTCCCGGACTGGCTCTATCGACGTTTCTACCATTTCTTTTGATTAGATTCCACTTGAATGACATGGGTAACGATCCGAGGTGCTTTCGAATGCGTACTCAAATCATGAAAACATGGGATATATACATATTCGTTAAAGTTTTCGTTTGTATCTGATTTGAAATTCTCTCGGGTAAATCATGCGTTGACCTTACTCTTTTAATGGTAGTTATGTCTCTAGATATCCTTGATTTGTGAAGGATTATGAGTTATTATTAGTCTTTTCACATCTTATCAACGACAATAAAACTGAAAAGTTGGTAGTGCCATTAGAATGGATTGATTGATTATGACATGATATAATTGTCTAAATTGATGGGAACTCGAGTAGAATCCCCCTAAAAGATAAGATGTTGATTACCAAAGGTGACCTAAATAATTCCCGATGGGCGACCATATCCTGCATTTAGGCTTGAAATTATACCAGGAATGGTTATGAATTAGTCATAGATCTTGTAATCTAGAAAAAACCTAAAGTAAATTTATTAAAAGATGTTCCTGCTATCTGAAACTTTCGGAGGTATTTGCTGGTGAATTACCAAGACTTTCGCCATTAAGGCATGTCGAATTTGGTATTGATTATATTCCTGGTACTGCACCTATGGCATGTGCACTGTACGTCAGCACCATCTGAATCGAAAGTGTTACCGTACAACTGAGAGAGTTGTAGGGGAAAGCTTTTATTCTACCGAGCTCGTCATTATGAAGAGCTATGGTGTTATCATTCCTTATATTTATTGATTACCGTGAACTAAGTAAATTGACGATCGAAATCGATATCCATTATCCAAGATGAAGGATTTATTCAAAAATATGATCCACAGCATGGTTATCATCAACTTCGCGTTGGCGAAAAAGGATTATCTATTCCAATCACTACATCTAGAACTCGTAATGAACATTATGAGTTTCATGTTATGTTGTTTGGATTGACCTATGCACATGTAGCATCCATAAATTTGGTGAATCACGTGTGTAGGCTATAATTTGATAAATTTATGCTTGTGATCATTAAGGACCATTTGTATTTTTATAAGAATAGGAAGGAGTTAATAATTGTTTATAGACTGCCCTGAGTTGGCCGAGCAATGAAAACATGTACCTTGAGTATTTAACATGTGATTTAAGACTTGATCCTTTACATTATTTGACCATGTGGTTAATGGTAATAGAATCTATATTGACTCTTCAAGGGTTGGAGCCATTAAGGCTTTGGGTTATACCAGAAAGAAAGTGCAAAAATGTTTTGACAAATAACCATCAAAGGATTTTTAAGGAATTATTCCCTTATACCCAGATTATTTAACTAAACTCCCTTAGGAGTAGATGTTTGTGTATATCTCAAGACAAGCTAAGAGGGATTGAGGAAACCATTTAAACCACGACTTGAAATTTGAAACGACAATTTTTGCTTTTTAACTAAGAAAATTTTGACCAAAGTATAAACAAAGATTTTTCAAACATTCACAAATCTTATTAGTTATTCTCGATAAATCGACAAAAATCGTGTTAATTAAATTCAAATTATTTTGAACATTTTCCTATAATTGGACGGACTAAGAAATTTGAAACTTTTTACGTTTACGTTTCATAAAATTAAATATTTATTATTTAATTACTTGTAATATTTATCGACGCTATAAACGTCGGATTGAGCAAAACTAATAAAGATAATAGTTGAGACGAGACTAAAACTTATAAAATATGAAGAACGAATTTTTGAATGAACACGGTCATAATATATATTTCATCGGGGAAGGTGAATGTAGATACTGACACATTATGTAGAAAGAATAAATAACCAATTAAGATATGTTCCTTAATATTGACTGTGCAAAATAATTTGCCCGAACAATTTAAAAATAGCTGATGCTTGTAAGAAGGATAATATAGATAATAAATGATGACGTATAGTCCCCAGCCGGGTCATGAACCCGGCCCACGGGTACTACCCGCATCCGTCCCATTACTGATGGGTGGGATTAATGTCATTTAAGCTTATGGGCTTAGATGAACAGTAACCGCACACATGTGTGCGGCCCACGGCCTGGCATGACCGGTACAGGGTTAGACAGAATCATACTCTTATTACGATTAGGATTTACCCCAAAGAAGAGGATATTCACTCACCATAATTAGAAGATAACAATCAAACTAATTCTGGTACTTATCCTTTCCTTGGGGCCGAAGCATCAATGACAGCCCATTAAGTTTTCACTGCCTATATAAGGAACCCCCAAGGGTTCCACAAAGGTATTACATTCTACACACTCACAACTCCTCCGATTATTAAACCCTAACCGATTACTTACTCTCACGCCGGAGTCTAATCGTGGGATACATTCCCACGGTAAGCCTAACGCGTGTTGTTTTAGTGTGCAGGATCCCAACAAGATATTTCACTTGGTGCAGGAGCCGGACCCCAGCCAACCCGAATTGAGCCTAATTCAGGTCTAGCAAGGATCATCCAACTTTTGTATCAACAAGTTGGCGCCATCCGTGAGGCCAATACACTAAGTTAGAGCAAATCTCATCTCAATTTCTCTCAATGACGAAAGTACATCCGCAAGGAAACCCCAGGAACACGAATCATGCGAATCGAAAGTCCACAGGGGACGGGATACTCATTCCCACTAAGTCCCCTGGCAACCAAACAGGTGGACCAAATAACCGGAGCTTTTGTCAGTCCATGGGTGGAGCAGGCACATCCGCTATACCCCACTACCAACCTCGACCTTAGACAACCCTGATCCAGGGAGCTCGCCTAAGTCCCCTAATAAGGAGCCGCGCTGGCCATCAACCAAGGAAGAAGTGGATGTCGAACCACTTAGAGGAAGATCTCACTCGAGTTCTCACACAGAACTTCGAGAGGATCGTTCCAGGAATCGCATCCAGATTGAACCTAGGGAGGAACCTCCAATCTTAGCTCAACTTTGGCAGTGCCGGACCCGACACCTCTCCTCAGAATCAAATGAAGCGAAGGGCACGACCCCAGGAACGAAACCTCTTTGAGGAAATCCCCCAAACAAGGAATGTGTTCGAACGCATAGGGAATCACATTATGCAGGAACTACTACAATCCCGTGAGGAGGGCGAAAGGTCTGACGATTCAGCCGAACGACCAGATCTGGAGCTAACCAGAACTAATCGCCGCACAAGTGTCTGGGACAGGATGAATACCGGGAAGAAGGCTCCTAGCTCTTATCACAAGAGCGATCCTCAACCAAAGAATGGGGCACCGCCCACTTCTCCCGGTCCATCAGGAGAGGATTCAGATGACCATCCACCCAAGCGTCGCCGACACAGGCGTACTCCCCCACCGCCACCAGACAATGAAGAGTACTATGACGGCCCCTATTATCGCGAGGTGGAAGCAGCAGATCTCTCCCGCCCATGGTGTGATCCAAATCTCACCCGTCCATGGGCTGATCCCAGGGAAGATCCTTTTACCCTCCGCATACGGAATTACTCTGAGGATACAAAGCGTCGCATGCCGGCGTGTGTCAAAACCTATGATGGGACTGGTGATCCGGATGATCACCTAAAGATATTTGACACTCAGGTGAAAATTGAACGATGGCCCATGCCTATATGGTGCCAAATGTTCAATTCAACCTTGATCGGCAATGCTCGTGATTGGTTTGAGGGACTTCCTCCCCGAAGCATTGACAACTTCACTGAACTGCGTACCGCATTCAAAAACAATTATACTCAGCGAAAGAAATATAATAGGGACCCAGTCTCATTGGCAACCGTCGAGCAACGCCCTGGGGAATCTACGGAGGCCTTCATCGAACGCTTCAATGACGAGTGCACAGGCACAAAGACATCGCCAGAACTTCTAAAAATTTCCGATTATATGCACGCCATAACAGACAGGGAATTAATCAAACGTCTCAATGACAAGCGACCGGAGAAGTATGACGACCTTATGGAAAGGGTCAGGAACTTCATAGAGGGGGAAACCACGGTAGCCGCAGCCTACCCTTCAAAAGGAAACAGCTATCGATCGAACGACCAGTCCAGGAGACAGTCGGGTGGTCAAAGCAACCAAGGCAGTGGGAGGAGCTCGGACTACAAGAGCCAAAACAAAGGAGGACGGTCGGAGGAAAAATTTACCCCTCTAAAGATGTCCTACCGGGAGATCTTGCTGACAGAAGGGGCCAACTTCCCGAGACCTCCCCCAATGACGACTTCAGTGGACTGTCGTCAAGGAAATCGCTTTTGTGAATTCCACAACGATAAGGGCCATGGCACGGAGGAATGTATCCAGCTCAAGAAGCACATTGAGTCACTGATCAAGTCAGGCAAACTCAAACATTTGGTCAAGGATTGGAAGGAAGGAAAGGACAACAAGAAGTATGACAAGAAGGATCCCCAAAAGGACAAACCTTCAACTATATACATGATCCAATCAAGCAGCGCCGCACAAGGCAGAAAATTAGTCAAAAATTTTCGCGCGGCAGAGAAATCTCATTCCCTCCCATTACGGCAAGCGATGTAGCCGATGCACCTCTCACGATTGAGATAAGCATTGGAACACACAATGTCCGCTGTATGTATGTGGATGTAGGGTCATCAGCAAAAGTACTATACGAACACTGTTTCGTACAGTTACGACCAGAAATAAGAAGCCAATTAGTACCGGCCACATCGCCGCTCATCGACTTTCGTAGAGACACCATCTGCCCAATAGGACAGCTGGGTCTGCTTGTAACCATTGGGAATGAAGAGCATTCCACCACGGCGTGGATGAACTTTATGGTGATACGCTCACACTCTCCATACAAAGGGATCATAGGCAGACCAGGTATCCTGGCCATACGGGCAGTACCCTCCACAGCTCACGGAATGATTAAATTCCCTGTGGAAGGAGGAATTGTCACTATCTATAACACAATCATACCAGCATCCGAATTTCATGCTGTGACAACACCGGTTCCACCTGTTTCCCCCAAGGATGGATCACCACCTCCCAATTGGAAGGTGGCAATCCATTCTGATTATCCGGAACAAGAGGTATCCATAGAGGGAACACTCTCGGATAGCGGCAAGAGGGCCATGTGCTCTCTCCTAAAAGAAAACTTAGATGTATTCACATGGGAGCCCAAGCATATGACGGGCGTACCGCGTGCGATAGTAGAACATAAGCTCCAAATCCGCCAAGGATATCCTCCCGTTAAACAAAAGAAGCGCGGCCAGGCACTAGAACGCAACCAAGTAATATTGGATGAAGTACGGAAATTGGTGGATGCAGGTATTATGCGCGAGTTATACTACCACGAGTGGTTATCCAACCCGGTCATGGTCAAGAAGCATGATGGGAGCTGGCACATGTGCGTGGACTTCACGGATCTGAACAAAGCCTGTCCGCAGGACTGCTATCCGTTACCGGAAATTGATTGGAAGGTGGAATACCTATGTGGATATCCCTTTAAGTGCTTCTTAGACGCATACAAAGGATACCACCAGATCCAGATGGCGGAAGAGGACGCGGAAAAGACGGGGTTCCATACTAGTCAAGGCGTATACTGTTATACAAAAATGCCATTCGGACTAAAGAACGTCGGGGCAACATATCAGCGGCTTGTTGACAAAGACTTCGACTCACTGATAGGCCGCAACCTTGAGGTCTATGTTGATGATTTAGTCATCAAAATTCATACGGAGGATGCACTTCTCCGTGACGTCCAAGAGACGTTTGACACATTGAGGAGGATTAATATAAAACTGAATTCAAAGATATGCACGTTTGGGGCAACGGAAGGGATGTTCCTTGGATATATGATTGACCCAAACGGCATCAAGCCTTGCCCGGAAAAGACGGACGCGGTAATACAGTTACCATCTCCCCAGACGCGAAAAGAAGTACAATCATTAAATGGGAAGCTGGCCGGGCTAAACAGGTTCTTGTCGAAGAAGTTACTCCCCCTATTCAAAACACTCAAGAAGTGCATCAAGAAGGGAGATTTCCGGTGGACAAAGGAAGCGGAGGAAGCTTTTGGTCAGCTCAAGCAACACCTCGCAACTCTTCCCATGCTAGTGGCCCCCTGACCCAAGGAAGAGCTCATCATGTATCTGTCGGCCACACATGGAGCAATAAGTGCGGTACTCATGACTGATAGGGACACAGTCCAAACTCCGGTCTACTTCATAAGTAGAACACTACAAGGGCCGGAGTTGAATTATTCTTCTATGGAGAAATTGGTTTTGGCATTAGTGTTTGCCACGAAACGGTTACGCCGGTACTTTCAGGCGCACCCAATTGTGGTTATTACTGTTCAAACAATAAAACAAGTCATCTCTAGACCAGGCATGGCCAGTAGGCTACAGAAGTAGAGCATTCTGTTGGGAGAGCATAACATCTCTTATAGACCAAGGACAACTGTTAAAGGCCAAATCTTGGCAGATTTCTTGATAGAGAAGCCGGACGAGGATGGACCGGTTGTACAACGAGAGGAAACTCCAGCAGAACCATCAGTATTATTTATGGACGGATCCTCGTGCACGGATGGATTAGGAGCTGGTCTCATCCTTACGAATCCGGAAGGAATGGAGTTTACATACGCCTTGCGCTTTGAGTTCACAGCCACCAATAATGAGGCAGAATATGAGGCGTTGATTGCGGGTTTAAAAATCGTCGCTAGAATGGGCGTCCGCAACCTTGAGGCCTACGTGGACTCACGGCTTGTCGCGAACCACATTCTAGGGGGTTACGTAGCCAAGGAGGATAACATGGTTCGATACTTAGAGAAAGTCAAGTCACTCATCGCTGCTTTCAGCAAGTTTTCTATCAAACAGGTACCAAGAGGTGAAAACAAGAAGGCGGACGCTCTTAGCAAGATCGAGTCTACAAGTTTCGCCCACTTATCAAATCAAGTCTTGGTAGAAATACTAAAGGAAAAGTCTATAACGGAAGGAGAAGTCGCAGCTATAGTTGAGGAAGATGGACCTACATGGATGGCCCCGATCATCAACTATTTGACTAATGGAACCCTTCTGGACAAGGAAAAGGCGGCACAGCGTATCAGAAGGAAGTCGCAGCACTTCGAGCTTCGAGAAGGTATTCTTTACAAGCGCTCTTTCTTACAGTCGTGGTTGCGGTGTGTTGGGCCACGCCAGGCTACTTATGTGATCAGTGAGATACATGAAGGGTTATGCGGGATGGACGCGGGTCCCCGATCTGTAGTAGCTCGAGCTATACGCACAGGATATTATTGCCTACTATGCATAGGGATGCACGCGACATGATTCGCAAATGCAGTGATTTCCAAGTGCACAGACCATTAGCACGACATCCGCAGCAGGAACTGACACCCATTACATCCCCAAGGCCATTCTATAAGTGGGGGATTGACATTGGAGGACCTTTCCCCGTAGCTGCAGGGGGAGTTAAGTTCTTGATTGTCGCAATGGATTACTTTACACGCTGGATAGAGGCTAAGGCAGTTAAATCCATCACAGGCAAACAAGTTAAAAAGTTTGTTTAGGAGAACATCGTGTGCCGTTTTGGCTTACCAGGAGAAATCATCTCGGACAACGGGAAGCAGTTCGTGGATAATCCATTCAAGGACTGGTGCGCAGCATTGAACATCACGCGGCGCTTCGCATCTGTTAAACATCCGCAGACAAATGGTCTTGTGGAACGAGCAAATAGAAGCTTGGATGAAGGCATCAAGGCACGCTTGGATGAACAAAGTGCCAAATGGGTAGATGAACTTCCACATGTTTTATGGGCACATAGGACTATGATTAAAACAGCCAATGGGGACACTCCATTTGCACTGGCCTACGGCACTAAAGCTGTTATACCAGCAGAAATCGGAATGCCGACCATCCACACATCGGAGGTTAATGTCGTCACAAATGACGAGCAACTCCGGATTAATCTGGACTTGTTGGAGGAAAAAAGAGAAATAGCGGCTATCAATGAGGCCAAGTCTAAGGCACGGATGAAGGCTTATTATGAAGCCAAGGTTAAAGGTGTTTCTTTTCGACCGGGAGATTTTGTTTATCGTGCCAACGAGGCAAGTCGATCGGAGAATACAGGAAAGCTGGGCCCTAAGTGGGAAGGACCGTATGAGGTTACGAAAACCTTAGGACGGGGCGCGTACAAGTTGCGTGACATGGATGGCCGCGACCTGGAACGCACATGGAATATCTACAATCTTAAAAGGTGCTATCTTTGAAAAGCTACGGCTTCCGCATGGACACTTCGCTATATTTGGCTTCAATGAAGATCCATGTGTTTTCTTTGTTTTATATTTTATGCTTTCTAGGTTCCCTTTGTTTTTAGGATTTCCCATTCTTGTCAAAACAAAAAACGTAAATGTTCTAATAAAATGTCGTGGTGCCTAGCTAGCTCCACGGCTCATTCTTGTGCAAATTATTGTCTTATTTTTTAGATTCTATGAACAAATTATTGTCGTATAGATTTAGTTGTTATTACTATAATGTGCTATCTCTTATTCATATGCATTCATTCAATACCGTACATGTACTATGCGCCTCCAGGCGGGGTAAGAGGATTAAGTTAACCTAATAATTCAACTTGTCGCATAAGAGGGATGCAACCCCAGTCACGCGGATCATGTATCCTTACTAGACACCTTACTCACAAGACGTTGTGATAAGTTTCCATATGCTGCGCTCACGAAGTGCTTTGCATGGTAAAGACGCATGCCGCACGTCTAGTAAATATAGACTTGATTGTATTTTTGAGTAATACGTGACATGTCATGCAACACAGGTATATGATATCTAATAAAAAAACAAAAATACACAAGTTTCACATTCAAACCACAAAAATAGCCGTGGTCATCACGGACTTGCTTAAATAAATATAACAAGTTATCACAATAACATCAGTTCTAGCCGTGTACATACACGGACGAATAAAATGGTACAAATGTTTACAATGTAAATTACAAAGGAGGTAGGAACTCCCCTATCTCTTACTTCCCTTCTTCAATCAAGGTGCGGAGGACCTCCCCGTGAGCATTCTTTCCATCTTCTGCCCTGATCATGTTCGCGTCCAACGCCTCGACCAGCAGCTTTTCGCCTTTCATCACCTTCGACACAGAGTCGTAGGTGGGTAGGGTCAGTTGGATGGGATCGGCGGTGCGCTTGGAAATTATTACCTCATTGGGAGCATCCTTCAGCGACTCTAGCTCGTCTAGGAAGGGGTGCTGGATTTCCCAAAGGGCGGCCATTGATGCGGTCATCTTGTCTTCGGCTAAAGGGTTGTGGTAGGCATGTTGGGTAATATCTTCTTTCTTGCTTATTAGCTCCGCAGCTTTGATCAGCCCCTCGTGCCTACCACGGTCAATACCGTCCGATACAACATCAACAAAAGCCTGCAACAGGTAAGGAGCCTCTGTTACCTTGCTCATGGCAAGCCGCATTCCCTGGCCAACCATCCATCGATGCCCAGCTATGGCTGTGAGCAAAGGAGGACACAGTACATCGAAGCAGTCCGTTGCCATCCTGCTTAGTTCACCCTCAGCTACCACAGCTTGCTCTTCTAAGGTAGTCCGCGCCTGGGTAAGTTCATCCTTCAGCGTGTCGCGCTCTTGAGCAATAGTGAAGGCTTGTACGGTTACGGCTTTAGTGGCGGCTTTGGCTGCGGATACCTATACATGATATTTGGAGTTACTACAAAGACAATGTGGGTTTTTTACGTGAACAAATAAGTGTTAATGTAAGTGTATACCTTCTCATTGGATGCAGCTAAGAGGGCCTCCAGCTCAGCAATGCGTTCCTCACGTGCGTTGGCATGGTGGGCTTGTTCTTTGACAGTTGACTCTGCCACGACCAACGCTGCCTGCAAGAATGTGATAGTTTTCTCGTGCTTATCCACCAGTTCTTCGCGGCGAGCTATCTTTCTATCAGCACGACTCACGTTAGCCAAGGCTTTGATCAGACGGCGTCTTAGGGCCGCACCAACTGTCACCTGGTGTGCGGAGGATACGTCAAACTGCTCCAGCAGCGTCTCGTGCTCTAGTTCGTCCAAATCTTACGCCAACGCTGGTGGAGTGATGTGTTCAATGAATTCAGTGCACTCGGACTCCGCCTCCAACCTTGTTAAGCTGGAAAAGTTCCAGGCTAGGCGAAGGCTGGTGTCGGGTCCCTCAGGACGTGGCTCCTCGGCATGAGTTACGGGAGGGGATGGAGGTCTCATTGATGTCACGGGTGAGGGTTCCCTTTCCACCTCCTTCTCTTGGGCTACTGTCGATAGGTCTTCCCTGTTATTAACACTTATTAGTTTTGTTTATTGATTATATCTTTTGGAGTATTAATGGGTACTTACGTAGTGCCAGTCACGGGTTCCGTGATGGTAGGAGCCACGACATTCATAGGGGTGGCCATCTAGACTTGCTTATCCGCGCGCAGCGAAGGGTCGACTTGGGCTGTAGAGGCGTTGCTCCCTTCCTGGAACTGTGGATGGTCCTTCCTTAGCTTCTTTGGTGGAGCATTATGTACCCCCGACCCATCCCCTAGGTTTTTTGCTACCTTCCTAGTAGTCTTCCGTTTCCTAGATTTGGGCTTTGATGACTGCGGGGACCCAGAAGCTTGTATTGTTTCTTCATCATCGCTGGTGCGATTGTCAGCAGGGTTGGTGAGTTCTTCTTCTTCTTCTTCTTCATCCTGGTGCAGTACGGCGTCCTCCAGCAACAATTCTTCACCATCTTCATTATGGAAGTCAAGAGGGGACTTCTCAATCACGGGCTCTCCCTCATCTGATTGCGGCTCAGTGGTTTCTTCCAGCGGGATGGTTTTGTCTACGGTGGCTTCCAGTAGGGGGAGTTCATTTTCTTTCAGTGGTCGGAATCCTTCAGGAACTTTGCTTGGATCGCCTTGGCGCAATAATCTAAACAGCTTCATCTCTGCGGACATATGCATACATACGGATTAGTAAATTCACAAAGTACTATGAGACGCATTTACATCTAAAAATATAAGATGGCCTACCCTGTCTACGTTCGGTCAGAAAGCACGGGTATCTATCCTCCCTCCCATAGTAATAGCGGCTGATCCCTACTAAGCAGAGTAAATGCTCCGGCAGACCCCTATGGAATTATGTACGGTGGGTACCTAGTATTTTCAAATCCTTACTACTATAGTCCTTGGATTTGGGAGGATAGTCTTTGGGTACTCTGGTTTTGAGGACAAATAGGGTGGGGAATACTTTCTCATCCACGAAAAAATAATGGTCGTACTAGTTCTTAAGAGAATCTAAAGGTTTCTTATATGTCATGGGAGCGGTCGCGGATCGTTTCTTGAACAATAGCCACCCATTCACCAGTTGGGGGGAGTAGAAGACCCTAAATAAATTCACGGTCGGGGTTACCTCACAAGTATGGCAGGTAATCTTAAACTGGTTGATTTTACATGCCCCTATGCAGTGAAGTTGGGTTATGTGGAAGTCATAATATAGAAGCAGATCTACCAAAAACTTAGATAAAGGGATGCGGTAGTTCGCCGAATCAAGTAGGCGCGTGTACACGCCTATCTTTCCCTTCGGAGCATCCGTAATCGCTTCACCGTCACCTGGATAGGTCGGATGTACGCTTTCAGGAATATAATACTTAGACAAAAAGTCTATTTATTTCTCCGCAGGCATCACGTTAAGGACATCCGTAATGAGAGGATTGTCCTTCACCATGGTTTATATAAAGGATTTGAGAGGCGTGATGATCTAACCTGTAGTGGAGAAATCAGTGGAATAAGAAGCGAAGGTATAAAGGAATGAGCTTGGGAATAACAATGGCGGAATGAAATATAAACTGTGTGTGTAACAGTAGCACACACCAACTCTTATATAGGGTTGCCTCGATTTCCGAGGTAGCATGGATGTTCGCCACGTGTAAGCCACTACGCCCATCCAACGGATGGGATTTCTAACATTTTTGAAATGTCAGAAGGGACCCACGGGTCACTTCTTGCCAGTTTTATGTGGCTCAAGGGTGGGCCTTTCTGGTGCACTTTTGCAGGCATGCGTCTGACTATTGACTACCATTAATGCATTCATTAAAGTTGTTCTGGTCGGCTTATTTGGAGTGAGGCCGTAATTACAAAAAACAGGTCTACGTGACATTGTATAGTCTAGAGGTTACGTCTACGGCTGTAACAACTAGACTAGGGGGCATGATGACGTATAGTCCCCAGCCGGGTCATGAACCCGGCCCACGGGTACTACCCGCATCCGGCCCATTACTGATGGGTGGGATTAATGTCATTTAAGCTTATGGGCTTAGATGAACAGTAACCGCACACATGTGTGCGGCCCACGGCCTGGCATGACCGGTACAGGGTTAGACAGAATCATACTCTTATTATGATTAGGATTTACCCCAATGAAGAGGACATTCACTCACCTTAATTAGAAGATAACAATCAAACTAATTATGTTACTTATCCTTTCCTTGGGGCCGAAGCATCAGTGACAGCCCATTAGGGTTTCACTGCCTATATAAGGAACCCCCAAGGGTTCCACAAAGGTATTACATTCTACACACTCACAACTCCTCCGATTCTTAAACCCTAACCTATTACTTACTCTCACGCCAGAGTCTAATCGTGGGATACATTCCCATGGTAAGCCTAACGCGTGTTGTTTTAGTGTGCAGGATCCCAACAAGATATTTCACTTGGTGCAGGAGCCGGACCCCAGCCAACCCGAAATTGAGCCTAATTCGGGTCTAGCAAGGATCATCCAACTTTTTTTATCAACAATGAAAGGGGGTTCGCGGCTAATGTGAACCATTAGAAATGAGAGCCGATGGTGTTAAATGTTTAAAAGGCCGTTTATGGTTGCCTAAATATGGAGGATTTCGAGATTTATTTATGTTGGAATCTCATAAGTTTAAGTATTCTATTCATGCCATTTCTGATTTAATGTATATTTATCTGAAGAAGTTGCACTGATGGCAAATTATAAAGGCAGACATCGCCTCATACATTAGTAAACGTCTAACTATTGCAAAGGTCATCATCTGAATTTGATTCGATTTGGGTCATCATCGACAGACTGACCAATTCTACTAATATCATTCCCGTTAATCATAGATTGTCGATGAAGAAATTGACTCTTTGTGTTTAAAGGAGTTGTGTAAACATAGTGTGCCTGTATCGATCATCTCTATCAAGATCCTCGCTTCACATCGAATTTCTAGAGATTTGCTAAGAAGTCATTGGGAACGAACCTTGATGAGAGTACTGTTTACCACCCCAATCGAAGGGACGAGGTAAAGCAACGATACAAAACACCAGATTTGTTATTTTATGTTTGAATAATTGACCTTTGGTAAGGAACATGATAATCGTTTTCCTTTGGAGAGATTATCATTGATAACTATCGTATTAGGATCGAGATCTAATCTTGTTAGGATCTAAATATAAGAGCATCTGTAGGTGGGAGTTGAGATGAAGATACCCAACATACACCCATTGTGATTTGGACATGTCTTTTAGGTTTAAGGTTTCCTATGATGACAAACCTATTTTTTTTTGGTAAAAGGGTAACAATGACCCCAGTAAATAGAACCAAAAAAAGCGTTGAAGTACAAGGAATGTGGCTGAAATGCCACATTAACCGCAAGCTACAGGCAGCTTGTTAAACAAAATGTTTATGACAGGCCATAAACATTAACTAGTCTAGAATACTGGAAATATATAAACTAGACAAAAACCAAGATGATAACATAAAGTTACGAGGAAAATAATAAAAAATCAACATGGGATCAGCCAGAAGGAGTGCTTGCCCTAATATTAGTGTTGAGAAGATTCACCGATTCATCAAAGACGACCTCGACTCCCTCCTCCTCCTCATTATCTTCCTCGTTTACGTGAACCCCTTCGTCAATACCAGGCATGGACAAAGCTGAAAATTTATTAGATGTAGAAACACTGCTCATTTGAGCTTTACCCTTGTTCGGACCATTAGGATTGCTAGACTGCTGCAACTGACCAGATTTAGTATTCAACTTACTACTATTATCACCACTCGTACTTGTAGAATCCAAGTGAGTTTTTGGTCGAAAAACAACCGTCTTACCTGTTTGGAAACCCTTGCTCAATGGAACACCTCTCGGAACTTGATTTCCTAAATTACCTTTGTACTTCTGCCTCTTGCTTTGCACTTGTTGGAATCCATCATTATCAGCATGAGTTGGCACAATTTCAACCGTTTTAGGTTTAACATTTTTTGAACAAGAATCAAAGGAATGACCAAAAATATTACAAGTATGACATCTAGGCGGTTTCCATTCGTATTCAACACGAATTAATTCCTTAGTACAACCAGAGCCTTCAGGATCAGGGACACCAATAGTAACGTTATCTATAAACTCCGAATCAGCATTCATCTCAATAAGACAACGAGCAAAACTACAACGACCCCAAGACTCTTTCACATATTATCAGTATACTTATCCATCATAATAAGCTTACCAAGAAACGAAGCAATTAAACTAATACCTTCCTCTTCAAATACCTGTAGCGGGACATCATGAAACTTGACCCATACCGGAATACGAGTTAGTTCCTCCTTTAAAAGATTCGTTTTCATAGTCCATTTCTTAAAAAAATTTGGTGAATTACGAACCATCCACGGACCACCTTCCAGAACCGCATTAAGACCCTCACTAGATCCAAATTGAAAAAAGAAAAAACCTTTCTCATTCATCAAGATACGCTTAAGGCCATGTTTTGCCCAGTTATTCTTAGAAAAATACTCAACCACAGGAAATGCAATCCTTTTACCAAGAAAGTAACCATATAAAGTGTTGTGGTAGCGAGTATTTACTTTTTCAACGACCTTCCTAGGAATAGAGATATTAACCCCTTCATAGACATTTTCAGAATTAAACGGAGAAGAGACTGCATTAATACCTCCATTAGTAGACGTAACCATATCAGCTTCAAATTTGCAAAGTAACTCCAGAATTTCTTTAGCACGGTCATGTGAGATCAATTCCCATAAAGGATGTTTCTTCATTCTTAAGTCATGCATAAATTCACCCGCATCACCAACCGTGCGCATCGTTACACCAAATAATTTCAAAACCTCAGGTAGATTACACGGTTGCAAACCATTAATGGTTGCAGCCTTAGCTGCAAGGTCCAAAGCTCCATCACAAGAAGATGAAACATTTGTTAGAGGGTCATCTGTTTCCTTAGCCATTTGTGTAGAGTGCACACTCGAACCACCTGAACTGATTGAAGAAGTGCTGCTAGTTAGATCCTTATGGCGTTCACATAAAACTTCATAATAAAGCATAGTGGTCACCTTAGGTAAAGTAGACCATTTAGGAAATTTGTTTGCCTTAACACCATTTGCAAACACTTCAATGTCACGCACAGTATTCAAAGGAATAGAAAATAAATTAGATATCTCCTCTAACGTTACTAAAACCTTAAGAGTAGACACCATATCCTTATCAATCCAACCTGTAAACAATGGTTTATCACTTACATTGCTCGAATCCACCATCGCTTCAACAAATCAAAAAATCAACCAAACCACTTAGTAATAGAATCCAAACCCTAATTACGTCAATATCAGCACAACTGAATCAATTAATTTAATTAATGTCAGCCGACAAAAGAGGGTCAGCCGCCAATAAGTGTCAGCCGCCACACAAATGTCAGCCGACCACTTAATTGAACCTTAAACAATGTCAGCCGACAAAGATAGCACTTGAACCTTAACCAATTAATGCCACAAGGTCAGCCGACCACTTGCTGCCACAAGATAGCACAATGATGAGACAATAATGAAGGAAGTAACCACTCGTGGGGTATACCAGCTAACCCCAATATATTATCAAAAGTAATGTCAGCCGACCAAATAATATATTATCAAAAGTAATGTCAGCCGACCAAAACTAATGTCAGCCGACACACAGTCACTTTGCGATGAAATTAATTCCAAGCGAGCGCCACAATGACACGTGATCCGATATAGTACGGATTCTTAATGTCAGAAGACCAACCCTAAAAACACTAAATGCGTAACACAATTAAAAAACAAACAAACGAAACAACTTGCCAGGAGACACGTGATCACCGAACAAACAAGACAAGTAACCACCTACGAAGGAACTAAACCAATCGCACAAGACAATGACGGCAAAAAAACTAAAATAAAACAAATTTAATTTACCCTAAAATCAATCAACCAAATAAAGACTTTGTTAACTCAAGAATAATCAGTGATTATTCGAGAAAACAACATCATTATAAGGTATTAGGATTAAAGGAAAAAGAAAATTAGGTTATGAGAATAAGGGATTTTTTTTTGCAGCCATTGATGTTTTTTTAGGGTTTTGTTTTGTTTTTTTTATGATGACAAACCTAACCTTACAAGATATCCGACCCACGAGACCTGAAATGATTGTTGAAATTAGGATCTGATTATTGACTGCCAGTAGTGGGCAGGAGGTTATGTGAATATGAAATGTAGATATTGAAGTGGAGGATGGGTAGCGAAGTTATGCCAAAACTTTTCACCATGGAAAAGTGAATTGATGATCTGAAAGATCATGGGAAATAAGTCCCCGTTGTATGGGACCATTGAGATAATGTAAAAAGTTGGTTTGAAAGGCATATAAGCTGGATCTACCCTAGGACTTCAAGGGCTGCGTGAATTATGTATAGTATATCGAACTTGATAAAATGTCTATCAAGTGAAAATCTGATTATTCTTAATGAAGTTTGGATCGGTGAAAAGTTGCATTCATCAAAAACCCGTGAACATCATGGATAGAGAAAGTAAGTCAACTTATGCCTGATCGTATTCCCGTAGTTATGTTTGATGAAACTCGCGTATTGTAATGAGTTACACTTGAGAGAAAAGACCGAATGTGGAAGAAATGCCCACATGTCTTGATTCTATAAGAAGCGAGTAGTAAGATAAATCCATATTTTAGGACAAATATCCTCTTTAGGGGTAACTGTTGTGACAATCCATCAATTTATGGTCGAGATTTATTCTCAAGTATTATTTAAAATCATTATTTTATTGAACTCACTCACTTTTGGGAAGAAATAAGGGTTTACGTCTTAAATTAGCATCGACTACGTTTAAACCGGAGAACTCTACGTCACGTGCTTACGTTTACATACACCGTTTTTGGTGACAGTCCGACATTTCAGGAAATAAATTTATTCTCGAATATTATTTTGGGAATTTTAATTTGTGTTGGTTCATAAAGTCACAAATTTACGAGAAGAGATTAGGACTTACGTGCATAATTTAGCGTCTTTTATGATTAAACCGGACACCCTAGGTTTACGTATTTACGTTTTTGAACTCTGTTTTTGATGAGACAATTTTTATTAGATTCGTTTTGTGTCGTTGATTCATAATTTATAAAAACATTTTTCGTAAAACGACCCGAGGGCACGCAAATCGAGGAAACTAGAATCGAGAAGTACCCGTAAATTAGTGGGGATGAGACAAGATAACACTTGCCCTACCCCCACAATGGGGCGGCCAAAGCTTAGCCAACACACTTGATATGTGTCAAGTTAAGATGATAACTAAGGACACTTGTCCTTAGTTACACATCAAAACCATTCACACATCAAACCACTAAAATAAACCAACTATCCTCATTTCTTACATGCAACAACTTCAACTCTCTCTCTCACTCTCTCCTGGTGCCGTCCCATCTCCACCATAAACCACCCATTTGATCAAAATTTAACCATGAATCTTGTGTTAAATTTGCACAAGATGAAAGCCTTTTGAAGACTTGTTGATTGGAGGTGATACTAACTTCTACAAAGGAGTTTCTTTGGAGTGTAGGACTGATTTTTCACAAGGTGTTGAATACTTGGTGAATCTTGAAGGTGGTCTTGGTTTAACCTAAGATTGGACATCAAAAACCAAGTCTTATTCTTAACTTACACTATCTTGGTTGGTAACAAGATCATTCCTTCCATTTTCTTGTTATTTTGTAAATATAATCTTGTATTTTCTTCTTATATGTATATTTATATGATGATGAATGATGATCAAAGTATTATGTGGGGATCTTGTGTTGATAGATTTGGTTAAAAAGACTAAAATCTACATGAAAAGATGTTAAAATCTTGACTAAAATTATGGGCTGTATAAAATAGTAAGTAACCATATGATAACTTGATAAAATGACTTAGATTATTGAATACACAGTAAGGTATATGATTTTTACACATGTGAGAGTTAACCACTCAATGGAATCCATAAAATAAGCAAGATATGATCAAAACATTATTAAGGTTCAAGTCTGAATAGTCTGTTTTGGACGAATTGTTAGGGACACTTAGATGATGAATGAGCAGTAGCTAAAGAGGAGTTAATTGTAGCACATAATATGTAGTTTGTTCTGCCTAAAATTGAGCTTTTATCTCCTTGTATAATTCAAGATATGGCAAAAAAGGTGAAAGTGAGTTTGATAATCAGATTTGGAAATAAAAGTATATATTATAAAATAAGCACTCAAGTAATACTATTATAAAATACATGTGTAAAACCCACTAACTTATGATATACTTATAAAATAAGTTGTATATTGATAAATAAGTATGACATTTTTATAAATTTACAAATTGATATGTTTTCTAAGTTATAAATCTATATATATAAGTTTTACGTCTTTTCGGCTAAAACCGAAAGATTAACGTTTTCGTCAAATAAAACTTAGACGGTCGGACCCGCCTAATGTAAACTTTTTATAACTCATCAACTGATATTTAAGTACATTTGACAAGTAAAAACCGATAAAACCCGAGCTTTATAGCATATGGACATTAACGGGCCAAAGTAGCCTTATTGGACAATTAGCCCAACTAGTTTGGCTAAACACTAATGGACTTACTCATGGGATTAACCCACTTGGGCCCAACATATGAGTATAGGAATGGTATTAAAAGTATAAATGAACTAATATAATGTATTGGACTTTTAATGGCCTTATTGGGCCTTAATATATAAATAAGTTGAAACTAGTATAACTAGTAAAAAATTTGACTAACACATAACACTATAATATGTATGAAGAGATAAAATCTCACTTGATCATCATCATACTTATAATATCATCATATATATACATAGCCATTATTTTTAAGTCATTGGACAAGAGTCTAAGACGAGTATTATTTGTCTAGGTTTCCGTGATTGAGGCACGTACCATACATCCAAATCATCGATAACCCGTCTTTCCTAATCAACGTGAGTTCATAGCCTCGCACTCTTTTAAATGTTTTATGAAATGTTTTATTAACCCGAGAGGGAGATAACATGTTAGTTTTAATAAAATAGGACACCCGTTGTCTCGAATGTTTTATTATTTCTTGTGTCGATGTTTATATTTTTGACGTTTTTAGTTTAAGTTCGTATTAAGTCGAACCGGGATCATATTATTATCATATTTTGAGTGTATTTTAACTTTTTAAAAGAATTTCTACGAAACTCGAGCCTCGTAAATATTTTGAAAATTGACAATTTACATTTTCTATCCTTACAACTATTTAATTGCATTTTGGACCAAAAATATCACAAATTATTAAAACTAGTCCCTCCACCACCATATAAAATGCGATTTCTCTCACCTACAAACACATACAACACAAGCACTCCATCTCTCTTCCCTCTCTCTAACAAAACCGTACACCCCCTCACCCCTAAATTATTTGATTTTCAAAAATTTAGATTGAATCAAAGAAATCTAAGACAAGTCCCATGTTGGAAATTTGATGGTGCATCTTTTGGTGTAATTTTCTTTAACATGCAAGAACTTTCAAAAATTTGATGATGATCCATGGAGGTTTGATCCATTTTCTTATGATATAGTTGTTGCTAGTGCTGTTTTATATATATTTAAATTATTGCATGTTTGAAATTTTGAGTGGGTAAATTTTTGTATGATCGTCTAATTGTGTTATGGGTTAGTTAAGTTGTTGGTGGTGATATTAGGATGATTTTAGGCATATGAGATTGATTAAAAGGGTTGAAAATTTTTGATTTAAAATGATTTTTAAACATGTATTTTAGATCAGTAGGTTCAAGGCCAATTTTGGCTACCTTACTGTTTGAAAATGGTTTAACTAATAGCATAGGGTTGTAGAGAATTCTTTTAGCTTCGATTTGATATAAGATAGAGCTTCTAGCTCCAAACGAGCGCGAAGTTACGTTAGTTTGATTATTCGTGTACCGGGAGACGAGTATCGACACGATATATAATTGTTGTCGATATTTGGATCGAATCTCGGGGACTATAAAAAGGATTTTGAAATGTGTCATGGACTGATGTTAAGTGTCAAGTATGAGGATGTTGAGTTTATTTTCAAAGTCGAGTGTCGGTTCTGTAAACAGAGTAAAATAAATAAGTTAAAAAGAATATATGAGTTGTTGACGTAAAACTGTCCGGTTTTTGTAGTTCAAAGATGTGTCGGGCAGGGAAATTTAAATGTAAAATCTTTTTATGGTCTTTTAACAGGTCTTTCTATATATAGTAAGTGATATCTCTGATTAGTAACATAAGCATTTGATGTGTTTAAGTGGGGTAAACGAGCGCGTACATTTGGTGTGTACCGGCAGATTTTTATCCAAAGAATTGACTAATAAAGTAAACATATAGAATGAAGTAAAAGGTCACTTGCATTGTTTTTATTTTGGGTTGGTTGTGATTTTATTATTTTGAGTTTGATGTAATTAAGTGTGGATTTTACTCGAGTTTATTATTAATGAACGCGCCTTATTTGATAGGTTGTGGTTTTGTGTTTATCGGGCATCAACTATCGTCGAAGATCGTCTTGCTACTGCTATTACTCTAGGTGAGTCTATAGCTTCGCTTTTGTAATTGTGTCGAATGATTTTAAAACCCGCGAGGGCGATACATGCTATTTGAAAGTAAAATGAACATAAGTCATGATTGATTGTTTGCACCCGAATGTTGCCTTTGTTGCCTTTGTTGTTTTGAATTGTATAAGTACCTAAATTACAAAAGTCCCTAAATTCATGAGCCGTTAACTATCTTCTGACTTGATGTTGTGAGTTGGGAATAGCCGCTTATTCTAATGATAGTACTATCGGGCTGACTACCCTATCTGAGACCAGAGCTTTACGCTGAGTAACCTCTGGGAAGGATAATTTTACGAGAATGAGAATTGGTATTCTTGCAATTGATACCCTAGTAGGGGCACTGGAATTCATCTAGTCATGCCGGCATTAGGCGTGGGTGACTAAGTTAAGGGGTCGGTGTCAAGAGCTTAATACAATTCAATAGCTATTGCTATATGCCAGACTGCCTGAATAATAGATTGTATGTACAGCAATTCTATTAAATGATCTTGATTGGTTTTTCTCTTGTGTTTAAATGTTGATTTGGAAAACCTATAGACTCACTCAACCGTTGTGTTGATGATTTTAAGCATGTATTTCAGGTGATTGAAGTGGATTGCTGATGGAGCTTGCTGGAGAAGGATTGCGGATTGCTTTTGTGGTGATTGGTCTAAAACGAATTTCTTTCCCTTTTTTTATAAAAATAATAATGTACGATCATGTACTTAGTAAATTGTTTGTTGATTGTATACAATTTTTGCGGGACCTAAATGTGACTCTGATATTTCTAAAATTGTTTTACTTGGGATCGAAAGTTTTAGACATTGGTTAAAATTATATCCTTTAATATTTCTAAGGTATCATTTTGAGATTGTTTAAAGTGTTTTGTGTAATGATGTTTGAGTTTAGCACCCAAATGTGTATTTCCGCTGCGCAATGTAATTTGGGGGTGTTAAAGATTGGTTATCAGAGCATTTTAGTTATAGCGAATTAGGTCGATTTTTGAAAATGTCCTAAACTATAACTTTGGTGTTGAAAATATTTTACAAAAGAAACGCAACTTCTCCGCAAGGCTCTGGTAAGATTATTTGTTTTGTATTGTTTTATAGATAGATGTATCCATTCAAAATTTAAATGATTTTAGAGTATTTATTAAGTAAATACTATGATGTTGTATTGATGATGTATTGACGTTGTTGAAAGTACGTTGAGTACTTGTATTGTTATTTTCTTTATGTAATGCATATGTATATAATTTTAAATAATGATCTTATATACTGCCGAGGGTCTAGAACAGTAGACCAGATGTTGAACGATTTTACAACTGATTTCTTGCGACTTATATCGGGTATGAGGATGTTTGATTAGCTGACGTATGATAGATATGTGGTTGAAAATTGGCGTGATTAGAAGGTTGATGTGAAAGAAAAGTTGTTTTAAAGGTTGAATTTGGTATGCGGAGAATTGAGTTTGTTAGGACTTAGAAGTTGGATGAGATTGCTAGTCTTGGGTTGATTGTGATGAATTTGTGTTCTTGAATTGAAAGGTTTAAAAAGAAGTAGGTAAGCTTTGAAAGGATAAGTGAGTGGGAGTCTCATGTGAGATTGATTCTGAGTCAAGCTTGGAAGCTTAGGAATGTTGAAAGTTGTACTGAGATTTGCTTGGTGATTAATCTGCCGTGTAGGAGTGAGTATTTGGATTTTGAGAGTGAGCTTCCATCATGTTATGGATTTGACCTTGAAGTGCGAAAGGGGGAAATAGACGAGTGTGATGAAGTTGACAACAATGTTAAAGAGGATGAGGAGCTGGTGTCTAAGGAACTAATCACGTAATGGATTTCTTTGAATCTTATTTTCTTTTTGTGATCGGACTTATTTAAACCTTGTGTCGTAGCATTGTGATGGAACTTATTATCTTTTATGTTGTTCGGTAGATGATTGTAGTGACAGACACTGCCACTATCCTGTTGAATCCTCAACGCAATCCGAATTACCCTCATGATCTATAATGTGCCTTTATTAACTCTTTTGAGTTTTGGTTGATGAACCATTGTAGTTTGTGTTGTTTGTGCATGTAGTATCCATGAGATATCCTGATAAAGAATTCCTTCTTTTATCTTGATATGTATACTTATCATGTTTCTTACTTCTATGATGACGGAAGAAGGAATAAGGGAAGCATATTTCTGTCATTAGTAGATCGCTACGTGAATAAGTTTCTTGAAATATGTCGCCAAAACTAACAATTGCTACTGTTAACACCATGATCGAACAAGTTATTGCTAGAGCTCATGAAACTGGTCGTGCTTCAAGGAATCAAGATGATGGAGTTAGTTGTGCTGGAGATAATGATGATGCTACTGAGAATAATGATAATGCTGCTGAGAATAATGATGATGTTGCTGAGAATAATGATGATGCTGCTGAGAATAATGATGATGATGCTGATCCAGATGGTAGTGTTGCTATTGTTCTACAAGTTCAAAGGAATGTACTTATGTTAGTTTTCAGAAGTGTGGTTCTGCGCAGTTTTGTAGTATTAGTGGTGCATTAGAATTGCATAGGTGGATTGATAAGATAGAGAATACTTTTGAGATTATTGGGTGTTCAGAAACTAATAAGGTGAAATTTGTTGCTGCTACATTTCAGGATGGTACACTAAGATAGTGGAATAACCAAGTGACTACTTTAGGATTGGTTGTGGCTAATGGTAAGACATGGACCGTGATGAAAGGACTACTGACTGCTAGGTTTTGTCCTGGGTAGGAACTAGGACAGTTGGAATCTGAATTGAGATAATTAGTGCTAAGGGACGATGTTATTACTGCTTGATGGGAAATTTTCTAAGCTATATTTGCTATGTCCTGATACTTTTGTGAATGACTGTATATTTGTTTTTGAAAAATAAAAAAAAACCCTAATTCTCTCTAGGTGTTTTCCGGCCGCCGTATGTTTTTCCGTTCCCCTTTGATCTGATCTATTACCTTCTCCTCGTTCTATCTTGGTGGCTGTATATCTATTATTGATTCTAGGGTTGATAGTTTTTAGGGTTTCGTTAAGGGTTGTATACGAAACTTTCTTATCAGCTCTTTTAATTAATATTGATATACAGATTCATTGAATAGAACGTCTAAGGTGATGACTGGTTTTTAGGGTTTCGGTTCTGTGCTGTGCGCCGCTGCATTTTTTAGGGTTTTTTTGTTATTATTTTAATCGATATGGAGATTGGGTAGGTTTATTTAGGTACTGGTATAAAACCCTAATTTGTTAATTAGGGTTTTTGTGATATTGTGTTTGATTAGTTTCATGATTAGAGAGATGGATAACAGGTTTGTTCCGGTTGACATGGATGCGTTGGCAGCTAGGATGATCAGATTGAGAGAACAGATGGGTGTTTCATCTCCTAGTAATACGGATAGCTCACCTGCTGTGGTGCATGCAGCAGGTCTTCAGTCGACACAAGAGGGTTCTGAGTCGCATGCGACACTTGCTGATTCGACACAAGATGCTGTTCCTGCTGATTCAAGACTTGCTGATTCGACACCTGCTGTTAATGCGGGTAAGGAGAAGGGTTCACTGCTTCAGGGGTGTGCTAACTTGTATACTAATGTCAATAGTCCACAGAAGGGTTCGTTTGCCTCGATATTTCAAAATGAGGGTGGTATGAACCAAACTATTCCTAAGACGGTGAAGATATCAGAATTACGATGTGATGAGCATGTTGAAGGAGCACGAGTTGCACTTCCATATGCTGCTGTTGAAGAGGTTGAATCCAGATTTAAGCACACGTTATACGGGCAGTTTATTGGTAAACGTTTAGCTTTTCCATTGGTGGAAAATTATGTTAAAAATACGTGGGCACGATTTGGCTTGATACGCGTTCAATTACATGAGGATTTTTTCCTTTTTCAATTCAAGACGAAGGAAGGAATGGAAGGAGTCCTTGAAAATGGCCCGTGGTTGATTAGGATGGTTCCCATGATTTTGAATATTTGGTCGCCTACTACTGATCTGAAAAAGGCGGAGATTAAGAAAGCACCAGTTTGGGTTAAGATTCATCATGTGCCGATTGTTGCTTATTCGGAGGTTGGTCTTAGTCTTATCACGACCCAAATTGGCACTCCTATTATGTTGGATTCTTACACGAGTAATATGTGTGTTAACTCGTGGGGTCGGAGTACATATGCTCGGGCGCTCGTTGAGGTTTCAGCTGAAATGGAGTTATTGGATTCGATGGTAATTGCAGTCCCTAAAGGTAGTGGAAAAGGGCATTCATTGGTTACTGTTGATATTGAGTACGAATGGAGACCTCCAAGATGTGCTACATGCTTGATCTTTGATCATAATAGTGATATGTGTCCGAAAGTGCATAAGGAAGTGGTTACTCATGTTACTAAAGATGGCCATGATAACACGTGCTGTCCTAAAATTGTTACGGCTTGCCCTATGGCTACGCAAGTTGCTGATCTTAGCAAGGTCAATGAGCAAAAGGAGGAAGGTTTTCAGAATGTAAAACGTAAGAAGAAGAGAGGTAAAAAGACTAATGGCAGCGTGAATGGAGGTTTCCAGGTTGGTAGTAAACCTATTTATGTTCCTAAAGTCAATTTACCAGCTAGTTCAACCTCCAAGTATAATAAGAATGCTCCATCGATACCAAAGGCCGGTACGAGTGCGTCTTCTACTAAGAGTGGACCGGCCCTTGTTGCGGTGACTCCAATTAATCCTACTAAACGGACGAATAATCCAGATTCTAATTCTGAATTTCCAGCAACGTTTAAGGCAGGTTTCATGAATAATATTAGTCGGAATGAGGGTGGTGTTGGTACATCAAATAGCTTTGAGATTCTAAATCAATCTGATTCGGAGGTAGAAGAGGTTGAGAATGTCTATGATGAAGCTGCATACTTATATCATGACAAGAGGGATAAAGCTAAATGAAGACAAGAATAAATCTTTGATTTTATTTTGTTCTATTTTTTAGGTGTGTAAATGTATATGGCATGTCATATACATCGTTGTAGGCGTTTATCAAGCGTTTAGCTTGAGGTTAATGTGGTATTTCAGCCACATTCCATCTGTACTTCAATGTTTTTTGGTGTAATATATTTTACCGGGGATAGTCCCTTTTACCCAAAAAAAAAAAAAAAAGCAGTACATTATAGGATTGTCTAGTGATATCAAGAGTGAGATTATTTCTTTAAAACCTGAATCTTTCGATGAAGCTGTTCAGATGGCGTTTGATTTAATGGACGTGAAAGTGCAAGATAGGAAATATAGCATTATTAAAAACAATAAGAGAAAGTGGAAATCTAGTCAGTGCAACCAGAATCAAGGTCAGAATTGTGAGGATTATAGTAATAACAATAACCAAAGGCAGAACCGAAACCAGTATTTAAACTATGGAAGGAATGAGGAATTTCGTACTGCCACTGTGTCTAGAAGTAACAAGATATATCTTATGGTGTTTGTTGTACTCTATACCATGTAAGTATTTTTCCACAATTGCGACTACAGTTAGGACAACCTAGTCATAAAGCTACTAAGTGCAGAACAAGAGGATTAGTCATTGGAATTAGTACCTCTAGAGTTGTGATATGATTTAACCATGGCGAGAAAGGACACAAGCAAGGAAATTGTCCAAGGAAAGGAAATTGATAAGTTAGGAATGTTGCCGCTCCAGTTTACGTTTGAATGATGCTGACAAACCTTAAGGTCTGAACGTTGTAAATGGTATATTCTTAGTTGAGATTCTTTATGTCAGTATGTTGTTTGGTTTCAGATCGGGTAGAACTATAGAAATGTAAAGACTCAGTTGTTTTATCAACGGAGAGTCAATAAGATTGACAATTAACTATGATGTGGAGTTAACCGATGGAAAGGTTATTAGTGTTAGTTCTATACTAAGAGTGTGTTCCTTGAATTTAGGAAGGTAGGTGTTTAGTATCGACTTGATGCTCATAGAGTTGGAATCTTTATATGTAGATTTTTGGGTATGAAATGGTTAGTAATGCGTATTGCTGATGCTTGAGATTGAACCAATCTTCACCATAAATTGATAACTGTTGGTTTAGATTTTGTTGAGAAACTGAGTGTTGACTATTAGAGGTGATGAGTGAACTTTCCGTTTGAGAAGTATCTTGTTTGGAAACAAGGAAGTATGTAGAAGAGGGATATGATGTATTCCTGGCTCAGCTAATTAGTGATAGGATAGTTGAGGAGAAGTTGGGAGATCTGTTAATGACTCGAGAGTATTTTGAGGTTTTCCTGATGTTTTGCAGAGTTGTTGCCGTCTCATGAAAGTGGAGTTCATTTCGATTGAGTTTGTAAGCGATAGGTGTAGTGCTTCTGCGTTTTGTTGAGTAGTATTTGTATGCCTTCTCATTTGGCACCATCAGAGTGGAATGAGTTATCCGGTCAACTGCGAGAAGTGATGGATAAGGGATGTATTAGATTAATTTTGTTGCAATGGTAATTGCATGTGTTGTTATTGAGAAGGATGGTTTGTTTCAGATGTGTATTGATTATCGAGATCTTAACAAATTGACAGCCAAGAATCGGTATCCATTACCGAGGATTGATGATTCGTTTGATCCTTGCAACTTGTCTGGATCCAGTGTGTACTCAAAGATCGCTTTGAGTTCTGGTTATCATTAACTGAGATTTATGGAGGAAGGTGTTCCTATAGTTGTTTTTCGTGCTTAATGTGGTTACTATAAGTTTCAAGTGATGTTTTTAGAATTGATGAATGCGTTTGCCATATTCATGGACTGGGTGAATCTTGTGTGTAAGATGTGCTAGGATGAGTTAGTCATTATATCTATTGAAGATATTCTATTTATTTACAAGAGGAAAGGAGGAACATGAGTAGCATATGAGGATAATTTTTGGGATGGCTGGAAAAAGAAAAGTTGTATGTAAAGTTCCCTATGTGTGAATGTTGGTTGAAATATTTGCGTTTTATAAGGCAGTTGTTTGACAACAAAGGTATTCGTGAAGATCTCGCCAAGATTGAAACGATTAAGGATTGGTCGGTACCAACGACGCCGACGAAAATCTGTTAATTCCTTGGTCTAAGTGATTGTTGTAAATGACGTCTTTTAGGAAAAAGAGCGTAAAAGCGGTAAGTATTAAACAAATTATTTTAAGAAAAATCAAGTGTTAATGACCCAATGAAGTTCGTTTCCCAAGGAGGTATATATGTGTGACTAAAATGTGACAAGATTTGAGATTAATATTTGAGAGAAAGGGATGAGAGAATAGAATGACGAAGACGTGAAATTAATTACTACGACGACTAAACGTAAAACCGTAAAAATCCTATTTTAATCTTAGGGTTGCAAAAATCCTATTTTAATGTATTAAAGCTAAGAAAAATATAAAAAGTGCAAAAATGTGAAATTTGAAATTTAATAATAAAATAATATTTTTTTTGGTAAAATGGTAGCAATGACCCCGGTAAATAGAACCAAAAAAAGCGTTGAAGTACAAAGAATGTGGCTGAAATACCACATTAACCGCAAGCTACATGCAGCTTGTTAAACAAAATGTTTATGACAGGCCATAAACATTAACTAGTCTAGAATACTGGAAATATATAAACTAGACAAAAACCAAGACGATAACATAAAGTTACGAGGAAAATAATAAAATATCAACATGGGATCAGCCAGTAGGAGTGCTTGCCCCAATATGAGTATTGAGAAGATTCACCGATTCATCAAAGACGACCTCGACTCCCTCCTCCTCCTCATTATCTTCCTCGCTTACTTGAGCCCCTTCGTCAATACCAGGCATGGACAAAGATGAAAATTTATTAGATGTAGAAACACTGCTCATTTGAGCTTTAGCCTTGTTCGGACCATTAAGATTGCTAGACTGCTGCAACTGACCAGATTTAGTATTCAACTTACTACTATTATCAGCACTCGTACTTGTAGTATCCAAGTGAGTTTTTGGGCGAAAAACAACCGTCTTACCTGCTTGGAAACCCTTGCTCAATGGAACACCTCTCGGAACTTGATTCCCTAAATTACCTTTGTACTTCTTCCTCTTGCTTTGCACTTGTTGGAACCCATCATTATCAACATGAGTTGTCACTTTTTCAACCGTTATAGGTTTAACATTTTTCGGACAAGAATCAACGGAATGACCAAAAATATTACAAGTATCACATCTAGGCGGTTTCCATTCGTATTCAACTCGAATTAACTCCTTAGTACAACCAGAGCCTTCAAGATCAGGGACACCAATAGTAACGTTATCTATAAACTCCGAATCAGCATTCATCTCAATAAGACAACGAGCAAAACTACAACGACCCCAAGACTCTTTGCACATATTATCAGTATAATTATCCATCATAATAAGCTTACCAAGAAACGAAGCAATTAAACTAATACCTTCCTCTTCAAATACCTGTAGCGGGACATCATGAAACTTAACCCATACCGGAATACGAGTTAGTTCCTCCTTTAGAAGATTTGTTTTCATAGTCCATTTCTTAAGAAAAATTGGTGAATTACGAACCACCCACGGACCACCTTCCAGAACCGCATTAAGACCCTCACTAGATCCAAATTGAAAAAAGAAAAAACCTTTCTCATTCATCATAATACGCTTAAGACCATGTTTTGCCCAGTTATTCTTAGCAAAATACTCAACCACAGGGAATGCAATCCTTTTACCAAGAAAGTACCCATATAAAGTGTTATGGTAGCGAGCATTTACTGTTTCAACAACCTTCCTAGGAATAGAGATATTAACCCCTTCATAGACATTTTCATAATTAAACGAAGAAGAGACTGCATTAATACCTCCATTAGTAGACGTAACCATATCACCTTCAAATCTGCAAAGTAAATTCAGAATTTCTTTAGCACGATCAGGTGAGATCAATTCCCACAAAGGATGTTTCTTCATTCTTAATTCCTGCATAAATTCACCCGCGTCACCAACCGTGCGAATCGTTACACCAAATAATTTCAAAACCGCATGTAGATTACACGGTTGCAAACCATTAATGGTAGCAGCCTTAGCTTCAAGGTCTGTTTCCTTAGCCATTTGTGCAGAGTGCACACTCGAACCACCTGAACTGAGTGAAGAATTGCTGCTAGTTAAATTCTTATGGCGTTCACACAAAACTTTATAATAAAGCATAGTGGTCTCCTTAGGTAAAGTAGACCATTTAGGAAATTTGTTTGCCTTCACACCATTTGCAAACACTTCAATGTCACACACAGTATTCAAAGGAATATAAAACAAATTAGATATCTCCTCTAACGTTACTAAAACCTCAAGAGTAGACACCTTACCCGCATCCATCCAACCTGTAAACAATGGCTTATCACTTTCATTGCTCGAATCCACCATAGCTTCAATAAATCGATCAAACGAACCACTAAATAATAACCCAACGCACTAGTAACAAGAGCACAATTTATTAAAAACAAAATAATGTTAGCCGACCACTAAATTCAATGCCCCGTGAAATTTGAAGCGACGGACAAACCTTGCGATTAAATAATCAGTCGCCCCAATTTATTAATCAAATTAAGATCAGTCGCCACAGATGTCAGCCTACCCTTCCAATGCATAAACAATTAATGCGAACCAATTAATTGATCCTTAAACAAAGTTAGCCGCCAAGAGCCTTGAAAGGTCAGCCGACCACTTGCCCACACAAATAAAACTAAACCCTAAAAAAACCCTAAAAAAACGAGAACTAACAAACCAATAAATGCCCAGCGAACCAATAATAAAACAATTAAGCAATGAGAGCTACGTCACCCTCACCCGATATTAATAAATAAAAGCACCGACAAGGACTTAACTAAACAGAAAGCACCAATGGCCGACACTAATAAAGTAGGACCCACCTAATAGCTGCCCACAATAGATCGAATAAAACAAACGTGTTTAGAAACACGAGATATTAAATGATCGCATGACAACAAGCTAGAAAAGTGAATCATACAAAAGAAAAAGAATGTCAGCCGCCATAGATGTTTTCAAGGTTTTTTTTTTTTTTTTTTAATAATAAAATAATAAAATAATATTAAAATAATATTAAAAATCTAAAAATTATAAAAAAACTATAAAAACTTGCAAACTAGTTTATTTTAACCTAAATAATCAGAAAATGAATGTGAAACTACCAAATTACCCCTAATGGGCCCCCAAATGGGCTAAAACCAAAAACAGTCAACCTTAATGGGCTTTTGGGCCCAAAAAGTCAAACTAGGCCGAAATGACCTGAAAAAGCCCTATTTGAATCAAAATTTAATTCTAAGCACAAAAGTCTAAAGGTCCAAAAGCTGATTCTGAGCTTATCACAGCTTAAAAGGTCAACAGCTTATTCTTATTGGGCCAATAAGCCCATTAAGCAATAAGCCAATGCCATAAGCTCTACTTAAACACACAACCTTCTTTTGAGAAGCCTAAGAGATCTGTGAAAATAAATTTTGAAAAAGCACACTTAATAAGCCAGAAATAAGCAAAGAACAATTTCACTAAAAGACAAAATAGTCGGGTTAGAGTTCTAGGCTGTTTCAGAAGCTCTGGTTTGTTGCAAAAAGCTCACAAATAGCTTAACTAAGAATAAGCAATCAAGAAAATCACAAAAAGCCAAGTAGAATAAGCTGTGTGAACCAATAAGCTAGATGAAAAAGCCAAATAAGCTAGTTTTCTAGCAAAAGCTTAACCAAAAGACTTGTAACCTTCCAGACTTGTTATTAAGCTTAGAAAAATGAGTTCTATTACAAAAGCCAAGTTGTTGCATGTACCAATAAGCAGTTCTCAAAAATAAGCCAAATTGTTCTTATTTGACCCAAAGTCAAAGTGCTCCAAAGTTCACCAAATGATCAGGGATGGTTTATAAGCTTGTTATAAGCAACTTTTGTGAAGAACTCAAGGAGGAGTCCTTGTGAATCAAGAGGTCAGTTGACCAATTGATGACAGATTTTGGCAAAAAGGGCTTAATAAGCCAGTTAGCTTATAAGCCAGCAACAAAGCACACCAAATAGCCAAATCTACTCACAAGCAGCACATAAACAAGATCCAAGCAACGAAACAACAAGGCATACACTAGAATGACAAATGCAAGCACAAAATGAGGTGGTCACTTTGTTGATGCAAATGACCACTTCAGCCAACTTTGATAAGCTCTAGCACCTTCAACAAGCCACCAAATTCAACAAACAGATAATGCACAGATAGATTATCACCTAAACTCTTCCCAAACCTGATTTCAGACCTTAGATCCAACAAACAAAGAAGTTATTGGATCTGATGTGTTTGACCAATTTCAAAACACTTTTTATCAGATTTTTACAAAACTTCAAATCCCTTTTCCAAACTTTTAGAAACTTAACCAATGACTAAAACTTGTTTAATATGACTTGTTTAGACCTCCCAAACCCTAAGAACCAAGGGCACAAGGCCACAAGGCCTTATGAACTAGTAAACCCAAACAGCCTTTTATAAGCCCTTTTTCAAAGCAACTTCTTAATTCTACAAACAACCTACTGATTTTAATGATCAAATAGCTAAACTAGGTGACAACTAACAGATACCAACCATAAAACACCAAGCACAAACACAAAATCACCAAATCACATAGCAAAACATAAATCAGACAATATCATGTGATTTTTTAGAGGAATCTTAACAAGAGGTTATACCTATCCTCCACAACATCCTAGGAGGATCAGCAATGCTCCTTGGACCTTGTTCAACAACTAGAACAAGACCAAGGTACTTCAACAAAGGAGATGATGGCTGCCTTGGTTGATGTTTCAAAGTAGAAACTCAAGGACTTGATTTCTTCAACACAAGCAACAAACAGCCCAACCAAAGGCTCCAATCCCTTCACAAGCTTGGTGTCAACAAGCTTGTAAGAGCTTATAGCTTTTGGTCAAGTATTAGTACAAGAAAAATAGCAAAATCAGATGACTGATTTCAAGTTATTTCCAAACTTGAAAACCTTACCAAACATAAACGTCCTTAAACCACAAGATTTAAGCACACTTATAACATCAAATGGAACTCAGAATTACCCTTAAACAACACCAACTTTCAAAAACATAAAAAGGAATTACAATTTTCTCAAAATACCAACTTTTATAAAATTTAAAAAGGAATTACAATGTTTAAAAGGTAAAACTAGAACAAGGCTCTCTCACAAGTTGAGGAGTCCTTATATAGGCCACAAGGGCTGAGATTACAAAGAGAAAACCCTAGCTATGAAGTCCCTAAAATGCCCTTGAATCTTCTAGACGAATTTTGATATTGAGCTGTCCAAATGCATCCTGACTGTTCATTTTAGCATTGTAGTTAAGCATTGAGTCTTGGCTGTTGATTTGGCCACGTCAGATTCCTTGGAGAGTAAGTTGTGTTTTCATTGGTGGACGAGGTTGAGTGTGGAGCCCTTTGGTGAGTGGGAGTGAGGGTTTTGGGTGTGGGGTGAGTTTCTGCATGTGTGAATCAAGCGTGGGTATGGGTAATTTCATTTTACCCTTTGTTTAAGTGGATGGTAAATCTGGGTGGATGAATGGTGAACAGTAGTAACTTTGATCCGAAAAAGGTGGAGTGTTTATGTTTGGCGCGTGTTTGTATCATTTGAACTTATGGAAATGACAATAGTAGTCCTTGTGTTTTGGTGAAAGTTGTATAACACGTTTTTCTGCCATAAAACATGATTTCCTTTGTTAATTAACTTCTGATTTTCACACTTTGGCCACCAAACTTCTGCAAAAGGTTTTCAAGGGTTATTTTTGCCACTTTTGAATATTTGAGGGACTGATTTTGGACATTCTTGATCTTCAAAGGTCTTCATTGTATCTTTGACTTCATGAGGGACCATAATTGAGAATTTAGAATTGTTGAGGGACTAAACTTGCCAATTCTTCAAAGTTGAAGGATCATTTTGTAATTTTGACAAACTTAAGGGACCAAACTTGTAATTATGAATATACAAGGGTTTTAAGTGTCATTTATTCATATTTTGAGGATCAATCTTGTACATCTTCAAGTCTTCAAGGGTTTTTCTTGGATATTTCATGAACTAGGGCCCAGTTATTTGTACGGCTTCGTTTCTCGTGTCCATTTTTCCTTGTTTCTTGTGATCTTTTGTCTTTTTCACGATATCCATACCTAAAATACAAAATCAAACAAATACAAGCATATATATAGTATTTTATGACATTTTAATGCATTTAAAGCCCGAAAAAACGATGAGATCATGTATAAATGCCATCTCATCACTCCCCCATACTAAGCCATTGTTGTGCCCTCACGCAATGCTAGAATAAAGTATCTAAGCATCACCAAAATTCAGTTTTATTAACCTTTATTGAAAAGTAAAAGACTTGTAACAATACTACGAAGATGTGTAAAGACATAATGTATGATTTTCATCACGAATGTGACTTTTAGGGTCAATGAATAGAAACAAGTAAATGTCCCATAGAGTAAATTTCGTCATCCTTGATTGTCATGCATTCCATGCTAAGTGCAAAAACGAGATCATTGTTGGTACAAGTCACAATGCTAACACTACTCATACGTCCAAATTGTGTAATACTTTTTCTCCCCGCAATCCTAGTTATTATAAAAGAAAATGGGTTTCTAGAATTTTTAACTATTTGTCATGGATCACAAGTGATTCATATTGACTTATTTAAGTATTTATTAGTCCGAAAGCAAAGTAGCACGATTTAATCGATAGTTAGCCGAAGGACAAAATCTTTTAAAACGGATTCTCGTGTATCTGCTTAAGTTCATATCTTGGCATAACTCGTTTCATGATTTGAGACCTTTCTCGGACCGATATTTGGCATGTACTTCATACTTCAAATCTTGGGAAGACGTTCTTGAAATTATGGTCTTCTATTCATATATTGGAATTTCTTCACTTGACGTTTTTGAGAGATTCTTCATACTTGGACCATGACTTCATCATTTTTCTTCAATCTTTATTTTGGACTTTGATATGCAACGATCTGCCTCCTTTTCGGACTTGGATATATTTATCCTCATACCTTGTAAGGGTCTTTTTGGATAGACTTTCTCCATGATTTTTAGGGGAGTAATTGCTTTTCGTCGTGTGTCTCGATCCTTCATATTGATTTTCACATCATCTTGGATCTTTAGCAACAAAATAGAGCTCCTCATGCCTTGTTATGGCCTTTTTGGATCTTCACCAATCTTCGCGTCCTGCTTCAATAAGTTATGCCTTGGCTATGAACTTTATTCAACCCCGAGCAACTTTTAAACGATCTTGTGCTAAAAGCTAAGTAACCTTTCAAATCGTACGACCTTACTTATTGCAATTATTTTTATTGCTAATGCATTGACCTTATGGGAGAAAAAGCCACAATTAAAAACATATTAGTTTTTGAAAGAACATTTTCATGTTCTACGTTTAGCATGATCACTTGTCTAACTCTATCATCTCTCGTTCTTCACTATTTAAAGACCTCTAATTAAAGAGACTCGTGAATACTTAGCCATGCAAGTCAAAATTAAGCCAAATTTGGATTAGCTTTCATTAAGACTATATCAAATCAAAGTTTTGGGTTTTCAAGCCACCTATAGGATCTTGCACTTTCTTGGACTTTTTCAAGTTTAGAGAATGCATTTTATAGTTCCCTTGATAAGTGACTTTCTAGGATCGATTATACGAACTTGCGAAAATTTCTTGTTCTTAACTCGAATGAGCTAAGACTTTCGCGTTTTAATGTTCCCTATATAAAAGTCTAGCAAAACTTGAATTGAGCGAGTTAAGGAATGTAAAGGGCTCCAAATGCCCATCAAGTCAAAAATTAGCTCTTATTCTACCCATCGGAAAATATACATTCGTGTCTTAAAAACACTTATGAAAACTAAGAAAATATTAAAATTTGGCCATTTTTAGCCTTATTGGTAACAAAACAAAACAAAACATTGAAAGTTGGAAGAAGTGAGGGCGTAGCAAAGCAAGTACCTATTCACCCCCCATACTAAAAATAAACATTGTCCTCAATGTTTCGAGTCTAAAGGTGGAGCATCCCATACTAGAGACGAAGAGCCGAATGCTTAGGATCTAGCATGGAAAGGGTGATCAACAATATATCTAAAGCCGTTTATTAAGTATGCTAAAAGATAATTGTTAGAA
This sequence comes from Glebionis coronaria, assembly GCA_025667525.1. Taxonomy (NCBI): domain Eukaryota; kingdom Viridiplantae; phylum Streptophyta; class Magnoliopsida; order Asterales; family Asteraceae; genus Glebionis; species Glebionis coronaria. The sequence continues at coordinate 340,822,622 of CM046877.1, forward strand.
CAATAAAGGATATGTCATGGATTCATGAAAAACTTCTTCAAACAAACGATGGAAGCTCAAGTAAACGAACACGAGAGTCTTCAATCGTAGCGATGATGATGATCTAGATAACACAATCACAAACAACCACGAGACAACGAGTTGGAAGGGCACAAATCCCCTCTCATTATTTGTTAGAAAGCATAAAAGGATAAGCATGAGATCTCCCCCACGAGGCACCTCGTTTTTGATTACCGAGTCACGAGCTCGACTCGATCCCCTCAATGCTAATTATCATCGGGGAAGGTGACTTGGTCGAGGTCATCCAATGAAGGAATTTCCACACCAAAGTAGTGCTGAAGCCTATGTCCATTCACCTTGAAGTTAGGACCATTATTTTGAGCTAGCTCGATGGTTCCCATAAGGAAACACTTGTGTAATGGTGAAAGGACCCGACCAACGATATTTCAATTTCTCGGAAAATATCTTTAGTCTAGAGTTAAAAAGTAACACTTGATCACCAACGTTAAAAACCCGGTTTTTAATCTTTGCATCATGAACCTTTTTAGTCTTTTCTTTGAAAATCAATGAATTTTCATAAGCATTGTCTCTTAGTTCATCCAATGCATTCAATTGTATTTTCCGGTGATCTCCCGCGGTCTTTAAGTCAAAGTTTGCATGCTTAAGGGCCCAATATGCCTTGTGCTCCAATTCAATGGGCAAATGACAATTCTTCCCATAGACTAACTTATAAGGAGTACAACCAATAGGTGTTTTATAAGCGGTCCTAAAGGCCCAGAAAGCGTCCTCGAGTTTGTCGGACCATGAAGCACGGTTTTCTCCAATCGACCTCTCTTAAATCCTCTTCAAAGCTCGGTTCGAAACCTCGACTTGCCCACTCGTTTGCGGGTGATAAGCCGTAGAAAGACGATGAGTAACTCCATATTTCTTTAACACTTTTTCGAATTGGTCATTACAAAAATGGGTTCCACGATCGCTTAATAGCACGAGGGGTTCCGAACCGAGAGAATAGTTTCTTCAAAAACTTCACTACCACACGAGCATCATTAGTAGGTAAAGCCTTAGCTTCCACCCACTTAGGAAGGTAGTCGACCGCGACGAGGATATACTTGTTACCATGAGACGATGGGAACGGCCCCATAAAGTCTATGCCCCAAATGTCGAAAATCTCACACACTTGAATTATGTTTTGTGGCATTTCATCACGTTGAGATGATTTTCCTTGACGTTGGCACGAATCACACGACTTCACAAGTGCGTGTGCATCACGATAGATAGAAGGCCAAAAGAAGCCGGCATCGAACACTTTCTTAGCCGTGAGATTAGCACCATGGTGACCATCCGTGGGTCCCTCATGACAATCTCTAAGGATGTTAGAAGCTTCGGCACCAAAAACACAACATCAAACGAGTTGATCCGCACAAACCCGAAAGAGATAAGGGTCGTCCCAAAAATAGAACTTGACGTCACGAAAGAATTTTCGCTTTTGTTGTATCGTCATACCCTTGATTATGAAATTGCCCACATGGTAATTTGCAATGTCGGCAAACCATGGGGTGGTGTCTTTAGAATTCACTACACCGAAAGTCTCGAGAGGAAATGTTTCGGCGATTTCCTTGTTCTCAAAAACATCTTTGTGAGGATCTTCTAGACGAGAGAGATGATCGACCGCTAGATTCTCGGCTCCTTTTTTGTCAAGCATGGTGACATCAAATTCTTGGAGTAGGAGCATCCAACGAAGCAATGTAGGCTTAGCATCTTGCTTAACTAAGAGATACTTGATAGCCGAATGGTCGGTATACACGATGCTTTTAGTTAAGACGAGATAAGGTCGGAATTTCTCAAAAGCATAAAACACGGCAAGGAATTCCTTTTCCGTTGTGGTGTACTTTAATTGAGCCTCGGTCATCGTCTTACTAGCATAATGGATAGGACGGAAATGCTTTTCATAGCGTTGCCCTAAGACGGCCCCTATAGCATAATCACTTGCATCGCACATGATTTCAAAGGGTAATTCCCAATTAGGAGCAACAAGAATGGGAGCTTCGGTAAGTTTCCTTTTGAGAGTTTCAAAAGCTCTAACACAATCCTCATTGAAATTCAAAGGAGCATCCTACTCGAGAAGGTGTGTCATAGGTCGAGAGATTTTTGAAAAGTCCTTGATGAAACGACGATAAAAGCCCGCGTGGCCTAGAAAACTCCTAACTCCCTTAACGGTTTTGGGGTGAGGTAACTTGGCGATGACGTATACCTTAGCTTTATCGACCTCAATCCCCGCTTTCGAGACCTTATGTCATAAGACGATTCCTTGTTTACACATAAAATGACATTTTTCCCAATTAAGCACAAGATTGGTTTCTTCACAACGTTTTAACATTTGCTCGAGATTAGATAAACATGACGTGAACGAATTGCCAAACACCGAAAAGTCATCCATAAACACTTCCATCGATTTCTCGATCATATCGTGAAAAATAGCCATCATACACCGTTGAAACGTACCCGGTGCATTACAAAGTCCGAAAGGCATCCTACGATAAGCAAACGTTCAATAAGGACACGTAAACGTAGTCTTTTCTTGATCACGAGGGTCGATAGGGATTTGAAAGTAACCGGAAAAGCCATCTAAAAAGCAATAGAATTCATTTCCCGCGAGTCGCTCGAACATTTGATCCATTAAGGGCAAAGGAAAGTGGTCTTTACGAGTGGCGTCATTTAACTTCCGGTAGTCAATACACACCCTCCAACCGGTCACAACACGAGTGGGAATTAACTCGTTGTTTTCATTAGGCACAACGGTCATTCCTCCCTTTTTAGGGACACAATGGATTGGGCTCACCCATGGGCTATCGAAGATAGGATAAATCATTCCCGCGTCAAGGAGTTTTAGAACTTCCTTTTTAATGACATCGTGAATTTTGGGGTTTACCCTTCTTTGACTTTGAATTACGGGTTTGTAGTCCTCCTCCATTAAAATCTTGTGAGTACAAAATTTTGGGTCAATACCCTTAATGTCGGAAATTTTCCACGCAATTGCCCCTTTATGAGCTTTAAGAAGTTTCAAGAGCTCATTTTTTTTCAGAATTAGCAAGACCTCTTGCAATAATAACTGGTAACTTGTCATCACCTTCCAAGAATGCGTATTCAAGGTGAGATGGAAGATCTTTCAATTCAAGGATAGGCGGTTCCTCGATTGACGATTTTTGCTCAACACTCATAACCTCCATCGGCGGAAGAAATGGTGGAATAGAATTATCATCACTAATAATCACCTCATCTTCATTGTCGATTTCATTTGAAGTAAAATTGCCTCCTTGGAATGGAGTGAGATTCGGTGTAGAATTAGCAAGAATCGGATCCAAAATAGTGGGACTGCCACTTGACGAGCTATCGGAAAAACCTAACACTTCTTGTGAAAACTCATCGCAAACCACATCAACTAAGTCAATGTGATTGATGGTAGCGATTGCATAAACATGAGAAGGTTTTGAGTTTTGAGTAGCATTTATAACAAGTTCCTCTTCGTTGAACCTCAAAGTGATAGTTCTTGCATGAACGTCGATAAGCGATCTCGAGGTGTCTAAAAATGGACAACCTAAAATTAGAGGAACTTGAGGATCTGTGGGGATGTCAACTACTATAAAATCAACGAGATATTAGAACTTCCCCACTTTCACGAAAACATCCTCGGCTACTCCACATGCTAAAATCGTAGAATGATCGGCCATCTCGATAGACATGTTCGAAGGAGTAAGAGCCGGAAGCGAAAGCGATTTCCAAATGGAAAATGGCATCAAATTAATGCTCGCACCAAGATCGGCCAAGGCGAGTCATTCTTTCATATATTGTATGTCACAAGGAATGAGAAACTTTCCGAGGTCACCGACTTTTTCCGGTATGCGGTTAAGATAAACCGAAGAACAATTAGCAAGATTTGAAAGCTTTTCCTTATCGCTCATCATACTTTTAAAAGTGGAAGCGAAACGAGGCATATATAACAACGCGTCGGCTAAACTCACATCAAAATGAACTTGTTGAAACATTTTTATAAAAAGCTCGATTTGTTGTTTGTTAAGTTCTTGCAATTTCTCTTTGGTTCGTCTCGAAGGGTAAGGTAAGGGTGGTGTGGGTTGGACATTAGGCAACGGCCTTGGAATCTCGGGTTCCATAATTGGTATTGGTTCCACCGTAGGTGTGGTTTGAGCGGTACTTCGTGGGCTTGTGATATGCTCCTTTTCGACCATCACCTCGGGCTCTTTCTCGATTTCCTTCTCCGTAGAAGTACTTGGACGAGAGATTGGTTCTTTGAAAGTTTTACCACTACGAGTAGTAATAACCTTCATTTCTCCCTTCGGGTTTGCAATGGTATCACTAGGAAGATCATCCGAGGAAGAGGGTTTACACATGATTGCTTCAAACATTTTTGCCATTCGGTCCTCAAATTTTGATTGCCTTAAATATGTTTTTAACAATTCTTTCTTTATCTCATGTTGTCCTTGTTCCATCTTTTGTTGATTTTGTTGAAGACGTTGAACATTTCCTTCCATTTTATTTGCAAGAGTTTTAAGTTCATTAGCAAGTTCGTTTTTAAGCTCATTTTTCAACTCGGATCTTAAACTAATCATCTCACGTTGCATATTATCAAATTTAGCATCATTTGCTTTAGCATAATCCAAAAATTCTCCTTGAATATTTTTAGTGTGAGCATTTTGAAAACCTTGTGTAGTGTTTTGAAAATCACGGTTTTGTTTTTTATTAGCAACTTGTCCATTCCCACTTTGTTAATTCCCTTTGTTGTAGTTACGTGAATTTCCTTGATAACCACCATTTTGGTTGTTGTTTCGATAGTTATTAACATTTTGATTTGGTGGAGCTTGATTTGGGCGGGAACCTTGGCCGTTTTGGTTGTAAGTTCCCGTTGCTACGTAAGCACCCGAAGTGTTACCACCGGCGGTAATGCACTTGGAAAGATCATGAGCTCCACCACAAGACAAACAACTCTTATCAACCGCTTTAACCGAAGCGGAATTCAAAGCATCTTGTGCTTTCCAATGAGTCATAAGATTTGAAAACCTATCGAAAAACCGATTTTCCTCATTAGCTTCATCATGTAAGGCATTAATGCTACGAGACTATGACGACGATGACGAACCCATATTGGCAACACTCGGTGTGTTACAAGGGTTTTAAACCTTAGATCTATTCTCGATAATCTTTAAAGCTTCATCGGTCGTTTTGCACAAAAAATTACCACCCGCGGCGGCATTCAAATAATCTCGTTCATGATTATTAAGCCCATTATAGAAAGTATCTATCTGATGCAATTCCGAAAAATCTTGGTGTGGAGATTCATGTAACATTTCCTTAAACCGTTCCCATGCCATTGAAAAACTCTCATTATTTCATTGTGTAAACCTTGAAATCTCATTTTTCAAATGTGTTGTTTTAGATGGTGGAAAAAATTGGTTCACAAATCTAGAAACGAGATCATTCCATGTCAAAATCGAATTCGGCGGTTCTTTCTCGAGCCAAATTTTAGTGGGTCCATCTAACGAGTATGGAAACAACATCATCTTAATGGCGTCATGTGGAACATCCTTAAACTTGCTTGTTGCGGTGAGACGATTAAAATACCTTATGTGGTAATGCGGGTTGTCTTTTTCATGACCTCTAAACTTATTTGCTTGCAACATCGACATCAAACCCGTCTTAATCTCGAAATTCTCCGCAATGATTGCGGGAATCACAATAGCTTCTCCAAAACCCTCGGTGGGTGCATGAAGCAACTCCATCATAGTACGATTAGCCATGACGACTTCTTGTTCTACAATAGGTTCAACAATTGGAGTTTGTTCTTCAATCAACGTCTCTTGATTTCCTTGATTTTGACGACGTTTACGAGCTCGTTTTGCTTGACTACGAGTTTGCATAAACTTCAGGAAGAATGGGAGGTGAGCAAAGAAGATTCTTTTTGGCTGTTTTGTGAATTTTCAATTTTTTTTGTGTTTTTGATTGTTTTTAATTTTTTTGGATTTTGTGTATCTTCGTAGACAACAATCTACCAAATCACTCCTCAAATCAAACTCTTTATTAAAGAAGCCTCAAAAGAATGAAAACGATCACGTGGAGTGAACGCCTTCGAATGACTTTAGAACTTTGGTGAAAACCAAATTGTTCAAGAGGGTTTAATCACAAAGAAAACCAAGCATATATATATGATACGTAATAATACTTTGGTTGGCAAAACCCTCGATTAGCCTTCAATCTCAAAATACTCACAAGCAAGCGGGGAAACGAGGCGGCGCGAAGCACTTAAGAGCCTTTTTCCTTAGGGTATATTTTATAATACCCGCCTTATACCCACCTTATAGTTTGTATTTTTCAAAATCGAGCTTCACGAAAGTATTTATCTATTTTTTCCTTTTTATTTTTGTTTGAGATTCGAATACAATAATTAGGAGATCAAATCCCAATTAAGGTTGTGTTTTCACACTTTTGGAGATATTTTGTATTGATTGTGATACTTAATACAATATAGTAATAATAATCTCACAAGAAAAACGAAAAAACCGATAATACGTATTAGTAGATTTCTACTAATACAAATACTATTTATGGTTAATATTAAAAACAACAAGACAAATTAATCACGACACACCTCCCCGGCAGCGGCGCCAAAATGATTGTGGTAAATTACGTCTTTTAGGAAAAAGAGCGTAAAAGCGGTAAGTATTAAACATATGATTTTAAGAAAAATCAAGTGTTAATGACCCAATGAAGTTCGTTTCCCATGGAGGTATATGTGTGTGACTAAAATGTGACAAGATTTGAGATTAATATTTGAGAGAAGGGGATGAGAGAATAGAATGACGAAGACGTAAAATTAATTACTACGACGACTAAACGTAAAACCGTAAAAAGAGCTAAAATAAAAATTAATTCTAAAAATTACCAAAAAATTACCAAAAATCAAATTAAATAAACTAAGAGTTTACCAATGATCAAAACTTTCTCAAACCTTTTAATTATTTAAATATTAATTTTTAAATGCTAATTAAAGCCCTAAAAATCAAATTAATTATCCAAAACCCAAAATAAAGATTTTTCAATTGGTAAACCTCTAAAATGACCTAAAAAGATTAAAACCTATTTTTATAAAATTTTAAACTAAGAAAAACTATTTAAAATGATTTAAAAACTATTAAAACATAAAATAATTACAAAAATTAATCTAATGATGATAAAAATTAATCTAAGAGTTGCAAAAATCCTATTTTAATGTATTAAAGCTAAGACAAATATAAAAAGTGCAAAAATGTGAAATTTGAAATTTAATAATAAAATAATATTAAAATAATATTAAAAATCTAAAAATTATAAAAAATTCTAAAAACTTGCAAACTAGTTTATTTTTACCTAAGTAATCAGAAAATGAAAGTGAAATTACCAAACTACCCATAATTGGCCCCCAAATGGGCTAAAACCAAAAACAATCAACCTTAATGGGCTTTTGGACCCAAAAAGTCAAACTAGGCCCAAATGACCTGAAAAAGCCCTACCTTAATCAAAATTTAATTCTAAGCACAAAAGTTTAAAGGCCCAAAAGAATGATTCTGAGCTTATCACAGCTTAAAAGGTCAACAGCTTATTCTTATTGGGCCAATAAGCCCATTAAGCAATAAGCTAATGCCATAAGCTCTGCTTAAACACACAACCTTCTTTTGAGATGCCTAAGAGATCTGTGAAAAGAAATTTTGAAAAAGCACAATCAATAATCCAGAAATAAGCAAAGAACAGTTTCACTAAAAGACAAAATAGTCGGGTTAGAGTTCTAGGCTGTTTCAGAAGCTCTGGTTTGTTGCAAAAGCTCACAAATAGCTTAACTAAGAATAAGCAATCAAGAAAATCACAAAAAGCCAAGTAGAATAAACTTTGTGAACCAATAAGTTGGCTGAAAAAGCCAAATAAGCTAGTTTTCTAGCAAAAGCTTAACCAAAAGACTTGTAACCTTCCAGACTTGTTATTAAGCTAAGAAAAATGAGTTCTATTACAAAAGCCAAGTTGTTTCATGTACCAATAAGCAGTTCTTAAAAATAAGCCAAATTGTGCTTATTTGACCCAAAGTCAAAGTGCTCCAAAGTTCACCAAATGATCAGGGATGGTTTATAAGCTTGTTATAAGCAACTTTTGTGAAGAACTCAAGGAGGAGTCCTTGTGAATCAAGAGGTCAGTTGACCAATTGATAACATATTTTGGCAAAAAGGGCTTAATTAGCCAGTTAGCTTATAAGCCAGCAACAAAGCACACCAAATAGCCAAATCTACTCACAAGCAGCACATAAACAAGATCCAAGCAACAAAACAACAAGGCATACACTAGAATGACAAATGCAAGCACAAAATGAGGTGGTCACTTTGCTGATGCAAATGACCACTTCAGCCAACTTTGATAAGCTCTAGCACCTTCAATAAGCCACCAAATTCAACAAACAGATAATGCACAGATAGCTTATCACCTAAACTCTTCCCAAACCTGATTTAAGACCTTAGATCCAACAAACAAAGAAGTTATTAGATCTGATGTGTTTGACCAATTTCAAAACACTTTTTATCAGATTTTTACAAAACTTCAAATCCCTTTTCCAAACTTTCAGAAACTTAACCAATGACCAAAACTTGTTTAATATGACTTGTTTAGACCTCCCAAACCCTAAGAACCAAGGGCACAAGGCCACAAGGCCTTATGAACCAGTAAACCCAAACAGCCTTTTATAAGCCCTTTTTCAAAGCAACTTCTTAATTCTACAAACAACCTACTGATTTTAATGATCAAATAGCTAAACTAGGTGACAACTAACAGATACCAACCATAAAACACCAAGCACAAACACAAATCACCAAATCACATAGCAAAACATAAATCAGACAATATCATGTGATTTTTTAGAGGGAATCTTAACAAGAGGTTATACCTATCCTCCACAACATCCTAGGAGGATCAACAATGCTCCTTGGACCTTGTTCAAAAACTAGAACAAGACCAAGGTACTTCAACAAAGGAGATGATGACTGCCTTGGTTGATGTTTCAAAGTAGAAACTCAAGGACTTGATTTCTTCAACACAAGCAACAAACAGCCCAACCAAAGGTTCCAATCCCTTCACAAGCTTTGTGTCAACAAGCTTGTAAGAGCTTATAGCTTTTGGTCAAGGATTAGTACAAGAAAAATAGAAAAATCAGATGACTGATTTCAAGTTATTTTCAAACTTGAAAACCTTACCAAACATAAACGTCCTTAAACCACAAGCTTTAAGCACACTTATAACTTCAAATGGAACTCAGAATTACCCTTAAACAACACCAACTTTCAAAAACATAAAAAGGAATTACAATTTTCTCAAAATACCAACTTTTATTAAATTTTAAAAAGGAATTACAATGTTTAAAAGGTAAAACTAGAACAAGGCTCTCTCACAAGTTGATGAGTCCTTATATAGGCCACAAGGGCTGAGATTACAATGAGAAAACCCTAGCTATGAAGTCCCTAAAATACCCTTGAATCTTCTAGATGAATTTTGATATTGAGTTGTCCAAATGCATCCTGGCTGTTCATTTTAGCTTTGTAGTTAAGCATTGAGTCTTGGCTGTTGATTTGGCCACGTCAGATTCCTTGGAGAGTAAGTTGTGTTTTCATTGGTGGACGAGGTTGAGTGTGGGGCCCTTTGGTGAGTGGGAGTGAGGGTTTTAGGTGTGGGATGAGTTTCTGCATGTGTGAATCAAGCGTGGGTATGGGTAATTTCATTTTACCCTTTGTTTAAGTGGATGGTAAATCTGGGTGGAGGAATGGTGAACAGTAGTAACTTTGATCCGAAGAAGGTGGAGTGTTTATGTTTGGCGCGTGTTTGTATCATTTGAACTTAGGGAAATGACAATAGTAGTCCTTGTGTTTTGGTTAAAGTTGTATAACACGTTTTTCTGCCATAAAACATGATTTCCTTTGTTAATTAAGTTCTGATTTTCACACTTTGGCCACCAAACTTTTGCAAAAGGTTTTCAAGGGTTATTTTTGCCACTTTTGAATATTTGAGGGACTGATTTTTAACATTCTTGATCTTCAAAGGTCTTCATTGTATCTTTGACTTCATGAGGGACCATAATTAACAACTTAGAATTGTTGAGGGAATAAACTTGCTAATTCTTCAAAGTTGAAGGACCATTTTGTAATTTTGACAAACTTAAGGGACCAAACTTGTAATTATGAATATACAAGGGTTTAAAGTGTCATTTCTTCATATTTTGAGGATCAATCTTGTACATCTTCCAGTCTTCAAGGGTTTTTCTTGGATATTTCATGAACTAGGGCCCGGTTCTTTGTACGGCTTCATTTCTCGTGTCCGTTTTTCCTTGTTTCTTGTGATCTTTTGTCTTTTTCATGATATCCATACCTAAAATACACAAGCAAACAAATACAAGCATATATATAGTATTTTATGACATTTTAATGCATTTAAAGCCCAAAAAGAACGATGAGATCATGTATAAATGCCATCTCATCACTAAGCTGGGAATAATCGGAGGTTTATCGAAAGGTTTTCAATGATTGTTAAACCATTGATTAAGCTGACTAAGAAGAATTGGATGTGTGAGTCCCACTAATACATCTAAATTGTAAGTTTCGAGATCTGATCCTTATCAGATGGGGAAGCTGTATTCTGAACACCGAAGGGTAGGTTGTGTTCTGCACCGATGTTGTCATTGTTGAAAGGATCTGAAGTATTTATCGTTGTAGTTGCTGTGATGTGTCTCATAAGGGTTATGTAGTTGTGGTGTTTGCTTTGAGATGGTAGGAAATATTACTTGTATGGAATCAAGTGTGTAGTGATAAAGGATCTTAGAAGTTTTCTCCATAATTAACTTCTTGGGATGATAAAGGAAATGAGTAGGGGATTACCAGTTATATATGTTTTGAGTACCTGAGTATGTTGATGGTTATGACTGTGAGTGATTATGACAACGAGATTCGCTGCCATCCGGGAAAGGCGAATGTGGTAGCTGATGTACTTATCAGGAAGAAAAAGAAACAGCTTATAAGGTTGAGTTTTGGTAACGACAAGAAGTATGGATTTCATAGAGAGGATATTGAAATTTTAAGTTAGTGGTCAGAATTGAGAAGGATGTCAAGGTAACTGGTTTCAACATTTTTGTCAAACTTATGCAAAAGATTTTTGTTGTAAAGTCAAGTGAGACATGGAATATAGAGCACTTCTAACTTACCTGAGTTGAGAGAGTGAGACTTAGTGATGAAGGAATCTCACAAGTCAAGTAATCGACACAATCTGGTTTGAGTAAAAGTAAACGCGAGTTGAGTGATGTGTATTATACAGAGACTGACGGATAAAGTGAAAGAACGATTCAAACATTGAACGGTATACTTGTGCGTGTGTGATTGACTTAGAAATTGTTGGAATTTTTATATGACGATGATTATCATGTTAGTAGTGAGGCTGTACTATTGATGGTACATAAAGAACTTCAATTAGTGAAGGTTAAAGATCTTGAGATATGGACGTAAGATTAGGTTTTCGGTGTATTGTGGAAATGTAGGTGGAATTGAATCACTGAACTAGAAGTGATATTGGCAATATTGATAAGATTGTATGGGTTAAGGATCATTAATTAATAACAAGGAGTCATCCGAAGAGTTATGTTGGTATTCGAAGAAATCGATGGAGTTTGAAACTGAGAAACTTGGTTATGCTTAAAGTGTCGTTATGACGGGTGAAATTTGTTTTGAGAACAACAAGGAAAGAATTCAACTTGAAGATAAGTTGCTTTTCAAAGAAAGAACTGTGAAGAGTTCTTATGAGGTCGAAACATAGTAAGGATTATATTGTGAAGATACGAGAATGCCAGAAGTGGAATCTAAAATTGTGAAGGAAGCATGAGGATTTCTTTAAGGAAAAGAGTTCTCTTTTGTTCTGGAGGAACGGCATGTGAGTATAAGAGGGGCCGAGCGCCGAGACGTCGCTCTCTTTTAGGAGGGTAGGATGTGACAACCCAAACCCTAGGTCATTTATTTAATATCATATAATATTATTTTACGAATGATTTTGAAATTTTTAATGAGTTGAATGATATGACGATTGATGGTCTTATTTATAACCGACGTTGGAGGTCTTATTTTTATCTTTTTACTAATAGCGAGGATTATTAGTGACCACGATATCGACGGATGCCCGAGATTTTATGTTTTATTATTTGTTGTGTCGATGTTTATATTTTTGACGTTTTTATTTTAAGTTCGTATTAAGTCGAACCGGGATCATATTATTATCATATTTTGTGTGCGTTTTAACTTTTGAAAATAATTTTTACCAAAACCGAGCCTCGTAAATATTTTCAAAACTGACAATTTACATTTTCTACCCTTACAACTATTTAATTGCATTTTGGACCAAAACTATCACAAATTGGTAAAACTAGTCCCTCCACCACCATATAAAAGGTGATTTCTCTCACCTACAAACACATACAACACAAGCACTCTATCTCTCTTCCCTCTCTCTAACAAAACCGTACACCCCCTCACCCTAAATCATTTGATTTTCAAAAATTTAGATTGAATCAAAGAAATCTAAGACAAGTCTAATGTTGGAAATTTGATGTTTTGGTGTAATTTTCTTTAACATGCAAGAACTTTCAAAAATTTGATGATGATCCATGGAGGTTTGATCCATTTTCTTATGATATAGTTGTTGCTAGTGTTGTTTTATATATATTTAAATTATTGCATGTTTGAAATTTTGAGTGGGTAAATTTTTGTATGATCATCCATGTGTGTTATGGGTTAGTTAAGTTCTTGGTGGTGACATTAGGATGATTTTAGGCATATGAGATTGATTAAAATGGGTTGAAAATTTGATTTAACATGATTTTTAAACATGTATTTTAGATCAGTAAGTTCAAGGCCAATTTTGGCTACCTTACTGTTTGAAAACTGTTTAACTAATGGCATAGGGTGGTAGAGAATTCTTTTAGCTTCGATTTGATATAAGATAGAGCTTCTAGCTCCAAACGAGCGCGAAGTTACGTTAGTTTGATTATTCGTGTACCGGGAGACGAGTATCGGCACAATATATAATTGTTGTCGATATTTGGATCGAATCTCGGGGACTATAAAAAGGATTTGAAATGTGTCATGGACTGATGTTAAGTGTCAAGTATGATGTTGAGTTTATTTTCAAAGTCGAGTGTCGGTTTTTTAAACTGAGTAAAATAAATAAGTTAAAAAGACTATATGAGTTGTTGACGTAAAATTGTCCGGTTTTTGTAGTTCAAAGATGTGTCGAGCAGGGAACTTTAAATGTAAAATCTTTTGATGGGCTTTTAATTGGTCTTTCTATATATAGTAAGTGATATCTCTTATTAGTACCATAAGCATTTGATGTGTTTAATTGGGGTAAACGAGCCCGTACATTTGGTGTGTACCGGCAGATTTTTATCGAAAGAATTGACTAATAAAGTAAACATATAGAATGAAGTAAAAGGTCACTTGCATTGTTTTTATTTTGGGTTGGTTGTGATTTTATTATTTTCAGTTTGATGTTATTAAGTATGGATTTTACTCGAGTTTATTATTAATGAACGCGCCTTATTTGATAGGTTGCGGTTTTTGTGTTTATCGGGCATCAACTATTGTCGAAGATCGTCTTGCTACTGTTATTACTCCAGGTGAGTCTATAGCCTCGCTTTTTTAATTGTGTCGAATGATTTTAAAACCCACGAGGGGGATACATGCTATTTGAAAGTAAAATGAACACAAGTCATGATTGATTGTTTGGACCCGAATGTTTCCTTTGTTGCCTTTGTTGTTTTGAATTGTATAAGTACCTAAATTGCAAAAGTCCCTAAATTCATGAGCCATTAACTATCTTCTGACTTGATGTTGTGAGTTGGGAATAGCCGCTTATTCTTATAATAGTACTATCGGGCTGACGACCATATCTGAGACCAGAGCTTTACGCTGAGTAACCTCTGGGAAGGATAATTTTACGAGAATGAGAATTGGTATTCTTGCAATTGATACCCTAGTAGGGGCACTGGAATTCATCTAGTCATGCTGGCATTAGGCGTGGGTGACTAAGTTAAGGGGTCGGTGTCATGAGCTTAATACAATTCAATAGCTATTGCTATATGCCAGACTGCCTGAATAATAGATTGTGTGTACAACAATTCTATTAAATGATCTTGATTGATTTTTCTCTTGTGTTCAAATGTTGATTTGGAAAACCTATAGACTCGCTCAACCGTTGTGTTGATGATATTAAGCATGTATTTCAGGTGATTGAAGTGGATTGCTGATGGAGCTTGCTGGAGAAGGATTGCGGATTGCTTTTGTGGTGATTGGTCTAAAACGAATTTCTTTATTTTTTTTTTGGTAAAAGGGTAACAATGACCCCGGTAAATAGAACCAAAAAAAACGTTGAAGTACAAGGAATGTGGCTGAAATACCACATTAACCGCAAGCTACAGGGAGCTTGTTAAACAAAATGTTTATGACAGGCCATAAACATTAACTAGTCTAGAATACTGGAAATATATAAACTAGACAAAAACCAAGACGATAACATAAAGTTACAAGGAAAATAATAAAATAGCAACATGGGATCAGCCAGTAGGAGTGCTTGCCCCAATATGAGTGTTGAGAAGATTCACTGATTCATCAAAGACGACCTCAACTCCCTCATCCTACTCATTATCTTCCTCTCTTACTGGAACTCCTTCGTCAATACCAGGCATGGACAAAGATGAAAATTTATTAGATGTAGAAACACTGCTCATTTGAGCTTTACCCTTGTTCGGACCATTAGGATTGCTAGACTGCTGCAACTGACCAGATTTAGTATTCAACTGACTACTATTATCACCACTCGTACTTGTAGTAACTAAGCGAGTTTTTGGATGAAAAGCAACCGTCTTTCCTGTTTGGGAACCCTTACTCAATGGAACACCTCTCGGGACTTGATTCCCTAGATTACCTTTGTACTTCTTCCTCTTGCTTTGCACTTGTTGGAATCCATCATTATCAACATGAGTTGTCACATTTTCAACCGTTGTAGGTTTAACATTTTTCGGACAAAAATCAAAGGAATGACCAAAAATATTACAAGTATGACATCTAGGCGGCTTCCATTCGTATTCAACACGAATTAATTCCTTAGTACAACCAGAGCCTTCAAGATCAGGGACACCAATTGTAACGTTATCTATAAACTCCGAATCAGCGTTCATCTCAATAAGACAACGAGCAAAACTACAACGACCCCAAGACTCTTTGCACATATTATCAGTATAATTATCCATCATAATAAGTTTACCAAGAAACGAAGCAATTAAACTAATACCTTCCTCTTCAAATACCTGTAGCGGGACATCATGAAACTTAACCCATACCGGAATACGAGTTAGTTCCTCCTTTAGAAGGTTCGTCTTCATAGTCCATTTCTTAAGAAAAATTGGTGAATTACGAACCATCCACGGCCCACCTTCTAGAACCGCATTAAGACCCTCACTAGACCCAAATTGAAAAAAGAAAAAACCTTTCTCATTCATCATGATACGCTTAAGACCATGTTTTTCCCAGTTATTCTTAGCAAAATACTCAACCACAGGAAATGCAATCCTTTTACCAAGAAAGTATCCATATAAAGTGTTGTGGTAACGAGTATTTACTTTTTCAACGACCTTCCTAGGAATAGAGATATTAACCCCTTCACAAACATTTTTAGAATTAAACGAAGAAGAGACTGCATTAGTACCCCCATTAGTAGACGTAACCATATCAGCTTCAAATTTGCAAAGTAACTCCAGAATTTCTTTAGCACGGTCATGTGAGATCAATTCCCACAAAGGATGTTTCTTCATTCTTAACTCATGCATAAATTCACCCGCATCACCAACCGTGCGAACCGTTACACCAAATAATTTCAAAACCTCATGTAGATTACACGGTTGCAACCCATTAATGGTTGCAGCCTTAGCTGCAAGATCCAAAGATACATCACCAGAAGAGGAAACATTAGTAATAGGGTCATCTGTTTCCTTAGCCATATGTGCAGAGTGCACACTCGAACCACCTGAACTTAGTGAAGAAATGCTGCTAGTAAGATCCTTAACTTTTGTCATAAAAATAATAATGTCGGTCATGTACTTTAGTAAATTGTTTGTTGATTGTATAAAATTTTTTGGGGACCTAAATATGACTCTGATATCTCTAAAATTGTTTTACTTGGGATCGAAAGTTTTAGACATTGGTTAAAGATATATCCTTTAATATTTCTAAGGTATTATATTGAGATTGTTTAAAGTGTTTTGTGTAATGGTGTTTGAGTTTAGCACCCAAATGTGTATTTCCGTTGCGCAATGTAATTTGGGGGTGTTAAATTAGCTACCCGTTGTTTGTTATAGTAAGGTAGCAATGTCATGCGACTTATAATAATCCAATATTGAAACTACTGATGTGCGAATTGAATTATAATATATTGCTTGACTAGCAATACGGGGTCTTATTATTGATATTATGTTCGTGTTTTGGTTTTACATAACCATTATCCTATAACGGTTTTTATTAAACTTTATACAACGTTATAAAACGTATTGTATGAGGTTTTTACGATAATGGCTCGTATAATGGTTTTGAAGGAAAAAGCATATATTATGATTTACGACTAACAATTGTATAAAATGTCTTTGGCCTATTTTATGGCCTATTACAAAGATTTGTACAAAATTATTTTTGGTAATAATTATATACCGATGATATATTAATGGTTTTTATTAAACTCTATGAATTCACTCGACGTTTTCGCTGACTTTTTAACATGTTTTATCTCAGGTACTTGAAGGTAATTCTCGGGAAGACGACAAGAATTTATGGCCCGCATTCAAATAAAATTTCCATTCAAATGTTTTATAAGAGTGTATGAAATACTATGACTTGGGACCTATGTAAATTGATATTTATGAATGGCAAATGATTTATTATTAAACGACGCAATTTTTAAGCATTGTCTATGATTTGAGTAATGTGCTATCCCGTAACACCAACGACTCTTCCGCTGAACTAAAGTATGAATATTTGGGGGTGTTACAACTTACTGTTCTTCAACCCGTACATCAAAACCAATCCAAACACCCCAAAAACTTGCGAATTTGAACCATAAAAACTTAAACAAACCCCTACCAAATCTATGTTAGTGATTTACATCAAGATTTATAACCTGAAAACACTAAAAAACATTAATTCGAGATGATTTTGATGAAAAATCAACCGAATCAATCACTAAAAGCAACAACCAAACAAAATCTACCCTGTGACAATTGATACCAATTGTTGTTCCCTAATTTATTCACTTTACCATGATTGATTAATAGAAAATAGATGAAAAGATATGGATTTCTAGAGAGAGAAAGTAGTGAGAGAAAGTAGAGAGAAGATGGAGAAACTATGTGAGATTAGATTAAGAAAATGAGAAAACTTCCACCCTCCTAACATGCTAGGAGGGTGCTTATATAGTCCACCCACATGCGGGCTCTCTAATGGACTATATATGTTTTGGGTCGGGCTTAAATAAAGGCTTAGTACCTTGAAAGAGGCCTTTTAAGCTAACCATCAAGCCCGTAATGTCATGACTATTTTAACTAACTATTACAACGTTCTAATAAATATTACAATATAAACCTATGACCGAACATTCTTGTTTTACTCAATATTTTTTAGGCTAACATAATGAACTAGAAAACGTCTGATCCAGCTACAAGCTTCCAAAATCAATCAAATAAGTTCCATTGATCAAGTATGATCAATAGAATCATACAGTAATAGTAGGAGTAAAAGAATGCAGTAGAAAATGAGGTATGAAGTGAAGTGAATTTGTATTAATGAAGTGAAGTTGTTACTGAGTTGGTTACAAAGTCTAAGTAACTCCCAAGTGGTTGTCAATCACTTGAGAGTAGTATCTAACTAACTTGCTTAACTAGAAGTGGAGAAATTAAGTAGTGTGTGAAAATTACACACACTAAGTAAAATAATACAATGAAGGAATACTGGGGGTATTTATAGAATAATTTCAGAGTTTGTTGGAGGTGCGTGACGTGTTGGAGCAAATCACAAGCTTCCACGTGGCCTTGATTGATCAATTGATTATAGCCGTTGATGAACTGAATTGGGGCTTTTCATTTGAGTAGGTTTCAGCTTAATTGAATGGTTGGGGTGTGATCCTAATGTGATTTAGAGCAGGTTTCATGTATAACACTTGAACTGAAATGCATTCCTTCTCCTTCTTCGATATGGCTTGTTTTGAGTATGAATATGACACGTGTTCAGATTTTATTGGGAGAAAAGGTTTCACATGAATTGTTATCCATAAACTGATTTATGATTGGTTGATACATGGATAGTGGGATTATACTGTTGTGATTCGGCGTTTAATAGAGACGGCTGTAAGTGGGGTGATGTAGCTATCAGTGTGAAGCTAATAAACTCTTCTCATTGACTGTCAAGTATAGCACATGGATTGAACTTATAATAACTTCCAAGATTGGCATATTTAGTCCCTCATTTTAGGCAGATTCATAACTTAAACTCCAAACTTCATTTCTTTGTCATTTTAGGTCCTTCGACTTCTTGTTTGACCAAAATATGCCCCTTGACTTGTTGACTTGATGGTTGACCAAATTTGACTTTTTTATTGACTTTCTCATTATTACACTTTTAGTCCCTCATCTTTGAAAGTTGTTAAGAAAGGTCCTTTGTCTTTGCATGGCTTTTCACTTTTCATCCTCCTTTTGTCTTTTCTTCATCAATAAAGCTTGATTTCACTTGTTTGCTCCAAAATTGTATCTTTTTATCTACACAAGCACAAACAATAAAACATACCCATAATACTGCTTTTATGAATTAAGATTAGGTATTTTGCTTTGTGTTTTAGGGTGATTTGTGATATAATTGATATGAGATTTCACTCATATCACTACTTTTCAAGATGATGCTTTGAGTTGGTGGAATAGTCAGGTAGCTATAGTAGGTTTGGTTGAAGCTAATGCTAGAACATGGACTGTGACCAAGGTGTAGAAACTAGAAGGGGGGGTTGAATAGTTTCTAGTTCAATTTGCAAAACATTTTGTTTGTTCCACTGGCCACGGTTCCTTAAATATCACCGCGGTTCCTTATCAATAAAGAACCGCGGGTTCAATAAAGAACCGCCTACAGTGGATGCCAAATATTGATACGTTGTAAACCTTGACAATCCTTTGTATCAAATTCTCGATTAAGCTTGACTAGATATGAGATGTGTTTGTAGTAGATAATAACTATAAGTAAGGAAACACACAAACACATCAAATCAAGTGTACATCAAGCAATAGTATAAACACTAAGCACACACGTACTAAGCCTTAGATTTTCCGCAACTAAGATGTTTAGACTAAAGGATGCACACTTGACCATAATCTAAACACGAAGCACACACGTACTAAGCCTTAGCTCTTCCGCAACTTAGATGTTTAGATTATGAGATGCATACAACACACAACATATAAATACATCTATTATAGTAAAGAAATAAATGTAAATGAAAGTACTGACACGATGATTTATAGTGGTTCGGTCACGAAGCTCCTCTTCGCCCTACTCCACTCCTCGAGTACACCTTACTCGAGAGTTACTTCACTAGTCAACAAAAATCCTTTCAAGGCAGAGAAAACCATACACGTCGCTTACACATTTCCGACACTAAGCTAGATGTCGAGTCCTAATCTTAGGTAGGACCAATCTACAAAATGTTGCCCACTTCACCATTTAACGACACAAGGCTAGATGCCGAGTTCTAATCTAAAGGTAGAACCAATCTTCACAACGTTGCATACTTCACCATTTTACGACACAAGGCTAGATGTCGAGTTCTAATCGAAAGGTAGAACCAATGTTCACGACTCTTCACTTTGAAGCTAACTGAGAACTTCACTAGACACAACTACATCACTTTATAGTTTAGTGAGAACTCACAAGACACAACCACATCACTTTATAGTTTAGTGAGAACTCACAACTCTTACCTATTACAACTCAATAAAACACATATCCAAGTGTACACATGTAACTTGGATCTACACAACATAAATCCAAGTATACACATATACAATGGATTTACACAAGACTTAATCCAAGTATTCACAAATACAATGGATTAACACAACTAATCTAAGTATTCACAAATACATTGGATCTACACAATATTGATCCAAGTATAATCATATACATTGGATCTACACAAGATTGATCCAAGTATACACATATACACTGGATCTACACAAGACACAAATAAAAATGATGAACATGATGATCTTCATCAAGACTTCATCTTTAATCACATCACAAATGTGTGAGTCCCAAGCGTAGAACTCACTCAAAAAGCTAGCTTGTTTGAGGAGGGGACACCTGGACATTATAAACCATCAACCATTCCCATACTTGGCCGATGTGGGATCATAACATTACCCCACCCTTTGAAGAACCAACGTCCTCGTTGGTCACGGCTATGTTGGTCACGGTTGGCACCCCCTTTGGGTCCAAGCCACCACTCCATAGGCCACCACTCCGAGCTCGTTGGTCACGGCTATGTTGGTCACGGTTGGCACCCCCTTTGGGTCCAAGCCACCACTCCATAGGCCACCACTCCGAGTGTTGGAACCTCGTAAGGTAGGGCTAGCTCTGATACCAATTGATATTACGATGAAACCCTAATTTGGTTAGGGTTTTTTTTCAGCGTAAGGGTCCTGGGTTTTCAGCACGTTGTCATGGGTTACATTGATCATTATAAAGGCTTATTATGAGGTAACATGATCCTACCTGTTGGTGGCAACGGGTTTATCTCGTTTAAGATCAATTCTAAACCCTATTTTGGGTTTCGATGTATGACGACGGGGACCTTCGGTCCTGATGATTACTCAGTTATGGGTTGGTGTGTGGGTGGCTGGTCAATGATGGCGTTCGTTGTTGGTGGATGTCAGATTGGTGATGATTGTGGAGGTCAGGGTTGGGGAGAGGGGAATTTGTGATGCTTTATCGTAGGCTAGGGTTTGTGGCTGACGATCAAACCCGAGTCTGGTTAGGGTTTCGGTTCGATATCATGATGTTGGATCCGGTGTAGATCATCATCATGTTATGGTTGTTTGATACGTGATAACCTGGTGCGTTTCAAGGGTTTTGCGTATTCATGTCATTTCTTTTGCACGTTATTGGTTTGCATCTATACAAATACAGGTCTGGAGTGCGTGCATCGTTTACTGGTATGTGGTGTGGATCTGCGTGGTGGGTCTTCATCAATATTGTAGGGTTTCTGCTGTCATCTACATAATCATCAGTTCTGGAGCATTTCTGCTGCCCTTTTTCGGGTCCTTTACCAGCTGCTTGTTTAGTCTGATGTGCCGGATACTACTACGTGGTTGTATAAGTTAGGAACACATTATGGTTTGTTTATCTATTCTTGTTTCTCAACTTATTTGGTAGTTCTAAGAGTGGTTTGTCACCCTTAGATAGGATTCGAGTTGTTGCACGTGTTGAGTGCATGGTTGTAGCCCATGTAACGGGCCGTGATGTTAGGACTTCACCTACATCCGTTGTACTTCAACGTTTTTTGGTGTAATATATCTTTTACCGGGGACAGTCCCCTTTACCCAAAAAAATGTGTGAGTGATCTTCTCTTTGCACTTAAGCGGATGAGGAGATTGAAGGAGAGAATCACATCTTAAACAAGATCAATCTAAACTAACTAATAAAGGGTTTAAAGATGTTTTTGAAGAAACTGTGCAAAAAGGCTTAAAAGAAAATCTGGAAATGATCCACTATTTATAGGGCAACATTGCAACGGTCAAAAACACCCGCGGTTCCTTATCTCTACCCGCGGTTCCTTATCAATAAGGAACCACGAGTTCCTTTAAGGAACCTCCGCGTTGGAGTCCGTGAAAATTTGTCCTTTAGTGGGGATATGCCATCTTGGGTAGTTTATACCCTCAAAGGATATTCCTTTGGCATATGGAATATGCCAAATTCAAATTTCCATTTTCTTTTTAATAAAACATTTTCTTATAAATAAAGTTAATTAAAATCTTTTGTCACATTTGATTAAATGTGATTTTTAAGAAAATATTAATCCTTGATCACTTAGTTAGGTTAATGACATGTTTGTACATACCTTGAGTGATTCATGCCGAATGTGATCTTGGAGGTGTCGAGAGAAGTATACAAATGTATTCTTCAGTGATTACGAGTACCTTAACATTTTACATAATGTATTGTGAATTATACGTTTGTCATGAACAAAAGATAAAGAGATTATATCGACAAAGCATCGTAATGTTTGCACTAACAATCTCCCCCTTTTTGATGATGACAAACAAGTAAACCGCAACACATATTAAATTGCATAAGTTACTCGTTTACACTTACTTCTCCCCCTTTTGTCGAATCAAAAAGGTAGTCAACGTCTTGAAGAAGAGAAGAAGCAACGTCGAGAGAGAACACGTCTAAAGACGTAGTCATCGAAAGCACGTCATTTGAATAAGAAAAGAATTGACGTCACACGAGCTTGCATCCGAAAGGTAGTCTTCATTTGTAGAAGAGGAGGATCGACTTCGAGAGAACATGCATCCAAAAATCTAATCATCCATTTTGGTTGTCGTTTGAGAGGCGATAATCCAAACCATAAACCCATCATACAAAAATATTGAGTTTGTGTCATCCTAGTGAAGTCTTCAATCACCATAGGTTAACCAACTCCAAGCATAATAATATGCTTATCTACGAGTGTCCAAAATGCATTACTTGCAAGATGTTCGATGAATGCAATTTGAGTTAGTCAACGATCACAAATGTAATGACTTGAACTCTTGCAAATCCTCCCCCTTGATATGAGCTCCCCCTTGCTTGAGGCACCAACAAAGCAAGAATAGTGACGAGCTACAAAAATGGGTTAGAAGTGTCCTACAAAACAAAGTTAGTGGACAAGAGCATATGCATAATGAGATGTCACCCAAACGGAGTTAGCTTTAAACAACTCAAGTAAAAAAGAGGGACTCGAGAGAAAGCTAAAACAATCTTAACTTTTAGAATTGTCAAAAATATGACAAGTTAAAAAAATAAGAGGGCTATTAGAAAGAAAATAGAACCCAACTTATTTTGGTGACACCAAAAAAATATATGAAGAGGACTAAGAGAGAAAAGAGATGTCCAATTTAAGAGAAAAATATTGTCGAGAGAACATACTCCACTTTTAATATTTTGGCAAGAAATACCAAATCAAAGAGAGTATGACAATGACAAAAAAATAAGATCCTATATAGTCGAAAAGAGAGGAAGAATGACTATGATGGAAAAAGAAAACGAGGATGATAAACAAGTCGTTTGCACAAACAATGACAAGCATTGGAGAAATAAGTGTGCACGCGATGCTATCAATAAAAAAAACAAAGGATAGGATCTTGAAAAGATCAATTCACAATTGTAAGAATAGAGGTAGAAAAGAAACATCAAAACCAATTGTAATGATATAATGTCAAAGGGTAAAAACCTTAGAATTTTTGGAATCATCCAAGAAAATTCAATATTTAACCATCAACTCTCAAAAAAAACAAGGAGAGGATTTTGAGGAAATCAATTCAAAATTGTTGGAATAGAGGTAGAAAAGATACATCCAAGAATTTGAAGATATCATCTCAAGGGGTTAAAAACTTATAATTGATGGAATCACCCATACTAATTGTAAATTTTAACCGCAATCAACTCTCAACAAAGAAGAACAAAAATATCTCAACCTAGAGACATTTTTGACAAAAAAAAAAAGAAAACCAAAAGCGGATAAATCGACGCTTTAAAAAAATATTCTAGATATAAGACATTATAGGCAAGGATGCTTATGAATGTCGACATCAAATGGTGTTTAGCATACGATAAACTACATGCTCAAAGTTTCTTAGCTCTTCTCAATCATTATGAATGTTCAAAGAACAATTACATGATCAGGAAAGGGTGAGGCTCGACACAACTTAGTTTAGAAAGAATAGAAAAAAGTGACTCGACTTAGAAGAGCATGATTAAAATGAATTGAGAGAGACTCAACAAATAAGTTAAGGATAACTTCACGAAACGAGAGAAGAAAAGAGGGAATCTTCAAGAAAACTCGTCAAAAGAGAAAAAGACCTAAACGAACAAGGGACTCAATGGTCGTGATTCGTTAAATAGGTCCGTGGTTCATTATCAATAATGAGACCCAAGGTTATTTGAGGAACCGTGGACATTGGGTGTCCAAAAACGATTATCGGCTCAAAGGAAAATCACTTGGTCAAACAATTTAACATAAGATGCTAAAAGGCTTGAAAGTCAATGCTTCGGATATGACTTTTAACAATTGCAACTACAAGTTAAAATTTCTTGAATATTTCAAAAGAAATATTTTAAGCTGTCAATCTTACTAGAGACGAATTAGATATAAATCTAACCTTCCTTGACAACCGAGTGAGAAAATAAAGAAGAAAAGAAAGATCACGAGAATAACGAGATCCAAGACCAAAAGACAAATCATGTTGAAAAACATGAAAGGAAATACAGGAGAGTAAAGATCATACAAAAATGTATGAAACACAAGCCTAAAACTTAAGCATAATTTTAATCATAGTTACACTAGAAATCTAAGATTTGCTTAAATTGGGTGTCTTATTAATAAGAAATGCACATGCTTAATTATAAGACGAGGTGATGGGTGATGTGGGTGGTGGAGGATGTGGTATGTTCTCCAAAGGTGAGATGGGTTAAGTGGGTGAATTTGGTGGGGTGAAAGGTGAAGTCACCAAGGGTTCAACAAAGTCATTCACAAAGGTAATGCTTTGGATAGGTTGAGGTTGAGTAGTCACATCCAAGAGAGTACTAGGAGTGAAGGGTGAGGTTAACTCATTCATTCTAGATTGGAATGAAGAGGAGGTAGAACCATGTGAATGGTTGGTACCATGGGTTGAGGTAGTCGTGCATGGTGCAAGAGGTGGTGAGGGTGATGAAGAGATGAGAATGGGCACAATCTCATTATTAGGTGTGGAAAAAGGTGAAGAGTTAAGTTTCGGCAACTTAATCTTGATTTTGAGGTTCCTCTTTGAAGAGGAGGTTTTGGGTGATTTTGAGGTTCTTGTAGAAACCATGGTTGTAATGAAGGGTAAATATTAGTGGTTTGAAGTGTGAAGAACATGGTTAACAAAGAGGGTTTAAAAGAATGAGGGGGTGATAAAAGTTTTGAAACAAAGATTCCAAAGGGTGTTGGAACAATTAGGAAGTTTCAGAAAACCCGAATTTGAGAGCTTCTGCCCGCGGTTCTTTATCTCCACCGGCGGTTCCATATTGATATGGAGTCGCGGTCTATTTAAAGAACCGTCTACAGAGGCTTGGTTTAGGTGGTGAATGGAGGATTTTCCAATTCATCAAATCCTAATGTTCTAGTCTAACTTATCATAAAGTCATGCTTAAGAGCAATAAAAACTAGAACACACACAAAGGAAAAACACATAGGTTCAATTAGCACGTAGGAAGAAAGTTAAGAAAAACCTAATGGCTACAAAAGAAAAAGACTCCTAATGATATACAAAGTTCATCGATGTAAGCTATCATTAGTCATAATTAGGAAGAGCCATTTAATCAATTTTGAGACTGAGTATGAGACTATCACTAGAGATGCTCAATTACGGGTAAGCATAACCATTTTTACGAGTTATACAACAACTCAACTTCACACATGAAGTAATTTAACCGTTAGGTCAAATGGAATTTCTAGTGCAATAGGTTCTCTAGTAGTCATTCTCATGTTAGAAAAAATGTAACTCCTACATTTTCCTAATGTAGTGTAACAAGGATAAAACTTGCATGACGACACAATGCACAACCTAATGAGGGTTAAGAATGCACCATTGCAAATCTTGTCAAACAAGTCTAGTTAAGGTTATATACCTTAATAGAATTTGAGGCTAATAACTTTGAAGTGTATAAACAATGTTTACACAAAACAAAGGAACACTTTTGATTGGTCTTTCAGAAATGACACATTTACAAATTGCATTGCAATGTAAATTACTTGAGTATTTCGGATGAAACATCCAAGTTGTCAAACAGACTCCATTCTGCATTATAAGCAATTATTAAACAAAACATGTCTAATAATTTGAACAAGTAGATTCAATATACCATCGACAACACAAGTGTGAGTTATGATCCGATGTATATTATTAATATTCCACATCCATATCTACACTAAAAACATGTCAATTAGATTCGATAATGATATCAATCATAATTTGGATAATGAATTGATATATAGTTGAAATCTTTCTTGATTCCCACTAACTCTCCTTTCAGAGAAAATAGCTAAGATTTTCAAAGGGTGTTTCATGTTTTATAGTGAGACATTAACCTACTTGAGCTAATAAGACAATGATCGAGTAAGACGACCCACATCAAAAGATTTGACAAGCTCACAAAGCTTTCAAACCTAAGAGTGTTAATAAACATAACGAGGTGTACAAGATGTTTATATAACATATGTAAACCTAGAGATGTTGATCCTATATGCAATGCACAAGTAATGTTGCAACTAAAATGCAAGAAATCTAGCATACATCCTAATTAGGAAAAACTAGATACTAACAAATACCAAGCAAGGCACAAGATACTAGACATATAAGCAATACTACTACAAATAGCAAGGAACACTTAATAATATCTACTTATAATAATAACACACAAGGAAACACACACAAACAATTAGCTTAACACATAAAAGCATTCGTCCATGTTTTGAGTGTTAGATACAACAAAGTATTCATAGCTTGATTTTATTTGAAAATAGTCTTTGACCCATTTAAAATTTAATTAAGTTTAACAGTTTGTAAATATATCCATTTTCAAAGATATATCACCAAGAGATGTCCAACTTAATAGAAAGAGTAAAACACAAGTTTACGACAAACCGACGCTCAATACTTTGGACAAAGTATGGAACTTAGAAACCATCCAAATTTTAAAGTTTGAATAAAGGTATGGAAGCATTTTTAGTAGAAATAAAATTCAATTACGTTCGAAACGACGGGTGGCACGACTTCTACGGACTTACGGTTGATTTTATATGATTTTTCAAAGTTTTCAAAAATCTGTATCGGACTGACCGCGGTTCCTTATTGATAAGGAACCGTGGGGAATGGATAAAGAACCGCGTCCAGAGGACAAAAATGGGGTTTTTGGCCAAAACATTTGGTAACTTTTTGGAAGGACTTAGGACTCTAAAAAAGCATTTTAGACACATAAAACTCGTATTTTAGAGTTAATTATGACACAAAAGATTTTTATACTTCCAAACATGAAAAGATTTAATTCAAGCTATTATACAAAGTTTATTTAACACCAAAACTTGTACGAATGATACAACAAAACACATTTCATAAGTAATCACTTTTCATGAACAATTTGATACAAAGATCGTATTTATTTTTAAAAACCGTTTTCATTTTTTTAAAACCATTTGTTTTGGAAAAAGAGAGCAAAGGTCGATCCAAGCTTTAAAGTACAATATACTTCAAAGATCTTGAATAACCTCGCTCTGATACCAATTGTAGAAACTAGAAGGGGGGGGGGGGGGTTGAATAGTTTCTAGTTCAATTTGCAAAACATTTCGTTTGTTCCAGTTGTCGTGGTTCCTTAAATATCACCGCGGTTCCTTATCAATAAAGAACCGCGGGTTCAATAAAGAACCGCCTACAGTGGATGCCAAATATTGATACGTTGTAAACCTTTTTTTGGGTAAAGGGGACTACACCCCGGTAAAATATATTAATTCCCAAAAAACCAATAAAGTACAATGGAATGTGACTGAAGTGTCACATTAACCTCAAGCCAACACTTGAACTTCCTCTAATTCATATGACACACCATATGAATACTTATGCTAGTTACATAACCAATAACCCCAATAGGAAAAAACCACCTAATGGCACAAACGCCAGTAAACCAATACACAGACATTTAAATAAGAAAAGATTCCGGCAAACTCAAAAGCTGAGCAAATCTAACCCCATCTCTGGACTTCTTGATACGACATGTAAGCAGCTTCAATCTGACAGTAGATAGAATGCACTCCACAACTTGATCAACTGTTCTCTTGACTAATTTAAACAACCTACAATTCCGCTCTTACCAAATAAAGTAAGCCGATGCTGACAAGAATAATTTGGAAACTAAACTTTTGAGAGTCGTGCGGCCCGCCCAAGGCAAAATATAAGCAATAATGGTATCCCACACCGGACTCGGACACCCAAAATTAGCGACCATACGAACTTTATTCCAAACTTGCTGCGAAAAACCACACTCGAAAAACAGATGCTCATGAGAATCCTGTTACCTCTCACACAAAGAACATTCCGACGCCAATGAGCTAGAAGCATCCCACAAATAAACCTTGTCTTGTGTCTTAAGCTTTTGTTTCATAATCAACCATAGGTTAAATGCATGTCTAGGAATGCAGCTAGGAAACCACACAATATTGTGCCATGGAACTTTGACATCTCTAGGCCTTAACGTGGACCATGCCAACGAGACCGAGAAAGCCTTAATAGCATTACCCTCAGTTCGCCAAAATAATTTATCCGAGACACCCTCATGTATATTCGGAAAAGTAATATTATCAAGAATTGCATACTTACCTCGAAGAAAACCACGCCATAACCACTGCCCATCCCGAATAACATCACAAATCTTAGTATTAAAGTCAAATCCCGAATGATGAACGTCTCTAGACGAGATAACACTAGACAGCGGGCTGTTCGAACACCACATATCAGACCAAACAGAGACCCGAGAGCCATCCCCTATTTTATACCAAATGAACTCACGAATAATAGGCCGTAACTGAAGAATCTTGCGCCATCCTCACGTCATGTTCCCACGAACAGGAATTTCCCAAAAACTTCTGCCCTTAAGCTTATATTCATGAATCCATTTCACCCAAAGAGACTCTTTACAAACCAATAGCTTCCAAATATGAGAGATCATAAGTGCTTTATTGAAGATATCCAACCTGCGAATTCCCAAACCCCCCTCATCTTTAGGAAGACAGAAAACCTCCCAGGACACTTTCGATTTGCCCCTCCTCAAAGGACCTTGACACCAAAGGAATCCCCGCATGATCTGCTCAATATCCAGTAACACCCGAGAAGGGAGCACAAACACCGAAGCCCAATAAACATGCATTGAGCCTATAACCGATTGAACAAGTTGAAGCCTACCTGCTGCCGACAGCGACTTATTCTTCCAATCTTGGACACGGGATTGAACCCTATCAACAAGCTCCCGGCAGTCCCGAATGATAAGTCTAGACGAAACCAAAGGAACCCCCAAATACTTAACTGGAAGATGGCCTTCCGCAAAGGGGAGAATCTGTAAAATGGAAAGCTTAACATGATTAAGAACATTACAGAAATACGCCGTACTCTTAGGAAGACTAGGCGTAAGCCCCGAAACCAACTTGAACTCATCCAAAGCCTCTTTAACCACCATAACCGAATGCACATCAGCGTGAGCAAACAGAAACAAATCATCCGCAAAGCAAAGATTAATCAACTCCAATCTCGAACAATTCCTATGAAAAGTAAAAGAACCAGAACCCCGCACTCTCCTTTTAAGCATAAGCGTCAGAACCTCCATGATGAGCGTAAACAGATACGGGGAAAGAGGGTCACCCTGACGGAGACCCCTCCTTCCTTTAAAATACCCATGAAGAGTGCCATTGATGCTAATTGAAAACGACGTGGTAGATACACACTCCATAATCCAAGAAATCATACGATGATGGAACCCAAAACCAACAAGAATTTCATGCAAGAAATCCCAATCCACTGTGTCATAAGCCTTCTGAATATCAACCTTAAATGCGCAACGAGACACCCCACGATCTAAATGATAATTGGGCATCAACTCCTGAGTAAGAAGAATATTGTCTGCAATGTGTCGCCCTGGAACAAAAGCTGATTGATTAATACTAATAAGATCCTTCAAGCTATCCTTCATCCGATTCGCCAAAATCTTAGTAATGCATTTGTATAACACATTACAACACGAGATAGGCCTCTAATCATTAACCCTATTCGGAGTGTTAACCTTGGGTATAAGAGCTATAATAGTGTGGTTAAGCTCCTTAAGGAGCTTACCATTAGTGAAGAACTCACGAACAGCTGCAATAACATCATTAGCAATAATATCCCATGACTCCTTAAAAAAGCAGCAGTATACCCATCAGGCCCTGGCGACTTGTCATTACCCATGTCAAAAATTGCTTGTTTAATCTCTTGAGCTAAAACAACCCGCGTCATATCCAAAGCCGTCCCCTCATCGAGCCTCGTTTGAAATAAATCAACAGAATTCAGCTCCCCCGTCTCACCAGCCAACCCTAAGAAAGATTCATAATGAGAAACAAACACATCTGTTAAAGTACTCATTGAATATATATACCTAAAACCCTACAAAAAAACATCAATGGCAGCCAAAAAATCCCTTCTTCTCATAAACCTAATTTTCTTTTTCCTTTAATCCGAATACCTTATAATGATGCTGTTTTCTCGAATAATCATTGATTATTCTTGAGTTAACAAAGTCTTTATTTGGTTGATTGATTTTAGGGTAAATTAATTAGTTTTATTTTTCGTTTTTGGCCGTCATTGAATTGTGCGATTGTTTTGTCTATCTCGTTGGTGGTTCCTTGTCTGTTTTCGGGTGCTCCCTGGACAAGTAGATTCGGTTTTGTTTTGGTTTAATAGTATTCGTATTTATTGTTTTTTTAGGGTTTCGTTGTGCTTGGGTTGTGGTAGCATTAAATCGTTCTTGTTTAATCATTGCAGCAATCAATATTCAGTTCCAGTAACTAAAGGCGGCTGACATTGTGGTCGGCTGACCCTCTCTTGTCGGTTGACTCTTGTCGGCTGACCTTTCAATTTAAGGATTAATTAATTGGTAGCATTGATTAAGATACAATCTTGTCTTGTCGTTACTTTGGAATTTATTGCGCAACTTGTGACTTGGAATTCATTGGCTGACTTTGAAATTTATTGGCTGACTTTGGATCAATTAATTGGTCGCATTGATTAAGGATCAATTTAAGGATCAATTAATTGGCTGATTTTGGAATTAATTGCGTAACTTGGTTATTTAATTGGTCGGCTGACCATTAGTTTGTTTCGGTTACTGTTTGTTTAGGGTTTATTCTTCGTGGTTAGGGCTGTGTTTGATTGGCATGGATTCGAGCAATGAAAGTGATAAACCATTGTTTACAGGTTGGAATGATAGGGATATGGTGTCTAATCTTAAGGTTTTAGTAACGTTAGAGGAGATATCTAATTTGTTTTCTATTCCTTTGAATACTGTGCGTGACATTGAAGTGTTTGCAAATGGTGTTAAGGCAAACAAATTTCCTAAATGGTCTACCTTACCTAAGGAGACCACTATGCTTTATTACGAAGTTTTGTGTGAACGCCATCAGAATCTTACTAGCAAAACTTCTTCACTCAGTTCAGGTGGTTCGAGTGTCCACTCAGCACAAATGGCTAAGGAAATAGATGACTCTATTACTAATGTTTCCTTTTCTGGTGATGTCTTTTTGGACCTTGCAGCTAAGGCTGCAACCATTAATGGGTTGCAACCGTGTAATCTACATGAGGTTTTGAAATTATTTGGTGTAACGATTCGCACGGTTGGTGATGCGGGTGAATTTATGCATGAGTTAAAAATGAAGAAACATCCTTTGTGGGAATTGATCTCACATGACCGTGCTAAAGAAATATTGGAGTTACTTTGCAAATTTAAAGCTGATTTGGTTACGTCTACTAATGGAGGTATTAATTCAATCTCTTCTTCGTTTAATTCTGAAAATGTTTGTGAAGGGGTTAATATCTCTATTCCTAGGAAGGTAGTTGAAAAAGTAAATACTCGTTACCACAACACTTTATATGGTTACTTTCTTGGTAAAAGGATTGCATTTCCTGTGGTTGAGTATTTTGCTAAGAATCACTGGGCAAAACATGGTCTTAAGCGTATCATGATGAATGAGAAAGGTTTTTTCTTTTTTCAATTCGGGTCTAGTGAGGGTCTTAATGCGGTTCTCGAAGGTGGTCCGTGGATGGTTCGTAATTCACCAATTTTTCTTAAGAAATGGACTATGAAAACGAATCTTCTAAAGGAGGAACTAACTCGTATACCGGTATGGGTCAAGTTTCATGATGTCCCGCTACAGGTATTTGAAGAGGAAGGTATTAGTTTAATTGCTTCGTTTCTTGGTAAGCTTATTATGATGGATAATTATACGGATAATATGTGCAAAGAGTCTTGGGGTCGTTGTAGTTTTGCTCGTTGTCTTATTGAGATGAACGCTGATTCGGAGTTTATAGATAACGTTACTATTGGTGTCCCTGATCTTGAAGGCTCTGGTTGTACTAAGGAATTAATTCGTGTTGAATACGAATGGAAACCGCCTAGATGTTATACTTGTAATATTTTTGGTCATTCCCTTGATTCTTGTCCGAAAAATGCTAAACCTACAATGGTTGAAAAGGTGACAACTCATGTTGATAATGATGGATTCCAACAAGTGCAAAGTAAGAGGAAGAAGTACAAAGGTAATTTAGGGAATCAAGTTCCGAGAGGTGTTCCATTG
Organism: Glebionis coronaria; assembly: GCA_025667525.1. NCBI lineage: Eukaryota > Viridiplantae > Streptophyta > Magnoliopsida > Asterales > Asteraceae > Glebionis > Glebionis coronaria. The sequence goes on from CM046877.1 coordinate 340,855,403, forward strand.
AGTAAGGGTTCCCAAACAGGAAAGACGGTTGTTTTTCGTCCAAAAACTCGCTTGGATACTACAAGTACGAGTGGTGATAACAGTAGAAAGTTGAATACTAAATCTGGTCAGTCGCAGCAGTCTAGCAATCCTAATGGTCCGAACAAGGGTAAAGCTCAAATGAGCAGTGTTTCTACATCTAATAAATTTTCATCTTTGTCCATGCCTGGTATTGACGAAGGGGCTCAAGTAAGCGAGGAAGATAATGAGGAGGATGAGGAGGGAGTCGAGGTCGTCTTTGATGAATCGGTGAATCTTCTCAACACTAATATAGGGGCAAGCACTCCAACTGGTTGATCCCATGCTGATATTTTACTATTTTTCTCGTAACTTTATGTTATCGTCTTGGTTTTTATCTAGTTTATATATTTCCAGTATTCTAGACTAGTTAATGTTTATGGCCTGTCATAAACATTTTGTTTAACAAGCTGCCTGTAGCTTGCGGTTAATGTGGTATTTCAGCCACATTCCTTGTACTTCAACGCTTTTTTTGGTTCTATTTACCGGGGTCATTACCCTTTTACCAAAAAAAAAGAGAAACAAACACATCTGCCACCTGATCATTCTCATAAACCAAACCATCCAAACCAGTCACCACATCAATACGACTCCTACTTATACGGCTCTTAACCGCTTTATGAAAATAAGCAGAATTCATATCACCTTCCTTAAGCCAATTAATCTTTGCCTTATGTTTTAAAAAACGTTCCTCAACAAGCAGGGCCTCATTAAAAGAACCAACAGTTGTAGCCTCCAACTCACGAAGATCAACATTATGAGGGTCAAGATCCAAATCGGCTTGGATTTTATCTAGGCTTTCACGCAACCTAGTAACATTATCATGAATATGACCTTTCTCAAAGAGCAGCTTACGTAAGGGTTTCTTCAGAAACTTCAGTTTACGGCTAATTCTAAACATGGAGAAGCCACTAACCTGCTGTGACCAACACTCCCCAACCAGCTCCATAAATCGAGGATGTTGAGTCAGGATATTAAAAAACTTAAAAGGCCTTGGCTTAGGTTTTGTAATAGTAGGGATGTAAAGAACCGCAGGAGCATGATCAGATATTCTATAGGGTTTAAACAAAGCGTGTGCACCCACAAACGAAACCCCAAACTCCAAATTAGCCATCACCCTATCAATCTTACGTAACAAGCCATCCATACCTTGCGGTTTCTGATTCCAAGTAAAATGAAGACCAGCATGTTGGACATCTACCACCTCAATATGCTCCACACATGCACGAAACTCTCTCATAGCAATATCAATAGAAGACGAACTAGCCGATGAGTCCAACAGATTCAATGTTGCATTAAAATCACCTAGTAAACACCAAGGTCTATCACGAACAAAACCCTTATGCATACCAAGGTTAGTCCAAAGACTGCGCCGCTGAATGTAACGATTATGAGCATAGACAAAAGTGCAGAAAAACTCCTTCCTCTCCAACTTTAACCATACTCGAGTATGAATAGTCTGATCATCAAAACTAATAACCGTTACATCCACATCATTATGATTCCATCCAAGGATAATACGAGCCCCCTTAGAGCAAACACCACCATTTGACGTCCAATCCCAATGCTGAAATACCCACGCACAAAGAGTCATAAGCTTAGCATCAGCTACATGAGATTCCAAAATAGCACAAATAGACAAACAATTTTCAGAAATCACATGTCAAACCTCATTCTGTTTAGGGGAGAAGTTCAGTCCCCTTATATTCCATGAAGCTACATTAATCATTGGCACCTATCGCAGCAGGAGTGCTTGCCCCTGTAGGTAAAGATGTGGTAATATTAGTTGCATTAGGCCCCTCCAAAATAAGCTCCTCATCCACATCGTTGTCACTCTCATTTACCATATCTCCTTTAGCATTAGAATCCTCTGAAGCTTAATCGAGAATTTGATACAATGGATTGTAAACCTTGACAATCCTTTGTATCAAATTCTCGATTAAGCTTGACTAGATATGAGATGTGTTTGTAATAGATAATAACTATAAGTAAGGAATCACACAACTAAGATGTTTAGACTAGAGGATGCACACTTGACCATAATCTAAACACGAAGCACACACGTACTAAGCCTTAGCTTTTCCGCAACTTAGATGTTTAGATTATGAGATGCATACAACACACAACATATAAATACATCTATAATAGTAAAGACATAAATGTAAAGGAAAGTACCGACACGATGATTTATAGTGGTTCGGTCACGAAGCTCCTCTTCGCCCTACTCCACTCCTCGAGTACACCTTACTCGAGAGTTACTTCACTAGTCAACAAAACTCCTTTCAAGGCGTAGAAAACCATACACGTCGCTTACACATTTCCGACACTAAGCTAGATGTCGAGTCCTAATCTTAGGTAGGACCAATCTACACAACGTTGCCCACTTCACCATTTAACGACACAATGCTAGATGTCGAGTTCTAATCGAAAGGTAGAACCAATCTTCACGAATCTTTACCTTGAAGCTAAGTGAGAACTTCACTAGACACAACTACATCACTTTATAGTTTAGTGAGAACTCACAAGACACAACCACGTCACTTTATAGTTTAGTGAGAACTCACAACTCTTACCTATGACAACTCAATAAAACACTTATCCAAGTGTACACATGTAACTTAGATCTACACAACATAAATCCAAGTATACACATTGATGGAGTATTTTTGTACACTTTATTTTAGGAAAAACAAAGCGACAAAAGCGGGTAAGTATTAAGTATCACGTTTTGTGAAAAACGCGAATACTCGTCGTTGAGTTCGTTCTCGAGGAGGTATGGTGTTTAGCCAACAATATTATACGTTATTTAATCGAGTGATTACGTTTTTGGAAAGAGAAAAGAAAAGAAAAAGGAGACGGGTTACGCTCGAAAAGGACGAAAATGTGCGAACGTACGAACGTATAAACACGACCCAACGAAAAATTTCACCTAAACATTAATTAAAAATTACTAAAAAGTTCTAAAAATTCTAATTAAAAAGAAAACGTAAACCAAAAAAATTGAAAACTCTTAAATTATTGTATATTAATATTTAAAGTTAATTAAAAAAACTAAAAATAAACGTAACTAAGAAAAAGACAAAATTCAAACTTTGTTTTTGTAAACCTAAATAATATTAAATAAAAACTAAAAAAATATTTTTTTGAAAATTTTTCTAAACTTTTTTCTATTTTTATTGACTTTTTTTTTAAATTTTAAAATGAAAATAATCTTAGAAAATAAATAATAAAAAGAAAATTATGAAATTTAAACCATACAAAAGCAAATTTATTTTTCCTACGTCCTAAATGAAAAAAAGAAAATTTTAGCAAATTTTATATTTTTTTGACTTTTAATTTTTTAATTATGGATTAAAAACTATTTAAACTAAATAAATGATTTAAAACTAGTAAATGTTTTTATAAAAAAACCAAAAATTTATAGTAAATATTAATACTAATATAGGTCTAGTAAAAATAATAAGCTGACAAGAAAAGCCTAAATAAGCTCGAAATAAGCTTAAAGAGCTGATTAGCTTGAAATATACGAAAATAAAAAATGGTATAAAGAAGAAATAAAAGATATGTTAAACAAAAGGTGCTCAGAGGGAAGATGGTTGGGTTCTTTTGTTGTTGAGCAGAATTTCGTGGGTTCTATTCCTACTGCTGCCACTTTTTACACTTATTTATTGCACAGTGTTCAAAAACAGGAATATAAGGGAAAAGAAATAAAGTACTAACAAGAAGATTAAGTAGAACAGATGGTGAGGGGTGTTAGTCTTGCGTCTGTTCTGGGTGCATGGGTCATGGGTTCAAACCCCACTAGCTGCGTTTTTTTTGTTATTGTGATTTGGACCTCTTTGGATACAAGCAACACACACTTTAACAGTTGGCTAAAGTATGATATACAGGCATTTATAGATACTAGAATGACACATAAACCATATTACACTAACAGAACAAGGAAAGTCACATAGGTGCAAAGTGTGTACAATAGGTGTGTACTTATGTGCAAATAAAAGGGCTTGTGGCTATATTCTACTTACAAATAAGCTATCCTAAAAAGCTTACCACCCAAAAATTATTGAAAACAGATAATCTTAATCTCCTAAACTATCTATAATCTGAATTTTAACTTCTGAATCCTCTAAGTGAGAAAGTAATTCCTGCTGGTGTTTATGGCATGTACTTGACTTATTTTGCCCAGTTTAGAATTCCAAGTCATGCCTTAGTGATATCATAATTGAACCAAGTATGCGGAACTAAACACTTACATGTAAACAATAAAATACAAGCAGGATTAAACACAATACTCAAGAAATTCATGATCAAAATACTTACTATTCTATATCGACAAAAAATGAAATCTGCTCTATTTTTGTTTTTTTTTTTTTTTTTGTTGAAAAGTAAAGATAAAATACAACTATGCTAAACCTAGAAAATGAAATGCGATTACCTCTTAGACCTTAAATCCTATGTGACAGCAAGTAAGAAGCAAATACAAAACTATAATCAAAAACCTTAAACTAATGCATCGTAAACACTACATCGCAGATATAACCATATTTCAAATAAAAAAGAACATTGACAAAGTTATACTATAAATCCTACTTTTTCTTTTCTTTTCAGATTTTAGTGAAATAAAAAGCGAGATTAATCTTAGACTAACCTAACAAGTATAAGCAGAAGACAATAAAAACCAAGGAATGTTTTTAACTTAGGTTATCAACCCTATACAAACACACTTTAGCATACTGAATAAGCAACAAACCTAAGAAATACATGACAAAAAAAACAATATAATGAAACCAAGGTATACACTAATCAAATAAGCAAATTAACAAGAACAAATCAGCAAACAAGCATGAGAATAAGCAATAAGCAAAAAAAATTAGAAAATAAGCTTAAAGAGGAGGAAGTAACTTACAATGGGTCCGAGCTTCAATTCTCTAACCAACAAACTATAAGACCCTCTACTCAACTCCGTTAAGTTTATCCATACCCAATCATCCACTAAAACTTGTTACCATCAGCTTATCGCCCACAGAAACTTCAACTGAAATATCAAACTCGAACCAATCTTGAACCAACTTCAGTATATTGAACAAGAACAGAGAACCAACTCCTTTCCTGAAACAATAACAAGACAGAGAGAAACAAAGCCAACAAGAGCAATAAGCTCAGCTTATTATCAGTAAGCTGAGACTTGAAGCTTATGCTATAGTGAACACCCAACACTTGAAAACTGGGATTTTTGTTTATATAAAAAAAAACTTTCTTTCCAGTTCCTTTTACGAAACCTCCTTTTTAAACCTTAACAATCTAACAAAAATCCTCAATAATAATAAAAACTCTTTAACAGATTTTGGAAATAAACTTGGCAGAACATCAACTTTTCAAAAATATTTCTTGAAAAAGGTAGTATATTTGACAAGTTTAAGCAATAGACATGAATTATGATGGAACAGATTTAATCTCAAATTACACCAACTTTTAAGCTATAAAAAAGAATTTATCAAAATTACCAACTTTTATAAATAAAAAAGGATTTACAATATTTGAGAGAAAACCTGGAACAAGAGTACATAATTTGCTACGTTCTATATTTATACTACGTTCAAACTACAAAAACTAAAACCCTAGTCTAGTGATCTGCCAAAAACACCCCTGAGGAATCTTGAATATATGCTGAATTGATGCCAATTTTGAATTTTTTTCTTGCCTTCATGTGATACTCCCATGTGGTGTAGCAGGAAAGGACATGATCTTGACCCTCTATATTGATGTGGTGACCAAGGATTTAACACAAGTCGTTGATTTGGTCTTCCTTGCTGTAAAAAAGTATGAACCCCTGACTTTGCAAGCTGGAGAGGTCCCCCTTGATGATGTGGCTCGAATATTGCACATGGTATAGATATTACTTGAGCTTAGTTAACTCCCCACTAAGTTAATTTGAGTTTCCCCTTTGTTTTGCTTTTAATTGGATATGGAGGTATTAGGGTTTATGAAGAGGATTATGAGAGGATTAGAGGGGATGATGATAACAGTGATGTGTTCCCCGTAGTTATTATTTGACTATTTTGACTGAGGCTAGGAGGAAGGGTTGGGTAATAATGGGTTTGGGTTTAATTTTAGGCAAGTTTAGTCCCTAGACTCCTATGATTTTGTCAAATGTAGTTTAAAAAGCTTACACCCTCATTCCTTATGTTATATCTTTCATCTAATTACAAATCAGCCCCTCTAACTTTCATAAACTTAGAATTAGGGACTAATTATGTAAAAATGGCGATCTTCAAGGTCTTTAAGTGACATATCTTGAAACTTTAGGACCAAACTTGTAATATATGAGATTTATAGGGTCTAAAGTGACAAGTCTTCAAAAGATGAGGGCCCATTCTTGTCATTTCTTCAAACTTGAGGGTCTTTTTGGAAAATTCAACACTCGGGTCCGGTTCATTGTGCGGCTCCGTCTCCCATGTTCGTTTTTCTTTGTTCCTTATAATCTTTTTGTCTTTTTCTCGATCATACCAAAAACATACAATAAACGAATACAAGTATATTTTCCGGTATTTTAATGATATTTTGACCGTTTTAAGCCTGATTTGGACGATTAGACTATGTATAATTGCAGTCTCATCAATCCCCCATACTAAACCATTGCTGTGTCCCTACGCAATGCTAGAATTAAGTATCGTAGCACTTCCAAAATTCATTTTGTGATGACATTTATTGAAGACATAAATTTAAATAAACTACTACACGTGTTTTAGACATAATGTATTGTTTTCATCACGATTAAGTGACTTTTAGGGTCAAAGAATAAGAACACGTGAATGCTTCGTTAGAAATAATTTCGTCGTCCTCGATTTTCACCCAATTCCATGCTAAGCGTGTAACGAGATCATTGTTATTATAAGTTAGCAACATAATCATTACTCATGAGTGTTAATTACGTACTTAGACTCCCTTATTCCTAATTGGTATCTCTTATATTTTATTTTGTCTTAATGATCACGAGGATACATCATTAACTTATGTGTGAATAAAGATTAGGTCCAAAAATAGAGTTTTAACGGTGTAACCTAAATCATTAAATTAATAATTCATCCTAATAGACAACGATGTCAAAAAATTAAGTCAACAAAAAGGATCGATAAACACGATTTTAGAACGGTTTTGAACATGAGACTTATTACCATGAATTTTATTATCCGCCTCATCATCGGTGGTTTTATTATCATGGTTTACCTCCATCTTTTATTCAACTTCTCCATGAAGCTTTTATTATAACTTTGGTCTTGCCCTTGTCTTTTATTATCCACCATCATCGGTGGTTTTATTATGACTTGACGTATATCCTCACGCTAAAGCGAATTTTGGATCTTTAAGGCTTCGAAGATTAAGGATTGATTCACTTTCAATTTTGCATAGATTTTTCTGCCTTGTGAGCTTCCAATTTTTGCTTGATTTAGGTGAGCACTTGAAATCTTATTATTGGGTGAAGCCTTTGATTATTCGGGTGCCAATACTTCAAAACCGTGACGCTGGCGATACCTTAATGTTTTCCCAATTTAATTACATGGAAGCTACTAAAACAAATTAGAAACAAACAATAGAGACTAAACCGCTAAATCAATATTTATTAACAATTTATTTAACAAAGCGTGGGGAGAATAAGCAATACTTACTACACATGAGATCGTGAAAGATTACGCAACTTATAATAACTCTATCATTTCTCGTCCTCATTTAAGAGACTTAGCCTAAAAAGTTAAGGAATCGAAGCTAAGTGCTCAACACGCACGGTCGAGTCAAAAATTACTCTTATTCTCACCATCAGAAAACCTACATTCGTGTCTTAAACACTTATGAAAAATACGAAAAATTTTAAAATTTGGCCATTTTTAGCCTTATTTTGCAACAAAACGAGAAACAAAAAGATAAACTTTGGAAAGCGTGAAGGTTTGGCAAGGAAAGTGTCTATTCACCCCCCATACTAATGTTAAACATTGTCCTCAATGTTTCAAGTCTAAGGGTTGGAAACCCCCATACTAGAGACGTAGTCGAATGCATAATCTAGCATGGAAAGGGTGAAACCATTAAACCAATAGCCATTTATGGAGTGTGCTATAAACCTAAGGTTAGAACATAAAATGATATATCATGTAGATATCGGGAAATTATTCAAAGCAAATGATCGAGTGCTCCCATAAACGAACACGAGAGGCTCCAATCGTGAAGATAATGATCATCTAAAAACCACAATTCATAACCAACCACAGAACAAAGGTTGGAAGGGCATAAATCCCCTCATTAGGTTAACTAAAAAAATATATTTAAAAGGATAAGCATGAGAATTCCCCCACGAGGCACCTTGTTTTTTATAACCGAGTCAAAAGCTCGACTCGAATCCCCATAAATGTGATCATTTAGGGATAATCATGTTCAGTCATTTTTGGTGGGGCTTACATGAAAAACAAGGCCCAAAAGCAACCGATAATAAAGGCAAAGCCTTTATACCGGGATCGAAGATCGTATCCTCACATTTTGTTGAAAATAAAACACGTAAAGCCGGAGGATACGTCTTGTAAGGAAGAAAACTCCTTACGACGTAGGTAAACTCATCAAATCCGAGGGGGTGGGTAGGGATACTTTGAAACAAAGGTGAAATTGAAAGAGAATTGCTCAAAATAGGAGTTTCAAAATTTCCCCCTGGATCGAAGGCAAAAGCCTCATTAAAATCCTCATTCTCATCGAGAGGCGGTCCATCGGTGAACCCCTCGAGAATGGAAACGTCACAAGTAGAAGGAGAAGTCTCAACCGTATGAGACTTCGGGTGGGTGACTAGCAAATCTGGCTCATCGAGTTTAAGATCCTTAGAATCCTCACTCTCGATGTCCTCGAACGTCTCATAAAAGAGAGGATTTACGTCACCAAAAATGAACGCGTCATCAAATTCAAATAAAGGGTTCGAAAAGATTTTAAAATTGGTGTTTTGAACGTCATTGTCGATTAGTGACTCGTCATCACTAGCGGATAAATCATCGTTATTCAAAAGAGGGTTCGAAAAAGTCATTGATTCTCTCCCCGAAGTGTCAGTGGGAGAGACATCATCACAAGAAATCGATTCACACTCACTATTGTGATTTGCTTCGTTAGAATCTTCGTGGAAAAATTCATCGAGAGCAAAATCACTTACCTCATCTTCGGAGAAAACCGTAGGCTCACATTGGATTGGAATAGGGATCTCGACACTAGGATTAGTGCTAAGATTCGTCTCCCCCATACTTAGAGAGGCATCGGTTTCCATAGTGGGTATAGGAGTAAAAGGCTCTTCATATGAAGATTTTGCCTTAGTGGTTTCGACATCGGCGTTGAAAAACGTATCAATGTGAGCAAGGCCATCGGCGAACTTCTCACATGATAAATCCATAATCTCACACGGTGTGGGATTAGGAATAAAAGGCTCGTCACTTGACGTTGTAGCCTTGATGGTTTCAAATTGGTCCTTCGGAGGGATCGAATGCGGGTTCTCAAAAGGCGTAGAAATAGTAGTAAAGCGCCCCTCCGGAATTAAATTTTACTCTTCAAAAATCGAGGGGTCAATGATTCTCCATAAAACCTTATCAATTTCTTCTTTTTCAAAATCACTTAACGGACTATCTTCGTCAAAATTTTGTGTATTTTGATTTTGAAAATCTTTGATAATTTCAACTTTATTAGAAAAATTAGGTTCCAAAGGTTTAACATTCATTGTTCCAACACGTGCTACGAGTTTTTCTTGTTGTTTATTTTCGAAAACATTTTCAAAAACCTCGTTCGTTGACACCCTCGTTTTTTCATCTTTGATGCTCTTTTCAACCTCTTCAACAATTGGGTTATTATTTCTTTCCATAATTAGTTGAAAGAGCATATTATTTTGTTCATTGAAACGATTAGACCTTTCGTCGACACGACTAGAACCTAGATCATCATCGAAAATATGTTGTGGAGATGATTGGTCAAAATCGGAGTTGTAACATGGATCCGGCTCATGGGAATTTTGAGGATTGAGATTGTATGGTGGGGCCTCAAAATTATCAAAACCAGAATTATTGTATGAATTGGATTCATCATAATCCATTGGTTGGCAAGAAAAAGTATCGTGAGGCCCCCCACAATTGTCGCAACACGGATTTTGAGAAAAATCCAGTTCGTCGTATGGATAACCACCCCCATTGTCGTAATTGTAACCCATGTCGTGTGATTCGTCAAAACCAGAAAATTGATTGTCGAAATACGTATTTTGGTTTATCGGTTGACAATCGTACCCATAGTGAGGTTCATCTCCACAATACTCACATGACGGTGAGTATTGCGAAGATTGGTCAACGAAATTCGGATTTGGCTCGTGATTGTGACCATTTGGATATTGAATTTGACACTCATCGTGCCAATGGGAAGGGCTTCCACAATATAAGCAATGGATAAGACGTTCTTCGTTAGAGTACAAACAATTGTTCGGATTACACGGTGGACATGCCCTAAATATTTCATAGTTGACATATTTTCCGCACCTTTCGCATACACACCATGGACAAGTCACGGAACCAAACTTTCGTCTCCCACAACCTTGGCAATGAAAATCCATGAAGAATTAAAATTTAGAGGGGTTGAGAAAAAGAATTATGAAAATAGAGGGAAAAATCGAAGAATCTTTTTGTGTCTTTGGTTTTATAATTTTTTTTGGAATTTTGGTGTATTACGTAGAAATTAATCTACAAAAATTATCCACTAATCAAATGTCTCGATTAATGAATCCAAGAAGAATGAAGGTAATTACGTGAAGTAAAACCCTCGTCGACTTTGAAACGTTGGCGGAACGCCAAAACGTTTCGAGGTTCAATAATTAAAACTCACAAAAATAGATTAATAATACTTGATGTGGCAAACCCCTAATTAATCGTCACTTTCAAAATACGCACAAGCGAGCGGAGAAAACGAGGCGGCGCGAAGCACTTAAGAGCCTTTTTTCCTTAGGTCGTTAAATACAACCGCCTTATACCCACCTTATAGTTTGTATTTATCGAGATTAAATCAATTAAGATTATTTATCTATTTTGCCTTTGATTTCGTTTGAATTCGATACAACAATAGTGACCGAAACGCTCAACTATTGAGGGGCGATTTCTCGCGTATTTGGATCATTCTTGTGTGTTAATTGTTCAACCTAAATACAATATATTATGCACATTAAAAACGAGAAAACGATTTTGTGTTAATAGAGTTCTATTTAACACGTATTTATTTCTATGGTTAATAATATAGAAAAATAAAAAGAAGTATTTACGATAAAACGTAAACACTCAAACAAACACGATAAATAAATATGCTAAACACACCTCCCCAGCAGCGGCGCCATTTGTGATGGAGTATTTTTGTACAGTTTATTTTAGGAAAAACAAAGCGACAAAAGCGGGTAAGTATTAAGTATCACGTTTTGTGAAAAACGCGAATACTCGTCGTTGAGTTCGTTCTCGAGGAGGTATGGTGTTTAGCCAACAATATTATACGTTATTTAATCGAGTGATTACGTTTTTGGAAAGACGAAAAGAAAAGAAAAAGGAGACGAGTTACGCTCGAAAAGGACGAAAATGCGCGAACGTACGAACGTAAAAACGCGACCCAACGAAAAATTTCACCTAAACAATAATTAAAAATTACTAAAAAGTTCTAAAAATTCTAATTAAAAAGAAAACATAAACCAAAAAAATTGAAAACTCTTAAATTATTTTATATTAATATTTAAAGTTAATTAAAAAACTAAACATAAAAGCAACTAAGAAAAAGACAAAATTCAAACTTTTTTATTTGTAAACCTAAATTATATTAAATAACAAATAAAAAAATATTTTTTTTGAAAATTATCTAAACTTTTTTCTATTTTTTAATGACTTTTTTTTTTATTTTAAAATGAGAATAATCTTATAAAATAAATAATAAAAAGAAAATTATAAAATTTAAACCATACAAAAGCAAATTAATTTTTCCTACGTCCTAAATGAAAAAAAGAATATTTTAGAAAAATTTATATTTTTTTGACTTTTAATTTTTTAATTATGGATTAAAAACTATTTAAACTAAATAAATGATTTAAAAATAGTAAATGTTTTTATTAAAAAACCAAAAATTTATAGTAAATATTAAATACTAATATATGTCTAGTAAAAATAATAAGCTGACAAGAAAAGCCTAAATAAGCTCGAAATAAGCTTAAAGAGCTGATTAGCTTGAAATATACGAAAATGAAAAATGGTATAAAGAAGAAATAAAAGATATGTTAAACAAAAGGTGCTCAGAGGGCAGATGGTTGGGTTCTTTTGTTGTTGAGCAGAATGTCGCAGGTTCTATTCCTGCTGCTGCCACTTTTTACACTTATTTATTGCACAGTGTTCAAAAACAGGAATATAAGGGAAAAGAAATAAAGTGCTAACAAGAAGATTCAGTAGAACAGATGGTGAGGGGTGTTAGTCTTGCGTCTGTTCTGGGTGCATGGGTCATGGGTTCAAACCCCACTAGCTGCGTTTTTTTTGTTATTGTGATTTGGACCCTTTTGGATACAAGAAACAATCACACTTTAACAGTTGGCTAAAGTGTGATATATAGGCATTTATAAACACTAGAATGACACAGAAATCATATTACACTAACAGAACAAGGAAAGTCACATAGGTGCAAAGTGTGTACAATAGGTGTGTACTTATGTGCAAATAAAAGGGCTTGTGGCTATATTCTACTTACAAATAAGCTATCCTAAAAAGCTTACCACCCAAAAATTATTGAAAACAGATAATCTTAATCTCCAAAACTATCTATAATCGGAATTTTAACTTATAAATCCTCTAAGTGAGAGAGTAATTCCTGCTGGTGTTTATGGCATGTACTTGACTTATTTTGGCCAGTTTAGAATTCCAATTCATGCCTTAGTGACATCATAATTGAACCAAGTATGCGGAACTAAACACTTACATGTAAACAATAAAAAACAAGCAGGATTAAACACAATACTCAAGAAATTCATGTTCAAAATACCTACTGTTCTATATCGACAAAAAATGAAATCTGCTCTATTTTTGTTTCTTTTTTTTATTTTGTTGAAAAGTAAAGATAAATTACAACTACGCTAAACCTCGCAAATGAAATGCGATTACCTTTTAGACCTTAAATCCTATGTGGCAGCAAGTAAGAAGCAAATCCAGAACTATAATCAGAAACCTTAAACTAATGCATCGTAAACACTACATCGCAGATATAACCATATTTCAAATAAAAAAGAACATTGACAAAGCTATACTATAAATCCTACTTTTTCTTTTCTTTTCAGATTTTAGTGAAATAAAAAGCGAGATTAATCTTAGACTAACCTAAAAAGTATAAGGAGAAGACAATAAAAACCAAGGAATGTTTTTAACTTAGGTTGTCAACCCTATACAAACACACTTTAGCATACTGAATAAGCAACAAACCTAAGAAAAACATGAACAAAAAAACAAGATAATGAAACCAAGGCATACACTAATCAAATAAGCAAATTAACAAGAACAAATCAGCAAACAAGCATGAGAATAAGCAATAAGCAGAAAAAATTAGAAAATAAGCTTAAAGAGGATGAAATAACTTACAATGGGTCCGAGCTTCAATTCTCTAACCAACAAACTATAAGACCCTCTACTCAACTCCGTTAAGTTTATCTATACCCAATCATCCACTGAAACTTGTTACCATCAGCTTACCGCCCACAGAAACTTCAACTGAAATATCAAACTCGAACCAATCTTGTACCAACTTCAGTATATTGAACAAGAACAGAGAACCAACTCGTTTCCTGAAACAATAACAAGACAGAGAGAAACAAAGCCAATAAGAACAATAAGCTCAACTTATTATCAGTAAGCTGAGACTTGAAGCTTATGCTATAGTGAACACCCAACACTTGAAAACTTGGATTTTGGTTTATATAAAAAAACTTTCTTTCTAGTTCCTTTTACAAAACCTCCTTTTTAAACCTTAACAATCTAACAAAAATCCTCAATAATAAAAAAAACTCTTTAACAGATTTTGGAAATAAACTTGGCAGAACATCAACTTTTCAAAAATATTTATTGAAAAAGGTAGTATATTTGACAAGTTTAAGCAATAGACACGAATTATGATGGAACTCAGATTTAATCTCAAATTACACCAACTTTTAAGCTATAAGAAAGAATTTATCAAAATTACCAACTTTTATAAATAAAAAAGGATTTACAATATTTGAGAGAAAAACTGGAACAAGAGTACATAATTTGCTACGTTCTATATTTATAATACATTCTAAACTACAAAAACTAAAACCCTAGTCTAATGATCTGCCAAAAACACCCCTGAGGAATCTTGAATATATGTTGAATTGATGCCAATTTTGAATTTTTTTCTTGCCTTCATGTGATACTCCCATGTGGTGTACCAGGAAAGGACATGATCTTGACCCTCTATATTGATGTGGTGACCAAGGAGTTAGCACAAGTCGTTGATTTGGTCTTCCTTGCTGTCAAAAAAGTATGAACCCGTGACTTTGCAAGCTGGAGAGGTCCCCCTTGATGATGTGGCTCGAATCTTGCACATGGTATAGATATTACTTGAGCTTAATTAACTCCCCACTAAGTTAATTTGAGTTTCCCCTTTGTTTTGCTTTTAATTGGATCTGGAGGTATTAGGGTTTATGAAGAGGATTATGAGGGGATTAGAGGGGATGATGATAACAGTGATGTGTTCCCCGTAGTTATTATTTGACTATTTTTACTTGGGCTAGGAGGAAGGGTTGGGTAATAATGGGTTTGGGTTTAATTTTAGGCAAGTTTAGTCCCTAGACTCCTATGACTTTGTCAAATGTAGTTTAAATAGCTTACACCCTCATTCCTTATGTTATATCTTTCATCTAATTACAAATCAGTCCCTCTAACTTTCATAATCTTAGAATTAGGGACTAATTATGTAAAAATGGCAATCTTCAAGGTCTTTAAGTGATATATCTTGAAACTTTGGGACCAAACTTGTAATATATGAGATTTATAGGGTCTAAAGTGACAAGTCTTCAAAAGATGAGGGACCATTCTTGTCATTTCTTCAAACTTGAGGGTCTATTTGGAAAATTCAACACTCGGGTCCGGTTCATTGTGCGGCTCCGTTTCCCGTGTTCGTTTTTCTTTGTTCCTTGTAATCTTTTTGTATTTTTCTCGATATCCATACTTAAAACATACAATAAACGAATACAAGTATATTTTCCGGTATTTTAATGATATTTTGACCGTTTTAAGCCTGATTTGGACGATGAGACTATGTATAATTGCAGTCTCATCACACATATAAAATGGATTTACACAAGACTTAATCCAAGTATTCACAAATACAATGGATTAACACAACTAATCCAAGTATTCACAAATACATTGGATCTACACAATATTGATCCAAGTATACCCATATACATTGGATCTACACAAGATTGATCTAAGTATACACATATACATTGGATCTACACAAGACACAAATAAAAATGATGAACATGATGATCTTCATCAAGACTTCATCTTTAATCACATCAGAAATGTGTGAGTGATCTTCTCTTTGCACTTAAGAGGATGAGGAGATTGAAGTAGAGAATCACATCTTAAACAAGATTAATCTAAACTAACTAATCAAGGGTTTAAAGATGTTTTTGAAGAAACTGTGCAAAAAGGGTTGAAAGAAAATCTGGAAATGATCCACTATTTATAGGGAAACATTGCAACGGTAAAAAACACCCGCGTTTCCTTATCTCTTCCCCCGGTTCCTTATCAATAAGGAACCGCGGGTTCCTTTAAGGAACCTCCGCGTTGGAGTCCGTGCAAATTTGTCCTTTAGTGGGGTAATGCAATCTGGGGTAGTTTATACCCTCAATGGATATTCCTTTGGCATATGGAATATGCCAAATTCAAATTTTCATTTTCTTTTTAAGAAAACATTTTCTTAAAAATAAAGTTAATTAAAATCTTTTGTCACATTTGATTAAATGTGAGTTTTAAGAAAATATTAATTCTTGATCACTTAGTTAGGTTAATGACATGTTTGTACATACCTTGAGTGATTTATGTCGAATGCGATCTTGGAGGTGTTGAGAGAAGTATACAAATGTATTCTTGAGTGATTACGAGTACCTTAAAAATTTACATAATGTATTGCGAATTATATGTTTGTCATCAACAAAACATAAAGAGATTATATCGATAAAGCATCGTAATGTTTACACTAACAAAAGGGACTGTTAACTGCTAAGTTTTGTCCTGAGGAAGAGTTAGGTCAGTTGGAGGATGAGTCGAGGCATTTGGTACTGAGGAATAATGATGTGGTAGCTTATACGAAGAGGTTTTCTGATTTGTGTTTGTTGTGTCCTGATGCTTTTGCTGATGATCGTAAGAAGATGAAGCCGTATATCAAGGGTTTATCTAGTAATATCATGCTTTAATGGAGGTGAAGCTGCATGATAGAAAGGATAGTATTGTTCAGGGGAACAAGAGAAAGTGGGAAGCTGCACACTCAAACCAAGGACAGAATAGAGGAGGTAATCGGAACAACAATAACCAAGGACCGAATAGGAATCAACAATACAACTTTAGGAGGAATGATGATGTTCTTGCCGCTACTGGACCCCAAGGAAACAAAGTGAATCCGAAGTGTGGTCGATGCAGTTTGTATCATGTTGGAAATTTTCCACCTGCTTGCAACTAGTGTGTGAAGGCCGGACATAAGGCGACAGACTGTAGGAACAAGGGTGTGGCCACTTGAGGCAATGCTGTCAAGGTGGTTAATTGTTTTGGATGTGGAGGCCGTGGACATAAGCAAGGAAATTGTCCAAGGGTTGGCGCTAGACAGGGAGGCAATGTTGTTGTTGTTGCTACTGGGACTGCTGCTCCAGCCTATGTCGTGGGAGATGTAGACAAACCTCAAGGGCCGAATGTGGTGACTGGTATGTTCTTACTCGATGCTTGTTATGCAAGTTTGTTATTTGATTCTGGATCCGATAGGAGTTTCGTAGATGTTAATTTCAGTCGGCTTGTAACACCCCATTTTGGTAAATGGAATGTCACGCGTGATTATGGCGTGTCATCAAAGCATACAAGGAAAATGTCTTAAAAACATTACATGACCATGAAAGGAAATACCGGAAACAAACATCGGTAACCTAAGTATAAGCTCATCACACACAAACATAAGTACTGTAAAGGAAAAGGACTAATCACTGTCCAAAGAAATAAGTAGCAAAATGTATGATGAAATGCATAAATTAGAGAAGGCCAGATAGCTTCCAATCCATGTGCACGTACGCTTAAAGTCTACTAGCGGCCTTGAGTACCTGCCGTTTGGGAACATGAAAGGAAAACGGCTGAGCATAACACTTAGTGCACGGATATACAAGTGTGACATGGAATAGCATAAGCATATAAGACTAATAGCAGCGGAATAACATACGTTATAAGCAATCTAGATTCATGTTCATAAAACTGGTTTTATAGTTTGAAAAGACTTATGTTTCTATGAAAATCTGTTTAATTAGCCAAATAGCCATATAGGTCATGAGGTTCAACCGTGCATGAATACTTGGAGGGGAGACCTCGTCATGCAATTAGAGGGGTTGCCTCTAATTAAATAGTCTGGGTAGGACAGATCAGCTCCTAGTGAAGGATGCAAGGCACACATCGCATTCACTCTGATATTACTGCTAAACATGTAACTAGGATGCACCCATACGCCCCACATGATAACATAATGTAATGGCCAAAGCTGAAAAGGGACGCCACGAGCAATCACTTCGCCGTGGGGAAGTCATAACACTGGTGCCTCCAGTGTTATGGTTATGGTACCTCCATAACTAGGTGACACTGGTCATGCATGTATATGGCTTAGGATCTTAACTAACATAACTATCAAACATATAAAAAAAATATTGGGAAAACAGTTGGCTACAAATGGGGAATCCTAATAAGGAAAGATTGTCCATACTGAAAGCACGGGAAATCCGTACCTTGTGTCCAGTGAATGAAGAATACGAACAAAAGGGAGTCCTACTTCGATCTCACTAATTCTACATAAATAATATACATGTATAAGTATTCTGTTTACTGAGTACGCAACTGATTTTATTTCATGTCTTAGCTTGTTTTGTACGTTCATGTCTTGTTTTATAGATTTTAACGTTATGCTGTGTTGATCATGTATTTTGTATATTCTGATTAAGTATTACTTGTATTTCTAGTATTATTATGTAACACCCCCAAATATTCATACTTTAGTTCAGCGGAAGAGTCGTTGGTGTTACGGGATAGCTCATTACTCAAATCATAGACAACGCTTAAAATCGCGTCGTTTAATAATAAAGTATTTTCCATTCATAAATATCAAATTTACATAGGTCCCAAGTCATAGTATTTCATACAATTTTTACAAAACATTTGAATGGAAATTGTTATTTAAGTGCGGGCCATAAATTCTTGTCATCTCCCTGAGAATTACCTTCAAGTACCTGAGATAAAACATGTTAAAAGAAAAGGTCAGCGAAAACGCCGAGTGAATTCATATAGTTTAATGAAAACCATTAATATATCATCGGTATATATTTATTACCGAAAATCATTTTGTACAAATCTTTGTAGTAGGACATAAAATAGGCCAAAGACATTTTATACCACTCTTAGTCGTAAATCATAATATACGCTTCAGCCTTCAAAACCATTATACGAATCATTGTCGTAAAAACATCATACAATACGTTTTATAACGTTGTATAGAGTTTAATAAAAACCGTTATAAGAAAATGGTTATGTAAAACCAAAACACGAACATAATATCTATAATAAGACCCCGTATTGCTAGTCAGGCAATATATCGTAATTCAGTGCGTAGATCAGTATTTTTGTTATTGGATTATTATAAGCCGCATGACATTGCTACCTTACTATAACAAACAACGGGTAGCTAACCCGAAATTCATTTTCCCATCTAAAATAGCGTGCCGTCACAATAATCACGCTTATATAAATCTTCTCATACATAAATTCTCTTACCAATCAATGTGGCACGACGGGGATCAACCGTCAAGGCGCGAACTGGGGTGATCTTCCCCAAATAGTACTATTATAGGCATAAGCGTCTACCAAATCCCGGTAGTTCACAATTCATCCTAATGGGACTTTTAGTGACGTAACCTAACTAATAATAATCCATTTCATTTCGTTCATCGGGTCATATAATCATTCATAGAGTCATATAATCATTCGGGTCCATATCCATAAACAAACAATCGGGACAATTGGTGTCCTATTTTATTAAAACTAACATGTTATCTCCCTCGCGGGTTTATAAAACATTTCATAAAACATTTCAAAGAGCGTGAGGCTATGAACTCACGTTGATTGGGAAAGGCGGGTTATCGGCGATTAGGATGTACGGTACGTGCTTCAATGACGGAAACCTAGACAAATAATACTCGTCTTAGACTCTTGTCTAATGACTTTATAAAAACAATGGCTATGTATATATATGATGACATAAGTATGATGATGATCAAGTGTGATTTTATCTCTTCATACACATTATAGTGTTATTGTTAGTCAAATTTTTGACTGGTTACACTAGTTTCAACCCAATTCCATATTAAGGCCCAATAAGCCCATTAAAAGCCCATTAAGAGTTCAGTTCTTTATATTAGTCTATTTATACTTTTTAATATTAGGCCTTTACTCATATGTTGGGCCCAAGTGGGTTAAGCCCAATGAGTAAGTCCATTAGTGTTTAGCCAAACTTGTTGGGTTAATAGTCCAATAAGGCTACTTTGACCCGTTAATGTCCATATGTTATAAAGCTCGGGTTTTATCGGTTCTTACTTGTCATATGTACTTATACATCAGTATATGGGTTATAAAAAGTTTACATTAGATGGGTCCGACCGTCTAAGTTTTTATTGACGAAAACGTTAATCTTTCGGTTTTAGCCGAAAAGACGTAAAACTTATGTATATAGTTTTATAACTTATAAAACATATCATTTTGCAATTTTATAAAATGTCCCATTTACTTATTAAAGTATATAACTTATTTATAAGTAATATATAAGTTAGTGGGTTTTAGGTATACATTTTATATTAGTTTTACTTGAGTGCTAATTTTATAATATATACTTTTAGTTTACAAATCTTATTATGAAACTCACTTTCACCATTTTTACCATATCTTGAGTTCTACAAGGAGATAGAAGCTAATTATTGGGAAGCACAAACTACATAATACGTGATACAATAAACTCCTTTTAGCTACTGCTCAATCATCATCTAAATGTCTATAACAGTTCGTCCAAAACAGACTATACAGATTTGAACTTCAATAATGTTTTGATCATATCTCACTCATTTTATGGATTCCATTGAGTGGCCAACTTTCACATATGTACAAGTCACATATCTTACTGTATATTAAATTATCCAAGCCACTTTAACAAGTTATCATATAGTTCTTTACTGTTTTATACAGCCTACTATTTTAGACATGATTTTAACATCTTTTCTTGTAGCTTTCAATCTTTTTAACCAAATTTATCAACACAAGATCACCACATAATACTTTGATCATCATAAATCATCATATACATATACATAAATGAAGAAAATACAAGATTACATATTCAAAATAACAAGATGATAGGAAGAAATAATCTCTATACCCCCAAAGTGATGAAATGATGAGGTTTATGATGAACAAGACTTGGTTCTTGTCACCACATCTTTAACTTGGCAAATGAACTTCTTGAGATCTTCATACGCATGAATACCTTCTTGAAAATCAGCCCCTAAACTCCATGGAAACTCCTTTTCATAGGTTATAATCACCTCCAATCTTCATCTTTTCAACTATTCTTCAACATATGTTGATTATAGCCTTTGTTTATGGCTAGATTTTTGATGATGATGGTGATTTAGGGTGGTGATATGGACGGCCAAAGGAGAAGGGAGAGATAGATTGAGAGAGTTTTTGAGAGGTTTGCATGTGTAGAATGAGAGTTAATGGTTTAAGTTAGTGGTTTTGTAAATTTAAGTGGTTTATGTAAAGTGTAAGGACATGTGTCCTACAAGCTTGTGTTAGCTTGCTACCAAAGGGTGGTTTGGCTTGTTCTTGCCGTTTTATTTAGCGGGGGTGGGACAAGTGTCCCACTTGTCTCATCTCCACTAATTTACGGGTACTCCTCGATTCTCGTTTCCTCGATTTGCGTGCCCTCGGGTCGTTTTACGAAAAACGTTTTTATTAATTATGAATCAACGGCACAAAACGAATTTAATAAAAATTGTCTCATAAAAAACGGAGTTCAAAAACGTAAATACGTAATTCTAGGGTTTCCGGTTTTGTCGTAAAGGACGTTAAATTATGCATGTAAGTCCTAATCTCTTCTCGTAAATTTGTGAGTTTATGAACCAACACAAATTACGAGAGAAAGTTAAACACTTTCTAACCCTATTCTCTCTCTAGCATGGTGAATCCCGGTGACCCTTTTTTGTCCGATCTGATTAATTCTGATTAATCGAATACTTGATAATGTTCAATTAGTGAAGATTAATCCCCTGGGTTATGGAGCACTAATCGTCCATTATTTTGTTGCTGTTTTTTTGGTTTAATTGAATCGTAATTAGGGTTTCGCTTTACTGTGCTTTTAGGGTTTCGTCTTTTGTCATCTTCTGTCGGTTGGTTATAGTATTTAATTCCTGTCTCCTTAGTGGTAGCTAATCATTGGGTGTGTCTTGTTTAACCCTAACCGTTTTCTAGGGTTTACTTTGTTTTAGGGTTTCGTTCTATTGTGTCGTTTCTTGTGATTTTTGTGTGTTTTGTGTTGAGAGATGGATATTACTAAGAGTGTGCCGTCTTCTGGTGATGGTTCGGTGTTAAGTCAGTCTGTGAAGGCGAGTGTTCTTGCGTCGAAGGTGGTGAATCTCGATGGTAAGTATGTTCCAAAAAGGATGAACCCTGTCAATTCTGTGACAAAGGATCCAACCGTTTCGGGTTCGTTTGCTTCCGTGGTCCATAATCAAGAGGTAAAGAAGACTGTGAAACTCACGGTGATGCAAAGTGTGGATACTGTTGAGGGCGCTGCTGTCACGTTACCATGGGCGGCTGTAGAAGAGGTCAATGCTAGATTCATTAATACGCTCTATGGTTATTTTATCGGTGATCGATTGGCTTTCCCACTTGTTGAGAACTATGTTAACAATGCATGGGCAAAATATGGTTTGAAGCGTATTCAAATGCATGAAGGATTTTTTATGTTCCAGTTTAATACTCGGGAAGGTATGGAAAGGGTTTTGGAGAATGGTCCATGGTTAATAAGACTTGTGCCTCTTATTCTTAATGAATGGACGCCTAATTCGATTCTAAAGAAGGATGAAATCAAGAGTGCTCCTGTATGGGTCAAGTTACATCATGTACCGCTTGTGGCATACTCGGAAGTTGGTCTAAGCTTAATAACTACGCAAATTGGTAAACCTCTTATGTTGGATCCCTATACGAGTAACATGTGCATTAACTCGTGGGGCAGGAGCTCTTATGCGCGTGTTCTTATTGAGGTATCGGCGGATGCGGAATTATTGAAGTCTTTGGTAATTGCCATTCCTTTGAGTAATGGTGGTGGGCATTCGTTTGCAACGATAGATATCGAATATGAGTGGACACCTCCGAGGTGTAGTACATGTATGATCTTTGATCATACTAGTGATAAATGTCCAAAATATCCGGCTGTAATCTCGACTACTTCTGATAAAGATGCTGAAGGGTTTACTGAAGTAAAACGCAAGAAGAGTCGTGCTAAACAAGATACGAAACGACAAGTGGAGGGTGTTCGGCTTACAAAACCATCACTTAACCTTCAATTTCGTCGTGTGGATAGAGCGTCAACGTCTAAGCCTAATGTGAAAGAGCAGGGTTCTAAGGTTTCTCCTGCAAAGGATGCCGCTAAACAGGTGGTGGATCCGGTGATCTCTACGTCCAATGCTTATAATGTTCTTGATAAGGAGGATGAGAACTTTTGGGAGAGTGGTGCTGACCCTAAACAAGACTTAACGGTTTTGAATAGTGATAGTGAGGTGGATGAAACTTTCGTTATTGATGATGCCACTGCTTCCAAGGCGTTTGTAATTGGTGAAAAGGAAAGAGCATCTAATGTAAATGATAATCCAGGGGCAAGCACTCCTTCTTTGTATGTTTCATCATGATTAGTGCAGCCTCATGGAATATAAGGGGTCTTAATCTCTTCCCTAAACAGAATGAGGTTAGACAGGTGATTTATGAAAATAAGTTGTCGATTTGTGCAATTCTAGAGTCTCATGTGGCTGATTGTAACCTTGAGAGAACGTGTAAATCGGTGTTTAGACATTGGAGCTGGGTCTCTAATGCCTTGTCATGTACGAAGGGAACTCGCATTATTGTAGGATGGAATTCTAACGATGTAGATGTTACGGTTCTTCATCAAGAAGCGCAAGTCATCCATGTGCGAGTCTGGTTGAAAATGGAGAAAAAGGAATTTTTTGGCTCGTTTATTTATGCTCATAACCATTACTCTCAAAGACGGTCACTTTGGGACAGTTTGTGTAGACATAATGTATTTATTCGGGATAAGCCTTGGTGTCTTTTGGGTGATTTCAACGCTTCTTTGGATGCTTCGGAGTCATCTGTTGGGTCTTCTGTTATGGATATCACTATGAGGGAATTTAGGGCTTGCATTGAGAATATTAATGTTATGGATGTCCAGAGCACCGGATTGCACTTCACGTGGACCCAAAAACCGAGGGGTACGGCTGGTGTGCTTCGAAAATTGGACCGTGTAATGGCAAATCTTGCTTTCCATGACTTGTTTGTGGGAACTCATGTTATCTTTCAACCGTACCGTATATCGGATCATACTCCATGTGTTCTTGTTCTTCCCACTACTAGTATGAGGAAGCCGCGGCCGTTTAAATTTTTCAATGTTACTACTAGCCATGAAAGATTTAAAGGTGTTGTTGGTGAGGGCTGGTCGCATGAGATTTCTGGATTTCACATGTTTCGTGTTGTGAAAAAGCTTAAGGGTCTTAAGAAACCTCTTCGTAAACTGCTGTACGAGAAGGGAAATCTACACAGAAATGTTGTTCAGCTTAGGGCTGATCTAGATCGGCTTCAAACTGAGCTTGATACAGATCCGTTTAATGGGGTGTTGCGTGAAAATGTTGCTGCCACTGTTCTTGCGTTTAATGACGCGGTTATAACTGAGGAGCAGTTTCTTAAACAGAAAGCAAAAATAGAGTGGCTCAAGGATGGAGACGCCAATTCTGCCTACTTTTTTAAGACTATTAAAAGCAGGAATAATAGGTCCCGGATCGATGTTGTTACGGACAGCAATGGTGTTATTCATCAGAATGAGGCTGTTGCGCAGGCCTTTATCAGCCACTATGAGATTTTCTTGGGTCAACCTGGTATCACGAGTGCTTTTCAACAGGAGGATTTGTTTGTTAACAGGCTTGGTGAACAGGAGGCTTTGAACATGGTCAGGTCTGTAACTAATAAAGAAGTTAAAGAGGCGCTTTTCTCTATGGGCAACGATAAAGCTCCTGGCCCTGATGGTTTTACGGCGGCTTTTTTTAAAGAAACATGGGACATTACTGGCCCGGATATCACGCGTGCGGTTATTGAATTTTTTACAAATGGTAGGCTTCTCCGTGAGCTTAATCATACTATTATCGCCTTGATTCCGAAAGTGAATACACCTGCTCGTGTTAATGATTATCGGCCGATTTCGTGCTGCAATGTATTGTTTAAATGTATTAGCAAGATTATTGCAAATCGGTTGAAGGACTGTCTTAAGACTCTAGTTAGTCCTAACCAGTCTGCGTTTGTTCCGGGTAGAAGCATTGCGGATAATATTCTTCTAACTCAAGAAATTATGCATAATTATCATTTAGATCGTGGAAGTCCGAGATGTGCTTTTAAAGTAGACATCCAGAAGGCATACGACACGGTGGACTGGAAGTTTCTTCGGGATGTTCTCTATGGTTTTGGTTTTCATGAGAAAATGATTTCGTGGATTCTAGAATGTGTGACTACTACTTCTTTTTCGATCAGTTTAAATGGTTATCTTCATGGCCATTTTAAGGGTAAACGGGGCTTACGCCAGGGTGATCCTCTTTCGCCCTACTTATTCACTCTTATTATGGAAGTCCTTACCCTTATTTTGAGAAGGCGTGTTACTACCTCATTGGACTTTACTTTCCACAGGTTTTGCTCTAAGTTGGAGCTGATTAATCTCTGTTTTGCGGATGATTTATTTTTGTTTGCTCATGGGGATGTTAATTCGGCGCTAGTGATTCGGGATGCTTTAGAGGACTTTAAGGAGGTTTCTGGCTTAACTCCTAGTCTTCCTAAGAGCACGGCGTATTTTTGTAATGTTCTTAACCATGTCAAGCTAGGGATTTTGCAAGTTCTTCCGTTTGAGGAGGGTCGTCTTCCCGTTAAATACTTGGGTGTTCCTCTTGTGTCTACTCGGTTGATTTTTCGGGACTGTAAGGAATTGATTGATAAAGTTCAAGGGCGTGTAGATGATTGGAAGAATAAATTTCTATCTATTGCAGGTCGCCTTCAGCTTATTCAGTCGGTCATGAGTTCTATGCACATTTACTGGGCATCGGTTTTTGTCCTTCCTATGCGTATTCTCCAAGATATTGAGCAAATACTACGAGGTTTTCTGTGGTGCCAAGGGAACATTCGGAAAGGGAAGGCTAAGGTGTCTTGGGAGGTTGTATGCCTTCCAAAAAAGGAGGGTGGTTTAGGTATTCGTCGCCTTACTTATTTTAATTATGCTCTTATGGCGACGCATGTGTGGAAGCTTATTTCTCTTAAGGATTCGTTATGGGTGAGGTGGATACACTCATATAAGCTTAAGAATCGTAATTTTTGGGAGGTTCCGAGTAGAGGCATTATGTCTTGGGGATGGAGAAAGCTATTGCAGCTTCGTCCTATTTTACGGCAATTTGTTTGGACGATTCTGGGAAGTGGTACTCACACGTCCGTGTGGTTTGATGCGTGGTGCAGCGAGAGTCCTCTTGGTAGGGTTATTACCTCCCGAGATATATACCGTGCTGGTTTCAACCTTAGTACCACTGTTGCCGAGTGTATTGAGAATGGCGAATGGAAGTGGCCGACTGTTTGGTTGAGTAAGTATCCATGTCTTGGTAATATTAATGTGCCTCATCTAAATGAGCGGATTGATCAACTTCTGTGGCGTGATAATGATGGAAATTATGTCCCTTTTTCTGTTTATAATACTTGGGAATCTATCAGGCCAAGAGGGAATGCTGTGACATGGTTTGATGTGGTTTGGTTTCGTATGTGTATTCCCAAGCATGCTTTCAATATGTGGTTAATTATGCACCAGAGACTGAAGACGCAGGACTTATTACGTAGCTGGGATATGGTGTCAGGGCAGTCGGTTGTGTGTCCTCTATGTGAAATGCAGCCGGACTCACACTCTCATTTATTTTTTGAGTGTGACTATTCTAAGCAGGTTTGGTCTCATGTTAAACGCTTTGCGGGTCTGGAGTCGGCGCGTCCTAATATTTTCGATATTGTGACGAACTTATTACCTATAGCTAAGAGAAAATCTGTGAAAAGTTGCATCGGGAAGCTGGTGGTCCAAGCTACTGCTTATTTCGTCTGGCAAGAACGAAACAGGAGATTGTTTAAACAAGTGAAAAGAACGGTGAACGAGGTCATTGTGTGCATCATGGCGTCTGTTCGTCTTAAACTTATGTCTTGTCATTTCAAGAGGTCGATGGATGGGTTAAAATATGTTCGGCTTTGGGAGTTGCCGGATTCTGTTCTTCGTTAGTGATGTGTTTTTGGCTTTGTATTATTCGGTGGTACTTTCCTGTGGGTGTCATTAGTTTTGTAATGGCTAGGTAGTTCTCGTATGGCATGTCATATGAGTAGAGGTCGTTCAAGCTTATGCTTGAGGTTAATGTGGCACTCAGTCACATTCCATTGTACTTAACTGATATTTTTTGGTGTAATATATTTTACCGGGGTTTATCCCCTTTACCCAAAAAAAAAAAAAACCAACACAAATTAAAAATTCCATCATGATATTTGAGAATAAATTTGTTTCCTGAAATATCGGACTGTCACCAAAACGGTGTATGTAAACGTTAGCACGTAACGTAGAATTCTCCGGTTTAGACGTAGTCGATGCTATTTTAAGATGTAAACTCAAATTTCTTCTCTAAAATGAGTGAGTTCATAATATAACATTAAAATAATGTTTTTAAATAATACTTGAGAATAAAATATCGACCATAAATTGACGGATTGTCACAACATTTACCCCTAAACAGGATCTTTGTCCTCAAAGATAAATTTATCTTACTACTCGCTTCTTATAGAGTTAGAGCCATGTGGGTATTTCCTCTACATTCGGTCTTTTCTCTCAAGTGTAAATCATTACAATACTCGAGTTTTATCAAACATAACTACGGTAATACGATCAGGCTTAATGTTGACTTACTTTCTCTATCCATGATGTTCACGGGTTTTTGATGAATGCAACTTTTCGCCGATCCAAACTTCATCAAGAAGTAATCAGATTTTCACTTGAAAGACATTTTATCAAGTTCGATATACAAAACATAATTCACGCAGCCCTTGAAGTCCTAGGGTAGATCCAGCTTATATGCCTTTCAAACCAACTTTTACATTATCTCAATGGTCCCATACAACTGGGACTTATTTCCCATGATCTTTTAGATCATCAATTCATTTTTCCATGGTGAAATTTTTAGGCATAACTTTGCTACCCATCCTGCACTTCAAGATCTACATTTCATATTCACATAACCTCCTGCCCACTACCGGCAGTCAGTAATCAGATCCTAATTTTAACAATCATTTTGGGTCTCGCGGGTCGGGTATTTTGTAAGGTTAGGTTTGTCATCATAGGCAACCTTAAACCTAAAAGACATGTCCAACTCACAATGGGTGTATGTCGGGTGTCTTCATCCCAACTCCTGTCTACAGATGCTCTTTATATAGATCCTTACAAGATTCGATCTCGATCCTAATACGATAATTATCAATGATAATCTCGCCAAAGGAAAAACAATTATACGGTTCATTACCAAAGGTCAATCATCCAAACATAAAACAAGAGTTCTAGTGTTTTGTATCGTTACTTTACTTCGTCTCTTCGATTGGGGCGGTAAACAGTACCCTCATCAAGGTTCGTTCCCAATGACTTCTTAGCAAATCTCTAGAAATTCAATGCGAAGCGAGGATCTTGATAGAGATGATCGATACAGGCACACTATGTTTACACAACTCCTTTAAATACAAAAGAGTCAACTTCTCCATCGAGAATCTATCATTAACGGGAATGATATTAGTAGATTTGGTCAGTCTATCGACGATGACCCAAATCGAATCAAATTCAGATGATGACCTTTGCAATAGTTTAGACGTTTACTAATGTATGAGGCGATGTCTGCCTTCATAATTTGCCATCAGTACAAATTCTTCAGATAAAAATACATTAAATCAGAAATGGCATAATTAGAATAATTATACTTATGAGATTCCAACATGACTAAATCTCACAATCCTTCATACTTAGGCAATCACAAGCGGCCTTTTAAACATTTAACGCCATCAGCTCTCATTACTAATGGTTCACATTAGCCGCGAACCCCTTTTTATTATCTACATTATCCTTCTTACAAGCATCAGTTATTTTTAAATTGTTCGGGCAAATTATTTTGTACAGTAATTACTAAGGAACACATCCGAATTGAGTCTTTATCCTTTCTACATAATGCGTCAGTATTTACATTCACCTTTCCTGATGGAATAATTATCATGACCACAATTCATTCAGAAATTCTTTCTTCATATTTTCCAAGTTTTAGTTTCGTCTCAACTATTATTTTTAACAGTTTTGCTCAATCCGACGTTTAAAGCGTCGATAATTATTACATGTAATTAAAATAATAAATATTTAATTTTTATAAAACGTAAACGCAAAAAGTTTTAAATTTTTCTCAGTTCAGCCTATTACAGAAAAATGTTTAAGAAAAATAAATTTGAATTTAGTTAACACGATTTTCGTTGATTTATCGAAAATAATTAATAAGATCCGTAAACGTTCAAAAAATCTTTGTTTATACTTCGGTCAAAATTTTCTTAGTTGAAAAGCAAAAATTGTCATTTCAAATTCCAAGTCATGGTTTAAATGGTTTCCTCAATTCCTCTTTGGTTGTCTTGAGGTATGCACAAACATTTACCCCTAAAGGAGTTTAGTTAAATGTTCTGGGTATAAGGGAATGATTCCTTAAGAATCCTTTGATAAATATTTGTCAAATCATTTTTGCACTTTCTTTTTTGTATAACCCAAAGCCTTAATGGCTCTAATCTTTGAAGAGTCAATATAAATTCCACTACCATTAATCACACGATCAAATAATATAAAGGATCAAATCTTAAATCACATGATGAATACTCAAGGTACAAGTTTCCATTGCTCGGCGAACTCAGGGCAGTCTATAAATGATTATTATTTCCTTTCTTATTCTTATAAACAAACAAATGGTCCTTAATGATCACGAGCATGAATTTATCAAATTACAGCCTACACACGTGATTTACCAAATTAATGGGTGCTACATGTGCATTGGTCAATCCAAACGACATAACATGAAACTCATAATGTTCATTACAAGTTCTGGATGTAGTGATTGGAATAGATAATCTTTTTCGCGGACACGAAGTTGATGATAACCATGCCGTGGATCAAATCTTTAGAACATACGCTAGAACATTGTAAATGATCGAACAAATCTTCCATCTTGAGTAATGGATATAAATTCTGATCTTCAATTTACTTAGTTTACGGTAATCAATAAATATAAATGATAACACCATAGCTCTTCATGATGACGAGCTTGGTAAAATAAAAGTTTTCTCTAACAACTCTCTCAGTTGTACTGTAACACTTTCGATTCAGATGGTGCTGAAGTATAGTGCACATGCCACAGGTGCAACACCGGGAATATAATCAATACCAAATTCAACTTGCCTGGTTGGCGGAAGTCTAGGTAATTCATCAGCAAATACCTCAGAAATTTTCAGATAGCAGAAATATCTTTTAATAAATTCACCTTAGGTTCTTTGAAGATTACAAGATCTATGACTAGTTCACAACCATTCACGGTATAATTTCAAGTCTAAATGCAGGATATGGTCATCCATTAAAAATTGTTTAGATCACTTTTGATAATCAACATCTCATCTTTTGGGGGAATTCTACTCGAGTTCCTATCAATTAAGACAATGTCGTCATGTCATAAACAATCAATCCATTCTACTGGCACTACCAACTTTCCAGTTTTATTATCGTTGATAAGATGTGAACTTCTCAAAAGACTAATAATAACTCATAATCCTTCACAAAATCAAGGATATCTTGAGACATAACTAACATCAAAAGAGTAAGGTCAACGCATGATCTACGCGAGAGAATTTCAAATCAGATACAGACGAAAACATTAACGAATATGAGTCTATCCCATGTTTTCATGAATCGAGTACGCATTCGAAATCTCCACGAATCGTTACCCAGGTCATTCAAATGAAATCTAATCAAAAGAAATGATAGGAACGTCGATACATCTAATCGGGTATCAATACTCGATAATTAGATACTTTTCACCACGGGAGAATTGGACAAGAAGGGGATATCAATTGTCAATGAAGACAATTTCCACAGATGAGTGAATTCGATTCAGAAGTATAATTGGTACGGGCACATATGTAGGTGTTCCTAACAATATGTCCCTATTTTGTACTTCTTGTAGATCTCATAAAAATTTAATCCTTCACAATTACAAAGAAAAGGTAGTGTTTATTAACAATTTCATGGTGACTACTAATCAGCCTTGCATGGTCCCTTCCAAATTGTATGTAGGCGCGCAACTATATACAATTTTAGGATTAAAGATGCAATACTCAGTTCGTCAAAACTTTGTCATCATGTTTAAAATATATTTTCATGTTTAATTCCGGAATAAGAATCAAAATGAATTTACAGAGATGTTCTCCGTTATGGAAGCAATTAAGTTTTCCAAAGTATTTCATAAACAACTTTATTTAGATAAAGATTACTTATAAGTCTCACTTTATATAACTCATATGGTGATGAAAATTCAATTTTTCTCAAGTGACACTATTTTAATTTATAAAAACAATGAGTGATCTACAAAAGAGTGATGAAAAGTTGTTCACAAAGAACTAACTACAATATGATAGTAGATGAGCTTAGCCAAATAATCATGAGGTTCATGACCTCGATGGCACTCAAAAGAATAATCCACAACGTAACTCAAATCGAGATGAGTACTTGTTCAATGGTTGCATCACTAATGCGAACATTAGGATCAAGCAAGAAAAGACAGATGACATCGATACATGTAGGATTTAGCAATCAAAGGTAGTCTTTTCATTAATCACAAACAAGTCAAAATTGTACCGTAACACATTAGGTGTTCCACATGTCCCGAAAGATCCATCGGTCCCAATTTCAGAAGAAGATTTCTTCGATTTATTTCTTGGACACTGGGCATCCTCGTCATTGGACAATGACCTAGGAACAACCCTTAACACGAACCAACAATCATTTAAAACCTTATAATTCAATCATAGGACTTAACGGCTTCCTCTTAACAATCTCATATTCCATACAAGTTAAATTTTTACTTCATCCAAGTTTTCAATCAACTTATACTCAATTCGATATCCTACCTCATTCTCCAATACTTTCAACCTTATTCTTAGACCTTATGATGGCAATAAAAGTTCGATATGAACAACACTCAATTTCCAATCCTATAGCTCCTACATCAATAGTTATCAAATGAGTCACTAGTATGAAATGACTCACACATTCAATTAGACTTCTCGGAAAGGTACTAGTGGCATGAGGCTTTTGGGTAAAGGATCCAATGACAGCCTCAAGTGCAACCTTCACCCTTTCAATTTTTCAAATTTAAGAACTGGGTGACATCAAATCAGATGACACCTTTCCAGGTGGTAAGGTTTTGTCAAACTCCACTCTATAAGGAAAGATCGTCATGACATCGATATCAGATTTAATCTCGCCAATTCTTCTTTAATATCACAATCAACTAATATCAACATTTCTACGGATATTAACCATTTGTTGGGATCATAAATATCCACAACTTGGTTTAGATCTAGAATAGCTAGAATTCCTACGGGAATAGCTTCGATTGATTTGCTAGGGGAGTTAGAGTTTCTTGTGACAATCTACGTCGTATAAATACCTCGTATAAGTATTAAAATAATCATCAAACAATCATATAATCAAATTACATCATATATATATATATATATAGAGAGAGTTGGGGTAAAATAAAACAATTCTTATAATAGAATAAATAAAATAGAAGGGATGGATGTGGGAGTGACATGTGTCACAACATTATCACACATCACTTTTTCATATCATCTCCTTAATAAAAAATTTCAAAAATAATTTTTTTTTCGATAATATTTTTTTTTTTAAATATTTTTTTTTCGAAAATATTTTTTTTCAAAAACTATTTCTCTTTTCGAAAATATTTTTTTTCAAAAAATATTTTCTTTTAGAAAATATTTTTTTTCAAAATTTTTTTTTTCAAAATCTTTTTTTTCGAAATTTAAAAAAAATAAATATTTTTTCATAATTTTTTTTTCGAAATTTTTTTTACCAAATTTTTTTTTTCGAAATAATTTTTTTTTTGAAATCTTTTTCGAAATTAAAAAAAAAATTCGAATTTTTTTTTACAAATTTTTTTTTTTGAAATTTTTTTTTAAACTATTATGGAAAAAAATATAGAGCATCACAGTTAGATAATTTAGTGCATCACGAATAAGACATTAATTTATTACCTTTATGCACCATATTTATAC
Source organism: Glebionis coronaria (assembly GCA_025667525.1). NCBI lineage: Eukaryota > Viridiplantae > Streptophyta > Magnoliopsida > Asterales > Asteraceae > Glebionis > Glebionis coronaria. The sequence goes on from CM046877.1 coordinate 340,888,507, forward strand.
TTTTGATGCACTGAAATTTGGAGTGTGATGCGCTACAACAGTTCAATAATAATTCAGCACATCACAGTTATACGTTTTAGAGCATCATGTTTATAAGTTAATGCATCACGATTTTAAGTTATTGCATCATAATTCCTTCACAAAACTTATTACTATGGTGTAATTCTCATATATATGATGCAACTCATTTAAAATTACGATGTGTCAAATTATAACTATCATGCACAAAAAATACATGTGATTACTAATAATATAACATTGATTTTCTATATGCATAACTATGATGCAGTAAGTAAAAATCATAATGTACCAAATTTATAACTAGTGCATTATATTTTTAAGTTTTGTGCATCACGAATGATGGAGTAATTTATAACATTAATGCATCATAATTATAAGAATTATACATTATAAGTAAATGCATTATAGTTATCCGTTAGAGAATACAAATATATCATTAGTATCACTTTTATTTTTGGTGCAATATAATAATTGTGTATCGCATTGTAATTATACGTTTTGTGCATCACGAGGGATGTAGTAATTTATAACTTTAATGCATCATAATTATGACATTGATACATCATAAGTAAATGCATTATATTTTTCCGTTGGAGAATAAAAATTCTATCACTAGTCATCACTTGTATTATTAGTGCATTAGTGTAATAGTTTACCGCATCGTAGTTATAATTTTTGTGCATCATAGATAAAACATTGGTGAACGCACTATAATGTAGTAATTAAAATTGTAATGCATTAATTTATAATCATGATGCACTCAAACATGTAACTGTAATGCAGTAAAAAAATTATGAAAAAAACATTTCTGAAATTTTTGTTTTTCTAATAAAATTATTCGAAAAAAGTATTTTGAAAAAAAAAATTACGAATATTTTTTTTCGAAAACTTTGATGCAGTAAAACATGTAACTGTGATTCAGTAAAAAAATTTGAAAAAAATATCCGAAAAAATATTTCTGAAAAAAAATTTTGAAAAAAAAAATTCAAAAAAAAATTTTCGAAATTTTTTTTTTCGAATTTTTTTTTTTTAAAATTTTGAAAAAAATTTAACGAAATTTTTTTTTTCGAAATTTATTTTCAAAAAAATTCAATTTGTTTTGAAGTTAAATGACATGATATGACAATATGATGTGGAATAATGATTTGAAAAGATGACACATGTCACCTCCACAATTCACCTTATTGATTGTATTATAAGATTTCTTGTAGAATAACCTCACTCTCTCTCTCTCTCTCTCTCTCTCTCTCTCTCTCTCTCTCTCTCTCTCTCTCTCTATATATATATATATATATATATATATATATATATATATATATATATATATATATATATATATATATATATATATATATATATATATATATATATATATATATATATATATATATATATATATATATATATATATATATATATATATATATATATATATATATATATATATATATATATATATATATATATATATATATACATATATATATATATATATATATATACTAGAATGGTACCCGCGCAATGCGGAGGCGAGTAACTAATAATGAATTTTGAGACTAACAAATATTAGTCTCTTACTCATCGTAAAGTTCTAAAAATCGAATTAAAAAACTCACTAAAATTGAAAAAGACTAAAAGTTAATAAAAATATATATCAAAATGGATATCGAATTAAAAAGCACAAAATTTTAAAAAATATAGTGAAATTAGATTATAAAAATAATAAATAAATAAAAAGATACTTCAATTTAAAAGAAAAATTGTTGTTACAAAAAGTTGTTACAAAAGTTTGTTACAAAAGGTTGTTAGAAAATGTTATAGTATATAATGTTGATGAAGATATCAACAACTTGCTTTATTTAGTAGGTAAATAAATCTGAATTTTCAGCCTTGCTATTTTTAGAAGGTCCCAAATGTTTTATATAGTAGTATAGATATATATATATATATATATATATATATATATATATATATATATATATATATATATATATATATATATATATATATATATATATATATATATATATATATATATATATATATATATATATTAAAATAACACTTCTCAGTCTGGCCTTGTCGGTAACTCGGGAATTCTTCAGCACCGTTATAGTCAAAAAATTATTAGACATTTTGAGAAAAATGTTTATAGTTAAAAGATTTTGAAATGTTTTATTCAGAACCTTGGTTTTAAAAATCTTTCGTTCTCTATAACGAGAGCTCTGGTACCAAACTGTAACACCCCCAAATATTCATACTTTAGTTCAGCGGAAGAGTCATTGGTGTTACGGGATAACACATTACTCAAATCATAGACAATGCTTAAAATCGCGTCGTTTAATAATAAAGCATTTTCCATTCATGAAGATCAAATTTACATAGGTCCCAAGTCATAGTATTTCATACAATTTTTACAAAACATTTGAATGGAAATTGTTATTTAAGTGCGGGCCATAAATTCTTGTCGTCTTCCCTAGAATTACCTTCAAGTACCTGAGATAAAACATGTTAAAAGAAAAGGTCAGCGAAAACGCCGAGTGAATTCATAGAGTTTAATGAAAACCATTAATATATCATCGGTATATATTTATTACCGAAAATCATTTTGTACAAATCTTTGTAGTAGGCCATAAAATAGGCCAAAGACATTTTATACCACTCTTAGTCGTAAATCATAATATAGGCTTCAGCCTTCAAAACCATTATACAAACCATTTTCGTAAAAAGATCATACAATACGTTTTATAACGTTGTATAGAGTTTAATAAAAACCGTAATAAGAAAATGGTTATGTAAAACCAAAACACGAACATAATATCAATAATAAGACCCCGTATTGCTAGTCTGGCAATATATCGTAATTCAGTGCGTAGATCAGTATTTTCGTTATTGGATTATTATAAGCCGCATGACATTGCTACCTTACTATAACAAACAACGGGTAGCTAACCCGAAATTCATTTGCCCATCTAAAACAGCGTGTCGTCACAATAATCACGCTTATATAAATCTTCTCATACATAAATTTGCTTACCAATCAATGTGGCACGACGGGGATCAACCGTCAAGGCGCGAACTGGGGTGATCTTCCCCAAATAGTACTATTATATGCATAAGCGTCTACCAAATCCCGGTAGTTCACAATTCATGCTAATGGGACTTTTAGTGACGTAACCTAACTAATAATAATCCATTTCATTTCGTTCATCGGGTCATTTAATCATTCATCGGGTCATATAATCATTCGGGTCCATATCCATAAACAAACAATTGGGACAATTGGTGTCCTATTTTATTAAAACTAACATGTTATCTTCCTCGCGGGTTTATAAAACATTTCATAAAACATTTAAAAGAGTGTGAGGCTATGAACTCACGTTGATTGGAAAAGGCGGGTTATCGGTGATTTAGATGTACGGTACGTGCTTCAATCACGGAAACCTAGACAAATAATACTCGTCTTAGACTCTTGTCCAATGACTTTATGAAAACAATGGCTATGTATATATATGATGACATATGTATGATGATGATCAAGTGGGATTTTATCTCTTCATACACATTATAGTGTTATGTGTTAGTCAAATTTTTGACTGGTTACACTAGTTTCAACCTAATTCCATATTAAGGCCCAATAAGCCCATTAAAAGCCCATTAAGAGTTCAATTCTTTATATTAGTATATTTATACTTTTAATATCAGGCCTTTACTCATATGTTGGGCGTAAGTGGGTTAAGCCCAATGATTAAGTCAATTAGTGTTTAGCCAAACTTGTTGGGCTTATAGTCCAATAAGGCTACTTTGGCCCGTTAATGTCCATATGTTATAAAGCTCAGGTTTTATCGGTTTTTAATTGTCATATGTACTTATACATCAGTATATGGGTTATAAAAAGTTTACATTAGACGGGTCCGACCGTCTAAGTTTTAATTGACGAAAACGTTAATCTTTCGGTTTTAGCCGAAAAGACGTAAAACTTATGTATATAGTTTTATAACTTATAAAACATATCATTTTTCAATTTTATAAAATGTCCCATTTACTTATTAAAGTATATAACTTATTTATAAGTAATATATAAGTTAGTGGGTTTTAGGTATACAATTTATATTAGTTTTACTTGAATGCTAATTTTATAATATATACTTTTATCTTAAAAATCTTTTTATGAAACTCACTTTCACTATTTTTACCATATCTTAAGTTCTACAAGGAGATAGAAGCTCAATTTTGGGCAGCACAAACTACATAATATGTGCTACAATTAACTCCTTTTAGCTACTGCTCAATCATCCTCTAAATGTCTCTAACAAAACAGACTATACAGATTTGAACTTCAATAATGTTTTGATCATATCTCACTCATTTTATGGATTCCATTGAGTGGCCAACTCTCACATATGTACAAGTGACATAACTTACTGTATATTAAATTATCCAAGCCACTTTAACAAGTTATCATATAGTTCTTTGCTGTTTTATACAGCCTACTATTTTAGACATGATTTTAACATCTTTCCTTGTAGCTTTCAATCTTTTTAACCAAATTTATCAACACAAGATCCCCACATAATATTTTGATCATCATATATCATCATATACATATACATAAATAAAGAAAATACAAGATTACATATTCAAAATAACAAGATGATAGGAAGAAATAATCTCTATACCACCAAAGTGATGAAATGATGAGGTTTATGATGAACAAGACTTGGTTCTTGTCACCACATCTTTAACTTGGCAAATGAACTTCTTGAGATCTTCATATGCATGAATACCTTCTTGAAAATCAGCCCCTAATCTCCATGGAAACTCCTTTTCATAGGTTATAATCACCTCCAATCTTCATCTTTTCAACTAGGCTTCAACATATGTTGATTATAGCCTTTGTTTATGGCTAGATTTTTGATGATGATGGTGATTTAGGGTTGTGATATGGACGGCCAAAGGAGAAGGGAGAGAGAGATTGAGAGAGTTTTTGAGAGGTTTGCATGTGTGGAATGAGAGGTAATGGTTTAAGTTAGTGGTTTTGTAAATTTAAGTGGTTTATGTAAAGTGTAAGGACATGTGTTCTACAAGCTTGTGTTAACTTGCCACCAAAGGGTGGTTTGGCTTGTTCTTGCCATTTTATTTAGTGGGGGTGGAACAAGTGTCCCACTTGTCTCATCTCCACTAATTTACGGCTACTCCTCGATTCTAGTTTTCTCGATTTACGTGCCCTCCGGTTGTTTTACGAAAAACGTTTTTGTAAATTATGAATCAACGGCACAAAACAAATTCTAATAAAAATTGTCTCATAAAAAACGGAGTTCAAAAACGTAAATATGTAATTCTAGGGTTTCCGGTTTAGTCGTAAAGGACGTTAAATTATGCACGTAAGTCCTAATCTCTTCTCGTAAATTTGTGAGTTTATGAACCAACACAAATTAAAAATACCATCATGATATTTGAGAATAAATTTATTTCCTGAAATATCGGACTGTCACCAAAACGGTGTATGTAAACGTAAGCACGTAACGTAGAATTCTCCGGTTTAGACGTAGTCGATGCTATTTTAAGATGTAAACTTAAATTTCTTCCCTAAAATGAGTGAGTTCATAATATAACATTAAAAAAATGTTTTTAAATAATACTTCAGAATAAAATATCTACCATAAATTGACGGATTGTCACACATTATACTTGTTGTGTAATAATAAGTAACTTTCTAATAATAACAGGTTTCCTAAAATAGAAAGTTTCCAAAAATAGAAAGTTTTCAAAAATAGAAAGTTTCCAAAAATAGATTAACTTCTTAAAATAGATAAGTTTCTAAAAATAGAAAGTTTCCAAAAATAGTAAGTTTACTGAATTAGAAAGTTTCCATATTTAGAATTAACCTAGATTAATAAGCTAATAATATAATCTTAAGTTTACTAATTAAATATCCTAAGTCATGTGATTATATTATAGTTTATTAATAATAACATGTTAATTAATAAACTATAGGTTATATGAATTAATTAAACATAAGCATGATTTATTAAATTGAAGTGTATAAAATACTTAGGTTAAACATGTATTAATATTATATTAATAATAACCTAATTCATGTTTATTAATTAATTATATTTCCTGTCTTAATAATTAATTAATACTATAGTCTAAATTAAATAATTAAATACTTAGGTTAAAACATGTATTATTTACTAAATAATAATTAACCTAAGCCCATGATTAATTAAATTAATTACATGTCATGTTTTAATTAATTTAATATCTTGTTAAAATAAATACTTGTAAAAAATAAAATACTTGTACATATTTTGGTCATGAACCGACCAATCATTTTTTTTTGGTAAAAGGGTAGCAATGACCCCGGTAAATAGAACAAAAAAAAGCGTTGAAGTACAAGGAATGTGGCTGAAATACCACATTAACCGCAAGCTACAGGCAGCTTGTTAAACAAAATGTTTATGACAGGCCATAAACATTAACTAGTCTAGAATACTGGAAATATATAAACTAGACAAAAACCAAGACGATAACATAAAGTTACGAGAAAAATAATAAAATATCAACATGGGATCAGCCAGTTGGAGTGCTTGCCCCAATATGAGTATTGAGAAGATTCACCGATTCATCAAAGACGACCTCGACTCCCTCCTCCTCCTCATTATCTTCCTCGCTTACTTGAGCCCCTTCGTCAATACCAGGCATGGACAAAGATGAAAATTTATTAGATGTAGAAACACTGCTCATTTGAGCTTTAGCCTTGTTCGGACCATTAAGATTGCTAGACTGCTGCAACTGACCAGATTTAGTATTCAACTTACTACTATTATCAGCACTCGTACTTGTAGTATCCAAGTGAATTTTTGGGCGAAAAACAACCGTCTTACCTGCTTGGAAACCCTTGCTCAATGTAACACCTCTCGGAACTTGATTCCCTAAATTACCTTTATACTTCTTCCTCTTGCTTTGCACTTGTTGGAACCCATCATTATCAACATGAGTTGTCACTTTTTCAACCGTTATAGGTTTAACATTTTTCGGACAAGAATCAACGGAATGACCAAAAATATTACAAGTATGACATCTAGGCGGTCTCCATTCGTATTCAACTCGAATTAACTCCTTAGTACAACCAGAGCCTTCAAGATCAGGGACACCAATAGTAACATTATCTATAAACTCCGAATCAGCATTCATCTCAATAAGACAACGAGCAAAACTACTACGACCCCAAGACTCTTTGCACATATTATCAGTATAATTATCCATCATAATAAGCTTACCAAGAAACGAAGTAATTAAACTAATACCTTCCTCTTCAAATACCTGTAGCGGGACATCATGAAACTTAACCCATACCGGAGTACGAGTTAGTTCCTCCTTTAGAAGATTCGTTTTCATAGTCCATTTCTTAAGAAAAATTGGTGAATTACGAACCATCCACGGACCACCTTCCAGAACCGCATTAAGACCCTCACTAGATCCAAATTGAAAAAAGACAAAACCTTTCTCATTAATCATGATACGCTTAAGACCATGTTTTGCCCAGTTATTCTTAGCAAAATACTCAACCACAGGGAATGCAATCCTTTTACCAAGAAAGTAACCATATAAAGTGTTATGGTAACGAGCATTTACTGTTTCAACAACCTTCCTAGGAATAGAGATATTAACCCCTTCATAGACATTTTCAGAATTAAACGAAGAAGAGACTGCATTAATACCTCCATTAGTAGACGTAACCATATCACCTTCAAATCTGCAAAGTAACTTCAGGATTTCTTTAGCACGATCAGGTGAGATCAACTCCCACAAAGGATGTTTCTTCATTCTTAATTCTTGCATAAATTCACCCGCGTCACCAACCGTGCGAATCGTTACACCAAATAATTTCAAAACCGCATGTAGATTACACGGTTGCAAACCATTAATGGTAGCAGCCTTAGTTTCAAGGTCTGTTTCCTTAGCCATTTGTGCAGAGTGCACACTCGAACCACCTGAACTGAGTGAAGAAGTGCTGCTAGTTAAATTCTTATGGCGTTCACACAAAACTTTATAATAAAGCATAGTGGTCTCCTTAGGTAAAGTAGACCATTTAGGAAATTTGTTTGCCTTCACACCATTTGAAAACACTTCAATGTCACGCACAGTATTCAAAGAAATAGAAAACAAATTAGATATCTCCTCTAACGTTACTAAAACCTCAAGAGTAGACACCTTACCCGCATCCATCCAACCTGTAAACAATGGCTTATCACTTTCATTGCTCGAATCCATCATAGCTTACAAAACTACGACACAGAATCAAATCGAACCACAGAATTAAATACAGCCAATCACGTGCAATGACGATTTAAGGACTGCACCACTTAATTTAAAAGAACCTTAAATAAATGTCAGCCGCCAAGAATGTCAGCCGCCAATAATGAAAAGGTCAGCCGCCAGGAATGGTTAAGGTCAGCCGCCAATCGCCAAGAATCAAAACCAGACCCACCAATAAATGAACGAATTAAATGTTTGCAAAGAACGAATTAAGGTCAACTAATTATTGCTGCAATGAGTCAGCCGACCACTTAATTAATTCTGAAACAATGTCAGCCGCCAAAATCGCTTGATCCTCAAACAATTAATAAGGTCAGCCGACCGAATAACAATGCTACCAAAAGTGAGATAACCTAGTGCAACCCCACCAAACGAAACCCTAAAATAACACAATTAATGCTACACCCGAAAAGACAAAACGAAACACAAAAGTTGCCAGTAACACGTGATTTTCACACAATATATATGAGATAACCGACCAATGATGCAACTTAATAACAACCGACGAACAATGACTTAACCGACCAAAAACAAGCAAATATCAATGACGGCAGTAAAAAGAGATTTTTACGGCAGCCATTGATGTTTTTAGGGTTTTTCTCTGCTTTGTAACCGACCAATGCATTTAATTTAGACATGTCATGAACCGGACCCGGAACCCCTTGAACCAATCCAAACTAAACACCTCTTAACAGTGGTAAACCGGCTTGGCCGGTTGCCACTGTTTTTGTTAAGGATTCCACCGGCATAAGCCGGTGGTCTTGTCTTTTCGGCTAGCCACTGCAAACAGCAGTGGGTTCCCAGCGGCTGTGTGTCGGTGGTCCCCCTGCTTGCACTGCGTTCCCCCTGCCTGACCCAACTTGCCACCGGCTGTGTGCCGGTGGTGGGGCTGTTTGCTGCCGAGACACAACCAACCCACAAGGACACCCCGACGCATGTCGGGGTTCCTTGTTCCTACTGTCAACCGAACCAAACACCACCGAGATCATAGATATCGGTTGGTGGCGAGATTAAAAACACGCCGAGAGCCTAGGGCTCTCGGTTTGTGTGTCGGCCCGAACAACCAAACCCGAACAAACCCTTAATTTTTACCCCTCTTGATCACGTGACATGTTTTTAATCTTTGTTTTTATTTAATTCATGTTCATGTGCTAATTAATTAAATAAAAGAATAAAAACAAAAGGGTTTACGGATTACCGAATGCGTGTAAAGATTGGGAAATAATAACACGAACACGATCTTGGATTTAATTAACTAAAAATCAAATCAACCACCCCTTGGTGTTGATGTTTGGCGCCGACCAAAGAGAAAGAAAAAGAAGTAGGGTTTTAATGTTTCTGTTAAATATGTTTATGAAAACTCTGTGTTTAGTTTTCCCTTTTTTTTGGTAAAAGGGACTATCACCCCGGTAAAATATATTCACACCAAAAAAACCAATAAGTACAATGGAATGTGACAAAATGTCACATTAACCTCAAGCACACGCTTGAACAGCCACTAGTCATATGACACATCATATGATACTAGACAATGAAAAAAAACGTAACCAAACACACCAATAGGGAAAAACCACCTAATGGCACATAACCCTAAAAAAACCATACATATTCATATGCGAAAAATAGACTCTGGCAGGCTCCAAAGTTGAGCAACATAAGAACTCCCACGAGACTTCTTAAAACTGCAAGTCATGAGTTTTAACCGAACGGAAGAGAGAATACATTCAATAACCTGTAGATATGTTCTCTTCGAAGCCTTGAACAACCTCCAATTTCGTTCTTGCCAAATGAAATACGCAGACGCAGCCACTACCAATTTAGCAATAACAGCCCTTGACGTACGACGCTTCGCGAAAGGCAACAAAAGATCAATAATTTGGCTAAAGCAAGGAGTAGCCATACTTATACCTGCAAAACTACGAACATGGTTCCACACCTGCTTCGAAAAAGGACATTCAAAGAACGGATGGGAGTGGGAATCCGGCTGCAGATCACACAAAGGACATAAAACTGAAAGGTTGGCTGCTACATCCCACACACAGACGCGATCTTGGGTCTTCAAACATTCTTTAATAACCAGCCAAAGATTAAACGCATGTCTTGGAATACAGCAAGAAAACCAAACCAGCTTGAACCAATTAACCTTCTCATTCTGTGGTCTTATTGTTGACCAAACAGCAGACACCAAAAATGGTTGAAAACCACCAGCAACATCACGCCAAACTATACTATCCTGCCTATCAGTCAACATAGGAGGAACCCCCATTTGCTCCAGAGTTGGATATTTAATACTAAGAAACTCAGGCCATAACCATTGATTATTCCGGATGATATCCATCACTTTAGTAGACTTATTAAAACCAGCCCGAAAAATATCTCTTGAAGATATAATAGCAGCAAGCGGGCTCAAACTGCTCCACATATCATACCAAGCCGAAACACTAGAGCCATCCTTAATTTTGTGCCAAATGAACTCCCTAATAATCGGACGAAGCTGGAGAATTTTTCTCCAACCCCACGAAACATTCCCTCGCAGTAGAATATCCCAAAAACTACGCCCCTTAAGCTTATACTCATGAATCCATTTGACCCACAAGGACTCTTTCCGAATCAACAACTTCCAAATATGAACAACCATAAGGGCTTTATTAAAAATATCTAACCGACATACCCCAAGACCCCCCTCGTCTTTAGGGAGACAGACAACCTCCCAAGAGACCTTAGCACGTCCCTTCTTCATACCACCATTGAACCAAAGGAAACCCCTCATAATCTGCTCAATTTCTAGTAACACACGCGACCGCAGGATGAACATCGACGCCCAATAAACATGCATAGAGCCTATAACCGAATTAACAAGTTGAAGCCGACCTGCTGCCGAAAGGGGTTTATTTTTCCAGTCTTGAACACGAGACTTAACCCTCTCCTTTAGTTCCCAACAATCTCTTAAAATAAGACGCGAGGACTCCAACGGAACACCAAGGTATTTAACCGAAAGCTTACCTTCCTCAAACGGGAGGACCTGAAGAATGGCAAGCTTAGTGTGATTAAGCACGTTACAAAAAAAGGCAGTACTCTTAGGGAGACTCGGAGTTAGGCCTGAGGCAACCTTAAACTCATCAAGAGCAGCCCTAATAACACTAGCTGAATCCACATTACCATATGCAAATAAGAAAAGGTCATCCGCGAAACAGAGATTAATCAACTCCAGCCGCGAGCAATACCTATGATAACTGAACAAATCACCCTCCCGAACCCGTCTTTTAAGCATCAACGTGAGCACCTCCATAATTAATGTAAAAAGATACGGGGAGATTGGATCACCTTGACGAAGGCCCCTCTTACCTTTAAAATAACCATGAAGAGATCCATTGATATTGATCGAGAAAGAAGTGGTAGTAACACACTCCATAATACAACCAATCATCCAAGCATGAAACCCAAAGCCCACAAGAACCTCTTTAAGGAACGACCAATCAACTGTATCATAAGCCTTCTGGATGTCCACTTTAAAAGCACAACGAGGCTCACCACGGTCCAAATGATAATTATGCATAAGTTCTTAGGTCAATAGGATATTATCCGCAATACTACGGCCCAGAACAAAAGCAGATTGATTATGACTGACCAACATCTTTAAACACTCCTTAATGCGATTAGCAAGAATTTTACTAATACATTTATAGAGGACATTGCAGCAAGAAATAGGGCGATAATCATTCACCCGATTAGGCGAATTAATCTTCGGGATGAGAGCAATAATAGCATGGTTAAGTTCTTTTAAAAGAGTACCATTAATAAAAAATTCCCGAACAACATTAGTAACATCATCCGCTATAATATCCCAAGCAGTTTTGAAAAATGCCGCTGTGTACCCGTCCGGACCTGGCGATTTATCATTCCCCATATCAAAAATAGTTGCCTTCACTTCTTGATTCGTTACCGGACTGACCATCTGCAGCGCCACCTCATCGGACAGTCTATTCTGAAACAAGTCAATCCAGCTTGGCCAAGAAATGATTCATAATGATCCACGAATACCCCAGCCACCTGCTCATTTTCAAAGATAACACCCGCATTGTTCATAACCACATCAATTCTATTCCAGCTTATTCGACTCTTAACAGCTTTATGAAAATACGCCGTGTTAGAATCCCCTTCTTTAAGCCAAGCTATCTTAGTCTTTTGTTTCATAAACCGTTCCTCCAACACAATAGCTTCATTAAAAGCAGTGATGGCATTAGCTTCACTTTCACGCAGCTCGAGATTGTTAGGATCCTTGTCTAAGCACAGTTGAGCCCGATCAAGTTCCTCCCGAAGTTTCGTAACATTTTCGTGCAAATTCCCTTTATCAATCAACAGTTTACGGAGAGGCTTCTTTAACTAAACCAAAAGTGGGCTTTCCCTTAACATTTTCGTGAAAATTCCCTTTATCAATCAACAGTTTAGTTTTCCCTTAACTAAACCAAAAGTGGGCTTTGGGCCCCTCCTTTCTCTCTTGGTGTCGCGGCTACTAGGCCCACAAGGGAAAACCCTGAGTTTTCCCATGTTCTAAATTTACGTGCTCGTGTGTTCGTATATTCGTGTTATAATTGTTCGTGTTATATTTAAATACTTGTACATAACGAAATTAATCGTATAATATTAATTAAGTACGTAGTTACGTGTTCGTGATTTTTACGTTCATGATTTCATGTTCGTGATTATAATTATTATTGTTAATAATTATCGTGTACTATCACGTACTTAATACTTATCGTGTAATCATACGTACATAACTTCAGAAATTACTAATCGTGACACGTGTTCATGCTATAAACGGAAAGTTTTTAAATGTACATATGTTTACTAAGTGTACTGTTCATGGTAAAAGCATGTGGGTTTTACAACTCTTCCCCCTAAAAAGAATAATTCGTCCCCGAATTATAGATAAAATAAACTAAAAGAGAAACATACCCGAATTTAAAATATGAAATGAGGGTAAGAAGCCCGGATAGACTCCTCTGTTTCCCAAGTGGCTTCCCGCTCGGTATGGTCCCCCCAAAGGAATTTGACGAATGGAATCGTTTTCATCCTCATGACTCGTTGAACTCGTTCAGGTTCCTCTATGAAGGTAAGATCTTCACGAGTCTGTTTCAATGGATACTGAAACCATGTGAAGGGGATGATACTTGTACCCTCTGAGTAAGGACACATGGAAAACGTAATGAACGTGAGAAAGCTGCGGAGTTAACGCTAAACGATAAGATACTTCACCGACTCGCTCGATGACATCAAACGGTCCGATGAATCTAGGACTGAGTTTCCCTTTGATTCTGAAACGTCTAACACCACGTGCCGGCAATACCTTAAGAAAGACCTGATCTCCTACGTTGAAATGTAAGTCCCTACGATTCTTGTCGGCGTAACTCTTCGAACGTGAACGTGCTTCTTGCAATTTCTACTTAGCTACAGCGACCTTCTCGTTGGTCAACTCTATCATTTCTGGTCCTTCAAGTGTTCTCTCACCAACCTGATCCTAGCAAATTGTGGCGCGACACTTCCTACCATACAACATCTCGAAAGGTGCACACATATAGCTGGAGTGCCAACTTTTGTTGTATGTAAACTCTACCAAACAGATGTAATCATCCCAATCTCTTGTCCACTCTAATGCACATGACCTCAGCATGTCTTTTTATGTTTGAATCATTCGCTCTGATTGTCCGTCTGTTTGAGGATGAAAAGTCATGCTTAGCTTAAGTTTTGTACCTCAAGCTTTCAGAAGACTTCTCCAAAATCGCGAACTGAACCGAGGATCTCTGTCCGAGACGATACTGGATGGAGCACCATGAAGTCTCATGATCTCCTTCTTGTAAGTATCGGCGAGTTTGCTGACCAGATCATCCTTGCGGATCGGTAAGTAATGAGCTGACTTTGTAAGTCAATCAACGATAACCCAAATCGCATCATGCCTCCTTTTTATCTGCGGAAGACCGGTAACAAAATCCATAGTGATTTAGTCCCACTTCCACTTTGGAATCTCTAACGGTTGAAGTAGGTGATGAGACTGCTTTTATACATAGTCTCATCGTCCAAAACGGGCTTTAAATTCATTAAATATCATCAAAAATGCCAAATATATGCTTGTGTTTGTTACTTGTGTATTTTAGGTATGGATATTGAGAAAATGACAAAAGATCACAAAGAACAAGCACAAACAAACACGGGAAACGAAGCCGCACAATGAACTACGCCCTAGTGTTGATTTTCCAAGAAATACCCTTGAAGATTTGAAGATTGTACAAGAAGGGTCCTCCAATATTGAAGAATTGACACTTTAAACCCTTGTTTATTCATAATTACAAGTTTGGTCCTTAAAGTTGTAAAATTTACAAAAAGGGCCCTCCACTTTGAAGAATTGGCAAGAATGGTCCCTCATAAATCAAGACTTGTCAATTTAGTCCTCCAAGAAGTCAACGATACAAGTCAAGACCATAATGTTTGATGAAAATGCCAAGACAACCCTTCAAGAATCATGAATTGGCAAGAAATACCCCTGAAAATACTTTGGAAAAGTATTTGGGGCAAAAGTGTGAAAAAGAAAACTTTCATAACAAAGGAATTCAGTTTCTATGCCATTTATCACAAGGTGAAAGGAATGGAAGAGATAAGGGACCAAAGCTGGCCGACACAAAACTTACCTTAACCAACCATTGCATGACACATGCCCCATTAACTTAAAATCACCAATCACCTTCCACCATTCTGCCATGTCACACCCCACTCACTACCGGTTTTAACTAATCTTTATTAAATAAAGATTAGGCGCCTAACACTTGGTTTAAAAACAAAAAAAGATCAAACCCATGTTCTTGACATTCATAATCCAAATTGGGTTTTTCCAAACTGCTTGAAATTTAGCCACCAAAGTGTCCAGATTTATGATTAAGCTAATCATAAACATAACCCAACTCCCAAAACCCATCCCACATCATCACCATGGTCACATGTTAAACCCTTGTACACGGTTTTGGGAGAAAATGCCAAAACCTGCCAGCCATCCAACGTCCAAGATCCTTGCTTGAAACTTAAGCTTATTTTGATCCATTGATCAAATTCCTTCACACTTTACAGCTGCACAAACTGCCAAGAAGTTTTCATGTTCAAGCAAAAATTCAAAATCCTCAAGGGAAAATTGGGACTTCTACAGCATTAGGATTTACGTTTTTAAGTTTTATAGATAGTCATTGTAGCCTATAAAAGGCATAGGACCTCATACATTGAGGTTTGCCCTTGGTTTTTCCTTGTTCACTTTTCTGTAAATCCTACTTTTAGTTTTATGAAATAGAGTTTGAATTTGTGAAGAAATCCAAGTGCCAATCTTATTATACTCTTGTTATTGTTTAATGTTTATGAATCTTGAATCCTAAAACCTGTTTTTAAAGATTGCGCAAGAAAATGCATATTTTTCCAAAATCTTGATATTTTGCTAAGTCTTTGGTACACCTTTGGAATTTTTGGGCTACAAGTTGATCATAGCACCCTGATAAAGAGTTATCAAGGTGTTGTGAGGCTTGTGGTTTGAGGATAATCAAAGAGTGGGTACAAAGGTTGCATTAATCAAGCTTTGTCACTTATCTGATTTTCATATTTTTGTTCTAACCTTGTTGATTCTTAGCAGCTTGTTTGTAGAAGCTTGTGCCTTGTTTTGCTAGGTACATCAGCTCAAAATTCGTGAGTGTGGATGTACATTCATGAGGTTTGAGTTCTTGAACCCACAAATCTGTCAAAATACTTGAATTTTGTGATTTTGAGTTCTGCTATTGTTCTTGTTGTTTATGTGGCTTAATCTTGCTTGATACTGCATAATATACTTGTTATTGTCTTTGATTGGGCTTGGGTAACACTAAATCACACTTTTAACTTGGTAAATTTGGATTTGAAAAAGATAAAGGGTGTTTGGGTTAACCTGTTTAAGATCATAAGTTGTTATTGAGTAGTTGGAAGGTGTTGTTTATTGTTTGTATCTGTTTAATACTTGGTTGTGTGCTCATAACTGCAAGTTTTCTGCTTTAAAACATCAAATCTAAGATTGTGCAATAACTCACTTGATTTTGCTTATTTTGACCTAAGATTTTGGAAAAACCTAGAGTGTATGCATGTTTAGGTCTAACAAGTGTTAAATCAAAGTTTATGTAACCTGTTAAGAATATTTGAGTGTTTGAAATTGGATTTGTGGTCACGTATATCAGCAAAGTATCATAACTGCTTGTTCTTGTTCATCAGTAACTTTGACTGCTTGAATCTTGATCTAGACTGTGAATCAATGCATGAAACTTGTTTATATTTGTTCATTTGAATTAATTATGGCTTTTGTATGCATTTGGTGAACTTTGGATGGCTTATTCTTGCTAAATGTGCTTATTGAGTGAAAACTGCTTATTGTTCATGTCTGGTGCTTATCTGGTGATCTTTTGATTAAACTGCATTAATTGGCTGATTGAAATTGTGATTTGACTGCTGTTATTGACTCCTTGTGATTAACTGATCACTTGGGTGCCTTTGCTTAACCTGAATCCATAAAAAAGTCACATAAGACAAAAAGTCAAAAAGGTCAAGCAGTGGAAACTTTTCCCACTGCTGAACCTCCAAAACTATCCCCTGCTAGTGTTAAACCTCAAACAGCTTATTCATAAGCCATTTTGGCTTATCCAGACTTGCAACAACTTATTTTATGTGATAGATCTTCCTTATTTGACCCATTGGTTTGATCTGAAGCTTATTAGGGCTTGACTTTTAAGTTTGACTAGAAAACTCATCAAGTTGACTTTTACATAAGTGCTTAATTGCTTATTATGGCTTATTGCTTGTGCTTTTTGGAAAACTTTTTGATTATTTTGCTTAATTAAGTCATTTAAAACCTTTTGAAACTTGAATCAGCACTTAAAGTGGTCTAGAACTCAAAAACGACTATTTTGTCGTTTTGTGAAGAGAGTCTTGGCTTATTTCAGGCTTATTTCCTGTGCTTTTTCAAATTTTATTTTACAGATATCTTTGGTAACTCAAAAGAAGCTTGTGTGTCAAATTTTAGCTTATGGCATCAACTTATAGCTTAATAGGCCAAAAAGCCCATTAAGAATAAGTTGCTTTGAAATAAGCTAGCTTAAACACATTTTCAGCTTTTGGCCCTTCAGAGTTTTGTTCTTAAAATCAAATTTTAAGTCAGACTGGAAGTTTTGGGCTTATTTGGTTGACTTTTTCTTATTGGGCCAAATACTAAGCCCATTAAGGGACTGTTTTGTCATTTAGCCCATTTTAAGGCCCAATAGGGGTATTTTGTAATTTCAAGTGCATTTCTTCTTATTTATGTTAAAATAAACTAGTTTGCAACTTTTTAGAATTTTTTTATAAATTTTGGATTTTTATTAATATTTTATTATTATTTTATTATTAAAAATTAAAATTTGTGTTTTTACAAGTTTTTCATTTTTCTTAGTTCAAATACATTAATTTAGGAATTTTACAATTTTTAGATTAATTTTATTGTCATTAGATTAATTTTTAGAATTATTTTAAGTTTTAATAGTTTTTAATTGTTTTTAAATAGTTTTAATTAGTTTTAAATTTTTTAAAAATAGTTTAAATCTAGTTAAGCCATTTTAGAGGTTTACAAGTTAAAAAAATCTCATTTTGGGCTTTTTGTTAATTGAATTGATTTTTTGGTCTTTAATTAGCATTAAAAAATTAATATTTACTTAAATAAAAGGTTTGAGTGATTTTTGATTTTTTGTTAACTCTATTTATATTTTTTAGGATTTATTGCAATTTTCTAGGAATTTTTAGGGTAATTTTTTAATTTTGGTCACTTTTTACGGTTTTACGTGCACGACTTATCGTCTTAGTTTAATTCATAATCGTAACCGTCATTTTCTTCTAATCACTTTTCTATTTTTCTTTTCTCATAAATCATAATCACATCATTAATCTTATCTTTACACAACACACTAGCCTCCTTGAGAACGATCCCCACTTAATTGGTCATTAGTGCTTGGTTTTCCTAAACCGACACTTAATACTTGTCCTATTTACTCTCTTTTCCTAAAGGGTAGTAAAATCACTACATCATTTTGGCGCCGCTGCCGGGAGGCATGTTGTGTTTTGATTTGAACAATTGTTGTTTTTATATAGCCATAATAGCTATTTGTATTAGTAGCACTCTACCAATACGTATTATCGGTTTTCGTTTTTTGTGTGAATACTATTACTATATTGTATACGTAGAACAATAAATTCACAAGTACTCCAAAGGTGTGAAAACACAACCTTGATTGGGAGGTCATTACTCAATCATTGTATTCGAATCTCAAACAAGAAAGAAAAGGCAAAATAGATAAATACTTTCGTGAAGCTTAATTTTGAAAAACACAAACTATAAGGCGGGTATTATAAAATATACCCTAAGGAAAAAGGCTCTTAAGTGCTTCCCGCCGCCTCGTTTCCCCGCTTGCTTGTGCATGTTTAGATAAAAAGGGCTAATCAAGGGTTTGCCAACCAAAGTATTATCTAAGTATCATATATATTTTCTTGGTTTCATTTGATTAAACCCTCTTGAACGTTTTGCTGTTCCAACAACGTTCTAAAGTCACCGAAGGCGTTCACTTCACGTGATCGTTTTCATTCCTTGATGCTTCTTTAATCATGAGATTTGATTAAGGAGGAGATTTGTAGATTTTTGTCTACCTAATACATTCACAAAATCCAAAAAAAAGTAAAAACAATCAAAAACCAAAAAAAATTTGGAAAAATTAAAAACACCAAAAAGAATCTTCTTTGCTCATCCCCACCCACTCCTAATCTTTCTAGTGAGGAGTCCCCTATTGACGAACCAATCGTAGAAGAAGAACCAACCATGGCGAATCGAACTATGATGGATTTACTTCAAGCACCCACCGAGGGTTATGGAGAGGCTATTGTTATTCCCGCCATCCTTGCGGAGAATTTTGAAGTGAAAACGGGTTTGTTGTCGATGATCCAAAACAACAAATTCCGTGGTGATGAAAAGGACAACCCGCACAATCATATCCGCCAATTCAATCGTCTTACCGCCACTTGCAAGTTTAAGGACGTTGCTAATGATTCGATTAAGATGATACTTTTTATGTATTCCTTAGCGGGGCCCGCTAAAATTTGGTTAGAGAAAGAGCCACCCAATTCTATATTGACGTGGAAGGATCTCGTTTCAAAGTTTGTGTACCAATTTTTCCCGCCCTCTAAGACTACGTATTTGAAAAACGAGATTTCAAAATTTTCACAAGAATTTAATGAGAGTTTTTCAACGGCTTGGAATAGGTTAAAGGAAATGCTACATGAGTGTCCTCATCACGGTTTTTCCGACTTGCATCAAATTGACACGTTTTACAATGGTTTAAACGATCATGAAAGGGATTATCTAAATGCCGCCGCGGGTGGTAATTTTTTGTGTAAAACGGTTGAGGAAGCGTTGTTGATAATTGAGAATGGATCTAAGGTGTATAGTCCTCGTAACACATCGAGTGTTCGTAAGGCTTCGTCTTCGGCTTCACCTTCATTGTCCAATACCATCGATGCTTGCCAAATTGAGGCGAACTTGGAAAACAAAATCTTTAATAAGCTTAAAGGTCTTTTAATTGAATTCAAAGTTGGTGAACAAAGTGCTCCCGCTACGGCTAAAGCGGTTGAGGTTTCATGTATGTATTGTGGTGTAGGTCATGATTTCTCCGAGTGCATTACCAACGGTGGTAACACTTCGAGTGCCTACACGGCCACGGGAACTTACAACCAAAACGGTCAAGTTACCCGCTCTAATCAATTGACTCCACCAGGTTTTGCTCCCAATCAAAATGCTAACAACAACTATCGAAACAATCAAGTTCGTTTCAAAAACAATTACAAAGGAAACAACTATGGGAATCAAGGGGCTAATAACAATCAAGTTTCAAACAAAAATCAAAACAATGATTTTCAAAACAACAACAAGGGTTTGCAAACTTTGAAAGATCTTCCAAATGAATTTGTTGAATACGCAAATGGAAACGATGCTAGGTTTGATAATATTCAAAGAGAGATCATTAGCCTAAGATCCGAGTTTAAAAATGACTTGAAAAAGGAGTTGAAAAATGAGTTAGCAAATGATCTTAAGATCCATACAAACAAAATGGAGGGAAATGTAACTAGGTTACAACAAAACCAACAAAAAATGGAACAAGGGCAACATGAAATAAAACAAGAGATGATTAAGGTCGAGAAGAGGCAATCTATGTACGAGGATAAAATTTCATCCATGTTTGAGGCTATAATGTGCAAACCGTCTTCGAGTAGTCTTCCTAGAAATACCATATCGAACCCTAAGGGAGAGATGAAAGTGATTACCACACGAAGTGGTAAGACACTTAAGGAACGGACTCTTCAACCAATTGCTCCTACGGACGAAGCAATTGAGGAAGAACCCGAGGTGATGATCGAAAAGGAGCATGTCCCAATCCCACGAAGTACCGCTCATACCACACCTACGGTTGACCCATTACCACATTTGGAACCCGAGATTCCAAAGGCTATGCCTTTGCCTCAACCCACACCACCTTTGCCTTATCCATCGAGACTTAGAAAGGAGAAACGTCAAGAGCGCGACAATTACTAATTTGAGCTTTTTATGAAAATGTTTCGTGACGTTCATTTTAATGTGAGTTTTGCCGACGCTTTGGTCATGATGCCTCGATTTGCCGCTAACTTCAAGAGTATGTTGAACAACAAGGAGAGATTGCAACAATTGTCTAGTTGTTCATCGGTTTATCTTAACCGCATACCTCAAAAAGTCGGTGATCCCGGTAAATTCTTGATTCCATGTGCAATTCAAGATATGGAAGAATGCTATGCCTTGGCCGATTTTGGTGCTAGTCTTAACTTGATGCCACTTGCAATCTTCAAGTCGCTCAATCTTCCTAATCTTACTCCTTCACTAATGTCTATCGAGTTGGCCGATCATTCCACGATTCCCGCATGTGGATTGGCGGAAGACGTTTTTGTGAAAGTGGGAAAGTTCTATTATCCGGTAGACTTTATCGTTGATAAGTGTGTAAACACCCATCCTTTTTACCACGTAACTACAATAATAACCAAGCTAAAACGTGTATTTTATGTCATACATGTCGGAATTATGTGTGGTTTGTGTTTTTGTTGTGATTTAGGATCAAATTGTGAAAAGGGAAGAAAACACGGGATTGCACGGGCTTTTATCGAAGAAAAAGACAAAAGACGAAGTCAAGTGATCAAGAGTGCAAAAAGAACGGAAGTCCAAGGCCTATTCTGAAGATTTATCGAAGAAAAAGTCTAAAGACGGAAGTTTAATAAAGCCGAAGAACTCAAGTCTAATTTATGAAGAAATTACAAGACGAGTTTAAAAAAATCCCGAGACAAAGTCTGAAAAGTCGAAGAATTTAGAAGATTAAAGACTAAAGACGAAGGATTAAATGAGAAATAAAGAAAGAAGAAAGAGAGGAGGAAGCTTCCTCCCACTCCATCTCCTCCTCCACTACAAATAGGAGATTAAGATTTCATTTTTTGTTGTTAGTTAATATGACAAATTAACTCTCCACCATTTACATTACTTGCACTTTAATTTCATGTCATTTCCTTAATTGTCTTGCACTTTAATTCCTTTAATTCCAAGTAAGTTTACTTTTATTGTTATAGAATCTTTACTTTTCTTGTTAATCTCTCATCTACCTTTCTTGTTTTGATATTAATCTTTATGCTTTATGTTTATGTTCATGTTCTTAAGTTTTTTATTGATTTGATTAAGTGGGTTTTGATTATTTTGGTTATAATTGTTAGTTTTATTGATTTGGTGTGATTGATTATTGTTAGTTATTCATTAGTGGTTGTTTTGGTTTAATCATTGGGTTTGATCTGATTAGTTTTGGTCTAGATTCGTCCTTTCTTGTCCCGTGTTCTTCGTGAATTAGTTTCCCCAGGTTATTCCGGATCAAGGCTGTTTATTACGGATGAAGGAGTTGTTGTGAATTTTCCGAATGAAGCTTTATTCCGAATGAAGGTTTGAAATTTATTCCGAACCAAGTGAATTTCAGATTATTCCGAACGAAGACTTTATTCCGGATGAGCCAGTTATTCCGGAAGAAGTACTATTCCGAATAAACAGTTATTCCGAACCAAGCCTGATATTCCGAATAAAGGATTTATTCTGGATCAGTGTTTTATTCCGAGTGAAGGTTTATTCCGGATAAGTGATTTATTCCGAACCAAGTCTTTATTCCGGGTCAAGTGATTATTCCGGATGAATCAATATTCCGGATGAGCAACTTATTCCAGATGAAGAGTTATTCCGGATGAACCCCTTTATTCCGAACGAAGCTTTTATTCCGCATGAGCATCTATTCCGGATGAATCCATTATTCCGCATGAAGACTTTATTCCGAATAAAGAGTTATTCCGGGTGAGCCTTTTATTCCGCATGAGGTAAACATTCCGAGTAAAGAAGAATCATTCCGAGTGAAGGTGACATTCCGAACGAAGGATTATTACGAACGAAGGTGTTTTTCCGAATGAGCAATTTTTAGTTTATTTTAAGTTTATGTTTTTAAGTTTTAAGCTTTATTTTTCCCGCCTTTTTCCTTAGTCGCACTTTTAAGTTTACTTACCTTAGATTTATTTTAAGCTTTCTTTTAGTTTAAGTTTAAGTTTGCCTTCAGGATAGTTTTAAGTTTGCGTTATTTACTTTTCGTCTCGCTTTAATTTCTCGTCATTTATTTTCAATTAGGTTTATATTTATTTTCCTACCATTTACTTTTAAAGTCTTTGCATTTTAATTACACTACAACGACACAACATTTGTTTTCCACCAAGAACAACTGAGTCACACCTTAAACCATTAATCAATTCGAAAAGATCGGACGATAAAATTTTCTTACTAGGCAAAAGCCTTGTATTAAATGGCGCCGCTGTCGGCTCTTTTCGTTAAGATTAATGGTTTTTTGTGAGAGACGCGTTGCTTTTTGGGATCCGTCCATTCGTGAGCGTTATTTTTCTTGCTTAAAAATTTCCAAAAAATCCATAAAAATTAAAAATTGTTAAAAATCCATAAAAATTAAAAATTTTCAAAAATCTAAAAAGATTTTATTTTTATTTCTATAGTGTATATATATTGTCTAGTGCTTTGGTATCTTTTTCTTTTGCTTTTGCAGGTGTATGTGTACTAGATCTTCAACTTATCTAGAGCCCGAGACTCGTGAAGATTTAGCTATGGCAGGTGTGAACAACAACAATAATCCACCGCACCTCAACAATAACAACAACAATGTTCTTCCACAACCCGATCTTCAGACAATGGAGGAGCTTTGTCAACCAACAATGTTTGGACGAGGAGGACCGATTGCGCCGATGCAAATCACGGCTCCGGAGTTTTCGTTGAAGCATCACATGATCCAACAAGTGCAAACTAATCCATTTAGCGGAATACCGGATGATGATGCCAACAAGCACCTCGACAAATTCATTACTATTACTCAAAGCATGAAGTTTCCCGGTGCTACTATGGATGTCCTTCGCCTACAGCTCTTTCCACATACTTTATCCCACCACGCCGAAAAATGGTTTGATCGTCTCCCGAAGAATTCCATTCATACTTGGGACGACATGACTCAACGATTTTTGTCGCGCTACTTTCCACCATCCATGTTCACGAGCCTTCGAAATCAAATCAGTGGTTTCATGCAAGAACTTGATGAATCTCTCTTTGATGCTTGGGAAAGATATAATGTTTTGATCGATCGATGTCCAAACCACAACATGCTCCCCGTTACCTTAATTGATACTTTCTACAACGGTTTGACTTTTCGTGATCGTGATACGATTAATGCAGCCGCCAGTGGCACATTTATGAAAAGAAGACTCGAGGAGTGTAGAGAGCTTATTGAGAACATGACTACTCATCACAAAAATTAGGATTCCTCCGCTTCTTCAAGGAACAACCCGAGAGTCAATGTTTCTTCTACTTCAGCAAACCCCGATATGACCGAATTCACCCGCATGATGGCCGAAATGAACAAAAATATATTGCTCATCGCTACAAACCAACAACAACAAGTTAAAGCTGTAGCAATTCCTTGTTAGACATGCGACGGTCCTCACTCGTACACTGATTGTCTCTCTACTCAAGGCAATCCGGAAAACGTGTATGCGGCTTATGGTAACTATTCACCGGAAAATTACCAAGCCCGACCTCAAGGGGATCGAAATTTGATAAGTTATCGGTCGAACAACTACCTTGCACCCGGTTTTTCTCTTCAAAACCACAACCCCACCAACAATTACAATAGAAGCAACCAAATCCCACCTAGAGCTTCTAATCCTTATCACCCACCCGCTCAACAACCCCCACCCATTAATCAAGATGTTGAAGCTTTAATGAGAACCCAAGGAGAGCAAATTAAGAATCTGCAAAGCCAAATTATCAATTTGAAAGGAGATATCACTAAGCAAGGTAATGACATTAGATCCGAGCTTCGAAATGATATATAAAACTCCTTCAGTACTCAAACGAATGATTTGAAGAATATGCTGGCTAGTTTCTTACCAACCACTCAACCCTCTACTTCGGGCTCTCTACCTTCAAACACCGTCACCAACCCGAGAGCGAATGTGAGTGCTATTACTACCCGTAGTGGAGCAACATTAGTAGAACCATCTATCCCACCCCCAGTTACTCCATCTACACCTCCTCCACCACCATTTATCCCTACTACTCCCACACCTAGTATTAGTTCACCATTACCGTCTCCGCCTCATCGTGAAGAAGTACCCAAGAAGAATCCTCCACCAACCCCACCTTCCACCTTTAACCCTTCAACATCTCAACCTTCACCTTCTACACCTCCACCACCCAACCCAAGCATTCCTTACCCGTCTCGACTCAACAAGGCTAGAATTTTGACCAAGAATGACGTTCAAGTCTCTAACTTTTTGGACAAGATTGCCGGCATGACCGTCACCTTTACCCTTGTTGAAGCTCTTGCCCAAATGCCACAATTTGTCAAGATGTTTAAGGAATTGCTTAGTAAGAAAGAGAAGATGGCCGAGTTTGTTAATACTCGCTTGAATGAAAATTTCTCTGCAATCCTTCTTAAGGAACTTCCAGAAAAACTTGGAGATCCCGGTCGTTTTGTGCTACCTTGTACTTTTAACCAAACCGACGAATTTACTGCCTTAGCCGATCTCGGGGCAAGTATAAATTTGATGCCTTTAAGTGTTTGGAAAAAGTTATCATTTCTCGATCTTACACCAACTAAGATGACTCTGGAGCTATCCAATCGAACTCTCGCGTACCCCCTTGGTATCGCCGAAGATGTATTTATTAAAGTTGGCACATTCACTTTTTCGGTCGACTTTGTCGTAGTTGATTATGAAATGGACCCTCGTAGTCTGTTAATACTTGGACGCCCATTTTTGAGAACCGGTAGAGCTTTAGTAGATGTGGATAAATGTGAACTCATCTTAAGAGTCGGGGATGATGCACAAGTTTTTGAAATGGGGAAGCTTACAAGCAAATATAATGGAAAAGAATCGGCGAATATGATTAATGTGCTTGATGATTTTGTCGTCTACAACAATCCTCTATTCGATTCGTTCAATGATAATCCACTGTTTCAAGATGATGTGGATGATTCTCTCTCTAATTTCGAACCCCCACCCACATATGATTCTCCACCGATCTTTGATGCTTATGATGATGATTCTAGCTCCGATGGGGATGATTATGATGATTTTTCTTCTGAGTATCCAGACATGCCCACTTATGATGATTTTCATGAGGCTGATACTCTTTCGAGTGATTCTTCTCATGATGAAGATCCTCCGCTAACCATGCTTAATCCTACTTTGGATGACTACTCATTTGAGGAAGACTTTTCTACTTTTCTCAATACATACTTCCCTCATGAGAGTGATGCCCCTCCTTTAGACTTTGATGATTATGGTCTTTATCCTACTTTGGATATGAAGAAATCTGCTTTAAAGGAGAAGAAGCCGGCCGACACCAATATCAGCAGCACTTATGTCTTAACTCCTCTCTATCCTCCTTCTGAGGATGAGATTGCGAGATTTATGATCGGATCTTCTTCAAGATCTGCTGAGCCTGAGTGTTATTTCCCCTAAAGGAAAAGGTGTTCGATCCCGGTATTGCACTTTTTAAGCCATCTCAGTATCCATCTGATGAAATAAAAGGAAAAATCTTTGGAACTTATGGAGATATGCTTGCACTTCACCCTTGCTACCACCGTGCTCCATCTTTGCTAAAGGGAACCTTGCCTACTCTTCTTTGGCTTGCCTTGTTCGCCTTAAGCTTGTGCTATTTGATGGACGAAAACCATGTATTTGATCCCGGTGGATGTGTTTCATGCTTCTTCCTATGCTGATCAAGGTCGAGTCAGGCTCACGACTCGGTGAACAAAAATCAAGCGCTTCTTGGGAGGCAACCCAAGTATCTATCTTCTCATATTCAGGGATTCGAGCGTTCAATGATCCACTCTTGATGATTTTTGACGACCCGTGATTCCGTGTTCCCATCTTTCCGGTTCTATCCTAAACTCTTTTGATTCTATATTTTCTATTCTTCAATATTAAAATAGGAATCACTTTAGTTGTCTCTTCCTTAGCAAGATTTAAACAAAGTGCACAATGTCATAAGTGTAGGGGAGTTTACTCCCACATGCTTAAACATTGAGGACAATGTTTATATCAAGTGTAGGGGGGACTTCTATCGAAGTTAAGTGGCCTTTTCCTTGTATTTGTCTTCATTTTAACCGGGAAATCAATTTTTCGACATTTTTCAAAATTTTTGATCTATTTTGGCCTAGTAGTTTTACCTTTGTATAGTTATTTTCTTACTTTACTAGAATTTTTTTTTTAATAAAGTGGTTTTAATTTTCAACGTTGTGAATCTTTTGACTCAACCCGAGTTTACTTATCTAAGTTTACTCTAGCTATTATCCTTAATGTGTTTAAGTCAAGTTTTGCTAGGCTTTTATATAGGGAGCTTTAAAACGCGAAAGTCTTAACTCTCATGGGTTAAAAACAAGAACTTTTCGCAAGTTCCTATAAGTGATCCTAGAGAGTCGTTTATCAAGGGAACTTTAAAATGCGAATTCTAAACTTGAAAAAGTCTAAGAGTTGGCAAGATCCTATAGACGACTCGAAAACCCAAAACTTTGATTTAATAGGCTAAGCATCCACGAGTCTTATTCCTTGAGATTTTAAATTATGGAGAATGAGAGATGATAGAGTCAATTATAAGTTTGGTATTCTTTCGTGAATTTATGTGAGTTGATTATAAGCCTATTCTCCCATCGCTTGTTAATAAATATAATTGCAATAAGTAAGGTTGTACGATTTGAAAAGCTACTTAGCTTCTAGCCAAGATCGTTTAAAAGTTGCTCGGTATTGATTAGAGTTCATAGCCAAGGCATAACTTATTGAAGCGGGATGCGAAGATTGGCGAGTCCAAAAAGGCCCTAACAAGGCATGAGGGCTACGTTTTGTTGTTAAAGATACAAAAGTGATGTGAAGAATCATTTATCAAAAATCAATATGAAGGATCGAGATAAAATCAATATGAAGGATCGAGACATAGACGAAAAGCAAATACTCCCGTAAAGATGATGGAGAAGTCTATCCAAAAAGGCCCTAACAAGGTATGAGGATAAATAGATCCAAGTCCTAAAAGGAGGCGGATCGTTGTATATCAAAATCCCAAATAAAGATTGGAGAAAAATAAAGAAGTCGTGGTCCAAGTATGAGGAATCTCTCAAAACTTCAAGTGAAGAAATTCCTATTATGAAGAGAAGACCATTATTTCATGAACGTCTCTCAAGATTTGAAGTATGAATTCACTGCCAAATATCGGTCCGAGAAAGGTCTCAAATCGTGAAGCGAGTTATGCCAAGATATGAACTTTATGAGGTCCCGAGAAGCAGTTTTAAAAGATTTTGTCCTTTAGCTAACTATTGATTAAATCGTCCCACTTTATTTTCAGCCTAAATAACTATCGAAATAAGTCAACAATGCATCCTCGTGATCATTCAAGACAATAATAAAATATAAGAGATACACCTAGGAATAAGGGAGTCTAAGTGAATAATTGGCCCACATGAGTTCATGTTAGTTTGCTAACTTATAATAACAATGATCTCGTTTTTAAGCTTGGTTTGGGGAACGTGAAACTTGAGGATGATAATCATTCATGACATTCCAAAACCCTAAGGTAAGTCTTTGATTTCTTTACTTATTTTATTATTTTCTATCTCTTTAATAAAGGCGAATGTGGATTGATTGTGATGAAAAGTGTAATCTTGCTTTGTAATTAATGCATTGCATGAGGACATTGCAATGGTCAAGTGTAGGGGATTTGATAGGTGTGTAAACACCCATCCTTTTTACCACTTAACTACAATAATAACCAAGCTAAAACGTGTGTTTTATGTCATAAATGTCGGAATTATGCATGGTTTGTGTTTTTGTTGTGATTTAGGATCAAATTGTGAAAATGAAAGAAAACACGGGATTGCACGGGCTTTTATCGAAGAAAAAGACAAAAGACGAAGTCAAGTGATCAAGAGTGCAAAAAGAACGGAAGTCCAAGGCCTATTCTGAAGATTTATCGAAGAAAAAGTCTAAAGACATAAGTTTAATAAAGCCGAAGAACTCAAGTCTAATTTATGAAGAAATTACTAGACGAGTTTAAAGAAATCCTGAGACAAAGTCTGAAAAGTCGAAGAATTTAGAAGATTAAAGACTAAAGACGAATGATTAAATGAGAAATAAAGAGAGAAGAATGAGAGGAGGAAGCTTCCTCCCACTCCCTCTCCTCCTCCACTATAAATAGGAGATTAAGATTTCATTTTTTGTTGTTAGTTAATTTGACAAATTAACTCTCCACCATTTACATTACTTGCACTTTAATTTCATGTCATTTCCTTAATTGTCTTGCACTTTAATTCCTTTATTTCCAAGTAAGTTTACTTTTATTGCTATCGAATCTTTACTTTTCTTGTTAATCTCTCATCTACCTTTCTTGTTTTGATATTAATCTTTATGTTTTATGTTTATGTTCATGTTCTTAAGTTTTTTATTGATTTGATTAAGTGGGTTTTGATTATTTTGGTTATAATTGTTAGTTTTATTGATTTGGTGTGATTGATTATTGTTAGTTATTCATTAGTGGTTGTTTTGGCTTAATCCTTGGGTTTAATCTGATTAGTTTTGGTTTAGATTCGTCCTTTCTTGTCCCGTGTTCTTTGTAAATTAGTTTCCCCAGGTTATTCCGGATCAAGGCAGTTTATTCCGGATGAAGGAGTTGTTGTGAATTTTCCGAATGAAGCTTTATTCCGAATGAAGGTTTGAAATTTATTCCGAACCAAGTGAATTTCAGATTATTCCGAACGAAGACTTTATTCCGGATGAGCCAGTTATTCCGGATGAAGTACTATTCCGAATAAACAGTTATTCCGAACCAAGCCTGATATTCCGAATAAAGGATTTATTCCGGATCAGTGTTTTATTCCGAGTGAAGGTTTATTCCGGATAAGTGATTTATTCCGAACCAAGTCTTTACTCCGGATCAAGAGATTATTCCGGATGAATCAATATTCCGGATGAGCAACTTATTCCGGATGAAGAGTTATTCCGGGTGAACCCCTTTATTCCGAACGAAGCTTTTATTCCGCATGAGCATTTATTCCGGATGAACCTATTATTCCGCATGAAGACTTTATTCCGAATAAAGAGTTATTCCGGATGAGCCTTTTATTCCGCATGAGGTAAACATTCCGAGTAAAGAAGAATCATTCCGAGTGAAGGTGACATTCCGAACGAAGGATTATTCCGAACGAAGGTGTTTTTCCGAATGAGCAATTTTTAGTTTATTTTAAGTTTATGTTTTTAAGTTTTAAGCTTTATTTTTCCCGCCTTTTTCCTTAGTCGCACTTTTAAGTTTACTTGCCTTAGATTTATTTTAAGCTTGCTTTTAGTTTAAGTTTAAGTTTGCCTTTAGGATAGTTTTAAGTTTGCGTTATTTACTTTTCGCCTCGCTTTAATTTCTCGTCATTTATTTTCAATTAGGTTTAGATTTATTTTCCTGCCATTTACTTTAAAAGTCTTTGCATTTTAATTACACTACAACGACACAACATTTGTTTTCCACCAAGAACAACTGAGTCACACCTTAAACCAGTAATCAATTCGAAAAGATCGGACGATAAAATTTTCTTACTAGGCAAAAGCCTTGTATTAATCGTTGTCGATATTCCCACGGATCCTCAAGTTCCTCTTATTTTAGGTCGCTCGTTTTTAGATACGTCTATGGCTTTAATTGATGTGCATGCTAGAAAGATCACCATACGTTTCAACGACGAGGAACTTGTTATAAACGCAACTCAAAATTCTCCAACTTCTCATGTTTATTCCATTGCTACCATAAACCTCGTTGATATGATCGACGTTGTTTGCGAGGAATTTTCACAAGAATTTCTCGGTTTTGGTGATGAAATAAAATAGTGGCAATCCCACTATGCTTGATCCCATTCTTGATAACTCGACACCAACCTTCACTCCATTTGAAGGTGGTGGTTTTACATTGGAATAATTCGATGTTCTACGTACTTGTGACGAAGACCTCAACAACGATGAGGACTTCTCGATTATCAAGGATTTTCTTAACGATATCCCATTCCCTCCAACCGAGGATGTTATGAGTATCGAGCCTAAATCTTCAATTGAGGAACCACCTATCCTCGAGTTGAATGATTTACCTCCTCATCTTGAATATGTATTTTTGGAGGAGGACGACAAGTTGCCGGTTATTATTGCGAAAGATCTTTCAAATGATGAAAAAACGCACTTGTCGATGTCCTAAAGGATCACAAAGGGGAATTGCGTGGAAGTTATCCGACATTAAGGGGATCGATCCCAAATTTTGTACCCACAAAATCTTAATGGAGGAGGATTACAAACCCACAATCCAATGTCAAAGGAGGGTGAACCCCAAAATTCACGACCTCATCAAAAAGGAAGTCCTAAAACTCCTTGACGTGGGAATGATTTACCCTATTTCCGATAGCCCTTAGGTGAGTCCTATTCATTGACCGTTGTGCCAAACGATGCCAACGAGTTAATTCCAACTAGACTCGTGACCGGATGGAGAGTGTGCATTGACTATCGTAAGTTGAATGACTCCATTCGAAAAGACCTTTTTCCCTTGCCCTTCATGGACCAAATGTTGGAGCGTCTTGCGGGAAACGATTTCTATTGCTTTTTAGATGGTTTTTCCGGTTACTTCCAAATCCCCATCGATCCTCGTGATCAAGAAAAAACTACGATTACGTGTCCATATGGAACGTTTGCCTATCGTAGAATGCCATTCGGACTTTGCAATGCACCGGGAACCTTTCAAAGGTGCATGATGGCTACTTTTCATGATATGATCGAGAAGACGATGGAAGTCTTCATGGATGACTTTTCCGTGTTTGGTTGTTCGTTCACTTCGTGTTTGTCGAATCTTGAGAGAATGTTGAAGCGTTGTGAGGAAACCAACCTTGTGCTTAATTGGGAAAAATGTTATTTTATGGTTAAAAGTGGAATCGTCTTAGGGCACAAGGTTTCGAAAGCAGGGATTGAGGTAGACCAAGCTAAGGTAGACGTCATCGCCAAATTACCTCATCCCAAAACCGTTAAGGGAGTTAGGAGTTTTCTAGGCCACGCGGGCTTTTATCGTCAATTCATCAAGGATTTTTCAAAGATATCTCGACCTATTACAAATCTCCTCGAAAAAGATGCTCCTTTTGTCTTAAACGAAGATTGTGTACGAGCCTTTGAAATCCTTAAGAGGAAACTTACCGAAGCTCCCATTCTTGTTGCTCCCAATTGGAACCTCCCCTTTGAGCTAATGTGTGATGCTAGTGATTACGCTATTGGGGCCGTATTGGGGAAACGTCTTTATAAGCACTTCTTACCTATCCTGTAACACCCCATTTTGATAAATGGAATGTCACGCGTGATTATGGCGTGTCTTCAAAGCATGCAAGGTAATATGTAGTAAAACATACATGACCATAGGGAAAACCGGAAGCAAACATCGGTTCCCAAACATAGGCCCAAAACATAATTAAAGTAAATGAAACGAACAAAGAATACACAAGCATAAATATATGAAGGCAAAAGGAAAAGAAGTCCATGGCAGCTTCCATCCTATGCACGTCCTCCAAATGCTCGAGTCAGTCCTTGGGGTACCTGCCGTTTTGGGACATGGAAAGGAAAGTAACGGCTGAGCATAACACTCAGTGCACGGATATACGACATAGCATGAAAGGCTGAAACATAAATAAGACTAATAGCAGCGGAAATGTATAAGTCCTGGAAAACCTGGTATAACTTAGTAAAACTGGTTTTATAGTTTGAAAAGCCTTATGTTCATCTTGTAAAATCTGTTTAACATGTTTACCATTAGCCAATATAGGTCATGAAAATATCAACGTGCATGAATACTTGGAGGGGTGACCTCGTCATGAAATTAGAGGGGCTGCCTCTAATTAATATACTGTTTGGGTAGGAGGGATCAGCTCCTTGTGAAGGATGCAAGGCACACACCACATTCACCTGAATAATCTGCTGAAAACATGCAAACTAGGATGCATCCATACGCCCCACCTTATAATAATAATATGGCCAAAAGCTGAAAGCGATGCCACGAGCTATCACACCGCCGTGGTGAAGTCATAACACCAGTGCCTCAAGTGTTATGGTTATGGTACCTCCATAACTAGGTGAAACTGGTCATGCATGTATATGGCTTTAGGTATTCTAATTAAACATAAGAAATTCAAAAACATATAAAACATATACTGGGGAAAACAGTTGGCTGCATACGGAAATCCTAATAAGGAAGAATGTCCATACTGAAAGGACGGAGAATCCGTACCTTGTGTCCAGTGAACGAAGAAGACGAACGGAAGAGAGTCCTACTTCGGTATCACTAATGCTACATAAATACATACGTGTATAAGTATCTGATTTCTGAATACGTAACTGGTTTTATATCATGTCTTAGCTTGTTTTATATGTTCATGTCATGTTTTATTGATTTAAGCTTTATACTGTGTTTATCATGTATTCTGTCTATTTTGATTAAGTATTTCTTGTATTTCTTGTATTATTATACTTGTTGTGTAATAATAAGTAACTTTCTAAAAATAGCAGGTTTCCTAAAATAGAAAGTTTCCAAAAATAGAAAGTTTCCAAAAATAGAAAGTTTCCAAAAATAGATTTACTGCTTAAAATAGATAACTTTCTAAAAATAAAAAGTTTCCATAAATAGAAATAAGCTGGATTATTAAGCTAATTATATAAGCTTAAGTGTTTACTGATTAATATACTTAGTTATGTAATTAAATAGTATAGTTTACTAATTACTAGCTAAAAGACCCGTGAAATTCACGGGTATTGTTAAATATCATCAAAAAATGTATTAAATAAAATACCGTCGAAAAAGGTAGCTAAAAAGAATCAAATGTGGATACACAAACATAAAGTCTACAATTGGTAATAAGCAAACATAAATTATATGAAAGATAAAAAATCCAAAGGTAAATATTTATTTTTATTAGTGCGAGATATCTATCGTTCTTTTTCGAACACTTTGGTTTTCGTCATAAATAGCCATCTTCAATATTTTTTTCTCCTAACGCGAGTGATGGCTACTGTAGTCATAAGGTTTGCATTAAATGATTGTAGTCCTTATAAATCCTTAGCTATTCCTTTAGCCTATAATAAAAAAGCTCCATCAAAACTTAGAAACTAACCTCGGTCTTTGCAGTCCCTCTAGTAGACAATTATTAGCCTTCGTCTTAGAAACTAAGCTCTCAAAACAAGTCATTATTTATTTTTTACACACACTTTCTATTTTATTTCGTCTACTTTTTTAGGTTTAATCATAAATTATTAAGCATGATACAAATTGCATGGAAAAACGAAAACAACAACCATAAGTAATGTTGCGGGGTTATTGACATTTTCATTCGTATGGTTATCTTTTTATAAATGTAATTAATTCTTCAAATAAACCTTTATCAAACAACCTTTAAATTTTGTAATAAGACAACATATAAACACTCTGTAAGTGAGACTGGGTTGGGTTTGGGTCATGGATCTAGATGAGTCTTCTAGAGACATAACATGGTATAGAGAGATCACGTGTAAATGGGTTAGGTCCGAGTCTAGATACTTTTTCGAGCATTTGCATTTGACTGCGATAATATTCGTTAGTTTTTGACCACTTCGTATGTTTTCTTACATTTTTCGTCCGTTTTCGTCATGAGGTTCAAGATTTCTCATATACATGATGCCATATCCAGGAGACCGACCGATATTGATACTTTTTACTACATTATGTATGTCTGATGTAACTTTGTCGGTCATTTGTTTTAGTCTCTTGTAATCATTTTTCTGTAACCATTCACTTTCACGTCGGCTTTTTTCAACAAACCACATTAATTTCACTTTTCACTTGTAATGATCTATCACCTAACCAACCAACAAACTCATTCTTTTATAAGAATATTATTAAATGGTATAATTAACCCTTCATTAAAAGTAAAAATAAAATACTATTTGGAAATTAAAACACAAATTAATAATCTAAATTATACTTCTAGTTTTATGCTTCAACTCCAAATGATCACTCGGATAGAAAATAACATTAAATCATCTTGTTTTTGTTTTCCTTTTTGTAAGTCCAACATGTGATGCTGAGTTGTTTTTAGGTTTCATTTTTTGGAGCTTAAAAATAGATCATGAGATGATCAATTCCTTTTTGTAAGTCCAACATGTGATGCTGAGTTGTTTTTAGGTCGTTTCAGATCTTACGATTGTTGCATATCCTTTAAACATTATAGAGACAACACACATAAAGGATTTACTTGTGATCTATTTTCTTCTTTAGACCATTTTTTAAGCCGATAATATCGTACATTACATCAATGCACAGGAAATAAATGTATTTTTATACTTTCCTTGGGTGGACAAATTATTTAGTACATTTCGCTATTCCTGTATCCAGAAGGAGTAATACATGTGTATACCATGAACTGAAGTTACAAAGTTGTACCCGTGAACCAACCCTCTCAGGAAAATAGGCACAATGGGCGTTTATAGGTAATTAGGTATATATAATAGTGATAGAAGTTTAAATAATTTTTTTGTTAGTAAATGTCCACCGGTCAAATTTTTGTCCACTGTCAACCAACCCTTACAGTAAAATAGGCACAAGGTACTATTTTATATTTATGAGACCGTCGTGGGCAGGGGCGGACATACCCTTTGGGTACGGGGTGGCGGCGCCCCCCATGGCTAGACCAAAAGTACGAAATTACAGTATATTTTTTCTATAATTTTGAGCGTTTTTTAATAGCCCCCCCCCCCCCCCCCCCCACTCGAAACACAAATTGCCCCCCGCTCACACATTAAAATCCAATATTTAACAATCTAAAACCTAGAAATCTTTAATTTATAAGTTAAAATACTCGATTTTCATTCGAATTATAGTTTTTTTCATCTTGCTATTGTCAAAAAAACCATTTGCCCCCTACAATACATTTTCCTTGTCCGCCACTGGTCGTGGGGTTCATGTGTCAATGATGCCAGTGATCATCATGGATCAAGTTTCATGAGGATAATTTAGGGTATATATATGAGACTGTAGCACAACAATTTTTAACGTTCAAAATAACTTAAATTTTGTTATGAATTACTAAGAAAGTGAAATGCCTTGCAAATTAAATGAGAAATTTTGTTATGGATTAATTCAAAGCCTCCTCGAAACGACATCTTAGAAAAAGAGATCAAAGTTCTTTCTTATTCTTGGATTAGGTATAGGCTTAGTAAGTCGATTCCAGAATGGATTGATTGGATTCAAAATCTAAAAATGGCTTGTAATTCATTATTGTAACTTGTCACTTTTCTCTCTAGCTTCTTGCTAAAATCTCTTAATAAAATTAACATTAAAAAAACAAATACAAATAAATAAAAAGATCAGTTAACATAACCTTTAGTTTAAAACATGATTCATTGCTAAAATCGACCCGACTGAAAATGTTCCATGATTCATGCATGCACACATGTTTCTCTCCCGTCGATTTTTCGAAATTTTCATATTTTACTCAATTGGTATCTCTAATATTATATTTTTATATTAGAGATAGGGGGAGAAAATGTGATTAAAATGTAATATATCGCAACATGTGATCTTAAACACTCAAGTGCAACTCTTTCCTTCACATGCCAAACTATTTCGTTTATCGATGCATGTGTGTAGGGGGAGCTTTTTGAAAATATAAAAACTTTCAAAGTGTTACAAGTTTTGATTTTTATCAAGCACTTTGAATTGTTTTCAATGGTTTTATGGTTACGATCTTTACCCAAAACAACCTACTATCCACGACGGAACGATGGAGTCAAAAGGTGGCTTAGGATAGGAAACTAAGTCCTATGATCCAACCAGAACCGGAGGGATCTACCCAAGGACATTCCATAGCTAGAAATAGTTGTCCTTAGGAAAGATGGAGTGAAATGAAGCTGAATGTGGACCAATTACTTAAGTTAGCACTAGAACAATCACAACAAGGTGCTAATGATGACGTATTGGTAAGCATTGAAGGAGTTGAATATTCTGTGCAACTTAGGTAGAAAGCGGGTTAACACATCTTTTGAAGACAAGTGTCATGGACCCAGTGATGCGATGCACAACCCTTCCCCAGCCATTCGAGTTTCTCTCAAAAGATACTTGTCTCATTGTCACGGAGATCAACACGTATCTATTGACTTTCTCACTCCGAGTTAGTTAATATTGAAAAGGTGGCAGTCTGCTCCAGCCTCCGATTACCAAAATGCACTTATTGAGTCTAGAGCCAAAACGAGATCTATCTATCATCTCATTAGGATACAATCGAGTCCTACGCATTATCCTTGTGATACTGTCAGAACTTCCGAGTGATACGATTCACAATGAAGATGGAAATCCTGCTTGAGCCAGCATCAAACAAGCTCATGGTAGGTAACTTGTGCGATTCTACACGAATCAAACTTGTGATAACTGGAAAGCAACTAAGTTTGGATTCTTAATTGATTCAAACTTGATTCCAGGTTTCTTCGCAAAATCCGTGTGATCTTGCCAGAACATTCAGAGTGACACTCTTTAGTGTTCACAGTGACGAATGGAAATCCTTCCAATGTCAACATCAAACAGGATCCTAGTAAACACCTATGGCGGCTGAAAATCGTTTTTTCTCTACGATTCCACTTTGGTTAGTCTCATCATGAAATCTTATAAGCAATTCGTGTGTAAACACGTTTTTCTTATTTGATCTAGTGGTTGCCTATCTTTAGTGGGTTCGTTTTTTTTATTCTTGTCGACACTTTGTTTTTTCCCTTTTATTCAGTCGGTGCAAAGCTTTATTTATAGTGCGTATTAGACTTTAGTTTTTCTGGTTTGCATTAATTGCTTGCTTAGGGATTCGCTTTGGTGGGGTTGCTTGGTATTTTTTAATCGTTAAGTTTTGTTTTAAGATTCGCTAGTATTTGGCTCTAGTTGGATTATTTTATTCGCTAGGTTTGTGATTGGTGACTGAATTGTGACTAGCAACGATTGGTGGATTGGTTTATTTTACGTTTCATTAGCTAGCATTACGATTTGGCTACTATTTATTGTTTGTGAAGCAGATTTATTTTTATGGAGGGTTTCGTGAGTGATTCGGCTGAGGTTGTTTCGAATCCTAGTTTGGGTACTGGAAGTGATAATGCTAACGGTGAACGACAGCAGCTGAATGTAGAGTCGTTAGAAGATGTTGAAAAATTGTTCTCGATCTCTCTCAATACTGTGGAAGTGATTAATAGGTTTATGAATGATGTCCAAGGTGACAAATATGAATTCTTGAAGCGAATGACTAATGAGCAATGGACTAAGACCCTTGATATTGTATGTGCACGCCAAGTGGAGTTGGAGAGAAATGTTAGAACATTAAAACGTCAACATATTAATGTTACCAAAGCAGGTGTGCGTGATGATGCTAGGGTTCCGTCTATGAGTACTACTGTAGGGCATGATGCTAGGGTTATACCAGATTTATCTAATGTCACAATGCGTATGTCCTTGGATCAGCATAATGAGGTGAGTGTATCATCTCCTACGTTTAGTAAATTGGTTAATGATGAGCTATCGTTTGCACAATTGGATATAAACCCTAATGACGGGAGTGATGTAGTTGACTCTAATATGGATGATTTCACGTTTTCTAATCCAAGTGATCCAGTGATAGCTGTCGAGGAAACTGTAAAGGAATGCCCTATTGTACAGTCGGTGGATATTGGTGGTCCAACTAACTCCTATGCTGCTGCTGCTAGTTCAAGCCGACAAGCTTCACCTATTGCTCGTGGTAATATAGGTTCTGCCATATCTGAAAACAGGTTTGAGGGTGTTCAGGTATCTATTCCACGTAAAGTGGTTGAGAAGGTTAATACACGTTTTCATAATACGCTCTATGGATATTTTATTGGTAAACAAATGGCATTTCCAGTAGTTGAATATTTTGCTAAAACTAATTGGGCTAAATTTGGGTTAAAAAGGATCATGATGAATTCCAATGGTTTCTTTTTCTTTCAATTTGATGCACAATCTAGGTATGAAGCTGTTTTGGAAGGTGGACCATGGATGATTCGTAATTTTCCCATTATTCTTAAAAGGTATACTATGAAGACTAGCCTTCGTAAAGAAGAATTTACCTGTATTCATGTGTGGGTTAAACTTCATGATGTGCCTCTTCAAGTGTTTGAGGAAGAGGGTATTAGTCTGATTGCTACATATCTTGGTAAGCCTATTATGCTTGATTCTTTTACTAGCACTATGTGTAAAGAATCTTGGGGTCGTAGTAGTTTTGCTCGTTGTTTAATTGAAATTAAAGCTGATTGTGATTTACATGAGACAATTACTATTGGTGTTCCTGATTTGGAGGGTGAGGGGTTTACTAAGGAAACTATTAAAGTTGAATATGAGTGGAAGCCGCCTAGATGCTCTACATGTAATATCTTTGGTCATACGGCTGAAACTTGTCCTAAACGTGTTCTCCCTAAAGTGGCACCTAAAGTTATACATGAACAAGATGATGGATTTCAACAAGTTCGTAGTAGAAAGCATAACAACAAAGGAAAGCAAGGAAGCCAGATTCCAAGAGGTGTCCCGTTAAGCAAAGGTTTCCAGGTTAGTAATCCTTTTACTTTTAGTCCGAAGTCGTCCACTTCTGGTGCTCATATACATGATAACTCATCTAACCCTGGTAAGACCTCGAATGTATCTAAACGTGATAATAGTAAAGATGATAGTGGTACCAAATCTGGGTTGCATACTAGTAGTTCAAATAAAGGTAAATATGTGGTAAGTGGCGTTTCTACTTCGAATTCATTTGGGACTCTTTCAGGGGATATAGGTGACCTAAGTGGAGATGATGATGATGAGGAGGTTGAAAACATTTATGATGAATCTGCTAATCTTCTTAATTCTCAATCAGGGGCAAGCACTCCTGCCACGACTGTTTTAAATGTTTAGTATCGCCTCGTGGAATATAAGGGGTCTGAACCAATCCCCTAAAAGAATAGAGGTTCGTCAGGTTATTAATGAAAATAATCTGAGTGTTTGTGCTATCTTGGAGTCTCATGTTGATGCTTCGGGTGTGTATGATATGTGTCGTAAGATTTTTAGCAGATGGAAGTGGACGTCAAATGGTGGTTTGTGTCCTAAAGGGACACGTATAATTCTTGGCTGGAATGATGATAATGTGGATGTTATGGTGTTGTCTCAAACAAGTCAAGTTATGCATTGTCAGGTTAAAACGCGTATGGATAACCGTACTTTGTTCTGCTCTTTCGTTTATGCTGATAACTACTATATACATCGGCGTGTTCTTTGGAATAATTTGGTTGCTCATGCTACTTTTATGCGGGATAAGCCATGGGCTGTTTTTGGTGATTTTAATGCTGCTCTTAATATTGAGGATCACTCATGCGGCGGCTACACTCCTAATATTGCCATGCGGGAATTCAAGGAGTGTGTTAATCTTATGGAAGTTATGGACGTTAATGCTACAGGTTTACATTTTACTTGGAATGAGAAACCACAGGGTGATGATGGTATTCTCAAAAATATTGACCGGATTATGTCTAACATTAAGTTTCTTGATGAGTTTCCAGGTTGTTTTGCAATATTCCAACCTTACAGGATTTCTGACCATTCTCCTTGTGTGTTACGAATCCCTACTATTAGCAAATCTAAGCCTAAACCTTTTAAATTCAGTAATTTTCTTGTGCATAAGAAGGGTTTTCATGCAGTGGTAGCTAATGGTTGGTTGGCTAATGTTCATGGTTGTGCTATGTTTAGGCTTGTTAAACGCTTAAAAGGTTTAAAGGCTCCGTTTGTAAACTGTTG
This sequence comes from Glebionis coronaria, assembly GCA_025667525.1. NCBI lineage: Eukaryota > Viridiplantae > Streptophyta > Magnoliopsida > Asterales > Asteraceae > Glebionis > Glebionis coronaria. Next base: position 340,929,401 of record CM046877.1, read on the forward strand.
TTTGAACAGGGTAATCTTCATGATCGTGTTACTAGACTACGTGTGGAATTAGATGTTGTTCAACAAGCCCTTGATAGAGACCCATCCAATGTGCTGTTGAAAGAAGAGCATGCTCATTATCTAGTTACTTTTAAGGAAGCTTCTCTTGACGAGGAACGTTTTTTACGTCAGAAATCTAAAATTGAATGGCTTGATGCAGGTGATTCAAATACGGCTTATTTTCATAACTCGGTTAAGAGTAGGACGGCTCGTAATCGTATTGAAATGGTTCGTGATTCTCATAATGTGCTTCATGATGGAGATGCTGTGCTTGGAGCTTTTGTTGCTCATTACGAGCAATTTCTTGGTCAGGCAAGTGTGTCAGGTTCTTTTGATACGTCTGATTTGTTTGTTAGAAAGCTTGGTGCTCAGAAATCTGCCCATATGGTTAGAGTAATCTCTGACTCTGAAATTAAGAGTGCGTTATTCTCCATGAGTGATGATAAAGCGCCTGGGCCAGATGGTTTTACTGCAGCGTTTTTTAAGAAGTCTTGGGATATTGTGGGTGATGAGTTTACATGTGCTATTCGGGAGTTTTTCTCTAATGGAAAACTACTTAAAGAGGTTAATCATACTATTATTGCTCTTATCCCTAAGGTTACTGTTCCTGACAAGATTACTGATTATCGCCCTATCTCTTGTTGTAATGTTATCTTTAAATGCATTAGCAAGATTATTGCTAACCGTATTAAAGGGGATTTGGGGGTTTTGGTTAATATTAATCAATCAGCTTTTGTTCCGGGCCGCAGGATCTCGGATAATATATTATTGACGCAGGAATTGATGAGAAACTATCACAGAAACTCTGGTCCGCCAAGATGTGCTTTTAAAGTTGATATTCAAAAAGCTTATGATACGGTGGATTGGCAGTTTCTCCGTAACACTCTGATTGGGTTTGGTTTTCATCATATAATGGTTGATTGGATTATGACATGTGTTTCTACTACGTCGTATTCGATTTGTATCAATGGTAATTTATATGGTTGGTTTCAAGGAAAGAGAGGTCTCAGACAAGGTGATCTGTTATCTCCGTATCTTTTCACTTTGGTTATGGAAGTTCTTTCTCTTATGCTGCAGCGAAGGGTTCTTGATGCTGATGACTTTTATTTCCATCACCGGTGTGAGCAGCAACGAATTATTAACCTTTGCTTTGCAGATGATCTTTTCTTGTTTGCCAGGGGTCATTTGGGTTCTGTGCAAGTTATTATGGATGGTTTGGAGGAATTTAAAATTGCTTCTGGTTTGGTTCCAAGTATCCCTAAGAGCACTGTTTTTTCTGCAATGTTTCCACTGTTGTTAAAAGTACTATTTTACATATAATGCCTTTTGCTGAAGGCGAGTTACCTGTCCGATACCTTGGTGTTCCTCTAATCTCTTCTTTGCTTCTGTATAGGGACTGTAAGGTCCTTGTAGAAAAGCTTGAGAGTAGAGTTAATGATTGGCGCAATAAATTTCTTTCTTTAGCAGGAAGACTCCAGTTAGTTCGTTCAGTCCTATCTTCTATGCATATTTACTCGGCGTCAGTTTTTATTTTACCTGTGCGGATTATTCATGATTTGGAGCAGCTTTTGAGGGGCTTCTTATGGTGTCAAGGTGAAATGAAGAAGGGTAAGGCTAAAGTTGCTTGGGACTCTGTCTGTAATCCATTTTATGAAGGTGGCCTTGGTATTCGTAAGCTTTCTGACTTTAATGTTGCTTTAATGGTTTCTCATATTTGGTGTATTTTGACTCGTAAAGATTCTTTATGGGTCAAATGGATCTATTCTTACAAGTTAAAGGATAGAAGCTTTTGGGATGTTCCTTGTATTGGTGACATGAGTTGGGGCTGGAGAAAACTTCTCCAAATCAGACCACGTGTTCGTAAGTTTTTATGGTATAATATAAATAATGGTAGAGTTGCTTCTATGTGGTTTGATAATTGGGCAGATTTCTGTCCTCTACGGGACACCCTCACGGTCCGTAATATCAATAGATCGGGGTTCTCTTTATCTAATAAGGTAAGGGATCTTATCGTTGATGGTGCTTGGCAGTGGCCGCGGGATTGGAATACTAGATTTCCGAATATTGTTTCTATACCTGTGCCTATTATTAATGATGACAAAGAAGATGAGTTGCTGTGGAGGGATATTAGTGGTGTTTCTCGGCCGTTTTCTGTGGCGTTAGCGTGGGATTCCATACGTGATCGAGCTATGGAAGTTAATTGGTATAAAGCTGTCTGGTTTTCGCATTGTATTCCTCGTCACTCTATTAATTTGTGGTTGGTGGTTAGAAGGAAATTGAAGACGCAGGATAGGCTTAAGCAATGGGATGTTGGCCCGTTGGTGGATTTAAGCCTTCTTCGGTGTCCTTTATGTGGTTTGGTGTAGGACTCCCATGACCATCTTTTCTTTGAATGTTCTTATTCAATGCAGGTTTGGTCTAAGGTTCGGACCTTGTGTGGTATGGATACTGTCCCCCCTCGTATTGATGATATATTAGCTCATGTTATTCCAATTTCGAATGGGAAATCATGTGTTAGCATTCTTGCTCGTCTTGTGTTGGCTGCTACTGCTTATTTTATTTGGATGGAACGTAATTCACGACTATTCAAGAAGAAGCGGATGTCTGTTGATCAGTTATTTCAGATTCTATGTGATACTATTCGATTGAAGTTGATTTCTTTCCGTTTCAAGAAATTATCTACCAGGTCAAGTTTGCTGCTTGACAAATGGAGGGTACCGAGCTCAAGAATTTTTCCATGATAGGTGTGCCGGGTGAGTGTTGTACTCTTTTTTCCTTGTCCAAGGTTTTTCCCACTGGGTTTTCTTTGGTAAGGTTTTTTAAGGAGGCAGACTCATTTGGATTAATCCTGCTCCTATCATGGTGGTGTTGGATGCTGAAGAGTGAGCGCGGTTTCATGTTCACATCTTGGTTTTTATCTGGTTTACCTTTTTTTCTAGATTCGGTTAGGGCTTTTGATGTTTCATAGTCTTTGTTAACAAGCTGCATGTAGCTTGAGGTTAATGTGGTATCTCAGCCACATTCCTTTGTACTTAAACGATTTTTTGGTTAATATATTTACCGGGGTAACCCATTACCAAAAAAAACATCAAACAGCACTGCGGTAGGTAACATGCAAGATTCTTATGAATCGAGCTTGTGGCAAACTGGAAAGCAACAATGGTGCGATTCTAATAGAATCAAACTTGTTCCAGGATTTCTGAATTGACGACTCTAATCAAACGGATAACCGTATTCTTTTTTATTCACTCTTTATGTTCGCAGTCTGCTTTGAGACGGTCGAGTAAAGAGAACTAGCTACTACCGCCGGGAAACCCTGCCAAGGAGGTTCTTAATCGAATCTACCTGATCACAGGTACGGTATTTAATACCGTTTAACGGTCTTCACCGACCGGAGGTAAAACGCTACCGAATTAGGATGAAATGTTCAAAGCCATTTTATCCGTGTCTATATATGTTGTTGCATATCAAGAAGGTGGCGTAGCTGTGTAACCGATGTCGATTTAGAAGTCACAAGAGCACAAGATGGCGATAATCAAGATACCAAAGAATGTAAGAATGTAATAGGTCATATTAGTCACAAGGAGCATAGATGAAGATCTCAAGCACTCAAAGTCAAATGACAAACGCTCAAGATAAAGATCACAAGGCATGAAGGAACAAAGCCGTTACAAACAAGATCAAGACCAAGATACAAGACCAAAGCAGGAAGATCTCTTCTACAAGAATGTATTCAGTCAATCATCTTATGGTTTTTTTAAGCTTTTTAAGATGATCGATACATTGGGGGAGATTGTTAGCCCTATATTTTATATAGTCGAACACGAATGTAATAGGTCATCTTAGTCGTTAAAGGTCTTGTATTTTAATAGGTTAGTTGGGTTAACCGGGCTTGGACTTGAAGCTAATATTGTCTAAGTTAGGGGCGTAAGCTCAAGTGTAAGCCAAGCCCGGCCCAAGTCACAAACCCACGGCCCATGTAAAGCCCATTGGTTCGTGGGTATATATACCCTCTTCCATGTGTGGAAGAGGGTGTTGGTTCATTTCATAAAACACCTAGTTTTAGTGTAAACCTTTCACTTCTCTCTCTACTCTCTCTCTCTACTTTTCTACTATTTCTATCTCTAAATCTTTTGTTATGGATTGATATGGGAACAACATTTGGTATCAAGAGCCTATAGTGGATAGGTGATTGAAGATTCGTGTGTTGTGTTCTTGATTTTTCGTGCCTATCTTGCTCTAAAAGTCACGTACCAAAATCTTTTTGGTGTTTTTATGATTCATTCTTGATAAAAATCATCTACTTACTATTGGTAGTGATTTGGTATTGTTATCTTGGTTAAAAACACAAAATTTTTTGGTGCTTGATTCATTTTTAGGCTAAAAATCACGAATTTGTTGTGTTCTAGTACTATCCGAGAAAAAGGGGTATTTTGATTCCTTGGTACGATCTGTGTATTGCGATTGCATAAACCTGGGGTTTCTACTTGCGATCCAATATCACGATCACTCACTACGATCCAGAGTGCGATCACTCACTACGATCCAAGGAGTACGATCACTCACTACGATCCATAGTGCGATCACTCACTGCGATCACCCACTATGATCTGGAGTGCGATCACTCACTACGATCAAGGAGTGCGATCATAGGCTACGATCACTCGTTGCGATCACTGACTACGATCCAACGTTACGATCTGAGTACGATCTAGTGAATACGATCCACAAGTACGATCAAGGACTGCGATCTAACAGTACGATCTAAGAGTACGATCAAGGACTACGATCTGAGTACGATCTAAGAGTACGATCACGGACTACGATCTGGGTACGATCTAAGAGTGCGATGGGGATTGCGATGGACATCAAAATTTTGTTTGAGTACTTATTAGACTTAGCCACTATCTCGGAACATAGTTTACACGAAGATTAAAAAAAATATAAAAAAAAAGAGTTAAAAATTTTAGGTCAAGTAAATTCAAATTTTTTCCCTACTAGTTTTTGGCTATTTCTAACTCAATTTCAAAATTTGGCAATTCAAAATTTTTCGGTTTACCGTTTTGTCGGACTAAGGAATTTATTATCGGACAGAAGATTCTCGGAACTCTACGAAATTTCAACCACACCGCATCACAACAAATCCACTAAGATCTGCAATTCATTCACAAGTATTCACCATGTCTAACAACAACATCAACATTGCAACTGCTAATCAAATTCGTTTGGAACAAGGTGGCAACGGTAATCCACCTGTGCTCACTACCGGTTGCTACATTCAATGGAGATCTCGTTTTCTCAGATTTCTCGACGGAAAAGAAAACCGAACTGCTCTTCGTCACTGCCTTGAGAATCCACCTTCAGTTTTTGAATTCAGACCAATTACCACACAGGCAGAGGATGGTACTTCATCAACTATACGAGCTATGGAGGATTTTGACACATGTTCTGCTGAGAAAAAGAAACTCCTCCAAGCTGAAGCTGATGCTGTAAACTTCATACTCACTGGAATTGATAACGATATCTATTCCACAGTTGATGCATGTCCTAATGCTATGGAAATGTGGAATGCAATTCATCGATTGAAGCAAGGTGAGTCGATCAATGTTCAAGATCTCGAGACTAATTTACTTTGGGAGTTTGGAAAATTCACATCTGAAGATGGTGAATCCATTGACTCATATTACTCGAGATTCTACAAAATGATGAATGAGCTTGTCAGAAATCAGTGCACCATCTCCAACCATCATGCCAATGTTCAGTTTCTACTTCAACTCAAACCAGAATGGCAAAGGTTTGTGACTTTGGTTAAACAAAGGGAAGATATCAAGACCATCTCCTATCACAAACTTTATGATATCTTAAAACAACATCAGAATGAAGTTAATGAACTAAGGGCTGAAAAGGCAGAACGGTCTGCTAATTCTATTGCTTTTGTGGCTGCTACTTCAACAAAACCCGTTCCCCGTCAACAACCACCTACTCATTCCTCAAAATCATCAAGCTCATCCACCAAACCTCTAGCTGCTGCTAAACACAAAGCAAAAGCAATTGTCCCCACTCCACCTCCAAAGTATGACACCGAGTCAGATGGAGACAGTGATGATGAACAAACTTCAAGGGACAAGAAGATTGAGGAACTCATGTCCTTACTCACCACAACTTATAAGAAGATCTACAAACCTACCAAAAACAACCTCAGATGATCATCCAATGCTAGATATAAGGAAGTTGATCATGCACCTAGGTATGATCGTGATGCTAGGTATGATAATCAGAGGATGCTGAATCAAGTTGGGGCTAGAGATATTGTAGGTACTCCGGTGGTGCAGAAGACTGAGATTCAATGCTTCAACTGCAAGGGATTTGGGCACATGGCTAGGGAATGTAAGAAGCCAAAACGGGTTAAGGATTCGGGATATCACAAGGAAAAGAAGTTGCTGTGCAAGAAAGAAGAAGCAGGAATTCCACTCACAGCAGATGAAGTTGACTGGCGTGATGACACTGATTATGAAGTCGATGATCAAGAGTTAGAGGCACATTATGTGTACATGGCAAAGATTCAAGAAGTGATTCCTGAGATTGCTGAAAATTCTGGACCAATCTTCGACACTGAGCCAATTGAAAAGGTACCATCAAATGATAACTATAATGTGTTTGCTAATGAACGACGACATCCTGAGCAACCCGAAAGCATCAACGACACATATGTAATGGACACGGAGGATAGCAATATCTCTACGGATTCACAACATATGTGTAATGATGACGGAAAAGTTGTTCAGGATACTGACTCGGATGAGGACCGTGATTTGCTTGCGTCTATTATTGATTCTTTAAAACATGAAATTGAGGAAAACAAAGAGGCTAATAAACATTTGAAGCAAGCAAACACATCCTTAGCCGAGGAGATAGACAGGCTTAAAGAGTGTGATTATGTAAAAGAAGTTGATCGACGGGTTGTGATAGCTAATGGTTTGGTATATGAACGTAAAGTGATCAATGAACAATATTGTTCTGAAGTAACACACGAAATTCATATGTCAAAACAAAAGATATTGGACCTTGAAGAACAACTGCTGCTACATAAACTCCAAATTACTGAATTAGAGTCGGTTAACAAAGAACAAACTAAGCTTTATAAAACTCGTGAAGAAAAGGATATTGAAAAAATTCTTGCTTTGGAAAAGAGAGTCGACACGTTAAACAACATTGTTTACAAAACGGGTCAGTCTATTCAAACTATGAATATGCTCAATAGAAATATGAAAACGAGTTTTGTCAAGCCTGAATATCTCAAGAAAGTTCAAAGTACCAAGCCTGCTCTTTATGATATCGGTTGTTATGTTGATAATCTTGCTCTTATGCTTTCCCCTGACTGCGACGAAATCATTCGTCAACAAGAAGAAAGTCGATCAAACTTAAGTGATTTAATAAACCTTTCTGATTCTGATAATTATATGAAGTTTATTCCTCAAAAAGAACTTTCCAAAGAACAGAATATGTACAATAGTGTTCCACCACCAAGTGATGAACCCCAAAAGAAAGTTTCTTTAAAAAGGAGTTTCAAAAAGCAATCAATTTTGTTAGAAAAACAAATTTCGGATGAAAAACGTAAATGGGATGAGAAAAGCAAAAGTGTTCAGCAATTTGAGTTTATAAAACAAGGGGTTTTAAATTTGTACAAAGGTGTGGTCGACTATGAAAAAGTTTCTAGGGATACCATTTGGAATATTAAACATAACCCACAAGTAGAAGTCGTCATTCAACAATGTATTGTTCCAACAATTGATGATCTTTCAAAAAATGTGGAAATGTTTTATAATGCTCCCACTGAGGAAATGTTAACTGATTTAAGTTATGTTAAATCTCTTGAAGATGAAGTTGATTTTCTTCAAACTAAATTAAAAACACAAGAACACCAACTTTCTAACGAAATTGATCGACTTTCTAAGGATTACTTTTATGCTGACCATATGAATGTTATACTTAGTGTGTATACCGATCTTGATCAATATTGTCATGTAGCATGTCTAGTGTCAGAATCGGACGAGAAATGTCGCAATCTTGAAGTAGAGCTTTCAAAACAAATTCAGTCATATAACAAACTTTCGAAAAGTTTTTCTCAACTTGAGAAACACTCCATTTCTCTTGAACTTGCTTTACAAAAAGGTGAAAAATCTCATAATCATAAAAAGTGTCAAGAAATGCTAGCTTCTTCGTTTCGTCACCTAAATGAAAAAGATTTCGAAATAAATGATTTGAAAGCTCAGCTAAAAGAAAGGGACATAGCCATTAGTGAGTTACAAAAACTCATTGAGAAAATGAAATGAAAGTCTGTTTTGGGTAAACCATCAGCCGTTCGTCAACCGAATGCGGTTAAATGCCCTAAATCATCTATTTTGGGACAATCCCCACAGACTTTGACTAAGATAGGAAATGATAAGAGCACAAATGTGATAGCACCTGGAATGTATAAGATGAACACTAGGTCCACTCAAACTGAAACAACGCAGTTACCTCAGAATACTAGGAAAACTAATCAACGTGTGTCTTCTTCTACAGGAGTAAATCCCACTACTAGCGTTAGCGGACCACAGCTTAAGAGCACTAGAATTGAAGATAGAGTCATGCCTAACAATAGTCAAGGGAAGAAGAAGGAAGTAGAATATCATCGTAGGAATTTTAAGTTTTCTAAGAATAAAACATCTATAACTGCTTGAAATGACAGTTTAAATGCTAAGACCTCGAATGTTGAAGTTGTTTATGTTGAATGTGGAAAATGTGTTCGTACTTTCAATCATGATGCTTGTGCTCTTAATCATAATGACGTGAATACCAGAACTAGGAAGCCTATTCCTGTGCCCACTAGTACTAGAGAACCCACAAGAACTTTGAACCAATCCACGGATCAACCACTTAAGAAACTAAGTGCGTTAGACTCCACTACTCTGCATAAATAAAACAGATTAAAGAAGCTATATGAGAACATGATTAGGACATGTACACGGGGGTATTCGAGATTTACACCACCCGGATACAAATGGGTACCTAAGTTAACCACTTTAGTGATTGGGTCTAGGAATATCAACTTGCCTGTAGACTTTGCATCTAGGCCCACTACTATTTTGGAACCCGTTTCTATCAAGGGATCCCATTTTTCAAATGCTACATTGTCTTCTAATTCTTCTGCAGCTCGTCGAAATCATCCTATTCATAATCGACTCCGGGTGCACAAAGCACATGAGGGGCAATCTCAAGCTTCTCATTAACTTCGTGGAGAAGTTTCTGGGTACGGTGCGGTTTGGAAATGATCAGTTTGCACCGATACTTGGATATGGCGATTTGGTTCAAGGAAATCTCACTATCAAACGGGTTTATTACGTCGAGGGACTGAATCACAATTTATTCTCGGTTGGTCAATTTTGTGATGCGAATTTGGAAGTGGCTTTTCGGAAATCTACTTGCTATGTTAGAGACTACGATGGGAATGACCTTCTTACAGGTTCTCGTGGTTCTGGTCTCTACACAGTAACTCTTCAAGACACATCTTCAACAAATTCAATTTGCTTAATGGCTAAAGCTTCATCATCTCAAGCATGGTTATGGCATCAACGATTGTCACATCTCAACTTTGACACCATCAACTTGCTTTCGAAGAATGATATTTTGACCGATCTTCCTAAGTTAAAATTCGTCAAAGACCATCTTTGTTCTTCTTGTGAGTTGGGGAAAGCAAAACGGAAGTCTTTCAAAACAAAGACTATCCCAAGCTCAAAAGCACGATTGGAACTTCTACACATGGATTTATGTGGCCCCCATGCGAGTAGAGAGTATTAACGGGAAAAAGTATATTCTCGTGATTGTTGATGATTACTCTAGATACACATGGACTTTCTTCTTAAGGTCCAAAGATGAAACACCAGAGGTTCTCAAAAACTTTCTCAAGATGATACAACGCAATCTTCAAGCTCAAGTCTTAACCGTAAGAACGGATAGGGGTACTGAATTTTTGAACAAGAATTTGCAATCTTACTTTCAAGAAGAAGGCATCGAACATCAAACGTCTATTGCTCGAACTCCTGAACAAAACGGTGTTGTCAAAAGACGGAACCGCACTTTGGTAGAGGCAGCTCGAACAATACTTTCTGCTTCAAAATTACCACTATTCTTCTGGGCTGAAGCAATTGCAACTCCCTGTTATACTCAAAATCGTTCTCTCGTCATCCCAAGACATGAAAAGACACCTTACCACATCATCATTGGCAGGAAACCTACGGTTAAATTCTTTCACGTATTTGGATCTTTATGCTACATTCTTAAAGACGGTGAGAATCTCGACAAGATGAAAGAAAAAGGTGTTGCATGTATTTTTGTGGGGTATGCTACATTGTCGAAAGAATATTGAGTTTACAACAAGAAAACAAAGATTATCATAGAAACAATTCATGTGAACTTTGACGAATTGCCACATATGGTACTTGATCACAACAGCTCAAGTCCCGCTCCTCAATGTCCAGCAATGGCACCTACACAAAATAGTGTACGTCCGGTGCAAGAATGTCAACAAAGTACTCCTACAGCAGACTCGACGGATACGACACAAATGAATGAGTTGGTTGATTTATATGATCCAGTGTTTGATGAATATTACTATGGAAACAATCAAGTTGTGTCAAAGCCTTCCGCTGTCAATACTGCTGATGCACCCGAACAAAATCAACAAGACACAACTGCCTCTACTTCAGCAACCGTTGCTCAAGAGAATATTCCATTGGATACTCAACAAACTCAAGAAACAGTCATACAATCAACATCACCAACCGTCAATGCTGAAGGAGGAAACAACAATCAAGCAGTCGATGCACAACCTCACGAAGAAGAATTTATCAATCCGTTCGGTACACCGGTACACGAAGTCGGAGAGTCTTCTACCCAACATGTTGATCCGTCCAACATGCATACATTCTACCAACCATATCCATCCACTCACCATTGGACACGTGATCATCCATTGGAGCAAGTAATTGGAAATCCTTCACAACCGGTTCGAACACGTAGACAACTCGAAACCGATGGCGATGTGTGTATGTATGCACTCACCGTGAGTTCAACTGTACCTACAAACATCAAGCAAGCCATGACTGATCATGCGTGGATTGAATCAATGCAAGATGAAATTCATCAGTTTGAACGCCTAAATGTTTGGGAACTTGTTGACCGACCCTATGGAATGTCAATTTTAGATTTCAAATGGATCTGGAAAAACAAACTGGATGAAGAACAAACCATCATCAAAAACAAATCTCGTCTTGTGGTTAAGGGATACCGTCAACAAGAAGGCATAGACTACGATGAATCATTCGCTCCAGTCGCTCGTTTAGAAGCAGTCAGGATATTCCTTGCTTATGTTGCACATAAGGGCTTCACGGTTTTTCAGATGGACGTTAAAACTGCTTTTCTCAACGGTCATTTGAAGGAAGAAGTGTATGTGAATCAGCCGGAAGGATTCATCAATCCTCATCATCCTGACAAAGTCTATCGTCTAAAGAAGGCTGTATATGGACTTAAACAAGCTCCAAGGGCATGGTACGAAGAACTTTCAAACTTCTTGGTGTCCAAAGGATTTTCCAAAGGTTCTATTGATCCTACTCTCTTTAATAATAAATATAGGGATGACATAATGCTGGTGCAAGTCTATTAATTATTTTGAAAAATTAATGCACATCAGATTGAGATGTCAATGATGGGGGAGCTAAAATTCTTTTTAGGCCTCCAGATTCATCAATCCCCACGTGGTATCTTCATTAACCAAGCTAAGTATGCTCAAGAGATACTTAAAAAGCATGGTATGACCTCATGTGCTCGCGTTGGTACACCATTGTCGACCACATCCCTAGACGCTGACTTGTACTCATATCCCGTAGATCAAACACGATATCGTAGTATGATCGGGTCACTTATGTACCTTACAGCCAGCAGGCCTGATATTCATCATGCCACATGCTATTGTGCACGATATCAAGCCAGACCTACTCAAAAGCACCTCAAAGAGGTTAAACGTATCTTTCGGTACCTTAAGAATACCATTCGCATGGGACTCTGGTATCTGAGGGAAACCGGTTTTCATCTAACAGATTTTTCAGATTCTGATCACGCAGGTTGTCTTGATAGTCGAAAAAGCACTTCTGGTAGCATACAATTTCTAGGGGAAGACAAGCTTGTCAGCTGGTCGTCAAAGAAGCAGGATTGCACTTCGCTCTCATCAGCTGAAGCAGAATATGTGGCTCTATCCGCGTGTTGTGCTCAAGTCCTCTGGATGAGAACTCAACTCACGGATTATGGATTCCACTTTGATAAAATACCTATGTATTGTGACTCAAAGTCGGCCATAGCCATATCTTGTAATCCGGTTCAGCACTCTCGCACCAAGCACATCGATGTCAGATATCACTTCATCAAGGAACAAGTGGAACGCGGCATCGTGAAATTATACTTTTTCAGAACTGAGTACCAGCTGGCAGACTTGTTTACAAAAGCTCTCTCGAAAGATAGGTTTGTGTATCTCGTTGGCCGTCTTGGTATGAAGTATATGACTCCAGAAGACTTGGAGGTTTTGGCAAATGAAGCTGCTTGATTTTTCACTAACAATGACTTCTAAGCACATCGCAGCTTAGGACTCTGACCACAAATAAGGAAAGTTTATCACGGACGATAACTTATCCTTCTCAACGAGAAATTAATATTTCTCGGTCATGAGCTTCCTATAAAAACATTCAAAGTTTTTAAGTTCATGAAAAACGATTTCTAAGTAAATGTCAGCTTAGACCTCGAACTTCAACTTAAGGAAAGTTTATCACGGATGATAACTTATCCTTCACAACGGGAAATTTATTTTTCTCGGTCATGAGCTAGTCACAAAACAATCAAAGTTTTGAGCTCATGAAAAACGGACCCGAAAGGGAAGTGTACGTTTCAGTGCGCTTTCTCTAAGCAATAGAAGAGAAGTCTTCTATCCTGATTATTTTAAAACCGTTGAACACAATTTTTGACAAGAATTTCTCAAAAAGGTTTTTCTAAATCTTTCAAAATTGTCTGTTCAACACTCCCTTCCTCATATGTGGTTTTTATATCTCAAAATTGTCATATGTTATTTTGATCAATTTTTGAGGGGGAGCGTTTTAAAATCAAACCTTTTAATGTTGTTGGATACATCTCTAAAATTGTCATATTTTATGTATCCAACACATTCCGAAAATGATATTAAAACTGTCATATGTAATATACTATATCGTATAAGGCATCTTTACTCCGTACCTCAACATATTTGTGGTGTTGTTTTTCCAAAATTTTGTCAAACTTTTGTTTCAAGACACACATATATTGTTGAGGGGGAGCATCCCGACTGAAAAAGTTCCATGATTCATGAGTGCACACATGTTTCTCTCCCAATCGGTTTTCAAAAATTGTCATATTTTAATCAATTGGTATCTCTAATATGATGTTTTTATATTAGAGATAGGGGGAGAAAATGTGATTAAAATGTAATATATCGCAACATGTGATCTTAAAGACTCAAGTGCAACTCTTTCCTTCACATGCCAAACTATTTCGTTTATCGATGCATGTGTGTAGGGGGAGCTTTTTGAAAATATAAAACTTTCAAAGTGTTAAAAGTTTTGATTTTTATCAAGCACTTTGAATTGTTTTCAATGGTTTTATGGTTACGATCTTTACCCAAAACAACCTACTATCCACGACGGAACGATGGAGTCAAAAGGTGGTTTAGGATAGGAAACTAAGTCCTATGATCCAACCAGAACCGGAGGGATCTACCCAAGGACATTCCATAGCTAGAAATAGTTGTCCTTTGGAAAGATGGAGTGGAATGAAGCTGAATGCGGACCAATTACTTAAGTTAGCACTAGAACAATCACAACAAGGTGCTAATGATGACGTATTGGTAAGCATTAAAGGAGTTGAATATTCTATGCAACTTAGGTAGAAACCGGGTTAACACATCTTTTGAAGACAAGTGTCATGGACCCAATGATGCGATGCACAACCCTTCCCCAGCCATTCGAGTTTCTCTCAAAAGAAACTTGTCTCATTGTCACGGAGATCAACACGTATCTATTGACTTTCTCACTCCGAGTTAGTTAATATTGAAAAGGTGGCAGTCTGCTCCAGCCTTCGATTACCAAAATGCACTTATTGAGTCTAGAGCCAAACGAGATCTATCTATCATCTCATTAGGACACAATCGAGTCCTACGCATTATCCTTGTGATATTGCCAGAACATCTGAGTTATAAGATTCACAATGAAGATGGAAATCCTGCTTGAGCCAGCATCAAACAAGCTTATGGTAGGTAACGTGTGCGATTCTACACGAATCAAACTTGTGAGAACTGGAAAGCAACTAAGTTTGGATTCCTAATTGATTCAAACTTGATTCCAGGTTTCTTCGCAAAATCCGAGTGATCTTGCCAGAACATTCAGAGTGACACTCCTTAGTGCTCACAGTGACGAATGGAAATCCTTCCAGTGTCAACATCAAACAGCACTGCGGTAGGTGACTCGCAAGATTCTCTATGAATCAAGCTTGTGACAAACTGGAAAGCAACAATGGTACGATTCTTTTAGAATCAAACTTGTTCTAGGAAATCTGAATTGACGACTCTAATCAGACGGATAATTTATCCTTATGATTCACTCTTTAAGTTCGCAGTCTGCTTTGAGACGGTCGAGTAAAGAGAACTGGCTACTACCGCCGGGAAACCCTCTCAAGGAGATTCTTAATCGAATCTACCCGATCACAAGTACGGTATCTAATACCGTCTAAACGGTCTTCACCAACCGGAGGTAAAACGCTACCGAGTTAGGATGAAATGTTCAAAGCCATTTTATCCGTGTCTATATATGTTGTTGCTGCATATCAAGAAGGTGGCATAGCTGTGTAACCGATGTCGATTCAGAAGTCACAAGAACACAAGATGGCGATACACAAGATACCTAAGAATGTAAAAATATAATAGGTCATCTTAGTCACAAGGAGTACATATGAAGATCTCAAGCACTCAAAGTCAAATGACAAAGGCTCAAGATAAAGATCACGAAAGCATGAAGGAACAAAGTTGTTACAAACAAGATACAAGACCAAAGCAGGAAGATCTCCTCTACAAGAATGTATTCACTCAACCATCTTATGCTTTTTAAGCCTTTTAAGATGACCGATACATTGGGGGAGATTGTTAGCCCTATATTTTATATAATCAAACAAGAATGTAATAGGTCATCTTAGTCGTTAATGGTCTTGTATTGTAATAGGTTAGTCGAGAAAACCGGGCTTAGACTTTAAGCTAATATTGTATAAGTTAGGGGCGTAAGCCCAAAACTAAGCCAAGCCCAGCCCAAGGATACTAAACTCACGACCTATATTCCAAGGGTATATATACCCTCTTCCATGTGTGGAAGAGGGTGTTGGTTTATTTTACTTTCTCTCTCTAGTAAACATAAACCTTCCAAAATCTCTCTTGTTTCTCTCTCTCTACTTTTCTTCTCTTTCTCTCTCTAAATATCTCTTCTAATCTTGTGTTATGGATTGATATGGGATTAACAGTAGGAAAAGCCAATAAATTAAAGAGTTAGATAAAAATGAGCAACACTTCTCATACATAATGCATGGGTTCCTTACAGATGCAAATGTAACCCCAATAATGCTATTGAACTCTAATCATCATCAATGAAACTATAAACAAAGTTTGCCATGCCAAAGTTGGAAAAGTAAATATACAACATATGAAGAAGAATGTGTTTGTTTGGTATGAATATATGTAACACGACAACAAAACACGTAGCTAAATAAGAAAAAAAAACGTACAAAAGTGATCAATAAAAATGATATAATTGAGTACCATCTCTACAACGATGACCATTTTCTGGCGTATTTGTTATGAAGCGGTTGCGTCGGATTTCTCATAATACAACATGTAAAATGATATCATCTTTTAGAACGCTTAAATCAGAGATGAATATGCTTTCAAACATCGTCATCACAAGGCAGATAAGGAACATGTATACAAATGATACTTATTACTCCGTATACGTAGTTAGTAGAAGAATGAGTATAAATTATTACCTACTTATATAGGTGGGATAAGAAAACACTACCAGCAAAACTTATTCACAGAAATGATACAAGCATCATTGTTTGAAGGAAAGATACACGTTATATATTTAGGCTTGATTTGATATAACAAATCACAACAAAAGACGATTATAGGATGATATGAAATACAAAGCTAACCAAATCAAAAGCATTATATAATTATCAATATTACCAAAAATAAATGTGTAAATGATATGTTTAGAAACAATTCGTAATTATTGTTATGCAATTTCAATGAATTTTGAATTTCTTTTAAGGAAAAGGAGAATGGCCATGCGCACATGCTTAAGTTATGGCATATATTATGATGAAACTCTTAATAGGTTTATAATCATGCGACATCTTTAAATGTCATTAATTTACAATGTTTTATCATACTTAAAATCTATTATCACTACAAATAAAGTTTCTTGTTGGTTATAAACTTGTCAAATCATGCGATGCATTAAATTATAAACCTTTTAAAAAACCTAGATCTTTTCATACCACATACATTTGAAATAGTTCCTCAATATGGTGCACAAAATTTTAAAACTCTACATAATTTGTTGGACCTATCGTTAAACCACCATAATAGATGCTCTTAGAGCATCTACTATGATAAACTTTCCTATAAGTTTATAAGTGTGTTATAAAATTAATTTCTAAACTTTTTTGTTTTATAAACCTATTTCTACTATAGATAAACTCATCAAAATTTATAAACATCTAACATAATCAAATGCATTAAATTATGAAGAGGTTCAACATTATAAACCTCTTCATACCACATCATCTTGAAATAGATGTTAACTATGGTTTAAAACACTTTAGACATCTTCAAAACTTTATAAACATATGTATTAACCACCATAGTGGATAACCTTAGCTCCGGCCTATTAATTTTCTTTATCCACTCAATGCATTCTAAAGTTACCTTATATATTTGTTTGAAAAAAACATTAGTTTGAGAATGCATAAATTGTGAACGTCTTTGAGGGAAAATTATTTCACAAAAATAAAGATGGCACGTTTAAACTCTTTCCAAAGTTATGTATACTAGCAAATTAAAATAACACGCGTATAATATAACTATTTTCTAAAAACAGAATGCGTGATGAATCAAATTAGTAAACCGTAGAATAATTCTATTTATGAAACGTTTTTAATAAATGCTAATTTGACTATTTATATCACGTATTGTGCCTTGCTGTTAGGTAATTTTATTTAAAGAATAAGTTAAGCATTATGAATGCAATAGTATAATTTTTTTTTGTGCAGTTGTGTCATGTACTTTCTAAACGTGAGAATGAATTTGAGACTGTCACATCATCAGTTTTTAATGCTATTTGTTTTAGGATGCTTGTACAAAACTCTCTTTTATTAGATAGTATAGATTTCATGTGAATTAAATAAACTATAGGTTAAAGTATTTAATTAAATATAACATGGTTTAATTAAATAAAGGTAAAAATACTTAGGTTAAAACATGTATTATTATCTATTAATAATATAACCTAAGTCATGTAAATTAATTAATTATAAGTCATGATTTTAATAATTAATTAATTATATAGTCTAATTAAGTGATAAATACTTAGGTTAAAATTCATGTACTAATAATAGTATTAATAACCTAAGTCATGTATAAATTAAATTAATCATGTACATGTTTTAATTAATTTAATTTAATTCATGTAAAAATATAAACTTGTAAAAAAAATAATTAACCTTGTAAAAACAATCCATGAACCGAACCCGTGTTTTAATCTAAACATGTGTGAACTGGACCGGTTTTAACCCGTGAACCGGCAACCAAACGCACCCTTGACTTGGCTAGCCGCCGGCTAGCATGAGTTCCCACCGGCCAGCCGGTGTCCCCCCTGCTGCCGCGGTCTACACTCCCCCTGCTTTTCTTATTTAGCCACCGGCTTAAGCCGGTGGTGGTTTTAGTTATTAGCCGAGACCCACCCGAGCCAAACATACCCCGACCGAGGTCGGGGCTCCCTTTTCCTCCAGCTGCCGAGACACAAAACCACCACACCGAGACCTTGAGGTCTCGGTTAGTGTGCAATAAATCAAGCCGAGACCCCCCCCCCCCCCCTTGGGGCTCGGTTCTTGCGTCGGTCACAAACAAACACCCCTTAAACCCTTAATTAAATTTACCCCCATGTTTAATTAACATGTATTACTTGTTTTATACCATTCATGATTCATGTTTTCTTGATTTAAATAACAACATAAAAAGAAAAAGGGTTTAGGGCTATATCGATCACGTGAAATCAAAGGAGGATGAACACACTAACAACCTTGTAATAAATCAACACCAAAATCAACCAAACACACCCTTGGTGTGTTGTTAAACCCAACGACCAAAGGAGAGGAAAAAGATAGAATTAGAGTTTTCTTGTTTTCTAATATTTGTGTTATTATGAAAATAATATTTTCCCTTAATTTCTTGTTTAGTATAATTACATGGGCTTGGCCCTTGTTTCTTGTTGTAGCCGCGGGTAGGATGGGGCCCACAAGGGTAGCCCATAGTTTTCCGTGTCTAATATTTAGTGTGTTCTCGTGTTCATGTTTTACGTGATTTAAATAGTTATCGTTTGTGTCTTATTATATTTATTCGTGATCGTAATAAATATACATACATACGTAATACTAAGCTCGTGATTATTTACGTTCATGATTTCATGTTCGTATGTTCGTGATTATAATTATTATTGAAATAATTATCGTGTCTTAATACGTAATAAATACTTATCGTGTTATAACACGTACGTAATACTTGTAATTCTTGTACGTGAAACGTAAACATGCTATAAAAGGAAAGTTCTAATCCTGTACGTACGATCATAGGGGTACTGTTCATGGTAAAAGCATGCGAGTTTTACAACTCTTCCCCCCTAAAAAGAATAATTCGTCCCCGAATTATAGATAATATAAACTGAAAGAGGAACATACCCGAATCAAACTAAGAGGTATGTACGATAAAAGGACATGCAGATGACATTTAGAAGGAACGCGGAATGTGACATGTCTTGAAAGGACATGGAACGTGACGTGCCTGAAGAGACATATCTAATCGATAATATAAAAACGGATAAGAAATCCAGATGAACTTGCCCGTTTCCAAGTGGCTTCCCTCTTGGAACGGTTCCTTCTCAAGATCTTGACACCATGATAAATCTTGGTCCTCCTGACCTTGACTTGAAAACACGAGGAGTTCATTGTCATCTACGCAAGATAGAAAGAAATAACATGCAAGAGGAACTGAAACATTACGATACAAAATAACCTAACCTAACTGATAATTAGCAACGATGCGCGAGATATATTGAAACGTAGTACGTGAAAAATTTTGAACGTGATACGTGAAAAATTTTGAACGTGATACGTGAAAAATTTTGAACGTGATACGTGGAGACATGGTGAGTGTAGTATAAGCAAACATATCGTGATCAATGATACTTGTAACATATCGTGAATGTGGTATGAGGAACATTGAATGAACATAACATGTGAAACATGTCGTGAACATGGAATACAACTGCGGTACACCACACGCTACAAGGTGAGACATGGAATGTGACGTGAACGTCTATCTAAGGATAGGGAGTTATACTAAACTTGAGTATGGTCTCTCAAGTTCTTGTAAAACATCCCAGAATGAAAATGAACGTAATATCGTAAGCCAAGATACGATCATGAACGTGAATAGTGTCATGAACGTGAGTGTGAAAACAGATCGTAAAGACGGAACAAGAACGTGAACGTAAATAAGGAGCACAAATGTGAACCTTTGTCTGACCCGATAACTGAGGGATTGCCAAGTAATCGGATGATCCTTGGCTGGAACATGTCCGATCAATCTGTTGGTTCTGAAATCCTTGCGGATGTAAGGATTCTGCAGACTTGATCAAACTGTTGGCAATAACCCAGATAGCATCTTGCTTCTTCTGAGTTTGTATTAATCTGGTAACCAAAATCTGTGGGGATCTTGTCCCATTTTTTTATCACAATTTGATGGTGGATAAACATCCCAGTCAGTTTGTGTTCTATCTTAGCTTGTTGGTATGTCAGGTACTTAGATATGACGTAACTATATCTTGCTTTGTAGAAACTTGATACATAGAAACTTGCGGAACTATGAGTCTTCGAAATTAGACTTCTTTTAGCGTAGGATTTTCTGGTACACCTAATGTAGTGTAGGGTTCTCACCTTTGCGCATAAGCTGAGTCACGGTAATATTAACCGTGTGAATCCATGGAATTCAGCGTGTCACTGTAATCGACCGGAATTTATATTGAAAAATTCAGGGTGAAATTTTTCTCGTTGTAGAATTTGCAACATAGTGCAAAAATGATCTTCCTGCTCTTCTCTAGACTTAAAAATAATCAGATTGTCTTTGATGAAAACACTGATGAATTTGTTTACGAGTTCATGGAAACTCAATTTATTAAGTTCATAATGCTGTTTGGCATTTGTGAGACTAATATAAAATCATGAATCTAGCATGACTAAGTTGTGTACGAATAGCAGTCATGGAAATGTCCTGCTCTCTCACTTGTCACTGTTGGTAGCATGATTATGAATCCGATCTTGGGAAAATGCTTAATACCCTACGGTTGATTAGACATGTCGTCAATACGTGGAGGAGAATAACGGTTATGAATGGTGATTTGTTTAAAATCGACGGTAGTCGACACATAATCTCATGTTACCGTCCTTCTCCTTGAAGGTTCTTCTGGAGTATATGGGACGATTTTGAATAATCCGCTGGTTATGCGTAAAAGGACTTAAGTGGTCGTGTCTTAACTGACAGCTAGACTATTTTAGCAGTAATGGCTAACAACGCACGTGCTTGTAAGCATAGATAATTTGTACAGATTTTCCTGATGGAAAATCAAGCTGAATGTATTCAGGAGCCTGAACATCACTGTACATAATCATGAATCGTAGCATGGTGTGCTGTTTGTAGTCCATAATTAGGATTAAATTGTAATGCGTTCGCAGCTTGGATCATATCATTAGGCTGAAGGAAAACCTCCATATACTTGGTGAATACGAATGGCGTCCTTCATGGTCATGAATATATGAAATATGGTGAAAGAAATGAAAGTGTCATCGAGCAAACGTGACTGGCCCAACTGATACGCCGGTAATGGTACTAAAATTCTTGTGGCCTGATTAATACATGGCACAACAAAATGGATATACCTTTTGAAGGGTACCCTGAATTTCTTAGGGATGCTCCAGAATTTAACGTGAGTCATGTGTCTTGACTCGTGTCTTGGAAATATACGCATGAAATGTGTCTTGACTGGTGTCTTGACATGTGTCTTCTAAAAGCATACATGAGACATGTGTCTTGGCTGATGTCTTGACATGTGTCTCGAGGTGTGAAACAAATAGAACTACAAATATTAGGTTATTATGCCAGAATTGACGGATCGGTTGGAATAGTGATCATTTGTATGTCTGATCACGTCCGCGGCCGAAGCCTCGGTTGCAATTTCTAGGATAGTTGTTGTCATAGTAGTGGTTACTATCGTCCTGTCTGTCAGTTCCATGACGGACTTTCTCATGACTGTGATTCATGTAACTATTCAGCTGAGTGGCCGGCTGGTACCGGTTCTCCACTCATATGACTAAAACGACAACTGAATGACGTGTGACATGTAATTAAGAATTTTGGACAACGATTGATGGAAATCGGCTGGTGGTGAAGCAATCTTCTCGTCCGATCGCTTTGATCTAACGCCTTTGTCTTCGTCTTGTACGATCTCCAGGTTGTGAACAACATCAGCATCTCGTAGCGTCTCCAAACATCAGCAGCATCAACCTTACTAACATCTCCAAGCTATGAGCGGCATTAATAACTTGTAGAACATCAACAAATGGAATACGCATGAGATGATTTAGAATCGACTAGTGAATACTCATGGAGTGTTGTAAGTGAAATACACATGGATTATGGTACGTGTAATACACATGGAATACTGTACGTGGAGTACACGTGGAATGCACATGAAATGATCGATATGGGCCGATCTTTTGACATGATTTTAAATGGTTTGAAGACCAAACTAGGCTGATCATCATGATAGCCTAGCAATATTAGCATAGACATCATTCTGGTTGCATAGAGAAACGTTAAAGTGTGGTTACACAAAATTTAACGATGATTTTCCTGAAAGCATGATCAGTGAAAACCAACCATGACTATCATGAAAGCATGATTCAATGAAATCCAACAATGTCATGCATGAAAGCATAAATAAAAAGAGGCGTAAGACGTAATCAACATGAAGACGGAATTATCATGAAGAAACATGAAACAATTTAACATGAAGGATTGTCCTAAGAAAGCTGAAGTTGCTAAACAGTATCGTGGTGGTAACTTTGGGAGTGTCAAAGGGAAGGAAAAACAGCAGCCTACATTGCTTAAGGCACGACAGGTTGAAGGTTTGAAGTTTTCTAAGCCTAAGACGTCTTGGGTCATGAAAACTTCTAAAGCGTCTTCGTCAAAGGCTAAAAGTTCTAACTCCACTCGAAAACAGGTAATTAGCGATAATATTAATGTGTTGGAGCTAAAAAACTCATTTGACAAATTAAAGGACGAAGGTGCGATACTAGACGTGGTTGAGCAGGCTGCTTCGGAACATACTAATCAGGAAGATTCGGAGAATGTAAGTACTAATATTCCTATTGAACATACAAAGGTAGGTGGTAAAAAGGTGGTGCTAGAGGAGGCTTCTTCTAGTAAACCAAAGTTATCATTTGGTTATAAGGATTTGGCTAATATTAGTGATTCTGACGAGGAGGAAGTTTTTGCTTCCAATGAAGATTATCAAGCCTACATGTCGTCTATTGGAGGAGGTCACTCACTTGAAGAGGAGTTTGATATGTATGATGATGATTATGCGGACCAGATTCATGATCTACCGGGACAAATTAAAGACTTCCATGATTTTCGACTCCATCTTAGTGGTAGGAAGTAGAATAGTTTTAGATGTCATAAGAAGGTGTGTCTTCTTGTGTTGGGGTTTGGGTTCTAGCATTTGATGTGCTTGGTTGTTGCCTATGTATCGGGCTTGATATAGGATTTCACCTATATCTTTTGTACTTCAACGTTTTTTTGGTGTAATATATTTTACCGGGGATAGTCCCCTTTACCCAAAAAAAAATTTAACATGAAGGAGTGTATAACATAATCAGCATGAAAATGAAGTTAACCATGATAGTATGAAAGCATACTTGACATAAAAGACATCGTAACTTATGAGGGGTCATGAAAAAAAATTTATGTTTATAAACCATGAGAAAAATTTTATGCATGAAAACAGTGCATGAATACATGATGCAGTTTATAAAAGCCTTTATATGCGCGAGGGAGACGCCTATGGGTCGGTCCCAAAACAAAAGACATGGGGATGGGACGCCTATGGGTCGGTCCCAAAGTTAAAAGTTTCGCTAAAAGCACATGCGACTAAATAGGGCCAGTCCTGTACCAACCATTACTTAGTAATAATTCCTGCAACAATGATACATGAAACATAAATAAATGAAACTCATCTGTCAAAACTTATCAAAAAAAATTTATGTGACTAATTATGAACTACAGGGGTTCAGTCCATATAGCCACAGTTCACGAGGAACATCATGCATGAAACAATGACACATAACTAAATATGAATGACGGTTGTCCATCCATATTAGTAAAACAATATCGATGAAAACATCGAGGTTAAAACATCATGGTTAAAACAACCATGCGCTAAACACATCAATACGTGGAATAACAAGCGTTGGTTTAGGAAGCTCCTAGTGACTACCCACTAGTCACAGGTCAAGTTTTAGAGCCTACAGGTCGAAGCCTTGGCTCTGATACCATAATTGTAACACCCCATTTTGATAAATGGAATGTCAAAGCGTGATTATGGCGTGTCATCAAAGCATACACGGTAATATGTAGTAAAATACACATGACCATAGGGAAAACTGGAATCAAACATCGGTTCCCAAACATAAGCCCAAAACATAATTAAAGTAAATGAAATGAACAAAGACTACACAAGCATAAATATATGAAGGCAAAAGGAAAAAAAGTCCATGGCAGCTTCCATCCTATGCACGTCATCCAAATGCTCGAGCCAGCCCTTGGGTACCTGCCGTTTTGGGACATGGAAAGGAAAGTAACGGCTGAGCATAACGCTCAGTGCACGGATATACGACATAGCATGAAAGGCTGAAACATAAATAAGACTAATAGCAGCGGAAATGTATAACTCCTGGAAAACCTGGTATAACTTAGAAAACTGGTTTTATAGTTTGAAAAGCCTTATGTTCATCTTGTAAAATCTGTTTAACAGGTTTACCATTATCCAATATAGGTCATGAAAATATCAACGTGCATGAGTACTTGGAGGGGTGACCTCGTCATGCAATTAGAGGGGCTGCCTCAAATTAATATACTGTTTGGGTAGGAGGGATCAGCTCCTTGTGAAGGATGCAAGGCACACACCACATTCACCTGAATAATCTGCTGAAAACATGTAAACTAGGATGCACCCATACGCCCCACCTGATAATAATAATATGGCCAAAAGCTGAAAGGGACGCCACGAGCTATCACTCCGCCTTGGTGAAGTCATAACACCAGTGCCTCTAGTGTTATGGTTATGGTACCTCCATAACTAGGTGAAACTGGTCATGCATGTATATGGCTTTAGGTATTCTAATTAAACATAAGCAATTCAAACACATATAAAACATATACTGGGGAAAACAGTTGGCTGCATACGGGAAATCCTAATAAGGAAGAATGTCCATACTGAAAGGACGGAGAATCCGTACCTTGTGTCTAGTGAACGAAGAAGAAGAACGGAAGAGAGTCCTACTTCGGTATCACTAATGCTACATAAATACATACGTGTATAAGTATCTGATTATTGAATATGTAACTGGTTTTATATCATGTCTTAGCTTGTTTTATATGTTCATGTCATGTTTTACTGATTTAAGCTTTATACTGTGTTTATCATGTTCTGTCTATTCTGATTAAGTATTTCTTGTATTTCTTGTATTATTATACTTGTTGTGTAATAATAAGTAACTTTCTAAAAATAGCAGGTTTCCTAAAATAGAAAGTTTCCAAAAATAGAAAGTTTCCAAAAATAATTTTACTGCTTAAAAGAGATAAGTTTCTAAAAATAGAAAGTTTCCATAAATAGAAATAAGCTGGATTATTAAGCTAATTATATAAGTTTAAGTGTTTACTGATTAATATAATAAGTTATGTAATTAAATAGTATAGTTTATTAATTATTTCATTTGAATTAAATAAACTATAGGTTAGAGTATTTAATTAAATATAACATGGTTTAATTAAATAAAGTTAAAAATACTTAGGTTAAAACATGTATTATTATCTATTAATAATATAACCTAAGTCATGTAAATTAACTAATTATAAGCCATGATTTTAATAATTAATTAATTATATAGTCTAATTAAGTGATAAATACTTAGGTTAAAATTCATGTATTAATAATAGTATTAATAACCTAAGTCATGTATAAATTCAATTAATCATGTACATGTTTTAATTAATTTAATTTAATTCTTGTAAAAATATAAACATGTAAAGAAAAATAATTAACCTTGTAAAAACAACCCATGAACCGAACCTGTGTTTTAATCTAAACATGTGTGAACCGGACCGGTTTTAACCCGTGAACCGGCAACCAAACGCACCCTTGACTTGGCTAGCCGCCGGCTAGCATGAGTTCCCACCGGCTAGCCGGTGTCCCATATGCTGCCGCGGCCTACACTCCCCCTTTTTTCCTTATTTAGCCATCGGCTTAAGCCGGTGGTGGTTTTAGTTCTTAGCCGAGACCCACCCGAGCCAAACATACCCCGACCGAGGTCGGGGTTCCCTTTTCCTCCTGCTGCCGAGACACAAAACCACCACACTAAGACCTTGAGGTCTCGGTTGGTGTGCAATAAATCAAGCCGAGACCCCCCTTGGGGTTCGGTTCGTGCGTCGGCCACAAACAAACACCCTTTAAACCCTTAATTAAATTTACCACCATGTTTAATTAACTTTTATTACTTGTTTTATACCATTCATGATTCATGTGATCTTGATTTAAATAACAACATAAAAAGAAAAAGGTTTTAGGGCTATACCGATCACGTGAAATAACAACCTTGTAATAAATCAACACCAAAATCAACCAAACACACCCTTGGTGTGTTGTTAAACCCGGCGGACAAAGGAGAGGAGAAAGAGAGAATTAGGGTTTTCTTGTTTTCTAATATTTGTGTTATTATGAAAATAATCTTTTCCCTTAATTCCTTGTTTAGTATAATTGCATGGGCTTGGCCCTAGTTTCTTGTTGTAGCCGCGTGGAGGATGGGCCCCACAAGGCTAGCCCATAGTTTTCCGTGTCTAATATTGTGTGTGTTCTCCTGTTCGTGTTTTACGTGATATAAATAGTTATCGTTCGTGTCTTATTATATTTATTCGTGATCGTAATAAATATACATACATACGTAATACTAAGCTCGTGATTATTTACGTTCATGATTTCATGTTCGGATGTTCGTGATTATAATTATTATTGAAATAATTATCGTGTCTTAATACGTAATAAATACTTATCGTGTTATAACACGTACGTAATACTTGTAATTCTTGTTCGTGAAACGTAAACATGCTATAAAAGGAATGTTCTAATCCTGTACGTACGATTATTGGGGTACTGTTCATGGAAAAAGCATGGGGGTTTTACATATCCACTACGCAAGCAAGACGATGACCGGGGCTCAACTAAAATACACTACAACGGAGAAGGAATTCCTTGTCGTGGTGTATGCATTTAAGAAATTTCGACCTTATCTCGTCTTGACTAAATGCATAGTGTATACGGATCATTCGGCTATCAAGTATCTTATGGCTAAACAAGATGCAAAGCCGAGATTACTTTGTTGGATTCTCCTCCTACAAGAATTTGATCACAAAATCCTTAACAAAAAGGAGCCGAGAATCTAGCGGTCGATCATATTTCTCGTTTGGAAGATCCTCACCAAAGTGTTTACGAGCCAAAGGAAATCACCGAAACATTTCCTCTCGAGACACCTGGTGTAGTGAATTCTAAGCTTGATTCATCTACTCCATGGTTTGCGGACATCGCAAATTACCATGCGGGGAACTTCATCATCAAGGGTATGACGACTCAACAAAAACGAAAATTCTTTCGTGACGTCAAGTTCTATTTTTGGAACGACCCTTACTTGTTTCGAACTTGTGCGGATCAAACCATTCGACGTTGTTTCTTTGGTACCGAAGCTTCTAACATCCTTAGAGCTTGTCACGAGGGACCCACGGGTGGTCACCATGGTGTTAATCTCACGGCTAAGAAGGTCTTTGATGCCGGTTTCTTTTGGCCTACTATTTACCGAGATGCACATGCACTTGTGAAGTCGTGTGACTCATGCCAACGACAAGGAAAAGCCTCACAAAACGATGAAATTCCACAAAATATCATCCAAGTGTGTGAGATCTTTGACGTTTGGGGCATTGACTTTATTGGGCCGTTCCCATCATCTCGTGGTAATAAGTACATCCTTGTCGCCGTTGACTACCTATCCAAGTGGGTGGAAGCTAAGGCTATGCCCACCAACGATGCTCGTGTGGTAGTCAAGTTTTTGAAGAGCTTGTTTTCTCGGTTTGGAACCCCTCGTGCGATCATAGGCGATCGTGGAACCCATTTATGTAACGACCAATTCGAAAGAGTCCTAAGGAAATATGGGGTTACACATCGACTTTCTACGACTTATCACCCACAAACGAGTGGGCAAGTTGAGGTTTCAAACTGAGCGTTGTAGAGGATCTTTGAGAGATCGATTGGGCAAAATCGACAATCTGGGTCGAATGAGTTGGACGATGCTTTATGGGCCTTTAGAACTGCTCATAAGACACCCATCGGGTGCACTCCTTATAAGCTTGTGTATGGGAAGAATTTTCACTTTCCAATTGAACTTGAACACAAAGCTTATTGGGCCCTTAAGCATTGTAATGATGATATGGAGACCGCGGGAAAACACCAGAAAATGCAATTAAATGAATTGGATGAATTGAGAGACATTGCTTATGAAAATTCATTGATTTATAAAGAAAAAACTAAAAAGTTTCATGACTCAAAAATTAAAAACCGGGTTTTTAACATTGGAGATCAAGTGTTGCTTTTTAACTCTTGTTTGAAAATATTTTCCGATAAGTTGAAATCCCGTTGGTCCGGTCCATTCACCGTGACTCAAGTTTTTCCTTATGGGAATATCGAGCTAGCTCAAAATGACGGCCCCAATTTCAAGGTGAATGGACATAGGTTGAAGAACTACTTTGACGGGGAAGTTCCATCCTTGAACTACCTTGACCAAATCACCTTCCCTCAATGATAATTAGTATTGAGGGGATCGAGTCGAGCTCATGACTCGGTAATCAAAAACGAGGTGCCTCGTGGGGGAGTCCCATGCTTATCCTATGTACATATTATCGCTTTCTAATGTAGTAACGTGTGGGGATTTGTGCCCTTCCAACCTTTGTTCCGTGGTTGTTTGTGATATGTGGTTTTTAGATGATCATGATCTTCACGATTGGAGCCTCTCGTGTTCGTTTTATAGGAGCACTCTATCGTTTGCTTTGAAGAATTTCTCAATATCCATGATATATCCTTTTATGTTCTAACCTTAGGTTTATAGCACACTTCATAAACGACTTTAAATTTAACAGTTACACCCTTTCCATGCTAGATTATGCATTCGACTAATCGAAAGCTATTTATACATTGTCCTCAATATATATATATATATATATATATATATATATATATATATATATATATATATATATATATATATATATATATATATATATATATATATATATATATATATATATTGTGGGGTTATTATAAAACAAATCTTATAATAAAACAAATGAGGTGAAATCTCAGCCCTCGGATCAAAATCACTAATTTTGACAAAAAAAAATGGTGTATTTTTGTAAAAAAAGAAACTTTAGGGGCAATTCTCGAAAAAAAAACTAAACGCGCCCATAACTGATGAAAAACACATAGTTCCCAGAATATCGCAGTTAAAATCGATCAAAAACACACAATAAAAACCGCTCATTAAAACACACAGTTACGTTACTGAAACCGCTCCATAAACACGTAGTTATCGGAGTGAATCCGATCAAAAAACTCGCATTTCACACTGGAATCATCTTGAATCAGAAAGTTAAGCAGGCAATCAAGATGGTTCGAACCTTTATAGGACTATCTCCGCCTTCTCAGTCTGGTAATAGATTTGTTAATTTTTAATTTATTGTTCAAAGTTTGTTTAAAGATACTTTTTATGCTTGAAAATAAATGCTATTTGTTAAAAATGCAGTTTAATGCACTAGAATTAGACTTTAGTTCATATGAATGATTAGATTAGATGTTGTTCAAAATTTGATTAAAAGTGACTTTTTAAGCTTCAAAATCAATGCTATGTGTTAAAAATGCACTATAATGCTTTAGAATTAGACTAAGGTTCATATAAATGATTTAGGATAGATGTTGTTCAAAATTTGATTAAAATTGACTTTTTAAGCTTCAAAATCAATGATATGTGTTAAAAATACACTATAATGCTTTAGAATTAGACTAAGGTTCATATAAATGATTTAGGATAGATGTTGTTAAAAATTTGTTTAAAAATGACTTTTTAAGCTTCAAAATCACTGCTATGTGTTAAAAATGCACTATAATGCTTTAGAATTAGACTAAGGTTCATATAAATGATTTAGGATAGATGTTGTTCAAAATTTGATTAAAAGTGACTTTTTAATCTTCAAAATAAATGCTATGTGTTAAAAATACACTATAATGCTTTAGAATTAGACTAAGGTTCTTATAAATGATTCAGGATAGATGTTGTTCAAAATTTGTTTAAAAATGACTTTTTAAGCTTCAAAATCACTGCTATGTGTTAAGAATGCACTATAATGCTTTAGAATTAGACTAAGGTTCATATGAATGATTTAGGTTAGATGTTATACTAAAATTTGTTTAAAAGTGGCTTTTAATGCTTCAAAATCATTGCTATGTGCTAAAAATTAACTATAATTCTCTAGAATTAGAATTTGGTTCATATGAATGATTTATGTTAAATGTTGTTCAAAATTTGATTAAATGTAAGTTTATATGTTTGAAAATCAGTATGATGTGTTAAAATTTGTATTCTAATGTTCTAAAATCCGAGTTAGGTTCTTATGAATGTTTCTAGTTAGATGTTGTTTAAAGTTTGCTTTAATGTGAGATATCATGCTTGAAAAACACTATAATGTGTTAAAATTTGAACTCTAATGCTCTAAAATACTAGTTAGATTCATATGAATGATTTTACTTAGCCGTTGTCTAAAGTATGATTAAATATGAGATTTCATACTTGAAAATCACTGTGATGTGTTAAAAGTTGCACTATAATACACCAAAATCCAAGTTATATTGATATGAATGATTTATGTTAACTGTTTTTTATAGTTTCATTAAATGTGAGTTTATATGTTTGAAAATCAGAGTGATGTGTTAAAATTTGTACTCTAATGCTCTAAAATACAAGTTATGTTGATATGAATGATTTAGGTTAGTTGTTGTCTAAAGTATGATTAAATGGGAGTTTTCATGTTTGAAAATCAATGCGATGTGTTAAAATTTATATTCTAATGTTCTAAAATCAGAGTAAGGTTCATATGTATGTTTTCTGTTAGCTGTTGTTTAAAGTTTGATTAAATGTGATATATCATGCTTGATTAAAACTATAATGTATTAAAATTTGAACTCTAATGCTCTAAAATGCTAGTTAGATTCATTTGAATGATTTTAGTTAGCCGTTGTCTAAACTATGATTAAATGTGAGATTTCATACTTGAAAATCACTGTGATGTATTAAAATTTGCACTCTAATGCTCTAAAATCCATGTTATGTTGATATGAATGATTTATGTTAACTGTTTTTTATAATTTCATTAAATGAGAGTTTATATGTTTGAAAATCAGAGTGATGTGTTAGAATTTGTACTCTAATGCTCTAAATTCCAACTTATGTTGATATGAATGATTTAGGTTATCTGTTGTCTAAAGTATGATTAAATGGGAGTTTTCATGCCTGAAAACAATGCGATGTGTTAAAAATTTGACTCTTATGCTCTAAAATCTGAGTTAAGTATAATTGAATGATTTAGTTTTAATGTTGTTCAAAATTTGATTAAATGTAAGTTTATATGATTGAAAATCAGTATGATGTGTTAAAATTTGTATTCTAATGTTCTAAAATCCGAGTTAGGTTCTTATGAATGTTTCCTGTTAGATGTTGTTTAAAGTTTGCTTAAATGTGAGATATCATGCTTGAAAAACACTATAATGTGTTAAAATTTGAACTCTAATGATCTAAAATACGAGTTAGATTCATATGAATGATTTTAGTTAGCCGTTGTCTAAAGTATGATTAAATGTAAAATTTCATACTTAAAAATCACTATGATGTGTTAAAATTTGTATTCTAATGCTATAGAATCCAATTTAGGTTCATATGAATGTTTCATGTTAGATGTTGTTTATAGTTTGATTAAATATGAGTTTATATGTTTGAAATCAGAGTGATGTGTTAAAATTTGTATTCTAATGCTCTTGATTCTGTGTTAGGTTCAAATGAAAGATTTATATAGACTGTCTGTAAATGAATATAGTGTGTGATTTTTTCAGGTATATCTCCATCAGTTAAAAAGACCAATGAGAAAAAAAATAAAAATCCAACGGAAAACAGTGATTCAGATTTTGAAGAAAATACGTTCGATAAATATAAGATAGAAAAAAAGGAAGATAAGGGGAAAAGGCTTGCAATAAGAAAAGATTCTGATGTATTTTTTCA
Organism: Glebionis coronaria; assembly: GCA_025667525.1. NCBI lineage: Eukaryota > Viridiplantae > Streptophyta > Magnoliopsida > Asterales > Asteraceae > Glebionis > Glebionis coronaria. Next base: position 340,961,573 of record CM046877.1, read on the forward strand.
GTCAAAAAAGAAGGCAAAAATAAAAGATAATATGATTGTTTGTTATCCACAAGCAATTCAACAAAAGAAGCCAAAAAAGGCTGATCAGGAAACCATAAAATACAGAATGTCACCAAGAAATCTCCAAAAGGTCCTAAACAACTTAAGCCCTCAACAAGACAAGCGTGTTCGAGAAATGGGATTTGGTGATTTTCCTGAAAACTTCAACATATATTATATCCCATCAACCTTAGGTCTGTTTTTAGCTACCAATTTTGATTCAGAAACACGCACTCTAGGAATGGGAGATGGTAGGAAGATAAAGTTTACCAAACAACTTGTGCATGATATGCTTGGGATACCAATGGGTGATATCCCTGTTGAAACTCTAAAAGAAAAAAATCTATTAGAGCCTACGACTCAGAGATGGAGAAGAAAGGTGAAGCATATTGTCGGTAATGATAAAAAAATCGGAGTATCAAAATTGGAATCATTTTTGTCTGAATACGAAAAAGCCAATTGGGTATTCGATGTTGGTTTCCTATCACTGTTCTTCTCAATAATCGGAGAAGGTAACAAAGATGGAACGATAAATGAGAGGCTTATTCCATTTATTGGGAATAACACTGATAGGATTGAAAAAATGGATTGGTGCTCATATGTATTAGAATGTTTGGTGAGGGAATGCACTAGTTTTGATTCAAGTAGCACATTCAGTGGACCATTGGTTTTACTCACAGTAAGTACTAATTTATATTTAAATGCTGTAAATTTTAGTCTTAACTGCTGTAAATTTTTTACTTAAAATGCTGTAAAAGTTTACTTTTTAGTTTATTAAATTTTACATAAATTTTCAACAGCTAACTACTAAAAAATATTTTTTTGGTGCAGCTTGTGTATTGCAATTCAACTGTGTGTAAAAAGGTAAAGGTCGAAAAAACAGTCCCTGCGTTCAAAGCATGGAATCATCAATTGATGAAAGCTAGAGAATCTCTTGAACTTAAGAAAGGAGGTTTTGGACGTTTAGAAATCGTTGATGGTTTAGAATGGATTGAGCCAAAGAAGAAAGATACCAAAAAAAGAAATTAGTGAATTTATCAGGTATGCATAAAATATAAAATAAATATATTCTTGAAATTTTGTTATTATATAATAATTTATTTTGTTGATGTTGTAGAAGATGAAGAAGAGTTTTCAGAAGAAGAACTTGAAGAAGCTAAAGATTTTTCATCTAAACTTTTAAGGTAATAATTTTGAATGAAATATATGTTATGTAAGATGATTTGGTTAAAAAATTAACTAAAATTCAGTAAATTTTCCGGTCTTAAGGCTCACACAATCAAAAAATATTTGATGCATGTGGCTCACTAGGAACAAGCTCGAAAACCTAGTGGGAGCCTTTTGATTCCCCATATTGGGAAGACTCCTTCTTTGTAATGAGGATTGAGAACTCGGTTGTTTGAAAATGATAGTTATGATGTTATTTTTTAAAAGTTATGAAAGTGATTTGTCAAAAAAACAATTTAATGCATTAAACTTTAAATGATTTTTTATATTATAGGGAATGTGCAATACTGTAAAAGGTAATCTACAGCAAGCAATTAAGCTGATGGAAGATTCTGATAGAAAATTGGATCTTGCTTTTAGATACTATCCCGAGTCCAAAAGGTTAAAAAAAACTTGTAAATGATAGAAATAAGGTTTTCATGGTTTATTATAAACATAAGCAAGGTGATATGGAAGATGAAAATGATGATAGTGAAAAGGGGAATGGAGATGAGGATGATGAAATTGATGGTAGCGAAGACGGGAATGGAGATGAGGATGAAGATATTGATGACGAAACTGACAATGATGATGGATTAGATGATGACGAAGAAGATGACGATGATGATGCATTAGATGATGATAATGATGCAGTAAAGGCAAATGTTGATGATCAACATGATGATGCAAAAAAAGGAAATGTTGAGGATCAACATGATGGTATGTCTATAACTTCAAATTATATTTTTCTATGTTCTACTAAAATTTTTTTTGGTAATAATATAACTACAATGCTATAACATTATTACGTTAATTTGGTAAGGTTTGCAATTTAAAAATTCTAACAATGTAAAAATATGCAGATAATGGCGATGATGAAAAAAAGAATAAAAAAGGTGATGACGATGTAAATGCGGAAAAGAAAGATGAGCATGATTGTAAAAATGCCGGAGAGGGGCCTCAAAATCTGATTGCAGGGCAAAATATGGGCATTGTACCATTTGATTATACTTATTTCACTCAGTCAACTCCTCCAGAAACACAATCTTCAAATGAAACTGATAAAAATGCTCGGATAGCTTATGTCGTAGAAGAACCTTCAGAAGATAGTGATGAAAGTTTGTTGAGTTATCTAAACACTAGACTTCCCACAATAGAACCTTTATCACAAACGAAGGAAGACGAAAAAGGATATCAAATCAACAAACGAAGAAAGATTGATGTTGTAGATGATTTGGGTATCATGGGTGCTAAAGTTGTTGATTTTGATGTAGGTCAACCAAGGTTGGATGCATTTGATTTGGTTGACAATATGACCGATAATGTTTGGACTTGTACCTCAGATGTTTTTCAAAATCTCAACACTCCTTCCTTTCGTCCTAAATCAAGAAATATGAAATTAAGCCTAGTACGAAACAATGAAGGACATTTTGAGGCAAGAAAAATGGATGAAGGAAATACAAGTGCCATTGAAAAAAGTGTTGAAGCTCATGAAGTTGCTGAATTGCCTCCAAAAACATCTGTTGAAGCTAATCAAGTGGCTGAAGCAACTGAAATTCTTAAAATTGCTGGAATGGCTTCAATACTTGTTAATGCAGTCCAAAACACAGACACTAAGACGCCAATGTTCACAAGTAGTGTTATAGATAAGAATTCAGAAAAAGGCAAAGAGAAAGTGGTTAGTATTGCAGTTCCAGAACCCTCAAATGAAAGTGATTTTAAAAAGCCTATCAGAAGTATGAAAAGAGGCGCTGAAGTATTAGAAGATGCGGTTTATAGAATAGACTCAAGTGAAAAGTTGTCAGCATATCACAAGAGGAAAATTCATCCAGCCATACCATTTACTGAAGATGAAATAAAGGTTATAGAATACGTATGGAGTGGCAGTTGTCCTGAAGGGTTAGATTTTACTGCATTAACCTTTAATAAAGTAACTGAATTGCATATTATAGATATTTTTTTTTTTTTGTGATTTAGTAAAAAAAAACTGAATTATTTTTATAATGCGCAGGGAATTTATATTCAGTGGATTGGGCGTAATAATTGAATGTATATGGTTCTTGAGTCTTTATCCAAACATCCTAATTTCATCAAATATTCTTGACTTATGGAGTCTTGTTCTGGCGTATGAGGAGACATTCCAATCGAGCGCCTCATTTAACTCAAATTTGTACTGCAGTACAGGAATGCTGGTGAGTTTTTTTGTCTATATATATACTTAAAAAATTGAATTTCTATAGGTTGAAATATTTTATATTTTTTTGTGATTATATACAGCCTCCCGTTCTGGTTGAACAGAAAGTGGATGAAGAACACCTGAGAAAAGTTTTTGATGATAACTTTTAATCTGTTTTACAGAATTCAAAGAAAACAAATTTGGATAACATTAGTATGGTAAGTCATAAATAACATCTATTACTAATACTATTTAAAAATTATTTACAGCATTACAGTTAAATTTTTACAGCATTACTATGTTTTAGTTAATAATTTTTTATTGAATTATCTACAGGTTATGATTCCTTGCATTCAGATGATAGGTGTTGTAAACCATTACTATTTATTATGCTTCAATATGATATCTGCTGAAATAGAAATCATGGACAACCTTGATGATGATTCTGAGGATCTTGATGACAGATATGGCCCTTATGCCATGACAATGGTAATTTTTTGATTTATGAATCTCATTTGGCTAAAAAGATATGTATTAATAAATACTAGTTTTTTATAAATTATTAGTTTTTTATAACCTTCAAAATTTTGTTATAAATTATTTTTTTAGATATAACAGGTAATTTTTTTTATTGCATTACATATTATTTTACAGCATTAACAACAATCTTGTATTTTTTCACAGATCAAATTATTCATTGCTTACCTAGAAAGTGTAAATCATCCAAAACATGCTGCATTCATGAAGGCCATCCCAAGAGTCTTGAAGATGACTTAGAGGACAAAAAAAAATGCTGTCGACTGTGGTCTATTTGCTATGAGGCATATGGAGATGTACGTCGGTAAAGAAATATGGTTGATGACAATGCCAGATGAAAATAGATATCAAAAATCAACTATTCACACTCTCAGAGCAAAGTACTTAGCAAAGATTCTGCTGTTGCCTTGTAACCTTTGGAGAAATGAGTTACTCAAAGCAGCGGACCAACATTGGAAGAAGCAACAAAAGAAAAAAAAGATTATAAGTGGTTTCAATGTGAAAGTTAATATTGGGCTCATGAGAAAGTTTGAAGCAAGAATAAAGAAGGAAGTCCTTGGATGAAGTTTAATGAAATTATGTATAAACTTTTGAAGAATTTTATTATGTAAAGTTTACCCAAAACATAAAGTTTGTTTCTGTTGTAATTTTATTTCAGCTTGGCCAAAGTACATTGTAAATTCCACTCTATTTACCTAATATTTATTTTGGTTATCCTCTCCTGTAATGCAGTAATTAACCTTTATGATTTGGTAAACTTCTAATGGAAATAAGAAGATTTTTAAGCATTATACCTTTATATTTAATATTTTTTTAAAGAAATCTGTTAAAATGGTATATTGATTTGATAAAATATGATAAATTTATATATTGATTTGCTAAAGTATGATAAAGTTGTATATTGATTTGGTAAAATATGATAAAGTTGTATATTGATTTTGTAAATATTAGTTATAACCTTTCTAGAATGTCTCATTTATGATGAATAAGCGACCACCTACGTATTAATCTGTTAAAATTAAATATTGATTTGGAAAAATCTATTAAAATTGTATATTGATTTGGTATATATTACAAACTTTAGGGGCAAACTAGTAAATAACCAACCGAGAGCGTCTCATTTATGGTGAATAAACAGCCACGTATCTCTTAAATTCATCACTTACTAAAAAAAATCTCCAATATTTCTCTCTCCCCAAGTTTACACACAGTAGATCAAAACAAGATCAAAACCAGATCGATGCATAAAATTTGAAATGCATCAATCCAAAAAGATGGTGAATAACAATCTGAAATCCTTTACTCCTCCTCGTAAGCAAATAAATACCTCTATTTATTTATTTTCGATATTATTTATGTTTATAACAATCTGATTCCAACTATCATTTCATCTATCTAGAAAATAGGAAAAGTGTTAGGCTGATGATAAAACAAAGAGTAGATTATGGAAACGGTAAAAAAAAGTCGCCGGAAAAATCTATAACTATATCAAGCAGTAAGTGATTTATTCTACATCTTTATTTCAATGCGATGTGTTAAATTTGAGTTTTCATGCTTGAAAATAACTGAAATTTGTTAAAATTTGTACTGTAATGCTCTAAAATCCGAGTTAGGTTGATATTAATGAATTAGGTTACACATTGTAAATATTTTATATAAATGATTGTTTATATACTTTAAAATCAGTTTGATGTGATTAAATTTATACTCTAATGCTCTAGAATGTGATTTATGTTCATATGAATGGTTTATGTTAACCATTGTCTAAAGTATGATTAAATGTGAGTTTTCATGCTTGAAAAACACTATAATGTGTTAAAATTTGAACTATAATGCTCTAAAATGCTAGTTAGATTCATATGAATGAATTAGGTTACATATTGTAAATATTTTGTATAAATGATTGTTTATATGCTTGAAAATCAGTTTGATGTGATTAAAATTATACTCTAATGCTCTAGAATGTGATTTAGGTTCATTTGAATGGTTTATGTTAGCCATTGTCTAAAGTATGATTAAATGTTAGTTATCATGCTTGAAAAACACTATAATGTGTTAAAATTTGAAGTCTAATGCTCTAAAATGCTAGTTAGATTCATATGAATGATTTAAGTTAGCCGTTGTCTAAAGTATGATTAAATGTGAGATTTCATACTTGAAAATCACTATGATGTGTTAAAACTTGCACTCTAATGCTGTAAAATCCAAGTTATGTTGATATGAATGATTTAGGTTAGCTGTTGCCTAAATTATGATTAAATGTGAGTTTCATGCTTGAAAATCACTACAATGTGTTAAAATTTGTACTATAATGTTCTAAAATCCGAGTTAGGTACATATGAATGAATTAGGTTACAAATTGTTCATAAATATTGATAAAATGATTGTTTATATGCTTGAAAATCAGTTTGATGTGATTAGAATTATACTCTAATGCTCTAAAATGTGATTTAGGTTTATTTGAATGGTTTATGTAAGCCATTGTCTAAAGTATGATTAAATGTGAGTTATCATGCTTGAAAAACACTATAATGTGTTAAAATTTGAACTCTAATGCTCTAAAATGCTACTTAGATTCATATGAATGACTTAACTTAGCCGTTGTCTAAAGTATGATTAAATGTGAGATTTCATACTTGAAAATCACTCTGATGTGTTAAAATTTGCAATCTAATGCTCTAAAAGCCAAGTTATGATGATATGAATGATTTAGGTTAGCTGTTGCCTAAATTATGATTAAATGTGAGTTTTCATGCTTGAAAAACACTATAATGTGTTAAAATTTGAACTCTAATGCTCTAAAAATGCTAGTTAGATTCATATGAATGACTTAAGTTAGCCGTTGTCTAAAGTATGATTAAATGTGAGATTTCATACTTGAAAATCACTGTGATGTGTTAAAATTTGCAATCTAATGCTCTAAAAGCCAAGTTATGATGATATGAATGATTTAGGTTAGTTGTTGCCTAAATTATGATTAAATGTGAGTTATCATGCTTGAAAAACACTATAATGTGTTAAAATTTGAACTCTAATGCTCTAAAATGCTAGTTAGATTCATATGAATGATTTAAGTTAGCCATTCTCTAAAGTATGATTAAATGTGAGATTTCATACTTGAAAATCACTCTAATGTGTTAAAATTTGCACTCTAATGCTCTAAAATTCGAGTTAGGTACATATGAATGAATTAGGTTACAAATTGTTCATAAATATTGATAAAATGATTGTATATATGCTTGAAAATCAGTTTGATGTGATTAAAATTATACTCTAATGCTCTAGAATGTGATTTAGGTTCATTTGAATGGTTTATGTTAGCCATTGTCTAAAGTATGATTAAAATTATACTCTAATCACTGCGATGTGTTAAAATTTGTACTCTAATGTTGTATATGAATGATTTAGGATAGATATTGTTCAAATTTTGATTAAATGATTGTTTATATGCTTAAAAATCAGTGTCATGTGTTAAAATTTGAACTCTAATGCTCTATATTCCGAGTTACGTTTGTATGCATTATTAAGGTTGGCTGTTGTCCAATATTTGATTAAATGTGACTTTTAATGTTTGAAAATCACTGCGATGTATTAATATTTTACTGTATCAATATATGAAATGGACGTGTAATGATTTATTAAATTCTTAAAAGTTGGATAACATTGTTAATTATTTACAGGTAAAAGCAACGAAAGACTCTCAGAACCAGAGGGATTTAATACAAATGAAGTATCTTCCAAACGAAAAAAAAATATGTGCTAAAAACAAAGTTACTGGTAAAAGAGCAGCTGCTGATGACAACCCAACTGATGAAGGAAGAAGCCAAAACAAAAAAAAGAAAAAGGTTGCAGCAGTTGATATTCCAGATTCAACTGAGGTACTTGTTGATGCTGAACAAATTCAATCAGACAATGTTTATACATCAAAGACATATGCTCCAACTGCTGTGGTAGAGAAGGTAGTGGTAGAGAAGGTAGCTGAAAAAGGTAAGATGATGAAAAATCGGAGGATTAATGGGAAGAAAGTGGTAGAGAAGGTAGCTGAAAAAGAAGTTGCTGAAAAAGAAATTGCTAAAAAAGGCAAAGCAGTAAATATTACAGTTTCAACTGAGGTACTTGACGATGCTGAACAATTTCAATCAGAAAATGTTGAGACATCAAAGACAGATGCTCCAACTGCTGTGATAGGGAAGGAAGTTGTAGAGAAGGTAGCTGAAAAAGGTAAGATGATGAGAATTCGGAGGATTAAATCGAAGAAAGTGGTACAGAATGTGGATGGAAAAGAAGATGCTGAAAAAAAAGTTTCTAAAAAAGGCAAAGCATTATTTCCCAATATCGTCCCAAGAATGTCAGTGCGTCATTTGAATCTTTTGTTAAAAGCATGCACAACAAGACAGCTTAAGGTTATAGAAGAAATGGGTTTGGGACATTTCATCAATAATTTTGAGTATATGTCGGTGCCAACCAAGATGACATTTTGGATTGTACAAAACTATGATCTTGAAACGGACACTATAAAGATGGAGGATGAAAGAAGAATTAAAGTAACCAAGGATTTAATTTATGACATTTTGGGTGTTCCGATGGGTGAAAAGAAAGTTATCTCTCTACCTAGCACAACGTCTGAAGATAAGACAACTACAGATTGGAGAGCAACAACACCCTTTGCAGGAGAGGATGCAGACAGGATAAATATTTCGTTTCTTGAAGATCATGTTGCTAGATTGACCGAAACAGATTGGTCTTTCCAAGTCGGCTTTTTGGTTATTTTCTTCTCTTGTCTAGCTGAAGGGAACAAAGATGGCACTGCAAATCAAAGATTCATACCATCGGTAAAACGAATGGAAGAATTTCAACAATTTGATTCGTGCGAGTATATTTTTGACTGTATTCGATCAGAGATCCAGGATTGGGAACCAGGAAAAACCTTTGTTGCTTCCACAGTAGTATTGGCGGTATGTTTTTTTACAGCATTAACTAATAATGTATTATTTCTTAAATATGATGCAATAAATTTTGAAATATAATGCTAATATATATTTTTTCTTTTTTAGCTTATATACTGCAGTTCAACAGATTCGCCTGATCTAAAAGTGGAAAGAACATCACCTGTATTCAAAGGTTGGAGTACAGACTTGCTAAAAAAAAGAGAAGCACAAGAAATAAGGAGTGGAGGCTTTGGTAAACTTCCTATATTCAAAGAATTTGAATATATTCAACCACCAAAGATCAAATTGAAGAAAAGGAAAGAACAAAATAATCTACCAGGTAAGTTATAATCTTATATTAAAAAATTATAGATATATGGAATCATATGATGATTTCTAATATTAGGAATGATCATTGTGTTAACAGAGGGTGGAAGTACTAGCCGAGAAGAGAATCTACAACAGTTCAAAGAAAAAACTAGTCAGGTAATCATCAAGTCGCTTTTGTATTATTAAGTTAAAATATAAGTTCCATATCTTGATGCATTAGTTTAGAAATTTTAATGAATCAAAGTTAAATTTTAGTCAACATAGACTATTTTGCAAAAAATAAATCATCATATTTTTACTGAATAAAAGTTAAAAAGTTTAATGCATCAAACTCATTTTTTATCTATATAAATATTTTTTTTTTAAAAAACAGAAAAAGTTTAATGCATCAAAGATATCTTTAGCTAACAATTTATCTTTTTTTTTGAAAAACAAACAGGATATGAAGGATTTCTAAAATGATAACCTCATAAAGCTTATTGAAATGTTTGTAATCCTAAAAATAGCATATCTTACTACAATAAATATTAAAATTTCAACATATCATAGCTTATATATATATATATATATATATATATATATATATATATATATATATATATATATATATATATATATATTATTTAATTATATATTATATTATATTTCTCAAAATAATACAAGCATATATAATTTAAAATATGTTAAAAAGTTTAATGCATCAAAGTTATGTTTTACTAAATTTTTTTTTTCAAAACACACAGGATATGAAGGTTTTCTTGAATCATAAGCTCATAAAGCTTATTCAAATGTTTGAAGATCATGACGAGAAGCTAAAAATAGCATTGAATGAATACCCAGTTGACGATGACTTCAAGGAGATTGTTAAAAAAAGAAATACATTCCTAAAGAGAATGTATAACGATGATGATCCTTTGAATCATCAAGATAAGACTGATGTAGATAGAGATAATGTATTGGATGAAGTTGGTTTGAATGAATCTGTAGAAGAAGGTATGAATGAAGGTGACGACGCCGATGAGACAAATATTAATGCGCATGTTGGGAATGTGGAAGTTGGAATTAATGAAGGTATAGACGCCAATGAATCTGGTAATGCTGAGCCTGTAGCAACGGATGAAGGGAATTCTACGCCACACTCAACACTAGAATATGAAAGGCGGACAAGGTCAACAATCAAAGATAAAGCAGCAACAGCATCACCTGCTAAAGGGGAAAAAAATAAACCACCTATTGCCCCTAAAAAAACAGCAAAAGGAAAAGCAGGAGAAGCATCGCCCACTAAAGCAGGAAAAACCTCTAAAAGTAAATGAAAAATGACACTTCTCTGGTTTCTACTAATATTTTATCTTATATCGTATGTTTCGGATATTGAATGTCTGTAATATAACTAGAACACCTTTAAAACTTGAATGTCTGTAGTATATTCTAATCTAGTTACATATTTAAGTAATATGTAATAACTACATTTTATGCAACAATTTCATCGCATCATAATGTTTATAAACTAAATAGAATTATATTCTATGATATACTACTTAACTAAAGAGTGCAAACTAGATTATAAAGAATATATTAAATCAGCTATTTTCTTTTTTTAATTTGATTTTCTGTCAAAACAGATTGTTTAAATGCTGAAATATGTTCTGAAGTGTGCGATAAAGATGTCAACGAGAGATCTATTGTCATTTATGACGATTTATTCCTTGAAAATCAATCGCAAACGCTATTGTTTGAAAGTGAAGAAGAAGAGATGGAAGTTGATAGTGAAGAAGCAGAGATGGAACTTGACACTGAAGGTGGAATGCAAGATGTTGAATTACCAGATGAAAACCTGGGAGCATATGAAAGTAAATGAAAAACAAACAGTTTCTTATATTTATTATTAATTTCACTGCATCATAGTGATTTAAAACTAGTAATGCACTGTTTAACTATAATGCATGACTAGATAAAAAACACTATGATGCAGTAAGAAGTAACTATGCTGTAGTAAAACAAGTTATTCTATTTTTTTCCAAAAAAACTGTTGTTTAATTTCTTCTTTTAATAACAGGTTCTAAAAATCTCAAAGAAGCTGGCTTTCCTACAATTGGAATGGAAAATATCAAGAGTTTAATGACCGATTTTCCTTCAATTGAAGAAGTGAACAAAGAGTATTTTGACTACTCCGTTTCGAAACTACCTTTCTTAGCTGAATCAAAAGAGAGTGTGTCAAAAAGTTTCTTAATTGCCGAGCCACCAAAATGTCTACAGATTCAGAAAAAGGGAATTATAAAAAGTTTACATAGTATGAAATTGCGGTTACCGAAAAACAACGCAAGAGAGGTTAAAGGTAAAACACCATTGTTTGTTGCCGAACAACATGAAGAATATAAAGAGATTCTGATATCTGGTCAACTACGAACTGAAGGAAACAAAACAACTTTTGATGATATAAGGGATAAATTAATGAAAAAGAATGTCGGAAAGTTGCAACGCATGAATGAAAGATCAAATGATGAAGATAAAGGCAACAAAGAAGGAGATCTGTTAATTGCTGAAAGAAATAAGATACAAAAAGATAAGCCTGAGCCTGTAACAAGAAAAATGATTATGCATGGATCACCAATTAGCTGTATTGCTCCACCAGTTGATATGGAAAACGATAAACGTCAAGTAAAGCTGCCTCCTTCTTTAGTGTCTCCATATTATCAACGGAAAATCATATTGGGCCAACCACTATCAGAAGATGGAAAGAAGATTGCTGAATACATATGGGGTAATAAGACACCTGAAGGGTAAGTTCTTAATTATTACATAACATATTTTTTTCACAGCATCAATATTATATATTTACTGCATCAATTATATTTAAATTATATCACATAGTAGTTATTTTTGAAGCATAAAAAGTCACTTTTAAAACAAACTTTGATCAACAGCTAACCTATAGAATTATATGAACTTAAGTCTTATTTTAGAACATTATATTGCATTTTTAACACATAGCCTTATATGAACTTAAAATATGAAACTTAAATCTAATTCTAGAGCATTATAGTGCATTCTTAACACATAGCATTATATGAACTTAATTCTAATTCTAGAGAATTATAGTTTACATTTAACACATAGCATTAATTAAAACTTAAGACCAGTTAGTTATTTATTTAATCTTAAATATGAACTTAAGTGTAAATCTAGAGTATTATATTGCATTTTTAACACATAGCAGTGTTTATCAAACATAAAAAATCAATTTTAAAACAAAATTTGAACAATATCTAAACTTTGACCAATAACTAAAATAAATCATTCATATGAGCATTAATAAAAAAACCTAAACATACAAACCATCTAGATTCGCTGATTAATTTGTCTGATTCTAGATGATTCCGTAGGTTTGATTCAGTAGGTTTGGTATCACAACATTATATATATTACCTTGTCTAAAATATTGTCCAGTGAGAATATTTTCAAGATGAATAAAAGAGTTGGAGTTGAAGGTGTTTTTTTCTTGAGCCTGTACCCTGAAATAGAAATTGCTTCACTCATATTAGACTTATGGTCTATTGTTCAAAATCACGAGGAACAACACAGAGACAAGCTATCAGACGATGGAAATATATATTGTCATACAGGAATGCTTGTAAGTAATTCAATTATATAATTTTTTTTATACGTAACGTTTTACATTATGATATACATAACGTTTTGCATTTACTAAAAACAGTCTAATTTCACTGTTGATTCGGGGAAGACTATTGAAGAAAGAATGGAAGTTTTTGATCAAAATATTCGTTTGGTTTTAACTGAAGCAAAACGGAAGAATTTTAACGATGTTCATTTGGTAAGTAGATTAATTATGAGAATAAAATGATATAATTGTGATGTTCTATAGAATGAAGTTGATTAATGATAACAAAAATATCTACATGTATTCTTTCCTGCAATAAAGATATCGGAAGATTCATTAAACCATTTCTATGTAATCTGTTTCAATATGAAGACCGCTGAAATAGACATAATTGATAACATAGATTATGGCATCGATGATATAGAAACAATATATGGTTCTTTCCCATATGCTCTGGTAAGTCTACTTTTATCTAATACTTAAAGCATTATGGTGCTATTTTTAAACATCAAACTTATTTGTTTCCTATACCTTGTGAATAATATCGATAATTTTACTGCATCATTTTTTTAAAATAGTGCATTACAATGCTGTATCTCATACATTTTATTTTAAATTTTCACAGATTGATTCTTTTATAAATTACTTAGAGACACAACATCATCCAAAATGCGCTGACTTTCTAGTTTCTGAGCCTAGCATTATTGATTTTGATTGGAAAACAAAATCCAATAATGTCGATTGTGGTGTATTCGTTATGAGGCATTTAGAAACATATCTAGGTAAAGGAAACTTTTTACAACCTTTGAAGAAAGAAGGAACAATTCAGAAAGCACAATTGAAGATGCTTCGTGCCAAGTACTTGGCCAAAATCCTTCTGATGGACATTAATGTCAAAAAAGCAAGTTTGTTGAAAGAAGCACAAGCATACTTCAGGAAGAAGCCAAAAATTTCAAAGATTATAAAGGAGCATGATGTCAGATATGATAAAGCCTTGTGGAAGAAATTCAATACTACCGTCGAGAAACTTGATAAATAGAGATCTCAATTTTAAATCTTTTGAATTGAATTTCTAATTGTTTTTTCTTCCAATAAATTGTAAACATGAAGGTTTTTCTTTACCAATTACCATATCATAATGAATATTTTTACTGCATTACTGTGTATATTTTACTGCATTACTTTGCATATTTTAGTTATATAAAAAAGTTATGGAATATGTATTGAGTGGCAGTTGTCATGAGGGATTAGTTTTAATGTATTAAAATTTGAAATTTTATTACAGTTTTTCTATATCATTTGATAAAATTCTACTAAAATGCAGTAAAGTTAAATTTAACTGTATCATAAGATATCATAATGTATATTTTAATGCATTACTGAGCATATTTTACTACATCATAGTTTAGCTATAATACAGCAGATGTAGTAAAGTTAAAAAAAAAGTTATAGCATATGAATGGAGTGGAAGTTGTCATGAGTAGTTATTTTTACTGCATTAATATTTGAAATTTTATAGCATTACTTGATAAATTACAAAAAAATACAACATTTTATTAAAAATTTATCTATATGATTTGGTAAAACTCTACTGAAATGCGGTCGACGTTAACTGCATCACAATGCAGTAAAAGATATAACTGTATCATACGATATCATATTGTATATTTTTACTGCATCATAGTTATCTATAATACATTAGTTTTAATGCATTAAATTATACTGAAACGTAGTATAATAGATAAATTACATGTAAAATAACTACATCACAATGTAAATGTATTAAAAGTCATTGCATCAAAATGTAAAAGTAACTGCATTACAATACACTTTTGAAAAAACCTAAACCTTTGCATTTATTTCTAGACTTCCTGTATCTCATTCTCATTTTTTTTACAATTTATTTTGAAGAATTTGATCCGAAGTATTTATTAAAATGAAAAATATTAAAAAAAATAGAGTACTTATTTTGGAGTATTTGATCTCAACCCAGATCTTCTAGGGAAAACAGCTTGATTGTTGGGAGAAATGTGTTGATTCGGAGTAGCTTGAAGATTGGCTCTCTCAAACAAACCTGTGCAAGTTCTTTTATTGTGTCCTGCTTTTTCACCACATACACCACAAGTCCTCCTCTTACTAAGTTCTTCATCTGTGACTTCAGTTACAGGCTTCAACCTAGAAAAGCATCCTGGACCTCTCGCTCTCCTAAGATTTAGATTTAGAACTTTATCATTCTCATTTTCAAGCTCATTGACACCCAGCAATGCACAAATCGCAGCTTTGTCATTCATTTTTGGGACCACTGGTACATCAATTTCTGCTTGCTTGAGCAACTCTTTCATCTTATCTTTGAAAATATGCAAATTATCAACCTTGTGCACCAACCGATCAATAGTAGATTCAAAAATATGATACAATTCTGTGACTTCAGTCTGCACTGCATCTGATACACCACTGACCATGCGACGAGCAGAACTTGAAGGCTTTACATTCTTTAACCACCGTTTATGTAAGTACTTTCGTGGAAACTCCTTTACATCATTCATTCTGAGAACATAGAATGCATGACGACAAAGAAGACCGTACGACTCGTAACGGTTACAGCTACACTCAAGCTTTATCTCAGACTTACAAAACTCAACCTATAATAATAAAAAAAAGTATTAGCAGTCATATATACTGTTTTGCAATCATATATAAACTGAAATGCAGTAAAATAATACATTTGCTGAAAACAAATAAACTGAAATGCAGTAAAATAATACATTTGCAGAAAACAAATACACTGAAATGCAGTAAAATGATACATTTGCAGAAAACAAATACACTGAAATGCAGTAAAGATGAACATACCTGATAAATAGGAAACTCATCTGAACCCTTAAAGATATGATACTGGCTATCACGAACAGAATATCTTTCAGTGTTGCCATTTTCCACAACAGACCATAGCAATACAATACTTGTATTAATTAAACATTTCATCTTGCACATCGAAGAAAATGGTTCTAGTAAATAACTTGCAAGCTTCTTTCTCCATTTGAAGGTCTGTTTTGAAAGCTGGCGTTTTATATCTTGAATCATGATCATTTTTCCTTTCAATATACCTTTGATACTCGATAGCAGTGTCATAATGGCTTAAGAATTCAATAAGAGTAAGACGTGGGTTGGTCCATTCCAAAGAAATGATTTTCACTTTCCGATCTTGAAGTTGTACGCATTAGACCAGCCATAGGAACATGCCTCAAATACGCAGGTATCCAACTTTGCCTCAGATCAAACATGTCAGCCAACCACTTGTTCTCGCCAAGATCAAATTCATTTATCATACAATTCCATTCTCTTTCAAAAACCTCAGGCGTAATTTGGTCTGTCCACACAATGTCAGAAATACGTCTCTTAAAATCTGTTCTATTACATAGTTCAGCACCCACCTATAATAAAAAAACAAAATAATTATAAGTAAACATGAAATGCATTATAGTGCATATTTACTGCATTATGGTGCATTATAGTGCATATTTTACAAGATTTACTGCATATTTACTGCATTATGGTGCATTATGGTGCATTAGCTGAAACTTTTTTTTAAGATAAAATACCTTCGTGCCCAATTTCATCATAATGTGCCACATACAAAAGCGGTGAACTGTATTGCAAAAAACTTCAGCTAATGCAATCTTCATTGACGGATCTTGGTCTGTGATGACAACTTCTGGAGCTTTACCAAACGCTTCTTTAAATTCTTTAAGCAACCATATGTAAGCTAACGCACTCTCATCGGCAAGCAAAGCAGCAGCAAATGTAATACAGCGGTTATGATGGTTGATACCAGTAAAGGGAACAAAAACCATTTGATACCTACAGTTAAATAACATAATAACAAATTAAAAAACATAATAAACTAAAAAACATAATTTTTGGAGATAAAAAAGAAAAAAATTTATACTTGTTAGATCGAAAAGTCGCATCAAAAGAAACTATGTCACCGAATGTAGCAAAGTTTCTGATACCTTCTTCATCAGCCCAGAATAGACCAGCCAAGCGATTATCAGGACCTAAAAAAAATTAGAAACTAATTATAAAAACTACTTGATAATATCTAAATGCATTAAAATATATGGTTAATTCAGTAAAAAAATAAAACATCAAGGTTTATGTTTTAAGTTATAAAACATGATGCAGTAAAATCTAAAAAGATTAATTTACTAGAAAAAAAACTCAGATAATAGAAGAAATAACCACCTTTAAAATGTTTGACAAAAAACCAGGGGAGTGAAGTTTTCGACTAATCAGCTTCTCTACAGCCATCTGAGCGTCTTGATCACGAATAAAAACAGTAATCTTCTTTTTTTCATTCTTGCAGTCATCAACTGTTACACCAACGTTATCAAACCCACCGTGAAGCTGTTTCATCAATCTAAACCCTATAGCAGGACCAAAATTTGCATTCGAAACTTGATAGAGGAAATGCTGCTTTGTATAACCCACATTCCTCGAATTCTTCATAAAAATCATGTCTCTTTCAGCTACAAGAGGGTGATTATGACCCTCTGTGAAACTAATAACCTCAAAGATTTTTCCTTTTTTCTTAATAAGAATTGACGCCAAACACCCACACCTAAACGTAGGCTTCCTCCTAATTTGCTTTTTCTTAATATCTCTAAACCTTTGAAAATCACCACTACCACCGCCATCTTCAACTACACCATTTTCTGGTAAATCAACATCTACATTATCAACACTAGCTTTATCTTTAGGTTGAAGAAAACCTTCTCTACTACAAAGTAAATACTTTGTTGTAGGAATATCATAACCTACTGTCTTGTACTCTCCACCTCTCCTAACATCAAACCCACCCTTTTTCCCATAAGCTACATAGAAATTGTACGCTTGATCAATTGAAACAAATTCACATCCTACTATAGGTACTTGACCATGTGGTAACTCATCAGGAAACCAAGTCCTAGTGCCATCTATACCAACTTTATAGTAACCTACATGATCTCTTACGGTAATTGTTTCATAATCATCTGCCGCTGCAAAAATAAAAAATAATAAAAAAGTAAGCTAGATAAATGATATAAGTTAAATAAGAAATAAAAACAAAAAAAACCATAAAATGTTGAAAAATAAAAAAAAACTATGAAGGATTCAGTAAAATATAAAACTTTTAACAAAACCTAAAACCATAATTCAATAAACAATACCTATAATGCAGTAAAACAACCTTGACTATAAAATCAAGCCTATGAACATCAAATCACATATCAATCTCTATTCTGATAAATCTCAATTTTAATCAATCTCTATATTAATAAATTCATGATATAATCAACCTAAAAAAAGTAATTCACTAAAACATACCTATTATGCAGTAAAAACAACATCCACTATAAAATCAAGCCTATGTACATCAAATAACATATCAATCTCTATTCTGATCAATCTCAATTTTAACCAATCTCTATTCTAATAAATATCTGATATAATCAGCTTAAAAACAGTAATTCAGTAAAAAATACCTATTATGCAGTAAAACAACCTCCACTATAAAATCAAGCCTATATGCATCAATCACATATCAATCTCTAATCTGATCAATCTCAAATCTAATAAATATCTATTCTAATAAATATCTGAAATAAAAAGCTTAAAAACTGTAATTCAGTAAAACATACCTATTATGCAGTAAAAACAACATCCACTATAAAATCAAGCCTATGTACATCAAATAACATATCAATCTCTATTTTGATCAATCTCAATTTTAACCAATCTCTATTCTAATAAATATCTGATATAATCAGCTTAAAAACAGTAATTCAGTAAAAAATACCTATTATGCAGTAAAACAACCTCCACTATAAAATCAAGCCTATGTGCATCAATCACATATCAATCTCTAATCTGATCAATCTCAAATCTAATAAATATCTATCCTAATAAATATCTGAAACAAAAAGCTTAAAAACTGTAATTCAGTAAAACATACCTATTATACAATAAAAACAACATCCACTATAAAATCAAGCCTATGTACATCAAATAACATATCAATCTCTATTCTGATCAATCTTAATTTTAACCAATCTCTATTCTAATAAATATCTGATATAATCAGCTTAAAAACAGTAATTCAGTAAAAAATACCTATTATGCAGTAAAACAACCTCCACTATAAAATCAAGCCTATGTGCATCAATCACATATCAATCTCTAATATGATCAATCTCAAATCTAATAAATATCTATTCTAATAAATATCTGAAACAAAAAGCTTAAAAACTGTAATTCAGTAAAACATACCTATTATGCAGTAAAAACAACCTCCACTATAAAATCAAGCCTATGTACATCAAATAACATATCAATCAATATAAAGAGTATTAAAAAAACGCCATGAAAAAAACTTACAAAAAACACCAGAAGATGATGATGATGATGACGATGCAACACTACTGAACGAAGATTCAGTAAACATAATGAATCAATAACCAGTGGTTACAGTTACGGTGATGACGGAAGTTGGTTACGGTGGTTGGTGACGGTGGTTCTCGACGATAGTTCCGATTGGTGGTTAGGGTTTATCAGTTTAAGATAAACCGAAGAAGAAGAAGAACTAAAAAAATTAAATGAAAAAGAACTATATATAGTTTCGGTAAAAATTGAAAAAATGCCCCTGAAGTTTCTAAAATTACAAAAGTACACCATTTTTTTTTTAAAAAGAGGGGGACACATGGCAGCATGTGGTTCCACCTCATTTACTTTATTTTAAATTTTGTTTTATTTTACCCCACTCCTATATATATATATATATATATATATATATATATATATATATATATATATATATATATATATATATATATATATATATATATATATATATATATATATATATACATATATATATATATATATATATATATATATATATATATATATATATATATATATATATATATATATATATATATATATATATATATATATATATATATATATATATATATATATATATATATATATATATATATATATATATATATATATATATATATATATATATATATATATATATATATATATATATATATATATATATATATATATATATATATATATATATATATATATATATATATATATATACGTATATATACATATATATACGTATATATATACGTAATATATATGTATACGCATATATATATATATATATATACATTGTCCTTTTATGATAACAAGGCCCATCCGTTAGGGGGCGTATAAAAGTCTTGGTAATAAGTCTCATGTTCAAAACCATTATAAACCGTGTTTATCGATCCTTCTTGTTGACTTAACTTTTTGACATCGTTGTCTATTAGGAGGGGTTATTAATTCGATGGTCTTGGTTACACCATTATGACTCTATTTTTAGACCTAAATCTCTATCATCACATAAGTCAAAAATGTATCCTCGTGAAACATTCAAGACAAACTAAAATATAAGAGATACAACTTAGGAAAATGGAAGGATAAGTACGTGATTAGGGCATATGAGTAGTATTAGCATTACTAACTTATAATGACTATGATCTCGTTGCACGCTTAGCATGGAATTGGGGTGAAAATCGAGGATGATGAAATTATTTCTAATGAAGCATTCACGTGTTCTTGTTTTATGAACCTAAACGTCCCATTTTGCGATGAAAATCATAAATTATGTCTAAAACGCAAGTAGTAGTAATAGTAGTAGTGTAGCTAATTTATCATTCAATAAAAGTGAATAAAAATAAATTTTGGAGGTGCTACGATACTTTATTCTAGCATTGCTTGAGGGCACGACAATGGTTTAGTATGGCGGAGTGATGAGACTGCTTTTATACATAGTCTCATCGTCCAAAACAGGCTTTAAATTCATTAAATATTATCAAAAGTGCCAAATATATGCTTATGTTTGTTACTTGTGTATTTTAGGTACGGATATTGAGAAAATGACAAAAGATCACAAAGAACAAGCAAAAACGAACACGGGAAACGAAGCCGCACAATGAACCAAGCCCTAGTGTTGATTTTCCAATACCCTTGAAGATTTGAAGATTGTACAAGAAGGGTCCTCTAATATTGAAGAATTGACACTTTAAACCCTTGTTTATTCATAATTACAAGTTTGATCCTTAAAGTTTGTCATATTTACAAAAAGGGCCCTCCACTTTGAAGAATTGGCAAGAATGGTCCCTCATAAATCAAGACTTGTCAATATTAGTCCTCCAAGAAGTCAACAATACAAGTCAATACCATAATGTTTGAAGAAAATGCCAAAACAACCCTTCAAGAATCATGAATTGGCAAGAAATACCCCTGAAAATACTTTGGAAAAGTATTTGGGGCAAAAGTGTGAAAAAGAAAACTTTTATAACAAAGGAATTCAATTTTTATGCCATTTATCACAAAGTGAAAGGAATGGAAGAAATAAGGGACCAAAGCTGGCCGAGACAAAACTTACCTTAACCAACCATTGCATGACACGTGCCCCATTAACTTAAAACCACCAATCACCTTCCACCATTCTACCATGTCACATCCCACTCACTACCGGTTTTAACTAATCTTTATTAAATAAAGATTAGGCGCCTAACACTTGGTTTAAAAAAAAACAGATCAAACCCATGTTCTTGACATTCATAATCCAAATTGGGTTTTACCAAACTGCTTGAAATTAAGCCACCAAAGTGTCCAGATTTATGATTAAGCTAATCATAAACACAACCCAACTCCCAAAACCCATGCCACATCATCACCATGGTCACATGTTAAACCCTTGTACACGGTTTTGGTAGAAAATTCCAAAACCTGCCAGCCATCCAAAGTCCAAGATCCTTGCTTGAAACTTAAGCTTATTTTGAGCTATTGATCAAATTCCTTCACACTTTACAGCTTCACAAACTGCCAAGAAGTTCACATGTTCAAGCAAAAATTCAAAATTCTCAAGGGCAAATTGGGACTTCAACAGCATTAGGGTTTACATTTTTATGTTTTCTAGATAGTCATTGTAGCCTATAAAAGGCATAGGACCTCATACATTGAGGTTTGATCTTGGGTTTTCCTTGTTCACTTTTTTGTAAATCCTACTTTCAGTTTTATGAAATAGAGTTTTAATTTGTGAAAAAATCCAAGTGCCAATCTTATTATACTCTTGTTATTGTTTAATGTTTATGAATCTTGAATCCTAAAACCTGTTTTTAAAGATTGTGCAAGAAATTGCATATTTTTCCAAAATCTTGATATTTTGCTAAGTCTTTGGTACACCTTTGGAATTTTTGGGCCACAAGTTGATCATCTCACCCTGATAAAGAGTTATCAAGGTGTTGTGAGGCTTGTGATTTGGGGATAATCAAAGAGTGGGTACAAAGGTTGCATTAAACAAGCTTTGTCACTTTTCTGATTTTCATATTTTTGTTCTAACCTTGTTGATTCTTAGTAGCTTGTTTTTGGAAGCTTGTGCCTTGTTTTTCTAGGCACATCAGCTCAAAAATTCGTGAGTGTGGATTTACATTCATGAGGTTTGAGTTCTTGAACCTAAAAATCTGTCAAAATACTTGAATTTTGTGATTTTGAGTTCTGCTAATGTTCTTGTTGTTTTTGTGGCTTAATCTTGCTTCATACTGCATAATATACTTGTTTTTGTGTTTGATTGGGCTTGGGTAACACTAAATCACACTTACACTTTGTTAAATTTGGATTTGAAAAAGATAAGGGGTGTTTGGGTTAACCTGTTTAAGATCATAAGTTGTTATTGAGTAGTTGGAAGGTGTTGTTTTTTGTTTGTATCTGTTTAATGCTTGGTTGTGTGCTCATATCTGCAAGTTTTCAGCTTTAAAACATCAAATCTAAGATTGTGCTATAACTCACTTGATTTTTCTTATTTTGACCTAAGATTTTGGAAACACCTAGAGTGTATGCATGTTTAGATAACAAGTGTTAAATTAATGTTTGTGTAACCTGTTAAGAAGATTTGAGTGTTTGAAATTGGATTTGTGGTCAAGTATATCAGCAAAGTATCATAACTGCTTGTTCTTGTTCATCAGTAACTTTGATCTGCTTGAATCTGGATCTAGACTTTGAATCAATGCATGAAACTTTTATATTTGATCATTCGAATTACTTATAGCTTGTGTATGCATTTGGTGAAGTTTGGTTGGCTTATTCTTGCTAAAAGTGCTTATCGAGTGAAAACTGCTTATTGTTCATGTCTTGTGCTTATCTGGTGATCTTTTGATTAAACTATATTAATTGGTTGATTGAAATTGTGATTTGATTGTTGTTATTTACTCCTTGTGATTAACTGATCACTTGGGTGCCTTTGCTTAACCTGAATCCACAAAAAAGTCACATAAGAAAAAAAGTCAAAAAGGTCAAGCAGTGGAAACTTTTCCCACTGCTGAACCTCCAAAACTAGCCCCTGCTAGTGTTAAACATCAAACAGATTATTCATAAGCCATTTTGGCTTATCCAGACTTACAACAACTTACTTTTTGTGATATATCTTCCTTATTCGACCCATTGATTTCATCTGGAGCTTATTAGGGCTTGACTTTTAAGTTTGACTAGAAAACTCATCAAGTTGACTTTTACATAAGTGCTTAATTGCTTATTCTTGCTTATTTCTTGTGCTTTTTAGAAAACTTTTTGATTATTTTTCTTAATTAAGTCATTTAAAACCTTTTGAAACTTGAATCAGCACTTGCGGTGGTCTAGAACTCAAACGACTATTTTGTCATTTTGTGAAGAGAGTCTTGGCTTACTTCAGGCTTATTTCTTATGATTTTTCAAATTTTCTTTTTACAGATCTCTTTGGTAACTCAAAAGAAGCTTGTGTGTCAAATTTTAGCTTATGGCATCAGCTTATAGCTTAATGGGCCAAAAAGCCCATTAAGAATAAGCTGCTTTGAAATAAGCTAGCTTAAACACATTTTCAGCTTTTGGGCCTTCAGAGTTTTCTTCTTAAAATCAATATTTAAGTCAGGTCAGACCGGAAGCTTATCTCTTCGAGCTAGGATCTCAGAGCTAAGACGGGTTCGGGCAGGAAAGCGTACACCTTGGGCTTATTTGGTTGACTTTTTATTATTGGGCCAAATTCTAAGCCCATTAAGGGATTGTTTTGTCATTTAGCCCATTTTAAGGCCCAATAGGGGTATTTTGTAATTTCAAGTGCATTTCTGTCTTACTTAGGTTAAAATAAACTAGTTTGCAACTTTTTAGAATTTTTGTAAATATTGGATTTTTATTAATATTTTGTTATTATTTTATTATTAAAAATTAAATTTTAGATTTTTACTAGTTTTTCATTTTTCTTAGTTCAAATACATTAAGTTTGGAATTTTACAATTTTTAGATTAGTTTTATTGTCATTAGATTAATTTTTATAATTATTTTAAGTTTTAATAGTTTTTAATTGTTTTTAAATAGTTTTAATTAATTTTAAAATTTTCAAAAATAGTTTTAAATTTAGTTAAGCTATTTTAGAGGTTTACAAGTTAAAACAAATCTCATTTTTGGCTTTTTGTTAATTAAACTGATTTTTTGGCATTAATTAGTATTAAAAAATTAATATTTAATTAAATAAAAGGTTTGAGTGATTTTTGATTTTTTGTAAACTCTATTTATATTTTTTAGGATTTATTGCAATTTTCTAGGAATTTTTAGGGTAATTTTTTAATTTTGGTCACTTTTTACGGTTTTACGTGCACGACTTATCATCTTAGTTTAATTCATAATCGTAGCCGTCATTCTCTTCTAACCTCTTTTCTATTTTTCTTTTCTCATAAATCATAATCACATCATTAATCTTATCTTTACACAACACACTAGCCTCCTTGAGAACGAGCCCCACTTAATTGGTCATTAGTGCTTGGTTTTCCTAAACCGCCACTTCATACTTGCCCTATTTACTCTCTTTTCCTAAAGGGTAGTAAAATCACTACATCAGTAGGCCACTAGACCGTTGATGCTCGATCTTAACCTGCTTGCAGGTAAGACATTTGGAGACATATGTAGCAACATCCTGTTTCATAACACTTCACCAAAAGTATTGCTTGATGTCGTGGTACATCTTTTTCGAACCAGGATGAATGGAGAATGGGGAGCTATGAGCTTCAGCTAATAACGCTTCCCTAAGAGTAAGATCATCAGGAACACAAAGTCTGGTGCCCTGTCATAAGATACCATCGTTATCCAACCGAAACTCCGTCCGCTGTTCTAAGTTCTGAATGATCGCCCAAATTTCACCAATCATCCTTCTGAGCTTCCTTGATCCTAGAGAGTAACTCATGTTCCACTCTAAGATTAGCCCATTAACCATGCTGTCTACGTACCATGATCTTGATGTCTAGTCGCTCCAAGTCTCTTATAATCTCCTCCTCAATTTTAATGTCGTTTATCATACCAGACTTTCTACTAAGTGCATCTGCCACTACATTCGCCTTGACGGGATGATACTACAGATTAATGTCATAATCCTTCAACAGCTCTAACCATCTTCTCTGTCTCATATTCAGTTCACGTTGAGTGAAGATGTACTTCAGGCTCTTATGGTCTGTGAATATATCACATGATTCTCCATACAAGTAGTGCCTCCATATCTTCAATGCAAACACGCCTGGTGCAAGTTCCAAGTCATGCGTAGGGTAATTCTCCTCATAAGGATTAAGCTGCCGTGAAGCGTACGTAATCACTTTCCCATGTTGCATGAGAACACATCTAAGTCCCTTCCCTGAAGCATCACTATAGATTTGAAATCCACCTGTACCAGATGGGAGAGTAAGAATCGGTGCAAATACTAACTTCTACATTAGGTCTTTAAAGCTCTTGTCTCTTTCTTCAGTCCAGACGAATTTCTCCCCTTTCCGCATCAGTTTGGTCAATGGCAGTGCTAAACGGGCAAAGTTCTCTACGAACCTACGGTAATAACCAGCTAAGCCTAGGAAACTGCGAACTTCAGTCGCTGATGTCGTTCTTGGCCACTTGGTAATAGCCTCAACCTTTGCTGGATCCATGGTGATTCCTTCTGTGGATACAGTGTGGCCTAGGAACGCCACCTTGTCTAACCAGAACTCACACTTCGAGAATTTAGCATACAACTGCTTCTGGCGAAGTATCTGTAGTACTGTACGAAGATGGTCTTCGTGTTCCTCCTTGGACTTAGAGAAAACCAGAATGTCGTCAATGAAGACAATGACGAACTTGTCCATGAACTCATGGAAAATACGGTTCATCAAGTCCATGAAAACAACTGGAGCATTGGTAAGGCCAAATGACATGACTATGAATTCAAAGCGCCCATAACGTGTATGGATAGCAGTCTTGACGATGTCCTTCTCTTTAACCCGTAACTCATGATAGCCTGACCTCAGATCAATTTTGGAGAAATGTTTGGCCCCTTGGAGTTGGTCAAACAAGTCGTCAATGCGTGGCAATGGATATCTATTCCTGATGGTGATCTTGTTGAGCTCATGATAATCTATGCATAGACGCATGCTGTCGTCCTTCTTCTTTACGAACAGAACAGGTGCGCCCCATGGAGAAGCAGTAGGTCGAATGAAACCGCGTTCTAACAGTTCCTGCAGTTGTTCCTTTAGCTCTATGGGAGTTATGCGATAAGGAGCCTTAGATATTGGCTCAGCTCCTGGTAAGAGCTCAATATTAAATTCCACTTCACGAGTAGGTGGTATGCCCGGAAGTTCTTCTAGAAAAACGTCTGGGAATTTTGACACGATTGGCTGATTCTGGATAGATGGAGATTCAGCCTCCAAATCATGAACAGTCGCAAGATAGCCCTCACAACCATGTGACAGTAGTGTAAGTGCTTGTAAGGTCGAAATTATTTGTATAGACCTTCCGGGTACGTACCCATTGTGAATGTACTCTCGTGCATTTACATCACCGAAGATGACCCGACATGTATGGAATTCTATGGTGGCGTGATGTTTGGATAGCCAATCCATGCCTAATATCATATCAAAATCGCACATATCCAAAGGAAGTGCGTCAACAGGACGAATCTTGTCGTCAAACTCTAGAGGAAGGCTCTTGTACTCATGAGTTATGCGTACAGAGTCTCTTAAGGGCGTGGAAATGTTTAATACATTCTCTAAAGGAAAAGGGGATATCCTAACATTCTTGGCATAAGCAGTAGAAATGACCGAGTGAGTAGCACCCGTGTGAAATAAAACACATGCAGCTTAACTATACGTATACAAGATTCCAGTGATGGTACTTGCAGACTTGTTGGCCTGATCGCGAGAAGTCGTGTAAACCCGTCTACTAGTAGGAGGTGGCTTGGAATCAGCATGTCCAGATGTGCCCTCCATCTCGCCCTTGCGTCAGTCCTTCATGTGATGACCAGTAAGGCTGCACTTGAAGCAAGCGTCGCTGTCGCGACGACATGGCCCTGGGTGCCTATGGTTGCAGGTAGTGCAGAGAGGGTGTGTATACCCTCCAGCAGGTGCCCTTGCTGGCTGGATGCCTGTTTGGAAAAGTACACATAAGACATGGTTTATAGGTACAAGAGGAAAATGCGGAAAAATCGTAAGATGTAATACCAGTAATAGCTGGACGGTTAGGCTGTGAACCTCTTCTGTCCTGCTCCCTCCCGTTACCATGATTCATGGTAGAAGATTGCTACTGTGTAAGAACTATAAGTCATAAACGTGTAACATAAGAAATGAGTTAAATGCAGGGACCTGCTGTTGTTGGAGTTTCCAGCGTTGTTACGGTAATTATCATTACCGCCACGCCTATCCGTA
This sequence comes from Glebionis coronaria, assembly GCA_025667525.1. NCBI lineage: Eukaryota > Viridiplantae > Streptophyta > Magnoliopsida > Asterales > Asteraceae > Glebionis > Glebionis coronaria. The sequence goes on from CM046877.1 coordinate 340,989,197, forward strand.
GCAGAACGGTCTTGAGTCTGACCGTTACCCTTGGGCTGAGTAGGCTGTTGCTGAGTAGCCGGTAGAGACCGGTCCCCAATCTTCTGCCTGAAAGATGCAGTTAAAAGAGAAAGATAAATATTAGATAGTACTGAATGAATTTGAAATGGTCACCGTTGAATGACGAATAAATTCCTCTTCTCGGGTCTCTCCGCTTCCACGAATTCTCTTTCCTGCAGCATCTACAGCTTACGTGCTGCATCGGCAACTTGTGCCACCGTATTGAAGGTAGCACACACCAAGTTGTTGGCGACCGATGTACGAATAGCCCATCGGAAGTGGTATGCTTGCTCTTCGGCAGTACCTGCTGCTGCGCCAAGAAAACCAGCCAAACGAAGAAAGTGTTGCATGAACTCGTTGCTGTTCTCCCCAACTCTCTGCCTGATCCCATGGTATTCCCTCTTCAGCTTGTCTTGCTCAGTCTTGGGGAAGAGCTGTCCCATCACTAACTCCCTGAACTGAGCCCATGTCAAACCAGCCACTCAATTGTCACCTCCCTCAGACTACTTCACTGACTTCCACCATCCTAGTTCGTCACCTTCGAACTTGTAACAGGCCAACCTCGACTTGAAGACGGGGTCGCAGCCCATTGCCTCGAATATCTTCTCGATATGAGCCAACCAGCTTTCAGCTTCACTAGGGCTGTCAGTTCTCTCGAAGGATCGAGGACGTTGCTTGTTGAATCTCTCCAGCCATGTGACCAATGTTGCTGGAGGAGGAGGAGGAGGAACTGGGTGTTGTTGCTGATTGTTGGCAGCTTGCACCTCAGCCCTGATTTCGTTCCTCAGCTGAGGAAGCAAAGCTTGCATCGCAGCTTAGACTCTTGCATTGAGTTGTTCCTGCTCGCGTATGAGAACGATCTGACAGTATAAAAAAAATACATGCTTAAACTGATCAAACATAAAATATATACATGAAAAAAAATTATGTCAATAAATCATGAGAAAAAATTATGCAGGAAAAACAGTGCATGAATGCATGATGCAGTTTATGAAAACTTTTGTATGCGCGAGAGTGAACGCCTATGGTCAGTTCACCCAAAACAAAAGACATGACGAGGGGACGCCTATGGGTCGGTCCCAAAGTTAAAAGTTTTGATAAAAGCACATGCGACTAAATAGGGCCAGTCCTGTACCAACCATTACTTAGTCATAAACCTGCGACAATGACACATATAACATGAATGCATGAAAACCGACTGTCAGTTATAGGAAGACCATAGTGACTACCCACTAATCACAGGTCGTGTTTTGAGAGCCTACAGGTCTAAGCCTTGGCTCTGATACCATAATTGTAACACCCAATTTTGGTAAATAGAATGTCACACGTGATTATGGCGTGTCATCAAATCATACAAGGAAAATGTCTTAAAAACATTACTTGACCATGAAAGGAAATTCCGGAAACAAACAACGGTACCCTAAGTATAAGCTCATCACACACAAACATAAGTACTGTAGAGGAAAATGACTAAACAATGTCCAAAGAAATAAGTAGAAAAATGTATGATCAAATGCATAAATTAGAGAAGGCTAGATAGCTTCCAATCCATATGTACGTATGCTAAAAGTCTACGAGCGCACTTGAGTACCTGCCGTTTGGGAACATGAAAGGAAAACGGCCGAGCATAACGCTTAGTGCACGGATATACAAGTATGACATGGAATAGCATAAGCATATATGTGACGCCCCAAAAATCGGGTGTCACTTAGGTGGATCGAAAAACAAATGGCATACAAATCATCGACCATAATTATACGATTTTTGAAATACAACTGATACAAACATTAATTTAGTACAATCATTTAAATCGTTGAATATCAATTGTTATAAATATCCCAGTAAAAAGATAGATTCCCATTCATTTTCATGCTCCTAAATGATACTCAGACCATGCTCAGTTAATCCAACTTAATTTCCTGAGAAAAACATGCTTAAAACAGTCAACATAAAGTTGGTGAATTCATAGAGTTTTGTATAATCGTAGTTTAGGACTTTAAAATGTCCTACATAGTGTTGTACAATGTTTGATATAAAAATCTAGTTCAGAGCTTCTAATTATTTCATACGGTGTTGTACTAAGCAGTATAAAATCAAGTTTAGGAACGCAAACATCACAGACAGTATCATTGCACAAAGCTATATACTAGAGAGAATTACATAAATCGTCCATGTGGTTTATCGAATCCTACAAGATTGGTCCCTCAGTTTTTTTCCATCATGATTAGTCCTCGTGGTTTCTTTTTCATACATATTCAGTACACCCATCAATATTTATAATTAATTACCCAAAAATATGAGGGGTATTTTGGTCTTTTTCAAAAAATATATTTTGATAAACTTTTTTCGAACTTTTTTTCCCCAGAATTTGTTTTTTGTATTTCGAAAATGTTTTTTTTTAAGAAAACTTTAATTTTATTCAATTTTAAATTTTGGGAAAAAAATAATTATGGATAATTTTTTTTATAAAATTCGAAAAATAAAAGATTTTCGAGAAATTTTAAAAAATTTTCAGTAATATGTTTTCGAAAATCTTTTTTTTTAATTCGAAAAATAAAAATTCGAAAATCTCTTTTTTAATTCGAAAATCTTTTTTTTTAATTCGAAAATCTTTTTTTTATGAAATTCGAAATCTTTTTTGTTTAATTCGAAAATCTTTTTTTTAATTCGAAAATCTTTTTTTTATAAAATTCGAAAATCTTTTTTTTAATTCGAAAATCTTTTTTTTATAAAAATTCGAAAATCTTTTTTTTCTAATTTGAAAATCTTTTTTTAATTCGAAAATTTTTATTTTTCGAATTTTATAAAAAAAAGATATTCGAATTTTTATTTTTCGAATTAAAAAAAAAAGATTTTCGAAAACATATTACTGAAAAAAATTTAAAATTTTTCGAAAATCTTTTATTTTTCGAATTTTATAAAAAAATTCACCATAGTATTTTTTTCCAAAAATTTAAAATTGAATAAAATTAAAATTTTCTTAAAAAAACATTTTCGAAAAAATATTTTCGAAATATAAAAAACAAATTCCGGGAAAAAAAGTTCGAAAAAAGTTCTTCAAAAAATATTTTTTGAAAAAGACCAAAATACCCCTCATATTTTTGGGTAATTAATTATAAATATTGATGGGTGTACTGAATATGTATGAAAAAGAAACCACGAGGACTAATCATGATGGAAAAAAAACTGAGGGACCAATCTTGTAGGATTTGATAAACCACAGGGACGATTTATGTAATTCTCTCTATATACTATAAAGTAATTACATTTCCTCCTATTGCCCAAAACTGAGGCTTAACTTCCATAGCTCTCAACAGATGAGAACCCGATGCCTTACAAAAAGGCTCCCAATCCCAGTTCCAACGTGGTATACATCTATTGTCCCGGCCAAAGGCACAGTGAGCGCTACTCATCCAGATGGGGATCGTCAATCCCAAATAGATCTATTTATAACATTCGGGAAAATTGCAATAATTTTAACAGTTTCAACAATAGGCAAATGTAATTAAAGATAACAGTTCAGTTTGCGTTCTATAAAATAAATTACAATTATAATATCAAAACAAATTACAGTTATTTAATAGCATGTCTCCCCCTCGCGGGTAAGTAAAAACATAAAAATAGTGAAATACGAGGCTATGAACTCACTTGAATAATACTGCTCGAGGATGATCAAGTATACAAGTCACAAAGCACACAATACATCGAATACCTAAGTAATTGAGTAGGTCTCAGTATATGCATAAATAATAATTGCATGTAGTTTAATTAGTCGTACGTTCATTCTCGTTATTAATATATCACAGTATATTTAATTATTTATATATATACTGTTATGACGATGGTTAAGTGTGCATGTTGTTCGTTTAACTGTTTCCGTGTACCCCTGATGTTTATAAAACATGTACGATATTTTAGTCTTTATAGATAAATTATTAAATTTATTTAATAGTTTATAAGATTTCCAAAAATAATTAATAAGAAATTATTAGTAATTAATCCCGATTTAAAACATGTTTCTCGTTTGTAAAAATATAATATTTCTATTCCGAAAACCGTCAAAATAGTCCTTCGTGTACCAATTGTGGCTAATCAAGCTAACAGTGGGTACTTTCATAAAAACAGTGGGTATAATAACTGTCGGTGGTAACAGCAGTTATGTTTAAGGAAAACAGTGGCTATAATTAAGCTAACAATGGTAAGTTTTGGTAATATGAAACTAACGGTGGCAAAATAAGGTTAACGGTGGCTAGATTTAAGAAGTCAGTGGTAATATTACTTTATTACGATTTATGTTACAGCCTAAACATACCCCTGTCGTTACAAGTCTGCAATCTAACATGCACTTGTCGTCATCAGCAGACCCAACCGCCCCCTTACAGCAACATGCATCATATCAGCAGTCCCAAACGCCCCCTTACAGCAACATGCATCTTATCAACAGTCCCAAACACCCCACTGCTGTTCTAATCAGCAAATCCAAACAATCCTAATGCTGCTATAATCCGCAGATCCAAACGTCCCTTACAGATTTATATATCATCAAGGCAAACACCTCCTTGGCTGAATATAAATCTGAGACAAACACCCCATCTTCTACTGGTAGACGGCCAACCAAGTACCCCTGTTGTTGGTCACGAATGCACCAGGTTGTGCTGTTGCTAGTAACAACATGCAGGCTGTAGAGTAAACAGTGGCGGCAGCCATCTACTGGTGGTAGGAGTCGACGGCTGTGATGATGGTTATGGCGGCTGTAGGTGGATCTAGGGTGGTTCGTGGCTAAGACCACGACTATAACAATGGTGGTGTATGTGATGGATCTGGTTGTAATAATAATGGTGGCAGGAGGCTGGAGTATAAGATGATGGTGAGGGTATGGTGCCACGGTAGTGGCTATGATCCACGAAATGTGTGGCGGCTGGTGGCTGATGGCCACGAAGAGTGGTGGCAGCGTGTGGCTGATGGCCACGAATAGTGGTGGCAGCGGCGGTGGGTGGGTGGATGGATGCTGGTAGTGTGAACAATAGTGGTGGATGGACATGGTGGTCATAAAACACCACGATGGTGACTGATGACAACAACAACATGGTGGGGTGACGACATGGTGATGAAGGTACACGGCTACAGCCGTGTACGTGGTGAGGGTGGTGATGGCCGAACTGCATTGGTGGCACAACAGAACCTGGTGGCTGTTGTGGAGGATCAAGTGTGGTGGTGGTGCACATCATAGATCTATGGGATCCATTGATATAGGGTGGCAGCGGAATATTCTATGGTGGCCGGAATACTCGCTGGAAAAGTGGCGCCTGCCACTTTTAGATGTGTGTGTGTGTGTGTTTTAGGTTTAGGGTTAGGGTTGAAATGAATAAGAAACCCTAATTTCTAACTTTATATATGTTAGTCAAAGTTTTGTAAAATCATAGTAAAAGGTTCCTGATAATGAAGGGACTAGAGTGTAATTTTTATTATAACTTTCGTCAATAATTGGTTCGGGGTTCGTTTATATTTTATAAAATTAGATTCGTTTTATGAAATTTGCGCCATTCATTTTAAGATGACTTGTTCAATAAAATGAAGTATTTATATGACATATAGTTATGAATAATGTGTTCGTTCAATTAAAGTGATGATTATTTATCGTTTTAATAAGTATATCATTTTAATAAAAATAAATATACCATTTTAATAAAAAAATAACTTCTCATTAAATCTCTTCGTACATTATTACAATGAAATATTAAACAGTTTAATAAATCGTTTTATCAAGTATCTCGCAACAATAAATTATGAAATTAAAATTTTAAACTGTCGGTACGCAGGTTGTGCGAAATTTTCAGATTTTGTCATAAGTGTCTTGTTTTCAAATCCAATAAGTTTTGTATCGTTCAAAATAGATTTTGAAATATGATTTATTATTATTTAAAGTACGAAAAATTCTCGGCTATTACACCATCCATGAGCCATTTTGAGTTTCGTACTTGAAACTCGATCGTTATTATTATTTAAAGTACGAAAATTTCTCGGGTGTTACACCATCCACGAGCCATTTTGAGTTTCGTACTCGAAACTCGATCGTTATTGTTGTGTTGAGGAGTGTCAATAATGTCGAAAAGGAATAGGTAAAGCTGGAATGTATTCGAAAGGTTTGACAGTCAAATCTGACAAAGCGGTAACAGTTCGTAGAACAATTAAACGACAATTTGAAGAGAATAATCTAGGATGTCGTCAACTATGAAAAGTCGATGTAGTGTTAACTACATTAGCTGGTTAAGCTCACGACGATCGATGTTCATCTTGGAAAAATTTGTGCCACAATTCACGAGTCATTTGAAGTTTATGTAATCATTCGCCAAAACACAATAAGTCTCGTGAAGATATATTGTAAAGGTGGTCCGTTAAAATATGGTATAATGAATGATAATAATAATGGAGCCGGCGACGTGTGTAAAACCCAAATTTTTAGGGGTTTTACAACACCTACCCGTTATTTTAGGTTCGTCCTCGAAGCATAAAATGAAGTTACTCGTCCAGGGAACAAGTGAGGGCACTTTTCTTTGAACGTGTAATCTTGTGAACTCAAGTTTAGAATCATAGGTGTTATTTAGAATGTAGTTATTAATTGTATGTCTTTGGTGGGTAAAATTGTTAATGCACAACGTAACTTGTCTTTTATGTTTTGATAATTAACTCATTTGTTCCTTCTATTTTGTATTATGGCCTTTATGGCATAAGTGGTTATTTTTTTAATAAAATTACTTAGGGCTCAAATATAGTTTCAAAAGTGGCAAGATTAACCTATAGGGTTTTTAATTTGCGTTAAATCAACTAGAGTTTCTGTTAAGTTTATAAAATCCATGTTTTGTCCTTAGAGTTTTGCAATTTTCGTCTCGAAATTTTTGGAGCTTATAATATGTTTCAAAAATGAACAATTAAGTCCCTGATACTTATAATATCAAGTTTAGTCCAAGAAATTTAGTAAAAGGTTCATTAAGTCATATTCGAGTTCGATTATGTTTACAAGGTTTGATAAAAATAGGAGAACTCGATTTAAGTCTTAGTTTTACTTAGATGTGCCTCCGGGGCCCCAGTGGGTCTCGATGTGCGTAGATAAAGGTTCATTAACGTTTTTAATAGTTCTTCAAGAGATTTTTTTAGTCTATTAAGCTTCAATAAGATTATGTGATGTTGGGTTAAAAATAAAGTTTTGGCTGGTATCGCTCTTGTGTCAACAATTATAGGCGAAAGGCTTTCTGATATACTTCTAGCCTGTGGAATGCAAACATTAGTTTGACACTAAAAGCTTCACTCAGCGGAATAGTTAAGATTATTGTTGATGGTTATTGGGTAGGAAGTTGCAAAGAATCTGCTTAATTTGTGGTTGAGCTGGGGCGTAAGTGGTGCGGAACAGAGGTATCTCTAATGGTGGAAATAAAAGAAGATAACAAGCATAAAGAAATGCGCATATTATGTGATGCTGGAAGGGTTATGTGTCAACTATTTGTGGTTCAAAATTTGCAAAAAATTTGACTTCTAAAAGGAGGAAGTCATTCATTCTAAGATTTGTTAGATGATGGTATTGTCGAACTAAGTGGACCCGAGAAAGGAAGAAGATTGCCGAAAAGTAGGAGACATCAAATATCTCTTTCTGGAAGATGACAAACATAACCCTACAAAATACACCCATTGTGAGTTGGGCATGTCTTTTATGCTTGGGTTTGTCTTCCTTGTCGAACTAAGAAATGTGAGCTAAGAAGATAGGGCACCTTCTTACCAAGTATTTATGGCCTTGGTACAAGAAATGACACTAAGTCTAGAGTCAATATTGTCTGTGTTACCATCTCCTCGAAAGATCAAAGTTCATTTCCTTATGGCAGATGAACCAGCTTTATTCTCGATGACACCCCCAAAGGGGTCAAATGCAGCGGGAGTGGACACCCCCAAAGGGATCAAATGCAGCGGAAATGAACACCCCAAAGGGGTCGAATGCAGTGGAAGTAGACACCACCAAAGGGGTCAAATGCAGTAGAAATGAACACCCCCAAAGGGGTCAAATGCAGCGGAAGATGAACACCCCCAAAGGGGTCAAATGCAGCAGAAATGAACACCCCCAAAGGGGTCAAATGCAGCAGAAGATGAACACCCCCACAGGGGTCAAATACAGCGGAAGATGATACTTGGATTAAAATAAGTTGAAAATCAATAGCACAATGCTAGGATCCAAAAAATATGAACACAAATCTTCCTTAGGTTTCTTGATGAGAAAGTAATAATGATAAGATATATCTGGAGGAAATCGTGAGTCAACAGGAATGCATTCCATAACTAGATAAATAATAATATCAATAATAAGTTATGTTAAATATATCTAAGCCTATTGGGTTATAAACTTTTATTAAATTGATAAGCGTCCTCATCCATGTAAAGTAAAAATTACAACTCCATCCGGTGACCTATCTTTTCTTTGTTCAGACGAAAAAGCGTCCTAACTCGTTTTAATAAGAATTTCATAGTCCATCCTACTTAAAAATTCCCGACAAGGCTTATCATTTAAAACAAATATAGTATCTAAGGAAATAGATATAATTAAGATACTTTACAGCCCGTTTGTTTATAATTTTCGTCTTTGGTTGTCCCATTCCACCTTAATACGAATTTATAAATAAACTTATGGTCTGTGGCTTATGGTTTCACCTTTAGACGTCCCATCCCATCTAAAGACGGAATCATAATTAACTTAGGATCAAGAGACTCAGGTTCCATATGTAAAATATAGAATTATAAGTACCTTGATTTGGGTCCCACCACATCATTTAAAGATGCAAACTTATCCAAATAATACCACATGAAATTATCAAAAGCAAAAGGAGTATGACTCGTTAATAAGTTGTGTTCCGTAAGTAGGTATTCATATTACGTGCTGCTAAAGAGATAAGGGTGGGGGTTGAGGCAAGGATCTCCTTGGTTAGATCTCATGTGCCAAGTGTAGCTTCCTTGACAAAACCTAAGTGTCCCTTAATCTCCCTTTCTTTTTGCCATGTAGAAGTGACCAAAAAAGGAGGCAAGAAATTGCCATGTGTTGTGTGAAGGTTTAGCCAATAGACAACCATGGATACACCCAAATTTTTACAGGAAAAGTGCATGCATACATGCATGTACACGACTAGAAACAGAAGTGAGGTAGAAACATGTTAAATTTTTAAGTGTTGCGTATAAGCACAAGTATAGGCATTGTATCATATAGTTCCTTCTAGTAAGGTATATATATATATATATATATATATATATATATATATATATATATATATATATATATATATATATATATATATATATATATATATATATATATATATATATATATATATATATATATATATATATATATATATATATATATATATATATAGTGGAACTTTATTTGCAGAACCCATTTAAGTGACAGAACTTGCAGAACCCTTTTATTTACTCCTAATATAGCATAAAGTACAATATGTTAATGCAAAAATGGCAGTTTTGTTAATACATACAATTTAATTTCTATACAAAATTTAAATGAAGGGCAAATTAGGAATTTTAATTTTCCATAAATTAAAATTCCTCCAGATAATTGTAATTTTTATTTAACCTAATAAATCCTAATTTATCTCCAGAAAAATAACGCCGCTCCATTATTCTCTTCTCCTCTGCTCCTCCAACCAACGGATCACAAAAAACAGTCACCATTGATGAACCAATAAAACCACAAAAAATTGCCACGACGCATCTCTTTCGAGATCCATCGTTCGGAGAAAAAAATAAAGATCACGAATCCGTTTAGATCGAACAAGCATAACACGAGATTCAAAGATTACTATCGCTATACAGGTATGTCCTTTAATCTTTTGAATAGAAGTCCCAGATCTTCCAACCGTTGCAGAAGATATCGGATCCAAAACGATTATTAATCGTGTATATGATCGAAATCATTTGAATAGAAATACAAGATCTTCTGATCTATATCCTCTTTTCTTATAACCTGCATCTTTCGATTTATAAAGTTATTTTGACAAGCTGTGGTGGTTGTGTTTGCAGCCGGCAAGATGCGCGCGTGGTGTTAGTGATATGGAAAACGGATTCGACGGCGGGTTTATTGGAGGTGAGTAGCCAACAAAATTTGACAACAAAACCGTTTTTTGATTATTCTCGTTAATCTTTTTATGTTTCGAGATATTCCCAGGTTAATGTTTAACTTGTGAAACATGTATGTTTTTACATTACAAGAAGCATGTATGTTTTACATTAAAAGAAACATGTATCGTATAATCCTAAAGTGTGAAACATGTATGTTTTACATTACAAGAAACATGTATCGTATAATCCTAAAGTGTGAAACATGTATGTTTCTGCGCGGAAACATCTATGTTTCTGCGCGAGAACATGTATGTTTCTGCGCGCGGAAACATGTATGTTTCTGCGCGAAAACATGTATGTTAATGTGCGAGAACATGTATGTTTATGCGCGAAAACATGTATGCTTATGCGCGGAAACGTCTATGTTTCTGCGCGGAAACATCTATGTTTCTGCGCGAGAACATGTACGTTTCTCCGCGAAAACATGTATGTTTCTACGCAAAAACATGTATGTTTCTGCGCGGAAACATGTATGTTTCTGCGCGAGAACATGTATGTTTCTGCGCGAGAACATGTATGTTTTCTGCGCGAGAACATGTATGTTTTTGGCTAATAAGAAACATGTATGTTTTTTGGTTAATAAGAAACATGTATGTTTTTGGCTAATAAGAAACATGTATGTTTTTTACATGTGCGAGAATTTTTTTGTAATAGAAGGGTATGCATTTTTTAAACATATATGTTTCAGAAAGTGTGAAACATGTATTTTAACATTATAAGAAGCATGTATGTTTCTTATGTGTATGAGGGGTATGCATTTGAAACATGTCTGGAACATATATGTTTTAGAAAGTTTGAAACATGTATATTTTACGTTTTAAGAAACATGTATGTTTTAAGTAGGGTTTTTTTTATCGTTATTATAAAAAAATATGTTTTGTTGTTATAAAAATATTTATGTTATAAGAAACATATGTGTTTTATCGCTCGTATAAAATTAATGAAAGAAATGTGTATATATGTTTGTGATTTGATTTGTTTTTGTACATGTTTGTTTCAGATATATGAAGATGATGAAAGATGATGATGTCATTTGAAGACTTAGAAGTAGATGAAAGATAATGATATCATTTGAAGACTTAGAAGTAGATGAACACATACACAAGTGAAGATAATTTGCCATTTATAGACAAATACAACTGTTGTATATATGATTTTTTTGTACTTGTTATTAAATGAAATGTAATATGTATGTACATGAATATTTTTTTTATTTATAAAGGTTTAGGTTATTTAATATTTGTTTCAAATTCAAAAAAGTAATACACACAATAAAAAGATGTATATGTACGTTCATATAGAAAAAAACATACATGTTTTTAAGAGAAAAACATACATGTTTGAGAAAAACATTCATGTTCTTAAATTTTTTAAAAATATGAATGCTAAAAAAAAGAAATTTTTTTTTTGAAAAAAAGCGACATTTAATGAATTTTGAAAACGTTTTTAATAAAAAATAAGTAAAATGTATGTTTTACTATTATGCCCTTTTGATTTAAATTAAATCTATTAATAATACTAAATTATGATTGGTTGAAAGGAGTTCTGCAAGTTCTGTCAATAAGATTGGTTCTGTAAATAAAGTCCCCCTATATATATATATATATATATATATAGGGTAGGGATACACTAAAAAGTCCCTTAAAATAAAAAGTATAGGAAGGATTATAGGAGTGACATGTGTCACTTAGCCACATCATCATGCCACATAATCATCACACCTCAACACCTAAAAAATTTTGAATTTTTAAAAAAAAAATCGTAATTTTTTTTTTTGGAAAAATTTTATTTTTTGAAAATAAAATTTCGAAATTTTTTTTTCCGAAAATTTTTTTTCAAAATTTTTTACCGAAAATTTTTTTTTCGGAAATTTTTTTTCAAATTTTTTTTTAAAATAATCTACTGCATCACAGTTATATGTTTGATGCATCAAATTAATAAGTTAATGCATCACATAATTAGTTACTGCATTAAGTTCGGTGATGAACTAAAATGCAGTAAGTTATTAGTGTGATGCATTAACTTATTAACTTAATGCATCAAAATATAAAATTACGATGCAATAGATTATCTTTTGTTTTACTTAAAATTTTTAAAAAATTGATGCATCAACTTAGGAAGTTAATGCATCACTGTAATTAGTTACTGCATTAAGTTCGGTGATGAACTATAATGCAGTAACTTATTACTGTGATGCATTAACTTATTAACATGATGCATCAAAATATATAATCGCGATGCAGTAGATTATTTTTGGTTTTATTTTAAAATTTTTAAAAAAATTGAAATATTTTTTTCGAAAAAAAATTTTAAAAAAAAATTTTGGAAAAAAAATTTTGAAAATTTTTTTTCGAAAAAAAATTTCGAAAAACTTTTTTCGAAAAAAAATTTCGAAAATTTTTTTCAGAAAAAAAAATTTGAAATTTTTTTTTTTAGAAATTTTTTTTTCTGAAAAAAAATTTTCGAAATTTTTTCTTAAAAAAATTCGAATTTTTTAAAATAATGACATGTCATCATTTTGTGGCATGGTGATATGGCATTGTGACACATGTCACTCTCACAATCCTTCCTATACTTTTTATTTTAAGACCCCTTCTCATTTTAACCCATGGATTGGGGTAAAATGAGAAGGGGTCTTAAAATAAAAAGTATAGGAAGGATTGTGAGAGTGACATGTGTCATTATGCCATATCACCATGCCACATAATGATGACACCTCACTATTTTAAAAAATTCGATTTTTTTTGAAAAAAAAATTCGAAATTTTTTTTCAAAAAAAAAATATTTTCGAAAAAAAAAATTCTAATTTTTTTTTCGAAAAAAAAAATTTCGAAATTTTTTTTTACAAATTTTTTTTTTCAAAAATTTTGTTTTTCTATTTTTTTTTCGAAAAAAAATTTTCGATATTTTTTTGGAAAAAAAACATTTCAACTTTTTTTAAAAAATAAACAAAAGATAACCTACTGCATCGCAATTATATATTTTGATGCATCATGTTAATAAGTTAATGCATCACATTAAAAGTTACTGCATTATAGTTCATCACCGAACTTAATGCAGTAACTAATTACAGTAATGCATTAATTTATTAAGTTGATGCATCAAACATATAACTGTGATGCAGTAGATTATTTCTTTTAAATTTTTAAATAAAACAAAAGATAATCTACTGCATCTATAGTTCATCACCGAACTTAATGCAGTAACTAATTACTGTGATGCATTAACTTATTAAGTTGATGCATCAAACATATAACTGTGATGCAGTAGATTATTTTTTTAAACTTTTAAATAAAACAAAAGATAATCTACTGCGTCGCAATTATATATTTTGATGCATCATGTTAATAAGTTAATGCATCACATTAATAAGTTATTGCATTATAGTTTATCACCGAACTTAATGAAGTAACTAATTATGTGATGCATTAACTTATTAAGTTGATGCATCAAACATATAACTGTGATGCAGTAGATTATATTAAAAAAAAAAATTCGAAAAAAAACTTTCCGAAAAAAAAAATTTCGGAAAAAAATTTCAAAAAAAAAAAATTTCGAAAAAATTTTTTCGAAAATTTTTTTTTATAAAAAAAAAATTCGTAAAATTTTTTTTAAAAAAAAATCGAATTTTTTTAAGTGTTGAGGTGTCATGATTATGTGGCATGATGATGTGGCAAAGTGACACATGTCACTCCCATAATCCTTCCTAGACTTTTTATTTTAAGGGCCTTTTTAGTGTATCCCTACCCTATATATATATATATATATATATATATATATATATATATATATATATATATATATATATATACATAACAGCAAGTTCAAACATTTCATAAAAATGTAGTACATGAGATAATGCTCTCCAGTCTGTTTCTAAATGATATAATATGTACTGTTGTTGTAAATCCGTGTTTGTTATGTGGCCAGTTAGTTGTCCAAGTAGTCAAAATAGACTAACAGGTTCATAATTATTAAATAACTATGAAAAGATAGTATGCTCAAGTAGAAATAACACTTCATGAAATTATGCAAAGGTGGTGATAATTAAGTTCTAGAATATTGAGTACAATGGTTTATAAAACAAAATGGTAAAATCAGGGATTTATAATATAAGGATATATTATAATAGTTATCAAATAAGTATAAGGAACAATCAGCGTATAAGCTTAAACTGATACAACAATCAATCGTGAAGGATTTTTAAAATCTTAGTATAAGATTTTTAGGATTCATTTGGATCTCATTACATTTTTCAAATCGTTTTTAGGCGGTTATTAATGTTACTGTGTTTTAGTTAAATACATCGTTGTACAAGTATTAATAACCTCCATTTAAATTTGTTATTAATAATATCTTTTAAGTAAAAAAATAATTTACTTACAATTGTTGTATTTTACTTTTATAATCTATGTACATTAAATTTTATATAATTATATATACAGTTTATAAAAACAATAATACTTTATTTAAATTAATTTAATGTCCCCAAAGTTTCCGCAAGTTAATAAATAGCCCTTTGATTACAAGTATGAGAAAATGATGGTTCTAGTCCTTTTAGTTTAGGATTTATTCAAGTTTTAATAAGTTAAATGAATAAAAGGTTTTAGGGTTTGTTTAAGTTTCAGACATAGGCAAAACAAGTCCTTCCATATTTTATTAAATGTACACTTTCCGGATCTTGGTGCTTTTAGTCCTTAGGGCTTCTAAATGTTTCGGCTAATTACACAATTAGTCCTTAGAGTTATAAAATGACAATTTAACTTTTGGGAATTTGCATAAATGGTCCTTTTTTTTTGGTAAAGGGACTCCAATCCCGGTAAAATATATTCCCAAAAAGCGATGAAGTACAATGGAATGTAGCTGCAATGCTACATTAACCTCAAGCACACAGCTTGAACAACCACTACATCATATGACATGCCATATGATAATTACATTACAAAACTAATGACACCTATAGGAAAGAACCACCTACAGGAACATAAACAAAGAAAATAAGCAAACATAATGATTAATGAGGAGTGCGAGTATCCGGCTGACGAGTTCCATGGCGATCATCAATCACAATGTCTTCATCAGTCTCACTATCCGCATTAAGCACATCATTAGAATGACCAAAGCCATCCTCCCAAACAGTCCCATCATCCATCATACCACTCAAAGCACCAAAAGAGTTTTTGCTGCTCGTACCCGGTTGACTAGAATCAAGAGCCAAAGACTTGTTATTAAGAAATCCACGCTTAAGAATAGAACCATCTTTCTTAGGAGCATTCTGAACAGTAGTACCTGTAGGATCATTTTTCTTAGGCTTATTCGCCTTAGAACTATCCCCTTTCTCAACAGCACGGTAATAAAGATTAAGAGGTGGTTTAGTAAGTTTAATACCAGCAACCTGGAGTTGCTTATTCTTACCCTTTTTCTTTCTATTGTTCACAACCTTATAACCCTCATTATCAATCTCATTAGCTACCTTATTATCGTCCACATTAACAATCGTATTAATGACATCCTTAGGCAATTTCGGACATTCATCATCATGATGATCAAATATACAGCACATCGAGCAGCGGGGGGGAGTCCACTCGTACTCTATACCAATCTTAGCCATCGTATGTCCCTTATCCTTACCAATAGGAATAGCAACAACTAAAGAATCCTTAGGAGGATGATCAGCAGAAATCTCAATTAAAACACGTAGATAGGTACTCCTTCCCCATGAAGATAGGCACATCTCACTTGTATAAGAATCAAGAAGAATAGGCCTCCCAATCTGAGTAGTGATTAGACTAAGACCCACCTCCGAATATGCAACTATGGGAACATGATGCAATTTGACCCACACCGGTGCTTTCCTAATCTCCTCCTTCACAAGTAAAGAATCCGGAGACCATATATTCAAAATCAGAGGAACCATACGTATTAACCATGGCCCACTCTCAATAACTCTTTCCATTCCAACTTTAGAATCAAATTGAAATAAAAAGAACTCACCATGAAGTTGGACACGCTTGATTCCAAATTTCGCCCACGCTTTCTTAACATAGTTTTCAACCAAAGGAAACGCCAATCTCTTCCCTATAAAATGACCATATAACGTATGCGTCAATCGTGCCCTAACCTGATCAACCACATCGAGAGGAAGAGTAACCGCTGCCCCTTCAACATGTTCTCCATTACGGAGTTCTTTTACACGTGCAACTCTTTTAGCTTGACCATGTAACATGGACGCAAAAGAGGGTTTTGGAACAGCAGTTGATGGTGCAGGAGCCCTTACATTCTGCTCGGATGGAATCGTATCAGCCATACATGGAGTAACAACCCTTGTATCATTCTGAATATCATGATCATTAGCCATACTCGTACCTTTAGGCAATGCATCAGACTCTCTAGTCGTTCCAACCTCTTTCAATACTGGCTGCTTGAGTGAACTTGCATCCGTATGTACCTGGTTGGAGCATTCTGTCCCATCACCATCATGTATCTCGGTCGATACATGTTTGGGCTCACCGTCCAACCCTTCTGTAGTGTCACCCCCAATCGATGAGAGAACACCACTCGATTCATAATCATTAATCATGACTCCATCCTGACGTGACGAGGTATTGGAAACCCTAGACACCTCAGAAGTCTTGTCAGGACTATTTATGTGATTCGCTTGTTTTAAACGCGACATGCGCGCATGTAACCCGTTCCAATCGATCGGCGTAACAGCGATCTTCTTCTCCATGACACATTAACCGGAACGAAAACACCTCTCTCTAATACACAAAACAATCAATCGAAACAGAAGACTACCTAGGGCAATCGAAACCCTAGATCAAGGACCAATCACAGCACACCATTGCAAACCCTAATACATTAATAATAAAAAACCCTAATTTCTTAAAAAGTAATAAACGGCGGCTACCAAGAGTTTTATCACTAAATCAAAAAACCGATCATAATACGAATCAAATCTTTCAACCAACCAAGGACCAGTCCCACGCTTGATAGGATTCTGTTTGGACAACTGAATTAAAATCAAGAGTCACAAAAGAAAACAAATCAATACAATGGTACGGTTATGATAGGTGTAAAACAGATTGGAATTAGACAGTTTATTTAATTAAGATGAACGGAAACCATGGTAGAAGCTGCCGGAAATCACCAAAAAGAGAGAGAAAAAATTAGGGTTTTCTTGCTACCTACCAAGTGCTGTTTTTGCATAAATGGTCCTTAGTGTTTAATAAGTCACGAATGGCATTTATTAACCCCTAGACATTCAATTATTTACAATATTAGTCCTTGTACTTAATGTTTTATCAAAACAAGTTTCAAATGTCATGGTTTTTCCCCATCGTTTCATTAATTTACATTTTTAGTCCAAAAGTTTTTATAAGTTATATTCATAGTATAAAAACTTTATTAAAGTATAAAATCACTAAGTGGGCTTATTAAATATGCCAAAAGAGCTAGTGGGCTTCCTAATGGGCCTAAACATGTACATTATTAATTCAAGATTAGATAAGTGGGCTCACATGGCACTAAATAGGCCTAATTTGCTTAGTCAATGATTCGGTTATATTTTTATATGGGCTTAACCAGTAAATTAATGGAAATAAATTTAACCAAGGTAATTCATAGATCTAGGGTTTTTACAAGTTTATTATTATTTCAACAAAATTAATCAAGATCTCCAAAAAAAAAATTTATACAATTTTTTTCCAAGATTTTCTAGAATCCTTTTTAGATTTTTATAGGATTTATAAAAATCCATTTAAATTTTTCAAGATTTCCAAGATTTGGTTAGATTCCCAATTATTTCCAAAGATTTCCAAAGATTTGGTTAGATTCCCAATTATTTCCAAAGATTTCCAAAGGTTTGGTTAGATTTCTCAAGATTTTTAGAATCCAATATAGATTTCCCAAGATTTTTCAAGATGTCTAAGATTTAGTTAGATTTTATAAAATCAATTTAGATTTTCCACAGATTTAATAAAATAAAAAAATCTATTTAAAATTTTCAAATATTTAAAATCTTGTTAGATTTTCTAACGATTTCTAGAGATTCTGTTAGATTTCCAAATGTTTCCAAAATTTTTATTTAGATTTCCATTTAGATATTTTCAAGGGTTTGGTGTGTATTAGATTGTTCGTGGTTACAATGCATTGTTCGGGCCATCATACTTCAAAAGCCATTCTATAAACGTTTGAGGAGCAAGGGAATTTTAAATCGTAAACCAACCACTCAGTCAAAACTTAATATCGAGATGGAACATATTTAGTATAAATCTCCATACTAACATGGCATGTTTATATGTTTCATTAAATATCTTGAGTGTTCTAATATTTTTATAATTAATATTAAATAGTCGTAATACGTAAAGCACGTAAAAAGCTAGTATCTAATACTATCTAAATTATAAATGCATAGGATAATGAATGTGCATTTAAATCATATAGTTATGCATGCTCTCTATGATATATGCTCTCTAAGTATGTCCCCTCAAAAACCCGGTTTTGAAATTTTAATCCGGTTATAGTTCCGTTAATAAAATCGAAAAACAATTTTATTTTTTATCTGATTCTCTATAACCAAAAGCTCTGATACCATTCTGTGACGCCCCCAAAATTGGGTGTCACTTAGGTAGATCAAAGAACAAATGACATACAAAGCATCGATCATAGTTATATGACTTTTGAAATACAATTGATACCAACATTAATTTAGTACAATCATTTAAATCATTGAATATCAATTGTTACAAATATCCTAGTAAAACGATAGATTCCCATTCATTTTCATGCTCATAAATGATGCTCAGACCATGCTCAATTAATCCAGCTTAATTTCCTGAGAAAAACATGCTTAAAACAGTCAACATAAATTGGTGAATTCATAAAGTTTTTAAAATCATAGTTTAGGACTTTAAAATGTCCTACATAGTGTTGTACAATGTTTGATATAAAAATCAAGTTCAAATTTTTAAGTTATTCCATACGGTGTTGTACTAAGCAATATAAAATCAAGTTTTGGTACGCAAACATCATAGATAGTATCATTGCACAAAGTTATATACTATAAAGTAATTACATTTCCTCCTATTGCCTAAAACTGCGGCTTAACTTCCTTAGTTCTCAACAGATGAGAACCCGATGCCTTAAAAAAGGCTCCCAATCCCAGTTCCAACATGGTATACATCTGTTGTCCCGGCCAAGGCACAATGAGCGCTACTCACCCAGATGGGGATCGTAAATCCCAAATAGATCTATTTATAACAATTAATTAAATTGCAATAATTTCAACAGTTTCTACAATAGCCAAATGTAATTAAAGATAACACTTCAGTTTGCGTTCTATAAAATAAATTACAATCATATTATCAAAACAAGTTACAGTTATTTAATAGCATGTCTCCCCTCGCGGGTAAGTAAAAACATAAAAATAGTGAAATACGAGGCTATGAACTCACCTGAATAATACTGCTCAGGGATGATCAAGTATACAAGTCACAAAGCACACAGTACATCGAATACCTAAGTAATTGAGTAGGTCTCAGTATATGCATAAATAATAATTGCATGTAGTTTAATTAGTTGTACGTTCATTCTCGTTATTAATATATCACAGTATATTTAATTATTTATATATACTGTTTTGACGATGGTTAAGTGTGCATGTTGTTCGTTTACTGTTTCCGTGTACCCCCGATGTTTATAAACATGTACGATATTTTAGTCTTTATAAATAAATTATTAAATTTATTTAATAGTTTATAAGATTTCCAAAAATAATTAATAAGAAATTATTACTAATTAATCCTGATTTAAAACATGTTTCTCGTTGGCTAGTCAAGCTAACAGTGGGTACTTTAATGAAAACAGTGGGTGTAATAACTATCGGTGGTAACAGCGGTTATGTTTAAGGAACACAGTGGCTATAAATAAGCTAACAGTGGTAAGTTTTGTTAATATTAAACTAACGGTGGCAAAATATGGTTAACGGTGGCTAGATTTAAGAAGTCAGTGGTAATATTACTTTATTAAGATTTATGTTACAGCGTAAATATACCCCTATCGTTACAAGTCCGCAATCTAACATGCACTTGTCGTCATCAACAGTCCCAAACGCCCCTTACAACAACATGAATCTTATCAGCAGTCCCAAACGCCCCCTTACAGCAACATGCATCTTATCAGCAGTCCCAAACACCCTCACTGCCATTCTAATCAACAAATCCAAACACTCCCACTGTTGTTATAATCCGTAGATCCAAACGCCCTTTACAGATTTATATAACAGCCAGGCCAACCAAACACCCCTGTTGTTGGTCACGAATGCACCAGGTTGTGTTGTTGCTGGTAACAACATGCAGGCTGTGGAGTAAACAATGGCGGCGGCCATCTACTGGTGGTAGGAGTCGACGACTGTGATGATGGTTATGGCGGCTGTAGGTGGGTCTAGGGTGGTTCGTGGCTAAGACCACAACTATAACAATGGTGGTGTATGTGATGGATATGGTGGTAATAATAATGGTGGCAGGAGGCTGGAGTATAAGATGATGGTGAGGGTATGGTGCCACGGTGGTGGCTAGGAGCCACAAAATAGGTGGCGGCTGGTGGCTGATGTCCACAGATAGTGGTGGCAGCGTGTGGCTGATGGCCACGAATAGTGGTGGCAGCGGTGGTGGGTGGGTGGATGGATGTTGGTGGTGTGAACAACAGTGGCGGCTGGCCTTGGTGGTCACAAAACACCACGATGGTGACTGATGACAACAACAACATAGTGGGGTGACGACATGGTGATGAAGGTACACGGCTATAGCCGTGTACGTGGTGAGGGTGGTGATGGACGAACTGTAGTGGTGGCACAACAGAACCTGGTGGCTGTTGTGGAGGATCACGTATGGTGGTGGTTCACATCATAGATATATGGGATCCATTGATATAGGGTGACAACAGAATATTCTATGGTGGAAGGAATACTCGCCGAATAAGTGGTGGCTGCCACTTTTAGATGTGTGTGTGTCTTTTAGGTTTAGGGTTAGGGTTGAAATGAATAAGAAACCCTAATTTCTAACTGTATATGTGTTATTCAAAGTTTTCTAAAAGCATAGTGAAAGGTTCTTGATAATGCAGGGACCAGAGTGTAATTTTTATTATAACTTTCGTCAATAATTGGTTCTGGGTTCGTTTACATTTTATAAAATTAGATTCGTTTTACAAAATTTGCGCCAATGACTTTAAGATGACTTCTTCAATAAAATGAAGTATTTATATGACATATAGTTATGAATAATGTGTTCGTTCAATTTAAGTGATGATTATTTATCGTTTTAATAAGTATATCGTTTTAATAAAAATAAGTATATCATTTTAATAAAAATATAACTTCTCATTAAATCTCTTCGTACATTATTACAATGAAATATTAAACAATTTAATAAATCGTTCTATCAATTATCTCGCAACAATAAATTATGAAATTAAAATTTTAAATTGTCGGTACGCAGATTGTGCAACTTTTCAGATTTTGTCATAAATGTCTTGTTTTCAAATCCAGTAAGTTTTGTATCGTTCAAAATAGATTTTGAAATATGATTTACTATTATTTAAAGTACGGAAAATTTTCGGGTATTACACCATCGACGAGCCGTTTTGAGTTTCGTACTCGAAACTCGAACGTTATTATTATTTAAAGTACGAAAATTTCTCGGGTGTTACAATATAAGACTAATAGCAACAGAATAACATAAGTTCTAAGCAATCTGGATTCATGTTCATAAAACTAGTTTTATAGTTTGAAAAGACTTATGTTTCTATGAAAATCTGTTTAATTAGCCAACTAGCCAATATAGGTCATGAGGTTCCACCATGCATGAATACTTGGAGGGGAGACCTCGTCATGCAATTGGAGGGGTTGCCTCTAATTAAATAGTCTGGGTAGGAGGGATCAGCTCCTAGTGAAGGATGCAAGGCACACATCACATTCACTATGATATTATTGGTAAACATGTAACTAGGATGCACCCATACGCCCCACATGATAACATAATGTAATGGCCAAAGCTGAAAAGGGACGCCACGAGCACTCCCTTCGCCGTGGGGAAGTCATAACACTGGTGCCTCCAGTGTTATGGTTATGGTACCTTGATTGTAGAGTTTTACTACCCTTTAGGAAAAAGGCGTAAAAGCGGCAAGTATTAAGCGTCGATATAGGAAAACCAAGCACTAATGACCCTTAAAGGTGAAAGTTCGTTTCCGAAGGAGGTAAGTGTGTTGTGTAAGAAATGATTAATGATTGTGATTATGATAATGAGAAAAGAAAATAGAAAAGGACGACGGTTACGATTCTAAATTAAACTAAGACGAAAACTCATACACGTAAGATCATAAAAAGTGACGAAATTTAAAAATTAACCTAAAAATTCCTAGAAAATTGAAATAAATCCTAAAAAATGTAATTAGATTTTACAAAAAATCAAAATTCACTCAAACCTTTTATTAATTTAATATTAATTTTTTAATGCTAATTAAAGCCCAAAAAATCAATTTAATTAACAAAAAGCCAAAAATGAGATTTTTCACTTTGTAAACCTCTAAAATATCTTAACTAAATTAAAAACAGCTTTTGAAAATTTTAAAATTAATTAAAACTATTTCAAAATGATTAAAAACTATAAAAAACCTATAATAATTCTAAAAATTAATCTAATGACGAGAAAATTAATCTAAATGTTTTAAAATTCCTAACTTAATGAATTTAAGCTATGAAAAATGAAAAACTTGCAAAAATCTTAAATTTAATTTTTCTAATAATAAAATAATATTAAAATAATATTAAAAATCCAAAATTTATGAAAAATTCTAAAATGTTGCAAACTAGTTTATTTTAACTTGAATAAAACAGAAATGAACTTGAAATACCAAAAATCCCCTTATTGGGCCTCCAAATGGGCTAAATAGCAAAACAGTCCCTTAATGGGCTTAGATTTGGTCTAATAAGAAAAAGTCCACCAAATAAGCCCAAAATCTCATATCTGACTCAAAATTCAATTTTAAACACAAAATTTCAAAGGCCCAAAAGCTGAAAGTGAGCTTATCACAGCTTATTTCAAAGCAACTTATTCTTAATGGGCTTTTTGGCCCATTAAGCTATAAGTTGATGCCATAAGCTGAAATTTGACACACAACCTTCTCTTGACCTAATTAAGCTGTTTGTAAAAAGAATTTTTGAATAAGCCCAAGAAATAAGCCTGAAATAAGCAAAAGCTCTCTATAGAAAACGACAAAATAGTCGTTTTTGAGTTCTAGACCAATTCAAGGGCTGATTCTTGTTGCAAAAGATTTCAAATGACAAAACTAAGCTTAATAATCAAAAAGATTTCCAAAAAGTACACTGAATAAGCTGGAATAAGCAATAAGCACTTATGATAAAAGTCAACTTAGTTGGCTTTCTAGTCAAACCTAAAAGTCAAACCCTAAAAAGCTCTAGATTAGTCAAATGGGTCAAATAAGGAAGATTGATTACAAAAACAAAGTTGTTGCAAGTCTGGATAAGATAGAATAGCTTATGAATAAGCTTTTTGAAAA
Source organism: Glebionis coronaria (assembly GCA_025667525.1). Lineage (NCBI taxonomy): Eukaryota > Viridiplantae > Streptophyta > Magnoliopsida > Asterales > Asteraceae > Glebionis > Glebionis coronaria. Next base: position 341,012,981 of record CM046877.1, read on the forward strand.
TTAACACTAGCAGGGGCTAGTTTTGGGTGTCCAGTAGTGGGTAAAGTTGCCACTGCTTGACTATCTTGACTTTTTGTCTTTTGTGGATTTTTGTTGGATTCAAGGCACACAAAGGCACCCTTATAACCAGTGAGTTATAAGGAGTCAATCACAATCAAATAAACACAAATCCTAACAGCCAGTTAGTACAGTTTAATCAAAACATGCCCAGATATGATATAAAGATGAACATAAACAGTTATGAACAAGAAAAGCAGATTTAGCAAGAATAAGCCAACCAAATTGAACCAAATGCACACAAAAGCTTAGATAAATTCAAATGAACATAAATCAACTAGTTTCATGCACTGATTCAAAGTTTAGACAAAGATTCAAGCTATAAAAGTTACTGGTGAACAATGAACAAAAAGATTATGAACTTTGCTGATGTACTTGACCACAAGCCCAAATTCAAACCCTCAAATCTTTCAAACAGGTTATATAAACTTTGTTGAAACAGTTGTTAGCCCTAAAAATGCATACACTCTAGGTGTTTCCAAAATCTTAGGTCAAAACAAGCAAAATCAAACAAGTTATAGCACACAATCAGATTTGATGTTTCAAAGAGCAAACTTGGCAAATATCAGAACTCAAGCACTTGTATAACATATACCAACACTTACAAACACTTAGCACCTACTCAAATTAGCATTCAAAGCATAAAACAGTAAACCCAAACACCCCTTAAACTTTTTAAATCAAAATTTAACAAAGCAAATGTGTATTTCAGGTCAAGCCAAGCCTAGATATGCATCATAACATCATTCTCATGCATAATCAACAAGATTCAAGCACCAAGAACAACACATACAACAGCAGAATACCAAATAACTTAAAATAAGTATTTTTAACAAGTTTTGGGTAAGAAGGCTCAAACCTCATGAATGTACATCCACACTCACGAATTTTTGAGCTTATGTTCCTAGCTTAACAAGGCACAAGATTCCACAAAGCTGCTAAGAGTAACAAGAACAAGCAATATATAAAATTGAAAATTGAAAAAGAAAAGCTGATTAATGCAAAATTTGTACCACTCCTTGATTATCCCCAAACCACAAGCTCACAACACCTTGTTAATCTTCTTATCAGGGTGCTATGATCACTTGTAATCCAAAATTCCAAGGATGTACCAAAAAACTTAGCAAAATATCAGATTTTAGAAAATTATGCAATTTCTTGCACAAGCTTTGAAAACAGGTTTTAAGACATAACAATAACAAACATTAACCAATAACAAGAGTATAATAAGGTTGGCACTTGAAATTCCACAAACAATTCAAACACTTTTCATGAACTTTGAAAGAGGATTTACAGAATGTTGACCAAAGAAAAACCAAGAGCAAATTTTAATGTATTGAGTCATATGCCTTATATAAGCTACATGAATACTAGAAAAGCTGAAAAAACTATAAACCCTAAGTTGTAGAAGTCCCAAAATACCCTTGCAGAATTTGAATTTTCTTGGTATCATGTGAACTTTCCTTGGCGTTTTGTTGATGTAAACTTGGTGGAATTTGATCAAAGGGCTCACATGAAGCTTAAAATGTAAGCTTGTTTGTGGATGGTCGGATTGCTGGCATGTTTTTGGCATCTTCCTCAAAAGTGTTGCAGGGGACTTATCATGTGAGCTTGTGAGTGGTGAGGTGGCAAGTTTAAGGTGTGGGTTATGTTTATGACATCATTAATCATAAATCTGGAGATTATGGGGGTTTGATTGTTGCTTAAACACAAATACCCATTTTGTGTTCTTGAGTGAATAGTGGTGGTTTTGATTCGGATTAATGTTTGAAAACATGTTAACCGCCACTTTTATTTAACTAATTAAGATTAGTTAAAAATCTGGTGTGAGTGGAGTGTGATGTGGCAAATTCGTGTGGTGTGATTGGTGGAAAAGGTGAGTGGGACACATGGCAGCCACTGGTTGGTTAAGGTAACTATCTTGTCTTGGCAACTTTTCCCCCTTGTCTTCTATTCTTCTTTCAATTTAGGTTTAAACAAGTATAATCCGAATTCCCTTTGTAAATAAGTTTTACTTTTTAGACTTTTGCCCCAAAAAGTTTTGTAAAGTATTTTTAGGGGTATTTCTTGCCATTTGATGATTCTTCAAGTGTTGTTTTTGGCATTTCTTCATTCTTCATGGTCTTGACTTGTATGATTGACTTTATGGAGGACTAATATTGACAAATCTTCATTAATGAGGGACCATTCTTGCCAATTCTTCAAAGTGGATGGTCTGTTTTGTAATTTGACAAACTTTAAGGACCAATCTTGTAATTATGAATATACAAGGGTTTAAAGTGTCAATTCTTCAATATTGGAGGACCCTTCTTGTACAATCTTCAATTCTTGTCATACTTGTAATATTTTTGGTCATTCCGTTGATTCTTGTCCGAAAATTGTTAAACCTATAACGGTTGAAAAACTGACAACTCATGTTGATAATGATGGGTTCCAACAAGTGCAAAGCAAGAGGAAGAAGTACAAAGGTAATTTAGGGAATCAAGTTCCGAGAGGTGTTCCATTGAGCAAGGGTTTCCAAGCAGGTAAGACGGTTGTTTTTCGCCCGAAAACTCACTTGGATACTACAAGTACTAGTGCTGATAATAGTAGTAAGTTGAATACTAAATCTGGTCAGTTGCAGCAGTCTAGCAATCTTAATGGTCCGAACAAGGCTAAAGCTCAATTGAGCAGTGTTTCTACATCTAATAAATTTTCATCTTTGTCCATGCCTGGTATTGACGAAGGGGCTCAAGTAAGCGAGGAAGATAATGAGGAGGAGGAGGGAGTCGAGGTCGTCTTTGATGAATCGGTGAATCTTCTCGATACTCATATTGGGGCAAGCACTCCTTCTGGCTGATCCCATGTTGATATTTTATTATTTTCCTCGTAACTTTATGTTATCGTCTTGGTTTTTGTCTAGTTTATATTTTTCCAGTATTCTAGACTAGTTAATGTTTATGGCCTGTCGTAAACATTTTGTTTAACAAGCTGCCTGTAGCTTGCGGTTAATGTGGTATTTCAACCACATTCCTTGTACTTCAACGCTTTTTTTGGTTCTATTTACCGGGGTCATTGCTACCCTTTTACCAAAAAAAATACAATCTTCAATTCTTCAAGGGTTATTCTTGGAAAATCAACACTAGGGCTTGGTTCACTGTGCGGCTTTGTTTCCCGTGTTCGTTTTTGCTTGTTTCTTGTGATCTTTTGCCATTTTCTCAATATACGTACCAAAAATACGCATGGAACAAACACAAGCATATATTTGGCATATTTCATGATATTTTATGCATTTTAAGCCCATTTTGGACGATGAGACTATGTATAAAAGTAGTCTCATCATTCCCCTATACTAAACCATAGTCATGCCCTCACGCAATGCTAGAATAAAGTATCGTAGCATCTCCAAAATTCATTTTTATGCACTTTTATTGAATGATAAACTTGCTACACTACTACTATTGCTAATACTTGTGTTTTAGACATAATGTATGATTTTGTCGCAAAATGGGACGTTTAGGTTCATAGAACAAGAACACGTTAATGCTTCGTTAAAAATAATTTTGTCGTCCTCGATTATCAACCCAATTCCATGCCAAGCGTGAAACGAGATGATTTTCTTTTTTTTGGTAAAGGGTTTCCCCGGTAAATATATTAACCAAAAAAGCGTTGAAGTACAAAGGAATGTGGCTAAGATACCACATTAACCGCATGCTACATGCAGCATGTTAACACGTGATTATGTCATGGCATAAACACAGACTAATCTAGAACTACAATTCAAGTAAACTAGAAAGAAACCAAGATGCAAACATGAAGTCACACATTGTCTTCAGCTTCCACCAACAGCATAAAAGGAGCAAATGATATCCAAATGAGCTTGCCTCCTTAAAAAACCTTGCCAAAGAAAACCCAGTGGGAAAAACCTTGGACAAGGAAAAAAGAGTACAACCCTCACCCGGCACTCCCATCATGAAGAACTCTAGAGCTCGGCACCCTCCATTTGTCAAGCAGCAAACTCGACCTGGCAGACAACTTCTTAAAACGAAATGAAATCAACTTCAACCGAATAGTATCACAAATAAGCTGAACAATCTGATCAACGACCAACAACTTTTTCTTGAAAAGTCTTGAATTACGTTCCATCCATATAAAGTACGCAGTAGCATCCAACACAAGATGGGCAAGGATGCTAGGACAAGACTTTCCCTTAGAAATTGGAATAACATAGGCTAAAATATCATCAATCCGAGGGGGGATGCTATCCATATCACATAGGCCCCGAACCTTAGACCAAAACTGCATAGAATAAGAACATTCAAAGAAAAGATGGTCATGAGAATCCGGCACCAATTTACACAACGGACATCGAAGAAGGCTTAGATCCACCAAAGGGCCAACATCCCATTGCCTAAGCCGATCTTGAGTCTTCAATTTTCTTCTAACCACTAACCATATGTGGATAGAGTGACGAGGAATACAATGAGCAAACCAAACAGCATGATACCAATCAACCATCAAAGCCCTATCTCGAATGGAGTCCCAAACTAAAAAAACTGAAAAAGGATGTAGAACCCCATTTATATCCCGCCACATCAAATCATCATCCTGAGCATCATTAATAACAGGGACCGGGATAGAGACAATGTTTGGAAATCTAGCATACCAATCTTGCGGCCACTACCAAATACCATCAGTAATAAGATCCCTTACCTTATTAGATAGAGAGAGCCCCGATCTTGTAATACTTCGAAACGAAAGAATGTCCCGTAACGGACATAAATCTGCCCATTTGTCAAACCACATAGAAGCCAATCTACCATTATTAATCTTGTACCAAATAAATTGACGAATGCGTGGTCTAATCTGTAGAAGTTTTCTCCAGCCCCAACTCATATCACCTATACATGGAACGTCCCAGAAACTTCGATCCTTTAACTTGTAAGAATAAATCCATTTAACCCATAAAGACTCTTTACGAGTGAGAATACACCAGATATGAGAAACCATTAAAGCAGTATTAAAATCAGAAAGCTTACGAATACCAAGTCCACCTTCATAAAATGGAGTACAAACAGAGTCCCAAGCAACTTTAGCCTTACCTTTCTTCATTTCACCTTGACACCATAAAAAGCCTCTCATAAGCTGTTCCAAATCATGAATAATCCAAACAGGTAAGATAAAGACAGACGCCCAGTAGATATGCATTGATGAAAGAACTGAACGAACTAACTGGAGTCTTCCTGCTAAAGAAAGAAATTTATTACGCCAATCATTAACTTTACTCTCAAGTTTTTCAACAAGGACTTTACAATCCCTATATAGAAGCCTGGACGAAATGAGGGGGACACCAAGATATCTGACAGGTAACTCGCCTTCAGCAAATGGCATGATATGTAAAATACTACTTTTAACAGCCGTAGCCACATTACAGAAGAAAACTGTGCTCTTTGGGATACTTGGAACCAAACCTGAAGCTATCTTAAATTCCTCCAACGCATCCATAATAACCTGTACAGAGTCCAAATGACCCCTAGCAAACAAGAAAAGATCATCTGCAAAACAGAGGTTGATAATACGCTGTTGGTCACAACGGTGATGAAAATAAAAAACCTCTGCATTAAGAACCCTTCGCTGCAACATAAGTGAAAGGATCTCCATGACCAACGTGAAAAGATATGGAGATAACGGATCACCTTGCCTGAGACCTCTTTTACCTTGAAACCAGCCATATAAATTACCATTTATGCAGATGGAATATGAAGTAGTAGAAACACACGTCATAATCCAATCAACCATTAAATGGTGGAATCCAAAACCGATCAGAATGTTACGCAGAAACTGCCAGTCCACCGTATCGTAAGCTTTCTGAATATCAACCTTAAAAGCACATCTTGGAGGACCAAAGTTTCTGTGGTAATTCCTCATCAGCTCCTGCGTCAATAAGATGTTATCCGAGATCCTATGCCCCGGAACAAAAGCAGATTGATTAATATTAACCAAATCGCCCAAATCCCCTTTAATACGGTTAGCAAGTATTTTACTAATGCATTTGAAAATAACATTACAACAAGAGATAGGGCGATAATCACTAATCTTATTTGGAACAGACACCTTGGGGATAAGAGAAATAATAGTATGATTAACCTCTTTAAGAAGTTTTCCATTAGAGAAAAACTCCCGAATAGCACATGTAAACTCATCACCCACAATATCCCAAGACTTCTTAAAAAACGCAGCAGTAAAACCATCCAGCCCAGGCGCTTTATCATCACTCATGGAGAATAACGCACTCTTAATTTCAGAATCAGAGATGACTCTAACCATATGGGCAGATTTCTGAGCACCAAGCTTTCAGACAAACAAATCAGACGTATTAAAAGAACCTGAAACACTTGCCTGACCAAGAAACTGCTCGTAATGAGCAACGAAAGCTCCAGGCATAGCATCTCCATCATGAAGCACATTATGAGAATCACGAACCATTTCAATACGATTACGAGCCGCCCTACTCTTAACCGAGTTATGAAAATAAGCCGTATTTGAATCACCTGCATCAAGCCATTCAATTTTAGATTTCTGTCATAAGAAGCGTTCCTCATCAAGAGAAGCTTCCTTAAAAGCAACTAGATAATGAGCATGGTCTTCTTTCAACAGCATATTGGATGGGTCTCTATCAAGGGCTTGTTGAACAACATCTAATTCCACACGTAGTCTAGTAACACGATCATGAAGATTACCCTGTTCAAACATCAGTTTACGAAACGGAGCCTTTAAACCTTTTAAGCGTTTAACAAGCCTAAACATAGCACAACCATGAACATTAGCCAACTATCCGTTAGCTACCACTGCATGAAAACCCTCCTTATGCACAAGAAAATTACTGAATTTAAAAGGTTTAGGCTTAGATTTGCTAATTGTAGGGATTCTTAACACGCAAGGAGAATGGTCAGAAATCCTGTAAGGTTGGAATATCGCAAAACAACCTGGAAACTCATCAAGAAACTTAATGTTAGACATAATCCGATCAATCTTTTTGAGAATACCATCATCACCCTGTGGTTTCTCATTCCAAGTAAACTGTAAACCTGTAGCATTAACGTCCATAACTTCCATAAGATTAACACACTCCTTGAATTCCCGCATGGCAATATTAGGAGTGTAGCCACCGCATGAGTGATCCTCAATATTAAGAGCAGCATTAAAATCACCCAAAACAGCCCATGGCTTATCCCGCATAAAAGTAGCACGAGCAACCAAATTATTCCAGAGACCACGCCGATGGATATAGTAGTTATCAACATAAACGAAAAAACAGAACAACGTACGGTTATCGATGCGCGTTTTCACCTGACAATGCATAACTTGACTTGTTTGAGACAACACCATAACATCCACATTATCATCATTCCAGCCAAGAATTATACGAGTCCCTTTAGGACACAAACCACCATTTGACGTCCACTTCCATCTGCTAAAAATCTTACGACACATATCATAAACACCCGAAGCATCAACATGAGACTCCAAGATAGCACAAACACTCAGATTATTTTCATGAATAACCTGACGGACCTCTATTCTTTTAGGGGATTGGTTCAGACCCCTTATATTCCATGAGGCTATACTAAACATTTAAAACATTCGTGGCAGGAGTGCTTGCCCCTGATTGAGAATTAAGAAGATTAGCAGATTCATCATAAAATTTTTCAACCTCCTCATCATCATCATCTCCACTTAGGTCACCTATATCCCCTGAAAGAGTCCCAAATGAATTCGAAGTAGAAACGGCACTCACCATAGATTTACCTTTATTTGAACTACTAGTATGCAACCCAGATTTGATACCACTATCAACTTTGCTATTATCACGTTTAGATGCATTCGAAGTCTTACCAGGATTAGATGAGTTATCATGTATATGAGCACCAGAAGTAGACGACTTCGGACTAAAAGTAAAAGGATTACCAACCTGGAAGCCTTTGCTTAACGGGACACCTCTCGGAATCTGGCTTCCTTGCTTTCCTTTGTTGTTATGCTTTCTACTACGAACTTGTTGAAATCCATCATCTTGTTCATGTATAACTGTAGGTGCCACTTTAGGGATAACACGTTTAGGACAAGTTTCAGCTGTATGACCAAAGATATTACATGTAGGGCACCTAGGCGGCTTCCACTCATATTCAACTTTAATAGTTTCCTTAGTAAACCCATCACCCTCCAAATCAGGAACACCAATAGTAATTGTCTCATGTAAATCACAATCAGATTTAATTTCAATTAAACAGCGAGCAAAGCTACTACGACCCCAAGATTCTTTACACATAGTGCTAGTAAAAGAATCAAGCATAATAGGCTTACCAAGATATGTAGCAATCAGACTAATACCCTCTTCCTCAAACACTTGAAGAGGAACATCATGAAGTTTAACCCACACAGGAATACAGGTAAATTCTTCTTTACGAAGGCTAGTCTTCATAGTATATATTTTAAGAATAATGGGAGAATTACGAATCATCCATGGTCCACCTTCCAACACAGCTTCATACCCAGATTGTGCATCAAATTGAATGAAAAAGAAACCATTGGAATTCATCATGATCCTTTGACTTATGCCCTAATCACGTACTTAGACTCCCATTTTCCTAAGTGGTATCTCTTATATTTTATTTTTGTCTTGAATGTTTACGAGGATACATTTTTAACTTATGCGATGATAGATATTTAGGTCTAAAAATAGAGTAATAACGGTGTAACCAAGACCATCAAATTAATAACCCCTCCTAATAGACAACGATGTCAAAAAATTAAGTCAACAAGAAGGATCGATAAACACGGTTTTATAACAGTTTTGAACATGAGACTTATTACCAAGATTTTTATACGCCCCCTAACGGATGGGCCTTATTATCATAGGTTTACCTCCATCTTTTATTCAACTTCGCCATGAAGCTTTTATTATGACTTCGTTCTTGCCTTGCCTTTTATTTAACCTCGCCATGAGGTGTTTATTATGGCCAAAGACGTATATCCTCACGCTAAAAGCGAATTTTGGATCTTTAAAGCTTCAAAGATTAAGGCATAATTCACTTTCAATTTCGCATAGATTTTTCGTCCTTGTGAGCTTCAAATTGTTTGCTTGATTTAGGTGAGCACTTGAAATCTTATTATTAGGTGAAGCTTTCGATTATTCGGGTTGCCAATACTACAAAACTGTGACGCTGGCGATACCTTAATGTCTTCCCAATTTAATTACATGGAAGCTACTAGAAAAGACGAGAAACCAACAATCAAGACTAAATCGCTAAGCCAATACTTATTAAGCAAAATATATACAAGCGAAGAGAGAATAAGAAAATAACAAGAACACATGAGTTTCTGAAAGAATATGAGTACTCTACGTTTAGCATAGTAACTTATAATTAACTCTATCATTTCTCGTCCTCATTTAAGAGACTTAGCCTAATACAAAGTTAAGGAATCGAAGCTAAGTGCTTAACACACACGGTCGAGTAAAAAATTACTCTTATTCTCGCCATCGGAAAATCTACATTCGTGTCTTCAAGCACTTCTAAAACATGAGAAATTTTTTAAAATTTGGCCATTTTTAGCCTTATTTTGCAACAAAACGATAAAAAAAGATAAACTTTGGAAAGCGTGAAGGTTAGGCAAGGCAAGTATATATTCACCCCCTCATACTAAAGTTAAACCTTATCCTCAATGTTTCGAGTCTAAGGGTGGGATACTCCCATACTAGAGACGTAGTCGAATGCATAATCTAGCATGGAAAGGGTGTAACCGTTAAATTTAAAGCCGTTTATGAAGTGTGTTATAAACCTAAGGTTAGAACATCAAAGGATATATCATGTGTGGATATCGAGAAATTCTTCAAAGAAAACGATTGAGTGCTCCCATAAAACGAACACGAGAGGCTCCAATCGTGAAGATCATTATCATCTAAATACCACGTATCACAAACAACTACGAAACAAAGGTTGGAAGGGCACAAATCCCCTCACGTTAATACATTAGAAAGTGATAATATGTACATGGATAAGCATGCGACTCCCCCACGAGGCACCTCATTTTTTATTACCAAGTCATGAGCTTGAATCGATCCCCTCAATACTAATTATCATTGGGGAAGGTGACCTGGTAGAGGTAGTTCAAAGAATGAACTTGCCCGCCAAAGTAGTGCTTCAACCTATGTCCATTCACCTTGAAATTAGGTCCATCATTTTGAGCTAGCTCGATGGTCTCATATGTAAGAACTTGGGTGACGGTGAATGGACCCGACCAACGGGATTTCAACTTGCCGGAAAAGATTTTCAAACATGAGTTAAAAAGCAACAATTGATCTCCATTGTTAAAAACCCGGTTTGTAATTTTAGAATCATGAAACTTTTTAGTTTTCTCTTTATAAATCAATGAATTTTCATAAGCAATATCCTTTAATTCATCCAATTCATTTAATTGCATTTTCCGGTGTTTTCCCGTGGTCTCAGTGTCATCATTACAATGATTTAGGGCCCAACAAGCTTTGTGTTCGAGTTCAATTGCCAAGTGCAATTCTTCCCATACACAAGCTTATAAGGAGTGCACCCGATGGGCGTCTTATGAATTGTTCGAAAGGCCCATAAAGCATCGTCTAACTTATCCGACCATGATTGTCGGTTCCCTTCATTCGATCTCTCTAAGATCCTCTTCAACGCTCGGTTTGAAACCTCGACTTGCCCACTCGTTTATGGGTGATAAGCCGTAGAAAGCCGATGTGTAACCCCATATCTCCTTAGGACCCTTTCGAATTGGTCATTACAAAAATGGGTTCCACGATCGCTTATGATCGCACGAGGGGTTCCAAACCGAGAAAACAAATTCTTCAAAAACTTGACTACCACACGAGCATCGTTCGTGGGCAAAGCCTTAGCTTCCACTCACTTGGATAGGTAGTCCACGGGGACAAGGATGTACTTATTACCACGAGATGATGGGAACGACCCAATAAAATCAATTCCCCAAACGTCAAAGATCTCACACACTTGGATGATGTTTTGTGGCATTTCATCGTTTTGTGAGGCTTTGCTTTGACGTTGGCATGAGTCATGACTTGACAAGTGCATGTGCATGTGCATCTCGGTAAATAGTAGGCCAAAAGAAACCGGCATTAAAGACCTTCTTCGCCGTGAGATTAGCACCATGGTGACCACCCGTTGGTCCCTCGTGACAAGCTCTAAGGATATTAGAAGCTTCGGTGCCAAAAATACAACGTCGAATAATTTGATCCGCACAAGTCCGAAAAAGGTAAGGGTCGTTCCAAAAGTAGAACTTGACGTCACGAAATAATTTTCGTTTTGGTTGAGTCGTCATACCCTTAATGATGAAGTTCCCCGCATGGTAATTTGTGATGTCCGCAAACCATGGGGTGGATGAGTCAAGCTTAGAATTCACTACAACAAGTGTCTCGAGAGGAAGTGTTTTTGTGATTTCCTTATTCTCGTACACACTTTGGTGAGGATTGATAGGTGTGTAAACACCCATCCTTTTTACCACTTAACTACAATAATAACCAAGCCAAAACGTGTATTTTGTGTCGTAAATGTCGGAATTATGCGTGGTTTGTGTTTTTGTTGTGATTTAGGACGAAAATGTGAAAAGGGGAGAAAACACAGGCATTCACGGGCTTTTATCGAAGAAAAAGACAAAAGACGAAGTCAAGGAATCAAGAGTGCAATCTGAAGATTTATCGAATAAAAAGTCAAAAGACGGAAGTTTACTAAAAGCCGAAGAACTCAAGTCTTATTTATGAAGAAATTTCAAGACGAGTTTAAAGAAATCCCGAGACAAAGTCATTAAAGTCGAAGAACTAAGAAGATTAAGGACTTAATGATGCAATTAAAGAAAGAAGAAAGAGGGGAGGAAGCTTCCTCTAAGCACCTCCCTAATCTCCTATAAATAGGATTCATTTCATTCCATTTGTTTTTGTTGGCTAAGGTGACAATTAGTCTTCCACCATTTTAATTACTTGTCATTTAATAACATGTCATTTAATTAATTGTCTTGCACCTTTAATTCATTTAAATTCCAAGTAAGTGTTCTTAATTTTGTTGCTTTAATCTTACTTTTACTTTTAATCAAGTTTTCTTTTATCATTCTCCTTCTACTTTTCTCTTGTTTTTGGTTTGTTTTAAAATCGGATTAAGCAAGCTTTTGCTTAATTTCTTGCTTATTTGATTAAAGGTTTTGCCTTTTCTTTTCCTTTTAAGCTTTCATACGAAATAAGCCATAAGTTTGACAATCTTGTGTGCTTATTTGGTATTTGGCTTAATTGTTTTCAAAGTTGTCTTAAAAGTTTCATTTTTCTAAAAGTTTGCTTATTTCGTTTTCTTATTTCGTGTTTGAAAAGGTTTTAAATTTGTTGCTTATTATTTCGTCCTATTTCCATTTCATTTAAGTTTTAGAAATCAGCTTATTAGTTCTAGCTTATTTGGCTCTTGTGCTTATTGCGAATTTTCTCTCCATCGGAAGTAAGGGTTCTACACATTGCGACGACTCTTCTTCTCAACATTCCGATTGTGACAAGTGTGGGACAAGGGTTTTGCATTCCGATCCGGGATTGCGATCTAGAGTAACAACACCCTCATTCCGATCTGGGATTGCGATCGCACATTGCGATCGCACATTCCGACGGCTCTTGAGGTATTTTGAGTCGAAGTGCTGCCCAAATTTGTATAGCAATATTCCGATCTGAACTTATTCCGGTGGGTGTATTCCGATGGAAGTGACATTCCGATAGATTGCTTTTCAATTATTCCGGTAGACCTAGTTTTTGATACATTCCGATAGTTTGGGGTTTAGAACTATCTTTTGCTTTGTTTTGTTTTTTAAGTTACATTTTTAATACTTCGTCAGATTTACTTTTCGCCACGTTTTAATTTTAAGTCATTTAATTAACTTACTTTTTAAAAGTTTTAATATTGCACAATTTAAGTTTTGATTAGGTTTAGTTTTAAATTACCGTCACTTACTTTAACGTTTTGCAATTTAAATATACTACAACGACAAATCTTTGTTTCCACCAAAAGACGATTGAGTCGCACACGTTAACCAATAATCAATTCGATTAGACCACAACAACGAACAATTAATTTTTATACTTGGTGTCAAAAAAATCTTAGTTATCAAATGGCGCCGCTGCCGGCTCTTTTCGTAAAGATTAACGGTTTTCTGTGAGAGACGTGTTGCTTTTTGGGATCCGTTCACTTGTGAGCGTAATTTTCTTGCTTAAAAATTTCCAAAAAATCCATAAAAATTAAAAATTGTTAAAAAAACCCATAAAAATTAAAAGAAAATTCAAAAATCCAAAAAGATTTTATTTTTATTGTGTATATATATTGTCTATTGCTTTGGTATTTTTTTCTTTTGCTTTCGTAGGTGTATGCGTACTAGATCTTCTACTTATCAAGAGCCCGAGACTCGTGAAGATTTAGATATGGCAGGTGTGAACAACAACAATAATCCACCGCACCTCAACAATAACAACAACAATGTTCTTCCACAGCCCGATCTTCGGACAATGGAGGAGCTTTGTCAACCCACCATGTTTGGACTAGGAGGACCGATTGCGCCGATGCAAATCACGGCTCCGGAGTTTTCGTTGAAGCATCACATGATACATCAAGTGCAAACTAATCCATTCCGAGGAATGCCTGATGATGATGCCAACAAACACCTCGACAAATTCATTACAATCACTCAAAGCATGAAGTTCCCGGTGCTACAATGGATGTTCTTCGCCTTCAACTCTTCCCACATACTTTATCACACCACGCCGAGAAATGGTTTGATCGTCTCCCGAAGAATTCCATTCATACTTGGGATGACATGACTCAACGCTTTTTGTCGCGCTACTTTCCACCATCCATGGTCACGAGCCTTCGCAATCAAATCAGCGGTTTCATGCAAGAACCCGATGAATCTCTTTTTGATGCTTGGGAAAGATATAATGTTGATCGATCGTTGTCCAAACCACAACATGCTCCCTGTGACCTTAATTGATACTTTCTACAACGGTTTGACTTTTCGTGATCGTGATACGATTAATGCAGCCGCTGGTGGCACATTTATGAAAAGAAGACCCGAGGAGCGTAGAGAGCTTATTGAAAACATGACTACTCATAACAAAAACTGGGATTCCTCCGCTTCTTCAAGGAACAACCCGAGAGTCAATGTTTCTTCTACTTCAGCAAACCCTGACATGACCGAATTCACCCGCATGAGGGCCAAAATGAACAAAAATATCTTGCTCCTCGCTACAAACCAACAACAAGTTAAAGCGGTAGCCAATCCTTGTGAGACATGCGGTGGTCCTCACTCATACACTGATTGTCCTTCTACTCAAGGAAATCTGGAAAACGTGTATGCGGCTTATGGTAATTATTCACTGGAAAATTACCAAGCCCGACCTCAAGGGGATCGAAATTTGTTGAGTTACCGGTCCAACAACTACCTTTCACCCGATTTTTCTCCTCAAAACCAAAACCCCAACAACAATTACAATAGAAGCAACCAAATCCCACATAGAGCTTCTAATCCTTATCACCCACCCGCTCAACAAGCCCCACCCATCAATCAAGATGTTGAAGCCTTAATGAGAACCCAAGGAGAGCAAATTAAGAATCTGCAGAGCCAAATTATCAATCTGAAAGGGGATGTCACCAAGCAAGGGAATGACATTAGATCCGTGCTTCGAGATAATATACAATCCTCCTTTAACAATCAAACGAATGATTTGAAGAATATGCTGGCTAGTTTCTTGCCCACCACTCAACCTTCTACTTCGAGTTCTCTACCTTCAAACACCGTCACCAATCCACGAGCGAATGTGAGTGCTATTACTACCCGTAGTGGAGTTACTTTAGTAGGACCACCTATCCCGCCCCCATCATCTACACCTCCTCCACCACCATTTATCCCTACTACTCCCATGTGACAACCGTGGTTTTGAGGTTCGTCACTTGGTCTTACTTTTAGGTTATTTTATGTGTGACTACTTGATTTTTGTGCTTACGTGTTTATTTTGTGTGAACGAGGTTGGTGCGATTATCGTTTATGAGTATAGAGTACTCATAAGTAAATCGAGAAACGGTTAATTCATGTTCATGAGATCACAATTAGTGACTATGAAATGAAATGGTGATATTTTGGTGGTTACGTATACGTATAAGTATTATAGTAATAGTGTATTTTTTTTAGGATTTACGGTTTAGCATTTAGAGGTCTCGGATAAGGTAATTAGCCATATGAATATTTTTCGGGATGGTTTTAAGTCATTTAGGACATAGTTATAAAGTTTATTTAAAAATTTGAGATTTTTTTTAAAAGTGTATATTTTACGTCTTTTACGATAAAACGCGTAAAATTGACTAGTTTTACGGTTTTGGGGTTTTGGAAGCTTTAGGAGCTGTAATAAATTAAGGTAAATTAAGGTAATATTAATAAGGTATTAATTAACAATAAAAAGAAAAAAAGAAAGGAAAAAACGAAATTAGGGGTGTTTGGGTCGGTTTAGAAGAGAAAAAAAGGAAAAAAAGGAAAAAAAAAGGAAAAAAAAAAGAAAGTGGGCTTTGGTTGGACTAGGATTCACCCATACCCTATATATTATTTTGTACACAACCAAAATTCATTATCTATCCCCTGGAGACAAATTAAATTCGTGGGTTTCACAAAAATTAGGGTTCTTCATATTTTTTTTTGGGGTTTTCATAAATCGAAGGTAAAGTCTTTAATCCCTTTTTAATTTAATTGTTTTAATGATTTCTTAATCATTCTTATGATGGATTAGGGTTAGGGTTTATATAAAATCAGTAAATTAATGATGTTATAATCATAATATGATGATCATATAATTTAGGGCTTGTATTAGATGGGGTTATGGGTAATTAATTAGTTCAGTTTGTTTAAACCCGTTTTTAAAAACTGGGCAGATTTTGAGTCAATTGTTTTGATCATATCGGGAGTTCTATAAACTCTTATTTTACGATCCAAGTACCCCTGGAAATATATTTGAATTGGCTTTCCAATGCAAGAAACGAGAACTAAATTGGAGGTCGGGAAGTGGGTCAAAAACAGGTTACGACAGTCGGAGGTCAAAACAGTTTTGAATTCAGCCTGTTTTCTTTTTAAGTTTTAGGTTATTTGGGGCACTTAGGGTTGCATTGGGATCTTCTCACGAACGTGAGAGACGGTTTATATATTGTAGTTAATATCTGAACTTGGGCTAAGGTGGTGGTTTAGGGTAAGACCCCTTAATGGTAACAAACTTTTAGTACGTTTAAAATCAGGAAATCTGGAATGACAAAAGTAGATATATATATATATATATATATATATATATATATATATATCGAGGCCTTAACAGTAGCTTTAAGGTTAGGGAAAGTGGGAGGTGTTAGCCAACATATATAAGGGTATGAATATTCCTTTTACAGAAACCATGGGTATGTGTAAGTGGACGTTTGACTTAAAGTTGTGAGACCTAAAAACTGGGACTGTTTTGGGTAAAATATGAACGGGTTAGTTATTAAACTTAACCAAGTTAAGGACTTGTTAAGGAAGGGTAATGGGGTGATTAGAGCTTAACAATGAGGTAATTATACGGGAATAAACTAGATGTCCATCATAGGTTGATGAGCCATCTTAGTGATTGGTTTGTGTATTGATTGCGTGTTTTTGGTTTGTTAGCTTGTTGCTAGTGCGAGGACTTGTGAAGAAGCAATCAGGTGAGTGTTCATAGTCCCATGTTTATTTTTGTTTTTGACTTCCAGATGGGATGGAAGAGACACTGTGTTAAGTAGTTTCTAAATTGTTGCTGTGAATGTTTTATGGCTGTGATGGACTTGTGTGTACACTTATGTGATTAACTGCTATGCGATTTTTGATATGTTATTGTGGTTTGACAAGGTAGTGGCCTTGTGGTTTGACAAGGTAGTGGCCTTGTGGTTTGCCAAGGTAGTGGCCTTGGGATAGGTACATAGGGTGATCATCTAAGGTACCATGATGTTGTTTGGCAAGGTAGGAGCCTTGGATTGGTTTGGTATGATTGGTCATGATTGATAGTTGTTAATACATAATTGTAACACATTGTCCATATGTTCTTTTGTTGATGATTGTTATTCACAGCTTGTAACTGATTTAGCGTTGGAGTCTAAACCTATGACTCTCACCAACTTTATGTTGACGTGTTTTAGTGTCTCTTTCAGGTGATACTATGGTTAAGCATGAGAACATAAGTGGCTAGGATTGGAGAAGCTTAGGAATGCATATAGAAGGAGAATCCCCGTTTTCTTCTTAGTTTTATTTGATTGTTCATTTTAATAAGTGATACTGTTGGCACCTATATGTTTGTTTGTTTGTGTTATTTGTTTGTCTTGGGTAAGAGGTAGGACTGTTACCTACTTACCTAGACTCCTGCATTGTTGAGATATTGTCATGACATTTGTGTCACCATTTTATGGCATTTCTTATATCATTTAGTTATCTCTATAGACACGCTATTGTTGTGATGATATCCATACGTCGCGCCCCATATTCCGCCTTGGTGAGGTGTGACAGAATGGTATCAGAGCCAATGGTTATAGAGAATTAGGTTGCCTAGTCGCGTAGCCTAGTCTATAGCTTAAGGGTCCCTGCATATAGGCGTCATAGGAGTATGTGTGCATTTTATATTAATTGATGTGTTTGGATGTTATTTATTGCAATGTTTTGACTAGTATGAATTGAACCGTAGTATTTTCATACTTAGTCACATGTTATTTTCTTTTCGGGTTTGTGACTAGTGCGGGTTGAACCATAATCGTCCACGCTAGTCACTGTTGTATTTTGCTTAAATGGTACATTATAGTACATAATTTAGTACAAGGTAGTTTCTATCTTTCATCGAGTTATTCTACATACCTGAGGTATGTTATTTTTCTTTTGATGTTTAAGTCATGTTCCCTAAGAATCGTGTGGTGGTTCGAGTTACTAGGAGTAGGTGGATAGGAAGGGTTTTAAGCTGTTTTCCAATCTTACGGGCGACATGACTTATAACTGATTATATTTTTGTTTTGGATTTAGTCTAGGCTGTTTTAGCTAGACTATGGATTTCGGTATTCCAAGAGTTTTATTATGTTATTTTTATAGTTGGAGTTTTGTACCTTATTGGTTATGTGGTTATGAGCTTATGTGAGTATATGGGTTTATGTGTTATATGTTGTATTGATTCTTATAAGTGTCATCATACGAGGGAGTGCATTGGGGAAAGGGTAATTGTATAAGTATGTTGGCCAACATAGTTATACAAGTACCACAACTTCAATGGGTTCTCAAGTATGATTGCATGAAAGAGGGTTAGTACATGCTTGTATATGATGAGATGTAGAATTTGGGTATACGTATAATATATGGGTTTATGTAATGGTTGCCTATGATATGGCTATTGTTCTTTTGTGTTATATGTTTTGGGTTATAGTTGTGTTGTGTGATTATGGGGTCACACGATATGGTTTGGTTTTCGAGGTGGGCTTATTGCCTTGTTGTGGCACGGTGAGAAGGTGATTACTCGTATGGAAAAACGAGTGTATGACGCGATTGGTTGATCTGATATGTATAGTAACGAGTATGTTTTGGGTGGTTTAATAGGTATATATATGCGAATGTATATATACTACTATGTGTTAAGTTATGGTATATGGTCGTTCACTAGTTATTATAACTTGAACGTACCTTGTGTTTGTTCGTGTTTTATGGTGTTGGAGTTGATGGAGTTTCAACAACGTTTCGAATTTTTTGAACTGTGTCTTGTAGCGTATTCTTTGAGTTCATATTTCACGTGTACGTTTTAAAATGTTGTTCTGGGTTTTAAGTCCGTTGAAATAAATGGAAATTTCTTTTGGGATAATGAAATCTTTTGGGTTGATTCTTACATTTCTTTTGGTTGGTATATGGAAAAAAGGGGGGGACTTGGAAATCTACTATAGAGGTAGATAGTTGGTTGTATTCGGTAAAATAAGGGTAAGGTGTTGGAGTCATGTTTGAAACAAGATGTAACATAAGTTTTTTTTTTATCAACACTTATTTATTTTCAAATTCTAAAAGACTTTCTTTAAAATAAAGCGAAGTAAAATTTCTTTCTACTTACATAGTTTATATAATTGGATTTAACCGATTTATGTCATTTATAGTTATTAATACAAGGTTAAAAGGAGTTTATGAATATTTCACATACAATTATATCTTTCATTGAAAAGGATTGCACTGATCACTAAGTCTATTCTTTAGTTTTTAAAACAACTAGCATAAAATTGTTTTGGTCATAACTTGTTCGTTTTTAAAGCTTTTTGGGTGATTCAAAAGCCTAAAATTATGTACTCGGAACGTACTTTTCAAATATTCAGAATGTATAGTCATGGGAGGTCAGTGGACTGGTCGGAATTGTTGTACAAGTGTCGGGTTCAAGGTTGAGTTTGAATAGTAGTTTTATTTTTATGATTTGGGATGCACGGGATACCTAGTCTTTGAGTTGAGTTTTGAGATCGTCTAGAAGGTTGTTTGTAGATGGTTTGAGTCACATAGATGTGGGGAGGTAAAATAATAATAATAATAATAATAATAATAATAAATAAGAGTATATTCTTTTGGAAAGGTCGTTCTTTTGCACGGTTTAAATAATATGTTGCGGGGCGTAATGTGTTTTGGTTGCCATTGGGTGTTTCTTGGATTATTTTTCGTTGTCATGGGTCATTTGGAATTGATACATGTTTTGGGTTTGAGTTTTCTTTGGAGTCTCGTGGTTTTTGATTTGTTTTAATTGGTGCACGTGAAATGTCGTTAGTTATCCGTGGGTTTAATTCGTCGATCGTATCTGGTGTATTCAGGATGTAGTTTTGGTTTTGTATGGTTTAGGAGCGTTGAGGTAGAACCATGAATAGAGCAAGTAGGAGAAGTGAGAGGAGTTGTAGTTAGTGTCTTCCAAGGCAAATCGTTGATGGAGTGAATTAAGAACAAGAGCTGTTAGAAATTGCAAGTAATTTATTCGTATTGCCGCTAAGAGAGGGTGTGAGGAGGACATAGTTGAAATTGCTAAGGATGTTGTATGAACGCTTTGGGTTTACGGTTATGCATTTGGCTTCGCCAAAGACCTAGCGGTTTTCATGGAGTCAATGAACCGAGTGTGCATGAACGTATATAAACGAGTTGTCATCGGGAGCATCGACGACATCTTGATCTACTCAAATCTTAGAAGGAGGATGAGGCGAATTATGTGTTGGTTTTGGAGTTGTTAGTAAAGGGAATGAAACGTGAGATTTTCAAGTGTGAGTTTTAGGATTTAGTTGGCCAGGACTAGTAGTTAGAGATGATGGCATATCAGGGAACCAGCAAGGGGCGAAGTGAAGAAGGACGAGGAAGCATTTTGGAGGCTGAAGAGGTGGATTGGATGATGAGCAGATCTTGGCATTATCGGAAGGACTGGATGAATTCCCGAAGCATGACGATACGTGGAGCAGGGATTTGGACGCGTACGAGGACGACAAAGAAAGGCGATCGCTTATACGTTGCAGGAACTGAAGATTTGGAAGAACTGGATAGACTTAGTTAGTGGAGCTGGACTGTTATATCTGCCTAGAATGCTAGAGGCATTTGGTGTACGAGACGTGGAGAATGATCTATACGGATCATGAACGTCTCCAACACATATTCAATCATCTTGATTGAACATTTGGCAAAGGTGATGGGTGGAGTTAATTGATGAAAGAAAATTGCAAGGCCAAGTACCATCTGGGAAAGGCAAGCATGGTTGATGAGACATGGAATAAGAAGAATGAAGTGAAGCTGAGACGAACTTGAACTATATGGATGACATATTAGGGTGGTTTGGATGAAGGATGTAGGTTGCACGAGTTGAGTTGTCTAAAGAAGAGAATGCGTCAACATGTATGTTGCGTGGCTTGGATAATCATATGGAGAAAAGGGACGTAGACTATACTTCCTACGTAGATAGGAGTAGCTTAGAAAGGGAGATGTAAGGACGAAGTTGGTGAAAGGGATACATAATTGGGTGGAGGAATAAGTACGATGAGAGTAGGGTGATAGTCGATAGATTGCCAAATTCATCACATATTTCAAGAGGGATGAGAAGTCACATAGTTGAGAATTTGTAAGGATTGCGTACAGATGCGATGGGATAGGAAGTTTTGTGTAAAAGTTAGCCTAATATGTATGGAATGCCTTATGAAGGATTATGGCAAGGGAAGAAATGATGGAAAGCAAGCGTAGTATACCGTTGATAGACTAATGGTTGGTATGAGTATATTATAGGGGTAATTGAGAAAGATGTCTAGAGCATTGGCGTGAGGTTTGGAGATAGTTGGAGAACGCGTTACATCAGCAAGAAGTCTCATACAAGGAGAGAGTCACCGGTGAGAGGGGCATGTTCCCTATTAATGAGGATGTAGGGAATAAAGGAGGAAACCACTAGAGTTAGTGACAGAGTTATGTATGAAGTTTCACCCATAGTAACGGGTGGTATGTTTTGGTAAAATAGAAGAGTTGATGTAGAGTTTTGTAGGTCCATATAAGATCTTTGGAAAGATCGGACCATTAGCTTATGAGCATAGAATTACCTGGGGGAAATGAGTTGTATACATGATACATTTCATGTATTGGGATTGGTAAATGTTGTTTGAGGATGCATATTTGCATGTCCGGTTATTCGGGTTTTGTGCTAATAAGAGTCTTTGTTTTATCGAAGAGTCATTTGCGAGATTTATTGACTGTGAGGTCAAGAGTTTGGCAATGGGTTTAATTATTTTTGGTTTGTACATGTGGTATCTTGAAACTTGAACTGAAGTTCACGTGGAAATGAGAGGAGTTCATTTTGAACAAGTATCCTCGTGTGATTTGTTGTCTGTGTGTTGATCCTAAGGAGTAAATCTCGGGACGAGATTTCTATTAGGAGGGAGTGATGTGACAACCGTGGTTTTGAGGTTCGTCACTTGGTCTTACTTTTAGGTTATTTTATGTGTGACTACTTGATTTTTGTGCTTACGTGTTTATTTTGTGTGAACGAGGTTGGTGCGATTATCGTTTATGAGTATAGAGTACTCATAAGTAAATCGAGAAACGGTTAATTCATGTTCATGAGATCACAATTAGTGACTATGAAATGAAATGGTGATATTTTGGTGGTTACGTATACGTATAAGTATTATAGTAATAGTGTATTTTTTTTAGGATTTACGGTTTAGCATTTAGAAGTCTCGGATAAGGTAATTAGCCATATGAATATTTTTCGGGATGGTTTTAAGTCATTTAGGACATAGTTATAAATTTTATTTAAAAATTTGAGATTTTTTTTAAAAGTGTATATTTTACGTCTTTTACGATAAAACGCGTAAAATTGACTAGTTTTACGGTTTTGGGGTTTTGGAAGCTTTAGGAGCTGTAATAAATTAAGGTAAATTAAGGTAATATTAATAAGGTATTAATTAACAATAAAAAGAAAAAAAATAAAGGAAAAAACGAAATTAGGGGTGTTTGGGTCGGTTTAGAAGAGAAAAAAAGGAAAAAAAGGAAAAAAAAAAGAAAGTGGGCTGTGGTTGGACTAGGATTCACCCATACCCTATATATTATTTTGTACACAACCAAAATTCATTATCTATCCCCTGGAGACAAATTAAATTCGTGGGTTTCACAAAAATTAGGGTTCTTCATATTTTTTTTTGGGGTTTTCATAAATCGAAGGTAAAGTCTTTAATCCCTTTTTAATTTAATTGTTTTAATGATTTCTTAATCATTCTTATGATGGATTAGGGTTAGGGTTTATATAAAATCAGTAAATTAATGATGTTATAATCATAATATGATGATCATATAATCTAGGGCTTGTATTAGATGGGGTTATGGGTAATTAATTAGTTCAATTTGTTTAAACCCGTTTTTAAAAACTGTGCAGATTTTGAGTCAATTGTTTTGATCATATCGGGAGTTCTATAAACTCTTATTTTACGAACCAAGTACCCCTGGAAAGATATTTGAAGTGGCTTTCCAATGCAAGAAACGAGAACTAAATTGGAGGTCGGGAAGTGGGTCAAAAACAGGTTACGACAGTCGGAGGTCAAAACAGTTTTGAATTCAGCCTGTTTTCTTTTTAAGTTTTAGGTTGTTTGGGGCACTTAGGGTTGCATTGGGATCTTCTCACAAACGTGAGAGACGGTTTATATATTGTAGTTAATATCTGCACTTGGGCTAAGGTGGTGGTTTAGGGTAAGACCCCTTAATGGTAACAAACTTTTAGTACGTTTAAAATCAGGAAATCTGGAATGAGAAAAGTAGATATATATATATCGGGGCCTTAACAGTAGCTTTAAGGTTAGGGCAAGTGGGAGGTGTTAGCCAACATATATAAGGGTATGAATATTCCTTTTACAGAAACCATGGGTATGTTTAAGTGGACGTTTGACTTAAAGTTGCGAGACCTAAAAACTGGGACTGTTTTGGGTAAAATATGAACGGGTTAGTTATTAAACTTAACCAAGTTAAGGACTTGTTAAGGAAGGGTAATGGGGTGATTAGAGCTTAACAATGAGGTAATTATACGGGAATAAACTTGATGTCCATCATAGGTTGATGAGCCATCTTAGTGATTGGTTTGTGTATTGATTGCGTGTTTTTGGTTTCTTAGCTTGTTGCTAGTGCGAGGACTTGTGAAGAAGCAATCAAGTGAGTGTTCATAGTCCCATGTTTATTTTTGTTTTTGACTTCCAGATGGGATGGAAGAGACACTGTGTTAAGTTGTTTCTAAATTGTTGCTGTGAATGTTTTATGGCTGTGATGGACTTGTGTGTACACTTATGTGATTAACTGCTATGCGATTTTTGATATGTTATTGTGGTTTAACAAGGTAGTGGCCTTGTGGTTTGACAAGGTAGTGGCCTTGTGGTTTGCCAAGGTAGTGGCCTTGGGATAGGTACATAGGGTGATCATCTAAGGTACCATGATGTTGTTTGGCAAGGTAGGAGCCTTGGATTGGTTTGGTATGATTGGTCATGATTGATAGTTGTTAATACATAATTGTAACACATTATCCATATGTTCTTTTGTTGATGATTGTTATTCACAGCTTGTAACTGATTTAGCGTTGGAGTCTAAACCTATGACTCTCACCAACTTTATGTTGACGTGTTTTAGTGTCTCTTTCAGGTGATACTATGGTTAAGCATGAGAACATAAGTGGCTAGTATTGGAGAAGCTTAGGAATGCATATAGAAGGAGAATCCCCGTTTCCTTCTTAGTTTTATTTGATTGTTCATTTTAATAAGTGATACTGTTGGCACCTATATGTTTGTTTGTTTGTGTTATTTGTTTGTCTTGGGTAAGAGGTAGGACTGTTACCTACTTACCTAGACTCCTGCATTGTTGAGATATTGTCATGACATTTGTGTCACCATTTTATGGCATTTCTTATATCATTTAGTTATCACTATAGACACGCTATTGTTGTGATGATATCCATACTTCGCGCCCCATATTCCGCCTTGGTGGGGTGTGACAGAATGGTATCAGAGCCAATGGTTATAGAGAATTAGGTTGCCTAGTCGCGTAGCCTAGTCTATAGCTTAAGGGTCCCTGCATATAGGCGTCATAGGAGTATGTGTGCATTTTATATTAATTGATGTGTTTGGATGTTATTTATTGCGATGTTTTGACTAGTATGAATTGAACCGTAGTATGTTCATACTTAGTCACATGTTATTTTCTGTTCGGGTTTGTGACTAGTGCGGGTTGAACCATAATCGTCCACGCTAGTCACTGTTGTATTTTGTTTAAATGGTACATTATAGTACATAATTTAGTACAAGGTAGTTTCTATCTTTCATCGAGTTATTCTACATACCTGAGGTATGTTATTTTTCTTTTGATGTTTAAGTCATGTTCCCTAAGAATCGTGTGGTGGTTCGAGTTACTAGGAGTAGGTGGATAGGAAGGGTTTTAAGCTGTTTTCCACTCTTACGGGCGACATGACTTATAACTGATTATATTTTTGTTTTGGATTTAGTCTAGGCTGTTTTAGCTAGACTATGGATTTCGGTATTCCAAGAGTTTTATTATGTTATTTTTATAGTTGGAGTTTTGGACCTTATTGGTTATGTGGTTATGAGCTTATGTGAGTATATGGGTTTATGTGTTATATGTTGTATTGATTCTTATAAGTGTCATCATAGGAGGGAGTGCATTGGGGAAAGGGTAATTGAATAAGTATGGTGGTCAACATAGTTATACAAGTACCACAACTTCAATGGGTTCTCAAGTATGATTGCATGAAAGAGGGTTAGTACATGCTTGTATATGATGAGATGTAGAATTTGGGTATACGTATAATATATGGGTTTATGTAATGGCTGCCTATGATATGGCTATTGTTCTTTTGTGTTATATGTTTTGGGTTATAGTTGTGTTGTGTGATTATGGGGTCACACGATATGGTTTGGTTTTCGAGGTGGGCTTATTGCCTTGTTGTGGCACGGTGAGAAAGTGATTACTCGTATGGAAAAACGAGTGTATGACGCGATTGGTTGATCTGATATGTATAGTAACGAGTATGTTTTGGGTGGTTTAATAGGTATATATATGCGAATGTATATATACTACTATGTGTTAAGTTATGGTATATGGTCGTTCACTAGTTATTATAACTTGAACGTACCTTGTGTTTGTTCGTGTTTTATGGTGTTGGAGTTGATGGAGTTTCAACAATGTTTCGAATTTTTTGAACTGTGTCTTGTAGCGTATTCTTTGAGTTCATATTTCACGTGTACGTTTTAAAATGTTGTTCTGGGTTTTAAGTCCGTTGAAATAAATGGAAATTTCTTTTGGGATAATGAAATCTTTGGGGTTGATTCTTACATTTCTTTTGGTTGGTATATGGAAAAGGGGGGGGGGACTTGGAAATCTACTATAGAGGTAGATAGTTGGTTGTATTCGGTAAAATAAGGGTAAGGTGTTGGAGTCATGTTTGAAACAAGATGTAACATAAGTTTTTTTTTATCAACACTTATTTATTTTCAAATTCTAAAAGACTTTCTTTAAAATAAAGCGAAGTAAAATTTCTTTCTACTTACATAGTTTATATAATTGGATTTAACCGATTTATGTCATTTATAGTTATTAATACAAGGTTAAAAGGAGTTTATGAATATTTCACATACAATTATATCTTTCATTGAAAAGGATTGCACTGATCACTATGTCTATTCTTTAGTTTTTAAAACAACTAGCATAAAATTGTTTTGGTTATAACTTGTTCGTTTTTAAAGCTTTTTGGGTGATTCAAAAGCCTAAAATTATGTACTCGGAACGTACTTTTCAAATATTCAGAATGTATAGTCATGGGAGGTCAGTGGACTGGTCGGAATTGTTGTACAAGTGTCGGGTTCAAGGTTGAGTTTGAATAGTAGTTTTATTTTTATGATTTGGGATGCACGGGATACCTAGTCTTTGAGTTGAGTTTTGAGATCGTCTAGAAGGTTGTTTGTAGATGGTTTGAGTCACATAGATGTGGGGAGGTAAAAAATAATAATAATAATAATAATAATAAATAAGAGTATATTCTTTTGGAAAGGTCGGTCTTTTGCACGGTTTAAATAATATGTTGCGGGGCGTAATGTGTTTTGGTTGCCATTGGGTGTTTCTTGGATTATTTTTCGTTGTCATGGGTCATTTGGAATTGATACATGTTTTGGGTTTGAGTTTTCTTTGGAGTCTCGTGGTTTTTGATTTGTTTTAATTGGTGCACGTGAAATGTCGTTAGTTATCCGTGGGTTTAATTCGTCGATCGTATCTGGTGTATTCAGGATGTAGTTTTGGTTTTGTATGGTTTAGGAGCGTTGAGGTAGAACCATGAATAGAGCAAGTAGGAGAAGTGAGAGGAGTTGTAGTTAGTGTCTTCCAAGGCAAATCGTTGAGTGATAAAAAAAACCCTAGAAACAAAAATGGCGACTTAATTTTTTCATACGATTCTACTTGTATTTTCGTTTAAATCATGCTATCAATTAACAATGGGGTTTTTATTTTCGTCTAATCTTGATTGGTCGATCTAACCCTTTTTTAATTGGTCTATTGGTTTGACTAAAGTAAGGTGTTTCGTCCTTTTGTGCTCCCATTTTTTGTTTGTCGGTAATTGAGTACTGGATCTACTCTTTGTTTTTTATTAGGGTTTTTTAAGAGTTCGTATATTTGGGGTTTTGTGGTGGGGTCCGATTGGTGTTGGTCGGCTGAGGGGATTTTTAGTTTCTCACGTGTCAAAGTAATTGGTTGCAGCATTAAATCACTGTCCCTGTCATAATCATTTTGGCGGCTGACCTTTCTTGGGCTGACCTTAAATCCATTTAAGGTTCTGAATGTGCGGCTGACCTTAATTAATTACAGCAATCATTGCGGCTGACTTAATATTGGGCGGCTGACCTTAAAGTTTGGTGTCGGCTTAGCGTCTATTGTTTGTTTGGTTACTAAGAGTCGATCTATTTTGCTCTTTCAGTATAGTTTCAGTATTGTTAATCCTTTGTGGTTGTTACGATTAAAAAAAAAAAACAAGTTACTGTTTTGTTTAGGGTTTATTTATCGTGGTTAGGGCTGTGTTTCGTTTGATCGATTTGTTGAAGCTATGGTGGATTCGAGTAATGAAAGTGATAAGTCATTATTTACAGGTTGGATGGATGCGGGTAAGGTGTCTACTCTTGAGGTAACGTTAGAGGAGATATCTAATTTGTTTTCTATTCCTTTGAATACTGTGCGTGACATTGAAGTGTTTGCAAATGGTGTGAAGGCAAACAAATTTCCTAAATGGTCTACTTTACCTAAGGAGACGACTATGCTTTATTATAAAGCTTTGTGTGAACGCCATAAGAATTTAACTAGCAGCACTTCTTCACTCAGTTCAGGTGGTTCGAGTGTGCACTCTGCACAACTGGCTAAGGAAACAGACCTTGAAGCTAAGGCTGCTACCATTAATGGTATGCAATTGTGTAATCTACATGCGGTTTTGAAATTATTTGGTGTAACGATTCGCACGTTTGCTGAAGCGAGTGAATTTATGCATGAATTAAGTATGAAGAAACATCCGTTATGGGAATTGATCTCACCTGATCGTGCTAAAGAAATTCTGATGTTACTTTGCAGATTTGAAGGTGATATGGTTACGTCTACTAATGGAGGTATTAATGTAGTCTCTTCTTCGTTTAATGAAAATGTCTATGAAGGGGTTAATATCACTATTCCTAGGAAGGTTGTTGAAACAGTAAATGCTCGCTACCATAACACTTTATATGGTTACTTTCTTGGTAAAAGGATTGCATTCCCTGTGGTTGAGTATTTTGCTAAGAATAACTGGGCAAAACATGGTCTTAAGCATATCATGATGAATGAGAAAGGTTTCTTCTTTTTTCAATTTGGATCTAGTGAGGGTCTTAATGCGGTTCTGGAAGGTGGTCCGTGGATGGTTCGTAATTCACCAATTTTTCTTAAGAAATGGACTATGAAAACGAATCTTCTAAAGGAGGAACTAACTCGTATTCCGGTATGGGTTAAGTTTCATGATGTCCCGCTACAGGTATTTGAAGAGGAAGGTATTAGTTTAATTGCTTCGTTTCTTGGTAAGCTTATTATGATGGATAATTATACTGATAATATGTGCAAAGAGTCTTGGGGTCGTTGTAGTTTTGCTCGTTGTCTTATTGCGATGAATGCTGATTCGGAGTTTATAGATAACGTTACTATTGGTGTCCCTGATCTTGAAGGCTCGGGTTGTACTAAGGAGTTAATTCGAGTTGAATATGAATGGAAACCGCCTAGATGTCATACTTGTAATATTTTTGGTCATTTAGTTGATTCTTGTCCGAAAATTGTTAAACCTATAACGGTTGAAAAAGTGACAACTCATGTTGATAATGATGGGTTCCAACAAGTGCAAAGCAAGAGGAAGAAGTACAAAGGTAATTTGGGGAATCAAGTTCCGAGAGGTGTTCCATTGAGCAAGGGTTTCCAAGCAGGTAAGACGGTTGTTTTTCGCCCAAAAACTCACTTGGATTCTACAAGTACGAGTGCTGATAATAGTAGTAAGTTGAATACTAAATCTGGTCAGCTACAGCAGTCTAGCAATCTTAATGGTCCGAACAAGGCTAAAGCTCAAATGAGCAGTGTTTCTACATCTAATAAATTTTCATCTTTGTCCATGCCTGGTATTGACGAAGGGGCTCAAGTAAGCGAGGAAGATAATGAGGAGGAGGAGGGAGTCGAGGTCGTCTTTGATGAATCGGTGAATCTTCTCAATACTCATATTGGGGCAAGCACTCTTACTGGCTGATCGCATGTTGATATTTTATTATTTTCCTCGTAACTTTATGTTATCGTCTTGGTTTTTGTCTAGTTTATATATTTCCAGTATTCTAGACTAGTTAATGTTTATGGCCTGTCGTAAACATTTTGTTTAACAAGCTGCCTGTAGCTTGCGGTTAATGTGGCATTTCAGCCATATTCCTTGTACTTCAACGCTTTTTTTGGTTCTATTTACCGGGGTCATTGCTACCCTTTTACCAAAAAAAAGGCAAATCGTTGATGGAGTGAATTAAGAACAAGAGCTGTTAGAAATTGCAAGGAATTTATTCGTATTGCCGCTAAGAGAGGGTGTGAGGAGGACATAGTTGAAATTGCTAAGGATGTTGTATGAACGCTTTGGGTTTACGGTTATGCATTTGGCTTCGCCAAAGACCTAGCGGTTTTCATGGAGTCAATGAACCGAGTGTGCATGAACGTATATAAACGAGTTGTCATCGGGAGCATCGACGACATCTTGATCTACTCAAATCTTAGAAGGAGGATGAGGCGAATTATGTGTTGGTTTTGGAGTTGTTAGTAAAGGGAATGAAACGTGAGATTTTCAAGTGTGAGTTTTAGGATTTAGTTGGCCAGGACTAGTAGTTAGAGATGATGGCATATCAGGGAACCAGCAAGGGGCGAAGTGAAGAAGGACGAGGAAGCATTTTGGAGGCTGAAGAGGTGGATTGGATGATGAGCAGATCTTGGCATTATCGGAAGGACTGGATGAATTCCCGAAGCATGACGATACGTGGATCAGGGATTTGGACGCGTACGAGGACGACAAAGAAAGGCGATCGCTTATACGTTGCAGGAACTGAAGATTTGGAAGAACTGGATAGACTTAGTTAGTGGAGCTGGACTGTTATATCTGCCTAGAATGCTAGAGGCATTTGGTGTACGAGACGTGGAGAATGATCTATACGGATCATGAACGTCTCCAACACATATTCAATCACCTAGTATTAGTACACCATTACCGTCTCCGCCTCGTCGTGACGAAGTACCGAAGAAGAACCCTTCAACATCTCAACCTTCACCAACCCCACCTTCCACCTATAACCCCAGCATTCCTTACCCTTCTCGACTCAACAAGGCTAGAATTTTGACTAAGAATGACCTTCAAGTCGCTAACTTTTTGGAAAAGATAGCCGGAATGAAAATCACCTTTACCCTTGTTGAAGCTCTTGCTCAAATGCCACAATTTGTCAAGATGTTTAAGGAATTGCTTAGCAAGAAGGAGAAGATGGCCGAGTTTGTTAATACTCGATTGAATGAAAATTGTTCTGCCGTCCTTCTTAAAGAACTTCCAGAGAAACTTGGAGATCCCGGTCGTTTTGTGCTTCTTTGTACTTTTAACCAAACCGACAAATTTACTGCCTTAGCCGATCTCGGGGCAAGTATAAATTTGATGCCTTTAAGTGTTTTGAAAAAGTTATCATTGCCCAACCTCACACCCACCAAAATGACTCTTGAGCTAGCCAATCGCACTCTCGCTTACCCCCGTTGGTATTGCCGAAGTTATGTTCATTAAAGTTGGCACATTCACTTTTCCGGTCGACTTTGTCGTTGTTGATTATGAAATGGACCCTCGTATTCTGTTAATACTTGGGCGCCCATTTTTTAGAACCGGTCGAGCTTTAGTAGATGTGGATAAATGTGAGCTCATCTTAAGAGTCTGGGATGATGCACAAGTCTTTGAAATGGGGAAGCTTACAAGCAAATCCTATGGAAGAGAATCAGCGAATATGATTAATGTGCTTGATGATTTTGTCGTCTACAATAATCCTCTATTCGATTCTTGCATTGATAATCCACTTTTTCAAGATGATGTGGATGATTCTCTCTCCAATTTGGAACCTTCACCCATATATGATTCTCCACCGATCTATGATGCTTATGATGATGATTCTAGCTTCGATGGAGATGATTATGATGACTTTACTTCCGAGTATCCCGACATGCCCACTTATGATGATTTTGATGAGGCCGATACTCTTTCGAGTGATTCTTCACATGATGAAGATCCTCCGCCAACCATGCTTACTCCTACTTTGGATGACTACTCATTTGAGGAAGACTTCTCTACTTTTCTTAATACATACTTCCCTCATGAGAGTGATGCTCCTCCTTTAGACTTTGATAATTATGGTCTTGATCCTACTTTGGATTTGAAGAAAATTCTTTCAAAGGAGAAGCAACCGGACGAAACCAACATCCGCTCCACGTATGCTTTGACACCTCTTTGTCCACCTTCTGAGGACGAGGTTGTGCATTTTCTTAGCGGTTCATCTTCAAATTCTGCTGCGCCTGAGTGCTATTTTCCCCTAAAGGAAAAGGTGTTCGACCCCGGTATCGATATTCTTCAGCCATCTCAGTATCCATCTGATGAAATAAAAGGAAAAATCTTTGGAACTATTGAAGATATGCTTGCACCTCTTCACCATACTTGCTCCCACCGTGCTCCATCTTTGCTTAAGGGAACCTTGCCTACTCTTCTTTGGCTTGCCTTGTTCGCCTTAAGCTTGTGTTATTTGATGGATGAAAACTATGTCTTTGATCCCGTTGGATATGTTTCATGCTTCTTCCTATGATAATCAAGGTCGAGTCAGGCTCACGACTCGGTGAACAAAAATCAAGCGCTTCTTGGGAGGCAACCCATGTATCTATCTTTTAGCTATCTATATCCTAAGTGTAGGGGAGACCCGTTGGTGTTTGCTATTTCCTCTCTTCTAATATTCAGGGATTCGAGCGCTCAATGATCCACTCTTGATGATTTTATACGACCCGTGATTCCGTGTTTCCGTCTTCCCGGTTCTATCCTAAACTCTTTTCAGTTCACTATTTTATATTTTCCAATATTAAAATAGGAATCTCGTTAGTTCTCTTTTCCTTAGCGAGATTTAAACAAAGTGCACAATGTCCGAAGTGTAGGGGAGTTTACTCCCACATGCTTAAACATTGAGGACAATGTTTATATCAAGTGTAGGGGACTTCTATCGAGGTTAAGTGGTCTTTTCCTTGTATTTGTCCTCATTTTAACCGGAAAATCAATTTTTCGACATTTTTCAAAATCT
This sequence comes from Glebionis coronaria, assembly GCA_025667525.1. Classification (NCBI taxonomy): domain Eukaryota; kingdom Viridiplantae; phylum Streptophyta; class Magnoliopsida; order Asterales; family Asteraceae; genus Glebionis; species Glebionis coronaria. Next base: position 341,045,500 of record CM046877.1, read on the forward strand.
TTGATCTATTTTGGCCTATTAGTTTTTCCCTTTGTATAGTTATTTTCTTTCTTTACTAGAATAAATTTTTAATAAAGTGGTTTTAATTTTCAAAACGTTGTGAATCTTTTGACTCAACCCGAGTTTACTTATCTAAGTTTACTCTAGCTAGTATCCTTAACGTGTTTAAGTCAAGTCTTGCTAGGCTTTTATATAGGGAGCTATAAAACGCGAAAGTCTTAACTCTCACGGGTTAAGAACAAGAACTTTTCTCAAGTTCCTATAATTGATCCTAGAGAGTCGTTTATCAAGGGAACTTTAAAATGCGATTTCTAAACTTGAAAAAGTCTAAGAGTTTGCAAGATCCTATAGATGACTCGAAAACCCAAAACTTTGATTTAATAGGCTAAGCATCCACGAGTCTCATTCCTTGAGATTTTAAACTGTGGAGAACGAGAGATGATAGAGTCAATTATAAGTTCGGTATTCTTTCGTGAATTTATGTGAGTTAATTATAAGCATATTCTCCCATCGCTGGCTAATAAATTTATCTACAATAAATAATGTTGTACGATTTGAAAAGTTACTTAGCTTCTAGCCCAAGATCGTTTAAAAGTTGCTCGGTATGGATTAGAGTTCATAGCCAAGGCATAACTTATTGAAGCGGGATGCGAAGATCGGCGAGTCCAAAAAGGTCCTAACAAGGCATGAGGGCTACATTTTGTTGCTAAAGATCCAAAGTGATGTGAAGAATCATTTATCAAAAATCAATATGAAGGATCGAGACACACGACGAAAAGCAAATACTGTCGTAAAGATCATGGAGAAGTCTATCCAAAAAGGCCCTAACAAGGTATGAGGATAAATAGATCCAAGTCCAAAAAGGAGGCGGATCATTGTATATCAAAATTCCAAATAAAGGTTGGAGAAAAATGAAGAAGTCGTGGTCCAAGTATGAAGAATCTCTCAAAACTTCAAGTGAAGAAATTCCTATTATTAAAAACACAAACCACGCATAATTCCGACATTTACGACACAAAATACACGTTTTGGCTTGGTTATTATTGTAGTTAAGTGGTAAAAAGGATGGGTGTTTACACACCTATCAAATCACCTACACTTGACCATTGCAATGTCCTCATGCAATGCATTAGTTACAAAGTACGATTTACATTTTCCATCATAATCAATCCACATTGGCCTTTATTAAAGAGATAGAAAATTATAAACATTCAAAGGAAGAAAGTAAGTAAAGAAATCAAAGACATACCTTAGGGTTTTGGAAATTTCGTGAATGATCATCATCCTCAAGTTTTCACTTTCTCCAAACTAAGCTTAAAAACGAGATCATTGTTATTATAAGTTAGCAAACTAACACGAACTCATGTGGGCCAATTATTCACTTAGACTCCCTTATTCCTAGGTGTATCTCTTATATTTTATTGTTGTCTTGAATGATCACGAGGATGCATTTTTGGACTTATTTCGATAGTTATTAAGTCTGAAAATAAAGTGGGATGATTTAATCAATAGTTAGCTAAAGGACAAAATCTTTTAAAACTGCTTCTCGGGACCTCAAAAAGTTCATATCTTGGCATAACTCGCTTCGCGATTTGAGACCTTTCTCGGACCGATATTTGGCAGCGACTTCATACTTCAAATCTTGAGAGACGTTCATGAAATATGGTCTTCTCTTCAAGGATCTTCCAAACGAGAAAGATGATCGGCCGTTAGATTCTCGGCTCCTTTTTTGTCAAGGATTTCGACATCAAATTCTTGTAGGATGAGAATCCAACGAAGCAATCTCGGCTTTGCATCTTGTTTAGCCATGAGATATTTGATTGCAGAGTGATCCGTATACACTATGCATTGGGTCAAGACGAGGTAAGGTCGGATTTCTCAAATGCATACACCACGGCAAGGAATTCCTTTTCCGTTGTAGTTTATTTAACTTGAGCCTCGGTCATCGTCTTGCTAGCATAGTGAATAGGCAAGAAGTGCTTATCATGACGTTGCCCCAAAACGGCCCCAATAGCGTAATCACTTGCATCACACATAAGTTCGAAGGGGAGGTTCCAATTGGGAGCAACAAGAATGGGTGCTTCGGTAAGTTTCCTCTTAAGGATTTCAAAGGCTCGTACACAATCTTCGTTAAAGACAAAAGGAGCATCTTTTTTGAGGAGATGTGTAATAGGTCGAGAAATCTTTGAAAAATCCTTGATGAATCGACGATAAAAGCCCGCGTGGTCTAGGAAACTCCTAACTCCCTTAATGGATTTGGGATGAGGTAATTTGGAAATAACGTCTACCTTAGCTTTGTCTACCTCAATCCCCGCTTTTGAGACCTTGTGTCTAATATGTGTGGAAACACCCATCCTTTTACCACTTAAAACAATTAAAAACGAGACCATAACATGTATTTTATGTCGTAAATGTCGGAATTATGTGTGGTTTGTGTTTTTGTTGTATTTTAGGATCAAAATATGAAAAAGGAAGAAAAAAGGGGCTTTCACGGGCTTTTATCGAAGAAAAAGACAAAAGACAAAGTCAAAAGATCAAGAGTGAAAAAAGAACGGAAGTCGAAGGCCTATTCTAAAGATTTATCGAAGAAAAAGTCTAAAGACGGAAGTTTTAACGAAGTCGAAGAACCAACTCTTATAAAAGAAGAAATTAGAAGACGCGTTCATTTTATATCGACAAATCCCGAGACAACGTCAAAGAAGTCGAAGAAATTAAAAGACGTAAAGACAAAGTGAAAGAAGAAAGCATCAACACCTACCTTACTTTCCTTCTATATATACCTCCTAAGGCTTCATTAGGAAGGGAGTTAGTCATTTTTAGGAGTAGGAGTAGGAGTAGATTAGTTTTACTTTCTCTCTCTAAAATGTTCTTTCAAGTTTGCTTAATCTTTCTTCTTTAAATCTTGTAATCTTGAATCTTTAATCTTTATCTTAAATTTAAGCTTTTCCTAATCAATCTTATTCTTCCTTTATTGTTTTAATCTTGAGTTTGATTTGGTAAAAGTATGTAGTTTGTTTTAATCTTTATGCTTATTTGCTTATAGTGTTTATCTTTGTGTTCGTATCATTTTTAAGTAGTTTATGGTTTTACCTTATTGTGCATTTTCATTATTTCGTGTTTAGCTTATTTTAATTTAAGTGTTTTTAAAAGTTTTATCTTTTTCTTTTAGTTCAATTTATAAATTTTGCTTATTTGGTGTCTTGAATGTTTTTAAATTCGTGCTTATTTAGTTCTTCTTAATTTTGATTAGGTTAAGTTTTTGGTAATTGCTTATTATTAAAGTTCTTATTTGGTTATTGCTTATTTAATTTTTTGCATTCCACCGTAATGTACAAGGGTTTTAATGGTTCTGATCGGGTATTGTGATCGCATAAGCCTTAGGGTTTCTACTTGCGATCCAATACTGTGATCACTAACCACGATCCAGACTTCGATCTGTGGTTAAGATCTAGACTAAGATCGAAGACTAAGATCTAGACTAAGATCGAAGACTAAGATCTAGACTAAGGTCAAAGGCTAAGATCTAGACTAAGATCGAAGACTAAGATCTAGACTAAGATCAAAGACTAAGATCTAGACTAAGATCGAAGACTAAGATTTAGACTAAGATCTAAGACTAAGATCTAGACTAAGATTGAAGACTAAGATCTAGACTAAGATCAAAGACTAAGATCTAGACTAAGATCGAAGACTAAGATCTAGACTAAGATCGAAGACTAAGATGTAAACTAAGATCAAAGACTAAGATCAAAGACTAAGATCAAAGGCTAAGATCTAAGATATGATCCTGGTTGCGATCCTGGTCACGATCCTGGTCACAATTCTGGTCACGATCCAGACTGCGATCGAGACTGCGATCCAAGTTACGATCGGAACGTATTTTTCAATTTTTATTTCCTGTTTTATTTTTAAATTCAAATTTAAATTTTCCCCCCATTTTTACTTAGAATTATTTTAAACTTGTTTTGTATTATTTTTATTTTTAAGTTTGCAAATTTTACTTTTTGTCAAGCTTTAAGTTTTCGTCGTCTATTTTAAAGTCTTAATTTTTAGTTTAAATTTAAAAGCTTTCGTCTTTACTTTATTTTTACCTTTACTCAACGACATTTCATTTATATCTAGAAATAGATAATCATTTTATTTCCTTTCCACCAATAACAACTGAGTCACACTTCAAACTGTAATCTATTCGTTTAGACGCCGTGAACAACGAACTTTTAACCTAGCGAAATCCCACTTTCAAATGGTGCCACTGCTGGCTCTTTTCGTGAAGATTAACGGTTTTTTGTGAGAGACGCGTTGGATTTTGGGATCCGTTCACTTTTGAACATTATTTTTCTTGTCAAATTTTCTAAATTTCAAAAATCCAAAAACAAATAAAATATCATAAAAAGCATTTCTTTTTCAAAAGTTTTGCACCAAAAATATTCCTCTTACTTATCTATTGTGTTTAATGGACTCGTTTGTTGATTGTGTAGGGTGTGGAAGACCATCTTTTGGTAGTCACTCTTGTCAATGGTGTTCATGCGAACGGTGTGGAATGGATATCCCTAATTTCGAATTTGGATATTGTTCATTTTGCAATTCGACCAATTCATACTTCACCTCTACTGACACTATCTCACCCTCTTCAACCAATGACGATCCTTATCCGCAATATGAACCGGGTTTTTATCAATACCCTTGTTGCAACAATTATGGGGGCCCTCACGATACTTCTTATTGTCAACCGATGAATTATTATGAACCAATCTGTGCTATAATTCCGGTTTTCATAATTTTGAGCCCCCACAATACACCCTCCATCATCAATCTTCTTTTGGAATGAGTGAAGGACAACGAGCTACAATTTTGAATAAACTTCAATCCATTGAAGAAGCAGTAGATTCACTAAAAGAAACATGGGAAGAGAAAAAGCGACAGCAACAAGAGCAAGTATCTAATCTTAGTGATTATACTCCTCCTCTGGTGCGTCCTTTTTATTATGATGATGACGAGGAGAGTACTATTTCTTTCCGAGATCTTATTGCTCAAAATCCTTCGTCTAGTGCAATCGTACTCCCTCCTATTGTCTTGCCGGCTATGGAGCCCGAGAATTCACCCATCATAGGAGCTGAGGATATCATCACAACTCCTGCAAAGGAATCAGACGAAGTCATAAAGTCTAGTGCCGATAACCTTGTCCCGATCCCAAGTGAATATGAGGTGATATCCGACAGTGATGATGAGTATGATGTACTTTCTAATGATGATGTTCCTTCCATCAACACTTTGGGAGATGATTCTTTGGCTTTCTCTAATCCTCTTATTGATCAAGATGATGATTTTACCTCTAGTGATGACGAGTCACTATCCGATGAAGACGTTCCGAAGGAAACTTTCAAGATTTATTCGAACCCTTTATTTGATTTTGATGACGCCTACATATCTAGTGAGGTGAATCCTCTCTTTGACGAAGGGATTGAGGATATTGATAGCCCTGATTCTCTTGCTATTGATGAGCATACTTTGTTAGCCATGCCTCCTCCTATCGCAGAGGTGGAGATAATTGTTCTCATACTTTTCATACTATATTGCCACCTAATCCTACCGCGTACACGCCCAATCGGGTGATGTATCGGTTTTACTCTCCCCATTTCACACCGGGTAGTGAGGATGAGTGCTTTGACCCGGGAGGTGAAATTGACCATTCTATGATCGAGAACCTTTACGGCTTTGCCGCTTAGTGACCCTCAACTGTCTTGGGGGGATAACAATTTGCTTCCTTTACCCACCCCATCTCCGTGGATCACGATTTTACATACTTTTCGTATGTGGAGAGGACTTTTCTATCATTCAAAACATATTCTCCGGCCTCTCCTTTATTATTTTCCTCCGAGAACGAGGACAAGATATTTGATTCCGGTATTACATTAGAGGTTTCCCCATGGACCATTTAATTCGGGGACGAGTCAGGCTCGTGACTCGGTGAACAAAAACAAGCGCTTTTTGGGAGGCAACCCGATGATCTATCCTTTTTATCCATTTTTATAATAAGTGTAGGGCGAGACCCTCGTATGTGTTTGTTGTTTTCTTTCGTATGTGCAGGGATTCGAGATTTCAAAGATACACTTTTGATGACTTTTGCCAACCCGTGATTCCGTGTACCCTTCTTCCCGGTTCTATCCTAAACTCTTTTGATTCACTATTTTATATTCTTCAATATTAAAATAGGAATCACTTTAGTTGTCTCTTCCTTAGCAAGATTTAAACAACGTGCACAATGTCCTAAGTGTAGGGGAGTTTACTCCCACATGTATAAACATTGAGGATAATGTTTATATTAAGTGTAGGGGGACTTCTATCGAAGTTAAGTGGGCTTTTCCATGAATTTGTCCTCATTTGAAACGGAAAATTGACTTTTCGACATTTTTCAAAATTATTGATCTATTTTGGCCTATTAGTATTTTCCATTGTTATCGTTATTTTCTTTCATTAGAATAAATTTTAATAAAATGGTTTTAATGAGTTTAGATGTCTTTGATATATTAGGCCTGTTATGAATCTTTTGACTCAACCCGAGTTTACTTATTTTAATTTACTCTAGCTAGTATCCTTAACATGTTTAAATCCAGTTTTGCTAGGCTTTTAAATAGGGAACTTTAAAACGTGAAAGTCTTAACTCTTACGGGTTAAGAACAAGTACTTTTTGCAAGTTCCTATAATTGATCCTAGAAAGTCGTTTATCAAGGGAACTTTAAAATGTGAATTTTAAACTTGAAAAAGTCTAAGAAGTTGCAAGATCCTATAGATGACTTGAAAACCCAAAACTTTGATTTAATAAGCTAAGCATCCACGAGTCTCATTCCTTGAGATTTTAAATTATGGAGAACGAGAGATGATAGAGTCAATTATAAGTTTGGTATTCTTTCATGAATTTATGTTAGTTAATTATGAGCTTCTTCTCCCATCGCTCGTTAATAATATAATTGCAATAAGGTTGTACGATTTGAAAAGTTACTTAGCTTCTAGCACAAGATCGTTTAAAAGTTGCTCGGTATTAATTAGAGTTCATAGCCAAGGCATAACTTACTGAAGCGGGATGCGAAGATTGGCGAGTCCGAAAAGGCCCTAACAAGGCATGAGGGCTACATTTGGTTGCTAAAGATCCAAAGTGATGTGAAGAATTATTTATCAAAAACCAATATGAAGGATCGAGACACACGACGAGAAGCAAATACTCTCCTAAAGATTATGGTGAAGTCTATCCAAAAGGCCCTAACAAGGTATGAGGATAAATAGATCCAAGTCCAAAAAGGAGGTGGATCATTGTATATCAAAATCCCAAATAAAGATTGGAGAAAAATAAAGAAGTCGTGGTCCAAGTTTGAAGAATCTCTTAAAAACATCAAGTGAAGAAATTCCTATGTTATGAAGAGAAGACCATTATTTCAATATCATCTCTCAAGATTCGAAGAGTGAAGTCAATGCCAAATATCGATCCGAGAAAGTTCTCAAATCGTGAAGCGCGTTATGCCAAGATATGAACTTTATGAGGTCCCGAGAAGCAGTTTTAAAAGATTTTCTCTTTTAGCTAACTATTGATTAAATCGTCCTACTTTATTTTCAGCCTAATAAACTATCGAAATAATTCAACAATGCATCCTCGTGATCATTCAAGACAACAATAAAATATAAGAGATACACCTAGGAATAAGGGAGTCTAAGTGAATAATTGAGCCACACGAGTAAGTGTTAGATTTACTAACTTATAATAACAATGATCTCGTTTTTAAGCTTGGTATGGGGAACGTGAAACTTGAGGATGATAAACATTCATGACAACCAAAGCCCTAATGTAAGTCTTTGCTCTCTTTACTTGTTCTTCTTTCAAGCATTTTGTTATATTCTTGTATTTTTAAGTTTCCTTAATGTCTTGTGTTTAATAAAGGCCAGTGTGGATTAATTATGATGGAAAATGTAAATCTTGTTTTGTAATTAATGCATTACATGAGGGCATTGCAATGGTCAAGTGTAGGGGATTTGATAGGTGTGGAAACACCCATCCTTTTACCACTTAAAACAATTAAAAACGAGACCATAAGGTGTATTTTATGTCGTAAATGTCGGAATTATGCGTGGTTTGTGTTTTTGTTGTGTTTTAGGATCAAAATATGAAAAAGGAAGAAAACACGGGCTTTCACGGGCTTTTATCGAAGAAAAAGACAAAAGACGAAGTCAAAAGATCAAGAGTGCCAAAAGAACGGAAGTCGAAGGCCTCGTCTGAAGATTTATCAAAGAAAAAGTCTAAAGACGGAAGTTTTAACGAAGTCGAAGAACCAAGTCTTATAAAAGAAGAAATTAGAAGACGAGTTCATTTTATACCGACAAATCCCGAGACGACGTCAAAGAAGTCAAAGAAATTAAAAGACGAAAAGACAAAGTGAAAGAAGAAAAAATCAAAACCTACCTTACTTTCCTCCTATATATACCTCCTAAGGTTTCATTTGGAAGGGAGTTAGTCATTTTTAGGAGTAGGAGTAGGAGTAGATTAGTTTTACTTTCTCTCTCTAAAATTTTCTTTCAAGTTTGCTTAATCTTTCTTCTTTAAATCTTGTAATCTTGAATCTTTAATTTTTGTCTTAAATTTAAGCTTTTCATAATCAATCTTATTCTTCCTTTCTTGTTTTAATCTTGAGTTTGATTTGGTAAAAGTATGTAGTTTGTTTTAATCTTTATGCTTATTTACTTATAGTGTTTATCTTTGTGTTCGTATCATTTTTAAGTAGTTTATGGTTTTACCTTATTGTGCATTTTCCTTATTTCGTGTTTAGCTTATTTTAATTCAAGTGTTTTTAAAAGTTTTATCTTTTTCTTTTAGTTCAATTTAAAAAAATTTCTTATTTGGTGTCTTGAAAGTTTTTAAATTTGTGCTTATTTAGTTCTTCTTAATTTTGATTAGGATAAGTTTTTGGTAATTGCTTATTATTAAAGTGCTTATTTGTTTATTGCTTATTTTATTTTTGCATTCCATCGTAATGTACAAGGGTTTTAATGGTTCCGATCGGGTATTGTGATCGCATAAGCCTTAGGGTTTCTACTTACGATCCAATACTGCGATCACTACTCACGATCCAGACTTTGATCTGTGGTTAAGATCTAGACTAAGATCGAAGACTAAGATCTAGACAAAGATCGAAGGCTAAGATCGAAGACTAAGATCTAAACTGAGGTCAAAGACTAAGATCTAGACTAAGATCTAAGACTAAGATCTAGACTAAGATCAAAGACTAAGATCTAGACTAAATCGAAGACTAAGATCTAGACTAAGATCGAAGACTAAGATCTAGACTACGATCTAAGACTAAGACCGAAGACTAAGATCGAAGACTAAGATCTAGACTAAGATCGAAGACTAAGATCTAGACTAAGATTGAAGACTAAGATCTAGACTAAGATCAAAGACTAAGATCAAAGGATAAGATCTAAGATATGATCCTGGTTGCGATCCTGGTCACGATCCTGGTCACGATCCAGACTACGATCCAGACTGCGAACCAAGTTACGATCGGAACGTATTTTTCAGTTTTTATTTCCTGTTTTTATTTTTAAATTCAAATTTAAATTTTCCCGTCATTTTTACTAAGAATTATTTTAAACTTGTTTTGTCTTAATTTTATTTTTAAGTTTGAAAATTTTACTTTTTGTCAAACTTTAAGTTTTAGTCGTTTATTTTTAAGTCTTAATTTTTAGTTTAAATTTTAAAGCTTTTGTCTTTACTTTATTTTTACCTTTACTCGACGACATTTCATTTTTATTTAGAAATTAGATAATCATTTTATTTCCTTTCCACCAAGAACAACTGAGTCACACTTCAAACTGTAATCAATTCGATTAGACGCCGTGAACAACGAACTTTTAACCTAGCAAAATCCCACTTTCAGTGCCCTAAGACGATTCCTTCCTTAACCATGAAATGACATTTTTCTCAATTGAGCACGAGGTTGGTTTCCTCACAACGTTTCAACATTCTCTCAAGATTCGACAAACACGAAGTGAACGAACAACCAAACACGGAAAAATCATCCATAAAGACTTCCATCGTCTTCTCGATCATGTCATGAAAAATAGCCATCATACACCTTTGAAAGGTTCCCGGTGCATTGCAAAGTCCGTATGGCATTCTACGATAGGCAAAAGTTCCATATGGACACGTAAACGTACTTTTTTCTTGATCACGAGGATCGATGGGGATTTGGAAGTAACCATAAAAACCATCTAAAAATCAATAGAAATCGTTTCCCGCAACACGCTCCAACATTTGATCCATGAAGGGCAAGGGAAAGTCGTCTTTACGAGTGGCATCATTCAACTTACGATAGTCGGTACACACCCTCCAACCGGTCACGAGTCGAGTTGGAATTAACTCGTTGGCATCGTTTGGCACAACGGTCATTCCTCCCTTCTTAGGGACACAATGAATAGGACTCACCCAAGGGCTATCGGAAATAGGGTAAATCATTCCTGCGTCAAGGGGTTTAAGGAGCTCCTTTTTGATAACGTCGTGAAGTTTGAGTTTCACCCTCCTTTGACATTGGATTGCGGGTTTGTAGTCCTCCTCCATTAAGATTTTGTGTGTACAAAATTTAGGATCGATCCCCTTAACGTCGGATAATTTCCACGCAATTGCCCCTTTGTGGTCCTTTAGAACATTGATAAGTGCGGTTTTTCATCATTCGAAAGATCCTTCGCAATAATTACCGACAACTTATCGTCTCCTTCCAAGAATACGTATTCAAGATGAGGAGGTAAATCTTTTAACTCGAGGATTGGTGGTTCCTTAATTGAAGATTTGGGTTCGATACTCATAACCTCCTCAGGTGGAGGAAATGGGAAATCGTTAAGAAAATCCTTGATAATCGAGAAGTCCTCATCGTTGTCGAGGTCTTCGTTACAAGTACGAGGAATATCGAATTCTTACAACGTAAAACCACCACCTTCAAATGGAGTGAAGGATGGTTTCAAATTATCAAGAATGGGATCAAGCATAGTGGGATTGCCACTATTTTCATCGACACCAAAACCTTAAACTTCTTGTGAAAATTCCTCGCAAATGACGTCGATCATATCAACGAGGTTTATGGTCGTGACGGAATAAACATGAGAAACTGGAGAGTTTTGTGTTGCGTTTATAACAAGTTCCTCGACGTTGAAACGTAAGATGATTTTTATAGCGTGTACATCAATATACGCGATAGACGTATCCAAAAACGAACGACCTAAAATGAGAGGAACTTGAGGATCCGTGGGAATATCGACAACGATAAAGTCTACCGGATAATTGAACTTTCCCACTTTAACAAAAACGTCTTCGGCCAATCCACATGCGGGAATCGTGGAATGATCGGCCAATTTGATAGACATTAATGAAGGAGTAAGATTAGGAAGATTGAGCGACTTGAAGATTGCAAGTGGCATCAAGTTAATACTAGCACCAAGATCGGCCAAGGCATAGCATTCTTCCATATCTTGAATTTCACGTGGAATCAAGAATTTACTGGGTTCACCGACTTTTTGAGGTATGAGGTTAAGATAAACCGATGAACAACTAGACAATTGTTGCAATTTCTCCTTGTTGTTTAACATACTCTTAAAGTTAGCGGCAAATCGAGGCATCATGACCAAAGCTTCGGCAAAACTTATATTGAAATGCAAATCACGAAACATTTTCATAAAAAGCTCAAACAGGTAGTTCTCACGCTCTTGACATTTCTCCTTACGGCGTCTCGTTGGGTAGGGCAAAGGTGGTGTGGGTTGAGGCATAGGCATAGCCTTTGGAATCCCGGGTTCCAATGTTGGTAATGGGTCAACCGTAGGTGTGGCATGATCGGTACTGCGTGGGATTGGGATATGCTCCTTTTCGACCACCACCTCGGATTCTTCGTCAATTTCCTCCACCGTTAGAGTAATTCGCTGAGGAGTCGGTTCCTTAAGTGTCTTACCATTTCGTGTGGTAATCACTTTCATCTCTCCCTTAGGGTTCGATATGGTGTTACTAGGAAGACTACTCGAAGATGGTTTACACATTATAGCCTCAAACATGGATGAAATTTTATCCTCAAACATAGATTTCCTCTTATCGGCCTTAAGCATCTCTTGTTTTATTTCATGTTGCCCTTGTTTCATCTTTTGTTGGTTTTGTTGTAACCTAGTTACATTACCCTCCATTTTGTTGGTATGGATATTAAGCTCATTTGCTAACTCGTTTTTCAACTCCTTTTACAATACCCTTTGAATATTATCAAACCTAGCATCATTCCCATTAGCGTATTCCACAAATTCATTTGGAAGATCCTTCATGTTTTGCAAACTCTTGTTGTTGTTTTGAAAATCATTGTTTTGATTTTTGTTTGAAACTTGGTTATTAGCCCCTTGATTCCCATAGTTGTTACCCTTGTAATTGTTTTTGTAACCAACTTGATTGTTTCGAGTTGTTAGCATTTTGATTGGGAGCAAAACCCGGTGGAGTCATTTGATTAGAGCGAGTAACTTGACCGTTTTGGTTGTAAGTTCCCGTGGCCGTGTAGGCACTCGAAGTGTTACTACCGTTGGTAATGCACTCGGAGAAATCATGACCTCCACCATAATACACGCAAGAAATCTCAATCGCTTTAGCCGTAGCGGGAGCACTTTGTTCACCAACTTTAAATTCAATCGAAAGACCCTTAAGCTTATCAAAGATTTTGTTCTCCAAATTTGCCTCAATTTGGAAAGCATCGATGGTATGAGACAATGAAGGTGAAGCCGAAGACGAAGCCTTACCAACAATCGATGTGCTACGAGGACTATAAACCTTAGACCTATTCTCAATAATCAACAACGCTTCCTCGACGGTTTTACACAAAACATTACCACCCGCGGCGGCATTAAGATAATATCTTTCATGATCGTTCAATCCATTGTAAAGTGTCAATTTGATGCAAGTCGTAAAAACCACGATGAGGACAGTCGTGCAACATTTCCTTAAACCGATTCCAGGCCGTAGAAAAACTCTCATTAAATTCTTGTGAAAATTTTGAAATCTCGTTTTTCAAATGCTTAGTCTTAGAGGGCGGGAAAAATTGGTTCACAAACTTTGAAACGAGATCCTTCCACGTCAATATAGAATTGGGTGGCTCTTTCTCTAACCAAATCTTAGCGGGCCCCGCTAAGGAATACGGAAAAAGCATCATCTTAATCGAGTCGTTAGCAACGTCCTTAAACTTGCAAGTGGCGGTAAGACGATTGAATTGGCGGATATGGTTGTGCAGGTTGTCCTTTTCATCACCACGGAATTTGTTGTTTTGGATCATTGACAACAAACCCGACATAACTTCAAAATTCTCCGCAAGGATGGCGGGAATCACAATATCATCTCCATTACCCTCGGTGGGTGCTTGAAGTAACTCCATCATAGTTCGATTATCCATGGTTACTTCTTGTTCTACGATAGGTTCGTCAATAGGAGACTCCTCACTTGAAAGGTTAGGTTTGGTTTCCTTTCCGTTTCTACGTTTACGTGCACGTCTATCTTGGTTGCGAGTTTGCATAAACGTCACCTACAATGTGGGGATGAGCAAAGAAGATTATTCTTGGTGTTTTTGACTTTTTAATTTTTTTTGTGTTTTGATTGTTTTAACTTTTTTAGATTTTGGTGATGTATTACGTAGACAAAAATCTACAAATCTCTCCTCAAATCAAATCTCTCGATTAAAGGAGCCTCAAGGAATGAAAATGATCACGTGAAGTGAACGCCTTCGATGACTTTAGAACGTTGGTGGAACACCAAAACGTTCAAGAGGGTTTAATCAATTGAAACCAAGAAAATATAGATACTACGTAGATAATACTTTGGTTGGCAAACTCTCGATTAGCCCTTTTTATCTAAACACGCACAAGCAAGCGGAGAAATTAGGCGGCGTGAAGCACTTAAGAGCCTTTTTCTTTAGGGTATATTTTATAATACCCACCTTATACCCACCTTATAGTTTGTGTTTTTCAAAATTAAGCTTCACGGAAGTAATTATCTATTTTGCCTTATTTTTTCTTTGTTTGAGATTCGAATAAAATGATCGAGTGATGAAATCCTGAATCAAGGTTGTGTTTTCACACTTTTGGAGTACTTGTGAATTTATTGTATTACGTATACAATATAGTAATAATATTCACACAAAAACGAAAAACCGATATTACGTATTAGTAGAGTTCTACTAATACAATTATACTTATGGATAATATAAAAACAACAATTGTTCAAATCAAAACACAACACGCATCCCCGGCAGCGGCGCCAAAATGATTGTAGAGTTTTACTTACCTTTAGGGAAAAGGAGTAAAAGCGGTAAGTATTAAGCGTCGGTTTAGGAAAACCAAGCACTAATGACCCTTAAAGGTGAAAGTTCGTTTCCCAAGGAGGCAAGTGTGTTGTGTAAGAAATGATTAATGTTTGTGATTATGATTATGAGAAAAGAAAATAGAAAAGGATGACGGTTACGATTCTAAATTAAACTAAGACGAAAAGTCATGCACGTAAAACCGTAAAAAGTGACGAAATTTAAAAACTAACCTAAAAATTCCTAGAAAATTTCAATAAATCCTAAAAAATGTAATTAGAGTTTACAAAAAATCAAAATTCACTCAAGCCTTTTATTAAATTAAATAATGCTAATTAAAGCCCGAAAAATCAATTTAATTAAAAAATCCCAAAATGAGATTTTTCACTTTGTAAACCTCTAAAATATCTTAACTAAAGTTAAAACTATTTTTGAAAAATTTAAAATTAATTAAAACTATTTAAAAATGATTAAAAACTATAAAAACCTTAAAATAATTCTAAAAATTAATTTAATGACGAGGAAATTAATCTATTAGTTTTAAAATTCCTAACTTAATGTGTTTAAGCTATGAAAAATGAAAACTTGCAAAAGTCTTAAATTTAATTTTTAATAATAAAATAATATTAAAATAATATTAAAAATCCAAAATTTATAAAAAATTCTAAAAAGTTGCAAACTAGTTTATTTTAACCTAAATAAAACAGAACTGAACTTGAAATACCAAAAATACCCCTATTGGGCCTCCAAATGGGCTAAATAGCAAAACAGTCCCTTAATGGGCTTAGATTTGGCCCAATAAGAAAAAGTCCATCAAATAAGCCCAAAATCTCCTATCTGACTCAAAATTCAATTTTAAACACAAAATTTTAAAGGTCCAAAAGCTGAAAATGAGCTTATCACAGCTTATTTCAAAGCAGCTTATTCTTAATGGGCTTTTTGGCCCATTAAGCTATAAGCTGATGCCATAAGTCGAAATTTGACACACAACCTTCTCTTGACCTAATTAAGCTGTTTGTAAAAATAAATTTTTGAATAAGCCCAAGAAATAAGCTTGAAATAAGCAAAAGCTCTCTAGAGAAAACGACAAAATAGTCGTTTTTGAGTTCTAGACCAATTCAAGGGCTGATTCTTGTTGCAAAAGATTTCAAATGACAAAACTAAGCTTAATAATCAAAAAGATTTCCAAAAATCACACTGAATAAGGTGGAATAAGCAATAAGCACTTATGATAAAAGTCAACTTAGTTGGTTTTCTAGTCAAACCTAAAAGTCAAACCCTAAAAAGCTCCAGATTAGTCAAATGGGTCAAATAAGGAAGATTGATTACAAAAACAAAGGTTTTGCAAGTATGGATAAGCTAGAATAGCTTATGAATAAGCTGTTTGAAAATTAACACTAGCACGGGCTAGTTTTGGGTGTCCAGCAGTGGGTAAAGTTGCCACTGCTTGACTATCTTGACTTTTTGTATTTGTGGATTTTTGTTGGATTCAAGGCACACAAAGGCACCCTTATAACCAGTGGGATATAAGGAGTCAATCACAATCAAATAAACACAAATCCTAACAGCCAATTAGTACAGTTTAATCAAAACATGCCCAGATATGATACAGACATGAACATAAGCAATTTTGAACAAGATAAGCAGATTTAGCAAGAATAAGCCAACCAAATTGAACCAAATGCACACAAAAGCTTAGATAAATTCAAATGAACATAAATCAACTAGTTTCATGCACTGATTCAAAGTTTAGACAAAGATTCAAGCTATAAAAGTTATTGATGAACAATGAACAAACAGATTATGAACTTTGCTGATGTACTTGACCACAAGCCCAAATTCAAACCCTCAAATCTTTCAAGCAGGTTATATAAAGGTGATACCCAGAACCCGAGGTCATTTATTTTACCCTAAATTACGTATATTTTTGAATTTTTTAAGAAATTTCGTTTATTATATATTTGACTGTTTAAGTTGAAACCGATGTTTAAGGGCGTAATCTTAACAATTGACGATTTAGGAAAGACGACGACGACTACGATCCCGACGGATGCCCAATTTTTATATTTTATTATCGTTTTGTCGATATTAGAATTTTCTGAGAATTTTATTTTTGTTCGTGTTAAGTCAAGCCGGGTGCGTTTTATTTCATCCCGGATGCGTTTAAATTGCTTTCAAAGTATTTTCGAGTGTTCGGGGCGACCCCCGACTCCCGCAAATTTTCAAAATCAACTAGTTAGTCGTTTCCTGCTACTGAGTTGTGTCGTTTAAAAACGAGGCCAAAAGAAAACCAAAATGGCAAGAGGCCCCTCTAATTTTTACAAAAGGAAGGGAATTAAACACACACATCAAAAATTCATTCAAAAATTTTTGTTCTCCTCCCTTTCCTCTCTCTTTAGCCGTCGTCCTCCACACAACCACCACCACCAAAATTTTTCTCCTTTTGATTTTAACAAATCCAAGTTTAGACCACATCATAGTTTTCCTTTGTAAGTGTTTTGATGTAGTTTATAACAACATGCATTAACAAGTTTTTTTTAAGAATCAAAGATTTTTTCAAAAATATGTTTTGATATAATTAGACTAGTTGCATGTTTGATTGATGTTTGGGTAATGGATAATCATCCACAAAACCAACCAAAATCAATTTGGTTGGGTGTTTTGAACACCAACACCCCACGGCCAAATGGGGGTGTTTGGTTGTTCATGGTGGTTGATGATTTGTGTTGTGGGTTTGTGTTTCAAGTTGTGTTTTTGATGTTTTAAAATAGGATAGACATAATGCATGTGTGATTTAGGATTTGGGTTTTTATGAAGATTTAATTTTCATGGTAGTATAGGCTGATTAGGGTGTTTGGGAATGTTTATAAATGGTTAGGTTAGGTCTAGATGATGTTAGAACAGATTGGAAACAAGTGTTGGATTGATTTTGAGGAAGGAAAATTTTAGGCAGATTGTTTAAGCATGTTTTCGTGGGTTTAATTTTTTAAACAGGACATGAGGCTAGGATGTAGTTGTAGAGTATTGTGTTAGCTTCGATTTGGTATAAGAAAGAGCTTACGAATCCTAACGAGTCCAAAGTTATGCTATTTTGAAACTTCGTGTACCGGGAGATGAGAATCAACATAATCCGAAATTATGTTTGGTTTTAGGTCAAATCCCGGGGACCATAGATAGAGTTTTATAAATAATTGAAAGTTGTTCTTTGGTTCCAAACTTGCATTTTTTAGTCTATTTTTAGACTTAAGGGTCAAATTAGTTAATGAGACATTTTAAACAAGTTAAAGAAGTCTTACATGGTAAAAGAGCAAAATCAGTCCGAAACGTTTACGTCTAGTAATGTAGTGAGTAATGGGTCATAAAAGTAAAACTTTTTATGGGATTTAAAATGGGTTTTCTATAGGTTAAAAGGGATTTTTACAAATTTTCTTGTAATTTACAGGGATGCTTAAGTTATAGAAAACAGCCCATACTTTTGGTAAGTACCGGCAAAGTTATAAAATGGGAAACATTTTTAATTACATAGATAGCTAGTACGAGTTTAGTAATGATCACATGTATGAGTTTTGGCGTGAGTTTTTATAAGTATTAAGTGTTTTATATACGCGTGTTTAGTACAATAATATACACGGAGTATTGACTCGGTTTTCGTATTTTGATTTCTAGGTCACGTGTTAGATTTTCCGGGGCAACCAAATCGTCTGTGATAATTTCATTACGTCTGCGCTAGAACCACTACTACTACGCAAGGTTAGTTTATAGCCTCGCTTCTTACACTTTTTAATGGTTTTACCCGCGAGGGGGATGCATGCTATTTTAAATAAAACGAACATAAGTCATGAATGATTGTTGGACCCGAAAGTTGCCTGAATTGTGTTGAGTACATAGTTGCATAAGACCCTATATTCATGAACTATTAACTATTGCTTAATCCTCGTGTGGATTGGAAATATACGCTTATACAATTGATAATACTATAGGGTTGATGACCCTATCCGAGACGAGAGCTAGTACGTTGAGTACCCTATGCGGACAGATAACTTTTGATAAGAAATAAGGTATAATTGCAACTAATGCCTTTAGAAGGGGCACTGGTTTCATCTTAATCATGCCGGTAAATGTACGCGGGTGATTGAGTTAACGGATTAGTGTCATGAGCTTAAACACAATTATAATAACCTTGAATGATAGATTGTTTTATCGACAATTCTATAAATGATCGTGATTGATTTTATACACTTATGTTCAAAAATGAGATTGTAAAACCTATTATTTCGCTCAACGTTATTTGTTGACCCCTTTAAGCATGTGTTTAAGTTAATCGATGATATGGTAGCAAGGAGCATGCGAGGATGGAAGTTGTTGTGGCTTGGCGGTCTACTTTGTCTTTCTTCCCTTTTATAACTTAAAACTTTTTATATTTTGTCATGTGAAACAAGTAATGTATTTGTAAGTTGAGATTCAGTGGGGACCTAAACGCAAATCTGTTTTGTATTTTCTATGGGGTTTGGGAAGCAGTAGACAATGATATTTTTAACAATGTTTAATTTATGTTTATATTTCTACGTCTCTTTGAGTCGTTCGAAATAGCTTGTGTGTAATGATAACTGCCTAGCACCCAAATGTTGTAGTTTCGTTGTGCATATCATTTGGTGGGGGTGTTAGAGATTGGTATCAGAGCCATGAGTTATAGAAAACTAGGTCGTTTTGAAGAATCCTAAACTATAACTTTTGGTGTCGTAAGAAATTCTCCAAGCACATAACTATCCTGCATGGCTCCGGTAAGGTTTACTTTTAGTATTGATGGAAATAGATGTATCCCTTTTAAATTGAAATGAATGTATGAGTATTTATTACGTAAATACTGAACTACTATATGTAAACGTTGAAATTGTACGTGGAGTACTCGATACCGTAATTCTTGTATTGCATATGCATGAGCATCATATTATCGCATTTTGGGCATGTGTACCACCTTTGCATTGCATTTGCATGCATATAATTATAAATAACGAATGATGACCTTACGTACCCTCCAAAATTTTCTGTGATTGTAGAGATGGCCGAGGTACCGCCTAACGGGAATGAAAACAGAATCGTGGAGGAAACCGAGAGAGAAGAGGCAAGGGAAAACGTTGGAGCAGCTGTTGTAGGACAAGCCGAGGCGAACAATGTGCAAGATCAGATTCCCGGTCGAAGAAGTACTATTGTCCCTAGGCCTGCCCGTATTTCTCATCTGATCGGTATGCCAGGTATCGCTAGAAGGTACGACGCTGCGGCTAGTGCTAGTTCTCTCCATCAGGACATTGCAAGAGTCACTTGCCCTGGGCCAAGATAGTATGGTGACGTTCCGTTTTTCTTGAGAAGGATTGATAGGATAATGTACGAACGTTACGTGGTGGAAACAAGGGTGATCAAGAGGTTTGACGAGAACGAAAGAGCATATCAGAAGCTATTGACAAGGATTGCAAGGGCTGAGTACGATGGAGCATCGACTAAGAATGATATTGATAGTTTGAAATCCATGATAGCAAATTTGAGTGCAAGTCTTGAGCGGGTTAAGGAAGACCAGGCTAGGTTAGTCAGGATGTAGAGTTGGGAGCACTGTGTAAGATCATCCCTACCGCAAGACTGGAGATTCGTGGATGACTCTGAGCTGGAGGCCAATGATTTCATGGTTCAACCGCCCGCCAGGGGTGAGTGTGTCGCTTTTGGGAATCAAGTAGCACCGGAGTTTGGGTCTACTTCTAGAAGGGAGAAGGTGGCAGAATGTGAGCCGAGCGATAATGGGAAGAGAAAGATGGATGAGGAAGAAGATAGTGATGAAGAGCCCGAGGAGGATGAGGAAGAACCACCTTCCAAGAAGTCATGTGGATCACCACGTGGCTAGTTACTTGTATTTCATTTTTATCTTTTGATCGTTGTTATCAAACTTATTTAGACTCATTTATGATGGCATTGTGATGAAAACTTGATAACTTTAAGTTGTTGGTGTATGGTTGTAGTGGCATTACTTGCCACAGATTTTCGTTGATCTATCAATGCAATCCATGTTTACCTTTCATAATCTATGATAAGTCTTAAATTTGCTCTTTTGTGATGTGATTGATGAATATTAGTAACCTTGTTGATGTGTTGTTGTATTTATATTATGTTCTGAAAGAGAAATGCTTCTTAATCTTGATGTGTATACTTACCTTGTTTTCTATTTTCCTGTCATTGCAGAGAGGTGTAACTAAGACTTCACCATGCCTCCAAAGTTTACAGCCACTCGTGTAACACTATGATTCAAGAGGCAATCGCCAATGCTCTTGAGGCAGATCGTGCGAACAGAGACCATGGTCAAGGTGGAAATGTGGAAAGGCAACCAGCCCCAAGGGAATGTTCATATGCCGGTTTCGTGAAATGTAGTCCCACACAGTTTCGTGGTACCGGTGGAGCTTTAGAACTCGTAGATAGGTGGAAAAGGTTGAGAGCACTTTCGAAATCAGTGGGTGCTCTGAGGAAAACAAAGTTAAATTTGCAGCTGCTACTTTCCTGAATGATGCTTTAAGCTGGTGGAACAACCAGGTGGCTACTGTCGGATTGGTAGTAGCAAATGGAAGAACTTGGGCTGCAACCAATGCACTTTTGACTAAGAAGTTTTGTCCCGAGGAAGAGCTGGGTTAGTTAGAGGACGAGTTGAGACACTTGTCATTAAGAATAATGAAATCACTGCTTATACAAGGAGGTTCAATGAGTTAAGCCTATTGTGTCCTGATGCTTTCGTAGACGATCGTAAGAAGATCAAACAATATATCAAGGGTCTGTCGAGCAACATTAAGGGTGAGACTACTTCGTCAAAGCCCGGATCATTTGAGGAAGCCGTTTAGATGGCTCATGCACTGATGGATGTTAAGTTGTTAGACAAGAAAGACTATATTGCTGAGGGAAACAAAAGGAAATGGGAAGCTACCCAGGTGAGTCAATCACAAGGACAGAAACGTGGAGGTAATCGCAACAACAATCAAGGACCGAATCGTAACCAACAGTTCAACCAAAGGAGGAATAATGGGATGAGAGACGCTACTGCCCCCAGAGGAGTTAAGTTCAATCCTCATTGTAGCCGTTGTAACTTGTACCACATTGGGAATTGTCCTCCTGCATGTGGCAAGTGTGGGAAGGCTGGCCATAGAGTTGCAGATTGTCGATCTAGAGGTGTGGCTACAGGGGCAAATGCCACTAGAGTAATGGTTTGTTTTGGTTGTGGAGAAAAGGGGCACAAGCAAGGAAACCCGCCCGAAAGATGGGAATATGTAGGGAGGAAATAATGATGCTGCTGTATACCGAGTGGGTACCGCTAACAAACCGCAAGGCCCGAATGTGGTGACCGGTACGTTTCTACTTGACGCTCGTTATGCTAGTGTATTATTTGAGTCTGGATCCGGCAAAAGCTTTGTAGACGTAAAATTTAGTCGCCTTATCAATAGAGAACCGGTGATGCTAACGACTAACTATAATGTGGAATTAGCCGATGGAAAGATTGTTAGTACTAATTCTATACTAAGAGGGTGTTCCTTGAAGTTAGGTAATTATGCCTTTGATATTGACTTAATTCATATAGAGCTAGGATCTTTTGACGTGATTATTGGGATGGATTGGTTAACGGTGCATAGTGCGGTGATTGTTTGTGGAGAAAGGTTGGTCCAAATCCCGTTGAGAAATAGGGTTTTGACTGTGAAGGGTAATGAACGTACTTCTCGTCTGAGAGTAATATCTTTCATGAAGATGATGAGATATATGGAAGAAGGATGTGATGTATTTCTGGCGCAGATTTCTAGTGATGGTGATGTAGAGACAAAGTTGGAAGAGGTGCCTGTGATTCGAGAGTATCCGGAAGTTTTTCCTGATGAGTTGCCGGGTTTATCGCCCTCTCGTGAAGTGGAACTTCGGATCGGTTTGATGCCAGGAGCTGCACCAGTTGCTCGTGCACCTTATCGATTGGCACCGTCAGAACTGAATGAGTTATCTGATCAATTGAAAGAATTGATGGATAAGGGGTTTATTCGACCGAGTTTTTTTTTTTGGTAATGGGTTACCCCGGTAAATATATTAACCAAAAAAGCGTTTAAATACAAACGAATGTGGCTGAGATACCACATTAACCTCAAGCTACATGCAGCTTGTTAACAAAGACTATGAAACATCAAAAGGCCTAACCGAATCTAGAAGACAAACAGTAAACTAGATAAAAACCAAGATGTGAACATGAAACCGCGCTCACTCTTCAGCATCCAACACCACCATGATAGGAGCAGGATGGGTCGTTATGCTAGTGTATTATTCGACCGAGTTCATCACCATGGGGAGCGACTGTGTTGTTTGTAAAGAAGAAGGATGGGTCGTTTAGAATGTGTATCGACTATCGAGAGCTTAACAAATTGACGGGTAAGAATCGGTATCCATTGCCGAGGATTGACGATTTATTTGAACAGTTGCAAGGTTCTTGTGTGTACTCGAAGATTGACTTGAGATCAGGGTATCATCAACTGCGAGTTAGAGAGGAGGATATTCCTATAACTGCTTTTCGTACGCGATATGGACATTTTGAATTCCGAGTGATGCCTTTTGGGTTAACAAATGCGCCTGCAGTGTTCATGGATCTTATGAATCGAGTGTGCAAGCCGTATTTGGATAAGTTTGTCATTGTGTTCATTGATGATATTCTTATTTACTCTAAGAGCAAAGAAGACCATGAGAAGCACTTGAGGACGATATTGGAGCTGTTGAAGAAAGAGAAGTTGTACGCGAAATTCTCCAAGTGTGAATTTTGGTTGGAATCTGTAAAATTTCTTGGGCATGTGATTGTGGATCCTTCCAAGGTAGAGGCAATTAAGGAATGGTCGGCACCGATAACGCCGACTGAAGTTCGACAATTTCTTGGTTTAGCTGGTTATTATCGGAGATTCATCGAAGGGTTTTCGTTGATTGCAAAGTCGTTGACCAAGCTTACTGAGAAGAATCGGGTGTTTGAATGGGGAAATGATGAAGAAATCACTTTCAAAACACTTAAGGACAAACTGTGTTCTGCTCCGATTTTGTCATTGCCTGAAGGAATCGAAGACTTCATGGTTTATTGTGACGCGTCTCATAAAGGTTATGGAGCTGTATTGATGCAACGTGAGAATGTGATCACTTACGCGTCGAGACAATTGAGGAAGCATGAGGAAAACTACACTACGCATGATTTGGAATTAGGAGCTGTAGTTTTGGCGCTAAAGTTGTGGAGACACTATTTGTATGGGACTAAGTGTGTTGTATTCACTGACCACAAGAGTTTGCAGCACATTTTAGACCAAAAGGAGTTGAATATGAGACAAAGACGATGGGTGGAACTACTGAGTGACTATGACTGCGAGATTCGCTACCATCCTGGCAAGGCGAACGTTGTAGCGGTTTCACTTAGTAGGAAGGATAGGGAGAAACCTTTGAGAGTCAGAGCATTAGTGATGACTGAGGGTGTTGATTTGACCGGAACGATATTGAAGACTCAAGAGAAGGGCTTGATGAAATAAAATATTAGGGCCGAAAATCTGGGAAGACTGTAGAAACCTCTTTTTGTGGTAAAGTCAGACGGGCTGAGATATTTTAAAAATCGGATTTGGTGACCGCTATGTCCATCTGAGGAAGGAACGCCTGGAGTACGAGATTTGGTTATGAATGAGTCTTATAAGTCGAAGTACTCAATACATCCTAGAGCGGTTAAGATGTATCACGATATGGAGAAAGTCTACTGGTGGCCGAATATGAAGAGAGAGATTGCTCGTTACGTTAGTAAGTGTTTAACTTGCGCGAAGGTTAAAGCTGAACATAAGAGACCGTCTGGGTTGTTGGTACAACCTGAGATCCCAGAATGGAAATGGGAAAAGATCACTGTGGATTTCGTGACGGGTTTACCGAGGACACCTAGTGGTTGTGATATGATTCGGGTGATCGTGGATAGATTGACGAAATCTGCTCACTTTTTACCTATGAAGAAGACGGATAGCTTCGAGAAACTTGCCAGTGTGTACGTGAAGGAAATTGTTTGTCGACATGGAGTACCTTTATCAATCATTTCAGATCGCGACATCAGATTTACTTCGGAATTTTGGAAATCTCTTCAACGTGCGATAGGCACCGAATTGAGTTTGAGCACGGCCTATCATCCTGAAACTGATGGCCAAAGCGAACGAACCATTCAGACGTTGGAGGACATGCTTCGAGCATGCGTGATTGATTTCAGAGGAAGCTGGGAACGCCACTTGCCTTTAGTGGAGTTTTCGTATAATAACAGTTATCATGCGAGCATTAAGGCTGCACCATTTGAAGCGTTGTATGGAAGGAAGTGTAGATCTATTGTGTGTTGGAGCGAAGTGGGAGAGAGTCAGTTGACTGGGCCCGAAATGGTTTTGGAGACGACAGAGAAGATTGTGCAAATCAAGAACCGTTTACTTGCTGCCAGAAGCCGAAAGAAGAGTTACACCGATAATAAGAGGAAACCGTTGGAATTTGAGGTCGGATACATGGTCATGCTTAATGTGTCACCATGGAAGGGTGTGATACGTTTTGGGAAGAAAGGAAAGCTGAGTCCAAGGTATATTGGACCGTTCAAGATTGTTAGATGAATTGGACCTGTAGCTTATAAGTTGGAATTGCCGAATGAGCTTAGTGCTATTCACGACATGTTTGACGTGTCGAATTTGAAGAAAAGTTTGGCGGATAAGGAATCGGTGATTCATTTGGACGAGATTCAGCTTGACGATAAAATGCAGTTTGTGGAGGAACCAGTGGAGATTATGGACCAAGAGGTTAAGAGATTAAAGCACAATAGAATTCCCATTGTGAGGGTACGATGGAATTCTAGACGTGGACCGGAATACACTTGGGAATGTTAGGAATTGTTATTGGTCTTTTGAAGTTAGATTTTTCACTATATTTTTCTAACGCTGACAAAGGTTATCTTAACGCTGACAAGTGTTATCGTGGCGTTGTCAGCAACAATGTTAGTTTTGTGGTTTTTAATATAAGTGTGCAGGTGGTGTTAGCATTGTACCATTAGATACAGAGTTGCTTATGGATCCTTGGAGAATCATTTGGGCATATTTTTATTTATGGATGATGGTTGGAATATTTATATTCCTATCTTGACATGAATTTTTATGTTCATGCATATTTTTGGGCAACATATGTATCACAGTTTAAGGGGAGGTTTTAGGAACCTTTAGGACTTTTGGGTATTCTTATAATACTCTTATCACAATTCTAGATTGTGTCCACAGGTGAGTATGAGTTAGTTTTACTAAATCATGGGGCACTGTAGCATGCAAAGTTGATATACTATGCATGCTGTCAAGACATTTTTGGCCAAGAATTGGTTGTGGTCTGTTGGGAGACTTGGGAATGATTTTATGATGTGTTTTACCTGGGAGTTACAAGGAATTTTATGAGATAACTTAGTTGTTAAGAGTTTTGGTTAGCAAGGGACACTAGAGGACTGTTATGTCTATCTTGCATAAGCAAGTGTGCATAACTGGACAGTGCTTGCCGCCCTATAATAATTATCAACTTATAGGTTATCTTCACTAGGATAAATTACTTTGTTAAAGTCCTTTTTCATTTTTTATTTTTGGACGCTGACAAGTATTTTTCCAAGCGTTGTTGTGACCAATTTAGACGCTGACATGGCTTTGGCAAACGTTGACAAGAATATAGCCGTTGGGCGTTGATGGGTTATTTTTTACCGTTGACACTCATTGGGACCTACCCAATTGTTATTTTTGACGAATTTTGGGGCCGTAATTTTAGGAGCAGATAACTTTTAATTAATGCATGAGATAACTTATTTTCTTTTCAATATTTTCATCATTATATTTTGAAAATAGTTGCCTCATTTTTTACCAATCACATGCACATATCTCTCCTATATATTTGGCTCCTATTTTTAAACAAGGTACCTCATATTCTTGTCTAACACTTTTCTCCTATAATTCCTCTTTCTAAAATCATTCACAAACAGCTTTCTTCAACAATGGCACCAAAATTTAAACCAAGTGATTTGGTATTGGGATTCAGGAGTCAACACAACATGATTGCATATTTGGACGCTGATGACACTCTGTTTCCACAATACACCCAGATGGTGGCGTATTTGAATGCATCCCCAATTAGGTATGCTCTTTCTCATGCTCCTCTCATCTCTGTCACACATATTAAGCAGTTTTGGAACACTGTTAGTTCCTCAACAGTTAATAATGTGACTACATTATCATCTATTGTTCATGGGGGTACATGGGTGGTTACTAAAGCCTTGGTTCGCCAGGCTTTGCATCTTGATGATGCAGATGGTATAACCACCCTCCCCGTTCATGAAATAGAACAAGGGCTTCGGGCTTTGGGTTATCCTTTCCCTGATGAGGGCACTTTAAAGAAATGTCATAAACAGGAGTTTCCCCCAGCCTGGAAGTACCTCATACATGTCATCTTACAATGTTTGAGTCCCAAGTGTACTGCACACAATGAAATTAATAGATCAATTGCTAGTGCAATTGTGTGCATTGCAACTGGGCAAAAGTTTAATTATTATAAAATGATTTTTGATGGCATGTGTAAAAACAAAGGGAATAAGATGACTTTGGCTTATCCCAGATTTTTACAAATGGTTTTTGATGTGCAAAATTACTGCACAAGGGATCATGATGACTTTTATGAGATCCATGTGCAAAAGAAAGCTATTTTTACCAAGATGAACTTACCTCCTCACCGTGAGTTACCCCTCACCCCGGCTATGCTTGCTGTTATTGCAGCAGCACAACCCCAACCAGACCCACAACCACAACTTGATCCAATACCAGAACCTTTGCCTTCACCTCAACACATGGAAATTGACCAAGAACCCTTCAACGCTGACACATTAAATGTTGGCGTTGACACAAGTAATCCAAACGTTGATACCATTCCTTCACAGACCCAAACACCCCTTAACCTTCCCACATCCACCCAATCCACATCATCTTCTACCCCACCACAATATAGGTTGCAAAAACGCCAAAGGACTACTGGAGTGTTCTCCTCTAGTGGTCCTAGCCATGAAGCAGAGAGAACCACCACCACAAGTGTGGTTGGTGCTATGGATGAGGCTGGGACTATTGGTTCTGGCTTAGATGCAGGCCAAGACAGTCCTAACATCTTTAAGACCTCATCCATGCCCCATGAATCTAACTTGGGAGGTCAAATACCCATTTTAGAGGAGGACAGATTGGAACCATACACATTAATAGAATTGACGGTTGTCTGCATTAGCTTGCAAAAGCAAAATGCAGACTTGGTACAAATTGTCAATACACAAGGCCTTGAACTCAAGCAATTGAGGGAGAGGATTGTCATTTTGGAGAATGCTGGCACAAGGCGTGGGATGGAGGAATCTTCCAAAGGGGAGGATGAGCAGATTAATGTGAGTGATAAGGGCTCACATGATGGTGAATCTTTGGGTGTTGCTGAAGCCCTCACTGAATTGAAGAAGCAACCAGGTTTTGTTAGATCTCTGGTAACTCCTACAAATTTAGACTTGTCATTTACAGCTATGTTGGAGCAAATTACAAGAGGCGCTGAGACAAGTAATTTGGGCGTTAACAAGCAAAATTTGAACGCTGACACACCAAGCGCTGACATGAGCAAATTGGGCGCTGACACAAGAAATTTGAGCGTTGACAGACCTGTAGATGAGGTTGATGTATTCCAGTCATCAGCTATCATCAAAGACGTATCTTCACAGGTATTACCATCATCCTTACCCATCATTGATCCATTAGATAAGGGTAAAGGAATCATGGTAGAAGTAGAAGTTCCAAAGGATGCAGCACAGGTAGAGTTTGATAGAAGGTTGGCTGCACAACTTGTGGAACAAGAAAGGAAGAAGGTTGGTGAATCACCATTTGTTGTCACTTCAGAGGAACAAGAAGGAAGTGATGAATCCAGTTCAGATTCAAGTGTGATGATAATTGAGCAACCTGAGAGACTTGAGTATGGTGATGATTTGGCAAGAGAGAAGCTTAGAGAGTTGAAATTGCAAGTGGATTTTGATATGCCAGAAGTTGTTCAGATGTATCATGCTTGGGAGGATAGGTGTATGGAGAATCCAGATTTGACTATTTTAGACCAAATTTAGGGTTTGGAGATTCTTCTAAGAGTACAAAAAGACTGCAAGGTTATTTTGAAACACAAAGCTAGCAATGTTCTCTCAATGCTGAAGAGGGATAGAAGGGAGCTTTACTACATGCTACTCAGATGTCATGGAACAGGGTGGACCTATAAGAAATTATTGGGATTATCCTTTGAAGAGTTGGAGTACAAGGCTTATCCTATTTGGGCAAAAGTGCAGGAAATGAATACTATCAGACTTCTTTCAGATGAAAGGAAAGAAGAACTTGCAGAAGAGATGGAGCTTAAGAAGGCAATGATTGTTCCAAGACCTTTGAAGAAGGGAGTTCCTCTTGAGTTTCCTAAAGATATGGATAGATTGAAGCCCAGTGAAGTTGTTATAAGAAGGAGCATCAAGCTCTCACCCCTGGAAGCTTCAGATATGGTACAAGTGTTACCTCTTGATGCCAGAAACCCTATTATAAGCTACGAAGAAGATGAAAGTGGGTTTTGGAAGATTGGCAGGTATGGGAAAGAGGTACACGATTTTACTACTCTTGTTTCTCTCTTTGCAAGTGTGGATAGAGAAGACTTGGTAGACCTTTGGAGGTTGTTAGAAGCCAAGTATGAGACTGAAGCTCCTACTTCAGTCAATGGAATAAAACTTTGGTCAACATTCAAGAGGATGTGTGGACCAAAAGAAGAAGATCCTGCTGTTTGGAAGGATCTTGAGGATGATCTCAGTGGTCTTCAATGGCGTTTGTATTCAGCTGCTGGTGTGTATTATTTGAGCTCTACAAAGTTTGCTGAGTATCTTCTTGTAGATGGTCAGTATTCCATGTCCAAAGAAGTTTTGGAGAAGATGAAGACAACACAGCTGGAGATTGACTATTCAAGTGACGTGGCCAAAGATTTGATCAGACATGTTTATTACCAATATGATAAGATTTGTAAGATTCCTCCTAGTTCTTAATTTTTATTCAGAAACTTGATTACTAGAGTAGATATCAAGTTTAGGGGAGGATTTTTGGGAATAAAATGTAGCCAGTCCACTTGAGCGTTGACAAGAGGAAAACAAGCGTTGATAAGAAGAAAACAAACGCTGACAGATCAAGCGTTGACAAGAAGAAGTCAAGCGTTGATAGGTTGAAGACAAGCACTGATAGAAAGATATAGTCTACGTGTATTATGTTTCTAGTTTGTTTCTAGTAAAGATAAGTTCAACATTGTATTTTCTATAATTATCTTTACCTAGAATAGTTGATACGTAGACTCTTGTACAAGGCTTCTTATGTCTATAAAAGAAGACCTTTAAGTTATGTTTTCATAATAAGTTTTCATACGTTAAACACTTTCATTGTAAGCAAGTTTGTTATTATCAATCAAGTGAAAGTTTGTTTACATACTTTGTGTGTTCTTGTTTAAGTGTTAATTCCGCATAACACTTAGATTACTTTATACATAAACAAAGTTTCTCTACGTGTATAACTTGATCTAATCTCGTTTACACAAGCTTAATCGATCTAGGTTTGGGATCAACATATTGTTGTTTTATGCACGCAGCGAGGTTTGGGAGCTATGAACTTGCACCAACACTAACTCAAGGTACTCTGAATCCTATATTATCATAACGCCTACTTGCAAACAATTTTAACAACAAAACTCTATTTCATAAGAAATCAAACCACCCTACTGTTGACACAATGTGACTGTTTTGCTGATTTAAAGGCACGACAGTGACTCAAATTCTACAAAACATGAATTTTTGCCCAAACTAACTATCATAAAAAGCAAATACACCCTACGACTATACCTAAGCTTGATTTAAGCCAGCTCTCAAACTCTAAAAATCAAAAATGCACCCCTAAATCGCCTACAGTTGTATCTTAGCAGATTTTACCAACCTATGCAATGTTTTACTCCAAACCTTGACTGTAATTCTAAAAACCTAAAACTAACCTAAGTTACCATAAAGAGCATGTTCAGACTGTTATTAACGTAGTGTGATGTCACCTATACTCTGCTAAACACAAATCCAAACAACCCTTAAATTACTGTAAACCAAAGTTTTCAAAGACTTTTTTCATAAATCAAAATGGAAATCATTAAGACTACTCATAACATGCATAAAACTAATAAAGGACACAGAATAAGCATTACAACTACACATTAAGTATGCATACAACAATCTCTTCAACTATCACGCAAAACACAACTAAAGAGGGTTCAAAGCCGAAACCTTTCTTGGCTTTGTTCAAGCCAAGAAACCGGCTGAATGCCTTCTCAATTGAGGTGTTCGACTGATGGCTGAATGAACGTTTATGCAAGATGTAGAGAAAGGGAGGTAGACTACCACAGTCAAAACCTAGAATAACTTCAAACAAATGTCACCAAACCATCTACACTTTTGGTACCTGCTGAGAACAAAACAAGACCAACAAGCTAACATAAGTGATCAATAAGCTGATTGTCAGTCAGCTTATTGAAAGAGCTTATGTGAACAGTAATTGTCAAACAAAAACAATGGAAAATGATTTTACGAAGAAAAATCTTTGAGAAAATACCAAACATGAAACTAAAAACCTCTTTCTTTCAACCAACTAAAAGTTTAGCTTATACAAGTTTGAAAAGCTTATGAAGGTGTCAACTAGATAAGCTTCAAACTCTTATAAGCCAACACAAATAAACAGATTATTAATCCAAATGCCTTTGGACTAAAAATCTGTTTAGAGAAGAAATTAAAACCAAGATAATTTTTCTTTGCAATAACACTAACTCAATACACTAATAAAAGCAGTAAAACTTGGAACACAACTTATTGCCTGTTTGATTAAAAATACTCTAAATATTCATAGATAAAAAATGTACAATAAGCTGGAACCAGAAAGAAGGTGGTCACATACAACCCCTTTATACAAATGGATAGAAGAATCTAGAAAAACTAAAACATCAAACCTCAACTGCTTGAATGTCCAATAATGCCCTTTGAATTCTTGGTCAAAATTTGAATCCCATGTGATCTTGTTGATGCCAGTTGGTGTGATGTAATCTCCTTCGTTCATTAAAACTTTGGGACAAAGGAATTCATAATAGCTGTTGATTTTCTGAACATCACATGTATTGGTGTAGCAGGGGAGGGTCTTGGGGGGACAAGGGAATGTGAAGTCACTATCAGGGTTGGGTAAGTTGTTGGGAGAAAGGTGAATAGTAAAAATAATGAACCAATTTTACTTTACCCTTTGGTTAAGACAAAAAATGAATTAGGGTTCATAGTGGGTTTATGGGTGTTTAAGGCTGTGTGATGGTAACAGTAAGAGATAAGTGTTAGTTTATATGTATTTAAAATGATTAAAAAATATGGGTTAAGTGGTGGGAGATGGGTTTGTGGGTTTGTAAATGGGTTAAGTTGGGTATGGGGTTTGTATTGTCCAAGTTTCCCCCTGAATTTCTTAATTATATTCATATGAAGTTTAAACAGCTTAGTACTCCTTTTCCTTTGTTAAAACTTTAATTCTCTTGTCATATTTGGCACCACCCTTTTGCAATACTTTTATCAAGGACCACTTTTGCAATTTTGGCATTCTTCAAGGGCCAGTAAGGTATATACTTGAAATATTAGGGACCCACTGTGTAAATTTGAGTTTTACAAGGGTATAATATGACAATTCTTCCAAAGTTCAGGGACCAATCTTGTAATTCTTCAATTCTTCAAGGACTTTATTAGAAATTCATCTTTCGGGTCCGGTTCTTTATGCGGTTTCGTTTCCCGTGTCCGTTTTTGCTTGATTCTTGTTCTCTTTTGTTGAATTCATGATATCCGTACCTAAAATATACAATGAACAAACACAAGCATATTTTGGGGTATTTTAATGATGTTTTAAGCCCGATTTGGACGATGAGACTATGTATAAATGTAGTCTCATCAACATCCAACGGCTATATCTGCCTGTGGTTCCTTATTGGAACCCGCGGCTCTTTATCGATAAGGAGCCGCTATAGAAGCTAAGGAACCGCCTACATAGACTCCGCTCCCTTTTGTCTTTTAGTGGATTGGTTCGAATCTGGGGATTAAAATATCCTGAAAGGATATTCCAAACCAAGATAGAATATGCCATTTTCAAATTTCAAATTTTCAAATAATTAATTTAATAAAACATTTTCTTAAAAAGAAAGTTTAATAAAAAACTTGTCACACTTAATAAAAAGTGAGTTTTAAGAAAAGATTAAATCCTTAATCACTTAATTGGGATGAGTACTTGTTTGTTCATACCTTAAGTGATAATAGTTGAAATGAAAAATACTTGAACTCAAGAATTCGTTTTTCTCTGTTTTCGTAAATGCTTGTTTTTACATATTGTCGTAATCAAAACAAAGTGAGACCGAAAAATGCAAGTAATGTTTTTAGGCATCATTGCATTAACAGTGCGGTTCCTTATTGCTATGGAACCGCGGGTGGAGCTAAAGAACCGCGGTCAGAAGAAGATTTGTGTGAAAATCCTGAACTTTCTAAAAAATCTATTTTAGGTGAAGGACCAAAAGATATTCTTATTAACAAGGTCAAAGTACCTATAATTGAAAAGCCTAGTCTAGATAAATTCTACAAGCCCTTGAGTAAACCTCTAATGGGAACTAGAAACTTATCTAGACAAACATCTACTCCTCAAAGAGTACGAAATGAATCTAAACCTAGAAGTAGAACACTTGCACCAAAAAGAGATGATCAAGCTAAATCACGACATAGAAGTAAAACTCCAACACCTAGGAGGAATAACAATAATTCAAGATTAAGTGTTGGAAATTCACTTTATGTGATGACATTTAAGAATTCCCATTAGTTACCATAGTCACACCCGCTTAGACTAGACTAGGTTACAATGTATAGTTAAGTGTGGTGTGTGACTATATATACCCCTCCAAGGCTTCCAAGGAGGGGTGTTGCTTGTGTTTCCATTTTACTTTTAATACATTTTCTTTATTTTCACACACAACCCTCTCTATCTCTCTCAACCATGGCATTCATCTTCCACCACCACCCTAGACCATCGGATTATAGTAAAAAGCAAATCCACAATTGGCATCAGAGCCTCGGTCCATTCCTTGTATCGTCATGTTTTATTGTTCGATTTTGGTGGTCTAAAACTTTTTGTGTCTCGAATCTATTATCATGTGTCACGGTTGTTTTGATTTTTTGTCAAATATTCATGATTTTTTGTCTTGTCTCATTGAAACTTGGTCCATCAAAATAGTTGGTTAAACATGTTTATCATTGTCCTCATATCTGATTTTATCATTTCTGGTCTCATCAGTTTTCTTGTCTAACGGTTTTCTGGTCTTCAACTTGCTGCCTACCAATCTGTCTAATGATTCTGACCTCATTTCGGGTTTCTCAAGTCATATACTTGTTCATTGGGAATATCAGATCTAAAGTTGTTGTTTTTATGGTCAGTCTCATGGATGAAGATGAAAACCAGATCGAAAAACCCAGAAATCTTAGATCCACAAAAATTGGAAATAGTACAACTTTTGGATAAGATTTTCAGATGGTCACATTCAGATCGGAATATTGCGATCGCATAAACCAGGGGTTTCTACTTGCAATCGAATATCCCGATAGATCACATTCCGATGGATATATTCCGATGGATATATTCCGACGGATATATTCCGACGGATATATTCCGACGGATATATTCCGACGGATATATTCCGATGGATATATTCCGACGGATATATTCTGACGGATATATTTCGACGGATTTATTCCGACGGATTTATTCACATTCCGATGGGACTTACTCATATTCCGATGGATTTGAAGACATTCCGATGGAATGTATTGACACAAAACGTTACGATGTTTTTTTTTCTTTAAAGAAAACATTGTGATGCAGTTTATAACATTGCGATGACTATGTAGTTTCAAAACTTTACCGAGACCTACAAAGACTAGAAAGTCTTGACCAGCACCAATATCACTCATCACCCTTATAACTCCACAACACCATAACTAATCTAACCCAACGTCTCCTATCTCCATTCCACATCTAGACTCGAACAGAAAACAAAATGATCTCAGTTTCGGTATGGTCTTTAATTAGACGTATACCTAAAAGTCATCATTGATCTTTGTGGGTTTTTAACCCAGCTGATTTACGAAAATAAAGAAAGATTTATAACAAGTTTGTTATTATCTTTTCTTTGTTTCGATTTATCAAACAAAATCGACATGCAATCATTGTTACCTACCCGAGATCATTTTAGTATGATCTTGAAGCCGATTCATAGTTTCTTCAGGTGATTCATATTTAATCAACTTGAGTTGCCAGGTGCTATTTATCCTCGTGTATCATCATGGTATGGGTTTAATTATGATATGATGATTGGGTTGATTTGTGTTGAGAGATTAGATTTAATTTTTGGGGTATTGGTTTTTCCTGATGATTTATCGAAGATAATACTTTGATTCATCTTTTGGAAAAGTTAGGATGCTTTTTGATGGGGGAGGATTATGTTAGTTTGTATTTGGTGGCTATGAAAAGAGACGAAGGAGATTCAGTATTTGAGATGAGTTGTTTAATTGGGAGGAAAGAAAAAAGACGGAGTAAACAAGAAACTGTGTAGGCGGTACTTACTATGTGTGGGATTAGGTTTGGTATGACCTAAATATATATTATATATTCCCTATTTTTTAGTCATGGACCGGGTATTGACTATTCACTAGTTTGGGCTTTTCATATCCGTACTCTGACAGAGTTGGGCAGAGATTCATTTTGTGTATGATAATGAACTTTGTGGATGATATTTGTGGCAATTGGTTGTCATATGTAACTGAATGAGACATACATGGGCCGATTATGATGAACAGTGGGATGCAAAAAGACCATATGATCAATATTTAGTCCATATCTAATTTGGCTAAAATATTGGTATAATTTTTGAATTCGGGTTTCAATATGACAAAGTGACAAAACAATGTGAAAAAATTTATTTTGACGAGACCGAAGAAAAATAGGTATATTTTTAGTGGCTACGGATTTTTTTTTGTGATCAGGTATTAATTATGTGAAGTTGAAGACGGATTTTTCGAAGGCGTGTATTTTTTTTTTTGGTAAAAAAAAAAAAAAAAAAAAAAACTTGCTTGTGCTTAATCTTAGAATGAAGACTTAGTTATCTAGTTTCCGGGTTCAGGGTGGTTGGTTGATGACTCGGATAACTATCACTTAAAGGGGTTACATTGTTGTACTCAGTGTCACGCGCTTAGTCGACGTGGATAATTTCAAGAGGTGTTGTGCTTATATACTTCTTCAGTGATGTAGTGGGTACTTAGAGATTTCTCCACCGTTCCTCCTTCAACAATTGTGCAAGCTTAAGTCACAAGATCAAAGGATTCTTATTCAGTTTCATGTTTGATGTATCTGGTTCATTCTATCAGAGGTCACTTCAAATTGCTTACAAGTGGGTTGGTAAAGATGGCCGTGGAGAGTTTATGAGTAGAGAATTTCGATCAGCAGTTGATTCTCACAAAATATATAATTCATCTTATTTATTATTCTCACGAGATTTCAGGTATATGTGCGTACGATTTATTGATGGTTCCGAGTTTCGAAACCATCAAGGGGAAGAAGAAGACACATTAAACGCACAACGAGTACACGTGATGAACTTCATACCTTCTTTTGATTTGAAGACATTCCGGGAATACAATTGTCATAACCGTAGAGAAAATCAGTGTTTTAACTAGTGGCGTTATCAATCTCTAAATGGTACACTACTGATTCGATGTTTAATTGTTTTGATGTTGCAATTATTCATCATCATTATCCTATATGGAGAGATATGCATTCCCGAGACTTAATTGACTCTGGTGCATCTCCGGAAGAAGATATGTGCATTTCCGGGACTTAATTAACTCTGGTGTTATGATGTCAACTTCATGAATGGGATAAAGTGTCTACTTCATTATTTGAGCTTCATACTTGGGATTGATTTATTTTGTTCAACTATGTGGGGGAAGAAATGTCTTGATTCTTTCTAGTATGCATAACTTGAACTCTCAGGGGGAAGAAAAATTCAGAAGAATTATTCAAGCGTGAGAAGAGACGTTGTTGATCTACTTGGTGTGCCCCTTACTTTCAATCCCTCAT
The DNA here is from genome assembly GCA_025667525.1 of Glebionis coronaria. Lineage (NCBI taxonomy): Eukaryota > Viridiplantae > Streptophyta > Magnoliopsida > Asterales > Asteraceae > Glebionis > Glebionis coronaria. Next base: position 341,082,152 of record CM046877.1, read on the forward strand.
AGCAACATTATCATGTTATATGATGGGGTTGGCTTTTTAAATTCCGTTGTGCGCTTAATCATTCTAAGCTTTATTGAAAGCTTTGAAGTTGCTTACGAGGATTGTCGGTTTAGGGGGAAGCTATTTAAAATCTTCTACATCAAATTTATGTGGCATGAATTAGGGGGAAGTTAATTCAGAAGTTTATCCTTAACCAGAAGTATATGGATTACTTAGCTCGTGCCGTTACAGTATTTCTACTACAAGTTACTTTAAAGATGAGTCGTTTTGAAGTGAAGACTTGAAGTCAAAGGCCTCAGAAGACATCATCAGCATTAGACGCTTCATGAAAGCTTTTGTTCTTAATCATTATGTACTTGTTAGGAAAAATATTGTAAGGAATTCTACACGTCGTCCCATGGGGGAAGATTGTTGGAAATTCACTTTATGTGATGACATTTAAGAATTCCCATTAGTTATCATAGTCACACATGCTTAGACTAGACTAGGTTATAATGTATAGTTAAGTGTGGTGTGTGACTATATATACCCCTCCAAGGCTTCCAAGGAGGGGTGTTGCTTGTGGTTCCATTTTACTTTTAATACATTTTCTTTATTTTCACACACAACCCTCTCTATCTCTCTCAACCATGGCATTCATCTTCCACCACCACCCTAGACCACCGGATTATAGTAAAAAGCAAATCCACAACCTAGGAGAAACTATGGACAACAAAATGGCCATATGAATTGGAATAATTTTCAACAACAATACTTTTCCCATGGGGAATGTCTCCTTCATTCATGCATCCCAACCAAATGCAAGGGATGTTTGGAACTAACAACTTTGGACCCATGAGATATTGGGGACCAAATGTTTGATCTTGTGTGTTGTTACCTAGATATGCTTGGGAATCGATTTAGAGCCCGACAAGTGGATTAAGGATAGTGGTTGTTCTAAACACATGACGGGTAATCAAAGTTTATTCTCGCACTACAAAGCATATGATGGAGGTAATGTTACATTTGCAAGTAATCGACGAGGTAATACCATTGCCAAAGGTACGATCTCTCTTGACTCTATGACTAGAGAAAACGTAGAGCACGTAGATAACTTAGGTTTTAACCTTCTAAGTATAGGTCAAATTTGTGATAATAAGTGTAAGGTCATCTTTTCAGAATATGACAGTGAAATCGTAAAAGACGGAAAAGTCATTGGAAAAGGTGTTAGAAAGCATGGGCTTTATGTCATGAAGGTCAATAGGAAGTCAAAGGACAACTTATGACTAGCGACTTTAAATGATAGTTCCACTCTTTGGCATAGGATATTAGGTCACGCTAATATGCGTTTAATTCAATCTTTAGTCTCTAAGGAGTTGGTAAGACATCTCCTCAAGATGAAGTTTGATAGTTACTTTTGTGATGCTTGCAAAATTGGGAAGCAGGTTCACTCAAGTCACAAAGCCAAGAATTTGGTTTCGACCTATCGGTGCTTAGAGCTCCTACATATAGATCTCTTTGGACCTTCTGCCATACGGAGTTATGGAGGTAACCTTTATACCCTAGTTATAGTTGACGACTACTCTAGATTCACTTGGACTAGATTTTTGGCGTCTAAGAATGAAGCTTTCGATCACTTCGAAACCTTTAGTCGAAGAATTCAAAATCAACTAGGATGTTCAATTGTCTCTATTAGGACGGATCATGGTAGGGAATTTGATAATGAAGTGCAATTAGGTGCCTTTTGTGAAGCTCATGGTATTTCCCATAACTTCTCGACTCCTCACACTCCACAATCAAATGGGGTAGTTGAAAGGAAGAATAGGACCATCCAAGAGATGAGTAGGACGATGTTAAATGAGCAATCTTTGCCTCAAAAATTTTGGTGCAATGCCGTGGACACATCGACCTACATTCTCAACCGAACTCTTATTCGACCTTTTCTAGGAATGGCCCCCTATGAGATTCTTAAAGGTAAGAATCCCTCCTTGGAATACTTTAGGGTGTTTGGAAGCAAGTGCTTCATTCTCAACAACAAAGATTACCTTACTAAGTTTGACCCAAAGTCTTACGAAGGTATCTTTTTAGGTTATTCTCAAACTAGCAAAGCCTACATAGTCCTCAATAGAACCTCGGGTGTAATTGAAGAATCACTTAACGTGACATTTGATGAAACCACTCCTTCATCTAAGACACCACCTTTGGTAGATGATGACTTGGATGAAATAGACATAGTTAATGCCAAAGATGCTAGAAACATAGGAGTTGGAGACCTTAGTGTTGAATAGGGATTAAACATTAAGGAATCAAAGGATCATGCTCTCGATAACATCATAGGCGAATTAAATCAAAGGACCCTAAGATCTCAAGTCCAAAATTAAAGTAACTTCTTTTGTTTCATCTCCTTGATTGAACCAAAGAATGTTAAAGAAGCTTTGATGGATGAGAGTTGGGTCATCGCTATGAAAGAAGAATTGAATCAATTCATTGATAACGATGTTTGGGAACTTGTTCCTCCACCTAGAAGTTCGACCATCATAGGAACCAAATGGTTATATAGGAATAAGTTAGACAAGAATGGTGTTGCGTCTCGTAACAAGGCTAGAATTGTAGCTCAAGGCTATAATCAACAAGAAGGTATTGATTATGACGAGACATACGCAACCGTAGCAAGAATAGAATCCATTAGAATCCTTTTAGCTTACGCTTGTGCCTTAGACATTAAGCTTCAACAAATGGATGTAAAGAGTGTATTTCTTAACGGTTTGATAAATGAGAAGGTATATATGGCTCAACCTCCCGGCTTCATTGATTTTGAGAAACCAGATCATGTTTACAAGCTTAAGAAATCTCTTCATGGTCTCAAACAAGCACCCAAAGCTTGGTATGATAGACTTAAGGCGTTTCTTGTAAAACATGAGTATACCATGGGGAAGGTAGACAATACACTCTTTACAAAGAAGAAAGGTTCTCACCTCATTATCTTACAAATATATGTTGATGACATTATATTTGGTTCAACTTGTCAATCATTATGTCATGACTTTGCCAAAATCATTCATGACGAGTTTGAAATGAGTATGATGGGAGAACTTAACTTCTTTTTAGGACTCCAAATTAAACAAATGGACAATGATATTTTCTTTAATCAATCCAAGTATGTTAAAGAAATGCTAAAGAAATTTGGATTAGAAGATTCTAGACCAATGAAGACCCCTATTGTGACAACCCTGTTTTTGAGGTTCGTCACTTAGTTTTATTTTGTGCTAGTCACGTGTCTTTACGTGTTTATGTGCTAATTGGTGTGTATAGATTGTGGTTTGGATATCGTTTCCGGTACGGGGTACCTTGTGAGTGAAACAATGTGTGATGATTTCATGTTCATGAGCTCGCATGGTAGTGACTATGAACTGAGATGGTGTTATTTAATGGTTTTATGTATACGTATATGTATTATAGAAAATCGTATTTTTCCGATTTACGGTTTAGCATTTAGAGGTCTCGGATGAGGTAATTAGGCATATGGATATTTTTCGGGATGGTTTTAAGTCATTTAGGACTTATTTATAAAGTTTATTTTAAAATTTGAGATTTTTTATAAAAGTGTATATTTTACGTCTTTTACGGTAAAACGCGTAAATTTGACTAGTTTTACGGTTTTGAGGTTTTGGAGGCTTTAGGAGCTGAAATAAATTAAAAAAATTTAAGGTAATATTAATAAGATATTAATTAATAATAAAATTAAAAAAAACGAAAATTAAAGGGGTGTCAGTCGGTTTGGACGCAAGAAAAGAAAGAAAAAAAGGAAAAAAGAGAAAAAGGAAAGGGGTTTTTGGGTTGGGCTAGGAATGGGTTATCACACCCTATAAAAGGTTTTATTCACAATCAAAAACATTATTTTTTTTTCTCCTGGAGTCTATAGCCGACGGTTTACAAGAAGTTTTTAGGGTTTCAGTATTTTTTTCATCTTCCATAAATCTTAAGGTAAAACCTTCATAATCCCTTTTTAATCTAATTGTTTTTAATGTTTATATAATCATCTTATAATGAATTTAGGTTAGGGATTAAATACAAATCTGTATTTTAATGATTTCATAATGATTGGATGGTTTAGGGCTTGTAATTAGTGGGGTTATGGGTAATTAATGAGGTTAATTTAATTAAACCCGTTTTTAAAAACTGGGCAGAATTTTGAGTCAATTGTTTTGATCATATCGGGAGTTCTACAAACTCTTATTTTGCGATCCAAGTATCCATGAAAATTTAATTGAAGTGGCTTTCCAATTCATGAAACGAGAACTAAATTGGAGGTAGGGAAGTGGGTCAAAAACAGGTTACAACAGTCGGAGGTCAAAGCAGTTTTGAAATCAGCCTGTTTTCTTTTTAAGTTTTGGGTTGTTTGGGGTACTTAGGGTTGCATTGGGATATTCAAACGAACATGAGAGATGGTTTATATATTATAGTAAGTATCTGCATTGGGTCTAAGATGGTGGGTTAGGGTAAGACCCCCTAATCATAACAAACTTTTTGTAAGTTTAAAATCAGTAAATCTGGAATGACAAAAGTATATATATATATATATATATATATATATATATATATATATATATATATATATATATATATATATATATATATATATATATATATATATATATATATATATATTGGGTCCTTAACAGTAGCTTTAAGGTTGGGGCAAGTGGGAGGTGTTAGCTAACATATGTAAGGGTATAAGTATTCCCTTTACAGAGATCATGGGTATGTTTAAGTAGGCGTTTGGCTTATAGTTTGGAGACCTAAAACCGAGACTGTTTTGGGTAAAATGTTAACGGGACGGGTTATGAAGTATAATGAGATAAGGGCTTTATAGAGGGGTGTAATGAGATGCTTAGAGCATATAAATGAGGTATTTATATAGGAGGAGGTTAGATGTCCATCATAGGTTGATGAGCCGTCTTAGTGATTGGTTTATGTTTTGATTATGTGTTTTTGGTTTGTTAGCGTTTTGCTAGTGCGCGGACTTTTAGAGAAGCTCAATCAGGTGAGTTTCATAGTCCCATATCTTTTAATGATTTTGACTTCCAGATGGGATGGAAGAGACACTGTTTTGTTTTATAACTTATGATGTGAATGTTTTTGTGGTTGGTGATGGACTTGTGAGTGCATACTTATATGATTAACTGCTAGTTGATTCTTGATTGTTTATGTTTTGACTTGGTACCAAGGGGATTGTTGACAAGGCGGGGCCTTGGGATTGGTTCGTAGGTGTTTGAGTGCCTATGGGAGTATGGTGTTTGGTATGGCTGGGAGCCTTGGTTTTGGTTTGGTTGGTTAATCTTGAATGTTAGTTGTTAATGCACATTTGCAACACATTGTCCCTATATTTTTATTGTTGGTGGTTATTCACAGCTTATATTATAACTGATTTAGCGTTGGAGTCTAAACCTATGACTCTCACCAACTTTATGTTGACGTGTTTTAGTGTCTCTTTCAGTTGATATTATGGTTAAGCGTGAGAACCTGAGTGGCTTGGATTTGGAGTTGCGTAGGAATACATTTAGAAGGAGATCCCCGTTTCCTTCTTAGTTTTTATTTGTTCATTTAATAAGTGATACTGTTGGCACCTATATGTTTGTTTTGTTTTGTTATTGTTTGTCTCGGGTAAGTGGTAGGACTGTTACCTACTTACCTAGACTCCTGCATTGTTGAGATATTGTCATGACTTTTGTGTCACCATTTTATGACATTTCTTATTTCATATAGTTATCTCTATAGACACGCCATATTGTGATGATATCCATACGTCGCGCCCCATATTCTGCCATGGTGGGGTGTGACAAAATGGTATTAGAGACAATGGTTATAGATAATTAGGTTGCCTAGTCGCGTAGCGTAGTCTATAGCTTAAGGGTCCCTGCATATAGGCGTTATAGGAGTATGTGTGCATTTTATAATAATTGATGTGTTTGGATGTTATTTATTGCGATGTTTTTACTAGTATGAATTGAACCATAGTATGTTCATACTTAGTCACATGTTATTTTCTTTTCGGGCTGTGACTAGTGCGGGTTGAACCATAATCGTCCACGCTAGTCATTGTTGTATTTTGCTTAAATTGTAAATTATAGTACATAATTTGGTACGAGGTAGTTTCTATCTTTTGTTGAGTTATTTTATATACCTGAGGTATGTTATTTTTTTCTTTTGATGTTTAAGTCATGTTCCCTAAGAATCGTGTGGTGGTTCGAGTTACTAGGAGTACATGGGTAGGAAGGATTTTAAGTTGTTTCCACTCTTATGGGCGACATGACTTATAACTGATTATGTTTTCGTTTTAGATTTAGTCTAGGCTGTTTTAGCTAGACTATGGATTTATGTATTTCAGGAAGTTTGACTATGTTATTTAAATAGTTGGAGTTTTTGACCTTATTGTTTATGTGGTTATGAGCTTATGTGAGTAGATGGTTATATGTGTTATGTGTTATATTAATTCTTATAAGTGTCATCATAGGAGGGAGTGCATTGGGGAAAGGGTAATTGTATAAGTATGGTGGCCAACATAGTTATACAAGTACCACAACTTCAATGGGTTCCTAAGTATGATTGCATGAAAGAGGGTTAGTACATGCTTGTATATGATGAGATGTGGATTATTGGTATATGTATAGTATATGGGTTTATATAACAGCTTCCTACGATATGGATATTCTTTTTTTTAGTGTGTTATTGTTTTGGGTTATAGTCAGGTTGTGTGATTATGGGGTCACACGATGTGGACTGGTTTTAGTGATGGGTTTTGTGCCTTGTGGTAAGATGGTGGCTTCTCGTATGGAAAAACGAATTGTTAACATCATAAGATTCAAGCTAACAAGAGGTGATCCGGAGGTCGGGGAGGATAAAAGAAATGTTTAGACATTTTAGAGAGAGAAAGTAAAGCTTGAAATGTAGTGTGTGTATTTAGAGAGAGAAAGGGAAATACACAAAATAAGAAAAGCCTCACCCCTCCATGGAAGTATGGAGGGGTATATATAGCATTGACATGCACGAACTATTCTAACTTAACAAAACTAGTCCCTGTGTGTGTGGCTATATCAAACTAATGTAATTCCGTAAATGGCGCTCACATTTTAGGGCTAACAATCTTCCCCCAATGTAGAGACATACGGAATTACTTACAATGTTCCTAACAAGTAAAAATACAACAAAATAAAGTCTTCCAAGGCGCTTCCAATGCTGAGGATGTCTTTTAATTCTTCTTGTCTTCATAACTTGTACCTCAGCTTGAATCCTCTTTGTCTTTGCTTGTTGTGGAACAATTGTAATATGCATGATTTGGATTAACTTCCCCCCAATTCATGCAGCATGTATTAAAAAACTTTCTTCATAGACTTCTTTTTGACGAAGTTTCTGAATCAGCTTCCCCCCAAACTAATATCTGTATCTTAAGCAGATTCTGACACTTTGATGTAGTTTAAACAATCTTCTAGCTCATCGGTTTAAGTGCACAACGGAAATTTGTAGAAGAACTACACCAGATAATATTGCTTCTATACTGTCTCATGTCGTTTGGTTTTTGGTGATAATCCGTTTGGGGTAACATGCAGGAAATCAGCAACAACTCTTCTCACGCTTGCAGAATACTTCATAAAAATCATATAGAGTAAGTAGATACCATTCCATGTACACTACTTCCCCTGGAAGTTGATCTGATTACTTCAAAGTACACGATCTTCCCCCATGATGATTTCGAACTCTCGGAAGCATCATTATCGTGGACGTCCATATACTCGAGAAGCTCTTAGTCTTAAGCAAATGTCTTGAAAAGTTTTGAAAGTCGTTGAGAAACTCTGAAATATTTTTGCTTAGACTATGAAGTACCATTGTCGATATGAGGCTCATAAATATCCCGTGAGAATTGATTGCTGATTCCATCTCTCTCTGTCTAACTTACCAACCTTGAATTCATTCGGCTATTTGTTGTGACCACATGTGAAGTAAACCCGATATTCCAAACTTGAAACTGAAGTACAATCCCCCAAATTTGTTACTTAAGCTTGCACTTATGTCGATTGAAGAACGGTGCAGAAACAAGTCTCTTATACCTCTTGAAATTATCCACACGAGCAACTGCGTGTGACACCCAAAAATGATAGTAATACATGTCGTCGACCATCCACCCCTTGACAGTGGAAACTAGATAATTCAAGTCACAGTCATAAATTTTATCGCCCAAGCAAGTCATCAAACGATAGACTGGGTTTGAAGAAAAGGGGTAGAAAAATAGAAGGAAGGCTCGATGATGAAATAAGTAGACGCCTTCATGAAATCCCACTTCAAATTCAAATAAAGAATACCAAATCCACTTCGTGATCACTTGTCTTTGTAGAATCAAAACTAGCCTTGTCGTTAAAGTGAATCTTATATCGGATCGTTTTAGCGTTAAGTGTTTTGTTTGCTTTGGTGTTGTGTTGTGAATGTCGTTATCTAGAACAAATTATGAGATGAATTGCCATTAAGGGACAAAATTTGTTTAGACAACTTGTCATTTAAGGCCAACGTCAATCACATGCCCAACTGATGCGCGGATCGACCTCCGCGGTGAGGTCGTCGAAAATTTTTCGAAAAAATTAGGTTTAAAACCTAGAATTTTCTTTGTCGTTTAAGCACTTTCGATCGAAACATAGTGAATACCCGGCTTAACACGAATATCATCATAGCCTGATAAATACTCAATTTAGACAAAAACTCCCATCTAAATTATGTGTTACCGCAGCCCACTAACCAACATTTTCCTCGTCTAACAATAAGAATAGACAAATTCAATTTACCATTTTGTCAGTCCAGCCCAGCGCTTATAAAATAGGCCCAAATCAACAAATATAATAACCAGCCCACTCAAATGAAAATACCCGGTATACAATCCAAGATTAGAGATATAATAGAGATATGTTGGTCCCAAATTATCTCATAACTTAACCTATCCCTGTTTCTCATCCATCGTAATCTCCGCCTCTTTTTCTTATCAGATCACATCTCAAAATCTATTCCAATCTCATCTCAAATCCATGAAATACGCCCCAAATCTCATCATCCCCTCAATATAACACAAATGATTACACTTCCAAATCAATCATAAACCAATCACATCAACATCCAATAGAACACCCAATACTTCCGAATCACTTTATAATCATCCAAACAATTACCCATGACAAGCCCATTAAAAAATAAAAAGCTTGTGAACGTTTCAGTATATATCGAAGTTAGCACAAACAGAGGATATGTTCGAATGATACTCGGCTTCAAGATCTATTAAGTGATCTCGGGTAGGTTATGATTTGATTAGATGTCATCTTAATTTGTCGATTTTCAACCGAATCAAAGTCAGAACGTAACATGATTGTTATAGTTCTTTCTTTAAATTCGAATATCAACAGGGTGAAAATCCCTATAAGGTCGATGATGATATGTTGATTAAGCTCTAAAGATCTGTGATGGTATTTTATTTCGTGTTAGATCTTGAAAGATCTCGACATGCATGTCTCTAAACACAAAAAAAATCTGAGATCTTTGTTTTTCGATTTTGTTAAGTCTGGATGAAATTTTGAGGTGAAGGTGATTAGAGACGATGTGTTTAAGATTAGAGTCGAGTTGGTTTTGTTGGTTTAGAGTGTTATTGAGTTTGGTTGATGGGATGAGTCTTAATCATTGACTCAGTTGAGTTAACCTGGTCAACTCGGTCAATACCGAGTTGACTCGGTGTAATGTTATGTATTTGAGTCAACTGATTTTCAGACATCGGTATGTTAATGTAGAGTCAATCGGAATATCAAAATTGAGTCCATCGGAATATCAAAATACCCCATCGGAATAACTATCCAAATAATCCCATCGGAATACTCACCATCGGAATACTCACCATCGGAATACTCACCATCGAAATACTTACCATCGGAATACTCACCATCGGAATAAGCATTGGAAAAGGCATCCAGAAAAGCATCGGAATGAGCCATCGGAAAAGGGTTTTGACTTTTTTCTAGATACCATCGAAAATGTTGGAACTGGTGATTTTTTTTTGATCTGGCACAGTTAGAAAATAGATTAATAGAGAGAAGATAGAAATGACACGTAAAGAATGATAAAACCACCAACACCATTAAAAAATGGAACTTTTGGACAGTTATCAGATTCGTGACATATAAACAACACCAAATGAAATTCGTGACTTATAGCAACTTAAAGAATAAGCTGAAAAAGCCACAAATCAGCAAACACAAAACACAAAACACCCCTGGTTAGCTCTGATACCAATTGTTAACATCATAAGATTCAAGCTAACAAGAGGTGATCCGGAGGTCGGAGAGGATAAAAGAAATGTTTAGACATTTTAGAGAGAGAAAGTAAAGCTTGAAATGTAGTGTGTGTATTTAGAGAGAGAAAGGGAAATACACAAAATAAGAAAAGCCTCACCCCTCCATGGAAGTATGGAGGGGTATATATAGCATTGACATGCACGAACTATTCTAACTTAACAAAACTAGTCCCTGCGTGTGTGGCTATATCAAACTAATGTAATTCCGTAAATGGCGCTCACATTTTAGGGCTAACACGAGTGTATGACACGATTGGTTGATCTGATATGTATGGTAACGAGTATGTTTTGGGTGATTTAATAGGTATATAAATGCGGATGTATATATACTACTATGTGTTAAGTTATGGTATGTGGTCACTCACTAGTTATTATAACTTGAACGTACCTTGTGTTTGTTCGTGTTTTATGGTGCTGGAGTTTGATGGAGTTCCAACGACGTTTTGAGTCTTTTGATGTGTGTCTACATTTGGGTATGTATTTTAATTAATGAGAACTACTAAATTTCTTGCAAATAAGTGTGGCTGATTATAGGAAAACGGTTTTGAAAATAATTTGTAAGTGTATGGTATGATATCGTGACTTACATATTTTTTTAAGTTTGTGGTGGTAAGCTATAAAAAAATTGTCTTGAAAATAATTGGATTAGTTTTCTATGTAACATGTGATAATACATTTTAAAGGGGTAAAAAATTTTACAAAAATTTTCTTAAGTGTAATTAAAATTTTAGAAGTATTTAACAAGACGGCAAGAGTAAAAGGGAGATTTTATTATAGTAATGATAATAATAACACCACACCTTGTAAACGTGTAGTAGTTTAGTTATAACCAGCCTAAATGGATTTATAAAATAATAATATTAATAAAATGAAAATAAAACACTGTATTTTATAAACATGTATTGGTTTCATAATAACAAGTGAAATGAGTTTAATATGGGTAAATAAGATAATGGTTAGAATAAGATTGTAGTATACTAACTAGTTGATATCTGGATAAAATGATGAAGATAAACGGATGAGTTATTGATTAAAAATGAGTATGATTAATTTTGGTAGTATTGAAGTTTGGTTCTTATGAGGAGTAACTAAATGGGGTGAAAGTTTAAAAATTTTCTGAGGTATCGAAATTTGGTAATACTAACCGTGACAAGTCAAATTTTTCGTTGTTGGCACACTCCATTGATCTTTCGGATTACATTGTTTTGTTTTCAGTTGTTTTGGCTAGGGTTCGTTTTACCCTATATTTTATTTTGGGACACGATTGTTTGGAATTCTTTGGGTTATACGTCATGGTTGATTTATTTATGCGGTTGTGGGAACGTTAGGATGAGAGGATAAAGTTTGGTAGTATTACTTATGGTTAGATACTATAATGGAGAGATGTGTTTTGGTTTAAAGGTTGTGTTGAAGGAGTGATTAAGATTTGTGGAGTCTTAGAACTTAGATTGGTTACGGGAATAAGGGAGTAAGTAAAGTTAGTTGACTGGTCGTGAGAACGAGACGTCATGCTATGAGAAGTTGGTTGAAGTACCATTAGGAGATTGATGAAAGTACCAGCGGATGTGAGGGTAGAGTAGAAATTTTCTACTAAAGATTGGGCAAATAACACGCAAGGGATTGGTATAGTTATGGAGGCAAGGTAGTAGTAGACACGTGAAGGGAAAACAGGAATGTAAAAGAATGATTGGTAGGAGGCTAATTAACGGTAAAGTACAACAAGTAAGGAAGAGTGAGCCATTGAGGGGTTGAAGTACTTTTAGAAATATTGTGGTAGATGAGTTGAAGTTAGAAGCTATTGGTAGTTTTAAGTTCCTAGGTAACATCATGGAGACGAGAAGGAGGGCGTAAAGAGCTACATCGCGAAGCAAGGAGCTGAAAGGACTACGTGTCGGCTGCAAGAAGGATGCAAGAGATTTCGAAGGAGTCACAAAAGTTGCGAGGACTGGAAAGGTGACAAGCACTATGATGGGAAATTTACGTATGGTTCGTGACGAAGAAGGGCAGATCGAGTATCGGAGTGGGGCTACAAAGAGCTGAACCAGTGGATCGTGATGAAGTGAATACATGACATGGGAGATTAAGAACTCGTGGAAGTGACAAAGGGAGTCGAGTGACTACGCGGATAGAATTTTGTGGCAATCAATATCGAGGGATGAGAAGTGAGGCTGAGCTGAATAAGTTTCGTGGAGAAGTGATTAGAGAGTCGTTTTTGTAAAGGTGTTATGAAAGATCTTTGGGAAAGACAACTATGCATTATCCAATGCACTAGTGATTTCCATAGATTTGAGGAATGAAGTATGGAATTTCTGTTGGACGGGATAGTGTAGGAATAGGGAGAACCATGGAAGGAGAGAACCAAGTATTCCTAGAAGATGATTATTGAAAGTACCTCATGTTGGGTGCAAGATCAAAGTAGAAGTATGAGATTTGAATAAGAATTCAAAATATGGCTTAGTAGACAAATGGAAACTAATGTGGGTATAAGATGAGAGTGTGATCCGCATGGAATCACATGAAACTCTAGTCTGTTCCTATTAGGAGGGAGTAGGAGAACTGGTTGTGAGAAAAACCAGTGAAGCTACTTGGAAAATTTTGGCGTATAGATGACTAGATAGACTTAGCTAGTGGAGCTGGATTGTTATATCTGCCTAGAATGCTAGAGGCATTTGGGGTACGAGACGTAGAGAATGATCTATACAGATCATGAACTTCTCCAACATATATTTAATCATCTTGATTGAACATTTAGAAAAGGTGATGGGTAGAGTTAAGTGATGAAAGAAAAATTGCAAGGCCAAGTACCATCTGGGAAAGGCAAGCATGGTTGATGAGACATGGAATAAGAAAAATGAAGTGAAGCTGAGACGAACTTGAACTATATGGATGACGTATTAGGGTGGTTTGGATGAAGGATGTAGGTTGCACGAGTTGAGTCGTCTAAAGCAGAGAACGCGTCAACATGTATGTTGCGTGGCTTGGACATTCATATGGAGAAAAGGGACGTAGACTATACTTCCTACATAGATAGGAGTAGCTTAGAAAGGGGCGATGTAAGGACACAGTTGGTGAAAGGGATACATAATGGGGTGGAGGAATAGGTACGACGAGAGTTGGGTGATAGTCGATAGACTGACTAATTCATCTCATATTTCAAGAGGAATGAGAAGTTACGTAGTTGAGAAGTTGGAAGGATTGCGTACGGATGTGATGGAATAGAGGGTTTGCGTAAAAGTTAGCCTAATATGTATGGAATGCCTTATGAAGGATTATGGCAAGGGAAGAAACGATGGGAAGCATCACACCGTGATGTATGGTAGGAGTTGAGGAAGAAAGAAGGAAGTGTGTATAGAAGCGAAGCATGAACGAAATAGGTCGAGATAGGAACCGGAGGTAAAATTTTGGTAGAGCTTAATGAGTAGAATAAAGCACAACGCAGGTTAATACTGTCGTAGTGTGGAAAAGGAAATGGCACTGACCTATACTGATTGTTTGGGAGGCTTAGTATCGATAATAGAATGGATGAGGAGTTAGGTGTGATGTGCCATAGGGACGAAGGGCTTGGTCTAACTGAGACAAGATGAGGAGCAATGTGACCTTGAAGGTAAGACATTGTGTAGGTATAAAGGAAGTGTTGAGTATAAAAAAATCATCGTGAGGAAAAGTGAGAAAAAAGTGTATATGTGCTACTAATGAGCTATCCAAATTTAATGGAAGTAGTTGTAGCATGGGTTTGGATGGCAGTTGATAGACTAACTGAGATAACCGTCCTTTTGATGATGTGTATAGATCATAAGTTGATTTGGATTGGAAGAACTAAGGGATACGTGAAAGACCGTCATAGGTCACTTTGTAAGGAAATTGGAATTTTTAGGTAGTTTGGAGTACGGACTAAAGGGAGTTGATGAACATGGTTGGATATGAGTATATCCAACTAACTAGAAAAGGATAGGCAAGTGAGATATTTATACAACCTTAGGTGTTACACTGAGGGCATGGGTGATTGATTTAGAGGTAGTTAGGAAACTCGTTAGCGATGGCTGAGTTTTCATATAATGATAGTTATCATACTAGAATTCGATAAATGCCATTTGAGGCACTATATGAAAGGATAGGGTGATTTGTCCTCATTGTGGACTAGAATTGGTAAAAGAGGCTACTAATGTGGTAATGATGTTTGTGGAAAGGATGAGGGCAACAAGGGATGCTATGTAGAAAAGGAGGAAACCACTAGATTTAGTGACAAAGTTATGTAGGGAGTTTCACCCATAGTAACGGGTGGTATGTTTTGGTAAAATGGAAGAGTTGATGTAGAGTTTTGTAGGTCTATTTATGATCTTTGGAAAGATCGGACCAGTAGCTTATGAGTATAGAATTACCTGGGCAAAATGAGCGGTATACATGATATATTTCATGTATTAAGATTGGTAAATGTTGTTTGAGAATGCATATTTGCATATACGGTTATTCGGGACTTGTGTTAATAAGAGTTTGGCAATGAATTTAAATATTGTTGGTTAGTATATGTGGTAATTTGAGACTTGAACTAGAGTTCACGTGGAAATGAGAGGAGTTCATTTAGAACAAGTATCCTCAGTTGTTTGCTAATGGTATGTTTGATCCTAAGGAGTAAATCTCGGGACGAGATTTCTATTAGGAGGGAGTGATGTGACAACCCTGGTTTTGAGGTTCGTCACTTGGTTTTATTTTGTGCTAGTCACGTGTCTTTACGTGTTTATGTGCTAATTGGATCGTTTCCGATACGGGGTACCTTGTGAGTGAAACGATGTGTGATGATTTCATGTTCATGAGCTCGTATGGTAGTGACTATGAACTGAGATGGTGTTATTTAGTGGTTTTATGTATACGTATATGTATTATAGAAAATCGTATTTTTACGATTTACGGTTTAGCATTTAGAGGTCTCGGATGAGGTAATTAGGCATATGGATATTTTTCGGGATGGTTTTAAGTCATTTAGTACTTAGTTATAAAGTTTATTTCAAAATTTGAGATTTTTTATAAAAGTGTATATTTTACGTCTTTTACGGTAAAACGCGTAAATTTGACTAGTTTTACGGTTTTGAGGTTTTGGAGGCTTTAGAAGATGAAATAAATTAAGGAAAATTAATGTAATATTAATAAGATATTAATTAATAATAAAATTAAAAAAAACGAAAATTAAGGGGGTGTCAGTCGGTTTGGACGCAAGAAAAGAAAGAAAAAAAGGAAAAAAATAGAAAAAGGAAAGGGGTTTTTGGGTTGGGCTAGGAATGGGTTATCACACCCTATAAAAGGTTTTATTCACAATCAAAAACATTATTTTTTTTCTCCTGGAGTCTATAGCTGACGGTTTACAAGAAGTTGTTAGGGTTTCAGTATTTTTTTCATCTTCCATAAATCTTAAGGTAAAACCTTCATAATCCCTTTTTAATCTAATTGTTTTTAATGTTTATATAATCATCTTATGATGAATTTAGGTTAGGGATTAAACAGAAATCTGTATTTTAATGATTTCATAATGATTGGATGGTATAGGGCTTGTAATTAGTGGGGTTATGGGTAATTAATGTGGTTAATTTAATTAAACCCGTTTTTAAAAACTGGGCAGAATTTTGAGTCAATTATTTTGATCATATCGGGAGTTATACAAACTATTATTTTGAGATCCAAGTATCCCTGAAAATTTAATTGAAGTGGCTTTCCAATTCAAGAAACGAGAACTAAATTGGAGTTCGGGAAGTGGGTCAAAAACAGGTTACAACAGTCGGAGGTCAAAGCAGTTTTGAAATCAGTCTGTTTTCTTTTTAAGTTTTGGGTTGTTTGGGGTACTTAGGGTTGCATTGGTACATTCAAACGAACATGAGAGATGGTTTATATATTATAGTAAGTATCTGCATTGGGGCTAAGATGGTGGGTTAGGGTAAGACCTAGGGCTGTAAACGAACTGAACGTTCAGTGAACCGTTCGCTAATCGTTCGTCAAAAAATTCGTTTATGTTCGTTTATTTAACAAATAAACGAACACGAACAATATTTTTGGTCCGTTTAGTTAAATAAACGAACGTGAACAAAGGTTTCGTTCGTTCATTTACGTTTGTGAACGTTCGATTATGTCCGTTCGGTTACGTTCGTTTATTTCGTTCGTTTACGTTATATTAATATTCCAAATGTTAAAAATAATAATAAGCTATATAACAAATATTTTTAAATGTCTAACTATAATAAATTAATAATATAGTACTTGGTTACAAAGTATTTATAATTTCTCTTAAATATTTTGGGATATGATGATTATATAAGTACATAAGATGATGATATGGATCGTTTAAAGTAATAACATTAGTTACGCGGTCGTTTAGCCCATTTACATTTATATATCACCGTTTACGTTCATTTATGTTCGTTTATGTTCGTTTGATTACGTTCGTTTAAATTATATGAACGAACATAAACGAACATGAACAAGTTCAAATCTAAATAAACGAACATGAACAACAATTTTTGTCCGATTAAGCATTCGCGTTCGTTTATTTGTTCGACTAAAATTAAATAAACAAACATGAACATACCTCCGTTCGCGTGCGTTCGGTTCGTTTACAGTCCTAGTAAGACCCCCTAATCATAACAAACCTTTTGTAAGTTTAAAATCAGTAAATCTGGAATGACAAAAGTATATATATATATATATATATATATATATATATATATATATATATATATATATATATATATATATATATATATATATATATATATATATATATATATATATATATATATATATATATATATATATATATATATATATATATATATATATATATATATATATATATATATATATATATATATATCGGGGCCTTAACAGTAGCTTTAAGGTTGGGGCAAGTGGGACGTGTTAGCTAACATATGTAAGGGTATAATTATTCCCTTTACAAAGATCATGGGTATGTTTAAGTAGGCGTTTGGCTTATAGTTTGGAGACCTAAAACCGAGACTGTTTTGGGTAAAATGTTAACGGGACGAGTTATGAAGTATAATGAGTTAAGGGATTTATAGAGGGGTGTAATGAGATGCTTAGAGCATATAAATGAGGTATTTATATAGGAGGAGGTTAGATGTCCATCATAGGTTGATGAGCCGTCATAGTGATTGGTTTATGTTTTGATTATGTGTTTTTGGTTTGTTAGCTTTTCTCTAGTGCGCGGACTTTTGGAGAAGCTCAATCAGGTGAGTTTCATAGTCCCATATCTTTTAAAGATTTTGACTTCCAGATGGGATGGAAGAGACACTGTTTTGTTTTATAACTTATGCTGTGAATGTTTTTGTGGTTGGTGATGGACTTGTGTGTGCATACTTGTGTGATTAACTGCTAGTTGATTCTTGATTGTTTATGTTTTGACTTGGTACCAAGGGGATTGTTGACAAGGCGGGGCCTTGGGATTAGTTCGTAGGTGTTTGAGTGCCTATGGGAGTATGGTGTTTGGTATGGCTAGGAGTCTTGGTTTTGGTTTGGTTGGTTAATCTTGAATGTTAGTTGTTAATGCACATTTGCAACACATTGTCCCTATATTTTTATTGTTGGTGGTTATTCACAGCTTATATTATAACTGATTTAGCGTTGGAGTCTAAACCTATGACTCTCACCAACTTTATGTTGACGTGTTTTAGTGTCTCTTTCAGGTGATATTATGGTTAAGCGTGAGAACTTGAGTGGCTAGGATTTGGAGTTGCGTAGGAATGCATTTAGAAGGAGATCCCCGTTTCCTTCCTAGTTTTTATTTGTTCATTTAATAAGTGATACTGTTGGCACCTATATGTTTGTTTTCTTTTGTTATTGTTTGTCTCGGGTAAGTGGTAGGACTGTTACCTACTTACCTAGACTCCTGCATTGTTGAGATATTATCATGACTTTTGTGTCACCATTTTATGACATTTCTTATTTCATATAGTTATCTCTATAGACACGCCATGTTGTGATGATATCCATACGTCGCGCCACATATTCCGCCATGGTGGGGTGTGACACCTATGGCCTCGGATACTAAACTCACCGTAGATGGTGATTGTGAGTCGGTAGACAACACTAAATATAGAGGTATGATTGGTAGTTTATTGTACCTAACGGCAAGTCGACCGGATATCATGTTTAGTGTTTGCCTTTGTGCTTGCTACCAAGAGGCTCCCAAAACCTCTCACCTTAATGTATCTTCCGATACATTAAGGGCACTATACATTAAGGGCACTATACATTTTCCTTTGTGAGTACATCTAAAAGCTAGTGGAGTATTATGTTTATTTCTTAAATCACATATGATGTATAACATATCGAAAGCAATATTCCATGTAAGCTAGATGTTAAACTGTTAATGCAATAATGCCTAAAAACGTTACTTGCATTTTTCGGTCTCGCTTTGTTTTGATTACGACAATATGTAAAAACAAGCATTTACGAAAACAACGAAAACCGAATTCTTGAGTTCAAGTATTTTTCATTTCAACCATTATCACTTAAGGTATGAAAAAACAAGGACTCATCCTAATTAAGTGATCAAGGATTTAATCTTTTCTTAAAACTCACTTTTTATAAAGTGTGACAAGTTTTTTTATTAAACTTTCTTTTTAAGAAAATTTTTTATTAAATTAATTATTTGAAAATTTGAAATTTGAAAATGGCATATTCTATCTTGGTTTGGAATATCCTTTTAGGATATTATAACCCCTAGATTCGAACTAATCCACTAAAAGACAAAAAGGAGCAGAGTCTATACAGGCGGTTCCTTAGCACCTATAGCGGTTCCTTATCGATAAGGAACCGCGGGCTCCAATAAGGAACCGCGGTCAGATATAGCCGTTCGATGTTTGTCTTATAAATAGTGGACCATTCTCAGACTTTCAACTCACCTCTTTTGCACGTATATTTTCATATTCTTTCATACTTCTTAAATCACTCAAATCCTTGATCATTTGTTTGATTACTACTTGTTTAGAAGTGAATCTTTCTCCTCTCATCTTTTCCTCTCAAAGTGCAAAGAGAAGAACACTATCATCCTTGAAGTGTTGTGTCTACCTCAAAGATCCATTGAAGATCCAAACTTATTTATTCATTGTTGTGTCATTGTTGTGAAGATCCAAGTAGTTGTGTCTATTTGGAAGTTGTGTATGTATTAAGGTTAATACTTGGTCCTTAAAGTATATTGGTGTAGATTGGTCCTAGCTAAGATTAGGGCTCGACTTTTAGCTTAGAGTCGGAAATTGGTTAAGCGACGTTGTGTACGGTTTCTCCACGTTAAGGAGCTTGTTGATTAGTGAACTCTCGAGTAAGGAGTACTCGATGAGTGGAGTAGGAACAAGGAGTGAGCTTCGTTGTCGAACCACTATAAATCCTTGGTGTTTGGTTTGATCTTTCCTTCCCTTATCTCTTTACATTCATTATTCTTTATACTTGTGATTATTAGTTTAGTTACACTATACCTTGTTCATATTGTGTATAAGAAGGTTTCACATAATTACTTAAGTCTAAGTTTTTGAAAAGGATTTTTAAAAACCTATCTTGAACAAGTAAATTTAAGAAACTATTCAACCACCCCCCCCCCCCCCCCCCCTTCTAGTTTCTACATAAACCTTAGCTTGGAATAAGGTTTTATATGAAAGGGTTTAGAAATTAAACGTATGAACTTGATATGTATGTTTATTGTATTAAACATTTGTGGTTAATGAAATCTAACACAACATGAAATATCATTTAGAAAGTCTCAATGAATATATCTCATTTGATGAGAGTTGACATAAGATGAAAACTTAATGGATTCATCATGTAAATCATATTGTGTGTATGGATAGTTGTAAAACTTGTATAAGTACAAGAAGATTTGACAAGAACGATTGCTTAAAGAGAAAATCATTTAGATGATTAGTACAAATGTTATGATAAGATTTGTTTGGGATAGAATGATTATTACTAACTTGAATTGTTCCAAGTAATGAATATTCTATATGATAATAAGATGTAATTATCATTGTCAACAAACTTAGAGTTTAGAAAGACACCAAATATTATCATAGTAATACATTATAGTTTATGGATTATAATATATCATAGTCATGTTTCTAGACATGGATGATAGTTTGATTGAGATAAAACTCAATACTAGTCATGGTACGATTCTATCTTTGATAATGACCATGTAGACTAGTTATGTTCAATTGAGCATAATGTTACAATACATATTAAAAGAATAAAGAATACTTTATATTTTAAGAAGCTATTAAAGAAGATTGTTTTCAATAAGGTGTTTTGTTGGACTCACACACCTTATAGGATGTACAACAACAATACTCCTATTTTTTTGTGTGTTCATATGTAGAAACGTACATAATAACAATCATTATATATGTTCAGAGGATTTTCACAATTTCGAATTTGAAATAAGTATTCTCAAAATTCCAAAGATCAAACCTAGTAGAGTTTCATGAAATATATCCCTTGACAACAAGTATGATCGTCATATCTTGAGGCATGATTTTTGAACTAAGGTTATCATGCATTGATCTTTTAGTATTTGGACAAAGGAGGATATTGTTAAACAATATTTATTTTATGAATTGAAGTATTGGGTATGCTCGTTTTCTTTAATATTTATTGGTCCTATTTTTGCATGTTTAAATCATAGAAATAATATGTTATTCTAAATTGTCTATGTCGACTGATTATATGGGAATATAATTGAATTAAGACATATATGAGAGATGGTAATATTCGTAGAATATGTAAGAACGGTTCACCAACTCATACGATATCCAAAAGTTGTATATTGGACATCTCCTACTAACAAGTCAATCACTTTATGGATCGGTGTCTTTAAGTAAAACTTGTAAATGATTTACATTACTAAATCCTTTGACTTGAGATGCAAGCAGGTATTTTATATGTGGACGGTGCTTTTTGCTATAGTTCTAACGTTATCCTGAATAAGGTAGTAATAAAGACTATAATCATTTGTATCTTGAAACATGTAAGAGGCACGTGTAGTCAAGATAAAATTTGTTCATTCAACTAGGATTGAAGAATAATGCTACTGGGCTCCTCGTTAATTAATTAGATGTTTGTATGGCCATACCCAATGATAATCTAGATTTGTCTCGATTAGATTGGTAATTTATATTAATTATGTAACGCGAGAAACAAAATAGTTAAAATGAAATGAATTTGGTCCATATCCATTATTAACATGGCATTTGATAAACAAAGGAATTGTAAATGTTTAAGTCATTTAAATGTACTTTATGGAAAACTACATTCGAGAGTTTTTGGGAGCATTGGTGTGTTGCTAGACGCTAACCAATGTTATTATATTATATTATTATACATGTCCAAGTTGGAGTTGTACGAATATGTACACGTAAATAATATATGCCCGGAATTCGTCCCGAGCCTAAGGAGACGCACGCATTAATACGTGAAACAATTATACATTAATATATTGTGTGTAATATATTAATTAGTGATAAACTATTACGAACGTTAACTAATTAGTTAGTTAATGGGACTTTACAAACGTTGGTTAAATGTTAATTATATGTAAAATAAATAAACGACAAAATTGGAATTAATATATCTTAGTTTTGGTGTACTGTTTGGGCTTCCTAATTGGTTTAGGACCAATCACCGAAAACATGCAAAAGTCTAGTATATATATAACACATTCTTGTTATCTATATTCTCTAAGAATTAAAAATACGATTTACGATATATCCTAAGAAGTAAATAGGATTTACTGGATTCCTTGTCTTACCAATCAACTCAACATCACTTATGGTTGGTTTGTATTTATTTGATTTAAGAAGTCAAATGTTTATTAGCTTCATCGCTATTAGTACTAGCATACTTAATTGTTTGTTATAATGTATTGTGTGTGTACTCTTTAAGAGATCATTGTTTTATCTTTGGGTTTTCGTTTATAGTGGTGGTTCGATAAAGGTGATTTATCCATTGCTAAAAGGTATGCAATTCTTTATCGTTTATGTTAATTACTTGTTTATACGTGATCCTATATTCGGTTGCGTACGCGTGATTATTAATGTGTTAATATGGTTAAAGGTTTTTATAAATTCCAACATAATAAATACATAGATAAGATGAAACAAGAATGACATACCGGTAGCCGTAGTGAATGTCGACATGATATAGGAAACCCTTTGAACCTATCTAGTTTCTCTCCCTTGACCCAAGTTAAGTGTAGAGAGCTTTGATGGATAGCTATATTATTCTACTTGTGTGTATTTTGGATAGAGAGAGGACTAGATATATATAGGCTTAATAGCTAGTATGTCCATCAATACTAGTCACATAAAAACGACCAAGACTTAATGTATCATTAAGAGCATTCATCATACAATTGAATTTTTTGACTACACTTATGCACATACATGTAACCTATAATTCAAAATGATGACAATAACATGTCAATATTTTACATTCTCTCACTTGACATGATATTCCTACGTGGTACAACATAAGGCTAGCAAATCAAATCTTATTAACCGTTGTCATAAGTATCTCAACACAACAAACCACATAACGTGGATTATGGCGGTCAGACACAGTATTTATCATATACTCTCTTCCATATATCACAACATTATGAGTTCATCATGCTAGATTCATAAGTTATAAATAACATATAGTCTACATTCGTGTTATGAAAACACATAAAATTTCTTAATTCAATCATAAATGCATGCTTAACATAATGAATAAGAAATAAAATCAGAAACATTTTTATTTGACCTCAAGAGTGTTAAAAATATCATAACTAGTTATCGATACAACCAAGACCCAACCTAGAAAAATGTTGCATAAATGCCTTTGGTTGTAAACACTTGGTAAGAGCATCCACAATCATTAGATCCGTACTAATATGTTCGAGATACACTCTTTGTTTCTAAACTTCCTTTTTCACGATAAAGAATTTTATATCCATGTGTTTTGCACCCTTAGAGTATCGTTCTCATAGAAGAAAATTGTTGCGATATTATCACAATACATTTTCAGTGGCTTGCTTATAGTGTCGAGAACCCCAAGCCCTGAAATAAAGTTCTGCAGCCATAATGCATGAATAGTAGCCTCATAACAAGCTACAAATTCTGCTTCCATGGTAGATGCAGCAATGATAGATTGTTTGGCACTTTTCTACGAAATAACTCTTTTAGCCAGTTGAAACACATAGCCAAACGTTGACTTTCCACTATCCTTGCATCCAGCATAATCAGAATCGGCATATCCAACCACTTCTAAGTGATTAGACCTCTTATAAGTAAAGCATATAATCCTTTGTTCCTTGAAGATATCTCAATACTTTCTTTGCAGCTTTCTAGTGATGAATATCGGGATTACTTTGATATCATCCCGATCGCAAAACTATTGTCAGGTCTAATGCAAGTTTGTAGATACATTAAACTGCCCACAACTGAAACATTGAATATGTTTTCCAGTTAAACGCGAAAGTCATTAGCATCATCAAAATATAAAAAAATAGTAAGGATCAAAATGACATACGAAGTAATAAAATAACAAAACATGATGCTTGGATTTGGTCTTTATTTTATCACTTAATACATGAAGTCTTTCAAACAGTGTCAAACGAAAAAGTAAATTATACGTATATGATCAATATAATAAGTGGATAAATGGTGATCAGTTTAAACAAAACATATCTTTCAATTGGGCAAAATAAGATTCATATCGGTTAAACGTGTGAATACAATTCGTTATGATCTATAAATTAAGAATTATTGTCTAATTCAAAACCTTGGCTCTTGATAGCACATATAAGCATTTTATAAGTGTAAACATTAACATAAAAATATATATGATGAACACTTAAACTATTATGTCACAAGATCTTTGAATACAATAATAATCACATAGATAAGATGAAACAAGAATGACATACTGGTAGCCATAGTGGATGTCGACATGATGTAGGCAACCCTTTGAACCTGTCTGGTTTCTCTTCCTTGACCCAACTTAAGTGTAGAAAGCTTTGATGGATAGCTATCTTATTCTACTTGTGTGTATTTTGGGTAGAGAGATGACTAGATATATATATGCTTAATAGCTCAATATGTCCATCAATACTAGTCAGATAAAAACGGCCAAGACTTAATGTACCATTAGGAGCATTCATCATACAATTGAATTGTTTAACTACACTTATGCACATACATGTAACTTATAACTCAAAATGATGACAATAACATGTCAATATTTTACACTATGATGTTATCTTAATTCTCAATGGAAACCAAGAACTAATGACTCGTAAAGATTCTTTGTGAAACTTATCAAATGACAAAGATGTGCGACTTTGAATAAGTAACCTTCAGACCAAGATTATAGATAGCGTAAGGTGTAACGTGGCGGCATTTCTAAGCCTTAAAACTTTAGCGGGTAAAGCGAAGTTTTTACGTTTTTAAGGTGTAAAATAAAGCGGCACAAATGATAAAAATATTTATAATTTATTATATTTATAGCATATTAAAATATATTGAGTTTACAATAAAGAATAAAGTCAAAAAAACTATATTTGCTCTTCATTTCTATATAAAAAATATATGTGTTATCGAAGTTGAAATGAAGAAAGTCTCTTTGCATTATGATTTATCGCACATTATCATGTTTTTATACTTTTCATATAATGTATTGTGTAGCGTAAAAGTCAAACATTGCGCTTTTGCGAGCCTTTTAGAACAGTGCTACAGGCCCAACTAGCTTTACCCTTTGCGTCCATTCTCCATCCACAGAATGAGTAATTCTATATTTACCCGATTAAAACCTACTAATGTCATATTTACCCACCTAAAAATCATAATGCCATATATATCCAACTTAAATATTATGTTTGTCATATTTACCCAAATTATCATAAAAATTAATAAAAAGTAAATTTATATCCTCATATTCCGATTATACCCTTGATAATATCATAGTATTATTAGCACTTGGTAGGTAGCAAGAAAACCCTAATTTTTTCTCTCTCTTTTTGGTGATTTCCGGCAGCTTCTACCATGGTTTCCGTTCATCTTAATTAAATAAACTGTCTAATTCCAATCTGTTTTACACCTATCATAACCGTACCATTGTATTGATTTGTTTTCTTTTGTGACTCTTGATTTTAATTCAGTTGTCCAAACAGAATCCTATCAAGCGTGGGACTGGTCCTTGGTTGGTTGAAAGATTTGATTCGTATTATGATCGGTTTTTTGATTTAGTGATAAAACTCTTGGTAGCCGCCGTTTATTACTTTTTAAGAAATTAGGGTTTTTTATTATTAATGTATTAGGGTTTGCAATGGTGTGCTGTGATTGGTCCTTGATCTAGGGTTTCGATTGCCCTATGTAGTCTTCTGTTTCGATTGATTGTTTTGTGTATTAGAGAGAGGTGTTTTCGTTCTGGTTAATGTGTCATGGAGAAGAAGATCGCTGTTACGCCGATCGATTGGAACGGGTTACATGCGCGCATGTCGCGTTTAAAACAAGCGAATCACATAAATAGTCCTGACAAGACTTCTGAGGTGTCTAGGGTTTCCAATACCTCGTCGCGTCAGGATGGAGTCATGATTAATGATTATGAATCGAGTGGTGTTCTCTCATCGATTGGGGGTGACACTACAGAAGGGTTGGACGGTGAGCCCAAACATGTATCGACCGAGATACATGATGGTGATGGGACAGAATGCTCCAACCAGGTACATACGGATGCAAGTTCACTCAAGCAGCCAGTATTGAAAGAGGTTGGAACGACTAGAGAGTCTGATGCATTGCCTAAAGGTACGAGTATGGCTAATGATCATGATATTCAGAATGATACAAGGGTTGTTACTCCATGTATGGCTGATACGATTCCATCCGAGCAGAATGTAAGGGCTCCTGCACCATCAATTGCTGTTCCAAAACCCTCTTTTGCGTCCATGTTACATGGTCAAGCTAAAAGAGTTGCACGTGTAAAAGAACTCCGTAATGGAGAACATGTTGAAGGGGCAGCGGTTACTCTTCCTCTCGATGTGGTTGATCAGGTTAGGGCACGATTGACGCATACGTTATATGGTCATTTTATAGGGAAGAGATTGGCGTTTCCTTTGGTTGAAAACTATGTTAAGAAAGCGTGGGCGAAATTTGGAATCAAGCGTGTCCAACTTCATGGTGAGTTCTTTTTATTTCAATTTGATTCTAAAGTTGGAATGGAAAGAGTTATTGAGAGTGGGCCATGGTTAATACGTATGGTTCCTCTGATTTTGAATATATGGTCTTCGGATTCTTTACTTGTGAAGGAGGAGATTAGGAAAGCACCGGTGTGGGTCAAATTGCATCATGTTCCCATAGTTGCATATTCGGAGGTGGGTCTTAGTCTAATCACTACTCAGATTGGGAGGCCTATTCTTCTTGATTCTTATACAAGTGAGATGTGCCTATCTTCATGGGGAAGGAGTACCTATGCACGTGTTTTAATTGAGATTTCTGCTGATCATCCTCCTAAGGATTCTTTAGTTGTTGCTATTCCTATTGGTAAGGATAAGGGACATACGATGACTAAGATTCGTATAGAGTACGAGTGGACTCCCCCCCGCTGCTCGATGTGCTGTATATTTGATCATCATGATGATGAATGTCCGAAATTGCCTAAGGATGTCATTAATACGATTGTTAATGTGGACGATAATAAGGTAGCTAATGAGATTGATAATGAGGGTTATGAGGTTGTGAACTATAGAAAGAAAAAGGGTAAGAATAAGCAACTCCAGGTTGCTGGTATTAAACTTACTAAACCACCTCTTAATCTTTATTACCGTGCTGTTGAGAAAGGGGATAGTTCTAAGGCGAATAAGCCTAAGAAAAATGATCCTACAGGTACTACTGTTCAGAATGCTCCTAAGAAAGATGGTTCTATTCTTAAGCGTGGATTTCTTAATAACAAGTCTTTGGCTCTTGATTCTAGTCAACCGGGTACGAGCAGCAAAAACTCTTTTGGTGCTTTGAGTGGTATGATGGATGATGGGACTGTTTGGGAGGATGGCTTTGGTCATTCTAATGATGTGCTTAATGCGGATAGTGAGACTGATGAAGACATTGTGATTGATGATCGCCATGGAACTCGTCAGCCGGATACTCGCACTCCTCATTAATCATTATGTTTGCTTATTTTCTTTGTTTATGTTCCTGTAGGTGGTTCTTTCCTATAGGTGTCATTAGTTTTGTAATGTAATTATCATATGGCATGTCATATGATATAGTGGTTGTTCAAGCTGTGTGCTTGAGGTTAATGTAGCATTGCAGCTACATTCCATTGTACTTCATCGCTTTTTGGGAATATATTTTACCGGGATTGGAGTCCCTTTACCCAAAAAAAAAAATATCATAGTATTATTCTTCAACTGGATAGACTACTGTTTGGACTTCTTTGTTGGTCGTTACAACTTCTGCATGTTGAAGCCAAAAAACATTGTTAACGATACATCATCATATATATATATATATATATATATATATATATATATATATATATATATATATATATATATATATAAATTCCCTAAAATCCAGAAGTGATACTAAAATATTAAAGTGCTGCTAGACAATTCTTATGTGCTTCACTGCCTTCACATAAAAATTGTTTCAGTCTCACAAAAAGTTTTCTAGTATATCTCTTTGGCTTTTGTGGCACACTTTTGTTATCAAAATTGTCAATACAACCTTAAATTTAATCTTTTACTTGCACAATTACCTCTTACAGAGTTTCTTAAGTGTAACTGTTTTTCAAACATTAATTAGTCGATCGTTGTCTTTAGTCTATTATGTTCCTCAAGTGAGTATTTGGCCAACTGTTTGAACTTCTTCGTCGGAATGGATATTAGCTTCACCAATGACATGAACCTCAAAGTATTCTTTGAAAATTAAGCTATAGTATTGGAGTGATTTTGCTTCCAGTGAGATGATTTTATGTAACAAGATCATTAAGAATGTAACAAGAATACCTTTTACCAGTTTTGGTCAAAGAAAAGAAACGAATCTGTAATGTATCAAGAATGATTTTATGAGAATATCCAGGGTACGGTAGGAATTTAAGGATACAAATTTACTTTTAATGAATTTTTATTATAATTTAGGTAGATGTGACTAATATAATGTTTAAGTTGATATATATGGCATTATGATTTTTAGGTGGATAAATATGGCATTAGTAAGTTTTAATGGGGTAAATAGAGAATTAACCCTCCACGGAACCACTAACAACCACTACCACACGGTCCAGACAATAACAATCACAATAGTTTCAAATCCTCTCAACCGTCAATGGCACATAATTGTTTTCTGCCAGTGCTAGATAAGCAGGTCCATATTATACTGAACTAAAGAGTTCAATTATAACCTTTTGGAGGATGCAAAATAGCGTACTTAAAAGGTTACGATTTAACAATATATACATGTCATTAAAATTAACTTTTGTCAGACCAGTGTTGTTATAACTCACATACATACCAGCAGGGCGATCTCTCTTTTGAGACTAATTGCTCATCCTGCTTTGAAATAGCGCGTATAAAAACAAAATATACACAATGAAAAACACAACACAGGGTCCGCATTGACGCCATTTTCAGATGTCAGGAGACTTGCTCACAGGCAATTCCTTCAGCCCTTCACAATTTTCAGAAACGATTGCAACTATATAAAAGAATTGGCCCTTCAAAAATTACATGGAAGACGATGCTTCCTCTTGTTTTTCCACACACGTACATACAACTATTTTACATTACAGACCGACATATAACAAAACAGTGGTTATCACATCACTACCTAAAATGATACCTTAATCAAAAGCGAAGAAGCTTCACACCTGTTAGTAGTCTATCAATTAGATTAACTCTCAGATCCGTTTCCCCATTCTGAGGAAAGTTTCTATCTTCTGTAATTTGTTCGGAGACCTTAGAAAGTTCTCATCTTTGGCTGACCTGGAAAACCCACACAAGGTATAACATATGCATCCGGTCACTCTGACAATTTGGTCCCGTCATATCTATCCTTCATGGATCAAAAGATCCTTAGCAATTAACGCAATACGTTGCTTTGAACTATCTGAACGTAGCCCATCTCCTTTGAATCCCATCTGCTAATCCAATAAATAAAGAATGTTAGCTCTTGTAGATCAACTAAGGATGTGAAAAAAAAACAATACTATGGAAGTGTGTGTATGTGTGCACAGGGGTAACGAGTAGTAGGTCTGTATCACAAGAATGATGGACCTCGGTCTGGCTATCAGGGGTGAACCACCGCAGGAGAACACCAAGATGCACAACACCAGGTATTATCTTGAAAAGTAACGGAGTTGTCACCTACAAAATTGTTTTTCTCGGTTAGCGACTCATTAAGAATGCCAAAAGGAACTGATAAATCACAAACTATTTTTTTTTCGATTGACTATTAACATTTATAACTTTCTAACTCATTGGGTGTGCACAACACCAGGTATTATCTTGAAAAGTAACGGAGTTGTCACCTACAAAATTGTTTTTCTCCGTTAGCGACTCATTAAGAATGCCAAAAGGAACTGATAAATCACAAACTATTTTTTTTCGATTGACTATTAACATTTATAACTTTCTAAGTCATTGGGTGTTATCAATATTCGAAGCAAAGAGGAAACTTGGATGAAAATCTGCGTATATAGCGTGACTATAAACGTGTTCATACCAGACTGAGAGCCGTTGTTCCAAGCAGCAGCATATACAGCTTCCCCTGAAAAGCAAAACGAATCAGAATCTAAAGGGCATTTAAACATCATATATGTAACTATGTGTGCGAATTCCAAGAAACTAAACGGAGACTGTCCTCAACCGAACATTTCCCAAACTCATCAGAGTAAGTCTTATCCCAAATTTGGTCGTCTTTTCTAATTAGCTAAATATTTTTTGTCCTTTACATGAGCTTGTATTAACAAGACCAGATAATAGACTGAATTAGAGAATGACGTGTTAGAAAGCCAACCTCAACAAGATGAAGATTAGAAGCACGACTGAGAAGAACAAAAGCAAACTCTCCGATTTGGGCTAAAGACATTCCAACCTGCGTTACAAGATTTTTAGTCAATGATGATAATATATGGAAAGCAACACGTTCTCTACAATTATTACAATAGTATTAACTTCGGTTGTATTTTATTTCCAGAGAAGTGTTTGCAGGTCCACCCAACCCGAACCGAACCAGCCCATTTTGAAAAATACTGGAAAATGAGCCAAAATCCATTTTGAATTGTTAGCAACCAACTACTAAAATAATGGCGACACCATGGCATTGAGGCATCACAAAAGTGAGATGAAAATAGTAGTCTATTATGGAAAGGTCAGAATAGAAGTCTTGGAGCATGAGAAAACTTACAAGAATTGATGTTTTGTTGTTGTAGCCAAAGCCCTTGACAACTAATGAAATCACAATTGTCTTCGCAATAACCACTAATAAAACTGATGCTAGCAAAATATCAATGTGGTTCCATAGGAAATGAACATGAATCAGCATGCCAATGCTAGCAAGAAAGAGAGCAGCAAAGAAATTGCGTATGGGTTCAACCTGCAAGGATAAAAATGTCGATTCAGCGCTTTTGGCAATCACATGGTATTGTCGTTATAGAAACTGAATCACTGAAACTCACGCTTTATTTTGAAAATTGAATTCAAACGATCACATAAACCATATTGAAATGAACATTGTAGTTCCCTGACCAGCGGTCCTTATCAAGAATAATTCTCTCTAAAAATATTTTTCCTAAATAGAAATGGGGTATTTTAGATTTTATCATTTTCGTATCAGGTTTGACTCATTTGGGTCTTAATATACAACAATCTTTGGAAGTTGGAACTCCATATCATATGTTGCATATTTTTGGGACAATGTGCTACTTACAGCACGAACAATTAACTCGTAAATCTAAGGATTAGGGGTGCGGGAAGATATGAATCTACCATACAGACAATACGACTATATACAGTTGATAGAAACGCTATCAAGAAGATGGACCATTTAGATATTAATTCATGCAAGCAACTAAACAAATCTAGGAAGTCCAATATAGATGCAAAACTTACTTGTTCAAGAGTATGTTGAGCAAGATCAGTTGTTGATATCATAACTCCAGCAGCAAACGAACCCAATTCTAAACTTAGACCCAGCTTATCGCTAGACTGAAATCACATATATTATTTGGTTAGATACAAATCAACATATAACTAGCCAAATCAAGCAACTGAACAATATTAAAAGAAAATTCAGCTCATCGGGGTTTACAAAAAATTGCTGAAAGTACACATGGTTGTGGCCCTGGCAAAAAAATGACTTTAAAGAAAAAGATCAAGTGGAACAAAGAAGTACAAACCCAGGCTACCAGCAGACAAAATGCAACAGCGGCCAACTGATACAGCTCATTGGTCTGCAAAGAAGATTATGAAAGCATGAATACACTATATTTAATGAAAACCAGAGCACGCAATATAAAAAGGGCAGGTCATAAAAAAGTGACTTAAACTTAGAGGTGGCAAATCTTGCCCATTTTCATAAATATGGGCACTTTTTGCCCATTTTCAAAAAAGGATGGGGCACTTTTTGCCCATTCTTTATTATTGATTGGGCTAAACGGGCGCATATGTAAGAAACTTATGGGCTTAATGGGCGCACATGTAAAACACTAATTAGGCTACTCGACGGATATTTTATACTTAGTTTTTATCCCCGGCTTTTAAACAAGTATTTTTATTTTTTAATTCTACTATTTTATGTCTTTTTTCTCGTTTTGGCTTGCGCCCGTTTAGCCCGCCCGTTTCGTCCGCCCGTTTCGCCCGCGCCAGCTTAGCCCGCCGCCGGTTTAGCCCCCCGCCCGTTTTGCCACCTCTACTTAAACTTAAGAACCATCAAACAAATCACACCTGTGAGGATAGGCTTATCATCAGTTTGAGGAACCAAGGCAACCAAGTCCGTGACAATACCGACAAAACTGCCAAAAATGCAATCAACGCCACCAGCCTGACTAACTAACAAATCAGTATGCTGAAAGCAACAGAATCATTGATATTCATTGAATAGATACAGCAACACTAAATAAAAAATGACTCGACCGGCAACTCTGAACACACCTTTTCCACCCAAAAAAAATTGTTACTACATTCTCGCAAGATAACAGAAGCATTTTATATTTTTGTATAATATAAGAGACTAACGACCAAGAATGTATTTCTTACTTTCTCTACTAGTAGGCTAATGATCTCCGCCAAAATTACATACCACCTGATTTGGCTGAAGACAATTTCTGTTGTCACTATATGACAATGTGAACATTACATATTTGCATCTGCTTAGCTTGGATATGAAAGAGTGTTTTTTGTTTCACAAACTACTGAATATACTCTGACGAAGTGTCAAAACAGGATGTAATCAAAGAGTCAATAACTTACGATTTGGTCATGGATATTACTCCTTGTAGAACACCTGAAGTTCCACCAAGTACCGGAAGAAGAGCAAACAATAAACCCACCGCACAGTCCTGTAGAAGAAAAGTACCTATATTAGAGACCATCTTACTCACAAGTCACCTGTAAGATGCGGGTTTGTGACGAAATGGCAAGCACCTGTAAGATGAGGGTTCCAATAGTAACTTGTCCATGAAGAGCGTTGATATTATTCTTGTCCATCAAAAATTTCAGGACCTGCACAATAAACATTGTGCAACGACATTTAATTAGCTATGATGAAACTAGAGGCTCATTACCTACAAGCAAAAAAGTCATATGGGCTCACCACTGCTGTTGAAGACATTGAAAGAAGCACACCAACAAAAACCCCCTCGGAAGGCTTACCGCCACATAACTATAAATGTCATCCAATTCTGAACATCAGATACTCAGATAGCAAGATTGAAGAAACAAAATAGTTAAAATAACTAATCTAATATTATAGTATCACATAAGATGTTAACCCAGGTATACCCAAAAAGATGTTAACCTGGTTCATAAATATTTGCTATTTACAATACTAAAAGAAAAGATAGTAGTAAAAATATCAAAGCACGTGCTTATCTTTCAATCATACACCTCGTTTAATTAACTAATATTCCTTTCAAGTGGCGAATGAAAGAAAATAAGTAAACTGTGGGCACCTTGATAAGGGTCAACTTTTTTCAATCCTAAAGCACAAACAGCAGCAGATTTGCAGTACATTCAAGATTCTTTCCTCTAAGTTTTGTCATTTCGATTTGTTTTCTAGAGCATCAAGACTAGAGAGAATCATGGTTTGCTTTTCCTTTTTTTGGAAAACGTAGTGTCCGCCTTTGGCCAATCTAATCCATGGGCCTGAAACCAGTGCCACACAAACTTAGACTAGGTAAAGGGCTCCCTGAAGGGAACTTGGTGTTGTTTCAAAGGAAAAACGGCAGCATAAGGTTTCAAACTTTCAAGCCCCCACTCATTAGTAAACACAGCCAATAAGTAACCAAGTTGGCTGTTGGCCACCACCCAATGGGTTATAAGACTCCTACAAAAAGAGGTACAAATTTCTACCAATACAACCATCCAGGTCACTGAGTTTATAAGTACTAACTTCTTACCAATGAGTTGAATCTCTATTCCTTAGCTATGACTAATATTTTGCTCATTACGATAACACGGTGTGGCGTGTATTCAGTAACTACTAATACTAAATCAAAAGGATCAATAAACGACTTACGGAGGCCGTAATTCCACATATGCACATAAATAGGAGACTTTGAAGCAGTCCTCCTAAGACAGCAACAGCTCGAACAACTTTAAGCTAGAATCATCAAACAATTAGTTTGACTTGTCTCTCACATTAACAATTTATCTTATGAGTAAAGTTGAAAATCTAATAAAAAAGAAAAACCTTTGCCACGGAGAACTCCAGCCCTAAAGCAAAAAGAAGAAATATAACACCAAATTGTGCTACCGTCTCTACCTACATTTGAACAAATAAGATTTCATTATCTTCAGAAAAAAAAAAACCAAGGCCTTGCTTACACGTTAGCTTAACAAACAGACAGCGATGGAAAGTACTCCCTAGTTTGTGGAAACAGGCAGGATACACCGACAGAATCTATTAATAACGGACACTGATAAAACAGAGTACAAAGTTAACCCCACATTATTACTTATCTTGTTGAAAAATATCAATTCATTTCAAGTTAATCAAAATACTTATGTTCCTAATCTACATATAGTGCATATATAGCATCAAAGGATGGCAAACTAAGATTTTGGAGCACAGCGACATACAAATTAATGCCCCAGCCTTACAAGGGATAGAGTTATATATTGAAGTAGAGATACTCAGTTACATACTTGCACCAATTCACTCACTACATCCAACCCACCAGGCCCAACAAGAGATCCTGCCAGCAGATATCCAGTGATGACCTGTTAAAGCAACATGAGCCACATAGTGAGTCCTACAAAAATGCAGAAATATGAAATAACAAGTTTCAGGATTGATAAAAATAAACAAAAGTATAGTATGGAAATGCATTCGTACCGGCTGTCCTGCACAAGCGAACGCAATACCACCACAAGTGGCAGATACAATGACAACTACAAGATCGGAGATTAGCCTGCAGATTCAGCATTTATAAATTTGCTTAAATGATAGTATATGAAAGTTGATGTTGTAATAAAACGACTGATAAGAAGACCACCATAGATTGTAAAACTTACCTCAAGTCTAACTGTAGCACTGGATACTTTGACTTAAAATTGGATATTATAAAAACATTATCCTGAACAGAGAACAAGGATACATTGATACATGATGCAATTTAACTATATAGCAGATTAAACTTCAAATACTACCTTTCTGTCAATTAGTGTTGGCGTCTCTTCTGCTCCATTGTCATTATCCATATTGAAAATATGATGTATGGACCTACACAAATTTTTGACTATGAGTGGCATTCTAATATACAACTTTTGCAGGTGGACATTAATATTATAAATGAGGTATAAATTAAAATAACTATCATAGAATTTGACAATAAACTGATACGAATCCATACTTTTCCTCCTTTGTATCGTTTTTCTTGGACTTTACCCTAGCTACAGTTTCCAATACAGCCTGATAAAGAGACATGTAAATCAAACAATCAGCAAGTAACAGAGCATGCTTTACTTCAAAACATTAAGAAATGAAAATTATAAAAAACTGGACTAAATGGACATAAATGAAGTTTTTTGTGCTATTATTAAGGTGTCGTAGGAAAAAAAGTAATCTTAAAAGATAAGCACACAAATGGTAATGGATTTAATTGGATGTGTATGCTAATTACTTGCCAGTTAACTTATTACAAAAAAAAAAAGAGATTTAAAAGTTATTGAGGACATAAGTTTCTACCAACTTAACTAAAAGATGAACGTTATTAATCAGAAGTGAAACTCTTCATATCAACCAAACTTGGAACTTTAGTTTCATGTTCCTTCATAAAAATCACTGCACTTATTATGATGCAATGGTATGAGAAAAACTTCAAAGTGCATTCATCCATCTGGACTATATAAACCTGATAATACTAACCTGTTGCCCAGCAACACTGTTATTGAAGCTGCCTGCATCATTTTCTGCACATTTCATGCATTTGTGGAGAGTTACAATCAAGAAAACATTAAGCCTCCTGTGTCTAAACATGTGTATTCAACTAAAACTATTATATATATCATTTATGCCCACCTAATGCCAGTGTAATGACAAATCGATTTAATTATGTGATTTAGGTACACAATGCAGATCTACTCGTTTTTTGCTAATAAGGTAGTGCCAAAAACCAAAAAAATACAGACTAACTGGGGTCAGAAACTCGGAATGAAGCTAATTCTAATTAAAATGTCAGGATTTAGGAAGATTAATTATTTGTTATTTTGTATAGAACTGATTCTACCTTCAAAAATCACTATGTTAAAAAAACAATGGTTCCAATTCAGATTGCACACCTTCATTTCAAAAAGCGACATACAAGTACAACTACTCTTGAATCTTGATTATACACATCATTTATAATATAACAGTACATTTCTTTTCTTGAAACTTGTGTCTTAAAAACATGAATCTTAACAACTTGAATTAATGTAGTTTGCCTAAATTACCCCCCAAGTACCCTTAAAAACATGAATCTTTAAGTTTGATCAATTGTAAACCTTGTCTGTCATCACTACATATTCCAGCATCAATCTATTGGTGGATAAATGACGGAGCCCGGTTTGTGGGTTTTACCAGTATTTATAGTGGATGAATAATACATGACACCTATGGGGGGTTTTATCATTCTAACATAATCTTTACAATCCTTGTAACAATCTAACTCAACTAAGTTGACAAATTCTCCTTTAATTAGTGTATAAAACTTTTTTATTTTCTCTTAGAATGTATAAACTTTTAATTGATCTTACCGTGTGTATCGATAAGTTAGATACATTTTCATGTGATTATTCATTCAAGTGTATTGCACTATTTGCACTTCACTTATAATAAACTAAACGAATACCCGCTCAAGGCGACGGTGTATAGTGGCATGTAATTATACATGCAAATGGCGTGACCCTTAATGCAACACTTATCAACAAAAAATGATAAAGGAATTGAAGATTAAAAAATCATTAAAGAATGGGTTACCATTTTAAAGTTTGAATATTGAAACAAGATCCATAAAATATAAATAATTTTAATTAAAAAATTAGGTGAAATTTCAGAAACAGCAGTCAAGTTTTAGCTTAAAAAACAAGGATCTTGAAACTTAAGCAACAATGTGAGCATTAAAAACTAATAATTCAAACTAAAAACAATTTAATTCAGATCTAATCAATTAATTAATTAAAACAAACCTACCTTCAGGTTGATCATTTTCAGTAAACTCTTTTTCAAGAGCACGGTCAATCATTCCGGCGAAACTCCGCTCTCTATCCGTCGTCGCATTCACGGTGGCGTTGTTGTTATTATTAACAACAACAACGCCGCCGCCTCCAGCTTCTTCATCTACGGCGGCGGAGATTACGAAGAACGTCAAAATGATGAGGAAAAAGTGTTGCTTCATTGTACGGCGTCGGCGGCGCCGGAGATCGGCGTGCCGGCAGTGAAATGTTAGTGTGTGTGATTTGAATGAGTGTGTCGGTTTTTGTTATCAGTGATGTTTGTTTGGTTTTTTAATCTGTGGAAGATGAGATGTGTGAGTGAGTGTGGGGTCCACTGTTGGAGTCGAGTGTCACATACACAGGTCACCACTTGGAAGATTGATGTATTTTCCTTTTTTTTCAAACATTTCATTATCACACTTAATAACGGAGAAAAGTTGAACACACCAAGTTACATCGAACATAAAGAGTAACATCGAAACTGATTTTGATAAACAAAATACATAAGGTAACAAGTTGAACTAAACCAAAACATACACCATAAAAGTTGTGACGCGAGGATAGCAACATAATACAAGGGGAAGGGGAATCACCAATGTGAGCTTTTCGCGATTATACCTATATAAAGGTGTAGTTTGGAGCAAAAGTACACAAGGTACACAAAATATACAAAGAAGATAAAATCTAACATCCCTAAAAGATCCTAACCTAAGCCAAACAAATCTAAATTCAAAACCCAGTGCGGCAGCAAGCCTTCGGCGGTGTGGAGCGGTGGTCGGATGGGAAGCGGCAGCAGTGAGAAGTGACATATCTGAAAGCCAAGGGCTATTATTGTGGGAGTTAGGAGATAAACCTACCTTCACAAACAAGGAGTATATATACAAAAGACGGTAATCCAGACGGTCAACCGTAGCCAACCGCCAGGTAAGCAACAGATCTGAGCAATGAGGTTGTGGGAAAAATTTTGGGGGCGGTGGGAGTTATGTGTGAGAGAGAGAAAAAAAATTTGATGTATTTTCATGTAAAGGGCTTGTTTACATTTTTACGTGGTTTTATTTGGGTGTCTTAATTAGTCTTTTACGCTCTGTTCTCAAGTTTATTTTCTAAAAGAATAAAAAGGGAGAGGAGAGGAAGGGGAGAGGAAGGGGAGAGGAATGGATAATATTAGGAAAGGAGCATGTGCCTTTATTTATGCTCTCGAGTTTATGTTTTTAGTTGGGAGGAAAAGAAAGGGAACGGAACACAATTACTAAATTATCCCCATCTTCTATTGCCTACAACATCTATAGCGTAAAGTCCTTCCTTTGTATTTATCCTCGTCTATTCCACGCATCAATTTGCATCAAGGTTTTCCCAAACGAAAAAACAATATTTTGAAATGGCTGATAATGTTTTACTTCCAGCAAGCTCAAATGGCTGAGAAATTTTTACGTCTGACTTAAATGACTCAGTAGGAAGATGCAAGACTATATGTAGTGATAAAATGGGGACCTTAACTACAATCGTATGACTTCAGTGAAAGCATGTATACGTATGAAAGTCATGAACCCATTCTGCTACTCCTGTAATACCATAAAGATACATATAAACATCATTGTAAGCATCACCCATATCATTAACAGGTTGTTAGTTAAGACATTCATTAACTAAAATTTAAATCTATTTTCATGTGACTAAATACAAACCAAATTCACAAACACAAAACAAGAAGACAAGTATGCAGAAAGAGAACAAGTAAAGCAAACAAGATTAACACATGTTTTGTTTATATGGCTGATTACTTTTTTGAATTAAAACAATCAAATGTTGTATACAAGAACAACAAATAATTCAATGCCCGACAAGATTACGCATCAACATGCTATGTATTATATGAATGCAACACAAAAATACGCATCAAGATGCTACTTAACCATTTTAATCAAATTAACATATTAATATGAATGAAACACACAGCCATTTGGATGACAAAAACTGTATAAACAAGATTAGGGATAAACTTACCTGATGAAAGAACAAAAAAGTGTGAAGTTGTGAAACGAAAAACTAGGTCAAAATATTTGGAACGTGATTCATATTAGGGATATAATTGTAATTTTAAAAAAGCTCATGATGTTAATAACACCCTTCCCTTCCTAATCATCCTATTTTTGGACAGAACGAGTTTTGTCTATAAAGCCCATACTATCCATCCCCTTCCCCTTCCCGTCCCTTGCTATTCCATCTTATAAAAAACTTAAGAACACGAAATTTTTATCATTTCCCTTTCTATGCCTTTCCATTCCTTTAAAAATAAACTCGAGAATACAGCGTTAGTGGAAAGAGAGAGATTTTAATGTGAGTGTGAAATAAGATGATTAAAGGGATTTGGGCTCGCCTCCCACTTCACTAAGAGGCTTAAAAAGGAAAAGTAAACACACTATAAGTATACTTTTATTATTAAGAGAACTGAGAGTGGTTGCGCCTCAAAAGTGGTGCCAAAACCGCCACGTAAGATTTTGGGGCTTTGGCACCAGAAACCCTTTGGCACCACATTTCTAGGGTAACCGTTGGGCTCAAAATGTGGTGTCAACGAAAATTAATTATTTTTTTAAACACAAAATAACTTAAATAAAAATTTCATTAAATTAAAAAAAACATTACATAAAAACATAACAATTAAAAAACATTACAATAAAAAACATAACAACTCAATGATTATGACTCAAATGCTCTACAAGATTGCCTCGAAGCTCGTTGTTCACTCTTCGGTCTCGAATTTCTTTTGTTTTCCTCTCATGTATTTCACATTTTTTTTTTGGGTAAAAGGGACTATCCCCGGTAAAATATATTACACCAAAAAACATTGAAGTACAGATGGAATGTGGCTGAAATACCACATTAACCTCAAGCTAAATGCTTGATAAACGCCTACAGCGATGTATATGACATGCCATATACATTTACACACCTAAAAATAGAACAAAAATAAATTCAAAGATTTATTCTTGCCTTCATTTAGCTTTATCCCTCTTGTCATGATATAAGTATGCAGCTTCATCATAGACATTCTCAACCTCTTCTACCTCCAAATCAGATTGATTTAGAATCTCAAAGCTATTTGATGTACCAACACCACCCTCATTCCGACTACTTTTATTCATGAAACCTGCCTTAAACGTTGCTGGAAATTCAGAATTAGAATCTGGATTATTCGTCCGTTTAGTAGGATTAATTGGAGTCACCGCAACAAGGGCCGGTCCACTCTTAGCAGAAGATGCACTCGTACCGGCCTTTGGTATCGATGGAGCATTCTTATTATACTTGGAAGTTGAACTAGCTGGTAAATTGACTTTAGGAACATAAAGAGGTTTACTACCAACCTGGAAACCTCCATTCACGCTGCCATTAGTCTTTTTACCTCTCTTCTTCTTACGTTTTACATTCTGAAAACCTTCCTCCTTTTGCTCATTGACCTTGCTAAGATCAGCAACTTGCGTAGCCATAGGGCGAGCCGTAACAATTTTAGGACAGCACGTGTTATCATGGCCAAAAGTATAACATTGGGAGCACCGTAATGGCGTCCATTCATACTCAATAGTAACCGTCTCATTTGAATATCCAGACCCATTTGATAAAGGGACACCAAAAGTTAGCGTTTCCAATGGTTCATCTCTAGCACTGACTTCAATCAAGCACCGTGCATAACTACTTCTTCCCCACGATTCCCTACACATGTTAGTCGTGTATGCATCAAGCATAACAGGCTTACCAACATGGGAAGCAATAATGCTTAACCCATCTTCCGAAAATACCTGAATTGGCACATTATGAATTTTAACCCACACTGGCAAACTTGTAAGTTCTTCCTTTTCCAATCTTGTATCAATTGACCATTCTTTGAGCACAATTGGAACCTTACGGATCATCCACGGGCCATTTTCAAGAACATCCTCCATCCCCTTATGCGAACTGAATTTAAAAAAGAAAAACCCTTTCGCATTTAACATGATACGAGTAAGCCCAAACTTACCCCAATTTTGTTTAACAAAGTACTCCACAACTGGGTATGCAAGCCGTTTACCAATAAAGTACCCATATAATGTGTTCTCAAATCGAGTTTGTACCTCATTGACAACTTGAACTGGCATGCAAAACTTGATACCCTCATCAGGGCTCGTAGGAATCTCCATGTATCTAAAGTTAGCCTTAACATTGCTGCTTTCACTCCTCAAAGAATCCAAACCATTACCCTCCTGATTGTTACAGACAATAGGAGCTGTATTCAATGATGGCTGCATCAAAACAGAACCTATTAAAGGGACAACAACACTAGTTGGGGATTTCAAACCCCCGTTTCTATACGCATCATTCAGTGACGGGAATGCAGCAACTTGTGAAACCTGTGCTCCAACATGATTCGAGACCCCTTCTACCACAGTCGGGCTTATACAAACCCTAGCAACACATGGATTCATATCAGAAATCCTAGCTGTATCATTATGACTAGGCAACACCAACTCATCATTAGGGTTTTGTACATCACTCATATTAGGAGCTGGATCCAAATCACTAATATTGTTAGCTTGAGAATGTGATTTGTTTACCCCAGCCACATTCGACATCAAAGGTGTCTCAAAACTAGGGTTTTGATTCTCAGCCGACAGCGACGCAAGTCCATGTCCTCTATTTTCATTATTAGACAAAGAGATCTCATGAATACTCGATTCTCTTAACCGTACCATACGCTCCTTAAAACCCTCCCAATCAATCGGACAACCTTCATTATTCATCACACGCTCTCAATCTCAGGATACTCAAAAACAAGCCCACATAAAATAACAAACCCTAGTGATGGTTGCGCTCAAAAATTATAAACCCTAAGTCTGAATCAAACAGCCCGAAAGTCAATGCTAATCACAAGGATAACACCAACATAGGCTGCTCAAATAAAGAAAACAAGGATTCACGTTTTTGATTGCAAATGAAAATATAAATGAAAAGGCGGCTAACCCTAATCTAATTGAATTCTAAATCTGTGATTCAGGATCGAAAATAATCCTAATATATTCTTAATCAAACGATCCAAAGAAATATCAGAAAAACAATATGATCTCAGATTCAAAGAGAAGAACGAATTAGACAAAGAGGGGAGGGAGGCTGCCATTTTTAGGGTTTTGTGTGTTTTTTGCCATTTTGACTTTTTTGCCATTTGGTCAACCCTTTAATGTATTGTTCAATTCGGATCTCTTCGGGTTCCACCAATCGAGGACACAACAAGGCCAACTCATGGAATGGGTTTGTGTAGCTACCAATGTCCACACCTTTCTATCTCAAATGAATCAACTCATGTTCCAACCGTATAATCACACTACGGGGACAGAACTCCATAGTCATCCACTTTTTAATTTCAGCCCAAGGAGTAGTATTAGCAACATCAATGCCCATGAAAGCAATTCTCCCATTCCACCAAGTTAACGCACGACCTCTAAGAGTAGCCATAGAAAAAGTCACTTTATCCTCCTCCTTACA
This sequence comes from Glebionis coronaria, assembly GCA_025667525.1. Classification (NCBI taxonomy): domain Eukaryota; kingdom Viridiplantae; phylum Streptophyta; class Magnoliopsida; order Asterales; family Asteraceae; genus Glebionis; species Glebionis coronaria. Next base: position 341,124,961 of record CM046877.1, read on the forward strand.
CTTACTAATCCGAAACACCGACTTAATCTTCTCAATCCACTGGCTTAATCCTACAGCACCTTCAGTTCCATTAAAAGGGAGAGGTTCACACTTCATGAACGTTACATAAGTACAACTACCGACTTTAGGCGCATTAGGTCCAAGTCCTCCTACATTTCCTTCAGCGTTAGCATTCACGTTATTAGCATTCACATTCACATTAGTACCACCAATTCCACTACCGCCAGCTCCACTACCGCCAGCTCCACTACCGCCTGCTCCACTACCGCCAGCTCCACTACTGCCAGCTCCACTACCGCCAGTTCCACTACCGCCAGCTCCACTACTGCCAGCTCCATTTATAGCATTTGCCATAAATTCAGTCATAGATGCGGCAACTTGTTCCACAATGATCCTACGTACATCATACTCAGTCACAGCTCTCTTGGGCGGCATGGTTCTATAATTGCACAATTTCAAAGTATATTAAGCATTCACCCAATGAGGGATTTATATAAGATGGATTGAATTAATAATCAAGATACAAATAAGGCACGATATGTAATTCAAGACAAAGATACATATTTCATTAGATTAGAAACAACCATATTGTCTTAATTAACATTCCACATCATAATTCCTAGTACCATACAGGCCCAAAATTCGTGCCAGATCTACTAACCAATATGTCGGTTTAGTTAAAGTTACAAAAGATACAAAAGATACTACTAAAGATAGACAGGTCTATTGAGAACTGCTAGAAGGTCCATCATCCATCGTCTTCGGTATCTTCCTCGGACGATCACAAGACACATCTTCAGCTAGGTGCTTACGAATCACTCCCTTCTCGACCATCTCAGTATAAAACCTACTGTTCCAACCAACAGATATATTCAACTCTTTTTCTGCCTTCTCACGCATCACACGAGCCACACTCAACTTAATCTCCATTGTATTCACCTTTTTCTTCATCTTTGTATACTCACCACTCTCCAACACAGACAAGCTCCTAAACACCTCATACAAACCATGCTCCACATCAGTCAAACCCAATTCAAGCAACTCTCGCTCTTTCTCACCAATCTTAGTCTTCGACTCTAATAAAGAAACATGAGTCTGAACAACACCTAAACCAATCTCTGTCATACTACCTGTTTTTTGGTAAAAGGGTAACAATGACCCCGATAAATAGAACCAAAAAAAGCTATGAAGTACAAGGAATGTGGCTGAAATGCCACATTAACCGCAAGCTACAGGCAGCTTGTTAAACAAAATGTTTATGACAGGCCATAAACATTAACTAGTCTAGAATACTGGAAATATATAAACTAGACAAAAACCAAGATGATAACATAAAGTTACGAGAAACATAATAAAATATCAACATGGGATCAACCAGTAGGAGTGCTTGCCCCAAAATTAGTGTTGAGAAGATTCACCGATTCATCAAAGACGACCTCGACTCCCTCCTCATTATCTTCCTCGCTTAGTTGAACCCCTTCATCAATACCAGGCATGGACAAAGATGAAAATTTATTAGATGTAGAAACGCTGCTCATTTGAGCTTTACCCTTGTTCGGACCATTAGGATTGCTAGTCTGCTGCGACTGACCAGATTTAGTATTCAACTTTCTACTTTTATCACCACTCGTACTTGTAGTATCCAAGCGAGTTTTTGGACGAAAAACAACCGTCTTTCCTGTTTGGGAACCCTTACTCAATGGAACACCTCTCGGAACTTGATTCCCTAAATTACCTTTGTACTTCTTCCTCTTACTTTGCACTTGTTGGAATCCATCATTATCAACATGAGTTGTCACATTTTCAACCGTTGTAGGTTTAACATTTTTCGGACAAGAATCAAAGGAATGACCAAAATATTATAAATATGACATCTAGGCGGTTTCCATTCGTATTCAACACGAATTAATTCCTTAGTACAACCAGAGCCTTCAAGATCAGGGACACCAATAGTAACGTTATCTATAAACTCCGAATCAGCGTTCATCTCAATAAGACAACGAGCAAAACTACACCGACCCCAAGACTCTTTGCACATCTTATCAGTATAATTATCCATCATAATAAGCTTACCAAGAAACGAAGCAATTAAACTAATACCTTCCTCTTCAAATACCTGTAGCGGGACATCATGAAACTTGACCCATACCGGAATACGAGTTAGTTCCTCCTTTAGAAGATTCGTTTTCATAGTCCATTTCTTAAGAAAAATTGGTGAATTACGAACCATCCACGGACCACCTTCCAGAACCGCATTAAGACCCTCACTAGACCCAAATTGAAAAAATAAAAAACCTTTCTCATTCACCATGATACGCTTAAGACCACGTTTTGCCCAGTTATTCTTAGCAAAATACTCAACCACAGGAAATGCAATCCTTTTACCAAGAAAGTAACCATATAAAGTGTTTTGGTAGCGAGTATTTACTTTTTCAACAACCTTCTTAGGAATAGAAATATTAACCCCTTCACAGACATTATCAGAATTAAATGAAGAAGAGACTGCATTAATACCTCCATTAGTATATGTAACCATATCAGCTTCAAATTTGCAAAGTAATTCCAGAATTTCTTTAGCACGGTCATGTGAGATCAATCCCCACAAAGGATGTTTATTCATTCTTAATTCATGCATAAATTCACCCGCATCACCAACCGTGCAAATCGTTACACCAAATAATTTCAAAACCTCATGTAGATTACACGGTTGCTTACCATTAATTGTTGCAGCCTTAGCTGCAAGGTCCAAAGATACATCACAAGAAGAGGAAACATTTGGAATAGAGTCATCTGTTTCCTTAGCCATTTGTGCTGAGTGCACACTAGAACCACCTGAACTGAGTGAAGACGTTTTGCTAGTAAGATTCATATGGCGTTCACACAAAACTTCATAATAAAGCATAGTGGTCTCCTTAGGTAAGGTAGACCATTTAGGAAATTTGTTTGCCTTAACACCATTTGCAAACACTTCAATGTCACGCACAGTATTCAAAGGAATAGAAAACAAATTAGATATCTCCTCTAACGTTACTAAAACCTTAAGATTAGACACCATATCCCTATCATTCCAACCTGTTAACAATGGCTTATCACTTTCATTGCTTGAATCCATGTTCAATCAAACACAGCCCTAACCACGAAAAATAAACCCTAAACAAACAGTAACTTTTTTTATCGTAAAAACAAACAATAACCAAAACCCAGATTCAAAGACACCTAGGAAATTAATAGTGACACTAAATTTAATTACACCACTTAATAATGAAAACCTTAAATTAATGTCAGCCGCCAAGAATGTCAACCGCCAAGAATTTAATTGCACCACTTAAGAATGTCAGCCGCCAAGAAAGTTTAAGGTCAGCCGCCAAGACTTAAGGTCAGCCGCCAAGAAAAGGTCAGCCGCCAAGAAAGGTCAGCCGACAATCAAACCCGGACCCACCAATCAAAGGACGAATTAAGTTTTTGCAAATGATTAACAATACTGAAAGAGCATAGTGAAACCCTAACACAGCAGCAACCGAAACCCTAAAAAACAAAAAATGCGACACACTATTAAACAATCAAAATGAATTTACTTTGTCCAGGTAGCACCAACATATGCAACGACCAAAATAAAGACAATAAACCACCGACGAGAGAAACAAACAATCGCACAAGAATGACGGCCAAAAAACAAAAAATAAAACCAATTTAATTTACCCTAAAATCAATCAACCAAATAAAGACTTTGTTAACTCAAGAATAATCAGTGATTATTCGAGAAAACAACATCATTATAAGGTATTCGGATTAAAGGAAAAAGAAAATTAGGTTATGAGAAGAAGGGATTTTTTGGCAGCCATTGATGTTTTTTAGGTTAACTTCCTCTCGAACCCTCGATGACTCTCCTATCACATGCATATGGGTAGCAATCCTATCAGTACCATCAGGTGCATCATCATCCTCATCATCCTCGGATTCAGAATCAGATTCAGACGATTCCGACAATTCATCTCTAAGTAACTCAAACTCAGAATCGCACCAATCAATTGGGGGGTAAGGGCTCACCATCCTCTGCATCATAAGGGAAAATAAGCTCGGCATCATCATCATCAACCTCATCATCTATACCTACCTCCTCCTCGACATCCTCGTCGTCATCCTCATTACCTACATTATCCTATCCCAATCTCATCATCTTCCTTAATACCAACATTATCATTATCATTCTCTACAACATCAACCTGAGGGGCAATCTGATCTCCTAGTCCTATCTCAGGCTCGGGATCCTCAAATAGTTCCCCCTCTTCATCATCCATATCCTCCTCTACATTATAATCCACTAAGTCTAAATAAGGATTATCATCTATGTTAGGTTCGGGGATAGCATGGTTCTCTACAGGAATATTAGGGTCAGCCATGACAATCTGCATTATATAATATATCTCGTATTAACATAAAAATATTTATTAAACAGTTACATACTGAATTCACGATATATATACATATATATATAAATTAAATTATATATATCAAAATATATATCTTCTCAATAAGGCTTGTTGGTAACATCGGAGATCTTTGGCACCGTTATAGTCAAAAGATTTTTCAAACATTTTGTTCAAAATGTTTATAGTTAAAAGATTTTGAAATGTTTTATTCAAAACCTTGGTTTTAAAAATCTTTCATTCTCTATAACGAGAGCTCTGGTACCAAACTATAACACTCTCAAATTTCGTATCGGGTCAGCGGAAGGGTCAGTAGAGTGTTACGGGATAGCACAATAACTCAAATCATAGACAACGCATAAAAATGGTTGTACAAGGTTTAACATACATTCATCCGAATAGAAGTTTTAAGTTTACATCAGGTCCCCAAGTTTCACAGTCATAAAGTTTACAAAACATAGATCGAATGAATAGTTTTATTATATGGGGCATCAGAGTCTATCTTCATCCAAGTTACCTTCAAGCACCTGAGATAAAACATGCGAAAATTACCGAGTGAATTCATAGAGTTTAATAAAACCGTTACATAAAATAGTTATAGAAAGCAGAACACAAGTATAATATCAGAAGTGAGTCCTCATATTGCTAGTCAGTCAATATATATAATTCAAGTAATACATCTTAAACCGTCCATGAGACTGTAGTCTAATATTATCGTTAATTGCATTGCATTATATTGTATAGGATTGCATTGGTATTGGATTATTACTAGCCGCATGACATTGCTACCTTACTATAACAAACAACGGGCCGCGAACCCGACAAACAATTTGCCCATCTAAATTAGCGTGTCGTCACAAAAATCACGCTATGTAAATCTTCTCATACATAAATTTGCTTACCAATCAATGTGGCACGACGGGGATCAACAGTCAAGGCGCGAACTGGGGTGATCTTCCCCAAATAGTACTATTATATGCATAAGCGTCTCACAAATCCCGTTAGTTCACAAATCATGCTAATGGGACTTTAACTGACATAACCTAACCAATAATAATCCTTTTTATCTCATTCATTGGGTCATAGCATTATTCGGGTCCATATCAATAAGCATACCATCAGGACTACTTGTGTTCTATTTTTATCAAAACTAGCATGTCATCTCCCTCGCGAGTTTACCAAACATTTCATAAAATATTTAAATGAGTGTGAGGCTATGAACTCACGTTGATTAGGAAAGGCGGGTTATCGGCGATGGTACGTGCTTCAACCATGGAAACCTAGACAAATAATACTCGGTCTTAGATCTTGTCCAATGACTTTATAAAAATAATGGTTATGTATATATGATGATATTATAAAAAGGGTTATTGTGGTGGGATCCGATTAGTGTTGGTCGGCTGACCTTAAAATTGCGGCTGACATATGCATGGTCGGCTGACCTTAAGGTTAATTGCATTTATTGTTTAAATTGTCGCCTGCATTAAGTGAATATTCATTGGTGGGTCCGGTGGCTAGGCGGCTGACCTTAACATCATTTAAATTCAAAGTCGGCTGACCTTATAAGTCCTATTTTAATTGGTATTTAAGTGGTCGGTTGACCCTTACTGTTTGATATTTAATTGGTCGGCTGCCTTTTTTCTACCGTGTAAATCATTATTCTTTCAATCGTTGCAACATTAATTTGTTCTTGTCCTCTTTTGTCGGCTGACCTAAACTTGAATCTGGGTTTTGGTTATCGATAATAAAAAAAAAAATAGTTACTGTTTGTTTAGGTTTTATTTTCCGTGGTTAGGGCTGTGTTTGATTGAACATGGATTCGAGCAATGCAAGTGACAAGCCATTGTTCACAGGTTGGAATGATAGGGATATGGTGTCTAATCTTAAGGTTTTAGTAACGTTAGAGGAGATATCTAATTTGTTTTCTATTCCTTTGAATACTGTGCGTGACATTGAAGTGTTTGCAAATGGTGTTAAGGCAAACAAATTTCCTAAATGGTCTACTTTACCTAAGGAGACCACTACGCTTTATTATGAAGTTTTGTGTGAACGCCATTTGAATCTTACTAGCAAAACGTCTTCACTCAGTTCAGGTGGTTCGAGTGTGCACTCAGCACAAATGGCTAAGGAAACAGATGATCCAAATGTTTCCTCTTCTTGTGATGTATCTTTGGACCTTGCAGCTAAGGCTGCAACAATTAATGGTATGCAACCGTGTAATCTACATGAGGTTTTGAAATTATTTGGTGTAACGATTTGCACGGTTGGTGATGCGGGTGAATTTATGCATGAATTAAGAATGAAGAAACATCCTTTGTGGGGATTGATCTCACATGACCGTGCTAAAGAAATTCTGGAATTGCTTTGCAAATTTGAAGCTCATATGGTTACGTCTACTAATGGAGGTATTAATGCAGTCTCTTCTTCGTTTAATTCTGATAATGTCTGTGAAGGGGTTAATATTTCTATTCCTAAGAAGGTTGTTGAAAAAGTAAATACTCGCTACCAAAACACTTTATATGGTTACTTTCTTGGTAAGAGGATTGCATTTCCTGTGGTTGAGTATTTTGGTAAGAATAACTGGGCAAAACATGGTCTTAAGCGTATCATGATGAATGAGAAAGGTTTTTTCTTTTTTCAATTTGGGTCTAGTGAGGGTCTTAATGCGGTTCTGGAAGGTGGTCCGTGGATGGTTCGTAATTCTCCAATTTTTCTTAAGAAATGGACTATGAAAACGAATCTTCTAAAGGAGGAATTAACTCGTATTCCGGTATGGGTCAAGTTTCATGATGTCCCGCTACAAGTATTTGAAGAGGAAGGTATTAGTTTAATTGCTTCGTTTCTTGGTAAGCTTATTATGATGGATAATTATACTGATAAGATGTGCAAAGAGTCTTGGGGTCGGTGTAGTTTTGCTCGTTGTCTTATTGAGATGAACGCTGATTCGGAGTTTATAGATAATGTTACTATTGGTGTCCCTGATCTTGAAGGCTCTGGTTGTACTAAGGAACTAATTCGTGTTGAATACGAATGGAAACCGCCTAGATGTCATACTTGTAATATTTTTGGTCATTCCTTTGATTCTTGTCCGAAAAATGTTAAACCTACAATGGTTGAAAATGTGATAACTCATGTTGATAATGATGGATTCCAACAAGTGCAAAGTAAGAGGAAGAAGTACAAAGGTAATTTAGGGAATCAATTCCATTGAGTAAGGGTTCCCAAATAGGAAAGACGGTTGTTTTTCGTCCAAAAACTCGCTTGGATACTACAAGTACGAGTGGTGATAATAGTAGAAAGTTGAATACTACATCTGGTCAGTTGCAGCAGACTAGTAATCCTAATGGTCCGAACAAGGGTACAGCTCAAATGAGCAGTGTTTCTACATCTAATAAATTTTCATCTTTGTCCATGCCTGGTATTGATGAAGGGGTTCTACTAAGCGAGGAAGATAATGAGGAGGGAGTCGAGGTTATCTTTGATGAATCGGTGAATCTTCTCAACACTAATTTTGGGGCAAGCACTCCTACTGGCTGATCCCATGTTGATATTTTATTATGTTTCTCGTAACTTTATGTTATCATCTTGGTTCTTGTCTAGTTTATTTATTTCCAGTATTCTAGGCTAGTTAATGTTTATGGCCTGTCATAAACATTTTGTTTAACAAGCTGCCTGTAGCTTGCGGTTAATGTGGCATTTCAGCCACATTCCTTGTACTTCAACGTTTTTTTTTGGTTCTATTTACCGGGGTCATTGTTACCATTTTACCAAAAAAAAGATGATATTATAAATATGATAATGATCAAGTGGGTTTTTATCTCTTCATATAACATTATAGTGTTATGTGTTAGTAAATTTTTAGACTAGTTACACTACATTATATTAGTCCATTTATAATTTTAATACCAGGCCTATACTCATATGTTGGGCCCAAGTGGGTTTGGCCCATAAGTAAGTCCATTAGTGTTTAGCCAAACTAGTTGGGCTAATGGTCCAATAAGGCTACTTTGGCCCGTTAAGGCTCATAAGTTATAAAGCTCGGGTTTATCGGTTTTTACTTGTAAAATGTACTTACATATCAGTAGATGAGTTATAAAAATGTTACATTAGACGAGTCCGACCGTCTAAGTTTTATTTGGCGAAAAAGTTAATCTTTCGGTTTTAGCCGAAAAGACGTAAAACTTATATATAGTTTTATAACTTTAGAAAACATTTGAGTTTGTACTTTTATAAAAATCGCATACTTATTTATCAAAGTATACAACTCATTATATAAATATTATTATTAGCTAGTGGGTTTTATATATTTATTTTATATTAATATTACTTGAGTGCTCATTTTATATTATATACTTTTATTTACAAATCTGATTATCAAAGTCACTTTCACCATTCTTGCTATATCTTGAGTTCTACAAGGAGATAGATGCTCAAATTTGGGCAGAACAAACTACATAATATTTGCTACAAATAACTCCATTATAGATACTGCTCAATCATCCTCTAAGTATCCCTAATAATTCGTCCAAAACCGATTATACAGATTTGTACCTTAATAGTATTTTGATCATATATTTCTCATTTTAATGATTCCATTGAGTGGCCAACTCACCACATATGTAAAAGTCATATATCTAACTGTATATTTAATAATCCAAGCCTTTTTACCAAGTGATCATATGGTTACATACTTTTTTATACAGCCTATAAGTTTAATCAAGATTTTAACATCTTTACTTGTTGATTCTTGTCTTTTTAACCAAATCTATTAACACAAAATCCCCACATAATACTTTGACCATCATTTATCATCATATACATATACATTTATAAAGAAAATAAAAGATTACATTTACAAAATAACAAGATGATAGAAGAAATGATCTTGTTACCAACCAATATAGTGAAAGGTTAAGAACAAGACTTGGTTTTTGATAACCAATCTTATGGAATATTAAGACCACCTTCAAGATCACCAAGTATATGAAACACCTTGAGAAAAATCAGCCCTATACTCCAAGGAAAACCTCTTTTTAGTTGTTAGTATCACCTCAAATCACCAAGTATTCAAAGGGTTTTCATCTTATGCAAGTTAAACACAAGATTCATGGTAGAAATTTGTGATGAATGGGGTGTTTGGTGGTGGAGTATGGGACCGAAATGGGGAGGGAGTAAAGAGAGTTTGGAGTTTTTTGCATGTATCAAAATGAGAGAAATGGTTTGTGTTAGTTGTTTTAAGGCTTAGGTGGTTTTGGTTAGAAACTAAGGACAAGTGTCCTTAGTTTTTATGTAAACTTGACACATAAGGGGTGTGTTGGCTAAGCCTTGGCCGCCCATAGTGGGGGTGAGGCAAGTGTTTACTTGTTTCATCCCCACTAATTTACGGGTACTCCAAGATTCTAGTTTCCTAGATTTGCGTGCCCTCGGGTCGTTTTAAGGAAAAATGTTTTTATAAATTATGAATCAACGGCACAAAACGAATCTAATAAAAATTGTCTCATCAAAAACGGAGTTCAAAAACGTAAATACGTAAACCTAGGGTTTCTGGTTTAGTCGTAAAGGACATTAAATTATGCACGTAAGCCTTAATTTCAACCCGTAAATTGTGAGTTCATAAACCAACACAAAAATAAGTTTCAAAATAATATACGAGAAAATAATTTACTACCTGAAAATGTCAGACTGTCACAACATTTCCTCCTAAAAGGGATCAACGTCCTCGTGATCCATTTCATCTTGATGTTCGTTTCTTATTGAAATCAAAGAGGTGTGGGTATTTCTTCCACATTTCATCCTCTCGTTCCCAAGTAAATTCTGGTCCATGCTTTGAATTCCACCGGATCTTGACGATAGGTATCCGACTTTGTTTAAGTTGCTTTACCTAACGATCCATACCCTTTATAGGTTCTTCGATAAAATGCAACTTCTCATCAATTCGGACCTTATCCAACGAGATTTTCTCATCACACACTGCTAAACACTTCTTCAGATCAGATACATGGAATGTGTTGTGAACACTATGAAGTTCTTGGGGTAACTCTAATTTGTAAGCCCGACCTACTTTAGATAAAATCTTAAAGGGTCCAATTTAGCGGGGATTCAATTTTCCTCGCTTTCCAAATCTTAGGACGCCTTTCCATGGCGATACTTTCAACATCACACGGTCACCCACTTCAAACTCCATCGGTTTCCGCCGCACATCCGCGTAACTTTTCTGTCTACTTCGGGCAGTCAACAGCCGTTTCTTAATCTGAACTATCATCTCTGTAGTCTCCCGGATTTATTCCGGTCCTGTGAGCTGGGTATACCTAACTTCACTCCAACATACAGGAGATCTACACTTCCTACCATACAAAGCTTCAAATGGTGCAGCCTTAATACTAGCATGATAACTATTGTTATATGAAAATTCTGCTAAAGGCAAACGTTTATCCCAATTCTTGCGAAAATCTATCACACAAGCTCTCAACATATCTTCCAGTGTCTGTATCGTCCTTTCACTCTGCCCATCAGTTTGGGGGTGATAAGCAGTGCTCATGTCGAGATTCGTTCCCAAAGATCTTTGGAGGGATTTCCAAAAATTCGATGCGAATCTAGGATCTCGATCAGAAATAATCAATACAGGCACTCCATTCTTACATACAACATTCTCAAGATAAATACGAGTCAGCTTCTCCAATGAGAACTGCTCTTTAACAGGAATGAAGTGAGCTGATTTCGTCAGTCTGTCGATAATAACCCAAATCGAGTTATTTCCAGAAGATGTTCCAGGAAGCTTAGTGATAAAGTCCATCGTGATTCGCTCCCACTTCCATTCAGGAATTTCTGGTTGTTGAAGTAGTCCTGACGGCTTTTGATGTTCAGCTTTGACTCTTGCACAAGTCAAACATTGAAGAACATACATAGCGATATCAACTTTCATATTCGGCCACTAGTACAACTTCTTCAAATCATGATACATTTTATCAGAACCAGGATGAATGGAATATTTAGATTTATGGGATTCCAACATGATTAAATCTCCTAAGCCTCCAAACTTAGGTATCCACATACGACCTCTTAAACATTTCACTCCATCAGCTCTAACCTCTAAAGGATCTCCTTCTCCTCGAAACCCTTCATTATCAAAATTTTCTTTCGTACAGGCTTCTATTTGCGCATTTCTAATTTGTGTAGGCAAATTATTGTGCACAGTCAAGACTAGAGAACGTACCCTGATAGGCTCTCTATCCTCTCTACTTAATGCATCAGCAACAACATTTACTTTTCCCGGGTGATATTTTATATCACAATCATAATCACTTAACACTTATATCCATCTTCGTTGCCTCATATTTAATTCCTTTTGATCGAGAATATATTGTAGGCTATTATGATCGGTGAACACCGTACACTTGGTGCCATACAGATAATGTCTCCACAACCTAAGAGCAAAGACTACAGCTCCTAACTCAAGATCATGAGTAGTATAATTCTCCTCATTTTTCCTTAATTGACTAGAAGCATAAGCTATCACCTTTTCTCGGTTGCATCAAGACAGCTCCATAACCTCTAAGAGATGCATCACAAAATAATACAAAATCTTCACTTTCGTCGGGTAATGATAGAATTGGTGCGCTACGTAATTTTTGCTTCAATATCTGAAATGCTCCATCTTGTTCACTTCCCCAAACGAAAGGTTTATTTTTCTAAGTTAGCTTGGTCAGGGGTTTAGCTATTAGAGAAAATTCTTTAATGAATCGTCTATAATAGCCAGCCAATCCCAAGAATTGTCGCACCTCCGTTGGCGTTGTCGGTGCAGACCAATTCTTAATGGCTTCAACCTTTGCTGGATCAACATGAATTCCATCTTTGTTAATCACAGTAATAAGAAATTGCACAGAGTCCAACCAAAAATCACATTTCGCAAACTTAGCATACAACTTTTCATCCTTTAATAAGCTCAAGATAGTCCTTAAGTGTTCTCCATGTTCCTCTTTATTCTTAGAATAGATTAGAATATCATCAATAAACACGATCACAAATTTATCCAAATAAGGTTTGCACACTCGATTCATTAGATCCATGAACACCGCAGGTGCGTTAGTTAACCTAAATGGCATTACTTGAAATTCATAGTGTCCATAACGAGTTCTAAATGCAGTGATTGGAATATCTTCTTCACGGACGCGAAGTTGGTGATATCCAGACCGCAAATCTATCTTAGAATACACACTAGAGCCTTGTAGTTGATCAAGTAAATCATCAATCCTTGGTAAAGGATATCGATTTTTGATTGTCAACTTATGCAGCTCCCGATAATCGATGCACATACGGAAAGATCCATACTTCTTCTTAACGAACAAGGCTGGAGCTCCCCAAGGCGACGAGCTCGGTCGAATAAAACCTTTATCAGACAACTCCTTGAGTTGTTTGGATAATTCCTTTAATTCAGAAGGTGCTAATCGGTAAGGCACACGGGCCACCGGTGCAACACCAGGAATTAGATCGATTCGACACTCGACTTGCCTTATCGGCGGAAGTCCGGGTAAATCATTGGGAAATACCTCTGGAAAACAACAGATAGTAGGTACATCTTCCAATCGTTTCTCCTTAGACTCATTCCCGGTCACTTGAGCTAAGAATAGCTCGCAACCGTTCCTGATATACTTTTGGACTTTAATACATGAAACGATTTTCAAACGGGATTCACCTCGATTACCATTAATTACTAACGTCCCATTCCTAAGAGGAATCTTAACCTTATTTTCTCCACATAAAATTGTAGCATTATTCAAGGATAACCAATCCATACCAATAATAACATCAAAACTTCTATTAACATCAAATCAATCGGAAAGGAATAGTTTAAGAGATTTAGAGAGCATCCTTTTAACAGCTTATTAGTTTTTACTAATTTACCATCAGCCAATTCCACCTCGTAACTGGTATTTATCTCAATAGGTTTAATGTCAATAAGGGCACTAAATTTAGTCGATATAAAGCTCCTATCAGCACCCGAATCAAATAAAGCAACAACATAATGATTGTTGAGTAAAAACGTACCATTAACGACATTCGGATCCTCTTTCTTAACCTCAACCGTTCCAAGTTGATAAGTACCACCCTGGGGGTTTCTTCCAGGTCCAATCCTTTTCAACTTGGGGCAATCCGATTTCTTATGACCCTCTTCATTACAGTTGAAGCAAATGACTCCCCTCTTACACTTTTCCACTTTGTGTCCTAGCTTTCCACAATTTCGGCACTTCCAGCAGTCGCCATCATGCCTCTTATTACCACACTTAGGACACTTTTCATCATTGTGCAGTGTGTTGTTGGTAAGAGCATTTGAATTCCCCCTTCTTTGATTTTGACGGCGATTAAAATTCTGCCTATTATCACCTCGACCTCCACGATTGCCATCACCCTTTCTTTTCTCACCAGCATGTGCTTCATCCTCCTTTTCCTAAATTATTTGCCCAATGAGTTGGTAAGCCATTCGAACCGCATCAACAATGGTCAATGGTTTTGATGATGTCACATCCCCTCGGATATTCTTGGTCAACCCTTTAATGTATTGTTCAATTCGGATCTCTTCGGGTTCCACCAATCGAGGACACAACAAGGCCAACTCATGGAATCGGTTTGTGTAGCTACCAATGTCCACACCTTTCTATCTCAAATGAATCAACACATGTTCCAACCGTATAATCACACTACGGGGACAGAATTCCAGAGTCATCCACTTTTTAATTTCAGCCCAAGGAGTAGTATTAGCAACATCAATGCCCATGAAAGCAATTCTCTTATTCCACCAAGTCAACGCACGACCTCTAAGAGTAGCCATAGAAAATGTCACTTTATCCTCCTCCTTACACTTACTAATCCGAAACACCGACTTAATCTTCTCAATCCACTGGCTTAATCCTACAGCACCTTCAGTTCCATTAAAAGGGAGAGGTTCACACTTCATGAACGTCACATAAGTACAACCACCGACTTCAGGCGCATTAGGTCCAAGTCCTCCTACATTTCCTTCAGCATTAGCATTCACGTTATTAGCATTCATATTCACATTAGTACCACCAATTCCACTACCGCCAACTCCACTACCGCCTGCTCCACTACTGCCAGCTCCACTACCGCCAGCTCCACTACCGCCAGCTCCACTACCGCCAGCTCCACTACTGCCAGCTCCATTTCTAGCATTTGCCATAAATTTAGTCATAGATGCGGGAACTTGTTCCGCAATGATCCTACGTACATCATCCTCAGTCACAGCTCTCTTGGGCAGCATGGTTCTATAATTGCACAATTTCAAAGTATATTAAGCATTCACCCAATGAGGGATTTATATAAGATGGATTGAATTAATAATCAAGATACAAATAAGGCACAATATGGAATTCAAGACAAAGATACATATTTCATTAGATTAGAAACAACCATATTGTCTAAATTAACATTCCACATCATAATTCCTAGCACCATACAGGCCCAAAATTCGTGCCAGATCTACTAACCAATATGTCGGTTTAGTTAAAGTTACAAAAGATACAAAAGATACTACTAAAGATAGACAGGTCTACTGAGAACTGCTAGAAGGTCCATCATCCATCGTCTTTGGTATCTTCCTCGGACGATCACAAGACACATCTTCAGCTAGGCGCTTACGAATCACTCCCTTCTCGACCATCTCAGTATAAAACCTACTGTTCCAACCAACAGATATATTCAACTCTTTTTCTGCCTTCTCACGCATCGCACGAGCCACACTCAACTGAATCTCCATTGTATTCACCTTTTTCTTCATCTTTGTATACTCACCACTCTCCAACACAGACAAGCTCCTAAATACCTCATTCAAACCATGCTCCACATCAGTCAAACCCAAATCAAGCAACTCTCGCTCTTTCTCACCAATCTTAGTCTTCGACTCTAATAAAGCAACATGAGTCTGAACAACACCTAAGCCAATCTCTGTCATACTACCTGGAACACGGGAAGCATCTAAATCACGTCTCAAGGCCCAAGGTGCAAGTCCATCAATATGAGTAGCCTCTCGAACCCTCGATGACTCTCCTATCACATGCCTATGGGTAGCAATCCTATCAGTAACATCAAGTGCATCATAATCCTCATCATCCTCTGATTCAGAATCAGATTCAGACGACTCAGACAATTCATCTCTAAGTAACTTAAACTCAGAATCACACCAATCAACTGGGGGGTAAGGGCTCACCATCCTCTACATCATAAGGGAAAATAAGCTCGGCCTCATCATCATCAACCTCGTCATCTATACCTACCTCCTCCTCGACATCCTCGTCGTCATCCTCATTACCTACATTATCTATCCCAATCTCATCATCTTCCTCAATACCAACATTATCATTATCATTCTCTACAACATCAACCTGAGGGGCAATCTGATCTCCTAGTCCTATCTCAGGCTCGGGATCCTCAAATGGTTCCTCCAATTCATCATCCTCCTCTACATTATAATCCACTAAGTCTAAATAAGGATTATCCTATATGTTAGGTTCGGGGATAGCATGGTTCTCTACAGGAATATTAGGGTCAGCCATGACAATCTGCATTATATAATATATCTCGTATTAACATAAAAATATTTATTAAACATTTACATACTGAATTCACGATATATATACATATATATAAATTAAATTATATATATCAAAATATATATCTTCTCAATAAGGCTTGTTGGTAACATCGGAGATCTTTGGAACCGTTATAGTCAAAAGATTTTTCAAACATTTTGTTCAAAATGTTTATAGTTAACAGATTTTGAAATGTTTTATTCAAAACCTTGGTTTTAAAAATCTTTCGTTCTCTATAACGAGAGCTCTTGTACAAAACTGTAACACTCTCAAATTTCGTATCGGGTCAGTGGAAGGGTCAGTAGAGTGTTACGTGATAGCACAATAACTCAAATCATAGACAACGCATAAAAATGGTTGTACAAGGTTTAACATACATTCATTCGAATAAAAGTTTTAAGTTTACATCAGGTCCCCAAGTTTCACAGTCATAAAGTTTACAAAACATAGATCGAATGAATAATTTTATTATGTGGGGCATCAGACTCTATCTCCGTCCAAGTTACCTTCAAGCACCTGAGATAAAACATGTGAAAATTATATCAGCGAATGCCGAGTGAATTCATAGAGTTTAATAAAACCGTTACATAAAATAGTTATAGAAAGAAGAACACAAGTATAATATCAGAAGTGAGTCCTCATATTGCTAGTCAGTCAATATATATAATTCAAGTAATACATCTTAAACCGTCCTTGAGACTATAGTCTAATATTATCGTTAATTGCATTGCATTATATTGTATAGGATTGCATTGGTATTGGATTATTACTAGTCGCATGACATTGCTACCTTACTATAACAAACAACGGGCCGCAAACCCGCAAAACAATTTGCCCATCTAAATTAGCGTGTTGTCACAAAAATCACGTTATGTAAATCTTCTCATACATAAATTTGCTTACCAATCTATGTGGCACGATGGGGATGAACCGTCAAGGCGCGAACTGGGGTGATCTTCCCCAAATAGTACTATTATATGCATAAGCGTCTACCAAATCCCGGTAGTTCACAAATCATGCTAATGGGACTTTAGTGACATAACCTAACCAATAATAATCCTTTTTATCTCATTCATTGGGTCATATCATCATTCGGGTCCATATCAATAAGCATACCATTAGGACTACTTGTGTTCTATTTTTTTTCAAAACTAGCATGTTATCTCCCTCGCGGGTTTACAAAACATTTCATAAAACATTTAAAAGAGTGTGAGGCAATGAACTCACATTGATTAGGAAAGGCCGGTTATCGACGATGGTGCGTGCTTCAATCATGGAAACCTAGACAAATAGTACTCGGTCTTAGACTCTTGTCCAATGACTTTATGAAAATAACGGTTATGTATATATGATTATATTATAAATATGATGATGATCAAGTGGGTTTTTATCTCTTCATATAACATTATAGTGTTATGTGTTAGTAAATTTTTAGACTAGTTACACTAGTTTTAACTTATTTACATATAAAGGCCCAATAAGCCCATTATAAGTCCAATACATTATATTAGTCCATTTATACATTTAATACCTGGCCAATACTCATATGTTGGGCCCAAGTGGGTTAGGTCCATGAGTAAGTCCATTAGTGTTTAGCCAAACTAGTTGGGCTAATGGTCCAATAAGGCTACTTTGGCCCGTTAAGGTCCATAAGTTATAAAGCTCGGATTTATCGGTTTTTACTTGTAAAATTTACTTACATATCAGTAGATGAGTTATAAAAATGTTACATTAGACGCGTCCGACCGTCTAAGTTTTATTTGGCAAAAACGTTAATCTTTTGGTTTTAGCCGAAAAGACGTAAAACTTATATATAGTTTTATAACTTTAGAAATCATTTGAGTTTGTACTTTTATAAAAATGCCATACTTATTTATCAAAGTATACAACTCATGTTATAAATATTATTATTAGTTAGTGGGTTTTATATATTTATTTTACATTAATATTACTTGAGTGCTCATTTTATATTATATACTTTTATTTACAAATCTGATTATCAAAGTCACTTTCACTATTTTTGCCATATATTGAGTTCTACAAGGTGATAGAAGCGCAAATTTGGGCATCACAAACTATATAATATGTGCTACAAATAACTCCGTTTATAGCTACTGCTCAATCATCCTCTAAGTATCCCTAATAATTCGTCCAATACAGATTATACAGATTTGTACCTTAATAGTATTTTGATCATATCTTGCTCATTTTAATGATTCCATTGAGTGGCCAACTCACCACATATGTAAAAATCATATATCTAACCGTATATTTAATAATCCAACACTAGGTGATCATATGCTTACTTACTGTTTTATACAGCCTATAAATTTAATCAAGATTTTAACATCTTTACTTGTTGATTCTTGTCTTTTTAACCAAATCTATTAACATAAAATCTCCACATAATACTTCGATCATCATTTATCATCATATACATATACATTTATAAAGAAAATACAAGATTACATTTACAAAATAACAAGATGATAGAAGAAATGATCTTGTTACCAACCAATATAGTGAAACTTTAATAACAAGACTTGGTTTTTGATAACCAATCTTATGGAATATCAAGACCACCTTCAAGATCACCAAGTATATGAAACACCTTGAGAAAAATCAGCCCTAGACTCTAAGGAAAACCTCTTTTTAGTTGTTAGTATCACCTCAAATCACCAAGTCTTCAAAGGGTTTTCATCTTATGCAAGTTAAACACAAGATTCATGGTAGAAATTTGTGATGAATGGGGTGTTTGGTGGTGGAGTATGGGACGGCAATGGGGAGGGATTAGAGAGAGTTTGGAGTTGTTTGCATGTATCAAAATGAGAGAAATGGTTTGTGTTAGTTGTTTTAGGGCTTAGGTGGTTTTGGTTTGAAACTAAGGACAAGTGTCCTTAGTTTTTATGTAAATTTGACACATAAGGGGTATGTTGGCTAAGCCTTGGCCGCCCATAGTGGGGGTGAGGCAAGTGTTAACTTGTTTCATCCCCACTAATTTACGGGTACTCCTCGATTCTAGTTTCCTTGATTTGCGTGCCCTCGGGTCATTTTAAGGAAAACCGTTTTTATAAATTATGAATCAACGGCACAAAACGAATCTAATAAATATTGTCTCATCAAAAACTAAGGATTTTATCACCTTAGTTGAAAAGTAGTTCACTAAACAAGTCTTAATCATTAGGACAGATAATGGGACATAATTCAAAAATGCTGAATTTGATGAATTTTGTAGGTCTAAAGGAATTAAGAGACAATTTAGAAATCCTAGAACTCCACAACAAAATGGAGTAGTTGAAAGGAAGAATAGGACACCAATTGAGGCAGCTAGAACTATGTTGGCTGATTCTCTTTTGCCAAATACATTTTGGCCAGAAGTAATCAATACCGCATGTTATGTGTTAAACAGAGTCTTGGTGACCAAGCCTCAAAACAAAACACCTTATGAAAGTTTTACTGGTATTAAGCTAACCATAAGTCATTTAAGACCTTTTGGGTGTCATGTGTCTATACTAAATACTCTTGATCATTTGGGGAAGTTTGATGGAAAATCTGATCAAGGATATCTGGTAGGATATTCATTACAAACTCAAGCATATAGGGTTTACAAATTAGCATCTAAAAAGGTTGAAGAAAATGCCCATGTTAATTTCTTAGAAAATAAACCCAATGTCCCAGGAATAGGTTATGCTTGGATGTTTCATTCAGATTACCTAATTAATTTCATGGATTACTACTCTGTGCAAAAGAATTGTCAAACTAACAATGCAGGTGAGGAGTCTGGTACAACTAAGTCAGGTACTCAAGGAGAATCTTCTTCATCAAATGATGATGTTTACATCTATGTACCTAGTATGCCTACTGTTACTCCCATGTCTACTACTCCCCAGAAGCAAACTATGCCATCAACTGATGATCGAGCCTCCCAAGAGCTTCAGAGGCTTCAAGATCAAGAAAAGAATGCTACATATGCTAATAAGCATTCAGGAGAAGAATCTTTTGAATCACAACACTCAGCAGTACATACTATACCTAGTGGTACCTCATCTGCAAGTACTGCTAAGTCAAAATATGCAAAGTCTGTTGATTCATTAGAAGATATTTTACAAGCTATGGACGATGAATACATTTATGCTAGTCCAGCTGAAGGAATCTTCTCCAAAGCTTCCTATGATGAGCAGGGTGCAGTAACTGATTTCAATAATTTGAAAACTAAAATTCCAGTCAGTTCTATTCCCACTCATAAAGTCAACAACAACCATCCTACTACTCAGATGATTGGAAATCCCAAGTCTGTTGTGCAAACCAGAAGACAACTCCAAACCAATACTAAAACTCATGCACTTGTGAGTTATGTCAAACAACATCAGAGAACAAATCATAAAGATACTCAGCATTTTTTGTTTGCTTGTTTCTTATCACAAGTAGAGCCCAAGAATATTTCTCAAGCTCTTGATGAAGAAAGCTGGGTAGATGCCATGCAAGAAGAATTAACACAATTTGAGCTACAAAAGGTTTGGATTCTTGTGGATCTTCCCTCAGGTAAAAGAGTTATTGGTACTAGATGGGTTTTCAAGAACAAGAAGGATGAAAGAGGAGTTGTTGTGAGGAACAAGGCAAGGCTTGTTGCTCAAGGATATAGACAGGAAGAAGGGATAGAATATGATGAGGTTTTTGCACCAGTGGCAAGGATAGAAGCCATTAGGTTATTTTTGGCCTTTGCATCAAATATGGGTTTTATAGTCTATCAAATGGATGTGAAAAGTGCCTTTATTTATGGTACTATTTCAGAGGAGTTATATGTTTCACAACCTCCAGGTTTTGTAGATCCTAAGTTCCCCAACAGAGTCTACAAAGTTATCAAAGCACTTTATGGTTTGCATCAAGCTCCAAGGGCTTGGTATGCAACTTTCTCCAATTTTCTGTTAGAGCATGGATATAGGACAGGAACCATTGACAAAACTCTATTCATCAAAAATAATGCTAAGGATATTATTCTAGTGCAAGTCTATGTTGATGACATTATTTTTGGTTCAACAAAGAAATCATGGTGTGAAGAGTTTTAGGCTTTGATGAAAGGAAGATTTCAGATGAGTTCTCTGGGAGAACTTACTTTTTTTGGGACTACAAGTCAAACAAAGGAAAGATAGAATATTTATCAGTCAAGATAAATATGTTGTTGAAATCTTAAAGAAGTTTTCATTTATGGATTCAAGGAGTACAAGCACACCATTTGAAGCTAAGAAGTCTTTATCAAAAGATGACCATGGTGAAAATGTTGATATTCATCTATACAGGTCAATGATTGGTTCATTGATGTATCTTACTGCTTCAAGACCAGACATCATGTTTGCTGTGTGTGCCTGTTCAAGATTCCAAGTTAATCCAAAAGTGCCACATTCCTTGAAATTCAACCTAATTTAGGATTATAGTATCCTAGAGATTGAACTTTTGAATTGGAAGCTTACTCAGACAGTGATTATGCTGGAGCTAATCATGATAGGAAATCCATAACAGGAGGTTGTCAATTCCTAGGCAGAAGACTCATATCATGGCAGTGTAAGAAGCAAACAATTGTTGCTACTTCTATAACTGAAGCTGAATATGTAGTTGCTGCTCATTGCTGTGGACAAGTACTTTGGATTCAAAATCAGTTGTTAGATTATGGGTTCAGCTTCATGAACACCAAGATTTACATTGATAATGAAAGTACTATATGCATTGTCAAGAATCCAGTATTTCACTCCAAGACCAAGCATATTGAAATAAGACATCACTTCATAAGAGATGCCTATGACAAGAAGCTTATTCAAGTCTTGAAGATTCATACAGACAACAATGTGGCTGATTTGTTGACCAAGGCATTTGATGCAAAGAGATTTGAATTCTTGGTGACACATATTGGTATGCTCAACCAATAGACTGCTGCATATGTTGAGGGGAGGTAATAACTGTACAATTTTTATGCTAATTTTTATTGTATAGTGTATTTTTTTGTGTTTTTGATGTGATTGGAGGTTGATAGAATAAGATAAAAGAGGTTATAATGATAGTGGAATGCATGAAATGGTCAAAATTGTGAGGTACCGTTATGGATCCAAGTACCGCTAGCACAAGTACCGAGTATGGTCCATGTACCGCTACATGTTCGTTGTACCGTTAAGGGTCTCTTTTGTAAATTTGGCGGTTTCTTCGCGCTTGGGTTTGTTATTTACATAAATACTTATTCCAATTATACAAATGATTCACCTAATCTTTTATTCTTATCTCTTAATTCTATAACCTTCTCTATAATTTTTTGATTATCAAAAATACTAATGGCTGCTTTACAAGTGATCTCTAAGCATATTTTGGTTGCGAATCTTGCTCTAATGATGACTCTCTTGGTTCCATGAGATTCTTAGATTTTTATCTAAAAGTCACATTCGTTTCGCACTCAATGTAAGTCCCATTGTCTCTGTTCCCATTGTTGAACAATTTTAGAATACTTCTGTGTTAATAACTGATTTTTGGTTAGTTAATAAAAAGGTTTGCTTGCAAGATCTTTCTTTGCATTGCTCGTACCCGATTGTATTTTGTCGTTGTTTCGTTCTCGGTATCTTCTCGAATCGATCACGGTAAAAAGTGGAATTGTTGTACTTGGTGACTAAAAAGGGGGAGCTTTGGTCTATAACTACTAAAACGATAAGTGCAGGAAGTAATAAAATTAAACTAAAAGCAATTACTGGAAATAGACTTGAATAAAAATCAAACAGTAAAATACCTAAACTTGGCGAAAACAGCTTATTCGGAATAAATGCTTGATCCAGAATATCAGGGAAATTTAGCTCATTCGGAATAATTCAGCTCATGCGGAATAACTTGAAAGATTGCATCATTCGGAATGTTCACTTGATGCGGAATGTTTGCTTCATGCGAAATAAATGCTTGACCCGGAATAAATCTCTATCCGGAATAAATGTCCTTCATGCGGAATGTTTGCTTCATGTGGAATATGGCCTTCGTTCGGAATAACTTTTGATCCGGAATAATGTGCTTGATGCGGAATAATGAGTGACCCGGAATAAATGATTGATTCGGAATGTTTTAGAAAAAACCTTTATTTGGAATAACTACTCATCCGGAATATTGATTATTCCGGATGAACAAGTTGATGCGGAATAAATTTTTTTACTCGGAATAAACCTTGATCCGGAATAAAGTAGCTGATCCGGAATATTAAATATTCCGAACCAATTAGCTTGATCCGGAATAAAATTAGAAAACCCTTGATTCGGAATAATGGATATTCCGAACAAACACTAAAATCTAAAAACCTTGATCCGGAATCTTATGTTGATTCGGAATAAATCTGGGCAGGTCTGAAAAATGCGAAGAACTGGATAATATAAAATACACGAATTTAACCAATAATCAAACAAGTTTTTAACCAAAACTAAAACCAATTTATCCACTAATCATTTACCAATGATAAACATCAATCTAAAACAACAAAAACACAAAACCCACTTACTTTTTACGATCAAACCAATAGAATGAAACTTAAGAACTTTGAATCATAAAGAGATGAAGAACAAGATGATAAAAAGATTAAATGTAAACTTATATTGATGATTAAGATTCAACAAACAAAATGGAAAGATTAAACTTACAAGATTGGAAGAAATCAAAGGAAAATGAAAAACCAACAAACACCCTAGTGGTGATGGTGCTTCCTATGAAACAGGAGAAATGTAACAGAAAGAAAAACTAGTCAAAAATTGTGAATGGGAGGAGTATTTATAGGCTTCCTCCTTGGTTGGTGAGTGGGTTTTCTCCCTTTCTTTTTGTCTTCTCGTCTTTTCAGAAAAGTTGACATTTTCGATTTCGATTCGGGATTTGTCGACGAATAAATTCAACTCGTCTTTTAATTTCTTCATTTAATAGACTTGAGTTTCTTCGACATATGTAAATCTTCCATCTTTGGTCCTTTTCTTCGATAAATCTTCAAATAGGCCCATTGACTTCAAATCTTTTGCATCTCTTGGATTATAGACTTCGTCTTTTCGTCTTTTTCTTCGATAAAACCCGTGCAATCCCATGTTTTCTTCAATATTTATCTGGTTGGCTCTGAAAACACAACAAACACACAAACCACGCATAATTCCAAACAAATGACATTAAATACGCGTTTGGTCTCGTTTTAGCAAGAAATAAGTGGTAAAAGGATGGGTGTTTTCACACCTATCAAATCCCCTACACTTAACCATTGCCATGCCCTCATTTAATGCTTAGTGATAAAGCAAATTTACACATTTCTCATAATCAATCAACCTTGGCCTTATTAAAATACTACTAAACAAAACTTTAAATACTAAGAGAAATTAAAACTTTAAAGTAAACAAAAGGATAGAAAACCATTTTCACTTGAAAATAGCTATATGGAAATAACTTGCAAAGAGATCAAGGACTTACATTAGGGCTTTGGTGCTGCGAAGATTTATCACCCTCAAGTTTCACGTTCCCCAAACTAAGCTTAAAAACGAGATCATTGTTATTACAAGTTAGCAATTCAAACATTTACACATATGGCTTAATTATATGCTTAAACTCCCTTATTCCTAGGTGTATCTCTTATATTTTATTTGTGCTTAGAATGATCATGAAGATGCATTTTTGGACTTATTGCGATAGTTTATTTAGGCTGAAAGCAAAGTAGGACGATTTGATTAATAGTTAGCTAAAGGACAAAATCTCTTAAAACTGCTTCTTGCGATATCAAAAAGTTCATATCTTGGCATAACTCGCTTCGCGATTTGAGACCTTTCTCGGGCCGATATTTGGCATGTACTTCATACTTCATATCTTGAGAGACGTTCTTGAGATAATGGTCTTCTCTTCGTTAATAGAGTTCTTCACTTGGAGTATTTTTGAGGGGTACTCCAACTTTGTTGACCATGACTTCATCATTATTTCTTCAATCGCTAATTGGGATTTTGAGATACAAAGATCCGCCTCCTTTTCGGACTTGGATCTATTTATCCTCATACCTTGTTAGGGTCTTTTCGGATAGACTTCTCCATGATCTTTATGGGAGTTGATTGCTTTTCGTCGTGAGTCTTGATCCTTCATATTGATTTTGGGAATAATGCTTTTCACATCACCTTGGATATTTAGCAATAAAATTGAATCCTCATGCCTTGTTAGGGCCTTTTCGGACTCGCCAATCTTCGCACCCCGCTTCATAAGTTATGCCTTGGCTATGAACTCTTATCATTACCGAGCAACTTTTAAACGATCTTGGGCTAGAAGCTAAGTAACCTTTCAAATCGTACGACCTTACTTATTGCAGATAAATTATTAGCAAGTGATGGGAGAATAGGCAGATAATCACACCAAGTGTACTTGTGCAAGAATACCGACTTATAATTGACTCTATCATTTCTCGTCCTCCACAATTTAAAATCTCAAGTAATGAGACTCGTGGATGCTTAACCTAATAAACCAATTAAGGTCTACATGGTTAAGGATGCTAGCTAGAATAAACTTGGATAAGTCTATTCGGGTTGAGTCAAAATAATCGCAACGGACCTAATATGTCATAGATTTCAAAACTAGCTACACCACTTTATTAATATTTTTGACTTTATTGCGGGATATATACATATGAAAGCAACAATAACAATTTAAAAGTTACGACTAAATGGCCAGAGTTAATTAAAAATTTGAAAAATGCTAAAAAAGATGATTTTCCAGATAAATGAAGGCATTTTAATGGAAAAGTCCACTTAAAACTTCGATAGAAGTCTCCCCTACACTTAATATAAACATTGTCCTCAATGTTTAAGCATGTGGGAAAAGTCTCCCCTACACTTATGACATTGTGTTGGTTAAATCAAGCTAAGGAAGAGACGACTAAAGTGATCAATTTCAAATGTGAGTATGAAGAAGATTGAATCACGATACTTGAGAGATAGAACCGGATTTGCGGATAACATGGGAGCACGGTTCTTCAAAGATGCCAAGAGTGCACTTATCCCTGTAATCACATCACCATACAAACACAAGCAACCTATATAGCTCCCCCTACACTTAGGATGAAAAACGGGAAAGGGGGATAGATACTCGGGTTGCCTCCCGAGGAGCGCTTGTTTTTGTTCACCGAGTCACGAGCCTGACTCAGTCCCGAACTAATTCAATGGAAACGTGGTGAGGGATGGAATCATCTCATGAGAGATGTCCTCACCAAAGTACAATTGCAAACGCTGGCCATTCACCTGAAAGTTGGGCCCATTTGGCTGAGAAAGCTCAATGGTGCCATAGGGAAAAACATTGGCGATGGTGAATGGACCAGACCAGCGGCTCTTCAACTTGCCCGAGAAGATCTTCAACTGAGAGTTAAAAAGTAAGACTTGATCACCAACGTGGAACTCTCGGTTCTTGATTTTAGCATCGTGGATAATCTTGGTCTTCTCTTTGTAGATCAATGAGTTCTCGTAAGCTTCATTCCTCAATTCATGTAGCTCGTTGAGTTGAATCTTGCGAAGATCACCGGCTTTGTTGATGTCGAAGTTAGCCCACTTCAAGGCCCAGTATGCCTTATGTTCCAGCTCGATGGGTAGGTGGCAGGCTTTCCCGTACACAAGACGATAAGGTGTACAACCAATCGGTGTCTTATAGGCGGTACGGAAAACCCACAGAGCATCATCAAGTTTATCGGCCCAAGAGGCACGATGCTCTCCCACAGTACGTTCT
The DNA here is from genome assembly GCA_025667525.1 of Glebionis coronaria. Classification (NCBI taxonomy): domain Eukaryota; kingdom Viridiplantae; phylum Streptophyta; class Magnoliopsida; order Asterales; family Asteraceae; genus Glebionis; species Glebionis coronaria. The sequence goes on from CM046877.1 coordinate 341,151,725, forward strand.
AAAATTCGCTTCAATCCATGGTTGGATATCTCGGCTTGACCGTTGGTTTGAGGATGATAAGCGGTGGAAAGACGGTGATTGACACCGTACTTAGCCATGACTCTTGCAAATTGATCATTGCAAAAATGAGTCCTGCGGTCACTGATTATAGCACGAGGAACACCGAATCGAGCAAACAGTTGTTTCAATAAATTACAAACCACCCTTGCGTCGTTAGTGGGTAAAGCTTTGGCTTCAACCCATTTGGAAACGTAGTCAACAGCGACAAGGATGTATTTGTTGCCTTTAGAAGAAGGGAATGGCCCCATAAAGTCGATGCCCCATACATCAAAGATTTCACATTCTTGTATGAAATTTTGAGGCATCTCATCTTTATGTGTGATCTTGCCTTGTTTTTGGCAAGCATCACAATGTTTAACCATCTCGTGAGCATCACGATAAATGGTGGGCCAATAAAATCCCCAGTCAAACACTTTTTTGGCGGTGTAGTTGGGACCAAAGTGACCACCAGTGGGTCCTTTATGGCAAGCCTTGAGAATGTCCAAAGCGGCCGGTCCGTCAACACATCGGCGAATAATCAAGTCATCGCATTGTTTGAATAGAAAAGGGTCATCCCAAAAGTAAGTCTTAACATCATTCAAGAACTTCTTCTTTTGTTGGGATGTTAACCCTTTGATGAGAACACCACCCGCTAAGTAGTTTGCAATGTCGGCAAACCACGAGGTGTCATCAAGATTGAGATTTATAGACATTAAGGTCTCAAGGGGGAAAGAGTCATTGATCTCTTTGTTCGGATGATCCCCTTGATATGGATCCTCAAATCTACTAAGATGATCTGCGGCTAGGTTTTCGGCACCCTTCTTGTCACGAATTTCAATGTTGTATTCTTGAAGAAGTAAAACCCAGCGAAGAAGTCTTGGCTTAGAGTTGTGCTTAGTCATCAAGTACTTCAACGCGGAATGGTCCGTGTATACGATTGTGGTGGATAAAACAAGATAGGAGCGAAATTTTTCAAAATCATAGACAACAACTAAAAGCTCTTTTTCGGTTGTCGTATAATGCAATTGAGCCCCCGTCATTGTTTTGCTAGCATAGTGGATTGGTTGGAAGTGTTTGTTGATCCTTTGTCCCAAAACCGCTCCAATAGCAAAGTCGCTAGCATCGCACATCAATTCAAAGGGTAGCTCCCAATTAGAGGTAACCAAGACCGGTGCCTTAGTTAGCTTATCCTTAAGAAGATTGAAGGCTTCGATACACTCTTTAAAAAAGATAAAAGGAGTATCTTTTTCCAAGAGGTGGGTCATCGGGCGAGCGATTTTAGAGAAATCCTGAATGAATCGATGATAGAAGCCCGCATGACCCAGAAAACTTCTCACACCCTTCACGGTTGAAGGTGGAGGTAATTTGGCTATGACATCTACTTTAGCACGGTCGACCTCAAGACCGGCTTTTGAGATTTTGTGTCCTAGCACAATGCCTTCTTTTACCATAAAATGGCATTTTTCCCAATTCAGAACAAGGCGAGTGTCTTCGCACCGCTTGAGCATACGTTCTAGATTGGCAAGGCAAGAAGAGAAGGAATCCCCAAAGACCGAGAAATCATCCATGAAGACTTCCATGGTTTGCTCAACCATGTCATGGAAGATAGCCAACATGCACCTTTGGAAAGTCCCGGGGGCATTGCATAAGCCAAAAGGCATTCTTTTGTAAGCAAATGTGCCATAGGGACAAGTGAATGTTGTCTTCTCTTGATCTTGGGGATCAATGGGTATTTGGAAATAACCTGAGAAACCATCAAGAAAGCAGTAATATTCATTACCCGCTAAACGTTCAAGCATTTGGTCCATAAAAGGAAGAGGGAAATGATCCTTTCTCGTGGCATCATTGAGTTTGCGGTAGTCTATACAAACTCTCCACCCAGTAACGAGACGTGTAGGAATCAACTCGTTGTTTTGATTGGGCACAACGGTAATTCCTCCTTTCTTAGGCACACAATGGACTGGACTAACCCAGGGTGAATCCGAGATAGGATAAATCATGCCCGCATCAAGAAGTTTGATAACCTCTTTTTTGATAACGTCATGGATTTTAGGATTCACCCTTCGTTGGCTTTGAATTGTGGTCTTAAAGTCGTCCTCCATGAGAATTTTGTGTGTGCAGAAGTGAGGATCAATTCCGCGAATATCGGAGATTTTCCAAGCGATAGCTCTTTTATGTTTCTTGAACACTGCGATAAGTCGGGATTTTTCTTCTTCTTTCAGGTCCTTTGCGATGATGACCGGTAACTTCTTGTTGTCTTCAAGGAAAACGTACTCGAGATGAGGAGGTAGGTCCTTAAGCTCAAGAGTAGGAGGATCCTCAATAGAAGGTGTAATTAACGATGGATCATCATTAGTCACCTCTTTAGGAGAAGGAGGAGAAAACGGGTCTTCATTTAGAAGTTTCTCAATTGTACGAATGTCTTCATCCCAATCGGTGGAAGAATCATCATACATAAGATAGAGAGGACCCAAGCTAGCTTCGAAATCATCCAAGTCACTTTCTCCAAAAGGAGTCAATGACGGAGCAATTAAGGCAACGGTCTCAACATTGGGTAGAGAAGAGAGAGTACTTTTGCAAGCATCATGAAAATGTTCTTCACAAGCCTCATCGAGAACATCAATAGCATTAACACTCTCATATGAATAAGGTTGCTTAGAAATCTTACCCATGTTGAAGACAATTTGATCGTCACCAACTCTCATGATTATTTCGCCCGCGGCTGCATCAATGAGAGTGCGACCGGTCCTCAAGAAGGGACGTCTAACGATTAATGGAACACGAGGATCCATCTCGTAGTCAACGACAACAAAATCCGTGGGGAAGGTGAATTTGTCAACGCCAACGAAGACGTCTTCGGCTATCCCCACTGGATAAGCAACCGTACGGTTAGCTAATTCCAAAGTCATTTTGGTGGGGACTAGCTCGGGGAGAGATAATTGCTTCCAAACACTTAAAGGAATTAAGTTTATACTGGCACCTAGATCGGCTAGGGACATGCAATTCTCTACTCCCGGGAAGTTGCAAGGAATTAAGAAGCGACCCGGATCACCAAGTTTGGTGGGCAATTTCCTTAAGAGAACGGCGGAGCAATTCTCATTAAGTTGGGTCTGAGCAATGTCAAGAAGCTTCTCCTTGTCACTTAGAAGATCTTTAAACATCTTCGCGTATTTAGGCATGTGAGCGAGAGCCTCGACAAAGGAGATGTTAAAATTCAATTGTTTAAACATTTTAAGAAAGTTTGAAACTTGAATATCATCCTTGCTCTTTTGCTTCTCTTTCCTCAACCTTGAAGGATAAGGTATGTCGGATTAAGAGGAAGGCTTTAGGGAAGTAGGATCACTCACAACCACGGGTGGTGGGGGAATGGGGATAGAAGGCGAAGGAGGTGAGGAAAGTTTCTCTTTTTTCTTGTTCACAATCACGGGTGGAGGTGTAGGAAGCTCGGGTTCCGTATAACCTTTTCCACTACGAGTGGTGATTGCTTTCATCTCCCCTCTTGGATTCGCAACGGTGTTACTCGGAAGAGTACCCGAAGAAGAGGGTTGATTACCTTGGAAGAGAAAACCGATCATATCACGAATGTTAACCGCTTGAGTGCTAAAAGAGTCTCTCATGTCTGCACGAATCTCATTGCTTTGTTTTGCCATGTCATTCCTTAGCTCGGCTCGAATATCGCTCCCTTGTTTCGCCATGTCATTCTTCAAGTTGACGAATTGACTCTGAAGATTCGTCACCATCTCTCTATTAGTCTTCATGAACGTCTCGACGTCTTGATTCATTACCATCGGTTGATTGAGAGGTGGAGCTTGGTAAGCTTGAGAATTTCCTTAAGGTGGGTATGGGTTTCTTTGGGATTGATATTGATTGTTAGCACGAGGTTGGGATTGGTTGTTTCGGTTATAGCTTTGTTGTTGGTTTTGGTTTGGAGGAGGAAAACCAGGTGGAGCAAGATAGTTGTTTGAACGATAACTTAGCAAGCTACGGTCTCCTTGAGGACGAGCTTGATAGCCTCCCGTGGGATAAGTACCGTAAGCTGCGTTAACGTTTTCACAAAAATTGCCTTGAGTGGAAGGACAATCATTGTAAGAATGAGGACCACCACATGTGTCACAAGAAATAGAAATGGCTTTAGCTTGTTGAAAGTGGTTTGTAGCCATGGTCATGAAATTCTTGTTCATCTCTGCGATTTGTTGGGTAACTTCGGTTATCTCGGGATTGGAAGTAGTAGAAGAAACATTGACTCTCGAGTTAGATCTTGAGGATGCAGATGAATCCCAATTCTTGTGGTGAGTAGTCATGTTTTCAATCAACTCTCTACACTCCTCCGGTCTCCTTTTCATAAAATTACCACAGGCGGCGACGTTGATCGTGTCACGATCATGAAAAGTGAGACCATTGTAGAAAGTATCAATGAGAGTGACGGGGAGCATGTTGTGATATGGACAGCGGTCGATCAAATCATTGTATCGTTCCCAAGAATCAAAGAGCGATTCATCATTGTCTTGCATGAATCCACTAATTTGGTTACGAAGGCTCGTGACCATGGATGGTGGGAAGTAGCGCGACAAAAAGCGTTGAATCATGTCGTCCCAAGTATGAATAGAATTCTTTGGGAGACGGTCAAACCATTTTTCGGCATGGTGAGAAAGCGAGTAGGGAAATAGTTGGAGGCGAAGGTCATCCATAGAAACACCGGGGGACTTCATGCTTTGTGTGATGGTAATGAATTTGTCGAGGTGTTTGTTGGCATCATCATCCGGAATTCCATGAAATGGGTTAGTTTGCACTTGTTGGATCATGTGATGCTTCAACGAAAACTCCTGAGCCGTGACATGCATCGGCGTAATCGGGCCTCCACGTCCGTTCATGTTGGGTTGACATAGCTCCTCCATGGTTCGTAGGTCGGGTAAGGGAGGATTATTCATGTTTGGGTGGGGGGTTATTATTGTTGTTGTGGGGTGGATTATTATTGTTGTTGTTGTGTACACCGGCCATGTCTAAATCTTCGAGAGTCTCGGGCTCTAAATAAGACGTTGATCGAGTATGCATACACTAAAAAGAAAATGCAAGAGAAAATATTTTTGGTTTTTATAGGTTTTTTAATGTTTTTGTATTTTTGAAAATTTTATATTTTTATGGGTTTTTGAAAATTTTTGTGCTTGAAAATAACGTTCCCGAAAGAACGGATCCCAAAATCCAATTTTTCTCACAAGAAACCGTTGATCCTTACGAAAAGAGCCGGCAGTGGCGCCATTTTAATAACTGATTTTTGGTTAGTTAATAAAAAGGTTTGCTTGCAAGATCTTTCTTTGCATTGCTCGTACCCGATTGTATTTGTCGTTGTTTCGTTCTCGGTATCTTCTCGAATCAATCACGGTAAAAAGTGGAATTGTTGTACTTGGTGACTAAAAAGGGGGAGCTTTGGTCTATAACTACTAAAACGATAAGTGCGGGAAGTAATAAAATTAAACTAAAAGCAATTACTGGAAATAGACTTGAATAAAAATCAAACAGTAAAATACCTAAACTTGGTGAAAACAGCTTATTCGGAATAAATGCTTGATCCGGAATATCAGGGAAATTTAGCTCATTCGGAATAATTCAGCTCATGCGGAATAACTTGAAAGATTGCTTCATTCGGAATGTTCACTTGATGCGGAATGTTTGCTTCATGCGGAATAAATGCTTGACCCGGAATAAATCTCTATCCGGAATAAATGTCCTTCATGCGGAATGTTTGCTTCATGCGGAATATGGCCTTTGTAGAATATTGATAATCAATGAATCTATGAAGGGGTTTGTTGATATCTAGAGAGAGAAAGTTAGAGAGAGAAAGTGAGAGAAACTATGTGAATTTTATTAAGTGGAAACAAAGAAATGACAACAACCAACCCCTTTCCTTAGTGGAAAGGGGTATTTATAGTCCAAGCCTAACATTGGGCTTGGGCCGGTTCATGACAAGCCCATGAACCGGTTCTTACTTAAGTTAATAAGCAAATAATAACTAATTACTAACTACGAGCTATTACAACATAAATCATATTGTGGAGTGACCGATACTTCTAATATACGTTAAAACGTATTTCTAACAATCTCCCCCTAAGGGAGGTCACTCCACGTTACAAAGTTCTAAACCTAGCATACTATACTAAGTCTTCGTTCTTTAGCTCGTAGTCCTTTCTTCTTTTCTTTCTTTTGTTGTGAATATGTTGGTTTGATCTTTTTGGCTTTGACTTGAGAGCATTGTTCTTTGGCCTTTCACGTGCGATCTTTGCCTTTCTTGTGAACTTTGCCTCCTCGTGACTTCATGTTCCACACACTTACGTCTTTTTGTTGAATTCTCGAAAGCTTCAGAGTTTGGTACAGCGGAAGACTTCATCTTGTACTTTCTTGAATTTTTGCTGAACTTTGTTGCAAAAGACATAAGCATGTGGGAACGACTTTTACAGGTACACCGCAACACCACCGTCTTTACTGGTACTCAGCAACGCCACCGTCTTCAACAGGTACACAGCAACGCCATCGTCTTTAACAGGTACACAGCAACGACACGAATAAAATGGCTTTGAACATTTTATTCTAATTCGGTAGCATTTTACCTCCGGTCGGTGAAGACCGTTGGACGATATTAAATATCGTACCCGTGACGGATAGTTTCAATTAAGTAACTTCCTGACAGGATTTCGCGGGTAAACCCGTTCTCTTTATTCGACCGTCCAAAGCTGACTGCGAACATAAAGAGTGAATCACTTGGATAAATTATCCTTGTGATTAAAAGCCGTCAATTCATGAAACCTGGAACAAGTGAATTTCAATTAAGATTTTCACCATCGTTGCTTTCCAGTTGTCACGAGCTCAATTCATAAAGAATCTTGCACGTTACCTACCAAGTGCTGTTTGATGTTGACACTAGAAGGATTTCCACTCGTCACTGTGGTCAATAAAGAGTCACTCTGAGTGTTCTGGCAAGATCATATGATAATGCGAAGAGGCCTGGAACGAGTTTAAGTTCATTTAAGAATTAAACCACTGTTACCTTCCAGTTTTTCACAAGATTGGTTCTAAAAGAACCGCACGTGTAACCTACCATGAGCTTGTTTGATGTTGGCTCAAGCAGGATTTCCATCTTCATTGTAATACTTGCGTATTACTCGGATGTTCTGGCAATATTACAGGAATACTGCGTAGGACTCATGAAAATCTCTTACTTTTCACAGTGTGTGAGAAAGCAAGGAATAAATGGAAAGTGTCCTAATGAGACTTTTGATGATCTCTTGGCTCTAGACTCGATTGTACGTTTTGATTTAGTGAGCGATGGCTGGAGAGGAGTGCCACCTTTTCAATACCAGTTTATTCGGAGTGAATAAACCAATAGATAACGTGTTGATCTCCGTGTGATTAAAACAAATACCTTTTGAGAGATATTTGAGTTAGCTGGGGAAGGGTTGTGCATTGCATCACTGGGTCCATGATGTCTTTCTTCAATACCGAGAATCATTAACAAAAATGACCTCAATAGCATATTTATTGACCCGGTTTCTGCCTAAAGTTGTAAGGAGGGCTTCTTTCTTTACACCCTTTATCTTTACATTTCTTTTTCATTCTTCAACCCCTTCAATGCTTACCAATACGTCATCACTAGCACCTTGTTGTGATTGTTCCAGTGCTAGCTTAAGTACTTGGTCAGCATTCAGCTACGTTCACATTCTTTCTCCATCTTTCCTAGGACTTCTAATTCTATCTAGGGAATTGTCCTTGGGAAGATTCCATCGGTTCTGATGAATCATTGGACTAAACCTATTCCTACCACCCTTTTGTCACCACATTCGTCGTGAATTAAGCGTGTTTTGGGAAGGAATTGCCACCATGAAAAATCATTGAAAATCACCTAAAGTACTTGTGATATTGAAATCAAAAGTTTTGTACCTTAGGTGTTTTGTTCATCAAAAACGCTCCCCCTTAACACGTGCTTTACACATATTAAGTTGGATAATCTTTAAGTCTTTTTCATCTTTTAGCCAAGTATCACTTACGTCTCCTTAATCCCATTTTCTCCCCTTATCCAAAATGTTAACCATTAATATTTGGGATATTGAATGGATTAACCGGTCTTTGGGTAAAAATGAAATCGGTGTTTGGCCATAGAACAAGTTATTGCTCCCCCTTAAGTTAATAAGGGATAGTTGTAGTGCTTTGGTATGACATATTTTGAAAGATTTAGATTCTCGTGAGAAATTCTTGAAAAATTATCATACCTTAACACTACACCAAGCCATTCAAGCACATTATTCACAAATATACATATTCACAATTGAAAACCAATATAGAGTGACCTGAAATGTACGACCCATTAGATGGATCGTTGCAGTGTCCTGTAGTGCACTCCATATGGTCTACCACCCACGAATCTTTCCAAGCTCCTCATCAATCTACGTTCACGGAGCTTTTGATCAATCTTCTTGATCACGTACTTCGCCATCTGTCGGTAACCCTGATGCCAATCCTCCGTCATCTCTGGCAAAGTCCCACCCGATTTCAGATGCTCCAACTTACCTCTGACTTGTATAAGAGTTCCATCACTATACTTGTGGAGCTCCCCCACCCTCATAAACTTCATCAAACCTCGACTGTTCAAGTAGAATATGCCGTAATTCGGGACCGAAATGTCGGTATAGGGACATCTTTCTACATGTTGAGGTAGCACTTGATTCACAGGACGGGTTAAATTGAGCTTCCTCTGATAGCTTTCGACTCCCAACTGAAGGTCTTCAACTCGTGACTTGATGACAACGCTTCGTGTGAACATGCGAAGTGTTGTATTCAAAGCAATCAGGTCTTCACGAGGAATGTGTGTAAGTTGATCTCGGGTCATCAGAAGCAGCATATCTTCGATATCCTCAAGGCGAATGATGGAAAAATCTCCCTGCTGGATTTTGTATTCCCTGTCATCCTCCCTTTTCAAACGAATCTCCGTCACATGATAATAGCCGTTCTTGGCTTCAGTTTTCAACCCTAAAATGCTGGAGATGCGGATATCTGATCTAACAATGCTTCCAGAATTGACCAAGCAGCAACCCCTGTACGCCCTTCGGACTCGTTCGTCCCAATGAGATGCACCTATGACAGCATACATATCATAATTACGATTTATCTTAGGGACCCAGAGTCTGTTTACCTTTTCCTCGATAAAGGGTATTGTCCCCCAGTTGGCAGCTTTCAGCAAGGTCAGGGAGGTTGCGTACTTTGATGATCCCTTCAGTAGATACACAAGATCGTTGGTGACGAAAAAGTCAAGAGCAATCTGATTATCTTGAGCAGGATCCATTGGAGGTGGAGCTCTTTCTGATTCATGAAGTCCTGGCCGTTGAACGGTTTTCAAAGCCTTCAGGATCTCATCGGCATAGTACTCGAACTCCATTCGGGTTAATCGGGTTTTGGCACGCAGTCTCTTATCTTTCAGCGCTTTCTTCACCAAGGATGGAGTAACCGAAGTCTTATACTCATGAGCAAGAAATGCACATAAGTCAATCGGACTTCGGATACGGAGATACAGCACATCTTTGTCAGCATCTGTGATCGGATCATATTGTGCTGCTGCCGTGATCCAAGCCTGTGGTGGTGCAGTTTCGTCTATCTCCAACGTGTCTTCCCAAACTCGTGTACTTGGTTCAGGAACCGTAGATTGTTGAACTTGTTGTTGAGGAGTTGAAGTGCGAACATCTGTTGGTTCAGTTTCAGGCATTTCAGCAGTGTCGTGAACTGGGGAGTGTTGTGCAGCTTCGGGTTCCGTCACTGATTCTGCAATCACAGGAGGAACAACAACAGAACTAATGGGGTTAGTGGTAATACGTAAAGATACAGCGACAGAGATACCAGGAACCGATGACGCTGTAGTGGCATTCACATCGTGGCGCCACTTAGTTCGTCTTGATTCCGAGGATGTCGATTTGTCCTTCTGTGCTGCATCTTTTGTGGACTTGGTTCCAGTCTTAGTAGCAGTCTTCTTGGAGCTGGTAACCTTGTCTCCCTCTTTCGGTTGTTCACCCCCATCATCATCCTGATTGTCATCCCCGTTACTACCCCTAGCACTCTCCTGATTCTCATCACCACCATCATCGCCATCATCATCATCCTCATCATCGTCATTATCCTCATCATCCTCATCATCATCACCACCCTCGTCATCGTCTTTATCCTTTTCTCCTTCTTCTTCTTCTTCTTCCTCTTCTTCCCCCGTACCCTCTTCTTCACTCTCTTCCCTTTCTTCCTCAGGTAAGATGTGATATGGTACCACACTTCCAAACGTTTTGAATAATCTATCATCCTCCATGATAGCATCATTCAGGGATTTATATAGAGCCCGTTGAATCCTAGACTTGTCAAACGACCCAAGTTCCACCATACGAGCCTTAAGGATCTTCTTCAATTCAAAATCCGTCAGGTCATAAGCAATCTTGTAGGCGGCTTCTAAAGGGTTGGATGATTTGACCATCAAGTTGTCAGCAGCAAGTGTCTTCAACTCATCGCGAAGTTTAGGCATTAAGGATTCAACGGATTCTTGCACTCTTTCTTTCACAGATGCTTCAAGTGCTTCTTTTTGTTCCTTATATTTATCCCTCATCGCTTGAAGTCTGGTAATACGTGCAGCATGCTTATCAGCCTCAGCCTGCTTAACCCGAGCAAGTTCTTCTGCATGTGCTTTTCGAGTCAACTCCATATCTGAAGCGAACCTAGCAATCATCTCCTCTTGGGCTTTCCTAGATTCTTCTTCCCTCTGAGCTCGTCTTTGCAACTCTTGGCGAAGTTCATCCATTTCGCGTTTGTGAGTATCCACATGTTTGTCAAACATTTCGGCCATCACTAATGCAGCCATTGCAGAGGTTGCAGAGCTGCTCTGGGTTGATTGAATGGGCTCGGTTGTTACTGCTGTACTAAGAATGGGGATTATGGGTGGTGGAAGAAATGGTGTTGAAGCCGGTCGGGTTGGTAAGGGTTGTATGGGTGGAGGTTGAGTTGTTAAGGGTTGAGTTGACACCATGATCGTAGGAGCAACAGGTTCCTTTTCCACACTTGCTGAAATAGGGATTGATGGCTCCTTCGAAGTGGAATAGTGTTCAGGTGACCCAAACTCATCAACATCATCTGGTTCCACGTACTCATCCTCAATATCTACCCTTGCCCCTGAACCACTACCTCCAGTATCTTTCCTACTCCTTTTAATAGCAATCTTCATCATTTGTTGCTCGGTTTTATCAAGAGTAGGATCAACAATATCTTCTTCGTCACGTAGACGCATCTCATCCTTACCCTTTCCCTTCTTACCCTCTGTCTTCTTCTTCTTGGGTTCGGGTTCAGGTAACGCTGCTGGTTGTTTGCGTTTACCTTTACTCTTAACCGTTGTGGACGAGTCTTCTCCAGTCTGAAGGTTTGCTTTCAGCCTCTTGATCTCTATCTGCAGTAGCTTGTAATCAGCAGAACCTTTGATTTTTTCAGACAGAAGGTAATCAGGAATAGGACCCGGAATCACACCAATAGACGGTCCTTCATGCCTCAGATCTACGGTATCATCAGCTTCTTCAGTGTGATAGCGACCTCCTGCACGCCTATCAATAGTAGCATCAAGCTTCATAAAATAATTTATGATAAGCTTAATAAACCGAGGATAAGGAAAGAAGTTTGTCTTCAGCTTCTTGTTGTAGAAGAGTTGAAAGGTGAATTCTTCCCATATCAACAAAGCATAATCTGAATTTGCGGCTTTGTACATGCCATAGAAGAGGTTAATTATCGGACTGCGCAAAGCATCATGGCCACTCGTTTTTGGTGTAAGACATTTACTGAGAATACCCATCAATGCTCTCCAAGGTTGTCCCACCTTAGCAGTGGTAAACTCAGATGCAACTCGTATTTCCGGACATCCAAGTGCGTCAAATAACTCCACGAGTTCATCTTTAGTGGGATCCCTCGAGAATGACATGCCCTTGGGTGTATCCCGTATACCAAGAATCTTACGGAAGTCTGAAACGGTGAGTGTCTGCTGCTTGTTGTCGATGGTGAAGGTAATCTTGTTCGAAGTGAAATCCTTGGTAGCCCAAAATTCAAACATATACTCATAAGGCACCGAGGCTGTACTCCTAAGGGTGTTCTTGAAATGAGAGTTATCGAGAATGGCTATGGCGACCTTAAAACCATGGTGAGTGGATTTAGAGACTTGCTTCAGCCGGTAGTTGTTGGGTATAAACTTAAGTGTTCGTGCTTTAGCAATGTCGGCTTCTCTAGATTCTTGGATTGCTTGTACTGTTGGATTAGTCATTGTATCTGCTTAAGATAAGACATGAAAGGTTGATGCACAAAAGCATATAGATATATATCATTCTTACTTCTAAGCATAACACATTTCATAAGATAAAACAACAAGTACATATATAGCATGCAAGCAATAATAATCAAACTCTTCATCCGGAACTTTTCCTCATTCGGAACATCTTCATCCGGAACTTTTCCTCATTCGGAACTTCTCCTCATTCGGAACTTCTTCATCCGGAAGTTCTTCATTCGGAACTTCCTTCATCCGGAAGTTCTTCATTCGGAACTTCCTTCATCCGGAAGTTCTTCATTCGGAACTTCCTTCATCCGGAAGTTCTTCATTCGGAACTTCCTTCATCCGGAACATTCCTTCATTCGGAACTTCCTTCATCCGGAACATTCCTTCATTCGGAACTTCCTTCATCCGGAAGTTCTTCATTCGGAACTTCCTTCATCCGGAAGTTCTTCATTCGGAACTTCCTTCATTCGGAAGTTCTTCATTCGGAACTTCCTCATTCGGAAGTTTTTTAGAAGAAATCCTTCATTCGGAAGTTTGTATCCAGTGTTCATTCGGAACTTTTCAAACGAAGCTTATGATGAATAATCTAAGTGCGTTTGTGAGTTTCTAAGGCAATCTATGGTAACCAAACATAATCTAATTCAATTCCGCGCAAAACCCATCAAAAATCCCTAATCAATTTAGCCTAATTGGGGCGAACGAACCCTAACTAGATTTAAATAGATTAACCAGTTGGATTTGCATGATTTAAACGAATTAGATATGAATAATTGATGTTATTTACCTTTATTTAGCGAATGAACAGGATCAAGATGAATTAAACGAGAGATTGTAGAGCTTGTGTGTGTTTGTTTTTCAACAATGGCGGCAAATGAAGATAAACAGTGAAAGGAATAGTAGTGAGGGGCGGGTGGATTTGTTTTTGACTTAGGTCAAAAATTTTGACTAGTTTCAACTAATATCACTTTAGTCCCTACATTTTCTAAACTTTTCCTTTTTGTTTCTAATTTTTCCATTTCACCTAACTCTTGTTAAACGTACACACAATTTAGCAAACGCATCTATTAGCATATCTCCAATATCTAAAAGCAATGCCTATCACTTAGAACGAACACTAGTCGTTTTCTAAAGCAAAATCACTCAATTACCATGTAGCCCTTAATTTTCACAATCACTTTTGAAAATCAATTTTAATGACGAAGATGATTTTACTATTTTCTCCCCCTTAAACAATGACCCGTTTTCTATTTAAAGAGCTGTAGTCATTGTTTAAAGAGTCAAATAGTGATGAAAGCATTTCCAATTTATCTCTTGAAAAATTTTGATTCGTGGTTTTAATAAGATTTCTCTTATTTTAACAAATTAATGCACTGAGACGTACACAAATTCGTGTTAGACCAAGTTATAATGTAAACTTGATCCCTTTGCATGATTTGGCTTGTAAATCACGCCCGAGAAAATTAATTCCCGTTCTGAGCCAACGTTTTCCAAGGAAATACGTGACTTTAATATGAAAACCGGGTTGCAGTCTGAAATAACTACAAGCCATAATGGGCATGTTTTAAAAATGTACAACTTTTATACGGACTCTATTTATGGCACCGTGTCAATATTGATCGACATTTCTAAGGCCGTAAATATTACCGTACTAAAAGACATGCCCGATTTAAAACGAAAAATATTTTTGGTTTTTCTTGATTTTATAATTTTTATGGTTTTTCTAGGTTTTATATTTTTGTATTTTCTTTTTGTGGTTTATATATTTACGATAATATACATGATCACAACCAAAGGATACTCTGAATAGTTTACCACGACTATTCAGCTGATTCTTCTGCCAACTCTTTGAGAGTCGCTGGAGTGAATGATTTCATGCCAAGCTTGTCGATCAAAAACTCGATTCGTCCTCGATCTAAGGCTTTGGTGAACATATCCGCCAGCTGGTACTCAGTAGTGACAAAATACAGCTCGATCACTCCGTTCTCCACCTGCTCCTTGATGAAATGGTAGCGAATGTCTATGTGCTTGGCCCGGGAGTGTTGAACATAGTTGCAGCAAAGGGCAATGGCGCTCTTGTTGTCACAATACATCGGGATTTTGTTGAATCCCAAACCGTAGTCAGTTAATTGTGATCTCATCCAAAGGACTTGAGCACAACAACCGGACATGGCGATGTATTCAGCCTCCGTGCTGGAAATTGCAGCGCTTTTCTGCCTTTTTGAAGACCAACTGATCAATCTATCTCCAAGGAGTTGCACAGATCCAGAAGTGCTACGCCTCGTGTCTTGACATCCAGCATGATCGGCATCTGCGTATGATATTAAAGCAATCGAGGAATCTTTCGGATACCATAGACCACGATGAAGTGTTCCTTTTAGATACCGAAAGATCCTTTTCACAACATGTAGGTGCTTTTCGGTAGGCCGAGCCTGATACCGGGCACACATGCATACAGCAAATTGCAAATCAGGCCTGCTAGCAGTCAGATATAGAAGGGTGCCGATCATCCCACGGTAAAGTTTTGGATCGACAATAGTCCCATTCCTATCTTCATCTAACTTGGATTTCTCCACCATTGGAGTGTCTACGGGGTCACAATTCTCAAAATTATATTTCTTAAGAGATTCTAGAGCATATTTGGATTGATTTATAAAGATGCCTCTGGGATTCTGAGAAATCTGTAATCCTAAGAAAAATGAAATTTTTCCCATCATCGACATCTGAAAGCGTGTGGACATTATCTTCTCAAATTGTTTAGACAATTCTATGTTAGTGGCAGCAAATATTATATCATCAACATAAATTTGTACCAGAAGCATGTCGTTGCCGTCCCTGAGAGTGAATAGAGTGGGGTCCACTTTGCCTTTGGAGAAGCCTTTCGACATGAGATATGTTGACAGGAGATCATACCACGCGCGTGGAGCTTGTTTCAACCCATAGAGAGCCTTCTTAAGCTTGTACACGTGATTAGGAGACTCCGTACTGACGAACCCATCCGGTTGACTAACATAAACTTCTTCCCTTAGTTCACCGTTCAAAAATGCCGTCTTCACATCCATTTGATAGACGATCATGTTCATATGAGCAGCAAACGCAAGGAATAGTCTAATCGCCTCCAATCTAGCCACAGGAGCAAAAGATTCCTCAAAGTCTATACCCAAGGCTTGTTTATATCCTCTAGCGACCAATCTAGCTTTATTCTTTAATACCGCACCCATCTCATCAAGTTTAACCTTATAAACCCATAACAAAGTAAGGATGTTAACCTTGTCAGGGCGAGGAACCAATTCCCATACTTCTAGTCGTTTGAATTCATTGAGTTCCTCCTGCATAGCTTCAATCCAAGATGATTGGGTCATAGCCTGCTGCCAATTTTTGGGTTCAACTTCAGAGAGAAATGCATCAAAGTAACAATATAGTGCATTCTCTTGTAATTGATGGCGTGTAGAGACTGGTCGATCTAGATCTCCAATAACATTCCTAATAGGGTGATCTTTTGTCCATTTAGTGCTATGGTTTTCAATCCTAGGTGGTCTGGAGTGAACAATAGAAGGAGCTTCTTCTGAGGTAGACGCGGCTGAAGGGTTTTCAGGAATCGCTACACCAAAGAAAGGAAGCTCTTGCAAGTGAGCATATTCTAAGTCGTGATCAGTAGTATCCTCTTCTACATCATTAGGCACAAGTAGGGGTGATGATTCAGGTGTAGTTTGAGAATCACTTGGTGAAGGTGCATCCGGTTCAATGTGAATTGTAGATGCATTAGATAAAGGTTCATTAACTTGAGCAACCACTTCAGGTATTGGAGCAATTACTACAGGTGCTGGAACTTCATCAGTCGGGGGATCAAAGAATTCATCAAACAACGGTTGAAACAGTTTATCCCACTCGGGCCTTGATGGTGGTAAAAATGATGTAGAAGTAGGATTATTGGGAACTAATCCGGAACTTATAGCACCGGTTCCCATCTCATGAAGCGCGGGTTCAGAGCTGTGTTGCTCAGAAGCCATCGCTGTCAGCTCGTCGAAATCTGCGTCCATAGTTTCTACAATCTTGCCAAGACGACGGTTATAGATTCGGTATGCTCTTTTGGACGGTGAGTAACCAATGAAAATACCTATATCGGCTTTTGGTTGAAGCTTACCCAAGTTCTCACTATTGATGTTTGGATAACACAGAGCACCAAACACATGAAAAAATGAAACATCGGGTTTGCGGTCATGTAGAAGCTCATAAGGTGTTTTTCCATGGCGTTTCCGAATGATAGAACGGTTTTGGGTGAAACATGCAGTAGAAATAGCCTCTGCCCACAAGAACAATGGAGCGTTCGCATAAATAAGCATGGTCCTAGCAGCTTCCATAAGTGTACGATTCCGTCTTTCAACGACACCGTTTTGTTGTGGAGTGCGTGCAGCGGATGTTTCATGTGATATACCAACTCCTTCATAATAATCACGAAGAGTCTGGTTGACGAACTCTGTACCATTGTCTGTACGAATACGGCGGACAGTGGTATTCAAACGTACCTGAATGAATTTCAGAAAAGTGATGATAGCCTTCGGTGCTTCATCCTTTGTACGTAAAAATCTAACCCATGTAAACCTTGAGAAATCATCCACAATAACCAGAATGAATTTCTTACCGCTCACACTTTCAGTTCTCATCGGCCCACAAAGATCCATATGCAAAAGATGAAGTTTTTCTTGATTAGTGTCTTCAGCTTTGGGCTTGTAAGATTTCTTGGTGCTTTTCCCCCTTGAACACGCGGAACATAAATGGTCCTTGTGAAATTTAAGCTTTGGAAGACCACGAACTAATTCGTTTTTAGCCAGATGATTAATAGCATCAAAGTTAAGATGAGATAATCTGCGATGCCATAACCATGACTTGGTCTTAGAAGCTTTAGAGAGAAGACATACTGGAGAAGCGGCCATCATGTCTTGTAAGGACAAAGTGTAAAGATTTGCACCACGAGATCCCTTCAACAAATCTTTTCCTTCCAAGTTGCGGATGAAACAAGTGTGTTGTCGAAAAGCAACCTCAAGGTTGGAATCACAAAACTGTCCTACTGAGAATAAGTTATGACCAAGACCTTCTACATAGTATACCCTAGAAATCGTCACGTTTCCAATCTGATATTCACCATACCCCATAATCTTTGCTATATGAGCATTCCCAAATTTAACCGTACCAAGAAACTTGCTGACGAAATTTCGGAGCATCGAGCGATTTCCGGTCATATGTTTTGAACAACCGGAGTCCAAATACCACAGGATGATTTGGACCACCTGAAAATATCACCACACAAAGACAATGTAGAGGTATCGGAATCTGAGTGTTCCTTGTTATTAGCAGGTACAGATTTAATAATCTTAGATTTGCTAACTCTAGGTTTCTTAGACTTCCTAGCCTTCTTCTTCTTAATTGGTGGTGTAGATTCTAGTTGGCTTAAATCCTGAGGTATTTCTTCACTGATAGGCACTATAGTGGGGGCTGACCTAATTAAAGGGCTCTGTTTCCATACTTGAGTGCGAGTGTTCCTAACTAAAGGACGCTCAGACCTAACCTCAATGGATGCATTCCTAGTTAAAGGGCACATTTTACCATCTAGTGTAAAGGTCCTACCAGTGGGACGCCATTGCCAGCCAACTTGGGCACGAGTTCTACCCGTTGGCTTCCATTCAAGACCATTCTTAATAGCATTCATTTCATTAACGTGATCAATCAGACACAAATCATGACGCTGGGAAAACATACATTCATTACAATTCCAACAATTTAAATCAGAATTCACGAATGGTTTAGGCTGCTGCACAGGCGCAGAGCTTTTAGTCTTAACATGATTCGTTTTATTTAAAACTGAACTAGCATTCCTATTGTGGACTTCTACTTTCTTCTTTGTGGCACTACTAGTGGAGGGCTTGATCTTAGCTTTCTTGAGTGGCGATCCTTTAGCCTTAGTAGTCGCTTTTAATCCTGTAGAAGGCAAAGTGGGAACATTAGCAACAGATTTTAAAGGTGTCTTACTTGATTGTGCCAATGACGGTTTCGCTCCTGGAGTCTTATTAAATGGAGTGACAGCAATGGGCCTATTATTAAGTAGTGCAGAACCTGGTGTACCTATGTATTGCAAATAAGCCAAGCAATATTGAACTCGCTTAACATATTCATGAGCCGAATAATAGTCGCTACTTGAGGGATCTAAGGCATAAAGATCGTCTAAAATATCCCTAAGAAGATCGACATGCTTAATGGCATTCCTCATATAATCATCATAGGTAACCTGGTTTCTCTTGTGAAGCGGATTCTTATAAAGCACTACTGACTTGGTTGTTGGAGCACTAGTGGACGGTGCAGAGTCGGTAGCTAAGTTATCAACAACTTCTTGTCGGGTGAGAAGAAGTGTCTCCTTTAACTCAGCCAAAACCATATTTTTGTCTATGAGCAGGATGTTCAGGTCAGAGATTTCCTCGCACCTTTGGTTCAGTTGTTCAACATAATATTGTTGCTGTGCCGCATTAAAAGCGAAGCGTTCTTCTAGTAAACCATAAAGAGCGGATAGTCCCTGCCTTGTCCGATCCATCTCCCCTAGAACAGTTGATAGTCTAATTTCTAAGACCTGGTTTTTAGACTCTGCAGCCTCTAGTTCCATTTTTAATGTTTCCTTTGATGATACCTCTCTCTTCAATCTCATGATTTCTTCCTCTAATGTCTTAACAATTGCAATCATCTTGTCACTAGTCTCAACACCGTTTTCACAACCATTTGATATCAAAAGATCTTCATTTTGAGTTTGTTGTTTTGATTCTAAAGATATACAGTGTTGTTCTAGTTGATTAAAGCGTTTTGAAAGTAAATTGTAAGAATCTTGTAGCTTTAAAAACTCAGCGTTAGATTCGTGACAAGAATGATTATCTACCTCATTTACAGTTTCAGCAACATTTACAGAAAGATCACAAACATCATCACAAATATGCACAGCATCACAATTCATCATAGCGGATGTAAGCTCATTCGAATAATTAACATTTACAGTAGTAAGCACATCACACGAGATTACTTCGGACAAGAATCGGTCATATTCGGTTAAAATCTTTTCTTTTTCAATTAGTTGCAGTTCGTAAGCGGTGTCCATTTCATAAAACACTTTTTGAACTTCACCAATTTCAAACTGAAGATTTTCCTTAAGAGATGCAAAACTTCCTTTTAGACTTTCGACAAACGGATTGATCTTAGTTTTAAACACCTCGTTCATGTGTTCGAAAGCCCATTCTCCGGCGTTTAAGCCATTTGAAGTCGTACATTCCAAAATGACCTTGTCAAAGTTAGTAAAGTATCGGTTAATCTCTTTCAAGTTTAACCATACAGTGCTAACAGGTGGAAGATTCTTTGGAATTTCCTTAGGACCTTCCATGTTGACAAGTGTAGGAAATGTACTAGGGCTTTCTTCCTCTATCATGTAGGTTGGTGCTGTGATGAGATCTTTATCCATATGGAAGCGAACTCTAAAATCAGTTTTTGCAAGCTCCTTATTCATTTTAAAATAATCACAATCGGGATATTTTGCAGAATTGTATGACCGATCCTCATCAACTAGATCCTTACTTGTTCGATCATTGGGAAAAACAATCGGGTCTAAAGCCAATCCTAATTGAGTTTCATTATAAAGTCTAGGACTATGTCTTAAAGCTTGTTTTGCATACTGTGGATTAGGGGGAAGGCCTTTTAGACGTGATAAGTTAAATTCTCTAAATGAAGCATCAAATAAGTGAACTAGTTGAGAAGCAGCGTATTGTCTTAATAGCAAGTAATCTAGACTTCTAATCTTATTAGTGGCATTAATCTCCATTTCATTCTTCTTAGATTCGAGTAATTCAAAATCAGTTTGAAGTTTTTGAAAATTAGTGACCACTAACTCCTTTTCTTTAAGTTCATTAGACAGATTTGCTCTTAAGTTTTCGATCTCTTGCAAGTGACCCATTTGTTTGTTTCTAAAATGATCATATTCGAGATTTGTGAGAACATTTGACGAAGGCACTAATTCCAAAGTTTGTACTTTCTCATTGCTTAAGGCAAGCTCATCAGACAAATTCTTATTCTTAGCTAAGGTTTCTAAGAGTGCAGCATTCATTTGGCTAAGTAAAGTAGCAGGAACCATTACCAAATCTTGTTGAGCAGGAGTAGGCGTATGCGAACTGGGTCCCGGTTGTGATTCACTCAAAGTCTGGGGACTCACATTGATATTGCTATCATTGTTTGTCTCCTCGTTTGAAGGACTCACCACCGAAGATTCATTCGAGTCAGCACTCTCTTGCACAACTTGATGTGGTTGAATACTAGCATCAGTGGTATTATCGGTGGTATTAATAAGTACCTCAGATCTCTTTTCTGGCCCTAAGCTGGAGATAGTTGCCATGAGAGCAGCCTTTGCAGATTGAAAGTCATCACAGTCGGAGTCATACGCATCAAGATCATCGGCTTGGTAAGCTGCATTCTGCGTAGTGACAACGTCTTGTTCAGCAATCCCTGGGTCAGCAAGAAATGCAAGCTCCTCTTCATCAAGTTCCCTTCCTTGCGCCTGAGCATTTACCAGATAGATCTTTTCTGCAAACCACTGTCCATCCCTTCTCCTCTTGGGTTTCTTACAATCCCTGGACATATGACCCTCTTCCTTGCAATTGTAGCATGTGATCATTCTCAACTTGCCTGTATTAGCCCGTGGAGGGTTGTTGACCATTGGAGCAGGAGCAGGATTGACGGTGCGAACATTGGTTGATGTGGAAGTTCTCCCCTGATATGGTTGAATTGGCTGAACCATTACCCTGTCATTCTCAATTGTAGCTTGTTGGCGAGAATTGGATGAATTCCTCAACTGATTGTTGGTAGGAGCTGATCCTCTGAATCCTCGTTTGCTTAAAGTTCTTGTGAGATAAGCAGACATAGTAGTTAGCACTTCAACTGGGTCAGCTCCTTGTTGGAATACAGGAACGGGGACTTCCTCATCATCACTATACAGTGCTTGATCTGGATGAACTGCATAATCAGTAGAAGGAATACTCATTTGATCAGGGTAGCTTGTTGGATATGCTGCATTCTCTTGATAAGAAGAATATGAAGGCTGAGCATAAGGTGCAACATTTGCTGGATGAAGTTGTGAAGCATACTGTGGTGAAGGTGCATTGAACCGATATTGTTGTTGATGTGAGGTGGGTGGTTGTGGTAGAATCGAGTATTGGGGAAAGGCTGGTGTCATGTAAGGTGATTGATGATAGGCTTGATGTCCCAAGATATAAGGTGTGTTGTTGTGAGACAAACTTGGTTGATTCGCCATCAAAGCTAAGGAATCTGGGTACATACCACGAGGAGAACGGTGCATAATCACATGCTTCTCATGCTGCTGAAGGAAGGCATATATTTGATCCAAATTGCACTTATGCAGATCCCTGGTTAACTTGACATCGGTTATGTACTCACCCCATTCAGCTTGAGGTAGAGTATTCAAGAATTTGGTGTTAACCTGGAATGGTGCAATCACAAGATTGTATACATTCAGATCATTCATGAGTGTGGTGAATCTGAAGTAATAATCGTGAAGCGTTTCCCCTGGGTTGTAGGTGAATCTATCAAACAGGTCATACAACTGACATTCCCTTTCCTGTTTGGTGAGAGACGTACCTTGTAGCAACACCTTAAGACGTTCCCATAAATCCTTTGCCACTGTATACTGACTTACCATCCTATAAATATCATGGGGAAGAGCTTGGAGAATTGTTTGAAGAGCTTTTTCATCTGCATCTGCAACAAGTTGTTGAGCTGGAGTGAGTTCTTCAAATTCTCGTGGTCGAGTCACGTCGTCAACCACAATGGTACCATAGTCGAGTGGACCATTCAAAATCGATTTGACCATAAGCCTTCCGTATGTTGGTTTCCCCTTTAGATATTGCATCATTCGACCTTGCCATGCCTCAAACACCTCTTTAATAAGCATCGGTGGACGGCTATCAGTTCCCGTTATGATTGATATATCCGTAAGAGATGTCATCTGAGGCATTACCGAATTTGGATTCATTTTGTTTTCTTCAAAGAAACAGAGATTATCGGTTGATCGAGCAGTGAAGTAAAGCTTGTGAATTGTGTTGTGTTTTTGTTGTAAGAAACCAAGATTAAATCCTCTAAAAAATCGTCGAAAAAACAAGCAAAATAACCCTTGATTCGGAACTTTTTGTTGATTCGGAAGTTTGATTCGGAAGATTACCTTGATTCGGAACTTTTTGTTGATTCGGAAGATTACCTTGATTCGGAACTTTTGGCTTGATCCGGAACTTCTTGACTCGGAAGTTCTTGGTTCGGAACTTTTGGGCTTGATCCGGAACTTCTTGATTCGGAAGTTCTTGGTTCGGAACTTTGGCTTGATCCGGAACTTCTTGACTCGGAAGTTCTTGGTTCGGAAGTTTCTTGATCCGGAACTTCTTGGTTCGGAAGTTTCTTGATTCGGAACTTCTTGACTCGGAACTCCTTGATCCGGAACTCCTTGATCCGGAACTTCTTGAACCGGAACTCCTTGATCCGGAACTCCTTGATCCGGAACTCCTTGATCCGGAACTTCTTGATCCGGAACTTTTGCTGAATGAACAGAAGCTTGTTCCGATGAACAGTCGAACAGTAACAATGAAGATTAAGCCCAGATTTTGACCAAATAACCCAAAAAGTTTTGTGCTTTCGACTAAAATAAGTAACAACTAATACTTATCCACTAATCCCAATCACAAAAACACCAAAAACACCAAGAATCAAGATGATTTTTCTTAAAGAACACTAATACAATCAAAAACTAAAAAACCACACAAATCACTACCTTAAATCACCCCATAGCTCTGATACCAAATGTAGAATATTGATAATCAATGAATCTATGAAGGGGTTTGTTGATTTCTAGAGAGAGAAAGTTAGAGAGAGAAAGTGAGAGAAACTATGTGAATTTTATTAAGTGGAAACAAAGAAATGACAACAACCAACCCCTTTCCTTAGTGGAAAGGGGTATTTATAGTCCAAGCCTAACATTGGGCTTGGGCCGGTTCATGACAAGCCCATGAACCGGTTCTTACTTAAGTTAATAAGCAAATAATAACTAATTACTAACTACGAGCTATTACAACATAAATCATATTGTGGAGTGACCGATACTTCTAATATACGTTAAAACGTATTTCTAACAGCCTTCGTTCGGAATAACTTTTGATCCGGAATAATGTGCTTGATGCGGAATAATGACTGACCCGGAATAAGTGACTGATTCGGAATGTTTTAGAAAAAACCTTTATTCGGAATAACTACTCATCCGGAATATTGATTATTCCGGATGAACAAGTTGATGCGGAATAAATTTTTTTACTCGGAATAAACCTTGATCCGGAATAAAGTAGCTGATCCGGAATATTAAATATTCCGAACCAATTAGCTTGATCCGGAATAAGATTAGAAAACCCTTGATTCGGAATAATGGATATTCCGAACAAACACTAAAATCTAAAAACCTTGATCCGGAATCTTATGTTGATTCGGAATAAATCTGGGCAGGTCTGAAAAATGTGAAGAACAGGGGAATATAAAATACACGAATTTAACCAAAAATCAAACAAGTTTTTAACCAAAACTAAAACCAATTTATCCACTAATCATTTACCAATGATAAACATCAATCTAAAACAACAAAAACACAAAACCCATTTACTTTTTATGATCAAACCAATAGAATGAAACTTAAGAACTTTGAATCATAAAGAGATGAAGAACAAGATGATAGAAAGATTAAATGTAAACTTGTATTGATGATTAAGATTCAACAAACAAAATGGAAAGGTTAAACTTACAAGATTGGAAGAAATCAAAGGAAAATGAAAAACCATCAAACACCCTAGTGGTGATGGTGCTTCCTACGAAACAGGAGAAATGTAACAGAAAGAAAAACTAGTCCAAAATTGTGAATGGGAGGATCATTTATAGGCTTCCTCCTTGGTTGGTGAGTGGGCTTTCTCCCTTTCTTTTTGTCTTCTCGTCTTTTCAGAAAAGTTGACATTTTCGATTTCTATTCGGGATTTGTCGACGAATAAATTCAACTCGTCTTTTAATATCTTCATTTAATAGACTTGAGTTTCTTCGACATATGTAAATCTTCCATCTTTGGTCCTTTTCTTCGATAAATCTTCAAATAGGCCCATTGACTTCAAATCTTTTGCATCTCTTGGATAATAGACTTCGTCTTTTCGTCTTTTCTTCAATAAAACCCGTGCAATCCCATGTTTTGTTCAATATTTATTCGGTTGGCTCTGAAAACACAACAAACACACAAACCACGCATAATTCCAAACAAATGACATTAAATACGCGTTTTGGTCTCGTTTTAGCAAGAAATAAGTGGTAAAAGGATGGATGTTTTCACACCTATCAGTTAGGTACACGGTTTGATCAACCTTGCATTAAGGCTAGGGTAAATCATAGAAATATTTATGTAACTGAGGTACTACTAAGGGCAAGTTTGAGACTAAATGATGAAAATGGACTTAGTACGCTTAATAACACAGAAATACATTATGGCCTTGCAGCCATGGGTTATGAGGGTGGTAGGGAAAGTCTTAGTCTCTTTAAAGCTTTGTTTTCACCACAATGGAAATTGCTTTTTCATGCTATTATTCACTATTTAAGCTCCAAAAGTACTTCTTTTGATCAAATTCCTGCTGCATTGGCATCAGCTGGTATTTTTTTTTTGGTAAAAGGGTAACAATGACCCCGGTAAATAGAACCAAAAAAAGCGTTGAAGTACAAGGAATGTGGCTGAAATACCACATTAACCACAACCTACAGGCAGCTTGTTAAACAAAATGTTTATGACATGCCATAAACATTAACTAGTCTAGAATACTGGAAATATATAAACTAGACAAAAACCAAGACGATAACATAAAGTGACAAGGAAAATAATAAAATAGCAACATGGGATCAGCCAGTAGGAGTGCTTGCCCCAATATGAGTGTTGAGAAGATTCACTGATTCATCAAAGACGACCTCAACTCCCTCCTCCTCCTCATTATCTTCCTCTCTTACTGGAACTCCTTCGTCAATACCAGGCATGGACAAAGATGAAAATTTATTAGATGTAGAAACACTGCTCATTTGAGCTTTACCCTTGTTCGGACCATTAGGATTGCTAGACTGCTGCAACTGACCAGATTTAGTATTCAACTGACTGCTATTATCACCACTCGTACTTGTAGTAACTAAGCGAGTTTTTGGACGAAAAGCAACCGTCTTTCCTGTTTGGGAACCCTTACTCAATGGAACACCTCTCGGAAATTGATTCCCTAGATTACCTTTTTACTTCTTCCTCTTGCTTTGCACTTGTTGGAATCCATCATTATCAACATGAGTTGTCACATTTGCATCAGCTGGTATTTGTCTCGCAAATAACAGAGTTTTCAATTTTTCAAGATTAATTTTTGAAGGCATGACTAGGAATTTAGAAGGTGCTAAGAAGTTTTTAATGTATCCAAGATTCATTCAGACCTTAGTTAATGACCAAATACCTAACCTACCAGAACTCACAAATACATGGGATGTTCCTACATTCACAAAGAGAACTTTCTCTTTCTTGACCAAACATGCCTTCACAGGAACTGTTACGTCATTATTTTCTCATATGTTAGCCCAACCTGCCAACCAAGAAGGTGAGGCCCTACCAATGCTAGTGCTTCTCAGCAAACTCCTTCTAACCAGAGTTCCCATTTCTTAGAAGATTCTCAATCTTCTTCTCACAATATTGGTATTCAACCAAATATTGATGAGATGATCCATACACCTGCTGCTAGTGGTTCACCACAAGCACAGGCACCAAAGGTGGTGGATTGTGCAAATTTAACTTCTTTGTGCACTAGCTTGTCCAAAGAGGTACAGGTGTTGCAAAAAGAAAAGCTTGTTCAAGACAAGAAAATTGCTGAATTGGAGGCCAGCCTAATCAAGTTAAGGAACAAGGTATCTCCTTGGATGAGGCAGAATAGGTCTATTCAGAAAGCTTCTCTTAAGAAGCAAAGATTCAGAAACCACAAGAAAAGGCAACTGAATGCAACCAAACAGGGGAGGAATGATGAAGAACCACAACCTTCTTCTAATATTCAAACAAGATTCTCTGGAAATGACATCAGTTTTGAATTGGATGATGATGTCATTGGATTTTATGAAGATGGCAATGGTTTAGAGACTGGTGTGGAAGAACCTACTAATATGAAGCTTCAACAAGAAGAACCACAACCTACTCATGAAGAACCACTAATTGAAGAAATGTTGGTAACTCAGCCAAAGCCACAACCTCAATCACCACAACTTTAAGTAAATTGGAGTACTTTCTATGAGAAGCTGGAGGAGATTAATGTTCAATTTGGTTATGAATGTGATATTTGGTTATGAATGATTCAATGATCTGATACCACATGTTGAATCAAATAATGTTCTCTGGAAATGACATCAATTTTGAATTGGATGATGATGTCATTAGAAATTATGAAGATGGCAATGGTTTAGAGACTGGTGTGGAAGAACCTACTTATATGGAGCTTCAACAAGAAGAACCACAACCTACTCATGAGGAACCACTCATTGAAGAAATGTTGGTAACTCAGCCAGAGCCACAACCTCAATCACCATAACTTCAAATGAATTGGAGTACTTTCTATGAGAAGTTGGAGGAGATTAATGTTCAATTTCCTATATCTTCAACTCCACCACAAAGACAGACTGGGGAGTTACAAGTTGAGAAGATAGCTTCAATGGAAGAAAAGATATATGGAGATACTCTTGTGATTGAAGAAACAAGTGTGTCTTACACTTGTGAAGTCAACATTGTTGAAGATCCAAGTACTGCTAAGCCAACTAAGCCGACTGCAAGTACTGCTAACATTGTTGAAGACCCAAGTACTGCTAAGCCAACTAAGCCGACTGCAAGTACCACTAATGATCATCCTTCACTAGAAAGTCAAACTCCTTTTAGAGAGGATGAGACTTTAGCCCAAATACTGCTTGATCTAAGAGAAAAGAGTTCAGCTAAAAAAGCAAAACAAACAGAGTTTGAGAAGAAGACACAACCAAAAGTTCTTGCCAAAAAGGATCAAACTAAAGGTAAGAAAGTTCAAGCTTCTTTTCCCACTAAAGGTATTGTTATTCAACAGCAAGTTGATGAGGAAAGACCTTCCAAGCTGAAGAAGAAGTTACCAAAGATTATCCAAAGGATAAGGGAAAGAAGCAATTACAATCAGAATCTGAAAATGAAAGTGATTCAAATGAAGATATCAGCAAAGTCATGTATAGATTTAATCAACTATACCATGATGAGGAATATGCTCTCAGAATGCAGGCTCAAATTCGTCAAGAATACTTACAAGAGGAACTTACAGCAAAGCAGCATTTGCTAGAAGCTAGGAGAATACATCAAGAATGGAACATACAAGAGTATGATAGGACTCAAGCTGAATTACATGCAAGTGAGCTTCTTGTAGAATCATTATTAGTTGAAGAAAGAGATGCTTATGATGAAGAAGAGAAATCAAAATTGACTGATGATCTGGTAAGGGAGCAACAAAGATTCTTTGCTGAGAAAAGAAGAAGAGAAAAGATTAAGCCTCCAACTACCATGCAGATTAGGAATCAAATGATGACATTTCTCAAGAAAGTTAAGCATTTCACTCATGCTCAACTGGTCAAGAAAAATTTTGAAGAAATCAAGGCTTTGTATGAACAACACAAAAAAGCTGAACTGAATTTTGTTGAGATTAGATCTGAAGCAGATAGGATAGTTGTTGAACAAGATAGAAGACATCTGCAACAACAAAGGCAATTTGGAAGTGCTCCTAGATTTGAGTCAATTATTGTTGAACCTACAAAAACATCTCCACCTATCAGGACTACATATGTGAGGAAAAATAGAAAGGAGAAGGTGAGTTCAAAAGAAACAGGGACTGCTGAAAGAATGAATGAAGGAGATAAAGCTCAAGATGTTGATAAGACTGAAAATGTACAAGCAGTACATACACAGTCACAGTACATACTGAAGAAACGGTACATACAAACTTGGAAGAAGTTTCAATGGAATCTGAAGGAATCTCAAAGGGTGTTAAGAGGAAAAGATCAACAAAGAAGAAGCTAGAAGCCAAGAAAAAGGCTAAACCAACAACAGAAGATAGTGATGATGATGAGAGATTGAAAAAGTACTTGAAGATAGTAAGTTTTGAAGATCAATGTATTGATACAGAGATTTTTGGAAAGAGGTCATCCATTGCTAGATGGATATACACTATAGATAAAGGACTGGAAGGTCATGGAATACAAAGAACTGATGGCACAATAAGAATATTCAGACTTTTGGAAGACATTCTTCATATTCTTGACAGACAAGATATTCAAGATATTTTCAGGTTAGTTTAAGAAGCCAGTGCAAGTAAAACTAAGGTATCACTATTATACAGTGAGTTATTTTTCTTGTATGAACCACACAACTATGAACAGAATATGTTGAAAGTATTAGAGAATTAGGTTCCTAGTTACTAGAGATATTATAGATCATGTGGACTGCATATTTTGGATATAGATGATGTTACTTACTATATGCTATAAGAAAAGAGATATACATTTGAAAGAAGATTGTTGGAAAGATTGTTGGAAAGATTGTTGGAACAACAATTAAAAGTCTTAGAAGAGTCTGTTGGTGCTTTGGAGTTGATCATAATGGTTAAACAACAAATCAAGGATTTAGAGCAAGAGGAAGAAGCTGAGAAAGAGCCTTAAGTGTTTGACTTTTAGTCACACTTCACAAATGGTTCTCAGTTCACCATGTCTAACACACATAAGAACTGGCTAGTCCATAAGCAAACGGTTTGTGGTAAAGACTTCTCAAATCCGTTGAAAGCTGGTAGTTTGCTAAAAACTATATGGTTCTAACTTACCTTGTTTCGAGACAAAGAGTTGGCTAGTCCTAGACAAACGGTACTAGGTAAAGACTTAATCAAATTTGTTGATGGTTGACAAATTACCAAAAATTGTAGGGTTATCAGTACACCTTATTCTTTATGAATAAAGTATTGGCTGTTCCAGATGGTACGGCTAACTGGTAAAGAATAAATCAAATCCGTTGATAGCTAATGATTTGCTAAAAATCATGAAGCCAATACAGATTGGTTTTTGTTGTTAACTGTTTTATTTCAGGTATGAAGTTGCAAGCAAAGAAGTATTAAAGAAAAGATACATAGAAGGTTTTGTCTCATCAAATCAAGACAGGAGTTCATGATTCAAAGTTCATAGATTTAACTCAAGAAGACAATTAATGTTGCTTCAAAGACAAATGAATGTTTACAAGATACAAGAAGATCATAGTTTGAAGACAAAGATGATGTCCATGATGCTTGAAGGTTATCTTATCAGAAGAAGATCTAGATTGAAGTGTTTGGCTACATTCAGTTGGATACAAATACAAATTACCAACATCAATCCAAGGTTGAAGAGAAGACTAAAGACATGTATTCTATATACATTTAGTACAAAGAGAAACAAGAAGACAACAAGTTATCATTCTTGTTTATGGGAGGATTGTTGCGAATTATTTGTTAAGTGTCAAGTACCGTTAGTGTTATCGAATTACTGTTAGTTATCTTTCAAGTACCGTTAGTGTTAAAGCGGTACATAGTAAGTACTGCTGTTTATAAAGTAAGTACTGCTATATTGATTAGGACGAATATATCTTTCTATAAGATATGTCATAGTTATAGTTAGAGTATATCTTATGTGATATACTTAAATAGTTAGAATATTGATAATATATCGTCTGTGATATAGTTATCTTTATAGAATATTCTAAATTTCTAGGGTTCCTTACTCTATAAAAGGAACATAAGTACGATGTTATTCATGTACCTCATTCAAGTCGATTAATAAGAGAATCGAATAGTTAAAAGTAATTATGTTCTTCTGTGCTTTATAAGTTAGATTCGGCATAACTTATTTAGCTTGAGTAAGAGTTCTCAAAGTATTTTAGTTTGATTACAAACTACTATACTAGTTCTTAACAAAACAGAGATCCAACCAAAGGGATCAACAATTTTGAGCTAGCTCGATGGTCCCATATGGAAATACTTGGGTAAAAGTGGACGGTCCGGACCAACGGTGTTTCAATTTACCGGAAAATATTTTCAATCTTAAGTTAAAAAGCAACACTTGATCCCCAACGTTAAAACCGGTTTTTAATTTTCGAATCATGAAACTTTTTAGTTTTCGCTTTATAAATCAATGAATTTTCATAAGCAATGTCCTTCATATCATCTAATTCATCCAATTGCATTTTATGTTTTTTTCCCGCGGTCTCAATGTCGTCATTACAATGCTTTAGGGCCCAATAAGCTTTGTGTTCGTTTTTAATTGGCAAGTGGTAATTCTTCCCATACACAACCTTATAAGGAGTGCACCCAATGGGCATCTTATGAGCGGTACGAAAGGCCCATAAAGCATCGTCGAGCTTGTCCGACCAAGATTATCGGTTCTCTCCTATCGACCTTTCTAACATCCTTTTCAAAGATCGGTTTGAAACCTCGACTTGCCCACTCGTTTGTGGGTGATAAGCCGTAGAAAGACGATGTGTAACCCCATATTTCATTAGAACCTTTTCGAATTGGTCGTTACAAAAATGGGTTCCATGATCGCTTATGATTGCACGAGGGGTTCCAAACCGAGAAAACAATTGCTTCAAAAACTTGACTACCACACGAGCATCATTCGTGGGCAAAGCCTTAGCTTCAACCCACTTAGATATGTAGTCAATAGCGACAAGGATGTACTTATTACCACGAGATGATGGGAACAACCCCATAAAATCAATGCCGCATATGTCAAAGAATCTCACACACTTGGATGATATTTTGTGGTATTTCATCGTTTTGTGAGGCTTTTCCTTGGCGTTTGCATGAGTCACACGACTTGATAAGTGCGTGCGCATCTCGGTAAATAGTAGGCCAAAAGAAACCGGCATCAAAGACCTTCTTAGCCGTGAGATTAGCACCATGGTGACCACCCGTGGGTCCCTCATGACAAGCTCTAAGGATATTAGTAGCTTCGGTGGCAAACACCAAACGACGAATGATTTGATCCGCACAAGTCCGAAATAGATAAGCGTCGTCCCAAAAATATAAGACGTCACGAAAGAATTTCCGTTTTTGTTGTGTCGTCATACCCTTCATGATGAAGTTGCCCGCATGGTAATTTGCAATGTCCACAAACCATGGGGTAGAAGAAACTTCCTTGAATTCACTACACCAAGTGTCTCGAGAGGAAATGTTTCGGTGATTTCCTTGTTCTCGAGCACACTTTGGTGAGGATCTTCCAAACGAGAGAGGTGATCGGCCGTAATATTCTCAGCTCCTTTTTTTCAAGTATGGTGACATCAAATTCTTGTAGGAGGAGAATCCAACGAAACAATCTCGGCTTAGCATCAAGTTTAGAGAAGAGGAACTTGATAGCAGAATGGTCTGTATACATTGTGCTTTCAGTCAAAACGAGATAAGGTCGGAATTTATCAAATGCATACACCACGGCAAGTAATTATTTTTCCGTTGTGGTGTATTTCATTTGAGCCTCGGTCATCGTTTTGCTAGCACAGTGGATAGGAAAGAAGTGTTTTGCATGATGTTGCCTCAAAACGGCCCGGATAGCGTAATCACTAGCATCACACATAAGTTCGAAGGGAAGATTCCAATTTGGAGCAACAAGAATGAGATCTTCGGTAAGTTTACTTTTCAAAGTTTCAAAAGCTCGAACATAATCTTCGGAAAAGACGAAAGGAGCATCTTTCTCGAGAAGGTGTGTCATGGGTCGAGATATTTTTAAGAAATCTTTGATGAATCGACAATAAAAGCGTGGCCTAGGAAACTCCTAACTCCCTTGATGGTTTTGGGATGAGGTATTTTGGCGATGACGTCTATTTTTTCTTTGTCTACCTCAATCCCCGCTTTCGAGACCTTGTGCCCTAAGACGATTCCCTATTTACACATAAAATGACATTTTTCCCAATTGAGCACAAGGTTAGTTTCCTCACAACGTTTTAACATTTTATCTAAGTTGTCTAAACACGACGTGAACGAACTACCAAACACCGAAAAGTCATCCATGAAAACTTCCATCGTCTTCCCGATCATGTCATGAAAATTAGCCATCATGAACCTTTGAAAGGTTCCCGGTGCATTGAAAAGTTCGAATGGCATTCTACGATAGGCAAACGTTCCATATGGGCACGTAAACGTAGTTTTTTCTTGATCACATGGATCGATGGGGATTTGAAAGTAACCGGAAAAACCATCTAAAAAGCAATAGACATCGATTCCCCCAAGTCGCTCCAACATCTGATCCATGAAGGGCAAGGGAAAATCATATTTACGAGTGGCGTCATTAACTTAGGATAGTCAATACACACCCTCCAACCAGTCACGAGTCGAGTTGGAATTAACTCGTTGTCATCATTTGGCACATTGGTCATTCCTCCCTTTTTAGGGACACAATGGATTGGGCTCACCCAAGGGCTATCAGATATAGGGTAAATCATTCCCGCGTCAAGTAGTTTAAGAACATTCTTTTTGATGACGTCATGAATTTTGGGGTTTACCCTTCTTTGACATTGGATTGCGGGCTTGTAATCTTCCTCCATTAAAATTTTGTGTCTACAAAAATTAGATCTGATACCCTTAATGTCGGAAAGTTTCCACGCAATTGCCCCTTTGTGAGCTTTCAAGACATCGATAAGTGCGGTTTTTATCATCCAAAAGATCTTTCGCAATAATAACTGGCAACTTATCGTCTCCTTCCAAGAATACGTATTCAATGTGAGCAAGAAGATCTATCAATTCGAGGGTTGGTGGTTACTCTATTGAAGATTTTGGTTCAATACTCATAACCTCTACCAGCGGAGGAAATGGGAAATCGTTAAGAAAATCCTTGATAATTGAAAAATCCTCATCATTGTCGAGGTCTTCGTTATAATTTCGAGGTACATCAAATTCTTACAAAGTGAAACCCCCTCCTTCGAATGGAGTGAAAGTGGGTGATGAATTATTAAGGATTGGATCGAGCATAGTGGGGTTGCCACTATATGCTTTATCGGCAAAACCTAAAATTTATTGTGAAAATTATTCGCAAACGACATCGATTAAATCAACATGGTTCATGGTCGCGATAGAATAAGCATGAGAAAGTTTAGAGTTTTAAAGCGCGTCTATAACAAGTTCCTCGTCGTTGAAGCGTAAAGTGAATTTTCTAGCATGCACATCAATGACCGCTTCTGACGTATCTAAAAATGAACAACCTAAAATGAGAGGAAATTATGGATCAATGGGAATATCGGCAACGATAAAGTCTACCGGATAGTAGAACTTTCCCACCTTCACAAAAACGTCTTCCCCCACATTCGGGAATCATAGAATGATCGGCCATCTCGATAGACATTTTCGTAGGAGTAAGATTAGGAAGATTGAGCGAATTAAATATTTTAGGAGGCATTAAACTAATACTAGCACCAAGATCGGCCAAGGCGTAGCATTCTTCCATATCTTGGATACCACACGGAATTAAAAATTTACCAGTATCACTTACTTTTTGAGGTATGCGGTTAAGAAAAACCGATGAACAATGATTAAATTTTAGCAATTTCTCTTTATCGTTCAACATACTTTTAAAGTTGGCGGCAAATTGAGGCATCATAATTAAATCGTCGGTGAAACTTATGTTAAAATGCAAATCACGAAACATTTTTATAAAAAGCTCAAACTGATAATTGTTGGATCTTGCTACTTTTCCTTATGACGTCTCGATGGGTAAGGTAAGGGTGGTGTTGGGTGGGTCGTAGGCATAGCCTTTGGAATATCGGGTTCTAATATTGGTGAAGGGTTAACCGTAGGTGTGGTTTGAGCGGTACTTCGTGGGCTTAAGATTTGCTCCTTTTCGACCATAACCTCGGGTTCTTCCTCAAGTTCCTCCTCCGTAGGAGTAATTGGTTGAGGAGTCGGTTCTTTAAAGGTCTTACCAATACGTGTAGCAATCACGTTCATCTCTCCCTTCGGGTTTGAAATGGTTTTGCTAGGAAAACCACCCGAAGTAGAGGCTTTGTTCATCATGATAGCTTGTAAAAGTCTATTTTCCGAATTTGTTCGTTCTTCCTTTTCTTTCACTTTTTCAACTTTTTTATTTTGCTCCTACCTAAGCAAAGTTTACTCAATCTTATGTTGGGTTTTTTCCATCTTTTGTTGATTTTGTTGGAGCCTAACCACATTCCCATCGATTTTGTTACTATGAGCCTTAAACTTGGTTCTTACGTTTATCATGTCATTTGCCATATTTGTGAACCTATCGTCATTTGCCTTAAACTAGTTCAAAACTTCATTTGGAATATCTTTTGAAAATGTTAGCCCTATATTTTATATAGTCGAACAAGAATGTAATAGGTCATCTTAGTCGTTAAAGGTCTTGTTTAGTAATAGGTTAGTCGGGATAACCAGGCTTGGACTTAAGCTAATATTGTACAAGTTAGGGGCTCTAAGCCGAAGTCAAGCCGAGCTCGGCCCAACGAAACAAGCCCATGAGCCCACCAAGCTCATGGGTATATAAACCCTCTTCCATGTGTGGAAGAGGGTGTTGGTTCATTTACTTTCTCTCTCTCTAATAGTAATTAGCCTTCCACCATTCTCTCTACTTTCTCTCTCTAACATTCTTCTCTTTCTCTCTCTAGTTCTATTCTAAATCTTATGTTATGGATTGATTTGGGATTAACATTCGGTATCAAGAGCCTATAGTGGATAGGTGATTGAAGATTTGTGGTGTGTTTTTCATTAATCTCGTGAGTTTGATTGATTCTACTCTAGTTCTAAAAAAATTTCGTGTTTTTGTTGATCCAAGTGATCCACATATCTCCTACATAGTTGTGGTAGGGATTTGGGTGCTTTGGATTGGTTAAAATCATGGATCTCTAAGCAAAAAATCTCATCTTTCTTCAAAATCTCGAAACAGTGATTTTATTGCGAAATTCTGAGCCATATAACTTTTCGGAATACTCTAGGGTTTTGTTATTGCGGAATTTCATTCTTCGCAATACTCTAGGGTTTCTAAAATTGTGAAGAGTCGAAAATTTTTGTATTGCGAAGAATAGTTTCAGATATTGCAAAGATTGCACTTATACATTGCGAAGACTTTGTTTTGCACATTGCGAAGAGTTGACAATTAAGGTATTGCGAAGTTTGGTTTTGTGAACATTGCGAAGTTTAGTAGTCTTGAGTATTGCGAAGATTAGTATAGTTAGTCATTGCGATATCTGTTCTCAAGGACATTGCGAGATCCGAAAAGCGTTGACATTGCAAAAACTCTGGATATTTCAAAAAATTGACAATGCTAAATTTTGTTCAAGTACTACAAAATTTCAACCACCCCTCATCACAACAAATCTACTAAGATCCTAATCCATTCACAAGTATTTATCATGTCAAACAACAACAACATTATGAATGCTAATCAAGTTCGTTTGGAACAAGTTGGCAACAAAATTCCACCTGTGCTGACAGCCGGTTGTTACGTTAAGTATAGATCTCGTTTTCTAAGATTTCTCGACACTAAGGAGAACCGAACTGCTCTTCGTCATTGCCTTGATAATGCACCTCCCCTTTTTGAATTCAGACCCATTACCACACAAGCAGAGGATGGTAATTCATCAACTACACGAGCTATGGAGAATTTCGACACATGTACCGCTTAGAAAAAGAAACTCCTCCAAGCTGAAGCTGATGTTGTGAACTACATACTCACTGGGATTGATAATGATATCTATTCCACGGTCGATGCTTGTCCTAATGCTATGGATATGTGGAATGCAATTCATCGACTGAAGCAAGGTGAGTCGATCAATGTTCAAGATCTCGAGACTACTCACACATATTTTACCCTTTTACCCAAAAAAAAGATCTCGAGACTAATCTACTTTGGGAGTTTGGAAAATTCACATCCGAAGATGGTGAATCCATTGACTCATATTACTCGATATTCTACAAAATGATGAATGAGTTGTCAGAAATCAGTGCATCATCTCCAATCATCATGCTAATGTTCAGTTTTTACTTTAACGCAAACCGGAATGGGAAAGGTTTGTGACTTTGGTTAAACAAAGGGAAGATATAAAGACTATCTCTTATCACAAACTTTATGATACCTTGAAGCAACATCAAAATTAAGTGAATGAACTTAGGGTTAAAAAGGCATAACGGTCTGCTAACTCTATTGCTTTTGTGGCTGCTACTTCAACACAACCCGTTCACCGTCAACACGCACCTTCTCATTCCTCAAGGTCATCAACCTCATCCACCAAACATCTAGCTACTGCTAGAAATAAAGCAAAAGCAATTTTCCCTACTTCACCTCCAAAGTATGACACCGGGTCAGATTGAGACACTGATGATGAACAAAATTCAATGGACAAGAAGATTGAGGAACTCATGTCTTTGCTCACCACAACATATAAGAAGATCTACAAACCTACCAACAACAACCTCAGATCATCATCCAATGCTAGATATAAGGAAGTTGATCATGCACCAAGGTATGATCATGATGCTAGGTATGATAGTCAGAGGATGTCGAATCAAGTTAGGGCTAGAGATACTGTAGGCACTCTGGTTGTGCAGAAGACTGGGATTCAATGCTTCAATTGCAAGGGATTTGGGCACATGGCTAGAAAATGCAAGAAGCCAAAACGGGCTAAGGATTCTGCATATCACAAGGAAAAGATGTTGATGTGTAAGAAAGAAGAAGCAAGGATTCCGCTCACAGCAGATGAAATTGATTGGCGTGACGACACTGATGATGAAGCCGATGTCCAACACCCCCAATTTACCTTGCGCCGTGGAATATCACAATTGGGTGTTAGTCAAAGAATCGTCCCACACAAGCCATATTGAACGACTCAAAAGAGAAGTTTTAAACATAAGTAATTTAAAAACATGTTAAATTACAACAACAACATAAATTGTCTAAAAGTTTCCCCACCCCAAAATGTAACTGAGTAGCGTTAGGTCCTCACAAATCTCAACCCGTTTAAAACCAACCCCATTGTTTACAAAACATACAAGAAATACAAATTGTCTTTGTTAAAAGGGAGGAAAAAGAAGTTAGACCATCCATAAGCCACAACAACATCCATTGCATGCTCCGCCTCTATCATCCTTGATTACCTGAAACACCTGCTTAAAATCGTCAACAAATAATGTTGAGCGAGATCTATAGGTTTTATAAAATCACAAGTTGAACGTAAGTATAAAAATCATTCACGATCATTCAATAGTATGCAGATCATTACAGACTATCATTGGGTACTACTCATTATAGCATAGGCTGTTTAATTATGTTTAAGCTCATGACACCGAACCCATAATCTAATCACCCGCGCCAAATGCCGGCGTGATTTAAGTGAAACCATTACCCCTCTTAGGTATTCCTTGCCAATCATACCTTTTTCTTGACACAAGTTATCCAACCGCAGAGGGTACTCAACGTACTAACTCTCGTCTAGGATAGGGTCGTCAACCCAATATTACTACCAATTGTTCAAGCGGCTATTTCCAATCCACACTAGGATCAAAACAATAGTTAACAGTTCATGAATTTAGGGTCTTTGGCAACTAGCTACTCAACATAATTCAAAACATCTTTCGGGTCCAACAATCATTCATGACTTATGTTCCTTTTCATTTAAATAGCATGTATCCCCCTCGCGGGTAAAATCATTTAAAATACAGTAAAGAGCGAGGCTATAGACTCACCTTAAGTAGTAGTAGTAGTAGTATTACGAAGACGTAGACGGAAAACAATCACCGACGATGAGGACGTGTAAAACCCGCATGCTTTTACCATGAATAGTACCCTTAAGATCGTACGTACTAGATTTAAACTTTCCTAATATAGCATAATTACGATTACGTGTTAGGATTTTACGTATTACGTACGTGTTAGAACACGATAAGTATTTACTATACACGAGCACGTAATAATTATTTAACAATAATTAATCACGAACATGCGATCATGAAATCATGAACGTAATTAAAACACGAACTATTATTAATTACGTATATATATTTATTACGAGCGTAATTAAATATATTAGATCACGGTATTTACGTAACGAGAACACTTAAAACACGAACACAAATAATCACAAACGTTTAACTTAACAACGAGACACGGAAAAAGGTACGGGTACCCCAAGTGGGGCCCCTACCCGCGGCTACAAGGACAAATGGGCCAAGCCCATTTGTCAAATTTTACTAAAGGGGGTTAATATTTTTTTTACACTACTCATTTTCTCATTCACAGAAGATTTTAGAAAAACCCAAAACCCTCTTCCCTTGTCTTCTTTGTGCCGCCACCCTACAACCACCACAAGGAGGTGGTTTGTGATCTTGGATCTTGGAATTTTAGTGGTTGATCGTGTTTGTTCTCAATCCTTTTGATCCACGAATTCGGTAAATCCTTTTTAAACTTTTTCTTTTGATTTGATCTTTTTATAAATCAAGAACATGTTATGTTTTTAAAAAAACCTAATAATTAAACATGGATCTAACATGATTTAGGGTTTAATAAAATCAAAAGTATGTTTTAAGGGGTGTTTGTTTTTGGCCGCAGGCTGCACCGAACCCGAAGGGGTTTCGGTTTGGCCAAACCGACCACCACCAAGACCATACGGTCTTGGTTGGTGTGTGTGGGTCCCACGGCAGCAGTAAGACACGGGGTACCCCGAGTTGGTTCGGGGTACGGTGTCGATTTCATGTCCGGTTCATTGTTATTAGCTTAGATCCGGTTCATGGTGTATGTTTAGTTTTTTTATGTTTTACGATCTTATGTTAAAAATTAAATAAATAAAACGATATGATTAATTTAATAACATGACTTAGGTTATTTAATTATTAATATTCATGAAGTTAATTAACCTAAGTATTTGTATATTTAAGACTTATAATTAATTAATTATTTTAAAACTATGGATATAATTGATTAATTAACATGACTTAGGTTATATTATTAATATATTATAATACATGTTTTAACCTAAGTATTTAACTTTATTTAATTAAAAACATGTTATACTTTAATTAAATATTTTAACCTACAGTTTAATTTAATTACATGAAATAATTATTAAACAATACATTATATCATATGACTTAGAAAATAATCATGAAAACACTTAGGCTTATATACTTAGCTTATTTAACCAGCTTATTTCTATTTATGGAAACTTTCTATTTTTAGAAACTTAATTAAATAAGGCAGCTAATCTATTTATGGAAACCTTCTATTTTTAGAAACTTATTTATTTCAGGCAGCTAATCTATTTATAGAAACTTATTTAATTAAGGCAGCTGATCTATTTATGGAAACTTTCTATTTTTAGAAACTTATCTATTTTAAGTAGTAATTCTATTTTTGGAAACTTTCTACTTTTGGAAACTTTCTATTTTTGGGAGCTTTCTATTTTTGGAAACTTTCCATTTTTGGTAACTTTCTATTTTTGGAAACTTTCTATTTTAGAAAACCTGCTATTTTTTGGAAAGTTACTTATTATTACACAGTAAATATAATAACACATGAAATACCAGAAATACTTAATCAGATTAAACATAATATAAGATAAAACACAGTTTAAGGCTTTAAAACAGTAAAACATGGTAAAAATACATAAAGTAAGCTTAGACA
The DNA here is from genome assembly GCA_025667525.1 of Glebionis coronaria. Classification (NCBI taxonomy): domain Eukaryota; kingdom Viridiplantae; phylum Streptophyta; class Magnoliopsida; order Asterales; family Asteraceae; genus Glebionis; species Glebionis coronaria. The sequence goes on from CM046877.1 coordinate 341,191,890, forward strand.
TGACATAAAACCAGCTACGTATTTAGGAAGCAGACACTTATTCATGTATGTATTTATGTAGCACTAGTGATTCAGAAGTAGGATTCCTCTCAGTTCATCTTCTTCGTTCACTGGACATAAGGTACGGATTCCCGTCCTTTCAGTATGGACATTCTTTCCTTATTAGGATTCCCCGTATACAGCCAACTGTTTTCCCGTAGTATAAGTTACGTGTTTGATTGCTTATGTTTAATTAAAATTACCTATAGCCATATACATGCATGACCAGTTTCACCTAGTTATGGAGGTACCATAATCATAACATTAGAGGCACTGATGTTATGACTTCACCACGGCGGAGTGATTGCTCGTGGCATCCCTTCAGCTTTTGGCCATTTATATTATATTTATCATGTGGGGCGTATGGGTGCATCCTAGTTACATGTTTTTATTCAAGATTTCATGGTGAATGTGGTGTGTGCCTTGCATCCTTCACAAGGAGTTGATCCCTCCTACCTAAAAACCAGTATATTAAATTAGAGGCAGCCCCTCTAATATGATGAGGTCACCCCTCCAAGTATTCATGCAAGGTGGATTTTCATGACCTATATTGGCTAATGGTAAAATATGACAAACAGTTTTTATAAGATAAACATAAGGCTTTTAAACTATTAAACCAGTTTATTTAAGACTTAACCAGGTTACTCGGGACTTAGTTTTCTTCCGCTGTTATATGTTATATGTTATATGTTATATGCATATCCTATTCATGCTTTATCGTCATCCGTGCACTGAGCGTATTGCTCAGCCGTTTTCCTTTTCTATGTTCCTAAAACGGCAGGTACTCAGGGACGCTCGTAGACACTAAGAGTACGTTGATATGGACTGGAAGCTGTCTAGCCGTCTTCACTTTATGCATTTCCTTTCTTATGATACTTATGCTTTGGACATTGTTTAGTCCTTTCCTTTATTATACTATGTTTGTGTGTGATGAGCTTTACTTTTGGACTACCGATGTTTGATTCCGGTGTTTTCCTTTTATGGTCAAGTAATGTTTAGACATTTTAACAGGTAAGACGGTTGTTTTTCGTCCAAAAACTCACTTGGATACTACAAGTACGAGTGGTGATAATAGTAGTAAGTTGAATACTAAATCTGGTCATTTGCAACAGTCTAGCAATCCTAATGGTCCGAACAAGGGTAAAGCTCAAATGAGCAGTGTTTCTACATCTAATAAATTTTCATCTTTGTCCATGCCTGGTATTGATGAAGGGGTTCAAGTAAGCAAGGAAGATAATGAGGAGGGATTCGAGGTCGTCTTTGATGAATCGGTGAATCTTCTCAACACTAATATTGGGGCAAGCACTCCTACTGGCTGATCCCATGTTGATATTTTATTATGTTCCTCGTAACTTTATGTTATCGTCTTGGTTTTTGTCTAGTTTATATATTTCCAGTATTCTAGACTAGTTAATGTCAATGGCCTGTCATAAACATTTTGTTTAACAAGCTGCCTGTAGCTTGCGGTTAATGTGGCATTTCAGCCACATTCCTTGTACTTCAACGCTTTTTTTGGTTCTATTTACCGGGGTCATTGTTACCCTTTTACCAAAAAAAATGTTTAGACATTTTTCCTTGTATGCTTGGACGACACGCCATAATTGCTGTGACATTTCCATTTCCAAAATGGGGTGTTACAATTATGGTATCAGAGCCAAGGCTTCGACCTGTAGGCTCTCAAATATGACCTGTGATTAGTGGGTAGTCACTACGGTCTTCCTAGAACTAACAGTTGTTTTCATGCATTCATCATTTTTAAGCATACATATACATGTCATTGTCGCAGATTTTTGACTAAGTAATGGTTGGTACAGGACTGGCCCTATTTAGTCGCATGTGTTTTATCGAAACTTTTAGATTTGGGACCGACCCATAGGCGTCCCCTCGCTATGTCTTTTGTTTTGGGTGAACTGACCAGAGGCGTTCACTCTCGAGCATACAAAAGTTTTCATAAAACTGCATCATGCATTCATACACAAAATTTTCTTGCATAAAATTTTTCTCGTGAAATTTTAGTATAAATTTTTTTTCATGTATATATATATATATTTTATGTTTTGATCTGTTTAATCATATGTTTTATGTTATACTGTCAGATGGTTCTCACACGCGAACAGGAGCAGCTCAATGCTGCAATTCAGGCTGCCACGCAAGCCTTGTTTCCTCAACTGAGGAATGACATCAGGGCTGAAGTTTAAGCTGCCAACAATTAGCAGCATAATCAGGCACCTCCTCCTCCTCCTCCAGTGACATTAGCAGTATGGTTGGAGAGATTCAACAAGCTCCGCCCTCGAGCTTTTGAGAAGAAAAATAGCCCCAGCGATGCTAAAAGCTGGTTGGCACACATCGAGAAGATTTTCAAAGCTATGGGTTGTGACCCCGCATACAAGGCGAGGTTGGCATGCTATCGGTTCGAAGGCGATGTACTCAACTGGTGGTTAGCATTGATGTAGTCTGAAGGTGGTGACGAGTGGGTTGCTGGTTTGACTTGGGCTCAGTTCAAGGACAGGGTGATGGAGCAGTTCTTTCCCAAAGCTGAGAAGGACAACCTCAAGAGAGAGTACCATGGGATCCGACAGAGAGCTGGGGAGAATAGCAACGAGTTTATGCAGCGCTTTCTCCGCTTAGCTGGTTTCCTTGGTGCGGCAGCAGGTACTCCGGAAGAGCAGGCACATCACTTTAGATGGGCTCTTCGCACATCGGTCGCAAACAATCTGGTATGTGCTACGTTCAACACTGTAGCACAAGTGGCCGATGCAGCACGAAAACTGGAGATGCTGCAGAAGAGAGATGAGTTCGGGGAAGCTGAAAGACCCGACAAGAGGTAAACATTCGTATTCAAGCGGTGACCAATCCGTATACTTTCCATATGTCAATTATTCATCTCTTAAATGTATCTTCCAGGCAGAAAACTAGGGACCGGTCTCAGCCGGCTACTCAGCAGCAGCCGCATCAGCCCAAGGGAAACGGTCAGACTAACGACCGTTCTGCTACGGATAGGCGTGGCGGTAATGATAATTACCGTAACAACGCTGGGTATTCCAACAGCATCAGGTCCTAATACTTACGCATTTTCCTTATGTTTTCATGTTATAACTCATATTCTGATACTTTAGCAAACTTCTACCAGGAACCATGGAAACGGTAGGGACCAAAACCAGAGAGGTTCGCAGCCTAGCTGTCTAGCTATCACTGGTATTCAATCTTACGATTATCCGCTTTGTCCTTTGTACCCAACTATCATGTCTTATGTAAAATGTTTTATCATGTTCTCAGCCAGCCAGAGCACCTGCTGGAGGATACACTCATCCTCTTTGCTCTACTTGCCACCATAGGCACCCAGGACCATGTCGCCGTAATACTGATGCGTGCTTCAAGTGTGGTCTCCCTGGCCATATTATGAAGGATTTCCGTAAGGGCGAGATGGAGGGTACATCGGGACATGCTGATACCAAGCCGCCTCCTACTGTCGGGCGTGTCTATACGACATCTCGAGACCAGGCCAACAAGTCTACAGGTACCATCACTGGAATCTTGTATATGTATGGTCAAGCTGCATGTGTTCTTTTCGATACGGGTGCTACTCACTCGGTTATTTCTACTGCTTATGCTAAGAACATTAGGATGCCTCCCTTGCCACTAGAAAATAGGCTTACTATTTCCACGCCTTTGAGGGACTCTGTATTAATCACCCATGTATACTAGAGTCTTCCCCTAGAATTTGATGATAAGGTTCGACCTGTCGACGCACTTCCGCTGGACATGAATGACTTCGAAATGATTTTGGGCATGGATTGGCTATCCGAGCATCATGCTACCATAGACTGCCATTCATATCGAGTTATCTTCGGTGATGTTAATGCACCAAAGTACATTCATAATGGGTTCATACCCGGATGGTCTGTACAAATTATATCTACCCTGCAAGCGCGTGCACTACTGTCACATGGCTGCGAGGGTTTTCTAGCTACGGTTCACGACATGGATGCTGAATCTCCATCGATTTAGGATCAACCTATAGTGTCGGAATTCCAAGATGTTTTTCCAGCAGAACTTCCGGGCATACCACCTGCACGAGAAGTGGAATTCAGTATCGAGTTGGTTCCAGTAGTTGAACCAATCTCCAAAGCTCCTTATCGCATGGTTCCCATAGAGCTGAAGGAGCTGAAGGATCAACTACAAGAACTTCTTGAGCGAGGTTTCATTCGACCGAGCGCATCTCCATGGGGCGCACCGGTTTTGTTCGTTAAGAAGAAGGACGGCAGTATGCGTCTTTGCATAGACTATCGCGAGCTCAGCAAGATTACCATTCGGAATAGGTATCCCTACCACGCATCGACGATCTGTTTGACCAACTCTAAGGGGCCAAACACTTCTCCAAGATTGATCTTAGGTCAGGCTATCATCAGCTACGGGTCAAGGAGCAGGACATCGCTAAGACTTCCTTTCGTACTCGTTATGGCCACTACGAGTTTGTAGTTATGCCTTTTGGCCTGACAAATGCTCCAGCAGTGTTCATGGATTTGATGAACAGAATCTTCCATGAATTTCTGGACAAGTTCGTCATTGTCTTTATCGATGACATCCTGATTTTCTCAAAGTCCAAGGAGGAACACGGAGACCATCTTCGTTCAGTACTACAGATTCTTCGCCAGAAGCAGCTGTGTGCTAAATTCTCCAAGTGTGAGTTCTGGTTAGACAAGGTGGCATTCTTAGGTCACATTGTGTCAGCAGAAGGAATCACTATGGATCCAGCGAAGGTTGAGGCCATTACTAAGTGGCCAAGGCCGACATCAGCTACGGAAGTCCGTAGTTTCTTAGGCTTAGCTGGCTATTACCGTAGGTTCGTGGAGAACTTTTCCCGCCTAGCACTACCATTGACCAAACTGATGCGGAAAGGGGAGAAATTCGTCTGGACTAAAGATCGAGAGAAGAGCTTTGAAGACCTGAAGCAGAAGCTGGTGCTTTGAAGACCTGAAGCAGAAGTTGGTATCTGCACCTATTCTTACTCTACCATCTGGTATGGGTGGATTTCAAATCTACAGCGATGCATCGGGGAAGGGACTTGGCTGTGTTCTCATGCAACATGGGAAAGTGATCGTGTACGCTTCACGGCAGCTTAAGCCTTATGAAGAAAACTACCCCACGCATGACCTGGAACTTGCTGCAGTCGTGTTTGCATTAAAGATATGGAGGCACTACTTATATGGAGAATCATGTGACATTTTCACGGACCACAAGAGTTTGAAGTATATCTTCACTCAGCATGAATTGAACATGAGGCAAAGGAGATGGTTAGAGCTATTGAAGGATTATGACATTAATCTACAGTATCATCCCGGAAAGGCAAATGTAGTAGCAGATGCTCTTAGCAGGAAGTCCGGAATGATCAACGGCATTAAAATCGAAGAGGAAATCATCAGAGATTTGGAGGGACTAGACATAGAAATCATGGTACGTGGACAGCACGGTTACTGGGCTAATCTTAGAGTAGAACCCGAGTTACTCTCTAAGATCAAGGAAGCTCAGAAGGATGACTGAGAAATCTGGGCGATAGTACAGAATTTGGAGAAGTAGACAGAATTCAGAGTAGATGCAGATGGTATCGTATGGAAGGGCACTAGACTTTGTGTTCCTGATGACCAAGAACTTCAGGAAGCTTTGCTAGCTGAAGCTCATAGCTCCCTATTATCTATACATCCTGGTTCGACTAAGATGTACCATGACATCAAGCAGCACTTTTGGTGGAGTGGTATGAAACAGGATGTGACCACTTACGTCTCCAAATGTCTTACTTGCCAGCAGGTTAAGATCGAGCATCAGCGATCTGGCAGTCTCCTTCAACCGTTAGATATTCCAGAGTGGAAGTGGGACAAAATCACCATGGATTTTGTTACCGGTCTTCCGCCTACCAAGAGGAAGCACGATGCAATTTGGGTTATCGTAGATCGACTTACCAAATCAGCTCATTTCTTACCGATCCGCAAGGAAGATTCGGTAAGTAAACTCGCAGATACGTACAGAAGAGAGATCATGAGAATCCACGGTGCACCATCCAGCATCGTCTCAAACAGAGATCCTCGATTCACTTCGCGCTTTTGGAAAAGTCTGCAGAAAGCTTGGGGTACACAACTTAAGCTTAGCACGGCTTTTCATCCTCAAACGGACGGACAGTCGGAGCGAACCATTCAGACATTGGAAGATATGTTGAGGTCTTGTGCGTTGGAATGGACGGGTGATTGGGACGATTACATCTGTTTGGTGGAATTTGCATACAACAACAGTTGGCACGCAAGTATCAAGTGTGCTCCATTTGAGATGTTGTATGGCAGAAAGTGTCGCGCCCCAATCTGCTGGGATCAGGTTGGTGAGCGAACACATGAAGGACCAGAAATCATAGAGATGACCAATGAGAAGATCGCAGTAGCTAGGCAGAAAATTCAGGAGGCACGGTCACGTTAGAAGAGTTACGCCGATAAGCACCGTAGGGACATACACTTTAACGTAGGAGATCACGTCTTCCTTAAGGTTTCACCGGCACGTGGTGTTAGACGCTTCGGGATTAAAGGGAAGCTCAGTCCTCGTTTCATCGGACCGTTTGATATCATTGAACGAGTCGGTGAAGTATCTTACCGATTGGCGTTACCTCCGCAGCTTTCGCATGTGCACAATGTATTTCATGTGTCCTTACTCAGAGGGTACCAGTATCATCCCCTTCACATGGTTCAGTATCCACTGGAACAGATACGTGAAGATCTCACTTTTATAGAAGAACCCGAACGAGTTCTTGACAGACAAGAAAGAGTTCTTGACAGACAAGAACGAGTCATGAGAAAGAAGATGATTCCATTCGTCAAGATTCTATGGAGGGATCATACCGAGCGGGAAGCCACTTGGGAAACAGAGGAGTCTATCCGGGCTTCTTACCCTCATTTCATATTTTGAATTCGGGTATGTTCTTCTTTTCCAGTTACTTTATCTATAATTCGGGGACGAATTATTCTTTTTAGGGGGGAAGAGTTGTAAAACCCGCATGCTTTTACCATGAATAGTACCCTTAAGATCGTACGTACTAGATTTAAACTTTCCTAATATAGCATAATTACGATTACGTGTTAGGATTTTACGTATTACGTACGTGTTAGAACACGATAAGTATTTACTATACACGAGCACGTAATAATTATTTGACAATAATTAATCACGAACATGCGATCATGAAATCATGAACGTAATTAAAACACGAACTATTATTAATTACGTATATATATTTATTACGAGCGTAATTAAATATATTAGATCACGGTATTTACGTAACGAGAACACTTAAAACACGAACACAAATAATCAAAAACGTTTAACTTAACAACGAGACACGGAAAAAGGTACGGGTACCCAAAGTGGGGCCCCTACCCGCGGCTACAAGGACAAATGGGTCAAGCCCATTTGTCAAATTTTACTAAAGGGGTTAATACTTTTTTTACACTACTCATTTTCTCATTCACAGAAGATTTTAGAAAAACCTAAAACCCTCTTCCCTTGTCTTCTTTGTGCCGCCACCCTACAACCACCACAAGGAGGTGGTTTGTGATCTTGGATCTTGGAATTTTAGTGGTTGATCGTGTTTGTTCTCAATCCTTTTGATCCACGAATTCGGTAAATCCTTTTTAAACTTTTTCTTTTGATTTGATCTTTTTATAAATCAAGAACATGTTATGTTTTTACAAAAACCTAATAATTAACCATGGATCTAACATGATTTGGGGTTTAATAAAATCAAAAGTATGTTTTAAGGGGTGTTTGTTTTTGGCCGCAGGCTGCACCGAACCCGAAGGGGTTTCGGTTTGGCCAAACCGACCACCACCAAGACCATACGGTCTTGGTTGGTGTGTGTGGGTCCCACGGCAGCAGTAAGACACGGGGTACCCCGAGTTGGTTCGGGGTATGGTGTCGATTTCATGTCCGGTTCATTGTTATTAGCTTAGATCCGGTTCATGGTGTATGTTTAGTTTTTTTATGTTTTACGATCTTATGTTAAAATTAAATTAATAAAATGATATGATTAATTTAATAACATGACTTAGGTTATTTAATTATTAATAATCATGAAATTATTTAACCTAAGTATTTGTATATTTAAGACTTATAATTAATTAATTATTTTAAAACTATGGATATAATTTATTAATTAACATGACTTAGGTTATATTATTAATATATTATAATACATGTTTTAACCTAAGTATTTAACTTTATTTAATTAAAAACGTGTTATACTTTAATTAAATATTTTAACCTATAGTTTAATTTAATTACATGAAATAATTATTAAACTATACATTATATCATATGACTTAGAAAATAATCATGAAAACACTTAAACTTATATACTTAGCTTATTTAACCAGCTTATTTCTAATTATGGAAACTTTCTATTTTTAAAAACTTAATTAAATAAGGCAGCTAATCTATTTATGGAAACCTTCTATTTTTAGAAACTTATTTATTTCAGGCAGCTAATCTATTTATGGAAACTTATTTAATTAAGGCAGCTGATCTATTTATGGAAACTTTCTATTTTTAGAAACTTATCTATTTTAAGCAGTAATTCTATTTTTGGAAACATTCTATTTTTGGAAACTTTCTATTTTTGGAAACTTTCTATTTTTGGAATTTCTATTTTTGGTAACTTTCTATTTTTGGAAACTTTCTATTTTAGGAAACCTGCTATTTTTGGAAAGTTACTTATTATTACACAGTATATATAATATCACATGAAATACCAGAAATACTTAATCAGATTAAACAGAATATAAGATAAAACACAGTTTAAGGCTTTAAAACAGTAAAACATGGTAAGAATACATAAAGTAAGCTAAGACATGACATAAAACCAGCTACGTATTTAGGAAGCAGACACTTATTCATGTATGTATTTATGTAGCACTAGTGATTTGGAAGTAGGATTCCTCTCAGTTCATCTTCTTCGTTCACTGGACATAAGGTACGGATTCCCGTCCTTTCAGTATGGACATTCTTTCCTTATTAGGATTCCCCGTATGCAGCCAACTGTTTTCCCGTAGTATAAGTTACGTGTTTGATTGCTTATGTTTAATTAAGATTACCTATAGCCATATACATGCATGACCAGTTTCACCTAGTTATGGAGGTACCATAACCATAACATTAGAGGCACTGATGTTATGACTTCACCACGACGGAGTGATTGCTCGTGGCGTCCCTTCAGCTTTTGGCCATTTATATTATATTTATCATGTGGGGCGTATGGGTGCATCCTAGTTACATGTTTTTATTCAGGATTTCATGGTGAATGTGGTGTGTGCCTTGCATCCTTCACAAGGAGCTGATCCCTCCTACCCAAAAACCAGTATATTAAATTAGAGGCAGCCCCTCTAATTTGCATGATGAGGTCACCCCTCCAAGTATTCATGCAAGGTGGATTTTCATGACCTATATTGGCTAATGGTAAAATATGACAAACAGTTTTTATAAGATAAACATAAGGCTTTCAAACTATTAAACCAGTTTATTTAAGACTTAACCAGGTTATTCGGGACTTAGTTTTCTTCCGCTGTTATATGTTATATGTTATATGCTTATCCTATTCATGCTTTATCGTACATCCGTGCACTGAGCGTATTGCTCAGCCGTTTTCCTTTTCTATGTTCCTAAAACGGCAGGTACTCAGGGACGCTCGTAGACACTAAGAGTACGTGCATATGGACTGGAAGCTGTCTAGCCTTCTTTACTTTCGGCATTTCCTTTCTTATGATACTTATGCTTTGGACATTGTTTAGTCCTTTCCTTTATTATACTATGTTTGTGTGTGATGAGCTTTACTTTTGGACTACCGATGTTTGATTCCGGTATTTTCCTTTTATGGTCAAGTAATGTTTAGACATTTTTCCTTGTATGCTTGGATGACACGCCATAATTGTTGTGATATTTCCATTTCCAAAATGGGGTGTTACAGGACGCCCCTTGAATTCAATTACAACACCTAGCAAAAAAATCGCGTAATGAATCAACACTTTAAAGTACCTTCAAGTACTGTATTTTTTTTTGGGTAAAGGGGAATCCATACCCCGGTAAATTATATTCCCAAAAACGTTGAAGTACAATGGAATGTAGCTGCAATGCTAGATTAACCACAAGCAAATGCTTGAACAACCACTACATCATATGACATGCCATATGATCCTACTAAACTATTACAAAACAAATAACACCAATAGGAAAGAACCACCTAAAGGTGCATGAACAATGTAAGTAAACCGTCATCACGGCTAACACTTGGAGCAAACATCAGGCTGATGAGAACCATGCCGATCATCAATCGATATGACTTCTTCAACCTCACTATCACTCTCATTAACCACATCTTCCTTGGTCTTAAAACCATCCTCCCAATCTGTACCATCATCCATCTTATCCCAAAGAGCACCAAAAGAGTTATGAGAACTCTTATCCTTATCATTAGTCTTAGCTACAAAACTTGATGTTTTGTTATTCAAGAAACCCTTCTTAAGCATCAGAGCTGCCTTCTTAGGATTCTGACCCGCCACATTTGTTTTAGAGGATTCGCCTCTCTCAACATTACGAAACTGAAGATTAAGGGCTGGTTTTGTTAATTTAATACCTGCAACTTGTGGTTGCTTCTTCTTACCTTTATTCTTCTTGTTTTTGACCACCTCAAATCCATCATCCAAAATTAAGAACACTAAATATTCATACAAACTCACACCAAAACCCCAACCAAGTGATATTTACTAGACACATCCATTGTTATACGTTATTAAAGCATTTACTCGATTTACAAATCTGTCGGTACATACCTAATGTACGGACTGAATTCTTATACTTAAACATCACGAATTTTTACGAAACTCGCTGTAGACTTCATTTACATCATGTAAAAAGCTCATAAAACATTTCACAAAATGATATCACTTTTAAGTCACACTGCCCAACATATTTCTAACCTTGAAAATCCGGACAGATTTACACTCTCACGTTGCAAAACCAATTTGACTCACTTAACCATTTCCGTTTTCAAAACCAAAACCTAAGTTTGAAAATAGACTCACAAACTCAAGTTTTGAGCTAAAGAACAGGCCTCAATCATTTTTAAAACTCTACGTATAGTCCCTGAGATTTGATCGAAAATCGAACATAAATTCGGATTACGTCGACTTTCATCTCCCGGTACACAAAACTTTAAACTATCGTAACTTTTGACTCCTTTGGAGCTACAAGCTCTATCTCATATCAAATCAAAGCTAAAACAAATCTCCACAAATCTATCCTATAATAAAAATCTGGACTCAAACTTAACTTTAGGAAAAATAGCGTTGAAAATTCTGATTAAAAATAGCACTTTGTAAATCACGTTTTTGCCCATTTTCAACCCATTCAAACTACTCCTATGATCCTAAAATCATCTATAAACTACCCTAACACTTCAACAACATCCTAAATTACTTGAGTAATTCATTCACACAAAAACCCATTTCAAAAAAAATGTACATGCAATCTAACCAACAAAAAGAAAAATCATCTAAACAAGTATTTAAACACAAACCCATAAGCTAATTACATCAAAAATCAAAATCAACAAACACCCCCTTTGGCCGTGGGGTTTAAAGAACAAAAACACCAAAAAAAATATTTTTCAAGCCTTTTTAATTTACACTCCATGTTTATAAACACTTTTCATAAACATGAACATAAGATTTTTAGATCAAAACCCACTTAATTATGAAAAATAATTTTTAAAAAATTAATGTTGATGCATGTATGATTTGAGTGTTTAGAATCACTTACAATGATGAAATAAAGTTTGGTCTATTATTAGTTTTTCCAAAAACCAAAAAAGAATGGGGGTGGTGTGATGGTGGTGGTTTAGCCGTCGGCTAGAGAGAAGAGAGGGAGAGAGTGTGAAATTTTTTTTGGTGTAAATGATTTTGTGTGTGTTTGTTTGTGTGTTTTGAAATTCCTTTTTTTTGGGTAAAAGGGACTTCACCCCGGTAAAATATATTAATCCCAAAAAAATCAGTTAAGTACAATGAAATGTGATTGAAGTGTCACATTAACCTGAAGCAAACGCTTGAACAACCACTAATTCATATGACATGCCATATGAATCTAAAAAACTACATAACCAATTACTCCAATAGGAAAAACCACCTAATGGTACATACACCAACAAACCTAAAACCAAACATCAAATAAGATAAGACTCAGGTAAACTTAAGAGGTAAACTTAAGGCAAGGAAACATGCTCAAGACTAAAGTCAAAGATCACATCAAGCATATTCACAAGAACAAGATCGAAGACTCAAGCATAGATGCTAGGTTTAAGATTTTGTAAAAACCGAGTCCCATCTCTAGACTGCTTAAAACGACAAGAAAGCATCTTCAACTGTTGAAATAATGCACTCACAAACTTGGTCCACCGTCCTCTTCACCAATTTAAACAAACGCCAATTCCTTTCCTGCCAAATGAAATACGCTGCTGTAGACAGAATCAACTTTGAGACAACGCTTCTAGTAGTCCTCCGCCTTGCCCATGGAAGAATGTGCGCCATAATTTGACTGAAATGCGGACTAGAGCATCCAAAATCAGCAACCATTCGAACTCTATTCCAAACCTGTTGCGAGAACGAACACTCAAAAAACAAGTGATCATGGGAATCCGGCTGCATTTCACATAAAGAACATGAAGTAGCCAAAGCGCCCGAAACGTCCCACAAGAAAACCTTATCCTGCGTCTTGAGCTTTTGCTTAATCACCAACCACAAATTAAACGAGATCCTTGGTATACAACAAGAAAACCACACAAGATCATACCATGGCACCTTTAAATCCCGAGGACGTATCGAAGACCACACATTAGCAACAGAAAATCGTTTAAGAGCATTTCCGTCACTCCTCCAAAGCAAACTATCCAAAACACCTTCACGAATATTAGGCATACTAATATTATCAAGAAAGGGATATTTACCTCTAAAGAAATCAGGCCATAACCACTGACCATCACGGATAACATCATTAACTTTAGTATTGAAATTAAAGCCCGCACGATGAATATCTCTAGATGAAATAGTGTTAGTTAACGGACTCTCCGGACACCACATATCCGACCATACCGATACCTTAGACCCATCACCAATCTTATACCAAATGAATTCCCTAATAATAGGCCTCAGTTGAAGTATTTTACGCCATCCCCACGTCATATTACCACGGCATGGAATCTCCCAAAAATTCCTACCTTTAAGCTTATATTCATGAATCCACTTCACCCAAAGAGATTCTTTGAGAATTAAGAGCTTCCAAATATGCGAGACCATGAGAGCCTTATTAAAGATATCCAATCGCCGAATACCCAAACCACCTTCATCTTTAGGAAGACAAACCACTTCCCAAGCCACTTTGGCCTTACCCTCCTTCATATCTCCATGGCACCATAAGAAACCACACATAATCTGCTCAATATCAAGCAAGACACAAGAAGGAAGCACAAAGACCGATGCCCAATAAACATGCATAGAATCGATAACAGATTGGACCAATTGCAGCCTACCTGCTGCTGATAAAGCTTTATTCTTCCAAACTTGCACACGAGTCCGCACCCTATCCACTAATTCACGACAATCTCTAATAATCAGACGAGATGAAACCAGGGGAACCCTCAAATACTTCACTGGAAGATGCCCCTCCTTAAACGGTAAAACCTGAAGAATAGAGATTCTTACATTATTCAGAACATTGCAAAAAAATGCAGTACTCTTTGGTAGACTAGGCGTAAGCCCCGAAGCATGTTGAAACTGATCCAATGCCTCCTTAATAACCATAGCCTAACTAACATCTCCATGCGAAAACAAGAACAAATCGTCAGCAAAACATAGGTTAATCAATTCCATATTCGAACAGTATCTATGAAACATGAAAGACTCAGCATCCCGAACCCTTCGTTTGAGCATAAGCGTTAAAACCTCCATAATCAATGTGAACAAATAAAGAGAAAGAGGGTCACCTTGACGAAGGCCCCTCCTACCTTTAAAATAACCATGAAGCGAACCATTGATGCTAATAGAAAACGATGTCGTAGTCACACATTCCATAATCCAATTCACCATACGATGATGGAAACCAAAACCAATAAGAACCTCACGAAGGAAATTCCAGTCCACAGTATCATAAGCTTTCTGAATATCCACTTTAAATGCACAACGAGGACTCCCACGATCCAAATGATAGTTATGCATCAATTCTTGTGTAAGTAGAATATTATCAGCAATATGACGTCCCGGAAAAAACGCTGATTGGTTTAGACTCACAAGGTCCTTCAAACTACCCTTAATCCGATTAGCAATAATCTTTGTAATGCATTTAAATAATACATTACAGCAAGAAATAGGACGATAATCATTAATCCTATTAGGGGCATTAGTTTTGGGTACAAGAGCAATAATCGTATGGTTTACCTCCTTAAGAAGTTTCCCATTAGAAAAGAATTCACAAACCGCATTAGTCACATCATTGGCAACAATATCCCATGACTCCTTAAAGAACGCAGCGGTAAACCCATCCGGACCTAGCGATTTATCATTGCCCGTATCAAACATCGCACGTTTAACCTCCTGACTAGTGACATCAGTAACCATGTCTAATGCAACCTCATCAGATAGCCGAGAATGAAACAGGTCAATCGTATTAAATCCTCCCGTAGCCCCCGCAAGACCAAGAAATGATTCATAATGTTCAACAAACGCCACGGCCACCTGCTCATTCTCACAAATAGTACCATCCAACCTAGTTACAACATCAATACGACTTCTACTAATTCGGCCTTTAACAGCCTTATGGAAGTAAGCAGAATTCGTATCCCCCTCTTTAAGCCAAGAAATTTTAGCCCTTTGCTTCAAAAAACGCTCCTCCATAAGTAGAGCCTGATTAAAAGACCCAACAGCCGTAGCTTCCATTTCACGCAAATCACCATTATTAGGATCCGCGTCCAAAGTAACCTGTAATTTATCAAGTTCCTCCCGCAACTTCGTGACATTACCATGAATATTACCTTTATCAATCAGTAGCTTCCGAAGGGGTTTCTTAAGATTTTTAAGCTTTTGTGTCACTTGAAACATAGAAAACCCACTAACATGCAAAGACCACCCATCCATAACCACCTCCTTAAACCGATCACTTTGAGTCAGGATATTGAAGAACTTGATCGGTCTAGGTTTAGGTTTCGTCATTGTAGGAATATTAAGCACAGCAGGAGAATGATCCGATATTCTATATGGCTTAAAAACAGCAAGAGATCCCACAAAAGATAGCCCAAACTCCAAATTAGCCATAACCCGATCAATCTTACGAAGTAAACCACCCTGGCCTTACGGTTTTTGGTTCCGTGTAAAATGTAACCCAGCATGCTGAACATCGGAAACCTCTATGTTAGCAACACACTCCCTAAATCCACGCTTAGCAATATCAATAGAAGACCCACCAGCAGACGAATCACCTAGCTGAAGAGCAGCGTTAAAATCCCCCAATAAACACCATGGTCTATCACGAACGTATACCTTATGAACGCCAAGATTACTCCACAAGATCCTACGCTGAATATACCTGTTGTGAGCATACACAAACGAGCAAAATAACTCCTTCCTTTCAAGCTTTAACCATACACGAGTATGAATGGTTTGATCATCCATGTTAATCACTACAACGTCAACGTCATTGTGATTTCAACCAAGAATGATTCTAGCACCCTTTACACATAACGAACCATTAGATGTCCAATCCCAATGGCGAAACACACGAGAACATAAAGACACCAAATTAGAGTTAGAAACATGGGATTCCAGAATAGCACAAATGGATAAATTATTCTCAGACATCACTTGACGAACTTCACTTTGTTTAGGGGAGAAATTCAAACCCCTTCTATTCCAGGAAGCGACATTAATCATGAGAAACCACCGTAACAGGAGTGCTTGCCCCTGGAGGTAATGAAGTAGTCACCTGTTTAGCATCCGGACCCTCCATGATAAGATTCTCATCCACCTCACTATCACTATCATTAACCATGTCTTCCTTAGCATTAGCATCCTCCCAATCTGTATCCCCTTCTTTATCCAAAGCACTAAATTTATTACCAAGGGCAACTTCCGTGTCCTTCCCAGCCCGCTGACTACTAGGAATAGTCCTATCCTTTGACGTCCCGACAGATGAAGTTGCTTGTTTAGCATTATTATTAGTTTTAGCCTTAGATGATCCCTTCTCCACAAGATGATATTGAATATTAGGCGCTGAATTACCCAGTTTAATACCGTTAATGGCCCGCGGCTGACGATAAGTATTATTCCTTCTTCTGGTGACATCAATAAAACCATCCCCTTTTACCGCAGCCGGTTTATCCACAACGACTGTTTTAGGCAGTCGTGGACAAGCCTCATTCTTGTGATCAAACACCATACATGTAGCACAGCGTGGTGGAGTCCATTCATATTCCACGTCAACAGTAGCTAGAGAATGCCCCTCCCCAACCCCACGCGGGATAGCAATCACCACCGAGTCTACCAAGTCCTTCTCAGCTAACACCTCAACAAGTGCACGTGCATACGTATTCCGCCCCCATGAACTCACACACATATTGCTTGTATAAGAGTCCAACATTATCGGTTTACCAATCTGCGTTGTGATCAAGCTCAATCCAATCTCAGAATAGGCCACTATAGGTACATGGTGGAGTTTGACCCACAATGGTGCTTTCTTAACCTCGTCCTTCTTCAGTAATGTAGTAGGAGTCCATATATTCAAGAATAACGGAACCAACCGAACTAACCACGGACCATTCTCTAACACTCGATCCATTCCATCACTCGATTCAAACTGAAAAAGGAAGAACTCCTCATGCAATTGCACACGCTTCAAACCATACTTAGCCCATGTATTCTTCACATAGTTTTCAACCAAAGGGAATGGCAATCTTTTCCCAATGAAATATCCGTACAACGTATGCTCAAACCGTGAATTAATTTCTTCCACCGCCTCCATGGGAAGGACAGTCGTTGCCCCTGGTACCACCTCCTCACTACGCAGCTCCACTATTTTAACAACCTTCTTCTGCTGTTGTTCCTGAACAATGGACGCAAACGAAGGTGTAGTATCATCGATACCTCCAAAACCCCTAACCGGTTTACGTGAAAACGTTCCTCCAGGTTTATTAAGCACATACTTCGCAAGAGATCTAACATCGACACCAGTTACGTTACCCAAATTGGTTTGAACACCCTTGTTACCGTTACGAACATCAACCCCAGCCATACCAGAATTGTTTTGAGAACCCTCGTCACCAGACATCTCCATCTCTCTAACCCACAAACAAAAACAAAAAACCTAACCCTAGAATGAAAAGGCGCAGTGAACACCACAAGAAAAAACCCTAGAAAACTAGGGTTTAATCCCACGCGAACAGACCTAAGCCCTAACCCACCTCCATGATTTCTAATCAACAGTAATAATTAATGCAGCACACAAAAAACGAAACCCTAATTAATGGCACAAACGAAACCCTAAAAAAACAACCAAAAACCCTAACCTAGGGAAACGGCACCCTAATAAAAATCGTTTAATACCTAAATCGCAAAGAAAAATATATAAAACCAATTGTTATAGGAGATTAGAACCGACTAAATTAGAATTTATTGGAATCGCGTGATGAGAATAGGGGAAGAGGGACCTTTTGCAATTTTAGCTTTCTTTTGGCCATGGCAAACTAGTATTTAAAGAGCGGGAATTTAACCCAAGTGTTGGTTTTGAGTTTTTGCGGGAGTCGGGGTTCATCCCGCCTACTCCAAAATGATTTTAAATGGTTCAAACGCACCCAAAATGGAATAAAAACGGTTCCGACTCGACTTAACACGAAATAAAATAAAAACTTCGAAAAATCCGAATATCGATCAATCGCTAATAAAAGATAAATTTCGGCCATCCGCCGGTATCGTAATCGTCATCGGTTCCTCTTAAATCATGAAACGTTAAAATTAAGACCTCCAACCTTGGTTTCAACTTAAACCGTCAAACATATTATCAACAAAAATTCTAAAAAATTCAAAAATATAGGTAAAATAGGATTAAATAGTGACGTTGATTTCTGGGGTGTTACATCCTCCCCTCCTTAAAGGAACGACGTCCCAGCGTTCTCCTCTTCTTATACTCACATTTCGTACCACTAGGACAAATGAGGATACTTTTCCCTAAAGAAGTCCTCACATTCCCACGTAAATTCAGTCCACGCCTAGAATTTCATCGTCACAAGAAATTCTATGAGAGTCCCATCCATAATCTCCACCGGCTTCTACGCTACTACAATCTATCTTCGAGTTGAATCTCATCCAGAGGAATCTCCAATTCCTTATCCGCTAAGCATTTCTCCAATTTCAACACATGAAACGCGTCATTCCATTCAGTAAATCCAACTTATATGCTATTGCCCATTCCGTTAGCGATCTTCAATGATTCGATACACCTCTAACTCAACTCCCCTTCCTTTCCAAACAAATTGCAAAATACAATTTCATATCCCATAAGAAACAAGAATTTCTTCTGTCGATCTCTCACAGCACACAAATGGTTCTTGATTCGCATCACCTTCTCAGTAGTCTCCGAATTCATCTCTGGTCCAGCCAACTAGCTTCATCTTTCTTCACTCCAATATGCCGGCGATCTACATTTCTCGTCCATTCGAAACCTCCAAATAGCGCTGCCTTAATACTCATATGATAACTGTTGCTTCACGATTCTACTGAAAACAAACGACATTCCTATTTTCCTCCAATTCAGTAACACACATCCGACCACGTCTTCCAATCCATAAAGCACATTTAGACTCTTGAGAATGATCTATTCGCTCTTGCCATCGGTCTCGACTTGATAGGTCGCACTCAATCTCACCAAATGCTTAACACACACTGAAGAAGTCTTCAAAACTCAGAAGCAAAAATACTGTCGCGCTCCAAAACAATCGATAGATGTACTCCACGTCGACACACGATCTCCTTCATATACATCTTCAAAATCCCTTCAATCAATCCACATTCTCCGCCGTCATTGAAACTCTAACTCTAAGAGGCCTTCCCCTTCCTTCCTACTAAGTACCATAGTACTCACATCCCGATTCTTCATAGTAAGCTTAGTCATTGGCGTCGCGATCAACGAAAATTCTCCGATGAATCACCAATAGTAACCAACTAAACCAAGAAATCATCTGACTTTAGCCGGCGTTGTTGGTACCGAGTAGTCTAAAATAGCCTCTGTCTTGGCAGGATCTCCACAACATCTTTGTTGTCAATCACATGCCCAAGAATATCATACCGAACCCAACCAAAACGCCTCAATCTAAGCGCGAAATAATGGTTCACTCCGAGAAATTTGGCATACTGCTTCTCTTCCTCCAACAATTCAAAATTGTTTTCAAATGCTCCTCAATTTCTTCTTGGCCCTTGGAATAAATAAGGATATCATCACTAATCATAATGACAAACTTATCCCATTTACGACTTGCACCCATCTACACGGTTCTCCAATCCTATAAATACAGCCATCGCATTCTTAAGACTAAAAGACATCTGCTGAAACTCACAACAATCACACCCGGTATGGAAAATCAGTTATAGGAATATCTTCCTCTCTAACTCATAGTTGGTGATAGTTCTGATCTCAAGTCGATCTTCTTTTTTTTTTTTTTTTTTTTTTGGTAAAGGGGATTTTCCCCGGTAAAATATATTACGCCAAAAAAACATTGAAGTACAAACGGATGTAGGTGAGTCCTAACATCACGGCCCGTTACATAGGCACCAGCAAACACAAAACAAATTGTGTAACAAACAAAACCCCACATAAGAAGACACCCCCTCTTATGAACTAACAAAATCAAGAATTACTTCCTACCTCGATGATGGAGCTGAATATCACGTAAAGCTTGAATTTCTCCAGGTAAATCACGTATCTGATCCGCATAATCATCATATTCATCATAATCCTCCATTTCAAGTGAATTACCACCCCCGATCGATGACATATACGCATTAAATTCATCTTGAGATGCAAACACCTCATCCTCATCGGAGTCACTAACATTACTGAGATCAAGATGTCCAAATGACAATTTAGGTTTACTAGACGAAGCTACATCAGCCCCTTCGTTTACATTGTTATCATTGTTCACCTCATGTACATTTGAAACATCACTAGTCATCGTCGTATCGTGGTGACTAGTATCAACCATATCAGCCCCATTAGCCACATCTAAAACCTTATCCTCTTCAATAAGTTTAGCAAACGAGTTCTTTAATTCCATTACATTGATATTGTCCTTAACATATTTCGGTTTAGAATTAGTAGTGGAATTAGTTGACTTAGACTTAGGTTTAGAAACAGCTCTATAGAACCAATTTGTTTTAGGTTTAAATCAGTTGGTGATAACCCGAATACCTTGTGTATGTACTCAAAGATTACACGAACCCATCAGTTATAAGGATCAAATAACACAAGTGTGTTAACTCATTTGATTTAGTCCTCTATAATTGATACACAGTTTGAATAATCTGTTCTTCTTCATAACAACACAACACTGGCGCCACACGAAACTAACTAGTCTATCCCAAAAATTACGTCGAACGATCTTGATTCTAAAAGCGTCAAATCTACATCAAACACATAATTCCCTAACTTCAAGGAACTCCCTTTTAGTATAGAATTAGTGCTAACTCTCTTTCCATCGGCTAATTACACATTACACTTAGTTGCTAACTCTATTGGTTCTTAATCGATAAGGCGACCGAATTTGTATATCTACAAAACTCCTATCTGAACCAGAATTAAACAATATACTAGCATAACAAGTATGTAGTAAAACGTACCGTTCACCACGTTAGGACCTTGAGGCTTGTCCACGTTTCCTACAGCATAAGCCAGAGGAGCAGCGTTTCCTTGTCGATTTCCAGCCTTAGGACAGTTTCCTTGTTTGTGTCCCTTTTCACCACATCCAAAACATACCATCACTCTTGTGGCATTTGCACCCGTCGCCACGCCTCTTGCTCGACATTCCACCGCCCTATGCCCTGCCTTTCCACACTTGTTACATGCGGGAGGGCAATTCCCCACTTCATACAAACTACAACGGTCACATTTTAGATTGACCTTGTTTCCTTTTGGCATTGTGGCAGCTCTTACTCCATCATTCCTCCTTTGATTAAATTGCTGATTTATGTTAGCACCTTAGGTGTTATTGCGGTAACCACCACGATTCTGACCTTGTGCTTGACTTGCTTGAGCTGTCTCCCATTTCCTCTTGTTACCTTCAGCCACACTATCTTTCTTGTCTTGCAATTTCACATCCATTAGAGCATGAGCCATTTGGACAACTTCATCAAAAGATTTCGGCTTTGACGAAGTAGTCTCACCCTTTATGTTGCTTGACAATCCTTTGATGTATTGCTTTATCTTTTTGCGGTCATCCGCAAAAGTATCGGGGCACAACAAGCTCAAGTCATTAAATCTCCTTGTGTAAGCAGTGATGTCATTGTTTCTCAACACTAGATGCCTCAGTTCATCCTCTAACTGACCCAATTCCTCTTCAGGACATAACTTCTTAGTCAAAAGCTCCTTTGTAACATCCCAAGTCCTCCCATTGGTCACTACAAGCCCAACAGTAGCTACTTGATTGTTCCACCAACTCAAAGCGTCATCAAGAAAAGTAGCAGTCGCGAACTTCACTTTATTAGCCTTAGAGCACCCACTTATTTCAAACGTACTCTCAATCTTCTCCACCCGAAGACGAAGTTCTAAAGCTCCTCCAGTCCCACAAAATTGCGTAGGTCCGCACTTCATAAAACTAGCATAAGAACAATCCTTTGGGACTTGTTGTCTTCCAGCATTTCCACCAGCATTGCCACCTTGGCCTTGAATTCTAGCTGCACGATCCGCTTCAAGAGCATTAGCAATCGCCTCTTGAATCATAGTGTTCACCCGCTCAGTTGTCAACTTTGGAGGCATGATTAACAATTAGTCACACAATGGTTTGGTGATAACAGAACAATGCCCACAAACTCCTTCCCTTACACGTCACTGCAATGACAGGTAAAGAAAACAAAGTAAGTATACACATCGATATTAAGAAGGATTTCTTTTTCAAGACATAATATAAGTACCACAAGCACAATCAACGAATGCTACAAATATTCATCAACCCAATCACAAAAGAGCTAGTAAAGACACATCATAGATCATGAGAGGTAAACATTGATTGCATTGATATCAACAAAATTGTGACAAGATATGCCACTACAATCATTCACCAAATAAAACTTAAAGTCATTAAGTTCTACCATAATGCCATAATCCAGAAGTCTGAAATAGTTCCATTACAACGAGGAATAAAAATGTAATACAGTAACTAATCACGTGATGATCCACATGATCTCTTTGATGGTCGTTCGTCCTTGTCATCTTCTTCCTCTGGCTCTTCCTCAAAATCCTCCATCTTTTCCTTACCCTTCGACGTAGTTCCCTCATCAACCTTCCTCTTTCCCTTCGAAGTAGAGCCTTCACCTGATGGAACCATACGCTGAGCTAAATACAACATATCCTCAAAAGTATATTACTCGCCAACTTCTGGTGGTTCGACCATGAAATGTGTGTTCGCATACTTTGGATCACTTTGAAACTTCCATGCATTCATCAAGAAAGGTCGTACTCGAGCCTCCCAACATCGAAGACGATCAAACATGACACGATCTCCCTTGATTCCTTCAAACTCAGTACACAGATTCTCTACAATCATTTTCAACTTTGCCATCTCCATCCTTTCACGATCCCTAGTTTTGTTAGCCCTCTTCACACCTGAATAGAATCTATGAAAAGCCTTCTCATTTTTCTGAAACCTCTTAATCATAATGGTCTCTACCACATACCTATCATACAACAGTCGATCGAACTTCTTCAAACAATGCTCCGTGTTACTTTAGATCCTTGGTCCAGGACAGTTGACCCTTGCTATGTTCTCGTGGAGAGAACGAGCATTAACCGCAGTACTAGAATCAGCTTGATCATCATCACTACTATCACGAGCAACTACTGGAAAACCCCTCCAATAAGCATCACATGTAGGTGTAGCAGAACGAGAACGAGCAGGTTGTTGCTCAGTCTGTCCAACCGCAGCCACAGGAACTTCATCCTCCTCATGATCCTCTTCCGGTTCCTCATCACTGTCAGTCTCATCCTTTCTAATTTCATTCCTTTCAACCTCATTCGGTTCAATCCATCCATTTTCTCCTTACGGGTTAGGAGCATTAGGTCCACCTTTAGCCCCTACAACGTACTTGTCTCCATTGTCTTTCGGTGGTAAATCTGCCATTTTTGCAAAATACAGAAAGTTCAAGGGTATATAAGGTCATTATCCCAAAATTATATATATACATGCATGCACATGCAATGCAAATGTAGTACGTAATCCAATATGTAAAAATAAAAAAAATGATAGCCATGCAAATGCAATGCAAAAATTACGATGTCAAGTACTCCGCGTACGTTCACAATACCTCCATATAATACCATAGTACCATAGTAATTACTTAATAATTATTCAGGGATCATTTCATTTTCAAAAGGGATACATCTCAAAATAAAACAATGCTAAAAGAAATCTTACCGGATCCACGCGGGATAGTTGTGTGCTTTGGAAACAAAATACTTACGACACCAAAGTTATAGTTTAGGATATTTTCAAAAACGACCTAGTTCTCTTTAACTTGTGGCTTTGATTACTAATCTCTAACACCCCCAATTTACCTTGCACAGCGGAATATCACAATTGGGTGTTAGTCAAAGAATCATCCCACACAAGCCATATTAAACGACTCAAAAAAGACGTTTTAAATATAAGTAATTTAAAAAACATGTTAAATTACAACAACAACATAAATTGTCTAAAAGTTTCCCCACCCCAAAATGTAACAGAGTAGAGTTAGGTCCCCACAAATTTCAACCCGTTTAAAACCAACCCCATTGTTTACAAAACATACAAGAAATACAAATTGTCTTTACTAAAAGGGAGGAAAAACAAGTTTGACCATCCATAAGCCACAACAACATCCATTGCATGCTCCGCCTCTATCATCCTTGATTACCTGAAACACATGCTTAAAATCGTCAACAACTAATGTTGAGCGAGATCTATAGGTTTTACAAAATCACAAGTTAAACATAAGTATAAAAATCATTCACGATCATTCAATAGTATGCAGATCATTACAAACTATCATTGGGTATTACTCATTATAGCATAGGCTATTTAATTATGTTTAAGCTTATGACACCGAACCCATAAACTAATCACCCGCGCCAAATGCCGGCGTGATTTAAGTGAAACCATTGCCCCTCTTAGGTATTTGTTGCCAATCATACCTTTTTCGTGACACAAGTTATCCAACCGCAGAGGGTACTCAACGTACTAACTCTTCTCTAGGATAGGGTCGTCAACCTAATAGTACCGCCAATTGTTCAAGCGGCTATTTTCAATCCACACTAGGATCAAACAATAGTTAACGGTTCATGAATTTAGGGTCTTTGGCAACTAGCTACTCAACATAATTCAAAACATCTTTTGGGTCCAACAATCATTCATGACTTATGTTCCTTTTCATTTAAATAGCATGTATCCCCCTCGCGGGTAAAATCATTTAAAATACAGTAAAGAGCGAGGCTATAGACTCACCTTAAGTAGTAGTAGTAGTAGTACGAAGACGCAGACGGAAAACAGTCACCGACGATGAGGACGCCCCTTGAATTCAATTACAACACCTAGCAAACAAATCGCGTAATGAATCAACACTTTAAAGTACATTCGAGTACTGTATTTATAAAATTAAGAACACTAAATGTTTAAACTCACACCAAAACCCCAACCAAGTGATATTTACTAGACACATCCATTGTTATACGTTATTAAAGCATTTACTCGATTTATAATTCTGCTGGTACATACCTAATGTACGGACTGAATTCTGATACTTAAACATCACGAATTTTTACGAAACTCGCTGTAGACGTCATTTACATCATGTAAAAAGCTCATAAAAATTTTCATAAAAAGATATCACTTTTAAGTCACGCTGCCCAACACTTTCTAACCTTGAAAATCCGGACAGATTTGCACTCTGATGTTGCAAAACCAATTTGACTCACTTAACCATTTCCATTTTCAAAACCAAAACCTAAGTTTGAAAATAGACTCATAAACTCAAGTTTTGAGCTAAACAACAGCCCTAAATCATTTTTAAAACTCTACTTATAGTACCTGAGATTTGACCTAAAATCGAACATAAATTCGGATTACGTCGAATTTCATCTCCCGGTACACAAAACTTTAAACTATCGTAACTTTTGACTCGTTTGGAGCTACAAGCTCAATCTTAAATCAAATCAAAGCTAAACAGAATCTCACAAATCTATCCTATAATAAAATTTTGGACTCAAACTTAACTTTAGGAAAAATAGCCTTGAAAAATCTGATTAAAAATAGCACTTTGCAAATCACGTTTCTACCCATTCAAACTACTCCTATGATCCTAAAATCATCTATCAACTACCCTAACACTTCAACAACATCCTAAATCACTTGAATAATTCATTCACACAAAAACCCATTTCAAAAAAATGTACATGCAATCTAACCAACAAAAAGAAAAATCATCTAAACAAGTATTTAAACACAAACCCATAAGCTAAATACATCAAAAATCAAAATCAACAAACACCCCCCCTTTGGCCGTGGGGTTTAAAGAACAAAAACACCAAAAAAAATATTTTTCAAGCCTTTTTAATTTACACTCCATGTTTATATAGACTTTTCATAAACATAAACATAAGATTCTTAGATCAAAACCCACTTAATTATGAAAAATAATTTTTGAAAAATTAATGTTGATGCATGTATGATTTGAGTGTTTTTTTTTGTAACCGTGATTTCCGACTCATTGGCCGACTAATCCAGGGGGTTTGAGCCCACCGCCACACAGACTTAAACCAGGTAAAACCCTCACTTTTCAGGAGGTTGGCGTGGCCACTTCAAGGTTGTTTGCACCTAGTAGGAATTGAACTTGAGACCTCACACACTTTGGAGTGATAGCCACAAATCTTTTTGCCACTAGGCCACCCTTGAGTGGTTATGATTTGAGTGTTTAGAATCACTTACAATGATGAAATAAAGGTTGGTCTATGATTAGTTTTTCCAAAAACCAAAAAAAATGGTGGTGATGTGATGGTGGTGGTGTAGCCGTCGGCTAGAGAGAAGAGAGGGAGAGAGTGTGAAATTTTTTTTTGGTGAAAATGATTTTTTTGTGTTTGTTTGTTTGTTTTGAAAGTTTGGGATGGACATTTTTGCAATTGTAGCTTTCTTTTGGCCTTAATGGCAAACTAGTATATAAAGAGCGTGAATTTAACCAAAGTGTCGGTTTTGAATTTTTGCGGGAGTCGGGGTTCATCCCGACTACTCCAAAATGATTTTAAATGGTTCAAACGCACCCAAAATGGAATAAAAATGGTTCTAACTCGACTTAACACTAAATAAAATAAAAACTTCGAAAAATCTGAATATCGATCGATCGATAATAAAAGATACATTTCGGGCATCCGTCGGTATCGTAATCATCATCGGTTCCTCTTAAATCGTGAAACGTTATAATTAAGACCTCCAACCTTGGTTTCAACTTAAACCGTCAAACATATTATCAACAAATATTCTAAAATTTCAAAAATATACGTAAAATAGGATTAAATAGTGACGTTGATTTTTGGGGTGTTACACGATGATCAAGAGTTGGAGGCACATTATGTGTATATGGCAAAGATTCAAGAAGTTATTCTAGAGCCTTCTGACAATTCTTGACCTATCTTTGATACTGAGCCAATTGAAAAGGTACCATCATACGATAACTATAATGTGTTTGCTAATGAACGACCACATCCTGAGCAACCTGAAAGCATCAATGACATATATGTAATGGACACGGAGGATAGAAATATCTCTACGGATTCACCGCATATGTGTAATGATGACAGCAATGCTGCTCAGGATACTGACTCGGATGAGGACCGTGATTTGCTTGCGTCTATTATTAATTCTTTAAAACATGAAATTGAGGAAAACAAATAGGCTAATAAACGTTTGAAGCAAGTAAACACATCCTTAGCCGAGGAGATAGACAGGCTTAAAGAGTGTGATTATGTAAAAGAAGCTGATCGACGAGTTGCAAGAGCTAATGGTTTGGTATATGAACGTAAGGTGCTCAACGAACAATATTGTTCTGAAGTAACACATGAAATTCATATGTCAAAACAAAAGATATCAGAACTGGAAGAACAACTGCTGCTACATAAAATCCAAATTTCTAAATTAGAGTCGGTTAACAAAGAAAAAACTGAGCTTTATAAAACTCGTGAAGAAAAGGACATTGAAAAAATTCTTGCTTTTGGCAAAGAGAGTCGACACGTTAAACAACATTGTTTACAAAACGGGTAAATCTATTCAAACTATGAACATGATCAATAGAAATATGAAAACGAGTTTTGTTAAGCCTGACTATCTCAAGAATATTAAAAGTATCAAGCCTACTCTTTATGATATTGGTTGTCATAATGATAATCTTGCCCTTATGCTTTCCCCTGACTGCGACGAAATCATTCGTCATCAAGAAGAAAGTCGATCGAACTTAAGTGATTTGATAAACCTCTCTGATTCTAGTAATTATATTAAGTTTGTTCCTCAAAAAGAACTTTCAAAAGAACAAAAGATGTTTACAAATGTTTCACCAACGAGTCATGAAACGGAAAAGAAAGTTTCTTTAAAAAGGGGTTTCAAAAAGCAATCAATTTTGTTAGAAAAACAAATTTCGGATGAAAAACGTAAATGGGATGAGAAAAGTAAAAGTGTTCAGCAATTTGAGTTTAAAGGGGTTTTAAATTTGTACAAAGTTGTTGTCGATTATGAAAAAGTTTCTAGAGATACCGTTTGGAATATTAAACCTAACCCACAAGTTGAAGTCGTCATTCAACAATGCATTGTTCCAACTATCGATGATCTTTCAAATAATGTGGAAATGTTTTATAACACTCTCACTGAGGAAATGATAACTGATTTAAGATATGTTAAATCTCTTGAAGATGAAGTTGATTTTCTTCAAACTAAATTAAAGACACAAGAACACCAACTTTCTAACGAAACTGATCGACTTTCTAAGGAATACTTTTATGTTGACCATATGAATGTTATACTTGGTGTGTATACCGATCTTGATCAATATTGTCATGTAGCATGTCTAGTCTCAGAAACCGACGCGAAATGTCAAAATCTTGAAGTTGAGCTTTCGAAACAAATTCAGTCATATAAAAAACTTTTGAAAAGTTTTTCCCAACTTGAGAAACACTCCATTTCTCTTGAACTTACTTTACAAAAAGGTGATAAATCTCATAATCATAAAAAGTGTGAAGAACTGGCAGCTTCTTCGGTTCGTCAATTGAATGAAAAAGGTCTCCAAATAAATGATTTGAAAGCCCAGCTACAAGAAAGGGACATAGTCATCAGTGAGTTACAAAAACTCATTGAGAAAATGAAAGGAAAGTCTGATTTGGGTAAATCATCCGTCGTTCGTCAACCGAATGCGGTTTAATGCCCTAAATCATTTGTTTTGGGGAAACCCCCATAGACTATGCCTAAGCTAGGAAATGATAAGAGCACAAATGTGATAGCTCCAGGAATATATAAGATGAACACCAGGCCACTCAAACTGGAACATCGCGGTTACCTCAGTATATTAGGAAAACTAATCAACGTGTGTCTTCTTCTACAGGAGTAATTCCCATTAATAGCGTTAGCGGACCACAGCTTAAGAGCACTAGAATGCAAGATAAGGGCATGCCTAACAATAGTCAAGGAAAGAAGTTGGAAGTAGAAGACCACCGTAGGAATTTTAAGTTTTCTAAGAATAAAACGTTGTAACTACATGTAATGACGGTTTGAATGTTAAGACCTCGAATGTTGAATTTGCTTGTGTTAAATGTGGAAAATGTCTTCGTACTTTCAATCATGATGTTTGTGCTTTTAATCATAATGGTGTGAATGCTAGAACTAAGAAGCCTATTCTTGTGCCCAATAGTACTAGAAAACCCACAAGAACTTTCAACCAATCCATTGATCAACCACTTAAGAAACTAAGTGCGTTAGAATCCACTACTCTGCGTAAACAAAACAGATTAAAGAAGCTTTATGAGAACATGATTTTTTTTGGGTAAAAGGGTATTCATACCCCGGTAAAATATATTACGCCAAAAAACATTGAAGTACAACGGATGTAAGTGAAATCTTACATCTCAGCCCATTACATGAGCACAACCATGCACTTTCTGTGCAACAAATGAAGCCCTAATAAGAATGACATGCCATTCTTATAGACTAAACTAGTTAAATTAAGAAAAACTAAAGATAAAACAAATAGAATCCCAAATTCCTAACTTAAGCCACATCTTCACTAGACTGCAATGTGTAATATTCCAGGAAACCATCAACTTGGTACCTTTTCATCATAGAACAACATACCAATAAAGAACCAAAGACCACATGTAGCAAATCGCACTCCATGCATATGTCTTCATGCAACTTGTTGTGGATATCAAACAGGATTCAATGTATTGAGACGTAATACACAACAAGACCATAACGAAGCCATTAGACAATCGAACACTAATTGACCTCGACATCCAAATCACTATACACCACTAGGTATAGCAAGCTAAGTCGCAAACAACGAACACCATAACCATATCAGCCATAAGAATACGATTGCATTACGACCACATAACCATCTCCCCCAAGAACCCACTAAACGACACACCCTCATAACAACGCAGCATGCCAGCCGCACACGCCAATTACCTCATATACAGAAAATATAAGCACCACACTCACAAGTTCACCGCGATGCCGATCATAACTATATGCATGATAGATATTCGGATCAGACACCAATGTTGCAAACAAAACAAACCCTAAGATCAGACCTGGTATACGAAACCCTAATATCTAGGGTTTTAAGGGATCCAGTAGTGTTATACAAACCATTAACGAAACCCAAAGAGTTGCGTCACGACGAACATAAAATCAACCAGTAAAAACGGCTACATAACAAAACCCTAAAAAAGGATTTGAACATTGAACTCTCGAGCCCAACGTGGCCATGATCCCATATGATAAGAGTGATAACAGGATCAATAACCAAATCAACAACCACGACACCTTCAAGAATTTACAAGAAAATTCGAAACCCTAGAAATTAGGGTTTGGTTATACGCGGCTGATTAGGGGCGACACCCAAGGATATGATACCAGCAGATTCGACCTGCCCCTCCCCAAAAGATCAGGTCCTCTAAATCGATTGCATACCACCAACAGGTCAACCGGTTTTGAAATCAGATTAAGGCTTTATATGAATCCTAAAATTAAGATTAAAACAAAACCCTAACACAAAGATCAAAAACCATATTGAACGTAGATGATAGAGAGGCGATTATAGTGGATACATATGGCCGAAAAAAAAAGGGGAGGGGAGGCGGGTGATCGCCCCTAGAAGGGAGAAAAAATTAGGGTTTTTTGGTGAGGAATATGAGAACATGATTAGGACATGTACACGGGGGTATTTGAGATTTACACCACCCGGATACAAATGGATACCTAAGTTAACCACTTTAGTAATTGGGTCTATGAATATCAGCTTGCCTCTAGGATTTGCATCTAGGCCCACTAATATTTTGGAACCCGCTTCTATCAAGGGATCCCATTTGTCAAATGCTACATTGTCTCCTGATTCTCATGCAGCTCGTCGAAATCATTCTATTCATCATGGACTCCGGGTGCACAAAGCACATTACGGGCAATCTCAAGCTTCTTAGTAACTTCGTGGAGAAGTTTCTGGGTACGGTACGGTTTGGAAATGATCAGTTTGCACCGATACTCAGATATGGAGATTTGGTTCAAGGGAATATCACAATCAAACGGGTTTATTACGTCGAGGGACTGAATCACAATTTATTCTCGGTTAGTCAATTTTGTGATGCGGATTTGTAAGTGGCTTTTCGGAGAACTACTTGCTATGTTAGAGATTACGATGGGAATGACCTTCTTACAGGTTCTTGTGGTTATGATCTCTACACAATAACTCTTCAAGACACATCTTAAACAAATCCAATTTGCTTAATGGCTAAAGCTTCATCATCTCAATCATGGTTATGGCATCAA
Organism: Glebionis coronaria; assembly: GCA_025667525.1. NCBI lineage: Eukaryota > Viridiplantae > Streptophyta > Magnoliopsida > Asterales > Asteraceae > Glebionis > Glebionis coronaria. Next base: position 341,223,307 of record CM046877.1, read on the forward strand.
CGATTGTCACATCTCAACTTTGACACCATCAACTTGCTTTCAAAGAATGATATTGAACTGGTCTTCCTAAGTTAAAATTCTTTTTTTTTTGGGTAAAAGGGACTATCCCCGGTAAAATATATTACACCAAAAAACATTGAAGTACAGATGGAATGTGGCTGAAATACCACATTAACCTCAAGCTAAACGCTTGATAAACGCCTACAACGATGTATATGACATGCCATATACATTTACACACCTAAAAAATAGAACAAAATAAAATCAAATATTTATTCTTGTCTTCATTTAGCTTTATCCCTCTTGTCATGATATAAGTATGCAGCTTCATCATAGACATTCTCAACCTCTTCTACCTCCGAATCAGATTGATTTAGAATCTCAAAGCTATTTGATGTACCAACACCACCCTCATTCCGACTAATATTATTCATGAAACCTGCCTTAAACGTTGCTGGAAATTCAGAATTAGAATCTGGATTATTCGTCCGTTTAGTAGGATTAATTGGAGTCACCGCAACAAGGGCCGGTCCACTCTTAGTAGAAGACGCACTCGTACCGGCCTTTGGTATCGATGGAGCATTCTTATTATACTTGGAGGTTGAACTAGCTGGTAAATTGACTTTAGGAACATAAAGAGGTTTACTACCAACCTGGAAACCTCCATTCACGCTGCCATTAGTCTTTTTACCTCTCTTCTTCTTACGTTTTACATTCTGAAAACCTTCCTCCTTTTGCTCATTGACCTTGCTAAGATCAGCAACTTGCGTAGCCATAGGGCAAGCCGTAAGAATTTTAGGACAGCACGTGTTATCATGGCCAAAAGTATAACATTGGGAGCACCGTAATGGCGTCCATTCATACTCAATAGTAACCGTCTCATTTGAATATCCAGACCCATTTGATAAAGGGACACCAAAAGTTAGCATTTCCAATGGTTCATCTCTAGCACTGACTTCAATCAAGCACCGTGCATAACTACTTCTTCCCCACGATTCCCTACACATGTTAGTCGTGTATGCATCAAGCATAACAGGCTTACCAACATGGGAAGCAATAATGCTTAACCCATCTTCCGAAAATACCTGAATTGGCACATTATGGATTTTAACCCACACTGGCAAACTTGTAAGTTCTTCCTTTTCCAATCTTGTATCAATTGACCATTCTTTAAGCACTATTGGAACCTTACGTATCATCCACGGGCCATTTTCAAGAACATCCTCCAACCCCTTATGCGAACTGAATTTAAAAAAGAAAAACCCTTTCGCATTTAACATGATACGAGTAAGCCCAAACTTACCCCAATTTTGTTTAACAAAGTACTCCACAACTGGGTATGCAAGCCGTTTACCAATAAAGTACCCATATAATGTGTTCTCAAATCGAGTTTGTACCTCATTGACAACTTGAACTGGCATGCAAAACTTGATACCCTCATCATTGCTCGTAGGAACCTCCATGTATCTAAAGTTAGCCTTAACATTGCTGCTTTCACTCCTCAAAGAATCCAAACCATTACCCTCCTGATTGTTACAGACAATAGGAGCTGTATTCAATGATGGCTGCATCAAAACAGAACCTATTAAAGGGACAACAACACTAGTTGGGGATTTCAAACCCCCGTTTCTATACGCATCATTCAGTGACGGGAATGCAGCAACTTGTGAAACCTGTGCTCCAACATGATTCGAGACCCCTTCTACCACAGCCGGGCTTATACAAACCCTAGCATCACATGGATTCATATCAGAAATCCTAGCTGTATCATTATGACTAGGCAGCACCACCTCATCATTAGGGTTTTGTACATCACTCATATTAGGAGCTGGATCCAAATCACTAATATTGTTAGCTTGAGAATGTGATTTGTTTACGCCAGCCACATTCGACATCAAAGATGTCTCAAAACTAGGGTTTTGATTCTCAGCCGACAGCGACGCAAGACCAAGTCCTCTATTTTCATTATTAGACAAAGAGATCTCATGAATACTCGATTCTCTTAACCGTGCCATACGCTCCTTAAAACCCTCCCAATCAATCGGACAACCTTCATTCTTCATCACACGCTCTCAATCTCAGGATACTCAAAAACAAGCCCACATAAAATAACAAACCCTAGTGACGGCTGCGCTCAAAAAATATGAACCCTAAGTCTGAATCAAACAGCCCGATAGTCAATGCTAATCACAAGGATAACACCAACATAGGCTGCTTAAATAAAAAACAAGGATTCACGTTTTTGATTGCAAATGAAAAAAAAAAGGCGGCTAACCCTAATCTAATTGAATTCTAAATCTGTGATTCAGGATCAAATATAATCCTAATATATTCTTAATCAAACGATCAAAAGTAATATCAGAAAAACAATATGATCTCAGATTCAAAAAGAAGAACGAATTAGACAAGGAAGGGAGGGAGGCTGCCATTTTTAGGGTTTTGTGTGTTTTTTGCCATTTTTTAGGAAGGGAACGAATTAGACAAGTTAAAATTCTTCAAAGATCATCTTTGTTCTTCTTGTGAGTTGGGGAAAGCAAAACAAAAGTCTTTGAAAACGAAGACTACCCCATGCTCAAAGGGACGATTGGAACTTCTACACATGGATTTATGTGGTCCCATGCGTGTAGAGAGTATTAACGGGAAAAAGTATATTCTCGTGATTGTTGATGATTACTCCAGATACACATGGACTTACTTCTTAAGGTCCAAAGATGAAACACCGAAGGTTCTCAAAAACTTTCTCAAGATGATACAACGCAATCTTCAAGCTTAAGTCTTAACGACATATAGATGTACTGAATTTTTGAACAAGACTCTGCAAGCCTACTTTCAAGAAGAAGGCATCGAACATCAAACTTCAATTGCTCGAACTCATGAACAAAACGGCGTTGTCGAAAGACGGAACCGTACTTTGGTTGAGGCAGTTCGAACAATGCTTTCTGCATCAAAATTACCACTATTCTTCTGGGTTGAAGCAATTGCAACTGCCTATTATACTCAGAATCGTTCTCTCGTAATCCCTAGGCATGAAAAGAAACCTTACCACATCATCAATGGTAGGAAACCAACTGTTAAATTCTTTCACGTATTTGGATCTTTATGCTACATTCTTAAAGACGGTGAGAATCTCGACAAGATGAAAGAAAAAGGTGATGCATGTATTTTTGTGGGGTATGTTACATTGTCGAAAGGATATCGGGTCTATAACAAGAGAACAAGGATTATTATCAAAACAATTCATGTGAAATTTGACGAATTGCCACAAATGGTACTTGATGACAACAGCTCAAGTCCCGCATCTCAATGTCCAGCAATGGCACCTACACAAAATAGTGTACGTCCCGTGCAAGAGCGTCAAGAAAGTACTCCTACAGCAGACTCGACGGATACGACACAAATTAATGAGTTGGTTGATTTATATGATCCAATGTTTGATGAATATTACTATGGAAACAATCAAGTTGTGTCAAATCCTTCCGCTGTCAATACTGCTGATGCACCCGAACAAAGTCAACAAGACACAACTGCATATACTTCAGCTACAGTTGCTCAAGAGACGATTCCATTGGATACTCAACAAACTCAAGAAACCATCATACAAACAACATCACCAACCGTCAATGCTGCAGGAGGAAACAATAATCAAGCAGTCGATGCACAGTCTGACGAAGAAGAATTTATTAACCCATTCGGTACACCAGTATGCGAATTCGGAGAGTCTTCTACTCAACACGTTGATCCGTCAAACATTTACACATTCTATCAACGATATCCATCCACTCACCATTGGACTCGTGATCATCCATTGGTTCAAGTAATTGGAAAACCTGCACAACCGGTTCGAACACGTAGACAACTCGAAACCGATGGCGATGTATGTATGTATGCACTCACCGCGAGTTTCACTGTACCTACAAACATCAAACAAGCCATGACTGATCACGCGTGGATTGAATCAATGCAAGACGAACTTCATCAATTTGAAAGACTTGGAGTATGGGAACTTGTCGACAGACCATATGGAACATCGGTTCTCGATTTTAAATGGATCTGGAAAAACAAATTCGATGAAGAACAAACAATCATCAAAAACAAATCTCGTCTTGTGGTTAAGGGATACCGTCAACAAGAAGGAATAGATTTCGATGAATCATTCGCTCCAGTCGCTCGTTTAGAAGCATTCAGGATATTCCTTGCTTATGTTGCACATAAGGGCTTCACGGTTTATCAGATGGACGTTAAAACTGCTTTTCTCAACGGTCATTTGAAGGAACAAGTATATGTGAATCAGCCGGAAGGATACGTTGATCCTCATCATCCTGACAAACTCTACCGTCTCAAGAAGGCTGTATATGGACTTAAACAAGCTCCAAGGGCGTGGTACGAAGAACTATCAAACTTCTTGGTTTCGAAAGGATTCTCCAAAGGTTCTATTGATCTTATTCTATTTATTAACAAATATAGGGATGACATACTGCTGGTGCAGGTTTATGTTGATGACATTATTTTTGGTTCTACAAACCCAAAACTTTCAAAATGTTTTGAAAAACTAATGCACAACAGATTTGAAATGTCAATGATGGGGGAGCTAAAATTCTTTTTAGGCCTCTAGATTAATCAATCCCCACGTGGTATCTTTATTAACCAAGCTAAGTATGCTCAAGAGATACTTCAAAAGCATGGTATGACCTCATGTGCTCGCGTTGGTACACCTTTGTCAACCTCATCCCTAAATGCTGACTTGTACTCACCTCCCGTAGATCAAACACGATATCGCAGTATGATCGGGTCTCTCATGTACCTTACAACCAGCAGGCCTAATATTCATCATGCCACATGTTATTGTGCACGTTATCAAGCCAGACCTACTAAAAAGCACCTCAAGGAGGTTAAACGTATCTTTCGGTACCTTAAGAATACCATTCACATGGGACTCTAGTATCCGAAGGAAGCCGGTTTTCAATTGCTTTTTCAGATTCTGATCATGCAGGTTGCCTTGATACTAGAAAGATCACCCATGGTGGCGTATGATGAGACAACTTTTATACATAGTCTCATCTTCCAAATAGGGCTTAAAATGCATTAAATATCATCAAAATACCCAAATATATGCTTGTGTTTGTTGCTTGTGTATTTTAGGTACGGATATTGAGATAATGACAAAAGATCACAAGAATCATGCAAAAACGAACACGGGAAACGAATCCGCACAATGAACCAAGCCCTAATGAAGACTTTCCCAAGATCAACCCTTGAAGATTTGAAGAATTATGAAGAAGGGTCCTCCAATTATGAAGACTTGACACTTTATACCCTTGTATCCTCATAATTACAAGTTTGGTCCCTAAAGTTTGTCAAAATTACAAAAAGGGCCCTTAACTTTGAAGAAATGGCAAGTTTAGCCCCTCAATAAAGCTAAATTGTCAACCAATATCATCCACAAAGTCAAATATATCATGAAGTCCTTCAAAGTACAAGAAATGACAAGTTTGGTCCTTTGAAAATCTCAAAATTACACAAAGGACCCTCAACTTTCAACATTTGGCAAAAATGGTCCCTCAATCATCAAGACTTGGCAATTTCAGTCCTCCAAAATGTCAATCAAACAAGTCAAGACCATTGTCTATGAAGAAAATGCCAAAACATCCCTTTAAGAATCAACAAATGGCAAGAAATACCCCTGAAATTACTTTACAAAACTTTTTGGGGCAAAAGTGTGAAAATTAAAACTTCAAATACAAAGGAAAACGAGTTTGGCCAGTTTTGTTTACAAGTGACAAGAGAAAAAGAAACAAGGGACTAATTTGGGCAGACAAGAGAACTTACCTAGACCACTCCTGGGTTGCCACGTGCCCCACTTGCTTCCCTCCACCAATGAAACTACACCTTTTGTCCACCTCAGCTATCCACTTAAACCGGGTATAACTAATCTTGAATTAGTTTAATATTTTGGCGCTTAACATCTTTAAAACCCAAACCAGATTAAAACGTGTTACTATTACTCAAGAACACAAATTGGGGATTATTGACTAAGAAAGAATTAAGCTGCCATCACCTCCAGATTTAAGATTAAGTGGATACTTAACACAACCCAACCTTAAAAATGGACACCTCATCACCCCATTTGTCTCCTTGTGTCTCCCCTGCTCCACACCCATGCATACTGCCAAAAAGATGGCCACAATCCAACGTCCCACATTCAAGCTTACATTTTAAGCTTTGTGTGAGCCCTTTGATCACATTCTCATGACAGCTATCACCATAAAACGCCAATTCAAGTCACATGAAGCCAAGATTTTCTAGAAGCTACAAGGGCAATTTTGGGACTTCACAACTAGGGTTTATGTATTTTTCAGCTTTCTTAGGTCACATGTAAGGCTATATATAAAGCCCTTAGGTCTCATTGAGACGTTTGCTTTTTGATTTTTCCTTGGTTCAAGTTTCTGTAAATCCTATTTCTAAGTTAATGAAATTGAGTTTGAAATCTTGAAGAAAAGTCATTGGCCAATCTTGTTTACTGCTTTCATTTGTTATATGCTTTGTAGTTCTTAAAGTTCAAAACCTGTTTTCAAAAGAGGAGTGTGCAAAATTTTGCATATTTCCTCATTTTCTTGATATTTTGCTAAGTCTTGTTCCAATCTCGGAATTCTTGGGCTATAGGGCTGATCATAGCATCCTAACTGAGTTGGTTAAGGTGTGGTGAGGCTTATAACTTGTGGCTTGTTCTTGCTTGAATCTGTTTATTATACTTGTTTTAGTGTTAATTGATGCTTGGTTGGCCTGAAATCTCATTGTGCTTTTGAAAATTTTGATTTGAAAAAGTTAAAGGGGTGTTTGGGTCTACTGGTTTATGCTTGTAATTTGTTTTTGTGCTAAGGGAAATTGTTGTTTATGCTTTGTATCTGCTATACCTTTGTTTGAGAGTGTTTTGCTGCAAGTTTTTGGGTTTGAACTCTTGAATTAATCAATCTGCTATATAGACCTTGTTTCTGCCTGTTTTGACCTAGGATTTTGGGAACACTTAGTTTGTATGCATGCTTAGGGATAAAAGTGGTTTAAACAATGTTAACATAACCTGTTTGAAAGATTTGAGGTGTTGAAATTGGCTTGTGTGTCAAATACATCAGCAAAAGTAGAAAACTGCATGTGTTAGTGTTCATCAGTAACTTTCATTGCTTGAATCTTGCTTAATTCTTTGAACCAGTGCATGAAACCTGTTTAGACACCTCTTATTGGAGTTTATTATAGCTTGTGTGTGCATTTGGTTGAATTTGGCTGGCTGATTTGTGCTAAAATTGCTCTTGAATGCTAAACTGCTTATTGTTCATGTCTGTATCATGTCTGATGAATGATTGATTAAACTGTATCAATTGGGTGTTAGTGATTGTGTTATTTTAATTGTGATTGACTCCTTTTGATCCAAAGATCAATTGGGTGCCTTTGTGAAATCTGAATCTCCAAAAAAGTCACTAAAGACAAAAAGTCAAAATAGTCAAGCAGTGGAAAAAGTTTCCACTGCTCAACATCCAAAACTAGCCCCTGCTAGTGCAAATTTGTCATCAGCTGATCATTAAGCTATTCTAGCTTATTCTGACTTGCAACAACTTATTTTTTGTAATAGATCTTCATTATTTGACCCATTTAAGTGAACTAGAGCTTATGAGACTTTGACTTTGACTTTTTACTAGAAAACCAACTTGTTTGACTTTTAACATAAGTGCTTATTTGATTTTCCAGCTTATTGAGTGTGCTTATTTGAAAGGTCTTTGGTTTTTAAGCTTAGTTTTGTCAAAAGAAACATTTTGCAACTTGAATCAGCTTCTGAGGTGGTCTAGATCATAAAAACGACTATTTTGTCGTTTTGTGAATAAGTTTGTGACTTGTTTCTGGCTTATTAAGTGGGCTTATTTGAAAATTCTTTTTGCAGAAGTCTTTGTTAGGTCAAAAGAAGGTTGTGTGTTAAATTTTAGCTTATGGCATCAGCTTATGGCTTAATGGGCCAAAAAGCCCATTAAGAATAAGCTGCTTATTATAAGTTAGCTTATTTCACATTTTCAGCTTTTGGGCCTTTGGAAAAAGTTGTTTAAAATCAAATTTTGAGTCAACCTGTGCTTTTTGGGCTTATTCTGAATACTTTTTCTTATTGGGCCTTAATTAAGCCCAATAAGGGACTGTTTTGGGTTTAGCCTATTTTCTAGGCCCAATAGGGGTATTTAGGTAATTTCACTTTCATTTCTGAGTTATTTAGGTTAAATTAAGCTAGTTTGCAAGTTTTTAGATTTTTTTATAATTTTTGGATTTTTAATATTATTTTAATATTATTTTATTATTAAATTAAAAGTCTGATTTTCTAGATTTTTATATTTTTCCTAGGTTCTAAATACTTAATTAGGATTTTTGCAACTTTCCAATTATTTTTTAGGTCTTTTAATTATTTTTTATAATTAATTTAAGATTTAATTGATTTTAGGAGTTTTTAATTGTTTAAAAATAGTTTTAATTGGTTTTAAAAATTTGAAAAATAGTTTTAGCTTAATTAGAGTATTTTTGAGGTTTACAAACTTTAAAATCTTGTTTAGGGCTTTTTAATAATTAATTTTGATTTTTAGGGCTTTAATTAGCATTAAAAAGTCATTATCTAATTAATTAAAAGGTTTTTGCAAGTTTTGATTTTTTGTAAACTCTTAGAATATTATTAGGGATTTTTGGTAATTTTTAGAAATTTTTAGGTTAAAATTTTAATTTTGGTGGTTTTTACGACTTTACGTGTACGCCTTTTTAGACTTAGTTTAATCCGTCTTCATAACCGTCATTCTCTTCTAATCCCCTTTCCATTCTTCTTTTTCAAATATAATCACAAATTAATCCATATCATTACACACATAACACACTAGCCTCCTTGAGAACGAACTTAATTGGTCATTAGTGCTTGGTTTTCCTAAACCGACACTTAATACTTGCCACTTTTGTCATCCTTTTCCTAAAGGGTAGCAAAACCACAACATCATTTTGGCGCCGCTGCCGGGGAGGCGTGTTGTGTTTTGATTTGGCATTGTTGTTTTTATAGCTAACCATAATTAGTATTTGTATTAGTAGCACTCTACTAATACGTATTATCATTTTTCGGTTTTTGTGTGAATATTATTACTATATTGTATACGTAGAACAATAAATACACAAGTACTCCAAATACGTGAGAAATCACAACCTTTACTTGGGAGGTCATTACCCAATCATTGTATTTGAATCTCAAACCAAAGAAAAAGGCAAAAATAGATAAATACTTTCGTGAAGCTTAATCTTGAAAATACAAACTATAAGGTGGGTATAAGGCGGATATTATAAAATATATCCTAAGGAAAAAGGTTCTTAAGTGCTTCGCGCCGCCTCGTTTCCCCGCTTGCTTGTGAGTATTTGATTGAGAGAGTGAATCGAGGGTTTTGCCGCCCAAAGTATTACTAAGTATCATATATATTTTCTTGGTTTCCATTGATTAAACCCTCTTGAACGGTTTGGTGTTCCACCATCGTTCTAAAGTCATCGAAGGCGTTCACCCCACGTGATCGTTTTCATTCCTTGAGGCTTCTTTAATCAAGAGATTTGATTAAGGAGGAGATTTGTAGATTTGTGTCTACTTAATACATTTCACCAAACTCCAAAAAAAGGTTAATACAATCAAAAACCACAAAAAATTGAAAAAATACAAAACACCAAAAAGAATCTTCTTTGCTCATCCCCTCGTTGTACGTGACGTTTATGCTAACTCGAAATCAAGCAAGACGTGCACGTAAACGAAAGAACAAAACTCCCACTCCCAACAATTCTAGTGAGGAGTCTCCTATTGACGAACCCATTGTAAGAGAAGCACCAACCATGGTGAATCGAACTATGATGGAGTTACTTCAAGCACCCACCGAGGGTTATGGAGAGGCTATTGTGATTCCCGCTATCCTTGCGGAGAATTTTGAGGTTAAGACGGGTTTGTTGTCCATGATCCAAAACAACAAATTCCGTGGTGATGAGAAGGACAATCCACACAACCATATCCGCCAATTCAATCGTCTTACCGCTACTTGCAAGTTTAAGGATGTCTCTAACGACTCGATTAAGATGATGCTTTTTCCGTATTCCTTAGCGGGGCCCGCTAAAATTTGGTTAGAGAAAGAGCCACCCAATTCTATATTGACGTGGAAGGATCTCGTGTCTAAGTTTGTGAACCAATTTTTTCCTCCCTCTAAGACTACGCACTTGAAAAACGAGATTTCGAAGTTTTCACAAGCATTTAATGAAAGTTTTTCAACGGCTTGGAATAGGTTTAAGGAAATGTTACATGAATGTCCTCATCACGGTTTTTCCGATTTGCATCAAATTGACACGTTTTACAATGGACTTAATGATCATGAAAGGGATTATTTGAATGCCGCCGCGGGTGGTAATTTTTTGTGTAAAACGGTTGAGGAAGCTTTGGTGATAATTGAAAATAGATCTAAGGTGTATAGTCCTCGTAGCACGTCTAGTGTTCGTAAGGCTTCGTCTTCGGCTTCACCTTCTTTGTCTAATACCATCGATGCTTGCCAAATTGAGGCGAATTTGGAAAACAAGATTTTTGATAAGTTGAAAGGACTTTTGATTGAGTTTAAAGTTGGTGAACCAAGTGCTCCCGCTACAGCTAAAGCGGTTGAGGTTTCTTGCATGTATTGTGGTGGAGGTCATGATTTCTCCGAGTGCATTACCAACGGTGGTAACACTTCGAGTGCCTTCGCGGCCACGGGAAATTACAACCAAAACGGTCAAGTTTCCCGCTCTAATCAAATGACTCCACCGGGTTTTGGTTCAAATCAAAATGCTAACAACTATCGCAACAATCAAGTGGGTTTTAAGAACAATTACAACAAGGGAAACTATGGGAATCAAGGGGCTAATAATCAAGTTTCAAACAAAAATGATTTTCAAAATAACAACAAAAGTTTGCAAACATTGAAAGATCTTCCAAGTGAGTTTGTTGAATATGCTAGTGGGAATGATGCTAGGTTTGACAACATTCAAAGAGAAATCATTAGCCTAAGATCCGAGTTTAAAAACGACTTGAAGAAAGAGTTGAAAAATGAGTTAGCTAATGAACTTAAAATCCACACCAACAAGATGGAAGGAAATGTCACTAGGTTGCAACAAAACCAACAAAAATGGAACAAGGGCAACATGAGATTAAACAAGAGATGCTTAAGGCCGAGAAAAGGCAAACCGAAGCCGTATTGAGGCAATCTAATTTTGAAGATAAAATCTCGTCTATGTTTGAGGCAATAATGTGTAAACCGTCGTCAAGTGGTCTTCCTAGCAACACCATATCCAACCCTAAGGGTGAGATGAAAGTGATTACCACACGTAGTGGTAAGACACTTAAGGAGCCGATTCCTCAACCAATTGCTCCTACGGAGGAAGCAATTGAGGAAGAACCCGAGGTAATGGTCCAAAAGGAGCATGTCCCAATCCCACGAAGTACCGCTCATGCCACACCTACGGTTGACCCATTACCATCATTGGAACCCGAGATTCCAAAGGCTATGCCTACTATGCCTCAACCCACACCACCTTTGCCCTGTCCATCGAGACTTAGGAAAGAGAAACGTCAAGAGCGCGACAATTACCAATTTGAGCTTTTTATGAAAATGTTTCGTGATTTGCACCTTAATGTGAGTTTCGCCGATGCTTTGGTCATGATGCCTCGATTTGCCGCTAACTTTAAGAGTATGTTGAACAAGGAGAAATTGCACCAATTGTCTAGTTGTTCGTCGGTTTATCTTAATCGCATACCTCAAAAAGTCGGTGATCCTGGTAAATTTTTGATCCCGGTAAATTTTTGATCCCTTGTGCAATCCAAGACATGGAAGAATGCTTCGCCTTGGCCGATCTTGGTGCTAGCATTAACTTGATGCCACTTGCAATCTTCAAGTCGCTCAATCTTCCTAATCTTACTCCTTCACTAATGTCTATCGAGTTGGCCGACCATTCCACAATTCCCGCATGTGGTTTGGCGGAAGACATTTTTGTGAAAGTGGGGAAGTTCTACTATCCCGTAGACTTCATTGTTGTTGATATCCCCACGGATCCTCAAGTTCCTCTCATTTTAGGTCGTTCGTTTTTAGATACGTCTATGGCTTTGATCGATGTGCATGCTAGAAAGATCACCTTACGTTTCAACGACGAGGAACTTGTTATAAACGCAACTCAAAACTCTCAAATTTCTCATGTTTATTCCGTTGCAACCATAAACCTCGTTGATATGATTGACGTGGTTTGCGAGGAATTTTCACAAGAAGTTCTAGGTTTTGGTGATGAAGAAACTAGTGGCAATCCCACTATGTTGGATCCAATTCTTGATAATTCGACACCAACCTTCACTCCATTTGAAGGTGGTGGTTTTACGTTGGAAGAATGAAATGTTCCACGTACTTGTGATGAAGACCTCGACAACGATGAGGACTTCTCGATTATCAAGGATTTTCTCAACGATTTCCCATTTCCTCCACCCGAGGAGGTTATGAGTATCGAGCCCAAATCTTCACTTGAGGAACCACCTATCCTCGAGTTGAAAGATTTACCTCCTCACCTCGAATATGTCTATTTGGAGGAGGACGACAAGTTGCCGGTTATTATTGCGAAGGAACTTTCGAATGATGAAAAAACCGCACTTGTTGATGTTCTAAAGGCTCACAAAGGGGCGATTGCGTGGAAGTTATCCGACATTAAGGGAATCGATCCCAAGTTTTGTACCCATAAAATCTTAATGGAGGAAGATTTCAAGCCAACAATCCAAAGTCAAAGAAGGGTAAACCCCAAAATTTACGACGTCATCAAAAAGGAGGTCCTTAAACTCCTTGACGCGGGAATGATTTACCCTATTTCCGATAGCCCTTGGGTGAGTCCTATCCATTGTGTCCCTAAAAAGGGAGGGATGACCTTTGTGCCAAACGATGCCAACGAGTTGATTCCCACTAGACTCGTGACCGGATGGAGAGTGTGCATTGACTATCGTAAGTTGAATGAAGCCACTCGAAAAGACCATTTTCCCTTGCCCTTCATGGACCAAATGTTGGAGCGACTTGCGGGAAACGATTTCTATTACTTTTTAGATGGTTTTTCCGGTTACTTCCAAATTCCCATCGATCCTCGTGATCAAGAAAAAACTACGTTTACGTGTCCATATGGAACGTTTGCCTATCGTAGAATGCCATTCGGACTTTGCAATGCACCGGGAACTTTTCAACGATGCATGATGGCTATTTTTCATGATATGATCGAGAAGACGATGGAGGTCTTCATGGATGACTTTTCCGTGTTTGGTGATTCTTTCACTTCGTGTTTGTCGAACCTTGAGAGAATGTTAAAACGTTGTGAGGAAACCAACCTTGTGCTCAATTGGGAAAAATGTCATTTTATGGTTAAGAGTGGAATCGTCTTAGGGCACAAGGTCTCGAAAGCGGGGATTGAGGTAGATCAAGCTAAGGTAGACGTCATCGCCAAATTACCTCATCCCAAAACCGTCAAGGGAGTTAGGAGTTTCCTAGGCCACGCGGGCTTTTATCGTCGATTCATCAAGGACTTTTCAAAGATTTCTCGACCCATTACACATCTTCTTGAAAAAGAGGCACGTTTTGTCTTTGACGAAGATTGTGTACGAGCCTTTGAGATCCTTAAGAGGAAACTTACCGAAGCTCCCATTCTTGTTGCTCCAAATTGGAACCTCCCCTTTGAGCTAATGTGTGATGCTAGTGATTACGCTATAGGGGCCGTTTTGGGGCAACGTCATGATAAGCACTTCTTGCCTATTCACTATGCTAGCAAGACAATGACCGAGGCTCAACTTAAATACACTACAACGGAAAAGGAGTTCCTTGCCGTGGTGTATGCATTTGAGAAATTCCGACCTTATCTCGTCTTGACGAAATGCATAGTGTATACGGACCATTCGGCTATTAAGTATCTCATGGCAAAGCAAGATGCTAAGCCGAGATTACTTCGTTGGATTCTCCTCCTTCAAGAATTTGATCACACCATCGTTGACAAAAAAGGAGCCGAGAATCTAGCGGCCGATCATCTCTCTCGTTTGGAAGATCCTCACCAAAGTATTTACGAGCCTAAGGAAATCACCGAAACATTTCCGCTCGAGACACTTGGTGTAGTGAATTCTAAGCTTGATTCTTCTACCCCATGGTTTGCGGATTTTGCAAATTACCATGCGGGTAACTTCATCGTTAAGGGTATGACGACTCAAGAAAAACGAAAATTCTTTCGTGACGTCAAGTTCTACTTTTGGAACGACCCTTACTTGTTTCGAACTTGTGCGGATCAAATCATCCGACGTTGTGTATTTGGCACCGAAGCTTCTAACATCCTTAGAGCTTGCCATGAGGGACCCACGGGTGGTCACCACGGTGCTAATCTCACGGCTAAGAAGGTGTTTGATGCCGGGTTCTTTTGGCCTACTATTTACCGAGATGCACAAGTTCTTGTGAAGTCGTGTGATGCATGCCAACGACAAGGAAAAGCCTCACAAAAAGATGAAATACCACAAAATATCATTCAAGTATGTGAGATCTTTGACGTTTGGGGTATAGACTTTATGGGGCCGTTCCCATCATCTCGTGGTAATAAGTACATCCTTGTTGCGGTTGACTACCTATCTAAGTGGGTGGAGGCGAAGGCCTTGCCCACTAATGATGCTCGTGTGGTAGTTAAGTTCTTGAAAAGCTTGTTTGCTCGGTTTGGAACCCCTCGTGCGATCATAAGCGATCGTGGAACCCATTTTTGTAATGACCAATTCGAAAGAGTCTTAAGGAAATATGGGGTTACACATCGTCTTTCTACGGCTTATCACCCACAAACGAGTGGGCAAGTCGAGGTTTCAAACCGAGCGTTGAAGAGGATCTTGGAGAGATCCGTAGGAGAAAACCGACAATCTTGGTCGGATAAGTTGGACGATGCTTTATGGGCCTTTAGGACCGCTCATAAGACGCCCATCGGGTGCACTCCCTATAAGCTTGTGTATGGAAAGAATTGTCATTTGCCTATCGAGTTAGAACACAAGGCTTATTGAGCCCTAAAGCATTGTAATGATGATATGGAGACCGCGGGAAAACACCGGAAAATGCAATTAAATGAATTGGATGAACTGAGGGACATTGCTTATGAAAATTCATTGATTTACAAAGAGAAAACTAAAAATTTGCATGATTCTAAAATTAAAAACCGGGTTTTTAACATTGGGGATCAAGTTTTACTTTTTAATTCAAGACTAAAAATCTTTTCCGGTAAATTGAAATCCCGTTGGTCCGGTCCATTCACCGTGACTCAAGTGTTTCCTTATGGGACCATCGAGCTAGCTCAAGATGATGGTCCTAACTTCAAGGTGAATGGACATAGGTTGAAGCACTACTTTGGCGGGGAAGTTCCATCCTTGAACTACCTCGACCAAGTCACCTTCCCCAATGATAATTAGTATTGAGGGGATCGAGTCGAGCTCATGACTCGGTAATCAAAAACGAGGTGCCTCGTGGGGAGTCCCATGCTTATCCTATGTACATATTATCGCTTTCGAATGTAGCTTATGTGTGGGGATTTGTGCCCTTCCAACCTTTGTTCCGTGGTTATTTGTGATATGTGGTTTTTAGATCATGATCTTCACGATTGGAGCCTCTCGTGTTCGTTTTATGGGAGCACTCGATCGTTTGCTTTGGAGACATTTCTCAATATCCATGATATATCCTTTGATGTTCTAACCTTAGGTTTTTAGCACACTTCATAAACGGCTATTACTTATTGGTTACACCCTTTCCATGCTAAGATTAGGCATTCGACTACGTCTCTAGTATGGGGGTGTTTGCACCCCTAGACTCGAAACATTGAGGACAATGTTTAACTTTAGTATGGGGGGGGGGGGGGGGGTGAATAGATACTTGCCTTGCCAAACCTTAAGAGTAATTTTTGACTCGACCGTGCGTGTTGAGAACTTAGCTTTGATTCCTTAACTACACATTAGGCTAAGTCTCTTAAATAAGGACGAGAAATGATAGAGTTAATTATAAGTTACTATGCTAAACGTAGGGTACTCGTATTCTTTCAAAAACTCATGTGTTCTCGTTGTTTGCTTATTCTTCCTTCGCATGTAAATATTTTTTGCTTAATAAATATTGACTTAGCAGTTTAGTTAGGATTGTTGGGTTTCTAGTCTTTTCTAGTAGCTTCCGTGTAATTAAATTGGGAAGACATTAAGGTATCGCCAGCGTCACGGTTTTGAAGTATTGGCACCTCAATAATCGAAAGCTTCACCCAATAATAAGATTTCAAGTGCTCACCTAAATCAAGCAAACAATTTGAAGCCCCACAAGGCCTAAAATCTATGCAAAATTGAAAGTGAATCAAGCCTTAATCTTCGAAGCTTTAAAGATCCAAAATTCGCCTTAGCGTGAGGATATACGTCTTTGGCTAATAAAACCACCGATGAGGCGGATAATAAAAGGCAAGGCAAGACCGAAGTCATAATAAAAGCTTCATGGCGAAGTTGAATAAAAGATGGAGGTAAACCAAAGATAATAAGGCCCTTCCGTTAGGGGGCATATAAAAGTCTTGGTAATAAGTCTCATGTTCAAAACCGTTATAAAACCGTGTTTATCGATTCTTCTTGTTAACTTAATTTTTTAACATCGTTGTCTATTAGGAGGGGTTATTGATTTGATGGTCTTAGTTACACCGTTAGGACTCTATTTTTAGACCTAAATCTCTATTATCGCATAAGTCAAACAATGTATCCTCGTGAAACATTTAAGACATAATAAAATATAAGAGATACAACTTAGGAATAATGGGAGAATAAGTACGTGATTGGGGCATATGAGTAGTGTTAGCATTACTAACTTATAATGACAATGATCTCGTTGCACGCTTAGCATGGAATTAGAGTGAAAATCGAGGACGATGAAATTATTTCTAACGAAGCATTCACGTGTTCTTATTCTATGAACCTAAACGTCCCATTTTGCGATGAAAATCATACATTATGTCTAAAACACAAGTAGTAGTAATAGTAGTAGAGTAGCTAGTTTATCATTTCAATAAAGTGAATAAAATTAAATTTTGGAGATGCTTTGATACTTTATTCTAGCATTGCGTGAGGACACGGCAATGGTTTAGTATGGGGGAGTGATGAGACTGCTTTTATACATAGTCTCATCTTCCAAATAGGGCTTAAAATGCATTAAATATCATCAAAATACCCAAATATATGCTTGTGTTTGTTGCTTGTGTATTTTAGGTACGGATATTGAGATAATGACAAAAGATCACAAGAATCATGCAAAAAGAACACGGGAAACGAATCCGCACAATGAACCAAGCCCTAATGAAGACTTTCCCAAGATCAACCCTTGAAGATTTGAAGAATTATGAAGAAGGGTCCTCCAATTATGAAGACTTGACACTTTATACCCTTGTATCCTCATAATTACAAGTTTGGTCCCTAAAGTTTGTCAAAATTACAAAAAGGGCCCTTAACTTTGAAGGAATGGCAAGTTTAGCCCCTCAACAAAGCTAAATTGTCAACCAATATCATCCACAAAGTCAAATATATCATGAAGTCCTTCAAAGTACAAGAAATGACAAGTTTGGTCCTTTGAAAATCTCAAAATTACACAAAGGACCCTCAACTTTCAACATTTGGCAAAAATGGTCCCTCAATCATCAAGACTTGGCAATTTCAGTCCTCCAAAATGTCAATCAAACAAGTCAATACCATTGTCTATGAAGAAAATGCCAAAACATCCCTTCAAGAATCAACAAATGGCAAGAAATACCCCTGAAATTACTTTACAAAACTTTTTGGGGCAAAAGTGTGAAAATCAAAACTTCAAATACAAAGGAAAACGAGTTTGGCCAGTTTTGTTTACAAGTGACAAGAGAAAAAGAAACAAGGGACTAATTTGGGCAGACAAGAGAACTTACCTAGACCACTCCTGGGTTGCCACGTGCCCCACTTGCTTCCCTCCACCAATGAAACTACACCTTTTGTCCACCTCAGCTATCCACTTAAACCAGGTATAACTAATCTTGGATTAGTTTAATATTTTGGCGCTTAACATCTTTTTAAAACCCAAACCAGATTAAAACGTGTTACTATTACTCAAGAACACAAATTGGGGATTATTGACTAAACAAGAATTAAGCTGCCATCACCTCCAGATTTAAGATTAAGTGGATACTTAACACAACCCAACCTTAAAAATGGACACCTCATCACCCCATTTGTCTCCTTGTGTCTCCCCTGCTCCACACCCATGCATACTGCCAAAAAGATGGCCACAATCCAACGTCCCACATTCAAGCTTACATTTTAAGCTTTGTGTGAGCCCTTTGATCACATTCTCATGACAGCTATCACCACAAAACGCCAATTCAAGTCACATGAAGCCAAGATTTTCTAGAAGCTACAAGGGCAATTTTGGGACTTCACAACTAGGGTTTATGTATTTTTCAGTTTTCTTAGGTCACATGTAAGGCTATATATAAAGCCCTTAGGTCTCATTGAGACGTTTGCTTTTTGATTTTTCCTTGGTTCAAGTTTCTGTAAATCCTATTTCTAAGTTAATGAAATTGAGTTTGAAATCTTGAAGAAAAGTCATTGGCCAATCTTGTTTACTGCTTTCATTTGTTATATGCTTTGTAGTTCTTAAAGTTCAAAACCTGTTTCCAAAAGAGGAGTGTGCAAAAGTTTGCATATTTCCTCATTTTCTTGATATTTTGCTAAGTCTTGTTCCAATCTTGGAATTCTTGGGCTATAGGGCTGATCATAGCATCCTAACTGAGTTGGTTAAGGTGAGGTGAGGCTTATAACTTGGGGATAATCAAGTGTGGGGTAACAAGTTTGCATTAATCAAGTTTTTCCAAGTTTCTGATTTTTATAATATTGTGCTTAACCCTTGTTCAATCTTAGCAGGCTTTTTGTGGAAGCTTGTGCTTGTTCTTGCTAGCACATAAGCTCAAAATTCGTGGGTGTGGATGTACATCCATGAGGTTTGCATACTTAATCTCCAAATCTGCTTAAATTGTGATTTTTGGTGATATTTGTATGAAACTGTTGTTCTTGTGAATTTTGTGGCTTGTTCTTGCTTGAATCTGTTTATTATACTTGTTTTAGTGTTAATTGATGCTTGGTTGGCCTAAAATCTCATTGTTCTTTTGAAAATTTTGATTTGAAAAAGTTAAAGGGGTGTTTGGGTCTACTGGTTTATGCTTGTAATTTGTTTTTGTGCTAAGGGAAATTGTTGTTTATGCTTTGTATCTGCTATACCTTTGTTTGAGAGTGTTTTGCTGCAAGTTTTTGGGTTTGAACACTTGAATTAATCAATCTGCTATATAGACCTTGTTTCTGCCTGTTTTGACCTAGGATTTTGGGAACACTTAGTTTGTATGCATGCTTAGGGATAAAAGTGGTTTAAACAAAGTTAACATAACCTGTTGGAAAGATTTGAGGTGTTGAAATTGGCTTGTGTGTCAAATACATCAGCAAAAGTAGAAAACTGCATGTGTTAGTGTTCATCGGTAACTTTCATTGCTTGAATCTTGCTTAATTCTTTGAACCAGTGCATGAAACCTGTTTAGACTTGCTTATTGGAGTTTATTATAGCTTGTGTGTGCATTTGGTTAAATTTGGCTGGCTGATTTGTGCTAAAATTGCTCTTGAATGCTAAACTGCTTATTGTTCATGTCTGTATCATGTCTGATGAATGATTGATTAAACTGTATCAATTGGGTGTTTGTGATTGTGTTATTTTGATTGTGATTGACTCCTTTTGATCCAAAGATCAATTGGGTGCCTTTGTGAAATCTGAATCTCCAAAAAAGTCACTAAAGACAAAAAGTCAAAATAGTCAAGCAGTGGAAAAAGTTTCCACTGCTCAACATCCAAAACTAGCCCCTGCTAGTGCAAATTTGTCATCAGCTGATCATTAAGCTATTCTAGCTTATTCTGACTTGAAACAACTTATTTTTTGTAATAGATCTTCATTATTTGACCCATTTAAGTGAACTGGAGCTTATGAGACTTTGACTTTGACTTTTTACTAGAAAACCAACTTGTTTGACTTTTAACATAAGTGCTTATTTGATTTTCCAGCTTATTGAGTGTGCTTATTTGAAAGGTCTTTGGTTTTTAAGCTTAGTTTTGTCAAAAGAAACATTTTGCAACTTGAATCAGCTTCTGAGGTGGTCTAGATCATAAAAACGACTATTTTGTCGTTTTGTGAATAAGTTTGTGACTTGTTTCTGGCTTATTAAGTGAGCTTATTTGAAAATTCTTTTTGCAGAAGTCTTTGTTAGGTCAAAAGAAAGTTGTGTGTTAAATTTTAGCTTATGGCATCAGCTTATGGCTTAATGGGCCAAAAAGCCCATTAAGAATAAGCTGCTTATTATAAGTTAGCTTATTTCACATTTTCAGCTTTTGGGCCTTTGTAAAAAGTTGTATAAAATCAAATTTTGAGTCAACCTGTGCTTTTTGGGCTTATTCTGAACACTTTTTCTTATTGGGCCTTAATTAAGCCTAATAAGGGACTGTTTTGGGTTTAGCCCATTTTCTAGGCCCAATAGGGGTATTTAGGTAATTTCACTTTCATTTCTGAGTTATTTAGGTTAAATTAAGCTAGTTTGCAAGTTTTTAGAATTTTTTATAATTTTTGGATTTTTAATATTATTTTAATATTATTTTATTATTAAATTAAAAGTCTGATTTTCTAGGTTTTTATATTTTTCCTAGGTTCTAAATACTTAATTAGGATTTTTGCAACTTTCCAATTATTTTTTAGGTCTTTTAATTATTTTTTATAATTAATTTAAGATTTAATTGATTTTAGGAGTTTTTAATTGTTTAAAAATAGTTTTAATTGGTTTTAAAAATTTGAAAAATAGTTTTTAGCTTAATTAGAGTATTTTTGAGGTTTACAAACTTTAAAATCTTGTTTAGGGCTTTTTAATAATTAATTTTGATTTTTAGGGCTTTAATTAGCATTAAAAAGTCATTATCTAATTAATTAAAAGGTTTTTGCAAGTTTTGATTTTTTGTAAACTCTTAGAATATTATTAGGGATTTTTGGTAATTTTTAGAAATTTTTAGGTTAAAATTTTAATTTTGGTGGTTTTTACGACTTTACGTGTACGCCTTTTTAGACTTAGTTTAATCCGTCTTCATAACCGTCATTCTCTTCTAATCCCCTTTCCATTCTTCTTTTTCAAATATAATCACAAATTAATCCATATCATTACACACATAACACACTAGCCTCCTTGAGAACGAACTTAATTGGTCATTAGTGCTTGGTTTTCCTAAACCGACACTTAATACTTGCCACTTTTGTCATCCTTTTCCTAAAGGGTAGCAAAACCACAACATCAGCGTACAATTTCTAGGGGAAGACAAGCTCGTGAATTGGTCGTCAAAGAAGCAGGATTGCACCTCTTTATCATCCGTAGAAGCAGAGTATGTGTCTTTATCCGCGTGTTGTGCTCAAGTCCTTTGGATGAGAACTCAACTCACGGATTATGGCTTCCACTTTGATAAAATACCTATGTATTGTGACTCAAAGTCGGCCATAGCCATCTCCTGCATTCTGGTTCAGCACTCCCACACCAAGCACATCGATGTAAGATATCACTTCATCAAGGAACAAGTGGAACGAAGCATCGTGGAATTAAACTTTGTCAGAACTGAGTACCAGCTGACAAACTTGTTTACCAAAGCTCTCTCGAAAGATAGGTTTGTGTATCTCGTTGGCCGTCTTGGTATGAAGTATATGACTCCAGATGACTTGGAGATTCTGGCAAACGAAGCTGCTTGATATTCTCTCATAATGACTTCTAAGCGCATCACAACTTAGGACTCGACCCTAAAATTAGGAAAGTGTATCTCGGACGATAACTTATTCTTCTCAACGAGAAATTAATAATTCTCGGTTATGAGCTTCTCTTAAAAACGTTCCAAGTTTTTAAGTTCATGAAAAACGATTTCTAAGTAAATGTTAGCTTAGAACTCGCACTTTACCTTAAGGAAAGTTTATCACAGATGATAACTTATCCTTCACAACGGGAAATTAACTTTTCTCGGTCATGAGCTAGTCACAAAACAATCAAAGTTTTGAGCTCATGAAAAACAGACCCGAAAGGGAAGTGTACGTTTCAGTGCGCTTTTCCTAAAGCAACATAAGAGAAGTCTTCTATCATGATTATTTTAAAACCGTTGAACACAATTGTTCAAGAATTTCTCAAAAGGTTTTACTAAATCTTTCAAAATTGTATCTTCAACACTCCCTTCCTCATATTGTGGTTTTTATATCTCAAAAATGTCATATGTTATTTTGATCAATTTTTGAGGGGGGGTATTTTAAAATCAAGCCTTTAATGTTGTTAGGTACATCTCAGATATTATCATATTTTATGTATCCAAAAAATTCCGAACGGTCTAAAAACTGTCATATGTAATATACCATATCGGATAAGGCATCTCAACTTCGTATCTCAACATATTTTGTGGTGTCGTTTTCTCTAAAATTTTGTCAAATTTTTGTTTCAAGACACACATATATTGTTGAGGGGGAGCAACCCAACGACAAAAGTTCCATGATTCATGCATGCACACATGTTTCTCTCCCAATCGGTTTTCAGAAACTTTCATATTTTAATCAACCGGTATCTCTAATATTAAGTTTTTATATTAGAGATAGGGGAGAAAATGTGAATAAAATGTAATAAATCGCAACATGTGATATTAAAGACTCAAGTGAAACTCTTTCCTTCACATGCTAAACTATTTCGTATATCGATGCATGTGTTTCAAAGTGTTAAAAGTTTTGATTTTTTATCAAACACTTTGATTGGTTTTTCAGTGGTTTTATGGTTACGATCTATAACCCAAAACAACCTACTATCCAAGACGGAACGTTGGAGTCAAAAGGTGGTTTAGGATAGGAAACTAAGTCCAATGATCCAACCAGAACCGAAGGGATCTACCCAAGGACATTCCATAGCTAGAAATAGTTGTCCTTAGGAAAGATGGAGTGGAATGAAGCTGAATGCGGACCAATTACTTAAGTTAGTACTTGAACAATCACAACAAGGTGCTAGTGATGACGTATTGGTAAGCATTGAAGGAGTTTAATATTCTATGCAACATAGGCAGAAACCGGGTTAACACATCTATTAAAGACAAGTGTCATGGACCAAGTGATGCAATTCACAACCCTTCCCTACACATTCAGGTTTCTCTCAAAAGAAACTTGTCTCATTGTCATAGAGATCAACACGTATCTATTGACTTTCTCACTCTGAGATAGTTAATATTGAAAAGGTGACAGTCTGCTCCAGCCTCTGATAACGAAAATGCACTTATCGAGTCTAGAGCCAAAAGAGATCAATCTATTATCTCATTAGGACACAATCGAGTCCTACGCATTATCCTTGTGATATTGCCAGAACATCTGATTGATACGATTCACAATAAAGATGGAAATCTTGCTTGAGTCAACATAAAACAAGCTCATTGTAGGTAACTTGTGCGATTCTACACGAATCAAACTTGTGAGAACTGGAATGCAACTAAGTTTGGATTCTGAACTGATTCAAACTTGATTCCAGGCTTCTTCGTAAAATCCGTGTGATCTTGCCAGAACATTCAGAGTGACACTCTTCAGTGCTCACAGTGACGAATGGAAATCCTTCCAGTGTCAACATCAAACAGCACTTGGTAGGTATCTCGCAAGATTCTCAATGAATCAAGCTTGTGACAAACTAGAAAGAAACAATGGTGCGATTCTTATAGAATCAAACTTGTTCCAGGAATTCTGAATTGACGACTTTAATCAGACGGATAATTTATTCTTATGATTCACTCTTTAGGTTCACAGTCTGCTTTGAGACGGTCGAGTAAAGAGAAATGGCTATTACCGCCGGGAAACCCTGTCAAGGAGGTTCTTAATCGAACCTACCCGATCATAGGTACGATATCTAATACCGTCTAACGGTCTTCACCGACCGAAGGTAAAACGCTACCGAGTTAGGGTGAAATGTTCAAAGCCATTTCGTCCGTGTCTATATATGTTGCTGCATATCAAGAAGGTGGCGTAGCTGTGTACTAACTCATGTCGAATCAGAAGTCACAAGAGCAAAAGTTGGCAATAATCAAGATACTTAAGAATGTAATAGGTCATCTTGTCACAAGAGCACAAGATGAACACTATCAAGGATAGATTGAAGATCTCAAGTACTCTAAGTCAAATGACGAAGGCTCAAGATAAAGATCACAAAGGCATGAAGGAACAAAGCCGTTACAAACAAGATCAAGATCAAGATACAAGACCAAAGAAGGAAGATCACCTCCACAAGAATGTATTCACTCAATCATCTTATGCATTTTAAAGATGACCGATACATTGGGGGAGATTGTTAGCCCTATATTTTATATTGTCGAACAAGAATAAAATAGGTCATCTTAGTCGTTAAAGGTCTTGTTTAGTAATAGGTTAGTCGGGATAACCGGGCTTGGACTTAAGCTAATATTGTATAAGTTAGGGGCTCTAAGCCCAAGTCGAGCCAAGCCCGGCCCGACCCAAGGAAATAAGCCCATGAGCCCACCAAGCTCATGGGTATATAAACCCTCTTCCATGTGTGGAAGAGGGTGTTGGTTCATTTACTTTTTCTCTCTAATAGTAGTTAGCCTTCCATCATTCCCTCTACTTTCTCTCTCTAACATTCTTTTCTTTCTCTCTCTAGTTCTATTCTAAATCTTGTGTTATGGATTGATTTGGGATTAACAGAAAACCCTTGATTGATGTTTTGAAAATCACGATTTTGATTTTGTTTTTGCAATTGACTATTATTCCCCCCCCCCATTGTTGTTGTAATTACCCTTGTTATAATTCCTTTGATTTCCTTGGTAACCACCTTGATTGTTGTTGCGATAGTTGTTAGCATTTTGATTGTTGTGATTAGGTGGAAAACCCGATGGAGTCAATTGATTAGTGCGGGTAACTTGATCGTTTTGGTTGTAAGTTCCCGGGGCCGTGTAGACGCTCGAAGTGTTACCACCGACGGTAATGCACTCGGAGAAATCATGAGCTCCACCACAATAAACACAAGAAACCTCAACCGCTTTACCCGAAGCGGGAGTGGGTTGTTCACCAATTTTAAGCCCTTTAATCAATCCCTTAAACCTCTCGAACAATTTATTTTCCAAATTAGATGCAATTTGTTTAGCATCAAGGGTAGGTGACAATGAAGGCGAAGCCATGTTAACACTGGGTGTGTTACGAGGGCTATAAACTTTAGACCTATTTTCAATGATTTTTAATGCTTCCTCGACAATTTTACACAAAAAATTACCACCCGCGTGACATTAACATAATCTCGTTCATGATCATTCAACCCATTGTAAAACGTGTCAATTTGATGTAAGTTGGAAAAACCGTGATGAGGACATTCATGCAACATTTCCTTAAACCTATTCCAAGCCGTTGAAAAACTCTCATTATATTGTTGTGAAAACTTTGAAATCTCGCTTTTCAAATGCGTAGTCTTAGAGGGCGGGAAAAATTGGTTCACGAACTTTGAAACGAGATCCTTCCACGTCAATACAGAATTGGGTGGCTCTTTCTCTAACCAAATTTTAGCGGGCCCCGCTAAGGAATACAGAAAAAGCATCAACTCAAGTCATTTGAGACATCCTTAAACTTCCAAGTCGAGGTAAGACGATTGAAATGGCGAATGTGGTTATGAGGGTTGACCTTTTCGTCACCACGAAACTTGTTAGCTTAGATCATGGACAATAAACCCGTCTTAACCTCAAAATTCTACGCAAGGATAGCGGGAATCACAATCGCTTCTCCATAACCTTCGGTGGGTGCTTGAAGAAACTCCATCATAGTACGATTAGCCCTGGAAGCTTCTTGTTCTACAATGGGTTCGTCAATGGGAGATTCTTCAATAGAAGGAGTTGGTGTTTCTTCCTTTCAGTTTTGACGTTTACGTGCACGTTTTGCTTGTGAGCGAGTTAGAATAAACGTAATGTAAAACGTGGGGGTGAGCAAAGAATATTCTTTTTGGCGTTTTTACGTTTTTCATTTTTTTGTGCTTTTGATTGTTTTTAACTTTTTTGGATTTTTCTCGTGAATTTAACGTAGACTCAAATCTACAAATCTCTCCTGGAATCAATTTTTCGATTATAGGAGTCTCAAAGAATGAAAACGATCACGCTGAGTGAACGTCTTCGATGAATTTAGAACGTTGGTGGAACACCAAAACGTTCAAGAGGGTTTAATCTTTGAAACCAAGAAAAAAATATATATGATACGTAGATAATACTTTGGGCGGCAAACCCTCGATTAGCCCTTTTTCTCAAAACACGCACAAGCAAGCGGAGGAAACGAGGCGGAGCGAAGCACTTAAGAGCCTTTTTCCTTTAGGTCGTGAAATACAACCGCCTTATACCCACCTTATAGTTTGTGTTAATCAAAATTAAGACTTTCGAAAGTAATTATCTATTTTGCCTTTTCTTTTGTTTTGGATTCAAATACAATAATTGAGTGATGAAATCCCAACTAAGGTTGCGTTTTCACGCTTTTGGAGATATTGTAAATTTATTGTGATACGTAATACAATATAGTAATATTTATACACAAAAAACGAAAACCGATAATTCGTATGATTAGAGTGCTAATCACACAAATACTATTTATGGATAATATCAAAAATTAAATTGTTCAAATTTCAACACACAAGCATCCCCGACAGCGGTACCAAAATGATAGTAGTATGAATACGCGTTTTTGGAAAAACAACGTATAAGCGGTAAGTGTTAAGTGTATGTTTAGGAAAACATAAAATACTTATGACCCAAGTATTGAGTTCGTTCATCAAGGTGGATTAATGTGTGTGTTAAACTTGTAATAGATGAGATTAATATTGAAAATGAAGAAAGAAAATGACGGATTACGCTAAAAACGGTCGAAAACGCTTAAACGTACGAACGTAAAAACGTGACCAAACAAAAATTTTCACCTAAAAAATAATTAAAAATACCTAAAAAGTCCTAAAAAGTCTAACTAAGAAAAATACGAAAACCAAAAACTTTGAAAACTATTTAATTAATTTATATTTATTCTTAAAGTTAATTAAAAATTCTAAAAATAAAACTAGCTAAGAAAAAGTCAAACCCATAATTTTTTCTATTGTAAACCTAAAACCTACTTTTATAAAACTAAAAATGATTTTTTTGAAAATTTAAATTAATTAAATCTATTTTTTATTACTTGTAATGAAGAAGAGGAAAGGTAAGATGTTAAACAAGGTATCTCTTCAAATATATTCTTATAAAATCCTTCTCATTCATTCGCATTATTAGATCCTCCCAAAATTCTATTATCATTCGTTATTCATCATCCAATATTAATCAGGCATCTCTTTACCCACGGGCTTATGTTTTGTGCTTAAACTATGTATTACGTCATTCAATTTCACAAACATCTGAAGCCCATAAGCGGCCCCCAAAGAAGTCATACACAAAAACTATCGAATCCCTATGATTGTATTTGACTAAGCCTTGAAACTCAAGGTGCGTTGAACTTGCTATTTTAGTTCTTAAGGAGGTTTTGATATAGGTGAATGTTCCTCTACTGTTTTTGGCGCGAAAAAAGGTTATATGAATGGTGGTCTTTGATTGTGGAAGCTATACGGACCATAAATGCTTCAAGCATCGATTTCCATGATGAAGGTACCTTCAGTTTTTTTGGGCTGTGGTCTTTTCATATATTTACGTATTATACTATTATTAATGTGCAATTTATGTGGTCGCTTGGCATTGCTTAATTTTTTATATTAAAATGTGACCATAATAGATATCGTCTTTTCATTTGCCAAGGCAAAAGCGGAGACGCTTTGAAAGCCAGCAACAACAACGAACCAGTTACCCAACATCGATGGATTTTTTATTGGGTAACTGTGGTTTTCGAACTTTTGGTTTACTAATACACGGGGTTTGACCATAAACCCAAACTGGGAAACCACTTTGATGACCTGAACACATTTAATTTTGGATAACTTGACAGCAAAGGTTAGCATATTTACTTTTGAACGAGTTTGCCAAATTAAAGGCACGTCGGTTGGTATTTCAGGACGTGCATAAAAGGTTCTTCATTTTTATAAGAATTAAACGTTTAGGTTTTAAATTTGGTCTTGCTATATTTAGATGACTAACACTATTATATTGAAGCGTTTTTAACTATGTGTTTCACGTTATTTGTTGAAAATCTGAGTGCAACTATCACGATTACGTGTTTTTATTGCAGTGAGATTATCCCTAAAGGCAATTACATTTTTGCTATTTTAGGACCAGATGCTTGAGGATCTATTGTGTTTGCATAAGATCATACATACATTCTGGTGAAGAAGGATGTTGATGTAACTGAATGAGTTTGAGACAAAGTTCGAGTTATCAAGCTTCTTAAAATGTGTGGCTTGGACGGTGTAACAGTAGGTAACATGTGATTTCATAGTATTCGAAGTCTAACAGCATCAATAGTCTCTTGATTCTAAAGGACAATAGCCAAATGGGTCGAATATGGTTATTGTGCTAAAGACTATGGTGTTAAAAGTTGCTTGATCAGTATTTAAAATATAAAAGCTACTCAATTAAAATATACATAAATAGTATTATTAAAAAATGCATGGGATCCATCACAAAGGTGATCTAAATTATAAACCAAGGCATGTAGTTGATGAGATATTAGACCATTGTTCCTTATTTCGGTCACATCCTTTTCCCCCATCCTGTTCCCTTTGCCTGTTTTTATGTTGTATTACACGGTGGGTCCAGCGAGTGCATTTAGTGGGTTGGTTCAGTTAGCATTTGGTTTAGGTGTTGTTGAATCCGTGCTATAATTTTAAGTTTTTAACCTGGCTAAAGAAAACTGTAGTATAGTTCACCCAAGATTTTAAACATTTAATTCACTTAAAATTATGCAGCATCGCAGATTTAAGAACCACCCTAGATTTTAAAGAACTGCCATCTGAGTATAGTATAAATCATGTTATGACCCTAATGAACATGGATCATGATCAAGGTACTAAACCACCAACCATTAGTTCAAAGAAACACAAGATTTACACTTAAGTAGCAAAGCAAAGAGGCTAGGATCACGAACGGGTATGTGTTCTTTTATACAGGAAAGATTGATATGGTGAATGCTAGAATAGCTGGGCAGCATGTCAGTATTAGACAGAACATACGATCACCTTAAAATGTATTAAGCACACATCGTAGGAGGAGCAATCGTAGCGTTAAGGTTCCATTTTATTAGATAATTTTATGTGATTATTCTATAAATTTTATATTTTACTCTCTGCTTTTTAGGGTGAAATAAATTATAAATAGGAACTTAAAACCATGAATGGATATCTGACTAATAGAAGCAAGGTGACTATCTTTTGTTCTATTCTATATTTGAAAATTTGACTTGTTAGTGAGTGAAGTATTTTTGTACCTAAATATTTTTTTGTTGCTTTTCTTTTTTATTCACTCCCACCTATATCTTGGTGAAGTGGAACATCTTATTCAGGCTGTGGGATCATACGAAGATAAAGTCTTCCAGAAAACAGGCCGCTTTCATCAGGTTCACAAGGATTCAGTTTTTAACTACTTAAGACTCTATTTGAAAAGCTAAATCATATTTACTTGTGTTTTGTGTGTGCAAAGGCAAGCTGAAAGGATAAAACGTGACAAAGCCTAAGCCAAATCTCAAGCAATAAGAGGAGATGATGTTGGACTACAAATAGAACCCGAATAATTAGTTTGAGTTGCCGGTTTTAGGGATCACCTCTTGCTTCTGGGTCTGGTCCATCACCATACCAAAGTAAGGGTTCACATGGCGAGTCGAGTCATTCCTGACCAAGTAATGTTCACGTGTGTCATCTGGTTCTACCATTAGTGTTGCCATTGTTGAAGCTGAAGGCAGTCTCGAAAAAGATAATGTATGTATTCTGCAAATCTGAAGCTGCATTGGCATTCATAACTTTTTTATCTGTTAAAAGATGTGCGCGTTGGCTCCCAAGAACTTTTCTTTGTCCATTTTGGTATTAATTACAACTTTCTGTATTCAGATTTATTTCTTAAAACATTAGATCTTCATTAAGGTATATAAGTTTGTTGATTTATACCTCTGCTCCTTTTAATGAATATAGTTCAAAGATGGGTGCCTCTAGAAACCAACCTGATTTAGTATTTGTCAAGTATAAAGAGAGCTTTGATGTGGAAATCAAGGTCCAGTATGTTGTTTCATGTAAAGGCTTTTTATCTTCTTTTTTGAATTGTTACTTCGATTGAATGTGTTAAAAAAGAAGGTCCCACTGGAGTGAATGTGTTATAGGTTGATTTGGTTGCTGCACGTGGGATGCTTTTTATACTGAGGCGACTTATGAACTTACGAAACAAGGTCTTGATAGGTAAAACAAATATCTTTATTACTACGCTAAATCCTTTCTCTGAGTTTCCAGTACCATTGATATGATTAATCGGTTTTTTGAAGTAAGTTGTTTCAAAAAAAAATATATTATGCAAAAATTATATTATCCATTTTTCCTTTATCAGTATAAGGTCAAGTTCACACAAACATTTCGTGTTCAACACTTGCTTCGTAAGATCAGAAGTGAGCTGTGTATTGGACAGCGAGTGATTCATGCAGTTTTTTAAAGAATCTGTTTACTTTCTTTATCCATTCGCATTAACTTTCCCTAAAAATACATAGCAGTATATATACATTTTGTAAGTTATTGACTATCATCATCTTGCTATTGTACAAATAATCAACTTCTTAACTGAAGCATTATATATACCTCTGCTTATTTTTTTAATCTCTTTTTCTCAATAAAACTTACATAAAGTGTTTTAAGAATGACATTGACTCCAGGAGTCCAGGTCATAGGAAAAAAACAAAAACGCTTATAAGTACTTTAAATAGAGTAAACACAAACGCTCCCTTAACACCATAAAAATATGTGTATGCACTTTTATAACATGTAAAAGACTGGGGTTGGGTAACTTATTGAAGTGGTTTATGGGTTAAAGTAGGCAACTTCTCTTATGGCTGATAACACTATTGTAGTAAACATTTAAATACATGTTATGATATTAAGCTGTTTGTGACCAATTTGTCCCATTTCAGTTAGCTATGTGTATAGTTGACCCTTTATAAAATAAAATACAACTATAATTGTCTTGATTTTTATCGCCCCATCTCTTGTTGTAATGTTATTTTCAAATGCATTAGTAAAATACTTGCTAACCGTATTAAAGGGGATTTGAGCGATTTGGTTAATATTAATCAATCTGCTTTTGTTCCGGGGCGTAGGATCTCGGATAACATCTTATTGACGCAGGAGCTGATGAGGAATTACCACAGAAATTTTGGTCCTCCAAGATGTGCTTTTAAGGTTGATATTCAGAAAGCTTACGATACGGTGGACTGGCAGTTTCTGCGTAACATTCTGATTGGTTTTGGATTCCACCATTTAATGGTTGATTGGATTATGACGTGTGTTTCTACTACTTCATATTTCATTTGCATAAATGGTAATTTATATGGCTGGTTTCAAGGTAAAAGAGGTCTCAGGCAAGGTGATCCGTTATCTCCATATCTTTTCACGTTGGTCATGGAGATCCTTTCACTTATGTTGCAGCGGAGGGTTCTTAATGCAGAGGTTTTTTATTTCATCACCGTTGTGAGCAACAACGTATTATCAACCTCTGTTTTGTAGATGATCTTTTCTTGTTTGCTAGGGGTCACTTGGACTCTGTGCAGGTTATTATGGATGCGTTGGAGGAATTTAAGATAGCTGCAGGTTTGGTTCCAAGTATCCCAAAGAGCACAGTTTTCTTCTGTAATGTAGCTACTGCTGTTAAAAGTAGTATTTTACATATCATGCCATTTGCTGAAGGCGAGTTACCTGTCAGATATCTTGGTGTCCCTCTCATTTCGTCCATGCTTCTATATAGGGATTGTAAAGTCCTTGTTGAAAAACTTGAGAGTAGAGTTAATGATTGGCGCAATAAATTTCTTTCTTTAGCATGAAGACTCCAGTTAGTTCGTTCAGTTATTTCATCAATGCATATCTAATGGGCGTCAGTCTTTATCTTACATGTTCGGATTATTCATGATTTGGAACAGCTTATGAGAGGCTTCTTATGGTGTCAAGGTGAAATGAAGAAAGGTAAGGCTAAAGTTGTTTGGGACTCTGTTTGTACTCCATTTTATGAAGGTGGACTTGGTATTCGTAAGCTTTCTTATTTTAATACTGCTTTAATGGTTTCTCATATCTGGTGTATTCTCACTCGTAAAGAGTCTTTATGGGTTAAATGGATTTATTCTTACAAGTTAAAGGATCGAAGTTTCTGGGACGTTCCATGTATAGGTGATATGAGTTGGGGCTGGAGAAAACTTCTACAGATTAGACCATGCATTCGTCAATTTATTTGGTACAATATTAATAATGGTAGATTGGCTTCTATGTGGTTTGACAAATGGGCAGATTTATATCCGTTACGGGACGTTCTTTCGTTTCGAAGTATTAAAAGATCGGGGCTCTCTCTATCTAATAAGGTAAGGGATCTTATTACTGATGGTATTTGGCAATGGCCGCAGGATTGGTATGCTAGATTTCTGAACATTGTCTCTATCCCGGTCCCTGTTATTAATGATGCTCAGGATGATGATTTGATGTGGCGGGATATAAATGGGGTTCTACATCCTTTTTCAGTTTCTTTAGTTTGGGACTCCATTCGAGATAGGGCTTTGATGGTTGATTGGTATCATGCTGTTTGGTTTGCTCATTGTATTCCTCGTCACTCTATCCACTTATGGTTAGTGGTTAGAAGAAAATTGAAGACACAAGATCGGCTTAGGCAATGGGATGTTGGCCCTTTGGTGGATCTAAGCCTTCTACGATGTCCGTTGTGTAAATTGGTGCCGGATTCTCATGACCATCTTTTCTTTGAATGTTCTTATTCTATGCAGGTTTGGTCTAAGGTTCGGGGCCTATGTGATATGGATAGCATCCCCCCTCGGATTGATGATATTTTAGCCTATGTTATTCCAATTTCTAAGGGAAAGTCTTGTCCTAGCATCCTTGTCCGTCTTGTGTTGGCTGCTACTGCGTACTTTATATGGATGGAACGTAATTCAAGACTTTTCAAGAAAAAGCTGTTGGCCGTTGATCAGATTGTTCAGCTTATTTGTGATACTATTCGGTTGAAGTTGATTTCATTTCGTTTTAAGAAGTTGTCTGTCAGGTCGAGTTTGCTGCTTGGCAAATGGAGGGTGCCGAGCTCTAGAGTTCTTCATGATGGGAGTGCCGGGTGAGGGTTGTACTCTTTTTTCCTTGTCCAAGGTTTTTCCCACTGGGTTTTCTTTGGCAAGGTTTTTTAAGGAGGCAGGCTCATTTGGATATCATTTGATCCTTTTGTGATGTTGGTGGAAGCTGAAGACAATGTTTGACTTCATGTTTGCATCTTGGTTTCTTTCTAGTTTACTTGCATTGTAGTTCTAGATTAGTCTGTGTTTATGCCATGACATAATCACGTGTTAACATGCTGCCTGTAGCATGCGGTTAATGTGGTATCTTAGCCACATTCCTTTGTACTTCAACGCTTTTTTGGTTAATATATTTACCGGGAAAACCCTTTACCAAAAAAAAATTGTCTTGATTTTGTTTGGACGGGTTTAAGTTGTTTATATTTTTTACTTCTCTTACGCCAGCCAACTGTATTATTTTGCAGCTAAACTGGATACGGTATTAACAAGCTATAGATTATGATGACCATCGTTGGTGACCTGACATGTGTTAATATAATCATTGAAGACAAACTAACTGCTGCACCCATTAACGAGTATGTCCAGAGCTGTCAAATTATGTGTCCTTCAGTAATATTTATAAGTTCATACTAAACCATATTCAACGTTTTTTTCAAAGACTTTAAAATTCTAGGTTCACAATGTTTCATTTATTGATTATAGTAATTCGGATTCCAAAATTCTGAACATATGCGCTGAGTTACTCGGACGAGTCTACATGATAGTGTCTGGAATGGTTATAGTGTATTTTGTTGTTTATTCAGTCATGTGATCGGTGTTTATTGTACTATCATGACAAGTTTTTGCCATCTTTAATACCACGGTTTGTGTTTATGACAGTATGCTGTAATCTCATGTGTTTTGTCTTGATTTGAAAATAGTTCTTAAGTTTTGGGTGCGATTTTCATTGTTCAAAAGTGATCATTTTTCACATGTGTCCTAATGAAATATCATTATTTGGTATGCAACTAACTTGGAATCAATAGCCAACATAAAGTCCGATTTTTAAGTTTGGTTCTATTTTGGGGTAATCTGAGGTACCACTTTTAGCGCTCCATAAGTCTTCTACACTCGTGTTATTTTTACCAGTTAATATGTTAATCAACAAACATATTTAATAGGTTCTTGATCAGCTTATATCAAAGTAGGAAGCAACCCTCTCATGGTCTTGAGAAGTAGCATAAACTAACTTTGACAAAGGTATGTAACTATGGTAGTTGTTACGAAGATAAGAAATATATATATATATTCGAATTGTCATATTATGAAGATATGTACAGTATATAGATTAACATTTTGTTAATAAGTAGTTTGCTTATTCAACTACGGAGTATGTTGCTTTAGAGTAATTATATATCCTACTAAACATACAAATCAGAAGGATGCATAAACAATCTAACCTGCTCAAATCTCAAACAGAGGGTATGCAAATGGTAACAATACTTATCAACGGTACTTGCTTAAAAGTAAGTTTTGAAAACTTTCATGTCGTTATAACATGTCAAAGGAAAATAAATATATACAGATATCCTCTTTAGCATATACTGAAGTCTAATAATAGAGTATAATTAGTTTTCTTAATGGAAGGACAACTTATTTAATTGGCTAAAGTATTTTAAAGTGTGCCAGTGTATGTCATCATCACCACCTGAACGCGTGTTACAACACCTGTTGTGCCTGTGGCGTAAAAAGGCGAGATGTGCGAGGACATGGTGGTGGAGGAAGAACATAATGGAAGTGCACTTAAACAATAAAAACTTTATTGTTTTTAGGCTTGCTTTACCATAGTATTTCACAGCGAGCGAGCATTAATATCCATTAATATTGAAGAAGTCTTGGCAGCCGTAAGCAAGATTTCACTTCTTTTAGCCTTCACCATTCTCTTGAATAACCCGTTCTTTCATGTGAATCCACCATTCTAATTTCATCATATTTATTTTCCATGTTCCACTATCGTTACTAATATCTTTATTTATAATGGTTTACAATCAGGAAGCTGACAGCAAGATTAAACCACACATTGACGATGAACTTGGTTGGACGTTCCTGAGACGAGACAGTTTCTTGAAGAACAAAAAGCACTGGCTCCATATTGGGACAACTATTTTGCTACGTAAGACTGTCACAACGTTTACTATATATTAAGGTAATATACGCATGTATTATTATGTAATCTTATTATCTATAATAAGTTTATCTAAACCAAAAAGTTAGCCCGAAATAAATGAGCATATTTTGGGAATTTAGAAAAACTCATGGTGTGATCATGAGTGCTGAATAGGTGTTAAAGGGCTGTTTGGGACTACTAACTTAGATTGTTACGGGTTCTTTAAGACTACTAAATAACACTACTGAAACTAACTAAACAAAAAATATTCAGAATAACTGAACTCTCATAAACCTATTAGATGATAGTGGTCGTTGTCTTTTTCTATTTGTTGCAGTATTTGGGTTGTCATGGGCCTACTGGGTTGGACAGCGCCAAGCGAGATATTACCATCATAAACAACTATATATTCAGTTCGGATCGGTTTCGGTTTTACTCGATTTAATTCAATTCGGTTTCTTTTGGTTTTGAACCAATGCTCAGCATCATCTGAGTGTATCTGAATGCAGACTATATGCAAACTATTTGGAGACCAGCATGATATGGCACTATTGGATTCATAATGTATTTAAACCGAGCTAGATGCCCTCTTTTCAGTAGAGGTGCTAGAGGTGCCATGTTATGTTGTGTTATGTAAAGCAATGGAAGTTAATCCTGAGTCAAAATTTATCTGATAACTTATTTTTTATTGTGCGTATATATCTTAGTTTTGGTTGTAGTTATAAAAAATAATAGGCACTCGTCATTTGGAGTTCAAAATTTTTTTATTATGATATTTTTGAAGGTTTATGATTATCATAACAATTATAAAAATCCTAACATAGATCAAAGAGCATACAGCGGAAGCAGATTAACAAGATCTTTATATAACACAATTATAATTAATCAAGGCTAGGGTTACATACCTTTATCCTAGCAGAACGATCACCGGTAAAAATAGATCAAGAACACCACCAGGATGTAATCTAAAATAAGATCACACCACGATCTTGTACACACGTGATACGATGAGCTAATCGTGAGTCTAGCACGAACAGAACCGAGCCTTCCAAGTCTATGGAAGATCTACCCAACAACCCTAGAGAGGGGCTAGGACTAGATCTAAAATAGCTTTTAGAAAATCAAAGATGAACCCTAAAAAGGGTGTATATGGCCGGCGGTATAGAGCAAGAAAGAAGAATATGGAGTGAAAAATTATGAGGCCTTAAGGTTTGTTTATATACACCTTGGAAACTTATCTTCCAAGGTTTAAACATGATAAAGCCTAAAACTTTTCATCCCTATCCTTTGACACTTATTAGGCCGGATATACATGTGCTAAAAGGGGGTTTCCGGAACTTTCCGACACCTTCTTTTAGCTTCTTTAATCTTCTATAATGATCGTTTAAAACTTAACTTTTAATTACTTAACGATCATTAGCTACAGTTTGATTTAATAAATATAATAAATATATTTAATAAATAAATTAACTCTTCACGTAATGTGTGCAATCCCGTGATCTCGAGTTCGATCCTATCACACGACTATCGATTTTAAAGTCCATAAACTTTCAGCTCCCACTTGGACAAAATTCGAATGTCGTGATCACATTGATTAGCGTCTAGTTACACTAACAATGTCACTAGTACAACTCGAGCAAGGCTTCCTGGACAAAACCTTTTAATGATACATAATCATTATTATTATCCTCTCATTTCAAATACATTGTTAATAAGGATATGGATCTTAGTCATTCCTTCATTAACTATTCTGTTTCTCGTTTACGGATATAGCAAGATTACCAAAACACATTTGGGTGTGGCCACACAAACATCTTACTACTCCCCCGAGGGGCCCAGTTGTATTTATACTTCAAATAATAATTTGAAGAAAACGAATCCCATTTCGACTACAAGCAAAATACATGAACTTCGCAACACTTCTGAAAATAACCCTTATGACTACCAGTTACGTTTAGCGTTAGGTTACCTTACAGAAATGCACTATATTCAATGCAGTTTTCTGGCATCTCAGGTCTAAGGATAACTATTTATGATTTACTTAATGACAAAGATCCATAAAGTAAAATCACATAGTTGGGATAAGTCCAATATTTGATCCATCAAATATCATCCAAAATTGACCAATATACTTTCAAGTATACTCTGTCACTATTTTGAATTGTCTTAATTTAATAATACTCCCATATTATTAATCGACAACGGACATTTAGAAACATCATAATGCTCATGGATTAAAACATGTAAAATAGGATACAAAATCAAATAACAGAAAAATAAACGAAATCCAAACTTTATTTCATCAATTCAATAATGTCTTACATCCTTTATCCAAATACTAATCAACAGATTTATTGCATGAATTCACTAGCTAGTTGCAGCCCAATTGCCTTGGCATGCTTAACTACCTTTGGCCTAGACAAAGCCTTAGTAAAAGGATCAGCTACGTTATCATCTGTGTGAACTTTTATCAATTTTATTTCTCGAGCTTCCACTTGTTCTCGAACGTAGTGATATCTACGTTTAAAGTGTCTGGCGCCCTTCATGACTCCAGGGTCATTGGCGAATATTATTGCCGCAGAGTTGTCGCAATATATATCAATAGGTTCTTTAATTGAAGGCATCACTCCAAGATCTCCAATAAACTTCCTAATCCAAACAGCTTCCATTGCAGCTTCTGAAGCGGCCATGTACTCAGATTGAGTCGCATGCATAGCAATGGTTTTCTGCTTACTGCTCTTCCAGTCAACTGCTCCTCCATTGATGACAAACACGTAACCCGTCTGAGACTTCGTATCGTCTTTATCACATTGCCAGGACGCATCACAGAATCCTGTTACATTCAATTCTGTGTTTGGTTTACCCCCGAATACCAAAAACATATCTTTCGTACTTCTTAAATACTTCAGAATATGCTTAACAGCAGTCCAGTGGGACTTTCCTGGATTCTGTTGGTATCTACTGACCAAGTTCTGAGCAAACGCCACATCGGGCCTTGTGCATCTTACAGCATACATAATAGATCCTACAGCCGAAGCATAAGGCACCTTCTTCATGTAAGCCACCTCTTCAGGTGATGATGCATCTTTCTCATGACTTAACTCATGCTTAACCTCCATTGGTAAGAAACCTTTCTTAGAGTTATGCATGTTATATTTCTTCAATATCTTATCAATATAAGCATCTTGGCTAAGACCAATTAACCGTCTACTCCTATCTCGATAGATCTTAATTCCCAGAATATATGCAGCATCTCCCAAATCTTTCATAGAAAAACATTTACCAAGATAATCCTTAACTTCCTTAAGTCTTGGAATGTTACTTCCCATGATCAATATGTCATCGACATATAGAATTAGGAACACTACATTACTCCCACTAGCTTTGCGGTATACACATGGCTCATCACGATTTTGAATAAATCCAAACTTTTTGATTTCTTCATCAAATCGCTTATTCCATTGACGTGATGCTTGCTTCAAACCATAAATAGACCTTTGAAGTTTGCACACGCGTTTTGGATATTTAGGATCAACATACCCTTCCGGTTGTTGCATATAGATATCTTCATCTAAGCGACCGTTCAAGAAGGCAGTTTTAACATCCATTTGCCATATCTCATAGTCATAGTATGCTGCTATAGCTATGAGAATCCTAATAGCTCGCAAGTCTGCTACAGGAGAGAATGTCTCCTCGTAGTCTATGCCAAAAGTTTGAGTAAAACCTTTAGCCACTAAACGTGCTTTATAGGATTGTACATCACCATCCATGTCAGTTTTCTTCTTATAGATCCACCTATTTTTCACTACTTTAGCATTTTTAGGTGCGTCTACAAGACTCCAAACATCATTGATTTCCATGGATTTCATTTCCTCATTCATCGCAACTATCCATTTTGACTTTTCTGGATCAGACATTGCGGATCGATAGTTAGCAGGTTCACCAAGATCCCCTACTTCCTCCTCATCATCCTCTATGTATAGACATAGTTTGTCCGGCGCACGTATAGCCATTTGAGACCTACGTGGAGGAATTAATTCCGGTGGAACACTCAGACTTTCTGGTTCTATAGGAATTTCATCGCTAGTATTTTCAGAAGGCAATGTATCTTCTTGAATTTCTTCAAGATCATAATTTCTCCCACTGAATTCTTGATTTACAAGATCATTTTCAAGGAAGTCTCCATACCGAGCCACAACTATCTTGTTCTCAGCCGGATAATAAAAGTAGTAACCCATAGTTTCCTTAGGGTAACCTACAAAGATACATTTTACTGAGCGTTGTTGGAGTTTATCTCCAGAGTCACGTTTCACATACGCCTCACAACCCCAGACTTTCAAATAAGACAAATATGGCTTCTTGCCATGCCATAGTTCATATGGTGTCTTATCAACCTTCTTTGTGGGAACCATATTCAGAATACGAACAGCAGTTTCAAGAGCATAATCCCAAAAAGATAATGGTAAAGTTGTAAGATTAAACATAGATCGTACCATATCCAATAATGTACGATTTCTCCTTTCAGATACACAATTTTGTTGTGGAGTATATGGAGAAGTAAGTTTCTGAACAATTCCATTCTTACTTAAATAATCTTTAAACTCTTGACTTAAATATTCACCACCACGATCAGAACGAAGAGCTTTAATCTTCTTTCCTAGTTGTAACTCTACTTCGGCTTTAAACGTTTTGAATGTTTCAAATACCTCATGTTTATGTTTAAGTAAATAAACATAACCATAACGGCTATAATCATCCGTAAACGTCAGGAAGTAGCTAGCACCTTTCCTTGACACATGTCTAAGTGGTCCACACACATCCGTGTGTATTAAACCAATTAGCTCAGTAGCCCTTTCAATATTGCTATTAAAAGGTTTCTTGGTCATCTTTCCAGAGATACAAGATTCACATTTATCAAATGATTCATCATTGATACTTTCCAAAAGCCCATCACGTTGAAGCTTTTGTATGTGAGTCTTCCCAATGTGGGCAAGTCTACAATGCCAAAGATAAGAAGAGTTCTTGTCTAACTTACTCTTCTTATTCATGCTAAAAACAGAATTATTTTTCCTCTTGGGATTTATATCATGCATGTTAATTTCAAAAACACCATTCACAGAAATTGCATCAAAATAGAATAAACCATCTTTGAAAACAGAAATTCTATTATTATCAATCGTGTGAGTAAATCCAAGATCCAACATACTAGAAAAGGAAATAACACCCCTAACAATTGTAGGTGCATAATGACAATTATTTAAAGACAGTACTAAACCCGAAGGTAAAACTAATTTAAATATTCCTATAGCTTCAACTGCTGCTTGTGCGCCATTGCCCACTTGCAGAAATTGTTCCCCATAGGTAAGTCTCCTCTTCAACTCAAATCCCTGCAGGGTATTACAAATATTAATACCACATCCCGTATCATATACCCAGGAGTTTGATTTGTATGAAAG
Organism: Glebionis coronaria; assembly: GCA_025667525.1. Taxonomy (NCBI): domain Eukaryota; kingdom Viridiplantae; phylum Streptophyta; class Magnoliopsida; order Asterales; family Asteraceae; genus Glebionis; species Glebionis coronaria. The sequence continues at coordinate 341,264,298 of CM046877.1, forward strand.
ATTAAATAACTCTATCATAAATAAGTTACCTGAAGATGGTGCTGTAGCAACTTGCTCAGCCTTCTTCTTATGTTCTGCCATTTCATGGAGATAGAGAGAGCAATTCCTCTTCCAGTGTCCAGTCATCTTGCAGTAGTGACAAGTCTCATCTTTCAGAGATTTCTTAGCAAAGTTTTGCTTTGGTTTTGATGTAGTCGCAACTTGCTTGCTCTTATCAACCTTGCCTTTGCCTTTCTGCTTCTTATTCACTTGCGGTTTTGGTTTCGACACTCTACCCTTTTGTACATAAAGTATTTGAGGAGTAGCAGTGGGTGCCTTATCTTTCAAACCCTTTTCAAAGTCAATGAGCATTGCATGCAAATCATTAACTGTCTTCCCCGTGCAATGCATATTATAGTTACGAACGAAATCACCGAAGTCCTTATTAAGGGACCTATTGATCAAGTTAATAGCCATATTATGATCGAAGGGTTGTCCTAGTGCGATGAGTTGTTCCATATAACCCCTCATCTCCATGTAATGTGCACTTACGGACTTTCCAGGAGCTTGCTTGCAGCTATGTAGAGCATCAACCAGATCATAGATCTCTACAGCTTGTGGCGTTTCATACACTGCCTTGAGTTCATCAAGCATCTGCTTAGGAGGAAATAGCTCATACTTCCTTTGAAGTGATGGAGCCATTCTCCCTAACATTACAGCAGCCACCTCATGGTGCTTCTTAACGTTAGCAGCGTGTTGAAGCCTTTCCGCATCAGATGCATCTTCAGCAAGATCCTCCGGAAAAGGAGTTTCCAAGATATTGATAGTACCCGCTGCTCTCAGAACAATTCTTATTGAGAGGTACCAATCATTGAAATTTGGGCCAGTAAGTTTAGGTCGTTCAAAGAAAGCTTTGAACGCCGAGCTTATTGTCAGATTGCTTTCGGGTTGAGCCATTTCTACAGAAATAAGTTCAAACATTAGTATTTTCGATAATAAAATTCAAGAAAATAAAATTACCCCGGTAGTAAAACCATAGTATTTTCCTTGAAAAACTAGAATCCATATTGACATAGATTTATCACATCAGTTGATCTGCTAGTGAAAAATGTATTCAACACAGTAACTTGTCGAACAATAATTGCCAAATCATATTGCAATTTCTAGATATGTCAGGGATTTACATTGCCAAAAACATTTGCATTGTAAACATGTTTTATCCCTTCTTTATGCCTTAAGTTTCCAGTTCTCACTGAGTAACTCAATTAAGTCGACTAATCTAAAGAACGTAAAACATTCATGTGCAATCTTATTCAGTCATGAAGTTTTCTCTCCATTACAACATCGTCCGATATCTTATATGACGACAATTGTAACTTCAAGTGTTCGTCAATTAGAGGGCATATGACTTAAATTTTAGGGTATAGATTTTGGTGCCAAAATCATGTATGGAGAAGCATGCATACATCTCCATAGCATAAGTTTAATAAAACGTTTAGTAAACTTTTTGGTGAGACTAAAAATTCATCATATATTTGCAAGTTGAGGTATTGGTTAAACCAAACAACCTTAAAGAATTATACCAATAACAACCGTAGGTAATTCCAATTTTGACGCACAGGCGAGCCGGGAATTTGGTCAGCGTAAAAGCATAGCACCTCCTTCCTTAACCGGGTACTTGACCAGCGGTGCGTTATACCCACTTTATAGTGTGTCAAAATTGAGTAGGCCGTTAAGTTGCTATTGCAATTCTAATCAACACAAATCATATGTAATTTAGACCTCAAAACAATTCATTAAATTTGATAAGATTTAGTCCATATTATTTTTCTTAAAAAAAATTACCCTTGTTTACGACATACAAAAAAAAACGCATGAAAACAAGTAGTACAAAAAAAACTAAATCAAAAAAGCCACATGCAAACAATTTATTCAAAGAACATCAAATCTAGGGTTTTTATGAACATAAAAAGTCTTCCCTAATTTTAAAACTTTGAATCAAATGAAGCAAATAGCAATCAAAATTATATGATCCGTAAAAAAACACATGCATGTTTATTACGGATCTTCCATATTCTCTTAACAATTAAAAAACTACTACGGATCGTAACCACACATGACATAACAATTAATTCATGCATACATCTAAAGTTATTTACCATGTAATTTTAGGGTTTACAAAAAATTTTCTTTTTTTTTTTATAAAAAAAACGGCAAAGCCATTTTTAAAACAATAAAAAAACAAAACCCCTAATTTTTATAAAACCTAAAAACAACATGTAATTTTAACGCAAATCAATATTAGTTAAAAAAAACTTTAGATCTTGATAATTATAATCATGTTAAAACGGCTCTCGATGCCACTGAAGGTTTATGATTATCATAACAATTATAAAAACCCTAACATAGATCAAAGAGCATACAGCGGAAGCAGATTAACAAGATCTTTATATAACACAATTATAATTAATCAAGGCTAGGGTTACATACCTTTATCCTAGCAGAACGATCACCGGTAAAAATAGATCAAGAACACCACCAGGATGTAATCTAAAATAAGATCACACCACGATCTTGTACACACGTGATACGATGAGCTAATCGTGAGTCTAGCACGAACAGAACCGAGCCTTCCAAGTCTATGGAAGATCTACCCAACAACCCTAGAGAGGGGCTAGGACTAGATCTAAAATAGCTTTTAGAAAATCAAAGATGAACTCTAAAAAGGGTGTATATGGCCGGCGGTATAGAGCAAGAAAGAAGAATATGGAGTGAAAAATTATGAGGCCTTAAGGTTTGTTTATATACACCTTGGAAACTTATCTTCCAAGGTTTAAACATGATAAAGCCTAAAACTTTTCATCCCTATCCTTTGACACTTATTAGGCCGGATATACATGTGCTAAAAGGGGGTTTCCGGAACTTTCCGACACCTTCTTTTAGCTTCTTTAATATTCTATAATGATCGTTTAAAACTTAACTTTTAATTACTTAACGATCGTTAGCTACAGTTTGATTTAATAAATATAATAAATATATTTAATAAATAAATTAACTCTTCACGTAATGTGTGCAATCCCGTGATCTCGAGTTCGATCCTATCACACGACTATCGATTTTAAAGTCCATAAACTTTCAATTTTGTCTTAATCGTTTAGTTGTTTAACCACCATCAAAAGAGTTTTTTTAAAAGCGTTTGCCTTATCCTTGTAGTAGAGACAACGATGATATTCTGAAAGAAAAAAGAAGATTTCCCGTTCTCTATAACTTTCTCTTTTAGATCCTCAGCAACTTTAAATGACTTTCATTACGATCAATTGGTTTAGAATCGACCTTTGAAAAGACAAAAAAATAAAATCAATATTAAGTGTAACTTGAACAAGTAAAGGTTGTAAAACCGGAGAACTGAGCAACGCACATATGAGCAGAACTGAGCAATGCACGTATGAGCTAAAGCAGGTTCGGGGTAAAATGTACAACATCGTGTAAAAGAACACCTTTTTTTACCATATCTTAAGTTTTAACAAGTCTAATTTGTTACATTAATGATTAGGTTACAGTGATAAATTAAATCTTTGAAAAGAACACGAACTATGAGGCTGTATGCAGTAATACGTTACAGACTATGAATTTTCACACTGTCAAACTCATTAGACCTGTTCATCCTGCTACATGTTGGCTAAACATTTAAATTTAGGGAAAATTCTTGAAATGTCCCAAGGTTGCACCCATTTTACTAAAATGCACTAACCAAATGAAAATTTTTCAAAATGCCTTATGCAACTTATGTGACTTTTCTAAAAATGGAAAAAAAAATTAATTTTTCTCAAAATTTTACGATTTTTGGAAAAGTCGCATGAGTTGCATAAGACATTTTGAGAAATTCTTATTTAGTTGGTACAAAAAGGGAAAAGGAGTGACATTTTGGAGCATTTCAAAACTTTCTTAAATTTAAGCCATACGCCGATTGAGATAAAACACAACCCAACTAAACCTATTCAAAGTGAACATATCGAAAGGTAGTATAGTTGGATTTTGTAAGAATAAAGTTCATTAACAAACACTTGGATTCTATGATATAAACTTCGGTAGGTATTTACACTCAAGGGTTATGCTTAAGTTCTCTGATGGTTAAACATATGATTAAAAACATATTTAAAGGCGTAAATCGTTTGCAATTATGTCTAAAGGTGTATACAATTTTAAAATTTAAATGTAACTACTTATTGCAATATTATGAAGAGTTAAAACAGGTAGGTAATCCCAAAGTGGTGTTTGGAAATAAAAAATTACAATTCAGATAATAAACATACAAGTTATTTTGACGAAACCCAAAATTTTCAACACCAGATAATGACTTTAGAATAAGCATTAATCAAAATTATTTGGTTATTCCAACAGTTGCAAATATTTTGCAAACTTTTTTTTTAAGATCTTCGTACGTATTTCGTTAAATAACTCATAGGATTATAGGTACATAACCAAAAAGAATAAAATTTTCTGTATCTTATGTACAAGGTTTTTAAAAGAAATCGTTTTTCCAAAAAAAAGGAACTTTATTATTTACCACAAGGTTTAAAAATGGCCCTGTTAAAAAAGGTTTAAAAATGACAACTTTTAAATTTTTGTTCAAGTCTTTTGTACTTTGTCACGTATAACTTTTAATAAATTTAATACGAAATTTATACGGTTATTTCAAAAACTATAAAATATACTTAGTAATATAATAAACGTAGACAATTTGACAAACATTGGTACTATGCTTAAATTTTTCTTATAGAATATACAATTTTTTAGCATCAACATTTAGCTTAACAAAAAAATATAAACGATAATTACAAATCATGTCCGTCGAACGGACATAGCCATTGGAACAATTAATATCAATAAAGAATCTAGCCATCTTACACTTTTAAATCGTTGCAGTTTTTTATGATGTGAATTTTAAAGGACTTTGATTAGTTTTTTTGCAAAGTCTTGTCAAACTCTATCTTTTTATGATGTGAAAATGCAACAAAGGAACTAACTGATGAGCACAAAGTAAAATCCATATTGAGAGGTCATCCATGAGATGAAACTAAATAAGAGAGCCTGCTATTATAGCAACTTCAAGATCTAGGCAGCCTTCACCTAATGGACGAAAACCGGCATTTTCAAGATTAGCCATAATGTGGCACGGTAACTATTAATATGAAAACATCGGAACTTTAGACCAAAAATGTCCGTGTCAACCCAACCTAACCCGTACAGAAAAAGTGTCAATTTTAACGCGTTACTTAGCTCTACCAACCAACCAATGAGTAGGCAGAAAACGTATGTTCTATTTGTATGAACTGGGCTAAAGTCATCCTATATAAATACTAATTTATATCTCTTGTAAATAAATAAATCATAATACCTTTTTCATTTTCACTAGAACAATTAATTGTTTGAATGGTTGGACAAATTCTTGAAAACTTTGTTTCTTACTTACATCTTTATAACAACTCTAAAAAATAAATGTTTAAAAAAAATAATTTGCCAACTAAAAAAAAGTTAACAAAAATTACAAGTCGAACCCGCCCATCGGGCGGGTTTTGCAACTAGTATATATATATATATATATATATATATATATATATATATATATATATATATATATATATATATATATATATATATATATATATATATATATATATATATATATATATATATATATATCTATATATATATATATATATATATATATATATATATATATATATATATATATATATATATATATATGCTTTCATTTTAGTTCGACGACAAGATCTTTCATTTCTACAATGGATCATTATTCGTACCAGATTATATTCAGCAATGTTCGATTTCTAGAATACATTCAGCATGGGCTTTCCACCAAAAAAATCGGTGAAAATGTTTTTTCTTCTTTACAAGCATGTGTTGTTGGCTACGATGGTTTCTTAGCTATCATTATGACACGACTTCCGAAGTTTCTTTTTTTTTCATAATCAATCGATTACTTTAGAATTTCCCCAGGCACATTACCAGAAGGAACTACCAATTATACCACCATTCATAATTTTTATCCTCTTCCCAAGTATTATTGATCTATTCGATCAACTACCAGACTCTAAACACTTTCCAAGATTGATTTACGATCAGGCTACCAACAGTTGTGAGTGAAAGAGCAGGACACTTCCGTGACTGTTCTTTACACACGTTATGTTCATTATGAATTCATGTTGTGCCTTTTAGTTTACGAATGCCAGCAGTACTTGTGGATTTGAGAAATCAAATTTTCATGAATTCTGGACGAGTTCGTCATTCTGTTCATTGCCAACATTTTGATTTTCTTTAAGTCTAGAGAAGAACACGAAGATTATCTTCACTCTATGTTACAAGAGTTACAACAAGGGAAATTCTCACGGAAAATTTTCTTGGACGTATTTTGTTGATTACAGTGACACGCTGAATCGCATGGTTCTAACGGTAAATTTCTACCAGGACTAAGCCTACGCGTAAAGGATAAAATCCTACACTAACTTATGTGTTCCAGAAAATCCTATGCTTAGAGAGGTCTAACTGTACCCGGACTCATAACTTTCCAATTTCTATGTATCCAGACCCTACAAAGATGTATCATGATCTTAATCACAGTTTTGGTAGACAGGCATGTAACAAGATACAGTTATGTTCATATCTAAATGCCTGACTTATCAGTAGGTTAAGATAGGACACTAACACGCTTGCAGACATTTCGACCATTTAACCTAGCCTACATGTTTTCTTTCATCCGAAAGGAGTACATAGTAGCAGATTATCAGATATCTTCCAACTGATGATCGTACGATTTAACGGCACTCTTTCAGCCAACAGATAAGATAAAGGTTCACGTTCGCGTTCATTAATTACGTTCACGTCAGTATGACTATTTCAGCTCGCTAGTTACGTCTCACGTTAGCGTTCACGACTTTGTTCGCGTTTATACCTCTTTTCCATCTTTATGTTTGGCTTTCCATTTCCACGTTCATGACATCATTCACGTTCATGATCGTATCCTATCTTACGATTTACACACTTTTCGTTATGGAAAGATATGCAGAAACTTGGGAGACCAGACTCAAGTTTAGTATGATATTCCATCTTCAGACAAACGTTTCACGTCACATTTCACTTCTTAGCTCGTATCGTTTATCGTTACCATCTCAGTTATTGCACATTCATGATATATTCCACATATCATGTTTACCCTACGTTCTCATGTCACGTTCACGATATGTTGCACGCATTCTCATTCACCATAAGTTCTTGTATTACATTTACCGTATCTCCACGTATCACGTTTAAAATTGTTCACGTATCACGTTCACAATTTTTCACTTACTACGTTTCAGTATGTCTCACGCATCGTTGCTCAGACGTTACTAACGTCACTTATTCCAGAGTATTTCGCATCATAACGTTTCGTTATCTTTGCACGTTATTCCTTATCCACTCAATCAGATTCATGAGGATACATCTTATGTGACAATCCGTCAATTTATGATCGATATTTTATTCTCAAGTATTATCTAAAAACATTATTTTAATGTTATATTATGAACTCACTCATTTTTGGGAAGAAATTTGGGTTTACATCTTAAAGTAGCATCGACTACGTCTAAACCGGAGGACTCTACGTTACGTGCTTACGTTTACATACACCGTTTTGGTGACAGTCCGACATTTCAGGAAATAAATTTATTCGTGAATATTATTTTGGAATTTTAAATTTGTGTTGGTTCGTAAACTCACAATTTACGAGAAGAAATTAGAGCTTACGTGAATAATTTAACGTCCTTTACAACTAAACCGGAAACCCTAGGTTTACGTATTTACGTTTTTAAACTCCGTTTTTTATGAGACAATTTTTATTAGATTCGTTTTGTGCCATTGATTCATAATTTATAAAAACATTTTTCGTAAAACGACCCGAGGGCACACAAATCGAGGAAACTAGAATCGAGGAGTACCCGTAAATTAATAGGGGATGAAACAAGTTACACTTGTCCTACCCCCACTATAACCGGCCATAACAAGCCACAAAGACACCTTGGTGTCACTTTTATAACAAGTGCAAGGACACTTGTCCATTACTCTTGCCAAAACCACTTAAACACCTAAACAAGCAAACCATAAACCATTTTTCACACACACTACATGCAAAACAACTCATTTTCTCTCCACCCTCCTCCATGGCCGTCCCATATCACCATCAAACACCACTACTAACCAAAAGTCTAGCCACAAATCATAAGTATAATTTACATATGATGAAAACCCATTGAAGTTATGAAGATTAGAGGTGATTCTAACAACTAAAAAGGAGTTTATATGGAGATCAAGGACTGATTTTTGGAGGAGTCTACAAATACTTGGTGACCTTAGAAGTCGTGTTGATATCTCATAAGATTGGTTACCCAAAACCAAGTCTTGTTCATACAAAAACTCATCTTTTCATCACTATTGGTGGTATAGAGATTGTTTCTTCCTATCCTCTTGTTATTTTGAATATGTAATCTTGTATTTTCTTCATTTATGTATATGTATATGATGATGAATGATGATCAAAATATTATGTGTGGATTTGGTGTTGATAGATTTGATTAAAAAGATTAAAATCTACTTGAAAGGATGTTAAAATCATGGCTAAATATGTAGGCTGTATAAAACAGTAAAGAGCTAGATGATAACTTGTTAAAATGACTTGGTAAAATTAATATACATTAAGGTATGTGTCTTGTACATATGTGAGAGTTGGTAATGCAATAGAATAATTATAATGAGTGAGATATGATCAAAACAATATTGGAGTACAAATCTGCATAGACTGTTTTGGACGAATTTATTAAAATACTTAGAGGCTGATTCATCAGTAGTTATAAAAGAGTTAAATGAAGCACATATCATGTAGTTTCTGCTATAACTATTTGGGATTCTTTCTCCTTATAGAACTCTAGATATGGATGTTTTAGTGGACTGAATATTTAGGATCAGATTTTGTAAAATAAAAAGTATATAATATAAGCACTCAAATTATGTACTTATAAAATATACATATATAAAAACCCACTAGTTACTAATAATAATTATAAATGAGAGTTATATATTATGATATTAAAATGAGACATTTTATATAATTTACAAGTATAAATGTTTTCCAAGTTATAAAAACTATATACATAAGTTTTACGTCTTTTCGGCTAAAACCGAAAGATTAACGTTTTTGTTAAATAAAACTTAGACGGTCGGACACGTCTAATGTAAACTTTTTATAAACTCAAATAATGATGTATAAACTTATATAACAAGTAAAAACTGATAAAACCCGAGCTTTATAACTTATGGACATTAACGGGCCAAATTAGCCATATTGGACTATTAACCCAACTAATTTGGCTAAACACTAATGGACTTACTTATTGGGCTTAACTCACTTGCGCCCAACATGTAAGTATAGGGCTGATGTTAAAAGAATAATTGGACTAATATAATGTAATGGACTTATAAAGGGCTTATTGGGCCTCAATATGGAATTGGATTGAAACTAGTGTAACTAGTCAAAAATTTGACTAACACATAACACTATAATGTTGAATGAAGATATAAAAAAAACCCACTTGATCATCATCATACTCATGATATCATCATATATATACATAGCCATTGTTTTTATAAAGTGATTGGACAAGAGTCTAAGACGAGTATTATTTGTCTAGGTTTCCGTAATTGAAGCACGTACCGTACATCCAAATCGCCGATAACCCACCTTTCCCAATCAACGTGAGTTCATAGCCTCGCACTCTTTTAAATGTTTTTATGAAATGTTTTATAAACCCGCGAGGGAGATAACATGTTAGTTTTAATTAAATAGGACACCGGTTGTCCTGACTGTTTGCTTATTGATTTGGACCCGAATGATTGTATGACCCGATGAATGATTATATGACCCGATAAATGAAATGAAATGGATTATTAAAGTTAGGTTATGTCACTAAAAGTCCCATTAGCATGAATTGTGAACTACCGGGATTTGGTAGACGCTTATGCATAAGAAGGAGATAATAATCATTTATATACTGCCCTGAATTGGCCGAGCAATGAAAACTTGTACCTTGAGTATTTAACATATGATTTAGAGATTTGATCCTTTACATTATTTGACCGCGTAATTAATGATAGTAAAATCTATATTGACTTTTCAAAGATTAGAGCCATTAAGGCTTTGGGTTATACCAAAAAGAAAGTGCAAAAATGTTTTGACAGATATTTTATCAAAGGATTTTTAAGGAATCATTCTCTTATACCCAAATCATTTAACTAAACTCCTTTAGGGGTAAATGTTTGTGCATACCTCAAGACAACCTAAAAGGGATTGAGGAAACCATTTAAACCATGACTTGAAATTTGAAACGACAATTTTTGCTTTTCAACTAAGAAAATTTTGACCAAAGTATAACCAAAGATTTTTCGAACATTTACGAATCTTAATAATTATTTTCGATAAATCAACAAAAATCGTGTTAACAAAATTCAAATTCATTTTAAACATTTTTCTATAATTTAACGAACTGAGAAATTTAAACATTTTTACGTTACGTTTCATAAAATTTAATATTTATTATTTAATTACTTGTAATAGTTATCGACGCTTTAGACGTCGGATTGAGTAAAACTGATAAAAATAGTAGTTGAGACGAAACTAAAACTTAGAAAATATGAAGAAATAATTTCTCAGTGAATTGTGGTCATGATAATTATTTCATCAGGAAAGGTGAATGTAAATACTGACACATTATGTAGAAAGGATAAGGAATCAATTAGGATGTGTTCCTTAGTAATACTGTGCAAAATAAATTAACAAGCAATTTAAAATATAGCCGATGCTTGTAAAAAGGATAATATAGATAATAAAAGGGGTTCACGGATAATGTGAACCATTAGAATTGAGAAGCCAATGGCGTTAAATGTATAAAAGGCCGCTTGTGGTTGCCTAAATATGAAGGATTTTGAGATTTAGTCATGTTGGAATCTCATAAGATTAAGTATTCTATTCATGTCATTTCTGATTTAATGTATCTTTATCTGAAAAAGTTGTACTAATGGCAAATTATGAAGGCAGACATCGCCTCATACATTATTTTTTTTTGGGTAAAAGGGAACTCTCCCCGGTAAATTATATTACACCAAAAAACAATGAAGTACAATTGGAATGTGGCTGACATACCACATTAACCTCAAGCACAAGTCGCTTGATAAACACCTAACACTAGTGTATATGACATGCCATACACACTTACCAACTAGAGACAAACCATTAAATTACAACTTAGACTTGTCCCTATTATCATAAAATCGATTAGCAGCTTCATCATAAATATTCTCCACTTCTTCCTCATCTGATTCATTTAACACATCAAAACCATTAGCAGTAACAAGACCACTAGTATTCCTAGGAGTAGACGTCTAACTATTGCAAAGGTCATCATCTGAATTTGATTCGATTTAGGTCATCGTCGACAGACTCACCAAATCTGCTAATATCATTCCTGTTAATGAGAGATTCTCGATGAAGAAATTGACTCTTCTGTATTTAAAGGATTTGTGTAAACATAGTGTGCCTGTATCGATCATCTCTATCAAGATCCTCGCTTCGTATCAAATTTCTAGAGATTTGCTCAGAAGTCATTGGGGACGAACCTTGATGAGAGTACTGTTTACCACCCCAATCGAAGGGACGGGGTAAAGTAGCGATACAAAACACTAGAAGTGTTATTTTATGCTTGAATGATTGACCTTTGGTAATGAACCGTATAATCGTTTTTCCTTTGGAGAGATTATCATCGATAATTATCGTATTAGGATCGAGATCGAATCATGTGAGGATCTAAATATGAGAGCATCTGTAAGAAGGAGTTGGGATGAAGACACCCGATATACACCCATTGTGAGTTGGACATGTCTTTTAGGTTTAAGGTTGCCTATGATGACAAACCTAACCTTACAAAATACCCGACCCGCGAGACCTGAAATGATTGCTGGAATTAGGATGTGATTATTGACTGCCGGTAGTGGGCAGGAGGTTATGTGAATATGAAATGTAGATCTTGAAGTGCAGGATGGGTAGCGAAGTTATGCCAAAAAATTTCACCATAGGGAATAAGTCCCCGTTGTATGGGACCATTGAGATAATGTAAAAAGTTGGTTTGAAAGGCATATAAGCTGTATCTACCCTAGGACTTCAAGGGCTGCGTGAATTATGTATCGTATATAGAACTTGATAAAATGTCTATCAAGTGAAAATCTGATTACTTCTTGATGAAGTTTAGATCGGCGAAAAGTTGCATTCATCAAAAACCCGTGAACATCATGGATAGAGAAAGTAAGTCAACATTAAGCCTGATCGTATTCCCGTAGTTATGTTTGATGAAACTCGCCTATTGTAATGAATTACACTTGTGAGAAAAGACCGAATGTGGAGGAAATACCCACATGGCTCTAACTCTATAAGAAGCGATTAGTAAGATAAATCGATCTTTGAGGACAAAGATCCTGTTTAGGGGTAAATGTTGTGACAATCCGTCAATTTATGATCGATATTTTATTCTCACGTATTATTTAAAAACATTATTTTAATGTTATATTATGAACTCACTCATTTTTGGGAAGAAATTCGGGTTTACCTCTAAAAGTAGCATCGACTACGTCTAAACCGGAGGACTCTACGTTACGTGCTTACGTTTACATACACCGTTTTGGTGACAGTCCGACATTTCAGGAAATAAATTTATTCGTGAATATTGTTTTGGAATTTTAAATTTGTGTTGGTTCGTAAACTCACAAATATACGAAAAGAAATTAGAGCTTACGTGGATAATTTAACGTCCTTTACGACTAAACCGAAAACCCTAGGTTTACGTATTTACGTTTTTAAACTCCGTTTTTGATGAGACAATTTTTATTAGATTCGTTTTGTGCCGTTGATTCATAATTTATAAAAACGTTTTTCGTAAAACGACCCGAGGGTCCGCAAATCGAGGAAACTAGAATCGAGGAGTACCCGTAAATTAATAGGGGATGAAACAAGTTACACTTGTCCCACCCTCCACTATAACCGGCCATAACAAGCCACAAAGACACCTTGGTGTCACTTTTATAACAAGTGCAAGGACACTTGTCCATTACTCTTGCCAAAACCACTTAAACACCTAAACAAGCAAACCACAAACCATTTTTCACACACACTACATGAAAAACAACTCATTTTCTCTCCACCCTCCTCCATGGCCATCCCATATCACCATCAAACACGACCACTAACCAAAAATCTAGCCACAAATCATATGTATAATTTACATATGATGAATACCCATTGAAGTTATGAAGATTAGAGGTGATTCTAACAACTAAAAAGGAGTTTATATGGAGATCAAGGACTGATTTTTGGAGGAGTCTAAAAATACTTGGTGACCCTAGAAGTGGCGTTGATATCTCATAAGATTGGTTACCTAAAACCAAGTCTTGTTCATACAAAAACTCGTCTTTTCATCACTATTGGTGCTATAGAGATTGTTTCTTCCTATCCTCTTGTTATTTTGAATATGTAATCTTGTATTTTCTTCATTTATGTATATATATATGATGATTAATGATGATCAAAATATTATGTGGGGTTTTGGTGTTGATAGATTTGATTAAAAAGATTAAAATCTACTTGAAAGGATGTTAAAATCATGGATAAATATGTAGGCTGTATAAAACAGTAAAGAGATAGATGATAACTTGTTAAAATGACTTGGTAAAATTAATATACAGTAAGGTATGTGTCTTGTACATATGTGAGAGTTGGCCATGCAATGGAATCATTATAATGAGTGAGATATGATCAAAACAATATTGGAGTACAAATCTGTATAGACTGTTTTGGACGAATTTATTAAAATACGTAGAGGCTGATTCATCAGTAGCTATAATAGAGGTAAATGAAGCACATATCATTTAGTTTCTGCTATAAAAATTTGGGGTTCTATCTCCTTATAGAACTCTAGATATGGATATTTTAATAGACTGAATATTTAGGATCAGATTTTGTAAAATAAAAAGTATATAATATAAGCACTCAAATTATTTACTTATAAAATATACATATATAAAAACCCACTAGTTACTAATAATAATTATAAATGAGAGTTATATATTATGATATTATGAGACATTTTATATAATCTACAAGTATAAATGTTTTCCAAGTTATAAAAACTATATACATAAGTTTTACGTCTTTTCGGCTAAAACCGAAAGATTAACGTTTTTGTTAAATAAAACTTAGACGGTCGGACCCGTCTAATGTAAACTTTTTATAAACTCACATACTGATGTATAAACTTATATAACAAGTAAAAACCGATAAAACCCGAGCTTTATAACTTATGGACATTAACGGGCCAAATTAGCCATATTGGACTATTAACCCAACTAATTTGACTAAACACTAATGGACTTACTTATTGGGCTTAACCCACTTGGGCCCAACATGTAAGTATAGGGCTGATGTTAAAAGAATAATTGGACTAATATAATGTAATGGACTTATAATGGGCTTATTGGGCCTCAATATGGAATTGGATTGAAACTAGTGTAACTAGTCAAAAATTTGACTAACACATAACACTATAATGTTGAATGAAGATATAAAAAAAACCCACTTGATCATCATCATACTCATGATATCATCATATATATACATAGCCATTGTTTTTATAAAGTCATTGGACAAGAGTCTAAGACGAGTATTATTTGTATAGGTTTCCGCAATTGAAGCACGTACCGTACATCCAAATCGCCGATAACCCGCCTTTCCCAATCAACGTGAGTTCATAGCCTCGCACTCTTTTAAATGTTTTTATGAAATGTTTTATAAACCTGCGAGGGAGATAACATGTTAGTTTTAATTACATAGGACACCAGTTGTCCCGACTGTTTGCTTATTGATTTGGACCCGAATGATTGTATGACCCGATGAATGATTATATGACCCGAT
This sequence comes from Glebionis coronaria, assembly GCA_025667525.1. Taxonomy (NCBI): domain Eukaryota; kingdom Viridiplantae; phylum Streptophyta; class Magnoliopsida; order Asterales; family Asteraceae; genus Glebionis; species Glebionis coronaria. The sequence continues at coordinate 341,279,344 of CM046877.1, forward strand.
AAATGAAATGAAATGAATTATTAAAGTTAGGTTATGTCACTAAAAGTCCCATTAGCATGAGTTATGAACTACCGGGATTTGGTAGACGCTTATGCATATAATAGTACTATTTGGGGAAGATCACCCCAGTTCGCGCCTTGACGGTTGATCCCCGTCGTGCCACATTGATTGATAAGCGAATTTATGTATGAGAAGATTTACATATGCGTGATTATTGTGACGACACGCTGTTTTAGATGGGCAAATGAGTTTCGGGATATCTACCTGTTGTTTGTTATAGTAAGGTAGCAATGTCATGCGGCTTATAATAATCCAAATAACGAAATTACTGCTATACGCATTGAATTACAATATATTGCCGGACTAGCAATACGGGGTCTTATTATTGATATTATGTTCGTGTTTTGGTTTTACATAACCATATTCATATAACGGTTTTTATTTAACTCTATACAACGTTATAAAACGTATTGTATGATGTTTTTACGACATTGGTGCGTATAATGGTTTTTAAGGCAACAACCTATAGTATGATTTACAACAAAGATTTGTATAAAATGTTTTTGGCTTATTTTATGGCCTCCGACAAAGAATTGTACAAAATGATTTTTGATGATGATTATTTATACCGGTTATTTATTAATGGTTTATTAAACTCTATGAATTCACCCGGCGTTTTCGCTGACCTTTTCTTTTAACATGTTTTATCTCAGGTACTTGAAGGTAATTCTCGGGAAGACAACAAGAATTTATGCCCAGCACTTAAATAACAATTTCCATTCAAATATTTTGTAAAATTGTATGAAATACTATGACTTGGGACCTATGTAAATTTGATATTTATGAATGGAAATGCTTTATTATTAAACGACGTGATTTTTAAGCGTTGTCTATGATCTGAGTAATGTGCTATCCCGTTACACCAACGACTCTTCCGCTGAACTAAAGTATGAATATTTGGGGGTGTTACATCTTACGATGATAAACCATAAACTCTTTTGTATCGTCAGGATGACCAAGAGTATTTATCTTCGTTAAGACCGTCTAGAGGAATCGTTCCTAGCGTGAAACTACTTAGAAACGGAGGAATCCATCTGGATTTCTTATCCTCTTTTCCTTCCATAATTCAGATATGTTCTTTTCAGCCACTTCACATTTCATGTTCCCTTCAGACACGTCATGCTCCATGTTCTCTACAGTCACGTCACGTCCATGTCTTTCCAATTTATCGTATCTCTAATTCGAGGACGAATTGTTCTTTTTAGAGGGGAAGAGTTGTAAAACCCGCTTAAAAAGCCTTAGAAAATTTATTACATGAAATTACGTATAATTTAAAACTTTATGATTTATTAATATACGACACTTATTAAGAACATTTAATAGGGTTATTACGTATATTAATTAATTCCGACAAGTAATTACGTATACTATTATTATTATTAGTTTACGATATGTATCTACGTATAACACATATAAAATAATCCAATAAAAAATAAGACACGACATGTAAAACTTACGAACATGCGTAGGTATAAAATTACTCACGAAACTAAAACAAACGAAAAGTGTGTGTTGTGTTTGTTATGGACGGTTTGTTAGAGGGAAAAGAAAGGAATGGGCCTAAGGCCCATATGGGAATCCATCCACGACTTAATAAAAACCACGTGGGGTGGGGGAGCTTTTATTTAGGAAAAAAATTCACAAAACCATAAAAACATTCCAAATGATCGTCTTCTTTTCTTTGGGGTTCCTGTCGTCGACTCAATCAACAAAACAAGGAGGAGATCATGGTTTTCAATTCAAGAAAAAAGGTTTGATGTTCATGATGTATATCCTAAACCCTAAATACGCAAGAGGTATTTCTCGAAACCCTAAATCTTGATTACTTAATCCCGATTAATATCCAAGAATCATTAAAACAATGGTCAAACATGTTAGGAATAATAATTAAACAGGGGATTTGGGATTGATTATGTGTCGTGGTTGTTTGCACGCAAACCGAGACTCATGGGAGTCTCGGTGGTAACATTCCTCCACCAGCCGCATAACCATTGTGGGTGTCGACATAGTTTCTGTGAAGCCAGTGGCTGCCGCGGCTTAGCAGTGGCAAGTAGCAGGGCTGTGGTAGGAACGAACTGGGGTGCGGTGGCAGCCGCAGTTGCTGTTGTTGGTGGGAAATTAATGGACGGCAGTGGGTACAGTTAGGGTAGCAGCAGGAACCGGCTACAACTGGTGGGAACTTGCTGCTGTCGGTAGCAACCATGGACCAAGCAGTTAAGGGGCTATTTGGTTTTGGGTTAAGAACAGTTAAGGGGGTGTTTGGCTATATATATAAAACATGTATTTTTATCTTATATAATTAGCTTAATTAGAAGCATGTTAGTTAAATTAATTAGTTTACATGACTTAGGATATGAATTTATTTAAATATTTTTTTTTGTAAAGGGGTAACAATGACCCCGGTAAATAGAACCAAAAAAAGCGTTGAAGTACAAGGAATGTGGCTGAAATACCACATTAACCGCAAGCTACAGGCAGCTTGTTAAACAAAATATTTATGACAGGCCATAAACATTAACTAGTCTAGAATACTGGAAATATATAAACTAGACAAAAACCAAGACGATAACATAAAGTTACGAGGAAAATAATAAAATATCAACATAGGATCAGCCAGTTGGAGTGCTTGCCCCAATATTAGTGTTGAGAAGATTCACCGATTCATCAAAGACGACCTCGACTCCCTCCTCCTCCTCATTATCTTCCTCGCTTCCTTGAACCCCTTCGTCAATACCAGGCATGGACAAAGATGAAAATTATTAGATGTAGAAACACTGCTCATTTGAGCTTTACCCTTGTTCGGACCATTAGGATTGCTAGACTGCTGCGACTGACCAGATTTAGTATTCAACTTTCTACTATTATCACCACTCGTACTTGTAGTATCCAAGCGAGTTTTGGACGAAAAACAACCGTCTTTCCTGTTTGGGAACCCTTACTCAATGGAACACCTCTCGGAACTTGATTCCCTAAATTACCTTTGTACTTCTTCCTCTTGCTTTGCACTTGTTGGAATCCATCATTATCAACATGAGTTGTCACATTTTCAACCGTTGTAGGTTTAACATTTTTTGGACAAGAATCAAAGGAATGACCAAAAATATTACAAGTATGACATTTAGACGGTTTCCATTCGTATTCAACACGAATTAATTCCTTAGTACAACCAGAGCCTTCAAGATCAGGGACACCAATAGTAACGTTATCTATAAACTCCGAATCAGCGTTCATCTCAATAAGACAACGAGCAAAACTACAACGACCCCAAGACTCTTTGCACATATTATCAGTATAATTATCCATTAATAAGCTTACCAAGAAACGAAGCAATTAAACTAATACCTTCCTCTTCAAATACCTGTAGCGGGACATCATGAAACTTGACCCATACCGGAATACGAGTTAGTTCCTCCTTTAGAAGATTCGTTTTCATAGTCCATTTCTTAAGAAAAATTGGTGAATTACGAACCATCCACGGACCACCTTCCAGAACCGCATTAAGACCCTCACTAGACCCGAATTGAAAAAAGAAAAAACCTTTCTCATTCATCATGATACGCTTAAGACCATGATTTGCCTAGTGATTCTTAGCAAAATACTCAACCACAGGAAATGCAATCCTTTTACCAAGAAAGTAACCATATAAAGTGTTGTGGTAACGAGTATTTACTTTTTCAACGACCTTCCTAGGAATAGAGATATTAACCCCTTCACAAACATTTTCAGAATTAAACGAAGAAGAGACTGCATTAATACCTCCATTAGTAGACGTAACCATATCAACTTCAAATTTGCATAGTAACTCCAGAATTTCTTTAGCACGGTCGTGTGAGATCAATTCCCACAAAGGATGTTTCTTCATTCTTAACTCATGCATAAATTCACCCGCATCACCAACCGTGTGAATCGTTACACCAAATAGTTTCAAAACCTCATGTAGATTACACGGTTGCAACCCATTAATGGTTGCAGCCTTAGCTGCAAGGTCCAAAAATACATCACCAGAAGAGGAAACATTAGTAATAGGGTCATCTGTTTCCTTAGCCATATGTGCAGAGTGCACATTCGAACCACCTGAACTGAGTGAAGAAATGCTGCTAGTTAGATTCTTATAAGTTGAATTTATTTAAATAAAACCATGTTATAAGTTATGTTTATGTTATTTATTTAAATAAAACTTATGATAAAATAATTATTAAAATAATTATTCAGGTACACTAATTTAATTAATTAAGACTTAGCTTTATTAATTAATATCTTTTAAGGTAAAGTTTAATACATGAAACATGAAATATTATTAATTAATAATAACTTATGTTAACATGGAATACCATTATTAATTAATAATAATTAGTTAAGCCTAAGTATTTATTATTATTAAACTTTACAATATAATTATACATGACATAATATAAGCTTATTAAACTATATGTTATATCATTTAATTATTTAATAAGCATACGATTAATTATGGAAATATATTAATTATGGCAACATGATAATTATGAAAACATATTAAATATGGTAACATGCTATTTATAGAAACAAGCTAATTATGGAAAAATTCTATTTTTAGAAACTTACTATATATGGAAACCTGCTATTTTTGGAAAGTTACTATATATTGAAACCTTCTATTTTTAGAAAGTTACGCATTATGATGCAACAAGTACTTAAACACATAGAAACATTAATTACATTAATCAAAATACATGAAACATTGAGAAAACACATGATTAAACATGAATCAGTAGAACAAGTCTAGAACACTTAAAACAAGACGGGAACAAGTAAACAAGTAATAACACGTCAAGTAAACTAATAATCAGTTAAGTATAAGTTAATCAAACAACTCATACACGTCCCTCTTTATTATGTAGCATTGTGGAGTCGGAGTAGGATTCTTCGCGTCTTCTTCTTTCACATTACTGGACACAAGGTACGGATATTCCGTCCTTCAGTAAGGACATTCTTTCCTATACTTAGGATTTCCCCGTTTGCAGCCATCTGTTTTCCCCAGTAGTTTAAATGTCTTAAACACACTAGTATATGTATGATTATTTTAGATTGCCTAAGCTATATACATGCATGCCAGTTTCACCTAGTTATGGGGGTTCCATAACCATAGCACTGGAGGCACCGGTGTTATGACTCTTCTGTGTTGAGAGTGATTGCTCGCAGCGTCCCTTTATAGTATTTTGGCCATGTTATTATTATCATGTGGGGCGAATGGGTGCATCCTAGGACAAGTAGTATGATTTCCTGGTAACTGCGGTGTGTGCCTTGCATCCGTTACAAGAGTTGAGCCCTCCACCCATTTTATATATTAATTAGAGGCTGCCCTCTAATTGCATGACGAGGTCACCCCTCCAAGTATTCATGCACGTGGATATAACATGACCTATATGCGCTCTCAGCATATTTAAAATACAGATTTTCAAGAAAAACTAAACGTAAGTCTTTTCAGAAATATAAAACCAGTCTTATAAGCTTTAACCAGGTTTTCCAGGACTTACATTATTCCGTTGCACTATCATTTCATACTTCAAGTTCACTTTACTTATGTTTATGATATTCATTTCATTGTCATATATCCTTTCAATGAGCGTATTGATCAGCCGTATATTTTCCTTCCATGTCCTAAAATGGCAGGTACCCAAGGGCAGACTTGAGCATTTAGAGCACGTGCATAGGATGGGAGCTGCCTTAGACTTCTTTCCCTTGCACTTCATTTACTTTATGCTTGCTTGGACACTTGTTTTGTCCTTCCTATCTCATTTACTTTATTTATGTATTGGGCTTATGTATGGGAACCGATGTTTGATTCCCGTTTTCCCTTTGGGTCATGCATGTTTGTACATATTACCTTGCATGCTTTGATGACATGCCATAATTATTCTATGATATTCCATTTATCAAAATGGGGTGTTACAACCGGTGTCATGACTCTTTCGCGACGAGAGTGATTTCTCGCAGCGTCCCTTCAGTTACTTTGGCCATTATTATTATTATCATGTGGGCCGTATGAGTGCATCCTTGTACATGTTTTGCAGGTTTGCATGGTGATTGTGGTGTGTGCTCTATATCCATCACATTGGAGCTGATCCCTCCACCCAGACTTATATTATTAGAGGATACCCCTCTAATTTCATAAAGAGGTCACCCCTCTAAGTATTTATGCACGTTGATACTTGTTGTGACCTATATGAGCTCATTGGCATTAAAATTATATTGCATGCATTAAAACTTAAGACTTTTCAGTTATAAACCAGTTTATAAAACATGTTCCAGGTTTTCCAGGACTTACACATATTCCGTTTCATATTTTATATATCTTTCAATTATTCTTATCATGTCATTATATCCGTTCACTGATTGCTCAGCCGTATTTTCTTTCCATATCCCAAACGGCATGTACACAGGGACAAAATTGAGCAACTGAGAGTACGTGCATAGGATGGAAGCTACCTTAGACTTCTTTCCCTTTTGCATGTTACATACTTATGCTTGGTTGGACAATGTTTAGTCCTACATTGTTTACTTTATGCATGTTTGAGCTTATGTTTGGGGCCGATGTTTGATTCTGGTTTTACTTTTTGGTCATTTATGTTTATAAGACATATTACCTTGTTATTCTTTGATGACACGCCATAATTATCATGTAAGGTCTTCTTATCAAAGTGAGTTGTTACCAAGGACGAAGCCAGGACAAAATATGACCCGGTGCACAAATTTTTTGAATCGTAATATAACAGTTGTAAAAAAGAATTAAAACTAAGGGTAGAAACACGTTCCGATTGACTGGGTTCATTTAAGATGTATTTAGAAAAAATCGATGTTTTCATCACAAATTAACACTGCACAGAAAAATCCATAGGGGTCACGGGAACCCGCGGGAACCCCTAGCTCTGTCCCTGGTTGTTACATTGATTGTTTCCTGTGGAGGTGTAGCGGTGGTTGTGGGTACCTTAGTTATTTCCGGTGGAGGTGTAGGGGTGCGGGCAAAGGTATGCGGCTGCTATGTAGTGGTGGTATAGGGGTGTTGCAGTCATGGTAGGGTAGGATTGTAGTTGTTGGGCGTGGAAGGGCGGTAGTATGGTTGCAGGCGGTGTGGTGGTCGCCCGTTGTAGGGTTTTGAGAGTATTCATGTTTTCAACGAATTGTCGATCTGCGTCAACCTTGTTTTTCTCAATCTTTTCTTGCAAAAAGACATTTGTTGCAACAAAGACATTTGTTTCAATGCCTCTGAGTTGATTGCAGCTTGTTGGATCTTGTACTGTTCCAGTTTTGCCACCAAATCAGTTACCTTCGTCATGAGCAAATATTTTTTTATTTTTTTTAAATCCTAGAATTGAAACAACTCTAGTACCAATTGATATGAACCAGGTCGATTACGATAATAAAGATAGAGTAATTGATATTCGAGAGGTCGAATAAGCTCTCCCAGTTTACAAGAAACTAAGAAACCATAATAAACCATTATCATATATTTTCTGCCTAATAACTTTACAGCCCTTATCTCTATATATAATAACCTTATTGTTGTAAAAAAAGTCATAGCCTAATCTTTACCAAAATGAAACATATATTATAATAAAATAAAACTTCATTAATACTTATCTATTAATAATTCTATAATTAATCATCCAGGTTCGTATCACAAAACCTCAAAAATCACTCAAATTAATTGGTTTCAAGACAAGGGTCTCATCCATCCTTAATCTATCATCAATTAACTGTAAGTATTTTCATTCAATTTCAACTAACTTATTCTAGGGTTCTTAATTTTATAATTGGGAATTTTCGAAATTAAATCGAATTAGAACCAAATTAGGAATGTGGGTATCCATAGTTTTAGTGCTATGATTCCTTTAGGTTCATATTCTTTGTGATTTCACTAAACCCACTTATAGAACAAATCCGAATTTTAATTAATGTAATTTGGTTTAATGTTGGAATTGATATGAGCCCTTGAACATATTGGTAATTGCATTTGATGAGACCGTAATTATACATGGCCTCATCGTCCAAAACGGGCTTAAAACGACGAAAATATCATAAAAAGTGCCATATATGCGCTTGTGTTTGCTCAATTGTATTTTAGGTATGGATATCAATAAAATGACAAAAAGATCACAAGAATTAATAAAAAACAGACACGGGAAATGAAGCCGCATAAAGAACCGGACCCGAATAATGAATTTCCAAAAAATACCCTTGAAGAATTGAAGATTGTCAAGTTTGGTCCTCCAAGTTTGAAGACTTTTCATTTTATACCCTTGTAAAACTCTAAAAATACACTGTGGTCCCTAAATGTCAAGATTTTACATATTTGTTCCTTGAAGAATCGAGTCGTACAAGAAACCGAAGCCAGGATTGCACTTAACGAATCAAAAATCAAGCGTTTCCGGATCGATTCAACAAAGTTTGAAGATTTTACAATTTAAAGACAAAGTCAAAGTCATCCCGAGACATAAAATATTATTTTACAGACCAACTCATACCCGTTTATCGGGCCGGGTTAGCCCGTACTATCCCTAATATCACAATGGAAACAAAACCTACTTATTTTTACCACTAGGCCACGTTTCTTGGGCCTCACTTATACTACAGCAGCCCATCCTTTTTTTCATTCGTCTGTTGGGCAACCTGTGTAACCTTCACCCAACCACCACCCTTTTATTACATTACTGGGCCTCTTTTTTTTCTAATCCAACAACATAAAAAGAAAAAAAAAGAAGGTACGATATCATTTGTTTTAACTCTTTTCTTTGTATTCTTTGGATGTAACAACATAAAAGAAAAAAGGGATTAGGGTTTCTTCCCTTAACCACCAGCCACCATTACCCAAAAACTTAACCTAATCCAATCCCCATCACTATCTCATCCTACTCCACACCCATGTGAAGAAATCAAATCAAGACAAAGGTGCACAGAAGATCAATGGCTACCAAGGATTTATTGCTCTCCACAGCTATCTCCAACGACCAAGATCACAAACAAACAAGAACCACTCCTGCAACATTACATGGGAGCATAAGGACTCATTCAAAAATTGGCATCTTCAAAAGCATATTCGTTCTTGGATCCAAGGGCTTTTAGGGGAATTCATATATTAGGGTTTTTAATCTAGAATCATCTATCTACTAGTATTGAAGGAGCATACAGAATATGTATAGCCCTTGTCTCATATTTTCTAAAAAAATTATTGTAATGTCTTTTTAATATGAAATAAAAGTTGGTTTTGGTTTTGATAAAAACTTCTGAATACCATTTTTTTATCTAAGTTCTTTATTTTAGTTCAAGTGTTTGTGAGAAGGAAAGATTTTAAGAAGAAAGAAAAAATCAGATCGTGTTAACTTGTTACTGTTCACGTTTTTTATTGATCTTAGCATGGTTGTATTTGGAAAGCTTGTGACTGTTTCGCCGTCACATAAGCTTGAACATTCGAGAGCGTGAATGTACGTTCTTGAGGTTTACCCTCTTTTTCTCTCATTTTCATGTTTTCTGAGATATTATGAATATTTGATCTTTCTGTTCTTATGTTGAAACTGGTGTTCTCTTGGGTGAAATCTGTTAGTAACTAGCGTGTTTGTGTGATATCGTGTTGTCAACTTGTGCACGAACTCGTTTTCATTTGCTGTAATATACCATCAGAAAAAACAGTTGAGTGTTTTTAGATTTGATGCTATGAGTTAGTTGTCAGACTCTTGTAGGTTTGATTAGCCATTAGTTTCTTTAGGTTGTGATTTGTTTGCTTATTGGATGTCCAGCCTATTAAACATCACCAAAAATAGAAAGATTGTAGCCATTGAATTAATAGAGTATACTTTCTTGTTTAGTACAATGTGCCTTATCTAGTGTGATTTGTTGATAATAGTATATGTGCTGTGTGCTTGTGTCAGGTGCTTATTTACCAACAACAACCATAAGAAAGCATACAAGAGTTAACCAAAAAAAGTAAACAAAAGATATAAGGGGGTGTCATTGTCTGCTTGTTTGTTGAACCCACTATTACTGTTCTATTTTTTGTTGCTGGTATCCGTGGTATGGCATTATCTCTGTTGTTGATTGTCCAAAGAGTAGGAACCTTTTCTTGAATGAACTGTGATTGTTGATTTTGCTCATTTGCTATATGTGGTTTATTGTGGTATTTGAGTGTGCTTATTTTAGCTTAACTTGCTAATCATAATCACCAAGAAGCTGTTTAGGATCCTGTTAGTTATTGTAGGTTGTTTGTTTAGTTGGGGTTTTCCGTTTTTTTCGGCCTGAAGAAGTTTTTATAGTCAGCTTAATAGCTCTTTGTACCCACTGTTTTATGTGTCTGTGAGTCACATTGTTCCATAACTATTGCTTCCTTTTTGAATTTGTCTTTATGCTTGCTGAGTGCTATTCGTGTTGCTACCTGTGGCGTTTTGAGTGCTTTGAATCTGTTTTAATTTGACTCCCACAAGCAAACGCTTGTGGGGTGCCCACTGTCAATACCAACAACAACCACAAGGAACACCAAACAAAAAGATAAAAGAAGGGGGCATAAGTACTTGCTATGTTTCTCTTTTTGTTAACTGTACAACCCAAAACCCCAAAATCTGTGGCGTGTTTTTAGTCATTTGGATTGTATTTCAATATTTTTGTCTTTGTGGTTTGTGCTTATAAACTATGTATCATAAAAGCAATAAGGAAACCCAAAAAAATACATAAGGAAGTGTTTGTTTTTTTTTGTTAAAAGGGTAACAATGACCCCGGTAAATAGAACCAAAAAAAGCGTTGAAGTACAAGGAATGTGGCTGAAATACCACATTAACCGCAAGCTACAGGCAACTTGTTAAACAAAATGTTTATGACAGGCCATAAACATTAACTAGTCTAGAATACTGGAAATATATAAACTAGACAAAAACCAAGACGATAACATAAAATTACGAGGAAAATAATAAAATCTCAACATGGGATCAGCCAGTTGGAGTGCTTGCCCCTATATTAGTGTTGAGAAGATTCACCGATTCATCAAAGACGACCTCGACTCCCTCCTCCTCCTCCTCATTATCTTCCTCGCTTACTTGACCCCCTTCGTCAATACCAGGCATGGACAAAGATGAAAATTTATTAGATGTAGAAACACTGCTCATTTGAGCCTTACCCTTGTTCGGACCATTAGGATTGCTAGACTGCTGTGACTGACCAGATTTAGTATTCAACTTTCTACTATTATCACCACTCGTACTTGTAGTATCCAAGCGAGTTTTTGGACGAAAAACAACCGTCTTTCCTGTTTGGGAACCCTTACTCAATGGAACACCTCTCGAAACTTGATTCCCTAAATTACCTTTGTACTTCTTCCTCTTACTATGCACTTGTTGGAATCCATCATTATCAACATGAGTTGTCACATTTTCAACCGTTGTAGGTTTAACATTTTTCGGACAAGAATCAAAGGAATGACCAAAAATATTACAAGTATGACATCTAGGCGGTTTCCATTCGTATTCAACACGAATTAATTCCTTAGTACAACCAGAGCCTTCAAGATCAGGGACACCAATAGTAACGTTATCTATAAACTCCGAATCAGCGTTCATCTCAATAAGACAACGAACAAAACTACAACGACCCCAAGACTCTTTACACATATTATCAGTATAATTATCCATCATAATAAGCTTACCAAGAAACGAATCAATTAAACTAATACCTTCCTCTTCAAATACCTGTAGCGGGACATCATGAAACTTGACCCATACCGGAATACGAGTTAGTTCCTCCTTTAGAAGATTCGTTTTCATAGTCCATTTCTTAAGAAAAATTGGTGAATTACGAACCATCCACATACCACCTTCCAGAACCGCATTAAGACCCTCACTAGACCCGAATTGAAAAAAGAAAAAACCTTTCTCATTCATCATGATACGCTTAAGACCATGTTTTGCCCAGTGATTCTTAGCAAAATACTCAACCACAGGAAATGCAATCCTTTTACCAAGAAAGTAACCATATAAAGTGTTGTGGTAACGAGTATTTACTTTTTCAACTACCTTCCTAGGAATAGAGATATTAACCCCTTCACAAATATTTTCAGAATTAAACGAAGAAGAGACTACATTAATACCTCCATTAGTAGACGTAACCATATCAGCTTCAAATTTGCAAAGTAACTCCAGAATTTCTTTAGCACGGTCATGTGATATCAATTCCCACAAAGGATGTTTCTTCATTTTTAACTCATGCATAAATTCACCCGCATCACCAACCGTGTGAATCGTTACACCAAATAATTTCAAAACCTCATGTAGGTTACACGGTTGCAACCCATTAATGGTTGCAGCCTTAGCTGCAAGGTCCAAAAAAACCTCACCAGAAGAGGAAACATTAGTAATAGGGTCATCTGTTTTCTTAGCCACGTGTGTAGAGTGCACACTCGAACCACCTGAACTGAGTGAAGAAATGCTGCTAGTTAGATTCTTATGGCGTTCACACAAAACTTCATAATAAAACATAGTGGTTGTAAAACCTGAGAATTTCAGGTTTTGACTTGTGAACATTATGTACGTCACTTCATGATATCTAAATATTTTATACCACTTTTCTTTGCATGAATCATTTGAACCATCCCATGCATTTCATAAGCATGCATCATCTTAACATTACAGCAATTATATCACAATTATATTGTGACTATGCATTTTTATCACAAAAGTGTGACTACATTCATATGATTATATTTCAGTAATCATACAATGACCTAATATAAAGGACTTTGAGTCCTTTGAAACATATGGTCACTTGCATACATCCCACTGATTTTTCTCCAAGAACAACGTTATGATCACAGTATATGACTGATTACCTATTTATAAATATATAAACATTGGTAAATTTAAATAATATATATATATATATATATATTTACAGTAAATGATTTCAGATAACCCTAACTATCACTTTTACATATGATTATTTAATAAATCATACTATGAATATATTTTATATGTAAACGTACTAATATAACTACCTAGGGACCATTCTTTCACCAAAGGCACTAAACGTAACTTGAACACTTAAAACCCGGGCTTACTCACATTACTATGACTTAAAATCATTTGACATATATTTAACCCGACTAATGAGCAAAACGAACCCAAACCCATTCATACCCGTATATAAATATATAACAACAAACATTTTTCACTAAAACATTTCAATTCACTCAAACTTTTATAACTTAACATTACGTTTCACTTAAACCTTACAACTTTTATAACTTAACTTTTATATAAACAACTTAATACACAAAATTAACTTTCCCTCCCAAACCATCACCAAAACCGCCGGTTTTGGTCTTTCCTCTTCTAAACCATGGGTAAAGTGTACAAAATTAGCATTTATGATATGTACTAGAGTGATTAAGGAGGCTAAGATGCATCCCTTTTGTTCTCTTTGTCTTGAGCCGTGTAGCTATCCCACACCATACACATATTTTGTACAACCTTAATCTCATCATCACTTACACACTTTCCCTCTTCTTGGAACCCCCACATGCCACGGCTACCTATCACAAAGCCCTACCAACCTTAGTGTACATTTTAGGAGCATTTAAGGTTAGTACCTTCTTGGTACAAATCAAAATAGCAAAATCTTGTTAACCATCTCTCTTGCCGTGTCACATTCCCTAGCCACTCCTCTCTTGCCTCACACTTGAATAAGTATAACCTCAAGACACATATTACTCTCCCTCACCACAAAACACTCGGATCAACTCTCACAACCTACCTAGACTAAACAAACTCAAGCTATCACATTTACTCACCAAATCTAGCATTGAAGACTTGAAGAAAAGTCCCCTAAGACTCGTGTGATATATAAGCCGCCTCATTTCCATCTCTTTTCGTCTACATTTTTCCAAAACAAGTAAGCATGAACTTCCCATCTACTTCCTTATTCATTTTCGCGTTTTCATGCATTCCTATGTTAAACATGATAAGTTTATTTTTTTTTGGGTAAAGGGGATAAACCCCGGTAAAATATATTACACCAAAAAATATCAGTTAAGTACAATGGAATGTGACTGAGTGCCACATTAACCTCAAGCATAAGCTTGAACGACCTCTACTCATATGACATGCCATACGAGAACTACCTAGCCATTACAAAACTAATGACACCCACAGGAAAGTACCACCGAATAATACAAAGCCAAAAACACATCACTAACGAAGAACAGAATCCGGCAACTCCCAAAGCCGAACATATTTTAACCCATCCATCGACCTCTTGAAATGACAAGACATAAGTTTAAGACGAACAGACGCCATGATGCACACAATGACCTCGTTCACCGTTCTTTTCACTTGTTTAAACAATCTCCTGTTTCGTTCTTGCCAGACGAAATAAGCAGTAGCTTGGACCACCAGCTTCCCGATGCAACTTTTCACAGATTTTCTCTTAGCTATAGGTAATAAGTTCGTCACAATATCGAAAATATTAGGACGCGCCGACTCCAGACCCGCAAAGCGTTTAACATGAGACCAAACCTGCTTAGAATAGTCACACTCAAAAAATAAATGAGAGTGTGAGTCCGGCTGCATTTCACATAGAGGACACACAACCGACTGCCCTGACACCATATCCCAGCTACGTAATAAGTCCTGCGTCTTCAGTCTCTGGTGCATAATTAACCACATATTGAAAGCATGCTTGGGAATACACATACGAAACCAAACCACATCAAACCATGTCACAGCATTCCCTCTTGGCCTGATAGATTCCCAAGTATTATAAACAGAAAAAGGGACATAATTTCCATCATTATCACGCCACAGAAGTTGATCAATCCGCTCATTTAGATGAGGCACATTAATATTACCAAGACATGGATACTTACTCAACCAAACAGTCGGCCACTTCCATTCGCCATTCTCAATACACTCGGCAACAGTGGTACTAAGGTTGAAACCAGCACGGTATATATCTCGGGAGGTAATAACCCTACCAAGAGGACTCTCGCTGCACCACGCATCAAACCACACGGACGTGTGAGTACCACTTCCCAGAATCGTCCAAACAAATTGCCGTAAAATAGGACGAAGCTGCAATAGCTTTCTCCATCCCCAAGACATAATGCCTCTACTCGGAACCTCCCAAAAATTACGATTCTTAAGCTTATATGAGTGTATCCACCTCACCCATAACGAATCCTTAAGAGAAATAAGCTTCCACACATGCGTCGCCATAAGAGCATAATTAAAATAAGTAAGGCGACGAATACCTAAACCACCCTCCTTTTTTGGAAGGCATACAACCTCCCAAGACACCTTAGCCTTCCCTTTCCGAATGTTCCCTTGGCACCACAGAAAACCTCGTAGTATTTGCTCAATATCTTGGAGAATACGCATAGGAAGGACAAAAACCGATGCCCAGTAAATGTGCATAGAACTCATGACCGACTGAATAAGCTGAAGGCGACCTGCAATAGATAGAAATTTATTCTTCCAATCATCTACACGCCCTTGAACTTTATCAATCAATTCCTTACAGTCCCGAAAAATCAACCGAGTAGACACAAGAGGAACACCCAAGTATTTAACGGGAAGACGACCCTCCTCAAACAGAAGAACTTGCAAAATCCCTAGCTTGACATGGTTAAGAACATTACAAAAATACGCCGTGCTCTTAGGAAGACTAGGAGTTAAGCCAGAAACCTCCTTAAAGTCCTCTAAAGCATCCCGAATCACTAGCGCCGAATTAACATCCCCATGAGCAAACAAAAATAAATCATCCGCAAAACAGAGATTAATCAGCTCCAACTTAGAGCAAAACCTGTGGAAAGTAAAGTCCAATGAGGTAGTAACACGCCTTCTCAAAATAAGGGTAAGGACTTCCATAATAAGAGTGAATAAGTAGGGCGAAAGAGGATCACCCTGGCGTAAGCCCCGTTTACCCTTAAAATGGCCATGAAGATAACCATTTAAACTGATCGAAAAAGAAGTAGTAGTCACACATTCTAGAATCCACGAAATCATTTTCTCATGAAAACCAAAACCATAGAGAACATCCCGAAGAAACTTCCAGTCCACCGTGTCGTATGCCTTCTGGATGTCTACTTTAAAAGCACATCTCGGACTTCCACGATCTAAATGATAATTATGCATAATTTCTTGAGTTAGAAGAATATTATCCGCAATGCTTCTACCCGGAACAAACGCAGACTGGTTAGGACTAACTAGAGTCTTAAGACAGTCCTTCAACCGATTTGCAATAATCTTGCTAATACATTTAAACAATACATTGCAGCACGAAATCGGCCGATAATCATTAACACGAGCAGGTGTATTCACTTTCGGAATCAAGGCGATAATAGTATGATTAAGCTCACGGAGAAGCCTACCATTTGTAAAAAATTCAATAACCGCACGCGTGATATCCGGGCCAGTAATGTCCCATGTTTCTTTAAAAAAAGCCGCCGTAAAACCATCAGGGCCAGGAGCTTTATCGTTGCCCATAGAGAAAAGCGCCTCTTTAACTTCTTTATTAGTAACAGACCTGACCATGTTCAAAGCCTCCTGTTCACCAAGCCTGTTAACAAACAAATCCTCCTGTTGAAAAGCACTCGTGATACCAGGTTGACCCAAGAAAATCTCATAGTGGCTGATAAAGGCCTGCGCAACAGCCTCATTCTGATGAATAACACCATTGCTGTCCGTAACAACATCGATCCGGGACCTATTATTCCTGCTTTTAATAGTCTTAAAAAAGTAGGCAGAATTGGCGTCTCCATCCTTGATAAGTTTAAGTATACATGCACACGTAAAAAGCTCATACTCACCCTCTAACACACTAGTAACTCACGGTATATATTAAAAATGGGGAAGCCTTGCGTTTTAAATCCTTAAAAACAAATGTATATGAATCTATAGGCGCGTTAGCATATTTCCTTGCCTTAAAACCTATATAAGCCGAGAATTAATGAAAGTTTTAAGCTAGTTTTCTAATCCCATAAATCATAATTAAGCTAGTTATGAACTTATATATGTCACACTAATTTAAACATATCTTTAAATCATTTTAGTCGAATATTACCTTAGGGAAAATATAAGCTAACTCGAAAATATAAGCTCAGTAATATAAGCCGGATTCAAATAAGCCCATATAGAAATTCATAAGCCCAATAATGAAAAGCTAAAAGTTACTAAGTTACCACTAAGTTTTAACCAAGCCCAAACCTTTATTACCTTGGCCGGATATTAAATGGGCCGTGTAGCCCATTAAAGGAAAATAAGTATTACTTTTTGTGCCGGTTTTGTAATATGGTGAAAGATTGGGCCCAAAGTGGAAATATTAAAAATTGCAACCTTATTTACTATTTTACCACTCGGTAAAATTTATTTAACTTGGTTAAACCTAATTAAAATGAACCGAGACCTTAATGGGCCATTTTGGCCCGTTTGATTTTAAAAGGGTTACTTTTCGTGCCATTTTTGTATCTTGACGTAAGATTGGACCCAAAAGTGTAATATTAAAATAGAAACATTATTTTACTATTTTTATTACTTAGTAAAATTTGTTAACTTTGGTAAAAACCTAAACATACACCAACCGTGACCTTAATGGGCCATTTTAGCCCATTTGATTTAATCAAGTGACTTTTTGGGCCGTTTGTGACAAATTCCAAAAGATATGGCCAGTTTTGTGAAACAATAAAAATCCTAAATCATTTTCGTGACTATATAACAATACAAGGGTCGTTTATGATGTTTTTGAAACTCAAAGGATACCAAAAATCAAACCGTGTGTAATAATAACATACAAGGACCATTTGTGTCATTTTTGAAACTTTAACCAAACCCTAATCCCACTTATTTTATGCCGTGGGATTGGAGGGGGGTATTTTGCCATTTCCCAAAAGTTTATCAAGCCCTAGGGGCGTTTATATTAAACGGGATAACCAACAAGGACTAACGAGGTGATAACTTTAACGGATAAAAATATAACAAGATTTCTAAACTATCTATTATCTACACAGTGTAATCCCAATCTAATTATTTACAGAGGGTTATCATAAAACGGATTATTTATATTAAATTACAACTATACGATATTAACAAAATCGTTTAACCATCTCTTTTGTGAAACCCTAAAATCATAATAAGGTATAAAGTTTATTCTCCATTTTAAATTAAATAAAACATGTGGATTTATTTAATTTGCTATACCTTTTTTTCCTTAAACATAAACTCGTACTTTAATATATATTATTTCTTTGAAAACAATATATATAAACACCTCCTTAATTTATGGTGAATAAATTAAGCCAACGTATCAACCTATAAACTGTGATCATACATTTTTCATATGCACCATTGTCATGCATAATTATTTCTACATTCACTGAGACATTCAAATTACTTAGGTAATTTCTCCAGTACGTGACTATACTGTGACATCATCCTCATTACCACATTATCACTAAGGTGAGTTCATGGCCCCATCTTTACTGTTTTATAACTGGGGGAGAAAACATGCCAACTTTTATTTTTATGCAAGCATGCACAGACAACAACAATTTATTGCCTACTGTTACCCCATTCCCGTGGACTGTAATAGTTAATAGTGTAGCGCGAAATGTATGGATAGTACTATTCGGGTGTTGACAACACCCGGCCTGTCGTGATCAGCTGTCACGTGATGCTTAGGCCGAGCAGCAGGTTTATGTCATTGTCGGATTAAGGGAAACATACATCAGGATAGACCCAATGGGCGTACTGAAAATCATGTCTAGCTTCTATTACAGGGCAGTAGGAACTACTGTAGTATTGGGCTGTGATGTCCTGCTACCTTCGTGATGCTTTGCATATTAATACTTTATTTAATTAAACCTGTGAATTCACCAACCTCGTGTTGACCCCCACATTTTACTTTCATGTTTTCTCAGGAAAGTAAGCAGGTTCATGCATTGGATTCCAGCATTATAGGAAAGCATCATGTTGACCATCGGACTGGGATATTTAATTCTGTTTTTCAATAAATGTGGTTTTCTTTTGAACAAGATACAATGTGTACGATTAATTCATGTAATATGTATTTGAATGACTTTATGATCATCGCTCTATATGCTATGTGCTATCGATCCACCCAAGTAACACCCCAACTATTATTCCGCTGCATTTGACCAATCTGGGGGTGTTACAGAGAATGGTATCAGAGCGCATAGTTATAGAGAACCAGATCAAAGTCTTAAAAATTTTAAGAAATGGAATTTTTAAAACTGGACTATAACTGAACATAAAAATCAGTTTGAAAAGAAAAATTGATTTTTGGGGAACCTATAAGTTAGGCATATGGCATTATAGAGCATGCATATTATATGAGCTAGCCTCACATTGATTTATTCCCTCATGGTAAATAAATCACATAAGTATCTATATTTATACTTTCTACCTCATGGTTAAAAGTTTTTAAACCACATCTCATATGCATCATGAAAACATTTTATGTTGTGTAAGTTGAAAACTTGCTCAAAACTATAAAATATTACTTTCAGATATCATGACGACGCCTACGGTTGTTACTACTTTCGAGGAGCTTATGGTTCCTACCATCACACCCATATCACCGACATCAGTGTTAGTTGGACCTACATCTGATACGGAGTCCCGAGATGACCAGCAGGACGGGGTCATCATGCTCACAGATTCACCTACTCCTTCACCACCCATTGCACCTTCTACTACACCTCTACTTGTAGTACCTGCATCCCCTCCCAGAGAGGCGGACCAGGTCGTACCTTTCCTACCACCACCACCTTCTGTACCTCGCACTCACCCCACCAGCGTCTTGCCACCTCGTAAGAGGAGGCATGACCCTATCACCGATTCGACCTATGAGGTCGGAGAGGGTTCAGGAGCCGGGCAGGCTAGACTTAGTGCCCTTCAGGCACAGGTCGATGCACTTACAGCCCGACAGGCACAGGACACCACTCTCATTCACTCTCTACTACAGGCGGACCAGCAGGGTCGCGCCGTGCTCCAGGAGAGACTAGACTCTCTCTATTGGGCCATGGCCGGAGAGTCATATACCACCAGAGAGACCATACATTGGCTTTTGGACGAGGTAGCTTACCTTCGTTGCCGTTTAGCTATGTTGGAGAGTCATTCCTACGAGACTCGAGCCGCCATCTACTCACAGGAGGACACCTTCAGGACCTTCGTGGACCTAGCAGATCTCCGTCACCAGGGGATTACTACAGAGACTGAGCAGCTACGCAGTGCCGACACTACCCGCCAGCAGCAGCTACTTGAGGCGCTGAGATACACCAGAGAGACCCGGAGTGCTGTGATCCGTATGCAGGACAGGCATACACCACCAGTTGGACCATCTGCACCTGCAGGCAGCCACACTAGTGTAGGGTAGATGTTTAGTTGTACATCATGACAAGCACTGAGTTGCATCTCAGCTCTCATGATTTATCTCTTTTGTATTGTATTTCCTTTTCTGATGTATTTGTAGTACCTAACCTTAGTAGGTAGGATATCTTTTGGTTGTATCACAAACATATGTACCACTATTTCAGACAGGTTGCTACGACCCTGTCTTAGATCGGTTGTACTTGTACTATATTATTGTTCACAGGAATGATATGCTACTGTTCATTTGTTTGGTTACATTTATATTATTATGAACTCTTAACGGATTATCAAATTTGTTGTGAATTCTATGCATAGACATTTCCCATGCAGTTTAATATAACCATCTTTTATCAACTAACAAATCTCAGAATTTTTCTTATAGAAAATGCCACCAAGACGCGCACGCCCAAACGCCGCTGAAACACCTGCAACAACCATATCTGATGCACAACTCAGAGTACTGATTGAGCAAGGCATTACTGATGCCTTAGCTGCCAGGGAAAACCGCCCCAGCGGAACCCACGGAGACAGTGAAAACTCTAATAACCGCAACCGCGAAGCTCGAGGATGTACTTACCCTGACTTCCTAAAATGCAAACCCTGCTATTTCAAGGGCAAGGAAGGGGTAGTCGAGCTCATGCAATGGTTCGAAAGGACCGAGACGGTATTTCGTATTAGTGACTGCACCGAAGAGAACAAAATGAAGTTCGCCACTTGTACTCTTTTGGAACATGCACTCACATGGTGGAACTCACAAGTTGCTACCCTCGGACACGATGGAGCCTATGGAATGACATGGACTGCATTGAAGGAAAAACTCACCATGAAATACTGTCCTCGTAGCGAGATCAAAAAGCTGGAGATTGAATTGTGGAATCTCAAGTGTATCAACTTCAATATCACAAGCTACAACCAGAAATTCCAAGAGCTAACCTTGATGTGTACCCGCATGTACCCGAAAACGGCGGATAAGATAGAGAAGTACGTCAGTGGACTTCCCGACTCTGTTCATGACAGTGTGCTTGCATCTCGACCTACTACCATCGAGAGTGCTATCGAGTTTGCCACAGAACTAGTGGACAAACGTGGTCGTGATCATATGACTAGGCAGGCAGAACACAAGAGGAAAGTCGATGATAACTACCGTCATCATCCTCAGACTCAACAGCCCAAGAGGCAAGGCTTAAGTCAAATCTGCAGTGCTATTTCCTCAGGACCACCGCTATACGTGGGAAACAAACCCAGATGCCCCAAGTGCAATTTCCATCACTACTCCGCTAATGGATGTAGAAGACCCGAGCAGAGCAATGCACATGTCCCGACCAACAGAAACAATTTCAGTACCAACAACAAGCCCCACAATGGCAACAGGCAGAATTCCCGTGGAAGTGGATACCAAGGAAACCGCCAGCTCACAGGCAGTGGAAACATGGCTCGCAAGGAAATTCATTGCTTTGGTTGTGGAGAAATTGGACACATCAGACCTGACTGTCCAAAGCGTAAGAATGAAAGTCAAGGCGGAGCACCCGCCAGGGTTTATGTCATAGGATAGAACAGGACCAACCCCGACTCCAATGTAGTTACTGGTACGTTCCTTCTAAATAATCGCTATGCAAATATTTTATTCGATACGGGAGCCGATAGGAGTTTCGTATCCACTGAATTTGGTAGCTTGCTAGGCATTTTACCAACCCCACTAGATAATTGCTACAGAGTTGAACTAGCAGACGGAAAAATCATAGAAACAAACACCATCATAAGAGGCTGTACTCTAAACCTTCAGAACCACCCATTTGATATCCAATTAATACCCATACAACTCAGTAGTTTCGACGTCATCATTGGAATGGACTGGTTAGCCAAGTACCATGCAACCATTGTGTGTGACAAGAAACTAGTCCGCATCCCATGGGGAAGCACAGACCTAATTATCCGAGGAGACGGAAATACGGATAAAACAGACACTAGGTTGAGTGTAATCTCGTGCACCCAAGCCCAGAAATATCTACTAAAAGGATGCCCTATCTTTTTAGCACATATTTCTAAAACAGATCAGGAAGAGAAACCTAAGGAGAAACAGATCAAGGATGTACCCATCGTCCGCGATTATCCCGAAGTCTTTCCAGACGACTTGCCAGGATTACCTCCGACTCGTCAAGTGGAATTCCAAATAGACTTGGTGCCAGGAGCTGCACTTGTAGCTAAAGCACCTTACCGTTTAGCACCCACCGAGATGAAAGAACTCGCGGAACAACTCAAAGAACTGTCAGACAAAGGCTTCATAAGACCCAGTTCCTCACCTTGGGGAGCCCCAGTGTTATTTGTCAAAAAGAAAGACGGTTCATTCCGAATGTGTATCGATTACAGAGAACTGAATAAGTTAACTGTGAAAAACCGCTACCCGTTACCACGAATCGATGACCTATTTGATCAACTTCAAGGATCAAGTATATACTCCAAGATCGACTTACGGTCTGGGTATCACCAATTGAGGGCCAGAGAAGAAGACATACCAAAAACAGCTTTCAGGACACGATATGGTCATTATGAGTTCCAAGTCATGCCATTTGGACTGACCAATGCACCAGCCATATTCATGGATCTTATGAACCGAGTATGCAGACCCTACCTGGATAAGTTCGTAATAGTGTTTATTGACGACATCCTCATCTATTCCAAGAATGAGCAAGAACACGGAGAACATCTAGCTCAAGTGCTAAAATTGCTTAAGGAAGAAAAGTTGTATGCAAAATTTTCAAAGTGCGATTTTTGGATCCCAAAAGTACACTTTCTTGGTCATGTAATTGATGACAAGGGAATCCAAGTTGATCCGGCGAAAGTCGAATCCGTGAAAGATTGGACATCTCCCACATCTCCAAAGGAGATTCGTCAATTCTTAGGACTTGCCGGTTACTACCGAAGTTTTATCGAAGACTTCTCCAAGATCGCTAAACCAATGACCAAACTAACTCAGAAAGGCATAAAGTTTGTATGGGGAGAAAAGGAAGAAGCTGCATTCCAGACCATCAAGCAGAAACTATGCAGTGCACCCATTCTATCTTTACCAGAAGGTAACGAAGACTTCGTTGTCTACTGTGACGCATCACACAAAGGGTTGGGAGCTGTGTTGATGCAGAGACAGAAAGTGATTGCTTACGCTTCAAGGCAACTGAAGAAGCACGAGCAAAATTACTCCACCCATGATCTAGAGCTTGGATCCGTGGTTTTTGCCTTAAAAATCTGGAGGCACTATCTGTACGGTACCAAATGCACAGTCCACACCGATCACAAGAGTTTGCAACATATTCTAGACCAGAAGGAATTAAATATGAGGCAACGTCGTTGGATAGAACTACTCAGCGACTACGACTGTGACATCAAATACCACCCAGGCAAAGCAAATGTAGTTGCCGATGCACTAAGCCGAAAGGGAACTGATCCTCCCATGAGAGTTCGAGCCCTAGTCATGACCATTAGTTTGGACCTACCCAAACAGATATTAGAGGCTCAACTTCAAGCACAAAAGCCCGAGAACATCGGAAAAGAAGACATAGGAGGAATGCTTAGGACGGACCTAAGCAAAGAAAAGTTGGAAGCAAGAGCAGATGGAACATTATGCCTACATGGAAGAAGTTGGCTACCCTGTTATGGAGACTTAAGAAACGTAATCATGCACGAATCCCATAAATCCAAATACTCCATACACCCCGGATCCGAAAAGATGTATCAAGATGTGAAAAGGTTATACTGGTGGCCGAACATGAAAGCCGACATTGCCACCTATGTGAAGAAATGTCTGACTTGTGCTAAAGTAAAAATCGAACATCAACGACCATCAGGGTTACTAGTTCAACCCGACATACCAAAATGGAAATGGGATAATATCACCATGGATTTTATCACCAAACTTCCCACATCATCTCACGGATACGATACAATCTGGGTAATCGTAGACCGCCTCACAAAATCCGCCCATTTCCTACCCATCAGGGAAAACGATTCTCTGAGCAAATTAGCCAAGACATAGTTGAAGGAAGTCGTGACAAGGCATGGAATACCAGTCTCCATCATCTGTGATAGAGATGGCAGGTTTACATCGAACTTTTGGAAAGCTTTTCAAAGAACGTTGGGAACAAACCTGGATATGAGTACCGCATATCATCCACAGACAGACGGGCAGAGTGAACGAACAATCCAAACGCTAGAAGACATGCTGAGGGCATGTGTGATCGACTTTGGAAAAGGATGGGTCGAGCACATCCCATTGGTAGAATTCTCCTACAGCAACAGTTACCATGCCAGTATTAAGGCAGCACCATTTGAGGCCCTCTATGGCCGCAAATGTCGCTCACCAGTATGCTGGGCAGAAGTGGGAGAATTTCAGCTAACAGGACCCGAGCTAATTCTAGAGACCACTGAGAAGATCACCCTCATCAAACAACGAATTCAGGCTGCCCAGGATAGACAGAAGAGTTATGCTGATAGGAAACGTAAACCTATGGAATTTGCCGTAGGTGACCGTGTTATGCTAAAGGTGTCACCTTGGAAGGGTGTTGTACGGTTTGGGAAACGAGGGAAGCTAAATCCACGATACGTAGGACCCTTCAAAGTGGTTGCCAGAATTGGAGAGGTTGCCTACCGTTTAGAACTGCCTCAGCAGTTAGGCCGAGTACACCCTACATTTCATGTCTCAAACTTGAAGAAGTGCTACTCAGATGAACCTTTAGCAATGCCATTGGACGGAGTCCATTTCAATGACAAGCTTCAATTTGTAGAAGAACCAGTGGAAGTTGTGGAGAGAGAAGTCAAGAGGTTGAAGAGAAGCCAAATCCCGTTAGTTAAAATACGATGGAACTCTAGGAAAGGACCTGAGTTTACTTGGGAACACGAAGATTCATTCAAAGCCAAGTATCCACACCTTTTTACCTAAGCAGTGACGTCACCTTAAGCTTTGAGGACAAAGCTAAAATAACGGGTTTATGCTGTAAAACCTGAGAATTTCAGGTTTTGACTTGTGAACATTATGTACGTCACTTCATGATATCTAAATATTTTATACCACTTTTCTTTGCATGAATCATTTGAACCATCCCATGCATTTCATAAGCATGCATCATCTTAACATTACAGCAATCATATCACAATTATATTGTGACTATGCATTTTTATCACAAAAGTGTGACTACATTCATATGATTATATTTCAGTAATCATACAATGACCTAATATAAAGGACTTTGAGTCCTTTGAAACATATGGTCACTTGCATACATCCCACTGATTTTTCTCCAAGAACAACGTTATGATCACAGTATATGACTGATTACCTATTTATAAATATATAAACATTGGTAAATTTAAATAATATATATATATATATATATATATATATATTTACAGTAAATGATTTCAGATAACCCTAACTATCACTTTTACATATGATTATTTAATAAATCATACTATGAATATATTTTATACGTAAACGTACTAATATAACTACCTAGGGACCATTCTTTCACCAAAGGCACTAAACGTAACTTGAACACTTAAAACCCGGGCTTACTCACATTACTATGACTTAAAATCATTTGACATATATTTAACCCGACTAATGAGCAAAACGAACCCAAACCCATTCATACCCGTATATAAATATATAACAACAAACATTTTTCACTAAAACATTTCAATTCACTCAAACTTTTATAACTTAACATTACGTTTCACTTAAACCTTACAACTTTTATAACTTAACTTTTATATAAACAACTTAATACACAAAATTAACTTTCCCTCCCAAACCATCACCAAAACCGCCGGTTTTGGTCTTTCCTCTTCTAAACCATGGGTAAAGTGTACAAAATTAGCATTTATGATATGTACTAGAGTGATTAAGGAGGCTAAGATGCATCCCTTTTGTTCTCTTTGTCTTGAGCCGTGTAGCTATCCCACACCATACACATATTTTGTACAACCTTAATCCCATCATCACTTACACACTTTCCCTCTTCTTGGAACCCCCACATGCCACGGCTACCTATCACAAAGCCCTACCAACCTTAGTGTACATTTTAGGAGCATTTAAGGTTAGTACCTTCTTGGTACAAATCAAAATAGCAAAATCTTGTTAACCATCTCTCTTGCCGTGTCACATTCCCTAGCCACTCCTCTCTTGCCTCACACTTGAATAAGTATAACCTCAAGACGCATATTACTCTCCCTCACCACAAAACACTCGGATCAACTCTCACAACCTACCTAGACTAAACAAACTCAAGCTATCACATTTACTCACCAAATCTAGCATTGAAGACTTGAAGAAAAGTCCCCTAAGACTCGTGTGATATATAAGCCGCCTCATTTCCATCTCTTTTCGTCTACATTTTTCCAAAACAAGTAAGCATGAACTTCCCATCTACTTCCTTATTCATTTTCGCGTTTTCATGCATTCCTATGTTAAACATGATAAGTTTAAGTATACATGCACACGTAAAAAGCTCATACTCACCCTCTAACACACTAGTAACTCACGGTATATATTAAAAATGGGGAAGCCTTGCGTTTTAAATCCTTAAAAACAAATGTATATGAATCTATAGGCGCGTTAGCATATTTCCTTGCCTTAAAACCTATATAAGCCGAGAATTAATGAAAGTTTTAAGCTAGTTTTCTAATCCCATAAATCATAATTAAGCTAGTTATGAACTTATATATGTCACACTAATTTAAACATATCTTTAAATCATTTTAGTCGAATATTACCTTAGGGAAAATATAAGCTAACTCGAAAATATAAGCTCAGTAATATAAGTCGGATTCAAATAAGCCCATATAGAAATTCATAAGCCCAATAATGAAAAGCTAAAAGTTACTAAGTTACCACTAAGTTTTAACCAAGCCCAAACCTTTATTACCTTGGCCGGATATTAAATGGGCCGTGTAGCCCATTAAAGGAAAATAAGTATTACTTTTTGTGCCGGTTTTGTAATATGGTGAAAGATTGGGCCCAATGTGGAAATATTAAAAATTGCAACCTTATTTACTATTTTACCACTCGGTAAAATTTATTTAACTTGGTTAAACCTAATTAAAATGAACCGAGACCTTAATGGGCCATTTTGGCCCGTTTGATTTTAAAAGGGTTACTTTTCGTGCCATTTTTGTATCTTGACGTAAGATTGGACCCAAAAGTGTAATATTAAAATAGAAACATTATTTTACTATTTTTATTACTTAGTAAAATTTGTTAACTTTGGTAAAAACCTAAACATACACCAACCGTGACCTTAATGGGCCATTTTAGCCCATTTGATATAATCAAGTGACTTTTTGGGCCGTTTGTGACAAATTCCAAAAGATATGGCCAGTTTTGTGAAACAATAAAAATCCTAAATCATTTTCGTGACTATATAACAATACAAGGGTCGTTTATGATGTTTTTGAAACTCAAAGGATACCAAAAATCAAACCGTGTGTAATAATAACATACAAGGACCATTTGTGTCATTTTTGAAACTTTAACCAAACCCTAATCCCACTTATTTTATGCCGTGGGATTGGAGGGGGGTATTTGCCATTTCCCAAAAGTTTATCAAGCCCTAGGGGCGTTTATATTAAACGGGATAACCAACAAGGACTAACGAGGTGATAACTTTAACGGATAAAAATATAACAAGATTTCTAAACTATCTATTATCTACACAGTGTAATCCCAATCTAATTATTTACAAAGGGTTATCATAAAACGGATTATTTATATTAAATTACAACTATACGATATTAACAAAATCGTTTAACCATCTCTTTTGTGAAACCCTAAAATCATAATAAGGTATAAAGTTTATTCTCCATTTTAAATTAAATAAAACATGTGGATTTATTTAATTTGCTATACCTTTTTTTCCTTAAACATAAACTCGTACTTTAATATATATTATTTCTTTGAAAACAATATATATAAACACCTCCTTAATTTATGGTGAATAAATTAAGCCAACGTATCAACCTATAAACTGTGATCATACATTTTTCATATGCACCATTGTCATGCATAATTATTTCTACATTCACTGAGACATTCAAATTACTTAGGTAATTTCTCCAGTACGTGACTATACTGTGACATCATCCTCATTACCACATTATCACTAAGGTGAGTTCATGGCCCCATCTTTACTGTTTTATAACTGGGGGAGAAAACATGCCAACTTTTATTTTTATGCAAGCATGCACAGACAACAACAATTTATTGCCTACTGTTACCCCATTCCCGTGGACTGTAATAGTTAATAGTGTAGCGCGAAATGTATGGATAGTACTATTCGGGTGTTGACAACACCCGGCCTGTCGTGATCAGCTGTCACGTGATGCTTAGGCCGAGCAGCAGGTTTATGTCATTGTCGGATTAAGGGAAACATACATCAGGATAGACCCAATGGGCGTACTGAAAATCATGTCTAGCTTCTATTACAGGGCAGTAGGAACTACTGTAGTATTGGGCTGTGATGTCCTGCTACCTTCGTGATGCTTTGCATATTAATACTTTATTTAATTAAACCTGTGAATTCACCAACCTCGTGTTGACCCCCACATTTTACTTTCATGTTTTCTCAGGAAAGTAAGCAGGTTCATGCATTGGATTCCAGCATTATAGGAAAGCATCATGTTGACCATCGGGCTGGGATATTTAATTCTGTTTTTCAATAAATGTGGTTTTCTTTTGAACAAGATACAATGTGTACGATTAATTCATGTAATATGTATTTGAATGACTTTATGATCATCGCTTTATATGCTATGTGCTATCGATCCACCCAAGTAACACCCCAACTATTATTCCGCTGCATTTGACCAATCTGGGGGTGTTACAGTGGTCTCCTTAGGTAAAGTAGACCATTTAGGAAATTTGTTTGCCTTAACACCATTTGCAAACACTTCAATGTCACGCATAGTATTCAAAGGAATAGAAAACAAATTAGATATCTCCTCTAATGTTACTAAAACCTCAAGAGTAGACACCTTAACCACATCATTCCAACCTGTAAACAGTGGCTTATCACTTTTATTGCTCGAATCCACCATAGCTTCAATAAAACTACGACACAGAAACACTCGAACCACAAAATAATAAACCAATTACAGCCGACCACTTTAATACAGCCAACCACGAGAACCCTACAAATCAATTACAGCCAAAAGCACCACTTAATATAATGTTAGCCGACCAAAAAAGTAGAGTCAGCCGACCAAAATGTCAGCCGCCACAACCTATGGTCAACCGACAAGATACAAACAAGGACTATTAAATGCAGCAACAATAATGAAGGGTCAGCCGACCAATAAATAATGAAGGGTCAGCAACAATAATGTCAGCCGCCACAACTAGGTTCAACCAACAGGATAAAAACAAGGACGATTTAATGTAGCAATATTTCTTAAGAATGATTAAATGCAATCCACTCAAAATCGATACCCAAACACACCGAAACCCTAAAAAACACTTAATGCTAATCACTGTTTAAACAAACAAAACGAACCGAACCAACTTGCCCAGGTAACACGTGATGATCTAAAAAAGACAAGTAACCACCAAAGAGAGAAACAGTACACTCGCACAAGACAATGACGGCAAAAAACGAAAAATAAAACCAATTTAATTTAACCTAAAATCAATCAACCAAATAAAGACTTTGTTAACTCAAGAATAATCAGTGATTATTCGAGAAAACAGCATTATTATAAGGTATTCGGATTAAAGGAAAAAGAAAATTAGGTTATGAGAAGAAGGGATTTTTTGGCAGCCATTGATGTTTTTTGCAACCAAATTTACGTTGTCCGGGCAAAACCTTAAAAAACATCAATGGCTACCAAAAAACCCCTTCTTCTCATAACCTAATTTTCTTTTTCCTTTAATCCGAATACCTTATAATGATGATGTTTTCTCGAATAATCACTGATTATTCTTGAGTTAACAAAGTCTTTATTTGGTTGATTGATTTTAGGTTAAATTAAATTGGTTTTATTTTTCGTTTTTTGCCGTCATTGTCTTGTGCGAGTGTACTGTTTCTCTCTTTGGTGGTTACTTGTCTTTTTTAGATCATCACGTGTTACCTGGGCAAGTTGGTTCGGTTCGTTTTGTTTGTTTAAACAGTGATTAGCATTAAGTGTTTTTTAGGGTTTCGGTGTGTTTGGGTATCGATTTTGAGCGGATTGCATTTAATCATTCTTAAGAATTATTGCTGCATTAAATCGTCCTTGTTTTTATCCTGTTGGCTGAACCTAGTTGTGGCGGCTGACATTATTGTTGCTGACCCTTCATTATTTATTGGTCGGCTGACCCTTCATTATTGTTGCTGCATTTAATAGTCCTTGTTTGTATCTTGTCGGTTGACCATAGGTTGTGGTGGCTGACATTTTGGTCGGCTAACTCTACTTTTTTGGTCGGCTAACATTATATTAAGTGGTGCTTTTGGCTGTAATTGATTTGTAGGGTTCTCGTGGTTGGCTGTATTAAAGTGGACGGCTGTAATTGGTTTATTATTTTGTGGTTCGAGTGTTTCTGTGTCGTAGTTTTATTGAAGCTATGGTGGATTCAAGCAATAAAAGTGATAAGCCACTGTTTACAGGTTGGAATGATGTGGTTAAGGTGTCTACTCTTAAGGTTTTAGTAACGTTAGAGGAGATATCTAATTTGTCTTCTATTCCTTTGAATATTGTGCGTGACATTGAAGTGTTTGCAAATGGTGTTAAGGCAAACAAATTTCCTAAATGGTCTACTTTACCTAAGGAGACCACTATGTTTTATTAGGAATTTTTGTGTGAACGCCATAAGAATCTAACTAGCAGCATTTCTTCACTCAGTTCAGGTGGTTCAAGTGTGCACTCTGCACACGTGGCTAAGAAAACAGATGACCCTATTACTAATGTTTCCTCTTCTGGTGATGTTTTTTTGGACCTTGCAGCTAAGGCTGCAACCATTAATGGGTTGCAACCGTGTAACCTACATGAGGTTTTGAAATTATTTGGTGTAACGATTCGCACGGTTGGTGATGCGGGTGAATTTATGCATGAGTTAAAAATGAAGAAACATCCTTTGTGGGAATTGATATCACATGACCGTGCTAAAGAAATTCTGGAGGTACTTTGCAAATTTGAAGCTGATATGGTTACGTCTACTAATGGAGGTATTAATGCAGTCTCTTCTTCGTTTAATTCTGAAAATGTTTGTGAAGGGGCTAATATCTCTATTCCTAGGAAGGTAGTTGAAAAAGTAAATACTCGTTACCACAACACTTTATATGGTTACTTTCTTGGTAAAAGGATTGCATTTCCTGTGGTTGAGTATTTTGCTAAGAATCACTGGGCAAAACATGGTCTTAAGCGTATCATGATGAATGAGAAAGGTTTTTTCATTTTTCAATTCGGGTCTAGTGAGGGTCTTAATGCGGTTCTGGAAGGTGGTCCGTAGATGGTTCGTAATTCACCAATTTTTCTTAAGAAATGGACTATGAAAACGAATCTTCTAAAGGAGGAACTAACTCGTATTCCGGTATGGGTCAAGTTTCATGATGTCCCGCTACAGGTATTTGAAGAGGAAGGTATTAGTTTAATTGATTCGTTTCTTGGTAAGCTTATTATGATGGATAATTATACAGATAATATGTGCAAAGAGTCTTGGGGTCGTTGTAGTTTTGCTCGTTGTCTTATTGAGATGAACGCTGATTCGGAGTTTATAGATAACGTTACTATTGGTGTCCCTGATCTTGAAGGCTCTGGTTGTACTAAGGAATTAATTCGTGTTGAATACGAATGGAAACCGCCTAGATGTCATACTTGTAATATTTTTGGTCATTCCTTTGATTCTTGTCCGAAAAATGTTAAACCTACAACGGTTGAAAATGTGACAACTCATGTTGATAATGATGGATTCCAACAAGTGCATAGTAAGAGGAAGAAGTACAAAGGTAATTTAGGGAATCAAGTTCCGAGAGGTGTTCCATTGAGTAAGGGTTCCCAAACAGGAAAGACGGTTGTTTTTCGTCCAAAAACTCGCTTGGATACTACAAGTACGAGTGGTGATAATAGTAGAAAGTTGAATACTAAATCTGGTCAGTCACAGCAGTCTAGCAATCCTAATGGTTCGAACAAGGGTAAGGCTCAAATGAGCAGTGTTTCTACATCTAATAAATTTTCATCTTTGTCCATGCTTGGTATTGACGAAGGGGGTCAAGTAAGCGAGGAAGATAATGAGGAGGAGGAGGAGGGAGTCGAGGTCCTCTTTGATGAATCGATGAATCTTCTCAACACTAATATAGGGGCAAGCACTCCAACTGGCTGATCCCATGTTGATATTTTATTATTTTCCTCGTAATTTTATGTTATCGTCTTGGTTTTTGTCTAGTTTATATATTTCCAGTATTCTAGACTAGTTAATGTTTATGGCCTGTCATAAATATTTTGTTTAACAAGCTGCCTGTAGCTTGCGGTTAATGTGGTATTTCAGCCACATTCCTTGTACTTCAACGCTTTTTTTGGTTCTATTTACCGGGGTCATTGTTACCCTTTTACCAAAAAAAAATGATGTGGTATCCAATCCAACACATTTGAGTGAACCTCAACCAAATGCTACAACGGGTATGGAATCTTATGATCAACGTGATTTGGTAATGGTGCCTAAACATATTATTGATAACATGAATTGGCTGTTCGACAAACCGTAGATATGAATGTCAACCTAACCGCTGAGCTTGCGTTGTATAAGAAAAAGGTCAAAACTTTTGAAATGGTCCCTCATGAAGAAAAAATAACTTATTCTAAATTTGACAAATTTCGTTTTGAAAAGATTTAACACTTAAAAGAAATAGAATCATTAAAAGCTAATCTTTCCAATGAATTAAAAGAAAAAGAGTCGGTTGTAAATGTTTTTCAGAAACTTAAAATATATTTTGAAACTCTCGAGTCTAAAAAGTTTGAATCGGAAATTAATGCTACCAAAATTCTTAAATTCAAGGAACAACAGCTTTTAAAACAATACGCTTCCACAGAAAAGGTTCATCTTTTAACTAAATCATTTAAAGAACTCGAACTTAAGCGTCTTCAAGATTTACCACCTAATCCTGGTTATGCAAAACAAGCTCAGGAATATATTCCTTGTCTTTATGATGTGACCCTGATTGGCAAATCGAAAGAAGCACCTAATGTTCGTAGTACTGAGGAGACAATGTCACTTGCGGAAGATACTCGATCTAAAATGCTTTCTAAATTCCATAAGCTTGATTATGATAAGCATAATAAAGATCAATTTACTAAAAAGACCCGTATTCGCTTACAAAAGGAATTAGCTCAATTATCAGCTTTTGTGCCCTAAAGTTTGTCAACGAAAAACCTTCCTAGTACGTCTCCTACACTTGTCAAAAAGGATTTAGCTAAGTTAATTCCACCGGTAAGTACGGTGTCAGATATCTTAAATGCGGTGCACCAACACTTTGCCGATTTTGACAAGGTCATTACGGAACGTATGACGGCTACGGCCATAACGGAAGGTGAATGGAATTTTGAGCACACTAGAGCTGCGTTTCGAGACGAAATTGTTCCGTTTGTAAATAATGTTAAAGCTTCTCTTAGCACTATTGATCAAGATTTGCTTTTGGAAATAGAAGAAGTCAGGCGTGTTTTCAATGAAATAGATAATGCTTATGAAAACAATTTACTTGAAATAGAACGAATTTCATGCCAAAATGATCAGCTTCTAAAGCAAGTGATGTCTCATGATATTGTTTCCGTCTGTGTGAATAAAAGTTTTGATAATGATTCTATTGTGCATAATGTTGAATCTGTGGATAATGTGGTAGAGAGTACTTGTCAGAAATCTGACGCTGAACTTTTAAAGCTTCAAGATTCTTATTCTTCGCTTTTAAAACGTTTTGATGAGATTCAAAAACATTGCATTTCGCTTGAATGTAAACAACAATTTATTCAAGAGCTTTTTGAAAGTCATTCGAAGGTGTTAATATAGATGATGCAACTTTTCAAAAGAATTTTCGATTGAATTTACAATCAAAACAGCGTCAGCCAAGTGACAAGGTTGCTAAATCATTGCCGATAGACATAGAGAAATCTAAGGAGATTAACTGTGTGAACGTACTTGAGGCCACTGAGAATATTAAACTTGATCTAGATAATCGAGTTTCCAAGATTTTGTCCAAAGTTGATAACTTAAAACAAAAAGATACACAACTCTTGGATTCAGTAAAGCCCGCATGTGCTAATACCACTGCACAGAATCAATCATTGATTGAACGATTGAATCGAAAGTCGGTAGAAATATCTGATTTTAGGGAACAAATTTGTGATAAAAATTTGGCTATGGCTGAGTTAAAGGAAACACTTCGTACCCTAAAAGGTAAGAATGTTGTGGATAACACAGCCACTGTCTCAGCATCGTCCTCTAGTGAAATAAAAAAGAACCTCATCACCGTCACACCACTTAACAAGGGCCCTAGGACTCAACCATCTCAAACATTGGTCATTAAAGATAAGGCAAAATCAAAACCAGCTTCTAATATTCCCGTGTTGCCTTATACAGGAGTAAGCACCACTACTAAGGCTCAAAGATCTAAGCTTAAAAGAAACAAGAAGAATGATAGGATCTTGCCCCAATCTAGTAGTCAAGTGAAGAAGAAAGTAGAAGCCCACCCTAGGAATGTTAATTCTGTTTTGAATAAAAAGAATCATGTAGCTAAACCTAAAGGCTCTGCGGTTGTGCAGCGTTCTAAGCCTACTGTGAATTCTAATTTGAAATGTTGGAATTGCAATGAATGTATGTTTTCTAGTCATCATGATTCTCGACTTATGGACCATGTAAATGAGATATATGCCCGTAAAAATGGTTTAGACTGGAAACCGACTGGGAAAGTGTTAACCCAAGTTGGTGGGATGTGACGCCCCACTGGTAGAACTTTCACTATAGTAGGAAATACATGCCCTTTAACTAGGATCACTCCCACTAAAGCGAACAAAGCGTGCCCTTTAACTAGGAGTACCAAGGCTACCAAAACACAAGCGTGTCCTTTAACTAGGAACACCAACACCACCGTAGGAACCAAGTGCCCTTTAAATAGGTCTACATCCACTGTAGTGTCCGCTAATACTCCAAAACCTTAGAAAGTTGGAACAATAAAACCTGTTAGTGCTAAAACTCACATTAGAAAACGTAGGAAATCTAAGGATAACACAAATATTAGCAATTCTGATAATATTGTATCTGCATCTGCTAACAATCTGGAACCAATAGTTTCCAATGCATTCTCTATTGTTGTTGTTGAAAACAGGTGGTACAAATTGTTCTCTGGTATTTGGACTCTGCTTGCTCCATGCATATGACCGGAGATCACTCTCAGCTCAGAAATTTCGTCAGCAAGTTTCTTGGTACGGTTCGATTTGGAAATGATCATATTGAAATGATAATGGGTTACGATGAATATCATATTGGGAATGATATAATTTCAAGAGTGTATTATGTGGAAGGTCTCGGTCACAATTTATTTTCTGTGGGACAATTTTGTGATGCAAACCTAGAATTTGCTTTTCGTGAGCATACCTCTTCATTCGTAATTTGGAAGGGGTTGATTTATTGAAAGGTACTCGAGGGAACAACTTGTACACTTTGTCTCTACAAGATATGATGGCCGCTTTTCCCGTATGTCTTCTCTCCAAAGCATCAAAGACTAAGTCATGGTTATGGCATCGACGGTTATCTCATCTTAATTTTGACGCTATTAATCATTTGGGAAAAACAACTTGTTCGTGGTCTTCCTAAACTTACATTTCACAAGGATCATTTGTGTTCCGCGTGTACAATGGGGAAAAGCACCAAGAAATCATACAAACCTAAGACTGAAGACACTAACCAAGAGAAACTTTATCTGTTGCATATGGATCTTTGTGGGCGAATGCGTGTTGAAAGTCTTAGTGGTAAAAAGTACATCCTCGTCATTGTCGATGATTACTCACGGTTTACATGGGTGAAATTTCTTAAAACAAAAAATGAGGTACTTAAATTCATCATCGGATTTCTCAAGATGATTCAAGTGCGTCTCAATACTACTGTCTGACGCATTCGTACAAATAATGGAACTGAATTTGTGAATCAAATCTTGCGTGATTTTTATGAAGAAGTTGGCATATCTCATGAAACATTCGTTGCTCTCACTCCACAACAAAACGGTGTCGTTGAAAGGCGAAATCGCACACTTATGGAAGCTGCTCAAACGATGTTAATTTACGCGAAGGCTCCATTGTTTTTATGGGCAGAAGCAGTATCTACAACAGTTTTCACCCAAAAACGGTCACTAATTCGTAAACGCCATGGTAAACCACCTTATGAGCTTCTACATGGAAAAGTACCAGAGTTATCATATCTTCATGTATTTGGTTCTCTTTGCTATCCAAATAATGATGGTGACAATTCGGGAAAACTTCAACCCAAGGCTGATATTGGTATTTTCATTGGTTATGTACCCACAAAGAAGGCATACCGAATCTACAATCGTACTTCTCGTAAGATCCTCAAAACTATGAATGTTGATTTTGATGAGCTGACAGCAATGGCTTCTGAGTAAAGCAGCTCTGAACCCGCACTTCATGAAATGGGACCCAGTAACATTAGTTCTGGTCTTGTCCCAAACAACCCTTCTTCATCATCATTTACACCACCTTCTAGGAATGAATGGGATACGCTGTTTCAACCGTTCTTTGATGAATTCTTTACTCCTCCAAGTATTGTTGCTCTAGAACCTGAGGTAATAGCTCCGGTTACCGAAGTTGTCGCTCCAGCAACCGAAGCATAATCAGATACGTCTGCACCAACAATTGGTCAATATATACCTTCAACGAGTAATTCTTAACCAACACCCGAATCAACTACCCATGTCATGCCTGTTGATGATGAAGATGTAATGACCCGAACTTGACGTGATTATTTTATCCTAACTATGTAACATATTTTTAATTTCTAAGTAATGATGAGTATTATTATATTTGACAGTTTTAGTTGAAACCGATAATGTGTGACTATATTTTATTGTTGTGACAATTTAAGAGTACTAATAGTCATCGCGATGCTAATGGATGCCCAAATATTATATTTTGATATCGATTATTTCGATATTTAATATTTCTGAAATTTTTATTTCATTACGTATTAAGTCGAGTCGAACTTTATTATTTCGTTTTGTGTGCGTTTAATTATTAAAACGATCGATTTAACAAACAAAATTTATATTTTTATGAACCGGGGACGAAACCCAACTCTCGTAAATATTTATAAAATTGACTGATACTCATTTCCCGCTTTTTAACTAATATTTACATTTTACTCCAAAACTATCCACTATTTGCAACTTATACCCCTCCTCTACCATATAAAAGGCCCTAATAAAACACACACATAGTTATTATCACCAAAAATTCTTCTCTCTTCCTCCCTTTCTCTTGTTGTCATCACATCCACACAACGAACACCCCTTTGATCATCAATTTTTATTATGATCCAAGAAAATCTAAAAGAAGTCCCATGTTTGAAATTCAATGGTGATTCTTATGGTATGATTTTTATTAACATGCAAGCACTTTTGTTTTTCAAAGATTTTTGGTGAAGAAAATGAGTTTTGATCCATTTTAATGGTGGTAAGATTCCTTGTTTATGTTATTATTATTATAACAATTCTTTATTTTTGAGTACATGCATTTGTTTTTTATTTTAATTTAATGCATGTGATCATGAAAGTGAATCTAAGGATTAGGAGTTGTTGTAGATGATGAATATAGGCTATTAGAAGTGTTGATGATGTTAAAAAATGGGTCAAAATGAGTTTTGATGTGATTTTAAAAGAGTCATTTTAGATCAGTAGGTTTAAGGCCATTTTTCGTACAGTGTATGTTGGTTAAGTGTTGGTATTATAGGATATTGTTGTAGTAGTCGTCGAGACGCTCGTTTCGATATAAGATAGAGCTTTTAACTCCAAACGAGTCAAAAGTTATGCCAGTTTGATTATTCGTGTACCGGGAGACGAGTATTGACACAATACGAAATTGTTGTCGATATTTGGATCGAATCTCGGTGACTATAAGTTGAGGTTTAAAGCTGATCAAAGGCTGTTGTTGGGTTCTAAACTTATCATTTGGAGTCTATTTTCAAATCCAAGTGGCGATTTTGTAAATGGAAATGTTTAACAAGGTCAAAATGGTTTTACGATGCAAGTATGCAAAACTGTCCAGTTTTTAAAGTCTAAAGATGTGTCGAGCAAGTGGTTCTAAAATGTGAATCATTGAATGAAATTTAAACTGACTCTTATACAGATTATAAGTCAGTTTGTCACCAAGTTTCGTCGAAAATGGAGTTGTTTAGGTATGGTAAAACAACGTGTACTTTTGGTAAGTACCGGTTGAGTACTTTTTGGGAGGTACTTAACCTCACGTCATAGTTTGAGGCGAGAGGCTAATCTATTAGCTTCTCAAAGTTCTAAAAGGATATAAGTCTTATGTGTGGGTGTATATTCTGAGATTAGAGACCCATTTAGGGTACTTGAACCGTATTGATTTGGCATCTTGAGATGGATCAATATCGAAGGTGCTAGTCTTGGAATGCTAGTACATGTTGTGGGGTTTAGAAGGGATTCACTTACATTGATTGGTCATGTCTATGTACATACTATTTTGAGTCATTGATTTTATTATACTAAGTATGATTCGAAATACTTAAGTATGTTGCTAAGCGCGTACCTTATTTGTTAGGTGGCGGCTTTTGATGTGTATATATTTGGGAGGCATCTTCACTTCGGCGATCACTACTACTACTAGCTTCGCATATTATCTAAGGTAAGTCTATAGCCTCGCTTTTACACTATTTTGTAAATGGTTTTTAAACCCGCGAGGGGGAATACATGTTTTTCATAAACTTGGTACACAAGTCTTTTATGGTATGCTTGTCCCTCTATGAATGGAACCGTGGTTGCCTTTAAATTACATTAGGTGATTGCCTTTGTTAAAGCCTCAATTATGGACCATTAATTAACCTATGATGGGTTAACCGCTAGTACAATTAATAGATCTGTGGCGGAAGCCGCCCCGGTTCAGTTTGTTTGGACTTGTCACAGAAGCTTAGGCCCGACCTCCACACTGTTTGAACATATTGTATTGAGAAGTCAGGTATACGGCAATGTACCAATAATCTGGAGGTAACGATAATTAATACATCTCTTGTCTTATTAGACTGATATGGGAGTGTCTGAGGGCTCGGTTCCATGAGCTTGATGCAATTTATGCTATATACAATTGTTATTGTTGATGTAAATTATTATTTGATGCTTGTTGCCTTCAAGTATGCCACAAACTTATAATTTTTGCTTGTGTTCAAATGATTTGTAAAACCTATAGACTTGCTCAACCTTTGTGTTGATGATTTTACACATGTATTTCAGGTAATCAAGATGGATAGCAGCAGAGCATGTGAGGAGGAAGTTGGTGCTTACTTGTCTAATGTTTTATATTAATTTTCCATCCTTTAAAATGAATAAATGGCTTTTAAAGTCTTTGATGAATGTATTGTGATTGGTAACAGTTTTTGGGACCAAACGCTACTCTGATTTATATATGTTGGGATGGAAAACTTTTTAGACAAGATTGTATAATATTTTTAACGTCTCATTTGAGGTCATTGTCTATAATTGTGTGCGATGTGTTATTAGTAGCGCCCCAATGTGGTATTCTGTTGTGTGGTAATTTGGGGATGTTACAAATTGGTATCAGAGCCACAAGTTATAGAGAACTAGGTCGATTTTGAAAATGTCATAAACTATAAATTTTGGTATGTTTTAAAAGGTTTTAAGCACACAGCTACTCCGCATGGCTCTGGTAAGGCTATTCTTGTAT
Organism: Glebionis coronaria; assembly: GCA_025667525.1. Classification (NCBI taxonomy): domain Eukaryota; kingdom Viridiplantae; phylum Streptophyta; class Magnoliopsida; order Asterales; family Asteraceae; genus Glebionis; species Glebionis coronaria. Next base: position 341,319,732 of record CM046877.1, read on the forward strand.
TACTTTATGATTGATTGTCATTATGTGAACCTATGTGTATGTAGCAATGGTAGTATGTATATGTATGCATATACAATGGTATTTAAAGACATTGCACGCGAAGCAATGTTCCTTGAATGATTGTCGTACATTTTATAATACGGTTTTGTATCGGAATCGGTTTCACTTCCAATCACCGATATCGATGATTATGTTATCTGAATACGGGTGTGAAACTTGTTTGATACTTTGAGTATGTATATATGGTTTCGTAACCTGTCGCATATCGACTTGTTTAAGTTCGATTGCTATCATCGTATCGTGATGTGCCATTTTTGGACATCTTCTTTCGAAACGTAATTGATAAATGCGATGTTCGTGTTTTCGTTACTTCTTATGATTTCGAAGAATCATTTATCTGAGGCGATATCTCCTACGTAATGCGACGTGTGATTTAATTTTATATGACCACGTTTTATTGGCGAAAAGGAGGATGTCGTAATAGTCATTCAGTTGAGTGACTTAATACTTTGTATCTAAATGGAATGGGACATTTAGATATATAGATTTTAACTCGCCCAACTAAGAGTCGTTTAAGGTTGTCTTATTTAAATGGATTAGGACATTTGAATAAGAAAATTTTAAACTACTGGACCTTAGATTGTCGTGTTTTCCTTATTCAGATAGAATGGGACGTTTGAATACGGAAATCATGATATAAGTTTATTAACACCTTGTATTTACTATGGTATTTTGATATGATATCGTGTTGAGAGGTAGTAATACTTGAGTAGGATGACTTATAATCGTTTTGTTGAAATGGATTGGGACGCCTTTTCATTTGAACAAGAAAGTTATAAGTTCCCGAACCGTAAATTTATAAACTCTTGTATACATGAAAGGGGACGCCTTTTGATGTAGACAAGGAGTTATAAATGAGTCGGCCCAAGTATGTCTGGCTCGATTTGTGGATGTTTAGTGTGTGTACGTCTTTCTTCGAATCGTATTTCGTTGATATGTGATACAATGTTTTTGCAATGGGTTCAATTTTTATGTCTCTCACAGTCCTCTCGAATTGATCTCAGCCTTAAGTGGAATGATTGTTCTTGGTTACTAAATAAAAGGGTTTGGTTTTCTAATATACTAAATGTTAAAACGTCCTTAAAATGAAAACTTAAATCAAAGATAATTAATTTAATGACAATTAATCAAAACTTGAGTTAAAATTAAAATTAAAATTAAACTTAAAACTGAAAATAAAATTAAAGTTAAAATGAAGAAACCGTAACCTAGAGAAACAGTAACAGTACAGTAACGATTAATGAAGCTCAAAAGATGATTGATTCGGAAGTTTACACCTTGATTCGGAACTTTATTCGGATCCTTCACTCGGAAGTTGATTCGGAAGATTTAGGTTCATTCGGAAGATTTGAGTTCATTCGGAACTTTTCAAAATCAAACTCATTCGGAACTTTGGTTCATGCGGAACTTTTACTTCATCCGGAACATTTAGACTCATTCGGAACTTTCTATTGGTTCGGAACTTTTAAGGGAAAAACTCACTCGGAACTTTTTAAAACATATTCATTCGGAACTTAAAAAACATGCATTCATTCGGAACTTACTGTTCATCCGGAACTTCAGTTCATTCGGAAGATACGATTCATCCGGAACTTTCTGTTCGTTCGGAAGTTCTGATTCATGCGGAACTTTAGAAGGAAAATTTCAATCGGAACTTTTAAATAACATGTTCATTCGGAAGTTTTGTGTTCATCCGGAACTTTTGAGTTCATCCGGAAGTCTGGAAACACAAGAACAGTCGTTTACCCCGAAGAACAAGGAAACAAATTTTAATCCAAAAATCACCAAGTTTTTCACCAAATCTTAAATAAATCTAAACACAAAGCATCTACTAACCATAAACTACAAATCCCATCAACAAAAACACAAAACCCAACAACTTTTGAAGATCAAATCAAGAAAATAAGAACTTAAGAACTAGAAAAGAAAAATGATGATGAACAAGATAAAATGGAAAGATTAAACAAGACTTTGTATTGAAGATTGATGTTTTAACAATAACAAAACAAAGATTAAAAATTACAAGATTGAAAATAAAAGATCAAAATCACCAAACACCCTAATGGTGTTGGTGATGGGACGAACTAGAAGGAGAGAAAAGTGGGGGAGAAGAAAACTAAAAACTAACTCCTGGAAAGTGTGAGGGGATGGGCTTTATATAGCCTTGTCCTTTGGTTGGTGAGTGGGCTTTCTCCCGTTCTTCTTGTCTTCTCGTCTTTTCAGAAAAGTTGACGTTTTCGATTCTGATTCGGGATTTGTCGTCGATTAAATTCAACTCGTCTTTTAATTTCTTCGTTTAATAGACTTGAGTTTCTTCGACTTATGAAAATCTTCCATCTTTGGTCCTTTTCTTCGATAAATCTTTGAATAGGCCCAGTGACTTCAAATCTTTTGCATCTCTTGGACAATAAACTTTATCTTGAGTCCTTTTCTTCGGTAAAACCCGTGCAATCCCATGTTTTCTTTAATATTCATCCGGTTGGCTCTGAAAACACAATAAACACAAAAACCACGCATAATTCCAAACAAATGATATTAAATACGTGTTTTGGTCTCGTTTTAGCCAGAATTAAAGTGGTAAAAGGATGGGTGTTTACACACCTATCAAATCCCCTACACTTAACCATTGCCATGCCCTCATGCAATGCTTAGTGATAAAGCAATTTTACACTTTTCTCATAATTAATCAACCTTGGCCTTATTAAAATACTACTTAACAAAAATTAAAGTACTAAAAGGAATTAAAACTTAAACGGAAACAAAAGGATAGAAAACCATTCTCACTTGAAAATAGCTACATGGAAATAACTTGCAAAGAGATCAATGACTTACATTAGGGCTTTGGTGCTGTGAAGATTTATCACCCTCAAGTTTCACGTTCCCCAAACTAAGCTTAGAAACGAGATCATTGTTATTATAAGTTAGTAAATCAAACACTTACACACATGGCTTAATTATATGCTTAAACTCCCTTATTCCTAGGTGTATCTCTTATATTTTATTTTTGTATTAGAATGATCATGAAGATGCATTTTTGGACTTATTTCGATAGTTTATTAAGGCTGAAAGCAAAGTAGGACGATTTGATCAATAGTTAGCTAAAGGACAAAATCTCCCAAAACTGCTTCTCGGGATATCAAAAATTTTTTTTTTTGGTAAAAGGGTAGCAATGACCCCGGTAAATAGAACCAAAAAAAGCGTTGAAGTACAAGGAATGTGGTTGAAATACCACATTAACCGCAAGCTACAGGCAGCTCGTTAAACAAAATGTTTACGACAGGCCATAAACATTAACTAGTCTAGAATACTGGAAATATATAAACTAGACAAAAACCAAGACGATAACAAAAAGTTACGAGGAAAATAATAAAATATCAACATGCGATCAGCCAGTAAGAGTGCTTGCCCCAATATGAGTATTGAGAAGATTCACCGATTCATCAAAGACGACCTCGACCCCCTCCTCCTCCTCATTATCTTCCTCGCTTACTTGAGCCCCTTCGTCAATACCATGCATGGACAAAGATGAAAATTTATTAGATGTAGAAACACTGCTCATTTGAGCTTTAGCCTTGTTCGGACCATTAAGATTGCTAGACTGCTGTAATTGACCAGATTTAGTATTCAACTTACTACTATTATCAGCACTCGTACTTGTAGTATCCAAGTGAGTTTTTGGGCGAAAAACAACCGTCTTACCTGCTTGGAAACCCTTGCTCAATGGAACACCTCTCGGAACTTGATTCCCTAAATTACCTTTGTACTTCTTCCTTTTGCTTTGCACTTCTTGGAACCCCTCATTATCAACATGAGTTGTCACTTTTTCAACCGTTATAGGTTTAACAATTTTCGGACAAGAATCAACGGAATGACCAAAAATATTACAAGTATGACATCTAGGCGGTTTCCATTCGTATTCAACTCGAATTAACTCCTTAGTACAACCCGAGCCTTCAAGATCAGGGACACCAATAGTAATGTTATCTATAAACTCCGAATCAGCATTCATCTCAATAAGACAACGAGCAAAACTACAACGACCCCAAGACTCTTTGCACATATTATCAGTATAATTATCCATCATAATAAGCTTACCAAGAAACGAAGCAATTAAACTAATACCTTCCTCTTCAAATACCTGTAGCGGGACATCATGAAGCTTAACCCATACCGGAATACGAGTTAGTTCCTCCTTTAGAAGATTCGTTTTCATAGTCCATTTCTTAAGAAAAACTGGTGAATTACGAACCATCCACGGACCACCTTCCAGAACCGCATTAAGACCCTCACTAGATCCAAATTGAAAAAAGAAGAAACCTTTCTCATTCATCATGATACGCTTAAGACCATGTTTTGCCCAGTTATTCTTAGCAAAATACTCAACCACAGGGAATGCAATCCTTTTACCAAGAAAGTAACCATATAAAGTGTTATGGTAGCGAGCATTTACTGTTTCAAAAACCTTCCTAGGAATAGTGATATTAACCCCTTCATAGACATTTTCATTAAACGAAGAAGAGACTACATTAATACCTCCATTAGTAGACGTAACCATATCACCTTCAAATCTGCAAAGTAACATCAGAATTTCTTTAGCACGATCAGGTGAGATCAATTCCCACAACGGATGTTTCTTCATTCTTAATTCATGCATAAATTCACTCGCGTCAGCAAACGTGCGAATCGGTACACCAAATAATTTCAAAACCGCATGTAGATTACACAATTGCATACCATTAATGGTAGCAGCCTTAGCTTCAAGGTCTGTTTCCTTAGCCATTTGTGCAGAGTGCACACTCGAACCACCTGAACTTAGTGAAGAAGTGTTGCTAGTTAAATTCTTATGGCGTTCACACAAAGCTTTATAATAAAGCATAGTGGTCTCCTTAGGTAAAGTAGACCATTTAGGAAATTTGTTTGCCTTCACACCATTTGCAAACACTTCAATGTCACGCACAGTATTCAAAGGAATAGAAAACAAATTAGATATCTCCTCTAACGTTACTAAAACCTCAAGAGTAGACACCTTACCCGCATCCATCCAACCTGTAAATAATGACTTATCACTTTCATTACTCGAATCCACCATAGCTTCAACAAATCGATCAAACGAACCACTAAATAATAAACCAACACTCTCGTAATAATTGATTAAAAAACAAACAGCCGGCCAAACTTGCAATACCAATTAAATCCAAGAGGATGGTTTAAAGCGCAGCCCTAAACCAAAACCCTAACTAAAATGGCTGCCAGCCGTGAATGCGAACCTAGTACCCACGTGAAGTTGCGATATCAAAAAGTTCATATCTTGGCATAACTTGGTTCACGATTTGAGACCTTTCTCGGGCCGATATTTGGCATGTACTTCATACTTCATATCTTGAGAGACGTGCTTGAGATAATGGTCTTCTCATCTTTCATAGAGTTTCTTCACTTGGAGACTTTTGAGAGGTACTCCAACTTTGTTGACCACGACTTCATGATTATTTCTTCAATCTCTATTTGGGATTTTGAGATACAACGATCCGCCTCCTTTTCGGACTTGGATCTATTTATCCTCATACCTTGTTAGGGTCTTTTCGGATAGACTTCTCCATGATCTTTATGGGAGTTGATTGCTTTTCGTCGTGAGTCTTTATCCTTCATATCGATTTTGGGAATAATGCTTTTCACATCACCTTGGATCTTTAGCAATAAAATGGAATCCTCATGCCTTGTTAGGGCCTTTTCGGACTCGCCAATCTTCGCGCCCCGCTTCATAAGTTATGCCTTGGCTATGAACTCTTATCATTACCGAGCAACTTTTAAACGATCTTGGGCTAGAAGCTAAGTAACTTTTCAAATCGTACGACCTTACTTATTGCAGATAAATTATTAGCAAGTGATGGGAGAATAGGCAAATAATTACACCAAGTGAGCTTTTGCAAGAATACCGACTTATAATTGACTCTATCATTTCTCGTCCTCCACAATTTAAAATCTCAAGTAATGAGACTCGTGGATACTTAGCCTAATAAACCAATTAAGGTCTACATGGTTAAGGATACTAGCTAGAATAAACTTGGATAAGTCTATTCGGGTTGAGTCAAAATAAACGCAACGGGCCTAATATGTCAAAGACTTCTAAACTAGCTACACCACTTTATTAAAATTTGACTATATTGTGGGATATATACATATGAAAGCAAAGATAAAAAATTAAAAATTATGACTAAAATGGCCAAAGTTAATAAAAAATTTGAAAAATGTTGAAAAAGATGATTTTCCGGTTAAATGAAGGCATTTTCATGGAAAAGTCCACTTAAAACTTCGATAGAAGTCCCCCCTACACTTAAGATAAACATTGTCCTCAATGTTTAAGCATGTGGGAAAAGTCTCCCCTACACTTATGACATTGTGCACGTTGGTTAACTCAAGTTAAGGAAGAGACGACTAAAGTGATCAATTTCAAATGTGAGTATGAAGAAAATTGAATCACGATAGTTGAGAGATAGAACCGGATTTCGGATAACACGGGAGCACGGTTCTTCAAAGATTCCAAGAGTGCACTTATCCCTGTAATCACAGCACCACACAAAAACAAAGAACCTATAGAGTCCCCCCTACACTTAGGAGGTTAAAACATAAAAAGATAGAAACTCGGGTTGCCTCCCGAGGAGCGCTTGTTTTTTATAACCGAGTCACGAGCCTGACTCGACCCAAAATTAGTTCATGGGGAACGTGGTGAGGGATGGAATCACCTCTTGAGAGGTGTCCTCACCAAAGTACAACTTCACTCTTTGGCCATTCACCTTAAAATTAGGTCCATTAGGTTGAGCGAGCTCGAGAGTACCATATGGAAAAATTTTGACAATGGTGAATGGGCCGGACCAACGAGATTTGAGCTTTCCCGAGAAGATTTTCAACCGAGAGTTAAAAAGTAAGACTTTGTCTCCAACATGGAACTCTCAGTTCTTAATCTTAGAGTCGTGAATGAGCTTAGTTCGTTCCTTATAGATCAAAGAATTTTCATAAGCCTCATTCCGAAGTTCATTGAGCTCATTGAGTTGGATCTTGCGTAGGTCTCCGGCTTTGTTGATATCAAAATTAGCCCACTTCAAGGCCCAGTAAGCCTTGTGCTCCAACTCAATGGGGAGGTGGCACGCTTTCCCGTACACAAGACGATAAGGCGTACAGCCGATCGGGGTCTTGTAAGCAGTACGGAAAGCCCACAAAGCATCATCAAGTTTATCAGCCCATGAGGCACGATGCTCTCCCACGGTTCTTTCCAGAATTCGCTTTAGGCCTCGGTTGGATATTTCAGCCTGGCCATTAGTTTGTGGGTGGTAGGCTGTGGAAAGACGATGGTTTACACCGTACTTAGCCATGACTCTAGCAAATTGGTCATTGCAGAAATGAGTCCCACGATCACTAATAATGGCACGAGGCACACCGAATCTGGCGAATAGAGCTTTCAAAAAGTTACAAACCACCCTTGCGTCATTAGTGGGTAAAGCTTTGGCTTCAACCCACTTTGAAACGTAGTCAACGGCTACAAGGATGTATTTGTTTCCTTTAGAAGAAGGGAATGGCCCCATAAAGTCGATACCCCAAACATCAAAGATTTCACACTCTTGAATGAAATTCTGAGGCATCTCGTCTTTATGTGTGATCGCGCCTTGTTTTTGGCAAACATCACATTGTTTAACCATATTGTGAGCGTCACGATATATGGAGGGCCAATAAAATCCCGAATCAAACACTTTTTTGGCGGTGTAGTTGGGACCAAAGTGACCACCGGTGACACAACACCTATCAACCAAAACAAAACCCTAATAATGGCAGAAATATTTTCTCCCTAGCCGCCACTCTTAGCCTTAATTTCGTTTCCTTCCCGCTCTCTTTAACCTTCATTCGTTGTTAATTGATCGTATCATAACATTAATTGATTACGGTTTGGTTGAAGGTTTTAGGGTTGGTTGTCGTTTTTAGGGTTTCTATTGGTTGTTTTAGGGTTTTTTATTTCTGTCTTGTTCATTCTTGTTTGTATTCCTTTTTTAGATTTGCTGTTTGAGTCGTGGGTTGTTTATGCTCATGTAAGGTGTCAAGGCGGGTTGGCTGGGATCCTATTTTTTAGGATCTGTTCGTTTGGGATTATTAAACAGGTGTTATTAGGGTTTTTTGGGTTTATTGGTTATGATGTCTGAGTTGGATAATCAGGTTGATATGACGGCTCTTTCTGATAGGGTGCAGCGATTGAGAGCAATTATGGCGGACTCAACACATGCTAGGGCTCCTAACGCGGGGGTCTCATGTGGTGAGCATGCTGGGTTCTCGGGAGTTGGTAATCATACGGCTGAAAAGAATGGCGCGGTTGATATAATGAATGACATTAGTCAGGGGCAGCTTAATAGGCAGCCGTCTGCTGCTAGGGTTTCGTCTGAGGATGATGTTACTGCCGCTGCTGGGATTCACGTTACTGCTGCTGTTAATGCTCATATGCAGGTTACGCCGGTTATGTGTGACTTGTCCAAGAAGGCTAGTAGTAATGGTGGTGATATAACTGGTGTGCAAGTTAACCATGATGCGAGGATTGGGAGTTCTATGGCTAGGAAGAATGAGGTCGGGGTTCAACATACGCCTGGGGCTGGTTCTTCATCAGTTGGTGTTTCGACCTCATATGCATCGCTAGTGCAGAATAAGCCGGTGTGTAAGCCGGTTCATATTAAGGAATTGCATAATGACGAACAAGTTGTTGGGGCTGCTGTAACTCTTCCGTATGATGCTGTGGAAGGGATTCGGGCGCATCTTAATAACACACTGTTTGGGTATTTCATTGGGAAGCGTCTTGCGTTTCCGTTGGTAGAAAATTATGTGAAGAATGTATGGGCCAAATATGGTTTAAAAAGAGTTAAACTTCAGGATGAGTTCTTTCTTTTTCAGTTTGATTCTAAAAGTGGTATGGATAGGGTGTTGGAGAATGGTCCGTGGTTGATTCGACATGTTCCGTTAATTCTGAATGTTTGGTCGTCTATTATGGATTTGCATAAAACAGAGATTAAGAAGGCACCGGTGTGGGTGAAACTTCATCATGTGCCTATTGATGCTTATTCGGAGATTGGTCTTAGTTTGATCACAACTCAAATTGGAAGACCTATTATGCTTGATTCTTATACTAGCAGCATGTGTATCAACCCGTGGGGTAGGAGTACTTTTGCCCGTGCTCTTATTGAGATTTCGGCTGATGATGCTTTAAAGAAGTCGTTGGTCATTGCTATTCCGATTGAGAAGGATAGAGGGCACAAATTGAAGACTATTGACATCGAGTATGAGTGGACACCTCCTAGATGTTCTACTTGTCTTATTTTTGACCATATTGATGCTAAATGTCCTAGGTTGCCTAAACAGGTAGTGGTTGAGAAGGTGGTTAGCAGGGAAGATCATAAGGTTGTGGAGGATGATGGTTTTCATGTAGTTAAGAACAAGAAGAGCAAGGGGAAGAATAAGCAGCAACAACAAATTTCTGGCATTAAACTTATGAAACCAGCCCTTAATATTAAGTATCGTAATGTTGAGAGGGGTGAAACGTCAAAGACAAGTGATACCGGTCAGAAGAAGGCAACTCCCCTGCTTAAGAAGGGTTTCTTGAATAACAAAGCCTCGAGTTTTGTTGCTAAGCCTAATAATACGGAGAAGAGTTCTCAAAACTCTTTTAGTGCTCTTTGGGATAAGATAGATGATGGCACCGATTGGGAAGATGGTTCTAATATCAAGGAAGATGTGGTTAATGCTAGTGATAGTGAGGTTGAAGAAGTCATATCGATTGATGATCGGCATGGTGCTCGTCAGCCTGATGTTCGTTCTAAGTGTTAGCCTTGATGTCATTTTATTTTCATTGTTCATGCACCTTTAGGTGGTTTTTTCCTATTGGTGTTATTTGTTTTGTAATTGTTTGTAGGATCATATGGCATGTCATATGATTTAGTGGTTGTTCAAGCTTTTGCTTGAGGTTAATGTAGCATTGCAGCTACATTCCATTGTACTTCAACGCTTTTGGGAATATATTTTACCGGGGTCTTGATTCCCCTTTACCCAAAAAAAAAAAAGTGACCACCGGTGGGTCCTTTGTGGCAAGCATCAAGGATTTCCGAAGCTGCCGGTCCGTCAACACATCGGCGGATAATCAGGTCGGCACATTGTTTGAATAGGTAAGGGTCGTCCCAAAAGTAAGTCTTAATGTCGGTGAAGAACTTTTTCTTTTGTTGAGACGTCAACCCTTCCTTGAGAATTCCACCTGCCAAGTAGTTTGCAAAGTCCGCAAACCACGGGGTTTCATCAGAATTCGAATTTATAGACATTAAGGTCTCGTGGGAAAAGAATCATTGATTTCTTTGTTCGGATGATCCCCTTGGTAAGGATCCTCAAGTCTGCTGAGATGATCCGCGGCTAGGTTTTCTGCTCCTTTTTTATCGCGAATGTCGATTTTAAATTCCTGGAGCAGCAAAACCCAGCGAAGAATTCTTGGTTTAGAATCTTGCTTTGTCAACAAGTACTTCAGCGCGGAATGATCGGTATACACAATTGTTGTGGAGAGGACAAGATAGGGGCGGAATTTTTCAAAAGCATAGACAACAGCTAAAAGCTCTTTTTCAGTTGTCGTATAATGCAATTGTGCCCCCGTCATTGTCTTGCTAGCATAATGGATTGGTTGGAAGTGTTTGTTCACTCTTTGTCCCAGAACCGCTCCAATAGCAAAATCACTAGCATCGTACATCAACTCAAAGGGAAGCTCCCAATTAGGGGTAACTAAGACGGGTGCCTTAGTAAGCTTATCCTTAAGCGAGTTGAAGGCTTCAAGGCACTCTTTGGAAAAGATAAAAGGAGTATCTTTTTCCAAGAGATGGGTCATCGGGCGAGCGATTTGAGAAAAATCTTTGATGAATCGACGGTAGAAGCCCGCATGACCCAGGAAACTTCTCACACCCTTCACGGTTATAGGTGGAGGCAACTTGGCGATAACATCGACTTTAGCACGGTCTACTTCAAGACCGGCTTTGGAAATCTTGTGGCCCAGCACGATGCCTTCTTTTACCATAAAACGACATTTTTCCCAATTCAGAACAAGGCGAGTGTCTTCGCACCGCTTAAGCATACGTTCCAAATTGGCAAGGCAAGAAGAGAAGGAATCCCCAAAGACCGAGAAATCATCCATGAAGACTTCCATGGTTTGTTCAACCATGTCATGGAAGATAGCTAACATGCACCTTTTGAAAGTCTCGGGGGCATTGCATAAGCCAAAAGGCATTCTTTTGTAAGCAAATGTGCCATAGGGACAAGTGAATGTTGTCTTTTCTTGATCTTGGGGATCGATGGGTATTTGGAAATAACCCGAGAAACCATCAAGAAAGCAGTAATATTCATTACCCGCTCAACGTTCAAGCATTTGGTCCATAAAAGGTAGAGGGAAATGATCCTTTCTCGTGGCATCGTTGAGTTTGCGGTAGTCTATACAAACTCTCCACCCAGTAACGAGACGAGTGGAAATTAACTCGTTGTGTTCATTGGGAACAACGGTTATTCCGCCCTTCTTGGGCACACAATGGATTGGACTAACCCATGGTGAATCCGAAATAGGGTAAATCATACCCGCATCAAGAAGTTTGATAACCTCTGTTTTGATGACTTCATGTATTTTTGGATTCACCCTTCGTTGGCTTTGAATTGTGGGCTTAAAGTCGTCCTCCATGATAATTTTGTGTGTGCAGAAGTGAGAATCAATTCCACGAATATCCGAGATTTTCCAAGCAATAGCCTTCTTATGATCTTTCAACACGGTGATAAGTCGGGCTTTTTCTTCTTCCTTTAGGTCCTTAGCAATGATGGCTGGCGACTTCTTCTCTTCTTCAAGGAATACATACTCAAGATGGGGCGGCAACTCCTTAAGTTCCAAATCCGGAGGATTTTCGACGGGAGGCGTATTCGAAGTCGAAGTATCGATAGCAATGACCGTGGGAGATGAAGGATTGTCTTCGTTGAGAAGATTGTCAAAGAAATTCATGTCTTCATCCCCATCGGTGGGAGAATCATTAGTAGCTAAGTTCGCATCTCCCATGGTATCTTCAAGATTGTTCCAAAATAAATCACTATCTCCAAATAGAGACAACGATGAATCAATAGAGGACACGGTCTCAACATTGGGAAGAGAGGTAGGAATACTTTTGCAAGCATCATTAAAGTGTTCTTCACAAGCCTCATCAAGAACGTCAATACAATTAACACTCTCATATGAATAAGGCTGTTTAGACAACTTTCCCATGTTGAAGACTACTTTATCGTCACCCACTCTCATGATAAGCTCACCGGCTTCAACATCAATGAGAGTGTGACCGGTCCTCAAGAATGGACGACCAACAATTAGTGGCACACGAGGGTCCATCTCGTAGTCGACGACAACGAAATCAGCAGGAAAGGTGAATTTGTCGACTCCTACAATGACGTCTTCGGCTATCCCCACTGGATAAGCAACCGTACGGTTAGCTAATTCCAAAGTCATTTTGGTGGGGATTAGCTCAGGGAGAGATAATTGCTTCCAAACGCTTAGAGGCATGAGATTAATACTGGCACCTAGATCGGCTAGGGCCATGCAATTCTCTACTCCCGGGAAATTGCAAGGAATTAAGAAACGACCCGGATCACCAAGCTTGGTTGGCAATTTCCTTAAGAGCACTGCAGAGCAATTCTCATTAAGTTGGGTCTTGGCAATATCGAGGAGCTTTTCCTTGTCGCTCAGAAGATCTTTAAACATTTTTGCGTACTTAGGCATGTGAGCGAGAGCCTCAGCGAAGGAGATGTTGAAATTCAGTTGTTTGAACATTTTAAGAACGTTAGAAACCTGAATATCGTCCTTGCTTTTCAGCTTCTCTTTCCTCAACCTGGATGGATAAGGTATATTGGAAGAAGAAGGCTTTGGAAGAATAGGATCACTCACATCCTTGGGTGGAGGAGGGGTAGTAGGAAGAGGTGGAGAAATTGGGGAAGGAGAAGGATGAGGAATAGGAGCAGGCGACTCGTTCTCCTTAGTCACAACCACCGGTGGAGGTATAGGAAGCTCGGGTTCCTTGGTACCTTTACCACTTCGAGTAGTGATTGCTTTCATCTCCCCTCTTGGGTTCGCAACGGTGTTACTCGGAAGAGTACCCGAAGAAGAGGGTTGATTACCTTGGAAGAAACCAGCCATCATGTTCCTCAGATCATTAGTTTGGCTATCCAACGTATTTCGCATGTCGGCTCTCAAATCGTTTCCTTGTTTGACCAAGTATGCCTTCAAGTTTCGCACTTCCTGTTGGAGATTTTCCACGATCACATCATTGGTCCTCATGTAGGTTGCAACCTCTTGGTGTAATGCAGTGGTGGTCTGGTTGAGAGGAGCATTGTATGCGGGTGGTTGATAAGCAGGTTGTTGGTAAACTTGGTTGTTACGTTGAGGTGGTTGTTGCTGCTTGTGAGGAGGGATGTATGGTTGTCGAGGTTGTTGTTGTTGTTGAGGGGGGCGATTAAGGTTTTGTTGTTGGTTTGGGTTGGTAGGAGGAAAACCAGGTGGTGAAAGATAATTGTTGGAGCGGTAGCTAAGCAAATTACGATCACCTTGAGGTCTAGCTTGATAAGCAAGTTGAGGATAGGTGCCATATGCCGCATTCACATTCTCAGCAGGGTAGTCTTGGGTGGCAGTACAAGTTGTGTAAGAGTGAGGACCACCGCATATCTCCCAAGGTTGGCTGACAGCGTTAACTTGAGCGTTTTTAGCGTTGTTGTTGTTGTTGTTGCTGACGGTGTGGGTGACAAGCGATTCAAGAAGCGTGGTGATTTTGTCAAGTCGCTTGTCGCTGTCACTAGTGCTAGCACTAGCGACATTGGTCCTAACACTCTTGGTTTACACACGAGACTTATTCTCAATGATATCCCAAGCAGCATTGGAAGTCTTAGCCAAAAGATTACCCCCCGAGGCACTGTTTAGTGAATCTTGGTCACTCATGTTTAAACCATTGTAAAAAGTATTAATTTGATGTACTTTGGTAAAACCATGTTGTGGGCATTTTCTTAAAAGATCTTTAAAACGATCCCAAGATTCACTGAACGACTCATCGTACTTTTGTTCAAAGTTTATGATTTCATTCCGCAAAGCGGTAGTACGAGAGGGTGGGAAAAAGTAATTGATAAACTTGGTTTCCAAATCCGTCCACGAGAGAATACTCTATGGCGGTTCCTTAGCAAGCCAATGCCGGGCTTGTCCCTCTAAAGAAAAGGGAAAAAGTTGTAACCTTATAACCTCTTGTGGAACACCATTGAATTTAACCGTGTTGGTGAGTTGCAGGAATCTCTTGATATGGTCATGTGGGTCATCAATGGTACGTCCCAAGAATGGTTGAGCAGAGACCATCTGGATAAAGCCTGATTTTAGCTCAAAGTTGTTGGCGGCAATTGGAGGTATGACAATTGGATCCGTGTTGCCATCTACATGAGCTTGCAGTAGTTCAATCATCGAGCGATTATCCGGAAGGGGCTCATTGTTGTTGTTATTGTTCATGTTGTTGAAAGGCGGGTTGTTGTTGTTATTATTATTGTTTGGAGGTGGTATGTTGTTGTTTTGTACACCGGCCATCTCTAAGTGATCGAGAGGCTCGGGCTCTTGATAAGACGTGTATCGAGTGCGCATACACCTGCAAAAGAACGAACAAAGAAAAACAAAGCAAAAATATTTTTGGTTTTTATGTTTTTTAATTTTTTTTTAATTTTTGAAAATTTTATATTTTTTAGGATTTTTTTGAAAATTTTTATGAAAAAGTAACGTTCATGGGGAACGGATCCCAAAATCCAAGTTCTCACAAAAAACTTTTGATCTTAACGAGAAGAGCCGGCAGCGGCGCCATTTGATACAAGGTTTTTGCAATGGGTTCAATTTTTATGTCTCTCACAGTCCTCTCGAATTGATCTCAGCCTTAAGTGGAATGATTGTTCTTGGTTACTAAATAAAAGGGTTTGGTTTTCTAATATACTAAATGTTAAAACGTCCTTAAAATGAAAAGTTAAATCAAAGATAATTAATTTAATGACAATTAATCAAAACTTGAGTTAAAATTAAAATTAAAATTAAACTTAAAACTGAAATTAAAATTAAAGTTAAAATGAAGAATCCGTAACCTAGAGAAACAGTAACAGTACAGTAACGATTAATGAAGCTCAAAAGATGATTGATTCGGAAGTTTACACCTTGATTCGGAACTTTACTCGGATCCTTCACTCGGAAGTTGATTCGGAAGATTTAGGTTCATTCGGAAGATTTGAGTTCATTCGGAAATTTTCAAAATCAAACTCATTCGGAACTTTGGTTCATGCGGAACTTTTACTTCATCCAGAACATTTAGACTCATTCGGAACTTTCTATTGGTTCGGAACTTTTAAGGGAAAAACTCACTCGGAACTTTTTAAAACATATTCATTCGGAACTTAAAAAACATGCATTCATTCGGAACTTACTGTTCATCCGGAACTTCAGTTCATTCGGAAGATACGATTCATCCGGAACTTTCTGTTCATTCGGAAGTTCTGATTCATGCGGAACTTCAGAAGGAAAACTTCAATCGGAACTTTTAAATAACATGTTCATTCGGAAGTTTTGTGTTCATCCGGAACTTTTGAGTTCATCCGGAAGTCTGGAAACACAAGAACAGTCGTTTACCCCGAAGAACAAGGAAACAAATTTTAATCCAAAAATCACCAAGTTTTTCACCAAATCTTAAATAAATCTAAACACAAAGCATCTACTAACCATAAACTACAAATCCCATCAACAAAAACACAAAACCCAACAACTTTTGAAGATCAAATCAAGAAAATAAGAACTTAAGAACTAGAAAAGAAAAATGATGATGAACAAGATAAAATGGAAAGATTAAACAAGACTTTGTATTGAAGATTGATGTTTTAACAATAACAAAACAAAGATTAAAAATTACAAGATTGAAAATAAAAGATCAAAATCACCAAACACCCTAATGGTGTTGGTGATGGGACGAACTAGAAGGAGAGAAAAGTGGGGGAGAAGAAAACTAAAAACTAACTCCTGGAAAGTGTGAGGGGATGGGCTTTATATAGCCTTGTCCTTTGGTTGGTGAGTGGGCTTTCTCCCGTTCTTCTTGTCTTTTCGTCTTTTCAGAAAAGTTGACGTTTTCGATTCTGATTCGGGATTTGTCGTCGATTAAATTCAACTCATCTTTTAATTTCTTCGTTTAATAGACTTGAGTTTCTTCGACTTATGAAAATCTTTCATCTTTGGTCCTTTTCTTCGATAAATCTTCGAATAGGCCCAGTGACTTCAAATCTTTTGCATCTCTTGGACAATAGACTTTATCTTGAGTCCTTTTCTTCGGTAAAACCCGTGCAATCCCATGTTTTCTTTAATATTCATCCGGTTGGCTCTGAAAACACAATAAACACAAAAACCACGCATAATTCCAAACAAATGATATTAAATACGTGTTTTGGTCTCGTTTTAGCCAGAATTAAGTGGTAAAAGGATGGGTGTTTACACACCTATCAATATGAATCTCTCAGTGTCGTCGTCATTATGATGACCATTGATTATCCTCTATGTACGAGTAACTAGTTGGATTTCTCTCGAGTGATGATTTGTTTTGATGGACCATTTCTAATGTGTCTCAATGATCGCGAGCCTTACAAGGAGATTGTTAAGAACCGTTTTGAGTATAGGCGACTTGTTTAAGCGTCACCAGGAATTATGCATGTAATGGTGGATTGACTGAGGATCGAGTTAATCAACGTCAACTTATTTTAGATGTAAAGATCTTGTAACTTTAATTGCTACTATTGAAGGGTCACCGAAGTCTTTTCTTGACGACGAACCCGTGGGACTAGTATGACGAGTAACAAAGAATGTGATGCATCACCTGAAGCACTGGAACAGAAGTTAGTGGGACACATTTGGTATGCTGAGCATTGGAGCAGAAGCTGTTGATATGCCCGATATCTTGTGAATCTTCACCAATGGACCGAATTTCTTAATGATTTGAATTAATAAATTCGTTATCACTCGAGGAGTATGCTGTGGCCGACACCGCAAGTGGAAAGACTCTAGAGATCAAGTGGTTATTATCAAGGGATCGTTTAAGGTTTTTCTCGATGATCAACGGTGGAGATCTATATTTGATGTTTATGTTCGACCTTTTCTTTTTATGTACTTATATGGTGTGTGATCTACTCTAAAGATCGTAAGTTGTGAGAACTTGAGACGGCATTGTCCAATGACGTCCGATCATGGAGAACACGTACCATGTAATATCTTTTTGACTTCCAACGACGATGTTTATTGAGACTTTAATGCGCGTGGGCGAAAGTGAGATGGTGTCTTTGTATTATCTTTTGAGTAAGGATCCGCGTGTGAGCACCCTTCGATGACGAAAATGTTTTTCTTGTTAGTTCTTTTGATGTGTGTCCATGGCTATCCGGCCAATGGATATCCTTTAATTTGAACCCTTCCTTTTGACTGGACTTACCCAAAAATCATGTCATCTATTCTTGTCGTCGAATAAGCTTCGTGTAATTCATAAAATTTTCGTGTGTCGAGCTTGAGGAAGTTCCCGGAGGATATGGATTTATTCATCCTTTTGGTGAGATACAACTTGACGACAAGTTGTGTTTTATGAGAAGAATCAGTGGAGATCGTGGATCAAGGTTCAAGTGGGATCGTGAGAGTTTCTTTAGAAGAAAGTTCCCTTATCTTTCCTAGTGGAATGCAATACGAATATGAGGCGAGGTGAGCACCGGGACGTCGCTCCTTTAAGGTGGTGAGGATGTAATGACCCGAACTTGACGTCATTATTTTATCCTAACTATGTAACATATTTTTAATTTCTATGTAATGGTGAGTATTATTATATTTGACGGTTTTAGTTGAAACCGATAATGTGTGACTATATATAATTGTTGTGACGATTTAAGAGTACTAATAGTGATCTCGATGCTAATGGATGCCCAAATATTATATTTTGAAATCGATTATTTTGATATTTAATATTTCTGAAATTTTTATTTCATTACGTATTAAGTCGAGTCGAACTTTATTATTTTGTTTTGTGTGCGTTTAATTATTAAAACGATCGATTTAACAAACGAAATTTATATTTTTATGAACCCGGGGCGAAACCCGACTCTCGTAAATATTTATAAAATTGACTGATAGTCATTTCCCGCTTTTTAACTAATATTTACATTTTACTCCAAAACTATCCACTATTTGCAACTTATACCCCTCCTCCACCATATAAAAGGCCCTAATAAAACACGCACAAAGTTATTATCACCAAAAATTCTTCTCTCTTCCTCCCTTTCTCTTGTTGTCGTCACCTCCACACAAAAAACACCCCTTTGATCATCAATTTTTATTTTGATCCAAGAAAATCTAAAAGAAGTCCCATGTTTGAAATTCAATGGTGATTCTTATGGTATGATTTTCATTAACATGCAAGCACTTTTGTTTTTCAAAGATTTTTGGTGAAGAACATGAGTTTTGATCCTTTAATGATGGTAAGATTCCTTGTTTATGTTATTATTATAACAATTCTTTATTTTTGAGTGCATGCATTTGTTTTTTATTTTGATTTAATGCATGTGATCATGCAAGTGAATCTAAGGATTAGGAGTTGTTGTAGATGATGAAGGTGGGAACTAGTTCTGGTCGTTCTAATGGTCAGGCTACAAGTAAGCAGTCTAATGATGGGATTGTGGATGTTGGCTCTACTCAGCCTTTGTCTAAGACGAATGGTAAGGCTGTGATGAATTCGGGAGATGATTCACATATTTCACATGGGGGTAAGGAGTCTTCTAATATCCACAATATCTCTGTTTCTAATTCTTTTAATCTTTTAGATCCCCATAACGGGGATGATGTTGATGGAATCTTGGATGACGATGATGAGGTGGAGAATATTTATGATGAATCTGCGAATCTTGTTTCAAGTTCTTCTCCAGGGGCAAGCACTCCTGCTATTGATGTTCTCAATGTTTAGTATCGCTTCATGGAATATAAGGGGCTTGAACCGATCCCCTAAACAGAAGGAGGTTAAGCAGGTTGTGAATGAAAACAATTTAAGTGTTTGTGCTATTTTAGAATCTCATGTGGATGCTATTAGTGTGTATGATAAGTGTCGGAAAATTTGCCAACAATGGAAATGGACTTCTAATGGAGGTTTGTGTCCTAAGGGGTCTCGTATTATTATCGGTTGGAATGATGCTGTTGTTGATATTATGGTTATGGCGCAAACTACCCAGGTTATGCACTGTCAGATTAATATTCGTGCTGATGCGAAGACTATTTTTTGCTCATTTATCTATGCTGCTAATTATTATGTTGACCGGCGCTCTCTTTGGGCTGATTTGGTTGCACATGCTTACCTTATGCGTGATAAACCATGGATTCTGCTTGGTGATTTTAATGTGGCGCTGAATTTAGAAGATCATTCGTGTGGGGGGTATGAGCCTACACTTGCCATGCGTGAGTTTAAAGATTGTGTTCAAAATATGGAGGTGTCGGATGTTAATTCTACTGGTTTGCACTTCACATGGAATCAAAAGCCGAAGGGGAGTGATGGTATTCTTAAGAAGATTGATCGGATTATGAGCAATCTCCCGTATATGGATGAATTCCCAGGTTCTTTTGCTATATTTCAACCTTACAGGATTTCTGATCATGCTCCTTGTGTTTTGCGTATTCCTAGGGTTAGTAAGCCGCGGCCTAAGCCTTTTAAATTCACGAACTTTCTGGTTTATAAAGAGGGTTTTTCTACGGTGGTATCTAATGGTTGGATGGTTAATGTTGAGGGTTGTGCTATGTTTAGAGTGGTTAAACGTTTGAAGGGGTTAAAGTCCCCTTTGCGTAAACTTTTGTATGAGCATGGGAACCTTCATGATAGAGTGGACAGGTTGCGTGCTGAGCTTGATGAGGCTCAAAAGGCGGTAGATCGTAATCCTTTAAGTGTGGAGTTGAGGGAGGATCATGCTCATTATTTACTTGCTTTTAAGGAAGCTTCTCTCGATGAAGAAAGATTTTTAAGGCAGAAATCTAAAACTGAGTGGCTGGAAGCGGGTGATGCTAATAGTGCGTACTTTCATCGTATTGTTAAAAGTAAGCGTGCGCGTAATCGGATCGAAATGGTTCGTGATCAATTTGATGTTTGTCATGAGGGGAATGATGTTGCTGCTGCGTTCGTATCTCATTATGAGCAATTCCTGGGTGTTGAAGGTGGGACCAGCCCACTTGATGGTCATGGTCTTTTTACTAGTGTTCTTGATTGCCAAAGAGCTTTGTCTATGATTCGTGATGTTTCGGATGATGAGATTAAGAGTGCATTATTTTCTATGGCTGATGATAAGGCCCCCGGGCCTGATGGTTTTACTTCTGCGTTCTTTAAGAAGTCGTGGGACATTGTTGGAGGTGATGTAACATGTGCAGTTCGGGAATTCTTTACTAATGGTAAGCTTCTTAAGGAAATCAATCACACTATCATTGCCCTTATCCCTAAGGTGTCTACGCCTGCGAAAATCACTGATTATCGTCCTATTTCCTGCTGTAATGTTCTTTTTAAATGCATTAGTAAGATTATTGCTAATCGTATTAAGGAGGATTTGGGTGATCTTGTGAGTATTAATCAATCTGCGTTTGTGCCGGGACGGAGAATCTCGGATAATATTTTGCTTACTCAGGAGCTTATGCGTGGATATCATCGGCCAGCTGGTCCCCCTCGGGTTTCTTTTAAGGTCGACATCCAAAAAGCTTATGATACTGTGGATTGGGGTTTCCTTCGGTCTATTCTTGTCGGGTTTGGTTTTCATCATATTATGGTTGAGTGGATCATGACGTGCGTCACCACCACTTCTTATTCTATATGCATTAACGGGGAGTTGTTTGGTTGGTTTAAGGGTAAGAGAGGGCTGCGGCAAGGGGATCCTTTATCGCCTTACTTGTTTACTCTTGTGATGGAAGCTTTAACGCTTATTCTACGGAAACGGGTGAGGTCTATGGAAGATTTTCAGTATCACCATCTTTGTGAGAAAAACCGCATTATTAATCTGTGTTTTGCTGATGATCTTTTCTTGTTTGCCCGTGGTCACATTGAATCGGTTCGTCTAATTATGGATGCTTTGGATGAGTTCAAGAATGTCTCGGGTCTTGTGCCTAGTATCCCGAAGAGTACTGCTTTTTTCTGTAATGTCCCGATTCATGTGAAGAATAGCATTCTTACTTTGCTGCCCTTTGCTGAAGGTATGTTGCCTGTTCGGTATCTTGGTGTTCCGCTTATTTCTTCCAGGTTGCTTTATCGAGATTGTAAGGTGTTAGTGGAGAAACTTGAGGGAAGAGTTAATGATTGGCGGAATAAATACCTCTCCTTGGCTGGCCGGATTCAACTTATTAGATCGGTTCTATCGTCTATGCATATTTACTGGGCCTCTGTTTTCATTCTGCCTGCTCGGGTCATTCTTGAGTTGGAGCAGCTTCTTCGTGGGTTTCTGTGGTGTCAAGGTGAGATGAAACGGGGTAAGGCTAAAGTTGCGTGGGTTGATGTGTGTTTGCCTCAGCGTGAAGGGGGATTGGGAATTCGTAGGCTTGATGACTTTAATACTGCCCTTATGACGACGCATATTTGGAGTCTCTTGGCTAATAAGGAATCGTTGTGGGTCCAGTGGGTCCATTCTTATAAGCTTAATGGTCGGAATTTTTGGGATGTTCCTTGTCTTGGTGATACGAGTTGGGGTTGGAGGAAGCTTCTGCTGATTCGTCCTCGTGTTAGGTCGTTTATTTGGCATAAGATCTTCAATGGTAGGTCTACCTCTATGTGGTTTGATAGGTGGGATCCCATCTGTCCTATTCGTGATGTTTTGACTGTTCGTAATATTGTTCGTTCGGGTTTTTCTCTTACGGATACGGTTAGTGATCTTATACTTAATGGTGCTTGGAAATGGCCGGCTGATTGGGCTGATCGGTTTCCTCATGTTGTTGCTATACCAGTTCCGGAGATTCATGATAATCAACCTGATGTCATGATGTGGCGTGATAGACAAGGTGGTTTTCAACATTTTTCGGTGGCTTGTGTCTGGAACACTATTCGTGCTAGTGCGGCTGAGGTGGGTTGGTATAATATTGTTTGGTTTGCGCATTGTATTCCTCGGCATGCTGTGCATCTTTGGTTGGTTATTAATCAAAAGTTGAAGACTCAAGATAGGCTGAAGCAATGGGATGTCGGCCCTAGTGTTGACTTAAACCTGCTAAGATGCCCCTTGTGTAAGATGATTCAGGACTCTCATTCGCACTTGTTCTTTGAATGTACTTTTTCGCTACAGGTTTGGTGTAAAGTTCGTGCTATGGCTGGAATGGAAACTCTTCCAACTTCGTTGGCTGATATCATTTCGATCCTTATTCCCATTTCTAAGGGCCGTAATGCTTTTAGTATTATTGCTCGGATTATAGTAGCGGCTAGTTCCTATTACATTTGGATGGAGCGGAATTCCAGATTGTTCAAGAAGACCTCTTTGACGGTTGATCAGCTTGCTCTAATTATTTGTGATACTGTTAGGCTTAAGCTCGTTACGTTCAAATTCAAGAAGATGTCGAATCGATCCTCTTCTCTTCTGGATCGATGGAAGCTTCCTCGTGTTTGTTTTAATCATCATGGTAATGCAACGTGAGGGTCGTACTCTTTTTTCCTTTTTGAGGTTTTTCCCGCAGGGTTTTTCTCGTAAAGGTTTTTTAAGGAGGCGACCTCATATGGATTCTTTGCTTCCTTTGTGTTGCTGGTGGAGTGGCGGGATGTTTGCCCTATTCCAAGACTTCCTCTTGCTGGTTATTCCTCATTGGTGGTTCAAGAAATATAGAGGCTCTTGTTTTTGTTTTGGTTGATAGGTGTTGTGTGGTTATGGCATGTCATACACACTAGTTTATCAAGTTTTTTGCTTGAGGTTAATGTGGTATCTCAGCCACATTCCATTTGTACTTAAATGTTTTTTTGGTTAATATATTTACCGGGTTTAAACCCTTTACCAAAAAAAATATAGGCTATTGGAAGTGTTGATGATGTTAAAAATGGGTCAAAATGAGTTTTGATGTGAATTTAAAGAAGAGTCATTTTATATCAGTAGGTTTAAGGCCATTTTTCGTACAGTGGTTGTTGGTTAAGTGTTGGTATTATAGGATACTGTTGTAATAGTCGTCGAGACACTCGTTTCGATATAGATAGAGATTTTAACTCCAAACGAGTCAAAAGTTATGCTAGTTTGATTATTCGTGTACCGGGAGACGAGTATTGACACAATACAAAATTGTTGTCGATATTTGGATCGAATCTCGGGGAGTATAAGTTGAGTTTTAAAACTGATCAAAGGCTGTTTTTTGGGTTCTAAACTTAGCATTTGGAGTCTATTTTTAAAGTCAAGTGGCAATTTTGTAAATGGAAATGTTTAACAAGGTCAAAATAGTTTTACGATGCAAGTGTGCAAAACTGTCCGGTTTTTAAAGTCTAAAGATGTGTCGAGCAGGTGGTTCTAAAATGTGAATCATCGAATGAAATTTAAACTGAGTCTGATTATAAGTGAGTTTGTCACCAAGTTTCGTCGAAAACGGAGTTGCTTAGGTATGGTAAAACAGCGTGTACTTTTGGTAAGTACCGGCTGAGTACTTTTTGGGAGGTACTTAACCTCGCGTCATAGTTTGAGGCGAGAGGCTAATCTATTAGCTTCTTAAAGTTCTAAAAGTATATAAGTCTTATGTGTGGGTGTATATTATGAGATTGGAGACCCATTTAGGGTACTTGAACCGTATTGATTTGGCATCTTGAGATGGATCAATATCGAAGGTGCTAGTCTTGGAAAGCTAGTACATGTTGTGGGGTTTAGAAGGGATTCACTTACATTGATTGGTCATGTCTATGTGCATACTATTTTGAGTCATTGATTTTATTATACTAAGTATGATTTGAAATACTTAAGTATGTTGCTAAGCGCGCATCTTATTTGTTAGGTGGCGGCTTTTTATGTGTATATATTTGGGAGGCATCTTCACTTCAGTGATCACTACTACTACTAGCTTCGCATATTATCTAAGGTAAATCTATAGCCTCGCTTTTACCTATTTTGTAAATGGCTTTTAAACCTGCGAGGGGGAATACATATTTTTCATAAACTTGGAACACAAGTATTTTATGGTATGCTTGTCCCTCTACGAATGGACCCGTGGTTGCTTTTAAATTGCATTAGGTGATTGCCTTTGTTAAAGCCTCAATTATGGACCGTTAGTTAACCTATAATGGGTTACCGCTAGTACAATTAATAGATCTATGGGGGAAGTCGCCCCGATTCAGTTTGTGTGGACTTGTCACAGAAGCTTAGGCCCGACCTCCTCACTATTTGAACATATTGTATTGAGAAGTCGGGTATACGGCAATGTACCAATAATCTGGAGGTAACGACAATTAATAAACCTCTCGTCTTATTAGACTGATATGGGAGTGTCTAAGGGATCGGTTCCATGAGCTTGATGCAATTTATGCTATATACAATTATCATTGTTGATGCAAATTATTATTTGATGCTTGTTGCCTTCAAGTATGCCACAAACTTATAATCTTTGCTTGTGTTCAAATGATTTGTAAAACTTATAGACTTGCTCAACCTTTGTGTTGATGATTTTACACATGTATTTCAGGTAATCATGATGGATAGCAGCGGAGCATGTGAGGAGGAAGTTGGTGCTTACTTGTCTAATGTTTTATATTAATTTTCCATCCTTTAAAATGAATAAATGGCTTTTAATGTCTTTGATGAATGTATTGTGATTGATAACGTTTTTTGGTACCAAACGCTACTCTGATTTATATATGTTGGGATGGAAAACTTTTTAGACAAGATCGTATAATATTTTAAACGTCTCATTTGAGGTCGTTGTCTATGATTGTGTGCGATGTGCTATTAGTAGCGCCCCAATGTGGTATTCCGCTGCGTGGTAATTTGGGGGTGTTACATGAGAGAACCCGTACTTTCCCAGTATTATTTTATTCTTTCTATTCGTGCTTCTTGAATTTTCCAACGTATTACGTTTTCTTGTATTGCTATATGTAAATCCTGAGATTTTTAGATTATACTTTTTAATTATTTTTCTGATCATTGATAAATACTTTGTATGGAATTATAAAAAATTTTATTTTATTTTTTCATATTTAATTTAAATCAAAGTTTTGATTTAAAATCACTCGCGTGCGTTTTACAAACGAGTTTATTCAAATCAATGAACAACGAGAATTCCTAGTGATTGTGATACCGACGGATGCCCAAACCTTATATTTTATTATCGATCGTTTCGATAATTAATATTTTCGACTATTTCGTTTTAATTACGTATTAAGTCGTGTCGGGAAATCATATAATCATTTTTATGATGCATTGTAACTTATGAAAAGTATTTTTACGAAACCCGAGCCCCGTAAATATTTTTAATATTTAACAATAACCATTTTCTACCCTTTAAAACTATTAAATTTTTTTAAGTCCAAAAGTTTCAAAATTTACAAGATTGGTCCCTCCACCCACTATATATTTATTTTTCACCAAAATCACCTCATTTTCATCATTTAAAAAACACACACATAAAACTTTCTTCTCTCCTCCCTCCCCCTCATTTCTTCCGCCACCATCGTCAACGATAAACATCCACAAATTTTGATTTTGACAATGATCTAATCAAAACAAACACTAGACCCATTCCTAAAATCATTTTTTGATTCTAATGATATAAAATATCCCACATGCATCAAGTTTCCATGATTTTATGAATTTGTGGTTGGATTATGTTTAAATAATCTTGCATGTGTTATTTTTGGTAAGATTATTTTGTTTTGATCATCAAAAGTCTTGTTTTTAATCTTTGATTTTTGTTAGATTTTACATACAAGTGTTTTTAGGAGTGTTTGGTTGATGGGTATGTTATTAGAGTCATTCTATAGGTATGGGAATGATTGGTTTTGGTTGAAAAATTGATTTGACTTGTTTTCTAAAAGGCTATTTTGGGACAGCAGGTCCTTATCATAATTTTCGTGGTTTTAAGGTCTGAGAAAGGCTAAGATTATTTGATATTGTTGTAGAGTTTTCCGAGACGGTCGTTTTGGTATAAGATAGAGCTTCTAAGTCATTACGAGTCAAAAGTTATGCTAGTTTTAGTTTTCGTGTACCGGGAGACGCAAGTCGGCACAATCCGAAATTGTGGCTGATTTTGGGTCGACTCTCGGGGACTTTAGGCTTGGTTAGATAAATGTATCTACTAGTTTTCAAAGTTTACAAACTGAGTTTGATGAGTCTAGTAGTGGTTTCAAAAGACGGATTGTCGAGTTAGTACTTTTAAAGTGGTCCAAACGGTTTTACAAAACAAGTGTATAAATCTGTCCCAAAATTTGGAGTCGAGTAAAGTGTCGAGCTGATGGGTTTTAAAGTGTGAACTTTGGCTCAAACTTTGGTGAGGTCTTATACAGGTTATAAGTGACCTTGACACCAATTTTCATCTAAAACGGACACGTCTAGATAGGGTAGATCGGTGTCTACATTCGGGGTGTACTTGCTGATTTTATTTTGGACACGTAGTTCAATGTTTGTGTTGCGTGAGTTTGAGTATTCATCATCGGACATGATGACTTATTCAAGTGGTTAGTCATTATATAAATGACTTAGCTACTGGTCCAAATAAGGGTAAATAATAGTTTTACTTGCGTTAACTTGGCGTCGTATAACGAGTCATTTTCAAGTGTTCAAGTGTTTTAACGTGTAGTGTTGGAATAAGTGGTTAGTATGAATTCATTTAGTTCGTGTCAATGGTTTTGAAAACATGAATACTTTGAAAACATCTGAGTCATATTATATTTAGTATATATATCGATATTGAGTTCAAGTCTTAACGCGCGCCTTTTTTTGATAGGTTGCGGTTTTCGTGTTTCCCTGGGCATCCATATCGTCGGTGATTGTCTCACAACCATTGTTTCTACTCAGTTTCTGAGTACCGTGATTGACTTACCACGTGGCTAAGGTGAGTTCATAGCCCCTTTTTACTTGTACATGGTTTCTAAACACGGGGTGAGATTTTACATGGTGGAACACAACCATTTAAAACTGTGTGCTATCCTCAACTTGTATGCTATCCAGAAATTGTATGCTTTCCAGAACTTGAGGATTTCCAACTGATTTTCATTGATATTATTGCTTTTAGTCTAGCCTTAAGTTTCCTCTCCCGATCATGAACCGTTAATTAATCCTGCTACCAAGCGCGAATGTTGTGGGTGGATCCATCGGGATTGACTATCCCCGTCCCGATTACCTTGACGCACTAATATTTGTTTATTCACTTGAGTATTTAGGCTGAATACTGACTAGAGTAACTTACACTGAGTTAAGCTTTGGTTCATGAACTAAACAGCAATAATAATATTTCGGACAAAGGTTACTGTATATAACCATTTTCCCCTATTTCTTGTTTACAAATGAATGCTTGTGTTCCACATCCTTTATTGTTAAACCTATGAATTTCACTCAACTTTGTGTTGACGATTTTACATGTTTAATCTCAGGTATTATTACTTAGCTTTGCTTGGATGGGAGCCCGCAGGATATTGTCGCAGCTTGGAGATTTCTGTGATACTTTTAAAAGACTGTTTTTAGTAAAAACTGTCAGGAAATTATTCTATCTTTTGGGCAACTTTATGTTATAAATAGAGACGAAATAATATAATTTTCCGCTTCTAAAACTCTGGGACCTATGTTTAAAAACTCTGACCTTTTATGATGTAATGTACATGTTTTATTTCGTCAGCTTTATATGAACTGTAATTCATTGTATCTTGTACTTTGATGTGTTACCCCCTCGTTGCCTAGTTGTTCCATGTCAGATTTTGGGGGTCTCACAGAGTGGTATCAGAGCGATGGTTATAGGGAACTGAGTCATTTTTCAAAAACTTATTCTATAACCGAAAGTTCAAATATTTCATGTTCTAAGTGTCAATCACAAAATCTGCCAATGTTGTTCGATATCTGCGCGGGTAACTCTCTAATCCTTATTACTTACTTTTAATTATTGTTGTAGTATTTCATACCTTGATTTCATTTTGAAATATTACTTTACGCTAATGACGATAATTACTATGCCTTTTCAAAGCCTATGTGTTTCATGAATTATCATTGAATGTTTCTTTGATTACATCTGCCTATACTGTATTTCTTGAATTCTTGTTCTTGTGACTTGATCTTATTGCAATGATTTTATATCGTTATGACGTTACATACTTGTATTCAGAGCGCCTATGCTACCGACTTTTCATTGCTCATTTTTCTGAGTACTATTGCTATTCATTTATGCGTGATACGACTGACTTCATATGCTCGTTCGTTTTGAACCGTCTGTTTTTCTTGATTCGATGTTACATGTTGTGCATACTCTCGAGATACCATTGTTCGGGATTAAGAAGTGTTGTTCTCGATAAGACTCCCGATTTTCATTTTACTACCGTGCATGTTCTTTCATTGTTTATTTCCTTTAAAATATCTATTTAGATACGCAGATTTTCTTTCCAACCATTCGTAATTGAATGTTTAGTCTATAGACCATTGTATAGCTTAATGTGTCTCCAGGAAAGACTGAAGGACACCGTGTGAGTCACACATCTCGAAGTATTCGTTGAATCAGTACCTGAATAATATCGTAAGTTTTCGTAATCTTGATTGACCTTTACGTCACCGTTTTACACGACGATTGTACATGGATTACATCTTATTTCATTGACCATTCTACGTTTCGACTTCGACTTACAACATTCGTTGTACCTTGAACACATGATCGTCATTTATTATGTGACGATTGTTTGGAATATGATCCTATTTGTATCCTCCCTTTTTCTTTAAACCTCCTCGCCTCAGGAGTGTGACTTGTTAATATTTTGTTTCTTTCTCGGTATGTCTTGTGATTTTGGAAAATCACGCTGCCAGGAAACCTTCCTTCATTGCATCTTGCAGCCGAAGACACAGATGATATGCGTCATTTTTTATCTCTCAGATTACCGTTGGCATTCTTGAACCATTTCCATACTGTGTTTTCTTTACATGACTAATTATACAGTTTATCTTCTTTCGTCTTTATGGAATCCACAAGTCTTGTGTGTACATTAATTCTGGGTTGTTATAAAATTGGATTTAATTTCAAGTTGTGTCGAAAAATATACTTTGTACAGAAACCTTACAAGAAATTTAACAGTATCGAGAAAATATTTTTATAACACTAGACATAAAAATATATATTTCTACTTGTTGAGACGTCCGTTTAGGACATAAAATTTGACCAGTAAACTTTAAAATCGAGCAAGTTACGCTCATTTGAGATTGTAAAAATCTAAGAAGTTATTTTCCGAATAATGCTAAAGTATCATTTTGTTGACAGATTTAATGCAAGGGCATTTTCGTCCATATTTATTCCATTTCAAGTCTTGGGTAAAACTAGAAAGTTGTTCAAAACATTGTTTTACATCGAAATGCATTAGACTTTGAGTCTTAGAATATCGTTTAGCAAGTTAATTGGTCTAGTCAAACCCAAAAGTCAAAACTGATAGAATTTAAAAATATGATTTTAAGCGTTTTTGAGTTCGTTTGAGCTCGTAAAACTTTAACTAATGATTTTTGCAAACTAAAAACGATGATTGCGTTTGAACAAGTATAAAATAGTAACTTTGAGTTCGGTCATACTTATACATAGATCTTGAACTTTTGAAATTCAGTAACTTCCTAATATAGAAACTTTTCGGTGTGATTGTACTATTTGTTAACTGATACCCTACTTTCTTAAAGGTATATTATTGTCAAATTAATCACAACGTGCACACATACAGATTCCTTTATCCTTTCTTTTTTATTTATGACTTATTTGACATTCTATTTTCTTTCTCTGCTTCTATCGTACCACTGATTCGGGCCGAGGTTTGAAGATCCTGCTTTCATATCGTTTGTTATCATCTTGACACGTGTCTCTTGACGATTTCGGCTAAACCTCTTGAAACCTTATCACCTTGTAACCATTTCTTTAATGTCTTGAACTACTCCTTATTTCCCTCTTGTAACCCACTCGCTACTTTATAAACTATTGTCATGTTACCATATAACACAAACTGGTCTTATTTGCGAATCATTTTACAAAAGGTTTCATTTGGGCTTTCTTAAATAATTGAATGCTATCTTATAAAATTAATTTATATTAATTTTACAATGTATTTTCACAAATTGTTCTCATACGGTATTATAAAGAACCCTAGTAACTATACAAAATTGTTGATTTAAACAGTTAGCCAGTAACTTATAGGCGAAAAGTTTCATATGTTATTTTGATTCCTGTTTTTACAAATGCTATTATATACATATTTTAAATCATATGATATGTAATACTGGTTTGACGAAGCTGGGCATCGCATTGCTAGTCCTAAATTATGCATGGCCTGATCACCTATGCCTAATTTAGAAGGAGCCATGCAAGGCCAAATAGTAGTCACCTTAAATATGTAACCAACAATCAACTTTTTAGTTATTTTTCTTAAAAAGTTAGATAAAAATAAAGTTTTGAATACTTTTACTTCTTATGCGAGTATCAACTGTTCGCAACATACACATATGAACCCTTATCTTTTCTTGAACAAAGTACATGCCTCAAGCACATATTTCTTTACTCAACAACCTTTGTTTCACTTGTTCCCTCGTCTTCCTTCGTGATACAATTCGTGTTACTGCTTGTCTAATTTCCTACCATTGATACCACACTTGAAAGTTTCAATGATTGTTATGCTTCTATGATCGACCATCTCTATCTATCTTGGTAGAACTACGAAACGTCTTTGGACGCGATTAATGATTTATGACTGGACGTGAACGATGATTTCGTGTAATTGTCATGATGAGTGTTAGACTTTGTCGTCTTGAAATTTCATTCGTGTGAATCATGTGTTGATTTCGCCTTTCATTGCTAATGTTTTCATTTTACTAAATTTACTCTCAATTGACTTCTTAAGAATTTTCTTTGATTCGAAAATTCGTTGTGTGGCTTTTCCCTTTCGATCGAATTTCGACCACCGAGAACTTAATAAGCCGTTATTGGTGTCACCAACTGTCCTCATGAAGTGATGACTTGCTATAATCCTTTGTTTCTTTTTATCATCGACGAGTCTATTCTATCACGTTTGTTAAGAATTGATCGATTTTTGGTTTTATTCCCTTGTGTTATCGCTCGCATACAGATTGTTGAACTTTATATGATTCATATTCGTTGCTGTCTTGTCACCTTTTGAAACCAGAAAATGTTACGTGTTTATCATTTGATACCTTAAACACTTTCTTGAATTTCTAAAAATTATTATTAATTTTTAAGAACATTTTATACATTTTGCCAAATGTTTAAATTACCAAAATAACTGTTTCAAGTTAAATACGAGATATATATATATCTTCTTTGGTAAATTTTACCTAGTGTTTCAAAGGATATCAAGTTGAATCTTTTAAAGTAACTGATTTTATCAATCTTTACTGTCAATATAATGAAATTATTAGATTAAATTATAATTTCTAAACAATGATTCTAAATAACCAGGAAAATCTTATTTTCTCTAATGGTAACGATAAACTTGAGTTTCTAACAGAAATTTCATACAGTCACCCGAAAAGCTCTTAAGCTGATCAAAATAACTATTTGAACTGAGTTACTTTTACTTTGAAGTCCTGATCAAGAAAAAAAAATTGACAACTGTTTACCCACTCATTTTATATAGAGTTTGATTTTTAAATCACTACACCTGGTAAAATTTTCTTTTAATAAAGAAAATATTTAAAACTAAGTTTTAAAGTAATACCAAAATACTAGACAACTGATTTTGACAGCCTATATTTTGAATGATCATATGTAATCTATTTTTCCCTTCTAGTTCTTTTGTAACTGGATTATTACGTTTTAAGATTGTCATGTTTTATAGTTGCACGACTTGCGACCCCTTGTTGATTTACAATCTTGGTCCATCTTATCGCACTTTGCCTGTTTAAGCGATTCTTGTGTTCATTCTCGATAGTTTATCGCACGTATTTCCAACAACTCTATCTCTTGATGTATCTCCGTATTGAAAGATCGATATTCAAATCTGAGACTGAAAAATTATACGAAAAGGAGTTAAGAAACTGAAGCATAGTGAGTTCCAATTGTTAAGATTCGTCGTGGTACGGAAATTACCTGGGAAGCAATGAATTTTGTTCTACACTTTGTACCTCCTCTTGTTTGCATCTTCTACTGTTTTCGGGAGAACTCTGGGGACCAGAGTTCCTTTAGGGGGGAAGAGTGTGAGAACCCGTACTTTCCCAGCATTATTTTATTCTTTCTATTCGTACTTCTTGAACTTTCCAACGTATTACGTTTTCTTGTATTGCTATATGTAAATCCTGAGATTTTTAAATTATACTTTTTAAGTATTTTTCTGATCATTGATAAATACTTTGTATGGAATTAAATTTTTATTTTATTATTCCATATTTAATTTAAATCAAAGTTTTGATTTAAAATCACCCGCGCGCGTTTTACAAATGAGTTTATTCAAATCAATGAACAACGAGAATTCCTAGTGATCGCGATACCGACGGATGCCCAAACTTTATTTTTTATTATCGATCGTTTTGATAATTAATATTTTCGACTATTTCGTTTAATTACGAATTAAGTCGTGTCGGGAAATCATATAATCATTTTTATGATGCATTGTAACTTTTGAAAAGTATTTTTACGAAACCCGAGCCCCGTAAATATTTTCAATATTTAACAATAACCATTTTCTACCCTTTAAAACTATTAAATTGTTTTTAAGTCCAAAAGTTTCAAAATTTACAAGATTGGTCCCTCCACCCACTATATATTTATTTTTCACCAAAATCACCTCATTTTCATCATTTAAAAAACACACACATAAAACTTTCTTCTCTCCTCCCTCCCCCTCATTTCTTCCGCCACCATCGTCAACGATAAACATCTACAAATTTTGATTTTGACAATGATCTAATCAAAACAAACACTAGACCCATTCCTAAAATCATCTTGTGATTCTAATGATATAAAAATATCCCACATGCATCAAGTTTCCATGATTTTATGAATTTGTGGTTGGATTATGTTTAAATAATCTTGCATGTGTTATTTTTGGTAAGATTATTTTGTTTTGATCATAAAAAGTCTATTTTTTAATCTTTGATTTTTGTTAGATTTTACATACAAGTGTTTTTAGGAGTGTTTGGCTGATGGGTATGTTATTAGAGTCATTCTATAGGTATGAGAATGATTGGTTTTGGTTGAAAAATTGATTTGACTTGTTTTCTAAAAGGCTATTTTGGGACAGCAGGTCTTTATTAGAATTTTCGTGGGTTTAAGGTCTGAGAAAGGTTAAGATTATTTGATACTATTGTAGAGTTTTCCGAGAAGGTCATTTTGGTATAAGATATAGCTTCTAAGTCATTACGAGTCAAAAATTATGCTAGTTTTAGTTTTCGTGTAACGGGAGACGCAAGTCGGCACAATCCGAAATTGTGGCTGATTTTGGGTCGACTCTCGGGGACTTTAGGCTTGGTTAGATAAATGTATCTACTGGTTTTTAAAGTTTACAAACTGAGTTTGATGAGTCTAGTAGTGGTTTCAAAAGACGGATTGTCGAGTTAGTACTTTTAAAGTGGTCCAAACGGTTTTACAAAACAAGTGTATAAATCTGTCCCAAAATTTGGAGTCGAGTAAAGTGTCGAGCTGATGGGTTTTAAAGTGTGAACTTTGGCTCAAACTTTGGTGAGGTCTTATACAGGTAATAAGTGACCTTGACACCAATTTTCATCTAAAACGGACAAGTCTAGATAGGGTAGATCGGTGTGTACATTCGGGGTGTACTTGCTGATTTTATTTTGGACACGTAGTTCAATGTTTGTGTTTCGTGAGTTTGAGTATTCATCATCGGACATGATGACTTATTCAAGTGGTTAGTCATTATATAAATGACTTAGCTACTGGTCCAAATAAGGGTAAATAATAGTTTTACTTGCGTTAACTTGGCGTCGTATAACGAGTCATTTTCAAGTGTTCAAGTGTTTTAACGTGTAGTGTTGGAATAAATGGCTAGTATGAATTCATTTAGTTCGTGTCAATGGTTTTGAAAACATGAATACTTTGAAAACATCTGAGTCATATTATATTTGGTATATATATCAATATTGAGTTCGAGTGTTAACGCGCGCCTTATTTTGATAGGTTGCGGTTTTCGTGTTTCCCTGGGCATCCATATCGTCGGTGATCGTCTCACTACCATTGTTTCTACTCAGTTGCTGAGTACCGTGATTGAATTACCACGTGTCTAAGGTGAGTTCATAGCCCCTTTTTACTTGTACATGGTTTCTAAACACGGGGTGAGATTTTACATGGTGGAACACAACCATTTAAAACTGTGTGTTATCCTCAACTTGTATGCTATCCAGAAATTGTATGCTTTCCAGAACTTGAGGATTTCCAACTAATTTTCATTGATATTATTGCTTTTAGTCTAGCCTTAAGTTTCCTCTCCAGATCATGAACCGTTAATTAATCCTGCTACCAAGCGCGAATATTGTGGGTGGATCCATCGGGATTGACTATCCCCGTCCCGATTACCTTGACGCACTAATATTTGTTTATTCACTTGAGTATTTAGGCTGAATACTGACTAGAGGAACTTACACTGAGTTAAGCTTCGGTTCATGAACTAAATAGCAATAATAATGTTTCGGACAATGGTTACTGTACATAACCATTTTCCCCTATTTCTTGTTTACAAATGAATGCTTGTGTTCCACATCCTTATTGCTAAACCTATGAATTTTAGTCAACTTTGTGTTGACGATTTTACATGTTTAATCTCAGGTATTATTACTTAGCTTTGCTTGGATGGGAGCCCGCAGGATATTGTCGCAGCTTGGAGATTTTTGTGATACTTTTAAAAGACTGTTTTTAGTAAAAACTGTCAGGAAATTATTCTATCTTTTGGGCAACTTTATGTTATAAATAGAGACGAAATAATATAATTTTCCGCTTCTAAAACTCTGGGACCTATGTTTAAAAACTCTGACCTTTTATGATGTAATGTACATGTTTTAATTTCGTCAGCTTTATATGAACTGTAATTCATTGTATCTTGTACTATGATGTGTTACCCCCTCGTTGCCTAGTTGTTCCATGTCAGATTTTGGGGTCTCACATTACAAATAGGATGATGATAATCACGATTTGGAATTCGCTCAAATGCGTGAACTTCCATTCTTTGGTGTACCTATTCCCGACTCTAATCAAGCCGGGACATCCACCTCAGAGGAAGCTCCTACTACGGTCTACTCCAATCCACGGATTCGTGAACATGACAGCAAGTGGATAAAGGATCATCCAATAGATTCTATTATTGGTGACCCTAATCGTCCGGTATCCACAGGAATTCCGTTACAAGAAAGTGCAATCATTTTGATGCTTTTCTCAGTGAAGTTGAACCTAAGACGTGGCAACAAGCATTTACCCAATCTTGTTGGATAGAAGCTATGCATGAAGAACTTAATGAATTTGTACGTCTTGAAGTATGGGAACTTGTCCCATGCCCGGATCAAGTGCAATTACTCACTTTGAAATGGGTTTACAAGGTGAAACTCGATGAGTTAGGTGGAATATTGAAGAACAAAGCTCGACTAGTAGCTCGTGGATACAAGCAATTATTAGGCATCGACTTTATGGAATCCTTTGCACCTGTTGCCCATTTGGAAGCTATTAGACTATTCCTTGCTTATGCAGCCCACATGAATATGATTGTCTATCAGATGGATGTGAAGACGGCATTTCTTAATGGTGAAATCAAGGAAGAGATCTATGTTCAACAGCCGGATGGTTTTGTGAATCCTAAATATCCTAATCATGTGTACAAGCTTTTTTTTTTGGTAAAAGGGTAACTATGACCCCGGTAAATAGAACCAAAAAAATCGTTGAAGTACAAGGAATGTGGCTGAAATACCACATTAACCGCAAGCTACAGGCAGCTTGTTAAACAAAATGTTTATGACAGGCCATAAACATTAACTAGTCTAGAATACTGGAAATATATAAACTAGATAAAAACCAAGACGATAACATAAAATTACGAGAAAAATAATAAACTATCAGCATGGGATCAACCAGTTGGAGTGCTTGCCCCTATATTAGTGTTGAGAAGATTCACCGATTCATGTGTACAAGCTTAAGAAGGCTCTCTATGGGTTGAAGCAAGCTCCACGCGCATGGTATGATCTATTGTCACAATTCCTCATTAAGCAAGGCTTCGCTAAAGGCAAGGTGGATCCCACACTGTTTATTCATAAACGAGGTAAAGATATGATTATGGTACAAATATATGTTGATGATATTATATTTGCTGCCTCGACCTAAACCTTATCCGATGAGTTTGGGACACTCATGTCTTCCAAGTTTAAGATGTCAATGATGGGCAAGGTATCATTCTTCTTAGGACTTCAGATATCTCAGAGTCCTAGAGGCATCTTTATCAATCAATCCAAGTATGCCCTTGAATCGCTTAAGAAATATAAGATGGAATCTTGCGACCCCGTGGATACTCCAATGGTGGAACGAACTAAGCTTGATGCAGATCCACATGGAGTTGCCGTTGATCCGACACTTTATCGTGGAATGATCGGTACCCTTCTGTATATCACAGCCAGTCGACCTGATCTTCAGTTTGCTATATGTATGTGTGCTCGGTATCAAACTCGGCCTACTGAGTTACACTTCGCTATTGTTAAACGGATCTTTCGGTATCTTAAAGGAACCATTAATCGGGGACTTTGGTATTCGAAGGACTCTTCGATTGCACTAATGGCATATGCAGATGCGAATCACGCGGGTTGTCAAGATACAAGCGTAGCACGAGTGGACCTTTGCAACTACTTGGAGATCGACTAATTAGTTGGGCATCTAAAAGGCAGAAAAGCGCTGCAATTTCAAGTACGGAAGCAGAATACATAGTGATGTAGAGTTTTTACTACCCTTTAGCAAAAGAGAGCAAAATAGGGAAAGTATTAAGTGTCGGTTTAGGCAAACCAAGCACTAATGACCAATATGGTTCAAGTTCGTTTCCCAAGGAGGCAAGTGTGTTGTGTAGAGAGATGATTAACTTTGTGATTATGATTATGAGAAAAGAAAATAGAAATGAGATAAGAAGAGAATGACGGTTACGATGACGAATTAAACTAAGACAATAAAGTCGTACACGTGAAACCGTAAAAAGTAGCAAAATTAAAATTTTACCCTTAAAATTCCAAGAAAATTGCAATAAATCCTAAATAATGTAATTAGAGTTTACAAAAAATCAAAAATCACTCAAACCTTTTATTTAATTAAATAATAATTTTTTAATGCTAATTAAAGCCCAAAAAATCAATTTAATTAACAAAAAGCCCAAAATGAGATTTTTTCAATTGTAAACCTCTAAAATGACTTAACTAAATTTAAAACTATTTTTGAAAATTTAAAATTAATTAAAACTATTTAAAAACAATTAAAAACTATTTAAACTTAAAATAATTATAAAAATTAATCTAATGACAATAAAAATATTCTAAAAGTGTAAAATTCCTAACTTAATGTATTTAACGTAAGAAAAATATAAAAACTTGAAAATCTAAATTTTAATTTTTAATAATAAAATAATAATAAAATAATAATAAAATAATATTAAAAATCCTAAATTTATAAAAAATTCTAAAAAGTTGCAAACTAGTTTAATTTAACCAAATAATCACAGAAATGAAGTTGAAATTACCTAAATACCCCTAATGGGCCTTCAAATGGGCCAAAGTCCAAAACAGACCCTTATTGGGCAAAAATAAGCCCAATAAGAAAAATGTTTATAAAAATGGCCCAAAAGCTCCTATCTGACCTAAATTTGATTCTGAACACAATTTTCCAAAGGCCCAAAAGCTGAAAATGCCCTTAAGTTAGCTTATTTCACCACAGCTTATTCTTAATGGGTTTTTTGGCCCATTAAGCTATAAGCTGATGCCATAAGCTAAAATTAAACACACGTCCTTCTTTTGACTTAAGTAAGCTATTTGCAAAAAGAAATTTGAAAAAAGTCCAAGAAATAAGCCTAAAAAAGCAATAAGCTATCTTCACAAAACGACAAAATAGTCGTTTTCGAGTTCTAGGCTATTTCAAGAGCTGATTCAAGTTTCTAAAGCTTTTAAATGACTTAACTAAGCTTAATCAACAAACAATTTTCAAATAAGTTCATTCAATAAGCTGAAATAAGCAAATAAGCACTTCTTTAAAAGTCAACTTTATGAGTTTTCTAGCAAAAAGTCAAAGTCAAGGTCTGATAAGCTCCAGTTCAAACAAATGGGTCAAATGAGGAAGATTGATCACAAAAAGTAAGTTGTTGCAGGTCTAAATAAGCCAATATGGCTTATTAATAAGCTAACTGAAAAATTACACTAGCAGGGGCTAGTTTTGGTGTCTGAGCAGTGGAAACTTTTTCCACTGCTTGACTTGTTTGACTATTTGTCTTATATGACTTTTTTGTGGATTCAAGTTTCACAAAGGCACCCAAATGATCAGTTAATCATAAGGAGTCAATAACAACAAAGAAATCACAATCTCAAACAGCCAATTTGTATAGTTAATTCAAAACATCACCAGATCTAGCCCAGACATGAACAAATAAGCAGTTATGGTTCAATAAGCACTTATAGCACAATTCAGCCAGCCAAACTTCACCAAATGCATACACAAGCTATAATAAACTCAAATGAACAAGTTTAAACAGGTTTCATGCACTGATTCAAAGCCTAGATCAAGATTCATGCACAAAAAGTTACTGATGAACACTAACACAAGCAGATTTTTACTTTGCTGATGTACTTGACCAACAAGCCAAATTCAAACACTCAAATCTTGCGGGTTGGCTGGGATCCTATTTTTTAGGATCTGTTCGTTTGGGATTATTAAACAGGTGTTATTAGGGTTTTTTGGGTTTATTGGTTATGATGTCTGAGTTGGATAATCAGGTTGATATGACGGCTCTTTCTGATAGGGTGCAGCGATTGAGAGCAATTATGGCGGACTCAACACATGCTAGGGCTCCTAACGCGGGGGTCTCATGTGGTGAGCATGCTGGGTTCTCGGGAGTTGGTAATCATACGGCTGAAAAGGATGGCGCGGTTGATATAATGAATGACATTAGTCAGGGGCAGCTTAATAGGCAGCCGTCTGCTGCTAGGGTTTCGTCTGAGGATGATGTTACTGCCGCTGCTGGGATTCACGTTACTGCTGCTGTTTCCAAGAAGGCTAGTAGTAATGGTGGTGATATAACTGGTGTGCAAGTTAACCATGATGCGAGGATTGGGAGTTCTATGGCTAGGAAGAATGAGGTCGGGGTTCAACATACGCCTGGGGCTGGTTCTTCATCAGTTGGTGTTTCGACCTCATATGCATCGCTAGTGCAGAATAAGCCGGTGTGTAAGCCGGTTCATATTAAGGAATTGCATAATGACGAACAAGTTGTTGGGGCTGCTGTAACTCTTCCGTATGATGCTGTGGAAGGGATTCGGGCGCATCTTAATAACACACTGTTTGGGTATTTCATTGGGAAGCGTCTTGCGTTTCCGTTGGTAGAAAATTATGTGAAGAATGTATGGGCCAAATATGGTTTAAAAAGAGTTAAACTTCAGGATGAGTTCTTTCTTTTTCAGTTTGATTCTAAAAGTGGTATGGATAGGGTGTTGGAGAATGGTCCGTGGTTGATTCGACATGTTCCGTTAATTCTGAATGTTTGGTCGTCTATTATGGATTTGCATAAAACAGAGATTAAGAAGGCACCGGTGTGGGTGAAACTTCATCATGTGCCTATTGATGCTTATTCGGAGATTGGTCTTAGTTTGATCACAACTCAAATTGGAAGACCTATTATGCTTGATTCTTATACTAGCAGCATGTGTATCAACCCGTGGGGTAGGAGTACTTTTGCCCGTGCTCTTATTGAGATTTCGGCTGATGATGCTTTAAAGAAGTCGTTGGTCATTGCTATTCCGATTGAGAAGGATAGAGGGCACAAATTGAAGACTATTGACATCGAGTATGAGTGGACACCTCCTAGATGTTCTACTTGTCTTATTTTTGACCATATTGATGCTAAATGTCCTAGGTTGCCTAAACAGGTAGTGGTTGAGAAGGTGGTTAGCAGGGAAGATCATAAGGTTGTGGATGATGATGGTTTTCATGTAGTTAAGAACAAGAAGAGCAAGGGGAAGAATAAGCAGCAACAACAAATTTCTGGCATTAAACTTACGAAACCAGCCCTTAATATTAAGTATCGTAATGTTGAGAGGGGTGAAACGTCAAAGACAAGTGATACCGGTCAGAAGAAGGCAACTCCCCTGCTTAAGAAGGGTTTCTTGAATAACAAAGCCTCGAGTTTTGTTGCTAAGCCTAATAATACGGAGAAGAGTTCTCAAAACTCTTTTAGTGCTCTTTGGGATAAGATAGATGATGGCACCGATTGGGAAGATGGTTCTAATATCAAGGAAGATGTGGTTAATGCTAGTGATAGTGAGGTTGAAGAAGTCATATCGATTGATGATCGGCATGGTGCTCGTCAGCCTGATGTTCGTTCTAAGTGTTAGCCTTGATGTCATTTTATTTTCATTGTTCATGCACCTTTAGGTGGTTTTTTCCTATTGGTGTTATTTGTTTTGTAATTGTTTGTAGGATCATATGGCATGTCATATGATTTAGTGGTTGTTCAAGCTTTTGCTTGAGGTTAATGTAGCATTGCAGCTACATTCCATTGTACTTCAACGCTTTTGGGAATATATTTTACCGGGGTCTTGATTCCCCTTTACCCAAAAAAAACACTCAAATCTTCAAACCAGGTTATATTAATAATGATTTAACAACTTTTAGCCCTAAGCATGCATATACTCTATGTATTTCCAAAATCTTAGGTCAAAATCAGTCAAATCCAATTAGATATAGCACAATGTTTGATTCAAAGGTTTAAACCCAATAACTTGCAGAAACTAGTACTCAACCAAGTCAATAACAGATACCAACTTAAACAAAGCACTACCAATAACACAATAACAACTTATGATCTTAAACAGATAATCCCAAACACCCCTTATCTTTTTCAAATCAATTTAAAACAAGTATAAGTGTATTTCAAGACCACCCAAGCCCAATCAAACACATTAACAACTATAATATGCAGTATTGAACAAGATTAGACCACAAAATCAGCAAGAACACAAGCAACACACAAATTCACCAAAAATCCAAATTTTTAACAGATTTGAGGTAGAATGGTGCAAGCCTCATGGATGTACATCCACACCCACGAATTTTGAGATTATGTGCTAGCAAGAACAAGCACAAGCTTCCACAATAAGGCCTGCTAAGATGGAACAAAGTTAGAAGCACAATATCAAAAACAGAAAGGTGAAAAATCCTTGATTAATGCAACTCTTGTACCCCACACTTGATTATCCCCAAGTTATAAGCTTCACAACACCTTGATATCATAATATCAGGATGCTATGATCAGCTTTATAGCCCAAGAATTCCAAGGTGTACCAAGAAACTTAGCAAAATATCAAGCTATAGGAAAATGTGCAAACTTTTGCACACTCCTAGTGAAAACGTTTTGAGATTCAGGTTTTATCAAACAATAAACAATATTAAGCAGGAAATTACAATGGCACTTGAGTTTTCTTCAAAGATTCAAACACATTTCATTGCTTAGAACATGGATTTACAGAACTTTGAACAAAGGAAAATTCAAGAGCAAAGATAAATGTAAAGGGTCCTATGCCTTATATAGGCTACAAGTGATGTCTAAGAAAGCTAAAAACGAAACCCTAATGCTTGGTGAAGTCCCAAAAATGCCCTTGATGGTTTGAATACTTTGAAGATCATGTGACAATTTCTTGGCTGGTTGTGTGAGTTGGCATGGTGAAAATGCATCCAATGGCTTACAATGATCTTAGAAAGTAAGCTAGAATCATGCACGTTGGATGACTGGTGTAGTTTTGGTAGCTTCTTCTTTTTTGCAGCAGGGGAATCTTGTGTGGGACTAT
This sequence comes from Glebionis coronaria, assembly GCA_025667525.1. Lineage (NCBI taxonomy): Eukaryota > Viridiplantae > Streptophyta > Magnoliopsida > Asterales > Asteraceae > Glebionis > Glebionis coronaria. The sequence continues at coordinate 341,362,041 of CM046877.1, forward strand.
TGAGTGATGAGGTGGCCAGTTTAAAGGTTGGGTTATGTTTATAATACCCTTAATCATAAATCTGCACAATATTAGGGCCTAATTACAACAGGATTAAGAAAACCCAATTGTGTTCTTGAGGTGAATAGTTGTGTGTTTGATCCGGATTAGTGTTTAAAAAATGTGTTAGGCGCCACTTTTAAACTTCATAAATTAAGTTGTTAATCCGGTTATGAGTTGATTGTGATGTGGCACAAAGCTGAGTGGTGATTGGTTGTTTTGGTTGAGTGGGGCACGTGTCACCATGACAACTGGTTAAGGTAACTATGTTGTCTGCCATGATTAACCCTGCATCTTTATAACTCTTTCCATTTGCAAATAATCTGGCCAAAACTTGTATTCCTTTGTAAATGAAGTTTCCTTTTTCACACTTTTGTCCCAAAAGGTTTTGTAAAATGATTTCAGGGGTATTTCTTGCCATTTCATGATTCTTGAAGGGTTGTTTTGGCATTTTCTTCATAGGTAATGGTCTTGACTTGTCTTGTTCGCTTCTTGGAGGACTGATTTTGACAAATCATGATTTATGATGGACCATTTTTGCCAATTCTTCATAGTTATGGGTCGTTTTGGTAATTTTGACATTTTTAAAGGACCAAACTTGTAATTTCTTGTAACTTGAAGTCCTTCATGGTATGTTTGACTTTGAGGAGGATTAATATTGACATTTTAGTTTTGTTGAGGGACTAAAATTGCCAATTCTTCAAAGTGGAGGGCCCTTTTTTGCACTATTGACAAACTTTAGGGACCAATCTTGTTATTATGAGGATACAAGGGTATAAAGTGTCAATTCTTCAATATTGGAGGACCCTTCTTGCATAATCTTCAAATCTTCAAGGGTTTGTCTTGGAAAATTCTTCATTAGGGCTTGGTTCAATGTGCGGCTTCGTTTCCCGTGTTTGTTTTTGTATGGTTCTTGTGATCTTTTGTCATTTTCTCAATATCCGTACCTAAAATACACAAGCAACAAACACAAGCATGTATTTGGCCATTTTCATGATATTTAATGCATTTAAAGCCTTTTTTGGACGATGAGACTATGTATAAAAGCAGTCTCATCACTCCCCCATACTAAACCATTGTCGTGCCCTCACGCAATGCTAGAATAAAGTATCGTAGCACCTCCAAAATTCATTTTTATTCACTTTTATTGAACGGTAAACTATCTACACTACTACTATTACTACTACTACTTGCGTTTTAGACATAATGTATGATTTTCATCGCAAAATGGGACGTTTAGGTTCATAGAATAAGAACACGTGAATGCTTCGTTAGAAATAATTTCGTCGTCCTCGATTTTCACCCCAACTCCATGCCAAGCGTGCAACGAGATCATTGTCATTATAAGTTAGTAATGCTAACACTACTCATATGCCCTAATCACGTACTTATCCTCCCGTTTTCCTAAATTGTATCTCATATATTTTATTTTGTCTTGAATGTTTCACGAGGATACATTGTTTGACTTATGCGATAATAGAGATTTAGGTCTAAAAATAGAGTTCTAACGGTGTAACCAAGACCATCAAATTAATAACCCCTCCTAATAGACGACGATGTCAAAAAATTAAGTCAACAAGAAGGATCGATAAATACGGTTTTATAACGGTTTTGAACATGAGACTTATTACCAAGACTTGTATACGCCCCCTAACGGAAGGGCCTTATTATCATAGGTTTACCTCCATCTTTTATTCAACTTCGCCATGAAGCTTTTATTATGACTTCGGTCTTGCCTTGCCTTTTATTATCCACCTCATCGGTGGTTTTATTAGCCAAAGACGTATATCCTCACGCTAAGGCGAATTTTGGATCTTTAAAGCTCCAAAGATTAAGGCTTGATTCACTTTCAATTTTGCATAGATTTTTCGGCCTTGTGAGCTTCAAACTGTTTGCTTGATTTAGGTGAGCACTTGAAATCTTATTACTGGGTGAAGCTTTCGATTATTCGGGTGCCAATACTTCAAAACCGTGATGTTGGCGATACCTTAATGTCTTCCCAATTTGATTACATGGAAGCTACTAGAAAAGACTAGAAACCCAACAATCAAGACTAAACCGCTAAGTCAATATTTATTAAGTAAAAAATATTTACAAGCGAAGGGAGAATAAGCAAACAACGAGAACACATGAGTTTTTGAAAGAATACGAGTACTCTACGTTTAGCATAGTAACTTATAATTATCTCTATCATTTCTCGTCCTCATTTAAGAGACTTAGCCTAATGTGAAGTTAAGGAATCAAAGCTAAGTGCTTAACACGCACGGTCGAGTCAAAAATTACTCTTATTCTCACCATCGGAAAATCTACATTCGTGTCTTCAAACACTTACAAAACATGAGAAAATTTTTAAAATTTGGCCATTTTTAGCCTTATTTTGCAACAAAATGATAAACAAAAAGATAAACTTTGGAAAGCGTGAAGGTTTGGCAAGGCAAGTATCTATTCACCCCCCCCCCCCCCCCCCCCCCCATACTAAAGTTAAACATTGTCCTCAATGTTTCGAATCTAGGGTGCAAACACCCCCATACTAGAGACGTAGTCGAATGCCTAATCTAGCATGGAAAGGGTGTAACCATTAAATTTAAATCCGTTTATGAAGTGTGCTATAAACCTAAGGTTAGAACATCAAAGGATATATCATGGATATTGTGAAAGTCTTCAAAGCAAACGATCGAGTGGTCCCATAAAACGAACATGAGAGGCTCCAATCGTGAAGATAATGATCATCTAAAATCCACAATTCACAAACAACCACGGAACAAAGGTTGGAAGGGCACAAATCCCCACACGTTACTACATTAGAAAGCGATAATATGTACATAGGATAAGCATGGGACTCCCCCACGAGGCACCTCGTTTTTTATTACCGATTCATGAGCTCGACTCGATCCCCTCAATACTAATTATCATTGGGGAAAGTGATTTGGTCGAGGTAGTTCAAGGAGGGAACTTCCCCGCCAAAGTAGTGCTTCAACCTATGTCCATTCACCTTGAAATTGGGGCCATCATTTTGAGCTAGCTCGATGGTCCCATATGGAAAAACTTGCGTCACGGTGAATAGACCGGACCAACGGGATTTCAACTTACCGGAAAAGATTTTCAAACGAGAGTTAAAAAGCAAAACTTGATCCCCAATGTTCAAAACTCGGTTTTTAATTTTTGAATCATGCAACTTTTTAGTATTTTCTTTATAAATCAATGAATTTTCATAAGCAATATCCCTTAATTCATCCAATTCATTTAATTGCATTTTCCGGTGTTTTCTCGCGGTCTCCATGTCATCATTACAATGCTTTAGGGCCCAATAAGCCTTGTGTTCGAGTTCAATTGGCAAGTGATAATTCTTCCCATACACTAGCTTATAAGGAGTGCACCCGATGGGCGTCTTATGGGCGGTCCTAAAAGCCCATAAAGCATCGTCCAACTTATCTGACCAAGATTGTCGCTTTTCCCCAATGGGTCTCTCCAAGATCCTCTTCAACGCTCGGTTTGAAACCTCGACTTGCCCACTCGTTTGTGGGTGATAAGTCGTAGAAAGACGATGTGTAACCCCATATTTCCTTAGGACCCTTTCGAATTGGTCGTTACAAAAATGGGTTCCACGATCGCTTATGATCGCACGAGGGGTTCCAAACCGAGAAAACAAGCTTTTCAAAAACTTGACTACCACACGAGCATCATTGGTGGGCAAAGCCTTGGCTTCCACACTTAGATAGGTAGTCAACGGCGACAAGGATGTACTTATTACCACGAGATGATGGGAACGGCCCCATAAAATCAATGCCCCAAACGTCAAAGATCTCACACACTTGGATGATATTTTGTGGCATTTCATCTTTTTGTGAGGCTTTTCCTTGTCGTTGGCATGAGTCACACGACTTCACAAGCTCATGTGCATCTCGGTATATAGTAGGCCAAAAGAAACCGGCATCAAAGACCTTCTTAGCCGTGAGATTAGCACCGTGGTGACCACCCGTGGGTCCCTCGTGACAAGCTCTAAGGATGTTAGAAGCTTCGGTACCAAAAACACAACGTCGAATAATTTGATCCGCACAAGTTCGAAAACAAGTAAGGGTCGTTCCAAAAGTAAAACTTGACGTCACGAAAGAATTTTCGTTTTTCTTGAGTCGTCATACCCTTGATGATGAAGTTGCCCGCATGGTAATTTGCGATGTCCGTAAACCATGGGGTGGAAGAATCAAGCTTAGAATTCACTACACCAAGTGTCTCGAGCGGAAATGATTCGGTGATTTCCTTGGGCTCGTAAACACTTTGGTGAGGATCTTCCAAACGAGAAAGATGATCGGCCGCTAGATTCTCGGCTCCTTTTTTGTCAACGATTTTGTGATCAAATTCTTGAAGGAGGAGAATCCAACGAAGTAATCTTGGCTTAGCATCTTGTTTAGCCATAAGATGATAGCCGAATGATCCGTATACATTATGCATTTCGTCAAGACGAGATAAGGTCGGAATTTCTCAAATGCATACACCACGGCAAGGAATTCCTTCTCCGTTGTAGTGTATTTTAGTTGAGCCTCGGTCATCGTCTTGCTAGCATAGTGAATAGGCAAGAAGTGCTTTTCATGACGTTGCCCCAATACGGCCCCAATGGCGTAGTCCCTAGCATCACACATGAGCTCAAAGGGGAGGTTCCAATTGGGAGCAACAAGAATGGGAGCTTCGGTAAGTTTCCTCTTAAGGATTTCAAAGGCTCGTACATAATCTTCGTCAAAGACAAAACGTGCATCTTTTTCAAGGAGATGTGTAATAGGTCGAGAGATCTTTGAAAAATCCTTGATGAATCGACGATAAAAGCCCGCGTGGCCTAGGAAACTCTTAACTCCCTTAACGGTTTTGGGATGAGGTAATTTGGCAATGACGTCTACCTTAGCTTGATCTACCTCAATCCCCGCTTTCGAAACCTTGTGTCCTAACACGATTCCACTTTTAACCATAAAATGATATTTTTCCCAATTAAGCACAAGGTTGGTTTCCTCACAACGCTTCAACATTCTCTCAAGATTCGACAAACACGAAGTGAACGAACTACCAAACACGGAAAAGTCATCCATGAAGACTTCCATCGTCTTCTCGATCATATCATGAAAAATAGCCATCATGCACCTTTGAAAGGTTCCCGATGCATTGCAAAGTCCGAATGGCATTCTACGATAGGCAAACGTTCCATATGGACACGTAAACGTAGTTTTTTCTTGATCACGAGGATCGATGGGGATTTGGAAGTAACCGGAAAAACCATCTAAAAAGCAATAGAAATCGTTTCCCGCAAGACGCTCCAACATTTGGTCCATGAAGGGCAAGGGAAAATGATCTTTACGAGTGGCTTCATTCAACTTACGATAGTCAATGCACACTCTCCATCCGGTCACGAGTCTAGTGGAAATTAACTCGTTGGCATCGTTTGGCATAACGGTCATCCCTCCCTTTTTAGGAACACAATGGATAGGACTCACCCAAGGGCTATCGGAAATAGGGTAAATCATTCCCGCGTCAAGGAGTTTTAGGACTTCCTTTTTGATGACGTCGTGAATTTTGGGGTTCAACCTCCTTTGACATTGGATTGCGGGTTTGTAATCCTCCTCCATTAAGATTTTGTGGGTACAAAATTTGGGATCGATCCCCTTAATGTCGGATAACTTCCACGCAATTGACCCTTTGTGATCCTTTAGAACATCGACAAGTGCGGTTTTTTCATCATCCGAAATATCTTTTGCAATAATAACCGGCAACTTGTCGCCCTCCTCCAAAAATACATATTCAAGGTGAGGAGGTAAATCTTTCGACTCGAGGATAGGTGGTTCCTCAATTGAAGATTTGGGCTCGATACTCATAACCTCCTCGGGTGGAGGAAATGGGAAATCGTTAAGAAAATCCTTGATAATCGAGAAGTCCTCATCATTGTCGAGGTCTTCGTCACAAGTACGTGGAACTTCGAATTCTTCCAACGTAAAACCACCACCTTCAAAAGGAGTGAAGGTTGGTGTCGAATTATCAAGAATGGGATCTAACATAGTGGGATTGCCACTATTTTCATCATCACCAAAACCTAGAACTTCTTGTGAAAATTCCTCGCAAACAACGTCAATCATATCAACGAGGTTTATGGTTGCAACGGAATAAACATGAGAAATTTGAGAGTTTTGAGTTGCGTTTATAAGAAGTTCCTCGTCGTTGAAACGTAAGGTGATCTTTCTAGCATGAACATCAATCAAAGCCATAGACGTATCTAAAAATGAACGACCAAAAATGAGAGGAACTTGAGGATCCGTGGGAATATCGACAACGATAAAGTCTACCGGATAATAGAACTTTCCCACTTTCACAAAAACGTCTTCCGCCAATCCACATGCGGGAATCGTGGAATGCTCGGCCAACTCGATAGACATTAGTGAAGGAGTAAGATTAGGAAGATTGAGCGACTTGAAGATTACAAGTGGCATCAAGTTAATACTAGCACCAAGATCGGCCAAGGCATAGCATTCTTCCATATCTTGGATTGCACAAGGAATCAAGAATTTACCGGGATCACCGACTTTTTGAGGTATGCGATTAAGATAAACCGATGAACAACTAGACAATTGTTGCAATTTCTCCTTGTTGTTCAACATACTCTTAAAGTTAGCGGCAAATCGAGGCATCATGACCAAAGCATCGGCGAAACTCACATTAAAGTGCAAATCACGAAACATTTTCATAAAAAGCTCAAATTGGTAATTATCGCGCTCTTGACGTTTCTCCTTTCTAAGTCTCGATGGATAGGACAAAGGTGGTGTGGGTTGAGGCATAGGCATAGCCTTTGGAATCTCGGGTTCCAAATGTGGTAATGGGTCAACCGTAGGTGTGGCATGAGCGGTACTTCGTGGGATTTGGACATGCTCCTTTTCGACCACCACCTCGGGTTCTTCCTCAATTGCATCCTCCGTAGGAGTAATTGGTTGAGGAGTCGGTTCCTTGAGTGTCTTACCACTACGTGTGGTAATCACTTTCATCTCTCCCTTAGGGTTCGATATGGTGTTGCCTAGGAAGACTACTCGAAGACGGTTTGCACATAATTGCCTCAAATATAGATGAAATTTTGTCCTCAAACATGGATTGCCTCTTCTCGGCCTTAATCATTTCTTGCTTAATTTTATGTTGCCCTTGTTCCATTTTTTGTTGGTTTTGTTGTAACCTAGTTACATTTCCTTCCATTTTGTTTGTATGGATTTTAAGCTCATTTGCTAACTCATTTTTCAACTCTTTCTTCAAGTCGTTCTTAAACTCGGATCTTAGGCTAATGATTTCTCTTTGAATGTTGTCAAACCTAGCATCGTTTCCATTAGCGTATTCAACAAATTCATTTGGAAGATATTTCAAAGTTTGCAAACCCTTGTTGTTGTTTTGAAATCACTTTGATTTTTGTTTGAAACTTGATTATTAGCCCCTTGATTCCCATAGTTTCCTTTGTAATTGTTTTTGAAACCAACTTGATTTTTTCGATAGTTGTTGTTAGCATATTGATTTGAAGCAAAACCCGGTGGATTCAATTGATTAGAGCGGGTAACTTGACTGTTTTGGTTGTAAGTTCTCGTGGCCGCGTAGGCACTCGAAGTGTTACCACCGTTGGTAATGCACTCGCAGAATCATGACCTCCACCACAATACATACATGAAGCCTCAACCGCTTTAGCCGTAGCGAGAGCACTTTGTTCTCCAACTTTGAATTCAATTAAAAGTCCTTTAAGCTTATCAAAGATTTTGTTTTCCAAGTTCGCCTCAATTTGGAAAGCATCGATGGTATTAAACAAAGAAGGTGAAGCCGAAGACGAAGCCTTACAAACACTCGACGTGCTACGAGGACTATACACCTTAGATCTATTCTCAATTATCACCAAAGCTTCCTCAACCATTTTACACAAAAACTTACCACCCGCGGAGGCATTTAGATAATCCATTTCATGATCATTAAGTCCATTGTAAAACGTGTCAATTTGATGCAAGTCGGAAAAACCGTGATGAGGACACTCATGTAACATTTCCTTAAACCTATTCTAAGCCGTTGAAAAACTCTCATTAAATTCTTGTGAAAATTTTGAAATCTCGTTTTTCAAATGCGTTGTCTTAGAGGGCGGGAAAAATTGGTTCACAAATTTTGAAACGAGATCCTTCCACGTCAATATAGAATTGGGTGGCTCTTTCTCTAACCAAATTTTAGCGGGCCTCGCTAAGGAATACGGAAAAAGCATCATCTTAATCGAGTCATTAACAGCATCCTTAAATTTGCAAGTGGCGGTAAGACGATTGAATTGGCGGATATGGTTGTGCGAGTTGTCCTTTCATCACCACGGAACTTGTTGTTTTGGATCATCGACAACAAACCCGTTTTCACTTCAAAATTCTCCGCAAGGATAGCGGGAATTACAATAGCCTCTCCATAACCCTCGGTGGGTGCTTGAAGTAACTCCATCATAGTTTGACTCTCCATGGTTGGTTCTTCTCTTATGATAGGTTCATCAATAGGAGACTCCTCACTAGAAAGATTAGGAGTAGGTGTTGACTCCTTTTGGTTTCTTCGTTTACGTGCACGTCTTGCTTGGTTACGAGTAAGCATAAACGTCACGTACAACGTGGGGATGAGCAAAGAAGATTCTTTTTGGTGTTTTGTATTTTTCCAATTTTTTTGTGGTTTTTGATTGTTTTCACTTTTTTTTTTTTGGATTTTTGTGATTGTATTAAGTAGACCAAAATCTACAAATCTCCTCCTTAATCAAATCTCTTGATTAAAGAAGCCTCAAGGAATGAAAACGATAACGTGAAGTGAACGCCTTCGATGACTTTAGAACGTTGGTGGAACACAAAAACGTTCAAGAGGGTTTAATCAAGTAAAACCAAGAAAGTATATATGATACTTAATAATACTTTAGGCGGCAAAACCCTCGATTAGCTTTCAATCTCAAAATACTCACAAGCAAGCGGGGAAACGAGGCGGCGCGAAGCACTTAAGAGCCTTTTTCCTTAGGGTATATTTTATAATACCCGCCTTATACCCACCTTATAATTTGTATTTTTCAAAATCGAGCTTCACGAAAGTAATTATCTATTTTTGCCTTTTCTTTCTTGTTTGAGATTCGAATACAATGATTGGGTAATGACCTCCCAAGTCAAGGTTGTGTTTTCACACTTTTGGAGTACTTGTGAATTTATTATTCTACGTATACAATATATTAACAATATTCACATAAAAAACGAAAAACCGATAATACGTATTAGTAGAGTGCTACTAATACAAATAGATATTATGGCTATATATAAAAACAACAATTGCCAAATCAAAACACAACACGCCTCCCCGGCTGCGGCGCCAAAATTAATGTGGAGTTTTTACTACCCTTTAGGAAAAGAGAGCAAAATAGGGAAAGTATTAAGTGTCGGTTTAGGCAAACCAAGCACTAATGACCAATGTGGTTCAAGTTCGTTTCCCAAGGAGGCAAGTGTGTTGTCTAGAGAGACGATTAACTTTGTGATTATGATTATGAGAAAAGAAAATAGAAATGAGATAAGAAGAGAATGACGGTTACGATGACGAATTAAACTAAGACGATAGAGTCGTCACGTGAAACCGTAAAAAGTAGCAAAATTAAAAATTTACCCTAAAAATTCCTAGAAAATTGAAATAAATCCTAAATAATGTAATTAGAGTTTACAAAAAATCAAAAATCACTCAAACCTTTTATTTAATTAAATAATAATTTTTTAATGCTAATTAAAGCCCAAAAAATCAATTTAATTAACAAAAAGCCCAAAATGAGATTTTTTCAATTGTAAACCTCTAAAATGACTTAACTAAATTTAAAACTATTTTTGAAAATTTTAAAATTAATTAAAACTATTTAAAAACAATTAAAAACTATTTAAACTTAAAATAATTATAAAAATTAATCTAATGACAATAAAAATATTCTAAAAGTTGTAAAATTCCTAACTTAATGTATTTAACATAAGAAAAATATAAAAACTTGAAAAATCTAAATTTTAATTTTTAATAATAAAATAATAATAAAATAATATTAAAAATCCTAAATTTATAAAAAAATTCTAAAAAGTTTCAAACTAGTTTAATTTAACCTAATAATCATAGAAATGAAGTTGAAATTACCTAAATACCCCTAATGGGCCTTCAAATGGGCCAAAGTCCAAAACAGACCCTTATTGGGCCAAAATAAGCCCCAATAAGAAAAATGTTTATAAAAATGGCCCAAAATCTCATATCTGGCCTAAAATTTGATTCTGAACACAATTTTCCAAAGGCCCAAAATCTGAAGATGCCCTTAAGTTGCCTTATTTCACCACAGCTTATTCTTAATGGGCTTTTTGGCCCATTAAGCTATAAGCTGATGCCATAAGCTAAATTTAAACACACGTCCTTCTTTTGACTTAAGCAAGCTATTTGCAAAAAGAAATTTGAAATAAGTCCAAGAAATAAGCCTGAAAAAGCAATAAGCTATCTTCACAAAACGACAAAATAGTCGTTTTCGAGTTCTAGGCTATTTCAAGAGCTTATTCAAGTTTCTAAAGCTTTTAAATGACTTAACTAAGCTTAATCAACAAAAATTTTTCAAATAAGTTCACTCAATAAGCTGAAATAAGCAAATAAGCAATTCTTTAAAAGTCAACTTTATGAGTTTTCTAGCAAAAAGTCAACGTCAAGGTCTGATAAGCTCCAGTTCAAACAAATGGGTCAAATGAGGAAGATTGATCACAAAAAGTAAGTTGTTGCAGGTCTAAATAAGCCAATATGGCTTATTAATAAGCTAACTGAAAAATTACACTAGTAGGGGCTAGTTTTGGTGTCTGAGCAGTGGAAACTTTTTCCACTGCTTGACTTGTTTGACTATTTGTCTTATATGACTTTTTGTGGATTCAAGTTTCACAAAGGCACCCAAATGATCAGTTAATCATAAGGAGTCAATAACAACAAAGTTAATTCAAAACATCACCAGATCTAGCCCAGACATGAACAAATAAGCAGTTATGGTTCAATAAGCACTTATAGCACAATTCAGCCAGCCAAACTTCACCAAATGCATACACAAGCTATAATAAACTCAAATGAACAAGTTTAAACAGGTTTCATGCACTGATTCAAAGCCTAGATCAAGATTCATGCACAAAAAGTTACTGATGAACACTAACACAAGCAGATTTTTACTTTGCTGATGTACTTGACCAACAAGCCAAATTCAAACACTCAAATCTTCAAACCAGGTTATATTAATAATGATTTAACAACTTTTAGCCCTAAGCATGCATATACTCTATGTATTTCCAAAATCTTAGGTCAAAATCAGTCAAATCCAATTAGATATAGCACAATGTTTGATTCAAAGGTTTAAACCCAATAACTTGCAGAAACTAGTACTCAACCAAGTCAATAACAGATACCAACTTAAACAAAGCACTTCCAATAACACAATAACAACTTATGACCTTAAACAGATAATCCCAAACACCCCTTATCTTTTTCAAATCAATTTAAAACAAGTATAAGTGTATTTCAAGACCACCCAAGCCCAATCAAACACATTAACAAGTATAATATGCAGTATTGAACAAGATTTAGACCACAAAATCAGCAAGAACACAAGCAACACACAAATTCACCAAAAATCCAAATTTTTAACAGATTTGAGGTAGAATGGTGCAAACCTCATGGATGTACATCCACACCCACGAATTTTGAGCTTATGTTCGAACAATATTCGGTTGAGGATCAAAAGAAACATCTCTAGGATTCAATGCGAATCCTTCGTCTTCCAATATCATGTTATGTAACATGATACAACAATACATGATTCGTTTCAAGTGGTTGAGTCGTTGGTTCAACCGGTTGAACCACCGGGTCAAACCGGTTATACACCAAAAGAATAGATTACCTACAATTTTATAGTAGGGCCCTCTTTAGTGCATAGAGGAATCCTTGCCACGTTACTATTATGATAAATAACAAACAACTGTAATAAAATAGTACGAAGTATTAATGTAGTATTTGTATTCTTTTAGCAGTATCCAAGTACCATCATCACATACCTTGAGACTTGATTCACCCATCCTTGAACCCATCAATCATTATTCCCAAAACAACCACTGAATAACTTTTTGTTTTAGGTTTTTAACACTCAATAACTCACAACCAAAGATCAATACATACATATGATTTTATTTTCATTCATCAACAATAATCCCCTTTTTGTAACACGAACTCACAAAACCAAGATTCCATAAAAATGAAACATCATTTCCATACATCACTCGTTATACCACATACACACATCTAAAGCTCATTATCTCCACAGTGACGGGTACGCATCACATCAACTTACGGTTCAACTATACCTCCATATTGTCGAATTATATAATCTGATGTTAATCATTCTATTTTTTTTCTTTTGATATGTTTGAACTGGCCGGGTTTTTTCTTACGGTTCAAATCGGGTCAACCAAAACCCGGGTGGTTCAATCCGGTTCGAGTCTTCATAAAAACCCGGCTCACAACGGACCGGTCATTACTCTGGTTCCCGGTTCAACCGGTCGAGGCAAACCGGTTTTTAAAACATTGTTATTGAGAGAAAATTCTGGTCCTAACCATGTCCCCACACACCTGCAGTCAAATTATGGCCAAACATTATTTCATTTTCTGTTATAGCTATTCTCTATCCAACACGTGCTCTATATCCTGTGGCGACATGTGTCTTGCTCTACTATTTTTTTAAGCGCACCAATCATTAGACAAAATTTACAAAAACACCCTTTATCTTCTTCGTTTCCTCATTTTCTTCCTCCTACCTTTTGTTATCAACACACACATAAAAAAAACCTAACCACCCTTTCTCCTTCGGTCACCACCACCGTCGGCCGCCACCATCACAAAACTTTATCTCTAGATTGTTGGTGTTTCATTCAAAACTTTAAAAACAATTCGATCATATGGATGTAAAATGACACTCGCCTAGATTGCGAACGTTGCACTGAGAACATGATTCACAAATACCTTTTTTCACATCTTGGATTTTTGTTTTTTTAATGATTTAACAAGAGTGATCACTGCTTATTAGTCATTAATCTTGCCTTTAAACAACATAAAGATAAAAAGATATTATTAGGTTTTAAAGTTTCTCTCACAGAGTGTTTAATTAGGGTTAAATCTAGATTTGTTCATGTAATGTTGTGTTTTTATTGCTTAAATCTTGTGCATTTGTGTTTTTGATAAACTTTGAGCTATGAAGCTTATTTGTTTTTAAGCTAAAAATATAATTGCTTTGTAAAAACAAGTGGTGCATGGCACTTTTTGTCTATTTTGAACTCATGTTTGGATTGTTTGATTTTAGGAGGTTAAGTGTTCATCAGTGCTAGAATCTTTTTTAGATAGTCGTATATTGCTTATTAGTTGATGATTTAGTGGTTAGTTAAGACTAAATATCCTAATCATAAAAAATATTATGGCCTTAAGTCTCTGTGACGAAAGACTGGTTTTCGATCATGAAGCTTTGTTAGTTGTTGTAGGAGATTGAACTAAGGTGTAACATAGTGCATTAGGTGTGCTAAGTGAATATTTGTGGATTCCTTTAGCATAGAATCACTATAGTAAAGATTGCATTGCCTTTAATTCATTGTGTGTTCATCATTTTGCCCAAATCTTACAGATCACTCTTATGATTCATTAAGTTGTTTAAGAAGCTCAAATTTGGTAGATCATTAGAATTTTAAGTATATTTTAATTGTTTGAAAGAAATTTTAGATTTAGAGATTTTTCCAATAAGTTGTAGGTGTTTTAATTTGGCTAGATTTGGACTTAGGTGCACATAGTGGACAAAACTTGAACAAACCCTATGCATTGCTTGCAATTGCTTGATTCTGTGTGTGTTTTAGTTGCTTTGATATAATTTGTTTCTTATGTGTGTTGTTTGATCCAAGGACTACTTTGAAACCGCCATCTTATCTAATAAGCCAGCTTTGAGAACTAAAACAAGGCCAATTAAGCCCTTTTAGAACTTGTAATCAAAAGCCAACTTAATTCCAAGTAAGTTTTACTTGTAATCTCAAACACAGGATCATTTTAAGTATGTCTCATAAGAATTTACCAAGAAAAGGCAGTTGTTAAGCCTTTAAGCCTCACAATAAGCTGCCTCATCTTATCACCTATTTACAGCTTATTAAAACATGCAATAACTTTGTTTTGCAATCCCGAGCATTTTTCTCAGCTTATTAACAAGTGTGAAAAGTTTCATTAAGTTCGGTTAAGGTTTTGCTAGAAAATTATTATTTTTGTCTTTTTCCAAAAGTGCTTATTGAGTGTTTCTGGCTTATTTCTTGTGCTTATTTCAAATTTGTTTCTACCATTGTTCTTGCAATCCAATTTCATTAAGCCTTGCAAAAATTCAGCTCATTTGGTTAGTATTTAGTCATGTCGACTATTTTGTTTTTAGTGAAATTGTATTTTGCTTATTTTCAGCTTAATTATTTAGCCTATTTCAAATTTCTTAGCCAAAAGAATACTCACAAGGTTGGGTAATAAGCTTTTTAGGGTTTTCTTAAAGTGCTTATTGTTTTATTCTATAAGCTAGACTTCATATACGAGAAAGTGTCTTTTTATAAGTTGTTTGTGGTGTCAAAATATTTAGTTTGCATCACTAAGACTTGCAATAAGCCATAAAATTGCTAATTGGGCTTATAAACCCATCATTTTTCCTTACTGGGCCAAAAAGCCCAATAAACTTTAAATTTGGTTTGGGTTGTTTAAGCACATTAGGATTTTAATTTTAATTTTCATTTTCATTTTTAATTTAGTTTAGTAGTTTTTAATCATTTTTGAAAAAATTTAATTTTTTAAAATTTTTATTATTTTAGCATTATTTTATCGTTTTCTCGATTTGTGTGATTTTCAATTCCGTCGTGCTAAGTTTCTTTTCTAGTTTTAATTATTCCATTAATTGCCTTTAGAATCTCGATTCACAATTTCCTCGAACAACGATCTTGGGTCTTAGGTTTAATTTTGATACGTTTTTTTATTAAACGTCCTTTACGTCTTTTGATTTTACTCCTTGCTCCTATTCTATGAGATATCAAGTCTCTAACACACACTCTCACTTCTCATCTTCTCGCTTAATACCTGCCGCAGGAAAAGAAAACGCGACTGAGCTAACGCTATGAACAGATATAAACAATATACCAATTTACGATAAATGAAACAGAAGATGGATAACGAATGGATAAAGAGGCCTTGCAAATCAAATGTCATATGATAGACATATGGATCAAAGAATAGGAATAATAGAAGAGATAACTAATGAAGCATAATAAAGGAATTGCCACGAGCCCACATAATATCTTTTCATGATACATGAATAGACCTAACAAATATATCACATGCAATCACATGCTCCCAAATATACCAGGTGGATCAGACCTGACGTACCAAATGTGATATGGGGTATATTGTACACACACAACCATTCACTTAAACAAAACAAAACAAAGTACCTACGATGCATCCATACACTCCCTGCAAAACAAAATCATATATGTATACCAGCTCGATGACTAGTGCACACACACATATATCACATTATAAGGCCATAACAAAATGTAGAAACTAGAAGGGGGGTTTGAATAGTTTCTTAAATTTACTTGTTAAAGGTTGGTTTAAAAAAATCCTTTTTCAAAAACTTAAGCTTGAGTATTTATGTGAAACCTTCTTATACACAATATGAACAAGGTATAGTGCAACTAACTAATAATCACAAGAATAAAGAATAATGAATGTATAATGCAACTAAACTAATAATCATAAATATAAAGAATAATGAATGTAAAGAGATAAGGGAAGGAAAGATCAAACCAAACACCAAGGATTTATAGTGGTTCGGCAACGAAGCTCACTCCTCATTCCTACTCCACTTCTCGAGTACTCCTTACTCGAGAGTTCACTAATCAACAAGCTCCTTAAGGTGGAGAAACCGTACACAACGCATAACCAATTTCCGACTCTAAGCTAAAAGTCGAACCCTAATCTTAGCTAGGACCAATCTACACCAATATACTTTGAGGACTAAGTATTAACCATAATACATACACAACTTCCAAATAGACACAACTACTTGGATCTTCACAACAATGACACAACAATGAATAAATAAATTTGGATCTTCAATGGATCTTTGAGGTAGACACAGCATTTCAAGAATGATAGTGTTCTTCTATTTGCACTTTGAGAGGAAAAGATGAGAGGCGAAAGATTCACTTCTAAACAAGTAGTAATCAAACAAATGATCAAGGATTTGAGTGATTTAAGAAGTATGAAAGAATCTGGAAATGTATGTGCAAAAAGGTGGATTGAAAGTCTGAGAATGGTCCACTATTTATAAGACAAATGTCCAACGACTATATCTGCCCGCGGTTCTTTATTGCAACCCGCGGTTCCTTATCGATAAGGAACCGCCATAGGCGCTAAGGAACCGCCGGCGTAGAGTCCGCTCCCTTTTGTCTTTTAGTGGGTTGGATCGAATCTGGTGATTAAAATATCCTGAAAGGATATTCCAAACCAAGATAGAATATGCCATTTTCAAATTTCAAACTTTCAAATAATTAATTTAATAAAACATTTTCTTAAAAAGAAAGTTTAATAATAAAACTTTATCACACTAAATAAAAAGTGAGTTTTAAGAAAATATTAAATCCTTGATCACTTAATTAGTATAATTACTTGTTTGTTCATACCTTAAGTGATAATGGTTGAAATGAAAAATACTTGAACTCAAGAATTCGTTTTTCATTGTTTTCATAAATGCTTGTTTTTACATATTGTCGTAATCAAAACAAAGCGAGACCGAGAAATACAAGTAACGTTTTTAGGCATCATTGCATTAACAATATCCCCCTTCTTGATTCCGACAATCCATAAACTCAATCATCTAATAAAACAAGATTTTCAAAGACGATTTAATCATTTCTCCCCTTTTGTCGAAGCAAAAAGGTTGCAAAAGTCTTTGAAGAAGAAAAGAATCGGACTTTGCAAATGCTCTCCCTTAGTGCTTACTCCCATTTGCTTGGGGCACCAAGGAATCGATTTATGGTGACAAGCTACATAGAAGGGTTAGTAGAAGAGAAGAGACACCCAACAAGATATAGCAAAGATCACAAAAAAAAAAAAACAAGAGATCCAAGATAAGTCATGTTAAAAGAAAACATGATAAAAGATACAACGAAATAAATCATACAAAGATGTAAGAGACACAACCACAAGCTAAAATAAAAAAAACATAAATCTAATCATAGTTAAGCTAGAACCCTAAGATTTGCTTGAACTAGATGTCTTGAAGATAAGCAACCAATGCTTAGATAAAAGACAAGGTAGTGGCGAAAGGAGGTGGTGGTGGCTTGGTAGAGATCTCATAGTTATAGAAAAGAGGAGGTTTTACTAAGATACTCTTGATGTAATTCAACTCTTCATAGATGTGAGCCATAGCAAGATGTTGATATTGACAACATTGACAATATGTTCCATGATGCATGACATTATCATGTGAAGGAGGTAGAACACTAAAGGCTAGTGGTGGAAGATAAGAAGTTCCACAATCAACATTCCTAGAAGGAGAAGAGATGTGATTTTGAGTGTTCTTGGGTGAATTGGGGTTGAAAGCAATTGGAGAGAATGGAGGAGAATCAAAGCTTTCATTTGGGGAATAAGACATTTTGATTTGAGAAAGAATGCAAAATGCTTAAGGTTAAATAGAGAAAGTCCAAGATAATTTAGGGGTGGTCAAAGGGTTGAAACAAAGATTCCAAAAAGTGTTGGAACAAATTTGGAGTTTCAGAAATACCCGAAAAGTAAAGTACTAGGCGCGGTTCCTTAACTCAGCTGGCGGTTCCTTATCACTGGGGAACCGCGGTATCAATAAAGAACCGCCTACAGTGGGTTAAGTTTGGTGATGAGGGAGGATTTTCCAATTCAGCAAATCCTATTTTTCTAGTCTAACTGTAAAATCCATGATTTTACCATGATTTTATGTAATGGATTTCCACCCAATAATCCTAGAACACAAACTCATATGTTACACTTCTATGGGTCATGTGTAAACTTGTATAACATGTACATATACTTGCACATACACACTAGTTGAGATAAGACTCATAATGTAAACCTTGTACATACTACTAGGGATAACAAGTAGTAAGATGTATACTTAATATTGGAAATATTCAACACTTAACAAAAATTTGAAAAACATACCACACCATATACATATAGTCGTATATATGTATGTATGCTTATTATAGGCATCCCTAAACTTTCTTGGACTAGCCCAAAGTTATGTATTCCTTATGCTCTAGCCCAACTCAAGCCCACACAAGCCCACCATTTTATTTGGATAGCCCTACACGGCACACACATGCATATGTGGAAGAAGAAGGGTTGTCTTAGAAAGGGAAGAGCTTACACTTGGCACAAATGTCCTTACCAAGGCAATCATGCCTTTTGCATTCTCTTTCCCTCTCTCATCTTTAAGCCGAAACACACACATCCCCATCTCTCATACATGCAACTCACTTCTCTCTACTTCTTTCTCTCTCAAACATTTCGGCCATAAGCCACAAAAATCCAAAGTTTTTTTTGGGTAAAGGGGAAAATTACCCCGGTAAAATATATTACACCAAAAAATCGTTGAAGTACAATGGATATAGGTGAAGTCCTATATCACAACCTGTTACATGGGCAACAAACCAGCACTAAAAGCAACAAACAACCAAAAACCTGCATAAGGATGACAAACCATCCTTAAGAAACTACCAAACATACGAACAGTAAAGAAAACAGACAAATAACCTATTTTCTACCACTTCCTCTCAACTTGAAGTCACAAAAATCCTTGAGAGCTCCTTGAAGATCATCAACCTGGTCTTCATAACCATCATATAAACACAAATCATCATCTTCAAGTTGTTGACCACCACCATAACCGAACTCACCCTCCTCATCAGAAGTGTCCGAAGCATTAACACAATCCTCCCATTTCTTTACCAAAACAGGAGGACTACTAACCTTTTTATCTTTTCCCTTATCACCACAACCAGAACTAGAACTACTGGCCCCCGTATCCTTAGAAGTGCCATGATCATTTACCTTTGGTTGAGGCATAGTGTCACCCATATTATCACCCTCCATGTTTAAAACATCAAAAGGATTCGACGAATTCAAACCTGAATTTGGAGCACCACCATTAGTAGAAACACTAGGAGAGGCTGATTTAGACCCCCCATTCGTATTCCCACTCTTCTTTTGTTGCCAAATCACCTTGGAGTTAGGTTTATTCAGCCGAAGACCCGCAAAAACTTTTGGATCAGCTTCCTTCTTCTTCTTACGACTTTTAACAGTCGTAAATCCATCACTTTTGTCTTCCAAATCAGCAGAGTGCATATCCCTTGCTGATTTAATAGGAACCCCCTCAAGAACACGTTTAGGACACGATTTAGAATCATGACTAAAGCTTTTACATGTATCACAATGTGGAGGTTTCCACTCATATTCAACTCGAACAATCTCTTTACTATAACCATCCCCCTCCTCCGTAGGAATCGCCATACTAACCTCCTTCTTAAAACCAACAACCGCATCAATCTCAATCAAAGCCCGAGCAAAACTAATTCTACCCCAAGAATCACCACACATATAACTAGTAAACGCGTCAAGCATAATAGGCTTACCAATTTGGGTTGCAATAAGACTCAAACCATCCTCCGAGTACGCAAGTACAGGCACATTGTACATTTTTACCCAAACAGGAACTTTGGTAACCTCACCTTTCGTTAGAGACACACTAGGTGTCCATTTGGTAAGCATGATCGGTGATTTACGTATAAGCCATGCTCCCTTTTCCAGCACCTGATCCATACCAGACTTAGATGCAAACTTGAACAAGTATACTCCATTGTCATTCCTGGTAATCTTTTCAAAACCAAATTTCCTCCATGTATTCGACGCATATTGTTGAACCACATAGAAAGAAGGATCTTTACCAACAAAAAAACCAACAATGGTATTTTCGTACTTACCTTTGATCTTAGCAGCCACGTCCTTAGGTAACACACAATCAAACGAGTCCAGCTTAACGTCAGAAATGAGAGTGCGAAATTATACCTTGGAACTAGAATCATTAGGGCACACAAGACTAGCGTACGAGCTAGCTGCCTTTGGAGAATCAACCCTAGGACCAATCTGCTCACTCCCAGCAGCTTTGGTCGATAGATTATTATCACATCCCACCTCTTTCGACATTGTAGCAGCCTCTTTATTACCCATAGGTTCCACACGAGCCGGTTTACGCAGGATACTCTTAGGCACAGTAGTTTTACCATCAATATTCCTTACCCGCTTAGCAATACCAGCAATAGTAGAATCCACCTCGATTACTGTCTCCAAAACAACCACCTTCTTCTTCTTCTTCTCATTACTATCAAGAAAACCCCTCTCCATTAACCCTCAACCACAACAACTCAAATCACAGCTAACCAAGTATAACTAAAACAGAAGCGAAACCCTAATAATTAGGGCTCCAAAATGCAGCACCAATGCAAACTACTTGAAATCCATATCATCGACCAATACAGAATGATAGATAGGGTATAACCCTAAATAATGAAGCCCCAAAACCTGTTGACACACCTGAAACACCCGCACCAAGACCTGCAAACCAGCTAGGATACGCACACAAGGTTGAAGAAACCCTAATGAGCAGCAATACAATAATAAAGACTCAAATGAGCCCTAATCGCTGATTGGCAGGATAAATTAAAGAAGCTATGCAGCGAAACCCTAAAAACCACGGCTTAGAAAATTAGAACCCAAATCGATGAACAATCAGTCCTAATCGCAAAGTAATCCTAAAACCAAAGTCGTCTCGAATAAGAACGATTAAGGAATCCACAAAAATCCAAAGTTGATTCATTAAATCAACTAAATCTTTGTCCCATCTTGATTACAAATCATTTGGTGGCATCATTCTTTTGGAATCACTAAAAACAAGCCCTAGCCAAATCATTATAGGTCACGGCTTGGTTTATGTTTGGGATTTCATCATCAACTTGAGTAGATCTTATATCTCCTTGTTCATCTAGATCCTCTTTGGTAATTTTAGGCAAGAGAGGTATACACATCATAATCTTTCATTTCTTCATGCATGCATCTTCATACATCTATAAACACAAGTGAATAACATGTTAAAAATCAAGATTTGGTAAGGCTATGACCCTTATGGGTCACGACATATTTATACAACCTATGATCATGATTTAAAATCTTTTTAATAAGAAACTTATGACTTATGTGTTATGTGTTAAACTAGATTTAAAAACCATATGAAACCTTTTATAATTCTAAATATGGCATGGGTTACAAATCTTGTTTATGGGACTTTGGTTAACCAATAACTATAGATCTCATGAAAAGAACTTGTGAAACCTAAAGATCATGAAATCCATGACCTTAAAGGTCACGGCTAGAATGAGTAAAGGTCATATGATTTGTCTACTAAGTTTTGTATAGTGGAACATGAAATGTTACCTGTTAAAAGAGCTATTAAAAGTCATCAAAGTAACTTATGTGAATATATAGCTGTGGGTTACATATGACCCTAAAATGGGTTAGATGTACATGCATGCTTATAAAAACCTAGATCTAATGATAAGTGTTAACTTAACATGGTATACATGAAATAAGCTAGTAGATCTAATGGGAATATTGGGAGGAAACAATATAGCCGTGGGCTATACATTGTTTCTTGGGATAATAGTAGCCTTGGAAACATGCATGTAACATAGATAATCATAATGTGTTTTTGTAAATATTTACAAGATTCAAAAACTAGTTAAAGTATTCATCTTGGAAATACCAAAAATCTAAAAACATAGCCGTGAGCTATATATGTAGGTACATGGATCTATATTTGATTTCTAGGCCTAAACATAGTTTAGATCTTATTTTGAACTTGTGATTTATTTTCTTGATGTGTACATAGTTAGATCTAATCTTGTAACACATATAAACGACATGCAACCTTAAAATGGGGCTTGACCTATCTTAAAAAGCTATAACCAATGTAGGCCGTGGGTTATAAGCTCCTATTAGGGCTTATGACTTACTTGTAACCATATGACACACCTAGATCTAATTTGGTATAACACATAAAATGGATCTTTAAGTTTTATTCATCTATTTAGATTAAAAACTAAATGTTAATAAGCTCATAATAAGCTTATAAAAGTATCCTAAGTAAAAATATACATAA
This sequence comes from Glebionis coronaria, assembly GCA_025667525.1. Taxonomy (NCBI): domain Eukaryota; kingdom Viridiplantae; phylum Streptophyta; class Magnoliopsida; order Asterales; family Asteraceae; genus Glebionis; species Glebionis coronaria. The sequence goes on from CM046877.1 coordinate 341,384,419, forward strand.
AATGTAAAGTAGTGTTAATGGAATATTTAAGCCCATGAAAAGTTAACCTAAAACTTAAGTATACTCAATAAGCCCATTTTATAAATTATAGTGACTTAAATGGACTTGGAATCACACTTAGGCCCATTGAACTAATTAAAAGGGCTTAAAATGTATTAGGCCTAATAAATGATTTAAAGGCCCCTTTTAAGTAAATTAGTGGACTTGAAATATATTTAAGCCCACTAAAATAGCCCATTAGATGTTTAGCCCATTTAATGAGCCCATATAAAGTTTAGATGTTAAAATAAAAGTTTTTATAATAAAATATGACTTATAAAAACTTTTTGGATGAAAATGACAAATTATAAAGCTTAAGGACTAAAACCGTAACTTATGAAACTTATTTTGATAAACTAGTAAGCACAAGGACTGAAAATGTAAATGTCCAAAAGTCTAGGGTTTAATAATTATTTTCCGTGGCAACTTAAACCCTAGGGACCATTTTGGGAAGTTTTTAAAAGTTATTTTGTCATTCTAAAACCCTAAGGACCATTTTGGCAACAATCCGAAACTTAAAGAAGCCCTAGGGGCTGTTTTGTTATTTTAGTAAAGTTACAAAACCTAGATAATACTAGAGGGACCAAATCTGCCATAGGCCGAAACTATAACAAGCCCTAGGTGCTAAATATGTAAAATCCGAAAGTTATACTTGTTTAAAAATATGAAGGGACTAGTTTTGCCATAATCCGAAACATTTCCAAGCCCTAAACCTAAAATCTATTTTAATTATAATAAAACATAATTAAAGCACTTAGACCATAAGAATTAAGGTATAAATTCTTAAGTTTAAATTATTTTGTAAAATGATTTATGGAAACTTTAAAGTTAAATAAAATAATTTATATATTTTTTATATATATAAAAAAAATATTATATTTACTTTAGGAAATAATTGCATAAACAATTATGAATATGTATTGTTAATACATATACTCATATACTTTCAAGAAATAAAATTATGTGAACGTAAATTAAACTAAATGTTACTACATAAATATATTATAAGTAAAACCCTTTATGTTTACTTAAATATAGAACGTGGTTATAAAATTTAACGGGATGTTATTGATACAAGTACTATAAACACAGATTAATATTTTAAGTGAAGCATTTTCTTTTATGTTTACTTATATGTAAAATTTAATTGTAAAATTTAATGATTACTATAAATACATGTATACTAACTAATATTAATAGTCAAACATTTGATGTGAACTTAGAAATGAAACTTATATAAATAAGTTAAATGAATATTGATGCTACTTGAACTATGGTTATTTAGATAAATGCCATAGTATGAATGAACTGAATAAAATTCGTATAAGCATACCTATATGTTCTTTGTACTATCTATTAAGACTGTACTATCTGATTAGGCATAACTTGGTGTGAGCTTTAATTGGATACCCGTGTTAAACAAGCAATTGCCTACTCCCAGGTGAGTTTACAGCCCCATTTAAACTTTGATAAAACTTTCCCTTTTTGGGAAAGAAAATATGCAAACATATATTGGACATAACTGGATTGTATAAACTGGATTATGATTGCTTACTATTGAAACTGTTAAATTGTCGTAAATCGCCCGAATGTTATAAATAGATCTATTAGAGATTGACCATCCCCGTCTGGGTGAGTCATGCTCACTGTGCCTTGGCCGGGACAACAGACGTATACCATGTTGGAACTGGAATGGGTGTCTTTTTGTAAGACACTACGTCCTCATCTGTTGAGGACTATGGGGTTAAGCTTCAGTTTCTAATAATAAACAAATGTTATTTACATTTTAGTAAGAATGCTTTGTGCATTATTACTTCTATGATTATTGTATGTCCAAACTAATTAATTGTTAAAATCTGTAAATTCACCAACTTTATGTTGACCCGTTAGTATGTTTTGCACAGGAATATGAAGTTAGTACGTGGTATGTGCATGATCTCCAGCATCTTAGTAATCTGCATTGTAGGACTCGTCCGGGGTTCTATTTGGGAAACATAAACAATCAACTTCTGTCGCATTTAAGACAATTTTTAATTTATTTGTTATCAAACGTGTAATCTGATTTAAATAATCTTTATCTTATGCTCTATGGACTATATGCTATCGATCCACCCTTGTGATGTCTCCGGGGATATTTTCCGCATATTATGACCCTACCGGGGTGTCACAGAGAATGGTATCAGAGCATTAGTTATAGAGAACCAGATAAAATTTTTTTAAATAAAATAAAAATGGAAATGATTTTTCTTTTATTTAAAACTGGACTATAACTTATAAAAATCTTTTTGGGATTTTATTTTGGGACCGTATTAGTTAAGCATATAGATCTTAGGGCATGTTATGCTATGTGAACTAATTGTATATATATATATGTTTACTAAACTTGATTGTTAATACTGTTTAGTGAGATATTGCTATATGTTGGATGTGCTAAACTTGGAAAATTTTACACTACATAGTAAAATTCTGAAATGCGAATATGAGTAATATTAAACTAAACTTCACACTTACTAACTGATAAATGAACTACTTACATGATAGTACATATATATGTATAAGTATAACTAATTGTAACCTTAAAAAATTCTAATAATTGTTTAAAAGGGGATATATTTCATAAAGCATGTAATCTAAATAATATTTTTCTTTGTTTGTAAGCTTATACTCACTTCAAACTTAAAATAATACTATTTCAGAGCATCATGACTCCGCCTACTGCATCTACGACTCTTCTACCCAGAATAGCTCCTACTCCAGTTGTTTGTTCATCCCCACGATCGACGCAGTGTGGATGGTTGTCAGCCTCGGATTCAAAGGATGACCCAGCTACCGTACTCGCAGAGGACCCATTTTCTATCTCAGCATCAGCCACACCGGCCCCAACCTCTATGGAGGAGGACCGGGTCCCTTCTAGCATACCATCTTCCATGCCTCCGTCCTTTTCATCAGGCTATTTCTCCGGACCCGCACCCGTCTCCACTTATGAGACCGGGGAAGGCTCTGGGTAGGACGTGTCGATTCCGTCCAGGCCTAGATCTCCGCATTGGCTGCATGCCATGAGCGGGAGATATCCGACCTCTGCAGCCAGTTGACAGTCAGTCAACAGAGCCATGCCATCATCTATGAGCGTATAGACACCCTTTTCCGCACTAGGAGGGAAGACTTCCAAACTGCAAAGGGCATTCAGGCTAGGACGGATGAGGCACTGAAATGGTTATTAGATGAGAACTACCGCCTCCACCAGCGCATTCAGGTCATGGAGGGTCTGCTGCATCAGGCCCATGCTGCTCTAGCTGCTCAGGAGCAGTCATTGTCCATCTTCTTTGATCTCGCCACTGTCCGGCATGATGGGGTTACTGGGGAGATGGCTTATCTCCGAGGGGTCGTTGATAGGCTCCGGAACCAGCTACTGTCTGCACTCCGTACGCTCAAGGAAGCCCGAACGACAGTTCGGACTTTGTGGAACACCAGGAGGAATTCTGCAGCCCTACCAGCTCCATCTGCACCGTCAGCCCCGACATCATCTAGTGGACCATCCAGGCAGGATTAACATAGACGTACTAGACTTCTTGTACGTCATGATAAGCACACGGGTTGCATCCCGGCTATCATGACACAGGGCCTTTGTACTTTTATCTCTTTTTCCGCTTTTGGTGATGTAATCCCGTACCTTATCTTTCCTTTTCTTTGGGCATGTATTTTGGATATGATGTACTTAAGACAATGTGTACCACTACCCGGAGCAAGGCTAGCTAAACCTTGTTCCGGATTAGATATGCTTAACAAATGTTTAAAATTCCCTACGGAACTTTGCATGAAATCACTCTCTTATGTTATATTTGTTGTGCAACGTATTATATTATGAAATCCTGACAGGTTATCCAAATTTGTTATGAATTTTATGCATGAAATCATTCTCTTGCAAATAATATAAAGACTGCACTAACGATTGAATTAATAATCTCATTTTGTGTATGATTATAGACAAATGGTGATTTCCCAATCGAACCCCAATAATGCAACTGTCTTTAATACCGCTAATACCGAAGCACCTGAATCTACTCATAATGTTACCGCTGCTCAACTCCGGGAGATGATTGATGAAGGCATTTCGGTAGCCATGACAGCCAGAGAAGATAATGTGGGTGATGACCCAAACCCCAACATACGTAGAAACAACTTCAACAGGGGTTGTTCGTACCCCGACTTCTTGAAATGAAAACCCTCATACTACCGAGGAAAAGAAGGAGTTGTTGAACTAATGCGATGGTTTGAAAGACTAGAGACAGTTTTCCGCATCAGCGATTGTGCTGACGAGAACAAAGTTAAGTATGCTACATGCACTCTACTCGATAGCGCCCTTACTTGGTGGAACTCTGTGGTCACCACCCTTGGACATGCCGCTGCTTATACTCTCACTTGGGCCAACCTCAAGGAAAGAATGAATGAGAAGTACTGTCCCATAGGAGAAATGAAGAAGTTTGAAGTCGAGCTGTAAGATCTCAAGTGTAAGAACAATGATATCATTTGGTACAACCAAAGATTTCAAGAGTTAAGCTTGATGTGCACCAGAATGTTTCCTCTAAGGAGTGACAAGATTGAAAAGTATGTCAGTAGACTCCCTGACAACATTCATGACAGTGTGCTAGCTTCACGACCCACCACTGTGGAAGGTGCCATGGAAATTGCGACTGAGCTGATCAACAAACAAACCCGCAATCTGTCTGAGGGACAAGTAGACAACAAGAGGAAATCCGAAGAAAACTCTCGTAGCCAGCACCATCAGCCTTTCAAAAAGCAAAACGTTGGGCAAGCAAATGACACTACTCCCACAACCCGCGCCAAGAACTACTTAGGGACAAAACCTAAGTGTCCGAAGTGCAACTACCACCATGTTGCTGGAGGACAATGTCAAGGATGTTACAAGTGCGGCCAACAAGGCCACTTTGCTCGCGAGTGTCCAACCAATGTTGCTACCCCAAGTCGACCCAACACCAATCCTGGAAACAGCAACAGGGGCAAGTACAACGCACGAGGGAGTGGAAGTGGGCAACAAAGAAACCGAAACCCCACTGGCGGGAGAGTAGCGGGCCAAAGAAAGCTGTGGTATGTTACGAGTGTGGAACCCCTGGGCACGAGAGACCTGATTGTCCCAAGAGGGCCAACCAGAAGAAGGACGATAAGGGAACTCCTTCGCAAGTGTACATGGATGGCAATGCCTCAACAAACCCAGGCTCCAGCGTCGTACTTGGTACGTTCTTACTAAACCAGTGATATACATCTATCTTGTCTAATACATGTGTAGACCAAAGTACTACAAATGCTAAATTTAGGAAGGTAATGGAAATCCCTCCGATAGTTCTAGGCTCCAATTATACTGCGGAATAGTCGACGGAAAAGTTATGATAGTTAAACACCCTCATCCGAGGCTGTTCCTTAAAAACTTTCTGAATCAGCCGTTTTACACCAATCAGATCCTAGAAAGCCTTGATAACTTTAATATCGTTCTTAGCACAAATTGGCTAGCAAGTAACGTGCAATTATCCCTTATAGCCAAAAATAGGTTTGTGCACCTTGGTGAGATGAAACCTTGATTATACTGGGAGCCATTACTCTGATATAGTTAACGCTAGATTTAGTGTCATCTCAAGCACCAACGGGCCAACGATTACTTGGTCCAAAAATATCCCGTTTTCCTAACCTGTTTTTCCCTGCCTAACCCTGAAGGACACATCCAACTCACAATGGGTGTACTTTGTAGGGTTATGATCAACATCCCCCGTAAGGAGATGTTGAATGTCCTATATTTTTGGACCTTCCTCTTTCCTCTTCGGGTCCAATTAGTTCGACAATACCATCACCCACTAGACGCTGGGAGATGAGAATTCCACTCTTTAGAAGTTAGAATTTGTACAAATTTTGAACCAGTAATAGTGAATGTGTGACCCTTGTTACGATACCCTGCAAGGCACACACTTCTTTATTCTTGGTATCTTCTTTTATTTCCACCATTTGAGGTACTTCTTTTCTGCGCCCCTCTCATTCAGCCTCACGGCAAAGGAAGCAGATTCCTTGTAACTTCTTACGCAAACGCCATCGACAATAATCTTAACCTCCTTGTTGGGTAGAAACTTTACTACCATTAACTAATGTTTGTACCCCGCTGCTTTGAGGTAAAGATCTTGAGTCTCCTCTTAAAGCTGCTAATATAGGAGGGGTTAAAGTTAAACATGTTTGTTTTACCTTCAACCCCTAATTTTACACACGCGGGTATGGAGATATAACTTGTATCTCACCCATGAACAGGATGTAGAAATAGTGCGTCCCCGGATTCCCCAACATATGAAACAAGCTGGTACATCCTCGTCATATTAGAAACCATTTGCAATGGATTTGCCCTCCTAACCAAATCCACAACACTAATGGTTCCCTCCCAGATCCAGGGAAAGGTATGACTACATCACCCATTGAGAAGCCCTCGCCTACCCATCCACAACAACAGTCTTCTTTACTGCTCAATCGGATGTATAGTGCGATCCGGATAAAGATCTCTTTGCATTCCTCGCCTACCCATCCACAGCAGCAGTCTTCTTTACTGCTCAATCGGATGTATAGTGCGATCCGGATAAAGATCTCTTGGCATTCCTCGCCTACCCATCCACAGCAGCAGTCTCCTTTACTGCTCAATCAGATGTATAGTGCGATCCGGATAAAGATCTCTTTGCATTCCTCGCCTACCGATCCACAATAGCAGTTTTCTTTACTGCTCAATCGGATGCATAGTGCGATCCGGATAAAGATCTCTTTGCATTCCTCGCCTACCCATCCACAACAGCAGTCTCCTTTACTGCTCAATCAGATGTATAGTGCGATCCGGATAAAGATCTCTTTGCATTCCTCGCCTACCCATCCACAGCAGCAGTCTCCTTTACTACTCAATCGGATGTATAGTGCGATCCGGATAAAGATCTCTTTGCATTCTCTTATGTTCACCTATAATGACGGAAGCTTCCATAAATGCCAGATCAGGCGTATAAGAATAACCTAGGTGTAGACCAGTTCGCGTTCATGCTGTCATCCGTGCCTGAGAGAGAACCTGAAACAAATCATGTACTTAGAACATCTCTTACTTAAAAGATAACTAGGTTTTTAGTAGCTTTGAGGACAAAGCTAAAATAACGGGGTGGTGCTGTAAAATCCATGATTTTACCATGATTTTATGTAATGGATTTCCACCCAATAATCCTAGAACACAAACTCATATGTTACACTTCTATGGGTCATGTGTGAACTTGTCTAACATGTACATATACTTGCACATACACACTAGTTGAGATAAGATTCATAATGTAAACCTTGTACATACTACTAGGGATAACAAGTAGTAAGATGTATACTTAATATTGGAAATATTCAACACTTAACAAAAATTTGAAAAACATACCACACCACATACATATAGCCGTATATATGTATGTATGCTTATTATAGGCATCCCTAAACTTTCTTAGACTAGCCCAAAGTTATGTATTCCTTATGCTCTAGCCCAACTCAAGCCCACACAAGCCCACCCTTTTCTTTGGATAGCCCTACACGGCATACACATGCATATGTGGAAGAAGAAGAAGGGTTGTCTTGGAAAGGGAAGAGCTTACACTTGGCACAAATGTCCTTACCAAGGCAATCATGCCTTTTGCATTCTCTTTCCCTCTCTCATCTTTAAGCCGAAACACACACATCCCCATCTCTCATACATGCAACTCACTTCTCTCTACTTCTTTCTCTCTCAAACATTTCGGCCATAAGCCACAAAAATCCAAAGTTGATTCATTAAATCTACTAATTCTTTGTCCCATCTTGATTACAAATCATTTGGTGGCATCATTATTTTGGAATCACTACAAACAAGCCCTAGCCAAACCATTATAGGTCACGGCTTGGTTTGTGTTAGGGTTTTCACCATCAACTTGAGTAGATCTTATATCTCCTTGTTCATCTAGATCCTCTTTGGTACTTTTAGGCAAGAGAGGTATACACATCATAATCTTTCATTTCTTCATGCATGCATCTTCATACATCTATAAACACAAGTGAATAACATGTTAAAAATCAAGATTTGGTAAGGCTATGACCCTTATGGGTCACGGCATATTTATACAACGTATGATCATGATTCAAAATCTTTTTAATAAGAAACTTATGACTTATGTGTTATATGTTAAACTAGATTTAAAAAACATATGAAACCTTTTATAAGTCTAAATATGGCATGGGTTACAAATCTTGTTTATGGGACTTTGGTTAACCAATAACCATAGATCTCATGAAAAGAACTTGTGAAACCTAAAGATCATGAAAGCCATGACCTTAAAGGTCACGGCTAGAATGAGTAAAGGTCATATGAGTTGTCTACTAAGTTTTGTATAGTGGAACATGAAATGTTACCTGTTAAAGAGCTATTAAAAGTCATCAAAGTAACTTATGTGAATATATAGCCGTGGGTTACATATGGCCCTAAAATGGGTTAGATGTACATGCATGCTTATAAAAACCTAGATCTAATGATAAGTGTTAACTTAACATGGTATACATGAAATAAGCTAGTAGATCTAATGGGAATATTGGGAGGAAACAATATAGCCTTGGGCTATACATTGTTTCTTGGGATAATAGTAGCCTTGGAAACATGCATGTAACATATATAATCATAATGTGTTTTTATAAATATTTACAAGATTCAAAAACTAGTTAAAGTATTCATCTTGGAAATACCAAAAATCTAAACACATAGGCGTGAGCTATATATGTAGGTACATGGATCTATGTTTGATTTCTAGGCCTAAACATAGTTTAGATCTTATTTTGAACTTGTGATTTATTTTCTTGATATGTACATAGTTAGATCTAATCTTTTTGGGTAAAAGGGTCTCATCCCCGGTAAAATATATTCCCAAAAGCGTTGAAGTACAATGGAATGTAGCGGCAATGCTACATTAACCTCAAGCATACAGCTTGAACAACCACTAAATCATATGACATGCCATATGATCTAATCTTGTAACACATATAAACGACATGCAACCTTAAAATGGGACTTGACCTATCTTAAAAAGCTATAACTAATGTAGGCCGTGGGTTATAAGCTCCTATTAGGGCTTATGACTTACTTGTAACCTTATGACACACCTAGATCTAATTTGGTATAACACATAAAATGAATCTTTAAGTTTTATTCATCTACTTAGATTAAAAACTAAATGTTAATAAGCTCATAATAAGCTTATAAAAGTATCCAAAGTAAAAATATACATAAAATGTAAAGTAGTGTTAATGGAATATTTAAGCCCATGAAAAGTTAACCTAAAACTTAAGTAAACCCAATAAGTCCATTTTATAAATTATAGTGACCTAAATGGACTTGGAATCACACTTAGGCCCATTTAACTAATTAAAAGGGCTTAAAATGTATTAAGCCCAATAAATGATTTAAAGGCCCCTTTTTAAGTAAATTAGTGGACCTGAAATATATTTAAGCCCACTAAAATAGCCCATTAGATGTTTAGCCCATTTAATGAGCCCATATAAAGTTTAGATGTTAAAATAAAAGTTTTTATAATAAAATATGACTTATAAAAACTTTTTGGATGAAAATAACAAATTATAAAGATTAAGGACTAAAACCGTAACTTATGAAACTTATTTTGATAAACTAGTAAGCAGAAGGACTGATAATGTAAATGTCCAAAAGTCTAGGGTTTAATAATTATTTTCCGTGGCAACTTAAACCCTAGGGACCATTTTAGGAAGTTTTTAAAAGTTATTTTGTCATTCTAAAACCCTAAGGACCATTTTGGCAACAGTCCGAAACTTAAAGAAGCCCTAGGGGCTATTTTGTCATTTTAGTAAAGTTACAAAACCTAGATAATACTAGAGGGACCAAATCTGCCATAGGCCGAAACTATAACAAGCCCTAGGTGCTAAATATATAAAATCCGAAAGTTATACCTGTTTAAAAATATGAAGGGACTAGTTTTGCCATAGTCTGAAACATTTCCAAGCCCTAAACCTAAAATCTATTTTAATTATAATAAAACATAATTAAAGCACTTAAACCATAAGAATTAAGGTATAAATTCTTAAGTTTAAATTATTTTATAAAATGATTTATGGAAACTTTAAAGTTAAATAAAATAATTTATATATTTATATATATATATATATATAAATATTATATTTACTTTAGGAAATAATTGTATAAACAATTATGAATATGTATTGTTAATACATATACTCATATACTTTTAAGAAATAAAATTATGTGAACGTAAATTAAACTAAATGTTACTACATAAATATATTATAAGTAAAACCCCTTATGTTTACTTAAATATAGAACATGGTTATAAAATTTAACGGGATGTTATTGATACAAGTACTATAAACACTGATTAATATTTTAAGTGAAGCATTTTCTTTTATGTTTACTTAAATGTAAAACTTAATTGTAAAATTGAATGATTACTATAAATACATGTATGCTAACTAATATTAATAGTTAAACATTTGATGTGAACTTAGAAATGAAACTTATATAAATAAGTTAAATGAATATTGATGCTACTTGAACTATGGTTATTTAGATAAATGCCATAGTATGAATGAACTGAATAAAATCCGTATAAGCATACCTATATGTTCTTTGTACTATCTATTAAGACTGTACTATCTGATTAGGCATAACTTTGGTGTGAGCTTTAATTGGATACCCATGTTAAACAAGAAATTGCCTACTCCCAGGTGAGTTTAAAGCCCCATTTAAACTTTGATAAAACTTTCCCTTTTTGGGAAAGAAAATATGCAAACATATATTGGACATAACTGGATTGTATAAACTGGATTATGATTGCTTACTATTGAAACTGTTAAATTGTCGTAAATCGCCCGAATGTTATAAATAGATCTATTAGGGATTGACCATCCCCGTCTGGGTGAGTCATGCTCACTGTGCCTTGGCCGGGACAACAGACGTATACCATGTTGGAACTGGAATGGGTGTCTTTTTGTAAGACACTACGTCCTCATCTGTTGAGGACTATGGGGTTAAGCTTCAGTTTCTAATAATAAACAAATGTTATTTACATTTTAGTAAGAATGCTTTGTGCATTATTACTTCTATGATTATTGTATGTCCAAACTAATTAATTATTAAAATCTGTAAATTCACCAACTTTATGTTGACCCGTTAGTATGTTTTGCACATGAATATGAAGTTAGTACGTGATGTGTGCATGATCTCCAACATCTTAGTAATCTGCATTGTAGGACTCGTTCGGGGTTCTATTTGGGAAACATAAACAATCAACTTCTGTCGTATTTAAGACCATTTTTAATTTATTTGTTATCAAACGTGTAATCTGATTTAAATAATCTTTATCTTATGCTCTATGGACTATATGCTATCGATCCACCCTTGTGACGTCTCCGGGGATATTTTCCGTATATTATGACCCTACCCGGGGTGTCACACTAACTAATCATGGGGATATGTTAAGAAGCCAAGATAGACAAAGAAAACATACAAGAGTTCACCAAACAAGGTTTTTGACCAAAATACATAGATTTTTTAATAAAATCAATGTAGGAGGTGTGTAGAACTATTTTTTAGGATCTGTTCATTCTTGTTTGTATTCCTTTTTTAGATTTGCTGTTTGAGTCGTGGGTTGTTTATGCTCATGTAAGGTGTCAAGGCGGGTTGGCTGGGATCCTATTTTTTAGGATCTGTTCGTTTGGGATTATTAAACAGGTGTTATTAGGGTTTTTTGGGTTTATTGGTTATGATGTCTGAGTTGGATAATCAGGTTGATATGACGGCTCTTTCTGATAGGGTGCAGCGATTGAGAGCAATTATGGCGGACTCAACACATGCTAGGGCTCCTAACGCGGGGGTCTCATGTGGTGAGCATGCTGGGTTCTCGGGAGTTGGTAATCATACGGCTGAAAAGAATGGCGCGGTTGATATAATGAATGACATTAGTCAGGGGCAGCTTAATAGGCAGCCGTCTGCTGCTAGGGTTTCGTCTGAGGATGATGTTACTGCCGCTGCTGGGATTCACGTTACTGCTGCTGTTAATGCTCATATGCAGGTTACGCCGGTTATGTGTGACTTGTCCAAGAAGGCTAGTAGTAATGGTGGTGATATAACTGGTGTGCAAGTTAACCATGATGCGAGGATTGGGAGTTCTATGGCTAGGAAGAATGAGGTCGGGGTTCAACATACGCCTGGGGCTGGTTCTTCATCAGTTGGTGTTTCGACCTCATATGCATCGCTAGTGCAGAATAAGCCGGTGTGTAAGCCGGTTCATATTAAGGAATTGCATAATGACGAACAAGTTGTTGGGGCTGCTGTAACTCTTCCGTATGATGCTGTGGAAGGGATTCGGGCGCATCTTAATAACACACTGTTTGGGTATTTCATTGGGAAGCGTCTTGCGTTTCCGTTGGTAGAAAATTATGTGAAGAATGTATGGGCCAAATATGGTTTAAAAAGAGTTAAACTTCAGGATGAGTTCTTTCTTTTTCAGTTTGATTCTAAAAGTGGTATGGATAGGGTGTTGGAGAATGGTCCGTGGTTGATTCGACATGTTCCGTTAATTCTGAATGTTTGGTCGTCTATTATGGATTTGCATAAAACAGAGATTAAGAAGGCACCGGTGTGGGTGAAACTTCATCATGTGCCTATTGATGCTTATTCGGAGATTGGTCTTAGTTTGATCACAACTCAAATTGGAAGACCTATTATGCTTGATTCTTATACTAGCAGCATGTGTATCAACCCGTGGGGTAGGAGTACTTTTGCCCGTGCTCTTATTGAGATTTCGGCTGATGATGCTTTAAAGAAGTCGTTGGTCATTGCTATTCCGATTGAGAAGGATAGAGGGCACAAATTGAAGACTATTGACATCGAGTATGAGTGGACACCTCCTAGATGTTCTACTTGTCTTATTTTTGACCATATTGATGCTAAATGTCCTAGGTTGCCTAAACAGGTAGTGGTTGAGAAGGTGGTTAGCAGGGAAGATCATAAGGTTGTGGAGGATGATGGTTTTCATGTAGTTAAGAACAAGAAGAGCAAGGGGAAGAATAAGCAGCAACAACAAATTTCTGGCATTAAACTTACGAAACCAGCCCTTAATATTAAGTATCGTAATGTTGAGAGGGGTGAAACGTCAAAGACAAGTGATACCGGTCAGAAGAAGGCAACTCCCCTGCTTAAGAAGGGTTTCTTGAATAACAAAGCCTCGAGTTTTGTTGCTAAGCCTAATAATACGGAGAAGAGTTCTCAAAACTCTTTTAGTGCTCTTTGGGATAAGATAGATGATGGCACCGATTGGGAAGATGGTTCTAATATCAAGGAAGATGTGGTTAATGCTAGTGATAGTGAGGTTGAAGAAGTCATATCGATTGATGATCGGCATGGTGCTCGTCAGCCTGATGTTCGTTCTAAGTGTTAGCCTTGATGTCATTTTATTTTCATTGTTCATGCACCTTTAGGTGGTTTTTTCCTATTGGTGTTATTTGTTTTGTAATTGTTTGTAGGATCATATGGCATGTCATATGATTTAGTGGTTGTTCAAGCTTTTGCTTGAGGTTAATGTAGCATTGCAGCTACATTCCATTGTACTTCAACGCTTTTGGGAATATATTTTACCGGGGTCTTGATTCCCCTTTACCCAAAAAAAAGAACTAGACACAAAGTCATGACACAATGATCCTCCATAGTTCTATTTTGTTCTAGCTATATTTCAGAGACCCATACATATGAATTATGTAAGCTTATTATGAATATCAAGAAGCTATGAAAAACGTTTTTTAGATTGAATTAACAATGCAAAAACATTTCTCGACCATTTTCGAAAGAACTTTGAGAATTTTGAAAAAGAGAAGAGAAGTTTTGCAAAAAGAGTTATTAAGCTTAAAAGCTCAAAGAAAGAAAAGACTCAAAAGATAAAAGATAAAAGGAATGCACAATTAAGGAATATGTTCCATTAAGACTCGACCTAGACGCAAGCAATTAAAAGGTTCCCTCTTAAGTGGCTTAGTGAAGATATCGGCTAAGTTTTCTACCGAGGGTACCTTCTGTATCGAAATGTTCCCCTTTTGAACATTATCCCTAAGAAAATGGTGGCGAATCTCTATGTGCTTAGTTCGCGAATGTTGCACGGGATTCTTGCTAAGGTCTATTGCACCCTTGTTGTCGCACATGATGGGAACATCATCAAGAGAAATCTCGTAATTAACAAGCGCTTGCTTCATCCATAGAGCTTGTTTACAATCTTTACCAGCACTCACATACTCGACTTCTGTGGTGGATATAGCAAGAGCGGTTTGTTTCTTGGAGAACCAAGAAGCTAAACAATAACCCATGAAGGTACAAACTCCACTAGTGCTTTTCCGGTCCACATAGTCTCCGACATGATCCGAGTCCACGTAGATAATGGTTTCTACGCCGGTCCCTTTAGGATACCATAATCGTAAATGTATAGTGCCCTTAATGTATCGGAAGATACGCTTAACCGCTTCAAACTGAGAGGTTTTGGGAGCCTCTTGGAAGCGAGGACAAAGGCAAACACTAAACATGATATTCGGTCGACTTGCCGTTAGATACAATAAACTACCAATCATACCTCTATATTTGGTGTTGTCTACCGACTCACAATCATCATCTACGGTGAGTTTAGTATCCGAGGCCATAGGGGTCTTCATTGGTCTAGAGTCTTCTAATCCAAATTTCTTTAGCATTTCTTAAACATACTTGGATTGATTAAAGAAAATACCATCGTCCATTTGTTTAATTTGGAGTCCTAAAAAGAATTTAACTTCTCCCATCATACTCATTTCAAACTCGTCATGCATGATTTTGGCAAAGTCATCACACAATGATTGACAAGTTGAACCAAATATAATGTCATCAACATATATTTGTACGATAATCAGGTGAGAACCTTTCTTCTTTGTAAAGAGTGTATTGTCTACCATCCCTATGGTATACTCATGTTTTACAAGAAACGCTTTAAGTCTATCATACCAAGCTTTGGGTGCTTGTTTGAGACCATAAAGAGCTTTCTTAAGCTTGTAAACATGATCCGGTTTCTCAAAATCAATGAAGCCGGGAGGTTGAGCCACATATACCTCCTCATTGATCAAACCGTTAAGAAATGCACTCTTTACATCCATTTGTTGAAGCTTAAAGTCTAAAGCACAAGCGTAAGCTAAGAGGATTCTAATGGATTCTAATATAGCTACGGGTGCGTATGTCTCATCATAATCAATACCTTCTTGTTAATTATAGCCTTGAGCTACAAGTCTAGCCTTGTTACGAGACACAACACCATTCTCATCTAAGTTATTCCTATATAACCATTTGGTTCCTATGATGGTCGAACTTCTAGGCGGAGGAACAAGTTCCCAAACGTCATTAGCAATGAATTGGTTCAATTCTTCTTTCATAGCGATGACCCAACTCTCATCCATCAAAGCTTCTTTAACATTCTTTGGTTCAATCAAGGATACGAAACAAAAGAAGTTACTTTGATTTTAGACTTGAGATCTTAGGGTCCTTTGATTTAATTCGCCTATGACGTTATCAAGAGCATGATCCTTAGAATCCTTAATGTTTACTCCCTTTTCAACACTAAGGTCTTCAACTCCTATGTTTCTAACATCTTTGGCATTAACTATGTCTATTTCATCTAAGTCATCATCTACCAAAGGTGGTGTCTTAGATGAAGGAGGGGTTTCATCAAATGTCACGTTAAGTGATTCTTCAATTACACCTGAGGTTCTATTGAGGACTATGTAGGCTTTGCTAGTTTGAGAATAACCTAAAAAGATACCTTCGTAAGACTTTGGGTCAAACTTTGTAAGGTAATCTTTGGTGTTGAGAATGAAGCACTTGCTTCCAAACACCCTAAAGTATTCCAATGAGGGCTTCTTACCTTTAAGAATCTCATAGGGGGTCATTCCTAGAAAAGGTCGAATAAGAATTCGGTTGAGAATGTAAGTCGATGTGGCCACGACATTGCACCAAAATTTTTGAGGAAAAGATTGCTCATTTAACATCGTCCTACTCATCTATTGGATGGTCCTATTCTTCCTTTCAACTACCCCATTTGATTGTGGAGTGCGAGGAGCCGAGAAGTTATGGGTAATACCATGAGCTTCATAAAAGGCACCAAATTGCACTTCATTATCAAATTCCCTACCATGATCCGTCCTAACAGAGACAATTGAACATCCTAGTTGATTTTGAATTCTTCGACTAAAGGTTTCGAAGTGATCGAAAGCTTCATTCTTAGACGCCAAAAATCTAGTCCAAGTGAATCTAGAGTAGTCTAATACAAGGGTTTTCCTCGTAATAAAAAGATTCGTTATTTCCAGTCTTTTCGAATTGATTACTAGTTAATAATGCGACTCAGTCGTTCTTGGTGGAAAATAAAGAGGTTTGATTATCTATTTTTAAGCTAAAAGCAAATATGAAAATGTCGTTGAGTAAAATTAAAGCTTTAAAAATTAAACTAAATTACGAGTTAAAAGTAAATGATTAATAACTTAAAAAGTAAATTTAGAACTTAAAACTTAAAACTTTGTAAAAACAATAACTCAACCCATCGGAATAAATTCAGTCAGAATCTCATCGGAATGATGTCGGAATAAACCATCGGAAAATTTCAAAGTTAATTCTGTCGGAATACTAAGGAAAGTATCGGAATATTGCACAAGAAATACTATCGGAATAACTTCCGTCGAAAAACAACTTATCGGAATATACCAAGAAGAAAACAATCGGAATAATTGAACCCTACCGTCAGAATCACGATCGGAAAGATGATCGGAATCCAAAACCCTAATCCGATACAAGGTGTCGGAATACTGGTGGGAACCGTCGGAATAAGCTGTCGGAAAAGGGTTTACCCTTTTCCGATAGTATGTAGACTTAATAAGCACCAATAAGCACTCTTTTGATAAGCACAAACCGAATCCTCACCAAATCAATAATAAGAAGAACTAATAAGTATAAATAAGAACTTTCAAAACTTTAAATAAGCAAATCTTTTAAGAACAAACCATAAAAAGATGAAACTTTTAAGAAAAATGAAAAGTAAATAAGCTAAATAAAAAATAAGCCAATAAGCATGATAAGCTCAAAGCTTAATCCGTATAAAACTTAGATAGAAACCAAAAGATGAAACAAAATCAAAGAGTATCACGAATCAAGATCAAAATCAAAAATAAGAAAGGTAGAAAGAGATTAAAGATGAAAAGCTTAACTTGAACTTGTAGATTAAAGATTCCAAAATACAAGATTGAATTAAAGCTTAAACATGAAAGATAGAAAAGATGAAATTCTAGTGAGAGAAACTTAAACACTTTCTCTCTATAAAAATGAAAACTAGAAAAATGAAAAAGTGACTAAAAAACTAACTAACATCCTCCTAATGACACATTAGGAGGGTATATATAGGAGGTGGGGAGTGCATGTGTTGCTTCCTTCTTTCTTTCTTCTCGTCTCGACTCGATTTAAATTCTTTGTCTTTCTCGACGTCGTCTCGGGTTTTGTTGATATAAATTGAACTTGTCTTATAATTTTCTTCTTCTATTAGACTTGAGTTCTCGACTTCATTAAACTTCCGTCTTTAGACTTTTTTCTTCGATAAATCTTTAGAATAGGCCTTGGACTTTCGTTCTTTTTTACACTCTTGATCTTTTGACTTCGTCTTTTCTCGTTTTCTTCGATAAAAGCCCGTGATAGCCCGTGTTTTCTTCCTTTTTCATATTTTTATCCTAAAACACAATAAAAACACAAACCACGCATAATTCCAACTTTTACGACATAAAATACATGTTTTGGTCTTGTTATTATTGGAAATAAGTGGTAAAAGGATAAGTGTTTTCACACTTATTAAATCCACTACACTTGACCATTGCAATGCCCTCATGCAATGCATTAATTTCAAAGCACGGTTTACATTTTTCATCATAAATAACCCACCTTCGCCTTTATTAAATACTAAACACTAAGGAAACTAAAAGATAGAAATAAGTAAAGAAATCAAAGACTTACATTGGGGTTTTGGTTGTCATGAATGTTTATCATCCTCAAGTTTCACGTTCCCCATACCAAGCTTAAAAACGAGATCATTGTTATTTTAAGTTAGCAAACTAACACGAACTCATGTGGCTCAATTATTTACTTAGACTCCCTTATTCCTAGGTGTATCTGTTATATTTTAATTTTTGTCTTGAATGATCACGAGGATGCATTGTTTGACTTATTTAGATAGTTTATTTAGGCCGAAAATAAAGTGGGACGATTTAATTGAAAGTCCCTAATCAATGCAAGAAACCCTAAACTTAACTTAATCAACACAAGGTATTACTTTTCAAACGTAATCTTATTATTGTATAATAAAGAATTACAAGTGTTATGGATAACACCGTTTGATGACAATGTGTTGTGCACACTTTGAACAACAATAAACCTTAACTTATGAATACAGTCGTAGCTGTTTGATTCACTAAGTTATACGCACTAATGTTCTTAATATCTCAAAGTGTTAAACATTAATGCATGGATACACATCCTATTTATAGTGTTACGAGTTTGACTTAAACAGTACTTGATGTCGACTACACAAGCTTTTACAAGTTCCCACATCAGTCACATGATGTCCTTCTATTCTTGGTAGTCTTCCATTATGCTTTAAGGAACAGTTGTCAAAAACAGTTTCCTTATTCTTCATATTCTCGAACACACAAATGGCATGTCCAAAGTGTGCTGAGAGTTATCAGGGTATTGCCACCCCTGTTAACTCTCAACCCCTCAGAGTCCCTAATACATCTTGGCTGTTATCCATCACAGCCAAGGAGTATGTCTTTAGGTAATCTTCGACTTCCCTGACAATGTCTCTGACATGGACTCCTCTGAGGTTGCTCACAGAGACTCGGATCTCTGTGAGTCTTGCGAAACTTGCCTGCCTCCTAGGCACAGGCAAGGGACTATCTATCAGCCTAATTATGTTTAAATCAATGAACAGGGAATCTAACAAGTTTAGATTCCCAACAATCTCCCCCTATTTAAACATAAATAATGCTAGATCTAACTAAGTTAAGGTAAGTGAGTTTAACAGCTTCTTCTTACACATAACAGATCTAAACAAACATACCTCATGATTTTATTAAGACTTAAAGAAAAATTACAAGTTCAATACATAAGTTAAATAAAAGATGAAGGTAAAAAGGGCTGACACTATCTTCAATAGTCGTCATTTTTGATTCTTTCTTCAGCTTCGGCCACATCTAATCTGTTATCAATTTCATCCTGTAAAGTCTTTGCAAACTTCTTGGAATACTCTGAGTTGATCTTGAGACACTTCTTGTGACAGAGTAGCTGAATAGTTGAAGCCAGGCAAAGCTCATCTTCCCTCTGAAAAGCATATTGGCAGGCCTTGTTCATAAATGCCATTCCTCTTTCAGGCACTGAGTATGTCTGACCATCGACAGGGCCAACGATACCATTTGGAAGGATCAGATCCCTGTGCATACCATCCACACGAACATCTTCAGTAACAAAAGTTTCATTAATAATTTGGGAAATTCTTCTTCTTTTGTTGCCTGTCTTTGGGGGTCCTTGTTCGAAAAGCTGTGGTGGGGGATCAATCTTGAGTTTGGCAGCTGTTTCCTTGATCCAGTTAAACTTAGCCTTAAGAGTTTTAAGCAGAAGGAAATTTGCCTGTCCAGACTTTTTGGCAGCTAAGGCTTCGAGTTCAAACCATTCTGATAACCCAAGTGTTTTTAACCTGAAGTTGTCAAACACATCCATATTCCTCTGTTGATTTTCCCTCCATAAGATCATCTGTGGGGTGTTTGTGGATTTGTGAATGGTGTATCTAAACTTGGTTATCTTGCCAGCAGCATACCTGTTGTTCACGCAGGCATCATAGTCAGCTTTGACTTTCTTTAAGGCCTCAGCGCGTTTAAGTTCTATTTCCCTCAACCTTTGTTTTTGTTTTTCCCTTTCAGGTGGTGTCATCTTCCTTAGAGTAGCTTCATTTAATTCTTTGGCTGCCTTGAGCTCATTTAGTCTTTTGAATTCTTCAGCCTGTTGCTCTATTTCTTCAGGCGTTAAAGGACTCTCATCGGAAGGTGTAAAGGTTGAAAAGTGGGAAAGGTCTGTTGTGGATCCTCCTGTCTCTAGCATCGCAGCTATCTTCTTAAGTTTGGTGTCAGTATCAACCAAAACTATCTCTTTACCTTTCTTTGAGACAGAGGACTCCACACTTATGTTTTTCAAATCATCAGCTCTTTTGAGGAACGCTGTCTGAGCCTGATTTTGAATAGATTTTGGTAGGGAGCTCACAGTGAATTTAAGTTTCTTGGCTGCTGGTTCATCATCATCCTCAGGCTTGCTGATGTTAACTAAGATCATGGATTTAGATGAGTCAGCTCCATCTTGTGTTTGTTGCTCCCCCTGAGTCTGATCCTCATCATCATGTACTAAAACTGGTGTGATGACTTGAAGAGGAACAGGTGTTGTTGAAGGATTGGCTGAAGATGAGCCTTGTTCAGCAGATGCAAGGCTGAGTGTAGTATTCTTCTCCCCCTCACGTTCATCCTTACTTCTTTTATGCTTGGATGAACGTGCCTGAAATCTTCTTGCAATCTGCTCCACAGAGGCAGCCATGGCACGTTGTCTTTTTCTTGATGCCCTGGCAATCTTCAGCAATAGGTTGGCATTGGCATTGGTATTTGCCTGAACACGCCTGACAATAAAACCAGCATGGTTGTATTGCCTGTTGCGAACTGCATTGAAGTGCCTGTTCATGTTGTTCTCTTGTTCATGGAACATGGCAGGGACAACTGAGTCAATTGCATCCTTGATTCGTGTCGAGAGATGACTTAGTCCCTGGGCCACACCTTTTCTTGCACCCTCTTGAATGGGCTCAGTGACAGCCTCTGTCACAGCCTTCTTTATAATGCCTGGAAAAGTGACAGTAAAATTGTGCATCTCTGACTTGATCACGTCTAGCTTCCTTGATAAGCGCTCAATATCAGATTGATGATGTACTGGCTGAAGATTCTTGATATTGAGGCTTTGTTGAGCAAAATCATCCTCCCTTGGAATCAAGTCGAAGTTGGTCTGGGTAGGATGATCAAACAAGAGGAATTCAGCTGTTGGATCATATGTTGGTCTTTGGAAGACTGTTGTTGCAGATGTAGCAGAGTTTTGTGTGTCAACAGCTTCCTTGAGAGGAGAAGTCTTGTCATCTTCTTTAGGAGGAGAGGCTGACAGCTGGTCATCCTCATCTTCTTCCTCCTCTTCATCAAACATTCCCTCAGGGAATTCATCTTCAGGCATGGGTTCAAACTCAGCGACATAACCTTCTACAGAAAGCATTTCTTCATCAGCATTGAGCACAAGTTCTTCTTCATTTGGAATGTCCTGAGTTATTGTTTCAGCCTCCTTTTCATGTACCTGAGGTTCTTTGACTGGCTGTACAGTTTCAGCCTGCAAGTTTGTTGTAATTAGTAACAAGGGAAAATATAAAGTGAATGGTCGCCATTTCGCTGTCCCAGAGAGGATGAGGGTGATTACTCAGCCACTCCAAAGGATAAATCCTTGGGATTCTTTTAAGTGTGAATGAAGTGTGGTTAATGGTCGCCATTCGCTGCCCCTAGGAAAGCTGAGTGTGATTATTCAGCCCCCCCAAAAGGTAAAAACCTTTGGGACTCTTTTGATTGTGAAACATATGTTGTTTAATGATCGCCATTCGCTGCCCCTAGGAAAGCTGAGTGTGATTATTCAGCCCCCCAAAAGGTAAAACCTTTGGGACTCTTTTAAGAGTGAAACATATGTTGTTGTAGGTCGCCTGTTACGCTGCCCCTAGGAAAGCTGAGGGTGATGATTCAGCTCCCCCTGAAAGGATAAATCCTTTGGGACTCTTTTAATGAGGGAACCAAGAGGCTGTGTGAAGTACAGCCATCAAGGTTGAGACATTAATGTATTCAGGTTGTTGTTAGCCTGAATACTGTCTAGAGGGTTCAGGGTCATCGGGGTGCTTTATAAACACAAATGAATCACTCCCTGGTGCAAAGACAGAGTGTACAGAAGTCTTAAAGTATTCTAAGTGAAATGACAGACTTCTATGGGTCGAGGATTACCCTAACTTCACCACTCTCTCCTACAGACAAATGAGAGTGGTTGATTGTGAACCTCTAAAAATGTACACTGATTACCTGTGAGATATCAGCTAGGTTTGGCTGGTTTCCTGTAGTCTCTGCTGACCTAGAGACACTAGACGCCTGTTGTTTGTCAGCCAAAGATTCTGTATCCACAAGAGTATCTGGACCAGAGGCGGTGTCAATCTTCTTTTCTTTGGCCTTACTAACAGCTTTAGGTTGGGAAGAAGAGGGGATTTTCTTCTTCTTTGGCTGTTGGCCAGATGAAGCCTTGGACTTAGTAGTGTGCTGCCCAGAGGTCAAAGACGTAGACTTGCCAGCGACACTAGAAGTATTCACCTTCTCAGAGGAAGGGAGCAAGGGCTTCTCAGCGTTGGGTACCTGGTTGGCAACGTTCAGCATGTGTGTAGTGACAGGGATATCCTCAACCCCTATCTCCTTGTAGATGGCGCCTGTGATGCGATAGGGCTTCAGAGCTGTCAAGGCCTTGTTATGGTAATTCTCTTCCAGCAAACTCTCAAAGATCAGGGACAGGTAGCGCACATAACAGATGTTCTTTTCCCTGACCTGATTCCTTCCCTTCAGTTGTTCTATCAGGTTAGAGAAAAGGATGCTTCCAAAATCGACATCAGCTCCCCAGATAAGTCCATACGCAATAGCCTGATGATTGGACGACATCTGATCCTGTGATCCCTGCATTCCTCCCAGGGACTTCACAATGTGGGTGAAGAGGACACGCCACATAGGAGTAAAATATTTAATCTTCAGAGGGGCTTTGGCAAGGACTTCAGCTGGTGTAAGGGCAGGGTTAACATCATGGCAGGGGTTTAGTGTGGCTAAGGCTTCCTTGACAGCCTTTTTGTCAACAGTCTTCAAGCAATCATCTCCATGTTTGAGTCCGGCCACACTAGAAAAATCATTGAGGGAAAAGGCAAAAGGATGTTCATTGCATGAAAGGCTAAATGTAATGGTGTCTTCAACTACTTCAGCAGAATACCAGAATTCCCTAAGGTATTCTTGGTAAAAGGTGGATGGAGATTTGGTGAAGGCTTCATTTAGGTCACAATTCTGCATGAAATTTACCAGATCTGAGTAGGTGCTGTTTGGTGCCTTGATCCATCCAATGGCGTTGTTGGAGGCGATGATGCTCTCGTTGATCTCGAAGTTCACATTGGAGGCTTTTGGTACGGGAAACGCCATTGATTTAAGGTTGAAGGAGAACGAAAATGGCGGATGGTTGAGAGAGATAAGAGTTTAGAGAGAGAAGATGATTTTTAGAATGGTGGTGGGTGAGAAGAGAAAGAAGACAATATATATTCAAACTAGAGTGAACAGTTATTCAACCGTATTAAATGCAAGGGCGAAAATGACTGCTCAAGTGGGTCCCCTTGACCTTTCAAAAAGTTTGTCTCCTCGTTATCCGAAAAATAAATGATTAAAAAATGTGAGAATGTTTTTTGCATTAACTTGGAAGGTAACTACCTAGTTTCATGTGAAAAACATTTAATAAAACATTTAATATAGAATCAATCATTTAATGAACACATTTAATATCAAGCCACAGGCTTTGAGATATTGAGCATCCCTAGCTCAGCAACTAGTCTGTTGAACGTAGGTTCAGCCAAAGGCTTTGTAAAGATATCAGCTAGTTGCAGCTCTGTGGGAACAAAATGCAGCTCAATATCTCCCTTCATAATATGATCCCTGATAAAATGATACCTGATATCAATGTGTTTGGTTCGAGAGTGAAGAACAGGGTTGTTGGATATGGCAATGGCGCTGGTGTTGTCACAAAAGATTGGTACTTTGTCATACAAGATTTCATAGTCAGCCAATTGACTTTTCATCCAGAGCACCTGAGCACAACAGCTGGCTGCAGCGACATATTCAGCTTCAGCTGAAGACATAGCCACAGAGTTTTGCTTCTTAGCACTCCATCCAACCAGTTTTCCTCCTAGGATTTGACAGCTGCCTGAAGTACTTTTCCTGTCAATACAGCATCCAGCATAATCTGAATCTGAATAGGCCTTGAGATCAAAGCCTGATTCCTTTGGATACCATAGTCCTAGGGATGGTGTTCCTTTGAGATACCTGAAAATTCTCTTAACAGCCACTAGATGGGATTCTTTTGGGTTAGCTTGGTACCTTGCACAGAGACATGTGGAGAATTGGATATCTGGACGACTGGCTGTTAGATACATCAGTGACCCAATCATGCCTCTATATAAAGTCTCATTGACAGAGACCCCTGACTCATCAGGGCCCAAGTCGTTGGGTGGAAGCATGGGGCATTTCACTGATGCACAATCAGCTAAGTCATATTTTTTAAGTAAATCCTTAACATACTTTTCTTGACAAATAGAAATTCCCTTAGGACATTGTTTAATTTGAAAACCCAAAAAGTAAGTTAATTCACCCATCATACTCATCTCATATTTCTTGGTCATTAATTTAGCAAAACGTTTACTAAGATTGACATTTGTTGACCCAAAGATGATATCATCCACATAAATCTGCACAATGATGAAATCACTCTTGTCCTTGAAGGTAAAGAGAGTTTTATCAATAGAACCCCTGATAAATTTGTTTTCAGATAAGAAATTTGAAAGAGTTTCATACCATGCTCTTGGAGCTTGTTTCAGACCATACATTGCCTTGTGAAGTCTGTACACATGGTTGGGAAACTCGCTGTTCTCAAATCCTTCAGGTTGAGCAACATAGACTTCCTCAGCCAAATCACCATTGAGGAAGGCACTCTTTACATCCATCTGATAGACAGTGATGTTCATATAGGTAGCATAAGCAAGAAAGATTCTGATGGCCTCAAGTCTAGCAACAGGTGCAAAAGTTTCATCATAATCAATTCCTTTAGTCTGAGAGAATCCCTGTGCTACCAGTCTTGCCTTGTTCCTGATGATGTTCCCAATTTCATCCATCTTATTTCTATAGATCCATCTAGTGCCTGTGATATTCTTTCCAGGTGGAGCTGGCACTAGTGTCCATACTTTGTTCCTTTTGAACTGATTGATTTCTTCTTGCATAGCAGCTACCCATCCATCTTCTACCAGAGCCTCAGCAACTCTTTTAGGTTCAATTTGAGAAAGAAATTCAGCAAATAGACATTCATTGGCTGAGGCTGACTCAGAGTCTTGGATTCGCTGCCTGGTTGTGACCCCTGCATTTGGTTCCCCAATAATGTTGACAAGAAGAATATGTTGATCTCTTGACCACTTATTTTGAGGAACTGGAGTTTCAAGAACAGGGGTACTTGAGGGCACAGCTGGTACAATTTGAGTCTCATCCTGCTGACTAGGAGGGCTTTCTTCAAAGATTACTTCAGTGTCTGAGTCTTCTTCAGCCACATCAAGGGAAGCAATTTCATTATCAGCAGGAGAAACTTCAGAGGTTTGAAGAATTGGTGAGTCATCAATATCATGAGAAGGACCATCAGAGATTTGAGGTTCTTCTTCATCAAGTTCCTGAGAGGTAGGAACTTCTATGTTGTGAGTAGACAGAGGGTCAAAAGCAGGAACATAAGGAGTGAGAGTGTTGGAGTGGTGATGACTGGTAGGTCTGGGTTCTGTGAACTCATCACTAGGGAAAGAAATATTTTCATTAAAATCTACTTCATCACCCTCTGTTCCTGTCCTCTGTATGACTTCATCATCTTCATTAAATCTGACATGGAAAGTTTCTTCTACTTCTTGTCTTCTGATGTTGAATACTCTGAAGGCTTTGGCTGTTGGAGAGTATCCCAAAAAGAATCCATCATCAGCTTTTTCATCAAACTTTCCAAGTTTATCCCTGTAGTTATAAATAAACACAGGGCATCCAAACACATGAAAATAGCTGACGTCTGGAGATCTTTTTCTGAAAACTTCATAGGAGGTTTTGCCATGTCTTTTGACAATGATTGATCTGTTTTGAGTGTAGCAGGCAGTGTGTACAGCTTCTCCCCAAAATTGCTTTGGTAAGGCTGCACCATTTAACATAGTTCTTGCTGCTTCAATCAGAGTCCTGTTTCTTCTTTCAGCCACACCATTTTGTTCAGGAGTGCCAGCTGAAGAGAAGTTCTGAGAAATCCCTTTTTCATCACAAAATGATTCAAGTTGATGATTCTTGAATTCTGTACCATTATCACTTCTTAGAGCTTTGACTCTAATATCATTCATATTTTCAACCTGTCTGATGAAGGACATGATGGTATCAGCTGCATCACTTTTCCTTCTGAGGAAGAACACCCATGTATATCTTGAAAATTCATCAACTATGACCAAGGTGTATTTGTTGTGATTAATGGTTTGAGGTTTGACAGGCCCAAACAAGTCCATGTGAAGGAGATGTAAGCACTTGTCAATAGAGAATGATTGCCTAATCTTGAATGAAGACCTGTGATGTTTTCCTTTGACACAGGCAGAACAAGTTTTGTCTTTGGAAAACATTACAGAAGGTAGACCAGCAACCAAGTTTTGAGTGGCTATCTTATTGATGTTCTTGAAGTTGAGATGAGACAGTCTCTTGGGCCACAGCCAGTTGACACTTTCAGAGGCTTTGGCAAGAAAACAATTTGAGCTGTCTTCAGAGCACACAGCCATGTTGATGACATAAACATCTCTCCTTCTAGGTGCAACCAGCACAACATCATTATTTTTGTTGAATATGGTTCCCTGAGTCTTAGTAAACAAAACCTTATAATCAGCATCACATAATTGGCTGATGCTAATAAGATTGTGTTTAAGACCATTTACATATGCAACCCTGGTAAATGTGATCCCATTGCAATTCACTGAGCCATATCCTTCTGTGTCACCTGAAGAGTTATCTCCAAACACCACTTTGGGACCTGGCTCCTTTGAGTATCTGTGCAGGTATTGTTGAATCCCTGTCATGTGTCTAGAACAGCCACTATCTAGATACCATACCGATTCCTTGAGATATTTCTGCACAGATACATAGAAACAGATTAGTTCCTATGGTGAACCCACTTTCCAGTGGGTTCCCTGAATTGCTTGTTAGCAACTCTTGTGTTCCTGAAAAACTTTTGGCGTTGGGATGGACAGTTCATAGTTTCATGGTTATAACTCCCACAGATATCACACCCAGGGAAGTCACCACACTCGTCTGAGTGATGGTCTGTGAACCCACAGAATTTACAGGGAGGATAAGAATTGTAATTTCCCTGTTGTCTTTTGGAACTCTGTGGTCTGTCCCTAGAGGGTGTCTGAGCTCTTTTAGCTGCCATGTGTCTGTCATGATCTAAGGTCGAGTGGTGAGAATTCTTACAAACATTGCAATAAGGTTTGATTAACCTTTCCCCTTTGGGTTCACCTAGGACTGACTTAGGTTCATGAGAAGTAGAGCATTCAGCGGAAGGCTTAATGTGTTGTTTCAAGAGTTCTACTTCTTTCATAAGAGACAACAGGCGATCTTCAGTGGTGGGGTCAACCTTATTCACAGCTTTAGTAGAAACAGGCTTAAAAGCTACTTGTTTACCAGTTGGTTTAGCAGGCACACGAAAAACTTTGGCTGGAGGATTCTCAATATCTGTCTTAAGTTCATCCTTAGCAGATCTAGAAGAACTGCTAGGTTCAACTCTAGAGAGTTTGGGCAATGGTGGTAGCTCAGCCACATCTTCAGAGACAGGGTCATTAGTCAAAGAAGTATCTGACATATGAATAGTCTCTGTAGATTTAAAGACAATGTCTTTGGGTTTGGTGAGAATCCTCAGCTTTTTATTCTTAGCAGTTATATCCCTGTTTAAGTCAGCAGGCACTTCATCCCTAAGCAATTCATCAATAGTAAACCTAGCACACAACCATTTTTCAATAATCTTGTTCAATTCAGTGACTTGATCATTTAAAGCTATGTTTTTCAAGGTTAATCTAGCTACTTCATTTTGCAGGGATATTTTCTCTAAGTTAACCCGCCTGAGAGTTTCACATTCAGCCTTAGTATTTATCATTTCAGTTTTAACAGAGTGAAACTTATCAAGTAGGTTCTTTCTTTGTTCCTCAACAAAGTGCAAATCAACAATGGTGTAATCAAGGACATGCTTACGTTCATCACTATCAGACATAGATAGAAGCCTGTGTACCTTTTTCATTGTGATGTCAACCCATTGTCCTGATCTTGCATCACTTTTTCCAACAGCTGGTTCATCCTCAGCTATCGCCATAAAAGCCCTGACTCTTGTGGTGTCTTCTTCATCTGAAGTCAATGGTTCATCATTCCAATCATAGGTTTCAGCAACCAACCCTTTCTCAGCCTTTTTCTCACCACCTTTCTTTTTGGACATAGCTTCAATCTTCAAGTTCATTTGTTCTAACTCAGCTTTAAGTGCCTTGTACTTATTTTTGTAATCTTTCTTCTCAGTGTCTGAAGAATTGGATTGAGATGAGTTGTTATGTTGTTTGAACTTGTAGGGTTTGGATGAAGATGATGGATAAGAGGGTGAGGATGTTTTGGTGGAAGGACATTCTTTTTGAAAATGTCCAAGCTTTCCATAGGCAAAACATGTTTCTTTTGACCTGTCAGTTGGTTTGCTAGCTGATCCTACTCTTCCAGATCTTTTGTAGTATCTTCTTTGGTTGGCTAGCAGTGCTCTTTCATGAAATTCTGCATTGAGGTCTGACAAGAACTCTTGGCTGCTACGGGTATCTTCTTCAATATCAGAATCGCTGTCAAGAGGATGTGTTGCAGAGATCAAAGCTTTGGAAGATGCTCCTTGGACTACAAATCTTTCAGTCTCTGATTTGTAGATAGTATCGATCAGCCCTTCTTCATAATTGTACTTACCATAGAGCTGAGCAAGGGTATCATTTTTGATTGAGTTGTTAGCTCTCTGAGTCTGATTCATGCTCAGCCACTTTCTTGGAAGGCTGTTGACAAAAGTGGCATTGATCTCAGCTTGACCAATAGTGACATCATTCATAGCGAGGTCATTTAGAAGAATCTTCAGCCTAGTATAGGTTTGCTGAACTTTTTCACCTTCAAGAGACTTAAAGGCATTAAACTGAAGTCTGAGTGCCTGAATTTTTGTCTCTCTTGTTTCAGAGGGTCCTTCATGGCCAAGAATGAGGTCTGTCCACATTTGTTTAGCTGTGGGGCACTGAATGACAGACTTCATGATATGCTTTGGAAGACAGGAAATTATGATGCTTTTGAGACGTTTATCTTGGTTTGCTAATTTCCTATCAGCTGCGGTCCATTGTTTGACAGGCTTGGGAAGAGGGTTTTCTTTAGTAGAAGTAAGCGCCATGGGAATGTATGGACCATTTTCTAAAATTTCTAAGAGAAAAGGTTCAAGTCCATCAAGGTATACAAGAAATTGACTCTTCCAACTGGCAAAGTCTTCTTCATCAAAGACTGGTACACTGGTTACGTGTGATCCACCTCTTGAGTCAAGAAGTTGGGGTAGATCATCGTCATTTGCTGGGGGGTTAAGCCTTGGTGAAGATGGGTTTGTGGAAGGTGAGTGTGGGCTAGAGGTTTCCGGCATGGTGGATCTTGATTATAAAACGGAGAACGATGTTTCTTGAAGGTTTTAATATCAAACACCGCTCTGATACCAATTGAAAGTCCCTAATCAATGCAAGAAACCCTAAACTTAACTTAATCAACACAAGGTATTACTTTTCAAACGTAATCTTATTATTGTACAATAAAGAATTACAAGTGTTATGGATAACACCGTTTGATGACAATGTGTTGTGCACACTTTGAACAACAATAAACCTTAACTTATGAATACAGTCGTAGCTGTTTGATTCACTAAGTTATACGCACTAATGTTCTTAATATCTCAAAGTGTTAAACATTAATGCATGGATACACATCCTATTTATAGTGTTACGAGTTTGACTTAAACAGTACTTGATGTCGACTACACAAGCTTTTACAAGTTCCCACATCAGTCACATGATGTCCTTCTATTCTTGGTAGTCTTCCATTATGCTTTAAGGAACAGTTGTCAAAAACAGTTTCCTTATTCTTCATATTCTCGAACACACAAATGGCATGTCCAAAGTGTGCTGAGAGTTATCAGGGTATTGCCACCCCTGTTAACTCTCAACCCCTCAGAGTCCCTAATACATCTTGGCTGTTATCCATCACAGCCAAGGAGTATGTCTTTAGGTAATCTTCGACTTCCCTGACAATGTCTCTGACATGGACTCCTCTGAGGTTGCTCACAGAGACTCGGATCTCTGTGAGTCTTGCGAAACTTGCCTGCCTCCTAGGCACAGGCAAGGGACTATCTATCAGCCTAATTATGTTTAAATCAATGAACAGGGAATCTAACAAGTTTAGATTCCCAACATTAATCAATAGTTAGCTAAAGGACAAAATCTTTTAAAACTGCTTCTCGGGACCTCTTAAAGTTCATATCTTGGCATAACTCGCTTCACGATTTGAGACCTTTCTTGGACCGATATATGGCAGCGACTTCATACTTCAAATCTTGAGAGACGTTCTTGAAATTATGGTCTTCTCTTCATAATAGGAATTTCTTCACTTGAATTTTTTGAGAGATTCTTTATACTTGGACCACGACTTCTTCATTTTTCTCCAATCTTAATTTTAGACTTTGATATACAACGATTCGCCTCCTTTTAGGACTTGGATCTATTTATCCTCATACCTTGCTAGGGTCTTTTCGGATAGACTTCTTCATGATCTTTAGGGGAGTATTTGCTTTTCGTCGTGTGTCTCGATCCTTCATATTGATTTTTGATAAATGATTCTTCACATCACTTGGGATCTTTTAACAACAAAATGTAGCCCTCATGCCTTGTTAGGGCCTTTTCGGACTCGCCAATCTTCGCATCCCGCTTCAATAAGTTATGCCTTGGCTATGAACTCTAATTAATACCGAGCAACTTTTAAACGATCTTGGGCTAGAAGCTAAGTAACTTTTCAAATCGTACAACCTTATTTATTGCAAATATATTTATTAACAAGCGATGGGAGAAAAAGCTTATAATCAACTCACATAAATTCATGAAAGAATACCAAACTTATAATTGACTCTATCATCTCTCGTTCTCCATAATTTAAAATCTCAAGGAATGAGACTCGTGGATTCTTAACCAATTAAATCAAAGTTTTGGGTTTTCAAGTCATCTATAGGATCTTGCAAACTCTTAGACTCTTTCAAGTTTAGAATTCGCATTTTGAAGTTCCCTTGATAAACGACTTTCTAGGATCAATTATAGGAACTTGCGAAAAGTTCTTGTTCTTAACCCGTGAGAGTTAAGACTTTCGCGTTTTAAATTTCCCTATATAAAGGCCTAGCAAAACTTGACTTAAACACATTAAGGATACTAGCTAGAGTAAACTTAGATAAGTAAACTCGGGTTGAGTCAAAAGATTCACAACGTTGAAAAATTAAAACCACTTTATTCAAAATTTATTCTAGCAAAGAAAGTAAATAACGATAGCAAAGGAAA
Source organism: Glebionis coronaria (assembly GCA_025667525.1). Classification (NCBI taxonomy): domain Eukaryota; kingdom Viridiplantae; phylum Streptophyta; class Magnoliopsida; order Asterales; family Asteraceae; genus Glebionis; species Glebionis coronaria. The sequence continues at coordinate 341,416,140 of CM046877.1, forward strand.
ATACTACTATACAACTAGGCCAAAATAGATCAAAAATTTTGAAAAATGTCGAAAAATCAATTTTCCGGTTAAAATGAGGACAAATTAATGGAAAAGACCACTTAACTTCGATAGAAGTCCCCCTACACTTGATATAAACATTGTCCTCAATGTTTAAGTATGTGGGAGTAAACTCCCCTACACTTAGGACATTGTGCACGTTGTTTAAATCTTGCTAAGGAAATGACCACTATAGTGATTTCAGTGTGAACATATAAGATATGAAATATTGAATCACGATAGTTTAGGATAGAACCGGGAAGACGGGTACACGGGATCACGGTTCGTCAAATGTCATCAAAATTGCTCTTTGAAGCTTTAATCCCTGTGTTATAAGAAACAAGACAACAAACACATACGGGGCTTCCCCTACACTTATTATGAAAGCGGTAAAGGATAGATCAACGGGTTGCCTCCCGAGAAGCGCTTGTTTTTGTTAACCGAGTCACGAGCCTGACTCGACCCATAACTAATTCAAGGGAAACATGGTGAGGGATGGAATCATCTCATAAGAGATGTCCTCACCAAAGTACAGCTTCACACGCTGGCCATTCACTTTAAAATTAGGCGCATTTGGCTTTGAAAGCTCAATGGTGCCGTAAGGGAAGACTTTGGCGACGATGAATGAACCAGACCAACGGCTCTTCAGCTTGCCCGAGAAAATCTTAAACCGAGAGTTAAAGAGTAAAACTTGATCACCAACGTAAAACTATCGGTTCTTAATCCTTGCATCATGAATGATCTTGGTATTCTCTATGTAGATCAATGAATTCTTATAAGATTCATTCCTCAGTTCATTTAGCTCGTTGAGTTGAATCTTCAGAAGATCACCGGCTTTGTTGATGTCAAAATTTACGCACTTCAACGCCCAGTACGCCTTATGTTCCAGCTCAATAGGGAGGTGGCATGCCTTCCCGTACACAAGACGATATGGAGTGCAACCAATAGGTGTCTTATATGCGGTATGGAGAGCCCACAAAGCATCATCTAACTTATCGGCCCACGAGGCACGATGCTCTGCCACAGTTCGCTCTAATATTCTCTTTAATCCACGGTTAGAAATCTCAGCTTGACCATTTGTTTGGGGATGATAAGTGGTGGAAAGACGGTGATTGACACCGTATTTAGCCATGACTCGAGCAAATTGATCATTGAAAAATGAGTCCCGCGGTCACTGATGGTAGCACGAGGAACACCGAATCGAGCAAAAAGCTGCTTCAAAAAGCTGCTTCAAAAAGCTGCTTCAAAAATTCACAACCACCCTCGCATCGTTCGTAGGGAGAGCCTTAGCTTCAACCCATTTAGATACGTAGTCAACAGCTATGAGGATGTACTTGTTCCCTTTGGATGATGGAAATGGAGCCATAAAGTCGATACCCCATACGTCAAAGATTTCACATTCTTGTATGAAATTTTGAGGTATCTCATCTTTATGTGTGATTTTGCCTTGGCGTTGGCAAGCATCACAATTTTTAACCATCTCTTGAGCGTCAAGATAAATGGTGGGCCAATAGAATCCCGGCAGCGGCGCCATTTAATACAAGGGTTTTCCTCGTAATAAAAAGATTCGTTATTTCCAGTCTTTTCGAATTGATTACTAGTTAACAATGCGACTCAGTCGTTCTTGGTGGAAAATAAAGAGGTTTGATTATCTATTTTTAAACAAAAAGCAAATATGAAAATGTCGTTGAGTAAAATTAAAGCTTTAAAAATTAAACTAAATTACGAGTTAAAAGTAAATGATTAAAAACTTAAAAAGTAAATTTAGAACTTAAAACTTAAAACTTTGTAAAAACAGAAACTCAACCCATCAGAATAAATTCAGTCGGAATCTCATCGGAATGATGTCGGAATAAAACCATCGGAATATTTCAAAGTTAATTCTGTCGGAATACTAAGGAAAGTATCAGAATATTGCACAAGAAATACTATCAGAATAACTCCTTCGGAAAAGAACTTATCGGAATATACCAAGAAGAAAACCATCGTTATAATTGAACCCTACCGTCGGAATCACGATCGGAAAGATGATCGGAATCCAAAACCCTAATCCGATACAAGGTGTCGGAATACTGGTGGGAACCGTCGGAATAAGCTGTCGGAAAAGGGTTTACCCTTTTCAGATAGTATGTAGACTTAATAAGCACCAATAAGCACTCTTTTGATAAGCACAAACCGAATCCTCACCAAATCAATAATAAGAAGAACTAATAAGTATAAATAAGAACTTTCAAAACTTTAAATAAGCAAATCTTTTAAAACAAACCATAAAAAGATGAAACTTTTAAGAAAAATGAAAAGTAAATAAGCTAAATACAAAATAAGCCAATAAGCATGATAAGCTCAAAGCTTAATCCGTATAAAACTTAGATAGAAACCAAAAGATGAAACAAAATCAAAGAGTGTCACGAATCAAGATCAAAATAAAAAATAAGAAAGGTAGAAAGAAATTAAAGATGAAAAGCTTAACTTGAACTTGTAGATTAAAGATTCCAAAATATAAGATTGAATTAAAGCTTAAACATGAAAGAAAGAAAAGATGAAATTCTAGTGAGAGAAAGTTAAACACTTTCTCTCTCTAAAAATGAAAACTAGAAAAATGAAAAAGTGGCTAAAAAAAAACTAACTAACACCCTCCTAATGACACATTAGGAGGGTATATATAGGAGGTGGGGAGTGCATCTGTTGCTTCCTTCTTTCTTTCTTCTCGTCTCGACTCGATTTATATTCTTTGTCTTTCTCGACGTCGTCTCGGGATTTGTTGATATAAATTGAACCTGTCTTATAATTTTCTTCTTCTATTAGACTTGAGTTCTTCGACTTCATTAAACTTTCGTCTTTAGACTTTTTTCTTCGATAAATCTTCAGAATAGACCTTGGACTACCGTTCTTTTTTACACTCTTGATCTTTTGACTTCGTCTTTTCTCGTTTTCTTCGATAAAAGCCCGTGATAGCCCGTGTTTTCTTCCTTTTTCATATTTTTATCCTGAAACACAATAAAAACACAAACCACGCATAATTCCGACTTTTATGACATAAAATACACGTTTTGGTCTTGTTATTATTGGAAATAAGTGGTAAAAGGATAAGTGTTTTCACACTTATTATAGTCGTCAACTATAACTAGGGTATAAAGGTTACCTCCATAACTCCGTATGGCGGAAGGTCCAAAGAGATCCATATGTAGGAGCTCTAAGCACCGAGAGGTCGAAACCAAATTCTTGGCTTTGTGACTTGAGTAAACTTGCTTCCCAATTTTGCAAGCATCACAAAAGTGACTATCAAACTTCATCTTGGGGAGATGTCTTACCAACTCCTTAGAGACTAAAAATTGAATTAAACGCATATTAGCGTGACCTAATCTCCTATGCCAAAGAGTAGAACTATCATCTAAAGTCGCTAGACATAAGTTGTCAGTTGACTTCCTATTAACCTTCATGACATAAAACCCATGCTTTATAACACCTTTTCCAATGACTTTTCCATCTTTAAGGATTTCACTGTCATATTCCGAAAAGATGACCTTACATTTATTGTCACAAATTTGACCTATACTTAGAAGGCTAAAACCTAAGTTATCTACGTGCTCTACGTTTTCTATACTCATAGAGTCAAGAGAGACCGTACCTTTGCCAATGATATTACCACGTCTATTACTTGCGAATGTAACGTTACCTCCATCATATGCTTTGTAGTACGAGAACAAACTTCGATTACCCGTCATGTGTTTAGAACAACCACTATCCTTAATCCACTCGTCGGGCTCTAGATCGATTCCCAAGCATATCTCTTTAGAAGTGTGAGCCATGAGACACTTCTCATCTTTAGGGTTGTCATCAACATTTTCACCGCTATCGCTCCATGAACCTCCAACGAATGCCGTGTGGTTCTTGTCACGTGAAGGCTTAGGACAATCACCGATGAAATGATTTGGATCACTACATCTAAAGCATTTCCTATCACCTTTATCATCTTTGGAAAATCGGTTTTTGGAGAAGGGTTTCTTGTCGTTGTTTGGTTGCCTCACGTATTGACCTCATCTTTTGAAGAACTTCTTAAAGTCTCTAACCGCCAAGGCATATTCCTCATCATCACTATCCGAGGAACTTTCATGGTCACTTTGTGCCTTCTTGGCTTTGAGTGCAAGAGACTTTCTTTCACACTTAGTTTTCACCATTTCCGAATCCTTCAAAGTTATCATCTCATGAACCTTCAAGTTACCAATGAGTTCATCGAGTGATAATTCGGTGAGATCCTTTGATTCTTCAATCACCGTGACTTTAGCTCTCCATTTGGGATGCAACGCCTAAGAAACTTCCTAACATTGTTCTTGCTAGAAAAACCTTCATCAATTGCTTTTAGACTAGTAATAATAATGTTAAATCTAGCAAATGCACTATCTATGGTTTCATCTTCTAAGATGACAAATTGTTCATATTGTTGAACAAGAAGATCGATTTTACTTTCTTTGACCTGGCTATTACCTTGGTGGGTTACTAAAAGAGTATTCCAAATGTCTTTAGCGGTTTCACACATAAAAATCCTTTCGTACTCTTTCTTTGGTAAAGCATTATAAATCACCATTTTAGCCTCATTTTTTTAGCAAGTTTTCTTTTAGTATCATCTTAGCTTTATCAAAAGTAACTATCTCCTTAATTTTAGAAACTTCATTATATTGAAATGACAAAAAATAACCATTGGTAATAACATGCCAAAGATCTAAATCTTTTGATTTCACATAAGTCTCAAACCTATTTTTCCAATAAATAAAACTATTGGTTTCAAAAAGAGGTGGTCTTTGCATGGATTGCCCTTCTAGATACTTGTTGGAATCCATACATCGATTCAAGTTTTAAAATACAATATATTTTAAAAAGTCTTGAGCAACCACGCTCTGATACCAATTGTAGAAACTAGAAAGGGGGGGGGGGGGAGAGGTTGAATAGTTTCTTAAATTTACTTGTTAAAGGTTGGTTTTAAAAAATCATTTTTCAAAAATTTAAGCTTGAGTATTTATGTGAAACCTTCTTATACACAATATGAACAAGGTATAGTGCAACTAACTAATAATCACAAGTATAAAGAATAATGAATGTATAATGCAACTAAACTAATAATCACAAATATAAAGAATAATGAATGTAAAGAGATAAGGGAAGGAAAGATCAAACCAAACACCAAGGATTTATAGTGGTTCGGCAACGAAGCTCACTACTCGTTCCTACTCCACTCCTCGAGTACTCCTTACTCGAGAGTTCACTAATCAACAAGATCCTTTAAGTAGAGAAACCATACACAACGTCGCTTAATCAATTTCCGACTCTAAGCTAAAAGTCGAGCCCTAATCTTAGCTAGGACCAATCTACACCAATATACTTTGAGGACTAAGTATTAACCCTAATACATAAACAACTTCCAAATAGACACAACTACTTGGATCTTCACAACAATGACACAACCATGAATAAATAAATTTGGATCTTCAATGGATCTTTGAGGTAAACACAACACTTTAAGAATGATAGTGTTCTTCTCTTTGCACTTTGAGAGGAAAAGATGGGAGGAGAAAGATTCATTTCTAAACAAGTAGTAATCAAACAAACGATTAAGGATTTGAGTGATTTAAGAAGTATGAAAGAATATGGAAATGTATGTGCAAAAGAGGTGGATTGAAAGTCAGAGAATGGTCCACTATTTATAAGACAAATGTCCAACGGCTATATCTGCCCGCGGTTCTTTATTGCAACCCACGGTTCCTTATCGATAGGGAACTGCCGTAGGCGCTAAGGAACCGCCGGCGTAGAGTCCGCTCCCTTTTGTCTTTTAGTAGGTTGGATCGAATCTGGGGATTAAAATATCTTGAAAGAATATTCCAAACTAAGATAGAATATGTCATTTTCAAATTTCAAACTTTCAAATAATTAATTTAATAAAACATTTTCTTAAAAAGAAAGTTTAATAATAAAACTTTGTCACACTTAATAAAAAGTGAGTTTATGGAAAGATTAAATCCTTGATCACTTAATTAGTATAATTACTTGTTTGCTCATACCTTAAGTGATAATGGTTGAAAGGAAAAATACTTGAACTCAAGAATTCGTTTTTCATTGTTTTCGTAAATGCTTGTTTTTACATATTATTGTAATCAAAACAAAGCGAGACCGAAAAATGCAAGTAACGTTTTTAGGCATCATTACATTAACAAAAAAGGAACGATGTGGACTAATCACACCGTCACATATTGTTTCATGTCATTGGTGCATGAATGACATGGTCATGGTACCTCCATGACTATTTACAAATAGCTCGGGCAAAAGAATAAGGAAACAACACATTTCAAATAGATTATTTAGGGAACCAACAAATACCAAATAGGATCATAAGAGACATATCAAATCAAGAGGCATAACAAAAGTAATCAAATCAGGCTTACATCGAAAGGGATCATCATATGGAAGTCAAAGGATGAATCAAATCGAAACCAAGTCAAAAGAGACGTCCTTACGAAAAAGCGAAAATTTGTACGAGTAATGAAACAACCAGAGAAAGAATCGAGTGTCAAGAATATATGTACGTTACGAATGCAACAAGAGAACACGAGCACAAATGAAATGGAATTAAACACGTGTCACCGGATCTACAAAATCATGTTTACATGTATGACTTACCATAGTTAACCACTTACTACGAAAGTTACCATAAATAAAAAGCTGACACTACTTAACTAAGGTGTTTCTATATTTTCTCGATTTTATTTCTTATTTAAGGTAAGTTACACTAGTTAGATGCCGAACCAAAAGAACCCCATAATTCTTATAGAAAATCACAGTGGTCCCTATTTGGGTCTAATTGGCCTCTGTAATTGGGTTTACCTAATTTAAACCATCCCTTAACCCTTGTTTTCAAAACTAGTCTAGAATATGATCTAGTAGAACATATAGAAAGTTTTAGATCTTTTACCCTAATTAGTGTAACACCCTACTCCGAAAAGAGACAAAGTGTAACATTTATGGTGTCTTATCAAATACATCCAAACATAAAGGTCTAAAATGAAACTTATAAAATAGAACATAGACATACTCCAACAATATCAAATCCCCAAAACAACGGGGTCCAAAATGAAAGTACTGAAAATCATAAATGTAATTTAGTAATTATTGACTCGGGTGACTCTAAGTGCTCTCATCAGACTCTCAACGCCCAAACTCCCGCTTAATACATGCTGCATGGAAAATAAAATGGCTGAGCAAAACGCCTAGTGAACGGATATAACTAAAAGATAAAAGTAAAGAGTAGTATAGGAAGCTGCATTGTAGGATATTGTAAATCTATGTATAATCTAGAGAGAGAAAGAGATAGAAAGATGGTGAGAACACACATACACTTAGAGAGAGAAAGTGTAGAAAACATACTTTTCACTATGTGTATTATGAATGAACCAACACCCTCTCCAACTAAGGAGAGGGTTTATATACCCAAGCCCATGAGATGGGTTTGGGCTTACATTGGGCCGCTGGCCTACACAAGTTGTAGGCTTGGCTTGGCCTTGTTTGTTTAATAATAAGTTAACTAAACTACGAGCTACTACTTAGACTATTGTTGGAGTGACCGATCCTTTCTAATACGTAAAACGTATTTCCAACAATCTCCTCCTAAGGGAGGGCACTCCAAACAAGGGTGTTACCCTAGTTACAATAATAAAATAAACCTAGCATACTATGCTTGTCTTGAGCTCGTAGTCTTCGTCTTTCTTTTCTTTTTTTTTTCTGGTGAACATGTTGATGTGATCTTAGATATCAATCTTGAGCATTAATCTTTTGCCTAGATCTTGTGCATCCTTCACTTGTGATCATCGCCTCTTCGTGACTTTATGTCCCACATACGTATACCTTCGTAATTCTTGAAAGCTTCAGAGTTCGATACAGCGAAAGACTTGTCTTTTAGGCTTTCTTGAATTAGATGAAGTATTAAGTGCATAATGTATAAGCATGAGGGGACGACTTCTTCTTGGACACCGCAACGCCACCGTCTTCAAATGTAGTAACATAAGTAGACACGAACAAAATGGCTTTGAACATTTTATTCTATTTTGATATCATTTTACCTCTGGTCGGTAGGACCATTGGACGATATTAAATATCGTACTTGTGGCAGGTAGATTTAATTAAAAATCTCCTTGACAAGATTTCGCGGGTAAACCCGTTCTCTTTACTCGACCGTCCAAAGCTGACTGCGAACATAAAGAGTGAATCATTTGGATAAAATTATCCGCATGATTGATGCCGCCAATTCCGATTCCTGGGACAAGTTTGATTCATTAAAGAATCGCACCATCGTTGCTTTCCATTTGTCACGAGCTTGATTCATATAGAATCTTGCAAGTTACCTACTAAGTGCTGTTTGATGTTAACACTAGAAGGATTTCCACTCATCACTGTCTACACTAGGATGTCACTCTGAGTGTTCTAGCAAGATCACTGAGACATTGCGTAGAGGCCTGGGAAGTGTTTAAATTCAATTAAGAATTAGACAACTGTTGCTTTCCAGTTATCACAAGTTTGATTTATAAAGAATCGCACAAGTCACCTACCATGAGCTTTTGAATGTTCGCTCAAGAAGGATTTCCATCTTCATTGTAAATGCTTTCGTATTACTCGGATGTTCAGGCAAGATCATGAAGATTTTGCATAGGACTCTTAAGATTTTTCTTACTTTTCACAGTGTGTGAAGAAGCAAGTAATTATGAAAGTGTGTCCTAATGAGATATTTGATGATCTCAAATGGCTCTAGACTCGATCGTGCATTTTGGATTTTAGTGATCGGAGGCAAGAGATGAGTGCCACCATTTCAATACCAATTTATTCGGAGTGAATAAATCAATAGATAATGCGTTGTCTCCGTGTGATTAAAACAAATATCTTTTAAGAGATATCTGAGTTAGCTGAGATGGGTTGTGCATTGCATCACTGGGTCCATGATGTCTATCTTCAATATCAAGCATCATTAAAAATGATCTCAATAGCATATGTGTTGACCCAGTTTCTGCCTAAGTTGTAAGGAGGGCTTCTTTCTTTAGACCCTTTTTTTTTGGGTAAAGGGACTCCAATCCCGGTAAAATATATTCCCAAAAAGCGTTGAAGTACAATGGAATGTAGCTGCAATGCTACATTAACCTCAAGCACACAGCTTGAACAACCACTATATCATATGACATGCCATATGATAATTACATTACAAAACTAATGACTCCTATAGGAAAGAACCACCTAAAGGAACATAAACAATGAAAAAACAAACATAATGATTAATGAGAAGTGCGAGTATCCGGCTGACGAGTTCCATGGCGATCATCAATCACAATGTCTTCATCAGTCTCACTATCCGCATTAAGCACATCATTAGAATGACCAAAGCCATCCTCCCAATCAGTCCCATCATCCATTAAACCACTCAAAACACCAAAAGAGTTTTTGCTGCTCGTACCCGGTTGACTAGAATCAAGAGCCAAAGACTTGTTATTAAGAAATCCACGCTTAAGAATAGAACCAGCTTTCTTAGGAGCATTCTGAACAGTATTACCTATAGAATCATTTTTCTTAGGCTTATTCGCCTTAGAACTATCCCCTTTCTCAACAGCACGGTAATAAAGATTAATAGGTGGTTTAGTGAGTTTAATACCAGCAACCTGGAGTTGCTTATTCTTACCCTTTTTCTTTCTATTGTTCACAACCTCATAACCCTCATTATCTATCTCATTAGCTACCTTATTATCGTCCACATTAACAATCGTATTAATGACATCCTTAGGCAATTTCGGACATTCAGCATCATGATGATCAAATATACAGCACATCGAGCAGCGGGGGGGAGTCCACTCGTATTCTATACCAATATTAGCCATCGTATGTCCCTTATCCTTACCAATAGGAATAGCAACAACTAAAGAATCCTTAGGAGGATGATCAGCAGAAATCTCAATTAAAACACGTGCATAGGTACTCCTTCCCCATGAAGATAGGCACATCTCACTTGTATAAGAATCAAGAAGAATAGGCCTCCCAATCTGAGTAGTGATTAGACTAAGACCCACCTCCGAATATGCAACTATGGGAACATGATGCAATTTGACCCACACCGGTGCTTTCCTAATCTCCTCCTTCACAAGTAAAGAATCCGGAGACCATATATTCAAAATCAGTGGAACCATACGTATTAACCATGGCCCACTCTCTATAACTCTTTCCATTCCAACTTTAGAATCAAATTGAAATAAAAAGAACTCACCATGAAGTTGGACACGCTTGATTCCAAATTTCGCCCACGCTTTCTTAACATAGTTTTCAACCAAAGGAAACGCCAATCTCTTCCCTATAAAATGACCATATAATGTATGCGTCAATCGTGCCCTAACCTGATCAACCACATCGAGAGGAATAGTAACCGCTGCCCCTTCAACATGTTCTTCATTACGGAGTTCTTTTACACGTGCAACTCTTTTAGCTTGACCATGTAACATGGACACAAAAGAGGGTTTTGGAACAGCAGTTGATGGTGCAGGAGCCCTACATGGAGTAACAACCCTTGTATCACTCTGCTCGGATGGAATCGTATCAGCCATACATGGAGTAACACCCCTTGTATCATTCTGGATATCATGATCATTAGCCATACTAGTCGTTCCAACCTCCTTCAATACTGGCTGCTTGAGTGAACTTGCATCCGTATGTATCTGGTTTGAGCATTCTGTCCCATCACCATCATGTATCTCGGTCGATACATGTTTGGGCTCACCATCTGACCTTTCTGTAGTGTCACCCCCAAACGATGGAAGAACACCACTCGATTCATAATCATTAATCATGACTCCATCCTGACGCGACGAGGTAATGGAAACCCTAGACACCTCAGAAGTCTTGTCAGGACTATTTATGTGATTTGCTTGTTTTAAACGCGACATGCGCGCATGTAACCTGTCCATGTCGATCGGCGTAACAGCGATCTTCTTCTCCATGACACATTAACCAGATCGAAACACCTCTCTCTAATACACAAAACAATCAATCGAAACAGAAAAACTACCTAGGGCAAACGAAACCCTAGATCAAGGACCAATCACAGCGCACCAAACCAAACCCTAATACATAAAATAATAAGAGATTAAAAAAAACCCTAATTTCTTAAAAGGTAATAAACGGCGGCTACCAAGAGTTTTATCACTAAATCAAAAAACCGATCATAATACGAATCAAATCTTTCAACCAATCAAAGACCAGTCCCACGCATTGAAAGGATTCTGTTTGGACAACTGATTTAAATAATCAAGAATCACAAAAGAAAACAAATCAAGACAATGGTACGGTTATGATAGGTGGAAAACAGATTGGAATTAGACAGTTTGCTTAATTAAGATGAACGGAAACCATGGTGGAGGCAGCCGGAAATCACCAAAAAAGAGAGAGAAAAAATTAAGGGTTAATCAAATATATATAGTTTTGGTACAACAAATATATTTCTTTAGACCCTTTATCTTACAATTCTTTTTCATTCTTCAACCCCTTCAATGCATACCAATATGTCATAACTAGCACCTTGTTGTGATTGTTCCAGTGCTAACTTAAGTATTTGGTCGACATTCAGCTACGTTCACAATCTTTCCCCATCTTTCCTAAGGACTACTATTTCTAGCTATAGAATGTCCTTGGAAAGATTCCTCCGGTTCTGGAAGAATCATAGGACTTAACCTATCCTACCATCCTTATGTCACCACAATCTTCATCGTCGCGAAATAAATAGGTTGAGGGTAAGTAAAAATTACCATGAAATCCATTTTGATGTGGAAATCCGTTTTGCTCCCCCTTAACATATGCCACGATATTCGAAAACGATTCGCACATGTCGGATGAGCCATCACGTTAAGTCAAACCATTTTTGATTAATCATTTCCCAATTAAATCATATTTTCTCCCCCATATTAAAAATATTAACCCAATCGATGTTTTTAATATCAATTGATTTAATGAAGTTTTAACAAAGGTTTTGGGAAGAAAAATGCAAGTCCGTTTTATTTTCATGATATCGATGTTGAGATATGATACCGATTAGTAAAATGATCACAGATCCACCATATTAGAAAAAAATTGACAAGGTTGGACCTGATTGATGAGAACATCATATGATAAGGTCAAATGGTTCTTGTCGGAAAATGTTGGTCGCCTCGTCACATCTGAAGTCATCTCTTGACACCACATGTACGATTGGTATTGTTGTCTTGACACCAATTTGTAAACTTGGCACGTTCGGTATCAAAGGTTCCGAATGCTTGACAATTTCTCCCCCTCAATTATTGACCCGTGTTCTATCGAAAGAGCTGTAGTCGTTGTTTGAGTAGTCGCATCGTCGAGTATGTAGATACCAGTTGTAGATATCTATGGTTGTAGAGATGATTGCTTCATAAAAACAAGACCTCTCTTGTTTCAACAAATAAATGCACTGATGCGTACATTTATCCGTGTTAGATTGTGTTATAACATAAACACAATCCCTTACATGGTTATAAAGTAAACCATGCCCGAGAAAATTAATTCCCGTTGTGAGCCAAAGCTTTCAGGTGAAATGCTTGACTTTAATATGAAAACGAGTTGTAGTCAGAAATAACTACAAGCCATATGGGCATGTTTTATGAAATATTTACAACTTTTGTACGAACTCTATTTATGGCACCATGTCGATATTAATCAACATTTCTAAGGCCATAAATATTATCGTACCAAAAGACATGCCTTTGAAAAATAAAGTAAAAATATTTTTGGATTTTTCTAAAATTTTCAATTTTTATGGTTTTTATATGGTTTTATATTTTTGTATTTTGCTTTTGTGGATAGAAATATAAACAATATATACAGATGATCACCAAGGATACGGAGAATAGTTTACCACCACTATTCTTTCGCTTCATATGCCAATTCCTTTCGAGTCTCGGGCGAGAATGTTCTCAAACCTAGCTTGTCGGCCAAAAATTCCATTCGAGCGCGATCTAAAGCCTTCGTGAAAATATCCGCCAATTGATACTCAGATCGGACAAAGTAAAGCTCTGTCACTCCATTTTCCACTTACTCCTTGATAAAGTGGTAGCGAATGTCAATATGCTTCGACCGGGAGAATTGAACATTGTTGCAGCATAAGGCAATTGCACTCTTGTTGTCGCAGTAAATCGGAATTTTGTTGAAACCTAGACCATTGTCGGTTAATTGCGATCTCATCCAAAGAATTTGAGCACAGCAACCGGACATAGCTATGTGATGAGACTGCTTTTATACATAGTCTCATCGTCCAAAAAGGGCTTTAAATGCATTAAATATCATGAAAATGGCCAAATATATGCTTGTGTTTGTTGCTTGTGTATTTTAGGTACGGATATTGAGAAAATGACAAAAGATCACAAGAATCAAACAAAAATGAACACGGGAAACGAAGCCGCACATTGAACCAAGCCCTAAAGAAGAATTTTCCAAGACAAACCCTTGAAGATTTGAAGATTATGCAAGAAGGGTCCTCCAATATTGAAGAATTGACACTTTATACCCTTGTATCCTCATAATTACAAGATTGGTCCCTAAAGTTTGTCAATAGTGCAAAAAAGGGCCCTCCACTTTGAAGAATTGGCAATTTTAGTCCCTCAACAAAACTAAAATGTCAATATTAATCCTCCTCAAAGTCAAACATACCATGAAGGACTTCAAGTTACAAGAAATTGTTGATCCCAAACTTAGATCGATTCAACTTTATGTATACGAGATTCGATCAAGTAATACACTTAGAGAAACCTTTGTATATGTATATGACAATCTAAGTGTTATGCGGAATTAACACTTAAACAAGAACACACAAGATGTAAACAAACTTTCACTTTGATTAATGATATCAAACTTGCTTACAATGAAAGTGTTTAACGTATGAAAACTTATATATTGAACAATAACCTAAAGGTCTTCTTTTATAGACATAAGAAGCCTTGTACAATAATCTACGTATCAACTATTCTAGGTAAAGATAAATATATGCTCCTCTTATCCATGTCACTCATATTAAACAGTTTTGGAATACGACACCATAAAACCTTAAAAAACATCAATGGCTGCCAAAAAATCCCTTCTTCTCATAACCTAATTTTCTTTTTCCTTTAATCCGAATACCTTATAATGATGCTGGTTTCTCGAATAATCACTGATTATTCTTGAGTTAACAAAGTCTTTATTTGGTTGATTGATTTTAGGGTAAATTAAATTGGTTTTAATTTTCGATTTTTGCCGTCATTGTCTTTTGCGAGTGTATTATTTCTATCGTTGGTGGTTATTGTCCTTTTTTAGATCGTCACGTTACCTGGGCAAATTGATTCGTTTCGTTTTGTTTGTTTAAACAAGGATTAGCATTTATTATTTTTTAGGGTTTCGGTGGGTATTGATTTGAGTGAATTGCATTTAATCATCATTCAGTGTGTCGGCTGACCTTTCACTATTGGTATTTGTTGATTTAAGGTTAACTGTCGGCTGACCCTTCAACTGGACCCACCATTCAAAGTTGTGGCGGCTGACATATTCATGGTCGGTTGACCTTAAGGTTAACTGCATTTATTGTTCTTTGCAGCACTATTACTTGGTGGGACCAGGTTTTTGGCGGCTGACCTTTCTGGGCGGCTGACCTTAAACAATTTTCTGTTTCGCAAGTTTTTGTTTGGGTGTCGTTTTTGTTGATTAGTGTTTTTACGATCAAATAAAAAAAAAGTCACTGTTTGTGTAGGGGTTCTGTTTCGTGGTTTTTTTTTTTTGGGTAAAAGGGACTATCCCCGGTAAAATATATTACACCAAAAAACATTGAAGTACAGATGGAATGTGGCTGAAATACCACATTAACCTCAAGCTAAACGCTTGATAAACGCCTACAACGATGTATATGACATGCCATATACAATTACACACCTAAAAAAATAGAACAAAATAAAATCAAAGATTTATTCTTGTCTTCATTTAACTTTATCCCTCTTGTCATGATATAAGTATGCAGCTTCATCATAGACATTCTCAACCTCTTCTACCTCCGAATCAGATTGATTTAGAATCTCAAAGCTATTTGATGTACCAACACCACCCTCATTCCGACTATTATTCATGAAACCTGCCTTAAACGTTGCTGGAAATTCAGAATTAGAATCTAGATTATTCGTCCGTTTAGTAGGATTAATTGGAGTCACCGCAACAAGGGCCGGTCCACTCTTAGTAGAAGCACTCGTACCGGCCTTTGGTATCGATGGAACATTCTTATTATACTTGGAGATTGAACTAGCTGGTAAATTGACTTTAGGAACATAAAGAGGTTTACTACCAACCTGGAAGCCTCCATTCACGCTGCCATTAGTCTTTTTACCTCTCTTCTTCTTACGTTTTACATTCTGAAAACCTTCCTCCTTTTGCTCATTGACCTTGCTAAGATCAGCAACTTGCGTAGCCATAGGGCAAGCCGTAACAATTTTAGGACAGCACGTGTTATCATGGCCAAAAGTATAACATTGGGAGCACCGTAATGGCGTCCATTCATACTCAATAGTAACCGTCTCATTTGAATATCCAGACCCATTTGATAAAGGGACACCAAAAGTTAGCGTTTCCAATGGTTCATCTCTA
This sequence comes from Glebionis coronaria, assembly GCA_025667525.1. Classification (NCBI taxonomy): domain Eukaryota; kingdom Viridiplantae; phylum Streptophyta; class Magnoliopsida; order Asterales; family Asteraceae; genus Glebionis; species Glebionis coronaria. Next base: position 341,431,857 of record CM046877.1, read on the forward strand.
GCACTGACTTCAATCAAGCACCGTGCATAACTACTTCTTCCCCACGATTCCCTACACATGTTAGTCGTGTATGCATCAAGCATAACAGGCTTACCAACATGGGAAGCAATAATGCTTAACCCATCTTCCGAAAATACCTGAATTGGCACATTATGGATTTTAACCCACACTGGCAAACTTGTAAGTTCTTCCTTTTCCAATCTTGTATCAATTGACCATTCTTTAAGCACTATTGGAACCTTACGTATCATCCACGGGCCATTTTCAAGAACATCCTCCAACCCCTTATGCGAACTGAATTTAAAAAAGAAAAACCCTTTCGCATTTAACATGATACGAGTAAGCCCAAACTTACCCCAATTTTGTTTAACAAAGTACTCCACAACTGGGTATGCAAGCCGTTTACCAATAAAGTATCCATATAATGTGTTCTCAAATCGAGTTTGTACCTCATTGACAACTTGAACTGGCATGCAAAACTTGATACCCTCATCATTGCTCGTCGGAACCTCCATGTATCTAAAGTTAGCCTTAACATTGCTGCTTTCACTCCTCAAAGAATCCAAACCATTACCCTCCTGATTGTTACAGACAATAGGAGCTGTATTCAATGATGGCTGCATAGTTGGGGATTTCAAACCCCCGTTTCTATACGCATCATTCAGTGACGGGAATGCAGCAACTTGTGAAACCTGTGCTCCAACATGATTCGAGACCCCTTCTACCACAGCCGGGCTTATACAAACCCTAGCATCACATGGATTCATATCAGAAATCCTAGCTGTATCATTATTACTAGGCAGCACCAACTCATCATTAGGGTTTTGTACATCACTCATATTAGGAGCTGGATCCAAATCACTAATATTGTTAGCTTGAGAATGTGATTTGTTTACGCCAGCCACATTCGACATCAAAGGTATCTCAAAACTAGGGTTTTGATTCTCAGCCGACAGCGACGCAAGACCATGTCCTCTATTTTCATTATTAGACAAAGAGATCTCATGAATACTCGATTCTCTTAACCGTGCCATACGCTCCTTAAAACCCTCCCAATCAATCGGACAACCTTCATTATTCATCACACGCTCTCAATCTCAGGATACTAAAAAATAAGCCCACATAAAATAACAAACCCTAGTGACGGCTGCGCTCAAAAATTATGAACCCTAAGTCTGAATCAAACAGCCCGATAGTCAATGCTAATCACAAGGATAACACCAACAAAGGCTGCTTAAATAAAAAAACAAGGATTCACGTTTTTGATTGCAAATGAAAAAAAGGCGGCTAACCCTAATCTAATTGAATTCTAAATCTGTGATTCAGGATCAAATATAATCCTAATATATTCTTAATCAAACGATCAAAAGTAATATCAGAAAAACAATATGATCTCAGATTCAAAGAGAAGAACGAATTAGACAAGGAAGGGAGGGAGGCTGCCATTTTTAGGGTTTTGTGTGTTTTTTGCCATTTTGAATTCGTTTTCTGTTTCGTGGTTAGGGTTGTGTTTGATTGAACATGGATTCTAGCAATGAAAGTGATAAGCCATTGTTTACAGGTTGGATGGATGTGGTTAAGGTGTCTACTCTTGAGGTTTTAGTAACGCTAGAGGAGATATCTAATTTGTTTTCTATTCCTTTGAATACTGTGCGTGACATTGAAGTGTTTGCAAATGGTGTGAAGGCAAACAAATTTCCTAAATGGTCTACTTTACCAAAGGAGACCACTATGCTTTATTATAAAGCTTTGTGTGAACGCCATAAGAATTTAACTAGCAGCACTTCTTCACTCAGTTCAGGTGGTTCGAGTGTGCACTCTGCACAAATGGCTAAGGAAACATACCTTGAAGCTAAGGCTGCTACCATTAATGGTATGCAATTGTGTAATCTACAGGCGGTTTTGAAGTTATTTGGTGTAACGATTCGCACGTTTGCTGACGCGAGTGAATTTATGCATGAATTAAGAATGAAGAAACATCCGTTGTGGGAATTGATTTCACCTGATCGTGCTAAAGAAATTCTGATGTTACTTTGCAGATTTGAAGGTGATATAGTTACGTCTACTAATGGAGGTATTAATGCAGTCTCTTCTTCGTTTAATTCTGAAAATGTTTATGAAGGGGTTAATATCTCTATTCCTAGGAAGGTTGTTGAAACAGTAAATGCTCGCTACCATAACACTTTATATGGTTACTTTCTTGGTAAAAGGATTGCATTCCCTGTGGTTGAGTATTTTGCTAAGAATAACTGGGCAAAACATGGTCTTAAGCGTATCATGATGAATGAGAAAGGTTTTTTCTTTTTTCAATTTGGATCTAGTGAGGGTCTTAATGCGGTTCTGGAAGGTGGTCCGTGGATGGTTCGTAATTCACCAATTTTTCTTAAGAAATGGACTATGAAAACGAATCTTCTAAAGGAGGAACTAACTCGTATTCCGGTATGGGTTAAGTTTCATGATGTCCCGCTACAGGTATTTGAAGAGGAAGGTATTAGTTTAATTGCTTCGTTTCTTGGTAAGCTTATTATGATGGATAATTATACTGATAATATGTGCAAAGAGTCTTGGGGTCGTTGTAGTTTTGCTCGTTGTCTTATTGAGATGAATGCTGATTCGGAGTTTATAGATAACGTTACTATTGGTGTCCCTGATCTTGAAGGCCCTGGTTGTACTAAGGAGTTAATTCGAGTTGAATACGAATGGAAACCGCCTAGATGTCATACTTGTAATATTTTTGGTCATTCCGGTGATTCTTGTCCGAAAAATGTTAAACCTATAACGGTTGAAAAAGTGACAACTCATGTTGATAAAGATGGGTTCCAACAAGTGCAAAGCAAGAGGAAGAAGTACAAAGGTAATTTAGGGAATCAAGTTCCGAGAGGTGTTCCATTGAGCAAGGGTTTCCAAGCAGGTAAGACGGTTGTTTTTCGCCCAAAAACTCACTTGGATACTACAAGTACGAGTGCTGATAATAGTAGTAAGTTGCATACTAAATCTGGTCAGTTGCAGCAGTCCAGCAATCTTAATGGTCCGAACAAGGCTAAAGCTCAAATGAGCAGTGTTTCTACATCTAATAAATTTTCATCTTTGTCCATACCTGGTATTGACGAAGGGGCTCAAGTAAGCGAGGAAGATAATGAGGAGGAGGAGGGAGTCGAGGTCGTCTTTGATGAATCGGTGAATCTTCTCAATACTCATATTGGGGCAAGCACTCCTACTGGCTGATCCCATGTTGATATTTTATTATTTTCCTCGTAACTTTGTTATCGTCTTGGTTTTTGTCTAGTTTATATATTTCCAGCATTCTAGACTAGTTAATGTTTATGGCCTGTCGTAAACATTTTGTTTAACAAGCTGCCTGTAGCTTGCGGTTAATGTGGTATTTCAGCCACATTCCTTGTACTTCAACGCTTTTTTTTGGTTCTATTTACCGGGGTCATTGCTACCCTTTTACCAAAAAAAATAGGTAAAGATAAATATAGAAAATACATTGTTGTTCCTATCTTTACTAGAAGTAATCTAGAACATAATAAACGTGTAGATCATATCCTTCCATCAGTGCTTGTCTTCAATGTATCAACGCTTGACTTTGTCTTGTCAACGCTTGATCTGTCAGCGTTTGTTTTCTTCTTATCAACGCTTGTTTTACTCTTGTCAGCGCTCAAGTAGACTGGCTATATTTTATTCCCAACAATCCTCCCCTAAACTTGATATCTACTCTAGTAATCAAGTTTCTGAATAAACATTAAGCGCTAGAAGGAATGTTACAAACCTTCTCATATTGGTAATAAATAAATCTGATCAAATCTTTGGCCACGTCACTTGAATGATCAATTTCCAGCTGTGTGTTCTTTATCTTCTCCAAGACTTCCTTGGACATGAAATACTGACCATCTACAAGTAGATACTTAGCAAACTTTGTAGAACTCAAATAATATACTCCATCAGCTGAATACAATCTCCATTGAAGACCACTGAGGTCATCTTCAAGATCCTTCCAAATAGCAGGATCTTCATCTCTTGGTCCACACATTCTCTTGAATGTTGACCATAGTTTTATTGCATTGACTGAAGTGGGAGCTTCAGTCTCATACTTGGCTTCTAACAACCTCCATAGGTCTACCAAGTCTTCTCTATCACAACTTACAAACAAAGATGTAAGAGTGGTAAAAGTGTGAACCTCTTTTCCATACCTACTAGTCTTCCAAAACCCACATTCATCTTCTTCATAGCTTATAATAGGGTTTCTGGAATCAAGTGGTAACACTTGCACCATATCTGAAGCTTCTAATGGTGAGAGCTTGAGGCTCTTTCTTATAACAGCTTCACTTGGATGTAATGGATCCATATATTTGGGAAACTCAAGAGGGAATCCCTTTGTCACAGGTCTGGGAACAAACATTGCCTTCTTAAGCTCCATTTCCTCTACAATTTCTTCTTTTCTTTCATCAGAAAGAAGTCTTAGAGTGTTTTCTTCCTGCACTCTAACCCAAATGGGATAAGCTCTGCACTCCAACTCTTCAAATGTCAAACCACTCAATTTCTTATGAGTCCATCATGTTCCATGACATCTGAGTAGCATGTAGTACAACTCCCTTCTATCCCTTTTCAAATTTGAGAGAACATTGCTTGCTTTGTGTTTCAGAATGACCTTGCAATCCTTTTGTACTCTGAGAAGAATCTCCAAACCCCATATCTGATCTGAAATGGTCAAATGTGGATTCTCAATACACCTATCTTCCCAAGCATGGTACATCTGAACAACTTCTGGCATATCAAAATCAACTTGCAATTTCAACTCATTCAACTTCTCTTTGGCTAGCTCATCACCATACTCAAGTCTTTCTGGTTGTTCTATGATCATTACACTTGAGTCAGAACTAGCTTCATCACTCCCTTCTTGCTCTTCTAAAGTGACAACAAAAGGTGATTCACCCACCTTCTTTCTTTCTTGTTCCACAATTTGTGCAGCCAACCTTCTATCATACTCAATTTGTGCTGCATTCTTTGGAACAACTTCTTCTACCATAATACCCTTACCCTTATCTAATGGATCAACTGTTGGTACGGTAGATGGTAATACCTGTGAAGAAACCTCTTTGATGATGAATGATGACTGGAATACATCAACCTCATTTGCAGGTCTGTCAACGCTCAATTTTGCTTTGTCAGCGCCCAAGATACTCATGTCAGCGTTCAAAGCTTGCTTGTCAACGCCCAAATTACCTGTCTCAGCGCCTCTTGCAATTTCCTCCAATATGGCTGTAAATGACAAATTTAAGTTTGTAGGAGAGACTAGAGACGTATCAAAACCTGTCTGTTTCTTCAAACTTGTTAGGGCCTCAGCAACACCCAAAGATTCACCATCATGGGAGCCCTTATCACTCATATTTATTTGTTCATCCTCCCCTTTGGAAGATTCCTCCATCCCTCTCCTGGTGCTAGCATTTTCCAAAACAACAATCCTCTCCCTCAAGTGCTTGAGTTCAAGGCCTTGTGTACTGACAATATGTACCAAGTCTGCATTTTACTTTTGCAAGCTTATGCAGACAGCCGTCAATTCCATTAAGGTCATTGGTTCCAATCTGCCCTCTTCTAAAATGGGTATTTGACCTCCCAAGGTAGATTCATTGGGCATGGATGAGGTCTTAATTATGGTAGGACTGTCTTGGCCAGCTTCTAAGCCAGAACCAATAGTCCCAGCCTCATCCATAGCACCAACCACACTTGTGGTGGTGGTTCTCTCTACTACATGGCTAGGACCACTAGAGGAGAACACTCCAGTAGTCCTTTGGCGTTTTTGTAACCTATATTGTGTTGGGGAAGAAGATGATGTGGATTGGGTGGATGTGGGTTGGTTAAGGGGTGTTTGGGTCTGTGAAGGATTGGTGTCAACGTTTGAAATAGGCACATCAACGCCAACATTTAATGTGTCAGCGTCGAAGGGTTCTTGGTCAATTTGCATATGTTGTGGTGAAGGTAAAGGTTCAGGAATTGGGTCAATTTGGGGTTGTGGGTCTGGTTGGGGTTGTGCTGCTTCAATGACAGCAATCATAGCTGGGGTTAGGGGTAGGTCATGATGTGGGGGCGAGTTCATCTTCATAAAGATTGCTTTCTTTTGCACAGGGATCTCATAAAAATCATCATGATCCCTTGTGCAATAATTTTGCACCTCAAAAACTATTTGTAAAAATCTGGGATAAGCTAAAGTCATTTTGTTCCCTTTATTTTTACACATGCCCTCAAAAATCATTTTGGAATAATTAAATTTTTGCCCAGTAGCAATGCACACAATAGCACTTGCAATAGATCTATTGATCTCATTATGTGCAGTACACTTGGGACTCAAACATTGCAAGAGGACATGTATTAGGTACTTCCAGGCTGGGGGAAACTCCTGTTTATGATATTTATTTAAAGTTCCCTCATCAGGGAAAGGATAACCCAAAGCCCTTAGTCCTTGTTCTATTTCATGAATGGGGAGGGTGGTTATACCATCAGCATCATCAAGATGCAAAGCTTGGCGAACCAAAGCTTCAGTAACCACCCATGTTCTCCCATGAACAATAGATGATAATGTAGTCACTCTATTAACTGTTGAGGAACTAACATTGTTCCAAAACTGTTTAATATGTGTGACAGGAATGAGTGGAGCATGAGAAAGAGCATACCTAATTGGGGATGCGTTCAAATACGCCACCATTTGTGTGTATTGGGGAAACAGAGTATCATCAACTTCAAGATATGCTACCATGTTGTGTTGACTCCTGAACCCTAATTCCAAATCAGTTGGTTTAAATTTTGGTGCCATTGTTGAAAGCTGTTTGAATGATTGATAAAGATGAAGTTATAGGAGAAAATTGTGTTAGACAAGAATAATAGGTACCCTGTTTAAAATAGGAGCCAAATATATAGGAGAGAAAAATGCATGTGATTGGTCCAAAAATAGGCAAGTATTTTCAAAATGCAATCATGAAAATATTGAAAAGAAATAAGTTTATCTCATGCATTAAATGAGAGTTATCTGCTCCCAAAATTACGGCCCAAAAATATGTCAAAAAGTAACAACTGGGTAGGTCCCATTGAGTGTCAACGGTCAAAAATAACCTATCAACGCCCAACGGCTATATTCTTGTCAACGTTTGCCAAAGCCATGTCAGCGTCTAAATTGGTCACAACAACGCTTGGAAAAATACTTGTCAGCGTCCAAAAATAAAAATATTAAAAAATGAAAAATGACCTTAACAAAGTAATTTATCCTAGAGAAGATAACCAAAAAGTTGATAATTATTATAGGGTGGCAAGCACTGTCCAGTTATACACACTTGCTTATGCAAGATAGACATAACAGTCCTCTAGTGTCCCTTGCTACCAAAACTCTTAACAACGAAGTTACCTTATAAAACTCTTTGTTACTCCCAGGTAAAACCCATGATAAAATCAATCCCAAGTCTTCCAACAGACCACAACCAATTCTAGGCCAAAAATGTCTTGGCAGCATGCATAGTATATCAACTTTGCATGCTACAGTGCCTCATGATTTAGTAAAACTAACTCATACTCACCTGTGGACACAATCTAGAATTGTGATAAGAGTATCATAAGGATACCCAAAAGTCCTAAAGGTTTCTAAAACCTCCCCTTAAACTGTGATACATATGTTGCTAAAAATATGCATGAACATAAAAAATTTATGTCAAGATAGGAATTAAAAATTCCAACCATCATCCATAAACAAAAACATGCTCAAATGCTTCTCCAATGATCCATAAGCAACTCTGTATCCAATGGTATAATGCTAACACCACCTGCACACTTAGATTGAAAACCACAAAACCAACATTGTTGCTGACAACGCCCCGATAACACTTGACAGCGTTGAGGAAAGCTTTGTCAGCGTTAGACAAATATATTGCTGACAACGTCACAATAACACTTATCAGCGTTAAAGTAACATTTGTCAGTGTTAGAAAAATATAGTGGAAAATCTAAATCCTCAAAAAGACCAATAACAATGCATTATCCTGTACATACTTTTACAAAAAGACTCCAAAACACATATTATGTGAGATTGATCATTCCAATACTTGTTACCAAGTATTGAAACCTTCCAGCATCAAAAGGTTTAGTTAGTAAATCTGACACATTTTCTTCTGTGTCAACCCTATCTGGTTGTATTAAACCTTTTTCAAAACAATCTCTTATAAAATGGTGTCTAATTTCTATGTGTTTGGTTTTATAATGATGTACAGGATTCTTAATAATGCATAAGGTGTTGTTATTATCAATAAATATCTTGGTATGCATAAAATTATACCCATAGTCCAACAGCTGGTTCTGAATCCACAAAACCAATGTTTTCAAACCCGGGTCGACCCGGCCGGGTCAACCGGTTGAACCGGTTCCGGCCGAAAAAACGGGTCATATTGACCCGGGTTTCATATTTTCGAAACCCGGCTTGACCCGGCGGGTTTGGGGTGACCTGGGTCAACCCAGTTCTCAAGACCCGGCCGGGTTTCAAATTTTTCGGGTTTTTTTTGAATTTTTTTTTGAAATTTTACGTATTTGCGATGAAATTTTATTTTTACATATTATATTGGTTGGTAAACAATTTATATTTTCAATATACGTAAGTTTTTATGGTTTTTATAAGTATAATTTTGTTAATTATTAAAAATATAAAAAAAAATATTTTTTTTAGAAAACCGGGTTAACCCGGGTTGACCCGGACCCGGCGACTCGACCGGGTCAATCTAAGACCCGGGTTTTAAAACATTGCACAAAACTTGTCCACAACAAGCAGCTGCAGCCACATACTCTGCTTTAGTTGTAGAATTAGCCACCACTGTTTGTTTCTTGCATTGCCGAGATATCAACCTGCTCCCAAGAAACTGACATCCACCAGTTGTGGATTTTCTATCAAACTTATCACCTCCATAGTCACTGTCTGAATATGCAATCAGCTCCAATGGTGAATCCTTTGGGTACCACAAGCCAAGACTAGGATAACATCTTAGGTACCTAAAGATTCTCTTGACAGCATAAAGGTGACATTCTTTGGAAGTCACTTGATGGCGTACACAAACACACACAACAAACATGATGTCAGGTCTGGAGGCTGTGAGATACATCAATGATCCAATCATTGATCTATAGTGCCTGACATCCACATCTTTGCCATCTCCAATCTTTCCCCAAGGGTGTTCTCTATCCATAGGAGTAGTAGCCCTCTTTTAATGTGGAGAAAAGCCAAACTTCTTCAAGATCTCTGCCACATATTTATCCTGGGAGATGAAGATACCATCTTCTTTCTGCTGAACTTGTAACCCTTGAAAGAAGTTCATCTCCCCCATTGCACTCATCTTGAATTTGTCTGTCATGAGTTTGGAGAAATCCTCACTCATCTTTGGATTTGTAGATCCAAAAATGATATCATCAACATAGACCTGAACAAGTAGAACATCCTTACCATTCTTCTTAGTAAACAATGTCTGATCTATGGTGCCCCTTTTGAATCCATTGTCCACCAAATAAGTAGACAAAGTACCATACCATGCTCTTGGGTCTTGATGAAGTCCATACATAGCCTTCTTGACTCTATACACCTTGTCTGGTGTGACAACCCGGGTTTTGAGGTTCGTCACTTAGTTTTATTTTGTGCTAGTTACGTGTCTTTACGTGTTTATGTGCTTATTGGTGTGTATAGATTGTGGTTTGGATATCGTTTCCGGTATGGGGTACCTTGTGAGTGAAACGATGTGTGATGATTTCATGTTCATGAGTTCACATGGTAGTGACTATGAAGTGAGATGCTGTTATTTGGTGGTTTTAAGTATACGTATATGTATTATAGAAAATCGTATTTTTTACGATTTATGGTTTAGCATTTGGAGGTCTCGGATGAGGTAATTAGTCATATGGATATTTTTCGGGATGGTTTTAAGTCATTTAGGACTTAGTTATAAAGTTTATTTTAAAATTTGAGATTTTTTTTAAAAGTGTATATTTTACGTCTTTTACGGTAAAACGCGTAAAAATTGACTAGTTTTACGGTTTTGAGGTTTTGGAGGTTTTAGGAGCTGAAATAAATTAAGGTAAATTAAGGTATTGTTAATAACATAATATTAAACAATAAAAAGAAAAAAAAACGAAATTTAATGGATATGGAATGGGTATAGACGGTTGGAAAAGAAAAAAAAGGAAAAAGGAAAAAAGAGAAAAAGGAAACATTGTATTGGGCTAGGATTAGTATGGTAATTATATAAAGACTTTTATTAACTAAAAACACATCATAATCCCCTGGAGATCAAGCTTAGGTAGAATTTAATGGATAAAATTAGGGTTCTTCATAAAATTTTGGGGTTTTCATAAATCAAAGGTAAATCTTCAAATCCCTTTTCAATTAAATTGTTTTTATGTTTTCTTTAATCATCTTATGATGGATTTAGGTTAGGGTTTATTATAAAAACAGTAAATTAATGTTGTATTAATCATAATATGATGATTACATAAACTAGGGCTTGTATTTAATGGGGTTATGGGTAATTAATTAGTTAAATTTGATTAAACCCGTTTTTAAAAAATGGGCAGAATTTTGAGTCAATTGTTTTGATCATATTGGGAGTTCTACAAACTCTTATTTTACGATCCAAGTATCTCTGAAAAAGTAATTGAAGTGGCTTTCCAATGCAAGAAACGAGAACTAAATTGGAGGTGGGGAAGGGGGTCAAAAACAGGTTACAACAGTCGGAGGTCAAAACAGTTTTGTAATCAGCCTGTTTTCTTTTTAAGTTTTGGGTTGTTTGGGGTACTTAGGATTGCATTGGGATCTTCTCACGAACATGAGAGATGGTTTATATATTGTATTAAGTATCTGCACTTGGGCTAAGGTTGTGGTTTAGGGTAAGACCCCTTAATTGTAACAAACATTTTGGATTTAGTCTAGGCTGTTTTAGCTAGACTATGGATTTCTGTATTCCAAGAGTTTTATTATGTTATTTTAATAGGTGGAGTTTTGGACCTTATTGTTTATGTGGTTATGTGCTTAGGTGAGTTGATGGATTTATGTGTTATGTGTTGTATTGATTCTTATAAGTGTCATCATAGGAGGGAGTGCATTGGGGAAAGGGTAATTGTATAAGTATGGTGGCCAACATAGTTATACAAGTACCACAACTTCAATGGGTTCTCAAGTATGATTGCATGAAAGAGGGTTAGTACATGCTTGTATATGACGAGATGCAGAATTTGGGTATATGTATAATATATGGGTTTATGAAATGGCTGCCTATGATATGGCTATTGTTTTTTTTCTTTTGTGTTATATGTTTTGGGTTATAGTCGTGTTGTGGGATTATGGGGTCACATGATATGGTTTGGTTTTGGTGATGGGCCTTATGCCTTGTTGTGGCATGGTGAGATGGTGATTACTCGTATGGAAAAAACGAGCGTATAAAGCGATTGATTGACTTGACATGTATGATAACAAGTATGTTTGGGAGATTCGATAGGTAAATATATGCGGATGTATATATACTACTACGTGTTAGGTTATGGTATATGGTCGTTCACTAGTCATTATAACTTGAACGTACCTTCTGTTTGTCGTGTTTTATGGTGCTGGAGTTTGTTGGAGTTCCAACGACTTTGAATCTTTTGAAGTGTGTCTTGTGGCGTATTCTTTGAGTCTCGTATTTCACGTGTATGTTTTAAAATGGTGTTTTTGGTTTCAAGTCTACTGAAATAACTTGGGATTTCTTTTGAGATAATGAAATCTTTTGTGTTGGGTCTTGCATTTCTTTTGGTCGGTATATATTGAGTTAGATGGTTGGTTGTATTCGGTAAATAAGGGTAAGGTGTTAGAGTCGTGTTTGAAACAAGATGTAACATAAGATTTCTTTTTAATCAACACTTATATATTTCAAATTCTAAAAGACTTTCTTTGAAAGAAAGCGAAGTAAAAATTTCTTTCTACCTACATAGTTTATATAATTGAGTTTGACCGATTTATGTCATTTTTAATTATTTATACAAGGTTAAATTGAGTTTATGAAGATTTCACATACAATTATATCTGTCATTTAAAAGGATTACATTGATCACTAAGTTTATTCTTTAGTTTTTTTAAAACAACTAGTATAAAACTGATTTGGTCATAACTTGTTCGTTTTTAGAGCTTTTTGAGTGATTCAAAAGCCGAAAATTATGTACTCGGAACGTACTTTTCAAATATTCAGAATGTATAGTCATGTGAGGTCAGTATCTTGGCCGAAATTATTGTACAAATGTCGGGTTAGAGGTTGAGTTTGAATAGTAGTTTATTTTTATGATTTGGGATGCACGGGATACCTAGTTTTTGAGTTGAGTTTTGAGTTCGTCAAGAGGGTTGTTTGTAGATTGTTTGAGTCACATAGATGTGGGAGGTAATAATAAATAAATAAAATAATAATAATAATAATAAATAAAAATATATTCTTTTGGAAAGGTCGGTCTTTTGCACGGTTTAAATAATATGTCGCGGGGCATCATATGTTTTGGTTTCCATTGGGTGTTTCTTGGATTATTTTTCGTTGTCATGGGTCATTTTGAATTGATACATGTTTTGGGTTTGAGTTTTCTCTTGAGTCTTATGGTTTTTGACTTGTTTTAACCGGTGCACGTGAAATGTCGTTAGTTATCCGTTGGTTTGATTTGTTGATCGTATCTGATGGATCCAGGATGTAGTTTTGGTTTCGTATTGTTCGGGAGCATCGACGACATCTTGATCTACTCCAATCTGAGAAGGAGAGTGAGGCGAATTATGTGTTGGTTTTGGAGTGGAGTTATACGTGAGATTTTCAAGTGTGAGTTTTAGGATTAAGTGTACTATGGTGAGTAGTTAGAGATGATGGCATATCATGGAACCAGCAAGGGGCGAAGTGAAGAAGGATGAGGAAGCATTTTGGAGGCTGAAGAGGTGGATTGGATAATGAGCCGATCTTGGCATTATCGGAAGGACTGGATGAATTCGCGAAGCATGACGATACGTGGAGCAAGGATTTGGACGCGTACGAGGACGACAAAGAAAGGCGATCACTTATACGTTGCAGGAACGGAAGATTTGGAAGAACTGGATAGACTTAGTTAGTGGAGCTGGACTGTTATATCTGCCTAGAATGCTAGAGGCATTTGGTGTACGAGACGTGGAGAATGATCTATACCAACACATATTCAATCGTCTTGATTTAACATTTGGCAAAGGTTAAGTGGTGAAAGAAAATTACAAGGCCAAGTACCATCTAGGAAAGGCAAGCATGGTTGATGAGACATGGAATAAGAAGAATGAAGTGAAGCTGAGAAGAACTTGAACTATATGGATGACGTATTAGGATGGTTTGGATGAAAGATGTAGGTTGCACGAGTTGAGTTGTCTAAAGTAGAGAACACGTCAACATGTATGTTGCGTGGCTCGGACAATCGTATGGAGAAAGGGACGTATACTATACTTACTATATAGATAGGAGTAGCTTAGAAAGGGGCGATGTAAGGACGAAGTTGGTGGAAGGAATACATAATGCGGTGGAGGAATAAGTACGACGAGAGTTGGGTGATAGTCGATAGACAGACTAATTCATCTCACATTTCAAGAGGAATGAGAAGTCACGTGGTTGAGAAGTTGGAAGGATTGCGTGCGGATGTGATAATAGAGGGTTTTGCGTAAAAGTTAGCCCGATATGTATTGAATGCCTTATGAAGGATTATGGCAAGGGAAGAAACGATGGGAAGCATCACATCGTGATGTATGGTAGGAGTCGAGGAAGGAGAAGGAAGTGTGTATAGAAGCGAAGCATGAATGAAATAGGTCGAGATAGGAACCAAAGCTAGAACTTTGGTAGAGCCTAATGAGTAGAATAAAGCACAAAGCAGGCTAATACTGTCGTAGTGTGGAAAGAGAAATGGCACTGACCTATACTGATTGTTTAGGAGGCTTAGTATCGATAATCGAATGGATGAGGAGTTATAGGTGTGATGTGCCATAGGGACGAAGGGCTTGGTCTAACTGAGTTGACCGTCCTTTTGATAATGTGTATAGATCATAAGTTGATTTTGATTGGAAGAACTAATGGATATGTGAAAGACCGTCATAGGTCACTTTGTAAGGAAATTGGAATTTTTAAGTAGTTTGGGGTACGGACTGAAGGGAGTTGATGAACATGATTGGATATGAGTATATCCAGCTAACTGGGAAAAGGATAGGCAAGTGAGATATTTATACAACCTTAAGAGTTACACTGAGGGCATGGGTGATTGATTTAGAGGGAGTTAGGAAACTCATTAGCGATGGCTGAGTTTTCATATAATGATGATTATCATACTAGAAGTCGATAAATGCCATTTGAGGCACTATATGAAAGGATAGGATGAGTTGTCCCCATTGTGGACTAGAGTTGGTAAAAGAGGCTATTAATGTGGTAATGGTGTTTGTGGACAGAATGAGAGCAACAAGGGATGCTATGTAGAAAAGGAGGAAACCACTAGAGTTAGTGACAAAGTTATGTAGGGAGTTTCACCCATAGTAACGGGTTGTATGTTTTGGTAAAATGGAAGAGTTGATGTAGAGTTTTGTAAGTCCATTTATGATCTTTGGAAAGATCGGACCAGCAGCTTATGAGTATAGAATTACCTGGGGAAAATGAGTTGTATACATGATACATTTCATGTATTGAGATTGGTAAATGTTGTTTGAGAATGCATTTTGCATGTACGGTTATTCGGGACTTGTGTTAATAAGAGTCTTTGTTTTATCAAAGAGTCATTTGTGAGATTTATTGACTGTGAATGAGTTTAATTATTTTTAGTTTGTATATGTGGTATTTTGAATCTTGAACTAAGGTTCACATGGAAATGAGAGGAGTTCGTTTAGAACAAGTATCCTCATGTGATTTGTTGTTTGTGTGTTTGATCCTAAGGAGTAAATCTCGGGATGAGATTTCTATTAGGAGGGAGTGATGTGACAACCCGGGTTTTGAGGTTCGTCACTTAGTTTTATTTTGTGCTAGTTACGTGTCTTTACGTGTTTATGTGCTTATTGGTGTGTATAGATTGTGGTTTGGATATCGTTTCCGGTACGGGGTACCTTGTGAGTGAAACGATGTGTGATGATTTCATGTTCATGAGTTCACATGGTAGTGACTATGAAGTGAGATGGTGTTATTTGGTGGTTTTAAGTATACGTATATGTATTATAGAAAATCGTATTTTTTACGATTTACGGTTTAGCATTTGGAGGTCTCGGATTAGGTAATTAGTCATATGGATGTTTTTCGGGATGGTTTTAAGTCATTTAGGACTTATTTATAAAGTTTATTTCAAAATTTGAGATTCTTTTTAAAAGTGTATATTTTACGTCTTTTACGGTAAAATGCGTAAAAATTGACTAGTTTTACGGTTTTGAGGTTTTGGAGGTTTTAGGAGTTGAAATAAATTAAGGTAAATTAAAGTATTGTTAATAACATAATATTAAACAATAAAAAGAAAAAAAAACGAAATTTAATGGATATGGAATGGGTATAGACGGTTGGAAAAGAAAAAAAAAGGAAAAAGGAAAAAAAGAGAAAAAGGAAACATTGTATTGGGCTAGGATTAGTATGGTAATTATATAAAGACTTTTATTAACTAAAAACACATCATAATCCCCTGGAGATCAAGCTTAGGTAGAATTTAATGGAGAAAATTAGGGTTCTTCATAAAATTTTGGGGTTTTCATAAATCAAAGGTAAATCTTCAAATCCCTTTTCAATTAAATTGTTTTTATGTTTTCTTTAATCATCTTATGATGGATTTAGGTTAGGGTTTATTATAAAAACAGTAAATTAATGTTGTATTAATCATAATATGATGATTACATAAACTAGGGCTTGTATTTAATGGGGTTATGGGTAATTAATTAGTTTAATTTGATTAAACCTGTTTTTAAAAACTGGGCAGAATTTTGAGTCAATTGTTTTGATCATAATGGGAGTTCTACAAACTCTTATTTTACGATCCAAGTATCCCTGAAAATATAGTTGAAGTGGCTTTCCAATGCAAGAAACGAGAACTAAATTGGAGGTCGGGAAGTGGGTCAAAAACAGGTTACAACAGTCGGAGGTTAAAACAGTTTTGTAATCAGCCTGTTTTATTTTTAAGTTTTGGGTTGTTTGGTGTACTTAGGGTTGCATTGGGATCTTCTCACGAACATGAGAGATGGTTTATATATTGTAGTAAGTATCTGCACTTGGGCTAAGGTTGTGGTTTAGGGTAAGACCCCTTAATTGTAACAAACATTTAGTATGCTTAAAATCAGGAAATCTGGAATGACAAAAGTATATATATATATATATATATATATATCGAGGCCTTAACAGTAGCTTTAAGGTTAGGGCAAGTGGGAGGTGTTAGCTAACATATGTAAGGTTATGAATAGTCCTTTTACAGAAACCATGGGTATGCTTAAGTGGACATTTGACTTAAAGTTTTGAGACCTAAAAACTGGGACTGTTTTGTGTAAAATATGAACGGGATAGTTATTAAACTTAACCAAGTTAAGGACTTGTTAGGGAAGGGTAATGGGGTGTTTAGAGCTTATCAATGAGGTATTTATATGGGAATAGGCTAGATGTCCATCATAGGTTGATGAGTCATCTTAGTGATTGGTTCATGTATTGATTGCGTGTTTTTGGTTTGTTAGCTTGTTGCTAGTGCGAGGACTTGTGAAGAAGCAATCAGGTGAGTTTCATAGTCCCATGTTTACTATTGATTTTGACTTCCAGATGGGATGGAAGAGACACTGTGTTATGTTGTTTATAAATTGATGATGTGAATGTTTTTAAGGGTTGGGATGGACTTGTGGGTACATTATGTGATTAACTGCTATGTGATTCTTGTTCGTGTATAAGTTGGAAATTAGGGTTGTTGGTAAGGCGTGATGCCTTGGAAATTATGGTTGTTGGTAAGGCGTGATGCCTTGGTAATTGTGGTTGTTGGTAAGGCGTGATGCCTTGGAATTGTGATGATTGATTGAACTTGAATGCTAGTTGTTAATACATAATTGTAGCGCATTGTCCATATGTTATTGTGATGGTTGTTATTCACAGCTTGTAACTGATTTAGCGTTGGAGTCTAAACCTATGGCTCTCACCAACTTTATGTTGACGTGTTTTAGTTTCTCTTTCAGGTGATATTCTGGTTAAGCTTGAGAACATAAGTGGCTAGGATTTGGAGAGCGTAGGATATGCATTTAGAAGGAGATCCCCGTTCCTTCTTAGTTTCTGTTGTTTGTTTATTAAGTGATACTGTTGGCACCTATATGTTTGTTTTGTTTGTGTTATTTGTTTGTCTTGGGTAAGAGGTAGGACTGTTACCTACTTACCTAGACTCCTGCATTGTTGAGATATTGTCATGACATTTGTGTCACTATTTTTATGACGTTTCTTATATCATTTAGTTAACTCTATAGACACGCTATTGTTGTGATGATATCCATACGTCGTGCCCCATATTCCGCCATGGTGGGGTGTGACATCTGGATTCTCTGGATCTTCAAAACCAGGAGGCTGCATGACATACACCTCCTCAATAATTGTGCCATAGAGGAAGGCACTCTTTACATCCATTTGATAGACAGTGAAGCCCATGCAGGATGCATAGGCTAGAAAGATCCTTATAGCTTCAATCCTTGCAACTGGTGCAAAGACCTCCTCATAGTCTATCCCCCTCCTCTTGTGTATATCTCTGAGCCACTAATCTTGCCTTGTTTCTGACCACAATACCTCTTTCATCTCTCTTGTTTCTTAGAACCCACCTTATCCCTATAGGTCTGACATATCTGGGACAATCAACCAGCTCCCAAAAATCCTGAATTGCAAATTGGTGAAGCTCATCCTGCATTGCTTCCACCCAACTTGGTTCTTTGAGAGCATCAAAGATCTTCTTGGGTTCCTGTTGTGACAGAAAACAGGCAAACAAACATGCTTGTACAAGAGGGGTATCAACCTTCTTGTGAATATTGGCAATAAATCCACCAAGACCTTGATGAGATCTTCTAGTCTAAACAGGAGTCATTATATCACCAATGATTTGAGAAGTAGGGTGATTCTTCATAGTAGAAGTGAGAAATCCTCCTTCAAAAAGTCTGGTGTCTTCAATCTCATTATCCATTTGCCAATATCTTCTTCTTCAGACTCTCTTTCATCAATATGAGGATGAACCTCTTCATATAAATTAGAAGGCTCACCCTGTTCAAAAGTAGAAGAGAAAAGATGCGCAAAAGTGTTGTCAACGTCTGAACCTTGGTTGTCAGCGTTTGGGCTAACAACGCTTGAAATGTTGTTGTCAACGTTTAAGCCATCAATGTCTGAATTTGTCCTGTCAGCGCTAGATTTGCCTTTGTCAGCGCCTGAAGGACCATGCATGTTGTTATCTGGTGGTACTTGGGGACCACCATTATCTTTTCCAGCAGCAACAGCAGCAAAAGCATCTGTCCATATGGGAATTGTGACATACTCTAGTATAGGAGATGACTTTTCTGCTTGTGATCCAACCTTTTCATTAACCTGTGTACCTGAAACATCAACAACTTGTTCTTCCACAACATTTGAAGTTACCTTCACAATGTCTGGATTAGTGACAGGCATATAATTTAAAGTCCTAGATAAAGGTTCGAAGTCAAACAACCAATTTGGACCACTTTCAGGATCAGTGGGTTTACTCTCTAAAAACCTAACATGTACTCTCTCAAGAATACGTTTTTCTTTCTTAAGGTAAACCCAATATCCCTTGCTCTGCACTGAATACCCCATGAAATAGCCTTCATCACCTTTTGCACTAAATTTACCTAAGGCATCACTAGTATCAAGGACAACTACATGACAACCAAAAGGTTTAAGAAAACCAATATTAGGTTTTCTTCCCCAAAGTAACTCATAAGGTGTTTTGTTCTGTATCTTGTTGACCAATGCTCTATTTTAAACATAGCATGCTGTATTCACAGCCTCAGCCCAAAAAGCTATGGGGAAATGAGCATCAGCCAACATAGTTCTGGCTGCTTCAATTAGGGTTCTATTCTTTCTTTCTGCAACCCCATTTTGCTGTGGGGTTCTGGCAACACTAAACTGCCTAGTAATCCCTTCCTGGCACAAAAATCATCTAAAACTTTATTCCTAAATTCACCACCATTATCACTCCTAAGCATTTTAACTTCATTACTAGTCTTCTTCTCAATCTGAGTGATAAAGTCAATTAAAGTGTCAGCTGTATCACTCTTCATAGCTAAAAAGAAAGTCCAAGTAAACCTAGAAAAGTCATCTGTGA
The DNA here is from genome assembly GCA_025667525.1 of Glebionis coronaria. NCBI lineage: Eukaryota > Viridiplantae > Streptophyta > Magnoliopsida > Asterales > Asteraceae > Glebionis > Glebionis coronaria. The sequence continues at coordinate 341,451,186 of CM046877.1, forward strand.
TGACAAAGCAGTATGATTTACCATTCAAACTTTCTATATTGGTTGGACCAAATAGGTCCATATGAAGCAAGTGAAGTGGTCTAGTACTAGAGTGCACCTGTTTGGACTTGAATGAGACCTTGTGCTGCTTGCCTTTAAGACATGCAACACAAGAGTGGTCATTGTGGAAGGCCTTTTCAGGAAAACCATCAACCAAGTCAAGTCTCACAAGCCTGTTTATATTCTTAAAGTTTATGTGCCCTAGTCTCCTGTGCCATAGGTTACTCTCATCTACTGAAGCTTTAGCATAAAAACATGACATATTACTATTCATCCTAATCCCATTCAGATTCACATTATATATGTCTTTATGTCTAGGTGTTCTATAGTCAATATATTTCTCATCAGGGATCTTATAATCCTTGCTTAACACCAGGCATTCAGTATCAGTAAACAGAACTTTATTTTTGTTATCACAAACTTGTGATACACTAAAAAGATTGTAATCAAGTTCCTTTACCAAAAATACGTTTTCAAAACGCAAGTTCTTGGTGAGAAGTGTTCCTTTGCCTGTGATAGTTCCATATCCGCCTCCAAAGTATACCTTATCACCATCCTTAATGGGAGTGAAGTTAGTCAGATAATCTTCCTTCCCTGTCATGTGCCTTGAGCATCCACTGTCCCAATATCCATAATCATTGACCTGTTTTTGAATGCCCTGCACATAAAGAAAACAAGTTAGTTTTCTTTGGGAACCCAAGCCTTAGCAGACTTGGATTCATCTGGTTGTTCAACAAGAACAGACTTAGTTCTCATAACAACCCCTTGTTCATCCCTCTTTGGATGAAATACCCAGTTAACCCCAATAGGTTTTGTAATGACCTTTGAAATGTAATTAAATCTGTTGCAGGTCATTGAAATCCCATTATCATTAGGGTTTTGATCTTTCTTAGGTCTCCATGTCAAGCTTGAAGAAGCTTTAGACCCCTTACTCTGTGGTTGCAAATATTTGGGTCTAGTCACGTTTCTGTCAGCGTTGGATTTGGTCTTGTCAACGCTGAAATTACCCTTGTCAGCGTTGAACCTAGGGTTTGCTACAGAAACCCATTGCCTATTAGACCAAGTATTTGTCTTTTGAAATGGTCTTTGTCCATGAGTGTTAGACCCTCTAGTGAAGAATGGGGCATGTCTAACAACTTGTGGACTTTGCTGCACACAAGGTTTGGGTCTGACAACGTTTGACTTTCTAACAATGTTGACCTTGGAAGCGTTGACACACTTATATGCTAAATGTGAAAAGCTACCACAAGTGTAACGGGCTCTTCTAGACACAACTCTAGGTCTAGAAGAGAAGAAGCCTGTTCCATCATTACTAACTTGGCTTTTAGGTGACCTAGTTTTCCTATACATTTCTGCATACTTGACACTAGGTTTTCTAACAGTGTTTGAGCCAAGGTTAACAGCCTTACCAGTGATTGGGTTTGTAACCTTAATAGGGGTTGACTCATTAGGACTTTCACATAACAAGCCACCCTTAAAAAATAAGGTAGGGTTGGCTTTCTTCCATTCATTCAAGTCAGTCAAATTCTGTTGATACTCTTCAACTGGGGTAATGACTCTTGGTGGAGGAATGAATTCCTCCTCTTGGAGTTATGGTAAACCAGCCCAAGATAGGTCCTTTTGTTGGACACCATAGAAGTCACCAGCTGGTGGTGGAACCACAGAGTAGTCTTTCATCCCAATCCCAGTCATGTCCTTAGGATCCCTTTGTTTATTAACACATTCTCCTAGGGTTTGTGTGGCCTTATCAAATCTCTGAATTTTAAGGCCAACATTATCCTTATTTTTAATGGCCTCATCTAACTTAGCCTGTAACTCACCATTAACCCTTTCCATGATGCTCCTAATATCATTGCTAGCATTTAACTCATGTTTTAAGATATTTATTTTATCTTTTAAGTCAAATTCCATTTTCTTGTATTCAGAAACTGTCTTCTCAGTTTGAGTGAGAGCTAGTTGGTAATTAGACAGTTTGCATCTTTCAGTACTCACATCATCTAATAATCTTAACACCTCTTTGTTAAGTTTCTCAGTATTTAACCTACAACCTTTACTACAAAAAGCATCATCGTATACCTCATTATCTGATGAAGAGGAGGAGTGTGCCATGAGAGCATATTGAACATGCTCTTCTTCTTCAATCTCAGCAACCAAAGCTTTATCCTCTTCCACATCCTTAGCCAAATAGCTCCAATCCCATCCCATACCATCATTTTCTTGAACTGCAACCATGGCCTTAGGATCCTGAGCCTTAACAATTTGGCTTGAGGGTTTGCCAGCATCAAATCTTCTAGGAGATCTGCATTCCCTCATGAAGTGCCCCATACGATGACAATTGTAGCATTCAACCTTGGATTTATCAAATCCAGCAGTGTCCTTTGCATTGAAGGTCATCTTCTTCTTAAACCTTCTATTCCACCTGTTTGCTCTTATACTAGCAAGAGCCATGTTCCACTTAATATCCATCTCCTCCAAGTGCTCATCACTTATCTGCTCAAGGTCCTCATATGTAATCACTGAACCATTGGGCAAAGAAGCAATATAAGCACATACAGTATCTAGATCCAAACCAGCAGGTTTAACTCTTGGTGAGTCACTTTTGTATTTGTCAGCGTCTGAATAGGAGGCGTTGACAGGACATGTTCCAGCGTTGACACATGATGATCCAGTAACTGGATGCATGTAAGAGTCCTTCTGATTAAATTGACCTTCACTATATGAGAAGAAGGCCATATTACTGTTGGTAGACTTGCTTCCATGCTCCAAAAGGGTTTCATTCTCCAACAGCCTCAGTTTGTTGTAGATATCATCAAAAGTGGAACTTTTGTGAGTATTATTGGCAAGTATAGATCCTGCCTCAATCTTCCATGCTTCACCAAGGCTTTTAAGAAAAGTGGCATTAATGTCAACATCACCAAGTTGTGTCCCCATGAAGGACAATTTGCTTGTAATGTCAAGCAATCTGCTTCTCACACTGCTAAGTTTCTCATTAGGTTGAGCCTTGAAGACAGCATAATCATGCATGAGTTGCTTCTTCTTCTCTTCCTTAGTATCTTCATTGCCACCATATGTGTAACACCCCCAAATTTATACAACTCAGTACAGCGGAAGACTAGTTGGTGTTACGGGATAGCACATTACTCACATCATAGACAACGCATAAAAATCGCGTCGTTTAATAATAAATCATTTCCATTCATAAATATCAAAGTTACATCGGTCCCAAGTCATTACATTTCATACAAAGTTTTTACAAAGTATTTGAATGGAAAAATATGGTTTAAGTGCGGGCCATGAATTCTCGTCGTCTTCCCGAGAATTACCTTCAAGTACCTGAGATAAGACATGTTAAAAGAAAAGGTCAGCGATAACGCCGAGTGAATTCATAGAGTTTGATAAAATCCATCAATATAATATCAGTATAAAATTATTACTGAAAATCATTTTGTACAAATCATTTTGATAGGCCATAAAATAGCCAAAATCATTTTATACAAATCCTTGTAATAGACCATAAAATAGCCAAGTCATTTTATATAAATCCTTATCGAAAATCATAATATAGGCATTTGCCTTAAAAATCAGTATACGAGCCAATGTCGTAAAAACATCATACAATACGTCTTAAGACGTTGTATGAAAATAAAAACCGTTATATGATTATGGTTATGAAAAAAACCAAAACACGAACATAATATCAATAGTATGACCCTGTATTGCTAGTCAGGCAATACATCGTAATTCGGAGCGTCTATTAGTATTTCGTTAATTTGGATTATTATAAGCCGCATGACATTGTTACCTTACTAAACCAACAACGGGTAGCTAACCCGATACAAATTTTGCCCATCTAAAGTAGCGTGTCGTCACAAAGGTCACGCTATGGAAATCTTCTCATACATAAATTCGCTTACCAATCAATGTGGCACGACGGGGATCAACCGTCAAGGCGCGAACTGGGGTGATCGTCCCCAAATAGTACTATTAAATGCATAAGCGTCTACCAACTCCCGGTAGTTCACAATTCATGCTAATGGGACTTTTAGTGACATAACCTAACTTTAGTAATCCATTTAATTTCATCTATCAGGTCCTTTAATCATTTATCGGGTCATACAATCGGGTCATTCAATCATTCGGGTCCAAAATCAATAAACAAACAATCGGGACAAATGGTGTCCTAATTTTATAAAAACTAACATGTTATCTCCCTCGCGGGTTTATAAAACATTTATAAAAACATTTAAAAGAGTGCGAGGCTATGAACTCACGTTGATGTGGGAAGGCGGGTTATCGGCAATTTGGTCGTACGGTACGCGCTTCAATCATGAAAACCTAGACAAATAATACTCGGTCTTAGACTCATGTCCAAATGACTTTATAGAAATAACATTTATGTATACATATGATGATTATATACATATGATGATCAAAGTGGTTTACATATCCTCATTTACTCATTTTTGTGTTATGTGTCGATAACTTTTATACTAGTTTTCTCGTTTTACCTATTTACGTGTTTTAGGTCAAATAAGCCTATTATAAGTTATTTAACTTATTTTAATCTATTTTGTACTTATATTATCAGTACTTAAACTTTACAAGTTGGGCCCAAATGGGTTAAGCCCAATAATAAGTTTATAAATGTTTTAGTCCATTTTTGTTGTATTGTTAGTCCAATAACGTTAATTTAGTCCGTTAACGTCCGTATGTCCTATAGTTCGGGTTTTATCGGTTTTTACTTGTTATACATGTTTATTTATCAGTATATAAGTTTTATAAAGTTTACATTAGACGGGTCCAACCATCTAAGTTTTATTTAACAAAAACGTTAATTTTACGGCGATAGCCGAAAAAGTCGTAAAAATCAAGTTTATAGTTTTATAACTTATAAGTGTTATTCCACTACCATTTTTATAATTTATATACTTATTCCACCTTTTACATATTTATATAAATAGAATACAAGAGTTAGTGGGTTTTAACTTTACATTTTATACAATATAATTTTGAGTGCTTATATAATAGTATTATACTTTATTTTCCAAAATCTGATTTTTATCTTCACTTTCACCAAAACTGCCATATATTGAGTTCTACATGGAGATAGAAGCTCAAATTTTTTATCACATAAACTACATTATATGTGCTACATTTAACTCTTCTATAGCTACTGTTGAATCATCCTTTAAGTATTTTCTAAAAATCGTCCAAAACAGTAACCTCAGATTTATACCCTAAACTTGTTTTGATCATATCTCACTCATTATTTTGATTCCATTGCATGGCCAACTCTCACATGTGTACAAGACTCATAGCTTACTGTATATCAATTCTACTTCATCATTTTATCAGTTCATAACATGTTTCTTTACTGTTTTATACAGCCATGTAAATTAATCAAGATTTTAACCTTGTTTCTTATAGTTTTTCACCTTTTTAATCATATTTATCAACACCAAATCCCCACATAACATTTTTATCATCATATAATCATCATATACATATACAATAGGAAATAAAATACATGTTTACATAATCAAATTAACAAGAAGATGAGGAGGACAATCTTTATACCACCATGATGATGTAGGTTGATCAAAACATGGATTTTGATGGAGAAACTTGTGCATAGCCAACACCATCTTTAAGAACACCATTCTTCATGAATACCTTATGGAAAATCAGCCCTACTACTCCATGAAAACTCCTCTTTGGATGTTATAAGCACCACCAATCAATAGGGTTTCAAAGTGGCTTCAACATATGTGTAAATAACACATGATTTTGTGGTGGATTTTTGATCAAATGAGTGTTTTGAAGGCTATAGTGGACGGAATTTTGAGAGAGAGAGATGAGAGAAAATGGTGGTTTGCATGTTGTGTGTGTGTGGGAAGTGGTTTAGCTAACATGGTTTTGAGGTAACTTAGCTTACAATGTAAGCTCAAGTTACATGTGTAGCTTTATGGTGTACACTTGACACATAAGTGTTATTGTGGCTAGTTAGGCCGGTTTTGAGTGGGGGTGGGACAAGTGTCCCACTTGTCTCATCCCCATTAAATTACGGGTACTCCTCGATTCTAGTTTCCTCGATTTGCGTACCCTCGGGTCGTTTTACGAAAAACGTTTTTATAAATTATGAATCAACGTCACAAAACGAATCCAATAAAAATTGTTCCATCAAAAACGGAGTTCGAAAACGTAATTACGTAATCCTAAGGTTTCCGGTTTAGTCGTAAAGGACGTTAAAATAAAATCGTAAGTCCTAGTCTTTTCTCGTAAATTTGTGAGTTTATGAACCAACACAAATTTAAAACTCCAAAATAATATTCATGGACAAATTTATTTTCTGAAATGTCGGACTGTCACCAAAGACGGTGTATGTAAACGTAAGCACGTAACGTTGAATCCTCCGGTTTAAACGTAGTCGACGCTACTTCAAGACGTAAATCCAAATTTCTTCCCAAAAATAAGTGAGTTCATATTGTGTCATTAAAATAATATTTTCAAATAATATTTGAGAATAAAATATCAACCATAAACTGACGGATTGTCACAGCATTTACCCCTAAACAGGATCTTTGTCCTCAAAGATCATCTTACCTTACTACTCGCTTCTTATAGAGTTAAAGCCATGTGGGTATCTCCTCCACATTCGGTCTTTTCTCACAAGTGCAATTCATTACAATACGCGAGTTCTATCAAACATAACTACGGGAATAAGATCAGGCTAAACGTTGACTTACTTTCTCTATCCATTATGTTCATGGGTTTCTGATGAATGCAACTTTTCGCCGATCTAAGCTCTACTAAGAATAATCAGATTCTCACTTGATAGATATTCCATCAAGTTCGATTTACGAAACATAATTCACGCGGTTCTTGAAGTCCTAGGGTAGATCCAGCTTATATGCCTTTCAATCCCAACTTTTACATCATTTCAATGGTCCCATACAACGGGGACTTATATCCCATGATTTGTCAGATCATGAATTTAATATTCCAAGGTTAAAAATTGTGGCATAACTTCGCTACCCATTTGGCACTTCAAGATCTACATTTCACATTCACATAACCTCTTGCCCACTACCGGCTATCAATAATCAAATCCTAATTTCAACAATCATTTCAGATCTCGCGGGTCGGGTATTTTGCAAGGATAGGTTCGCCATCATGGGGAAACCTTAAACCTAAAAGACATGTCCAACTCACAATGGGTGTATGTCGGATGTCTTCATCTCAACTCCTGCTTACAGATGCTCTAAGATTCAGATCCTAACAAGATTCGATCTCAATCCTAATACGATGATTATCAATGATAATCCTTCCAAAGGAAAACGATTATACGGTTCATTACCAAAGGTCAATTATTCAAACATAGAACAGTGCTTATAGTATTTTGTATCGTTACTTTACCTCGTCCCTTCGATTGGGGTGGTACATAGTACTTTCATCAAGGTTCGTTCTCAACGACTTCTGAGCAAATTTCTAGAAATTCGATGTGAAGCGAGGATCTTGATATATAGATGATCGATATAGGCACACTATGTTTATATAACTTCCTTTAAATAAAAGAGTCTATTTCTTCATCAAGATTCTATCATTAACGAGAATGATATTAGCAGATTTGGTCCGTCTGTCGACGATGACCCAAATCGAATAAAATTCAGATGATGACCTTTGTAGTAGCTAAACGTTTACTAATGTATGAGGCGATGCCTGCCTTCATAATTGCCATCAGTACAACTTCTTCAGACAAAGATACTTTAAATCAGAAATGACAAGAATAGAATACTTATACTTACAAATTCCAACATAACTATATCTCACAATCCTCCATATTTAGGCAACCACAAGTGGTCTTTAAAATATTTAACGCTATCAGCTTCTCAATTCTAATGGTTCACATTAGCCGTGAAACCTTTCACTATTTATATTATCCTTTTTACAACCATTGTTTATTTTTATATTGCTCGGCAATTTATTTTGTATTACCATTATTAAGGAACATGTCCTAACTGGTTCTTTATCTTTTTTTATATAATATGTTAGTATCTATATTCACTTCTCATGATGATGTGATTATCGTGTCCATAATTCACTCAGGTATTCTTTATATATTATGCGTTAGTAATTACGTTCACCTTCCTGATGAAATAAATATCACAACCGTATTTATTCAAAATTCTTTCTTCATATATTCTATGTTTCAGTTTCGTCTCATCTATCATTTTTATCCGTTTTACTCAATCCGTCGTCTAAGGCGTCGATAATTATTATGATTAATTAAATAATTATTAGTTAATTTGTATGAAGCGTAAACGTAAAAGTTTTAAATTTCTTAGTTCGACCAATTATATAAAATGTTCACAATAAAATTTGAATTTAATTAACACGATTTTTGTTGATTTATCGAAAATTGTTATTAAGATTCGTAAATGTTTGAAAAACCTTTGTGTATACTTTGGTCAAAGTTTTCTTAGTTTGAAAATCAAAAATTGTCGTTTTAAGTTTTCAGGTTATGGTATAAATGGTTTTACTCAGTCCTTCTTAAGTTATCTTGAGGTATGCAAAAACATTTACCCCTAAACAGAAGTTTAGTTAAATGTTTTGGTTATAAGGGAATAATCCCTCAAAAGTTCTTTGTTAAAACATTTGTCAAAACATATTTCCATTTATTTTTGGTAAAATCCAAAGTCTTAAGAGGACTCTTAATTTTTGAAGAGTCAATATGCATACATCTTACCATTATTAATCCAACGGTCATTTTATGTAAAGGATTAAGTTTTTAATCCCATGTTAAATATTTAAGGTATAGGTTTTCATTGTTTAGCCAATTCAGGGCAATTTATAACTAATTATTAACTCATTCTTATTCTTATAATCAAACAAATAGTCCTGAATGATCACGAGCATGAATTTATCAAATTACAGCCTACACACGTGATTCACCAAATTTATGAATGCTACATGTGTATTGGTCAATCCAAACGACATCACGTGAAACTCGTAATATTCATTACAAGTACCGGATGTGGTGATTGGAATAGATAATCTTTTTCGCAGATGCGAATTTGATGATAACCATGCCGTGGATCAAATATTTAAAACATACACTAGAACCTTGTAAATGATCGAACAAATCTTCCATTTTGAGTTATGGATATCGTTTTCGATTGTCAATTTACTCAGTCACAGTAATCTATAAATATAAGGAAAGATAACACCATAGCACTTCAGGATGACAGGCTTGGTATAATAAAATCTTTCTCCGACAACTTTCTCAGTTGTACGGTAATTCCTTTAATTTAGATGGTGCTGACGTACAGTGCACAAGCCACAAGTGCAGCACCGGGAATATAATCAATACCAATTTTAACTTGCCTTAATGGCAAAAGTCTAGGTAATTCATCAATAAATACCTCCTAAAGTTTCGGATAACATAAACATCTTTTAGTATATTCATATTAGGTTCTTCTAGATTACAATATTTATAACTAGTTCACAACCATTCAAGGTAATATTTCAAGTCTTTATACAGGATATGGTCATCCATCAAGAATAATTTAGATCACTTTTGATAATCAACATCTTATCATTTAGGGGAATTCTATTCGAGTTCCCATCAATTAAGACAATGTCGTCATGTCATAATCAATCAATCCATTCTACCGGCATTCTCAACTTTTCAGTTTCATTACCGTCGATAAGATGTGAACTTCTCAAAAGACTAATAATAACTCATAATCCTTCACAAATTCAAGGATATATGGAGAAATAACTAACCTTAAAAGAGTAAGGTCAACACATAATCTATGCGAGAGAATTTCAAATTAGATACAAACGAAAACATTTAACGAATATGAATATATCCCATGTTTTCATAATTTGAGTACGCATTCGAAAGCTCCTCGGATCGTTACCCAGGTCATTCAAATGAAACCAAATCAAAAGAAATGATAGGAATGTCGATACATCCAATCGGGTATCAACACTCGGTAATCAGATACTTTTCCTAAGAATCTCACTACGGGATAATTGGACAAGAAAGGATTGTCAATTGTCAAATAAGACAATTTTCACAAATGAGTAAATTCGACTCAGAAGAATAAATAGTACGGGCACATATGTAGGTGTCCCTATCAATATGTCCCTATTTTGCACTTCTTGCAGATCTCATAAAATTTATTCTTTCACAATCTTTAAAGAAAATGTAGTGTATATTAATCAGTTTTATGGTGACTACTAATCAGCCTTGCATAGTCCATTCCAAATTGTATGTAGGCGCGCAACTATATACAATTTCAAGATTAACGATGCAATACACAGTTCGTCAAAATTTTATCATCATGTGTATAATAAAAACATTTTCATGCTTAATTCTTAAATAAGAATCAAAAATAAATTTTCAAAGATTTTCTTTGTCATGAAAGCAATTAAGTTTCCAAAGCGTTTCATAAACAACTTCATTTTGATATCAATCACTTATAAATCTTACCTTGAATAATCCTTATTGTGATGAAAATTAAATTTTTTCAAAGGATACCGTTTTAACTTTATAAAAACAATGTGTGATCTGCAAAAGAGTGATGAAGAGTTGTTCACCAAGAACTAACTACAATATGATAGGAAATGAGCTTAGCCAAACAATCATGAGGTTCATGACTTCGATGGCACTCAAGAATACAAAGAGAATAATCCACAACGTAACTCAAATCAAGATGAGTACTTGTTCAATGGTTGCATCACTAATGCGAACATTAGGATGAAGAAATAAAAGATAGATAACATCGATACATGTAGAATTTAGCAATCAAAGGTAGTCTTTTCATTAATCACAAACAAGTCAAATTGTACCGTAACACATTACGTGTCACTATGTCATACAATTTACAAAACTCATCCTACCAACTGATATCTCAGTTAAGTTAGGGATTTTTAAAAGATACCACAATGAATACTAATCTACAAGAGTCATTAGGTGTTCCATATGTCCCAGAAGATCCATCGGTCCCGATTCAGAAGAGGATTTCTTCAATTTATTTCTTGGACACTGGGCATCCTCATTAGTGGACAATGGCCTAGGAACAACACTTAACACAAACTAACAATCATTTAAAACCTTATAATTCAATCACAAAACATAACGACTTCTATTAATAATCTCATATTCCATATGGGTTAAATTTTACTCTATTCAAGTTTCAACCAACTTATACTCAATTCGATATTCTACCTCATTTTCCAATACTTTCATCCTTATTCTTACACCTTAATAGGGCAATAAAAGCTCGATATGATCAACACTTAATTTCCAATCCTATAGCTCTTACAACAACAATTATCAAATGAGTCACTAGTATGAAATGACTTGATCATTCAACTAGACTTCTCGGAAAGGTACTAGTGGCATGAGGCTTTTGGGTAATGGTTCCAATAACAGCCTCAAGTGCAACATTCACCCTTTCGATTCTCAATTTTAAGAATTGGGTGACAACGAATCAGATGACATCCTTTCAGGTGGTAACGTTTTGTCAAACTCCACTCTATAAGAAAAGATCGTCATGACATCGATATCAGATTTAATCTCGCCAATTCTTTTTCAATATCACAATCAACTAATATCTACATTTCTACGAATATCAACCATTTGTTGGGATCATAAATATCCGCAACTTGGTTTAGATCTAGGATAGCTAGAATTCCTACGAGAATAGCTTCGATTAATTTACTAGGGGATTTAGGGTTTCTTGTGACAATCTACGTCGTATAAATACCTCGTATAAATATCAAAACAATCATCAAACAATCATGTAATCAAATTACATCATATATATATATATATATATATATATATATATATATATATATATATATATATATATATATATATATATATATATATATATATATATATATATATATATATATATAATCCAAGTTATATTAAAATAACACTTCTCAGTCTTGGCCTTGTCGCTAACTCGGGAATTTTTCGGCACCGTTATAGTCAAAAGATTTTTAGACATTTTTAGAAAAATGTTTATAGTTAAAATATTTTGAAATGTTTTATTCAAAACCTTGGTTTTAAAAATCTTTCGTTCTCTATAACGAGAGCTCTGGTACCAAACTGTAACACCCCCAAATTTATACAACTCAGTACAGCGGAAGCCTAGTTGGTGTTACGGGATAGCACATTACTCACATCATAGACAACGCATAAAAATCGCGTCGTTTAATAATAAATCATTTCCATTCATAAATATCAAAGTTACATCGGTCCCAAGTCATTACATTTCATACAAAGTTTTTACAAAGTATTTGAATGGAAACATATGGTTTAAGTGCGGGCCATGAATTCTTGTCGTCTTCCCGAGAATTACCTTCAAGTACCTGAGATAAGACATGTTAAAAGAAAAGGTCAGCGATAACGCCGAGTGAATTCATAGAGTTTGATAAAATCCATCAATATAATATCAGTATAAAATTATTACTGAAAATCATTTTGTACAAATCATTTTGATAGGCCATAAAATAGCCAAAATCATTTTATACAAATCCTTGTAATAGACCATAAAATAGCCAAGTCATTTTATATAAATCCTTATCGAAAATCATAATATAGGCATTTGCCTTAAAAATCAGTATACGAGCCAATGTCGTAAAAACATCATACAATACGTCTTAAGACGTTGTATGAAAATAAAAACCGTTATATGATTATGGTTATGAAAAAAACCAAAACACGAACATAATATCAATAGTATGACCCTGTATTGCTAGTCAGGCAATACATCGTAATTCGGAGCGTCTATTAGTATTTCGTTAATTTGGATTATTATAAGCCGCATGACATTGTTACCTTACTAAACCAACAACGGGTAGCTAACCCGATACAAATTTTGCCCATCTAAAGTAGCGTGTCGTCACAAAGGTCACGCTATGGAAATCTTCTCATACATAAATTCGCTTACCAATCAATGTGGCACGACGGGGATCAACCGTCAAGGCGCGAACTGGGGTGATCGTCCCCAAATAGTACTATTAAATGCATAAGCGTCTACCAACTCCCGCTAGTTCACAATTCATGCTAATGGGACTTTTAGTGAGATAACCTAACTTTAGTAATCCATTTAATTTCATCTATCGGGTCCTTTAATCATTTATCGGGTCATACAATCGGGTCATTCAATCATTCGGGTCCAAAATCAATAAACAAACAATCGGGACAAATGGTGTCCTAATTTTATAAAAACTAACATGTTATCTCCCTCGCGGGTTTATAAAACATTTATAAAAACATTTAAAAGAGTGCGAGGCTATGAACTCACGTTGATGTGGGAAGGCGGGTTATCGGCAATTTGGTCGTACGGTACGCGCTTCAATCACGGAAACCTAGACAAATAATACTCGGTCTTAGACTCATGTCCAAATGACTTTATAAAAATAACATTTACGTATACATATGATGATTATATACATATGATGATCAAAGTGGGTTTACATATCCTCATTTACTCATTTTTGTGTTATGTGTCGATAACTTTTATACTAGTTTTCTCGTTTTACCTATTTACGTGTTTTAGGTCCAATAAGCCTATTATAAGTTATTTAACTTATTTTAATTTATTTTGTACTTATATTATCAGTACTTAAACTTTACAAGTTGGGCCCAAATGGGTTAAGCCCAATAATAAGTTTATAAGTGTTTTAGTCCATTTTTGTTGTATTGTTAGTCCAATAACGTTAATTTAGTCCGTTAACGTCCGTATGTCCTATAGTTCGGGTTTTATCGGTTTTTACTTGTTATACATGTTTATTTATCAGTATATAAGTTTTATAAAGTTTACATTAGACGGGTCCAACCATCTAAGTTTTATTTAACAAAAACGTTAATTTTACGGCGATAGCCGAAAAAGTCGTAAAAATCAAGTTTATAGTTTTATAACTTATAAGTGTTATTCCACTACCATTTTTATAATTTATATACTTATTCCACCTTTTACATATTTATATAAATAGAATCCAAGAGTTAGTGGGTTTTAACTTTACATTTTATACAATATACTTTTGAGTGCTTATATAATAGTATTATACTTTATTTTCCAAAATCTGATTTTTATCTTCACTTTCACCAAAACTGCCATATCTTGAGTTCTACATGGAGATAGAAGCTCAATTTTTTTATCACATAAACTACATGATATGTGCTACATTTAACTCTTCTATAGCTACTGTTTAATCATCCTTTAAGTATTTTCTAAAAATCGTCCAAAACAGTAACCTCAGATTTATACCCTAAACTTGTTTTGATCATATCTCACTCATTATTTTGATTCCATTGCATGGCCAACTCTCACATGTGTACAAGACTCATAGCTTACTGTATATCAATTCTACTTCATCATTTTATCAGTTCATAACATGTTTCTTTACTGTTTTATACAGCCATGTAAATTAATCAAGATTTTAACCTTGTTTCTTATAGTTTTTCACCTTTTTAATCATATTTATCAACACCAAATCCCCACATAACATTTTTATCATCATATAATCATCATATACATATACAATAGGAAATAAAATACATGTTTACATAATCAAATTAACAAGAAGATGAGGAGGACAATCTTTATACCACCATGATGATGTAGGTTGATCAAAACATGGATTTTGATGGAGAAACTTGTGCATAGCCTACACCATCTTCAAGAACACCATTCTTCATGAATACCTTATGGAAAATCAGCCCTATTACTCCATGAAAAATCCTTCTTGGATGTTATAAGCACCACCAATCAATAGGGTTTCAAAGTGGCTTCAACATATGTGTAAATAACACATGATTTTGTGGTGGATTTTTGATCAAATGAGTGTTTTGAAGGCTATAGTGGACGGAATTTTGAGAGAGAGAGAGAGATGAGAGAAAATGGTGGTTTGCATGTTGTGTGTGTGTGGGAAGTGGTTTAGCTAACATGGTTTTGAGGTAACTTAGCTTACAATGTAAGCTCAAGTTACATGTGTAGCTTTATGGTGTACACTTGACACATAAGTGTTATTGTGGCTAGTTAGGCCGGTTTTGAGTGGGGGTGGGACAAGTGTCCCACTTGTCTCATCCCCATTAAATTACGGGTACTCCTCGATTCTAGTTTCCTCGATTTGCGTGCCCTCGGGTCGTTTTACGAAAAACGTTTTTATAAATTATGAATCAACGTCACAAAACGAATCCAATAAAAATTGTTCCATCAAAAACGGAGTTCGAAAATGTAATTACGTAATCCTAAGGTTTCCGGTTTAGTCGTAAAGGACGTTAAAATAAAATCGTAAGTCCTAGTCTTTTCTCGTAAATTTGTGAGTTTATGAACCAACACAAATTTAAAACTCCAAAATAATATTCATGGACAAATTTATTTTCTGAAATGTCGGACTGTCACCAAAGACGGTGTATGTAAACGTAAGCACGTAACGTTGAATCCTCCGGTTTAAACGTAGTCGACGCTACTTCAAGACGTAAATCCAAATTTCTTCCCAAAAATAAGTGAGTTCATATTGTGTCATTAAAATAATATTTTCAAATAATATTTGAGAATAAAATATCAACCATAAACTGACGGATTGTCACAATATGCAACTTCAAGAGCTGCCGAAAGGTCCTTAGCAGATTCATAACCTCTATATTTATGCTGGTTCTCTTGTCCCAAAGAAATTTTCAGAATATTTAGGGTTTTCATATCAGCCCTTTTCTTTGCTATGTCTTCAGCAGACACAACTCTACCATCCTCAGGATTTTCTTTCTTATCTGCTTCTGAACATCCAGCAACAGATGCTCTTCCAGCAATAGCATTAGCAATCTTTTGGGCTTTATTGAATGTGTTTCCATATTCAATAATCTCCTAGAGAGTGTAGTCATAGATCCCCAGATATTGCTCAAAGTTGAATTTCCACAATTCAAAGTTGGTTGCATCAAGCATGGGAATCTTGATGTTTGGTAAAGGTGAGGAGGAGGAGGTTACTTCTGGATTTGACATGATGTTTTTAGGGTTTTGTGAAAATTAGGGTTTTTGGTGATTTTAGGGTTCTTGTGTTCTTTAAGATCAAAAGTTCCTCAACAAGCTCTGATACCACTTGTTGATCCCAAACTTAGATCGATTTAGCTTTATGTATACGAGATTAGATCAAGTAATACACTTAGAGAAACCTTTGTATATGTATATGACAATCTAAGTGTTATGCGGAATTAACACTTAAACAAGAACACACAAGATGTAAACAAACTTTCACTTTGATTAATGATATCAAACTTGCTTACAATGAAAGTGTTTAACGTATGAAAACTTATATATTGAACAATAACCTAAAGGTCTTCTTTTATAGACATAAGAAGCCTTGTACAATAATCTACATATCAACTATTCTAGGTAAAGATAAATATAGAAAATACATTGTTGTTCCTATCTTTACTAGAAGTAATCTAGAACATAATAAACGTGTAGATCATATCCTTCCATCAGTGCTTGTCTTCAATGTATCAACGCTTGACTTTGTCTTGTCAATGCTTGATCTGTCAGCGTTTGTTTTCTTCTTATCAACGCTTGTTTTACTCTTGTCAGCGCTCAAGTAGACTGGCTATATTTTATTCCCAACAGAAATTACAAGTTTAGTCCTTTAAAAATGTCAAAATTACCAAAAGGACCCTTAACTATGAAGAATTGGCAAAAATGGTCCCTCATAAATCATGATTTGTCAAAATCAGTCCTCCAAGAAGCTAATAAGACAAGTCAAGACCATTACCTATGAAGAAAATGCCAAAACAACCCTTCAAGAATCATGAAATGGCAAGAAATACCCTTGAAATCATTTTACAAAACCTTTTGGGGCAAAAGTGTGAAAAAGGAAACTTCATTTACAAAGGAATACAAGTTTTGGCCAGATTATTTGCAAATGGAAAGAGTTATAAAGATGGAGGCTTAATCATGGCAGACAACATAGTTACCTTAACCAGTGTCATGGTGACACGTGCCCCACTCAACCGAAACAACCAATCACCACTCAGCTTTGTGCCACATCACAATCCACTATAACCGGATTAACAACTTAATTTATTAAGTTTAAAAGTGGCGCCTAACACATTTTTAAACACTAATCCGGATCAAACACACAACTATTCACCTCAAGAACACAATTGGGTTTTCTTAATCCTGTTGTAATTAGGCCCTAATATTGTGCAGTTTTATGATTAAGGGTATTATAAACATAACCCAACCTTTAAACTGGCCACCTCATCACTCAATAGTCCCACACAAGATTCCTCTGCTGCAAAAAAGAAGAAGCTACCAAAACTACATCAGTCATCCAACGTGCATGATTCTAGCTTATTTTCTAAGCTCATTGTAAGCCATTGGATGCATTTTCACCATGCCAACTCACACAACCAGCCAAGAAGTTGTCACATGATCTTTAAAGTATTCAAACCATCAAGGGCATTTTTGGGACTTCACCAAGCATTAGGGTTTCATTTTTAGCTTTCTTAGACATTACTTGTAGCCTATATAAGGCATAGGACCCTTTACATTTATCTTTGCTCTTGAATTTTCCTTTGTTTAAAGTTCTGTAAATCCATGTTCTAAGCAATGAAATGTGTTTGAATCTTTGAAGAAAACTCAAGTGCCATTGTTATTTCCTGCTTAATATTGTTTATTGTTTGCTAAAACCTGAATCTCAAAACGTTTTCACAAGGAGTGTGCAAAAGTTTGCACATTTTCCTATAGCTTGATATTTTGCTAAGTTTCTTGGTACACCTTGGAATTCTTGGGCTATAAAGCTGATCATAGCATCCTGATATTGTGATATCAAGGTGTTGTGAAGCTTATAACTTGGGGATAATCAAGTGTGGGGTACAAGAGTTGCATTAATCAAGGCTTTATCACCTTTCTGTTTTTGATATTGGGCTTCTAACTTTGTTCCATCTTAGCAGGCTTTATTGTGGAAGCTTGTGCTTGTTCTTTTTTTGGGTAAAGGGGACTGTCCCCGGTAAAAGATATATTACACCAAAAAACGTTGAAGTACAAAGGATGTAGGTGAAATCCTACATCAAAGCCCGTTACATAGGCAACCACCACGCACATAAGCTGCGACAAACAAAAAAAAAAAAAAAACACTACAAAGGAGGACAAACCCCTCCTTATGAACTACCACAAGAATGGTCAAGGGGATGGAGGATGTTCTTGAAAATGGCCCGTGGATGATCCGTAAGGTTCCAATTGTGCTCAAAGAATGGTCAATTGATACAAGATTGGAAAAGGAAGAACTTACAAGTTTGCCAGTGTGGGTTAAAATTCATAATGTGCCAATTCAGGTATTTTCGGAAGATGGGTTAAGCATTATTGCTTCCCATGTTGGTAAGCCTGTTATGCTTGATGCATACACGACTAACATGTGTAGGGAATCGTGGGGAAGAAGTAGTTATGCACGGTGCTTGATTGAAGTCAGTGCTAGAGATGAACCATTGGAAACGCTAACTTTTGGTGTCCCTTTATCAAATGGGTCTGGATATTCAAATGAGACGGTTACTATTGAGTATGAATGGACGCCATTACGGTGCTCCCAATGTTATACTTTTGGCCATGATAACACGTGCTGTCCTAAAATTGTTACGGCTCGCCCTATGGCTACGCAAGTTGCTGATCTTAGCAAGGTCAATGAGCAAAAGGAGGAAGGTTTTCAGAATGTAAAACGTAAGAAGAAGAGAGGTAAAAAGACTAATGGCAGCGTGAATGGAGGTTTCCAGGTTGGTAGTAAACCTCTTTATGTTCCTAAAGTCAATTTACCAGCTAGTTCAACTTCCAAGTATAATAAGAATGCTCCATCGATACCAAAGGCCGGTACGAGTGCATCTTCTGCTAAGAGTGGACCGGCCCTTGTTGCGGTGACTCCAATTAATCCTACTAAACGGACGAATAATCCAGATTCTAATTCTGAATTTCCAGCAACGTTTAAGGCAGGTTTCATGAATAAAAGTAGTCGGAATGAGGGTGGTGTTGGTACATCAAATAGCTTTGAGATTCTAAATCAATCTGATTTGGAGGTAGAAGAGGTTGAGAATGTCTATGATGAAGCTGCATACTTATATCATGACAAGAGGGATAAAGCTAAATGAAGGCAAGAATAAATCTTTGAATTTATTTTTGTTCTATTTTTAGGTGTGTAAATGTATATGGCATGTCATATACATCGCTGTAGGCGTTTATCAAGCATTTAGCTTGAGGTTAATGTGGTATTTCAGCCACATTCCATCTGTACTTCAATGTTTTTTGGTGTAATATATTTTACCGGGGATAGTCCCTTTTACCCAAAAAAGAATATCCGAGGGGATGTGACATCATCAAAACCATTGACCATTGATGATGCGGTTTGAATGGCTTACCAACTCATTGGGCAAATAATTCAGGAAGAGGAGGATGAAGCACATGCTGGTGAGAAAAGAAAGGGTGATGGCAATCGTGGAGGTCGAGGTGATAATAGGCAGAATTTTAATCGCCGTCAAAATCAAAGAAGGGGGAATTCAAATGCTCTTACCAACAACACACTACACAATGATGAAAAGTGTCCTAAGTGTGGTAATAAGAGGCATGCTGGCGACTGCTGGAAGTGCCGAAATTGTGGAAAGCTAGGACCCAAAGTGGAAAAGTGTAAGAGGGGAGTCATTTGCTTCAACTGTAATGAAGAGGGTCATAAGAAATCGGATTGCCCCAAGTTGAAAAGGATTGGACCTGGAAGAAACCCCCAGGGTGGTGCTTATCAACTTGGAACGGTTGAGGTTAAGAAAGAGGATCTGAATGTCGTTACTGGTACGTTTTTACTCAACAATCATTATGTTGTTGCTTTATTTGATTCGGGTGCTGATAGGAGCTTTATATCGACTAAATTTAGTGCCCTTATTGACATTAAACCTGTTGAGATAAATACCAGTTACGAGGTGGAATTGGCTGATGGTAAATTAGTAAAAACTAATAAGCTGTTAAAAGGATGCTCTCTAAATCTCTTAAACTATTCCTTTCCGATTGATTTGATGTTAATAGAAGTTTTGATGTTATTATTGGTATGGATTGGTTATCCTTGAATAATGCTACAATTTTATGTGGAGAAAAGAAGGTTAAGATTCCTCTTAGGAATGGGACGTTAGTAATTGATGGTAATCAAGGTGAATCCCGTTTGAAAATCGTTTCATGTATTAAAGTCCAAAAGTATATCAGGAACGGTTGCGAGCTATTCTTAGCTCAAGTGACCGGGAATGAGTCTAAGGAGAAACGATTGGAAGATGTACCTACTATCTGTGGTTTTCTAGAGGTATTTCCCAATGATTTACCCGGACTTCCGCCGATAAGGCAAGTCGAGTGTCGAATCTATCTAATTCCTGGTGTTGCACTAGTGGCACGTGCGCCTTACCGATTAGCACCTTCTGAATTAAAGGAATTATCCGAACAACTCAAGGAGTTGTCTGATAAAGGTTTTATTCGACCGAGCTCGTCGCCTTGGGGAGCTCCAGTCTTGTTCGTTAAGAAGAAGGATGGATATTTCCGTATGTGCATCGATTATCGGGAGCTGAATAAGTTGACAATCAAAAATCGATATCCTTTACCAAGGATTGATGATTTACTTGATCAACTACAAGGCTCTAGTGTGTATTCTAAGATAGATTTGCGGTCTGGATATCACCAACTTCGCGTCCGTGAAGAAGATATTCCAATCACTGCATTTAGAACTCGTTATGGACACTATGAATTTCAAGTAATGCCATTTAGGTTAACTAACGCACCTACGGTCTTCATGGATCTAATGAATCGAGTGTGCAAACCCTATTTGGATAAATTTGTGATCGTGTTTATTGATGATACTCTTGTTTTTGGTAAAGGGTTTCCCCGGTAAATATATTAACCAAAAAAATGTTGAAGTACAAAGGAATGTGGCTAAGATACCACATTAACCGCATGCTACAGGCAGCATGTTAACACGTGATTATGTTATGGCATAAACACAAACTAATCTAGAACTACAATGGAAGTAAACTAGAAAGAAACCAAGATGCAAACATGAAGTCACACATTGTCTTTAGCTTCCACCAACAGCACGAAAGGAGCAAATGATATCCAAATGAGCCTGCCTCCTTAAAAAAACCTTGCCAAAGAAAACCCAGTGGGGAAAACCTTGGACAAGGAAAAAAGAGTACAACCCTCACCCGGCACTCCCATCATGAAGAACTCTAGAGCTCGGCACCCTCCATTTGTCAAGCAGCAAACTCGACCTGGCAGACAACTTCTTAAAACGAAATGAAATCAACTTCAACCGAATAGTATCACAAATAAGCTGAACAATCTGATCAACAGCCAACAGCTTTTTCTTGAAAAGTCTTGAATTACGTTCCATCCATCTAAAGTACGTAGTAGCAGCCAACACAAGACGGGCAAGGATGCTAGGACAAGACTTTCCCTTAGAAATTGGAATAACATAGGCTAAAATATCATTAATCCGAGGGGGGTTTGATGATATTCTAATCTATTCTAAGAATAAAGAGGAACATGGAGAACACTTAGGACTATCTTGAGCTTATTAAAGGATGAAAAGTTCTATGCTAAGTTTGCGAAATGTGATTTTTGGTTGGACTCTGTGCAATTTCTTAGTCCTGTGATTAACAAAGATGGAATTCATGTTGATCCAGCAAAGGTTGAAGCCATTAAGAATTGGTCTGCACCGACAACGCCAACGGAGGTGCGACAATTCTTGGGATTGGCTGGCTATTATAGACGATTCATTATAGAATTTTCTCTAATAGCTAAACCCCTGACCAAGCTAACTCAGAAAAATAAACCTTTCGTTTGGGGAAGTGAACAAGATGGAGCATTTCAGATATTGAAGCAAAAATTAATTAGCGCACCAATCCTATCATTACCCGACGGAAGTGAAGATTTTGTAGTATTTTGTGATGCATCTCTTAGAGGTTATGGAGCTGTCTTGATGCAACCGAGAAAAGTTGATAGCTTATGCTTCTAGGCAATTAAGGAAAAATGAGGAGAATTATACTATTCATGATCTTGAGTTAGGAGCTGTAGTCTTTGCTCTTATGTTGTGGAGACATTATTTGTATGGCACCAAGTGTACGGTGTTCACCGATCATAATAGCCTACAATATATTCTCGATCAAAAGGAATTAAATATGAGGCAACGAAGATGGATAGAACTGTTAAGTGATTATGATTGTGATATAAAATATCACCCGGGAAAAGTAAATGTTGTTGCTGATGCATTAAGTAGAGAGGATAGAGAGCCTATCAGGTTACGTTCTCTAGTCTTGACTGTGCACAATAATTTGCCTGTACAAATTAGAAATGCGCAAATAGAAGCCTGTAAGAAAGAAAATTTTGATAATGAAGGGTTTCGAGGAGAAGGAGATCCTTTAGAGGTTAGAGCTGATGGAGTGAGATGTTTAAGAGGTCGTATGTGGATACCTAAGTTTGGAGGCTTAAGAGATTTAATCATGTTGGAATCCCATAAATCTAAATATTCCATTCATCCTGGTTCTGATAAAATGTATCATGATTTGAAGAAGTTGTACTAGTGGCCGAATATGAAAGCTGATATCGCTATGTGTGTTCTTTAATGTTTGACTTATGCAAGAGTCGCTGAACATCAAAAGCCGTCAGGACTACTTCAACAACCAAGGTTTTCCGGCGATTTCCGGCGATTTCCGGCGCCGCCACCACCAAGGTTTTCCGGCTTAATCCTAATCTAATGAACGCCTCTCTACCTATATATTACTAATATCGGTCAATTCTGATGATGTCTTTGATTTCCATTGTGGTTTTCATTGATTTTCGCTAGATCTGCTTGTTATTGGTGTGTAGGGTATGCAATCGTTTATTATGGTTGGGTGACTGTCTAGGTGGTGGCGTCGGAATGTTTTCGTCCCATAACAGGCGTAGCGAATTCCTAACCCTAATTTTCTAGGGTTTCGTTTCTTGTGTCCTATTTTTCTAGGGTTGCTACGCCATGGGTGCTTCTGAATGGAGGATCATTCTTTTGTTTGGGGTAGCCTGGTGGTTCTATGAGGCTGCGTGTTTTTAACGAAACCCTAATCTTGTTAGGGTTCTTTTCAGGTAATGTTTTTGGTGGTTTGGTTAGCCGCTATTGGTTTGGATCTTCAATGCTGATCACCGAATCGCTATGGTTGTAGAGATTCATTTTATTTGTACGATCTAACCATGTTCATGGTTGTGAATCGGGAAATCCTTATTTTTAGGGTTTCGCTTTGGTTAGCTAATATATTCAGATTCGCTGCTCATGCCTGGTTGTCAGCACGTTGTCATGGTTTGATGCATGGCGACGGGGACCTTCGGTCCTTATGACTACTCAGGGTTTGATTGTTTTTTGGTTAGGAGGTTGGTTGATGCTGGAGATGTTGACTTGGGACTGGTCGTGGTAACGGGGAGGGGAGAGGGGAAATCTCGAAATCATTAGGGTTGTGTAGCATGTGGGTATCACGTGACCTGCATTGATATTCATTCCTATCTTCGAGTGATTTGGCATGGAAGTACCTGATAGACAGGTAAGAAGTCGTGTACGTCATAATCAATATTCTTATCATGAAGACGGAACGATGGCTTTTTAGTTTTATAAGTTGGAAACGATGTCATTTTTATTGTTTATATTAATTTTCGTGTTCCACGTATTCAGTAGTCATAAGAGTGGCATGTCATTCTTATGTAGGTGTTTTGGTTATCGCACATTATTTAGGTGCTGGTTGTAGCCTATGTAACGGGCCGTGATGTTAGGACTTCACCTACATCCGATTGTACTTCAACGTTTTTTGGTGTAATGCATTTTACCGGGGTTTGATACCCTTTTACCCAAAAAAAAAAACAACCAGAAATTCCTGAATGGAAGTGGGAGCGAATCACGATGGACTTTATCACTAAGCTTCCTAGAACATCTTCTGGAAATAACTCGATTTGGGTTATTGTCGACAGACTGACAAAATCAGCTCACTTCATTCCTGTTAAAGAGCAGTTCTCATTGGAGAAGCTGACTCGTATTTATCTTGAGAATGTTGTATGTAAGAATGGAGTGCCTGTATCGATTATTGCTGATCGAGATCCTAGATTCGCATCGAATTTTTGGAAATCCCTCCAAAGATCATTGGGAACGAATCTCGACATGAGCACTGCTTATCACCCCCAAACTGATGGGCAGAGTGAAAGGACGATACAGACACTGGAAGATATGTTGAGAGCTTGTGTGATAGATTTTGGCAAGAATTGGGATAAACGTTTGCCTTTAGCAGAATTTTCATATAACAATAGTTATCATGCTAGTATTAAGGCTGCACCATTTGAAGCTTTGTATGGTAGGAAGTGTAGATCTCCTGTATGTTGGAGTGAAGTTAGGTATACCCAGCTCACAGGACCGGAATAAATCTGGGAGACTACAGAGATGATAGTTCAGATTAAGAAACGGCTGTTGACTGCCCGAAGTAGACAGAAAAGTTACGCGGATGTGCGGCGGAAACCGATGGAGTTTGAAGTGGGTGACCGTGTGATGTTGAAAGTATCGCCATGGAAAGGCGTCCTAAGATTTGGAAAGCGAGGAAAATTGAATCCCCGCTAAATTGGACCCTTTAAGATTTTATCTAAAGTAGGTCGGGCTTACAAATTAGAGTTACCCCAAGAACTTCATGGTGTTCACAACACATTCCATGTATCTGATCTGAATAAGTGTTTATCAGTGTGTGATGAGAAATCTCGTTGGATAAGGTCCGAATTGATGAGAAGTTGCATTTTATCGAAGAACCCATAGAGGGTATAGATCGTGAGGTAAAGCAACTTAAATAAAGTCGGATACCTATCGTCAAGATCCGGTGGAATTCAAAGCATGGACCAGAATTTACATGGGAACGAGAGGATGAAATGTGGAAGAAATACCCACACCTCTTTGATTTCAATAAGAAACGGACATCAAGATGAAATGGATCACGAGGACGTTGATCCCTTTTAGGAGGAAATGCTGTGACAATCTGACATTTTCATGTAGTAAATTATTTTCTCGTATATTATTTTGAAACTTATTTTTGTGTTGGTTTATGAACTCACAATTTACGGGTTGAAATTAAGGCTTACGTACATAATTTAATATCCTTTACGACTAAACCAGAAACCCTAGGTTTACGTATTTACGTTTTTGAACTCTGTTTTTGATGAGACAGTTTTTGTTTGATTCGTTTTGTGCCGTTGATTCATAATTTATAAAAACGTTTTTCCTTAAAACGACTCGAGGGCACGCAAATCTAGGAAACTAGAATCGAGGAGTACCCGTAAATTAGTGGGGATGAAACAAGTTAACACTTGCCTCACCCCCACTATGGGCGGCCAAGGCTTAGCCAACACACCCCTTATGTGTCAAAACCACCTAAGCCTTTAAACAACTAACACAAACCATTTATCTCATTTTGATACATGCAAAAAACTCCAAACTCTCTTTACTCCTCCGCATTTCCATCCCATACTCCACCACCAAACACCCCATTCATCACAAATTTCTACCATGAATCTTGTGTTTAAGTTGCAAAAGATGAAAAACCTTTGAATACTTGTTGATTTGAGGTGATACTAACAACTAAAAAGAGGTTTTCCTTGGAGTATAGGGCTGATTTTTCTCAAGGTGTTTCATATAATTGGTGATCTTGAAGGTGGTCTTGATATTCCATAAGATTGGTTATCAAAAACCAAGTCTTGTTCTTAACCTTTCACTATATTGGTTGGTAACAAGATCATTTCTTCTATCATCTTGTTATTTTGTAAATGTAATCTGTATTTTCTTTATAAATGTATATGTATATGATGATAAATGATTATCAAAGTATTATGTGGGGATTTTGTGTTAATAGATTTAGTTAAAAAGACAAGAATCAACAAGTAAAGATGTTAAAATCTTGATTAAATTTATAGGCTGTAAAAAAGAGTAAGTAACCATATGATCACTTGGTAAATAGGCTTGGATTATTAAATATACAGTTAGATATACGATTTTTACATATGTGGTGAGTTGGCCACTCAATGGAATCATTAAAATGAGAAAGATATGATCAAAATACTATTAAGGTACAAATCTGTATAATCGGTTTTGGACGAATTATTAGGGATACTTAGAGAATGATTGAGCAGTAGCTATATCGGAGTTATTGGTAGAAAATATTATGTAGTTTGTTCTGCCCAAATTTGAGCATATATATCCTTGTAGAACTCAAGATATGGCAAGAATGGTGAAAGTGACTTTGATAATCAGATTTGTAAATAAAAGTATATAATATAAAATGAGCACTCAAGTAATATTAATATAAAATAAATATATAAAACCCACTAGCTAATAATAATATTTATAAAATGAGTTGTATACTTTGATAAATAAGTATGGGATTTTTATAAAAGTGCAAACTCAAATGTTTTCTAAAGTTATAAAACTATATATAAGTTTTACGTCTTTTCGGCTAAAACCGAAAGATTAACTTTTTCGCCAAATAAAACTTAGACGGTCGGACCCGTATAATGTAACATTTTTATAACTCATCTACTGATATGTAAGTACATTTTACAAGTAAAAACCGATAAACCCGAGCTTTATAACTTATGGACCTTAACGGGTCAAAGTAGCCTTATTGGACCATTAGCCCAACTAGTTTGGCTAAACACTAATGGACTTACTCATGGGCCTAACCCACTTGGGTATAACATATGAGTATAGGCCTGGTATAAAAGTATAAATGAACTAATATAATGTATTGGACTTATAATGGGCTTATTGGGCCTTAATATGTAAACAAGTTAAAACTAGTGTAACTAGTCTAAAAATTTACTAACACATAACACTATAATGTTATATGAAGAGATAAAAACCCACTTGATCATTATCATATTTATAATATCATCATATATACATAACCATTATTTTTAGAAAGTCAATGGACAAGATCTAAGACCGAGTATTATTTGTCTAGGTTTCCGTGATTGAAGCACGCACCATCGTCGATAACCCGCCTTTCCTAATCAACGTGAGTTCATAGCCTCGCACTCTTTTAAATGTTTTATGAAATGTTTTGCAAACCCGCGAGGGAGATAACATGCTAGTTTTGATAAAAATAGAACACAAGTAGTCCCGATGGTATGCTTATTTATATGGACCCGAATGATGCTATGACCCAATGAATGAGATAAAAAGGATTATTATTGGTTAGGTTATGTCACTTAAAGTCCCATTAGCATGAATTGTGAACTACCGGGATTTGGTAGATGCTTATGCATAAAATAGTACTATTTGGGGAAGATCACCCCAGTTCGCGCCTTGACGGTTGATCCCCGTCGTGCAACATTGATTGGTAAGAGAATTTATGTATGAGAAGATTTACATAGCGTGATTTTTGTGACGACACGCTAATTTAGATGGGCAAATTGTTTTTCGGGTTTGCGGCCCGTTGTTTGTTATAGTAAGGTAGCAATGTCATGCCGCTAGTAATAATCCAATACCAATGCAATCCTATACAATATAATGCAGTGCGATTAACGATAATATTGAGACTACAGTCTCATGGACGGTTTAAGATGTATGAGTTGAATTATATATATTGCCTGGCTAGCAATACGAGGACTCACTTCTGATAATATACTTGTGTTATGCTTTCTATAACTGTTTTATGTAACGGTTTTATTAAACTCTATGATTTCACTCGGCATTCGCTGATATAATTTTCGCATGTTTTATCTCAGGTGCTTGAAGGTAACTTGGATGGAGATCGACTCAAGTGGCCCACATAATAAAATTATTCATTCGATCTATGTTTTGTAAACTTTATGACTGTGAAACTTGGGGACCTGATGTAAACTTAAAACTTTTATTCAAATGATTGTATGTTAAACCTTGTACAACCATTTTTATGCGTTGTCTATGATTTGAGTTATTGTGCTATCCCATAACACTCTACTGACCCTTCCGCTGACCCGATACGAAATTTGAGAGTGTTAAAATTAATTCATTGGTATCACTCTTAAGAGCTAAAAATAAAACCCAACTGAATCTACTATAATCACCAGTTATGACTAGACAAAAGGTCTTATGACTAATGCTCCTTATAGAAACTGGACCAAACAAATCCATATGTAAAAGTTGCAAAGGTTTTGTCACAGTATTGACAGTCTTGGTCTTACAAGAGGTTCTATGTTGTTTACCTTTTTGACAAGCAGCACATGTGAAATCATTTTGAAAAGATTTGTTAGGTAACCCTCTAACAAAATTTCTATTCACTAATCTGTTAAGATTCTTGAAATTCACATGACCTAACCTCCTATGCCATAAGTTAGACTCATCATTAGCAGCCTTAGCTAGCAAAGATGTAATACCACCTGTTGGAGTAATAGTATGAAGATTAAAGGTGTACATGTTTTCTTGCCTGGGTACCTTAAGCAGTACTTGAGATTCTTGAGGCATCTCAAAGTCTTTTAAGAGCACCAAGCAATATGTATCTGTAAACAACACCTTGTTCTTCTTATCACACATTTGTGATACAGAAAAGAGATTGAATTCATTCAATTCTTTCACAAAGAACACATCTTCAAATTCCAACTTCCCTGTGTTGATATTCCCTTTGCCAGTGATTCTACCTTTGCTACCTCCAAAGGCTACTGGTCCACCTCTGAATTCTTCAGATTCAACAAGGAAATCTTTATTCCCTGTCATGTGTCTTGAGCATCCACTATCTACTATACCTTTATCTTTTAATTCATCAATTAGATGCCCCTACACACAAACAAAACTTATTAGTTTTTAACAGGGACCTAAGCCACATTTGGCTCGGATGTTGTGGGACCTACATACTTAAGAGTTTGATAGGTAGGTTTTCCAGTAAGACTACATACACTCTTATATTTCATGGTTCTAGTCACATAGTCAAATACATAGGTAGATTTGTTGTCTTTGTACATTTTTGGCCTAATACCTGTTTTAGCAGTACTTGCTTGAACACACGGTTTTTCACCTTTAGGAACCCACATTTGCACTGGTTAGTTGTTAGGCTTACTTCTATATGTTTTGGCTTTCTCAATTACACTCTTAGAAGTCTTGTGGAACTTTTGTTTGACAAACTTTGAACCATCGGTACTTGAGTTTGGTCTAGCAGTACTTGCAGTTCTAGACTTGCTGGTACTTGGTTTACCAGACTTCAAAGGTACTAGACCTTGTTTCATAAGTACTGCTCTAGGAACTAAGTTCTTGGTAGGGTTATTTGTAACCTTTTGAGGTTTAGCTGCCCTTTTAGAATGATCAAACTTAGTTTTGTCATCTTTAGATCTCTGTTCCCTATTAACCTGTGCATTCTTCCCCTTACTGTTTCTTGTGGCCTTTTGTGCAGCCTTTTGTTTTACCATTTTATCTTCATGTAAAGTACAATCTGTAGAATATGGATAATCTTATGAATCAATAAGGTGGGTTGAAGGTTTCTAGAGAGAGAAAGTTAGTGAGAGAAAGTGAGAGAGAGAAAGTGAGAGAGAAATATGTGTTTTTATTCAAATGAAAGTGTGAAACAATCAACAACCAACCCCTTTCCATGGTGGAAAGGGGTATTTATATCCAAGCCACTAATGGGCTTGGGCCGACCCATGACAAGCCCATGGGCCGGTTTCTTACTTAACTAAATAAGCAAACATTAACTACGAGCTATACAACATTAATAATATTGTGGAGTGACCGATACTTCTAATATACGTTAAAAACGTATTTCTAACAATCTCCCCCTAAGGGAGGTCACTCCACGTTACACAGTTCTATACCTAGCATACTATACTAAGTCTTCGTTCTTTAGCTCGTAGTCTTTTCTTCTTTTCTTTTTGTTGTGAATATGTTGATTTGATCTTTTAGGCTTTGGCTTGAGAGCATTGTTCTTTTGACCAATCACGTGCGATCTTTGCCTTCTTGTGAATCTTGCCTCCTCGTGACTCCATGTTCCACACACTTATGTATTTTGTTGAATTCTTGAAAGCTTCAGAGTTTGGTACAACGGAAGACTTCATTTTATACTTTCTTGAATTTTGCTGAACTTTGATGCAGAAAAACATAAGCATGTGGGAACGACTTTAGCTGGTACACCGCAACGCTACCGTCTTCGCAGCAACATGATAAGACACGAATGAAATGGCTTAGAACATTTCATTCTACATCGGTAGCGTTTTACCTCCGGTTGGTGAAGACCATTGGACGATATTAGATATCGTACCTGTGACGGATAGTTTCAATTAAGTAACTTCCTGACAGGATTTCGCGGGTAAACCCGTTCTCTTTATTCGACGATCACTAAGCTTGACTGCGAAAATAAAGAGTGAATCACTTGGATAAATTATCCTTGTGATTGAAGCCGTCAATTCATGAAACCTGGAACAAGTGAATTTCAATTAAGATTTTCACCATCGTTGCTTTCTAGTTATCACGAGCTTAATTCATAAAGAATCTTGCACGTCACCTACCAAGTGCTGTTTGATGTTAACACTAGAAGGATTTCCACTCGTCACTGTGAACACTAAAGAGTGTCACTCTGAGTGTTCTGGCAAGATCATATGATAATGCGTAGAGGCCTGGAACGAGTTTAAGTTCAATTAAGAATTAAACTACTGTTTCTTTCCAGTTTTTCACAAGATTGGTTCTTAAGGAACCGCACGTGTAACCTACCATGAGCTTGTTTGATGTTGGCTCAAGCAGGATTTCCATCTTCATTGTAATACTTGCGTATTACTCGGATGTTCTGGCAATATTACAAGAATACTGCGTAGGACTCATAAAAATCTCTTACTTTTCACAGTGTGTGAGAAAGCAAGGAATAAATGGAAAGTATCCTAATGAGACTTTTGATGATCTCGTGGCTCTAGACTCGATAGTGTGTTTTGATTTAGTGAGCGATGGCTGTAGAGGAGTGCCACCTTTTCAATATCAGTCTATTCGGAGTGAATAAACCAATAGATAACGTGTTGATCTCCGTGTGATTAAAACAAATACCTTTTGAGAGATATTTGAGTTAGCTGGGAAGGGTTGTGCATTGCATCACTGGGTCCATGATGCCTTTCTTCAATATCGAGAATCATTAACAAATGATCTCAATAGCATTTGTATTGACCCGGTTTCTGCCTAAAGTTGTAAGAAGGGCTTCTTTCTTTACACCCTTTATCTTTACATTTCTTTTTCATTCTTCAACCCCTTCAGTACTTACCAATACATCCTTACTAGCACCTTGTTGTGATTGTTCCAGTGCTAGCATCAGTAATTAGTCGGTACTCTGCTACGTTCACAATCTTTCTCCATCTTTCCTAGGACTTCTAACTCTATCTAGGGAATTGTCCTTGGGAAGATTCCATCGGCTCTGATGAATCATTGGACTAAAACCTATTCCTACCACCCTTTTGTCACCACATCCGTCGTGAATAAAGCGTGTTTTGGGAAAGTATAGTCACCATGAAAAATCCTTGAAAATCACTTAAGGTACTTGTGATATTGAAATCAAGAGTTTTTTACCTTAGGTGTTTTGTTCATCAAAAACGCTCCCCCTTAACACGTGCTTTACACATATTAAGTTGGATTATCGTTAAGTCTTTTTCATCTTTTAGCCAAGTATCATTTAAGTCTCCTTAATCCCATTTTCTCCCCTTATCCAAAATGTTAACCATTAATATTTGGGATATTGAATGGATTAACCGGTCTTTGGGTAAAAATGAAATCAATGTTTGGCCATAGAACATATTAATGCTCCCCCTTAAATTAATAAGGGTTAATTGTAGTGCTTTAGTATGATATATTTTGAAAGATTTAGAATCTCGTGAGAAATTCTTGAAAAATTATCATACCTTAACACTACATCAAGCCATAAAAGCACAATATTCACAAAATTTACATATTCACAATTAAAAACCAATATAGAGTGGACCTGAGATGTACGACCCATTAGATGGATCGTTGCAGTAACTTGTGGTGCACTCCATATGGTCTACCACCAACGAACCTTTCTAACTCCTCATCAATCTACGTTCCCGGAGCTTTTCATCAATCTTCTTGATCACATATGTCGCCATTTTCTGATAACCCGGATGCCAATCCTCAATCATTTCTGGTAATGACCCACCAGAATTAAGATGCTCCAATTTTCCTCTGACGTATATGAGAGTCCCATCACCGTATTTATAAAGCTCACCTACCCTCATAAACTTCATGATCCCACGACTGTTCATGTAGAAAATCCCGTAACTCGTAACGATAATGCCGGTATAGGGACATCTTGTGACATGTTGAGGTAGAACTTGATTCATTGGACGGGTCAGGTTAAGCTTCCTTTGGTAGCTTTCAACTCCCAATTGAAGATCTTCAACTCGTTTCTTGATAACAACGCTTCGTGTGAACATACGAAGTGCTGTATTCAAGGCAATGATTTCTTCACGAGTAAGATGGGTAAGTTGATCACGGGTCATCATAAGCAACATGTCTTCGATATCTTCAAGGCGAATGATAGAAAAATCTCCCTGCTGTATTGTGTATTCTCTGTCATCCTCCCTTTTTAGACGAATCTCCGTCACATGATGATAGCCATTCTTGGCTTCAGTTTTCAGTCCCAAAATACTTAAGATGCGAATATCGGATTTGACAATACTTCCTGAATTGGCTAAGCAGCAACCTCTGTACGCCCTTCGGACTCGCTCGTCCCAATGTGATGCACCTATAACAGCATACATATCATAATTACGATTTACCTTTGGGACCCAGAGTCGGTTTACCTTTTCCTCGATCCAGGGTATTGTCCCCCAATTAGCAGCTTTCAACAAGGTCAGGGAGGTTGCGTACTTGGATGATCCCTTGAGGAGATAATCAAGATCATAGGTGACAAAGAAGTCAAGAGCAATTTGATTATCTTGAGAAGGATCAAGTGGAGGTGGAGCTCTTTCTGACTCATGAAGGCCTGGCCTTTGAACGATATTAAGAGCTTTCAGGACCTCGTCAGCATAATACTCGTACTCCATGCGGCTTAACCTGGTTTTGGCGTGAATTCTCTTATCCTTTAGCGCTCTCTTCACCAAAGACGGAGTGACCGAAGATTTAAACTCATGAGCCAAAAATGCACACAAGTCTATCGGACTACGGATACGGATATATAGAACATCTCTGTCAGCGTCTGTGATTGGATCATATTTAGCAGCTGCCGTGATCCAAACTTGTGGCGGTGCAGTTTCATCAATCTCCAATGTATCCGCCCAGTCCCGTGTGCTTGACTCGGGAACATTAGATTGTGGTTCTATTTGCAGAGGAGTAGAAACATGAACACTTGCTGGTTCTGATTCAGGCATTTCGGCGGTGTCATGAACAGGCGAGTGTTGTGCAGATGCAGGTTCAGTTACTGATTCTACAATCACAGGAGCAACAAAAGAACTAACAGGATTAGTGGTAACAGGTATAGACACAGAAACAGATGTACCGGGAATCGATGACGCAGTGGCAGCATTCACATCATGGTGCCACTTGCTTCTTCCTGACTCCGTAGAGGTGGACTTTTCCTTTCGCGCAACATCTTTCTGAGACTTGGTACCAGACTTGGATGGTTTCTTTGTGCTGGCAACCTTGTCCCCCGTTTCAGGCTGATCATGTTTACCACCATCATCCTCATCATCATCCCCGTTGCTACCCTTATCACTCTCCTCATTTTGATCATCACCATCACCATCATCATCATCATCACCATCATTATCATCATCACCTTTGTCATCACCATCATCATCATCATCTTCTTCTTCTTCACCATCATCCTCCTCTTGTTCACTATCTTCCTTTTCCTCCTCAGCCAAAATGTGGTAAGGTACCACACTTCCAAACATTTTAAACAACCGATCATCCTCCAAGATAGCTTCATTGAGTGCTTTGTAGAGTGTCCGCTGAACTTTAGACTTGTCAAAAGATCCAACTTCCTTCATGCGAGCTTTGAGGATCTTCTTTAATTCAAAATTCGTTAAGTCATATGCAATTTTGTAGGCGGATTCGGAAGGGTTGGACGACTTGATCATCAAGTTATCAGCCGCAAGTTTCCTCATCTCATCACGCAGCTTTGGCATAAGGGCCTCAACAGATTCATTCACTCTCTCTAAAATAGAAGCTTCAAGTAACTCTTTCTACTCCTTATATTTATCCTTTATAACTCGAAGTCTCGTAAGTCGTGCTTCACTCTTTTCAGCTTCAGCCTGTTTCACCTGAGCAAGTTCTTCTGCGTGAGCTTTACGTGTCAATTCCATCTCTGCAGTGAACTTAGCTATCATCTCTTCTTGGGCTTTCTTGGATGCCTCTTCACTTTGCATTCGTCGAAATAGCTCTTCTCGAAGTTTATCCATTTCTTTTCTTTGACTGTCCGTGTGTTTATCCAACATTTCTGCCATTACAAATGCAGCCATTAAAGATGGTCCAGAGCTACTCTGGGAAGGTTGAAGAGGCTCGGTTGTGATTACAGTACTGAGGATGGAAGTTGTTGGAGGTGGAAGGAAAGGTAGTGGTGTTGACACCGGTCGTGTTGGTAAGGGGTTGGATTGGTGGAGGTTGAGTTACGAGAGGCTGTGTAGTCACAATGATTGTTGTAGCACCGGACTCCGTAATGGATGTCTCCTTCGATGCTGAGTAACGTTCGGGTGATCCAAACTCATTAATATCATCTGGCTCCTCGTATTCTTCTTCAACATCCATCTGTGCACCCGAACCACTACCGCCCGTGTCTCTCCTACTCTTTTCAATAGCCATCTTCATTAAATTTTTCTCAGTCTTTTGAGTTAGCTCGAGAGTAGGATCGTCATCAATATCTTCTTCATCGTGAAGAACAAGCTCGTCAGTCGTGCTCTTACCCTTCTTAGCCACAGGCTTTTTCTTCTTGGTTTTGGGTTCAGGTAAAGCTGTTTGCTTGCGTTTACCTTTACTCTTAACCGTGGTAGACGAGTCTTCTCCTGCTTGAATGCTTGCTCGTTGATTCTTGATTTCTTGTAGCATGTTCTTGTAATCAGCAGAAGCGATAATCTTATCTGTCAGGAGATGACTGGGAATAGGACCAGGGATAACAATATTTGAGTGAGTTTCTTGCCTTAAGTCCACCAGATCATCAGCATCCATTGTGTGGTGACGGCTACCTGCACGCTTATCAATAGACGCATCGTTTTCCATAAAATAATGTATGATTAGCTTTATGAACCTAGGGTACTGGTAAGCTTTAGCCTTAGTCTTAGTGTTTGTGAAGAGTTGAAAAGTAAACTCTTCCCACAACAATGATGCATAATAAATACCCATAGCTTTGAACATACCATAGAACATCTTGACGATTGGCGGACGCACAGCATCATACCCAGTCGTTTTGGGTGTGAGACATCGGCTGAGAATACCAAAAATCGCTCTCCAAGGTTGACCCACCTTGGCTGTGGTAAAATCGGACACTATCTGTATGTCCGCCATCCAATGGTAGAGAACATCTCCATGAGCTCGTTCTTGGTCGGGTTCGCTGAGAATGTTAATCTTTTGGGTGACTCCCAAAAAACAAAGATCTTGCGAAAGTCTGACACGGTGAGAGTCTGTTGCTTGTTGTCCAGGAAGAATGTGATATTGTTTGACGTCTTCTCTTTGGTTGCCCAGAATTCGTACATGTAGTCGAAGGGCACCGAAGCACTATCCCTTAGCGCATTCTTGAAGTGAGAATTGTCAAGAATGGCTGAACCTACCTTGAATCCATTGTGAGTGGAATGAGAGACCTCCTTCAACCGGTAGTTGTTTGGAATGAACTTAAGGGTTTTGGCCTCGGCAATGGCTGTTGCTCTAGAGTCTTGTATTTGTTGCACGGTTGGGTTAGCCATTGTTTCTGCTTAAGATAAAACACAAAAGTTGATACATACAGATATGAATATCATTATGAATTTATACCTAAGCATTATACATATGACATAATCCCTTAAGCTTGTAAAACACTCAGACATGCTTCATCCGGAATAAACCTCTATCCGGAATAAACCTCTATCCGGAATAAACCTCTATCCGGAATAAACCTCTATCCGGAATAAACCTCTATCCGGAATAAACCTCTATCCGGAATAAACCTCTATCCGGAATAAACCTCTATCCGGAATAAACCTCTATCCGGAATAAACCTCTATCCGGAATAAACCTCTATCCGGAATAAACCTCTATCTGGAATAAACCTCTATCCGGAATAAACGTCTATCCGGAATAAACGTCTATCCGGAATAAACGTCTATGCGGAATAACTTGTCTATGCGGAATAACCAGTCTATGCGGAATAACTTGTCTATGCGGAATAACCAGTCTATGCGGAATAACATGTCTATGCGGAATAACCAGTCTATACGGAATAACATGTCTATGCGGAATAGCAAGTCTATGCGGAATAACCGGTCTATGCGGAATAACATGTCTATGCGGAATAACCGGTCTATGCGGAATAAACGTCTATCCGGAATATTTTTCCCAAACACATGCTCATTCGGAATACACTTAGAAAAAATCTGTTTATCTGGAATAACCTAAACACACCTTATGATCGATTAATCTAAGCTAAGATGATTGTTTTAAGCATTCTAAAGGCCACCAAACTCATTCTAGTCCTATTCCATGTGAAACCCAGCTAAACCCCAAATCAATTTGACCTAATTAAATCAAACGCCCTAATCTTGATTGATTTTAATTAAAACGATTTAATTGATTGGATTAAAGGAATACATTAGACGAATAAGATGATGTTTGTACCTTGTGAGATGAATGAGACGGATTAGACGAATGATGTGAGAGCGTGTGTGATTAAGTTTGTGTGATAATGGCGGAGAGAAGAAAAAACTGAAAGAAGAAAAGAGAACAAAGAAAAAAGGAAGACGGGGGTGGTTTGACTTGGTCAAACTTTTCAAGTTTTACCCCTTTTCACTTTTAACCCCTGCAGTATCCATTCTTTGACACTTAAAGTTCTGTAACTTTTCTTTTTGTTTTCTCTTTAAGTTAAATACTCTTAGGTTAACAACCGTTAACTAAATTAACACTCGTTAGTCCTATCTCATTGTATTAACTATTCTAACCCTCACACAACTTAAGCATCGCATCCTATTAGCAAATAACTGAGACCTAAAGCAAATCCTTTCTCATTGAACAAACACAAGTCGTATTCTAAAGCAAGTCCAATCATTAACCATTTAGCCAATTAATTTTCCTCAAACACTTTTGAAAGCCGTTTTGATGACAAAGACGATTTAACATTTTCTCCCCCTTAAACGATGACCCGTTTTCTATTTAAAGAGTTGTAGTCATTGTTTAACGAGGCACATGTTGATGAAAACATTTTCCAATTAATGTCTTGAAAAGATTGATTCGTGGTGGCAATAAGATTTCTCTTATTTTGACAAATTAATGCACTGAGACGTACACTAACTCGTGTTAGACCAAGTTATAAAGTAAACTTGATCCCTTTGCATGATTTAGCTTGTAAATCATGCCCGAGAAAATTAATTCCCGTTGTGAGCCAACGTTTCCCAAGGAAATACGTGACTTTAATGCGAAAAACGGGTTGCAGTCTGAAATAACTACAAGCCATAATGGGCATGTTTTAAAAATGTGCAACTTTTATACGGACTCTATTTATGGCGCCGTGTCAATATTGATCGACATTTCTAAAGCCGTAAATATTACCGTACTAAAAGACATGCCCGATTTAAAAAACGAAAAATATTTTTGGATTTTCTTGATTTTATATTTTTTATGGTTTTGCTTGGTTTTATATTTTTTATGGTTTTTCTTGGTTTTATATTTTTGTATTTTTCTTTTTGTGGTTTATATATATACGAGAATATACAAGATCACGAACAAAGGATACGCATGAATAGTTTACCACCACTATTCAGCTGATTCTTCTGCCAATTCTTTGAGAGTCACTGGAGAGAATGATTCCATGCCAAACTTGTCGATCAAAAACTCGATTCGTCCTCGATCTAAGGCTTTGGTGAACATATCTGCCAGCTGATAGTCAGTGGTGACAAAATTCAGCTCGATCACTCCGTTTTCCACTTGCTCTTTAATGAAATGGTAGCGAATGTCGATGTGCTTTGCCCGGGAGTGTTGAACGTAGTTGCAGCAAAGGGCGATGGCGCTCTTGTTGTCACAATACATCGGGATTTTGTTGAATCCCAAACCGTAGTTAGTTAGTTGTGATCTCATCCAAAGGACTTGAGCACAACAACCGGACATGGCAATGTATTCAGCATCCGTGCTAGAAATTGCAGCACTTTTCTGCCTTTTTGAAGACCAACTAATCAATCTGTCTCCAAGGAGTTGCACAGACCCAGAAGTGCTACGCCTCGTGTCTTGACACCCAGCATGATCGGCATCTGCGTATGATATTAAAGCAATAGAGGAATCTTTCGGATACCATAGACCACGATGAAGTGTTCCTTTGAGATACCGAAAGATCCTTTTAACAGCATGTAGGTGCTTTTCAGTAGGCTGAGCCTGATACCGAGCACACATGCATACAGCAAATTGCAAATCAGGCCTGCTAGCAGTCAGATAGAGAAGGGTGCCGATCATTCCACGGTAGAGTTTCGGATTGACAATAATCCCATTCCTATCTTCATCTAACTTGGATTTCTCCACCATTGGAGTGTCCACGGGGTCACAATTTTCAAAGTTATATTTCTTTAAAGATTCTAGAGCATATTTGGATTGATTAATAAAGATGCCTCTGGGATTATGAGAAATTTGTAATCCTAAGAAAAATGAAATTTTTCCCATCATTGACATCTAAAAGCGTGTGGACATTATCTTCTCAAAGCGGTTTGACAATTCTATGTTAGAGGCAGCAAAAATTATATCATCAACATAAATTTGTACCAGTATCATGTCGTTGTCCTCCTTGAGAGTGAATAGAGTGGGGTCCACTTTGCCTTTGGAGAATCCTTCCGAAATGAGGTATATTGAAAGGAGATCATACCACGCGCGTGGAGCTTGTTTCAACCCATAGAGAGCCTTCTTAAGCTTGTACACATGATTAGGAAACTCTGTACTAACAAACCCATCCGGCTGACTAACATAGACTTCTTCCCTTAGTTCACCATTCAAAAATGCCGTCTTCACATCCATTTCATAGACGATCATGTTCATATGAGCAGCATACGCAAGGAATAGTCTAATAGCCTCCAATCGTGCAACTGGAGCAAAAGATTCTTCAAAGTCGATGCCCAAGGCTTGTTTGTATCCTCTTGCAACCAATCTAGCCTTATTATTCAAAACTTCACCCATCTCATCGAGTTTAACCTTATAAACCCACAACAAAGTAAGGATGTTAACCTTGTCAGGGAGAGGAACTAATTCCCATACTTCAAGTCTTTGGAATTCATTTAGTTCCTCTTGCATGGCTTCAATCCAAGATGATTGAGTCATAGCATGTTGCCAGTTTTTAGGTTCAACTTCGGAGAGAAATGCATCAAAATAGCAATAGAGTGCACTCTCTTGTAATTGATGGCGTGTCGAGACTGGTTGATCGAGACTTCCAATAACATTCCTAATTGGGTGATCTTTTGTCCATTTGGTGCTGTGATTTTCAAACCGAGGTGGTCTGGAGTGAACGATTGTAGGAGCTTCTTCTGAAGTAGACGCGGCTGAAGGATTTTCAGGTATCGGTATACCAAAGAATGGAAGCTCTTGTAGGTGAGCATATTCCAAATCGTGATCAATAGAATCCTCTTCAACATCATTAGGCACAAGTAAGGGTGACGATTCAGGTGTAGTTTGAGAATTACTTGGTAGAGGTGCATCCGGTTCAATGTTAATTAAAGATGCATTAGATAAAGCTTCATTAGCTTGAGCAACAACTTCAGGGATTGGAGCTATCACTACAGGTGCTGGAACTTCATCACTTGGGGGATCAAAGAATTCATCAAACAACGGTTGAAATAGTTTATCCCACTCGGGCCTTGTAGGTGGTATAAATGATGTAGAAGTAGGAAAATTGGGAACTAATCCGGAACTAATAGCACCGGTTCCCATCTCGTGAAGCGCGGGTTCAGAGCTGCGTTGCTCAGAAGCCATCGCTGTCAGCTCATCAAAATCTGCGTCTATAGTTTCTACTATCTTACCAAGACGACGGTTGTAAATTCGGTATGCTTTCTTGGAGGGTGAGTAACCAATGAAAATACCTATATCGGCTTTCGGTTGAAGTTTGCCCAAGTTCTCACTATTAATGTTTGGACAACAAAGAGCACCAAACACATGAAAGAATGAAACATCGGGTTTACGATCATGTAGAAGCTCGTAAGGTGTTTTTCCATGGCGTTTCCGAATGATAGAGCGGTTTTGGGTGAAACATGCAGTAGATACAGCTTCTGCCCACAAGAATAATGGAGCGTTCGCATAAATCAGCATAGTCCTAGCAGCTTCCATAAGCGTACGATTCCGTCTTTCAACAACATCGTTTTGTTGTGGAGTACGTGCAGCGGATGTTTCATGTGAAATACCAACTTCTTCATAGTAATCACGAAGAGTCTGGTTGACGAACTCTGTTCCATTATCTGTACGAATACGGCGGACAGTAGTATTTAAACGTACCTGAATGAATTTCAGAAAAGTGATGATAGCCTTCGGTGCTTCATCCTTTGTACGTAGAAATCTAACCCATGTAAACCTGGAGAAATCATCCACAATAACAAGGATGAATTTCTTACCGCTCACACTTTCGGTTCGCATTGGCCCACAAAGATCCATATGCAAAAGATGAAGTTTTTCTTGATTGGTGTCTTCAGCTTTGGACTTGTATGATTTCTTGGTGCTTTTCCCCCTTGAGCACGCGGAACATAAATGGTCCTTGTGAAATTTGAGCTTTGGAAGACCACGAACTAATTCGTTTTTAGCCAAATGATTAATAGCATCAAAGTTGAGATGAGATAATCTGCGATGCCATAACCATGACTTGGTCTTAGATGCTTTGGAGAGAAGACATACTGGAGAGGCGGCCATCACGTCTTGTAGGGACAAAGTATAAAGATTTGCACCACGAGACCCCTTCAACAAGTATTTTCCTTCCAAATTGCAGATGAAACAAGTATGTTGTCGAAAAGCAACCTCTAGGTTGGAATCACAAAACTGTCCTACTGAAAATAAATTATGACCAAGATCTTCTACATAGTATACCCTTGAAATCGTAACATTTCTAATCTGATATTCACCATACCCCATTATCTTTGCAATATGATCATTACCGAATTTAACCGTTCCAAGAAACTTGCTGACGAAACTTCGTAGCATCGAGCGATCTCCGGTCATATGCTTTGAGCAACCGGAGTCCAAATACCAGAGGATGATTTGGACCACCTGAAAATATCACCAGACGAGGACAATGTATAGGTTTCGGAATCTGAATGTTCCTTGTTATTAGCAGGTACAGATTTAATGATCTTAGATTTGCTAACCTTAGGTTTCTTAGATTTCCTAGCCTTCTTCCTAGTTGGTGGTGTAGATTCAAGTTGGCTTAAATCCTGAGGTATTTCTTCACTGATAGGCACTATAGTGGGGGCTGACCTAATTAAAGGGCGCGGTTTCCATACTTTAGTGCTAGTGTGCCTAATTAAAGGACGCTGAGACCTAACCTCAATGGATGCATTCCTAGTTAAAGGGCACATTTTTCCATCTAATGTAAAGGTCCTACCAGTGGGATACCATTGCCATCCAACTTGGATACGAGTTCTCGCAGTTGGCTTCCATTCAAGATCATTCCTAATGGCATTCATTTCATTCACATGATCAATAAGACACAAATCATGACGTTGGGAAAACATGCATTCATTACAATTCCAACATTTCAAATTAGAATTCACAAATGGTTTAGGCTTCTGCACAGGCACGGAGCTTTTAGTCTTAGCAACATGATTCTTTTTATTTAAATCTGACATAACATTCCTAGGGTAAGCTTCTACTTTCTTCTTGATGGTACTACTAGTGGAGGGCTTGATCTTATCTTTCTTGAGTGGCGATCCTTTAGCCTTAGTAGACTCTTTTAATCCTGTAGAAGGCAAAGTGGGAACATTAGCAACAGATTTTAAAGGTGCCTTAGTTGATGGTGCCAATGACGGTTTTGCTCCTGGGGTCTTATTGAATGGCGTTACAACAATGGGTCGATTAGTGAGTAGTATAGAACCCGGTCTACCTATATATTGCAAATTTTCTAAGCAATATTGATCTCGCTGAATATATGCATGAGCTGAATAATAGTAACTGCTTGAGGGATCTAACGCATACAAATCATCTAAAATATCCCTAACAAGGTCCACGTGCTTAATTGCATTCATCATATAAACATCGTAAGTATCCGGATTTTGCTTATGGCGCGGGTTCTTATATAGCACTACTGAATTGGTTGATGGAGCACTAGAGGACGGTGCAGAGTTGGTAGCTAAGTTATTAACAACTTCTTGTCGGGTGAGAAGAAGTGTCTCCTTTAACTCGGCCAAAACCATGTTTTTGTCAATGAGCTTGATATTTAAGTCAGAGATTTCCTCACACTTTTGGTTCAGTTGTTCAACATAAGATTGTTGTTGTGCTGCATTAAAAGCTAAGCGTTCTTCTATTGAACCATAAAGAGCGGATAGTCCCTGTCTTGCCCGATTCATCTCCCCTAGAATAGACGAAAGTCTAATTTCTAAGTCCTGGTTTTTAGACTCTGCAGCCTCTAGTTCCAATTTTAGTGTTTCATTCGATGACACATCTCTCTTTAATCTCATAATCTCTTCCTCTAATGCCTTAACTATCTCAATCATCTTGTCACTCATCTCAACACTGTTTTCACAACCATTTGTTATCAAAAGATCCTCATTTTGAGTTTGCTGTTTTAATTCTAAAGATATACAATGTTGTTCAAGTTGATTAAAGCGTTTTGTAAGTAAATTGTAAGAATCTTGAAGCTTTAAAAAATCAGCGTTAGACTCGTGACAAGAATGATTATCTACCTCATTTACAGTATCAGCAACATTTACAGAGAGATCATGCACATCATCACATATATTCACAGGATCACAGTTATTCATAGCGGATGTAAGCTCATTCGAATAATTAACATTCACAGTAGTAAGCACATCACACGAAATTACTTGGGACACGAATCGGTCATACTCGAATAAAATCTTTTCCTTTTCAATTAATTGTAGTTCGTAAGCGGTGTCCATTTCATAAAACACTTTTTGAACTTCTTTAATTTCAAACTCGAGATTTTCCGAAAGAGATGCAAAACTTCCTTTTAGACTTTCGACAAACGGATTGATCTCATTCTTAAACACCTCGTTCATGTGTTCGAAAGCCCATTCTCCGGCGTTTAGACCATTTGAAGTCGTACATTCCCGGATGACCTTGTCAAAACTAGCAAAGTATTGATTAATCTCTTGCAAGTTTATCCATACAGTGCTAACAGGTGGAAGATCCTTTGGAATTTCCTTAGGTTCTTCCATTTTGACAAGTGTAGGAAGTGTACCAGGGTTTTCTTCATTTAACATGTAGGTTGGTGCTGTGATGAGGTCTTTATCCATATGGAAGCGAATTCTAAAGTCCGTTTTTGCAAGCGCCTGATTCATTTTAAAATAATCACACTGGGGATATTTTGCAAAGTTGTATGACCGATTCTCATCAACTAGATCCTTATTTGTGCGATCATCGAAAATAACAATCGGATCTAAGACCAATCCTAATTGGGTTGCATTATAAAGTATTGGATTATGGATAAAAGCTTGTCTTTCATACCGTGGGTTGGGGGGAAGATCTTTTTGACGCGATAAGTTAAATTCTCAAAACGATGCGTCAAATAAGTGCACTAGTTGAGAGGCAGCGTAGTGTCTTAAAAGCAAATAATCTTAACTTCTAATCTTATTAGCCGCATTAATTTCCATTTCATTCTTTTTAGACTCGAGTAATTCAAAATCCGTTTGAAGTTTGTGAAAATTAGTGACCACTAACTCTTTTTCTTTAAGTTCGTTGGAAAGATCTGCTCTTAAGGTTTCAATTTCTTTCAAATGACCCATTTGTTTGTTTCGAAAATGATCATATTCGGGATTTGTTAGAACATTGGATGAAGGAACTA
This sequence comes from Glebionis coronaria, assembly GCA_025667525.1. Lineage (NCBI taxonomy): Eukaryota > Viridiplantae > Streptophyta > Magnoliopsida > Asterales > Asteraceae > Glebionis > Glebionis coronaria. The sequence goes on from CM046877.1 coordinate 341,495,416, forward strand.
ATTCCAAAGTTTGAACTTTTTCGTTGCACAAGGCAAGCTCAGCAGACAAATTCTTATTCTTAGCTAGGGTTTCTAATAGTGCAGTATTCATTTGGCTAAGTAATTTTGCAGGAACCATGACCAAATCTTGTTAAGCAGGAATATGCGTATGCGAAATGGCTCCCGGTTGTGATTCACTCAAAGTCTGGGGACTCACATTGATATTACTATCATTGATTGTCTCCTCATTTGAAAGACTCACCACCGAAGACTCATTCGGATCAGCACCCTCTTGCCCAACTTGATGTGGTTGAATACTAGTATCAGTGGTATTAGTAAGTACCTCAGATATTTTATCTGACCCAAAGCTAGAGATAGTTGCCATAAGAGCTGCCTGAGCAGATTGAAGATCATCACAGTCTGAATCGTAAGCATCCAGATCATCTGCTTGGTATGCTGCATTCTGTGTAGTGACAACTTCTTGTTCCGCAATCCCTGGATCAGCAAGAAATGCAAGCTCCTCTTCATCAAGTTCCTGTCCTTGTGCCTGAGCGTTCACCAAATAAATCTTCTCTGCAAACCATTGACCATCCCTTCTCCTTTTGGGTTTTGCACAATCCCTGGACATGTGACCTTCTTCCTTACAGTTGTAGCATGTAATCATTCTCAACTTGCCTGTGGAATTAGCCCGTAGAGGAGTGTTGACCATTGGAGCAGGATTGACCATGCGTGCATTGGTGGTTGATGTAGTGGGTCTCCCTTGATAAGGTTGAATAGGTTGAACCCTTACCCTGACATTCTCAATGGTAGCTTGTTGTCTAGAATTGGATGAATTCCTCAGCTGATTGTTAGTAGGAGCTGGTCCTCTAAACCCTCGTTTGCTCAATGTCCTTGTGAGATAAGCAGACATAGTGACTAACACTTCAACTAGGTCAGTTCCTTGTTTGAATTAAGGAATGGGAACTTCATCATTATCACAATACAATGCTTGGTCTTGTTGAGCGGCATAAGCACTAGAAGGAATACACATGTGGTCAGAATAACTTGATGGATATGCTGCATTTTCTTGATAAGAAGAGTATGATGACTGAGCATAAGGTGCAATGCTTGCTGGTGAATATGGGTGAGGTTGTGAGGCATATTGTGATGCTTGTGGTTCTCTCTGAGACGAAGGTGCATTAAACCGATATTGTTGCTGATGTGAGGTGGGTGGTTGAGGTAGAATCGAATATTGGGGGAAGCTTGGAGTCATGTACGATGATGGATGATAGGCTTGGTGTCCCATGATATAAGGAGTGTTGTTGTATGACAGGCTTGGTTGATTTGCCATCAAAGCTAAAGAATCAGGGTACATACCTCGAGGCAAACGGTGCATGATCACGTGCTTCTCATGCTGCTGGAAAAAAGCATAGAGTTGATCCAAATTGCACTTATGCAAATCCCTAGTTAACTTAACATCAGTAATATACTCACCCCATTCAGCTTGAGGTAAAGTATTCAAAAACTTGGTGTTAACCTGGAATGGAGCAATCACGAGATTGTATACATTCAAATCATTCATGAGAGTAGTGAATCTGAAGTAGTAGTCGTGAAGCGTTTCCCCAGGACTGTACGTGAATCTATCAAACAGATCATACAACTGACATTCCCGTTCCTATTTAGTAAGAGACGTACCTTGTAGCAAAACCTTTAGACGTTCCCATAAATCCTTTGCAACCGTATATTGACTTACCATTCGATAGATGTCATGTGGAAGAGCTTGGAGAATGGTTTGAAGAGCCTTTTCGTCTGCATCGGCTATAAGTTGTTGAGCTGGTGTAAGTTCTTCAAACTCCCGTGGTCGAGTCACATTGTTAACAACGATGGTACCATAATCAAGTGGACCATTTAGAATTGACTTGACCATAAGCCTCCCATATGTCGGTTTTCCCTTAATGTATGACATCATACGGCCTTGCCATGCTTCAAAGATTTCTTTAATGAGCATTGGAGGGCGATTATCCGTTCCCGTAATGACGGAAATATCCGTAAGTGATGTCATTTGAGGCATTAATGAATTCGGATTCATTTTGATCACTTTAAAGAATCAAAGATTATCGGTTGATCGAGTAGTGAAGCAAGGTTGTGAATTGTGTTGTGTTGTTGAAGTATAGAGTGTTTAAGAAGCCAAGATTAAATCCACTTGATTTAGAATAACTTGCTTATTCGGAATAATCTCTATTCGGAATGATCTCTATTCGGAATGATCTGCTATTCGGAATGATCTGCTATTCGGAATAATCTCTATTCGGAATAATCTATGTTCGGAATAATCTCTATTCGGAATAATCTCTATTCGGAATGATCTCTATACGGAATGATCTCTATATGGAATGATCTCTATTCGGAATGATCTCTATTCGGAATGATCTCTATTCGAAATGATCTCTATTCGGAATGATCTCTATTTCGAATGACCTCTATTTGGAATGATCTGCTATTCGGAATGATCTGTTATTCGGAATCAGTGATGCTATTCGGAATAAGTGCTGCTATTCGGAATAAGTGCTGCTATTCGGAATAAGCTGTCATTCGGAATATCTTGCTATCCGAAATATTCTGTTATTCGGAATAAACCTTGAAAAGCACTTCGAGACCAAGAACACCAACTTTTGAACCACTCTAAACCCGATTTTTGATCAAAAACCACAAAATGTTTTGTGATTTCTACCAAAATAAGCTAAACACAAGACTTATCTACTAATCCCAACAACAAAAACACCAAAAATTACAAGATTCAAGGTTGATTTTCCTAAAAATCACTAATACATTCAAAAACTAAAAAACAACACTAATCCTTACCTTAAATCACCCTATGGCTCTTGATACCAATTGTAGAATATGGATAATCTTATGAATCAATAAGGTGGGTTGAAGGTTTCTAGAGAGAGAAAGTTAGTGAGAGAAAGTGAGAGAAATATGTGTTTTTATTCAAATGAAAGTGTGAAACAATCAACAACCAACCCCTTTCCATGGTGGAAAGGGGTATTTATATCCAAGCCACTAATGGGCTTGGGCCGACCCATGACAATTCCATGGGCCGGTTTCATTAATAATATTAATAATATTGTGGAGTGACCGATACTTCTAATACACGTTAAAAACGTATTTCTAACATAATCTTTTATAAAATGACTTAGACTACCAAAAACATAACATCCCTTTCTTCTTAAAGAAGACCTAAAAGGTTGTTTTGACTTAATTTTCTCAATACCTATCCCACCCTCTTGGTTTTATTATGTTTTACATCATTATCCAATGCCTTACTAGGAGTTTTTACTTGCTTGGGAGCAGAACTAGTTTTAGACACTTCAGAAACAAAATTATTCATTAAAGGTGGATAAAAAATGTTTTTGGTCACAACATATTTATCTTGAGATAAAGTACTAGAGTTTGAATCATTTATAGCCTCTGGTTCTTCTAACTCTATACCTGTATCATTACAAGGGGGCATGAAAATTCCTGATAATGGTGGAGGAACTGCCTTCATTCCTTCAGCATATCTATCATTTTCAGGTGTATTATCTGACTCACTAGAACTATCAAAATCCCCTTTTATAAGTCCTTGTTAGTTAAAGTTATCCGAGGTTGGTCCTAAATATATCCTAGGCCTGACTTATCATAATACCCCATTTGTGAATTAATCAATTTACCCAATCCTTTAGAGGATTTTTGCCAATGATTAATCACTTCCCTTTCATTATAAAGACTGACTTTTAAAGCTTCATTTTCTGCTGATACTTTTGAAAGTTGTTTTTCAAAAGCTTTCATTTCCACATCTTTTGCCCTCATTTGAATAGTTAAAATTCTTATTTTCTCTTTATAGTTTTGTTGAACCTTTTTATACAAAACTACATTTCCTCTAGCTTAGCAACATCTAGTTTAAAAGCATTTAATTCTACAGTGTATGTGTTGACTTTTTGATACTGTTCATCTAGTTCTACTTTTAAACTATTAAATTTAAGAACACAGTCTTTATTTTTTGGGTAAAGGGGAATCAAGACCCCGGTAAAATATATTCCCAAAAGCGTTGAAGTACAATGGAATGTAGCTGCAATGCTACATTAACCTCAAGCAAAAGCTTGAACAACCACTAAATCATATGACATGCCATATGATCCTACAAACAATTACAAAACAAATAACACCAATAGGAAAAAACCACCTAAAGGTGCATGAACAATGAAAATAAAATGACATCAAGGCTAACACTTAGAACGAACATCAGGCTGACGAGCACCATGCCGATCATCAATCGATATGACTTCTTCAACCTCACTATCACTAGCATTAACCACATCTTCCTTGATATTAGAACCATCTTCCCAATCGGTGCCATCATCTATCTTATCCCAAAGAGCACTAAAAGAGTTTTGAGAACTCTTCTCCGTATTATTAGGCTTAGCAACAAAACTCGAGGCTTTGTTATTCAAGAAACCCTTCTTAAGCAGGGGAGTTGCCTTCTTCTGACCGGTATCACTTGTCTTTGACGTTTCACCCCTCTCAACATTACGATACTTAATATTAAGGGCTGGTTTCGTAAGTTTAATGCCAGAAATTTGTTGTTGCTGCTTATTCTTCCCCTTGCTCTTCTTGTTCTTAACTACATGAAAACCATCATCCTCCACAACCTTATGATCTTCCCTGCTAACCACCTTCTCAACCACTACCTGTTTAGGCAACCTAGGACATTTAGCATCAATATGGTCAAAAATAAGACAAGTAGAACATCTAGGAGGTGTCCACTCATACTCGATGTCAATAGTCTTCAATTTGTGCCCTCTATCCTTCTCAATCGGAATAGCAATGACCAACGACTTCTTTAAAGCATCATCAGCCGAAATCTCAATAAGAGCACGGGCAAAAGTACTCCTACCCCACGGGTTGATACACATGCTGCTAGTATAAGAATCAAGCATAATAGGTCTTCCAATTTGAGTTGTGATCAAACTAAGACCAATCTCCGAATAAGCATCAATAGGCACATGATGAAGTTTCACCCACACCGGTGCCTTCTTAATCTCTGATTTATGCAAATCCATAATAGACGACCAAACATTCAGAATTAACGGAACATGTCGAATCAACCACGGACCATTCTCCAACACCCTATCCATACCACTTTTAGAATCAAACTGAAAAAGAAAGAACTCATCCTGAAGTTTAACTCTTTTTAAACCATATTTGGCCCATACATTCTTCACATAATTTTCTACCAACGGAAACGCAAGACGCTTCCCAATGAAATACCCAAACAGTGTGTTATTAAGATGCGCCCGAATCCCTTCCACAGCATCATACGGAAGAGTTACAGCAGCCCCAACAACTTGTTCGTCATTATGCAATTCCTTAATATGAACCGGCTTACACACCGGCTTATTCTGCACTAGCGATGCATATGAGGTCGAAACACCAACTGATGAAGAACCAGCCCCAGGCGTATGTTGAACCCCGACCTCATTCTTCCTAGCCATAGAACTCCCAATCCTCGCATCATGGTTAACTTGCACACCAGTTATATCACCACCATTACTACTAGCCTTCTTGGACAAGTCACACATAACCGGCGTAACCTGCATATGAGCATTAACAGCAGCAGTAACATGAATCCCAGCAGCGGCAGTAACATCATCCTCAGACGAAACCCTAGCAGCAGACGGCTGCCTATTAAGCTGCCCCTGACTAATGTCATTCATTATATCAACCGCGCCATTCTTTTCAGCCGTATGATTACCAACTCCCGAGAACCCAGCATGCTCACCACATGAGACCCCCGCGTTAGGAGCCCTAGCATGTGTTGAGTCCGCCATAATTGCTCTCAATCGCTGCACCCTATCAGAAAGAGCCGTCATATCAACCTGATTATCCAACTCAGACATCATAACCAATAAACCCAAAAAACCCTAATAACACCTGTTTAATAATCCCAAACGAACAGATCCTAAAAAATAGGATCCCAGCCAACCCGCCTTGACACCTTACATGAGCATAAACAACCCACGACTCAAACAGCAAATCTAAAAAAGGAATACAAACAAGAATGAACAAGACAGAAATAAAAAACCCTAAAACAACCAATAGAAACCCTAAAAACGACAACCAACCCTAAATCCTTCAACCAAACCGTAATCAATTAATGTTATGATACGATCAATTAACAACGAATGAAGGTTAAAGAGAGCGGGAAGGAAACGAAATTAAGGCTAAGAGTGGCGGCTAGGGAGAAAATATTTCTGCCATTATTAGGGTTTAAGTGTTTGATAGAACAGAACACAGTCTTTAGAACAAGGATGTACCTCAGAATCTTCATGTGAGAGAGCCATCAAACCAAGCTCTTCTTCTTCTTCATCTTCAGCCCAGTTCACCACTCCGTCTACAGTCACCAATGCTTTGGTTCCTTTGGAACTCCTACTGTTTCCTTTTGGAAAGCTTTCAGTAATTCTTGGACTAGTTCTATAGCTATTTTTGGACTTTTGACAACTACTCTCAGCCTTGTATCTAGTGCACTCCCTTGCAAAGTGTCCATTCCTTCCACAGTTATAGCATTCGACTTTAGACTTGTCATATCCTAATGACTCATTAGGATCAACAGTCATCTTCCTTCCAGTCTTCTTGAAGAACATATTAGATCTCACAGAAACCATAGCAGCTTGCCATTTGAAATCCATCTCTTCAACATCAGCATCATCCATTTGGAACAGGTCATTGAGTGTTAGTATTGGCCTTTTGTCTTGTCCAGCAAAGAATGAGAAGGCATCATTGTCACTGAACAATGGTGAAGATCTTCCTTGTGGATTTTGAGAGACTATAGGGCTGCCTTCAGTACTTTGTGGGTATGTACCGCTTGTAAGTCCCCCAACGATATTTGTGAAGTAAGTACTGCTGCTTAATTCACTAGCAGTATTATGGAAGTAAGTACCGCTATTACCTTCTAACACAAAAGCCAAGTTAGACTTTGTTGTTGTTGCTGCCTTGGTCACCTCAACGCCTTTTACATCCATCTCATATGCTCTAAGATTGTTGTAGAGATGGTCAAAAGGAATTGTATCCAGATCATCCCTTGTGATGAAGTGCATAGCCATTGCTTTCCACTCTTGTGGAACACTCCTTAAGAATTTCAGATTAGCTTCTTCATTGGGAATTATTTGTCCATAAACTGCCAATTGAATAAGCAGCTTACTTAACCTTCCATTGCCACCATGGATTCCTTCTATACCGGATATTGAGAAGTTATCGAATTCTTGTTTCAGAACAATCTTCTTCATCTTCTTAGATTTGTCATTACCTTCAAATCTAAGTTTGACGGGATCCCACATAGCCTTTGCATCCTTATAGTGATAAAAGCTAGGTAAGATGTCTTCTAAAAGTGCCATATCCAAAGCAGTTCTGGCCATTCTTTCTCTGATCTCTGCTTGTACCTCCTCTGCAGTCACAGTAGGTAGAGCATAGCATGTACCATCAGGCAACCAGTGTAGCTTCTTAGGTGTATTCCCATTCTTGATAACTTGCCACAGAGTGTGATCTGTGTGGTTCAAGTAATGTTCCATCTGCATAGACCATGTCTCATAATTATCACCATAGAGAACTGGGAGTTTGACAGCAGAAATATTATGGGAAGCTGTTGTAGTTGTAGAAGTAGCTACAACATCTATGGCTTGAACACCTTGTGGTGGTGCAGGATGCACAACTTGAGGTTGTCCTTGTGGTATTGGATCAGGATCTGTAATATCTTCCAAGTGAGGGTCATCACCAGGTTGAGACGTTGAGTTTTAGTATGAGTGGTGTTTTTAGGGTTGTGTTCTTCTTTTTCAGAGTTTCTCAACAAGCTTTGATACCACTTGGTGATCCCTTTGGTTGGATTTATATTCTGTTAAGAACTAGTATAGTAGTTTGTAATCAAACTAAAACACTTTGAGAACTCTTACTCAAGCTAAATAAGTTATGCAGAATCTAACTTATAAAGCACAGAAGAACATAATTACTTTTAACTATTTGATTATCTTATTAATCGACTTGAATGAGGTACATGAATAACATCGTACCTATGTTCCTTTTATAGAGTAAGGAACTCTAGAAACTTTAGAATATTCTATAAAGATAACTATATCACAAACGATATATTATCAATATTCTAACTATTTAAGTATATCACATAAGATATACTCTAACTATAACTATGACATATCTTATACAAAGATATATTCGTCCTAATCAATATATCAGTACTTACTTTATAAGTAGCAGCACTTATTATGTATCACATTAACATAACGGTACTTGAAAGATAACTAACAGTACTTCAATAACACTAACGGTACTTGACACTGAACAAATAATTCCCAACAAAAATGATGGGCCTAACTTCAAGGCGAATGGTCATAGGGTTAAGCACTACTTTGGTGGGGAAGTCCCTTCTTTGGACGACCTCGACCAAGTCACCTTCCCCAATGATAATTAGTGTTGAGGGGATCGAGTCTAGCTCATGACTCGGTAATAAAAAACGAGGTGCCTTGTGGGGGAGTTCCCATGCTTATCCATGTACATATTATTGCTTTCTAATATAGTTTAATGTGAGGGGATTTGTGCCCTTCCAGCCCTTTTTTCGTGGTTGTTTGTGAATTGTGGTTAATTAGATCATCAAATTCACGATTGGAGCCTCTAGTGTTCGTTTTACGTGAGCCTCGATCGTTTGCTTTGAAGATTTCCCGGTATCCAAATGATATATCCTTGATTGTTCTAACCTTAGGTCTTTTAGCACACTTCATAAACGGCTATAGATTTAATGGTTCCACCCTTTCCATACTAGATCTTAAGCATTCGACTTCGTCTCTAGTATGGGGGTATACCACCCTTAGACTCGAAAAATTTAGGACAATGTTTAACTTTAGTATGGGGGTAAATAGATACTTGCCTTGCTACGCTTTCATGCTTTCCAAAGTTTATCTTTTTGTTTATCGTTTTGTTGAAAATAAGGCTAAAAATGGCCAAATTTTAAAATATTTTCTTATGTTTTCATAAGTGTTTTAAGACACGAATGTAGGTTTTCTGATGGCGAGAATAAGAGTAATTTTTGACTCGACTGTGTTTTTACACTAGCTACAACTCCTTAACTATAATTAGGCTAAGTCTCTTAAATGAGGACGAGAAATGATAGAGCCAATTATAAGTTACGTAATCATTCACGATCTCATGTGTGAAAATTATTAGCTTTTTCTCCCAGCGCTTGTAAATAAATAAATGCAATAAGTAAGTTCGTATGATTTAAAAGATTACTTAGCTTCTAGCCCAAGATCATTTAAAAGTTAGTCGTGATTAAATAGAGTTCATAGCCAAGGCATAACTTATTGAAACGGTACGCGAAGATTGGCGAATCCAAAAAGGCCCTAACAAGGCATGAGGATTCCCCTTTATTGCTAAAGATCCAAGATGATGTGAAGAATCATTATTCCAAAAATCTATATGAAGGATCAAGACACACGACGAAAAGCAATCAACTCCAAAAAGGTTGCGGAAAAGTCTATCCAAAAAAGCCCTAACAAGGCATGAGGATAAATAGATCCAAGTCCTATAAGGAGGCGGATCGTTGTATATCAAAATCCCAAATAAAGACAAAGAAAAAAATGAAGAAGTCGTGGTCAATGTTTGAAGTATCTCTCGAAGTACTCTATATATGAAGAGAAGACCATAATTTCAAGATCGTCTCTCAAGATTTGAAGTTTGAAGTACATGCCAAATATCGGTCTAAGAAAGGTCTCAAATCATGAAACGAGTTATGCCAAGATATGTATTTAAGGAGATTACGAGAAGCCGTTTTAAAAGATCGTGTCCTTTAGCTAACTATTAATTAAATCGTCCTACTTTATTTTCGACCTTAATAAATATCGAAATAAGTCAAATGCATCATCGTGATCATTAAGAAAAAAAAATTATAAGAGATACTCGTTAGGAATAAGGGAGTCTAAGTACGTAATTAATGCTCATGAGTAATGTTTGTTTTACTAACTTTTAATAACAGTGATCTCGTTACACGCTTATCATGGAATTGGGTGAAAGTCGAGGACGGCGAAATTATTTCTAACTAAGCATTCATGTGTTCTTGTTATATGAACCTAAACGTCTCATTTTGCGATGAAAATCCTACATTACGTCTATAACACAAGTAGTAGTAGTGCAGTAAGTTTAAATTTCAATAAAAGTCGATAAAAATGAATTTTGGAGATGCTTAGGTACTTTATTCTAGCATTGCGTGAGGGCAGGCAATGGTTTAGTATGGGGGGCATGATCAGACCGCAATTATACATGGTCTCATCGTCCAAAACGGGCTTAAAACGATGAAAATATCATTAAAAAAGTGCCATATATATGCTTGTGTTTGCTCAATTGTATTTTAGGTATGGATATCAAGAAAATGACAAAAAGATCACAAGAATCAATCAAAAACGAACACGGAAACTGAAGCCGCACAAAGAACCGGACCCGAATTATTGTTTGTGAGAAAAACTTCTGAGTAACATTTTTTTGTCTAAGTTCTTTATTTTAGGTCGAGTGTTTGTGAGAAGGAAGGATTTTAAGAAGAAAGAAAAAATCAGATGGTGTTAACTTGTTACTGTTCACGTTTTTTTATTGATCTTAGCAGGTTGTATTTGGAAAGCTTGTGACTGTTTCGCCGTCACATAGGCTCGAACATTGGAGAGCGTGGATGTACGTTCTTGAGGTTTGCACTCTTTTTCTCTCATTTTCATGTTTTCTGAGATTATATGAATATTTGATCTTTCTGTTCTTATGTTGAAACTAGTGTACTCTTGGGTAAAATCTGTTAGTAACCCGCGTGTTTGGGTGATCTTGTGTTGTCAACTTGTGCACGAACTCTGTAAAACCCGTATTTAAGAATTTCCAAATATTAAATACGCACGCTCAGTTCCAGATAAATATTATAAATAATAATTATTCAAAAATAATTATTAGGTTTCAGAAATCAAGTTTCAGAAAATATTACGTGTGCATTATTTATGATACAGAAAAGAATAATTACGTTTTAGAATTTTAAAACACGGGAACTAAGACAAGTTTACACGATAAATATTAAGTGCCAAAAAGCAAAATGGAAACCCCAGTTTATAGAAAGGGGCCGGCGGTTTTTAAATAACAAGGAAAAGAAAGTAGGCTTCTAGGCGCGATCCTTTTTAATAACAAAACACAAGAAACAAGATTTTTCCCATTTCATTGTTACAAAACAAAAGAAAAACTAGGGTTTCCCATCTCCTTGGGGGTTGCCGCCGGCTAAAGAGTACAAACAAAGGGACGGGTTGATTTTTCTGATCAAGGATTCGAGCACTAGTATTTGCCTTCCTTTTTAATCTAATAACGGTAATCATTTATCCTTTCTTATGTCACGATTTATATTATGCAATCAAGAACAATAATAAATAAAAAGGGGAAATCTTAGAACTGAAATAAGAGGATGTCGGGTTTTGTTGTTTCACGAAAACCGAGACCATAAGGTCTCGGTGTGACTGCTATGGCCAGCCGTGTCCCAAACAGGGTGGCGGTGGTGCCTTTGTTGATCAGTCGCATCCCAAAAACACCCAAACAGGGGTAAACGGGCAAAAGGGGGTGTTTGTTTTATTGTACAGTGGGTAATAATAGCTCAGCAGGGGGGTGTTTGTTTGAGGCAGTGGCAACCGAGAGTCCTTAAGACTCTCGGTGGGTCTTAGGGTAGAGCAGTGGGAACAACTAATTAGGCAGTGGGAACAAGTGAAAACAGTGGGAACTTTGCTAAACCAGTTGGAACACCATAGCGATCAATGGGGAACAGATTGGACAGAAAAATTAGTGATTTTAATATAGGATTAGCGACAGTTGGGCGACACCAAATTCTGTCGTAGTTTGTTCGTGACAGTTTTAATGACAGTTTTTAGACACAGTTTAGTCACACCTTTTTAATGACAGAAATTTATGTCGCAAATTCAGTAGACAAAAATATAATAATATTGATTTGATTTAGTGCGACCGAGAAGGGGTATCTCGGTAGGCTCGGGGCTATATCTAAAAAGGATTAAAACGACGATTTAATTATACCTTATTTTATCACTTAAATAATTAAATGTTTAAAATGATTTAATTAGTAAATTAAATTTATTATATTAAATTAGTTTTACAAAATTTAAAAGGGGTATAATATTATTAAATGATTTTATTCATTTTGGAAACGTTCTAATTTAGAAAAGTTTCTATTATTAGCAGGTTACTAAATATAGAAATATTATAACGTCAGAATACGTGTTATACCGTAATTAATAATAGAACAGGAATACGTTAATCAGAAATATTAGAACATTCAGACTTATCAGTTTTATACTAACAGTAATACAAGAATAAATAAATTAGCTAAGTACTGTTAAAATAAATAAAATAAAGGAATATAAGTTAACTTATTCGCGTCTTTATTCACGTAGCTCGCGTGAAATCAGAGTAGGCTTTCTGTCAGTTGATCTCGGTCGGTTACTGGACACGAGGTATGGATTTCCCGTCCTTCAGTAAGGACTTCCTTCTATGCATGATTAGGATTTCCCATCTGCAGCCAAATGTTTTCCCTGGTATATGTTTAAGCTTATCAGTAATCATTTAATAACTAAATAAATTGCTTGAGCATTATATACAAGCATGACCAGTTTATGTACTAGTTACGGAGGTACCGTAACCATCACACTTGAGGAACCGGTGTCATGACTCCTTTGTGAGGGAGTGATTTCTCGCAGCGTCTCATTTATTTCAGCTTGGCCATTTATCAGTATTATCAGCGGGGCGTATGGGTGCATCCTAGGCTATCAGTTTATAGTTATCAGGTGAATGTGGTGTGCTCTCTACATCCTTCACATTGGAGTTGATCCGTCCACCCAGCACATTATTTAGAGGTCACCCCTCTATTGCATGACGAGGTCACACCTCTAGTTATTCATGCAACAGTTGTTACAGCGCATGACCTATATAAACTCTTGGCAATTAAAATACAGTAAATGCATGTTTTCAGATTTAACAATTAATAATTCAGCTTTAAAGGTAGATTGCTTTAATACTGCTTTAATGGTTTCTCATATGTTGTCCCATTTATTTAGATGATATAGCACAAATTAAAGAAAGAAAATAGATGAAGATGATGGATTCTAGAGAGAGAAAGTAGTGATAGAAAGTAGAGAGAGAGAGTTGATTAACTTTGGGAATATTAGATTAGAAGTGAGAAAAAATGAACAACCAACCCTCCTAACATGCTAGAAGGGTAGTATATATAGTCCACCCACATGTGGGCTTTAATGGGCTATATATTAGGCCGGGCTTGTCTTTTGGACTTTAATTAGTTTAAATCCAAGCCCGTAAACCACGACTAAGTAACTACCTATTACAACGTTCTAACTAATGTTACAATAATAACCTATGACCGAGCATTCTTGTTTGACTCAATATTTTGAGGCTAACAATCTCCCCCAATGTGAGGTCATACCCTTTTGATATTTGAAGATCAAAGGAGATTACGAATCTCGTCATAAATGAGCCTTGAACGTGTAACAGTAGTTTTGTTCCTTCATGCTGTGATCTTTGAGCCTTTGTTGTTGTCTTTCGACTTTGTCTTTTAGTCTTGAGATCTTCAAATCATCCTTGACTTGTCATTGCCATCTTGAGATCTTGTGTCTTTATCCACATGCTCACACTATCAATTGTTGGATAAGTCTTTGGGCATGAATATGTGGTTATGAATCTTTGACTTTGCTGAGTACACCGTGACACCACCTTCTCGAGACAAAACATAGACATGGACTGAATGGCTTTGACATTCGTCCTAAATCGGTAGCGTTTTACCTCCGGTCGGTGAAGACCGTTATACGATATTAAATATCGTACTTGTGATTAGGTAGATTCAATTAAGAATATCCTTGACAGGGTTTCGCGGCTGTACTAGCCGTTCTCTTTACTCGACCGTCTCAAAGCAAGACTGCGAACATAAAGAGTGAATCAATTGGATAAATATCCACTTGATTAAAGTCGTCAATTCAAATTCCTGGAACAAGTTTGATTCATTAAGAATCTTACCATTGTTGCTTTCCAGTTGACACAAGTTTGATTCATAAGAATCTCACAAGTCACCTACCGCAGCGCTGTTTGATGTTGACGCTAGAAGGGTTTCCATTCGTCACTGTGAGTATTAATGAATATCACTCTGAATGTTCTGGCAAAGACCATAAGGATATTGCGTAGAAACTTGAAACGAGTTTGAATCAATTCAGAATCAAACCACTGTTGCTTTTCAGTTTTACATATGTTCAATTCATAACGAATCTTGCATATGACCTACCGCAGTGCTGTTTGATGTTAACACTGGAAGGATTTCCACTCATCATTGTGAATACTAAGTAGTATCACTCTGAGTGTTCTAGCAATATCACAAGGATATAGCGTAGGACTCTGTTGATCTTCATCCGTGTGTCCTAATGAGATTTGATTGATCTCTTGGCTCTAGACTCTATTTGTGCACTTTTAGTGGTCGGAGGCTGGAGCAGATGCCACCTATTCAATATCAACTATCTCGGAGTGAGAAAGTCAATAGAAATCGTGTTGATCTCCGTGACAATAAAACAAACTTCTTTTGAGAGAAGTCTGAGTAGCTAGGAAAGGGTTGTGCTTCACATCACTGGGTCCATGATGAGTTTGTCTTCATGATGAGTTGACCCGGTTTCTACCTAAGTTGTATGGAGGGCTTCTTTCTTTAGACCCTTTATCCTTACATTTCTTTTTTATTCTTCAACCCCTTCAATGCTTACCAAGACATCATTACTAGCACCTTGTTGTGATTGTTCCAGTGCTAGCATCAGTACTTAGTTGGCATTCAGCTACGTTCACATTCTATTCCATCTTTCCTAAGGACTTCTAATAATCTATTGGATTGTCCCTGGGAAGATCCCTCCGGTTCTGGTTGGGTCATAGGACTTAAACCTAACCACCCTTTTGACACCAATAACGTCGTGAATTAAAGATGTTGTGGGTATTTGATCGTAACCATGAAAACCACGTCAAATTCTAACAAAGTGTTTGAAAAACATTTAACACCTTGCTAGTTTTGTCGTTTCAGAAATGCTCCCCCTTCACATGTGCATCGATAATCGAAAGTGTTTCGCACATGTAGGTAAGAGTTAAAGTGCTTGAGTCTTATATAAGATCACATTTTAATCACATTTTCTCCCCTATCTCTAATATATAAAATCTTTTGATATTAGAGATACCAAATTTGATTAAAATATATTTTGAAAATAGTCTTGAAAATCTCCGGGAGAAAGATGTGTTAATCTTTTGCATGAAGTTAAAATGCTCCCCCTCAAAAATTGATCCAATTGAATTGTCATTACGAGGATTTGATCCACATTAAACTTTTGAGGATAGGAGTTGTTGAACACACAATTTTTGAAAGATTTTGAATATCATTGAGAAATTCTTGAAAAAACTGTGTTCAACGCTTTTTTGAAAAATCAATTCTTTTTGACGAAAAGGTTTTTCTAAAGCATAAACTTGAGTTCATAGACGTTGAATGTCTTGACGAATCCACTCAAGTGTAAGAAGATTTAACTTCTTTTGCTAATGGTAAGAGTACAAAAGCGTACACTCCCCCGTGAATTTAGATCCGGGTTGCAATCTGAAAGTGATTACAAGCCATTGTGTTGAGCTCAAAACGTTGAATGTTTTGTGACAAGCTCAACCCGAGATAGATTTCTCTACCCGTTGTTGGAAATATTGTCCAAAAGAGACAATTTCCTTTAACAAGATAGAAATGACATGTTTTGAAAAATATTTACAACTTTCATTCGAGCTTTATGTACACACCCGTGTCGTTATTGAGCGACATTTCTAGTACGTCCATATTATCGATACTGAAAGACATGTCGAGAAAAATATTTTTGGATTATCAAAGATTTTTTAATTTTGTATTTTTCTTTTTCATTAATATTTACAGGTAGATGTTTGATAGATGAATCAAGCAGGCTTCTTTGCCAGAATCTCCAGTTCTGCTGGAGTCAAACATCTCATACCAATTTTCCTAACAAGATACGCAAACCTCTCTTTCGAAAGAGCTATTGTAAACAAGTCAGCTAATTGGTAATCCGTTCCAACAAAGTATAGTTCAATGATACCTCTTTCAACTTGTTCCTTTATGAAGTGGTATCTGACATCAATGTGCTTCATGCGGGAATGCTGTACCGGATTGCAAGAGATAGGTATGGCGGACTTTGAGTCACAGTACATAGGTACTTTATCAAAGTGGAAGCCATAATCCGTGAGTTGTGTTCGCATCCAAAGAACTTGAGCACAACACGTAGATAGAGACACATACTCCGCTTCGGCTGATGAAAGTGACGTGCAATCCTGCTTCTTGGAAGACCATCCCACAAGCTTGTCTTGACCTAGAAATTGTGCACCACCAGAAGTACTTTTACGTGTATCAAGACACCCTGCATGATCAGAATTTAAATAGGCCGTTAGAAAGAAATCGGTTTCCCGCGGATACCAGAGTCCCATGTGAATGGTATTCATAAGGTACCGAAAGATCCGTTTAACCTCCTTGAGGTGCTTTTCAGTGGGTCGTGCTTGATATCGTGCACAATAACATGCAGCATGATGAATATCAGGTATGCTTGCTGTCAAGTACATGAGGGACCCTATCATGGAAAGATATCTCGTTTGATCTATGGGTAATCCTTCCAAATCAGCATCTAGGGATGTGGTTGATAATGGTGTCCCAACGGGGTCACATGATGCCATACCATGCTTTGTGATTATCTCTTGACAATACTTAGCTTGGTTAATAAATATACCACTTAGGGATTGGTGAACTTGAATTCCTAGAAAGAATTTTAGTTCGCCCATCATAGATATTTCAAACCTACTGTGCATTACTTTTTCAAACCATTTTGAAAGTTTTGGGTTTGTAGACCCGAAAATAATGTCATCAACATAAATCTGCACAAGCAAAATGTCATCCCCATATTTATAAGTGAACAAAGTTAAATCAATGGAACCTTTTGAGAAACCTTTGGAGACCAGAAATTTCGAGAGCTCGTCGTACCGCGCCCTTGGAGCTTGCTTGAGTCCATATAGTGCTTTGTGGAGACGATACACCTTGTCAGGATAATGAGGATTGACGAATCCTTCTGGCTGCGTGACATAGACTTCTTCCTTCAAAGGACCGTTAAGAAATGCCGTCTTTACGTCCATTTGGTAGACAATAAATCCCTTGCAGCATAAGCAAGAAAAATCCTGACCGCTTCCATTCGAGCTACTGTGCAAATGATTCTTTAAAATCAATACCCTCTTTCTGTCCATACCCTTTAGCCACTAGCCTAGATTTATTTTTAATGATCGTGTTCTCTTCATCCATCTTGTTTTTCCATATTCATCGAAGATTTAATGGTGTTACATCGTATGGTTTGTCAACAAGTTCCCAGACTTTAAGTCTTTCAAATTGTTGAAGTTCATCCATCATCAATTCAATCCAAGCATGATCAGCTAATGCTTCTTTGATGTTTTTCGGTTCAGCGGAACTCACAGCGAGTGCGAACATACAAACATCGGCATCGTTGTTAAGCTGTCGTCTTGTGCGAACAGGCTGTGAAGGGTTTCCAATTACGTGAATCAAAGGATGATCTCGGGTCCAATGATGTGTTGAAGGATGTCGTTGGTAGAACGTATGCATATTTGACGGATCAACATGGCGAGTAGAAGACTCTCCAGTTTCGTGTACCGGTGTCCCGAATGGGTTCTGAAAATCGTCATCGTCAGATAATGCACCGTCTGCTTGATTTGTGTTCTCTGGAGCAATGACAGTAGTCGTGGATGTTGTAGGATCGATTGTTGAAGTGATATTCTGAGGAGGTAAATCTACAGCAACCCGTGTTGAAGTAGATGAAGTTGTATCCTTTTGTTGACGATGATCGGTATCATCATTCTTATCATGAGTGACAGCGGAAGACTTTGATACAACTTGTTTCTCCCCCGTGAAATATTCATCATACATTGGTCCATATAACATTTCCAACTCTTCAATTGTCGTGTCGATTGTCATATCGGCTCTAGGAACATGTTTTGGAACCAGCGTTGAACTTGACGGTTCATTGCTGTGGTCTTAAGTTCCGAGTCCCGTGCGGTTGTGAACGGAAGTCGTTTTTCGTTGTGGATCGGGACTTAAACTGTTTTGTTCAAGTGCCATTTCTTGCAATTCATCAAATCGAATGTGAATGATCTCGACAATCAACTTTGTTCTCTTGTTGTATACTCTATATCCCTTAGACTGAGTTGCATATCCCACAAGAATACATGCATCACCTTTCTCTTTCATTTTATCCAAATTTTCACCATCTCGAATAATGTAACAAGTACATCCAAAAACATGAAGGTGTTTGAGTGAAGGTTTTCGATCATGAATTATGTGATATGGTGTCTTTTCGTGTCTTGGGATAATCAAGGAGCGGTTTTGTGTGTAGCATGCGGTTGACACGGCTTCGGCCCAAAAGTACAGTGGAAGTTTTGAAGCGGATAATAATGTTCGAGCAGCCTCAACTAAAGTACGGTTTCGTCTTTTAACAACTCCGTTTTGTTCGGGTGTTAGAGCAATAGATGTTTCATGTTCAATCCCTTCGGCTTCAAAAAAGTTTCTCAGTTTTGAATTCAAAAATTCTGTACCTTTGTCAGTACGAACCACTTTAACTTGAGCTTGAAGACCACGTTGTATCAATTTAAGGAAGCTGATGAGAACGCCGGGTGTTTCATCCTTGGACCTCAAGAAGTGAGTCCATGTGTACCTTGAGTAATCATCGACTATTACCAGAATATATTTCTTTCCATTGATACTCTGAACACGCATGGGACCACACAGATCCATATGAAGAAGATCTAACCGACCTTTTGAGCTTGGTGTGGTTTTTGTTTTGAAGCTACTTCGTTTAGCTTTACAAAGCTCACAAGAAGAACAAAGATGATCTTTGATGAATTTCAAACTTGGAAGGCCTCTCACAATATCTTTCTTGGAAAGCAAGTTAATGGTATCAAAGTTGAGATGAGAAAGTCGTTGATGCCATAACCATGCCTGAGTCGTTGAAGCTTTAGCCATGAAGCAAATTGGAGTAGATGAGGTTGTGTCTTGAAGTGAAATTGTGTAAAGATCAGTACCCCGTGTACCGGTAAGTAAGTCATTCCCATCATAATCACGAACAAAACATTTCTTCTTTCTGAAAGCAACCTCCAAATCCGCATCACATAATTGACCAACCGAGAAAAGATTGTGATTGATCCCTTCGACGTAGTATACCCTTTTAATCGTGATATTCCCATGAACCAAATCTCCATATCCTAGGATCGGTGCAAATTGATCATTTCCGAATCGGACCGTACCCAGGAACTTCTCCACGAAGTTAATTAGAAGCTTGAGATTCCCCGTCATGTGCTTCGTGCATCCGGAGTCCAGTATGAAGAGAATTATTTGTATCACCTGCAGAAGAGTTAGAACACGATGGAGCATTTGCTAAATTGGATACCACAGTATTTGTGATTATTGAATCATTAGTGTCCTTAGAAACATTTAAAGGCATACTAACACTCGTAGTCACATTTTCTGTCCTAATTTTAGGCATCCATTTATATCCGGGAGGACATTGATTAGCAAACCACCATTTCCAAGACTTACTAGCAGACTCATATAATTCCTTAATTTTGCTTCTAGGGTTCTTAGTGGTGGATTCTGATGCATTACTTTTCTTAGTGGAGGTTGCACCAGAATGGTTCATCTTGCGTTTGGGTTGACTAGCTCTAATAGGCATTGCAACTTGCTTCTTAGTTCTAGTATCTACGTCTTTGACTTTATTCCTAGCACACATGGAATGATTAGCATTAGCACACTTTCCACATTTGACACAAACAAATTTCACATTCATAGCATTCAAATCATTCACAGCATTTAAATCGTCATTACATGCGATAACAGACTTTTTATTCTTAAAAACATTCAAATTCCTAGGGTGTTCTTCTACTTGCTTCATCTTCCCTCGATTCTTGTGTTTCCAGACCTTATCATTCACTTGAGTGCTCTTAAGCTGAGGTCGGCTAACACTAGTAGTGGAGACTATTCCTGTAGTAGAAGACACACGAATATTTGTGTTTCTAGAAGTATGAGGCGAGTGAGTATCTTTGTTTGTGGGCTTAGTGGACATTCTATACATCCCTAGTTTAATCATATTATTGTGCTTAACGCTTGGTGCTATAGGATTCCTTATGGGTTGATTATGTGGTAACCTTTCCTTTCCATCCATCTTGGGGGCAAACACAGGTTTTGCAAACGAGGAATTTGATAAAGCAGATGGTTTTCCCAAGATAGAGGATCTATTTACTTTAGAGGCATTGGGTTGTCTAACAATAGGTTTCTTAATGCTAGGTTCCACGATTTTTCCACCCATTTTAGCAACGAGTTTCTGCAACTCTGCTATCGCTCTGTCCCTGTCTTGTAATTGAGCTTTCAACCCTTTAATTTCCAAATTCTGTTCATTCATTTCTCGAAATGTTTGGGAAAGATTTTCTTGCAATTTATTATCATGTGGAAAACGACCAACGTCCTTTTGCAAAGCAAGTTCAAGTGAATGACAATGTTTTTGAAGTAAATCAGTTTTGTGTTGAAGTAACTCAAAAGCCTTTTTGTCAACATTTTCTTTACGTTTCGAAAGCTCAATTTCAAGACGTTCACATTCTTTGATCTTATCAAGATATTGGCATGCAACTTCAGAATATTCATCAATATCAGCACAAGATGTAAAATAAGCACACATAACATCTTTAGAAATACATTCTTGCAAGAGTAAATCATATTCATCTGAGAAATCAGACTTCTCCATTTGAAGATCATCAATGTGTTTCTCAAGAGATTCAACATATTTTAAATCATATAACGTGATTGTTGAGTAACTAATTCATTGAATTCTGTTGCTTTCACGATTATGATTGTGTGATTGGAGGACGAATTAGGTCAAAACGAATTAGGGTTTTCTAGGGTTTGTACGGCTGTTGAGTTTTTGCGCTCTTAATTCCTATCGTGGTTTCTTGATTACGATCTGATTTTTTATGTTGGTTGTTCGTGTTATGGAGGTGTTCTAGGGTGATTGGGTGTGACGGCACTGTTTTCTTTTTAGGGTTTTGCAGTATTAGGGTTTGTTTTTTCTTTTTCATGGATAATAGGGAAACTGATGGTATTAAAGGGCATTCACACATTGATGTTAATGCGTTATCTGTACGAATGCAACGTTTGAGGGAGACCATGGCAGAGTCTACGGCTGTTAGGGTTTCGGCATATGGTGGTGCTGGAATAGCGAATCCAATTAATGATGGTTCGAGGGGTGTTGCATACCCTAAATCAGATGGTGGCGACCTGGTACAAATTCAAGCTGATCATGGGATTCATCAACGAGTGGAGGATGCCAATGTTCATCCTACAACGTCAATCAATGTTGCTCATGCGCAGACGGAGAAAGGATTGCTGAGGGATGAGGTACATGTTGATGAGACACCTACTGCTGAAGATGGTGATGTTGTTAATGCGGAAAAGGTGAGGGGTTCGCTGAATCAGGGTTGTGTTAAGCAGCATGTAAATGCAAATGTTACACAGGTGGATTCGTTTGCCTCAATACTTCAAAACAAGGGCGGTCTGAAACAATCGAATCCTAAGTTGGTGAAGATCTCAGAATTACGGTGTGATGAGCATGTTGAAGGTGCACGAGTTGCACTTCCGTATGCTGCTGTTGAGGAGGTTGAATCCCGATTTGTGCACACGTTGTACGGGCAGTTTGTTGGTAAGCGTTTAGCTTTCCCACTGGTGGAAAACTATGTTAAAAATACGTGGGCAAGGTTTGGTTTGATACGCGTTCAATTGCATGAGGATTTCTTCCTTTTCCAATTCAATACGAAGGAAGGAATGGAAGGAGTTCTTGGAAATGGCCCGTGGTTGATTAGGACAGTTCCTTTGATCCTGAATATTTGGTCCCCTACCACTGATTTGAAAAAGGCAGAGATCAAGAAAGCACCTGTTTGGGTTAAGCTTCATCATGTGCCGATTGTTGCTTATTCGGAGGTTGGTCTTAGTCTTATCACGACCCAAATTGGCACACCTATTATGTTGGATTCCTACACGAGCAATATGTGTGTTAACTCGTGGGGTCGTAGTACATATGCTCGGGCGCTCGTTGAGGTTTCAGCTGATATGGAGTTATTGGATTCAATGGTAATTGCTGTCCCTAAAGGTCGTGATAATGGGCATTCATTGGTTACGATTGATATTGAGTACGAATGGAGACCTCCAAGATGTTCTACATGCTTGATCTTTGATCATACTAGTGATATGTGTCCGAAAGTGCACAAGGAAGTGGTTGTTCCTGCTACTAAGGATGCGGTGGATGATGGGTTTGAGGTGGTCAAGAACAAGAAGAATAAAGGTAAGAAGAAGCAACCACAAGTTGCAGGTATTAAATTAACAAAACCATCCCTTAATCTTCAGTTTCGTAATGTTGAGCGAGGAGAAACCTCTAAAACAAATGCTACGGGTCAGAATCCTAAGAAGGCAGCCCCGATGCTTAAAAAGGGTTTCTTGAATAACAAAACATCGAGTTTTGTAACTAAGACGAATGATAAGGATAAGAGTTCTCATAACTCTTTTGGTGCTCTTTGGGATAAGATGGATGATGGTACAGATTGGGAGGATGGTGTTAAAACCAAGAAAGATGTGGTTAATGATAGTGATAGTGAGGTTGAAGAAGTCATATCGATTGATGATCGGCATGGTTCTCGTCAGCCTGATGTTCGCTCCAAGTGCTAACCGCGATGATGTTTTACTTACATTGTTCATGCACCTTTAGGTGGTTCTTTCCTATTGGTGTTCTTTGTTTTGTAATAGTTTATTAGGATCGTATGGCATGTCATATGATGTAGTGGTTGTTCAGGCATTTGCTTGAGGTTAATGTAGCATTGCAGCTACATTCCATTGTACTTCAACGCTTTTGGGAATATATTTTACCGGGGTTTGGATTCCCCTTTACCCAAAAAAAACATATTTTAAATCATCATACATTTCAGTCCGAATGAACTCCTCAAGTTGAAGAACAGTTTCTTTAATCAACGCCGTGTTTGGAATTAAGAGTTCTTTCACAAGCAAGGTAATATCTTGAGGAATACCACTCAGCATTTTCACGTTTTGCCCAATCTCTTTCAACAATAGATTTAACATTATCTATGTGGTGTTTAAGAATACCTAATGTTTTCCTACTTTTTAGATTCATCTAGAGGGAGTTAGTTTATGTATTTGTAAACATTAGATTTCTTAGGGGCAAACGCTTTCTTCCATTGAATTCTCTTTTGTTTGCATTCTAGAAACACTTCCTCACGAGTTTTCTGAGTTTGTTTGTTGAAAAGACCATAGAGACTATTCTCATAAGCATAATTACATGGTTTTACAAACTCCTTATTGACAAGAGGTTGACTATCATCATCCCAAAGGGCAGTCTCTTCACTATCGGCACTAACAGGCATGCAATCAAGATCGGTCCTTTCAGTCTCATCAAGATACAGACACGGGTTCGCAGCTTAAGCTTTGGCAAGGTACTCAGGACTTGCAAAGCTAGCTTGACCCTTAAACATGGACGGAGGTGCTAGCATTCTTACGGATCGAATAGAATCATGCGTACTTTCTTCAAAAATTCGACTTGTTCTTCTAATTTAGTTACTTTTTCAGTTTCTTTATCGTATCTACTTTTGAAGTCTTGTTTTAACGCATCTACCTCTTGTTTCTTATCCTCAAGAATTTTAGCAGAATCAGTAGTGGTTATAGAGAGCTTTTGTTCAAGTTCATTAACTTTGGTATTGGCGAGGTATGTTTTTGACGTTCATCCATTAAGAAAACATTATATTGACGCTTCTCTTTGGCTAATAACTCAAGAGTGGTATTATATTTGTTTTCAAAATCGTCATTTTGACATTTTAACGCACATCCCTTGTACCCCTCAAGCTCTTTGGTTTTCGGAAGGAGCTCATCTCTATAGCTTTCAGTCATCTCAGTAGATTTGATAAGAGCAGCTTTGCATTCTTCAAAACTTTGAGTGAGAGTAGCATTTGCCGTCTTTAATTACTTTTGACTCTTTTTATTTTCAGTGACATCTTTTTGTAAAGTAGCAATTAAATTAGCAAGCGCAATACGTTCCTCTTCATCATTTTCATTTGCATGTTGATCATCCTCAGACTCATTATTGCACATGTCTGATGAATCGGGTGTGGTATTGCTATCAACTGTTCCATCATACACGTGTCATTAATGGTATTGGGTAGATCACTATGCTCAGGAATGTCACCAAACACATTATATTCATCAGTAGTGTGTACCTTATCGATTGGCTCACTGTCAAAGATAGGGCCATTGTCATCTTCAGTGACTTGGAGAACTTCTTCAACCTTTGCCATGTACGAGTAATGTGCATCGAGCTCTTGATCAGAATCTTCATCATCAGTATCATCAAGCATTGCTCCTTCCTCAGCTGACAATTTAACCCCTGCTTCCATCTTTTTGCATAGCAGCATCTTTTCCTTATGATAACCAGAGTCTCTAACCCGTTTTGGCTTCCTGCATTCCTTTGCCATATGCCCATAACCTTGGCAATTAAAACATTGAATCCCACTCTGCTGAACCACTTGACTTCCAATAGTTTCCCTATTCCCAATAGCAGCAGCAATCCTCTGAGTATCATACTTGGCAGTTTGTCGATCATACCTTGCAGAACCCTCAACATGTGTTGGATTATGTCGATCATACCTAGAAGGACTTTCACGTCGACGTGTGTCATACCTTGGAGGACTCTCAACATATCGGTTCTTTGTGTTAGATGAAGTACGAAGATTGTTGTTGGTGGGTTTGTAGATTTTCTTGTAAGTCTTCATTATGTAAGCAATTTGATGTTTCATCTCTCGGTTCTTTTGAGCTTGGTCTTCATCACTATCTTCTTCAGATGATGACTCAGATGGTGGTGATGGTGCTCTTTGCACTTTACCTCGAGATCTTGTGGATGATGAAGACTTAGATGATGTGGAATATCGTGGTGAAGATGATGTAGTGGAGTATGGCTTAGGAGCACGAGAGTGATGATCTTGAACATGTGTGGTAGTCACTAAAGCAATTGGATTACCCGTCTTGGTAACACGTTCAGTTCGAATCTCATTTGCTTCATTCTGAAATTGCTTCAAGATGTCAAAGAGTCGATGATATGAGACCTCGTCTAACTATTCTTTTTGTTTCACCAAAGTGACGAACCGTGTCCACTTGGGTTGAAGTTGTTGAAGAAATTGAACATTGACTTGCATGGTGGAGACTTGCAGATTATTTCTTGTCATGTCATTCATCATCTTATAAAACCTGGAGTAGTAAGAGTCAATTGATTCTCCATCCCTTGAAGTAAACTTGCCAAAATTCCAAAACAAGTTTGTTTTGACATCTTGTTTGTTGAGTGATTCTCCTTGTTGCAAGCGTTCAATCGTAGTCCACATTTCATGTGTTGTCGGGCATGCATCAACCGTGGAGTAAATATCATCTCCAATCCCACTTAAAACCATATAGATGGCTTCCTTCTCCGCATCATGCCAAGCATAATTTTCAGGTGTGAGATCGGCTCTTGTTTCATCACGTTCACTTGCAGGTATTGGATCAGTAGTATCTGTGGCTGCTCTTGGAGGAATTGAGATCTTCTTAAATATATATGGTCCATGAGTAATACATTTCCTCAAGGCATCACCATTTGGTCTTGTATCAAGATATCCATGAGTAATACATTTCCTCCAATCCCACTTAATACCGACCAGACACAAGCATTGGTGGTCTTTCTTTGTTGCCTGCCACCATTATGTTGTTGTTCGTCACACGATATTCGACAGTAGAATCCATCTCAATATTCTCTGAAATGATGAAGTGAATATGGATCTTAAGTAGATATGTTGTGATTGTTGTTGTGGTTAAAATTCCGAAAATTGCAATTTTTCTTCAGTCCGACAATAAATTCCCCAGTCCGACAAAACGGTAGACCAAAAAATTTTATAATCGCCAAATTTTGAAATGGAGCTAGAAAAGTCCTAAAACTAGTATGGAAAAAATTTGAATTTACTTGACCGAAAAATTTTAACTTTTTTTTTAATGTAAACGATATTCTGAAACTAGTCTAGATGGTGGCTAAGTCTAAAAAATACTCGAACAAAATTTGGCTTAACAGATCTCAATATCCCATAGCAATGTTATCCCATCACAACGTGTTCCCATCGCAATGTCTGTCACAATGTCTGTCACAATATCCTATCGCAATGACCCTGTCGCAATAACCCCTGTCGCAATCTATCTCAATCGTAATAATGGATCGCAATCTCAATCGGAATATCCAATCGCAATCTCTGTCGTAATATCCAATCGCAATCTTCAATCGCAATAACAGCCAATCGCAATCTCAATCTGAATATCCAATCGCAATCTTCAATCGCAATCACAGCCAATCGCAATCTGAATCGCAATGTCGATCGCAATGAAAAACCCTAGCGTATTGCGATGGAAGGCAAGGAATCTGGTCGCAATAAGGGTACTTTTCCGAAATTGTAGGCCAAAAAATGAGATTTTTACCAAGAAAAACGTGATTTTACCCAAACCAAAGCAACTAAATCGCTACCACAACTATGTAGGAGATTTAGATCAAGATTTAGAACCTGGAAAACACAAAAAAAATGAATTCGAGAAGTGAAATAAAGATTAAAACATGCGAATCAAATAAAAACACCACAACCAATCACAAAACTACCCCATGGCGACTGATACCAATTGTTGTCCCATTTATTTAGATGATATAGCACGAATTAAAGAAAGAAAATAGATGAAGAAGATGAATTCTAGAGAGAGAAAGTAGTGATAGAAAGTAGAGAGAGAGATGGTTAACTTTGGGAATATTAGATTAGAAGTGAGAAAAAAATGAACAACCAACCCTCCTAACATGCTAGAAGGGTAGTATATATAGTCCACCCACATGCGGGCTTTAATAGGCTATATATTGGGCCGGGCTTGTCTTTTGGACTTTAATTAGTTTAAATCCAAGCCCGTAAACCACGACTAATTAACTACCTATTACAACGTTCTAACTAATGTTACAATAATAACCTATGACCGAGCATTCTTGTTTGACTCAATATTTTGAGGCTAACATCATATCTGGTGTATTCTCATTCGTAAAGAGTTTTTATGGGTTAAATGGATTTATTCTTACAAGTTAAAGGATCGAAGTTTCTGGGACGTTCCATGTATAGGTGATATGAGTTGGGGCTGGAGAAAACTTCTACAGATTAGACCACGCATTCGTCAATTTATTTGGTACAAGATTAATAATGGTAGATTGGCTTCTATGTGGTTTGACAAATGGGCAGATTTATGTCCGTTACGGGACGTTCTTACGTTTCGAAGTATTACAAGATCGGGGCTCACTCTATCTAATAAGGTGAGGGATCTTATTACTGATGGTATTTGGCAGTGGCCGCAGGATTGGTATGCTAGATTTCCGAACATTGTCTCTATCCCTGTCCCTGTTATTAATGATGCTCAGGATGATGATTTGATGTGGCGGGATATAAATGGGGTTCTACATCCTTTTTCAGGTTCTTTAGCTTGGGACTCCATTAGGGATAGGGCTTTGATGGTTGATTGGTATCATGCTGTTTGGTTTGCTCATTGTATTCCTCGTCACTCTATCCACTTGTGGTTAGTGGTTAGAAGAAAATTAAAGACACAAGATCGTCTTAGGCAATGGGATGTTGGCCCTTTGGTGGATCTAAGCCTTCTACGATGTCCGTTGTGTAATTTGGTGCCGGATTCTCATGACCATCTATTCTTTGAATGTTCTTATTCTATGCAGTTTTGGTCTAAGGTTCAGGGCCTATGTAATATGGATAGCATCCCCCTCGGATTGATGATATTTTAGCCTATGTTATTCCAATTTATAAGGGAAAGTCTTGCCCTAGCATCCTTTCCCGTCTTGTGTTGGCTGCTACTGCGTACTTTATATGGATGGAACGTAATTCAAGACTTTTCAAGAAAAAGCTATTGGCCGTTGATCAGATTGTTCTGCTTATTTGTGATACTGTTCGGTTGAAGTTGATTTCATTTCGTTTTAAGAAGTTGTCTACCAGGTCGAGTTTGCTGCTTGACAAATGGAGGGTGCCGAGCTCTAGAGTTCTTCATGATGGGAGTACCGGGTGAGGGTTGTACTCTTTTTTCCTTGTCCAAGGTTTTCCCATTGGGTTTTCTTTGGCAAGGTTTTTTAAGGAGGCAGGCTCATTTGGATATCATTTGCTCCTTTCGTGCTGTTGGTGGAAGCTGAAGACAATGTGTGACTTCATGTTTGCATCTTGGTTTCTTTCTAGTTTACTTGCATTGTAGTTCTAGATTAGTTTGTGTTTATGCCATGACATAATCACCTGTTAACATGCTGCCTGTAGCATGCGGTTAATGTGGTATCTTAGCCACATTCCTTTGTACTTCAACGCTTTTTTGGTTAATATATTTACCGGGGAAACCCCTTACCAAAAAGAATAATAATTCAGCTTTATTATTTATAAATTAGACATCTCAGATTTTACACAGCTTTCCTCTAATTACATAACAATTATAGTTTCAGTATTTGTTATATGTTTCATTCCAGTACATTATTACCATGCTTCATATCCGTTCACTGGGCGTTGTGCTCAGCCGTAGTTTTCTTTTCATGTTCCATACGGCAGGTACACAGGGACACTCTTAGGACTTCTGAGAGAGTACGTGCATTGGATGGGAGCTATCCAGACTCCTTTATTTTTATGCACTCATACATTACTTTGGTTGTTTGGACATTATTTTGTCCTTTTCCCTTCAGTACTTAATATTTTATATTTGAGCTTATGTTTGGATTACCGAATTTTGATTCTGGTATTTCCGTTATGGTCAGTTAATGTTTGACACATTGCTTTGCATGCTTTGATGACACGCCATAAATACACGTAACGGTCCACTTATCCAAGTGGGGTGTAACAATTATGGTATCAAAGCGCAAGGTTCGACCTGTAGGCTCTAACACTTGACCTGTGACTAGTGGGTAGTCACCAGGAACTTTCCAGATTTTGGCGTTGTTATCTTTCATGTTCCTCATGCATTTCATCAGTCTGTTTTTTTTTTTAAATTTTGACTAACTAAACGGTTGGTACAGGACTGGCCATACTTAGTCGCATGTGCTTTTCAGCGAATTTTCTTTTTGGTAAACTGACCATCGACGTTCACCCTTGCCCGTTCAGATTTTCTATAGATGAACTGACCATAGGCGTTCATCCATACTCATGTCAGATTCATGTTTTCAGTTAAATGTCATTTTGTTAACTGACCATAGGCGTTCACCAGTATTCATGTCATATTTTGTTGGCTATGCCTTCATGATCTACCTCATGCATATTTCAGATTCTTATTCCTGGTTTTAACAAGTTAACCAGCTTATCATTTTTATTTCAGATGCTACCCAGACGCATTAATGAGAATGAAGCTACAACAGCTGCTATTACTCCTGTTGTTCAAGCGGCTGTACAAGCCCTGCTACCCCAGGCACGTGATGAGATCTGAGCTGAATACCAAAACGGACCTCAGCACAATAACAACCCTCCTCTTCCACCACCTGCCACTTTAGCCACCTGGTTATATTTTTTTAATAAACAAAAAACCCGACCTTTTGAACAGACTGTAGCTCCAACGGACGTAGAAAATTGGATTTATCTAATAGAGAAATTTTTTGGGGCCATCGGTTGTGGGCATGCCTTCAAGGTTAGGCTTGCCGTTTACAAGTTGGAGGGTCACGCCCTACATTGGTGGAGGGATCATAAGTTGACGAATGGGGGAGATAAGTGGGTGCTCACACTGACTTGGATACAGTTCAAGGCAATATTTTATGACCAGTTTTTCCCTCATGCTGAGCAAGCAAAACTGAAGAGGGACTTTCACGCCATTCGTCAGAATTATGGCGAGGACAGTATCGAGTTCATGCACCGATATCTCAGGTTCGCTGGGTTCTTGGGAGAGGCTGTAGGTACCGCGGAGGAGCAAGCGAAACAATTTCGCTGGGCCCTTCACTCTAGGACTGCGGATAGGCTAATGTGTGCCACGTTCACTAACGTGTCGCGGGTTGCTAATGCAGCTCGTGATATTGATATGCTTTTCGAGAGGGATGAGCTCGAGAATGTTGAGCGTCCTGAGAAGAGGTACATCTCATTCAACAGACTTAAACAATTTAACTCTGGTTATTACTTGTCAATATATATCATGCCTTATCCAATTATAATCTTGCAGACAAAGAGGAGGAGATCGATCCCAATCAGCTACCCTACAACAGAACTACAGAAACCGTGGTCAGTCTTATGACTGCAATCGATCAAATAAGAGAAGCGGTGTTGATAACTACCGCGGCAGCTCAAACTCATCTGGCAACTACAGGTGATTTTTTAAGCTTCACAATACGAAAACATCGTGTAAAACAAATTCTAACTTTCAGTATGTCAACAGAGATGCTGGACAGGGGTGTGACCAAAACTACACAGGTCAGCAGTCTGCCCGACCAGCAAATTCTGGTAATTTTAAATTTCAGCTAAACAACCTTATTCCAGTTATGTTATCAGAATCGTGACACTTATACATCTTCTTAAATCAGGTTCTCAGCAAACTAGAGCTGCTTCTTGGGGTATTCTAATCCTACTTGCATCACATGTGGGAAGAAACACCCGGGACCGTGCCACCGTGGTTTGAGTGGTTGTTACAAGTGTGGTCAGCCGGGCCATATGATGAGGGATTGCAAGAAAGAAGATGTTGCCGGTACCTCAGGCCAGATTCCTCATATTTTACCTCCACCACCACCCCTATAACCACTAGTCGCGTTTACACTACTACCCGAGAGCAAGAAAATAAGACCACATGTACCATTACTAGCTTTTTGTTTATACATGGACAGGCTGCATGCATTCTTTTTTATACAGGCGCCACACACTCAGTTATATCTACTTCATTTGTTGTTAGAATAAACATGACCCCTACACCACTAAATAGTGTGCTTAGTATATCTACACCCATACGAGACTCTATACGCATTACTCGGGTGTACAGGGATCTCCCTCTTGAGTTTGATGATAAAATCCGTCCAGTCAGTGCCCTCCCTCTAGATATGTGCGAGTTCGATATTATTCTGGGTATGAATTGGTTGTCAGCTCGTCGTGCCACCATAGATTGTCATGCTCACCGGGTCATCTTCGGTGATGTCCAGACACCAGAGTTTATTCACCGTGGTTTTCTGCCGGGAAAACATGTTCAGATTATATCAGCTTTACAGGCCCGTACTCTATTATATCATGGTTGTGAGGGTTTTCTAGCTACAGTTCATGACACTGCTTCTGAGACACCTTCGCTTCATGATCAGCCAGTTATGTCAGATTTTCCGGATGTCTTTCCAGAGGAACTCCCAGGCATACCTCCCATGCGAGAGGTAGAGTTTGGTATCGATCTCATTCCAAGTGCAGAACTTGTATCTAAAGCTCCTTACCGTATGGCTCCTGTAGAGCTTAAGGAACTGAAAGATCAGCTTCAGGAACTTCTAGAAAGAGGTTTCATTCGTCCAAGCGTGTCACCATGGGGCACGCCAGTTTTGTTTTTCAAAAAGAAGGAAAGTAGTATGCGACTGTGTATTGACTACTGCGAGCTGAATAATCTCACTATTCGTAACCGTTATCCATTTCCTCGTATTGATGATTTATTTGATCAACTCCAGGGTGCCAAGCACTTCTCAAAAATTGATTTACGACCCGGATATCACCAGCTGCGTGTAAAAGAGTAGGATATATCCAAGACTTCTTTTCGCACGAGGTATGGTCATTACGAGTTTGTTTTCATGCCATTCGGTCTCACGAATGCGCTAGCAGTATTTATGGACTTGATGAATCGAGTCTTCCACGAATTTGTAGACAAGTTTGTAATTGTATTCATTGATGATATCCTTATTTTCTCTAAGTCCAAAGAGGAGCATGAGGATCATCTCCGTACAGTTTTGCAGATTCTCCGATGAGAGACCTTTATGTTAAATTTTCTAAGTGTGAGTTCTGGCTGAATAAGGTGGCGTTTCTAGGCCATATTGTTTCTGTAGAGGGTATCACCATGGATCCTGTAAAGGTGGAGGCCATCACTACATGGCTGAGACCAACATCGGCCACTGAAGTCTGCAGTTTTCTTGGCTTGGCGGGTTATTACCGCAGATTTGTAGAGAATTTCTCATGTTTAGCATTACCGTTGACCAAAGTTATGCGTAAAGGGGAAAAGTTTTTATGGACCGAGGAGAGAGAAAAGAGTTTCGAGGAACTCAAACATCGTTTAATTTCAGCGCCAATCCTTACTCTCCCATCTGGTACAGGTGGTTATCAGATTTACAATGACGCTTCAGGAAAAGGCTTGGGCTGTGTACTTATGCAGCATGGGAAAGTCATTGCCTATCCTTCACGTCACCTAAATCCGTATGAGAAGAATTATCCTACGCATGATCTGGAGCTCGCAACAGTCGTTTTCACCCTCAAAATCGGGAGGCATTATTTATACGGTGAGTCGTGTGATATCTTCACCGATCACAAAAGTCTCAAGTACATATTTACACAGCGAGAGCTGAACATGAGACAGAGGCGATGGTTGGAACTACTGAAAGACTATGACACTAATATTCAGTATCACCCAGGTAAAGCGAATGTAGTAGTAGATGCCCTTAGCAGAAAGTCAGGAATGATAAATGGCATAAAGGTTCAGGAGGAGATTATTCGGGACTTAGAGCGGTATGATATTGAGATCCTAGTACGCGGATGAATAGGCTACTGGGCTACTCTGAGAGTGGAACCAGATTTACTCTCTCAGATTAAAGCCGCACAAAAGGATGATGGTGAAATACGGGCGATTGTCTAGAATATTGACCAGCAGACAGAATTTCGTATCGATGATGATGGTATCGTATGGCAGGGTACCAAACTCTGCGTTCCAGAAGACCCTACTCTCAGAGAAGCCTTAATGACTGAGGCTCACAGCTCTCCGTTTTCTGTTCATCCAGGTTCAACTAAGATGTACCACGATCTTAAGCAGCATTTCTGGTGGAGCGGCATGAAACAGGATGTCGCCACTTTTGTTTCTAAATTTCTAACCTGCCAGCAGGTTATGATAGAGCACCAGCGTACCAGCGGCCTACTTCAGCCATTAGATATTCCAATGTGGAAATGGGACAACATCACCATGGATTTTGTCACAGGGTTGCCACAGACTCAGAGGAAACATGATGCAATATGGGTTATTGTCGATCGCTTGACCAAATCAGCATAATTCATTCCTATCCGTAAAGATTTCGTAGTCAGTAAACTAGCAGACATATTTACAAGGGAGATCGTGCGACTACACAGTACACCTTTAGAAATTATATCAGACAGGGATCCACGTTTCACTTCTCACTTCTGGGGAGGTCTGCACAAATCTTGGGGAACCAGGCTCAAGCTCAGCACAACTTTCCATCCGTAGACGGACGGGCAGTTAGAACGTACCATCCAGACTTTGGAGGACATGTTACACGCCTGTGCATTAGAAAGGATAGGACATTGGGATGACCATATCTGCTTGGTCGAGTTTGCCTAAAACAACAGTTGGCACGCCAGTATCAAGCGTGCTCCGTTCGAGATGTTATACGGTAGGAAATGTCGTGCTCCTATTTGTTGGGATCATGTTGGAGAACGTTTAATTGAGGGATCAGAATTAATAGAGCTGACCAATGAAAAGGTCGCCATTGCCAGGGCAAAGCTGCAAGAAGCGCGTACTCGCCAGAAGAGTTATGTCGACAAGCATCGCGATGATCTATCATTTCTGACTGGGGATCGAGTATTCCTCAAAGTATTACCAACACGCGGGGTCAGACGTTTTAGCCTCAAGGGAAAGCTCAGTCGTCGCTACATCGAACCGTTCAAAATTCTCGAACGTGTCGACGAAGTATCCTATCGGTTGGCGTTACCGCCTCAGCTTTCACACGTTCATAACGTGTTCCATGTATCATTACTCAGAGGGTACAACTATCATGAACTTCACAAAGTTAATTATCCACTAGATCAGATTCGGGAGGACCTATCTTATATTGAAGAGCCCGAAGCAGTCTTAGATCGCCGGGATCGAGTTATGTGAAGGAAAACCGTTCCTTTCGTCAAGATCCTGTGGAGGAACCATACCGACCGGGAGGCCACTTGGGAAACAGAGGAGTCTATACGGACTTCTTATCGTCACTTCCAGTTATGATTCGGGTATGTCTTTTAGTTAAATGTCTTTCAGGTTATATGTCTTGCAGCTTTCATGTCCTTCAGTCTATGTGTCGTTCAGCTTAGATAAGTTTCCCAACTTAAATTACCTTTAATTCGAGGACGAATTTTCTTTTTAGAGAGGAGAATTTTTAAACACCGGCATAATTGTATCCTTAATTCGAGGACAAATTGTTTTTTTAGAGGTGAAAAATTATAAAACCCGTATTTAAGAATTTCTGAATATTAAATACGCACGCTCAGTTCCAGTTAAATATTATAAATAATAATTATTAGATTTCAGAAATCAAGTTTCAAAAAATATTACGTGTGCATTATTTTTGATACAGAAAAGAATTATTACGTTTCAGAATTTTAAAACACGGGAACTAAGAATTTTACACGATAAATATTAAGTGTCGAAAAGCAAAATGTAAACCCCACTTTATAGAAAGGGGCTGGTGGTTTTTAAATAACAAGGAAAACAAAGTGGACTTCTAGGCCCGATCCTTTTTAATAACAAAATACAAGAAACAAGATTTTTCCATTTCATTTTTATAAAACAAAAGAAAAACTAGGGTTTTCCATCTCCTTGGGGGTTGCCGCTGGCAAAAGGACACAAAAAAGGGACGGGTGATTTTTCTGATCAATGATTTGAGCACTAGTATTTGCCTTCCTTTTTACTCTAATAACGGTAATCATTTAACCTTTCTTATATCACGATTTATATTATGCAATCAAGAACAGTAATAAATAAAAAAGGGGAAATCTTATAACTGAAATTATAGGGTGTCGGGTTTTGTTGTTTCACGAAAACCGAGAGCATAAGGTCTCAGTGTGACTACTATGGCCAACCGTGACCTAAACAGGGCGGCGGTGGTGCCTTTGTTGATCAGTCGCAACCCATAAACACCCAAACATGGGTAAACGGGAAAAAGCGGGTGTTTGTTTTATTCTACAGTGGGTAATAATAGCTCAGCATGGGGGGTGTTTGTTTGAGGCAGTGGCAACCGAGAGTCCTTAAGACTCTCGGTGGGTCTTAGGGTAAAGCAGTGGGAACAACTAAATAGGCAGTGGGGACAAGTGAAAACAGTGGGAACTTTGTTAAACTAGTGGGAACACCATAGAGATCAGTGGGGAAAAGATTGGACATAAAAATTAGTGATTTTAATATAGGATTAGCGACAGTTTGGCGACACCAAATTCTGTCGCATTTTGTTCGTGACAGTTTTAATGATAGTTTTTAGACACAGTTTAGTCACACCTTTTTAATGACAGAAATTTCTGTCGCGAATTTAGTAGGAAGAAGTTTAATAGTATTGATTTGATTTAGTGCGAGAAGGGGTATCTCGGTAGGCTCGGGGCTATATTTTAAAAGGATTAAAACGATGATCTAATTATACCTTATTTTATCACTTAAATAATTAAATGTTTAAAATGATTAATTAGTAAATTAAATTTATGATAAATTAGTTTTATAAAATTTAATAGGGGTATAATATTATTAAATGATTTTATTCATGTGGGAAACATTCTAATTTAGGAAACTTTCTATTATTAGCAGGTTACTAAATAAAGAAATATTATAACGTCAGAATACGTTTTATACCGTAATTAATAATAGAACAGGAATACGTTAATCAGAAATATTAGAACATTCATACTTATCAGTTTTATACTAACAGTAATATAAGAATAAATAAATTAACTAAGTACAGTTAAAATAAATAAAATAAACGAATATTAGTTAACTTATTCGCGTCTTTATTCATGTAGCTCGCGTGAAATCATAGTAGACTTTCTGTCAGTTGATCTCGGTCGGTTACTGGACATGAGGTACGGATTTCCCATCCTTCAGTAAGGACTTCCTTCTATGCATGATTAGGATTTACCATCTGCAACCAAATGTTTTCCCTAGTATATGTTTAAGCTAAT
This sequence comes from Glebionis coronaria, assembly GCA_025667525.1. NCBI lineage: Eukaryota > Viridiplantae > Streptophyta > Magnoliopsida > Asterales > Asteraceae > Glebionis > Glebionis coronaria. The sequence continues at coordinate 341,531,806 of CM046877.1, forward strand.
CAGTAATCATTTAATAACTAAATAAATTGCCTGAGCATTATATACAAGCATGACCAGTTTATGTACTAGTTACGGAGGTACCGTAACCATGACACTAGAGGCACCGGTGTCATGACTCCTCTACGAGGGAGTGATTTCTCGTAGCGTCACATTTATTTCAACTTGGCCATTTATCAGTATTATCAGCGGGGCGTATGGGTGCATCCTAGGCTATCAGTTTACAGTTATCAGGTGAATGTGGTATGTGCTCTACATCCTTCACATTAGTGTTGATCCCTCCACCCAGTACATTATTTAGAGGTAACCCCTCTATAGCATGACGAGGTCACCCCTCTAGTTATTCATGAAATAGTTTTTACAGCGCATGACCTATATAAGCTATTGACAGTTAAAATACAGTAAATGCATGTTTTTAGATTTAACAGTTAATAATTCAGCTTTATTATTTATGAATCAGACTTCTCAGATTTTACACAACTTTCCTCTAATTACATAACAGTTATAGTTTCAGTATTTATTATCTGTTTCATTCCAGTACATTATTACCATGCTTCATATCCATTCACTAGGCGTTATGTTCAACCGTAGTTTTCCTTTCATGTTCAAAACGGCAGGTACACTGGGACGCTCTTTGGACTTCTGAGAGAGTACATGCATTGGACGGGAGCTATTCAAACTCCTTTATTTTTATGCACTCATACATTACTTTGGTTGTTCGGACATTGTTTCGTCCTTTTCCCTTCAGTACTTAATCTTTTATATTTGAGCTTATGTTTGGATTACCGAAGTTTGATTCCAGAATTTTCGTTATGGTCAGTTAATGTTTTATACATTGCTTTGCATGCTTTGATGACACGCCATAAATACACGGTCCACTTATCCAAGTGGGGTGTTACAAACTCGTTTTCATTTGCTGTAATACACCATCAGAACAAACAGTTGAGTGTTTTTGGATTTGATGCTATGAGTTAGTGGTCAGACTCTTGTAGGTTTGATTAGACTTTAGTTTATTTAGGTTGTGAGTTGTTTGCTTATTGGATGTCCAGCCTATTGAACATCACCAAAAATAGCAAGATTGTAGCCACTGAATTAATATAGTATACTTGCTTGTTTAGTCCACTGTGCCTAATCTAGTGTGATTTGTTGATTATAGTATATGTGCTTTGTGCTTGTGTCGGGTGCTTAATTACGAACAGCAACCATAAGAAAGCATAAAAGAGTTAACCAAAATAAGTAAACAAAAGATATAAGGGGGTGTCTTTGTCTGCTTGTTTGTTGAACCCATTGTTGTTGTTCTATTTTTTTGTTGCTGGTATCCGTGGTATGGCATTATTGTCGTTGTTGATTTTCCAAACAGTAGGACCCTTTTCTTGAATGAACTGTGATTGTTTTTTTTTTTTGGGTAAAAGGGTCTCATCCCCGGTAAAATATATTCCCAAAAGCGTTGAAGTACAATGGAATGTAGCGGCAATGCTACATTAACCTCAAGCATACAGCTTGAACAACCACTAAATCATATGACATGCCATATGATCACTAACAACCAATTACAAAGCATATTACACCAATAGGAAAAAACCACCTAAAGGTGCATAAACAATAAAAATAAGCAATAATCATGGTAAATGAGAAGTGCGAACATCCGGCTGACGAGAGCCATGTCGATCATCAATCTCAATATCTTCGTCAGTCTCGCTATCAGCATTAATCACTTCATTTGTACGACCACCACCATCCTCCCAGTCAGTATCACCATCTCCTAAACCACTTAAAGCACCAAACGAATTCTGGTTACTTGTACCCGGTTTACTATCTAATCCGAGCACTTTATTATTCAAAAAACCTCTCTTAAGAAGTGGGCCATCCTTCTTGGGATCACTCTGTGACACGAGGTTACCTTGGGAAGACTTCTTCGACTGATAAGCCTTAGAACTTTCCCCTTTCTCAACTTGACGATACTGAATGTTTAATGAAGGCTTAGTAAGCTTAATACCAGCAACTACGTGTTGCTTCTTGTTCTTTTTACTCTTCTTACTCCTAACAACCTCAAAACCGTCCACAGTTGTTGTAGCTTCCTCCATGTTGCGCACCTTCTCAACCACCACCTGTTTAGGAATCTTAGGGCATTTAGAATCCACATGATCAAAAATAAGGCAATTAGAACATCTTGGAGGCGTCCACTCATACTCAATATCAATAGTCACCAAATTATGCCCTTTATCTTTTTCTACCGGTATAGCAACAACTAAAGATTTTTTTAGACATTCTTCCGCTGAAACCTCAATAAGGGCGCGAGCAAAAGTGCTCCTACCCCATGGATCAATGAACTGTGATTGTTGATTTTGCTCATTTGCTATATGTGGTTTATTGTGGTATTTGAGTGTGCTTATTTTAGCTTAACTTGCTAATCATAATCACCAAGAATCTGTTTAGGATCCTGTTAGTTATAGTAGGTTGTTTGTTTAGGTGGCGTTTTCCTTTTTTCGGCCTGAAGAAGTTTTTACAGTCAGCTTAATAGCTCTTTGTACCCACTGTGTTATGTGTCTGTGAGTCACATTATTCCATAACCATTGCTGCCTTTTTGAGTTTGTCTTTATGCTTGCTGAGTGCTATTCGTGTAGCTACCTGTGGCGTTTTGAGTGCTTTGAATCTGTTTTAATTTGACCCCCACAAGCAAAAATACCAACAACAACCACAAGGAACACCAAACAAAAAGATACCAAAAAAGGGGGCATAAGTACCTGCTGTGTTTCCTTTTTGTTAACTGTGCAACCCAAAAGCCCAAAATCTGTGGCGTGTTTTAAGTCATTTGGATTGTATTTTAGTATTTTTCTCTTTGTGGTTTGTGCTTATAAACTGTGTATCATAAAAGCAATAAGGAAACCAAAAAACTACATAAGGAAGTGTTTGGCTTTGCTTTTTCTCAAACTCTGCATCAAAAAGAGAACAAGAACAAAAAAATAGTCATAACTGTGTTTATCTTGGGCTCAATTCGTGTTCAATCATGGTGTTGTAGTGGTCTGTGATTGTGTTTTAGGATGTAAGTTGACTAGGCATCAAGTGTAAACCAAAGAAAACAAAAAAAAGGGTATAAAAAATCGAGAGTTGCCACAGCTTGAAACCGTGACCTCCACTCCTCCACGACTCAGACATACACACTCCAAACCACTCGCCCTATGGACTTTATAGTTTTTTGGGCAAAGGGTTACCCTGGTAAAGATATATTAATCACAGAAAATTAAAGTACAATGGAATGTGGCTGAATACCACATTAACCTCAAGCATAGCTTGACACAACCAAACTTTATGACATGCCACAAAGCTTAACAAAACAATTAAAACCTAATCTTCACCATAGACATGAAAAGACTTAGGCATCTTCCACTTAATGAATAACCGTTGCACGGAATCACGTTTCTTGAATCTGAACGCCACCAGTTTCAATCTAACCGTGACCATAATAGCATCCCTTACCTCCTCGGGAGTACGACTTGTTTTCTTGAACAATCGATCATTTCTTTCCCGCCATATATAATAAGCTGCTGCCCCCACCACCAATCTACCGATAATACTCTTAGCAGATTGAGCATTAGCCAACGGTTGAAGATAGTTCACAATGTCCTGAAGTCTAGGACGAATATGTTCCATCTCCGCTAATTCACGAACATAACACCAAACTTTTGAAGCAAACGAACACTCAAAAAATAAATGCGAATGAGAATCAGGTTGTTGCTTACATAGGAAGCACGTGAGAGAGTTAATATCAACCGCATCACCAACATCCCACTGCTTAATACGGTCTTGAGTTTTCAATGCCGATCGAAGAACTAACCACATATGAAATCCATGTCTAGGAATCGCATACGTGAACCAAACCACCCGCTGCCATTCCACAGGAAGCCCTCTTGGACGAAAAGCTTCCCAAGCCTTGTTGACACTAAACTCTGATAAAGCACCCCTGTCATCACGCCAACGAACCACGTCCTTAATATGCGGAGTAAGAGTAGGAACTAACACATTATTGAGATTGGGCGCTTTTGCAAGCCACGACTGTGGCTACTGCCACTACCTATGCGTCATGATATCAGCCACTGAAGCTTTAATAGTAAAACCCTCCCTTGCAATATCTCTCGGCGTCACATAATTAATTAAGATTATTTTTATTTTCAATTTACTTTGTTGCTTTAATAGTAAAACCCTCCCTTGCAATATCCCTAAGGACTTTATTGGTTTTACTTTGTTTTATTTTGTATTTAACGACTCTTGTTTTTGGCTTATAAATAATAAAACGTAGCTTTTCTGCTCATTTTTAGCTTATTAGTTTAACCTTTTTTAGATCTTTCATTTTTCTTGTGTTGAGTCACTAGTTTAGGATTTTTTTGGCATACTTTTTATATTTTTCCTTTTTATATTTTATTTATTAAGATTATTTTTAGTTTCAATTTTAAAAAGTAAATAAAAGATAGATTTAATTAATTTTAATTTTCAGAAAACTCATTTTTAGTTTTATAAAAGTAGGTTTTAGGTTTACATTAGAAAAAAACTTGGGTTTGACTTTTTCTTAGTTAGTTTTATTTTTGGAATTTTTAATTAACTTTAAAAATAAATACAAATTAACTAAATAGTTTTCAAAGTTTTTGGTTTTCGTATTTATCTTTGTTAGACTTTTTAGGACTTTTTAGGTATTTTTATTTATTTTTTAGGTTAAATTTTCGTTTGGTCACGTTTTTACGTTCGTAGGTTTAAGCGTTTTCGACCGTTTTTAGCGTAATCTGTCATTTTCTTTTTTTATTTTCAATACTAATCTCAAATATTACAAGTTTAACACACACATTAATCCTCCTTGGTGAACGAACTCAATACTTGGGTCATAAGTGTTTTACTTTTTCCTAAACGTATACTCAATACTTACCGCTTATACATTGTTTTTCCTAAAACGCGTATTCATACTACTATCAACATTCTTAATGGTTACCCAAAAAACGAATTTTGAAAACCAATGTTCAAATTCATGGTTGATGTGTATAATTCATATGCATTTGTTAAAAATGAAACTGTTACATTGTGAACTTGAGAATGTTAAGGAATCATCCTTTGGTTAGGCAAGAAATTGATTAAACACATTCTTGTGATTTTAGTTTTTACTAATTCATAAGTAACATAGAGTGATTGTGGAATTATTTTTGTCTACTATAGGTACTTAACATGCCTTTGGGAATTCAAAACAACCATGAGAAAACTAGAGGGTATATGTCTATTCTTTCTAATTCGTGTCAATCTCGTTCCCTTAAAAATACTCGTCAGTATTTAAAACGACCATGAGAAAACTAGAGGGTATATCTCACCCAATCTTGTTGGGATTGAGCTTACTCGTTTCATGTTCAATTCCATTGTCTTTGATTGTTTACATGAATCGATGAGCCAATATTTCCTTCGTTTCTAATGAAGTTCTTTAGTACGTTCTCTTTGATGTTCATCAATAACGGTTTGTCTATATGATTTTTCATTAAGGGGAAAACAATTGTATACTATCCTGAAGAATTTGGTCAAATTCTCAAGGTGCCATATGATGGTCAATGTAGGTTCACCGATGGTTGGAGTATTGACTCTTTGGAATCGACCCCTATTGATGTGCATTATGTGACTGAACTTCCCTCTCCTTTGTTTATTGCTAGAGCTATTTCTAAACCTCGTAAGCATTCTCTTTCTTGATGATTTTTAAGGAAACATTCGTACTCTCACTCCTTGGGAATTGCTAACTTGCGAACTTAATGATTTCATTATTCCATGGGCCAAAATCATTATGGAAAACGCAATATGTATCGGTGGTGATCGCAATCACGTACCCACATGCCTCGCACGTACGTTGTATTGCGTTGCTACCTCCACTCCGTACAATCTTGCATACTTCATCGTTAGTAGGAGTAGCTTTGTTCTATTTAAATCCAAATCTAGCCTTCCCTTCGCTATGCTTCTTACTCATCTTCTTAGAAGAGTTAACCATGACTTTCCTCATCTTGAAGTTTCATCCTACATCTCCGTTGATCGTGTAATGCTTCCCATTAAAGGAAACCTCTTACAAGAGCCTACAAATGACATTCACGATGAGAGAAATGATATTTGGGAAGATATTCATGATGTTAGGTATGACTCATCTTTGATTCCTTGTGATGACAAAGTTGAGATCATTACCGGCATGAACTCTCCGAGTATTTCCCCAACCATCAATGTGTTCTTACACCAATGGTTCACCCCTTGAGTATTACTCTTTTTCCTCCTCTTCCATCTGTTTTGATGTTCCTCAAGACATTAGTCATGAAACTCTTTACTTTCGAAAACTTTGTGTTCAAGAGGAAACAAGAGATAGATTCAAGCATATTGAATAGATGTTCAAGAGAAAGACTGAGTAGAAAGAAATGACTCATCTTTGGTGCCACGATCATTGTCTCTCGTAGTCATTAGATTTCTTATTATGTATAATACTTAATTGTTTGGATTGACTATATTTTAATCCTATCTATTTGTATGTTTGTGTGTAGTTATGTGTTATTTAGCTATTTATATTTTGGTTGATAATCTATCTTGGCTTGATTAATAAGTTTTTAAAATCTGGGCTTGTGAAAAATGTTCGAAGTATCATTTTTTGAAGGTTCTGCCCGCGGATCAATAAAGCTGGCGGTTCAATATTGATATTGAGCTGCATGCATAATTATTGAGCTGAAGGTGGTAATTTCGAACATGATCTTTCCTTTACACTATTTTTTCTAAATCTTTGTAAAGATGGAAAACTTTTGCTAAACACTCAGCTTTTTCTCAATTAGGCTTGGCAATTTTCATTGTTTACCAAAACATTTTTATCCTATTACCACATTAGATCATCCTCTTCTCTTCTTAAACCTTCATTGTTCATCTTCATCTTCACCATTTCTAAGTCTTTTCTAAGCCTTAAACACTCAACCATGGTGTCCACTAGATCCTCAAAATCCTCCAAAAACTCTTCTACTAAAAAGAGCCTTAAGATTAAGATCAAGATACATAAACAAGGTTCTTCTTCTTTTCTTACACCAAGGAATGAGACTACACCCATACCAATTCTTATTTCTTCATCACCTTCACTAACTCTTGCACCATGCAAGACTAGCTCAACTCATGGTACTAACCATTCACATAGTTCTACCTCTTCTTCATTCCAATCAAGAATGAATAAGTTGTCTTCACCCTTCTCTCCAAGTCCTCTCTTGGATGAGAACCCCATACCCCTCCAAAGCATTTCCTTTGAGTATGACTTGGTTGATCCTTCACCCATTTTACCTATGGACACCATGCCTCCTTCTCCCCCTAACACTCTAATTTTGGGTGTTCCTATCAACCACCTCGTGGATAATCAATTATTCTTTAGTTTTCTTGAAGCACATGGTACTAATTGTCTATGTTGTCTTTACAACAACTACATCATACAATCTTTTAGGATGGAAATTAATATTTGTTTTTAGTACATGTTCGTTTTCTTGGAATACACGTAACTGGCACCGGAACGCCGCCACAAAATGGTGTATTGCAATGCAATTCTTATGGAAGTAGGTTTATTGGTGGTTCGTATCTACGTATACTTAATATTTACTTATAGTAATATAGAAAAAATAATTTTGTATTTTTCATTTTTTTAAGAGAATATATTCACAAGAAATCCGAGAGAGAAATCAAAGTAGAAAAGTAATACGTATAGTAACATGTACGTAGTATTTTTGATGTAACTCTTCGGAAAGAGTTACTTTTGGATTTTTAATTTTTTTTTGTGAAATTCTTAGGAAAGAAATTGCTTTTTTTATTTTTTTATTTTTTTGTGTTTTTATATTTTTTATTTTTTTATGTTGTTGATTAGAAAAAAAAGTTCATAAAGTGAACGGATCCTAAAATCCAATATGTCTCACTAGAAACCGTCAATCTTCATGAAAAGAACCGGCAGCGGCGCCATATTATATTTGTTTTTTAGTACAAGTTCTTTTTCTCGGAATCTTATATAAATGATTAACAAATATCAAGCAAAGACTTTTATCATTTTTGGTATTAGATCGTAAAGTTTTGGTATCTATGTCTATTTAACAAGAAGCACGCAAAAATGTAAAAATACTATATACGTAAAATACTTATTACGCTAAAACAAATTGCACGTACTTCAAATAATGCACAAAGTACAAGTCTATAAAGCATAAATAAAACAATAAAGCTAAAATGCAAAACTGCCAAAAGTACAAGTACTATATGTGAAAATGTAACAAACTATATAACTAATAAAACAAAAAGTGTAAACAGTTATAACTACAAGGATTGGAACAGAAACTTCAACAAACTTGAAATTGTCAAAACAGAATACCAACCACAACAAACTCTAGGGACCAAAGTTGATAACTAAGTTTGCAACATATGAAAAACGGGCTTAACAAGCTAATAAGCCAGATCTAGAGTTCTAGTTAATGAAATAAGCTAGAACCACTTTTAAAATGCTTAAAATTGAAAATAAGCTAGTGAACCAAGAGCTTTTTGAAAGATATAAGCTAGAACAGCTTATTGAAATTTTGGACAAGTTCATTTTTAAGAGATAAGCTAATCTAGACAACCGCATAAGCTACAAACATCCAGATCTACTAATAAGCTTCAAAGAAAACTTCCAACTACAAAATTAAAGCTGGTACGACTGACTTTCCAAAACACTAAACAGATTGGTCTAATTCTTACTGAGCAAAAAGAAAACTGGTTTAGAAAATGGCTATTCAGACCAGATTATGACTGTTAATATAAGATTCACTAGTAATGCGGGTTTATGATCCGGAGGCTGGGGAGGATTGAAGAGGTGTTTAGCCATGGTTAGAGAGAGAAACAAGATACTAAAAACAAAGAGTTTTATTCCTAGTGAGAGAAAGTAAAAGTGACAAGTGACAATCCTCACCCCTCCATGGAAGTATGGAGGGGTATATATAGCTCGGGACTTGAACTACTTACATGTGACAATATTAGTCCCTGCAGGTCTCGGCTATGTAAACTATTGTAATTCCATTAGTCGCACACATTTTAAGGCTAACAATCTTCCCTAAATGTGGAGACATATGGAATTACTTACATTGTTCCTAACAAGTACAAATACAACAATAGTATGACAGTTTCAAAGTGCTTCCAATGCTGAGGATGACGACGTTGTCTTCAAGTATTCAAAGAAACTTGTACCCCAGTTTGAATCCTCTTTGTCTTTTCTTGTTGAGGAACCATTGTATCATGTATGAACTGGATTAACTTCCCCCAATTCATACTTCATGTCTTGTAAATCTTTCTTCATAGACTTCTTTTGGCGAAGCTTCTGAATCAGCTTCCCCCAAACCAATATCCCTGTCTTGAGCAGATCTGTAGCTTGACCAATCTTCTATCTTTGACATTTGAAGTGCACAACGGAATTTTGTATACGAAGAAGAAAACCTCACCAAGTAATACTTCTAGCTTGACATTTTTGGTATTCATGATTATGTGTTTGGGGGAACATGTAAGAAATCAGCAACAAATCTTCTCATGGTTGTAGAATACTTCCCCTGGAGGTTGAACTAAGTACTCAAAAGTACACGTTTTCCCCCATGATGGTTACGCACACTCGGAAGCATCATCTGACGTGTACGCTCAGAATCTCGAGATGTTCTTGTCAAAAGTATGATGGTTACAAACACTCAGAAGCATCGTCTGACGTGTACGCTCAGAATCGCGAGATGTTCTTATTAAAAGTATGATGGTTACGAACACTCGGATGCATCATCTAACGTGTACGCTCAGAATCGTGAGATGTTCTTGTCAAAAGTATTGTGGTTAAGAGCACTCAGAAGCATCATCTGACGTGTACAATCAGAATCACGAGATGTCCGTGTCTTACGCAGAAATCTTCATTATTGAGAAAGATCAAAAAACTATGAAAGATTTACTTAGACAATGAAGTTTCTTTGTTGAAATTCTGATATAACACCCCCAAATAACCACGCAGCGGAATGTCCACATTGGGCGTTATCTCATAGCACATCACACACAATCATAGAAAACGACCTCAAAAGAGACGTTTAAAATAAACATTAAAGAATCTTTACACCCATTGTCTAAAACATTTCCAACCCAAAATAAAGTTTTTATCAGAGCTGCGTTACTTGTCCCCAAGGATCTAACCAAACACAACACTATATTTTTACCAAGACATGAAATTAAATAATTTGATAAAAAGAGAAGGAAATCCATAAGTTTTAGACCAATAAAGCACCAACTCCCTCCATGCATGCTCCGCTGCTATCAATCTTGATTACCTGAAACACATTCTTAAAATTGTCAACACAACGGTTGAGCGAATCTATAGGTTTATCAAATCATAAGTTGAACACAAGTATTAAAAACCAATCATGACCATTCAATAGCATTGTCATATACACAATCTATTATACAAGTATTTCATATTTAGCAAAGCTAATGATTGTATTTAAGCTCATGACACCGACCCGTTAACTTAATCACCCGCGCCAAAGTGCCGGCATGATCAAAATGAAACTATTCCCCTCTTGCCAGATTTATACCTTATCTCTTATCACAAGTTATCCGTCCGTAGAGGGTACTCAACGTACTAGCTCTCGTCTCGGATAGGTTCGTCAACCCCATAGTACTATCAATTGTATAAGTGGCTATTTCCAACCCACACAAGAGCAAGACAATAATTAACGGTTCATGAAATTAGGGCCTTTAACAACAAGGTACTCAATACAATCCAAACAACATTGGGGTCCAAACAATCATTCATGACTTGTGTTCCATTTATTTCAAATAGCATGTATCCCCCTCGCGGGCTAAAATCATTTAAAACACAGTAGAAAGCGAGGCTATAGACTCACCTTAAGTAGTAATGATAGAAGTAGTAACGAAGACGTAGACTGATAGGTGTGTAATCACCCATCCTTTTTACCACTTAACTACAATAATAACCAAGCTAAAACGTGTATTTTATGTCATAAATGTCAAAATTATGCGTGGTTTGTGTTTTTGTTGTGATTTAGGACGAAAATGTGAAAAGGGGAGAAAACACGGGCTTTCACAGGCTTTTATCAAAGAAAATGACAAAAGACGAAGTCAAGAAATCAAGAGTGCAAAAAGAACGGAAGTCCAAGACCAATTCTGAAGATTTATCGAACAAAAAGTCAAAAGACGGAAGTTTACTAAAAGCCGAAGAACTCAAGTCTAATTTATTGAAGAAATTACAAGACGAGTTATTAATCCCGAGACAAAAGTCGAAGAATTTGGAAGATTAAGGACTTAACAAGTAATTAAAGAAAGAAGAAAGAGGGGAGGAAGTTTCCTTCCACTAATCACCTCCTCCCCTATAAATAGATCATTAGTGATTTCATTTCATTTTGTTGGCTAAGTGTGACAATTAGTCTTCCATCTTTAATTTTTGCACATTTAAATACATGTCATTTACTTAATTGTCAAATTTAATTACCTTGCACCTTTAAATTCAAGTAAGTTTCTTTTTTATGTTATTGAATCTTTATCTTTATTGTTAATCTCTCATCTTCCTTTCTTGTGATTGATTAATCTTATGTTTATGTTTATGTTCTTGATGTTTTTATTGATTTAATCAAGTGGGTTTTGATTATTGTGGTGTTTATTGTTAGTTTTATTGTTTTGGATTGATAGATTATCATTGGTTGATTATTTGTGATTGTTCTTGTTTAATCTTTTGGTTGATTTTGATTGATTTTGTTTAGATTCTTAGCTTCTATATTTCCCGTGTTCTTCGCTAAACAGTTTTCCAGGTTATTCCGGATCAACACTTTGTTCCGAACGAAGGGTTTGATCTAGGTTATTCCGGATGAAGGATTTCTATTGGTTATTCCGAATCAAGTGGTCATTCCGAACCAAAGAAATATTCCGGATAAAGGGAATATTCCGGATCAGCTTTCTTATTCCGGATGAAGGAGTTGTGTTGATTATTCCGCATAAAGGTTGTTCATTCGGAATAACAAATATTCCGGATCATAGGTATTCCGAACCAAGCTGACATATTCCAGATAAAGGGTGTTCATTCGGAATATTCCAGATGAAGGGTTTGAAGGTTGTTTATTCGGAATAATCAAATATTCCGGATAAAGCTTTTATTCCGAATGAGAGTTTTGTTCAAATATTCCGGATGAGCCATTTATTCCGCATGAGGTAAATATTCCGAGTGAAGAAGAATTATTCCGAACGAAGGTGACATTCGGAACGAGTGATTATTCCGAACGAAGGATTATTCCGAATGAGCTGTTTTCAGGTTCTTTTAAGTTTCTGTTTTTAAGTTTGAATTTTTAAGTTTGAATTTTTAAGCTTTACTTTTCCCGCATTTTTCCTTAGTCGCACTTTAAGTTTACTTGCCTTAGATTTATTTTAAGCCTTGCCTTAGTGTAAGTTTTAGTTGCGTTTTAAATTTGCCTTTAGGATAGTTTTAAGTTTGCGTTATTTACGTTAAGTGCCTTTTAATTTCTCGTCTTGCTTTTATTTTAATTATGTTTAGATTTTAATTACCGCCATTTGCTTTAAAGTTTTTGCACATTTCCTTTTACTACAACGACACAACTATTGTTTCCACCAAAAGACGACCGAGTCGCACATTAATCCATTTTTCAATTCGAAGAGACTGGAACAACGATAATTTTCTTACTAGGTAAAAGCCACGTATTAAATGGCGCCGCTGCCGGCTCTTTTCGTAAAGATTAACGGTTTTTTGTGAGAGACGTGTTGCTTTTTGGGATTCGTTCATTCGTGAGCGTTATTTTCTTGCTTAAAAATCTCCAAAAATCCATAAAAATTTAAAATTTCTAAAAATCCATAAAAATTAAAAATTTTCAAAAATCCAAAAAGATTTTATTTTCTTTATAGTGTATATATATTCTCTTTGTGTTTGGTATCTTTTCTTTTGCCTTTGCAGGTGTATGCGTACTAGATCTTCTACATATCCAGAGCCCGAGACTCGTGAAGATTTAGCTATGGCAGGTGTGAACAACAACAATAATCCACCACACCTCAACAATAACAACAACAATGTTCTTCCACAGCCCGATCTTCGGACAATGGAGGAGCTTTGTCAACCCACAATGTTTGGACGAGGAGGACCGATTGCGCCGATGCAAATCACGGCTCCGGAGTTTTCATTGAAGCATCACATGATCCAGCAAGTGCAAACTAACCCATTCCGTGGATTGCCTGATGATGATGCCAAAAAACACCTCGACAAATTCATTACAATTACCCAAAGCATGAAGTTGCCCGGTGCTACAATGGATGTTCTTCGCCTTCAACTCTTTCCACATACTTTATCACACCACGCCGAAAAATGGTTTGATCGTCTCCCGAAGAATTCCATTCATACTTGGGATGACATGACTCAACGCTTTTTGTCGCGCTACTTTCCACATCCATGGTCACGAGCCTTCGAAATCAAATCAGCGGTTTCATGCAAGAACCCGATGAATCCCTCTTTGATGCTTGGGAAAGATATTATGTTTTGATCGATCGATGTCCAAACCACAACATGCTCCCCGTGACCTTAACTGATACTTTCTACAACGGTTTGACTTTTCGTGATCGTGATACGATTAATGCAGCCGCCGCTGGCACATTTATGAAAAGAAGACCCGAGGAGTGTAGAGAGCTTATTGAGAACATGACTACTCATCACAAAAACTGGGATTCCTTCACTTCTTCAAGGAACAACCCGAGAGTCAATGTTTCTTCTACTTCAGCAAACCCCGATATAACAGAATTCACCTACATGATGGCCGAAATGAACAAAAATATCTTGCTCATCGCTTCAAACCAACAACAACAAGTTAAAGCGGTAACCAATCCTTGTGAGACATGCAGCGGTCCTCACTCATACACTGATTGTCCTTCTACTCAAGGCAATCTGGAAAACGTGTATGCGGCTTATGGTAACTATTCACCAGAAAATTACCAAGCCCGACCTCAAGGGGATCGAAATTTGCTAAGTTACCAGTCCAACAACTATCTTTCACCCGGTTTTTCTCCTCAAAACCAAAACCCCAACAACAACTATAATAGAAACAACCAAATCCCACCTCGAGCTTCTAATCCTTATCACTCACCCGCTCAACAAGCCCCACCCATGAATCAAGATGTTGAAGCCTTAATGAGAACCTAAGGAGAGCAAATCAAGAATCTACAAAGCCAAATTATCAATTTGAAAGGGGATATCACCAAGCAGGGGAATGACATTAGATCCGAGCTTCGAAATGATATACAATCCTCCTTCAGCAATCAAACGAATGGTTTGAAGAATATGCTAGCTAGTTTCTTACCCACTACTCAACCCTCTACTTCGAGTTCTCTACCTTCAAACACCATCACCAACCCGAGAGCGAATGTGAGTGCTATTACTACTCGTAGTGTAATAACCGTAGTAGGACCATCTATCCCACCCCTAGTTACACCATCTACACCTCCTCCACCACCATTTATCCCTACTACTCCCACACCTAGTATTAGTACACCATTACCGTCTCCGCCTCGTCATGAAGAAGTACCCAAGAAGAATCCTCCAACCCCACCTTCCACCTTTAACCCTTCAACATCTCAACCTTCCACCTTCTACACCTCCACCACCCAACCCCAGCATTCCTTACCCTTCTCGACTCAACAAGGCTAGAATTTTGACTAAGAATGACATTCAAGTCGCTAACTTTTTGGAAAAGATTGCCGGCATGAAAATCACCTTTACCGTTGTTGAAGCTCTTGCTCAAATGCCACAATTTGTTAAGATGTTTAAGGAATTGCTTAATAAGAAGGACAAGATGGTCGAGTTTGTTAATACTCGCTTGAATGAAAATTGCTCGGCAATCCTTCTTTAAGAACTTCCGGAAAAACATGGAGATCTCGGTCGTTTTGTGCTACCTTGTACTTTTAACCAAACCGACAAATTTACTGCCTTAGCCAATCTGGGGGAAGTATAAATTTGATGCCTTTAAGTGTTTGGAAAAAGTTATCATTGCCCGACCTTACACCCACCAAAATGACTCTTGAGCTAGCCAATCGCACTCTCGCTTACCCCGTTGGTATTGCCGAAGATGTGTTCATTAAAGTTGGCACATTCACCTTTCCGGTCGACTTTGTCGTTGTTGATTATGAAATGGACCCTCGTATTCTGTTAATACTTGGACGCCCATTTTTGAGAACCAGTAGAGCTTTAATAGATGTGGATAAGTGTGAACTCATCTTAAGAGTCGGGGATGATGCACAAGTTTTTGAAATGGGGAAGCTTACAAGCAAATCCTATGGAAGAGAATCAACGAATATGATTAATGTGCTCGATGATTTTGTCGTCTACAACAATCCTTTATTCGATTCTTGCAATGATAATCCACTGTTTCAAGATGATATGGATGATTCTCTCTCCAATTTAGAACCTTCACCCATATATTTTTTTGGTAAAGGGTTTCCCCGGTAAATATATTAACCAAAAAAACGTTGAAGTACAAAGGAATGTGGCTAAGATACCACATTAACCGCATGCTACAGGCAGCATGTTAACACGTGATTATGTTATGGCATAAACACAGACTAAACTAGAACTACAATGGAAGTAAACTAGAAAGAAACCAAGATGCAAACATGAAGTCACACATTGTGTTTAGCTTCCACCAACAACACGAAAGGAGCAAATGATATCCAAATGAACCTGCCTCCTTAAAAAACCTTGCCAAAGAAAACCCAGTGGGAAAAACCTTGGACAAGGAAAAAAGAGTACAACCCTCACCCGACACTCCCATCATGAAGAACTCTAGAGCTCGGCACCCTCCATTTGTCAAGCAGCAAACTCGACCTAGCAGACAACTTCTTAAAACGAAAAGAAATCAACTTCAACCGAATAGTATCACAAATAAGTTGAACAATTTGATCAACAGCCAACAGCTTTTTCTTGAAAAGTCTTGAATTACGTTCCATCCATATAAAGTACGTAGTAGCAGCCAACACAAGACGGGCAATGATGCTAGGACAAGACTTTCCCTTAGAAATTGGAATAACATAGGCTAAAATATCATCAATCCGAGGGGGGATGTTATCCATATCACATAGGCCCCGAACCTTAAACCAAACCTGCATAGAATAAGAACATTCAAAGAAAAGATGGTCATGAGATCCGACACCAATTTACACAACGGACATCGTAGAAGGCTTAGATCCACCAAAGGGCCAACATCCCATTGCCTAAGCCGATCTTGTGTCTTCAATTTTCTTCGAACCACTAACCATAAGTGGATAGAGTGACGAGGAATACAATGAGCAAACCAAACAGCATGAAACCAATCAACCATCAAAGCCCTATCCCGAATGGAGTCCCAAGCTAAAGAAACTGAAAAAGGATGTAAAACCCCATTTATATCCCGCCACATCAAATCATCATCCTGAGCATCATTAATAACAGGGACCGGGATAGAGACAATGTTCGGAAATCTAGCATACCAATCCTGCGGCCACTGCCAAATACCATCAGTAATAAGATCCCTTACCTTATTAGATAGAGAGAGCCCCGATCTTGTAATACTTCGAAACGAAAGAACGTCCCTTAACGGACATAAATCTGCCCATTCGTCAAACCACATAGAAGCCAATCTACCATTATTAATCTTGTACCAAATAAATTGACGAATGCGTGGTCTAATCTGTAGAAGTTTTCTCCAGCCCCAACTCATATCACCTATACATGGAACGTCCCAGAAACTTCGATCCTTTAACTTGTAAGAATAAATCCATTTAACCCATAAAGACTCTTTACGAGTGAGAATACACCAGATATGAGAAACCATTAAAGCAGTATTAAAATCAGAGAGCTTACGAATACCAAGTCCACCTTCATAAAATAGGGTACAAACAGAGTCCCATGCAACTTTAGCCTTACCTTTCTTCATTTCACCTTGACACCATAAGAAGCCTCTCATAAGCTGTTCCAAATCATGAATAATCCGAACAGGTAAGACAAAGACAGACGCCCAGTAGATATGCATTGATGAAAGAACTGAACGAACTAATTGGAGTGTTCCTGCTAAAGAAAGAAATTTATTGCGCCCATATCTATGATGCTTATGATGATGATTCTAGTTCCGATGGAGATGATTATGATGATTTTACTTCCGAGTATCCCGACATGCCCACTTATGATGATTTTGATGAGGCCGATACTCTTTCGAGTGATTCTTCACATGATGAAGATCCTCTGCAATCCATGCTTAATCCTACTTTGGATGACTACTCATTTGAGGAAGACTTCTATACTTTTCTCAATACTTACTTCCCTCATGAGAGTGATGCTCCTCCTTTGGACTTTGATGATTATGGTCTTCATCCTTCTACGGATTTGAAGAAAATTCTTTCAAAGGAGAAGAAACCAGACGACACCAACATCCGCAGCACGTATGTTTTGACACCTCTTTTTCCACCTTCTGAGGACGAGGTTGTGCATTTTCTTAGCGGATCATCTTCAAATTCTGCTGAGCCTGAGTGCTATTTTCCCCTAAAGGAAAAGGTGTTCGACCCCAGTATCGATATTCTTCAGCCATCTCAGTATCCATCTGATGAAATAAAAGGAAAAATCTTTGGAACTTTTGAATATATGCTTGCACCTATTCACCCTTGCTCCCACCGTGCTCCATCTTTGCTTAAGGGAACCTTGCCTACTCTTCTTTGGCTTGCCTTGTTCGCCTTCAGCTTGTGCTATTCGATGGACGAAAACTATGTATTTGATCCCGGTGGATGTTTTTCATGCTTCTTCCTATGCTAATCAAGGTCGAGTCAGGCTCACGACTCGGTGATAAAAAAATCAAGCGCTTCTTGGGAGGCAACCCATGTATCAATCTTTTAGCTATCTGTATCCTAAGTGTAGGGGAGACCCTTTGGTGTTTGCTATTTCCTCTCTTCTCATATTCAGGGATTTGAGCGCTCAATGATCCACTCTTTATGACTTTTGATGACCCATGATTGCGTGTTTCCGTCTTCCCGGTTCTATCCTAAACTCTTTTCGATTCACTATTTTATATTTTCCAATATTAAAATAGGAATCTCGTTAGTTGTCTTTTCCTTAGCGAGATTTAAACAAAGTGCACAATGTCCTAAGTGTAGGGGAGTTTACTCCCACATGCTTAAGCATTGAGGACAATGTTTATATCAAGTGTAGGGGGGACTTCTATCGAAGTTAAGTGGTCTTTTCCTTGTACTTATCCTCATTTTAACCGGAAAATCAATTTTTAGACATTTTTCAAAATTTTTGATCTATTTTGGCCTATTAGTTTTTCCTTTGTATAGTTATTTTCTTTCTTTGCTAGAATAAATAAAGTGATTTTAATTTTCAAACGTTGTGAATCTTTTGACTCAACCCGAGTTTACTTATCTAAGTTTACTCTAGCTAGTATCCTTAACGTGTTTAAGTGAAGTTTTGCTAGGCTTTTATATATGGAGCTTTAAAACGCGAAAGTCTTAACTCCCACGGGTTAAGAACAAGAACTTTTTGCAAGTTCCTATAATTGATCCTAGAGAGTCGTTTATCAAGGGAACTTTAAAATGCGATTTCTAAACTTGAAAAAGTCTAAGAATTTGCAAGATCCTATAGACGACTCGAAAACCCAAAACTTTGATTTAATAGGCTAAGCATCCACGAGTCTCATTCCTTGAGATTTTAAATTGTGGAGAACGAGAGATGATAGAGTCAATTATAAGTTTGGAATTCTTTCGTGAATTTATGTGAGTTGATTATAAGCCTATTCTCCCATCACTTGCTAATAAATTTATCTGCAATAAATAAGGTTGTACGATTTGAAAAGTTACTTAGCTTCTAGCCCAAGATCGTTTAAAAGTTGCTCGGTATGGATTAGAGTTCATAGCCAAGGCATAACTTATTGAAGCGGGATGAGAAGATTGGCGAGTCCGAAAAGGCCCTAACAAGGCATGAGGGCTACATTTTGTTTCTAAAGATCCCAAGTGATGTGAAGAATCATTTATCAAAGATCAATATGAAGGATCGAGACACACGACGAAAAGCAAGTACTCCCGTAAAGATCATGGAGAAGTCTATCTAAAAAGGCCCTAACAAGGTATGAGGATAAATAGATCCAAGTCCTAAAAGGAGGCGAATCGTTGTATATCAAAGTCCAAAGTAATGATTGGAGAAAAATGAAGAAGTCGTGGTCCAAATATGAAGAATCTCTCAAAACTTCAAGTGAAGAAATTCCTAATATGAAGAGAAGACCATTATTTCATGAACGTCTCTCAAGATTTGAAGTATGAAGTCGCTGCCAAATATCGGTCCGAGAAAGGTCTCAAATCGTGAAGCGAGTTATGCCAAGATATGAACTTTATGAGGTCCCGAGAAGCAGTTTTAAAAGATTTTGTCCTTTAGCTAACTATTGATTAAATCGTCCCACTTTATTTTCAGCCTTAATAACTATCGAAATAAGTCAACAATGCATCCTCGTGATCATTCAAGACAACAATAAAATATAAGAGATACACCTAGGAATAAGGGAGTCTAAGTAAATAATTGGCCCACATGAGTTCGTGTTAGTTTGCTAACTTATAATAACAATGATCTCGTTTTTAAGCTTGGTTTGGAGAAAGTGAAAACTTGAGGATGATGATCATTCATGACATTTCCAAAACCCTAAGGTATGTCTTTGATTTCTTTACTTACTTACTTCCTTTGAATGTTTATAATTTTCTATCTCTTAAATAAAGGCCAATATGGATTGATTATGATGGAGAATGTAAAACGTGCTTTGTAACTAATGCATTGCATGAGGACATTGCAATGGTCCAGTGTAGGGGATTTGATAGGTGTGTAAACACCCATCCTTTTTACCACTTAACTACAATAATAACCAAGGCAAAACGTGTATTTTATGTCATAAGTGTCGGAATTATGCGTGGTTTGTGTTTTTGTTGTGATTTAGGACGAAAATGTGAAAAGGGGAGAAAACACGGGCTTTCGCGGGCTTTTATCAAAGAAAAAGACAAAAGACGAAGTCAAGAAATCAAGAGTTCAAAAAGAACGGAAGTCTAAGACCAATTCTGAAGATTTATCGAAGAAAAAGTCAAAAGACGGAAGTTTACTAAAAGCCGAAGAACTCAAGTCTAATTTATTGAAGAAATTACAAGCCGAGTTATTAATCCCGAGACAAAAGTCGAAGAATTTGGAAGATTAAGGACTTAACAAGTAATTAAAGAAAGAAGAAAGAGGGGAGGAAGTTTCCTTCTACTAATCACCTCCTCCCCTATAAATAGATCATTAGTGATTTCATTTCATTTTGTTGGCTAAGTGTTACAATTAGTCTTCCATCTTTAATTTTTGCACATTTAAATACATGTCATTTACTTAATTGTCAAATTTAATTACCTTGCACCTTTAAATTCAAGTAAGTTTCTTTTTTATGTTATTGAATCTTTATCTTTATTTTTAATCTCTCATCTTCCTTTCTTGTGATTGATTTAATCTTATGTTTATGTTTATGTTTATGTTCTTGAAGTTTTATTGATTTAATCAAGTGGGTTTTGATTATTGTGGTGTTTATTGTTAGTTCTATTGTTTTGGATTGATAGATTATCATTGGTTGATTATTTGTGATTGTTCTTGTTTAATCTTTTGGTTGATTTTGATTGATTTTGTTTAGATTCGTAGCTTCTATATTTCCCGTGTTCTTCGCTAAACAGTTTTCCAGGTTATTCCGGATCAACACTTTATTCCGAACGAAGGGTTTGATCTAGCTATTCCGGATGAAGGCTTTCTATTGATTATTCCGAATCAAGTGGTCATTCCGAACCAAAGAAATATTCCGGATAAAGGGAATATTCCGGATCAGCTTTCTTATTCCGGATGAAGGAGTTGTGTTGATTATTCCGCATAAAGGTTGTTCATTCGGAATAACAAATATTCCGGATCAGTGGTATTCCGAACCAAGCTGACATATTCCGGATAAAGGGTGTTCATTCGAAATATTCCGGATGAATGGTTTGAAGGTTGTTTATTCGGAATAATCAAATATTCCGGATAAAGCTTTTATTCCGAATGAGAGTTTTGTTCAAATATTCCGGATGAGCCATTTATTCCGCATGAGGTAAATATTTCGAGTGAAGAAGAATTATTCCGAACGAAGGTAACATTCCGAACGAGTGATTATTCCGAACGAAGGATTATTCCGAGTGAGCTGTTTCCAGGTTCTTTTAAGTTTCTGTTTTTAAGTTTGAATTTTTAAGTTTGAATTTTTAACCTTTACTTTTCCCGCCTTTTTCCTTAGTCGCACTTTAAGTTTACTTGCCTTATATTTATTTTAAGCCTTGCCTTAGTTTAAGTTTTAGTTGCGTTTTAAATTTGCCTTTAGGATAGTTTTGAGTTTGCGTTATTTACGTTAAGTGCCTTTTAATTTCTCGTCTCGCTTTTATTTTAATTATGTTTATATTTTAATTACCGTCATTTGCTTTAAAGTTTTTGAACATTTCCTTTTACTACAACGACACAACTATTGTTTCCACCAAAAGACGACCGAGTCGCACATTAATCTATTTTTCAATTCGAAGAGACTGGAACAACGATAATTTTCTTACTAGGTAAAAGCCACATATTATAGACGAAGACAACCACCGACGATGAGGATGCCCCGGGAAATCAAATACAACACCTAACAAACAACCGCGAAATGAATCAACACCTTCAAGTACCTTCAAGTACCTTCAAGTACCTTCAAGTACTGTATGTACATAATTAAGAACACTCGAAGTTCACATAAACTCACGCCAAAACCCCAAACAAGTGATATTTACTAGACACGTCCACTTTTATACTATAATAAAACTATTACTCATTTTACAACTCTGCTGGTACATACCAAATGTACGGGCTGTTTTCCTATGCTTAGACATCACCAAAAATTATGAGAAAATTTGTAAAAATCATTTACAACCTGTAGATAGCCCATATTAAATTTCATAAAAAGTTCTAATTTCTAAGACCTACTGCACGTCACATTACTAAACTCAAATTTTCGGACAGTTTTGTACCTTTGCGTTGTAAAACCATTTTGACTTTCTTAACCAATACCATTTGTAAATCCAACTCTAAAGTTTAAAAGTAGACTCAAAATTTTAAGTTTAGGGCCTGAGATCAGCCTCTAACCGTTTTTAGAACTCGACTTATAGTCCTCGAGATTTGACCAAATATCGACAACAATTTCGTATTGTGACGATACTCATCTCCCGGTCACGAAAATTCAAACTAGCGTAACGTTTGACTCGTTTGGAGTTAAAAGCTCTACCTTATACCAAATCAAAGCTAGAAAGAAGCTATACAACTTCATTCTATAATGAAAATCTGGACTTAGACTTAAGGCCACGAAAAATGACCTTAAACAATCTGCTCTAAAATCACCTCTTTAAAATCATCACATATCACCTTTCCAATCAATTTCATCTCCTAGACCTATTATAACATCAACCAAACATACTAAACCAATCCTATCATACCTAATCACTTGTATGAAAAATCTCTAAGAAAACCCATTTCAAAAACTTTACATGCAATGTAATTAAATCAATTAAAATCAACAAAAACATGGATATAAACACATACCCACAACTAATCAAGATCAAAATCCAAGAAAAAAAAACACCCCATTTGGGCCGTGGGTTTGGGGATATAACACCCCAAAATTACATTGCGCAATGGAAATACACATTTGGGTGCTAAACTCAAACATCATTACACAAAACACTTTAAACAATCTCAAAAACGTACATTTGAAATATAAAAGGATATAATTTAACCATTGTCTAAAACTTACGATCCCAAGTAAAACAATTTTAGAAATATAAGAGTCACATTTAGGTCCCCTAAAGGTTTTATCCAATCAACAAACAATTTACCAAAGTACATGACCGTACATTATTATTTTTATGATAAAAGGAAGAAATCCGTTTTAGACCAATCACCACAAAAGCAATCCGTAATCCTTCTCCAGCAAGCTCCGCAATTCATCAACTTCAATCACCCGAATACAAGCTTAAAATCATCAACACAACAGTTGAGCGAGTCTATAGGGTTTTCAAATCATTATTTGAACACAAGAGAAAAATCAATCAAGATCATTTAATAGAATTGTTGATCATACAATCTATTATTCAAGCAATCTGGCATATAGCAATAGCTATAGAATTGTATTAAGCTCAGGACACCGACCCCTTAACTTAGTCACCCACGCCTAAAGTCGGCATGACTAGATGAATTCCAGTGCCCATACTAGGGTATCAGTTGCAAGTATACCACATTCTCATTCTCGTAAAATTATCCTTCCCAGAGGTTACTCAGCGTAAAGCCCTGGTCTCAGATAGGGTCGTCAGCCCAATAGTACTATTATTAGAATAAGAGGCTATTCCCAACTCACAACATCAAGTCAGAAGATAGTTAACGGCTCATGAATTTAGGGACTTTTGCAACTTAGGTACTTATACAATTCAAGGCAACAACAGGCAACATTCGGGTCCAAACAACAAGTCATGAATTGTGTTCATTTTACTTTCAAATAGCATGTATCCCCCTCGCGGGTTTTTAAATCATTCAAAACAATTACAAAATCGAGGATATAGACTCACCTTGAGTAATAGCAGTAGCAAGACGACCTTCGTTTATTGTTGATGCCCGATAAACATAAAAACCGCAACCTATCAAATAAGGTGCGTTCATCAATAATAAACTCGAATAAAATCCATACTTAATATCATCAAACTCAAAATAATAAAATCACAACCAACCCAAAATGGAAACAATACAAGTGACCTATTACTTCCTTCAATATGTTTACTTTATTACCTAAAATTGGCCTTGAACCTACTGATCTAAAACACCTCTTTAAAAATCATGCTAAATCAATTTTTTAATCAATTTTAATCAATCTTATACTCCTAATATTACCCTAATATCATCACAAACAACTTAGTTAACCCATAACACCCTTGAATGATCATTCAAAAATTTTCCACTCAATATTTCAAACATGCAAGACTTAAAATATATATATATAACATCACTAACAACAATTATATAATAAGAAATTAGATCAAATCACCTTGGATCATCATCAAAAATTGAAAGTTGTTGCATGTTGTAAATTTTTACATCAAAATGATCCTTGTTGAATTTGCAACATGGGATATTAATTAGTTTTTGGAGATTTAAAGTAGATTTTGAAAAATCAAAGGGTTTAGGGTGGTGGTGGTGGATGGAAATAGCAAGGGGAGAGAGAGGGGAGTGTTTGATTTCTTTTTCACACATTTGTATGTGTTTATGTTAGTGGAAAATCCTTTTATAGTAGTGGTGGAGGGGTAGTTTTTGCCAATTTGTGATAGTTTTGGTCAAAAATGCAATTAAATAGTTGTAAGGGTAGAAAATATAAATTGTCAATTTTGAAAATATTTACGAGGCTCGGGTTTCGTAAAAATACTTTTCAAAAGTTAAAACGCACTCAAAATATGATAATAATATGATCCCGGTTCAACTTAACACGAGCTTAAAATAAAAACGTCCAAAATATAAACATCGAGACAACAAATGATAAAACATAAAATCTCGGTCATCCGTCGATATCGTGATTACTAATAATCCTCGCTATTAGTAAAAAGATAAAAATAAGACTTCCAACGTCGGTTTTAAAAGAAACCATCAACCGTCATATCATTCAAACTCATAAAAAATTTCAAAATTATTCGTAAAATAATATTAAATAATATTAAATAATGACCACGGGTTCGGGTTGTCACATCCTACCCTCCTAAAAGAGATCGACGTCCCGGCGCTCGGCCCCTCTTATACTCACATTCCATACCTCCAGAACAAAAGAGAACTCTTTTCCTTAAAGAAATCCTCACACTTCCTTCGCGAATTTAGATCCATTCCTAGAATTCTTGTATCTTCACAATATAATTCTCATTATGTTTTGACCTCATAAGAATTCTTCACAGTTCTTTCTATGAAAGCAACTTATCTTCAAGTTTAATTCTTTCCTTGTTGTTCCCAAAACAAATTTCACCCTTCATAATGACACCTTATGCATAACCACGTTTCCCAATTTCAAACTCCATCGATTTCTTCGAATACCAACATAACTCTTCTGATGACTCCTTGTTACTAATGAATGATCCTTAACCTATACAATCTTATCAATATTGCCAATACCACTTCTAGTTAAGTCATTCAATTCCACCTGCATTTCTGGAATACACCAAAAACCTAATCTTATGTCCATAACTCACGATCCTTAACCTTCATAATTTGAAGTTCTTTATGGCCTTCAAACAGTACATCCGTATTACTAGCATGACAATCATTGTGGTATAAGAATTCCAACAAGGCCTAAGTCAATCACACACGCACAAGTATATCGTCTAATGTTCGAATCGTCCTTTTACTCTGTCCATCAGTCTTTGTATAACACACAATACTCAACTCAAATTTCACCTTTACCCAAACCAAATCGTATCGATTACTTGACTTGTGAGATTCCTTCATCACTAAGTCTCAATATCTCAACTCAGATATGTTAGGAGTGCTCAATATTCCATGTCTCACTTGACTTTACAACAAAAATCCTTTCCATAAGTTTGACAAAATGTTGAAATCACTTACCTTGACCTCCTTCTCAAATCAGACCACTAACTTAATATTTCAATATCCTTTCTATCAAATCCACACTTTTTGTCATCACCAAAACTCAAATCCCAAAAGCTTTTTCCTTTTTCTTCCTGATAAGTGCATCAACTACCACATTCGCCTTTCCCGGATGGTAGCGAATCTCGTAGTCATAATCACTCACAGTCATAACCACCAACATACTCAAATACCCGAATATACAACTGGTAATCCTATACTCATTTCCTTTATCATCCCAAGAAATTAATTATGGAGCAAAATTCTATCATCCTTTATCATTACACTCTTGATTCCATACAGGTAATATTTCTACCATCTCAAAACAAACACCACAACTACATAACCCTTATGAGACGCATCGCAGCAAACTACAAACTATAATTACTTTAGATCCTTTCAACAATGACAACATCGGTGCAGAACACAACCTACCCTTCAGTGTTCAGAATACAGCTTCCCCATCTGATAAGGATCAGATCTCGAAACATACAATTTAGATGTATAAGTGGGACTCACACATCCAATTCTTCTTAGTCAACTTAATCAATGGTTCAACAATCAGTGAAAACCTTTCGATAAACCTCCGATTATTCCCATCTTAGACCAAGGAATTAACAGATTTCCGTCAGTGTCGTTGGTACTGACCAATCCTTAATCGTGTCAATCTTGACAAGATCTTCACGAATACCTTTGTTGTCAATCAACTGCCTTAGAAAACGCAAATATTTCAACCAACATTCATACATAGGGATCTTTACATACAATTTCTCTTTTTCCAACCATCCCAAAATTTATCCTCATATGCTACTTATGTTCTTCCTTCCCTCTTGGAATAAAATAGAATATCTTCCATAGATACAATGACTAACTCATCCTAGTACATCTTACACACAAGATTCACCTAGTCCATGAATATGGCAGACGCATTCGTCAATTACAAAAACATCACTTAAAACTTAAAGTAGCCACATTAAGCACGAAGAACAACTATAGGAACATCTTCTTCCTTAACTCTCAGTTAATGATAACCAAAACTCAATGCGATCTTTGAGTACACACTGGATCCAAACCAGTTGCAAGGATCAAACAAATCATCAATCCTAGGTAATGGATACCGATTCTTGGATGTCAATTTGTTAAGCTCACGATAGTCGATACACATCCGAAACAATCCATCCTTCTTGACAAACAACACAGACGATCATCACTGTAACGAAACTTAATCTAATACATCCCTTATCCATCACTTCTCGCAGTTGACCGGATAACTCGTTCCACTCTGACGGTGCCAAATGATAAGGCATATAAATACTACTCAACGAAACACAGAAGCACTACACCTATCACTTACAACACTCAATCGACACGAACTCCACTTCATGAGACGGCAGCAACTCTGCAAAAATTCAGGGAAACCTCATAATACTCTCGAATCATTAACAGATCTCTCAACCTCTCCTCAAATACCCTATCACTAATTACCTGAGGTAGGAATACATCACATCCCTTTTCTACACACTTCCTCATCTCCAAACAAGATACTTCTCAAACGGAAAGTTCACTCATCACTTCTCACAGTCAATACTCAGCTTTTCAGCAAAATCTAAACCAACAGCTATTAATTTATAGTGAATATTAGTCCAATATCAAGCATCAACACTACGCACCACTAACCAATTTATGCCCATAAACTTCATCCAAAGATCCCAACTCTTTGAGCATCAAGTCGATACTAAACACCTACCTTCCTGAATTCAAGGAACACACTCTTAGTATAGAATTAACACTAGCAACCTTTCCGTCGGTTAACTCCACATCATAGTTAATTGTCATTCTTACTAATTATCCATTGATAAAACAACTGAATCTTTACATTTCTATAGTTCTACCCGATCTAAAATCAAACAACATACTGACATAAAGAACTTCAAGTAAGAATATACCATTTGCAACGTTCAGACCTTAAGGTTTGTCAGCATCATTCAAATGTAAACTGGAGCGGCAGCATTCCTATCTTGTCAATTTCCTTTCCTTGGACAATTCCCTTGTCTGTGTCCTTCCTCACCACGGCTAAAAACATATCACAACTCCAGGGGTACTAATTTCAGTAACTAATCCTCTTATCCTACACTACGCAACTTTATGACCAGGTTTTCCTAACGCTAGTCGCAGATGTGGAAAATTACCTACATGGTATAGAGTACAGCAAACACATTTGAGATTAATCCTGTTATTTCCAGACATAGTGGCAGCACGAATCCCATTATTCCTTCCATGGTTTAAATACTGATTTCGGTTCTATCTTTGGTTATTGTCATTACTGTAATCCCCACGATTCTAACCTCGATTCTGGTTGGACTGAGCATATTCCCACTTTCTCTTATTGTTTTCAACAATACTATCTTTCCTATATTGCACTTTTACGTCCATTAATTCATGCGCCATCTGAACAGCTTCATCGAAAGATTCAGGTTTTGAAGAAATAGTCTCACCCTTGATATCACTAGACAATCCTCTAATGTATTGCTTCCTTGCCTTACAGTCATTTACGAAAGCATCAGAACATAACAAACACAACTCAGAATATTTCCTAGTAAGCAGTAATAACATCGTTCCTTAGCACTAACTGCCTCAATTCAGATACCAACTGTCCTAGTTCCTTCTCAGGACAAAACCTAGCAGTCAATAGTCCTTTCATCACGGTCCATGCCTTACTATTAGCCACAACCAATCCTAAAGTAGTCACTTGGTTGTTCCATCATCTTATTGTACCATCCTGATATGTAGCAGCAACAAATTTCACCTTATTAGTTTCTAAACATCCAATAATCTTAGAAGTACTCTCTTTCTTATCAATCCACCTATGCAATTCTAATGCACCACTAATACCACAAAACTGCGTAGAACCACACTTCCAAAACTAACATAAGTACATTCTCTTAAACTTGCAGAACAGCAGCAACACTCCCATCTGAATCAGCAGCATCCTTATCATTCTCAGCAGCATCATCATTATTCTCAGCATCATCATCATTATTCTCAGCAGCATCATCATTATTCTTAGTAGCATCAACTGCAGCACCATTATCTCTAGCAAAACTAACTCCAGCATCTTGATTCCTTGTAGCACGATCAGCTTCATGTGCTCTAGCGATAATTTGTTCGATCATAGTGTTAACAGTAACAGTTGTTAGCTTTGGCGACATATTTCAAGAAACTTAGTCATGTACCGATCTACTAATGACAGAAATATGATTCCCCTACTCCTTCTTCCATCATCACAGAAGAAAGAAACATGATAAGTATACATATCAAGATAAAAGAAGAATTCTTTATCAAGACATCTCATGCATACTACATGCATGAACAACATAACTACAATGGTTCATCAACCAAAACTCAAAAGAGTTAATAGAGGCACATCATAGATCATGAGGGTAATTCAGATTGCGTTGAGGATTCAACAAGATAGTGGCAATGTTTGTGACTACAATCATCTACCGAACAACTTAAAAGATAATAAGTTCCATCACAATGCTACGACACAAGGTTTAAATAAGTCCGATCACAAAAAAAAATAAGATACAAAGAAATCCATTACGCGATTAGTTCCTTAGACACCAGCTCCTCATCCTCCTTAACATTGTTTTCAGCTTCATCACACTCGTCTGTTTCCCTTTTCACACTTCAAAGTCGAATCCATGACATGATGGAATCTCACTCTCAAAATCCAAATACTCACTCTTACACGGCAGATTAATCACCAGGCAAATCTCAGTATGACTTTCAACATTCCTAAGCTTCCAAACTTAACTCAGAATTGATCTCACATGAGGCTCCCACTCACTCATCCTTTTAAAACTTACCTACTTCTCTTTAAACCCTTCAATTCAAGCACACAAATTCATCACAATCGACCTAAGACTAGAAATCTCATCCACCTTCCAAGTTCTAACAAACTCAAATCTCCACATACCAAATACAACCTTTAAAACAACTTTTCTTTCACATCAACCTTCTAATCACACCAATTTCAACCACATATCTATCATACATCAGCTAATCAAACTTCCTCATACCCAATACAAGTCGCAAGAAATCAGTTGTAAAATCGTTCAACAGCTGGTCTACTGTGCTAGACCCTCGGCAATATATAAGGTCATTATTTAAAATTATATACATATGCATTACATAAAGAAAGTTACGATAAGAAGTACTCAACATACTTTCAACAACATCAATACATCATCAATACATCATCATAGTATTTACTTAATAAATATCTAAAAATCATTTCAATTTTAAAGGATACATCTAACTATAAAACAATACAAAACAAATAATCTTACCGGAGCCTTGCGGAGAAGTTGCGTGCTTTTGTAAAAAAATTTCGACACCAAATTTATAGTTTAGGACATTTTTCAAAATCGACCTAATTCGCTATAACTAAAAAGCTCTGATTACCAATCTATAACACCTTGCTCGGCGGAAATACACATTTGGGTGCTAAACTCAAACATCATTACACAAAACACTTTAAACAATCTCAAAAACGTACATTTGAAATATAAAAGGATATAATTTAACCATTGTCTAAAACTTTCGATCCCAAGTAAAACAATTTTAGAAATATCAGAGTCACATTTAGGTCCCCTAAAGATTTTATCTAATCAACAAACAATTTACCAAAGTACATGACCATACATTATTATTTTTATGACAAAAGGAAAGAAATCCGTTTTAGACCATTCACCACAAAAGCAATCCGCAATCCTTCTCCAGCAAGCTCCGCAATTCATCAACTTCAATCACCTGAAATACATGCTTAAAATCATCAACACAACGGTTGAGCGAGTCTATAGGTTTTTCAAATCATCATTTGAACACAAGAGAAAAATCAATCAAGATCATTTAATAGAATTGTTGATCATACAATCTATTATTCAGGCAATCTGGCATTTAGCAATAGCTATAGAATTGTATTAAGCTCATGACACCAACCCCTTAACTTAATCACCCACGCCTAAAGCCGGCATGACTAGATGAATTCCAGTGCCCCAACTAGGGTATCAGTTGTAAGTATACCACATTCTCATTCTCGTAAAATTATTCTTCCCAGAGGTTATTCAGCGTAAAGCCCTGGTCTCAGATAGGGTCATCAGCCCAATAGTACTATTATTAAAATAAGCAGCTATTCCTAACTCATAACATTAAGTCAGAAGATAGTTAACGGCTCATGAATTTAGGGACTTTTGCAACTTAGGTACTTATACAGTTCAAGGCAACAACAGGCAACATTCGGGTCCAAACAATCAATCATGACTTGTGTTCATTTTACTTTCAAATAGCATGTATCCCCCTCGCGGGTTTTTAAATCATTCAAAACAATTACAAAAGCGAGGCTATAGACTCACGTTGAGTAATAGCAGTAGCAAGACGATCTTCGACGATTGTTGATGCCCGATAAACATAAAAACAGCAACCTATCAAATAAGGTGCGTTCATCAATAATAAACTAGAATAAAATCCATACTTAATATCATCAAACTCAAAATAAACCAACCCAAAATGGAAACAATACAAGTGACCTATTACTTCCTTCTATATGTTTACTTTATTAGTCAATCCTTTCGATAAAAATTCTGCCGGTACACACCAAATGTACGGGCTCATTTACCCCACTTAAAACACGTCAAATGCTTATGATACTAATCAGATATTTCACTTACTATATATAGAAAGACCTGTTAAAAGCCCATCAAAAGATTTTACTTTTAAAGTTCCATGCCCGGCACATCTTTGAACTACAAAAACCGGACAGTTTTACGTCACCGACTCATACCACCATTTTGACCATTCTAAACAATCCCGTTTACAAATCCGACACTTGAGTTTGAAAATAGACTCACAACCCTAAATTTAGAACCAAACATTAGTCCTTGAACATTTTTACAAATCATTCAATAGTCCCCGAGATTCGATCCAAATATCGACAACAACTTCGGATTGTGTCGATACTCGTCTCCAGGTACACGAATAATCAAAACATTATAACTTCTTGCTCGTTTGGAGCTAGAAGTTGTACCTTATATCAAATCAAAGCTAAAAGAATCCTCTACAACACTATCCTATTAGTTTATTCATTTCAAACAGTAAGGTACCCAAAATTGGCCTTGAACCTACTGATCTAAAACACCTCATTAAAAATCATGCTAAATAAAATTTTCAACCAATTTTAATCAATCTTATACTCCTAATATTACCCTAATATCATCACAAACAACTTAGCTAACCCATAACACCCTTGAATGATCATTCAAAATTTTACCCACTCAAAATTTCAAACATGCTAGACTTAAAATATATATATATATATATATAACATCACTAACAACAATTATATAATAAGAAATTAGATCAAACCACCTTGGATCATCATCAAAAATTGAAAGTTGTTGCATGTGGTAAATTTTTACATCAAAATGATCCTTGTTGAATTTGCAACATGGGATATTAATTAGTTTTTGGAGATTCAAAGTAGATTTTGAAAAATCAAAGGGTTTAGGGTGGTGGTGGTGGACGGAAATAGCAAGGGGAGAGAGAGGGGAGTGTTTGATTTCTTTTTCACACATATGTATGTGTTTATGTTAGTGGAAAATCCTTTTATAGTAGTGGTGGAGGGGTAGTTTTTGCCAATTTATGATAGTTTTGGTCCAAAATGCAATTAAATAGTTGTAAGGGTAGAAAATGTAAATTGTCATTTTTGAAAATATTAACGAGGCTCGGGTTTCGTAAAAATACTTTTCAAAAGTTAAAACGCACTCAAAATATGATAATAATATGATCCCGGTTCAACTTAACACGAACTTAAAATAAAAACGTCAAAAATATAAACATCGAGACAACAAATGATAAAACATAAAATCTCGGGCATCTGTCGATATCGTGATTACTAATAATCCTCGCTATTAGCAAAAAGATAAAAATAAGACTTCCAACGTCGGTTTTAAAAGAAACCATCAACCGTCATATCATTCAAACTCATCAAAAATTTCAAAATTATTCGTAAAATAATATTAAATAATATTAAATAATGACCACGGGTTCGGGTTGTCACAAGGGAAGCAAGAACACCAAGAAAAACTTGATTTCCATCTTGTTTAATTGATCCTCCTTGATCCTAAAAACAAGATTCAAACATTCATAAAAGAAAATAAGATCAAAACCCACTAAAAAATATAATTTTTGGTAAAAATTAAAGATGATGCGTGTTTGATATTATAGGTGGGATTCACTTACAAGATGATTATAAAGGAAGGTCTTTGATTAGATTTGTGAAAAATCAAGTTTTGGTGATGGTTTATGGTGGTGGTGGTGGTGTCGTGGGTTAGAGAGAGAAAGGGAGGGAGATGTTGAAATTTTTTGAGGTGAAAATGAGTGTATGTGCGTTTGTGGTTCCATTTTGTAAAAGATGGAGGGACCAATTTTGACAAGGTAGCTATCTTTTGGCCTTAGGAATAAACAACCATTTTAAAGAGCGGGAATCGACTACATAGTCGGTTTTAAATATTTTACGGGAGTCGGGTTCGTCCCGGCTACCTCAAATTACTTTTTAATGGTTCAACCGCACACAAAACGAATATACATATGGTTCCGACTCGACTAAAAACGTAATAAAAATAAAAATCTCGAAAATTCAAATATCGATCAATCGATAAATAAATATAAATTTTCGGCATTCGTCGGTATCGTAGTCGTTATCGGTTCTTCTTAAATCATCAAACATAAAAATTAAGCCTCATTTATTGGTTTCAAATTAAACCGTCAAATAAATCCACGATAAAAATTCTTAAAAATTTCAAAAATATACGTAAATTAGGATTAAGTAATGGCGTTGGGTTCGGGTTGTCACATCCTTCCCCTCCTTAAGGGAGCGACGTCCCGGCGCTCTCCGCTTCTTATATTCGCATTTCGTACTACTAGAAAAATAAGGGTACTTCTTCCTAAAGAAGTCTTCACGTTCCTACGTGAACTCTGGTTCATGTCTCGAATTCCATCACCTTTCCATGATGATGCCATTAACATTACCATGTCTCCAACTTCACTTTCTAATTTCTTCCTACGGTTATCAACACATCTCTTCTCACGGCTCATCGCGGTTAACAAGTGATTCTTAATCTACACAATCTTTTCCGTAGTCTCTCGAATCATTTCAAGCCCATTCAACTGACTTTTCCCTACTTCATTCCATCCAAATGGCGATCTACATTTTCATCAACATAATTCTTCAAATGCTTTAGCTTCAATGCTAACATGGTAAATGTCGTTTTACAAGGATACTACCAACGGTAAGTTTCGATCTTAACAACTACCAAAATCAATCACACAGGCTCGGAGCATATCTCCCAACGTTCGAATCGTCCTTTCACTTGGTTCACCGGTCTCATAAAAAAATAATTACTCACAAAGAAATCGCACGGGTCGCACATAACCCTATCGAAAACGTTCAGAATATACAAGAGGAAGTAATCAATACTAGTCGTACAAAATCACCTTATTGCAATATTACGTACATACAAACCTATTTCGTCAAAAACGAATTCATTGATATGGAAATCATTCGACGTATACATAACTCTCTCGAAGACATCACAATCCAATCAAACACAAAAGCCATTATGAAGCACATACAACCACATTACGACATGTTTGCAAAATAGTCAAACCATGACAAATAAATAAGTTCAATCAAGTTAACTTATGCTTGCTAATCAGCAGCCATGATAAAATAAGAATATTTGACGGGATTTCAAATGAGTCGAGTCAAAAGAAAATTACAAGTTAAAGAAGGTTCACAAGCTTGCTAGCTATGGATGCATATCCATAAAGAAAGAAAATACATACATATGTCATCGCAGGGTGCTCACACACAGATCTATACCCAAAAGATATTACAAGAACACCATCTCACTTTCGTCCCAAACGTAGTCAAAATCTCAATAAGCATCATCGTTTACGGTTAAAAAGGTATTACATGGTACGTGTTCTTTATGATCGGACGTCATTGGACAATGTCGTCTCAAGTTTTCACAACTTACGATCACTCGACTAGATCACATACCACATAAATACATAAAAGGCAAGGGTTTACCACAAAAACATCAACTATGTCTATCTGTCGTTTAACCTTCGATGATCAAAGAAGATCGAGTCAAGCAAGGAGGATTCCTTACTTCAATAAACGAAGACGACAAATGGAATTGTCTTCCAACTACCGATGTACAGTTGGTAAATTTCAACAGTTTATCGCGTGTCGTTGACATATCAAAAGAACGAGAAAAGGAAAATAAATAAAGTACGATACATTTGATGTAGGAGAAGTCTTCTTCATTTCCCTTAGGGTCACTCGAACTCGGATTTCCTCTACTTCAGCAGTCTTTTAATTTTGTTAAAATTTCTTCTTAGTGTCGGTATGAGCCCCTTTGGTATTTAATCAACACCCTAGTGATTCCGATGGAATTCGCACGTTACATACAACACATAAAAACATTTTCTATAATTACTCGGTCACGGTGACTTACTAAGTCAACGCCAAAGGAAAGAAAAGATTTCGAGTAACACGAGAAAATTCAAAAAAAAATTCTTTAGGAATTAAAGAAAATACGATTACTTGTATAAGGATCCACCATTTTAAAAGCGTTCTCATCCAAAAATTTATCAAAAACACTAACAGTTTTAAAGATGACCAATTGATTTGAAATGACGTTGCCCTTCCTAAACTATGCATAATTAACTAGATCATGCATTATTGAGGATCAAGCAACAACAACCAACAAAACATGACTCTTCCCGAATTATGCATAGTTAGCAAAGCTGTGCATAATTGAGGATCGAGGGACGACACAACATTATTATTACACACTAAATATGACTACAAAAGTTTTCGACCTAATCATCAAAAAAATCAAATCATTTGAAATGGGAAAATATTGTTACCATCGTTTCAAGGAACACATCAAACATTTTTCATCCATTTTGAAAACATACTTTTACTTCGCCTTTTTATAAGAAAAATAAATAAATAAATAAACCGACACCACTTGCATTTGGTACAACGAAACATTTCACAGACTCATACATATTTTCGAAACAGATTGTTCATGAAATAACGGTAAGGTGGTTCCAGATTAAAGATCATTGTAAGCATAACGAGTAGTAAAAATCAAAATTCAATGAGATCAATTAAGATAAACGAGCAATATAATTGCCAATGGAAATTAACTACATTAGAAATGAAAATACTTCGAATATATGACAAGAGTTTCGGGATAACAACAACGATCTATAAATACATGGAGTGGAAATTGAACATCATCTCGAGCGCCAAAAATAGGACAAAGATCATAATTCCCATCGTCTAGAGTTACACATACATTCCACTAATTTAGGTTCCATTAACCGAGAGAAAAAAAATTTACAGCGTTCATGAAAAGGACAAAAATACACTGGGTGACATACCCTTATTATCAAGTACCAGCGGAGTAGCAATTCAAAAATAAATAATGGTCTCATACCATGGACAATTTTAAAACGGAAAATCACAGGACTACACAAGTTCAGATATAGACTCACAAAATCAAAGAAGGGATGTCGTACGATCGAACCATCGTGACTCAAAACATTAGATATGCATCTTTATAAAATAATATACAAGTAGGCGTGTGTTGGGAAATCCATTTGCATTTTCTAATTAATGTTACCTTGTACATTGTAAAAGCAAAAATTTTCACATTTTTAATTTGTGTTACACCATTTAAGAATTTATACCTTTCATTTTTCAACTTACACAGTTTTCATTTCTAGAATGTCACAATCTCAAGAAAAATTACTAACATTAGTAGATTCGGTGACTCGGTTATCATAAATTCAAAATCGATAAAATCATTAGGTTTGAAAATCTCCATACTTGTGTCAAAATCTCAATAATATTCCTACGTTAAGTACCAAAAATGTACATAGTAAGAATTTTCAAAGTTTCATATTATTATTACGACATATCTTATTATGTATATACAAATATCCAACACAACTCGAATTTGTCCAATTGACTCTTAAAAATAAACCTTTGACTTTTTATTATACATAAGTCTTCCTAAGAACTGGTATGCTATATTTTATTCACGCGACTCGAGTCAGACGTTAAGGATGTTTCACGTAATATTATCTTGGACAACTTACTAATTTTAGTCGGGACTTGAATCTCAAAAATAATAATAATAAAATAAATAATCAAAATGCTTATTTCAATAATTCTGAAATGTAGAAACTTCCAACTACAAATCTCTAGCCAATTGTCAAGTGATTTCAAAATTAACACATCTCGTAGCAGAATAAAACGACATTCCATCAATTTTTATTAATTTATTTCAAGCGTTAGAATTTCTCACTTAAAGTGTATATTTTGATTTTATCCCAGTTTATTCACTATAAGGAGTTATGAGTTCCAGTTTATACCAATGCATTCTTAAATATAACTTGACCTTATGTTTAAAATTTAATGTAACATAAAACCCTAATTCTCTCCTATGGGCGATTTTCTCTTCTCCTTTTTCTGGCGGCTCTAATTGGCTCTGTTATATCACCAATCATTGAATAACGGTTGATTTCTTCCCTGAATTACTAATATCTCATCAAATAGCTTGTGATAAGACTTAGGCTGTGATTTCGGTCCCCCTATGTTCTTTGTGATCAGTTATCTCGTGGGGTGTGGTGGTTTTAGGGTTTATTAATCATCCTTTATTTGATTCGACGTGTGTAAAGGGTTGGTTAGTGACGTTATTTGGATTTGAGTGTCATCCATTTTAGGGTTTTTGTTTTTATTTTTTATTATTTTCTTGGGTGTGAATTAGGGTTTGTGACTGTTCGACTTCTAACCCGTTAGGGTTTGTTGGCGGGGGTTTGGTGCCCTAATTATGGGCGTTGCTTGTGGGGTGTGGATCTGGTGGTTGTGGAATTTTAGGAGAGATGGAGGAGATGGGTACGGTTGAGAAGGTACCAGAGGTTGCTGGGACGCAAGTTGTTCCTGAGCAGTCTTTGAAGGAGGGTACAGTGAGAAAGGTGATTAAGTCGATTCTCAAAAAACCAGGATCATCACACGTGGGTGAGCCATCTGGGTTACGCAAGCCTATTAGGGTTTTTGGGGGAGTGGATGATACATTGCCATCATTTGCGTCAGTTGTTAATGAGAAACCGCGGGGTAGTTCATATTAAGGAGATGAGGAGCAACGAAGTTGTTAATGGTGCTAGGGTTGCCCTTCCTATGGCAGCGGTGGATGAGATACGTTCTCGTTTCACAAATACGCTTTATGGTTACTTCATTGGGAAAAGGCTTGCTTTTCCATTGGTAGAGAACTATGTAAAAAATGCATGGGCTAAATATGGCTTGAAACGTGTGCAGCTCCATGCAGATTTTTTCCTGTTCCAATTTGAATCAAAAGAGGGTATGGATGGTGTGCTAGAGAATGGTCCTTGGCTTATTAGGCTCGTACCTTTGTTTTTAAATATTTGGACTCCAAATACTATCCTGAAGAAGGACGTAGTAACCCATGCCCCGGTATGGGTGAAGATGCACCATGTTCCTATTGTCGCTTACTCGGAAATAGGATTGAGCTTGATTACTACTCAAATTGGACGCCCTATCATGCTTGATACCTATACAAGTAACATGTGCCTGAGTTCGTGGGGAAGGAATACTTATGCGCGGGCTCTTGTGGAAATTTCATCGGAGAATGAATTATTGGAGTCTATTGTCATCGCTATTCCACTCGCTAATGGAGAGGGGCATTCGTTAGCAACTATTGAGGTGCAGTATGAATGGAATCCTCCCCGGTGTAACAACTGCAAGATTTTTGATCATAGAACTGATGCGTGCCCTAACAACCCTAAGAGTGTGGAACCTAGGGTTGAGACTGCTAGTGCTGATAAGAACAATGAAGGGTTTGTGGAGGTTAAAAAGAAAAAGAAGCATACGAAACAACAAGCCCCGGCTAGGCAGATTGAGGGTATTAAACTAGGCAAGCAGCCTCTTAATATCCAGTACCGAAAGAAAAATTCTAAGGCTGTTGCTGGTGCTACAGAACTTAAAGCACCGACACCGGCTAAGGTTACTGTTACGAATTCGTTTAGCTCGTTGAGTGTGGATCCTTCTGATGATACAGATTGGGATGATAATGCTCATAAAAATGATCTTATTAATGCTAGCGATAGTGAAGTTGATGAGGAACTCATTTTGGAGGATCCTAATAATACAGGGGCAAGCACTCCTGCTGCTGTTGTTTCCTCATGATTAATGTCGGCTCATGGAATATACGGGGCCTGAACTTCTCCCCGAAACAAAGTGAGGTACGGCATGTAATTTCAGAAAATAACTTATCGGTATGTGCTATCTTGGAGTCCCATGTATGTGACATGAACCTGCAGCGGATGTGTTCTCTCGTCTTTCGGCATTGGGACTGGACGACTAATGGTAGCTTCTGTTCAAAGGGTGCTCGTATTCTGTTAGGATGGAATCACAATGTAGTGGACGTTGTTATAATTAATCAGGATGAGCAATCTATCCATGCTCGTCTTTGGTTAAAATTGGAAAGAAAAGAGGTGTTTTGCACGTTTGTTTATGCCATGAATAAATATACTCAACGTCGTGATCTTTGGAAGAGCTTAAGTGTTCATAAACTTTATGTGCGGAATCGGCCTTGGATGCTCTTAGGAGACTTTAATGCTACGCTTCATTTAGGGGAGACCACGGCTGGCTCTTCTAATGTTGACATTGCTATGCGTGAATTTCGTGACTGTGTGGAGGATATTGAAGTTATGGACGCTCAACAATCAGGCCTTCGATTTACGTGGACGCAAAAACCGAGAGGATTTAATGGTCTTCTAAAGAAAATCGATCGTATAATGACTAATTTGGAGTTTAATAGTGCTTTTGTGGGTGCCCATGCTGTGTTCAAGCCTTATCGTATCTCGGATCACTCACCAGCGATTATGTGTATTCCTACGAGTACTAGACCTAATCCACGGCCTTTTAAGTTCTTTAACATTGTGACTCAGAATGATAAATTTAAAGATACTGTTCAAGAAGTGTGGGCTGTTCCGGTTAGTGGCTTTGCTATGTTTAAGGTCTCTAAGCGTCTTAAGATGTTAAAGAAACCTTTGCGTAAGTTGCTGATTGAAAAAGGTAATCTGCATGAAAACGTTATTCGGCTTCGTGGTGAGCTGGATAAAGCTCAAATAGACTTAGATGCTGATCCTAACAATGTTGGTCTGCGTGAAGTGGAAGCTTCAGTAATCGGGGCGTTTAATGAAGCGATTCTACTAGAAGAAAGATTTCTGAAACAAAGAGCCAAGATTGCTTGGCTGAAAGAGGGTGACGCGAATTCAGCATACTTCCATAAAGCTGTGAAGAGCCGAATCAGTAGGAGTCGCACTGATGCTGTTACTGATTCTCAAGGTCAGTTGTTTGAAAATGAGCAGGTTGCTGAGGTGTTTATATCACATTATGAATGTTTTCTTGGTCAATCTGGTGTTACTACTAATCTTAATTTGGTGGATCTGTTTCAAAATCGAATTGTTGATGAGGTTGCTCTTGACATGATACGTTCTGTGACAAGGCAAGAGGTTAAAGAGGCATTATTCTCTATGGGTGATGAAAAATCACCAGGTCCGGATGGGTACACGGCGGCGTTTTTTAAAGCTTCATGGGATATTATTGCAAATGATATTGTGGAGGCGGTGAAAGAATTTTTTTCAAATGGTAAGCTTCTTAAAGAATGGAACCATACAATTATTGCTCTTCTTCCTAAAGTGAGGTCTCCGTCTCGTGTTAACGATTATCGACCTATCTCTTGTTGTAATGTCCTATTTAAATGCATTACTAAGATCCTTGCTAACCGTATTAAGGATAGCCTTAAGACTATTGTTAGTCTTAATCAGTCGGCGTTTGTTCCGGGAAGAAATATTGCGGATAACATCCTTCTTACCCAAGAGTTGATGCATAATTACCATTTGGATCGGGGTGAGCCGAGATGTGCGTTTAAAGTTGATATACAAAAGGCATACGATACAGTGGATTGGTGTTTTCTTAGAGAGGTTCTTGTGGGGTTTGGTTTTCATAATCGCATGATTGCATGTATTATGGAGTGTGTAACCACTACGTCTTTTTCTATCAGCATAAATGGGTCTTTACATGGGTTCTTTAAAGGAAAGAGAGGGCTTCGGCAGGGAGACCCTCTTTCTCCTTATTTGTTTACCTTGGTTATGGAGATCTTGTCTTTGATGCTTAGAAGACGGGTTCGTGAGGCTGTGAATTTTAAATACCATAGATATTGCGCTAAGTTGGAGTTGACTAATTTATGTTTTGCTGATGATCTATTCTTATTCACTTATGGTAATACTGATTCAGCTATGGTTGTTCAGCAAGCGCTAGATGAGTTTAAGGAGGTGTCGGGTCTGATTCCGAGTCTCCCAAAAAGCACCGGGTATTTTTGTAATGTGCTCAATCACATTAAACAGTCGATACTCCAGATTTTGCCTTTTGAGGAAGGTCGTCTTCCGGTCAAGTATCTTGGTGTCCCACTGGCGTCGTCTCGTCTTTTGATTCGTGACTGTAAGGAGCTTGTTGATAAAGTTCAAATTCGGATTCAAGACTGGAAAAATAAATCATTATCTGCTGCAAGAAGGCTTCAGCTTGTTAAATCGGTGATTGGCTCTATGCATATATTCTGGGCATTGGTTTTTATCATCCCGTCTCGTATTCTGTTTGATATAGAGCAGCTTATGAGAGGGTTTCTTTGGAGCCATGGTAGATTAGGGAAAGGTAGAGCTAAAGTCGCATGGGATTTGGTGTGCTTGCCAAAGGACGAAGGTGGTCTAGGTCTTCGCAAGTTAGACATTTTCAACAAGGCTCTTATGGTTTCTCATGTTTGGAAACTGTTGGTGCTTAGGGAGTCTTTGTGGGTCCGCTGGGTTCATGCTTATAAACTCAAGGGTCGCTCTTTTTGGGAGATCCCGTCTCGTGGCAATATGTCTTGTGGATGGAGGAAAATCCTCCAACTTCGGCAGATTATTCGAGAATTTATATGGCACAAGGTGGGTGATGGGACTTCGATTTCTGCTTGGTCTGATATGTGGTGCCCGGCTAGTCCTTTGTCAGATTTCATTACTCACCGGGATCTTTATAGAGCAGGTCTTTCTCCTACTTCTCCTGTGAGTGCTGTTGTACATAATGGTTCATGGGCTTGGCCGCGGGTTTTGGTGGATAAATATCCTATTCTGAATATGATTACTGTGCCGACTATTATGGAGGGTGTTCGGGATTGTTTATTTTGGCAGCAAAGGAGTGGGGTTGCTCGTCCTTTTTCAGTCTCTACGGTTTGGTCGTCTATTCGTGTCCGAAGCCCTAAGGTGGATTGGACGTCCATAGTATGGTTTCCGAGCTGTATTCCGAAGCATGCGTTTAATTTATGGCTGGTTATGCACCAAAGGTTAAAAACGCAGGATCGTGTTGCTATATGGGATGTTACGGCTTCTTTGGCTGTTGTTTGTCCATTATGTGATACTCGACCTGACTCTCATGAGCATTTGTTTTTCGAGTGTCCGTTTTCCCAACAGGTATGGAATTATGTTCGCAAATATGCTAGTATCTATGGGGCTACGCCTATATTTCATTCAATTATTGATGTGGTTAAGCCTATTGCCAAAAGGAGAACGATTGGTAGTATTATAGCAAAGTTAATTCTTGCTGCTTCAGCTTATGGTATTTGGCAAGAGAGGAATTGGAGGCTTTTCAAGTTGAAAAAGAGAACGTTCATTCAGGTTGGTGATTATATTCTTGCATCGGTGCGTCTAAAGCTATTGTCGTGTCGTTGGAAGAAGACTACGGAGGCTGTTCATTATGCTCAGATTTGGAGCATGCCGAATTCAATTTTTAGTTAATATGATTGTTCTGTTATGTCTTTGTGCCATTAGGTGGTTTTTCCCTATTGGCGTGATTGGTTTTGTAATAGGTTGACTTCATATGGCATGTCATATGGTTGTGGTAGTTCAAGTGTTGAGCTTGAGGTTAATGTGACATTCTAGTCACATTCCATTGTACTTATCGGTTTTTTTGGGAATATATATTTTACCAGGGATAGTCCCCTTTACCCAAAAAAAAATAAAAAAATTTAATGTAACACCCCCATAAAGCGGGTATCACAGTGATGGATCGATGAGCAAATAGCTTACAAAGCACAGATCATAATTATATGATTTTTGAAATACAATTGATGTAAACATTGAATTGGTACAATCATTTAAAACGTTGAATAACATTTGTTATGAATATCCCAGTAAAAGATAATCCCCCATCATTTTTATGCTCCTAAATGATGCTCAATCCATGCTCAAATAATCTTGCTAAATAACCTAGGCAAAACATGCTTAAAACAGTCAACATAAAGTTGGTGAATTTACATATTTTAATAATTAATTAGTTTGGACAACAATAATCATAGAAGTAATAATGCACACAGTATTCTTACTAAAATGTAAATATCATTTGTTTATTATTAGAAACTGAAGCTTAACTCCATAGTCCTCAACAGATGAGGACGTAGTGTCTTACAAAAAGACACCCCTTTCTAGTTCCAACATGGTATACGTCTGTTGTCCCGGCCAAGGCACAGTGAGCATGACTCACCCAGACGGGGATGGTCAATCCCTAATAGATCTATTTATAACATTCGGGCGATTTACAACAATTTAACAGTTTCAATAATAATCAATCATAATCAAGTTTATACAATCCAGTTATGTCCAATATATGTTTGCATATTTTCTTTCCCAAAGGGAAAGTTTTATCAAAGTTTAAATGGGGCTGTAAACTCACCTGATACAATCGTCACAATAGTTAATAGAGAACGAACGTCAGTCAAGAATAAATGTCAACAATCGATACATGATCATACGAGACCTAAAGATAACGAGGCGCGTCTTAGGCTTGAGACAAGAAATAAATCGTACATATATGTAATAAGTACGTTTTAATAAGTTCTTGGACATTATATTAATTTTATGATTCTTTATAAAACTTTTTAGGTGAACACTTAGTCATTTTAAGTGAAAAATCCAAGTTGACACTTTTAGCCCATCTTAAGCCCAATAGTGGTCCACTATCCAAGTATTTGACTTAAGTCCATTTTAAATTCAGTATAATACTCTAAGTTGGTTATAAATCTCAGGTCCAATAATGGCCCAATAGCCATTACAAGTGTAAGTTGGGCTTTTATGGCCCAAGTCCACTTTGTATAGTTTTTGGGTTCTAAAACACATCACAATCACATACACTTAATATTTCACGTTGGTCGGGTCTCGGGTCATCTAGTCATCAGTATATAAATAAGTCCAAGATCCCCGATAAGTGGATCCTACCACGTTGGTTTATATAAAAATCATCACATTTTACGTTAATGAGTTATAATCCGTTTATTATAATTTTCCCGACATGTCCCGCTAATTTGTTCATATCTCTTGAACCGTAAATCATCTAAGTGTGTTCTTTTTACCAAAACTATTATTAACTCATGTACTACACTTATTATAAGTCTAATTACCCCAAATTTATATTTTTCATAGCTAATTAACCCATTTCCTAACTTAGAAGAGTTGGCTGTTTTTGGGCAGCCAAACTCGTTTTCACCATTTTGGTCGTCATTTCCAAACCGTAAAGAACTGGTAAACCATCCAATTGATTCTACTTGTTCATGATTTTATCTACAACCTACAGTCTTACCTTTTTCAATGATTCTGAGTTCTTATATGAGAAAACAGTCCGTGAAGACAGTATGTTCAGATCTGACTAGTTTTCACTATTTTGGTCACCATTTCCAAACCGTAAGGAATTGGTAAATCATCCAATTGATTCTAGTTCTTAA
Source organism: Glebionis coronaria (assembly GCA_025667525.1). Taxonomy (NCBI): domain Eukaryota; kingdom Viridiplantae; phylum Streptophyta; class Magnoliopsida; order Asterales; family Asteraceae; genus Glebionis; species Glebionis coronaria. The sequence continues at coordinate 341,576,521 of CM046877.1, forward strand.
TGATTTTATCTACAACTTTTATTTTTACATATTCATAGGTCAGTATATAAATTTTACGAGAAAATAGTCCATCACAACAGTATGTTCATATCTGACTAGTTTTCACTATTTTGGTCATATCTTACTATCTAAAATTCGTCACGAGACGAGCCATCCGGGGAATTAATCACAAAAGAATTATCTATATTAATATGTAAGTTTTTAGTATCCCAAACCTACTGAGTTTTACATGCAATCTGTTTTTGTTACGGTTCAAAAATTGTTATGAATCAAATCGTTACTAGTGCTTGTTTAGCTTGATTTTTACTATTCAAAATTTCATATACAATGTCCCAATACTCATTAATTCATTTCGTATATATATATATATATATATATATATATATATATATATATATATATATATATATATATATATATATATATATATATATATATATATATATATATATATATATATATATATATATATATATATATATATATATATATATATATATATATATATATATATATATATATATATATATATATATATATATATATATATATATATATATATATATATATATATATATATATATATATATATATATATATATATATATATATATATATATATATATATATATATATATATATATATATATATATATATATATATAAGATCAAGAAAAATAAACAGGAAATTAAATAAGAACGAGATGTAGATCTTACGAGGCTTATCAAAGTCGTTGTACTAGTGAGTGAGCAAGTAACCATCCAAGATCTTGTCAACACTTGATGTTACCACCATGCATGGATAGATCCGGACTAGATCTACAAGTTTCACTTGATGTAACCATCATGCATGTATAGATCCGGGGTAGATCTACATGTTTTACTTGATGCATATATAGATCCGGGCTAGATCTACATATTTTACTTGATGTTACCATTATGCATGTATAGATCTACCATGGAAATAAAAGAAAAGCTTGAAAGTTGATGCATGTAGGAGATTTTCATACCAAAATGTAGATCTTGAGATTTCCAAGATGGGTCTTTGATTAGATTTTGAAGATTCAAGTTTGATCATTAAATTTTTGATGATCTAAGGTGTTGGAGGCTCACGGCAAAAGGAAAAGAAAGAAAGAAGGAAAGAGAATTTTTGGTGTGTGTGTGTTTTGTGTGAGAAAAATGAAGGGTATGAGTAGACATAGCCCTTATATAGGGTGGGAGGAAGTGTGACAAGTGTCACCCACTTAGACTTTGTCCAATGAGAGGCAAGAAGGTGGGTGGACATGATGGACATGTGTCACCAACCTAGAGTTGGCCCAATGGGGAAGTGAGGTGTGTTGGTGGCTTGTCTAGTAGGCCAAAAGAGTTGTTGGGCTTCTTAAACTTCTTATTGGGCTTATTAAGTCCATTACTATCCAAAGTTTAATAGTTGGGCTCATAAGACCACAAGTGGGCCTAAAGGGTAACTTATATTACAACTTTCGTTAATACACGGTTCGGGTCACGTTCGAGGTTTATGAATTTTGATTCATCTTACGGGGATTTCGTAATTGATCCAAAAATCATTTTTCCCATAAAATGGAGTATTTATATGACGTATAAATACGAAAAACGTGTTCGTTCATTTAAACGACAAGTATTTGTCATTTATCTTTTGTATAACGTAAGTATCGTTTTAGTAGAAATACTTCTCATTTAATCATTCCATAGATAAATGTAATATTAAACAATTTAATCAAATTGTTTATCAAGTGTTTCTCCACAATAATTTATGTAGTTAAATAATTGAATTTTCGGTACGCGATTTGTATGACTTTTGTCAAATTTTCAAATCCGATGATTTTTGTATGGTTCAAAAAGGGTTTTTGAAACATACTCCATTATTATTTAATGAACGAAAAATATCGGGTTTCACACCATCCACATGCCACCTTGAGTTTCGTCCTCGAAATTACATTACTATTACTAGGTTGAGAAATGATTTAGGATCGTTGAGTAAATTTTATTACATTATTCTCATGGTAAAATCATGGATTTTACAGCACCATCCCGTTATTTTAGCTTCGTCCTCGAAGCTATTAAAAACTTTGTCATCTGTTAGGGTATAGATGTCATAGATCTAAAGGTTCGTCTTAGCCATGCTCAGAATCAAATGGTGTCAACAATGTAAAGAGATAGTTATTCAGATTGCTCTATAAGTCCGATTGGGCAGTATCTAAGTGATGCTACCATTACGGATGAATAGAAAGCAATGCAAAGAGATCTTTATTCGGGTCGCTCTATATATCCGATTGAGCAGTATTTGGATGCTGCTACTACTATGGATGGATAGTATTATCCGAAGGTTTGACCTTTAATCCGATATAGCGATAGAAGCTCGCAGATCAATTAATGACAATTAAGAGAGGGCAAACTTTGGAAGTTGTCAACTAGGAAAAGTCGATGTAGTGTCAACTATACTTAGTTGGTTAAGCTCTTGACGATAGCTTGTTCATTTGGAAAACCTACAAGCCAAGATTCGAAGTCGGAGAGGGTTCCGGAACTAGACATGCTGATCTTGTTCAAGTTCGGATTGCTGCTCTGGCCATGAGCCAGGAGCAGAACATGATGGACGTCCATAGCCTGTTGATAGTAGGCCAGGTGGAGTACACTGCCATACATGAGCGCATAGACTCTCTCTCTTGGACCATATGGGTAAATACCCAGATAGCACGAGGTTATTAGGCCACGAGGCCTTGCAGTGGTTGTTGGAGGAGAACTACTTCCTCCATCGGCATAATCACACCTTGGAGGGGGGGTCTTCAGCGTAAGACCCACATCTCTCTTACTGCACAAGGGAGGTTCTTGTCCACCTTATTTGATCTTGCAGCTGTTTGTCACGATTGAGTGACAGCAGAGACCGCCTACCTTCGAGGAGTCGTTGACAGACTGCGGTCCCAGTTGCTGATTGTACTCAGTTTTCTTAAGGAGTCCTGATTGGCTTATAGAGGTATTGTAGAGTACCCTGTCGGCACCTGCAGCCTTATCAGCACTACCAGTACCAGCCCTATCTAGCAGACATGCTGGGCAGGATTTGAGTAGATGTACTAGATCTTTTGTTTACCATGATGAGCTTTCGGGTTGTATTCAAGCTATCATGCACAATTCACGAGTCACTTAGAAGTTTAAGAAATCATTCGCCAAATCACAGTAAGTCTGGTAATGATACATTGTAAAGGTAGTTTATTACTATATAGTACGATGAATGATAACGTTAATGAAGTCGGTGGCGTGTGTAGAAAACCAAATATATAGGGGTTTTACACCACCCCTTTATTTTAGTTTCGCTCCCGAAGCTAAAGATGAAGTTACTTGTTCAGGGGACAAGTGAGGGCACTTATTTCTTAAACGTGTAATCTTGTGAACTCGAGTTCTAAGTTTACAAGGTTGGGTTGACTAGGACAAATTCGTCTTAAGTCTTGGTTTTCATTGGATGTGCCTCCGGGGCCCCAATGTGTCTTGATGAGCATAGATAACAGTTCATTAATCTTACTACTAGTTCTTCAAGAGATTTTAAAGTCTATTAAGCTTTAATAGGCTTATGCGATGTCAAGTTGGAAATATAGTTTTGGCTGGTACCGCTCTTGCGTCAACAATTTTCACGCGAAGGGCTTCCCGATATACTTCTAGCCTGTGGAAGGCAACATTAGCTTGACACCAAGCTTCTCTTAGTAATAAGGCTAAGATTATTATTGGTGTTACTTGGGTAGGAAGTTACAAAGAATCTGCTTCATTTGTGACTGAGCTGGGGCATAAGTTGCATAGAGAAGAAGTACTTCAAATGATGGAAATCAAAGAAGATACCAAGAATAAAGAAGAGTGCATCTTGTGTGATGCTGGAAAGGATGTGCGTTCAATGTAAGTGGTCCAAAATTTGCACAAATTTTGACTTCTAAAAGGGGGAAGTCATTCATTTCAAGGCTAGAGTGGACTGGTATTGTCGAACTAATTGGATCCGAAGAGGAAAACGATTGTCCAAAAGAGTTTTGGACATCAAATAACGCTTTTTGGGTGATGACGAACATAAACCTACAAAATACACCCATTGAGAGTTGGGCATGTCTTTTATGCTTGGGTTTGTCTTCCTCGTCGACTTAAGAAATGTGGGTTAAGAAGATAGGGCATCCTCTTACCAAGTATTTCTGGGCTTCGGTACAAGAGATGACACTAAGTCTAGTGTCGATAAAGTCTTAATTATCGTCTCCTCGAATGATCGAGGTTTCATTTCCTTATGGCAAATGTACCAGCTTTATTTTCTATGACACCCCGAAGGGGTCAAATGAAACGGAAGTGGGTACTCCCGATAAGGGTTCAAAATTGCAGTGGAAAAGAACTCTCCCAAAAAGGGTTGAATGCAGCGGAAAAGAACACTCTTTGAAAGGGGTCATATGCAGCGGGAAGTAGACACCCTCAAAAGGTTCAAATGCAGCAGAAATGGACACTCCCAAGGGTGTTTAAATGCAACGGAAGTGGACACCCTCAAGGGGTCGAATGCAGCAGAAAGTGGACACTCCCAACGGAGTCAACTGTAGCGGAAGTGATATTTGGGTTAAGGATAAACCAAAAATCAAGAGCACAATGCTATGATCCAAAAGAGATGAATACTAATCTTCCTTAGGTTTCTAGATGATGATGATGTAATAACGACAAGATATTACTGGAGGAAATTGCGAGTCAAGGAGGGATACGTTACATAGCTGGTTATATATATATAATAATATCAATAATGAGTCATGTCGAATATATTCAAGCTCATGTGATTATAAATTTCTATTTACATCGATAAGCGTCCTTATCCATGTAATGTGGAATTTATAACTCCATTCGGTGACCTATGATTTCTTTATTCAAACGAACAAGCGTCCTTACTTGTTTCAATAACGATTTCATAGCCACCTTACCTAAATATTCCCGGCAAGTCTTATTATTTAGGATAAATATAACATCTAAGATAATAGATATTATTAAGATACTTTACAGCCCGTTTAGTTATAACTTTCGTCTTCGGGCGTCCCATTCCAACGTGATACGAATTTTATAAGTAAACTTCTGGCCCGGTGGCTCATGATTTCACCTTTAGACGTCCCATTCCGTCTAAAGACGTAATCATAATTAACTTAGGATCAAGAGTCTCAGGTCCCATATATAAAATATAGAATCATAAGTACCTTGATTTTGGGTTCCACCGCATCATTTAAAGATGCAAATTTATCCAAATAATATCACATGATATTAGTAAAAGCACGCGTATATGAGTCGTTAATAAGTCGTGTTCCGTTAATATACGTACAAAATCATAAGCGAGAGAAAATACATGTTGACGGGCGATAACGTGCGCGAGAGTACGCATCAAACATGGAGTCCATATGTATAATATAATATATAATAATATATTACAATCATAAGCATAGGCATTATATCTTATAGTTCCTTCTAATAAGGTATATATATATATATATGTATATATACACATAACAACAAATTCAAACATTTAACGAAATGTAGTTCGCTAGGTAATGCTTCTTAGTCTGTTTTTAAATATTCCAATTTGTATGTTTGTTGTAAATTCGTTTTCATTAATTGACATGTCAGTTATCCAAGTGGTTATAATAGACTAACCAGTTCCTATTCATCGAATAACTATGTAAAGATAGTATGCTCAAGTTCTAATGCATTAAATGAAATAAAGGTTCTAGGGTTTGCTTAAGTTTCAGCTATTGGCAAAACAAGTCCCTCTATATTTTACCAAATGTACATTTTCCGGCTCTTAACAGCCTTAGTACTTGGGGTTTCTAGTATTTTCGGGAGATGGTGAAAATAATCCCTCAATTTAACCTTAGGTTTTATAATTTCCAATAAGTGGCAAACTAATCCTTAGGGCTTCTAATTGTTTCGGCTAATTACATCATTAGTCCTTAGAGTCCTAAAATGACAGTTTAACTTCCAAGAATTTACAAAGTGGTCCTTAAGGTCTAATAAGTTACGAATGGCATTTATTAATTCCCACACTTTCAAATATTTACAATATCAGTCGCTGTAATTTCTGTTTTATCAAGACAAGTTTCAAATGTCATGGTTTTAATCCATAAGTCTTATAAACTAACTTCTTAGTCTAAATGTTTTTATAGTTATATCTTCGGTATAAAAACTTTACTTAAGTGTAAAATCACTAAGTGAGCTTATTAAGTGCACCAAAAGAGCTAATGGGCTTCCCAAACCCTTATTGAGCTTATAAGATCCATTAACAATTCTTATGAGCTAAGTATTTCTTAATGGGCCTAATTACAGTTATAGATCCATCAATGTTAGAGTTTTACTACATAGGTCCATAAGACAATAAATGGGCCTAATGGTCTTCCTAATGGGCCTAAACATATTTTAGTCCATTAATAATTCAAGGTTTTTTTTTTTTTTTCAATATACTTGCCCCCTTTTTTTTTTAATTTTCTCTCTCTCTCTATGGGCGATTTCTTTCTTCACGCCGTCTAGATCTTCCTGATAATCATCATTCACCGCTTAACGTTAATTGAGTGTGTATACGTTATTTGTGAGGATCATTCGCAGCTAGTGTAGTGAGCGTGATAGGCTACGTGTTTTTTCACTCCCTATTTCCGCTATGAGCAGCTAGCCCCGGTGGTCTTTTTGAATATCCTGTACCTCTGAATTCTCTTTAACTGGTTCGACGTGAATTATAGGTTTGATTTATTTGGTGTTTTAGGGTTTAATCGTGACGTAGAGTTTTTTAGGGTTTGATTATTTTATTGGGTGGTCAATTGTTTATTATTTAACGCTGTGAGTGGATTAGGGTTTCCTTCTAGGGTTTCTCTTTGAAACCCTAATTTTTGTTTCGCTGTTTGTTTCGTTTTTGATTTTGGGTTTTGAGAGAGATGGAGGAATCGGTGAATAACAAGGGACCAAATGCTGATAGTACTGGTGGAGGGTCTAGGTTGTTACAATCATTGCTGGGCGCCCGTAAGCCCATGCGAGGTACTTTGTCTCAACCAGTGGTGGGTACAAATCCTTCTGAGAGGACTGAGGCCACTGGGAATTCTGGCAAGGCAATAGGGACTGATGAAGTGACTCAGTCCTTTGCTTCCGTATTACGTAAGTCGGAGAAGAAACAGCTTGTGCGTGCTAAAGAAGAACGTAATGAGAAACAAGTGTCTGGGGCTGCTGTTGCTCTTCCGTTACAGGCTGTTAAGGAAATATCTAATCATTTCGATAATACGTTACTAGGGTATTTTATTGGGAAGCGATTACCTTTTCCTTTAGTGGAAAACTATGTGAAGAATACCTGGGCTAAGTATGGCTTGAAACGTGTGATGCTGAAGAATGGTTTCTTCTTTTTTCAGTTTGCATCCCATGAGGGGATGGAACGAGTGATTTGTGACGGACCTTGGTTAATTCGTTCTATGCCTCTTATGCTTAATGTATGGACTCCATCTGTCAAGGTGTTTAAAAATGAAATTAAGGTTGCTCCTGTTTGGTTGAAGTTACATGTTCCTATCGCGGCTTACTCGGAAATTGGGCTCAATCTTATTGCGACTCAGGTTGGCAGGCCAATCATGTTCGACTCCTATACTAGTAGTATGTGTTTGAACCCATGGGGTAAGAACTCGTATGCTAGAGTTCTTGTTGAGATCTCCGCTGATAAGGAGCTCGTAGAATCTGTTGTTGTTGCTATTCCGTTTCTGGATGGGTCGGGACATTCTCTTGAAACTGTTGAAGTAGAATATGAATGGAAGCCGCCATGTTGTAAGAACTGCTTGATTTTTGATCATACGGATGCTCAATGTCCTTTGAAACCTAAGACTCAACCGGTTTCAACTGTGGAGGATGATGGATTCCAGGAAGTTACTCGTAAACGGGGTAAAGAGAAGGTTATTGTTCAGCCCACTCGGATTGGTGGCATCCGCTTAAATAAACCAACACCCAATTTTTTCTATCGTAGGCATGAGAAAGGGGGTTCTTCCAAGAACCCTGTGAAGGAGATGGTGCAAGGTGAATCTAGTTTGAAAGCGGATTTGAAGAAGAAGTCTTCAACCAAACTTAATGATGGCACTAAAAATCAAACTGATGGTAGCAACCCTGCTGTTACTACTAAGAACTCGTTTGACATTCTGAATAACGAGGGTAATGATGGGGAATCTGATTTTGGCCAATCCCAGGAAAATGGCGAGAATTCTGCTCAAGACCAGAAGAAGCCTGATGATGTTCTTAATGTGAGCGACAGTGATGTTGATGAAGAACTGGTTCTTGAAAGTCCTCCTGTTTCTTTAAACGCGGTGGCTGATTCTGTAGGGGCAAGCACTCCTATTACTGATGTTCCTCATGTCTAGTATAGCAGCGTGGAATATAAGGGGGTTGAATTTCTCCCCTAAACAGAGTGAAGTTCGCCATGTGATTTTGGAAAATAAATTGTCCGTGTGTGCGATATTGGAGTCGCATGTGGCTGTGTCTAAGCTTTCTAAGTTGTGTCCAAAAGTTTTTAAGCACTGGGACTGGACTACGAATGGCAATATATGTTCCAAGGGCACTCGTATTATCATAGGCTGGAATAATTATGACGTTGATGTCACGGTTATTGCTATGTTTGATCAGGTCATTCATGTCCGTATTTGGTTTAAAGTAGATAAAAGGGAGCTTTTCTGCTCCTTTGTATATGGTCATAATAGATATCTTCAGCGTAGGGAGCTGTGGGAAAACATGTGTGCACACAAATGTTATATCAGAAATAGACCTTGGTGTCTCCTTGGGGATTTCAATGCGGCATTGTTTCTTAGTGATAGTACTTCGGGTTCTTCTACGTTAGACATTGCCATGAGAGAATTTAAAGCTTGTGTGGAAGATTTGGAAGTCTTGGATATTCAAAGTTCGGGGATTCACTTTACGTGGAACCAGAAGCCTAAAGGAGGGGAGGGCTTGTTGAAAAAGATTGATCGTGTATTGGTGAATTCTGAGTTTAATGACATATTTGTAGGTGCTCACGCTATTTTTCAACCATATCGTGTATCGGATCATGCCCCTGGTGTTCTTGTGATTCCTTCAATGTCTAAAGTCCAGCCTAAGCCTTTTAAGTTTTATAATATACTTATTCAGCACCCTTCTTTCAAGGAGATCGTTGCTAATGGATGGGATGTTGGGTTTTCTGGATTTTGTATGTTTAAGGTTGTTAAGAAGCTTAAATGCTTGAAGAAGCCTCTCCGTTTGTTGCTTTTTAGTCATGGTAACATTCATGAGAATGTGTCAAGACTTCGGTTGGAGGTTGATAAAGTTCAGCAAGCACTTGATTCGGATCCTTTTAGTAGTTGCTTGCGTGACCAGGAGGCTTCTTGTGTTAATGCTTTCAATGAAGCGATTTTGTTACAAGAGAGGTTTTGGAAACAAAGGGCGAAGATCCAGTGGCTGAAAGAAGGAGACTCAAATTCGGCCTATTTCCATAAAGCGGTCAAGAGTAGGAGAAGTAGAAGTCGCATTGATATTATTACTAATTCTCACGGTACTGTTTTTGAAAATGAGCAGGTGGCGCATGCTTTTGTTGATCATTATCGAGCTTTTCTTGGGCAACCTGGAGACGCTAGTGTTTTTTACTCGCATGAGCTTTTTGAAGCGCGGCTCTCTGATTTTGATGCTGATTTTATGGTCCGCCCTGTGTCTTCGCAAGAAGTTAAGGAGGCTATGTTTTCTATGGGAAATGATAAATCGCCGGGTCCGGATGGGTACACGGCTGCTTTCTTTAAAGATACTTGGGATATTGTTGGTCCGGACATTGTTCTTGCGGTTACAGAGTTCTTTACTAATGGTAGATTATTGAAAGAGCTCAATCATACGGTTATTGCTCTTATCCCTAAAATTCAGACCCCTTCGCGCATTAACGATTACAGGCCTATTTCTTGCTGCAATGTCTTGTTTAAATGTGTTAGTAAAATCATTGCTAATCGCATCAAGGGTTGTTTGAAGTATATTGTTAGTCGAAATCAGTCGGCTTTCGTTCCTGGGCGAAATATTTCTGATAATATTCTCCTTACGCATGAATTAATGCATAATTATCATTTGGATCGTGGAAAGGCGAGATGTGCTTTTAAGGTGGATATTCAAAAAGCCTATGATACGGTTGATTGGTCTTTCCTTGAACAAGTGCTTGTGGGTTTTGGTTTTCATACTAAGATGGTTGCTTGGATTATGGAGTGTGTGACTACTACTTCGTTCTCCATCAATCTTAATGGCTCTTATCATGGTTTTTTTAAGGGTAAACGTGGCTTAAGGCAAGGTGATCCACTTTCTCCTTATTTGTTCACTATGGTTATGGAAATTCTCACTCTAATGCTCCGACGTAAGGTCCGTATTGCTGATTGTTTCAAGTTTCATCGTGATTGTGAAGCTATGGAGTTGATTAACTTGTGTTTTGCGGATGACCTTTTCCTTTTTGCTCATGGTGATGATGGGTCGGCTAGGGTTATCATGGAAGCTTTAGACGAGTTCAAGCTTGCGTCGGGCTTAACTCCTAGTCTTCCGAAGAGTACGGCTTACTTTTGTAATGTCCTTAATTGCACTAAACTTGCTATTTTACAGATTATGCCTTTTGAGGAGGGTTCTCTTCCGGTTAAGTATCTGGGTGTCCCGTTAGTGCCCTCGCGTCTTGTTTACAAAGATTGTAAGGAGCTGATTGAAAAGGTTGAGGGGCGTATTAATGATTGGAAGAATAAATATCTATCAATTGCAGGGAGGTTACAACTGCTCCAATCTGTTATTTCTTCGATGCATATTTATTGGGCTTCTATGTTTGTTCTCCCGTCGCGTGTTTTGCTTGATATTGAGCAATGTATGCGTGGCTTTCTTTGGTGCCAAGGAAAAATGCGTAAGGGGAAATCGAAGGTGGCATGGGAGGTTGTTTGCCTTCCAAAAGATGAGGGTGGTCTTGGGATTAAGCGTTTGAACCTGTTTAACATAGCTCTTATGGCGTCTCATGTTTGGAAGCTTTTAATTCGGAAGGATTCGCTGTGGGTTCAATGGATGCACACATACAAGATTCGTAACCGCAACTTCTGGGATATTCCATGCCGTGGTAATATCTCTTGGGGATGGAGAAAGTTATTGCAGATTCGGCCTCTTATTCAGGAGTTTATTTGGCATTCTGTTGGTAATGGTCAGGCAACGTCACTTTGGTTTGATAAATGGTGTTCTATTAGTCCTATTGTCGGGTTTGTGTCGTCGCGTGACATGTATCGTGCAGGTCTTACGGTTGCATCCAAGGTCTGCGATGTGATACATGGTAATAGCGTGGTTTGGCCTAATTTTCTGGTGGTTAAATATCCTGTTCTTAATTCCGTTTCTGTTGGACATGTGGATTCTAATATGGTGGACAGGATTGAATGGAGGAATGGCTCGGGTATTGTGCAAAAGTTCTCTGTGGCTACTGTTTGGCAATCTATTCGGCCAATGGACATTCAGGTTGATTGGTGCAAGGTTGTTTGGTTTTCAGTTTGTATCCCAAAGCATGCGTTTAATCTTTGGCTGATTATGAAACGTAGGCTGAAAACGCAAGATAGACTGTGTTCTTGGGATGTTGCTCATTCTAATATGGCATCGTCTTGTCTGCTTTGCTCATCTCAGCCAGATTCGCACGACCACCTGTTTTTTGACTGCTCTTTCTCGAAAAGGATTTGGCAGCATATGGCAGATTTGGCTAACTTCCATCAGGTGCACTTTAATGTTTATGATGTGGTGGATGATCTTGTTCCTTTGGCTGCTCGTAGGACATCTACTAGTATTATTAGGAAGCTTGTTCTTGCGGCTACGACGTACTTCATTTGGCAGGAACGAAATGAGAGGCTGTTCAATAATTCTAAGCGTTCGGTTTCACAAGTTATTGAAGCTATCACGGCTGCTATTCGGTTGAAGCTGGTTTCGTGTCGTTTCAAGAAGTCTAGACGTGGTTTAGAACTTTTGGATCGTTGGAAGATATCGGACTTAGTTTTAGATCAAAGATGATGTTTTTCCATTTTTGTTCTTGTTTGGTCAGGTGGTTATTTCCTATTGGGGTTATAGGTTTTGTAGTTCGTTTGTAGTATCGATTGGCATGTCTTTCGATCTTTGAGTAGTTCAAGCTTCGCTTGAGGTTAATGTGGTATTTCAGCCACATTCCATTGTACTTCATTGATTTTTGGTGTAATATATTTTACCGGGGTATGAATTCCCTTTTACCCAAAAAAAAATAAAAAAATAATTCAAGGTTTTCTAAGTGGTCTTACTAGGCATTGGATAGCCGAATGGGCTTAGTTAATGGTTCGGCTATATTGTATTGGCTTAAGTACACAGTTAATAATACTTAACCATTTATCTAGGTGTGAAGTTTATGAAACCTTACAAGCTTATTACTGGTTCTTAAAGATTAAGTCTAGATTTACAAAGAAAAATTTATAAAATCTAATTAGGTTTACTAAAGATAAAAAAATCTAGTTTAGATTTCCTCCAAGATTTCGCAAGACGCATATTAGTCAGTTAGACTTTTATAAAAATCAATTTAGATTTTTCAAGACTGAGTAAAATAGATAGATCTATTTAGGCTTTTAGAGACTTAAAAAAAATCTTCTTAGATTTTCTAACGGGTTCTAGAGATTCTGTTAGATTTCTAATGTTCCCAAAGTTTTTATTTAAATTTCCATTTAAATATTTCCATGTGTCTGTTATGTATTAGATTGTTCGTGGTTATAATGCATTGTTCGGGCCATCATACTTCAGAATCCATGTAACACTCTCATTTTTCGTATCGGTACAGCGGAAGGGTCTTTCAGAGTGTTACGGGATAGCACAATAACTCCAATCATAGACAACACATAAAAATGGTTGTACAAGGTTTAACAAACATTCATTCGATAAAAAGGTTTAAAAGTGTACAACATGTCCCAAATTATACAGGTCATTAAGTTTACAAAACACAGATCGAATGAACATTTTTAATATTAAGTGTGGGCCATCAGAGTCGATCTCCATCCGGATTACCTTCAAGCACCTGAGATAGAAAACATGGAAAAATCATATCAGCGAATGCCGAGTGAATTCATAGAGTTTAATGAAAACCGTTATATAAAACAATCATTTACATTCATTTAAAATCAGAACACAAGTATAATATCGGAAGTAAGTCCACATATTGCTAGTCAGGCAATATATAAATCAAGCATACATCTGAAACCGTCCATGAGACCGTAGTCTCTATATTACCATGATAGGTAATATATTCATCGTAATAGCGTCGTTATCGTTTATTATTTATGTCTTATATTGTATTAGGATACATGGTATCTGAATTAGGTAGGATTATTATTAGCCGCATGACATTGTTACCTTACTATGAAAACAGCGGGCCGCGAACCCGACAAACAATTTGCCCATCTAAGTTAGCGTGTCGTCACAAAAATCACGCTATGGAATCTTCTCATACATAAATTCGCTTACCAATCAATGTGGTACGACGGGGATCAACCGTCAAGGCGCGAACTGGGGTGATCGTCCCCAAATAGTACTATCAAATGCATAAGCGTCTACCAAATCCCGGTAGTTCACAATTCATGCTAATGGGACTTTAAGTGACATAACCTAACTACTAATAATCCTTTTAGTCTCGAATATAGGGTCATAGCATCATTCGGGTCCATATCATTAAGCATACAATCGGGACTACTTGTGTTCTATTTTTATAAAAATCTAGCATGTTATCTCCCTCGCGGGTTTACAAATCATTTTATAAAACATTTAAAAGAGTGCGAGGCTATGAACTCACGTTGTTAATGAAAGGCGGATTATCGGCTATGGGCGTGCTTCGGTCACGGAAACCTATATAAATAATAATCGGTCTTAGACTCGGTCCAATGACTTTTATAAAAATAACAATATACATATGATGATTTTGTACATATGATGATGATCAAGTGGGTTTATAAATCCTCGTTTATTCATTTTAGTGTTTACGTTTTGGTAACATCTTGCTAGTTCACTAGTTTTATCGATTCTACCTATTTTAAGTCCATTAATTCTTTTATAAGTTCTTTTACTTGTTTTTACTCATTTTATACCTATATGATCAGTATATATATTTTTCATGTTGGGCCCTAATGGGTTAAGCCCAAATAATTCTTTTTACAAGTTTTTATCTTATTAAGTCCATTATTAGTCCAATAAGTTTAGTTAGCTCGTAAATGTCCGTAATTCTTATAGTTCGGGTTTTATCGGTTTTCACTTGTCTTAGTTATCTATACATCAGTATATGACTTTTATAAACTTTACATTAGACGGGTTTAGTCGTCTAAGTTTTATTTGGCGAAAAACGTTAATTTTACGGCGATAGCCGAAAAAGTCGTAAAAATCAAGTTTATAGTTTTTATTACTTATAAATAATATTTTTACCACCATTTATCTAATTTACCCATTTGATTAACCTTTTATACATTTATATAAATAAGTTCTATAAGTTAGTGGGTTTATATTTTACATTTTATAAATTATAATGTGAGTGCTTATATAATAATAATAATAAACATTATTTCCAAAATCTGATTTTTAACTTCATATTCACCATTTTTACCATATCTAGAGTTCTACAATGACTTAGAAGCTCATTTTTGGATGACAAATTCTTCATAATATGTGCTACATATAACTTAGTTATAGCTACTGCCCATTTTGAGTTTAACTTGCCTTAACAGTCCCTACAAAACTGCTTATTCAGATTACACCACCTAACTTGTTTTGATCATATCTCACTCATTATTTTGATTCCATTGCATGGCCAACTCTCACATGTGTATAACATCATCTACTTACTGTAAATGGATCAAACCATGCAATTTTATCAGTTCATCTTTTAGTTATCTACTGTTTTTATACAGCCAACTAAATAGTCAAGATTTTAGCTTCATTGCTTATAGTTATCATCATTTTTAAGCATATTTATCAACACTTGATCCCCACACAACATTTTTATCATCATATATACATCATATACATATACAAAATGAAAGAAAATACATTTGTTCTTTACAAAATAATAAGAGAAAAATGTAGAGGATGATCTTCTTTACCAATCCAAGTGGATTTCTTGTTTTAGGAAGACAAGAACTTGATGAACACAACAAGTATCTCCAAGACCATCAAATATCAAGAACATAGGTTGGAAAATCAGCCCTATGACACAAGCAAATCACCTCCAAAGATGTTAATATGGCCACCAAATGATCAAGGCTTCAAGAGAACACCTTAATAGGACTAGTAAACATGTGGTTTGTGGCTAGAAAAGATCAATGATGGTGTTTGTTAGCTTATTTGGGACGGCAAGAGAGGAGAGTTGAGAGAGTTTTTGGAGTGGTTTGCATGGAAGAAATGGTAAGAATGAAACAAGTTGCTAGTTTTGAAGGTTAAGTGGTAATCGTTAGCTTGATGTGTAAGCACAAGCTTACACTTGTACATGTTAGCTAACTTGATGCCACATTAGTGTGGTGGTGTCAAGTTTAGCCGTCCCCTTTTGCTAGTAGGGTGGGACAAAGTGTTTTGTCCCATCTCACTAGTTTACGGGTATTTCTCGATTCTAGTTTTCTCGATTTGCGTGCCCTCGGGTCGTTTTACGAAAAACGTTTTTATAAATTATGAATCACCGTCACAAAACGAATCCAATAAAAATTGTCTCATCAAAAACGGAGTTCAAAAACGTAAATACGTAATCCTAAGGTTTCCGGTTTAGTCGTAAAAGACGCCAAATTATGCACGTAAGCCCAAATTTAAATCCGTAAATTGTGAGTTCGTCAACCAACACAAAAATAAGTTTCAAAATATTATACGAGAAAATATTTCACTACCTGAAAATGTTAGATTGTCACAGCTTTTCCTCCTAAAAGGGATCAACGTCCTCGTGATCCATTTCATTTGGATGTCCGTTTCTTATTGAAATCGAAGAGGTGCGGATATTTCTTCCACATTTCATCCTCTCGTTCCCAAGTATACTCCGGTCCATGCTTTGAATTCCATCGGATCTTGACAATTGGTATCCGACTTTGTTTCAGTTGCTTTACCTCACGGTCCATAACTTCTATGGGCTCTTCGATAAAATGCAACTTCCCATCTATTCGAACCTTACCTAACGGAATTTTCTCATCACTCATTGCTAGACATTTCTTCAGATTAGATACATGGAATGTGTTGTGAACACCATGAAGTTCTGGGGGTAACTCTAGTTTGTAAGCCACCGGACCTACTCTAGATAAAATCTTAAAGGGTCCAATATAACGGGGATTCAATTTTCCTTTCTTTCCAAATCTTATAACGCCTTTCCATGGCGATACTTTCAACATTACTCGGTCACCCACTTCAAACTCCATTGGCTTCCGCCGCACATCCGCGTAACTTTTCTGTCTACTACGGGCAGTCAACAACCTCTTCTTAATCTGAACTATCATCTCCGTAGTCTCCCGGATCAATTCCGGTCCCGTGAGCTGGGTATCCCCAACTTCACTCCAACATACAGGAGATCTACACTTCCTACCATACAAAGCTTCAAACGGTGCATCCTTAATACTAGAATGGTAACTATTGTTATACGAAAACTCTGCTAACGGCAAATGTTTATCCCAATTCTTACCAAAGTCTAACACACAAGCTCTCAACATATCTTCCAGTTTTTATATCGTCTTTTCACTCTGCCCATCAGTCTGGGGGTGATAAGCAGTGCTCATGTCGAGATTCGTTCCCAAAGATCTTTGGAGAGATTTCCAAAAATTCGATGCGAATCTAGGATCTCGATCTGAAATGATCGATACAGGCACTCCATGCTTGCATACAACATTATCAAGGTATATTCGAGTCAGCTTCTCCAGTAAGAACTGCTCCTGAACCGGAATGAAGTGTGCTGATTTGGTCAGTCTGTCGACAATAACCCAAATCGAATTGTTTCCAGATGATGTTCTAGGAAGCTTGGTGATAAAGTCCATTGTAATTCGCTCCCACTTCCATTCAGGAATCTTTGGTTGTTGAAGTAGTCCTGATGGCTTTTGATGTTCAGCTTTAACTCTAGCACAAGTCAAGCATTGAAGAACATACATAGCTATGTCAGCTTTCATATTCGGCCACCAGTACAACTTCTTCAAATCATGGTACATCTTATCAGATCCCGGATGAATGGAATACTTAGATTTATGGGATTCTAACATAATCAAGTCTCTTAAGCCTCCAAACTTAGGTATCCACATACGACCTCTTAAGCATTTCACTCCATCAGCTCTAACCTCTAAAGGATCTCCTTCTCCTCGGAACCCTTCATTAACAAAATTCTCCTTCTTACAAGCTTCTATTTGCGCATTTCTAATTTGCTCAGGCAAATTATTGTGCACAGTCAAGACTAGAGAACGCACCCTGATAGGCTCTCTATCTTTCCTACTCAACGCATCAGCAACAACATTGGCTTTTCCTGGGTGATATTTTATATCACAATCATAATCACTTAACAACTCTATCCATCTTCGTTGCCTCATGTTCAATTCCTTCTGGTCGAGAATATACTGTAGGCTTTTGTGATCGGTGAATACCGTACACTTGGTGCCATACAGATAATGTCTCCACAACCTAAGAGCAAAGACCACAGCTCCTAACTCAAGATCATGAGTAGTATAATTCTCCTCATTCTTCCTCAATTGCCTAGAAGTATAAGCTATCACTTTCTCTCTCTGCATCAAAACAGCTCCATAACCTCTAAGAGATGCATCACAATACACTACAAAATCTTCACTCCCGTCGGGTAATGATAAGATTGGCGCACTACATAATTTTTGCTTTAATGTTTGAAATGCTCCATCTTCATCACTTCCCCAAACGAAAGGTTTATTCTTTTGAGTAAGCTTAGTCAAGGGTTTAGCTATCAAAGAAAATTCTTTAATGAATCGCCTATAATAGCCGGCCAATCCTAAGTACTGTCGCACTTCCGTTGGCGTTGTCGGTGCAGACCAATTCTTAATAGCTTCAACCTTTATAGGATCAACATGAATTCCATCTCTGTTAATCACATGACCAAGAAATTGCACAGAATCTAACCAGAAATCACACTTCGAAAACTTAGCATACAACCTTTCATCCTTCAACAACTTCAAAACAATCCTCAAATGTTCTCTATGCTCATCTTCATTCTTAGAATAGATTAGAATATCGTCAATAAACACAATCACAAATTTATCCAAGTAGGACTTGCACACTCGATTCATTAAATCCATGAAAACCGCAGGTGCGTTAGTTAACCCAAATGGCATTACTTGAAATTCATAGTGTCCATAACGAGTTCTAAATGCAGTTATAGGAATATCTTCTTCACGGACGCGAAGTTGGTGATATCCTGACCGCAAATCTATCTTAGAATACACACTAGATCCTTGCAGTTGATCAAACAAATCATCAATCCTAGGTAAAGGATATCGATTCTTAATTGTCAACTTATTCAGTTCCCTATAATCAATGCACATACGAAAAGATCCATCCTTCTTCTTAACGAACAAGACTGGAGCTCCCCAAGGCGACGAGCTCGGTCGAATAAAACCTTTATCAGACAACTCCTTAAGTTGCTTAGATAACTCCTTTAATTCAGAAGGGGCTAATCGGTAAGGCGCACGTGCCACCGGTGCAGCACCAGGAATTAAATCGATTCGAAACTCTACTTGCCTTATCGGTGGAAGTCCGGGTAAATCTTTAGGAAATACCTCAGGAAATTCACAAATAATAGGTACATCTTCCAATCGTTTCTCCCTAGACTCATTCCCGGTCACTTGAGCTAAGAATAACTCACAACCGTTCCTGATGTACTTTTGGACTTTAATACATGAAACGATTTTCAAACGGGATTCACCTCGACTACCATCAATTACTAACGTCCTATTCCTAAGAGGAATCTTAAACTTCTTCTCTCCACATAAAATAGTAGCATTATTCAACGACAACCAATCCATACCAATAATAATATCAAAACTACCTAATTCTATCAACATCAAATCAATCGGAAAGGAATGGTTTAAGAGATTTAGAGAGCATCCTTCTAATAGCTTATTAGTTTTCACTAATTTACCATCAACCAATTCCACCTCGTAACTGGTACTTATCTCAACAGGTTCAATATCAATAAGGGCACTAAATTTAGTGGATACAAAGCTCCTATCGGCACCGAATCGAATAAAGCAACAGCATAATGATTGTTGAGTAAAAACGTACCGGTAACGACATTTGGATCCTCTTTCTTCACCTCAATTGTTCCAAGTTGGTAGATACCACCCTGGGGGTTTCTTCCAGGTACAATCGCTTTCAACTTGGGGCATTCCGATTTCCTATGACCTTCTTCATTACAGTTGAAGCAAATGGTTCCCTTCTTACACCTTTCAACCTTGTGTCCAAGCTTTCCGCAATTTCGGCACTTCCAGCAGTCGCCAGCATGCCTCTTGTTGCCACACTTAGGACATCTATCATCGTTGCGCGGTGCATTGTTGGTAAGAGCATTTGCATTCCCCTTTCTCTGGTTCTAACGGCGATTGAAGTTCTTCCTATTATCACCTCTTTCTACACGATCACCGTCACCCTTTCTTTTCTCACCAACACGGGCTTCATCTTCCCTATCCTGACTTATCTGTCCAATGAGTTGGTAAGCCATTCGAACAGCATCATCAATGTCCACACCTTTCATTCTCAGATGAATCAACTCTTGTTCTAACCTAATGATCACACTACGAGGACAAAACTCCAAAGTCATCCACTTCTTGATTTCAGCCCAAGGAGTAGCATTAGCAGCATCAAGACCCATGAAAGCAATTCTCCCGTTCCACCAAGTCAATGCACGACCTTTAAGAGTAGCCATAGCAAAAGTCACCTTATCTTCTTCCTTACACTTACTAATCCGAAACACCGATTCAATCTTTTCAATCCACTGGCTTAGTCCTACAACACCTTTAGTTCCATTAAAAGGTAGAGGTTCACACTTCATGAACGTCACATAAGTACAACCACCAACTTCAGGTGCATTCATTCCAAGTCCTCCTATATTTCCTCCAGCATTAGCATTCACATTATTAGCATTCACATTCACATTAGTACCGCCAATTCCACTACCGCCAGCTCCACTACCGCCAGCTCCACTACCGCCAGCTCCACTACCGCCATCTTCATTTCTAGCATTTGCCATAAATTCATTCATAGATGCGGTAACTTGCTCCGTAATAATCCTACGTACATCATCCTCAGTCACAGCCTTCTTGGGCGGCATAGTTCTATAATTTCACAATTTCAAAGTATTAAGCATTTACCCAACAAAGGATTCATATAATATGGATCGAATTCATAATCAAGATACAAATAAGGCACAATATGGAATTCAAGACAAGATACATATTTCATTCGATCTGAAACAAAAGTATTGTCTTAGTACATCCATATCAAAGTTCTAGCACTATATACACTCAAAATTCGTGCCAAATCTATTACTAACAAGTCGGTTCAGTCAAAGCTACAAGCACAAAAGATATAAAGGTCACTACTAAACACAGACTGGTCTACTGAGAACCGCCAGATGGACCATCATCCATCGTCTTCTGGATCTTCGCCGGACGATCACTAGACACATCTTCAGCTGGGCGCTTACGGATTACTCCTCTTTCAACCATGTCGGCATAAAATCTACTGTTCCATCCTACGGATATATTCAACTCCTTTTTGGCTTTCTCACGCATCGCACGAGCCACACTCAACTGAATCTCCATAGAATTCACCTTTCTCTTCATAGCGGCATACTCACCATTTTCCAATACCGATAACCTCCTAAAAGCCTCATTCAAACCATGTTCTACATCACTCAAATCCAAACTAAGCAATTCTCGCTCTTTCTCGCCAACCTTAGTCTTCGACTCCAAATAAGCAACCTGAGTCTGAACAACACCTAATCCAACCTCTGTCACACAACTCTTAACACGGGAAGCATCTAGATCACGTCTCAAGGCCCATGGTGCAAGACCATCAATATGAGTAGCCTCTCGAGTACTAGACGACTCTCCTATCTCACGTCTACGAGTATCAATACCATTAGTACCGTCAGGTGCATCGTCATCCTCATCCTCCTCTGATTCAGAATCAGATTCAGACGATTCAGACATTTCATCCCTAGGTAACTCATCCTCAGAATCAGACAAACAAACTGGTGGGGGCAAAGGTTCGCCCTCTGGTACATCATACGGATAAATAAGCTCAGCTTCCTCATCGTCATCAACCTCAACATCTATACCTACGTCCTCCTCGACATCCTCGTCGTCAATCTCATCATCTAACTCATCTAACCCAATCTCATCCTCTACTAAGTCAACCTGAGGGGCAATCTGATCTCCTAGTCCTAACTCGGGCTCGGGATCCTCAAATGGTTCCTCCTCGTCATCAATATCAAAATCTACTAAGTCTAAATAAGGATCATCTTCTATATTAGGTTCGGGAATAGCATGGTTTTCTACAGGAATATTAGGGTCAGCCATGACAATCTGCATTTACATAATGAAATCACGATATATACATATATAAATTAAATTATATATATCAAAATATATATCTTCTCAATAGGACTTGTTGGTAACGTCGGAGATCTCTGGCACCGTTATAGTCAAAAGATTTTTCAAATATTTTCTCAAATGTTCATTGTCAAAAGATTTTGAAAAGTTTTGTTCAAAGCCTTGGTTTTTAAAATCTTTTGTTCTCTATAACGAGAGCTCTGGTACCAAACTGTAACACTCTCATTTTTCGTATCGGTACAGCGGAAGGGTCTTTCAGAGTGTTATGGGATAGCACAATAACTCCAATCATAGACAACACATAAAAATGATTATACAAGGTTTAACAAACATTCATTCGATAAAAAGGTTTAAAAGTGTACAACAGGTCCCAAATTATACAGGTCATTAAGGTTACAAAACACAGATCGAATGAACATTTTTAATATTAAGTGTGGGCCATCAGAGTCGATCTCCATCCGGATTACCTTCAAGCACCTGAGATAGAAAACATGCAAAAATCATATCAGCGAATGCCGAGTGAATTCATAGAGTTTAATGAAAACCGTTATATAAAACAATCATTTACATTCATTTAAAATCAGAACACAAGTATAATATCGGAAGTAAGTCCACATATTGCTAGTCAGGCAATATATAAATCAAGCATACATCTGAAACCGTCCATGAGACCGTAGTCTCTATATTACCATAATAGGTAATATATTCATCGTAATAGCGTCGTTATCGTTTATTATTTATGTCTTATATTGTATTAGGATACATGGTATCTGAATTAGGTAGGATTATTATTAGCCGCATGACATTGTTACCTTACTATGAAAACAGCGGGCCGCGAACCCGACAAACAATTTGCCCATCTAAGTTAGCGTGTCGTCACAAAAATCACGCTATGGAATCTTCTCATACATAAATTCGCTTACCAATCAATGTGGTACGACGGGGATCAACCGTCAAGGCGCGAACTGGGGTGATCGTCCCCAAATAGTACTATCAAATGCATAAGCGTCTACCAAATCTCGGTAGTTCACAATTCATGCTAATGGGACTTTAAGTGACATAACCTAACTACTAATAATCCTTTTAGTCTCGAATATAGGGTCATAGCATCATTCGGGTCCATATCATTAAGCATACAATCGGGACTACTTGTGTTCTATTTTTATAAAAATCTAGCATGTTATCTCCCTCGCGGGTTTACAAATCATTTTATAAAACATTTAAAAGAGTGCGAGGCTATGAACTCACGTTGTTAATGAAAGGCGGATTATCGGCTACGGGCGTGCTTCGGTCACGGAAACCTATATAAATAATAATCGGTCTTAGACTCGGTCCAATGACTTTTATCAAAATAAAAATATACAT
Organism: Glebionis coronaria; assembly: GCA_025667525.1. Taxonomy (NCBI): domain Eukaryota; kingdom Viridiplantae; phylum Streptophyta; class Magnoliopsida; order Asterales; family Asteraceae; genus Glebionis; species Glebionis coronaria. The sequence continues at coordinate 341,599,488 of CM046877.1, forward strand.
ATGATGATTTTGTACATATGATGATGATCAAGTGGGTTTGTAAATCCTCGTTTATTCATTTTAGTGTTTACGTTTTGGTAACATCTTGCTAGTTCACTTGTTTTATCGATTTTACCTATTTTAAGTCCATTAATTCTTTTATAAGTTCTTTTACTTGTTTTTACTCATTTTATACCTATATGATCAGTATATATATTTTTCATGTTGGGCCCTAATGGGTTAAGCCCAAATAATTCTTTTTACAAGTTTTTATCTTATTAAGTCCATTATTAGTCCAATAAGTTTAGTTAGCTCGTAAATGTCCGTAATTCTTATAGTTCGGGTTTTATCGGTTTTTACTTGTCTTAGTTATCTATACATCAGTATATGACTTTTATAAACTTTACATTAGACGGGTTTAGTCGTCTAAGTTTTATTTGGCGAAAAACGTTAATTTTACGGCGATAGCCGAAAAAGTCGTAAAAATCAAGTTTATAGTTTTTATTACTTATAAATATTATTTTTACCACCATTTATCTAATTTACCCATTTGATTAACCTTTTATACATTTATATAAATAAGTTCTATAAGTTAGTGGGTTTATATTTCACATTTTATAAATTATAATGTGAGTGCTTATATAATAATAATAAACATTATTTCCAAAATCTGATTTTTAACATCATATTCACCATTTTTACCATATCTAGAGTTCTACAATGACTTAGAAGCTCATTTTTGGATGACAAATTCTTCATAATATGTGCTACATATAACTTAGTTATAGCTACTGCCTATTTTGAGTTTAACTTGCCTTAACAGTCCCTACAAAACTGCTTATTCAGATTACACCACCTAACTTGTTTTGATCATATCTCACTCATTATTTTGATTCCATTGCATGGCCAACTCTCACATGTGTATAAGATCATCTACTTACTGTAAATGGATCAAACCATGCAATTTTATCAGTTCATCTTTTAGTTATCTACTGTTTTTATACAGCCAACTAAATAGTCAAGATTTTAGCTTCATTGCTTATAGTTATCATCATTTTTAAGCATATTTATCAACACTTGATCCCCACACAACATTTTTATCATCATATATACATCATATACATATACAAAATGAAAGAAAATACATTTGTTCTTTACAAAATAACAAGAGAAAAATGTAGAGGATGATCTTCTTTACCAATCCAAGTGGATTTCTTGTTTTAGGAAGACAAGAACTTGATGAACACAACAAGTATCTCCAAGACCATCAAATATCAAGAACATAGGTTGGAAAATCAGCCCTAGAACACAAGCAAATCACCTCCAAAGATGTTAATATGGCCACCAAATGATCAAGGCTTCAAGAGAACACCTTAATAGGACTAGTAAACATGTGGTTTGTGGCTAGAAAAGATCAATGATGGTGTTTGTTAGCTTATTTGGGACGGCAAGAGAGGAGAGTTGAGAGAGTTTTTGGAGTGGTTTGCATGGAAGAAATGGTAAGAATGAAACAAGTTGCTAGTTTTGAAGGTTAAGTGGTAATGGTTAGCTTGATGTGTAAGCACAAGCTTACACTTGTACATGTTAGCTAACTTGATGCCACATTAGTGTGGTGGTGTCAAGTTTAGCCGTCCCCTTTTGCTAGTGGGGTGGGACAAAGTGTTTTGTCCCATCTCACTAGTTTACGGGTATTTCTCGATTCTAGTTTTCTCGATTTGCGTGCCCTCGGGTCGTTTTACGAAAAACGTTTTTATAAATTATGAATCACCGTCACAAAACGAATCCGATAAAAATTGTCTCATCAAAAACGGAGTTCAAAAACGTAAATACGTAATCCTAAGGTTTCCGGTTTAGTCGTAAAAGACGCCAAATTATGCACGTAAGCCCAAATTTAAATCCGTAAATTGTGAGTTCGTCAACCAACACAAAAATAAGTTTCAAAATATTATACGAGAAAATATTTCACTACCTGAAAATGTTAGATTGTCACAATCCATTCTATAAACGTTTGAGGAGCGAGGGCACTATAAATCGTAAACCCAACCACTTAGTCAAAACGTAATATCGAGATGAAACATCTTTAGTATAAAGCTCCCTACTAACATGGCATGTTTATTTGTTTTATTAAGTATCTTGCGTATTTAATATTACTATAATAAATATTAAATAGTTATAATACGTAAATACATACAAGTTAGCATCTAATACAATCAACAATTACAAATGCATAGAATAAGGAATGCGCACTTAAATCATATAGTTATGCATGCTCTCTATGCTATATGCTCTCTAAGTATGTCCCAAAAAAATCCCCAACAGATTTTTATAAAGTTATAGTCCAGTTTTAAATAAAAGAAAAATATTGTTATTCTTATTTTATTTAAAAATTAATCTGGTTCGCTATAACTAAAGCTCTGATACCATTCTCTGTAACACCCCCATAAAGCGGGTATCATAGTGGTGGATCGATGAGCAAATAGGTTACAAAGCACAGATCATAATTATATGATTTTTGAAATACAATTGATGTAAACATTGAATTGGTACAATCATTTAAATCTTTGAATAACATTCGTTATGAATATCCCAGTAAAAGATAATCCCCCGTCATTTTTATGCTCTTAAATGATGCTCAATCCATGCTCAAATAATCTTGCTAAATAACCTGGGAAAAACATGCTTAAAACAATCAACATAAAGTTGGCGAATTTACAGATTTTTGTAATTAATTAGTTTGGACATACAATAATCATAGAAGTAATAATGCACAGAGCATTCTTACTAAAATGTAAATATCAAAAAGATATTTTAATTATAAAAAATATCAATGGCAGCCAAAAAATCCCTTCTTCTCATAAACCTAATTTTCTTTTTCCTTTAATCCGAATACCTTATAATGATGCTGTTTTCTCGAATAATCATTGATTATTCTTGAGTTAACAAAGCCTTTATTTGGTTGATTGATTTTAGGGTAAATTAAATTAGTTTTATTTTTCGTTTTTGGCCGTCATTGAATTGTGCGATTGTTTTGTCTATCTCATTGGTGGTTACTTGTCTGTTTTCGGGTGCTCCCTGGACAAGCAGATTCGGTTTTGTTTTGGTTTAATAGTATTCGTATTTATTGTTTTTTTAGGGTTTCGTTGTCGTTGTGCTTGGGTTGTGGCCATTAAATCGTTCTTGTTTAATCATTGCAGCAATCAATATTCAATTGACCCCTCATTGCATAATTCATTGCAATTATCAATATTAAAGGCGGCTGACATTAGTGGTCGGCTGACCCTTAACTCTCTTGTCGGTTGACTCTTTGATTTGTCGGCTGACTCTCTTGTCGGTTGACCTTTGCTGGGTGGGACCGGTTGCTTGGCGGCTGAACCTATTAAGCAATAATCATTCGCTATTAATAGTCGGCTGACCTTTGTTTGGTCGGCTGACATTCATTAATTGCTAGGTCGGCTGAACTTGTTTTTAAGATTCACGTGTGTAGTTTTTTGTGACATCCAGTGACTACGTTCGATTGGTATTGCGTCATTTGTTTTTTGTTTCTTAACAGTCGATCAATTATTTAGTTGGTTTTTAGGGGTTTTAGTGGTGGACTACGGTTATCTCGTTTATCTCAGTTTTGGCTACTTGTTGAACCGAAGATTCATCATGTCTTCCAAACCAAGTGTTGAGGTAAGTGAGTCTATTGCATCTAAGATTAATGCTATGCAGCCACTTGATATTAAAAAGGTGCTTGGATTGCTTGGGGTTGTTATCACCAAGATTCAAGATATTCGTGCTGTTGGGCAAGAAATTAAGGATAGAAAGGATCCTGTGTGTGCACTGATTTCTAAAGAGCGTTCTAAGGAAATTGTGGCATTATTGTGTAAACTTGAAACTGATATGATTGCTTTTCCCCATGTGGTTAAGGCAACCTCTTCTAGTGATGGTTTCGTTGACTTGATTGAAAAAGCTGCCACCATTAATGGAATGCATCCGTGTAATCTACATGATGTTTTGGAGTTATTTGGTGTTACGATTCGTACGGTTTGTGATGCAGGTGTATTTATGCATAAACTAAAGATGAATAAATATCCATTATGGGCATTGCTTTCTCAAGATCGTGCTAAAGAAATTCTGGATCTACTTTGCAAGTTTGAAGTTGGAATGGTTACATCCACTAATCAAGGTATTAACTCTGATGGAGTCTCATCTTCATCTAATTTTCATTGTGTTAGTGACAGTGTTTGTGAAGGTGTTAATATCTCGATCCCTAGGAAGGTTGTTGAGAAAGTAAATACTCGCTACCACAATACTTTATATGGTTATTTTCTTGGTAAAAGGATAGCGTTTCCTGTGGTGGAGTATTTTGCTAAGAATAACTGGGCCAAACATGGTTTGAAGCGTATTATGATGAATGAAAAAGGATTTTTCTTTTTTCAATTTGGGACTTGTGAGGGGCTTAATGCGGTTCTTGAAGGTGGTCCGTGGATGGTAAGGAATTCGCCTATCTTTCTTAAGAAATGGACTATAAATACGTACCTTCTAAAAGAGGAACTAACTCGCATTCCGGTATGGGTTAAGTTTCATGATGTACCGCTACAGGTGTTTGAAGAGGAAGGTATTAGTTTAATTGCTTCATGTCTTGGTAAGCTCATCATGATGGACACTTATACTAATACTATGTGTAAAGAGTCTTGGGGACGTAGTAGTTTCGCCCGGTGTCTAATTGAAATGAATGCTAATTCGGAGTTCATGGAAAACATTACTATTGGTGTACCCGATCTTGAAGGCCCTGGATTCACTAAGGAAACTATTCGTGTTGAGTATGAATGGAAACCTCCTAGATGCCCTACTTGTAATATTTTTGGTCATTCATTTGATACTTGTCCGAAAATTGTTAAACCTAAAATGGTTGAAAATGTGACAACTCATGTTGATAGTGATGGTTTCCAACAAGTGCAAAGCAAGGGGAAGAAGAACAAAGGTAACTTAGGGAATCAAATCCCAAGAGGTGTTCCATTGAGCAAGGGTTTTCAAACAGGTAAGTCTGTTGCTTTTCGTCCAAAAAATCACTTGGATGCTACAAGTAAGAGTGGTGATAATGGTAAAAAGTTGAATACTAAATTTAGTCAGTCACAGCAGTCTAGCAACCCTAGTGGTCTGAATAAAGGTACGGATCCAATGAGCATTGTTTCTACCTCTAATAAATTTTCAACTTTGTCCAAGTTTGGAATGGAAGAAGTGGTTCAAGTTAGCGAAGAAGATAATGAGGAGGAAGTCGAGGTTGTCTATGATGAATCGGTAAATCTTCTCAACACTCATATTGGGGCAAGCACTCCAACTGGTTGATCCTATGTTGATGGTTTATTATTTTCTTCCTAATTTTATGTTTTCGTCTTGGTTTTTGTCTAGCTTATATTTTTCATCATTCTAGACTAGTTAATGTTTATGGTCTGTCATAAACATTTGTTTATCAAGCTGCCTGTAGCTTGCGGTTAATGTGGTATTTCAGCCACATTCATTGTACTTCAACGTTTTTTTGGTTCTATTTACCAGGGTCATTGTTACCCTTTTACCAAAAAATAAAATGTAAATATCATTTTTTATTATTAGAAACTGATGCTTAACTCCATAGTCCTCAACAGATGAGGACGTAGTGTCTTACAAAAAGACACCCCTTTCTAGTTCCAACATGGTATACATCTGTTGTCCCGGCCAAGACACAATGAGCATGACTCACCCAGACGGGGATGGTCAATCCCTAATAGATCTATTTATAACATTCGAGCGATTTACAACAATTTAATAGTTTCAATAATAATCAATCATAATCAAATTTATACAATCCAGTTATGTCCAATATATGTTTGCATATTTTCTTTCCCAAAAGGGAAAGTTTTATCAAAGTTTAAATGGGGCTGTAAACTCACCTGATACAATCGTCACAATAGTTAATAGAGAACGAACGTCAATCAAGAATAAATGTCATTAATCGATACATGATCATACGAGACCTAAAGATAACGAAGCGCGTCTTAGGCTTGAGACAAGAAATAAATCGTACATATATGTAATAAGTATGTTTTAATAAGTTCTTGGACATTATATAAGTTTTATGATTCTTTATAAAACTTTTTAGGTGAACACTTAGTCATTTTAAGTGAAAAATCCAAGTTGACACTTTTAGCCCATCTTAAGCCCAATAGTGGTCCACTATCCAAGTATTTGACTTAAGTCCATTTTAAATTCAGTATACTACTCTAAGTTGGTTATAAATCTCAGGTCCAATAATGGCCCAATAGAACAGAATGGTATACCTTCTTTTGCATCTTTCTTACAACCTGTACAAAAAGTTAAATCTATTCAAGTTAAGGAATTACATTGTGATGAGCAAGTAGTTGGGGCTGCTGTGGCTCTTCCCTTTGATGTTGTTGAAGAAGTTCGATCTAAATTAACGTATACGTTGTTTGGATATTTCATTGGAAAGCGTCTTGCGTTCCCCGTGGTTGAGAAGTATGTCAAGAATGCTTGGGCTAAATATGGTTTAAAGCGTGTAAAGTTGCATGATGAGTTTTTTCTGTTTCAATTTAAAACTCAAAGTGGTATGGAAGGTGTATTGGAAAATGGACCGTGGCTTATTCGACAGGTTCCCTTGATTCTTAATGTTTGGTCTTCTAACACTGATTTGCAAAAAATGGAGATCAAGAAGGCACCGGTATGGGTTAAACTACATAGGGTACCTATTGTTGCTTACTCGGAAATTGGTCTTAGTTTGATTACTTCTCAGATTGGGAGGCCGATCATGTTAGATTCTTTTACTAGCAATATGTGTATTGATCCATGGGGTAGGAGCACTTTTGCTCGCGCCCTTATTGAGGTTTCAGCGGAAGAATGTCTAAAAAAATCTTTAGTTGTTGCTATACCGGTAGAAAAAGATAAAGGGCATACTTTGGTGACTATTGATATTGAGTATGAGTGGACGCCTCCAAGATGTTCTAATTGCCTTATTTTTGATCATGTGGATTCTAAATGCCCTAAGATTCCTAAACAGGTGGTGGTTGAGAAGGTGCGCAACATGGAGGAAGCTACAACAACTGTGGACGGTTTTGAGGTTGTTAGGAGTAAGAAGAGTAAAAAGAACAAGAAGCAACACGTAGTTGCTGGTATTAAGCTTACTAAGCCTTCATTAAACATTCAGTATCGTCAAGTTGAGAAAGGGGAAAGTTCTAAGGCTTATCAGTCGAAGAAGTCTTCCCAAGGTAACCTCGTGTCACAGAGTGATCCCAAGAAGGATGGCCCACTTCTTAAGAGAGGTTTTTTGAATAATAAAGTGCTCGGATTAGATAGTAAACCGGGTACAAGTAACCAGAATTCGTTTGGTGCTTTAAGTGGTTTAGGAGATGGTGATACTGACTGGGAGGATGGTGGTGGTCGTACAAATGAAGTGATTAATGCTGATAGCGAGACTGACGAAGATATTGAGATTGATGATCGACATGGCTCTCGTCAGCCGGATGTTCGCACTTCTCATTTACCATGATTATTGCTTATTTTTATTGTTTATGCACCTTTAGGTGGTTTTTTCCTATTGGTGTAATATGCTTTGTAATTGGTTGTTAGTGATCATATGGCATGTCATATGATTTAGTGGTTGTTCAAGCTGTATGCTTGAGGTTAATGTAGCATTGCCGCTACATTCCATTGTACTTCAACGCTTTTGGGAATATATTTTACCGGGGATGAGACCCTTTTACCCAAAAAAAATAATGGCCCAATAGCCATTACAAGTGTAAGTTGGGCTTTTATGGCCCAAGTCCACTTTGTATAGTTTTTGGGTTCTAAAACACATCACAACCACATACACTTAATATTTCATGTTGGTCGGGTCTCGGGTCATCTAGTCATCAGTATATAAATAAGTCCAAGATCCTCGACAAGTGGATCCTACCACGTTGGTTTATATAAAAATCATCACATTTTACGTTAATGAGTTATAATCCGTTTATTATAATTTTCCCGACATGTCCCGCTAATTTGTTCATATCTCTTGAACCGTAAATCATCTAATTGTGTTCTTTTTACCAAAATCATTATTAACTCATGTACTACACTTATTATAAGTCTAATTACCCCAAATTTATATTTTTCATAGCTATTAACCCATTTCCTAACTTAGAAGAGTTGTCTGTTTTTGGGCAGCCAAACTCGTTTTCACCATTTTGGTCATCATTTCCAAACCGTAAGGAACTGGTAAACCATCCAATTGATTCTACTGTTCATGATTTTATCTACAACCTACAGTATTACCTTTTTCAATGATTCTAAGTTCTTATATAAGAAAACAGTCCGTGAAGACAGTATGTTCAGATTTGACTAGTTTTCACGATTTTGGTCACCATTTCCAAACCGTAAGGAATTGGTAAATCATCCAATTTATTCTAGTTCTTCATGATTTTATCTACATCTTTTAGTCTTACATATTCGTAGGTCAGTATATAATTTTTACGAGAAAATAGTCCATCAAAACAGTATGTTCAGATCTGACTAGTTTTCACTATTTTGGTCATATCTTACTATCTAAAATTCGTCACGAGACGAGCCACCCGGGGAATTAATCACAAAAAATTATCTATCTTAATATGTAAGTTTTTTGTATCCCAAACCTACTGAGTTTTACATGCAATCTGTTTTTGTTACGGTTCAAAAATTGTTATGAATCAAATCGTTACTAGTGCTTGTTTAGCTTGATTTTTACTGTTCAAAATTTCATATACAATGTCCCAATACTCATTAATTCATTTCATATATATATATATATATATATATATATATATATATATATATATATATATATATATATATATATATATATATATATATATATATATATATATATATATATATATATATATATATATATATATATATATATATATATATATATATATATATATATATATATATATATATATATATATATATATATATATATATATATATATTTATATATATATATATATATATATATATATATATTATATATATATATATATATATATATATATATATATATATATATATATATATATATATATATATATATATATATATATATATATATATATATATATATATATAAGATCAAGAAAAATAAAAAGGAAAATAAATAAGAACGAGATGTAGATCTTACGAGGCTTATCAAAGTCGTTGTACTAGTGAGTGAGCAAGTAACCATCCAAGATCTTGTCAACACTTGATGTGACCACCATGCATGGATAGATCCGGACTAGATCTACAAGTTTCACTTGATGTAACCATCATGCATGTATAGATCCGGGGTAGATCTACATGTTTTACTTGATGCATATATAGATCCGGGCTAGATCTACATATTTTACTTGATGTTACCATCATGCTTGTATAGATCCACCTTAGAAATAAAAGAAAATCTTGAAAGTTGATGCATGTAGGATATTTTCATACCAAAATGTAGATCTTGAGATTTCCAAGATGGTTCTTTGATTAGATTTTGAAGATTCAAGCTTGATCATCAAAATTTTGATGATCTAAGGTGTTGGAGGCTCACGACAAAAGGAAAGAAAGAAAGAAGGAAAGAGAATTTTTGGTGTGTGTGTGTTTTGTGTGAGAAAAATGAAGGGTATGAATAGACATAGCCCTTATATTTTTTTGGTAATGGGTTACCCCTGTAAATATATTAACCAAAAAAGCGTTTAAGTACAAAGGAATGTGGCTGAGATACCACATTAACCTCAAGCTACATGTAGCTTGTTAACAAGGACTATGAAACATCAAAAGCCCTAACCGAATCTAGAAGACAAAAGTAAACTAGATAAAAACCAAGATGTGAACATGAAACCGCGCACACTCTTTAGCATCCAACACCACCATGAGAGGAGCAGGAAGAATCCAAATGAGTCTGCCTCCTTAAAAAACCTTACCAAAGAAAACCCAGTGGGAAAAACCTTGGACAAGGAAAAAATAGTACAACACTCACCCGGCACACCTATCATGGAACAATTCTTGAGCTCGGAACCCTCCATTTGTCAAGCAGCAAACTTGACCTGGTAGATAATTTCTTGAAACGGAAAGAAATCAACTTCAAACGAATAGTATCACTTAGAATCTAAAATAGCTGATCAACAGACATCCGCTTCTTCTTGAATAGTCTTGAATTACGTTCCATCCAAATAAAATAAGCAGTAGCAGCCAACACAAGACGAGCAAGAATGCTAACACATGATTTCCCATTCGAAATTGGAATAACATGAGCTAATATATCATCAATACGAGGGGGAACAGTATCCATACCACACAAGGTACGAACCTTAGACCAAACCTGCATAGAATAAGAACATTCAAAGAAAAGATGGTCATGGGATTCCTGCACCAAACTACACAAAGGACACCGAAGAAGGCTTAAATCCACCAACGGACCAACATCCCATTGCTTAAGCCTATCCTGCGTCTTCAATTTCCTTCTAACCACCAGCCACAAATTAATTGAGTGACAAGGAATACAATGAGAAAACCAGACAACTTTATACCAATTAACTTCCATAGCTCGATCACGTATGGAATCCCAAGCTAACGCCACAGAAAACGGCCGAGAAATACCACTAATATCCCTCTAAAGCAACTCATCATCTTTGTGACATAGCCCTTATATAGGGTGGGAGGAAGTGTGACAAGTGTCACCCACTTAGACTTTGTCCAATGAGAAGCAAGAAGATGGTTGGACATGATGGACATGTGTCACCAACCTAGAGTTGGCCCAATGGGGAAGTGAGGTGTGTTGGTGGCTTGTCTAGTGAGCCAAAAGAGTTGTTGGGCTTCTTAAACTTCTTATTGGGCTTATAAGTCCATTACTATCCAAAGTTTAATAGTTGGGCTCATAAGGCCACAAGTGGGCCTAAAGGGTAACTTATATTAAAACTTTCGTTAATACACGGTTCGGGTCACGTTCGAGGTTTATGAATTTTGATTCATCTTACGGGGATTTCGTAATTGATCTAAAAATCATTTTTCCAATAAAATGGAGTATTTATATGACGTATAAATACGAAAAACGTGTTCGTTTATTTAAACGACAAGTATTTGTCATTTATCTTTTGTATAACGTAAGTATCGTTTTAGTAGAAATACTTCTCTTTTAATCATTCCGTAGATAAATGTAATATTAAACAATTTAATCAAATTGTTTATCAAGTATTTCTCGACAATAATTTATGTAGTTAAATTATTGAATTGTCGGTACGCGGTTTGTATGACTTTTGTCAAATTTTTAAATCCGATGATTTTTGTATGGTTCATAAAGGGTTTTTGGAACATACTCCATTATTATTTAATGAACGAAAAATCTCGGGTTTTACACCATCCACATCCCACCTTGAGTTTCGTCCTCGAAATTCCATTACTATTACTAGGTTGAGAAATGATCTAGGATCGTTGATTAGATTTTTATTACATTATTCTCATGGTAAAATCATGGATTTTACATTTAAAACCAGTTTTACAAAGTCTCTAGCTCCAAAACACATGACCAATTTTTCTAGTCATGTTGTATGTTACAAAATACGCCAAACGTTTGCTATATTGACCTAAAATTAATTCATACTAAGCCCAAAGCTACATATACTCAATATTCATATCGTTAATCTTTATTAGTAACTCCTATTTCAAATTAAATTAGGCAAATTTTGACAGTTCGATCACAAGCTTTTAGTATCAAGGCATTAATGTATGAAAACAAGGATTTTACAAGTAATATAAATTACTTATTATGATTTACCAACCAAGGTTGAAAGAAAAATAATTTCACTTTCTCACTTTACTCTCTATAAGAATTTTGCTTGTTACAAGACACATCATAGGTCATTCTTATCCAAAGTTTTCATTCACCATATATTTAATATGTAAGACTCTTTATGTTTAAATCATTTAGTTAACAAAATTCAATGCTTATTTAACTGGCACAATAGTCAGACCTCGTTATACATAATATCAAATTCAAAATAACGAGACAACAAGACAAATGAAATAAACGAAACGAGAATACGTATGTCAACTCTATAAGCGTTGATATCGGCTTAGGGTGGGTCTCAAAATCGTACACAATAAAATTAACACAAACCAACCAAACTTCAAGCTATCCCGCTTGGTCACAACGCTAGTCTATCCTTAAATCACATCTTTAAATTCGAGTAGGATGATAAAAACGATTAAATGGCGATACGCCTCAACCACATTTTATAATATACACATATGATTTGTCGCTAGGATGTACGCATCGCTGACTATACTTCGGTTATGTTATAGTTACGCGAACTAATATATCAAACCCATAGGAATGAGGGAAATAAAATAGTACGTTAGTAATTTACGTTTCAAAAGAAGATGTCCTAAAATGACACATCACGGTGCGATAACGACAGTTGAGATCAATATAGTCGATATACAATATGTTACGAAGCATTATTTACGTCTCTAGAGTATCAAACGAGGTTCACACTCGGTTATTCGAACAATAAATTAATTATCAAGATTGATAATTAGCGGTAAGGCCGAATTCTCAACAAAACCGCATTTTAAATTTACGATAACCACGCAAGGACGATTGCTTCGCGTGCAATGCCTTTAAATACCATAGTATATACATACATATACCTACAATCATTCCTACATACGCATAGGATCACAACGCACTGTTGCCATGTAATGCAATGTAGCCTGTATGCCGATTACATGCAACATATATGATAGTCGTACAAATGTTTGCAAATTATGATATTAAGTACTCGACGTACACAACAATATATCTCAATATATATCATAGTATTTACTTACTAAATACTAGGGAATTCATATCAGTTTTGAGGGATACATCTAAAATATAAATTAATGCTAAGGAAATGTTACCGGAGCCATGCGGAGTGGTTGCGTGCTTTAAAACTTTTTACGACACACCAAAAGTTATAGTTTAGGTTTTTCAAAAATCGACCTAGTTCTCTATAACTTGTGGCTCTAATTACCAATCTATAACACCCCCAAATTACCACGCAGCGGAATGTCCACAGTGGGCGTTATTTCATAACACATCACACACAATCATAGAAAACGACCTCAAAAGAGACGTTTAAAATAAACATTAAAGAATCTTTACAGCCATTGTCTAAAACATTTCCAACCCAAAATAAAGTTTTTATCAGAGTTGCGTTACTTGTCCCCAAGGATCTCAACCAAACACAACAATATATTTTACCAAGACATGAAATTAAATAATTTGATAAAAAGGGAAGGAAATCCATAAGTTTTAGACCAATAAAGCACCAACTCCCTCCATGCATGCTCCGCTGCTATAAATCTTGATTACCTGAAACACATACTTAAAATCGTCAACAAAACGGCTGAGCGAATCTATCGGTTCATCAAATCATATGTTGAACACAAATATTAAAAACCAATTATGACCATTCAATAGCATTGTCGTATACACAATCTATTATACAAGTATTTCATATTTAGCAAAGCTAATGATTGCATTTAAGCTCATGACACCAACCCGTTAACTTAATCACTCGCGCCAAAGTGCCGGCATGATCAAAATGAAACCATTTCCCCTCTTAAGGTATTAGTTTCCAAATTTATACCTTATCTCTTATCACAAGTTATCCGTCCGCAGAGGGTACTCAACGTACTAGCTCTCGTCTCGGATAGGGTCATCAACCCTATAGTACTATCAATTGTATAAGCGGCTATTTCCAACCTACACAAGGGTAAGACAATAATTGAAGGTTCATGAAATTAGGGCCTTTAGCAACAAGGTACTCAATACAATCTAAACAACATTCGGGTCCAAACAATCATTCATGACTTGTGTTCCATTTATTTCAAATAGCATGTTTAACACCCCCAAATTTACACGCAGCGGAATACATCTTTGGGTGCTAAACAATGATACAACAACACATAATTTATAAAGAACGACTCGAAAAGAGACGTTTTAGATTTATCGTTCCTAAAACATTTGTCAGAGTAGCGTAGTCCCAAGTAATCGTTACCAAAAGATAAGTTAAAACAACATATTGGTTTGTTTTAAAAATGGAACGATAAATAAATCAAAGAGTTTGAACAACAAAAGCAGTGCACAAGTTCATTCCCCGTGACCTCCAAGCTTCCACTTCTTGATTACCTGAAATACATGTGAGTAAAACAATCAGCAAAAATGCCGAGTGAATCTATAGGTTTATGAAATCAATTTGAACACAAGCAAAGATTATAAGTTTGTGGCATGCTTATAAGCATCAAATAATAATTTGCATCAACAATGATAATTATATATAGCATAAGTTGCAATAAGCTCATGGAACCGAGCCCTTAGACACTCCCATATCAGTCTAATAAAACGAGAGATTTATTAATTGTCGGTTACCTCCAGATTATTGGTACATTGCCGTATACCTGACTTCTCAATACAATATGCTCAAACAGTGTGGAGGTCGGGCCTAAGCTTCTATGACAAGTCCACAAAAACTGAACCGGGGCGGCTTCCCCCATAGATCTATTAATTGTACTAGCGGTTAACCCATCATAGGTTAATTAACGGTCCATAATTGAGGCTTTAACTAAGGCAATCACTTATTGCAATTTAAAGGCAACCACGGGTCCATTCATAGAGGGACAAAGCATACCATAAAAATCTTGTGTTCTAAGTTTATAAAACATGTATTCCCCCTCGCGGGTTTAAAATCATTTAATAACTAGTATAAAGCGAGGCTATAGACTCACGTTGATAATGAAAGGCGGATTATCGGCTACGGGCTTGCTTCGGTCACGGAAACCTATATAAATAATAATCGGTCTTAGACTCTTGTCTAATGACTTTTATCAAAATAACAATATACATATGATGATTTTGTACATATGATGATGATCAAGTGGGTTTATATATCCTTGTTTACTCATTTTAGTGTTTACGTTTTGGTAACTTTTTACTAGTTTACTAGTTTTACCTACTTACCTATTTTAAGTCCAATAAGCTTAGTATAAGTTCTTTAACTTGTTTTAATCCATTTTATACCTATATTATCAGTATCTATACTTTTCATGTTGGGCCCAAATGGGTTAAGCCCAATAAGTCCTTTTTACAAGTATTTATCTTATTTAATCCAATTATTAGTCCAATACGCTTAGTTAGCTCGTTAATGTCCGTATGTCCTATAGTTCGGGTTTTATCGGTTTTTACTTGTATTAGTTACTTATATATCAGTATATGACTTTTAAAAACTTTACATTAGACGGGTTTGATCGTCTAAGTTTTATTTGGCGAAAAATGTTAATTGTACGGTAATAGCCGAAAAAGTCGTAAAAATCAAGTTTATAGTTTTTATTACTTATAAGTATTATTCCACTACCATTTATATAATTTATCCATTTAATTAACCTTTTTACATATTTATATAAATAAGTTTTATAAGTTAGTGGGTTTTTATTTTACATTTTATACAATAAAATTTGAGTGCTTATATAATAATAATAAACATTAATTCTCAAAATCTGATTTTTATTTTCATGTTCACCATTTTTATCATATCTAGAGTTCTACAATGAATTAGAAGCTCATTTTTGGGTGGCATGATCTTCATATTATGTGCTACATTTAACTCAGTTATAGCTACTGCTCATTTTAAGTTTATCTAGCCTTAACAGTCCCTACAAAACAGCTTATTCAGATTAGCACTCTCATCTTGTTTTGATCATATCTCACTCATTATAATGATTCCATTGCATGGCCAACTCTCACATGTGTATAACATCTTGTACTTACTGTAAATGGATCATACCATGCAATTTTATCAGTTCAAGTTTTAGTTATATACTGTTTTTATACAGCCAACTAAATAAGCATGATTTTAGCCTCATTTCTTATAGTTATTAACCTTTTTAAGCATATTTATCAACACTTGATCCCCACACAACATTTTTATCATCATATATACATCATATACATATACAATAATAAAGAAAATACATTTTTTCTTTACAAAAATAACAAGAGAAAATGGAGAGGATGATCTTCTTTACCAACCAAGTGTATTTCTTGTTTTTGGAAGACAAGAACTTGATGAACACCACAAGTAACTCCAAGATCATCAAACACCAAGAACAATAGTTGAGAAATCAGCCCTAGGACACAAGCAAATCACCTCCTATGTTGTTAATATGGCCACCAAATGATCAAGGCTTCAATATAACTCCATGATAGAGCTAGATAACATGTATTTCATGGCTAGAAAAGATCAAAAGGGGTGTTTTGTGATTCAAAGTAGATGGCAAGGGTGAGGTTTTTGAGAGAGTTTGAGGTAGTTTGCATGTGTAGAAAGATGGTAATGAGAAGTGGGTGAAGGTTTGATGGTTTTAGCAAGTGTGTAGCTTAAAGTGTAAGCTTAGTCTTACACTTGTAGCTAACAAGTTAACAAGATGCCACATATTGATGTGGTGTCTTGTTGTGCCATCCCATATTAGCTAGTGGGGTGGGATAATGTATTTTGTCCCACCTCACTAATTTACGGGTATCCCTCGATTCTAGTTTTCTCGATTTGCGTGCCCTCGGGTCGTTTCATGAAAAAACGTTTTTATAAATTATGAATCAACGTCACAAAACGAATCCAATAAAAATTGTCTCATCAAAAACGGAGTTCAAAAACGTAAATACGTAATCCTAAGGTTTCCGGTTTAGTCGTAAAGGACGCTAAATTATGCACGTAAGCCCAAATTTAAATCCGTAAATTGTGAGTTCATCAACCAACACAAAAATAAGTTTCAAAATATTATATGATATAAAATTTTTGGCATCCGTCGGTATCGCGATCACTAGTAGTCCTCGTTGCTCGTCAAAATATTAAAATATAATATTTAATATTGGTTTCAACTTAAACCGTTAAACATAATAATATTTAACGTTATAAAATACTTCAAAATAATTGAAAATAGAATTAAATTATGACCTTATTTTTACGGATTTTACAGCATGTATCCCCCTCGCGGGTTAAAATCATTTAAAACACAGTAGAAAGCGAGGCTATAGACTCACCTTAAGTAGTAATGATAGAAGTAGTAACGAAGACGTAGACGAAGACAATCACCGACGATGAGGATGCCCTGGGAAATCAAATACAACACCTAACAAACAACCGCGAAATGAATCAACACCTTCAAGTACCTTCAAGTACTGTATGTACATAATTAAGAACACTCAAAGTTCACATAAACTCACGCCAAAACCCCAAACAAGTGATATTTACTAGACACGTCCACTTTTATACTTTATTAAAACTATTACTCATTTTACAACTCTGTCGGTACATACCAAATGTACGGGTTGTTTTCCTATACGTAGACATCACCCAAAATTATGAAAAAATTTGTAAAATTCATTTACAACCTGTAGATAGCTCATATTAAATTTCATAAAAAGTTCTCACTTCTAAGACCTACTGCACGTCACATTACTTAACTCAAAATTTCGGACAGTTTTGTACCTTTGCGTTGTAAAAGCATTTTGACCTTCTTAACCAATACCATTTGTAAATCCAACTCTTAAGTTTAAAATTAGACTCAAAATGTTAAGTTTAGGGCATGAGATCAGCCTCTAACCATTTTTAGAACTCGACTTATAGTCCCCGATATTTGACCAAATATCGACAACAATTTCGTATTGTATCGATACTCATCTCCCGGTACACGAAAATTCAAACTAGCGTAACTTTTGACTCATTTGGAGTTAAAAGCTCTACCTTATACCAATTCAAAGCTAGAAAGAAGCTCTACAACTTCTTTCTATAATGCAAACCTGTACTTAGACTTAAGGCCACGAAAAATGGTCTTAAACAATCTTCTTTAAAATCACCTCTTTAAAATCATCACAAATCACCTTTCCAATCAATTTCATCACCTCCTAGACCTATTATAACATCAACCAAACATACTAAACCAATCCTATCATACCTAATCACTTGTATGAACAATCACTAAGAAAACCCATTTCAAAAACTTAAAATGCAATGTAATTAAATCAATTAAAATCAACAATAACATGGATATAAAAACATACCCACAACTAATCAAGATCAAAATCCAAGAAAAAAAAAACACCCCAATTGGGCCGTGGGTTTGGGGAAGCAAGAACACCAAGAAAAACTTGATTCCCATCTTGTTTAATTGATCATCCTTGATCCTAAACACAAGATTCAAACATTCATAAAAGAAAACAAGATCAAAACCCACTAAAAAAATATAATTTTTTGTAAAAATTAAAGATGATGCATCTTTGATATTATAGGTGGGATTCACTTACAAGATGATTATAAAGGACGGTCTTTGATTAGATTTGTAAAAAATCAAGTTTTGGTGGTGGTGGTGGTGCTGTGGGTTAGAGAGAGAGAGAGGGAGATGTTGAAAAATTTTGAGGTGAAAATGAGTGTATGTGTGTTTGTGGTTCCATTTTGTAAAAGATGGAGGGACCAATTTTGACAAGGTAGCTATCTTTTGGCCTTAGGAATAAATGACCATTTTAAAGAGCAGGAATCGAATACATAGTCGGTTTTAAATATTTTACGGGAGTCGGGTTCGTCCCAGCTACCTCAAAATACTTTTAAATGGTTCAAACGCACACAAAACGAATATACATATGGTTCCGACTCGACTTAAAACGTAATAAAAATAAAAATCTCGAAAATTCAAATATCGATCAATCGATAAATAAATGTAAATTTTGGGCATCCTTCGGTATGGTAGTCGTTATCGGTTCTTCTTAAATCATCAAACATAAAAATTAAGCCTCATTTATTGGTTTCAAATTAAACCGTCAAATAAATCCACGATAAAAATTCTTAAAAATTTCAAAAACATACGTAAATTAGAATTAAATAATGGCGTTGGGTTCGGGTTGTCACAGTTGATCACATCTCTACTCATTTACTCTCTGGCTAAACCTACCAACCTCGTATTCTTTCGGCTATCTATAGTGACCACTGGTGAAGTAAACTCGATATTCCAAACTTGAAACTGAAGTACTGATGAGACTGCAATTATACATAGTCTCATCATCCAAATCGGGCTTAAAATGGTTAAAATTGTCATAAAATACCCTAAAATATGCTTGTGTTTGTTCATTGTGTATTTTAGGTACGGATATTTTGAAATCAACAAAAGATTACAAGAATCAAGCAAAAACGAACACGGGAAACGAAGCCGCACAAAGAACCAGACCCGAGTCATGAATTTCCATTGAATTCCTTGAAGTTTTGAAGATTGTCAAGATTGGTCCCTCAAGTTTGAAGACTTGGCTTTTTATACCCTTGCAAAACTCTAAAATTGCATGTGGGTCCTTAAAATATCAAGAAAGTACAAGAATGGTCCTTGGAATATGGCAAAATTGCATAATGGTCCTTGATATAAAGTTTGGAATTACCTTGGGCCACTTTTGACAAGTTGTTGAAAGTTATTTAACAAAGGAATTAGCATTTGGGCTGATAAAACTTAATATGAAGAAATGATGGAAGCCTAGGGACTAAATGTGGCCAGACACACAAACTCATCACCACCAGTCATCAAATGCCACCTCACCCCACTATCTCACTCCTCCAACCAGACCACACCACGTCACCACAACCAGTCCACCTCACCTCTATACACTATCTTAGTATTTTTTTAAATCACTGTTAATAAAACCATTTCCCACTAAAGCGAATATTATTGAGATTAAACCCCCAAAACCCAGTCATAAACCCTAATCATGAACAATTGTCAATCCTTACAATTACCCTAATCGCAACTACAGATCAGTAATTACCCAAGCTTTAACCAAAACCCCACCCTCTACTTATCCTCCACATTACCCACATGGTGTATCCCAGTTTCCCCTTCCCCACCAAGTCACATGATACCAAAAGAATGGCATAAAATGAACGGGTAGATCTATTTGCGTGTTGGCTACATTATTTGGATGTCCTAGATCATTTCTACACCACTGGCTACTTCACAAGCATCCAAGGAGAGCACATGGGATCCTTTGACCATAGATTTTTGAAATTTCTCCAAGGGCAAATTTGGAAAGGACTTGGTTAGGGTTTACTATTGTATTTTTTATTCTAGATAGTTCGTTTTCCTAGTATATACGCTGAGTCGACTTGTGACTTCAAGCTTTGTTCTAGTTTTATCATTGTAAACTTTTTTTAAGATTGCATATTTAAAGTAATTTTTAAGGCCTTGCATTGATATACTGTGTTCCATTTTCTTTATCAGTCTTATTTAATCTCTTTACATTTTTGTAAAAGTAGTGTAAACTTCTTCAAAATCCTGTTTTGGTTCAAGTATATCCTTGGTCAAAAGATTTTGAGATCCTTGGGTTTATAGGATATCTCCATAAGAAACGTGAAAAGTCTCTTGTGAAGTTTGAGTATAATCTCAAGTTCAATTCCTGTTGGTTACATAGTGATTTCAAAAAGTTTGGTTTAAAGTTTGGTGTTTCAAATATTGTCCCAAAATCTTTTGGTTATTTTATTTTATTTTTTTATCTTACCCTTACTGTTCCAAAAGCCCACTCAAAAGCTATTGACAACAACTTTTGAGTAGGCTATTGGAGCTTGTATTTGCTCCTTGTTTTTCTTTGTGTGTGATTTCAAATAGGTAACAAGGTTGGGTGTTTGACTATTGTAGTCTCACCACCATTTCTTTTCACTTTTCTTGTGAAGACATAAGCACCCTTTGGTCTGTTGTAGACCAGCAGCAAGGGATCTCTACATAAACTTTACAAGATGCTAAGAAGAAGTCAAGGAGAAGGCATCAACTGGTACTAACTAGAAGAAGTCAAGGAGAATTAATTTTCACTTTGATGGATTTTGTGTGTGATTTGTCTAAGTGTTGATTTATTTCTTTGTTTATGCTTGTTTATGGATTAACTGTGTGTTCAATTGATTTGGAAGTAAGTTGAGTTGATTTGTATGCTATTTGTTTGCAAATATCTTGGTAATCAGTTTCAAAAGGGGTGTTTGGTTGTGTGGATTGCTGTGTTTGAGTGACACCAAACTTGAGTAATAACCAGTTCAACAAGCCCTAATAGACATTTTATAGGTATTTTAGTTGTTCACTTGAGTTTATTAGTGTAAAAAGAGTTTTACATGTTCAACATTTGCTTAAAATCTGCTTTGAAAATCAGTAGGGTATAACTAGTTTGTTTTAGTGAGTTTTGTTATGAAAACTTGTTCACCAGTTAGATATAGGTTAAGATTAGGTTTATCAGTTGTTTCTTGGTAGTTTGGTTGGGTTTGTGTGAGGTTTTGCCTGTTTAAATCTCACTACTTAGCCTATTGCATCAGAAAAACATTGCCCAGACCCTTATAGGTATATAAGTGACTTGGATTTGCTTGTTTGTGTGCATTCTGGTGTTTTGCTTACTTGTTTTTCAATTTATTCTAACTCCCCACACTCCACTGAGTGTGGGGGTGCCATTGTTACCAAAAACCAACAACTAAACAGCAAGAAATCGTCCATTTTTAGTTTTCTGTGAACTGGTAGCATAATTCTAGCCACTGACTGGCTAAATGACAAAAGTCCCCAGCTGTCACTTTCAAGCTATCTAATTTTTTGTTTTTAGTGGACAATTTCAAGCTTTCTATATTTTCTTGTTTATTTAATTATTTTTAGCATTATTTGCAATTTTAATAAGTTTTGAATATTCTGATTTTTGTCTTTTAGTGATAAAGTTGAGTTTTTCAGTTTTTAAATTTTTCCTAGTTTCATTAATATAATTTAGGATTTTTAGAAAAGAAATTTCATTTTTCACTTTATTTTATTGATTTCTAGAATTATTTTAAGTTTAAAATAGTTTTTATTTAATCTACTTTTGTCCTATTAGGTAAAAAAGTATTGTTTTCAACTTTTTTCATTTTTCCCCGCTTTAATTAAGTAAATTAGGATTTTTGAAAAAGTAAAATTAATTTTCCCCTTATTTTATTATTCTTTTATGATTATTTTATTTTAAAAATTTAGGAAAAATGCTTTTTAGTGTTTAAGTTATTATATGTAAGATATTTGTTTGATAAAATAGTATTTTATGCTTCTATTAATTATATTTAATTTAGGGCTTTAATTAGCATTTAAAATTGAATATTTAATTAATAAAAGGTTTTAAAATTTATTTGTTGAATTTTTATTCTTATTTATATTACTTTAGACTTATTTTTAATTTTTAATTAATTTTTAGCTTTAATTTTTAATTTCGTCGCGTTATACGTATTTACGTTCACGTTTTACGTCACTCATCGTAGTTTAATCGTAGTGTAGCTCGTCTTTTAATTTTCTTTCTCTAAACCCAAAAAAGACACTAATCAAAACTTGATTTTATTATATTATCATTAAACATACACACCTCCTTCGAGAATGAACTCACATTTATCTGTTTTACGGTTTTCCTAAACCGTAATACTTAATACTTGCCACATACACTTTTTCCTAAAACGTGTACGATTTACCTATATCATTTTTGGCGCCACTGCCGGGGAGGTGTTTAGTGCCATTATACATATCGTGTTTATGAGAGTAGTGCGTTTTTGCTTTTTAATTTTTGGAAAGCGTATATAACGTACATACTCATTCCCAAAGAGCACAGTTTTCTTCTATAATGTAGCTACTGCTGTTAAAAGTAGTATTTTACATATCATGCCATTTGCTGAAGGCGAGTTACCTGTCAGATATCTTGGTGTTCCTCTCATTTCGTCCAGGCTTCTATATAGGGATTGTAAAGTTCTTGTTGAAAAACTTGAGAGTAGAGTTAATGATTGGCGCAATAAATTTCTTTCTTTAGCAGGAAGACTCCAGTTAGTTCGTTTAGTTCTTTCATCTATGCATATCTACTGGGCGTCTGTCTTTATTTTACCTATTCGGATTATTCATGATTTGGAACAGCTTATGAGAGGCTTCTTATGATGTCAAGGTGAAATGAAGAAAGGTAAGGCTAAAATTGCTTGGGACTCTGTCTGTACTCCATTTTATGAAGGTGGACTTGGTATTCGTAAACTTTCTGATTTTAATACTGCTTTAATGGTTTCTCATATCTGGTGTATCCTCACTCGTAAAGAGTCTTTATGGGTTAAATGGATTTATTCTTACAAGTTAAAGGATCGAAGTTTCTGGGACGTTCCATGTATAGGTGATATGAGTTGGGGCTGGAGAAAACTTCTACAGATTAGATCACGAATTCGTCAATTTATTTGGTACAAGATTAATAATGGTAGATTGGCTTCTATGTGGTTTGACAAATGGGCAGATTTATGTCCGTTACAGGACGTTCTTACGTTTCGAAGTATTACAAGATCGGGGCTCTCTCTATCTAATAAGGTGAGGGATCTTATTACTGATGGTATTTGGCAGTGGCCGCAGGATTGGTATGCTAGATTTCCGAACATTGTCTCTATCCATGTCCCAGTTATTAATGATGCCCTAGATGATGTTTTGATGTGGCGGGATATAAATGGGGTTCTACATCCTTTTTCAGTTTCTTTAGCTTGGGACTCCATTCGGGATATGGCTTTGATGGTTGATTGGTATCATGCTGTTTGGTTTGCTCATTGTATTCCTCGTCACTCTATCCACCTGTGGTTAGTGGTTAGAAGAAAATTGAAGACACAAGATCGACTTAGGCAATGGGATGTTGGCCCTTTGGTGGATCTAAGCCTTCTAAGATGTCCGTTGTGTAAATTGGTGCCGGATTCTCATGACCATCTTTTCTTTGAATGTTCTTATTCTATGCAGGTTTGGTCTAAGGTTCGGGGCCTATGTGATATGGATAGCATCCCCCCTCGGATTGGTGATATTTTAGCCTATGTTATTCCAATTTCTAAGGGGAAGTCTTGTCCTAGCGTCCTTGCCCGTCTTGTGCTGGCTGCTACTGCGTACTTTATATGGATGGAACGTAATTCAAGACTTTTCAAGAAAAAGCTGTTGGCTGTTGATCAGATTGTTCAGCTTATTTGTGATACTATTCTGTTGAAGTTGATTTCATTTCGTTTTAAGAAGTTGTCTGCCAGGTCGAGTTTGCTGCTTGATAAATGGAGGGTGCCGAGCTCTAGAGTTCTTCATGATGAGAGTGCCGGGTGAGGGTTGTACTCTTTTTTCCTTGTCCAAGGTTTTTCCCATTGGGTTTTCTTTGGAAAGGTTTTTTAAGGAGGTAGGCTCATTTGGAAATCATTTGCTCCTTTCGTGCTGTTGGTGGAATCTGAAGACATTGTGTGACTTCATGTTTGCATCTTGGTTTCTTTCTAGTTTACTTGCATTGTAGTTCTAGATTAGATTGTGTTTATGCCATGACATAATCACGTGTTAACATGCTGCCTGTAGCATGCGGTTAATGTGGTATCTTAGCCACATTCCTTTGTACTTCAACGTTTTTTGGTTAATATATTTACCGGGGAAACCCTTTACCAAAAAAAATAACGTACATACTCATTTTTGTTATTTTTCTCTATTATATTATAATATCCAAATAAATCGTGTTTAGTTTTCCTAAATTAAACACACAACAATCATTTTACTATATTGTAGATATCATATATTCGTTTTCTTTTTTCTTTGTGAATATTACTAATATATTGTATACGTATCACAATAAATTTACAATATCTCCAAAAGCGTGAAAACGCAACCTTAATTGGGATCTCATCACTCAATTATTGTATTTGAATCTAAAGCAAAAAGAAAAAGGCAAAATAGATAAATACTTTCGTGAGGCTTAATTTTGATTAACACAAACTATAAGGTGGGTATAAGGCGGTTGTATTACACGACCTAAGGGAAAACGGCTCTTAAGTTCTTTGCGCCGCCTCGTTTCCCCCACTTGCTTGTAAGTGTTTTGAGAAAAAGGGTTAATCGAGGGTTTTCCAAACAAGTATTATCTACGTATATTATATTTGCTTGTTTTCAAGATTAAACCCTCTTGAACGTTTTGGTGTTCCACTAACGTTCTAAAGTCATCGAAGGTTTTCATTCCTTGAGGCTCCTTTAATCGAGAAATTGATTCGAGGATAGATTTGTAAGTTTGAGTCTACGTTATACACCAAAATCGAAAAAAAAAAATTAAAAAAACAATCAAAAACCAAAAAAATTGAAAAAACAAAAACCCCAAAAAGAATCTTCCTTGCTACCCCGGTTCTCTATGTTAGTGCATGCGCACTCGATCGAAGGATTATTCTAATTCTAGCGACGCTTCGAATCGACGCAATCGAAATCGAAGGAATCGACGACGTAGACGTGATGGCCGACAATCGTTCGATGATGGAATTGCTCCAAGCGCCCACCGAGGGTTATGGAGACGCGATCGCAATTCCCGCTATCGAAGCGGAGAATTTTGAGATTAAGAGCGGAATGATTTTGTTGATACAAGCTACGAAGTTTCGAGGTCGTTAGGTGGATAATCCTTACGATCACATTCGAAATTTTGATCGTCTTTTGGCCACGAGCAAGTTTAAGAACGTCGACACCGATGTCGTCAAGCATATGCTTTTTCCGTACTTGCTCGATGGTGCCGCAAAGGATTGGTACGAGAAAGAGCCACCTAATTCCATAATTACGTGGAAGGATCTCGTTTCCAAGTTCGTTAATCATTTTTTCCCACCGTCTAAGACGACCTTTTTCAAAAACGAGATTACGAGATTTGAGCAAAAACCGAATGAATCATTTAGAGACGTGTGGGATCATTTTAAGGAATTGCTTAGGCAATTTCCTCACCATGGATTTTTCGAGTTACACCAAATCGATACGTTTTATAACGGTCTTAGTTTTCAAGAACAAGATTCGTTGAATTCCGCCGCTGGTGGCAACTTTTTGTGTAAAACTCCGAAAGACGCTTTAATGAATATGGAGAATAGATCCAAGGTTTACCAACTCCGTAACACGCCGAGTGTTGCCAATGTCGCCAATGCTAGTAATTCTATTCGCGACATTGAGAGAGTTGATGCGAAAGTCGATAAGTTGACAAATGTGTTTACGTATTTTCTCATCGAAATGGAAAAGAAAGACGCCCCCGCTAAAGCGGTTGAGGCATCGTGTACGTTGTGTGGTGGACCTCATAATTATTACGAGTGTGCGGCTACGGATGGCCAAACGTCGAGTGTTAATGCGTTAAGCAACAATTTTCAAAATCAAAATAACGGCGGTCCATCACAAGGCAATTATAACCAAGGCAACAATTTTTCAAATCAAAACCGAAACAATTTTCAAGGAAATAATCAACAAGGAAATTTTTCAAATCAAGGTTATAATCAAGGTCGGCATTTAACCTGGCAAAATCAAGATAACAACCAAAACTCGAATTTTCAAAACAACGCTAATCAAGGTAACAATTTTTTAAATGGTAATCAAGGGAATTTTCAAAGAAATCAAAACCAAGGGAACTTTAATGCAAATCAAAATAGTTCGTCAATCGATTTTCAAGAATATATGAAAACGAATGAGGCTAATATGAGACGATTAGAGGGACAAATTGGTTCTTTGAAAAACGACTTTTCCAATACTTTGAAAAATCAAAACACGAAGATTGAGCAAGGACAAATCGACATAAAAAAGATGTTTTTGGTAATTATGAACAAGTCCTCGGGTACGTCATCGAGTCCGTTACCTAGTGACACCGTAGCAAATCCGAAGGAACATGTTAAAGCCGCCTCGTCTCGTGATAAAAGTCGTGTGATTACCCCAAACCTTGATGGATTTAGAGTTGTTCCTTCTTCTCAGCCCTCGACTTCTAAGACGCCTTCATGTTCTAAAGTAGATGGGGTGAACGTGGCGACCAAGGAAAAGAGTGCACACCCTCGTGTACCTCGAATTCAATCCACGGTAAAAAAAAGAGAGCTTTATCGACCTTACCCAAGTAACCCTTGAAAACTTGTGCTTCAATCCTTCTTAAAAAACCCAAAAGGCATATGCCGAGAAAGGAAGAGGATCCGGGCCAACTTCTACTACCTTGTGATTTTTCCGAGATTAAGGGATGTTTAGCCCTTGCCGATTTAGGTGCTAGCATCAATCTCATGCCTCATTCTCTATGGAAATTGATGAGATTGCCTAGACTTACCCCCACGAACATGACAATCGAGCTAGAAAATTGTACACCACTTAAGCCAATTGGAATAGCCGAGGATGTCTATGTTAGGATCGGAAATTTTGTTTTTCCCGCGGACTTCGTCATTTCCGATTGCGAGTGTGACCTTAAATGTCCCATTATTTTAGGTCGACCCTTTTTATCGACGGCTCGAGTCATAATCGACGTCCATGGTGGGAAACTCACTATGAAATATGGTGTTGGAAATACGTTTAATACGTATTTATAAATGATCGGTCACTCCAACGATATATACGTTGATTGGGCTCGTGATCTAGTTATGTAAGTGTAACCCATAAAGCCCACATATAGGGTGAGCTATATATACTCTTCCTAGCATGTTAGGAAGGGTAGTTGTTGATTCACATTTCATTAATCAAACATCTTTCTCTCTCATTCTCTCCTTTCTCTCTCTAACTTTCCCTCTCTAGTTCTTCATCTCCTTCCCTTCTTTAGATCATAACAACACATTAACAAACCTAAGAAAACGTGGACATACAATTGGTATCAAGAGCCATGGTTGATTGATTTGTTCTTGTGTTTGTTTTGATTGATTTTGGTGCATTTTGATTTAATCATGCTCAAATCTTGAAATTTTTTGTGATTTTATGGTTTAAGGTTATAAACAAATCAACTACATAGTCGTGGTAGTGATTTGGTTTATTGATTTGGTAAAAATCACAAAACAAATTGGAGTTTGTGGTGATTTTTTTGGTATGCGGGTGTTCAAAGGAAAGTCGATTTGATTTTGGCAGTATTGTAACTTTCGGAAGAGGGTTTACAATTTATTATGAAAGTCATAAAGTTGATATCTCAGAAAAGATCCGAAAGTGGATTTGGTGAAAAAGTTCTGAAAGTCAACATTCTCCGAAACTCCAAAAGTTCCGAATGATGACACCATACCCGTTTATGACGAAGAGCCTACAAATATGGTACAATGTAATCTTGTATATGATGTCTATGCCGCTGAACTACCGCATTTTGAGCATTTCGAACCTATTTATGACAAACATGGGATGGAAAAGGGTGATAGTTTTACCACTTCAGATTCATCCGATTTGCGTCATAATGGGGGAGAGATTGTTCAGAATGTTATAGTACATCATGATAAATGCCTTATGACTGCTTCATTAACTGCTTCTGATTCCAAGGTTAAAGAGCTTGAAAAGATCGTAGCTCAGCAATCAAAAGATCTTGAGGATGCCAAACTAGAATTTTCTAAGAGAACTGACAAGTTTGAAACATATTTTGAAAAACTTGAAAAGTCAAACATAGTTCTTGAACAAAAATTGGATCAAAAAGTTCTAGATTCTAAAGCTGAAAAGGATAATTTTTTGAAACAAATTAAGTTGCTAGAATCTAAGTTGGCATCCCAAGATGAATTGCTCAAGGAAAATGATATTTTAAAGGCTCAAGTACAGGAAAAGGTCTTTGCTATAGCTGCGTTGAAAAACGAATTGAGGAAAACTAAAGGAACTAGTGTGGACACTAAGTTTGAAAAACCATCAATCTTGGGGAAACTGCCTATAAATCAGTCCATAAGACAACCGACTGCATTTAGATCCGAGCGAACACAATCCTCGAGACCGCGGTTTGCCTCCCATGTTGATATGGTTCATATTTCTAGAACAGTCACTCCACCAACTAGGCCTAATGTGACCAAATCAGTTTTTGCAAGACCTAATCACATGATTGCCTCTAGTTTCTCTACGAATAAAAAGAACACGTCTAGAACTAGTTCAAATGATGTTCACCATAAATTTGGTCTGAGGGAAGCTAAGCAAAAGACACAAGTAAGAGATAGGAATTTTAAACCTAGTCAGATGCCTTCTAGATTACCCAATACTGCTAACCGTAGCATGTCATATCCTAGGAGCATCAATCAATCTTCTAGGAATTCTAGATCTTACTCGGCCATTAAATATTCTACTTGTAAAACATGTAGGAAATGTGTCTTTAAAGCCAATCATGATTCTTGTGTCAAGAAATTACTTAATGAGGTGAACTCCCATGCTAGACTTAAATCCCAGTGGATAGCTAAAATCAAACCCATTGGTAAAGTTTGGCGACCCACTGGTAGAACTTTCACTGTTGTAGGAAACGAGTGCCCTTTAACTAGGATAGTCTCCGATTTTACTAAGACTACTAGGGAGGAAATTGAAAAGGATGATACATCACTTAAGCCTGAACTTAAGGTTTTCTATAAAAGGAAACGTTTGCGAGCTAAGACAAGTGAATCATCTCCTCAGGTCACCTCTGGCACAAGAAAAGAAAATTGTGAATCCTTGCATGGTTCTAAGATAGATATCGCTAACCCACATAAAAGCATACAAACTCCTAATGAGAATGCAGGTACCAAAGTCCACGTTCAAGAAGAACACAACGGTCCAATATTTGTATACCGTACAACTAAGGACACTCTCAGAGTTTGGTTGCTGAAGAAGTTGATATCTAAGAAACAAGTGTCTCAGGGGATTTGCGATTAAGCTCGTGCAAAAGGCTTATAGACAAATCACAGTCTGTAACCCGTTCATCAAAGAACGGAAAGTTTATCGCCGATGATAAACTTATCCTCACAAACGATAAATTAAATTTTCTCGGACACGAGTTTACTTTAAAACTATTCAAAGGTTTGAAACTCGTGTATATGGCTCATCGTTAAATATCAGACGATAACCCGTTCCTCAAATAAAGGAAAGTTTATCGCCGATGATAAACTTATCCTCATTAACGAGAAATTAAATTTTCTCGGACACGAGCTTACATTAAAACTATTCAAAGGTTTTTAAGCTCGTGTAAATAGCGTATAATCACATTTCAGATTATGCCCCGGACTTCAAAGAAAGGAAAGTTTATCGCCGATGATAAACTTATCCTTACAACTAGAAATTAATTTTTCTCGGGCATGAGCTAATAATAAAAACATTCGAAGTTTTTAAGCTCATACACTATGACTTACAGTTAAATATCATACTGTAACTCGGACTTCAATTTTAGGAAAGCTTATCTTTAATGATAACTTATTCTCTTAACGGGAAATTTATTTTTCTCGGTCATGAGCTTTTGTTAAGACATTCCAAGTCTTAAGCTCAGAAAGGAAAGTGTATCTTTTAAATAAGAGAACTTTTCCTCATAACGAGAAATTCATCTTTCTCGGTCATGAGCTTTATATTAAAACATTCAAAAGTTTTTCAAGCTCATGAAAACGACTTCTAAGTAAATGTTAACTTAGGACTCGTTCTTCAGCTAAAAGGAAAGTTTATCGCCGATGATAAACTTATCCTCACAACGGGAAGTTTACAATTTCTCGGACTTGAGTTGTTTTGTAATATATTCAACATCTTAAGCTCAAGTAATTGGTTTTCAAAACATTGAACACATTTTTTCGAGAATTTATCAAAAGGTTTTTCTAAATCTTTCAAAATTGTGTGTTAAAAAATGTTTTGATTAAAAGAGCATGTCTTCTGGAATCGATAATATTTACGATACTAGAAATGTCATTCAATAATGACACGAGGTTATAAATAAAGTTCGACCAGAAGTTCAAATGTTTTAAAACATGCTCAATTATGGCTTGCTATTATTTCAGATAGTAACCCTCTTTTCATATTCAAGTCAAGCATTTCACCGGAAAGCTTTGACTCAACAACGTGAATTAATTTTCTCGGGCATGGTTTATTTTTATAACCATGTAAGGGATTGTGTTTATGTAATAACACAATCTAACACGAATCTATGTACGTGTCAGTGCATCTATTTGTTAAAACAAGAGAAATCTTGTTTTTATGAAGTTATCATCTCCACAATCCGCAACAATTTACAACTGATATCTGCATACTCGACGATGCAACTACTCAAAGGGCGACTGCAGCTCTTTCAATCGAACACGGGTTAACAATTGAGGGGGAGCAATTGTCCAGCATTCATAATTTTTGATGCCGAAAGTGCCAAGGTCACTAATTGGTGTCAAGACAACGATATCAATCGTACACATGGTGTCAAGCGATAACTTCAGACGTGACGAGGCGACCATCATCCGTGAACAAGAACCATGTGATTCCATCATATGATGTTCTCCATCATTCAGGTCCAACCTCGTAAATTGCTAATCTTGTGAATACATTATCATATATGATATTTGCATGTGATAAATACCTTACACTTGTGTTCAAAAGGTATTTAATTTACGTTTCAAGTACACCATTAATTTGAGGGAGAGCTTGTGAAAATCATGAAGATAATTGGATTTTCATTTTTCTTCCCAAATTTTCTTAAAATGCTATTAAATCAATTTATATTAAAACATCGATTGGGTTAATATATTTAATATGGGGGAGAAAATGTGATTTAATATGGGAAATGGTTAATCACAAATGGTTTGACTTAACGTGATAGCTCATCCCGACATGTGCGAAATGTTTTCGGATATCGTGGCATATGTTAAGGGGGAGCAAAATGGATTTGCACTTCAAAATGGATTTCATGGTGATTTACACTTACCCACAACCCATTTATTTCACGACGATGAAGATTGTGGTGACATAAGGATGGTAGGATAGGTTAAACTCCAATGATTCCTCTAGAACCGGAGGAATCTTCCCAAGGACATTACATAGCTAGATATAGTAGTCCTTAGGAAAGATGGAGAAAGATTGTGAACGTAGCTGAATGCCGACCAAGTACTTAAGTTAGCACTGGAACAATTACAACAAGGTGCTAGTTATGACGTATTGGTAAGCATTGAAGGGGTTGAAGAATGAAAAAGAATTGTAAAGATAAAGGGTGTAAAGAAAGAAGCCCTCCTTACAACTTAGGCAGAAACCGGGTCAATACATATGCTATTGAGATCATTTTTAATGATGCTTGATATTGAAGATAGACATCATGGACCCAGTGATGCAATGCACAATCCATCCCAGCTAACTCAGATATCTCTCAAAAGATATTTGTTTTAATCACACGGAGACAACGCATTATCTATTGATTTATTTACTCCGAATAAATTGGTATTGAAATGGTGGCACTCCTCTCCAGCCTCCGATCACTAAAATCCAAAATGCACGATCGAGTCTAGAGCCATTTGAGATCTTCAAATCTCTCATTAGGACACACTTTCATAATTCCTTGCTTCTTCACACACTGTGAATAGTAAGAAGATCTTGAGAGTCCTACGCAAAATCTTCATGATCTTGCCTGAACATCCGAGTAATACGAAAGTATTTACAATGAAGATGAAAATCCTTCTTGAGCGAATATCAAAAAGCTCATGGTAGGTGACTTGTGCGATTCTTTATGAATCAAGCTTGTGATAACTAGAAAGCAACGGTGGTTTAATTCTTAACTGAATTTAAACGCGTTCCAGGCCTCTACGTAATATCGTAGTGATCTTGCCAGAACACTCAGAGTGACACTCTATAGTGTTCATAGTGATGAGTGGAATTCCTTCTAGTGTTAACATCAAACAACACCTGGTAGGTAACTTGCAAGATTCTATATGAATCAAGCTCGTGACAACTGGAAAGCAACGATGGTGAGATTCTTTAATGAATCAAACTTGTTCTAAGAATCGGATTTGACGGCTTCAAATCATGCAGATAATTTTATCCAAATGATTCACTCTTTATGTTCGCAGTCAGCTTTGGACGATCGAATAAAAAGAACGGGTTTACCCGGGAAATCTTGTATAGGAGGTTCTTAATTGAAACTACCTGCCACAAGTGCGTTACATTATATCGTCCAACTGTCTTAAACGACCGGAGGTAAAATTCTACCGAATTACAAAAAACATCAATGGCTGCCAAAAAATCCCTTCTTCTCATATCCTAATTTTTTTTCTCCTTTAATCCGAATACCTTCTAATGATGCTGTTTTCTCGAATAACCATTGATTATTCTTGAGTTAACAAAGTCTTTATTTGGTTGATTGATTTTAGGGTAAATTAAATTGGTTTTTTTCGTTTTTTTGGCAGTCATTATTGTGCGATTGTTTGTTGCTCCCGTCGGTGGTTCTTTGTCTTTATTTGGTTGGTGCTACCTGGACAAAGTTGTCGTTTGATTGTTTAAATTGTGTGTCGCTTTTATTGTTTTTAGGGTTACGATATTTCAAGTGGTCGGTATTAATTGCATCTGCATCTCGGTCGGCTGACCATTAATGTTACGGCTGACCTCAAGTTCTTAATTGGTCACCTTTATTGAGTGGTTATTAATTGTGGGTTGACATTATTGAATTGATTGTGCGGCTGACCTTAATTAATTGCAGCAATCATTGCGGCTGACCTAAAATTGGGCGGCTGACCTTAAATTTGGTGTCGGCTGACCTTTGTGGTGTCGGCTGACCTTTGAGTGCAAATTAATTAATCTGAAGGGGTCCTTGAATCTTTTGGTTATCGTTTGTTTTACGATAAAAAAAAATAGTTACTGTTTGTTTAGGGTTTATTTTCCGTGGTTAGGGCTGTGTTTGATTGAACATGGATTCGAGCAATGAAAGTGATAAGCCATTGTTAACAGGTTGGAATGATAGGGATATGGTGTCTAATCTTAAGGTTTTAGTAACGTTAGAGGAGATATCTAATTTGTTTTCTATTCCTTTGAATACTGTGCGTGACATTGAAGTGTTTGCAAATGGTGTTAAGGCAAACAAATTTCCTAAATGGTCTACCTTACCTAAGGAGACCACTACGCTTTATTATGAAGTTTTGTGTGAACGCCATTTGAATCTTACTAGCAAAACGTCTTCACTCAGTTCAGGTGGTTCGAGTGTGCACTCAGCACAAATGGCTAAGGAAACAGATGACTCTATTCCAAATGTTTCCTCTTCTTGTGATGTATCTTTGGACCTTGCAGCTAAGGCTGCAACAATTAATGGTATGCAACCGTGTAATCTACATGAGGTTTTGAAATTATTTGGTGTAACGATTTGCACGGTTGGAGATGCGGGTGAATTTATGCATGAATTAAGAATGAAGAAACATCCTTTGTGGGGATTGATCTCACATGACCGTGCTAAAGAAATTCTGGAATTGCTTTGCAAATTTGAAGCTGATATGGTTACGTCTACTAATGGAGGTATTAATGCAGTCTCTTCTTCGTTTAATTCTGATAATGTCTGTGAAGGGGTTAATATTTCTATTCCTAAGAAGGTTGTTGAAAAAGTAAATACTCGCTACCAAAACACTTTATATGGTTACTTTCTTGGTAAGAGGATTGCATTTCCTGTGGTTGAGTTTTTTAATAACTGGGCAAAACATGGTCTTAAGCGTATCATGATGAATGAGAAAGGTTTTTTCTTTTTTCAATTTGGGTCTAGTGAGGGTCTTAATGCTGTTCTGGAAGGTGGTCCGTGGATGGTTCGTAATTCACCAATTTTTCTTAAGAAATGGACTATGAAAACGAATCTTCTAAAGGAGGAATTAACTCGTATTCCGGTATGGGTCAAGTTTCATGATGTCCCGCTACAGGTATTTGAAGAGGAAGGTATTAGTTTAATTGCTTCGTTTCTTGGTAAGCTTATTATGATGGATAATTATACTGATAAGATGTGCAAAGAGTCTTGGGGTCGGTGTAGTTTTGCTTGTTGTCTTATTGAGATGAACGCTGATTCGGAGTTTATAGATAACGTTACTATTGGTGTCCCTGATCTTGAAGGCTCTGGTTGTACTAAGGAACTAATTCGTGTTGAATACGAATGGAAACCGCCTAGATGTCATACTTGTAATATTTTTGGTCATTCCTTTGATTCTTGTCCGAAAAATGTTAAACCTACAATGGTTGAAAATGTGACAACTCATGTTGATAATGATGGATTCCAACAAGTGCAAAGTAAGAGGAAGAAGTACAAAGGTAATTTAGGGAATCAAGTTCCGAGAGGTGTTCCATTGAGTAAGGGTTCCCAAATAGGAAAGACGGTTGTTTTTCGTCCAAAAACTCGCTTGGATACTACAAGTACGAGTGGTGATAATAGTAGAAAGTTGAATACTACATTTGGTCAGTTGCAGCAGACGAGTAATCCTAATGGTCCGAACAAGGGTACAGCTCAAATGAGCAGTGTTTCTACATCTAATAAATTTTCATCTTTGTCCATGCCTGGTATTGATGAAGGGGTTCAACTAAGCGAGGAAGATAATGAGGAGGGAGTCGAGGTTGTCTTTGATGAATCGGTGAATCTTCTCAACACTAATTTTGGGGCAAGCACTCCTACTGGCTGATCCCATGTTGATATTTTATTATGTTTCTCGTAACTTTATGTTATCATCTTGGTTCTTGTCTAGTTTATTTATTTCCATTATTCTAGACTAGTTAATGTTTATGGCCTGTCATAAACATTTTGTTTAACAAGCTGCCTGTAGCTTGCGGTTAATGTGGCATTTCAGCCACATTCCTTGTACTTCAACGTTTTTTTTGGTTCTATTTACCGGGGTCATTGTTACCCTTTTACCAAAAAAAAAATTCTACCGAATTAGAATGAAATGTTCAAGGCCATTTCATCCGTGTATATGTTTTGTTGCTAACTGTTTCATGCAGCGTAACAAGAAGGTGGCATTGCGGTGTAAAATCTAGAAGAAGTCGTCAACACATGCTTATAATGTATGCACTTAATACTTCAACAAGTTCAAGAAAGTCTAAAAGTCAAGTCTTCCGCTGTATCAAACTCTGAAGCTTTCAAGAATTTATAAAAGTATAAGTATGTGGAACATGAAGTCACGAGGAGGCGAATATCACAAGTGATGAATGCACAAGGTCAAGGAAAGGAAACATGCTCAAGACTAAGTCAAAGATCTCATTAGCATATTCACAAGAACAAGATCGAAGACGCAAGCATAGTATGCTAGGTTTAAGATTTTGTAAAATGGTGTGACCTCCCTTAGGGGGAGATTGTTGGAAATACGTTTTCCCAAAGAAAGTCTCGGTCACATAATTGTTAGCATAGATCACGAGCTATAGACTATTTAGGACATTGTAACTTGAAGTGACCTCCCTTAGGGGGAGATTGTTGGAAATACGTTTTTTACGTATTTAGTAAGGATCGGTCACTCAACGATATATACGTAGATTGGGCTCGTGATCTAGTTATGTAAGTATAACCCATAAAGCCCACATGTAGGGTGGGCTATATATACCCTTCCTAGCATGTTAGGAAGGGTAGTTGTTGATTCACATTTCATTAATCAAACATCTTTCTCTCTCATTCTCTCCTTTCTCTCTCTAACTTTCCCTCTCTAGTTCTTCATCTTCTTCCCTTCTTTAGATCATAACAATACATTAACAATCCTAAGAAAACGTGGACTTACATATGGGGAGGAGAAAATGGAGTTTTTCACGAGTAGATCCCAAGTTTCAAATGATCATGATAAAACCAAGATTTCAAATTCTAATGATTTCAAAATGTTAACTTTAGCGGAAAATATAAGGCTTGATGCATGTTTTGAAAGAATTAAAATGAACGGTTTTAAAGATGACGGTTTTAATGATAAAGAATACGTTTACTTAATTCAAAAGGGTATTCGTAGATTTATGGATGAAAAATCACTTTGGGATATATTCGGTGAAACAAGTGAACAACCAATTCCGAAGGGTGACGTTAGTGCCATCACGACAATGACCAAAACGGACTCGTCTTCACCACCTTCGAAGGACCACGTCTTTGAGGCTTCAACTTCTAATTCCATTGAAGTGCCTCTATTTCCTAGCACAACACCCGTTGAGGTTAAAGGTTTCATCGACATCGATCCTCTCGTCCTTGAAAACTCACCTAATCATAGCCCTAGGGCTTGTAAGACCATAGTTGTGAGTGCTCACATCGACTCTTTCTTTGATGATGACGATGGAGATTTTGCCGAGATTGATCACGTGCTTCAAAATCGAAAAACCATTTTTGAGGATTCTCCCAAAAATACCTCTTTACGTGGGAAGTATGATGATTACGAGTTTAATCCCGAGGTTGAGGAAATTATCGAATGAGAGCTAGCTCTTTTGCCTCCACTTCCACCTACAAGTGAGGTAGATCTTTCCAAAATCGAGGATGAACTTGATGAGTTGGAACGTCTTATATTCGATAACGAACCAACTCATGTGACCCAAAATCCCATTCTCGAGGCGTTACCTAATCAACACTCCTCATATGAGAATGACGTATACCACATTCGTGAGGATCTAACTTATCAACTATCCCCACAAAGGAATGATCGTGATCTTTTCGAGAGAGTTTCTAAAATCCTCAATGAGGGGAATGAAAAACCTTGGTTTAACAAACCCATCTATGATGACGAAATCAAAGAGATCGGCGTTCGTGAGGATGACGATTAGTATACCCCGAGGGGGCGGTGTTCTTTGTTGATCACCGTTTTGAGAACTTATAGAATCCACCACCCCCTAACCGCGACTTAAATGTGAGAATTTTTAGTGTGCCTAACATCGTCTTAGAAACGCCAAATATTTTCGACATAATTCAATCGGGTTTTCATAAAGAGTTTTTGAACGTTGAAAAAGGAAAAGATTTTAAAATGGATTTAAAAGATTTTTCTACATGTCTAACTCCGTCATCACATCGTGTTATGAGTGCTACAAGCTCGTCTACTCCTTTTGACAATGCTTTGTGTGGTTTTAGTGTGGGGGAAGTCCCTTATATTTCCTCACATTTTTCCACCGAGGACGAGATATTCGATCCTAGAATTGCTTGTAAAGGGAAATCACGGTCTTCTACCGATCCAATAAATGGAAATCTTATTCATTTGCTTGGTGTAAGTCTACCTCGAGTAGCTCATGATTGTGCCCCACCCATTGTCCCACCTTTCTACTTCTCATCTATTTTCTTTGACCTCTTTGAGGTTTTAGCACGTGTTGAAGTGGCGTTGGTTCGTTTATCTCATGAAAACGAGGACGCCATCTTCGATACCGGTATTTTGCATCATCAAAGGACTTAGTCCTTAGTACCGGTTGCTTTTGGGCATTGTTTATTGTTGGAAATATGTTTTTACGTATATTATAAGTATCGGTCACTCCAACAATATTATTAAAAGTGTTTAGCTCATTGTTAATTATTGTATTAAACCTTAAGTACTAACCAACCCATGGGCCTGTCCATAGGTTGTAGACTCAAGCCCATTAAGGGTGAGGGTATATAAGGCCCCTTTCCTTCATGGAAAGGGGTTGGTTGTTCATTCGTTATTTCACTTAATACACATATCTTTCTCATCTTTCTCTCTCTAATTTTTCTCTCTACAAACAACAACCAACTTGTTAGGATCATAGATTATCACTATTCTACAATTGGTATCAAGAGCCATGGGGTGAAATAAGGTTTTTTGTTGTGTTAGGTTTTGGTTTTTTTGCTCTTTTAATCAAGATATATCCGTGTTTTAAAAAAATTTCGTGTTTTTCACACAAAATATTTCTTACAAATTGCCTACATAGTTGTGGTAGGGATTTGTGATATTCATATTTGTGATTTTCATGTAAAAATTGGTAGTTTTCGCTTGATTATTGGATAAAATTACAAGGTAAATTTTTTTCTCACAATTCGGAATAAGAGGGTTTTAGAGATTCCGAATAGTTGTCAAGTTAACATTCCGAATAGTTATTTAGTTTATATTCCGAATTAAGTTCTTATTCCGAATTAACATCATATTCCGAATTAAGTTCTTATTCTGAATTAATATCATATTCCGAATAGTCATCAAGTAGTCAGATTCCGAATTGGTAAAGACTTGTTCACATTCTGAATTATTTGACAACTTGTATTCCGAATTAACTTGTATTCCGAACTGTGTTCCACCATTGTCTATGACCTGTATTCCGAATTGTTAGAAGCTTATACATTTCAAATTGTCGGAAGATTGTATTCCGAATTGTTAGCAGCTTATACATTCCGAATTGTCAGAAGATTACACATTCCGAATTGTTAGAAGATTACACATTCCGAATTATTAGAAGATTACACATTCTGAATTGTGTATTGATTTATTCAAGATTTGGACTTGTAATTTTTTGAAGAATTCTACATCAACACACAACAAATTTCACAACTTTATTTCATTGGACGATCAAAAGATAATCTTTTTCCTTCAAGTGATAAAAAATGAATCCTCATTCATTTATGCCGACAATGACATCGCTTACTGATCTTTCTATCATCTCGGGTACCGATACCCGTCCACCGTTGCTTATCAAAGAGCTATTTGAAGCATGACAAGGTCGCATGATGTCTTATAGTATTGGTATACCCAGTGGGAGACTTATGGTTCAATCCATTGAGCAAGGACCACTCGATTGGGGTGAAGTTACTGTAGACAATGTGACTCGGCCAAGGCTATTTCATGAATTAACGGCTGTCAATCAAATCGTTGTCGATGCGAATGACAAGGTCGTTCAGACTATACTTCAAGCTCTTCCACCCGATATTTATCGAATGGTAAGCAAACCCAAGGTAGCAAAGGAACTTTGGGATCACTTAACGGTTTTGTTACAAGGGACTTCACTCAACAAGCAGGAACGAGAGTGTCAACTCTATGACTTGTTCGATAGGTTCTCATACATTCCAGGGAAACACTTCATGACTACTACTGGCGCTTCACTATATTGATGAGTGATTTGAATGTGTAAAATCTCTCGATTGCTTAGTTTCAGCTCAACACCAAGTTATTAAACACGTTACCCCTAGAGTGGAGCCAATACGTCACTGACGTTAAATTTATTCGGGATTTGCACAAATCTAATTTAGATCAACTATATGCTTTTGCAGCAACACGAGAAGCATGTGCTCCAGAACGCATGTCTCATGGATCTTATTCCGAACCATTGGCGTTAATGGCAAATCATCCAACATTGTCATATAACAACACTCCGTATGCTATGGGACAACAATCTTCATATCAACCCTTGTATCAAACTCCAAGCTTTCCTCAGTATTCGATACTACCACAAACACCTACATCATATCAGCAACAATATCAACAACCAACATCATCATCACAACGTGCTCAACAACCATACTCTCTCCGTATCAACTACCAACAAATCCTGCTATCACCTTCCAGCAAAATGAAGTTCCTCAACCCCACTATTCACAACATGTCAGTACTCCTTCAAGTGTGTATGTAGATCCTCCAACACCAGTTTTCTACTCCGATGATGAGGTTCCAGTTCCTGAGTTCAGAAAAGGGGATAATCCTACTGATGTACTACCACAAATGTCTTCCTACAAAACTCAAACGTTGAACAAAATAGGTTACAGAGGACTATCTCCAACAAACAATCAGTTGAGAATTTCTTCTAACTCTCGTCAACAAGCAACAATCCAAGATTGTAGAGTTATTGTGCAACCACTTCAGGGTAGACCAAGTTCATCCAATACTTGTGCACGCCCATTTAACACTGCTCCAAGAGGA
This sequence comes from Glebionis coronaria, assembly GCA_025667525.1. Taxonomy (NCBI): domain Eukaryota; kingdom Viridiplantae; phylum Streptophyta; class Magnoliopsida; order Asterales; family Asteraceae; genus Glebionis; species Glebionis coronaria. The sequence continues at coordinate 341,639,996 of CM046877.1, forward strand.
AACAACACTGGTAAAGTGAAGATGATCATATGCTATAACTGCAAAGGGGAAGGACATATGGCTCGGGAGTGTAAGCAACCAAGAGGAAGAGGATGGTACATGGTTTCAAGAAAAGATTTACTTGGTTATGCTGAAGCACAAGATCGAGAGCTCGATGAGGAGGAGTTAGCATTTCTAGCAGATCCAGGAGTTACGGACACTGAAGGACTCACAGCAGCTTTCACTAACAATGCAGTATATCAATGCGATGATCTTGATGCATACGATTCAGACTGTGATGACTTCAACACCGCCAAGGCAGCTCTTACGGCAAATCTTTCACTCTATGGGTCTGACCATATCTATGAGGTACCAAATACTGCCAATGATACTAGTATTGTACCTTATCAAGTTGAGCAAGCGTCCCAGTATCTGGAACAGCCTCCGATGGTTAGTAATTCAAACGAGGAGACAAACAATGATAGTGATATCAATGTAAGTCCCCAGACTTTGAGTGAAACACAACCGAGAGCTATTACGTCTACAAATTCGTCTTCTCAACAAGATTTGGTTATGGTGTCGGCATCTATGCTTGGCCAAATGAATATTGCGGTCATTGAAACCCTCAGTGTTAATCAGACATTATCTGCCGAGCTTGCTTTGTACAAGGAAAAGGTTCAAACCTTAGAATTAACTCCGATGACCAATACCTTAACCAATCCTGAGTTTGATAGGTTTAGGAAAGTCCAAATGGATAACTTGCTAGAAATTGAACATTTAAGGGCAAATCTTTCAAAAGAACTTAAAGAAAAAGAGTCTGTCGTCACTAATTTTCAAAAACTACTAACGGATTTCGAAACTCTCGAGTCTAAAAGGGTTGAAACAAAAATTAAGGCGCCTGAGAAAATTAAAAAGACTGAAGTTTTGCTTTTAAAACAATACTCCGCTTCACATTTAGTACACTTGTTTCATTCATCTTTTAAGGAATTTACTCTATCGTGTCTAACAGACCTGCCACCTAACCCGGGTTATGCAAAGCAAGATCTTAACCACAACCCACGACTGTATGATGCAACAAAATTAGGTTTGGTCTTAGACCCGATTAGTAATTTGAATGATTCCGAGTATATATTACTCATTGACGAGAATCGGTCAAAAATTCTTTTGGAATATCCTAAATTTGATTATGATAAACTTAATCAAGATTATGCAAAAACGGATTTTAGAACTCTCTTTAACATACAGAGGGAATTTATCCATACACCAACTTACATGTCAACTATAGAAAACCCTAGTATATTTCCTACACTTGTCAACCCAAATAAACCTAAGGAAATTCCAATGGGTCTTCCACCGGTAAGTACAGTATTGCTAAGCTTGAAAGAGATTAGAGGATACTTTACCGGATTTGACAAGGTCATTATGGAATGTACGACTTCAATGGCTCAAACCATTGGAGAATGGGTTTTCGAACACATGAAATCGGTGTTTGAGAAAGAGATCGTTTCGTTTGTAAACAATCTTAAAGAGGGTTTTCTAGATCTCGTTGATAATCTTAATTTCGAAATGGCTGAAGTTCAAGAAGTTGTCTATGAAATGGATGATGCTTATGAGCAACATTTACTTGAGGAAGAAAAGATTTTGTCCGAATATGACCGATTCTTGGAACAAGTGGTGTCTATCGATGTGATGCAAGTTGTGACTATTGAATGTGCTATTGAGATTACATCTGTTGTGAATAAATGTGATGATGTGCATGATCTCTCTGTGTATATTGTTGAGCCTATGAATAATGTAGATAATCATTCTTGTCACGAATCTAACGCTAAATTTTTAAAGCTTCAAGATTCTTATAACTCACTTTCAAAACGTTTTGATGGGCTTCAACAACATTGTATATCTCTTGAAATTGAACAACAATCTGAAAAAGAAACTCTTTCAAAAACAAATGATTGTGAAAACAACGTTGAGACAAGTGACAAGATGATTCAGGTGGTTCAGGCATTAGAGGAAGAAATCATGAGACTTAAGATAGAATCAATAGCATAGAAAGTGGAACTAGACGCTGTAGAGAATAAAAACCATGCCCTAGAAAATATAATTACTTCTATGCTAGGGGAGTTTGAGAAAGTAAGGCAGGGTGTCTCACAAGTTTCTTGTTCAATAGAAGAACGCTTCGCTTTTAATGCAGCAGAGCAAAAGTCACTTGTTGACCAACTGAACAAGAAATGTGAGGAAATCTCTGACCTATATATTCAGCTCATAGATAAGAACATGGTTATAGATGAATTAAAGAAGACACTTCAACTCAAAGGACAAGAAGTTGTTGATAATGCATCTACAATCTCTGCCCCAACCTCTAGTGCTTCAAAGACAAAAGAAGTGGTGATTTATAAGAACCTGTATCATAAGAACAATTCACTATCATATATGGATTATATGAAAAATACGATTAGGCATGTGCTTCTTACAAGGGACACATTAGACGACTTATATGAATCTGATCCCACGAACAGTGACTATAATGAAAAACCCCTCTAGGGGCGATTTTTTCTCTCCCCTCTAGGGGCGATTTTTGGCCGCCTCCTCCATCATTTTTCCGGCCACAACCTATGTTTGATCGTATCTCTATCATCTAACAAATATGCTCGTTCTGATTGTCTAGTTTTGATTTATATCATGTGGTTTCTTTTTTGAAGGATCCTTTGATAACCTAATTAGATCATCATAACTGGTATGTTGTTTTTGTGGTATGCAATCGATCACTTAGGTCTGTGTTATTATTGGAGGAGGCGCGCTTTCTTGACTGATAATCATCATAAGAAAATCGTTCTTAGTTTTGAGGGTTTGGTGCACGATCTGTGTTACTACACCGAGATCAAGGAAACCCTAGTTACTAGGGTTTTGGCTATATGGTTCATTAATTCTGATCTTGAGGATCGTTTGTGATGTTGGCTTGTGATTTACATGATGAAAACCTTTTTAGGGTTATGTTTTGCCGATGCTGTATTAGATCTTTCATGGTTGCTTCTGAAGATCGGCAGTATGTTTTATGGGTGCGACGGCGAGATCAAGAATCCCTAGGTATCTAGGGTTTTTCCTTGTAATGAGTATTATTTCTGGTTTTGTCGAGATTGGGTGTCTAGTGCTTTGATTGTTTATATCGTAGTTTTGCTTATGGTATATATGTATGGACTCGCTGATCAATCATGGGTAGTTAATTCGTTGTCATGTCGTTTGTGATAACGGGGACCTTCGGTTCTTCTAAGTATTCATGATATCGCTGTTTGGTTTTTTTGTTCGTGGACGGGTTGTAGCATTACGTGGAGGTGTTCAGTTCATGGGGAGATAGAGATCAGAAAACCTAATTGCACTAGGGTTTTCTTTGCTCATGTGATTATCACGTGTGGTACCAAACTTTTCATAGGGACGAGTTTGGTTTTGATTTGCTCTTACCCTCATATTTCATGCATTGCTGGTGTTACTTGAGCCATGTGGTGGTCACGCGATGTGATCATCAATGCTTTTTATTTCATGAAATTATCATGGAGGAGAAAATCACGGAGGAAATATCGGATGATAAGTTTATCAGATAAACATATTTGAAAGTGATTGATGATATTTGTGGGGTCGCGTGGGTTAAAAGTTGTGGGATACAAATCAAACGTGGTTTGGGTTGTGTAGCTTCGACTCATGTTGATGTTTGAGCTTGCTTTTAGCGGCTTAGTACGTCCACTCGGCAATCTTATCTTGAGACGGAAAAGTGCTGTTTGCTCTATAAGTTGAAAACTTGGGTTGTGTAATTTAAATTTAATTTGTAATGGTTTTCAATTTATTTTGGTAGTTATAAGAGTGGTATGTCACTTTTATGTAGGGTTTTGGTTCGTGCACAATATATATGTGCTGGTTGTTGCCCATGTAACGGGTCGTGATGTTAGGACTTCACCTACATCCGATTGTACTTCAGCGTTTTTTTGTGTAATATATTTTACCGGGGATAGTCCCTTTTACCCAAAAAAAAAAAAAAAAAAAAAAAAACAGTGACTATAATGCTGCCCACTTATATATTGAGAGGTTCAGTGTTGCTTAGCAGATGTTAATTTCATAGGACAACCAGGTTCTGCACCACTTAAACAACAAACCCCCCACCATTGCCATGACTCAATTCAATAAGATCCCCGGAGCTAAGCCTACTTTACACACACCCATCACGGCTAAATCAAAATCTGTCACTAATGTTCCCTTGGCTTCTACAGGAGTAATTGTGTCTACTAAGGCTAAAGGATCTCAAGACAAGAAAGATAGGATCAAGCCTTCCACTAGTAGGACTACGAAGAAGAAAGTATAAGTTCACCCTAGGAATGTTATTTCAAATTTAAATAAAAAGAATCATGTAGCTAAGACTAAAGGCCCTACACTTGTGCAGCAGCCTAAGCAAAATGTGAATTCTCATTTGAGATATTGGAATTGTAATGAATGCATGTTTTCTCAGCGTCATGATTTATGCCTTGTTGACCATATTAATGAAATGCATGCTATTATGAACAATCTTGAATGGACTCCAACGGGGAAGAAATTCACCCAAGTTGGATGGAAATGGAAACCCACTTGTAGGACCTTTACTGCAAATGGAACTAAGTGCCCTTTAACTAGGTTCACATCCACTAATGTTAGGTCTCAGCGTCCTTTAAAAAGGAACACTAGCGATAAAAATGGAAAAAGCACCCTTTACTAGGTCTGCCTCCACTATTGTGCCTACCAGTGAAGAAGTACCTCACGATCTTAGACAACTAGAATCTAAGCCGAAAACTAGAAAGAAAATTTGGAAACCTAATAATTCTTCTAATAGCAAATCTAAGATAATTATATCTGTACCTGCTAACTTAGAGGAACAATTAGATCCAGATACATCGTCTTTGTCTGGTGATATTTTCAGGTGGTCCAAATCATCCTCTGGTACTTGGACTCTGGGTGCTCCAAGCACATGACCGGAGATCGCTCGATGCTCAGAAATTTCGTCAGCAAGTTTCTAGGCATGGTTAAATATGGCAGTGACCATATTGCGAAGATCATGGGTTATGGTGAATATCAAATTGGGAATGTTACGATTTCACGGGTGTATTATGTGGAAGGACTCGGTCATAATTTATTCTCAGTAGGACAATTTTGTGATTCAAACCTTGAGGTTGCTTTTCGACAACATACTTTTTTCATTCGTGATTTAGCAAGAAACTATTTGTTGAAAGGTTCTCGATACACATTGTCCATTCAAAACGTGATGGTCGCTTCTCCTGTATGCCTTCTCTCCAAAGCATCTAAGACTAAGTCATGGTTGTGGCATCGACAGTTATCTCATCTTAACTTTGATGCTATTAACCACTTGGCTAAAAACGAACTTGTTCGTGGTCTTCCAAAGCTCAAGTTTAACAAGGATCATTTATGTTCCACGTGTTCTTTGGAGAAAAGCACCAAGAAATCATACAAACCTATAGCTGAAGACACCAACCAAGAACCATTGTATATTTTGCACATGGATCTTTACGGGCCAATGCGTACGGCTAGTGTGAGTGGTCGAAAATACATCCTCGTCATGATGGATGATTTTTCAAGGTTTACATGGGTTAAGTTCTTAGCAACCAAGGATCAAGAACCAACATATATTATTACTTTTCTTAATATGATCCAGGTGTATCTTAATGCCACTGTTCACTGCATTCGAACTGATAACGAAACTAAGTTCGTTAATTAGACTCTACGAGACTATTATGAAGAGGTCGGTATTTCACATGAAACTTCAGTTGCTCGCACTCCACAACAAAACGGTGTCGTGAAAAGACGTAATCGTACACTTATGGAAGCTGCTAGAACTATGTTGATTTATGCGAATGCTCCTTTATTCTTATGGGCTGAAGTAGTGGCAACCGCATGTTTTACCCAAAACCGTTGCATCATTCATAAGCGCCATGGAAAAACTCCATATGAGCTTCTTCATGGACACAAACCCGATATTTCCTTTCTTCATGTCTTTGGTGCACTATGATATCCAAATACTAATAGTGAGAATTTGGGCAAACTTCAACCGAAGGCTGATATTGGAATTTTCATTGGTTACTCACCCGCAAAGAAAGCTTACCGGATTTATAATCGTCGTCTTGGCAAGATAATAGAAACTTTGGATGCCAATTTTGATGAGCTGACAGCGATGGCTTCCGAGCAACGCAGCTTTGAACCCGCAGTTCATGAGATGGGAACCGGTACTATTAGTTCCAGATTAATTCCCAACAATCCTACTTCTCCATCATTTACACCACCTACAAGGCCCGAGTGGGATGAGTTATTTAAACCTATGTTTGATGAATTTTTTGATCCACCTTGATGTTCCAGCACCTGCAGTAGTAGCTCCGACTCCCGAAGTTGTTGCTCAAGATAATGGAAATCAATCTAATGCATCTACAGTCACTACTGAACCGGATGCACCATCCCCCAACAATTCTCAAACTACACCTGTATCAACGCCCCCAATCCTTCCTGATGATGTTGAAGAGGAATATGATGATCACGATTTGGAATTTTCTCACTTACAAGAACTTTCATTCTTTGGTTCATCAATACCCGAAAACCCTAACGGTGCGTCTACCTCAGAGGAAGCTCCTGCAATCGTTCACTCCAGACCACCACGGATTGAAAAACACAACACCAAATGGACAAAGGATCACCCAATCCGTAACATTATTGGTGAAGCCGCCCGACCAGTCTCAACAAGCCATCAACTATAAGAACATGCACTATACTACTAATTTGATGCATTTCTCTCAGAGGTTGAACCTAAAACATGGCAACAAGCCATGACACAATCATCTTGGATTAAAGCCATGCAAGAGGAACTTAATGAATTTCAGCGACTTGAAGTATGTGAATTAGTTCCTTTACCCGACAAAGTCGACATTCTTACTTTGTTGTGGGTTTTTAAGGTTAACTCGATGAATTGGGTGGTGTGAACAAGGCTAGATTGGTTGCGCGAGGTTACAAACAAGAATTGGGTATTGACTTTAAAGAATCCTTTGCTCCTGTTACAAGATTGGAGGCGATTAGACTATTCCTTGCTTATGCTGCACACATGAATATGCTCGTCTACCAAATGGATGTTAAGACGATATTTCTCAATGGTGAATTAAGGGAAGTTGTTTAAGTTAGCCAGCCGAATAGATTCGTCAACTCGGAGTATCCCAATCACGTGTACAAGCTAAACAAGGCTCTTTATGGGCTGAAACAAGCTCCACGCACGTGGTACGATCTCCTATCGTCTTATCTCATCTCGGAAGGCTTCTCCAAAGGCAAAGTGGACCCAACATTGTTCATTCTCAAGGAGGACAACGACATGATACTGGCACAAATGTATGTTGATGATATAATATTTGCTGCCACTACTCAAAGACTGTCTGGCCATTTTGAGAAAATCATGTCCACACGCTTTAAGATGTCGATGATGGGAAAAAATTCTTTTTTCTTAGGGTTACAAATTTCTTAAAATCCTAGAGGCATCTTTATTAATCAATCCAAATATGTTCTTGAATCTTTGAAAAATTATCACTTTGAATACTGTGACCCCGTGGATACTCCAATGGTGGAGAGATCCAAGTTAGATGAGGATAGGGATGGGATTGCTGTCGATCCTAAAATTTATCGTGGAATGATCGGCACCCTTCTCTATCTGATTGCTAGCAGGCCTGATTTGCACTTTCCTATATGCATGTGTGCCCGGTATCAGGCTCGGCCTACTGAAAAGCACTAACATGTTGTGAAAAGGATCTTTCGGTATCTTAAAGGAACACTTCATCGTGGTCTGTGGTATCCGAAGGATTCCTCTATTGCTCTAATATCAGATGCAGATGCGGATTATGTTGGGTGTCAAGATACTAGACGTAGCACTTCTGGCAGTGTGCAACTTCTTGGAGATAGATTGATAAGTTGGGCATCCAAAAGACAGAAAAGCGCTGCGTTATCAAGTACTGAGGCTGAATACATTGCCATGTCCGGTTGTTGTGCTCAAGTTCTATGGATGAGATCATAATTAACTGACTACGGTCTTGGCTTCAACAAAATTCCGATGTACTGTGCAACAAAAGCGCCATTGCCTTTTGCTACAACTATGTTCAACACTCCCGGGCGAAGCATATTGACATTCGCTACATTTTATCAAAGAACAAGTGGAAATGGAGTGATCGAGCTGTATTTTGTCAACACTGAGTATCAGCTGGCGGATATATTCACAAAGGCTTTAGATCGAGGACGTATCGAGTTTTTGATCGAAAAGCTGGGCATGAAATCATTCTCACCGGCGACTCTTAAGGAGTTGGTAGAAGAATCTGCAGAATAGTGGTGGTAAACTATTCTAGAGTATCCTTTTGTCGTGATCATGTACATTATCGTATATATTTAAACCACCAAAAGAAAAATACAAAAATATAAAACCTACAAAAACCATAAAAATATAAAATCAAGGAAAATCCAAAAATATTTTTCATTTTACATCGGGCATGTCTTTTAGTACTGTAATATTTAAGGCCTTAGAAATGTCGATTAAAATTGACACGGCGCCATAAATAGAGTCCGTATGAAAGTTGTACATATTTTAAAACATGCCCATATGGCTTGTAGCTATTTTTGACTGCAACCAGCTTTTCGCATTAAAGTCACGTATTTCTTTTGATAACGTTGGCACACAACGGGAATTAATTTTCTCGGGCAAGGTTTACTTTAAAACCTTGTAAGGGATCAAGTTTACTTTATAACTTGGTCTAACACAAATCTGTCTACGCTTCAGTGCACTTATTTTGTAAAAATAAGAGAAATATTATTGCCACTAGAATCGTTCTTTTAAATCATTAAACGGAAAATGCTTTCATTGGTATTCGACTCTTTAAACAACGACTACATCTCTTTAAATAGAGAACGGGTCTGTGTTTAAAGGGGAGAAAATATCAAATCATCTTTGTCATCGATATATCGTCTTCAAAAAAATTTTCAGCAAAATTAAACGGTTAAGTGTTGTTCGTTGTGATTTTGCCAAGTTAGTGGATTTTTGGATTTTCTATAGACCGTCTCTCGTGCATATTGGATTTTAGAGATTATTGGCTTTTAGGCAGACTCGATAAGTGCGTTAATTATTTGTGTGTGGGAAATAGTTAATTGGTCGTTTAAGTGTTTAACGGAGATTACGCTTATTAAATGGTAGTTAAACTAATTTTGTTTAACTAAAATGGTAAAGAAAAGAATGTAGGGGGTATGATTTGAAAATAGATGAAACCTAGGTTTGACCTAAGTCAAAACAAATACATCACCCGCCCCCTTTCTCTGTTTCGTCTTCTACACACACACCAACCACAATCTTGCCGCCATTGATAATCTGCTTTGCATCTCTGTTTCTTTGATCAATCTATGATTATTCACCCAAGGTAAACTGTTTACTTAATATTGCTAATCTTTCCGATCCTTCCTATGTCCCAAAACTAGGGTTTATGTAATTTTTTTGAATGAAAATTAAAATTAATTGGTGGGTTTTTTATTAGGTCAAGGTTTAGGTTCACTAGTATGTTTAGGTTGCCTTAAAAACATAAATGAATTTTTCTTTGGGTTGAATGCACAGTGTTTATATAAATACAATGGATTCCGAATTATATACATGTAAACAGGATTCCGAATTATATACATGTAAACAGGATTCCGACTTAGGTGAATATAATGGATTCTGAGTTAGGTCTATATAAAATGAATTTGAGACTATTAAGTTTGAATGTGAATGGAAGCCACCCCGGTGTGCCAACTATAGGATTTTTGATCATTGTGTTGTGGAATGCCCTTCTAAACTGTTTGTTACCAAGAGTAAAGGTAATGAGTTTGTGGAAGTCAAGAGGAGGAACAATCAACAAGGATCACGTCATATAGAAGGTCTTCGAATTACTAAACCTAGGTCTTCTTGGGTTATAAAACCTTCTAAACCATCATCGTCTAAGGCTAAGAATTTGGGCAACAATGGAGATAAAAAGTACATAAATGATGATTTGAATATGTTGGAATTAAAGAATTCGTTTGATAAACTTAGGGATGAGGATTCGGTTTTGGATGTGACTGATAAGGTAGAGGTAGCAAATAAAGATCAAGAAGCACCGACGGATGTAAGCAAAGATATTTCAACTACACAGGTTGCGACAAAGGGTAAAGAGGCTGCTAACGAGGCTTCGGCTTCTTCAAGTAATCCTAAACGCTCTTATGAACATTTAGATTTTGCAAATATCAGTGATTCGGATGAGGAAGAATTTTTTGCTTCTAAGGAGGATTATGAGGCTTATATGTCGTCGTTTGGAGGTGGACACCCACTTGAGGATGAATTTGATTTTGATGATGATGATTATGCGGACCAGATTCGGGATTTGCCTTGACAAATTCAAGATTTTCGCGATTTTCAAATTCGTTCTAGTGGTAGGAAGTAGACAGATGTTTTTTAGTTGTCATAAGGGAGTCTGGTCTCTTATGTAAGGGGTTGGGTTTTAGCTATGTTCTAGCTTGGTTGTTGCCTATGTAACGGGCTTTGATATAGGACTTCACCTATATCTTTTGTACTTAAACGTTTTTTGGAGTAATATATTTTACCGTGGTCTAAAACCCCTTTACCCAAAAAAAAAATGGATTCCAAATTATGTGTTGATACCATGGATTCTGAATTATGTGTTGATAACATGGATTCTGACTTATGTGTTGAAAACATAGATTCCAATTTATGTGTTGATAACATAGATTCCGACTTAAGTATTGAAAACATGGATTCCGAATTATATGTTGATAACATGGATTCCGAATTATGTGTACATGGATTCCGAATTATGTGTTGATAACATTGATTCTAACTTATGAATTCAAAACATAGATTCCGAATTATGTGTTGATAACATAGATTCCGTATTATGTGTTGATAACATGTATTCCGAATTATAAGTGTGAAACATGGATTCCGACTTATTTGCATAACTTGTATTCCGACTTATGTCCCTGTATATGGATTCCGACTTATGCTCTGTTATTTAGATTCCGAATTATACTATGTTTAGGATTCTGAATTACAAATTGTTCATACTTATGTGGACTCCGACTTGATGTTAAGTGATTATTTTGGGTAGGGATTGTATGATATGTCATGTGCTAGTTGAAGTTTCTATTGTTTAAGTATTGAAATATGATGCTTTTAAGGTTTATACATCATGATATATCTCTCTTGTGTATCAACGTGTATGTTTTGTCTTAGCAGCAATCATGTATCGCACCCAAGAGCAACAAATTGGACTCGACCTTGCACTCGTACCAGAAGACAACCGCCTTCAAATCACTCCCAATAATCAAGGATTGAAAGAAGGCTTCGTTCCATCACAAGCAGCATTCAGAATCGCTATCAAAATCCTTGATCTCTCACCGACCAAAAATGCACTACGGCTCTCAGCAAGTGTTCCCGAAATCTACATGCATGAGTTTCGGACATCCATCAAAGCCATGACAAACACAAAGTTTTCATTCAACATCAATCGAGAGAAGAAGGAATTTTCTCTTAATCAGTTTCGAGAAATCTTCGGATTCCCTTCTTTAGCTAAAGGGAAAACATATGCTCCTGATCTAGACAGAGAAGAAATTATAAATTTGATTATGTCTCTTGGCTATGATGAAGAATTGCTAACCTTGTCTAAGTTTAACACTTCTAGGCTTGGACAACCATGGAAGGCAATTTTTAGTATCATTATCCGATGTTTGACGGGAAAATATAGAGGTGCAGATTCCTTGAGACTTTCTCAGGCTCGTATATTTTATGGAATCTACAAGCGACTCAATTTATATTATGCTTCTCTCATGTGGGAAGAATTTCATTATCAATCTTTCAGAAATGTTAAGAAGAAATCTAAACACCTTCAGTTTCCACGATTCACAAAGCTCATCATCAATTACTTCATGAAAGCCAATGAAGCTATCAATCGACGTGGAGGATTCTTTGTTAACTCAGAAGATGATGATTTCTTCGTGGTAGCCATGAGACAAGAAGAAGCTATGATCATTTACTCACGTAATCCAGCTCCAGTTCCGGATAATATGCTGAATGACAAAATCAAAAAGAGTGTTGTATATAAGACACTTATAAAAGAAAATTAAGAACACACAAAGAAAGTAGCTGCGGGAGAGTTCAAGGCACCAAAATCCAGAAGCAAAAGAAAGGAAACTGATTCTTCAGAAGCTGATACATCTAAACAAGACAAAGGCAAACGAACAAGAACCTTGCCTCTATAGGAGAAAAAGGCCAAGGGAAAGAAAACACTTCTCATGGATGAAGACATAGAAGAATAACCTTTGACTGAAAAACAACAACTAAAGCACTTGAAGCAGGTTTTCCAACAAAGTAGAAAAGAAACATGAGGTAGTGGATCGGGTCAGAGGTCAAAGGAAATCGAAGTTTCTGACATTGCTGACTTTGGAGAACTGATGATTACGAGGACGAGCCAGTTCATGATGAAGACGATGATCAGCAGCACGGATACCATGACACAAGTTTCGATGATATTCCACCTGTACAAACAGAGAAGGTACACATGGAGACAAAGATTGCTGACATCAACAAGGAGAAGACCACTTCACTGTCGGATCCGGTAGGTAAATACTTAAACGTTCACTCTCTAGAATCTGAAGTTACTAACACCGATCCTTCATCAAACCCGAACATGGTTAATGTCCCTGTAACTTTGGCCACGACATCGGTAATCAGTACCATTGTGACAACTCCTGTAACCCCTTCACTATCAACCATTCAACCATTGTCTTTGCCGTCACATCCACCTGTCGATACAGCTTTCATGATAAGAATAGAATAACGACTGAATGATCAAGAAGATAAAACTAATCAAGTCACAGAGCAGTTAGAATCATCAAAGAGAGCTCATAAACAGGAAATAGCTAGCCTCAGAGAATATTTAGCTAATCGACAACAAAGTGAAGAGTCATCAAGAGAAACTCTAGAAGCTAAAGAAGCCAGAAAGCAAGAACAGGTCGACCGTCTTTGAGAGCTGAAAAGGAAGTAGAAAGAAGAGAAAGAGAGTCTTATTAAAGCCAACGAAACACTTATTGAATCCATTAGTGAAAAGGTTCAAGGATCTATTGAAACGGCACTTCATGCTCTACGAGACGAGTTTAAACAGATTGCTGCAAGCAAACTGATGATCAAGTCTTCAGACACTCAGAAGTCAGACTATCTAATTGCTCAAAGGCTCACGAACTATGAGTTGAAGAAGCTGTCATGCTCGCATGATTCAAATCGGGTCCCACAACCAAACGCCAGCCCAAATAGCACTCCACAAGGCTCTAAAGATGGCTATGGATGAAGACACCGCGATATTTGAAAAGCATGGCACCGTCGTCCCATACAGTACTTTACAACAAGATAAAGAAAACGAAGATAAAAGTGAATCAGACAAACTAGATGAATCTTCCAATAATAACGAAGACGACGACGGTGAAGATGACGATGACGGTGAAGATGATGAGGACGGTGAAGATGAAGATGAAGATGAAGATGACGATAACGATGACGGTGACGGTGATGATAAAGGTGATGGTGACGATGCTGAAAAACACGATGATGATGACAGTATGGATGAATGATCGTGGTAAAATACACTTTTGTTAAGGAAAACAAAGAGCGTAAAAGCCGTAAGTATTAAACAAATGATTTAGGAAAATCAAGTGTTAATGACCCAAATAAGTTCATTTCCAAAGGAGGTTTATTGTGTGTGAATAACTTGATATGATTTTGGATTAATATGAAATAAAGAAAGGATGAAAAATAGAAATGACGGATACGTTAAAATTACACTACGACGATAAAACGAAAAACCGTAAAAAGTGACAAAATTAAAAATGAACTCTAAAAATTAATTAAAAATCAAAACTAACTTTAAAATAATATAAATAAGAATAAAAATTCAATAAACAAATTTTAAACCCTTTTATTAACTAAATATTCAATTTTAAATGCGAATTAAAGCCCTAAAATTAAATATAATTAAGAAAAAGCCCAAAATATTATTTTATTAAACAAATATCTCACTTATATTATTTAAACACTAAAAAGTATTTTTCATGAATTTTAAGAACTATTTTTCTATTTTTTAAAAGCTAAAAACATTTTTTAAACTAAAATAATGATTAAAAATAATAAAATAATGCTAAAAATAAACTTACTGTTTCAAAAATCCTATTTTATAATACTAAACAGTAGAAAAATTTAAAAAGTTGAAAAATGTAAATTTTACACTAAAGGACAAAACAGTTTGGATTAAAAATTATTTAAAATTAAATTAAAATTAAATTAAATCTAAAAAATCATAATATAAAGTGAACAGTAAACTTTTTAAACCAAAAATCTTGAAATATTTTTCTTAAACTAAGAAAATTTGAAAATCTTAAAAATGTTACTTTTTTGCACTAAAAGACAAAAAATAGAATATTTAAAACTAATTAAAATTGATTTAATTCTAAAAAATAACAAATGAATTGTAGAATAAAAATAAACTTAATGAAAATTCATAAAATAAAATAACAAAACATGGAAAAATAAAAATACTGGAAAAAACTTAAAACAAGCCACTAATGACAAAATCTGATGTTGACAGGTCTGAAACCCTTGTCTTGTAGTGTAGCAGTGGGAAGATTAAGCTTAGCGGTGGGAACTTTTTCCCACAGCTCTCAACAGAAAAACGGGTCTAGGCCCTTTTGCTTGATTTCAAGCTTGTTACTAGGTTTTGTTGGATACCAAAGGCACACCTACACTCAGTTGAGTGTAGGGAGTCAATATAAACAAGAAAAACACCAGGTCTAATGCAAATAAAACACAAAAAAATGGCAAAATCAGTGACCGATGTGGTATGGGTGGTCTGTGCAAGCAGGTATGATCTGTTTGGTCAACTAGTGAACTTCAACACACCATAAATCACACAAAACAATACCAAACCACACTTAAACTCATAGCAATCCTATATCAACCATTTCCTTACCAGATTACTAGGTTTGGTGACAAAATTACTAGAACACGTTGGTTTAAGCCTATTGATTGAATATAACAACTTTTACCAAACTTGGAGCATACAAAACTGATTTCTACCTACTAAACTTGAAATAAACTATCAGTACAACCTATCACTAGCCAAATGAGCTTGTTTGGCCTGCTTTCAAACCAAAGATCTGTCAAAACCTTGTTTTAAAAACTAATCCCAAACACCCCTCATCGCTGAATAACAAGATTTAGCATACAAATTAGTGTAAAAACCCACAAACCAATTGACAATCAACACAATAAGGTCACAATACACATAAACAATTGATTTTAATCAAGATTAAACAGATTAATGCCACAAAACCACAAAGCTAATCCAAGTCACATAATACCAAAGAAATATGATAAAATAGTAAAGAGGGTTGAGAGTTCAAACCTCCAAGGTGTACATCCACACCTTGGGGGGTTTTGAGCTTAAGTGGTAGCTTAAAAAGCCACTAGCTTTGTAAAACCCGTATTTTAAATCGAGAATTTATAAATACGCGGTTTATTATTATTTTACGCGGGATATTTGCCAGCAGCATCTGTTGCGCCGCAATTCATGTGTCTTGCGCCGCAACTCTTGATCCGCAGCACCATGATCCGTAGGCCCTTAAATTGCGCCGCAACTCATGTGTCATGCGCCGCAACTTGTGATCCGCAACACCATGATCTGTAGCCCTTCATCTGTTGCGCCGCAACTGGTGGGTCTTGCGCCGCAACTCGTGATCTGGGCCAAGCCCGTGTGAAGGAAATAAAACAAACGGGAGAGTATTTTTTTTTTCCTTTCTAGGCCGACACATACAAACATACAGAAACCCTAGAAATCAAATCAAGCCGCCACATATCCTTTTCTCCTCTCTTCCCTGCCGCGACCTACACAAAGAAAAAAGGGAGAAACATGGCTGCACGATCCGCGAGGAATGAAGATTTCATTCGTTTGTTTTAAGTACCCTAAACCCTAAAACGAAACATGAGGTAAAAACCTAAATTCGTTTTATTTATTCTTCTTTTAAATTGATATTAAATCTGAATTTAAAAGGGTTATTAAAAACATGTTTAAGTGGTGGTTAATGTAGGGGGCGTTTGGCAGTGAGTTTAATAAGCAGAAATTAAGGGTGTTTGGCTACCAGTTTTAAAAGATATTAAGGGGTTGGTTGGTTCGATTTATTTAAATACATAACACGAGTCTCACCTTTTAAATTAGTAAGACACGGGATTCGGTTTCGATGCTTTTGATAAATAATACATGGTTACGGGTTTTCATCTTTACAAGTAATTAGCCGTAACATGTATATTATTTTCAAGGTAAATAAAATTAATAAAACCCGACTTATTATTACGAGTGCATTATATCTTTATTTAATTAAATCACATTATATTAAGTTAAATGCATTTAACCTATAGTTTATTTAAATGACATGTAATAACCAATAAACTATACATTATATCTTTATGACTTAGAATATTAATCAGTAAACACTTAAGCTTATTTATTAACCTATTTAGCCAGTTTATAACTATTTTGGTAACTTTCTATTTTTGGTAACTTTCTATTTTAGGAAACCTGCTAATTTTGGTAAGTTACTTAATATTGTTCAGTAAGCATAATAACACATGGAATACCAAAGATACTTAATCAGATTTATCAGAATGGAAGATAAACACAGATTAAAGTTTAGAACAGTAATCAGTCGACTTATTTACACGTCCGTTAATTTATGTAGTATCCGTGAAGTCAAATTCGATCCGTCAGCTTTCGATCTTATCTCGGTACTGGACAAGAGGTACGGATTTCCCGTCCTTTCAGTAAGGACTTCCCTTCTATGCATGATTAGGATTCCCCGTCTTCCGCCAAATGTTTTCCCCAGTATATGTTTAGTTTATTAGTAATCATGTTAATAACGAAATAAATTGCCTGAGCATTATATACAAGCACGACCAGTTTATGTACTAGTTACGGAGGTACCGTAACCACGGCACTAGAGGCACCGGTGTCGTGACTCACATGCAGGAGAGTGATATCCTGCATCGTTCCACTCATGTTCAGTTGGCCATTTTTTATATGTATGTTTTAGTGGGGCGTATGGATGCATCCTAGGCTTATAAGTGTTTCATGTTATCAGGGTGAATGTGGTGTGTGCTCTACATCCTTCACATTGGAGCTGATCCCTCCACCCAGCACAGTTATTTAGAGGTCACCCCTCTACAGCATGACGAGGTCACCCCTCCAGTTATTCATGCACGGTTGTTACAGCACGTGACCTATATAAGCTCTGGCAAATAAAATACAGTAAATGCATGTTTTCAGAATTAATAGTTATATTTCAGTATCAGTATATATGAACCGGGTTTCTCAGATTTTATGCAGAGTTCTACCACATGTTATATATCAGTCTTACAGCTCCAGTATTCTATCGCTTGTTTCATTCTATATATTCTTATCATGCTTTATATCCGTTCACTGAGCGTTATGCTCAGCCGTAGTTCTTTTCATGTTCTAACGGCAGGTACACCAGGACGCTTTTAGGATTCTAAGAGCGTGTGCATTTGGAATGGAAGCTATACAGACTCCTTATTTTATGCACTTACATTATTCTGCTTATTTGGACATTGTTTAGTCCTTTCTTTCAGTATTTCATTTTCATGTTTTGGGCTTATGTTTGGATTGCCGAAGTTTGATTCCGGTATTTCCTTTATGGTCAGTTAATGTTCTAGGACATTTACCTTATGCTTTGATGACACGCCATAAATACACGTAACGGTCCATTTATCCAAGTGGGGTGTTACAATTATGGTATCAGAGCCAAGGTTCGACCTGTAGGCTCTAAAACTTGACCTGTGACTAGTGGGTAGTCACCAGGAACTTTCCAGATTTTGGCGTTGTTATCTTTCATGTTTCTCATGCACTAGTCAGTCAGTTTTCTTCAATTAGCAGTCGTTTTCTTAAAGTTTTTGACTAAGTAAAAGGTTGGTACAGGACTGGCCATATTTAGTCGCATGTGCTTTTCATTCGAATTTTGTTTTGGTGAACCGACCCATAGGCGTTCACCCTTGCCCGTTCAGATTTTGTATTGGTAAACCGACCCATAGGCGTTTACCCTTACTAATGTCAGATTCATGTTTTCAGTCATATATTACTTAGTGAACCAGCCATAGTCGTTCCTTATTTCTCAAGTCAAATTTCATGCTTTTCAGTCAAATGATGTTTTATGAACCGATCCACAGTTGTTCACCTTGGTCATATCGGGACAGTTCATAAATTTTGACAAGTATGGATTGAGCTACAGCCATCCATATTTAGTCCGAGATTATAAATTTCTATACATGACAGTTCTCAGAAAAGTTTGACCAGTATGGATCGAACCAGAATAGCCCATACTTAGTCTCATGTTTCCTTCCTTGAAGTACGTGGATTGAACCTTAGTCGTCCACATCAGTTAATATTACACCTCAGTTGATTTAACTTTTTGTGTTCCTTATAACAGTCAAATTTTATACCCTCACGTTGATGTCATCTACATGATGATTCAGTTTCATGTCTCCTTACGAGGATTATGTTTTCAGCAAAGTGATGATGCCTTCAGGCTAAAATATAGAAGGATTACAGTAAAATCCTATTTCGTGATAAATCATGTTCTGATCTTTATCAATCATGTCTTCTGTCTTCATACTGAACATTGATGAAACTCTGTTTAATCATACTTTCAGCCTCTATACAACCAGCATTAAGTCCATGCAGAAATTTTCAGCCATCATAGTAACTGTTTCAGTTCAGTTGCTAACCAGTTAAATCAAATTATTTTCCGTTGAGAATGTCAGAAAATCGACACCAGTATCGATCATCCCATAAAATTTCCACCAGCCCCATGTACAGTATTCCATATGTACCCCATGTACAGTGTCTCAGTTATACTCCATGTATAATATTTCACGTGTACTCCAGGTACAGTGTCTCATATATGCTCCATGTGCAGTATTCATTGTGTACTTCATGTACAGTAGCCCAGGTGTACTCCAGGTACCCTACTCCATAGATATTACTAATCGATCCTTAAACATCGCGGACGTTCCCACTTGTCGATATTCTACCAGGTGCTGATGCTGCTCGTGAGTTGAAGATTTTACCAGATGCTGATGCTGCTAACACTCTGAAGACCACACTGATGCTGATGCTGCTGAACCTTGGAGATTTCTCAAGATGCTGACGCCGCGGAACGAGGACGAAAACTATAAACTTGAAATTTCTGACAAGAATAAATTCAACCATCAGACGCTACCATTCGATTTTATGCTGTTACCTTCTCAGTTAGATGTCACACTTCACCCAGCCAACTTTCATTCAGAAGAGTGGGAACCGGAACCCAGCCGCCACTCAGCAGAATAGTCACATGAATCACGGTCATGATAATGACCGTCATAAATTGACAGACAAAGCAGTGGTGACAATCATCGTGCTTATAATTAATCAGTCAGTAACCATCAGAACTCCGGAACGGACATGACCAACAATACAAGAGGTCAGTGGTCTAACCGGTCCGCCAATCCTAGCAGTTACCAAAATTTTCCAGCCTTGTTCATATTCATCTATTAAAACACGTGCCAAGACATCAGTCAAGACATAGTTCCCAGGTATCAATTCGGAAGACACATATCAGGGCACCCGTCATGATACACGTCATACGAATATCTTCTCAGATGTACGAGTCAGAGCTCCTAAATCCAGTATGTTCCAGGCAAGACCCTCAGTGATTCAGGGTATCTTTTAGAAAGGGGTATACTCGTTCTGTTATGCCACGCATAAAATCAGACCATTAAAATTCAGTTACCACCACTAGATTAGTACTCAGGTAAAACACGCAGTGTTCACTCTGTGAGGTTACAGACGAACCCATTCAGTGAAAAGTCTCCATGTCCACTTCATGAATCCCTAGGCCAGCTTTATCACACCAGGTAGTCATCTGCCTCTCACTCAGAAAGGACTCAACAGTACCACCATATTTATTAAAGTTTTTTTTTTTTTTTTTTTTTCCCTTCAGTTAACGACGAGATCCGTCTTATTAAATCCCAAATATATTCATTATATATTTTGCCAGAAAAATCAGTACAAGCTGTTTCTTCCTTACGAGCGCGTGACTTACCAATACATAGTTACGAAGACTTTTGACTATCAGTTATAAATTCACTTCTGAAATTCCTCGAATCCATGACCAGCAGATTATCCTAAAATTTCCAGATGTCATTCCAGAAGGTGTTCCAGAAATTCATGCCTACCCACGAGACATAATTTAACATCGAGCTTGCCTCAAGAACAGAACCTGTTTTCAAAACTCTTTATTACAGGGCTCTAGCTACGATTAAAAGAGTTGCAGCAATTGCTGTAAGAGTTACCAAGACTAGGCTTTATTCGCCCTAGCGCACCATCGAAAAATTTATCAGATCACCATTTTTTAAATCAATGTTCATTCCATAAATAGCAGGTTTACCTGACCTGCTACGATATCTTAAATATTTTTCAGAACAAATTGCGATCATGCCACCAGCAGTGGTGAGAGAAGAACATGATGTTTTCGGGATTGCTGCTGAACACGTTAAAATCTCTAAAAATTTTTGAATTTTACTTCTGAGCTCCCTAATGCTCCAACTATAGTATGAAAATGTATGAATAAATTTTCCTTGAATTCTCAGACAAATTTGGCAGTACTTTCGTTGACAAGATTTTGATCTCCTAAATTCTAGAGAAGGACATGGGAATCATCTTTTCACGACCCCGCAGATTCTCCGATAGGAGAAAAATTATATACGCAAGCTTTCTAGATGTATGTTTCAGATGAACAAGGTGGCATATCTGAACCACCCTATTTCAACAGAAAGAAATTCCAGACAATCCTGCGAAGGTGAAGGCCATCACCTGATGGTCCCGACTGACGACTATGAACGTAGTATAAAATTTCTAGAACTCAATTGACTGCTACCGCAGAAATTGCCGACAGTCATCACTAGAAATTCTTCTATGACTATTCAACAAGATTTCCACTAGAATGTTCCATAATCCCAGACAAACACTGATAGAATCCGCATCACACATTAATGCAACTATGTTCATATCTAGATGCCTGACCTACTGCAGGTTCAAGATAGAACACCGACATGCTATCACTACAAGTAGAAACTCTAGACCGAAAAGAGACAAGACTCCATGGAGATTGTAATCAATTTACCACAGACTCAGAGAAATTATGATGCTATCTAAGTTATCGTCAATCATGTAATCAGCCTGCGCGTTCTTTCATCCGAAAGGATCACGTAGTAGCAGATCTGCAGAAATTTTAAAATTTAGCAGTAAATCGTACGATTTCAGGCATTCCATTGACCATCATATCAGACAGAATCCACGTTCACGATCAAGTGTATGTTTACGTCTACTTTAAGTTCATGTTTATTCTCACGTTTCCGTTTACGTCTCATTCGCAGTATGATGCTGATCAGTTCATCTTCTATGCTATCTCCTGATTTAAGCTCACGTTAGCGTTCATAACGTTGTTCACGTTCAAGTTCGTGTGCCATTTCACGATACACGTTTCTCAGTTTATTACCGGGTACGGTTACAGAAAGCTTGAGAAATTAGACTCAAGTTTAGCACAACTACTCCATAACCAGGCAGACGTTTCACATCTCAGGCCGTATCATTTGGCATTCATTCCTCAGTCAGCCTATGTTCATGATATGTTCTAGTATCACGTTCATAGTATGATTCGCGTATCATATTCTAATTCCATACCAGCGCTCCTCATATAATTACGAACCACGTTCACAATTGCTCACTTAGCATGTTCACAATTGTTCACGTAGTTCGTCCCAATATATATTCTTAACAGCTTACTCAGAGATATAAATATTATCTTTTCAGGATAATTGTACGTACTGCTTCATATATCGTACATGCTATAGTTATTCAGTCTATCAAATTCAGAAAATCCATCTTAAGTATGGAACCAGAAACCAGTCAGCATCATCAGGACAGGGTCAACAGGACCAAGATTTTATTTAGTATGTTAGACCTTTAAAGGAAACGTTTCGAGCGGGAGGCCACTCGAAACGGAGGAGTCCATCCGGATCTCTCATTCCCTTGCCTTCGAAAAAAATCCAGTTATGTTCTTTCAGTCATGTCACGTTCCATGTTCTCTTAAGCCATGTCACGTTACATGATAATTTCAGTCATGTCAGGTTTATACCTAACAGCAGCATTATGTCTTAATTAGAAGACAATTTATCCTTCAGCTTAATTGTCTTTTCAGTCTACGTGTTCTTCAGTTCTTATAACTTCATCAGCTTATCATCGTTAATTCGAGGACGAATTTCTCCTTTTAGAGGGGAAGAGTTGTAAAACCCAGTACGCCGCATTTTAATTCGGGGACGAATTATTATTTTTAGAGGGGAAGAATTGTAAAACCCGTATTTTAAATCGAGAATTTATAAATACGCGGTTTATTATTATTTTACGCGGGATATTTGCCAGCAGCATCTGTTGCGCCGCAATTCATGTGTCTTGCGCCGCAACTCTTGATCCGCAGCACCATGATCCGTAGGCCCTTAAATTGCGCCGCAACTCATGTGTCATGCGCCGCAACTTGTGATCCGCAGCACCATGATCTGTAGCCCTTCATCTGTTGCGCCGCAACTGGTGGGTCTTGCGCCGCAACTCGTGATCTGGGCCAAGCCCGTGTGAAGGAAATAAAACAAACGGGAGAGTATTTTTTTTTTCCTTTCTAGGCCGACACATACAAACATACAGAAACCCTAGAAATCAAATCAAGCCGCCACATATCCTTTTCTCCTCTCTTCCCTGCCGCGACCTACACAAAGAAAAAAGGGAGAAACATGGCTGCACGATCCGCGAGGAATGAAGATTTCATTCGTTTGTTTTAAGTACCCTAAACCCTAAAACGAAACATGAGGTAAAAACCTAAATTCGTTTTATTTATTCTTCTTTTAAATTGATATTAAATCTGAATTTAAAAGGGTTATTAAAAACATGTTTAAGTGGTGGTTAATGTAGGGGGCGTTTGGCAGTGAGTTTAATAAGCAGAAATTAAGGGTGTTTGGCTACCAGTTTTAAAAGATATTAAGGGGTTGGTTGGTTCGATTTATTTAAATACATAACACGAGTCTCACCTTTTAAATTAGTAAGACACGGGATTCGGTTTCGATGCTTTTGATAAATAATACATGGTTACGGGTTTTCATCTTTACAAGTAATTAGCCGTAACATGTATATTATTTTCAAGGTAAATAAAATTAATAAAACCCGACTTATTATTACGAGTGCATTATATCTTTATTTAATTAAATCACATTATATTAAGTTAAATGCATTTAACCTATAGTTTATTTAAATGACATGTAATAACCAATAAACTATACATTATATCTTTATGACTTAGAATATTAATCAGTAAACACTTAAGCTTATTTATTAACCTATTTAGCCAGTTTATAACTATTTTGGTAACTTTCTATTTTTGGTAACTTTCTATTTTAGGAAACCTGCTAATTTTGGTAAGTTACTTAATATTGTTCAGTAAGCATAATAACACATGGAATACCAAAGATACTTAATCAGATTTATCAGAATGGAAGATAAACACAGATTAAAGTTTAGAACAGTAATCAGTCGACTTATTTACACGTCCGTTAATTTATGTAGTATCCGTGAAGTCAAATTCGATCCGTCAGCTTTCGATCTTATCTCGGTACTGGACAAGAGGTACGGATTTCCCGTCCTTTCAGTAAGGACTTCCCTTCTATGCATGATTAGGATTCCCCGTCTTCCGCCAAATGTTTTCCCCAGTATATGTTTAGTTTATTAGTAATCATGTTAATAACGAAATAAATTGCCTGAGCATTATATACAAGCACGACCAGTTTATGTACTAGTTACGGAGGTACCGTAACCACGGCACTAGAGGCACCGGTGTCGTGACTCACATGCAGGAGAGTGATATCCTGCATCGTCCCACTCATGTTCAGTTGGCCATTTTTTATATGTATGTTTTAGTGGGGCGTATGGATGCATCCTAGGCTTATAAGTGTTTCATGTTATCAGGGTGAATGTGGTGTGTGCTCTACATCCTTCACATTGGAGCTGATCCCTCCACCCAGCACAGTTATTTAGAGGTCACCCCTCTACAGCATGACGAGGTCACCCCTCCAGTTATTCATGCACGGTTGTTACAGCACGTGACCTATATAAGCTCTGGCAAATAAAATACAGTAAATGCATGTTTTCAGAATTAATAGTTATATTTCAGTATCAGTATATATGAACCGGGTTTCTCAGATTTTATGCAGAGTTCTACCACATGTTATATATCAGTCTTACAGCTCCAGTATTCTATCGCTTGTTTCATTCTATATATTCTTATCATGCTTTATATCCGTTCACTGAGCGTTATGCTCAGCCGTAGTTCTTTTCATGTTCTAACGGCAGGTACACCAGGACGCTTTTAGGATTCTAAGAGCGTGTGCATTTGGAATGGAAGCTATACAGACTCCTTATTTTATGCACTTACATTATTCTGCTTATTTGGACATTGTTTAGTCCTTTCTTTCAGTATTTCATTTTCATGTTTTGGGCTTATGTTTGGATTGCCGAAGTTTGATTCCGGTATTTCCTTTATGGTCAGTTAATGTTCTAGGACATTTACCTTATGCTTTGATGACACGCCATAAATACACGTAACGGTCCATTTATCCAAGTGGGGTGTTACAAGCTTCCCACTTTTTTACTTACAAATGATTAAAACACCAAAAACACAAATATAAATATTTTTCAAAATTCCAAAAATACTTCAAAACCTCTTTTGAACCCTTTTCGAACACAAACGAGAACAAGTTAAGATATTGCAACTTAGACTTGCTATACTAGAAACCAACTTTTAACAAGATAAAAAGGAATTATATTTTATTAAAAAAAACCAACTTTTATTTGAATAAAAAGGAATTACAAATGATGAATAGCAAGCCTGGAACAAGAGGCGCATCCACAGACTGGGGCTCTCTTTATAGGCAATGTTTACAAACCCTAATCCTATGAAAATCCCTGAAATAGCCCTAATGAAGCTTCCAGAATCGAATCTTGTTGTTGACAGCCTGTTTGGAGAGATCTTGGACGTCTAGTTTGTTCTTGGGGACCAAGGAATGTTTGTGGTTCACTGATCCTGCCAAGTCACTTCTTCTTGCCACATGATGTCTAGATATTGGAGCAGGGGAGACTTTGTGGGGTCTTCCTGGTAGTGGAAATGGGGTTTTTATTGTTGGGATTTGATAGATGTGATGTGAGTCACGTGGGTAAGGTCAATTTCACTTAACCTTTTGATTAGCTTCCTTTTGATTCTGAATAATAAGAACATGAATAGTAGTAAGAAATTACTATAGTAATTGTTAACCGCGTTATTTCCGTTTGAATGTTTGGGATGGTGCACGTTTTGTCCCTTGTCTTTGGCAAACTTTGTACAACAAGTTTATTCAGCCACTAAATCTGAAATCCTTTGTTATTAAAGTTTTGTTTTTCCTAGTTTAGCTACAAAATCTTTATAAAAGGGTTTTAGGGCTTGAATAACTTTGGGATAATTACCAAATGTGTAATATTCTTGAACTTCAAGGGTCTTCTTTGTATGTTTGACATATTGGAGGACCATTGTTGACATTTCTTCAATCTTGAGGGACTAAACTTGCCAAATCTTCAAAGTTGAGGGGCCTTTTTGTAATTTTGACAAACTTAAGGGACCAAACTTGTAATTATTAATATACAAGGGTATTAAGTGTCATTTCTTCATTAATTAGGGATAATTCTTGAACATCTTCAATACTTCAAGGACTTTATCTTGGAAAATCACAAACTAGGGGCCCGGTTCATTGTGCGGCTTCGTTTCTCGTGTTCGTTTTTCCTTGTTTCTTGTGATCTTTTGTCTTTTTCACGATATACGTACCTAAAATACACAAGTTTTTTTTGGTAAAGGGTTTCCCCGGTAAAGATATTAACCAAAAAAGCGTCGAAGTACAAAGGAATGTGGCTAAGATACCACATTAACCGCATGCTACAGACAGCATGTTAACACGTGATTATGTCATGGCATAAACATAGAATAATCTAGAACTACAATGCAAGTAAACTAGAAAGAAACCAAGATGCAAACATGAAGTCACACATTGTCTTCAGCTTCCACCAACAGCACAAAAGGAGCAAATGATATCCAAATGAGCATGCCTCCTTAAAAAACCTTGCCAAAGAAAACCCAGTGGGAAAAACCTTGGACAAGGAAAAAAGAGTACAACCCTCACCCGGCACTCCTATCATGAAGAACTCTAGAGCTCGTCACCCTCCATTTGGCAAGCAGCAAACTCGACCTGGCAGACAACTTCTTAAAACGAAATGAAATCAACTTCAACCGAATAGTATCACAAATAAGCTGAACAATCTGATCAACAGCCAACAGCTTTTTCTTGAAAAGTCTTGAATTACGTTCCATCCATATAAAGTACGCAGTAGCAGCCAACACAAGACGGGCAAGGATGCTAGGACAAGACTTTCCCTTAGAAATTGGAATAACATAGGCTAAAATATCATCAATCCGAGGGGGGATGCTATCCATATCACATAGGCCGCGAACCTTAGACCAAACCTGCATAGAATAAGAACATTCAAAGAAAAGATGGTCATGAGAATCTGGCACCAATTTACACAACGGACATCGTAGAAGGCTTAGATCCACCAAAGGGCCAACATCCCATTGCCTAAGCCGATCTTGTGTCTTCAATTTTCTTCTAACCAGTAACCATAAGTGGATAGAGTAACGAGGAATACAATGAGCAAACCAAACAGCATGATACCAATCAACCATCAAAGCCCTATCTCGAATGGAGTCCCAAACTAAAGAAACTAAAAAAGGATGTAGAACCCCATTTATATCCCGCCACATCAAATCATCATCCTGAGCATCATTAATAACATGGATCGGGATAGAGACAATGTTCAGAAATCTAGCATACCAATCCTGCGGCCACAGCCAAATACCATCAGTAATAAGATCCCATACCTTATTAGATAGAGAGAGCCCCGATCTTGTAATACTTCGAAACGAAAGAACGTCCCGTAACGGACATATATCTGCCCATTTGTCAAACCACATATAAGCCAATCTACCATTATTAATCTTGTACCAAATAAATTGACGAATGCGTGGTCTAATATGTAGAAGTTTTCTCCAGTCCCAACTCATATCACCTATACATGGAACGTCCCAGAAACTTCGATCCTGTAAATTGTAAGAATAAATCCATTTAACCCATTAAGACTCTTTACGAGTGAGAATACACCAGATATGAGAAACCATTAAAGCAGTATTAAAATCAGAAAGCTTACGAATACCAAGTCCACCTTCATAAAATGGAGTACAAACAGAGTCCCAAGCAACTTTAGCCTTACCTTTCTTCATTTCACCTTGACACCATAAGAAGCCTCTCATAAGCTGTTCCAAATCATGAATAATCCGAACAGGTAAGATAAAGACAGACGCCCAGTAGATATGCATTGATGAAAGAACTGAACGAACTAACTGGAGTCTTCCTACTAAAGAAAGAAATTTATTGCGCCAATCATTAACTCTACTCTCAAGTTTTTCAACAAGGACTTTACAATCCCTATATAGAAGCCTGGACGAAATGAGAGGGACACCAAGATATCTGACAGGTAACTCGCCTTCAACAAATGGCATGATATGTAAAATACTACTTTTAACAGCAGTAGCTACATTACAGAAGAAAACTGTGCTCTTTGGGATACTTGGAACCAAACCAGAAGCTATCTTAAATTCCTCCAACGCATCCATAATAACCTGCACAGAGTCTAAGTGACCCCTAGCAAACAAGAAAAGATCATCTACAAAACAGAGGTTGATAATACGCTGTTGCTCACAACGGTGATGAAAATGAAAAACCTCTGCATTAAGAACCCTCCGCTGCAACATAAGTGAAAGGATCTCCATGACCAACGTGAAAAGATACGGAGATAGCGGATCACCTTTCCTAAGACCTCTTTTATCTTGAAACCAGCCATATAAATTACCATTTATGCAAATGGAATATGAAGTAGTAGAAACACACGTCATAATCCAATCAACCATTAAATGGTGGAATACAAAACCAATCAGAATGTTACGCAGAAACTGCCAGTCCACCGTATCGTAAGCTTTCTGAATATCAACCTTAAAAGCACATCTTGGAGGACCAAAATTTTTGTGGTAATTCCTCATGAGCTCCTGCGTCAATATGGTGTGTCATCAAAGCATACAAGGATAAATGTATAAAACATCACATGACCATAAAGGAAATACCAGAAAAAACATCGGTACCCCAAAAGTAGAACTCATCACACACAAACATAAGTACTGTAAATAAAAAGGACTAAACAATGTCCATAGAAATGAGTATCAAAAGTATCAAGAAATGCATAAAGTAATGAAGGCTAGGAAGCTTCCAATCCATATGCACGTACGCTTAAAGTCTACGAGCGTCCTTGAGTACCTGCCGTTTTGGGAACATGAAAGGAAAATGGCTGAGCATAACGCTCAGTGCATGGATATACAAGTATAGCATGAATGATGTAAGCATATAAGCATAAAGCAGCGGAAAAGACTAAGTCCTGGATAACCTAGTATATCTTAGTAAAATTGGTTTTATAGTTTGAAAAGCCTTATGTTTATCTTATAAAACTGTTTAACATGTTTACCATTAGCCAATATAGGTCATGTAATATCAGCGTGCATGAATACTTGGAGGGGTGACCTCGTCATGCAAATTAGAGGGGCTGCCTCTAATTAATATAAGTTTTGGGTAGGAGGGATCAACTCTTTGTGAAGGATGCAAGGGACACACCACATTCACCTGAATAATCTGCTGAAAACATGTAACCTAGGATGCACCCATACGCCCCACATGATAATAATAATAATATGGCCAAAAGCTGAAGGGATGTCACGAGCTATCACTCCGTCGTGGTGGAGTCTTAACACTGGTGTCTCCAGTGTTATGGTTATGGTACCTCCATAACTAGGTGAAAGTGGTCATGCATGTATATGTCTTTAAGTATCTAATTAAACATAAGCAATTCAAAAACATATAAAACATATACTGGGGAAAACAGTTGGCTACATACGGGAAATCCTAATAAGTAAGAATGTCCATACTGAAAGGACGGAGAATCCTTACCTTGTGTCCAGTAAACGAAGAAGACGAACGGAAGAGAGTCCTACTTCGATATCACTAATGCTACATACATAATATACGTGTATAAGTATCTGATTACGGTATACGTAACTGGTTTTATATTATGTCTTAGCTTGTTTTATATGTTCATGTCTTATTTTACTGATTCTAACGTTATATTGTACTTATCATGTATTCCGTCTATTCTGATTAAGTATTACTTGTATTTCTTTTATTATTATACTTGTTGCGTAATAATAAGTAACTTTATAAAAATAGCAGGTTTCCTAAAATAGAAAGTTTCCAAAAATAGAAAGTTTCCAAAAAATAGAAAGTTTCCAAAAATAGATTTAATGCTTAAAATAGATAAGTTTCTAAAATAGAAAGTTTCCATAAATAGATTAGCTGCCTTATTTAAATAAGTTTCTAAAAATATAAAGTTTCCATAAATAGAAATAAGCTGGATTATTAAGCTAATAATATAAGCTTAAGTGTTTAATGATTAATATTCTAAGTCATATGCTTAATTAGTATAGTTTATTAATAATTTCATGTAAATTAAATAAACTATATGTTAAAGTATTTAATTAAATATAACATGATTTAATTAAATAAAAGGTAATAATACTTAGGTTAAAACATGTATTAATATTTATTATTAATATAACCTAAGTCATGTAAATTAATTAATTATAAGGCATGTTTAATAATTAATTAATTATATAATCTAACTTAAATAATAAATACTTAGGTTAAAATCCATGTATTAATAATAATAATAATAACCTAAGTCATGTTATAATTAAATTAATTCTGTAACATGTTAAATTAATTTAATTAACCTTGTAGTTATTTAACTTGTAAAATAATTAACTTGTAAAAATAAACCATGAACCGTACCCGTGTTTTAATCTAAACATGTCGTGAACCGGACCAGTTTAACCCATGAACCGGCCAACCAAACACACCCTTAACAGTGGCAAAACCGGCTTGACCGGTTGCCCCTATTTTCGCCAAAACAGCTACCGGCTGAGCCGATGGTTCCCCATGTTTTCTCGGCTACAGCCGCCAGCTGGGCAAAGTTCCCACCGGCTAGCCGATGTTCCACCTGCTGCCGCGGCTGCGGTTCCCCCTGCTTTCCTTAAATAGCCACCGGCTTATGCCGGTGGTGTTCTATTTTCTGCCGAGACCCAAACAACACCAAACTACACCCCGACCTAGGTCGGGGTCCCTTGTTCTTGCGAACGAAACCACACAGCCACACCGAGACCTCTTGGTCTTGGTTGTTGGTGCGAACAAAAGCAAGCCGAGACCCTTTGGTCTCGGTTCCTTGCGTCGGCCGAAACAAACACCCCTAAAACCATGATTAATTTACCCTCCATGATTAATTACATGATGATTTAACTTGTTTTTATGTAACCTATGATTTCATTTGTTTTAAATTAATAAAACATAAAAGAAAAAGGGGTTTAACAATTTACCGAATACGTGAACAATGGAGAATGAAAAACACGAACACTCTTGCAAGATTTGATCACCAAAAATCAAACAACACACTCCTTTGTGGTGTTTGTACCCGACGGCCAAGAGGAGAGAAAAGAGAGATTAGGTTTTTGAGATTTTCTAATTTTTCTGTGATTATGAAAATATGATGTCCCTTATTTCTTGTTTTAAGAAAATTCAAAGTGGGCTTTGGTCCCCTTCCTTCCTTCTAGCCGTGGGTAAGTGGGCCCCCAAGGGGAAACCCATTGTTTTCCCGTGTCTAAATATTATACGTGTTCTCGTGTCGTGTTTTA
This sequence comes from Glebionis coronaria, assembly GCA_025667525.1. NCBI lineage: Eukaryota > Viridiplantae > Streptophyta > Magnoliopsida > Asterales > Asteraceae > Glebionis > Glebionis coronaria. The sequence goes on from CM046877.1 coordinate 341,671,154, forward strand.
CGTGATTTATTTAGTTATCATTCGTCTCGTAATATATTTATTCGTAATCGTAATAAATATACGTAAATACATAATATTAAGTTCGTGATTATAAACGTTCACGATTTCATGTTCGTATGTTCGTGATTATAATTATTGTTGAAATAATTATCGTGTCTTAATACGTATTAAATACTTATCGTGTTATAACACGTACGTAATACTTGTAAATCTTGATCGTGAAACGTAAACGTGCTATAAAAGGAAAGTTCTAATCATGTACGTACGATCATAAAGGGTACTATTCATGGTAAAAGCATGCGGGTTTTACAGCTCTTCCCCCCTAAAAAGAATAATTCGTCCCCGAATAATAGATAATGTAACTAGAAAAGAAGAACATACCCGAATTCAAAATATGAAATGAGGGTAAGAAGCCCGGATAGACTCCTCTGTTTCCCAAGTGGCTTCCCGCTCGGTATGACCCCTCCAAAGGATTTTGACGAATGGAATCGTCTTCCTTCTCATGACTCGTTCTTGTCTGTCAAGAACTCGTTCGGGTTCTTCTATGAAAGTGAGATCTTCACGAATCTGTTCCAGTGGATACTGAACCATGTGAAGGGGATGATACTTGTACCCTCTGAGTAAGGACACATGTAAAACATCGTGAACATGAGAAAGCTGCGGAGCTAATGCTAAACGGTAAGATACTTCACCGACTCGTTCAATGACATGAAACGGTCCGATGAATCGAGGACTGAGCTTCCCTTTGATTCCAAAACGTCTAACACCACGTGCCGGTGAAACCTTAAGGAAAACGTGATATCCTACGTTAAAATGTAAGTCCCTACGATGCTTGTCTGCTTAACTCTTCTGACGTGACCGTGCTTCTTGCAGTTTCTGCCTTTCTATTGCGACCTTCTCGTTGGTCAACTCAATCATTTCGGGTCCTTCAAGTGTTCGCTCACCAACCTGATCCCAGCAGATTGGGGCGCGACACTTTCTGCCATACAACATCTCAAATGGAGCACACTTGATACTTGCGTGCCAACTGTTGTTGAATGAAAACTCTACCAAACAGATGTAATCGTCCCAATCTCCCGTCCATTCCAACGCACATGACCTCAACATGTCTTCCAGTGTCTGAATTGTTCGCTCTGATTGCCCGTCTGATTGAGGATGAAAAGTCGTGCTAAGCATAAGTTTTGTCCCCCAAGCTTTCAGCAGACTTCTCTAGAATCGCGAAGTGAAATGAGGATCTCTGTCTGATACGATGCTGGATGGAGCACCATGAAGTCTCATGATCTCCTTCTTGTAAGTATCGGCGAGTTTACTGACCGAATCTTTCTTGCGTACCGGTAAGAAATGAGCTGATTTGGTAAGTCGATCAACGATAACCCAAATCGCATCGTGCTTCCTCTTTGTCTGTGGAAGACCGGTAACAAACTCCATGGTGATCTTGTCCCACTTTCACTCTGGAATATCTAACGGTTGAAGAAGACCGCCAGATCGATGATGCTCGATCTTAACCTGCTGGCAGGTAAGACATTTGGAGACGTAAGTCGCAACATCCTGTTTCATACCATTCCACCAAAAGTATTGCTTGATGTCATGGTACATCTTGGTCGAACCAGGATGAATAGAGATAGGGGAACTATGAGCCTCAGCTATCAATGCTTCCCGGAGTTCTTGATCATCAGGAACACAAAGTCTTGTGCCTGCCATAAGATACCATCTGCGTCTACCCGAAATTCTGTCTGCTTCTCCAAATTCTGAATTATCGCCCAGATTTCACCATCATCTTTCTGAGCTTCCTTGATCCTAAGAGTAACTCGGGTCCCACTCTAAGATTAGCCCAATAACCGTGTTGTCCACGTACCATGATCTCTATGTCTAGTCGCTCCAAGTCTCTTATAATTTCCTCCTCAATTTTAATGTCGTTTATCATTCCGGACTTTCTGCTAAGTGCATCTGCCACTACATTCGCCTTGCCGGGATGATACTGCAAATTAATGTCAAAATCCTTCAACAGCTCTGACCATCTCCTATGTCTCATGTTCAATTCACGTTGAGTGAAGATATACTTCAAGCTCTTGTGGTCTGTGAAAATGTCACATGATTCTCCATACAAGTAGTGCCTCCATATCTTCAATGCAAACACGACTGCTGCAAGTTCCAAGTCATGCGTAGGGTAATTTTCCTCATAAGGCTTAAGCTGCCGTGAAGCGTACGCGATCACTTTCCCATGTTGCATGAGAACACAGCCAAGTCCCTTCCCTGATGCATCACTGTAGATCTGAAATCCACCTGTACCAGATGGAGATTAAGAATCGGTGCAGATACTAACTTCGGCTTTAGGTCTTTAAAGCTCTTCTCTCTTTCTTCAGTCCAGATGAATTTCTCCCATTTCCGCATCAGTTTGGTCAATGGTAGTCCTAAACGGGAAAAATTCTCCACAAACCTACTATAGTAACCAACTCAGCCTAGGAAACTACAGACTTCAGTTGCTGATGTCGGTCTTGGCCACTTGGTAATAGCCTCAAACTTTGCTGGATCCATCGTGATTCCTTCTACTGATACAATGTGACCTAAGAATGCCACCTTGTCTAACCAGAACTCACACTTGGAGAATTTAGCATACAACTACTTCTGGCGAAGAATCTGTAGTACTGTACGAAGATGATAATTCGTGTTCCTCCTTGGACTTTGAGAATATCAGGATGTCGTCAATGAAGACAATGACGAACTTGTCCAGAAATTCATGGAAGATTCTATTCATCAAATCCATGAAAACTGCTGGCGCATTTGTAAGGCCAAATGGCATGACTACAAATTCGTAGTGACCATAGCGTATACGGAAAGCAGTCTTGGCGATGTGCTGCTCCTTAAACCGTAGCTGATGATAGCCCGACCTTATATCAATCTTGGAGAAATGTTTGTCCCCTTGGAGTTGGTCAAACAGATCGTCTATATGTGCTAGTGGATACATATTCATGATGGTAATCTTGTTGAGCTCACGGTAGTCTATGCAAAGACGTATACTGTCGTCCTTCTTCTTAACGAATAAGACAGGTGCGCCCCATGGAGATGCGCTCGGTCGAATGAAGCCTCGTTCCAGAAGTTCTTGCAATTGATCCTTCAGCTCTTTCAACTCTATGGGAGCCATGCGATAAGGAGCCTTGGAAATCGGCTCAGCTCCTGGGATGAGCTCGATATTAAATTCTACTTCACGTGCAGGTGGTATGCCCGGAAGTTCTTCTGGAAATACATCTGGAAATTCTGACGCTATCGGCTGATTCTGAATTGATGGGGATTCAGCATCCATGTCATGAACAGTAGCTAGATAGCCCTCACAACCATGTGAAAGTAATGTACGTGCTTGCAAGGTTGATATGATTTGTACAGACCTTCCGGGTACGAACCCGTTTTGAATGTACTCTGGCGTATTAACATCACCGAAGATGACTCGATATGAATGGAAGTCTATGGTGGAATGATGCTTGGATAGCCAATCCATGCCCAAAATCATGTCAAAATCATTCATGTCTAGCGGAAGTGCGTCAACAGGACGAATCTTATCATCAAACTCTAGAGGAAGGCTCTTGTACACATGGGTTATGCGTACAGATTCTCTTAAAGGCGTGGAAATATTCAGTATATTCTCTAGTGGCATGGGGAATATCCTAACATTTTTGGCATAAGCAGTAGAAATGACCGAGTGAGTAGCACCCGTATCAAACATAACACATGCAGCTTGACCATACATATACAAGATTCCAGTGATGGTACCTGTAGACTTGTTGGCATGATCGCGAGATGTCGTGTAAACACGTCCACTAGTAGGAGGCGAATTGGTATCAGCATGTCCCGATGTGCCCTCCATCTCGCTCTTACGGCAGTCCTTCATGCGATGGCCAGGAAGACCACACTTGTAGCATGCGTCTCTATCACGGCGACATGGCCCTGGGTGCCTACGGTTGCAGGTAGTGCAAAGAGGATGAGTATATCCTCTAACAGGTGTCCTGATTGGCTGTGAGCCTCGTAAGAACAATATACATGAGACATTATGAAAGGTACAAAGGACAATGCGGATAAATCGTAAGATGGAATACCAGTGATAGATGGACGGTTTGGCTGTGAACCTCTCTGGTTCTGGTCCCTCCTGTTACCATGATTCCTGGTAGAAGATTCTCTAATGTGTCAGAATTAAGAATTATAGCATGTAATCATAAGAAAATGAGTAAGTAAAAGGACCTGCTGCTGTTGGAGTGTCCAGCGTTGTTACGGTAATTATCGTTACCGCCAGGCCTATCCGTAGCAGAACGGTCGTGAGTCTGACCGTTTCCCTTGGGCTGAGTAGGGTGTTGTTGAGTAGTCGGATGACACCGGTCCCCAGTCTTCTGCCTGGAAGATACAGTTTAAAAGAGATGTAAATATTGACATGTGCTAAAAAGAATATGGTTTGGTCACCGCTGAATACAAATGTTTACCTCTTCTCGGGTCTCTTTGCTTCCCCGAACTCTTCTCTTTCTTGCAGCATCTCCAACTTACGTGCTGCATCGGCCACTTGTGCTACCGTGTTGAACGTAGCACACACCAGGTTGTTTGTGACCGATGTACGAAGAGCCCACCGGAAATGGTGTGCTTGCTCTTCGGGAGTACCTGCTGCTTCACCAAAAAAACAGCTAAGTGAAGAAAGCGATGCATGAACTCGTTGCTATTCTCCCTAGCTCTCTGTCGGATTCCGTGGTACTCTCTCTTCAGCTTTTCTTGCTCAGCCTTGGGAAATAATTGTCCCATCACCAAATCCCTGAACTGAGCCCAAGTCAAACCAGCCACCCAATTTTCACCTCCCTCAGACTGCTTCATGGCCGTCCACCATGATAGCACATCACCTTCGAACCAGTAGCAGGCCAACCACGACTTGAAGATGGGGTCACAGCCCATAGCATCGGTGATCTTCTCAATGTGAGCAAACCAGCTTTCAGCTTCACTGGGGCTATCTGTTCTATCGAAAGCTCGAGGGCGTAGCTTATTGAATCTTTCCAGCCATGTGAGCAATGTTGCTAGAGGAGGAGGAGGAGGTACTGGGTGTTGCTGCTGATTGTTGGCAGCCTGCACCTTAGCCCTGATTTTGTTCCTCAGTTAAGGAAGCATAGCTTGCATTGCAACTTGGATTGCTGCATTGAGTTGTTCCTGCTCGCGTGTGAGAACCACATGACAGTATAACATAAAATACATGATTAAACTGATCAAAACATAAACTTTATACATGAAAAAAAAATTTATACCAATAAATCATGAGAAAAATTTTATGCAAGAAAATTTGTACATGAATGAATTATGCAGTTTTATGAAAACTTTTGTATGCGCGAGAGTGAACGCCTATGGTCAGTTCACTCAAAACAAAAGACATGGCGAGGGGACGCCAATGGGTCGGTCCCAAAGTTAAAAGTTCCGATAAAACACATGCGACTAAATAGGGCCAGTCCTGTACCAACCATTACTTAGTCATAAACCTGCAACAATGACATATATATGTATGCATGAAAATGATGAATGCATGAAAACCGACTGTCAGTTCTAGGAAGACCAAAGTGACTACCCACTAACCACAGGTCGTGTTTTGAGAGCCTACAGGTCGAAGCCTTGGCTCTGATACCATAATTGTAACACCCCATTTTAGTAAATGGAATGTCACGCGTGATTATGGCATGTCATCAAAGCATACAATGATAAATGTATAAAACATCACATGACCATATAGGAAATACCGGAAACAAACATCGATACCCCAAAAGTAGAACTCATCACACACAAACATAAGTACTGTAAATGAAAAGGACTAAACAATGTCCATAGAAATGACTATCAAAAGTATAAAGAAATGCATAAAGTAATGAAGGCTAGGAAGCTTCCAATCCATATGCACGTACGCTTAAAGTCTACGAGCGTCCTTGAGTAACTGCCGTTTTGGGAACATGAAAGGAAAACGGATGAGCATAACGCTCAGTGCATGGATATACAAGTATAGCATGAATGATGTAAGCATATAAGCATAAAGCAGCGGAAAAGACTAAGTCCTGGATAACCTTGTATATCTTAGTAAAACTGGTTTTATAGTTTGAATAGCCTTATGTTTATCTTTTAAAACTGTTTAACATGTTTACCATTAGCCAATATAGGTCATGAAATATCAACGTGCATGAATACTTGGAGGGGTGACCTCGTCATGAAAATTAGAGGGGCTGCCTCTAATTAATATAAGTTTTGGGTGGGAGGGATTAGCTCCTTGTGAAGGATGCAAGGCACACACCACATTCACCTGAATAATCTGCTGAAAACATGTAACCTAGGATGCACCCATACGCCCAACATAATAATAATAATAATATGGCCAAAAGCTGAAGGGACGCCACGAGTTATCACTCCGTCGTGGTGGAGTCATAACATTGGTGCCTCCAGTGTTATGGTTATGGTACCTCCATAACTAGGTGAAACTGGTCATGCATGTGTATGGCTTTAGGTATCTAATTAAACATAAGAAATTTTAAAACATATAAAACATATACTGGGGAAAACAGTTGGCTGCATACGGGAAACCGTAATAAGTAAGAATGTCCATACTGAAAGGACGGAGAATCCGTACCTTGTGTCCAGTGAACGAAGAAGACGAACGGAAGAGAGTCCTACTTCGATATCACTAATTTGCTACATACATAATATATGTGTATAAGTATCTGATTACGGTATACGTAACTGGTTTTATATCATGTCTTAGCTTGTTTATATGTTCATGTCTTATTTTACTGAATTTAACGTTATACTGTGTTTATCATGTATTCTGTCTATTTTGATTAAGTATTACTTGTACTTCTTGTATTATTATACTTGTTGTGTAATAATAAGTAACTTTCTAAAAATAGCAGGTTTCTTAAAATAGAAAGTTTCCAAAAATAGAAAGTTTCCAAAAAATAGAAAGTTTCCAAAAATAGATTTACTGCTTAAAATAGATAAGTTTCTAAAAATAGAAAGTTTCCATAAATAGATTAGCTGCCTTAATTAAATAAGTTTCTAAAAATAGAAAGTTCAATAATATAAGCTTAAGTGTTTACTGATTAATATTCTAAGTCATGTGATTAATTAGTATAGTTTATTAATTATTTCATGTAAATTAAATAAACTATAGGTTAAAGTATTTAACTAAATATAACATGATTTAATTAAATAAAAGGTAATAATACTTAGGTTAAAACATGTATTAATATTTATTATTAATATAACCTAAGTCATGTAATTTAATTAATTATAAGTCATGTTTAATAATTAATTAATTATATAATCCAACTTAAATAATAAATACTTAGGTTAAAATCCATGTATTATTAATAATAATAATAACCTAAGTCATGTTATAACTAAATTAATTAAGTAACATGTTAAATTAATTTAATTAACCTTGTAATTATTTAACTTGTAAAATAATTAACTTGCAAAAATAACCCATGAACCGAACCCGTGTTTTAATCTAAACATGTCGTGAACCAGACCGGTTTAACCCATGAACCGGCCAACCAAACACACCCTTAACAGTGGCAAAACCACCTTGACCGGTTGCCACTATTTTTGCCAAAACAGCCACCGGCTGAGCCGATGGTTCCCCCTGTTTTCTCGGCTACAGCCGACGGTTGGGCAAAGTTCCCACCGGCTAGCCGATGTTCCCCCTGCTGCCGCGGCTGTGGTTCCCTCCTGCTTTCCTTAAATATCCACCGGCTTATGCCGGTGGTGTTCTTGTTTCTGCCGAGACCCAAACAACACCAAACTACACCCTGACCGAGGTCGGGGTACCTTGTTCTTGCGACCGAAACCACACAGCCACACCGAGACCTCTTGGTCTCGGTTGTTGGTGCGAACAAAAGCAAGCCGAGACCCTTTGGTCTCGGTTCCTTGCGTCGGCCGAAATAAAAACCCCTAAAACCATGATTAATTTACCCCTCATGATTAATTACATGATGATTTAACTTGTTTTTATGTAACCTATGATTTCATATGTTTTAAATTAATAAAACATAAAAGAAAAAGGGGTTTAACAATTTACCGAATACGTGAACAATGGTGAATGAAAAACACGAACACTCTTGCAAGATTTGATCACCAAAAATCAAACAACAACACACCCCTTTGTGGTGTTTGTACCCGGCGGCCAAGAGGAGAGAAAAGAGAGATTAGGGTTTTGATATTTTCTAATTTTTCCGTGATTATGAAAATATGATTTCCCTTATTTCTTGTTTTAATAAAATTCAAAGTGGGCTTGGTCCCCTTCCTTCCTTCTAGCCGTGGGTAAGTAGGCCCCCAAGAGGAAACCCATTGTTTTCCCGTGTCTAAATATTATACGTGTTCTCGTGTCGTGTTTTACGTGATTTATTTAGTTATCGTTCGTCTCGTAATATATTTATTCGTAATCGTAATAAATATACTTAAATACATAATATTAAGTTTGTGATTATAAATGTTCATGATTTCATGTTCGTATGTTCATGATTATAATTATTGTTGAAATAATTATCGTGTCTTAATACGTATTAAATATTTATCGTGTTATAACACGTACGTAATACTTGTAAATCTTGATCGTGAAACGTAAACGTTCTATAAAAGGAAAGTTATAATCATGTACGTACGATCATAAGGGTACTATTCATGGTAAAAGCATGCGGGTTTTACACAAGTAAACAAACACAATCATATATATGGTATTTTGATGACAGTTTATGCATTTAAAGCCCAAAAAGAACGATGAGATCATGTATAAATGCCATCTCATCACTCCCCCATACTAAACCATTGTCGTGCCCTCACGCAATGCTAGAATAAAGTATATAAGCATCTCCAAAATTCAATTTTATTACCCTTTATTGAAAAGTAAAACTTGCTACAATTCTCCGAAGATATGTTAAAGACATAATGTATGATTTTCATCACGAATGTGACTTTTAGGGTCAATAAATGGAAACAAGTGAATGTCTCATAGAGTAAAATTCGTCATCCTTGATTGTCATACATTCCATGCTAACGGCAAAAACGAGATCATTGTTGGTACGAGTCACAATGCTAACACTACTCATACGTCCAAATTGTGTAATACTTTTTCTCCCCGCAATCCTAGTTATCATGAAAGAAAAGGTACCTAGAATTTTTTAACTATTTGTCATGGATCACAAGTGATTCATATTGACTTATTTGAGTATTTATTAGTCCGAAAATAAAGTAGCACGATTTAATCGATAGTTAGCTAAAGGACAAAATCTTTTAAAACGGCTTCTCGTGTATCTCCTTAAGTTCATATCTTGGCATAACTCGTTTCACGATTTGAGACCTTTCTCGGACCGATATTAGGCATGTACTTCATACTTCGAATCTTCGGAAGAGGTTCTTGAAATTATGGTCTTCTCTTCATATTTTGGAATTTCTTCACTTGACGTTTTTGAGAGATTCGACCACGACTTCATCCTTTTTCTTCAATATTTATATTGGATTTTGATATACAAAGATCCGCCTCCTTTTTGTACTTGGATATATTTATCCTCATACCTTGTTTTTTTTTTTTTTTTTTGGGTAAAGGGACTCCAATCCCGGTAAAATATATTCCCAAAAAGCGTTGAAGTACAATGGAATGTAGCTGCAATGCTACATTAACCTCAAGCACACAGCTTGAACAACCACTATATCATATGACATGCCATATGAAAATTACATTACAAAACTAATGACTCCTATAGGAAAGAACCACCTAAAGGAACATAAACAATGAAAAAACAAACATAATGATTAATGAGAAGTGCGAGTATCCGGCTGACGAGTTCCATGGCGATCATCAATCACAATGTCTTCATCAGTCTCACTATCCGCATTAAGCACATCATTAGAATGACCAAAGCCATCCTCCCAATCAGTCCCATCATCCATTAAACCACTCAAAACACCAAAAGAGTTTTTGCTGCTCGTACCCGGTTGACTAGAATCAAGAGCCAAAGACTTGTTATTAAGAAATCCACGCTTAAGAATAGAACCAGCTTTCTTAGGAGCATTCTGAACAGTAGTACCTGTAGAATCATTTTTCTTAGGCTTATTCGCCTTAGAACTATCCCCTTTCTCAACAGCACGGTAATAAAGATTAATAGGGGTCTTTTTGGATAGACTTTCTCCATGATCTTTAGGGGAGTAATTGCTTTTCGTCGTGTGTCTCGATCCTTCATATTGATTTTGAAATAATGATTCTTCACATCATCTTGGATCTTTAGCAACAAAATAGAGCTCCTTATGCCTTGTTAGGGTCTTTTTGGATCTTCACCAATCTTCGAGTCCCGCTTCAATAAGTTATGCCTTGAATATGAACTCTATTCAACCACGAGCAACTTTTAAATGATCTTGGGCTAGGAGCTAAGTAACCTTTCAAATCATATGACCTTACTTATTGCAATTATTAGGTGCTGAACATGATACTGCTGGGAATAATGATGATGTTGCTAGGAATAATGATGATGCTGCTGGGAATAATGATAATGCTATTGATCCAGTTGGGAGTGTTGCTGCTGTTCCACAGGTTCCAAGAGAATGTATGTATGCTAGTTTTATAAAGTGTGGTCCTACTCAGCTTCGTGGCACTGGTGGTGCTTTAGAATTACGTAGATGGATTGAGAAGATAGAGAGTACTTTTGAGATTAGTGGGTGTTTTGAAGCCAATAAGGTGAAATTTGCTGCTGCTACATTTTAGGATGATGCACTGAGTTGGTGGAATAGCCAAGTGGCAACTATAGGATTAGTTGTGGTTAATGGTTGGACATGGACCGTGACTAAAGGATTATTGACTGCTAAGTTTTGTCCCGAGGAGGAACTAGGGCAGTTAGAAGAAGAACAGAGGCACTTCGTGTTAAGAAATGATAATATTACTGCTTATACTAGGAGGTTTTCTGAGCTGTGTTTTTTATGTCCTAATGCTTTTCTGAATGACCGTAAGAAGATGAAGTAGTACATTAAAGGATTGTCTAGTAACATCAAGGGTGAGACTACTTCTTCAAAACCTAAATCTTTCGATGAAGTTGTTCATATGGTGCATGCTTTAATGGACGTGAAGTTGCAAGATAAGAAAGATAGCATTGCTGAAAGCAATAAGAGAAAGTGGGAGTCTGCTCAGTCCAGCCAGAATCAAGATCAAACTCGTGGGAATTACCGTAATAACAATAACCAAAGACATAACCGAAATTAGTATTTAAACTATGTAAGGAATGATGGGATTCGTGCTGCCACTGTGTCTGGAAATAACAAGATAAATCCCAAGTGTGTTTGTTGTACCTTATACCATGTAGGTAATTGTCCTCATTCTTGCCGTAAGTGTGGACAACCTGGTCATAAAGCTGCTAAGTGTAGGACAAGAGGATTAGATACTGGAATTAGTACCCCTAGAGTAGTGATATGTTTTCTATGTGGTGAGAAAGATCACAAGCAAGGAAATTGTCCAAGGAGAGGAAATTGACAAAATAGGAATGCTGCCGCTCCAGCTTATGTTTTGGGTGATGCTGACAAACCTTAAGGTCTGAACGTTGTAAATGGTATGTTCTTATTTGATGTTCTTTATGTTAGTATCTTGTTTGATTTTAGATCAGATAGAAACTATAGAAATGTAAAGATTCGATCGTTTTATCAATAGAGAATTAGTAAGATTGACGATTAACTATGATGTGAAGTTAACCGATGGAAAGGTTCTTTGTGTTAGTTATATACTAAGAGAGTATTCCTTGAATTTAGGGAAGTAGGTGTTTAATATCGACTTGATAATCATACAGTTTGGATTTTTAGATGTTGATTATTGGCATGAACTGGTTAGTTGTGTGTGGTGCTGATGTTTGAGATTGAACCAATCCCTACTATTAATTGATAACTACTGGTTTAGATTATGCTGAGAAGCTGAGTGTTGACTGTGAAAGATGATGAGTGAACTTTTCTGGTTCAGAAATGTCTTGTTTGGAGATGAGGGGATACATGGAAGAGGGATATGATGTAGTTTTAGCTCAGGTAACTAGTGATAGTGTAACTGAAAAGAAGTTGCGAAATGTGTTAATGATTCGAGAATATTCTGAAGTTTTCCTAAAGTTTTGTCGAGTTACTGCCGTTTCGTGAAGTGGAGTTCGTGTCGATTGAGTGTTGTAAGTGATAGGTGTAGTGCTCCTGCGTTTTATTGTGTAGTGCTTCTGCATTTCATCAAGTAGTATTCGTACGCCTTATCATTTGGCACCGCTAGAGAGGAAAGAGTTATTTAATAAATTGCGGGAATTGATGAATAAGGAATGCATAGACTATGTTTCGTCGTCGTGATGATCGCCTGTGTTGTTTTTCAAGAAGGATGGATTGCTTCGGATATGTATCGACTATCGTGAGTTTAGCAAATTAACTACCAATAATTGGTATCCACTACCGAAGATTGACGTTATTTGACCAATTGTAAGAATCCAGTGTGTACTCGTAGATCGCTTTGAGGTCATGTTATCATTAACTGAGAGTTAGGGAGGAAGATATTCCTATAACTATTTTTCGTACTTGATGTGGGTATTTTAGGTTTTAAGCAAAGTCTTTTTGGATTGACAAATGTGTCTGCCATATTCATGGACTTGGTGAATTGTGTGTGTAAGTCATATTTGGATGATTTAGCCGTTGTATCTATTGGTGAAATTTTGTTTTCTTCCAAGAGGAAAGAAGGATCATAAATAGAAAATGAGGATAATTTTTGGATGTTTGAAGAAAGAAAAGTTGTATGCAAAGCTCTTTAAGTGTGAGTGTTGATCGTAAGTAGTGTATTTTCTAGGGCATGTGATTGACAACAAAGGTATTCGTGAAGATCTTGCCAAGATTAAAACGATTAAGGATTGGTCGGTACCGACGACGCCGATAGAAATCCGTAAATTCTTTGGTCTAATCTGTGTATTATCGGAGGTTTATCGAAAGGTTTTCACTGATTGTTAAACCATTGATTAAGCTGACTAAGAAGAATTGGATGTGTGAGTCCCACTAATATTGGGTATTTGCAAGTTCGTTTTTTCTCGACTCAAGATAAATTGAAAGGCCTACTAATATCAAGATTTAAATTGTTTTTGGTTGTTAAAGGATTATTTGGATATTGGTCTAATTCAATCAAACACGTAAAAATAGAAAAATATTATAGATCTCTTTATCCGTAAAACAAAGTGCAATTACCAATTAATATTCACAAAGTACAAGTATTTAGTGCATGAAAAGTAAAAGTGCTTGAAATTTAAAAGAAATGAAAATATAGGGACTAAATGTGTAAAATCAGAAACTATAGGGACCAAATATGTAAAATATAACAAACTAGTGCAACAAACTAACAAACTTCAAAACTAACTAACAAATTGTGTAACAAATGGAAATTCAGGGACTAAGTTTTGCAAAACCTAAAAAGATGAATCTTTGAAAGTTGATTACAAAGTATTAGAAAAGTTAGGGACCAAATTGCAATAAAAGTGGTAACTTTTCACAAAACGGGTTAATAAACTCGAATAAGCTCGTTTGAGCTTATTTCTGAACCAAATCGTTCTGGTTTTCACTAAAATGCTTAAAATCAAATTTAAGCTATACTGGTCAAAGGAATTTTGCTAAAAGCTATTAAATCTCAATTTAGCTTATCACAATAAGCTCAAAGAGAATCCAGTCATCCACAAAACGATTTTCTTGCAAAATCTGATTAATCAAGCCTAAAGAAGCTTGGAATGTCTTTTGGTTTTGAAAATGAGCAACATAATAAGCTGGAATCTTCAGTAAGCCAAAACAACTTATTTGACCAAAGTTTGACCAAAAATTCAATAAGCTCAAAATCTCAGAATATACTCATGACATGTTTGCTATTGGTTTTATGAAAGAAAATGAAGTGATTATTAAAGTAGATAAGGAGAACTAGGATATCAGTTAGCTAGCTATCACAGAGAATGCATTTTTGTCTAGGGCTTATTAATAAGCTGAAATCTCACTCGAAAGATAATACTATATAGTTTGTGTTGGGAATTATTTGTTAAGTGTCAAGTACCGTCAGTGTAATTTAAGTATTGTTAGTATTATGCAAGTACCGTTAGTGTTAACGCGGTACATAGTAAGTACTGCTACTTATAAACTAAGTACTGCTATATTAATTAGGACGATTATATCTTTGTATAAGATATGTAATAAGTGTGAAAACAGTTATCCTTTTACCACTTTGTTGGAAATACGTTTTTACGTATTTAGAAAGGATCGGTTACTCCAATGATATATTCAAGTATTGGGCTCGTGATCCATTAAGTATACATATAGCCCATATAGCCCACATGTAGGGTGGGCTATATATACCCCTCCTAGCATGTTAGGAGGGGTTGGTCATTTTGTGTTTTCACTTTTCATTTAATAAACACATCTTTCTCTCTCTACCTCCCCTTTCTCTATTCTCTCTCTCTAGTTCTTTCTTTTCTGTTCCATTCATTAGATAATTCAAACATTGCCTAAATCCTAAGAAATTATGGACCCACAATTGGTATCAAGAGCTTGGTTGATTCTTCGGATTGGCGTGTTTTGATCTATTGTTTTGGTGGTAAAATTTTTATTCTTTCTTGATTTGTGTTTCTTTGTCTCAAAAGTTCTTTAAAAAATATCAGTTTTTTATTTTATCTTATTTTTATCAATTTTGTTTTGTTTCGTACTGTTAAAAATATCAGTTATTTTGTCTTTGTGTCTGTCGGAAAAGAATAAAGATTTCTTTTAATACTTTCTTATCAAGTTTTATCTGAATCCGTGTCTTTGATTTGTGTTTCGATTTGTGTTTCTTTGTCCTTTTATAAAGTTTTTGTCCTATTCCAATTGAAAGGTTTATTATTCTGATACCTTTTCTTTTTTATATAACTGTTTATGTCGGAAAAGGTTTTTGCATTCCGACAATTTGCATCGGGAAAGGGTTTAAGAATTTCGACCGTTTTTCCGACATCATTCCGACAGGGCTGAATATATTCCGATAGGTTTGATCTTTGGTATTCGGACAGAGGTTTCCGATTACATTCCGATAGTGTTTTCCGACATCATTCCGACAGGTCTTTTCTGATAATATTTCGATTGAATACATTCCGACAGCTTTGAACTTAGCTATTCCGACAGAGGTTTCCGATTACATTCCGATAGTTTTTTCCGACATCATTCCGACAGGACTGATTCCGATACGACATTCCGACGGTTTTCATGTTTTTGACATTCCGATGGTTTGACACTCGACTCTCGACTCACTACTATCTCGACTGACACCAAAAGACCACACTCATTCTCGACCCAACATCATTCGACCCAATACTAACAGCCAAGACTCGACACAACATCACTAGAAACAACATCCTCGACTAACATCACTCGACCCAAGACTCGACTTGAACACAACCAACACCAACTCTCTCTCGTATCAAAACCAGACAGACTCGACACGATAATCACCAATAGAGTCTCAACAATCTCTTGACTCTGACCAAATCAGACAAACATTGTCCATCATCGACTCCCACATAGACTCCAAAACAAACTGACTCAACCAAGACTCGATCAAAAACTCAACTCACACCTTTTATAGACTATAAACCGTTTCGACCAACCCTAGAACTCTAAACCATTTCGAACACAACACTCTCGAATCCATCACACCATAACCACCCTCGAATCCCTGACCCTCACCCTTGACTCCCTCGACTGCCACATCCACCCACCCTCGACTCATCGAACAAAACCAATCAGTCTATCTTTCCCACCGTCACCTAAACCCAACTAAACTTTGAATCCAAAAGCATAAACATACAATAATTGATTGATCTCAGTTTTTTTAGGTTTCGTGATTTTTTAACATGCATGTCTAGATCTTTACAGATCTATCACAAAATCGAATAGCATCACTGATCTTTGTAAAGATTTTTTAAACCTTCGTTAATATTCGAAAAACAAGAACGAATTATAACAATGTTTGTTATATTCAATTCTAAGTTTTGATTACCACATCATTCAGTGCCTACCTGAGACCAGTTTTTTATTGATCTTGAAGAAACCGTTTGAAGCCACTGTCTGAAGCCACACTCTTGGTTTTTATACAAATTTTTTGGTCAGTTGATTTGCTTGATGATTGGATAACAATTTCGAGTTGGGAGAATATTGTTTTTGTATCAAAGATGAGATGAGATGGATTTTAGTGGAGGTATTATTTGAGACTGTAGGGTCAAGGTAAAGAGAAGCAGAGTTTACTAGGTGTAAGTTTAGGTTAAATGTTTGTTTGTGATTACGGTAAGCGTTTTTATATACCTACCACTTGCACACAATTTCCAAAAACTTAGTGGTATACACGTAACATACATAGACCGAAGCCACGTTTCATTTCATTCAAGCCATTTCTATTTGTTTTTTTATTTTTAGTAGTATACACGTTTCATTTCTTTTGGATATTGAGTTTATTTGTTTTTAGTGGTATACACGTTTATTTGTTTTTTATTTTTAGTGATATTCAAGCCATTTCTATTTGTTTTTTATTTTTACTGGTATACACGTTTCATTTCTATTTGTTTCATTTTTAGTGGTATATTTGTTTTTCATTCAAGCCATTTCTATTTGTTTTTTATCTTTAGTGGTATACACGTTTCATTTCTATTTGTTTTTTATTTAAGCCATTTCTATTTCTATTTGTTTTTAGTGGTATACACGTTTCATTTCTTTTGGATATTGATTTTACGGATGCCACGTTTTATTTGTTTTATTTTTATTTTATTTGTTTTTTTTACTTGTGTGTGGTGAGTCTTGTATCAAAGCAGATTTTTGAAAAATCAAAATATCAGATTTTTTATATATATATATTGGGATTGTTTAACTTGGGGGATTCTTTTAATATATATATATATATATATATATATATATATATATATTAAATTTTTTTTAAAGTTGGTTGTTAGTTCGGGTTTTTAACATCACAACGTGAGGAGACAAGTGAAGGGCAAAAAAAAATTATATATCCGAATATTGGGGGTATCAAGATATATTAGTTGATTTTTATTCGGGCTTCGAAACAGACTAGGTTACGGGACAAAGTAACGAAACACGATGACGAGAAAGAGGTACATCTTACCAAAAACGAATTAAAGTGTTACGGTTTATTCGTTGGTGTGTAAAATCTAGCAAATTCGACCTCACGGTTTCTCCTCGTCTTGTCAAATCTCGTATTGGTCTTTTGACAAATAACACAATTATCTTTCATGGAACTTCAATAGATTTGTTGACTTCGACATTTCAAGAGGGAAAATCGCATCAAATGTAAGTCATAGCTATAGAAAGTGGCATCACTTCATTTTTTTTTGGGTAAAGGGGCATTCCCCGGTAAAATATATTAATCCCAAAAAACAATGAAGTACAATGGAATGTGACTGAGTGTCACATTAACCTCAAGCTAAGCTTGAACAACTATCTACTCATACGACAACTCATATGAAAATCCTATCGTACAAAAACAATAACACCAATAGGAAAGAACCACTTAACAAACAACATTAAGAAATAAAAATAGAATCGGGCAGCTTCCAAAGATGAGCGAACATAAGCGCATCCACCGAACGCTTAAACTTACAAGAAAGAAGCTTCAGCCGCACCTCGTTCCAAATGGTTTGAACCAGCTCTGGCACTTGCCTCTTGACCTTGGTGAATAATCGAACATTGCGCTCTTGCCAAATAAAGTAGGCACACGCAGCCATGATCAGCTTAGAAACAATGCTTTTAAATAACCTCCGCTTGGCAAATGGCTGAACAAATGAAGTAATATGACTAAAGACTGGATCAATAGAATCCATACCAGCAAATTTCTTCAATCGGTTCCAAATTTGCCGAGAGAATGAACATTCAAAAAAGAGGTGATCATGGGAATCCGGGACCAATTCACACAACGAACATACTTGAACCATATTCTGATTAACTTCTGAAACACGAATTCTGTCTTGCGTCTTCAATCTTCGCCAAAAAATCAGCCATAAATTAGTGGCATGTTTGGGAATACAAGCAGGAAACCAAACAATATCACTCCATGGGACAATCTGACTGCTGTACCGAATTGTATTCCAGACCAAAGTAACTGAAAACTCCGAGTAATTACCATCAACATCACGCCAAACAACTTTATCCGGGACATCAGACAACGTAGGCATATTCAACGCAGCAATAGCAGGATACTTCGCAATAATAGAATGCGGCCAGTTCCACGCATCATTCTGATATAGGTCACGAATGCAAGAATTAGTGTTCAAACCTGCAGCATGGATATCACGTGAAGAGACCATGTTAGACAACGGGCATTCCACGTGCCAATTGTCCGCCCACAGAAATGTAGACATACCATTGCCTACCTTATTCCAAACAAAATTACGAATTAGAGGGCGAAGTTGAAGAACCTTGCGCCAACCCCAAGACATGTTACCACGAGACGGAATGTCCCAGAAGCTTCTGCCTTTGAGCTTATAAGCTTGGACCCAGCGGACCCACAACGAATTCTTCCCAGCCAACAGCTTCCATATATGCGAAAACATTAGCGCTTGATTAAACACTTCAAGCCTACGTATGCCAAGACCACCTTCATTCTTAGGTAAACAAACAATCTCCCAAGCAATTTTAGATGCCAATCTTTGAGGGTGATGATGCTCATGGGTGGATTTACAGGGTGGAGCGCTATTTTGAGATTCATGGTATCACTCGTCGGGAACGACTTCGAGCAGCCACACTATGTTTAGAAGGAGAAGGATTAGCGTGGTATCGATGGTATGAACAACATGAACCATTTGAGTCTTGGGATCACCTAAAGGAAGAATTACTAGATCGGTTTCGGTTTACAAAAGGTGATTTATATCAGCAACTGATATATCGTACTCAACCAGTTACAACCAAGGTATCCTCAAAATCGGTTCAAAATACCCCACACTTTGAACAAAATAGTGGGAAAAGTTATACCAGTAGCGACGAGGTAAAGGAGGAGCTGAAAGACATGGGTTTTAAAGGTGTTCATGTCACAGGTTCTGATGTTGCTGATGGATATGGCGGGGAAAACCCACCACAAACAGACGTTATACTTCAGAATTTGGATTCAAAACACATTGGTGTTCCGGAATCAGAAAATAACCAAGACCACATGAACCCGAATTGGGCAGGGGACGTGCCTTCTCATGCGGAAAGGAAACAACAAATGGGTGGACAGATTTTTGGTGCAGAGTTGGAAAAACTTGCTGTTGGAATTGATTTAAGGGCTTTTGAGGCGCTTATTTGTGATCCAGGGAGAGTAGAAGAAAGAAGAACATGGAATCCCGGGATCACTTACCATCAATCACGGAAAAATTGGAATAAAAGCTGGCTGATAAATAACGTGGCCCAACTTTTTGAGGTTCGTGCTAACCGACATGCAATGAGAGTTGTTCAAAGGAGAGTTTGGGATCCTGGAATTACTCACAGCGGACATTTTCAAGGAACACCTTGAGGACAAGGTGTTTTTGCGGGCGGAGTAATGATACGACCCTGGGATTATTATTTATGGCATTATTATAAATTAAGTGTTAAAATAGTTATATTTATTAGATATGTTTTATTTAGGAAAAGATTACGATCCGACTTGTTCTACAAGAATAGTATTACTATATAGGGTGATCAGGGGTGTAATCTCATCATGCTGAATATTATTATGGATTATTGATTTCGTGTCAATTATTGGGAGAGCTTATTCGACCTCTCAAACGTCGATTATTCTATCTTTATTATTCTGTTATCTTAGTATCGATCCAGCTCTTATCAATTGGTATCAGAGCAATCGATTTTAGGGTTCTGTGAAAAAAAAAAAAAAGAAAAAAAAAGAAAAAGGAAGTGATCGTAATGGCCGCCACCATCAAGAGGGTTGAGACCATTGAAGGAGATATCGCTCAGATTAAAGAACAAATGGCTGAGGATAGGAAGAATATTGATGAAAAGTTTGTTGCTGCTAGGTTAGAATCACAAGAACAATTTGCAGCAATGGAACAGAGAATGGAAAAAATTCTAGAGGCAATTCTAAAGTCAACTGAAAGTGCAAAGGGGACAAATTCAGTGATCAAGAATACTTCAGGAATTCATCATCATGAAAGTTCATCCGAGTTATTTGCCGACCAGACGAAGGGGGTGAACAAACCAGAACAGCAGTTTGATGATCTCGGGTTCCCTTACATGACCAAAAAATTCCCTGGTCATACTCAACCAGATGACAGGAGTAAGCATACTGGAATGGATGGCATATTTTTTCAACCTGGTAATGGTAGTGGAGGAGGCAGAACTAATGGATCTGATTACCGAATGAGGAAGCTCAAGATGCCAATCTTTGAGGGTGATGATGCTCATGGGTGGATTTACAGGGTGGAGCGCTATTTTGAGATTCATGGTATCACTCGTCGGGAACGACTTCGAGCAGCCACACTATGTTTAGAAGGAGAAGGATTAGCGTGGTATCGATGGTATGAACAACATGAACCATTTGAGTCTTGGGATCACCTAAAGGAAGAATTACTAGATCGGTTTCGGTTTACAAAAGGTGATTTATATCAGCAACTGATATATCGTACTCAACCAGTTACAACCAAGGTATCCTCAAAATCGGTTCAAAATACCCCACACTTTGAACAAAATAGTGGGAAAAGTTATACCAGTAGCGACGAGGTAAAGGAGGAGCTGAAAGACATGGGTTTTAAAGGTGTTCATGTCACAGGTTCTGATGTTGCTGATGGATATGGAATCCCGGGATCACTTACCATCAATCACGGAAAAATTTCGACTACTTCATTTCGACCATTTCATGGGTTTAAACACTTCAAGCCTACGCATCACTTCATTTCGACTACTTCAGTCACATCTTATGACCATTTCATGGGTTTAAGGAGGAAGCGAATTTGTGACGCTATTTGGTCAAAATCGTTATACATTCATCGACTTAATGTTTCTCAACGTGAACCACCTACCTGAGCAACTTCACAAAGAAGACTTTAATCACTCTGCATCAGAAACAGCATATCAAGCTCTTGTGACACAACTCACGCCTTTCCTCCAATTCAATATCATCAAGTCTGACAATTCAGGGATATGCCGGTCATTTTTTCAATACACACAGAACGAGGTTAAAGACTTCCGTGATAAACTGTTGAAATTTATGACATCGGTCTCGTCTTCGATTTATGAAAGATCCAGACTTCAACAAGAGTATGATAATGGAGTGCAAGAATCTATGATGCATATGCAAGAGGAGAATGGTCATACGGCTGACAACTTGGAGCCTAACGATGGAAAGAGCACGGAATCAGGAGGACAACATGATACCAGCGGCACGTCAGGGAATGTTCACGAGATCTCTTTTGATGACATCTTACCCGTTTATGACGAAGAGCCTGCGAACATGGTACAATGTAATGTTGTTGATGATGTATATGCTGATGAAATACCGCATATTGAGCATTCTGAACCTAACTATGACAAACATGGGATGGAAAAGAGTGATAGAAATACCACTTCTGATTCATCCGATGTGAGTCATAATGGGGGAGAAAGTGTTCAAAATGCTAAACATCATGATAATTGTCTTATAATTGCTTCATTGACTGCTTCTGATTCCAAGATTAGAGAGCTCGAAACGATTGTAGCTCAAAAATCAAAAGATCTTGAGGATGCAAAATTAGAATTTTCAAAGAAAACAGAGAAATTTGAAACATATTTTGAAAAACTTGAAAAATCAAACGTTGTTACTGAAAGAAAATTGGATCAAACTGTTCTAGATTCTAAAGTTGAAAAGGATAATCTTTTGAAACAAATTAAGTTGCTTGAATCAAAGTTGGCATCCCAAGATGAATTGCTCAAAGAGAATGAGACTTTAAAGGCTCAAGTACAGGAAAAGGTCTTTGCTATAGTTGCGTTGAAAAACGAATTGAGGAAAACTAAAGGAACTAGTGTGGACACTAAGCTTGAAAAACCATCAATCTTGGGGAAACCGCCTACAAATTAGTTCGTTAGACAACCGACTGCATTTAGATCCGAGCGACCACAATCCTCGAGACCGCGGTTTGCCTCCCAAGTTGATTTGGTTCATCTTTCTAGACCAGACACTCCAGCAACTAGGTCCAATGTGACTAAGACACCTTTTGCTAGACCTAATCACATGATTGCATCTAGTCTCCCTAGACATAATCCAAAGAACACGTCTCGAACTAGTTCAAATGACGTTTACCATACATTTGGTCTAAGCGAAACTAAGAAAAAGACACAAGTAAGAGATATTAATTTCAAACCTTGTTAGATGCCTTCTAAATTACCCAACACTGCTAACCGTAGCATGTCACACCCTAGGAGCATCAATCAATCATCTAGGAGTTCTAGATCTTACTCGGACATTAAATATGCTACTTGTAAAACATGTAGGAAATGTGTCTTTAAAGCCAATCATGATTCTTGTATCAAAAAATTACTTAATGAGGTGAACTCCCGTGCTAGACTTAAAACCTGGTGGATAGCTAAAATCAAACCCACTGGTAAAATGTGGCGCCCCACTGGTAGAACTTTCACTCTTGTAGGAAACGAGTGTCCTTTAACTAGGATAGTCTCCGATTCTACTAAGACTGCTAGGGAGGAAATTGAAAAGGATGATACATCACTTAAGCCTGAACTTAAGATTTTCTATAAACGGAAACGTTTTCCAGCTAAGACAAGTGAATCATCTACTCAGGTGGCCTCTGGCACAAGGAAAGACAACTGTGAACCCCCACTTGCTTCTAAAATAGATATCGCTAACCCATTTCAAAGCATGCAAATTCCTAATGAGAATGCAGGTACCAAAGTTGATGTTCCAAAAGAATGAAGCGGTCCAATCATTGTATATCGTTCAACTAAGGACACTCTCAGAGTTTGGCTACTGAAGAAGCAGATATCGGAGAAACAAGTGTCTTAGGGGATTCACGGTTAAGCTTACCAATGCAAAAAAGGCTTACAGTCAAATCACAGTCTGTGACCCGAACTTCAGAGACGGGGAAGTTTATCTCGTCAACGATCACTTACCCTCAAAACGAGAAATTAATTTTTCTCGGACACGAGCTTATATTAAAACTATTCAATGGTTTTTAAGCTCGTGTATATGGATCCTCGTTAAATGACAGACGATGACCCGGACTTCAGAGAAAGGGAAATTTATCTACGCAACGATAACTTACCCTCAAAACGAGAAGTTAAATTTTCTCGGACACGAGCTTACATTTAAACCATTCAAAGGTTTTAAGCTTGTGTAAATGGATCCTCGCTAAATGACAGACGATGACCCGGACTTCAGAGACAGGGAAATTTATCTACGCAACGATAACTTACCCTCTTAACGAGAAATTAAATTTTCTTGGACACGAGCTTATCCTAATACCATTCAAAGGTTTTAAGCTCGTGTATAAGGCTCATCATTAAATATCAGATGATGACCTGATCTTCAAATAAAGGAAAGTTTATCGCCGATGAAAAACTTATCCTCATTAACGAGAAATTAAATTTTCTCGGACACGAGCTTACATTAAAACTATTCAAAAGTTTTAAGCTCGTGTAAATGGCGTATAATCACATTTCAGATTATGCCCCGGACCTCAAAGAAAGAAAAGTTTATCGCCGATGATAAACTTATCCTTACAATGAGAAATTAATTTTTCTCGTGCATGAGCTAATATTAAAAACATTCGATGTTTTTAAGCTCATGCACAATGACTTACAGTTAAAATATCATACTGTAACTCGGACTTCAATTTTAGGAAAGCTTATCTTTAAAGATAGCTTATCCTAGTAACGAGAAATTAATTTTTCTCGGTCATGAGCTTGTATTAAAACATTCCAAGTTTTAAGCTCATAAAGAAAAGTGTATCTTTTAAATAAGAGAACTTTTCTTCTTAACGAGAAATTCATCTTTCTCGGTCATGAGCTTTATGTTAAAACATTCAAAATTTTCAAGCTCATGAAAACGACTTTCAAGTAAATGTCAACTTAGAAATCGTTCTTCAATTAAAAGGAAAGTTTATCGCCGATGATAAACTTAACCTTACAACGAGAAATTAATTTTTCTCGGGCATGAGCTAATATTAAAAACATTCTAAGTTTTTAAGCTCATGCACAATGACTTACAGTTAAATATCAGACTATAACTTGGACTTCATATTTAGGAAAGCTTATCTTTAAAGATAAGTTATCCTCGTAACGGGAAGTTCATTTTTGTCGGTCATGAGCTTGTATTAAAACATTCCAAGTTTTAAGCTCATAAAGGAAATTGTATCTTTTAAATAAGAGAACTTTTCTTCATAACGAGAAATTCACCTTTCTCGGTCATGAGCTTTACGTTAAAATATTCAAAAGTTTTGCAAGCTCATGAAAACGACTTCTAAGTAAATGTCAGCTTAGAACTCGTTCTTCAGTTAGAAGGAAAGTTTATCGCCGATGTTAAACTTATCCATCACAACGGGAAGTTTACAACTTCTCGGACTTGAGCTCGTTTTATTAGATATTCAACATCTTAAGCTCAAGTAATTGGTTTTCAAAACTTTGAACACAATTTTTCAAGAATTTCTCAAAAGGTTTTTCTAAATCTTTCAAAATTGTGTGTTCAAAAATGTTTTGATAAAATGAGCATGTCTTCTGGAATCGATAATATTTACGATACTAGAAATGTCATTCAATAATGACACGGGGTTGTAAATAAAGTTCGAGCAGAAGTTCAAACGTTTTAAAACATGCTCAAAATGGTTTGCTATTATTTCAGATACTAACCCGCTTTTCATACTCAAGTCAAGAATTTCACCGGAAAGCTTTGACTCAACAACGAGAATTAATTTTCTCGGGCATGGCTAATGTTAGCCTCAAAATATTGAGTCAAACAAGAATGCTCGGTCATAGGTTATTATTGTAACATTAATTAGAACGTTGTAATAGGTAGTTAATTAGTCGTGGTTTACGTGCTTGGATTTAAACTAATTAAAGTCCAAAAGACAAGTCCGGCCCAATATATAGCCCATTAAAGCCCGCATGTGGGTGGACTATATATACTACCCTCCTAGCATGTTAGGAGGGTTGGTTGTTCACTTTATTCTTTCTTAATCTAATATTCACCAAGTTAATCATCTCCTTCTCTCTACTTTCTCTCACTAGTTTCTCTCTCTAGGAATCCGTCTCTTTTAATCTATTTTCTATCTATAACCATATAAATATATGGGACAACATTTGGTATCAATCGCCATGGGGTAGATACGTGATTGGTTTTGATTTTTCTATTGTGTTCGTGAGTTTTTCTTCATATTAATGCTCGAATCATCAAATTTTTTGTGTTTTTGTGGTGTTAGTGAGTAGACAAAGCATCTACATAGGCGGGGTAGTGATTTGGGTTACTTAGATCGGTTAAAAACACGAAATTTGGTGGTGTTTGGCATGATTTTTGGTATGAAATCATGTATTTCATAAGTGTTCATCCTTGTTCCTATTTTTTAGGAAAATCTGTTACAAATTCACAACTTTGCCTGAATTGCGAAATTGAATTCCTTCAAAAAATTGCGAAATTGTGTTAGTAAAAGAATTGCGGAATTGTACTTTGACAGAATTGCGAAATTATACAAGAATTGCGAAATTGAATTCGTGAATTGCGGATTTGAACATTGTGGAATTGCGAAATCTTGCACTCAATTGTGGAATCTTGCCAAAATTGCGAAATCTTGCACTCAATTGCAGAATCTTGCCAAAATTGCGAAATCTTGCACTCAATTGCAGAATCTTGCCAAAATTGCGAAATCTTGCACTCAATTGCGGAATTATACCATTTGCACATTGCGGAGTTATTCATCGTAATCAGTATTTTTGACTGAAGCATTTTCAGACTTAGCCACTATCTAGACTAGGTTCGGAACATCGTTTCCAAAAATAAAAAAAATAAAAATAAAAATTTCGACCATTTGGCGTGAAAACCATTGTAAAATTTATTTTTTCCTAGACCATTTTAGGCCATTTAAGCTTCGATTTAAAATTTTGGCGATGCGAAAAATTTTTCGACCAAAAATTCAAATTTTCTGACCAAAATTCAAATTTTTAGGCCAAATTTCAAATTTTTTTGGTTTTATTTTTCATTAAAATTTTCATTTTTTAAAATTTTTCCCTACTAGTTATTGGCTATTTCTAACTCATATTCAAAATTTGGTGATTCATAATTTTTCGGTTTACCGTTTTATCGGACAGAGAATTTATTGTCAGACTGAAGAAAAATCGCAATTTTCAGAATTTAAACCACAACCCAATCACACCATATCTACTTAAGATCCAAAGTCAATTCATCAACTGTGTCACCCATTATGGATTCCCTAACACAAGATGTGCATGCACTCAAATCCAAAATGTCGATTGCAAAAGAACGATGCATGACACACTTTAGATCACTCCAGTCACACCTTCAAGTTCTTTCAAATGACGATTTAAAAGGCACTCGCGTCGAACTTGGATTCAAACAGGTATTCATGTCACTAACTGGTAAAGATGTTGAGACATTCAGAAGCACAATGCTACTCAATGTAGATCACCTTGAACAACAACTTGCCAACGATGAATTTCAAGAGGTTGAATCCATAGATGTCGTTTTGGTTATCGAAAATCAGTTTCAGCAATTCCTTGATACACAGGTCTCTGTACATTATGATCGAGAATTCATAAACCGATACTTCTTTGAATTTACTCGGTTAGAAGTTCAAGAATTGGAGGAGATATTTCTTCAACACATGAGTGACATACGGAAGTCCATTGCTGAAAGAACACGTCATAAACTACAAGTTGAAAGAAGGGTGAATAACAGATTCATGCAGAAGAAAGAGAGCAATGTCGATGATGGTCAAACATTGGATGATTGTTCGATTGTCACAGAAAGGAGCGGGATAGAATCAGAGAAGCAGCATACCATCAACAACTCAGGGAATGATCAAGCAACCGATGATGCAGATATCAGACCCATATATGACGAGGAGCCAATGGCTGAGGTAAAATTAAATGTTGTGTATGATGATCATCTATATATTGATTCTAAGATTCATGAGCTTGAAACTATGTTAGCTCAAAAGACAAAAGATTTTGAGGACGCCAAACTCGAGTTTTCGAAGAAAAATGACAAATTTGAAGCTTATTTTGAAAAACTTGAAAAAGCAAACGTTGTTCTTGATTAAAAACTGGATCGTAAGATTCAAGATTCTAATGCCGAAAAAGAACATTTTGTGAAACAAATAAATTTGTTAGAATCAAAGTTGGCTTCTCAAAATCCAAGTCCTCCGCCTGCTTCATTAAGTGAAATATCTGTGCAACTATCGACACTGTAGATAGTAATGACGCGAATACTGATAACGGCATATCTGATAATATGAACATTAAGTTAGAACAACGTGTCGCTCAATTACTTCTACAAAATGAGCAATTGAAAGCTCAGATTCAGGAAAAGGTTTTTGCATTAACAGCGGTGAAAAATGAATTAAGAAAGCTAAAAGGAAATAGTGTGGATACTAAGTTAGCAAATCAGTCAATGTTGGGTAAACCTCCTACTCAACCATTCAGAAACCGCTCTGTTGCTAGACAACCGAATGCGTTTAAATCTAATCAACCCAAAACATCAAACTCGAGGTTTGCATCCCAAGTTGACGTGCGCTGCACTTTGCCAAAAACTGTCACTCCACAATCTAGATACTCCTTAAGATATTCTGCCTATGCAAAACCCAATCACATGAATGCTCCAAGCAACTCTAGCAATAGCCCCAAGAACATGCCTAGGCGAAGTTCAAATGACACGGGTCACAAAAGCTATCTAGAGGATGCTAAGATAAAGACACAAGAAAGAGATAGGACCCAACCGAAACCTAGGAGTTCTAATCACACATCTAGGAATTCTAGACCCTTCTATGATGTGCCCAAATCAGCCTATCCTAGGAACACTAGATCCTTCTCATATGCTAAGAACTTTGTTTGCACGAAATGTAACAAATGCGTGTTTAATGCCATTCATGATGATTGCATCACAAAAGTCCTGAACAAGGTGAACCAAACAGCTAGAGCATCTCAAAGATGGAACCATATAGGAAATAGTTTTTCTCCAATTAAGTCTTCCGCTGTGCATGAGAAAACTACGTTTCCTAGACCTTGTATTCAGTGGATACCAACGGGTAAAATCTTCAAAACAATTGGTCTTAAATGGGTTCCTACTGGAAAAATATTTCCAACTAGCACGACAAAGGTTCAATGTGAACCCCCACATGGTTCTCACAAAGATATCACTAACAAATATGCAAGCATACAAACTACTGATGAAAGTGTAGGTAATCAAGTAAAGGTTCAACAAGAACATAAAGGTTTTCCTTATTCATACCGTTCAACAAAAGACACTCTCAGAGTTTGGTTGCTGAAGAAACAAATATCAGAGAAATATGTGTCTCAGGGGTTTCACAAGTAAGCAACACAATGGAACTTGAACAAAACAGTTTAAGTCCCGATCCACAACGAAAAACGACTTCCATTCACAACCGCACGGAACTCGGAACTCAAGACCACAACAATAAACCGTCAAGTTCAACGCTGGTTCCAGAAAATATTCTTAGAGTTGATATGACAGTCAACACGACAATTGAAGCATTGGAAATGTTATATGGACCAATGTATGATGAATATTTCACGTGGGAGAAACAAGTTGTATCGAAGTCTTCTGCTGTCACTCATGATAAGAATGATGATACCGATCATCGTCAACAAAAGGATACAACTTCATCTACTTCAACTCCGGTTGCTGCAGAGTTACTTCCTCAGAATATCACTTCAACAATCGATCCTACAACATCTACAACTACTGTCATTGCTCCAGAGAACACAAATCAAAACTGGAGAGTCTTCTACTCGCCATGTTGATTCGTCAAATATGTATACATTATACCAACGACATCCTTCAACACATCATTGGACCCGAGATCATTCTTTTGTTCATGTAATTGGAAACCCTTCACAGCCCGTTCGCACAAGAAGACAGCTTAACACCGATGACGATGTTTGTATGTTCGCACTCGCCGTGAGTTCAGCTGAACCGAAAAACATCAAAGAAGCCATGGATGATCACGCTTGGATTGAATCGATGACGGATGAACTTCAACAATTTGAAAGACTTAAAGTCTGGGAACTTGTTGACATACCATACGATGTAAGACCATTAAATCTTCGATGGATCTGGAAAAACAAGATGGATGAAGAGAACACGATCATCAAGAATAAATCTAGGCTAGTGGCTAAGGGGTATGGACAGAAAGAGGGTATTGATTTTGAAGAATCATTTGCACCAGTAGCTCGAATGGAAGCGGTCAGGATTTTTCTTGCTTATGCTGCACATAAGGGATTCATTGTCTACCAAATGGACGTAAAGACGGCGTTTCTTAACGCTCCTTTGAAGGGAGAAGTCTATGTCACGGAGCCAGAAGGATTCGTCAGTCCTCATTATCCTGACAAGGTGTATCGTCTCAACAAAGCACTATATGGACTCAAGCAAGCTCCAAGGGCGTGGTACGACGAGCTCTCGAAATTTCTGGTCTCCAAAGGTTTCTCAAAAGGTTCCATTGATTTAACTTTGTTCACTTATAAATATGGGGATGACATTTTACTTGTGTAGATTTATGTTGATGACATTATTTTCGGGTCTACAAACCCAAAACTTTCAAAATCTTTTGAAAAAGTAATGCACAACAGATTTGAAATGTCTATGATGGGCGAACTAAAATTCTTTCTAGGAATTCAAGTTCACCAATCCCCTAGTGGTATCTTCATTAACCAAGCTAAATATTGTCAAGAGATAATCAAAAAGCATGGTATGACCTCATGTGACCCCGTTGGGACACCATTGTCAACCACATCCCTAGATGCTGATTTAGAGGGAGATGTCACAGATCAAACGAGATATCGTTCCATGAGCGGCTCCCTCATGTACTTGACAGCAAGCAGACCTGATATTCATTATGCTACATGTTATTGTGCACGATATCAAGCAAGACCCACTAAAAAGCACCTCAAGGAGGTTAAACGGATCTTTCGATACCTTAAGAATACCATTCACATGGGACTCTGGTATCCGAGGGAAATCGGTTTCTTTCTAACGGCCTATTCAGATTCTGATCATGCAGGGTGTCTTGATACACGTACAAGTACTTCTGGTGGTGCACAATTTCTAGGTCAAGATAAGCTTGTGGGATGGTCTTCCAAGAAGCAGGATTGACGTCACTTTCATCAGCCGAAGTGGAGTATGTGTCTCTATGCGTGTTGTGGTCAAGTTCTTTGGATGAGAACTCATGGATTATGGCTTCTACTTTGATAAAGTACCTATGTACTGTGACTCAAAGTCGGCCATAGCCATCTCCTGCAATCCGGTGCAGCATTCCCGCACGAAGCACATCGATGTCAGATACCACTTCATTAAGGAACAAGTTGAAAAGGGTATTGTTGAATTATACTTTGTTGGAACTGATTACCAATTAGCTGACTTGTTTACAAAAGCTCTTTCGAAAGAGAGGTTTGCGTATCTTGTTAGGCAAATTGGTATGAGATGTTTGACTCCAGCAGAAATGGAGATTATAGCAAAGAAGCCTGCTTGATTCATCAATCAAACATCTACCTATAAATATTAATGAAAAAGCAAAATACAAAATTAAAAAATCTTTGATAATCCAAAAATATTATTCTCGACATGTCTTTCAGTATCGATAATATGGACGTACCTAGAAATGTCGCTCAATAACGACACGGGTGTGTACATAAATCTCGAATGAAAGTTATAAATATTTTTCAAAACATGTCATTTCTATCTTTTCTAAAGGAAATTGTCTATTGGACAATATTTCCAACAACGGGTAGAGCAATCTATCTTGCGTTGAGCTTGTCACAAAACATTCAACGTTTTGAGCTCAACACAATGGCTTGTAATTACTTTCAGATTGCAACCCGGAACTATATTCACAGGGGAGTGTACGATTTTGTGCTCTTACCCTTAGCAAAAGAAGTTAAATCTTCTTACACTTGAGTGGATCCGTCAAGACATTCAAAGTCTATGAACTCAAGTTTATGCTTTAGAAAAACTTTTTCGTCAAAAAGAATTGATTTTTCAAAAAGCGTTGAACACAATTTTTTCACGAATTTTTCAATGATATTCAAAATCTTTCATAAATTGTGTTCAACAACTCATATCCTCAAAAGTTTAATGTGGATCAAATCCTCGAAATGACAACTCCATTGGATCAATTTTTGAGGGGGAGCTTTCAAAAATTCATGCTAAGTTTGACACATTTTTTTCCCGAAGATTTTTAAGACTATTTTTCAAAATATATTTTAATCAAATTTGGTATCTCTAATATCAAAAGATTTTATATATTAGAGATAGGGGAGAAAATGTGATTAAAATGTGATCAATAGACTCAAGCACTTTAACTCTTACCCACATGTGCAAAATGTCTACTTAAATTCTTTCGCATTTCAATGCACATATGAAGGGGGAGATTTTTGAAACGACAAAACTAGCAAGGTGTTAAATATTTTTCAAACACTTTGTTAGAATTTAAAGTGATTTTCATGGTTACGATCAAATACCCACAACATCTTTAATTCACGGCGTTATTGGTGTCAAAAGGGTGGTTAGGTTAAGTCCTATGATCCAACCAGAACCAGAGGGATCTTCCCAGGGACAATCCAATAGATTATTAGAAGTCCTTAGGAAAGATGGAGTAGAATGTGAACGAAGATGAATGCCGACTAAGTACTAATGATAGCACTGGAACAATCACAACAAGGTGCTATTAATGATGTCTTGGTAAGCATTGAAGGGGTTGAAGAATGAAAAATATATGTAAGGATAAAGGATCTAAAGAAAGGAGCCCTCCATACAACTTAGGCAGAAACCGGGTCAACACATCATGAAGACAACTCATCATGGACCCAGTGATGCGAAGCACAACCTTTTTCTAGCTACTCAGGCTTCTCTCAAAAGAAGTTTGTTTTATTTTCACGGAGATCAACACGACTTATATTGACTTTCTCACTCCGAGATAGTTGATATTGAATAGGTGGCATTTGCTCCAGCCTCCAACCACTAAAAAGTGCACAAATCGAGTCTAGAGGCAAGAGATCAATCAAATCTCGTTAGGACACACGGATGAAGATCAAGAGAGTCCTACGCTATATCCTTGTGATATTGCTAGAACACTCAGAGTGATACTACTTAGTATTCACAATGATGAGTGGAAATCCTTCTAGTGTTAACATCAAACAGCACTGCGGTAGGTCATATGCAAGATTCTTTATGAATTGAACATATGTAAAACTGAAAAGCAATAGTGGTTTGATTCGGAACTGATTCAAACTCGTTTCAGGTTTCTATGCAATATCTTTATGGTCTTGCCAGAACATTCAGAGTGATATTCATTAATATTCACAGTGACGAATGGAAATCCTTCTAGCGTCAACATCAAACAGCGCCACGGTAGGTAACTTGTGAGATTCTTATGAATCAAACTTGTGTCAACTGGAAAGCAACAATGGTAAGATTCTTAACGAATCAAACTTGTTCCAGGAATTTGAATTGACGACTTTAATGAAGCGGATATTTATCCAATTGATTCACTCTTTATGTTTGCAGTCTTGCTTTGAGACGGTCGAGTAAAGAGAACGGCTAGTACAGCCGCGAAACCCTATCAAGGAGATTCTTAATTGAATCTACCTAATCATAGGTACGGTATTTAATATCGTATAATGGTCTTCACCGACCGGAGGTAAAACGCTACCGATTTAGGACGAATGTCAAAGCCATTCAGTCATGGTGTACTCAGCAAAGTCAAAGATTCAAAACCACATATTCATGCCCAAAGACTTATTCAAAAATTAATAGTGTGAGCATGTGGATAAAGACACAAGATCGCAAGATGGCAAAGACAAGTCAAGAATGATTTGAAGATCTCAAGATAAAAGACTAAGTCGAAAGACAATGACAAAGGCTCGAAGATCACAACATGAAGGAACAAGACTACTGTTACACGTTCAAGACTCATTTATGACGAGATTAGTAATTTCCATTGATCTCCAAATATCAAAAGGGTATGACCTCACATTGGGGTAGATTGTTAGCCTCAAAATATTGAGTCAAACAAGAATGCTCGGTCATAGGTTATTATTGTAACATTAATTAGAACATTGTAATAGGTGGTTAATTAGTCGTGGTTTACGGGCTTGGATTTAAACTAATTAAAGTCCAAAAGACAAGCCCGACCCAATATATAGCCCATTAAAGCCAGCATGTGGGTGGACTATATATACTACCCTCCTAGCATGTTAGGAGGGTTGGTTGTTCACTTTATTCTTTCTTAATCTAATATTCACCAAGTTAATCATCACCTTCTCTCTACTTTCTCTCACTACTTTCTCTCTCTAGGAATCCATCTCTTTTCATCTATTTTCTATTTATAATCATCTAAATATATGGGACAACAACTTACTTTATAACCATGTAAGGGATTGTGTTTACGTAATAACACAATCTAACACGAATTTATGTACGTGTCAGTGCATTTATTTGTTAAAACAAGAGAAATCTTGTTTTTATGAAGTTATCATCTCCACCAACGGTAGCAATTTACAATTGATATCTACATACTCGACGATGCGACTACTCAAACGGTGACTACAACTCTTTCAATAGAACACGGGTCAACAATTGAGGGGGAGCAATTGTCCAGCATTCAGAATCCTTTATGCCGAGAGTGCCAAGTTCACATATTGGTATCAAGACAACGATATCAATCATACACATGGAGTCAAGAGATAACTTCAGACGTGACGAGGTGACCAACATTCGTGAACAAGAACTATGTGAATCTTTCATATGATGTTCTCCATCATTCAGGTCCAACCTCATAAATTGCTAATCTTGTGAATACATTATCATATATGATCTTTGCACGTGATAAATACCTTACACTTGTGTTTAAAAGGTATTTAATTTACGTTTTAAGTACACCCTCATTTATTTGAGGGGGAGCTTGTGTAATTCATGAAGATAATTGGATTTTCATTTTTCTTCCCAAATTTTCTTAAAATGCTATTAAATCAATTGATATTAAAAACATCGATTGGGTTAATATTTTTAATATGGGGGAGAAAATTTGATTTAATATGTGAAATGATTAATCACAAATGGTTTGACTTGACGTGCTAGCTCATCCCGACATGTGCGAAATGTTTTCGGATATCGTGGCATATGTTAAGGGGGAGCAAAATAGATTTGTACTTCAAAATGGATTTCATGGTGATTTATACTTACCCGCAACCCATTTATTTCACAACGATGAAAATTGTGGTGACATAAGGATGGTAGGATAGGTTAAAGTCCAATGATTCCTCTAGAACCGGAGGAATCTTCCCAAGGACATTCCATAGCTAGAAATAGTAGTCCTTAGGAAAGATGGAGAAAGATTATGAACGTAGCTGAATGTCGACCAAGTATTTAAGTTAGCACTGGAACAATCACAACAAGGTGCTAGTGATGACGTATTGGTAAGCATTAAAGGGGTTGAAGAATGAAAAAGAATTGTAAAGATAAAGGGTGTAAAGAAAGAAGCCCTCCTTACAACCTTAGTTAGAAACCGGGTCAATACATATGCTATTGAGATCATTTTTTTTAATGATGCTTGATATTGAAGACATACATCATGGACCCAATGATGCTATGCACAACCCATCCCAGCTAACTCAGATATCTCTCAAAAGATATTTGTTTTAATCACACGGAGACAACGCATTATGTATTGATTTATTCACTCCGAATAAATTGGTATTGAAATGGTGGCACTCCTCTCCAGCCTCCGATCACTAAAATCCAAAATGCACGATTGAGTGTAGAGCCATTTGAGATCATCAAATATCTCATTAGGACACACTTTCATAATTCCTTGCTTCTTCACACACTGTGAAAAGTAAGAAAGATCTTAAGAGTCCTACGCAAAATCTTCATGATCTTGCCTGAACATCTGAGTAATACGAAAGTATTTACAATAAAGGTGGAAATCCTTCTTTAGCGAATATCAAAAAGCTCATGGTAGTTGACTTGTGTGATTATTTATGAATCAAACTTGTGATAACTGGAAAGCAACAGTGGTTTAATTCTTAATTGAATTTAAACACGTTCCAGGCCTCTACACAATATCTTAGTGATCTTGCCAGAACACTCAGAGTGATACTTTAGTGTTCACAGTGATGAGTGGAAATCCTTCTAGTGTTTTTTTTTTTTTGGTAAAGGGTTTAAACCCGGTAAATATATTAACCAAAAAAACATTTAAGTACAAATGGAATGTGGCTGAGATACCACATTAACCTCAAGCAAAAAACTTGATAAACTAGTGTGTATGACATGCCATAACCACACAACACCTATCAACCAAAACAAAAACAAGAGCCTCTATATTTCTTGAACCACCAATGAGGAATAACCAGCAAGAGGAAGTCTTGGAATAGGGCAAACATCCCGCCACTCCACCAGCAACACAAAGGAAGCAAATTCTAGTGTTAACATCAAACAGCACTTGGTAGGTAACTTGCAAGATTCTATACGAATCAAGCTCGTGACAACTAGAAAGCAATGATGGTGCGGTTCTTAATTGAATTTCACTTGTTCCAGGAATATGAATTGACGGCTTCAAATCATGCGGATATTATTATCCAAATGATTCACTCTTTATGTTTGCAGTCAGCTTTGGACGGTCGAATAAAGAGAACGGGTTTACCAGCGAAATCTTGTCAATGAGGTTCTTAATTGAAAATACCTGCCACAAGTACGATATTTCATATCGTCCAACGGTCTTCAACGACCGGAGGTAAAATGCTACCGAATTAGAATGAAATGTTCAAAGCCATTTCATCCGTGTAAATGTTTTGTTGCTAACTGTCTGATGCAGCGTAACAAGAAGGTGGCATTGCGGTGTACAATCAAGAAGAAGTCGTAAACACATGCTTATGCTTTCTGCACTTAATGCTTCAACAAATTCAAGAAATCCTAAAAGTCAAGTCTTCCGCTGTATCAAACTCTGAAGCTTTCAAGAATTTATAAAAGTATAAGTATGTAGAACATGAAGTCACGAAGAGGCAAATATCACAAGTGATGAATGCACAAGGTCAAGGCAAGAAAACATGTTCAAGACTAAAGTCAAAGATCTCATCAGCATATTCACAAGAACAAGATCGAAGACTCAAGCATAGTATGCTAGGTTTAAGATTTGGTAAAATGGTGTGACCTCCCTTATGGGGAGATTGTTGGAAATACGTTTTTCCAAGGAAAGTCTTGGTCACATCATTATTAGCATAGATCACGAGCTATAGACTTTTTAGGACATTGTAACTTGGAGTAACCTCCCTTTGGGGGAGATTGTTGGAAATACATTTTTACGTATTTAGAAAGGATTGGTCACTCCAATGATATATTCAAGTATTGGTCGTGATCCATTAAGTATACATATAGCCCATATAGCCCACATGTAGGGTGGGCTATATATACCCCCTCCTAGCATGTTAGGAGGGGTTGGTCATTTTGTGTTTTCACTTTTCATTTAATAAACACA
Source organism: Glebionis coronaria (assembly GCA_025667525.1). NCBI lineage: Eukaryota > Viridiplantae > Streptophyta > Magnoliopsida > Asterales > Asteraceae > Glebionis > Glebionis coronaria. The sequence continues at coordinate 341,707,873 of CM046877.1, forward strand.
TCTTTCTCTCTCTACCTCTCCTTTCTCTCTTCTTTCTCTCTCTAGTTCTTTCTTTTCTATTCCATTCATTAGATAATTCAAACATTGCCTAAATCCTAAGAAATTATGGACCCACACACTTATATCTAATAATAACAAGACCAAAACTGTTGATACAAAAGTTGGGTGATCCTTGCTAGACCCGAATTAGGCTTAATTTGGGTTGGCTGGACTCCGGCTCCTACACCAAGTGAATTATCTGGTTGGGATCCTGCATACTAAACAACACGTGTTAGGCTTACCGTGGGAATGTTTCCTACGATTAGACTCCGGCGTGAGAGTAAGTAATCGGTTAGGGTTATAGGAATCGGATGAGAGTTGAAAGTGTGTAGAATGTAATACCTTTGTGGAACCCTTGGGGGTTCCTTATATAGGCAGTGAAACCCTAATGGGCTGTCACTGATACTTCGGCCCCAAGGAAAGGATAATCACCAGATTTAGATTGATTGTTATCTACTAATTATGGTGAGTGAATATCCTCCCCTTCGGGACAAATCCTAATCACAGTAGGAGCATGATTATGTCTAACCCTGCACCAGGCATGCCGGGCCGTGGGCCGCACACGTGTGTGCGGTTACTGTTGATCCAAGCCCATAAGCTTAAATAACATTATTCCCACCCATTCGTGATGGGTCGGATACGGGGAGTACCCGTGGGCCGGGTTCATGACCCGGCTGGGGACTATACGTCATCATGTCCCCCCAGTCTAGTTGTTACAGCCGTAGGCGTAACCTCTCAACTATCAAGAAGCTCCCCGGACGTACCAAGAAAGATCCTTTAGGGAATGATAGGTTTATCAAAAATTCGTCTTGGCCGCACGTAGCTGCCTGATTTAGGAATTTATTCCAATGGTACCTCAGCCGCACGTGACGACCGAGACGAATTAAATGTATCATTGAATTTGGTCTTATGTAAGACCGCATATCCCGACACAATTGATTGTTCACCTACCAATTGACTAACAAAGTGCAAACAGTCAGAACCTCGAGCGGCGTAAACTACTGAGTCAGAAGTGACCCGTGGGTCCCACCTGACCTTTCACTTGCCACTTACACCCTAACCACACGATTGAGGATAGTGGCAAACACGTGCCATGCATCCAACATACCATGACTCACAAGGCAACCCTATAAATAAGTTACCCCTACGGCTGTGTATAACACACAGTCTTTTTCTTCATTTTTGCCATTAAAGCTTTCCTCATTAGCACCACTTTCTCATGCACGGATCCCTTCCTTCGTAGGTTAGAATAACACGCCCTTAACTTTTTTAATTTAGTAATGGCCCAAAGAAACAACCCCTCCATCAGATCCATGCTCAATGTAATGACCCAGGATCAATTAGATCACTTTTGTACTGATTACTTCATTCCCAGCAACCTACACCCCTCTCTCCCTGGTGCAGGGGACCTCATAACTGAGGCTCCTCAGGGAAAGATTGGCCTATATACTCGCCTTTTTGATGCGGCCAACTACCGCATTCCTTTCACCCGTTTCCTTGTAGATCTCTTAGGATATTATGATGTACATATTAGCCAACTACACTGTATATGCGCATGCAAGGTCAGCCAGTTTGAAATCCTGTGGTCGCGTTAGAAGAATCCCTCCAACCGTAGAACTATTCCGGCTATTTTACACCCCTAGTTTAGTAAATGGCTGGCTATCCTTTAAGAAACGATCTCCAAACAGCCCCATGTCCCATAATAAGGCCATGGACTCACTGAAAAACTGGTACGACCATTACTTTTTCATTTACTCAATAGTGTGGTCGGCCGATTATGTCTTCAAACATAGGTTATCTCCTGACCCTCCTCCGCACGCCAGTACATATAACCCCCAACATTCCCAAGAAATAGATAGGAATAGAATAGGGTTCCATAGAAACCTTCCCGAATCATTCCTCTGTTTGCTAGGGATTAGCCGCAATTACTTCGGCTCGTCCAACAGATATCATGTGTCTTGGAGGAGACATGTTGAAGGTAGGCATAGCATCCGCACATGAAAGACGTACATACATTTATATGCTATAACTAATATACTTCATTTATTTTGGTAGAAATGAACTTCTTTGGAATCCTTCATCAAGGTGATCCAAAGCTTATACCAGAGGGATCCCGTCCCAGACGTGAGAACGAGCTACCCCTCCTTGAGCACACCCGAAACGTGACAGTTGCCCTGGAAGCTGTACCGGATCCCCTTTCAGACGAAGAGGAAACAACACTCCTGAGAACCCCCGTGGATTTCGACAACGAGGATGGTGATCACATGATGCTTGAAGATGAAGCCGGGCCCTCCTCGCCGCCTAAGACTGCTACCCCCACACACGGGGAAGAGCAAGGTGACAACATTGACGAGGAGGAAATGCAACAAGTAGATGAAGAAGATGAAGAAGAAGCCCAGCCCGCCCCGAAGCGTACCCGCAGGAAGAACAAGCGGGTGAGAAGAGTTGCCCAGGCTGAGGTTGGGGAACACAATGCCCCACCAAACAAACTGCGCGAGGATCTTAATAACTGCATCCCCCCTGGGTTGGTACGAGATGTGAATGCACTAAACCATGCGGATCTGGTGGATGAATACAACGGCGCCTTGGTTCATCAGATGGCCATGGGCACCTCTATGAGAGTAAGATTTGAAGCTGCTTTAGAGCATGTGGAGTCCCTGAAGAGGAAGGTTGGTCAAAGAGAGAGAATGATTGAAGAAAATGAGGCCCAGATTGCCACCCTCCAGTCCCAGCTTGCTACTGCCGAGGCGACTGTAAAAGAACAATCGGCCCATGCCAATGCTCATGACCAACATGTAGCCGAGCACGAGACTAAACTTGAGGCTGCAATAGCCAAGGTATGTATCCGCACCACATCACCCCTACGCCATAATAGCAACCCTTCTAATACTTGATGTATCATATACAGGTGACCGCGACAGAAGCTTCAGCTAAGTCCTCCTCCGACCAAGTATCCATACTCACAAAGAAGCTTGAGGATGCCCATGCACTGATCTAGGGTGGGGAGAAACTAAAAGAGGAGCTTGCTCATGAGAGGGCCACGACCGAACAATTGAGGGAGGCGTCCACCCAAAAAGATGTGCTAGCGAATGCCCTTATAACTGAGCGTGACGGTGTGCTATACCCCCAACTACTAGCAGCCATTGCCGGCCGTAGGTGGATGGTGGGTCACGGGATGCGTTTAGCCGTTACCAAGGTGCTGGAAGCCCCCAAATTTGTTCAGCAATTTGCAGACCTCGTGTCAGATGGCATCGACCTCGATCGTCACGAAGGAATGGTCATTGCCGCAGAGCTAATAAGGAAGAAGCAAAACTTCACAAAGCATGCCTTCTTCAACACCGGAGCTGCTGACAAGATGACTGCTTCTATGGCCGCAATGCGAGATCTCCACTACCCATTCTTGGTCGAGCTGGAAGCCACAAAAGATGCATCTGATATGGAGATTATGGAAAAACTAAGTCTTGGTGCATTTTCTCAGGATGAGGGACATTCCCGGGCTCCCTTCACTCCCTCACCCAGCCACCTCACTCTTCCCATTTATGAAGATGTGACTAGAATCGTGGTTGGTGAACAACCATTAAGCGAGGTGTTGGAGATGAATGCGGCTCAAGCTTTGGAGCCGAAGGAACGCGATGAGATATTGTCTTGTCTGGCTGGGGAGCAATGGGAGATAGGTAGGTTTCTCCCCCCCCCCCCCCCCCCATGTAGGGTGCTCCTTGATTTGTTATATATTTTGGATACTTTAGTCTGTAACCTAAAATATTTGTCCGTGGTGTCCACGGCATTTACTGATGTGTAAATATTTGGCATAATATGTATAAGTCCGTGGTAGTCACGGCAATTTTGTTAATTTGGAAACTTTGCTTGTATTATTTATTTAGATAGCATGTATGTGTGTCGCGTGACGTGTCACGTCTTACCTAGAATAAAACCAAGTCTATATTTTACTAGACATGCGGCGTGCGTCTTTATCATGCAAAGCACTACGTGAGTGCGGCATATGGAAACTTATCACAACGTCTCGTGAGTAAGGTGTCTAGTAAGGATACATGATCCGCGTCACTGGGGTTGCATCCCTCTTATGTGACAAGTTGAATTATTAGGTTCACTAAATCATCTTACCCCGCCTGGAGGCGTATAGTTCATGTACGGTTACTGAATGAATGCATATGAATGGCACATTATAATAATAACAACTAAATCCATATGACTAATAGAATCTAAAGAATAAAAACAATTTGCACAAAAACGAGTCGTGGAGCGAGCTAGGCACCACGACATTTTATTAGAACGTTTACGTTTTTTGTTTTCACAAGAATGGGAAATCCTAAAAACAAAAAGAACCTAGAAAAGCAAAAGAAACAAAACAAAGAGAACACATGGATCTTCATTAAAGACAGATATAGCGAAGTGTCCATGCGGAAGCCGTAGCTTTCAAAGATAGCACCTTTTGAGATTAGAGATATTCCATGTGCGTTCCAGATCGCGGCCATCCATGTCACGTAACTTGTACGTGCCCCGTCCTAAGGCTTCCGTGACCTCATACGGTCCTTCCCACTTAGGGCCCAGCTTTCCTGTATTCTCTGCTCGACTTGCCTCGTTAGCATGATAGACATAATCTCCCGGTCGAAAAGAAACACCTTTAACCTTGGCGTCATAATAAGCCTTCATCCGAGACTTGGACTTGGCCTCATTAATAGCCGCTATCTCCCTTTTCTCCTCCAACAAATCCAGATTGATCCAGAGTTGCTCGTCGTTAGTGACGACATTAACCTCCGCCGTGCGGATGGTAGGCATTCCTATTTCTGCTGGTATAACAGCTTCAGTGTCGTAGGCCAATGCGAATAGGGTGTCCCCGTTGGCTGTTTTGATCATAGTCCTATGTGCCCATAGAACATGTGGCAGTTCATCCACCCATTTGGCACTTCGTTCCTCCAGGCGTGCCTTGATGCCTTCACCCAAGCTTCTATTTGCTCGCTCCACAAGACCATTTGTCTGCGGGTGTTTAACAGATGCGAAGCGCCATTTGATATTCAATGCCGCGCACCAGTCCTTGAATGGATTATCCGCGAACTGCTTCCCGTTGTCCGAGATGATTTCTCCTGGTAAGCCAAAACGACACACAATGTTCTCCCAAACAAACTTTTTAACTTGTTTGCCTGTGATGGATTTGACTGCCTTGGCCTCCATCCAGTGTGTGAAGTAGTCCATTGCGACAATCAAGAACTTAACCCCCCCCCCCCCCCCTCGCAGTTACGGGAAAAGGTCCTGCAATATCGATCCCCCACTTATAGAATGGCCATGGGGATGTAATGGGTGTAAGTTCCTGCTGTGGATGTCGTGGTACTGGTCTGTGCACTTGGTAATCACTGCACTTGCGAATCATGTCGCGTGCATCCCTATGCATAGTAGGCCAATAATATCCTATGCGTAGGGCTCGGGCCACTACGGTTTGGGGACCCGTGTGCATGCCGCATAACCCTTCATGTATCTCACTGATCACATAAGTAGCCTGGCGTGGCCCAACACACCGCAACCACGGCTGCAAGAAAGAGCGCTTGTAAAGAATACCTTCTCGAAGCTTGAAGTGCTGCGACTTCCTTCTGATGCGCCGTGCCGCTTTTTCCTCGTCTGGAAGGGTTTCATTAGTCAAATAGTTGACGATCGGGGTCATCCATGTAGGTCCATCTTCCTCAACTATAGTTGTGACTTCCCCTTCTGTTATAGACTTTTCCTTGAGTATTTCCACCAAGACTTGCTTGGATAAGTGGGCGAAACTTGTAGACGCGATATTGCTAAGAGCGTCTGCCTTCTTGTTTTCACCTCTTAGTACCTGCTTGATAGAAATTTACTGAAAGCCGCGATGAGTGACTTGACTTTCTCCAAATATCGAACCATGTTATCCTCCTTGGCTATGTATCCCTCTAGAATGTGGTCCGCGACAAGCCGTGAGTCCACGTAGGCCTCAAGGTTGCGGACTCCCATTCTAGCGGCGATTTTTAAACCCGCAATCAACGCTTCATATTTTGCCTCATTATTGGTGGCTGTGAACTCAAAGCGTAGGGCGTACGTAAACTCCATTCCTTCTGGATTCGTAAGGATGAGACCAGCTCCTGATCCATCCTTGCACGAAGATCCGTCCGTAAATAACACCCATGGTTCTGACGGAGTTTCCTCTCGTTGTACGATTGATCCCTCCTCATCCGGCTTCTCTATCAAGAAATCTGCCAAGATTTGGGCTTTAACAGCCGTCCTTGGTCTATACGATATGTTATACTCTCCCAATAGAATGCTCCACTTCTGTAGCCTACCGGCCACATCCGGTCTAGAGATTACTTGCTTTATTGGTTGATCCGTAATAACTATAATTGGGTGCGCCTGAAAGTATCGGCGCAACCGTTTCGTAGAAAACACTAATGCCAAAACCAATTTTTCCATGGAAGAATAATTCAACTCCGGCCCTTGTAGTGTTATACTTATGAAGTAGACCGGAGTTTGGACTGTGTCCTTATCTGTCATAAGTACCGCGCTTATTGCTCCATGTGTGGCTGATAGGTACATGATGAGCTCCTCCTTGGGCCGGGGAGCCACTAGCATGGGGAGAGATGCAAGGTGTTGTTTGGGTTGACCAAAGGCTTCCTCAGCTTCCTTTGTCCACCGGAAGTCTCCCTTCTTAATGCACTTCTTGAGTGTTTTGAATAGGGGGAGTGACTTCTCCGCGGACTTTGATAAGAACCTGTTTAGCCCGGCCAACTTCCCATTTAAGGATTGCACCTCTTTCCTTGTCTGAGGGGATGGTAATTGTATTACTGCATCCGTCTTTTCCGGGCAAGGTTTGATTCCATTTGGATCAATCATATATCCAAGGAACATTCCTTCCGTTGCCCCAAACGTGTATTTCTTTGGATTTAGCTTCATATTAATCCTCCTCAATGTGTCAAACGTCTCTTGGACGTCTCGGAGAAGTGCGTCCTCCGTATGACTTTTGATGACTAAATCATCAACATAGACATCCAGGTTGCGACCTATCTGTGATTCGAAGGCTTTGTCAACAAGCCGCTAATATGTTGTCCCGGCGTTCTTTAGTCCGAATGGCATTTTTGTATAACAGTATACGCCTTGACTAGTATGGAACGCCGTTTTCTCTGCGTCCTCTTCCGCCATCTGTATCTGGTGGTATCCTTTATATGAATCTAAGAAGCACTTAAAGGGATATCCACATAGGGATTCCACCTTCCAGTCATCTCCGGTAACAGGTAGCAGTCCTGTGGGCAGGCATTGTTCAGATCCGTGAAATCCACGCACATGCGCCAGCTTCCGTCATGCTTTTTTACCATGACTGGGTTGGATAACCACTCGTGGTAGTATACCTCGCGCATGATACCTGCGTCCACCAATTTCCGTACTTCATCCAATATTACTTGGCTGCGTTCGGGTGCCTGACCGCGCTTCTTTTGCTTAACGGGAGGATATCCCTGGCGGATCTGGAGCTTATGTTCTGCTATCGCACGCGGTACGCCCTTCATATGCTTGGGCTCCCATGCGAATACATCTAAGTTTGCTTTCAGGAGAGAGCACATGGCCCTCTTTCTGCTATTCGAGAGTGTACCCCCTATGGATACCTCTTGTTCCGGGTAATCAGGATGGATTGCCACCTTCCAATTGGGAGGTGGTGATCCGTCCTTGGGGGGAACAGGTGGAACCGGTATTGTCACGGCATGACACTCGGATGCTGGTATGATTGTGTAATAGATGGTGACAATTCCTCCTTCCACATGGAATTTGATCATCCCGTGTGCCGTGGAGGGTACCGCTCGTATGGCCAGGATACCTGGTCTGCCTATGATCCCATTGTAGGGAGAGTGTGAGCGTATCACCATAAAGTTCATCCACGCCGTGGTGGAGTGCTCTTCATTCCCAATGGTTACAAGCAGACGCAGCTGTCCTGTTGGCCAAATGGTGCCTCCACTAAAACCGATGAGCGGCGCCGTGGCCGGTACTAATTGGCTTCTTATTTCTAGTTGTAACTGTACGAAATAGTGTTCGTACAGTACTTCTGCTGATGACCCTCCATCCACATACATACGGCGGACATTGTGTGTTCCAATGCTTATCTCAATAGTGAGAGGCGCATCAATCACATCGCTTGCCGTGATGGGAGGGAATGAGATTTCTCTGCCGCGTGAAAATTTTTGACTAATTTTCTGCCTCGTGCGGCGCTGTCTGGATTGGATCATGTATATAGTTGAAGGTTTGTCCTTTTGGGGATCCTTCTTGTCATACTTCTTGTTGTCTTTTCCATTCGTCCAATCCTTGACCAAATGCTTGAGTTTGCCTGACTTGATCAGTGACTCAATGTGTTTCTTGAGCTGGATACATTCCTCCGTGCCATGGCCCTTGTCATTATGGAATTCGCAAAAACGATTTCCTTGACGACGGTCCAACGGGGTCGTCATTGGAGGAGGTATTGGGAAATTGGCCCCTTCCGTCAGCAAGATCTCCCGGTAGGACATCTTTAGACGGGTAAATTTGTCCTCCGGTCGTCCTCCTTTGTTTTGGCTCTTGTAATATGAGCCCCTCCCACTGTCCTGGTTGTTTTGACCGCCCGACTGTCTCCTGGACTGGTCATTCGATCGGTAGATGTTTCCTTTTGAAGGATAGGCCGCGGCTACCGCAGTTTCTCCCTCTATGATGTTTCTGACCCTTTCCATAAGGTCGTCATACCTCTCCGGACGTTTGTCATTGAGACGTCTGATTAGTTCCCTGTCTGTTATGGCGTGCATATAGTCGGAAATTTTTAGGAGTTCCAGCATTGTCTTTGTGCGTGTGCACTCGTCATTGAAGCGTTCAGTGAAGGCCTCCGTAGACTCCCCCGGCCGTTGCTTGACGGTTGCCAATGAGACCGGGTCACTATTATACTTCTTCCGTTGAGTATAATTATTCTTGAACACAGTACGTAGTTCAGTGAAGCTATCAATGCTTCACGAAGGAAGTCCCTCAAACCAATCACGAGCATTGCCGATCAAGGTTGAATTGAACATTTGGCACCATATAGGCATGGGCCATCGTTCAATTTTCGCCTGCGTATCAAATATCTTTAGGTAATCATCCGGATCCCCAGTCCCATCATAAGTCTTGACACACGCCAGCATGCGACGCTTTGTATCCTCAGAGTAATTCCGTACGCGGAGAGTAAAAGGATCTTCCCTGGGGTCTGCCCATGGACGGGTGAGACCAGGGTCACACCACGGGCGGGAAAGATCTTCTGCTTCCGCATCTCGATAATAGGGCCGCCATAGTACTCCTCATTGTCTGGTGGCGGTGGAGGAGTACGCCTAGGTCGGCGACGCTTGGGCGGATGGTCATCCGAGTCCTCTCCTGATGGACCGAGAGAAGGAGGTGGTGCCCCATCCTTTTGGGTGAGGACCGCTCTTGTGAGAAGAGCCAGGAGCCTTCTTCCCGGTATTCATCCTATCCCACACGCTTGTGCGGTGATTAGTTCGGGTTAATTCCAGATCTGGTCGTTCGGGTGAACCGTCGGACTTCTCTCCCTCTTCTCTGGACTGTATTAGTTCTTGCATGAGATGATCCCCTATGCGTTCGAACACATTCCTGGGTTGGGGAGTTTCCTTAAAGAGGTTCCACTCCTGAGGTCGTGTCCTTCGCTTCCTCTGAGTTTGAGAAGAGGTGCCTGGTCTGGCGTTGCCAAAGTTGAGCCTAGATTGGTGGGTCCCTCCCTAGGTTCAACCTTGATGCAATCCCTGGGACGATCCTCTCAAAGTTCTACGTGGGAACTCGAGTGAGATCTTCCTCGCTGAGTGGTTCGACCTCTACTTCTTCCTTGATCGACGGTCTGCGTGGCTCCTTGTTAGGGGGATTGGGCGCACTCCCTGGATCAGGATTATCCAAGGTCGAAGTAGGTGGTGGGGTCATGGAGAACGTGCTTGTCACACCCATGGACTGAAGACCACTCCGGTTGTTTGGTCCGCCAACTTGATGGCTAGGGGATCGATTGGGAATGAGTATCCCTTCCCCTTAGGACTTCTGATTTCCAGGATTTGTGTTCCTGGGGTTTCCCTGCGGATGCCCCTTCGTCATTGAGAATTCGAGATGAGATTTTGCTCTAGCTTAGTGTAATGGTCCCATGGATGGCGCCAACTTGTTGATACAAAAGTTGGGTGATCCTTGCTAGACCAAAATTAGGCTTAATTCGGGTTGGCTGGACTCCGGCTCCTGCACCAAGTGAATTATCTGGTTGGGATCCTACACACTAAACAACACGCGTTAGGCTTACCGTGAGAATGTTTCCCACGATTAGACTCCAGCGTGAGAGTAAGTAATCGGTTAGGGTTATAGGAATCAGATGAGAGTTGAAAGTGTGTAGAATGTAATACCTTTGTGGAACCCTTGGGGGTTCCTTATATAGGCAGTGAAACCCTAATGGGCTGTCACTGATACTTCGGCCCCAAGGAAAGGATAATCACCAGATTTAGATTGATTGTTATCTTCTAGTTATGGTGAGTGAATATCCTCCCCTTTGGGACAAATCCTAATCACAGTAGGAGTATGATTCTGTCTAACCCTGCACCGGGCATGCCGGGCCGTGGGTCGCACACGTGTGTGCGGTTACTGTTCATCCAGGCCCATAAGCTTATATAACATTATTCCCACCCATTAGTGATGGGCCGGATACCGGTAGTACCCGTGGGCCGGGTTCATGACCCGGCTGGGGACTATACGTCATCAAAAACGTGTATTTAATGTCGTAAAAGGCGGAATTATGCGTGGTTTGTGTTTTTATTGTGTTTTAGGACAAAAATGTGAAAAAGGAAGAAAACACGGGCTTTCACGGGCTTTTATCGAAGAAAAAGACAAAAGACGAAGTCAAAAGGTCAAAAGTGCAAGAAGAACGGAAGTCAAAGGCCTATTCTGAAGATTTATCGAAGAAAAAGTCTAAAGACGGAAGTTTAACGAAGTCGAAGAACCAAGTCTACTAAAAGAATTAAATTAGAAGACGAGTTCAAGTTATCATTCGACTAATCCCGAGACAAAGTCGGGAAAGACGAGTTATTTAAAAGAAGAGAAGACAAGAAGAAAGAGAGAAGAAACAACACCTTCCCCTTCCCCTATATATAGTTCCTAAACATGTCATTAGAGAGAGTTAGTCTTTATTTTTTTAGTAGGTAATTAGTGTGTTTTTACTTTTCTTCTCTCTAGCTTTTCTTTCAAGCTTATCAAACTTTCATCTTAATCTTGCAATCTTGAATCTTAATCTTTAATATAATCAAGCTTTTTAATAAATTCTCATTCTACCTTTCTTAATCATAATCTTTTGTTTTGCTTAATTAATCATGTAGTTGGTTTAATTTTGTTGATTGTGTGATTGGTTTCCTTATTGGATTGTGCTTATTGAGTTAATGCGTTTGATATTTTTAGAGTATTGAGCTTATTTTTTAATTTTTATGTTTTCTAAGTTTTTAAATAAGTTAATTTTGGTAGATTAATATTTTTATAAAAGGTTGATTTTAAATAATTTGATTATTTAGTGTTTTTAAAAGTTTTTAAATTGTGTATTATTAGCTTTTTCTAAAAATTGATTTGGTTAAAGTTTTAGTTAGGTGCTTATTTGATTTTTGCTTATTTGCTTAAATTTATTCTTATCCGGGTTTACTAAACCCTCATTGTAAAACCCACATGCTTTTACCATGAATAGTACCCTTTAGATTGTACGTACAAGATTTAAACTTTCCTGTTATAGCATGTTTACGTTCACGTATAAGAATTTTAAGTATTACGTACGTGTTAGAACACGATAAGTATTTATTACGTATAAACACACAATAATTATTCAAATAATAGTTATAATCACGAACATGCGATCATGAAATCATGAACGTAATTTAATCACGAGATAATATTATTTACGTATATATATTTATTACGAACACGAATAAATATATTAAGTCACGGTTAATAATTAATTAAAACACGTAAAACACGAACACGATAAAACACGAGAAGACACTATAATATTTAGACTCGAGAAATGTTCGGGTTACCCCATGTGGGCCCCATAACCACGAAATTAGGAAGAGGAAATGGGCTTAGCCCATGCAAAATTAGCTAACTTGGAAAAAAAGGAGGAAAACATGTTTCATTTTTACAAAACAAAAAAATAAACAAAAACCGTAATTCTTTCTCCTTCTCCCTCTTTTGGCCGCCACTTTCAAGAACACCACAAAGGTGTTTTGGTTTGATTTTGATCTTGGAATTATTACAAGGATTCGTGTGTGTTCATCCTTGATTGATCTACGCATTCGGTATAACCTTTTTAACCCTTTTCTTTTATGTTTTGATTTTATAAATTACATAAGATCATGATGTTTTTATAAACTAATTAAAAACATTTATTAAACATGTCTATGATTATGGGGTAAATCAAAATAAAGGTTTTTAGGGGTGTTTGTTTGGCCGACGCCTAAACCGAACCCCAAGGGGGTCTCGGTTTGGCTTATAGACCACCACCGAGACCATATGGTCTCGGTTTGGTGGTGTGGGTCCCACGGCAGCAGCAAACAAGGGAGAACCCCGAAGTGGTTCGGGGTATGGTGTTGATTACGGGTCCGGTTCATGGTTTCTAGTCACGATCCGGTTCATGGTTTATGTTAAGGATATGTTTTTAATAATCATATGTTAAAATTAAATTAATAAATATGACATGATTAATTTAATAAACATGACTTAGGTTATAATTTAATTATATGAATCATGGAATTATTAACCTAAGTATTTTATATTTTCTAGATTTATAATTAATTAATTATTTAAAAACCATGGTTATAATTAATTAATTAACATGACATAGGTTATGTTATTAATAAATAATAATACATGTTTTAACCTAAGTATTTAACTTTATTTAATTAAAAACATGATATATTTTAATTAAATACTTTTAACCTATAGTTTATTTAAATTACATGTAATAATTAATAAACTATACATTATATCATTATGACTTAGAAATAATCAGAAAAACACTTAGGCTTATATACTTAGCTTATTTAATCAGCTTATATCTAATTATGGAAACTTTCTATTTTTAGAAACTTATTTAATTAAGGCAGCTAATCTATTTATGGAAACTTTCTATTTTTAAAAACTTATTAAATTAAGGCAGCTAATCTATTTATGGAAACTTTCTATTTTTAGAAACTTATTTAATTCAGGCAGCTAATCTATTTATGGAAACTTATTTAATTAAGGCAGCTGATCTATTTATGGAAACTTTCTATTTTTAGAAACTTATCTATTTTAAGCAGTAATTCTATTTTTGGAAACTTTCTATTTTTGGAAACTTTCCTTTTTTGGAAACTTTCTATTTTTGGAAACTTTCTATTTTTGGAAACTTTTTATTTTTGGTAACTTTCTATTTTTGGAAACTTTCTATTTTTGGAAATTTCTATTTTAGGAAACCTGCTATTTTTAGAAAGTTACTTATTATTACACAGTAAGTACAATAATACATGAAATACCAGAAATACTTAATCAGAAGACAGAATATAAGATAAACACAGTTTAAGGCTTTAAACAGTAAAATATGATATGAACATATAAAATAATCTAAGACATGACATAAAACCACTTACGTATTTAGTAAGCAGATACTTATTCATGTATGTATTTATGTAGCATTAGTGATACCGAAGTAGGATTCTCCTCAGTTCATCTTCTTCGCTCACTGGACATAAGGTACGGATTCCCGTCCTTTCAGTATGGACATTCTTCCTCATTAGGATTTCCCGTATGCAGCCAACTGTTTTCCCCACTATATGTTTTATATGTTTTTGAATTGCTTATGTTTAATTAGAATACCTAAAGCCATATACATGCATGACCAGTTTCACCTAGTTATGGAGGTACCATAACCATAACACTAGAGGCACTGGTGTTATGACTTCACCACGGCAGAGTGATTGCTCGTGGCGTCCCTTCAGCTTTTGGCCATATTTTTATATTTATCATGTGGGGCGTATGGGTGCATCCTAGTTACATGTTTCAGTCAGGATTTTATGGTGAATGTGGTGTGTGCCTTGTATCCTTCACAAGGAGCTGATCCCTCCTACCCAAAACCAGTATTTTAAATTAGAGGCAGCCCCTCTAATTTGCATGATGAGGTCACCCCTCCAAGTATTCATGCACGGTGGATTTTCATGACCTATATTGGCTAATGGTAAAATATGTTAAACAGTTTTCATAAGATAAACATAAGGCTTTCCAAATTATAAAACCAGTTTTATGAACATGTTCCAGGTTTTCCAGGACTCATACGTTTCCGCTGCTATTAAGTCTTTATTATGTTTTAGTCATTTATACTATGTCTATATCCGTGCACTGAACGTTTTGCTCAGCCGTTACTTTCCTTTCCATGTCCCAAAACGGCAGGTACCCTAGGAAAGACTCGAGCATTTGGAGGTCGTGTATAGGATGGAAGCTGCTAGAGACTTCTTTTCCTTTTTGCCTTCATATACTTATGCTTGTTTAGTCTTTCATTCATTTCTTTTGCTTTATTATGTTTTGGGCTTATGTTTGGGAACCGATGTTTGACTCCGGTTATCCCTATGGTCATGTAATGTTTTAGACATTATTCCTTGTATGCTTTGATGACACGCCATGATTACGCGTAACGGTCCACTTATCAAAGTGGGGTGTTACAATTATGGTATCAGAGCCAAGGCTTCGACCTGTAGGCTCTAAAACTCGACCTGTGACTAGTAGGTAGTCACCAGAAGCTTCCTAAGCCAACGTTTGTTATTCTACGTATTGATGTTTTCAGCGCATTGTTGTTTTAACCATGATGTTTTCAGCACCTTGAGGTTTTAACCTTGATGTTTTCATCGATTATGTTGTACTAATATGGATGGACAACCGTCATTCATATTTAGTTATGTGTCATTGTTTCATGCATGACGTTACTCGTGAACCGTGACTATGTGGACTGAACCTCAATAGTTCATAATTAGTCACATAAAATTTTTTCTGATAAGTTTTGACAGATGAGTTTCAATTATTTATGTTTCATGTATCATTGTTGCAGGGATTATGACTAAGTAATGGTTGTACAAGACTGGCCCTATTTAGTCGCATGTGCTTTTGTCGAAACTTTTAACTTTGAGACTGACCCATAGGCGTCCCCTCGCCATGTCTTTTGTTTTGGGACCGACCCATAGGCGTCCCCTCGCACATTGATAGGTGTGTAAACACCCATCCATTTTACCACTTAACTACAATAATAACCAAGCCAAAACGTGTATTTTATGTCGTAAATGTCGGAATTATGCGTGGTTTGTGTTTTTGTTGTGATTTAGGACGAAATTGTGAAAAGGGGAGAAAACACGGGCATTCACGGGCTTTTATCGAAGAAAAAGACGAAAGACAAAGTCAAGAAATCAAGAGTGCAAAAAGAACGGAAGTCCAAGACCAATTCTGAAGATTTATCGAAGAAAAAGTCAAAAGACGGAAGTTTACTAAAAGCCGAAGAACTCAAGTCTTATTTATGAAGAAATTTCAAGTCGATTTTAAAGAAATCCCGAGACAAAGTCATTAAAGTCAAAGAACTAAGAAGATTAAGGACTTAATGATGCAATTAAAGAAAGAAGAAAGAGGGGAGGAAGCTTCCTAAGCACCTCCCCAATCCTCCTATAAATAGATCCTTAGGATTTACATTTCATTTTGTTGGCTAGAGTGACACTAGTTCTTCCACCATTTTAATTACCTTGCACTTTAATTACATGTCATTTAAATAAATTGTCTTGCACCTTAAATTCATTTAATTTCAAGTAAGTTTCCTTTTAATTATTGTCAATCTTTACTTTTATTGTCAATCTCCTATCTTCCTTTCTTATTTGATCATTAATCTTTATGCTTTATTGTTCATGTTTATGTTTTTGATGTTTTATTGATTTGATTAAAGTGGGTATTGATTATTGTGATTAGTATTGTTAGTTTTATTGATTTGGATTGTTTTTTTATGATTAGTAGATGTTTATTGATTAGTCTTGCTTAATCTTTTGGTTTAATTTGATTATTTTTGGTTAGATTCGTGTTATTTTGTTCTTCCTTGTTCTTCGCTTTCTGTTACTGTTTCCCAGGATATTCCGAATCAAAGCTTATGTTCCGAATCAAGGTTTTGTTGTGAGTATTCCGAATAAAGGACTTGTTCCGAATAAGTGACATATTCCGGATCAGTTTGATATTCCGGATCAGCAACATATTCCGAGTGAAGAAAACATTCTGAATCAAGGAAAGTATTCCGGATCAGTGTTTGTTCCGAATCAAGGAAAGTATTCCGGATCAAAGTGCTCATTCGGAACATTCCGAACCAAGAAGATATTCCGGATAAGTGGATGTTCATTCGGAATACAAAATATTCCGGATCAGTGGCTGTTTCATTCGGAATATTCCGAACGAAGGATTTGGGGATTGTTCATTCGGAACATCGATTATTCCGGATCAAGGTATTCATTCGGAATATATTCCGAATCAAGGTGTTCATTCGGAACATCAGATATTCCGAATCAAGGCAATATTCCGAATAAAGAGTTTATTCCGGATAAGTGACATATTTCGGATAAAGGATTTATTCCGCATGAAGGTTTTGTTCAAATATTCCGAATGAGTGTTTTATGTTGATTATTCCGAACGAAGAAGAATTATTCCGCGTGAAGGTGACATTTCGAACGAGTAATTATTCCAAGTGAGGTATTTTCAGGTTATTTTAAGTTACTGTTTTTAAGTTTTAATTTTTAATCTTTAAACTTTATTTTTTCCACCTTTTTAATTAGTCGCACTTTAAGTTTACTTGCCTTAGATTTATTTTATCCTTGCCTTAGTTTAGATTTTAGTTGCATTTTAAGTTTGCCTTTAGGATAGTTTTAAGTTTGCGTTATTTATTTTAAGTGCCTTTTAATTTTCGTCGCGCTTTTAAAATCTTGTCATTTATTTTAAATTAGAGTTAGATTTAAATTACTTGCCCTTTACTTTAATAGTTTTTGCACCTTTTAATATACTACAACGACACAACTATTTGTTTCCACCAAAGACAACTGAGTCACATAGTTAACCAGTTATCAATTCGATTAGACCACTATAACGAACATTATAATTTTCATACTTGGTGTCCAAAACCTTTTATCAAATGGCGCCGTTGCCGGATCTTTTCGTGAAGATTAACGATTTTCTGTGAGAGACGCGTTGCTTTTTGGGATCCGTTCATTCGTGAGCGTTATTTTTCTTGCTTAAAAATTTCCAAAAACCCATAAAAATTAAAAATTATTAAAAAATCCATAAAAATTAAAAATTTTCAAAAATCCAAAAAGATTTTATTTTTTTATCTTTATAGTGTCTATATATTCTCTTTTTGTTTGGTATTGTTTTCTTTTGCCTTTGTAGGTGCATGTGTACTAGATCTTCTACTTATCAAGAGCCCGAGACTCGTGAAGATTTAGCTATGGCAGGTGTGAACAACAACAATAATCCACCGCACCTCAATAATAACAACAACAATGTTCTTCCACAGCCCGATCTTCGGACAATGGAGGAGCTTTGTCAACCAACCATGTTTGGACGAGGAGGACCGATTGCGCCGATGCAAATCACGGCTCCGGAGTTTTCGTTGAAGCGTCACATGATCCAGCAAGTGCAAACTAATCCATTCCGCGGAATGCCTGATGATGATGCCAACAAACACCTCAACAAATTCATTACTATCACTCAAAGCATGAAGTTTCCCGGTGCCACAATGGATGTTCTACGCCTTCAACTCTTTCCACATACATTATCCCACCACGTCGAGAAATGGTTTGATCGTCTCCCGGAGAATTCCATTCATACTTGGGATGACATGACTCAACGCTTTTTGTCGCGCTACTTTCCGCCATCCATGGTCATGATCCTTCGCAATCAAATCAGCGGTTTCATGCAAGAACCTGATGAATCTCTCTTTGATGCTTGGGAAAGATATAATGTTTTGATCGATCAATGTCCAAACCACAACATGCTCCCTGTGACCTTAATTGATACTTTCTACAACGGTTTGACTTTTCATGATCGTGATACGATTAATGCAGCCACCGGTGGCATATTTATGAAAAGAAGACCCGAGGAGTGTAGAGAGCTTATTGAGAACATGACTACTCACCACAAAACTGGGATTCCTCCGCTTCTTCAAGGAACAACCCGAGAGTCAATGTTTCTTCTACTTCAGCAACCCCTGACATGACCGAATTCACCCGCATGATGGCCGAAATGAACAAAAATATTTTGCTTCTCGCTACAAACCAACAACAAGTTAAAGCGGTAGCTAATCCTTGTGAGACATGCTGCGGTCCACACTCATACACTGATTGTCCTTCTACTCAAGGAAATCTGGAAAACGTGTATGCGGCTTGTGGTAATTATTCACCGGAAAATTACCAAGCCCGGCCTCAAGGGGATAGAAATTTGCTAAGTTACCGGTCCAACAACTATCTTTCACCCGGTTTTTCTCCTCAAAACCAAAACCCCAACAACAATTACAATAGAAGCAACCAAATCCCACCTAGAGCTTCTAATCCTTATAACCCACCCGCTCAACAAGCCCCACCCATTAATCAAGATGTTGAAGCCTTAATGAGAACCCAAGGAGAGCAAATAAAGAATCTACAAAGACAAATTATCAATTTGAAAGGGGATATCACCAAGCAAGGGAATGACATTAGATCCGAGCTTTGAGATAATATTCAATCCTCCTTCAGCAATCAAACGAATGATTTGATGAATATGCTGGCTAGTTTCTTGCCCACCACTCAACCCTCTACTTCGAGTTCTCTACCTTCAAACACCGTCACCAATCCGCGAGCGAATGTGAGTGCTATTACTACCCGTAGTGGAGTTACTTTAGTAGGACCACCTATCCCGCCCCCATCATCTACACCTCCTCCACCACCATTTATCCCTACTCCTCCTACACCTAGTATTAGTACACCATTACCGTCTCCGCCTCGTCATGACGAAGTACCTAAGAAGGACCCTTCAACATCTCAACCTTCACCTTCTACGCCTCCACCACCCAACCCCGGCATTCCTTACCCTTCTCGACTCAACAAGGCTCGAATTTTGACAAAGAATGACATTCAAGTTTCTAAATTTATGGAAAAGATTGTTGGCATGAAAATCACCTTTACCCTTGTTGAAGCTCTTGCTCAAATGCTACAAATTGTCAAGATGTTTAAGGAATTGCTTAATAAGAAGGAGAAGATGGCCGAGTTTGTTAGTACTCGATTGAATGAAAATTGTTCAGCCGTCCTTCTTAAAGAACTTCCGGAGAAACTTGGAGATCCCAGTCGTTTTGTGCTACCTTGTACTTTTAACCAAACCGACAAATTTACTGCCTTAGCCGATCTCGGGGCAAGTATTAATTTGATGCCTTTAAGTGTTTGGAAAAAGTTATCATTGCCCGACCTTACACCTACCAAAATGACTCTTGAGCTAGCCAATCGCACTCTCGCTTACCCCGTTGGTATTGCCGAAGATGTGTTCATTAAAGTTGGCACATTCACTTTTCCGGTCGACTTCGTCGTTGTTGATTATGAAATGGATCCTCGTATTCCGTTAATACTTGGACGCCCATTTTTGAGAACCGGTCGAGCTTTAATAGATGTGGATAAATGTGAGCTCATTTTAAGAGTCGGGGATGATGCACAAGTTTTTGAAATAGGGAAGCTTACAAGCAAATCCTTTGGAAGAGAATCAGCGAATATGATTAATGTGCTCGATGAGTTTGTCGTCTACAACAATCCTCTATTCGATTCTTGCATTGATAATCCACTGTTTCAAGATGATCTAGATGATTCTCTCTCCAATTTGGAACCTTCACCCATATATGATTCTCCACTGATCTTTGATGCTTATGATGATGATTCTAGCTTCGATGGGGATGATTATGATGATTTTACTTCCGAGTATCCCGACATGCCCACTTATGATGATTTTGATGAGGCCGATACTCTTTCGAGTGATTCTTCTCATGACGAAGATCCTCCACCATCCATGCTTAATTCTACTTTGGATGACTACTCATTTGAGGAAGACTTCTCTACTTTTCTTAATACATACTTCCCTCATGAGAGTGATGCTCCTCCTTTAGACTTTGATGATTATGGTCTTGATCCTACTTCGGATTTGAAGAAAATTCTTTCAAAGGAGAAGCAACCGGACGACACCAACATCCGTAGCACGTATGTTTTGACACCTCTTTGTCCACCTTTTGAGGACGAGGTTGTGCATCTTCTTCGCGGATCTTCTTCACATTCTGCCGAGCCTGAGTGCTATTTTCCCCTAAAGGAAAAGGTGTTCGACCCCGGTATCGATATTCTTCAGCCATCTCAGTATCCATCTGATGAAATAAAAGGAAAGATTTTTGGAACTACTGAAGATATGCTTGCACCACTTCACCCTTACTACCACCGTGCTCCATCTTTGCTTAAGGGAACCTTGCCTACTTTTCTTTGGCTTGCCTTGTTTGCCTTAAGCTTGTGTTACTTGATGGACGAAAACTATGTATTTGATCCCGGTGGATATGTTTCATGCTTCTTCCTTTGCTAATCAAGGTCGAGTCAGGCTCACGACTCGGTGAACAAAAATCAAGCGCTTTTCGGGAGGCAACCCATGTATCTATCTTTTAGCTATTTATATCCTAAGTGTAGGGGAGACCCGTTGGTGTTTGCTATTTCCTCTCTTCTCATATTCAGGGATTCGAGCGCTCAATGATCCACTCTTGATGATTTTTGACGACCCGTGATTTGGTGTTCCCGTCTTCCCGGTTCTATCCTAAACTCTTTTCGATTCACTATTTTATATTTTCCAATATAAAAATAGGAATCTCGTTAGTTGTCTTTTCCTTAGCAAGATTTAAACAAAGTGCACAATGTCCTAAGTGTAAGGGAGTTTACTCCCACATGCTTAAACATTGAGGACAATGTTTATATTAAGTGTAGGGGGGACTTCTATCGAAGTTAAGTGGTCTTTTCCTTGTATTTGTCCTCATTTTAACCGGAAAATCAATTTTTCGACATTTTTCAAAATTTTTGATCTATTTTGGCCTATTTGTTTTTCCCTTTGTTTAGTTAATTTTCTTCCTTTTCTAGAATAAATTTTTAATAAAGTGGTTTTAATTTTCAAACGTTGTGAATCTTTTGACTCAACCCGAGTTTACTTATCTAAGTTTACTCTAGCTAGTATCCTTAATGTGTTTAAGTCAAGTTTTGCTAGGCTTTTATATAAGGAGCTATAAAACGCGAAAGTCTTAACTCTCACGGGTTAAGAACAAGAACTTTTCGCAAGTTCCTATAATTGACCCTAGAGAGTCGTTTATCAAGGGAACTTTAAAATGCGATTTCTAAACTTGAAAAAGTCTAAGAGTTTGCAAGATCCTATAGACGACTCGAAAACCCAAAACTTTGATTTAATAGGCTAAGCATCCACGAGTCTCATTCCTTGAGATTTTAAATTATGGAGAATGAGAGATGATAGAGTCAATTATAAGTTTGGTATTCTTTCTTGAATTTATGTGAGTTAATTATAAGCCTATTCTCCAATCGCTTGCTAATAAATTTATCTGCAATAAATAAGGTTGTACGATTTGAAAAGTTACTTAGCTTCTAGCCCAAGATCGTTTAAAAGTTGCTCGGTATGGATTAGAGTTCATAGCCAAGGCATAACTTATTGAAGCGGGATGCGAAGATTGGCAAGTCCAAAAAGGCCCTAACAAGGCATGAGGGCTACATTTTGTTGCTTAAGATCCAAAAGTGATGTGAAGAATCATTTATCAAAAATCAATATGAACGATCGAGACACACGACGAAAAGCAAAAACTCCCCAAAAGTCATGGAGAAGTCTATCCGAAAAGACCCTAGCAAGGTATGAGGATAAATAGATCCAAGTCCAAAAAGGAGGCGGATCGTTGTATATCAAAGTCCAAAATAAAGATTGAATAAAAATGAAGAAGTCGTGGTCCAAGTATAAAGAATCTCTCAAAACTTCAAGTGAAGATATTCCTATTATGAAGAGAAGACCATTATTTCATGAACGTCTCTCAAGATTCGAAATATGAAGTCGCTGCCAAATATCGGTCCGAGAAAGGTCTCAAATCGCGAAGCGAGTTATGCCAAGATATGAACTTTATGAGGTTCCGAGAAGTAGTTTTAAAAGATTTTGTCCTTTAGCTAACTATTGATTAAATCGTCCCACTTTATTTTCAGACTTAATAACTATCGAAATAAGTCAAAGAATGCATCCTCGTGATCATTCAAGACAATAATAAAATATAAGAGATACACCTAGTAATAAGGGAGTCTAAGTAAATAATTGGCCCACATGAGTTCGTGTAAGTTTGCTAACTTATAATAACAATGATCTCGTTTTTAAGCTTGGTTTGGAGAAAGTGAAAACTTGAGGATGATGATCATTCATGACATTTCCAAAACCCGAAGGTATGTTTTTGATTTCTTTACTTTGAATGTTTATAATTTTCTATCTCTTTTAGAAGGTCGGGGAAAATGACCGCTGAAGGCCAATGTGGATTGATTGTGATGGAAAATGTAATCGTGCTTTGTAACTAATGCATTGCATGAGGATATTACAATGGTCAAGTGTAGGGGATTTGATAGGTGTGTAAACACCCATCCTTTTTACCACTTAACTACAATAATAACCAAGCCAAAACGTGTATTTTTTTTTTTTGGGTAAAAGGGACTATCCCCGGTAAAATATATTACACCAAAAAACATTGAAGTACAGATGGAATGTGGCTGAAATACCACATTAACCTCAAGCTAAACGCTTGATAAACGCCTACAACGATGTATATGACATGCCATATACATTTACACACCTAAAAAATAGAACAAAATAAAATCAAAGATTTATTCTTGTCTTCATTTAGCTTTATCCCTCTTGTCATGATATAAGTATGCAGCTTCATCATAGACATTCTCAACCTCTTCTACCTCCGAATCAGATTGATTTAGAATCTCAAAGCTATTTGATGTACCAACACCACCCTCATTCCGACTAATATTATTCATGAAACCTGCCTTAAACGTTGCTGGAAATTCAGAATTAGAATCTGGATTATTCGTCCGTTTAGTAGGATTAATTGGAGTCACCGCAACAAGGGCCGGTCCACTCTTAGTAGAAGACGCACTCGTACCGGCCTTTGGTATCGATGGAGCATTCTTATTATACTTGGAGGTTGAACTAGCTGGTAAATTGACTTTAGGAACATAAAGAGGTTTACTACCAACCTGGAAACCTCCATTCACGCTGCCATTAGTCTTTTTACCTCTCTTCTTCTTACGTTTTACATTCTGAAAACCTTCCTCCTTTTGCTCATTGACCTTGCTAAGATCAGCAACTTGCGTAGCCATAGGGCAAGCCGTAACAATTTTAGGACAGCACGTGTTATCATGGCCAAAAGTATAACATTGGGAGCACCGTAATGGCGTCCATTCATACTCAATAGTAACCGTCTCATTTGAATATCCAGACCCATTTGATAAAGGGACACCAAAAGTTAGCATTTCCAATGGTTCATCTCTAGCACTGACTTCAATCAAGCACCGTGCATAACTACTTCTTCCCCACGATTCCCTACACATGTTAGTCGTGTATGCATCAAGCATAACAGGCTTACCAACATGGGAAGCAATAATGCTTAACCCATCTTCCGAAAATACCTGAATTGGCACATTATGGATTTTAACCCACACTGGCAAACTTGTAAGTTCTTCCTTTTCCAATCTTGTATCAATTGACCATTCTTTAAGCACTATTGGAACCTTACGTATCATCCACGGGCCATTTTCAAGAACATCCTCCAACCCCTTATGCGAACTGAATTTAAAAAAGAAAAACCCTTTCGCATTTAACATGATACGAGTAAGCCCAAACTTACCCCAATTTTGTTTAACAAAGTACTCCACAACTGGGTATGCAAGCCGTTTACCAATAAAGTACCCATATAATGTGTTCTCAAATCGAGTTTGTACCTCATTGACAACTTGAACTGGCATGCAAAACTTGATACCCTCATCATTGCTCGTAGGAACCTCCATGTATCTAAAGTTAGCCTTAACATTGCTGCTTTCACTCCTCAAAGAATCCAAACCATTACCCTCCTGATTGTTACAGACAATAGGAGCTGTATTCAATGATGGCTGCATCAAAACAGAACCTATTAAAGGGACAACAACACTAGTTGGGGATTTCAAACCCCCGTTTCTATACGCATCATTCAGTGACGGGAATGCAGCAACTTGTGAAACCTGTGCTCCAACATGATTCGAGACCCCTTCTACCACAGCCGGGCTTATACAAACCCTAGCATCACATGGATTCATATCAGAAATCCTAGCTGTATCATTATGACTAGGCAGCACCACCTCATCATTAGGGTTTTGTACATCACTCATATTAGGAGCTGGATCCAAATCACTAATATTGTTAGCTTGAGAATGTGATTTGTTTACGCCAGCCACATTCGACATCAAAGATGTCTCAAAACTAGGGTTTTGATTCTCAGCCGACAGCGACGCAAGACCAAGTCCTCTATTTTCATTATTAGACAAAGAGATCTCATGAATACTCGATTCTCTTAACCGTGCCATACGCTCCTTAAAACCCTCCCAATCAATCGGACAACCTTCATTCTTCATCACACGCTCTCAATCTCAGGATACTCAAAAACAAGCCCACATAAAATAACAAACCCTAATGACGGCTGCGCTCAAAAAATATGAACCCTAAGTCTGAATCAAACAGCCCGATAGTCAATGCTAATCACAAGGATAACACCAACATAGGCTGCTTAAATAAAAAACAAGGATTCACGTTTTTGATTGCAAATGAAAAAAAAGGCGGCTAACCCTAATCTAATTGAATTCTAAATCTGTGATTCAGGATCAAATATAATCCTAATATATTCTTAATCAAACGATCAAAAGTAATATCAGAAAAACAATATGATCTCAGATTCAAAAAGAAGAACGAATTAGACAAGGAAGGGAGGGAGGCTGCCCAACTCAACTCACAAGTTTGTCTTCCCCTAGAAATTTTTTTTTTTTTTTTTTTTTTTTTTTTTTTTTTTTTTTTTTTTTTTTTTTTTTTTTTTTTTTTTTTTTTTTTTTTTTTTTTTTTTTTTTTTTTTTTTTTTTTTTTTTTTTTTTTATGTCGTAAATGTCGGAATTATTCGTGGTTTGTGTTTTTGTTGTGATTTAGGACGAAATTGTGAAAAGGGGAGAAAACACGGGCATTCACGGGCTTTTATCGAAGAAAAAGACGAAAGACGAAGTCAAGAAATCAAGAGTGCAAAAAGAACGGAAGTCCAAGACAAATTCTGAAGATTTATCGAAGAAAAAGTCAAAAGACAGAAGTTTACTAAAAGCCGAAGAACTCAAGTCTTATTTATGAAGAAATTTCAAGATGAGTTTAAAGAAATCCCGAGACAAAGTCATTAAAGTCAAAGAACTAAGAAGTTAAAGGACTTAATGATGCAATTAAAGAAAGAAGAAAGAGGGGAGGAAGCTTCCTAAGCACCTCCTTAATCCTCCTATAAATAGATCATTAGGATTTACATTTCATTTTGTTGGCTAGAGTGACACTAGTTCTTCCACCATTTTAATTACCTTGCACTTTAAATACATGTCATTTAAATACATTGTCTTGCTCCTTAAATTCATTTAATTTCAAGTAAGTTTCCTTTTAATTATTGTCAATCTCTTATCTTCCTTTCTTATTTGATCATTAATCTTTATGCTTTATTGTTCATAATTATGTTTTTGATGTTTTATTGATTTGATTAAAGTGGGTTTTGATTATTGTGATCAGTATTGTTAGTTTTATTGATTTGGATTGTTTGTTTATGATTAGTAGATGTTTATTGATTAGTCTTGCTTAATCTTTTGGTTTAATTTGATTATTTTTGGTTAGATTCGTGTTATTTTGTTCTTCCTTGTTCTTCACTTTCTGTTACTGTTTCCCAGGATATTCCGAATCAATGCTTATGTTCCGAATCAAGGTTTTGTTGTGAGTATTCCGAATAAAGGACTTGTTCCGAATAAGTGACATATTCCGGATCAGTTTGATATTCCGGATCAGCAACATATTCCGCGTGAAGAAAACATTCCGAATCAAGGAAAGTATTACGGATCAGTGTTTGTTCTGAATCAAGGAAAGTATTCCGGATCAAAGTGCTCATTCGGAACATTCCGAACCAAGAAGATATTCCGGATAAGTGGCTATTCATTTGGAATATAAAATATTCCGGATCAGTGGCTGTTTCATTCAGAATATTCCGAACGAAGGATTTGGGGATTGTTCATTCGGAACATCGATTATTCCGGATCAAGGTATTCATTCGGAATATATTACGAATCAAGGTGTTCATTCGGAACATCAAATATTCCGAATCAAGGCAATATTCCGAATAAAGAGTTTATTCCGGATAAGTGACATATTCCGGATAAAGGATTTATTCCGGATGAAGATTTTGTTCAAATATTCCGAATGAGTGTTTTATGTTGATTATTCCGAACGAAGAAGAATTATTCCGGGTGAAGGTGACATTCCGAACGAGTAATTATTCCAAGTGAGGTATTTTCAGGTTGTTTTAAGTTACTGTTTTTAAGTTTTAATTTTTAATCTTTAAACTTTATTTTTTCCGCCTTTTTAATTAGTCGCACTTTAAGTTTACTTGCCTTAGATTTATTTTAGCCTTGCCTTAGTTTAAGTTTTAGTTGCGTTTTAAGTTTGCCCTTAGGATAGTTTTAAGTTTGCGTTATTTATTTTAAGTGCCTTTTTATTTTCGTCGCACTTTTAAAATCTTGTCATTTATTAGAGTTAGATTTAAATTACTTGCCCTTTACTTTAATAGTTTTTGCACCTTTTAATATACTACAACAACACAACTATTTGTTTCCACCAAAGACAATTGAGTCGCATAGTTAACCAGTTATCAATTCGATTAGACCACTATAACGAACATTATAATTTTCATACTTGTTGTCCAAAGCCTTGTATCACACATATAGAGGTTTTTTAAACTACATTACGCATTCATGCACTGTTTTTCATGCATAAATTTTTTCTCATGATTTATTGGCATACATGTTTTTTCATGTCCCCTCATAAGTTACTATGTTTTATGTCAACTATGTTTTCATACAGTCATGGTTAAACTCAGTTTCATGCTGATTATGTTATACACTCCTTTATGATAGATCGTTTTATGTTCCTTCATGATAATTCCGTCTTCATGTTGATTACGTCTTACGCCTCTTTTGTTATTTATGCTTTCATGTAAGACACTGTTGGATTTCATTGAATCTTGCTTTCATGATAGTCATGGTTGGTTTTCATTGATCATGCTGTCAGGCAAATCATCGTTGAATTTTGTGTAACCACACTTTAGCGTTTCTCGATACAACCAGAATGATGTCTATGCTAATATTGCCAGGTTATCATGATGGTTTTCCTAACCGTTTAACCGATATACTTTCCTTAAATCATGATAAATGATCGACCCCATACCGATCATTTCATGTGCATTCCACGTGTACTCCACGTACCGTATTTCATGTGTATTACACGTACCTTGATCCATGTGTATTCCACTTGCAATACTTCACGAGTATTCGCTAGTCGATTCTGAATCAACTCAGGCGTATTTTCAATTGCTGCTATTCTACAAGATTGCTGATGTCGCTCATAACTTGGAGATGTTACTAATGGTTGATGCCGTTGACGTTTGGAGACGCTACGAGATGCGGATGCTGTTCACAACCTGAAGATCCTACGAGACGAAGAAAAAGGCATCAGAGCAAAGCTATTGGACGAGAAGATACTTCGCCATCAGACGATCTTATCAATCATTGTCCCAAATTCTTAGTTACATGTCACACGTCATTCAGTTGTCGTTTCAGTCATATGAGTGCAAACCGGTACCAGTCGGCCACTCAGCTGAATAGTTACATGAATCACGGTCATGAGAATGACCATCATGGAACCGACAGACAGGACGATAGTAACCACTATTATGACAGAAACTATCCTAGAAATCGCAACCGAGGCTCCGGCCGCGGACATGATCAGACATACAAATGATCAGTAGTCCAACCGATCCGCCAATTCTGCCATAATAACCTAATATTGTAGTTCTATTATTTTACGACTCGAGACACATGTCAAGACATCAGTCAAGACACATGTCTCACGTATACTTTCTGAAGACACATGTCAAGACACCAGTCAAGACATATGTCATGCTTATAGTTCCAAGACACGAGTCAAGACACATGACTCACGTCCAACTATGGAACATTTCTAAGATATTCAGAGTACCCTCCAAGGGTATATCCATTGTTGTGCCATGTATTAATCAGGCCACAAAAATTTCAATACCATTACCGGCGCATCAGTGAGAATTGTCACGTTGCCGATGTCACTTTCATTTCTTTCACCATATTTCATATATTCATGACCACGAAGGATACCTTTCGTATTCCCACGTATACGAAGGTTTTCCTTCATCTTAATGATAAGATCCAAGCTGCTAACGCATTTCCTCGGACAGACACTAGATGAATTTTATCCTAATTATGGACTATGAACAGCACACCATGCTACGATTCATAATTATGTATAGTAATGTTCAGGCTCCTGAATACATTCAGCTTGATTTTCCAACAGGAAAATCTGTACAAATTATCTATGCTTTCCAAGCACGTGCTTTGTTAGCCATGATTGCTAAAACTTTCTAGCTGTCAGTAAGACACGACTACTGAAGTCCTTTTACGCATAACCAACGGATTATTCCAAAATTGTCCCTTACACTACAGAAGAACCTTCAAGGAGAAGGACGGTAACATAAGATTATGTGTCGACTACCGTCGATTTTTAAACAAATCACCATTCCTGGCCGTTATTCTCCTCCACGTATTGACAACATGTCCAATCGACCTTATAGTGTTAATCACTTTTCCAAGATCAACTCATGATCATGCTGCCAACATTGACGAGTGAAAGAGTAGGACATGTCCATGACTGCTATTCGTGCACGACTCGGTCATGCTAGATTAGTGATTTTGAATTAGTCTCATCAATGCTCCAACGGCATTATAAGAATGAGTTTCCATGAACTCATAGCAAATTCATCAGTGTTTTCATTGAGGATAACCTGATTTCCTCTAAGCCTAGAGAAGAACAGGAAGACCATATCTGCACTATGTTGCAAATTCTATGACAAGAGAAATTTTACCCTGGAATTTTTTTTCCAATATCAATTCTGTTTGATTACAGTGACACGCTGAATCACATGGGTTTCTACGGTTAACCTTACCATCACTCAGCTTATGCGTAAAGGAGAGAACCCTACACTACATTAGGTGTTCTAGAAAATCCTACGCTAGGAGAAGTCTAGATTCAGAGACTCAGAGTTTCGCAAACTCCTAGGTATCAAGTTCTACGAAGCAAGATACAGTTACGTTCATATCTAAGTACCTGACATACCAACAGGTTAAGATAGGACACCAACAGACTGGGATGTTTTCATCATCTGAAATTGTGAATTGAAATGGGACAAGATCTCCATGGATTTTGGTTACCAGATTAACGCAAACTCAGAAGAAACATGATGCTATCTGGGTCATCGCAAACAGTTTGATCAAGTCTGCAGAATCCTTACATCCGCAAGGATTTTAGAACCAACATATTGATCGGACATGTTCCAGCCAAGGCTCACCCGATCACTTGGCAATTCCTCAGTTATCGGGTCAGAAAAAGATTCGCAATTGTGCTCCTTATTTACTTCACGTCTTCATTCTAATTTCACGACTTGCTTTTGCGCTCGCGTTCATGAAACTATGGTATCTCGGCTTACGATTTTACGTTCATTTTCCTCATTCTGGGAAGTTTTGCAAGAACTTGAGAGACCAGACCCAAGTTTAGTATAACTCCCTATCCTCAGATAGACGTTTCACGTCATATTCCACGTCTCACCTGAACGTTTGGCGTTACCGCCATTTTATTCTATGTTCACGATATGTTTCACATGCCATGTTCATTCCACGTTCCTCATATCATGATCAAGATATGTTACACGTATCATGGTCATGATATGTTTACTCATACTACACTCATCATATCTCAACGTATCACGTTCAAAAATTTTCACGTATCACGTTCAAAATTTTTCACGTACTAAGTTTCTATATGTCTCGCGCATCGTTGCTAGTTATCAGTTAAGTTAGATTGTTTTGCACCATAACGTTTCAGTCACTCTTACACGTTAATTCTTATTCCCTCGATCGAATTTAGGGGATCTACCTTACGTTGATAACCTAGAACTTCTTGATATTCCAAGTCAAGGTCAGGAGGACCAAGACTTATCATTCGTGTTAAGATCTTATGAAGGAACCGTTCCAAGAGGGAAGCCACTTGGAAACGGACAAGTTCATCCGGACTTCTTATCCGTTTTTTTTTTCTTATCAATTAGATATGTCCTTTCAGTCACGTCACGTTCCATGTCCTTTCAAGACATGTCACGTTTCGCGTTCTTTCTACCAGGTCACCTGCAAGAAAATGAAGTGATTATTAAAGTAGATAAGGAGAACTAGGAAATCAGTTAGCTAGTTATCACAGAGAATGCATTTTGGTCTAGGGCTTATTAATAAGCTGAAATCTCACTCAAAAGCTAATAATATATAGTTTCTGTTGGGAATTATTTGTTAAGTGTCAAGTATCGTCAGTGTAATTTAAGTACTGTTAGTATTATGCAAGTACCGTTAGTGTTAACGCGGTACATAGTAAGTATTGCTACTTATAAAGTAAGTACTGCTATATTGATTAGGACAAATATATCTTTGTATAACATATGTCATAAGTATGAAAACAGTTATCCTTTTACCACTTTGTTGGAAATACGTTTTTACGTATTTAGAAAGGATCGGCCACTCCAATGATATATTCAAGTATTGGGCTCGTGATCCATTAAGTATACATATAGCCCATATAGCCCACATGTAGGGTGGGCTATATATACCCCCTCCTAGCATGTTAGGAGGGGTTGGTCATTTTGTGTTTTTACTTTTCATTTAATAAACACATCTTTCTCTCTCTACCTCCCCTTTCTCTCTTCTTTCTCTCTCTAGTTCTTTCTTTTCTATTCCATTCATTAGATAATTCAAACATTGCCAAAATCCTAAGAAATTATGGACCCGCAATTGGCATCAAGAGCTTGGTTGATTCTTCGGATTGGCGTGTTTTGATCTATTGTTTTGGTGGTAAAATTTTTATTCTTTCTTGATTTGTGTTTCTTTGTCCCAAAAGTTCTTTAAAAAATATCAGTTTTTTATTTTATCTTATTTTTATCAATTTTTTTTTTGTTTCGTACAGTTAAAAATATCAGTTATTTTGTCTTTTTGTCTGTCGGAAAAGAATAAAGATTTCTTTTAATACTTTCTTATCAAGTTTTATCTGAATCTGTGTCTTTGATTTGTGTTTCGATTTGTGTTTCTTTGTCCTTTTATAAAGTTTTTTCCTATTCTGATTGAAAGGTTTATTATTCCGATACCTTTTCTTTTTTATATAATTGTTTCTGTCGGAAAAAGGTTTTGCATTCCGAAAATTTGCATCGGAAAAGGGTTTAAGGATTCCGACTGTTTTTCCGACATCATTCCGACAGGGCTGAATATATTCCGATAGGTTTGATCTTTGGTATTCTGACAGAGGTTTCCGATTACATTCCGATAGTGTTTTCCGACATCATTCCGACAGGTCTTTTCTGATAATATTCCGATTGAATACATTCCGACAGCTTTGAACTTAGGTATTCCGACAGAGGTTTCCGATTACATTCTGATAGTGTTTTCCGACATCATTCCGACAGGACTGATTCCGATACGACATTCCGTTGGTGTTTTTGTTTTGACATTCTGACGGTTTTCATGTTTTTGACATTCCGATGGTTTGACACTTGACTCTCGACTCACTCCTATCTCGACTGACACCAAAAGACCACACTCACTCTCGACCCAACATCACTCGACCCAAGACTAACAGCCAAGACTCGACACAACATCACTAGAAACAACATCCTCGACTAACATCACTCGACCCAAGACTCGACTCGAACACAGCCAACACCAACTCTCTCTCGTATCAAAACAAGACAGACTCGACACAATAATCACCAACAGACTCTCAACAATCTCTTGACTCTGACCAAATCAGACAAACACTGTCCATCATCGACTCCCACATAGACTCGAAGACAAACTAACTCAACCAAGACTCGATCAAAAACTCAACTCACACCTTTTATAGACCATAAACCATTTCGACCAACCCTACAACTCTAAACCATTTCGAACACAACACTCTCGAATCCATCACACCACAACCACCCTTGAATCCCTGACCCTCACCCTCGACTCCCTCGACTGCCACATCCACCCACCCTCGACTCATCGAACAAAACCAATCAATCTATCTTTCCCACCGTCACCTAAACCCAACTAAACTTTGAATCCAAAAGCATAAACAAAAAAACATTGATTGATCTCAGTTTTTTTAGGTTTCGTGATTTTTTAACATGCATGTCTAGATCTTTATAGATCTATCACAAAATCGAATAGCATCACTGATCTTTGTAAAGATTTTTTAAACCTTCATTAATATTCGAAAAACAAGAACGAATTATAACAATGTTTGTTATATTCAATTCTAAGTTTCGATTACCACATCATTCAGTGCCTACCCGAGACCAGTTTTTTATTAATCTTGAAGAAACCGTTTGAAGCCACGCTCTTGGTTTTTATACAAATTTTTTGGTCAGTTGATTTGCTTGATGTTGGATAACAATTTCGAGTTGGGAGAATATTGTTTTTGTATCAAAGATGAAATGAGATGGATATTAGTGGAGGTATTATTTGAGACGGTAGGGTCAAGGTGAAGAGAAGCGGAGTTTACTAGGTGTAAGTTTTGGTTAAATGTTTGTTTGTGATTACGGTAAGCGTTTTTATATACCTACCACTTGCACACAATATCCAAAAACTTAGTGGTATACACGTAACATACATAGACCGAAGCCACGTTTCATTTCATTCAAGCCATTTCTATTTGTTTTTTATTTTTAGTGGTATACGCGTTTCATTTCTTTTGGATATTGAGTTTATTTATTTTTAGTGGTATACACGTTTATTTGTTTTTTATTTTTAGTGATATTCAAGTCATTTTTATTTGTTTTTTTATTTTTAGTGGTATACACGTTTCATTTCTATTTGTTTCATTTTTAGTGGTATATTTGTTTTTCATTCAAGCCATTTCTATTTGTTTTTTTATCTTTAGTGGTATACACGTTTCATTTCTATTTGTTTTTTATTCAAGCCATTTCTATTTTTATTTGTTTTTAGTGGTATACGCGTTTCATTTCTTTTGGATATTGAGTTTACGGATGCCACGTTTTATTTGTTTTATTTTATTTTATTTGTTTTTTTTACTTGTGTGTGGTGAGTCTTGTTTCAAAGCAGATTTTTGACAAATCAAAATATCAGATTTTTTTTATATATATATATTGGGATTGTTTAA
Organism: Glebionis coronaria; assembly: GCA_025667525.1. NCBI lineage: Eukaryota > Viridiplantae > Streptophyta > Magnoliopsida > Asterales > Asteraceae > Glebionis > Glebionis coronaria. The sequence continues at coordinate 341,741,590 of CM046877.1, forward strand.
CTTGGGGGATTCTTTTAATATATATATATATATATATATATATATATATATATATATATATATATATATATATATATATATATATATATATATATATATATATATATATATATATATATATATATATATATATATATATATATATATATATATATATATATATATATATATATATATATATATATATATATATATATATATATATATATATATATATATATATATATATTAATTTTTTTTTAAAGTTGGTTGTTAGTTCGGGTTTTTAACATCACAACGTGACGAGACAAGTGAAGGGCAAAAAAAATAAATTATACATATCCGAATATTGGGGGTATCAAGATATATTAGTTGATTTTTATTCGGGCTTCGAAACAGACTAGGTTATGGGACAAAGTAACGAAACACGATGACGAGAAAGAGGTACATCTTACCAAAAACGAATTAAAGTGTTACGGTTTATTCGTTGGTGTGTAAAATCTAGCAAATTCGACCTCACGGTTTCTCCTCGTCTTGTCAAATCTCGTATCGGTCTTTCGACAATTAACACAATTATCTTTCATCGAACTTCAATAGATTTGTTGACTTCAACATTTCAAGAGGGAGAATCGCATCAAATGCAAGTCATAGCTAGAGAAAGTGGCATCACTTCATTTCGACTACTTCATTCACATCTTATGACCATTTCATGGGTTCAAGGAGGAAGTGAATTTGTGACACTCTTTGGTCAAGATCGTTATACATTCATCGACTTAATGTTTCTCAACGTGAACCACCTAGCTGAGCAACTTCACAAAGAAGACTTTAATCACTCTGCATCAAAAACAGCATATCAGGCTCTTGTGACACAACTCACGCCTTTCCTTCAATTCAATATCATCGAGTCTAACAATTTAGGGATATGCCGGTCATTTTTTCAATACACACAGAACGAGGTTAAAGACTTCCGTGATAAACTGTTGAAATTTATGACATCGGTTTCGTCTTTGATTTATGAAAGATCCAGACTTCAACAAGAGTATGATAATGGAGTGCAAGAATCTATGATGTCGATGCAAGAGGAGAATGGTCATACGACTGACAACTTGGAGCCTAACGATGGCAAGAGCACGGAATCAGGAGGACAACATGATACCAGCGGTACGTCAAGGAATGTTCACGAGATCTCTTTTGATGACATCTTACCCGTTTATGACGAAGAGCCTGCGAACATGGTACAATGTAATGTTGTTGATGATGTATATGCTGATGAAATACCGCATATTGAGCATTCCGAACCTAACTATGACAAACATGGGATGGAAAAGAGTGATATAAATACCACTTCTGATTCATCCGATGTGAGTCATAATGGGGGAGAAAGTGTTCAAAATGCTAAACATCATGATAATTGTCTTATAATTGCTTCATTGACTGCTCCTGATTCCAAGACTAGAGAGCTCGAAACGATTGTAGCTCAACAATCAAAAGATCTTGAGGATGCCAAATTAGAATTTTCAAAGAAAACGGAGAAATTTGAAACATATTTTGAAAAACTTGAAAAGTTAAACGTTGTTACTGAAAGAAAATTGGATCAAACTGTTCTAGATTCTAAAGTTGAAAAAGGATAATCTTTTGAAACAAATTAAGTTGCTTGAATCAAAGTTGGCATCCCAAGATGAATTGCTCAAAGAGAATGAGACTTTAAAGGCTCAAGTACAGGAAAAGGTCTTTGCAATAGCTGCGTTGAAAAACGAATTGAGGAAAACTAAAGGAACTAGTGTGGACACTAAGCTTGAAAAAACATCAATATTGGGGAAACCGCCTACAAATTAGTTCGTTAGACAACCGACTGCGTTTAGATCCGAGCGACCACAATCCTCGAGACCGGGGTTTGCCTCCCAAGTTGATTTGGTTCATCTTTCTAGACCAGACACTCCACTAACTAGGTCCAATGTGACTAAGACAGCTTTTGCTAGACCTAATCACATGATTGCATCTAGTCTCCCTAGACATAATCCAAAGAACACGTCTCGAACTAGTTCAAATGACGTTTGCCATACATTTGGTCTAAGGGAAACTAAGCAAAAGACACAAGTAAGAGATATGAATTTCAAACCTAGTCAGATGCCTTCTAGATTACCCAACACCGCTAATCGTAGCATGTCACATCCTAGGAGCATCAATCAATCATCTAGGAGTTCTAGATCTTACTCGGACATTAAATATGCTACTTGTAAAACATGTAGGAATTATGTCTTTAAAGCCAATCATGATTCTTGTATCAAAAATTACTTAATGAGGTGAACTCCCGTGCTAGACTTAATACCCAGTGGATAGCTAAAATCAAACCCACTGGTAGAACTTTCACTCTTGTAGGAAACGAGTTCCCTTTAACTAGGATAGTCTCCGATTCTTCTAAGATTGCTAGGGAGGAAATTGAAAAGGATGATACATCACTTAAGCCTGAACTTAAGGTTTCCTATAAACGGAAACGTTTTCTAGCTAAGACAAGTGAATCATCTACTCATGTCGCCACTGGCACAAGGAAAGACAACTGTGAACCCCCACTTGATTCTAAAATAGATATCACTAACCCATTTCAAAGCATGTAAATTCCTAATGAGAATGCAGGTACCGAAGTTGTTGTTCCAAAAGAACGAAGCGGTCCAATCATTGTATACCGTTCAACTAAGGACACTCTCAGAGTTTGGCTACTGAAGAAGCAGATATCGGAGAATCAAGTGTCTCAGGGGATTCACGGTTAAGCTTACCAATGCAAAAAAGGCTTACAGTCAAATCACAGTCTGTGACCCGAACTTTAGAGAAGGGGAAGTTTATCTCGTCAAAGATCACTTACCCTCAAAACGAGAAATTAATTTTTTCTCGTACACGAGCTTATATTAAAACTATTCAACGGTTTTTAAGCTCGTGTATATGGCTCCTCGTTAGATGACAAACGATGACCCGCACTTCAGAGAAAGGGAAATTTATCTACGCAACGATAACTTACTCCCAAAACGAGAAATTAAATTTTCTCGGACACGAGCTTACATTTAAACTATTCAAAGGTTTTAAGCTCGTGTAAATCGATCCTCGCTAAATGACAGACGATGACCCGGACTTCAGAGACAGGGAAATTTATCTACGCAACGATAACTTACCCTCTTAACGAGAAATTAAGTTTTCTTTGACACGAGCTTATCCTAATACCATTCAAAGGTTTTAAGCTCGTGTATAAGGCTCATCATTAAATATCAGATGATGACCTGATCTTCAAATAAAGGAAAGTTTATCGCCGATGATAAACTTATCCTCATTAACGAGAAATTAAATTTTCTCGGACACGAGCTTACATTAAAACTATTCAAAAGTTTTAAGCTCGTGTAAATGGTGTATAATCACATTTCAGATTATGCCCCGGACCTCAAAGAAAGGAAAGTTTATCACCGATGATAAACTTATCCTTACAACGAGAAATTAATTTTTCTCGGGAATGAGCTAATATTAAAAACATTCGAAGTTTTTAAGCTCATGCACAATGACTTACAGTTAAAATATCAGACTGTAACTCGGACTTCAATTTTAGGAAAGCTTACCTTTAAAGATAGCTTATCCTTGTAACGAGAAATTAATTTTTCTCGGTCATGAGCTTGTATTAAAACATTCCAAGTTTTAAGCTCATAAAGAAATGTGTATCTTTTAAATAAGAGAACTTTTCTTCTTAACAAGAAATTCTTCTTTCTCGGTCATGAGCTTTACGTTAAAACATTCAAAGTTTTTCAAGCTCATGAAAACGACTTCTAAGTAAATGTCAACTTAGAAATCGTTCTTCAATTAAAAGGAAAGTTTATCGCCGATGATAAACTTATCCTTACAACGAGAAATTAATTTTTCTCGGGCATGAGCTAATATTAAAAACATTCGAAGTTTTTAAGCTCATGCACAATGACTTACAGTTAAATATCAGACTGTAACTTGGACTTCATATTTTGGAAAGCTTATCTTTAAAGATAAGTTATCCTCATAACGGGAAATTCATTTTTCTCGGTCATGAGCTTGTATTAAAACATTCCAAGTTTTAAGCTCATAAAGGAAAGTGTATCTTTTAAATAAGAGAACTTTTCTTCATAACGAGAAATTCACCTTTCTCGGTGATGAGCTTTACGTTAAAATATTCAAAAGTTTTTCAAGCTCATGAAAACGACTTCTAAGTAAATGTCAGCTTAGAACTCGTTCTTCAGTTAGATGGAAAGTTTATCGCCGATGATAAACTTATCCTTCACAACGGAAGTTTACAACTTCCCGGACTTGAGCTCGTTTTATTAGATATTCAACATCTTAAGCTCAAGTAATTGGTTTTCAAAACTTTGAACACAATTTTTCGAGAATTTCTCAAAAAGTTTTTCTAAATCTTTCAAATTTGTGTGTTCAAAAATGTTTTGATAAAAAGCGCATATCTTCTGGAATCGATAATATTTACGATACTAGAAATGTCATTCAATAATGAAACGGGGTTGTAAATAAAGTTCGAGCAGAAGTTCAAACGTTTTAAAACATGCTTAAAATGGTTTGCTATTATTTCAGATAGTAACCCGCTTTTCATACTCAAGTCAAGCATTTCACCGGAAAGCTTTGACTCAACAACGGGAATTAATTTTCTCGGGCATGGATAATGTTAGCCTCAAAATATTGAGTCAAACAAGAATGCTCGGTCATAGGTTATTATTGTAACATTAATTAGAACGTTGTAATAGGTAGTTAATTAGTCGTGGTTTACGTGCTTGGATTTAAACTAATTAAAGTCCAAAAGACAAGTCCGGCCTAATATATAGCCCATTAAAGCCCGCATGTGGGTGGACTATATATACTACCCTCCTAACATGTTAGGAGGGTTGGTTGTTCACTTTATTCTTTCTTAATCTAATATTCACCAAGTTAATCATCTCCTTATCTCTACTTTCTCTCACTACTTTCTCTCTCTAGGAATCCATATCTTTTAATCTATTTTCTGTCTATAATCATCTAAATATATGGGACAACATTTGGTATCAATCGCCATGGGGTAGATACGTGATTAGTTTTGATTTTTCTATTGTGTTCGTGAGTTTTTCTTCATATTAATGCTTGAATCATCAAATGTTTTGTGTTTTTGTGGTGTTAGTGAGTAGACAAAGCATCTACATAGGCGTGGTAGTGATTTAGGTTACTTAGATCGGTTAAAAACACGAAATTTGGTGGTGTTTGGCTTGATTTTTGGTGTGAAATCACGTATTATATAAGTGTTCATCCTTGTTCCTATTTTTTAGGAAAATCTGTTACAAATTCGCAACTTTGCCTGAATTACGAAATTGAATTCCTTCAAAAAATTGCGAAATTGTGTTAGTAAAAGAATTGCGGAATGGTACTTTAAAGGTATTGTAGAATTGTACGTTGACAGAATTGCGAAATTATACAAGAATTGCGAAATTGAATTCGTGAATTGCGGATTTGAACATTGTGGAATTGCGAAATCTTGCACTCAATTGCGGAATCTTGCCAAAATTGCGAAATCTTGCACTCAATTGCGGAATCTTGCCAAAATTGCGAAATCTTGCACTCAATTGCGGAATTATACCATTTGCACATTGCGGAATTATTCATCGCAATCAGTATTTTTGACTGAAGCATTTTTAGACTTAGCCACTATCTAGACTAGGTTCGGAACATCGTTTCCAAAAAAAAATAATAAATATTTCGACCATTTGGCGTGAAAACCATTGTAAAATTTATTTTTTCCTTGACCATTTTTAGGCCATTTAAGCTTCGATTTCAAATTTTGGCGATGCGAAAAATTTTTCGACAAAAAATTCAAATTTTCGGACCAAAATTCAAATTTTCGGACCAAAATTCAAATTTTTAGGCCAAATTTCAAATTTTTTAGGTTTTTTTCATTAAAATTTTCATGTTTCAAAATTTTTCCCTAATAGTTATTGGCTATTTCTAACTCATTTTCAAAATTTGGTGATTCATAATTTTTCGGTTTACGTTTTATCGGACTGAAGAAAAATCACAATTTTCAGAATTTAAACCACAACCCAATCACACCATATCTACTTAAGATCCAAAGTCAATTCATTAACTGTGTCACCCATTATAGATTCCGTAACACAAGATGTGCATGCACTCAAATCCAAGATGTCGGTTGCAAAAGAACGATGCATGACACACTTTAGATCACTCCAGTCACACCTTCAAGTTCTTTCAAATGACGATTTAAAAGGCACTCGCGTCGAACTTGGATTCAAACGGGTATTCATGTCACTAACTGGTCAAGATGTTGAGACATTCAGAAGCACAATGCTACTCAATGTAGATCACCTTGAACAACAACTTGCCAACGATGAATTTCAAGAGGTTGAATCCATAGATGCCGTTTTGGTTATCGAAAATCAGTTTCAGCAATTCCTTGATACACAGGTCTCTGTACATTATGATCGAGAATTCATAAACCGATTCTTCTTTGAATTTACTCGGTTAGAAATTCAAGAATTCAAGGAGATATTTCTTCAACACATGAGTGACATAAGGAAGTCCATTGCTGAAAGAACACGTCATAAACTACAAGTTAAAAGAAGGGTGAATAACAGATTCATGCAGAAGAAAGAGAGCAATGTCGATGATGGTCAAACATTGGATGGTTGTTCGATTGTCACATAAAGGAGCGGGATAGAATCTGAGAAGCAGCATACCATCAACAACTCAGGGAATGATCAAGCAACCGATGATGCAGATATCAGACCCATATATGATGAGGAGCCAATGGCTGGGGTAAAATTAAATGTTGTGTATGATGATCATCAATATATTGATTCTAAGATTCATGAGCTTGAAACTATGTTAGCTCAAAAGACAAAAGATTTTGAGGTCGCCAAACTCGAGTTTTCGAAGAAAAATGACAATTCTGAAGCTTATTTTGAAAACCTTGAAAAAGCAAACGTTGCTCTTGAACAAAAACAGGATCGTAGATTCAAGATTCTAATGCGAAAAAAGAACATTTTGTGAAACAAATAAATTTGTTAGAATCAAAAGTTGGCTTCTCAAAATCCAAGTCCTCTGCCTGCTTCATTAAGTGAAATATCTGTGCAACCTATCGACACTGTAGATAGTAATGACGCGAATACTGATAACGACATATTTGATAATATGAACATTAAGTTAGAACAATGTGTCGCTCAATTAATTCTACAAAATGAGCAATTGAAAGCTTAGATTCAGGAAAAGGTTTTTGCATTAACAGCGGTGAAAAATGAATTAAGGAAGCTAAAAGGAAATAGTGTGGATACTAAGTTAGCAAATCAGTCAATGTTGGGGAAACCTCCTACTCAACCATTCAGAAACCGCTCTGTTGCTAGACAACCAAATGCGTTTAAATCTGACCAACCCAAAATATTGAACTCGAGGTTTGCATCCCAAGTTGACGTGCGTTGCAATTTGCCAAAAACTGTCACTCCACAATCTTGATACTCCTTAAGATATTCTGCCTATGCAAAACCCAATCACATAAATGCTCCAAGCAACTCTAGCAATAGCCCCAAGACCATGCCTAGGCGAAGTTCAAATGACACGGGTCATAAAAGCTATCTTGAGGATGCTAAGATAACGACACAAGCAAGAGATAGGACCCAACCGAAACCTAGGAGTGCTAATCACACATCTAGGAATTCTAGACCCTTCTATGATGTGCCCAAATTAGCCTATCCTGGGAACACTAGATCCGTCTCAGATGCTAAGAACTTTGTTTGCACGAAATGTAACAAATGCGTGTTTAACACCATTCATGATGATTGCATCACAAAAGTACTGAACAAGGTGAACCAAACAGCTAGAGCATCTCAAAGATGGAACCATATAGGAAATAGTTTTTCTCCAATTAAGTCTTCCGCTGTGCATGAGAAAACTACGTTTCCTAGACCTTGTATTCACTGGATACCAACGGGTAGAATCTTCAAAATAACTGGTCTTAAATGGGTTCCTACTGGAAAAATATTTCCAACTAGCACGACAAAGGTTCAATGTGAACCCCCACATGGTTCTCACAAAGATATCACTAACAAATATGCAAGAATATAAACTACTGATGAAAGTGCAGGTAATCAAGTAAAGGTTCAACAAGAACATAAAGGTTTTTCTTATTCATACCGTTCAACGAAAGACACTCTCATAGTTTGGTTCCTGAAGAAACAAATATCAGAGAAATATGTGTCTCAGGGGTTTCACAAGTAAGCAACACAATGGAACTTGGACAAAACAGTTTAAGTCCCGATCCACAACGACAAACGACTTCAGTTCACAACTGCACGGAACTCGGAACTCAAGACCACAACAATGAACCGTCAAGTTCAACGCTGGTTCCAGAAAATATTCTTAGAGTTGATATGACAGTCAACACGACAGTTGAAGCATTGGAAATGTTATATGGACCAATGTATGATGAATATTTCATGGGGGAGAAACAAGTTGTATCGATGTCTTCCGCTGTCATTCATGATAAGAATGATGATACCGATCATCGTCAACAAAAGGATACAACTTCATCTACTTCAACTCCGGTTGCTGCAGAGTTACTTCCTAAGAATATCACATCAACAATCGATCCTACAACATCTACAACTACTGTCATTGCTCTAGAGAACACAAATCAAGCAGACAATGCATTATCTGAAGAAGACGAATTTATCAACCCATTCGGTACACCTATATACGAAACTAGAGAGTCTTCTACTCGCCATGTTGATCCGTCAAATATGCATACATTATACCAACGACATCCGTCAACACATCATTGGACCCGAGATCATCCTTTGGTTCATGTAATTGGAAACCCTTCACAGTCCGTTCACACAAGACGACAACTTAACACCGATGGCGATGTTTGTATGTTCGCACTCGCCGTGAGTTCAGCTGAACCAAAAAACATCAAAGAAGCCATGGATGATCACGCTTGGATTGAATCGATGACGGATGAGCTTCAACAATTTGAAAGACTTAAAGTCTGGGAACTTGTTGACAGACCATACGATGTAATACCATTAAATCTTCGATGCATCTGGAAAAACAAGATGGATGAAGAGAACACGATCATCAAGAATAAATCTAGGCTAGTGGCTAAAGGGTATGGACAGAAAGAGGTATTGATTTTGAAGAATCATTTGCACCAGTAGCTCGAATGGAAGCGGTCAGGATTTTTCTTGCTTATGTTGCACATAAGGGTATCATTGTCTACCAAATGGACGTAAAGACGGCGTTTCTTAACGCTCCTTTGAAGGAAGAAGTCTATGTCACGCAGCCAGAAGGATTCGTTAATCCTCATTATCCTAACAAGGTGTATCGTCTCCACAAAGCAGTATATGGACTCAAGCAAGCTCCAAGGGCGTGGTACGACGAGCTCTCAAAATTTCTGGTCTCCAAAGGTTTCTCAAAAGGTTCCATTGATTTAACTTTGTTCACTTATAAATATGGGGATGACATTTTGCTTGTGTAGATTTATGTTGATGACATTATTTTCGGGTCTACAAACCCAAAACTTTCAAAATGGTTTGAAAAAGTAATGCACAACATATTTGAAATGTCTATGATGCCGAACTAAAATTCTTTCTAGAAATTCAAGTTCACCAATCCCCAAGTGGTATCTTCATTAACCAAGCTACATATTGTCAAGACATAATCAAAAAGCATGGTATGACCTCATGTGACCCCGTTGGGACACCATTGTCAACCACATCCCTAGATGCTGATTTAGAGGGAGATGTCATAGATCAAACGAGATATCGTTCCATGATCGGCTCCCTCATGTACTTGACAACAAGCAGACCTGATATTCATCATGCTACATGTTATTGTGCACGATATCAAGCACGACCCACTGAAAAGCACCTCAAGGAGGTTAAACGGATCTTTCGATACCTTAAGAATACCATTCACATGGGACTCTGGTATCCGAGGGAAACCGGTTTCTTTCTAACAGCCTATTCAGATTCTGATCATGCAGGGTGTCTTGATACACGTAAAAGTACTTCTGGTGGTGCACAATTTCTAGGTCAAGATAAGCTTGTGGGATGGTCTTCCAAGAAGCAGGATTGCACGTCACTTTCATCAGCCAAAGCGGAGTATGTGTCTCTATCTGCGTGTTGTGCTCAAGTTCTTTGGATGAGAACACAACTCACGGATCATGGCTTCCACTTTGATAAAGTACCTATGTACTGTGACTCAAAGTCGGCCATAGCCATCTCGTACAATCCGGTACAGCATTCCCGCACGAAGCACATCGATGTCAGATACCACTTCATTAAGGAACAAGTTGAAAAGGGTATTGTTGAGTTATACTTTGTTGGAACTGATTACCAATTAGCTGACTTGTTTACAAAAGCTCTTTCGAAAGAGAGGTTTGCGTATCTTGTTAGACAAATTGGTATGAGATGTTTGACTCCAGCAGAACTGGAGATTATAGCAAAGAAGCCTGCTTGATTCATCTATCAAACATCTACCTGTAAATATTAATGAAAAAGCAAAATAAAAATTAAAAAATCTTTGATAATACAAAAATATTCTTCTTGACATGTCTTTCAGTATCGATAATATGGACGTACCTAGAAATGTCGCTCAATAACGACACGGGTGTGTACATAAAGCTCGAATGAAATTTGTAAATATTTTTCAAAACATGTCATTTCTATCTTTTCTAAAGGAAATTTTCTATTTTGGACAATATTTCCAACAACGGGTAGAGCAATCTATCTTGGGTTGAGCTTGTCACAAAACATTCAACGTTTTGAGCTCAACACAATGGCTTGTAATCACTTTCAGATTGTAACCCGGAACTATATTCACGGGGGAGTGTACGATTTTGTGCTCTTACCCTTAGCAAAAGAAGTTAAATCTTCTTACACTTGAGTGGATTCGTCAAGACATTCAAAGTTTATGAACTCAAGTTTATGCTTTAGAAAAACCTTTTCGTCAAAAAGAATTGATTTTTCAAAAAGCGTTGAACACAATTTTTTCAAGAATTTCTCAATGATATTCAAAATCTTTCAAAAATTGTGTTCAACAACTCCTATCCTCAATAGTTTAATGTGGATCAAATCCTCGAAATGACAATTCCATTGGATCAATTTTTGAGGGGGAGCTTTCAAAAATTCATGCTAAGTTTGACACATTTTTCTCCCGAAGATTTTCAAGACTATTTTTCAAAATATATTTTAATCAAATTTGGTATCTCTAATATCAAAAGATTTTATATATTAGAGATAGGGGAGAAAATGTGATTAAAATTTGATCAATAGACTCAAGCACTTTAACTCTTACCCACATGTGCAAAATGTCTACTTAAATTCTTTCGCATTTCAATGCACATGTGAAGGGGGAGCATTTCTGAAACGACAAAACTAGCAAGGTGTTAAATGTTTTTCAAACACTTTGTTAGAATTTAAAGTGGTTTTCATGGTTACGATCAAATACCCACAACATCTTTAATTCAAGACGTTATTATTGTCAAAAGGGTGGTTAGGTTAAGTCCTATGATCCAACCAGAACCGGAGGGATCTTCCCAGGGACAATCCAATAGATTATTAGAAGTCCTTAGGAAAGATGGAGTAGAATGTGAACGAAGATGAATGCCGACTAAGTACTGATGATAGCACTGGAACAATCACAACAAGGTGCTATTAATGATGTCTTGGTAAGCATTGAAGGGGTTGAAGAATGAAAAATAAATGTAAGGATAAATGGTCTAAAGAAAGAAGCCCTCCATACAACTTAGGCAGAAACCAGGTCAACACATCTTGAAGACAACTCATCATGGACCCAGTGATGTGAAGCACAACCTTTTTCTAGCTACTCAGGCTTCTCTCAAAAGAAGTTTATTTTATTGTCACGGAGATCAACACGACTTATATTGACTTTCTCACTCCGAGATAGTTGATATTGAATAGGTGGCATTTGCTCCAGCCTCCGACCACTAAAAAGTGCACAAATCGAGTCTAGAGCCAAGAGATCAATCAAATCTCGTTAGGACATACGAATGAAGATCAAGAGAGTCCTACGCTATATCCTTGTGATATTGCTAGAACACTCAGAGTGATACTACTTAGTATTCACAATGATGAGTGGAAATCCTTCTAGTGTTAACATCAAATAGCACTGCGGTAGGTCATATGCAAGATTCTTTATGAATTGAACATATGTAAAACTGAAAAGCAACAGTGGTTTGATTCTGAACTGATTCAAACTCGTTTCAAGTTTCTATGCAATATCTTTATAGTCTTGCCAGAACATTCAGAGTGATATTCATTAATATTCACAGTGACGAATGGAAATCCTTCTAGCGCCAACATCAAACAGCGCTACGGTAGGTAACTTGTGAGATTCTTATGAATCAAACTTGTGTCAACTGGAAAGCAACAATGGTAAGATTCTTAAGGAATCAAACTTGTTCCAGGAATTTGAATTGACGACTTTAATCAAGCGGATATTTATCCAATTGATTCACTCTTTATGTTCGCAGTCTTGCTTTGAGATGGTCGAGTAAAGAGAACGTCTAGTACAGCCGCGAAACCCTGTCAAGGAGATTCTTAATTGAATCTACCTAATCATAGGTACGGCATTTAATATCGTATAACGGTCTTCACCGAGCGAAGGTAAAACGCTACCGATTTAGGACGAATGTCAAAGCCATTCAGTCCGTGTCTATGTTTTGTCTCGAGAAGGTGGCGTCACGGTGTACTCAGGAAAGTCAAAGATTCAAAACCACATATTCATGCCCAAAGACTTATTTAACAATTAATAGTGTGAGCATGTGGATAAAGACACAGGATCGCAAGATGGCAAAGACAAGTCAAGAATGATTTGAAGATCTCAAGATAAAAGACTAAGTCGAAAGACAATGACAAAGGCTCGAAGATCACAGCATGAAGGAACAAGACTACTGTTACACGTTCAAGACTCATTTATGACGAGATTCGTAATTTCCATTGATCTCCAAATATCAAAAGGGTATGACCTCACATTGGGGGAGATTGTTAGCCTCAAAATATTGAGTCAAACAAGAATGCTCGGTCATAGGTTATTATTGTTACATTAATTAGAACGTTGTAATAGGTAGTTAATTAGTCGTGGTTTACGGGCTTGGATTTAAACTAATTAAAGTCCAAAAGACAAGCCCGACCCAATATATAGCCCATTAAAGCCTGCATGTGGGTGGACTATATATACTACCCTCCTATCATGTTAGGAGGGTTGGTTGTTCACTTTATTCTTTCTTAATCTAATATTCACCAAGTTAATCATCTCCTTCTCTCTACTTTCTCTCACTACTTTCTCTCTCTAGGAATCCATCTTTTTTCATCTATTTTCTATTTATAATCATCTAAATATATAGGACAACAGCTTACTTTATAACCATGTAAGGGATTGTGTTTACGTAATAACACAATCTAACACGAATTTATGTACGTGCCAGTGCATTTATTTGTTAAAACAAGAGAAATCTTGTTTTTATGAAGTTATCATCTCCACCAACCGTAGCAATTTACAATTGATATCTACATACTCGACGATGCGACTACTCAAACGGTGACTACAACTCTTTCAATAGAACACGGGTCAACAATTGAGGGGGAGCAATTTTCCAGCATTCAGAATCCTTTATGCCGAGAGTGCCAAGTTCACATATTGGTGTCAAGACAACGATATCAGTTATACACATGGAGTCAAGAGATAACATCAGACGTGACGAGGTGACCAACATTCGTGAACAAGAACCATGTGAATCTTTCATATGATTTTCTCCATCATTCAGGTCCAACCTCGTAAATTGCTAATCTTGTAAATACATTATCATATATGATCTTTGCACGTGATAAATACCTTACACTTGTGTTTAAAAGGTATTTTATTTACGTTTCAAGTACACCTCATTAATTTGAGGGGGAGCTTGTGTAATTCATGAAGATAATTGGATTTTCATTTTTCGTCCCAAATTTTCTTAAAATGCTATTAAATCAATTGATATTAATAAAATCGATTGGGTTAATATTTTTAATATGGGGGAGAAAATTTGATTTAATATGTCAAATGATTAATCACAAATGGTTTGACTTAACGTGCAAGCTCATCCCGACATGTGCGAAATGTTTTTGGATATCGTGGCATATGTTAAGGGGGAGCAAAATGGATTTGTACTTCAAAATGGATTTCATGGTGATTTATACTTACCCGCAACCCATTTATTTCACGACGATGAAGATTGTGGTGACATAAGGATGGTAGGATAGGTTAAAGTCCAATGATCCCTCTAGAACCTGAGGAATCTTCCCAAGGACATTCCATAGCTAGAAATAGTAGTCCTTAGGAAAGATGGAGAAAGATTGTGAATGTAGCTGAATGTCGACCAAGTATTTAAGTTAGCACTGGAACAATCACAACAAGGTGCTAGTGATGACGTATTGGTAAGCACTGAAGGGGTTGAAGAATGAAAAAGAATTGTAAAGATAAAGGGTGTAAAGAAAGAAGCCCTCCTTACAACCTTAGGCAGAAACTGGGTCAATACATATGCTATTGAGATCATTTTTTTAATGATGCTTGATATTGAAGACGGACATCATGGACCCGGTGATGCAATGCACAACCCATCCCAGCTAACTCAGATATCTCTCAAAAGATATTTGTTTTAATCACACGGAGACAACGCATTATGTATTGATTTATTCACTCCGGATAAATTGGTATTGAAATGGTGGCACTCCTCTCCAGCCTCCGATCACTAAAATCCAAAATGCACGATTGAGTCTAGAGCCATTTGAGATCATCAAATATCTCATTAGGACACACTTTCATAATTCCTTGCTTCTTCACACACTGTGAAAAGTAAGAAAGATCTTAAGAGTCCTACGCAAAATCTTCATGATCTTGCCTGAACATCCGAGTAATACGAAAGTATTTACAATGAAGATGGAAATTCTTTTTGAGCGAATATCAAAAAGCTCATGGTAGCTGACTTGTGCGATTCTTTATGAATCAAACTTGTGATAACTGGAAAGCAACAGTGGTTTAATTCTTAACTGAATTTAAACACGTTCCAGGCCTCTACGCAATATCTTAGTGATCTTGTCAGAACACTCAGAGTGATACTTTAGTGTTCACAGTGATGAGTGGAAATCCTTCTAGTGTTAACATCAAACAACACTTGGTTGGTAACTTGCAAGATTCTATACGAATCAAGCTCGTGACAACTGGAAAGCAACGATGGTGTGGTTCTTAATTGAATTTCACTTGTTCCAGGAATATGAATTGACGACTTCAAATCATGCGGATATTATTATCCAAATGAATCACTCTTTATGTTTGCAGTCAGCTTTGGACGGTCGAATAAAGAGAACAGGTTTACCCGCGAAATCTTGTCAAGGAGGTTCTTAATTGAAACTACCTGCCACAAGTACGATATTTCATATCGTCCAATGGTCTTCAACGACCGGAGGTAAAATGCTACCGAATTAGAATGAAATGTTCAAAGCCATTTCATCCGTGTAAATGTTTTGTTGCTAACTGTCTTATGCAGCGTAACAAGAAGGTGGCATTGCGGTGTACAATCAAGAAGAAGTCGTAAACACATGCTTATGCTTTCTGCACTTAATACTTCAACAAATTCAAGAAAGCCTAAAAGTCAAGTCTTCCGCGGTATCAAACTCTGAAGCTTTCAAGAATTTATAAAAGTATAAGTATGTGGAACATGAAGTCACGAAGAGGCAAATATCACAAGTGATGAATGCACAAGGTCAAGGCACGAAAACATGCTCAAGACTAAAGTCAAAGATCTCATCAGCATATTCACAAGAACAAGATCGAAGACTCAAGCATAGTATGCTAGGTTTAAGATTTTGTAAAATGGTGTGACCTCCCTTATAGGGAGATTGTTGGAAATACGTTTTTCCAAGGGAAGTCTCGGTCACATCATTATTAGCATAGATCACGAGCAATAGACTATTTAGGACATTGTAACTTGGAGTGACCTCCCTTTGGGGGAGATTGTTAGAAATACGTTTTTACGGATTTAGAAAGGATCGGTCACTCCAATGATATATTCAAGTATTGGGCTCGTGATCCATTAAGTATACATATAGCCCATATAGCCCACATGTAGGGTGGGCTATATATAACCCCTCATAGCATGTTAGGAGGGGTTGGTCATTTTGTGTTTTCACTTTTCATTTAATAAACACATCTTTCTCTCTCTACCTCTCCTTTCTCTCTTCTTTATCTCTCTAGTTCTTTCTTTTCTATTCCATTCATTAGATAATTCAAACATTGCCTAAATCCTAAGAAATTATGGACCCACACACTTATATCTAATAATAACAAGACCAAAACATGTATTTAATGTCGTAAAATGCGGAATTATGCGTGGTTTGTGTTTTTATTGTGTTTTAGGACAAAAATGTGAAAAAGGAAGAAAACACGGGCTTTCACGGGCTTTTATCGAAGAAAAAGACAAAAGACGAAGTCAAAAGGTCAAAAGTGCAAGAAGAACGGAAGTCAAAGGCCTATTCTGAAGATTTATCGAAGAAAAAGTCTAAAGACGGAAGTTGAATGAAGTCGAAGAACCAAGTCTACTAAAAGAAGAAAATTAGAAGACGAGTTCAAGTTATCATTCGACTAATCCCGAGACAAAGTCGAGAAAGACGAGTTATTTAAAAGACGAGAAGACAAGAAGAAAGAGAGAAGAAACAACACCTTCCCCTTCCCCTATATATAGTTCCTAAACATGTCATTAGAGAGAGTTAGTCTTTATTTTTTAGTAGGTAATTAGTGTGTTTTTACTTTTCTTCTCTCTAGCTTTTCTTTCAAGCTTATCAAACTTTCATCTTAATCTTGTAATCTTGAATCTTAATCTTTAAGATAATCAAGCTTTTTAATAAATTCTCATTCTACCTTTCTTAATCATAATCTTTTGTTTTGCTTAATTAATCATGTAGTTGGTTTAATTTTGTTGATTGTGTGATTGGTTTGCTTATTGGATTGTGCTTATTGAGTTAATGCGTTTGAGATTTTTAGAGTATTGAGCTTATTGTTTAATTTTTATGTTTTCTAAGTTTTTAAATAAGTTAATTTTGGTATATTAATATTTTTATAAAAAGTTGATTTTAAATAATTTGATTATTTATTGTTTTTAAAAGTTTTTAAATTGTGTCTTATTAGCTTTTTCTAAAAATTGATTTGGTTAAAGTTTTAGTTAAGTGCTTATTTGATTTTTGCTTATTTGCTTAAATTTGTTCTTATCCGGGTTTACTAAACCCTCATATTCCGAACTAGCTTCAATTTACAAACCCTTTTATCCCGGATAGTAGCCTTTTTTAGTATTCCGGATTGCACCCTTTTCATTTATTCCGAACAAGCACCAGTTTTGGTTATTCCGGATTAGCATTTCTTTTCCCTCCAAAAACCCTCATTCCGGATAGTTACTTTATTATGGATTCTGGATAGCCACTCTAACACACATTCCGGATAGTTTGAAAATTACACATTCCGGATAAGATATAGGACATGGATTCCGGATAACACCTAGTTTACATATTCCGGATAAAAACCAAATCCCACATTCCGGATAACATCCAAAACACCGATTTCGGATAACTCCCAAAACCCACATTCCGGATAGCTTTCAAATTACACATTCCGGATTACGCATAGGACACGGATTCCGGATAGAAGCAACATTTCAGATTCCGGATTGGTGCTAGTTCAAGAATCCTAGATAAGAATCACAAGATGGATTCCGGATAAGCAAGATAACACGGATTCCGGATTAGTATTTGTTTCACATTCTGGATAAGGTTCAGTTTTAGCTATTGATGTTTGTTCTAGTTTAATCTTCAAGTTTTATCTTTTCCCGCCCTTTCAAGGTTAGTTTTTTTTTTTACTTTATTTTTATCTTACTATTTAATTATTTTAGTGTTTATCTCACGAGTAGAAATAGATAATCCCAAGCTCCCCCTTTTAGTTACCAAAAACGACAATTCCACCCAAAACCGTGATCAATTCGATTAGATAGCGAGAACGATTGAGTACACATATGCAAAATCATCATATTAAATGGCGCCGCTGCCGGCTCTTTTTGTAAAGATTAACGGTTTTTAGTGAGAAAAATTGGATTTTGGGATCCGTTCTTTTGGGAAGGTTATTTTCAAGCACAAAATTTTCAAAAAAATCCTAAAAAATATAAAATTTTCAAAAATCCAAAAAAATAAAAAAGATAAAAAACCAAAAATATTGTATTTCATTTTAGTGTATGCGTACTAGATCTTCGTCTTCTTCTGAGCCCGAGACTCTTAGAGACTTAGATATGGCTGGTGTGCATAATAATAATAACAGCCCACCTCACCCCAATTTGAATAATAACAACAATAACAACCATGTTCCTCCACCCGACCTTCGTACGATGGAGGAGCTTTGTCAACCAACCATGAACGGACGTGGAGGACCGATTGCACCGATGCAAATCATGGCTCCCAAATTTTTGTTGAAGCATCACATGATCCAACAAGTTCAAAACGCTTGTCCATTTCGCGGATTACCGGATGATGATGCGAACAAACACCTCGATAAATTCATAACCGTCACTCAAAGCATGAAATTGCCCGGTGTTTCCATGGATTTTCTTCGCCTTCATCTTTCTCCACACACTTTATCCCACCATGCCGAAAAATGGTTTGATCGTCTTCCCAAAAACTCAATTCATACATGGGACGAAATGACTCAAAAAATTTTGTCGCGCTACTTTCCACCATCCATGGTCACTAGTCTTCGTAATCAAATCAGTTATTTTTCTCAAGAACCTGATGAGTCGCTTTTCGATGTTTGGGAACATTATAATGTCTTGATAGATCGTTGTCCTAATCCTAATATACTCCCCGTCACTTTGATTGATACTTTTTACAATGGTTTAAATTTTCGTGACCGTGATACGATTAATGCTGCCGCATGTGGTACATTCATGAAGAGAAGTCCTGAGGAGTGTAGAGAGCTTATAGAGAACATGACCACTCACCACAAAATTTGGGATTCATCCGCATCTTCAAGGAATAACCCGAGGGCCAATGTTTCTTCTACTTCATCAAACCCCGAGATAACAGAACTTACCCGTAAAATAGCCGAGATGAACAAAAATTTCTTAACCATGGCTACGAACCAATTTCAACAAGTCAAAGCTGTAACACCTTCTTGTGAGATTTGCGGTGGTTCTCATTCATACACCGATTGTCCTTCTACTCATGACAATCCGGAAAATGTGTATGCGGCTAACGGTAACTTTTCAACGGGAGGCTATCAAGCTCGTCCTCAAGGTGACCGAAATTTGCTAAGTTATCGTTCAAACAACTTCCTTTCACCACCCGGTTTTCCTCCTCAAAACCAAACGAACTTCAATCATAACAATCAAAACCAAACTCGAGCTCCTAATCAATATAAAACCCAAAGAAACCCATATCCACCTCAAGGAAATAATCAAGTTTACCAACAAACCACTTATCAACCACCCGCTTACCAAGTTCCCCATTCCAACCAACCCATGACATAAAATCAAGAGGTTGAAACGTACATGAGCACTAATGACGCGCTGGTGAAGAATCTTCAGAGCCAAATTATCAACTTGAAAGGTGACATGGAGAAACAAGGGAATGATCTTCGAGCCGAGCTTAGGAATGACATGCGAAACTCTTTAAGCAGTCAAACGAATGACTTAAGGGATATGATGGCTAGTTTCTTCCCATGTAATCAAACCTCTGGTTCGGGTTCTCTTCCGAGTAACACCGTTGCTAATCCAAGAGGGGAGATGAAAGCAATCACAACCCGAAGTGGAAAAGGTTATTAGGAACCCGAGATTCCTATACCTACACCGGTGATTGTGACAAAGGAAAATGAGCCCCCTTCACCAATTCCACCACCTTCTACTTCTACCCCTCCACCACCCAAGGATGTGACTGAGAATTCCATTCCAACGCCTTCATCTCAACCCGACATACCTTATCCTTCAAGGTTAAGGAAAGAGAAGTTGAAAAATAAGGATGATATTCAAGTTTCAAACTTTCTTAAAATGTTTAAACAATTGAATTTCAACATCTCCTTTGCTGAGGCTCTCGCTCACATGCCTAAATATGCTAAAATATTTAAAGATCTTCTCAATTATAAGGAAAAACTCTTTGATATTGCTCAAACGCAACTTAGTGAGAATTGCTCTGCGGTTCTTTTAAGAAAATTACCAACCATACTTGGTGATTCGGGTCGCTTTCTCATTCCTTGCAACTTTCCCGGGGTAGAGAATTGTATTGCCCTAGCCGATCTAGGTGCTAGTATCAACTTAATGCCATTAAATGTTTGGAAACAATTATCTCTACCCGAGCTAGTCCCCACACGAATGACATTGGAATTAGCAAACCGTACGGTTTCTTATCCGCTGGGGATAGCCGAAGATGTCTTCGTCGGTGTCGACAAATTCACCTTTCCGGCGGATTTTGTTGTCGTTGACTACGAGATGGACCCCCATGTTCCATTAATCGTTGGACGTCCATTCTTGAGGACCGGTTGCACTCTCATTGATGTAGTCGCGGGCGAATTAATCATGAGAGTTGGTGACGACAAAATCGTCTTCAACATGGGTAAACTTTCTAAGCAACCTTATGAACACGAGAGCGTTAATTTCATTGACATACTTGATGAGGCTTGTGAAGAACATTTCAAAGATGCTTGTAAAAGTGGTTTTCCTTCTCTACCCATTGTTGAGACCGTTGCCTCTATTGCTCCCTCATTGACTCCATTTGGAGAAAGTAACTTCCTTTTGAAATAATTTGAAGAAACTTTAGGGGATGTGGACTTAAAATATGACGATTCTCCCACCGATTGGGAAGAAGACATTCGTACCATTGAGAAACTTCTCAATGAGGACCATATTTCTCCACCTTCTCCTATGAAAATCACAAACGATGATCCAAATTTGACTACGCCTTCCATCGATAATGCTCTGGATTTAGAGCTTAAGGATTTACCGTCTCATCTCGAATACGTTTTCCTTGAAGACAATAAGAAGTTATCCGTCATCATTGCAAAGGATTTAAAAGTGGATGAAAATTCTCGACTTCTCGATGTGCTAAAAAATCATAAGAAAGCAATTGCTTGGAAAATTTCCGACATCCGCGGAATTGATCATAACTTTTGTACTCATAAAATTCTCATGGAAGATTACTTTAAACCCGCAATCCAAAGCCAAAGAAGGGTTAATCCAAAAATTCATGACGTCATCAAGAAAGAAGTTATCAAACTTTTAGATGCCAGAATGATTTACCCTATTTCGGATTCGCCATGGGTTAGTCTCGTCCATTGTGTGCCTAAGAAAGGTGGAATAAACGTTGTTCCCAATGAAAACAACGAGTTGATTCCTACTCGACTTGTCACGGGTGGGCGAGTTTGCATAGACTATCGCAAGCTCAATGATGCCACTCGTAAGGATCATTTTCCTCTTCCTTTCATGGATCAAATGCTCGAGCGTTTAGCGGGTAATGACTACTATTGCTTCTTAGACGGTTTCTCCAGGTATTTTCAAATTCCCATCGATCCTAAAGGCCAAGAGAAAACCACATTCACTTGTCCTTATGGAAAATTTGCTTATAAAATAATGCCTTTCGGCTTATGCAATGCTACCGGGACTTTCCAAAGGTGTATGATGGCTATATTCCATGACATGGTTGAAAAACTATGGAAGTCTTTATGGATGATTTCTCGGTCTATGGTGATTCTTTCTCTACTTGTCTTGCCAATTTAGAACGTATGCTCAAACGGTGTGAAGACACTCCTCTCGTTCTTAATTAGTAAAAATGCCATTTCATGGTAAAAGAGGGCATTGTTCTTGGACATAAAATCTCCAAAGCCGGTCTTGAAGTCGACCGTGCTAAAGTCGATGTGATTGCTAAATTACCTTCACCTTCAACCGTGAAGGGTGTGAGAAATTATCTTGGTCATGTGGGCTTCTATCGTCGATTCATTCCCGATTTTTCTAAGATCGCTCGCCCGATGACCCACCTCTTGGAAAAAGATACTCCTTTTATCTTTTCTAAAAAGTGTATCGAATCTTTCAATCTTCTTAAGGATAAATTAACTAAGGCACCGGTCTTAGTTACCCCTAATTGGAGTTACCTTTTGAATTGAGGTGTGATGCTAGCGACTTTGCTATCGGAGCGGTTTTGGGACAAAAAATCAACAAACATTTCCAACCAATCCATTACACTAGCAAGACAATGACGGGGGCTCAACTGCATTATACCACTACCGAAAAAGATATTTTAGCTGTAGTGTATGCTTTTGAGAAATTTCGCCCCTATCTTGTCCTTTTAACCACCATTGTGTACACCGATCATTCCGCGTTGAAGTACTTGTTAACGAACCAAGATTCTAAACCAAGACTTCTTCGTTTTGTTTTACTCCTTCAAGAATTCAAAATTGAAATTCGTGATAAAAAGGGAGCGGAAAACCTAGCCGCGGATCATCTTAGTAGACTCGAGGATCCTTATCAAGGGGAGCTCCCAAATCAAGATATTAATGAATATTTTCCCATTGAGGCCTTGATGTCTATTAACTCCAATCTTGATGAGACCCCATGGTTTGCGGAATTTGCAAACTAAATGGCGGGTGGAATTCTCATTGAAGGGTTATCGTCCCAGCAAAAGAAGAAATTCTTCAAGGATGTGAAAACTTATTATTGGGACGACCCTTATCTCTTCAAACAATGTGCTGACTTGATCCTTTGTCGGTGTGTTGACGGGCCCGCAGCTTTACAAATCTTGGAAGCTTGCCATAAAGGACCAACCGGTGGTCACTTTGGTCCTAATTACACCGCGAAGAAAGTT
Organism: Glebionis coronaria; assembly: GCA_025667525.1. Lineage (NCBI taxonomy): Eukaryota > Viridiplantae > Streptophyta > Magnoliopsida > Asterales > Asteraceae > Glebionis > Glebionis coronaria. The sequence goes on from CM046877.1 coordinate 341,764,494, forward strand.
TTCGATTCTGGATTTTATTGGCCTACCATTTATCTTGATACACACGAAATGGCTAAGCATTGTGATGCTTGCCAACGACAAGGCAAGATCACACATAAAGATGAGATGCCTCAAAATTTCATCCAAGAGTGTGAAATCTTTGACGTATGGGCCACCGACTTTATGGGGCCATTTCCATCATCCAAAGGGAACAAGTACATCCTCGTGGCCGTTGACTACTTATCCAAATGGGTTGAAGCAAAGGCTCTACCTACTAACGATGCGAGGGTGGTTGTGAACTTTCTAAATAATTATTTGCTCGATTCGGTGTTCCTCGTGCTATCATTAGTGAACGCGGGACTCATTTTTGCAATGATCAATTTGCTCGAGTCATGGCTAAGTATGGTGTTAATCACCGTCTTTCCACCGCGTATCATCCACAAACAAATGGTCAACCCGAGATTTCAAACCGTGGACTTAAGAGAATTTTAGAGCGTACTGTGGGAGAGCAACGTGCCTCATGGGCTATTAAGTTAGATGATGCTTTGTGGGCTTTCCGTACCGCATATAAGACACCTATTGGTTGCACTCCATATCGTCTTGTGTACGGAAAGGCATGCCACCTCCCCATTGAGTTGGAGCATAAGGCATATTAGGCCTTGAAATGGGCTAATTTTTATATCAACAAAGCCAGTGATCTTAGGAAGATCCAACTCAATGAACTTAATGAACTAAGGAATGAAGCTTATGAAAATTTGTTGATTTATAAGGAGAAAACCAAGCTCATTCATGATTCTAAGATCAAAAACCGAGAGTTCAAAATTGGTGATCAAGTTTTACTCTTTAACTCTCGGTTGAAAATCTTTTCAGGCAAGCTTAAGAGCCGTTGGTCTGGTCCATTATCCGTCGCCAAAGTCTTCCCTTATGGCACCATTGAGTTATCGCAACCAAATGGACCAATCTTCAAAGTGAATGGCCAGCGTGTTAAGTTGTACCTTGGTGAGGACATCTCTCATGAGATGATTCCATACCTCACCACGTTTCCCTTGAATTAGTTCTGGGTCGAGTCAGGCTCGTGACTCGGTTATAAAAAACAAGCGCTTCTTGGGAGGCAACCCGTTGATCTATCCTTTACCCGTTTTCATAATAAGTGTAGGGGGAGCTACATAGGTGTTTGTTGTCTTGTTTCTTGTGATGTACAGGGATTAAAACTTCAAAGAGTACTTTTGATGATATTTGACGACCCGTGATCCCGTGTACCCGTCTTCCCGGTTCTATCCTAAACTGTCGTGATTCAATATTTCATATTTTATATGTTCACATTGAAATCACTATAGTTGTCTCTTCCTTAGCAAGATTTAAACAACGTGCACAATGTCCTAAGTGTAGGGGAGTTTACTTCCACATGCTTAAACATTGAGGGCAATGTTTATATCAAGTTTAAGGGGGACTTCTATCGAAGTTAAGTCGGCTTTTCGATGAATTTGTCCTCATTTTAACCGGAAATCTATTTTTTCGACATTTTTCAAAATTTTTGATCTGTTTTGGCCAAGTAGTATTCTTCATTTATTCTCTTTTATGTACTTTCCTTTTATTATTGCATCGTATGTGTTAGAAGTATTTAAAGTGATGGTCATATAATATACCGTTGCGAAGCTCGTGGAAAATGCTATTCAACGGTGTCGAGAGTTCTATGTTATTGTTATGTATGTAACGAGAATTAGTCCCGAACACACAAATGAGGAAGGCCTCTTAACCTTGTAAGCCTTAGTATAAAAGGCACATCAACCTCATTTGTGTGTGTGTCTCCCATTGTATTTTCCATTCTTCTTGTTTTAGAGAGAGAAACTCTCCTTAGTTTCTCTCACTAGGATTACACACTTTGTATCTTTCTTCCTTCTTCTTCATCTAATCTAATATTCCATTCTTATTTTTAATCTTGTTATTCATCTATATATTTCTTTTTTTGGGTAAAGGGGACTGACCCCGGTAAAATATATTACACCAAAAAACGTTGAAGTACAAACGGATGTAGGTGAAGTCCTACATCACGGCCCGTTACATGGGCTACAACCAGCACATACACAATGTGCACAAACCACAAAACTTACATAAGAATAACATGCCACTCTTATGACTACCAAATACATTGGAAAAAAAGAATATAAATAAACATTACACCGCCGATTTTCCAACATATAAAAACCAAAACAGTAATTTCGTTTCCAGAAAAGCGTTTCCGAGTGTTACGCCATGATTACTGCATAATGCCAACCCGTGTTGATCAATCACGTGACCTCCACATGGTAATAACCAAACCGAAACCCTAAGAAGTGTAGGGTATCGAACCAGCCGACTCTCCCAATCCATAGCAACAAAAAGCACTCATGCATGCACCTCCAGATCACGAACAACAAACATAGACATCCTGAACATCGTAGCAACCTTGCAAAGATCAAGTTATCATGAAAACAAACCTAAAAGGTTTTGCCAACGATCAAAAAACGAGTACCACTCGTAACTACTCTTAGCGAGTAGGATCATGTTACCCGAATCATAAGATTAAACGAACCAGTGGTAACCATGATAACAAAGCACACGATCCCCAGGATTGATATCGCAACCCTTAAGATGAACAACCTGTCAATAAAAACCCTAATTAAAGAGTTTACCCGATGCGATACCATGCGTGGATCCCACGAGTAGAACCTCCACGCAGTCGACCAATCGACCCATATAGATGTACAAACAAAACAGAGATCGAGAATAACCAAACCAAATCGAAACCCTAATGAAGAATCAAAAATGAATGATTTTGGTGTTGATTTTGGATCTTGATTTTGTGAGTGTATGGTGTAGTTCGTTCGAATTGATCGGCCTTGATCGGATTTAGATTCGTGGTATTCATGTTTGGTTGGTTCGTGGTATTCACTGTCGGGTTGTCAAGGTTCTTTTTTTGGTTTTTTTGTGTTTTTTCGGAAAAATTTCATATCTTCGGAAAGGGGTTTATTTTTCCGAAAACATTGGGTTTATCCGAAAATGTGAAAGAAATTTATTCCGAATATTACCATTTATCCAAAGAAAATCAGCATTTCTCCGAAAATATCATTTTTCTTAAAATACACATTTTTCCGAAAAACCTTATTTATCCGAAATTGTCACTTTCTCCGAAAAACTGTCATTATTCCGAAAAGGTGCATTTATCCGAAAATTGTCATAATTCCGAAAAAGTGTCATTTTCCGAAAAAGTGCCATTTCTCCGAAAAGGTTATTTATTCCGAAAATATCTCTTTTATCCGAAAATAACCTACTTTTCCGAAAACCTTCTTTATTCCGAAAAAAGGTCATTATTCTGAAGATCTCAGAATATTCCGAAATTTTTTTCAAAAAATATGGTTTTGAAAATTTTTAATCGTGTGTTTTTTTGGCCTTGGAATTTTTGGTTTTTGAAGAACATTTTTTAGGGGATTTAATCAAATTTAGGTGGAGTTTAACTTCATCACTCTACTTTCTACGAATTGTGATCCTGTTATTCACACGACTTCTACAATGACATATCAACAAGACATTGATGCTGCGGGTATTGAGAATTGTGATAGCACTGCCAGAAAGAAGAGGGATGTTGCCTATCTCAAGTCTCAGCTTCTTATAGCACAAAAGGAAGAAGCAGGAATTCCACTTCTAGCTGACGAGTTTGATCTCATGGCATCTGCAGCAGAATATGATGAGGAAGAAGAGGTGACTACCGACTCCATCTTGATGACTAATTCGCAGCAAGCATCAACATCGATAACTCAGACCGACAAAGCTCCTGTGTATGATTCAGACGGCTACTCTGAGGTACCCACACGTTTATATGATAATGAGTTATATAATATGTCTAATCAGGAGGAAGAGTATAATGAGTCACTTGACCCCTACACTGAGACACACGGGGTTCAAACAAATAATAGAAATATTATTTCTAATGCGCCCAGTGTGGACCTTAGTGGAGATCAAGTAGCCCAACCAAATATTATTTCTAATGACGAGACGCATGCGTATTATAAATCATTATTTGATAAAGTTGCCAAGGATGTTGCTCATGCGAATGTGGTTAATAATAAATTTAGAGAAGCTAATGCCAAATTAACCACTGAGCTTGCGGGATATAAGGAACGGGAGAAATGTTTTGAGATTCATCATGCTAAAATCGAGGAACTTGAACAAGCTCATGCTACATCGGTTTATCAAGAAAAATGCACAACTAAGAAATTAAATGCCTTACATTTAAGTAGTGCTAAAAAGATAAGAGAATTGAATGAAGAAATCACCTCTCTTAATAAACAGCTTTCCACTGAAAAATCTATTATTTTAGATTTTAAAGAAGAACGAAAACAGTTGAAACATGATTTCAAAATTCGTGAAGATGGGCTTCTTGAGGATTTTTGCAAAGCTCAGGAAAGGATTAGGGAATTAGACAACCTTTTGGTAAAACGTGGCCAAACTACGGAGACGATAAATATTTTTTTTTGGGTAAAGGGGAAAATTACCCCGGTAAAATATATTACACCAAAAAATCGTTGAAGTACAATGGATATAGGTGAAGTCCTATATCACAACCCGTTACATGGGCAACAAACCAGCACTAAAAGCAACAAACAGCCAAAAACCTGCATAAGGATGACAAACCATCCTTAAGAAACTACCAAACATACGAACAGTAAAGAAAACAGACAAATAACCTATTTTCTACCACTTCCTCTCAACTTGAAGTCACGAAAATCCTTGAGAGCTCCTTGAAGATCATCAACCAGGTTTTCATAACCATCATATAAACACAAATCATCATCTTCAAGTTGTTGACCACCACCATAACCGAACTCACCCTCCTCATCAGAAGTGTCCGAAGCATTAACACAATCCTCCCATTTCTTTACCAAAACAGGAGGACTACTAACCTTTTTATCTTTGCCCTTATCACCACAACCAGAACTAGAACTACTGGCCCCCGTATCCTTAGAAGTGCCATGATTTGGTTGAGGCATAGGGTCACCCATATTATCACCCTCCATGTTTAAAACATCAAAAGGATTCGACGAATTCAAACCTGAATTTGGAGCACCACCATTAGTAGAAACACTAGGAGAGGCTGATTTAGACCCCCCATTCGTATTCCCACTCTTCTTTTGTTGCCAAATCACCTTGGAGTTAGGTTTATTCAGCCGAAGACCCGCAAAAACTTTTGGATCAGCTTCCTTCTTCTTCTTACGACTTTTAACAGTCGTAAATCCATCACTTTTGTCTTCCAAATCAGCAGAGTGCATATCCCTTGCTGATTTAATAGGAACCCCCTCAAGAACACGTTTAGGACACGATTTAGAATCATGACTAAAGCTTTTACATGTATCACAATGTGGAGGTTTCCACTCATATTCAACTCGAACAATCTCTTTACTATAACCATCCCCCTCCTCCGTAGGAATCGCCATACTAACCTCCTTCTTAAAACCAACAACCGCATCAATCTCAATCAAAGCCCGGGCAAAACTAATTCTACCCCAAGAATCACCACACATAGAACTAGTAAACGCGTCAAGCATAATAGGCTTACCAATTTGGGTTGCAATAAGACTCAAACCATCCTCCGAGTACGCAAGTACAGGCACATTGTACATTTTTACCCAAACAGGAACTTTGGTAACCTCACCTTTCTTTAGAGACACACTAGGTGTCCATTTGGTAAGCATGATCGGTGATTTACGTATAAGCCATGGTCCCTTTTCCAGCACCTGATCCATACCAGACTTAGATGCAAACTTGAACAAGTATACTCCATTGTCATTCCTGGTAATCTTTTCAAAACCAAATTTCCTCCATGTATTCGACGCATATTGTTGAACCACATAGAAAGAAGGATCTTTACCAACAAAACAACCAACAATGGTATTTTCGTACTTACCTTTGATCTTAGCAGCCACGTCCTTAGGTAACACACAATCAAACGAGTCCAGCTTAACGTCAGAAATGAGAGTGCGAAATTGTACCTTGGAACTAGAATCATTAGGGCACACAAGACTAGCGTACGAGCTAGCTGCCTTTAGAGAATCAACTCTAGGACCAATCTGCTCACTCCCAGCAGCTTTGGTCGATATATTATTATCACATCCCACCTCTTTCGACATTGTAGCAGCCTCTTTATTATCCATAGGTTCCACACGAGCCGGTTTACGCAGGATACTCTTAGGCACGGTAGTTTTACCATCAATATTCCTTACCCGCTTAGCAATACCAGCAATAGTAGAATCCACCTCGATTACTGTCTCTGAAACAACCACCTTCTTCTTCTTCTTCTCATTGCTATCAAGAAAACCCCTCTCCATTAACCCTCAACCACAACAACTCAAATCACAGCTAACCAAGTATAACTAAAACAGAAGCGAAACCCTAATAATTAGGGCTCCACAATGCAGCACCAATGCAGACTACTTGAAATCCATATCATCGACCAATACAGAATGATAGATAGGGTATAACCCTAAATAATGAAGCCCCAAAAACCTGTTGACACACCTGAAACACCCGCACCAAGACCTGCAAACCAGCTAGGATACGCACACAAGGTTGAAGAAACCCTAATGAGCAGCAATACAATAATAAAGACTCAAATGAGCCCTAATCGCTGATTGGCAGGATAAATTAAAGAAGCTATGCAGCGAAACCCTAAAAACCACGGCTTAGAAAATTAGAACCCAAATCGATGAACAATTAGTCCTAATCGCAAAGTAATCCTAAAACCAAAGTCGTCTCGAATAAGAACGATTAAGGAATAGGAATCACAACCCAATAAGGAGAGATTGACGATCAGAAAAAGGAATTAATTTAATAAAAGACGGCTAGGAAAATCACCAGGCAGATCGCCCATAGCAAGAGATCAGAAAAAGGAATTAATTTAAATATGCACGCACCAAAAGTGAATGAGATAAATTACACTCGATACAAGTTGGCTTTAGGTTGTCCTCTTCCTCCTAATCCCGAATATCTTAAGAAATTTCAGACCTCAAATCAAACTCTCTATAATGGTATTGTGCTCTTGTCTGATGAGCATGATCCTCCTAGTGTGCATGACTCTGAGGAAACTACTGATCTTACAATAGAGACTCGTTTAAGAATGAAAAAGCTTGATAAAGAAGTGACACCCGTTTATTATCCGAAAGTTAATCCTCCCACTGTTTTTGCTCGGTCTAAAACGAGTACTAAAATGCTTCTGCTACCAAGTGAGGAAGTGACGGATAACCCCCCTAAACCAAGTGTTGCACGACGGTATCTAAACGAGCTCAAAGATAATTTTGTCATTCTCAAAAGTGTTGTTAACTCTAAAATTACTGGAGGAAACATTACTTCACCCGTTCACACTGAAGTTCAGAAAATTCTTCACAACGAGATTAATCCGCTTATTAAACAAGTCGATGCTAGGATAAGCAACCTTGAACATGTTTTTCTTAAAGAACTAGCCAAATTTTTTGAAGACATTAAATCTTTGGCAAAGGAGGCTGATGAATCTCTTGATAGAATAAAGGTTTGGAAAGCGATCTTGAACGTTTCTCGAAAGCAAGTGACAGTGGTGATTGTGATGAAAGTAAACCCGTGGCGGTAAACATCTCTGTGTCAGACAATGAAACCCTCCAAAATGAGCTTGATCGTACGAAAGAGAAAATGGAGTCTTATGTCATCAAAAAGGACAACGAATTCACCGATCTTTGGAATAAATATGTCAAAAACTGTGATGAATGTAAGGATGACAAACTTTCGCATGATAAATCTTACAATGAAATGAAACAAACAATCGAACAGCTGCAAGCTCAATTAGAAAGTGAATGTAGAGACAGTGAGCCTTCAACAAATGTTAATCAAAAAGAGTTCACGATTCTTCAACACCGATATGATTTTATTCAGAAACATTGCCATTCTCTTGAACTTGATTTGCAAAACAAAGTTGGAAAAGTTCCAAATGATAGTAAAACTCTCTGAATCATTTCATGAATTGAATGAAAAGAGTAAGGATATTTCTGATCTGAAAGCTCGGTTGCAAGACAAAGACATCGCCATCAGTGAGTTGAAGAAACTTGTCAGAAACATGGGTGGGAAAACAGTGGAATCCAATGGTGTGAAACATGTAGTTCGTCAACCAAATGCGTACAAAGCACCAAAGCCATCTATCTTAGGAAAACCACCTTCTAATGTTTCTAGGTTACCTCCTAATACCAATGTGCCATCGACTGTACCAAAACCAGCCATATTACCCTATGTTCCTCCATTTAGAAAACCCATTTCTTCTAAACACAACCATGTGAATGCACCTTGCACTACTCCTAAGAGTACTCTCAAACATGTGATTCTTAAGTCCACTACGAAATCTACATATTCAAATGACGTTAGTCAAACCAACAACCTAGGGGATGGTAAGCAAAAAGGGAAGATTCAGAAAGTAAACTATGTGTATTTAAAACCTAGTAAACCAATAACCGCTAGAGTTCAACACACTCCTAATGGTATTCAACCAAAACCTAGGACCCCTTCCCAACAACCTAGGAATTAGCAACCACCAATGAGTAGTCGTGTTTCGAACATGGTGCCTGAACGGTCAAAAAACCCTAGGTACACAAGGCCTTTCGAGAATCCTAAATTTCTTGAATGCCCCACGTGCAAAAAGGGCATTCACAATGGAAATCATGCTCATTGCATTCTGCAATACCTCTATGAGGTAAACTCTCGTGCCTTCGCACAACGAAAGAATGTAGAATCCCAACAGACACCAAGGAGATTCACACCCGTCAAAAAGAAAAGCAATGACAAGAAATCTTCAAGGCGGATCAATGCATGACTTAGTTTCTCTCCTAAGAAGTCTTCTGCTGTGCAAGAGAACACTACTCCTAGATCTAGTCTTCAATGGAAACCAACGGGTAGGATCTTCAAGGAAGTTGGTCTTAAGTGGATTCCCATCGAGAAGAGTGATGACACCTACTCCAACACTAATGCGAGTGTTCTGAATGTAGAAAATGCATTTGTTACTCCTAACACTAGTATTTGTGCAAACTCTTCTTCTGTCATTGCAGGTACAACAACGGATTGTGAATCCACTTCTTCAAAGGGTTCCAATTCTGTACATTCGACATCACCCTCTTCTGCTGTACAAAGGTCTATTTTGGATTATTTTCGAAAACATTGAAAATATCAAATACAAAAATATAAAACCTATAAAAACAAAATAAAAAACGAAAAAATATTTCAAAAATACCAAAAATATTCTTCTCGACATGTCTTTCTGTTTCGATAATATGGACGTGCCTAGAAATGTCGCTCAATAACGACACAGGTGTGTACATAAAGCTCGAATTAAAGTTCAAATATTTTTCAAAACATGTCATTTCCCTTTTTCAAATGATTTGCAATTACTTCAGATTGTGACTCGTGCCTCAGAGAAAGGAAAGTTGAGCACGGATGATAACTTATCCATAAGAACGAGAAAATTAAAATTTTCTCGGTCATGAGCTCTCATTAAAAACATTCCATGTCTTTAAGCTCATGTAAACGACTTACAGTTAAGTGTCAGACTGTAACTCGAACCTCAAATAAAGGATATCTTTAAAGATAACTTATCCTAATAACATGTAGAGCAATCTATCTCGGGTTGAGCTTGTCACAAAACATTCAAAGTTTTGAGCTCAACATAATGGCTTATAGTCATATGAAGACTATAACCCGGTCCCCAAAGAAAGGAAAGTATATGACTTATCCTCAACAACGGGAAATTAATTTTTCTCGGCCATGGGCTTATGTTAAAAAATTCAAAGTTTTAAGCTCATGAACTCAAGGAAAATGTTCATTTATGTACATTTTTCCTCAACAACGGGAAATTCAGTTTTCTCGGGTTTGATCACAATTTTTCAAGGTATTTCATACTATGTGCTCATATACTCCCCTATTTTAATTAGAATTTCTTTTCGAGGGGGAGTACAAACTTTCATGCAACATTATTCTCTCCATGTTTCATCATTAATTTCACAAAAATTTCAATCACATGCAATTTTGAGGGGGAGAATAGTGATCAAAATGTGTTCAAAATGTCTCTTCTTGGATAAGATATTTGTGTGGAAACCTTGGTTTCCTCGATCTTTTAGCTACTAGGAATGACCATTGTTCATACGATTAACATAATCAAAGCGGAATTAGAACAATAACCATTAACAAGGTGTTTGGGCACAAAAACACATAAATTACTCAATTGGATTGTTCATTAGATTAATAACAAACAATCACTAGGTGTGTATACATTGAATCCCACACCTAGTCGACACACGCTTTAGGTTTACATTGTGAATGAAGTTATGAATAAAACCTAAGACCCTTGTTCCGTTTATAGACTAAGGATTAGGGTTTACAAGAGATAATTATGAATAAACATGTAAATCTTCTATTTAAATAACTAATACAAAATAATATTCTGCATACTTATCCTAAATAGAAGCTTCCAACAACATTTGACTTTTGTTGACTTCTGTCAACGCCTAATTTACTCTTGACAACGCCTGGATTACACTTGTCAAGGCTTAGACAAATGCCTTCATGTTTTCTTCGTTTTTGAGTTTGAAATGTGTATAGTTGAAGTTCGTTTTTTCTTAGTTCTTAACAATTGAAAGTCCTAACAAGATCGAGTTTTTAATTGGTTTTGGTTGGTAAAGTATTTGGATATTTCTATAGCTAATTCATACAAATCCTTGCCAAAATGAAAAATACAGTCTACTTATACATAAAACAAAGTGCACAATCCAAGTTTTTATTCAAGTAAAATGCTAAAATGTAAATTCTACAAACTATAAGGACTGAAAATGTAAATTCAATGAAAATTAAATGCTAAAAATACAAATTCAACAAGTCTAGGGACTATTTATGTAAAATCAGTGAACTAAATGGACTAAAAATGAAAATTTATCAAACAAGTAACCAAATTCCAACTAACTTGAAAACTAACTAACCACTTTTTAAAAACTCTGAAAATACAAGGACTTAATCTTTGCAAACCCTAATTAGTTGGAAAATTAGCTTGAATTAGAAACTGTTTAACTCTTTAGGGACTAAAAGGCAATTTCAGAAACTTTTAACCAAAAACGGGTTAAGTGACAAAATAAGCTCGTTTGAGCTTGTTTCTGGACCAAATAAGCTCAAACCACTTTCAAAAGTCTTAAAATCAAAATTAAGCTAGACCTGTCAAAGGAATTAAGCTGAAACTATCTAGAACCCCTATAAGCAAATTCAAATAAGCTCAAATTAAGCTAACTGATAAGCTACTCATGCACAACTTGATTTTAATGAAGAAACTTGTTAAATAGCTTAAAAGAAGAATGGGAAATCTAATCTCAAAGAAAATGATCAAGTAATAAGATCTAAAATTGAAAATAAACTAAAATGAGCTTATGTTGACTTTTGTTGACCAGATTTTTCAAAAAGCTCAAATTCTCAAAACCTACTCATGAACACTTTCTAAATGGAAATATGAAAGAAAATTAACAATTTTCTGAAGTGGAAATGGAGATATGAGAAATCAGTCCATGTTTTTATCACAGGGAATTGCAATTGCTCAAGTGCTTAATAAAGTGCTTATTTCTCACTCAAAACTAGATACTGTATAATTTCCTTCTATAAGCTAAAAGTTCCTATGTTGAGTGAAAGATGAGAACTAGTTTGAAAGGATTTCATCAAGAAACAAAGATTTGCCAAGCAATTGAAATCATGAACTTTCTGAAAACATACTTAACAAAAACTGACCCAAACTTTTTTGTGTACCAATTACCTTTTTTGACCAATGAAATGACTTGAAAATGACTGAACTTGATTAGTTATGACTAAGTGATTTGAAATGAACCAAAATTTGCCAAATACTAACACTTGAAAATAACTAGCAAGCTAATCCCAAACACTACTTTTCTGAATTTTAACAAACTTTTATGAAGGAATTAAAGGCAATTGGCTAAGCTGAGTGAAAAGCAATATCAGACTGAGTTTTATGGCTAGAATGAAATGCAAAGTAACCAAAAGCAAATAGTTAAACCAACAAGAACTCAAAATGATCTAATAAGCAGAAATGACTGATTAATACTGAAAACAGGACAAGTATAAGACTGTTAAGCAAGTATTAAGCTACAATAAGGCTACTCAAACACTGAAATCAGATCAAATTCAAGCTAAACACACTTTATCATGCAAACAATCAAGGATTATCTAGGTATTAAGCATGCAAACAACAATTCAGTGGAACTAAAACTCAGAAATTGAAACCTTCTAGCTTAGGCCTCCATTGGGGAGTAGAGAAGCGTTGAGCTTTCTAGCTAGTGCTAACCACCACCTTAGCACTAGAAACCACCAAACATCTACAAATAATCAGCTACAATCACCATAATCTCCATTTTTGAACTAGAAATCTGCAAAATCTACTCAATACTTAGACTGAAATGAACTGAACATGATCAACAGCTACAAGTCTTCTCAATCAGCTAATCATGATCTAATGGTGATGATAACTAGCTAATAACAGCAACAAAGTAACAAGATTCTATGAATGAACAGTAATGAAGGAAGATGAAAGTGAATTTTTTTATTGATTGAATTGGAAAGGTAGTTACAAGGCTGGTAAATTTGTTACAACTAATAACAGACTCAAGAGTTTGTCAGACTCAAGAGTTTGTCAGACTCTTGAGTTGTTATGCTAAAAACTAACAGAGATGAGAGAAAACTAAAAGTGTGTGTATTTTCACACTTTTCTACAATACCAGAAATGAAAACTAAACTAGGGTATTTATAGAATGCAGATGTGAAGTAGTTGGGGATTGTGACGTGTCAGAACCAATCAAAAGCTTCCACGTGGACAATTCTGCTTAATTGAATTTGCAGGTGAAGAACATGTTGGGAATAAATTATAGCCAGTCTACTTGAGCACTGACAAGAGTAAAACAAGCGTTGACAGGAGTAAAACAAACGCTGACAGCTCAAGCGTTGACAAGACAATGTCAAGCGTTGATACATTGAAGACAAGCACTGATGGAAAGATATACTCTACGCGTTTATTGTATTCTAGATTACTTCTAGTAAAGATAGGAACAACAATGTATTTTCGATATTTATCTTTACCTAGAATAGTTGATACGTAGATTATTGTACAAGGCTTCTTATGTCTATAAAAGAAGACCTTTAGGTTAAAGTTCAATATAAGTTTTCATACGTAAACTACTTTCATTGTAAGCAAGTTTGATATCATTAATCAAAGTGAAATTTTGTTTACATCTTGTGTGTTCTTGTTTAAGTGTTAATTCCGCATAACACTTAGATTGTCATATACATATACAAAGGTTTCTCTTAGTGTATTACTTGATCTAATCTCGTATACATAAAGCTAAATCGATCTAAGTTTGGGATCAACAAGTGGTATCAGCGCTTGTTGAGGAACTTTTGATCTTAAAGAACACAAGAACCCTAAAAATCACCAAACCCCTAATTTTCTCAAAAACCCTAACAACATCATGTTAAATCCAGAAATAACCTCCTCCTCATTCTCACCTTTACCAAACATCAAGATTCCCATGCTTGATGCAACCAACTTTGAATTGTGGAAATTCAACTTTGAGCAATATCTAGGGATCTATGACTACACACTTTGGGAGATTATTGAATATGGAAACACATTCAATAAAGCCCAAAAGATTGCTAATGCTATTGCTGGAAGAGCAGCTGTTGCTGGATGTTCTGAAGCAGATAAGAAAGAAAAGCCTGATGATGGTAGAGCTGTGTCTGCTGAAGACATAGCAAAGAAAAGGATTGACATGAAAACCCTAAATATTCTGAAACTCTCTTTGGGACAAGAGAACCAGCATAAATACAGAGGTTATGAATCTGCTAAAGACCTTTGGGCAGCTCTTGAAGTTGCATATGGTGGCAATGAAGATACTAAGGAAGAGAAGAAGAAGCAACTCATGCATGATTATGCTGTCTTCAAGGCTCAACCTAATGAAAAGCTTAGTAGTGTGAGAAGCAGATTGCTTGATATTACTAGCAAATTGTCCTTCATGGGGACACAACTTGGTGATGTTGACATTAATGCTACTTTTCTTAAAAGTCTTGGTGAGGCGTGGAATATTGAAGCAAGATCTATTCTTGCCAATAATACTCACAAAAGTTCCACGTTTGATGATATCTACAAAAAAACTGAGGCTGTTGGAAGATGAAACTCTTTTGGAGCATGGAAGCAAGTCCACCAACAGTAACATGGCCTTCTTTTCTCATAGTGAAGGTCAATTCAATCAGAAGGACTCCTACATGCATCCAGTTACTGGATCATCATGTGTTAGCGCTAGAACATGTCTTGTCGACGTCTCCTTTTCAGACGCTGACACATTTAAAAGTGACTCACCAAGAGTTAAACCTGCTGGTTTGGATCTGGATACTGTATGTGCTTATATTGCTTCTTTGCCCAATGGTTCAGTGATTACATATGAGGACCTTGAGCAGATAAGTGATGAGCACTTGGAAGAAATGGATATCAAGTGGAACATGGCTCTTGCTAGTATAAGAGCAAACAGGTGGAATAGAAGGTTTAAGAAGAAGATGACCTTCAATGCAAAGGACACAACTGGATTTGATAAATCCAAAGTTGAATGCTACAACTGTCATCGTATGGGGCACTTCATGAGGGAAGGCAGATCTCCTAAAAGATCTGATGAAGGTAAACCCTCAAGTCAAATTGTTAAAGCTCAGGATCCTAAGGCCATGGTTGCAGTTCAAGGAATTGATGGTATGAGATGGGATTGGAGCTATCTGGCTAAAGATGTAGAAGAGGATAAAGCTTTGGTTGCTGAAATTAAAGAAGAAGAGCATGTTCAATATGCTCTCATGGCACACTCCTCCTCTTCATTTGATAATGAGGTATACGATGATGCTTTTTGTAGTAAAGGTTGTAGGATAAATACTGAGAGACTTAACAAAGAGGTGTTAAGATTATTAGATGATATGAGCACTGAAAGATGAAAACTGTCTAATTACCAACTAGCTCTCACTCAAACTGAGAAGACAGTTTCTGAATACAAGAAAATGGAATTTGACTTCAAAGATAAAATAAATATCTTAAAACATGAGTTGAATGCTAGTAATGATATTAGGAGTATCATGGAAAGGGTTAATGGTGAGTTACAGGCTAAGTTAGATGAGGGAATAAAGATAATGTTGGCCTTAAAATTCAAAGATTTGATAAGGCCACACAAACCCTAGGAGAATGTGTGAGTAAACAAAGGGATCCTAAGGACATGACTGTGATTGGGATGAAAGACTACTCAGTGGTTCCACCACCAGCTGGTGACTTCTATGGTGTCCAACAAAAGGACCTATCTTGGACTGGTTTGCCAGAACTCCAAGAGGAGGAATTCATTCCTCCACCAAGAGTTGTCACCCCAGTTGAAGAGTATCAACAAAAGTTGACTGACTTAAATGAATGGAAGAAAGCTAACCCTACCTTATTTGTTAAGGGTGGATTGCTATGTGAAAGTCCTAATGAGTCAACCCACATTAAGGTTACAAACCCAATCACTGGTAAAGCTGTTGACCTTGGCTCAAACACTGTTAGAAAACCTAGCATTAAGTATCCAGAGATGTATAGGAATACTAGGTCACCTAAGAGCCAAGTTAGCAATGATGGAACAGGCTTCTTCTCTTATAGACCTAGGGTTGTGTCTAGAAAAGCCTGTTACACTTGTGGTAGCTTTTCACATTCAGCATATAAGTGTGTCAACGCTCCCAAAGTCAACGTTGTTAGAAAGTCAAACGTTGTCAGACCCAAACCTTGTGTGCAGCAAAGTCCACAAGTTGTTAGACCTGCCCCATTCTTCACTAGATGGTCTAACAATCATGGACAAAGACCATTTAAAAAGACAAACACTTGGTCTAATAGGCAATGGGTTTCTATAGCAAACCCTAGGTTCAACGCTGACAAGGGTAATTTCAGCGTTAACAAGACCAATTCCAACGCTGACAGAAACGTGACCAGACCTAAATATTTGCAACCACAGGGTAAGGGGTCTAAAGCTTCTTCAAGCTTGACATGGAGACCAAAGAAAGATCAAAACCCTAATGATAATGGGATTTCAATGACCTGCAACAGATTTAATTACATTTCAAAGGTCATTACAAAACCCATTGGGGTTAACTGTGTATTTCATCCTAAGAAGGATGAAAATGGGGTTGTTATGAGAACTAAGTCTGTTCTTATTGAACAACCAGATGAATCCAAGTCTTCCAAGGCTTGGGTTCCCAAAGAAAACTAACTTGTTTTCTTTCTGTACAGGGCATTCAAAGACAGGTCAATGATTATGGATATTGGGATAGTGGATGCTCAAGGCACATGACAGGGAAGGAAGACTATTTGACCAACTTCACTCCCATTAAGGATGGTGATAAGGTTTACTTTGGAGGCGGATATGGTACTATCACAGGCAAAGGAACACTTCTCACCAAGAACTTGCGTTTTGAGAAATATATTGACTATAGAACACCTAGGCATAAAGACATATACAATGTGAATCTGAATGGGATTAGAATGAATAACAATATGTCTTGTTTTTATGCTAAAGCTTCAGTAGATGAAAGTAATTTATGGCACAAGAGACTAGGGCACATAAAGTTTAAGAATATAAACAGGCTTGTGAGACTTGGCTTGGTTGATGGTTTGCCTGAAAAGGCCTTCCACAATGACCACTCTTGTGTTGCATGTCTTAAAGGCAAGCAACACAAGGTCTCATTCAAGTCCAAACAGGTGCACTCTAGTACTAGACCTCTTCACTTGCTTCATATGGACCTCTTTGGTCCACCCAATATAGAAAGTTTGAATGGTAAGTCATACTGCTTTGTTATCACAAATGACTTTTCTAGGTTTACTTGGACCTTCTTTCTAGCTATGAAGAGTGACACAGCTGACACTTTAATTGATGTTATCACTCAGATTGAGAAGAAAACAGGCAGTGAAGTTAAAATGCTTAGGAGTGATAATGGTGGTGAATTTAGGAATAAAGTGTTAGATGATTTTTGTGCCAGGAAAGGAATTACTAGGAAATTTAGTGTTGCCAGAACCCCACAGCAAAATGGGGTTGCTGAGAGGAAAAATAGAACCCTAATTGAAGCAGCCAGAACCATGTTGGCTGATGCTCATTTCCCAATATCCTTTTGGGCTGAGGCTGTTAATACAGCTTGCTGC
This sequence comes from Glebionis coronaria, assembly GCA_025667525.1. Lineage (NCBI taxonomy): Eukaryota > Viridiplantae > Streptophyta > Magnoliopsida > Asterales > Asteraceae > Glebionis > Glebionis coronaria. The sequence continues at coordinate 341,781,742 of CM046877.1, forward strand.
GTTCAAAATAGAGCATTGGTCAACAAAATTCAGAACAAAACACCTTATGAGTTACTTTGGGGTAGAAAACCTAATATTGGTTTTCTCAGACCATTTGGTTGTCATGTAGTAGTTTTAGATACTAGTGATGCCTTTGGTAAATTTAGTGCAAAAGGTGATGAAGGCTACTTCATGGGGTATTCAGTGCAGAGCAAGGGATATAGGGTTTATCTAAAAAAGGAAAAACGTATTCTTGAAAGAGTACATGTTAGGTTTTTAGAGAGTAAACCTAGTGATCCTGAAAGTGGTCCAAATTGGTTGTTTGACTTGGAACCCTTATCTAGGACTTTAAATTATATGCCTGTCACTAATCCAGACATTGTGAAGGTAACTTCAAATGTTGTGGAAGAACAAGCTGTTGATGTTTCAGGTACACAGGTTCATGAAAAGGTTGGATCACAAGCAGAAAAGTCATCTCCTATACAAGAATATGTTACAATCCCCATATGGACAAATGCTTTTGCTGCTGCTGCTGCTGGAAAAGATAATGGTGGTCCCCAAGTACCACCAGATAACAACATGCATGGTCCTTCAGGCGCTAACAAAGGCAAATCTAGCGCTGACAAGACCAATTCAGACGTTGATGGCTCAGACGTTGCCAACAACAGTTCAAGCGTTGTTAGCTCACTCGCTGACAAACAAGGTTCAGGCGTTGACAACACTTCTGCACATCTTTTTTTTTTGGTAAAAGGGTAATGACCCCGGTAAATAGAACCAAAAAAAGCGTTGAAGTACAAGGAATGTGGCTGAAATACCACATTTACCGCAAGCTACAGGCAGCTTGTTAACCAAAATGTTTATGACAGGCCATAAACATTAACTAGTCTAGAATACTGGAAATATATAAACTAGATAAAAACCAAGAAGATAACATAAAGTTACGAGAAAAATAGTAATATATCAGCATGGGATCAACCAGTTGGAGTGCTTGCCCCTATATTAGTGTTGAGAAGATTCACTGATTCATCAAAGACGACCTCGACTCCCTCCTCCTCCTCATTATCTTCCTCGCTTACTTGAGCCCCTTCATCAATACCAGGCATGGACAAAGATGAAAATTTATTAGATGTAGAAACACTGCTCATTTGAGCTTTACCCTTGTTCGGACCATTAGGATTGCTAGACTGCTGCGACTGACCAGATTTAGTATTCAACTTTCTACTGTTATCACCACTCGTACTTGTAGTATCCAAGCGAGTTTTTGGACGAAAAACAACCGTCTTTCCTGTTTGGGAACCCTTACTCAATGGAACACCTCTCAGAACTTGATTCCCTAAATTACCTTTGTACTTCTTCCTCTTACTTTGCACTTGTTGGAATCCATCATTATCAACATGAGTTGTCACCTTTTCAACCATTGTAGGTTTAACATTTTTCGGACAAGAATCAAAGGAATGACCAAAAATATTACAAGTATAACATCTAGGCGGTTTCCATTCGTATTCAACACGAATTAATTCCTTAGTACAACCAGAGCCTTCAAGATCAGGGACACCAATAGTAACGTTATCTATAAACTCCGAATCAGCGTTCATCTCAATAAGACAACGAGCAAAACTACAACGACCCCAAGACTCTTTGCACATATTATCCGTATAATTATCCATCATAATAAGCTTACCAAGAAACGAAGCAATTAAACTAATACCTTCCTCTTCAAATACCTGTAGCGGGACATCATGAAACTTGACCCATACCGATATACGAGTTAGTTCCTCCTTTAGAAGATTCGTTTTCATAGTCTATTTCTTAAGAAAAATTGGTGAATTACGAACCATCCACGGACCACCTTCGAGAACCGCATTAAGACCCTCACTAGACCCGAATTGAAAAAAGAAAAAACCTTTCTCATTCATCATGATACGCTTAAGACCATGTTTTGCCCAGTGATTCTTAGCAAAATACTCAACCACAGGAAATGCAATCCCTTTACCAAGAAAGTAACCATATAAAGTGTTGTGGTAACGAGTATTTACTTTTTCAACTACCTTCCTAGGAATAGAGATATTAACCCCTTCACAAACATTTTCAGAATTAAACGAAGAAGAGATTGAATTAATACCTCCATTAGTAGACGTAACCAAATCAGCTTCAAATTTGCAAAGTAACTCCAATATTTCTTTAGCACGGTCATGTGAGATCAATTCCCACAAAGGATGTTTCTTCATTTTTAACTCATGCATAAATTCACCCGCATCACCAACCGTGCGAATTGTTACACCAAATAATTTCAAAACCTCATGTAGATTACACGGTTGCAACCCATTAATGGTTGCAGCCTTAGCTGCAAGGTCCAAAAAGACATCACCAGAAGAGGAAACATTAGTAATAGAGTCATCTATTTCCTTAGCCATTTGTGCTGAGTGGACACTCGAACCACCTGAACTGAGTGAAGAAGTTTTGCTAGTAAGATTCTGATGGCGTTCACACAAAACTTCGTAATAAAGCATAGTGGTCTCCTTAGGTAAGGTAGACCATTTAGGAAATTTGTTTGCCTTAACACCATTTGCAAACACTTCAATGTCACGCACAGTATTCAAAGGAATAGAAAACAAATTAGATATCTCCTCTAACGTTACTAAAACCTTAAGATTAGACACCATATCCCTATCATTCCAACCTGTAAACAATGGTTTATCACTTTCATTGCTCGAATCCATGCCAATCAAACACAGCCCTAATTTCTGCACATCTTTTCTCTTCCACTTTTGAACAAGGTGAACCTTCCAATTTATATGAAGAGGTTCATCCTCATGTTGATGAAGGAGAGTCTGATGAAGAAGATATTGGCAACTTGGAAAATGAGGTTGAAGACACCAGACTGTTTGAAGGAGGAGTTCTCACTTCTACCATGAAGAATCACCTCACTTCTCAAATCATTGGTCATATTATGACTCCTGTTCAGACTAGAAGATCTCATCAAGGTCTTGGTGGGTTTATTGCCAATATTACCAAGGAGGTTGATACCCCTCTTGTGCAAGCATGTTTGTTTGCCTGTTTTCTACCACAACAGGAACCCAAGAAGATATTTGACGCTCTCAAAGAACCAAGTTGGGTGGAAGCAATGCAGGATGAGCTTCACCAATTTGCAATTCAGGATGTTTGGGAGCTGGTTGATTGTCCCAGATATGTTAGACCTATAGGGACAAGATGGGTTCTAAGAAACAAGAGAGATGAAAGAGGTATTGTGGTCAGAAACAAGGCAAGATTAGTGGCTCAAGGATATACACAAGAGGAGGGGATAGACTATGAGGAGGTCTTTGCACCAGTTGCAAGGATTGAAGCTATTAGGATCTTTTTAGCCTATGCATCCTACATAGGCTTCACTGTCTATCAAATGGATGTCAAGAGTGCCTTCCTCTATGGAACAATTGTTGAGGAGGTATATGTGATGCAACCTCCTGGTTTTGAGGATCTAGAGAATCCAGACAAGGTGTATAGAGTCAAGAAGGCTATGTATAGACTTCATCAAGCCCCAAGAGCATGGTATGGTACTTTGTCTACTTATTTAGTGGACAATGGATTCAAAAGGGGCACCATAGATCAGACACTATTTACAAAGAAGAAACGTAAGGATGTGTTGCTTGTTCAGGTCTATGTTGATGACATCATTTTTGGGTCTACTGATCCAAAGATGAGTGAGGATTTCTCCAAGCTTATGACAGAAAAATTCAAGATGAGTGTTATGGGGGAGATGAACTTCTTTCTTGGTTTACAAGTTCAGCAGAAAGAAGATGGTATCTTCATCTCCCAGGATAAGTATGTGGCAGAGATCTTGAAGAAGTTTGGCTTTTCTCCACATGAAAAGAGGGCTACTACTCCTATGGATAGAGAACACCCTTGGGGAAAGATTGGAGATAGGAAAGATGTTGATGTCAGGCACTATAGATCCATGATTGGATCATTGATGTATCTTACAGCCTCCAGACCTGACATCATGTTTGCTGTGTGTGCTTGTGCACGCCATCAAGTGACTCCCAAAGAATGTCACCTTTATGCTGTGAAGAGGATCTTTAGGTACCTAAGATGTTATCCTAGTCTTGGTTTGTGGTACCCAAAGGATTCACCATTGGAGCTGATTGCATATTCAGACAGTGACTATGGAGGTGATAAGTTTGATAGAAAATCCACAACTGGTAGATGTCAGTTTCTTGGGAGCAGGTTGATATCTTGGCAATGCAAGAAACAAACAGTGGTGGCTAATTCTACAACTGAAGCTGAGTATGTGGCTGCAGCTGCTTGTTGTGGACAAGTTTTGTGGATTCAGAACCAGCTGTTAGACTATGGGTATAATTTCATGCATACCAAGATATTTGTTGACAATAACAGCACATTATGCATTATTAAGAATCCTGTACATCATTCTAAAACTAAACACATAGAAATTAGACACCATTTTATAAGAGATTGTTTTGAAAAGGGTTTAATACAACCAGATAGGGTTGACACAGAGGAGAATGTGTCAGATTTACTAACTAAACCTTTTGATGCTGGGAGGTTTCAATACTTGGTAACAAGTATTGGGATGATCAATCTCACATAATATGTGTTTTGGAGTCTTTTTGTCAAAGTATGTACAGGATAATGCATTGTTATTGGTCTTTTTGAGGATTTAGATTTTCCACTATATTTTTCTAACACTGAAAAAGGTTGCTTGAACGCTGATAAGTGTTTTTGTGACGTTGTCAGCAATATATTTGTCTAACGCTAACAAAGCTTCCCTCAACGCTGTTATGTGTTATTGGGGCGTTGTCAGCAACAATGTTAGTTTTGTGGTTTTCAATCTAAATGTGCATGTGGTGTTAGCAGTATACCATTGGATATAAGTTGCTTATGGATCATTGGAGAAGCATTTGGGCATGTTTTTGTTTATTGATGATGGTTGGAATTTTTAATTCCTATCTTGACATAAATTTTTATCTTCATGCATATTTTTAGCAACTTATGTATCATAGTTTAAGGGGAGGTTTTAGGAACCTTTAGGATGGTTGGGTATCCATATGATACTCTTATCACAATTCTAGATTGTGTCCACATGTGAGTATGAGTTAGATTTACTAAATCATGAGGCACTGTAGCATGCAAAGTTGATATACTATGCATGCTGCCAAGACATTTTTGGCCTAGAATTGGTTGTGGTCTGTTGGGAGACTTGGGAATGATTTTGTCATGGGATTTACCTGGGAGTAACAAGAGATTTTATAAGGTAACTTAGTTGTTAAGAGTTTTGGTTAGCAAGGGACACTAGAGGACTGTTATGTCTATCTTGCATAAGCAAGTGTGCATAACTGGACAGTGCTTGTCGCCCTATAATAATTATCAGCTTTTTGGTTATCTTCTCTAGGATAAATTACTTTGTTAAGGTCATTTTTCATTTTTAAACATTTTTATTTTTGGACGCTGACAAGTATTTTTCCAAGCGTTGTTGTGACCAATTTAGACGCTGACATGGCTATGGCAAACGTTGACAAGAATATAGCCGTTGGGCGTTGATAGGTTATTTTTGACCGTTGACACTCAATGGGACCTACCCAGTTGTTACTTTTTGACATATTTTTAGGCCGTAATTTTGGGAGCTGATAACTTTCATTTAATGCATGAGATAAACTTATTCTTTTTCAATATTTTCATGATTACATTTTGAAAATACTTGCCTATTTTTGGGCTAATCACATGCATTTTCTTCTCCTATATATTTGGCTCCTATTTTTAAACAGGGTACCTATTATTCTTGTCTAACACAATTTTCTCTTATCAACTTCATCTTCATCAATCATTTTTAGCAGCTTTCAACAATGGCACCAAAGTTTAAACCATCAGATTTGGAATTGGGGTTCAGAAGTCAACACAACATGATCGCGTATCTTGAAGCTGATGATACTCTGTTTCCCCAATACACACAAATGGTAGCGTATTTGAACGCATCTCCTTTTAGGTATGCTCTTTCGCATGCACCACTCATTCGTGTCACACATATTAAACAGTTTTGGACAATGTAAGTTCCTCAATAGTTAATAGAGTGACTACATTATCTTCTATTGTTCATGGGAGAACTTGGGTGGTTACTGAAGCTTTGGTACGCCAAGCTCTGCATCTTGATGATGCTGATGGTATAACCACCCTTCCCATTAGTGAAATAGAACAAGGACTAAGGGCTTTGGGTTATCCTTTTCCTGCTCAAGGAACTTTAAATAAATATCATAAACAGGAGTTTCCCCCAGCCTAGAAGTACCTCATACATGTCCTCCTACAATGTTTGAGTCCCAAGTGCACTGCACACAATGAGATCAATAGATCTATTGCAAGTGGTATTGTGTGTATTGTTGCTGGGCAAAAATGTAATTATTCTAAAATGATTTTTGAGGGCATGTGTAAAAATAAAGGGAACAAAATGACTTTAGCTTATCCCAGATTTTTACAAATGGTTTTTGATGTCCAAGGATACTGCACAAGGGATCATGATGATTTTTATGAGATCCCTGTGCAAAAGAAAGCAATTTTTATGAAGATGAACTCACCCCCACATCGTGACCTACCCCTAACCCCAGCTATGATTGCTGTCATTGAAGCATCTCAACCCCAACCGACTCCCAACCCCAAATTGACCCAATTCCTGAACCTTTACCTTCACCACAACATATGGAAATTGACCAAGAACCCTTTAACGCTGACACGTTAAATGTTGGCGTTGATGTGCCTATTTCAAACGTTGACACACAACCTTCACAGACCCAAACACCCCTTAATCAACCAACATCCACCCAATCCACATCTTCTTCTCCCCCAACTCAATGTAGGTTACAAAAACGCCAAAGGAATACTGGAGTGTTCTCCTCTAGTGGTCCTAGCCATGTAGCAGAGAGAACCACCACCACAAGTGTGGTTGGTGTTATGGATGAGGCTGGGACTATTGGTTCTGGCTTAGAAGCTGGCCAAGACAGTCCTAACATACTTAAGACCTCATCCATGCCCAATGAATCTAACTTGGGAGGTCAAATACCCATTTTAGAAGAGGGCAGATTGGAACCAGTGACCCTAATGGAATTGACGGTTGTCTGCATGAGCTTGCAAAAGCAAAATGCAGACTTGGTACAAGTTGTCAGCACACAAGCCCTTGAACTCAAGCAATTGAGGGAGAGGATTGTTATTTTGGAGACTGCTAGTACAAGGAGAGGGATGGAGGAATCTTCCAAAGGGGAGGATGAACAAATAAATGTGAGTGATAAGGGCAGCCATGATGGTCAATCTTTGGATGTTGCTGAGGCCCTAACAAGTTTGAAGAAATAGACAGGTTTTGATACGTCTCTAGTCTATCCTACAAACTTAAATTTATCATTTACAGCCATGTTGGAGGAAATTGCAAAAGGCGCTGAGGCAGGAAATTTGAGCGTTGACAAGGAGAATTTGAACGCTGACATGAGTATCTTGGGTGCTGACAAAGCAGAATTGGGCGTTGACAGACCTGCAAATGAGGTTGATGTATCCCAGTCATCATCCATCATCAAAGAGGTTTCTTCACAGGTATTGCCATCTACCTTACCAACAATTGATCCATTAGATAAGGGTGAGGGTATTATGGTAGAAGAAGTTGTTCCAAAGAATGCAACACAAATTGAATTTGATAGAAGGTTGGCTGCACAAATTGTGGAACAAGAGAGAAAGCAGGTGGGTGAATCACCTTTTGTTGTCACTTCAGAAGAGCAAGAAGGAAGTGATGAAGCCAGTTCAGACTCAAGTGTTATGATCATAGAACAGCAAGAAAGACTTGAGTATGGAGATGAGTTGGCCAAGGAGAAATTGAATGAGTTGAAATTGCAGGTTGATTTTGATATGCCAGAGGTGGTTCAGATGTATCATGCTTGGGAAGAAAGGTGTATAGAGAATCCACATTTGACCATTTCAGATCAAATATGGGGTTTGGAGATTCTTCTCAGAGTACAAAAGGATTGCAAGGTCATACTGAAACACAAAGCAAGCAATGTTCTCTCAAATTTGAAAAGGGATAGAAAGGAGTTGTACTTCATGCTGCTCAGATGTCATGGAACAGGATGGACTTATAAGAAATTGACTGGGTTGACATTTGATGAGTTGGAATGTAGAGCTTATCCCATTTGGGTTAGAGTGCAGGAAGAGAACACTCTAAGACTTCTTTTTGATGAAAGAAAAGAATAACTTGCAGAGGAAATGGAGCTCAAGAAGGCAATGTTTGTTCCCAGACCAGTGAAAAAGGGAGTTCCTCTTGAGTTTCCCAAAGATATGGATCCATTACGTCCAAGTGAAGCTGTCATAAGAAAGAGCCTCAAGCTCTCACCATTAGAAGCTTCATATATGGTACAAGTGTTACCACTTGATTCTAGAAACCCAATTGTAAGCTATGAAGAAGATGAATGTGGGTTTTAGAAGTTTGGCAGGTATGGAAAAGAGGTTCACACTTTTACCACCCTTATATCTTTGTTTGCAAGTTTTGACAGAGAAGACTTGGTAGAACTATGGAGGTTATTGGAAGCCAAGTATATGACTGAAGCACCAACTTCAGTCAATGGAATAAAACTGTGGTCAACATTCAAGAGAATGTGTGGACCAATTGATGAAGATCCTACTATTTGGAAGGATCTTGAAGATGATCTCAGTGGTCTTCAATGGAGATTGTATTCAGCTTCTGGTGTTTATTATTTGAGTTCTACAAAGTTTGTTGAGTATCTACTTGTGGATGGTCAGTACTTCATGTCCAAGGAAGTCTTGGAGAAGATGAAGAACACTCAGCTGGAAATTGATTATTCAAGTGACGTGGCAAAAGACTTGATCAGATTTGTTTATTACCAATATGAGAAGGTTTGTAAGATTCCTCCTAGTCCTTAATGTTTATTCAGAAACATGATCACTGGAGTAGATATCAAGTTTAGGGGAGGATTGTTGGGAATAAATTATAGCCAGTCTACTTGAGCGCTGACAAGAGTAAAACAAGCGTTGACAGGAGTAAAACAAACGCTGACAGCTCAAGCGTTGACAAGACAATGTCAAGCATTGATACATTGAAGACAAGCACTGATGGAAAGATATACTCTACGCGTTTATTGTATTCTAGATTACTTCTAGTAAAGATAGGAACAACAATGTATTTTCTATATTTATCTTTACCTAGAATAGTTGATACGTAGATTATTGTACAAGGCTTCTTATGTCTATAAAAGAAGACCTTTAGGTTAAAGTTCAATATAAGTTTTCATACGTAAACTACTTTCATTGTAAGCAAGTTTGATATCATTAATCAAAGTGAAAGTTTGTTTACATCTTGTGTGTTCTTGTTTAAGTTTTAATTCCGCATAACACTTAGATTGTCATATACATATACAAAGGTTTCTCTAAGTGTATTACTTGATCTAATCTCGTATACATAAAGCTAAGTCGATCTAAGTTTGGGATCAACAGAACACTTTTGGGGATTTTTGATTGAGATGTTGTCATGTTAATTGAGTTGTATGGTTGTATTCCTCTCTAAAAAACGATCACTTTTCATGTTTATGTCATCTTCTGAAACGTATCCTAGCTCAAACCCGTTCCTAGCAAATTTCGTTGAAGAAGATGACACGTGTCCAGTTGTGGTTGGTCTTCAATAGCTCACACGGATTGTTATCCAATTTGGATAAAAGGTATTATTGCATGGCGTAATATGATTGGTGGAGAAGGAAGTGGTGCACTGCACTGTTTAGATTTGGTTATTTAATGCTGACGGCTGAAAGTGGCCAGGTGGCACTTGAGTTGGCAATCCGTGTTTATTGTTTCCTTGCTTCCCATTGGTTGAAGGCTAGTTCAAACGGATCAAGCACATATTACTTCCAACAAATGGCATAATTTTTTTTGGGTAAAAGGGACTATCCCCGGTAAAATATATTACACCAAAAAACATTGAAGTACAGAAGGAATGTGGCTGAAATACCACATTAACCTCAAGCTAAATGCTTGATAAACGCCTACAGCGATGTATATGACATGCCATATACATTTACACACCTAAAAATAGAACAAAAATAAAATCAAAGATTTATTCTTGCCTTCATTTAGCTTTATCCCTCTTGTCATGATATAAGTATGCAGCTTCATCATAGACATTCTCAACCTCTTCTACCTCCGAATCAGATTGATTTAGAATCTCAAAGCTATTTGATGTACCAACACCACCCTCATTCCGACTACTTTTATTCATGAAACCTGCCTTAAACGTTGCTGGAAATTCAGAATTAGAATCTGGATTATTCGTCCGTTTAGTAGGATTAATTGGAGTCACCGCAACAAGGGCCGGTCCACTCTTAGCAGAAGATGCACTCGTACCGGCCTTTGGTATCGATGGAGCATTCTTATTATACTTGGAAGTTGAACTAGCTGGTAAATTGACTTTAGGAACATAAAGAGGTTTACTACCAACCTGGAAACCTCCATTCACGCTGCCATTAGTCTTTTTACCTCTCTTCTTCTTACGTTTTACATTCTGAAAACCTTCCTCCTTTTGCTCATTGACCTTGCTAAGATCAGCAACTTGCGTAGCCATAGGGCGAGCCGTAACAATTTTAGGACAGCACGTGTTATCATGGCCAAAAGTATAACATTGGGAGCACCGTAATGGCGTCCATTCATACTCAATAGTAACCGTCTCATTTGAATATCCAGACCCATTTGATAAAGGGACACCAAAAGTTAGCGTTTCCAATGGTTCATCTCTAGCACTGACTTCAATCAAGCACCGTGCATAACTACTTCTTCCCCACGATTCCCTACACATGTTAGTCGTGTATGCATCAAGCATAACAGGCTTACCAACATGGGAAGCAATAATGCTTAACCCATCTTCCGAAAATACCTGAATTGGCACATTATGAATTTTAACCCACACTGGCAAACTTGTAAGTTCTTCCTTTTCCAATCTTGTATCAATTGACCATTCTTTGAGCACAATTGGAACCTTACGGATCATCCACGGGCCATTTTCAAGAACATCCTCCATCCCCTTATGCGAACTGAATTTAAAAAAGAAAAACCCTTTCGCATTTAACATGATACGAGTAAGCCCAAACTTACCCCAATTTTGTTTAACAAAGTACTCCACAACTGGGTATGCAAGCCGTTTACCAATAAAGTACCCATATAATGTGTTCTCAAATCGAGTTTGTACCTCATTGACAACTTGAACTGGCATGCAAAACTTGATACCCTCATCAGGGCTCGTAGGAATCTCCATGTATCTAAAGTTAGCCTTAACATTGCTGCTTTCACTCCTCAAAGAATCCAAACCATTACCCTCCTGATTGTTACAGACAATAGGAGCTGTATTCAATGATGGCTGCATCAAAACAGAACCTATTAAAGGAACAACAACACTAGTTGGGGATTTCAAACCCCCGTTTCTATACGCATCATTCAGTGACGGGAATGCAGCAACTTGTGAAACCTGTGCTCCAACATGATTCGAGACCCCTTCTACCACAGTCGGGCTTATACAAACCCTAGCAACACATGGATTCATATCAGAAATCCTAGCTGTATCATTATGACTAGGCAACACCAACTCATCATTAGGGTTTTGTACATCACTCATATTAGGAGCTGGATCCAAATCACTAATATTGTTAGCTTGAGAATGTGATTTGTTTACCCCAGCCACATTCGACATCAAAGGTGTCTCAAAACTAGGGTTTTGATTCTCAGCCGACAGCGACGCAAGTCCATGTCCTCTATTTTCATTATTAGACAAAGAGATCTCATGAATACTCGATTCTCTTAACCGTGCCATACGCTCCTTAAAACCCTCCCAATCAATCGGACAACCTTCATTATTCATCACACGCTCTCAATCTTAGGATACTCAAAAACAAGCCCACATAAAATAACAAACCCTAGTGACGGTTGCGCTCAAAAATTATAAACCCTAAGTCTGAATCAAACAGCCCGAAAGTCAATGGTAATCACAAGGATAACACCAACATAGGCTGCTCAAATAAAGAAAACAAGGATTCACGTTTTTGATTGCAAATGAAAATATAAATGAAAAGGCGGCTAACCCTAATCTAATTGAATTCTAAATCTGTGATTCAGGATCGAATATAATCCTAATATATTCTTAATCAAACGATCCAAAGAAATATCAGAAAAACAATATGATCTCAGATTCAAAGAGAAGAACGAATTAGACAAAGAGGGGAGGGAGGCTGCCATTTTTAGGGTTTTGTGTGTTTTTTGCCATTTTTAGGGTTTTAACAAACAAATGGCATAATTAACCCCTTAACTTTGGCAGTTTGAACTTTTGAGCTATAATCTTTATTTCTTTGACAATTTCAGTCCTTCAACTTGCATTTTTAAACATTTAAGCCCTTTGACTTGATTGACTTGAGAGTTGACCAGATTTGACTTTGATCTTGAATTTGACAAATTTACACTTTTTGTCCTTCATCTTTGGCAGATTGTCAAGATAGGTCCTTTGTCTTCAAAGTCTTGTCACTTTTGATCCTTCTTTGTCTTTTTCATTCAATTAACTTGATTTTTTCCTTTGTTTGCTTGAAAATGCATCCTTCTTACCTATTTGCACACAAACACAAAACATACCACATAATTCCGCTTTATAGCACAAAGTTTAGGTATTTTTCTTGTGTTTTAGGGTGATTTGTTGATAAATTGATATGAGTTTTTGCTCATATCAAATCCCCTACAGTTGAACATTGTCATGTCCTCATGCAATGCTATATTTTAAAGCACAAATTTACATTCTCCTCATAATTAATCCACCTTGGCCATTATGGAATGCATCTACACTACTCTACACTATATGATGCATGATTTTGATTTTTAACAATGCAATGAACAAAATACAATTCTATCTATATCTTTTTTCTTGAAATGGTTTGATGGAAATAACTCATAAAGAATTCAATGACTTTGATTAGGGCTTGGGTACCATGGATACTTATCACCCTCAAGTTTCACTTTCCCCATGCCAAGCTTAAAAATGGGATCATTGTATTCACAAGTAAAAAGTGCATCAACTTATTCATGACAATTAAATGTGGAACCGGTTATTATTTGAGCAAATTGCTTGTGGGCAAATTTGTCATTTATTTCAAGTGTGAAATATAAGAAATGCAAAATCCAAAAATAAGGAAGCACGGTTTTAATCCTAAGTAATCCTCTCATCCATTACTTGAAAAACCGCTCACAATTAATATAAGTCCGTTTCAAGAGTAATAAGTCATTCGCCTTATGTGTAAAATCCTCATGTCATGCTTTCATAAGTAGCTACACACTCGCTAAGGAAAGAAAAATAAAACTCACGCAATAATTTACATCCGCCATCTTTTTGAGACTTTGGATCTTCAACCCCGCAACCCGTCAAGGTAATATTGGATTGGAGCAATCTATTGAATCCCCGCAACCCGTCAAGGTAATATTGGAACTCAATAGTCACTATAATTAACACCACACTGATAATTACAAAAAAAAAACCCTATTTTTCTCTCCCCTAGGGGCGATTTCCGGCGCCTCCACCCTAGTATTCTGGCAATATTGTTCCCATGGATCCGCCTCTATTTTCTTAATCTTATGTTTCATGATTCAAGGATTTGTTTCCCTATGATCAATTCCTGTTCATTAATATCTTGATGAAGGATATGCAATCGGGTCTTTAGGGATATATTTTCAAAGGTGGGGGCGCTGGAATACATTATCTTCATCTAATCTTTTATATCGCCTCTATATAACAACAGAAATCTAAACCCTAAGTTTTAGGGTCCTCGTTCATTGATTATTCAAAATGATTTCGTGTTGAGGTTGATCCTTTGGATCATATCATCAGATCCTTTTGTTATGGAACTGATGGTTGGTGACGGCCATCTAGGGTTTGTGATATCAGTCACGAATACTGTATATGATCTATCTTTTCCTAGTATGGTTTGATTATGGTTTTTGGTTGGGCGATTTGCTGCGATCGTTGAGGTGGGCGAGATCAAGAAACCCTAATTTTTTAGGGTTTATATTTATTGAAGATATGGTTCCTGATGTCGCTGGCCTATGTTATGCTATCCTAGGGCTTGAGAATCGTATAGGTATTGAAAACGTATCCATGGTGTTAGGTTTTCAAGATTTGCAAAGCTAGGATCTGTTGCGTGGTGTTCATAGGATGGTTTTTATGTTTACACTCAGGATCCAGGTTCATGATCCGTTCTGCTTAAGAACGATGTGAGGATGATTGTTATCCTTGTTGGAGGATCTTGTTTGGTACGACATTAACGTTGCTGTTTCTGAACTGGTGGATTATGCAGAAACTTTGGTTAAGGGTATGGGGAGAGGGTTGTTTGAAATTCGTGCATGCATGGTTTTCCATGTCGTTCACTATGCATGGAAGTGGTTTAGTACGTCAATTCAGTAAACGCTTATGTTGAGACGGAAAGATTGCTCTTGGTTTCTATAAGTTGGAAATTCGACCTTGTAATGTTTAATATATATTGGTTTTCAATTTATTTGGTAGTCATAAGAGTGGCATGTCACTCTTATGTAAGGTTTATGGTTGTGCACATTGTATATGTGCTGGTTATAGCCCATGTAACGGGCCGAGATGTTAGGACTTCACCTACATCCGATTGTACTTCAACGTTTTTTGGTGTAATATATTTTACCGGGGATAGTCCCCTTTACCCAAAAAAAATAATTAACACCACACTGCCCCTCTTGAGAGTCTTGTATATATATTTTTTTCTTTTCTTCTTTTTTTTTCTAGCCACTCATATTTTTTTTCATAAGCCGCTCTTATTTTTCTTTATTCCTCACAAAGAAATTTATAAGAATAAAAGGAAAAACACCCCTTAAATATTAAGCATGACATAAGTCTTGTACACATAAAACATTCTAACTTAGAATCTTAAGACGTACTTATACCAACCGTGAATGATTAGACAAAAATGCATAAGAGACTACAAATTAATTAAAATCGTTCTTGATTATTTATTAACATATATACATGCGAAGAAATTAGAGATAAAGAAGAGAAGGGTTTAGCCACAAGTAATTATCATGAAGTTTATCTAGCCCTTTAATACTTGCTTCAACTCTATCATTTCCCATTCTCCACAAATTTAAAATCTCAAATAATGAGATTGATGGATGCTTAGCCTAATAGACCAATGAAGGACTACATGGTTAAGGATACTAGCTAGAGAATTCTTAGATAAGCAAACTCGGGTTGAGTCAAAATATCCATGGCGGGCCTATTATGTCAAAGAAGTCTAAACTTGTTAAACCATGTTTTTATTATATTTTTTCCTTTTTATATATTTTTGATGAAAGACAAAAGAAAAGATATATACAATGCAAATGTGTTATGCAAATGAAAAATGATAGATGCAAAAATTATGAATGCATATTTTTGGTGGCCAAAGTAGATCAAAAATTTGAAAAATATTTGAAAAATTAATTTTTCATGTTATCATGAAGGACAATGACAAGTTCTAGGTAAGGTCACTTCGATAGAAGACCCCCCTACACTTAAGCTAAACATTGTCCTCAATGTTTAAGAGCATGGAAGTATAAAAACTTCCCCTACACTTATGACAATAAATAGACTTTGCTTAACCCAAATTAAGGAAAGGTCAACTATTGGTGAATTCATGTTTAAGCACAAGGTGTCAATGAAAGATCACAATAGTAACGAAGTGAACCGGATACAAGGGCCTCCTCCATAAGCTCCAAAGCATGAAATGAGTGAGCCACCCTACAAACAACATGAAGACAAAAGAAGGTCTCCCCTACACTTATCTTCAATTCTATAACCTTATTGCTAACCTACAACACTCTAACCTAGTTATACGATGCTTGAGTTAAGGAGTCTCTAGCTCGAGTCGTCCCTCAATGAATTAATTCATGTGGAAAATGGGGATCTCTTGGCCCATTTCAACGGAAATGTCCTCCCCAAAATAATGTTTCACACGGTGACCATTCACTTTAAAGTTTGGACCATCGGGTTGTGACAACTCAATAGTTCCATATGGAAACACTTGAGCAATAGTGAATGGACCGGACCATCTCGACTTAAGCTTGCCCGCAAAAAGTTTCAACCTTGAATTAAAGAGGAGAACCGGCTCTCCAACTTTAAACTCACGGTTCTTGATCTTAGCATCATGCAATTTCTTAGTCTTTTCCTTGTAAAGCAAAGAGTTTTCATAGGCATTGGCTCTCAATTCATCCATCTCATTAAGTTGATCCTTCCTATGTGAACCGGCTTGGTTTAAATCAAAGTTAGCCCACTTGAGAGCCCAAGATGCCTTGTGTTCTAAGTCGAATGGGAGGTGGCACGCTTTACCATAGACAAGCCTATAAGGAGTACAACCAATTGGTGTCTTAAAAGCCGTCCTAAAAGCCCACAAAGCATCATCAAGCTTATCCGACCAAGAAGCTCGATGCTCTCCCACCGTTCTCTCTAAAATTCTCTTTAAACCACGATTTGTGACCTCGGTTTGACCATTGGTTTAAGGGTGATACGCGGTAGAAAGTCTATGATTAACTCCATATTTCTTCATAACTCTTTTGAATTGATCATTACAAAAGTGCGTACCACGATCACTTATGATGGCCCGAGGTACACCAAATCTAGCAAACAATTGCTTTAAGAACTTCAAAACAACTCTAGCATCATTAGTAGGTAAGGCTTTAGCCTCCACCCATTTAGACACATAATCCACTGCCACAAGTATATACTTGTTTCCCTTAGAAGATGGAAAAGGTCCCATGAAATCGATGCCCCATACATCAAAAATCTCACACTCTTAAATAAAATTTTGTGGCATCTCATCACGTTGCGTAATTTTTCCTTGTCTTTGACACACATCACAAAATTTCACCATTTCTTGGGCATCTTTGTAAATGGAAGGCCAATAGTAACCCGAATCAAAGACTTTCTTGGCGGTATAGTTGGGCCCAAAATGTCCACCCGTAGGTCCTTTATGACATGCTTCTAAGATCTTAAATGCCTCGGGCCCATCTACACACCGTCTAATGATTTGGTCCGCACAATGCCTAAAAAGTTAAGGATCATCCCAAAAGTAGTACTTAACTTCCTTAAGAAATTTCTTCTTTTGTTGGTAAGTAAGACCCTCAATAAGCACATTCCCCACAAGATAGTTTGCTATATCCGCAAACCAAGGAGTGGCATCCTCTTGGGAAGAGATAGACATGAGCTCCTCTAATGGAAAAGATTCATTGATTTCTTGATTTGGAAAATATCCTTGAAAAGGATGCTCAAGTCTACTCAAGTGATCCGCCGCTAAATTCTCGGCCCCTTTCTTATCACGAATTTCTATCTTAAACTCTTGAAGCAACAAAACCCATCTCAAAAGCCTAGGCTTAGCATCTTGTTTTGTCATGAGATACTTGAGAGCGGAATGATCCGTATACACTATGGTTTTGGATAGCACAAGGTATGGTCTAAATTTCTCAAAAGCATAGACTATAGCAAGCAACTCTTTTTCCGTGGTAGTATAATGAAGTTGTGCACCGGTCATGGTTTTACTCGCATAGTGTATAGGTTGAAAATGCTTATTCACTCTTTGTCCTAAGACGGCCCCCACCGCATAATCACTAGCGTCACACATAAGCTCAAAAGGTAATTCCCAATTTGGAGAAACCAAAACGGGAGCCTTTGTCAGTTTCTCCTTAAGAGTCTCAAAAGATTCCAAACAATCTTGGTTGAAAATGAAAGGAGCCTCTTTTTCTAAGAGGTGAGTCATCGGTCTAGCTATCTTAGAAAAATCTTGTATAAAGCGCCTATAAAACCCCGCATGACCTAAGAAACTCCTTACACCTTTAACCTAAGTGGGTGGGGGAAGCTTAGCAATCACATCAATTTTAGCTCGATCCACTTCTAATCCCTTGATGGATATTTTGTGTCCTAAAACAATTCCCTCTTTTACCATAAAGTGACATTTCTCCCAATTAAGGACTAAACGTGTTTCCTCACAACGTTTAAGCATTCTCTCTAGATTGGTGAGACATGAGGTAAATGAATTTCCAAAGACGGAAAATTCATCCATAAAAACCTCCATAGTTTGCTCTATCATGTCATGGAAATTCACCATCATGCACCTTTGAAATGTCCCCGGTGCATTACATAAGCCAAAAGGCATCCTCTTGTAAGCAAATGTACAGTAGGGACAAGTGAATGTGGTCTTTTCTTGATCTTTAGGGTCAATGGGTATTTGGAAATAACCTGAAAAGCCATCAAGAAAACAATAGTACTCATTTCCCGCTAAGCGTTAAAGCATTTGGTCCATAAAAGGTAATGGGAAATGGTCTTTCCTAGTAGCCTCATTGAGCTTCCTATATTTAATACAAACTCTCCAACCGGTAACAAGTCTTGTAGGAATAAGCTCATTGTTCTCATTAGGCACTACGGTGATTCCACCCTTTTTTGGAACACAATGTACCGGGCTAACCCATGAAGAGTCGGAAATGGGGTAAATCATGCCCGCATCAAGGAGTTTAATCACTTCCTTCTTAATGACCTCATGGATTTTGGGTTTAACCCTTTGTTGACTTTGAATGGCGGGTTTGTAATCATCCTCCAAAAGGATTTTGTGTGTACAAAAATGTGGATCAATTCCCCTTATGTCGGATATTTTCCATGCTAAGGCTTTCTTGTGTTTCTTAAGGACTTTAATGAGTTGCTCCTTCTTATCCTCTTTTCAACTCTTTAGCAATGATCACGGGTAATTGGTCTTTGCCCTCTTAGAAAGCATACTCTAAGTAGGATGGAAGGTCCTTAAGTTCAATTGGAGGTGGACTCTCTATGGAAGGTTTTACTATGGAAGGATTCTCATTGGTAACTTCTTGTGGAGTAGGAGAAGGAATAGGGTCCTCATTGAGCAACTTTTGGATAGTAAGAATATCTTCTTCCTAATTAATGGGAGAATCATCATCACCAAGAAAGTTAGACTCAAATTCCTCCAAGAGGAAATCACTCTCTCCAAAAGGTGTTAAAGAGGGAGCAATTGAGGCCATGGTTTCAACATGGGGCATTTCATCACTAGTACCCTTGCAAGCATCATGAAAGTGTTCATCACACACCTCATCTAGCACATCAACTATGTTAATAGTCTCACACGGTCTAGACTCGTTAACCTCTTTCCTATCACAAACTTTCCCTAACTTAAACACCACTTTCTCATCCTCTACTCTCATAATTAGTTCTCCCTCCGCCACATCTATCAAAGTACGACCCGTTCTCAAAAACGGTCTACCAACAATCAAAGGAACTCTAGGATCCATGTCATAATCCACCACTACAAAGTCGGCCGGAAATGTAAACTTATCCACAGGTACAAACACATCCTCCGTGATACCTACGGGGTAAGCTATGGTTCGGTTGGCTAATTAAAGTGTCATCCTAGTGGGAGTGAGCTCGGGAAGAGAGAGTTTTTTCCAAACCGATAAAGGCATAAGGTTAATGCTTGCCCCTAGATCCGCCAAAGCCATGCAATTTTCTACACCGGGAAAATTACAATGTATCAAGAAACGTCCCGGATCTCCATGTTTTGTTGGTAAGGTTTTAAGTAGCACGGCGGAACAATTTTCATTAAGGGATGTTTTGGACAAATAAACCAATTTTTCCTTGTTTGAGAGTAAATCCTTAAACATCTTAGCAAACTTTGGCATATAAGCAAGAGCTTCCGCAAAGGATATGTTAATGTTGAGTTGCTTGAACATCCTTAAGAAATTTGAGACTTGGATGTCATCCTTGTTTTTTTAACTTGTCCTTTTTCAACCTTGAAGGGTAAGGAAGGTTTGGTTTAGGTGTAGGTGTTGTAGTTGAAGATTTGTCTTTGTTAGCTTCTTCATTGGGAGGTGTGGAAGGTAGAGGAGAAGTAGGAATAGGTTGAGAAAGTGTGTTTGATTGAATGGGAGCATTTTGAGGTGGTGAAGTAGATGTAGAAGGCTTGTCACATGTAGGAACAAAAGTGGGTGGAATAATAGGAGGCTTAGGAGGTGAACGATCCTTTGTTGTCTTTCCACGTCTTGTTGTAATAGCATTAACATTTGCTCTTGGATTTGTTTGTGTGTTAGATGGTAAAGCCCTTGTGGTCTTTGATTGAAAAGCATCATAAACTTCTTATTTGATTCTTCATGCATTTCTCTCATTCTCTTTTCATTAGATTCATGCATTTCTCTCATTCTTTTCTCATTAGCTTGGAACCTCCTTTCATTCTCTTGATTCATTTTGTGAAGAAGCTCAATTGTATTATAATCTTGTGGCACATTTCCTTGAAAACCTTGGGGTTGGAAAGGTGGAGGTTGATTGTAAAACCCTTGATTGTTACCTTGAAAGGTATTTCCTTGATTGTAAAAGGTATTTTGTGGTCTATAGTTATTCCCTTGGTAAGGTGGTCTTTGACTTTGATTCCTTTGTAACACTTGAGGAGGATTTTATTGAAGTTGGGTGGGTGGTTGGGGTGGGAATCCCGGTGGAGTAAGGTAATTTTGGGACTTGTAAGAAAGGTTATTGGGATTTATATTTGGCTTGAAGTGTTCACGATGTTCCTCTTGGTAAGCATAACATTCCCCTTGATAACCTTGCACCTTATCACATTGTTCATAGGAATGGGGACCTCCACAAGTCACACAAGAAAGAGTAATGGCATGCACATCATTTGTGGAATGATTTCCCATAGAAAGCTTCATCAAGTCATTAATCATTGTTTCTTGCATCTTTTGAGAATTTTGCATGAATGTTTGACTTTCCTTTTGAGCTTGAGTGAATGCTTGCATGCATGAAATGAGTTGAGTCTCCAATGGTTTAGAACTTCCTTCTTGAATGACATGGACTCTTTCATCAAACTGTGTGTTTGTTTGAACCATTTCTTTGGTCTCAATAATATCCCAAGCCTCTTGAATGGATTTAAGAATAATATTCCCTCCCGCGGAAGAATTGAGTGGGTCTTGGTGATGAGGTTTAAGGCCATTGTAGAAAGTATTGATTTGGTGAACTTCATCCAATCCATGGTTAGGGCATCTCCTCAATAACTCTCTAAACTCCTCCCAAGCATCACCAAAGGTTTGACTAGGTTTTTGTTGAAAGCCTATAATTATGTTCCTCAAAGCTGTGGTCTTAGATGGGGGAAAGAACTTGTTCAAAAACTTAGTAGTGAAACCATCCCATGTGGTGATACTATCGGGTGGTTGTGTGTCTAACCAATGCTTAGCGGGACCCTCTAGTGAAAATTGCACCAATATCAACTTAATAGCATCATGGGGAACAACATTGTACTTAATGGTATTGCAAAGAGCAAGGAATCTCTTAAGGTGATCATGAGGATTATCATTCTTGTTTCCATAAAAAGGTGTGTTTGAAACCAAGTTAATCATAGTCGTTTTTAGCTCAAATGAATTTGCGGGAATATCGGGAATCTTGATAGCATCGGCATATCCGTGAACATTGGATTGCAAACGTTCCATCAAAGAATGAGTATCAACTCTAGCCATGGCTTCTTGTTGTGGATGAATCAAAGCACGATTCTCGTGATCGGCTTGATGGACGATGGTGTTCCTACTCTTTCTCTTTTTCTTCCTTTTCGGAGGAAGGGGTTGTACACCAATCGGTATTTTTGCACGCCCGCGAGTGAGCATGCAACTCAATACGAGGAATGAGAGAGGAGCTCTCGTGTGACTTTGAAGAGAAAAGGATTATCCTCTTCGAGTTTCAATATGAAATATCCACAAGAAAATAATAATATATGTATGTACTACTTGGGTGCAAGACCCCCAATGAAGCCTTCCTTCTTAGAAATACTCACAAGTGAACGGGGGGTTAGGTGGCGCGAAGCACTTAAGTACCTATTGACCCTTGGATGGCATTTTATAGCACATCGCCTTTCTATTCACTTAATTGTTTGTATTCTTCGAATTGTTGCTTATTGGAAGTATTTATCTATTCTTGCTTTATTTTGTTTGATCGATACACGTGTTAAGGACCGGAACGCCCCTCAACACGGTGTATTGCCTTGGCAATACTTATGGAGAATATGTGAATTGGTTGTTTTTATACGTATACGTATTTACTTATAATAATATATGGAAAATATTTTTGTATTTATGAGTTTTTAAGAGAAAATACTATATGTACATAAAAACCGAGAGAATCCAATAATATATATTTTTGGGTGCAATCTCTTAGGAAAAAGATTGCTTTTTGGATTTTTTAATTTGTTTGGTCAATTCTTTAGGAAAAGAATTGTTTTGTTAATTTTTTAGTTTTTATATATGTTTATACTTTTGATTTTTTATTTTTTTTTATTTATGATACGTCAAAATAACGTTCACTAGGTGAACGGATCCCAAAAGCCAATGAAAACCGTCAATCGATAGTCTCTCGTAAAGTCAAAGAACCGGCATCGGCGCTATTTGAAATGTGTATAGTTGAAGTTCGTTTTTTCTCAGTTCTTAACAAATTGAAAGTCCTAACAAGATCGAGTTTTTAATTGTTTTTGGTTGGTAAAGTATTTGGATATTCTATAGCTAATTCAAACAAATCCTTGCCAAAATGAAAAATACAGTCTACTTATACGTAAAACAAAGTGCACAATCCAAGTTTTTATTCAAGTAAAATGCTAAAATGTAAATTCTACAAACTATAAGGACTTAAAATGTAAATTCAATGAAAATTAAATGCTAAAAATACAAATTCAACAAGTCTAGGGACTATTTATGTAAAATCAGTGAACTAAATGGACTAAAAATGAAAATTTATCAAACAAGTAACCAAATTCCAACTAACTTGAAAACTAACTAACCACTTTTTAAAAACTCTGAAAATACAAGGACTTAATCTTTGCAAACCCTAATTAGTTGGAAAATTAGCTTGAATTAGAAACTGTTTAACTCTTTAGGGACTAAAAGGCAATTTCAGAAACTTTTAACCAAAAACGGGTTAAGTGACAAAATAAGCTCGTTTGAGCTTGTTTCTTGACCAAATAAGCTCAAACCACTTTCAAAAGTCTTAATATCAAAATTAAGCTAGACCTGTCAAAGGAATTAAGCTGAAACTATCTAGAACTCTTATAAGCAAATTCAAATAAGATCAAATTAAGCTAACTGATAAGCTACTCATGCACAACTTGATTTTAATAAAGAAACTTGTTAAACAGCTCAAAAGAAGAATGGGAAATCTAATATCAAAGAAAATGATCAAGTAATAAGCTCTAAAATTGAAAATAAGCTAAAATGAGCTTATGTTGACTTTTGTTGACCAGATTTTTCAAAAAGCTCAAATTCTCAAAACCTACTCAAGAACACTTTCTAAATGGAAATATGAAAGAAAATTAACAAGTTTCTGAAGTGGAAATGGAGATATGAGAAATCAGTCCATGTTTTTATCATAGGGAATTGCAATTGCTCAAGTGCTTAATAAAGTGCTTATTTCTCACTCAAAACTAGATACTATATAATTTCCTTCTATAAGCTAAAAGTTCATATGTTGAGTGAAAGATGAGAACTGGTTTGAAAGGATTTCATCAAGAAACAAAGATTTGCCAAGCAATTGAAATCATGAACTTTCTGAAAACTTACTTAACAAAAAGTGACCCAAACTTTTTTGTGTACCAATTACCTTTTTTGACTAATGAAATTACTTGAAAATGACTGAACTTGATTAGTTATGACTAAGTGATCTGAAATGAACCAAAATTTGCCAAATACTAACACTTGAAAATAACTAGCAAGCTAATCCCAAACACTACTTTTCTGAATTTTAACAAACTTTTATGAAGGAATTAAAGGCAATTGGCTAAGCTGAGTGAAAAGCAATATCAGACTGAGTTTTTTTTTTTGGGTAAAAGGGTCTCATCCCCGGTAAAATATATTCCCAAAAGCGTTGAAGTACAATGGAATGTAGCGGCAATGCTACATTAACCTCAAGCATACAGCTTGAACAACCACTAAATCATATGACATGCCATATGATCACTAACAACCAATTACAAAGCATATTACACCAATAGGAAAAAACCACCTAAAGGTGCATAAACAATAAAAATAAGCAATAATCATGGTAAATGAGAAGTGCGAACATCCGGCTGACGAGAGCCATGTCGATCATCAATCTCAATATCAGACTGAGTTTTATGGCTAGAATGAAATGCAAAGTAACCAAAAGCAAACAGTTAAACCAACAAGAACTCAAAATGATCTAATAAGCAGAAATGACTGATTAATGCTGAAAACAGGAAAAGTATAAGACTGTTAAGCAAGTATTAAGCTACAATAAGGCTACTCAAACACTGAAATCAGATCAAATTCAAGCTAAACACACTTTATCATGCAAACAATCAAGGATTATCTAGGTATTAAGCATGCAAACAACAATTCAGTGGAACTAAAACTCAGAAATTGAAACCTTCTAGCTTAGGCCTCCATTGGGGAGTAGAGAAGCACTGAGCTTTCTAGCTAGTGCTAACCACCACCTTAGCACTAGAAACCACCAAACATCTACAAATCATCAGCTACAATCACCATAATCTCCATTGTTGAACTAGAAATCTGCAAAATCTACTCAATACTTGGACTGAAATGAACTGAACAGGATCAACAGCTACAAGTCTTCTCAATCAGCTAATCATGATCTAATGGTGATCATAACTAGCTAATAACAGCAACAAAGTAACAAGATTCAATGAATGAACAGTAATAAAGGAATATGAAAGTGAATTTTTCATTGATTGAATTGGAAAGGTAGTTACAAGGCTGGTAAATTTGTTATAACTAATAACAGACTCAAGAGTTTGTCAGACTCTTGAGTTGTTATGCTAAAAACTAACAGAGATGAGAGAAAACTAAAAGTGTGAGTGTTTTCACACTTTTCTACATTACTAGAAATGAAAGCTAAACTAGGGTATTTATAGAATGCAGATGTGAAGTAGTTGGGGATTGTGACGTGTCAGAACCAATCAAAAGCTTCCACGTGGACAATTCTGCTTAATTGAATTTGCAGGTGAAGAACACTTTTGGGGATTTTTTATTGAGACGTTGTCATGTTAATTGAGTTGTATGGTTGTATACCTCTCTCAAAAATGATCACTTTTCATGTTTATATCATCTTCTGAAACGTATCCTAGCTCAAACCCGTTCCTGGCAAATTTTGTTGAAGAAGATGACACGTGTCCAGTTGTGGTTGGTCTTCAATAGCTCACACGGATTGTTATCTAATTTGGATAAAATGTATTATTGCATGGCGTAATATGATTGGTGGAGAAGGAAGTGGTGCGCTACACTGTTTAGATTTAGTTATTTAATGCGGCCAGGTGGCACTTGAGTTGGCAATCCGTGTTTATTGTTTCCTTGCTTCCCATTGGTTGAAGGCTAGTTCACACGGATCAAGCACATATAACTTCCAACAAATGGCAGAATTAACCCCTTAACTTTGGCAGTTTTAACTTTTGAGCTATAATCTTTATTTCTTTGACAATTTCAGTCCTTCAACTTGCATTTTTAAACATTTAAGCCCTTTGACTTGATTGACTTGAGAGTTGACCAGATTTGACTTTGAGCTTGACTTTGACAAATTTACACTTTTGGTCCTTCATCTTTGGCAGATTGTCAAGATAGGTCCTTTGTCTTCAAAGTCTTGTCACTTTTGATCCTTCTTTGTCTTTTTCATCCAATTAACTTGATTTTTTCCTTTGTTTGCTTGAAAACGCATTCTTCTTACCTATTTGCACACAAACACAAAACATACCACATAATTCCGCTTTATAGCACAAAGTTTAGGTATTTTTCTTGTGTTTTAGGGTGATTTGTTGATAAATTGATATGAGTTTTTGCTCATATCAGAGTTTCTGCCACATCAACTTTTTGACCCAACAATCTTCCCCTAGTTGATGTCGACAAAACTCTATGTGAATCTCTTGTAAGTTGTACATCATCTTCAATTTGCTTCCCCTCAAGTGTAGCATGCATGTCTTCCCCTTTTGTCACATCAATGGGGAAGGAAATAAAGTATGCAATGAAAGATTCTCCAAAAGTAGCTCCAATACCAACTGTGGAAACCTTGGTTTCCTCGATCTTTTAGCTACTAGGAATGACTATTGTTCATATGATTAACATAATCAAAGCGGAATTAGAACAATAACCATTAACAAGGTGTTTGGGCACAAAAACACATAAATTACTCAATTAGATTGTTCATTAGATTAATAACAAACAATCACTAGGTGTGTATACATTGAATCCCACACCTAGTTGACACACGCTTTAGGTTTACATTGTGAATGAAGTTATGAATAAAACCTAAGACCCTTGTTCCTTTTATAGACTAAGGATTAGGGTTTACAAGAGATAATTATGAATAAACATGTAAATCTTCTATTTAAATAACTAATACAGAATAATATTATGCATACTTATCCTAAATAGAAGCTTCCAACAGCGTTTGACTTTTGTTGACTTCTGTCAACGCCAAATTTACTCTTGACAACGCCTGGATTATACTTGTCAACACTTAGACAAATGCCTTCATGTTTTCTTCGTTTTTGAGTTTCTGCCACATCAACTTTTTGACCCAACAATCTTCCCCTAGTTGATGTCGGCAAAACTCTATGTGTATCTCTTGTAAATTATACATCATCTTCAAATTGCTTCCCCTCAAGTGTAGCATGCATGTCTTCCCCTTTTTGTCACATCAATGGGGAAGGAAATAAAGTATGCAATGAAAGATTCTCCAAAAGTAGCTCTAATACCAACTGTGGAAACCTTGGTTTCCTCGATCTTTTAGCTACTAGGAATGACCATTGTTCATATGATTAACATAATCAAAGCAGAATTAGAACAGTAACCATTAACAAGGTGTTTGAGCACAAAAACACCTAAATTACTCAATTGGATTTTTCATTAGATTAATAACAAACAATCAGTAGGTGTGTATACATTGAATCCCGCACCTAGTTGACACACGCTTTAGGTTTACATTGTGAATGAAGTTATGAATAAAACCTAAGACCCTTGTTCCTTTTATAGACTAAGGATTAGGGTTTACAAGAGATAATTATGAATAAACATGTAAATCTTCTATTTAAATAACTAATACAGAATAATATTCTGCATACTTATCCTAAATAGAAGCTTCCAACAGCATTTGACTTTTGTTGACTTTTGTCAACGCCTAATTTACTCTTGACAACGCCTGGATTACACTTGTCAACGCTTAGACAAATGCCTTCATGTTTTCTTCGTTTTTGAGTTTCTGCCACATCAACTTTTTGACCCAACACTTTGATTAAGTGCTTTCTCTTCATAATATGTGCAAAAATCTTTCCTTTTATGATGCACATATGTAGGGGAGTGTTTTGGTGATATAGAAAACTTTCAAGGTGTAATCATTGATTTCATCAACATCTTGATTGCATTTTCAATTGGTTTTTCTGGTGACGATATCTATACCCTCCAACACATTAATTCACGATCGTATTGGTGACAAAAGGTGGTTATGTATTCGTCTTATCATCCAACCAGAACCAGAGGGATCTTCCCAGGGACAATCCATTAGAACTTAGAAGTCCTTAGGAAATATGGACTAGTAGTGTGTATGGGAAAAATACCGACCAAGTACTTAAGCTAGCACTGGAATAATCACAACAAGGTGATAGTTATGACGTATTGGTAAGCATTGAAGGGGTTGAAGAATGAAAAAGAAATGTAGGGATAAAGGGTGAAAAGAAATAGCCCTCCATACAACTTAGGCAGAAACCGGGTCAGTACATCTACTATCAGAATAACGTTGATGATTTCTGGTATTGAAGACAAAGCATCATGGACCCAGTGATGAAAAGCACAACCCTTCCCAGCCTACTCAAGCTTCTCTCAAAAGAAGTTTGTTTTATTGTGACGGAGTTCAACTCATTTCTATCAACTATCTCACTCCGAGATGGTAGATATTGAAAAGGTGGCAGTCTGCTCCAGCCTCCGATCACCAAATAAACGTGCACTTATAGAGTCTAGAGCCAACAAGATTCAACAAAAATCTCATTAGGACACTTATTCCATATATCAATTGTTGTTCTTCATTAGAACACAAGCGATAACTTACAGAGTCCTACGCTCTATCCTTGTGATACTGCCAGAACATTCAGAGTGATACTCTTTAGTTTTCACAGTGATGAATGGAAATCCTTCCAGTGTTAACATCAAACAGCACTGCGGTAGGTCATTTGTAAGATGCACCTGAATTAAACATATGTTAACTGGAAAGCAACTGCAGTTTGATTCTTTCGTGATTCAAACTCGTTCCAAGTCTCGACGCAATATCTTTATGATCTAGCCAGAACATTCAGAGTAATACTGCTCAGTATTTACAGTGACGAATGGAAATCCTTTCAGTGTCATCATCAAACAGCATTGCAGTAGGTAACTTGTGAGATTCTATACGAATCAAACTTGTGTCAACTGGAAAGCAACAATGGTTTGATTCTTAATTGATTCAAACTTGTTCCAAGAAATTGAATTGACGACTCAATCAGCAGAATGGAACTGCATGATTCACTCCTTACTATGATTTATCTTTTGATATATTCAAGTATTGAGAACGGCTACTAATAAGTGTGAAAACACTTATCCTTTTACCACTTATTCCAATAATAACAAGACCAAAACGTGTATTTTATGTCGTAAAAGTCTGAATTATGCGTGGTTTATGTTTTTATTGTGTTTTAGGACCAAAAGATGGAAAAGGAAGAAAACACGGGCTTTCACGGGCTTTTATCGAAGAAAACGAGAAAAGACGAAGTCAAGAGATCAAGAGTGCTTAAAGAACGGATGTCCAAGACCTATTCTGAAGATTTGTCGAAGAAAAAGTCTAAAGACGGAAGTTTAATGAAGTCGAAGAACTCAAGTCTAATTAAAGAAGAAAAATTATTAAGACAAGTTCAAATCCCGAGACGACGTCGAGAAAAGACAAAGAATTAAATCGAGTCGAGAAGAAGAGAAAGAAGGAAGCACACCACACATGCACTTCCCACTTAGCCTATAAATACCCTCCTAATCACATTAGGAGGGTGGTTAGCTAGTTGCACTTTTAATTTTTCCTTTCTAGTTATTAGAGAGAGAAAGTTCTAAACTTTCTCTCACTAAGTTTTTCATCTTTCCTTTCTTTTAAGCTTTCATTAATCTTTGTATTTGAGTTTCTTTAATCAAAAGTTTAAGTTTAAGCTTTGTGTTCTTTAATCTCCTTCTACATTTCTTGAATTTTGCTTATTTCTTAATCCGAAACCTTACTTTTGATCCGAATCCTTCATGATCCGTGATTGAATTTAAGGTTGTATGGTTAGAAAGTTCTTTCCTTTGTTCCTACATAAGCTCACTCAGGTATAAGCTATAAGCCCTTTATGCTTATTGGCTTATTTAAAATTTTAGCTTATTGGTTTTCGGATTTTTCAAAGGTTTTAGTCATTTTAAAGTTCCTTTCATAAAGCTTATGATCTTTTATGTTTTTAAAAGTTGTCGAATTCAAGCCTTTTGAATTGTCTAAGTTTCGGATAAGGCAGCTTATTGTATGTGCTTATTGAGTTTTAAGCTTACCACCAATTTCGGATTAAGTGTTGCTTTCATCGCAATCTTGGGGAGTTCAACATTCCGACGGATTACTTGTTTTAATCGCAATAACCCACTAGGGTTTTACTTTGCGATCCTTGGTCATTTCCCCCTTATTCCGATCTGGGATTGCGATCGCTCATTGCGATTGCATATTCCGACGGGACTAAGGTCCTTGTTAAGACGAAACTCTGCCAAATTTTACTTTACAACATTCCGACAGAATTGCAATATTCCGATAGACATCATTGCGACAGAGGTGTTTGGATTGGATTATTCCGATCTGAAACATTCCTATCTGGGACATTCTGATAAGACCATATTGCGACAGTATTGATTTTATATTCCGATGGGTATTCAGCTTAGCATTCTGATGGACCTGCTCATGGATTATTCCGATAACTTGTTTTAGTTGCATTCCGATGGTTTTAACTTTGGTGCATTCCGATAGAAAGGACTTGTTATATTTAGAGTAATTAAGTTTGTTAAGTTTTACAAAGTCTTTATGTTTTAAGTGTTTTTCTAAAATAATTTTTAAACGCTTTAATTTCACTCAACGACATTTTCATTCTTGCTTTTAGTTTAAATTAGATAACCAAACCAAAACATTCTCTTGTTCACCAAAAGATAATTGAGTCGCACTTTAGACTGGAAATCAATTCGGAGAGATCGGACGATAACTTTTTATACTTGGTGTAAAAACCATGTATTAAATGGCGCCGCTGCCGACTCTTTTCGTTAAGATTAACGGTTTCTAGTGAGAGGCGCATTGAATTTTGGGACCCGTTCTTTCGGGAACGTTATTTTCTAGTACAAATATTTTCAAAAAAACCCATAAAAATTTAAAATTTTTTCAAAAATACAAAAACATTGAAAAAATCATAAAAAGCAATTCTTTTCCAAAGGTTTGCACCAAAAAGATTATATAGATATTCTCTCTGTATATTTATCTTCTGCAGGTGTATGCGTACTAGATCTTCAAATTATTCTGAGCCCGAGACTCGTGAAGATTTAGATATGGTTGGTGTGCATAACAACAATAATAACCCACCTCTACCCAATTTGAATAACGATAACAACAACAATGTTCCCCTACCTGATTTACGAACAATGGAGGAATTGTGTCAACCTACGATGAATGGACGCGGAGGCCCGATTGCGCCGATGCACATCACGGCTCAGGAGTTTTCGTTGAAGCATCACATGATCCAACAAGTGCAAACTAATCCATTTCACGGAATTCCAGATGATGATGCCAACAAACACCTCGACAAATTCATTACCATCACCCAAAGCATGAAGTCACCCGGTGTTTCTATGTATGAACTTTGCCTTCAACTATTTCCCCACTCGCTTTCTCACCATGCCGAAAAATGGTTTGACCGTCTCCCAAATAATTCTATTCATACTTGGAATGACATGACTCAACGCTTTATGTCGCGCTACTTCTCACCATCCATGGTCACAAGCCTTCGTAACCAAATTAGTGGATTCATGCAAGACAATGATGAATTGCTCTTTGATGCTTGGGAACGCTACAATGATTTGATCGACCGTTGTCCGAACCATAACATGCTCCCCGTCACTCTCATTGATACTTTCTACAATGGTCTCACTTTTCGTGATCGTGACATGATCAAAGCCGCCGCCAGTGGTACTTTTATGAAAAGGAGACCGGAGGAGTGTAGAGAGTTGATTGAAAACATGACTACTCACCACAAGAACTGGGATTCATCCGCATCCTCAAGATCTAATCCGAGAGTCAATGTTTCATCTACTTCTTCCACCACCGACATGTCCGCAATGGAACGAGCCATTATCGAATTGAGCAAAAATATGAAAATTTTGGCTAATAACCATCCTCAACAAGCTAAAGCCGTTGCTATTTCTTGTGACACATGTGGTGGTCCTCATTCTTACAATGATTGTCCTTCTACTCAAGGCAATTTTTCTGAAAACGTTAACGCGTCATACGGTACTTATCCCACGGGAGGCTATCAAGCTCGTCCTCAAGGAGACCGTAACTTGCTAAGTTATCGTTCAAACAACTATCTTGCTCCACCCGGTTTTACTCCTCAAAACCAAAACCAACAACAAAGCTACAACCGAAATAACCAATCCCAACCTCGTGCTAACAATCAATATCAATCCCAAAGAAACCCATACCCACCTCAAGGAAATTCTCAAGCTTACCAAGCTCCACCTCTCAATCAACCGATGGCATTGAATCAAGACGTTGAGACGTTTATGCGGACTAATAGAGAGATGGTGACGAATCTTCAGAGTCAATTCATCAACTTGAAGGGAGAAATGGCGAAACAAGGGAGTGATATTCGAGCCGAGCTAAGGAATGACATGGCAAAACAAAGCAATGATATTCGCACAGACATGAGAGACTCTTTCAGCACTCAAGCGGATAATTTACGTGATACGTTAGGTTCGCTCTTCCAAGGTAATCAACCCTCTTCTTCGGGTACTCCTCCGAGTAACACCGTTGCGAATTCAAGAGGGGAGATGAAAGCAATCACCACTCGTAGTGGAAAAGGTTATACGGAACCCGAGCTTCCTACACCTCCACCCATGATTGTTAACAAGGAAAAAGAGCAACTTTCCTCACCTCCTTTGCCTTCTACCCCCATTCCCCCACCACCCGCGGTTGTGAGTGATCCTACTCCCCTAAAGCCTTCCTCTTCATCCGATATACCTTATCCTTCAAGGTTGAGGAAAGAGAAGCAAAAGAGCAAGGATGATATTCAGGTTTCAAACTTTCTCAAAATGTTTAAACAATTGAATTTTAACATCTCCTTTGCTGAGGCTCTCGCTCACATGCCTAAATACGCGAAGATGTTTAAAGATCTTCTTAGTGACAAGGAGAAGCTTCTTGACATTGCTCAGACCCAACTTAATGAGAATTGCTCTGCAGTGCTCTTAAGGAAATTACCAACCAAACTTGGTGATCCGGGTCGCTTCTTGATTCCTTGCAACTTCCCGGGAGTAGAGAATTGCATGGCCCTAGCCGATCTAGGTGCTAGTATAAACTTAATGCCTTTAAGTGTTTGGAAGCAATTATCTCTCCCCGAGCTAGTCCCCACCAAAATGACTTTGGAATTAGCTAACCGTACGGTTGCTTATCCAGTGGGGATAGCCGAAGACGTCTTCGTTGGCGTTGACAAATTCACCTTCCCGGCGGATTTTGTTGTCGTTGACTACGAGATGGATCCTCGTGTTCCATTAATCGTTGGACGTCCCTTCTTGAGGACCGGTCGCACTCTCATTGATGTAGCCGCGGGCGAAATAATCATGAGAGTTGGCGACGATAAAATTGTCTTCAATATGGGTAAGATTTCTAAGCAACCTTATTCATATGAGAGTGTTAATGCTATTGACGTTCTTGATGAGGCTTGTGAAGAACATTTTCATGATGCTTGCAAAAGTAATCTCTCTTCTCTACCCAATGTTGAGACCGTTGCCTCAATTGCTCCGTCATTGACTCCATTTGGAGAAAGTTATTTCCTCTTAAAAGAATTTTAAGCAACTCTGGGAGATGTGGATTTGCAATATGACGATTCTCCCTCTAATTGGGATGAAGACATTCGTACCATTGAGAAACCTCTCAATGAGGACCATATTTCTCCACAGTCTCCTAAGGCTATCTCTACCGATGATCCGAAGTTGACTACGCCGTCCATCGGAAATCCTCCGGATTTAGAGCTTAAGGATCTTCCGTCTCATCTCGAGTACGTTTTCCTTGAAGACAACAAGAAGTTACCGGTCATCATCGCAAAGGACCTGAAAGAAGAATAAAAATCCCGACTTATCACAGTGTTGAAGAATCATAACCAAGTGATTGCGTGGAAGATCTCCGATATTCATGGAATTGATCCTTACTTTTGCACACATAATATTCTCATGGAGGACGACTTTAAACCCACTATTCAAAGCCAACGAAGGGTGAATCCTAAGATCCATGATGTTATCAAAAAAGAGGTTATCAAACTTCTTGATGCGGGCTTGATCTATCCTATCTCGGATTCACCATGGGTTAGTCCAGTCCATTGTGTGCCTAAGAAAGGCGGAATCACCGTTGTTCCCAACGAAAACAACGAGTTGATTCCTACTCGTCTCGTTACAGGGTGGAGACTTTGTATAGACTACCGCAAACTCAATGATGCTACGAGAAAGGATCATTTTCCCCTTCCTTTCATGGACCAAATGCTTGAACGTCTAGCATGACCAAGAGAAAACCACATTCACTTGTCCTTATGGAACATTTGCTTACAAAAGAATGCCTTTTGGCTTGTGCAATGCTCCTGGGACATTCCAAAGGTGTATGATGGCTATCTTCCATGACATGGTTGAAGAAACTACGGAAGTCTTCATGGATGATTTCTCGGTTTATGGTGCTTCATTCTCTTCTTGCCTTGCCAATTTATAACGTATGCTTAAGCGGTGCGAAGACACTCGCCTTGTTCTAAATTGGGAAAAATGCCATTTTATGGTAAAAGAAGGCATCGTCCTAGGACACAAAATCTCCAAAGCCGATCTTGAAGTGGACCACGCTAAAGTCGATGTTATTGCTAAATTGCCTCCACCTTCAAACGTGAAGGGTGTGAGAAGTTTCCTCGGTCATGCGGGCTTCTATCGTCGTTTCATTCAAGATTTTTCTAAAATCGCTCGCCCGATGACCCACCTCTTGGAAAAAGATACCCCTTTCATCTTTTCCAAAGAGTGTCTTGAATCCTTCAATCTTTTTAAGGATAAGCTAACTAAGGCACCAGTCTTGGTTACCCCTAATTGGGAGCTACCTTTTGAGTTGATGTGTGATGCTAGCGACTTTACTATTGGAGCGGTTTTGGGCCAAAGAGTGAACAAACACTTCCAACCAATCCATTATGCTAGCAAGACAATGACGGGGGCTCAATTGCATTATACGACAATCGAAAAAGAGCTTTTAGTTGTTGTCTATGCTTTTGAAAAATTTTTGCCCCTATCTTGTTTTATCCACCACCATTGTCTATGCCGACCATTCCGCGTTGAAGTACTTGTTAACTAAGCAAGATTCTAAGCCAAGACTTCTTCGTTGGGTTTTGCTCCTTCAAGAATTCAACATTGAAATTCGTGACAAAAAGGGAGCCGAACACCTAGCAGCGGATCATCTGAGTAGACTTGAGGATCCGTATCAAGGCGATCATCCAAACCAAGAGATCAATGACTCTTTTCCCCTTGAGACCTTAATCTCTATTCAGTCCAATCTTGATGACACCCTGTGGTTTGCGGACATTGCAAACTACTTAGCGGGTGGTATTCTCATCAAAGGGTTAACATCCCAAGGAAAGAAGAAATTCTTTAAAGATGTTAAGACTTACTTCTGGGATGACCCTTATCTATTCAAACAATGTGCTGATCTGATCATTCGTCGATGTGTTGATGGACCGGCAGCTTTGCAAATCCTTGATGCTTGCCATAAAGGACCCACCGGTGGTCACTTTGGTCCCAACTACACCGCTAAGAAAGTGTTTGACTCAGGATTCTATTGGCCCACCATTTATCATGACGCTCACGAAATGGTTAAGCATTGTGATGCTTGCTAAAGACAAGGCAAGATCACACATAAAGATGAGATGCCTCAAAATTTCATACAAGAATGTGAAATCTTTGACGTATGGGGCATCGACTTTATGGGGCCATTTCCATCATCTAAAGGGAACAAGTACATCCTCGTAGCCGTTGACTACGTTTCTAAATGGGTTGAAGCTAAGGCTCTCCCTACGAACGATGCGAGGGTGGTTGTGAACTTTTTGAAGCAGCTATTTGCTCGATTCGGTGTTCCTCGTGCTATAATCAGTGACCGCGGGACTCATTTTTGCAATGATCAATTTGCAAGAGTCATGGCTAAGTATGTTGTTCATCATCGTCTTTCCACCGCCTATCATCCCCAAACCAATGGGCAAGCTGAGATATCCAACCGTAGATTGAAGCAAATTTTGGAACGTACTGTGGGAGAGCATCGTGCCGCGTGGGCCGATAAGTTAGATGATGCTTTGTGGGCTTTCCGTACCACCTATAAGACGCCGATCGATTGTACTCCTTATCGTCTTGTGTACGGGAAAGCATGCCACCTCCCCATCGAGCTGGAACATAAGGCGTACTGGGCCTTGAAGTGGGCTTACTTCGACATCAACAAAGCCGGTGATCTTCGCAAGATTCAACTCAACGAGCTCAACAAACAAAGGAATGAAGCTTACGAGAACTCACTAATCTACAAGGAGAAGACCAAGATCATCCATGACGCAAGAATCAAGAACCGAGAGTTCCATGTTGGTGATCAAGTCTTACTATTTAACTCTCGGTTGAAGATCTTCTCGGGCTAGTTGAAGAGCCGCTGGTCTGGTCCATTCACCGTCACCAAAGTCTTTCCATATGGCACCATTGAGCTTTCTCAGCCAAATGGGCCAAATTTCAAGGTGAATGGCCAGCGTTTGAAACTGTACTTTGGTGAGGACATCTCTCATGAGATGATTCCATCCCTCACCACGTTTCCCATGAACTAGTTTT
Source organism: Glebionis coronaria (assembly GCA_025667525.1). Classification (NCBI taxonomy): domain Eukaryota; kingdom Viridiplantae; phylum Streptophyta; class Magnoliopsida; order Asterales; family Asteraceae; genus Glebionis; species Glebionis coronaria. The sequence goes on from CM046877.1 coordinate 341,817,934, forward strand.
AGGTCGAGTCAGGCTCGTGACTCGGTTATAAAAAACAAGCGCTTCTCGGGAGGCAACCCGTGATCTATCATTTACCGCTTTCATAAGAAGTGTAGTGGGGAGCCCCGTATGTGTTGGTTGTCTTGTTTCTTGTGATGTGCAGGGATTAAAGCTTCAAAGATCCACTCTTGATGACATTTGACGAACCTGATCCCGTGTACCCGTCTTCCCGGTTCTATCCTAAACTCTCGTGATTCAATATTTCATATCTTATATGTTCACACTGAAATCACTATAGTTGTCCTTTCCTTAGCAAGATTTAAACAACGTGCACAATGTCCTAAGTGTAGGGGAGTTTACTCCCACATGCTTAAACATTGAGGACAATGTTTATATCAAGTGTATGGGGGACTTCTATCGAAGTAAGTGGTATTTTCCATGAATTTGTCCACATTTTATCTGGAAAATTTGATTTTTCGACTTTTTAATCTATTTTGGCCTTGTAGTTTTCCTTTGTTATCGTTATTTACTTTCTTTGCTAGAATAAATTTTCAATAAAGTGGTTTTAAATTTTTCAAAGTCATGAATATTTTGACTCAACCCGAGTTTACTTATCTAAGTTTACTCTAGCTAGTATCCTTAACGTGTTTAAGTCAAGTTTTGCTAGGCTTTTATATAGGGAACTTTAAAACGCGAAAGTCTTAACTCTCACGGGTTAAGAACAAGAACTTTTCGCAAGTTCCTATAATTGATCCTAGAGAGTCGTTTATCAATGGAACTTTAAAACGCAAATTCTAAACTTGAAAGAGTCTAAGAAGATGCAAGATCCTATAGATGACTCGACAACCTAAAACTTTAATTTAATAGGCTAAGCATCTACGAGTCTCATTCCTTCAGATTTAAATTGTGGAGAACGAGAGATGATAGAGTCAATTATAAGTTTGGTAATCTTTCGTGAATTTATGTGAGTTGATTATAAGCTTTTTCTCCAATCGCTTGCTAATAAATTTATTTGCAATAAATAAGGTTGTACGATTTGAAAAGTTACTTAGCTTCTAGCCCAAGATCGTTTAAAAGTTGCTCGGTATTAATTAGAGTTCATAGCCAAGGCATAACTTATTGAAGCGGGATGCGAAGATTGGCGAGTCCGAAAAGGCCCTAACAAGGCATGAGGGCTACATTTTGTTGCTAAAGATCTAAAAGTGATGTGAAGAATCATTTATCGAAAATCAATATGAAGGATCGAGACACACGACAAAAAGTAAAAACTCCCCAAAAGATCATGGAGAAGTCTATCCAAAAAGGCCATAACAAGGTATGAGGATAAATAGATCCAAGTCCTAAAAGGAGGCGGATCGTTGTACATCAAAGTCCAAAATAAAGATTGGAGAAAAATGAAGAAGTCGTGGTCCATATATGAAGAATCTCTCAAAATGTTCAAGTGAATAAATTCCTATTATGAAGAGAAGACCATAATTTCAAGAAGGTCTCTCAATATTTGAAGTATGAAGTCGCTGCCAAATATCGGTCCGAGAAAGGTCTCAAATCGTGAAGCGAGTTATGCCAAGATATGAACTTTATGAGGTCCCGAAAAGCAGTTTTAAAAGATTTTGTCCTTTATCTAACTATTGATTAAATCGTCCCACTTTATTTTCAGCCTTAATAACTATCGAAATAAGTCAACAATGCATCCTCGTGATCATTCAAGACAAAAATAAAATATAAGAGATACACCTAGGAATAAGGGAGTCTAAATGAATAATTGGCCCACATGAATTCGTGTTAGTTTTCTAACTTATAATAACAATGATCTCGTTTTTAAGCTTGGTGTGGGGAACGTGAAACTTGAGGATGATAAACGTTCATGGCAGCCTAAAACCAATGTAAGTCTCTGATTTCTTTACTCGTTTTCTGTCTTCTTATTTTCCTTAAATGCTTAGTATTTAATAAAGGCCAAGATAGGTTATTTATGATGAAAAATGTAAACCGTGAATAAATGCATTGCATGAGGGCATTGCAATGGTCAAGTGTAGGGGATTTAATAAGTGTGAAAACACTTATCCTTTTACCACTTATTTCCAATAATAACAAGACCAAAACGTGTATTTTATGTCGCAAAAGTCAGAATTATACGTGGTTTGTGTTTTTATTGTGTTTTAGGACCAAAAGATGGAAAAGGAAGAAAACACGGGCTTTTATCGAAGAAAACAAGAAAAGACGAAGTCAAGAGATCAAGAGTGCTTAAAGAACGGATGTCCAAGACCTATTCTGAAGATTTATCGAAGAAAAATTCTAAAGACGGAAGTTTAATGAAGTCGAAGAACTCAAGTCTAAATTAAAGAAGAAAAATTATTAAGACAAGTTCAAATCCCGAGACGACGTCGAGAAAAGACAAAGAATTAAATCGAGTCGAGAAAAAGAGAAAGAAGGAAGCACACCACACATGCACTTCCCACTTAGCCTATAAATACCCTCCTAATCACATTAGGAGGGTGGTTAGCTAGTTGCACTTTTAATTTTTCCTTTCTAGTTTTTAGAGAGAGAAAGTTCTAAACTTTCTCTCACTAAGTTTTTCATCTTTCCTTTCTTTTAATCTTTCATTAATCTTTGTATTTGAGTTTCTTTAATCAAAAGTTTAAGTTTAAGATTTGTGTTCTTTAATCTCTTTCTACATTTCTTAATTTTTGCTTATTTCTTAATCCGAAACCTTACTTTTGATCTGAATCCTTCATGATCCGTGATTGAATTTGAGGTTGTATGGTTAGATAGTTCATTTCCTTTGTTCCTACATAAGCTCACTCACGTATAAGCTATAAGCCCTTTATGCTTATTGGCTTATTTCATGTTTTAGCTTATTGGTTTTCGGATTTTTCAAATGTTTTAGTCATTTTAAAGTTCCTTTCATAAAGCTTATGATCTTTTATGTTTTTAAAAGTTGTCGAATTCAAGCATTTTGAATTGTTTAAGTTTCGGATATGGCAGCTTATTGTATGTGCTTATTGAGTTTTAAGCTTACCACCAATTTTGGATTAAGTTTTGCTTTCATCGCAATCATGGGGAGTTCAACATTCCGACGGATTACTTGTTTTGATCTGAATAACCCACTAGGGTTTTACTTTGCGATCGTTGGTCATTTCCCCCTTATTCCGATCTGGGATTGCGATCGCTCATTGCGATCGCATATTCCGACGGGACTAAGGTCCTTGTTAAGACGAAACTCTGCCAAATTTTACTTTACAACATTCCGACAGAATTGCAACATTCCGATAGACATCATTGCGACAGAGGTGTTTGGATTGGATTATTCCGATCTGAAACATTCCGATCTGGGACATTCCGATAAGACCATATTGCGACAGTATTGATTTTATATTTCGATGGGTATTCAGCTTAGCATTCCGATGGACCTGCTCATGGATTATTCTGATAACTTGTTTTAGTTGCATTTCGATGGTTTTAACTTTGGTGCATTCCGATAAAAAGGACTTGTTATATTTAGATTAATTAAGTTTGTTAAGTTTTACAAAGTCTTTATGTTTTAAGTGTTTTTCTAAAATAGTTTTTAAACGCTTTAATTTCACTCAACGACATTTTCATTTTTGCTTTTAGTTTAAATTAGATAACCAAACCAAACCATTCTCTTGTTCACCAAAAGACAATTGAGTCGCACTTTAGACTGGAAATCAATTCGGAGAGATCGGACGATAACTTTTTATACTTGGTGTAAAAACCATATATTAGCTACCATAGCCGGAAACCCTGTCAAGGAAGTTCTTTAAACTTACCTAATCACAGGTACAATATTCGTACTGTATAACGGGAAACCGTAGGAATGCAAATGGTGGCGTAAGCTCAAGAGTCGTAATTCAAGACCACATTCTCATGAAAATGAAGAAAGCTCAAGAACATCTAAAGACAAAGACTTCCGCTACTCTGATTATCAAGGGAGATTGTTAACAAGCTTTCAAGACAACGCAAACCATGAGTATGTGGATAAAGACACAAGAACACAAGTTGGCAAAGCATCAAGATCAAGTCAAGGCAAAGATCAAAGATCCAAGATCACAAGTCACGAAAGGAATGATGAAAGAACTCTCAAGACAACGAGCTTCAAAGTCTGCAACAACAAAGAAGTGAAGTCACATAATACATGACCACCACTTAGGGGGAGATTGTTAGAAGTATTTAAAGTGATGGTCAAAGAAAAGAAGTCACAACATTTATGATGAATCTGCTAATCTTCTTAATTCTCAATCAGGGGCAAGCACTCCTGCCACGACTGTTTTAAATGTTTAGTATCGCCTCGTGGAATATAAGGGGTCTGAACCAATCCCCTAAAAGAATAGAGGTTCGTCAGGTTATTAATGAAAATAATCTGAGTGTTTGTGCTATCTTGGAGTCTCATGTTGACGCTTCGGGTGTGTATGATATGTGTCGTAAGATTTTTAGCAGATGGAAGCGGACGTCAAATGGTGGTTTGTGTCCTAAAGGGACACGTATAATTCTTGGCTGGAATGATGATAATGTGGATGTTATGGTGTTGTCTCAAACAAGTCAAGTTATGCATTGTCAGGTTAAAACGCGTATGGATAACCGTACTTTGTTCTGCTCTTTCGTTTATGCTGATAACTACTATATACATCGGCGTGTTCTTTGGAATAATTTGGTTGCTCATGCTACTTTTATGCGGGATAAGCCATGGGCTGTTTTTGGTGATTTTAATGCTGCTCTTAATATTGAGGATCACTCATGCGGCGGCTACACTCCTAATATTGCCATGCGGGAATTCAAGGAGTGTGTTAATCTTATGGAAGTTATGGACGTTAATGCCACAGGTTTACATTTTACTTGGAATGAGAAACCACAGGGTGATGATGGTATTCTCAAAAAGATTGATCGGATTATGTCTAACATTAAGTTTCTTGATGAGTTTCCAGGTTGTTTTGCAATATTCCAACCTTACAGGATTTCTGACCATTCTCCTTGTGTGTTACGAATCCCTACTATTAGCAAATCTAAGCCTAAACCTTTTAAATTCAGTAATTTTCTTGTGCATAAGAAGGGTTTTCATGTAGTGGTAGCTAATGGTTGGTTGGCTAATGTTCATGGTTGTGCTATGTTTAGGCTTGTTAGACGCTTAAAAGGTTTAAAGGCTCCGTTTTGTAAACTGCTGTTTGAACAGGGTAATCTTCATGATCGTGTTACTAGACTATGTGTGGAATTAGATGCTGTTCAACAAGCCCTTGATAGAGACCCGTCCAATGTGTTGTTGAAAGAAGAGCATGCTCATTATCTAGTTGCTTTTAAGGAAGCTTCTCTTGACGAGGAACGTTTTTTACGTCAGAAATCTAAAACTGAATGGCTTGATGCAGGTGATTCAAATACGGCTTATTTTCATAACTCGGTTAAGAGTAGGACGGCTCGTAATCGTATTGAAATGGTTCGTGATTCTCATAATGTGCTTCATGATGGAGATGCTGTGCCTGGAGCTTTTGTTGCTCATTACGAGCAATTTCTTGGTCAGGCAAGTGTGTCAGGTTCTTTTGATACGTCTGATTTGTTTGTTAGAAAGCTTGGTGCTCAGAAATCTGCCCATATGGTTAGAGTAATCTCTGACTCTGAAATTAAGAGTGCGTTATTCTCCATGAGTGATGATAAAGCGCCTGGGCCGGATGGTTTTACTGCTGCGTTTTTTAAGAAGTCTTGGGATATTGTGGGTGATGAGTTTACATGTGCTATTCGGGAGTTTTTCTCTAATGGAAAACTACTTAAAGAGGTTAATCATACTATTATTGCTCTTATCCCTAAGGTTACTGTTCTTGACAAGATTACTGATTATCGCCCTATCTCTTGTTGTAATGTTATCTTTAATTGCATTAGCAAGATTATTGCTAACCGTATTAAAGGGGATTTGGGGGTTTTGGTTAATATTAATCAATCAGCTTTTGTTCCGGGCCGCAGGATCTCGGATAATATATTATTGTCGCAGGAATTGATGAGAAACTATCACAGAAACTCTGGTCCGCCAAGATGTGCTTTTAAAGTTGATATTCAAAAAGCTTATGATACGGTGGATTGGCAGTTTCTCCGTAACACTCTGATTGGGTTTGGTTTTCATCATATAATGGTTGATTGGATTATGACATGTGTTTCTACTACGTCGTATTCGATTTGTATCAATGGTAATTTATATGGTTGGTTTCAAGGAAAGAGAGGTCTCAGACAAGGTGATCCGTTATCTCCGTAGCTTTTCACTTTGGTTATGGAAGTTCTTTCTCTTATGCTGCAGCGAAGGGTTCTTGATGCTGATGACTTTTATTTCCATCACCGGTGTGAGCAGCAACGAATTATTAACCTTTGCTTTGCAGATGATCTTTTCTTGTTTGCCAGGGGTCATTTGGGTTCTGTGCAAGTTATTATGGATGGTTTGGAGGAATTTAAAATTGCTTCTGGTTTGGTTCCAAGTATCCCTAAGAGCACTGTTTTCTTCTGCAATGTTTCCACTGCTGTTAAAAGTACTATTTTACATATAATGCCTTTTGCTGAAGGCGAGTTACCTGTCCGATACCTTGGTGTTCTTCTAGGCTTCTGTATAGGGACTGTAAGGTCCTTGTAGAAAAGCTTGAGAGTAGAGTTAATGATTGGCGCAATAAATTTCTTTCTTTAGCAGGAAGACTCCAGTTAGTTCGTTCAGTCCTATCTTCTATGCATATTTACTGGGCGTCAGTTTTTATTTTACCTGTGCGGATTATTCATGATTTGGAGCAGATTTTGAGGGGCTTCTTATGGTGTCAAGGTGAAATGAAGAAGGGTAAGGCTAAAGTTGCTTGGGACTCTGTCTGTAATCCATTTTATGAAGGTGGCCTTGGTATTCGTAAGCTTTCTGACTTTAATGCTGCTTTAATGGTTTCTCATATTTGGTGTATTTTGACTCGTAAAGATTCTTTATGGGTCAAATGGATCTATTCTTACAAGTTAAAGGATAGAAGCTTTTGGGATGTTCCTTGTATTGGTGACATGAGTTGGGGCTGGAGAAAACTTCTCCAAATCAGACCACGTGTTCGTAAGTTTTTATGGTATAATATAAATAATGGTAGAGTTGCTTCTATGTGGTTTGATAATTGGGCAGATTTATGTCCTCTACGTGACACCCTCACGGTCCGTAATATCAATAGATCGGGGTTCTCTTTATCTAATAAGGTGAGGGATCTTATCGTTGATGGTGCTTGGCAGTGGCCGCAGGATTGGAATACTAGATTTCCGAATATTGTTTCTATACCTGTGCCTATTATTAATGATGACAAAGAAGATGAGTTGTTGTGGAGGGATATTAGTGGCGTTTCTCGGCCGTTTTCTGTGGCGTTAGCGTGGGATTCCATACGTGATCGAGCTATGGAAGTTAATTGGTATAAAGCTGTCTGGTTTTCGCATTGTATTCCTCGTCACTCTATTAATTTGTGGCTGGTGGTTAGAAGGAAATTGAAGACACATGATAGGCTTAAGCAATGGGATGTTGGCCCGTTGGTGGATTTAAGCCTTCTTCGGTGTCCTTTATGTGGTTTGGTGCAGGACTCCCATGACCATCTTTTCTTTGAATGTTCTTATTCTATGCAGGTTTTGTCTAAGGTTCGGACCTTGTGTGGTATGGATACTGTCCCCCCTCGTATTGATGATATATTAGCACATGTTATTCCAATTTCGAATGGGAAATCATGTGTTAGCATTATTGCTCGTCTTGTGTTGGCTGCTACTGCTTATTTTATTTGGATGGAACATAATTCACGACTATTCAAGAAGAAGCGGATGTCTGTTGATCAGTTATTTCAGATTCTATGTGATACTATTCGATTGAAGTTGATTTCTTTCCGTTTCAAGAAATTATCTACCAGGTCAAGTTTGCTGCTTGACAAATGGAGGGTACCGAGCTCAAGAATTGTTCCATGATAGGTGTGCCGGGTGAGTGTTGTACTCTTTTTTCCTTGTCCAAGGTTTTTCCCACTGGGTTTTCATTGGTAAGGTTTTTTAAGGAGGCGGACTCATTTGGATTCATCCTGCTCCTATCATGGTGGTGTTGGATGCTGAAGAGTGAGCGCGGTTTCATGTTCACATCTTGGTTTTTATCTAGTTTACCTTTGTTTTCTAGATTCGGTTAGGGCTTTTGATGTTTCATAGTCTTTGTTAACAAGCTGCATGTAGCTTGAGGTTAATGTGGTATCTCAGCCACATTCCTTTGTACTTAAACGATTTTTTGATTAATATATTTACCGGGGTAACCCATTACCAAAAAAAAAATATTATATGACCACCCCTTAGGGGGAGATTTTTAGAAGTATTTAAAGTGATGGTCCTATAATTTACCGTAGCGAAGCTCGTGGAAAATGCTATTCAACGGTGTCAAGAATTCTATGTTATTGTTATGTATGTAACAGGAATTAGTCCCGAACACACAAATGAGGAAGGCCTCTTAACCTTGTAAGCCTTAGTATAAAAGGCACATCAACCTCATTTGTGTGTGTGTCTCCCATTATATTTTCCATTCTTCTTGTTTTAAAGAGAGAAACTCTCTTTAGTTTCTCTCACTAGGATTACACACTTTGTATCTTTCTTCCTTCTTCTTCATCTAATCTAATATTCCATTCTTAGTTTTAATCTTGTTATTCATCTATATATTTCTTATTCTATAAGTCATGCGATTATTCTTAACAATATGTATATATTTCATTTCAAAAATAAAGTCAAAAGAGAAAAATAAAGTTAAATAAAATGGTTTTAATGAGTTTAGATGTCGTTGATATATTAGGCCCATCATGAATCTTTCGACTCGACCCGAGTTTACTTATCTAAGTTTTCTCTAGCTAGTATCCTTAACGTGTTTAAATCAAGTTTTGCTAGGCTTTTATATAGGGAACTTTAAAACGCGGAAGTCTTAACTCTTACGGGTTAAGAACAAGAACTTTTCACAAGTTCCTATAATTGATCCTAGAAAGTCGTTTATCAACGGAACTTTAAAATGCGAATTCTAAACTTGAGAAAGTCTAAGAAGTTGCAATATCCTATAGATGACTTGAAAACCCAAAACTTTGATTTAATAGGCTAAGCATCCACGAGTCTCCTTCCTTGAGATTTTAAATAGTGAAGAACGAGAGATGATAGAGTCAATTATAAGTTTGGTATTGTTTCATGAATTTATGTGAGTTGATTATGAGCTTTTTCTCCCATCGCTTGTTAATAAATATATTTTTTTTGGGTAAAGGGGACTATCCTCGGTAAAATATATTACACCAAAAAACGTTGAAGTACAAAAGATATAGGTGAAATCCTATATCAAGCCCGATACATAGGCAACAACCAAGCACATCATATGCTAGAACCCAAACCCCAACACAAGAAGACACACCTTCTTATGACATCTAAAACTATTCTACTTCCTACCACTATGATGGAGTCGAAAATCATGGAAGTCTTTAATTTGTCCCGGTAGATCATGAATCTGGTCCGCATAATCATCATCATACATATCAAACTCCTCTTCAAGTGAGTGACCTCCTCCAATAGACGACATGTAGGCTTGATAATCTTCATTGGAAGCAAAAACTTCCTCCTCGTCAGAATCACTAATATTAGCCAAATCCTTAAAACCAAATGATAACTTTGGTTTACTAGAAGAAGCCTCCTCTAGCACCACCTTTTTACCACCTACCTTTGTATGTTCAATAGGATTATTAGTACTTACATTCGCCGAATCTTCCTGATTAGTATGTTCCGAAGCAGCCTGCTCAACCACGTCTAGTATCGCACCTTCGTCCTTTAATTTGTCAAATGAGTTTTTTAGCTCCAACACATTAATATTATCGCTAATTACCTGTTTTCGAGTGGAGTTAGACCTTTTAGCCTTAGACGAAGACGCTTTAGAAGTTTTCATGACCCAAGACGTCTTAGGCTTAGAAAACTTCAAACCTTCAACCTGTCGTGCCTTAAGCAATGTAGGCTGCTGTTGTTCCTTCCCATTGACACTCCCAAAGTTACCACCACGATACGAATCTTGTTTAGCAACTTCAGCTTTCTTAGGACAATCCGAATCAAAGTGATCAAATATCTTACACTTATCGCACCTTGGTGGCTTCCATTCATACTCAACCGTAATTGTTTCCAATGAATGCCCCTCCTCACCTTTAATTGGGACTGCCACCACAAACGACTCAACAAGAGCCCTATTCGCGCTGACCTCAATAAGCACACGCGCATACGAGCACCGCCCCCATGAATTCACACACATATCCGCCGTATGAGTATCCAACATAATAGGTTTCCCTACCTTAGTGGCGACCAAACTCAGCCCGATCTCAGAATAAGCAACAACAGGTACATCGTGCAATTTGACCCACACCGGTATCGCTTTAATTTCCTCTCGTATAAGTTTCTTAGTTGGATTCCAAATATTAAGCATAAGAGGTGTAAGCCTAATACGCCATGGACTATTAGCAAGGACTTTCTCCATACCAGCCTTAGATTCGAATTGAAAGAAAAAGAAACCATGATGAAACATAGTTCTTTTCAGACCAAACCGAGCCCATGCATTCTTGACGTAGCTGTCAACAATGGGAAATGCATGTCGTCTTCCAACAAAATAACCATAGAGTGTATTATCCAAGCTGTTTGTTTTCTCATCAACTGCATCATTAGGTAATACAATATCAGCTCCTGGAACAATAGCATCATTCACACGAGATGAAACCTCAACCTTACGTTTCCCCGTAGCAGCCGCATAGGAAAGACTACTCGAACAAACGGTACTTGGCTCAACATTTACTTCTACATCATTACCACTCTGCACATCCCCCATAACAATAACCGAATCATTCACAGCAGCAAACGATACCCCAATCCCCTTACCAGGACTCGACGACACACTACAACCCTTTAGTATAGATTTTAAAGGCTTATCCTTAGGGTTATGAGGCACCGGCCTCACAGCATTGTCATCGATCACCTTAGTACCCAAACTAGCAGGTTTAGGCTCTCCACGTCTCGCAATAAGGGTTTTACCATCTTTGCCAATAAGTTTCCCATCTATGGTCTTAATCCTTTTTCTAATATCATGCACCTCAGTCTCTAGCTTAGCACGAGGGCTGTTAAGAAAACCTTTCTCCATCTCTCTAACCCTATAACCAACAAACACCAAAAAAACAACCAGATCGACAATGCAGTGAATCCAACAGATTCACGCAACAATATGATCTAACAATAGGCACCAACACCAGCAGCCAAAATAAGTGAAACCCTAAAAAATACGTATTCTAGGGTTTGTGCAATGATAAACGAGGTGGCCCAGCATAAACAGCGAATGACAAACAACCAGCAACCCTAAATGAATAAATACAAAAACCCTAAATCTTAAACGCCACACCAAAAAACCTTTATGATCAACAGGATAACTAAAACACAAGAGATCACGATTAAATGATTAAAGAAACACAAACGGCCTGATTATATTGGTCAAAGAAAAAGCGGCTGTAAAACAAACCCTAATTCTTGATCAAATGATCAAACCCTAAGTGTCGATTTAATCACAAAATCAGTGAATCAACAGTGAAATCAGAGATCGGAGATATAAAGGATCAAGATATGAACAAGAAAAGAGGAATTAGATTGATCTTGGCATGAAAAGGCTGCAGGCAGTCGCCATAGGCAGAGAGAGAATTTCTAGGGTTTTTATATTTGTTTTTTTTTTGTTAATAAATATATTTGCAATAAGTAAGGTCGTACGATTTGAAAAGTTACTTAGCTTCTAGCACAAGATCGTTTAAAATTTGCTCGGTATTAATTAGAGTTCATAGCCAATGCATAACTTATTGAAGCGGGACGCGAAGATTGGCGAGTCCGAAAAGGCCTTAACAAGGCATGAGGGCTACATTTTGTTGCTAAAGATCCCAAGTGATGTGAAGAATCATTTATCAAAAATCAAAATGAAGGATCGAGACACACGACGAAAATCAAATACTCCCCTAAAGATCATGGAGAAGTCTATTCGAAAAGACCCTAGCAAGGTATGAGGATAAATAGATCCAAGTCCTAAAAGGAGACGGATCGTTGTATATCAAAATCCAAAATAAAGATTGGAGAAAAATGAAGAAGTCGTGGTCCAAGTATGAAGAATCTCTCAAAACTTCAAGTGAAGAAATTCCTATTATGAAGAGAAGACCATTATTTCAAGAACGTCTCTCAATATTCGAAGTATGAAGTCATTGCCAAATATCGGTCCGAGAAAGGTCTCAAATCGTGAAGCGAGTTATGCCAAGATATGAACTTTATGAGGTCCCGAGAAGGAGTTTTAAAAGATTTTATCCTTTAGCTAACTATTGATTATCTTACTTTATTTTCAGCCTAAATAAACTATCGAAATAAGTCAAACAATGCATCCTCGTGATCATTCAAGACAATCATAAAATATAAGAGATACACCTAGGAATAAGGGAGTCTAAGTGAATAATTGGGCCACATGAGTTTGTGTTAGTTTACTAACTTATAATAACAATGATCTCGTTTATAATCTTGGTGTGGGGAACGTGAAACTTGAGGGTGATAAACATTCATGACAACCAAAGCCCTAATGTAAGTCTCCGATCTCTTTACTTGTTCTTCCTTCAAGTATTTTGTACTTTTCTTTTTTTATTTAGTTTCCTTATTGTCTAATATCTAATAAAGGCCAAGGTGGGTTAACTATGATGAAAAATGTAAACCGTGCTTTGAAATTAATGCATTGCATGAGGGCATTGCAATGGTCAAGTGTAGGGGATCTAATAAGTGTGAAAACACTTATCCTTTTACCACTTATTTCTAATAATAACAAGACCAAAACATGTATTTAATGTCGTAAAAGGAGGAATTATGCGTGGTTTGTGTTTTTATTGTGTTTTAGGACAAAAATGTGAAAAATGAAAAAAAAACACGGGCTTTCACGGGCTTTTATCGAAGAAAAAGACAAAAGACGAAGTTAAAAGGTCAAAAGTGCAAGAAGAACGGAAGTCAAAGGCCTATTCTGAATATTTATAAAAAAAAATCTAAAGACGGAAGTTTAACGAAGTCGAAGAACCAAGTCTACTAAAAGAAGAAAATTAGAAGACGAATTCAAGTTATCATTCCACTAATCCTGAGACAAAGTCGAGAAATACGAGTTATTTAAAAGACCAGAAGACAAGAAGAAAGAGAGAAGAAACAACAACATCCCTTCCCCTATGTATAGTTCCTAAACATGTCATTAGAGAGAGTTAGTCTTTATTTTTTATAGTAGGTAATAGTGTGTTTTTACTTTTCTTTCCTCTAGCTTTTCTTTCAAGCTTATCAAATTTTCATCTTAATCTTGTAATCTTGAATCTTAATCTTTAATATAATCAAGCTTTTTAATAAATTCTCATTCTACCTTTCTTAATCATAATCTTTTGTTTTGCTTAATTAATCATGTAGTTGGTTTAATTTTGTTGATTGTGTGATTGGTTTGCTTATTGGATTGTGCTTATTTTTTTTGGGTAAAGGGGAATCAAGACCCCGGTAAAATATATTCCCAAAAGCGTTGAAGTACAATGGAATGTAGCTGCAATGCTACATTAACCTCAAGCAAAAGCTTGAACAACCACTAAATCATATGACATGCCATATGATCCTACAAACAATTACAAAACAAATAACACCAATAGGAAAAAACCACCTAAAGGTGCATGAACAATGAAAATAAAATGATATCAAGGCTAACACTTAGAACGAACATCAGGCTGACGAGCACCATGCCGATCATCAATCGATATGACTTCTTCAACCTCACTATCACTAGCATTAACCACATCTTCCTTGATATTAGAACCATCTTCCCAATCGGTGCCATCATCTATCTTATCCCAAAGAGCACTAAAAGAGTTTTGAGAACTCTTCTCCGTATTATTAGGCTTAGCAACAAAACTCGAGGCTTTGTTATTCAAGAAACCCTTCTTAAGCAGGGGAGTTGCCTTCTTCTGACCGGTATCACTTGTCTTTGACGTTTCACCCCTCTCAACATTACGATACTTAATATTAAGGGCTGGTTTCGTAAGTTTAATGCCAGAAATTTGTTGTTGCTGCTTATTCTTCCCCTTGCTCTTCTTGTTCTTAACTACATGAAAACCATCATCATCCACAACCTTATGATCTTCCCTGCTAACCACCTTCTCAACCACTACCTGTTTAGGCAACCTAGGACATTTAGCATCAATATGGTCAAAAATAAGACAAGTAGAACATCTAGGAGGTGTCCACTCATACTCGATGTCAATAGTCTTCAATTTGTGCCCTCTATCCTTCTCAATCGGAATAGCAATGACCAACGACTTCTTTAAAGCATCATCAGCCGAAATCTCAATAAGAGCACGGGCAAAAGTACTCCTACCCCACGGGTTGATACACATGCTGCTAGTATAAGAATCAAGCATAATAGGTCTTCCAATTTGAGTTGTGATCAAACTAAGACCAATCTCCGAATAAGCATCAATAGGCACATGATGAAGTTTCACCCACACCGGTGCCTTCTTAATCTCTGTTTTATGCAAATCCATAATAGACGACCAAACATTCAGAATTAACGGAACATGTCGAATCAACCACGGACCATTCTCCAACACCCTATCCATACCACTTTTAGAATCAAACTGAAAAAGAAAGAACTCATCCTGAAGTTTAACTCTTTTTAAACCATATTTGGCCCATACATTCTTCACATAATTTTCTACCAACGGAAACGCAAGACGCTTCCCAATGAAATACCCAAACAGTGTGTTATTAAGATGCGCCCGAATCCCTTCCACAGCATCATACGGAAGAGTTACAGCAGCCCCAACAACTTGTTCGTCATTATGCAATTCCTTAATATGAACCGGCTTACACACCGGCTTATTCTGCACTAGCGATGCATATGAGGTCGAAACACCAACTGATGAAGAACCAGCCCCAGGCGTATGTTGAACCCCGACCTCATTCTTCCTAGCCATAGAACTCCCAATCCTCGCATCATGGTTAACTTGCACACCAGTTATATCACCACCATTACTACTAGCCTTCTTGGACAAGTCACACATAACCGGCGTAACCTGCATATGAGCATTAACAGCAGCAGTAACGTGAATCCCAGCAGCGGCAGTAACATCATCCTCAGACGAAACCCTAGCAGCAGACGGCTGCCTATTAAGCTGCCCCTGACTAATGTCATTCATTATATCAACCGCGCCATTCTTTTCAGCCGTATGATTACCAACTCCCGAGAACCCAGCATGCTCACCACATGAGACCCCCGCGTTAGGAGCCCTAGCATGTGTTGAGTCCGCCATAATTGCTCTCAATCGCTGCACCCTATCAGAAAGAGCCGTCATATCAACCTGATTATCCAACTCAGACATCATAACCAATAAACCCAAAAAACCCTAATAACACCTGTTTAATAATCCCAAACGAACAGATCCTAAAAAATAGGATCCCAGCCAACCCGCCTTGACACCTTACATGAGCATAAACAACCCACGACTCAAACAGCAAATCTAAAAAAGGAATACAAACAAGAATGAACAAGACAGAAATAAAAAACCCTAAAACAACCAATAGAAACCCTAAAAACGACAACCAACCCTAAATCCTTCAACCAAACCGTAATCAATTAATGTTATGATACGATCAATTACCAACGAATGAAGGTTAAAGAGAGCGGGAAGGAAACGAAATTAAGGCTAAGAGTGGCGGCTAGGGAGAAAATATTTCTGCCATTATTAGGGTTTTCCCGTAAACATTCTGGATTGTGCTTATTGAGTTAGTGCATTTGAGATTTTTAGAGTATTCAGATTATTGTTTAATTTTTATGTTTTCTAAGTTTTTAAATAAGTTAATTTGGTAGATTAATATTTTTATAAAAAGTTGATTTTAAATAATTTGATTATTTAGTGTTTTTAAAAGTTTTTAAATTGTGTCTTATTAGCTTTTTCTAAAAATTGATTTGGTTAAAGTTTTAGTTAAGTGCTTATTTGAGTTTTGCTTATTTGCTTAAATTTGTTCTTATCCGGGTTTATTAAACCCTCATATTCCGAACTAGCTTCAATTTACAAACCCTTTTATCCCGGATAGTAGCCTTTTTCAGTATTCCGGATTGCACCCTTTTCATTTATTCCGAACAAGCACCAATTTTGGTTATTCCGGATTAGCATTTCTTTTCCCTCCAAAAACCCTCATTCCGGATGGTTACTTTATTATGGATTCCGGATAGCCACTCTAACACACATTCCAGATAGTTTGAAAATTACACATTCCGGATAGATATAGGACATGGATTCCGGATAACGCCTAGTTAACATATTCCGGATAACAACCAAATCCCACATTCCGGATAACATCCAAAACACCGATTCCGGATAACTCCCAAAACCCACATTCCGGATAGCTTTCAAATTACACATTCCGGATAACGCATAGGACACGGATTCCAGATAGAAGCAACATTTCAGATTCCGGATTGGTGCTAGTTCAAGCATTCCGGATAAGAATCACAAGATGGATTCCGGATAAGCAAGATAACACGGATTCCAGATTAGTATTTGTTTCACATTCCGGATAACGTTCAGTTTTAGCTATTGATGTTACTTCCAGTTTAATCTTCAAGTTTCTTTTCTCGCCCTTTCAAGGTTAGTTTTGTTTTTTACTTTATTTTTATCTTACTATTTAATTATTTTAGTGTTTATCTCACGAGTAGAAATATATAATCCCAAGCTCCACATTTTAGTTACCAAAAATGACAATTCCACCCAAAACCGTGATCAATTCGATTAGATACTGAGAACGATTGAGTACACATATGCAAAATCATCATATTAATATGTCATAGTTATAGTTAGAGTATATCTTATGTGATATACTTAAATAGTTATAATACTGATAATATATCGTCTGTGATGTAGTTATCTTTATAGAATATTTTAAGGTTTCTAGGGTTCCTTACTCTATAAAAGGAACATAGGTACAATGTCATTCATGTACCTCATTCAAGTCGATTAATAAGAGAATCGAATAGTTAAAAGTAATTCTGTTATTCTGTGCTTTATAAGTTAGATTCCGCATAACTTATTTAGTTTCAGTAAGAGTTCTCAAAGTGTTTTAGTTTGATTACAAACTACTATACTAGTTCTTAACTGAATATAGATCCAATCAAAGGGATCAACAAGTGGTATCAGAGCTGGTTGAGAAACTCTGAAAAAGAAGAACATAAACCCATACACTCCACTCACATCAAAACTCAATGTCTCAACATGGTGATGACGCTCACTTGGATGATGTTCAAAACCCTGATCCAATACCACAGGGACAACCACAAGTTGTGCATCATGCACCAGCACAAGGTGTTCAAGTCGTGAATGCTGTAGCTACCTCTATAACTACAACACCTTCTCATACTCTTTCTGCTGTCAAACTCCCAGTACACAAAGGTCACAATTATGATACATGGGCTATGCAGATGGAACATTACTTGAATCACACAGATTAGACTGTGTGGCAAGTTATTAAGAATGGGAATACACCTAAGAAGCTACACTGGTTGCCAGATGGTACATGCTATGGTCTACCTGTTGTGACTGTTGAGGAGGTACAAGCAAAGATCAGAGAGAGAAAAGCCAGAACTGCTTGGCTATGGCTCTTTCAGAAGACATCTTACCAAACATTCATCATTATAAGGATGCTAAAGCTATGTAGGATGCCATAAAACTTAGATTTGGAGGTAATGACAAATCTAAGAAGATAAAGAAGATTGTTCTTAAGCAAGAATTTGATAACTTCTCAATTTCCAGTATAGAGGAATACATGGTGGCTATGGAAGGTTCAGTAAGCTGCTTATTCAATTGGCAGTTTATGGACAAGTAATTTCTAATGAAGAAGCTAATCTAAAATTCATAAGAAGTGTTCCACCATAATGGAAAGCAATGGCTATGCACTTCATCACAAGAGATGTTCAGGAAACAATTCCTTTTGATCATCTCTATGACAATCTTAGAGCATACGAGATAGATGTGAAAGGCATTGAGGTGACTATGGCAGCGACTACAACAAAGTCTAACTTTGATTTTGTGTTAGATGGAAACAGGGGTACTTATTTTCATAATACCGCTAGTAGAGCTAGCAGTGGTACATACTTCACAAATACCGCTAGAGGACTAACAAGCGGTACTTACCCACAAAGTATTGAAGGCAGCCTCATAGTCTCTCAAAATCCACATGGAAGGACTTCACCATTGTTTGGTGACAATGATGCCTTCTCATTCTTTGTTAGACAAGACAACAGGCCAAGATTAACACTCAATGACTTGTTCCAAATGGATGATGCTGATGTTGAAGAGATGGATCTTAAATGGCAAGCTGCTATGGTGTCAGTAAGATCTAACAGGTTCTTCAAGAAGACTGGAAGAAAGACGACTGTTGATCCTAATGAGCCATTAGGATATGACAAGTCCAAAGTTGAATGCCATAACTGTGGAAGGAATGGACACTTTGCAAGAAAATGCACAAGAGACAAAGCTGAGAGTAGCAGTCAGAAGTCCAAGAACAGCTATAGAACCAGTCCAAGAATAACTGAAAGCTTTCCAAAAGGAAACAGCAGGAGTCCTAAAGGAACCAAAGCATTGGTGACTATAGATGGAGTGGTGAACTAGGCTGAAGATGAAGAAGAAGAAGAGCTTGGTCTAATGGCTCTCTCACATGAAGATACTGAGGTACATCTTTGTTCTAAAGACTGTGTTCTTAAATTTAATAGCTTAAAAGTAGAACTAGAGGAACAGTATCAAAAAGTCAACACATGCACTGTAGAATCAAATGCTTTTAAACAGGGTGTTGTTAAGTTAGAAGAAAATATAGTTTTGTATAAAAAGGCTCAACATAACTATGAAGAGAAAATAAGAATTTTAACTCTTCAAATGAGGGAAAAAGATGTGGAAGTTAAAGCTTTTGAAAGAAAACTTTTAAAAGTGTCAACAGAAAATGAAGCTTTAAAAGCCAATCTTTATAATGAAAGGGAAGTGATTAATCAATGGCAAAAGTCCTCTAAATGATTGGGAAAACTGATTAATTTAAAAATATGGTATTATGATAAATCAAGCCTAGGATATATTGAGGACCAACCTAGGATAACTTTAACTGACATGGACTTATCAAAAGGGATTTTTGATAGTTCTAGTGAGTTAGATAATACACCTGAGAATGATAGATATGCTGAAGGAATGAAGGCAGTTCCTCCACCACTATCAAGAATTTTCATGCCCCCTAGTAATGATACAAGTATAGAGTTAGAAGAACCAAAGGTTAAAATACCTCAAACTCTAGTACTTTGTCCCAAGATAAGACTGTTGTGACCAAAAATATTGTTTATCCACCTTTAATGAACAATTTTGTTTCTGAAAAATCTAAGACTAGTTCTTATCCCAAGCAGGTAAAAACTCCTAGCAAGACATTGGAAAATAATGTTAAACATAATAAAACCAACAGGGGTGGGCTAGGTTTTGAGAAAGTTAAGTCAAAACAACCTTTTGGGTCTTCTTTAAGAAGAAAAGGATGTTATGTTTGTGGTAGTCTAAGTCATTTTATCAAAGATTGCACTTTACATGAAGATAAAATTGTGAAACAAAAGGCTGCACAAAGGGTCATGAAAAATAGTAATGGGAAAAATGCACAGGTAAATAGGAATCAGAAACTTAAGAATGAAAAACCTAAGTTTGATCACTCAAGGGTAGCCAAACAGGTTAAAAATAACTCTACCAAAAGTTTTGTTCCTAGAGCAGTACTTATGAAACAAGGTCCAGTACCTTTGAAGTCTGGTAAACCATGTACCGGCAAGTCTAGACCTGCAAGTACTGCTAGACAAAACTTAAGTACTATTGGTTTAAAGACTGTCAAACCAAAGTTCTCTAAGACTTCTAAGAATGTTGTTGAAAAGGCTAAAACATCTAGAAGTAAGGCTAATAACAAACCAGTGCAAATGTGGGTTCCTAAAAGAGAAAAATCATGTGTTAAAGCAAGTACTGCTAAAGCAAAGCAGTACTTAAGGCCAAAAAGTCTGAGCACATAGAGTCACCCTCTGTCTTTGACTACATAACTAAAACCATGAAGTATAAGAGCAAAAGCAGCATTACTGGGAATGCTTCAGAACAGACTCTGAAGTATGTAGGTCCCACAAGATCCGAGCCAAATGTGGCTTGGATCCCTGTTAAAAACTAATAAGTTTTGTTTGTGTGCAGGGGCATCTAATTGATGATTTGAAAGACAAAGGAATAGTAGATAGTGGATGCTCAAGACACATGACAGGAAACAAAGATTTTCTTGCTGAATTTGAAGAATTCAGAGGAGGACCAGTAGCCTTTGGAGGTAACAAAGGTAGAATCACTAGCAAATGGAAAATCAACACACAGAAGTTGGAATTTGAAGATGTGTTCTTTGTGAAAGAATTTAATGAGTTCAATATCTTTTCTGTATCACAAATGTGTGATAAGAAGAACAAGGTGTTGTTCACAGACAAAGACTGCTTGGTGCTGTCTAAAGACTTTGAGATGCCTAAGGAATCTCAAGTACTGCTTAAAGTACCCATGCAAGAAAATATGTACATCTTTAATCTTCATACTATTACTCCAACAGGTGGTATTACATGTTTCCTAGCTAAGGCTTCTTTTGATGAGTCTAATTTATGGCAGAGAAGGTTAGGTCATGTGAATTTCAAGAATCTTAACAGATTAGTGATTAAGAATTTGGTTAGAGGTTTACCTAACAAATCTTTTCAAAATGATTTCACATGTACTGCTTGTCAAAAAGGTAAACAACATAGAGCCTCTTGTAAGACCAAGACTGTCAACACTATGACAAAACTTTTGCAACTCTTGCATATGGATTTGTTTGGTCCAGTTTCTGTAAGAAGCATTAGTCATAAGACCTTTTGTCTAGTCATAACTGATGATTATAGTAAATTCAGCTAGGTTTTCTTTTTAGCTCTTAAAAGTGAAAGCAATGAATTACTGAAGAATTTTATCACTTTAGTTGAAAAACAGTTCACTAAACAGGTTTTAATCATTAGGACTGATAATGGGACAGAATTCAAGAATGCTGAATTTGATGAATTCTGTAGGTCTAAAGGAATTAAGAGACAATTTAGTGATCCTAGGACTCCACAACAAAATGGAGTAGCTGAAAGGAAGAATAGGACACTAATTGAGGCTGCTAAAACTATGCTGGCTCATTCTCTTTTGCCAAATACCTTTTGGGCAGAAGCAATCAACACTACATGTTATGTGTTAAATAGAGTCTTAGTGACCAAGTCTCAAAACAAAACACCTTATGAACTTTTGACTAGTGTGAAGCCTACCATAAGTCATTTAAGACCTTTTGGGTGTCATGTGTCTATATTAAATACTCTTGATTATTTGGGAAAGTTTGATGGAAAGTTTGATCCAGGATATCTTGTTGGATATTCAGTGCAAAGTAAAGCATATATGGTTTATAATTTGGCATCTAAAAAGGTTGAAGAAAATGCCTATGTTAATTTCTTAGAAAATAAACCCAATGTCCCAGGAATAGGTTATGCTTGGATGTTTGATTTAGATTATCTAACTAACTCCATGGATTACTATTTTGTGCAAAAGGATTGTCAAACCAACAATACAGGTGAGGAGTCAAGTGAAACTAACGAAGGTACTCAAAAAGATGTTTCTTCATCAGATGATGATGTTCATATCTATGTGCCCAATATGCCTATTGTTACTCCCATGTCTGCTACTCCCAAGAAGCAAACCATGCCATCAAAAGATGATCAAGCCTCCCAAGAGCTTCAGAGGCTTCAAGATCAAGAAAAGAATGCTATATCTGCTAATAAGCATTCAGAAAAAGAATCTTTTAAATCACAACACTCAGCAGTACCTACTACACCTAGCGGTACTTCATCTGCAAGTACTGCTAAGTCAAAATCTGCTAAATCTATTGACTCACTAGAAGAGATTTTACAAGCTATGGACGATGAAGACGTGTATGCTAGTCCAGCTGAAGGAATCTTATCCAAAGCTTCCTATGATGAGCAGGGTGCAGTAACTGTTAGCCTCAAAATATTGAGTCAAACAAGAATGCTCAGTCATATGTTTATTATGTATCGTATATTAGAACGTTGTAAAAGGTAGTAGATTAGTCGTGTATTACGGGCTTAACTTTAAGCTAAGGTTCAGTCATAAGTAACCAAACCCCAAAAAGGAAAGCCCGTCCCATTATCATATAGCCCATCATGCCACATGTAGGCAAGGCTATATAAACCTCTCCTTGCGTGTAAGGAGAGGTTGGTTGTCTCATTTTTCTATTCTCCTAATCTAATATTCACCAAGTTTCTCACACACTTCTCTCTACTTTCTCTCACTACTTTCTCTCTCTAGAATTCATCTTTTATCTACCTTTCTTTCTTGTTTAATCATCACAAATATATGGGATAACAATTGGTATCAATCGCCATGGGGTAGTTTTGTGATTGCTTGTTGTTATATCATTTGATTCGTATGATTTAATCCATACATCATCTCGAATTCAAATCTTTTTGTGTTTTTCGTGCTCTACATCTTGATTTACATCTCCTACATAGTTGTGGTAGGGTTTTGATTGCTTTTAGTTGGTTAAAATCACGGATTTCTTGTCAAAAATCTCATTTTTTACCTAAAGTTTCGGAAAAGTACAAGCATTCTGACAGAATTCCATCGGAATAGGGTTTAATTTTCCGACAATTATTCCAATAGGACTCCATCGGAAAAGGGTTTTAATATTCCGACCATTATTCTGACCATTATTCCGATGGTGTATTCGGATAAGTGATTCCGACAGTGATTCCGACAAAGATTCCGACAGTGATTCCGATAGCTCATATTCCGATAGCATTCCGATACTACATTCCGACAGAGTATTCTGACAGTTATTCCGACAGCCTTATTCCGACACTGATTTCGATATGTATTCCAACAGTTCATATTCCGACAGTACTACATTCCGACAGTATTCCGATACAACATTCCGATAACATTCCGATGGAACATTCCGATGGACATTCTGATGCTATGTTTTGCTAAATTTTGTTCGAGTATTTTTTAGACTTAGCCACCATCTAGACTAGTTTTAGGACATTTCTAGCTCAATTTCAAAATTTGGTGATACAAAAATTTTTTGGTCTACGGTTTTGTCGGACTGGGGAGTTTATTGTCGGACTGAGAAAAAAAATAGCAATTTTCGGAATTTCAGCAACAACTTAATCACATCATATCTACTTAAGATCCATATTAACTTCATCATTTCAGAGAATATTGAGATGGATTCTACTGCAGAATATCGTGTGACGAACAACAACATAATGGTAGGGGTAACAAAGAGAGACCACCAATGCTTGTGGCCGGTCGATATGCTCAATGGCAATCACGTTTTCTCCGTTATCTTGATACAAGACCTAATGGTGATGCATTGAGGAAATGTATTAATAATGGACCATATGTTTTCTCCGATATCACTGTCCCTCATACACCAGCCACAAACACTATTGCAGAAATACCCGCAACCAAAAGAAAAGAAACTTTATCTGATCTTACACCAAAGAAGCGTGCTTGGTATGACACAGAAAAAGAAGCGATCTATATGATTCTAAGTGGAATTGGAGATGATATTTATTCCACGGATGATGCATGTCCTACGGCACAAGAAATGTGGACGGCTATTGAACGTTTGCAACAAGGAGAATCACTCGACAAGCAAGATGTTAAAACAAACTTGTTTTGGAACTTTGGTAAGTTTACTGCATTGGATGGAGAATCATTTGAGTCTTATTATTCACGATTCTACAAGATGATGAACGATATGACAAGAAACAACTTGGAGGTCTCCACCATGCAAGTCAATGTGCAATTTCTTCAGCAACTTCAACCAGAGTGGACACGTTTTGTTACTTTGGTGAAACAACGGAAGCAGTTAGACAAGGTAAACTATCACACTCTCTTTGATATCTTGAAACAATTTCAGCATGAGGCAAATGAAATTCGAGTTGAACGAGTTGCAAAGACGGCTAATCCACTTGCTCTAGTGTCTACCACTCAAGATCATCGATCTCGTACTCCAAAGTCATACTCTATTCAATCATCCTCACCACGATATTCCACATTATCCAAGTCTTTATCCATCACGAGATCACGTGGCAAAGAACCAAGAGCACCATCACCACCATCTGAGTCATCATCTGAAGAGGATAGTGATGAAGATCAAGCTCGGAAGAATCAGGATATGAAACAACAAATTGCTTTCATTATGAAGACCTACAAGAAAATCTTCAAACCCACCAACAACAACCTTCGAACATCATCCAACACAAAGAACCATTATGTTGAGAACCCTTCAAGGTATGACACACGTTGACGTGGTGAAAGTCCTTCTAGGTATGATCGACATAATCCAACAAATGTTGAGGGTTCTGCAAGGTATGATCGACAAACTGCCAAGTATGATACTCAGAGGATTGCTGCTGCTACTATGAATAGGTAAACGGTTGGAACGCAAGTGGTTCAACAAAGTGGGATTCAGTGTTATAATTGCCAAGGTTATAGGCATATGGAAAAGGAATGCAGAAAGCCGAAACGGGTTAGGGACTCTAGCTATCATAAAGAGAAGATGTTGTTATGCAAGAAGATGGTAGAAGGGGTCAACTTGTCGGCTGAGGAAGGAGCAATGCTTGATGATACTGATGATGAAGCCTCCGACCAAGAATTAGAAGCACATTACTCGTACATGGAAAAGGTTGACGAAGTTCTCAACGTCACTGAAGATGACAATGGCCCTATCTTTGACACTGAGCCACTCGATAAGGTACACATCACTGATGAATATAATGTGTTTGGTGATATTCATGAGCATAGTGAGCTACCCAATGCCATTAATGACACATGTATGACAGAAAAGGTTGATAGCAATACCACACCCGATTCATCATACATGTGCAATAATAAATTTGAGGATGATCAACATGCAAATGATTATGATGATGAGGAGCGTGTCACGCTTGCTAATTTAACTGCTACTTTACAAAAAGATGTCAATGAAACTAGAAAAAGTCAAAAGCAATTAAAGAAGGCAAACGCAGCGCTCACTCAAAATTTTGAAGAATGCAAAGCCGCACTAATTACATCTAGTGAGACCATTGAACGCTATAAAGATGAGCTTCTTCAGAAAACCAAAGAGCTTGAGGGGTACAAGGGTAGTGCGTTAAAAAGTCAAAAGGACGATCTTGAAAAGAAATACAACGAAACTCTTGAGTTATTAACCAAAGAGAAACTTCAATTTAATGTTTTATTAATGGATGAACGTCAAAAAACGTACCTTGCTACCACCAAAGTTAACGAACTTTAACAACGGCTTTCGATGGATAACACCGAGTCCGCTAAAATTCTCGATGTTAAGAAACAAGAGGTTGAAACGTTAAAACAAGATTTCAAAAGTCGACATGAAAAAGATACTGAAAAAGTAACGGAACTAGAAAAACAAGTCGAATTTTTGAAGAAAGTTTTTTATAAAACGCATGACTCTATTCAAACTGTAAGAATGATATCACCTCCGCCTATGTTTAAGGGTCAACCTAGCTTTTCAAGTCCTGATTATCTTGCCCAAGCTCAAGCTGCGAACCCGCGCCTTTATATGGATGAGTCCGAATGGACCGATCCTGAATATCCTCTTGGTTATGATGAGACATCCCTTTGGGAAGAGGAGAGTAGATCACCGGTCAATAAAGAGTTTTTGAAACCATACAATTATGCTTTTGAGAATTGTCTATATTGTCTTTTCACTACACAAAAACAAAAGTCTCGTGAGAAATTGTTTTTAGAATGCAAACAAAGAAGAATTCAATGGAAGAAAGCTTTTGCTACTAAGAAAACAAACGTTTCTAAGTTCATCAACTACTTGCCTCTTGATGCTTCTAAAAGCAACAGTAGGTAGACATTTGGGTTTCTACAACATTACATTGATAATATTAAATCCATTGTTGACAATGAATGGAAACAACGAGAAAATGACGAGTGGAAAAAACCAATCCCTCAAGATATAACTGTGCTTATCAAACAAACCTTAATACCGAACACGACCACATTAAATGAAAATATGCTTGAATTTGAAAGATTAATTCGGTATGAAATGTTTGATGATTTAAAATATGTTGAGTCTATTGAGAAAGAAATTGACGATCTTCAAATGGACAAGTCCGTTTTTTCTGATGAATATGATTTACTCTTAGAAGAATGTCTCTCCAAAGATATTTTATGTGTTACTCTTCAATCTTGTGCTGATATCGATGAATATTTTGATATTGCATGCAAATATCTTGATAAAATCAAAGAATGTGAGCGTCTTGAACTTGAGCGTTCAAAACGTAAAGAAAATGTTGATAAAAAGGCTTTTGAGTTACTTCAACACAAAACTGATTTCCTTCAAAAACATAGTCATTCTTTTGAACTTGCTTTGCAAAAAGACGTTGGTAGTTTTCCACATGATAATAACTTGCAAGAAAAACTTTCCAAAACGTGTCAAGAAATGAATGAACAGAATTTGGAAATTAAAGGGTTGAAAGCTTAGTTACAAAACAGGGAAATAGCGATAGCAGAGTTGAAGAAACTCGTTGCTAAGATGGGTGGGAAAATTGTGGAACCTAGTGTTAAGAAACCTGTTGTAAGACAACCCAATGCGCACAAAGTGACTAGACCCTCTGTCTTGGGAAAACCATATGTTTTCTCTAATTCTGCATTTGCAAAACCTGCGTTTGCCCCCAAGACGGATGGGAAGGATAGGTTACCACAGAATACTCCCAAAACACATATTCGATCACCAAGCATTAAGAACACAAATGTGATTAAATCAGGGATGTATTGATTGGCCACTAAACCCACACAAAACAAAGAAAGTCAATCACCTCAGACTTCTAGAAACACTAATAGATGTGTGTCTTTTACTACAGGAGTAATCCCCACTGATAGTGTTAGCCAACCTCAGCTTATGAGCACTCGCATGAATGAAAAGGTTTGGCAAAACAAAAGTCAAGGGAAGATGAAGACAGTAGAAGACCACCCTAGGATTTTTAAATGTTTCTAAGAATAAAACGTCTGTAATCGCGTGTAATGACGATTCGAATGATTCGACTTTGAATGCTTTGAATGTTAAGTTTGTTTGTGTGAAATGTGGAAAGTGTGCTAATGCTAATCATGCTATGTGTGTTTCGAATAATGTCAAATGCGTAGATACTAGAACTAAGAAGCAAATTGCGATGCCTATTAGTGCTAGAAAACCCAAACGCAAAGTGAACCATTCTGGTGTAACCCCCCTTGAGAAAAGTATTGCATCAGACTCCACCACTAAGACCACTAGAAGCAGAATTAGGGAATAATATGAGTCTGCTAGCAAGTCGTGGAAATGGTGGTTTGCTAATCAATGTCCTCCGGGATATAAATAGATGCCTAAAGTTAGGACAGAAAATGTGACAACGAGTGTTAGTATGACTTTAAATGTTGCTAAGGACACTAATGATTCTACAATCACAACTAGTGTGGTATCTAATATAGCAAATGCTACATTGTGTTATAACTCTTCTGCAGGTGATACAAATAATTCTCTTCATATTGGACTCCGGATGCATGAAGCACATGACGGGGAATCTCAAGCTTCTAATTAACTTCGTGGAGAAGTTCATGGGTACGGTTCGATTCGGAAATGATCAATTTGCACCGATCCTAGGATATGGAGACTTGGTTCAAGGGAATATCACTATCAAAAGGGTTTACCACGTCGAAGGGCTCAATCACAATCTTTTCTCGGTTGGTCAATTCCGTGATGCGGATTTGGAGGTTGCTTTTAGAAAGAAGACATGTTTTGTTCGTGATTATGATGGGAATGATTTACTTACCGGTACACGGGGTACTGATCTCTACATTATTTCACTTCAAGATACAACTTCATCAACTCCAATTTGCTTCATGGATAAAGCTTCAACGACTCAGGCATGGTTATGGCATCAACGTTTATCTCATCTTAATTTTGATACCATTAACTTGCTTTTTAAGAAAGATATTGTGAGAGGCCTTCCAAGTTTGAAATTCATCAAAGATCATCTTTGTTCTTCTTGTGAGCTTTGTAAAGCTAAACGAAGTAGCTTAAAAAAAAGACTACACCAAGCTCTAAAGGACGGTTAGATCTTCTTCATATAGATTCATGTGGCCCCATGCGTGTTCATAGTATCAATGGGAAGAAATATGTTATGGTAGTTGTAGATGATTACTTAAAGGTACACATGAACTCACTTCTTGAGATCCAAGGATGAAACACCCGAAGTTCTCATCAGCTTCCTTAAACTGATACAACGTGGTCTTCAAGCTCAAGTTAAAGTGGTTCGTACTGACAGAGGTACATAATTTTTGAATTCAAATCTGAGAAACTATTTTGAAGCCGAAGGAATTCAACATGAAACATCAATTGCTCGAATACCCGAACAAAACGGCGTTGTTGAAAGATGAAACCGTACATTAGTTGAGGTTGCTCGAACATTATTATCCGCTTCAAAACTTCCACTATACTTTTGGGTCGAAGCCGTGTCAACCGCATGCTACACACAAAACCGCTCCTTAATTATTCCAAGACACGAAAAGACACCATATCACATAATTTATGATCGAAAACCTTCACTCAAACACCTTCACGTTTTTGGATGTACTTGTTTCATAATACGAGATGGTGAAAATTTGGATAAGATGAAAGAGAAATGTGATGCATGTATTCTTGTGGGATATGCAACTCAGTCTAAGGGATATAAAGTATACAACAAGAGAACAAAATTGATAGTCGAGACTATTCACATCCGATTTGATGAACTACAAGAGATGGCACTTGAACAGAGCAGTTTAAGTCCCGATGCACAACGACAAACGACTTCCGTTCACAACCGCACGGAACTCGGAAATCAAGACCACAACAATGAACCGTCAAGTTCAAAGGTGGTTCCTGACCATGTTCCTAGAGCAGATATGACAGTGGACACGACACATGAAGAGTTGGAAATGTTATATGGACCAATGTATGATGAATATTTCACGGGGGAGAAACATGTTGTATCGAAGTCTTCCGCTGTCACTCATGATAAGAATGATGATACCGATCATCGTCAACAAAAGGATACAACTTCATCTACTTCAACACGGGTTGCTGCAGATTTACCTCCTCAGAATATCACATCAACAATCGCTCCTACAACATCCACAACTACTGTCATTGCTCCAGAGAACACAAATCAAGCAGACAATGCGTTATCTGACGAAGACGAATTTATCAACCCATTTGGTACACCGGTACACGAAACTGGAGAGTCTTCTACTCGCCATGTTGATCTGTCAAATATAAACACGTTCTACCAACGACATCCTTCAACACATCATTGGACCAGAGATCATCATTTGGTTCAAGTAATTGGAAACCCTTCACAGCCTGTTCGTACAAGACGACAGCTTAACACCGCTGGCGATGTTTGTATGTTCGCACTCGCCGTGAGCTCAGTTGAACCGAAAAACATCAAAGAAGCCATGGCTGATCATGCTTGGATTGAATCGGTGACGGATGAACTTCAACAATTTGAAAGACTTAAAGTCTTGGAACTTGTTGACAGACCATACGATGTAATACCATTAAATCTTTGATGGATCTGGAAAAACAAGATGGATGAAGAGAACACGATCATCAAGAATAGTTCTAGGCTAGTAGCTAAAGGGTATGGTCAGAAAGAGGGTATTGATTTTGAAGAATCATTTGCACCAGTAGCTCGAATGGAAGCGGTCAGGATGTTCCTTGCTTATGCTGCACATAAGGGATTCATCGTCTATCAAATGGACGTAAAGACGACGTTTCTTAATGGTCCTTTGAAGGAAGAAGTCTATGTCATGCAACCGGAAGGATTCGTCAATCCTCATTATCCTAACAAAGTGTATCGTCTCCACAAAGCACTTTATGGACTCAAGCAAGCTCCAAGGGCGTGGTACGACGAGCTCTCGAAATTTCTGGTCTCCAAAGGTTTTTCAAAAGGTTCCATTGATCTATCTTTGTTCACTTATAAATATGGGGATGACATTTTGCTTGTGCAGATCTATGTTGATGACATTACTTTCGAGTCTACAAACCCAAAACATTCAAAATGGTTTGAAAAAGTCATGCACAACAAATTTGAAATGTCAATGATGGGCGAACTAAAATTCTAATCACGTACGGTGTCTTTATACACGTAAAAGTACTTCTGGTGGTGCATAATTTCTAGGTCAAGATAAGCTTGTGGGATGGTCTTCCAAGAAGCAGGATTGCACGTTACTGTCATCAGTCGAAGCAAAGTATGTGTCTCTATCTGCGTGTTTTGCTCAAGTTCTATGGATGAGAACACAACTCACGGATTATGGCTTCCACTTTGATAAAGTACCTATGTGCTGTGACTCAAAGTCCGCCATAGCCATCTCCTGCAATCCGGTACAGCATTCCTGCACGAAGCACATTGATGTCAAATATCACTTCATTAAGGAACTAGTTGAAAAGGGTATTGTTGAACTATACTTTGTTGGAACTGATTACAAATTAGCTGACTTGTTTACAAAAGCTCTTTCGAAAGAGAGGTTTGCGTATCTAGTTAGGAAAATTGGTATGAGATGTTTGACTCCACCAGAACTGGAGATTCTGGTAAAGAAGCCTGCTTGATTCACCTATCAAACATCTACTTGTAAATATCTTTGAAAAAGAAAAATACAAAAATATAAAACATATAAAAACAAAACACAAAATTAAAAAAAATATTTCAAAATCCAAAAATATTCTTCTCGACATGTCTTTCAGTATCGATAATATGGACGTGCCTAGAAATGTCGCTCAATAACGACACGGGTGTGTACATAAAGCTCGAATGAAAGTTGTAAATATTTTTCAAAACATGTCATTTCTTCTTTCAATAAAGGAAAAAGTCTATTTTGGACAATTTTTCTAACAACGGGTAGAGCAACCTATCTTGGGTTGAGCTTGTCACAGAACATTCAACGTTTTGAGCTCAACACAACGGCTTGTAATCACTTTCAGATTGCAACCCGGATCAATATTCACGAGGGAGTGTACGATTTAGTGCGCTTACCCTCAGCAAAAGAAGAGAAATATTCTTACACTTGAGTGGATTTGTCAAGACATTCAAAGTCTATGAACTTAAGTTTATGCTTTAGAAAAACCTCTTCGCCAAAAAGAAATAGGATTTTTCAAAAAGCGTTGAACACAATTTTTTCAAGAATTTCTCAATGATTATTCAAATCTTTCAAAAATTGTGTGTTCAACAACTCCCATCCTTAAAAAGAAAAATGTGGATCATATCCTTTTTTGGTAAAAGGGTAGCAATGACCCCGGTAAATAGAACCAAAAAAGCGTTGAAGTACAAGGAATGTGGCTGAAATACCACATTAACCGCAAGCTATAGGCAGCTTGTTAAACAAAATGTTTATGACAGGCCATAAACATTTACTAGTCTAGAATACTGGAAATATATAAACTAGACAAAAACCAAGACGATAACATAAAGTTACGAGGAGAATAACAAAATATCAACATGGGATCAGCCAGTTGGAGTGCTTGCCCCAATATGAGTATTGAGAAGATTCACCGATTCATCAAAGACGACCTCGACTATAGTGTTTATGTGTTGGTAATTTAAGACTTAATGGAAGAACCCTAATTTTTTCTCTCTAAACATGGTGATTTCCGGCCGCCCTAAACGTTTTTTCCGATCATAAACCATGCTTCTAATCCTTGTCCATCTATTATCGCTTTATTTTGTATCCTTGTTTCTTGAATCTATTAGGGTTTCGTGTTTCATTTAGGGCTTTTGTTTCACGAAGCTTTATCTGAGCGTGAAATTGTGACTGATTTAAGTAATAGGTATCATTATCTTGCGGGATAGATTGGATTTGTTTGAGGTTAGGGTTTCTTTTTTGGTTTTAGGGTTTCTGCCGTCTTTTCCATATTTTTAGGAATCACTGTTGTTTTCTTTGCTGCGAAATACCTTGATCATATTTGATTCGGGCTGGTCTCCATTGAATATTTTTTAGTTTCGTTAGTAGTTGATTGACTGGTCGGGGCGTGATTGTTACAAACCTTGTTTAGGGTTTCTTCTGGTGCCGTTTGGGATTCTTTTGGTGCTATTGATTGTGGGTTTTTTTAGAGAGATGGAGAAAGGGTTCCTCAATAGTCCTAAAGCCGCTGCTGCTGATCACACAAAGTCAGAGGATATTGGTAAGGACCTTGTGAAGAAAATTCGTAATATTGAAGGGAAGGTTATTGGGAAAGATGGTACACGTCTTCAAGCTAAACGTGGGGAGGTAATCAGTGAACATAAGGCTACGTTTGCTGATGGTCCTGCCAATGTTATTGTCCATAATCCTAAAGGTCAGCCTTTGAAGTCTATACTTAAACAACATGGGATTGTGGAGAATGGAAGGACTAAGACGAGCTCATCGCCTGGAAACAATGAGAATGAGGGGTGTTTGCAGCTTGATGTTGCAAATGCTGTTGAAAACACTGTTTGTTCAAAGGTGGATGCTGATATTCGAGCAGCACCTAAGGTGGTTGTGGTAAACGCACAGACTGAGTCTGCATCATTCGTCAGCAAGGATAAAAAGAAGGTTTCGCTTTCTGTTTTAAAGAATGATAATAAGGTTTTGGGTTGTAATGTGGAGATCCCGTTGGCTGCTGTTCAAGATGTTTGTGACTTGTTTGCAAACACTATCTGTGGGTACTTCATTGGCAAACGTCTTGCGTTTCCTATCGTTGATATGTACGTTAAGAGTGTGTGGGCAAAATATGGGCTGGAGCGTGTGGTATTAAGGAAGGGCCTATTTCTTTTCAAGTTCCGGTCTAATGAGGGTATGAATAAAGTACTTGAAGGAGGTCCGTGGCTGATCCGTTCAGTTCCATTATTTCTGAATGTTTGGAGTCCAAACTCACGGCTTCACAAAGAGGAAATCAAAGCTGTACCGGTGTGGGTGAAAATTCATGAGGTACCTATTGTAGCCTATTCAGAAATTGGTCTTAGCTTGATCACGACTGAGCTAGGACGCCCTATTATGTTAGATACATACACAAGTGACATGTGCCTTAACCTGTGGGGTACTCGTGATTATGCAAGAGCGCTTGTTGAGGTATCGGCTGAAGTACCGTTACTTAAATATTTAGTAGTAGCTATTCCATTTAGTGATGGTTCGGGACACTCAATGGAAACGCTTGAGGTTGAATACGAATGGCAGCCTCCTAGGTGTAATGTGTGCAAGACGTTTGATCATGATGATAAGCAATGTCCAAAGAGGAAATGTGAACCTAAGCATACATCGCCCGACGAGGAGGGCTTTGTTCAGGTTACGAGGAAGAAGATCAGCAAGCCTACGGTTAATCAATCACGTCCTATTGATGGTATTCGACTTCCTAAACCTAAAACAAATTGGTTCTATAGAGCTGTTTCTAAACCTAAGTCTAAGTCAACTAATTCCACTACTAATTCTAAACCGAAATATGTTAAGGACAATATCAATGTAATGGAATTAAAGAACTCGTTTGCTAAACTTATTGAAGAGGATAAGGTTTTAGATGTGGCTAATGGGGCTGATATGGTTGATACTAGTCACCACGATACGACGGTGACTAGTGATGTTTCAAATGTACATGAGGTGAACAATGATAACAATGTAAACGAAGGGGCTGATGTAGCTTCGTCTAGTAAACCTAAATTGTCATTTGGACATCTTGATCTCAGTAATGTTAGTGACTCCGATGAGGATGAGGTGTTTGCATCTCAAGATGAATTTAATGCGTATATGTCATCGATCGGGGGTGGTAATTCACTTGAAATGGAGGATTATGATGAATATGACGATTATGCGGATCAGATACGTGATTTACCTGGAGAAATTCAAGCTTTACGTGATATTCAGCTCCATCATCGAGGTAGGAAGTAATTCTTGATTTTGTTAGTTCATAAGAGGGGGTGTCTTCTTATGTGGGGTTTTGTTTGTTACACAATTTGTTTTGTGTTTGCTGGTGCCTATGTAACGGGCCGTGATGTTAGGACTCACCTACATCCGTTTGTACTTCAATGTTTTTTTGGCGTAATATATTTTACCGGGGAAAATCCCCTTTACCCAAAAAAAAAAAAAAAGACGACCTCGACTCCCTCCTCCTCCTCATTATCTTCCTCGCTTACTCGAGCCCCTTCGTCAATACCAGGCATGGACAAAGATGAAAATTTATTAGATGTAGAAACACTGCTCATTTGAGCTTTAGCCTTGTTCGGACCATTAAGATTGCTAGACTGCTGCAACTGACCAGATTTAGTATTCAACTTACTACTATTATCAGCACTCGTACTTGTAGTATCCAAGTGAGTTTTTGGGCGAAAAACAACCGTCTTACCTGCTTGGAAACCCTTGCTCAATGGAACACCTTTCGGAACTTGATTCCCTAAATTACCTTTGTACTTCTTCCTCTTGCTTTGCACTTGTTGGAACCCATCATTATCAACAGGAGTTGTCACTTTTTCAACCGTTATAGGTTTAACATTTTTCGGACAAGAATCAACGGAATGACCAAAAATATTACAAGTATGACATCTAGGCGGTTTCCATTCGTATTCAACTCGAATTAAGTCCTTAGTACAACCAGAGCCTTCAAGATCAGGGACACCAATAGTAACGTTATCTATAAACTCCGAATCAACATTCATCTCAATAAGACAACGAGCAAAACTACAACGACCCCAAGACTCTTTGCACATAGTATCAGTATAATTATCCATCATAATAAGCTTACCAAGAAACGAAGCAATTAAACTAATACCTTCCTCTTCAAATACCTGTAGCGAGACATCATGAAACTTAACCCATACCGGAATACGAGTTAGTTCCTCCTTTAGAAGATTCGTTTTCATAGTCCATTTCTTAAGAAAAATTGGTGAATTACGAACCATCCACGGACCACCTTCCAGAACCGCAGTAAGACCCTCACTAGATCCAAATTGAAAAAAGAAAAAACCTTTCTCATTCATCATGATATGCTTAAGACCATGTTTTGCCCAGTTATTCTTAGCAAAATACTCAACCACAGGGAATGCAATCCTTTTACCAAGAAAGTAACCATATTAAGTGTTATGGTAGCGAGCATTTACTGTTTCAACAACCTTCCTAGGAATAGAGATATTAACCCCTTCACAGACATTTTCAGAATTAAACGAAGAAGAGACTGCATTAATACCTCCATTAGTAGACGTAACCATATCACCTTCAAATCTGCAAAGTAACTTCAGAATTTCTTTAGCACGATCAGGTGAGATCAATTCCCACAACGGATGTTTCTTCATTCTTAATTCCTGCATAAATTCACCCGCGTCACCAACCGTGTGAATCGTTACACCAAATAATTTCAAAACCGCATGTAGATTAAACGGTTGCAAACCATTAATGGTAGCAGCCTTAGCTTCAAGGTCTGTTTCCTTAGCCATTTGTGCAGAGTGCACACTCGAACCACCTGAACTGAGTGAAGAAGTGCTGCTAGTTAAATCCTTATGGCGTTCACACAAAACTTTATAATAAAGCATAGTGGTCTCCTTAGGTAAAGTAGACCATTTAGGAAATTTGTTTGCCTTCACACCATTTGCAAACACTTCAATGTCACGCACAGTATTCAAAGGAACAGAGAACAAATTAGATATCTCCTCTAACGTTACTAAATTCTCAAGAGTAGACACCTTAACAACATCCATCCAACCTGTAAACAATGGCTTATCACTTTCATTGCTCGAATCCACCATAGCTTCAACAAATCGATCAAACGAACCACTAAATAATAACCCAACGCACTAGCAACAAGAGCAAAATTTATTAAAAACTCAATGCCACGTGAAGACAATGAGAATCTTAATGTGAACCGGGCAAAACTTGCAATAACAATTAATTTATACCGAAACCCTAACTTAATCACACCAACCGAGACCCCACTTAATTAATCAGCCGCACAATTTATAGGGTCAGCCGCCAAACCTAATAGAATGTCAGCCGCCAAAGCAATAATCAGCCGACCACAAGAATGTCAGCCGACCAATAATGGGAATTAAATGCTTAGCCCTAAAACCGAAATCTGAATAAGAATGATGAGGAATATCAGCCGACCAAGTTGCAAATACAATTAATACCAATACCTAGAAGTCAGCCGACCACTTAAAATAATAACAAAAGAGTAGAGGAATCGTAATATCAGCCGACCAAGATAACCGAAACCCTAAAAACAATAAATGCGACACACAATTTTAACAATCAAACGACAAAACTTTGTCCAGGTAGCACCAACACCGACCAAATAAAGACAATAAACCACCGACGGGAGCAACAAACAATCGCACAAGAATGACAGCCCAAAAAAACAAAAAAAACCAATTTAATTTACCCTAAAATCAATCAACCAAATAAAGACTTTGTTAACTCAAGAATAATCAATGATTATTCGAGAAAACAACATCATTAGAAGGTATTCGGATTAAAGGAGAAAAAAAAAATTAGGTTATGAGAAGAAGGGATTTTTTGGCAGCCATTGATGTTTTTAAGGTTTTTCTAAGGCCGTAATGTGACAATGTGGATCATATCCTTACAATGACAATTTAATTGGATCAATTTTTGAGGGGGAGCATTTAAACTTCTTGTAAAAGATTAACACATCTTTCTCCCGAAGGTTTTCAAGACTATTTTTCAAAATATATTTTAAACAAATTTGTATCTCTAATATCAAAAGATTTTATATATTAGAGATAGGGGAGAAAATGTGATTAAACATGTGAGCTTATATATACTCAAGCTCTTTAACTCTTACCTACATGTGTGAAACACTTTCGATAATCGATGCACATGTGAAGGGGGAGCATTTCCGAAACGACAAAACTATAAGGTGTTAAATGTTTTTCAAACACCTTGTTAGACATTTGAAGTGGTTTTTCATGGTTACGATCAAATACCCACAACATCTTTAATTCACGACGTTATTGGTGTCAAAAGGGTGGTTAGGTTTAAGTCCTATGATCCAACCAGAACCGGAGGGAACAATCACAACAAGGTGCTATTAATGATGTCTTGGTAAGCATTGAAGGGGTTGAAGAATGAAAAAAAAATGTAAGGATAAAGGGTGTAAACAAACAAGCCCTCCATACAACTTAGGCAGAAACCGGGTCAACACATCATGAAGACAACTCATCATGGACCCAGTGATTTATGCACAACCCTTTCCGTAGCTACTCAGGCTTCTCTCAAAAGAAGTTTGTTTTATTGTCACGGAGAACAACATGACTTCTATTGACTTTCTCACTTCGAGATAGTTGATATTGAATAGGTGGCATCTGCTCCAGTCTCCGACCACTAAAAGTGCACAAACCGAGTCTAGAGCCAAGAGATCAATCAAATCTCGTTAGGACACACGGATGAAGATCAAGAGAGTCCTGTGCTATATCCTTGTGATATTTCTAGAACACTCAGAGTGATACTACTTAGTATTCACAATGATGAGTGGAAATCCTTCCAGTGTTAACATTAAACAGCACTGCGGTAGGTCATATGCAAGATTCTTTATGAATTGAACATGTGTAAAACTGAAAAGCAACAGTGGTTTGATTCTAAATTGATTCAAACTCGTTTCAGGTTTCTACGGAATATCTTTATGGTCTTGCCAGAACATTCAGAGTGATATTCATTAATATTCACAGTGACGAATGGAAATCCTTCTAGCGTCAACATCAAACAGCGCTACGGTAGGTGTCTTGTGAGATTCTTATGAATCAAGCTTGTGTCAACTGGAAAGCAACAATGGTAAGATTATTTATGAATCACACTTGTTCCAAGAATTTGAATTGAAGACTTTAATCAAGCGGATATTTATCCAATTGATTCACTCTTTATGTTCGCAGTCTTGCTTTGAGACGGTCGAGTAAAGAGAACGGCTAGTACATCCGCGAAACCCTGTCAAGGAGAATTTTAACTGAATCTACCTATCACAGGTACGATATTTAATATCGTATAACGGTCTTCACCGACCGGAGGTAAAACGCTACCGATTTAGGACGAATGTCAAAGCCATTTAGTCCATGTCAATGTTTTGTCTCGAGAAGGTGGCGTCACGGTGTACTTAGCAAAGTCAAAGATTCAAAACCACATACTCATGCCTAAATACATATTCGACAATTAATAGTGTGAGCATGTGGATGAAGACACAAGATCGCAAGATGGCAAAGACAAGTCAAGGATGATTTGAAGATCTCAAGATTAAAGACAAAGTCGAAAGACAACTACAAAGGCTCAAAGATCACAGCATGAAGAAACAAGACTCCTATTACACGTTCAAGACTCATTTATGGCGAGATTAGTAATCTCTATAATTATCCAAATGACAAAGGGTAATGACCTCTCACAAAGGGTAATGACCTCTCATTGGGGAAGATTGTTAGCCTCAAAATATTGAGTCAAACAGGCATGCTCGGTCATATGTTTATTATGTATTGTATATTAGAACATTGTAATAGGTAGTAGATTAGTCGTGTATTACGGGCTTAACTTTAAGCTAAGGTTCAATCATAAGTAACCAAATCCCAAAAAGGAAAGCCCGACCCATTATCATATAGCCCATCATGCCACATGTAGGCAAGGCTATATAAACCTCTCCTTGCATGTAAGGAGAGGTTGGTTGTCTCATTTTTCAATTCTCCTAAATCTAATATTCACCAAGTTTCTCACACACTTCTCTCTACTTTCTCTCACTACTTTCTCTCTCTAAAATTCATCTTTTATCTACCTTTCTTTCTTGTTTAATCATCACAAATATATGGGACATTAGTAACTTATTTCAACAATTTGGAAACAGAAATCCCAGTCAGTTCTATTCCCACTCATAAAGTCAACAACAACCATCCTACTACAAAGGTCATTGGAGATCCCAAGTCTGTTGTACAAACCAGAAGACAACATCAAACCAATAATGAAACTCATGCACTTGTGAGTTTATGTCAAACAACAGCTGAGAACTAATCATAAAGATACTCAACATTGTTTGTTTTCCAATTTCTTATCACAAGTAGAGCCCAAAAACATTTCTCAGGCTCTTGATGAAGAAAGTTGGGTAGATGCCATGCAAGAAGAATTAACACAATTTGAGCTTCCAAAAGTTTGGATTCTTGTAGATCTTTCCTCAGGTAAGAGAGTAATTGGTACTAAATGGGTTTTCAGGAACAATAAAGATGAGAGAGGAGTTATTGTGAGGAACAAAACAAGACTTGTTGCTCAAGGTTATAGAGAGGAAGAAGGGATAGACTATTATGAGGTTTTTGCACCAGTGACAAGGATAGAAGCCATTAGGTTATTTTTGGCCTTTGCATCATATATGGGTTTTATAGTCTATCAAATGGATGTGAAAAGTGCCTTTATTTATGGTACTATTTCAGAGTAGGTATATGTCTCACAGCCTCCAGGTTTTGTAGATCTTAAATTTCCCAATAGAGTCTACAAGGTTATCAAAGCACTTTATGGTCTGCATCAAGTTCCAAGAGCCTGATATGCAACTTTATCCACTTTTCTGCTAGAGCATGGATATAGGAGAAGGACCATTGATAAAACTCTATTCATCAAGAAGAATGCTAAGGATATCATTGTAGTTCAAGTCTATGTTGATGACATCATTTTTGGTTAAACCAAGAAGTCATGGTGTGAAGAGTTTGAGGCTTTGATGAAAGGAAGATTTCAGATGAGTTCTATGGGAGAACTAACTTTCTTTTTGGGACTACAAGTCAAACAAAGGAAAGGTGGAATATTTATCCGCTAAGATAAGTATGTTGCTGAAATCTTGTAGAAATTTTTATGTATGGGTACAAGAAGTATAAGCACACCTTTTGAAGCTAAGAAGTCGTTATCAAAAGATGAACATGGAGAAAATGTTGAAATTCATCTATACAGATCAATGATTGGTTCATTGATGTATCTTACTGCTTCAAGGCCAGATATTATGTTTGTTGTGTGTGCCTGTTCAAGGTTCCAAGTCCATCCAAAGGTGTCACATCTACATGCTGTGAAGAAGATTTTTAAGTATCTTAAAAGTCAACCCAATTTAGGATTATGGTATCCTAGATATTCCACCTTTGAATTGGAAGCTTACTCAGACAGTGATTATGCTGGAACTAATCATGATAGGAAATCCACAACAGGAGGTTGTCAATTCTTAGGCATAAGACTCATATCATGGCAGTGTAAGAAGCAAACCATTTTTGCTACTTCTACAACTGAGCTAAATATGTAGCTGCTGCTCATTGTTGTGGACAAGTACTTTGGATTCAGAATCAATTGTTAGATTATGGGTTAAACTTCATGAATACGAAGATTTACATTGATAATGAAAGTACTATATGCATTGTCAAGAATCCAGTATTTTACTCCAAGACCAAGCATATTGAAATAAGAAATCACTTTATAAGAGATGCCTATGACAAGAAGCTTATTCAAGTCTTGAAGATTCATACAGACAACAATGTAGCTGATTTGTTGACCAAGGCATTTGATGCAAAGAGATTTGAATTCTTGATGACACATATTGGTATACTCAACCAATAGACTGCAACATATGTTGAGGGGAGCTAATAGCTGTACAGATTTTTATACTAATTTTTATTGTATAGTCTATGTTTTATGTTTTTAATGTAATTGCAGGTTGATAGAAAAAGATAAAAGAGGTAATTATGATAGTGGAATGCATGAATTGGTCAAAATTGTGAGGTACCGTTATAACTCCAAGTACCGCTAGCACAAATTCAAGTATCGAGTATGTTCCATGTACCGCTACATGTCCGTTGTACCGTTAAGGGTCTCTTTTGTAAAATTAGCGGTTTCTTCGAGCTTGGGTTTGTTATTTACTTAAATACTTACTCCAATTACACAATTGATTCACCTAATCTTTTATTTTTATCTCTTGATTCTATAACCTTCTCTCTAATTTTTTGATCATCAAAAATACTAATGGCTGCTTTACAAGTGATCTCTAAGCATAATTTGGTTGTGAATCTTGCTATGAATGATGACTCTCTTGGATTCCATGAGATTCTTTGTTTATTATCTCGAAGTCATGTTCGTTTTGCACTCACTGTAAGTCCCATTGTCTCTATTTCCATTGTTTCACAATTTTGGAACACTGCTATGTTAGGTACTCGGTTTGATCAACCTTGCGTCAGGGCTTGGGTGAATCATAGAACTATATATGTAACTGAGGTACTGCTAAGGGCAAGTTTGAGATTAAATGATGAAAATGGACTTAGTATGGTTAATAACACAGAGATATATGATGGCCTTGCAGCCATGGGCTATGAGGGTGGTAGGGAAAGTCTTACTTTCTTTAAATCTTTATTTTCACCTCAATGGAAATTGCTTTTTCATGCCATTATTCATTGTTTAAGCTCTAAAAGTACATCTTTTGATCAAATTCCTGCTGCATTGGCATCAGCTGGTATTTGTTTAGCAAATAACAGAGTTTTTAATTTTTCAATATTGATTTTTGAAGGCATGACTAGGAATTTGGAAGGAACTAAAAAGTTTTTGATGTATCTGATATGAGTTAAATTACTCATATCATTTGTATCTAGAAACGAACAATAATTGCATAAAATCAATAGAAAATGCCTTGTATTTGTTTGTTTTTCGTTTCATGTGTGTAGGTACCCAAGATCACGAAAGTCGGTGAAAACGACACGAGATTGAAGAAAAGATCGACAAAGCCAAATACAAGCTCTTTTTAGCGGATTTTGTCTTAATGAAGTTAATTAGGCTTGTAGATCCCACATTCGGGTATTAGGCCCAAAAGCCCAATAAGAAAGTTAATATCATCATCTTTTGGTTTCCAAGCCTAATAGGCCCAAAACCACTACACATGGGACGGATGAAAATAATCATACTTTTGGGTCCTAAAGCCCAATTGCTAAAAATGGTGAAACGTAATGGAAGTGATGTTGGGTCCATAAAGCCCATGCCAATAAGAAAAGAGACAGTGAAAGAAAAGAGTATTTAACTCTTCTAGGTCAAGATATTCGGTCAAAGCTTATTTCGTTACAAACAAAGAAACAGATAAAAAGAAAACGAGAGAAAGAAAAATAATTGGGGAAAAATCAATAGCAGATTCAAGAGCCCTAATTTTAGGGTAAGCAATTGAATTGCACGCTCCCAATTTATTTAGCAAGAATATAGGAGATCAAGGGCGCGTGTATTTGCAGAGATTCCAGATACGAGGCTACACGTGGACAATCAAACACGTCACAGCCTCCTTTTGATTGGTTGATACCATTGAATGTCTGTCAAGAGCCAATCATCATTCTACACATCAGCAATCAACTAGCACAAGATGTGCCAGCCTGGCGATCTGTGTGCACAAGATCAGTCCTACACCCTTGGATCAAAACTAAAAAGAGAGAGATTATGGGAGTGTTGATCTAAAGGCCGAAAATCATTCTCCCTGAACAAACCACCCACCCTCGGTTCGCCTATAAAAACCCACTTATTCTCTGTAATTCATGATCCCTTTCTTTAGTATTTAGTTATAATGGTAAATTAGTTTTAGGAATTTACTTTTTAATCTTGTAATGATTTTGTAAGAAGTTTCAATTTTAATAAATAAAGTTTGTTTTAGTTTTGCTTAAATCCTGCGTTTTAATATCTTTATGCTCTCGAAAAATATTACTTTCTGTTCTTGTGAGGCTAATTTGATCATTATAATATATTATTGACTTATAAGCTTGATTATAGCTTATTAATTCGAGTTTTGCTAAGTTTGGGACTCGGTTTATCCTACTGATAAACCGAAAATTATAAGAAGGAGAATTAAAAAACTACTGGTTCGAGAGATGTATACGTATTTCATGACGTTTAATGGTGGTTCTTTTGGTTTTGGTGTCGATTTAGTCTAAGTCCGCTTAGCGCGCGACTTCGTCTCAACGGTTATCATCAAATAATGGTCAAGCACTTTTAATTTATTTTATGAATTTATTAGTTGATTTTGCTAGTTAAAAGTGATTATGTTAGTTTAAGTTTTGCTAGATGATTGAATGTGTTTAACTGAATCTTTGGTTTGATCTTTTACGAATCTGTCTGATGTGATATATCTTTAAGTTTGTTTTTAATGTTATAATTTGATGTTATGAATCTGCTTTAGATTGTTTATCTGCTACGATTTTTGAGATGATTGTTATGTAATTTGACTTGATGTTTTATGTTACAATGAAGTTGATAAT
Organism: Glebionis coronaria; assembly: GCA_025667525.1. Lineage (NCBI taxonomy): Eukaryota > Viridiplantae > Streptophyta > Magnoliopsida > Asterales > Asteraceae > Glebionis > Glebionis coronaria. The sequence goes on from CM046877.1 coordinate 341,861,327, forward strand.
CTGCTTATCTTTATGTTGCTGGTTCATTAATCATATCTGTTAGCTGATATTTTATAAGCTGCGTTAGATAATTTGTACTACTGTGAAGATTGAATTTGATTGTCTACTATTGTACTTTTAACATGAATCTGATGATTTTCTTTGTTGAAGGTTGGTAAATGATTAATTAGAGAACTGAGTATATAGCTATAGCTTTTTTATTGTGATCAGTTTGCTACGTTTGAGATGGTTAATCTCGTTTGTTGCTTGTTTGAAACTTGTTAGGGACTAAAATCTCTTTGAATAGTCTGCTGGATTGGTGATTGATATGAGTCCTGTTTGCTTTGAGTTTGTTAATTCAAGTTTTAGTTTCAATAAGATTTAGTAGACGTTCTGTAATTTCTAACTTTTCATTCTTTACGGTTACTGAAGTCGAATGCCTTGGCGTGTTTTCGTCGAGTTTATTTTGTTTGCTACAAGTTGACTGACTGATGGTTTGCTGAATTTGTTTTGGTTGAATGCTCATAAGTTATTAAACTTAGAATCTGCTTATTTGCTTAATAAGGAGTGGAACCTGTTAAGGGTTCTATTCATAAGTTGCTGAACTTTATATAGTTTAGGAATTTGTGTTTAGTGTAAATTGATTCTGGGATCTACATTTATCATATTGTTGCTGATCTATTTTACTGTTGTTGGTATGCATTTTATTTCGAATTTTATTTAATTTTGGGCTGTCATTTTTCTGTTAATCTGCTTTATGTCATCTTCGTGGTTTTGCTGTAGCATCTTATAGTTGTAGCTCTAAGAATTGTTGCTTTAGATCTTTGCTTTTGTAGTAGTATTATTTATTTTTCTACAGCCATTATAGTTATTTTGATCTGTTGCGTTTTATAGCTGTGTATTCATTTGAGTGTTTATTTTAATCTGCTGACATTGGTCAACTATACTAGTCTGCTGAGTGATTGATTTTCACTGTATTTTTCCATTGGTTACTTTTACTGTTCCAAAAATAAATCAACCAAAAATGTCTCTGGCGAGATTCGAACCCATGACCTCCTGGTCATGGGCCAACCACCTTAACCAACTCGTCTAACTTCTCTTTTGTGATTTAATCTAGCTATTTTAATTAATATAATATAATCTACATTTGCTGTCAGCTTTGGTTTTACTTTAAATACTTACTTTTCCTTTTATTTACATTAAAATCATTTTTAATAAAGTTTACAAATAAATAAATAATAACAAAATAAAAAGAAAAAAAAGAAAAATATGTTTTAAAAGTTTTAGAAATTAAATTAGTTATTAAAAATTAGATTTTAATTAATTTAGATTTCAAATAATTTAGTTTCATAAATAGAATTAAAAATAGTATAAAAGTTATTTTAATTAAAAAGGTTAATTTTTAATAGATTTTTAAGTAGTTTTAAATTTTAATATAGCTTTTATTTTTAAGTAATTGTTCTTAGATTAAATTTATTCGGGGTAACGATTCATGCACTTTAGGATGAAATTAGGTTTTAATTTTGTAGAAATTAATTTTAGACTAAAAACTGAAACCAATTCGAATCAATTGTCCAAATCAAAGCAAAACGTCTCAAATTCATAAGATCTTCGTATACAACGAACTTGGTTCAACAACGAGTGTTTAATTATATCCGTCTTTGGTAAAGTTTAGACTATTACTTTTTCCTAAAGGTAATTTTCTAAATTACCCTATAACGTATGTATTAATCACGATAACATCAGTATCCTAGATTCATTCAGGCTTTAGTTAGTGACCAAATACCTAACCTACCAGAGTTAACTGATACATGGGATGTTCCTACTTTCACAAAGAGAACCTTCTCTTTCTTGACCAAACAAGGCAAAGCCTTTAAAGGAATAGTTACACCATTGTTTGCTCATATGTTAGCCCAACCTGCCAATCAAGAAGGTGAGGAACCTAGAGATGCTAGTGCTTTTCAGCAAACTCCTTCTCACCATAGTTCCCATTCCCTAGAAGATTCACAATCTTCTTCTCACAATGTTGGTGCTCCACCAAACAATGATGAGATGATCCATACACCTGCTGCTTCTATTGCTGCTAGTGGTTCACCACAAGCACAACCACCAGAGGTAGTGGATGTTGCAAATTTGACTGCTTTGTGTACTAGTTTGTCCCAACAGGTACCGGTGTTGCAGAAAAAAAAACTTGTTCAAGACAAGAAAATTGCTGAATTAGAAGCTAGCCTAATAAAGTTGAGGAACAAAGTATCACCTTGGATGAGGCAACATAGATCTATTCAGAAGGCTACACTCAAGAAGCAAAGATTCAGGAACCACAAGAAAAGGCAACTGAATGCAACCAAACAGTAGAGGAATTATGAAGAACAACCACCTTCTTTTGATAATCAAACAAGGGTCTCTAGAAATGACATCAATTTTGAGCTGGATGAATATGTGATGGGAACTTATGAAGATGGAACTGGTTTAGAGACTGGTGTGGATGAACCTTCAAATATGTAGTTTCAATAGGAAGAACCACAACCTACTCATGAGGAGCCACAAGTTGAGAAATTATGGTAACTCGACCAGCACCAACACCTCAATCACCACTTCAAGTGAATTGGAGTACTTTCTATGAGAAGTTGGAGGAAATTAACATTCAATTTCCTGTATCTTCAACTCCATCACCACAAAGATAAATATGGTTTCAAAGGAAACAGACTTTGCAAGTACTGTCTAGATCAAGAATGAGCAATGGATCAGACACGACTAAAGAGGTGCAAGTTGAAATGATATCTTAAATGGAAGAAAGGGTATCCGGGGATACACAAGTGATTGAAGAAACAAGTGTGTCTAATACTGGTGAAGTCAACATGGTTGAAGATCCAAGTACTGTTAAGCCAAATAAGGCGATTGCAAGTAATGCTGACATTGTTGAAGACCCAAGTGCTGCTAAGCCAACTAAGCCGATTGCAAGTACCGCTGGTGATCATCCTTCACTAGAAAGTCAAACTCCTTTTGGAGAGGATGAGACTTTAGCCCAATTACTGCTTGACTTAAGAAAGAAGAATTCAGCTGATAAAACAAAACAAGCAGAGGCATAGAAAAAGAGACAACAAGAAGTTCTTGCCAAAAAGGATCAAACTAAAGGTAAGAAAGTTCAAGCTTCACACCCCACTAAAGGTATAGTTATTCAATAGCAAGCTGATGAGGAAAGACCTTCTAAGCTGAAGAAGAAGCTACCTAAGATTAATCCAAAGGATAAGGGGAAGAAGCAAATACTATCAGAATCTAAAAATGAAAGTAATTCTGATGAAGATATAAGCAAAGTCATGTACAGTTTTAATCAATTGGACCATGATGAGGAATATGCTCTTAGGATGCAAGCTCAGATTTGTGAAGAAGACTTACAAGAAGAACTTGAAGCTAAGCAACATTTGCTAGAAGCTAAGAGAATACAACAAGAATGGAATATACAAGAGTATGATAGGATTCAAGCTGAATTACATGCAAGTGAGCTTCTTGCAGACTCATTGATAGATGAAGAGAGAGATTCTTATGATGAAGAAGAGAAATCAAAGTTGATTGATGATCTGGTAAGGGAGCAACAAAGATTCTGTGCTGAAAAGAGAAGAAGAGAAAAGATTAAGCCTCCAACTACTATGCAGATTAGGAATCAAATGATGAACTTTCTTAAGAAAGTTAAGGGTTTCACTCATATTCAGATGGTCAAGAAATTTTTTGAAGAAATCAGGACTTTGTATGAGCAAAATAAGAGAACTGAATTGAATTTTGTTGAGATTGGATTTGAAGCAGATAAAATGGTTGATGAAAGACATAGAAGACATCTGCAACAACAAGGACAATTTGGAAGAACTCGGGACCACTTATGTGAGGAAGAATAGAAAGGAGAAGGTAAGTTCAAGGGAGGAAGAAACTGCTCAAAGAATGAATGAAGGAGATGAAGCTCAAGATATTGCTCAGATTGAAAATGTACAAGCAGTACATACACAGTCAACAGTACATACTGAAGAGACGGTACATACAAACTTGGAAGAAGGTTCAACAGAACTTGAAGGAACCTCTAAGGGTGTTAAAAGAAAAAGATCAACAAAGAAAAAGAAGAAAGCCAAGAGGGCTAAGTCAACAGCAGAAGATAGTGATGATGATGAGAGCTTGAAGAAGTCTTTGAAGATAGTAAAATTTGAAGATCAATGTATTGATACAGAGATTTTTGGAAATAGATCATCTATTACTAGATGGATTTACTCTATGGATCAAGGACTTGAAGCTCATGGAATTCAAAGGACTGATGGCACAACAAGGATATTCAGACTTTTGGAGGATATTCTTCATATTCTTGACAAACAAGATATTCAGGATCTTTTCAGGTTAGTTCAAGAAGCTAGTGCAGGTAAAACTGAAGTATCACTATTATATTAGGAATTTCTCTTTATGTATGAGCCACACAACTGTGATCAAGAAATGCTAGAGGTATTAGAGAATCAGGTTCCTAGTTACTAAAGATATTATAGGTCATGTGGATTACATATTTTGGATATAGATGATGTTACATACTATATGCTGCAAGAGAAGACCTATCCATTTAAAAGAAGATTGTTGGAAAGAATGTTGGAACAACAATTGGAAGTTACAGAAGAATCTGTTGATGCTTTGGAGTTGATCAGAATGGTTAAATAACAAATCAATGATTTGAAAGATAAGGAAGAAGCTGAGAAAGAACCTTAAGTGTTTGACTTTCAGTCACACTTCACAAATGGTTCTCAGTTCACCATGTCTAAGAATTGTAGGAACTGGCTAGTCCATAAGCAAACGATTTGTGGTAAAGGCTTCTCAAATTCGTTGAAAGCTGGTAGTTTGCTAAAAAATATATGGTTCTGACTCACCTTGTTTCGAGACAAAGAGTTGGCTAGTCCTAGACAAACGGTACTATGTAAACACTTCATCAAATCTGTTGATGGTTGAAAATTTACCAAAAATTGTAAGGTTATCAGTACACCTTATTCTTCATGAATAAAGTATTGGCTATTCCAGAGTGTATGGCTAACTAGTAAAGAATACATCAAATCCGTTGATAGCTGGTGATTTGCTAAAAATCATGAAGCCAATACAGATTGGTTTTTGTTGTTAACTGATTTATTTCAGGTATGAAGATTGCAGGAAAAGAAGTATTCAAGAAGAAAATACTTAGAAGGTTTTGTCTTATCAAATCAAGACTGAAGTTCATGATTCAGAGTTCATAGATTTAAATCAAGAAGACAATTACTGATGCTACAAAGACAAATGAATGTTTACAAGACACAAGAAGATCATAGTTTGAAGACAAAGATGATATTCATGTTTTTTGAAGATTATCTTATCAGAAGAAGATCTATATTGAAGTGTTTGGCTACATTCAGTTGGATACAAATACAGATTACCAAGTTTAATCCAAGGATGAAGGAAAGACTGAAGACATGTATTCTACATACATTCAGTACAAGAGAAACAAGAAGACAACAAGTTATCATTTTTGTTTAGGGGAGGATTGTTAGGAATCATTTGTTAAGTGTCAAGTACCGTCAGTGTAATTTAAGTACAATTAGTATTATGCAAGTCCCGTTAGTGTTAACGCGGTACATAGTAAGTACTGCTACTTATAAAGTAAGTACTGCTATATTGATCAGGACAAATATATCTTTGTATAAGATATGTTATAGTTATAGTTAGAGTATATCTTATGTGATATACTTGAATAGTTAGAATATTGATAATATATCGTCTGTGATATAGTTATCTTTATAGAATATTCTAAGGTTTCTAGGGTTCCTTACTCTATAAAAGGAACATAGGTACAATGTCATTCATGTACCTCATTCAAGTCGATTAATAAGAGAATCGAAGAGTTAAATGTAACTATGTTCTTTTGTGCTTTATAAGTCAGATTCTGCATAACTTATTTAGTTTGAGTAAGAGTTCTCAAAGTGTTTTAGTTTGACTACAAACTACTATACTAGTTCTTAACAGAATATAGATCCAATCAAAGGGATCAACAGTTTCTTTGTAAAGACTAAAAGATTGGATGTTAAGCTACAAATGTAAACAGGTTTCAGCTATTTTCATTAAGAAACAAGGAAATGCCATGGATTCAAAGTTTACTAGTTTTGACTGATATCCTTTATCAATACATGACCCAAACTTTTCTTCTACCAATTGCTTGTTTAAAAGCAAGTTTGACCACAAAACTTGACTAATAGGACTTACCTCACTTCTTGAGTATAAGTGAGCTTTAGAATGATAGTTTTAACAAGCTTATAATCCAAATTGATCTAAAACCAAATAACACTTAAAAAGCTGATCATAAACTTTTTCAAAAGCTTTTTGAATACAAATGTATGACATATTAAGGCACCTATTGAGACTTGTTCAAATGATGAAATGAAGGTTTAGAGTAAAAAACAAGCTAGTTAACTGGTTAAACAACAAAATGAGTAGCTAATGAACAATGACTGATAAGTGATCATTTTAACTAAGTAAAACTTAATGAGAAGCTATAAAGCTACAAGCTAGATATCAAATCAACACAATCACACTACAATTGAGATAATCACACTTTCAGTTCAGCACTTATGATTTACACTAGGTATTTAGCATGCAAGACAACTTAGGGGAATTTAAATGAGTAAATTGTGTTCCTTTTAGCAATAAGCCACCACTGATGGAGTAGAGGAGCGCTGAGCTCTCTAAGGACATCTAAAACACCATGAATCATCCACCAATAACCATCATCATCATCAGAATCTGATACAATAAACACCCCTGCAACAAATGGCTAAAACTACTATGAAATGGACTACAATACTAATTATGAACTAGCTTCAAGTCTCCAAATCAACAATCAAGTTCCATTGATCATGAACGATCAAAAGAACATCACAGTCACACTTAGATTATAGAAATGCAGGTAGAGAATGAGAATTGAGTGAAAATGAAGGGTAAATTTCATTAATGGTGGGAAAATCTTTTACAAAGTTGTTACTAACTGACTAACTAACTCTTAGGTGGTTGTCAAACACCTAAGAGTAGTAGCTAACTACTTTGATAAACTGGAAATGAGAGAGAAGTGAAAAGTGTGTGTTTTCACACCTACAAGCTACCAATTACAATTGAAGTCTACTGGGTGTATTTATAGATTGAATTGAAAGTGTGTTGGAGATGGTTGACGTGTCCAAGCCAATAGGAATCCTCCACGTGTACTAATTTGGCCAATTGCAAATTGTTGATGATGAACATAATTAGGAATTTTTGATTGCATCACTTTCAGCTTAATTAGATGATATGAATGAACTCGTCTATTGCACTTTTCATGTTTATAACTCCTCTTGATATGCTGTGTAGAAAAATCTTGTTCCTGGGCTTGTATGAACTTGAAGATGCAACGTGGTAGTGTTTTGTTGGTCATTATCAGCTCATACGGATCGTTATCCAAATTGGATATATTAAATATTGTATGGCACTTTCTAATTGGTTGAAATAAAGCTGAGTGGGTACACTGTTTAGATTCGCCTCATTTATGACTGGCGGCTGTGAGTGGGAGTATTTGGCAATCCAAGTCACTCTCATTCTTCTTTCTCATTGGCTCATTTCATCCTCACACGGATTAAACCAAAACTTGGCCAAATTTTGTCACTTTTAACCCTTCTAGTTAAGACATAATAGAAAGTAGGCCCCAAGCTCTATTTCTTTGGCAATTTTGATCCTTTGACTTTCATCTTGAACATTTGAAGCCCTTTGACTTGTTAACTTGAATGTTGACCAGATTTGACTTTAATCTTTACTTTTGAATAATTGCACTTTAGTCCTTCATCATTTAAATGTTGTCAAGATAGGTCCTTTTCTTTGCAAGGCTTGTCACTTTTGATCCTTCTCTTGTCTTTTCTTCATCTTTTAAGATTATTTCACTTGTTTTCTCCAAATTTATATCGTTGTTACCTAAACAAGCACAAACACAAAACATACCCCATAATACTGCTTTTATGTATAAAAGTTAGGTATTTGCTATGTGTTTTAGGGTGATTTGTGATATTATTGATATGAGATTTCACTCATATCAAATCCCCTACACTTGATCATTGCCATGACCTCATGCAATGCCATATTTTAAAGCACCAATTTACATTTTTCTCATAATGAATCCACTTTGGCCAATATGAAATGCTTTTACACTACTCTACACTATATGATGCATGATTTTGATTTTATACAATGCAATGCAAAAGAAAACAATTCTATTTATATATTTTTGAATCTTATTGAAATGGTTTTGATGGAAATAACTCATAAAGAAATCAATGACTTAGATTATGGCTTTTGGTACCATGAACACTTATCACCCTCAAGTTTCACTTTCCCCATACCAAGCTTAAAAATAAGATCATTCTTATCCACAAGTGAAAGTGCGTGAACTTATTCATATAGATTAAGTGTGTTACTCTCATACCCCCACTTATTATGCCTCAAAGACCGGTTATTATTTGAGCAAATTGCTTGGGAGCAAATTTGTCATTATTTAAAGCGTGAAATATAAGAAATGTAAAATCTCAAAATAAGGAAGCACGGTTTTAAGTAATCCTCTCATCCATTACTTGAAAAACCGCCCACAAATATAAGTCCGACTCAAGAGTAATAAGTCATTCGCCTTATGTGTAAAATCCTTATGTCATGCATTAATAAGTAGCTACACACTCGCTAGGGAAAGAAAAATAAAACTCACGCAATAATTTATATCCTCTGCCTTTTTGGGACCTTGGATCTTCAATCCCGCAACCCATCAAGGTAATATTGGATTGGAGCAAATATTAAATCCCCGCAACCCTTGTGAGTGTAATATTGGAATTCAATAGCTACTATAATTAACACTTCAATGGCCCTCTTGGGAGTCTTGTGTAATTATTATTTTTTCTTTCTTTTTCTTTTTCTCTTTTTTTTCTAGCAACTCATTTTTTCATAAGCCGCACTTATTTTTCTTTATTCCTCACAAAGAAAGTTGAAAAGAATAAAAGGAAAAACACCCGATAATTATTAAGCATGACATAAGTCTAGTACACATAAAACGTTCTAACTTAGAATCTCAAGACGTACTTATACCAACCATGAATGATTAGTCAAAAATGCATAAGAGACTACAAACCAATTAAAACCGTTCTTGATTATTTATTAACATATATACATACGTTGGCAAGAAAGTAAAGGTTACGAAAGGGGATATAAAAGCCACAATTAATGAATATGAGGTTTATCTAGCCCTTAACACGTATTTCAAACTCTATCATCTCTAGTTCTCCACAGTTTAAAATCTAAAAAATAATGAGACTAGTTGATGCTTAGCCTAATAAACCAATAAAGGTCTACATGGTTAAGGATACTAGCTAGAGAATGCTTAGATAAGCAAACTCGGGTTGAGTCAATGTATCCATGGCGGGCCTAATATGTCAAATAAGTCTAAATTTGTTAAACCATGTCCTTTACTATATTTCTATATTTTTATATATTTTTGATGAAAAACAAACGAAGAAATATATACAATGCAAATGTGTTATGCAAATGAAAAATTATTGATGCAAAAATTATGAATGCATATTTTTGTGGCCAAAGTAGATCAAAAATTTGAATAATGTTCGAAAAATTAATTTCCAAGTTATCATGAAGGTCAATGACAAAGTTCTAGGTAAGGTCACTTCGATAGAAGACCCCCCTACACTTAAGAGAAACATTGTCCTCAATGTTTAAGAGTATTGGAGTAAACTCCCCTACACTTAGGACATTGACAACTTTGCTTAACCCAAGTTAAGAAAATATCAACTATAGTGAATTCATTTTTAAGCACAATGTGGTTATGAAAAATCACAATAGTAACAACATGAACTGGATACAAGGGCCTCCTCCATAAGTTCCAATGCACGTGATGAGAGAGAGAAACCCTACAAACAACATGAAGACAAAAGTAAGGTCTCCCCTACACTTATCCTCAACTCTATACCCTTATTTCTATCCTACCACACTCTAAGTCTAAAAACTCTAAGCCTAGTTATTCAAGTTCGATTTATGGAGTCTCTAGCTCGACTCTTCCCACAATGAATTAATTCATAGAGAAAATAGGGATCTCTTGGACCATTTCCATGGAAATGTCCTCTCTAATGTAATGTTTAACACGGTGACCATTCATTTTGAAATTTGGGCCATTTGGTTCTGACAACTCAATAGTCCCATATGGAAACACTTGAGCAATAGTGAATGGACCGGATCATCTTGACTTAAGCTTGCCCGCAAAGAGTTTCAAACTTGAGTTAAAGAGGAGAACCAGCTCTCCAACTTTGAACTCACGGTTCTTGATCTTAGCATCATGTAATTGCTTAGTCTTTTCCTTGTAAAGCAACGAGTTCTCATAAGCATTGGCTCTCAATTCATCCATTTCATTGAGTTCGTCTTTTCTATGTGAACCGACTTGGTTTAAATCAAAATTTGCCCACTTTGAGAGCCCATGAATCCTTATGCTCTAACTCGAATGGGAGGTGACATGCTTTTCCATAGATAAGCCTATATGGAGTAAAACCAATTGGTGTCTTAAAAGTCGTCCTAAAAGCCCACAAAGCATCATCAAGCTTATCCGACCAAGAAGCTCGATGCTCTCCCACCGTTCTCTCCAAAATTCTCTTTAAACCACGATTTGTGACCTCGGTTTGCCCATTGGTTTGAGGGTGATACGCGGTAGAAAGTCTATGGTTAACACCATACTTCTTCATAACTCTTGTAAATTGATTATTACAAAAATGAGTCCCACGATCACTTATTATAGCCCGAGGTACACAAACTCCAGCAAATAATTGCTTCAAAAATTTCACTACAACTCAAGCATCATTAGTAGGCAAGGCTTTGGCCTCAACCCACTTTTTTTGGGTAAAAGGGACTATCCCCGGTAAAATATATTACACCAAAAAACATTGAAGTACAGAAGGAATGTGGCTGAAATACCACATTAACCTCAAGCTAAATGCTTGATAAACGCCTACAGCGATGTATATGACATGCCATATACATTTACACACCTAAAAATAGAACAAAAATAAAATCAAAGATTTATTCTTGCCTTCATTTAGCTTTATCCCTCTTGTCATGATATAAGTATGCAGCTTCATCATAGACATTCTCAACCTCTTCTACCTCCGAATCAGATTGATTTAGAATCTCAAAGCTATTTGATGTACCAACACCACCCTCATTCCGACTACTTTTATTCATGAAACCTGCCTTAAACGTTGCTGGAAATTCAGAATTAGAATCTGGATTATTCGTCCGTTTAGTAGGATTAATTGGAGTCACCGCAACAAGGGCCGGTCCACTCTTAGCAGAAGATGCACTCGTACCGGCCTTTGGTATCGATGGAGCATTCTTATTATACTTGGAAGTTGAACTAGCTGGTAAATTGACTTTAGGAACATAAAGAGGTTTACTACCAACCTGGAAACCTCCATTCACGCTGCCATTAGTCTTTTTACCTCTCTTCTTCTTACGTTTTACATTCTGAAAACCTTCCTCCTTTTGCTCATTGACCTTGCTAAGATCAGCAACTTGCGTAGCCATAGGGCGAGCCGTAACAATTTTAGGACAGCACGTGTTATCATGGCCAAAAGTATAACATTGGGAGCACCGTAATGGCGTCCATTCATACTCAATAGTAACCGTCTCATTTGAATATCCAGACCCATTTGATAAAGGGACACCAAAAGTTAGCGTTTCCAATGGTTCATCTCTAGCACTGACTTCAATCAAGCACCGTGCATAACTACTTCTTCCCCACGATTCCCTACACATGTTAGTCGTGTATGCATCAAGCATAACAGGCTTACCAACATGGGAAGCAATAATGCTTAACCCATCTTCCGAAAATACCTGAATTGGCACATTATGAATTTTAACCCACACTGGCAAACTTGTAAGTTCTTCCTTTTCCAATCTTGTATCAATTGACCATTCTTTGAGCACAATTGGAACCTTACGGATCATCCACGGGCCATTTTCAAGAACATCCTCCATCCCCTTATGCGAACTGAATTTAAAAAAGAAAAACCCTTTCGCATTTAACATGATACGAGTAAGCCCAAGCTTACCCCAATTTTGTTTAACAAAGTACTCCACAACTGGGTATGCAAGCCGTTTACCAATAAAGTACCCATATAATGTGTTCTCAAATCGAGTTTGTACCTCATTGACAACTTGAACTGGCATGCAAAACTTGATACCCTCATCAGGGCTCGTAGGAATCTCCATGTATCTAAAGTTAGCCTTAACATTGCTGCTTTCACTCCTCAAAGAATCCAAACCATTACCCTCCTGATTGTTACAGACAATAGGAGCTGTATTCAATGATGGCTGCATCAAAACAGAACCTATTAAAGGAACAACAACACTAGTTGGGGATTTCAAACCCCCGTTTCTATACGCATCATTCAGTGACGGGAATGCAGCAACTTGTGAAACCTGTGCTCCAACATGATTCGAGACCCCTTCTACCACAGTCGGGCTTATACAAACCCTAGCAACACATGGATTCATATCAGAAATCCTAGCTGTATCATTATGACTAGGCAACACCAACTCATCATTAGGGTTTTGTACATCACTCATATTAGGAGCTGGATCCAAATCACTAATATTGTTAGCTTGAGAATGTGATTTGTTTACCCCAGCCACATTCGACATCAAAGGTGTCTCAAAACTAGGGTTTTGATTCTCAGCCGACAGCGACGCAAGTCCATGTCCTCTATTTTCATTATTAGACAAAGAGATCTCATGAATACTCGATTCTCTTAACCGTGCCATACGCTCCTTAAAACCCTCCCAATCAATCGGACAACCTTCATTATTCATCACACGCTCTCAATCTTAGGATACTCAAAAACAAGCCCACATAAAATAACAAACCCTAGTGACGGTTGCGCTCAAAAATTATAAACCCTAAGTCTGAATCAAACAGCCCGAAAGTCAATGGTAATCACAAGGATAACACCAACATAGGCTGCTCAAATAAAGAAAACAAGGATTCACGTTTTTGATTGCAAATGAAAATATAAATGAAAAGGCGGCTAACCCTAATCTAATTGAATTCTAAATCTGTGATTCAGGATCGAATATAATCCTAATATATTCTTAATCAAACGATCCAAAGAAATATCAGAAAAACAATATGATCTCAGATTCAAAGAGAAGAACGAATTAGACAAAGAGGGGAGGGAGGCTGCCATTTTTAGGGTTTTGTGTGTTTTTTGCCATTTTTAGGGTTTTTGCCTCAACCCACTTTGAAACATAGTCCACGGCTACGAGTATGTATTTATTTCCCTTGGATGATAGAAAAGGTCCCACGAAATCTATTCCCCATACATCAAAAATCTCACACTCTTGTATGAAGTTTTGTGGCATCTCATCTCGTTGATTAATTTTGTGGGAAATACGTTTTTAATATTTAGAAAGTCTCGGTCACTCCAACAATATAGTTATAGGCTCGTAGTATAAGTTTAATTTATGTTTACATTAGCCCAACCCATGAGCATGTTCATGGGTCGGAGGCCCAAGTCCACTAAGGGACTTGGGTATTTAAACCCCTTTCCACCATGGAAAGGGGTGTTGGTTGTTTCATTTTTTCAAGTAATAAACATACTTTTTCTCTCACTTCTCTCTCTACTTTCTCTCACTAGAAAACAACAACCCTCTTGATAATCAAAGATTATCATACTTATACAATTGGAATCAAGAGCCATGGGATGAAATAGGGGTTAGTTTTGTGTTGTTCATGCTTACTTTAGTGTGTTCATGTGTTTTTGATTGATCTTTACCCAAGTTTCAAGATTTTTTCGTGTTTTTGTTATTCCAAGTGATCCATTTATCTTCTAAATAGTTTTGGTAGAGATTTGGGTGCTTTGATTTGGTTCAAATCACGGATTTCTTGTAAAACATTTCATCTTTTTACCTCAAAATCTCGAAACAATACCGTTATTTCGACAGGTGTCATCGGAAAAGGGTTTAACTTTCCGATAGTTATTTCGATAACTTTCATCAGAAAAGGGTTTAAGCATTCGGATCGATTTTCCAATCATTATTCCGATCATTTTTAGTGATCAGTCATTCCGACGATGTTTCCGATAGTTATTCCGACGGTGTTTCCGAAAGGCATTCCGACGGTTTTCCGATAGTTATTCCGACTGACTTTTCCGATAACCATTCCGATAGGTGTTGCCGTCTATTATTCCGATACATTTTCAGATATTCCAACTGGGGTTTTCCGATAGCATTCCGACAGGGGTTTTTCGATCATATTCCGACAGGTTGTATTCCAACAAGTTTGAGTTTTTAGTATTCCGACGGATTAAGTTTGAGAATTACGAGATTTTGAGATTTCACATTGAGATTGAATTAATTTGGGTATTGAGATAGTATTTGTACAACTTAGAGAATTTTTCAATCTTGTAACTTTCACAAAAACGCACAACATAAAGATAACAACATCTTTGTTTCAACAACATTGAAACACATAACCTTATTTCATTGCTCGGTCATTTTGGTAATCTTTATTCAAGGGATCATAAAATGAATTCACATTCATACATGCCAACAATGACATCGCTTACTGACCTTTCTATTATCTCGGGTATCGATACCCGTCCACCATTGCTTATCAAAGAGCTTTTTAAAGCATGGCAAGGTCGCATGTTGTCTTATATTATAGGTAGACCTAGTGGGAGACTCATGATTCAATCCATTGAGCAAGGACCACTTGATTATGGTGAGATAACAGTCGACAATGTGACTAGACCAAGGCTATTCCATGAACTAACATATGCAAACAAAATCATTGTCGATGTGGATGACAAAGCCGTGCAAACCATCAAGCAAGCTCTTCAACCTGATATTTATCGTATGGTAAGCAATTACAAGGTAGCAAAGGAACTTTGGGATCGCTTAGCAGTTTTGTTACAAGGGACTTCACTTACCATGCAGGAACGAGAGTGTCAACTCTATGATTTGTTTGATAGGTTCTCATACATTCCCGGGGAAACTCTTCATGACTATTACTAGCGCTTCACTACTTTGATGAATCATTTGAACGTGTATAATCTTACAGTTGCTCGGTTTCAAATCAACACCAAGTTTTTGAACACGTTACCCCAAGAATGGAGCCAATATGTCACTGATGTTAAATTGATTCGCGATTTGCACAAATCAAATTTAAATCAGCTTTATGCTTTCTTGCAGCAACATGAGAAGCATGTGCTCCAGAAACGCATGTCTCAAGGATCTTATTTTGAACCACTGGCATTAATGGCAAATCATCCAATAATATCATACAACAACACTCCGTATGCTAAGGGACAACAATCTTATCACAAGCCCATGTTCCAGACTCCAAGCTTTCCATAGTATTCGATCTTACCACAATCGCCTACATTATATCAGCAACAATACCATCAACCAGCAATATCATCACAAGGAGACGCACATCATTTACCTTATGCTTCACAACCATACTCACCTTATCAACCTCCAACAAACCCTGCCATCACTTACCAGCAACATTGTTGGGAATAAAATTTAGCCAGTACACTTGGACGCTAACAAGAAGAAAACAAGCTTTGATAAGAAGAAAACAAACGTTGACAGATCAAGCGTTCACAGGAAGAAGTCAAGCGTTGATAGGTTGAAGACAATCACTGATAGAAAGATATGGTATACGCGTATTATGTTTCTAGTTTGTTTCTAGTAAAGATAGGATCAACAATGTATTTTCTATAATTATCTTTACCTAGAATAGCTGATACGTAGACTCTTGTACAAGGCTTCTTATGTCTATAAAAGAAGACCTTTAGGTTATGTTTCATATAAGTTTTTCATACGTTTAACACTTTCATTGTATGCAAGTTTGTTATAATCAATCAAGTGAAAGTTTGTTTTACAATTGTTTGTGTGTTCTTATTTAAGTATTAATTCCGCATAATACTTGAATTGTTTTATACACAACAAAGTTTCTCTACGTGTTTAACTTGATCTAATCTCGTTTACACAAGCTAAATCGATCTAAGTTTGGGATCACAGTTGGTATCATAGCCTTGTGGCTCGTGATGCTAGGACCAACAAGGTGTTCGTGTATCGTGAAGAAAAGAAAAATCCGTCTAGGGTTTTTCTGGACGTTTTTTTGTGCGCAGCAGTATTCAGAAGGTCATAACTTTTGATTGGACTGTTGGATCGTCACAAAATTTCTTGTGTGTGTTCTATACACATATTTCTAGACATCCACCAGAGGGATTGTCGATTTTTATCCCCAAGAAAAAGTTATTAGGCGTCAAAGTCAGCAGTGAGTATATGCAGTTTTCTGTAAACAGCCATGTTCAAAACACGTTTTCTCCTTCGTTAACCGTTGGATCTTCGTGATTTTTGAACTGTAGATTCTTGGCACTTGTGTCTAGAATCTCACTGAAGGGATTTTCGATCTGAGCCCTAATGAAGACATTATTCAAGGTCGAAGTTCGCTGATTAAGGTATTGATATTTTAGCTTTTTCACATGAAATCATGAACTAGGGTTACACAAACCCTAGATCGACATAAAAAGCAGAATGTTATGAGGTTTGTGGTTGTTGCGATTCAATATAGTAAACGATCTAAGGTTAACCCTAAGCTAGGGTTTCGATGCATATTGTTATAAACCCTAGATCGACTTTGAAGGCAAAAAAGCGTATTTTTGTGTTTTTAAAAGAAGTAACAGCAGGTCCTTATCAAGATTTACTAGTTCATGTGATGAAGTCCTTATGATTAAGGGATTCAAGTTCGTTTGAAACTATCGCAGCATGTGACGATAACTTTTTCAGATCACGTGAATGGTCCAAAAAGAAGAAAGTTAAAAGTAACATGAAGGATATAGAGATTGTTGTTCGGATGAATATATTGCAAGTCATCACGTGATGGACGATGGAAGTTGTTTTGATCGTGGTCTTCAGATTCAAGACAAAACTTATTTGCATACATACTAATTTATGTATCTTGGGAAAGATCGTGGATACCAGTTTTGTTTGAAGTGAAGATTTGTTACTGTTTTGTAGATGACAACAAGAAAAAGACGTATGATATTCAACATATATCTAGACAAGATATGTTTTCCTATTTTTGTGGGATATGGTTCACATGCTACAGTACGGGAGAAAGATACAAAATTTGCAGATTGTGAATTAATCAGACGTGTGGGGAAAATATTAGTTGTATTCCTACTTTGTAGGGATATAATTGATTTAATATTCAAAGATATATGCATTGAAGGTCACGTAATTTTCTACAAAGAAAATGGAAAGTTTATGATGAAACGTGATTGGTTAAAAGGATGGAGTTACTTTTTACTATTACTTGGAGCAGAAGAATAGACGCTGACAAGGTTGGTTTAGACGCTGACAAAGAATAAGTTGACGCTGACAGAACAAGCGTTGACATGTGTTGTCCGAGAAACGCTTGCTCAAGCGTTGATAGGTTTTGTCCGATATCTAACAGTGCATGTGATTAAGATATTGGACAATGAAGGTTCTCGGATGACAAAAGGATAGCTGCTGTTTGAGAAAATTGGTACGTTTTTAGCACACAAAAAGGAGGAATTTACACGCAAAGGTACATGAAATCTCCGCTTTTATTTAGAATATCAAGTTGATATTAATGGCTCGGATATTTTCAAAGGGATTAATGATTTTAATGCAAGTTAGCAACTATTCATGGGGAATTTGATGGATATTAGATTATGTAATCGGGGTAGCCTTGTGAAAGAGTTATCCGTCAAATCCTTTTACATATGGTATGAAGATGTTATTTCATTAAAATTCGTCATGAAGAGGTGTTAGCTTAAGGGAAATAATTCTTATGGTAAATTTGATGTTTGAAGTAGATTTTCGCAAGATTGTGTTTTATCATATCTTTAATTCATGGATTGACCCTATTGGTTTGAAGATAACTTGTTCATGCTTACACGGTTGGTGACGAAGACTTGTCATAACACTTGATGGAGTTACATTATCGTGCTCAGTGTCTCACAAAGGATGAGAATATTGACAAGGGATCAAGGTCTACTTATATTTAATCATCAGTATAAGTTCTTTATCACATGGATAGTGCAAGACATGGAACATAAGGTTGGGTTACTATACTAATACATCAAGATTACTTTATTTATTTTTCTTCAAGATAATTACATAGAGCTACATTTGGGGAATCTTCGAGATTGCATACATTGTTTACTTCCCTGTTGATGTGACAAAAAGGGGAAGACATACATGCTACAATTGAGGGGAAGCAATTTGAAGATCATGTACAGAACAAGAGATACCCAAAGAGTTTTGCCGACATCAACTAGGGGAAGATTGTTGGGTCAAAAAGTTGATGTGGTAGAAACTCAAAAACGAAAAAACATGAAGACATTTGTTCAGGCGTTGACAAGAGCAAATCAGGCATTGTCAAGAGCAAATCGGGCGTTGACAGAAGTCAACATTGAAAAGCATTGTCATGTGCAATCCAAGCATTGTCACATGCAATCCAAGCATTGACGGAAACGTAGACAAGTGTTGTTGGAAGCTTCTATTTAGATAAATATGCAGAATATATTCTATATTAGTTTATTTGAATAGAAGATTTACATGTTTATTCATTCTTATCTCTTGTAAACCCTATTCCTTACACTATAAAATGAACCAAGCGTATTAGGTTTATTCGTAACTTTCATATACAATGTAAACCTAAAGCGTGTGTCGACTAGGTGTGGGATTCAATGTACACACACCTAGTGGTTGTTTGTTATTAATATAATGAGCAACCCAATTGTTTAATTCATGTGTTTTGTGCCTAAACACCTTGTTAATGTGTCATGTTCTAATTCCGCTTTGATTATCTAATCATATGAATATGATGCATTCCTAGTAGCTAAAAGATCAAGGAAACCAAGGATCAACAAGTGGTATCAGAGCTTGTTGAGAAACTTTGATCTGAAGAACACAAGAACCCTAAACTGCCAAAAACCCTAATTTTCACAAAACCCTAAAAACACCATGTCTACCCCAGAAACAAACTCCTCCTCCTCCTCAAACCACAACATTAAGATTCCCATGCTAGATGCAGATAATTTTGAGTTGTGGAAGTTCAACTTTGAGCAATATCTACAAATCCATGATTACACCCTATGGGAAATCATTGAATATGGAAACACATTCGATAAAGCTCAAAAGATTGCAGCTGCCATAGCTACAAGAACAGCTGTTCAAGGCTCTACTGAAGAAGAAAGAAAAGAAAAATCTGAAGATGGTAGAGCTGTGTCTGTTGAGGACATAGCAAAGAGAAGGGTTGATATGAAAACCCTAAGCATTCTGAAACTCTCTTTGGGTCAAGAAAATCAGCACAAATACAGAGGCTATGAGTCTGCAAAAGATCTTTGGGCAGCTCTTGAAGTCGCTTATGGTGGTAATGCTGATACTGTGCAAGAGAAAAAGAAGCAACTCTTACATGAGTATGCTGTTTTTAAGGCTCAAGATCTGTAATTGATCAAAAGGAGTCATACTTGCACCCCGTTACTGGATCAACTTTATCAACGCTGGATCATATCCTGTCAACGCCTCACATTCAGATGCTGACACATACAACATTGACTCACCAAGAGTCAAGCCTGCTGGTATTGATCTAGATACTGTGTGTGCATACATTGCTTCATTTTCCAATGGTTCAGTGATTACATATGAGGACCTTGAGCAAATTAGTGATGAGCATTTGGAGGAGATGGACATAAAGTGGAATATGGCTCTTGCAAGTATAAGAGCAAACAGATGGAATAGAAGATTCAAGAAAAAGATGACTTTTAATGCCAAGGACACTGCTGGATTTGATAAATCTAAGGTTGAGTGCTACAATTGTCATCGTATGGGACACTTTATGAGAGAATGCAGATCTCCAAAAAGATCTGATGCTGGAAAACCCTCAAGCCAAATTGTTAAGGCTCAAGATCCCAAGGCCATGGTTGCAATGCAAGAAATTGATGGTGTTGGATGGGATTGGAGCTATTTGGCTAAGGATGAGTAAGAGAATAAAGCTTTGGTTGCTGAGATGGAAGAAGAAGAGCATGTTCACTATGCTCTCATGGCACACTCCTCATCTTCATCAGACAATGAGGTATATGATGATGCTTTTTGTAGTAAGGGTTGTCGTTTAAATACTGAAAGACTTAATAAAGAAGTTTTAAGATTGTCAACATATCTAGGTAATGAAAGATGCAAGTTGTCTACCTATCAACTTGCTCTTACTCAAACTGAAAAGACTGTAGCTGAGTATAAGAAAATGGAGCTTGACCTAAAAGATAAAATTAATATCTTAAAATATGATTTAAATGCTAGTACTGATATTAGAAATATCATGGAGAGGGTTAATGCTGAACAACAGGTTAAGTTAGATGAGGCTATCAAGAATAGGGATAATGTAGATCTTAAAATTCAGAGATTTGATAAAGCCTCAAAAACCCTAGGAGAATGTGTTAGTAAACAAAGGGATTCTAGGGATATGACTGGGATTGGGATTAAAGAGTATGCTGGTGTTCCACCACCAGCTGGGGACTTCTATGGTGTCCAAAGAAAGGACTTATCTTGGACTGGTTTACCAGAACTCCAAGAAGAGGAATTTATTCCTCCACCAAGAGTCCTTACCCCAGTAGAAGAATATAGGCAGAAGTTGACTGATTTGGACCAATGGAAGAAAGCCAACCCTACCTTGTTTGTCAAGGGTGGCATGCTTAGTGATAGTCCAAATGATCCTACCCCTATCAAAGTAACAAACCCAATCACTGGCAAGACTGTTGACCTTGGCTCAAACGTTGTTAGAAAACCTAGCATTAAATATGCAGAAATGTATAGGAATACTAGGTCAACCAAAAGCCAAATTAGTAATAATGGAACAGGTTTCTTTTCCTCTAGACCTAGAGTTATGTCTAGAAAATCCTGTTATACTTGTGGTAGCTTTTCACATTTAGCCTATAGTGTGTCAACGCTTCCAAGGTCAACGCTGACAAAAGGTCAAACACTGTCAGACCCAAAACTTTTGTGGAGCAAAGTCCACAAGTTGTTAGACCAGCCCTATTCTTTTTTTTGGGTAAAGGGGACTGACCCCGGTAAAATATATTACACCAAAAAACGTTGAAGTACAAACGGATGTAGGTGAAGTCCTACATCACGGCCCGTTACATGGGCTACAACCAGCACATACACAATGTGCACAAACCACAAAACTTACATAAGAATAACATGCCACTCTTATGACTACCAAATACATTGGAAAAAAAGAATATAAATAAACATTACACCGCCGATTTTCCAACATATAAAAACCAAAACAGTAATTTCGTTACCAGCCCTATTCTTTACTAAAGGGTCTAACACTTATGGACAAAGACCTTTTCAGAAGACCAATAAATGGTCTAATAGGCAATGGGTTCCTGTAGCAAACCCTAGGTTCAACGCTGATAAGGGTAATTTCAGCGTTGACAAGACCAAATCAAACGCTGACAGAAACGTTGCCAGACCAAATAATGGTAAATATTTGCAACCACAGGGAAAGGGGTCTAAAGCTTCTTCTAGCTTGACATGGAGACCTAAGCAAAATCAAAACCCTAATTCTAATGGGATTTCTATGACCTGTAACAGATTTAATTATATTTCAAAGGTCATCACAAAACCAATTGGGATTAACTGGGTGTTCAATCCAAAAAGGGATGAACAAGGGGTTGTTATGAGGACTAAATCTGTTCTTGTTGAACAACCAAATGAATCCAAGTCTGCTCAGGCTTGGGTTCCCAAAGAAAACTAATTTGTTTTCTTTATGTGCAGGGCATTCAAAATCAGGTTAATGATTATGGCTATTGGGATAGTGGATGCTCTAGGCACATGATTGGGAAGGAAGATTGTCTCACAAACTTCACTCCCGTTAAGGATGGTGATAAAGTTTACTTTGGAGGCGGATATGGAACTATCACAGGCAAAGGAACTCTTCTCACCAACAATTTGCGTTTTGAAAACGTGTTTCTGGTAAAAGAACTTGACTATCTATAACGAATCTAACATGTAAACTAATATACATTGCTAACAATATAATTTGATTGCACATGTCATAAGTCGGCCAAAGTTTATTTATAATGCTAATAAACTCATAAATCCCATTATTATTAGAAACCCTAGATAAAAGTTGTTACAATTCAACCCAACCTTCTTTAACTCGTAAAGAAAGTATCGTTTCTCATCCTATTCTCGCTTAACCCGTCACTTAACCCACCCCAACTATCAATTTTGCCACATTTACTCTCCTGGATGAATTTGTAAAATTAACCACAAAACCATCAATAAAAGGAATTTGTTGGCATTTTTTTTTGGTAAAAGGGTAGCAATGACCCCGGTAAATAGAACCAAAAAAAGCGTTGAAGTACAAGGAATGTGGCTGAAATACCACATTAACCGCAAGCTACAGGCAGCTTGTTAAACAAAATGTTTATGACAGGCCATAAACATTAACTAGTCTAGAATACTGGAAATATATAAACTAGACAAAAACCAAGACGATAACATAAAGTTACGAGGAAAATAATAAAATATCAACATGGGATCAGCCAGTTGCAGTGCTTGCCCCAATATGAGTATTGAGAAGATTCACCGATTCATCAAAGACGACCTCGACTCCCTCCTCCTCCTCATTATCTTCCTCGCTTACTTGAGCCCCTTCGTCAATACCAGGCATGGACAAAGATGAAAATTTATTAGATGTAGAAACACTGCTCATTTGAGCTTTAGCCTTGTTCGGACCATTAAGATTGCTAGACTGCTGCAACTGACCAGATTTAGTATTCAACTTACTACTATTATCAGCACTCGCACTTGTAGTATCCAAGTGAGTTTTTGGGCGAAAAACAACCGTCTTACCTGCTTGGAAACCCTTGCTCAATGGAACACCTCTCGGAACTTGATTCCCTAAATTACCTTTGTACTTCTTCCTCTTGCTTTGCACTTGTTGGAACCCATCATTATCAACATGAGTTGTCACTTTTTCAACCGTTATAGGTTTAACATTTTTCGGACAAGAATCAACGGAATGACCAAAAATATTACAAGTATGACATCTAGGCGGTTTCCATTCGTATTCAACTCGAATTAACTCCTTTATACAACCAGAGCCTTCAAGATCAGGGACACCAATAGTAACGTTATCTATAAACTCCGAATCAGCATTCATCTCAATAAGACAACGAGCAAAACTACAACGACCCCAAGACTCTTTGCACATATTATCAGTATAATTATCCATCATAATAAGCTTACCAAGAAACGAAGCAATTAAACTAATACCTTCCTCTTCAAATACCTGTAGCGGGACATCATGAAACTTAACCCATACCGGAATACGAGTTAGTTCCTCCTTTAGAAGATTCGTTTTCATAGTCCATTTCTTAAGAAAAATTGGTGAATTACGAATCATCCACGGACCACCTTCCAGAACCGCATTAAGACCCTCACTAGATCCAAATTGAAAAAAGAAGAAACCTTTCTCATTCATCATGATACGCTTAAGACCATGTTTTGCCCAGTTATTCTTAGCAAAATACTCAACCACAGAGAATGCCATCCTTTTACCAAGAAAGTAACCATATAAAGTGTTATGGTAGCGAGCATTTACTGTTTCAACAACCTTCCTAGGAATAGTGATATTAACCCCTTCATAGACATTTTCATTAAACGAAGAAGAGACTACATTAATACCTCCATTAGTAGACGTAACCATATCACCTTCAAATCTGCAAAGTAACATCAGAATTTCTTTAGCACGATCAGGTGAGATCAATTCCCACAACGGATGTTTCTTCATTCTTAATTCATGCATAAATTCACTCGCGTCAGCAAACGTGCGAATCGTTACACCAAATAATTTCAAAACCGCATGTAGATTACACGGTTGCAAACCATTAATGGTAGCAGCCTTAGCTTCAAGGTCTGTTTCCTTAGCCATTTGTGCAGAGTGCACACTCGAACCACCTGAACTGAGTGAAGAAGTGCTGCTAGTTAAATTCTTATGGCGTTCACACAAAACTTTATAATAAAGCATAGTGGTCTCCTTAGGCAAAGTAGACCATTTAGGAAATTTGTTTGCCTTCACACCATTTGCAAACACTTCAATGTCACGCACAGTATTCAAAGGAATAGAAAACAAATTAGATATCTCCTCTAACGTTACTAAAACCTCAAGAGTAGACACCTTATCCTTATCATTCCAACCTGTAAACAGTGGCTTATTACTTTCATTATTGCTCGAATCCACCATAGCTTCCAATCGAACCACAGAATAATATGTAGTGTAAGTTAAATATCAGCCGACCAAAGGATAGCCGACAAAATAAAAAACAAGGATATCGATTACAGCCAAACGCACCACTTAATATAATGTTATCTTCAACAAAAGTGAACCCAACAGTGAATAAATTGCACCAATTAAAACCTTAACTAAATGTCAGCCGACAGGAATAATTTAATTGCACCAACGAAAGTCAGCCGCCAAGATTTGCGAAACCAATTAATTCCAAAGTCAGCCGCCACAAAAGGTCAGCCCCACAACTTAATTGCAATGTCAGCCGACAACCTTTAAACAATAATTAATGCGAACAACCGAACCCTAACAAAAAAAACCCTAAAAACAAATTAATGCGAACACAATTTAACCAAGACAAACAAATATGTCCAGTAGCCACTTGATCCCACCATTAAATAAGATACCACCGACAAAGAATGGAACCTTTAATTAAGAACCGACCAAAACTTGACAATTAACCACCGACGAAGGAAAAATAAATCGCATAAGACAATGACGGCAAAAAAAACTAAAATAAAACCAATTTAATTTACCTAAAATCAATCAACCAAATAAAGACTTTGTTAACTCAAGAATAATCAGTGATTATTCGAGAAAACAACATCATTATAAGATATTCGGATTAAAGGAAAAAGAAAATTAGGTTATGAGAAGAAGGGGTTTTTTTTACAGCCATTGATGTTTTTAGAGTTTTAACTTCTTTTTGAATTTGTTGGCATTTGATTTTACC
This sequence comes from Glebionis coronaria, assembly GCA_025667525.1. Classification (NCBI taxonomy): domain Eukaryota; kingdom Viridiplantae; phylum Streptophyta; class Magnoliopsida; order Asterales; family Asteraceae; genus Glebionis; species Glebionis coronaria. The sequence goes on from CM046877.1 coordinate 341,886,478, forward strand.
TTCAGGAGTTTAGCCGCTTCCTCACATCTTACAAGCTCTGCATATAGCCCATCTAAAGCTATCAATTTATCAAGCGTCCCGATCTCTATTAATTAACTTTCCTTCATAACAGCTATATAATCAACAATTTTTATTGAAGAAAGTCATGGGGCAATTATAGTAGTCGAATGACCTAACATTAAACATCCATATATTTATAAGTCGATGAAAAAGCAGAAGTCTTGTTACCTTGATACGGGTTCAAATGCAAGAAAACTTGCCTATAAAATCGATTTGATAGTGGTTACAAAGAGGGTAACAATTTACAAAGATAAATTAAAAAATTAAAATCCTTTACTAGCATATTAAGAAGGATCGATAGTGCATAATGAAAGTTGAATTGATGGTAGATGGTTAATCGATAACTGCGGCCGGTTTTTTTATGTGTTAAAAGAGGAAAAATAAAATTGCAGGAATATAATTTTGAGAGGGGTCGGATAAACCTAATTTCATTTTCGAGGTTTGGGCGGGTCTTCAAATTTTTCGGTCTTCAAATTTTTTATTGATTTCACATGCCGCCTCTTTAAAAGATCGCAACACTTTTGAAAACATGTTACCTTTGAAACATAATGCAACACTTGTTTTAAAAGTGTTGCATAATATTTAATGTTTTCTAAAAAAGTAATATTTATAAAAGTGTTGCTTGTAAAATGCTAAATTAGTCTTATTTTGTTATAGTGTTAGGATCATCATTAGCAAATATCTAAGGATAGTTGTTCCTCATAAATCCTTCCAGTTCCCACGTGAACTCTATTCCACGTTCCAAATTCCATCTAACCATAACTTTGGTATATTACCCTTTTTTCCGACGTCTTAGCTTCCCGACCTAAAATCCTTACCGGTTCTTCGATGAAACGAAGACTCGTATCCATACTAATATCATCTAACTGTACTTGCAAGTTGGTTCTTGCTATGCATTTCCTCAAGCTTGATACACGAAATACATCATGCACACTACTTAGTTCTCCCAGTAATTCCTTAACCTATAAGCAACTGGTCCAATCCTTTCAAGGATTTCGAACGGACCCATGATTCTAGGTGCTATCTTCCCTTTCTTCCCAAACCACATCACTCCTTTCCATGGTGAAACCTCTAGCATAATACGGAGAAGAGTTCTCAAAACTCTTTTAGTGCTCTTTGGGATAAGATAGATGATGGCACCGATTGGGAAGATGGTTCTAATATCAAGGAAGATGTGGTTAATGCTAGTGATAGTGAGGTTGAAGAAGTCATATCGATTGATGATCGGCATGGTGCTCGTCAGCCTGATGTTCGTTCTAAGTGTTAGCCTTGATGTCATTTTATTTTCATTGTTCATGCACCTTTAGGTGGTTTTTTCCTATTGGTGTTATTTGTTTTGTAATTGTTTGTAGGATCATATGGCATGTCATATGATTTAGTGGTTGTTCAAGCTTTTGCTTGAGGTTAATGTAGCATTGCAGCTACATTCCATTGTACTTCAACGCTTTTGGGAATATATTTTACCGGGGTCTTGATTCCCCTTTACCCAAAAAAAAAAACCTCTAGCATAACCTTACCTCCAATCTTAAATCCCAACGACTTATGCCTCTCGTCCGCACAGCTCTCTTGTCGGTTCTTTGCCATTTTCAACCTCTACTTAAGCACTGCCACCACCTCCATAGTTTTCCGATCCACCTCCGGTCCAATACGTTGGCCGCTTCTAACTTCATCCCACTATTACGGTGATCCACCTCATCTCATATGAATTAACTCCAGCACTTTCTACTACAATTCCTATCACCAGACCTAACGACTTCTATCTTCTATGGATTTTCCATCTTTCGAAAGTTCTCCCAACCTTAATCACATCTAATGGTATATGCAGGATTGCATAACCAAGAGCTTCCCATAACATTCACATGAAACATGTCATAACCACCACCTCATCCTTGCTTTCCCATCCTCGGAACCAAGTAACTAACCATACTTCATACTAACATGTGCTACACCTTTTCCCTAGGTGGATGTTCCATTGTTCGTGACTACTAACCTCTTGCTCTAACAGTTTTCCCTTCAATATCACCCCACTATCTTAACAACCTCTTGCTCCCTCGAATCATTCTTCCTCCATACTAATTTTCGCTTGTCTTTCCATAATCTTAATTTCCATACCATCTTATATCCCGTCTTTAGCCTATAATTTAGGCATTTCATCCTTTATTCCCTACATTCTCGTCAATAGGGAATATGCCCCTCTCACCGGTGACTCTCTCTTTGTAGAAGAATTCTTCCTAATATAATGCGTTCTGCAACTCTCACACCAATGCTCTAGGTGTCTTTCTCAATTACCCCTATGGTATGCTCATACAAACCATTAGTCTATCAACGGTATACTACGCTTACTTCCCATCATTTATTCCATTGCCATAATCCTGCATAAAGCATTCCATACTTCTTAGGCTAATTTTTATGTAGAAACTCCTATTCCATCACATCCGTACGCAATCCTTCCAACTTCTCAACTACTTGACTTCTCATTCCTCTTTGAATATGGGATGAATTATTCAGTCTATCGACTATCACCCAACTCTCATCGTACTTATTCCTCTACCCCATTATGTATCCCCTCTACCATCTTCGTCCTTACACCGCCCTTTCTATGCTACTCCTATCTATGTAGGAAGTATAGCCTATGTCCCCTTTCTCCATATGATTGTCTAAGCCACGCAACATAAATGTTGACGCGTTCTCTGCTTTAGAAAACTACTCGTGCAACTTACATCCTTCATCCAAACCCTCCTAACACGTCATCCATATAGCTAAATTTTGTCTCAGCATCACTTCCTCCCTCTTATTCCATGTCTCATTAACTATGCTTGCCTTTCCCAGATAGTACTTGGCCTTGCAATTTTTCTTCATCACTTAACTCCACCCATCACCTTTGCCAAATGTTCAATCAAGAGGACTGAATATGTGTTGGAGACGTTCATGATCCGTATAGATCATTCTCTACATCTCGTACACCAAATGCCTCTAGCATTCTAGGCACATCTAACAATCCAACTCTACTAACTAAGTCTTATCTAGTTCTTCTGAATCTCCAGTTCCTGCAACGTATAAGCAATCACCTTTCTTTTTCATCCTCGTATGCATCCAAATCCTTGCTCCATGTATCTTCATGCTTCGCGAATTCATCCAGTCCTTCCGATAATGCCAGGATGTACTCATAATCCAATCCACCTCTTCAGCCTCCAAAATGCTTCCTCATTCTTCTTCACTTCGCCCCTTGCTGGTTCCATGATATGCCATCATCTCTAACTACTCATGATGGTAAACTTAATACTAAAACTCACACTTGAAAATCTCACGAATAACTCCCTTTCCTAACAACTCCAAAACCTATTCATAATTCGCCTCACTCTCCTTCTTAGACTTTGAGTAAATCAAGATGTCGTCAATACTCCTAATGACAACTCGTTTATATACGTTCATGCACACTCGGTTCATTGACTCCATGAAAACCGCTAGTGCTTTGGTGAAGCGAAATGCATAACCGTAAACCCAAAGCGTTCACACAACATTCTTAACATCATCCCTACATCCTCTCTTGGTAGAAATACAAACAAATTTCTACCTCTTTCTACTCGTGAAATCCTACACACATTCTAAAAGATCGATACTCCTTCTTATCAACCCATCCAACCGCTTTCACATCACATTTACTACTAGGCAACTCAACCTTTATCTTGCATTCCTTGGAATTTCTAACAACTCATGTCTTTAAAATCATTCCATCAACAATTGCCTTGGAAAGGCACTAACTACAACTCATCTTGCTCCTTCTACTAGCTTTGTTCATGGTTGTACTTCAAGATAATAGGTAAACCTACTAAATATTAAGAAATATTCGGAAAGTTTTACATACCTAACGAATATCACAAGTACCTATGAAATATCACATCCCCTTCCAACATTCTCTATGATGCGTTACTTGTGCCAATATCAATACTTTATACAAATCTCTATTCATCTCCCTTGGCACTCCTAATAGACCTCATGACCACATTATTCGTCTTTCTACGAACTTCTAACTCTTTCCCCATCACAAAGGGCATTCCAACTATTCTCTTATATGACTATATCAATGCTCTTAATCAATAAAAAACCAAAACTACATCTAGAACCTGCCAGACAAGACCAACGAATCAAAACTACGGATAATTAACAACATTTCACGTGCACTAGTTAAAACAAGTCAAAAACCACGAGACTCAAAAGAAAACTCAAACCCAAAACATGTATCAATTCAAAATGACCAATGACAACAAAAACTAATCCAAGAAACACCCAATGGCAACCAAAACATATTACGCCCCGCGGCATATTTTTTTAAACCTTGCACGACATCGAATTTTCCTAAAATAATATTTTTCTTTACCTCTCCACATCTATGTGACTCAAACAATTTACAAACAACCCTCTATACGGTCTCAAGACTCAACTCAAAGACTAGGTACCCAGAACATCCCAAATCATAAGTTTAAAAACAACTATTCAAAACTCAACCTTGAACCAGACACTTGTACAACAATTTCGACCAGGCTACTGACCTCTCATTACTATAAATTCTGAATATTTAAAAAGTACGTTCCGATTACAGATTTTAGCCTTTTGAATCACCCAAAAAGCTTTAAAAACGAATAAATTATGACCAAAACAATTTTATACTAGTTGTTTTAAACACTGAAGAATCATCTTAGTAATTAACGTAATCCTTTTTAAATGAAAAGAAATAAATGTATGTGAAATTTTCATGAACTTTGTTTAGTCTTGTATATATAATTATAAATGATGTATATTAATTAAACTCACTTATATGAAATATTTAAGTAGAAAAATTTTATTTTGGTTTATTTTAAAGAAGGTCTTTTAGAATTTGAAATAAATAAGTGTTGATTACCTAAAAAAAACTTATGTTATATCTTGTTGCAAACACGACTCCTACACCCTACCCTTATTTTACCGAATACAACCAACTATCTTAGTCTATAGTAGATTTCCAAGTCTTTTTTTCAATATATACCGACCAAAAGAAATGTAAGACGCAACACAAAAGATTTCATTATCCCAAAAGAAATCCCAAGTTATTTCAATATACTTAAAACCAAAAACACCATTTTAAAACGTACACGTGAAATAGGAAACTCAAAGCATGTATTAACCCTCTTTCATTCAATCATACTTAGGAATCCATTGAAGTTATTGTACTTGTATAACTATGTTGGCCATCATACTTATACAATTACCCTTTCCCTAATGCACTCCCTCCTATGATGACACTTATAAGAATCAATACAACACATAACACATACCTCCATCAACTCACCTATGCACATAACCACATAAACAATAAGGTCAAAACTCCAACTATTAAAATAACATAGTCAAACTCCTGGAATACAAAAATCCATAGTCTAGCTAAAACACCAAAGATAAAATCCAAAACGAAAACATAATCAATTATAATTCATATCGCCCATCAGAATAGAAACAACTTAAAATCCTTCATATCCACGTACTCCTAGTAACTCGAACCACCACATGATTCTTAGGGAACATGACTGAAACATCAAAAGAAAAATACTATACCTCAGGTACATAAAATAATTCAACAAAAGACAGAAACTACCATGTACTAAATTATGTACTATAATGAACAATTTAAGCAAAATACAACAATGACTAGTGTGGACGATTATGGTTCAACCCGCACTAGTCACAAACCGAAAAGAAAATTACATGTGGCTAAGTAGGAACTACTATGGTTCAACCCATACTAGTCAAAACTTAACACACATCGCAAGTAAAAACCAATAACATCAAGAAAAACTTCAATTAATATCAAATGTACACTTACTCCTACAACGCCTATATGCAAGGACCCTTAAGCTATATACTAGGCTACGAGACTAGGCAACCTAATTCTCTATAACCCTTGTCTCTGATACCATTATGTCACACCCCACCATGGCGGAATATGGGGCGTGACATATGGATATCATCACAACCTGGTGTGTCTATAGAGATAACTAAATGAAATAACAAATGTCATAAAATGGTGACACAAATGTCATGACAATATCTCAACAATGCAGGAGTCTAAGTAAGTAGGTAACAGTCCTATCGCTTACCCGAGACAAACAATTAACATAAACAAAGCAAACATATAGATGTCAACAAAGTATCACTTATTCAAACATCAAATAAAGAATAAGAGGAAAGGGGGTTCCTCCAAATGCAATCCTAAGCCTCCAAAGCTAGCCACCCCTATTCTCACGCTTAACCATATTCTCACCTGGAAGAGACACTAAAACACGTCAACATAATGTTGATGAGAGTCATAGGTTTAGACTTCAACCTCAAATTAGTAATAATATAAGCTATGAATAACCACCAACAATAAAAATATATGGAAAATGTGTTACAAATGTGCATTAACAACTAATAATTCAAGATTAATCATACCAAACCAATTCTAATGCTCCAAGCCTTTCCAAACACCATGGTTTAATAGGCGCCCATACACCTATGAACCAATCTCAAGGCCCCGCCTTGTCAACATCCCCTTTGTACCAAGTCAAATCACAAAACAATCATGAATCAATTAGCAGTTATTCACATAAGTACACACAAGTCCATCACCAATCATAAAACATTCACAGCAACAATTTACAAAACCATAACGTGTGTCTCTTCCATCCCATCTGGAAGTCAAAATCATTAAAATATATGGGACTATGAAACTCACCTGATTCAAGCTTCTCCAAATATCCGCGCTTTAGCGAAAATCTAAACACACAAACATATACAATCAAGAGATGAACCACATACCAAAATGAATCATCAATCTATGATGGATATCTAACATTCTCCTACAACTTAACCTCATTTATGTCTATAAGTATCCCATTACACCCCTCTACAAGCCCTTAACTTAGTTAAGTTCATAACTCGTCCCGTTAACATTTTACCCAAAACAGTCCCAATTTTCATACTCCGTAGTATGAGCCAAACGCCCACCAAACCTAACCCACATTCCTTGCCATGAAAATACCATAAACTTATATGTGTTAGCTAAAATATCAATCCTTGCCCCAACATCAAATTAAATTTTAAGTCCCCGATATACAACTTATACTTTCGCCTATCCAGATTTTACCGATTTTGAACATATGAAAACTTTGTTATGATCAGAGGGTCTTCCACTATCCCAATTGATTATCCCTCTTACAGGTATCTTATATAACATATAATATAACTCTCATGTTCGTTTGAAAGTCTAATTATACTCCTAAGTACCTTAACCACCTTAAAAAATTAAATTAAACCCGACTAATTTCAAAACTGTTTTGACCACCGACTGTTGTAACCTGTTTTTGACCCAATTTCCGACCTTCAATTCAATTCCGGTTTATTTCATTTGAAAGCCAATTCAATTGTATTTTCAGGGATATAAGATTTGAAAATTAAAAGTTTGTAGAACTCTAGATATGATCAAAACATTAGCCCTAAAATTTTGCCCAGTTTTTAAAAACTAATTTAACAGAACTAGTCTAATTAGTTACCCACATCATGTATAATTATTAACCCTAATGAATCTAAACATGTTTATATCATTAAAATACATAATTTATGTTTAACCTAATCCGAGATCCACCATCTATTAATTAATTACATGATTAGATTAATTAAAATCATAAATTAAAGAAGAGTTTTGAAGATTTTACCTTAGAAATCAAAGGAAGAAATTGTTTTTGATGAAACCTAATTCCACCATTGATGGAATTCGACTGGGAGAGGTCATGGTGAGTAAAAATCTGATGTTTTTGGTTATGGTATGGGTTTAATGTAATCCTAAAGGCCTACTAACCCAATTAAAAGTCCATTAGGCCTGTTTTTGGGCTTTTTGGTTATATTCTTCCTTCCTTTTCTTTTGGCTGTCCAAACCAAGCCCAAAGCACCTAAGGATCTGGTTTTTAATCTTATTTATAACTTATATCATTCTTATACTAAACCTCACATTCGGGTTACTTCCGAGCCAAAACCCTAAAGCCTTATGTTGATTTTTTTGACTTTTTACGCGATTTCCGAACTAACCTCATTTCCAAAAGTTTCTAATTATAGAAAGTATCTCTAAAACTTATCCTAACCATATAATATATATCTAATACATACATACATAAAACATATGATACGTACACGAAACCTTGCTAAAATGATATCCGAACTTTTCCCGTAGTTCATTTCTGAACTCATTTAATTTCATTTTATTTCTAACCCGTACCATGATTTACAAATCATGTACCTCATTTCATCCATTCTCATCCCCAAAATCATACATATAAACACATAAATCACATAAAACACATAGTCACACAAAATACCCCAAAAATAAGACTAAGTGACGAACCTCAAAAATCGGGGTTGTCACAATTGAAGATGGTGAAATTGTCATTAACAAAGTTCACACATATGACAACGTCGCATATCCTTTCAAAAAACCAATGCCTTTGAATAAGCATTTTGAGCATGTTGTGTCTATTGGTCTTGTTCGTTCTGCTAGTCTCATGTAAATCTATGATAATTTATTTTATGTGTTGGTATTTAGACAAGGGATATTTAAGCAATTGTTATCAATAAATGAATTAATTTTTGCCGAAAATATTGTTCTCATTTCATAATAATTGTGTCTTATTTTTGCATGTTTAATCCTTGAATATACTATATGAACTTAATGTATTATATATATATTCTAAATTTCCATTGTCAATCATTAATATGGGAGTATTAATGAACTAAGACAAATATGAAGGTTGGTTGTATTTTGGAAATACATAAATTTGATTCTTCCAGACTCATAGGTTATTCAATTTGGTTGAATAATTGGACTACCCCAACCGTGTAGTATTCTGTATGGATCGGCGTCATTAAGAAGCTACACATGTAAATTTGATATTCATGAATGGAAAATGCTTTATTTTTAAACGACGCGATTTTTATGCGTTGTCTATGATTTGCGTAATGTGCTATCCCGTAACACCAACGACTCTTCTGCTGAACTAAAGTATGAATATTTGGGGGTGTTACAGTTTGGTACTAGAGCTCTCGTTATAGAGAAGATTTTTAAAACCAAGGTTTTGAATAAAATATTTCAAAATCTTTCAACTATAAATATTTTTCTCAAAATGTCTAAAAATATTTTGACTATAACGGTGCCGAAGAATTCCCGAGTTACCAACAAGGCCAGACTGAGAAGTGTTAATTTAATATATATATATATATATATATATATATATATATATATATATATATATATATATATATATATATATATATATATATATATATATATATATATATAACTTGGATTATATATATATGATGTAAATTGATTACATGATTGTTTGATGACTATTTTAATATTTATACGAGGTATTTATACGACGTAGATTGTCACAAGAAACCCTAACTCCTCTAGAAAATTAATCGAAGCTATTTCTGTAGGAAATTCTAAGCTATTCTAGATCTAAACCAAGTTGTGGATATTTATGATCCCAACAAAATGGTTGATATTCGTAGAAATGTTGGTATTAGTTGATTATGATATTCAAGAAGAATTGGTGAGATTAAATCTGATATCGATGTCATCACGATCTTTCCTTATAGAGTGGAGTTTGACAAAACCTTACCACCTAGAAAGGTGTCATCTGATTCGGTGTCACCCAATTCTTAAATTTAAGAATCGAAAGGGGGAATGTTGCACTTGAGGCTGTCATTGGAACCATTACCCAAAAGCCTCATGCCAATAGTACCTTTCCGAGAAGTCTAATTGAATGTGAGAGTCATTTCATACTAGTGACTCATTTGATAACTATTGATGAAGGAGCTATAGGATTGGAAAATAAGTGTTGATCATATTGAGCTTTTATTGCCCTATCAAGGTCTAAGAATAAGGTTGAAAGTATTGGAGAATGAGGTAGGATATCGCAGTGAGTATGATTTGGTTGAAACTTGAATGAAGTAAAAATTTAACTTGTATAGGATATAAGATTGATAAGAGGAAGTCGTTAAGTCCTGTGATTGAATTATAAGGTTTTAAATGATTGTTGATACGTGTTAAGGGTTGTTCCTAGGCCATCGCCCACTAACAAAGATGCCTAGTGTCCAAGAAATAAATTGAAGAAATCTTCTTCTGAATTGGGACCGATGGATCTTTCGGGACATGTTGAACACCTAATGATTCTTGTAGATTAGTATTCATTGTAGCATCTTTTCAAAATCCTTAACTTAACTGAGACATCAGTTGGTAGGATGAGTTTTTGGAATTGTATGACATGGCAACACGTAATGTGTTACGGTACAATTTTGACTTGTTTGTGATTAATGAAAAGACTACCTTTGATTTCTAGATCCTACATGTATCGATGTTATCTATCTTTTATTGCTTCATCCTAATGTTCGCATTAGTGATGCAACCATTGAACAAGTACTCATCTCGATTTGAGTTACGTTGTGGATTATTCTTTATGAGTGTCATCGAGGTCATGAACCTCATGATTATTTGGCTAAGCTCATTTCCTATCATATTGTAGTTAGTTCTTGGTGAACAACTTTTCATCACTCTTTTGTAGATCACTCATTGTTTTTATAAGATACAATAGCTTCCCTTGAGAAAAATTTAATTTTCATCACCGTAAGGACTATTTAAAGTGATATTTATAAGTAATCGTTATCGAAATGAAGTTGTTTATGAAACACCTTGGAAAACTTAATTGTTTTCATAACAAAGAACATCTTTGTAAAATTTATTTTTGATTCTTATTCAAGAATTAAGCATGAAAATATTTTTATTTTAAACATGATGACAAAGTTTTGACGAACTGAGTATTGCATCGTTAATCCTAAAATTGTATATAGTTGCACGCCTACATACAAATTGGAAGGGACCATGCAAGGCTGATTAGTAGTCATCATGAAATTATTAATAAACACTAAATTTTCTTTGAAGATTGTGAAAGATTAAATTTTATGAGATCTGCAAGAAGTGCAAAAATAGGGACATATTGTTAGGAACACGTACATATGTGCCGGTACCATTTATTTTCTGAATCGAATTTAATCATCTGTGGAAATTGTCTTAATTGACAATTGATATCCCCTCCTTGTCCAATTCTCCCGTGGTGAGATTCTTTGAAAAAGTATCTGATTACCGAGTGTTGATACCTGACTGGATGTATCGACGTTCCTATATTTTCTTTTGATTAGAATTCATTTGAATGACCTGGGTAACGATCCGAAGAGCTTTCGAATACGTATTCAATTCATGAAAACGTGGGATATATTCATATTCGTTAATGTTTTCGTCTGTATATGATTTGAAATTCTCTCGCGTAGATTATGCGTTGACCTTACTCTTTTAAGGATTATGAGTTATTATTAGTCTTTTGAGAAGTTCACACCTTATCAACGGTGACGAAACTGGAAAGTTGATAGTGCCAGTAGAATGGATTGATTGATTATGACATGACGACATTGTCTTAATTGATGGGAACTCGAGTAGAATTCCCCTAAAAGATAAGATGTTGATTATCAAAAGTGATCTAAATAATTCTCGATGGATGACCATATCCTGCATTTAGATTTGAAATTATACCATGAATGGTTATAAACTGATCATAGATCTTGTAATCTAGAAAGAACTTAAAGTAAATGTATTAAAAGATGTTTCTGTTATCTAAAACTTTAGGAGGTATTTGCTGGTGAATTACCTAGACTTTTTCCATTAAGGCATGTTGAAATTGGTATTGATTATATTCCCGGTGCTGCACGTGTGGCATGTGCACTATACGTCAGCACCATCTGAATTAAAAGAATTACCGTACAACTGCGTGAGTTGTCGGAGAAAGCTTTTATTCTACCAAGCTCGTCATCATGAAGAGCTATGGTGTTATCATTCCTTATATTTATTGATTACCATGAACTAGGTAAATTGATGATCAAAATCTATATCCACTACCCAAGATGATAGATTTGTTCGATCATTTAAAAGGTTCTAGCGTATGTTCTAAAGATTTGATCCACGGCATGGTTATCATCAACTTCGCATCCGCGAAAAAGATTATCTATTCCAATCACTATCCGGGACTCGTAATGAACATTATGAGTTTCATGTTATGTCGTTTGGATTGACCAATGCACATGTAGCATCCATAATTTTGGAGAACCACGTGTGTAGGCTGTAATTTGATAAATTCATGCTTGTGATCATTAAGGACCATCTGTTTGTTTATAAGAATAGGAAGGATTTAATAATCATTTATAGAATGCCCTAAGCCGGCCGAGTAGTGAAAACTTGTACCTTGAATATTTAACATGTGATGAAAGACTTAATCCTTTACATGATTTGACAGTGTGATTAATAAGATAATGGAATCTATATTGACTTTTCAAAGATTAGAGCCATTAAGGCTTTGGGTTATACCAAAAAGAAAGTGAAAATATGTTTTGACAAATGTCTTATCAAAGGGATTTTTAAGGGATTATTCCCTCATACCCAAATCATTTAACTAAACTCCTTTAGGGGTAAATGATTGCCTCAAGACAATATAAGAGGAATTGAGGAAACCGTTTAAACCAAGACTTGGAATTTGAAACGACAATTTTTGCTTTTCAACTAATAAAATTTTGACCAAAGTATAACCAAAGATTTTTCAAAAATTTACGAATCTTATTAATTATTTTCGATAAATCAACAAAAATCGTGTTAATTAAATTCAAATTTATTTTGAACATTTTTTATATAATTGGACGAACTGAGAAATTTAGAACTTTTTACGTTTACGTTTCTTAAAATTAAATATTTATTATTTAATTACTTGTAATAATTATCGACGCTTTAGATGTCGGATTGAGCAAAATTGATAAAAAGAATAGTTGAGACGAAACTAAAACTTAGAAAATATGAAGAAAGAATTTCTGAGTAAATTGTGGTCCTGATAATTATTTCATCAGGAAAGGTGAAAGTAGATACTGACACATTATATAGAAAAGATAAAGAATCAATTAGGATGTGTTCCTTAGTAATGACTGTGCAAAATAGTTTGCCCGAACAATTTAAAAATAGCTGATGCTTGTAAGAAGGATAATATAGATAATAAAGAGGTTCGCGGCTAATCTCATAAGATTAAGCAATCTATTCATGCTATGTCTGATTTAATGTATCTTTATTTGAAGAAGTTGTACTAATGGCAAATTATCGCCTCATACATTAGTAAACATTTAACTATTGCAAAGGTCATCATCTGAATTTGATTCGATTTGGGTCATCGTCGACAGACTAACCAAATCTGCTAATATCATTACTATTAATGATAGATTCTTGATGAAGAAATTGACTCTTTTGTATTTAAAGGAGTTGTGTAAACATGGTGTGCCTATATTGATCATCTCTATCAAGATCCTCGCTTCGCATCGAATTTCTAGAGATTTGCTCAGAAGTCATTCGGAACGAATCTTGATGAGAGTACAGTTTACCACCCCAATCGAAGGGACGAGGTAAAGTAACGATACAAGAAACTAGAACTGTTGTTTTATGCTTGAATAATTGACCTTTTGTAATAAACCGTGTAATCGTTTTCCTTTGGAGAGATTATCATTGATAATTATCGTATTAGGATTGAGATCGAATCTTGTGAGGATCTATATGAAGAGCATCTAGAGGTAGAAGTTGGGATGAAGACATCCGACATACACCCATTGTGAGTTGGACATGTCTTTTAGGTTTAAGGTTTCCTATGGTGACAAACCTAACCTTACAAAATACCCGACCCGTAAAACCTGAAATGATTGTTGAAATTAGGATCTGATTATTGACTGCCGGTAGTGGGCAGGAGGTTATGTGAATGTGAAATGTAGATCTTGAATTGCAAGATGGGTAGCGAGGTTATGCCAAAAAATTTTACATTGGAAAAATGAATTGATGATCTGAAAGATCATGGGAATTAAGTCCCCGTTGTATGGGACCATTGAGATGATGTAAAAGGTTGGTTTGAAAGGCATATAAGCTGGATCTACCCTAGGACTTCAAGGGCTGCGCGAATTATGTATCGTATATCGAACTTGATAAAATGTCTATCAAGTGAAAATCTGATTACTTCTTGATGAAGTTTAGATCGGCTAAAAGTTGCATTCATAAAAAACACGTGAACATCATGGGTAGAGAAAGTAACTCAACATTAATCCTGATCGTATTCCCGTAGTTATGTTCGATGAAACTCGCGTATTGTAATGAATTACACTTGTGAGAAAACACCCAAGGTGGAGGAAATAGCCACTTGGCTTTAACTCTATAAGAAGCGAGTAGTAAGATAAATCGATCTTTGAGGACAAAGATCATGTTTAGGGGTAAATGCTGTGATAATCTGTCAATTTATGGTCGATATTTTATTCTCAAATATTATTTAAAAACATTATTTTAAGGTTATATTATGAACTCACTCATTTTTGGGAAGGAATTTGAGTTACATCTTAAAGTAGCATCGACTACGTCTAAACCGGAGGACTCTACATTACGTGCTTATGTAACACCCCCAAATTTATACAACTCAATACAGTGGAAGACTCATTGGTGTTACGGGATAGCACATTACTCACATCATAGACAACGCATAAAAATCGCGTCGTTTAATAATAAAACATTTCCATTCATAAATATCAAAGTTACATAGGTCCCAAGTCATATTATTTCATACAATTTTACAAAGAATTTGAATGGAAATTGTTATTTAAGTGCTTATATAATACTATTATCCTTTAATTTCCAAAATCTAGCAGTCTAGTAATCTTAATGGTCTGAACAAGGCTAAAGCTCAAATGAGCAGTGTTTCTACATCTAATAAATTTTCATCTTTGTCCATGCCTGGTATTGACGAAGGGGCTCAAGTAAGCGAGGAAGATAATGAGGAGGAGGAGGGAGTCGAGGTTGTCTTTGATGAATCGGTGAATCTTCTCAATACTCATATTGGGGCAAGCACTCCAACTGGCTGATCCCATGTTGATATTTTATTATTTTCCTCGTAACTTTATGTTATCGTCTTGGTTTTTGTCTAGTTTATATATTTCCAGTATTCTAGACTAGTTAATGTTTATGGCCTGTCATAAACATTTTGTTTAAAAAGCTGCCTGTAGCTTGCGGTTAATGTGGTATTTCAGCCACATTCCTTGTACTTCAACGCTTTTTTTGGTTCTATTTACCGGGGTCATTGCTACCCTTTTACCAAAAAAATAATTTCCAAAATCTGATTTTTACTTTCATGTTCACCAAAACAGCCATATCTAGAGTTCTATATGGAGATAGAAGCTCAAATTTTTATGACATAAACTACATGATATGTGCTCCATTTAACTCTTCTATAGATACTGTTGAATCAGCCTCTAAGTATTTTCTAAAAATCGTCCAAAACAGTGAACTCAGATTTGTACTCTAAACTTGTTTTGATCATATCTCACTCATCATAATGATTCCATTGCATGGCCGACTCTCACATGTGTATGACATCTTATACTTACTGTATATTGATTCTACTTTGCCATTTTATCAGTCTAACATGTGGTTAGTTACTGTTTTTTACAGCCTACCATTTAAGCAAGATTACCCATTTTTACATATAGTTTTTCATCTTTTTACCCATGATTATCAACACCAAATCCCCACATAATATTTTTATCATCATATACATATACAATAGGAAATAAAATACATGATTACATAATCAAAATAACAAGAGGATGGGAAGAACTATCTTTATACCACCATGATGATGTAGGTTGTGATCAAAACATGGATTTTGATGGAGAAACTTGTGATAAACCAAGACCATCTTCAAGACCACCTATCTTCATGAACCTCTTGTGGAAAATCAGCCCCAAGACACCAAAAAAACTTCTCCTTGGATGTTAAAACTTGCACCAATCTTCATCTCTTTGAATGGAGATTAACATATGTTAATTATAACAAATGTTTGTGGTTAAATTTTTTTATGAATGGGGTGTTTTGTGTGGAATAGTGGACGGAAAGATGAGAGAAAGGGAGAGAGTTTGAGTGGTTTGCATGTTGGATTATGAGAGAATAGTTTTGGTTTAGTGGTTTTGTGATGTAGTTGCTTACAATTTAAGCATTAAGCAACAAGTGTCTTGCTTACTTCGTAAGCTTGACACCTAAGGGTGTTGTTTAATAAAGTTTAGCCGTCCATGAGTGGGGGTGGGGCAAAAATGGTTTTGTCTCATCCCCATTTATTTACGGGTACTCCTCGATTCTAGTTTCCTCGATTTGCGTGCCCTCGGGTCGTTTTACGAAAAACGTTTTTATGAATTATGAATCAACGGCACAAAACGAATCTAATAAAAATTGTTTCATCAAAAACGGAGTTCGAAAACGTAAATACGTAATCCTAAGGTTTCCGGTTTAGTCGTAAAGGACGTTAAATTAAAATCGTAAGTCCTAATCTCTTCTCGTAAATTTGTGAGTTTATCAACCAACACAAATTTAAAATCTCAAAATAATATTCACGGACAAATTTATTTTCTGAAATGTCGGACTGTCACCAAAGACGGTGTATGTAAACGTAAGCATGTAACGTTAAATCCTCCGGTTTAGACGTAGTCGACGCTACTTCAAGACGTAAATCCAAATTACTTCCCAAAAGAAAGTGAGTTCATATTATAACATTAAAATAATGTTTTTAAATAATACTTGAGAATAAAATATCAACCATAAATTGACGGGTTGTCACAACATTTACCCCTAAACAGGATCTTTGTCCTCAAAGATCATCTTACCTTACTACTTGCTTCTTATAGAGTTAAAGCCATGTGGGTATTTCCTCCACATTCGGTCTTTTCTCACAAGTGTAATCCATTACAATACGCGAGTTTCACCAAACATAACTACGGGAATAAGATCAGGCTTAATGTCGACTTACTTTCTCTATCCATGATGTTCATGGGTTTTTGATGAATGCAACTTTTCGCCGATCTAAACTTTATCAAGAAGAATTCAGATTTTCACTTGATAGATATTTTATCAAGTTCGATATACGAAACATAATTCACGCAGCTCTTGAAATCCTAGGGTAGATCCAGCTTATATGCCTTTCTAACCAATCTTTTACATCATCTCAATGGTCCCATACAACGGGGACTTATATCCCATGATCTTCCAGATCATCATTTCATTTTCCATGGTTAAAATTGTTGGCATAACTTCGCTACCCATCTGGCACTTCAAGATCTACATTTCATATTCACATAACTTCTTGCCCACTACCGGCAGTCAATAATCAGATCCTAATTTCAACAATCATTTCAGGTCTCGCGGGTCGAGTATTTTTGTAAGGTTAGGTTCGCCATCATAGGAAACCTTAAACCTAAAAGACATGTCCAACTTACAATGGGTGTATGTCGGGTGTCTTCATCTCAACTCCTGCTTACAGATGCTCTAATATATAAATCTTAACAAGATTCGATCTCGATCCTAACACGATAATTATCAAGGATAATCTCTCCAAAGGAAAACGATTATACGGTTCATTACCAAAGGTCAATCATTCAAACATAAAACAAGACTTCTAGTGTTTTGTATCGTTACTTTACCTCGTCCCTTCGATTTGGGGTGGTAAACAGTACTCTCATCAAGGTTCGTTCCCAATGACTTCTGAGCAAATATCTAGAAATTCGATGCGAAGCGAGGATCTTAATAGAGATGATCGATACAGGCACACTATGTTTACACAACTCCTTTAAATACAAAGAGTCAATTTATTCATTGAGAATCTATCATTAACAGGAATGATATTAGCAGATTTGGTCAGTCTGTCGACGATGACCCAAATAGAATCAAATTTAGATGATGACCTTTGCAATAGTTAGACGTTTACTAATGTATGAGGCAATGTCTGCCTTCATAATGTGTCATCAGTACAACTTCTTCAGATAAAGATACATTAAATCATAAGTGTCATGAATAAAATACTTATACTTACAAGATTCCCACATAACTATATCTCACAATCCTCCATATTTAGACAATCACAAGTGGTCTTTTATACATATAACGCCATCGGCTTCTCAATTCTAATGGTTCACATTAGCCGCGAACCCCTTTTTATTATCTATATTATCCTTCTTACAAACATCAGCTATTTTTAAATTGTTCGGCAATTTTATTTTGTACCATCATTACTAAGGAACACATCCTAATTGGTTCTTTATCCTTTTTATATAAGGTGTCAGTATCTACATTCATCTTCCCTGATGAAATAATTATCATGACCGTATTTATTCAAAATTTCTTTCTTCATATTTTATAAGTCTTAGTTCTATCTCAACTATTATTTTTATCCGTTTTACTCAATCCGACGTCTAAAGCGTCGATAATTATTACGACTAATTAAATAATAAATATTAAATTTTTATGAAACGTAAACGTAAAAAATTTTAAATTTCTTAGTTCGACCAATTATATAAAAAAAATGTTCAAAATAAATTTGAATTTTATTAACAAGATTTTTGTTGGTTTACTGAAAATAATTAGTAAGATCTGTAAATGTTTGAAAAATCTTTGTTTATACTCAGGTCAAAATTTTCTTAGTTGACAAATAAAAATTGTCGTTTCAAGTTTTAAGTCATGGTTTAAATGGTTTCCTCAATCCCTCTTAGGTTGTCTTGAGGTGTACACAAACATTTACCCCTAAACAGAAGTTTAGTTAAATGGTTTGTGTATAAGGGAATAATCCCTTAAAAATCCTTTGTTAAAATATTTGTCAAAATATATTTGCACTTTCTTTTTAGTATAACTCAAAGTCTTAAATGACTTCAAATTTTTAAAGAGTCAATATAGATTCCATTATTTATTAATTACACGGTCAAATAATGTAAAGGATTTAGTCTTTAATCACATGTTAAATATTCAAGGTACAGGTTTTAATTGTTCGGCCAATTTAGGGCAATCTATAAATAATTACTAACTCATTCTTATTCTTACAAACAAACAGATGGTCCTTAATGATCACAAGCATGGATTTATCAAATTACAGCCTACACACGTGATTCACCAAATTTATGAATGCTACATGTGCATTGGTCAATCCAAACGACATCACGTGAAACTCATAATGTTCATTACAAGTACCGGATGTAGTGATTGGAATAGATAATCTTTTTCGCAGATGCAAAGTTGATGATAACCATGACATGGATCAAATCTTTAAAACATACGCTAGAACCTTGTAAATGATCGAACAAATCTTCCATTCCGAGTCATGGATATTGTTTTCGATTGTCAATTTACTCAGTTCACAGTAATTCAACAAATATAAGGAATAAGAACACCATAGCTCTTCATAATGATGAGCTCGGTAGAATAAAAGCTTTCTCCGACAACTCTCAGTTGTACGGTAATTCTTTTAATTCAGATGGTGCTGACGTACAGTGCACAAGCCACAGGTGCAGCACCGAGAATATAATCAATACCAAATTCAACTTGCCTTAATGGCGAAAGTCTAGGTAATTCACCAATAAATACCTCCTAAAGTTTCAGATAATAGAAACATCTTTTAATAAATTTATTTTAAGTTCTTTCTAGATTATTATATCTATGACTAATTCACAACCATTCACGTTATAATTTCAAGTCTAAATGCAAGATATGGTCATCTATCAAGAATTATTTAGATCACTTTTGATAATCAACATCTTATCATTTAGGGGAATTCTATTCGAGTTCCCATCAACTAAGACAATGTCGTCATGTCATAATCAATCAATCCATTCTACTGGCACTATCAACTTTTCAGTTTTATTGCCGTCGATAAGATGTGAACTTCTCAAAAGACTAATAATAACTCATAATCCTTCATAATTCAAGGATATCAAGAGACATAACTATCCTTAAAAGAGTATGGTCAACGCGTAATCTATGCGAGAGAATTTCAAATCAGATACAGACGAAAACATTTAACGAATATGAATATATCCCATGTTTTCATAATTTGAGTACGCATTCGAAAGCTCCTCGGATCGTTACCCAGGTCATTCAAATGAATCTAATCAAAAGAAATGATAGGAACGTCGGTACATCCAGTCGGGTATCAACACTCGGTAATCATATACTTTTCCTAAGAATCTCACCACGAGAGAATTAGACAAGGAAGAATTGTCAATTGTCAAATAAGACAATTTCAACAGATGAGTAAATTCGACTCAGAAGAATAAATAGTACGGGCACATATGTAGGTGTCCCTATCAATATGTCCCTATTTTTCACTTCTTGTAGATCTCTTAAAATTTAATCTTTCACAATCTTCAAAGAAAATGTAGTGTTTATTCATTAGTTTTATGGTAACTACTAATCAGCCTTGCATGGTCCATTCTAAATTGTATGTAGGCGCGCAACTATATACAATTTCAAGATTAACGATGCAATACTTAGTTCGTCAAAATTTTATCATCATGTTTATAATAAAAACATTTTCATGCTTAATTCTTAAATAAGAATCAAAAATAAATTTACAAAGATTTTCTTTGTTATGAAAACAATTAAGTTTTCCAAGGTGTTTTATAAATAACTTCATTTTGATAACGATTATTTATAAGTCTCACTTTGAATAATCCTTATAGTGATGAAAATTCAATTTTTCTCAAGGGAAATTGTTTTATCTTATAAAAACAATGAGTGATCTGCAAAAGAGTGATGAAAAGTTGTTCACCAAGAACTAACTTCAATATAATAGGAAATGAGCTTAGCCAATTAATCATGAGGTTCATGACCTCGATGGCACTCAGGAAGTATAATCCACAACGTAACTCAAATCGAGATGAGTACTTGTTCAATGGTTGCATCACTAATGCGAGCATTAGGAAGAAGCAAGAAAAGATAGATAATATCGATACATGTAGAATTTAGCAATCGAAGGTAGTCTTTTTATTAATCACGAACAAGTCAAAATTGTACCGTAACACATTACGTGTCACTATGTCATACAATTCCAAGAACTCATCCTACCAACTGATGTCTCAGTTAAGTTAGTGATTTTTAAAAGATACCACAATGAATACTAATCTACAAGAGTCATTAGGTGTCCCACCTGTCCCGAAAGATCCATCGGTCCCAATTTAGAAGAAGATTTCTTCAATTTATTTCTTGGACACTGGGCATCCTCGTCATTGGACAATGGCCTAGGAACAACCCTTAACACAAACCTACAATCAATTAAAACCTTATAATTCAATCACAGAACTTAACGACTTCCTCTTATCAATCTCTTATTCCATACAGGTTAAATTTTTACTTTATTCAAGTTTCAACCAATTTTATACTCAATTCGATTTTCTACCTCATTATCCAATACTTCAACCTTATTCTTAGGCCTTAAAAGGGCAATAAAAGATTGATATGAACAACACTTAATTTCCAATCCTATAGCTCTTACAACAATAGTTATCAAATGAGTCACTAGTATGAAATGACTCGCACATTCAATTAGACTTCTCGGAAAGGTACTAGTGGCATGAGGCTTTTGGTTAATGGTTCCAATGACAGCCTCAAGTGCAACATTCACCCTTTCGATTTCAGTTTAAGAATTGGGTGACAACAAATCAGATGACATCTTTCTAGGTGGTAATGTTTTGTCAAACTCCACTCTATAAGGAAAGAACGTCATGACATCGATATCAGATTTAATCTCGCCAATTCTTCTTTAAGATCACAATCAACTAATATCTACATTTCTACGAATATCAACCATTTTGTTGGGATCATGAATATCCACAACTTGGTTTGGATCTAGGATAGCTAGAATTCCTACGAGAATAGCTTCGATTAATTTACTAGGGGATTTAGGGTTCCTTGTGACAATCTACATCGTATAAATACCTCGTATAAATATCAAAATAATCATCAAACAATCATGTAATCAAATTACATCATATATATATATATATATATATATATATATATATATATATATATATATATATATATATATATATATATATATATATATACATATAGGAGTGGGGTAAAATAAAACAAAATTTAAAATAAAATAAATGAGGTGGAACCACATGCTGCCATGTGTCCCCCTCTTTTTTTAAAAAAAAAAATGGTGTTATTTTGTAATTTTAGAAACTTCAGGGGCATTTTTTCAATTTTTACCGAAACTATTTATAGTTCTTTTTCATCTAATTTTTTTAGTTCTTTCTTCTTCTTCGGTTTATCTTAAACTGATAAACCCTAACCACCAATAACCACCAATCGGAACTATCGTCGAGATCACCGTCCCAAACCACCGTAACCAACTTCCGTCATCACCGTAACTGTAACCACCGTATCTCTAACCACTGGTTATTGATTCATTATGTTTACTGAATCTTCGTTCAGTAGTGTTACGTCGTCATCATCATCATCATCTTCTGGTGTTTTTTGTAAGTTTTTATCATGGCGTTTTTTTAATACTCTTTATATTAGCTGCATTGTAGTTTAGTTACTTTTAAACTCTTTAGTTCGTACCGCATTATATGTATGTTTTACTGAATTACATTTTTAAGGTTGATTATATCAGATATTGATTAGAATTCACATTGATCATAATAGAGATTGATATGTTATTGATGCACATAGGCTTGATTTTAAGTCGAGGTTGTTTTACTGCATAATAGGTATTTTTACTGAATTACTGTTTTTAAGCTGATTATATCTGATATTTTTTAGAATAGAGATTGGTTAAAATTGAGATTGATCAGAATAGAGATTGATATGTTATTTGATGTACATAGGCTTGATTTTATAGTGGATGTTGTTTTTACTGCATAATAGGTATGTTTTACTGAATTACAGTTTTTAAGCTTTTTGTTTCAGATATTTATTAGAATAGATATTTATTAGATTTGAGATTGATCAGATTAGAGATTGATATGTGATTGATACACATAGTCTTGATTTTATAGTGGAGGTTGTTTTACTGCATAATAGGTATTTTTTACTGAATTATTGTTTTTAAGCTGATTATATCAGATATTTATTAGAATAGAGATTGGTTAAAATTGAGATTGATCAGAATAGAGATTGATATGTTATTTGATGTACATAGGCTTGATTTTATATTGGATGTTGTTTTTACTGCATATAGGTATGTTTTACTGAATTACAGTTTTTAAGCTTTTTGTTTCAGATATTTATTAGAATAGATATTTATTAGATTTGAGATTGATCAGATTAGAGATTGATATGTGATTGATACACATAGTCTTGATTTTATAGTGGAGGTTGTTTTACTGCATAATAGGTATTTTTTACTGAATTATTGTTTTTAAGCTGATTATATCAGATATTTATTAGAATAGAGATTGGTTAAAATTGAGATTGATCAGAATAGAGATTGATATGTTATTTGATGTACATAGGCTTGATTTTATAGTGGATGTTGTTTTTACTGCATAATAGGTATGTTTTACTGAATTACTTTTTTTAGGTTGATTATATCATGAATTTATTAATATAGAGATTGATTAAAATTGAGATTGATCAGAATAGAGATTGATATGTGATTTGATGTTCATAGGCTTGATTTTATAGTCAAGGTTGTTTTACTGCATTATAGGTATTGTTTATTGAATTATGGTTTTAGGTTTTGTTAAAAGTTTTATATTTTACTGAATCCTTCATAGTTTTTTTTTATTTTTCATCATTTTATGGTTTTTTTTGTTTTTATTTCTTATTTAACTTATATCATTTATCTAGCTTACTTTTTTATTATTTTTTATTTTTGCAGCGGCAGATGATTATGAAACAATTACCGTACGAGATCATGTAGGTTACTATAAAGTTGGTATAGATGGCACTAGGACTTGGTTTCCTGATGAGTTACCACATGGTCAAGTACCTATAGTAGGATGTCAATTTGTTTCAATTGATCAAGCGTACAATTTCTATGTAGCTTATGGGAAAAAGGGTGGGTTTGATGTTAGGAGAGGTGGAGAGTACAAGGCAGTAGGTTATGATATTCCGACAACAAAGTATTTACTTTGTAGTAGAGAAGGTTTTCTTCAACCTAAAGATAAAGCTAGTGTTGATAATGTAGATGTTGATTTACCAGAAAATGGTGTAGTTGAAGATGGCAGTGGTAGTGGTGATTTTCAAAGGTTTAGAGATATTAAGAAAAAGCAAATTAGGAGGAAGCCTACGTTTAGGTGTGGGTGTTTGGCGTCAATTCTTATTAAGAAAAAAGGAAAAATCTTTGAGGTTATTAGTTTCACAGAGGGTCATAATCACCCTCTTGTAGCTGAAAGAGACATGATTTTTATGAAGAATTCGAGGAATGTGGGTTATACAAAGCAGCATTTCCTCTATCAAGTTTCGAATGCAAATTTTGGTCCTGCTATAGGGTTTAGATTGATGAAACAGCTTCACGGTGGGTTTGATAACGTTGGTGTAACAGTTGATGACTGCAAGAATGAAAAAAAGAAGATTACTGTTTTTATTCGTGATCAAGACGCTCAGATGGCTGTAGAGAAGCTGATTAGTCGAAAACTTCACTCCCCTGGTTTTTTTGTCAAACATTTTAAAGGTGGTTATTTCTTCTATTATCTGAGTTTTTTTTTCTAGTAAATTAATCTTTTTAGATTTTACTGCATCATGTTTTATAACTTAAAACATAAACCTTGATGTTTCATTTTTTTACTGAATTAACCATATATTTTAATGCATTTAGATATTATCAAGTAGTTTTTATAATTAGTTTCTAATTTTTTTTAGGTCCTGATAATCGCTTGGCTGGTCTATTCTGGGCTGATGAAGAAGGTATCAGAAACTTTGCTACGTTCGGTGACATAGTTTCTTTTGATGCGACTTTTTGATCTAACAAGTATAAATTTTTTTCTTTTTTATCTCCAAAAATTATGTTTTTTAGTTTATTATGTTTTTTAATTTGTTATTATGTTATTTAACTGTAGGTATCAAATGGTTTTTGTTCCCTTTACTGGTATCAACCATCATAACCGCTGTATTACATTTGCTGCTGCTTTGCTTGCCGATGAGAGTGCGTTAGCTTACATATGGTTGCTTAAAGAATTTATAGAAGCGTTTGGTAAAGCTCCAGAAGTTGTCATCACAGACCAAGATCCGTCAATGAAGATTGCAATAGCTGAAGTTTTTTGCAATACAGTTCACCGCTTTTGTATGTGGCACATTATGATGAAATTGGGCACGAAGGTATTTTATCTTAAAAAAAATTTCAGCTAATGCACCATAATGCACCATAATGCAGTAAATATGCAGTAAATATGCACCATAATGCACCATAATGCACCATAATGCACCATAATGCACCATAATGCATATTTTACAACATTTACTGCATATTTACTGCATTATGGTGCATTATGGTGCATTATACTGCAGTAAATATGCATTATGGTGCATTATGGTGCATTATAGTGCATAATTACTGCATATTTACTGCATATTTACTGCATATTTCAGCTAATGCACCATAATGCACCATAATGCACCATAATGCAGTAAATATGCAGTAAATGTTGTAAAATATGCACTATAATGCACCATAATGCAGTAAATATGCACTATAATGCATTTCATGTTTACTTATAATTATTTTGTTTTTTTATTATAGGTGGGTGCTGAACTATGTAATAGAACAGATTTTAAGAGACGTATTTCTGACATTGTGTGGACAGACCAAATTACGCCTGAGGTTTTTGAAAGAGAATGGAATTGTATGATAAATGAATTTGATCTTGGCGAGAACAAGTGGTTGGCTGATATGTTTGATCTGAGGCAAAGTTGGATACCTGCATATTTGAGGCATGTTCCTATGGCTGGTCTAATGCGTACAACTTCAAGATCGGAAAGTGAAAATCATTTCTTTGGAAAATGGACCAACCCACGTCTTACTCTTATTGAATTCTTAAGCCATTATGACACTGCTATCGAGTATCAACGGTATATTGAAAGGAAAAATGATCATGATTCAAGATATAAAACGCCAACTTTCAAAACAGACCTTCAAATGGAGAAAGAAGCTTGCAAGTTATTTACTAGAACCATTTTCTTCGATGTGCAAGATGAAATGTTTAATTCATACAAGTATTGTATTGCTATGTCTGTTGTGGAAAATGGCAACACTGAAAGATATTCTGTTCGTGATAGCCAGTATCATATCTTTAAGGGTTCAGATGAGTTTCCTATTTATCAGGTATGTTCATCTTTACTGCATTTCAGTGTATTTGTTTTCTGCAAATGTATCATTTTACTGCATTTCAGTGTATTTGTTTTCTGCAAATGTATTATTTTACTGCATTTCAGTTTATTTGTTTTCTGCAAATGTATTATTTTACTGCATTTCAGTTTATATATGATTGCAAAACAGTATATATGACTAATAATACTTTTTTTTTATTATAATAGGTTGAGTTTTGTAAGTCTGAGATAAAGCTTGAGTGTAGCTGTAACCGTTACGAGTCGTACGGTCTTCTTTGTCGTCATGCATTCTATGTTCTCAGAATGAATGATGTAAAGGAGTTTCCACGAAAGTACTTACATAAACGGTGGTTAAAGAATGTAAAGCCTTCAAGTTCTGCTCGTCGCATGGTCAGTGGTGTATCAAATGCAATGCAGACTGAAGTCACAGAATTGTATCATATTTTTGAATCTACTATTGATCGGTTGGTGCACAAGGTTGATAATCTGCATATTTTCAAAGATAAGATGAAAGAGTTGCTCAAGCAAGCAGAAATTGATGTACCAGTGGTCCCAAAAATGAATAACAAAGCTGCGATTTGTGCATTGCTGGGTGTCAATGAGCCTGAAAATGAGAATGATAAAGTTCTAAATCCAAATCTTAGGAGAGCGAGAGGTCCAGGATGCTTTTCTAGGTTGAAGCCTGTAACTGAAGTCACAGCTGAAGAACTTAGTAAGAGGAGGACTTGTGGTGTATGTGGTGAAAAAGCAGGACACAATAAAAGAACTTGCACAGGTTTGTCTGAGAGAGCCAATCTTCAAGCTACTCCGAATCAACACATTTCTCCCAAGAATCAAGCTGTTTTACCTAGAAGATCTGGGTTGAGATCAAATACTCCAAAATAAGTACTCTATTTTGGATCAAATTCTTCAAAATAAATTGTAAAAAAAATGAGAATGAGATACAGGAAGTCTAGAAATAAATGCAAAGGTTTTGGTTTTTTTCAAAAGTGTATTGTAATGCAGTTACTTTTACATTTTAATGCAATGACTTTTAATACTTGATGATTTACATTGTGATGTAGTTATTTTACATATAATTTATCTATTATACTACATTTCAGTATAATTTAATGAATTAAAACTAATTTATTATAGATAACTATGATGCAGTAAAAATATACAATATGATATCGTATGATACAGTTATATCTTTTACTGCATTGTAATGCAGTTAACGTGTACCGCATTTCAGTAGAGTTTTACCAAATCATATAGATAAATTTTTAATAAAATGTTGTATTTTTTGTAATTTATCAAGTAATGCTATAAAATTTCAAATATTAATGCAGTAAAAATAACTACTCATGACAACTTCCACTCCATCCATATGCTATAACTTTTGTTTTTAACTTTACTGCAGCTAAACTATGATGCAGTAAAATATGCTCAGTAATGCATTAAAAATATACATTATGATATCTTATGATACAGTTAAATTTAACTTTACTGCATTTTAGTAGAATTTTATCAAATGATATAGAAAAACTGTAATAAAATTTAAAATTTTAATACATTAAAACTAATCCCTCATGACAACTGCCACTCAATACATATTCCATAACTTTTTTATATAACTAAAATATGCAAAGTAATGCAGTAAAATATACACAGTAATGCAGTAAAAATATTCATTATGATATGGTAATTGGTAAAGAAAAACCTTCATGTTTACAAGTTATTGGAAGAAAAAACAATTAGAAATTCAATTCAAAAGATTTAAAACTGAGATCTCTATTTATCAAGTTTCTCGACGGTAGTACTGAATTTCTTCCACAAGGCTTTATCATATCTGACATCATGCTCCTTTATAATCTTTGAAATTTTTGGCTTCTTTCTGAAGTATGCTTGTGCTTCTTTCAACAAACTTGCTTTTTTGACATTAATGTCCATCAGAAGGATTTTGGCCAAGTACTTGGCACGAAGCATCTTCAATTGTGCTTTCTGAATTGTTCCTTCTTTCTTCAAAGGTTGTAAAAAGTTTCCTTTACCTAGATATGTTTCTAAATGCCTCATAACGAATACACCACAATCGACATTATTGGATTTTGTTTTCCAATCAAAATCAATAATGCTAGGCTCAGAAACTAGAAAGCCAGCGCATTTTGGATGATGTTGTGTCTCCAAGTAATTTATAAAAGAATCAATCTGTGAAAATTTAAAATAAAATGTATGAGATACAGCTTTGTAATGCACTATTTTAAAAAAAATGATGCAGTAAAATTATCAATATTATTCACAAGGTATAGGAAACATATAAGTTTGATGTTTAAAAATAGCACCATAATGCTTTAAGTATTAGATAAAAGTAGACTTACCAGAGCATATGGGAAAGAACCATATATTGTTTCTATATCATCGATGCCATAATCTATGTTATCAATTATGTCTATTTCAGCGGTCTTCATATTGAAACAGATTACATAGAAATGGTTTGATGAATCTTTCGATATCTTTATTGCAGGAAAGAATACCTGTAGATATTTTTGTTATCATTAATCAACTTCATTCTATAGAACATCACAATTATATCATTTTATTCTCATAATTAATCTACTTACCAAATGAACATCGTTAAAATTCTTCCGTTTTGCTTCAGTTAAAACCAAACGAATATTTTGATCAAAAACTTGCATTCTTTCTTCAATAGTCTTCCCCGAATCAACAGTGTAATTAGACTGTTTTTAGTAAATGCAAAACATTATGTATATCATAATGTAAAACGTTACATATAAAAAAAAAATTATATAATTGAATTACTTACAAGCATTCCTGTATGACAATATACATTTCCATCGTCTGATAGCTTGTCTCTGTGTTGTTCCTCGTGATTTTAAACAATAGACCATAAGTCTAATATGAGTGAAGCAATTTCTATTTCAGGGTACAGGCTCAAGAAAAAAACACCTTCAACTCCAACTCTTTTATTCATCTTGAAAATATTCTCACTGTACAATATTTCAGACAAGGTAATATATATAATGCTGTGATACCAAACCTACTGAATCAAACCTACGGAATCATCTAGAATCAGACAAATTAATCAGCGAATCTAGATGGTTTGTATGTTTACTTTTTTTATTAATGCTCATATGAATGATTTATTTTAGTTATTGGTCAATGTTTAGATATTGTTCAAATTTTGTTTTAAATTTGATTTTTTATGTTTGATAAACAATGCTATGTGTTAAAAATGCAATATAATGCTCTAGATTTACACTTAAGTTCATATTTAAGATTAAATAAATAACTAACTGGTCTTAAGTTTTAATTAATGCTATGTGTTAAATATAAACTATAATTCTCTAGAATTAGAATTAAGTTCATATAATGCTATGTGTTAAGAATGCACTATAATGCTCTAGAATTAGATTTAAGTTTCATATTTTAAGTTCATATAAGGCTATGTGTTAAAAATGCATTATAATGTTCTAAAATAAGACTTAAGTTCATATAATTCTATAGGTTAGCTGTTGATCAAAGTTTGTTTTAAAAGTGACTTTTTATGCTTCAAAAATAACTACTATGTGATATAATTTAAATATAATTGATGCAGTAAATATATTATATTGATGCTTCAAAAAGTTTCTTAATAACTACTATGTGATATAATTTAAATATAATTGATGCAGTAAATATATAATATTGATGCTTCAAAAAGTTTCTAAAATAAGACTTAAGTTCATATAATTCTACAGGTTAGCTGTTGATCAAAGTTTGTTTTAAAAGTGACTTTTTATGCTTCAAAAATAACTACTATGTGATATAATTTAAATATAATTGATGAAGTAAATATATAATATTGATGCTTCAAAAAGTTTCTTAATAACTACTATGTGATATAATTTAAATATAATTGATGCAGTAAATATATAATATTGATGCTTCAAAAAGTTTCTAAAATAAGACTTAAGTTCATATAATTCTATAGGTTAGCTGTTGATCAAAGTTTGTTTTAAAAGTGACTTTTTATGCTTCAAAAATAACTACTATGTGATATAATTTAAATATAATTGATGTAGTAAATATATAATATTGATGCTGTGAAAAAAAATATGTTATGTAATTATTAAGAACTTACCATTCAGGTGTCTTATTACCCCATATGTATTCAGCAATCTTCTTTCCATCTTCTGATAGTGGTTGGCCCAATATTATTTTCCGTTGATAATATGGAGACACTAAAGAAGGAGGCAGCTTTACTTGACGTTTATCGTTTTCCATATCAATTGGTGGAGCAATACAGCTAATTGGTGATGCATGCATAATCATTTTTCTTGTTACAGGCTCAGGCTTATCTTTTTCTATCTTATTTCTTTCAGCAATTAACAGATCTCCTTCTTTGTTGCCTTTATCTTCATCATTTGATTTTTCATTCATGCGTTGCAACTTTCCGACATTCTTTTTCATTAATTTATCCCTTATATCATCAAAAGTTGTTTTGTTTCCTTCAGTTCGTAGTTGACCAGATATCGGAATCTCTTTATATTCTTCATGTTGTTCAGCAACAAACAATGGTGTTTTACCTTTAACCTCTCTTGCGTTGTTTTTCGGTAACCGCAATTTCATACTATGTAAACTTTTTATAATTCCCTTTTTCTGAATCTGGAGACATTTTGGTGGCTCGGCAATTAAGAAACTTTTTGACACACTCTCTTCTGATTCAGCTAAGAAAGGTAGTTTCGAAACGGAGTAGTCAAAATACTCTTTGTTCACTTCTTCAATTGAAGGAAAATCGGTCATTAAACTCTTGATATTTTCCATTCCAATTGTAGGAAAGCCAGCTTCTTTGAGATTTTTAGAACCTGTTATTAAAAGAAGAAATTAAACAACAGTTTTTTTGGAAAAAAATAGAATAACTTGTTTTACTACAGCATAGTTACTTCTTACTGCATCATAGTGTTTTTTTATCTAGTCATGCATTATAGTTAAACAGTGCATTACTAGTTTTAAATCACTATGATGCAGTGAAATTAATAATCAATATAAGACACTGTTTGTTTTTCATTTACTTTCATATGCTCCTAGGTTTTCATCTGGTAATTCAACATCTTGCATTCCACCTTCAGTGTCAAGTTCCATCTCTGCTTCTTCACTATCAACTTCCATCTCTTCTTCTTCACTTTCAAACAATAGCGTTTGCGATTGATTTTCAAGAAATGAATCGTCATAAATGACAATAGATCTCTCGTTGACATCTTTATCGCACACTTCAGAACATATTTCAGCATTTAAACAATCTGTTATTACAGAAAATCAAATTAAAAAAAGAAAATAGCTGATTTAATATATTCTTTATAATCTAGTTTGCACTCTTTAGTTAAGTAGTATATCATAGAATATAATTCTATTTAGTTTATAAACATTATGATGCGATGAAATTGTTGCATAAAATGTAGTTATTACATATTACTTAAATATGTAATTAGATTAGAATATACTACAGACATTCAAGTTTTAAAGGTGTTCTAGTTATATTACAGACATTCAATATCCGAAACATACGATATAAGATAAAATATTAGTAGAAACCAGAGAAGTGTCATTGTTCATTTACTTTTAGAGGTTTTTCCTGCTTTAGTGGGCGATGCTTCTCCTTCTTTTCCTTTTGCTGTTTTTTTAGGGGCAATAGGTGGTTTATTTTTTCCCCCTTTAGCAGGTGATGCTGTTGCTGCTTTATCTTTGATTATTGACCTTGTCCGCCTTTCATATTCTGGTGTTGAGTGTGGCGTAGAATTCCCTTCATCCGTTGTTACAGGCTCAGCATTACCAGATTCATTGGCGTCTATACCTTCATTCATTCCAACTTCCACATTCCCAACAGGCGCATTAATATTTGTCTCATCGGCGTCGTCACCTTCATTCATACCTTCTTCTACAGATTCATTCAAACCAACTTCATCCAATACATTATCTCTATCTGCATCAGTCTTATCTTGATGATTCAAAGGATCATCATCGTTATACATTCTCTTTAGGAATGTATTTCTTTTTTGAACAATCTCCTTGAAGTCATCGTCAACTGGGTATTCATTCAATGCTATTTTTAGCTTCGCGTCATGATCTTCAAACATTTGAATAAGCTTTATGAGCTTATGATTCAAGAAAACCTTCATATCCTGTGTGTTTTGAAAAAAACAAATTTAGTAAAACATAACTTTGATGCATTAAACTTTTTAACATATTTTAAATTATATATGTTTGTATAATTTTGAGAAATATAATATAATATATAATTCAATAATATATATATATATATATATATAAGCTATGATATGTTGAAATTTTAATCTTTATTGCAGTAAGATATGCTATTTTTAGGATTACAAACATTTCTATAAGTTTTATGAGGTTATCATTTTAGAAATCCTTCATATCCTGTTTGTTTTTCAAAAAAAAAAGATAAATTGTTAGCTAAAGATAACTTTGATGCATTAAACTTTTTCTTTTTTTTTAAAAAAAAAATATTTATATAGATAAAAAATGAGTTTGATGCATTAAACTTTTTAACTTTTATTCAGTAAAAATATGATGATTTATTTTTTGCAAAATAGTCTATGTTAACTAAAATTTAACTTTGATTCATTAAAATTTCTAAACTAATGCATCAAGATATGGAACTTATATTTTAACTTAATAATACAAAAGCGACTTGATGATTACCTGACTAGTTTTTTCTTTGAACTGTTGTAGATTCTCTTCTCGGCTAGTACTTCCACCCTCTGTTAACACAATGATCATTCCTAATATTAGAAATCATCATATGATTCCATATATCTATATTTTTTTAATATAAGATTATAACTTACCTGGTAGATTATTTTGTTCTTTCCTTTTCTTCAATTTGATCTTTGGTGGTTGAATATATTCAAATTCTTTGAATATAGGAAGTTTACCAAAGCCTCCACTCCTTATTTCTTGTGCTTGTCTTTTTTTTAGCAAGTCTGTACTCCAACCTTTGAATACAGGTGATGTTCTTTCCACTTTTAGATCAGGCGAATCTGTTGAACTGCAGTATATAAGCTAAAAAATAAAAAATATATATTAGCATTATATTTCAAAATTTATTGCATCATATTTAAGAAATAATACATTATTAGTTATTGCTGTAAAAAAACATACCGCCAATACTATTGTGGAAGCAGCAAACGTTTTTCCTGGTTCCCAATCCTGGATCTCTGATCGAATACAGTCAAAAATATACTCGCACCAATCATATTGTTGAAATTCTTCCATTCGTTTTACCGATGGTATGAATCTTTGATTTGCAGTGCCATCTTTGTTCCCTTCAGCTAGACAAGAGAAGAAAATAACCAAAAAGCCGACTTGGAAAGACCAATCTGTTTCGGTCAATCTAGCAACATGATCTTCAAGAAACGAAATATTTATCCTGTCTGCATCCTCTCCTGCAAAGGGTGTTGTTGCTCTCCAATCTGTAGTTGTCTTATCTTCAGACGTTGTGCTAGGTAGAGAGATAACTTTCTTTTCACCCATTGGAACACCCAAAATGTCATAAATTAATTCCTTGGTTACTTTAATTCTTCTTTCATCCTCCATCTTTATAGTGTCCGTTTCAAGATCATAGTTTTGTACAATCCAAAATGTCATCTTGGTTGGCACCGACATATACTCAAAATTATTGATGAAATGTCCCAAACCCATTTCTTCTATAACCTTAAGCTGTCTTGTTGTGCATGCTTTTAACAAAAGATTCAAATGACGCACTGACATTCTTGGGACGATATGGGGAAATAATGCTTTGCCTTTTTTAGAAACTTTTTTTTCAGCATCTTCTTTTCCATCCACATTCTGTACCACTTTCTTCGATTTAATCCTCCGAATTCTCATCATCTTACCTTTTTCAGCTACCTTCTCTACAACTTCCTTTCCTATCACAGCAGTTGGAGCATCTGTCTTTGATGTCTCAACATTTTCTGATTGAAATTGTTCAGCATCGTCAACTACCTCAGTTGAAACTGTAATATTTACTGCTTTGCCTTTTTTAGCAATTTCTTTTTCAGCAACTTCTTTTTCAGCTACCTTCTCTACCACTTTCTTCCCATTAATCCTCCGATTTTTCATCATCTTACCTTTTTCAGCTACCTTCTCTACCACTACCTTCTCTACCACAGCAGTTGGAGCATATGTCTTTGATGTATAAACATTGTCTGATTGAATTTGTTCAGCATCGACAAGTACCTCAGCTGAATCTGGAATATCAACTGCTGCAACCTTTTTCTTTTTTTTGTTTTGGCTTCTTCCTTCATCAGTTGGGATGTCATCAGCAGCTGCTCTTTTACCAGTAACTTTGTTTTTAGCACATATTTTTTTTCGTTTGGAAGATACTTCATTTGTATTAAATCCCTCTGGTTCTGAGAGTCTTTCATTGCTTTTACCTGTAAATAATTAACAATGTTATCCAACTTTTAAGAATTTAATGAATCATTACACGTCCAATTCATATATTGATACAGTAAAATATTAATACATCGCAGTGATTTTCAAACATTAAAAGTCACATTTAATCAAATATTGGACAACAGCCAACCTTAATAATGCATACAAACGTAACTCGGAATATAAAGCATTAGATTGCAAATTTTAACACATGACACTGATTTTTAAGCATATAAACAATCATTTATACAAAATTTGAACAATATCTATCCTAAATCATTCATATACAACATTAGAGTACAAATTTTAACACATCGCAGTGATTTTCAAGCATGATAACTCACATTTAATCATACTTTAGACAATGGCTAACATAAACCATTCAAATGAACCTAAATCACATTCTAGAGCATTAGAGTATAATTTTAATCACATCAAACTGATTTTCAAGCATATATACAATCACTTTACCAATATTTATGAACAATTTGTAACCTAATTCATTCATATGTACCTAACTAGGATTTTAGAGAATTAGAGTGCAAATTTTAACACATCAGAGTGATTTTCAAGTATGAAATCTCACATTTTTTTTTTTTTTGGGTAAAAGGGAATTTATACCCCGGTAAAATGCATTACTCCAAAAAAACGTTGAAGTACAACGGATGAGGGTGAAATCCCTCATCTCAGCCCGTTACATAGGCACAAACAAAAAGCATATAAATGCTACTTTCCTTTTCATACTATAAGATCGACATGCCGATCCTATGTAAACAGAAATTAAAACTACTTCCTACCACGATTTTTAAGATTAAAATCAAATTGATCACAAAATTCTTGAAACTGTCCCGGATATTCTGCAATTTGATCATCATAACCATCATAATTATAGGGAATATCTTCCTTCAATCTAGGCTTCAACATTCCCTCATCGTGTGGGAAATCAACATCTTCATCTGAATCTGAGGGATTAAGTACCTCATTAGATGAACTAGGGTAACCAAATGAACTAGTACCCCCATAATCCGTGTGCACCACAGATGATTTAGAACTCAAAACAGCACCATCACGGTGCTTACATTTCTCATCCTTTACACCTTCCTTAGAATTACAACTATCCTGACCAGAATCAGTATTAACATCAAGTACCTTATCTTCCTCCCTAAGTTTGTCGACAAAATCTTTGTTCGACTTAGCCTTAGAATCCGAAGGAAAAGTTTTGTTAGTTGCAACCTTAGAGGACTTACCATTAGAACCAACAGCCTGAGTCTTCTTCTCAATAGCACGATACACAAAATTGGCTTTAGGTTTCGTAAGTTGAATACCTTTAATATGACGTTTAATGCCAGCCTTTGTATCATTTCCCTTCCTACTTGCATCTCTAACAGGTTTATTAATCAGCTTAACAGCTGATTTCGCCTTATGCTTAGGACACTCAGCCCCCACATGGTCAAAGATTTTGCAGAATGCACATCGTGGTGGCTGCCATTCGTATACAATATCCACAGTAGCCATTATGTGTCCTTCCCCATGTACAAGTGGAATCTCCACATCAACCGAATGAACAAGAGGAAATTCAGCTGATACTTCCACAAGCGCTCTTGCATAGCTACTACGCCCCCACGAATGAAGACATAAATTACTAGTATGAGCATCAAATCTCATAAGCTTACCAACCTTCGCAGTAATCAACTCAAGCCCCACCTTCGAATAAGCTACTATAGGAACATTAATCATTTTCACCCATAAAGGAAGCGCATAAACCATCTCCTTCTTAAGTAGCATGTCCGGTTTCCAAATATCCAGCAATAATGGGACTTGTTTAATATGCCAAGGACCACCCTTAACAACCTTTTCCATACCTGAACTAGACTCGAATTGAAAAAGAAAAAACCCATCATACATCTTAACGCGCTTCAATCCGTACTTAGCCCATGCATACTTGACATAATTTTCAACTAACGGAAAGGCCAAACGTTTACCTACAAAGTAGCCATACAACGTATCCACGAATCGTTCACTTATTTCCATCATTGCTTCCTTTGGCAAAGAAACAACAGCAGCCATTCTCGCATTATTAACGTGAACCTTATGCACGTGGGCCCCCTCCTTAGAACTAGTCGGCTTGACACCAATCAATTCTGTCATAACATCTATACCCTTACTCGACTGATGAACGTCCAAAGTCTCTAAAGTCGATGATGATGCATCGTTTTGAGGTTTAGAAACCTCAAATGTATCCTTAGTAACCACCAATCGATCATCTCCCTTGTCACCAACTGTATCCGTAAAACGGACACATCTACGGGTAATCAACGGTTTTCCATCTTTGCCCAATATTCTACCATCAATACTCTTAATTTTACTGGCAAGTTGACTGAACCCTGACCCCGACTTCTTCGAATCAGTATTCTGATTCATTGCCCTGGTTTTCTTATTCAGAAAGCCTTGTTCCATCTCTACGTAACCCACTTCCCAACCACTACACGCAGCAATACCACTGGTATAGAAAAAACCCTAAAAAAAGGATTTTAATAATAAGTACAACCAGACCCAAACGCCACACTCGATCCCAAAACTAGATTTAGGAAACGATTTGGGTAATGTAGGACACAGAATAATCCCTACACAAGAGGATTATAAAAAAACCAGATGATTTCAAATGATAATAATTGAAACAGCCGACACCAAACCCTAGATACCAATCACAAAACCCTAATCTAAATTCAAACCCCAATCCCCAAATCGTCAGTAACAATAAACCCTAGAATACAAAAAACCAACGAAGTGATCAGTTTTGTTTCTAGAGATTACGTGACCAGACAATAGAAAGATGAGATACGAAATAGAAAGAGAATGGAAGGACGGAAATAAGATAGGTGACGGCTGGAAATCACCTAGTGTAGAGAGAAAAAAATTAGGGTTATGAAATCTCACATTTAATCATACTTTAGAGAATGGCTAAGTAAAATCATTCATATGAATCTAACTAGTATTTTAGAGCATGAGAGTTCAAATTTTAACACATTATAGTGTTTTTCAAGCATCATTTAATCATAATTTAGGCAACAGCTAACCTAAATCATTCATATCATCATAACTTGGCTTTTAGAGCATTAGATTGCAAATTTTAACACATCACAGTGATTTTCAAGTATGAAATCTCACATTTAATCATACTTTAGACAACGGCTAACTTAAGTCATTCATATGAATCTAACTAGCATTTTTAGAGCATTAGAGTTCAAATTTAACACATTATAGTGTTTTTCAAGCATGAAAACTAACATTTAATCATAATTTAGGCAACAGCTAACCTAAATCATTCATATCATCATAACTTGGCTTTTAGAGCATTAGATTGCAAATTTTAACACATCACAGTGATTTTCAAGTATGAAATCTCACATTTAATCATACTTTAGACAACGGCTAACTTAAGTCATTCATATGAATCTAAGTAGCATTTTAGAGCATTAGAGTTCAAATTTTAACACATTATAGTGTTTTTCAAGCATGATAACTCACATTTAATCATACTTTAGACAATGGCTAACATAAACCATTCACATGAACCTAAATCACATTCTAGAGCATTAGAGTATAATTTTAATCACATCAAACTGATTTTCAAGCATATAAACAATCATTTTATCAATATTTATGAACAATTTGTAACCTAATTCATTCATATGAATCTAACTAGTATTTTAGAGCATGAGAGTTCAAATTTTAACACATTATAGTGTTTTTCAAGCATCATTTAATCATAATTTAGGCAACAGCTAACCTAAATCATTCATATCATCATAACTTGGCTTTTAGAGCATTAGATTGCAAATTTTAACACATCACAGTGATTTTCAAGTATGAAATCTCACATTTAATCATACTTTAGACAACGGCTAACTTAAGTCATTCATATGAATCTAACTAGCATTTTTAGAGCATTAGAGTTCAAATTTAACACATTATAGTGTTTTTCAAGCATGAAAACTAACATTTAATCATAATTTAGGCAACAGCTAACCTAAATCC
Organism: Glebionis coronaria; assembly: GCA_025667525.1. NCBI lineage: Eukaryota > Viridiplantae > Streptophyta > Magnoliopsida > Asterales > Asteraceae > Glebionis > Glebionis coronaria. Next base: position 341,925,284 of record CM046877.1, read on the forward strand.
TTCATATCATCATAACTTGGCTTTTAGAGCATTAGATTGCAAATTTTAACACATCACAGTGATTTTCAAGTATGAAATCTCACATTTAATCATACTTTAGACAACGGCTAACTTAAGTCATTCATATGAATCTAAGTAGCATTTTAGAGCATTAGAGTTCAAATTTTAACACATTATAGTGTTTTTCAAGCATGATAACTCACATTTAATCATACTTTAGACAATGGCTAACATAAACCATTCACATGAACCTAAATCACATTCTAGAGCATTAGAGTATAATTTTAATCACATCAAACTGATTTTCAAGCATATAAACAATCATTTTATCAATATTTATGAACAATTTGTAACCTAATTCATTCATATGAATCTAACTAGTATTTTAGAGCATGAGAGTTCAAATTTTAACACATTATAGTGTTTTTCAAGCATCATTTAATCATAATTTAGGCAACAGCTAACCTAAATCATTCATATCAACATAACTTGGATTTTACAGCATTAGAGTGCAAGTTTTAACACATCATAGTGATTTTCAAGTATGAAATCTCACATTTAATCATACTTTAGATAACGGCTAACTTAAATCATTCATTCGAATCTAACTAGCATTTTAGAGCATTAGACTTCAAATTTTAACACATTATAGTGTTTTACAAGCATGATAACTAACATTTAATCATACTTTAGACAATGGCTAACATAAACTATTCAAATGAACCTAAATCACATTCTAGAGCATTAGAGTATAATTTTAATCACATCAAACTGATTTTCAAGCATATAAACAATCATTTATACAAAATATTTACAATATGTAACCTAATTCATTCATATGAATCTAACTAGCATTTTAGAGCATTATGGTTCAAATTTTAACACATTATAGTGTTTTTCAAGCATGAAAACTCACATTTAATCATACTTTAGACAAAGGTTAACATAAACCATTCATATGAACATAAATCACATTCTAGAGCATTAGAGTATAAATTTAATCACATCAAACTGATTTTAAAGCATATAAACAATCATTTATACAAAATATTTACAATGTGTAACCTAATTCATTATTATCAACCTAACTCGGATTTTAGAGCATTACAGTACAAATTTTAACAAATTTCAGTTATATTCAAGCATGAAAACTCAAATTTAACACATCGCATTGAAATAAAGATGTAGAATAAATCACTTACTGCTTGATATAGTTATAGATTTTTCCGGCGACCTTTTTTTACCGTTTCCATAATCTACTCTTTGTTTTATCATCAGCCTAACACTTTTCCTATTTTCTAGATAGATGAAATGATAGTTGGTATCAGATTGTTGTAAACATAAATAATATCGAAAATAAATATATAGAGGTATTAATTTGCTTACGAGGAGGAGTAAAGGATTTCAGATTCTTATTCACCATCTTTTTGGATTGATGCATTTCAAATTTTATGCATCGATCTGGTTTTGATCTTGTTTTGATCTACTGTATGTAAACTTGGGGAGAGAGAAATATTGGGAGATATTTTTAGTAAGTGATGAATTTAAGAGATACGTGGCTGTTTATTCACCATAAATGAGACCCTCTCGGATTGTTATTTACTAGTTTGTCCCTAAAGTTTGTAATATATACCAAATCAATATACAATTTTAATAGATTTTTCCAAATCAATATTTAATTTTAACAGATTAATACGTAGGTGGTCGTTTATTCATTATAAATGAGACATTCTAGAAAGGTTATAACTAATATTTACCAAATCAATATACAACTTTATCATATTTTACCAAATCAATATACAACTTTATCATACTTTAGCAAATCAATATATAAATTTATCATATTTTATCAAATCAATATACCATTATAACAGATTTCTTTAAAAAAATATTAAATATAAAGGTATAATGTTTAAAAATCTTCTAATTTTCATTAGAAGTTTACCAAATCATAAAGGTTAATTACTGCATTACAGGAGAGGATAACCAAAATAAATATTAGGTAAATAGAGTGGCATTTACAATGTACTTAGGCCAAGCTGAAATAAAATTACAATAGAAACAAACTTTATGTTTTGGGTTAACTTTACATAATACAATTCTTCAAAAGTTTATACATAATTTCATTAAACTTCATCCAAGGACTTCCTTCTTTATTCTTGCTTCAAACTTTCTCATGAGCCCAATATTAACTTTCACATTGAAACCACTTATAATCTTTTGTTTCTTTTGTTGCTTCTTCCAATGTTGGTCCGCCGCTTTGATTAACTCATTTCTCCAAAGGTTACAAGGCAACAGCAGAATCTTTGCTAAGTACTTTGCTCTGAGAGTGTGAATAGTTGATTTTTGATTTCTATTTTCATCTGGCAATGTCATCAACCATATTTCTTTACCGACGTACATCTCCATATGCCTCATAGCAAATAGACCACAGTCGACAGCATTTTTTTTGTCCTCCAAGACATCTTCAAGACTCTTGGGACGGCCTTCATGAATGCAGCATGTTTTTGATGATTTACACTTTCTAGGTAAGCAATGAATAATTTGATCTGTGAAAAAATACAAGATTGCTGTTAATGCTGTAAAATAATATGTAATGCAATAAAAAAAAATTACCTGTTATATCTAAAAAAAATAATTTATAACAAAATTTTGAAGGTTATAAAAAACTAATAATTTATAAAAAACTAGTATTTATTAATACATAGCTATATAGCCAAATGAGATTCATAAATCAAAAAATTACCATTGTCATGGCATAAGGGCCATATCTGTCATCAAGATCCACAGAATCATCATCAAGGTTGTCCATGATTTCTATTTCAGCAGATATCATATTGAAGCATAATAAGTAGTAATGGTTTACAACACCTATCATCTGAATGCAAGGAATCATAACCTGTAGATAATTCAATAAAAAATTATTAACTAAAACATAGTAATGCTGTAAAAATTTAACTGTAATGCTGTAAATAATTTTTAAATAGTATTAGTAATAGATGTTATTTATGACTTACCATACTAATGTTATCCAAATTTGTTTTCTTTGAATTCTGTAAAACAGATTCAAAGTTATCATCAAAAACTTTTCTCAGGTGTTCTTCATCCACTTTCTGTTCAACCAGAACGGGAGGCTGTATATAATCACAAAAAAAATATAAAATATTTCAACCTATAGAAATACAATTTTTTAAGTATATATATAGACTAAAAAACTCACCAGCATTCCTGTACTGCAGTACAAATTTGAGTTAAATGAGGCGCTCGATTGGAATGTCTCCTCATACGCCAGAACAAGACTCCATAAGTCAAGAATATTTGATGAAATTAGGATGTTTGGATAAAGACTCAAGAACCATATACATTCAATTATTACGCCCAATCCACTGAATATAAATTCCCTGCGCATTATAAAAATAATTCAGTTTTTTTTTACCAAATCACAAACAAAAAAAAATATATCTATAATATGCAATTCAGTTACTTTATTAAAGGTTAATGCAGTAAAAACTAACCCTTCAGGACAACTGCCACTCCATACGTATTCTATAACCTTTATTTCATCTTCAGTAAATGGTATGTCTGGATGAATTTTCCTCTCGTGATATGCTGACAACTTTTCACTTGAGTCTATTCTATAAACCGCATCTTCTAATACTTCAGCGCCTCTTTTCATACTTCTGATAGGCTTTTTAAAATCACTTTCATTTGAGGGTTCTGGAACTGCAATACTAACCACTCTCTCTTTGCCTTTTTCTGAATTCTTATCTGTAACACTACTTGTGATCATTGGCGCCTTAGTGTCTGTGTTTTGGAATGCATTAACAAGTATTGAAGCCATTCCAGCAATTTCAAGAATTTCAGTTGCTTCAGCCACTTCATTAGCTTCAACAGATGTTTTTGGAGGCAATTCAGCAACTTCATGAGCTTCAACACTTTTTTCTATGGCACTTGTATTTCCTTCATCCATTTTTCTTGCCTCAAAACGTCCTTCATTGTTTCGTACTAGGCTTAATTTCATATTTCTTGATCTAGGACGAAAGGAAGGAGTGTTGAGATTTTGAAAAACATCTGGGGTAAAAGTCCAAACATTATCGGTCATATTGTCAACCAAATCAAATGCATCCAACCCTGGTTGTCCTACATCAAAATCAACAACTTTAGCACGCATGATACCCAAATCATCTACAACATCAATCTTTCTTCGTTTGTTGATTTGATATCCTTTTTCGTCTTCCTTCGTTTGTGATAAAGGTTCTATTGTGGGAAGTCTAGTGTTTAGATAACTCAACAAACTTTCATCACTATCTTCTGAAGGTTCTACGACAAAAGCTATCCGAGCATTTTTATCAGTTTCATTTGAAGATTGTGTTTCTGGAGGAGTTGACTGAGTGAAATTAGTATAATCAAATGGTACAATGCCCATATTTTGCCCTGCAATCAGATTTTAAGGCCCCTCTCCAGCATTTTTACAATCATGCTCATCTTTCTTTTCCGCATTTACATCGTCATCACCTTTTTTATTCTTTTTTTGATCATCGCCATTATCTGCATATTTTTACATTGTTAGAATTTTTAAATTGCAAACCTTACCAAATTAACGTAATAATGTTATAGCATTGTAGTTATATTATTACCAAAAAATTTTTTAGTAGAACATAGAAAAATATAATTTGAATGTTATAGACATACCATCATGTTGATCCTCAACATTTCCTTTTTTTGCATCATCATGTTGATCATCAACATTTGCCTTTACTGCATCATTATCATCATCTAATGCATCATCATCGTCATCTTCTTCGTCATCATCTAATCCATCATCATTGTCAGTTTCGTCATCAATATCTTCATCCTCATCTCCATTCCCGTCTTCGCTACCATCAATTTCATCATCCTCATCTCCATTCCCCTTTTCACTATCATCATTTTCATCTTCCATATCACCTTGCTTATGCTTATAATAAACCATGAAAACCTTATTTCTATCATTTACAAGTTTTTTTAACCTTTTGGACTCGGGATAGTATCTAAAAGCAAGATCCAATTTTCTATCAGAATCTTCCATCAGCTTAATTGCTTGCTGTAGATTACCTTTTACAGTATTGCACATTCCCTATAATATAAAAAATCATTTAAAGTTTAATGCATTAAATTGTATTTTTGCCAAATCACTTTCATAACTTTTAATAAATAACATCATAACTATCATTTTCAAACAACCGAGTTCTCAATCCTCATTACAAAGAAGGAGTCTTCCCAATATAGGAAATCAAAAGGCTCCCACTAGGTTTTCGAGCTTGTTCCTAGTGAGCCACATGCATCAAATATTTTTTGATTGTGTGAGCCTTAAGACCGGAAAATTTACTGAATTTTAGTTAATTTTTTAACCAAATCATCTTACATAACATATATTTCATTCAAAATTATTACCTTAAAAGTTTTAGATGAAAAATCTTTAGCTTCTTCAAGTTCTTCTTCTGAAAACTCTTCTTCATCTTCTACAACATCAACAAAATAAATTATTATATAATAACAAAATTTCAAGAATATATTTATTTTATATTTTTATGCATACCTGATAAATTCACTAATTTCTTTTTTTTGGTATCTTTCTTCTTTGGCTCAATCCATTCTAAACCATCAACGATTTCTAAACGTCCAAAACCTCCTTTCTTAAGTTCAAGAGATTCTCTAGCTTTCATCAATTGATGATTCCATGCTTTGAATGCAGGGACTGTTTTGTTCGACCTTTACCTTTTTACACACAGTTGAATTGCAATACACAAGCTGCACAAAAAAAATATTTTTTAGTAGTTAGCTGTTGAAAATTTATGTAAAATTTAATAAACTAAAAAGTAAATTTTTACAGCAGTTTAAGTAAAATTTTTACAGCAGTTAAGACTAAAATTTACAGCATTTAAGTTTAAATTAGTACTTACTGTGAGTAAAACCAATGGTCCACTGAATGTGCTACTTGAATCAAAACTGGTGCATTCCCTCACCAAACATTCTAATACATATGAGCACCAATCCATTTTTTCAATCCTATCAGTGTTATTCCCAATAAATGGAATAAGCCTCTCATTTATCGTTCCATCTTTGTTACCTTCTCCGATTATTGAGAAGAACAGTGATAGGAAACCAACATCGAATACCCAATTGGCTTTTTCGTATTCAGACAAAAATGATTCCAATTTTGTTACTCCGATTTTTTTATCATTACCGACAATATGCTTCACCTTTCTTCTCCATCTCTGAGTCGTAGGCTCTAATAGATTTTTTTCTTTTAGAGTTTCAACAGGGATATCACCCATTGGTATCCCAAGCATATCATGCACAAGTTGTTTGGTAAACTTTATCTTCCTACCATCTCCCATTCCTAGAGTGCGTGTTTCTGAATCAAAATTGGTAGCTAAAAACAGACCTAAGGTTGATGGGATATAATATATGTTGAAGTTTTCAGGAAAATCACCAAATCCCATTTCTCGAACACGCTTGTCTTGTTGAGGGCTTAAGTTGTTTAGGACCTTTTGGAGATTTCTTGGTGACATTCTGTATTTTATGGTTTCCTGATCAGCCTTTTTTGGCTTCTTTTGTTGAATTGCTTGTGGATAACAAACAATCATATTATCTTTTGTTTTTGCCTTCTTTTTTGACTGAAAAAATACATCAGAATCTTTTCTTAGTGCAAGCCTTTTCCCCTTATCTTCCTTTTTTTCTATCTTATATTTATCGAAAGTATTTTCTTCAAAATCCGAATCACTGTTTTCCGTTGGATTTTTATTTTTTTTCTCATTGGTCTTTTTAACTGATGGAGATATACCTGAAAAAATCACACACTATATTCATTTACAGACAGTCTATATAAATCTTTCATTTGTACCTAACACAGAATCAAGAGCATTAGAATACAAATTTTAACACATCACTCTGATTTTCAAACATATAAATCACATTTAATCAAACTATAAACAACATCTAACAGGAAACATTCATATGTACCTAACTTGGATTCTATAGCATTAGAATACAAATTTTAACACATCATAGTGATTTTTAAGTATGAAATCTCACATTTAATCATACTTTAGACAACGGCTAACTAAAATCATTCATATGAATCTAACTCGTATTTTAGATCATTAGAGTTCAAATTTTAACACATTATAGTGTTTTTCAAGCATGATATCTCACATATAAGCAAACTTTAAACAACATCTAACAGGAAACATTCATAAGAACCTAACTCGGATTTTAGAACATTAGAATACAAATTTTAACACATCATACTGATTTTCAATCATATAAACTTACATTTAATCAAATTTTGAACAACATTAAAACTAAATCATTCAATTATACTTAACTCAGATTTTAGAGCATAAGAGTCAAATTTTTAACACATCGCATTGTTTTTCAGGCATGAAAACTCCCATTTAATCATACTTTAGACAACAGATAACCTAAATTATTCATATCAACATAAGTTGCAATTTGGAGCATTAGAGTACAAAATCTAACACATCATTCTGATTTTCAAACATATAAAGTCTCATTTAATGAAATTATAAAAAACAGTTAATATAAATCATTCATATCAACATAACTTGGATTTTAGAGCATTAGAGTGCAAATTTTAATACATCACAGTGATTTTCAAGTATGAAATCTCACATTTAATCATAGTTTAGACAACGGCTAACTAAAATCATTCAAATGAATCTAACTAGCATTTTAGAGCATTAGAGTTCAAATTTTAATACATTATAGTTTTAATCAAGCATGATATATCACATTTAATCAAACTTTAAACAACAGCTAAAAGAAAACATACATATGAACCTTACTCTGATTTTAGAACATTAGAATATAAATTTTAACACATCGCATTGATTTTCAAACATGAAAACTCCCATTTAATCATACTTTAGACAACAACTAACCTAAATCATTCATATCAAGATAACTTGTATTTTAGAGCATTAGAGTACAAATTTTAACACATCACTCTGATTTTCAAACATATAAACTCACATTTAATGAAACTATAAAAAACAGTTAACATAAATCATTCATATCAATATAACTTGGATTTTGGTGTATTATAGTGCAACTTTTAACACATCACAGTGATTTTCAAGTATGAAATCTCACATTTAATCATACTTTAGACAACGGCTAAGTAAAATCATTCATATGAATCTAACTAGTATTTTAGAGCATGAGAGTTCAAATTTTAACACATTATAGTGTTTTTCAAGCATGATATCTCACATTTAAGCAAACTTTAAACATCATCTAACAGGAAACATTCATAAGAACATAACTCGGATTTTAGAACATTAGAATACAAATTTTAACACATCATACTGATTTTCAAACATATAAACTTACATTTAATCAAATTTTGAACAACATTTAACATAAATCATTCATATGAACCAAATTCTAATTCTAGAGAATTATAGTTAATTTTTAGCACATAACAATGATTTTGAAGCATTAAAAGCCACTTTTAAACAAATTTTAGTATAACATCTAACCTAAATCATTCATATGAACCTTAATCTAATTCTAAAGCATTATAGTGCATTTTTAACACATAGCAGTTATTTTGAAGCTTAAAAAGTCATTTTTAAACAAATTTTGAACAACATCTATCCTAAATCATTTATAAGAACCTTAGTCTAATTCTAAAGCATTATAGTGTATTTTTAACACATATCATTGATTTTGAAGATTAAAAAGTCACTTTTAATCAAATTTTGAACAACATCTATCCTAAATCATTTATATGAAACTTAGTCTAATTCTAAAGCATTATAGTGCATTTTTAACACATAGCAGTGATTTTGAAGCTTAAAAAGTCATTTTTAAACAAATTTTGAACAACATCTATCCTAAATCATTTATATGAACCTTAGTCTAATTCTAAAGCATTATAGAGTATTTTTATCACATATCATTGATTTTGAAGCTTAAAAAGTCAATTTTAATCAAATTCTGAACAACATCTATCCTAAATCATTTATATGAACCTTAGTCTAATTCTAAAGCATTATAGTGCATTTTTAACACATAGCATTGATTTTGAAGCTTAAAAAGTCACTTTTAATCAAATTTTGAACAACATCTAATCTAATCATTCATATGAACTAAAGTCTAATTCTAGTGCATTAAACTGCATTTTTAACAAATAGTATTTATTTTCAAGCATAAAAAGTATCTTTAAACAAACTTTGAACAATAAATTAAAAACTAAAAAATCTATTACCAGACTGAGAAGGCGGAGATAGTCCTATAAAGGTTCGAACCATCTTGATTGCCTGCTTAACTTTCTGATTCAATATGATTCCAGTGTGAAATGCGAGTTTTTTGATCGGATTCACTGTGAGAAGTGTGTGTTTTTGATCGTTTTCACTCCGATAACTGCGTGTTTATGGAGGGTTTCAGTAACGTTACTGTGTGTTTTAATGAGCGGTTTTTATTGTGTGTTTTTGATCGATTTTAACTGCTATATTCTGGGAACTATGTGTTTTTCATCAGTTATGGGCGCGTTTAGTTTTTTTTTTTTCGAGAATTGCCCCTAAAGTTTCTTTTTTTACAAAAATACACCATTTTTTTGTGTCAAAATTAGTGATTTTGATCCAAGGGCTGAGATTTCACCTCATTTGTTTTATTATAAGATTTGTTATATATATATATATATATATATATATATATATATATATATATATATATATATATATATATATATATATATATATATATATATATATATAATCCAAGTTATATATATATATTAAAATAACACCTCAGTCTGGCCTTGTCGGTAACTCGGGAATTCTTCGGCACCGTTATAGTCAAAAGATTTTTAGACATTTTTAGAAAAATGTTTTTAGTTAAAAGATTTTGAAATGTTTTATTCAAAACCTTAGTTTTAAAAGTCTTTCTTTCTCTATAACGAGAGCTCTGGTACCAAACTGTAACACCCCTAAATTTATAGAACTCAATACAGCGGAAGACTCGTTGGTGTTACGAGATAGCACATTACTCACATCATGGACAACGCATAAAAATCGCGTCGTTTAATAATAAAGCATTACCATTCATAAATATCAAAGTTACATAGGTCACAAGTCATATTATTTCATACAATTTTACAAAGAATTTGAATGGAAATTGTTATTTAAGTGCTTATATAATACTATTATACTTTAATTTCCAAAATGTGATTTTTACTTTCATGTTCACCAAAACAGCCATATCTAGAGTTCTATATGGAGATAGAAGCTCAAGTTTTTATGACATAAACTACATGATATGTGCTCCATTTAACTCTTCTATAGCTACTGTTGAATCAGCCTCTAAGTATTTTCTAAAAATCGTCCAAAACAGTGAACTCAGATTTGTACTCTAAACTTGTTTTGATCATATCTCACTCATCATAATGATTCCATTGCATGGCCAACTCTCACATGTGTATGACATCTTATACTTACTTTATATTGATTCTACTTTGCCATTTTATCAGTCTAACATGTGGTTAGTTACTGTTTTTATATAGCCTACCATTTAAGCAAGATTACCCATTTTTACATATAGTTTTTCATCTTTTTACCCATGATTATCAACACCAAATCCCCACATAATATTTTATCATCATATAATCATCATATACATATACAATAGGAAATAAGATACATGATTACATAATCAAAATAACAAGAGGATGGGAAGAACTATCTTTATACCACCATGATGATGTAGGTTGTGATCAAAACATGGATTTTGATGGAGAAACTTGTGATAAACCAAGACCATCTTCAAGACCACCTATCTTAATGAACCTCTTGTGGAGAATCAGCCCCAAGACACCAACAAAACTTCTCCTTGGATGTTAAAACTTGCACCAATCTTCATCTCTTTGAATGGAGATTAACATATGTTAATTATAACAAATGTTTGTGGTTACAATTTTTTATGAATGGGGTGTTTTGTGTGGAATAGTGGACAGCAAGATGAGAGTAAGGGAGAGAGTTTGAGTGGTTTGCATGTTGGATTATGAGAGAATAGTTTGGTTTAGTGGTTTTGTGATGTAGTTGCTTACAATTTAAGCATTAAGCAACAAGTGTCTTGCTTACTTTGTAAGCTTGACACCTAAGGGTGTTGTTTAATAAGCTTTAGCCGTCCATGAGTGGGGGTGGGGCAAAAATGGTTTTGTCTCATCCCCATTTATTTACGGGTACTCCTCGATTCTAGTTTCCTCGATTTGCGTGCCCTCGGATCGTTTTACGAAAAACGTTTTTATGAATTATGAATCAACTGCCCAAAATGAATCTAATAAAAATTGTTTCATCAAAAACGGAGTTCGAAAACGTAAATACGTAATCCTAAGGTTTCCGGTTTAGTCGTAAAGGACGTTAAATTAAAATCGTAAGTCCTAATCTCTTTTTGTAAATTTGTGAGTTTATGAACCAACACAAATTTAAAATCTCAAAATAATATTCACGGACAAATTTATTTTCTGAAATGTCGGACTGTCACCAAAGACGGTGTATGTAAACGTAAGCACGTAACGTTAAATCCTCCGGTTTAGACGTAGTCGACGCTACTTCAAGACGTAAATCCAAATTACTTCCCAAAAATAAGTGAGTTCATATTATAACATTAAAATAATGTTTTTAAATAATACTTGAGAATAAAATATCAACCATAAATTGACGGATTGTCACAGCATTACCCCTAAACAGAATCTTTGTCCTCAAAGATCATCTTACCTTACTACTCGCTTCTTATAGAATTAAAGCCATGTGGGTGTTTCCTCCACATTCGGTCTTTTCTCACAAGTGTAATCCATTACAATACGCGAGTTTCATCAAATATAACTACGGGAATAAGATCAGGCTTAATGTCGACTTACTCTCTCTATCCATGATGTTCATGGGTTTTTGATAAATGCAACTTTTCGCCGATCTAAACTTTATCAAGAAGAATTCAGATTTTCACTTGATAGATATTTTATCAAGTTCGATATACGAAACATAATTCACGCAGCTCTTGAAATCCTAGGGTAGATCCAGCTTATATGCCTTTCTAACCAATCTTTTACATCATCTCAATGGTCCCATACAACGGGGACTTATATCCCATGATCTTCCAGATCATCATTTCATTTTCCATGGTTAAAATTGTTGGCATAACTTCGCTACCCATCTGGCACTTCAAGATCTACATTTCATATTCACATAACTTCTTGCCCACTACCGGCAGTCAATAATCAGATCCTAATTTCAACAATCATTTCAAGTCTCGCTGGTCGAGTATTTTTGTAAGGTTAGGTTTGCCATCATAGGAAACCTTAAACCTAAAAGACATGTCCAACTTACAATGGGTGTATGTCGGGTGTCTTCATCTCAACTCCTGCTTACAGATGCTCTAATATATAAATCTTAACAAGATTCGATCTCGATCCTAACACGATAATTATCAAGGATAATCTCTCCAAAGGAAAACGATTATACGGTTCATTACCAAAGGTCAATCATTCAAACATAAAACAAGACTTCTAGTGTTTTGTATCGTTACTTTACCTCGTCCCTTCGATTTGGGGTAGTAAACAGTACTCTCATCAAGGTTCGTTCCCAATGACTTCTAAGCAAATCTCTAGAAATTCGATGCGAAGCGAGGATCTTAATAGAGATGATCGATACAGGCACACTATGTTTACACAACTCCTTTAAATACAAAGAGACAATTTCTTCATTGAGAATCTATCATTAACAGGAATGATATTAGCAGATTTGGTCAGTCTATCGACGATGACCCAAATCGAATCAAATTCAGATGATGACCTTTGCAATAGTTAGACGTTTACTAATGTATGAGGCAATGTCTGCCTTCATAATGTGTCATCAGTACAACTTCTTCAGATAAAGTGGACGGCAAGATGAGAGCAAGGGAGAGAGTTTGAGTGGTTTGCATGTTGGATTATGAGAGAATAGTTTTGGTTTAGTGGTTTTGTGATGTAGTTGCTTACAATTTAAGCATTAAGCAACAAGTGTATTGCTTACTCTGTAAGCTTGACACCTAAGGGTGTTGTTTAATAAGCTTTAGCCGTCCATGAGTGGGGGTGGGGCAAAAATGGTTTTGTCTCATCCCCATTTATTTACGGGTACTCCTCGATTCTAGTTTCCTCGATTTGCGTGCCCTCGGGTCGTTTTACGAAAAACGTTTTTATGAATTATGAATCAACGACACAAAACGAATCTAATAAAAATTGTTTCATCAAAAACGGAGTTCGAAAACGTAACTACGTAATCCTAAGGTTTCCGGTTTAGTCGTAAAGGACGTTAAATTAAAATCGTAAGTGCTAATCTCTTCTCGTAAATTTGTGAGTTTATGAACCAACACAAATTTAAAATCTCAAAACAATATTCACGGAAAAATTTATTTTCTGAAATGTCGGACTGTCACCAAAGACGATGTATGTAAACGTAAGCACGTAACGTTAAATCTTTCGGTTTAGACGTAGTCGATGCTACTTCAAGACGTAAATCCAAATTACTTCACAAAAATAAGTGAGTTCATATTATAACATTAAAATAATGTTTTTAAATAATACTTGAGAATAAAATATCAACCATAAATTGACGGATTGTCACAGCTTACGTTTACATACACCGTTTTTGGTGACAGTCTGACCTTTCAGGAAATAAATTTATCCGTGATATTATTTTGGGATTTTAAATTTGTGTTGGTTCATAAACTCGCAAATTTACGAGAAGAGATTAGGACTTAAGTTTATAATTTAACGTCCTTTACGACTAAACCGGAAACCATAGGTTTACGTATTTACGTTTTTGAACTCCGTTTTTTATGAGACAATTTTTATTAGATTCGTTTTGTGCCGTTGATTCATAATTCATAAAAACGTTTTTCGTAAAATGACCCGAGGGCACGTAAATCGAGGAAACTAGAATCGAGGAGTACCCGTAATTAAATGGGGATGAGACAAGAATAAACTTGCCCCACCCCACATGGGACGGCCAAGTATAAGCCACGACACATCTCATGTGTCAAGCTTACAAAGTAAGCTAGGACACATGTCCTACTTACTTTACCAAACTAGCAACCTAACAAAACCATTCAAGCTAAACCACTAACCTCATTTCCCACTCATGCAAACCATAAAACTCTCTCATCTCTTTCTCTCTTTAGCCGTCCCAACTCACACAAAACACCCATTTTGATCAAAAGTTAACCATGAAATCATATGTTATTTACACATATGATGAAGCCCTTTTGAAGATCTATTGATTGGTGGTGATTTTAACATCCAAGGAGGAGATTTGTTGGTGTCATAGGGCTGATTTTCCACAAGGAGTTCTTGAAGATTGGTGATCTTGAAGTTGATATTGGTGTACCATAAGTTTTGCCAACAAAAGTCAAGTTTAATCTTAACTTTCATAATCTTGGTGGTAACAAGATCATCCTTCCCATTTCCTTGTTATTTTTGTAAATGTAAATTGTATTTTATTTCTTGATGTATATGTATATGATGATATATGATGATAAAAATATTGTGTGGGGATCATGTGTTGATAAACTTGGTTAAAAAGATTGAAAACTACATGTAAAAGTGGTAAATTCTTGCTTAAATAAGTAGGTTGTATAAAAACAGTAAAGAACCTTATATTAAACTGATAAAATGGCATAGATGAATTAATATACAGTAAGTTATAAGACATTTACACATGTGAGAGTTGGACATACAATGGAATCTTTATAATGAGTGAGATATGATCAAAACAAAATTGAAGTGCAAAGCTGAGTAGTCTGTTTTAGACGGACTGTTAGGGACATTTGGTGATAGATTGAGCAGTAGCTAAATATGAGTTAATTGTAGCACATATCATTTAGTTTATGGTTTCCAAAAATGAGTTTCTATCTCCTTTTAGAACTCAAGATATGGTAAAAATGGTGAAAGTGAAAATAATAATCAAATTTGTGAAATAAAAGTATATAGTATAATATTAGCACTCAAGTAAATATAATATAAAATGTAAACTTAAAACCCACTAACTTATATTTTACATATAAATAAGTATGTACATTAATAAATAAATGAGACATTTTATAAAAATGGCAATTTGATAAGTTTTATAAGTTATAAAACTATAAACATACGTTTTACGCCTTTTCGGCTAAAACCGTAAAATTAACGTTTTCGTCAATTAAAACTTAGACGGTCGAACCAGTCTCATGTAAACTTTTATAACTCATATACTGATGTATAAGTACATATTACAAGTAAAAACCGATAAAACCCGAGCTTTATAACATATGGACATTAATGGGCCAAAATAGCCTTATTGGACTATTAACCCGACAAGTTAGGCTAAATACTAATGGACTTACTCATTGGGCTTAACTCACTTGAGCCAAACATGTAAGCATAAGGCTGATTTTAAAAGTATAAAATGGACTAATATGAGGTAATGGGCTTATAATGGGCTTATTGGGCCTTGACAAGTAAAGAAGTTAAAGTAGTAAAACTAGTATGAAAATTTACCAACACATACCACTATAATGTGTATGAAGAGATAAATTCCCACTTGATCATCATCATACTTATAATATCATCATATATATACATAGCCATTCTTTTTATAAAGTCATTGGACAAGAGTCTAAGACGAGTATTATTTGTCTAGGTTTCCGTGATTGAAGCACGTACCGTACATCCAAATCGCCGATAACCCTCTTTCCCATTCAACATGAGTTCATAGCCTCACACTCCTTTAAATGTTTTATGAAATGTTTTATAAACCCGCGAGGGAGACAACATGTTAGTTTTAATAAAATAGGACACCAGTTGTCCCGATTGTTTGTTTATTGATTTGGACCCGAATGATTATATGACCCGATGAATGATCATATGACCCGATATATGAAATCAAATGGATTATTATTTGTTAGGTTATGTCACTAAAAGTCTCATTACCATGAATTGTGAACTACCGGGATTTGGTAGACGCTTATGCATATAATAGTACTATTTGGGGAAGATCACCTCAGTTCGCGTCTGGACGGTTGATCCCTGTCGTGCCACATTGATTTGTAAGCGAATTTATGTATGAGAAGATTTATATAAGCGTGATTATTATGACGACACGCTGTTTTAGATGGGCAATGAGTTTTGGGTTAGCTACCCGTTGTTTGTTATAGTAAGGTAGCAATGTCATGCGGCTTATAATAATCCAATAACGAAAATACTACTATACGCATTGAATTACAATATGTTGTCTGACTAGCAATACGGGTCTTATTATTGATATTATGTTCGTGTTTTGGTTTTACATAACCATATTCATATAACGGTTTTTATTTTACTCTATACAACGTTATAAAACGTATTGTATGCTCTTTTTATGACATTGGTTCGTATAATGGTTTTGAAGGCAAAAGCCTATAGTATGATTTACAACAAAGATTTATATGAAATTTTTTTGGCTTATTTTATGGCCTACGACAAAGAATTGTACAAAATGATTTTCGGTAATAATTTTATACCGATGATATATTAATGGATTTCATTAAACTCTATGAATTCACTCGGCGTTTCACTGACTTTTCTTTTAACATGTTTTATCTCAGGTACTTGAAGGTAATTCATGGGAAGACAACAAGAATTTATGGCCCGCACTTAAATAACAATTTCCATTCAAATGTTTTGTAAAAATTGTATGAAATACTATGACTTGGGACCTATGTAAATTTGATATTCATGAATGGAAAATTCTTTATTATTAAACGACTCGATTTTAATGCGTTGTCTATGATTTGAGTAATGTGCTATCCCGTAACACCAACGACTCTTCTGCTGAACTAAAGTATGAATATTTGGGGGTGTTACAGTTTGGTACCAGAGCTCTCGTTATAGAGAACGAAAGATTTTTAAAACCAAGGTTTTGAATAAAATATTTCAAAATCTTTTAACTATAAACATTTTTCTCAAAATGTCTAAAAATCTTTTGACTATAACGGTGCCGAAGAATTCCCGGGTTACCAACAAGGCCAGACTGAGAAGTGTTAATTTAATATATATATATATATATATATATATATATATATATATATATATATATATATATATATATATATATATATATATATATATATATATATATATATATATATATATATATATATATATATATATATATATATATATATATATATAACTTGGATTATATATATATATGATGTAAATTGATTACATGATTGTTTGATGATTATTTTAATATTTATACGAGGTATTTATACGACGTTGATTGTCACAAGAAACCCTAACTCCCCTAGCAAATTAATCGAAGCTATTTCTGTAGGAAATTCTAAGCTATTCTAGATCTAAACCAAGTTGTGGATATTTATGATCCCAACAAAATGGTTGATATTCGTAGAAATGTTGGTATTAGTTGATTATGATATTGAAGAAGAATTGGCGAGATTAAATCTGATATCGATGTCATCACGATCTTTCCTTATAGAGTGGAGTTTGACAAAACCTTACCACCTAGAAAGGTGTCATCTGATCGGTGTCACCCAATTCATAATTTTAAGAATCGAAAGGGGGAATGTTGCACTTGAGGCTGTCATTGGAACCATTACCCAAAAGCCTCAGGCCAATAGTACCTTTCCGGGAAGTCTAATTGAATGTGAGAGTCATTTAATACTAATGACTCATTTGATAACTATTGATGAAGGAGCTATAGGATTGGAAATTAAGTGTTGATCATATTGAGCTTTTATTGCCCTATCAAGGTCTAAGAATAAGGTTGAAAGTATTGGAGAATGAGGTAGGATATCACATTGAGTATGATTTGGTTGAAACTTGAATGAAGTAAAAATTTAACTTGTATGGGATATGAGATTGATAAGAGGAAGTCGTTAAGTCCTGTGATTGAATTATAAGGTTTTAAGTGATTGTTGATACGTGTTAAGGGTTGTTCCTAGGCCATTGTCCACTATCGAAGATGCCCAATGTCCAAGAAATAAATTGAAGAAATCTTCTTCTGAATTGGGACCGATGGATCTTTCGGGACATGTAGAACACCTAATGACTCTTGTAGATTAGTATTCATTGTAGCATCTTTTAAAAATCCCTAACTTAACTGAGTCATCAGTTGGTAGGATGATTTTTTGGAATTGTATGACATGGCAACACGTAATGTGTTACGGTACAATTTTGACTTGTTTGTGATTAATGAAAAGACTACCTTTGATTGGTAGATCCTACATGTATCGATGTTATCTATCTTTTATTGCTTCATCCTAATGTTCGCATTAGTGATGCAACCGTTGAACAAGTACTCATCTCGATTGAGTTACGTTGTGGATTATTCTTTATGAGTGCCATCGAGGTCATGAACCTCATGATTATTTGGAAAAGCTCATTTCCTATCATATTGTAGTTAGTTCTTGGTGAACAACTTTTCATCACTCTTTTGCAGATCACTCATTGTTTTTATAAGATACAATAGTATCCCTTGAGAAAAATTGAATTTTCATCACCGTAAGGACTATTTAAAGTGATATTTATAAGTAGTCGTTATCGAAATGAAGTTGTTTATGAAACACCTTGGAAAACTTAAATGTTTCCATAACAAAGAACATCTTTGTAAAATTTA
Source organism: Glebionis coronaria (assembly GCA_025667525.1). Taxonomy (NCBI): domain Eukaryota; kingdom Viridiplantae; phylum Streptophyta; class Magnoliopsida; order Asterales; family Asteraceae; genus Glebionis; species Glebionis coronaria. The sequence goes on from CM046877.1 coordinate 341,943,979, forward strand.
TTTTTTATTCTTATTCAAGAATTAAGCTTGAAAATATTTTTATTTTAATCATGATGACAAAGTTTTGACGAACTGAGTATTGCATCGTTAATCCTAAAATTGTATATTGTTGCGCGCCTACATACAATTTGGAAGGGACCATGCAAGGCTGATTAGTAGTCACCATGAAATTATTAATAAACACTAAATTTTCTTTGAAGATTGTGAAATATTAAATTTTATGAGATCTGCAAGAAGTGCAAAAATAGGGACATATTGTTAGGAACACCTACATATGTGCCGGTACCATTTATTTTCTGAATCAAATTTAATCATATGTGGAAATTGTCTTAATTGACGATTGATATCCCCTCCTTGTCCAATTCTCCCGTGGTGAGATTCTTTGAAAAAGTATATGATTACCTAGTGTTGATACCCGACTGGATGTATCGACGTTCCTATCATTTCTTTTGATTAGATTTCATTTGAATGACCTGGGTAACGATCCGAGGAGCTTTCGAATGCGTACCCAATTCATGAAAACGTGGGATATATTCATATTCGTTAATGTTTTTGTTTGTATCTGATTTGAAATTCTCTCGCGTAGATTATGCGTTGACCTTACTCTTTTAAGGCTTGTCATGTCTCCTGATATCCTTGAATTTGTGAAGGATTATGAGTTATTATTAGTCTTTTGAGAAGTTCACACCTTATCAACAGTGAAGAAACTAAAAAGTTGATAGTGCCAGTAGATTGGATTGATTGATTATGACATGACGACATTGTCTTAATTGATGGGAACTCGAGTAGAATTCCCCTAAAAGATAAGATGTTAATTATCAAAAGTGATCTAAATAATTCCCGATGGATGACCATATCCTGCATTTAGACTTGAAATTATACCATGAATGGTTATAAACTGATCATAGATCTTGTAATCTAGAAAGAACTTAAAGTAAATGTATTAAAAGATGTTTCTGTTATCTGAAACTTTAGGAGGTATTTGTTGGTGAATTACCTAGACTTTTTCCATTAAGGCAGGTTGAAATTGGTATTGATTATATTCCCGGTGCTGCACCTGTGGCATGTGCATTGTACGTCAGCACCATCTGAATTAAAAGAATTACCGTACAACTGCGAAAGTTGTCGGAGAAAGCTTTTATTCTACCAAGCTCGTCATCATGAAGAGCTATGGTGTTATCATTCCTTATATTTATTGATTACCGTGAACTATGCAAGAGCGCTTGTGGAAGTATCAGCTGAATTTCCTCTTGTTCATTCGGTTGATGTGGAGATTCCACTTGTACATGGGGAAGGACACATAATGGCTACTGTGGATATTGTATACGAATGGCAGCCACCACGATGTGCATTCTGCAAAATCTTTGACCATGTGGGGGCTGAGTGTCCTAAGCATAAGGCGAAATCAGCTGTTAAGCTGATTAATAAACCTGTTAGAGATGCAAGTAGGAAGGGAAATGATACAAAGGCTGGCATTAAACGTCATATTAAAGGTATTCAACTTACGAAACCTAAAGCCAATTTTGTGTATCGTGCTATTGAGAAGAAGACTCAGGCTGTTGGTTCTAATGGTAAGTCCTCTAAGGTTGCAACTAACAAAACTTTTCCTTCGGATTCTAAGGCTAAGTCGAACAAAGATTTTGTCGACAAACTTAGGGAGGAAGATAAGGTACTTGATGTTAATACTGATTCTGGTCAGGATAGTTGTAATTCTAAGGAAGGTGTAAAGGATGAGAAATGTAAGCACCGTGATGGTGCTGTTTTGAGTTCTAAATCATCTGTGGTGCACACGGATTATGGGGGTACTAGTTCATTTGGTTACCCTAGTTCATCTAATGAGGTACTTAATCCCTCAGATTCAGATGAAGATGTTGATTTCCCACACGATGAGGGAATGTTGAAGCCTAGATTGAAGGAAGATATTCCCTATAATTATGATGGTTATGATGATCAAATTGCAGAATATCCGGGACAGTTTCAAGAATTTTGTGATCAATTTGATTTTAATCTTAAAAATCGTGGTAGGAAGTAGTTTTAATTTCTGTTTACATAGGATCGGCATGTCGATCTTATAGTATGAAAAGGAAAGTAGCATTTATATGCTTTTTGTTTGTGCCTATGTAACGGGCTGAGATGAGGGATTTCACCCTCATCCGTTGTACTTCAACGTTTTTTTGGAGTAATGCATTTTACCGGGGTATAAATTCCCTTTTACCCAAAAAAAAAATACCCAAGATGATAGATTTGTTCGATCATTTACATGGTTCTAGCGTATGTTCTAAAGATTTGATCCACGACATGGCTAACATCAACTTCGCATCCGAGAAAAAGGTTATATATTCCAATCACTACATCCGGGACTCGTAATGAACATTATGAGTTTCATGTTATGTCGTTTGGATTGACCAATGCACATGTAGCGTCCATAATTTTGGAGAACCACGTGTGTAGGCTGTAATTTGACAAATCCATGCTTGTGATCATTAAGGACCATCTGTTTGTTTATAAGAATAGGAATGAGTTAATAATCATTTATAGAATGCCCTGAGCCGGCCGAGTAGTGAAAACCTGTACCTTGAATATTTAACATGTGATGAAAGACTTAATCCTTTACATGATTTGACTGTGTGATTAATAAGATAATGGAATCTATATTGACTTTTCAAAGATTAGAGCCATTAAGGCTTTGGGTTATACCAAAAAGAAAGTGTAAATATGTTTTGACAAATGTTTTATCAAAGGGATTTTTAAGGGATTATTCCCTCATACCCAAATCATTTAACTAAACTCCTTTAGGGGTAAATGTTTGCCTCAATAAGAGGAATTGAGGAAACCGTTTAAACCAAGACTTGGAATTTGAAACGACAATTTTTGCTTTTCAACTAAGAAAATTTTGACCAAAGTATAACCAAAGATTTTTCAAACATTTACGAATCTTATTAATTATTTTCGATAAATCGACAAAAATCGTGTTAATTAAATTCAAATTTATTTTGAACATTTTTATATAATTGGACGAACTGAGAAATTTAGAACTTTTTACGTTTACGTTTCTTAAAATTAAATATTTATTATTTAATTACTTGTAATAATTATCGACGCTTTAGATGTCGGATGGAGCAAAACTGATAAAAAGAATAGTTGAGACGAAACTAAAACTTAGAAAATATGAAGAAAAAATTTCTGAGTAAACTGTGGTCATGATAAATATTTCATCAGGAAAGGTGAAAGTAGATACTGACACATTATATAGAAAAGATAAAGAATCAATTAGGACGTGTTCCTTAGTAATGACTGTGCAAAATAGTTTTCCCGAACAATTTAAAAATAGCTGATGCTTGTAAGAAGGATAATATAGATAATAAAGAGGTTCGCGGCTAATGTGAACCATTAAAAATGAGAGCTGATGGCGTTAAATGTATAAAAGGCCGCTTGTAGTTGCCTAAATATGGAGGATTTCGAGATTTAGTCATGTTGGAATCTCATAAGATTAAGTAATCTATTCATGCCATGTCTGATTTAATGTATCTTTATCTGAAGAAGTTGTACTAATGGAAAATTATGAAGGCAGACATCGCCTCATACATTAGTAAACATTTAACTATTGCAAAGGTCATCATCAGAATTTGATTCGATTTGGGTCATCGTTGACAGAATGACCAAATCTGATAATATCATTGCCATTAATGATAGATTCTGTTAGGAATAAAATGTAGCCAGTACACTTGGACGCTGACAAGAAGAAAACAAGCGTTGATAAGAAGAAAACAAGCGTTGACAGATCAAGCGTTGACAGGAAGAAGTCAAGCGTTGATAGGTTGAAGTCAAGCACTGATAGAAAGATATGGTCTACGCGTATTATGTTTCTAGTTTGTTTCTAGTAAGATAGGATCAACAATGTATTTTCTATATTTATCTTTACCTAGAATAGCTGATACATAGACTCTTGTACAAGGCTTCTTATGTCTATAAAAGAAGACCTTTAGGTTTTGTTTCATATAAGTTTTCATACGTTTAACACTTTCATTGTAAGCAAGTTTGTTCTAATCAATCAAGTGAAAGTTTGTTTACAATTGTTTGTGTGTTCTTGTTTAAGTATTAATTCCGCATAATACTTAAATTGTTTTATAAACAACAAAGTTTCTCTACGTGTTTAACTTGATTTAATCTCGTTTACACAAGCTATAACGATCTAAGTTTGCGATCAACAAGTGGTATCAGAGCTTCTTGAGAAACTTTGATCTAAAGAACACAAGAACCCTAAATTACCAAAAACCCTAATTTTCAAAAAAACCCTAAAAACATCATGTCTACCCCAGAAGGAAACTCCTCCTCCTCCTAAAACCACAACATCAAGATTCCCATGCTAGACCCAAACAATTTTGAGCTGTGGAAGTTTAACTTTGAGAAATATCTACAAATCCATGACTACACTCTATGGGAAATTATTGAATATGGAAACACATTCGATAAGGCTCAAAAGATTGCAGCTACCATTGCTGCAAGAACAGCTATTCAAGGTTCTACTGAAGAGGAACGAAGAGAAAAACCTGATGATGGTAGAGCTGTCTCAACTAAGGATATAGCAAAGAGAAGGGTTGATATGAAAACCCTAAGCATTCTGAAACTCTCTTTGGGACAAGAAAATCAGCACAAATACAGAAGCTATGAGTCTGCAAAAGATCTTTGGGCAGCCTTTGAAGTTGCCTATGGTGGTAATGCTGATACTGTGCAAGAGAAAAAGAAGCAACTCTTGCATGAGTATGCTGTTTTTAAGGCTCAACCTAATGAGAAGCTAAGTAGTGTGAGAAGAAGACTTCTGGACATCACAAGCAAGCTATCCTTCATGGGAACAGTGCTTGGTGATGTTGATATTATCTCCACTTTCCTTAAAAGCCTTGGTGATGCATGAAAGATTGAAGCAAGGTCTATAATTGCTAATAACACTCATAAAAGTTCTACTTTTGATGATGTGTACTATAAACTGAGGCTGATAGAGAATGAAACTCTTTTGGATCATGGAAGCAACTCTACCAATGGTAACATGGCCTTCTTCTCACATAGTGAAGGTTCATACATGCATCCAGTTACTGGATCAACCTGTGTCAACGCTAGATCATATCCTGTCAACGCCTCACATTCAGACGCTGACACATACAATATTGACTCACCAAGAGTTAAGCCTGCTGGTATTGATCTGGATACTGTGTGTGCATGCATTGCTTCATTGCCCAATGGTTCAGTGATTACATATGAGGAACTTGAGCAAATTAGTGATGAGCATTTGGAGGAGATGGACATTAAGTGGAATATGGCTCTTGCAAGTATAAGAGCAAACAGATGGAATAGAAGATTCAAGAAGAAGATGACTTTCAATGCTAAGGACACTGCTGGATTTGATAAATCCAAGGTTGAGTGTTATAAATGTCATCGTATGGGACATTTTATCAGAGAATGCAGATCTCCAAGAAGATCTAATGCTGGAAAACCCTCAAGCCAAATTGTTAAGGCTCAGGATCCCAAGGCCATGGTTGCAATGCAAGAAATTGATGGTGTTGGATGGGATTGGAGCTATTTGGCTAAGGATGAGGAAGAGAATAAAGCTTTGGTTGCTGAGATGGAAGAAGAAGAGCATGCTCACTATGCTCTCATGGCACACTCCTCATCTTCATCAGACAATGAGGTATATGATGATGCTTTTTGTAGTAAGGGTTGTCATTTAAATACTGAAAGACTTAACAAAGAGGTTTTAAGATTGTCAACAGATGTGAGTAATGAAAGATGCAAGTTGTCTAACTATCAACTTGCTCTTACTTAAACTGAAAAAACTGTAGTTGAGTATAAGAAAATGGAGCTTGACCTAAAAGATAAAATCAATATTTTAAAACATGATTTAAATGCTAGTACTGATATTAGAAACATCATGGAGAGGGTCAATGCTGAATTACAGGCTAAGTTAGATGAGGCTATCAAGAATAAGGATAATGCAGATCTTAAAATTCAGAGATTTGATAAAGCCTCACAAACCCTAGGAGAATGTGCTAGTAAACAAAGGGATTCTAGGGATATGGTTGGGATTGGGATGAAAGAGTATGCTGGTGTTCCACCACCAGCTGGGGACTTCTATGGTGTCCAAAGAAAGGACTTATCTTGGACTGGTTTACCAGAACTCCAAGAAGAGGAATTTGTTCCTCCACCAAGAGTCCTTACTCCAGTAGAAGAATATAGGCAGAAGTTGACTGATTTGGACCAATGGAAGAAAGCCAACCCTACCTTGTTTGTCAAGGGTGGCATGCTTAGTGATAGCCCAAATGAGTCTACCCCTATCAAAGTAACAAACCCAATCACTGGCAAGACTGTTGACCTTGGCTCAAACGTTGTTAGAAAACCTAGCATTAAATATGCAGAAATGTATAGAAATACTAGGTCACCAAAAAGCCAAATTAGTGATAATGGAACAGGTTTCTTTTCCTCTAGACCTAGAGCTATGTCTAGAAAAGCCTGGTATACTTGTGGTAGCTTTCCACATTTAGCTTATAAGTGTGTCAACGCTTCCAAGGTCAACGCTGACAAAAAGTCAAACACTGTCAAAACCAAAACTTTTGCTCAGCAAAGTCCACAAGTTGTTAGACCAGCCCCATTCTTTTCAAAAGGGTCTAATACTTATGGGCAAAGACCTTTTCAGAAGACCAATACATGGTCTAATAGGCAATGGGTTTTTTTTTGGTAAAAGGGTAACAATGACCCCGGTAAATAGAACCAAAAAAAAAGCGTTGAAGTACAAGGAATGTGGCTGAAATGCCACATTAACCGCAAGCTACAGGCAGCTTGTTAAACAAAATGTTTATGACAGGCCATAAACATTAACTAGTCTCGAATACTGGAAATATATAAACTAGACAAAAACCAAGACGATAACATAAAGTTACGAGGAACATAATAAAATATCAACATGGGATCAGCCAGTAGGAGTGCTTGCCCCAAAATTAGTGTTGAGAAGATTCACCGATTCATCAAAGACGACCTCGACTCCCTCCTCATTATCTTCCTTGCTTACTTGAACCCCTTCATCAATACCAGGCATGGACAAAGATGAAAATTTATTAGATGTAGAAACACTGCTCATTTGAGCTTTACCCTTGTTCGGACCATTAGGATTGCTAGACTGCTGCAACTGACCAGATTTAGTATTCAACTTACGACTATTATCACCACTCGTACTTGTAGTATCCAAGTGAGTTTTTGGACGAAAAACAACCGTCTTACCTGTTTGGAAACCCTTGCTCAATGGAACACCTCTCGGAACTTGATTCCCTAAATTACCTTTGTACTTCTTCCTCTTGCTTTGCACTTGTTGGAATCCATCATTATCAACATGAGTTGGCACATGTTCAACCGTTTTAGGTTTAACATTTTTTGGACAAGAATCAAAGGAATGACCAAAAATATTACAAGTATGACATCTAGGCGGTTTCCATTCGTATTCAACACGAATTAATTCCTTAGTACAAACAGAGCCTTCAAGATCAGGGACACCAATAGTAATGTTATCTATAAACTCCGAATCAGCATTCATCTCAATAAGACAACGAGCAAAACTACAACGACCCCAAGACTCTTTGCACATATTATCAGTATAATTATCCATCATAATAAGCTTACCAAGATACGAAGCAATTAAACTAATACCTTCCTCTTCAAATACCTGTAGCGGGACATCATGAAACTTGACCCATACCGGAATACGAGTTAGTTCCTCCTTTAGAAGATTCGTTTTCATAGTCCATTTCTTAAGAAAAATTGGTGAATTACGAACCATCCACGGACCACCTTCCAGAACCGCATTAAGACCCTCACTAGACCCAAATTGAAAAAAGAAAAAACCTTTCTCATTCGTCATGATACACTTAAGACCATGTTTTGCCCAGTTATTCTTAGCAAAATACTCAACCACAGGAAATGCAATCCTTTTACCAAGAAAGTAACCATATAAAGTGTTGTGGTATCGAGTATTTACTTTTTCAACGACCTTCCTAGGAATAGAGATATTAACCCCTTCACAGACATTTTCAGAATTAAATGAAGAAGAGACTGCATTAATACCTCCATTAGTAGACGTAACCATATCAGCTTCAAATTTGCAAAGTAACTCCAGAATTTCTTTAACACGGTCATGTGAGATCAATTCCCACAAAGGATGTTTCTTCATTCTTAATTCATGCATAAATTCACCCACATCACCAACCGTACACATCGTTACACAAATAATTTCAAAACCTCATGTAGATTACACGGTTGCAAACCATTAATGGTTGCAGCCTTAGCTGCAAGGTCCAAAGATACATCACAAGAAGAGGAAACATTTGTAATAGGGTCATCTGTTTCCTTAGCCATTTGTGCAGATTGCACACTCGAACCACTTGAACTGAGTGAAGAAGTGCTGCTAGTTAGATCCTTATGGCGTTCACACAAAACTTCATAATAAAGCATAGTGGTCTCCTTAGGTAAAGTAGACCATTTAGGAAATTTGTTTCCTTAACACCATTTGCAAACACTTCAATGTCACGCACAGTATTCAAAGGAATTGAAAACAAATTAGATATCTTCTCTAACGTTACTAAAACCTTAAGATTAGACACCATAACCACATCATTCCAACCTGTAAACAATGGCTTATCACTCTCATTGCTCGAATCCATGTCAATCAAACACAGCCCTAACCACGAAAAATAAACACTAAACAAACAGTAACCGATACCCCTTAAAAATAAACAAAAAAGACGAATGTGACGACACCCTAAGAAATAAATTACGAGCAGTAACCTAATAATAACTTATGGTCAGCCGACCAAAGTTAAGGTCAACCGCCACAATTTATTAAATAGAATGTCAGCCGACCACTCCACCCCTAACTTGCGATAACCCAATAAAATAATAGAGAACGATCAAGCACCAATTCAATAAACTAATGATTAAAGTCAGCCGACCACAAGTAGCTTTGTCAGCCGACCAATTTAAAGCTATAGTATACCAATGGCAGCCGTCCAAACCTAACCCTAACTTACGATAACACAAGAAAACAAAATAGAAACGATCGTGCAGGTACCCAGTGAACAAACACACGAACCGACCTAGAACAAAGCAAAATCGCAAACAGCAATGCGGATCAGAAAATTTTAAAAAAAATCAATAATCTAACTCCAAAATCGTGCAACCTAATAAGGACTGTGTTAACTCAATATTATAACAAAATTAAATGAGAAAACATCATCATTAGAAGGTATTCAGATTATAGGAGGTTAAAAAATTGATTCAAACAAGAGGGGATTTTTTTTCTGCCACCATTGTTGTTTTTTAGGGTTTCCTCCTTTGGTTTAATAGGCAATGGGTTCTTGTAGCAAAGCCTAGGTTCAACGCTGATAAGGGTAATTTCAGCGTTGACAAGACCAAATCAAACGCTGACAGAAACGTTGCCAGACCAAATAATGGTAAATATTTGCAACCACAGGGAAAGGGGTCTAAAGCTTCTTCTAGCTTTATATGGAGGCCTAAGCAAGATCAAAACCCTAATTCTAATGGGATTTCTATGACCTGTAACAGATTTAGTTATATTTCAAAGGTCATTACAAAACCAATTGAGGTTAACTGGGTGTTTAATCCAAAAAGGGATGAACAATGGGTTGTTATGAGGACTAAGTCTTTTCTGGTTGAACAACCAAATGAATCCAGGTCTGCTCAGGCTTGGGTTCCCAAAGAAAACTAATTTGTTTTCTTTATGTGCAGGGCATTCAAAAACAGGTTAATGATTATGGCTATTGGGATAGTGGATGCTCTAGGCACATGACCGGGAAGGAAGATTATCTCACAAACATCACTCCCATTAAGGATGGTGATAAAGTTTACTTTGGAGGCGGATATGGAACTATCACAGGCAAAGGAACTCTTCTCACCAACAATTTGCGTTTTGAAAACGTGTTTCTGGTAAAAGAACTTGACTATAATATTTTTAGTGTATCACAAGTTTGTGATAGCAAAAATAAGGTTCTTTTCACTGATACTGAATGCTTGGTGTTGAGCAAGGATTTTAAAATACCAGATGAGAAATTCATTGATTATAAAACCTAGGCATAAGGACATTTATAATGTGAATCTTAATGGGATTAGGATGAATAATAACTTGTCATGTCTTTATGCTAAGGCTTCAGTTGATGAGAGTAATCTATGGCACAGGAGACTAGGGCACATTAACTTTAAAAATATAAACAGGCTTGTGAGACTTGGCTTGGTTGATGGTTTGCCTGAAAAGGCTTTCCACAATGACCACTCTTGTGCTGCATGTCTTAAAGGCAAACAACACAAGGTCTCATTTAAGTCTAAACAGGTGCACTCTAGTACTAAACCACTTCACTTGCTGCATATGGACCTGTTAGGTCCAACTAATATAGAAAGCTTGAATGATAAATCTTACTGCTTTGTCATTACTGATGATTTTTCTAGGTTTACTTGGACTTTCTTTTTAGCTTTAAAAAGTGACACTGTTGATACTTTAATTAACTTTATTAACCAAATTGAAAAGAAGACTGGTATTGAAGTTAAGATGCTTAGAAGTGACAATGATGGTGAGTTGAGAAATAAATTGTTGGAGGATTTTTTGCCAAGAAAGGGATTACTAGACAGTTTAGTGTAGCCAGAACCCCACAGCAAAATGGGGTTGCTGAGAGAAAGAATAGAACCCTCATAGAAGCAGCCAGGACTATGTTGGCTGATGCTCACTTTCCCATTGCTTTTTGGGCTGAGGCTGTGAATACAGCTTGTTATGTTCAGAATAGAGCATTAGTCAACAAGATACATAACAAAACACCTTATGAGTTACTTTAGGGAAGGAAACCTAATATTGGTTTTCTTAGACCTTTTGGTTGTCATGTAGTTGTGTTGGACACTAGTGATGCCTTAGGTAAATTTAGTGCTAAAGGTGATGAAGGCTACTTCATGGGTTATTCAGTGCAGAGTAAAGATTATAGGGTTTACATTAAGAAGGAAAAACGTATACTTGAAAAAGTACATGTTAGGTTTTTAGAAAGTAAACCTAGTGATCCTGAAAGTGGTCCAAATTGGTTATTTGACTTGGAACCTCTATCTGGGACTTTGAATTATATGCATGTTACTAATCCAAACATTGTGAAGGTAACTTCAAGTGTTGTGGAAGAACCAGTTGTTGATGTTTCAGATACACAGGTTAATGAAGAGGTTGGATCACAAGCAGACAAGTCATCACCCATACTTGAGTATGTCACTATTCCCATATGGACAGATACTTTTGCTGCTGGAAAGGAAAATGGTGGTCCCCAAGTATCACCAGTTAACAACATGCATGGTCTTTCAGGCGCCGACAAAGGAAAATCTGGCGCTGACAAGACAAATTCAGGCGTTGATGGCTCAAACGTTGACAACTCTATTTCAGGTGTTGATGGCTCAAACTCTGACAACCTTGATTCAGGCGTTGACAACTCTTTTGACCATATTTTCTCTTCCAATTTTGAACAAGGTGAACCTTCAAGCAGAAATGGCGAGGTTCATACAGATATTGATGGAAGAGAGTCTGAAGAAGATATTGGTAACATGGAAGATGAGATTGAAGACAACAAACTTTTTGAGGGAGGAGTTCTTACTTCTACAATGAAGGATCACCCCTCTTCTCTAATTATTGGTGATGTGATGTCTCCTGTTCAAACTAGAAGATCTCATCAGAATCTTGGAGGATTTATTGCCAATATACACAAGAAGGTTGATACCCCTCTTGTTCAAGCATGTTTGTTTGCCTGTTTTCTGTCACAATAGGAACCCAAGAAGATTTTTGATGCTCTCAAAGAACCAAGTTGGGTGGAAGCAATGCAGGATGAGCTTCACCAATTTGCTATACAGGATGTTTGGGAGTCGGTTGATTGTCCCAGACATGTCAGACCTATTGGGACAAGATGGGTTCTTAGAAACAAGAAAGATGAAAGAGGCATTGTGGTCAGAAACAAGGCACGTTTAGTGGCTCAAGAATATACACAAGAGGAAGGAATAGACTATGAGGAGGTCTTTGCACCAGTTGCAAGGATTGAGGCTATAAGGATATTTCTAGCCTATGCTTCCTGCATGGGCTTTACTGTCTATAAAATGGATGTGAAGAGTGCTTTTCTTTATGGCACAATTGTAGAGGAGGTTTATGTAATACAGCCTCCTGGTTTTGAAGATTCAGAGCATCCAGACAAGGTATATAGAGTCAAGAAAGCTATGTATGGACTTCATCAAGCCCCAAGAGCATGGTATGGCACATTGTACACCTATTTGGTGGAAAATGGATTCAAAAGGGGCACCATAGACCAGACCTTATTTACAAAGAAGACTGGTAAGGATGTCTTACTTGTTCAGGTTTATGTGGATGATATCATCTTTGGATCATCAAACCCACAAGACTTTTCCAAGCTTATGACAGAGAAGTTCAAGATGAGTGCAATGGGGGAGATGAACTTCTTTCTAGGGTTACAAGTTCAGCAGAAAGAAGATGGTATCTTCATCTCTCAAGATAAATATGTAGCAGAAATCTTGAAGAAGTTTGGCTTTTCTCCACATGAGAAAAGGGCTAGTACTCCTATGGATAGAGAACACCCTTGGGGAAAAGTTGGAGATGGAAAAGATGTAGATGTCAGGCACTATAGATCAATGATTGGTTCATTGATGTATCTCACAGCCTCAAGACCTGACATTATGTTTGCTGTGTGTGCATGTGCACGCCACCAAGTGACTCCCAAAGAGTGTCATCTTCATGCTGTCAAGAGAATCTTTAGATACCTTAGATGTTATCCAGACTTGGGATTATGGTATCCAAAAGATTCACCATTGGAGCTTATTGCATATTCAGACAGTGACTATGGTGGTGACAAATTTGATAGAAAATCCACAACAAAGTTTGTTTTACAATTGTTTGTGTGTTCTTGTTTAAGTATTAATTCCGCATAATACTTAAATTGTTTTATACACGACAAAGTTTCTCTACGTGTTTAACTTGATTTAATCTCGTTTACACAAGCTAAATCGATCTATGTTTGGGATCAACAGATTCTTGATGAAGAAATTGACTCTTTTGTATTTAAAGGAGTTGTGTAAACATGGTGTGCCTATATCGATCATCTCGATCAAGATCCTCGCTTCGCATCGAATTTCTAGAGATTTGCTCAGAAGTCATTCGGAACGAATCTTGATGAGAGTAATGTTTACCACCCCAATCGAAGGGACGAGGTAAAGTAACGATACAAGACACTAGAAGTGTTGTTTTATGCTTGAATAATTGACCTTTTGTAATAAACCGTATAATCGTTTTCCTTTGGAGAGATTATCATCGATAATTATCGTATTAGGATTGAGATCGAATCTTTTGAGGATCTATATGAAGAGCATCTATAGGTAGAATTTAGGATGAAGACACCCGACATACACCCATTGTGAGTTGGACATGTCTTTTAGGTTTAAGGTTGCCTATGGTGACAAACATAACCTTACAAAATACCCGACCCGTAAAACCTGAAATGATTGTTGAAATTAGGATCTGATTATTGACTGCCGGTTGTGGGCAGGAGTTTATGTGAATGTGAAATGTAGATCTTGAAGTGCGGGATGGGTAGCGAGGTGATGCCAAAAATTTTCACCTTGGAAAAATGAATTGATGATCTGAAAGATCATGGGAAATAAGTCCCCGTTGTATGGGACCATTGAGATGATGCAAAAGGTTGGTTTGAAAGGCATATAAGCTGGATCTACCCTAGGACTTCAAGGGCTGCGTGAATTATGTATCGTATATCGAACATGATAAAATGTCTATCAAGTGAAAATCTGATTACTTCTTGATGAAGTTTAGATCGACTAAAAGTTGCATTCATCAAAAACCCGTGAACATCATGGGTAGATAAATTAAGTCAACATTAAGCCTGATCGTATTCCCATAGTTATGGTTGATGAAACTCGCGTATTGTAATGAATTACACTTGTGAGAAAAGACCCAAGGTGGAGGAAATACCCACGTGGCTTTAACTCTATAAGAAGCGAGTAGTAAGATAAATCGATCTTTGAGGACAAAGATCCTGTTTAGGGGTAAATGCTGTGACAATCCGTCAATTTATGGTCGATATTTTATTCTCAAGTATTATTTAAAAACATTATTTTAATTTTATATTATGAACTCACTCATTTTTTGGAAGGAATTTGAGTTACATCTTAAAGTAGCATCGACTACGTACAAACCGGAGGACTCTACGTTACGTGCTTACGTTTACATACACCGTTTTTGGTGACAGTCCGACCTTTCAGGAAATAAATTTATCCCCGTGAATATTATTTTAGGATTTTAAATTTGTGTTTGTTCATAAACTCGCAAATTTACGAGAAGAGATTAGGACTTACTTTTATAATTTAACGTCCTTTACGACTAAACCAGAAACCCTAGGTTTACGTGTTTATATTTTTGAGCTCCGTTTTTTATGAGACAATTTTTATTATATTCGTTTTGTGCCGTTGATTCATAGTTTATAAAAACATTTTTCGTAAAACAACCCGAGGGCACGCAAATTGAGGAAACTAGAATCAAGGAGTACCCGTAATTAAATGGGAATGAGACAAGAATAAATTTGCCCCACCCCCACATGGGACGGCCAATTATAAGCCACAACACATCTCATGTGTAAAGCTTACAAAGTAAGCTAGGACACATGTCCTACTTACTTCACCAAACTAGCAACCTAACAAAACCATTCAAGCTAAACCAACAACCTCATTTCCCACTCATGCAAACCACAAAACTCTCTCATCTCTTTCTCTCTTTAGCCGTCCCAACTCACATAAAACACCCATTTTGATCAAAAGTTAACCATGAAATCATATGTTATTCACACATATGATGAAGCCCTTTTGAAGCTCTATTGATTGGTGGTGATTTTAACATCCAAGGAGGAGATTTGTTGGTGTCATAGGGCTTATTTACCACAAGGAGTTCTTGAAGATTGGTGATCTTGAAGTTGATATTGGTGTACCACAAGTTTTGCCAACAAAAGTCAAGTTTAATCTTAACTTTCATAATCTTGGTGGTAACAAGATCATCCTTCCCATTTCCTTGTTATTTTTATAAATGTAAATTGTATTTTCTTTCTTGATGTATATGTATATGATGATATATGATGATAAAAATATTGTGTGGGGATCATGTGTTGATAAACATGGTTAAAAAGATTGAAAACTACATGTAAAAGTGGTAAAATCTTGCTTAAATAAGTAGGCTGTATAAAAACAGTAAAGAACCTTATGTTAAACTGATAAAATGGCATAGATGAATTAATATACAGTAAGTTATAAGACTTGTACACATGTGAGAGTTGGCCATACAATGGAATTTTTATAATGAGTGAGATATGATCAAAACAAAAATGAAGTGTAAATCTGAGTAGTCTGTTTTGGACGGACTGTTAGGGACATTTGGAGATAGATTGAGCAGTAGCTAAATCTGAGTTAATTGTAGTACATATCATTTAGTTTATGGGGTCCAAAATGAGATTCTATCTCCTTGTAGAACTCAAGATATGGTAGAAATGGTGAAAGTGAAAATAATAATTAGATTTGTGAAATAAAAGTATATAGTATAATATTAGCACTCAAGTAAATATAATATAAAATATAAACTTAAAACCCACTAACTTATATATTACATATAAATAAGTATGTAAATTAATAAATAAATGAGACATTTTATAAAAATGGCAATTTGATAAGTTTTATAAGTTATAAAACTATAAACATAAGTTTTACGTCTTTTCGGCTAAAACCGTTAAATTAACGTTTTCGTCAATTAAAAGTTAGACGGTCGGACCCGTTTAATGTAAACTTTTTATAACTCATATACTGATGTATAAGTACATATTACAAGTAAAAACCGATAAAACCCTAGCTTTATAACATATGGACATTAATGGGCCAAAATAGCCTTATTGGACTATTAACCCGACAAGTTAGGCTAAACAGTAATGGACTTACTCATTGGGCTTAACCCACTTGGGCCCAACAGGTAAGCATAGGGCTGATGTTAAAAGTATAAAATGGACTAGTATGAAGTAATGGGCTTATAATGGGCTTATTGGGCCTTGACAAGTAAAGAAGTTAAACTAGTAAAACTAGTATGAAAATTTACCAACACATAACACTATAATGTGTAAGAAGAGATAAAATCCCACTTGATCATCATCATACTTATAATATCATCATATATATACATAGCCATTGTGTTTATAAAGTCATTGGACAAGAGTCTAAGACGAGTATTATTTGTCTAGGTTTCCGTGATTGAAGCACGTATCGTACATCCAAATCGCCGATAACCGTCTTTCCCATCCAACATGAGTTCATAGCCTCACACTCTTTTAATGTTTTATGAAATTTTTTTATAAACCCACGAGGGAGATAACCTGTTAGTTTTAAAAAAATAGGACACCAGTTGTCCCGATTGTTTGTTTATTGATTTGGACCCGAATGACTATATGACCCGATGAATGATTATATGACCCGATGTATGAAATGAAATGGATTATTATTAGTTAGGTTATGTCACTAAAAGTCCCATTAGCATGAATTGTGAAATACCGGGATTTGGTAGACGCGTATGCATATAATAGTACTATTTGGGGAAGATCACCCCAGTTCGCGCCTGGACGGTTGATCCCCGTCATGCCACATTGATTGGTAAGCGAATTTATGTCTGAGAAGATTTATATAAGCGTGATTATTGTGACGATACGCTGTTTAGATGGGCAAATGAGTTTCGGGTTAACTACCCGTTGTTTTTTATAGTAAGGTAGCAATGTCATGCGGCTTATAATAATCCAATAACGAAAATACTGCTATACGCATTGAATTACAATATATTGCCTGACTAGCAATACGGGGTCTTATTATTGATATTATGTTCATGTTTTAGTTTTACATAACCATATTCATATAACGGTTTTTATTTAACTCTATACAACGTTATAAAACGTATTGTATGATGTTTTTACGACATTGGTTCGTATAATGGTTTTGAAGGCAAAAGCTTATAGTATGATTTACAACAAAGATTTATATGAAATGTTTTTGGCTTATTTTATGGCCTACGACAAAGAATTGTACAAAATGATTTTCGGTAATAATTTTATACCGATGATATATTAATGGATTTCATTAAACTCTATGAATTCACTCGGCGTTTCGCTGACTTTTCTTTTAACAAGTTTTATCTCAGGTACTTGAAGCTAATTCTCGGGAAGACAACAAGAATTTATGGCCCGCAATTAAATAACAATTTCCTTTCAAATGTTTTGTAAAAATTGTATGAAATACTATGACTTGGGACCTATGTAAATTTGATATTCATGAATGGAAAATGCTTTATTATTAAACGACGTGATTTTTATGCGTTGTCTATGATTTGAGTAATGTGCTATCTCGTAACACCAACGACTCTTCCGCTGAACTAAAATATGAATATTTGGGGGTGTTACACCATAGTCATGGTTAAAACTTTTTAATAAAGAAACCTATGGCTTGTATACTCTATGTTTTAACTTGATTAAAAACCGTATGAAACATTTTATGAATCTAAATGTAGCATGGGTTACAAATCTTGCTTTATGGGATTTTGGTTAACTAATAATCATAGATCTCACAAAATAAACTTGTGTAACTTGAAAATCATGAAGACCATGACATTAAAGATCACGACTAAAATGAATGATGAACATATGATTTATGTACTAAGTTTTAATGATTGGAAATGTATTATTACATATGAAATGGAATACTAAAAATCACTAAAATGATTTATGTGAGCATATTTTGCCGTGGGCTATATATGACCTAGAATTGTTTTAAATGTACATGCATGCTTATATAAACCATAGATCTAATGATAAGAGTTAACCTAAACATGATGATCAAAAAAACCAGCTTATAAAAATCTTATGGGAACCTTGGGAGAAAACAATATAGCCGTGGGCTATATGTTGTTTTCTTGGAATTATGGTAACCTTGGGAACATGCATGTAACCTTGGAAATACGAAGATTTAAAATCATAGTCGTGGGCTAGATGTATGTATGTATGGACTTGTGACTTGATTTCTTGACTTGTACATAGCTAGATCTTATGTTGGGACACTTATAAGTACATGCAACCTTAAAATAAGTTTTGACTCATCTTAATAAGCTATAATTAATTATAGCCGTGAGTTATAAGCGCATATTAGGGATTATGACTTGCATGTAACCTTGTAACACATCTAGATCTTATTTGTTACATCACATAAAATAAACTATAAGTTTTATTCTTTTGTTAAGATTTAAAACTAAATATAGATAAGTTAATAATAAGCTTATAAGAAAATCCTAGACTAATACTTACATAAAATGGAAAGTAGTATTAATAGACTAATTAAGCCCATGCAACATTAGTCCAAGACTTAATGGACCTAATAAGCCCATTTAATAAATCTTAGTAACCCAATGGACTTAAGTTTATACTCGAACCTATTTAAAATGATTAATGGACTTAAAATGTATTTAAGCCCAATAAATGTATTAAAGGCCCATTTAACAAGTTAGTAAACTTAAAAATGTATTTAGGCCCACTAATTGGCCCATTAGATGTTTAGCCCATTTAATGAGCCCATATAATGTTTTGAATGTTAAATAAAAGTTTTTATAATAAAATGTAACTTATAAAAACTTTTGGAGTAAAATGACAATTTATGAAACTTAAGGACTAAAACCGTGACTTATGAAACTTGTTTTGAAAAATTAGTATACACAAGGACTGAAAATGTAATTATCCAAAATTCTACGGTTTAATAAATACCATCTGTGGCATATTAAAACCCTAGGGACCATTTTGGGAAGTTTCTAAAAGTTATTTTGTCATTTTAAAACCCTAGGGACCATTTTGGCGATAATCCGAAACTTAAAGAAGGGCTGTTTTGGTTATTTTATGAAAGTTACAAAACCTAGATTTAAGTAGGGGGACTAAATCTGCCATAAAGCCGAAACTTTAACAAGCCCTAGGTACCAAATGTGTAACAATCCGAAAAGTATACTTTGTTTAAAATATGGAGGGACTAGTATTGCCATGTTCTGAAACTTTAACAGGCCCTAACCCTAATTCTATTTTTAAACTTAGTAAAACTTAAACAAACCCTAAACTATAAGAATTTATAATATAAATACTTAAACTTGTAATTTATAATTTATTTTATAAATTATTTTATAATTTATGGGAACTTTTAAGTTAAATAAAATATTATATTTTATTGTTCAAAGATAAAATATTTATATTTTTGCTTTATGAAATAAATTGTATAAACAATATGGACATGTATTAATAATACATAAACTCATATACTTTTAGGAAATAAAATTATATGAACGTTAAATAAATTGAATACTAATATTTAATTAGAACATTTTAATGTTTACTTAATTATGAAACTTAATAGTAAGTTTAAATGAACGATTATAATACATGAACTACGAACGTAAACTAATATTTAAGTAGAACATTTGTATGTTTACTTAATTATGAAACTTAATAGTAAGTTTAAATGAATGATTATAATGCATGAAATGTGAACGTGAACTAATATTTTAAGTAGAACATTTTTGTGTTTACTTAACTATGAAACTTATATAGATAAGTTTAAATGGATATTGTTAATACTTGAACTACGGTTATTTAGATGAATGTCGTAGCATAAATGAACTGACTAAAAATCTGTATAAGCATACACATATGTTCTTTGTACAATCTATTAAGACTGTACTATTTGATTAGGCATAACTTTTGGCGTGAGCATTATTTGGATATTCGTGTTACACAGCTATTGCCAACTCCCACGTGAGTTTACAGCCCCATATAAACTATTGATAAACTTTTCCTCTACGGGGGGGGGGGGGGGGGGGGGGGGGGGGGAAACATGCAAGTATTTTTAAAATGGACATAACTGTTAAATTGTTGTAAATCGCCTGAATGTTATAAATAGATCTATTAAGGATTGACCATCCTCATCTGGGTGAGTCATGCTCACTGTGCCTTGGCCGGGACAACAGATGTATACCATGTTGGAACTGGGTTTGGGTGTCTTTTTGTTAGACACTACGTCCTCATCCGTTAAGGACTATGAAAGGTTAAGCTTCAGTTTCGAGTAATAGCAAATGTAATCTAATTTTTAGTAAGAATGCTTTGTGCATTGTTACTTCTATGATTAATGTATGTCCAAACTAATTAATGTTAAAACCTGTAAATTCACCAACTTTATGTTAACCCTCTAAGCATGTTTATCTCAGGGAAATGAAGTTAGAACGAGATATGTGTATGGACTCAAGCATCTATGTGATCTGCATCGTAGGAATCGTCGAGGGTTCCATTTGGTGAAAATGTACAATCTACTTATGACATGTTAAAGACAATTTTTATTTATTTGTTTAATAAACATGTAATCTGATTTGAATAACTCTTTATCTTATGCTCTATGGACTATATGCTATCGATCCACCCTTGTGACATCTCCGTTGATGTTTCCGCATATTTTGACCCTACCCGGGGTGTCACAGAGAATGGTACAAGAGCATTAGTTATAGAGAACCAGGTAAATTTTTAAATAAAATAAAAATAAAGTGATTTTTCTTTTATTTAAAACTGGACTATAACTTTATAAAATCTTTTGGTATTTTTTTTGGGACCGTATTAGTTAAGCATATAGATCGTAGGGCATTATGTGCCACGTGAACTAAGAGTATACTGATTGATAAGTAAACTGGTTAAATAACTATATATATATATATATATATATATATATATATATATATATATATATATATATATATATATATATATATATATATATATATATATATATATATATATATATATATATATATATATATATATATATATATATATATATATATATATATATATATATATATATATATATATATATAAGTATTAATATATAACCTTAAAAATATGAGGATTATTGTTTAAAAGGGATATACTTCATAAAACATGTAGCTAAGAATAATAATTTTTTTCTTTGTTTGTAAGCATACACTTACTACAAATTTAAAATAATATTATTTTCAGAGCATCATGACTTCGCCTACTGCACCTCCGACTTTTCAACCAGTAGTAGCACCTGCTCCAGCTACCCGTTCGTCTCCACGGTCCGTACAGTGTGGATGGTTATCAGCCTCTGACTCGGAGGATGATCAGACCATCGAAGTTGTGCTTCCTGAGGACCCTTTCTCTGCTCCAGCATCAGTCCTACTGGTCTTCACCTCTATGGAGGAAGACCAGGTGTCTCCAGACCTACATCTTCTGTACCTACATCTTTACCATCGGGCCATTTTCCTGAGTCCATGCCCGGCTCTACTTTTGAGATCGGGGAAGGCTCTGGGGTGGGACGTGCCGACTCTGTCCAGGCCCAGATCGCCGCACTGGCCGCAAACCAAGAGCGGGAGATATCCGACCTCCGCAGCCTGTTGACAGCTGGTCAACTAGGCTACACTACCGTCCATGAGTGCATCGACTCCCTCGCTCATACCATGAAGGGAGAGGGACAGGCAGCCCGAGGCGTCCAGGCCAAGACTGACGAGGCATTGCAGTGGCTTTGGGAGGAGAACTATCGTCTCCACCAGCGTATCCAGACCATGGAGAGTCTCCAGCACTAGACCCATGCTGCTCTATCTGCTCAGGAGCAGTCCTTGTCCATTTTCTTCGACCTCTCCACCGTCCATCATGACGGAGTTACTACAGAAATGACCTATCTTCGTGGGGCCATCGACAGACTCAGGACTCAGCTGCTAACAGCATTCCGCATGCTCAAGGAGGTCAAAGCGATAGTCCGGACTTTGTGGAACACCAGGAGAGCCCCTGCAGCTTCATCAGCCCCATCAGCCCCAGCCTCATCTAGCAGACCATCTAGGCAGGAGTAGGATAGATGTACTAGGTTTCTTGTACATCATGATCAACCTATGGGTTGCACCCTAGCTGACATGGTATAGGACTTTTGTACTTTTATTTCTTTTCAGCTTTTGGTGATGTAATCCTTTACTTTATCTTTTCTTTTCTTTTGGACATGTAACTTTGGGATGTAATGTTTTAAATACTGTGTGTATCATTACCTTGGATAAGGCTCGACAGACCAATGACTTGGATTTTGCTATACTAGATGGATGTTAAATTTCTTATGGAAATATCATGTAATCACTTTCTTTATTATATTTGCTGTGCAATGTATTATATTATGAGATCTTGACAGGTTATCCAATTTTTTTATGAAATCAGTGCATGAATTTTTCCCCTTCAAATAATATAAAACTATACTAACGTTTGAACTAATAATCTCATTTTTTGTATGATTATAGACAAATGGTGATTACGAGATCAAATCCCAATAATGCAACCACTTCCAATGCTGATAATGCTGAATTTCCAGAAGCAACTCAAAATGTCACTGCCGCACAACTCTGGGAGATGATAAGTGAGGGCATCACAGCAAATATGGCAGCCAGAGGAGCTGATGCGAATGCAAACAATGATCCAAACCTCAATGCACGCAGAAACAACACCAACCGGGGTTGCTCTTACCCCGACTTCTTAAAATGCAAACCCTCATACTACCGAGGAAAAGAAGGAGTTGTTGAATTGATGCAGTAGTTTGAAAGACTAGATACAGTTTTCCGCATCAGCGGTTGTGCTGACGAGAACAGAGTTAAGTTTGCCACATGCACACTACTTGAGAGCGCCCTTACCTGGTGGAACTCAGTGGTCGCTACCGTTGGACATGACACTGCTTATACTCTCACTTGGGCCAACCCAAAGACAGGATGACTGAGAAGTACTGTCCTAGAGGAGAAATGAAGAAGTTGGAGATAGAGCTGTGGGATCTAAAGTGTAAGAACAATGATATCCTATGGTACAACCAAAGATTTCAAGAGTTAAGCTTGATGTGCAACAGAATGTTCCCTCAAAGGAGCGACAAGATTGAGAAGTATGTCAGTGGACTCCCTGACAACATCCATGACAGTGTGCTAGCTTCACGACCCACTACCGTTGAAGTTGCTATGGAATTTGCGACTGAGCTGATCAATAAGCGAGCCCGTAATTTGTCCGAAAGGCAAACGAACAACAAGAGAAAATTAGATGAAAGCTCTTATAGCCAGCACCAGTAGCCTTCCAAAAGGCAAATCGTTGGGCAAGCTGATGATACTACTCCCACAACCCGCACCAAGAACTACTCGGGATCCAAGCCTAAGTGTTCAAAGTGCAACTATCATCATGTTGCGGGAAGACAATGCAAGGGAAACAGAAACCCCACAGGTGGAAGCAGCAGTGGACCAAAGAAAGCAGTAGTATGTTACGAGTGTGGAACCCCTGGACATGTGAGACCTGGCTGTCCCGAGTTGGCCAACCAGAAGAAGGACAACAAGGGAACTTCATCGCAAGTATACATGGCTGGCAATGCCCAAGCCAATCCAGATTCCAACATCGTCACCGGTACATTTCTACTAAACCAACGATATGCATCTGTCTTGTTTGACACCGGAGCAGACCAAAGCTTTATATCTACGAAATTTAGTAAAGTGTTGGAAATCACTCCATCAGTTTTAGACCCCTACTATACCGTAGAGCTAGCTGACGGAAAGGTTGTGACGGTGGATACCATCATTCGAGGTTGTACCTTAAACCTCTCCAATCACCCGTTCGACATCGATCTGATCCCAGTAAGTCTTGGTAGTTTTGATGTCATCATTGGCATGGAGTGGCTATCAAAGTATCATGCAGTCATCTTATGTGATCAAAAACTGGTTCGTATACCTTGGGGAGATGAAACCTTGATTATACGAGGGGATGGCCACCCTGATATAATCAACACTAGACTTAGTGTCATTTCTTGCACCAAAGCCCAAAAATACTTAACCAGAGGATGCCCTATTTTCCTAGCACACATCTACAGAGTCGAGGAAGAAGACAAACCCGAGGAAACACGAATCGAGGACGTGCCAATGGTCCGAGACTTTCCTGAAGTATTTCCTGATGAATTGTCGGGGTGTGCCCCCAGTGCGACAAATAGAATTTCAAATTGATTTGATTCCTGGGGTTGCACCTGTAGCTAAGGCCCCCTATCGGTTAGCACCATCAGAATTGAAGGAATTAGCCAAACAACTCCAGGAACTATCAGAACAAGGATTCATTAGGCCTATCTCCTCTCCATGGGGAGCCCCTGTTCTATTTGTCAAGAAGAAAGATGGCTCTTTTCGGATGTGTATCGATTACCGGGAATTGAATAAATTAACGGTGAAGAATCGTTATCCATTACCTCGCATCGACGACTTATTCGATTAACTCCAAGGATCGAGTATGTATTCAAAAATTGATTTGAGATCTGGATATCACCAACTGAGAGTCCGGGAAGATGATATTCCTAAGACAACTTTTAGAACTCGCTACGGTCATTTTGAATTTCGAGTTATGCCTTTTGGGTTGACAAACGAACCAACTATATTCATGGACCTCATGAACCGGGTATGTAACCCATATCTGGATAAGTTCGTGATAGTTTTTATCGACGATCTACTTGTCTACTCCAAGAACAATCAAGACCATGCGGAGCATCTAGCTCAAGTATTGAAAGTACTCAAAGAAAAGAAGTTGTACGCTAAATTTTCCAAATGTGAATTCTGGATACCTAGAGTCCACTTCCTGGGTCATGTCATTGACAGCGATGGTATCCACGTAGATCCTGCAAAGGTTGAGTCCGTTAAGAGTTGGGCATCTCCCAAATCACCGACAGAGATCCGCCAATTCCTAGGCCTTGCCGGATACTATCGCCGATTCATCGAAGACTTCTCCAAGATAGCCAAACCAATGACCAAACTCACTCAGAAATAAGTAAAATTTAATTGGGGAGAAAAGGAGGAATCAGCTTTCCAGTTGATAAAACAGAAGCTATGCAGTGCACCTCTCTTATCTTTGCCTGAAGCCAATGATGACTTTGAGGTATATTGTGATTCATCATATAAAGGACTGGGAGCAGTATTGATGCAAAGAAAGAAAGTAATCGCCTACGCTTCTAGGAAATTAAAGAAGCATGAGAAGAACCACACTACCCACGACTTAGAACTTGGAGCGGTAGTCTTTGCCTTAAAAATTTAGAGGCATTACCTTTACGGAACAAAATGTACAGTGTACACCGACCACAAGAGTCTGCAACATATATTAGATCAGAAAGAGCTTAATATGAGGCAGCGTCGCTGGATCGAACTGCTAAGCTATTACGATTGTGAAATCAAATACCATCCATGTAAAGCAAACATAGTTGCTGATGCACTGAGCCGTAAGGATAAAGACCCACCCATGAGGGTTCGAGCCTTAACCATGACCATCAGTCTAGACCTACCCAAGCAAATCCTTGAAGCACAAACCCAAACACAGAATCCCGAAAACCTTTGGAAAGAAGATATTAGAGGAATGCTTCGAACCGACCTCTCCAAAGAGAAATTGGAACCATGGGCGGATGGAATATTGTGCTTACACTGGAGGAGTTGGTTACCCCGTTATGGGAAAATGAGAGACGTAATCATGCACGAGTCACATAAATCCAAATATTCTATACATCATGGATCAGAAAATATGTTTCAAGATATGAGGAAATTATACTGGTGGCCAAACATGAAAGCTGACATCGCCACCTACGTCCAGAAATGTTTGACATGCGCACGTGTCAAAACAGAACACCAAAGGCCCTCCGGTTTACTAGTAAAACCTGAGATACCTGAATGGAAGTGGGAAAATATTGCCATGGACTTCGGTACCAAACTCCAAAATCATCACATGGATATGATGCCATATGGGTGATAGTCGACCGACTCACCAAGTCTGCTCAATTCATACCTATCAAGGAATCCGACTTCCTATCCAAGTTGGCAAGGACCTACCTGAAGGAAATTGTAACCAAACATGGAGTACCAGTCTCAATAATTTGTGACCGAGACAGTAGATTTACTTCCAATTTCTGGAGGGCTCTCCAACGAGCCCTGGGTACTCAACTAGATATGAGCACCGCCTATCATCCACAAACGGATGGTCAGAGTGAGTGAACCATCCAAACCCTAAAGGACATGCTAAGGGCATGTGTGATTGATTTTGGAAATAGTTGGGTCGAGCATATACCCTTGGTTGAGTTCTACTACAACAATAGCTATCACGCCAGTATCAAGGCAGCCCCTTTTGAAGCCCTTTATGGAAGGAAATGTCGCTCTCCTGTATGATGTGCAGAGGTAGGTGAGTTTCAACTCACTGGGCCTGAATTGATTCAGGAGACTACAGACAAAATTGTCCTTATAAAATAGAGACTGTAAGCTGCTCGCGATCGACAAAAGAGCTACGCGGATCAGAAACGCAGACCCGTACTGTTCAAAGTGGGAGATCACGTCATGCTAAAAGTATCACCATGGAAGGGAGTTATACGATTTGGAAAGCGGGGAAAGTTGAATCAACGATATGTGGGTCCTTTCAAAGTGATAGCCAAGGTCGGAGAAGTGGCTTACCGTTTGGAGCTGCCACCACAATTAAGTCGGATACACCCCATCTTCCATGTATCTAATCTGAAAAAGTGCTCGCTGAGGAACCTTTGGTTATGCCCTTAGAAGGAGTCCATATCGATGACCAAATCCAATACATGGAGACACCAGTGGAATCATGGAGAGAACAACCAAGAAGTTAAAATGTAGCCGCATCCCGTTAATCAAAGTGCGATGGGACTCGAAGAGAGGCCCCGAGTACACCTGGGAACGAGAAGACATCTTCAGAGCCAAGTACCCTCATCTTTTCACTTAAAAGATAACTACGTTTTTAGTAGCTTTGAGGACAAAGCTAAAATAATGGGGTGGTGCTGTAAAATCCATGATTTTACCATGATTTAATGTAATAATGTTTAATCTAATGATCTTAAGAGCATTCACTCATGTATTATATATCTATCAGATGTGTGTGTTAACTTGTTCATTATGTACTTATACATCTACAATCGTCTTGCTATAGAAATAAGTTATATAACATAAACCTTGTACATAAGACTAGGATAACAAGTGATGAAAAGTACAACAAACTATGTATGCCCAACACTTAACAAAACATGGGAAATATGTGTGTACATTATGGACATACATACACATCTTGGACTAGCCCAAGAACTTTTATCCTTGTGTGTTATCCCAACATAAGCCCACAACTTAGGCCCAACTTCCTTTTGTTTAAGTGTACACGGCACACACATAGGTGGAAGGAGAAGAGTTGCATTGGAAATGAAGAGTATGACACTTGGCATGTGTTCTTTTCCCAAGGCAATCATACCTTTTTGCCTTGTCTCTCTCTCTCCCCTTTAAACCGAAATCACTCACACATACTCTCTCATTCCCTCATTTAATCCAATCTTGTTTCTCTCATCTCCTTTCTCTCACAATCATATAACTTTAAGCCATATGCATCCAAAATCATACATTAAATCCACTAGATCTTTGTCTCATCTTAACTACTAATCATTTATTAGTATCATCATCATTGGAATCACTAGAACAAGCCCTAGCCGAATCTATAAGGCCACGGCTTGGTTTACATTTAGGTTTTCTTCATCAACTAGATTAGATCTCTAATCTCTTTGTTCATCTAGATCAACCTTGGTAATTTTAATCACGAAATGTATACTCCTTATGCTCTTTCATTTCTTCATGCATGCATCATCATACATCTATAAACACAAGTAAATAACTTGTTAAAAATCAAGATTTGGTAAAGCCATGGCCATTATAGGTCACGACATATTTATGAACACCATAGTCATGGTTAAAACTTTTTAATAAAGAAACCTATGGCTTGTATACTATATGTTTTAACTTGATTAAAAACCATATGAAACATTTTATGAATCTAAATGTAGCATGGGTTACAAATCTTGCTTTATGGGATTTTGGTTTACTAATAATCATAGATCTCATAAAATAAACTTGTGTAACTTGAAAATCATGAAGACCATGACCTTAAAGGTCACGGATAAAATGAATGATGAACATATGATTTATGTAATAAGTTTTAATGATGGGAAATGTATTATTACATATGAAATGGAATACTAAAAATCACTAAAACGATTTATGTGAACATATTTAGCTGTGGGCTATATATGACCTAGAATGGTTTTAAATGTACATGCATGCTTATATAAACCATAGATCTAATGATAAGAGTTAACCTAATCATGATGATCAATAAAACAAGCTTATAAAAATCTTATGGGAACCTTGGGAGAAAACAATATAGCCGTGGGCTATATGTTGTTTTCTTGGAAATATGGTAACCTTGGGAACATACATGTAACCTAGATAATCATGTTGTATTTTTGTAAATATTTACAAGACATAAAATTAGCTAAAATATGCATCTTGGAAATACCAAGATTTAAAATCATAGCCTTGGGCTAGATGTATGTATGTATGGACTTGTGACTTGATTTCTTGACTTGTACATAGCTAGATCTTATGTTGGGGACACTTATAAGTACATGCAACCTTAAAATAAGTTTTGACTCATCTTAATAAGCTATAATTAATTATAGCCGTAAGTTATAAGCTCTTATTAGGGATTATGACTTGCATGCAACCTTGTAACACATCTAGATCTTATTTGGTACATCACATAAAATAAACTATAAGTTTTATTCTTTTGTTAAGAGTTTAAACTAAATATGGATAAGCTAATAATAAGCTTATAAGAAAATCCTAGACTAATACTTACATATAATGAAAAGTAGTATTAATGGACTAATTAAGCCCATGCAACATTAGTCCAAGACTTAATGGACCTAATAAGTCCATTTAATAAATCTTAGTAACCTAATGGACTTAAGTTTATACTTGAACCCATTTAAAATGATTAATGGACTTAAAATGTATTGAAGCCCAATAATGTGTTAAAGGCCCATTTAACAAGTTAGTAAACTTAAAAATGTATTTAGGCCCACTAATTTGCCTATTAGATGTTTAGCCCATTTAATGAGCCCATATAATGTTTTTAATGTTAAATAAAAGTTTTTATAATAAAATGTAACTTAAAAAAACTTTTTGAGTAAAATGACAATTTATGAAACTTAAGGACTAAAACCGTGACTTATGAAACTTGTTTCGATAAATTAGTAAACACAAGGACTGAAAATGTAATTATCCAAAAGTATAGGGTTTAATAAATACCATATGTGGATATTAAAACCCTAGGGACCATTTTGGGAAGTTTCTAAAAGTTATTTTGTCTTTTTTTTTTTGGGTAAAGGGGTCACTCCCCGGTAAAATATATTAGATCCCAAAAAAACCAATAAGTACAATGGAATGTGACTGGGTGTCACATTAACCTCGAGAACAAGCTCGAACAGCCTAAAATGAATGACAAACCATCCATTTTACCTAACCATTACAAAACCCAATAACACTAATAGGGAAAAACCACCTAATAGTGCATAAACAAAAAACACCAACAATCATGGAACAATAAAAATAGAATCAGGTAACTCCCAAAGACGAGCATATTTCTCACTTTCCTTGGACTTCTTAAAATGGCACGACAGAAGTTTTAGCCGAACAGCTGAAGTAATGGATTCAACAATTTGTGTGACTGTGCGTTTACTCTTTTTAAACAACCGCCAATTCCGTTCTTGCCATATATAGTAGGCTACTGAAGCAACCACCAATTTAGAAACAATGACCGCAGTTGTCCTTCTCTTAGCAATAGGATTAATATGAACAATCATACCATACACATCAGGGGGCAATGAAGCAAAACAGGTCCTTCCCTTCACCTGATTCCAAACATTCGTTGCAAACGGGCATTGGAAGAAGAGATGCTCATGGGAATCCGCTTGACCTTCACATAAAGAACACACCGATCCAAGAGATGAGGATGCGTCCCAATACGTGATACGGTCCTGCGTTTTTAACTTATGCTTAACAATCAACCACAAATTAAAAGCATGACGGGGTATATTCTGAGGGAACCAAACCGTATGACACCAAGGCACTTTATGATCTCTCGGTCTGATGGAATCCCACACCTGCTGAACAGAGAACTTCGTTGACGTAGTGTTTCCAACCCGCCAAACCAAACAATCATGAGCAGACCCACCAACTTGACCTATACAGGAATGTAATATAGGATATTTAGACAGCAGATCCACAGGCCATCTCCACAAACCATTGGCAACAATATCCTTAACTGTTGCAGTTATCGAAAGACCTGCTCTATGAACATCCCGCATAGTAACATGAGCCTCAATTGGCCTAGTATCACACCATTTATCAAACCAAAGAGACGTCTTCGATCCATCTCCCAAATTAGACCAAAAGTACTCACGAATAATTGGACGCAACTCCAGCATCTTTCTCCAACCCCAAGATATATTACCTCGCTTAGGGATGCTCCAAAAGCTGCGACCCTTAAGTTTATATTCCTGAATCCATTTGACCCATAAAGAGTCTTTGAAAGTAAGCAGCTTCCAAATATTGTGTACCATAAGAGCAGAATTGAAAACCTCTAACCGACGAATACCTAACCCACCCTCATCTTTAGGCAGACATGCAACTTCCCAAGCCACCTTCGACTTCCCTTTTTTCATGGGGCCATGAGACCATAAGAAACCGCGCATAATCTGTTCTATGTCACGCAGCACACTAGACGGAATAATAAACACTGAGGCCCAAAAGACATGCATAGAGCCAAGAACAGACCTGATTAATTGGAGACGACCCGCTATAGACAACGACTTATTTTTCCAGTCTTGAACACGGTTCTGGACCTTCTCCACCAGCCCTTTGCAATCCCGAATCATCAACCGCGAAGAAATCAGAGGAACACCTAGATATTTTACAGGAAACCTCCCTTCTTCAAAAGGCAAAACATGAAGGATACCACGCTTGACATAATTCAGCACATTACAGAAGTACGCAGTGCTCTTAGGCAAACTAGGATGCAGACCCGAAGCATCTTTGAACTCCTCCAAAGCTTCCTTAATGACAGTAGCAGATTGAACATCCCCATAAGCAAATAAGAAAAGGTCATCAGCAAAACATAGGTTAATAAGATCAAGACGGGAACAGTAACGATGAAAAGTAAAAACCCCTGACTCCGCAACCTTCCTGTGGAGCATAAGGGTTAAGATTTCCATAACCAATGTAAACAAATATGGAGAAAGAGGGTCTCCTTGTCGAAGCCCACGTTTACCCTGAAAATAACCATGGAGAGACCCATTCACACATATGGAATATGAAGTCGTCGTGACACACTCCATGATCCATCCAATCATGCGATTGTTGAAACCAAACCCTTGAAGAATCGTACGTAAAAAATTCCAGTCAACCGTGTCATAGGCTTTTTGGATATCCACTTTAAACGCACAACGAGGAGTTCCCCTATCAAGATGATACTGATGCATAAGTTCTTGAGTTAACAAAATATTGTCAGCTATACTTCTTCCAGGGATAAAAGCAGATTGGTTGGAACTCACAATAAACTGAAGGCTATGCTTGATACGGTTAGCAATAATTTTACTAATACACTTGAAAAGAACATTACAGCACGATATAGGTCTGTAATCAGTAACCCGTGAAGGCGAACTAACTTTAGGAATCAACGCTATAATCGTATGATTAAGTTCCCTCAAAAGCGTACCATTCATGAAGAATTCTTTAACAGCAGAGATGACCTCTTGTCCAATGATATTCCAAGCACATTTAAAAAACGCTGCAGAGAACCCATCCGGCCCAGGGGATTTATCATCCCCCATAGAGAACATAGCATCCTTGATTTCCTTATCAGTAACATCGCTAACCATAGCAGCAGCAACATTATCATCAATGACCGTTTTAAATAGATGCTGTGGATTGAAAGTCGTATCTGCATTCGCCTCGCCAAGGAACGCTTCATAATGGGATACAAACGCACCAGCAACCTGATCATTAGCACAAATAATACCATCACCGTTAGTAACAACATTAATACGGTTCCTACTAGCACGACCCTTAACAGCCTTATGAAAATAGGCTGAGTTCGAGTCCCCTTCTTTTAACCAATTGATTTTAGCTTTTTGCTTAAGAAAGCTCTCCTCCAGAAGCACAGCATTATTAAAGGCAACAACACACCTGGCTTCTTCGTCACGCAACCTGGAGCTAAACGGGTCCTTATCAAGCGCCGATTGGATAAAGTCTAGCTCTGACCGTAAGGATATCACATTAGCATGTAGATTTCCTTTGTCCTATAGAAGCTTACGAAATGGTTTTTTTAGTAACTTCAGCTTCTTCACAACAGCAAACATATGGAACCCACTGATATGTTGGTTCCACACTCCTTGGACAGTATTAAGAAAATGCTCATGTTTAGTGAGCACATTAAAAAACTTGAAAGGAGTAGGCTTCGGTTTATTACTTGTAGGAATGCACAGAACAGCGGGAGAATGATCCGATATACGATAGGGTTTGAAGATAGCATGAGCACCCAGAAACTCTGTAGAAAACCCCAAATTCGCCAAGATACGATCTAGCTTTTTAAGGATCCCCTGACCACCTTTCGGCTTTTGGTTCCAAGTGTACTGCAAGCCCGTTTTTTGAACATCCACTACCTCAATTTCATCCACACACTCCTTGAATTCCCTCATCGATATGTCAATCGCTGAACTACCCGCAGTTGAATCACCCAAGAACATTGCCGCATTAAAATCGCCCAATAAGCACCACGGACGATCACGCACATAACTCTTATGAAGACACAAACCCCTCCATAAAGCCCGACGTTGAACATACTTATTATGAGCATATATAAAAGAACAGAAAACTTCCTTCTTTTCATTTTTCATCCATACACGCGTGTGAATAACTTGGTCGTCCTGAGATATAACCATTACATCAACTTCATTATGGTTCCAACCCAGTATGATACGAGTACCCTTTTGGCAGTAAAGTCCATTTGACGCCCAATCCCAATGTCGAAACACCAGGGAACATATCCTATGAAGGTTGGAATCTCCCACATGGGACTCCAAAATAGCACAAACAGAAAGATTATTTTCAGCAATCACTTGTCTCACTTCACTTTGTTTCGGGGAGAAGTTCAAGCCCCGAATATTCCATGAGGCAACATTAATCATTGGAAACCGTGACAATGGGAGTGCTTGCCCCCTTAACCTGTCCATCTTGACTAGTGACAGTTCGATCATCCAAGATTATTTCCTCATCCACGTCACTATCACTAGCATTGAGGACCAGATCTTGTTTCTTCTTAGGTTCCAAAACATTTTCGTCTTCTGGAATATCCAAAGCACTAAAGGAGTTGTTAGTACTAACTATAGGCTTATTGACCTTTGGGATAACCTGCAGCTTAGGTTTAGGACCAGGAGCCATCGACTTTGAAGACTCACCACGCTCTTTTCTAACCTGCAGCTTTGGAGGAGGTTTAGTGAGTTTAATCCCACTAATAGGTTGCTTATGCGTTTGTTTAGCCTTAGATTTCTTCTTTGTGACTTCCACAAAACCATCAACTTCAGTCAAAACAACCTGTTCCTCCACCTGTCTATTAGGGCATTTATCATCTACATGATCAAATATGGCACAACTAGAACATCGAGGAGGCTTCCAATCATATTCAATGTCAATAGTAGCCAGCGAGTGACCCATATCTTTGCCTTTCGGGACAGCAATGACAACTGAATCCAGCAATTCCTTATCAGATGAGACTTCAATAAGTGCCCTCGCATAGGTACTACGTCCCCAAGAGCTCAGACACATATTACTAGTATAGGAATCCAGCATGATTGGATTTCCAATTTGAGATGTAATCAAGCTGAGGCCGATTTCAGAATATGCCACTATTGGCACATGATGCAACTTAACCCAAACTGGCGCCTTCTTGACCTCAGCCTTCTTTAAATCCGTTGTTGGTGTCCATATGTTAAGCATTAGGGGAACCAACCGAACCATCCAGGGACCATTCTCCAACACACCCTCCATACCCTCTTGCGTTTCAAACTGGAAAAGGAAGAAATCTTCATGTAATTGTACACGCTTAAGACCAAACTTAGCCCAAGCATTTTCCACATAATTCTGGACCAAAGGGAAAGCTAGACGCTTTCCTATAAAATAACCATATAGGGTGTACGTAAATCTCTCTTGGATGACTTCAACAGCCTCCCACGGAAGAGCAGCAGCAGCCCCTTCCACCACTTCTTCACTTCTCATCATGGAAATCTTAACAACCTGCTTATTCAGCTTCTTATTGACCACAGCCGCAAACAATTTGCTACCCACGCCACTCTCACTCTTCTGACTAACATTAGTCTCTTTAACCGGAACTCTTTTAGCCAACAATTTTCCGTCAATATTCTTAATCTTGGATGCCAGAGCATGTGCCTTAACGGATGCACACACCGACGTCTTTCCAGTCCCAATAGGTTGAACCCCATTAATAACATTCTCTCCAGACATATTCATAGCCATGAAACCCTAAAAAATTAGGGCCCAAAAAACACTCCAACCAAACACCTCTAGCCGGTCCCCATAATGGGAACACCAATAAAATAATAATATATTACAATAAGCCCTAGATCCAAGAAAAACCCTAGACTATAGACGATTCAGAAAAAAACGACACTAAATACACACCTCTAAACTACGTCGAATCAAATAAGAGCAAATTAAACAAACCCTAAAACGTCAACACCCCACGAGATAAGTGATCACAAAGAGAATAGGGGGATCTAGATCACTGCCTATTTCTTATCACAACTTATTTGATGAGATGAAAACAGAATCGAGGAACGTTAATTGGCTATTATTCAATGATTGGTAGAATTAGCAGATCTGATTAATGCCGCCTAAGAAGTTTAAAACCCTAGGGACCATTTTGGCAATAATCCGAAACTTAAAGAAGCCCTAGGGGCTGTTTTGGTTATTTTATGAAAGTTACAAAACCTAGATTTAAGTAGGGGGACTAAATCTGCCATAAATCTGAAGCTTTAACAAGCCCTAGGTACCAAATGTGTAATAATCCGAAAAGTATACTTTGTTTAAAATATGGAGGGACTAGTTTTGCCATGTTCTGAAACATTAACAAGCCCTAACCCATATTCTATTTTTAAACATAGTAAAACTAAAAAAACCCTAAACTATAAGAATTTATAATATAAATACTTAAACTTGTAATTTATAAATTATTTTATAATTTATGGGAACTTATAAGTTAAATAAAGTATTATATTTTATTGTTCAAAGATAAAATATTTATATTTTTGCTTTATGAAATAAATTGTATAAACAATATGGACATGTATTACTGATACATAAACTCATATACTTTTAGGAAATAAAATTATATGAACGTTAAATAAATTGAATACTAATATTTAAGTAGAACATTTTTATGTTTACTTAATTATAAAACTTAATAGTTAGTTTAAATGAACGATTATAATACATGAACTACGAACGTAAACTAATATTTAAGTAGAACATTTGTATGTTTACTTAATTATCAAACTTAATAGTTAGCTTAAATGAATGATTATAATGCATGAACTGTGAACGTGAACTAATATTTTAAGTAGAACATGTTTGTGTTTACTTAACTATGAAACTTATATAGATAAGTTTAAATAGATATTGTTAATACTTGATCTACGGTTATTTAGATGAATGCCGTAGCATAAATGAACTGACTAAAAATCTGTATAAGCATACACATATGTTCTTTGTACTATCTATTAAGACTGTACTATTTGATTAGGCATAACTTTTGGCGTGAACATTATTTGGATATTCGTGTTATACAGCTACTACCAACTCCCAGGTGAGTTTACAGCCCCATATAAACTATCGATAAACTTTTCTTCTACGGGGGAGAAAACATGCAACTATTTATAAAATGGACATAACTGAATTGTATAAACTTGACTATGATTGACTATTATAGAAACTGTTAAATTGTTGTAAATCGTCCGAATGTTATAAATAGATCTATTAGGGATTGACCATCCCCATCTGGGTGAGTCATGCTCACTATGCCTTGGTCGGGACAACAGATGTATACCATGTTGGAACTGGGTTTGGGTGTCTTTTTGTAAGACACTACGTCCTCATCTGTTGAGGACTATGGAAGGTTAAGCTTCAGTTTCGAGTAATAGCAAATGTAATCTAATTTTTAGTAAGAATGCTTTGTGCATTGTTACTTCTATGATTAATGTATGTCCAAACAAATTAATGTTAAAACATGTAAATTCACCAAATTTATGTTGACCCTTTAAGCATGTTTATCTCAAGGAAATGAAGTTAGAACGAGATATGTGTATGGACTCAAGCATCTATGTGATCTGCATCGTAGGAATCGTCGAGGGTTCCATTTGGGTAAAATGAACAATCTACTTATGACATGTTAAAGACAATTTTTATTTTATTTGTTTAATAAACATGTAATCTGATTGAATAACTCTTTATCTTATGCTCTATGGACTATATGCTATCGATCCACCCTTGCGACATCTCCGTTGATATTTCCGCATATTTTGACCCTACCCGGGGTGTCACAACAAATATGGGTACCATAAGTAACTTGCGTTGACTGAAAGTCAAAAAGCCTAAAGGTCAACGCTAGGAGCAGCGAGTGGTCAACAAAAGTCAACATAATGAACAGTGACCCAAAGTGATAGTAGAAGCCAAACTCAAGTGTATAATAGGGGTTTTGACCCACTAGGAGCAAAAGAGTGCCACTAGGAGTAACCAAATTCTTCCACCAGAAGTTGCACACATAGCAAATAGCCATATAAACAGTCGTAAGAAGCTATCAGAAGTAAGAGTGTACAAGTATACATGTACAAGAAGCCTCCCCTTAGGCTTTGCCTCCCCTCAATCCTAGAACTTAAGGATTGACCATATCAATGTGAACCACCAAGTGGTTAAACCTTGGACCATCAAACGCTTTAGTCAGCAAATCAGCAACATTATCATCCGTATGTACCTTAAGAACCTGTATCAGCTTCTTTTTATTGGCATCGCGTACAAAATGGTTTCGAATCTCTATATGCTTGGTGCGTTGATGAAACACATGATTCTTCACAATGTAGATGGTGCTTTGATTGTCGATGAAGATTTTGGTGTCCATAAAGTTGAACCCATAATCTAGCATTTGGTTTTGTATCCACAAGACTTGTCCACAGCAACTAGCAGCAACTACATATTCGGCTTCTGTTGAGGAAGTAGCTACTATTGTCTGTTTCTTACATTGCCATGAGATGAGTCTTCGTCCTAAAATTTGACAACCACCAGTAGTTGACTTCCTATCATTATTAGAACTTGCATAATCACTATCACTATAGGCTTTAAGAACAAAAGCTACTTCCCTTGGATACCACAAGCCTAGCTTGGGTTGTGACTTGATATAGTTGAAGATTTTCTTGACAACATTTAAATTAGACACGGTGGGTGCCACCTGATGTCTAGAGAAAGCACTAACAGCAAACATAATGTCTGGGCGTGAGGCAGTCAAATACATGAGTGAGCCAATCATTGACCTGTACATATGAACATTTACCGAGGGATCTGGCTCATTCTTGAGTTCAACTTTAGTTACCTCATAAGGTGTTGTTGCTGGTCTAAGAGGTTCCACATTAAACTTCTGAATTATTTCATGATCATACTTATCTTGACTAATGAAGATACCATCCAACTGCTGCTTGACTTGGACACCAAGAAAAAAAGTTAGTTCTCCATGGCACTCATCTGAAATTCGCCTTTCATTAGTTGTTCAAACTCATCACACCATTCCTTCTTAGTAGAACCGAAGATAATGTCATCCACATATACCTGAACCAGGATGATGTCTTTGGCATTCCTTTTAAGGAACAATGTTTTGTCAATAGTGCCTCTTTTGTATCCATGCTTCAACAAGAAAGTGGATACACGCTCACACCAAGCTCTAGGAGCTTGATGAAATCCATAAAGAGCTTTGACCACCTTGTAGACTTTATAGGATGAAGGGGATCCACAAAGCCCTTAGGTTGAGTGACATATACTTCCTCGTCAATCTTGCCATATAGAAATGCACTCTTGACATCCATCTGAAAAATCGTAAAGCCAATATAAGAAGCAAAAGCAAAAAAACAGACGAATGGCCTCAATTCTTGCAAAAGGGGCAAAAAATTCAGTATAGTCAATGCCTTTAAGTTGAGTGTGACCTTGTGCTACTAGTCTAACCTTATTCCTCACCACAATACCCCTTGCATCTTTCTTGTTTTTTAAGAATCCATTTGGTACCTATTGCTGTCTTGCCATCTAGTAAATCAACTAGGATCCAAACATTATGAAACAAGAATGCTGCATCTCCTCCTGCATCGCCTCCACCTAACTTTGATCCTCAAAGAGAATTTGAGACAGACCTAGGTTCCACCTGTGACAGAAAACAAGCAAACAAACAGTGAAGAAAATATGTGTGATTATTACGCTTTTGGTCTTCAATGTAGCTCACAAGAGCATGATGACCAGAAGTTGCCTACTTATGCATGCCGTGAGTCTTGACAATAAAACCAGGATCCCCTATTATTTGAGTAGTAGGATGCACTTTATGGATCTACTGAATAGGAGTAGGAGCTACTTCTACTTCTGGTGACAAGTTATTAAGATCCCTAACTATGCCATCATCATATGAAGCAGAGTCGAAAATTCCATATATTGGTTGCTTATGAATATCATCCAGCTTAGTTGAAGACTTCTTTTGATAGTTTCCTAGGTCAAAAGGACCAGAAAACCTAGTTGTGGAAGTTGGATCACTAATAGGGTTTCCAATAGGTGTTGAACTTGCACTAGGAGAAACAATAGGATCACTAGGATTAATTGGTATAACAGGAGTACCCAAAGGAAACTCAAAGCCTCCTTGAGTAGTTGTTGTAGTAGCATCTTGCTGTTGCTTAAGCAGTGTATCAAGAGCTCCTTGTGAGTCCACAATGTCTGATGAAGTAGAATCAACAGGAGTAGCAGTTGTCGGGAGAGACTATGGTGGAATAGGATGGTATGACAAAAATGTCATCATCCTCATCTAAATCCGAAGAGCTAGAAGTAGCACCTGCACTAGAAGACGTAAACACTTGTGGACCTGCATTTTGGTTAGTTTTGAAACGAAAATATCCCAATGAATCGCTGAGATAGTCAAGATCAAAATACCATTCATGACCTTTGCCTTGAATGTTTGTCTTCTCCTCAAAGTACCTGAGATTGATAGTTTCAATGACACGCTTGGCAGTAAGATTGTAGACACTATAGGCTCTCGAGTGAGTTGAATATCCCACAATGTAGCCTTCATCTGCCTTCCCATCAAATTTCCCCAAATAGTCACTAGTATTTAGAATGGTGACAGGATAGCCAAATGGCTTCAAATGAGTAATGCTTGGGACTTTAGCTATGAGTAGCTCATTGTAAGTCTTCTTATGGGGATTGGTAATGGAGACCCTGTTCAGCACATAACACGTAGTGTTGACAGCTTCTGTCCAAAACATTGTCGGAAGCTTGGAATCATCAAGCATTGTTCTTGCAGCTTCTATAAGTGTCCTATTTTTCCTTTCTGCAACACCATTCTGTTGAGGAGTCCTGGCAGCACTATAATCTCTTTTGATACCTTTCAAATTGCAAAGTGCTATGAGGTCTGCATTCTTGAACTCGGTTCCATTGTCACACAAATACCTTTCACCTTCTTGGACAACTGATTCTCAATGAGTGCAATGAAGTCTTTGAGAATGGAGTAGGTCTCACTTTTAGTAGCCAGAAAAAACCCACGTAAACCTGCTATAGCCATCAGTTACCACAAGACAATAGTGTTTATGGTCAATGCTCCTAATAGAGGTAGGACCAAACAAATCCGTATGTAGTAGCTGCAATAGTTCAGTTATTAAGCTGAGAGTAGTAACGGCTTTGAAGGATGATTTGTGTTGTTGCCTTTGCTGCAAGCAAGGCAATTAATGTCAATCATGAAAGTTTAGAGAGGTAAACCAGAGACCAAGTTCATATTAGCCAGTTTGTGAATGGTCTTGAAGTTCACATGCCCCATCCTCCTATGCCATTTGGTGGCTTCATCTTCTGATGCTTTGGCAACCAAACAGGATAGTTGACCAGTAGGATTAACTTCATACTTGATACTATAGAGGTTATGTATTCTTGGGATTTTGAGTAGAACATAGGAGTCATCCTGTGACAATCTAACATTTTCAGGTAGTAAATGATTTTCTCGTATATTATTTTGAAACTTAGTTTTATGATGGTTGATGAACTCACAATTTACGGATTTAAATTTGGACTTACGTGTATAATTTAACGTCCTTTACGACTAAACCAGAAACCTTAGGATTACGAATTTACGTTTTTGAAATTCGTTTTTGATGAGACAATTTTTATTAGATTCGTTTTGTGCCGTTGATTCATAATTTATAGAAACGTTTTTCGTAAAATGACCCGAGGGCACGCAAATCGAGGAAACTAGAATCGGGGAATACCCGTAAATTAGTGGGATGAGACAAAAATAAGTTTTGCCTCACCCCACACATGGGACGGCTAAACATGGGACACCAACACCCATGAGGTGTCAACTTGTGGTTACAAGTTGCCACACTTGTCTTACTTAGCTTAATAAGCTACCAAACCAAAACAAAGCCACTAAACACAAACCATTTCTCACTTTCATCTCATTCAATACCACACATACTCTCTCTTTCCCTCTCTACTCTTGCCGTCCAAAAACCATCACCAAACACCCCATTTTGATCAATTTTAACCATGAATCTTGTGTTATCTACACATATGATGAAGAACCTTTGAAGCCTTATTGATTGGTGATCATTATAACATCCAAGGAGGTGATTTTTTTGTGTCCTAGGGCTGATTTCTAAACATGTGTGCTTGGTTAAAGGTGATCTTGAAGATAAATTTGGTGTACCTCAAGGTGTTGTCATCAAAAGACAAGTTATAGTCTTGGTTGGTAAACAAGATCATTCTTCCTATTTTCATTGTTATTTTTGTAAAAGTAAAATGTATTTTCTTTCCTAATGTATATGTATCTGATGATCTATGATGATAAAAATATTGTGTGGGGATCATGTGTTGATAAACATGGGTAAAAGATGGAAAACCACATGTAAA
Source organism: Glebionis coronaria (assembly GCA_025667525.1). Classification (NCBI taxonomy): domain Eukaryota; kingdom Viridiplantae; phylum Streptophyta; class Magnoliopsida; order Asterales; family Asteraceae; genus Glebionis; species Glebionis coronaria. The sequence continues at coordinate 341,985,290 of CM046877.1, forward strand.
AAGGTTAAAATCTTGCTTAATAAGTTGGCTGTATAAAAACAGTAAAAAACCATATGTTAAACTGATAAAATGGAATAGTTGAATCAATATACAGTAAGTATTAAGTCTTGTACACATGTGAGAGTTGGCCATGCAATAGAATCATTATAATGAGTGAGATATGATCAAAACAAAATTGATGTACCAATCTGAATAGTCTGTTTTGTGAGGACTGTTAGGGACACTCAGACTTGGATTGAGCAGTAGCTAAAGCTAAGTTATTTGTAGCACATAGTATTAAGTTTATGTCATCCAAAAATGAGCTTCTATCTCCTTGTAGAACTCAATATATGATAAAAATGGTGAAAGTGAAACTAAAAATCAGATTTGTGAAATAAAAGTATAATAGTATTATAATAGCACTCAAATAAATATAGTATAAAATCTAAATTTAAAATCCACTAAATTATATATTACATTTATATAAGTATGCACAATAATAAATAAGTGAGAAATTTTATAAAAATGGTAATTTGATAAGTTTTATAAGTTATAAAACTATAAACATGATTTTTACGTCTTTTTGGCTAAAACCGTAAAATTAACGTTTTCGTCAATTAAAACTTAGACGATCGGACCCGTCTAATGTAAACTTTCTATAACTCATATACTGATATATAAGTACCTATTACAAGTAAAAACCGATAAAACCCGAGCTTTATAACATATGGACATTAACGGGCCAAATTAGCCTTATTGGACTATTAACCCAACTAATTTTGTTAAACACTTATGAACTTACTTATTGGGCTTAACCCACTTGGGCCTAACATGTAAGTATGATACTGATATTAAAATTGTAAAATGGACTAATATAATGTAATGGGCTTATAATGGGCTTATTGGGCCTAAACATGTAAACAAGTTAAATTAGTAAAACTAGTATAAAAAGTTACCAACACATAACACTATAATGAATAAATAAGGATGTACAATCCCACTTGATCATTATCATATATATAAAATCATCATATGTATACATAATTGTTATTTTCATAAAGTCATTGGACAAAAGTCTAAGACTGCGTATTATTTATATAGGTTTCTGTGATCGAAGCACGCCCGTAGCCGATAATCCGCCTTTCATTATCAACGTGAGTTCATAGCCTCGCACTCTTTTAAATGTTTTATAAAATGATTTGTAAACCCGCGAGGGAGATAACATGCTAGTTTTTGATAAAAATAGAACACAAGTAGTCCCGATGGCATGCTCAATGATATGGACCCGAATGATGCTATGACCCAATAAAAGAGATACAAATGATTATTAGTAGTTAGGTTATGTCACTTAAAGTCCCATTAGCATGAATTGTGAACTATCGGGATTTGGTAGACGCTTATGCATATGATAGTACTATTTGGGGACGATCACCCCAGTTCGCGCCTTGACGGTTGATCCTTGTCGTACCACATTGATTGGTAAGCGAATTTATGTATGAGAAGATTTACATAGCGTGATTTTGCAAAGACACGCTAACTTAGATTGGCAAATTGTTTGTCGGGTTCACGGTCCGTTGTTTGTGATAGTAAGGTAACAATGTCATGCGGCTAATAATAATCCAACACAATCCAGTAATGATGCAAATAACGATAATAATGTTACCTATAATGGTAATATTGAGACTACGGTCTCATGGACGGTGTAAGATGTATGATTTGATTTATATATTGCCTGACTAGCAATACGAGGACTTACTTCTGATATTATACTTGTGTTCTGATTTCAACGATTGTTTTATATAACGGTTTTATTAAACTCTATGAATTCACTCGGCATTCGCTGATATGATAATAATAAAACTGTTCATTCGATTTATGTTTTGGAAACTTAATGACCTGTATAATTTGGGACCTGTTGTACACTTGAAACTTTTATTTTGAATGAATGTATGTTAAACCTTGTACAACCATTTTTATGTGTTGTCTATGATTGGAGTTATTGTGCTATCCCGTAACACTCTAAAGACTCTTCCGCTGTACCGATATGAAATTTGAGAGTGTTACAGTTTGGTACCAGAGCTCTCGTTATAGAGAACGAAAGATTTTAAAAATCAAGGATTTGAACCAAACTTTTCAAAATCTTTTAACTATAAACATTTGAGAAAATATTTGAAAAATCTTTTGACTATAACGGTGCCAAAGATCTCCGACGTTACCAACAAGCCCTATATATTTTGATATATATAATTTAATTTATATATATGTATATATCGTGGTTTCAGTATGTAACTGTTTAATAATTATTTTTATGCTAATACGAGATATATATAAATGCTATTCCCGAACCTAATGTAGATGATAACCCTTATTTATACTTAGTGTATTATGATGTAAATGAGGATATGGATGATGATGAGGAGGAACCATTTGAGGATCCCAAGCCCGAGATAGGACTAGGAGATCAGATTGCCCCTCAGGTTGATATGGTAGAGAATGAGAATGATAATGTTGGTATTGAGAATGATGATGAGATTCGGATAGATAATGTAGATAATGAGGATGACAACGAGGATGTCGAGGAGGAGATAGGTATATATGATGAGATTGATGACGATGATGAGGCTGAGCTTATTTACCCTTATGAGGTACCGGAGGGTGAGCCTTTACCCCCTCCAGTTTATTGGTCTGATTATGAGATTGAGCTACTTAGAGATGAATTGTCTGAATCATCTGAATCTGATTCTAAATCAGAGGATGATGATGATGATGATGCACCTGATGGTACTGATGGTATTGCTACTCGTAGACATGTGATAGGAGAGTCGTCTAGGGTTCGAGAGGCTACTCATATTGATGGTCTTGCACCTTGGGCCTTGAGACGTGATTTAGATGCTTCCCGTGCTCAGAGTAGTATGACAGAGGTTGGATTAGGTGTTGTTCAGACACATGTTACTTATTTGGAGTCGAAGACTAAGGTTGGTGAGAAAGAGCGAGAATTGCTTAATTTGGATTTGACTGATGTAGAGCGTGGTTTGAATGAGTCTTTTAGGAGGTTATCTGTGTTAGAAAGTGGTGAGTTTGCTGCAACGAAGAGAAAGGTGAATACTATTGAGATTCAGTTGAGTGTAGCTCGTGCGATGCGTGAGAAAGCTGAGGAATAATTGAACATATCTGTTGGTTGGAACAGTAGGTTTTATAATGAGATGGTTGAAAGAGGAGTGATTCGTAAGCGCCCGGCTGAAGATGTGTCTTGTGATCGTCCGACGAAAATACAGAAGACGATGGATGATGGACCATCTGGCGGTTCTGAGTAGACCAGTCTATCTTTAGTAGTGACCTTTGTATCTTTTGTACCTTTTGTAACTTTGACTGAACCGACTTATTAGTTAGTAGATCTGGCACGAATTTTGGGTATGTATAGTGCTAGAAACTTTGATATGGGATGTAAATTAAGACAATGTGTTTGTTTCAAATCCAATGAAATAAGTATTTTGTCTTGAATTCCATATTGTACCTTATTTGTATTTTGATTATGAATTAAATCCATATTATATGAATCCCTTGTTGGGTAAATGCTTAATACTTTGAAATTATGAAATTATAGAACCATGTTGCCCAAGAAAGCTGTGACTGAGGATGATGTACGTAGGATTATTGTGGAGCAAGTTACCGCATCTATGACTGAATTTATGGCAAATGCTAGAAATGGAGCTGGCAATAGTGGAGCTGGCGGTAGTGGAGCTGGCGGTAGTGGAGCTGGCGGTAGTGGAATTGGTGGTACTAATGTGAATGTGAATGCTAATAATGTGAATGCTAATGCTGGAGGAAATGTAGGAGGACTTGGAACTAATTCACCTGAAGTCGGTGATTGAACTTATGTGACGTTCATGAAGTGTGAACCTCTACCTTTTAATGGAACTGAAGGTGCTGTAGTATTAAGCCAATGGATTGACAAGATTGAGTAGTTGTTTCGGATTAGTAAGTGTAAGGAGGAAGATAAGGTGACTTTTTCTATGGCTACCCTTAAAGGTCGTGTGTTGACTTAGTGGAACGGGAGAATTGCTTTCATGGGTATTGATGCTGCTAATGCTACTCCTTGGGCTGAAATTAAGAAGTGGATGACTTTGGAGTTCTGTCTCCGTAGTGTGATCATTAGGTTAGAACAAGAGTTGATTCATCTGAGAATGAAAGGTGTGGCCATTGATAGCTACAATTGATTTCATGAGTTGGACTTACTGTGTCCTCGATTGGTGGAACCCGAAGAGATCCGAATTGACCAATATATCAAAGGGTTGACCAAGAACATCCGGGGGACGTGACATCATCAAAACCACTGACCATTGATGATGTTGTTCGAATGGCTTACCAAATCATTGGGAAAATAATTCAGGATAGGGAAGATGAAGCACGTACTGGTGAGAAAAGAAAGGGTGATGACGATCGTGTAGATAGAGGTGATAATAGGAAGAATTTCAATCGCCGTCAGAACTAGAGAAGGGGTAATGCAAATGCTCTTACCAACAACACACCGCGCAATGATGAAAGATGTCCTAAGTGTGGCAACAAGAGGCATGCTGGCGACTGCTGGAAGTGCCGAAATTGCAGAAAGCTTGGACACAAAGTTGAAAGGTGTAAGCAGGGAATCATTTGCTTCAACTGTAACAAAGAGGGTCACAAGAAATCGGATTTCCCTAAGTTGAAAGCGATTGTACCTGGAAGAAACCCCCAGGGTGGTGCTTATCAACTTGGAACAGCCGAGGTGTAGAAATAGGATCCGAATGTTGTTACTGGTACGTTTATACTCAACAATCATTATGTTGTTGCTTTATTTGACTCGGGTGCTGATAGGAGCTTTGTATCCACTAAATTTAGTGCCCTTATTGACATTGAACCTGTTGAGATAAATACCAGTTACAAGGTGGAATTGGCTGATGGTAAATTAGTGAAAACTAATAAGCTATTAGAAGGATGTTCTCTAAATCTCTTAAACTATTCCTTTCCGATTGATTTGATGTTGATAGAATTAGGTAGTTTTGATATTATTATTGGTATGGATTGGTTGTCGTTGAATAATGCTACTATTTTATGTGGAGAAAAGAAGGTTAAGATTCCTCTTAGGAATAGGACGTTAGTAATTGATGGTAATCGAGGTGAATCCCGTTTGAAAATCGTTTCATGTATTAAAGTCCAAAAGTACATCAGGAATGGTTGCGAGTTATTCTTAGCTCAAGTGACCGGGAATGAGTCTAAGGAAAAACGATTGTAAGATGTACCTGTTATCTATGAATTTCCTGAGGTATTTCCTAAAGATTAACCCGGATTTCCACCGATAAGGCAAGTTGAGTTTCGAATCGATTTAATTCCTGGTGTTGCAGCGGTGGCACGTGCGCATTTCCGATTAGCACCTTCTGAATTAAAGGAATTATTTGAACAACTTAAGGAGTTGTCTGATAAAGATTTCATTCGACCGAGCTCGTCGCCTTGGGGAGCTTCAGTCTTGTTCGTTAAGAAGAAGGATGGATCTTTCCGTATGTGCATTGATTATAGGGAACTGAATAGTTGACGATTAAAAATCGATATCCTTTACCAAGGATTGAGGATTTGTTTGATCAACTACATGGATCTAGTGTGTATTCTAAGATAGATTTGCAGTCTGGATATCACCAACTTCGTGTCCGTGAAGAAGATATTCATGTAACTGCATTTAGAACTCGTTATGGACACTATGAATTTCAAGTAATGCCATTTGGGTTAACTAACGCACCTGTGGTTTTCATGGATCTAATGAATCGAGTGTGCAAGCCCTACTTGGACAAATTTGTGATTGTGTTTATTGACGATATTCTAATCTATTCTAAGAATGAACATGAACATGGAGAACATTTAAGGATTATTTTGAGTTTGTTAAAGGATTAAAAGTTGTATGCTAAGTTTTCGAAATGTGATTTTTGGTTAGATTTTGTGCAATTTCTTGGTCATGTTATTAACAAAGATGGAATTCATGTTGATCCTGCAAAGGTTGAAGCCATTAAGAATTGGTCTGCACCGACAACGCCAACGGAAGTGCGACAGTTCTTAGGATTGGCTGGCTATTATAGGCGATTCATTAAAGAATTTTCTTTAATAGCTAAACCCTTGACTAAGCTTACCCAGAAGAATAAACCTTTCGTTTGGGGAAGTGAAGAAGATGGGGCATTTCAGATATTGAAGCGAAAATTATGTAGTGCGCTAATTCTATCATTACCCGTCGGAAGTGAAGATTTTGTAGTATATTGTGATGCATCTCTTAGATGTTATGGAGTTGTTTTGATGCAGCTAGAAAAGGTAATAGCTTATGCTTCTAGGAAATTAAGGGAGAATGAGGAGAGTTATACTACTCATGATCTTGTGTTAGGAGCTGTAGTGTTTGCTCTTAGGTTGGAGACATTATCTGTATGGCACCAAGTGTATGGTATTCACCGATCACAAAAGCCTACAATATATTCTCGATCAGAAGGAATTGAATATGAGGCAACGAAGATGGATAGAACTGTTAAGTGATTATGATTGTGATATAAAATATCACCCATGAAAAGCAAATGTTGTTGCCAATGCATTAAGCAGAAAAGATAGAGAGCCTATCAGGGTACGATCTCTAGTCTTGACCGTGCACAATAATTTTCCTGAGTAAATTAGAAATGCACAAATAGAAGCCTGTAAGAAAGAAAATTTCGTTAATGAAGGGTTCCGAGGAGAAGGAGATCCTTTAGAAGTTAGAGCTGATGGAGTGAAATGCTTAAGAGGTCGTATGTGGATACCTAAGTTTGGAGGCTTAAGAGATTTGATTATGTTAGAATCCCATAAATCTAAATATTCCATTCATCCTGGATCTGATAAAATGTATCATGATTTGAAGAAGTTGTATTGGTGGCCGAATATGAAAGCTGATATTGCTATGTATGTTCTTCAATGCTTGACTTGTGCTAAAGTCAAAGCTGAACATCAAAAGCCATCAGGACTACTTCAACAGCCAAAGATTCCTAAATGGAAGTCGGAGTGAATTACGATGGACTTTATTACCAAGCTTCCTAGAACATCATCTGGAAATAACTCGATTTGGGTCATTGTCGACATACTTACCAAATCAGCACACTTCATTCCGGTTAAAAAGCAGTTCTCACTAGAGAAGCTGACTCGTATTTATCTTGAGAATGTTGTATGCAAGCATGGAGTGCCAGTATCGATCATTTCAGATCGAGATCCTAGATTCGCATCGAATTTTTGGAAATCTCTCCAAAGATCTTTGGGAACGAATCTCGACATGAGCACTGCTTATCACCCCCAGACTGATGGGCAGAGTGAAAGAACAATACAAACACTAGAAGATATGTTGAGAACTTGTGTGATAGATTTTGGTAAGAATTAGGATAAACATTTGCCTTTAGCAGAGTTTTTTCGTATAACAATAGTTACCATGCTAGTATTAAGGCTGCACCGTTTGAAGCTTTGTATGGTAGGAAGTGTAGATCTCTTGTATGTTGGAGTGAAGTTGGGGATACCCAGCTCACGGGACCGGAATTGATCCGAGAGACTACGGAGATGATAGTTCAGATTAAGAATAGGCTGTTGACTGCCCGTAGTAGACAGAAAAGTTACGTGGATGTGCGGCGGAAACCGATGGAGTTTGAAATGGGTGACCAAGTAATGTTGAAAGTATCGCCATGGAAAGGCGTCATAAGATTTGGAAAGTAAGGGAAATTGAATCCCCGCTATATTGGACCCTTTAAGATTTTATCTAGAGTAGGTCTGGTGGCTTACAAACTAGAGTTACCCCAAGAACTTCATGGTGTTCACAACACATTCCATGTATCTAATCTGAAGAAATGTTTAGCAGTGAGTGATGAGAAAATTTCGTTGGATAAGGTTCGAATAGATGAGAAGTTGCATTTTATCGAAGAACCCGTAGAGGCTATGGATCGTGAGGTAAAGCAACTGAAACAAAGTCGGATACCTACTGTCAAGATCCGATGGAATTCAAAGCATGGACCGGAATTTACTTCGGAACGAGAGGATGGAATGTGGAAGAAATATCCTAATGAGACTGTTTTTATACATAGTCTCATCGTCCAAAAAGGGCTTTAAACGCATTAAATATCATGAAAATGGCCAAATATATGCTTGTGTTTGTTACTTGTGTATTTTCGGTACGGATATTGAGAAAATGACAAAAGATCAAAAGAATCATACAAAAACGAACACGGGAAACGAAGCCGCACAATGAACCAAGCCCTAATGAAGATTTTCCAAGAATAACCATTGAAGATTTGAATATTATGCAAGAAGGGTCCTCCAATATTGATGAATTGACACTTTAAACCCTTGTATCTTCATAATTACAAGATTGGTCCCTAAAGTTTGTCAGTATTACAAAAAGGGCCCTCTACTTTGAAGAATTGGAAAATTTAGTCCCTCAACAAAACTAAATTGTCAATATTAGTCGTCCTCAAATTCAAACATACCATGAAGGACCTGAAGTTACAAGAAATTACAAGTTTGGTCCTCAAAATATGTCAAATTGCAAAAAGGACCCTTAACTTTGAAGAAATGGCAAAAATGGTCCCTCATTAATCATGACTTGTCAATTTTAGTCCTCCAAGAAGTCAATCAAACAATTCAAGACCATTATCTATAAAGAAAATGCCAAAACAGCCCTTCAAGAATCAACAAATGGCAAGATATACCCCTGAAAATACTTTGGAAAAGTATTTGGGGCAAAAGTGTGAAGTTGGAAACTTCATTAACAAAGGAAAACGGATTGTGGCTTATTTATTTGCAAGTGAAAGGAAGTGAAGAAATGAGGGACCAAACTTGGCAGACAAGGGAACTTACCTTAACCAACCACGCCTTGACACCTGTCCCACTACCCCCCATCAACCAATCAGAGCACCCCATTCATCCACCTCACATCCCACTCAGTTTAAAAAACTAATATCAACTGATTAGTTTATTCTTGGCGCCTTAACATGTTTTTAAACATAATCTTAGCCCAAAACGGATTAAACATGCTACTATTCATCCAAGAACAAGAATTGGGCATTTGATATTTACAAAGAATTAAACACTAATCTCTTCCAGATTAGTGATTAATGGTCTTCTAAACACAACCCAACCTTTAAACTGGCCACCTCACCACTCACATGTCCACATGGGACCTCCCCTACTACACCTTTGAACAAGATGCCAAAACCTTGACAGCAATCCAACCATCCACATTGAAGCTTACTTTTTAAGCTTACTTTAAGCCATTGGATGCAATTCTACTAAGCGAGCAACTACAAAACGCCAAGAACAAGTCACATGATTCTCAAAAATTCAAACTTCACAAGGGGCATTTTGGGACTTCTACTGCATTAGGGTTCACGTTTTTAGCTTTTCTAGTAGTTCATTGTAGCCTATATAAGGCATAGGATGTGCAACATTTGCACTTGCTCTTGAATTTTTCCTAAGTTCACAATTCTGTAAATCTCATTTTCATTAATGAAGTGTGTTTGAAATTGGTGAAGAAAATTCAAGTGCCATTCTTATTTCCAGCTTATTATTGTTTACTGTTTACTAAATCTGAATCGTAAAACCTGTTTTCAAAGGAGTGTGCAAAAATTTGCATATTTTCCTTAAATCTTGATATTTTGCTAAGATCTTGGTACACCTTGGAATTTTTGGGCTATAAGTTGATCATAGTACCCTGATATTGTGATATCAAGGTGTTGTGAGGCTTATAACTTGGGGATAATCAAGTGTGGGGTACAAGAGTTGCATTAATCAAGGATTTGTCACTTTACTGTTTTTATATTTTTGCTTCTAACCTTGTTGAATCTTTGCAGGAGTATGTGTGGAAGCTTGTGCTTGTTCTTGCTAGCACATAAGCTCAAAATTCGTGGGTGTGGATGTACATCCATGAGGTTTGAGCCATTCTACCTTAAATCTGCTTAAAATCTTGATTTTTGGTGATTTTGTGTGTTTCTTGTGTTCTTGCTGAATTTATGGATTAATCTTTGCTTAATACTGCATATTACATCTGTTTATGTGTTTGATTGGGCTTCGGTAGTCTTGGAATACACTTATACTTGTTTAATCTTGATTTAAAAAAGATAAGGGGTGTTTGGGATTATCTGTTTAAGATCATAGATTGGTATTGTGTTGTTAGAAAGTGTTGTTTGTGCTTTGTATCTGTTATTGACTTGGTTGAGTGCTAAAACCTGCAAGTTTTCAGTCTTATATCCTCAAATCAAAGATTGTGCTATATCTCATTGGTTTTGACTGTTTTTTACCTAAAATCTTGTTAATACTTAGAGTATATGCATGTTTAGGGATAAAAGGTGTTAAATCAAAGTTTGTGTAACCTGATTTGAAGATTTGAGTGTTTGAATTTGGCTTGTTGGTCAAGTATATCAGCAAAGTGTTCATAACTACTTGTTAGTGTTCATCAGTAACTTTATTGTGCTTGAATCTTGATTTAGGCCTTGAACCAATGCATGTAACTTGTTAATTTATGTTCATCTAAATTAAATATAGCTTGTGTATGCTTTTGGTGCAATTTGGTTGGCTGAATTTTGCTTAAACAACTTATTAAGTTCATATCTGCTTATTGTTCATGTTTGTGACTGATCTGGTGATCTTTTGAATTAACTGTGCTAATTGGCTGATTGTGATTGTGTTTTTGTGATTGTTATTGACTCCTTATGATTAACTGATCATTTGGGTGCCTTTGTGAAACTTGAATCCACAAAAAAGTCACTAAAGACAAAAGTCAATTAAGTCAAGCAGTGGAAACTTTTCCCACTACTCAGACACCAAAACTAGCCCCTGCTAGTGTAATTTGTCAATCAGCTTATTAATAAGCCATATTGGCTTATCCAGACTTGCAACAACTTTTTTTTGTGATCAATCTTCCTCATTTGACCCATTTATTTGAACTGGAGCTTATCAGACCTTGGCTTTGACTTTTTGCTAGAAAACTCATAAAGTTGACTTTTAATTAAGTGCTTATTTGCTTATTCCAGCTTATTGAGTGAGCTTATTGAAAACCTTTTGTTGATTAAGCTTAGTTAAGTCATTTATAAGCTTTTGAAAGTTGAATCAACTCTTGGGGTGGCCTAGAACTCGAAAACGACTATTTTGTCATTTTGGGAAGATAACTTATTGCTTATTCAGGCTTATTCCTTGTGCTTATTTCAAATTTCTTTTTAAAGGTCTCTTAAGTAACTCAAAAGAAGCTTGTGTGTCAAATTTTAGCTTATGGCATCAGCTTTTAGCTTAATGGGCCTAAAAGCCCATTAAGAATAAGCTGCTTTGAAATAAGCTAGCTTATACGCATTTTCAGCTTTTGGGCCTTCAGATATTTTGAGTAGATTGGAAGTTTTGGGCTTATTTGGTAGACGTTTTTCTTATTGGGCCCAAATTAAGCCCATTAAGGGACTGTTTTGTCTTTTAGCCCATTTCTAGGCCCATTAGGGGTATTTTGTAATTTCAACTTCATTTATGTGTTTATTAGGTTAAAATAAGCTAGTTTTCAACTTTTAAGAATTTTTTATAAATTTTGGATTTTTAATATTATTTTATTATTATTTCATTATTAAAAATTAAAATTTAGATTTTTCAAGTTTTTATATTTTTCTTAGGTTAAATACATTAAGTTAGGAATTTTACAATTTTTAGAATATTTTTAGTGTCATTAGATTAATTTTTAGAATTATTTTAAGTTTAAATAGTTTTTAATTGTTTTTAAATAGTTTTTATTAATTTTAAAATTTTCAAAAATAGTTATAAATTTAGTTAAGTCATTTTAGAGGTTTACAATTGAAAAAATCTCATTTTCGGCTTTTTGTTAATTAAATTGATTTTTTGTGCTTTAATTAGCATTAAAAAAATATTATTTAATTAAATAAAAGGTTTGAGTGATTTTTGATTTTTTGTAAACTCTAATTACATTACTTAGGATTTATTGCAATTTTTTAGGAATTTTTAGGGTAAATTTTTAATTTTGTCACCTTTTACGATTTTACGTGTACGACTTTTCGTCTTAGTGTAATTCCCAATCGTAACCGTGATTCTCTTCTAATCTCCTTTCTATTTTCTTTTCTCATCAAATATAATCACACCATTAATCAATTCTTAACACAACGCACTTGCCTCCTTGAGAACGATCCCCACTTTGGGTCATTTACTGGTGGTTTTCCTAGATCACTTGTTTATACTTGCCCTAATTACGCTCTTTTTCATAAAAGACGTATTTTACAACTATCATTTTGGCGCCGCTGCCGGGGAGGCATGTTGTGTTTTGATTTGGAAATTGTTTTTTTATATATAGCCATAATATCTATTTGTATTAGTAGCACTCTACTAATACGTATTATCTGTTTTCGTTTTTTGTGTGAATATTATTAATATATTGTATACGTAGAACAATAAATTCACAAGTACTCCAAAAGTGTGAAAACACAACCTTGACTTGGGAGGTCATTACCCAATCATTGTATTCGAATCTCAAACAAGAAATAAAAGGCAAAAATAGATAAATACTTTCGTGAAGCTCGATTTTGAAAAATACAAACTATAAGGTGGGTATAAGGCGGGTATTATAAAATATCCCTAAGGAAAAAGGCTCTTAAGTGCTTCGCGCCGCCTCGTATCCCCGCTTGCTTGTGAGTATTTTGAGATTAAAAGCTAATCGAGGGTTTTGCCGCCCAAAGTATTATTAAGTATCATATATACTTTCTTGGTTTCATTTGATTAAACCCTCTTTAACGTTTTGGTGTTCCACCAACGTTCAAAAGTCATCGAAGGCGTTCACTTCACGTGATCGTTTTCATTCCTTGAGGCTTCTTTAATCAAGAGATTTGGTTAAGGAGGAGATTTTTAGATTTTTGTCTACTTAATACAATCACAAAAATCCAAAAAAATTAAAAACAATCAAAAACCACAAAAAAATTGGAAAAATACAAAACACCAAAAATAATCTTCTTTGCTCATCCCCACGTTGTACGTGACGTTTATGCAAACTCGCAACCAAGCAAGACGTGCACGTAAACGTAGAAACCGAAAGGAGTCAACACCTACTCCTAATCTTTCTAGTGAGGAGTCTCCTATTGACGAACCTATCGTAAGAGAAGAACCAACCATGGCGAATCGAACTATGATGGAGTTACTTCAAGCACCCACAGAGGGTTATGGAGAGGCTATTGTGATTCCCGCTATCCTTGCGGAGAATTTTGAAGTGAAAACGGGTTTGTTGTCGATGATCCAAAACAACAAATTCCGTGGTGATGAAAAGGACAACCCGCACAACCATATCCGCCAATTCAATCGTCTTACCGCCACTTGCAAATTTAAGGATGTTGCTAATGACTCGATTAAGATGATGCTCTTTCAGTATTCCTTAGCGGGGCCCTCTAAAATTTGGTTAGAGAAAGAGTCACCCAATTCTATATTGACGTGGAAGGATCTCGTTTCAAAGTTTGTGAACCAATTTTTCCCGCCCTCTAAGACTAAGCATTTGAAAAACGAGATTTCAAAATTTTTACAAGAATTCAATCAGAGTTTTTCAACGGCTTGGAATAGGTTTAAGGAAATGTTACATGAGTGTCCTCATCACGGTTTTTCCGACTTGCATCAAATTGACACGTTTTACAAATGACTTAATGATCATGAGAGTGATTATCTAAATGCCGCCGCGGGTGGTAACTTTTTGTGTAAAACGGTTGAGGAAGCATTGTTGATAACTGAGAATAGATCTAAGGTGTATAGTCCTCGTAACACATCGAGTGTTCGTAAGGCTTCGTCTTCGGCTTCACCTTCTTTGTCTAATACCATCGATGCTTGCGAAATTGAGGCGAACTTGGAAAACAAAATCTTTGATAAGCTTAAAGGACTTCTAATTGAATTCAAAGTTGGAGAACAAAGTGCTCCCGCTACGGCTAAAGCGGTTGAGGTTTCATGCATGTATTGTGGTGGAGGTCATGATTTCTCCGAGTGCATTACCAACGGTGGTAACACTTCGAGTGCCTACGCGGCCACGGGAACTTACAACCAAAACGGTCAAGTTACCCGCTCTAATCAATTGACACCACCGGGTTTTGCTCCAAATCAAAATGCTAACAACAACTATCGAAACAATTAAGTTGGTTTTAAAAACAACTATAAAGGAAACTATGGGAATCAAGGGGCTAATAATCAAGTTTCAAACAAAAATCAAAATAATGATTTTCAAAACAACAACAAAAGTTCCAGTATTATAGACTAGTTAATGTTTATGGCCTGTCATAAACATTTTGTTTAACAAGATGCCTGTAGCTTGCGGTTAATGTGGCATTTCAGCCACATTCCTTGTACTTCAACGCTTTTTTTTGGTTCTATTTACCGGGGTCATTGTTACCCTTTTACCCAAAAAAAAAACAACAACAAAAGTTTGAAAACTTTGAAAGATCTTCCAAATGAATTTGTTGAATACGCTAATGGAAATGATGCTAGGTTTGACAACATTCAAAGAGAAATCATTAGCCTAAGATCCGAGTTTAAGAACTACTTGAAGAAGGAGTTGAAAAATGAGTTAGCAAATGAGCTTAAAATCCATACAAAAAAATGGAAGGAAATGTAACTAGGTTACAACAAAACCAACAAAAAATGGAACAAGGGCAACATGAAATTAAGCAAGAGATGATTAAAGCCGAGAAGAGGCAATCCATGTTTGAGGACAAAATTTCATCTATGTTTGAGGCAATTATGTGCAAACCGTCTTCGAGGTGTCTTCCTAGTAACACCATATCGAACCCTAAGGGAGAGATGAAAGTGATTACCACACGTAGTGGTAAGACACTTAAGGAACCGACTCCTCAACCAATTGCTCCTACGTAGGATGCAATTGAGGAAGAACCCGAGGTGGTGGTCGAAAAGGAGCATGTCCAAATCCCACGAAGTACCGCTCATGCCACACCTACGGTTGACCCATTACCACATTTGGAACCCGAGATTCCAAAGGCTATGCCTATGCCTCAACCTACACCACTTTTTCCCTATCCATCGAGACTTAGGAGAAACGTCAAGAGCGCGATAACTACCAATTTGAGCTTTTTATGAAAATGTTTCGTGACGTTCATTTTAATGTGAGTTTCGCCGATTCTTTGGTCATGATGCCTTGATTTGCCGCTAACTTTAAGAGTATGTTGAACAACAAGGAGGAATTGCAACAATTGTCTAGTTGTTCATCGGTTTATCTTAACCGCATACCTCAGAAAGTCGGTGATCCCGGTAAATTCTTAATTCCATGTGTAATCCAAGATATGGAAGAATGCTATGCCTTGGCCGATCTTGGTGCTAGTATTAACTTGATACCACTTGCAATCATCAAGTCGCTCAATATTCCTAATCTTACTCCTTCACTAATGTCTATCGAGTTAGTCGACCATTCCACGATTCACGCATGTGGATTAGCGGAAGACGTTTTTGTGAAAGTGGGAAAGTTCTATTATCCGGTAGACTTTATCGTTGTCGATATTCCCACGGATCCTCAAGTTCCTCTCATTTTAGGTCGTTTGTTTTTAGATACGTCTATGGCTTTGATTGATGTGCATGCTAGAAAGATCACCTTACGTTTCAACAACGAGGAACTTGTTATAAACGCAACTCAAAACTCTCAAATTTCTCATGTTTATTCCGTTGCAACCATAAACCTCGTTGATATGATCGACGTTGTTTGCGAGGAATTTTCACAAGAAGTTCTAGGTATTGGTGATGATGAAAATAGTGGCAATCCCACTATGTTAGATCCCATTCTTGATAACTCGACACCAACCTTCACTCCATTTGAAGGTGGTGGTTTTACGTTGGAAGAATTCGATGTTCCACGTACTTGTGACGAAGACCTCGATAATGATGAGGACTTCTCGATTATCAAGGATTTTCTTAACGATTTCCCATTTCCTCCACCCGAGGAGGTTATGAGTATCAAGCCCAAATCTTCAACCGAGGAACCACCTATCCTCTAGTTGAAAGATTTACCTCCTCATCTCGAATATGTCTTTTTGGAGGAGGACGAAAAGTTGCCGGTTATTATTTCGAAAGAACTTTCCAATGATGAAAAAACCGCACTTGTCGATGTTCTAAAGGATCACAAAGGGGAAATTGCGTGTAAGTTATCCGACTTTAAGGGGATGGATCCCAAATTTTGTACCCACAAAATCTTAATGGAGGAGGATTACAAACCTGCAATCCAATGTCAAAGGAGGGTGAACCCTAAAATTCACGACGTCATCAAAAAGGAAGTCATAAAACTCCTTGACGCGGGAATGATTTACCCTATTTCCGATAGCCCTTGGGTGAGTCCTATCCATTGTGTCCCTAAGAAGGGAGGAATGACCGTTGTGCCAAACGATGCCAACGAGTTAATTTCCACTAGACTCGTGACCGGATGGAGAGTGTGCATTGACTATCGTAAGTTAAATGACGCCACTCGAAAAGACCATTTTCCCTTGCCCTTCATGGACCAAATGTTGGAGCGTCTTGCGGGAAACGATTTCTATTGCTTTTTAGATGGTTTTTCCGGTTACTTTCAAATCCCCATCGATCCTCGTGATCAAGAAAAAACTACGTTTACGTGTCCATATGGAACGTTTGCCTATCGTAGAATGCCATTCGGACTTTGCAATGCACCGAGAACCTTTCAAAGGTGCATGATGGCTATTTTTCATGATATGATCGAGAAGACGATGGAAGTCTTCATGGATGACTTTTCCGTGTTTGGTAGTTCGTTCACTTCGTATTTGTCGAATCTTTAGAGAATGTTGAAGCGTTGTGTGGAAACCAACCTTGTGCTTAATTTGGAAAAATGTCATTTTATGGTTAAAAGTGGAATCGTCTTAGGGCACAAGGTTTCGAAAGCGGGGATTGAGGTAGATCAAGCTAAGATAGACGTCATCGCCAAATTACCTCATCCCAAAACCGTTAAGGGAGTTAGGAGTTTCCTAGGCCATGCGGGCTTTTATCGTCGATTCATCAAGGATTTTTCAAAGATCTCTCGACCTATTACACATCTCCTTGAAAAAGATGCACGTTTTATCTTTGACGAAGATTGTGTACGAGCCTTTGAAATCCGTAAGAGGAAACTTACCGAAGCTCCCATTCTTGTTGCTCCCAATTGGAACCTCCCCTTTGAGCTCATGTGTGATGCTAGTGAGTACGCTATTGGGGCCGTATTGGGGCAACGTCATGAAAAACACTTCTTGCCTATTCACTATGCTAGCAAGACGATGACCGAGGCTCAACTAAAATACACTACAACGGAGAAGGAATTCCTTTCCGTGGTGTATGCATTTGAGAAATTCCGACCTTATCTCGTCTTGACTAAATCCGTGGTGTATACGGGGATCATTCGACTATCAAGTATCTTATGGCTAAACAAGATGCAAAGCCGAGATTACTTCGTTGGATTCTCCTCCTTCAAGAATTTGATCACAAAATCGTTGACAAAAAAGGAGCCGAGAATCTTGCGGCCGATCATCTTTCTCGTTTGGAAGATCCTCACCAAAGTGTTTACGAGCCCAAGGAAATCACCGAAACATTTCCGCTCGAGACACTTGGTGTAGTGAACTATAAGCTTGATTCTTCCACCCCATGGTTTACGGACATCGCAAATTACCATGCGGGCAACTTTATCATCAAGGGTATGACGACTCAAGGAAAACGAAAGTTATTTCGTGACGTCAAGTTTTATTTTTGGAACTACCCTTACTTGTTTCGAACTTGTGCGGATCACATTATTCGACGTTGTGTCGTTGGTACCGAAGCTTCTAACATCCTTAGAGCTTGTCACGAGGGACCCGCGGGTGGTCACCACGGTGCCAATCTCACGGCTAAGAAGGTTTTTGATGCCGGTTTCTTTTGGCCTACTATTTATCGAGATGCACATGAACTTGTGAAGTCATGTGACTCATGCCAACGACAAGGAAAAGCCTCACAAAAAGATGAAATGCCACAAAATATCATCCAAGTGTGTGAGATCTTTGACGTTTGGGGCATTGACTTTATGGGGCCATTCCCATCATCTCGTGGTAATAAGTACATCCTTGTCGTCGTTGACTACCTATCTAAGTGGGTAGAAGCTAAGTCTTTGCCCACCAATGATGCTCGTGTGGTAGTCAAGTTTTTGAAAAGCTTGTTTTCTCGGGTTGGAACCCCTCGTGCGATCATAAGCGATCATGGAACCCATTTTTGTAACGACCAATTCGAAAGGGTCCTAAGGAAATATGGGGTTACACATCGTCTTTCTACGGCTTATCACCCACAAACGAGTGGAAAAGTCAAGGTTTCAAAACAAGCTTTGAAGAGGATCTTGGAGAGATCTATTGGGGAAAGCCGACAATCTTGGTCGGATAAGTTGGACGATGCTTTATGGGTCTTTAGGACCGCTCATAAGACGCCCATCGGGTGCACTCCCTATAAGCTTATGTATGGGAAGAATTGTCACTTGCCAATTGAACTCGATCACAAGGCTTATTGGGCCCTAAAGCATTGTAATGATGATATGGAGACCGCGGGAAAACACCGGAAAATGCAATTAAATGAATTGGATGAATTAAGGGATATTGCTTATGAAAATTCATTGATTTATAAAGAAAAGACTAAAAAGTTTCATGATTCAAAAATTAAAAGCCGGGTTTTTAACATTGGGGATCAAGTTTTGCTTTTTAACTCTCGTTTGAATATCTTTTCCGGTAAGTTGAAATCCCGTTGGTCCGGTCCATTCACCGTGACTCAAGTTTTTCCATATGGGACCATCGAGCTAGCTCAAAATGATGGCCCCAATTTCAAGGTGAATGGACATAGGTTGAAACACTACTTTGGCGGGGACGTTCCATCCTTGGACCACCTCGACCAAATCACCTACCCTAATGATAATTAGTATTGAGGGGATCGAGTCGAGCTCATGACTCGGTAATCAAAAACTAGGTGCCTCGTGGGGGAGTCCCATGCTTATCCTATGTATATATTATCGCTTTCTAATGTAGTAACGTGTGGGGATTTGTGCCCTTCCAACTTTTGTTCCGTGGTTGTTTGTGAATTGTGGATTTTAGATGATCATTATCTTCACGATTGGAGCCTCTCGTGTTCGTTGTATGTGATCACTCGATTGTTTGCTTTGAAGACTTTCTCAATATCCATGATATATCCTTTGATGTACTAACCTTAGGTTTTTAGCACACTTCATATTGATTTAATGGTTCCACCCTTTCCATGCTAGATTAAGCATTCGACTACGTCTCTAGTATGGGGGTGTTTGTACCCTTAGACTCGAAACATTGAGGACAATGTTTAACTTTAGTATGGGGGGTATAGATACTTGCCTTGCCAAACCTTCACCCTTTCCAAAGTTTATCTTTTTGTTTATCGTTTTGTTGCAAAATAAGGATAAAAATGGCCAAATTTTAAAAAATTTCTCATGTTTTATAAGTGTTTCAAGACACGAATGTAGATTTTCCGATGGCGAGAATAAGAGTAATTTTTGACTCGACCGTGCGTGTTGAGCACTTAGCTTCGATTCCTTAACTTTTAATTAGGCTAAGTCTCTTAAATGAGGACGAGAAATGATAGAGTTAATTATAAGTTACTATGCTAAACGTAGAGTACTCCTATTCTTTCAAAAACTCATGTGTTCTTGTTGTTTGCTTATTCTCCCCACGCTTGTAAATATTTTTTGCTTAATAAGTATTGACTTAGCGGTTTAGTCTTTATTGTTGGTTTCTAGTCTTTTCAAGTATCTTCCATGTAATTAAATTGGGAAGACATTAAGGTATCGCCAGCATCACGGTTTTGAAGTATTGGCAACCCGAATAATCGAAAGCTTCACCCAATAATAAGATTTCAAGTGCTCACCTAAATCAAGCAAACAATTTGAAGCTCACAAGGCCGAAAAATCTATGCAAAAATGAAAGTGAATCAAGCCTTAATCTTTGAAGCTTTAAAGATCAAAAATTCGCCTTAGCGTGAGGATATACGTCTTTGGCCATAATAAAACCACCGATGAGGCGGATAATAAAAGGCAAGGCAAGACCGAAGTCATAATAAAAGCTTCATGGCGAAGTTGAATAAAAGATGGAGGTAAACCTATGATAATAAGGCCCTTCCGTTAGGGGGCGTATAAAAGTCTTGGTAATAAGTCTCATGTTCAAAACCGTTATAAAACCGTATTTATCGATCCTTCTTGTTGACTTAATTTTTTGACATCGTTGTCTATTAGGAGGGGTTATTAATTCGGTGGTCTTGGTTATACCGTTAGGACTCTATTTTTAGACCTAAATCTCTATTATCGCATAAAACAAACAATGTATCCTCGTGAAACATTCAAGACAAAATAAAACATAAGAGATACAACTTAGGAAAATGGGAGGATAAGTACGTGATTAGGGCATATGAGTAGTGTTAGCGTTACAAACTTATAATGAAATGATCTCGTTGCACGCTTAGCATGGAATTGGGGTGAAAATCGAGGACGATGAAATTATTTCTAACGAAGCATTCACGTGTTCTTATTCTATGAACCTAAACATCCCATTTTGCGATGAAAATCATACATTATGTCTAAAACGCAAGTAGTAGTAATAGTAGTAGTGTAGCTAGTTTATCATTCAATAAATGTGAATAGAAATGAATTTTGGAAGTGCTACGATACTTTATTCTATCATTGCGTGAGGGCACGGCAATGGTTTAGTATAGGGGAGTGATGAGACTGCTTTTATACATAGTCTCATCGTCCAAAAAGGGCTTTAAATGCATTAAATATCATGAAAATGGCCAAATATATGCTTGTGTTTGTTACTTCTGTATTTTAGGTACGGATATTGAGAAAATGACAAAAGATCACAAGAATCATACAAAAACGAACACGGGAAACGAAGCCGCACAATGAACCATGCCCTAATGAAGATTTTCCAAGAATAACCCTTGAAGATTTGAAGATTACGCAAGAAGGGTCCTCCAATATTGAAGAATTGACACTTTAAACCCTTGTATCTTCATAATTACAAGATTGGTCCCTAAAGTTTGTCAATATTACAAAAAGGGCCCTCCACTTTGAAGAATTGGCAAATTTAGTCCCTCAACAAAATTAATTTGTCAATAATAGTCCTCCTTAAAGTCAAACATACCATGAAGGACTTCAAGTTACAATAAATTACAAGTTTGGTCCTCAAAATATGTCAAATTGCAAAAACGACCCTTAACTTTGAAGAAATGGCAAAAATGGTCCCTCATTAATCATGACTTGTCATTTTCATTCCTCCAAGAAGTCAATCAAACGAGTCAAGACCATTATCTTTGAAGAAAATGCCAAAACAGCCCTTCAAGAATCAACAAATGGCAAGAAATACCCCTGAAAATAATTTGGAAAAGTATTTGGGGCAAAAGTGTGAAGTTAGAAACTTCATTAACAAAGGAAAACGGATTGTGGCTTATTTATTTGCAAGTGAAAGGAAGTAAAGAAATGAGGGACCAAACCTGGCAGACAAGGGAACTTACCTTAACCAACCACGCCTTGACACCTGTCCCACTACCCCCATCAACCAATCAGAGCACCCCATTCATCTACCTCACATCCCACTTAGTTTAATAAACTAATATCAACTGATTAGTTTATTCTTGGTGCCTTAACATGTTTTTAAACATAATCTTAGCCAAAAACGGATTAAACATGCTACTATTCATCTAAGAACAAGAATTGGGCATTTGATATTTACAAAGAATTAAACACTAATCTCTTCCAGATTAGTGATTAATGGTCTTCTAAACACAACCCAACCTTTAAACTAGCCACCTCACCACTCACATATCCACATGGGACCTTCCTTGCTACACCTTTGAACAAGATGCCAAAACCTTGACAGCAATCCAACCATCCACATTGAAGCTTACTTTTTAAGCTTACTTTAAGCCATTGGATGCAATTCTACTATGCCAGCAATTACAAAACGCCAAGAAAAAGTCACATGATTCTCAAAAATTCAAACTTCACAAGGGGCATTTTGGGACTTCTACTGCATTAGGGTTCACGTTTTTAGCTTTTCTAGTAGTTCATTGAAGTCTATATAAGGCATAGGATGTGCAACATTTTCACTTGCTCTTGAATTTTTCCTAAGTTCACATTTCTGTAAATCTCATTTTCATTAATGAAGTGTGTTAGAAATTGGTGAAGAAAAGTCAAGTGCCATTCTTATTTCCTGCTTATTATTTTTTAATGTTTACTAAATCTGAATCCTAAAACCTGTTTTCAAAGGAGTGTGCAAAAATTTGCATATTTTCCTTAATACTTGATATTTTGCTAAGATCTTGGTACACCTTGGATATTTTGGGCTATATGTTGATCATAGCACCCTGATATTGTGATATCAAGGTGTTGTGAGGCTTATAACTTGGGGATAATCAAATGTGGGGTACAAGATTTGCATTAATCAAGGATTTGTCACTTTACTGTTTTTATATTTTTGCTTCTAACCTTGTTGAATCTTTGCAGGAGTATGTGTGGAAGCTTGTGCTTGTTCTTGCTAGCACATAAGCTCAAAATTCGTGGGTGTGGATGTACATCCATGAGGTTTGAGCCATTCTACCTTAAATCTGCTTAAAATCTTGATTTTTGGTGATTTTGTGTGTTTCTTGTGTTCTTGCTGAATTTATGGATTAATCTTTGCTTAATACTGCATATTACATCTGTTTATGTGTTTGATTGGGCTTCGGTAGTCTTGGAATACACTTATACTTGTTTAATCTTGATTTAAAAAAGATAAGGGGTGTTTGGGATTATCTGTTTAAGATCATAGATTGGTATTGTGTTGTTAGAAAGTGTTGTTTGTGCTTTGTATCTGTTATTGACTTGGTTGAGTGCTAAAACCTGCAAGTTTTCAGTCTTATATCCTCAAATCAAAGATTGTGCTATATCTCATTGGTTTTGACTGTTTTTTACCTAGAATCTTAGTAATACTTAGAGTATATGCATGTTTAGGGATAAAAGGTGTTAAATCAAAGTTTATGTAACCTGATTTGAAGATTTGAGTGTTTGAATTTGGCTTGTTGGTCAAGTATATAAGTAAAGTGTTCATAACTGCTTGTTAGTGTTCATCAGTAACTTTATTGTGCTTGAATCTTGATTTAGGACTTGAACCAATGCATGTAACTTGTTAATTTATGTTCATCTGAATTAAATATAGCTTGTGTATGCTTTTGGTGCAATTTGGTTGGCTGAATTTTGCTTAAACAACTTATTAAGTTCATATCTGCTTATTGTTCATGTCTGTGACTGATCTGGTGATCTTTTGAATTAACTGTGCTAATTGGCTGATTGTGATTGTGTTTTTGTGATTGTTATTGACTCCTTATGATTAACTGATCATTTGGGTGCCTTTGTGAAAATTGAATCCACAAAAAAGTCACTAAAGACGAAAAGTCAATTAAGTCAAGCAGTGGAAACTTTTCCCACTGTTCAGACACCAAAACTAGCCCCTGCTAGTGTAATTTGTCAATCAGCTTATTAATAAGCCATATTGGCTTATCCAGACTTGCAACTACTTATTATTTGTGATCAATCTTCCTCATTTGACCCATTTATTTGAACTGGAGCTTATCAGACCTTGGCTTTGACTTTTTGCTAGAAAACTCATAAAGTTGACTTTTAATTAAGTGCTTATTTGCTTATTCCAGCTTATTGAGTGTGCTTATTGAAAATTTTTTTGTTAATTAAGCTTAGTTAAGTCATTTAAAAGCTTTTGAAAGTTGAATCAGCTCTTGGGGTGGCCTAGAACTCAAAAACGACTATTTTGTCGTTTTGTGAAGATAGCTTATTGCTTATTCAAGCTTATTCCTTGTGATTATTTCAAATTTCTTTTTACAGATCTCTTAAGTAACTCAAAAGAAGCGTGTGTGTCAAATTTTAGCTTATGGCATCAGCTTTTAGCTTAATGGGCCTAAAAGCCCATTAAGAATAAGCTGCTTTGAAATAAGCTAGCTTATACACATTTTCAGCTTTTGGGCCTTCAGAGTTTTGTTCTTAAAATCAAATTTCGAGTCAGACTGGAAGTTTTCGGCTTATTTGGTTGACTTTTTTCTTATTGGGCCCAAATTAAGCCCATTAAGGGACTGTTTTGTCTTTTAGCCCATTTCTAGGCCCATTAGGGGTATTTTTGTAATTTAAACTTCATTTATGTGTTTATTAGGTTAACATAAGCTAGTTTGCAACTTTTTAGAATTTTTTATAAATTTTGGATTTTTAATATTATTTTATTATTAAAAATTAAAATTTAGATTTTTCAAGTTTTTATATTTTTCTTAGGTTAAATACATTAAGTTAGGAATTTTAAAATTTTTAGAATATTTTTAGTGTCATTAGATTAATTTTTAGAATTATTTTAATTTTAAATAGTTTTTAATTGTTTTTAAATAGTTTTTATTAATTTTAAAATTTTCAAAAATAGTTATAAATTTAGTTAAGTCATTTTAGAGGTTTACAATTTAAAAAATCTCATTTTGGGCTTTTTGTTAATTAAATTGATTTTTTGGCTTTAATTAGCATTAAAAAATATTATTTAATTAAATAAAAGGTTTGAGTGATTTTTGATTTTTCGTAAACTCTAATTACATTATTTAGGATTTATTGTAATTTTCCAGGAATTTTTAGGGTAAATTTTAATTTTGTCACCTTTTAAGGTTTTACATGTACGACTTTTCGTCTTAGTGTAATTCCCAATCGTAACCGTGATTCTCTTCTAATCTCCTTTCTATTTTCTTTTCTAAGATTAAAGAGCTCGAAACGATCGTAGCTCGGCAATCAAAAGATCTTGAGGATGCCAAACTTGAATTTTCTAAGAAAACGGACAAATTTGAAACATACTTTGAAAAACTTGAAAAGTCAAACGTTGTTCTTGAAAGAAAATTGGATCAAACTGTTCTAGATTCTAAAGCTGAAAAGGATAATCTTTTGAAACAAATTCAACTGCTTGAATCTAAGTTGGCATCCCAAGATAACGTGCTCAAAGAAAATGAAACATTAAAGGCCCAATTACAGGAAAAGGTTTTTGCTATAGCTGCGTTGAAAAACGAGTTAAGGAAAACTAGAGAACCTAGTGTGGACACTAAGCTTGAAAAACCATCAATCTTGGGGAAACCGCCTACAAATCAGTTTGTCAGACAACCTACTGCATTTAGATCCGAGCGACCACAATCCTCGAGACCGCGGTTTGCCTCCCAAGTTGATTTGGTTCATCTTATTAGACCAGTCACTCCAGCAACTAGGCCCAATGTGATCACTCCAGCTTTAGCAAGACCAAATCATATGATTGCCTCTAGTTTCCCTAAAAATACCAAGACCACGTCTAGAACTAGTTCAAATGACGTTTGCCATGAACCTGATCTTAGGGAAGCTAAGCAAAAGACACATGTAAGAGATAGGAATTCCAAACCCAGTCAGATGCCTTCTAGTGTACCCAACACTGCTAACCGTAGCATGTCCAATCCTAGGAGCATCAATCAATCACCTAAGGATTCTAGATCTTACTCGGACATTAAATATGCTACTTGTAAAACATGTAGAAAATGTGTCTTTACGGCAAATCATGATGCTTGTATCAAAAAATTGCTTAATGAGGTGAACTCCCGTGCTAGACTTAAATCCCAGTGGGTCGCTAAAATCAAACCCGTTGGTAAAATGTGGCGCCCCACTGGTAGATCTTTCACTCTTGTAGGAAACGAGTGCCCTTTAACTAGGATAGTCTCCGATTCTACAAAGACTACTAGGGAGGAAATTGCAAAGGATGATACATCACTTAAGCCTGAACTTAAGATTTTCTATAAAAGGAAACGATTACCAACTAAGACAAGTGAATCATCCCCTCAGGCCACCTCTGACACAAGTAAAGCCAACTGTGAACCCCCACGTGCTTCAAAAATAGATATCTCTAACCCATGCAAAAGTATACAAACTCCTAATGAGAATGCAGGTACCAAAGTTGATGTTCCAAAAGAACGAAGCGGTCCAATCGTTGTGTACCGTTCAACTAAGGACACTCTTAGAGTTTGGTTGCTGAAGAAGCAAATATCAGAGAAACAAATGTCTTAGGGGATTCATGGTTAAGCTGCAAACAAGGACTTACAGTCACATAACAGACTGTAACTCGATCCTCAAAGAAAGGAAAGTTCATCCCGATGATGACTTATCCTAAAAATGAGAAATTCATTTTTCTCGGGCATGAGCTTATATCAAAAACATTCCAAGTTTTTAAGCTCATGCATATTGGCTCCTCGTTAAATGACAGACGACGACCCGGACTTTAGAGACAGGGAAGTTTATCTACGCAACGATAACTTACCCTCTTAACAAGAAATTAATTTTTCTTGGACACGAGCTTACCCTAAAACCATTCAAAGGTTTTAAGCTCGTGTAAATGGCTTATCGTTAAATATCAGAAGATAACCCGTGCATCAAAGAAAGGAAAGTTTATCGCCGATGATAAACTTATCCTTACAACGAGAAATTAAATTTTCTCGGACACGAGCTTACATTAAAACCATTCAAAGGTTTTAAGCTCGTGTATATGACTTACAGTTAAATGTCAGACTGTAACTCGAACTTCAAATAAAGGAAAGATTATTTCTTATGATAAACTTATCCTCTTAACGAGAAATTCAGTTTTCTCGGTCATGAGCTTGTATTAAAACATTCGAAGTTTTAAGCTCAGAAAGGAAAGTGTATCTTTTAAATAAGAGAACTTTTCCTCGTAACGAGAAATTAACCTTTCTCGGTCATGAGCTTTCCGTTAAAACAGTCAAAGTTTTCAAGCTCATGTACACGACTTCTAAGTAAATGTCAGCTTAGGACTCGTCCTTCAGATAAAAGGAAAGTTTATCGCCGATGGTAACTTATCCTTAACAACGGGAAGTTCACAACTTCTCGGACTTGAGCTCGCTGTTAAGATATTCAACATCTTAAGCTCAAGTAATAGTTTTTCAAAACTTTGAACACAATTTTTCGAGAATTTCTCAAAAGGTTTTTCTAAATCTTTCAAAATTGTGTGTTCAAAAACGTTTTGATAAAACGAGCATGTCTTCTGGAATCGATAATATTTACGAACCTAGAAATGTCATTCAATAATGACACGGGGTTGTAAATAAAGTTCGAGCAGAAGTTTAAAAGATTTAAAACATGCTCCATATGGTTTGCTATTATTTCAGATAGCAACCCGCTTTCCATAATCAAGTCAAGCATTTCACCGGAAAGCTTTGACTCTACAACGAGAATTAATTTTCTCGGGGACGTGACGAGGTGACCAACATTCGTGAACAAGAACCATGTGCTTCTTTCATATGCTGTTCTCCATTATTCAGGTCCAACCTCGTACATTGCTAATCTTGTGAATTCATTATCATATATGATCTTTGCACGTGATAAATACCTTACACTTGTGTTTAAAAGGTATTTATTTTACGTTTCAGCACACCCTCATTAATTTGAGGGGGAGCTTGTGTAATTCATGAAGATAATTAGACTTGCATTTTTCTTCCCAAATTTTCTTAAAATGCTATTAAATCAATTGATATTAAAAACATCGATTGGGTTAATATTTTTAATATGGGGGAGAAAATGTGATTTAATATGGGATATGATCAATCATAAATGGTTTGACTTAAAGTGATAGCTCATCCCGACATGTGCAAAATGTTTTCGGATATCGTGGCATATGTTAAGGGGGAGCAAAATGGATTTGCAATTCAAAGTGGATTTCATGGTGACATACACTTACCCAAAACATCTCTATTCACGACGGTGAAGATTGTGGTGACATAAGGATGGTAGGATAGGTTAAAGTCCAATGATTTCTCTAGAACCGGAGGAATCTTCCCAAGGACATTCCATAGCTAGAAATAGTAGTCCTTAGGAAAGATGGAGAAAGATTGTGAACGTAGCTGAATGCCGACCAAGTACTTAAGTTAGCACTGGAACAATCACAACAAGGTGCTAGTTATGACGTATTGGTAAGCATTGAAGGGGTTGAAGAATGAAAAAGAATTGTAAAGATAAAGGGTGTAAAGAAAGAAGCCCTCCTTACAACCTTAGGCAGAAACCGGGTCAATACATATGCTATTGAGGTCATTTTTGCTAATGATTCTCGATATTGAAGAAAGACGTCATGGACCCAGTGATGCAATGCACAACCCTTCCCAGCTAACTCAAATATCTCTCAAAAGGTATTTGTTTTAATCACACGGAGATCAACACATTATCTATTGATTTATTCACTCCGAATAAATTGGTATTGAAAAGGTGGCACTCCTCTCCAGCCTCCGATCACTAAAAATCCAAAATGCACGATCGAGTCTAGAGCCATTTGAGATCATCAAATATCTCATTAGGACACACTTTCATTATTCCTTGCTTCTTCACACACTGTGAAAAGTAAGAAAGATCTTAAGAGTCCTACGCAAAATCTTCATGATCTTGCCTGAACATCCGAGTAATACGAAAGTATTTACAATGAAGATGGAAATCCTTCTTGAGCGAATATCAAAAAGCTCATGGTAGGTGACTTGTGCGGTTCTTTATGAATCAAACTTGTGATAACTGGAAAGCAACAGTGGTTTAATTCTTAAATGAATTTAAACACGTTCCAGGCCTCTACGCAATATCTTAATGATCTTGCCAGAACATTCAGAGTAATACTATTAAGTATTTACAGTGACGAATGGAAATCCTTCTAGTGTTAACATCAAACAGCACTTGGTAGGTAACTTGCAAGATTCTATATGAATCAAGCTAGTGACAACTGGAAAGCAACGATGGTGCGGTTCTTAATTGAACTTCACTTGTTCCAGGAACATGAATTGACGGCTTCAAATCATGCGGATAATATTATCCAAATGATTCACTCTTTACGTTCGCAGTCAGCTTTGGACGGTCGAGTAAAGAGAACGGGTTTACCCGCGAAATCTTGTCAAGGAGGTTCTTTATTGAAACTACCTGCCACAAGTACGATATTTAATATCGTCCAACGGTCTTCACCGACCGGAGGTAAAATGCTACCGAATTAGAATGAAATGTTCAAGGCCATTTCATCCGTGTATATTGTTTTGTTGCTAACTGTCTTATGCAGCGTAACAAGAAGGTGGCATTGCGGTGTACAATCCAGAAGAAGTCGTCACCACATGCTTATACTACATACAATTAGTACTTCAACAAATTCAAGAAAGCCTGAAGGTCAAGTCTTCCGCTGTATCAAACTCTGAAGCTTTCAAGAATTTAAAAGTATAAGTATGTGGAACATGAAGTCACAAAGAGGCAAATATCACAAGTGAAGAATGCACAAGGTCAAGGCAAGGAAACATGCTCAAGACTAAAGTCAAAGATCACATCAAGCATATTCACAAGAACAAGATCGAAGACTCAAGCATAGATGCTAGGTTTAAGATTTTGTAAAAAGATGTGACCTCCCTTAGGGGGAGATTGTTGGAAATACGTTTTTCCCAATAAAGTCTCGGTCACATCTTAGTTAGCATAGATCACGAGATATAGACTATTTAGAACTTTGTAACTTGGAGCGACCTCCCTTAGGGGGAGATTGTTGGAAATACGTTTTACGTATTTATGAAGGATCGGTCGCTCCAACGATAATTATGTAATGGGCTCGTGATCTATTTACTTTATGTATGGTCCATATAGCCCACATGTAGGGTGGGCTATATATAACCCCTCCTAGCATGTTAGGAGGGGGTTGTTGATTCCATTTTCACATTAATCATTTTTCCATTTCACTTTCTCTCTCTACAATTCTCTCCCTTCTCTCCTTTCTCTCTATAATCCCTCATCTCATTCCTTCATTTCTTCATTAATTATCAATCAATCAACCAACCTAATCCACCAAATCCATAACATAGAATAGGCCATTAATCTCGTAGACCTTCATTTCTCATCAAATATAATCACACCATTATTAATTCTTAACACAACGCACTTGCCTCCTTGAGAACGATCCCACTTTGGGTCATTTACTTGTGGTTTTCCTAGATCACTTGTTTATACTTGCCCTAATTACGCTCTTTTTCCTAAAAGACGTATTTTACAACTATCATATCCGTACCTCTTTGATTTCAATAAGAAACGGACATCAAAATGAAATGGATCACGAGGACGTTGATCCCTTTTTGGAGGAAAAGCTGTGACAATCTAACATTTTCAGGTAGTAAATTATTTTCTCGTATATTATTTTGAAACTTATTTTTGTGTTGGTTGATGAACTCACAATTTACGGATTTAAATTTGGGCTTACGTGCATAATTTAACGTCCTTTACGACTAAACCGGAAACCTTAGGATTACGAATTTACGTTTTTGAACTCCGTTTTTGATGAGACAATTTTTATTAGATTCGTTTTGTGCCGTTGATTCATAATTTATAAAAACGTTTTTCGTAAAACGACCTAAGGGCACGCAAATTGAGGAAACTAGAATCGAGGAATACCCGTAAAATAGTGGGATGGGACAAAAACAAGTTTTGCCTCACCCCACACATGGGACGGCTAAACATGGGACACCAACACCTATGAGGTGTCAACTTGTGGTTACAAGTTGCCACACTTGTCTTACTTAGCTTAATAAGCCACCAAACCAAAACAAAACCACTAAACACAAACCATTTCTCACTTTCATCTCATGCAATACCACACATGCTCTCTCTTTCCCTCTCTACTCTTGCCGTCCAAAAACCATCACCAAACACCCCATTTTGATCAATTTTAACCATGAATCTTGTGTTATCTACACATATGATGAAGAACCTTTGAAGCCTTATTGATTGGTGATCATTATAACATCCAAGGAGGTGATTTGCTTATGTCATAGGGCTGATTTCTCAACAAGTTTTCTTGGTGAAAGGTGATCTTGAAGATAAATTTGGTGTACCTCAAGGTGTTGTAATCAAAAGACAAGTTATAGTCTTGGTTGGTAAACAAGATCATTCTTCCCATTTTCATTGTTATTTTTGTAAAAGTAAAATGTATTTCTTTCCTAATATATATGTATATGATGATATATGATGATAAAAATATTGTGTGGGGATCATGTGTTGATAAACATGGGTAAAAGATGGAAAACCACATGTAAAAAGGTTAAAATCTTGCTTAATAAGTAGGCTGTATAAAAACAGTAAACAACCATATGTTAAACTGATAAAATGGAATAGTTGAATCAATATACAATAAGTATTAAGTCTTGTACACATGTGAGAGTTGGCCATGCAATGGAATCATTATATTGGGTGAGATATGATCAAAACAAACTTGATGTACCAATCTGAATAGTCTGTTTTGTGAGGACTGTTAGGGACACTTAGACTTGGATTGAGCAGTAGCTAAAACTAAGTTATTTGTAGCACATAATATGAAGTTTATGTCATCCAAAAATGATCTTCTATCTCCTTGTAGAACTCAATATATGATAAAAATGGTGAAAGTGAAACTAAAATTCAAATTTGTGAAATTAAAGTATAATAGTATTATAATAGCACTCAAATAAATATAGTATAAAATGTAAATTTAAAACCCACTAACTTATATATTACATTTATATAAGTATGTAAAATAATAAATAAATGAGACATTTTATAAAAATGGTAATTTGATAAGTTTTATGAGTTATAAAACTATAAACATGATTTTTACGTCTTTTCGGCTAAAACCGTAAAATTAACGTTTTTGTCAATTAAAACTTAGACGGTCGGACCCATCTAATGTAAACTTTCTATCATATACTGATTTATAAGTACCTATTACATGTAAAAACCGATAAAACCCGAGCTTTATAACATATGGACATTAACGGGCTAAATTAGCCTTATTGGACTATTAACCCAACTAATTTGGCTAAACACTTATGAACTTAATTATTGGGCTTAACCCACTTGGGCCTAACATGTAAGTATTATACTGATATTAAAAGTGTAAAATGGACTAATATAATGTAATGGGCTTATTGGGCCTAAACATGTAAACAAGTTAAATTAGTAAAACTAGTATAAAAAGTTACCAACACATAACACTATAATGAGTAAATAAGGATGTAAAATCCCACTTGATCATCATCATATATATAAAATCATCATATGTATACATAATTGTTATTTTCATAAAGTCATTGGACAAAAGTCTAAGACCGCGTATTATTTATATAGGTTTCCGTGATCGAAGCACGCCCGTAGCCGATAATCCGCCTTTCATTATCAACGTGAGTTCATAGCCTCGCACTCTTTTAAATGTTTTAAAAAATGATTTGTAAACCTGCGAGGGAGATAACATGCTAGTTTTTGATAAAAAAATAGAACACACGTAGTCCTGATGGTATGCTTAATGATATGGACCCGAATGATGCTATGACCCAATAAAAGAGATAAAAAGGATTATTAGTAGTTAGGTTATGTCACTTAAAGTCCCATTAGCATGAATTGTGAACTACCAGGATTTGGTGAACGCTTATGCATATGATAATACTATTTGGGGACGATCACCCAGTTCGCGCCTTGACGGTTGATCCCCGTCGTACCACATTGATTGGTAAGCGAATTTATGTATGAGAAGATTTACATAGCGTGATTTTTGTGACGACACCCTAACTTAGATGGGCAAATTTGTAACACCCCCAAGTTGGTCAAATGCAGCGGAATAATAATTGGGGTGTTACTTTGGTGGATTGATAGCAAATAGTATACAAAGCATGATCATAAATTATCATTTAAACATATTACATGAATCAAATGTACAAATTTAATAAATTGTCTTGAAATCAACATTTGTTATTATTTGTAGAAATATCCCAGCCCGATGGTAGACATGATGCTTCCTAAAATGCTGGAATCCAATGCATGAACCTGCTTTACTTTCCATAGAAAACATATAGAGTAAAATGTGAGGGTCAACATGATGTTGATGAATTCATATGTTTAGTTTAAATAATAAGTTAATAATATGCCAAAACATCACGAAGATAGTAGAGCACCAAGCTACATACTATAGTAGTTCCTATTGCCCTGTAATAGAAGCTAGACAAAAAGTTGTTCAGTACGCCCATTTGGATCTGTCCTGATGTTGTTCCCTCAGTCCGACAATGATGTAAACCTGTTGCTTGGCCTAAGCGTTTCGTGATAGCAAGTCACGCAGGCCGGGTGTTGTCAATACCCAAATAGATCTATTCACACATTTCGTGCTACACTATTAACTATTACAGTCTACGGGTATGGGGCAAACAATAGGCAATAAGTTGTTGTTGTCATCAGTGCATGTTTTGCATATTTAAAATATATATATAGTTTTTGTATGTTTTCTACCCCAGTCATAAAACAGTAAAGATGGGGCCATGAACTCACCTCAGTAATGGAGCAGTAGTAATAAGTCACTGAGTATGCTGGTACAGTATGATCACGAAGCAGTAGAATTACCTAAGTAATTTATGTGTGACTCAGTAAATGCATAGATAAAATGCACAGGTGAATGTAGTTGATGAAAATGCATGATCACAGATTAATTAAGTTGTTATCGTTTTAAGTGTTAAACTTATAGTAAGTTATCGTAACATGTACACCTTTAATTTTATAAAGTGTATTTACCTTGTTCGAATTGTAACAGTTTAAATAAATTAAATAAAATGATTTTTATTTAATTAAGACTTATAAATATAATGTTTTCATAAAAGTCTTATAAGTTTCCGTTATCGTAATAATAATATACGTTGTATATAATCCCCTATTATGTGCATGAGTTTATTAAATAAATCGATGGTTTTAATAATTGTGAAAGTTTTAGTGTTTTAGTATAGTGTAGTCATTCAATCGGGATATATTTAGGAATATTAATTATTTTGTTGTCGGGCCAGTTTATTTATTCGGGTTATTTAATGGGTCAAATATCCTAAATAAATTATATTTTATTATAAAATTAATTAATTAATTAAATTAAATATTTATTAGAAAAGAGTTTTTTAAAATGTGAAACTTGTTACCTTTAAGGAAACACAACATGTTGGTGTTGTGGGAACAAGGGACAAAGGTGTTGGTGTAGGGGAAACATGAGACATTTATAAAATTTGGAAAATTATCATGTACGTATATTGTTTCTTACACAATTTTCCAACAGTGGATGTTGATTACTACCGGTGGAAACTATAAGGAAAACGGTGGCAAGACCTAAACTAACGGTGGGAAGTTCTATGTGGTTATTTGTTTTCGAAAGTAAATAGTGAGCTCAATAGTGATTCATGGCACAAACTAAAAGCACCATTAGAAAGCTAGCCGGGTCGTCTAGAGACCCGTACTTCTGGTTTTATAAATCGAGATCGTTTGCAAGGATAAAATCATGTTCGAAGTTGGTGTCACGAACCTATTTTAAAGAAAGGTGTTTGTCGAGTCATTTTCGATCTAGCCTACGGTTTTTGATAAAGACTTTTGGGTTAAACTAAAAATAGGCTCGTGTAGACGACATGGCCGTCTACAACTTTCATTCTTTACCCGACTTGGGGCGAGGTCGTTTAGAGGGTCAAAAGTGGGTCGTAAAAGGTCGCGATAAAACACTTATTTAACTTATATACATTTCGACTAAAATAAGCTATGTTCGACATGTTTCGGTAAGTGATTCCTAGTTCGTTTCTTAACCATTTTAAGTTATTCGAGTTACTATGAATTCTTAGCTAGCTCGTCTATCATTCGACCCTATAAAACTTGTGGGCACTCGTTACTAGGAGGTTCGTTTAAAGGTCTAAAGGTTGGTGTTTAGGTGTTTATTTCATGAATTTAATTCAATGCCTATTCTTTCTGTTAACGTCTAACAACCTTTGCTTTCTATATTCCACGCCTAAGCTCGTCATTTATATTTAAGCAGATCTATGAACTTGTTTAACTCAGTACATGTTTTTAAATGACGCAACAAAGAAAGCAGTAAGGTTATAGGTTATGATTCTTGTTTAATAAATCTTGGTAATAAAATTTCACAAGCACAACACTAGGATGAGAATAACATGCGAATGATGGAGTTATTGAAGCTTATAGTGAATCGGGACGAATGGGAAAATGAGGCAACGAGAATCTTGTGTCTTTTCAACCGCATCGCGTACCAAACCAAGAACATAACCCACACGGATGCATGGTTCCTTGTGATTACGTAAGCGAAAAATCAAAGATTTCATGCTTTGTTCGTCCAACCAACTAGCTTCTATGAATGGTGATAGTTTTGGTTGTGGTTTGTAATTTCTGCGTATGCGAGGTATATATGAGTATGGCAAAACAATGGTGTAGTTTATCCATACGAGTGAGATGAGAAAATGAAGGTGTCATGGGTTTAGATGTTGCTGTTGATGGTGACGTGAGGGGGTATCAAGTGGTGGTCGGCGATGGTGGATTCGTGGTGTTACAGGCTGGTGACAACAGTGGTGTCGACGTGATGATGTTGCTATATAAGAGATGGAGATGTGGTTTATGACTAAAGAGGAAATGGAGTTTTGTGCTACTGTGATATGTATGTGTGGTGACAATGAGAAGAATGAAGGGGTGCCATGGTTTATGTAGCTTAGAGTAAGACATAGAAATGTGAGATTGGAGTTTGTGGTGTTTGTATTATACACGAATGTGGGATTTTTGGTTTGTGGCTAGTGTGTGTTATACACGAGTGAAAAGAGCAATGAATATCCAATGTGAAGATTTGAGGGATGTGGCTTATACACGGCCATAGTAAATATTAGTAGGATAGTGTATCTAGGTTAGATATTGTATGTACTTATCAAGTACTAAACCTAACATGGGAATTGAACCTTTCAAGGCTTGTGTTGCCGCATCTCATGGGGTCAAGGATGAAATTTGTGTAGTAAAGTGCTAGGTTTAATGTTTAAAGTATAAGTTTAAGTTTAGGTTAATTTGTTTTGTATAAAAATAATGATTGAGGTGTTTTAAAAATATTGTATTGAGTCGGGTTTGTATCGGTTAATTGTACTGAATGTGTATGTCCAATAATCAATGTATAAAGTTTCAATGTGTAATATTTTGGATCGTTTAATTATAACATAATTAATAATTATTTATGCACATAAAATGTGTCAAAAAATATCTATATGTTTAAAATGTCAAAAAATTTAGTAGTATAAGTAAATAAATAATATTTACTATATTGTGATCTCGTTGTAAAAATGGTTGCTAAAAATATTATAGGATGAGTAGTAACAAGAGTAAAACCAGTGACGTGTTAAAAGCCCAAAATTTGGGGTTTTACAAAATTGTTTGTCGGGTTTACGGCCCGTTGTTTGTGATAGTAAGGTAACAATGTCATGCGGCTAATAATAATCCAACACAATCCAGTAATGATGCAAATAACGATAATCATGTTACCTATAATGGTAATATTGAGACTACGGTCTCATGGACGGTTTAAGATGTATGCTTTGATTTATATATTGCCTGACTAGCAATACGAGGACTTACTTCTGATATTATACTTGTGTTCTGATTTCAACGATTGTTTTATATAACGGTTTTATTAAACTCTATGAATTCACTCGGCATTCGCTGATATGATTTTTGCATGTTTTTATCTCAGGTGCTTGAAGGTAATTCAGATGGAGATCAACTCTGATGGCCCACATATTAATAAAACTGTTCATTCGATTTATGTTTTGTAAACTTAATGACCTGTATAATTTTGGCCCTGTTGTACACTTGAAACTTTTATTTCGAATGAATGTATGTTAAACCTTGTACAACCATTTTTATGTGTTGTCTATGATTGGAGTTATTGTGCTATCCCGTAACACTCTAAAGACTCTTCCGCTGTACCGATATGAAATTTGAGAGTGTTACACATCCGGTAACTTAAAGTCTTTGGACAAAACCAATTCTTCAGTATCCGTAAAGAGGACAAACTACTTCTTGTCACAAATCTGAGAGACAGAAATCAAGTTGAAGCATTGAAGTGCTTCCACATAGTAAACCTGCTAAAATTAAGGTTATGGGTCTGAATGGTTCCTTTACCAGAGATCCTTCCTTCACCACCTCCAAAGTACACCTTCCCGCCTTGAAATGGTACACAGTTAGTCAAAAGTCCTTTATTCCCTTTCATGCTCCTAGAGCATCCACTATCTACAATTCCAAGAGATGGATCTTAGTAAGGAGTAATCTACAACAACACAAAAGACATACATAAAAGTTAGTGTCTTAAGGGGACCCAAACCATTTCTGTCTTGAGTCTACCTTGTGGATCATTAGTATATGGCCAATAAGATTGATGAGATCCACTGTTGTTCTTGCGTTGCCTGTGCATCATATGGGTGTTATTTTGTGACCAAGAACAACCTGCTGAGGGCTTAACAGCAAAACCCGAATATCCCAATCCAAAATTCATTTGGTCTGAAGTAGCATAATTCTGATTAAAGTTTTGAAAATAATTGCTGGTTGGTCTATTAGGGGTACAGGCATTGCTTCTCCAAGAAGAAGAAGCTGAAGGAGAGGTCAGTAGAAGGAAATGATTAGGCACATGGATTTAATCTTCTAGAAGCAAAACCCACACCAATAGGAGCAGCTCCTGGTGGACCAGGAGTAGCATACGCTTGATAACCAGGAGGCTTTTGATCATAAAAATCACAATCTTTAATCAAATGAAATTTACTACCATAAACAAAGCATGTTTTAAAAGACCTTTTATTCAAATGACATTGTTTTAAACTGCTATTCTTATTACACACCATTCTAGGAGAATCAACATTCTGAGATGTCAACAAACTAGAATTAAAAACAATGGAAGTAGAGGCAGTAGCAACTCTCTCATCACTCATCCTAGCACTAGTAGTAGCAGTGTCATTTGTCTTGGGACTCGAAGGTCTTGACTCTTCACTTGAACCAAAGGATGCATAGTCACTTGCCTTGTCACAGAAAGTAAAAGAGATAAAGTCATTAGTATTACTATAGCTTTTGTGAGACTCGTGCATCTGTGATCCATCCAAGTCAGTATGCATGGATGTGGGCATAAATGTTCCTATAAGAGGTGGAGGAACAACATGCATTGCTAAAACTGGTTGAAACCTATTATAACTAGGTTTTCCCTCTTCCTCTTTGTCAGGATCAAAGACACTCGAAAAAGATAAATAAAAAACATCATCTGGACCAATATATTTGTCAAAGCCTAACCCTCTCTTAGTTCTACCAGACATGCTGCAATCTATTAGCTTGGACAGATTCTTGGGTGCTTTTTGCAAATTATCAAATCTTAATAGTATAGCATCTAATTTTTCTTGCATTTCTTGTTTAGCCTGAATACTCTCAGTGTTAAGTTTTTCAGTATACTTAAGCATGTTAGTGGTATTCTCTAAATCAATACATAACACTCTAATCTTATCCTCATATTTAAGTTGAGTATTTTGGATCCACTTCTATTGTTGTTCTAACTTTTTTAGAGAACTCTTATATGCTTGAAATTCTAAAAAATATTTGTCATTTTGAGCATTTAGTTCATTGCATTAAGTTAAGAGGTCTGAGTATTTATCATCACAACCAAGAGGGAAATTTTGTACTTGAGGATATTTTCCCATGAGAGCAAATTCCTCTGCTTCCTCTGCATCAGATATATGAACAGCAATCATGGCAAACACATCAGTGGAGGACTCAACTGATTCCAATGTTGGAGTCTCATGCTTATTCTAGTTGGCCATGATATCAACTGACACCAGAGCTTTCTTTTCATCCTTGAGCTCTTGAACCTTGAAAGCTAAATACCTGTTCTTCTCCTAGTCATTTTTGTTAAGGCATTCCCTAGCAAAATGTTCTTGCTGCTGATAGTTATACCATTTGACTTTGCTCCTATCAAACCTGGTTGGCTCTCTTGGGTTGTAGCTGACTTTTCTACCAGTCTTCTTTTCAAACTTATGAACTCGGAGAGTAAGCATAGCCATCTGCCACTTAAGGTCCATTTCATCCAAGTCAAGTTTATCAACCTGTTTGAAATCATCAAAAGCTAGCTACTGTTGTGGATCAACATCAGCAACAAAGGAGTGAAGAACAGTTTCTACCATGCTACTAGTCTTGGCTTTTGATTCAGGAGTAGAAGTATGTTGGGATGACAAAGTATAGCTTGGGCTATTGGCATAAGACATTGGACTAGAGCCCATGGATATCATCACAACAATAGCGTGTCTATAGAGATAACTAAATGAAATAGAAATGTCATAAATTGGTTACACAATGTCATGACAATATCTCCAACAATGCAGGCGTCTAGGTAAGTAGGTAACATGTCTACCTCTTATAAAAGACATTCAAATAACACACAACAAACATACAAGTGTCTAAAAAGTATCACTTAATCAAACATTAAATAAAGACTAAGAGGAATAGGGGTTCCTCCAAATGCAATCCTAAGCCTCCAGAGCTAGCCACTCCTATTATCAAGCTTAACCACATTCTCACCTGAAAGAGACACTAAAATACGTCAACATAATGTTGGTGAGAGTCATAGGTTTAGACTCCAACGCCAAATTAGTTATAAGCTGTGAATAAAAATCATCAACTGAATATATAGACAATGTGCTACAATTATGTATTAACAACTAACATTCAATATTAACCAATCATCACAATTCCAAGGCTCCAAGCCTTACCAATCACCATAATTCTAAGGATCCAAGCCTTATCAATCATTATGGTCCCATAGGCGCCCATACATCTATGAACCAATCCCAAGGCCCCGCCTTGTCAACATCCCCTTGGTACCAAGTCAAACCACAATAACTGAGACGCTACGTGTCCCCTGATCCAAATTATAAACACAATCAAGAATCACATAGCAGTTAATCACATAAGTGTACACACAAGTCCATCACAAACTGATAGGTGTGAAAGCACCCATCCTTTTACCACTTAATTATAATAATAATCAAGCCTAAACGTGTATTTATTGTCGTAAAACTTGGAATTATGCGTGGTTTGTGTTTTTGTTGTGATTTAGGACCAAAATGTGAAAAGAGAAGAAAACATGGGCTTTCACGGGCTTTTATCGAAGAAAAGGACAAAAGACGAAGTCAAAAGATCAAGAGTGCAAAAAGAACGGAAGTCGAAGGCCTATTATGAAGATTTATCAAAGAAAAAGTCTAAAGACGGAAGTTTTAACGAAGTCGAAGAACCAAGTCTTATAAAAGAAGAAATTAGAAGACAAGTTCATTTTATATCGACAAATCCCGAGACAACGTCAAAGAAGTCAAAAAAATTAAAAGACGAAAAGACAAAGTGAAAGAAGAAAGCATCAACACCTACCTTACTTTCCTTCTATATATACCTCCTAAGGCTTCATTAGGAAGGGAGTTAGTCATTTTTAGGAGTAGGAGTAGGATTAGATTAGTTTTACTTTCTCTCTCTAACGAATATTTAACGAAGTCGAAGAACCAAATCTAATTAATGAAGAAATTAGAAGACGAGTTCATTTTATTTATCGACAAATCCCAAGACAAAGTCGAGAATGACGAGTTTATTGTCAAAGACGAAAGACGAGAAGACAAAAGAAAAGAAAGAAAGAAGGAAGGAACTAACAACTCTCTCCTATAAATACCCTTCTAATGTGTGAATAGGAGGTGTTAGCTAATTTGACAAATTAGTTCTCCATTTTATTCTATGCATTTTTCATATTGTCATTTACATACTTGTCTTTAATTTCAAGTTATTTCAAGTAAGTCTTTAATTTGTGTTGTTGAATCTTAATCTTTAATCAAGTTTTTCATTAATCTCATTCTACCTTTCTTGATTGTTTAATCTTTATGCTTGTTTGCTTATTGGATTATTGATTATTTGATAGTTTTGGTTGATTTGGTTTTAAATAATTAAGTGGGTTTTATAGTTTTAGTGATTTTTATTGTAAAAAGAGTGTTGATTTGGTTGATTTAGTGATTGTTAGATCTTATTTGTTGTTTTGATTAGCTTATTTCTTAGATTATTTAGCTTATTTTTGGTTTCCTAGAATTTAGGATCGGGATTGGAATTTTTTTTTTATTATTGCAAAGTTGCCCAAAGGGTTTTAATTTTTTGAAGTCACTTTGGAATCTTTGGTAATATTCCGAAGTGACTAACTGAATTAATTCCGAAGTTCATTTTTTATATTTTCCGAAGTTCATTTTTTTCTTATTATTCCGAAGTTATCTTTTTAGTATTCCGAAGTTGTTTCTTTTCCAAACATTCCGAAGTTATAATTTTGTTAGAAATTCCGAAGTGAGTATAAAAATATTGTTAAGTTACTTAGGAATATTGGTTATTTTGCTAAGTCACTTTGGAATATTGGTCATTTTGCTAAGTCACTTAGGAATATTGGTCATTTTGTTAAGTCACTTAGGAATATTGGACATTTTGCTAAGTCACTTAAGAATATTGGTCATTTTGCTAAGTCACTTAGGAATATTGGGCATTTTGCTAAGTCACTTAAGAATATTGGTCATTTTGCTAAGTCACTTTGGAATATTGATCATTTTGCTAAGTCGCTTATTTTTAGTTATAATTTTCCGCAAATTTTAGTATTAGTATTTTATCGAAAAGTTTTAGTTTTAAATTTTATTAAGTGCCCGTTTTAATATTTGTCTCGTTTCTTTTTAAAATAGCTTTATAATCTAATTTCTTTTATTTCTACCAAGTAAATTTTATTTTTAATTCGAAAGTTTATTTTTATTGTTAGTTTTATTTTTATTAATTGTTTCGTTTTAGTTTTCGTTTTAATATTTGCCTTGTTTCTTTATTATTAGTCATTCTTTAGTTATTTTTAATATTTTTCGCATTTACTTTTTAAGTAGATATAGATAACGACATTTTCTTTTATTCACCAAAGACGACTGCGTCACACTTAAACCGGATCAATTCGATTAGAAACGAAGAACATTTTTCTTATTAAAAATCAGTTATTATAATGGCGCCGCTGCCGGCTCTTTTCGTGAAGATCAACGGTTTTCTATAAGAGACCCGTTGGATTTTAGGATCCGTTCCCTCGTGAACGTTATTTTTCGTGTCAAAAATTTTCAAAAATCCTTAAAAATTAAAAAATTTCAAAAATCCAAAAACATTTAAAAAAACTCATAAAAAGCATTTCTTTTTCAAAGTTATGCACCAAAATTATTCCTCTCAATCCTCTATTGTGTTTAATTCTTTTTCTCAACCCCTCTTATTTTTAATTCTTCATGGATTCGTATGTCTATTGCGTAGGGTGTGGGAGACCATTGTATGGTTTTCAAACTTGTCAATGGTGTACATGTGAGCGGTGCGGAAATGATATCGCCAATACACAATTTGGATTTTGTCCATTTTGCAATTAAACCGATTCATACTTCACCTCCACTGACACTATCTCACCCTCTCCCATATATGACGATCCATATCCACAAAATGCACCTGGTTTTTCTCCATACCCGTGTTGTCACAATTGTGGGGGCCCTCACGATACCTTTTCTTGCCAACCGATGAATTATTATGAGCCAAATCCGTGTTCTCATTCTTCTCAACCGATGAATTATTATGAGCCAAATCCGTGTTCTAATTCTTCTCAGCCGATGA
Organism: Glebionis coronaria; assembly: GCA_025667525.1. Taxonomy (NCBI): domain Eukaryota; kingdom Viridiplantae; phylum Streptophyta; class Magnoliopsida; order Asterales; family Asteraceae; genus Glebionis; species Glebionis coronaria. The sequence continues at coordinate 342,027,864 of CM046877.1, forward strand.
ATTATTATGAGCCACATCCGTGCTATAATTCCGGTTTTCAAAATTTTGAGCCCCCACAATACTCCTGTTGATCCCAAACTTAGATCGATTAGCTTTGTGTATACGAGATTAGATCAAGTATATCACGTAGAGAAACCTTTGTATATGCTTTGTGAATCTAAGTGTTATGCGGAATTTAACACTTAAACAAGAACACAAGATGTAAACAAAACTTTCACTTTGATTATGAATGTCAAACTTGCTTACAATGAAAGATGTTTACGAATGAAAACTTATATAAAACTTGATACTAAACATTAACCTAAATGCCTTCTTTTATAGACTAAGAAGCCTTGTACAATAAGCTACGTATCAACTATTCTAGGTAAAGATAAACATAGAAAATACATTGTCGTTTCTATCCTTACTAGAAGTATTCTAAAATATAATAAACGTGTAGCTTATATCTTCCATCAGTGCTTGTCTTCAATCTGTCAACGCTTGACTTTAACTTGTCAACGCTTGAGCTGCTTGCTTTGTTCCTGTCAACGCTTGTTTTGTTCTTGTCAGCGCTCAAGTGATATGGCCTTAATTTATTCCCAACAATCCTCCCCTAAACTTGATATCCACTCTTATGATCAAGTTTCTGAATAAGCATTAAGAACTTGGAGGAGTCTGACAAACCTTCTCATATTGGTAATGAATAAATCTGATCAAATTCTTTGCCACGTCACTTGAATAATCTATCTCCAGCTGAGTGTCCTTCATCTTTTCCAAAACAGCCTTGGATATGAAATATTGAGCATCCACAAGTAGATACTCAGCAAACTTTGTAGAACTCAAATGGTATACACCAGCAGCTGAATATAACCTCCATTGAAGACCACTGAGATTATCTTCAAGATCCTTCCATATTTCAGGATCTTCCTCATTTGTACCACACATTCTTTTGAATGTGGTCCAAAGTTTTATTCCATTAGCTGAAGTTGGTGCTTCAGCCTCATACTTGGTCTCTAGTAACCTCCAAAGGTCCACCAAGTCTTCTCTATCACAACTTGCAAATAAAGATATGAGAGTGGTAAAAGTGTGTACCTCCTTGCCAAATCTGCCAATCTTCCAGAATCCACATTCATCCTCATCATAACTCACAATTGGATTCCTGGAATCTAATGGTAACACTTGCACCATATCTGAAGCTTCTAATGGGGAGAGCTTGAGGCTCTTTCTAATAACTTCTTCACTTGGATATAGTGGATTCAAATCTTTTGGAAACTCAAGTTTAAAACCCTTCTTCACTGGCCTGGGAACTATCATAGCTTTCTTGATTTCCATCTCTTCTGCAAGTTGCTCCTTTCTTTCATCTGAAAGAAGTCTGCGAGTGTTTTCTTCCTGCACTCTCACCCAAATAGGATAAGCCCTATGTTCCAACTCATCAAATGTCAAAGCCTTCAACTTCTGATGTGTCCATCCAACTCCATGACATCTGAGCAACATAAAGTAGAGCTCTCTTCTATCCCTTTTCAATTCTGAGAGAATATTGCTTGCCTTGTGCTTCAAAATCACCTTACAATCCTTCTGAACTCTAAGAAGAAGCTCCAAACCCCATATTTGATCTGAAATGGTCAAGTCTGGATTATCCATACAGCTTTCTTCCCAAGAATTGTACATCTGAACCACCTCTGGCATGTCAAAGTCAACCTGCAATTTTAAATCTCTCAACTTTTCCCTAGCAGGCTCATCACCATACTCAAGCCTTTCTGGTTCTTTAATCATCACACTTGAGTCTGAGCTAGCTCCATCACTTTCTTCTTCAGAAGTCACAACAAATGGTGACTTTTCCTTTTCACCTTGTTCCATCATTTGTTCAGCCAATCTTCTATCAAATTCAACTTGGGCTGCATCCTTTGGAACAATTTCTTCTACCAATTTACCCTTACCCTTATCTGATGGTGCAATGGTTGGTAAGGTAGATGGTAATACCTGAGTAGAAACTTCTTTGATGATAGATGATGACTGGAATACATCACCTTCATGTGCAGGTCTGTCAACGCCCAAATTTCTTCTATCAGCGCCCAAAATACTTCTATCAGCGTCCAAATTTGTCTTGTCAACGCTCAAATATTTTCCCTCAGCGCCTTGTGTAACCTCTCTCAACATAGCTGTAAATGATAAATATAGATTGGTTAGAGAGATTAAGGACGTATCAAAACCTGTTTGTTCCTTCAAGGTTGTAAGGGCTTCAGCAACATCCATTGATTGACCATCTTGACTGCCCTTATCACTCAGATTTCTTTGATCTTCCTCCCCTTTGGAAGACTCCTCCATACCCCTCCTAGCACGATCACTCTCCAAAACAACAATCCTCTCCCTCAATTGCTTGAGTTCAAGGCCTTGTGAGCTGACAATTTGTACTAAGTCTGCATTTTGCTTTTGCAAGCTAATGCAGACTGCCGTCAATTCCAAAAGAGTCATTGGTTCCAGTCTGCCCTCTTCTGAAATGGTGATTTGACCTCCCAAGTCAGATTCATTGGGCATGGATGAGGACTTAATTATGGTGGGACTGCCTTGGCCAGCATCTAAGCCAGAACCAATAGTCCCAGCCTCTTCCAGGTCACCAGCCACACTTGTGGTGGTGGTTCTCTCTGCTTCATGGCTAGGACCACCAGAGGAGAACACTCCAGTAGTCCTTTGGCGTTTTATCAACCTATATTCAGGTGGTGTGGAAGATGGTGTGGAAGAATGAGTAGATGTGGGTTGGTTAAGGGGTGTTTGGGATTGTGATGGTTGTGTGTCAGCGTTGGAAATAGGCACATCAACGCCAACATTTGATGTGTCAGCGTCAAAGGGTGCTTGGTCAATTTTCATTTGTTCAGGTGAGGGTAAAGGTTCAGGAATGGGTTCAAGTTGTGGTTGAGGGTCAATTTGAGGTTGAGGGTCTGGTTGGGGTTGTGTTGCTGCAATAACAGCAAGCATGGCTGGGGTTAAAGGTAAGTCTCTAAGAGGTGGTGAATTCATCTTTGTAAAAATAGCTTTCTTTTGTTCAGGGATCTTATAAAAATCATTGTGATCCCTTGAACAATAACTTTGATCATCAAAAATCATTTGCAGAAAACGGGGATAAGCTAAAGTCATTTTTGTCCCCTTGTTTTTACACATCCCTTCAAAAATCATTTTAGAATAGTTATATTTTTGCCCTGTTGCAATGCACACAATAGCACTGGCAATGGATCTATTGATCTCATTGTGTGCAGTACATTTGGGACTCAAACATTGAAGGAGGATGTGGATGAGGTACTTCCAGGCTGGGGGAAATTCCTGCTTATGATACTTATTAAGAGTACCTTCATCAGGAAAAGGATATCCCAAAGCCCTAAGCCCTTGTTCTATTTCTCCAATGGGAAGGATGACTATACCATCAGCATCATCAAGATGCAAGGCCTGGCGTACCAAGGCCTCAGTAACCACCCAAGACCTCCCATGAACAATAGAAGTTAATGTGGTCACTCCATTAACTGTTGAGGAACTGACAGTGTTCCAAAACTGCTTAATGTGTGTGACTGGAATGAGTGGTGCATGAGAAAGAGCATACCTTATTGGGGATGCGTTCAAATACGCCACCATTTGTGTGTATTGAGGAAACAAATCATTATCAGCAACAAGATAAGCAATCATGTTGTGTTGAGACTTGAACCCCAATTCCAATTCTGCTGAGTTAAACTTTGGTGCCATTGATGAAAGCTGTTAATTTGAAGTGTAGAAGATGAAGTTGATAAGAGAAAAGTGTTAGACAAGAATTATAGATACCCTTTTTAAAAATAGGAGCCAAATTTATAGGAGATAAAGAATGCATGTGATTGGCCCAAAAATAGGCAAAGATTTTCAAAAACTAATCATGAAAATATTGAAAAAGTTATAAGTTATCTCATGCATTTAATGAAAGTAACAACTCCTAAAATTACGGCTTGAAAATATGTCAAAAAGTAACAACTGGGTAGGTCCCATTGAGTGTCAACGGTCAAAAATAACCTATCAACGCCCAACGGCTATAATCTTGTCAACGTTCGCCTAAAGCCATGTCAGCGTCCAATTTGGTCACAACAACGCTTGGAAAAATCTTGTCAGCGTCCAAAAATAAAATTGTTTTAAAAAGTGAAAAATGACCTTAACAAGAAATTTATCCTAGAGAAGATAACCAAAAGCTGATAATTATTATAGGGCGGCAATCACTGTCCAGTTATGCACACTTGCATAAGCAAGATAGACATAACAGTCCTCTAGTGTCCCTTGCTAACCGTATTAAGGATAGCCTTAAGACTATTGTTAGTCTTAATCAGTCGGCGTTTGTTCCGGGAAGAAATATTGCGGATAACATCCTTCTTACCCAAGAGTTGATGCATAACTACCATTTGGATCGGGGTGAGCCGAGATGTGCGTTTAAAGTTGATATACAAAAGGCATACGATACAGTGGATTGGTGTTTTCTTAGAGAGGTTCTCGTGGGGTTTGGTTTTCACAATCGCATGATTGCATGGATTATGGAGTGTGTAACCACTACGTCTTTTTCTATCAGCATAAATGGGTCTTTGCATGGGTTCTTTAAAGGAAAGAGAGGGCTTCGGCAGGGAGATCCTCTTTCTCCTTATTTGTTTACCTTGGTAATGGAGATATTGTCTTTGATGCTTAGAAGGCGGGTTCGTGAGGCTGTGAATTTTAAATACCATAGATATTGCGCTAAGTTGGAGTTGACTAATTTATGTTTTGCTGATGATCTGTTCTTATTCACTTATGGTAATACTGAATCAGCTATGGTTGTTCAGCAAGCGCTAGGTGAGTTTCAGGAGGTGTCGGGTCTGATTCCGAGTCTCCCAAAAAGTACCGCGTATTTTTGTAATGTGCTTAACCACATTAAGCAGGCGATTCTCCAGATTTTGCCTTTTGAGGAAGGTCGTCTTCCAGTCAAGTATCTTGGTGTCCCACTGGTGTCGTCTCGTCTTTTGATTCGTGACTGTAAGGAGCTTGTTGATAAAGTTCAAGTTCGGATTCAAGACTGGAAAAATAAATCTTTATCCGCTGCAGGAAGACTTCAGCTTGTTAAATCGGTTATTGGTTCTATGCATATATTCTGGGCGTCGGTTTTTATCATTCCTTCTCGTATTCTGTTTGATATAGAGCAGCTTATGAGAGGGTTTCTTTGGAGCCATGGTAAATTAGGGAAGGGCAGAGCTAAAGTCGCATGGGATTTGGTATGCTTGCCGAAGGACGAAGGTGGTCTAGGCCTCCGTAGGTTAGACGTTTTTAACAAGGCTCTTATGGTTTCTCATGTTTGGAAACTGTTGATGCTGAGGGAGTCTTTGTGGGTCCGATGGGTTCATGTTTATAAACTCAAGGGTCGCTCTTTTTGGGAGATTCCGTCTCGTGGCAATATGTCATGTGGATGGAGGAAAATCCTCCAACTTCGGCAGATTATTCGAGAATTTATATGGCACAAGGTGGGTGATGGGAATTCGATTTCTGCTTGGTCTGATATGTGGTGCTCGGCTAGTCCTTTGTCAGAGTTCATTACTCACCGGGATCTTTATAGAGCTGGCCTTTCTCCTACTTCTACTGTAAGTACTATTGTACATAATGGTTCTTGGGCTTGGCCGCGGGTTTTGCTGGATAAATATCCTTTTCTGAATATAATTACTGTGCCGACTATTATGGAGGGTGTTCGGGATTCTTTATTTTGGCAGCAAAGGAATGGGGTTGCTCGCCCTTTTTCAGTCTCTACGGTTTGGTCGTCTATTCGTGTCCGCAGCCCTAAGGTGGATTGGACGTCCATAGTATGGTTTCCGAGCAGTATTCCGAAGCATGCGTTTAATTTATGGTTGGTTATGCACCAAAGGTTAAAAACGCAGGATCGTGTTGCTATATGGGATGTTACGGCTTCTTTGGCAGTTGTTTGTCCATTATGTGATACTCAACCTGATTCTCATGAGCATTTGTTTTTCGAGTGTCCGTTTTCTCAACAGGTATGGAATTATGTTCGCAAATATGCTAGTATCTATGGGGCTACGCCTATATTTCAGTCCATTATTGATGTGGTTAAGCCTATTGCCAAAAGGAGAACGATTGGTAGTATTATCGCAAAGTTAATTCTTGCTGCCTCAGCATATGGTATTTGGCAAGAGAGGAATTGGAGACTTTTTAAGTTGAAGAAGAGAACCTTCATTCAGGTTGGTGATTATATTCTTGCATCGGTGCGCTTAAACTATTGTCGTGTCGTTGGAAGAAGACTACGGAGGCTGTTCATTATGCTCAGATTTGGAGCATGCCGAATTCAATTTTTAGTTAATATGATTGTTTTGTTATGTCTTTGTGTCATTAGGTGGTTCTTCCCTATTGGCGTGATTGGTTTTGTAATAGGTTGACTTCATATGGCATGTCATATGATTGTGGTAGTTCAAGTGTTGAGCTTGAGGTTAATGTGACATTCTAGTCACATTCCATTGTACTTATCGGTTTTTTGGGAATATATATTTTACCGGGGATAGTCCCCTTTACCCAAAAAAAAAAAAAAAAAAAAAACAAAGTCACCTTATAAAATCCTTGTTACTCCCAGGTAAATCCCATATCAAAATCATTCCCAAATCTCCCAACAGACCACAACCAATTCTAGGCCAAAAATGTCTTGGCAGCATGCAAAGTTGATATACTATGCATGTTACAGTGCCTCATGGTTTAGTAAAACTAACCCATACTCACCTGTGGACACAATCTAGAATTGTGATAAGAGTATCATATGGATACCCAAAAATCCTAAAGGTTCCTAAAACCTCCCCTTAAACAATGATACAAAAAGTTTGCTAAAATCATGCATGAACATAAAAAATTTATGTCAAGATAGGAATGAAACATTCCAACCATCATCCATAAATAAAAACTTGTCCAAATGCTTCTTCATTGATCCATAAGCAACTCTGTATCCAATGGTATACTGCTAACACCATCTGCACATTTAGATTGAAAACCACAAAACTAACATTGTTGCTGACAACGCCCCGATAACACACAACAGCGCTGAAGGAAGCTTTGTCAGCGTTAGACAATTATATTGCTGACAACGTTGCAAAAGCACTTATCAGTGTTCAAACAACCTTTGTCAGTGTTAGAAAAATATAGTGGAAAATCTAAATCATTAATAAGACCAATAATAATAATGCATCATCCTGTTCTGAATTTTGTTAACCAATGCTCTATTTTGCACATAGCATGCTGTATTAACAGCCTCAGCCCAAAAGGCTATAGGAAAGTGAGCATCAGCCAACATTGTTCTGGCTGCTTCAATTAGGGTTCTATTTTTCCTTTCAGCAACCCCATTTTGTTGTGGGGTTCTAGCAATACTGAATTGCCTAGTAATTCCCTTCCTGGCACAAAAATCATCTAGCTTCTTGTTCCTAAATTCCCCACCATTATCACTCCTAAGCATTTTAACCTCATGTCCAGACCTTTTCTCAATTTGAGTGATAAATTCAATAAGAACATCAGCTGTGTCACTCTTCATAGCTAGAAAGAATGTCCAAGTAAACCTAGAAAAGTCATCAGTGACAACAAAACAATATGACTTACCATTCAAACTTTCTATATTTGTTGGACCAAAGAGGTCCATGTGAAGCATATGAAGAGGTCTAGAACTAGTATGCACCTGCTTGGACTTGAATGAGACCTTGTGCTGCTTGCCTTTAAGACATGCAACACAAGAGTGGTCATTGTGGAAGGCCTTCTCAGGCAAACCATCAACTAAACCAAGCCTCCCAAGTCTATTTATATTTTTAAAATTTATGTGCCCTAGTCTCTTGTGCCACAAATTACTTTCATCTACTGAGGCCTTAGCATAAAAACAAGACATATTTGTATTCACTTTAATCCCATTTAAATTCACATTATATATGTCCTTATGCCTAGGTGTTCTATACTCAATATAATTCTCATCAGGGATCTTAAAATCCTTGCTTAACACCAAACACTCAGTATCAGTGAAAAGAACCTTATTTTTGTTATCACAAACTTGTGATACACTAAACAAATTATAATCCAGTTCTTTTACCAGGAAGACATTCTCAAAACGTAGATTATTGGTGAGAAGAGTTCCTTTGCCTGTAATGGTGCCGTAGCCCCCTCCAAAGTATACCTTATCACCATCTTTAATAGGAGTGAAGTTCGTCAGATAGTCTTCCTTCCCTGTCATGTGCCTTGAGCATCCACTATCCCAATATCCATAGTCATTGATCTGTCTTTGAATGCCCTGCACATAAAGAAATCAAATTAGTTTTCTTTGGGAACCCAAGTCTCAGAAGACTTGGATTCATCTGGTTGTTCAATAAGAACAGACTTAGTTCTCACAACAACCCCATTCTCATCCCTTTTAGGATGAAATACCCAGTTAACCCCAATAGGTTTTGTAATGACCTTTGAAATGTAATTAAATCTATTGCAAGTCATTGAAATTCCATTATTATTAGGGTTTTGATTTTTCTTGGGTCTCCATGTTAAGCTTGAAGAAGCTTTAGACCCCTTACCTTGTGGCTGCAAATATTTAGGTCTGGTCACGTTTCTGTCAGCGTTGGATTTTGTCCTGTCAACGCTGAAATTACCCTTGTCAGCGTTGAACCTAGGGTTTGCTACAGGAACCCATTGCCTATTTGACCAGGTGTTTGTCTTTTGAAAAGGTCTTTGTCCATGAGTGTTAGACCTTCTAGAGAAGAATGGGGCAGGTCTAATCACTTGTGGACTTTGCTGCACACAAGGTTTGGGTCTGACAACATTTGACTTCCTAACAACGTTGACTTTCTTCCTATCAGTGCTGAAATTGCTCCTATCAGCGCTGGCATTGGAAGCGTTGACACACTTGTATGCCAAATGTGAAAAGCTACCACAAGTATAACAGGCTTTCTTAGACACACTCTTAGGTCTAGAAGAGAAGAAACCTGTTCCATGATTGTTAACTTAGCTCTTGGGTGACCTATTATTCCTATACATCTCTGCATATTTAATGGTAGGTCTTCTAACAGTGTTGGAGCCTAGGTCAACAGCTTTACCAGTGACTGGGTGAGTAACCTTAATGGGTGGTGATTCATTGGGACTTTCACATAGCAAACCTCCCTTAACAAATAAAGTAGGGTTAGCTTTCTTCCACTCATTTAGGTCAGTCAGTTTTTGTTGATACTCTTCCACTGGAGTGACAACTCTTGGTGGAGGAATAAATTCCTCTTCTTGGCATTCTGGTATACCAGTCCAAGACAAATCCTTTCTAAGGACACCATAGAAGTCACCAGCTGGTGGTGGAACCAGAGAGTAATCATTCATCCCAATCCCAGTCATGTCCTTAGGATCCCTTTGTTTAGCTACACAGTCTCCTAGGGTTTGGGTGGCTCTATCAAATCTTTGAATCTTGAGGTCAACATTATCTTTATTCTTAATGGCCTCATCTAACTTAGCCTGTAGGTCTCTATTGACCTTTGTCATGATATTTCTAATATCCATACTACCCTCTAGCTCATGTTTTAAGATATTTATCTTATCTTTTAAATCAAATTCCATTTTCTTGTATTCAGAAACGGTTTTCTCAGTTTCAGTAAGAGCTAGTTGGTAATTGGACAATTTACACCTTTCAGTGCTCATATCATCTTTTAGTTTTAACACCTCTTTGTTAAGTCTATCAGTGTTTAACCTACAACCTTTGCTACAAAAAGCATCATCATATACCTCATTATCAGATGAAGAGGAGGAGTGTGCCATGAGAGCATATTCAACATGCTCTTCTTCTTTAATATCAGCAATCAAAGCTTTGTCCTCTTCAGCATTCTTAGCCAGATAGCTCCAATCCCATCCAGTACCATCAATTCCTTAAACTGCAACCATGGCTTTGGAATCTTGAGCTTTAACAACCTGACTTGAGGGTTTACCAGCATCAGATCTTCTAGGAGATCTGCATTCCCTCATGAAGTGCCCCATACGATGACAGTTGTAGCATTCAACTTTGGATTTATCAAATCCAGCTGTGTCTTTAGCATTGAAGGTCATCTTCTTCTTGAACCTTCTATTCCACCTATTTGCTCTTATACTAGCAAGAGCCATGTTCCACTTGATGTCCATCTCTTCCAAGTGCTCATCACTTATCTGCTCAAGGTCCTCATATGTAATCACTGAACCATTGGGCAAAGAAGCAATGTAAGCACACACCGTATCCAAATCCAAACCAGCAGGTTTAACTCTTGGGGAGTCATTCATGAATGTGTCAGCGTCTGAAAAGGAGACATTGACAGGACTTGTTCCAGCGCTGACAAATGATGATCCAGTAACTGGATGCATAAAAGAGTCCTTCTGATTGAATTGACCTTCACTATGAGAGAAGAAGGCCATGTTGCTGGTGCTAGGTTTGCTTCCATGTGCTGAAAGAGTTTCATCTTCCAACAGTCTTAGTTTGTTGTAGATATCATCAAACGAGGAGCTCTTGTAAGTATTATTGGCAAGAATAGATCTTGCCTCAATCTTCCATGCCTCACCAAGACTTTTAAGAAAGGTGGCATTGGTGTCAACATCACCAACTTGTGTCCCCATGAAGGACAACTTGCTTGTGATGTCAAGCAATCTGCTTCTCACACTACTCAGTTTCTCATTGGGTTGAGCTTTGAAGACAGCATGATCATGCAGAAGTTGCTTTTTCTTTTCTTCCTTAGTGTCTGCATTGCCACCATATGCAACTTCAAGTGCTTCCCAAAGATCCTTAGCAGATTCATAGCCTCTATATTTGTGCTGGTTTTCTTGTCCCAAAGAGACTTTCAGAATATTTAGGGCTTTCATGTCAACCCTTTTCTTTGCAATATCTTCAGCACCTACAGCTCTACCATCTCCAGGTTTTTCTTTCTTATCTTCATCAAGGCATCCTTCAACAGCTGATCTTTGAGTAATGGCATCAAGAATCTTTTGAGCCTTATTGAATGAGTTTCCATATTCAATAATCTCCCAGAGTGTGTAGTCATAGATCCCCAGATATTGTTCAAAGTTGAACTTCCATAAGTCAAAGTTGGTTGCATCAAGCATGGGAATCCTGATGTTTGGTAAGGGTGAATTGGAGGTGTTTATTGCTTCAGACATGATGTTGTTAGGATTTTGGTGTTTTTAGGGTTTCTGAGAAAATTAGGGTTTTGGTGTTCGTGTATCGTTCTGGTGTTCTTCAAAGATCAAAAGTTCCTCAACAAGCTCTAATACCACTTGTTGAACCCAAACTTAGATCGATTAGCTTTGTGTATACGAGATTAGATCAAGTATAGCACGTAGAGAAACCTTTGTATATGCTTTGTGAATCTAAGTGTTATGCGGAATTTAACACTTAAACAAGAACACAAGATGTAAACAAAACTTTCACTTTGATTATGAATGTCGAACTTGCTTACAATGAAAGATGTTTACGAATGAAAACTTATATAAAACTTGATACTAAACATTAACCTAAAGGCCTTCATTTATAGACTAAGAAGCCTTGTACAATAAGCTACGTATCAACTATTCTAGGTAAAGATAAACATAGAAAATACATTGTCGTTTCTATCCTTACTAGAAGTATTCTAGAATATAATAAACGTGTAGCTTATATCTTCCATCAGTGCTTGTCTTCAATCTGTCAACGCTTGACTTTAACTTGTCAACGCTTGAGCTGTCAGCGCTTGCTTTGTTCCTGTCAACGCTTGTTTTGTTCTTGTCAGCGCTCAAGTGATCTGGCCTTAATTTATTCCCAACAACTCCCTCGATCATCAACCCTCTCTTGCAATTCCTGCTAAGCACCTAGCCACTCTTTGCAATCAAGTTCTTAAAATTAATGAATGTTTCACTAAATATCTCAAAAAACGTGAAGAGAGAATTCAACAAGAGCAAGTATCTAATCTTAGTGATTATACTCCGCCTCCTGTGCATCCATACTATTATGATGATGATGACGATGAGAATACTATTTCTTGGACTGATCTTGTTGCTCAACATCCTAATGCAATTGTAATTCCTTCTCTTGATATCCCAAATGCGTCTAAGGATAGTGATACATCGAGCGAGATTAGTGAATTTGGTCTCGACAACTTATTTGATGAGGTTTGTGATGTACTGACTTTTGCTGAGCTTACGGATGAGGTAGCTCTTAATGATGATTTTTCTCCATGCTATAAGAATTTCACTTTTGAAATTTCTCAATCTCCTCCGGGAGATGAGGCCGATGTTGATATATTCTCTCCGACATACGAGAAGTTCACCACTGAACTTGGTCTTGTAGATGAGGTGGAAGACGTTATTCTTCGCAAAAAACTATTAAGAGTTCATCTTCTCATTGCTGAAATTGAAGCGTTGAATTCTACTCCTATTACAGAGTCTTTACCTCCGTCTTTTACTCTAGTTGAGAATAATGATACATTTATGGAAGAGATCGACATTCTCTCAATACCTCCGGGTATTGATGATGATGACACGGAGGAAGATATTCTTTTTGATACTTTGATGCATGAAGATATTGTCCCAAGTCCCTCTCCTGAGCACCTTTCATCCCATACCTTAGATACCATTACTGAGGATGAGTGCTTTGACCCGGGAGGTGACGTTGACCATTCTATGATTGACACCTTTACGGATTTGCCGCTCGGTGAAAATCATATGTATTTTCGGGATGACATTTTGATTCCTTTCCCCACCCTACCTCCCGTGGATCATGATTTCACAGACTTCTCGTATGTTGAGAGGAATTTTCTACCCTTTAAGACTTATCATTCGGCCTTTCAATTATTATGTTCCTCCAGGACCGAGGACAAGATTTTTGATCCCGGTATTACAATTGAGACTTCCCCATGGACCATTTAATTCAGGGACGAGTCAGGCTCGTGACTCGGTTAACGAAAACAAGCGCTTCTCGGGAGGTAACCCGATTATCTATCCTTTTTATCCGTTTTCATAATAAGTGTAGGGGAGACCCTCGTATGTGTTTGTTTGTTTTCTTTCTTATGATGTGAAGGGATTGGAGCTTCAAAGATTCACTTTTGATGAATTTTGATGAACCGTGATCCCGTGTACCCGTCTTCCCGGTTCTATCCTAAACTCTTTTGATTCAATATTTAATATTTTTCAATATTAAAATAGGAATCACTTTAGTTGTCTCTTCCTTAGCAAGATTTAAACAACGTGCACAATGTCCTAAGTGTAGGGGAGTTTACTTCCACATGCTTAAACATTGAGGACAATGTTTATATTAAGTGTAGGGGGACTTCTATCGAAGTAAGTGGTCTTTTCAATGTATATGTCCTCATTTTAACCGGAAAATTGATTTTTCGACATTTTTCAAAAATTATAATCTATTTTGGCCTGCTAGTATTTTCCTTTGTTGTTATTATTTTCTTTCTTCAATAAAATGGTTTTAATAAGTTTAAGATATCTTTGATATATTAGGCCCATCATGAATCTTTTGACTCAACCCGAGTTTATGTATTTGAGTTTACTCTAGCTAGTATCCTTAACGTGTTTAAATTAAGTTTTGCTAGACTTTTATATAGGGAACTTTAAAAAGCAAAAGTCTTAACTCTTACGAGTTAAGAACAAGAACTTTTCGCAAGTTCCTATAATTGATCCTAGTAAGTCGTTTATCAAGGGAACTTTAAAATGCGAATTCTAAACTTGAAAAAGTCTAAGAAGTTTCAAGATCCTATAGATGACTTGAAAACCCAAAACTTCGATTTATTTGGCTAAGCATCCACGAGTCTCATTCCTTGAGATTTTAAATTGTGAAGAACGAGAGATGATAGAGTCAGTTATAAGTTTGGTATTCTTTCATGAATTTATGTGAGTTAATTATGAGCTTTTTCTCTCATCGCTTGTTAATAAATACAATTGCAATAAGTAAGGTTGTACGATTTGAAAAGTTACTTAGCTTCTAGCACAAGATCGTTTAAAAGTTGATCGGTATTATTTAGAGTTCATAGCCAAGGCATAACTTATTGAAACGAGATGCGAAGATTGGCGAGTCCAAAAAGGCCCTAACAAGGCATGAGGGCTACATTTTGTTGCTAAAGATCCAAAGTTATGTGAAGAATCATTTATCAAAAATCAATATGAAGGATCGAGACACACGACGAAAAGCAAATACTCCCCTAAAGATCATGGAGAATTCTATCCGAAAAGACCTAGCAAGGTATGAGGATAAATAGATCCAAGTCCTAAAAGGAGGCAGAGCGTTGTATATCAAAATCCCAAGTAAAGATTGGAGAAAAATGAAGAAGTCGTGGTCCAAGTACGAAGAATCTCTCAAAACTTCAAGTGAAGAAATTCCTATTATGAAGAGAAGACCATTATTTCAAGAACGTCTCTCAAGATTTGAAGTATGAAGTCAATGCCAAATATCGGTCTGAGAAAGGTCTCAAATCGTGAAGCAAGTTATGCCAAGATATGAACTTTATGAGGTCCCGAGAAGCAGTTTTAAAAGATTTTGTCCTTTAGCTAACTATTGGTTAAATCGTCCTACTTTATTTTCGGCCTAAATAAACTATCGAAATAAGTCAACAATGCATCCTCGTGATCATTCAAGACAACAATAAAATATAAGAGATACACCTAGGAATAAGGGAGTCTAAGTGAATAATTGGGCCACATGAGTTTGTGTTAGTTTGCTAACTTATAATAACAATGATCTCGTTTTTAAGCTTTGTTTGGGGAACGTGAAACTTGAGGGTGATAAACATTCATGACAACCCAAATCCCTATGTAAGTCTTTGATTTCTTTACTTGTTTTCTTCTTTCAAATATTTTGTTATCTTCTATCTTTTTACGTTTCCTTAATGTCTTGTATTTAATAAAGGCCAAGGTGGGTTAATTATGATGGAAAATGTAAATCTTGCTTTGTAATTAATGCATTGCATGAGGGCATCGCAATGATCAAGTGTAGGGGATTTGATATGTGTGAAAACATCCATCCTTTTACCACTTAATTATAATAATAACTAAGCCTAAACGTGTATTTATTGTCGTAAAAGTCGGAATTATGCGTGGTTTGTATTTTTGTTGTGATTTAGGACCAAAATGTGAAAGGGAAGAAAACACGGGCTTTCACGGGCTTTTATCGAAGAAAAAGACAAAAGACGAAGTCAAAAGATCAAGAGTGCAAAAAGAATGGAAGTCAAAGGCCTATTCTGAACATTTATCGAAGAAAAAGTCTAAAGACGGAAGTTTAACGAAGTCGAAGAACCAAATCTAATTAATGAAGAAATTAGAAGACGAGTTCATTTTATTTATCGAAAAATCCCGAGACAAAGTCGAGAATGACGAGTTTATTGTCAAAGACGAAAGACGAGAAGACAAAAGAAAAGAAAGAAAGAAGGAAGCAACCAACAACTCTCTCCTATAAATACCCTCCTAATGTGTCATTAGGAGGTGTTAGCTAATTTGACAAATTAGTTCTCCATTTTATTCTATGCACTTTTCATATTGTCATTTACATACTTGTCTTTAATTTCAAGTTATTTCAAGTAAGTCTTTAATTTGTGTTGTTGAATCTTAAGCCTAATAGCTGGTTTTCTTAGCTTTTTAGTTGATCATAGATCACCGATTTTGAATAATCAAGGGGCTGTGAAACTATAAGGTTGGGTATATTAGACTTGTGGGTGCAAAGTTTTGCAAGGACTTGTTTCCAAGTTTTTGTTTTTACCTTATATTTTCTACTAACCATCTAACTGCTCTCTTAAAGCATTTCATAAGCAGGCTTAAGCCTACCTTTTTGTGCTTTTAAGAAGCTTGTAGTTTGATTGTTGGTGTTGTGATACTCAAAACAGGTCATCCCATTTGGACCATCAACAAGACCTCACATTCTCATTTCATCTTTAAGACGCCAAGGAGGTTGTTCATCTATTGAACAAGCTTCCTTGGAGCTTGGTTGACCCTCACTTGGATTGTAAGTGAGGGAAGTGCAGATCTTTCTTCCTTTCTCTTTTATTTGTCAAAAATATGCATGCTAAGTGAGTTTTATGAAATCTGCTATAAAGTTGAGTTTTCTTGTGATAATATGCTATTTAGGGTTTGTTAGATATTTATTAGTTGTTGTAACACCTCACTTTGACAAGTGGACCATTACATGATAATTATGGCGTGTCATCAAAGCATCCAAGGTAAATGTCGACCATAAAGGAAACCGGAAACAAACATCGATTACAAACATAAGCTCACTGATATGAGTGATTTTACTCATATCATTTATATCATATAACTAGCAATAAATACATGAAACCAGTGAAAATATCCTTGAATATGTGTTTTTCTTGTTTCATGTGTGTAGGTACCGAAGATCACGAAAACCAGCGAAAACAACACGAGATTTGAAGGATTATCAAGAAAGCCAAAAATCAAGTCAATTTATTCGGGGATTTAACTTTATCAAAGATGAATGAGCCTTGTGGGTCCCACTTATGATTAATGATCCCAAAAGCCCATTTGAGGATGTGTAATATTTACTTCTTGTACAAAAGGCCCATCAATGGCCCAATTTGGATATATGAAGTGACGGATGGTATGCACACTTTGGGCCCAAGCCCAAGTTAAATAAACAATTTACATGAAAGTCATGAAACGTGGGGAGTAACTGGATCTTCATGGCCGCAGGATTGGAATACTAGATTTCCGAATATTGTTTCTATACCTGTGCCTATTATTAATGATGACAAAGAAGATGGTTTGTTGTGGAGGGATATTAGTGGTGTTTCTCGGCCGTTTTCTGTGGCGTTAGCATGGGATTCCATACGTGATCGAGCTATGGAAGTTAATTGGTATAAAGCTGTCTGGTTTTCGCATTGTATTCCTCGTCACTCTATTAATTTGTGGCTGGTGGTTAGAAGGAAATTGAAGACGCAAGATAGGCTTAAGCAATGGGATGTTGGCCCGTTGGTGGACTTAAGCCTTCTTCGGTGTCCTTTATGTGGTTTGGTGCATGACTCCCATGACCATCTTTTCTTTGAATGTTCTTATTCTATGCAGGTTTGGTCTAAGGTTCGGACCTTGTGTGGTATGGATACTGTCCCTCCTCGTATTGATGATATATTAGCTCATGTTATTCCAATTTCGAATGGGAAATCATGTGTTAGCATTATTGCTCGTCTTGTGTTGGCTGCTACTGCTTATTTTATTTGGATGGAACGTAATTCACGACTATTCAAGAAGAAGCGGATGTCTGTTGATCAGTTATTTCAGATTCTATGTGATACTATTCGATTGAAGTTCATTTGTTTCTGTTTCAAGAAATTATCTACCAGGTCAAGTTTGCTGCTTGACAAATGGAGGGTACCGAGCTCAAGAATTGTTCCATGATAGGTGTGCCGGGTGAGTGTTGTACTCTTTTTTCCTTGTCCAAGGTTTTTCCCACTGGGTTTTCTTTGGTAAGGTTTTTTAAGGAGGCAGATTCATTTGGATTCATCCTGCTCCTATCATGGTGGTGTTGGATGCTGAAGAGTGAGCGCGGTTTCATGTTCACATCTTGGTTTTTATCTAGTTTACCTTTGTTTTCTAGATTCGGTTAGGGCTTTTGATGTTTCATATAGTCTTTGTTAACAAGCTGCATGTAGCTTGAGGTTATTGTGGTATCTCAGCCACATTCCTTTGTACTTAAACGATTTTTTGGTTAATATATTTACCGGGGTAACCGATTACCAAAAAACCTGGATCTTCATGGCCCATGGACGGTTAAACAAGTGAATATTTATTCACTTTTGATAAACGTAAACACACATTCACCACACATTCACTTTTCGATACAAACAAGATAGTCCATCTTTCTCTCTCACCAAACAAATAACCAGTCACCCCTTTCTTTAACCCTAGATCCAAAATAAAAAAAGGTTTTGTTCTTCAAAGCGCGTGAACACACACGCTTAGGAAATTAATTCCCAAGTTTTTAGGAGCTTGAAGATTCTCCTATCTAGGTGACGTGGCTTCTTTTCCCTGCTGTGATTGGTTAATACACGTCATTCTCCTCAATCCTCCAATCAAGAGATGCCATGTCAGCTTCAAAGAAGCACAACTAGCACACAATCAAGCCACGTTGGCGATTCGTGTGCTAGTGTGCAAATTTCAGCCGCAAGATTAAAGAGAAGAAAGAGAGTGATGAAATCAATGGTCTAGATGAAAGAGCTGCTCAACAAACTCCATCAGCAGGCCTTGGGGGTTTGCCTATAAAAACCCCCAATTATTCTGTAATTTGTATCCCATTTTTCATTTTATTGTTATTCTGCAAAAATAGATTTAGGAAATTTATTGTATTTTTCTTTTAATGGTACTGTAACCTGTTTTCAGTATTAATAAAAAAGTTTACTTTGAGGTTCATTTGTCTCGATTTTAATACTGTTTAAAGTTTATTGCAATATTTCTTCTATAAATCTATATTATTATAACTCGAAAATTATTTGATTGAGTTAAATTTATAGCTTTAATCAAATAATTAAAATGAAATTTGGGGAACTTTCCCAACTGGAAAGTTTATAAAATGATTCGTGATGATCGAGGTCTAATGGTGATACGAATGGTGTTGGGTTCGATGGTGGTGTTGGTTTAGATAAGACGGCTCAGCGCCGCTCTTCTTCCCAAAGGTTTTCTCCAAAAGGTTTCATTCTCTTATTTTATGTTGTTTAATTTTTACATAGATCTGTTTAAGAGTTTTAATGAATTGTATGTTAGATTGATTAGGCTTGTATGGTTATGATTAATGTGTTTATTGTTTAAGTGATTTGGTGCTGTTACTTAACTGATTTTTTAGTTTTAAATTTTATTGTCTTAAACTGATTTCTGCTATGATTTGAGGAAGTTTAGATTGGTAGTTGATGTATTGAATTTGAAAGCTGTTAAGACCTGCATTTATGTTTGTTTTAGATTTGGATGATTAGATAGTTTGTTAGTTGATATTCTCTACTGATTTTGTTTAATGTTCAGCTAATGGATCTTTGTTAGGATAAGTTTGAAATAAATCTGTTTAAAAGAGTTAGATGTTAATGGATTCTTTATTTGAACTTAGAGGCCCATTGATTTAGCTATATAGTTAGATCTGCAGTTGTTAATTGAATCTGATATAAGTTTTAAACTACTATTCATTTTATCTGATGATAAAAATTTGGGGATGATTTAAGTAGTATTGCTGAGTTATTCTCATATTGCTGAGTTAGTCTAATAGATTCTGCTGTTTATATCCTTTCTTTTGCTGCATTATTTTTAGGCTGCCTGATGTGTTAGAAACTTTAGCTGATATGGCTATTTGAGTTTTGTTTATTGTTCCTTTGTCCTGATCCAGTTGTTTAGATTGTTTACTGTATTGGTTTGTTATAGATTTGTTGTATTAGTTTTTATTCGTTTAACAAATTTGGCCAGCAGACCCTCTTGGTCTGTTTGGTTTGGTTGAATCCAAAATACTGTCCAAATATATTATCACAAATATTGTCACTCCTCTGACATTTTATCTATTCTTGTCCAAAATTATTCAACAAAAAAAAGAGTCCCCCATGGGACTCGAACCCTTGACCTCAAGGGTAAACTCCCAACATGTTTACTATTTGAGCTAGACAACTCTTTTTAAGTCTTATTACAGCAATAGTAATTAATATAGCTTTGGTTATCTTGGCTGGCAGCTTTTACATTATCATAAAGTTTTCATTTAATATATTTAAATCATTAGTTTTAAATAAATTACTTTTAAAAAGTTTCATAATAAAATAAATAAATAAAACCAAATTTTTTTTTTATTACTTTTAGAAATTTAAATTGTTTTTATAAATTAGTTTTCAAATAAATTCGTTTTAATTAATTTTGTTTTAAATAAAGATATTTTTAAATAGATCTTGTTTATTAAAAGTAAAAGTAAGTTTTTAGATTGATTAAATTAGTTTAAATAGTTTTAAAAATTGTTCAATTAGATTTTAAATAGTGTAAATGTATTTTTAATTAAATAGACTAATTTTTAATTGATTTTAAATAGATTATTAATTTTGATTTTGAATAATCAAGGGTTGTGAAGCTATAAGGTCGAGTATATTAGACTTGTGGGTGCAAAGTTTTGCAAGGACTTGTTTCCAAGTTTTTGTTTTTACCTTATATTTTCTACTAACCATCTAACTGCTCTCTTAAAGCATTTCATAAGCAGGCTTAAGCCTACCTTTTGGTGCTTTTAAGAAGCTTGTAGTTTGATTGTTGGTGTTGTGATACTCAAAATAGGTCATCCCATTTGGACCA
Source organism: Glebionis coronaria (assembly GCA_025667525.1). Lineage (NCBI taxonomy): Eukaryota > Viridiplantae > Streptophyta > Magnoliopsida > Asterales > Asteraceae > Glebionis > Glebionis coronaria. The sequence continues at coordinate 342,048,105 of CM046877.1, forward strand.
TCAACAAGACCTCACATTCTCATTTCATCTTCAAGACACCAAGGAGGTTGTTCAGCTGTTGAACAAGCTTCCTTGGAGCTTGGTTGACCCTCACTTGGATTGTAAGTGAGTGAAGTACAGATCTTTCTTCCTTTCTCTTTTATTTGTCAAAAATATGCATGCTAAGTGACTTTTATGAAATCTGCTATAAAGTTGAGTTTTCTTGTGATAATATGCTATTTAGGGTTTGTTAGATATTTATTAGTTGTTGTAACACCTCACTTTGACAAGTGGACCATTACATGATAATTATGGCGTGTCATCAAAGCATCCAAGGTAAATGTCGACCATAAAGGAAACCGGAAACAAACATCGATTACAAACATAAGCTCACTGATATGAGTGATTTTACTCATATCATTTATATCATATAACTAGCAATAAATACATGAAACCAGTGAAAATATCCTTGAATATGTGTTTTTCTTGTTTCATGTGTGTAGGTACCGAAGATCACGACAACCGGCGAAAACAACACGAGATTTGAAGGATTATCAAGAAAGCCAAAAATCAAGTCAATTTATTCGGGGATTTAACTTTATCAAAGATGAATGGGCCTTGTGGGTCCCACTTATGATTAATGGGCCCAAAAGCCCATTTGAGGATGTGTAATATTTACTTCTTGTACAAAGGCTCATCAATGGCCCAATTTGGATATATGAAGTGACGGATGGTATGCACACTTTGGGCCCAAGCCCAAGTTAAATAAACAATTTACATGAAAAGTCATGAAACGTGGGGAGTAACTGGATCTTCATGGCCCATGGACGGTTAAACAAGTGAATATTTATTCACTTATGATAAACGTTAACACACATTCACCACAAATTCACTTTTCGATACAAACAAGATAGTCCATCTTTCTCTCTCACCAAACAAATAACCAGTCACCCCTTTCTTTAACCCTAGATCCAAAACAAAAAAAGGCTTTATTCTTCAAAGCGCGTGAACACACACGCTTGGGAAAATAAATTCCCAAGTTTTTAGGAGCTTGAAGATGCTCCTATCCAAGTGACGTGGCTTCTTTTCCCTGCTGTGATTGGTTAATACACGTCATTCTCCTCAATCCTCCAATCAAGAGATGCCATGTCAGCTTCAAAGAAGCACAACTAGCACACAATCAAGCCACGTTGGCGATCCGTGTGCTAGTGTGTAAATTTCAGCCGCAAGATTAAAGAGAAGAAAGAGAGTGATGAAATCAATGGTCTAGATGAAAGAGCTGCTCAACAAACTCCATCAGCAGGCCTTGGAGGTTTGCCTATAAAAACCCCCAATTATTCTGTAATTTGTATCCCATTTTTCATTTTATTGTTATTCTGCAAAAATAGATTTAGGAAATTTATTGTATTTTTCTTTTAATGGTACTGTAATCTGTTTTCAGTATTAATAAAAAAGTTTACTTTGAGGTTCATTTGTCTCGATTTTAATACTGTTTAAAGTTTATTGCAATATTTCTTCTATAAATCTATATTATTATAACTCGAAAATTATTTGATTGAGTTAAATTTATAGCTTTAATCAAATAATTAAAATGAAAACTTGGGGAACTTTCCCAACTGGAAAGTTTATAAAAATGATTCGTGATGATCGAGGTCTAATGGTGATACGAATGGTGTTGGGTTCGATGGTGGTGTTGGGTTAGATAAGACGGCTCAGCGCCGCTCTTCTTCCCAAAGGTTTTCTCCAAAAGGTTTCATTCTCTTATTTTATGTTGTTTAATTTTTACATAGATCTGTTTAAGAGTTTTAATGAATTGTATGTTAGATTGATTAGGCTTGTATGGTTATGATTAATGTGTTTATTGTTTAAGTGATTTGGTGCTGTTACTTAACTGATTTTTTAGTTTTAAATTTTATTGTCTTAAACTGATTTCTGCTATGATTTGAGGAAGTTTAGATTGGTAGTTGATGTATTGAATTTGAAAGCTGTTAAGACCTGCATTTATGTTTGTTTTAGATTTGGATGATTAGATAGTTTGTTAGTTGATATTCTCTACTGATTTTGTTTAATGTTCAGCTAATGGATCTTTGTTAGGATAAGTTTGAAATAAATCTGTTTAAAAGAGTTAGATGTTAATGGATTCTTTATTTGAACTTAGAGGCCTATTGATTTAGCTATATAGTTAGATCTGCAGTTGTTAATTGAATCTGATATAAGTTTTAAACTACTATTCATTTTATCTGATGATAAAAATTTGGGGATGATTTAAGTAGTATTGCTGAGTTATTCTCATATTGCTGAGTTATTCTAATAGATTCTGCTGTTTATATCCTTTCTTTTGCTGCATTATTTTTAGGCTGCCTGATGTGTTAGAAACTTTAGCTGATATGGCTATTTGAGTTTTGTTTATTGTTCCTTTGTCCTGATCCAGTTGTTTAGATTGTTTACTGTATTGGTTTGTTATAGATTTGCTGTATCAGTGTTTATTCGTTTAACAAATTTGGCCAGCAGACCCTGTTGTTCTGTTTGGTTTGGTTGAATCCAAAATACTGTCCAAAAATATTATCGCAAATATTGTCACTCCTGTGACATTTTATCTATTCTTGTCCAAAATTATTCAACAAAAAAAAGAGTCCCCCATGGGACTCGAACCCTTGACCTCAAGGGTAAACTCCCAACATGTTTACTATTTGAGCTAGACAACTCTTTTTAAGTTTTATTGCAGCAATAGTAATTAATATAGCTTTGGTTATCTTGGCTGGCAGCTTTTACATTATCATAAAGTTTTCATTTAATATATTTAAATCATTAGTTTTAAATAAATTACTTTTAAAAAGTTTCATAATAAAATAAATAAATAAAACTAAATTTTTTTTATTACTTTTAGAAATTTAAATTGTTTTTATAAATTAGTTTTCAAATAAATTCGTTTTAATTAATTTTGTTTTAAATAAAGATAGTTTTAAATAGATCTTGTTTATTAAAAGTAAAAGTAAGTTTTTAGATTGATTAAATTAGTTTAAATAGTTTTAAAAATTGTTCAATTAGATTTTAAATAGTGTAAATGTATTTTTAATTAAATAGACTAATTTTTAATTGATTTCAAATAGATTATTAATTTTTAAATAGTTTAAAATTTTCAATTTTAAATAATTGTCTATTATAATTTTAATTGGGGTACGATTCATGCACTTTAGGATTTAAAATTGTAGGATTAATTTTAGATTAAAAACCAAAAACCAATTCGAATCAATTGTCCAAATTAATACAAAACGTCTCAAATTCACAAGATCCTTGTGTACAACGAACTTGGACCGCTCACGTGTTTAATTGAATTCGTCTTTGGCTTATTTATGGATTATTACCTTTTCCTAAGGGTAATTTCCTAAATTTTCCCTATAAAGTATCTAATTAAAATACATCGACATTCCACATCACATCAAAAAATTTTGCGCCGCTTTCAGGGATCTTGTGTACGATTCGTTTTTGTAGATTTGTTGATCATTAATTTTAAGACCCTTTCCGTCCTCGGAAGGTTTCGTTATTTTTCTATTATTATAGTATGTATCGTTTTTCGTGTTTTTTGTGATTATTATATTATATTATGTAGAACAATAAAATTACCTACTTCCAAATAAGACCTTAGTTGGGATTTCATCACCTAGCTATTGTATTCGAATCCAAAACAAAAAAAAGGCAAAATAGATAAATACTAATAAAACGTTTGAACTCGATTTATACAAACCATAAGGTGGGTATAAGGTGACGAGCTTTAAAAGGCCGTCTAAGGAAAAAGGTTTTTAAGTGCTTTATGCCACCTCGTTTCTCCGCTTGCTTGTGCGTATATTGAGAGGGATAACTGATTATTGGTTTGCCGACTCAAGTAGTATTATATCTTATTTTTGTAGTTTACTTATTGAACCTCAAGACGGTTAGGTTTTCACCTACGTTTCAAAGTTGACCGAGGGTAGGTTACTTCCATAGTAATTATCCTTATTCCTTGTTTTTATCAATCTTTTTGATTGAGCAATACCAAATAAAATACCAAAAATAATCTTCTTCTTATCTAATTTCTTTTCTTCAACCCTCTAAAATTCTCGTCACGTTGGTTTATGCAATTATGATCTACTCGACTTTTGATTAATCACGATAGGCTTGAAAACATTCCTCGTAGAAATAGAAATCGTCAACAACGAATAGTGGAACCCGAGTTTCCACCTATTGTTGTAGAGATGGCCGATAACCGACCAATGGAGGAATTGCTTCGTGCACCCACCGAAGGGTATGGGGAAGCAATCGTTGTGCCGGATAATTTGGCGGATCATTATGAGATTAAGACGGGACTTTTATCACTCATTCGTACCGACCAATTTCGTGGCAACGCCACCTTCTTGATATGCAACAACATATATAGACACGAATAAAATGGCTTTGAACATTTCATCCTAACTCAGTAGCATTTTACCTCCGGTCGGTGAAGACCGTTAGACGGTATCAGATACCGTACCTGTGATTGGGTAGATTCGATTAAGAACCTCCTTGACACGGTTTCCCGGCGGGAGCAGCCAGTTCTCTTTACTCGACCGTTTCAAAGAAGACTGCGAACGTAAAGAGTGAATCATAAGGATAAATTATCCAGTTGATTAGAGTCGTCAATTCAGAATTCCTGGAACAAGTTTGATTCTATAAGAATCGCACCATTGTTGCTTTCCAGTTTGTCACAAGCTTGATTCATAGAGAATCTTGCGAGTTACCTACCGCAGTGCTGTTTGATATTGACACTGGAAGGATTTCCATTCGTCACTGTGAACACTAATGAGTGTCACTATGAATGTTCTAGCAAGATCACACGGATTTTGCGAAGAAACGTGGAATCAAGTTTGAATCAATTAAGAATCGAAACTTAGTTGCTTTCCAGTTCTCATAAGTTTGATTCGTGTAGAATCGCACAAGTTACCTACCATGAGCTTGTTTAATGCTGGATCAAGCATGATTTCCATCTTCATTGAGAATCGTATCTCTCAGATGTTCTGGCAATATCATAAGGATAATGCGTAGGACTCGATTGTGTCCTAATGAGATCTCTTTTGGCTCTAGACTCAATAAGTGCATTTTGGTAATCGGAGGCTGGAGCAGACTGCCACCTTTTCAATATTAACTAACTCGGAGTGAGAAAGTCAATAGATATGTGTTGATCTCCGTGACAATGAGACAAGTTTCTTTTGAGAGAAACTCGAATGGCTGGGAAGGGTTGTGCATTGCATCACTGGGTCCATGATGACTTGTCTTCAATAGATGTATTGACCTGGTTTCTGCCTAAGTTCCATAGAATATTCAACTCCTTCAATGCTTACCAATACGTCATCACTAGCACCTTGTTGTGATTGTTCCAGTGCTAACTTAAGTAATTGGTCCGTCTTCAGCTTCATTCAACTCCATCTTTCCTAAGGACAACTATTTCTAGCTATGGAATTTTCTTGGGTAGATCCCTCCGGTTCTGGTTGGATCATAGGACTTAGTTTCCTATACTAAACCACCTTTTGACTCCAACATTCCTTCGTGGATAGTAGGTTGTTTTTTGTATAGATCGTAACCATAAAACCATTGTAAACCATTCAAAATGCTTGATAAAAATCAAAACTTTTAACAGTTTGAAAGTTTTACATTTCTGAAAAGCTCCCCCTACACACATGCATCGATATACGAAATAGTTTAGCATGTGAAGGAAAGAGTTTCACTTGAGTCTTTAAGATCACATGTTGCGATATGTTACTTTTTAATCACATTTTCTCCCCCTATCTCTTATATAAAAATATAATATTAGAGATACCAATTGATTAAAATATGACAATTTTCTAAAAATCGACGGGAGAAAAAACATGTGTGCACGCATGAATCATGGAACTTTTTCAGTCGGGTCGCTCCCCCTCAACAATATATGTGTGTCTTGAGAGAAAATTTGACAAAATTTTAGAAAAACGACAACACAACATATGTTGAGGTACGGAGTTGAGATGCCTTATCCGATATAGTATATTACATATAACAGTTTTAAACCATTTTTGGAATGTGTTGGATACATAAAATATGACAATTTCAGATATGTACCCAACAACATTAAAGGCTTGATTTTAAAACGCTCCCCCTCAAAAAATGATCAAAATAACATATGACAATTTTGAGATATAAAAACCACATATGAGGAAGGGAGTGTTGAACACACAATTTTGAAAGATTTAGAAAAATCTTTTGAGAAATTCTTGAAAAATTGTGTTCAACGGTTTTAAAATAAACATGATAGAAGACTTCTCTTCTATTGCTTAGGGGAAGCGCACTGAAACGTACACTTCGCTTTCGGGTCCGATTTTCATGAGCTAAAACGTTGATTGTTTTGTGACTAGCTCATGACCGAGAAAAATAAATTTCCCGTTGTGAAGGATAAGTTATCATCCGTGATAAACTTTCCTTAGGTTGAAGTTCGAGTTCTAAGCTGACATTTACTTAGAAGTCATTTTTCATGAGCTTAAAAACTGTTAATGTTTTTATGAGAAGCTCATGACCGAGAAGTATGAATTTCTCGTTGAGAAGGATAAGTTATCGTACGTGATAAACTTTCCTTATTTGAGGTCCGAGTCCTAAGCTGTGATGCGCTTAGAAGTCATTATGAGAAAATATCAAGCAGCTTCATTTGCCAAAACCTCCAAGTCTTCTGGAGTCATATACTTCATACCAAAACGGCCAATGAGATACTAAAACCTATTTTAGGATAGGGCTTTAGTAAACAAGTCTGCTATCTGGTACTCAGTTCTGACAAAGTATAATTCCATGATACCACGTTCCACTTGTTCCTTGATAAAGTGATATCTGACTGCGATGTGCTGGGTACGGGAGTGTTGAGCCGGATTGCAAGCGATGGCTATGGCCGCCTTTGAGTCACAATACATAGGTATTTTATCAAACTGGAAGCCATAATCTGTGAGTTGAGTTCTTATCCAGAGGACTGGAGCACAACACGCGGATAGAGCCACATATTCTGCTTCAGCTGATAAGAGCGAAGTGCAATCCTGCTTCTTTGACGACCAGCTCACAAGTTTGTCTTCCCCTAGAAATTGTACGCTACCAGAAGTGCTTTTTCGACTATCAAGGAAACCTGTGTGATCAGAATCTGAAAAAGCTGTTAGATGAAAACTGGTTCCCCTCGGATACCAGAGTCCCATGTGAATGGTATTCTTAAGGTACCGAAAGATCCGTTTAACCTCTTTGAGGTGCTTTTGAGTAGGTCTGGCTTGATATCGTGCACAATAGCATGTGGCATGATGAATATCAGGCCTGGTGGCTGTAAGGTACATAAGTGACCCGATCATACTGCGATATCGCGTTTGATCTGTGGGATATGAGTACAAGTCAGCGTCTAGGGATTTGGTCGACAATGGTGTACCAACGCGAGCACATGAGGTCATACCATGCTTTTTAAGTATCTCTTGAGCCTACTTACCTTGGTTTATGAAGATACCACGTGGGGATTGATGAATCTGGAGGGCTAAATAGAATTTTAGCTCCCCCATCATTGACATTTCAAATCTGCTGTGCATTAATTTTTCAAAACATTTTGAATGTTTTAGGTTCGTAGAACCAAAAATAATGTCATCAACATAAACTTGCACCAGCAGTATGTCATCCCCATATTCATTAACAAAGAGAGTAGGATCAATAGAACCTTTGGAGAATCCTTTGGAAACCAAGAAGTTTGATAGTTCTTCGTAGCATGCCCTTGGAGCTTGTTTAAGTCCATATACAACCTTCTTGAGACGGTAGACTTTGTCAGGATGATGAGGATCGATGAATCCTTCTGGTTGATTCACATAAACTTCTTCCTTCAAATGACCGTTGAGAAAAGCAGTTTTAACGTCCATTTGAAAAATCGTGAAGCCCTTATGTGCAGCATAAGCAAGGAATATCCTGACAGCTTCCAAACGAGCAACTGGAGCGAATGATTCATCGTAGTCTATGCCTTCTTGTTGACAGTATCCCTTAACCACAAGACGAGATTTATTTTTTATGATGGTTTGTTCTTCATCCAGTTTGTTTTTCCAGATCCACTTGAAATCTAAAATTGACATTCCATAGGGTCTGTCAACAAGTTCCCAAACATTTAGTCGTTCAAACTGATGAATTTCGTCTTGCATTGATTCAATCCACGCATGATCAGTCATGGCTTGCTCGATGTTTGTAGGTACAATTAAACTCACAGTGAGTGCATACATACACACATCGCCATCGGTGTTGAGTTGTTTGCGTGTTCGAACCGGTTATGAAGGATTTCCAATTACTTGCTCCAACGGATTATCACGAGTCCAATGGTGAGTGGATGGATATCTTTGGTAGAATGTATGCATGTTGGACGGATCAACATGTTGAGTAGAAGACTCTCCGACTTCGTGTACAGGTGTACCAAACGGATTGATAAATTCTTCTTCGTCAGGTTGTGCATCGACTGCTTGATTGTTGTTTCCTCCTTCAGCATTGACGGTTGGTGATGTTGGTTGTATGACAGTTTCTTAATTTTTTTTAGTATCTACTGGAATTGTCTCTTGAGCAGCGGTTGCTGAAGTAGACGCAGTTGTGTCTTGTTGACTTTGTGCGGGTGCATCAGCCGTATTGACAGTGGAAGGCTTTGACACAACTTGATTGTTTCCATAGTAATATTCTTCAAACATTGGATCATATAAATCAACCAACTCATTCATTTGTGTTGTATCCGTCGAGTCTGCTGTAGGAGTACTTTCTTGACATTCTTGCACAGGACGTACATTGTTTTGTGTAGGTGCCATTGCTAGACAATGAGGTGCGAGACTTGAGCTGTTGTGTTCAAGTACCATATGTGGCAATTCGTCAAAGTTCACATGAATTGTTTCTACAATAATCTTTGTTCTCTTGTTGTAAACTCGAAATCCTTTCGACAATGTAGCATACCCCACAAAAATACTTGCATCACCTTTTTCTTTCATCTTGTCGAGATTCTCATCGTCTTTAAGAATGTAGCATAAAGATCCAAATACGTGAAAGAATTTAACCGTAGGTTTCCTGCCATTGATGATGTGGTAAGGTGTCTTTTCATGTCTAGGGATGACGAGAGAACGATTCTGAGTATAACAGGCGGTTGCAATAACTTCAGCCCAGAAGAATAGTGGTAATTTTGAAGCAGAAAGCATTGTTCGAGCTGCCTCTACCAAAGTGCGGTTCCGTCTTTTGACAACGCCGTTTTGTTCAGGAGTTCGAGCAATAGACGTTTGATGTTCGATGCCTTCTTCTTGAAAGTAAGATTGCAAATTCTTGTTCAAAAATTCAGTACCCCTATCCGTTCTTACGGTTAAGACTTGAGCTTGAAGATTGCGTTATATCATCTTGAGAAAGTTTTTGAGAACCTCTGGTGTTTCATCTTTGGACCTTAAGAAGAAAGTCCATGTGTATCTAGAGTAATCATCAAAAATCACAAGAATATACTTTTTCTTGTTAATACTCTCTACACGCATGGGACCACATAAATCCATGTGTAGAAGTTCCAATCGTCCTTTTGAGCTTGGGGTAGTCTTTGTTTTGAATGACTTCCTTTTTGCTTTCCCCAACTCACAAGAAGAACAAAAATGGTCTTTGACGAATTTTAACTTAGGAAGACCGGTCACAATATCATTCTTCGAAAGCAAGTTGATGGTGTCAAAGTTGAGATGTGACAATCGTTGATGCCATAACCATGCTTGAGAGGGTGTAGCTTTCGCCATTAAGAAAATTGGATTTGTTGAAGATGTATCTTGAAGAGTTACTATGTAGAGATCAGAACCACGAGAACCTGTAAGAAGGTCATTCCCATCGTAGTCTCTAACATAGCAAGTAGTTTTCCGAAAAGCCACTTCCAAATCCGCATCACAAAATTGACCAACCGAGAATAAATTGTGATTCAGTCCCTCGACATAATAAACCCTTTTTATAGTAATATTCCCTTGAACCAAATCTCCATATCCGAGTATCGGTGCAAACTGATCATTTCCAAACCGTACCGTACCCAAAAACTTCTCCACGAAGTTAATTAGAAGCTTGAGATTGCCCGTCATGTGCTTTGTGCACCCAGAGTCCATTATGAAGAGAATGATCTCGACGAGCTGCATAAGCATTAGAAGACAATTTAGAGTTTGACAAATGGGAGCCCTTGATAGAAGTGGGTTCCAAAATATTAGTAGACATAGATTATAAAGGCAAACTAACATTCATAGACCCAATTAGAATAGTGGTTATCTTAGGTACCCATTTGTATCCAGGTGGTGTAAATCTTGAGTACCCCTGTTTACATGTCCTACTCATGTTCTCATAAAGCTTCTTTAACATGTTTTGTTTACGCAGAGTAGTGGATTCTAACGCACTTAGTTTCTTAAGTGGTTGAGCAGTGGATTGGTTCAAAGTTCTTGTGGGTTTTCTAGTACTAGTGGGCACAAGAATAGGCTTCCTAGTTCTAGCATTCACGCCATTATGATTAAAAGCACAAGCATCATGATTGAAAGTACGAACACATTTTCCACATTTAACACAAACAAATTCAACATTCAAAGTCTTAACATTCAAACTATCATTACATGCAGTTACAGACGTTTTATTCTTAGAAAACATAAAATTGCTACGGTGATCTTCTACTTCCTTCTTCTTCCCTTGACTATTGTTAGGCATGACTCTATCTTCAATTCTAGTGCTCTTAAGCTGTGGTCCGCTAACGTTAGTAGTGGGAGTTACTCCCGTCGAAGAAGACACACGTTGATTAGTTTTCCTAGTATTCTGAGGTAACCGCGATGTTCTAGTTTTAGTGGGCCTAGTGTTCATCTTATACATTCCAGGTGCTATCACATTTGTGCTCTTATCAGTTCCTATCTTAGGCGAAGTCTGTGGGAGTTTGCCCAAAATAGATGATTTAGGGCATTTAACCGCATTCGGTTGACGAACAGCGAATGGTTTACCCAAATCAGACTTTCTTTTCAGTTTCACAATGAGATTTTGTAACTCACTGATTGCTATGTCTCTTTCTTGTAGTTGAGCTTTCAAATCATTTATTTCAAAATATTTTTCATTTAAAGTACGAAAGGAAGATGCTGCCATTTCGTGACATTTTTGATGATTATGAGATTGACCATCACTTTGTGAAGCAAGTTCAAGGGTGGGAAAACCTTTCTCAAGATTAAAAAATCTTTTCTCAAGTTCTTTGTATGACTCAACCTTTTATGAAAGCTCAACCTCAAGATTTTGACATTTATCAACAACTATAACGTTCAGATGGTCTATACGATAATTAATAAGTGTGAAAACACTTATCCTTTTACCACTTATTTTCAATAATAACAAGGCCAAAATGTGTATTTTATGCTGTAAAAATCGGAATTATGCGTGGTTGTGTTTTTATTGTGTTTTAGGACCAAAAGATGAAAAAGGAAGAAAACACGGGTTTTCATGGGCTTTTATCGAAGAACGAGAAAAGACGAAGTCAAAAGATCAAGAGTGCAAAAAGAACGGAAGTCCAAGGCCTATTCTGAAGATTTATCGAAGAAAAAGTCTAAAGACGGAAGTTTAATGAAGTCGAAGAACTCAAGTCAAATTATAGAAGAAAATTAGAAGACAAGTTCAACTTACATCGACAAAGCCCGAGACGACGTCGAGAAAGACAAAGAATTTAAATCGAGTTGAGAAGAAAGAAAGAAAGAAGGAAGCACATGCACCTCCCCATCTCCTATAAATACCCTCCTAATGACACATTAAACTTATTTTTCTTTCTTTAGTTTTCATTTTAGAGAGAGAAAGTGTTTAACTTTCTCTCACTAGAACTTCATCTTTTCTTTCCTTTCATGTTTAAGCTTTGATTTAATCTTGTATCTTGAAATCTTTAATCTACAAGTTCAAGTTTAATCTTTTAATCTTAATCTTCTTCTACCTTTCTTTATTTTTGAGTCGTTTTTGATCCGTTATAATCTTTGATTTTGTTTAAATTTGATGTTTATGTGATTAAAAAGTTTATCTTTTTAATCCTATATAAGTTCTTCATACGATTAAGCTTAAAGCTTGTGATACTTTTTAGCTTATTTAGTATCTAGCTTATTGTTGTTTTAAGTTTTCTTAAAAGTTTAGTGTTTTTAAAGTTTGATTTATAAAGTTTGCTTAATTCGTGTTTTGAAAGTTTTTAAGTTTATGCTTGTTTTTATTCGGTTAAGATTTGATTAAGTGCTTATTCATCTTGCTTATTTTGGCTTATTCATTTTCGGCTTATTTGCTCTTTGATTTCCATCGTATCATGCTTAAGGGTTTTACCAGTTACGATCCAGTAAGTGTGATCGCATAAACCCCTAGAGTTTCTACTTGTGATCCATTGCTGCGATCAAAGCTAAGATCACCAAGAACGATCACTTGGGGGCGATCACTCATTGCGATCCTTGGTCACAGTCACTCATTGCGATCGCTGACCACGATCACTTGAGTGCGATCACTCGCTGCGATCACTTGGTTGCGATCGGGGCCACATTTCTAATTTCCATCGCATTGAGTGCGATTGCCTGACCAGATCTAGGCTACGATCGACTGTTACGATCGTAGGCTACGATCACTTGTATTAACAACAAGTACGATCCAATAGTGCGATCCCTCATTCTTGAGTGCGATCCACCACTGCGATCTGAGTACGATCGTGTTGCGATCTGACTTATGTTTTTGTTTTATTTATCTTAGATTTCAAATTTAACTTTTACCGCATTTTTACTTAGTATTATTTTTAAACGAGTTTTGTCTTAGTTTATTTTTAAAAAGTTTTAAGTTTTACAAAGTGTTTTTCTAATTTTTAGAGAGAAAAAGTGACAGTTTTTCTAGATTTTCTTTTAGCTTATTTAAATTACGTTTCGCATTTACTTTTTAATTAGTTATAGACAACGACAACCTTTTTGTTTTCCACCAAGAACAACTGAGTCGCACTCTTAACTAGTAATCAATTCGAATAGATTGGAACAAGAAACTTTCATAACTAAGTAAAATCTAGTTATTAAATGGCGCCGATGTCGGCTCTTTTCGCTAAGATTAACGGTTTTTAGTGAGAGACGCGTTGGATTTTGGGATCCTTTCATTTTTTAACGCTATTTTTCTTGCTTAAAAAGTCAAAAAATCCTAAAAATAAAAAAATTTCAAAAATACAAAAAAAATAGAAAAACATAAAAAACCAAAAATATTTATTGTCGATTTTTCTTTTCCTTTTGTAGGTGTGTATGCGTACCCGTGCTCGTAAGAAGAAAGCAATTCAAGCCGAAGTCGTAACTCCACCTATTGTCACCATGGACAATCGACCAATGATCGAGCTTTTGCAATCGCAAGTAGAGGGCAACACCGATGCTATTGTCATACCCGAGATTGGAGCCAACAACTTTGAGCTCAAATCCGGATTCATTCAAATGGTCTCTGCTCAACCATTCTTGGGGCGAACACTTGATGATCCTCATGACCATATAAAAAGGTTTCTTCAACTCACTAATACGGTTAAGTATAATGGGGTTTCACAAGAAGTGATTCGCTTGCAACTTTTTCCTTTCTCCTTAGAGGGACAAGCCCGGCATTGGCTTGATAAGGAACCACCACAAAGTATTCTTACGTGGACGGATTTAGAGACTAAATTCATCAACTACTTTTTCCCACCCTCACGTACTACCGCTTTGCGGAATGAAATCATTAACTTTGAACAAAAGTACGGTGAGACATTTAGTGAATCTTGGGACCGTTTTAAGGAACTTTTAAGAAAGTGTCCACAACATGGTTTCACAAAAGTACATCAAATTAATACTTTTTACAATGGGTTAAGCATGAATGACCAAGATTCACTAAATAGTGCCTCGGGGGGTAACATTTTGGTTAAATCTTCTAATGCCGCATGGGATATTATTGAGAACAAGTCTAGAGTGCAAACCAAGAGTGTTCGGACTAATGTGGCTAGTGCTAGTACTAGTGAGAGCGACAAGAGAATTGATAAGCTTACTTCGCTTGTTGAAACACTTGCTCTACAAACCGCTAACAATACCAAAGCCATCAATGCGCATGTTAATGCTATCAGTCAATCATGTGAGCTATGCGGGGGTTCTCATTCATACACCGATTGTCCTTCGACTCATGACAATCCGGAAAATGTGTATGCCGCCAACGGTAACTTTTCTACGGGAGGCTATCAAGCACGTCCTCAAGGTGACCGCAATTTGCTCAGTTATCGTTCAAACAACTTTCTTTCACCACCGGGTTTCCCCCCACAAAACCCAAACAACCTCAATCGCAACAATCAAAACCAACCTCGAGCTCCAAATCAATATCAAACCCAAAGAAACCCATATCTACCTCAAGGAAACAATCAAGTTCACCAACCACCCGCTTATCAACCACCTGCCTACCATGCTATTCCTCCCGCCCAACTCACCACGTTTAATCAAGAGGTTGACACTTACATGAGGACTAATGATGCGATAGTGTAGAATCTTCAGCGGCAACTCATCAACTTGAAATGAGATATGGTGAAACAAGGGAATGATCTTCGAGTCGATATGCAAAACTCATTGAGCAGTCAAACGAATGACTTAAGGGATATGATGGCTAGTTTCATCCAAAGTAATCAAGCCTCTGGTTCGGGTTCTCTTCCGAGTAACACCGTTGCTAATCCAAGAGGGGAGATGAAAGCAATCACCACTCGAAGTGGAAAAGGTTTAAAGGAACCCGAATTTCATACACCTTCACCGGTGATTGTGACAAAGGAAAACGAGTCCCCTTCTCCAATTCCTCCACCTTCTACTTCCACCCCTCCACCACCCAAGGATGTGAGTAAGAATTCCATTCCTAATCCTTCTTCTCAACCCAATATACCTTATCCCTCACGGTTGAGGAAAGAGAAGTTGAAGAACAAGGATGATATTCAGGTCTCTAACTTTCTTAAAATGTTTAAACAACTGAATTTCAATATATCCTTTGCTGAGGCTCTCGCTCACATGCCGAAATATGCTAAAATGTTTAAAGATCTTCTCAGTGATAAGGAGAAACTTCTTGATATCGCTCAGACCTAACTCAACGAGAATTTCTCCCCAGTGCTCTTAATGAAATTACCCACCAAACTTGGTTATCCGGGTCACTTTCTTATTCCTTGCAACTTCCCCGGGGTAGAGAATTGTATGGCCCTAGCCGATCTAGGTGCTAGTATGAACTTAATGCCTCTAAGCATTTGGAAATAATTGTCTCTACCCGAGCTAGTCCCCACACGAATGACCTTGGAATTAGCTAACCGTACGGTTGCTTATCCGGTGGGGATAGACGAAGATGTCTTCGTCGGTGTCGACAAATTCACCTTTCCGGCGGATTTTGTTGTCATTGACTACGAGATGGATCCCCGTGTTCCATTAATCGTCAGAAGTCCATTCTTGAGGACCGGTGGCACTCTCATTGATGTAGCCGCAGGCGAATTAATCATGAGAGTTGGTGACGATAAAATTGTATTCAACATGGGCAAACTTTCTAAGCAACCTTCTGAAAACGAGAGCGTTAATTTCATTGACGTTCTTGATGAGGCTTGTGAAGAACATTTCAAAGACGCTTGTAAAAGTGGTTCTTCTTCTCTACCCAATGTTGAGACCGTTGCCTCTATTGCTCCATCACTAACTCCATTTGGAAAAAGTGATTTCATTTTGAAAGAATTTGAAGCAACTTTGGGAGATGTGGACTTACAATATGACGATTCTCCCTCCAATTGGGATGAAGACATTCGTACCATTGAGAAACTTCTTAGTGAGGACCATATTTCTCCATAGTCTTCTAAGGAAATCTCTATCGATGACCCGAATTTGACTACGCCGTCCATCGAAAATCCTCCGGATTTAGAGCTTAAGGATCTTCTGTATCATCTCGAGTACGTTTTTATTGAAGACAATAAGAAGTTACCCGTCATCATCGCAAAGGACTTGAAAGAAGAAGAAAATTCTCGCCTTATCGTCGTGCTGAAGAATCATAAGAAAGCGATTGCTTGGAAAATCTCTGATATTCGTGGAATTGATCCTCACTTTTGCACACATAAAATTCTCATGGAGGACGACTTTAAACCTACTATTCAAAGCCAAAGAAGGGTGAATCCCAAGATCCATGACGTTATCAAAAAAGAGGTTATCAAACTTCTTGATACGGGAATGATCTACCCTATCTCGGATTCACCATGGGTTAGTCCGGTCTATTGTGTTCCTAAGAAAGGCGGAATCACCGTTGTGCCCAATGAAAACAACGAGTTGATTCCTACTCGTCTCGTTACAGGGTGGAGAGTTTGTATAGACTATCTCAAACTCAATGATGCTACGAGAAAAGATCATTTTCCCCTTCCTGTCATGGATCAAATGCTCGAGCGTCTAGCGGGTAATGATTATTATTGCTTCTTAGACGGTTTCTCCGGGTATTTCCAAATTCCCATCGATCTTAAAGACCAAGAGAAAACCACATTCACTTGTCCTTATGGAACATTTTCTTACAAAAGAATGCCTTTTGGCTTATGCAATGCTCCTGGGACTTTCCAAAGGTGTATGATGGCTATCTTCCATGACATGGTTTAAGAAACTATGGAAGTCTTCATGGATGATTTCTCGGTCTATGGTGAGTCTTTCTCTCATTGCCTTGCCAATTTAGAACGTATGCTCAAACGGTGTGAAGACACTCGTCTTGTTCTAAATTGGGAAAAATACATGGTAAAAGAAGGCATTGTGCTTGGAAATAAAATCTCAAAAGCCGGTCTTGAAGTGGACCGTGCTAAAGTTGATGTCATAGCCAAATTACTCCACCTTCAATCGTGAAGGGTGTGAGAAGTTTCCTTGGTCATGCGGGCTTCTATCGTCGATTCATTCAAGATTTTTCTAAAATCGCTCGCCCGATGACCCACCTCTTGGAAAAAGATACTCCCTTTATCTTTTCTAAAGAGTATCTTGAATCCTTCAATCTTCTTAAGGACAAGCTAACTAAGGCATCGGTCTTGGTTACCCCTAATAGGGAGCTACCTTTTGAATTGATGTGTGATGCTAGCGACTTTGCTATTAGAGCGGTTTTGGGCCAAAGAGTGAACAAACACTTCCAACCAATCTATTATGCTAGCAAGATAATGACGGGGGCTCAATTACATTATACCACTACCAAAAAAGAGCTTTTAGCTGTAGTGTATGCTTTTGAGAAGTTTCGCCCCTATCTTGTTCTTTCCACCACCATTGTCTATACCGACCATTCCGCGTTGAAGTACTTGTTGAATAAGCAAGATTCTAAGCCAAGACTTCTTCGTTGGGTTTTGCTCCTTCAAGATTTTAAAATTGAAATTCGTGACAAGAAGGGAGCCGAAAACCTAGCCGCGGATCATCTAAGTAGACTTGAGGATCCTTATCAAGGGGATCATCCGAATCAAGAGATCAATGAATCTTTTCCCCTTGAGGCCTTAATGTCTATCAATTCTAATCTTGATGAAACCCCGTGGTTTGCGGACATTGCAAACTACTTAGCAGGTAGAATTCTCAAGGAAGGGTTAACGTCCCAACAAAAGAAAAAGTTCTTTAAAGACATTGAACACTATTTTTGGGACGACCCTTACCTTTTCAAACAATGTGCGGATCTTGTCATTCGTCGATGTGTTGATGGGCCGGCAGCGTTACTAATCCTTGAAGCTTGCCATAAAGGACCCACCGGTGGTCAATTTGGTCCTAATTACACCACGCAGAAAGTGTTCGACTCTGGATTCTATTGGCCCTCCATTTATCATGACGCTCATGAAATGGTTAAACATTATTATGCTTGCCAACGCCAAAGCAAGATCACACATAAAGATGAGATGCCTCAAAATTTCATCCAAGAATGTGAAATCTTTGACGTATGGGGCATCGACTTTATGGGGCTATTTCCATCATCTAAAGGGAACAAGTATATCCTCGTAGCCGTTGACTACGTATCCAAATGGGTTGAAGCAAAGGCTCTCCCTACGAACGATGCGAGGGTGGTTGTGAACTTTTTGAAGCAACTTTTTGCTCGATTCGGCGTTCCTTGTGCTATCATTAGTGACCGCGGGACTCATTTTTGCAATGATCAATTTGCTCGAGTCATGGCTAAGTACGATGTCAATCACCGCCTTTCCACCGCGTATCATCCTCAAATAAATGGTCAAGCCGAGATATCTAACCATGGATTGAAGCGAATTCTTGAGAGTACTGTGGGAGAGCATCGTGCCTCGTGGGCCGATAAGTTAGACGATGCTTTGTGGGCTTTTCGTACCGCATATAAGATTCTAATTGGTTGCACTCCATATCGTCTTGTGTACGGGAAGGCATGCCACCTCGCTATTGAGCTGGAACATAAGGCGCATTGGGCCTTGAAGTGGGCGAACTTTGACATCAACAAAGCCAGTGATCTTCGGAAGATTCAACTCAATGAGCTAAATGAACTAAGGAATGAAGCTTATGAGAAATCAATGATCTACAAGGAGAAGACCAAGATCATTCATGATGCAAGGATTAAGAACCGAGAGTTCCACGTTGGTGATCAAGTCTTACTCTTTAACTCTCGGTTGAAGATTTTCTCAGGCAAGCTGAAGAGCCGTTGGTCTGGTCCATTCACCGTCGCCAAAGTCTTCCCCTACGGCACCATTGAGCTTTCTCAACCAAATGGGACCAATTTTAAAGTGAATGGCCAGCGCGTGAAGTTGTACTTTGGTGAGGACATCTCTCATGAGATGATTCCATCCCTCACCATGTTTCCCTTGAATTAGTTCTGGGTCGAGTCAGGCTCGTGACTCGGTTAACAAAAACAAGCGCTTCTCGCGAGGCAACCCGTTGATCTATCCTTTACCGTTTTCATAATAAGTGTAGGGGGAGCCCCGTATGTGTTTGTTGTCTTGTTTCTTCTGATGTGCATGGATTAAAGCTTCAAAGATCCATTGTCGATGACTTATGACGAACCGTGATCCCGTGTACCCATCCTCCCGGTTCTATCCTAAACTCTTTTGATTCACTATTTTATATTCTTCAATGTTAATTAGGAATCCCTATAGTTGTCCTTTCCTTAGCAAGATTTAAACCAAGTGCACAATGTCCTAAGTATAGGGGAGTTTACTCCCACATGCTTAAACATTGAGGATAATGTTTATATCAAGTGTAGGGGGGACTTCTATCGAAGTAAGTTGTCTTTTCCATGAATTTACCCTCATTTTAACCGGAAAATTTGATTTTTCGACATTTTTCAAAATTTTTAATCTATTTTGGCCTAGTAGTATTTCCCTTTGTTATCGTTATTTACTTTCTGTGTTAGAATAAATTTTCAATAAAGTGGTTTTAAATTTTTCAACGTTGTGAATCTTTTGACTCAACCCGAGTTTACTTATCTAAGTTTACTCTAGCTAGTATCCTTAACGTGTTTAAGTCAAGTTTTGCTAGGCTTTTATATAGGGAGCTTTAAAACGCGAAAGTCTTAACTCTCACGGGTTAAGAAAAAGAACTTTTTTCAAGTTCCTATAATTGATCCTAGAAAGTCGTTTATCAAGGGAACTTTAAAATGCGAATTCTAAACTTGAAAGAGTGTAAGAGTTTGCAAGATCCTATAGATGACTTGAAAACCCAAAACTTTGATTTGATTGGCTAAGCATCCACGAGTCTCATTCGTTGAGATTTTAAATTGTGGAGAACGAGAGATGATAGAGTCAATTATAAGTTTGGTATTCTTTCGTGAATTTATGTGAGTTGATTATAAGCTTATTCTCCCATCGCTTGCTAATAAATTTAATTGCAATAAATAAGGTTGTACGATTTGAAAATTTACTTAGCTTCTAGCCCAAGATCGTTTAAAAGTTGCTCGGTATTAATTAGAGTTCATAGCCAAGACATAACTTATTGAGGCGGGATGCGAAGATTGGTGAGTCCGAAAAGGCCCTAACAAGGCATGAGGGCTACATTTTGTTGCTAAACATCCAAAAGTGATGTGAAGAATCATTTATAAAAAATCAATATGAAGGATCGAGACACACGACGAAAATCAAAAACTCCCCAAAAAGATCATGGAGAAGTCTATCCAAAAAGACCCTAGCAAGGTATGAGGATAAATAGATCCAAGTCCTTAAAGGAGGCGGATCGTTGTATCTCAAAGTCAAAAATAAAGATTGGAGAAAAATGAAGAAGTCGTGGTCAAAGTATGAAGAATCTCTCAAAAACTTCAAGTGAAGAAATTCCTAATATGAAGAGAAGACCATAATTTCAAGAACGTCTCTCAAGATTCGAAGTATGAAGTCGCTGCCAAATATCGGTCAGAGAAAGGTCTCAAATCGTGAAGCGAGTTATGCCAAGATATGAACTTTAAGAGGTCCCGAGAAGCAGTTTTAAAAGATTTTGTCCTTTAGCTAACTATTGATTAAATCGTCCCACTTTATTTTCAGCCTAAATAACTATCGAAATAAGTCAAACAATGCATCCTCGTGATCATTCATGACAAAAAATTTAAAATATAAGAGATACACCTAGGAATATGGGAGTCTAAGTAAATAATTAGGCCACATGAGTTCGTGTTAGTTTGCTAACTTATAATAACAATGATCTCGTTTTTAAGCTTGGTATGGGGAACGTGAAACTTGAGGATGATGAACATTCATGACAGCCTAAAACCCCAATGTAAGTCTTTCATTTCTTTACTTGTTTTGTATATATTTTTATCTTTTTAATAAAGGCAAAGGTGGGTTATTTATAATGAAAAATGTAAACCCTGCTTTGAAATTAATGCATTACATGAGGGCATTGCAATGGTCAAGTGTAGGGGATTTAATAAGTGTGAAAACCCTTATCCTTTGACCACTTATTTCCAATAATAACAAGACCAAAACGTGTATTTTATGTCGTAAAAGTCGGAATTATGCGTGGTTTGTGTTTTTATTGTGTTTTAGGACCAAAAGATGAAAAAGGAAGAAAACACGGGTTTTCACGGGCTTTTATCGAAGAAAACGACAAAAGACGAAGTCAAAAGATCAAGAGTGCAAAAAGAACGGAAGTCCAAGGCTTATTCTGAAGATTTATCGAAGAAAAAGTCTAAAGACGGAAGTTTAATGAAGTCGAAGTACTCAAGTCTAATTATAGAGGAAAATTAGAAGACGAGTTCAACTTACATCGACAAAGCCCGAGACGACGTCGAGATAGACAAAGAATTTAAATCGAGTCGAGAAGAAAGAAAGAAAGAAGGAAGCACATGCACCTCCCCATCTCCTATAAATACCCTCCTAATGACACATTAAGATGGTGTTAGCTAGTTTATTTTTCTTTCTTTAGTTTTCATTTTAGAGAGAGAAAGTGTTTAACTTTCTCTCACTAGAACTTCATCTTTTCTTTCCCTTTCATGTTTAAGCTTTGATTTAATCTTGTATTTTGAAATCTTTAATCTACAAGTTCAAGTTTAATCTTTTAATCTTAATCTTCTTCTACCTTTCTTTATTTTTGAGTTGTTTTTGATCCTATATAAGTCTTCATACGATTAAGCTTAAAGCTTGTCATGCTTTTTGGCTTATCTAGTATCTAGCTTATTGTTGTTTTAAGTTTTCTTAAAAGTTTAGTGTTTTTAAAGTTTGATTTATAAAGTTTGCTTAATTCTTGTTTTGAAAGTTTTTAAGTTTATGCTTGTTTTTATTCTGTTAAGATTTGATTAAGTGCTTATTCATCTTGATTATTTTGGCTTATTCATTTTCGGCTTATTTGCTCTTTGATTTCAATCGTATCATGCTTAAGGGTTTTACCAGTTACGATCCAGTAAGTGTGATCGCACAAACCCATAGGGTTTCTACTTGCGATCCATTGTTGCGATCAAAGCTAAGATCACCAAGTACGATGACTTGGGGGCGATCACTCATTGCGATCCTTGGTCACGATCACTCATTGCGATCGCTTACCACGATCACTTGAGTGCGATCACTCACTGCGATCACTTGGTTGCGATCGGGGCCACATTTCTAATTTCCATCGTATTGAGTGCGATTGCCTGACCACGATCTAGGCTACGATCGACTGTTACGATCGTAGGCTACGATCACTTCTATTAACACCAAGTAGGATCCAATAGTGCGATCCCTCATTCTTGAGTGCGGTCCACCACTGCGATCTGAGTACGATCGTGTTGCGATCTGACTTATGTTTTTGTTTTATTTATCTTAGATTTCAAATTTAACTTTTCCCGCATTTTTACTTAGTATTATTTTTAAACGAGTTTTGTCTTAGTTTATTTTTACAAAGTTTTATGTTTTACAAAGTTTTCAAGTTTTAAATTCATTACGATTTAATTTCCAAAAATTGCACGCTTCCCGAAATCTCTATTTTTACCAAGTATTTTTCTAATTTTTAGAGAGAAAAAGTGACAGTTTTTCTAGATTTGCTTTTAGCTTATTTTAATTACGTTTCACATTTATTTTTAATTAGTTATAGACAACGCCAACCTTTTTGTTTTCCACCAAGAACAACTGAGTCGCACTCTTAACTAGTAATCAATTCAAAAAGACTGGAACAACGAACTTTCATAACTAAGTAAAATCTAGTTATTAATAATATTCTCGCGAAAGTCGATCAATTTCGTTAGAAAGATGGGTTTCTTGTGTCTTTAATTTAGTTTGAAGAAAATGAACTTCATCTTCAAGAGATTTGACATATCTTAAATCAGTTGTGATTTCCTCAGTGAGAGCGTTATAAAACGTTTCCACAGTGTTTGAAAGATCATCGATGGTTGGAACAATACATTGTTGAATGACGACTTCTACTCGTGGGCGAGGTTTAATATTCCAAACAGTATCTCTAGAAACTTTTTCATAATCGAAAATACCTTTGTATAAATTTAGAACCCCTTGTTTTATAAACTCAAATTGCTGAACACTTTTACATTTTTCATCCCATTTACGTTTTTCATCCAAAATTCCCTTTTCTAACAAAATTGACTGCTTCTTAAGACCCCTTTTTGAAGAACTTTTCGTTTCCGTGTGATTATACGTTGGTGGAATATTTGGAAAATAATCTTGTTCAATTGAAAGCTCTCTTTGAGGGACAAAGTTAATGACATGTTTCTCATTCTATGCGGTATAATCATAGGGTGTGATAAAATCATGAAGGTTGGATTGACGTTCAGCGTCACGGCGAAGGATTTCTTCAGAGTCAGGGGAAAGCATAAGGGCAAGATTATCATTATAACAACCGATATCATAAAGACCAGGCTTGATTGTTTGAACGTTCTTGAGACAGTCAGGCTTACCAAAACTCGTTTTCATGTTTCTATTGAGCATATTCATAGTTTGAATAGACTGACCCGTTTTGTAGACAATGTTGTTTAACGTTTCGACTCTCTTTTCCAAAGCAAGAATCTTTTCAATATCCTTTTCTTCACGAGTTTTATAAAGCTCAGTTTCTTCATTGTTAATCGACTCTAACTCAGTAATTTGGAGTTTATGTAGCAGCAGTTGTTCTTCAAGTTCCGATATCTTTTGTTTTGACATATGAATTTCGTGTGTTACTTCAGAAGATTATTGTTCGTTGAGCACCTTACGTTCATATACCAAACCATTAGCTATTGCAACTCGTCGATCAGCTTCTTTTACATAATCACACTCTTTAAGTCTGTCTATCTCCTCGGCTAAGGATGTGTTTGCTTGCTTCAAACGTTTATTAGCCTCTTTGTTTTCCTCAATTTCATGTTTTAAAGAATCAATTATAGACGCAAGCAAATCACGGTGCTCATCCGAGTCAGTATCCTGAGCAGCATTACCGTCATCATTACACATATGTTGTGAATCCATAGAGATATTGCTTTCCTTCGTGTCCATTACATATGTGTCATTGATGCTTTCGGGTTGCTCAGATGCTGTCGTTCATTAGCAAACACATTATAGTTATCATATGCTGGTACCTTTTCTATTGGCTCAGTATCAAAGATAGGTCCAAAAGTATCAGTTGTCTCTGGAATCACTTCTTGAATCTTTGCCATGTGCACATAATGTACCTCTAGCTCTTGATCATGGGCTTCATCATCAGTGTCATCACGCCAGTCAACTTCATCTGCTGTGAGTAGAATTCCTTCTTCTTCTTTCTTAAACAACAACATCTTTTCCTTGTGATATCCCGAATCCTTAACCCGTTTTGGCTTCTTGCATTCCCTATCCATGTGCCCAAATCCCTTGCAATTGAAGCATTGAATCCTAGTCTTCTGCACAACCGGAGTGCCTGTAGTATCTCTAGCCCCAACTTGATTCGGCATCCTCTGATTATCATACCTAGCCTCACAATCATACCTAGGTGCATGATCAACTTCCATATATCGAGCATTGAATGATGATATGAGGTTGTTGTTGGTAGGTTTGTAGATCTTCTTATAAGTTGTGATGAGTAAAGACATGAGTTCTTCAATCTTCTTGTCCCTTGAAGTTTATTCATCATCACTGTCTCCATCTGACTCGGTGTCATACTTTGGAGGTGGAGTTGGGACAATTGCTTTTGCCTTTTTAGCAGATAAAGGTTTGATGGATGAGCTTGATGACTTTGAGGAATGAGTAGGTTGTTGTAGACGGGAAATAGGTTTTGTTGAAGTAGCAGCCACAAAAGCAATAGGGTTAGCAGACCCTTCTACCTTTTCCGCCCTTAGTTCGTTCACTTCATTCTGATGTTGTTTCAGGATATCATAAAGTTTGTGATAGGAGATGGTCTTGATATCTTCCCTCTGTTTAACCAAAGTCACAAACCTTTGCCATTCCGGTTTGAGTTGAAGTAGAAACTGAACATTGGCATGATGATTGGAGATGGTGCACTGATTTCTAACAAGCTCATTCATCATTTGTAGAATCTCGAGTAATATGAGTCAATGGATTCACCATCTTCGGATGTGAATTTTCCAAACTCCCAAAGTAAATTTGTCTCGAGATCTTGAACATTGATTGACTCACCTTGCTTCAATCGATGAATTGCATTCCACATTTCCATAGCATTAGGACATGCATCAACCGTGTAATAGATGTCGTTATCAATCCCAGTGAGTATGTAGTTCACAGTATCAGCTTCTGCTTGGAGGAGTTTCTTTTTCTCAGCAGGACAAGTATCGAAATTCTCCATGGCTCGTGTAGTTGATGAAGTACCATCCTCTGCTTGTGTGGTAATGGGTCTGAATTCAAAAACCTGGAGGTGGATTCTCAAGGCAGTGACGAAGAGCAGTTCGGTTCTCTTTTCCATCGAGAAATCTGAGAAAGCGAGATCTCCAATGAACATAACAACCGGCAGTGAGCACAGGTGGATTCCCATTGCCACCTTGTTCCAAACGAATTTTGTAGAAACTAGAAGGGGGGGGGGGGGGTTGAATAGTTTCTCTTCAATTAGTTACCTAATTTAAATTACTTTGAATTAAGTGTGTATCAAAACTATCTTTTACTTAAAGCTAAGTTGCATAATGATTAGGTTCAATTCAAATGCATTAGCGATGGTAATAGGTAAATATAATGATAATGAAATAAGTAAAGAGTAAGGAAAGAGACAACCTAGTGACAAGACACCAAGATTTATAGTGGTTTGATAACGAGGCTCTATCCTCGTTTCTACTCCACTCCTCGAGTACACCTACTCGAGATTTACACTATATCCACAAGCTCCATTCTTGGCGGAGAATGCCTTACATCGTCGCTTACGTTATTTTCCGACACTAAGCTAAACGTCGAGACCTAATCATTAGCTAGGACCAATCTACACAACGTTGCCTACTTCACAATTTAATGACACAAGGCTAGATGTCGAGTTCTAATCTCAAGGTAGAACCAATCTTCACGACATTGCCTACTTCACCATTTAACGACACAAGGCTAGATGTCGAGTTCTAATCCAAAGCTAGAACCAATCTTCATGACTCTTCACTTTGAAGCTAAGTGAGAACTTCACACAACACAACTACTAATCACTTTCAAGTTTAGTGAGAACTCACAAGACACAACCACATCACTTTATAGTTTAGTGAGAACTACTACACAAATCTATTACAATTCAACCAGACATATCTAAGTACACACATGTAGCTTGGATCTACACAATATAAATCCAAGCAAACACATATGCAATGGATGTACACAACAAATCCAAGTATTTACAAATAGCTTGGATGAACACAACTAGTCCAAGTATTTCATAAATACAAATGGATCAACAAAAATAAAAAGGCTAACATGATGAACATGACTAATTCATGGATTCATCTTTATCACAACACTAGTGAGTGAGTGATCTTCTCATTGGACAAGGTAAAGGAGGGGATCAAGAGGATAATCATATGTAAACATCCTTAACACTTTAAGTGATCATTTACTAATTATAATGCTATAGAAAAGAGAAAGGGGGCTGAGAAAAACGTCCAAGAGGCTTGTTGGAAAATGAGATTTGATCCACTATTTATAGAAGACAAAGTCCAACGGCTAGCTGGGTGCGGATCCTTATCTAGCCGGCATACCTTATCGATAAGGAACCGCCTAGCTATTTAAGGTACCGCCCAGTAGAGTCTGCTCCCTTTTTTGTCTTTTAGTAGGGTAGGAATATCTGAGGTTTTTTAAACCTTCAAAGGATATTCTTATGGCATATGGAATATGCCATTTTCAAATTAATATTTTCCATTTTAATAAAACATTTTCTTAAAAAGAAAGTTTATTAAAAAATCTTTTGTCATATTAACAAAAGTGAGTTTTAAGGATAATCACTTTGATGATCACTAACTATGATTAAGAAACGTTAGTGATATGATTATTACCTTGATGATAATGTTAGTTAAATAATTCGTTTTGTGTTTTACACTAAATGTGTTGTATAGTTTGTTGTGATCAAAACTAAGAAAGATTAGTTAACACTAATAATGTTTTTAAGCATCACTTGCATTAACAATCTCCCCCTTTTTGGTTACGACAAACTATAAACTCATTTACTTAGAAACACAAAATATCGAATTATTAACGAGTTTATCACTATCATTTCTCCCCCTTTGTCGTAGCAAAAAGGTAAGCACAAGTCTGAAGATATCCGGACTTTGCTAGTAGCTCCCCCTTGGTGGTTGCTCCCCCTTGCTTGGGGCACCAAGTGTATGAGCTAAGGTGACATGCTACACAAAGGTTAGTAGAAAGGAAAGAAACACCAATGTATATATGATCACTACCTACTAAGTAACTCGAGAGGTAGAAGGAGAAGAAATCTCAAATTAGAAGCAAGTATTTGCTAAGTATGTCCAAAATGTTAAATGACAAAATCAAGGTTCAATTGGTGGAATGGAGGTAGAAAGGAAACATCCAACCAATGAAGATGATAAATTTGTCAATGGGTTAAAATTTAGAATTGATGGAATCACCCATAAACAATTGTAAATATTAACCACGTTCAACTCAAAAAGGAAGAGAGAAATATCAAATAAAGAAAACAAACACAACACAAGGATTTCATATTACATAAATATGAAAAAGACAAACAAAGTAGATAGTCATACACACAATATGAGTATCTAAAGCAAAAGATATGGAAAATAAACCACAAAGCATAAGCTAGTCTAATAGTGATAATTTTCCAAGATTGCAAAAAAAACACTAATGACTCTAAAACAACTAAAGTTTTATTGACTACATGGGAGTGTAGCCCTTTTCTTGGAAAAATAAGACGACGATGCATCATTCGAAGTTTTGTCCACGGGAACGAAAACTTTGAGAGGAGGTCGAGTGAGGAGGAATTCAAGAAAATTTAACTTCTCATCCACATGAGGAAGTTCAATTTGTTGAAATCTACAACAAGCACACGAGGATCCATGATGCAACACAAATTTGGTTGATGGGGGAAGGCCATCACACCTAGGGTTTGGTGGTGGTGAGGAGAGTGGGTAGGTAATGTTTTCACAATGCCTAGTGAGGTTTGGGAAGGTTGAAAGATTATTGAGTTGAGGGATGTCAAAGGGTTTTGGTGGTGGGGGTAGATTCTCCTTTCTCCGATGATGGGGTTTATGGAGTAGGTCTCATTCCAATACTTGATTGGAGAGAAGGTAGGGTTCGTGGGAGTTTGGATGAAGAGGGTTCATTTTTCTTGATCCAAATAGGTTTAACCGAGATTTTCGGTTTCTTGGAAAGCTTGGATGAGGAAGCTTTGGGTGAGGAGATTGTGACAAAGAAATGTCAAGGTTATGAAAGGGAGAGTTAGGCATTGTTAAGGTGTGAGAATGAAATCTCAAGGTTGGGGTAAAAGAAGAAAGTATACAAGGCAAAGGTTTGAAAATCAAATGTAAAGTGTCAAGGAATATTTAGCCAAATTGAGTAAACATGGAATCTTGACTGGGAATAGGGTGATGAAGAAAGACCAAAAACGAGCCGTAAAGTGGCTTTCTATCCGCGGTACCTTATAGGGACCGGCGGTTCCTTATCACTTAAGGAACCGCGCTTCTTTAAGGAACCGCGTGCAGTGGACTTGAAACCTAGATTTTCCAGGGTTTTGAGAAAAACTAAGACTTTTTCAAAAAAATGTAAATCTTGGAATTTTACCTCTATTAGCACTAAATTTTGCTAGGGTTGCATAAAAACAACACATTCATCAAGAATGTCTTGACAAAGGGTGACAAAATTTTGGATAACATTTTGAACCAATTTTAGTCAAGTTTTAGAGGTTGTGATAGATTTAGGTTCAATTTTAATTTGGAGTTAAAGTTGATTAATGTACTCATAGAGATAGAAGCACATAATGACAAGTCCATAATTCATTCTCATAAAACATTCATGAAAGAGATACATAAAGAAAATAAAGAAAAACAACTAACTAAACTAAAGATAACTTAAAAAAGCTAGGTCTTGATTAGTAATCTTCCTTGGCTTGAATTTTCTTGAAAACTATTTTTAAAGAAAATCACCATTCATCTCCTAGGAGGAGGCATGTTAAACAAGGTGAGCAAGAAATCTTGAAACCTCATATGAAGTCCCAACATCTCCATCCTAAGGTTTTGAATGATGTAGTTATTGTAGAGGCAACATGGACAATGAGAACCATGAGCTTCTAGGAACCCAAGGAAGTAAGGATCACCCATAAAGAAGGGAAGTGGAACACCCAAAATGGGAGTGTTTGAGGGAGGTGGAGGTGGAGGAGGTATGTTATCCAAGGGTGATGTGGGTGAGTGTGGAGGCAAGCTCTCAAGGGTGAAAAGGGTGAGTTAGGAGGGGTAAATGGTGAAGTCACCATGGTATCATCAAAGTCATTCACAATGGGAATGCTTTGGATGGGTTGTGGTTGGGTGGTCACATCCAAGAGATTACTTGGAGTGAAGGGTGAGGAAAGCTCATTCATCCTAGATTGGAATGAAGAGGAGGTAGAACCATGAGAATGGTTGGTTCCATGGGTTGATGAAGTCTTGCATGGAGCAAGAGGTGGTGAGTTTAATAAAGAAATGAGAATTGGGACAATCTCATTCTTGGGAGTGTGAAAGGGTGAGGAGTTGGGTTTAGCCATGTTAATCTTAATCTTAAGATTTTTCTTTTTGGTAGAGGTTTTGGATGAGTTTGAGATTATTGTATAAACCATGGTTGAAATGAAGGGTTTAAGGTTTAAGGAAGAATGGTTTGATGTGTAAAGAACATGGCTAACAAGGTGGGTTTAAAAGGGTGAGGGGATGATCCAAACTAGTAATGGGTTAAAAACATTTTATGTGAACAATGAATTTAGCTAACCTACTTTAGGAAATGTGCAGGTTTTTGCAAAGAATCAAGCAGGGTTTACACAGATTAAGGAAAATAGTGTAAAGCAAAGATTCTGTCGGACACAGTAGCCGGCGGTTCCTTATCTAGGGGCGGCGGTTCCTTATCAATAAGGTACCGCGGGTTGATAAGGAACCGCGACCAGTGGTGTTCAAAAATGATATTTCCTCAAATTTTGGTTAGCCCAGATTTTTACCAAAGGATTTTTCAAGCCAAAGTTAACTGCTGACCAAAATCTAGGAAGCTAACTAACACATAGGATAAACAAAGCTATGCAAATCACAATGGCAAACATTTAGGATAAATAACAAATAATCCAAACAAGTAGAATATAGTTAATACACATCCAAGAAAAAAAAAGAGGAAGCAAATGTTCAACATCACATTGCATATTTACCAACATGTATACTTTGAAACAACTCAAAGTCTTCATCTTCTCTTCTTTCCCAATCCCTTGATCATGTTTCCTAAGTACTTGATTCCCTTTCTTGACTCAACCCGGTGTTCATGCAAATCACCTTGGGTTCGAAGATTTTGACGGTAAAGTTCCTCCAAATTGAGATTATTAGGAACTTCACTAGTGGAATGATGAGGAGGGGAAGCAATGTCATCTAAACCATCCACGAATGAGTTTGTGGATTGGTGAGAAGTACTCGAAGAATCAATAGGAGCACTTGTGCCAATGCCATCACCATCACTTGTTGGCATGTCCATATCCTAATCATTGGACTCTTGTTGGTCGGATGTACGATCACATCTTGTCTTTCTCTTATATACCTCTTGAATAGGTAGCATGACCCGTCTGACCGGTTGAAACTGAGAAAGATCAAGATTTGGAAAATCACGGGCAACCCTTTTAAAAAGGCGAGTGAGAAGCATTGCGTAAGGGAGGTTTGTTTTAGGCTTGTGAATAGCATAACTGATCCGTTGAGCGATAAAATATGCCAAATTGTAATTGGAGTTGGTAAAGATGAAATATAACATATGCACTAAACATGCCGGAACATGATCCCGGTTTCCACCAAGACAAAACACATTTTCCCTAAGGATATTGGTCCATTGGACCATATTATCATTAAGGTCTCTTAAGAGAACCTCATGACGTTTCACCGAACGTACCTTAGTATGAAGGCTTCTCTTAACGGGTCAATTACGCTTTTTGGAGATAATGTCAACAATGAAGTCAAGATCAATTTCATCATGATCATTTAAAGGACAATTGTAGGATTCAAGGAGAGCACTAAGCTTCCGTTTATCCGTGAAGCGACAAGTGCCTACAAATGGGACATCAAGAATTTGACCAAAAACTTCGAGAGAGTATTGAATGAGTTGATCTTTTAAGATGAACCTAACAAATATTCCATCGTTGTTTTCAATGACGGAGTATGTGCTAAAGAAATCCAATAGGAATCGAGGATAGATGTCTTCCTTAATGTTCAACAAACAATCAAATCCAATGTTTTCAAACATGGACTTTTTTTTTGGGTAAAGGGGTGATTCCCCGGTAAAATATATTACTCCAAAAAATCAGTTAAGTACAATGGAATGTGACCGAATGTCACATTAACCTCAAGCCAACACAGCTCGAACAGCCTCTACTCATATGACATGCCATATGAGAACCTAACAACCTCAACATAACCTATGACACCAATAGGAAAGAACCATCTAATCGAACATAAGCAAAACATTAAAACTAAATCAAGATGGACTGAGGGATCTTCCAAAGATGCGCAAACATCATAGCATCCTTAGACTTCTTTAAACGACAAGACATAAGCTTCAACCGAACAGTAGAAACAATACCATCGACTACCTCCTTGACGGACTTCTTTACACCTTTAAACAAACGAGCATTTCTTTCACGCCAAATAAAATAAGCAGCAGCCGCCAGCACCAATTTGCCAATGCAACTTTGCGACGTACTACGCTTGGCAATAGGAAAAAGCCTCGAAAAAATAGAGCCAAAATCCGGACCAGTCCCTTCAAGCCGAGCCATATGCATCACACTACTCCAAACCTGCTGCGAAAATGTACACTCAAAAAACAAGTGATCATGAGAGTCCGGTTGCGTACCACAAAGAGAGCATGAAGCATCCAGCGCACTATTTCTGTCCCAGATTGCCAAACAATCTTGTGTCTTTAACCGCTTCTTAAAAATCAGCCACATAATGAACGCATGTTTAGGAATACACGAACGAAACCACACCACATCAGCCCAAGGAACATCGTTGTCTCTAGGTCTAATAGAGTCCCAAACCTGGTTTACCGAAAATAACGACATAGTGCCATCTCCCAAACGCCATTGCAGGCAGTCAGCATCCTCCGAGAACACAGGCACCTGAATCATATGCAAACATGGATATTTAGTCAGCCATTCAGCCGGCCAAATCCATGTACCATCTTGAACATAATCCCGCACCATAGCAGCCCTGTGCAAGCCAGCCCGAGCAATATCACGCGCAGAAATAATATTGGCTAGAGGACTAAATTCGCACCATTTATCAAACCAAAAGGACGTAGTCATACCATCACCAATCTTAGACCAAATATACTCACGGATAAGAGGACGCAGCAACAACAGCTTTCTCCATCCCCATGACAAAGAACCCCTATACGGAACCTCCCAAAAGTTCCATTTTTGAAGCTTATACGCATGAATCCACTGAACCCATAGCGATTCCTTTCGAGAAAGAAGCTTCCAAATATGAGACATCATGAGCGCTTTATTAAAATAATCAAGTCTCCGAATTCCAAGACCTCCTTCCTTTCTAGGCAAACAGACAACCTCCCATGACACCTTCGCTTTTCCTCTTTTCATGGCTCCTTGACACCATAAAAAACCACGTAAGATTTTTTCAATGCTTAAAAGCACACTAGATGGAATGATAAACACGGACGCCCAGTAAACATGAAAAGAACCCAAAACCGAACGAATAAGCTGAAGCCGACCCGCATTTGAAAGAAATTTATTCTTCCAATCATTAACACGACATTGCACTTTATCAATTAATTCCTTGCAATCCCGAATAATAAGGCTCGACGAAACTAAAGGAACTCCAAGGTATTTCACCGGTAGACGATCTTCCTCAAAAGGGAGAACATTTAGAATAGCAAGCTTTGTGAAGTTGATAACATTGCAAAAATAAGCCTTACTCTTAGGCATGCTAGGCGCAAGCCCCGAAACCTCTTTAAATTCCTCTAAAGCTTCCATAATAACCTTAGCCGACTCAACATCTCCATGAGCAAAAAGGAACAAGTCGTCTGCAAAACAAAGATTTATCAAGTTTAACTTTGAGCATTACCGATGATATGTGAAACCAACCGACTCACGCACCCTCCTATGCATCATAAGCGTGAAAACCTCCATCACAATAGTGAAAAGATAAGGAGAGAGCGGGTCTCCTTGTCTAAGACCCCGCTTCCCTTTAAAATAACCGTGAAGCGACCCATTAATGCAAATGGAGAATGAAGTAGTACACACACACTCCATTATCCAAGCAATCATACGACAATGAAATCCAAAACCAACAAGAGCTGCACGAAGAAATTCCCAATCAACAGTGTCATACGCTTTTTGAATGTCAACTTTAAAAGCACATCTCGGGGTACCATGATCCAAATGATAATTATGCATAATTTCTTGAGTAAGCAGGATATTATCCGCAATATTTCTACCCGGGACAAACGCAGACTGATTAGGGCTAATCAACTTCTTTAAACTATTCTTAATCCGATTAGCAAGAATCTTTGTAATACACTTAAATAGCACATTACAACACGAGATAGGACGATAATCATTCACACGAGCAGGAGCATGCACCTTTGGAATAAGAGCTATAATAGTGTGATTTAGCTCTTTAAGAAGAACACCATTCGTGAAAAACTCACCAACAGCCTTAGTAACATCATTACCAATAATCTCCCAAGTGTCTTTAAAGAAAGCCGCCGTAAAACCATCCGGACCAGGCGACTTTTCGTTACCCATCGAAAACATTGCATTTTTGACTTCATTGGAACTGATGTTTCGGACCATATACTCAGCTTCAGTAGGATCCAATCGCGTGGTAAATAGATTATTAGTGTCAAACCCTCCAGTGCTTCCCGGCTGTCCCAGAAAGACTTTATAATGATCAATAAAAACATTGGGAACATCCTGATTTTGGACAACCACACCATTAGAATCCGTAATCACATCAATCCTGCTCCGACTTATCCTACTCTGAACCACCTTATGAAAATAAGCAGTGTTCGAGTCACCATCTTTTAACCAAGTAACTTTTGCCTTCTGTTTAAGAAATTTCTCCTCCACAAGAAGAGCATCATTAAATGCGGTTAGAATAGCAGCCTCCCGTTCACGAATACTCACATTAAACGGATCAGCATCAAGCTTTGTTTGAATCATATCCAACTCCTTACGAAGGCCATCAACATTTGCGTGCAGATTTCCTTTATCAATCAGGAGCTTCCGAATAGGACGTTTCAGCATTTTCAGCTTCTTAACAACCTGGTACATAAAAAAACCTGAGACACGATAATCCCAACCATTACGAACCACCTCCTTGAACCTGTCATGACCAAGTAAAACATTAAAAAACTTAAACGGCTTCCTCTTTTCCTGAACATGAGCAGGAATAGCAAGAATAGCCGGCGCATGATCCGAAATTCGATACGGTTTAAAAACCGCATGAACCCCCAAAAATGCCTCCTGAAACTCAAAATTAGCCATGACACGGTCCAGCTTACGAAGCACACCATCCAAACCATGAGGTTTCTGGTTCCATGTATACTGCAAACCAGTACAAGGCACGTCCATAATTTCCACCTGGTCCACACAATCTCTGAACTCTCGCATGGAAATATCCACCCTCGAAGAACCTGTGGAAGAATCCTCCAAAAATAAAGAGGCATTAAAGTCCCCAAGTAAGCACCATGGACGACCATTAATATAGTTCTTGTGCATACCCAAGTTACTCCAAAGCGTACGTCTCTGAGTATACCGATTAAACGCATAAACAAAGGAACAAAAAAATTCCTTCTTTTCAGCTTTGATCCAAATACGCGTATGCATAACTTGAGAGTCCTTATGGATAAGCATAACATCTACAGCAGACTGATTTCATCCAACAATTATACGAGTGCCCTTAGCACAAGACACAACATTGGACATCCAGCTCCAATGAGAAAACGTATGTTTACAAAGACGATCGAGATTATGTTGAGCCGCATGCGACTCAAGAATGGCACAGACCGCTAGCTGATTTTCCGAAATAACCTGTTTAACCTCATTTTGTTTAGGGGTGAGGTTAAGACCCCGTATGTTCCAAGAACCGACATTAATCATGAGGAACTACCAGATAAGGAAGTGCTTGCCTCCTGTTTCTTATTTTCAGACCCTGCTGCAACATTTGGATTCTTTTCCATCTCAATAGATTCATCAATATCACTATCACTTTCATTAAGCAGCTGTACGTCTTGCTCCTGATTTTGCCGTCTTTCCTCAACCCCATCATTATCATCATCTTGATTTAATGCACTAAAAGAATTTTTCATAACCATGGGATCTTTGCTTGCCCCCCTATTCTGAGCCTGCTCCTGTTTCTGACCATCAAGCGTAACAACCTGTCTATCCGAGTCTTTCTTCTCAACCCTACGGTACTGCAGATTCAGAGGAGGTTTGGACAGCTTAATACCATCCACTTGCTTACCATTCTTAGATTTCTTCTTCTTCTTACGCACTTCAGTGAACCCCTCAGTATCCGTATTCTCTTTTGCAACAATCTTAGGCAGCTTAGGGCACTTTGCATCCACATGATCAAAGATACAACAAGTAGCACACCGGGGCGGTGTCCACTCATATTCGATATCAATAGTTGCAAAGGAATGTCCTTCCTTATCACCTCTTGGAATCGCAACCACAAGTGTTTTCACCAGCTCTACATCAGCTCCAATCTCAACAAGAGCTCTCGCATAGGCACTTCGTCCCCAAGAATGCATGCACATGTTGCTAGTATAAGCATCAAGCATTAACGGCTTACCTATTTGAGTAGTAATAAGACTAAGCCCCATTTCAGAATAAGCAACAATCGGCACATGGTGCATCTTAATCCAGACCGGCACATGCTTGATTTCATCCTTCTTTAACACCGTATTAGGAGTCCACTCATTTAAGAGCAACGGAACACGACGAATCATCCATGGTCCATTCTCCAATACGCTTTCCATCCCTTCCTTTGTATTAAACTGAAAAAGAAAAAATTCCTCATGCAATTGAATTCGTTTCAGCCCATACTTCGCCCAGGTGTGCTTAACATAATTCTCCACTTGAGGATATGCAAGACGGTCTCCAATGAAGTAGCCATAGAGAGTGTTAACAAACCGAGCATTAACAGATTCCACAGCTTCCATTGGAATAGCAACAGCAGCCCCATCAATCTTAAACTCATTCCTGAGTTCCTTGATTTTAACAGTGCGCTTGGTAGGTTTCTCATTCACAATAGAAGAAAACGATGGCTTATCAGCAACCACCGATTCCTTAACCAGGGTAATAGGTGAATCGACATTAACAGGTTCTTGTGAAGGAGTCATCCTCCTTGGCATAAACTTCCCATCAATATTCACTACCTTTGACGCAAGTGAACTATTTTTAACCGACTTAAGAATCCCCGAAATGTTGTTGCTCGAAGAAACCACATTTGAATTCATCTCTCAAAGCAATCGATCGCCAAAGAAACGAAACCCTAACCCTAAACGATTAGGGTTTAATCAGCAACCAATCAATATCCGCCACAATAAATTCCACTAAGGGAACAGCAATAAAATAATAATAAAATTAGGGCACCAAAACAGAAAAAACCCTAAACTAAAGCGATCTGATTAAGAAATAAAAACCAATCCAACAACACGTCGAATTCGATAAAACTCAATTAAAATCAGAACAAATGAATCATTTAATGCGAAAACATGATCACAAAGAAAATGGGATGATCGAGACCAAAGCCAAGATCTTATCACAATGTAGAAGGCAATAAACGAAACATTTATAACGAAAATAAATCGAGTGTTATCAAATGAATGGTGAGTAGATCAATTTAGCATATGAAATTCGCCATCAAAATCGCCCATAGTATCAAAATTGTTGTTGAGGTGAATTTCAAACATGGACTTGATGTAGACATAATCATTGATATCCTTTTGGACAACTCTACCCTCATGAAAGCAACGGGATTGAAGAGAGGAAAAAGTATGGGCAAGGTGAGTTGACTGACAAAAGTCGGAAAGGTTTGGCATACACTATTTGGTGATTTGATGATCCTTTTGCTATTGTGAAGGCATGATTAGTGCCTAAATAAACACAAGAAAATATTTTTCCAATCACTCATATGAAAAATAAACTCAGAACTAAAAAATATGAGAATATGTTATATCAATTTCTTGACAAAAAAAGGATTGAATCCATAACATTCTCATGTTCACAGTGTGTCTATTCCATTATTAACCAAGAACATATGACCTAATAGACAGGTGGAGGAACAGGTTGTTTTGACTGAAGTTGATGGTTTTGTGGAAGTCACAAAGAAGAAATCTAAGGCTAAACAAACGCATAAGCAACCTATTAGTGGGATTAAACTCACTAAACCTCCTCCAAAGCTGCAGGTTAGAAAAGAGCGTGGTGAGTCTTCAAAGTCGATGGCTCCTGGTCCTAAACCTAAGCTGCAGGTTATCCCAAAGGTCAGTAAGCCTATAGTTAGTACTAACAACTCCTTTAGTGCTTTGGATATTCCAGAAGACGAAAATGTTTTGGAACCTAAGAAGAAACAAGATCTGGTCCTCAATGCTAGTGATAGTGACGTGGATGAGGAAATAATCTTGGATGATCGAACTGGCACTAGTCAAGATGGACAGGTTAAGGGGGCAAGCACTCCCATTGCCACGGTTTCCAATGATTAATGTTGCCTCATGGAATATTCGGGGCTTAAACTTCTCCCCGAAACAAAGTGAAGTGAGACAAGTGATTGCTGAAAACAATCTTTCTGTTTGTGCTATCTTGGAGTCCCATGTGGGAGATTCCAACCTTCATAGGATATGTTCCCTGGTGTTTCGACATTGGGATCGGGCGTCAAATGGTCTTTACTGCCAAAAGGGTACTCGTATCATACTGGGTTGGAACCATAATGAAGTTGATGTAATGGTTATATCTCAGGACGACCAAGTTATTCACACGCGTGTATGGATGAAAAATGAAAAGAAGGAAGTTTTCTGTTCTTTTATATATGCTCATAATAAGTATGTTCAACGTCGGGCTTTATGGAGGGGTTTGTGTCTTCATAAGAGTTATGTGCGTGATCGTCCGTGGTGCTTATTGGGCGATTTTAATGCGGCAATGTTCTTGGGTGATTCAACTGCGGGTAGTTCAGCGATTGACATATCGATGAGGGAATTCAAGGAGTGTGTGGATGAAATTGAGGTAGTGGATGTTCAAAAAACGGGCTTGCAGTACACTTGGAACCAAAAGCCGAAAGGTGGTCAGGGGATCCTTAAAAAGCTAGATCGTATCTTGGCGAATTTGGGGTTTTCTACAGAGTTTCTGGGTGCTCATGCTATCTTCAAACCTTATCGTACTTCGGATCATTCTCCCGCTGTTCTGTGCATTCCTACAAGTATTAAACCGAAGCCTACTCCTTTTAAGTTTTTTAATGTGCTCACTAAACATGAGCATTTTCTTAATACTGTCCAAGGAGTATGGAACCAACATATCAATGGGTTCCATATGTTTGCTGTTGTGAAGAAGCTGAAGTTACTAAAAAAACCATTTCGTAAGCTTCTATATGACAAAGGAAATCTACATGCTAATGTGATATCCTTACGGTCAGAGCTAGACTCTATCCAATCGGCGCTTGATAAGGACCCGTTTAGCTCCAGGTTGCGTGACGAAGAAGCCAGGTGTGTTGTTGCCTTTAATAATGCTGTGCTTCTGGAGGAGAGCTTTCTTAAGCAAAAAGCTAAAATCAATTGGTTAAAAGAAGGGGACTCGAACTCAGCATATTTTCATAAGGCTGTTAAGGGTCGTGCTAGTAGGAACCGTATTAATGTTGTTACTAACGGTGATGGTATTATTTGTGCTAATGATCAGGTTGCGGGTGCGTTTGTATCCCATTATGAAGCGTTCCTTGGCGAGGCGAATGCAGATACGACTTTCAATCCACATCATCTATTTAAAACGGTCATTGATGATAATGTTGCTGCTGCTATGGTTAGCGATGTTACTGATAAGGAAATCAAGGATGCTATGTTCTCTATGGGGGATGATAAATCCCCTGGACCGGATGGTTTCTCTGCAGCGTTTTTTAAATGTGCTTGGAATATCATTGGCCAAGAGGTCATTTCTGCTGTTAAAGAATTCTTCATGAATGGTACGCTTTTGAGGGAACTTAATCATACGATTATAGCGTTGATTCCTAAAGTCAGTTCGCCTTCACGGGTTACTGATTACAGACCTATATCGTGCTGTAATGTTCTTTTCAAGTGTATTAGTAAAATTATTGCTAACCGTATCAAGCATAGCCTTCAGTTTATTGTGAGTTCCAACCAATCTGCTTTTATCCCTGGAAGAAGTATAGCTGACAATATTTTGTTAACTCAAGAACTTATGCATCAGTATCATCTTGATAGGGGAACTCCTCGTTGTGCGTTTAAAGTGGATATCCAAAAAGCCTATGACACGGTTGACTGGAATTTTTGACGTACGATTCTTCAAGGGTTTGGTTTCCACAATCGCATGATTGGATGGATCATGGAGTGTGTCACGACGACTTCATATTCCATATGTGTGAATGGGTCTCTCCATGGTTATTTTCAGGGTAAACGTGGGCTTCGACAAGGAGACCCTCTTTCTCCATATTTGTTTACATTGGTTATGGAAATCTTAACCCTTATGCTCCACAGGAAGGTTGCGGAGTCAGGGGTTTTTACTTTTCATCGTTACTGTTCCCGTCTAGATCTTATTAACCTATGTTTTGCTGATGACCTTTTCTTATTTGCTTATGGGGATGTTCAATCTGCTACTGTCATT
Organism: Glebionis coronaria; assembly: GCA_025667525.1. Taxonomy (NCBI): domain Eukaryota; kingdom Viridiplantae; phylum Streptophyta; class Magnoliopsida; order Asterales; family Asteraceae; genus Glebionis; species Glebionis coronaria. The sequence goes on from CM046877.1 coordinate 342,087,938, forward strand.
AAGGAAGCTTTGGAGGAGTTCAAAGACGCTTCGGGTCTGCATCCTAGTTTGCCTAAGAGCACTGCGTATTTCTATAATGTGCTGAATTATGTCAAGCGTGGTATCCTTCATGTTTTGCCTTTTGAAGAAGGGAGGTTTCCTGTAAAATATCTAGGTGTTCCTCTGATTTCTTCGCGGTTGATGATTCGGGATTGCAAAGGGCTGGTGGAGAAGGTCCAGAATCGTGTTCAAGACTAGAAAAATAAGTCGTTGTCTATAGCGGGTCGTCTCCAATTAATCAGGTCTGTTCTTGGCTCTATGCATGTCTTTTGGGCCTCAGTGTTTATTATTCCGTCTAGTGTGCTGCGTGACATAGAACAGATTATGCGCGGTTTCTTATGGTCTCATGGCCCCATGAAAAAAGGGAAGTCGAAGGTGGCTTGGGAAGTTGCATGTCTGCCTAAAGATGAGGGTGGGTTAGGTATTCGTCGGTTAGAGGTTTTCAATTCTGCTCTTATGGTACACAATATTTGGAAGCTGCTTACTTTCAAGGACTCCTTATGGGTCAAATGGATTCAGGAATATAAACTTAAGGGTCGCAGCTTTTGGAGCATCCCTATGCGAGGTAATATATCTTGGGGTTGGAGAAAGATGCTGGAGTTGCGTCCAATTATTCGTGAGTACTTTTGGTCTAATTTGGGAGATGGATCGAAGACGTCTCTTTGGTTTGATAAATGGTGTGATACTGGGCCAATTGAGGCTCATGTTACTATGCGAGATGTTCATAGAGCAGGTCTTTCGATAACTGTAACAGTTAAGGATATTGTTGCCAATGGTGTGTGGAGATGGCCTGTGGATTTGCTGTCTAAATATCCTATATTACATTCCTGTATAGGTCAAGTTGGTGGGTCTGCTCATGATTGTTTGGTTTGGCGGGTTGGAAACACTACGTCAACGAAGTTCTCTGTTCAGCAGGTGTGGGATTCCATCAGACCGAGAGATCATAAAGTGCCTTGGTGTCATACGGTTTGGTTCCCTCAGAATATACCCCGTCATGCTTTTAATTTGTGGTTGATTGTTAAGCATAAGTTAAAAACGCAGGACCGTATCACGTATTGGGACGCATCCTCATCTCTTGGATCGGTGTGTTCTTTATGTGAAGGTCAAGCGGATTCCCATGAGCATCTCTTCTTCCAATGCCCGTTTGCAATGAATGTTTGGAATCAGGTGAAGGGAAGGACCTGTTTTGCTTCATTGCCCCCTGATGTGTATGGTATGATTGTTCATATTAATCCTATTGCTAAGAGAAGGACGACTGCGGTCATTGTTTCTAAATTGGTGGTTGCTTCAGCAGCCTACTATATATGGCAAGAACGGAATTGGCGGTTGTTTAAAAAGAGTAAACGCACAGTCACACAAATTGTTGAATCCATTACTTCAGCTGTTCGGCTAAAACTTCTGTCGTGCCATTTTAAGAAGTCCAAGGAAAGTGAGAAATATGCTCGTCTTTGGGAGTTACCTGATTCTATTTTTATTGTTCCATGATAGTTGGTGTTTTTTGTCTATGCACTATTAGGTGGTTTTTCCCTATTAGTGTTATTGGTTTTGTAATGGTTAGGTAAAATGGATGGTTTGTCATTCATTTTAGGCTGTTCGAGCTTGGTCTCGAGGTTAATGTGACACCCAGTCACATTCCATTGTACTTATTGGTTTTTTTGGGATCTAATATATTTTTACCGGGGAGTGACCCCTTTACCCAAAAAAAAACATATGACCTATGTTTGATCAACAATGGACTTAAAAACATTGGTTTTTCAAAACAAGGTTTTTAGGTAAGCATTAACAATGCAACTACCTATTTGTTCATGGGTTCATCTCAATTCCATCTTTTAACCAAGATCATTTAGACAAAATTCGGATTTGTCCTACAAGTGGGTTTTAGTGAAATCTTAATGAATATGAACCTAAGGAATCATAGTAAAATAACCATGTCAACCAATATTCCTATTAAGGTTCTAATTCAATTTCAATTTTAAAAATCCCCAATTATGAAAGGATGAACCCTAGAACAAAATATATGAAATTGAAAGAAAGTACTTACAATTAATTGATGTTTGATGAAGGATGAGTGAAACCCACAACTTGGAATCAATTAATTTGAGTGATTGAAGGTTTTTGAAGCTTCAACAATGGTGGAAAAGATGAAAAACCGTCGGCTGTATGTTTTTGGGAGAGAGAGGGTTTGGTTTGAAAAAGGTTATTTTAATAAAACTGGCGCTCTAACAAACTTTACTGCCCCGTGGTACCTTATCGGTAAGGAACCGCGGGTTTGAGCCGCCAGAGATAAAGAACCGCCTGCAGAGGCTGGTTTTTATCAATGAAACACGCCAAAATTTTTAAAACCAAGTTTTCTAAAATACTTAAAAATATATCTTAAACCTTTTAGATTATCATTGGATCATCATAACACTAAGCAATATGCCTTAATGAAGGATTACGAGTTGAATCGAGATCGAAAAGAACTGAAACGGACAAACGACTACTCGTAGCAAAAAGGCAAAGTGGAGAGAAGTCAAGGGAGGTAAATCAAGACTAAGATCAATGGTCAAGGGATTAATGACAATCTTCAAATCATGGAGACGAAGAGCTTGTGTCATATATAGTGGTTTAAGACGTGCCTTTCCGGCGAAACGTTAAACGGCTTTGGTAATGAATAAACACAAATCAATTATTCATGTATAGACTAAGATCACTTTCAATATTTGTCTTAGTCTAAACCAAAATATGAGCAAGGTATTGATTCACTTTCTGTCCCATAAAGGGCCTACTAACCGTATGGGTGCAAACCATGGAAATCATGCTTGATACTTTAAGCTACTACTAACTCACTCTACATCACCATAGTGAGTCAAGTATCCAAGCAATGAAGGTTTGAGAGGATAAAGGAAAAGAATCACAAACCACAAACAAATGTCAAGGCAAGGATGCCCAGAACAAGCACATAGTCAAGTAATGATCAAAAGAATGATCAAAGGGCGTGTGGAAGAACGAAAGCGTACCTTGGCCACAAAGAGCAATCCATCAAGGAATCAATGCAATGCCCAACAATAACTATGATGAGTACTAAGTCTTCAAGGACTAGTATCATTCCCAATCATCTTGATATCATCATTCAAGGATGTTGAAGATCAATGAAGATGAGTCTTCTACAAGTGCAAGTAACTCAATCCACAACCAATTAAATGATTGATCTTCATGAGTACCTACACAAAACAAGATGCAAACTAGTAGATACATTTCAAGAGTAGATCTAAAATGCATAAAGACTACTAATCTAAGAGGGATGCAATATTACCAATTAAAATACCTATTTTCCAAGAAAACAATAGTTTTGACCAAAGAAAAACTTTAGTACAACTTGACCTTCTAATTTGAGGAGACAATGGATCGATCCAAGTTTTAAAGTACAATATACTTCAAAGATCTTGAGTGATCATTGCTCTGATACCAATTGTAGAAACTAGAAGGGGGTTGAATAGTTCCTCTTCAATTAGTTACCTAATTTAAATTATTTTGAATTAAGTGTGTATCAAAACTATCTTTACTTAAAGCTAAGTTGCATAATGATTAGGTTCAATTCAAATGCATTAGAAATGGTAATAGGTAAGTATAATGATAATGAAATAAGTAAAGAGTAAGGAAAGAGACAACCAAGTGACAAGACACCAAGATTTATAGTGGTTTGACAACGAGGCTCTATCCTCGTTTCTACTCCACTCCTCGAGTACACCTACTCGAGATTTCCACTATATCCACAAGCTCCCTTCTTGGCGGAGAAAGCCTTACATCGTCGCTGACATTATTTTCCGACACTAAGCTAAATGTCGAGACCTAATCATTCGCTAGAACCAATCTACACAATGTTGCCTACTTTACAATTTAACGATACAAGGCTAGATGTCGAGTTCTAATCTCAAGGTAGAACCAATCTTCACGACGTTGCCTACTTCACCATTTAATGACACAAGGCTAGATGTCGAGTTCTAATCCAAAGTTAGAACCAATCTTCACGATTCTTCACTTTGAAGCTAAGTGAGAACTTCACACAACATAACTACTAATCACTTTCAAGTTTAGTTAGAACTCACAAGACACAACCACATCACTTTATAGTTTAGTGAGAACTACTACACAAATCTATTACGACTCAACTAGACATATCCAAGTACACACACGTAGCTTGGATCTACACAACACAAATCCAAGCAAGCACATATGCAATGGATGTACACAACAAATACAAGTATTTACAAATAGCTTGGATGAACACAACTAGTCCAAGTATTTCATAAATACAAATGGATCAACAAAAATAAAAAGGCTAACATGATGAACATGACTAATTTATGGATTCATCTTTATCACAACACTAGTGAGTGAGTGATCTTCTCATTGGACAAGGTAATGGAGGGGATCAAGAGGATAATCATATGTAAACATCCTTAACACTTTAAGTGATCATTTACTAATGATTATGTTATAGAAAAGAGAAAGGGGGCTGAGAAAAATGTCCAAGAGGCTTGTTGGAAAATGAGATTTGATCCACTATTTATAGAAGACAAAGTCCAACGGCTAGCTGGGCGCGGATCCTTATCTAGCCGGCGGTACCTTATCGATAAGGAACCGCCTAGCTATTTAAGGTACCGCCCAGTAGAGTCCGCTCCTTTTTTTGTCTTTTAGTGGGGTAGGAATATCTGAGGTTTTTTAAACCTTCAAAGGATATTCTTATGGCATATGGAATATGCCATTTTCAGATTTACATTTTCCATTTTAATAAAACATTTTCTTAAAAAGAAAGTTTATTAAAAAATCTTTTGTCATATTAACAAAAGTGAGTTTTAAGGATAATCACTTTGATGATCACTAAGTATGATTAAGAAAGGTTAGTGATATGATTATTACTTTGATGATAGTGTTAGTTAAATAATTCATTTTGTGTTTTACACTAAATGTGTTGTATAGTTTTGTAGAAATGTAAATCTATGCTTATGTTTTTAGAGAGAGAAAGAGATAGAAAGATGGTGGATTTCACACTTTTAGAGAGAGAAAGTTAATAAGAACTATGTGTAAATTATGAAACCACACACCCTCTCCATCAAAGGAGAGGGTTTATATACCCAAGCCCATGAGATGGGCTTGGGTTTACATTAGGCCGCCGGCCCATACACTTCATGGGCTCGGTTTTGGGCTTTGTTTAATGAATGTAGATAACTAAACTACGAGCTATAACATGGACTATTGTTGGAGTGACCGATCCTTTCTAATACGTAAAACGTATTTCCAACAATCTCCCCCTAAGGGAGGTCACTCCAAACAAGGGCGTTACCCAAGTTACAATAATAAAATAAACCTAGCATATTATGCTTGTCTTGAGCCCGTAGTCTTCGTCTTTCTTTTTCTTTTTCTTTTCTGGTGAACATGCTGATGTGATCTTTGATATCAATCTTTAGCATTAATCTCTTGCCTTGATCTTGTGCATCCATCACTTGTGATCTTCGCCTCTTCGTGACGCCATGTCCCACATACTTATACTTTCGTAATTCTTGAAAGCTTCAGAGTTCGATACAGCGGAAGACTTAACTTTTAGGCTTTCTTGAATTAGATGAGATATTAAGTGCATAAAGTATAAGTATGCGGGGACGACTTCTTCTTGGATTCCGCAACGCCACCGTCTTCAAATGCCGCAACATAAGTAGACACGAACGAAATGGCTTTGAACATTTCATTCTAATTCGGTAGCATTTTACCTCCGGTCGGTGAAGACCGTTGGACGATATTAGATATCGTACCCGTGACGGATAGTTTCAATTAAGTAACTTCCTGACAGGATTTCGCGGGTAAACCCGTTCTCTTTATTCGACCGTCCAAAGCTGACTGCGAACATAAAGAGTGAATCATTTAGATAATAATATCCGCATGATTTGAAGCCGTCAATTCATGTTCCTGGAACAAGTGAAATTCAATTAAGAACCGCACCATCGTTGCTTTCCAGTTATCACGAGCTTGATTCGTATAGAATCTTGCAAGTTACCTACCAAGTGTTGTTTGAGGTTAACACTAGAAGGATTTCCACTCATCACCGTGAACACTAAGGTATCACTCTGAGTGTTCTGGCAAGATCACTAAGATATTGCGTAGAGGCCTGGAACGTGTTTAAATTCAGTTAAGAATTAGACAGCTGTTGCTTTCCAGTTATCACAAGTTTGATTCATAAAGAATCGCACAAGTCACCTACCATGAGCTTTTTGATATTCGCTCAAGAAGGATTTCCATCTTCATTGTAAATACTTTCGTATTACTCTGATGTTCAGGCAAGATCATGAAGATTTTGCGTAGGACTCTTAAAATCTTTCTTACTTTTCACAGTGTGTGAAGAAGCAAGGAAATGTGAAATTGTGTCCTAATGAGATATTTGATGATCTCAAATGGCTTTAGACTCGATCGTGCACTTTGAATTTTTTAGTGATCGGAGGCTGGAGAGGAGTGCCACCATTTCAATACCAATTTATTCGGAGTGAATAAATCAATAGATAACGTGTTGTCTCCGTGTGATTAAAACAAATACCTTTTGAGAGATATCTGAGTTAGCTGGGATGGGTTGTGCATTGCATCACTGGGTCCATGATGTCTTATCTTCAATATCAAGCATCATTAAAAATGATCTCAATAGCATATGTATTGACCCGGTTTCTGCCTATAGTTGTAAGGAGGGCTTCTTTCTTTACACCCTTTATCTTTACAATTCTTTTTCATTCTTCAACCCCTTCAATGCTTACCAATACGTCATAACTAGCACCTTGTTGTGATTGTTCCAGTGCTAACTTAAGTACTTGGTCGGCATTCAGCTACGTTCACAATCTTTCTCCAACTTTCCTAAGGACTACTATTTCTAACTATGGAATGTCCTTGGGAAGATTCCTCCGGTTCTGGAAGAATCATAGGACTTAACCTATCCTACCGTCCTTATGTCACCACAATCTTCATCGTCGTGAAATAAATGGGTTTTGGGTAAGTATATGTCACCATGAAAACCATTTTTGATATGCAAATCCATTTTGCTCCCCCTTAACATATGCCACGATATTCGAAAACATTTCGCATATGTCGGGATGAGCCAACACATTAAGTCAAACCATTTGTGATAATATCCCATATTAAATCACATTTTCTCCCCCATATTAAAAATATTAACCCAGTCGATATTTTTAATATCAATTGATTTAATGAAGTTTTAACAAAGGTTTTGGGAAGAAAAATGCAAGTCCGTTTTATCTTTATGATATCAAACGCATGAGATATGATACTGATTTGTAACATGATCACATATTCACCATATTAGAAAAGAATTGACAAGGTTGGACCTGATAGATGAGAACATCATATGATAAGATCAAATGGTTCTTGTCAGCATATGTTGGTCGCCTCGTCACGTCTGAAGTCATCTCTTGACACCACGAGTACGATTGGTATTGTTGTCTTGACACCAGTTAGTGAGCTTGGCACGTTCGGCATCGAAGATTCTGAATGCTTGACAATTGCTCCCCCTCAATTATTGACCCGTGTTCTATTGAAAGAGCTGTAGTCGTCGGTTGAGTAGTCGCATCGTCGAGTATGTAGATACCAATTGTAGATTGCTATGGTTGTAGAGATGATAGCTTCATAAAAACAAGACTTCTCTTGTTTTAACAAATAAATGCACTGAGGCGTACATATATTTGTGTTAGACCAAGTTATAAAGTAAACTTGATCCCTTACAAGGTTTTAAAGTAAACCTTGCCCGAGAAAATTAATTCCTGTTGTGAGCCAAAGCTTTCATAAGAAATACTTGACTTTGATGTGAAAACCGGGTTGCAGTCTGAAATAACTACAAGCCATTAGGGCATGTTTTATGAAATATTTACAACTTTTGTACGAACTCTATTTATGGCGCCGTGTCGATATTAATCAACATTTCTAAGGCCGTAAATATTATCGTACCAAAAGACATGCCTTTAAAAAATAAAGTAAAAATATTTTTGGATTTTTCTAGATTTTTCAATTTTTATGGTTTTTATATGATTTTATATTTTTGTATTTTGCTTTTGTGGATAAAAATATAAACAATATATACAGATGATCACCAAGGATACGGAGAATAGTTTTACCAAGAGTATTCTTTCGCTTAATCTGCTAGTTCCTTTAGAGTCTCAGGCGAGAAGGTTCTCATTCCTAGCTTGTCGGCCAAAAATTCAATTCGAGCTCGATCTAAAGCCTTCGTGAAAATATCCGCCAATTGATACTCAGATCGAACAAAGTAAAGCTCGATTACTCCATTTTCCACTTGCTCCTTGATGAAGTGGTAGTGAATGTCAATATGCTTTGACCGGGAGAATTGAACATTGTTGCAGCATAAAGCAATTGCACTCTTGTTGTCGCAGTACATCGGAATTTTGTTGAAACCTAGACCATAGTCGGTTAATTGCGATCTCATCCAAAGAATTTAAGCACAGCAACCAGACATAGCTATGTATTCTGCTTCCGTACTTGAAATTGCAGCGCTTTTCTGCCTTTTCGATGCCCAACTGATTATTCGATCTCCTAGTAGTTGCAAAGTTCCACTCGTGCTACGCCTTGTATCTTGACAACCCGCGTGATCCGCATCTGCATATGCCATTAGTGAAATAGAAGAGTCCTTCGAATACCAAAGTCCCTGATTAATGGTTCCTTTAAGATATCGAAAGATCCTTTTAACAGTAGCTAAGTGTAACTCAGTCGGCCTAGTTTGATACCTGGCACACATACATATAGCAAACTGAAGATCAGGTCGACTGGCTGTGATATACAGAAGAGTACCGATCATTCCACGATAAAGTATCGGATCGACGGCAACTCCATGTGGATCTGCATCAAGCTTAGTTCGTTCCACCATTGGAGTATCCACGGGGTCGCAAGATTCCATCTTATATTTCTTAAGCGATTCAAGGGCATACTTGGATTGATTGATAAAGATGCCTCTGGGACTCTGAGATATCTGAAGACCTAAGAAGAATGATACCTTGCCCATCATTGACATCTTAAACTTGGAAGACATGAGTTTCCCAAATTCGTCGGATAAAGTTTGGGTCGAGGCTGCAAATATAATATCATCAACATATATTTGTACCATAATCATATCTTTACCTCGTTTCTGAATGAACAGCGTAGGATCCACCTTGCCTTTAGCGAAGCCTTGCGTAATGAGGAATTGTGACAAAAGATCATACCATGCGCGAGGAGCTTGCTTCAACCCATAGAGAGCCTTCTTAAGCTTGTACACATGATTAGGATAATTAGGATTCACAAAACCATCCGGTTGTTGAACATAGACCTCTTCCTTGAGTTCACCATTAAGAAATGCCGTCTTCACATCCATTTGATTGACGATCATATTCATATGGGCTGCATAAGCGAGGAATAGTCGAATAGCTTCCAAACGGGCTACAGGTGCAAAGGATTCCATAAATTCGATGCCCAATAATTGCTTGTATCCACGAGCTACTAGTCTAGCTTTGTTCTTCAGTATTCCGCCTAACTCATCGAGTTTCACCTTGTAAACCCATTTCAAAGTGAGTAACTGCACTTGATCCGGGCACGGGACAAGTTCATATACTTCAAGACGTATAAATTCATTAAGTTCATCTTGCATAGCTTCTATCCAACATGATTGAGTAAAAGCTTGTTGCCATGTCTTAGGTTCAACTTCAGTGAGAAAAGCATCAAAGTGACAAAACATTGCACTTTCTTGTAACTGACTTCGTGTGGATACCGGACGATTAGGGTCACCAATAATAGAATCTATAGGATGATCCTTTGTCCACTTGCCGTCATGTTCACGAATCCGTGGATTGGAGTAAACCGTAGATGGAGCTTCCTCTGAGGTGGACGACCCGGCTTGATTAGGGTCGGGAATTGGTACACCAAAGAATGGAAGTTCACGCATTTGAGCGAATTCCAAATCGTGATCATCATCATCCTCTTCATCATCAATAGGCATGACGTGGGTAGTTGTTACATGTGTTGGTTGAGAATTACTTGTGGATGGTATATCTTGACCAATTGTAGGTGCAGATGTATCTGATTGTGCTTCGGTTGCTGGAGCGACAACTTTGGTTACCGGAGCTATTACCTCAGGTTCTGGAGTAAAGAATTCATCAAAGAATGGTTGAAACAACGTATCCCATTCCTTCCTAGAAGGTGGTGTAAATGATGACGAAGTAGGGTTGTTTGGGACAAGACCAGAACTAATATTATTGGGTCCCATTTCATGAAGTGCGGGTTCAGAGCTGCTTAGCTTAGAAGCCATTGCTGTCAGCTCATCAAAATCAACATTCATAGTTTCGAGGATCTTGCGAGAGTTACGGTTGTAGATTCGGTATGCCTTCTTTGCGGGGGCGTAACCAACGAAAATACCAATATCAGCCTTTGGTTGAAGTTTTCCCAAATTGTCACCATCATTATTTGGATAGCAAAGAGAACCAAATACATGAAGATATGATAAATCTGGCACTTTTCCATGGAGAAGCTCATAAGGTGTTTTACCATGGCGTTTACGAATTAGTGACCGGTTTTGGGTGTACACTGCTGTAGATACTGCTTCTGCCCATAAAAACAATGGAGCCTTTGCGTAAATTAACATCGTTCGAGCAGCTTCCATAAGTGTGCGATTTCGCCTTTCAACGACACCGTTTTGTTGTGGAGTGCGAGCAACGGATGTTTCATGAGAAATGCCAACTTCTTCATAATAATCACGCAAAATTTGATTCACAAATTCGGTTCCATTATCTGTACGAATGCTTCGGACAGTAGTGTTGAGACGCACTTGAATCATCTTGAGAAATCCGATGATGAATTTAGGTGCCTCATTTTTTGCTTTAAGAAATTTCACCCATGTAAACCGAGAGTAATCATCGACAATGACGAGGATGTACTTTTTGCCACTAAGACGTTCAACACGCATTGGCCCACAAAGATCCATATGCAAAAGATAAAGTTTCTCTTGGTTGGTGTCTTCCGTCTTGGGTTTGTAAGATTTCTTAGTGCTTTTCCCCATTGTACACGCGGAACACAAATGATCCTTGTGAAATGAAAGTTTGGGAAGACCACGAACAAGTTCGTTTTTTGCCAAATGATTAATAGCGTCAAAGTTAAGATGAGATAACCGTCGATGCCATAACCATGATTTAGTCTTCGATGCTTTGGAGAGAAGACATACGGGAGAAGCGGCCATCATGTCTTGTAGAGACAAAGTATACAAATTATTCCCTCGAGTACCTTTCAGTAAATCAACCCCTTCCAAATTACGAATGAAGCAGGTATGCTCTCGAAAAGCAACTTCTAGGTTTGCATCACAAAATTGTCCCACAGAAAATAAGTTGTGACCAAGACCTTCCACGTAATACACTCTTGAAATTATAACATTCCCAATATGATATTCACCGTAACCCATTATCTTTACAATATGATCATTTCCAAATCTAACCGTACCAAGAAACTTGCTGACGAAATTTCTGAGCTGAGAGCGATCTCCGGTCATATGCTTGGAGCAACCAGAGTCCAAATACCAGAGAACAATTTGGACCACCTGTTTTCAATAACAACAGTAAACAATGCATTGGAAACTATTGGTTCCGGAGTGTTAGCAGATACAGATATAGAATTATCAGAATTGCTAACATTTTTGAGACCCTTAGATTTCCTGCGTTTTCTAATGTGAGTTTTAGCACTCACAGGTTTTACTGTTCCAACTTTCTTAGGTTTTGGATTATTCGAGGGCACTATAGTGGGAGTAGACCTATTTAAAGGGCACTTGGTTCCTACGGTAGTGTTAGTGTTCCTAGTTAAAGGACACGCTTGTGTTTTGGTAGCCTTGGTACTCCTAGTTAAAGGGCACGCTTTCTTCGCTTTAGTGGGAGTGATCCTAGTTAAAGGGCACATATTTCCTACTATAGTGAAAGTTCTACCAGTGGGACGCCACATCCAACCTACTTGGGTTAACACTTTCCCAGTCGGTTTCCATTCTAATCCATTTTTTCGGGCATGCATCTCATTCACATGGTCAATAAGGCAAGAATCATGACGACTAGAAAACATACATTCATTGCAATTCCAACATTTCAAATTAGAATTCACAGTAGGCTTAGAACGCTGCACAACCGCAGAGCCTTTAGGTTTAGCTACATGATTCTTTTTATTCAAAACAGAAATAACATTCCTAGGATGGGCTTCTACTTTCTTCTTCACTTGACTACTAGATGGGGGCAAGATCCTATCATTCTTCTTGTTTCTTTTAAGCTTAGATCTTTGAGCCTTAGTAGTGGTGCTTACTCCTGTAGAAGGCAACACGGGAATATTAGAAGCTGGTTTTGATTCCGCCTTATCTTTAGTGACCAAAGTTTGAGATGGTTTAGTCTTAGGGCCCTTGTTAAGTGGTGTGACGGCTATTAGGTTCCTTTTGATTGCACTAGAGGACGCTGCTGAGACAGTGGCTGCGTTATCCACAACATTCTTACCTTTTAGAGTACGAAGTGTTTCCTTTAACTCAGCCAAGACCAGATTTTTATCACAAATTTGTTCCCTCAAATCAGATATTTCCACCGACTTTCGATTCAATTATTCAATCAATGATTGATTCTGTGCAGTGGTATTAGCACATGTGGGCTTTACTGAATCGAAGAGTCGTGTATTTTTCTGTTTTAAGTTATCAACTTTGGACAAAATCTTGGAAACTCGATTATCTAGATCAAGTTTAAAATTCTCAGCGGCCTCAAGTACGTTCACACAGTTAAGCTCCTTAGATTTCTCTAAGTCTATCGGCAAAGATTTAGCAACCTTGTCACTTGGCTGACGCTGTTTTGATTGTAAATTCAATCGAAAATTCTTTTCAAAGTTTGCATCATCGATATTAACACCTTCGAATGACGTTTCAAAGATTTCTTGAATAAATTGTTGCTTGCATTCAAGCGAAATACAATGTGTTTGAACCTCATCAAAACGTTTTGAAAGCGAAGAATATGAATCTTGAAGCTTTAAAAATTCAGCGTCAGATTCGTGACAAGTACTATCTACGACGTTATCCACATTTTCAATATTATGCACAGTAGAATCATTATCAACACGTTTATTCACACAGACGGAAACAATATCATGAGACATCACTTGCTTCAGAAGCTGATCATTTTGGCGTGAAACTCGTTCTATTTCAAGTAAACTGTTTTCATAAGCATCATCCATTTCATTGAAAACACGTTTAACTTCTTCTATTTCCAAATACAAATCTTGATCAAGATTACTAAGACAAGCTTTAACATTCTTTACAAACGGAATAATTTCGTCTCGGAACGCAGCTCTAGTGTGCTCAAAGTTCCATTCACCTTCCGTTATGGCTGAAGCCGTCGTACGTTCCAAAATGACCTTGTCAAAATCGGCTAAGTGTTGGTGTACCGTATTTAAGTTAACGGACGGCTTACTTACCGGTGGAATTAACTTCGTTAAATCCTTTTTGACAAGTGTAGGAGATGTACTGGGAGGGTTTTCATTTGACAAACTTTGGGGCACAAGAACTGTCAATTCAGCTAATTCCTTTTGTAAGCGAATGCGGGTCTTTTTAGAAAATTGATCTTTGTTATGTTGATCATAATCAATTGTATGGAATTTTGAAAGCATTTTAGAATGAGTTTCATCCGCAAGTGACTGTGTCGCGTCAGAACTACGAACAAAAGGTGCTTCTTTCGATTTGCCAATTATGGTCATATCATAAAGACCGGGAATATATTCCTGAGCTTGTTTTGCATAACCGGGATTAGGTGGTAAATCTTGAAGACGCTTAAGTTTGAATTCTTTAAATGATTTAGTTAAAAGATGAACCTTTTCTGTGGAAGCCTATTGTTTTAAAAGCTGTTGTTCTTTGAATTTAAGAAGTTTGGTAGCATTAATTTCTGATTCAACCTTTTTAGACTCGAGAGTTTCGAAATCCATTTTAAATTTCTGAAAATCATTGACAACCGACTCCTTTTCTTTTAATTCATTAGAAAGATTAGCTTTTAATGATTCTATTTCTTTCAAGTGTTCAATCTTTTCAAAACAAAATTGGTCAAATTCAGAACATGTTATTTTCTCTGCTTGAGGGACCATTTCAAAAGCTTTGACCTTTTCTTTATGCAACGCAAGCTCAGCAGTTAGGGTGGAATTGGTATCTACGGATTGTCTGAGGGCCATATGCATTTGATCAATAATATGTTTAGGCACCATTACCAAATCATGTTGAGCATAAGATTCCATACCCGTCGTAGCATTTGGTTGAGGTTCACGCAAATGTGTAGAATTGGGTACCACATCATTTAAGTTACTAGTTCCCGAATGCTGTTCGAGGTTGTCATTTTCATGCCCAACTTGATGTTGGTTATCATCAATATTATTAGATGTGGTTGGTACCTCACTGATGACATCAGAACCGTAGTGAGAGAGATTAGCAACGAGAGCAGCTTGGGCAGAATGAATGTCAACACAATCCGAATCGTATGCATCAAGATCGTCCGCTTGATAAGCTGCATTAGAAGTGGAAACAACTGCAATGCCGTCAGTATCTGCTGCCCTTGGGTCTGCAAGAAATGCTAACTCCTCTGAATCCAAAATCTTCCCCTTAGACTGAGCATCAACCAAATACATCTTCTTACGAAACCATGCATCATCCCTTCTCCTTTTCGGCTGAGTGCATTCCCTAGCCATATGACCTTGTCCTCGGCAATTGTAGCAAGTCACAACCTTTTTAGGACCAATATGACTCCCATTTCCACTAGCTTGAGAATTCACAGCTTGATTGTTCCCATTCCTTGTAGGAGGTCCATATGAATTTTGCTTCCCTGAATAGGTTGCACCGTCACTTGACCATCTTGAACAGTGGCTTGTTGTCGAGGATTTGATGAGGTGCGCAGCTGATTGTTTGTTGGTGGAAATCCTCTAGTTGCAACAAGTTTTGACAAGTAGGCGGTGAGATGGTTTAGAACATCAGCTGGCGTATCATTTGGAGTAAAGACCGGTGCTTGGATTGGTGGAAGTTCATTAGAGTAGAAGGCTTGTGCTGGTTGTGCTTCTATAGGAAAATATCCTTGCTGGGGAGTATAGCCCAATGGAGAAGTGTTGGCTTGTGATGGTGATATTTGATATGATGGTTGCTGTTGAAAAGATTGTTGATGAACACTTTGTTGATATTCTTGTTGTGGCATCATTGGTGGTTGATAAGATGGTTGCTGTGGTTGCTGATAGATGTGTGGTGGTGGCTGCTGCAAGTATGATGGTTGTTGATAAGTATAAGCCATGTTTTGTTGAGAAGCATACATTGCAAGTGGATCATGAACTTGAGGTGTAGACAACCGAGCTTCGATCACATGGCATTCGTGTTGTTGAAGAAAAGCTTGAAGTTGATCCACATTGGTGTTATGCAAGTCCTTAGCCAATTTAACATCCGTCACGTATTTTTTCCATTCTGGAGGAAGAGTGTTCAAATACTTGGTGTCAATTTAAAGGTAGGAATTGCCATGCCATAGATATTGAGCTCATTCAACAATAGGGTAAATCTCAGATAATAGTCATTGAGAGTCTCCCCTGGCACATAGGCAAACTTATCAAAAGTATCATAAAGCTTACACTCTCGTTCTTGTTTAGTTAACGAGGTGCCTTGCATGAGAACACGAATTCTATCCCATAACTCTTTGGCAACTTTATGTTTGCTGACGAGTTTGTAGACATCTTGAGGAAGGGCTTAGAGAATGATGTTTGTAGCATACTTATCACATTTATCTTGAATCTTCATATCTCCAGTCAACTCACCCGTTGTGCGAGGACGAGTAGTCGTACCTTCCGTCACTGTACCATAATCTAATGGTCCATTGAGCACCGATGCCCAAATTAGATGTCCATTCTCCTTGTTCAACATATAAAGTTCCATTCGGGAAGCCCATTCCTCATACATAGTCTTCACCAACATTGGTGGACGATTATCCGTACCCGAGAGGATGGACTTATCCGTAAGATATGTGTACTCCATTTCAATAAGTTAAGATTTACAAAGTTGATCGAACAATGAAATAAGGTTAAGTGTTTTTGTGTTGAAGTCAAGAAACAATGTTAAAATCCCCTAAAATATGTTCTCGATAAACCAAAAATTCCAAGACACAATTACACACTCGAAATTTTTTATGGAATAATTTTTGGATTGTCGGAATGTCTAGATCGGAATGCCAGATCGGAATGTCAGATCGGAATGTCCAGATCGCAAAGCAAGGCTGTCGAAATGTTCAGATCGCAAAGTCCTATCGGAATGCTCAGATCGCAAAGTCCCATCGGAATGTTCAGATCGCAAAGCAAAGCTGTCGAAATGTTCAGATCGCAAAGTCCTATCGGAATGCTCAGATCGCAATGTGCTGTCGGAATGATTCAGATCGGAATGAAGCTGATAAAATTTGGGCAGAGTAACGACTTAAACACTTCCTTATAACCGTCGGAATCCCAGATCGCAATGAACGATCGGAATGTCCAGATCGGAATTAGTATTGAAATCCTCAGTATCGCAATGTGGAACCAATCACCTTCCGATGGTGATGGTTATTGGGATGAAATCCCCTTTTCACTTGTACTTTCCGATGGAAGTGTTTGCTTGAATTTCGGAAAGAAGAACACAATAGCTTTTTGTACTTTTGATCCAAGAAAGATTGTGTTTTAACCAAAACCAAGATACCAACAACACTATAACACGAATCACTACGTTATACTACTTGAAATCACGATCAAACACAAAAAAAATTTGATGATTCGGCAAGAATTACTCAACAACCTACGAAATGTTTATAAAACATACGCAACACTAAAAACAAACCTTTATTTCATCCCAAGCTCTGATACCATTTGTAGAAATGTAAATCTATGCTTATGTTTTTAGAGAGAGAAAGAGATAGAAAGATGGTGGATTTCACACTTTTAGAGAGAGAAAGTTAATAAGAACTATGTGTAAATTATGAAACCACACACCCTCTCCATCAAAGGAGAGGGTTTATATACCCAAGCCCATGAGATGGGCTTGGGTTTACATTAGGCCGCCGGCCCATACACTTCATGGGCTCGGTTTTGGGCTTTGTTTAATGAATGTAAATAACTAAACTACGAGCTATAACATGGACTATTGTTGGAGTGACCGATCCTTTCTAATACGTAAAACGTATTTCCAACAAGTTTGTTGTGATCAAAACTAAGAAAGATTAGTTAACACAAATAATGTTTTTAGGCATCACTTGCATTAACAAATTTGATTTGCAGTCACATTGCTGATGTTGTGTTAGACATTGTCGATGATTGTGAATGGATTAGGATCTTAGTGGATGTGTTGTGATGAGGTGTGGTTGATGTTAAAATACCCTAAGAATTGTCTCTCCAGAAACCAAAAATTCCAAGGCCAAAAACACTCGAAATAATTGAAGTCTTCGGAAAATGCAATGTTTTCGGAGAAATGAGGTTTTTAGGGAAAATGGCACTTCTTCGGAATGTGTGACAATCTTCGGAATATAGGTTGATCCTCGGAATGTTGACAATCTTCGGAATAATGAGCAGTCTTCGGATAAATAAGGTTTTCCGGAATACTTGAGTTCTTCGGAGAAATTGGGTTTTCGGAATAAATGGGTTTTTCGGAATAAGTGAGGTTTTCGGATAAACTGGATTTTTCGGAAAAAGTTGATTTTTCGGATAAATGATGATTTTCGGATAAAGGGATGATTTTTGGATAAGTGGTATTTTCGGAAAAACTGGATTTCTTCGGAATAAGTGAAATCTTCGGAAAAACCACCTTTTTCGGATAATATCTTCGGAAAACACCCTTTTTCGGAAAGAAAAAAACTTCGGATAAAACACCACTATTTCGGAATAATGTTGTTTTTCAGATAAACACCCTATTTCAGATTAAATCTTCGGATAAACCCCCTTTTCCGGAAAACAGAAACCCTTTTCCGAAAATATTATTTCGGAATAAACCCACTTTTTCAGATAATCAAAACCCTTTTCCGAATATCCAATTGTTGATCAAGAAACCACTTTTCTCGGAGCAAACTTGTAAAAACCGTAACTTTTTGCCAAAAATTGATCCAAATACCCAAAAATTTTGTGTTTTTAGCAACAAAAACAATACCAAATCTCTACCACAACTATGTAGATGATTTGTATAAAAAATAAACCATAAAAAACACAAAAAAAAATTGGATCAAGGATTATGGATCAAATACCTCACAAAATCAATAAGAACGCAACCACGAATCTTCAATCACCTATCCACTATAGGCTCTTATACCAAATGTTATTCCCACTTCAATCCATAACACAATATAAGATGATATTTTAGAGAGAGAATAGATGAAGGTAGAGAGAGAAACTAGAGAGATTATGGAAGGTTAAACATTGCTTAAAGAGAGAAACTAATGTAACCAACACCCTCTTCCACACATGGAAGAGGGTATTTATATGCCACGGCCTTAAGGCTTTAGTGGGCTTGTTCATGGGCCGGGATTGGCTTTGCTTGGGCTTACGCCCCTAACTTAGACAATATTAGCTTAAAGTCCAAGCCCAGTTTTCCCGACTAACCTATTACAATACAAGACCAATAACGACTAAGATGACCTATTACATTCTTGTTCGACTATATAAAATATAGGGCTAACAATATCGTAGGTTTTTACTCTCTATTTAGAGATCTAGACTTAATCTTTAAGAACCAGTAATAAGCTTGTAAGGTTTCATAAACTTCACACCTAGATAAATGGTTAAGTATTATTAATGGACTAGTTAAGCCCATGCAACTATAGCCCAAAACTTGAATAAGCCCAATACAATATAGCCGTGTATATGTAAGAGCACATTCGGCCCATTTAATGCCTAGTAAACCTACTTAGCAAACCTTGAATTATTAATGGACTAAAATATGTTTAGGCCCATTAGGAAGCCCATTAGGCCCATTTATTGTCTTAAGGACATATGTAGTAAAACTTGTAATATTAATGGATCTAAAAATGTAATTAGGCCCATTAAGAAATCCTTAGCTCAAAAATTGTTAATGGATCTTGTAAGCTCAATAAGGGTTTGGGAAGCCCATTAGCTCTTTTGGTACACTTAATAAGCCCACTTAGTGATGTTATACTTGAATAAAGTTTTTATACCAGAAATAATTTATAAAAACTTTTAGACTAAAATGTTAGTTTATAAGACTTATGGATTAAAACCATGACATTTGAAACTTTTCTTGATAAAACAGTAATTACAAGAACTAATATTGTAAATACTTGAAAGTCTAGGGATTATTAAGTGCCATTCGTGACTTATTATACCTTAAGGACCACTTTTGTAAATTCTTGGAAGTTAAATAGTCATTTTATGACTCTAAGGACTAATGGTGTAATCAGCTGAAACATTTAGGAGCCCTAGGGAATTATTCTAGCCATTAAATGAAAGTTATACAACCTAATTTTATCTAGAGGGACTATTTTCACCATCTCCCAAAAATACTAATAACCCTAAGGACTAAAACTGTTAAGAACCGGAAAGTGTACATTTGGTAAATTATAGAGGGACTTGTTTTGCCAATAATTGAAACTTAAGCAAACCTTAGAACCCTTATCTCATTTAAGGTATTAAAACTTGAATGAATCCTAAACTAAAAGGACTAGAACCATCCTTTTTCTCAAACTTGTAATCAAAGGGCTATTTATTAACTCGTGGAAACTTTAGAAACTTTAAATTAAAAATAAAAAAGTATTATTATTTTTATAAACTGTTCATATAAATTGTATATGGAATTTAACGTATATAGATTATAAAAGTAAAATACAACAATTGTAATTAAAATACCTTTACTTAAACGATATTATTAATAACAAATTTAAATAGAAGTTATTAATACTTGTACAACGATGTATTTAACTAAAATACAGTAACGTAAGTGAACTGCATAAAAATGAGTGGATATCGTAATGAAATCCAAATAAATCCTAAAAATCTTATACTAAGATTTTAAAATCCGAATTCATTTGGGACTCTTTCAGGGGATATAGGTGACCTAAGTGGAGATGATGATGATGAGGAGGTTGAAAACATTTATTATGAATATGCTAATCTTCTTAATTCTCAATCAGGGGCAAGCACTCCTGCCACGACTATTTTAAATGTTTAGTATCGCCTCGTGGAATATAAGGGGTCTGAACCAATCCCCTAAAATAATAGAGGTTCGTCAGGTTATTAATGAAAATAATCTGAGTGTTTGTGCTATCTTGGAGTCTCATGTTGATGCTTCGGGTGTGTATGATATGTGTCGTAAGATTTTTAGCAGATGGAAGTGGACGTCAAATGGTGGTTTGTGTCCTAAAGGGACACGTATAATTCTTGGCTGGAATGATGATAATGTGGATGTTATGGTGTTGTCTCAAACAAGTCAAGTTATGCATTGTCAGGTTAAAACGCGTATGGATAACCGTACTTTGTTCTGCTCTTTCGTTTATGCTGATAACTACTATATACATCGGCGTGTTCTTTGGAATAATTTGGTTGCTCATGCTACTTTTATGCGGGATAAGCCATGGGCTGTTTTTGGTGATTAATGCTGCTCTTAATATTGAGGATCACTCATGCGGCGGCTACACTCCTAATATTGCCATGCGGGAATTCAAGGAGTGTGTTAATCTTATGGAAGTTATGGACGTTAATGCTACAGGTTTACATTTTACTTGGAATGAGAAACCACAGGGTGATGATGGTATTCTCAAAAATATTGATCGGATTATGTCTAACATTAAGTTTCTTGATGAGTTTCCAGGTTGTTTTGCAATATTCCAACCTTACAGGATTTCTGACCATTCTCCTTGTGTGTTACGAATCCCTACTATTAGCAAATCTAAGCCTAAACCTTTTAAATTAAGTAATTTTCTTGTGCATAAGAAGGGTTTTCATGCAGTGGTAGCTAATGGTTGGTTGGCTAATGTTCATGGTTGTGCTATGTTTAGGCTTGTTAAGCGCTTAAAAGGTTTAAAGGCTCCGTTTCGTAAACTGCTGCTTGAACAGGGTAATCTTCATGATCGTGTTACTAGACTACGTGTGGAATTAGATGTTGTTCAACAAGCCCTTGATAGAGACCCATCCAATGTGTTGTTGAAAGAAGAGCATGCTCATTATCTAGTTGCTTTTAAGGAAGCTTCTCTTGACGAGGAACGTTTTTTACGTCAGAAATCTAAAATTGAATGGCTTGATGCAGGTGATTCAAATACGGCTTATTTTCATAACTCGGTTAAGAGTAGGACGGCTCGTAATCGTATTGAAATGGTTCGTAATTCTCATAATGTGCTTCATGATGGAGATGCTGTGTCTGGAGCTTTTGTTGCTCATTACGAGCAATTTCTTGGTCAGGCAAGTGTGTCAGGTTCTTTTGATACGTCTGATTTGTTTATTAGAAAGCTTGGTGCTCAAAAATCTGCCCATATGGTTAGAGTAATCTCTGACTCTGAAATTAAGAGTGCGTTATTCTCCATGAGTGATGATAAAGCGCATGGGCCGGATGGTTTTACTGCTGCGTTTTTTAAGAACTCTTGGGATATTGTGGGTGATGAGTTTACATGTGCTATTCGGGAGTTTTTCTCTAATGGAAAACTACTTAAAGAGGTTAATCATACTATTATTTCTCTTATCCCTAAGGTTACTGTTCCTGACAAGATTACTGAATATCGCCCTATCTCTTGTTGTAATGTTATCTTTAAATGCATTAGCAAGATTATTGCTAACCGTATTAAAGGGGATTTGGGGGTTTTGGTTAATATTAATCAATCAGCTTTTGTTCCGGGCCGCAGGATCTCGGATAATATTATTATTGACGCAGGAATTGATGAGAAACAATCACAGAAACTCTGGTCCGCCAAGATGTGCTTTTAAAGTTGATATTCAAAAAGCTTATGATACGGTGGATTGGCAGTTTCTCCGTAACACTCTGATTGGGTTTGGTTTTCATCATATAATGGTTGATTGGATTATGACATGTGTTTCTACTACGTCGTATTCGATTTGTATCAATGGTAATTTATATGGTTGGTTTCAAGGAAAAAGAGGTCTCAGACAAGGTGATCCGTTATCTCCGTATCTTTTCACTTTGGTTATGGAAGTTCTTTCTCTTATGCTGCAGCGAAGGGTTCTTGATGCTGATGACTTTTATTTCCATCACCGGTGTGAGCAACAACGAATTATTAACCTTTGCTTTGCAGATGATCTTTTCTTGTTTGCCAGGGGTCATTTGGGTTCTGGGATGGTTTGGAGGAATTTAAAATTGCTTCTGGTTTGGTTCCAAGTATCCCTAAGAGCACTGTTTTCTTCTGCAATGTTTCCATTGCTGTTAAAAGTACTATTTTACATATAATGCCTTTTGCTGAAGGCGAGTTACCTGTCCGATACCTTGGTGTTCCTCTAATCTCTTCTAGGCTTCTGTATTGGGACTGTAAGGTCCTTGTAGAAAAGCTTAAGAGTAGAGTTAATGATTGGCGCAATAAATTTTTTCTTTAGCAGGAAGACTCCAGTTAGTTCGTTCAGTCCTATCTTCTATGCATATTTACTGGGCGTCAGTTTTTATTTTACCTGTGCGGATTATTCATGATTTGGAGCAGCTTTTGAGGGGCTTCTTATGGTGTCAAGGTGAAATGAAGAAGGGTAAGGCTAAAGTTGCTTGGGACTCTGTCTGTAATCTATTTTATGAAGGTGGCCTTGGTATTCGTAAGCTTTCTGACTTTAATGCTGCTTTAATGGTTTCTCATATTTGGTGTATTTTGACTCGTAAAGATTCTTTATGGGTCAAATGGATCTATTCTTACAAGTTAAAGGATAGAAGCTTTTGGGATGTTCTTTGTATTGGTGACATGAGTTGGGGCTGGAGAAAACTTCTCCAAATCAGACCACGTGTTCGTAAGTTTTTATGGTATAATATAAATAATGGTAGAGTTGCTTCTATGTGGTTTGATAATTGGGCAGATTTCTGTCCTCTAGGTGACACCCTCACGGTCCGTAATATCAATAGATCGGGGTTCTCTTTATCTAATAAGGTGAGGGATCTTATCGTTGATGGTGCTTAGCAGTGGCCGCAGGATTGGAATACTAGATTTCCGAATATTGTTTCTATACCTGTGCCTATTATTAATGATGACAAAGAAGATGAGTTGCTGTGGAGGGATATTAGTGGTGTTTCTCGGCTGTTTTCTGTGGCGTTAGCGTGGGATTCCATACGTGATCGAGCTATGGAAGTTAATTGGTATTAAGCTGTCTGGTTTTCGCATTGTATTCCTCGTCACTCTATTAATTTGTGGCTGGTGGTTAGAAGGAAATTGAAGACGCAGGATAGGCTTAAGCAATGGGATGTTGGCCCGTTGGTGGATTTAAGCTTTCTTCGGTGTCCTTTATGTGGTTTGGTGCAGGACTCCCATGACCATCTTTTCTTTGAATGTTCTTATTCTATGCAGGTTTGGTCTAAGGTTCGGACCTTGTGTGGTATGGATACTGTCCCCCCTCGTATTGATGATATATTAGCTCATGTTATTCCAATTTCAAATGGGAAATCATGTGTTAGCATTCTTGCTCGTCTTGTGTTGGCTGCTACTGCTTATTTTATTTGGATGGAACGTAATTCACGACTATTCAAGAAGAAGCGGATGTCTGTTGATCAGTTATTTCAGATTCTATGTGATACTATTCGATTGAAGTTGATTTCTTTCCGTTTCAAGAAATTATCTACCAGGTCAAGTTTGCTGCTTGACAAATGGAGGGTACCGAGCTCAAGAATTGTTCCATGATAGGAGTGCCGGGTGAGTGTTGTACTCTTTTTTTCCTTGTCCAAGGTTTTTCCCACTGGGTTTTCTTTGGTAAGGTTTTTTAAGGAGGCAGACTCATTTGGATTCATCCTGCTCCTATCATGGTGGTGTTGGATGCTGAAGAGTGAGCGCGGTTTCATGTTCACATCTTGGTTTTTATCTAGTTTACCTTTGTTTCCTAGATTCGGTTAGGGCTTTTGATGTTTCATAGTCTTTGTTAACAAGCTGCATGTAGCTTGAGGTTAATGTGGTATCTCAGCCACATTCCTTTGTACTTAAACGATTTTTTGGTTAATTTATTTACCGGGGTAACCCATTACCAAAAAAAAGATTTTAAAATCCTCCACGATTGATTGTGTATCAGTTTAAGCTTATACGCTAATTAATTCATATACGTTGATTGTTTCATATAATTAATTGATAACCATTAAAATGTATCTTTATATTATAAATCCCTGAATTTACCATGTTGGTTTATAAACCATTGTATACAATGACTCTAGAACTTAATTATCACCACCTTCGTATAATTTCACGAAGTGTTATTTTCCTACTTGAGGATACTATCTTTACATAGTTATTTGATGAATAGGAACCGGTTAGTCTATTTTGACTACTAGGATAACTGACGGGCCACTTAATGAAAACGGATTTAAAACAACAGTACATGTTGGATCATTTAAAAACAGACTAGGGAGCATTATCTCGTGCACTACATTTTATTAAATTTTTGAACTTGTTGTTATGTGTATATATATATATATATATATATATATATATATATATATATTGATATGAGCTAAATTACTCATATCATTTATATTAATAAACAATCATAAAATGCATAAATTCAATGAAAAAGGCCCTGTATATGTTTGTTTGTTGTTTAATGTGTGTAGGTACCGAAGTTCACAAAAACCAGCATAATCGGCACGAGTTTGAAGAAAAGATCAACAAAGCCAAAAACAAGTCCGTTTGTAGTGGATTTAATATTAATGAAGTTAATTGGGCTTGTGGGTCCCACATTTGGATAAATGGGCTTAATAGCCCAATAGCAAAATCAAGTTATCCATTTTAACCCTAAAACCCATACAAAGTCTATTATCATGGGACGGATTGAAGTGTCTGGGCTGAAAGCCCAAGTCATTTTTGCAATAAATAAATTGTGACGTTTATATGGGCTTTACAAACCCATTTAGGGTTAAAAACTTCAATCAATGATACAAGTTAAATAAACAATATTACTTTTTAGTCAAAAAAATTCATTTACCCACTCACATTTCTCACCACACACACCTTCGATATTAACTATGCATTTCACCCTCATCTCTCTCCCTACTCCAAATAACCAGTTACATTTTCACTGTTATCCAAACCCTATATAACAAAACCAATTTGGGGATTTTAACTATTTGAGGCGCGTGTAACACACACTTGGGAAATTAATTCCCAAGTATTTCGGATCAAGGAGATGCTCTCATTCATAGTGACGTGGCCTTTTTCCCCTCTCTAATTGGATGGAACACATCATCCTCACCATTCCACCAATCAATATAATCCACATCAGCTAACAACTAGCACAAGAAGCACAACGAATTGCCACGAGGGCAATCCGTGTGACTATGGGACATTTTCAGCCTTTGGATGATCAACTAACAAGAGAGAGAATGGAGAAGAGATTACTCGAACCCCTATTTTTTTCTTTAATTTGGTATCTCCTTTTCTATTTTAATGTTAGAATGGTAGTTTAGAATAGACTTTGTAATTTACTTTTTTATAAAAGTTGTATTGGATAATTGATTTAATAAGATTTTCATTCTCGGTTTTATCAATCTCATTTCTTTTCTGTTTTTTTAAGTTTAATCAGTTGCAAAATTATATCTAAAATTACTGTATAACTAAATGGGAAAGTAAGCTTGAACTATAGCTTATTTGTTCAAGTATGTAGAAAAAGGGAAAAGTGTAACCCATTACTAAAATATATTGATGGTTAATAAATGTTCGTGGTTCGAGATATGAGTTTGGTACGATTTATGTTCGAGATATTGATGGCTTGTCGAGTTGAGGTGTTATTTTGCGGAAAGGGAACTCAGCGCTCGCTTTCAACATCAAGGGTTTTCGTCGTTTAAATGGTTAAGCTCTATTATTTTTTTTACTTCTGCATTTTAGAGTACAAATCTGTTTGATAGAAGTATTTGAGGCTTTGCTTTAATTTGTTGGGTGTTAATCTGTTTATGAATTATGTTTTATAGTTAATATGTTATTTGGTTTTAGATTGTTATTTGTTCGATTTAGATTATCATACATTGTTGATTTGTGACGTGTTGATTAGTAAAGTGTAAACTGAAATTGGTAGTATATGACGCATCCAAGTAGAGTTCAATAACATTTATCTTGTGATTTGGTTATTCAAGTAGTTAGGTTTCTGAGTAAAGATTTTAGATCTGCTAATGTTTGTTGTTCAAACCTATTTTCGATAAGTTTGAATTGCCTGTATGCTTGAATATACTGCCATAAGTATTTGATCCTGTTCATTTCTTTTCCTTGCTGAGATATTAGTTTTGACTCGATTTGTTTGCTTCAATAGCCTGGTTAGTTCCTCGTAATAGTAATATATGGGGCGTTTGGTTATTGATCTGATTTATGATTATTTAAGTCTGATTCATTTAACTCGTTTACTTATGAAATATTAACTATTTTTCATTTTTTAGTCTGTTTGAAATTTAGATCTTAATGTTTATTAGATTCTGATATTATTGATTACCGATATAGATGATACAAACGTTTGATTGAAATAATTCGTTTCTGTTGGATCTGTGATTGAATCAATGTTACATGTTTGTAACTGCTTAATATACTGAGTAGTTGATTTTAGTAGTAATGTTGCAATATTCTGCTGAGCATTTCTTACTTTAAAAAGTCTTAAAAGTTTTTAATTATCTGATAAAATTGGTTTTGCACTAAATTTGGGTCATTGTATTGATAATTATGCATTTACCTGTATTTAACTTGAATTTGGATTTTGGTATAACTGATATATGGATAGAATTTTTTTATCTGTATTGTTTTATAATTGATTTACCTTTTTTTTATTCTGAACCAAACGAATGTTTGGGCTGTGAAAAAATTAGTCTGTTACTTATTTACTCCAAATCTGTTAGAACTAAATATATTAAACCACAAAAGTCACTACTGTGACTGCGAATCTTTAGTTTCCAGTCATAAAAATAATTCGCAAAATAGTATCCATTGTAGGACTCGATCCCTTGACCTAAAGGGTCTGCACCAGTGTGTTTCCATCTCTGCTAGTAGCTTGTTTGAGTTTTATTGCTGTCACAATAATTAATATTGCTTCATTTATTTAATTGTCAGCTTTTAAACTTTAATTTAATACTTAGTTTTCATAAGTTTTGATTAATTATTAAAATATATTTTATAAAGTTTAAATATTAAATGAAATTAATAAATAAAAATAAATTTTTTTATTATTTTTAGTTATTTACAGTTAGTTTTTAAATAAATTAGTTTTTAAATAATATAAACCTTAATTAATTTAGTTTTTAATAAAATAGTTTTAAAATATATTTTTCTTTATAAAAAGTAAAAGTTAATAGATTTAATTAATTTTTAAATTTAAAATAGTTTTTAAATTTGTTCAAATAGATTTTTAAATAGTGTAAAAGTAATTTTAATTAAATAGATAAGTTTTTTATGGAATTTAAATAGTTTAAATTTTAAATAGTTTTATAGTTTAAATATTTTAATATTTAGTTTTTAGATTAAATGTGGGGAACGATTCATGCACTTTAGGATCTTAGGTTTACAAATTGTAGGAGTAATTTTAGATTAAAAATCGAAAACCAATTCAAATCGATTGTCCAAATTGAAACAAAACGTCTCAAATTAACTTGATCTTCGTGTACAACGAACATGGATCATCAACTGTTTAATTAAATCCGTCTTAGACTTATTTATGGATTATTATCTTTTCCTAAGGGTAATTTCCTAAATTTGTCCTATATCGTATCTAATTAAAATACATCGATATTCCTCGACACATCAAAAATTTGGCGTCGCTGCCGGGGATCCTGTGTACGATTCGTTTCGTGGAGATTTGTTGATCATTGATTTGAAGACCCTTTTCGTCCTCGGAAAGTTTTGTTATTTTTCTATTATATATAGTATGTATCGTTATTCGTGTTTTTTGTGATTACTAAATTATATTACGTAGAACAATAAATTTACCTACTTCCAAATAAGACCTAAGTAGGGATTTCATCACCTAGCTATTGTAATCGAATCCAAAACGAAAAAATAAAAGGCAAAACAGATAAATACTAATAAAAAGTTTGAACTCGATTTATACAAACTATAAGGTGGGTATAAGGCGGCGAGCTATAAAAGGCCATCTAAGGAAAAAGGTTTTTAAGTGCTTTGTGCCACCTCGTTTCCCCGCTTGCTTTTGCGTATATTGATACGAACGATCGATTATTGGTTTGCCGACTCAATTAGTATTATATCTTATTTTTGTAGTTTACTTATTGAACCTCGAGACGTTTAGGTTTTCACCTACGTTTCAAAATCGACCGAGGATAATTTACTTCCATAGTAATTATCCTTATTCCTTGTTTTTATCATTATGTCTTCATCCATCGTTTGCGTTAAGTGTGGGAGTCCATTGTATAATGGCGTGTGCCCTTGTCTTCAAACGAAAGACGACTCCTCACAACTTTCCATCGAACAATTACTTATGCTAGAGCAAATGAATTTTTACAAAGATTTTTTCAAAGATGATATTTTGGTGAACTATGATTTTGACGATGACGATGATGAGGATATTTATGATCTCACTCCATCTCATGACATCACCACTCCTATTCATGATTCTTCCACCGTGGAACCCGAAAATTCTCTAAGCAAGGGGGACGAGCATTTTAGCACTATTCCAGAAACGGAATCGGACGAAGTAATAAAGTCTAGTGTTGAGATCCTTGTCTAAAACCCAAGAGAGTTCGATGGTATTTCTAATGAAACGTGTGATTTGCCACAATGTGATGACTCTACTTCTTCCAATCACTTTGAGATTTTCTCCAATTCTAATGATGAAAATTGTGATGGAAATGAAGATTTTGAGAATGATTCGACTTCTAGTGAATTTTCTAGTGAGGATTTATCCGATGAACTTTCTTATAAAGATGACATTCACGACTCGCATTTTGAGGGGTTTCCCGATGAACCCACTCTTCTTCACCCATTTCCACAGGGAAATGAGGATGATAGTGATCCGGTTTTTAAGAGGTTCACCTTTGAACTTGCTCCTTTAGACCCATTTCCACTAGGAAATAAGGTTGATTTGACTATTTCGATCCTTGAGAAGTTCACCGATGAATTTACTCATTTAGATGTGGAAGACGTGGTTCTTCGTGAAAATTATCCACGTCTATCTTCTCATTTCTAAGATCGAGACTTTGAATTCTAAGCCTATTAGAAAGTCTTTCTCTCCATCTCCTATTCCCGTTGAGGATAGTGATCTTATGAAGGAGATTGATATGTTTCTTGCTTCTAATGATTCGATACCACCGGGTGTTGATGAATTTGACCCGGAGGGGGACGCTCTCTTTTTAGAGAATTTACGTGATGATGATTTCGTCCCAAGTCCTCCTCCCACCCCCTTTGACCTTAATGTGCGGGTTTTTTATGTGTCTCATATTGAGTACCATGACCCGATTGATCACATTTCTAAGGGTGAAATGGTTGTTAAATCTAAGAATGTTGATTCCATTATGGATGAAACTTTTATCCCACCATTACCATGTGCTTTATATGATCTTGGATTAGCATGGGGGGACGACACCGTGTTGTCTATTCCTTTCTCTCCCGAGGACGAGGTATTCGACCCCAGAATCATTGATTTAGGGAAATCTCGGCCTTTCACTGATGTAATAATTGAAAGACTTTTCGGTCATCTTGGTGCGAGTTTATCTCGGGGAGCATGTTATATTCATTCCATAATTTGTGACCACCATCTCTTTTTGGAGATTTATGTTGGAGTTTTATCATTTCGCTTGTCATCCGACAACGAGGATGTGATCTTTGACCCCGGCGTCGTGATTTATTATGGAATTCATTCCATTATGCCGGTTTTCACCATTTTCCCTAAGGATCAATGAATGCGGGGATCGAGTCGAGCTCATGACTCGGTTAACAAAAACGAGGTGCCTTGTGGGGGAGTCCCATACATTTTATCTTATATCTATTTTCTAACACTAATAAGGCTTGATTTTTCAAGCTCGTGCTCGTGTTTTGTTGTGTTGTGAATCTTAGGTATGTGACACCCTAGAATCGAGGTCATTAACGTTACCCTAAATTACGCTAATTTTTGAAATTTTTAATAAATTTTAATTTCTATATTTATAAGTATTTTGGTTAAAGCCGATGTTCGAGGTTATAATTTCTACGATTGACGTTTTAAGAAGGACGATGACGATTACGATCCCGAGGGATGCCCAATTTTATATAATTATTGACGATTTATCGATAATGTAATTTTTCGAGAATTTTATTTACGGTTCGTGTTAAGTTGAGTCGGGTGAGTTTTATAGCCTTCCGAGTACATTTAAAGTATCCCAAAAATATTTTGGAGCGTTCGGGAAGATTTCCGACTCCCGTAAAATTTTCAAAATTGACTAATGAGTCGAACCCGCAAAGTTTTGAGGACGTTTTCTACTTAAGGCCAAAAGAAACTAAATATTGCAATTAGGTCCCTCCCAATCCACCAAAAAGCCCAAAATGGACACACACACAAACACATAGAACACATCACCCAAAAATTAAACTCTCTCTCCCTCTCTTGTCTCCATAGCCGACGGACACCCCCAAGAACACCAAGAAATCCACCAAAATTTTTTTTCACTTGATTTTCATAAAAACTAAGGTTAGACCACATCTAATTTGGTCATTCCCTACATTTCTATGTGCTCAAATCCCACATGCACTAACAAAAATTTTCCAAGATTTTTCAAGATGATCCAAATTCGTTTTTGTGGCTAAATGTTGTAATGCATGTTAATTTTATGAGTTATGGAAGTATAAACACCAAGAAAACCCACCAAAAATCAATTTGGTTGTGGTGATTGGGGCACCCAAACCCCACGGCACAAGGGGTGTTTGGGGAGCCATGGTGGTTGTTTGATTTTGAGCTTATCCTAGTGTTTGGTTATGTATTTAGTGATGATTTACATAGGTTTAATGGATTGCATGTTTAATTTCTTTGATTTTGATTTTGATTTTGAGTTTGGTTGATCAATAGGGGTAGGACTGATTATTGGTGTTTGGATATGTTTAGGGAGGCTTAGGATGTTGCCTAGAGGTGGTTAGAAGGCTTGGAATCGAGTCTAAGTGCGTTTTTGGTATGGTCATTTTTAGGCAGAAACTTTAGGTCCATTTCATAAAAATTATTTTTTTTCCAGGTCTTGAAAACAAAATGTAGTTGTAGAGGGTCTTCTTGTCTTTAATTTGGTATAAGGTAGAGCCCGTGACTCAAAACGAGCTAAAAGTTATGACATTTTAAAGATCGAGTACCGGGAGACGAGGACTTTCATAATCCGGATTTGTGTAAAGTTTTAGTCAAATCCCGAGGGTCACAAGTATAAATTGGTAAATGGTCAAGGGTCAAAATTTGGTCCCAAACCTGTATAAATGGGTCTATATGTTGACTTAGGAGTCAAAGAAGTCAAAGGTACTTTTCATATAGGTCAAAGAGGTCAAAAGTGGTCGAAGTGCAATTTCAGCCCGTAAAATGTAGTTTTGGAAAAGCGTCGAGTAACGGGTCGTAAAAGTAAAAACTTTTATTGGGCTTAAAAACATGTTATCTACAGGTCTTATAGGATTTTTGAGAATTTTATCAAATTTTATAAGTGTGGGTAAACATGGTAAAATAGCCCGTACTTTAGTCAAGTATCGGCGAGAACGAGTAAAAATGGATAGCGTAGATAATGAGAACGAATGGTATAAAATGAGTGATACTTGTTATTTTGTTTTTGGCGTGAGTTATACTTGTCCTAAGTGACTAGTATATATGTATTTTATACAGTACCGTAAGTATCTAAAATGAGAATACTCATTACGCGTTATTTGTGATAGGTGTTGATTTAACCGGGCATCTGTTTCGTCGTCAGTGATCATCCCTCGAACTACCGACTACTTAAGATATAAGGTGTGAATTTATAGCCTCGCTTATATTTATTTCAAATTGTTTTACCCGCGAGGGAAATGCATGCTAGTTTTTAAAAGGAACGTATATCATGAATGATTGTTAGACCCGAAAGTTGCCTTAGAAATTGTGTTGAGTACCAAAGTTGCAAAAGTCCCTAAAATCATGAACTATTAACTATTGTCCTGCCCTCGAGTAGGGGGAAATAGCCGCTTATGCAATTTGTAGTACTACGGGGTTAACGACCCAATGCTAGCCGAGAAGCTGTACTTTTAGTAAGTTCTGCGGTAGATTATTTTGTATGAGAAATAAGGTATAATTGCAACTGATGCCTTTAGAAGGGGCACTGGTTTCATCTAAATCACGCCGGTATTTATTACGCGGGTGATTGAGTTAACGGATTAGTGTCATGAGCTTAAACACAATTGTCAGTATCCTGATTATAGTTTGTTTGATCGACAAGACTATAAATGATCACGAATGGTTTTTATTATATATACGTTCAAATGGATTGTAAAACCTATGAATTCCACTCAACGTTTTCGTTGACCAAAATTTTGGCATGTGTTTCAGGTAACCGCTGAGGTGTAGGATGGAGCATGCATGGGATGGACGTTGTGTGTATGGCTTGGAGTCCGCTTGTTTTTCCCTCCTTTTCTACTTGAACAATTTTTAAGTTTAATGTTATGTTGTAGTAAAACTGAAGTTTTTGGGTTGAGATTCATGGGGACCGAAAACGCTAAACTCTGTGTACCAAATTGGGATTGGAAAAACCGTGGACATGTATCATCTAACAATTTTAAATTCAAGTTTTAAGTGACGTCTTTTTAGCATCGTTTGATATATCTTGTGTGCAATGAATACTGTGTAGCACCCATTGTTGTAGTTCCGCTGCGCATAGCAATTGTGGGGGTGTTACAGATTGGTAATCAGAGCCACGAGTTATAGAGAACTAGGTCGTTTTTGAAAATCCTAAACTATAACTTTTGGTGTCGTAAGAAAAGGGTCCAAGCACACACAACTATCCTGCATGGCTCCGGTAAGATTTATTGTTGTATTTATGGCATTTGACGTATACTTTTGAGTAAAGTATATATGTGGGTAATTATTACGTAAGTATGGAATTACTATATGTAGACGTTGAATTTTACGTGAAATATCCGACATCGTAATTTTTGTATTAATCATGCATGAGCATCATATTATTACATTTCGGGCATATGTACCACCTTTGCATTGCATTTGCATGCATGTATTTATAACTATTGTATAATTACTTATGTACCCTCCGAAATTCGCTGTTATTGCAGGAATGACCGAGGTACCGCCTAACGATAACGGAAACGATTACGCCGTAGGTCACGAAGGGGGACCGTTTCCTCCGAACCCGCCGGACAATGATAATGGATGGATCGCTCCAGAAGACGAAATAGGGCCGGAAAACGACAATGACGAAAGTGAGGTGGATAATTTCAGCATGAGTAGTGACGAGAGTGAGGATTCCGAAGAAGAGCCCGAGGAGCTAATGGATGATGGCATTCCCGAGGATGTTGTAGGCCAGACCGAACCTGATTTGTTTCAATCTCCGAATTCGCCGAAGGGTTATGAGGTACCACCGACCGGTCGTTATGAGCAGCAACCCTTTAATCGCCCGATGGACAATTGTAAGGATTATTTGAGAACAGTGCCAGGATTTGTTCGAGTAAGTGATGGGAGCAGTGGAGAGTCCAGTAAATCATCCAAGTCGCCATCGATTCATGAGAATATTGCAAGGGTCTACTTTCCGAGACCGAGACACTACTGGGATCCCGCAGGTCGTTTGGGGAGGATGGAAAGGCTGATGTATGAGCGGTTTGTAGTCGAGACTAGGGTAATTAAGAAGTTTGATAAGACTGAAAGGGAACACCAAAGACTGTTGGAAAGGACGGCAAGAATTGAGTATGATGGGAATGTGAACAAAAGTGACATCAACAGTTTAAGATCAATGGTTGCAAATTTAAGTGCTAGTCTTGACCGTGTTAGGGAGGATCAGACGAGGTTGTCGAGGATGCAGAGTTGGGAGCATCGTGTGAGAGATTCATTGCCCCCGGATTGGAGATTCGTGGACGATTTGGAGATGGAGGCGAACGACTTCATGATTCAGCCGCCTACTAGAGGTGCTTGTATTACGGTGGGAAGTCAGGTAGCGATTGAGTGTGGATCCACATCAGGGACGAAAAAGGAAACGGAATGTGGGCCGAATGAGAAAGGAAAAAGAAAAATGGATGATGTGGATGAGGACGTTAGTAATGAGGAAACCGAGGAAGACGACGACGAGCCGCCATCCAAGAGGCCGTGTGGATCACCACATGCCTAGTTACTTGTTTTGTATTTTCTTTGATCATTGTAATAGAACTGTTTTAGACCTTTGTATGATGGTATTATGACGAGAAACTCAAGTACTTGAAGTTTTATGGTGAACGATTGTAGTGGCAATACTTGTCACGATTTTGGTTAATTATCAATACAATCTATGTTACCTTTCATGATCTGTGATATGTCTTAAATTTGATCTTTTGTGATGTGAATTGATGAATATTAGTAACTCCGTAGTGATGTGTCGTTGTATGTATATTATGTCTGGGAAACTTGATATGTATACTTACATTGTTTTTCTATTTTTCTTGTCTTGCAGAAAGAGATATTCGATAACACCATGCCTCCAAAGTTGACCGCCGATTGTGTTAACACCATGATTCAGGAAGCTATAGCAAATGCGTTGGAAGCGGACCGAGCCGGGAGAAATCAGGACCAAGGAAGGAACGCGGGGAGACAGCAAGCCCCGAGAGTGTGTACCTATTCTAGCTTTATGAAGTGCGGTCCCACGCAGTTCCGTGGAACGGGTGGAGCTTTAGAACTTAGACGATGGTTGGAAAAGGTTGAAAGTACGTTCGAAATCAGTGGTTGTGCAGAAGCGGATAAAGTGAAGTTTGCAGCGGCTACGTTTCTTGATGATGCGTTAAGTTGGTGGAATACCCAGGTAGCTACGGTTGGATTGGCTGTAGCGAATGCAAGGACGTGGAATGCGACGAAAGCTTTGTTGACTAAGAAGTTTTGCCCAGAGGAGGAATTGGAGCAATTGGAGGACGAATTGAGGCACTTGACCTTGAAGAACAACGATATAGCTGCTTACACCAGGAGATTCAATGAGTTAAGTCTTTTGTGTCCGGACATATTTGCCAATGATGCCAAGAAAATGAAGCAGTATATTAAGGGTTTATCCAGTAATATTAAAGGTGAAACAACTTCGTCAAAACCTGGAACGTTTGATGAAGCGGTTCAAATGGCACACGCATTGATGGACGTTAAGCTTCAGGACAAGCAGAACTACATTGCTGAGGGCAACAAGAGGAAATGGGAAGCGGCACAAAGTAATCAATCCCAAGGCCAGAACCGAGGTGGAAATCGAAACAACCATGGGCCGAACCGTAATCAGCAGTTTAATCAGAGAAGGAACGAAGGGATGAGGGCAGTGACGAACCCTAGAGGTGTGAAAGTGAACCCCCATTGTGGTAAGTGCAATTTGTATCATGTTGGAAATTGCCCGCCTGCATGCGGCAAGTGTGGGAAGGCAGGTCATAGGACATCTGGTTGTCGAACGGGAGGAGTAGCCACTGGGACTAATGCTATTAGAATGAGGGGATGTTATAGTTGTGGAGAAAGGGGTCATGTGCAAGCGAATTGCCCGAAGGCAGGAAACAGGCGAGGAGGTAATAATGCGGCTGCTGTGTATCAAGTGGGAACGGCGGATAAACCACAAGGTCCCAATGTGGTTACCGGTACGTTTTTGCTAGACGCTTGTTATGCTAGTATTTTATTTGATTCTGGCTCCGACAAGAGTTTTGTAGACGTTAGATTTAGTCGTCATATTGATAGGGAACCGGTGTTGTTAGCGACTAGTTATAACGTTGAATTAGCCGATGGAAAAATTGTTAGTACGAATTCTATACTGAAAGGGTGTACCTTGAAGTTAGGAAATTACGCTTTTAAAATCGACTTGATGCCTATAGAGCTAGGATCGTTTGACGTGATTGTGGGAATGGATTGGCTAATGGCGCACAGTGCTATGATCGTCTGCGGTGAGAGATTGGTTCAGATTCCGTTGAGGAATAGGGTTTTGACGGTAAAGGGAGACGAATGCACTTCTCGTTTGATGGTGATTTCGTGTTTGAAAATGATGAAGTACGTAGAGAGCGGATGCGATGTGTTTTTGGCACAAGTTTCGAGTGATGGTGATTTAGAGGCAAGGATCGAGGAGGTACCAGTTATTTGCGAGTATCCGGACGTTTTTCCAGACGAGTTGCCAGGTTTACCGCCTACCCGTGAGGTCGAGTTTCGAATTGATTTAGTGCCAGGAGCTGCGCCGGTTGCACGTGCACCTTATCGCTTAGCACTATCTGAGTTAAAGGAGTTAGCGGATCAATTGAAGGAATTGATGGACAAAGGATTTATTAGGCCGAGCTCATCACCGTGGGGAGCGCCAGTGTTGTTCGTAAAGAAGAAAGATGGTTCGTTTAGGATGTGTATCGACTATAGGGAACTCAATAAGCTGACGGTTAAGAATCGGTACCCATTGCCGAGGATTGACGATTTATTTGATCAATTGCAAGGTTCCAGCGTATACTCTAAGATCGATCTAAGATCAGGGTATCATCAACTGCGTGTAAGAGAGGAGGATATTCCTGTAACTGCCTTTCGTACGCGGTATGGACACTTTGAATTTCGAGTGATGCCGTTTGGGTTGACGAATGCACCTGCTGTATTCATGGATCTTATGAATCGCGTGTGCAAGCCGTATCTAGATAAGTTTGTTATTGTTTTCATCGACGATATACTTATTTACCCTAAGAGTAAGGAGGAGCACGAGAAGCACCTAAGAAAGATTTTGGAGTTGTTAAGGAAGGAGAAGCTGTATGAAAAATTCTCTAAGTGTGAATTTTGGTTGGAATCAGTGCAGTTTCTAGGTCATGTGATTGATAGTGAGGGAGTTCGTGTAGATCCTGCTAAGGTCGAAGCGATCAGGGAATGGTCGGCACCGACGACGCCGACTGAAGTTCGACAATTTCTGGGTTTAGCGGGGTATTATCGAAGGTTCATTGAAGGATTTTCTTTGATTGCAAAACCATTGACGAGGCTTACCGAAAAGAATAGGGCGTATGAATGGGGAATTGAGGAAGAACTTGCTTTCAAAACGCTCAAGGATAAGTTATGTTCCGCACCGATATTGTCATTGCCTGAAGGAACCGAAGACTTCGTAGTGTATTGTGATGCGTCTCGTAAGGGTTATGGAGCGGTATTAATGCAACGTGAAAAGGTGATAGCTTACGCGTCGAGGCAATTAAGGAAGAATGAGGAGAACTACACGACGCACGATTTGGAATTAGGAGCTGTAGTTTTTGCGTTGAAGTTGTGGAGACACTATCTGTATGGGACAAAGTGTGTTGTATTCACTGACCACAAGAGTTTGCAGCACATTTTAGATCAAAAGGAGTTGAATATGCGACAAAGACGATGGGTTGAACTACTGAGTGATTATGACTGCGAAATTCGCTACCACCCTGGGAAGGCGAATGTTGTAGCGGATGCACTGAGTAGGAAGGAACGGGAGAAACCTTTGAGGGTTAGAGCTTTAGTGATGAGTGAGAGCGTTGACTTAACCGAAACCATACTGAAGGCTCAGGAGAGAGGACTAATGAAAGGGAATGTTGAAGCCAAGAATTTGGGACGAATGTTGAAACCTCTTTTCGTAATTAGGTCAGACGGACTGAGATATTTTGAGAATCGGATTTGGTTACCACTGTGTTCATCTGAGGAAGGAAAGCCTGGAGTTCGAGAATTGGTTATGAATGAGTCGCATAAGTCGAAGTATTCGATACATCCTGGATCGGACAAAATGTACCACGACCTGAAGAAAGTCTATTGGTGGCCGAATATGAAGGCAGATATTGCTCGTTACGTTAGTAAGTGTTTGACTTGCGCAAAGGTTCAGGCAGAACATAAGAAACCATCTGGATTGTTGGTACAACCAGAAATCCCAGAATGGAAATGGGAGAAAATCGCAATGGATTTTGTGACGGGTTTACCTAAGACTCCTAGTGGATGCGATATGATATGGGAAATTGTGGATAGGTTGACGAAATCTGCTCATTTCTTACCTATGAAGAAGACGGATAGCATGGAAAAACTCGCCAACGTGTACGTGAAGGAGGTCGTCTGTAGACATGGAGTGCCGTTATCGATCATTTCGGATCGCGATAGTAGATTTACGTCAGAATTTTGGAAATCGCTTCAACGTGCGATGGGCACTGAATTGAGTTTAAGCACGGCTTATCACCTGGAAACTGACGGCCAGAGTGAACGAACTATTCAAACGATGGAGGACATGCTCCGAGCATGCGTGATTGATTTTGGAGGAAGTTGGGAACGCCACTTGCCTCTGGTGGAATTTTCGTACAATAATAGTTATCATGCGAGTATCAAAGCGGCACCGTTTGAAGTATTGTATGGAAGGAAGTGTAGATCGCCTGTGTGTTGGAGTGAAGTAGGGGAAAGTCAATTGACTGGACCCGAAATGGTTTTAGAAACGACAGAGAAGATCGTGCAGATCAAGAACCGACTACTTGCTGCGAGAAGCCGACAGAAGAGTTATGCCGATAACCGAAGGAAACCGTTGGAGTTTGAAGTTGGGGATATGGTTATGCTCAAGGTATCGCCGTGGAAGGGTGTAATTCGTTTTGGGAAGAAAGGAAAGTTGAGTCCAAGGTATATTGGACCGTTTAAGATCGTTGAACGAATTGGACCAGTAGCGTACAAGTTAGAATTGCCGACCGAGCTTAGTGCTATTCACGACACGTTTCACGTATCGAACCTGAAGAAGAGTTTGGCGGATAAGGAATTGGTGATTCCTTTGGACGAGATTCGACAAGACGACAAAATGCACTTTGTGGAAGAACCTGTGGAAATTATGGACCGGGAGGTCAAGCGGTTGAAGCGTAGTAGGATTCCTATTGTGAAGGTCCGATGGAATTCTAAGCGTGGACCGGAATACACCTGGGAACGTGAGGACTTTTTCAAGGAAAGGTACCCTCATCTGTTCCAGTAGACGAAATGTGAGTACAAGAAGAGGCGAGCGCCGGGACGTCGCTCTCTTTAAGGAGGGGTGGATGTGACACCCTAGAATCGAGGTCATTAACGTTACCCTAAATTACGCTAATTTTTGAAATTTTTAATAAATTTTAATTTCTATATTTATAAGTATTTTGGTTAAAGCCGATGTTCGAGGTTATAATTTCTACGATTGACGTTTTAAGAAGGACGATGACGATTACGATCCCGAGGGATGCCCAATTTTATATAATTATTGACGATTTATCGATAATGTAATTTTTCGAGAATTTTATTTACGGTTCGTGTTAAGTTGAGTCGGGTGAGTTTTATAGCCTTCCGAGTACATTTAAAGTATCCCAAAAATATTTTGGAGCGTTCGGGAAGATTTCCGACTCCCGTAAAATTTTCAAAATTGACTAATGAGTCGAACCCGCAAAGTTTTGAGGACGTTTTCTACTTAAGGCCAAAAGAAACTAAATATTGCAATTAGGTCCCTCCCAATCCACCAAAAAGCCCAAAATGGACACACACACAAACACATAGAACACATCACCCAAAAATTAAACTCTCTCTCCCTCTCTTGTCTCCATAGCCGACGGACACCCCCAAGAACACCAAGAAATCCACCAAACATTTTTTTCACTTGATTTTCATAAAAACTAAGGTTAGACCACATCTAATTTGGTCATTCCCTACATTTCTATGTGCTCAAATCCCACATGCACTAACAAAAATTTTCCAAGATTTTTCAAGATGATCCAAATTCGTTTTTGTGGCTAAATGTTGTAATGCATGTTAAGTTTATGAGTTATGGAAGTATAAACACCAAGAAAACCCACCAAAAATCAATTTGGTTGTGGTGATTGGGGCACCCAAACCCCACGGCACAAGGGGTGTTTGGGGAGCCATGGTGGTTGTTTGATTTTGAGCTTATCCTAGTGTTTGGTTATGTATTTAGTGATGATTTACATAGGTTTAATGGATTGCATGTTTAATTTCTTTGATTTTGATTTTGAGTTTGGTTGATAAATAGGGATAGGACTGATTATTGGTGTTTGGATATGTTTAGGGAGGCTTAGGATGTTGCCTAGAGGTGGTTAGAAGGCTTGGAATCGAGTCTAAGTGCGTTTTTGGTATGGTCATTTTTAGGCAGAAACTTTAGGTCCATTTCATAAAAATTATTTTTTTTCCAGGTCTTGAAAACAAAATTTAGTTGTAGAGGGTCTTCTTGTCTTTAATTTGGTATAAGGTAGAGCCCGTGACTCAAAACGAGCTAAAAGTTATGACATTTTAAAGATCGAGTACCGGGAGACGAGGACTTTCATAATCCGGATTTGTGTAAAGTTTTAGTCAAATCCCGAGGGTCACAAGTATAAATTGGTAAATGGTCAAGGGTCAAAATTTGGTCCCAAACCTGTATAAATGGGTCTATATGTTGACTTAGGAGTCAAAGAAGTCAAAGGTACTTTTCATATAGGTCAAAGAGGTCAAAAGTGGTCGAAGTGCAATTTCAGCCCGTAAAATGTAGTTTTGGAAAAGCGTCGAGTAACGGGTCGTAAAAGTAAAAACTTTTATTGGGCTTAAAAACATGTTATCTACAGGTCTTATAGGATTTTTGAGAATTTTATCAAATTTTATAAGTGTGGGTAAACATGGTAAAATAGCCCGTACTTTAGTCAAGTATCGGCGAGAACGAGTAAAAATGGATAGCGTAGATAATGAGAACGAATGGTATAAAATGAGTGATACTTGTTATTTTGTTTTTGGCGTGAGTTATACTTGTCCTAAGTGACTAGTATATATGTATTTTATACAGTACCGTAAGTATTTAAAATGAGAATACTCATTACGCGTTATTTGTGATAGGTGTTGATTTAACCGGGCATCCGTTTCGTCGTCAGTGATCATCCCTCGAACTACCGACTACTTAAGATATAAGGTGTGAATTTATAGCCTCGCTTATATTTATTTCAAATTGTTTTACCCGCGAGGGAAATGCATGCTAGTTTTTAAAAGGAACGTATATCATGAATGATTGTTAGACCCGAAAGTTGCCTTAGAAATTGTGTTGAGTACCAAAGTTGCAAAAGTCCCTAAAATCATGAACTATTAACTATTGTCCTGCCCTCGAGTAGGGGGAAATAGCCGCTTATGCAATTTGTAGTACTACGGGGTTAACGACCCAATGCTAGCCGAGAAGCTGTACTTTTAGTAAGTTCTGCGGTAGATTATTTTGTATGAGAAATAAGGTATAATTGCAACTGATGCCTTTAGAAGGGGCACTGGTTTCATCTAAATCACGCCGTTATTTATTACGCGGGTGATTGAGTTAACGGATTAGTGTCATGAGCTTAAACACAATTGTCAGTATCCTGATTATAGTTTGTTTGATCGACAAGACTATAAATGATCACGAATGGTTTTTATTATATATACGTTCAAATGGATTGTAAAACCTATGAATTCCACTCAACGTTTTCGTTGACCAAAATTTTGGCATGTGTTTCAGGTAACCGCTGAGGTGTAGGATGGAGCATGCATGGGATGGACGTTGTGTGTATGGCTTGGAGTCCGCTTGTTTTTCCCTCCTTTTCTACTTGAACAATTTTTAAGTTTAATGTTATGTTGTAGTAAAACTGAAGTTTTTGGGTTGAGATTCATGGGGACCGAAAACGCTAAACTCTGTGTACCAAATTGGGATTGGAAAAACCGTGGACATGTATCATCTAACAATTTTAAATTCAAGTTTTAAGTGACGTCTTTTTAGCGTCGTTTGATATATCTTGTGTGCAATCAATACTGTGTAGCACCCATTGTTGTAGTTCCGCTGCGCATAGCAATTGTGGGGGTGTTACAAGGTATGACCCTAATCATTGAAGACTCTCGTGTTCGGTTTTTGCCGGTCCATTTGATCTTCCATACTTTGATTGTCAAAAGGGGCACACTCTCTATCCTTTGATTTTTATCGACTAACGTTTTATCTTGAGGCATAACTAATAAACGGCTTATAGATTTGCGTGCTCTTTCCATGTTAGGATTTTTAATTAGACTCTTCGTGTTTTAGCAAGGGGTGTTACTCTTGAGCTAAGAAACATTGAGGACAATGTTTGGTTTTAGCATGGGGGAGTCAATCGATATAATCGCTTGCAATTGCTTTTGTCGTGTCTAAACGTAATCGTTTTTCTCGTTTTTCATTAAATTTTTAAATTTTTTAGTGTTATTTTAAGTTTTAATAAATAAAATAAGTGCTTTTGACACAAAAGTAGGCTTTCTGTTGGTGAAAATAAAAATAGTTTTTGACTCCACTCGGTTTTTACCTTAGCCTTTTCCTTAACGTGTTTAAATCAAGTTTTGCTAGGCTATTATATAGGGAACTTTAAAACGCGAAAGTCTTAACTCATACGGGTTTAAGAACGAGAACTTTTCGCAAGTTTCTATAATTGATCCTAGAAAATCGTTTATCAAGGGAACTTTAAAATGCAAATTCTAAAACTTGAAAAAGTATAAGAAGATGCAAGATCTTATAGATGACTTGAAAACCCAAAACTTTGATTTAATAGGCTAAGTATCCATTGATTTCACATTTATGAAATTTTACAATATGGAGAACAAGAGATGATATAGTTAATCATAAGTTTTTAAAAGTTAATTCTTCCTTGTATAAGTATTTTTGTGTTTGATTTAATCTCCTCGTATTTATTTTTCACGCTTGAATAATAATTGCTTAATAAATGAAGTTTTTAGCGGTTTAGGCTTAATATCTTAATAACTCCTTATCTTTATTCCCTTGTAACTAAAGTGAGAACACATTAAGGGTGTCAGCGTCATGGACTTTTGATCATGGGATTGCGGAAATTTGGCTTACTATAAATATCATAATAACAAGAAGAATAAATAAAAACATGTTCTCTATGAGCCTTCGGGTGGGAGTCATGTAGCACTAACCTTGTCATTAGAGCCTTAGGATGTATGGCATGAGGATGTGTTTAATAAAAATTGCTTCATCATCATGAGCCATAAGGTGGGATGGTGAATGTCAAGTCCCTTATTTTTTTCCAATGAGCCTTCGGGTGTGGATTATGAATAAGGAGCACAATTACATCTTAAAGAGCCACAAGGTGATATGATATAATTGTTGCTAACTCCATTAATAAAGTCATAATTGACTTTGGAGGATTTATTGTTGCTTTTAAGTAGTCCTATTAGCCAAACTTCGGGTCCGGGGATTTATCCCTCAAATCGTGTTAAGTTATCCTTGATGTGGGCTTTCTTTAGTGACAACGGTTTTTGAATTCGAGGTTAGGTTTTAAGCGTTGAGTTTACACCGTTTTTGCCTTTATTTTTGGATTAATAAATATCAAATGAGCCATTAGGTGAATGCCAATAAAATCTAGAGATACAATTAGGAATAAAAGGAGATTGAGTTTAACACAAATTACTTGGATGAGTTGTTTTAATTTTGGGGCTTATGATTGACAATGATCTTGTTTTTAAACTTGGCATGGAAAAGTGAAAGGTCGAGGACGATGAATCTATTTGAGTTTTATGATCCTAAAAGTTATTTTTCAATAATGAAAGTTTTACATCATGTCTTTGCAAAATAAAGTTTCAA
Source organism: Glebionis coronaria (assembly GCA_025667525.1). NCBI lineage: Eukaryota > Viridiplantae > Streptophyta > Magnoliopsida > Asterales > Asteraceae > Glebionis > Glebionis coronaria. Next base: position 342,131,826 of record CM046877.1, read on the forward strand.
AAGTTAAATAAAAGTGTAGTTAGTGTTTTATTTTATCATTGCGTGAGGACACGGCAATTTCTTAGCAAGGGGGATTTTGATATGAGCTAAATTACTCATATCATTTATATCAGTAAAAAATCATAAAATGCATAAATTCAATGAAAAAGGCCTTGTATATGTTTGTTTGTTGTTTAATGTGTGTAGGTACCGAAGTTCGCAAAAACCGGAATAATCGGCACGAGTTTGAAGAAAAGATCAACAAAGCCAAAAACGAGTCCGTTTGTAGTGGATTTAATCTTAATGAAGTTAATTGCGATTGTGGGTCCCACATTTGGATAAATGGGCTCAATAGCCCAATAGCAAAATCAAGTTATCCATTTTAACCCTAAAACCCATACAAAGTCCATTATCTTGGGAAGGATTGAAGTGTCTGGGCTGAAAGCCCAAGTCATTTTTGCAAAAAATAAATTGGGATGTTTATATGGGCTTTACAAACCCATTTAGGGTTAAAAACTTCAATCAATGATACAAGTTAAATAGATATTACTTTTCAGTCAAACAAATCATTTACCCACTCACATTTCTCACCACACACACCTTCGATATTAACTATGCATTTCACTCTCATCTCTCTTCCCACTCCAAATAAGCAGTTACATTTTCACTATTATCCAAACCCTAAATAACAAAACCAATTTGGGGCTTTTACATATTTGAGGCGCGTGTAACACACACTTGGGAAATTAATTTCCAAGTATTTCGGATCAAGGAGATGCTCTCATTCATTGTGACGTGGCCTTTTTCCCCTCTCTGATTGGATGGAACACATCATCCTCACCCTTTCACCAATCAATATAAGCCACATCAGCTTACAACTAGCACAAGAAGCACAACGGATTGCCACGAGGGCAATCCGTGTGACTATGGGCCATTTTCAGCCTTTGGATGATCAACTAACAAGAGAGAGAATGGAGAAGAGATTATTCGAAGGCGAGGATTGATTTTCAGCATCAAGACCACCTCTCTCGGGTTTCTATATAAACCCCTATTTTTTTCTTTAATTTTGTATCTCCTTTTCTACTGTAAAGTTAGAATGGTAGTTTAGAATAGACTTTGTAATTTACTTTTTATAAAAGTTGTATTGGATAATTGATTTAATAGGATTTTCATTCTCGGTTTTATCAATCTCATTTCTTTAATTTCTGTTTTTTTAAGTTTAATCAGTTGCAAAATTATATCTAAAATTACTGTATAACTAATTGGGTAAGTAAGCTTAAACTATAGCTTATTTGTTCAAGTATGTAGAAAAAGGGAAAAGTGTAACCCATTGGTTAGACTAAAATATATTGATGGTTAATAAATGTTCGTGGTTCGAGATATGAGTTTGGTACGATTATGTTCAAGATGTTGATGGCTTGTCGAGTTGGGGTGTTATTTTGCGAAAAGGGAGCTCAGCGCTCGCCTTCAACATCAAGGGTTTTCGTCGTTTAAATGGTTAAGCTCTATTAGTTTTTTTTTTACTTCTGCATTTTAGAGTATACATCTGTTTGTTAGAAGTATTTGAGGCTTTGCTTTAATTTGTTGGGTGTTAATCTGTTTATGAATTATGTTTTATAATTAATATGTTATTTGGGTTTAGATTGTTATTTGTTCGATTTAGATTATCATACATTGTTGATTTGTGATGTGTTGATTAGTAAAGTGTAAACTGAAATTGGTAGTATATGACGCATCCAAGTAGAGTTCAATAACATTTAACTTGTGATTTGGTTATTCAAGTAGTTAGGTTTCTGAGTAAAGATTTTAGATCTGCTAATGTTTGTTGTTCAAATCTATTTTCGCTGAGTTTGAATTGCCTGTATGCTTGAATATACTACCATAAGTATTTGATCCTGTTCATTTCTTTTCCTTGCTGAGATATTAGTTTTACTCGATTTGTTTGCTTCAACAGCATGGTTAGTTCCTCGTAATAGGAATATATGGGGCGTTTGGTTATTGATCTGAAATCATGATTATTTAAGTCTGATTCATTTAACTCATTTACTGATGAAATATTAACTGTTTTTTCATTTTTTTAGTCTGTTTGAAATTTAGATCTTAATGTTTATTAGATTCTGATGTTATTGATTACCGATATAGATGATGCAAACGTTTGATTGAAATAATTCGTTTCCGTTGGATCTGTGATTGAATCAATGTTACATGTTTGTAACTGCTTAATATACTGAGTAGTTGATTTTAGTAGTAATGCTGCAATATTATGCTGAGCATTTCTTACTTTAAAAAGTATTAAAAGTTTTTAATTATCTGATAAAATTGGTTTTGCACAAAATTTGGGTCACTGTATTGATAATTATGCATTTACCTGTATTTAACTTGAATCTGGATTTTGGTATAACTGATATATGGATAGATTTTTTTATCTGTATTGTTTTATAATTGATTTACCTGTTTTTTTATTTATTCTGAACCAAACGAATGTTTGGGTTGTGAAAAAATTAGTATGTTACTTATTAACTCCAAATATGTTAGAACTAAATATATTAAACCACAAAAGTCACTACTGTGACTGTGAATCTTTAGTTTCCAGTCATAAAAATAATTCGCAAAATAGTGTCCATAGTAGGAGTCGATCCCTTGACCTCAAGGGTGTGCACCAGTGTGTTTTCCATCTCTGCTAGTAGCTTGTTTGAGTTTTATTGTTGTCACAATAATTAATATAGCTTCATTTAGTTAACTGTCGGCTTTTAAACTTTAATTTAATACTTAGTTTTCATAAGTTTTGATTAATTATTAAAATATATTTATATAGTTTAAATATTAAATGAAATTAATAAACAAAAATAAAATTTATTATTTTTAGTTATTTAAAATTAGTTTTTAAATAAATTAGTTTTTTTTTTTTTTTTTTGGGTAAAGGGGAATCCTAACCCCGGTAAAATATATTCCCAAAAACATTGAAGTACAATGGAATGTAGCTGCAATGCTACATTAACCTCAAGCAAATGCCTGAACAACCACTACATCATATGACATGCCATATGACCTACTAAACGATTACAAAACAAATAACTCCAATAGGAAAAAACCACCTAAAGGTGCATGAACAATGAAAGTAAAACATCATCATGGACCAGGCTGATGTGAACCATGCCGATCATCAATCGATATGACTTCTTCAACCTCACTATCACTCTCATTGACTACACCTTCCTTGGTCTTAAGACCATCCTCCCAATCTGTACCATCATCCATCTTATCCCAAAGAGCACCAAAAGAATTATGAGACCTCTTATCCTTATCATTAGTCTTAGCTACAAAACTCGAGGTTCTGTTATTCAGGAAACCCTTCTTAAGCAAAGAATCTGCCTTCTTAGGATTCTGACCCGTTACATTTGTTTTAGAGGATTCACCTCTCTCAACATTACGGAACTGAAGATTAAGGGCTGGTTTTGTTAACTTAATACCTGCAACTTGAGGTTGCTTCTTCTTACCTTTATTCTTCTTGTTTTTGACCACCTCAAATCCATCATTCACCAAATCTTTAGTAACATGAGTAACCACTTCCTTATGCACTTTCGGACACATATCACTATTATGATCAAAGATCAAGCATGTAGCACATCTTGGAGGTCTCCATTCGTACTCAATATCAACAGTAACCAATGAATGCCCTTTTCCACTACCTTTAGGGACTGCAATTACCATCGAATCCAATAACTCCATTTCAGCTGAAACCTCAACGAGCGCCCGAGCATATGTACTCCGACCCCACGAGTTAACACACATATTACTCGTGTAAGAATCCAACATAATAGGAGTGCCAATTTGGGTCGTGATAAGACTGAGACCAACCTCCGAATAAGCAACAATCGGCACATGATGAATCTTAACCCAAACTGGTGCTTTCTTAATCTCCGCCTTTTTCAGATCAGTAGTAGGCGACCAAATATTCAAAATCATGGGAACCATCCTAATCAACCACGGGCCATTTTCAAGGACTCCTTCCATTCCTTCCTTCGTCTTGAATTGAAAAAGGAAAAAATCCTCATGTAATTGAACGCGTATCAAGCCAAATCGTGCCCACGTATTTTTAACATAATTTTCCACCAATGGAAAAGCTAAACGTTTACCAATAAACTGCCCGTATAACGTGTGCTTAAATCTGGATTCAACCTCTTCAACAGCAGCATATGGAAGTGCAACTCGTGCTCCTTCAACATGCTCATCACATCGTAATTCTGATATCTTCACCGTCTTAGGAATAGTTTGGTTCATACCACCCTCATTTTGAAATATCGAGGCAAACGAACCCTTCTGTGGACTATTGACATTAGTATACAAGTTAGCACACCCCTGAAGCAGTGAACCCTTCTCCTTACCCGCATTAACAGCAGGTGTCGAATCATCAAGTCTTGAATCAGCAGGAACAGCATCTTGTGTCGAATCAGCAAGTGTCGCATGCGACTCAGAACCCTCTTGTGTCGACTGAAGACCTGCTGCATGCACCACAGCAGGTGAGCTATCCGTATTACTAGGAGATGAAACACCCATCTGTTCTCTCAATCTGATCATCCTAGCTGCCAACGCATCCATGTCAACCGGAACAAAACTGTTATCCATCTCTCTAATCATGAAACTAATCAAACACAATATCACAAAAACCCTAATTAACAAATTAGGGTTTTATACCAGTACCTAAATAAACCTACCCAATCTCCATACCGATTAAAATAATAACAAAAAAACCCTAAAAAATGCAGCGGCGCACAGCACAGAACCGAAACCCTAAAAACCAGTCATCACCTTAGCCGTTCTATTCAATGAATCTGTATATCAATATTAATTAAAAGAGCTGATAAGAAAGTTTCGTATACAACCAAATAACGAAACCCTAAAAACTATCAACGCTAGAATCAATAATAGATATACAGCCACCAAGATAGAACGAGGAGAAGGTAATAGATCAGATCAAAGGGGAACGGAAAAACATACGGCGGCCAATAAATTAGTTTTTAAATAAATTAGTTTTTAAATAATATAAACTTTAATTAATTTAGTTTTTAATAAAATAGTTTTAAAATAGATTTTTCTTTATAAAAAGTAAAAGTTAATAGATTTAAATAACTTTTAAATTTAAAATAGTTTTTAAATTTGTTCAAATAGATTTTTAAATAGTGTAAAAGTAATTTAATTAAATAGATAAGTTTTTGATGGAATTGAAGTAGTTTAAATTTTAAATAGTTTTATAGTTTAAATATTTTAATATTTAGTTTTTAGATTAAATGTGGGGAACGATTCATGCACTTTAGGATCTTAGGTTTAAAAATTGTAGGAGTAATTTTAGATTAAAAACCGAAAACCAATTCAAATCGATTGTCCAAATTGAAACAAAACTTCTCAAATTCACATGATCTTCGTGTACAACGAACTTGGATCATCAACTTGTTTAATTAAATCCGTCTTCGACTTATTTATGGATGATTACCTTTTCCTAAGGGTAATTTCCTAAATTTGTCCTATATCGTATCTAATTAAAATACATCGACATTCCTCGACACATCATATATATACCTTATTAGAAGGAATTATATGATACAATGCCTATGCTTATGATTGTAATATATCATTATATTATATTATATATGAACTCCTTGTTTGATGCGTACTCTTATGCACGTTATCGCGTGTCAAATTTATTTTCTCTCGCTTATGATTTTGTACGTATATCTACGGAACACGACTTATTAACGACTCATATATGTTTGCTTTTAATAATATCATGTGGTATTATTTGGATTAGTTTGCATCTTTAAATGATGCGGTGGAACCCAAAATCAAGGTACTTATGATCCTATATTTTACATATGGGACCTGAGTCTCTTGATCCTAAGTTAATTATGATTTCGACTCAAGATGGTATGGGATGTCTAAAGGTGAAGTCATAAGCCACCGGACCACAAGTTTATTTATAATTTCGTATTAAGATGTTATGGGACGTCTAAAGACGGGGGTTATAAATAAATGGGCTGTAAAGTATCTTAATAATATCTGTTATCTTAGACATTATATTTATCCTAAATAATAAGCCTTGCCGGGAATATTTAGGTAAGGTGGGCTATGAAATCCCTATTGAAATGAGTAAGGAAGCTTGTTCGTTTGAATAAAGAAATCATAGGTCACCGAATGGAGTTATAAATTTCACCTTACATGGATGAGGACGCTTATCGATGTAAATATAAATTTATAATCACATGGGCTTAAATATTTTCGACATGACTCATTATTGATGTTATTTTGTTTATCCATCTATGGAATGTAATTCTTTTTGCCTCGCGATTTCCGCCAGTAATATTTTATCATCATCATCATCTAGCAACCTAAGGAAGATTAGTATTCATCTCTTTTAGATCATAGCATTGTGCTCTTGATTTTTGGCTTATCCTTAACCCAAACATCACTTCCGCTGCAGTTGACCCCGTTGGGGGTGTCCATTTTCCGCTGCATTCGACCCTTTTGGGGGTGTTCTTTTCCGCTGCATTCGATCTTTTGGGGGCATCCACTCCTGCTGCATTTGAACCCTTTGGGGTGTACATATCCTCTGCAACTTAACCCTTTTTTGGGGTGCCCACTTCCATTTCATTTGACCCCTTTGGGGTGTCACAGAAAATAAAGCTGGTTCATCTGCCATGAGGAAATGAAACCTCGATCATTCGAGGAGACGGTAACTCAGACTTTATCGAAACTAGACTTAGTGTCATCTCTTGTACCGAAGCCCAGAAATACTTGGTAAGAGGATGCCCTATCTTCTTAACCCACATTTCTTAAAGTCGACGAGGAAGACAAACCCAAGCATAAAAGGCAGGCCCAACTCTCAATGGGTGTATGTTGTAGGGTTATGTTTGTCATCTCCCAAAAAGCGACAATGGGTGTCCAATACTCTTTGAGCAACCTTCTTCCTCTTCGGATCCAATTAGTTCGACAATACCATTGTCTAACAAGCCTTGAAATGAATGACTTCCTCCTTTTAAAAGTCGAAATTTGTGCAAAATTTGGAACCACCAACAGTTGATGCATGACCCTTTTCAGCATCTCCCAGAGAAGCAGACTTCTTTATTCTTGGTATTTTCTTTGATTTCCATCATCTGAAGTACTTCTTTTCAATGCAACTTATGCCCCAGCTCAGCCACAAATGAAGCATATTCTTTGCAACTTCCTACCCAAGAAACATCAACAATGATCTTAACCTTTTCGCTGAGTGAAGCCTTGGTGTCAAACTAATGTTTGCATTCCACAAGCTAGAAATATATCGGAAAGCCCGTCGCGTAAAATTGTGATGCAATAGTGGTACCAGCCAGAACTATATTTCTAACTCAACATCGCATACGCTTGTTGAAGCTCAATAGACTTAAAAATCTCTTGTAGAAATATTAAAAACATTAATGAACCTTTATCTGCACACATCGAGACACATTGGGCCCCGGAGGCACACCTAAGTAAAACCAAGACTTAAGACGAGTTTGTCCTAGTCAACCCGACCTTGTAAACTTAAAACATGAGTTCCCAAGATTACACGTTCAAGGAAAAGTGTCCTCACTTGATCCATGAACAAGTAACTTCATCTTTAGCTCCGAGAATGAAACTAAAATAACGGGTAGGTGGTGTAGAATCCCTAAAATTTGGGTTGTTACACATGTCACCGGTTTCATTATTATTATCATTCACCATACCATATTTTTACGGACCACAGTTACAATGTATCATCACAAGACTTATTGTGTCTTTGGCGAATGATTTTCTTAAACTCCAGATGACTCGTGAATTGTGCATGATAGCTGGAATACAACCCAGAAAGCTTATCATGATGAACAAAAGATCTGGTACATCTACTCAAATCTTGCCTAGCAGGTCTATTGGATGTGGCTAGTGCTGGTGGGGCTGGTAAGACTACATGTGCCGACAGGGTACTCTGCAATGCCTGTATAGGCCAATCAAGACTCCTAAGCAAACTAAGTACAATCAGTAACTGGGACCGCAGTCTGCCAATGACTCCTCAAAGGTAGGCGGTCTCTGCTGTCACTCCATCGTGACAAACAGCTGCAAAAATCAAAGAAGGTGGACAAGGACTGCCCTTGTGCAGTAAGAGAAGTATGGGTCTTATGCTGAAGGCCCCCTCCAAGGTGTGAATATGCTGATGGAGGTAGTAGTTCTCCTCCAACAACCACTGAAAGACCTCGTCGGTCGTGCCCAAAAACCTCACGCTATTTGGGCATCTGCCTATATGGTCCAAGAGAGAAAGTCTATGCGCTCATACATGACAGTGTACCCCGCCTGGCCTGCTATCAACAGGCTGCGGACGTCCGTCATGTCTTGCTCCTGGCTCATGGCCAGAGCAGCAATCCGAACTTGAACAGGATTAGCACGTCTAGTTCCGGAACCCTCTCCGACCTCAAATCTTGACTTGTAGGTTTCCATATGAACATCAATCGTCGTGAGCTTAACCAACTAAGTGTAGTTAACCCAGCATCGACTTTTCCTAGTTGACAACTTCCTAGATTGTCCTCCCTAAATTGTCATTAATTGGTCTGCGAACTTCTACCGCTTTGTCTGATTGACGGCCAAACCTTCAGATAATTTTGTCCATCCGTAATTGATAGCAGCATCCAAATACTGCTCAATCGGATGTATAGTGTGACCCAGATAAAGATCTCTTTGCATTGCTTTCTATCCATCCATAGTAGTAGCAGCATTCAAATACTGCTCAATCGGATGTATAGTGTGACCCGGATAAAGATCTCTTTACAATGCTTTCTATCCATCCATAGTAGTAGCAGCACCCAAATACTGCTCAATTGGATGTATAGATCATAGCACCCAAATACTGCTCAATCGGACGTATAGAGCAATCCGGATAACTATCTCTTTACATTGTTGGCACCATTCGTTTCTGAGTTTTTCTAAAACGAACCTTTAAATCTATGACATCCATACCCTAACAGATGACAAAGTTTTTAATAGCTTCGAGGGCGAAGCTAAAATAACGGGGCGGTGCTATAAAATCCATGATTTTACCATGATTACAGTGCAAGAAAAGTCTACCCAATGATACCATAACATCTCTCAACCTAGTAATAATAATCGAGTTTCGAGGACGAAACTCAAGATGGCATGTGGATGGTGTAAAACCCGAGATTTTACGTTCATTAAATAATAATGAAGTATGTTTCAAAACCCATTTTGAACAATACAAAAGTTATTGGAATTGAAAACAAGACAAAAGTCGTACAACCCCCGTACCGACAATTTAATAATTTAATTACATAAATTATTATCGAGAGATACTTGATAAACGATTTGATTAAATTGTTTAATATTTCATTTATCTACGGAGAGGTTAAATGAGAAGTATTTGTATTAAAACGATACTTACGTTGTTAAAACGACAAATGATAAATTATCGTCATTTAAATGAACGCACACATTATTTATATTTATAAGACATATAAACACTTCATTTTATTGGAGAAACCATTTTAAGATCAATGACGCGATTTTCGTAAGACGAATATACTTTTATAAGACACGAACGAGCCCCGAATCGTTTATTAACAAACGTCTAATAAATGTTACACTTTAGTCCCCTATAGAATAATTGCAAACTTAACCCCTAACTATCATAAACTTTGAAAAAAAAAATTATAAATTTTTGAATGGTATATATAGGTACATTAGGGTTTATTATTCATTACAAACCCTAGCCTCCACAATAAACACACACACATCTAAATGTGGCAGCCGCCACTTTTCCGGCGTCATTCTCCAGCCAATTTCCGGCCACCTTCACCATTTTAGAAAATCTTCCAAATTGCTTAGATCCTATAGACCTACTTAATCCATCATAAAAATCGACCCTCACCACACTTGCTTGGTCGTCGCCGCCATACAACCACCAACAACCACCTTTTCTTGGCTCCATCACCACCAGCGTTATATTGGTGGTCTCAGCCACGAGCCACCCTAGATCCTCCACAACCCCGTCACCATCTATACATCTATCCACTATTTTCAATAAAGTACTCACTGTTAGCTTTTATTAGCAACTGTTGGTACACAAAAACTATTTTAATAGTTTTAGAATAAAAATATTATATTTTTATCAACGGGAGACATGTTTTAAATCAAGATTTAATTAATAATAATTTATTAATTATTTTTGGAACGCTATAAACTATTAATTAATTTAATAATTTATTTATAAAGACTACAATGAAATACATGTTTTATAAACATCGGGGGGTACGTGGAAACAGTGAATGGACAACATGCGCACTTAACCATCATCATAACAGTATATATATATATATATATATATATATATATATATATATATATATATATATATATATATATATATATATATATATATATATATATATATATATATATATATATATATATATATATATATATATATATATATATATATATATATATATATATATATATATATATATATATATATATATATATTAAATATACTATGATAACAAGAATAAACGTACAACCAATTAAACTGCATGCATTTATTATTTATGCATATACTGAGACCTACTCAATTACTTGGGTATTCGATGTACTATGTGCTTTGTGATTTGTATACTTGATCATCCTCGAGCTGTATTATACAGGTGAGTTCATAGCCTCGCATTTTAAATCTTTTTATGATTTTACTAACCCACGAGGGGGAGACATGCTATTAAATAATTGTAACTTGTTTGACAATATAACTATAATTTATTTTATAGAACGTAAACTGAACTTTAACCTGTTTTGATAATATGATTGATAATTCTTTTATAGAACGAAAATTGAACTGTTATCTTTAATTACATTTGCCTATTGTAGAAACTGTTAAATTATGGGAAATTACCCGAATGTTATAAATAGATCTATTTGGGATTGACCATCCCCATCTGGGTGAGTCATGCTCACTGTGCCTTGGCCGGGACAATAGATGTATACCATGTTGGAACTGGGTTTGGGTGTATTTTTGTAGGACACTACGTTCTCATCTGTTGAGGACTCTGGAAGGTTAAGCTTCAGTTTTGGAAATAGGAAGAAATGTAATTATTTGTAGTATATAGCTTTGTGCAATGATACTATCTGTGAGGTTTGCATTCCTAAACTTAATTTTATATTGTTTAGCACGTTAATGAATGGAACAATTGGACACTTTGAAGTTGAATTTATAATCAAATATTGAACAGCACTAGGTAGGACATTTAAAGTTCTAAACTCAGATTTTACCCAAAACTCTATGAATTCACCAACTTTATGTTGACTGTTTTAAGCATGTTTTTCTCAGGTAATTAAGCAAGATTAGCGAGATTATTTGAGCATGAACTGTGCATCATTTAGAAGCATAAAAATGACGGAGGATTTATCTTTTACTCGGATATTTATAACAAATGATATTTAACGATTTAAGCGATTGTACCAAGATAATGTTTATATCAATTGTATTTCAAAAATCATATAATTATGATCTGTGCATTGTAAGCTATTTTCTCATCGATCCACCACTGTGATACCCGCTTTATGGGGGTGTTACAAAAAATCAATTTAGATTTCCCACTGATTCAGTAAAATAAATGGATCTATTTAGATTTTTAGAGATTTAAAAATCTTCTTAGATTTTCTAACGATTCCTAGAGATTCTTGTTAGATTTCCAAATGTTTCCAAAGATTTTTATTTAAATTTCCATTTAAATATTTCCAAGGGTTTGTCATGTATTAGATTGTTCGTGGTTATAATGCATTGTTCAGGCCATCATACTTCAGAAGCCATTCTATAAACGTTTGAGGAGCGAGGGCACTTTAAATCGTAAACCCAACCACTCAAGTAAAACGTAATATCGAGATGGAACATCTTTAATATAAAGCTCCCTACTAACATGGCATGTTTATTTGTTTCATTAAATAACTTGAGTATTTTAATATTTCTATAATAAATATTAAATAGTCATAATACGTAAATACGTACAGAGTTATCATCTAATACCATCAACGATTATAAATGCATAGAATAATGAATGTGCACTTAAATCATATAGTTATGCATGCTCTCTATGATATATGCTCTCTAAATATGTCCCAAAAAAAATCCCCAAAATATTTTTGTAAAGTTATAGTCCATCTTTTAAATAAAAGAAAAATACTTTTATTCTTATTTTATTTAAAAATTTATCTGGTTCTCTATAACTAATGCTCTGATACCATTCTCTGTAACACCCCCATAAAGCGGGTATCATAGTGGTGGATCGATGAGCAAATAGCTTACAAGGCACAGATCATAATTATATGATTTTTGAAATATAATTTTTTGGGTAAAGGGGAATATAATTGATATAAACATTATCTTGGTACAAGCGTTCAAATCATTGAATATCATGTGTCATAAATATCCCAGTAAAAGATAAATCCCACGTCATTTTTATGCTCCTAAATGATGTTCAGTCCATGCTCAAATAATCTTGCTTAATTACCTGAGAAAAACATGCTTAAAACTGTCAACATAAAGTTGGTGAATTCATAGAGTTTTGGGTAAAATCATAGTTTAGAACTTTAAATATCCTACCTAGTGCTGTTCAATATTTGATTATAAAATCAAGTTCAAACTGTCCAATTATTCCATTCATTAATGTGCTAAACAATATAAAATTAAGTTTACGAATGCAAACCTTATAGATAGTATCATTGCACAAAACTATATACTACAAAATAATTACATTTCTTCCTATTATAGATGCAATGCATAAACACACGAAAAATAATAAAACCCTAAAAGCTCTCCTTTTCCTTCTCTTTGGCCGCGACACACAAACAACCCAGTGGCACAGTACACAAGCTCCCCCATTAAATTAACCTCCTCTAGCCGCCATTAAATTAACTTTTAAAATTCGTTTGTTATCCTGATCTCTTTTTTCTGTCTTTATAACGTTGTTGTTTTTGTGTTGCATTAACATCAATTTTATTCAGATCTGAAACGATTTCAGGGCATATACGTTTTTTAGGTTTTTTAATTCGGCCGTCTAGGGTTTCTATCAAGATCTGTTTAGCTGTGCCTGATTTTTTCTTCTGTTCATCATTATGAGAATTGATTAAGGTTTATGCGCGTTTATACGGGTTGATTGTGGGGGCTGGTTTTGCTGGTGACATTTTTTTCTAGGGTTTGGTGTTTTAGGTTTTGTTGTTATGGTCAAGGAGGGGATTGGTATTCCGATTGATATGGAGGGTCTAGCAGCACGAATGAAACGTTTGAAGGAGAGTGATCTTCGGCATATGGGGTTGAATAGTGGAGAAGAGGCGAGGGTGTTTCCTAACCCTAATACTACTGACCTACATGCTAAGGTTTCTATGCTGCCTTCCTCCAACGTTGTTGCCAGTGGGGATACAAGGGCTGTTACACAACCTGTTGTAATTGCTGATGAGGGTATTACGTTAGCAGCAACTCATGATCAGGAACATGATGTGCAGGCTGCTGTTAATGAGTATTCGAAGCCGAATATGCATTTGAAATCAGTAGGTGTAGGTATAAATGGAGGTACAAAATTGGCTAATGATGGATGCTCGCCAAGGCCAACTGATTTTTCTAGTTTATTTCATGTGTCCACACCATTTACCTCGAAGAAAATTATAAAGTTGTCACATATCACTGAATTTGAGGAAGTTTCGGGAGCGGATGTGGCTTTACCAAGAGTTGCGGCTGATGAGGTGAGGTCTCACTTCACAAATACTTTATATGGTTATTTTCTCGGGAAGCGTATTGCTTTCCCGTTGGTGCAGAAATATGTTATGAATACTTGGGCCAAATTTGGCATTGAAAAAGTGATTGTTCGTAACGGGTTCTATTTGTTTAAATTCAAAACTAAGGAGGGTATGGAGAAAGTGATTGAAAGTGGTCCATGGTTAATCAGGTTAGTCCCCATTATCCTTGATATTTGGAAGCCGAATACAAAACTGGTTAAAGAGGAAGTTACATCTATCCCGGTATGGATTAAACTCTATAATATACCTATTGTAGCTTACTCGGAAGTGGGGCTGAGTCATATTACATCAAAATTGGGCAAACCTATTATGTTGGATAGTTATACATGTGATATGTGTATTAATCCATGGGGTCGTAGTACATATGCCCGTGCTCTTATTGAGGTATCATCTGATCGAGTTCTCCTAGATTCGTTAGTGGTTGATATCCCTTTAGATGATGATGCTGGCTTTTCTATGGAGAAAATTGAGGTGGAGTATGAATGGCAACCTCCTCACTGTATGGAGTGTAAAATTTTTGGCCACTCGGGTGCTCAGTGTCCGAAATGTGTAAAACCGGTCCCTAAGACAACTGCAACACGTGTCGTCCAAGGAGGTCAAGGTGCGGATTTCGTTGAGGTGAGAAATAGGAAGAACAAAGGTAAACAAACTGAGCAAGAATGGAAACCCAAACCGGTTGCTGGTTTACGGCTTACAAAACCAAAAGTTTCTTATTATCGGCCACCGACAAAGACAAGTATGGAGAAAAAGAAGGTTACAAAATCTGATGTGTCTAATGTGGCATCTACTTCTAATTTGGTTGATGTTTTGAGCTCAATTGGTGAAGAAGATTATGTGGCTCCAGATCAGGGTCTAAAGAAAAACATTGGGGTGAAAGGTCCTTATACAAGCGGTTCAGGTTCATTTAGTGTTATAAATGAGTCTGATGATGATGAGGGTTTTGATCAAAATGATAGCTATGCTGATAAATATGACTTTAGTCTTAATAATAAGAATCGAAAATAGCTTCTTTAGTTGGTCATAAGATGGGAATGTCTATCTTATGTAGGTGTGTGTGTGTATTTAGCTGTTTGTGGCTTGTTTGTTGCCCATGTAACGGGTTGAGATAAGGCATTCACCCTTATCCTTTGTACTTCAACGTTTTTTTGGCGTAATATATCTTTTACCGGGGACAGTCCCCTTTACCCAAAAAAAAATTACATTTCTTCCTATTTCCAAAACTGAAGCTTAACCTTCCATAATCCTCAACAGATGAGAACGTAGCGTCCTACAAAAAGACACCCAAACCCAGTTCCAACATGGTATACATCTGTTGTCCCGGCCAAAGCACAGTGAGCATGACTCACCCAGATGAGGATGGTCAATCCCAAATAGATCTATTTATAACATTCGGGAAATTTCCCATAATATAACAGTTTCTACAATATGCAAATGTAATTAAAGATAACAGTTCAATTTGCGTTCTATTAAATAATTATCAATCATATTGTCAAAACAGGTTACAGTTCGATTTAAGTTCTATAAAATAAATTATAGTTATATTGTCAAACAAGTTACAGTTATTTAATAGCATGTCTCCCCCTCGTGAGATAGTAAAATCATAAAAGGATTTAAAATGCGAGGCTATGAACTCACCTGTATAATACAACTCCAGGATGATCAAGTATACAAATCACAAAGCACACAGTACAATACCTAAGTAATTGAGTATGTCTCAGTATATGCATAAATAATAAATGCATGCAGTTTAATTGGCCATACGTTTATTCTTGTTATCACAGTATATTTAATTATTTTTATCTATACTGTATGATGATAATTAAGTATGCATGTTGTCCATTCACTGTTTCCACGTACCCCCGATGTTTATAAAACGTGTATTACATTGTAGTCTTTCAAAATAAATTGTTAAATTTATTTTATAGTTTATAGTGTTCCAAGAATAATTAATAATAAATTATTATTAATTAAATCTTGATTTAAAACATGTCTCCCGTTGATAAAAATATAATATTTTTATTCTAAAACTATTAAAATAGTTCTTGTGTACCAATAGTGGCTAAGAAAAGCTAACAGTGGGTACTTTATTGGAAACATTGGCTACCTTATAAAAACAGTGGGAACAATCATGAAACAGTGGCTATGTTTAGGCTACCAGTGGTAACCTTAAAGCTACCAGTGGGAACTTTAAAGTTAACAGTGGTAAGTCTGTAGTATAACACTAACGGTGGTAAACATAAAGAGGTCAGATGGTAATACATAACTACCGGTGGTAATAATACACTATCGGGGGAAAAATATTACATGCAAGCTTACATTACAACATAGGCATACCCCTAACGTTACATGCTCGTAATCTAACATGCATTTGCCGTCATCATCAGTCTCAAACGCCCCCTTATCAGCAGCATGCATGTCATCAGCAATCCCAAACGCCCCCTTATCAGCAGCATGCATGTCATCAGCAATTCCAAACGCCCTCTTAAACCAGTCTGCAGTCCCAAACACACCCTAAACAGTAGATCTAGACACCCCCGATACTGCTGCTCTGATATTCAATCTAAACGCCATGCATGTTGTTCTAACAACAGATCCAAACAGCCCCTCTTCTTGCTGTTAACCGAATATCCAAACGCCCATCTTCCTGCTGCAAATCGCAGATCCAAACACCCCTTCCCTACTGCTAATCAACAGATCCAAACGCTCCCACTGCTGGTCTTTCCAGCAGATACAAACACCCCTCTTCGCTTCATAAACCCACAGCAATGGACCCACCATAACAGCCCCGTTATAGATCTAAAATACAGCAAGGTAAACGTCCCTTGGCTGTATATAGATCCGAGACAAACACTCCCTTTAATATGGATAGTGGCGACGGCTGTTGTTGGTTGAGATGGTGGTCGTGATGCCACGGCTGGTGGTGGCCACGAAAGTGGCTAGGAGCTATGAATAGCGGCGGTAGTGGCTGCAGATGATGGCCACGAATAGGGTGGCAGGGACGGGCTGTGATGATGATGATGACGGGTTTGTTGGTGGGTTTTGACTACGACTTTGGTTGGAGTGACAAGGTGGTGATGATGGCGTGGATAGGATGATGGCAGCAGCCAGTGGCTGCGAAGATGGTGTTGATGGTGTATGTGACGGCTGGTGGCAGATGGCCACAAGTAGTGGTGAACAGTGGCGGCGGGTGGTGGTAGATGGTGATGGTGGCGGCTGTGTGCTGACATAGGTGTGGTGGTTTACAAGGCACCACGATGGTGGTTGTGCACACCATAGATCTATGAAATCCATTGAGATAGGGTGGCGGCCAAAATTTATGGTGGCCGGAATTACTCACCGGAAAAGTGGCGGCTGCCACTTTTAGATTATGTGTGTGTGTGATATTTAGGGTTAGGGTTTGTAAATTAAGTGAAACCCTAGTTCTCCTTTATATACCCATTTCAAAGTTATAAAAACAAATTGCAGTTGAGGGGTTAAGGTTGCAATTATTCTGCAGGGGCTTATAGTGTAACATTTATTATACGTTTGTTAGTAAACGGTTCGGGACTCGTTCGTGGTTTATAAAACTTGATTCGTCTTACGATAATTACGCCATTGTTCTTAAAATGATTTCTCCGATAAAATGAAGTATTTATATGACTTATAAATATAATTAATATGTGCGTTCATTTAAATGATGATTATTTATCATTTATCGTTTTAATGAAATAAGTATCGTTTTAGTAAAAATACTTCTCATTCAATTTCACCGTACATTATTAAAATGAAATATTAAAGAATTTAACGAAACCGTTTTATCAAGTATCAACAATGAATAATAATTAAATTTTTAAACTGTCGGTACGTAGATTGTGCGACCTTTGTCTTGTTTTCAATTTCAATAATTTTTGTATTGCTTCAAAATAGGTTTTGAAGTATGCTTTATTATTATTTAATGAACGGAAAATCTCGGGTTTTACAGAACTGGACCTGATCGACATTATTTTCAAACTGGTTAATCACAGCGTAGCCGTCGCCGTATTGCACGAGTACCCTGCTAGTTTTTAAAAATAAAAAATTATTTTAAGACAACTCAAAATTTTTGAGTCAACAAAATTTTTGAGATGGAAGTAGTATTGTATACGTCTCCCAAATGAATAATGACTTTTAACATGTTAAGCTAAGCTTCTTAACAACACAATGAATCCGATTGAAAGATATTACACTTATTAACTCCTTGCAACGAGATTCTGTGTTCAGATCGAACACTATCCAAAATTTAATATTGTTTTTAGTTGTGAAATTGATCAGTTTTTAATTATATTCCAATTTTGTTACACCTTCGTACATCTTGACAATTGACTTGCTTTCTTACCCAAATATAGAAAGAGAAGTTCCAATTTTATGCATCGAAGACAAAGTGACGAGATGCCCACTTCACTTTCAGTGTTTGCATTCGGATGTCAGAATTTTACAAATTCCATTCTCCAATAATGGATTGATCAACTGAATTTCATATTAAATATAGAGAGAATTACACAAATCATTTCGGTTCTTTGTTAAATTCTACATTTTTGGTTTTTAAGTTATGTTTTCATCGGTATTCGTTTTCGTGGTTTCTTTCTTTTACATATCTAAGTAAACTATCTATATTTTAAATTAAATACTCAAAAAATAAAGGTATTTAGTCTTTTTCTTTTTCTTTTGCAAAGTGACATCGTTAGTCACATCTAACGTATGTTTTCATGGTTAGTCTTTTTTTCGAAAATTTATTTTTTTATTTCAAAAAAATAATTTGTTTCGAAAATTTATTTTTTTAAAGAAAACTTATATTTTGTATTAATTCTAAATTTTTGGGGATTTGAAAAATAAAAGTTTTTAAATATCTATAAAAATGTGTATAATTTTATATACTTATTTAAATTTATACAATAGTAACTTTTATACATTTTTTGTTTTCATTTATTAAAATATTTTTTTCAAAATTACGTTTTTATTTCAAAAAGTATTTTTTTCGAAAATATGTTTTTGTTTCAAAATAACTTTCCTAAACAATATCTTTTCGAAAACTTCTTTTTTGGAAAAAAAACATTCTATTTTTTTATAAATGTAAACTTTTTGGAGAAAAAAAACTAGAATGTTTTTCTACAAAAGAGAAATATTCGAAATAATATTGTTTAGGAAAAGAAATTTTTGAAAAAAAAAACATATTTTAAAAAAAATAAAAATTTGAAAAAAAAAACTTACTTTCAAAAAACTATTTTTAAGAAATAATTCGATACAATAAATGTATAAAATGTACCTACTATACAAATTTAAAGAAATATATAAAATAATATACTTTTTCATGATATAGATTTATTTCAAGAACATTTATTTTTTGAATATTTTCAAAAAAAAAAATCTCCAAAAAATTTAAAAGTAAAAAAAATAATAAAAAGTTAAAAAAAATGTTTTCCAAAAATTATTTTTTGTAAAAAAGAAATTTCGAAATAAAAACAAAATTTTCAAAAAGAAGACTAACGATAAAAACATACGTTAGATGGGACTAACAATATCATTTTACAAAAGAAAAAGAAAAAGTAAAGAAAAAATTTCATGTTTGGTCCCTATCGTTTACACCAAACATCAAGTCTGCTCCCTATTTCAAATTAAGTCCGCAGATCATCCCCGTCGTTTACATTTTGGATCAAGAATAGTCCCTATCTTGGATGGACGTTAGTTTTGACTGTTAACTTTTGGGCGTATGAGGGTATTTTCATCCTTTACTATTTTTTTATTAAATACAAACACCTTTATGTATCCATCCCCTCTTTTTACGCACACACTGTTACACTCACTTATATCTAACTCTCTCTCTCTCTCTAAACATTACCTTCACCAACATCAATAAAATCACAGCACCAAATTTCACATTCATCAAACCTCCCTTAGTGGGTTTTCTCTCTAAGTGGTTTTCCCAAAGTGGTCCCAAAGTGGCTATACTTTCTATACATTGTACACATCACCCATACCATAAATCCAGACTACCTTTTTCTATCAATAATTCAACACTAGATATCCTCAACGATCCACATTTCACCTTCGTTTAAATCAATATCTATATATATATATATATATATATATATATATATATATATATATATATATATATATATATATATATATATATATATATATATATATATATATATATATATATATATATATATATATATATATATATATATATATATATATATATATATATATATATATAGATATATATATATATATATATATATATATATATATATATATATATATATATATATATATATATATAATTTATCCTAAACCTTGATTCTATTAGCAAAATCATGTCACAAACCTATGAAATTGGACTGTCCAATCTTTCGATTAATGAAGCCAAGCATGAAATCGTGGATTTTGCAAATGAGGATACACACGTTGAACCACGTTTTACTCTTGTGGGCAAGGTCTATACAGACTGAGTTAACAATTTGACAATGGGTTATTAGTTACTGTGACCTCTTCTTATGTTGTGAAAGATTCTGTAGCCAGTTCGAAATTGAGGGGCTACTTGACCAGACCAACACCCAAGATACAGGATACGGAATGGCTGAAACCCGGTTTGATGACATAAACAATGCTGATGATGATTTGATGTTTAATCCCGATGAGTTACTTGAATCGAATTGCTGTTTCACAAGGTAAGCCCCATACAAGTACTCTAGTTGAGTTCTCATCAAAGTCAAAACCATCATGGCACTTGTTTAAGTATGGACCTGAAGAGATTATTGTGAACCCGTTTGGTGAGGTTTGAACCAGCCCAACCACATAAACCTTTTTTACCATTCATCGCTAGAATAATTAAAACTCCGACCACCTTTGCTTGAAAACCGCCTCCGGATTATCAACAAACATCACTACAAGCTCCGGTTTGTTTGTGCTTCATTGTAAACTGCAGATCTGAAAGTCCCTTAATATGACAATTGTTGAAACTATAACTCGTATAACCACGAAAACACAATGAAATTACTTTTCAAACGCGTAATGCTTTATTAACTGTTATAAACAAAGTATTACAAAGTGCTATGAATACATTCGTTGAATGACAATAAGAAATGAACCTTAGAACAAGTAAACTAGATTCGAGACTCAAGCAAGGGAACCAATGAGACGCTGGTAGACAGCTGAGGGCTCAGCGGTTCCAAAGTGAGAAATAACTTAGATAATTTATCCAAGCACAAGGGTTAGTTTAATTCTCTTTTCTCACTCCTATTTATAGTGATACGAGGTTGCTTCCTTAGTGGGAGTAGTTGATACGTGGTACGAGGTTGCTTGTATCAAACTTCTAGGGTTCTTAAGTGATCTCTGAGTATTGTCAACTCAGATATCCTTGAACACCAGCACATTCCTTCTACATCACATCTATCCATAATCGCTGGTGAGTATGACTTCAGATTGTCTTCGACTTCTCTGACGTTGTATTTGACTTGAATGTTCCTGGTGTGCCAGCTGAGGCTTTGCCTTCCATTGGTCTGGTCTCTGTCGCTGGTCCTCTCAACGATCAGTAACACTTAGTCTAATTTAAACAAATCTAGACTGTGCCATAGTTTAAACTTTCATTGGCCCAACAATCTCCCCCTATTTGTTTATAAATTATACTAAGTCTAAAATTATTGTAAGTGAGTACACAGCTTCTTCTTACACATAATTTAACAAACATACCTCAGAGTTTTATTAAACATAAAGAACCTAGTCTATTACAAGAACACCCAGTGGTGTAAACATAAACAAAAATAAAAGGTTCTTCAGTGATCGAGGCCTTGATCACAGATTCTCTAAGCTTCAACTTTGTCACTCCTAGACTTGATGACCAGCTTCACTTCAAACTCAAAATCATCAGCTAATTTGCAATTCCTTTGGATGCCCTGTTTGAGTATTATGAGTTGGATAGTTGATGCCAGATGTAGTTCATTCATCCGCTGAAAGCAATACTCACAATTACCATTCATGAAGACCATACCTGTCTCTGGTTCTGAGTATACTTGGCCCCTACTGGTTTAGTGATCTCTTTGGGCAGTACCAGGTTTCTATGCATCTCATCTACAACAATATTCTCAGTGACCAACTTTTCCACCAGAGACCCCATTTGGGTTTTCCTTTTTCTTTGTCCTTGAGAAGGTTGTTGTTGTGATAGTTGAGGAGGCAGAGGTACCTTCAGCTTCTTTGTAGTGTCTCTTACCCAATTCAGCTTAGCTTGAATGTTTTTCATCATTTAGGCAGCACCAGGCCTAGTCTTCTTTTGGGAAAGAGACAACATTTCTAACCATTCAGAGAGGCCCAGATCTCTGAGTTTAAAGTCATTGAAGACTTTGTAGTTGGTCAGTTGGTTTTCTCTGTATAGGATCATCATCACTCTTTTGTCTTTGTTAGTGTAACATGCATACTTGGTGATTTGACCGGGCTCTGCTCTTTGGTCCACTATCCTCTCATATTCCTTTTGAAGGTTGCTCCTTTTTACTTCAAGTTCTTTGAGCTTATTCAGCTGAGCTTCCTTAACAGCTGGAGAGAATAGTTTGTTCAGAGCTTCTTTGCTTTTGATTTCAGCAGCTCTGATGTCTGCTAACCTTTTTTGTTCCAAGATTTGAGCCTTTGCCTGCACTGGGGTTAGTGGTGGTTCATCAGCGCTCTTAAATTTGTTCAAGTCAGAGTGCTTGGCTGTGGATCCACCTTCTTATTGGAGAGAGTGAAAGGTTGTTTCAGGTACCTCAATGGCAATTCCTTTACCCTTGTCTTGTGCTACCTAAGCGATGGGTTTGAAGGATCTGATGGGTTTAGGTGTTGGGACACTTTTGAGGTAGCTGGTTGTTTGAGTGATTGCTCCCCCTTAGGTGGAGCAATGTCTGCTTCTTCTTCAGAGGTGAAGGTTGCTGAATTCTCCCCCTCAGGCATAGCACCGGCAGAAGCTGTGCCTGATCCAGGTTTAAGGAACTTAACAAATTCTTGATGAACAAATAGGCAAATTTCTTTGAGTTACGCCTGTAATAGCTTCTGAAGAAGGTGTCTGGAAGGCTCAGATGCCTTGGAAATAGCAGCAACATTTTCTTTCACAGCTATGGTGAGGACAGATGGTATGTATTACTGAAGACTCTGGTTTAGAACTTCTGGGAGGTGAGTTTGCAAGGCATTTCCCAGCAGTTGCGGAAGTAGTGCAGTCATAGAGGATTCCACAGATGAAGTTAGTGAAGTCTCTAGGGTGGTGTTGAGTTCCTCAGTAGCATGGGTGAGTGTTTTTAATTCAGAGAGGATGACATCATTTGTGACTTTAGGCTTGGTTTTACTGATGTCTCCCCTCTTGACCCAGAGATCCTCAGTGGCTAGTTCCTGAACATCTTTCATTCGAGGAACATGGACATGCTTGAGGTTTTGTAAATGTTCTAAGTGTTTCATCGCCCCCAGTTCTATGACATTTGGCAAAGTGGGGAAGGGAACTGGGGTTGGTGTACGGAGCCTCTGGTCCAATAGCTGCTTGGCAGCTAGTTCTTGAACATTTGTCATTGATGGGAAGGAGATGGGTTTTAATCTGATGTGAGTTGGTCATCATCAGCATCCATATCAGCATAGTCCGAAATGGTCAGGTCATCTTCAATAATGAAGACCTCATCCTCTGGCATGGAATCAATGTCTGACATGGCATCCAGATTAATGTGGGGGGCTTCAGCATTTTCATCACCAACAATGGAATATGCATCATCATTTTGCTGTTCTTCATGAAGATTTTGAGCATGTTATGACATTTGTTAGTAACCAATGTGAAAAAAATATGAAGTTATAGATCGCCATTCGCTGCCCCTAGGAAAGCTGGGTGTGATTATCCAGCCCCCCTAAGGATTTCTCCTTTGGACTCTTTTAAGTGTGAAACAGATATGTTGAAGGGTCGCCATTCGCTGCCCCTAGGATAGTTGGGTGTGATTATCCAGCTCCCCTATAAGGATTAATCCTTGGGACTCTTTTGATTTGTGATTATCCAGCTCCCCATAGGAAGACTGAGGGTGATTATTCAGTCCCCCCAAAAGAATAAATTCTTTGGAACTCTTTTATTTGTGACATATTTGAAGGTAATGGTCGCCTTTTATCGCTGGCCCTAGGAAGACTGAGGGTGATTATTAAGTCCCCCCAAAAGAATAAAATCTTTGGGACTCTTTTCATATGAGGGGACCCAAAGACCACGTGAGGTGCAGAGACTCTGGGTCAGGACCTATATCATGCTCAAGTTGTTATGCACAAGAGCACAATCCAGCGGGTGAAGGATCATCGGGGTGCGTTATGAGCACAAATGAATCATATCCTTGTGTTAAGACAGAGTGTATAGATAATCCTAAGAGTTCTAGGTGCTGACACAGACACTCTATGGGTTGAGGCAAACCCTAAGACTTCATCACTCTCTCCTACAGAATGTTGAGAGTGATTGTATGTGAACCTCCAAGAGAATAAAATAGCAAACTAGTACCTGAGAGATATCAGCGTTGAGAAGGTTCTTAGTCATCTCTGCTGACTGGGAGACGCTAGACTCAGGTTGTTTGTCAGCGGCAGGCTCTTCAGCCACATCCTCCAGAGAAGGGGATGGGTTCTTCTTGACCTTCTTTGTTTTGGAAGGATTAACAAAAGGGGTTTTAGAGGAAAGGGGGATGTCTTTCCTCTTCTTCTTCTTGTCCTTGGGCGCCTTGGGCTGAGAAGAGGACTGCACAGAGGTCTTGGACAGAGACTTGTCAGTTGGTCTTTCAGCATTCACCTCATTGTGAGAGATCAAGGGCTCTTCATCAGCAATGAGTAACCCAACAACCTACATCATGTGCCTGCTGAGAGGCACTTCATCCTCCAAGGGAGTCTTCAGTGAGGCTGCAGTGATGTGATAAGGAGAGAAGGATAGAAGCTCATCATTTGTGTAGGCTTCACCAAGCATATCTTCTATGAGAAGAGAGAGATATCTTGTGTAGCAGATGGTGGCCAGTCGATTCTTCTTCCCTTTGTTTTCCAGCTTAGCATTGAGGTCAGAGTAAAGTATGTGAGCGATCCCTATATCTTGCCCCTAGATTAAGCTGTAAGCAATTGCTTGCTGAGCACCATTAAGCTGATCATGTGACCCCTGGTTTCCTCCCAGACATTTCACAATGTACATCATTAGCGTCCTCCAGATGGGTGAAAAGTAATTCACTTTGATCAGTGATTTGTTCTGGAAACCTTGGGTGGTGAAAGGTTTATCATTGTTGTCATGAGGACGAAGGGTAGCCAGAGCCTTCTTTACTGTGGCGCTGGCAGGCACAGCGGACATGCCTTCATTGACTGGAAGTCCAATGACTTTGGCAAAAGTATGAAGATCAAAGGTGAGAGGTTGTGGATGTGTGGAAAGGTTGAAGGTGATGTGTGAAGAGGTTTGATC
Organism: Glebionis coronaria; assembly: GCA_025667525.1. Lineage (NCBI taxonomy): Eukaryota > Viridiplantae > Streptophyta > Magnoliopsida > Asterales > Asteraceae > Glebionis > Glebionis coronaria. Next base: position 342,157,063 of record CM046877.1, read on the forward strand.
AACTTCGGCGCTGTACCAGAACTCCTTCAAGTATTGGTGGTAGCATGTGGAAGGTACTCTGGTAATATCTTCAAAAATGGTGGAGTTCTTGAGGAAGGAGAACAAAGGATGGTAGAGGGAATTGCTGTGTTCCAAAAGAGCTACACAGTTATTTAGGGCAATCTCCATCAGTTATCACAAAATCTACGTTTGAGGCGGCCAAGACGGTGAAAGATGTGTTTGTTGATGAAGACGCCATTGTTGATGGAAGGAAGAAATGGAGGTTGTGAAGAAGATGAATAGTATGTGTGTGTGAAAGTAATGAGTAATGTGATGTTTGAAAAATGAGTCAAGGGTTTTGATAAAAGGTTTAGCCGTTTTTCAATTAAAGCATTTAATGCAAAAATTTACCTTTTAGGAAAAGTGGGACCCCTTGACTCTTCATGTGATTCTTCTGGGAAAGTTGTTGACAATAAAGGATAATTATTGAATTATATATGGGAATATATTAACTCCCATTGGAATGTAACTACCTCGTTACATTCAATTCTCTTAAATGCCCAGAGACAGAGATCATTTATTAGATTTGTTTACCGATATTGAGCATACCCAGCTCAACGACCAACCTAGTAAAATTTGGCTCAGCCAGAGGTTTGATGAATATATCAGCGAGCTGGTATTCAGTGGGTATAAAATGAAGCTCAATATCACCTTTTAAAATATGGTCTCTGATAAAGTGATACCTGATGTCAATATGCTTAGTTCTGGAATGAAGTACCGGATTATTGGAGATGGATATAGCACTTGTGTTGTCATAGAATATGGGAACCTTTTCATATGTGATCCCATAATCAGCCAACTGACTCTTCATCCAGAGAACTTGAGCACAGCAACCAGCGGCCGCTACATATTTAGCTTCAGCTGATGACATGGCCACTGAGTTTTGTTTCTTAGCACTCCAGCATAGTAACTTTCCTCCAAGGATTTGACAACTCCCAGAGGTGCTCTTTCTATCAAGACAGCACCCAGCGTAGTCAGAGTCTTAGTAGGCTTTGAGGTCGAAGCCTAATCCGTTTGGATACCAGAGACCCAGTGTGGGAGATCCTTTGAAGTACCTGAAAATTCTTTTGACAGCTACAAGGTGGGATTCCTTGGGGTTAGCTTGGTACCTAGCACAGAGACATGTGGCAAATTGTATGTTTGGTCTGCTTGTTGTGAGGTACATCAGTGACCCAATCATGCCTCTATATAAGGTCTCATTAACAGAGACCCCTGAGTCATCAGCTCCCAAGTTGTTGGGAGGAAGCATGGGGCATTTCACTGATGCACAATCAGACAGATCATACTTCTTGAGAAAATCCTTAACATATTTTTTCTTGACAAATGGAAATTCCTTTTGAATTTTGTTTAATTTGAAAACCCAAGAAAAAAGTTAATTCCCCCATCATGCTCATTTCATACTTTTTGGTCATAAGTTTGGCAAATGTTTTGCTCAAGGTAATATTGGTTGAACCAAAAATTATATCATCCACATAAATTTGTACTAAAATGACATCACCCTTGGACCTATAAGCGACCAGGGTTTGATCAATGGTACCTCTGACAAATTTATTTTCAAGTAAGAATTTTGATAGGGTTTCATACCAGGCTCTAGGCGCTTGTTTCAGCCGATAGAGTGCTTTGTGAAGTCTGCAGACGTGATCAGGATATTCACTGCCTTCAAACCCTGGGGGTTGATAGACATATACTTCCTCTGCAAGCTTACCATTTAGAAAAGCACTCTTCACGTCCGTCTGGTATACAGTAAACCCCATATAAGCTGCAAAGGCTAGGAAGATTCTGATAGATTCCAATCTGGCTACAGGTGCAAACGTTTCATCATAGTCAATACCCTCAGATTGATTGTACCCCAGCACCACAAGCCTAGCCTTGTTTTTAACAATCATGCCAGCTTCATCCCTCTTGTTTCTGTAGACCCATTTGGTTCTAACCACTTGTTTCCTAGCTGAAGCTTTTACAAGAGTCCACACCTTGTTCCTCTTGATCTGATTCAACTCATCTTGCATGGCAACAACCCACCCTTCATCTAGAAGCGCATCAACCACATTCTTGGGTTCATCTTCAGAGAGAAAATCAGCGAAAAGGCATTCATTCTGTAACACCCCATTTTGATAGATGGAATGTCACGCGTGATTATGGCGTGTCATCAAAGCATGCAAGGTAATATGTAATAAACATACATGACCATAGGGATAACCGGAATCAAACATCGGTTCCTAAACATAAGCCCAAAACATAATAAAGAAAATGAAACGAATGAAAGACTAAAAAAGCATAAGTATATGAAGGAAAGAGGAGAAGAAGTCTATGGCAGCTTCCATCCTATGCATGTCCTCCAAATGCTCGAGTCAGTCCTTGGGTACCTGCCGTTTGGGGACATGGAAAGGAAAGTAACGGCTGAGCAATACGCTCAGTGTACGGCTGTACAAATAAAGCATGAATAGTATAAGCATATAAGCATGAAACAGCGGAAGAAAATAAGTCCTGGATAACCCGGTTAAGTCTTAGTAAATCTGGTTTTATAGTTTGAAAAGCCTTATGTTTATCTTATAAAAACTGTTTAACATATTTTACCATTAGCCAATATAGGTCATGAAATAACAACGTGCATGAATACTTGGAGGGGTGACCTCATCATGCAAATTAGAGGGGCTGCCTCTAATTTAATATACTGGTTTTTAGGTAGGAGGGATCAGCTCCTTGTGAAGGATGCAAAGCACACACCACATTCACATTGAGTAATCTGCTAAAAAACATGTAACTAGGATGCACCCATACGCCCCACATGATAAATATAATAATATGGCCAAAAGCTGAAGGGACGCCACGAGCAATCACTCCGCGGTGGGGAACTCATAACACCAGTGCCTCTAGTGTTATGGTTATGGTACCTCCATAACTAGGTGAAACTGGTCATGCATGTATATGGCTTCACGTATTCTAAATTAAACATAAGCAATCAAACATATAAACTTATACTATGGGAAAACAGTTGGCTGCATACGGGGAATCCTAATAAGGAAAGAATGTCCATACTGAAAGGACGGGAATCCGTACCTTATGTCCAGTGAACGAAGAAGACGAACGGAAGAGAGTCCTACTTCGGTATCACTAATGCTACATAAATACATACGTGTATAAGTATTTGATTACTAAATACGTACTGGTTTCATATCATGTCTTAGCTTATTTTATATGTTCATGTCATGTTTTACTGTTTTAAGCTTTATACTATGTTTATCTTATATTCTGTCTATTCTGATTAAGTATTACTTATATTTCATGTATTATTATACTTGTTGTGTAATAATAAGTAACTTTCTAAAAATAGCAGGTTTCCCAAAATAGAAAGTTTCCAAAAATAGAAAGTTACCAAAAATAGAAAGTTTCCAAAAATAGAAAGTTTCCAAAAATAGAAAGTTTCCAAAAAATAGAAAGTTTCCAAAAATAGAATTACTGCTTAAAATAGACAAGTTTCTAAACATATAAAGTTTCCATAAATAGATTAGCTGCCTTAATTAACTAAGTTTCTAAAAATAGAAAGTTTCCATAAATAGATATAAGCTCGTTAAATAAGCTAATTATATAAGCTTAAGTGTTTTCTGATTATTATTTTAAGTCATGTAGTTATAAAGTATAGTTTATTAATTATTACATGTAAATTAAATAAACTATAGGTTAAAAGTATTTAATTAAATATATCATGATTTTAATTAAATAAAGGTAAAATACTTAGGTTAAACATGTATTATTAACTATTAATAATATAACCTAAGTCATGTTAATTAATTAATTATAGTCTTGGTTTTAAATAATTAATTAATTATAAAAATCTAATAAAATATAAATACTTAGGTTAAAATTCATGAACTAATAATTAAATTTATAACCTAAGTCATCTACATTAAATTAATCATGTCATGTTTTTATTAATTTAATTTAAGTCTAAAACATAAAAAATCATAAACCTTAAAAAAATGATTCAAGAACCAGACCCGTGACTAAAACCATGAACCGGACCCGTAACTAACACCATACCCCGACCAAGGTCAGGGTTCCCTTGCCCCTTGTTGTTGCCGTGACACCATCACCACCATACCGAGACCATATGGTCTCGGTGGTGTGTAATAAGCCAAGCCGAAACCCCCATAGGGCTCGGTTAGGCGTCGGCTAGGAACAAACACCCCTAAAACCCTTGTTTGATTTACCCCATGATCATTAACATGTTTAAAAATACTTGTTTTTAATTAGTCAATTAAAAACATCATGATTTTATGTGATTCATAAAATCAAAACATAAAAGAAAAGGTTTAAAAGGTTATACCGAATACGTGAATCAAATGATGATGAACACACACGAATCCTTGCAAAATTTACAAGATCAAAATCAACCCGAACACCCCTCTATGGTGTTTATAAGTGGCGTCCAAAAGGAAGACAATAGGAAGAACTAGGGTTTTCTTTGTTTTCTAATTTTTGTAAATATGAAACATGTTTTCCTCCTTTTTCCATGTTTAGTGAAAATAATGGGCTAGGCCCTTTTCTCTTCCTAATTTCGTGGTATATGGGGCCCACATGAGGTAACCCGAACATTTTCCGTGTCTAATTAATAAGTGTGTTCTCGTGTTCGTATTTTACGTGTTTTAATTAGTTATCGATCGTGACTTAATATATTTATTCGTGTTCGTAATAAACATATATACATACGTAATATTAGTTCGTGATTAATTTACTTTCATGATTTCATGTTCGTATGCTCGTGATTATAATTATTATTGGAATAATTATACGTTCCTGATTTCATGTTCGTATGCTCGTGATTATAATTATTATTGGAATACTTTTTTTTTTGGTAACCGTGATTTCCGACTCATTGGCCGACTAATCCACGGGGTTTGAGCCCACCGCCACACAGACTCAAACCAGGTAAAGCCCTCCCTTTTCAGGAGGTTGGCGTGGCCACTTCAAGGTTGTTTGCACCTAGTGGGAATAATTAGCGTGTGTTCATACGTAGTAAATACTTATCGTGTTATAACACGTACGTAATACTAATAATTCTTGTACGTGAAACGTAAACGTGCTATAAAAGGAAAGTTCTAATTATGTACGTACGATCTTAAGGGTACTATTCATGGTAAAAGCATGCGGGTTTTACAACTCTTCCCCCCTAAAAAGAATAATTCGGCCCCGAATTATAGATAACGTAAACTGAAAGAGAAACATACCTGAATCAAACTGAGAGGATATGTAAGATAAATGAACATGCAGGTGACATGGTAGAAGGAACGTGGAACGTGACATGTCTTGAAAGGACATGGAACGTGACGTGACCGAAAGGAAATATCTAATTGATAAGAGAAAAACAGATAAGAAGTCCGGATGAACTTCTCCGTTTCCAAGTGGCTTCCCTCTTGGAACGGTTCCTTCACAAGATCTTGACACAAATGATAAATCTTGGTCCTCCTGACCTTGACTTGAAATACGAAGAAGTTCTTGGTTATCAACGTAAGGTAGATCCCCTAAATTTGATCGAGGGAATAAGAATTAACGTGTAAGGGCAACTAAAACGTTATCGTGCAAAACACTCTAACTTAACAGATAATTAGCAATGATGCGCGAGACATAAAGAAAAGTAGTGCGTGAAAATTTTTGAACGTGATACGTGAAAAATTTTGAACGTAATACGTGGACAAATTTTGAACGTGATACGTGGATATATGGTGAGTGTCGTATGCGCAAACATATCCTGATCCATGATACGTGTAACATATCGTGACTGTGATATGAGGAACGTGGAATGAACATGACATGTGAAACATATCGTGAACATGGAATACGACGGCGGTATCGCCAAATGCCATAAGATGAGACGTAGAATGTGACGTGGAACGTCTGTCTGAGGATAGAGAGTTATACTAAACTTGAGTCTGGTCTCTCAAGTTCTTGCAAAACTTCCCAGAACAAAAATAAACGTAAGATCGTAAGCCAAGATACAATCATGAACGTGAATAGTTTCATGAACGTGAGCGTGAAAGCAAGTCGTGAAATTTAAACAAGAACGTGAACGTAAATAAGGAGCATATATGCGAACCTGTTTCTGGCCCGTTAGCTGACGGATTACCAAGTGATCGGATGAGCCTTGGCTGGAACATGTCCGATCAGTCTGTTGGTTTTGAAATCCTTGAGGATGTAAGGATTCCGAAGACTTGATCAATTGTTGGCAATAACCCAGATAGCATCATGCTTCTTCTGAGTTTGCGTTAATCTGGTAACCAAAATCCATGGAGATCTTGTCCCATTTCTGTTCACCATTTCTGATGATGGAAAGACATCCTAGTCTGTTGGTGTTCTATCATAACCTGTTGGTATGTCAGGTACTTAGATCTGAACGTAACTGTATCGTGCTTCGTAGAAACTTGATACATAGAAGTTTGCGAAATTCTGAGTCTTTGAATCTAGACATCTCCTAGCGTAGGATTTCCCAGAACACCTAATGTAGTGTAGGGTTCTCTCCTTTACGCATAAGCTGAGTCATGGTAAGATTAACCGTAGAAACCCATGTGATTCAGCGTGTCACTGTAATCAAACAAAATTGATATTGGAAAAAATTTCCAGGGTAAAATTTCTCTTGTCATAGAATTTGCAACATAGTGCAGATATGGTCTTCCTGTTCTTCTCTAGACTTAGAGGAAATCAGGTTATCCTCAATGAAAACGCTTATGAATTTGCTTATGAGTTCATGGAAACTCAATTTATTAAGTCCATAATGCTGTTGGAGCATTTATGAGACTAATACAGAATCATGAATTTAGCATGACCAAGTCGTGTACGAATAGCAGTCATGGACATGTCCTGCTCTTTCACTCGTCACTGTTGGCATCATGACCATGAATCCGATCTTGTAAAGTGCTTAACACCATACGGTTGATTGGACATGTCGTTAATACGTGGAGGAGAATAACGGTTATGAATGGTGATTTGTTTAAATCGACGGTAGTCGACACATAATCTCATGGTACCGTCCTTATCCTTGTAGGTTCTTCTGGAATGTATGGGAAGATTTTGGAATAATCAACTGGCTATGCGTAAAAGGACTTAAGTGGTCGTGTCTTACTGACAGCTAGGAAATTTTAGCAACAATGGCTAACAAGGCACATGCTTGTAAGCATAGATAATTGGGAGAATTTCATATATATATGTAATTTTATGTTTTAAATTGGATATATATGTAATTTTTTGGTGATGTTGGATATATATGTAATTTTGACTAAAAATAAGGATATATATGAAATTCTCCCTAGATAATTTGTACAGATTTTCCTAATGGAAAATCAAGCTGAATGTATTCAGGAGCCTGATCATTACTGTACATAATCATGAATCGTAGCATGGTGTGCTGTTCGTAGTCCATAATTAGGATAAAATTCACCTCGCATCTGTCTGAGGAAATGTGTTAGCAGCTTGGATCTTATCATTAGGCTTGAGAAAAACCTTCATATACATGGGGAATACGAATGGCGCCCTTCATGGTCATGAATCTATGAGATATGGGTACAAGAAATGAAAGTGTCATCGGGCAACGTGACAGTTCTCACTGATGCGTCGGTAATGGTACTGAAATTCTTGTGGCCTGATTAATGCATGGCACAACAAACTGTATATACTCTTGGAGGGTACCCTGAATTTCTTAGAAATGTTCCATAATTGGACGTGAGTCATTTGTCTTGACTCGTGTCTTGGGAAATGTAAGCATGACATGTGTCTTGACTGGTGTCTTGACATGTGTCTTCGGAAAGTATACGTGAGACATGTGTCTTGACTGATGTCTTGACATGTGTCTCGAGATATGAAACAAATAGAACCACAATATTAGGTTATTATGCCAGAATTTGCGGATCGGTTGAACTACTGATCAATTGTATGTCTGGTCACGTCCGCGGCCGGAGCCTCGGTTGCGATTTCTAGGATAGTTGTTGTCATAGTAGTGGTTACTATCGTCTTGTTTGTCAGTTCCATGACGGTCATTCTCATGATTGTGATTCATGCAACTATTCAGCTGAGTGGCCGGCTGGTACCGGTTTGCACTCATATGACTGAAACGACAACCGAATGACGTGTGACATGTAACTAAGAATTAGGGACAATGATTGATGGAAATCGTCTGATGGTAAATCATCTTCTTGTCCAATTGCTTTGCTCTAACGCCTTTGTCTTCGTCTTGTAGGATCTCCCGGTTGTGAACAGCATCCGCATCTCGTAGCGCCTCCAAATATCAGCAGCATCAACCTATAGTAACATCTCCAAGTTATGAGCGGCATCAGCAATCTTGTAGAATATCAGCAAGTGTACATATGCCTGAGATGATTCAGAATCGACTAGCGAATACTCGTGAAGTATTTCAAGTGAAATACACATGGATTTAGGTACGTGTAATACACATGGAATACGGTACATGGAGTACACATGGAATGCACATGATATGATCGGTATGGGATCGATCATTTGTCATGATTTAAGGAAAATATATCGGTTAAACGGTTAGAAAAACCATCATGATAACCTGGCAATATTAGCATAGATATCATTCTGGTTGTATAGGGAAACGTTAAAGTGTGGTTACACAAAATTCAACGATAATTTTTCTGAAAGCATGATTAATGAAAACCAACCATGACTATCATGAAAGCAAGATTCAATGAAATCCAAAAATTTCTTGCATGAAAGCATAAATAACAAAACACGCGTAAGACGTAATCAACATGAAGACAAAATTATCAAGAAGAAACATGAAACAATTTAACATGAAGGAGTGTATAACATATTCAGCATGAAACTGAAGTTAACCATGACAGTATGAAGACATTCTTGACATAACAGAAAACATAGTAACTTATGAGGGGACAAAAAAAATTATGCCAATAAATCATGAAAAAAATTTTATGCATGAAAAACAGTGCATGAATGCATGATGTGGTTTATAAAAACATTTATATGCGCGAGGGGACGCCTATGGGTCGGTCCCAAAACAAAAGACATGGCGAGGGGACGCCTATGGGTCGGTCCCAAAGTTAAAAGTTTCGATAAAAGCACATGCGACTAAATAGGGCCAGTCCTGTACCAACCATTACTTAGTCATAATCCCTGCAACAATGATACATGAAAAACATAAATAAATGAAACTCATCTGTCAAAACTTATCAGAAAAAATTTTATGTGACTAATTATGAACTACTGAGGTTCAGTCCACATAGTCACAGTTCACGAGGAACGTCATGCATGAAACCATGACACATAACTAAATATGAATGACGGTTGTCCATCCATATTAGTAAAACAATATCGATGAAAAACATCAAGGTTAAAACCTCAAGGTGCTGAAAACATCATGGTTAAAACAACAATGCGCTGAAAACATCAATACGTGGAATAACAAACATTGGCTTAGGAAGCTCCTGGTGACTACCCACTAGTCACATGTCGAGTTTTAGAGCCTACAGGTCGAAGCCTTGGCTCTGATTCCATAATTGTAACACCCTATTTTGATAGATGGAATGTCACACGTGATTATGGCGTGTCATCAAAGCATGCAAGGTAATATGTAATAAACATACATGACCATAGGGATAACCGGAATAAAACATCGGTTCCCAAACATAAGCCCAAAACATAATAAAGCAAATGAAATGAATGAAAGACTAAACAAGCATAAGTATATAAAGGAAAGAGGAGAAGAAGTCTATGACAACTTCCATCCTATGCATGTCCTCCAAATGCTCGAGTCAGGCCTTGGGTACTTGCCGTTTTGGGACATGGAAAGGAAAGTAACGGCTGAACAATACGCTCAGTGCACAGATGTACAAATAAAGCATGAATAGTATAAGCATATAAGCATGAAACAACGGAAGAAACTAAGTCCTGGATAACCCGATTAAGTCTTAGTAAAACTGGTTTTATAGTTTGAAAAGCCTTATGTTTATCTTATAAAAACTGTTTAACATATTTTACCATTAGCCAATATAGGTCATGAAATAACAACGTGCATGAATACTTGGAGGGTTGTGATACTTGCGTTTTTGTATGGGGTTCAGATTTAATTCTCGGAATCTCCTCGAATTGATCACAACTCAAAGTGGAATGATTGTTCTTGGTGACAAATAGGGGGTTTGGTTTTCTATTCTACTAAAAAGGAGAATGCGTGAAGTAACTAAAAGGTAAACTAGAAGCAGTTAATCAATAAAAAATAAAACTTGAATTAAAATTTAAGTAAAACAGTAACTTGAAAATAACCTTAAAAATGCTTCATTCGGAATACTGATCATGCTGAATAAATGCTATCCGGAATAATAGTCTACCCGGAATAAATGCTACTCGGAATAAAGATTGCTACTCGGAATAAAGATGGCTATTCGGAATAAAAGCTCCATACGGAATATTCTTTGATGCGGAATAATAAGGCTATCCGGAATAATAAGGCTATCTGGAATAATAAGGCTATGCGGAATAATTGACTACTCGGAATACCTGAGTTACTCGGAATAAATGATCCTATGCGGAATAAAAAAGCTATCCGGAATATTAAGGCTATGCGGAATAATTGACTACTCGGAATATTTAGGCTACTCGGAATAACTAGGCAATCCGGAATATTATGGCTATGAGGAATAAAAGGCTTATTCGGAATATATAAAATATTCCGAATAAAGGAAACTGATAAGTGCTATTCGGAATAACTGGGAATGAAGAACAGAAGACAGAAACTTAAAACAGGGAATCACGAATTTATCAAAAATGGACCAAGTTTTTAACCAAATCTTAAACAAAACTAATAACAAATCATCTACTAACCATAAACATCAAATCCCAATCATAAAAACACTAAACCCATTAACTTTAGAAGATCAAAATCAACCAAACAAGAACTTTAAAACTTTGAATAAAAAGAGAAGATGAACAAGACGAATGAAAAGATTGTATTGATGATTAAGGTTTAAACAATCAAAAGAAAGGATTAAAACTACAAGATTTGTGAACAAACAAGAATCAAAATCACCAAACACCCTAATGGTGTTGGTGATACCTACGAACAGGAAGGAAAGAAAAGGGAAAAACAAAAACTAAAAACTAAAAACTCACTAAAAAGTGTGAAGGGAATCATTTATATAGGTCTTCCATTTGGTTGGTGAGTGGGCTTTCCCCCTTTCTTCTTGTCTTCTCGTCTTTTCAGAAAAGTTGACGTTTTCGATTCTGATTCGGGATTTGTTGACGATTAAATTCAACTCGTCTTTTATTTTCTTCGTTTAATAGACTTGAGTTTCTTCGACATATGAAAATCTTCCATCTTTGGTCCTTTTCTTCGATAAATCTTCAAATAGGCCCATTGACTTCAAATCTTTTGCATCTCTTGGACAATAGACTTCATATTCATCCCATGTTTTCTTCAATATTCATCCGGTTGACTCTGAAAACACAATAAACACAAAAACCACGCATAATTCCAAACAAATGATATTAAACACGCGTTTTGGTCTTGTTTTAGTAAGAAATAAGTGGTAAAAGGATGGGTGTTTTCACACCTATCAAATTCCCTACACTTGACCATTGCCATGCCCTCATGCAATGCTTAGTGATAAAGAAAATTTACATTTTTCTCATAATCAATCAACCTTGGCCTTATTAACATACTACTAAACAAAAATTAAAGTGCTAAGAGAAATTAAAACTTTAAAGGAAACAAAAGGATAGAAAACCATTTTCACTTGAAAATAGCTACATGGAAATAACTTGCAAAGAGATCAAGGACTTACATTAGGGCTTTGGTGCTGCAAAGATTTATCACCCTCAAGTTTCACGTTCCCCAAACTAAGCTTAAAAACGAGATCATTGTTATTATAAGTTAGAAAATCAAACACTTACACACATGGCTTAATTAAATGCTTAAACTCCCTTATTCCTAGAGGTATCTCTTATATTTTATTTTTTGTCTTAGAATGATCATGAAGATGCATTTTTGGACTTATTTCGATAGTTTATTTAGGCTGAAAGCAAAGTAGGATGATTTGATCAATAGTTAGCTACAGGACAAAATCTCTTAAAACTGCTTCTCGGGATATCAAAAAGTTCATATCTTGGCATAACTCGGTTCACGATTTGAGACCTTTCTCGGGCCGATATTTGGCATGTACTTCATACTTCATATCTTGAGAAATGTTCTTGAGATAATGGTCTTCTCTTCGTAATAGAGTTTCTTCACTTAGAGACTTTTGATGGGTACTCCAACTTTGTTGACCACGACTTCATGATTATTTCTTCAATCTCTAATTGGGATTTCGAGATACAACGATCCGCCTCCTTTTCGGACTTGGATCTATTTATCCTCATACCTTGTTAGGGTCTTTTCGGATAGACTTCTCCATGATCTTTATGGGAGTTGATTGCTTTTCCTCGTGAGTCTTGATCGTTCATATTGATTTTGGGAACAATGCTTTTCACATCACCTTGGATCTTTAGCAATAAGATTGAATCCTCATGCCTTGTTAGGGCCTTTTCGGACTCGCCAATCTTCGCGCCCCGCTTCATAAGTTATGCCTTGGCTATGAACTCTTATCATTACCGAGCAACTTTTAAACGATCCTGGGCTAGAAGCTAAGTAACTTTTCAAATCGTACGACCTTACTTATTGCAGATAATTTATTAGCAAGTGATGGGAGGATAGGCAAATAATTACACCAAGTGAGCTTGTGCAAGAATGTCGACTTATAATTGACTCTATCATTTCTCGTTCTCCACAATTTAAAATCTCAAGTAATGAGACTCGTGGATGCTTAGCCTAATAAACCAATTAAGGTCTACATGGTTAAGGATACTATCTAGAATAAACTTGGATAAGTCTATTCGGGTTGAGTCAAAATAATCGCAACGGGCCTAATATGTCAAAGATTTCAAAACTAGCTACACCACTTATTAATATTTTTGACTTTATTGCGGGATATATACATATGAAAGCAATGATAAAAATTTAAAAATCACGACTAAATGGCCAAAGTTAATAAAAAAATTTAAAAAATATTGAAAAAGATGATTTTCCGGTTAAATGAAGGCATTTTCATGGAAAAGTCTACTTAAAACTTCGATAGAAGTCCCCCCTACACTTAAGATAAACATTGTCCTCAATGTTTAAGCATGTGGGAAAAGTCTCCCATACACTTAGGACATTGTGCACGCTGGTTAACTCAAGTTAAGGAAGAGACGACTAACGTGATCAATTTCAAATGTGAGTATGAAGAAAATTGAATCACGATAGTTGAGAGATAGAACCGGATTTCGGATAACACGGGAGCACGGTTCTTCAAAGGTTCCAAAAGTGCATTCATCCCTGTAATCACATCACCACACAAACAAAAACAACCTATAGAGGTCCCCCTACACTTAGGAGGTTAAAACGGAAAAGGATAGATACTCGGGCTGCCTCCCGAGGAGCGCTTGTTTTTGATAACCGAGTCACGAGCCTGACTCGACCCAAAATTAGTTCATGGGAAACGTGGTGAGGGATGGAATCATCTCATGAGAGATGTCCTCACCAAATTACAACTTCACTCGTTGGCCATTCACCTTAAAATTAGGTCCATTAGGATGAGCGAGCTCGAGAGTACCATATGGAAAAATTTGGGCAATGGTGAATGGGCCGGACCAACGAGATTTCAGCTTGCCCGAAAAGATTTTTAACCGAGAGTTAAAGAGTAAAACTTTGTCTCCAACTTGGAACTCTCGGTTTTTAATCTTAGAGTCGTGAATGAGCTTAGTCTTCTCCTTATAGATCAAAGAATTTTCATAAGCCTCATTCCAGAGTTCATTCAGTTCGTTGAGTTGGATCTTGCGTAGGTCACCGGCTTTGTTGATATCGAAATTAGCCCACTTCAAGGCCCAGTAAGCCTTGTGCTCCAACTCAATGGGGAGGTGACATGATTTCCCGTACACGAGACGTTATGGTGTACAACCAATTGGAGTCTTGTATGCGGTACGGAAAGCCCACAAAGCATCATCAAGTTTATCAGCCCATGAGACACAATGCTCTCCCACGGTTCTTTCAAGAATTCGCTTTAATCCTCGGTTAGAGATTTCAGCCTGGCCATTAGTTTGTGGGTGGTAAGCGGTGGAAAGACGATGATTTACACCATACTTAGCCATGACTCTTGCGAATTGGTCATTGCAAAAATGAGTCCCGCGATCACTAATAATGGCACGAGGCACACCGAATCTAGCGAATAGCGATTTCAAAAAGTTACAAACCACCCTTGCGTCATTAGTGGGTAAAGCTTTGGCTTCAACCCACTTAGAAACGTAGTCAACGGCAACAAGGATGTATTTGTTTCCTTTAGATGAAGGGAATGGCCCCATAAAGTAGATACCCCAAACATCAAAGATTTCACACTCTTGTATGAAATTTTGAGGCATCTCATCTTTATGAGTAATCTTGCCTTGTTTTTGGCAAGCATCACAACGTTTAACCATCTCGTGAGCATCACGATAAATGGTGGGCCAATAAAATCCCGAGTCAAACACTTTTTTGGCGGTGTAGTTGGGACCAAAGTGACCACCGGTGGGTCCTTTGTGGCAAGCGCCAAGGATTTCTAAAGCTGCCGGTCCATCAACACATCGGCGAATAATTAAATCAGCACATTGTTTGAATAGATACGGGTCATCCCAAAAGTAAGTCTTAATGTCTTTGAAGAACTTCTTCTTTTGTTGGGATGTTAACCCGTCAACGAGAATTCCACCCGCCAAGTAGTTTGCAATGTCCGCAAACCACGGGGTTTCATCAGAAGTCGAGTTGATAGACATTAAGGTCTCTAGGGGAAAAGAGTCATTGATCTCTTTGTTCGGATGATACCCTTGGTAAGGATCCTCAAGTCTACTGAGATGATCCGCGGCTAGGTTTTCAGCTCCCTTTTTATCACGAATTTCGATTTTAAATTCTTGAAGTAGCAAAACCCAACGAAGAAGTCTTGGTTTGGAATCTTGCTTAGTCAACAAGTACTTCAACGCGGAATGATCGGTATAAACGATTGTGGTGGAAAGGACAAGATAGGGGCGGAACTTTTCAAAGGCATAGACAACAGCTAAAAGCTCTTTTTCGGTTGTCGTGTAATGCAATTGAGCCCCTGTCATAGTCTTGCTAGCGTAATGGATCGGTTGGAAGTGTTTGTTCACTCTTTGGCCCAGAACCGCACCAATAGTGAAGTCGCTAGCATCGCACATCAACTTAAAGGGAAGCTCCCAATTAGGGGTAACTAAGACGGGTGCCTTAGTTAGCTTATCCTTAAGCGAGTTGAAGGCTTCAGGACACTCGTTGGAAAAGATAAAAGGAGTATCTTTTTCCAAGAGGTGGGTCATCGGGCGAGCGATTTTAGAAAAATCTTTGATGAAACGACGGTAGAAGCCCGCATGACCAAGGAAACTTCTCACACCCTTCACGGTTGAAGGTGGAGGCAACTTAGAAATAACATCGACTTTAGCACGGTCCACTTCAAGACAGGCTTTGGAGATCTTGTGTCCTAGGACGATGCCCTCTTTTACCATGAAATGGCATTTTTCCCAATTAAGAACAAGGCGAGTGTCTTCACACCGCTGAAGCATACGTTCTAAATTGGCAAGGCAAGCAGAGAAAGAATCGCCATAAACCGATAAATCATCCATGAATACTTCCATAGTGTCTTCCACCATGTCATGGAAGATAGCCATCATACACCTTTGGAACGTCCCAAGAGCATTGCATAAACCAAAAGGCATGCGTTTGTAAGCAAATGTTCCATAGGGACAAGTGAATGTGGTCTTTTCTTGGTCTTTGGGATCGATGGGAATTTGAAAGTACCCGGAGAAGCCGTCTAAGAAGCAGTAATAGTCATTACCAGCTAGACGCTCGAGCATTTGATCCATGAAAGGAAGAGGAAAGTGGTCTTTTCTCGTGGCATCATTGAGCTTGCGATAATCGATGCAAACTCTCCACCCAGTAACGAGACGAGTGGGAATCAACTCATTGTGTTCATTGGGAACAACGGTTATTCCGCCCTTCTTGGGCACACAATGGACGGGACTTACCCATGGCGAATCCGAGATAGGGTAAATCAAGTCGGCATCAAGAAGTTTAATAACTTCTTGTTTGATGACGTCGTGAATGCGAGGATTAACCCTTCTTTGGCTCTGGATTGCGGGTTTAAAGTCATCTTCCATGAGAATCTTGTGAGTACAAAAGTTCGAATCAATTTCGCGGATATCGGAAATTTTCCAAGCAATTACCTTCTTATGATCTTTAAGCACGGCGATGAGGCGAGATTTCTTATCTTCTTTCAAGTCCTTCGCGATGATGACGAGCGACTTCTTCTTATCTTCAAGGAACACGTACTCGAGATGGGGCGGCAACTCCTTAAGTTCTAAATCCGGAGGCGTTTTCAAAGTCGGAGCATCGATAACAATAACTTTGGGAGATGGTAGATAAATATAGTCCTCTTTGAGAAGGTTCTCAATGAGACGCATGTCTTCATCCCAATCGGTGGGAGAATCGTCATTTTCTAAGTTCACATCTCCCATGGTGGCTTCCAAATTTTTCCAAAGGAAATCGCTTTCTCCAAATAGAGATAGTGATGAATCAATAGAGAAAACGGTCTCAACATTGGGAGGAGAGGTAGGAATACTTTTACAGGCATCTTTGAAGTGTTCTTCACAAGCCTCATCAAGAACGTCAATACAATTAACACTCTCGTATGAATAAGGCTGTTTAGAAAGCTTTCCCATGTTGAAGACAATTTTATCGTCAACCACTCTCATGATAAGCTCACCTGCTTCAACATCGATGAGAGTGCGACCGGTCCTCAAAAATGGACGACCAACGATCAATGGCACACGAGGGTCCATGTCGTAGTCAACGAAATCGGCAGGAAAAGTGAATTTGTCGACTCCTACAAAGACGTCTTCGGCTATCCCCAGTGGATAAGCAACCGTACGGTTAGCTAATTCCAAAGTCATTTTGGTGGGGACTAGCTCAGGGAGAGATAATTGCTTCCAAACGCTTAGAGGTATTAGATTAATACTGGCACCTAGATCGGCTAGGGCCATGCAATTCTCTACTCCCGGGAAGTTGCAAGGGATTAAGAAACTGTAACACCCCCAAATTTATACAACTCAATACAGCGGAAGACTAGTTGGTGTTACGGGATAGCACATTACTCACATCCTAGACAACGCATAAAAATCGCTTCGTTTAATAATAAAAGCCTTTCCATTCATAAACATCAAAGTTACATCGGTCCCAAGTCATTATATTTCATACAAAGCTTTACAAATTGTTGAATGGAAAATATAGTTTAGGTGCGGGCCATGAATTCTTGTTGTCTTCCCGAGAATTACCTTCAAGTACCTGAGATAAAACATGTTAAAAGAAAAGGGTCAGCGATAACGCCGAGTGAATTCATAGAGTTTAATAAATTCCATCAATATAATATCAGTATAAAAGTATTACTGAGAATCATTTTGTACAAATCATTTTTGATAGGCCATAAAATAGCCAAAGTCGTTTTATACAACTCCTTATCGAAAATCATAATATAGGCATTTGCCTTAAAAATCATTATACGAATCATTGTCGTTAAAAACACCATACAATACGTTTTGCAACGTTGTATAGATCAAATAAAAACCGTTATATGAATATGGTTATATAAAACCAAAACACGAACATAATATCAGTAGTATGACCCTGTATTGCTAGTCAAGCAATACATCGTAATTCGAAGCGTCTAATAGTATTTCGGTGATTTGGATTATTATAAGCCGCATGACATTGTTACCTTACTAAACCAACAACGGGTAGCTAACCCGATACCAATTTTTGCCCATCTAAAGTAGCGTGTCGTCACAAAGGTCACGCTATGGAAATCTTCTCATACATTAATTCGCTTACCAATCAATGTGGCACGACGGGGATCAACCGTCAAGGCGCGAACTGGGGTGATCGTCCCCAAATAGTACTATTAAATGCATAAGCGTCTACCAACTCCCGGTAGTTCACAATTCATGCTAATGGGACTTTTAGTGACATAACCTAACTTTAATAATCCATTTAATTTCATCTATCGGGTCCATTAATCATTTATCGGGTCATACAATCGGGTCATTCAATCATTCGGGTCCAAAATCAATAAACAAACAATCGAGACAAATGGTGTCCAAACTTTTATAAAAACTAAAATGTTATCTCCCTCGCGGGTTTATAAAGCATTTATAAAACATTTAAAAGAGTGCGAGGCTATGAACTCACGTTGATGTGGGAAGGCGGGTTATCGGCAATTCGGATGTACGGTACGCGCTTCAATCACGGAAACCTAGACAAATAATACTTGTCTTAGACTCTTGTCCAATGACTTTATAAAAATAACAATTATGTATACATATGATGATTATATATATATATGATGATCAAGTGGGTTTACATATCCTCATTTACTCATTTTTGCGTTATGTGACGATAACTTTTATACTAGTTTTCTCGTTTTATCTATTTACGTGTTTTAGGTCCAATAAGCCTATTATAAGTTCTTAACTTGTATTAATCCTTGTTATACTTATATTATCAGTATCTATGCTTTACAAGTTGGGCCTAAATGGGTTAAGCCCAATAGATTCTTTTTACAAGTTTTTATCCTATTTAGTCCATTTATTAGTCCAATATGTTTATTTAACTCGTTAAGGTCCGTATGTCCTATAGTTCGGGTTTTTATCGGTTTTTACTTGTTATACATGTCTATATATCAGTATATAAGTTTTATAAAGTTTTCATTAGACGGGTCCAACCATCTAAGTTTTATTTAACAAAAACGTTAATTTTACGGCGATAGCCGAAAAAGTCGTAAAAATCAAGTTTATAGTTTTATAACTTATAAAACTTAACATGTTACCATTTTTATAAAATGTCCACTTATTTAACCTTTTACATACTTATATAAATAAAATCCATAAGTTAATGGGTTTTTATTTTACATTTTATACTATTAATTTTGAGTGCTTATATAATTGTATTATTCTTTAATTTCCAAAAATCTGATTTTTATCTTCACTTTCACCAAAACTACCATATCTTGAGTTCTATATGGAGATAGAAGCTCAAATTGTTATCACATAAACTACATGATATGTGCTACATTTAACTCTTCTATAGCTACTGTTGAATCATCTTCTAAATATTTTCTAAAAATCGTCCAAAACAGTAACCTCAGATTTATACCCTAAACTTGTTTTGATCATATCTCACTCATTATTTTGATTCCATTGCATGGCCAACTCTCACATGTGTACAAGACCCATAGCTTACTGTAAATGGATTCTACTTCATCATTTTATCAGTTTACCATATGGTTCTTTACTGTTTTTATACAGCCTATTATTTACACAAGATTTACCCATTTTTACTTATAGTTTTTCATCTTTTTATCCATGATTATCAACAACAAATCCCCACATAACATTTTTATCATCATATAATCATCATAAATATATACAATAGGAAATAAAATACATGTTTACATAATCAAAATAACAAGAAGATGAGGAGGACAATCTTTATACCACCATGATGATGTAGGTTGATCAAAACATGGATTTTTGATGGAGAAACTTGTGGATAATCATGACCATCTTCAAGACCACCATGCTTCATGAACTCCTTGTGGAAAATCAGCCCTAAGACACCATGAAAACTCCTCCATGGATGTTATAATCACCACCATTCAAGAGAGCTTCAAAAGGTCTTCAACTTTGGTGTAAATAACATAGGATTTTGTGGTTAAAAATCATATGATGGTGGTGTTTTGGACGAGAAATGGACGGCAAGAATGGGGGAGGAAGAGAGAGTTTTGAGTAGATTTGCATGTTGCAAATGAGAAGTGGTAATGGTTTGATGGTTTTGTGAAGTAAGTAGCTTCATATTGAAGCTAAAGACATGTGTAAACACTTAGCTACCAATTTGACACATATAGTGTTGTGGTGGCAATGCTAAACCGTCCCATATTGCTAGTGGGGTGGGACAATGTATTTTATCCCATCTCACTAGTTTACGGGTATTCCTCGATTCTAGTTTCCTCGATTTGCGTGCCATCGGGTCGTTTTACGAAAAACGTTTTTATAAATTATGAATCAACGTCACAAAACGAATCCAATAAAAATTGTCTCATCAAAAATGGAGTTCAAAAACGTAAATACGAAATCCTAAGGTTTCCGGTTTAGTCGTAAAGGACGTTAAAATAAAATCGTAAGTCCTAAACTCTTCTCGTAAATTTGTGAGTTTATGAACCAACACAAATTTAAAACTCCAAAATAATATTCACGGATAAATTTATTTTCTGAAATGTTAGACTGCCACCCAAGACGGTGTATGTAAACGTAAGCACGTAACGTTGAATCCTCCGGTTTAGACGTAGTCGATGCTACTCCAAGACGTAAATCCAAATTTCTTCCCAAAAATAAGTGAGTTCATATTGTAACATTAAAATAATGTTTTTAAATAATATTCGAGAATAAAATATCAACCATAAATTGACGGATTGTCACAGCATTTACCCCTAAACAGGATCTTTGTCCTCAAAGATCATCTTACCTTACTACTCGCTTCTTATAGAGTTAAAGCCATGTGGGTATTTCCTCCACATTCGGTCTTTTCTCACAAGTGCAATCCATTATAATACGCGAGTTTCGTCAAACATAACTACGGGAATAAGATCAGGCTTAATGTTGACTTACTTTCTCTATCCATGATGTTCACGGGTTTCTGATGAATGCAACTTTTCGCCGATCTAAGCTCTACTAAGAAACGATCAGATTCTCACTTGATAGATATTCCATCAAGTTCGATTTACGAAACATAATTCACGCAGTTCTTGAAGTCCTAGGGTAGATCCAGCTTGTATGCCTTTCAATCCCAACTTTTACATCATCTCAATGGTCCCATACAATCGGGGACTTATATCCCATGATTTGTCAGATCATGAATTTATTTTTTTCCAAGGTTAAAAATTGTGGCATAACTTCGCTACCCATTTGGCACTTCAAGATCTACATTTCATATTCACATAACCTCTTGCCCACTACCGGCTGTCAATAATCAAATCCTAATTTTAACAATCAATTCAGATCTCGCGGGTCGGGCATTTTGTAAGGTTAGGTTCGCCATCATAGGAAACCTTAAACCTAAAAGACATGTCCAACTCACAATGGGTGTATGTCGGGTGTCTTTATCTCAACTCCTGCTTACAGACGCTCTAATATTTAGATCCTAACAAGATTCGATCTCGATCCTAATTCGATGATTATCAATGATAATCCTTCCAAAGGAAAACGATTATACGGTTCATTACCAAAGGTCAATCATTCAAACATAAAACAACACTTATATTACTTTGTATCGTTACTTTACCTCGTCCCTTCGATTGGGGTGGTACATAGTACTCTCATCAAGGTTCGTTCTCAATGATTTCTGAGCAAATCTCTAGAAATTCGATGCGAAGCGAGGATCTTGATTTAGATGTTCGATACAGGCACACTATGTTTACATAACTCTTTTGCATTTATCATTAACGAGAATGATATTAGCAGATTTGGTCAGTCTGTCGACGATGACCCAAATCGAATTAAATTCATATGATGACCTTTGCAATAGCTAGACGTTTACTAATGTATGAGGCGATGTCTGCCTTCATAATTGCCATCAGTACAACTTCTTCAAACAAAGATACTTTTAGTCATAAATGACATAAATAGAATACTCATACTTACAAAGTTCCAATATAACTATATCTCACAATCCTTCATATTTAGGCAACCATAAGTGGTCTTTAAAACATTTAATGCTATCGGCTTCTCAATTTTAATGGTTCACATTATCCGCGAACCCCCTTTTTTTTTTTTTTTTTTTAACTATATTATCCCTTTTATAAGCATCGGTTATATTTTAAATTGTTCGGCAATTTATATTGCACCTTCATTATTAAGAAATATATCTTAATGGAATCTTTATACTTTCTATATATTATGTCGGTATCTATATTCACTTCTCATGATGATATAATTATCATGTCCACATTTCACTTAGATATTCTTTCTATATTATGCGTCAGTAATTATGTTCACTTTTCTTCATATTTTCTAAGTTTCAGTTTCGTCTCATCTATCATTTTTATCAGTTTTTCTCAATCCGGCGTCTAAAGCGTCGATAATTATCATAATTAATTAAATAATTATTAGTTAATTTTTATGAAGCGTAAACGTAAAAGTTTTAAATTTCTTAGTTCGGCCAATTATATAAAATGTTCAAAATAAATTTGAGTTTAATTAACAAGATTTTCGTTGATTTATCGAAAATAATTAATAAGATTCGTAAATGTTCGAAAAACCTTTGTTTATACTTTGGTCAAAGTTTTCTTATTTGAAAAGCAAAAATTGTCGTTTTAAGTTTTCAGGTTATGGTATAAATGGTTTTACTCAATCCTTCTTAAGTTATCTTGAGGTATACACAAACATTTACCCCTAAACAGAAGTTTAGTTAAATGGTTTGTGTATAAGGGAATAATCCCTTAAAATCCTTTGTTAAAACATTTGTCAAAATATATTTCCATTTCTTCTTGGTAAAATCCAAAGTCTTAAAAGGGCTCTTAATTTTTGAAGAGTCAATTTATATTCCATTATCCTTTTAATCACATAGTCAAATCATGTAAAGTTATAAGTCTTTAATCACGTGTTAATTATTCAAGGTACAGGTTTTTATCGTTCGGCCAATTCAGGGCAATCTATAAATATTTATTAACTCATTCTTATTCTTATAAACAAATAAATGGTCCTTAAATGATCACAAGCATGAATTTATCAAATTACAGCCTACACACGCGATTCATAAAATTTATGAATACTACATGTGCATCGGTCAATCCAAACGACATCACGTGAAACTCATAATGTTCATCACAAGTTCTGGATGTAATGATTGGAATAGATAATCTTCTTCGCAGATGCGAAATTGATGATAACCATGCCGTGGATCAAATCTTTAAAACATATGCTAGAACCTTGTAAATGATCGAACAAATCTTCCATTTCGAGTTATGGATATCGTTTTCGATTGTCAATTTACTCAGTCACAGTAATCTATAAATATAAGGAATGATAACACCATAGCTCTTCAGGATGACAGGCTTGGTATAATAAAATCTTTCTCCGACAAATCTCTTAGTTGTACGGTAATTCCTTTAATTCAGATGGTGCTGACGTATAGTGTACAAGCCGCAGGTGCAGCACCGGGAATACAATCAATACCAATTTCAATTTGCCTTAATGGCAAAAGTCCAGGTAATTCATCAACAAATACTTACTAAAGTTTCAGATAACATAATTATCTTTTCAATAAATTCATATTAAGTTCTTTCTAGATTATAATATCTATAACTAGTTCACAACCATTCACGGTAATTTTAAGTCTAAATACAGGATATGGTTATCCATCAAGAATTATTTAGATCACTTTTGATAATCAACATCTTATCATTTAGGGGAATTCAATTCGAGTTCCCATCAATTAAGACAATATCGTCATGTCATAATCAATCAATCCAATCTACTGGCACTATCAACTTTCTAGTTTTATTGCCGTCGATAAGATGTGAACTTCTCAAAAGACTAATAATAATTCATAACCCTTCACAAATTCAAGGATATATGGAGACACAACTATCATCTAAAGAGTAAGGTTAACGCATAATCTATGCGAGAGAATTTCAAATCAGATACAGACGAAAACATTAAACGAATATGAATATATCCCATGTTTTCATAATTCGAGTACGCATTCGAAAGCTCCTCGGATCGTTACCCAAGTCATTCAAATAAAATCAAATCATAAGAAATGATAGGAACGTCGATACATCCAGTCGGGTATCAACACTCGATAATCGGATACTTTTCCTAAGAATCTCACTACGGGAGAATTGGACAAGAAAGAATTGTCAATTGTCAAATAAGACAATTTCCACAGATGAGTAAATTCAACTCAGAAGAATAGATGCTATAGGCACATATGTAGGTGTCCCTAACATTATGTCCCTATTTTTCACTTCTTGCAGATCTCATATAATTTAATCTTTCACAATCTTCAAAGAAATGTAGTGTTTATTCATTAGTTTTATGGTGACTACTAATCAGCCTTGCATGGTCCATTCCAAATTGTATGTAGGCGCGCAACTATATACAATTTCAAGATTAACGATGCAATACTCAGTTCGTCAAAATTTTTATCATCATGTTTATAATAAAAACATTTTCATTCTTAATTCTTAAATAAGAATCAAAAATAAATTTACAAAGATTTTCTTTGTTATGAAAACAATTAAGCTTTCCAAGGTGTTTTATAAACAACTTCATTTCGATAGTGATTATTTACAAATCTCATTTTGAATAATCCTTTTGGCGATGAGAATTCAACTTTTCTCAAGGAATACTGTTTTAACTTATAAAAACAATGAGTGATCTGCAAAAGAGTGATGAAAGCTTGTTCACCAAGAACTAACTACAATATGATAGGAAATGAGCTTAGCCAAATAATCATGAGGTTCATGACCTCGATGGCACTCACGAAGAATGATTCACAACGTAATTTAAATCAAGATGATTACTTGTTCAATGGTTGCATCACTAATGCGAACATTAGGGCGAAGCAATAAAAGATAGATAACATCGATACATGTAGAATTTAGCAATCAAATGTAGTCTTTTCATTAATCACAAACAAGTCAAAATTGTACCGTAACACATTACGTGTCACTATGTCATACAATTCTCAGAACTCATCCTACCAACTGATATCTCAGTTAAGTTAGGGATTATTTTTAAAAGATACCACAATGAATACTAATCTACAAGAGTCATTAGGTATTCCACATGTCCCGAAAGATCCATCGGTCTCAATTCAGAAGAAGATTTCTTCAATTTATTTATTGGACACTGGGCATCCTCGTCAGTGGACAATGGCGTAGGAACAACCCTTAACACGAATCAACAATCAATTAAAACCTTATAATTCAATCACAATACTTAACGACTTTATTAATAATCTCATATTCCATATGGGTTAAATTTTACTTTATTCAAGTTTTAGCCAATTTATACTCAATTCGATATCCTACCTCATTTTCCAATACTTTCAATCTTATTTTTAGACCTTGTAAAGGCAATACAATCTCGATATGAATCGGCACTTAATTTCCAATCCTATTAGCTCTTACAACAACAATTATCAAATGAGTCATTAATATGAAATGACTTGATCATTCAACTAGACTTCTCGGAAAGGTATTAGTGGCATGAGGCTTTTGGGTAATGGTTCCAATAACAGCCTCAAGTGCATCATTCACCCTTTCGATTTCAATTTAAGAATTGTATGACAACGAATTAAATGACATCTTTCTAGGTGGTAACGTTTTGTCAACCTCCACTCTATAAGAAAAGATCGTCATGACATCGATATAAGATTTAATCTCGCCAATTCTTTTTCAATATCACAATCAACTAATATCTATATTTCTACAAATATCAACCATTTGTTGGGATCATAAATATCCGCAACTTGATTTAGATCTAGGATAGCTAGAATTCCTACGAGAATAGCTTCGATTAATTTACTAGGGGATTTAGGGTTACTTGTGACAATCGACGTCGTATAAATACCTCGTATAAATATCAAAATAATCATCAAACAATCATGTAATAAAATTACATCATATATATATAATCCAAGTTATATAAAATAAAATAACACTTCTCAGTCTTGGCCTTGTCGGTAACTCGGGAATTCTTCGGCACCGTTATAGTCAAAAGATTTTTAGTCATTTTTAGAAAAATGTTTATAGTTAAAAGATTTTGAAAAGTTTTATTCAAAACCTTAGTTTTAAAAATCTTTCGCTCTCTATAACGAGAGCTTTGGTACCAAACTGTAACACCCCCAAATTTATACAACTCAATACAGCGGAAGACTAGTTGGTGTTACGGGATAGCACATTACTCACATCATAGACAACGCATAAAAATCGCGTCGTTTAATAATAAAAGCATTTCCATTCATAAACATCAAAGTTACATCGGTCCCAAGTCATTATATTTCATACAAAGCTTTACAAATTCTTGAATGGAAAATATAGTTTAGGTGCGGGCCATGAATTCTTGTTGTCTTCCCGAGAATTACCTTCAAGTACCTGAGATAAAACATGTTAAAAGAAAAGGGTCAGCGATAACGCCGAGTGAATTCATAGAGTTTAATAAATTCCATCAATATAATATCAGTATAAAAGTATTACTGAGAATCATTTTGTACAAATCGTTTTTGATAGGCCATAAAATAGCCAAAGTCGTTTTATACAACTCCTTATCGAAAATCATAATATAGGCATTTGCCTTAAAAATCATTATACGAATCATTGTCGTTAAAAACACCATACAATACGTTTTGCAACGTTGTATAGATCAAATAAAAACCGTTATATGAATATGGTTATATAAAACCAAAACACGAACATAATATCAGTAGTATGACCCTGTATTGCTAGTCAGGCAATACATCGTAATTCGAAGCGTCTAATAGTATTTCGGTGATTTGGATTATTATAAGCCGCATGACATTGTTACCTTACTAAACCAACAATGGGTAGCTAACCCGATACCAATTTTTGCCCATCTAAAGTAGCGTGTCGTCACAAAGGTCACGCTATGGAAATCTTCTCATACATTAATTCGCTTACCAATCAATGTGGCACGACGGGGATCAACCGTCAAGGCGCGAACTGGGGTGATCGTCCCCAAATAGTACTATTAAATGCATAAGCGTCTACCAACTCCCGGTAGTTCACAATTCATGCTAATGGGACTTTTAGTGACATAACCTAACTTTAATAATCCATTTAATTTCATCTATCGGGTCCATTAATCATTTATCGGGTCATACAATCGGGTCATTCAATCATTCGGGTCCAAAATCAATAAACAAACAATCGGGACAAATGGTGTCCAAACTTTTATAAAAACTAACATGTTATCTCCCTCGCGGGTTTATAAAGCATTTATAAAACATTTAAAAGAGTACGAGGCTATGAACTCACGTTGATGTGGGAAGGCAGGTTATCGGCAATTCGGATGTACGGTACGCGCTTCAATCACGGAAACCTAGACAAATAATACTTGTCTTAGACTCTTGTCCAATGACTTTATAAAAATAACAATTATGTATACATATGATGATTATATATATATATGATGATCAAGTGGGTTTACATATCCTCATTTACTCATTTTTGCGTTATGTGTCGATAACTTTTATACTAGTTTTCTCGTTTTATCTATTTACGTGTTTTAGGTCCAATAAGCCTATTATAAGTTCTTAACTTGTATTAATCCTTGTTATACTTATATTATCAGTATCTATGCTTTACAAGTTGGGCCTAAATGGGCTAAGCCCAATAGATTCTTTTTACAAGTTTTTATCCTATTTAGTCCATTTATTAGTCCAATATGTTTATTTAACTCGTTAAGGTCCGTATGTCCTATAGTTCGGGTTTTTATCGGTTTTTACTTGTTATACATGTCTATATATCAGTATATAAGTTTTATAAAGTTTTCATTAGACGGGTCCAACCATCTAAGTTTTATTTAACAAAAACGTTAATTTTACGGCGATAGCCGAAAAAGTCGTAAAAATCAAGTTTATAGTTTTATAACTTATAAAACTTAACAAGTTACCATTTTTATAAAATGTCCACTTATTTAACCTTTTACATACTTATATAAATAAAATCCATAAGTTAGTGGGTTTTTATTTTACATTTTATACTATTAATTTTGAGTGCTTATATAATAGTATTATTCTTTAATTTCCAAAAATCTGATTTTTATCTTCACTTTCACCAAAACTGCCATATCTTGAGTTCTATATGGAGATAGAAGCTCCAATTTTTATCACATAAACTACATGATATGTGCTACATTTAACTCTTCTATAGCTACTGTTGAATCATCTTCTAAATATTTTCTAAAAATCGTCCAAAACAGTAACCTCAGATTTATACCCTAAACTTGTTTTGATCATATCTCACTCATTATTTTGATTCCATTGCATGGCCAACTCTCACATGTGTACAAGACCCATAGCTTACTTTAAATGGATTCTACTTCATCATTTTATCAGTTTACCATATGGTTCTTTACTGTTTTTATACAGCCTATTATTTACACAAGATTTACCCATTTTTACTTATAGTTTTTCATCTTTTTATCCATGATTATCAACAACAAATCCCCACATAACATTTTTATCATCATATAATCATCATAAATATATACAATAGGAAATAAAATACATGTTTACATAATCAAAATAACAAGAAGATGAGGAGGACAATCTTTATACCACCATGATGATGTAGGTTGATCAAAACATGGATTTTTGATGGAGAAACTTGTGGATAATCATGACCATCTTCAAGACCACCATGCTTCATGAACTCCTTGTGGAAAATCAGCCGTAAGACACCATGAAAACTCCTCCATGGATGTTATAATCACCACCATTCAAGAGAGCTTCAAAAGGTCTTCAACTTTGGTGTAAATAACATAGGATTTTGTGGTTAAAAATCATATGATGGTGGTGTTTTGGAGGAGAAATGGACGGCAAGAATGGGGGAGGAAGAGAGAGTTTTGAGTAGATTTGCATGTTGCAAATGAGAAGTGGTAATGGTTTGATGGTTTTGTGAAGTAAGTAGCTTCATATTGAAGCTAAAGACATGTGTAAACACTTAGCTACCAATTTGACACATATAGTGTTGTGGTGGCAATGCTAAACCGTCCCATATTGCTAGTGGGGTGGGACAATGTATTTTGTCCCATCTCACTAGTTTACGGGTATTCCTCGATTCTAGTTTCCTCGATTTGCGTGCCCTCGGGTCGTTTTACGAAAAACGTTTTTATAAATTATGAATCAACGTCACAAAACGAATCCAATAAAAATTGTCTCATCAAAAACGGAGTTCGAAAACGTAAATACGAAATCCTAAGGTTTCCGATTTAGTCGTAAAGGACGTTAAAATAAAATCGTAAGTCCTAAACTCTTCTCGTAAATTTGTGAGTTTATGAACCAACACAAATTTAAAACTCCAAAATAATATTCACGGATAAATTTATTTTCTGAAATGTTAGACTGCCACCCAAGACGGTGTATGTAAACGTAAGCACGTAACGTTGAATCCTCCGGTTTAGACGTAGTCGATGCTACTCCAAGACGTAAATCCAAATTTCTTCCCAAAAATAAGTGAGTTCATATTGTAACATTAAAATAATGTTTTTAAATAATATTCAAGAATAAAATATCAACCATAAATTGATGGATTGTCACAAAAACGACCCGGATCACCAAGCTTGGTTGGCAATTTCCTTAAGAGCACTGCAGAGCAATTCTCATTAAGTTGGGTGTTAGCAATATCAAGAAGCTTCTCCTTGTCGCTAAGAAGATCTTTGAACATTTTCGCATACTTGGGCATGTGAGCGAGAGCCTCAGCGAAGGAGATGTTAAAATTCAATTGTTTAAACATTTTAAGAAAGTTCGAAACCTGAATATCGTCCTTGCTTTTGAGCTTCTCTTTCCTCAACCGTGAGGGATAAGGTATATCGGAAGAAGAGGAAGGCTTTGGAATCGAAGGATCACTCACATCCTTGGGTGGAGGAGGGGTAGAAGTAAGAGGTGGAGAAATTGGGGAAGTAGAAGGATGAGGAATAGGAGCAGGTGACTCGTTCTCCTTAGTCACAATCACCGGTGGAGGTATAGGAAGCTCGGGTTCCTTGGTACCTTTGCCACTGCGAGTGGTGATTGCTTTCATCTCCCCTCTTGGATTCGCAACGGTATTACTCGGAAGAGTACCCGAAGAAGAGGATTGATTACCTTGGAAGAAACCAGCCATCATGTTCCTTAAGTCATTCGTTTGACTTGCCAAAGTGTTTCTCATATCAGCTCTCAGATCGTTTCCTTGTTTCACCATGTCTGCTTTCAAGTTGAGCACTTCCCGCTGGAGATTTTCCACAATCACATCATTGGTCCTCATGTAGGTTTCAACATCTTGGTGTAATGCGGTGGGTTGGTTGGGAGGAGGGGCATGGTATGCGGGTGGTTGATAAGCAGGTTGTTGGTAAACTTGGTTGTTTCTTTGAGGTGGATATGGTTGTTTGTGAGGTGGTATGTATGGTGCACGAGGTTGTTGTTGTTGTTGAAGAGGGCGATTGAGGTTTTGTTGTTGGTTTGGGTTGTTAGGGGGAAAACCGGGCGGGGAAAGAAAGTTGTTAGAGCGGTAGCTAAGCAAGTTGCGGTCTCCTTGAGGACGAGCTTGATAAGCGGCCGGAGGATAGGTACCGTATGCTGCATTCACATTCTCAGAAGGGTAGTCTTGGGTGGTGGTACAAGTGGTGTAAGAGTGAGGACCCCCGCATATCTCACATGGTTGGCTGACAGCATTGACTTGAGCATTTTTAGCATTGATGCTGTTGGTGTTGCTAGCGGTTTGGGTAGCAAGCGATTCAAGAAGCGCAGTGATTTTGTCAAGTCGCTTGTCGTGGTCACTAGTACTAGCACTAGCGGCATCGGTCCGCACACTCTTGGTTTGCACACGAGACTTATTCTCAATGATATCCCAAGCGGCATTGGAAGTCTTAACCAAAATATTACCCCCCGAGGCACCGTTTAGTGAATCTTGGTCATTCATGCTTAAACCATTATAAAAAGTATTAATTTGGTGTACTTTGGTAAAACCATGTTGTGGGCACTTTCTCAAAAGATCTTTGAAATGGTCCCAAGATTCACTAAAAGATTCATCGTACTTTTGTTCAAAATTGATAATTTCATTCCGCAAAGCGGTAGTACGAGAGGGTGGGAAAAAGTAGTTTATAAACTTGGTCTCCAAATCCGTCCACGTCAGAATACTTTGTGGTGGTTCCTTTGCAAGCCAATGCCGGGCTTGTCCCGCTAAGGAGAAAGGAAAAAGTTGTAAACGGATTACCTCTTGTGGAACACCATTGAATTTGACCGTATTCGTGAGTTGCAAGAATCTCTTGATGTGGTCATGTGGATCATCAATGGTACGCCCCAAGAATGGTTGAGCAGAGACCATCTGGATAAAACCGGACTTGAGCTCAAAGTTGTTGGCTGCAATCGCGGGTATGACAATTGGATCATTGTTGCCGTCTACATGTGCTTGTAGAAGTTCAATCATCGGGCGATTGTCCGATAGAGGCTCATTGTTGTTGTTATTATTGTTGTTGAGAGGTGGATTGTTATTGTTTTGAGGTGGGTTATTGTTGTTGTTTTGTACACCGGCAATGTCTAAGTCTTCGAGAGGCTCGGGCTCTTGATAAGACGTTGATCGTGTACGCATGCCCCTACAAAAGAACTAACAAGGCAAACAAGAAATATTTTTGGTTTTTATGGTTTTTTAATTTTTTTTTTGTATTTTTGAAAATTTTATATTTTTTAGGATTTTTGAAAATTTTTAAAGCTGAAAATGTAACGTTCACGGCGAACGGATCCCAAAATCCAAGTTCTCACAAAAACTGTTAATCTTAACGAGAAGAGCCGGCAGCGGCGCCATTTGATACTAGCGTTTTTGTATGGGGTTCAGATTTAATTCTCGGAATCTCCTCGAATTGATCACAACTCAAAGTGGAATGATTGTTCTTGGTGACAAATAGGGGGTTTGGTTTTCTATTCTACTAAAAAGGAGAATGCGTGAAGTAACTAAAAGGTAAACTAGAAGCAGTTAATCAATAAAAAATAAAACTTGAATTAAAATTTAAGTAAAATAGTAACTTGAAAATAACCTTAAAAATGCTTCATTCGGAATACTGATCATGCTGAATTAATGTTATCCGGAATAATAGTCTACCCGGAATAAATGCTACTCGGAATAAAGATTGCTACTCGGAATAAAGATGGCTATTCGGAATAAAAGCTCCATACGGAATATTCTTTGATGCGGAAGAATAAGGCTATCCGGAATAATAAGGCTATCCGGAATAATAAGGCTATGCGGAATAATTGACTACTCGGAATACCTGAGTTACTCGGAATAAATGATCCTATGCGGAATAAAAAAGCTATCCGGAATATTAAGGCTATGCGGAATAATTGACTACTCGGAATATTTAGGCTACTCGTAATAACTAGGCTGATACCATTTCGATCCTTATTCCCATTTCTAAGGGCCGTAATGCTTTTAGTATTATTGCTCGGATTATAGTAGCGGCTAGTTCCTATTACATTTGGATGGAGCGGAATTCCAGATTGTTCAAGAAGACCTCTTTGACGGTTGATCAGCTTGCTCTAATTATTTGTGATACTGTTAGGCTTAAGCTCGTTACGTTCAAATTCAAGAAGATGTCGAATCGATCCTCTTCTCTTCTGGATCGATGGAAGCTTCCTCGTGTTTGTTTTAATCATCATGGTAATGCAACGTGAGGGTCGTACTCTTTTTTCCTTTTTGAGGTTTTTCCCGCAGGGTTTTTCTCGTAAAGGTTTTTTAAGGAGGCGACCTCATATGGATTCTTTGCTTCCTTTGTGTTGCTGGTGGAGTGGCGGGATGTTTGCCCTATTCCAAGACTTCCTCTTGCTGGTTATTCCTCATTGGTGGTTCAAGAAATATAGAGGCTCTTGTTTTTGTTTTGGTTGATAGGTGTTGTGTGGTTATGGCATGTCATACACACTAGTTTATCAAGTTTTTTGCTTGAGGTTAATGTGGTATCTCAGCCACATTCCATTTGTACTTAAATGTTTTTTTGGTTAATATATTTACCGGGTTTAAACCCTTTACCAAAAAAAAAAAAAAAAATAATAACTAGGCAATCCGGAATATTATGGCTATGAGGAATAAAAGGCTTATTCGGAATATATAAAATATTCCGAATAAAGGAAACTGATCAGTGCTATTCGGAATAACTGGGAATGAAGAACAGAAGACAGAAACTTAAAACAGGGAATCACGAATTTATCAAAAATGGACCAAGTTTTAACCAAATCTTAAACAAAACTAATAACAAATCATCTACTAACCATAAACATCAAATCCCAATCATAAAAACACAAAACCCATTAACTTTAGAAGATCAAAATCAACCAAACAAGAACTTTAAAACTTTAAATAAAAAGAGAAGATGAACAAGATGAATGAAAAGATTGTATTGATGATTAAGGTTTAAACAATCAAAAGAAAGGATTAAAACTACAAGATTTGTGAACAAACAAGAATCAAAATCACCAAACACCCTAATGGTGTTGGTGATACATACGAACAGGAAGGAAAGAAAAGGGAAAAACAAAAACTAAAAACTAAAAACTCACTAAAAAGTGTGAAGGGAATCATTTATATAGGTCTTCCATTTGGTTGGTGAGTGGGCTTTCCCCCTTTCTTCTTGTCTTCTCGTCTTTTCAGAAAAGTTGACGTTTTCGATTCTGATTCGGGATTTGTCGACGATTAAATTCAACTCGTCTTTTAATTTCTTCGTTTAATAGACTTGAGTTTCTTCGACATATGAAAATCTTCCATCTTTGGTCCTTTTCTTCGATAAATCTTCAAATAGGCCCATTGACTTCAAATCTTTTGCATCTCTTGGACAATAGACTTCATATTCATCCCATGTTTTCTTTAATATTCACCCGATTGACTCTAAAAACACAATAAACACAAAAACCACGCATAATTCCAAACAAATGATATTAAACACGCGTTTTGGTCTTGTTTTAGTAAGAAATAAGTGGTAAAATGATGGGTGTTTTCACAGCTATCAGGGTGACCTCATCATGCAAATTAGAGGGGCTGCCTCTAATTTAATATACTAGTTTTTTTGTAGGAGGGATCAGCTCCTTGTGAAGGATGCAAGGCACACACCACATTCACACTGAGTAATATGCTTAAAAACATGTAACTGATGCACCCATACGTCCCACATGATATATATAATAATATGGCCAAAAGCTGAAGGGTCGCCACGAGCAATCACTTCGCTGTGGGGAAGTCATAACACCAGTGGCTCTAGTGTTATGGTTATGGTACCTCCATAACTAAGTGAAAGTGGTCATGCATGTATATGACGTCAGGTATTCTAAATTAAACATAAGCAATCAAACATATAAACTTATACTATGGGAAAACAGTTGGCTGCATACGGGGAATCCTAATAAGGAAAGAATGTCCATACTGAAAGGACGGGAATCCTATGTCCAGTGAATGAAGAAGACGAACGGAAGAGAGTCCTACTTCGGTATCACTAATGCTACATAAATACATACGTGTATAAGTATCTGATTACTAAATACGTACTGGTTTCATATCATGTCTTAGCTTATTTTATATGTTCATGTCATGTTTTACTGTTTTAAGCTTTATACTGTGTTTATCTTATATTCTGCTATTCTGATTAAGTATTACTTGTATTTCATGTATTATTATACTTGTTGTATAATAATAAGTAACTTTCTAAAAATAGCAAGTTTCCCAAAATAGAAAGTTACCAAAAATAGAAAGTTTCCAAAAATAGGAAGTTTCCAAAAATAGAAAGTTTCCAAAAACAGAAAGTTTCCAAAAATAGAAAGTTTCCAAAAATAGAATTACTGCTTAAAATAAATAAGTTTCTAAAAATAGAAAGTTTCCATAAATAGATTAGCTGCCTTAATTAAATAAGTTTCTAAAAATAGAAAGTTTCCATAAATAGATATAAGCTGGTTAAATAAGCTAATTATATAAGCTTAAGTGTTTTCTGATTATTATTTTAAGTCATGTAGTTATAAAGTATAGTTTATTAATTATTACATGTAAATTAAATAAACTATAGGTTAAAAGTATTTAATTAAATATATCATGATTTTAATTAAATAAAGGTAAAATACTTAGGTTAAAACATGTATTATTAACTATTAATAATATAACCTAAGTCATGTTAATTAATTAATTATAGTCTTGGTTTTAAATAATTAATTAATTATAAAAAAATCTAATAAAATATAAATACTTAGGTTAAAATTCATGAACTAATAATTAAGTTTATAACCTAAGTCATGTACATTAAATTAATCATCTCATGTTTTTATTAATTTAATTTAAGTCTAAAACATAAAAATCATAAACCTTAAAAAAATGATTCAAGAACCAGACCCGTGACTAAAACCATAAACCGGACCCGTAACTAACACCATACCCCGACCAAGGTCGGGGTTCCCTTGCCCCTTGCTGCTGCCGTGACACCATCACCACCATACCGAGACCATATGGTCTCGGTGGTGTGTAATAAGCCAAGCCGAGACCCCTATGGGGCTCGGTTAGGCGTCGGCTAGGAACAAACACCCCTAAAACCCTTGTTTGATTTACCCCATGATCATTAACATGTTTAAAAATACTTGTTTTTAATTAGTTAATTAAAAACATCATGATTTTATGTGATTCATAAAATCAAAACATAAAAGAAAAGGTTAAAGAGGTTATACCGAATACTTGAATCAAATGATGACGAACACACACGAATCCTTGCAAAATTTCCAAGATCAAAATCAACCCGAACACCCCTCTATGGTGTTTATAAGTGGCGGCCAAAAGGAAGACAAAAGGAAGAACTAGGGTTTTTTTTGTTTTCTAATTTTTGTAAATATGAAACATGTTTTCCTCCTTTTTCCATGTTTAGTAAAAATAATGGGCTAGGCCCTTTTCTCTTCTTAAATTCGTGGTATATGGGGCCCACATGGGGTAATCCGAACATTTTCCGTGTCTAATTAATAAGTGTGTTCTCGTGTTCGTGTTCTACGTGTTTTAATTAGTTATCGATCGTGACTTAATATATTTATTCGTGTTCGTAATAAATATATATACATACGTAATATTAGTTCGTGATTAATTTACGTTCATGATTTCATGTTCGTATGCTCGTGATTATAATTATTATTGGAATAATTATACGTTCCTGATTTCATGTTCGTATGCTCGTGATTATAATTATTATTGGAATAATTATCGTGTGTTCATACGTAGTAAATACTTATCGTGTTATAACACGTACGTAATACTAATAATTCTTGTACGTGAAACGTAAACGTGCTATAAAAGGAAAGTTCTAATTATGTACGTACGATCTTAAGGGTACTATTCATGATAAAAGCATGCGGGTTTTACACATTCGCTGAGGCGGTTTCCAGAGATCTCAATTTTCCTCTGGTGGTGACTCCCTCAGAGGGTTCACCAAGAGTATTCACCAGAAGAATATCTTGGTTCCTACTCTATTTGGATTGAGGAGCAGGAGTCGATGTGGGTACAGGAGTCACAGCAGGTTCTGTGAATGCTGGGGGATCTTCACATGTTATTTCTTCATCCATAATCTCTTCATCAAGGGGAGAAATTGGTTCGATGAGATCAGCATTCACTATAGTGGGTGGAGTCATTGGTGCAACATTTTCAACCTCTGGAGTGATGTCAGAGATTGAATGAGGATCAAATGCATGAACATAAGGAAAGTCCTTGTGACAAGCCTTAGATGATTCCTTGGGATTTGAGAAATCATCCTCTGGATATGATTTAACTTCATTGAAGTCAATGTCACATTCTTCTGTGTTGGTGTGAGTAATGACAACATCCGCTTCATTAAAGGTGACATGGATGGATTCTTCTAGTTCTTGTCTGCGGATGTTAAATACTCTATAGGCTCTGGAGGTGGGAGAGTAGCCACCAAAGAATCCATCATCAGACTTTTCATCAAATTTTCCCAAGTGATCTCTATAGTTGTGAATGAAAACAGGGCAACCAAAGACACTGAAGTAGCTTACATCTGGGGCTCTCTTCCTATACACTTCATAAGAGGTCTTGCCGTGTCTCTTCAATATAATGGATCTGTTTTGTGTGTAACAGGCTGTGTTCACAGCTTCACCCCAAAATTGTTTTGGAAGTCTTGATTCGCTGAGCATGGTTCTAGCAGCCTCTATGAGAGTTCTGTTCCTTCTTTCAGCGACACCATTTTGTTCAGGGGTGCCTGGGTTAGAAAAGTTATGTGATATTCCCTTTTCATTACAGAAGGCTTCCATGGCATGGTTCTTGAATTTAGTGCCATTGTCACTTCTGATAGCCTTAACTCTGCAGTCATTGAAGTTCTCTATTTCTCTTATGAAATACATTATTTTTTCAGCAGCATCACTCTTTTTTTTGAGAAAGAATACCCATGTGAATCTGGAGAAGTCATCTACAATGACTAGTGTATACTTGCTGTGATTAAAGGATTGAGGTTTTACTGGTCCAAATAAGTCCATGTGAAGAAGATGGAGGCACTTATTTATGGAGAATGATTGTTTTGTCTTAAATGAGGCTCTGTGGTGCTTCCCTTTCTCACAGGCTGAGGAGGGTCTGTCTTTGGTGAAGGTCAGAGAGGGAAGCCCAACTACTAAATCATTCTTGGCCAGTTTGTTGATGTTTTTGAAGTTGAGGTGGGAGAGTCTCTTATGCCATATCCAATTTTCACTATCAGATGCTTTGGCATAGATACAGGTGTTTGTCCCTTCTGGACATGATGTCATGTCTATGACATACACATCCCTTCTTCTGGGTGCAATTAGAACAACATCATCATTTTGATTGAAGATTGTTCCTTGGGTCTTAGTGAACAGAACTTTGAAACCAGCATCGCAAAGTTGACTAATGCTGATTAAGTTGTGCTTCAGCCCATTGACATAAGCGACCCATGTGAAGGTTATTCCGTTGCAATCCACTGACCCATAACCCTCAGTAGCCCCTGAGGAGTCATCTCCAAAGACTACTTTGGACCAGACTCCTTCTTATATCTATGCAGATATTGTTTAACCCCTGTCATGTGTTTCGAGCACCCACTATCCAGATACCAAACAGATTTCTTCAGATATTCCTTCATAGATATAACAAAGCCAGATTAGTTTCTATGATGAACCCACTTTCCAGTGGGTCCATGCTGTCGCTGACCAACGACATTGGTCCTTCTCTGGTTTCTATCTCCCCCTTTTTGGTTGCAGTCTCTGGGTTCATGACGCATACTTCCACATATGTCACATCCGGGATAATGCTCCCACTCATCAGAGTGATGGTCGAAGAAGCCGCAGTACTTGCATGGGGGATTTGGTCTGTAACCCTGAGAATTGTCTCTGGGTTTGGGCTCAGCTCTTCTAGAGGGCCTGTGAGGAGTTTTTGATCTCAATTGAGTTCTGGTTCTTTGAAAAACAATGATCTCCTCATGCTCTCTAGAGGAGTGTTCAGTAGACTCGCATGTGATACATTTTGGTTTCTTTGAGCAATCCTTAGAGGAATGATTTTTGAAACCGCAATGCTTGTAAGGCCTGAATAAAGCTCTCCCCTTAGAGCTACTAGATCCTTCACTAAGAGAGTTAACAGATGGACTATTAACTCTGGGGTTGATTTGTTCTTTGATCCCCTTTACTTCTTCTATCAATGTGAGCAGAAGTTGTTTGGTGGGTGAAAGCTCTTCAGGGGGAGGAGTGGGTTTGTTAGAGTCCTTGGCCACAAAAACCTTTTTGTTCGCTTTATCAACGACTTTGAGAATTGAGTTCCCAGGGGTTTTGGTTGGAGGTTTTGGGCCAAGCAAGAAATCAGATGGGTTAGCACCAGCGAGTCTTGGTAAGGCTGGTACCTCTGATTGCTTGTCAGATTTTATCTCATCCACAGAGGTGGAAGATGGAGAAGAAACATATGAAGGGACAAATTTAACACTGGGTACAGGTATATGATTTTTGTATCTACCCTTTCCCCCAATAGCCTGAACCACATCTCCTGGTATGGTTTCAGCAATTATTTCTTCCACTGTGGATTGAGCCAAATTCCATTTTTCAATGGTTTTTCTGAGTTCAGTCTTTTCATTAGTTAAAGACTCATTTTCAATGGACAATTTGCTTACTTCATTTTGAAGTTGATTTGCAAGATTCACAAATGGTTTCAGATTCGTTAATTCAGATTGGCAAAGATTTAACTCTGTTTTAAGACTATGAAATTTGTTTAACAGGTTTTTTCTTTGCTCTTCCATAAAGTGGAGATCAACCAAGGTATAGTAACTGACATGGTCTCTATCAGGACCTTCAAGCATATATAGCAGTATTTGTACCTTTTTCATGGTGATGTCCACCCATTGACCAGATCTTGCTTCACTTTTACCCATAGCAGGTTCTTCATCAGCGACAGCCATAAAGGCTCTGACGGTAGTGGTTCCTTCATCCTCAGATGTGAGGGGTTCATCATCCTAGTCGAATGAAGCAGCAATCAGACCTTTTTTAGTATTCTTAACATCCTTTTTCCTAGTTGCATCATCAGCTTTCTGGTTGAGTTTTAACAGCTCGGCTTTCAAGGCTTTGTACTTAACTTTGTAGACATTCTTTCCCTCTGAGGTAGAGTGGGAAGTTTGCTTGAAAGGTGAGGTAGAAAACTTCTTCTTGCTGCTGTGGTTGTTGCTGGATGAAGGAAAGCTTGGAGAGGAGGTTATATTCGACCAATAATCTTTCTGAAAGTGACCAGTCTTTCCACAAGTGTAGCATGACACCTTGGATTTATCAACCTCTATAGCTCCAACTCT
This sequence comes from Glebionis coronaria, assembly GCA_025667525.1. Taxonomy (NCBI): domain Eukaryota; kingdom Viridiplantae; phylum Streptophyta; class Magnoliopsida; order Asterales; family Asteraceae; genus Glebionis; species Glebionis coronaria. The sequence goes on from CM046877.1 coordinate 342,196,786, forward strand.
ACCAGATCTCTTGTAGTACCTCTTTTGGTCAGCTAGAAGGGCTCTGTCATGGAACTCAGCATGTAATTCATCAAGAAATTCTTGACTGCTTCTGGTGTCCTCTTCAATGTCAGAGTCGTTGTCCTGAAAAGAATGGTTAGCAACAAGAGCTTTTGAACCAGTGATATTGGTGGTAAACGTATCAGTCTCTAATTTTTAAATGGAGTCAATTAGCCCTTCTTCATAGTTATATCTACCAAACAATTGGGCTAAAGTATCATTTTTGATAGCATTATTTGCTCTTAAGGTCTGATTTAGGCTAAGCCATTTTCTAGGTAAACTATTGACAAATGTAGCATTAACCTCAGCCTTAGGTAGAACAACTCCATTATTTCCAAAATCATTCAACAAAATCTTAAGCCTAGTATAAGTTTGAGCAACAGTTTATGTTTCCAAAGCTTTAAAAGGATTAAACTTAAGTCTAAGGGCTTGGATTTTGGTTTCTTTTGTTTCCTCTGGACCTTCATACCCTAGAACTAACTCAGTCCACATCTCCTTAGAAGAGTTTCATTTTATGATGGACTTCATAATGTTCTTGGGTAGGCAAGAGACTATGATACTTTTGAGTCTCTTGTCCTGGTTAGCCAGACATCTATCCGCTGGAGACCATTGCTTAACAGGTTTCTTTATGGGTCTCTCAGGGGTAGAGGAAACGGCCAGTGGTACATAGGGACCATTTTCTAAGATTTCTATCAAGAAGGGTTCTAAGCCATCTAAATATATAAGAAATTTACTTTTCCAACTTTAAAAATCTTCTTCATCAAACGCTGGAACATTGGACACATGTGACCCCCCACGAACATCAAGCAGTTGGGGAAGGTCATCATCATTATTACCACTGCTTACAACTGGTGTAGGCATGGTAGTAGATGTGATGGCCGGTGCGGTGGTCGAAGTGGTACCTTGACTGGTTTGACCAAAGGGTGGAGGAGGTATAGTATCAGTCATATTAGGATCTTGATTTTAAAAACAAGAACGGTTTATAAAATGTTTTAAAAATCAAACCGCTCTGATACCAATTGAAAGTCCCTTAATATGAAAATTGTTGAAACTATAACTCGTATAACCACGAAAACACAATGAAATACTTTTCAAACGGGTAATGATTTATTAACTGTTATTAACAAAGTATTACAAAGTGCTATGAATACACTCGTTGAATGACAATAAGAAATGAACCCTAGAACAAGTAAACTAGTTTCGAGACTCAAGTTTACAAGGGAACCAATGAGACGCTGGTAGACAACTGAGGGCTCAGCGGTTCCAAAAGTGAGAAATAACTTAGATAATTTATCCAAACACAAGGGTTAGTTTAATTCTCCTTTCTCACTCCTATTTATACTGGTACGAGGTTGTTTCCTTAGTGGGAGTAGTTGATACGTGTCACCTTCTGAATGGAAGAGTACAACGTATTAAATGCATGTCCAAATCGAGACATACCTTTAAACAAGTTTAGGTGAACAGTTCTGCCAACTGTTCACCTTTTGTCCCACTAGGTCATACTAGGCTTTATCTTGAATCTCTTGTTTTGTCCCGCTCAAAACACTTAGTATATTCTCCCGCCTAAACTATAAAAGGATTGGACAAGCTTTGCTTGTATAAAACTTTTAGGGTTCTTAAGTGATCTCTGAGTATTGTCAACTCAGAGATCCTTGAACACCAGCACATTCCTTCTATATCCCAGCTATCCATAATCGCTGGTGAGTATGACTTCAGATTGTCTTCGACTTCTCTGACGTTGTCTTTGACTTGAATGTTCATGGTGTGCCAGCTAAGGCTTTGCCTTCCACTGGTCTGGTCTTTGTCGCTGGTCCTCTCAGCGATCAGTAACACTTAGTCTAATTTAAACAAATCTAGACTGGCCATAGTTAAAACTTTCATTGGCCCAACAAGATCCAATTATAAACATGATAAACTGTTAGTGGACAAATCTTGATTATGTTTGGCCGGATCTTGATTTTATGGCCGGATATTGATTTTAGTAGCCGGATCTAAAGTTCTTAATTGGTGGAGGCGTGGATGTTTAGTGGTGAGAGAGAGACGTGAGGGAGAGAGAGAGAGAGAGAGAATGAAAAAAAAAGAGAATAAAGAAAGTAGGTGTATACATGCAAAAAAAACAAGTAAATGTCCAAAATACCTCTCGCTTCATTGAACTTAACGAGGAAAACTAACGCCCATCCAAGATAGGGACTTTTCTTGATCCAAAATGTAAACGATAAGGATGATCTACGGACTTAATTTGAAATAAGGACCAGACTGGATGTTTGGTGTAAACGATAGGAACCAAACATGAATTTTTTCAAAAATAAAAGAACAAAGTACTCTTATCTTTTTGTGTATTTAATTTAAAATGTAGTTAGTGTACTAGATATGTAACAAAAAGAAACCTCGGATACTAATACTAATAAAAAAACTTAAATACCAAAAGTATAAGATTCAATAAACTATAAAAACGATTTATGTAATTCTCTCTTAAAATTATTTTTATTCCTTCACATACTTATTAAGGTCATTATTTCTTCACATACTTTCCATAAGCAAATAATACTACCATGTTCTGATTAGGTTACTATACTGTAACGACAAAAGTTATTTTAAATCCTTGACTTTTGGTAGAAATTAGGGGATAAATTTTCATCCTTCATTTATTTTTGATGTAATAGTAGAAATTAACGTAAGATTAAAAAAACACGGAGGGACATTTTTGCCAAAATTTACAAAGTTGAAAAAATGGGCGGAGTTATCAAAGTTGTAAATATGACGGAGTAATGATTTATCACTAGTGATATTTCACTAGCAAAAATCAATTAAATATCACTGTTGATAAAATAATGAAATATCACTGGGATATGACGCATTATCTATGTTAATGAAATATCACTAGTGATTTTTAATTAATTTATCTCTAGTGATATTTCATTGTTTTTATCAGTAACGAAATATCACTTGTGATAACCAATTTTCGTCATATTTACAATTCAGTCCTTCCGCCGTTTTTTTGCAAATTTTGGACATTTTGCCAAAAATAGTTTCTCCGTGTTATTTTTAATCTTAGATAATGGATTACTAGGATTTGTCTCTTAGATTAAAAAAAAAAACAAGTTTGCAAAATAACCGAACTCGTAACGACAAAAGTTATTTTGTCCGTATTACTCAAAGTCGAAAACCGAGCTTCATAAAATTGATGCCGATATCACGGTATTAGGTAGGGGTGATGATTTGCACACTCTAGATATTGATTGGTACACTCAAATTATGTGTATGTTGACATATATAGCCTTACATTAATTAGTGGAGTGAGTAAAATTAAGGGTATAATAGGCATAACACAAACATTTAGAGTGTGCCAATAAATTTGAAGAGTGTACCAATCACTTCCCATTAGGTATATGCTTCAATATGGTCGAAAAATTATGTAGTTCCTTTAACCGGCTGGAATTCATGGCTATAAACATCCATATTTCCAGTTATAATTTAGCACATATTCATAACCTCCAAGAACCAACTTTAAGCCAATCATTTATGCAATTCTATTTAAAGAAACACCTACTCCAAAAGTGTTAAGCAATATTGCAATTCAAAAATGTATTTCGGATATACATATAATCTTTTTAAGGATTGCTATATGCAGTTAGACTGTCTCCTATTTTTCAACCAATATCCATATATTTCTCACTTTCATGCAAAAACAAACCAAACAATAACCATCAATTCTAAACCTCAGGTTGTCCAAATATAATGTGAATAAAACCTTGACCGTAGACATCTAACGTTTGCCTCTTTTAAATAGATGAATCTAATGCCAAAGGATTTCCTAGGAATTCATCCCATGTATCAATAAATATTTTATATATTACAAAAATATATAAAAAATAAAATAAAAAATATGGCTTTCGATAGGGGGAAGAAGAAGAAGATTACGGTACTCGCAATCGTGACGATCTTATTGGGGGCGGCAGTTGTTGGCACCTACATGAAAGTTAAAACAACCAAACAACGGGCAGAAATAGATTTACACAAGGCTGGTGGGATGAAAACCGGCATTGGCCTGATAGTCGCTGGGGTGGTAGGCGTTGGGACTGTTATATTTCTTTGCAAATACACCGACTTTAGAGATATTTGTAGGGAGACACTGGATAGAATTAGGACAAGGATAAGGGAGCCTAGGGAGTTCATAAAGGCTACTTTCCATGTTGCAATTGAGCGTATTCAAGTCGTTATTGAAAAAACTATCACCTTGAGAAAAACAACAACAGATACTAGAGCTGTGATTGCCTTGGACCAATGTAATGAGCTTCTCACTATTTCTATTGAAGATCTAAAGAGATCAATTGATAGGGTTAATCTTTTTGATTTCCCAAAGTTGAAAGATAACACGGTTGAGCTTAAAGTTTGGCTTAGTGGTGCGGTGACTTATCAACAAACTTGTCTTGATGCATTTGACAACACCACAGGTGATACACGGAATACAATGATAAAACTGTTGGATATAGGGACCAAACTTACTCGTAATAGTCTTGCAATGATTGATGGAGTCATTGAGTTGTCAGCGAGTGTGAGCCCTGGAAACATCCGTCCTGTGATTCCACAACCAGGTCCTTCAACCACAGTTGTTGATTGGAAAATAGACCAACCTGATATTCCCCAACCCAAGCCCAAAGTTATTATTGATTGGAGGAATAACCGTCCCGAGGTTCCTCAACCCAAGCCCAAAAATGTTATTGTTGACTGGAAGGTAGATCACAATAACGAGGTTCCCCAACCGAAGCCAAAAAATGTAAATGTTGATTGGAGAGTCGACCACACTATTGATGTTCCCCCAACCAAGCCCACAATGGTAGATATTGATTCAAATGTCGATCACACTATTGAGGTTCCCCAGCCCAAGCCAAAACGTATTGATGTTGATTGGAAGACAGATGTTACCATAACACGAAGGCCAGATGGTACCAAAATAGTGGAAAAGCCAAATGCGGGCAACCGAAGGATGCTTGACCAAATGTCAAACGATAATCATGAACAAGGTTTTCATTCCAAGTTGCAAATGGTTGGGGATACAGTAAATGACGATATCAAACCTACTTCTCAGTCGAAGCCAAACATGTTACATGAAACCAGCACACCTTCATGGGCGGAAGGTTCAAGACGATCACTAATTAATGTTGATCCATCATCTGTAAAGCCTAATGCTGTGGTGGCCCAAGATGGGTCAGGAAATTTTAAGACCATCATAGAGGCTGTTAATATGGCCCCCAAAAGGTCAACCGACCCATTTATCATACTCATTAAGGCAGGTATATATAAGGAATATGTTACAATTCCTAGAAATGTTGACAATGTTGTCTTCCTTGGAGAAGGTCCAACAAAAACCAAGATCACTGGAAACAAGAACTTCATTGACGGAACATCAACTTACCATACTGCTACAGTTGGTAAGTTCCATAAGAATCTTACATTTAAGATGTGTTTCCTCTTCCTCAAGACGTAATTATCATAATTTTTTGTGTTCATTCTTTGTCAAACTTTTCATATTTATTTAGTTTTGTTGCAACTGATCATCTCCTGCATAATCATTTGCTATGTAGTCATATGATAACTTTTAAAACTAACACACAAGCTTGAGCCTATTTTACAAATTCAATGGTACATTTGTTTCTGATTAATTTTAAGAAATTTGAGTGAGTAAATTTCCATCCTTGCTATTAATTTTTTAGCAAGCTTTAGTTTTTTGTAATATCATGTATGCAATCACATGATACATATTTTGTGTTTGCAGCTGTTAATGGGGATGGGTTCATTGCCAAGGACATAGGCTTCGAAAATAGTGCTGGACCAGATAAGCATCAAGCTGTAGCCCTACGTGTATCAGCAGATATGACAATTTTCCACAACTGTGTTATGGAAGGTCATCAAGACACACTTTACACTCATTCATATCGCCAATTTTATCGCCAATGTGTCATAAGTGGGACCATCGACTTTATCTTTGGGAATGCAGCAGCTGTTTTCCAAGACTGCAAGATGATAGTCAGGAAGCCGTTGAGCAACCAAGAAGGCATGGTCACAGCCCAAGGGCGTAAGGACCAACATTCTGTAGGCGGCCTTGTCCTTGATGGTTGCACCATCACAGCTGAGCCTGAATACATGAATGTTGTCCCAATGCCTAAATCATATCTTGGACGTCCTTGGAAAGAGTTTTCAAGGACCATTATAATGCATTCTTTTCTTGACAAGAATATAGCCCCAGAAGGGTGGGCTCCATGGACCGGCACGTTTGCCTTAGACACTTGTTACTATGCTGAACTTAACAACAAAGGCCCGGGTGCTGACAATGGAAAGAGGGTTACATGGAAAGGCATTAAGAAAATTTCACAACAAGAGGCTCAAGCTTTCTCTCCTGGGGTATACATACAAGGAGATTCATGGATCAAAGCAACTAATGTGCCTTATGAATCTGGATTGATGAGGGTCTAAATTTATGTTCTTGCATATATGCTTCTTCTTTTTTTTTCTTCTCCTATCTTATTTTTTATTTTTATCATCATTTTTTAGATAAAATTCTATTTACCAAGCGTAAAAATACTATACAAAAGTTTATGTATAGTACTTTTTAGTTTCATTAGATTCTTTGATAGGTCAATTGTTAAACACGTTGTTTTGTTAATAATTCCCTATTATTTAGGGGACTTTTGTTTCATTGATTCCTTATTCATTATTTATTTTTTTGGAAGATCAACTTTCATGTTAACAAGGAGAGAAAAAATACTAACAATTACAAATAGTTTAACACTAACTCATGGCTTGGTAGGAAACCTATTTAATTTTAGTTATCGGGATTTGATAATCATAGTAACTTGGATAATTTTTTAATTATGTAAAAACCACTTTGTACAATATTTCTATTCTATATTTATTGTTTTAGGTTAAAATTTTTTGCATAGAGGTAAGAAAAAATAAACACTAGAATTCTATGGGAAAGAGAGTAAAACATTAATAATTTGTTCATTACAAAAAATAAGTCTATTTTGTCACACTTAATTTATACTTTTAAATAGTATGAAATAAATTTTGAGTTACTAACAATTATAAATGTGTAAGAGAATGATTATATAAATAAGTCTGGGCATATTTTAAAACACTACCCATATAATAATTGCAACTAAAAGTTCACACTTTTTAAATTAAAAAAATATAATTTATCTACACTTTCAAATATGAACCTAATTTTGTTACATTCAAGTTTTCCACACTTCTCATTTTACTAAGAAATGTGAGAAATTTAGATATAATAAAGTGAGGTCCACACTTAAAAATATGGAAAGTTAATGAAATATCTCACACTAAAAAGTTTGGAATTATATTTGCAACTATTATATGTGTTGTTTTTCAAAATTTTATCACATCTATCTATTTAACTATATTTGGTATACCTGATTTTTCGGCTCGACATTGCAAGTCGACCAACCTCAAGGCGACTACCCTTTTGAATAGTCCGGAGTTATCATTTATTTGAATTGTGTACATAAAAGCGTAAAAAATACCACTTTTTGTAGTGGTTGTATTGTTGTTGATATGATGATGTTCTTATTAAAGACCAAATTATGTTTATATGTTTATATGAACTTAATGTAAGAATGATTAAACCTTCATAAATTACAATGTATCATTCTCACATAATAAATAGAGTATATAATTCAAACTCTAATGGACCCAGACCACAAACCAGACTTGAGTTATATTTATCATCTAACAGTCCCCCGCAGTTCGAGCGGCGAATTCGTAAAAGCTCAGACTAAATAGAAAAACTAAGAAATAAAAATAAATCATGCAGACTCAAGGTATATCTATCTGTCGAAAATGACAGACTCAACCTATATTTATTTGCTAAACATGGCATTAGACTTAAAGTATATCTGTCTGTCGAAGATGGCAGACTCAACCTATATCTATCTACTGAACATAATAGACTCAAGGTATATCTATCTATCAAAGAGGACAGACTCAACCTATATCTATCTGCCAAAAACTAAAAGTCGTCTAAGGACTTATACCCTAGATTCGACAAGAGTCGTCTCAGGACTTTATACCCTAGATTCAACAAAAGTCATCCTTATACCCTAGATTTGAAACCAACTAAAATCGTCTCTGGAATTAATACCATTGATTCAACTAACAAACAAACAATCAAAATGTAAACACTTTAAAAAAAGTTAAAAAAAAGAAAAAAAACATAAAAGTTAACTATAACAAAACCATATAAGTTGCGATATATAAATTATAAAACGTCATCTTGGCTGCTTCAATAACATTAAACTGATCAAGAACCTGATGGAAGGATATTCTTCTATTAGCATGTCACTTCAAGCCAATAAAGGGTGTGAGTGACCTATGATCATTGACAAGAACAGATCTTGTAAAAGTCTTTTTGAATGTATATGAATCTGTATAATAAGGAAGTAGCAAAGCAACCAAAAAACCACCACATTAATTAATGCATACCCACATGTTATTTGAAATGTAAAGTGACGAATGTAGAATCACATAAATAATGATGGCAAAATTATTTGTGATTTTAGGGTTTTTGTTTGGAACGACGGAAGTGTTTTTAGGGTTATAGGAGGATATGGCGTGATACCATGTAAGAATGATTAAACCCTAATGAGACTCGTATTATACATGTTTTCATTACCCAAAACGAACTAAAAATGATAAAATTAAAAAGCGTGCCAAATACCCCTGTATTGTTTGATTGTGTGTTTGTAGGCATGGATATGGAGAAATGACTTGGAAATCATAAAATCAAGCAAAAATGAACACGGCTGACGAAGCCGTACAAAATAACTAGACCCGAATGTGAATTTTCAAAAATACCCTTGAAGATTTAAGAATTTACAAGATTGGTCCTTCAAGTATTGAAGAATGACACTTTATACCCTTGTAAACCTCAAAAATACAAAAAGGGTCTCTAAAGTTTGAAGACTTTACAAAATGACCCTTGAAGTTTCAAGAAGTTGACAAAACAAGTCCTTTTCCATTAATTGAATACCACAAGGACTAAATTTGACAAGAGGCAAAGTTGTATAACAAAGGATAAAGAGCTGCTTTTATTTTGCAAAGTGTGGGGGACCAAAACTGATAAAACTCAAACCCTATACCCGATTTTACCTATCTTTTTACCCAACCCAATAACCAAACCCAACCTTTTAGCCCGTATATTAACTTAACACAATGTTCAGACGGATTAATTGATATATAAAAGGGCGCTAAACACTTTTTAACACCCTAAACCAGATGAAAACACAAACTATTCTCACAAAAACCCTTATCCCCAATCATGATTTAACCAAAAGGGTTTTGCTTAAGCTTCTCCTAATTCACAATTAAACAAAATTCAAGCATAACCACGTGCTCACCTTTGATGTCACATCACCCAACAAACCCACATGGACCTCCCCTGCACCACGTCCCTTTCTTCTTGCCTGGGATTTCGACAAAATCCACAATCCTGATTCATTGTTTTGTTCTCCACGTATATTAGATGGCTAAGATCACTCCTCCAGCCTAACATTCACATGTATGTGTAGAAGAACACAAGATGGCACGCTTGACCATATTTGAATTCAGGATCATTGAAGAATATTCAGAAGATGCTCAAGGGCTGTTTAGGCATTCTAGACCGAGTTAGGGTTTATGTTAGTCACCGATCATTATAGTATAAATACTAGTTGATTGGCAAAATGTACTTTGTTCCTATTTTGTCAATTTCAATTTTCTCAATTAATGTATAAGAACTTTGAGATCAATGTAAAATTATGTTCCATTTTACTTACTTGTCTTTTTAAATTCGTGCACCTTTAATTTATGCAATTTAACTTATCATGTCTTATTCAAAAAGTTTTTAAAAGAAATTTTGTTAATGTTTTTGAAGAACCATATTGTGAAACTGATTTCCTAAGTTTAATTGACACCTATAGTTTTGAAAAAGGTTTGATAAAGTGTTTAATTACAACTGGTTACTCCTTTATTTCATTTGCAAAATTATTCCATGGTTTTTCTCAAAATTTCATTTTTAAGATTGAGTTTATTACTCACTGTTCATAATGCTATCTATAAGCTCACTTGACACCTGAGCTTATAAGCTCCTTGGACTTGTATTTGTTTTTCTTTGTTTTGTGAAGGAATTAAAAAGTGTAGATCTTAGGTAGATATTTGGTAGATTTCCATTCATGTTCTTGTACTTCAGTCAACAGTCTCATAAGCTCCTTTTTATGAAACAAGTTAGCTGGTTGCATAAGCTTTTGAGCCTGGTGGTGAGTGTTGAGGAACAAACCTTTTTAGTACCGAAAAACCCTAAAAAAGGCAAATAACGTATTTTGCAAATATGTTTTTTGTGTGTTATTTTGTCTTGCATGTACTAAGGATTAAAAACAATGCAAAATCGATGATTTTTGAACTCGACGCGATCAAGTTTACACGTTTTTTCGAGATCAAGACGAAATCGTAACAATAATTCGTCAATACTTAGATGTGGGAGTTTGTCGAACTAGTTCCGGGCGTTACCAATTAAGGTAGAGTTGAACATATGGGTTCCGGCCATCGCTCAATACTTGCTTGTGATCGAAGACCTTTAGATGATCATCTGGGTCCGTGGTACCGTCGTATGTCTTGACGTTAGGTGGCATGCGCCTCTTTTTATCCTCAAAATTTTTCTGATGCACCTTGTGAAGGCATCAACTTTCTCTCGGCACCATGGAAGAGAAAGATCTTCATTACTGCGCCTTCGGCGTTGTCAAGATGTTTTGCGATGCTTGCTCTCGTAGTCAGAGGAGTCTAGGGAGGAGTAGCTTATTCTACCACGCCTAGGATGATGGTCGTTATAGTCAGAGGTGGATGAGCTATCACTCGGGGATCCTCTTCCTCTCTTGGTTTTGCCTCGGCGACCCCTTTCCTGTCTTTGATCATGCAATTCAAGGGATGAGTCTCTATCTCTCGAAGGAAGCTCGAGGCTATCATGGGAACTTGTGTGCCTCCCTTCGCTAACAGGAGTATCCTTATCTCCTCGTTCCTTTGAATTATCCGAGCCGGTCAGCCGATAACGCCTTTCCTTCGTGTCCTTTAGGATACGTGATCTGTTAAAGACATTTTGTTTTTTTAATTTGATCTTCCATCCTTTGTTTGCATTTCATTGAACGAAGTTCATTGTTAGGAACAAGATCTTTCATTGCTTCCACTTCCTTCATGAAGTTGAGGCAGACCCGTAGGTCGTCAATCGGGGCACTCATCATCTTTTCTATCATGAGGGGGACTAAGGCTTCATAATTATGCGCAACATTCAATCACTCGGTATGCACGGGGAATTTTCATATTTCCCTTTTGGCGTGATCTCGGCGTCCAAGGTTGGCCGTGCCTCCTTTTGAGGCTCATTCGGTGCTTCGATCGAAACCGGGGTTTCGACAGATACCACGGGCGAGGGAGTCGAAAAAGGATTAGCTGGCACTTGAGGTGCCTTTCCCCCGTGCCCTTGGTTGATTTGTTACTTGTTTTGGAATTTGGTTGAGCATGAGTGCATCATTAGGCTATGATTTTTTGCCTCCACCCTTCTAGTTACCCACGAACGTGCCGCCCTTATTCATGCTGAGAGTTTAGTGAAGGGTCCTACGGATGGTGCCAACTTGTTGATACAAAAGTTGGATGGATCGTGCTTGACCCGAATTAGGCTTAATTCGGGTGTTTGGATGGATGGTGCCAACTTGTTGATACAAAAGTGAACTTGTATGAAGACCCTACACATCAAATAATAGACACTGTTAAGCTTACCGGGGAATGTATCCCACGATTAGACTCCAGCGTGAGAGTAATTAATCGGTTTGAGAAAGTTAGTTAAGGTTTGAGTGTATCATAGATCATACCTTTGTGGAACCTCGGCGGTTCCTTTTATACCCGGTGAAACCCTAGTCGGGCTTCCCTAATCTTGCAGCCTAAGCAAGAGATTATACCATATACAACAAGATCCTTATCACCTAAATTAGGAGAGTGTATATCCTCTTAACTAAGGTGAGTCATAATTTAATTAGACTATGGTTTCGTTTGACTCCTACCGCGTGCGGTCAGAGTGTGACTCTCATGAAGCCGAGTGCGACAACGGCTTATTGGGCCTCGTAGGCTTCAACGTTGTTTACCATAACCCATTAGTAATGGATTGGGTACGGGTAGGACCCGTGGGTCGGGCTTATATCTCGACTAGGGACTATACGTCATCAAACTTGGATGTCAATTTGTGAAATAAACATTGCAAAACATTGCCTAAAATTCATACAAATGCATCAGATAGTTTTTCTTCTTGATTTTTAGTTTTTGCCATTGCAGTTTAGAATCTAGGTAGTTTTAGTGGTTGATATTATCTTTTTTAGAAGTTTACCTAGTTTAGTAGCTTATTGTGCCTTGTAGCTTAAGTAGAATTTCACTAGTTTGCACCTATGACTAACACTATTTGGTTCTACTTCCACTGTTGGATTTTAGTTTTTTAATTCCTTGCTTTTTAGTCTATATTTTCTTGAAATTTTTGATTATGTGACTGCGTTGGTGTGAATTTGCTTTAACATTTGAACTGTCACCAAGTATAAGCCCAACTGGCTTATACTTGGCTTATTGTCCAAAAAGGAAAACTGCCATTATCACAACAAGGATTTGCCCTCAAAATCCTCACAATCAGTACTTTATTTACATTTTCATAGCTTGTAATTTTCCTATTTTTAGTTTTGAACATCTTTCTCTGCGTTGACTTTCTTTGACTTTTGGTCAAATAAGGCCAAAATTGCTTATTTTGATTTTCTGGCTTACCCAGTCAAGCACAACTTTGGTTTTTGTAATCATTCTTGTTTTTTCAGCTTATTAGTATATTTCCATGTTTTCAGTTTATTTCATTAAGTTTTTATTAGAAACAAACTTCTTTTCATTTTAAAATAGTGCTTATTGGCTTATTTTTTATTTTCGGTTTAGCTTATTGGTTTTTTCTTGTTTGATGTCTCTTAGTTAACTTTTTCCAAACTATTTGCAAAAGATCATGTCTTAGTTACCTAAATCCCCAAATCGACTATTTTGTCTTTTTGTGTATTTGGCTTTTTGATTATTTTAGCTTATTCTCCCAGCCAACAAAGATCCTAATACATCGCCGCAAGCAATTGAACGTTGTCCCCCGGCACTAAGGCGTCTATGACGTCATAGGCTAAGTATCTTTTTCAAAAAAAAAGGTTGTGTCTTAGTTATCCCTAAATATTGATGTATAACTAATTTCAGCTTATGACAATAAGTCTTTTACTTATTGGGCTTATCCAGGCCCGCTAAGACAACTTATTGCCTATTAAGTCGTGGATACGCTTATTTTTGGCTTTTGTTCCTTTAGGAAACTGTGTTTCGAATTTGATTTTACATCAGATAGGGGTTTTTGTTTTTAAAATTTTCAAATTTTTATTTTGGGCCCAATTTAGGCCCATTAAGCCATATGTTTTGCCTTTCGGCCTGTGTGAGGCCCATTTAGGCATTTTCAGTTATTTTTAATTTCTTTTTTTGTTAAATTAGGTAAAAATAAACCAGTTTGCAAGTTTTTAGAATTTTTTATATGTTTTATCATTTTATTATTATTTTGTATCGATTTGCGTGAAAACGTAATTCGTCGTAGTTTTAGTCCATCGTAGTTCGTCTTTATTTTAAAGCCCTTTCTCTTTTTAAAAGAGTAACTAATCCTAAAACGATATATTGGCGCATAACATCACCTCCTCGAAGAACGAACTCGTCAATTTTTAACTCACGCACGTTTTTCCTAAAAATGTGGACGTCTTTATATACTTGACTACTATTTTACTACATCAATTATGGCGCCGCTGCCCGGGACGATGTGTTATCCGTATCGTATTTGTTCGAGTAGTTTTACATTTTTGACCTTCCATTTTTGGGAAGTGTGAATACTCATTTTCTTTTATTTTCCAAATAAGCAATTGTCATATTTTGTCCTCAAATAACCCTTAATCATTTTTATTTTTCATTTTTATTTTGTGAATACTATATTGTATCTACGTAGCACAAATAAATTTACATAAATCTCCAAAAGAGTGAAAACTCCCCTCAATTATTGGCGACCCGGTAATTTTTGGTGTTATCCATCAAAGAAAAGTTTAAGGAAAAATAGATAAATACTCTTAAGAGGTTTAATCTCGATTAATGAAAATTATAAGGTGGGTATAGGTAGGTTTTATAAAATACACCCTAAAGAAAAAGGCTCTTAATAAGTGCTTTGCACCGCCTCGTTTCTCCCTCGCTTGTACGTACTTTAAAAGTGACGACTAATTAATGGTTTGCCAAACTCAAGTATTATTAATCTTATTTTGTTCTTATATTATTGAACCCTTGAAACATTTTGATCTTAACCCAACGTTTCAAAGTCGAGAGAAGGTTTTTACTTCACATAATTACTTGCATTCCTTTGGATTCTTTATTTAGACCTTTAATTTGAGGAGAGATTTTGTTTGTTTATTAATCTACGTAATACCCCATAATACCAAAAAAACTTAAAAAACAAAAATAACAAAAATAATCTTTTTTGCTACCCCCCAATTTCTTTTGTTAGTGCATGCGCACTCGATCGACCAATTATCGCACTCCGAATTTAAACAACGTTACGGCTCGACGTAATCGACATCGAAGGAATCGAGAACAAAGACAAGTAGGACCCGAGATTCATAATATCGTTGTTGAAACTCGAGACGAGATGGCGGAAAATCGTACAATGATGGAGTTGCTCCATCACCCACCGAGGGTTATGGAGAGGCGATCATGATTATCGATATTGAAGAGGAAAATTTTTAAATTAAATCAGAAATTTTATCATTGATTCAAGCAACAAATTCTAGAGGGTATGAGTCGGATAATCCTCATGGCCACATTCGAAATTTTAACCGTCTTTTGGCTACTTGTAAGTTTAAGAACATCGATACCGATGCGATTAAGCTCATGCTTTATCCTTATTCTCTCGAAGGCCCCGCCAAAGATTGGTACGAGAAAGAACCAATTCGATTTATATTGACATGGGATGATCTAGTTTCTAAATTTGTTAATCATTTTTCCCGCCGTATAAAAACACGTTTTTCAAAAACAAAATCAAACGGTTTACCCAAAACCTAATGAATCGTTTAGAGAGGCGTGGGATCGTGAGTTGCACCAAATTGATACGTTTTATAACGGTCTTAATCCTAATGAGCAAGATTCGATATATTCCGCCTCGGGCGACTACTTTTTGTGTAAAACTCCGAAGGGAGCCTAGAAGATTATCGAGAATAGGTCTAAGATTTTACAACTCCATAGCACACCGAGTGTTTCCAATGTTGCCAATATTAGTTATGCTAGTCACGATATTGAGAGGGTTGACACAAAAGTCGATAAATTAACCGATGTGTTTACGAGCTTGTTGAGTGAGTTGAAAATGAAAGACCCTCCCGCTACGGAGAAAGCTGTTGAGGTGAACCTCATAATTATTACGAGTGCGCGGCTACGGATGACCAAATGTAACACCCCACTTCGAAAAGAGACAAAGTTTAAACATTTATGGAGTCTTATCAGATACATCAAAACATAAAGGTCTAAAATGAAACTTATAAATCAAACATAAATATAATCTAACAAAATCAAATCCCTAAAACAACAGGGTCCAAAATGTAAAGTACTGAAACCAAAAAGTATTCAGTAATATTATTGACTTACGTGACTCTAGACGCACTCATCAAACTCTCAAAGCCCAGCTTCCTACTTAATACTTGTCGCATGGAAAATAAAACGGCTGAGTAAAACGCTTAGTGAACGGATATAACAAAATATGGTTAAAGTAAAGAAGCTAATGAAGTTACGGATATCACATTGTATGAACAAAAGAATGAATATATGTATCAATAAGAAGGTGGTATCATTGAGTTATACTTTGTTGGAAAGGATTACCAACAAAAAAAAAAAAAAATAAGAAGGTTAATGAAAGATAAAGTGTTGGGCCAATGAAAGTTCTAACTATGGTCCTGTCAAGATTTGTTTAAATTAGACTAAGTGTTATGAGTCGTTGATAAAGACCAGCGACAAAGACCAGACCAGTTGAAGGTAAAGCCTCAACTGGTACACCAGAAACATTCGCGTTAAAGACAATGTCAGAGAAGTTGAAGATTATCTAAAGTCACAGCCACCAGCTGTTATGGATCAGTTGGTATGTAGAAGGAATATTCTTGGTGTTCTGGGACCTCTGAGATGGCAATACTCTGAGGTCACTCCAAACACTTTGAAGATCTTGTAAGTAGAGACTTGCCTTATCCTTATAGATTAGGCGGGATAATCTCTAATGCACTTTGTGCAGGACAAAATGTAGATTCAAGATAAAGACGCCTAGTACAACCTAGTGGTTTAAGTGAACAGTTGGCAGAACTGTTCACAGAAAGTTGGTTAAAGGTATGTCTAAATATAGACATACATTTAATGAAGTGTTCTGCTTCCATTCAGAAGCTGACACGGGCCAACTACCCCCACTAAGGTAGCAACCTCGTACCACTATAAATAGGATTAAGAATGAGGAGAAAGATAACACTTGTATTTAATGTTAGAATCTTTGTCTTTCTCCCTGTTGAACCTCTGGAGTCTCTTGTCGTCTACCAGCGACTCTCTGGTTCACTTGTAAACTTGAGTCTCGAATCAAGTTTACTTGTTTAAAAGGTTCTTTCTTTATTGTTGTAACACCCCCAAATTTATACAACTCAATACAGTGGAAGACTCGTTAGTGTTACGGGATAGCACATTACTCACATCATAGACAACGCATAAAAATCGCGTCATTTTATAATAAAGCATTTCCATTCATAAATATCAGATTTACATAGGTCCCATGTCATGGTCATTTCATAAAATTTTACAAAAGATTTGAATGGAAATTGTTATTTAAGTGCGGGCCATGAATTCTTGTTGTCTTCCCGAGAATTACCTTCAAGTACCTGAGATAAAACATGTTAAAAGAAAAGGTCAGCGATAACGCCGAGTGAATTCATAGAGTTTAATAAAATCCATCAATATAACATCGGAATAAAATTATTACCGAAAATCATTTCATTCAAATCTTTGTAATAGGCCATAAAATCGCCAAAGTCATTTTATACAAATTCTTATCAAAATCATAATATAGGCTTTCGCCTTCAAAATTATTATACGAATCATTGTCGTAAAAAAACATCATACAATACGTTTCATAACGTTGTATAAAGTTAAATAAAAACCGTTATATGAATATGGTTATGCAAAACCAAAACACGAACATAACATCAATAATAAGACCCCGTATTGCTAGTCAGGCAATATATCGTAATTCAGTGCGTATAGCAATATTTCGTTATTTGGATTATTATAAGCCGCATGACATTGTTACCTTACTACAATAAACAACGGGTAGCTAGCCCGAAACTCAATTTGCCCATCTAAATTAGCGTGTCGTCACAATAATCACGCTTGTGTAAATCTTCTCATACATAAATTCGCTTACCAATCAATGTGGCACGACGGGGATCAACCGTCAAGGCGCGAACTGGGGTGATCGTCCCCAAATAGTACTATTATATGCATAAGCGTCTACCAAATCCCGGTAGTTCACAATTCAGACTAATGGGACTTTTAGTGACATAACCTAACTTTAATAATCCATTTCATTTCATCTATCGGGTCATTTAATCATTCATCGGGTCATACAATCATTCGGGTCCAAATCAATAAACAAACAATCGGGACAAAGGGTGTCCTATTTTAGTAAAACTAACATGTTATCTCCCTCGCGGGTTTATAAAATATTTCATAAAAACATTTAAAAGAGTGCGAGGCTATGAACTCACGTTGATGTGGGAAGGCGGGTTATCAGCAATTCAGACGTACGGTACGTGCTTCAATCACGGAAACCTAGACAAATAATACTCGTCTTAGACTCTTGTCCAATGAATTTATAAAAATAACAATTATGTATACATATGATGATTATATATATATGATGATCAAGTGGGTTTACATATTCTCATTTACTCATTTTAGTGTTATGTGTCGATAACTTTTATACTAGTTTACTAGTTCAACTTGTTTACATTTTAAAGCCCAATGGGCCTATTAAAAGCCCAATACTATTCATTAGCCCAATTATACTTTTATTATCAGTATTATACTTTATATGTTGGGCCCAAATGGATTAAGCCCAATAAATAAGTTTATAAGTGTTTTACCAAATTAGTCGGGTTTATTGTCCATTAAGGCTACTTTGGCCCGTTAATGTCTATATGTTGTAAAGCTCGGGTTTTATCGATTTTTACTTGTTATATATGTTTATATATCAGTATGTGAGTTTTAAAAACTTTACATTAGACGGGTTTGATCGTCTAAGTTTTAATTGGCGAAAAACGTTAATTTTACGGTAATAGCCGAAAAAGTCTTAAAAATTATGTTTATAGTTTTATAACTTATAAAACTTATCAAACTACCATTTTTATAAAATGTCCATTTATTTATCCTTATATATATTTATATAAATGTATTATATAAGTTAGTGGGTTTTAATTCATATTTTATACTATTTTTATTTGAGTGCTTATATAATACTATTATACTTTAATTTTCCCAAAATCTGATTTTTACTTTCATGTTCACCAAAATAGCCATATCTAGAGTTCTGTATGGAGATAGAAGGCCAACTTTTTATGGCATAAACTAAATGATATGTGCTCCATTTAACTCTTCTATGGCTACTGTTGAATCAGCTTCTAAGTATTTTATAAAATTCGTCCAAAACAGTGTACTCAGATTTGCACTCTAAACTTGTTTTGATCATATCTCACTCATTTTTATGATTCCATTGCATGGCCAACTCCCACATGTGTACAAGACATATTACTTACTGTATATCCATTAATCTATGCCATTTTATCAGTTTATCATATGGTTATTTACTGTTTTTATACAGCCTACTAAATTAAGCAAGATTAAGCACTTTTACATATAATTTTTCATCTTTTTACCCATGTTCATCAAATCTATCAACACCAAATCCCCACATAATATTTTTAATCATCATTCATCATCATATACATATACATAAATAAAGTAAATACAAGATTACATAATCAAAATAACAAGAGGATAGGAAGAAACAATCTCTATACCATCAATAGTGATGAAAAGATGAGGTTTATGATGAACAAGGCTTGGTTCCTTGTTACCAAACCTTCAACCATTTAAGACAACTTCTTGGGTCCTGCAAATGGATGAACACCTCCATGAAATCATCCCTAAAATCCTTCTTGAAAATCAGCCCAAAGACCTCCATGAAAACTCTTTTTTACAAGTTACAATCACCTCCAATCTTCATCTTTTTGATTAGCTATCAACATATGTTGATTATAGCTTAAGTTGTAGGTTAAAAATTGATGATAATTGTGATTTTGTGGTGATGTTAGACGTTCATAGAGGGAACAAGAGAGAGAGAGAGGAGAAAGTTTAACTAAATTTGCATGTGTTGTGTGAAAAATGAAAGAAAATTGCTAGTTTTGTTTAGTGGTTTTGGTGCATTTGCAAGTAATGAGACAAGTGTCTCACACTTGTGTAAAATGTTGACACCAAAAGAGATATGTGGCATTGTAAAATCAGCCCTTCGTGGGGTGGGACAAGTGTCCCACTTGTCTCATCTCCACTAATTTACGGGTAATCCTCGATTCTAGTTTCCTCGATTTACGTGCCCTCGGGTCGTTTTACGAAAAACGTTTTTATAAATTATGAATCAACGGCACAAAACGAATCTAATAAAAATTGTCTCATCAAAAACGGAGTTCGAAAACGTAAATACGTAATCCTAAGGTTTCCGGTTTAGTCGTAAAGGACGTTAAATTATAATCGTAAGTCCTAATCTCTTCTCGTAAATTTGTGAGTTTATGAATCAACACAAATTTAAAATTCCAAAATAATATTCACGGATAAATTTATTTTCTGAAATGTCGAACTGTCACCAAAACGGTGTATGTAAACGTGAGCACGTAACGTAGAATCCTCCGGTTTAGACGTAGTCGATGCTACTTCAAGACGTAAATCCAAATTTCTTCCCAAAAATAAGTGAGTTCATAATATAACATTAAAATAATGTTTTTAAATAATATCTGAGAATAAAATATCAACCATAAATTGACGGATTGTCACAGCATTTACCCCTAAACAGGATCTTTGTCCTCAAAGATCATCTTACCTTACTACTCGCTTCTTATAGAGTTAAATCCATGTGGGTATTTCCTCCACATTCTGTCTTTTCTCACAAGTGTAACCCATTACAATACGCGAGTTTCATCAAACATAACTACGGGAATAAGATCAGGCTTAATGTTGACTTACTTTCTCTATCCATGATGTTCACGGGTTTTTGATGAATGCAACTTTTCGCCGATCTAAACTTCATTAAGGAATAGTCAGATTTTCACTTGATAGACATTTTATCAAGTTCGATATACTTAAACATAATTCACGCAGTCCTTGAAGTCCTAGGGTAGATCCAGCTTTTTTTTTTTTGGGTAAAAGGGAATTCATACCCCGGTAAAATATATTACACCAAAAAACATTGAAGTACAACGGATGTAGGTGAAGTCCTAACATCACAGCCCGTTACATAGGCACTTCTCATGCACACAACCAATTGTGCAACATCAATAATCCTTACATAAGAATGACATGCCATTCTTATGACTACCAAAATTGGAAAATGCAAGCACAAAAAAATATGAATGATACTCTTGCTTCCAACTTATAAACAAATAGCAATTGTTCCGTCTTTTCAATAAACGAATTGTGCGCGAATGTACTAAACTGCTACAAGGTCCTCGAACGAGCGATCACCGAGAAACAATCACCTTTTTGTAATTAAATAACTCACGTCACCAGAGCACATGTATAACAAGAAAATTCAAAAGTGTGATTACTTCAAGAGATAACCAAAACGTAGTACCAAGCCCCCGTTTTGCCAAAACACATGCATGCAAAAACAATGCATCACGTGACCACCACATGCACGCCTTAACTCCCCAAACCCACAACCTACGCACCTCCAAGGATTCAGCAACAAAGCACTTCCATAATCTCAAAACCCCGAAGCAACCTGAGCAGTGTTAAGGATCGAAGATCCCCACTGTCAAAAAACCCAATCCAACAACGAGATGATCATGAAACCACAAAGCATGGTAACCTTGACAACGAACCAACCACCCAAGCTCCTAGTGCTGCAATAAAAGATACCCTAAAACCACGGATAGGGAATCAGCCATGAATTGTATCAGCCACTAGAATAATAATGATGATGATCCACGACCATACATCAAATCGGCAACACCTTGATAACGAACCAGAAATAATAATTCAATCAAAGAGAAAACCCTAAAAAATTAGGGTTTCTTAATTTCGTCACCAACAGCAATCAAAGATCGCCCACACCATATCCATGTCGAATCACTAGGAATAGAAAAATTCGTGACAAAAATCACAAACCCTAGATGTACGACATATGCTCCAGATCAGCGAGAATACAGAAATTAAGCATGGATCATGGAACCTAATAGTGAAACCCTAATTATATATCATAAACAAATCGGATCCCTACAAAATAGGGTTAGGGTTTCGTCCAAAGAGGGACGATTTCCAAAAGATGAAGAGTTATATGATCAACACGCCCCTTCTAAGATAATCACAACCCCCATAACCGATTGCATACCACTCACAACGATCAAGTTATTTCAGAAAAACTATATTAGGTCGATTAATGGGATACTTCAAGGAAGAACACCAAATAAGAAACCCTAATATAGAGAATGAAACACATAATCAATCATGAATGATAGAGAGGCGATTACAGGGGATGTTTATTGTCCAGAAATAGTGTAGAAGGGGCGGCTGGAAATCTCCCAAGGGGAGAGAGAATTTTAGGGTTTCCAGCTTATATGCCTTTCAAACCAATCTTTTTACATAATCTCAATAGTCCCATACAACGGGGACTTATATCCCATGATCTTCCAGATCATCAATTCATTTTCCATGGTTAAAATTTTTGGCATAACTTCGCTACCCATCTGGCACTTCAAGATCTACATTTCATATTCACATAACCTCTTGCCCACTACCGGCAGTCAATAATCAGATCCTAATTTCAACAATCATTTCTGGTCTCGCGGGTCGAGTATTTTGTAAGGTTAGGTTCGCCATCATAGGAAACCTTAAACCTAAAAGACATGTCCAACTCAAAATGGGTGTATGTCGGGTGTCTTCATCTCAACTCCTGCTTACAGATGCTCTAATTTTTAAATCTTAACAAGATTTCATCTCGATCCTAATACGATAGTTATCAATGATAATCTCTCCAAAGGAAAACGATTATACGGTTCATTACCAAGGTCAATCATTCAAACATGAAACAAAACTTCTAGTGTTTTGTATCGTTACTTTAACTCGTCCCTTCGATTGGGGTGGTACATAGTACTCTCATCAAGGTTCGTTCTCAATGACTTCTGAGCAAATCTCTAGAAATTCAATGTGAAGCGAGGATCTTGATAGATATGATCGATACAGGCACACCATGCTTTACATAACTCCTTTAAATACAAAAGAGTCAATTTCTTCATCAAGAAGCTATCATTAACATGAATGATATTAGTAGATTTGGTCAGTCTGTCGACGATGACCCAAATCGAATCAAATTCAGATGACGACCTTTGCAATAGTTAGACGTTTACTAATGTATGGGGCGATGTCTGCCTTCATAATTTGCCATTAGTACAACTTCTTAAGATAAAGATACATTTAGTCAGAAATGACATGAATAGAATAATTATACTTACGAGATTCCAACATGACTACATCTCAAAATCTTCATATTTAGGCAACAGCAAGTGGCCTTTTATACATTTAACGCCATCGGCTCCTCAATTCTAATGGTTCATATTAGCCGCGAACCCCTTTATTATTTATATTATCCTTCTTACAAGCATTGTTTATATTTTAAATTGTTCAGCAAATTACTTTGCACCGTCATTAATAAGAAACACATCCTAATTGATTCTTTATCCTTTCTATATAATGCGTCAGCATTTATATTCATCTTTCCTGATGAAATAATTATCATGTCTACAATTTACTCAGAAATTATTTCTTCATATTTTCTAAGTTTTAGTTTCGTCTCAACTATCATTTTTATCAGTTTTGCTCAATCTGACGTCTAAAGCGTCGATAATTATTACAAGTAATTAAATAATAAATATTAAATTTCATGAAACGTAAACGTAAAAATTTTAAATTTCTTAGTTCGACCAATTATATAAAAATGTTCAAAATAAGTTTGAATTTAATTAACAAGATTTTTGTTGATTTATCGAAAATAATTAAAATAATTAATAAGATCCGTAAATGTTCGAAAAGTCTTTGTTTATACTTTGGTCAAAATTTTCTTAGTTGAAAAGCAAAAATTGTCGTTTCAATTTTTTTTAAGTCATGGTTTAACGGTTTTCTCAGTCCCTCTTAGGTTGTCTTGAGGTATACACGAACATTTACCCCTAAACAGGAGTTTAGTTAAATGTTCTTGGTATAAGGGAATAATCCCTCAAAAGTTCTTTTTGATAAAACATTTGTCAAAACACATTTGCACTTTCTTTTTGGTAAAACCCAAAGTCTTAAAAGGGCTCTAAATTTTTGAAGAGTCAATATAGATTCCATTATCTTATTAATCCCACGGTCAAATAATGTGGATTAAGTCTTTAATCACATGTTAAATACTCAAGGTACAAGTTTTCATTGTTTGGCCAATTTAGGGCAGTCTATAACTAATTATTAACTAATTCTTTTTCTTATAAACAAACACATGGTCCTTAATGATCGCAAGCATGAATTTATCAATTTACAGCCTACACACGTGATTCACCCAATTTATGGATGCTACATGTGCATTAGTCAATCCAAACGACATAACATTAAACTCATAATATTCATTACAAGTTCTGGATGTAGTGATTGGAATAGATAATCTTTTCCGCAGATGTGAAGTAGATGATAACCATGCCATGGATCAAATCTTTAGAACATACGCTAGAACCTTGTACATGATCGAACAAATCTATCATCTTGGGTAGTGGATATAGATTTAAATCGTCAATTTACTTAGTTTACGGTAATTAATAAATATAAGGATATCCAGATACATAACTAACCTTAAAAGAGTAAGGTCAACGCATAATCTACGCGAGAGAATTTCAAATCAGATACAGACAAAAACATTAACGAATATGAATATATCCCATGTTTTCATTAATTTGAGTACGCATTCGAAAGCTCCTCGGATCGTTACCCATGTCATTCAAATGAAATCTTAATCAAAAGAAATGATAGGAACGTCGATACATCCCGTCGGGTATCAACATTCGGTAATCAAATACTTTTCCTAAGAATCTCACTACGGGAGAATTGGACAAGAAAGAATTGTCAATTGTCAAATAAGATAATTTCCACAGATGAGTAAATTCGACTCAGAAGAATAAATAGTACGGGCACCTATGTAGGTGTCCCTATCAATATGTCCCTATTTTTCACTTCTTGCAGATCTCATAAAATTTAATTTTTCACAATCTTCAAAGAAAATTTAGTGTTTATTAATAATTTCATGGTGACTACTAATCAGCCTTGCATGGTCACTTCCAAATTGTATGTAGGCGCGCAACTATATACAATTTCAAGTTTAACGATGCAATACTCAGTTCGTCAAAATTTTATCATCATGTTTATAATAAAAACATTTTCATGCTTAATTCTTAAATAAGAATAAAAAATAAATTTACAAAGATTTTCTTTGTTATGAAAACAATTAAGTTTTCCAAGGTGTTTTATAAACAACTTCATTTCGATAACAATCACTTATAAATCTTACTTTGAATAATCCTTATAGTGATGAAAATTCAATTTTTCTCAAGGGATACTGTTTTATCTTATAAAAACAATGAGTGATCTGCAAAAGAGTGATGAAAGCTTGTTCACCAAGAACTAACCACAATACGATAGGAAATGAGCTTTAGCCAAATAATCATGAGGTTCATGACCTTGCTGGTGCTCGGAAAGAATAATCCACAACGTAACTCAAATCAAGATGAGTACTTGTTCAATGGTTGCATCACTAATGCGAACATTAGGATGAAGCAATAAAGGATAGATAACATCGATACATGTAGAATTTAGCAATCAATGGTAGTCTTTTCACTAATCACAAACAAGTCAAAATTGTACCGTAACACATTACGTGTCACTATGTCATACAATTCAAAGAACTCATCCTACCAACTGATGTCTCATTTAAGTTAGGGATTATTTTTAAAAGATACCACGATGAATACTAATCTACAAGAGTCATTAGGTGTCCCACCTGTCCGGGAAGATCCATCGGTCCCAATTCGGAAGAAGATTTCTTCAATTTATTTATTGGACACTGGGCATCCTCATCATTGGACAATGGTCTGGGAACAACCCTTAACATGAACTAACGATCATTTAAAACCTTATAATTCAGTCACAGAACTTAACGACTTCCTCTTAACAATCTCATATTCCATATGAGTTATATTTTACTTTATTCAAGTTTCAACCAACTTATACTCAATTCGATATCCTACCTCATTCTCCAATACTTTCAACCTTATTCTTAGACCTTAATAGGGCAATAAAAGCTCGATATAAACAACACTTAATTTCCAATCCTATATCTCTTACATCAATAGTTACCAAATGAGTCACTAGTATGAAATGACTCGATCATCCAATTAGACTTCTCGGAAAGGTACTTGTGGCATGAGGCTTTTGGGTAATGGTTCTAATGACAGCCTCAAGTGCAACATTCACCCTTTCGACTTCAAATTTAAGAATTGGGTGACAACGAATCAGATGAAACCTTTCCAGGTGGTAACGTTTTGTCAAACTCCACTCTATAAGGAAAGATCGTCATGACATCGATATCAGTTTTAGTCTCGCCAATTCTTCTTCAATATCACAATCAACTAATATCTACATTTCTACGAAAATCAACCATTTTGTTGGGATCATAAATATCCACAACTTGGTTTAGATCTGGAATAGGTAGATTTCCTACAGGAATAGCTTAGATTAATTTAATAGGGGATTTAGGGTTCCTTGTGTCAATCTACGTCGTATAAATACCTCGTATAAATATCAAAATAATCATCAAACAATCATGTAATAAAATTACATCATATATATATAATCCAAGTGATTTATATATACTAAAATAACACTTCTCAGTCTGGCCTTGTCGGTAACTCGGGAATTCTTTGGCACCGTTATAGTCAAAAGATTTTTAGACATTTTTAGAAAAATGTTTATAGTTAAAAGATTTTGAAATGTTTTTTTCAAAACCTTTGTTTTAAAAACCTTTCGTTCTCTATAACAAGAGCTCTGGTACCAAACTGTAACACCCCCAAATTTATACAACTCAATACAGCGGAAGACTCGTTGGTGTTACGGGATAGAACATTACTCACATCATAGACAACGCATAAAAATAGCGTCGTTTTATAATAAAGCATTTCTATTCATAAATATCAGATTTACATAGGTCCCAAGTCATGGTCATTTCATAAAATTTTACAAAATATTTGAATGGAAATTGTTATTTAAGTGCGGGCCATGAATTCTTGTTGTCTTCCCGAGAATTACCTTCAAGTACCTGAGATAAAACATGTTAAAAGAAAAGGTCAGCGATAACGCCGAGTGAATTCATAGAGTTTAATAAAATCCATCAATATAACATCGGAATAAAATTATTACCGAAAATCATTTCGTTCAAATCTTTATAATAGGCCATAAAATCGCTAAAGTCATTTTATACAAATTCTTATCAAAATCATAATATATCGCCTTCAAAATTATTATACGAATCATTGTCGTAAAAAAACATCATACAATACGTTTCATAACGTTGTATAAAGTTAAATAAAAACCATTATATGAATATGGTTATGCAAAACCAAAACACGAACATAACATCAATAATAAGACCCCGTATTGCTAGTCAGGCAATATATCGTAATTCAGTGCGTATAGCAGTATTTCATTATTTGGATTATTATAAGCCGCATGACATTGTTACCTTACTACAATAAACAACGGGTAGCTAGCCCGAAACTCAATTTGCCCATCTAAATTAGCGTGTCGTCACAATAATCACGCTTGTGTAAATCTTCTCATACATAAGTTCGCTTACCAATCAATGTGGCACGACGGGGATCAACCGTCAAGGCGCGAACTGGGGTGATCATCCCCAAATAGTACTATTATATGCATAAGCGTCTACCAAATCCCGGTAGTTCACAATTCATGCTAATGGGACTTTTAGTGACATAACCTAACTTTAATAATCCATTTCATTTCATCTATCGGGTCATTTAATCATTCATCGGGTCATACAATCATTCGGGTCCAAATCAATAAACAAACAATCGGGACAAAGGGTGTCCTATTTTAGTAAAACTAACATGTTATCTCCCTCGCGGGTTTATAAAATATTTCATAAAAACATTTAAAAGAGTGCGAGGCTATGAACTCACGTTGATGTGGGAAGGCGGGTTATCAGCAATTCGGACGTACGGTACGTGCTTCAATCACAGAAACCTAGACAAATAATACTCGTCTTAGACTCTTGTCCAATGACTTTATAAAAATAACAATTATGTATACATATGATGATTATATATATATGATGATCAAGTGGGTTTACATATTCTCATTTACTCATTTTTGTGTTATGTGTCGATAACTTTTATACTAGTTTACTAGTTCAACTTGTTTACATTTTAAAGCCCAATGGGCCTATTAAAAGCCCAATACTATTCATTAGCCCAATTATACTTTTATTATCAGTATTATACTTTATATGTTGGGCCCAAATGGGTTAAGCCCAATAAATAAGTTTATAAGTGTTTTCCCAAATTAGTCGGGTTTATTGTCCATTAAGGCTACTTTGGCCCGTTAATGTCTATATGTTGTAAAGCTCGGGTTTTCTCGATTTTTACTTGTTATATATGTTTATATATCAGTATGTGAGTTTTAAAAACTTTACATTAGACGGGTTTGATCGTCTAAGTTTTAATTGGCGAAAAACGTTAATTTTACGGTAATAGCCAAAAAAGTCGTAAAAATTATGTTTATAGTTTTATAACTTATAAAACTTATCAAACTACCATTTTTATAAAATGTCCATTTAGTTATCCTTATACATATTTATATAAATGTATTATATAAGTTAGTGGGTTTTAATTCATATTTTATATATTCATAACAACACAATACTGCGATTTCTCTCCCCTAGGGGGGCGATTTCCGGCCACCATTCTACCTAAAATTCCGGCTAAAAAAACCCTAGCAACCGCCTCTCTATCTTATTTGTTATTAATTTCTTTTTTCTTGATTTAGGGTTTCGTTTGGTGCTTCTGATTAAGGTTACCATTCGTCTCATTGGATCAGATCTAGGAATTTTTGGCCGTAAGATATGCAATCGGTTCAAGATTTTTACTATTGTAGAATGGTTGTGCTTTGGTTTCTATCTGTTTATCTAATGGACATCGCCCATCTCAAAACCCTAATTACCCTTCATTCATTTTTGATTCTTCATTAGGGTTTCGATTTGGTTTGGTTATTCTCGATCTCTGTTTTGTTTGTACATCTATATGGGTCGATTGGTCGACTGCGTGGAGGTTCTACTCGTGGGATCCACGCATGGTATCGCATCGGGTAAACTCTTTAATTAGGGTTTTTATTGACAGGTTGTTCATCTTAAGGGTTGCGATATCAATCCTGGGGATCGTGTGCTTTGTTATCATGGTTACCACTGGTTCGTTTAATCTTATGATTCGGGTAACATGATCCTACTCGCTAAGAGTAGTTACGAGTGGTACTCGTTTTTTGATCGTTGGCAAAACCTTTTAGGTTTGTTTTCATGATAACTTGATCTTTGCAAGGTTGCTACGATGTTCAGGATGTCTATGTTTGTTGTTCGTGATCTGGAGGTGCATGCATGAGTGCTTTTTGTTGCTATGGATTGGGAGAGTCGGCTGGTTCGATACCCTACACTTCTTAGGGTTTCGGTTTGGTTATTACCATGTGGAGGTCACGTGATTGATCAACACGGGTTGGCATTATGCAGTAATCATGGCGTAACACTCGGAAACGCTTTTCTGGAAACGAAATTACTGTTTTGGTTTTTATATGTTGGAAAATCGGCGGTGTAATGTTTATTTATATTCTTTTTTTCCAATGTATTTGGTAGTCATAAGAGTGGCATGTTATTCTTATGTAAGTTTTGTGGTTTGTGCACATTGTGTATGTGCTGGTTGTAGCCCATGTAACGGGCCGTGATGTAGGACTTCACCTACATCCGTTTGTACTTCAACGTTTTTTGGTGTAATATATTTTACCGGGGTCAGTCCCCTTTACCCAAAAAAAAAAAAAAAAAAAAAAATTCATATTTTATACTATTTTTATTTGAGTGCTTATATAATACTATTATACGTTAATTTTCCCAAAATCTGATTTTTACTTTCATGTTCACCAAAATAGCCATATCTAGAGTTCTATATGGAGATAGAAGACCAAATGTTTATGGCATAAACTACATGATATGTGCTCCATTTAACTCTTTTATGGCTACTGTTGAATCAGCCTCTAAGTATTTTATAAAATTCGTCCAAAACAGTGTACTCAGATTTGCACTCTAAACTTGTTTTGATCATATCTCACTCATTTTTATGTTTCCATTGCATGGCCAACTCCCACATGTGTACAAGACGTATTACTTACTGTATATCCATTAATCTATGCCATTTTATCAGTTCATCATATGGTTATTTACTGTTTTTATACAGCCTACTAAATTAAGCAAGATTAAGCACTTTTACATATAGTTTTTCATCTTTTTACCCATGTTTATCAAATCTATCAACACCAAATCCCCACATAATATTTTTAATCATCATTCATCATCATATACATATACATAAATAAAGTAAATACAAGATTACATAATCAAAATAACAAGAGGATAGGAAGAAACAATCTCTATACCACCAATAGTGATGAAAAGATGGCGACGTCAAAGAACGAAAAATAATCTGCTTTTCTTTTTGATTCGATTATAATAAAACATCTCTTGTTTTGTTTAATCTTATTAATTAGAATAATACTTTTCTTTTGTCGTTATGGCATAGTCCCATCAATTGTGCATTCATTCTTATTGGTGGATCATAATCGCTACTTTTTTTTTAAATCCAAGGTCGGTTGATTTATTTATATATTAACCTTGGTTGTTGGTGTCCATAGCGATTGGTTATTTTGGTTTTTTCATTGTTTAAGGGTTTGGGATCCACGTGCTGTTCTTGGCGTCTTCTTCATTGGTTAGGTTTTTAGGGTGGTATAATATAGTTTCTTTTGGAACGTTTCTTCCAAAAGTGTTCCGTACTTAGTCGCTGGTTTGATTCGATTGTTTCGGCTGGCAGTTTTGGCTACTAGTTGAACCGATTCGGCTGTTAGTGCAAATTTGTCTAAGATTCATCATGTCTTCAAAACCAAGTGTTGAGGTAATTGAGTCTATTGCATCTAAGATTAATGCTATGCAGCCACTTGACATTAAAAAGGTGCTTGGATTGCTTGGGGTTGTTATCACCAAGATTCAAGATATTCGTGCTGTTGGGCAAGAAATTAAGGATAGAAAGGATCCTGTGTGTGCACTGATTTCTAAAGAGCGTTCTAAGGAAATTGTGGCATTATTGTGTAAACTTGAAACTGATATGATTGCTTTTCCCCATGTGGTTAAGGCAACCTCTTCTAGTGATGAGTTCGTTGACTTGATTGAAAAAGCTACCACCATTAATGGAATGCATCCGTGTAATCTACATGATGTTTTGGAATTATTTGGTGTTACGATTCTTAAGGTTGGTGATGCAGGTGAATTTATGCATGAACTAAAGATGAATAAACATCCATTATGGGCATTGCTTTCTCAAGATCGTGCTAAAGAAATTCTGGATTTACTTTGCAAGTTTGAAGCTGGAATGGTTACATCCACTAATCAAGGTATTAACTCTGATGGAGTCTCATCTTCGTCTAATTTTCATTGTGTTAATGACAGTGTTTGTGAAGGGGTTAATATCTCGATCCCTAGGAAGGTTGTTGAGAAAGTAAATACTCGCTACCACAATACTTTATATGGTTATTTTCTTGGTAAAAGGATTGCGTTTCCTGTGGTGGAGTATTTTGCTAAGAATAACTGGGCCAAACATGGTCTGAAGCGTATTATGATGAATGAAAAAGGATTTTTCTTTTTTCAATTTGGGACTTGTGAGGGGCTTAATGCGGTTCTTGAAGGTGGTCCGTGGATGGTAAGGAATTCGCCTATCTTTCTTAAGAAATGGACTATGTATACGAACCTTCGAAAAGAGGAACTAACTCGCATTCCGGTATGGGTTAAGTTTCATGATGTACCGCTACAGGTGTTTGAAGAGGAAGGTATTAGTTTAATTGCTTCGTTTCTTGGTAAGCTTATCATGATGGACACTTATACTAATACTATGTGTAAAGAGTCTTGGAGACGTAGTAGTTTCGCCCGGTGTCTAATTGAAATGAATGCTAATTCGGAGTTCATGGAAAACATTACTATTGGTGTCCCCAATCTTGAAGGCCCTGGATTCACTAAGGAAACTATTCTTGTTGAGTACGAATGGAAACCTCCTAGATGCCCTACTTGTAGTATTTTTGGTCATTCATTTGATACTTGTCCGAAAAATGTTAAACCTAAAATGGTTGAAAATGTGACAACTCATGTTGATAGTGATGGTTTCCAACAAGTGTAAAGCAAGAGGAAGAAGAACAAAGGTAACTTAGGGAATCAAATCCCAAGAGGTGTTCCATTAAGCAAGGGTTTTCAAACAGGTAAGTCTGTTGCTTTTCTTCCAAAAAATCACTTGGATGCTACAAGTAAGAGTGGTGATAATGGTAAAAAGTTGAATACTAAATTTAGTCAGTCACAGCAGTCTAGCAACCCTAGTGGTCTGAACAAAGGTAAGGATCCAATGAGCATTGTTTCTACCTCTAATAAATTTTCAACTTTGTCCAAGTTTGGAATGGAAGAAGGGGTTCAAGTTAGCGAAGAAGATAATGAGGAGGAAGTCGAGATTGTCTATGATGAATCGATAAATCTTCTCAACACTCATATTGGGGCAAGCACTCCAACTGGTTGATTGAAATTGTGTATAATGCAGTTCGTTTTTTCTCAGTTCTTGCTAATTGAAAGTCCAACCAATTTAAGGTCTTTAACTGTTTTTGGTTGTTAATCTTTTTTTTGGATATTCTATTTGCTAATTCAACAAAGCCTTGCAAAACGGAAAAATATTACCTACTTATATGTAAAACATTTTGCAATTACCAAGTTTTTATTCAAGTAATATTTAAAAATGTAAAATTTTAAATTTAAAGGACTGAAAATGTAAATTCTAGGAAAGTAAAATGCTTGAAATGTAAATTCTAACAAGTCTAGGGACTTAAAGTGTAAATCAGTTAACTACAAGGACCAAATATGTGAAACTTGTAACAAACTAACCAAAATGTAACAAATTCAACAACTTGCTAACTAAATTTAACAAATCTCAAAACTGAAAGGACTAAAATGTTGCAAACCCTAAAAACAATGAAAATTAGCCAAGTTTAGAAACTGCTTAAAACATCAAGGACCAAATTGCAATTTCAGAAACTTTTTAAGCTAAAACGGGTTTGGAAGGAAAATAAGCTCGTTTGAGCTTATTACTGAACCAAAATCAATGAAACAAGTTGCAAAACACTTTAAATCCAAATTAAGCTATGTCTGTAAAAGGATTTTTGCTGAAAGTTCAAAATAAGCAAATAAGCACTTCTCAATAAGCCCAAAATAAGCTACAGAACAAACCAAACAAGCACAACTTGATTTTCTTGCCAAAACTGATTAAGCAACTCAAAAGATGAACGGGAAATCAAACTAGAACGAATTTCATCCAGAAATAAGCTAGAAATCTGATTTGAGCTGAAAAGTGCTTATCGTTGACCAAGCGTTGACCAACTTTTTTGGCAAAAAGTTGAAACTTTCAAAAATCATGTAACATCATATTCTAAGTTGATTTGTGAAGAAAAATGGCTAGGTTAATGAAAAGAATTAAAAGATATAAAATTTCAGTTTCAAGTTACAGAAACATGCCTCAACTCAGCTTTTTATGAATCTGCTTATTTCTAATTGCTTATTGAAAACTGTATAGAATGCTTATAGATACTGAAACTACATATGTTGGACTACAAATGAGAGCTGGTTTGACAAGATTTCATCAAGTAACCAGTTAGAGCCAAGCAGATGAAATTGAGAACTTTTAAAAGGAAAAAATGACTGAAAATGACCCAAAGCTTTTTATGGCCATTTGCCTGTTTGACTTACTACTTGACTTGTAAATGACTTAAAACACTTTATTATAACCAATCAACTACAAATGAGCATTATCTTGCCAATTTCCAGTACTTGAAAACTTATTAAATGCTAATACCAAACACTCCTTTACTGAAATTTGAGAAAATTTCCAAAGACTTTTCCAAAGCTTGTTCAAACTGAATCAAATCCTTTATCAAACCAAACTAAGGACTCAAATTGAGATGTTTTAAGACTATAAGCAAGCACTAAAACCAACAGTTACTCTATCAAGATACAAGTACTAAATTTGACTGAAAATAAGCTATGACTAGAACTTAATCAAAATCTATGAGCAAGTAAACAAGAACAAGCTACAAGTAATCAAAGATCAAATAATAAGCAAATCTAAACAACTTTTATCAGGAAAACATCAAAATTACACTAGGGAATGTAGCATGCATTTGACAAGTTCAGTGGAACAAAAATCAGAATCTTAAAACCTTTTGTAGTAAACCATTGGGAAGAAGAGGAGTGCTGAACTCTCTTACCCTAGTGATAACCACCACCTTATCACTAGATCATCTATTCAATCATAAAAAATTAGCTACTAATCAACAGAAATCATCATCAAGGCTTGAAAACTTCAATAAGGCTACTTTCTGAACTGGAATCACAATAACAGCTACCAAACTTCTTCAAAGTCAGTTATGATCATTCAATGATCATAACAAACTCAATTCAGCAACTCAATGATCAAACATGAGCAGAATATGAACAGTAAGATGAGTAGGAGAATTGGCGGGAAAAGTAGAATTCAAATTTTATTCCATGAAAGTTGTTACAAAGTTGTTGAAAAGCTACTAACTAACTAACTAACTCAAGAGTTTGTCAGACTCTTGAGTAGCTAGGGTAAAAAGGAAGGAAAATGAGAGAAAATTGAAAAGTGTGTGCTTTTACAAAATTTAACTACTCTTTACAAATGAGAACTAGTAGGCTATTTATAGACATGAAGAGGAAGTTTGTTGGGGATGATGACGTGTTGAGACCAATCCCAGGTCTCCACGTGGCATGATTCTGCAAAACTCATCTTCAAGGTATGAACACCAATTGGGGTTTTCTTCTTGAGTGGATATCATGTTAATTGGTTGATACCATTGTGTTCGTCTCTTCAAAATAAGAAATTTTGGTGTTTACATCTTTTCATGAAATTGATTGTAGCTCAAAAACGATCCTGGAAATGTTTTTGTAGCTTGAATAAGACACGTGTCACTTTCTGATTGGTTGAATAAGTGTCACACGGATTGCACTGTTAGGATATGGTAATTAATTTTGGCGGCTGCTAGTGGATATTAATTACCCTTAGGTGGCAATCCGTGTGCCATGTTTACTCTCTTCTTATTGGCTAGAACTTGTGTCACATGGATCAAACTAGTAGAATTTTCCAACTTTGGCAGTTTCAGCCCTTGTAGTTTGGCAGTTTGCATTTAAAGCTTGTAACTTCATTTCTTTGGCACTTTAAGTCCTCCAAACTTCATCTTTGAGCAGAATTGACCCTTTGACTTTGTTGACTTGATAGTTGACCAATTTTGACTTTGATCTTGACTTTTTACAATATTTGCACTTTAGTCCTTCAACTTTGGCATTTTGTCAAGATAGGTCCTTGTACTTCAAAGTCTTGTCACTTTTGATCCTTATTTGTCTTTTTCATCCATTTGAGCTTGATTTTTCCTTGTTTGCTTGAAAATGCATCCTTTTACCTACACAAGTGTACACAAACACAAACATACCACATAATACTGTTTTTGCAAGATAATTTGGTATTTTGCTTCATGTTTTAGGGTTATTTGTTGATAAAAGGATATGAGTTTAAGCTCATATCATTGATCCTATGTTGATGGTTTATTATTTTCTTCGTAATTTTATGTTTTCGTCTTGGTTTTTGTCTAGCTTATATTTTTCATCATTCTAGACTAGTTAATGTTTATGGTCTGTCATAAACATTTTTTTAACAAGCTGCCTGTAGCTTGCGGTTAATGTGGTATTTCAGCCACATTCATTGTACTTCAACGCTTTTTTTTGGTTCTATTTACCAGGGTCATTGTTACCCTTTTACCAAAAAAATAGTGATGAAAAGATGAGGTTTATGATGAACAAGGCTTGGTTCCTTGTTACCAAACCTTCAACCTTTTAAGACAACTTCTTGGGTCCTTCAAATGGATGAACACCTCCATGAAATCATCCCTAAAATCCTTCTTGAAAATCAGCCCAAAGACCTCCATGAAAACTCCTTTTTACAAGTTACAATCACCTCCAATCTTCATCTTTTTAATTAGCTATCAACATATGTTGATTATAGCTTAAGTTGTAGGTTAAAAATTGATGATAATGGTGATTTTGTGGTGATGTTAGACGTTCATAGAGGGAACAAGAGAGAGAGAGAGAGGAGAAAGTTTAACTAAATTTGCATGTGTTGTGTGAAAAATGAAAGAAAATTGCTAGTTTTGTTTAGTGGTTTTGGTGCATTTGCAAGTAATGAGACAAGTGTCTCACACTTGTGTAAAATTTTGACACCAAAAGATATATGTGGCATTGTAAAATCAGCCCTTTGTGGGGGTGGGACAAGTGTCCCACTTGTCTCATCTCCACTAATTTATGGGTATTCCTCGATTCTAGTTTCCTCGATTTACGTGCCCTCGGATCGTTTTACGAAAAACGTTTTTATAAATTATGAATCAACGGCACAAAACGAATCTAATAAAAATTGTCTCATAAAAAACGGAGTTCGAAAACGTAAATACGTAATCCTAAGGTTTCCGGTTTAGTCGTAAAGGACGTTAAATTATAATCGTAAGTCCTAATCTCTTCTCGTGAATTTGTGAGTTTATGAATCAACACAAATTTAAAATTCCAAAATAATATTCACGGATAAATTTATTTTCTGAAATGTCGGACTGTCACCAAAACGGTGTATGTAAACGTGAGCACGTAACATAGAATCCTCCGGTTTAGACGTAGTCGATGCTACTTCAAGACGTAAATCAAAATTTCTTCCCTAAAATAAGTGAGTTCATAATATAACATTAAAATAATATTTTTAAATAATATCTGAGAATAAAATATCAACCATAAATTGACGGATTGTCACAACTGTCATTCAACAAGTGTAATCCGTAACACTTTTTAATACTTTGTTTATAAGTTAATAAAGCATTACGCGTCTGAAAAGTAGAATCACTAAGTGTTATCTTGGTATTCGAGTTATAGTATTACAATAGGCATATTTTGGGACTTTTAGTTGGTATCAGAGCCTGGTTTGATTTATAAAACTTTTATAAACCCTTCTTTTTTTTTTAAATCAAGATCCTAATGTGCGTGATACTGTGCCTCCTACACCACCACCTTTTGGCCAAACTATCCAACCAAATGCTACTACTACCACTACTCCGACCACGAAATCAAATACTACCATACCCACACCTACTGTGAATGTGAGTAATAGTGATGACGACCTTCCTCATCTTCTTGATGTTAGAGGAGGTCTCATGTGTCCAATGTTCCAGCATTTGATGAAGAATATTTTTCTAGTTGGAAAAGCGAATTCCTTATATATCTCGATGGCATAGAACCCTTCTTATTAGAGATTATAGAAGATGGACCTTATGTCCCTATGGCTGCCACATCAACCCTTGAGAGACCCCTTAAGAAATGAGTCAAACAATGGACTCCGGCGGATAGACGTTTGGCTAACCAAAAGAAGAGACTAAAAAGTATCATAATCTCTTGTCTATCCAAAAACATAATAAAGTCCATCATTACGTCCGCCTCTGCTAAAGAGATGTGGACTGAATTAGTTGTCGGATATGAAGGTCCAAAGGAAACTAAGGAAACTAAGCCAAGACCTTAGACTTAAATTCAATGCTTTCAAAGCTCTAGAAAATGAAATAGTTAGTCAAACCTACACCAGACTTAAGATTCTGCTTAATGATCTTGGAAATAATAATGTAGTTTTACCTAAAGCTGAAGTTAATGCCACTTTTGTCAATAGTCTGCCTAGGATATGGTTAAGTCTTAACCAAACTCTAAGAGCTAACTACCTTATTAAAATGACACTATGTCCTAGCCTCTTTTGGAAGATATAACTATGAAGAAGGCCTAATTGATTCTATTTACAAATCTGAAACGAATAGGTTTATCTCTCAGATCACTAGATCAAAAGCTCTTGTTGCTAACCATCATTTTCAGGACAACGACTCTGATGTAGAAAAAGACACCAGAAGTAGTCAAGAGTTCGTTGAAGAACTAAATGTTGAGTTCGATGAGAGTGCTCTTCTTGCTGATCAAAAGAGATACTACAAAAGATCTCACATAGCGAAGGAAGCTTGTAGAGATTGAAGAAAAGATAAACAAACTTAAGAAGGAATATCTTAAGACTGTGAATGAATGAGCCAACTCAGATCAAATTACCAAGTACAATTGGTTTATAGATAGAAATAAAAAGGAGGTTATGACTATCTACAAAGGAAACCAACCAACAAATTACAAAGTCGACAATGACTTCAAGCTTAACAGTCTGGGACTCTTTGAGTGGTTGGAAATCTTGTCTCTTGCTTAGAAGAAGTCGGGGCCTGGTGCAGCCCAAATGATGAAAAATCTGTTGTCCCATCAATTCGTGATGATTAAACAAGAAAGAAAGGTAGATAAAAGATGAATTCTAGAGAGAGGAAGTAGTGAGAGAAAGTAGAGAGAATGGTTGGAACTTTTGGAGGATTAGATTAGAGAGTGAATAATGAAAATGACCAATACCCTTCCTAACATGCTAGGAAGGGTATATATAGTCCACCCACATGCGGGCTTGGTTATGAACTATATTCTAATGGGTCGGGCTTTCCTTTTGGGCTTTGGTTACTTATGAATGAACCTTAGCTTAAACTTAAGCCCATAATACACGACTAACCTACTACCTATTACAACATTCTAATATACGATACATAGTAAACATATGACCGAGCATTCTTATTTGACTCAATATTTTGAGGCTAACAATCTCCCCCAATGAGAGGTCATTACCCTTTGTCATTTGGAGATTTGTAGAGATTACTAATATCGCCATAAATGAGTCTTGAACGTGTAATAGTAGTCTTTTTCCTTCATGCTGTGATCTTTGAGCCTTTGTCGTTGTCTTTTTGATCTTGAGATCTTCAAATCATCCTTGACTTGTCTTTCCCATCTTGCAATCTTGTGTCTTCATCCACATGCTCACACTATTAATTGTTGAATATGTCTTTAGGCATGATTATGTGATTTTGAATCTTTGACTTTACTGAGTACACCGTGACGCCACCTTCTCGAGACAAAACATGGACACGGAGTGAATGGCTTTGATATTCGTCCTAAATCAGGAGCGTTTTACCTCCGGTTGGTGAAGACTACGATATTAAATATCGTACCTGTGATTAGGTAGATTCAATTAAGAATCTCCTTAACAGGGTTTCGCGGCTGTACTAGCCGTTCTCTTTACTCGACCATCTCAAAGCAAGACTGCGAACATAAAGAGTGAATCAATTGGATATACATCCGCTTGATTAAAGTCATCAATTCAAATTCCTGGAACAAGTGTGATTCATAAAGAATCTTACCATTGTTGCTTTCCAGTTGACACAAGCTTGATTCATAAGAATCTCACAAGTCACCTACCGTAGCGCTGTTTGATGTTGACGCTAGAAGGATTTCCATTTGTCACTGTGAATATTAATGAATATCACTTTGAATATTCTGGCAAGAACATAAAGATATCGCGTAGAAACCTGAAACGATTCTAAATCAATTCAGAATCAAACCATTGTTGCTTTTCAGTTCTACATATGTTTAATTCATAAAGAATCTCACATATGACCTACCGTAGTGCTGTTTGATGTTAACACTGGAAGGATTTCCACTCATCATTGTGAAAACTAAGTAGTATCACTCTGAGTGTTCTAGCAATATCACAAGGATCTAGCGTAGGACTCTCTTGTTCGTCATCCGTGTGTCCTAACGAGATTTGATTGATCTTTGGGATCTAGACTCGATTTGTGCACTTTTAGTGGTCGGAGGCTGGAGCAGATGCCACCTATTCAATATCAACTATCTCGCAGTGAGAAAGTCAATAGAAGTCATGTTGTTCTCTGTGACAATAAAACAAACTTCTTTTGAGAGAAGCCTGAGTAGCTAGGGAGGGG
This sequence comes from Glebionis coronaria, assembly GCA_025667525.1. Classification (NCBI taxonomy): domain Eukaryota; kingdom Viridiplantae; phylum Streptophyta; class Magnoliopsida; order Asterales; family Asteraceae; genus Glebionis; species Glebionis coronaria. Next base: position 342,236,584 of record CM046877.1, read on the forward strand.
TTGTGCATTACATCACTGGGTCCATGATGAGTTGTCTTCATGATGTGTTGACCCGGTTTCTGCCTAAGTTGTATAGAGGGCTTCTTTGTTTACACCCTTTATCCTTACATTTCTTTTTCATTCTTCAACCCCTTCAATGCTTACCAAGACATCATTACTAGCACCTTGTTGTGATTGTTCCAGTGCTAGCATCAGTACTTAGTCGGCATTCAGCTACGTTCGCATTCTACTCCATCTTTCCTAAGGACTTCTAATAATCTATTGGATTGTCCCTAGGAAGATCCCTCCGGTTCTGGTTGGATCATAGGACTTAAACCTAACCACCCTTTTGACACCAATAACGTCGTGGATTAAAGATGTTGTGGGTATGAGATCGTAGCCATAAAACCACTTCAAATGTCTAACAAAGTGTTTGAAAAACATTTAACACCTTGCTAGTTTTGTTGTTTCAAAAAATGCCCCCCCTTCACATGTGCATCAATAATCAAAAGTGTTTCGCACATGTGGGTAAGAGTTAAAGTGCTTGAGTCTTATATAAGATCATATTTTAATCACATTTTCTCCCCTATCTCTAATCTATAAAATCTTTTGATATTAGAGATACAAATTTGATTAAAATATATTTTGAAAAATAGTCTTGAAGATCTCCGGGAGAAAGATGTGTCAATCTTTGCATGAAGTTGAAATGCTCCCCCTCAAAAATTGATCCAATTGAATTGTCATGGTGAGAATGTGATCCACATTTCACTTTTTGAGGATGGGAGTTGTTGAATAATAACTGGATTTTGACACCCTGTATAAAAATTATCGTTCTAGTGGTTGGTCTAATTGAATTGATTATTGGTTCAAAGTACGACTCAGCTGTTTTTGGCGAAATAAATATTTTTGGTTGATTTTAAATTAAAATGCAAAGACGTAAATGTAAATGGACGTTAAAATAAAAGGCGTTAAAATAAATCTAAATCTAATTAAAACGTAAATTGTGCAATATTAAAACTTTGAAAATAATTTAATTAAATGACTTAAAGTTAAAGCGTGACGAAAATTAAAATTTGACAAAGTATTAAAATGAGAACTTAAAAATTAAACAAGATAAACTATAAAACAATACCTAATCGGAATATATTCCGATCAGAATCCCAATCAGAATGTACCTTACCTTCCTGATCGGAATATTAACACAAACACCCTTGTCGGAATGAGGTCCAATCGGAATACACTTACCCTTCTGGTCGGAATGTTGTCGGAATTCCCAATCGAAAGGCTGTCACCTAGACCTGATCGGAATAACCAAACTCACCCTGATCGGAATGCGTACTTACCTCCTGATCGGAATAATGATCTCGTTGGAATGCACCTTTACCTTTCTGATCGGAATATTGGTCGGAAAGACTGATCGGAAAACACCCTTACCTTCCAATCGGAATGAAGTCACAGACGCGCCAATCGGAATGCTTATCGGAACCCCAGATCGGAATAAGGATCGGAATCCTTGTCACTAACCCCTAATCGGAATACCAATTAACACCCTAATCGGAATGTCAAAGCCCTTTTCCGACCAAGCAAAGGGGTGCTGGTCGGAATAATAAACCCTTTTCCGACCATGGTTGGTCGGAATACAGTAAAAGGAGTCGAAAATAAGCTAAACTAATAAGCTATTACTCAAATAAGCACTAGACTAAAATCTTAAGCAAACATGTATAAGAAAAAGCTGATAAGCTAAAATTTAAAGACTTTTAAAACACGAAATGAAAAAGATGTACGAAATCAACCTTTTATATAAAAATAACTTTTATAAAAAACTTTAGAAACTTAAAGATAAACACAAATAAGCTATAAAAATTAATGATCCAAAACAATCAAAAGCATAAAAACATAACCTTTAATCAAATAAGCAACACAAAAAGCATGTAAACAATGAGATTAAAGCATAGAAAGAAAGGTAGAATGAGAGATTAAAACAAGAAAATTAAAGAACACTTACTTGGAATTTAAATGAATTAAAGTGCAAGACAAGTATTTAAAATGACATAAATTTAAAGAGCAAGTAATTAAAAGGTGGAAGACTAATTGTCACCTTAGCCAACAAGAGTAAAATGAAATGATCTTAAACTATATATAGGGGAGATTAAGGAGTGCTTAGGAAGCTTCCTTCCTCTTTCCTCTTTTCCTTAATTGCACACTTAAGTCCTTCTCTTCTTAATCTTTTGTTAATCTTGGACTTTAATGACTTTTGGCTCGAGATTTCTTTAAACTCGTCTTTAATTTTCTTCATAAATAAGACTCGAGTTCTTCGGCTTTAGTAAACTTCCGTCTTTTGACTTTTTCTTCGATAAATCTTCAGAATTGGTCTTGGAATTCCGTTCTTTTTGCACTCTTGACTTCTTGACTTCGTCTTTAATCTTTTTCTTCAATAAAAGCCCGTGAATGCTCGTGTTTTCTCCAATTTTCACCTTTTCGTCCTAAATCACAACAAAAACACAAACTACGCATAATTCCGACATAAAAGACATAAAATACACGTTTTGGCCCGGTTATTATTGTAATTAAGTGGTAAAAAGGATGGGTGTTTACACACCTATCAAATCCCCTACACTTGACCATTGCAATGTCCTCATGCAACGCATTAGTTACAAAGCACGTTTACATTTTTCATCAAATTCAACCCACGTTGGCCTTTATTAAAGAGATAGAAAACTATAAACATTCAAAGGAAGAAAATAAATAAATCAAAAACATACCTTGGGTTTTGGAAATGTCATGAATAATCATCATCCTCAAGTTTTCACTTTCTCCAAACCAAGCTTAAAAACGAGATCATTGTTATTATAAGTTAGCAAACTAACACGAATGCATGTGGGCCAATTATTCACTTAGACTCCCTTATTCCTAGGTGTATCTCTTATATTTTATTATTGTCTTGAATGATCACGAGGATGCATTTGTTGACTTATTTCGATAGTTATTTAGGCAAAAAATAAAGTGAACGATTTAATCAATAGTTAGCTAAAGGACAAAATCTTTTAAAACTGCTTCTCGGGACCTCATAAAGTTCATATCTTGGCATAACTCGCTTCGCGATTTGAGACCTTTCTCGGACCGATATTTGGCAGCGACTTCATACTTCAAACCTTGAGAGACGTTCATGAAATAATGGCCTTCTCTTCATAGAGGAATTTCTTCACTTGAAGTTTAGAGAGATTCATACTTGGACCACGACTTCTTCATTTTTCTCCAATCTTTATTTTGGACTTTGATATACAACGATCCGCCTCCTTTTTGGACTTGGCTTTATTTATCCTCATACCTTGCTAGGGTCTTTTCGGATAGACTTCTCCATGACTTTTGGGGAGTTTTTGGTTTTCGTCGTGTGTCTCGATCCTTCATATTGATTTTCGATAAATGATTCTTCACATCACTTTGTATCTTTAGCAACAAAATGTAGCCCTCATGCCTTGTTAGGACCTTTTTGGACTCGCCAATCTTCGCATCCCGCTTCAATAAGTTATGCCTTGGCTATGAACTCTAATCCATACCGAGCGACTTTTAAACGATCTTGGGCTAGAAGCTAAGTAACTTTTCAAATCGTACAACCTTATTTATTGTAGATAAATTTATTAGCAAGCGATGGGAGAATAGGCTTATAATCAACTCACATAAATTCACGAAAGAATACCAAACTTATAATTGGCTCTATCATCTCTCGTTCTCCACAGTTTAAAATCTCAAGGATTGAGACTCGTGGATGCTTAGCCTATTAAATCAAAGTTTTGGGTTTTGGAGTCGCCTATAGGATCTTGAAAATTCTTAGACTTTTTCAAGTTTAGAAATCGCGTTTTAAAGTTCCCTTGATAAACGACTCTCTAGGATCAATTATAGGAACTTGCGAAAAGTTCTTGTTCTTAACCCGTGAGAGTTAAGACTTTCGTGTTTTATAGCTCCCTATATAAAAGCCTAACAAAATTTGACTTAAACACGTTAAGGATACTAGCTAGAGTAACTAGATAAGTAAACTCGGGTTGAGTCAAAAGATTCACAACGTTTGAAAATTAAAACCACTTTATTCAAAATTTATTCTAATAAGGAAAGAAAATAACTATACAAAGGTAAAAACTAATAGGCCAAAATAGATCAAAAATTGAAAAATGTCGAAAAATTGATTTTCCGGTTAAAATGAGGACAAATACAAGGAAAAGGCTACTTAACTTCGATAGAAACCCCCCTACACTTAATATAAACATTGTCCTCAATGTTTAAGCATGTGGGAGTAAACTCCCCTACACTTAGGACATTGTGCACTTTGTTTAAATCTTGCTAAGGAAAGGACAACTAAAGATATTCCTATTTTAATATTGAGAAAATATAAAATAGTGAATCGAAAAGAGTTTAGGATAGAACCGGGATAATGGAACACAGAATCACGGGTCGTCAAGAATCATCAAGAGTGGATCATTGAAGCTCGAATCTCTGATTAGTAGAAGAGAGGAGAGGAAATAGCAAACACCAACGGGTCTCCCCCCTACACTTATGATAAAGAAAGCGAAAAGATAGAGACATGGGTTGCCTCCCAAGAAGCGCTTGATTTTTGTTAACCGAGTCGTGAGCCTGACTCGACCTTGATCATCATAGGAAGAAGCATGAAACATATCCACCAGGATCAAAGACGTAGTTTTCATCCATCAAATAGCACAAGCTTAAGGCGAACAAGGCAAGCCAAAGAAGAATAGGCAAGGTTCCCTTAAGCAAAGACGGAGCATGGCGGAAGCAAGGGTGAGGTGCAAGCATATCTTCAGTAGGTCCAAAAATTTTCCTTTTATTTCATCAGACGGATACTGAGATGGCTGCAGAATATCAATACCGGGGTCGAACACCTTTTCCTTTAAGGGAAAATAGCACTCAGGCTCAGCAGAATGTGAAGAAGATCCGCGAAGAAGATGCACAGCCTCGTCCTCAGAAGGTGGACAAAGAGGTGTTAAATCATATGTGCTGCGGATGTCGGTGTCGACCGGTTTCTTCTCCTTTGAAAGAATTTTCTTCAAATCCAAAGTAGGATCAAGACGATAATCTCCAAAGTCCAAAGGAGGAGCATCACTCTCATGAGGGAAGTAAGTATTGAGAAAAGTAGAAAAGTCTTCCTCAAATGAGTAATCGTCCAAAGTAGGATCGAGTGATGGCGGAGGATCTTCATCATGTGAAGAATCACTCGAAATAGTATCGGCCTCATCAAAATCATCATATGTGGGCAGGTCGGGATACTCGGAAGTACAATCATCAAAATCATCCGAATCTGAGCTAGAATCATCATCATCATAAGCATCAAAGATCGGTGGAGAATCATAAATGGGTGAAGGGTCCAAATTGGATAGAGAATGATCCACATCATCTTGAAAAAGTGGATTATCATTGCAAGACTCGAATAGAGGATTGTTGTAGATGACAAAATCATCGAGCACATTAATCATATTCGCAGATTCTCGTCCATAGGATTTGCCTGTAAGCTTCCCCATTTTGAACACTTGTGCATCATCCCCGACTCTTAAGATTAACTCACCTTCGGCAACATCAACTAGAGCTCGTCCGGTTCTCAAGAATGGCCGACCAAGTATTAAAGGAATACGAGGGTCCATTTGATAATCAACAACGACAAAGTCGACCGGGAAAGTAAATGTTGCAACTTTAATGAACACGTCTTCGGTTATACCAACGGGGTAAGCGAGAATGCGATTTGCAAGTTTGAGAGTCATCTTTGTTGGAGTAAGGTCGGGTAATGATAGTGTTTTCCAAACACTCAAAGGCATAAGATTAATACTAGCCCCGAGATCAGCTAGGGCAGTAAATTCTTCGGTTTTGTTGAAAATGCAAGGCAACACAAAACGACCGGGATCTCCAAGCTTTTCCGAAAGTTCTTTAAGAATAACTGCAGAGCAATTTTCATTTAAGCGTGTGTTGGCGAGCTCAATCAGATTCTCCTTCTTGTTAAGCAATTCCTTAAATGCTTTAACAAATTTCGGCATGTGGACAAGTGCTTCAACAAGGCTCATGTTGATGTTCATTTGAGAGAGCATCTTCACATAGCTTGACACTTGACAGTCATTCTTGGTTAGCTCGTTGGTCTTTCCTAAGAGAGAAGGATATGGGATATTGGGTTTGGGTGGTGAAGGTGAAGGTGGTAAAGGTTGAGATGTTGAAGGGTTCTTCTTGGGAACATCGTCATGACGCGGCGGAAACGGTAATGGTGCACTAATACTAGGTGTAGGAGGAGTAGGGATAAATGGTGGTGGAGGAGGTGTAGATGATGGGGGCGGGATCGGTGGTCCTACTATAGTGACTCCACTACGGGTAGTAATAGCACTCACATTTTCTCGCGGATTGGTGACGGTGTTTGAAGGTAGAGAACTCGAAGAAGAAGGTTGAACGGCGGACAAGAAACTAGCAAGCATATTCTTCAAATCATTCGTTTGATTGCTGAAGGATGATTGAATATCATTTCGAAGCTCGGTTCTAATGTCATTTCCTTGCTTGGTGATATCTCCTTTCAGATTGATAATTTGGCTCTACAGATTCTTGATTTGCTCACCTTGGGTTCTCATGATGGCTTCAACATCGGGGTTAATGGGTGGGGCTTGTTGGGCGGGTGGGTGATAAGGTGTAGAAGCTCTTGGTGGGATTTGGTTGCTTCTATTGTAGTTGTTGGCAGGGTTTTGGTTTTGAGGAGAAAAACCGGGTGGAAGGTAATTGTTTGATCGGTAACTCAGCAAATTTCTATCCCCTTGAGGTCGAGCTTGGTAATGTTCCGGTGAATAATTACCATAAGCTGCATAGACATTTTCCGGATTTCCTTGTGTCGAAGGACAATCGGTGTATGAGTGAGGACCGCCGCATGTTTCACAAGGATTGGCAACCGCTTTAACTTGTTGTTGTTGGTTTGAAGCGAGAAGCAAGATACTTTTGTTCATTTCGGTCATCATGCGGGTGAATTCGGTCATATCAGGGTTTGCTGAAGTAGAGAAACATTGACTCTCGGGTTGTTCCTTGAAGAAGCGGAGGAATCCCAGTTCTTGTGGTGAGTAATCATGTTCTCAATAAGCTCTCTACACTCCTCGGGTCTCCTTTTCATAAATGGCGCCGCTGCCGGCTCTTTTCGTAAAGATTAACGGTTTTCTGTGAGAGACGCGTTGCTTTTTGGGATCCGTTCATTCGTGAGCGTTATTTTCTTGCACAAAAATTTTCAAAAAAAAAATTATCGTTCTAGTGGTTGGTCTAATTGAATTGATTATTGATTCAAAGTACGACTCAGCCGTTTTTGGTGAAACAAATATTTTTGGTTGATTTTAAATTAAAATGCAAAGACGTAAATGTAAATGGACGTTATAATAAAAGGCGTTAAAATAAATCTAAATCTAATTAAAACGTAAATTGTGCAATATTAAAACTTTGAAAATAATTTAATCAAATGACTTAAAGTTAAAGCGTGACGAAAATTAAAATTTGACAAAGTATTAAAATGAGAACTTAAAAATTAAACAAGATAAACTATAAAACAATACCTAATCGGAATATATTCCGATCAGAATCCCAATCGGAATGTACCTTACCTTCCTGATCGGAATATTAACACAAACACCCTTGTCGGAATGAGGTCCAATCGGAATACACTTACACTTCTGGTCGGAATGTTGTCGGAATTCCCAATCGGAACGCTGTCACCTAGACCTGATCGGAATAACCAAACTCACCCTGACCGGAATGCGTACTTACCTCCTGATCGGAATAATGATCTCGTCGGAATGCACCTTTACCTTTCTGATCATAATATTGGTCGGAAAGACTGATCGGAAAACACCCTTACCTTCCAATCGGAATGAAGTCAAAGACGCGCCAATCGGAATGCTTATCGGAACCCTAGATCGGAATAAGGATCGGAATCCTTGTCGCTAACCCCTAATCGGAATACCAATTAACACCCTAATCGGAATGTCAAAGCCCTTTTCCGACCAAGCAAAGGGGTGCTGGTCGGAATAATAAACCCTTTTCCGACCAGGGTTGGTCGGAATACAGTAAAAGGAGTCGAAAATAAGCTAAACTAATAAGTTATTACTCAAATAAGCACTAGACTAAAATATTAAGCAAACATGTATAAGAAAAAGCTGATAAGCTGAAATTTAAAGACTTTTAAAACACGAAATGAAAAAGATGTACGAAATCAACCTTTTATATAAAAATAACTTTTATAAAAAACTTTAGAAACTTAAAGATAAACACAAATAAGCTATAAAAATCAATGATCCAAAACAATCAAAAGCATAAAAACATAACCTTTAATCAAATAAGCACACAAAAAGCATGTAAACAATGAGATTAAAGCATAGAAAGAAAGGTAGAATGAGAGATTAAAACAAGAAAATTAAAGAACACTTACTTGGAATTTAAATGAATTAAAGTGCAAGACAAGTATTTAAAATGACATAAATTTAAAGAGCAAGTAATTAAAAGGTGGAAGACTAATTGTCACCTTAGCCAACAAGAGTAAAATGAAATGATCTTAAACTATATATAGGGGAGATTAAGGAGTGCTTAGGAAGCTTCCTTCCTCTTTCCTCTTTTCCTTAATTGCACACTTAAGTCATTCTCTTCTTAATCTTTTGTTAATCTTGGACTTTAATGACTTTTGGCTCGAGATTTCTTTAAACTCGTCTTTAATTTTCTTCATAAATAAGACTCGAGTTCTTCGGCTTTAGTAAACTTCCGTCTTTTGATATTTTCTTCGATAAATCTTCAGAATTGGTCTTGGACTTCCGTTCTTTTTGCACTCTTGACTTCTTGACTTCGTCTTTAATCTTTTTCTTCAATAAAAGCCCGTGAATGCTCGTGTTTTCTCCACTTTTCACCTTTTCGTCCTAAATCACAACAAAAACACAAACCACGCATAATTCCGACATAAAAGACATAAAATACACGTTTTGGCTCGGTTATTATTGTAATTAAGTGGTAAAAAGGATGGGTGTTTACACACCTATCATTGAACACGCAATTTTTTGAAAGATTTTGAATAATCATTGAAAAATTCTTGAAAATATTGTGTTCAACGCTTTTTGAAAAATCCTATTTCTTTTTGGCGAAGAGGTTTTTCTAAAGCATAAACTTGAGTTCATAGACTTTGAATGTCTTGACGAATCCATTCAAGTGTAAGAAGATTTCTCTTCTTTTGCTGAAGGTAAGGGCACTAAAGCGTACACTCCCCCGTGAATATTTAACCGGGTTGCAATCTGAAAGTGATTACAAGCCATTGTGTTGAGCTCAAGACGTTGAATGTTTTGTGACAAGCTCAACCCTAGATAGATTGCTCTATCTGTTGTTTGGAAATATTGTCCAAAATAGACTATTTCCTTTATTAAAAGTAGAAATGACATGTTTTGAAAAATATTTACAACTTTCATTCGAGCTTTATGTACACACCCGTGTCGTTATTGAGCGACATTTCTAGGCACGTCCATATTACCGATACTGAAAGACATGTCGAAAAGAATATTTTTGGATTTTGAAAGATTTTTAATTTTGTGTTTTGTTTTTATATGTTTTATATTATTGTAATTTTACTTTTTCAAAGGTATTTACAAGTAGATGTTCGATAGATAAATCAAGCAGGCACCTTTGCCAGAACCTCCAGGTCTGCTGGAGTCAAACATCTAATACCAATTTTCCTAACGAGGTACTCAAACCTATCTTTCGGCAGAATTTCGTAAACAAGTCGGCTAATTGGTAATCCGTTCCAACAAAGTATAGTTCAACGATACCTCTTTCAACTTGTTCCTTTATGAAGTGATATCGGACATCAATGTGCTTCGTGCGGGAATAGTGTACGGGATTACAGGAGATGGCTATGGCTGACTTTGAGTCACAGTACATAGGTACTTTATCAAAGTGAAAGCCATAATCCGTGAGTTGCGTTCTCATCCATAGAACTTGAGCACAACACGCAGATAGAGACACATACTCCGCTTCGGCTGATGAAAGTGACGTGCAATCCTGCTTCTTGGAAGACCATCCCACAAGCTTATCTTGACCTAGAAATTGTGCACCACCAGAAGTACTTTTTCGTGTATCAAGACACCCTTCATGATTAGAATCTGAATAGGCCGTTAGAAAGAAACCGGTTTCCCTCGGATACCAGAGTCCCATATGAATGGTATTCTTAGGGTATCTAAAGATCCGTTTAGCCTCCTTGAGGTGCTTTTCAGTAGGTCGTGCTTGATATCGTGTATAATAACATGTAGCATGTGAAATATCAGGCCTGCTTGCTGTCAAGTACATGAGGGGACCGATCATGGAACGATATCTCGTTTGATCTATGACATTTCCCTCCAAGTCAGCATCTAGCGATGTGGTTGATAATGGTGTCCCAATGGGATCACATAAGGTCATACCATGCTTTTTGATTATCTCTTGACAATACTTAGCTTGGTTTATAAATATACCACTTGGGGATTGGTGAACTTGAATTCCTAGAAAGAATTTTAGTTCGCCCATCATAGACATTTCAAATTTGCTGTGCATTACTTTTTCAAACCATTTTGAAAGTTTTGGGTTTGTAGACCCGAAAATAATGTCATCAACATAAATCTGCACAAGCAAAATGTCATCCCCATGTTTGTAAGTTAATAAAGTTAGATCAATGGAACCTTTTGAGAAACCTTTGGATACCAGAAATTTCGAGAGCTCGTCGTACCACACCCTTGGAGCTTGCTTGAGTCCATAAAGTGCTTTTTAGAGACGATACACCTTGTCAGGATAATGAGGATTGACGAATCCTTCTGGCTATGTGACATAGACTTCTTCCTTCAAAGAACCGTTAAGAAATGCCGTCTTTACGTCCATCTGATAAACGATGAATCCCTTATGTGCAGCATAAGCAAGGAAAATCCTGGCCGCTTCCATACGAGCTACTGGTGCAAATGATTCTTCAAAATCAATACCCTCTTTTTGTCCATACCCTTTAGCCACTATCCTAGATTTATTCTTGATGATTGTGTTCTCTTCATCCATCTTGTTTTTCCAGATCCATCGAAGATTTAATTGTATTACATCGTATGGTTTGTCAACAAGTTCCCAGACTTTAAGTCTTTCAAATTGTTGAAGTTCATCCGTCATCGATTCACTCCAAGCATGATCAGCCATGGCTTCTTTGATGTTTTTCGGTTCAGCTGTACTCACGGCGAGTGCGAACATACAAACATCGCCATCGGTTTCAAGCTGTCGTCTTGTATGAACGGGCTGTGAAGGGTATCTAATTACTTGAACCAAAGGATGATCTCGGGTCCAATGATGTGTTGAAGGATGTCGTTGGTAGAACGTATGCATATTTGACGGATCAACATGGCGAGTAGAAGACTATCCAGTTTCGTGTACCGGTGTACCAAATGGGTTGATAAATTCGTCTTCGTCAGCGAATACATTGTCTGCTTGATTTGTGTTCTCTGGAGCAATGACAGTAGTTGTGGATGTTGTAGGATCGATTGTTGAAGTGATATTCTGAGGAGGTAAATCTGCAGCAACCCGTGTTGAAGTAGATGAAGTTGTATCCTTTTGTTGATGATGATCGGTATCATCATTCTTATCATGAGTGACAGCGGAAGAATTTGATACAATGTTTCTCCCCCGTGAAATATTCATCAAACATTGGTCCATATAACATTTCCAACTCTTCAAGTGTCGTGTCCACTGTCATATCTACTCTTGGAACATGTTTAGGAACCAGCTTTGAACTTGACGTTTCATTGCTATGGTCTTGAGTTCCGAATTCCGTGCGGTTGTACACATAAGTCTTTTGTCGTTGTGGATCAGGACTTAAACTGTTTTGTTCAAGTGCCATTTCTTGCAATTCATCAAATCTGATATGAATAGTCTCGACTATCAATTTTGTTCTCTTGTTATACACTCTGTATCCCTTAGACTCAGTTGCATATACCACTAAAATGCATTCATCACCTTTCTCTTTCATCTTGTCCAGATTTTCACCATCTCGAATAATGTAACACGTACATCCGAATACATGAAGGTGTTTGAGTGAAGGTTTTGGATCATTAATTATGTGATATGGTGTCTTTTCGTGTCTTGGGATAATTAAGGAACGGTTTTGTGTGTAGCATGCGGTTGATACGGCTTCGACCCAAAAGAATAGTGGTTGTTTTGAAGCAGATAGTAACGTTCGAGCAGCCTCAACTAAAGTACGATTTCGTCTTTCAACAACTCCGTTTTGTTTAGGTGTTCGAGCAGTAGATGTTTCATGTTCAATCCCTTCGGCTTCAAAATATTTCTTCAGAGTTGAGTTCAAGAATTATGTGCCTCTGTCAGTACGTACCACTTTTACTTGAGCTTGAAGACCACGTTGTATCAGCTTAAGGAAGTTTATAAGAACCTCAGGTGATTCATCCTTGGACCTTAAGAAGAGGGTCCACGTGTACCTTGAGTAGGCATCGACAATTACCATAACGTATTTCTTCCCATTGATGCTTTGAACACGCATGGGGCCACACAAATCTATATGAAGAAGATCTAACCGTCCTTTAGAGCTTGGTCTAACCGTCCTTTAGAGCTTGGTGTAGTCTTTGTCTTGAAACTAATTCGTTTAGCTTTACAATGATCACAAGAAGAACAAAGATGATCTTTGATGAATTTCAAAGTTGGAAGGCCTCTCACAATATCTTTCTTGGAAAGCAAGTTGATGGTATCAAAGTTAAGATGAGATAATCGTTGATGCCATAACCAAGCTTGAGTCGTTGAAGCTTTAGCCATGAAACAGATTGGAGTTGAAGATTTGGAGTCTTGTAGTGAAATAGTGTAGAAATCAATACGCCGTGAATCGGTAAGTAAGTCATTCCCATCATAATCACGAACAAAACATGTGTTCTTTCTAAAAGCAACCTCCAAATCCGCATCACAGAATTGACCAACCGAGAAAAGATTATGATTGAGCCCTTCGACGTAGTAAACCCTTTTGATAGTGATATTCCCCTGAACCAAGTCTCCATATCCTAGGATCGGTGCAAATTGATCATTTCCGAATCGGACCGTACCCAGGAGCTTCTCCACGAAGTTAATTAGAAGCTTGAGATTCCAAGTCATGTGCTTCGTGCATCTGGAGTCCAGTATGAAGATAATTATTTCGATCACCTGGAGAAGAATTAGAACACGATGGAGCATTTGCTAAATTGGATTCCATGTTAGTTGTGATTTCCGAGTCATTAGTTTACCTAGTTTCATCACTTAGAGGCACACTAACGCACGTAGTCACATTTTCTGTCTTAACTTTACGCATCCATTTATATCTTGGAGGAAATTGATTAGCAAACCACCATTTCCAAGACTTGCTAGCAGACTCATATAATTCACTAATTCTGCTTCTAGGGTTCTTGGTGGTGGAGTCTGATGCAATACTTTTCTCAGGAGGGGGGGGGGGTTGCACCAAAATGGTTCACTTTGTGTTTTGGTTTTCTAGCACTAATAAGCATCGCAGTTTGCTTCTTAGTTCTAGTATCTACGCCTTTGACATTATTCGAAACACACATAACATGATTAGCATTAGCACACTTTCTACATTTCACACAAACAAACTTAACATTCAAAGCATTCAAAGTCGAATCATTCAAATCGTCATTACACGCGATTAAAGACGTTTTATTCTTAGAAACATTGAAAATCCTAGGGTGGTCTTCTACTGTCTTCATCTTCCCTTGACTTTTGTTTTGCCAAACCTTGTCATTCATGCGAGTGCTCTTAAGCTGAGGCCGGCTAACACTATCAGTGGGGATTACTTATGTAGTAAAAGACACACGTCTATTAGTGTTTCTAGAAGTCTGAGGTGATTTACTTTCTTTGTTGTGTGTGGGTTTAGTGGCCAATCTATACATCCCTGGTTTAACCACATTTGTGTTCTTAATGCTTTGTGATCGAATATGTGTTTTGGGAGTGTTTCGTGGTAACCTATCCTTCCCATCCGTCTTGGGGGCAAACCAAGGTTTTGCAAATGCAGAATTAGAGAAAACAGATGGTTTTCCCAAAACAGAGGGTCAAGTCACTTTGTGCGCATTTGGTTGTCTCACAACAGGTTTCTTAACACTAGGTTCCACAGTTTTCCCACCTATCTTAGCAACGAGTTTCTTCAACTCTGCTATCGCTATTTCCCTGTCTTGTAACTAAGCTTTCAACTCTTTAATTTCCAAAATCTTTTCATTCATTTCTCAACACATTTGGGAAAGTTTTTCTGGCAATTTATTATCATGTGGAAAACTTCCTATGTCTTTTTGCAAAGCAAGTTCAAGAGAATGACAATGTTTTTGAAGGACATCAGTTTTGTGTTGAAGTAACTCAAAAGCCTTTTTATCAACATTTTCTTTACGTTTTGAAATCTCAAGTTCAAGACACTCAGATTCTTTGATCTTATCAAGATATTTGCATGCAACATCAGAATATTCATCGATATCAGCACAAGATTGAAGAGTAACACACAAAATATCTTTGGAGAGACATTCTTCTAAGAGTAGATCATATTCGTTTGAAAAATCAGATTTGTCATTTTGAAGTTCATCAATTTCTTTTTCAAGAGACTCAACATATTTCAAATCATCGTACATTTCAGACCGAATCAATTTTTCGAACTCAAGAACATTTTCTTTGATTATCTTAGTATTTGGTATTAAAAGTTCTTTCACAAGAATAGTTATGTCGTGAGGAATCTCTGTTTTCCACTTATCTTTTTGACGTTTTTCCCAATCGCTTTCAACAATTGAGTGAACATTATCAATATATTGTTTAAGAAAACTAAGTGTTTTTCTACTTTTACTTTTAGAAGCTTCAAGAGGCAAATAGTTAATATATTTAAAAACATTCGTTTTCCTCTTAGTGGCAAAAGCTTTCTTCCATTGAATTCGTCTTTTATTGCATTCTAAAAACAATTCCTCACGAGACTTCTGTTTTTGTGGAGTGAAAAGACCATAAAGACTGTTTTCATAAGCATAGTTATATGGTTTCACAAAATCTTTATTGACCGGTGATCTACTCTCCTCATCCCAAAGGGACGTCTCTTCATTATCGAGGCTAGCTACTAGGCAATTATGATCGGTCCATTCGGACTCATCAAGATATAAGTAAGGGTTAGCAACTTGAGCTTGTTCGAGGTACTTGGGGGTGGCAAACCTAGGTTGACCTTTGAAAAACGACCGAGGTGCTATCATTCTAACGGTTTGAATAGAGTCATGCGTTTTATAAACAACTTTTTTCAAAAAATCGACATGTTCTTCGAGACCCTTTACTTTTTCAGTATCTTTGCCTTGTCTATTTTTGAAATCTTGTTTTAATTTTTCAACCTTTTGTTTCTTTTCGTCAAGGATTTTAGCAGAGTCAGTGGTATTCATAGAAAGCCTCTGTTCAAGTTCATTAACTTTTGTTGTGGCAAGGTACGTTTTTTGACGTTCATCACTTAATAAGACATTAAATTGACGTTTTTCTTTTGTTAACAAAGCAAGAGCTTCGTTTTATTTATTTTCAAAATCGTCCTTTTTAAAATTGAGAACACGACTTTTGTACCCCTCATGCTCTTTTGTCGTTTGAAGAAGCTCAGCCCTATAACTATCAATAGTCTCACTAGATTTTATAAGAGCGGCTTTGCTTTCTTCAAAGTTTTGAGTGAGCGTTGCGTTTGACTTCTTTAATTGCTTTTGAGTCTTTCTATTTTCATTGACATCTTTTTGTAAACTAGCAATTAAATTAGCAAGCGCGACACGCTCCTCATCATCATACTCATTTGCATGTTGATCATCCTCAAACTCATTATTGCACATGTCAGATGAATCGGGTGTGGTATTGCTATCAACCGTTTCCATCATACATGTGTCAGTAATTGTTGTTGGTAGATCACTATGCTCATGTGTATCACAAAACACATTATATTCATCATCATGTTGTACCTTATCAATTGGCTCGGTATCAAAGATAGGACCATTGTCATCTTCAGTGACGTTAAGGACCTCATGATTATTTGCCATGTATGAATAATGTGCCTCGAGTTCTTGGTCGGAGAGTTCATCATCTGTGTCGTCAAGCATTTCTCCTTCCTTAGCTGATAACTTGATCCCAGCTTCCATTTTCTTGCATAGCAGCATCTTTTCCTTATGATAACCATAATCTTTGACCCTCTTTGGCTGCTTGCATTCCCTAGCCAAATGCCCATAACCTCGGCAGTTAAAACACTGAATCCCAGTTGATTCCCCATCATTTTGTAGAATCAGGTGTAATAAGAATCAATTGATTCCCCATCCTTTGATGTAAACTTGCCAAAGTCCCAAAGCATCTTAGTTTTCATGTCTTGTTTGTTAAGTGATTCACCTTGTTGCAATCTTTCAATAGCCGTCCACATTTCTTTAGCAGTAGAACAAGCATCAACCGCAGAATAAATATCATCTCTAATGCCACTGAGAATTAAGTAGATTGCTTCCTTTTCTGCATCAAACCAAGAACGGTTCTGTGGTGTGAGGTCGTTTCTCTTTTCATCACGTTCATATGCAAGTTGTTCTTCAGTTGTGTCTGTGGCTGGTACTCCAGGAACTTGAATCCTTGAGAGTTTATAGGGTCCATCAAAGATACATTGCCGTAAAGCATCACCGTTAGGTTTTGTGTCAAGGTAAGGTAGAAAACGGGATTGCCATTGATCATATCGACCCGACACAAGCATTGGTGGTCTCTCTTTGTTACTCGCCACCATTATGTTGTTGTTCGTCACACGATATTCGGCAGTAGAATCCATCTCAATATTCTCTGAAATGATGAAGTGAATATGGATCTTAACTAGATGTGTTTTGATTGTTGTTGTGGTTTAAATTTCGAAAATTGCAATTTTTCTTCAGTCCGACAATAAATTCCCCAGTCTGACAAAACGGTAGACCAAAAAATTTTGTAATCGCCAAATTTTGAAATCGAGCTAGAAATGTCCTAAAACTAGTATGGAAAAAATTTGAATTTACTTGACGGGAAAATTTTAATTCTTTTTTAATCTTCGTGTAAACGATATTCCGAAAATAGTCTATATAGTGGATAAGTCCAAAAAAATACTCGAAGAAAATTTAGCTAAACATATCATCGAAATGTCCATCGGAATGTGCTATCGGAATGACCATCAGAATGTTGTCCGAATGTCGTATCGGAATACTGTCGGAATGTAGTACTGTCGGAATATGAGCTATCGGAATACCTATCGGAATCACTATCGGAATAAGGCTGTCGGAATAAGGCTGTCGGAATAAGGTTGTCGGAATCCCTGTCGGAATCACTGTCGGAATAACGTATCGGAATACACAATCGGAATAACGGTCGGAATATTAAAACCCTTTTCCGATGGAGTGTTATCGGAATAACTATTGGAATATTATACCCTTTTCCGATGGAATTCTGTCGGAATGCTTGTACTTTTCCGAAATGTTTGGTAAAAAAATGAGATTTTTGATAAGAATCCGTGATTTTAACCAACCAAAAGCAATCAAATCCCTACCACAACCATGTAGTAGATGTAAATCAAGTTGTAGAGCACGGAAAGCACAAGAAAAACTTGAATCCGAGATGATTATAGGAGTAAATCACACGAACCAAGTATAATATCAACAACGAATCACAAAACTACCCCATGGCGATTGATACCAATTGTTGTCCCATCAATTCGTGATGATTAAACAAGAAAGAAATGTAGATAAAAGATGATTTCTAGAGAGAGAAAGTAGAGAGAATGGTTGGAACTTTTGGAGGATTAGATT
Organism: Glebionis coronaria; assembly: GCA_025667525.1. Lineage (NCBI taxonomy): Eukaryota > Viridiplantae > Streptophyta > Magnoliopsida > Asterales > Asteraceae > Glebionis > Glebionis coronaria. The sequence continues at coordinate 342,254,382 of CM046877.1, forward strand.
AGAGAGTGAATAATGAAAATGACCAACACCCTTCCTAACATGCTAGGAAGGGTATATATAGTCCACCCACATGCGGGCTTGGTTATGGACTATATTCTAATGGGTCGGGCTTTCCTTTTGGGCTTTGGTTACTTATGAATGAACCTTAGCTTAAAGTTAAGCCCGTAATACACGACTAACCTACTACCTATTACAACGTTCTAATATACGATACATAATAAACATATGACCGAGCATTCTTGTTTGACTCAATATTTTGAGGCTAACAAAATCTGCATGCCAAACATAACTGGCTAAGAGAAAGACTCAAAAGCTCAAACTCCCTCTACCTCACCAGCTTTTTGACGAACAACCCAAGATCAAAAGAAAACGCAAAACACCAATGGGCCATATCTTAGAAAGATTTCACAGAGGATATAGTTGTTGATAGGATGTAAAGAAACCTTATTCTCTCCAAGGAAATTACAAGACCAGTTGATGGCCAAGCTTACTCTGAACCAGAAAGGGACATGGTATTCATGAACAGAAACATAGAGTATTGTTTCCAAAGGGAAAACGAGCTAAGGCTGGCCTCCACAATTCAACTACTTAGACTTAGACATGGACTCATAATAAACTCTGAGTATGCAAAGGCTTTGGACAACGAACTTGAAGTGGAAATCAATTCCAGAGCAGACAAGGCAGAGGCTGAGAGAATTGTTGAACTCAACGTTGATCCTTGAAGACCTTTATGTTTATTTTGTAATCACCATTTGGTGTCTCTATAATAGATCTATTTTTCACTAAAAGTTCAAGTATGTTTGTTAAATTATGTATAAGGAAGAAGTTGTGTACTCACTTACAATAATTTTAGACTTAGTATAATTTATGCTCAAATAAGGGAGATTGTTGGGCCAATGAAAGTTCTAACTATGGCCCTATCTAGATTTGGTTTAAATTAGACTAAGTGTTATGAGTCACTGATAAAGACTAGCGACAGAGACCAGACCAGCGACAGAGACCAGACCAGCTGAAGGCAAAGCCTCATATGGCACACCAGAAACACTCGCATCAAAGACAACGTCAGAGAAGTCGAAGATTATCTGAAGTCATACCCACGAACTGTTATGAATCATCTGGTATGTAGAAGGAAAGTTCTTGGTGTTCGAGGACCTTTGAGATGACAATACTCAGAGGTCACTCCAGACCCTTGGAAGATCTTGCAAGTAGAGACATGCCTTATCCTTATATTTTAGGCGACATAATATCTAAAGCACTTTGGGCGGGACAAACTGTAGATTCATGATAAAAACGGCTAGTACGACCTAGTGGTTAAATTTAATAGTTGGCAGAACTGTTCACAGAAAGTTGGTTAAAGGTATGCCTAAATATATACATACATTTAATGAAGTGTATTGCTTCCATTCAGAAGCTGACACGTGCCAACTACCCCCACTAAGGTAGCAACCTCGTACCAATATTAATAGGAGTAAGAATGAGGAGAAAGACAACACTTGTATTTATTGTTAGGATCTTTGTCTTTCTAACTGTTGAACCTCTGGAGTCTCTTGCTGTCTACCGACTCTCTGGTTAACTTGTAAACTTTAGTCTCGAATCAAGTTTACTTGTTCAAAGGGTTCTTTATTTATTGTCATTCAACAAGTGTACTCCATAACACTTTGTAATACTTTGTTTATAAGTTAATAAAGCATTACACATTTAAAAAGTAAATCACTAAGTGTTATCTTTGTATTAGAGTTAGAGTATTACAATAGGCGTATTTTGGGACTTTCATAATGGGATGCCCACGAGCACACATAACAAATCACATATCCAAATCAACCAAATAGTCACATAAGTGTACATGGGGCGCGACTCCCATGTAACAAAAGTGATGGAGTGTATAGCACACACAACCCATTCACTACGAATCATATCTTACCAAAAACCTAGGATGCAACCACACGCTCCTTGCAAAAGAAAGTCAATAGCACGTGCCCTAGCTCATGACTAGCACACACACTCAAAATATCCTAAATAATTATGCGCATAAAAAAAGAACATCGTGGTCTAGTCACACTGTCCAGATGGTGTCACGCCACTGGTGCATCGGATGACATGGTCATGGTACCTCTATAACTAGAAAACAAAGTATGGCTCGGGCGTAAGGGGTTCATTTCAAAGGCATATCAAAGTATATAACATAGTTGATCAATAGGGAAACATATTAAGGCATATCAACAAAGGGATCATAACAAGGCTAAGGGGATTTAGGATCTTATCAAAATAGAAAACTACGGATATGGTAACATAGAAATGGCATAGGGAATTATCTAATAGAGTAGTATACAAAAGAGTAAAAGAGTTTTCTTACTAAAAGAATCGAATATCCGTACCTTTAAATGCAAAAACAATTAAAGAACCATACACTACACAACAAGTCCTAATTCCATGTCACCAAGGCTACAATATACATATAATAACATATTATATACTGATCAAACACAAAGATTACAAGGTTTCCTGATTTGGTGATTTAAAATCCTAATTATCTAGTTTTCCAAAACCCATAATTTAGGGACTATTTTATAGATCCGACTATAAATTAATTTTACAAAACCCTAGCCTCTGATTAAAGACCAGATTTAAAAGGTACAATCAAAGTAGATAGATTAGACTCCGGATTCATCTAAAAAGCTATACTGAAGCTCAAGTTATGAGTCTTACAAGATGACCTATTTTCTCAAACATGATTTTTAAGGACTGTTTTCAAAGATCCGAATTTTAGACTTAGTTTCCGACCCTTACAAAATGATTGGAGACCAGATATGAAAACTAGATTAAGATTAGATAAATTTAGGTTTTAGAAACACTTAAAAAGGTATTACGAAACTCGTTTTATAGTCCTTATAAGATGACCTAAAAACCAGACAGCCTTGGGTCATAACTTTGTATTAACCGGTTTAGTGATCTAGATGATCAAAGGACATCTAGATCTTTATGAAAACTATATAATGAACTTATTAGAACATAATTAGGGCTGATCTAGAAAGATCTAACATATGAAAAGGTTCTTATGGTATTAAATCACTAAGAACATATTTTTAAGGTTATCGTTTTTTTAATCTTAGTTTCATCTACCTAATCATTATTAGATTCGTTTTTGTCAACAGAATCTTAGATTGTGTTGTTTAAACGTTTTTATTCTGAGTTGTAGGAGATTCTTAGTGTTATTCACGTTTTTTAAGGGTTGCTTACGGTTTTGTTTCTTTTTTAAAATTAGGGTTTCTTTCTTGGATCTGAACGGTGGTATTTGTGCCTGCTCAGTTAATGGGAGTTGTTTAAGGGGTATTTGTTAGGGTGTTTGCTCGTGATCTAATCTGTGTCGCTATTGGGTGGTGTGTGTTGGTGTGAATAATGGAGGGTCTGAATAGGGTAGATTTAGGTGCTCTTGCTGAGCGTATGCAACGATTGAGGGAGGCCAATCCAGAAACGTATGGAGTTAGGGCTCCTACGAAACTCAGCAGCTTTAATACAATGGAGGCTGGTGTTGGGACGACGGATTTTGCTGGAGTAGGGTCTGATTCGCAGCGTGATAATTCTGCTCATGATAACATGGGAGTTAGGGCTCCTTTAACACCTACGGCGGCTGGTAATGAGGTTTTGGAACCTGTTGCTACCTCGAGGGGGTTTGCTGCTGATGTTCAGCCATGTGATACTACCAGCCCTGATGTGGCGGCTACGGGCGATGCGTGTCTACTTTCAAGTCAAGTAAAGGCTGATATTAGTATGACACATAACAAACAAGGGTTTGCTGATTTACTCAAGGAACATATAAGACCTAAACGAGTCATTAAGGTTGCCCATATTACGGATTTCGAGAACGTCTCGGGTGCGGATGTGGCTATTCCTCTAAAGGCGGTTGACGAGGTTAAGGCTCATTTTTCTAATACTTTGTATGGCTATTTCATTGGTAAAAGAGTTGCTTTTCCGTTAGTGGAGAGGTATGTGATGAATACATGGGCAAAGTATGGAATCGAGCGAGTTATCGTTCGAAATGGTTTTTATTTGTTTAAGTTTAAGAATAAGGAGGGGATGGAGCAGGTGATTGAAAGTGGTCCCTGGATGATCAGGTTAGTCCCTATTATTCTCAATATTTGGAAGCCTAATACGAAGCTTGTAAAGGAAGAGGTTACTTCTGTTCCGGTGTGGATCAAAGTCCATAACATTCCTATTGCTGCATATTCAGAGGTGGGTCTTAGTATCATCACTTCTAAATTGGGTAAACCTATTATGTTGGATAGTTATACATGTGACATGTGCATTAATCCTTGGGGACGATGTACATATGCACGTGCTCTTGTTGAGGTCTCGTCAGATCGTGGTCTTGTGGATTCGTTAGTTGTTGCTATTCCTCTTGAGGATGGTACTGGGCATTCTATGGAGAGGGTTGAGGTAGAATATGAATGGCAGCCTCCACATTGCTCGGAATGCAAAATTTTTGGTCATTCATGTGCTCAATGTCCGAAACGTGTCGTTACTATGGATCATGAAGCTGAAGCACGTGCTACTTACCATAGTCAAAAAGATGAGTTTACTGAGGTGAAAAACAGGAAGAATAAAGGAAAACAAGTTGATCAACAGTGGAAACCTAAACCGGTTGCTGGGTTGAAACTTACTAAACCAAAGGTTTCTTATTATAGGCCGCCGACTAAAACAGGTATGGAGAAGAAACAAGGAAAAAAATCTGAGGTTAATGTTGCATCAACTTCTACATCCAATCTGTTTGAGGTTCTGAACTCAATTGGGGAAGATGGTTCGATGGATCCAGAACAAGGAAAGAAGAAGAAAATTGGCTCAAGTTTAGTTATTAATGAATCTGATGACGATGATATGTTTGATCCAAATGATAGCTACGCAGATAAATATGATTTTAGTCTTACTAATAAGAATAGAAAATAGCTTTTTTGGTCGATCGTAAGATAGGCATGTCTATCTTATGTAGGTGATTGGTTCTTAGCTAGTTTATGGCTTGTTTGTTGCCCATGTAACGGGCTGTGGTAAGGGATTCACCCTTATCCTTTTGTACTTCAATGTTTTTTTGGTTATATATCTTTTACCGGGGACAGTCCCTTTACCAAAAAAAAAAAAATAAACCCTAGAAATCATGTTCATAAATAAATCAAAATTATAAAAGACATATGGGTGACACAAGGATCATAAAGTCTTACATGGAATGTGTATAATGATATATTAATCACTATACACAATAAGTAAAAAGGAATGGAGGTTTAGAGACGAGAAAGATCAAGAACAACCTTAAGGTTTAGGTTTTCTTAACATTGGAGATGAGAGGAGGTTTTGGTAGAGTTTGGGAAATCTAAAGTGCATGTGTATGTGTTTCTAGGCTGGCCTATAGGGGTGTTTATATAGTGGATTATATTTTTGCCAAATGCTTGATGTAGGGAAAACCATTAACTAGGTTTTAAAAGCCATAACTTATTAGCATTCAGAAACTTCCCATTCCTTTGCTTCTAGCCGTGTGTTTTAGTCCACCAAAGGGGTTTTTCAGCTTCATTTTAATGGCCTAATAATACCCTACTTATTTACTCTTCTTTCCCATTTAACTAAAGTCTTACACTTAATTGTACATGTTACAAAAAATGTGTACTATTTAATTAACATAGCATAAGGTTTAAGAATGTTTATTTATATCTTAGTCTTTATTTAATTGGATATGTTATATCATAATTTAATTAAGAGGTTTCATAGTCTAAATTTTATTTATTTAATACTTATGAAATAATAAAACTATGATTTAAATTAAATTAAATAAATTGAAATAAAATCCCAACCATTGAATTTACATAAAATTCCTAAATTTCATAGAATGTTCAAATTTCGTACTTATTAATATTTCTGTATTTTAAAAATGTGGATTTTACAACTCTTTCCTTCTATAAAGAAAATTTTATCCTCGAAATTAAAGTAGTATTATGGGTTTTATAATTCCTCCTCTATAAAAGCAAAATTTCGGCCTCGAAATTGGAACAAAAAGTAATGAAACAAACGAAACGAAACGTACCAAATTACGCGAAGAAGTGAGGATAAGTAGAGCGCATCGATTCCTCGGTTTCCCAAATAGCCTCTCGCTCAGGATGGTTCTTCTAAAGAATCTCAATAAAAGGAATAGTCTTTTTCCTCATAACACGTTCCTGACAGTCCAATATGCCCTCAGGTTCCTCGGCTAAAGATAAGTCCTCTTGGATTTGATCCAAAGGATACGAAACAACATGCAGGGGGTGATACTTGTATCCCCTCAAAAGTGAAACATGGAACACATTATGCACGTGAGATAATTGTTAAGGTAGAGCCAAACGATACGAAACCTCATCAACACGATCGAGAATATCAAAAGGGATAATAAAACACGGACTAAGTTTCCCCTTAATACCGAAACGACGAACACTGCGACACGGAGGAAATTTCTAAAAAACACGATCACCAGGATTAAAGGATAACTCTCTCCTATGACGGTCACCGTAACTCTTTTGTGGGGACCTAGCTTCCTTAAGATTTTCTTTAGCAATGGCGACCTTTTCTTTAGTCACCTCGATCAGTTTCGGACCCTCAGTAATGCGTTCACCTACCTCATTCCAACAAACCAGTGCACGACACTTACGTCCGTACAAAAGCTCAAACGGTGTTGCCTTAATGCTAGCATGCCAACTGTTGTTGTAGGCAAACTCCACAAGACATAGATATTCGTCCCAATTACCCATCCATTCTAAAGCACAAGACCTCAAGATGTCCTCCAAAGTTTGGATGGTCCGTTCAATTTGACCATGAGTCTGTGGACGAAATGTTGTACTAAACTTGAGTCTAGTACCGCCAAGCTTTCTGCAAACCTTTCTAGAAACGAGACGTAAAACGCGGATCCCTATAAGATACAATTGTTGGTAGAGTACCATGCAATCGAATAATCTCCTGCCGAAAGATATCTGCCAATTTACTAACTGAATTATCCTTCTGAATGGGAAGAAAATGAGCCGATTTGGTCATCGATCCACCACAACCCGAATAGCATCATACTTCTTCCACGTACTAGGGAGCCCAGTCACAAAATCCATGGATATCTCATCCCATTTCCAAACGGGAATGTCCAACGGTTTTAGAAGACCGCTAACACGCTGATGCTCAGTTTTCACATGCTTAAAAATCATACACCAAGACCCAAACGTAGCCACATCCAGCTTCACGCCATTCCACCAGAAATATTTTTTCAAATCACCGTAGATTTTAGTTTAACCCGGATGAATAGAGAAAGGAGAACCGTGTGCTTTAGTCAATAACGCCTCATGGAGAGTAGGATCCTCTAGAACACGCAATCTATCCCTAAGTCAAATTACATCGTCGTCGTCTAACCGTAATTTCGTATGGTCATCCTCCTCACCTTTTTGTAGCACGACCCATAACTCACCATCCTCCTTTTGAGCTTCTTTAATCTGTATTATGATATTAGGCTCAATCTTCATACTAGCCTAGAAACCGTCAGTACCGCGAAAAAAAAAATCAACATCCAAACGTTCCACATCAGTGATGAGTTCACGCCCTATTTCAATCCCTACCAAGATTCCCGTCTTTCTGCTAAGTGCATCGGCTACTACGTCAGCCTTCCCAAGATGATACTAGATGTTTGCATCATAATCCTTAAGAATTTCCAACCAGCACCTCTGCCTCATATTCAATTCATACTGAGTGAATATGTACTTAAGACTCTTGTGATCGGTGAAAATGTTACAAGTCTCGCCGTACAGATAATTCCTCTAAATTTTCAGAGCAAACACAACCGCCGCTAGTTCTAATTCATGTGTAGGATAATTAGCCTCGTACGGTTTTAGTTGTCACGATATATATGCAATAACCTTACCGTGCTGCATAAGTACACACCCAAGACCTTTATTTGAAGCATCACGATAAACCTGATAACCAACGGTGCTGGAAGGAAGAGTAAGTTTTGGAGCCGAAACGAGTCTCCTTTTCAACTCTTCAAAACTCTTCTCTCGTTCTTCATCCCAAACAAACTTCTCACCTTTTCGCATAAGTTTGTCAACGACAATGCTAAACATGAGAATCCTTCTACAAATCGTCGATAATAACCCGCAAGACCCAAAAAGCTACGAACCTCCGTCACTGTCGTCGGTCTTGGCCACTTAGTGATAGCCTCAACCTTCGCAAGATCCATCGTAATTCCATCCACCGACACAACACGTCCCAAAAATGCCACCTTCTCTAACCAGAACTCACACTTCGAAAATTTAGCGTATAGCTTTTTTTGACGTAGAGTTTCCAAAACGATGTGGAGATGATCTTCGTGGTCCTTCTTCGTCTTTGAAAAGACCAGAATATCATCGACAATGACAAACTTATCTAAATACTCATGGAAAATGCGGTTCATTAAATCCATGAAGACATTCGATGCATTAGTCAATCTAAACGGCATAACAAGGAATTCTTAATGACCATAGCGAGTACGGAAGGTAGTCTTAGAGACATCTTGCCCTTTCACCCGTAGTTGATGATAACCTGAACGCAAATCGATCTTAGAGAAAAATTTTGCACCTTGTAGCTGATCAAATAAATCATCGATGCGGGGTAGCGGATAACAATTACAAATAGTAGCATGATTTATTTCCCGATAATTAATACATAGCCGCATAAAACCATCCTTCTTCTTAACAAACAAGAAGTTCTTAAAGTTGCTCTTAACCTCATGGCGAAACACTAGGACGAATGAAACCCAGATCAAGAAGTTCCTAAAGTTGCTCCTTCAGTTCCTTCTATTCAATCGGTGCCATACGATAAGGAGCTTTAGAAATGGGTTCGGTTCCTGGAGCTAATTCAATTCCAAATTCAACTTCACGTTTCGGTGGGATTCTCAGAAGTACCTCAAGAAATACATTCGCAAAATCCCGAACCATCAGATGATTCTCAAGGTGAGGACCATCCACCGAAATATCATTTATGGAGTCTAAGAAGCCTTCACAGCCCTGGGACAGCAAAGAATGAGCTTTTAAAGCATAAATTATTTTAAGAGGTTTACTAGGCTTCGAGCCTTGGTAAACAAATTTGTGTTGGTTAAAATCTCCAAAGATAACACGCTTAGAAGAACACGCAATAGTAGCATGGGGCACATAAAGCCAATCCATGCCCAAAATTACATTGAAATCAGTTATATCTAGCGGATACAAATTTGCAGCACGAACTTTATCGTCAAAACGTAGAGGGCAATTCAAATATTCATGATTAATCATAGTTAAGCCTTTCATAGGAGTGGATAATGATAACGTATAATCAAGCCGCGTAGGAGGGATATTAAAAAGCTTAGTTAACGACACAACTATCACATAATGGGTCACCCCCGTATAAAATAAAACAAACATAGCATGATTATTAAAAAAGATGGTTCCTGAAACGGTACCTAACGAATTTGCTGCCTACTCTCTGGTAGCAGTGAACACACGCCCCTTGGTGAGCGTAGACTTATCGTTTCCAGAACCGCTACAACCATAACCACCCTTTTTAGGACAATCCTACACCCTTTGTCTGGTTTCACCACATTCAAAGCAAGTGCCAGTATCACGGTAACATTGCCTCCCTGGATGGTTTTTCCTACATAAGTTAAATGAAGGATTAAAGGCATAATAAGTGTAACCTCTCTGAATTGAGGATCCCGCTGCACGGTTGTTGTATTGCTGTCCTCGATTATGCCGATATGGTCGTTGGTAGTTGTTGTTGCCTGACTGCCTTTCATAACCACGACTATCAATTTCTCCTTGAGTCATAACCCTGCTGATTGTTGTTGTTGTGAGCCACCGGTAAAATACGATCCCCCTCACTGTTCCTCTTATTCAGCCGGGACCTCTCCGATGAATCTCATAGTTCCTTTCAGCTTGAGCCACAACCATCACATCTTTGAACTCAAGGTTCACAATGTTGTCCACAACGTGATCATTGAGAGCCCACTTGAATTTCTCTGCCTAATCCTCCCGCGTGCCTGCTTTTGTTCTTACGAAACTCGCCAACCTAAGGAACCGCTTCATAAAGTCGCTACCGGACTCTCCGTCCCTCTGCCGAACATGGTGGTACTCCCGCTCATATTTCTACTGCTCCGACGTAGGAAAATACTGCAAGAAAAAGACCTCCCGACATTTTTACCAAGTCATAGTCAGCACAACATCGTCACCTCCTTGGCTGCTTATAGGCCTTCCACTAGCTAAGGGTGTCACCCTCGAATTTGTAGCTATCCAGCCTAGCCTTATTCTCGTCATCACAACCCAGTACTTCGAACAATTTCTCGATGTGTGCAATCTAGTTATCAGCCTCGACTGGGGAATGAGGGCATTTTTAATCGTAAACCCAACCACTCGGCCATAACGTAATATCGAGATGGAACATCCTAGTACGAAGCTCCCTACTAACATGGCAAATTCCGTAGAAACGATTAACTAACGAAGGAAAATAACGATATTATCAAAGTTCGTACGGAAGCCTAATCTACCCGATCCTCACAGGTCAAACCTAGGTCGTAGACGCTTTGATACCATAATTGTAACACCCCGCTCCGAAAAGAGACAAAGTTTAAACATTTATGGTGTCTTATCAGATACATTAAAATATAAAGGTCTAAAAGGAAACTTATAAATTAAACATAAATATAATCCAACAAAATCAAATCCCCAAAACAACGGGGTCCAAAATATAAAGTACTGAAATCATAAAGTATTCAGTAATATTATTGACTTGGGTGACTCTAGATGCACTCATCAAACTCTCAAAGCCCAGCCTCCTACTTAATACCTGCCGTATGGAAAATAAAACGGCTGGGCAAAACGCCCTGTGAACGTATATAACAAAATTAGTTAACGTAAAGAAGGTAACGAAGTTGCAGGTATCACAAGGTATGAAAAAAAGAATGAATATATGGATCAATTAGAAGGCTAATGAAAGATAAAGGGATGCCCACAAGCTCACATAACAAATCACATATCCAAATTAACCAAATAGTCACATAAGTATACATGGGGCGTGACTCCCATGTACCAAAAGTGATGGAGTGTATATCACACACAACCCATTCAAGACAAATCACATCTTTGCTACCCTTTTACCAAAAAAAAAAAAGACAAATCACATCTTACCAAAAACCTAGGATGCAACCATACGCTACTTGCAAAACAAAGTCAATATCACGTGCCCTAGCTCATGACTAGCACACGCACTCAAAATATCCCAAATAATTATGCGCATAAAAAGGAACACCAGGGTCTAATCACACCGCCGCAGATGGTGTCATGCCACTGGTGCATCGGAAGGGGTTCATTTCAAAGGCATATCAAAATATATAACATAGTTGATCAAAAGGGAAACATATTAAGGCATATCAACAAAGAGATCATAACAAGGAAAAGGGGATTAAGGATCTTATCAAAACAACAAAATAAGGATATGGGAACATAGTAATGGCATAGGGAATTATCTAATGGAGTAGTATACAAAAGAGTAAAAGAGTGTTCTTACTAAAAGAACTGAATATCCGTACCTTTAAATGAAAAAACAATCAAAGAACCGTACACAACGCAACAATTTCTAATCCCGTGTCACCAAGGCTAAAATATACATATAATAACATCTTATATTCTGATCAAACAAAAAGATTACAAGGTTCCATGATTTGCTGATTTAAAATCCTAATTCCAAAACCCGCTATTTAGGGACTGTTTTTATAGATCCGATTGTAAATCCATTTTCCAAAACGCTAACCACTGATTAAAGACCAGATTTGAAAAGTACATTTAAAGTAGATAGTATTAGACTCCGATCACTTAAAAAGTTATCCCGGAACTCAAGTTACGACTCTTACAAAATGACCTATTTTCTCAAACTGATTTTTAAGGACTATTTTCAAAGATCCAAATTTTAGACTTAGTTTCCGACACTTAAAAAATGATTAGAGATTAGATATAAAAACTAGATTCAAATGAGATGATTTTAGGGTTTAGAAACACTTAAAAAGGTATTTTGAAACTTGTTTTAGAGTCCTTATAAGATGACCCAAAAACCGGACAGCCTTGGGTCATATCTTTGTATTAACCAGTTTAGTGATCTAGATGATCATAGGACATCTAGATCTTTATAAAAACTATATAATAAACTTATTAGAACATAATTAGGGATGATCTAGAAGGATCTAACATATGAAAAGGTTTTTAAGGTATTACATCACCAAGAACATATTTTTAGGGTTTACAAACCTTAGAAATCATGTTCATAACAAAATCGAAACTATAAAATACATATGGGTGACACAAGGTTCATAAGGACTTACATGGAATATGTATAATCAAATGATAATAACTATACATAATAAGTAAAAGGAATAGAGGTTTAGTGAGGAGAAAGATCAAGAACAACCTTAAGGTTTAAGGTTTTCTTAACAATAGAGATAAGAGGAGGTTTGGTAAAGTTTTGGCAATGTAAAGTGTATGTGTGTGTGTTTCTAGGCCGGCCTATATGGGTGTTTATATAGTGGATTCTTTTTTTTACCAGAAGCTTGATTTAAGGAAAAACATTAACTAGGTTTTAAAACCCATAACTTATTAGCGTTCAAAACATTCAAAACCTTCCTATTCCTTTAATTCTAGCCATGTGTTTTAGTCCACCAAAGGGGTGTTTCAACTTGATTATAATGGCCTAATAATACCATACTTATTTACTCTTCTTTCCCATTTAACAAAAGTCTTACACTTAAATGTACATGTTACAAAAAGTGTGCCCTATTTAATTAATATAGCCTAAGGTATAAGAATGTTTATTTATATTTTAGTATTTATTTAAAACTATATGTTATATAATAATTTAATTAAGAGGTTTCATAGTTTAAGTCTTATTTATTTAATACTTATAAAATAATTATGCTATGCTTAAGATTAAATTAATTAAATTGAAATAAAATCTTTACTATTGAATATAAATAAAATTCCCAAATTTTATAAAATATTCTTTCGTACTTATTCATATTTCTATATTTTAAAAATGTGGGTTTTACACCAAACATCGAGCGTTAATGCGGTTAATAAAATTTTTAGTTTTAATCAAAACAACACGGTTCCATCAAAAAGTTTTAACAATAAAGGTAATAATCAAAATCAAAACAATTTTTAAGGAAAATTTTTAACAAGGAAACAATTACCAAGGTCAGAACTTAAGCTTTCAAAATAGAGGTTCTAACAACAATTAAAAACGAAATTTTAATCAAGGTCTAAGTTCAAATGGTAATTTTCAAAATGCAAATCAAGGGAATTTTCAAAGCGGGATTAAAATTGTTGTCCCATATAATATGATAATAAATTAAGAAATAAGATGGAAAAGATATGAATTTTATAGAGAGAAAGTAGTGAGAGAAAGTAGAGAGAAGGAGAATGATTAACTTGGTGAATATTAGATTAGGGAAAATTAGAGTACTAATGACCATCTACCCTTCCTAACATGCTAGGAAGGGCTTTATATAGTCGGGCTTACATGTAACCATAATGGGCTATATTGTTTAGACCGGGTTCGTCTTTTGGGTAATAAGTAGCTTAAATCCAAGCCCGTGAACCACAACTATTTAACTAACTATTACTACGTTCTAATAAATATTACAATAGAAACCTATGACCGAACATTCTTGTCTGACTCAATATTTTGAGGCTAACAATCTCCCCCAATGTGAGGTCATTCCTCTTTGATATTTTGAGTCCAGTGGAGATTTATGAATTTCGCCATAAATGAGTCTTGAACGTGTAATAGTAGTCTTGTTTCTTCATGCTGTGATCTTTGAGCCTTTGTCATTATCTTTCGACTTTGTATTTTATCTTGAGATCTTCAAATCATTCTTGACTTGTCTTTGCCATCTTGTGATCTAGTGTCTTTATCCACATGCTCACACTATTAATTGTTGAATAAGTCTTTGGGCATGAACATGTGGTTTTGAATCTTTGACTTTGCTAAGTACACCGTGACGCCACCTTCTCCAGACAAAACATAGACACGGACTGAATGGCTTTGACATTCGTCCTAAATCGGTAGCGTTTTAACTCTGGTCAGTGAAGACCGTTATACGATATTAAATACCGTACCTGTGATTAGGTAGATTCAATTAAGAATCTCCTTGACAGGATTCGCGGCTGTACTAGCCGTTCTCTTTACTCGACCGTCTCGAAGCAAGACTGCGAACATAAAGAGTGAATCAATTGGATAAATATCCGCTTGATTAAAGTCGTCAATTCAAATTCCTGGAACAAATTTTATTCATTAAGAATCTTACCATTGTTGCTTTCCAGTTGACACAAGTTTGATTCATAAGAATCTCACAAGTCACCTACCGTAGCGCTGTTTGATGTTGACACTAGAAGGATTTCCATTCGTCACTGTGAATATTAATGAATATCACTCTGAATGTTCTGGCAAGACCATAAAGATATTGCGTAGAAACCTGAAACGAGTTTTAATCAATTCAGAATCAAACCACTGTTGCTTTTCAGTTTTACAAATGTTCAATTCATAAATAATCTTGCATATGACCTACCGCAGTGCTGTTTGTCGTTAACGCGGGAAGGATTTCCACTCATCATTGTGAATACTAAGTAGTATCACTCTGAGTGTTCTAGCAATATCACAAGGATATAGCGTAGGACTCTCTTGATCTTCATCCGTGTGTCCTAACGAGATTTGATTGATCTCTTGACTCTAGACTCGATTTGTGCACTTTTGGTAATCGGAGGCTGGAGAAGATGCCACCTATTCAATATCAACTATCTCGGAGTGAGAAAGTCAATAGAGGACGTGTTGATCTTCGTGACAATAAAACAAACTTCTTTTGAGAGAAGCCTGAGTAGCTAGTAAAGGGTTGTGCTTCACATCAGTGGGTCCATGATGAGTTTGTCTTCATGATGAGTTGACCCGGTTTCTGCCTAAGTTGTATGAAGGGCTTCTTTCTTTAGACCCTTTATCCTTACATTTCTTTTTCATTCTTCAACCCCTTCAATGCTTACCAAGACATCATTACTAACACCTTGTTGTGATTGTTCCGGTGCTAGCATCAGTATTTAGTCGGCAATCAGCTACGATCACATTCTACTCCATCTTTCCTAAGGACTTCTAATAATCTATTGGATTGTCCCTGGGAAGATCCCTCTGGTTCTGGTTGGATCATAGGACTTAAACCTAATCACCCTTTTGACACCAATAACGTCGTGAATTAAAAATATTGTGGGTATTTGATCGTAACCATGAGTGCTTGAGTCTTTAGATCACATTTTAATCACATTTTCTCCCCTATCTCTAATATATAAAATATTTTGATATTAGAGATACCAAATTTGATTAAAATATATTTTGAAAAATAGTCTTGAAAATCTCCGGGAGAAAGATGTGTTAATCTTTTGCATGAATTTAAAATGCCCCCCCCCCCTAAAAAATTGATCCAATGGAATTGTCATTACGAGGATTTGATCCCCATTAAACTTTTGAGGATAGGAATTGTTGAACACGCAATTTTTGAAAGATTTTGAATATCATTGAGAAATTCTTGAAAAAACTGTGTTCAACGCTTTTTGAAAAATCAATTCTTTTTGTCGAAAAGGTTTTTCTAAAGCATAAATTTGAGTTCATAGACTTTGAATGTCTTGATGAACCCACTCAAGTGTAAGAAGATTTAACTTCTTTTGCTAAGGGTAAGAGCACGAAATCGTACACTCCCCCGTGAATATAGTTCCGGGTTGCAATCTGAAATTGATTACAAGCCATTGTGTTGAGCTCAAAACCTTGAATGTTTTGTGACAAGCTCAACCCGAGATAGATTGCTCTACCCGTTGTTGGAAATATTGTTCAAAAGAGACAATTTCCTTTGTAAAAGATAGAACTTACATGTTTTGAAAAATATTTACAACTTTCATTCGAGCTTTATGTACATACCCGTGTCGTTATTGAGCGACATTTCTAGGTACGTCCATATTATCGATACTGAAAGACATGTCGAGAAGAATATTTTTGGATTTTCAAAGATTTTTAATTTTGTGTTTTGCTTTTGTATGTTTTATATTTTTGTATTTTGCTTTTTCAAAGATATTTACAGGTAGATGTTTGATAGATGAATCAAGCAGGCTTCTTTGCCAGAATCTCCAGTTCTGCTGGAGTCAAACATCTCATACCAATTTGCCTAACAAGATACGCAAACCTCTCTTTCGAAAGAGCTTTTGTAAACAAGTCAGCTAATTGGTAATCAGTTCCAACAAAGTATAATTCAACAATACCCTTTTCAACTTGTTCCTTAATGAAGTGATATCTGACATTAATGTGCTTCGTGCGGGAATGCTGTACCGGATTGCAGGAGATTGTTATGGCAGACTTTGAGTCATAATACATAGGTACTTTATCAAAGTGGAAGCCATAATCCGTGAGTTGTGTTCTCATCCAAAGAACTGGAGCACAACACGTAGAAAGAGACACATACTCCGCTTCGGCTGATGACAATGATGTGCAATCCTGCTTCTTGGAAGACCATCCCACAATGTCACACCCCCAAATTCACCGCAGCGGAAGACTGGCTTTGGAAGGCTGTGACTTCATGAGTAATCGAGAGCTTGATCCGAGAACGACCTCTACATGCCTAAACCACATAGCAGACTCCAAATAATCCACATAGTTAAATACCTGAAATACATGCTTAAAAATGTCAACATAAAGTTGGTGAGTTCATAAGTTTGTTTTAAAACGTTTATGAAAAATTAGAGTTTTACCGATCACTGCACCTTGCAGTAAAACATAAGTGTTTAAAAATCACAGTTTCTTGTTAAATAGTCTTTCTTTGAAAATTTCAAAGTGTACTGATAAAGACGGAGTTTATTTATAAAAGCCGAGAGTTTACTGATATAACAAGGTTCGCTAAAATAAGTAGAGTTTCTGATAAGACAAAGTTCACGGAAAATAAATTGAGTTTTCTGATAAAACAGAATTCACATGAAATAAATAGGGTTTATAGATGAAACAGAGTTCATAGATAACAACTAGCGTTTTCTGATAAAAGTAGAGCTCACTGATAAATAATAGAGTTTTCGATGATAATAGAATTGATTATGAACCACAAGATTTTCCAACCACTTAGTGACAATATAACAAATACAAAGTCACTAAATAAAATAAAGCATTTATTATTGTCTAAGCTCATGACACCGAAGCGTTAACAACACCGGTAGTATAATCACATAATGCAGCCCCTACGGATGCCTAACCCACGACATCCGTCCACAGACTCAAATGAAACTGTGCCCGCTTGTCCTCTGTTGGACCAAGCCGGACAGGGGCGTCAACCCCGATAGATCTATCCATAACATTCGCGCTTTCGACCGGTCATCCGGTCTGAAATTAACGGTTCATGATAATGGGCCAAAGTAATTGGGTTAAAGTGGGACTTAGACCAATACATAAAAGAGATATGCACTTGTGTTCATTCTTGCAACCATTGTCTCTACCCGAGAACCAGTAAAAAGCAGTTAAAGTTTTGGGCTATGAAAATCACAATAGAAATTTTAGTATCAGCATTCATATGTATAACAATTAGAGGAGTTGACCACTCAGCACGTAACAGTTAAACCAGTTTAAAGATAGTTTATGACCAACCAAGTAAGCTTAACATTAGCTTATGACAATCAAGTAATTTATAAACAGTTATAAACAACCAAACAAGTTTAATATCAGTTTCTGACAACCAAGCAAGTTTATAAGTAGTTTATGACCAAGCATGTACCTCCCCCAAAGAGCAATTATAAAACATTTATAACTCAATTCAAAGCAAGAAAAGGTGGGGTATGAACTCACCTCGACGAAGTAGCGCGAATAATAGTGATGCTAACAATACGCTAAGTAGAAACGGAAATCGATACGGCTCGGTCATGGTGTTGTGGTTTAACTAATCGGCTAAATCCAATAACTTAAGAAAATGTATATTTGAGTTCTCGATACATATGTACATCAACGTGACCCGTTGATAAAATAGTTAAGTTCTAAATTATAATAGTTCGGTGGCTGGTTAAATAAAATTAATAAATTAAGCACACACAAAATATGTAATGTATTCCGTACGCATTACGTATAACCAGACGATGATATAATTCTTACGTTGAATTGTATAATAGAGACAACCATCTTACAAAATAAATCAAAGTATATATTTATTTTGTATTTACAGTATAACGATCGTGATAAAAATAATTAGACAACATAGTTCGACACATTTTAAGAAAATCACCACTTAAGTTAATTGTCACTTTTAGGTAAAAGTATACTCTCATTAATTTTTCGATACAATAAAGTCTATTTATTTTATCGGTTTACAAGTAATAATAGTAGTCTGTTTATTTATCCGTTTACAACCATAATAGTATTTATTTACTTATCGGTTTATAAATCTAATGGTATTTATTTGTTTTATCGGTTTACAAATATATTAGTAGCTTGTAGCGAACAAAATATAAAGTATAGAATTTTATAAAAATTTCGACATGATCTATGATTGTAGGAAAATTTAGATAACTTGCTTTAGGAAAAACAAGCAACTAAATATGAGCGGTAAGTATCGAACAAATGACTTTTAAGAAAAATCAAGTGTTAATGACCCAATCACTTAAAAGAGATGAAAGATTCGTTTCCCAAGGAGGTATATGTGTTGTGAATTAACTTGTATTTCTTTGAGATTAATATTGATGAGATGGAATGACGGTTTCGTGAAAATTACACTATGACGTAAAAACGTAAACGTAAAGCCGTAGAAAAACACAAAAATTAAAAATTATTAAAACCAAAAACAAAATATCAAAAAGGCTATAAACAAGTCTAAAATAATATAAATAAAGATAAAAATCCAACAAAGATATTTTAAAACCTTTTATTAATTAAATAATTAATTTTAAATGCTAATTAAAGCCCTAAAATTAAATTTAACTAATTCAAATGTCTAAAATATGATTTTATTGAATAATCACTTAACTTATATTATTAGAAGACTAAAAAGTAATTTTCTAAAAATTAAAACCTATTAAAACTATTTTTAAAACTCTAAAAATGATTAAAAATGATTAAAACCTAATTAAACTTAAAATAATTATAAAAATAAATCTAAAAGCTTAAAAATTATTCTAAAAATGGAAATGATCCTAATTAATGCTAAAGAACTTAAGAAAAATGAAAAATAAAGAAAAAGAAAATTTTGAAATTTAAATAATAAAATAATAATAAAATAATGCTAAAAATAAAAAGTTTCTAAAATTTAAAATAAAAAATTTCTAAAAATCCTAAATAATATAATTAAGAGAAAAACACAAATTATAGCTCCTAAACCTTTTTTAATAATTTTATAAAAATCTTTAAAGTTTATAAAAAACCTTAAAATATTATAAAATTAAAAATAAATGTTTTTGAAACCAAAACTTGATGTAAACCTCAAATATATTAAATAAAACCTAAAAACTATTTTTCCTGAAAATTAAAAGTCTTTTTGGTATTTTTTAATGATTTATTAAAAAACGTATATTAATTAAATTCTAGAAAATAAACAAATAAAAGGAAAAATGTGAAACCAATTTTGAAAAATCAAAAACCCTAACAGTAACTCAGGAAAAATAAGCCAAATGAAATAAGCTTAATTAATAAGCTGGAATTAAGCTCAAAAGCTACGGCTTAATTAATAAGCAACAAAACCAAAACGTGTTAAATAGTTTTTGAAAACAAAACTTTCAGTCAAAGTCCCCAGGGCGCATTTGGTTAACACGTTGGGTTGTGAGTGTGGTGATTATGGGTTCGAGTCTGCTAACCCCCTTTTTGCTCTTTTTTTTTATATTTTTTTTTTTTTACTTTTTAACTCTTTTCACCCAACTGTTAACACTAACAAGCTTATGATTTAACTCCAATTCACCCTTTTATGCAAAGATTAAGCCAAAATATTAACAAAAACGTGGACAGTAAGTGTTTGAACACAGGCAGCTTTTGCCTTTTGTGTTTTTGCTTTGATTATAGCCAAGAGGACTTAGCTTTTAGGCTTATTTGGTAGCTTATTATTGGAGCAAATGGCACTCTTGTGCTCCTTTGAGCACAAGAAGTCTCAGATTAGCTAAAACAAACAACTAGCACAACCAAATGATCCAAACAGATGCACAAATAGGCTAATGAAGTTCTCTGAGGCAATTATGCAGGTCAGTGGGCTTATTGAGCTTGTAACTAGCACTCTTGTGAACTTTAACCTACCAAATCAAGCATACAAACTCCACAAATGATACTCAAACAGATTCAATAACTTACTAACCCTAAAACTTCACAGAAATCAAAGATCCATCACCAAAATTATGAAGAAAACTGGTAGATATGACTATTGCAGATTTTGGCTACTTGTTTTTTCACTTTTAGCACACAAATCAGTTCAAAACTCTTCTAATCTTACTAACAACTAATAAGCAACCTATTTTAACTATTACCAATTACTTCTAACAACTTTTTAACCATAAATTAAAATGTTTTGCCCTGCTTAAATCCTTTGCCAAACACCACTTAATAATTTTGAAAAACGTTTTTAACACTCCAAAACCTTACAAAACTAAGCAAAACTGATTCAATAGCATCTAAACAAGTATAACAACTCAAAACAACATCAATCCAACAGCTTAGAACACATAGATCACCAAATCAATCAAAATTACATGAACTAGCTATTTTATGAACTTTTCAAAGATAAAAGAGTTTACCTCAAGGTTTTACATCCAAAACCTTGGTGGATGTATAATCCACTTCCAAACCAGCCCGGGCTGGTGCTGAACACAATATCAACAACCTTCACATCTGCTTGAATCAAAATCAAAGCAACAAAAATAATACAAGCACAATATTATAACTGATTTCTTTTCTTCCTTTTTTAAACCTTCCAAAAACTTTTTAAAACCTTCTAAAAACGTTTTGATATTACTTTAATCACCAAATAACATGAACTACTAACACCAAATCCTTGGACAGATTCCTTAACAAGAATCTTCCAAATTTCAAAAACTTTGAAATATTTTTGAAAACACAAATCACCTTAACCAATAACAAAGATGGAACTCAGCTTTTCTCATAAACAAACACCAACTTTAAGTAAATAAAAAAGGAATTATATTGTATAAAAACAAAAACACAACTTTTTATTTCAAATAAAAGGGATTACAAGGTTTAATGAGAAAAACTGGAACAAGGGCTTCACACAGGTTGTGAGCTCCTTATATAGCACCTATAGAACATACTAGAACAGAAATATGTAAACCCTAATCATAAGAAAATCCCAAATGTGCCCTTGAACGGTTTTGAGTGCATTTTGTCCTTTCTTGATCTTGGTCGTTCATATTTGCTTTGAGAGTAAGCATTTCATCTTGGTCGTTCAAATGGGACACGTCACAAGTCTTGGAGCCCAAGGAAGTTGCTGATTGGTGGATGGGGTATTTGGGGTTTTTTAGTACACACGTGGGATTGGGTATTTTGTGAGTGGGATTAGTTTTAGTGCGTGTGAATTAAACGTGGGAGGGGTGAATTAGATTTTACCCATGTTTTAAGTTGGGTGAAACCTGGGCATGTAAAAGATAAACAGTAACTGGGTTTGATCCTAAAAAGGGGGAATTTAAGTGTTAAGCGCCATTTCCCGTTTGAATCTTTCCTCTTTGGCACTTTTGGTCCTTGGGTTTTAATATTTTTGGCATTTGAGGTTTGTAAGCCCTAAAAACGTTTTCTCTTTGTTAAAAACTTTCCCACTTTGACAATTTTGGCACAAAAGTTTTCAAAAAGGTTTCAAAGGTGTATTTTGTCATTTGGTGATAATTCAAGGGCTGTATTTGGACAAAGTTGATTCTTCAAAGGTCTTCAATGAGTCTTCCACTTTATGAGGGACCATTGTTGGCAATTTGAAATTGTTGAGGGACTATTCTTGCCATTTCTTCAATCTTGAAGGACCTTTTTGCAATTTTGACAAACTTAAGGGACCAAACTTGTAATTATTAATATACAAGGGTTTTAAATGTCATTTCTTCATAGAATAAGGATCAATCTTGTTTTGTCTTCAAGTCTTCAAGGGTATTTGATGAAAATTCCATGATTAGGGCCCGGTTCTTTGTACGGCTTCGTTTCTCGTGTTCGTTTTTCCTTGTATCTTGTGATCTTTTGTCTTTTTCACGATATCCATACCTAAAATACACAAGTAAACAAACACAAGCATATATATGGTATTTTATGACATTTTTAATGCATTTAAAGCCCGAAAAGAACGATGAGATCATGTATAAATGCCATCTCATCAATCTATTCGTTTATACAACCTTTTCCATCTTAGCCGATTCTCAATATTTTCCAAACAACCTACGTTACGCAAACCACACTTTAACATATATCCGAACTAGACTATTTAATCACTCTGATTAAATAGGACTCGAACACAACCTATGTGTTATAATTTAAAAGTCAAGCGTCCGATGTGAGCTAATTAACACATATTTAAACTTATAGTAATTTTAATAGTTCTCGTGATAATGATAATGTTTGATATATTTATTTAACCACTTATATAAGTATATACCACCAACCAATCCGTTTTAATTAGTTAATAAAGCTATATATGTTATTAGCCGATTCCTAAACCACAACAAACCATGAATTGTAGTTGCGCCCGATACTCTAAACCATTGCAATCCCGCATCCAAACGCACCCGAACTAATAAACAGCAACCCAAACACCCATGTAGGGCATTCTGCTAGTCCCAAACGCCCCCAAAAGTTGTTGTACCGCGAACCAACACCCCTACTGCTGCGTTTTTCGGCTAGCAAAACAAACACACCCTTTACTGCTACTTTCTGCCCAAGCCAAACACCCCTACTGTGATGTTATGTGAAGACCAAAACGCACCAGCTGATGGACCAAAACGCACCCTCCTGCTACACTATAACACCCCCTTCTGTTGTAGTCATTTCTTCCTGCGCCCAAATGCACCCTTAAGCCAATCTAAACACACCCTCGTGGTGATTTGAAGCAGAAACATATACACGTGGATGACGTGTGGCTGTGTAGGCCACGACGACGGCCTGGTGGTGTTCACAATAGTGGTTTTTGTGGGGTGGTGGTGGCTGCAATCCCGTACGCACCATAGGTGGGTTTTACTCGGTAGAAACATCACCCCCTTACTGAGTTAAATAATCAAAACAAACACGAAAATGCGGTTAAGAGCTGGTATAAATGTGGTGTTGCGCGACTGGTACGATTCGACAAGCACACCACATCATGGTGTGGATCTAATAGCTGCCACAAAATGATGGTGGTAGCGAGGGAACAAATCTGGTGTCTATGATGGATATGGTAGATCTTATTCGTAAGGGTGGCGGTGGTGGCTGGAAACCACGGCTGTGTAGATTGTGGCAACGACAACTGGTGATGGTTCAGGTCTGTGGTGGCAGTTCTTCGTGATTGAAGGCCACAATGGTAGTGGTGGTCTATCGTGGTGGTGGCGAACGAATCAAGTAGAGGTGGTGATGTTACTATAGATTGATTATGGGGATGACCACAAAGGCCACGATGGCTGGTGATTGACGATGATGGTGGCATATCAGAAATAGATCCGGTGGTGGAAAAAGTGGCGGCTGGCCGAATTTAAGATATAAGGTGGTGGTAGGGTGGATTGAACACGTAGGAGAGTAATCAAGTGACGAACGGATGGGTTTGTGGCGTTGGCTGGAGTTGGTGGCCGGAAAATATGTCCGGTGATCGGAGTTTAAATGGGGGCGCCGGTTATTATTTGAGAGAGAGAGTAGTGTGTGTGAGGAAATTAGATTTAGGGTTAGATTGTAATGAAAACCCTAATTTCTAAACTATATATAGTTATATCTTTAAGTTTCAAAACTAAGTGAAATATTTAAAATAGTTGGGGGTTTGTATTGTAACTTATTTACTTACATGTTTCGTCATTTTTGCTTAAGCATGGTTCGGGACTCGTTTATGATAGTAAAAATTTGATTCATTCAACGAAATTTCTGCCATTCATTTCAAAATGATTTTTCCATTATAGTAAAGTATTTACTCAACTAATTTTCGTAATTGTCTACATTTTTATTTAAAATCATTATTATTTATCGTTTAACTCGAATAGTTACGTTCATGGAAAAATAAAATTCAACTTGAATGTTCTCGTTTCCAACGTACGTTATTAAAACCAAAATAAAAGATATCAGATAATTTAATAAATCTTTTTATCAAATATTTCTGAATAATTAACTAAACATTTAATTTGTATCGTGTCAGTTCTCAGATTTGCGCAGTCTTTTACAACATGTAAAATAAACTCCTGTTTTCGAATCAAATGACTTTGATATCTCTCGAAAACGAATTTCGATTAATTAAATAATATAATTTATTATTATTTAAAGTCTGGAAAATTCCCGGTTGTCACAGTACATCCGTGTTATTTGGAGTTCGTCCTCGAACTCAATCGTTGTTACCCTAATAAAAGTGTAGAGAAAATGATTTTGAGGTTCTACCCAAGTGTTATATCATCTGCT
This sequence comes from Glebionis coronaria, assembly GCA_025667525.1. Taxonomy (NCBI): domain Eukaryota; kingdom Viridiplantae; phylum Streptophyta; class Magnoliopsida; order Asterales; family Asteraceae; genus Glebionis; species Glebionis coronaria. The sequence continues at coordinate 342,279,015 of CM046877.1, forward strand.
CACAGATAATTCTGTCCGAACTTTTAAAATTGTGTTACCCACCAATAGTTAATTAGGTAAGTAATAGGTAGAAGAGGAATATATCTTAGCGGTTCTAAATGTCAATCTGACAAATCGGTCGTCGTTCCTAGAACGATAAAATTCGAAACGAAGAGTTGAGAAAACTCGTTAGTTCTTAAACGTCTCTAAGGGTTCACCACCACCAGCCCGTTAGGTTCACTCGATCGGTATAAAGTCTCTAAAGATTCACTTAACAATTCGTGAATCAAACGAAGCCTAAATAATTACTCTTCAAAACGTCGTCATGATACGATAACAAGACGAAATACGATAAATTCGTATGACGAATCTCGAGTCAAAAGAAATACACTCCCGAAACTGGAGTACTAAATCAATACCATAAATATACAGGGTCACGTCGGATATCCTTAAGCCGACTTATTTATAATCTCATATATGCATACAGAAGCGTCCTAATCTATGCAAATATGTCATTATAAACTTATGGTTCGGTGATTTATGATTTCTTTATTCAAATGCAAAAGCGTCCTAATCAATTTAAATAAAGACCTCATAAATCATCCTACTCAAGTGTCACCGGCAAAATCCCCAATTCATAATCGTTTTATTCTCTAAACGATAATATCCAAAATTACCAAAAGCAAGGCGCATAAGTTGCAAATAAGTCGTCTTTCATAAGTAGACGTTTCGAGAGTACCGGATCAAAGAACATAAGTGTCGATGGGCGGTAAAGCGATTGTAGACTTATATCAAGCAAAGAAACTCACGGTTATAAGTAGGATAATTATATAGTACTCGGTTCTAAATAAGCAATTATCCAATCACACAAAACCTTCCCATCCTCAAGGAAGACTCATCAAACATCAAGCTGAGTAATAACTTATCATAACCCAACCTCGAAACGCACTCACAAAGAATGACCCCGGGTTTTGTTATGAATTATTACACATCTCAACCTTTCGATGACTCAACTCGACTCTGAAAATACAACACATTCCACATTAATACGTAAGACTACGAGTCTTACCCACCCTCGAGATAATTCATCAAAAATCATAAGATGTGTAACGTCCCATACTTAACTTCATCTCGCACTCAATCAAACATGAGGCCCACTGAGGCATAGTTAAGTATTGTTACACCTCTCAACCTTTTTGAGTGAATTAGCTCGAACCTGGGGATTACTCACGACCAATCGTCAACTAAAAATCACATGATGTCTCTAAGTTTTGTTATAAACAGATACGCGGGACCATTGTGTAACTCACAATGCCCAATGAATGTTCTAACGTTCATATATATAAATATATTATATGTTTGAGTGCACTAATCAAGCAATCGAACTTATGTAAACAAGTAATATCATGACAGGCAACGAAGCAATAGCAACCATGCATTGCAAATAGTTATATAGCAGCGGAATATGTATGATGTGATGAATGTTAATACTAAATGAAACTGAGAGCCGGTTATAGTCTAGAATTACTAATGCAACCTAGTTCTCTATAACCAAGGCTCTGATACCAATCTGTCACACCCCCAAATTCACCGCAACGGAAGACTGGCTTTGGAAGGCTGTGACTTCATGAGTAATCGAGAGCTTGATCCGAGAACGACCTCTACATGCCTAAACCACATAGCAGACTCCAAATAATCCACATAGTTAAATACGTGAAATACATGCTTAAAAATGTCAACATAAAGTTGGTGAGTTCATAAGTTTGTTTTAAAACGTTTATGAAAAATTAGAGTTTTACCGATCACTGCACCTTGCAGTAAAACATAAGTGTTTAAAAATCACAGTTTCTTGTTAAATAGTCTTTCTTTGAAAATTCCAAAGTGTACTGATAAAGACAGAGTTTATTTATGAAAGTCGAGATTTTACTGATATAACAAGGTTCGCTAAAATAAGTAGAGTTTCTGATAAGACAAAGTTCACGGAAAATAAATTGAGTTTTCTGATAAAACAGAATTCACATGAAATAAATAGGGTTTATAGATGAAACAGAGTTCATAGATAACAACTAGCGTTTTCTGATAAAAGTAGAGCTCACTGATAAATAATATAGTTTTCGATGATAATAGAATTGATTATGAACCACAAGATTTTCCAACCACTTAGTGACAATATAACAAATACAAAGTCACTAAATAAAATAAAGCATTTATTATTGTCTAAGCTCATGACACCGAAACGTTAACAACACCGGTAGTATAATCACATAATGCAGCCCCTACGGATGCCTAACCCACGACATCCGTCCACAGACTCAAATGAAACTGTGCCCGCTTGTCCTCTGTTGGACCAAGCCGGACAGGGGCGTCAACCCCGATAGATCTATCCATAACATTCGCCCTTTCGACCGGTCATCCGGTCTGAAATTAACGGTTCCTGATAATGGGCCAAAGTAATTGGGTTAAAGTGGGACTTAGACCAATACATAAAAGAGATATGCATTTGTGTTCATTCTTGCAACCATTGTCTCTACCCGAGAACCAGTAAAAAGCAGTTAAAGTTTTGGGCTATGAAAATCACAATAGAAATTTTAGTATCAGCATTCATATGTATAACAATTAGAGGAGTTGACCACTCAGCACGTAACAATTAAACCAGTTTAAAGATAGTTTATGACCAACCAAGTAAGCTTAACATTAGCTTATGACAATCAAGTAATTTATAAACTGTTATAGACAACCAAACAAGTTTAATATCAGTTTCTGACAACCAAGCAAGTTTATAAGTAGTTTATGACCAAGCATGTACCTCCCCCAAAGAGCAATTATAAAACATTTATAACTCAATTCAAAGCAAGAAAAGGTGGGGTATGAACTCACCTTGACGAAGTAGCGCGAATAATAGTGATGCTAACAATACGCTCAGTAGAAACGGAAATCGATACGGCTCGGTCATGGTGTTGTGGTTTAACTAATCGGCTAAATCCAATAACTTAAGAAAATGTATATTTGAGTTCTCGATACATATGTACATCAACGTGACCCGTTGATAAAATAGTTAAGTTCTAAATTATAGTAGTTCGGTGGTTGGTTAAATAAAATTAATAAATTAAGCACACACAAAATATGTAATGTATTCCGTACGCATTACGTATAACCAGACGATGATATAATTCTTACGTTGAATTATATAATAGAGACAACCATCTTACAAAATAAATCAAAGTATATATTTATTTTGTATTTACAGTATAACGATCGTGATAAAAATAATTAGACAACATAGTTCGACACATTTTAAGAAAATCACCACTTAAGTTAATTGTCACTTTTAGGTAAAAGTATACTCTCATTAATTTATCGATACAATAAAGTCTATTTATTTTATCGTTTTACAAGTAATAATAGTAGTCTGTTTATTTATCCGTTTACAACCATAATAGTATTTATTTACTTATCGGTTTATAAATCTAATGGTATTTATTTGTTTTATCGGTTTACAAATATATTAGTAGCTTGTAGCGAACAAAATATAAAGTATAGAATTTTATAAAAATTTCGACATGATCTATTCGTTTATACAACCTTTTCCATCTTAGCCGGTTCTCAATATTTTCCAAACAACCTAAGTTACGCAAACCACACTTTAACATATATCCGAACTAGACTATTTAATCACCCTAATTAAATAGGACTCGAACACAACCTATGTGTTATAATTTAAAAGTCAAGCGTCCGATGTGAGCTAATTAACACATATTTAAACTTATAGTAATTTTAATACTTCTCGTGATAATGATAATGTTTGATATATTTATTTAACCACTTATATAAATATATACCACCAACCAATCCGTTTTAATTAGTTAATAAAGCTATATATGTTATTAGCCAATTCCTAAACCACAACAAACCATGAATTGTAGTTGCGCCTGATACTCTAAACCATTGCAATCCCGCATCCAAACGCACCCGAACTAATAAATAGCAACCCAAACACCCCTGTAGGGCATTCTGCTAGTCCCAAACGGCCCCAAAAGTTGTTGTACCGCGAACCAACACCCCTACTTCTGCGTTTTTCGGCTAGCGAAACAAACACACCCTTTACTGCTACTTTCTGCCCAAGCCAAACACCCCTACTGTGATGTTATGTGAAGACCAAAACGCACCAGCTGATGGACCAAAACGCACCCTCCTGCTGCACTATAACACCCCCTTCTGTTGTAGACATTTCTGCCTGCGCCCAAATGCACCCTTAAGCCAATCTAAACACCCCCTCGTGGTGATTTGAAGCAGAAACATATACACGTGGATGACGTGTGGCTGTGTAGGCCACGACGACGGCCTGGTGGTGTTCATAATAGTGGTTTTTGTGGGGTGGTGGTGGCTGCAATCCCGTACGCACCATAGGTGGGTTTTACTCGGCAGAAACATCACCCCCTTACTGAGTTAAATAATCAAAACAAACACGAAAATGCGGTTAAGAGCTGGTATAAATGTGGTGTTGCGCGACTGGTACGATTCGACAAGCACACCACATCATGGTGTGGATCTAATAGCTGCGACAAAATGATGGTGGTAGCGAGGGAACAAATCTGGTGTCTATGATGGATATGGTAGATCTTATTCGTAAGGGTGGCGGTGGTGGCTGGAAACCACGGCTGTGTAGATTGTGGCAACGACAACTGGTGATGGTTCAGGTCTGTGGTGGCAGTTCTTCGTGATTGAAGGCCACAATGGTAGTGGTGGTCTATCGTGGTGGTGGCGAACGAATCAAGTAGAGGTGGTGATGTTACTATAGATTGATTATGGGGATGACCACAAAGGCCACGATGGCTGGTGATTGACGATGATGGTGGCATATCAGAAATAGATCCGGTGGTGGAAAAAGTGGCGGCTGGCCGAATTTAAGATATAAGGTGGTGGTAGGGTGGATTGAACACGTAGGAGAGTAATCAAGTGACGAACGGATAGGTTTGTGGCGTTGGCTGGAGTTGGTGGCCGGAAAATATGTCCGGTGATCGGAGTTTAAATGGGGGCGCCGGTTATTATTTGAGAGAGAGAGTAGTGTGTGTGAGGAAATTAGATTTAGGGTTAGATTGTAATGAAAACCCTAATTTCTAAACTATATATAGTTATATCTAAAAGTTTCAAAACTAAGTGAAATATTTAAAATAGTTGGGGGTTTGTATTGTAACTTATTTACTTACATTTTTCGTCATTTTTGCTTAAGCATGGTTCGGGACTCGTTTATGATAGTAAAAATTTGATTCATTCAACGAAATTTCTGCCGTTCATTTCAAAATGATTTTTCCATTATAGTAAAGTATTTACTCAACTAATTTTCGTAATTGTCTACATTTTTATTTAAAATCATTATTATTTATCGTTTAACTCGAATAGTTACGTTCATGGAAAAATAAAATTCAACTTGAATGTTCTCGTTTCCAACGTACGTTATTAAAACCAAAATAAAAGATATCAGATAATTTAATAAATCTTTTTATCAAATATTTCTGAATAATTAAATAAACATTTAATTTGTATCGTGTCAGTTCTCAGATTTGCGCAGTCTTTTACAACATGTAAAATAAACTCCTGTTTTCGAATCAAATGACTTTGATATCTCTCGAAAATGAATTTCGATTAATTAAATAATATAATTTATTATTATTTAAAGTCTGGAAAATTCTCGGTTGTCACACACAAGCTTATCTTGACCTAGAAATTGTGCACCACCAGAAGTACTTTTACGTGTATCAAGACACCCTGCATGATCAGAATCTAAATAGGCTGTTAGAAAGAAACCGGTTTCCCTCGGATACCAGAGTCCCATGTGAATGGTATTCTTAAGGTACCGAAAGATCCGTTTAACCTCCTTGAGGTGCTTTTCAGTGGGTTGTGCTTGATATCGTGCACAATAACATGTAGCATGATGAATATCAGGTCTGCTTATCAAGTACATGAGGGACCCGATCATGGAACGATATCTCATTTGATCTATAGGTAATCCCTCCAAATCAGCATCTAGGGATGTGGTTGATAATGGTGTCCCAACGGGGTCACATGATGTCATACCATGTGTTGTGATTATCTCTTGACAATACTTAGCTTGGTTAATGAAGATACCACTTGGGGATTGGTGAACTTGAATTCCTAGAAAGAATTTTAGTTCGCCCATCATAGACATTTCAAATCTGCTGTGCATTACTTTTTCAAACCATTTTGAAAGTTTTGGGTTTGTAGACCCGAAAATAATGTCATCAACATAAATCTGCACAAGAAAAATGTCATTCGCATATTTATAAGTGAAAAAAGTTAGATCAATGGAACCTTTTGAGAAACCTTTGGAGACCAGAAATTGCGAGAGCTCGTCGTACCACGCCCTTGGAGCTTGCTTGAGTCCATAAAGTGCTTTGTGGAGATGATACACCTTGTCAGGATAATGAGGATTGACGAATCCTTCTGGCTGCGTGGACATAGATTTCTTCCTTCAAAGGACCGTTAAGAAACACCGTCTTTACGTCCATTTGGTAGACAATGAATCCCTTATGTGCAGCATAAGCAAGAAAAATCCTGACTGCTTCCATTCGAGCTACTGGTGCAAATGATTCTTCAAAATCAATACCCTCTTGCTGTCCATACCCTTTAGCCACTAGCGTAGATTTATTCTTGATGATCGTGTTCTCTTCATCCATCTTGTTTTTCCAGATCCATCGAAGATTTAACGGAATTACATCGTATGGTCTGTCAACAAGTTCCCAGACTTTAAGGCTTTCAAATTGTTGAAGTTCATCCGTCATCGATTTAATCCAAGCATGATCAGCCATGGCTTCTTTGATATTTTTTGGTTCAGCTGAACTCACGGCGAGTGCAAACATCGCCATCGGTGTTAAGCTGTCGTCCTGTGCGAACGGGGTGTAAAGGCTTTCCAATTACATGAACCAAAGGATGATCTCGTGTCCAATGATGTGTTGAAGGATGTCGTTGGTAGAATGTATGCATATTTGACGGATCAACATGGAGAGTAGAAGACTCTCCAGTTTCGTGTACCGGTGTACCGAATGGGTTGATAAATTCCTCTTCATCAGATAATGCATTGTCTGCTTGATTTGTGTTCTCTGGAGCAACGACAGTAGTTGTGGATGTTGTAGGATCGATTGTTGAAGTGATATTCTGAGGAGGTAAATCTGCAGCAACCGGTGTTGAAGTAGATGAAGTTGTATCCTTTTGTAGACGATGATCGGTATCATCATTCTTATCATGAGTGACAGCGGAAGACTTCGATTCAACTTGTTTCTCCCCCGTGAAATATTCATCATACATTGGTCCATATAACATTTCCAACTCTTCAATTGTCGTGTCGACTGTCATATCAGCTCTAGGAACATTTTCTGGAACTAGTGTTGAACTTGACGGTTCATTGCTGGGATCTTGAGTTCCGAGTTCCATGCGGTTGTGAACGGAAGTCGTTTGTCATTGTGGATCGGGACTTAAACTGTTTTGTTCAAGTGCCATTTCTTGTAATTCATCAAATCGGATATGAATAGTCTCGACTATCAATTTTGTTCTCTTGTTGTACACTCTATATCCCTTAGACTGAGTTGCATATCCCACAAGAATACATGCATCACCTTTCTCTTTCATCTTATCAAAATTTTCACCATCTCGAATAATGTAACAAGTACATCCAAAAACATGAAGGTGTTTGAGTGAAGATTTTCGATCATGAATTATGTGATATGATGTCTTTTCGTGTCTTGGGTTAATTAAGGATCAGTTTTGTGTGTAGCATGCGGTTGACATGGCTTCGGCCCAAAAGTAGAGTGGAAGTTTTGAAGCAGATAATAATGTTCGAGCAGCTTCAACCAAAGTACGGTTTCGTCTTTCAACAACGCCGTTTTGTTCGGGTGTTCGAGCAATAGATGTTTCATGTTCAATCCCTTCGGCTTCAAAATACTTTCTCATATTTGAATTCAAAAATTTTGTACTTCGGTCAGTACGAACCACTTTAACTTGAGCTTGAAGACCACGTTGTATCAGTTTAAGAAAGCTGATGAGAACTTCGGGTGTTTCATCCTTGGACCTCAAGAAGTGAGTCCATGTGTACCTTGAGTAATCATCGACAATTACCAGAATGTATTTCTTTCCATTGATACTCTAAACACGCATGGGACCACACAGATCCATATGAAGAAGATCTAACCGTCCTTTTGAGCTTGGTGTAGTCTTTGTTTTGAAGCTACTTCTTTTAGCTTTACAAAGTTTACAAGAAGAACAAAGATGATCTTTGATGAATTGCAAACTCGGAAGGCCTCTCACAATATCCTTCTTGGAAAGCAAGTTAATGGTATCAAATTTGAGATGAGAAAGACGTTGATGCCATAACCATGCCTGAGTCGTTGAAGCTTTAGCCATGAAGCAAATTGGAGTTGATGAAGTTGTGTCTTGTAGTGAAATTGTGTAAAGATCAGTACCCCGTGTACCGGTAAGTAAGTCATTCCCATCATAATCACGAACAAAACATGTCTTCTTTCTGAAAGCAACCTCCAAATCCGCATCACAGAATTGACCAACCGAGAAAAGATTGTGATTAAGCCCTTCGACGTAGTATACCCTTTTAATCGTAATATTCCCCTGAACCAAATCTCCATATCTTAGGATCGGTGCAAGTTGATCATTTCCGAATCGGACCGTACCCAGGAATTTCTCCACGAAGTTAATTAGAAGCTTGAGATTCCCTGTCATGTGCTTCGTGCATCCGGGGTCCTGTATGAATAGAATTATTTGTATCACCTGCAGAAGAGTTAGAACACGATGGAGCAATTGCTAACTTGGATACCACAATAGTAGTGATAGTAGAATCATTAGTGTCCTTATCAACATTTAAAGGCAAGCTAACACTCGAAATCACATTTTCTGTCCTAACTTTAGGCATCCATTTATATCCTGGAGGACATTGATTAGCAAACCACCGTTTCCAAGACTTGCTAGTAGACTCATATAATTCCTTAATTTTGCTTCTAGGATACTTAGTGGTGGAGTCCGATGCATTACTTTTCTTAGTGGGGGTAGCACTAGAATGGTTCACTTTGTGTTTGGGTTTACTAGCTCTAATAGGCATCGCAACGTGCTTCTTAGTTCTAGTATCTACGGCTTTGACTTTATTCATAACACACATAGAATGATTAGCATTAGCACACTTTCCACATTTGGCACAAACAAATTTCACATTCATAACATTCAAATCAGTCACATCATTCAAATCGTCATTACAAGCGATTACAGACTTTTTATTCTTAAAAACATTCAAATTCCTAGGGTGTTCTTCTACTGCCTTCATCTTTACTTGGTTCTTGTGTTTCCAGACCTTATCATTCACTTGAGTGCTCTTAAGCTAAGGCCAGCTAACACTAGTAGTGAAGACTATTCCTGTAGTAGAAGACACACGAATATTAGTGTTTCTAGAAGTCTGAGGCGATTGAGTAACTTTGTTTGTGGGCTTAGCGGTCATTCTATACATCCCTGGTTTAATCACATTATTGTGCTTAACGCTTGGTGCTATGACATTCCTTATGGATTGATTATGTGGTAACCTTTCCTTTCCATCCATCTTGGGGGCAAACACAGGTTTTGCAAACGAAGAATTTGATAAAGCAGATGGTTTTCCGAAGATAGAGGATCTATTCTCTTTAGAGGCATTGGTTTGTCTAACAACATGTTTCTTAATGCTAGGTTTCACAACTTTCCCACCCATTTTAGCAACGAGTTTCTGCAACTCTGCTATCGCTGTGTCCCTGTCTTGTAATTGAGCTTTCAACCATTTAATTTACAAATTTTGTTCATTCATTTCTCGAAACGTTTGGGAAAGTTTTTCTTGCAATTTATTATCATGTGGAAAAGTACCAACGTCTTTTTGCAAAGCAAGTTCAAGAGAATGACAATGTTTTTGAAGGAAATCAGTTTTGTGTTGAAGTAACTCAAAAGCCTTTTTATCAACATTTTCTTTACGTTTCGAAAGCTCAATTTCAAGATGCTCACATTCTTTGATCTTATCAATATATTTGCATGCAACATCAGAATATTCATCAATATCAGCACAAGATGTAAATAAGCACACATAACATCTTTAGAAACGCATTCTTGCAAGAGTAAATCATATTCATCTGAAAAATCAGACTTCTCCATTTGAAGATCACCAATGTGTTTCTCAAGAGATTCAACATATTTTAAATCATCATACATTTCACTCCGAATGAACTCCTCAAACTGAAGAACAGTTTCTTTAATTAATGCCGTATTTGGGATTAAGAGTTCTTTCACAAGCAAGGTAATATCTTGAGGAATCGGGCATCTCCACTTATCATTTTCACGTTTTGCCCAATCTCTTTCAACAATGGATTTAACATTATCTATGTGGTGTTTAAGAATACCTAATGTTTTCTTACTCTTGCTTTTAGATTCATCTAGAGGGAGGTAGTTTATGTATTTGTAAACATTAGATTTCTTAGGGGCAAATACTTTCTTTCATTGAATTCTCTTTTTTTGCATTCTAAAAACACTTCCTCGCGGGTTTTTTGATTTTGTTTGTTGAAAAGGCCATAAAGACTATTTTCGTAAGCATAATTATATGATGTCACAAACTCCTTATTGACAAGTGGTCGACTATCATCATCCGAAAGGGCAGTCTCTTCACTATCGGCACTAATAGGCATGCAATCAAGATCGGTTCTTTCAGTCTCATCAAGATAAAGACACGGGTTCGCAGCTTGAGCTTTGGCAAGGTACTCAGGACTTGCAAATCTAGCTTGACCCTTAAACATAGACGGAGGTGCTAGCATTCTGACGGATTGAATAGAATCATGCGTTTTATGAACAACGTTCTTCAAAAATTCGACTTGTTCTTCTAATTTCGTTATTTTTTCAGTTTCTTTATCGTATCTACTTTTGAAGTCTTGTTTTAACGCATCTACCTCTTGTTTCTTATCCTCAATAATTTTAGCCGAATCGGTAGTGGTCATAGAGAGCTTTTGTTCAAGTTCATTAACTTTGGTATTGGCAAGGTACGTTTTTTGACGTTCATCCATTAAGAAAACATTATATTGACGCTTCTCTTTGGCTAATAATTCAAGAGTTGTATTCTATTTGTTTTCAAAATCGTCCTTTTGACTTTTTAACGCACTACCCTTGTACCCCTCAAGCTCTTTGGTTTTCTGAAGGAGCTCATCTCTATAGTTTTCAGTCATCTCACTCGATTTAATAAGAGCAGCTTTGCATTCTTCAAAATTTTGAGTGAGCGTAGCATTTGCCTTCTTTGATTGCTTTTGACTCTTTTTATTTTTCAGTGACATCTTTTTGTGAAGTAGCAATTCAATTAGCAAGCGCAATACGTTCCTCTTCATCATACTCATTTGCATGTTGATCATCCTCAGACTCATTATGGCACATGTCTGATGAATCGGGTGTGGTATTGCTATCAACCGTTTCCATCATACACGTGTCATTAATGGCATTAGGTAGATCACTATGCTCATAAATATCACCAAACACATTATATTCATCAGTATTGTGTACCTTATCGATTGGCTCAGTGTCAAAGATAGGGCCATTGTCATCTTCAGTGACTTTGAGAACTTCTTCAACCTTTGCCATGTACGAGTAATGTGCATCGAGCTCTTGATCAGAATCTTCATCATCAGTGTCATCAAGCATGGCTCCTTCCTCAGCTGACAATTTAACCCCGGCTTCCATCTTTTTGCATATCAACATCTTTTCCTTATGATAACTAGAGTCTCTAACCCGTTTTGGCTTCCTGCATTCCTTTGCCATATGCCCATAACCTTGGCAATTAAAACACTGAATCCCACTCTGCTGAACCACTTGACTTCCAACAGTTTCCCTATTCCCAGTAGCAGCAACATCCTCTGAGTATCATACTTGGCAGTTTGTCGATCATACCTTGCAGAACCCTCAACATGCGTTGGATTATGTCGATCATACCTAGAAGGACTTTCACCACGTCGACATGTGTCATACCTTGGAGGACTCTCAACATACCGGTTCTTGGTGTTAGATTATGTGCGAAGGTTGTTGTTGGTGGGTTTGTAGATTTTCTTGTAAGTCTTCATTATGAAAGCAATTTGTTGTTTCATCTCTCGGTTCTTTTGAGCTTGGTCTTCATCGCTATCTTCTTCAGATGATGACTCAGATGGTGGTGATGGTGCTCTTGGCACTTTACCTCGAGATCTTGTGGATGATGAAGACTTAGATGATGTGGAATATCGTGGTGAAGATGATGTAGTGGAATATGACTTAGGAGTTCGAGAGTGATGACCTTGAACTTGTTGAGTTGTAGTCACTAAAGCAAGTGGATTAGCCGTCTTGGCAACACGTTCATCTTGAATCTCATTTGCTTCATTCTGAAATTGCTTCAAGATATCAAAAAGTCGATGATATGAGACCTCGTCTAACTTTTCTTCTTGTTTGACTAAAGTGACGAATCGTGTCCACTCGGGTTGAAGTTGTTGAATAAATTTGACATTGACTTGCATGGTGGAGACTTGCAAATTATTTCTTGTCATGTCATTCATCATCTTAAAAAACCTGGAGTAGTAAGAGTCAATTGATTCTCCATCCCTTAAAGTAAACTTGTCAGAATTCCAAAACAAGTTTGTTTTAACATCTTGTTTGTTGAGTGATTCTCCTTGTTGCAAGCGTTCAATTGCATTCCACATTTCATGTGCTGTAGGGCATGCATCAACCGTGGAATAAATATCATCTCCAATCCCACTTAAAACCATATAGATCGCTTCCTTCTCCGCATCATGCCAAGCACAATTTTCAGGTGTGAGATCAGATCTTGTTTCATCACCTTCACTTGCGGGAACTGCATCAGTAGTATCAATGGCTGGTCTTGGAGGAATTGAGATCTTCTTGAAAACATATGGTCCATGAGTAATACATTTCCTCAAGGCATCACCATTAGGTCTTGTATCAAGATATCGTATGAAACGTGATTGCCATTGAGCATACCGACCAGACACAAGCATTGGTGGTCTCTGTTTGTTACCCGCCACCATGATATTGTTGTTTGTGACACGATACTCTTGAGTAGAGTCCATCTCAAAAATGATGTGAAGTAAATAGGATCTTAAGTAGATGAAATTGTGAGAAGATTGTGGTTGAAACTTGAAGAAATTGTGAAAACCCTTATCCTTATCCGGAATGATTCAATACTTAGCTTATCCGGAATGTTTCAACTTTCTCTTATCCGGAATGTTGTTAGATGGGTTATCCGGAATCACAGTATTGATGCTTATCCAGAATCTTTGTGTTTCTTCTTATCCGGAATAATTGGTATTCTTCTTATCCGGAATAATGGATCTTCGTCCTATCCGGAATACTCAATTGTCCGCTTATCTGGAATCCACAGCAAAACGTGCTTATCCGGAATCTTCAAAAATTGCTATTCAGAATCCAGAAAAACGTGCTTATCTGGAATAAACAATTGTACTCTTATCGAGAATGCGTGTAATTCCCTTTATCCGGAATACGTGAACTCACTCCTATCCGGAATATGACACAAACTCCTTATCCGGAATAGTACACGAACACCTTATCCGGAATATTACAATCTGTTGCTTATCCGGAATATTACAATCTGTTGCTTATCCGGAATAAATCCGAGTGGTTATCCAGAATACTCTGTCCAAGCTCTTATCCGGAATAGACAATTCTATATCTTATCCGGAATAACACTAAGACCTCCTTATCCGGAATATAAACTTTTGATGCTTATCCGGAAAAACACTTCTTATGCTTATCCGAAATAGTGTTCTCCTGCTTGTTATCCGGAATCAAATCTTCTGCTTATCCTGAAAACGAGAAGCCGCTATCTTATCCAGAATTAACAAACCCTTAAATTCCGGATAACGAGACAAACTTGTTTATCCGGAATCTTCACTAACAGCACACTGTCCGTAATGATACAACCCTCTTATTCCGGATATCAACACCTAAACCGAAACTTTCCAAAAACTTGATTTTGTTCAAACATGTTCAAGAATCAAACCAAGACTCCTATAATCCGGATGATTAAAACTTATTTCGAATCAAGAAAATGATAAACACAAAAAAACTTTTTGAGACGAAATGATTCAAATGAGAAAATCACACGTATCAAAATATGAAAAACCACAAACTAAACATGAATCTACCCCATGGCGATTGATACCATTTGTTGTCCCATATAATATGATAATAGATTAATAAATAAGATGGAAAAGATATGAATTTTAGAGAGAGAAAGTAGTGAGAGAAAGTAGAGAGAAGGAGAATGATTAACTTGGTGAATATTAGTTTAGGGAAAATTAGAGTACTAATGACCATCCACCCTTCCTAACATGCTAGGAAGGGCTTTATATAGCCGGGTTTACATGTAACCATAATGGGCTATATTTTTTGGACCGGGCTCGTCTTTTGGACAATAAGTAGCTTAAATCCAAGCCCGTGAACCACGACTATTTAACTAACTATTACAACGTTCTAATAAATATTACAATAGAAACTTATGACTGAACATTCTTGTTTGACTCAATATTTTGAGGCTAACAAAAACCAAGGCAACTTTATTCAAAATCAAAGAGGTTTTTCAAATGAATTTCAAGAATACATGAAACAAATGAGGCTAATATGAGAAGATTAGAGGGTCAAATTGGTACTTTGAAAAATTAATTTTCCAATACTTTGAAAGGCAAATTTTCCAATACTTTGAAAGGGCGAAATAATAAAATGGAGCAAAATTAAAGTAAACTTGAAAGTATGTTTGCGGCTATTATGAACAAACCGTCTACTTTGGGTCCATTAACATGTAACACCGTGAATAACCCGAAGGAACAAGTCAAATCCACATCGTCTCATCGAAAAGGTCGTTTAATTAACCCTACCGTTGATGGCTTTACCGTTGTGCATTCGTCTCTACCCTCGCCCTCAAAAACTTCCTCCTGTTCTAAGGTCGAAGGGAAGAAGGTGGCGACCATGGATGATATTACACATTCTTTTTCTTCTAAGTCTACTATTTCTCCTTCTACTTCTAAACCCTCTCGTATATCTCATATCCTATCCACCGTTCAAAAACAGAGTTTCGCCGACTTGATCAAAGTGCACCTGGAGGAAACTGATGCCGTGGTTTTTCTAAGGAATCTTAAAAAGGACATGCCTAAGAAATAAAAAGATCCGGGCTAGTTTCTCATTCCTTGTGAATTTCCCGAGATTCAGTTATGCATAGAACTAGCCAATCTCGGTGCTATCATTAATTTTTTTGCCTCTTTCTATTTGGAAATTGATGGATTTGCCTAATCTTACCTCCATGAAGATGGTCATCGAGCTAGCCAATTGGACCCTTATAAACCAATAGGCATAGCCGAGGACATTTATGTTCAAGTTGGAAAATTCATGTTTCCCACGGACTTCGTTATTTCCGACTACGAATGCGATCCTAATTTCCCTATCGTCTTAGGAAGATAATTTTAATCGACCGTCGAGCCCAAATCAACGTTTTCGTTGAGAAATTGAATTTACGTTACGGGGAGGATAAGATGAAATTTTTACCGGATAAATCCCCAAACCAAAATGAAACCAACGATTCTCAACATAATGCTTTTTGAAACAATCTTTCTCAATTTAAAAATAAAAGATTAGATGAATGTTTTAAAACAATGAAAAATAATGGTTTTGAAGATGACTATTTTAATGATAAAGAGTTATCATCATATCATATTAAAACTAAGTAGACCCCACAAACTCATCCAATTACATTTTAACTTTTTCTTTTTCTTTTTTATCTTTTATTTTTCTTTTCTTATACATAAATCATTCTCTCTATTTCTTCTCAACAACAACCCTAAATACAAACAACCCACCTCTACCACTCAGTTCCGCCTCCACCACCCATAAACACAAATATTAAATAGATTTGTTTTTGTCCTTGTTTGGTCCATAAACACAAATATCCACAAATAGCTTCCATCCATCTTATCACCTTTCTTTTTCTCAACCATCAAAAACACCAATCACCATTTTCACAACCAGCAAAAAAACAAACTATATATGTCATTTCAGTGAAGAACGAAAACAAGAAAAACCACAACCCAAGACTCCCCAACCGTACATATCTTTCTTGTTACATATGTATCTTGATCAAATCTGGACCAGACGTGGGTTTGGTGTAAATGGTATCGTCGATAGTGGTGGTGGCGGTGGCGATGGAGAATTAAAGTTGTGTATTTGAGATGGATTTTGGAAAATGAAAAGGATTTTAATTTGTGGAGGAAACTAAAGTTATGTATTTGAGATGAATTTCGATTTTGGAAAATGAAGAATGCGAATTAGAAAAATAGAAGGCATTTACCATATTTGGATTTGGTTTGTAAATGGGTGATGAGTTTTATTTATAATAATAATAATAATAATAATAATAATAAAATTATTTATGGGGTCTTTACAGAGGATCGTGCTATATCATGTGCTGGTATCATGCTATATCATGTGCTCAGCTTGTTCCAGGGTCTTTACAGGGGATATTTATGGGGATCATGCTATATCATGTGCTGGTATTGTTGGTATTAAACATCAGCATAACGTTGTGAGAGATACCCTTGTTGATATTTGTGTTCGGCCAGGGATTTCAGTGGGTAAAGAGGTTGATATTGGACTGGGTGGAGGCCGGGACAAACCATTACGCCCAGCTGATATGTTGATTTACTCGTGGGATAGAGGTATTGATATATGTGTGGATCTCACAGGGTCATCTCCCTTGATGCAATCGGGGATGGTTGATTTTGTTCCAGGCCGTGCAGTGATTGAGGCAGCAAGGCGTAAATGTGTCAAGTACGAGGCTAAGTGCGTGGATATTGGATACGGTTTTATCCCTTTCTCTTTCTCTTTCTCTTCCTTTGGAGAACTTGAAAAGGATGCTGTGAGCTTACTAAAGTGGATCTAAAGTTTCTCCATGACTCAAGATCCTAGAGCACGTGCTGCTATTCACATTTTTAATAAGATCAGTTTCGCTATAGCTAAAGGAGTGGGGGCCCAAATAGTATCTCGGCTCCCAACTAACTTTTTGTAAATCCTATTATTCTAATTAAATAATAATAATAATAATAATAATAAATAATAATAATAAAATAATAATAATGATAATAGTAATAATAATAAATATTAATAATATCAATAGAAATAAAAAGAATAAAAGGAAGGTCAAATTAGAAACTTCACAATATGAGAATGATGGTATTTCAGTCATTTTATATAGTTAAATGAGTTAAACTGACACGGTTAACGAAATTGGACCATAATTGAAGAAATATTATACCTTTTTGGCCTAAATTAAAATTATTTGAATTTTTGGACAAAAAGTGAAAGTCGCGAGACCAAACCACAAGGACAAAAAATGTAGTTAACTCTTAAAAATAAAACTATTTTAAAATAAAATGGTTCCAAAAAGACCAAATGTACAAAGTTGAACAAAAAGTGTTATTAGGCCAAGCCCAATAAACTTTGAGAAAACTAAAAATATAAATATGCTACTAGACTAAAATTATAATTTTAAAAAACTCTAAGACTACAAATTTGTTTTGAAAAAGCTTCTAACTTATCAAAATAAGCTATAAGCTAATTGTAAAAACTTCAAAAATTATTTAGATAACTAGATGTCCTAAATTTTTGAAGAGATTACTAGTTTAAACTAATTTAGGGTTTAGGGTTTAGGGTTTAGAGTTTAGTGTTTAGGGTTTAGGGTTTAAGGTTTTAGGGTTTTAGGGTTTTTAGAGTTTAGGGTTTAGGGTTTAGGGTTTAGGGTTTAGGGTTTAGGGTTTAGGGTTTAGCGTTTAAGGTTTAGGAATAGGGTTTAGGGTTTAGTAAAGAAATCTTATTTCCCAACCATTTGTGCTAAATTTTGTAACATAAGCTGGAATTGTTATAAGAAGGATGTAGGAAAAGGAAAATGTGAAATAAGCTCAGATAATAAGCCCAAACGACTCAATAAGCACTTATGAATAATACAAACAGATGCGTTTCCTAGTAAACCTTAAACCACAAACGTTCAAATTCCTATGTCTAGTAAAAGAAGCAATAACAATAAGTTCTGAATTATAAGCTCAAGTTTTGCCCGTTTTAAATAACCTATGTTAAGCTGCTAAGTAGCTTATTATGAGAAATAGGAAGCAAAAACTTAAAAAAAATCCACCCAAGATTCTTATAAAAAATACCTAAGGGTAGAGTGGTAAGGAGTGCGGTGTGTGACTATATAGCCTATGGTTCGACCCTTAGCTATGGCACTTTTTCGTTATTGTTTTTATTTTTCTTTTTTTCGAGTTAAGACATTAAGCACTCAATAGCAGTTGGCTATTGAGTATTAAACAACAAATTAAACACAAAATTAAAAAAACTTAGTAATAAATCAAGAAATCAACTGAAATGCAACGATGAACAGTGGATTCGAGTTCTAGGTGCACAAAGTTTTTAAATTACCAGATTTGGGCTTATTTTTAAGTATCTAAATATCACTAAATCACAAATTTAATATGAAACAAATCAAAGCCTATAGGAAATCTAATTGTATGCTAATTCTTAGAAGCTAAAACCTTGAACTAAGGAAGTTACAAGATCTGGTGTAATTAGCCTATAACTTGGCCAAAAACAAGACTAGTGAACCATTGATTTCAAGAAAATGATACAAAGACTTGAAGCAGTCTACTATAACTTCATATTAATATGAAAACAAGTAAATTAAAATAGGAATCAAGCATTAGAAACACCACCACAAGATTTGAGATCTGAATAGTAGCAAATTGCACAAAAATGAAGACAATTTTTTTTATATTTTATGTATTTGAGTGAAAAAAGCACAAATCAACTACACTAATCCTTAGAATTGTGATGCAATCAAACTTTAACACAATGTCCTAAGTTATGATAGAACTTAACCTAGATCCAAACACTAGTAAACAAGCAGTTATGAAGATTAACTCTTTGATTATGCAAAAAAATAGAAAGACAAGTAGTAGTAAAGTACTAATAAGCATGAATAACAAGACTAAAGAAATTAAAAGTAACAATTAAGTAAATAAGCTAACAATAAGCACACTAGTAGATTCTATAAAAATAAAACAAAAGGCTAATTGAAAACTTACAAGGGGTCTAGAGCTTTCACACCTAACCTAACAACCAATAACTATTTGTTTAACCCCTTTTCACCTTATTTCCTCAAATCCAGGTTATAATGAGCTTATTCCAGCTATTCATCCAATTTCAAACCAAAACCAAAGAATTACCAACTAAAAATGCTTCACACCAAATAAAAGCTACACTAATCTTCCATAACTTCAAAACACTTCAACACAACCTCTTAATCCAGTTTATTGTCAAAAATCATACATAAAGAGCTTATGCTATAGTGTATTGTGAACAATATTTTTTTTGTACTTTTAAGGAAATGGAAATTTAAAGATAGAACTTGAAAATAAATGGTACAAGGAATGTAATATGACTGGAAATTAAAAGGAGATGGTATTTAAATTGCTCAAAAGTAAAATTGCATTGAATTATAAAATGAAACTCAAAATATCGATTTTACATCAATTTTTAGAACAAAATGAAACGAAATTATAAGGGTTTATAAGCATACACAGAAGCTTCTAGGACCCTATTAAGAGTCTACAAGTCATTTCATTCCCATTTGATCTAAAATCATGGTTGTTGATTGTTTCTTGGTCCCAAAGGCACAATCCTGGCCGTTTGTTAATTCTCTCTCATCATGTGGATTGCCACGTTGTACAAGTGTGATGTGATAGTTGTGCTTTCTTAAAATACACTCTTTTGCAATTTCCAATTTTGATTGTGTTTTCTTCCTTTTAACCTCGGATTGCCATAGTGGAAATTATTGATGACTTGGATGTTTTACATGTGGGAATTCCTCATTAGCTATTGGGGAGTGGGATAGTAAGATTTAGTTATACCAATTACCATTTATGGGTAAATCCCTAAAAATCTATGTAAATTTTGGAGAAGGAGGTAAATAGTACTCGTTTAATCCTTTTCGGGTAAAAATTCCTTTGTTGACTCAAAATAAAGCTCGTTGACTTGGGCTAATTGTTGGGCTAGGTTTGGTACAAAACGGGTAGAGCTATATAATAGGTTTCAGATATTGACAATTTTGGTCCTTATGTTTATAGAAAGTTTGGTTCTTTGGCATATTTGGTCTAAATAGCTACACACTTTCACACTTAGTCCTTAACTTAATAGATAGTTAATTAAAGGACTAAAGTTGTAATTATATGTAACTTTATGGGTACAAATGGTATTTTGAGATATTGTAAGGGTAAAAATGGAAATTTGGTGAAAGGTGAAGGGTATTTAAGTCATTACAAAAGAAAATTGTTTAAATCTTTGTTTAGTAGAATCCCAGCTTCGTCTTTTTGTACTTTCAATTCTCGTGTTCGTTTTGTCTTTATATGATCAGTTTCTTATTATTTCTCGATATTCGTGCTTGCTCATACTGAAATAATAAAACACACATATACAAGGTACATTTTATGATTATTTAAACATTTAAAGCACTTTTTATGAGGAAATGGGATGTGTAATATGAGTCACATCAAGGAGGTATGGCGTGTACCTATATGTGTGTCAGGCATAATACTCTCATCTCTTTAAGTTTGGAATGTTACTCGTGTGAATTGCATGGGATAAGAAAAACGCTTTAATTCCCTTCTATACCATGAGGAAGTGTGTGTGTGTAAATAGGTATATGTAAAAAAACCTTCATCTTACTACTTGGGTTTAATCACGGTACACATGCTTCATGCGCGATTCTTAAATACCGAATGACATCGCCTTGGATTTAATCTCGGCATAGCCGAGATGTACGAGGCAGTTTTTAGTTTATCTTCACATGCGTTAACGAACACATAAAAGTAACGCAAAGATAGTGTTTTGGTCCTAGTTATTACAAGTAATAATTTTGTAGATTATAACATTCACATTAAGTGTGTGTCGACATGATATTTAGGGCCTTAGAAACCAAACTAAGGAGCGACCCAATTACGGTAAATAGAGTTTAATATATTGATATTATAAAAGTTCAGTTACAGGATTTATAGACCGATATCGAAGGCCTACCAACCACTCAAAGATGACCCATTGAATAAAATATGAATTTCAAAAATGGAAATGTTTTATCATTTAAATGAAAGCCACAACATACTAGAGACTAAATCATATACATTGTTGCTATAGTATACACTTAGTGATTGTGCATTATTACTTAGGTTGCGGATAGTTTTTGGCCTTGTTTTGTGTGCATCATTTTCGTGCCTACATCTTGGTTGATTATCCTTGCTATCAATTGAGGTGAGTTTCATGTTGGGAATAAAATTAGGTAAGTCACTGGGACGCTGACAAAAGGAACTTGGACGCTGACAAGAGTAAAAGAGGTGCTAACATATGAGCACTAAATAGACATATTTGAGCGCTGACAAGAAGAACTTCAACCACTGATAGAATTCTTAGTCTACACGTTTTGTAATTTTAGTAAAGATATATTCAATATTGTATTTCTTATGTTTATCTTTACCTAGAATAGCTGATAGGTAGACCTCTGTACACGACTCCTTGTGTTATAAAAGGAGGTTGTAGGGTTCATAGTTTGATACAAGTTATATATAAGTTTTACAAGTTTCGCAACTTTCATTGTACGCAAGTTCTTAATATTAATCAAAAGGAAAGTTTGGGTTACATTGTTTTGCTTTGTTCTTTGTTCTAAGTGTTAATTCCACATAACACTTAGATTGTTAAATACATGAAGTTTATCTACGTGTTAATCTTGATTCAATCTCGTTTAACACAAAGCTAATCGATCTAAGTTTGGGATCAACAAGTGGTATCAGAGCTCGTTGAGGAACTTTGATCTAAAAGAACAGTAAACCCTAAAAATCCTAAATCGCCAGAAACCCTAAACCAAACAAGATGACTATCACAGAATCTTCATCCTCATCAAATCACAACCTCAAAATCCCTATGCTCGACCCTGACAACTTTGAACAATGGAAGTTCAATTCTGAATAGTATCTTCAAGTCAATGACTATGCTCTTTGGGAAGTCATTGAATATGGCAATCAATTCGATAAAGCAGCTAAGATTCAGGCTGCTATTACAGCACGAACTACAACTGGACACACTAGTGATGCTCTTAATGAAAGACCTGAAGATGGAAGAGCTGTCTCAGGGGTTGAGATAGCCTTGAGAAAGAATGATATGAAGACCTTGAATATTCTTAAACTTTCCTTGGGTCCAAAGAATCAGCACAAGTACAGAAGCTATGAATCTGCTAAAGATCTTTGGGCAGCCCTTCAAGTTACCTATGGTGGTAACGAAGATACAACCAAAGAAAGGAAGAAGCAACTGTTGAATAAATATGCTATGTTTAAGGCTCATCCAAATGAGAAGCTAAGTGAGGTAAGAAGTAGGATTCAAGACATCACTAGCAAGTTGGCTTTTATGGGAACATAACTTGAAGATGCTGATATCATTGCTATATTCCTTGGAGGTCTTGGTGACGCATGGAAAATTGAGGACAGATCAATTGTGGCTACAAATGCCCATAAGAGTGCTTCTTTTGATGATATCTACAATAAGCTGAGAATTGTGGAGAATGAGACCTTACTTGAACATGGGAAGAAGTCAATAACTGGACACATGGCTTTCTTCTCACATAGTGAATCTCAAACCATTGACAAAAATGTTAATGGATTGAGTGTACATCCTGTTACTGGATCAACTTTTGTCAGCGGTGGATCAACCTTTGTCAGCGGCTCAAATTTTGACGCTTACACATACAATGTTGGCTCACCAAGTCTTAAACCTGCTGGTATTGATTTGGATACAGTATGTGCATACATTGCTGCATTGCCCAATGGTTCCTTAGTTACCTATGAAGATCTGGAGCAAATCAAGTGGAATATGGCACTTCCAAGCATAATGGCCAATATATGGAACATGAGGTTTCGTAGAAAGATGACTTTTAATGGTTAAGACACAGCTGGATTTGACAAATCCAAGATTGAATGCTATAATTGTCATAGGATGGAACACTTCATGAGAGAGTGTAGATCTCCACGAAGTGATGATGCTGGAAAGAAAACAAGACAGATGGTTACTATTAAGGATACTGAGCCAAAGGCTATGGTTGCCATGAAAGGTATTGATGGCATTGGATGGGACTGGAGCTTTATGGCAGATGAGGTGGTAGAAAATCAAGCTTTGATGGATGAAAACGAACAGGAAAAGAACGTTCACTTTGCTCTCATGGCCAACTCCTCCTCTTCATTAGATAATGAGGTATATGATGATGGCTTTTGTAGTAAAGGTTGCAGGTTAAACACTGAAAAACTTAACAAAGAAATTTTAAAGTTAAAATCAGATGTTCTTGATGTAGAAGTTAGACTTGCAAACTATAAAAGGGGGCTTGAACAATCTGATGGAATGGTAGAGGGATATAAGAAAATGGAATTTGACCTAAAAGAACAAATTAATGTTTTAACTAGAGATCTAAGAGTCAGTAATGAAGCTAGGGAGTCTTTAATGAAATGTAAAGCTAACCTACAACTTCAGATAAGTGAAGCCATTAAAGATAAAGAAAATATAGGGCTTAAAATTGAAAATTTTGATAAAGCCATCCAAACCCTAGAAAAGTATGTTAGTGAACAAAGAAACCCTAGGGACATGTCTGGGATTGGTATGAAACAATATGCTGTTATTCCACCACCTGCTAGGGACTTCTATAGTGTCCTGAAAAAGGATCTCTCTTGGACTGGTATTCCAGAACTCCAAGAAACGGAATTTATTCCTCCACCTAGAGTGCTTTCCTCAGTTGAGGAGTATAAGCAGAAAATGAATGACCTTGAACAGTGGAAGAAAGCAAACCCTATGTTGTTTGTTAAGGGTGGGCTTCTTAGTGATGAAGAAACTAAAGTTAAACCAATATCCATCACTAATCCTACCACTGGAATACCTATTGACCTTGGCTCTACAACTAAGACCAAATCTAGTGTTAAATATGCGGAAATGTATAGGAAACCTAGATCACCTCAAAGTCAAGCAAGTGTTAATGGGACAGGTTTCTTTCAATATAGACCTAAGGTTATGTCTAGAAAGGCGTGTTACACATGTGGGAGTTTTTCTCACTTGGCTTATAAATGTGTCAGCGGCTCTAAATTCACCGCTGACAAAAGGTCAACCATGGTCAAACCTAGACCCTTTGTCCAAACTAGTCCATAGGCCACTAGACCAGCTCCTTTCTTTTCTAGAGGGACTAACGCTCATGGACAAAGACCCTTTTAAAAGACCAACACTTGGTCTAACAAACAATGGGTTCCTGTAGCAAACCCTAATTTAGACGCTGACATGAACAAATTCTCCGCTGAAAAGACAAAATCAGCCGCTGACAGATCTAGTTTTGGTATGAAAATGCCACAACTGGCTTCTGTTAGATCTCATGTTGGACCAAGTAATAGGTATCTAAAACCTAAGGGACCAGGGTCTAAAGCTTCATCCAGTTTGACATGGAGACCCAAACAAGACCAAAACCCAATACCCTTTTACCCAAAAAAAAAAGACCAAAACCCTAATTCTGATGGAATTTCTATGATCTGTAACAGATTTAACTTTCTTGCAAAGGTCATCACTAAACCTATTGGGGTAAATTGGGTGTTTAGGCCACAAAGGGATGACCATAGGGTTGTTACAAGTAATAAGTCAATTCTTGCTGAACAAACAGATGAATCCAAGTCTACAAAGGCTTGGGTTCCCAAAGAAAACTAATCTGTTTTCTTCATGTACAAGGTATTCACAAGCAAGTTAATTGATAAAGGATATTAGGACAATGGATGCTCAAGGCACATGACAGGAAAGGAAGACTACCTTACCAATTTCATTCCTATCAAGAATGGTGATAAAGTATATTTTGGAGGAGGTTTTGGTACCATCTCTGGAAAAGACACTCTCATCAACAACAACCTAAGGTTTAATGATGTCTTCCTGGTAAAAGAATTTGACTACTACTTGTTTAGTGTGTCAAAAGTTTTGTGACAACAAAAATAAAGTTCTTTTTACTGATACTGAATGCTTGGTGTTAAGTAAGGATTTTAAGATTCATGATGAGAAGTTTATTGAGTATAGAACACCTAGTCTTTAGGACATTTATAATGTTAATCTAAATGGAATTAAGATGAACAAAAATCTGTCATGTCTTTATGCTAAAGCTTCAATTGATGAGAGTAATTTATGACACAGAAGGTTAGGGCACATTAATTTTAAGAACATTAATAGACTTGTGAGACATGATCTTGTCAGTGGCTTGCCTTCAAAAGCTTTCCATAATGATCATTATTGTGTTGCACGCCTTAAAGGCAAACAACATAAGATCTCATTTAAGTCTAAAAGTGTGCATTCTAGTTCTAAACCACTTCACTTGCTACACATGGATTTGTTTGGCCCAACCAATATATAAAGTCTTAATGGTAAGTCTTACTGTTTTGTTGTCACTGATGAGTATTCTAGATTTACTTGGACTTTCTTTTTGGCTTTAAAGAGTGATACTGCTAAGACTTTTATTAACTTCATCACACAGATTGAGAAGAAAATTGGTAATGAGGTTAGAATTCTTAGAAGTGATAACGGTGGTGAGTTTAGGAACAATCTTC
The DNA here is from genome assembly GCA_025667525.1 of Glebionis coronaria. Classification (NCBI taxonomy): domain Eukaryota; kingdom Viridiplantae; phylum Streptophyta; class Magnoliopsida; order Asterales; family Asteraceae; genus Glebionis; species Glebionis coronaria. The sequence continues at coordinate 342,304,748 of CM046877.1, forward strand.
TAGATTCCTTTTGTGTCAATAAGGGAATTTCTAGGGAGTTTAGCATAGCTAGAACTCCACAGCAGAATGGTGTAGCAGAAAGAAAGAATAGAACTCTAATAGAAGCAGCTAGAACCATGTTGGCAGATGCAAATTTTACCCATTTCTTTTTGGGCTAAGGCTGTGAACACTACATGCTATGTTAAAAATAGAGCCTTGGTGAATAAGTTTCATAATAAGATCCCCTATGAGTTGCTTTGGAATAGGAATCCTAGTATAGACTTCTTTAGGCCTTTTGGATGTCATGTAGTGATTTTGAATACTAGTGATAACCTAGGTAAGTTTCATCCCAAGGGTGATGAGGTACTTTTTATGGGATAGTCTACAAATAGGAGGGGGTACAAGGTTTATTACAAGAATACTAAGATTCTAACAGAAATTATTCATGTTGACTTCTTGGAAAGTAAACCTAGTGATCCTAAGTCTGGACCTAATTGGTTGTTTGATTTGGAACCATTATCTAGGACTTTGAATTATATGTCTGTCACTAATCCAGATATTGGGGAAAAGGATCCAAATGTCTTGGAAGAACCTATTGTTGAGATTTCAGGTAAACAGGTTGCTAAAGAAGAAGGATCACATGCAGTTGAGCCCACTCCCATATTTGAGTATGTCACCAAACCTATATGGATTGATGGGTTTGTACAAGCATCTGCTGCTGCTGGAAAGGAGGAAGAAGGGCCACAAGAAAAACTAGTTGATGAATTCATGCATGCATCTTCAGATGCTGACAAAGCCAATTCAGACACTGACACATTGAATTCAGCCGCTGACAGTCTGTTTGGAAATTTATTCTCTTCCTCTAACAGAAATATTTTTGAACATGTTGAAGACCCCATACCCACTCAAGATGTAGTGGACCAGTTCCAACAACTGACAACATACCTCCAAGTTCAAGTGAGGATGGAAGTAGCAATGAAGATAATATTGGGAAAATGGAGTCCATTGTACATGACAATTCACTATTTAGGGGAGGAATACTTACAAAGGTGGTCGAAGATCATCCTCCTTCCCAAATAATTGGTGATATTTAGACTCCTGTCCAAACAAGGAGGACTCACCAGACTCAAGGTGGATTCATTGCTAATATTCACAAGAAGGAAGATACCCCTCTTGTGCAAGCATGTTTGTTTGCCTGTTTTCTATCACAAAAGGAACCCAAGAAGATTTTTGAGGCTCTTAAAGAACAAAATTGGGTTAAAGCAATGCAGGATGAGCTTCACTAGTTTACAATTCAAGATGTTTGGGAGCTAGTGGACTTCTCAAGGTATGTCATACCTATTGGGACACGTTGGGTTCTAAGAAATAAAAAGGATGAAAGAGGGATTGTGGTCAGAAATAAGGCACGTTTAGTTGCTCAGGGATATACACAAGAAGATTGGATAGACTATGAAGAGGTTCTTGCACCTGTTGCAAGGATAGAAGCAATAAGGATTTTCCTAGCCTATGCTTCTTGCATGGGTTTCACAGTTTATCAAATGGATGTAAAAAGTGATTTCTTATATGGGACAATTAAGGAGGAAGTGTATGTTATGAAACCTCTAGGTTTTGAAGATTTAGAGTATCCAGACAAGGTGTATAGAGTCAAGAAAGCAATGTATGGACTTCATCAAGCCCCAAGAGCATGGTATGGTACATTATCCACTTACCTTATGGAAAATGGATTCAAGAGGGGCACCATAGACCAAACCCTATTTACCAAGAAGACTGGCAAGGATTTTTTTCTTGTACAGGTCTATGTGGATGATATTATTTTTGGATCATCAAATCCAAAGATGAGTGAAGACTTTTCCAAGCTCACGACGGACAAATTCAAGATGAGTGCAATGGGAGAGATGAACTTCTTTCTAGGTTCACAAGTACAACAGAAAGAAGATGGTATCTTTATCTCTCAAGACAAATATGTGGCTGAGATCTTGAAGAAGTTCGGTTTTTCTCCTCATGAGAAACGGGCTACCACACCCATGGATAGGGAACACCCTTGGGGAAAGGCTGGAGATGGAAAAGATGTTAATGTTAGGCAATACAGATCCATGATTGGGTCCTTGATGTATCTTACTGCCTCTAGACCTGACATCATGTTTGTTGTGTGTGCATACGTACACCATCAAGTGACTCCCAAAGAGTGTCATCTTCATGCTGTTAAAAGGATCTTTAGATACCTTAGGTGTTATCCCACCTTCGGATTATGGTATCCTAAAGATTCTCCATTGGAGCTTATTGGCTATTCAGACAGTGACTATAGAGGTGATAAGTTTGATAGGAAATCCACAACTGGTGGATGTCAATTTCTTGGGAGTAGACTCATATCTTGGTAATGCAAAAAACAAACAGTGGTGGTAAACTCTACAACTGAAGCAGAATATGTGGTTGCAGTTGCTTGTTGTGGACAAGTTCTATGGATACAAAACTAGCTGTTGGATTATGGGTATAATTTTATGCATACCAAGATATTTGTAGAAAATAACAGTACATTATGCATTATTAAGAATCATGTTCATCATTCTAAAACTAAATACATAGAAATTAGGCATCATTTTATAAGTGATTGTTTTGAAAAAGGTTTAATACATCCAGATAGGGTAGACACAAAAGAGAATGTGGCTGATCTTTTAACTAAACCTTTTGATTTGGGAGGTTCCAATACTTGGTAACAATTATTGGAATGATCAATCTCACCTAAATGTGTTTTTGAAATCATTATATAGTACGTACATGATGTGCACTGTTATTTATCTTTGTAAAGTATTAGATTTTCCACTTCATTTTTCTAACACCGACATAGGTTATTTTAACGCTGACAAGTGTAAAAATGGCCGCTGACAACAACATGTTAGTTTTGTGGTTTTTCATCTAATCATGCAGGCATTGTGAGCATTTTACAATTGGATACAGAGTTGCTTATGGATCTTTAGAGCTTACAAGGAATGTGTCAAAAATTTATTTATGATGGTTGGAATGTTTACAGTCCTATCTTGAAATAAAAATTTGTCATATATATATTATTTTGCAACTATGTACATCCTAGTTTAAGGGGAGGTTTAGGAAACCTTTAGGATTTTGGGTATTCTTAGAATACTCTTATCACAATTCTAGATTGTGTCCACAGGTGAGTAAGAATTGGAATTTCTAGTTCTTGAGGCACTGTAGCATGCAAAGTTGATATACTATGCATGTTGCCAAGACGTTATGGCCTAGAATTGGGATTGGTCGGTTGGGAGACTTGGTGTAAATTTTTATTGGGCTTACCTGGGAAGTCACAAAAAGTTTATATGAGATTTCTTCACTGTTAAGAACTTTGGTTAGCAAGGGACACTTGAGGAAAATTTTGTCTATCTTGCTTATGCAAGTGTGCATGATTGGACAGTGCTTGCCACCCTACAGTCATTTTCAGAGTAAGAGTTATCTTCATTAGAGTAAACTTCTTTGTTAAGGTCTTTATATTTTTTTTATTTTTTTGGCCGTTGACATAGTTTACTTCCAACACTGATAAGACCAATTTAAACGCTGACATGTCAAAATTTCAACGCTGACAAGAATATAGCCGTTACACGCTGACGTTTACTTTTTGACCGTTGAAAAACATTGGGGATCACCCAGTTGTTATTTTTGACGATATTTTGGGCCGTAGTTTTAGTGAGTTGGTAACTTTTAATTAATGAAAGAGATAAGTTATATATTTTTCAAGATTGTGATCATTACTTTTTGAATATAACTGCCTCATTTTTCAACCAATCGTGTGCTTATCTCACTCCTATAAATTTGACTCATTTCTTTCAAACAGGGTAACTACTATTCTTGTCTGCTAAAATTCTCAAAACCTTCATACCTCCGTCGTTATCATCTTATAGTTTTCACAACTCATTCTAAATGGCACCAAAGTTTAAACCTGCTAATGTGGAGTTGATGTTCAGAAGCTAACATAATATGGTGGCTTATATGGTTGAAGATAATACTTTGCACCCCCAATACACAGAGATGATTGGGCATTTGATGGCGTCTCCTCTAAGGTATGCACTTTCTCATACTCTACTCGTCCCTATCACACATATCAAGCAGTTTTGGAACACTGTTCGTTCTGAAACAATTGATGGAGTGATTACATTTGTTGGCACTGTTCATGGGGCTAGATAGGTTGTTACTGAAGCTCTAGTTCGTCAAGCTTTACATCTTGACGACGCTGATTGTATAACAACCCTTCCCCTAGCAGAGCTAGAGTTAGGGCTTCAAGGGTTGGGATATGCTTTTCCCCCTGTTGGGCACATAAACAAATATACTAAACAACAATTTCACCCAGCCTGGAAGTACCTGATACATGTCATCCTTCAATGTTTGAGTACCAAATGCTCGTCTTTCAATGAAATCAATCGAACCATCGGTTGTGCTCTTGTTTGCATTGCAGACATGTGTCACAAAAAAGGTAACAAGATGAATCTTGCTTACCCTAGGTTTTTACAAATGATTTTTGATGCTCAACAATATTGTCATAGAAACCATGATGATTTTTATAAGGTCCCTACTCAAAAGAAAATTGTTTTTTTGGTAACATAAACACCCCTCATTTCAGAGACCTTCCCCTCACCCCAGCCATGCAAGCTGTCATTCAGGCAGCTGCACAACCTCAACCACAACCAGACCCTCTACCAGAACAACCTCCATCACCACAACACATGGGTCTTGACCCTTAACCCTCTGGTGCTGACATTCACAATGTCGGCGCTAACATAGCCAACCCAACCGCTAACACCAATATTCCCCAAACCCAACCAGACCACCATTCCACTTCATCCTCAGAACCACAAGACTATAGGTTTGAGAAGAGACAAAGGACTACTAGAGTGTTCTCCTCTAGTGGTCCTAGCCATGTAGCAGAGAGAACCACCAGCACAAGTGTGGTTGGTGCCATGGGTGGGGCTGGAACTATTGATACTAGCTTAGAAGCAGGTCAAGACAGTCCCAACATCATTAAGACCACACCCATGCCCAATGAATCTCTCTTGGGGGTTCAAATCCTCATGATAGAGGAGGGCAAAATGGAACCACTATCAGCTTTAGAATTGACAGCGATCTGTATTCGCTTGCAAAAGCAAAATGCAGATCTTGTATAGACTGTCACACGTCAAGGACTTGAACTCAAATCATTGAGGGAGAGGTTGGTTATTTTGGAGGCTGCCAATAATAGGAGAAGGAAGACACGAGTCCTTTCTTCAGGGAGGATTCTTCCAAAGGGGAGGATGAGCCAGTAAAATTGAGTGACAAGGGCTCACAAGAAGGTGTTTCTTATGGGAGTGTGGAGATAGCTGAGGCACTGAAAAGTTTGAAGGAGAAGCCAGTTGTTGATATTTATTTGGTTACTCCTAAGAAGCTTTCATTTATAGAGATGATGCAGCAAGTCACAGAGTCAGCCGCTGACATGCAAGATTTGAACGCTGACAAGAACAAATCAGGCGATGACAGACTTGTAGGTGTAGTTAATGTACTCCCAACCATCAGCTATCATCAAGGATGTTTCTACACAGGTACCATCAATCACTTTACCAACTATTGGAGCTTTGGATAAGGGTAAAGGGGTTATGGAAGAAGTACAAGTATCTAAGGATGCAGCTCAGCTACATTTTGATTCTGTTTTGGCTGCACAACTTGAGGAACATGATAGGGTAAAGACTACCATTAAAAGCAATAAAGATGGTAGTGATGATGAGAGTTCTGGTTCTAGTGTGATGATCATTGAAGAGCTAGAGAATTTGGAGTATAGGGAGGATGAATTGGCAAGGGAGAAGCTTAGGGATTTGAAGATGCAGGTAGAATTTGATATGCCTGAGGTGGTTGATATGTATTTTGCATGGGAAGCTTCAATTGCAGAAAATCCAGACATGTCACTTACTAGACAAATTTGGGGTTTGGAAATTCTATTGAGAGTTCAAAAGGATTGCAAGGTTATTTTGAAGCATAAAGCAAGTACAGTACTTTTTGAGCTAAAAAGAGATAGAAGAGAGCTCTATTATATGCTTTTTAGGTGCCATCAAGGAGGATGGACCTATGAGAAATGGAAGAATCTTTCCTTTGAACAATTGGAGTTTTATGCATATACTATTTGGGAGCTTGTTTGTAAGGAGAATACTCTTAGACTTCTTTCTGATGAAAGGAAGGAAGAAATTAAAGAAAATATGTAGATCAAGAGGGCTTCCATTGTGCCAAGACCAGTGAAGAAGGGAATACCCATTGAATTCCCAGTACTTGATCAATTGAATCCTAGTGAAGCTGTTATAAGGAGGAATATAAAGCTTTCACCTTTGGAGGCTTAAGATGTTGCAGATGTGTTACCTTTAGATTTCAGAAACCCAATAATCAAGTATGAAGAAGATGCAAGTGGTTTCTGGGTGATCACCATATATGGTGACAAGGTACACACATTCCCTTCTTTGATTTCTTTGTTTGCAAGTATGGATAGACAAGACTTGGTAGATTTATGGAAGTTGATGAAGGCCAAGTATGACGTTGAAGAGCCTTCTTCAGTCAATGGAATAAAGATCTGGACAACATTCAAGAGAATGATTGAACCAGATGAAGTTGATCCAATATGGTTGGATTTGGATGATCTTAGCGGTTTGAAGTGGCGTTTACATTCAGCTACAGGTGTATACCATCTTAGTACCTCAAAATTTGCCGAATATCTTTTGGTTGATGCTGAATACCCTCTACCTCAAGATCCTTTGAAGATGATGGTGTCCACACAGTTAGAGGTTGATTATACCAGTGATGTTAGTAAGGATTTAATTAGATTTTTTATTATCTAATTAAGAAATAGTTGGTGTTTGTAAGAATCCTCCTTGTACTTAGTTTTTATTCAAAAACTTGATTACTAGAGTCGATATCAAGTTTAGGGGAGGCTTGTTGGGAATAAAATTAGCTAAGTCACTGGGATGCTGACAAGAGTAACTTGGACGCCGACAAGAGTAAAAGAGGCGCTAACAGATGAGCACCGACAAGACATATTTGAGCGCTGACAAGAAGAAGTCCAACCACTGATAGAATTCATAGTCTACACGTTTTGTAATTTTAGTAAAGATATATTCAATATTGTATTTCTTATGTTTATCTTTACCTAGAAAAGCTGATAGGTAGACCTTTGTACACGACTCCTTGTGTTATAAAAGGAGGTCGTAGAGTTCATAGTTTGATACAAGTTATATATAAGTTTTACAAGTTTCACAACTTTCATTGTACACAAGTTCCTAATATTAATCGAAGTTAAATTTCGGGTTACACTGTTTTGCTTTGTTCTTTGTTCTAAGATTGTTAAATACACAAAGTTTCTCTACATGTTAATCTTGATTCAATCTCGTTTAACACAAAGCTAATCGATCTAAGTTTGGGATCAACATTTCATAGCCCCACTTTTTGCATGATTTATATACTTTTGGGCTGAGAACATTTCTTGTTTTTACGGATGAACACAAGTGCTAAAAACTTGATACGTTTGCCTGTAGTAGGTCTAAGTACTGTACTTCTTATTGTTTTAAGAGATCTTACACATGAACTATTAATTACTTGTTTGTAAGCGCGAACGTATTGGATAGATCTATTGGGGTTCACATCCCTATCTAATTGTGACTGTGTGGTAAAATTGGGTACAATTACATTTGAGGTCTCACAGATGTTCCTAGTTAAGGCATCCTCTCATGATTTAAATGTATATATGACTCTTTTGGGTTAATGTTGCGGTTGCATGCTCTTAGACGTAGTGTAAACATATACTTTTGTGATTGTAACCTTGTTTGGTTATATGTCGGTTTCCTGACTAAAATCTTATGGTTCATCACACTTATTTATTTTAAACCTATGAACTCACCAATCTTTGTGTTGACACTTTAGCAATGTTTTTCTTAGGTATCAAGACACAAAACTGATTTGGTGGTGCCATGGGAGATAATAAACATGTGACTATCAAATGGTGTTTTGAACTACTACTTGTGTGTTTGAGAACTCCGATTTAAATTTATACAATATTAAAATGATTTTGATGATGTTTTATACATATGATTTTTTAAATCAATTAAAGTGGTTTATTTAATAGTTGTTCTTTATTATTATGTGTTATGATAGTCATGAAGTCACGCCCCAGTGTATTCCCATACTCTGATAATTTGGGGGTGCGACACTATATAGGAATTTCACTAAAACTCACCCTAACCACAATAAAATTTAGATTAATTAATTAACATTTTTTTTATGTAACACAATTTTGCCCTTTTTATGTTTTCGCGCATTTTTACGTTTCGCCTGTCTATAGACGAAAATTTGCAGAAACGTAAGAGAACATGCGAAAGCGGCAAAAAATGCGCGAAAACATGCAAAACAAACGAGAACGCGTGAAAACGTAAGAAAACTAACAAAAATGTGAGGATGCAAAGAAAAACGCGCTAATACAAAAGAATGCGCGTTTAAACATAAGAAACTGTGTGAAAACATGCGAAAAATAAAGAGAACATGCGAAATAGAAAAAAAGTTCATAAGCAGTAAATGATGACGTATAATCCCTAGTCGGGCCATGAAACCGACCCACAGGTACTACCCATATATATCCCATCACGAACGGGCTAATCAGACAGTGTCTTGGGCCCACGAAGCCCAATAGGCAGTTGTCGCACACGGTTTCAAGAAAACCGCACTCTGACCGCACGCGGTAGAAGTCAAATGGAATCATAGTCTAATTAAGAATATGATTCTCCTAAAGCAAAGGGATCTCGGTGTATACAGTAAATATTCTTTACTTATGCCTCAGGATTTGGTAAGACCAACTAGGGTTTCACCGAGTATAATAGGAACCCCACGGTTCCACAAAAGGTACGATTTACATAATCTCTAAACCCTCAGCAATTATCTCCACTAAAACGATTACTTACTCTCACGTCGGAGTCTAATCGTGGGAGACAGTCCCACGGTAAATGATTGTGGTAAATTACACCTTTTAGGAAAAAGGCGTAAAAGCGGTAAGTATTAAGTGATGATTTAGGAAAATCAAACACAAATGACTCAATGATGTTCGTTTCCCAAGGAGGTACATGTGTGTGAGTAACTCGTAATTGGTTTGAGATTAATATTGGATAGAAGGGGATGAGAAAGTAGAATGACGAAAACGTGAAATTAATTACTACTATGACTAAACGTAAAACCGTAAATAGTACAAAAATAAAAATTAATTCTAAAAATTCCCAAAAATTTACCAAAAATCAAAATAAATAAACTAAGAGTTTACAATGATCAAAACTTTTTCAAACCTTTTAATTAATTAAATATTAATTTTTAAATGCTAATTAAAGCCGTAAAAATCAAATTAATTATCAAAAAGCCCAAATAAATATTTTTCAATTGGTAAACCTCTAAAATGACCTAAAAAGATTAAAACTATTTTTATAAATTTTTAAACTAAGAAAAACTATTTAAAATGATTTAAAAACTATTAAAACTTGAAATAATTATAAAAATTAATCTAAAGATGATAAAATTAATCTAAGAGTTGCAAAATTCTTATTTTAATGTATTAAAGCTAAGAAAAATATAAAAAGTGTAAAAATGTGAAATTTGAAATTTAATAATAAAATAATATTAAGATAATATTAAAAATCCAAAAATTATAAAAAAATTCTAAAAACTTGCAAACTAGTTTATTTTAACCTAAATAATCAGAAAATGAAAGTGAAATTACCAAATTACCCCTAATTGGCCCCCAAATGGGCTAAACCCAAAATCAGTCAACCTTAATGGGCTTTTTAGCCCAAAAATTCAAAATAAGCCCAAATGACCTGAAAAAGCCCTATCTGACTCAAAATTTAATTCTAAGCACAAAAGTCTGAAGGCCCAAAAGCTGAAAAAGAGCTTATCACAGCTTAAATAACAAAGAGCTTATGCTTATTGGGCCAATAAGCCCATTAAGCAATAAGCCAATGCCATAAGCTCTACTTAAACACACAACCTTCCTTTGAGATGCCTAAGAGATCTATAAAAAGAAATTTTGAAAAATCTCACTCAATAAGCCAGAAATAAGCAAAATAGAAATCCACAAAACGACAAAATAGTCAGGTTAGAGTTCTAGGGGGTTTCAGAGGCTCTGGTTTGTTGCAAAAGCTCACAAATAGCTTAACTAAGAATAATCAATCAAGAAAATTACAAAAAACCAAGTAGAATAAGCTGTATGAACCAATAAGGTGGCTGAAAAAGCCAAATAAGCTAGTTTTCTAGCAAAAGCTTAACCAAAAGACTTGTAACCTTCCAGACTTTTTATTAAGCTAAGAAAAATAATTTCTATTACAAAAGCCAAGTTGTTGCATGTACCAATAAGCAGTTCTAAAAAATAAGCCAATTTGTGCTTATTTGACCAAAAGTCAAAGTACTCGAAAGTTAACCAAATGTTCAGGGATGGTATATGGGCTTGTTATAAGCAATTTTTGTGAAGGACTCAAGGAGGAGGCCTTGTGAATCAAGAGGTCAGTTGACCTTTTGATGGCAGATTTTGGCAGTAAGGGCTTAATAAGCCAGTTAGCTTATAAGCCAGATACAAAGCACATCAAATAGCAAAATCCACTCACAAGTAGCACATAAATAAGTTCCAAGCAGCAAAATCACAAGGCATACACTAGGATAACAAATGCAAGCACAAAATGAGGTGGTCACTTTGCTGATGCAAATGACCACTTCAGCCAACTTTGATAAGCTATAGCACACTCAATAAGCCACCAAATTCAACAACCAGATAACCAATAAATAGCTTATCACCTAAACTATTCCCAAACCTGATTTCAGACCTTAGATCCAACAAACAAAGAAGATATTGGATCTGATGTGTTTGACCAATTTCAAAACACCTTTTATCAGATTTTTGCAAAACTTAACATCCTTTTTCCAAACTTTCAGAAACTTAACCAATTACTAAAACTAGTATATCATGACTTGTTTAGACTTCTCAAACCCTAAGAACCAAGGGCACAAGGCCACAAGGCCTTATGAACCAGTAATCCCAAACAATCCTTTAATAAGCATTTTTCAAACAAAATTCTTAATCCTTCAAACAACCTACTGATTTTAATGATCAAATAGCTACACTAGGTGACAACTAACAGATACCAACCATAAAACACAAAGCACAAACACAAAATCACCAAATCATATACCAAAACAAAAAACAGACCATAACATGTGATTTTTTAGAGGAATCTTAACAAGAGCTTATACCTGTCCTCCACAACATCCTAGGAGGATCAGCAATGCTCCTTGGACCTTGTTCAACAACTAGAACAAGACCAAGGTACTTCAACAAGAAAGATGGATGTCTGCCTTGGTTGATGTTTCAAAGCAGAAACTCAAGGGCTTGATTTCTTCAACACAATGAACAAACAGCCCAACCAAAGGCTCCAATCCCTTCACAAGCTTGGTGTCAACAAGCTTGTAAGAGCTTATAGCTTTTGGTTAAGGATTGGTACAACAAAAATAGCAAAATCAGAAACCTCTTTTCAAGGTTTTTTCAAACTTGAAAACCTTACCAAACATAAATGTCCTTGAACCACAAGATTCAAGCACCCTTATAACATATAATGGAACTCAGATTACCCTTAAACAACACCAACTTTCAAAAACATAAAAAGGAATTACAATTTTCTCAAAATACCAACTTTTATAAAATTCAAAAAGGAATTACAATGTTTAAAAGGTAAAACTGGAAAAAGGGACTCTCACAAGTTGAGGTCTCCTTATATAGGACTAATGGACTATTCTAGAATGCTGAAAATACATGAAAACCCTAGTTGTGAAATTTCAAAACTGCCCTTGAGTGCTTGATGCCGTTTGATGTTTGTGAGCTGTCCAAATGCATCAGGGACGTTCATTTTAGCTTGCTAGTTAAGCAGTGAGTCTTGGCTGTTGATTTGGCCACGTGTCTTTACTTGGAGAGGAGGGTGTGATGTGACTGGGTAACGGGTTGGATGGTAGGGTCCATTGGTGAGTGGAGAAGATGTATTTAATGTTGGGATGGGTTTCAGGTGAGGTTAATCACACGTGGGAACAACCAATTTCATTTTACACTTTGTTGGTAGAAAGTAAAATCTCGGTTCTTGGGGTAAATAGTAACTCCCTTTGATCCGAAATCAGTGGAAGGTAATTGTGTTTGGCGTAATAAACATTTAAATGTTTCAAAACACGTTTTCATCCAACAAACTCAATCCTCTTTGTTAAATAAGTTCTAATCTTCACACTTTTGGCACAAAACTTTTCCAAAAGGATTTCAAGGGTTGATTTTTCCACTTTTGCATATTTGAAGGACTGATCTTGGACATTCTTGATCTTCAAAGGTCTTCATTGTATCTTTGACTTCATGAGGGACCATAACTGACAATTTAGAATTGTTGAGGGATTAAACTTGTCATTTCTTCAAAGTTGAAGGACCATTTTGTAATTTTGACAAACTTAAGGGACAAAACTTGTAATTATGAATATACAAGGGTTTTAAGTGTTATTTCTTTATAATTTGAGGATCAATCTTGTACATCTTCAAGTCTTCAAGGATTAATCTTGGGTAGTTCATGAACTAGGGCTCGGTTCTTTGTATGGCTTCGTTTCTCGTGTCCATTTTTCCTTGTTTCTTATGATCTTTTGTCTTTTTCACGATATCTATACCTAAAACACACAAGTAAACAAACACAAGCATATATATGGTATTTTATGACATTTTAATGCATTTAAAGCCCGAAAAGAACGATGAGATCATGTATAAATGCCATCTCATCACTCCCCCATACTAAGCCATTGTCGTGCCCTCACGCAATGCTAGAATAAAGTATCTAAACATCACCAAAATTCAATTTTATTATCCTTTATTGAAAAGTAAAAGACTTGCAACAATACTACGAAGATGTGTAAAGACATAATGTATGATTTTCATCACGAATGTGACTTTTAGGGTTAATGAATAGAAACAAGTAAATGTACCATAGAGTAAATTTCGTCATCCTTGATTGTCATACATTCCATGCTAAGTGCAAAAACGAGATCATTGTTGGTACAAGTCACAATGCTAACACTACTCATACGTCCAAACTGTGAAATACTTTTTCTCCCCGCAATCCTAGTTATTATAAAAGGTAATGGGTTACTAGTATTTTTTAACTACTTGTCATGGATCACAAGTGATTCATATTGACTTATTTGAGTATTTATTAGTCCGAAAGTAAAGTTGCACGATTTAATCGATAGTTAGCCGAAGGACAAAATCTTTTAAAACGGCTTCTCGTGTATCTCCTTAAGTTCATATCTTAGCATAACTCGTTTCACGATTTGAGACCTTTCTCGGACCGATATTTGGCATGTAGTTCATACTTCAAATCTTGGGAAGACGTTCTTGAAATTATGGTCTTCTCTTCATATCTTGGAATTTCTTCACTTGACGTTTTTGAAAGATTCTTCATATTTGGACCACGACTTCATCATTTTTCTTCAATCTTTTTTTTGGATTTTGATATACAACGATCCGCCTCCTTTTCGGACTTGGATATATTTATCCTCATACCTTGTTAGGGTCTTTTTGGATAGACTTTCTCCATGATCTTTAGGGGATTAATTACTTTTCGTCGTGTGTCTTGATCCTTCATATTGATTTTGGAACAATGATACTTCACATCATCTTGGATCTTTAGCAAAAATAGAGCTCCTCATGCCTTGTTAGGGCCTTTTTGGATCTTCACCAATCTTCGCGTCTCGCTTCAATAAGTTATGCCTTGGCTATGAACTCTATTCAACCCCGAGCAACTTTTAAACGATATTGGGCTAGAAGCTAAGTAACCTTTCAAATCGTACGACCTTACTTATTGCAATTATTTTTATTCCTAATGCATTGATCATATGGGAAGAAAAAGCCACAATTAAAAACATATGAGTTTTTGAAAGAACATTTCATGTTCTACGTTTAGCATGATCACTTGTCAACTTTATCATCTCTCGTTCTTCACTATATAAAGACCTCTAATTAAAGAGACTCGTGAATACTTAGCCATGCAAGTCAAAATTAAGCTAAATTCAGATTAGCTTTCATTAAGACTATATCAAATCAAAGTTTTGGGTTTTCAAGCCACCTATAGGATCTTGCACTTTCTTGGACTTTTTCAAGTTTAGAGAATGCATTTTATAGTTCCCTTGATAAGTGACTTTCTAGGATCAATTATAGGAACTTGTGAAAAGTTCTTGTTCTTAACCCGAATGAGCCAAGACTTTCGCGTTTTAAAGTTCCCTATATAAAAGTATAGCAAAACTTGAATTGAGCGGGTTAAGGAATGTAAAGGGCTCCAAATGGCCATCAAGTAAAAAATTAGCTCTTATTCTACCCATCGGAAAATATACATTCGTGTCTTAAAAACACTTATTAATACTAAGAAAATTTTTAAAATTTGGCCATTTTTAGCCTTATTAGTAACTAAACAAAACAAAACATTGAAAGTTGGAAAACGTGAGGGCGTAGCAAAGCAAGTATCTATTCACCCCCCCCCCCAGACTAAAAGTAAACATTGTCCTCAATGTTTCGAGTCTAAAGGTGGAGCACCCCCATACTAGAGACGAAGAATCGAATTCTTAGGATCTAGCATGGAAAGGGTGATCAACAATATATCTAAAGCCGTTTATTAATTATGCTAAAAGATAATTGTTAGAACAATAAAGGATATGTCATGGATTCGTGAAAAACTTCTTCAAGCAAACGATGGAGGCTCACGTAAACGAACACGAGAGTCTTCAATCGTAGATGATGATGATCTAGATAACACAATCACAAACAACCACGAGACAACGAGTTGGAAGGGCACAAATCCCCTCTCATTATTTATTAGAAAGCATAAAAGGATAAGCATGGGATCTGCCCCACGAGGCACCTCGCTTTTGATTACCGAGTCATGAGCTCGACTCGATCCCCTCAATGCTAATTATCATTGGGGAAGGTGACTTGGTCGAGGTCAACCATTGAAGGAATTTCCCCACCAAAGTAGTGCTTAAGCCTATGTCCATTCACCTTGAAGTTAGGACCATCATCTTGAGCTAGCTCGATGGTCCCATAAGGAAACACTTGTGTAACGGTGAAAGGACCCGACCAACGAGATTTCAATTTCCCGGAAAATATCTTAAGTCTAGAGTTAAAAAGTAACACTTGATCACCAACGTTAAAAACCCGTTTTTAATCTTTGCATCATGAAACGTTTTAGTCATTTCTTTGAAAATCAATGAATTTTCAATTAAGCATTGTCCCTTAGTTCATCCAGTTCATTCAATTATATTTTCCGGTGATCTCCCGCGGTCTTTAAGTCAAGGTTTGCATGCTTAAGGGCCCAATATGCCTTGTGCTCCAATTCAATGGGCAAAGGACAATTCTTCCCATAGACTAACTTATAAGGAGTACAACCGATAGGTGTCTTATAAACGGTCCTAAAGGCCCATAAAGCGTCATCGAGTTTGTTGGACCATGAAGCACGGTTTTCTCCAATCGACCTCTCTAAAATCCTCTTTAAAGCTCGGTTCGAAACCTCGATTTGCCCACTCGTTTGCGGGTGATAAGCTGTAGAAAGCCGATGAGTAACTCCATATTTCTTTAAGACCTTCTCGAATTGGTCATTACAAAAATGGGTTCCACGATCGCTTATAATAGCACGAGGGGTTCCGAACCGAGAAAATAGTTGCTTCAAAAACTTCACTACCACACGAGCATCATTATTAGGTAAAGCCTTAGCTTCCAACCACATAGAAAGGTATTCAACCGCGACGAGGATATACTTGTTACCATGAGACGATGGGAACGGCCCCATAAAGTCTATGCCCCAAATGTCGAAAATCTCACACACTTGAATTATGTTTTGCGGCATTTCATCACGTTGAGACGATTTTCCTTGACGTTGGCACGAATCACACGACTTCACAAGTGCGTGTGCATCAAGATAGATAGAAGGCCAAAAGAAGCCGGCATCGAACACTTTCTTAGCCGTGAGGAAATGTTTTGGTGATTTCCTTGTTCTCGAAAACATCTTTGTGAGTATCTTCTAGACGAGAGAGATGATCGGCAGCTAGATTCTCGGCTCCTTTTTTGTCAAGCACGGTGACATCAAATTCTTGGAGGAGGAGCATCCAACGAAGCAATCTCGGTTTAGCATCTTTCTTAGCAAAGAGATACTGGATAGCCGAATGGTCGGTATACACGATGCTTTTAGTTAAGACGAGATAAGGTCAGAATATCTCAAAATCATAGACCACGGCAAGGAATTCCTTTTCCGTTGTGGTGTACTTTAATTGAGCCTCGGTCATCGTCTTACTAGCATAATGGATAGGACGGAAATGCTTTTCATAACGTTGCCCTAAGACGGCCCCCAAAGCATAATCACTTGCATCGCACATGATTTCAAAGGGTAATTCCCAATTAGGAGCAATAAGAATGGGAGCTTCGGTAAGTTTCCTTTTGAAAGTTTCGAAATCTCTAACCCAATCCTCATTGAAATTAAAAGGAGCATCCTTCTCGAGAAGGTGTGTCATAGGTCGAGAGATTTTCGAAAAGCCTTTGATGAAACGACGATAAAAGCCCGCGTAGCCTAGGAAACTCCTAACTCCCTTAACGGTTTTGGGATGAGATAACTTGGCGATGATGTCTACCTTAGCTTTATCGACCTCAATCCCCGCTTTCGAGACCTTATGTCCTAAGACGATTCCTTGTTTACACATGAAATGACATTTTTCCCAATTAAGCACAAGATTGGTTTCTTCACAACGTTTTAACATTTGCTCGAGATTAGATAAACACGACGTGAACGAATTTCCAAACACCGAAAAGTCATCCATAAACACTTCCATCGACTTCTCGATCATATCATGAAAAATGTCCATCATACACCGTTGAAACGTACCCGGTGCATTACAAAGTCCGAAAGGCATCCTACGATAAGCAAACGTTCCATAAGGACACGTAAAAGTAGTCTTCTCTTGATCACGAGGGTCGATAGGGATTTGAAAGTAACCGGAAAAACCATCTAAAAAACAATAGAATTCATTTCTCGCGAGTCGCTCCAACATTTGATCCATGAAGGGCAAAGGAAAGTGGTCTTTACGAGTGGCGTCATTTAACTTTCGGTAGTCAATACACACCCTCCAACCGGTCACAACACGAGTGGGAAACTCGTTGTTTTCATTAGGCACAACGGTCATTCCTCCATTTTTAGGGACACAATAGATTGGGCTCACCCATGGGCTATCGGAGATAGGATAAATCATTCCCGCGTCAAGGAGTTTTAAAACTTCCTTTTTTATGACATCGTGAATTTTAGGGTTTAACCTTCTTTGACTTTGAATTGCGGGTTTGTAGTCCTCCTCCATTAAAATTTTGTGAGTACAAAATTTTGGGTCAATACCCATAATGTAGGAAATTTTCCACGCAATTTCCCCTTTATGAGCCTTAAGAACTTTCAAGAGCTCGGTTTTTTCATCATTAGCAAGACCTCTTGCAATAACAACCGGCAACTTGTCATCACCTTCCAAGAATGCGTATTCAAGGTGAGAAGGAAGATCTTTCAATTCAAGGATAGGTGGTTCCTCGATCGAAGATTTTTGCTCAACACTCATAACTTCTATCGGCGGAAGAAATGGTGGAATAGAAGTATCATCACTAATAAACACCTCATCTTCATTGTCAATTTTATTTGAAGTAAAATCGCCTCCTTGGAATGGAGTGAGATTTGGTGTAGAATTAGCAAGAATCGGATCCAAAATAGTGGGATTGCCACTTGACGAGCTATCGGAAAAACCTAACACTTCTTGTGAAAACTCATCGCAAACCACATCAACTAAGTCAATGTGATTGATGGTAGCGATTGCATAAACATGAAAAGGTTTTGAGTTTTGAGTAGCGTTTATAACAAGTTCCTCTTCGTTGAATCTCAAAGTGATAGTTCTTGCATGAACGTCGATAAGTGATCTCGAGGTGTCTAAAAATGGACGACCTAAAATTAGAGGAACTTGAGATCCGCGGGGATGTCAACTACTATAAACTCAATAGGATAGTAGAACTTCCCCATTTTCGCGAAAACATCCTCGGCTACTCCACATGCTAAAATCGTAGAATGATCGGCCATCTCGATAGACATGTTCGAAGGAGTAAGAGCCGGAAGCGAAAGCGATTTCCAAATGGAAAATGGCATCAACTTAATGCTCGCACCAAGATCGGCCAAGGCGAGGCATTCTTTCATATCTTGTATGTCACAAGGAATGAGAAACTTTCTGGGGTCACCAACTTTTTCCGGTATGCGGTTAAGATAAACCGAAGAACAATTAGCAAGCTTTGAAAGCTTTTCCTTATCGCTCATCATACTTTTAAAAGTGGAGGCGAAACGAGGCATATATAACAACTCGTCGGCTAAACTTACATCAAAATGCACTTGTTGAAACATTTTTATAAAAATCTCGATTTGTTGTTTGTTACGTTCTTGTAATTTCTCTTTGTTTCGTCTCGAAGGGTAAGGTAAGGGTGGTGTGGGTTGGACATTAGGCAATGGCCTTGGAATATCGGGTTCCATGATTGGTATTGGTTCAACCGTAGGTGTGGTATGAGCGGTACTTCGTGGGATTGTGATATGCTCCTTTTCGACCATCACCTCGGGCTCTTTCTCGATTTCCTTCTCCGTAGAAGTACTTGGACGAGTGATTAGTTCCTTGAAAGTTTTACCACTACGTGTAGTAATAACCTTCATTTCTCCCTCCGGGTTTGCAATGGTATCACTAGGAAGACCACCCGAGGAAGAGGGTTTACACATGATTGCTTCAAACATGTTTGCCATTCGGTCTTCAAATTTTGATTGCCTTAAATCCGCTTTTAACAATTCTTGCTTAATCTCATGTTGTCCTTGTTCCATCTTTTGTTGATTTTGTTGAAGACGTTGAACATTTCCTTCCATTTTATTAGAATGAGTTTTAAGTTCATTAGCAAGTTCGTTTTTAAGATCGTTTTTCAACTCGGATCTTAAGCTAATCATCTCACGTTGCATGTTATCAAATTTAGCATCATTTGCTTTAGCATAATCCAAAAACTCTCCTTGAAGATTTTTAGTGTGAGCATTTTGAAAACCTTGTGTAGTGTTTTGAAAATCACGGTTTTGGTTTTGATTAGTGACTTGTCCATTCCCACTTTGATAATTCCCTTTGTTGTAGTTACGTGAATTGCCTTGATAATTACCACCTTGGTTGTTGTTTCGATAGTTATTAGCATTTTGATTTGGTGGAGCTTGATTTGGGCGGGAACCTTGGCCGTTTTGGTTGTAAGTTCCCGTTGCTACGTAAGCACTCGCAGTGTTACCACCGGCGGTAATGCACTCGGAAAGATCATGAGCTCCACCACAAGACAAACAACTCTTATCAACCGCTTTAACCGAAGCGGGATTCAAAGCCTCTTGTGCTTTCCAATGAATCATAAGATTAGCAAATCTATCGAAAAACCGATTTTCCTCATTAGCTTCATCATGTAAGGCATTAATGCTACGAGACGATGACGACGATGACGAACCCATATTGGCAACACTCGGTGTGTTACGAGGGCTATAGACCTTAGATCTATTCTCGATAATCTTTAAAGCTTCATCGGTCGTTTTGCACAAAAAATTACCACCCGCGGCGGCATTCAAATAATCTCGTTCATGATCATTAAGCCCATTATAAAAAGTATCAACTTGATGCGATTCCGAAAAATCATGGTGTGGACATTCATGTAACATTTCCTTAAATCGTTCCCATGCCATTGAAAAACTTTCATTATTTCGTTGTACAAATCTTGAAATCTCATTTTTCAAATGTAATGTTTTAGATGGTGGGAAAATTTTGTTCACAAACTTAGAAGCGAGATCACCCCATGTCAAAATTGAATTTGGCGGTTCTTTCTCAAGCCAAAATTTAGCGGGTCCATCTAATGAGTATGGAAACAACATCATCTTAATGGCGTCATGTGGAACATCCTTAAACTTGCTAGTTGCGATGAGACGATTAAAATTCCTTATGTGATAATGCGGGTTATCTTTCTCATGACCTCTAAACTTATTAGCTTGCAACATCGACATTAAACCCGTCTTAATCTCGAAATTCTCCGCAAGGATAGCGGGAATCACAATGGCCTCTCCAAAACCCTCGTTGGGTGCTTGAAGCAACTCCATCATAGTACGATTAGCCATTACGACTTCTTGTTCTACAATAGGTTCAACAATTGGAGTTTGTTCTTCAATCAACGTCTCTTGATTTCCTTGATTTTGACGACGTTTACGAGCTCGTTTTGCTTGATTACGATTTATCATAAACTTCACGAAGAATGGGAGGTGAGCAAAGAAGATTCTTTTTGGGTGTTTTGTGAATTTTCAATTTTTTTTGTGTTTTTGATTGTTTTTAATTTTTGGATTTTAGTGTATCTTCGTAGACAACAATCTACCAAATCTCTCCTCGAATCAAACTCTTGATTAAAGAAGCCTCAAAAGAATGAAAACGATCACGTGGAGTGAACGCCTTCGAATGACTTTAGAACTTTGGTGAAAACCAAATTGTTCAAGAGGGTTTAATCACAAAGAAAACCAAGCAAATATATATGATACATTATAATACTTTGGGCGGCAAAACCCTCGATTAGCCTTCAATCTCAAAATACTCACAAGCAAGCGGGGAAACGAGGCGGCGCGAAGCACTTAAGAGCCTTTTTCCTTAGGGTATATTTTATAATACCCGCCTTATACCCACCTTATAGTTTGTATTTTTCAAAATCGAGCTTCACGAAATTATTTATCTATTTTTGCCTTTTTCTTTTGTTTGAGATTCGAATACAATAACTAGGAGATCAAATATATATTAAGGTTGTGTTTTCACACTTTTGGAGATATTTTGAATTGATTGTGATACTTAATACATTATAGTAATAATAATTTCACAAGAAAAAACAAAAAACCGATAATACATATTAGTAGATTTCTACTAATACAAATACTATTTATGGTTAATATTAAAAACAAAAAGACAAACTAATCACGACACACCTCCCCGGAAGCGTCGCCAAAGTGATTGTGGTAAATTACACCTTTTAGGAAAAAGGCGTAAAAGCGGTAAGTATTAAGTGATGATTTAGGAAAATCAAACACTAATGACTCAATGAAGTTCGTTTCCCAAGGAGGTACATGTGTGTGAGTAACTCGTAATTGGTTTGAGATTAATATTGGATAGAAGGGGATGAGAAAGTAGAATGACGAAAACGTGAAATTAATTACTACTATGACTAAACGTAAAACCGTAAAAAGTACAAAAATAAAAATTAATTCTAAAAATTCCCAAAAGTTTACCAAAAATCAAAATAAATAAACTAAGAGTTTATCAATGATCAAAACTTTTTCAAACCTTTTAATTAATTAAATAGTAATTTTTAAATGTTAATTAAAGCCCTAAAAATCAAATTAATTATCAAAAAGCCCAAATAAAGATTTTTCAATTGGTAAACCTCTAAAATGACCTAAAAAGATTAAAAACTGTTTTTATAAATTTTTAAACTAAGAAAAACTATTTAAAATGATTTAAAAACTATTAAAACTTGAAATAATTATAAAAATTAATCTAAAGATGATAAAATTAATCTAAGAGTTGCAAAATTCCTATTTTAATGTATTAAAGCTAAGAAAAATATAAAAAGTGTAAAAATGTGAAATGTGAAATTTAATAATAAAATAATATTAAAATAATATTAAAAATCCAAAAATTCTAAAAAAATTCTAAAAACTTGCAAACTAGTTTATTTTAACCTAAATAATCAGAAAATGAAAGTGAAATTACCAAAATACCCCTAATGGGCCCCCAAATGGGCTAAAACCAAAATCAGTCAACCTTAATGGGCTTTTTAGCCCAAAAAGTCAAAATAAGCCCAAATGACCTGAAAAAGCCCTATCTGACTCAAAATTTAATTCTAAGCACAAAAGTCTGAAGGCCCAAAAGCTGAAAATAAGCTTATCACAGCTTAAATAACAAACAGCTTATGCTTATTGGGCCAATAAGCCAATTAAGCAATAAGCCAATGCCATAATCTCTGCTTAAACACACAACCTTCTTTTGAGATGCCTAAGAGATCTATAAAAATAAATTTTGAAAAATCTCACTCAATAAGCCAGAAATAAGCAAAATAGAAATCCACAAAACGACAAAATAGTCGGGTTAGAGTTCTAGGGGGTTTTAGAAGCTCTGGTTTGTTGCAAAAGCTCACAAATAGCTTAACTAAGAATAATCAATCAAGAAAATTACAAAAAGCCAAGTAGAATAAGTTGTATGAACCAATAAGCTGGCTGAAAAAGCCAAATAAGCTAGTTTTCTAGCAAAAGCTTAACCAAAAGACTTGTAACCTTCCAGACTTGTTATTAAGCTAAGAAAAATGATTTCTGTTACAAAAGCCAAGTTGTTGCACGTACCAATAAGCAGTTCTAAAAAATAAGCCAATTTGTGCTTATTTGACCAAAAGTCAAAGTACTCCAAAGTTAACCAAATGATCAGGGATGGTATATGGGCTTGTTATAAGCAATTTTTGTGAAGGACTCAAGGAGGAGGCCTTGTGAATCAAGAGGTCAGTTGACCTTTTGATGGCAGATTTTGGCAATAAGGGCTTAATAAGCCAGTTAGCTTATAAGCTAGATACAATGCACACCAAATAGCAAAATCCACTCACAAGCAGCACATAAACAAGTTCCAAGCAGCAAAAGCACAAGGCATACACTAGGATAACAAATGCAAGTACAAAATGAGGTGGTCACTTTGCTGATGCAAATGACCACTTCAGCCAACTTTGATAAGCTATAGCACACTCAATAAGCCACCAAATTCAACAACCAGATAACCAATAAATAGCTTATCACATAAACTATTCCCAAACCTGATTTCAGACCTTAGATCCAACAAACAAAGAAGATATTGGATCTGATGTGTTTGACCAATTTCAAAACACCTTTTATTAGATTTTTGCAAAATTTAAAATCATTTTTCCAAACTTTTAAAAACTTAACCAATGACTAAAACTTGTATATTATGACTTGTTTAGACTTCTCAAACCCTAAGAACCAAGGGCACAAGGCCACAAGGCCTTATGAACCAGTAATCCCAAACAATCCTTTAATAAGCACTTTTCAAACAAAATTCTTAATCCTTCAAACAACCTACTGATTTTAATGATCAAATAGCTACACTAGGTGACAACTAACAGATACCAACCATAAAACACAAAGCACAAACACAAAATCACCAAATCATATACCAAAACATAAAACAGACCATAACATGTGATTTTTTAGAGGAATCTTAACAAGAGCTTATACCTGTCCTCCACAACATCCTAGGAGGACCAGCAATGCTCCTTGGACCTTGTTCAACAACTAGAACAAGACCAAGGTACTTCAACAAGAAAGATGGATGACTGCCTTGGTTGATGTTTCAAAGCAGAAACTCAAGGGCTTGATTTCTTCAACATAATGAACAAACAGCCCAACCAAAGGCTCAAATCCCTTCACAAGCTTGGTGTCAACAAGCTTGTAAGAGCTTATAGCTTTTGGTTAAGGATTAGTACAACAAAAATAGCAAAATCAGAAACCTCTTTTCAAGCTTTTTTCAAACTTGAAAACCTTACCAAACATAAACGTCCTTGAACCACAAGATTCAAGCACACTTATAACATATAATGGAACTCAGAATTACCCTTAAACAACACCAACTTTCAAAAACATAAAAAGGAATTACAACTTTCTCAAAATACCAACTTTTATAAAATTTAAAAAGGAATTACAATGTTTAAAAGGTAAAACTGGAACAAGGGACTCTCACAAGTTGAGGTCTCCTTATATAGGACTAATGGACTATTCTATAATGTTGAAAATACATGAAAACCCTAGTTGTGAAATCTCAAAACTACCCTTGAGTGCTTGATGTCGTTTGATGTTTGTGAGCTGTCCAAATGCATCAGGGACGTTCATTTTAGCTTGCTAGTTAAGCAGTGAGTCTTGGCTGTTGATTTGGCCACGTGTCTTTACTTGGAGAGGAGGGTGTGATGTGATTGGGTAACGGGTTGGATGGTAGGGTCCATTGGTGAGTGGAGAAGAGGGATTTAATGTTGGGATGGGTTTCAGGTGAGGTGAATCACACGGGGGAACAACCAATTTCATTTTACCCTTTGTTGGTAAAAATTAAAATCTAGGTTCTTAGGGTGAATAGTAACTCCCTTTGATCCGAAATCAGTGGAAGGTAATTGTGTTTAGCGCAATAAACATTTAAATGTTTCAAATGCCCATGTTTAGTCCTTGTCTTTTGGGAAAAGGTGCAAAACATGTTTTCAGCCAACAAAACTTAATTCCTTTTGTTAAATAAGTTTTAATCTTCACACTTTTGGCATAAAACTTTTCCAAAAGGATTTCAAGGGTTGATTTTGCCACTTTTGCATATTTGAAGGACTGATCTTGGACATTCTTGATCTTCAAAGGTCTTCATTGTATCTTTGACTTCATGAGGGACCATAATTGACAATTTAGAATTGTTGAGGGACTAAACTTGTCATTTCTTCAAAGTTGAAGGACCATTTTGTAATTTTGACAAACTTAAGGGACCAAACTTGTAATTATGAATATACAAGGGTTTTAAGTGTCATTTCCTCATAATTTGAGGATCAATCTTGTACATCTTCAAGTCTTCAAGGATTAATCTTGGGTAATTCATGAACTAGGGCCCTGTTCTTTGTACGGCTTCGTTTCTCGTGTCCGTTTTTCCTGGTTTCTTGTGATCTTTTGTCTTTTTCATGATATCCATATCTAAAACACACAAGTAAACAATCACAATCATATATATGGTATTTTATGACATTTTAATGCATTTAAAGCCCGAAAAGAACGATGAGATCATGTATAAATGCCATCTCATCAGTAAGCCTAACGGTGCTCTTTCTTTACGGTGTAGGGTCTTACTACAAGGTCACTTGGTACTAGATCCAAAGTCCCTAATACACGAATTACACCTAATTCGGGTCAGACTTGGTCCATCCAAATTTTGTATAAACATGTTGCCGCCATGCGTGGGACCCTAAACTAAACTCTTGAAACATGACTAAGACCGGTGCGTTCACTGCCAATCAAAAGGCTGCTGACAAAAAAACGTAATCGAATGAGGCACTAATTATCCCTACCCAATCGAACATCCAGAACACAGCGAATCAGCCCTCACGCGGAGCGAACCCTCCCTTTTGCAACCCCTCTAGGGCCGACACCAGTCGAAGGAACTCGTGCATCAGTTGTGGTGCCACCACCGCCTCACAAGGAGACACGACGATAACCAGACGCAGAGACGATGGATGAAACGATCATCCTCGCGAATGAAGAGAACCTCGAAGATTACGTTAATCGAGACTTCAAGGATCTAGCCCTACTCATGTCACACCCCAACATGGCGGAATATGGGACGCGACGTATGTATATCATCACAACATGGCGTGTCTATAGAGATAACTAAATGAAATGGAAATATCATAAATGGTGACACAATGTCATGAAGATATCTCAAACAATGCAGGCGTCTAGGTAAGTAGGTAACAGGCCTACCTCTTACCAAAGACATTCAAATAACACACATCAAACATATAGGTGTCAAAAAGGTATCACTTATTCAAATATTAAATAGAAACTAAGAGGAAAGGGGGTTCCTCCAAATGCAATCCAAAGCCTCCCAGCTAGCCACTCCTATTCTCACGCTTAACCACATTCTCACCTGAAAGAGACACTAAAACACGTCAACATAAAGTTGGTGAGAGTAATAGGTTTAGACTCCAACGCCAAATCGGTTATAAGCTGTAAATAACAACCATCAACAAAAGAACATATGGACAATGTGTTACAATTATGTATTAACAACTAACATTCAAGATTAACCATACATCACAATTCCAAGGCTCCAAGCCTTACCAATAACCACAATTTCCAAGGCTCCCAGCCTTACCAATAACCATGGTCCCATAGGCGCCCATACACCTATGAACCAATCCCAAGGCCCCGCCTTGTCAACATCCCTTGGTACCAAGTCAAACCACAATAACTGAGACGGTACGTGTCCCCCGATCCAAACCATAAACACAATCAAGAATCACATAGCAGTTAATCACATAAGTGTACTCACAAGTCCGTCACAAACCATAAAAACATTCACAACATTCTTTACAAAACCATACAGTGTCTCTTCCATCCCATCTGGAAGTCAAATCATAAAAGACATGGGACTATGAAACTCACCTGATTGAGCTTCTCCAAAAATCCGCGCACTAGCAAAAAGCTAACAAACAAAAGCACACAATCAAAACATGAACCAAACACTAAAGTGGCTCATCAACCTATGATGGACATCTAGCCTTATCCTATATATGTTCCTCATTCATATGCTCTAAACACCCCATTACCCTTCCCTAACAAGTCCTTAACTTGGTTAAGTTTGATACCTATCTCGTTCATATTTTACACAAAACAGTCCTAACTTTTAGGTCTCCATACTATAAGTCAAACGCCCACCTAACCATACCCATGACCTCTGTAAAGAAAACCCTATGCCCTTACATATGTTAGATAACTCCTCCCCTTTGCCCAAACCTTAAAGCTACTGTTAAGGCCCCGATATATATTGGTGTCCCTGATCTTGAAGGCTCTGGTTGTACTAAGGAATTAATTCGTGTTGAATACGAATGGAAACCCCCTAGATGTCATATTTGTAATATTTTTGGTCATGCCTTTGATTCTTGTCCAAAAAATGTCAACCCTAAAACGGTTGAAAATGTGACAACTCATGTTGATAATGATGGATTTCAACAAGTGCAAAGCAAGAGGAAGAAGTCCAAAGGTAATTTAGGGAATCAAGTTCCGAGAGGTGTTCCATTGAGAAAGGGTTTCCAAACAGGTAAGACGGTTGCATTTCGTCCAAAAACTCACTTGGATACTACAAGTACGAGTGGTAATAATAGTAGGAAGTTGAATACTAAATCTGGTCAGTTGCAGCAGTCTAGCAATCCTAATGGTCCGAACAAGTGTAAAGCTCAAATGAGCAGTGTTTCTACATCTAATAAATTTTCAACTTTGTCCATGTCTGGTATTGACGAAGGGGTTCAAGTAAGTGACGAAGATAATGAGGAGGAGGAGGGAGTCGAGATCGTCTTTGATGAATCGGTGAATCTTCTCAACACTAATATTGGGGCAAGCACTCCAACTGGCTGATCCCATGTTGATATTTTATTATTTTCCTCGTAACTTCATGTTATCATCTTGGTTTTTGTCTAGTTAATATATTTCCAGTATTCTAGACTAGTTAATGGTTATGGCCTGTCATAAACATTTTGTTTAACAAGCTGCCTGTAGCTTGCGGTTAATGTGGTAGTTCAGCCACATTCCTTGTACTTCAACGCTTTTTTGGTTCTATTTACCGGGGTCATTGTTACCCTTTTACCAAAAAAAAAGATATATATATATATATATATATATATATATATATATATATATATATATATATATATATATACTTTTGTCTATCCGGATTTTACTGATTTTGAACATACAAAAAGTTTGTTATGATTAGGGGGTCTTACCCTAACCCATTTTCTTAGCCCCACCCCTGGTCTCTTATATAATATAAACCAACTCCCATGCCCATTAGAGGGTTTAAATGTACATGTAAGTACCTCAATCACCTTAAAACATTAAATTAAACCCGACTGATTTCAAAACTGTTTTGACCTTTGATTGTTGTAACCTGTTTTTGACCCACCTCCCTACCTCCAATTTGGTTCTAGTTTCTTGAATTTGAAAGCCAACTCAATTACCTTTCCAGGGACATAAGATTCGAAAATTAAAAGTTTGTAAAACTCTATATATGATCAAAACAATGACCCAAATATTCTGCCCAGTTTTTAAAAACGAATTTGACATAATTAACCAAATTAATTACCATAACCATATATATTTATTAACCCTAATTATTCTAATCATGTTCATATCATTAATTTACAGATTTCATAATTAACCTAACCCTAAATCCATCATGTATTGATTAATAATGCTTTAAAAATAATTTAATTGAAAAGAGGATTAAAGGTTATACCTTAAAATTAATGGAAGATAAAAATTATGAAGAAACCCTAAAAGACTCCATTGATGCCGACTTATTTTTGATTTCGAGGGAGTTATGAAGTATTTTTATTAATAAAAACATTGTATACTTATTCCTAACAAGTCCTAACCCAAGTACACAAGCCGACTTTCCTTTTTTCCTTTTTTTCTCTTCCTTTTGTTTAATTGTATACAACCGACCCCTAGCCCATAAATTTCATTTTTTTATTTAAATTATTAATAATTTTAATAATGATATTACCTTAATTTTCCTTAATTTATTTCAGCTCCTAAAGCCTCCAAAACCTCAAAACCATAAAACTAGTCAAATTAACGCGTATACCGTAAAAGACGTAAAAATATACAGTTTTATAAAACTCTTGAAATATGAAATAAACAAATTAACTAAGTCCTAAATGAATTAAAACCATCCTGAAAAATACTCCCGTGACTAAATACCTCTTCCGAGACCCCTAAATGCAAAACCCTAAACCGTAAAAATACGATTTTCTATAATACATATACGTATACGTAAAACCACTAAATAACACCATCTCATTTCATAGTCACTACCATGTGAGCTCATGAACATGAAAACATCATACATCGTTTCACTCACAAGGTACACCGTACCCGAAACGATATCCAAACCATAATCTATACACACCAATTAGCACATAAACACATAAAGACACGTAATTTCACGAAATATGCACAAACATAAAACTAAGTGACGAACCTCAAAACCGCGGTTGTCACAACTCATCACTGCAAAAATGAGGCCAATCAAAGATGAAGCCTTCAATCTCAGCTTAACTTTGACGCGGTCCAAGGGGATTCGCTACAACATCCTCGCAGGCGAATACGAAGATACCTTGTTGAGGAACAACCTCAGACGTGCAATGTTTTTTAGCGAATTACGGAAGAGATTATCAAAGATCTAGAAGGGAAGCAACAAACTTTCGACTATTCAGAGGAACAAGGAGAGGACGGACCTCCGGTAACCCTTGCGTAAGAAGGTCAGCGCACGAGCGCCCTGAAAAGGCTCGGGACCCCTCAAAGGGAGAAAGATCCAACTCTAGACTCTAGAGACCGAAGATCCAAGAGAAGTAGTCGAAGCATATCCAAAAGGGGGAGACGATACCTGAGCTACGGCTCATATAGCTTTGAATCATATGATCATCACACTAGGCGCCATAGGAGGAGCTATTCCTCCTCAGATTCCTTAAAACACGAGACGGACCACCGGAGAACGTCTCGTCAATGCCACAGAAGGAAATGATGAGGACTTACCTCTCCCATGGTGTCGCAAAATGGTCGGTGTATTTACAAGACGCATTGGAAATTACTCGAAGGATAAGAAGTGACGGATGTCGTCCAATGTCAAAACTTATGATGGTATGGGGGACCTAGATGACCATCTGAAGGTCTTCGAGTTGCAAGTTGGAATTGGACGCTGGTTAGAACCCATGTGGTGCCGCATGTTCAATTCCACCTTGATTGGTAATGCACAGAATTGGTCGATATGCTTCCGCATCGAAGCATCGACGGGTTCGAGGATCTACGAAAAAGATTTTAGGAGAAACTACACGAAAGTTTAGGAGAAACAAAAACAGGGAGAATCATTGGAGGATTTTATAGAACACTTCAAAGATGCAATCACGTCAAGGCATGTCCAGGATCTAGCAGACGCCTGAATGATAGCCTGCAACCTTCGATGAACTGATGCGACGAGTCAGATCCTTTATTCAAGGGGAGGTTGCGGCCGCAGATAGTAGGAAGGGTTATTGGAACTACAACTCTCAAGACTAGACCAAGAGGCAGTCTAATAACCAAAGTAACGATTGCAGTAATGATTACCGTGGCCAATAGAGAAGAGGGTGTGGGTACAATAACAACAAATTCACTCCTCTCAAGATGACGCTAATAGAGATATTATTATCTGAAGGTGCCTCTCTCCCATAGGCGATTTCCGGCCACCTCTTATGTCGGATTTGTTCTTTTCCTAGTTCTGATTCTTACACCTTTAATTAGTTCCTATTATTCTTGATTCTTTTACTCTGTGTGATTCGAGTTCTCTTATTCTAGGATTTCGTTTTATTCCTTTTCTTAGGGTTGTTAACAAAAGTTTAGGGTTTTTGAATCTCGTATTCATTCTGGGTATTAACTCACTGATTATTAGAACTGATTTGGTGGAACGGACGAATTAGGGTTAGGTTTAATCTGTTTTTTAATTGCCGGTTCATCTCCTAGGATTTGCATACAGTGAATAACTTTCAGATATTCATCCTTTATGATTCTGAGCTGAATAACGTTCATATTAGGTTGATTAATCTTATGATTATGATACTTTAATTGTTCTTTATTCGGTTGCTGTTTTATTTAGGATTAGGGTTTCAAGGGTTTGGATTCGCTGTGTTATTTCTTCCTGATCTGTCCACGCTGTATTGTCATTCTAATTTTGTTTGTTGTGCGATTAGGGTTAGTGTGTTTAAAGCTTTATCTTTTGTTGCTTGATGCTGGCTGCGATCCCTTTTCTCGTGATTAGGGTTTGGCTGATTTGGTTAAACACTAGATCTGGGCTTTAGGGTGCGCTGATCTTACTGAGATTAGGGTTTCGTTTGTACATCTAGGGTTTTGTGAACGATTCTTGATCTTCAAGGATCGTTCTGTTTTGGAAGTTTTAGGCCGCTATGTTTGGTTGTGTTTAAAGTTGGTTTTCGAAGTGGGTCGAGAGATGGAAAAGGGTTTTCTGAATAGTCCTCATAGCAATAAGGTTGTCGAGAATAAGGAATTAGCGGTTCCAATAAATAATATTGCTAAGAGGATAAAGAATATTGATGGTAAGCTTACTGGCAAGGAAGGTAAAAACTTTTTGGTGAAACGTGGTGATCCGAAACCTTCTGTTTTCGATGCTACGGTTGTTGATGCAAACGTGAGGCCCGTGTCTCATAATCCCAAGCATATACCGCTAAAGTCGATTCTTAATGACGCTGGAAATGTGTCAATCATCGAAGAGGGTGCTAATGTATTGGTTGCTACTTCGTCTGTCTCTATAGCTGCAAAGATTGAAGGTGTTGTAAAAGTGAATATTGATTCTTGTGTTAATGATTAATTGATATCGGGAGCTGATATTGCTTGACCAAAAGATGTGGTTGATGAGAAGGCAGAAAAGTTTGATAACACGTTGTATGGGTATTTTGTTGGGAGAAGGCATGCATTTCCTATTGTGGAGAGTTATGTTAAGAACGCATGGACGCGGTTTGGTCTTCAAAGAACCATGTTTCATCATGGTTTTTTCTTTTTTCAATTCTCTACTAGGGATGGTATGCAGCGGGTCCTATCTAATAGTCCATGGCGTATTAGGTCTACACCTATTATGGTTAAAATTTGGAATCCAACAAAAAAGCTGTTTAAAGAGGATATTACTAAGGTGACGGTGTGGGTCAAACTGCACGATGTACCCATTGTTGCATACTCTGAGATCAGGCTGAGTTTGATTGCCACTAAGGTCGGTCGACCTATTATGTTGGATGCTCATACTACATATATGTGTGTGAATTCGTGGGGTCGGTGTTCCTATGCGCGGGCTCTTATTGAGGTGAGTGCTGAATTTGCTCTTGTTGATTCATTTGTTGTGGCAGTTCTGATTAAGGGTGAGGAGGGGCATGAATTTGAGACTATTAAGGTTGAATATGAATGGAAGCCACCCCGATGTGCTAATTGTTAAATATTTGATCATTGTGATTCGGAATGCCCTCGTAAACCAGTTGTTGCCAAGAATAAAGGTAATGACTTTGTGGAAGTTAAGAGGAGGAACAATCAACAGTCTTTGTAGGATCACGTCATATAGAAGGTATCTGATTCAATAAACCTAGGTCTTCTTGGGTTATTAAACCTTCTAAGCCATCGTCATCGAAGGCTAAGATTTCTGGAAACAATGGAGCTAAAAAATACATTAATGATGATTTGAATTTGTTGGAATTAAAGAATTCATTTGATAAACTTGGGGATGAGGATTCAGTTTGGATGTGACTGAAAAGGTGGAGACTGGGAACAAAGATCCGGAAGCATCGAAGGATTTATGCAAAGATATTTCAAGTACACAAGTTGCGCCAAAGGGTATAGAGGCTGCTAAGGAGGCTTCAGCTTCTTCAAGTAAGCCAAAACGCTATTTTGAACATTTAGATCTTGCATATATCAGTGATTCAGATGAGGAAGAAGTTTTTGCTTCTAAGGAGGATTATGAGGCTTACATGTCGTCGTTAGGAGGAGGAAACCCACTTGAGTACGAATTTAATTTTTATGATGATGATTATGCGGCCCAGATTTGGGATTTGCCTGGACAAATTCAGGATTTTCGTGATTTTCAAATTTGTTCTAGTGGTAGGAAGTAGACAAATTTTTTAGTCGTCAAAAGGGAGTTTGGTCTCTTATGTAGGGGTTTGGGTCTTAGCTATTGTTTTCAGCTTGGTTGTAGCCTATGTAATAGGCTTTGATATAGGACTTCACCTATATCTTTTGTACTTAAAAGGTTTTTTGGAGTAAAATATTTTGCCGGGGTATAGTCCCCTTTACCCAAAAAAATTATCTAAAGGTGCAAATTTCCAAAAGTCGCCGCCAATGTCCACCCTGGTGGACAGGCGCACATGTAACAGGTTATGTGAATACCACGGCGAGAATGGGTACGGAACAAACGAGTGTGTCCAAATCATAAGGCATATCGAGGAGATGATAAGCTAACAAGCTCAACATCTTATCAAGGATTGGAAGGATGGGAAGCGTAACAAGAAAAATGAGAGTAAAAACGACCAACCAAAGAATAAACCCACGACCATCTACATGGTAATCGTGGCAAGACCAAACTAGGCAAAAGGTTAGTCAAAAAAATTTCATGGCACATAAATCTCATTCCCTCCCCTAACCGCAGGCAATGTAGCTGAAAGACCTTTAACGATCAAGGTAAGCATCGATAGCCATGTTTTTGACCGCATGTACATTGATTGGGGAGGGGGGGGGGGGGTGTTCAGCAGAAATCCTCTATGAACATTGCATCACACGGCTACGGCCAGATGTGAAAAGCCATTCGATGTCTGCCACGTCACCGCTCACAGGTTTTATTAAAGAAGTAATCTGGCCACTCGGCCAATTACGGTTTTTTTGGTGACAACCGGAGATGAAGAGCATTCAACCACGTCTTGAATGAAATTTATGGTGATACGCTCGCTATCGCCCTATAATGGCATCATTGGACGACCAGGCTTACTGGCCATACGAGACGTACCATCTACAGCTCATGGAATGCTCAAATTCCCTGTTGAAGGAGGTATTGTTACAATCTACAATACCATCATACAACCAACAGAGTGTAACACCGTAGTAAAAGCACCAGTACTAACCACAATACAAACCGCGACATCACAACCTAATCTAAAATTGGCAATTCACCCGGATTTCCCAGAACAAGAAGTCATGATCGGAGGAACAATGTCCGGTAAAGGTAGAGTAGCCATGTGCGCTCTCCTAAATGAAAATCCTAACATCTTCGTAGGGTAACCAAAGGACATGACACGAGTGTCACGATCGATTGCAGAAAACAAACTGCAAATCTGGGAGGGATACCCTCTCGTTAGACAAAAGAAGCACGGAAAAGCTCCCGAACACAGCGAGGCCATACTGGAAGAGGTCCAGAAATTGTTAAAAGCAGGCATTACGTGATAGGTTTACTATCATGATTGGTTATCAAATCCATTCATGGTTAAGAAGCACGACAACAGTTGGCGAATGTGCGTAGATTTCACGAACCTCAATAAATACTGCTCTCAAGACTTTTATTCGTTGCCAGAGATTGATTGGAAGGTAGAATTCCTATGTAGGTATCCTTTCAAATGTTATCTAGACGCGTCCAAAGGCTATCGCAAGATCTTGATGCCAAAATAGGACGAGGAAAAGACAACTTTCCACACAAGCCAAGGGGTCTATTGTTACACAAAGATGCCCTTCTGGATAAAGAACGCAAGAGATACCTATAAATGGATAGTGGATAAGGCCTTCGATGGTCAAATCGGACGCAACCTGGAAGTCTACGTTAACGACCTGGCTATAAAGAGTCATGCCAAGGATGAGCTTATCCGAGATATTAAGGAGACCTTTGCGACACTAAGACAAATCAACATGAAGTTAAATCCCTAGAATTTCACTTTTGGTGCGACTAAGGGAATGTTCTTAAGGTACATGATATATCCCAACGACATCAAGTCGTGCCCAGATAAGACAGATGTCATGATACAACTACCATCTCCGTGAATGATTAAGAAGGTATAGTCTCTTGATGAAAAGCTGGCAGGGTTGAATAGATTTCTCTCCAAATATGCGGAGAAGTCACTTCCTTTCTTCAAAACACTTAAGAAGTGTATGAAGAAATGAGACTTTCACTAGATAACGGAAGCAGAAGAAGCTGTAACTTCAAATATCGCACTAAAACGGTATTTACGTTTTAATCATGCTTAACGTCTTGTTAACGACAAAACATCGAACATATTTTATGTTTGAATAAATAAGCATCATCTATGTTTCTTAGTCCATGAACTTATGCAAAAATGTTTTACAAGTGTACACATAACATATGTAAATATAAAAATAGTTTTATTCACAAAGTCAAAAGTTGACCCTCAAATATCAGATTCTGCGAAGTCAAACAATGTGGATTTGATTCTTGCTTGATAGAGTGGACAAACATTTATGAGGCTCAAAAGTCAGAGTAGCCGGACCCCGTCGGACCCAAAGGGAAAGGGTCCGATGGGTTCTGTGGGTCACTGGCAGTTTACCGATAAATAGAACCCTTTGTCCAAGCTTCTAACTCACTCCTTTCTATTTAATCTTTTCTAAATCTATATATATATATATATATATATATATATATATATATATATATATATATATATATATATATATATATATATATATATATATATTTATATATATATCTAACCCTCTAACTCACTCTTGTGAATTCTTTTCTTGCTTGTGATTTGGATCACTTTTCCATATAAAGATCTATCACGAGAATTTCAAGCTTTGATCCATCAAGGCTTTACATTGTGTGAAAGTGTTAAGTGTTACCTACACTATCACCATTATTATACCAATTCATCTATCTATTTGTGTAAAGTGTGGTTGGTGTTATAACCATAAGGTGTAGAAGTTTACAAGGCGGGTTGTGCCCTTATAAAGAACTTAAAGACATCTTAGCTTAGGTGTCGATAAAGGTTGTCAGCTAAAGTGTGGTTGGTGTTATAACCATAAGGTGTAGAAGTTTACAAGGCAGGTTGTGTCTTTGTAAAGAACTTAAAGACATCTTAGCTTAGGTGTCGATAAATATTGTAAGCTAAAGTGTTAAGGTTTCTCCATCGGTGTAAAAGAGAATCAATTACTAGTGAAGTAGAACTCTCGAGTGGATACTCGAGGAGTGGAAGTAGGAGCAAGATAAGTGAGAACTTGCTAGGCCGAACCACAATAAATCCCTGTGTATTGTGGTTTGTTTCTTTATTACTTCAAGTCATTTATCTCACGTGTTATACTTGATCTATATATCCTTACAATAACGAAAAGTTTCTAAAAACATTTAAAACTAATCAGTAAAAACTATTCAACCCCCTTCTAGTTTTCTACAAAAGCTTTTGACCAACTTAAGAAATACCTAGCAGCGCTACCCATGTTGGTCCCGTCACAACCAAAGGAAGAACTGATTGTATATTTGTCCGTCACGCACGGAGCAGTCAGCACGGTGTTAATGACGGACATAAACTCAGTCCAAACACTGGTGTACTAATTTGGATGGACCATGAAAATGAGCGAAAACATGGAAAAAGCAAAAATGGAAGAAAACACGCGTAAACATACGAAATCACGCGAAAATGTAAATTGTAGTTATGCGGGAAAAGGGTCGTAAATCAAAAAACGCGTGAAAACACAGAAAAACGAGAACGCATGAAAAGGAAAAAAACACACCAAAACATTAAAAACTTGCGAAAACAAAAGCTCTTATGTTAAAAAAAACCCTAATTTTTTCTCTCTACCCTAGGCAATTTACGGCCTCCTTTATAATTTCCGATCTCTTCTTTTCCCTTTTCTAATCATTCTTTATTGTTTATCTCATTCCACTAGGCATTTGATTAGGACAGTGCACAATGATCCGATACGAATACAGTAACGATCATAGCGATCTCCTCTGGTACCTACTGGTACGTCAGGATCCGATTGGTCATGAACATCGTAAGGTGCTGCTCTTCGCGAATCCCAACATACCCCTGGTTGGGATGGGTAGGCCCGCCACTTCACTTTCACTTAGGCCCAGACCAAGTCAGTGGGGGGACCCTGTCGGGCTCCTTCCCCCCAAAAAAGAAACTGTACGTGAGAGTTTCCCTTCATACGGCTCGAATCATTCTCAGATGCCCCGAGAGGCATCCTTTCCTTGTTTGTTGGGTTGGTTCAGGCGCCCGCAAACGAGCACCGGCCGTAACAGCAAGAAACTATGACCAATAGAGTCAGACACTTAGCTACATCCGCACGCAAAAGGAATGTGGTTCTGGTTGAGGCTTTCTTTTCCTTATTAGTAAAGGGGGCTAGGGACGTTCGCGGAGTCCGTGCCTCCCATACGACTGTCGTTCTTGAGCGGATCCCGCTCCTAAACATAAGGGATAGGGGTCCTGGGGTCGGGCCTATCATATCAAAAGGGTCGTAGAAAAAGAACCCGGCCACCTATTTCATTCGACGTTCTGGGGTAGGGGCCCGACCGATTC
Source organism: Glebionis coronaria (assembly GCA_025667525.1). Lineage (NCBI taxonomy): Eukaryota > Viridiplantae > Streptophyta > Magnoliopsida > Asterales > Asteraceae > Glebionis > Glebionis coronaria. The sequence continues at coordinate 342,341,766 of CM046877.1, forward strand.
GACCGACTTTTGCTTTTGGATAACAAGAACGCGAGCTTCTCTGCTTTGATCAAATCAAAAGCCCAGTCAGCCACCAACTCGGTGCAAGTCACGTGACCTACAGCTCGGCCTTCGCTTTTTGAGGCTTCCTCTACCCACATCTCTATGTGCCCACAGCACTTCTATATGAAGAAAGATAGGCTTACCATGTTCCATCAATAGCACCTAACCTATGCCGATTTTGGCGGACCGTGCTCCACCCCGGTGAAATCATGCGGTTCCGACGTTGCCAGAGGCCAGAGGCGAATCCGTTCACAGTCCTACGGACCAACACCATTCGAAGGTGGGCGGCCCACCCCGCCTAGAACAGTTATGCTTGACTGGGCTTACACACATTCGCTCACTTACGTTGTCCCCCCTCAGCTCACCCTAGCCCCCGGCCTTTTGCTCTCCTAACGTAAGCTCCAATGCTTCACACCAAGTCTTCACTGACATAATATGCATGCTTCCACTTCCTTGTAAAGAGGCCTTGTTCCCTTTTAGTATTGAAAGCAATTCAACTTGACATATTTAGGGTTTCGTCTTTATTGACGGATGCTTTTAGATCTGTTTTCTTGTTTTTATATTGGTATTTGAAATTGAGTATATTGAAGTTCATTTCTTTCGATTCTTGACCAATTGAAAGTCCTAAAAATCTCAAGTTTATCATCGTTCTTGGTTGATATGGTTTTTTCGGTATTCTATGTCTATTTCAATAACAAGCTAAAATGGTGAAAAATATTAAGCTATTTATCCGTAAAACACTTTACAATTACCAAATTTTATTCACAAAAGGACAAAATGTAAAAACATAGAAGTAAAGTGCTCAAAATGTAAAGTAATTAAAACTACTAAGCTTGAAATGTAAATTTCAGAAAGTAAAAGGACCAAAAGTGAAAATTCTAACAAATTTGTAACTAATTTTAACCAACTAACAAAATGTCTAACTGAAAATGACAAGTAACAAAAAGTTAAAGGGTCTAATAATTGCAAACCCTAATTACTTGCACAATTAGCTCAAAATACAAACAGTAATAAACCCTGGGGACTAGAATGCAATTAATTGGACAAGTTTAACAAAAACGGGCTTGTTAATGCAATAATGACTAAAAATGTTACTTGCATTTTTCGGTCTCGCTTAGTTTTGATTACGACAATATGTAAAAACAAGCATTTACGAAAACAACGAAAAACGAATTCTTGAGTTCAAGTATTTTTCATTTTACCCATTTTCACTTAAGGTGTGGATAAACAAGTACTAACCTTAATCAAGTGATCAAGTGATTTAATCTTTTCTTAAAACTCACTTTTTATTAAGTGTGACAAGTTTTTATTAAACTTTCTTTTTAAGAAAATGTTTTATTAAATTAATTATTTGAAATTTGAAAATGCCATATTCTTATTTGGTTAAGAATATCCTTTCAGGATATTTTTTATATCCAGATAAGACCTCCACCACTAAAGGACAAAAAGGAGCGGAGTCTAGTCCGGCGGCACCTTAGCGCCTAGGCGGTACCTTATCGATAAGGTACCGCGGGCTAAGATAAGGTACCGCGGGCAGATATAGTCGTTGGCTCCTTTGTCCTATAAATAGTGGATCATTCTCAGCTTTTCACCTCACCTCTTTTGCACATTTATTTCCAGATTCAAACCCCTTCTTTAATCACTCAAATCTTTGATCATTTGTTTGATTATTACTTGTTTAAAAAGTGAATCTTGTTCTTCCATCCCTTCCTCTCCAAGTGCAAAGAGAAGAACACTATCCTAGTGAAGTGTTGAGTCCACCACCAAAGATCCATTGAAGATCTAATTTTATACACTTGTAGTTGTGTCATAGTTGTGAAGATCCAAGTAGTTGTGTCTATTTGGAAGTTGTGTATGTACTAAGTATAGTTGTGTAGATTGGTCCTAGCTACGATTAGGGCTCGACTTTTAGCTTAGAGTCGGAAATTGGTTAAGCAACGTGTACGGTTTTCTCCACCATAAGGAGCTTGTTGTGTAGTGAACTCTCGAGTAAGGAGTACTCGAGGAGTGGAGTAGAAACGAGGAGTGAGCTTCGTTGCCGATCCACTATAAATCCTTGGTGTTCGGTTTGATCTTTCTTTACCCTTAACTCTTTACATTCTTTATTCCTTATGCATATACATGTGTTAGTACTAGATTAGTTACACTATCATTCTTTATTCTTTGTGGATATATTTTTGTTAGTATTAGTTTAGTTACACTATCATTGTTCATATTGTGCATAAGAAGATTTCACATATTTCCTCAAGCCTAAGTTTTTGAAAAAGGATTTTTGGAAACCACATTTTTAACAAGTAAATATGTCTTTAGGCATGAATATGTGATTTTGATTCTTTGACTTTGCTGAGTACACCGTAACGCCACCTTCTTGAGACAAAACATACACACGGACTGAATGGATTTGACATTCGTCCTAAATTGGTAGCGCTTTACCTCCGATCGATGAAGACCGTTACACGATATTAAATATCGTACTTGCGATTAGGTAGATTCACTAAGAATCTCCTTGACAGGGTTTCGCGGCAGTAATAGCCATTCTCATTACTCGACTGTCTCAAAGCAAGACTGCAAACATAAAGAGTGAACCAATTGGATAAATATCCGTTTGATTAAAGTCGTCAATTCAAATTCCTGGAACATGTTTGATTCACAAAGAATCTTACCATTTTTGCTTACTAGTTGACACAAGCTTGATTCATAAGAATCTCACAAGTCACCTACCGTAGCGCTGTTTGATGTTGACGCTAGAAGGATTTCCATTCGTCACTATGAATATTAATGAATATCACTCTTAATGTTCTGACAAGACCATAAAGATATTGTGTAGAAACCTATAACGAGTTTGAGTCAATTCAAAATAAATCTACTGTTTCTTTTTAGTTTTACACATGTTCAATTCAAAAAGAATCTTACATATGACCTACCGTAGTGCTGTTTGATGTTAACATTGGAAGGATTTCCACTCATCATTGTGAATACTAAGTAGTATCACTCTGAGTGTTCTAGCAATATCGCAAGGATATAGCATAGGACTCTCTTGTTTGTCATTCCGTGTGTCCTAACGAGATTTGATTGATCTCTAGGCTCTAGACTCGATTTGTGCACTTTTAGTGGTCGGAGGCTGGAGCAGATGCCACCTATTCAATATCAACTATCTCGGAGTGAGAAAGCCAATAGAAATCATGTTGTTCTCCGTGACAATAATACAAACTTCTTTTGAGAGAAGCCTGAGTCAGCTCGGGAAGGGTTGTGCATTACATCACTGGGTCCATGATGTGTAGTCTTCATGATGTGGTGACCCATTTCTACATAAGTTGTATGGAGGGCTAATTTCTTTTCACCCTTTATCCTTACATTTTTTTTCATTCTTCAACCCCTTTAATGCTTTCCAAGACGTCATTACTAGCACCACGTTGTGATTGTTCCAGTGCTAGCATTAGTACTTAGTCGGCATTTAGCTACGATCACATTCTACTCCATCTTTCCCAAGGACTTCTAATAATCTATTGGATTGTCCCTAGGATGATCCCTCCAGTTTTGGTTGGATCATAGGACTTAAACCTAACCACCCTTTTGACACCAATAACTTCGTGGATTAAAGATGTTGTGGGTATTTGATCGTAACCATAAACGACTTTATATGCTAATCAAAGTGTTTGAAAAACATTTAACACCTTGATTGTTTTGTCGTTTCAGAAATGCTCCCCCTTCACATGTGCATCGATAATCGAAAGTGTTTTGCACATGTGGGTAAGGGTTAAAAGTGCATGAGTCTTTAGATCACATTTTAATCACATTTTCTTCCCTATCTCTATTATATAAAATCTTTTGATATTAGAGATACCAAATTTAATTAAAATATATGACGAAAAATAGTCTTGAAAATCTTCGAGAGAAAAATGTGTCTAGCATAGCATGAATTTGGAAAGCTCCCCCTCAAAAATTAATCCAGTTGAATTGTCATTACGAGGATATGATCCACATTAAACTTTTGAGGATAGGAGTTGTTGAACACACAATTTTTGAAAGATTTTGAATAATCATTTAAAAATTCTTGAAAAAATTGTGTTCAACGCTTTTCAAAAACCATTTCTTTTTGGCGACATGGTATTTCTAAAGCATAAACTTGAGTTCATAGACGTTGAATGTCTTGACGAATCCACTCAAGTGTAAGAAGATTTCTCTTCTTTTGCTGAGGGTAAGCGTACTAAATCGTACACTCCCCCGTGAATATTGACCCGGGGAGCAATCTGAAAGTGATTACAAGCCATTTTGTTGAGCTCAAAACGTTGAATGTTTTGTGACAAGCTCAACCCAAGATAGATTTCTCTACCCGTTGTTTGGAAATATTGTCCAAAATAGACAATTTTCTTTATTAAATAGAAATGACATGTTTTGAAAAATATTTACAACTTTCATTCGAGCTTTATGTACACACCTGTGTCGTTATTGAGCGACGTTTCTAGCCATATTATCGATACTTAAAGACGTGTCGAGAAGAATGTTTTTGAATTTTCAAAGATTTTTAATTTGGTGTCCTGCTTTTATATGTTTTATATTTTTGTATTTTGCTTTATCAATGGTATTTACAAGTAGATGTTTCAAAGACGAATCAAGCAGGCACCTTTGCCAGAATCTCCAGGTCTGCTTGAGTCAAACATCTCATACCAATTTGCCTAACGAGGTACTCAAACCTATCTTTCGACAGAGCTTTCGTAAACAAGTCGGCTAATTGGTAATCTGTTCCAACAAAGTATAACTAAACGATACCTCTTTTAACTTGTTCCTTTATGAAGTGATATCTGACATCGATGTGCTTCGTGCGAGAATGCTGTACCGGATTGCAGGAGATGGCTATGGCCGACTTTGAGTCACAGTACATAGGTTCTTTATCAAAGTGGTAGCTATAATCCATGAGTTGTGTTCTCATCCAAAGAACTTGAGCAAAACACGCAGATAGAGACACATACTCCACTTCGGCTGATGACCGTGACGTGCAATCCTGTTTCTTGGAAGACCATCCCACGAGCTTATCTTGACCTAGAAATTGTGCACCACCAGAAGTACTTTTTCGTGTATCAAGACACCCTACATGATCCGAATCTGAATAGGCCGATTAGAAAGAAACCGGTTTCCCTCGGATACCAAAGTCCCAAATGAATGGTATTCTTGATGTACCGAAAGATCCGTTTAACCTCCTTGAGGTGCTTTTCAGTTGGTCGTGCTTGATATCACGCAAAATAACACGTAGCATGTGAAATATCGGGTCTGCTTGTTGTCAAGTACATGAGGGAGCCGATCATGGAACGATATCTCGTTTGATCTATGGCATTTCCCTCCAAGTCTGCATCTAGCGATGTGGTAGATAATGGTGTCCCAACGGGGTCACATGAGGTCATACCATGCTTTTTGATTATCTCTTGACAATACTTAGCTTGGTTGATAAAGAGACCACTTGGGGATTGGTGAACTTGAATTCCTAGAAAGAATTTTAGTTCGCCCATCATTGACATTTCAAATTTGTTGTACATTACTTTTTCAAACCATTTTGAAAGTTTTGGATTTGTAGACCCGAAAATAATGTCATCAGCATAAATCTGCACAAGCAAAATGTCATCCCTATATTTATAAGTGAACAAAGTTAGATAAATGGAACCTTTTGAGAAACCTTTAGATACCAGAAATTTCGAGAGCTCGTTGTACCACACCCTTGGAGCTTGCTGGAGTCCATAAAGTGCTTTGTGGAGACGATACACCTTGTCAGGATAATGAGGATTAACGAATCCTTCCGGCTGCGTGACATGGACTTCTTCCTTCAAAGGACCGTTAAGAAATGTTGTCTTCACGTCCACTTGATAAACAGTGAATCCCTTATGTGCAGCATAAGCAAGGAAAATCCTGACCGCTTCCATACGAGCAACTAGTGCAAATGATTCTTCAAAATCAATTCCCTCTTTCTGGCCATACCCCTTAGCCACTAGCCTAGCTTTGTTCTTGATGATCGTGTTTTCTTCATCCATCTTGTTTTTTCCAGATCCATCGAAGATTTAACGGTGTTACATCGTATGGTCTGTCAACAAGTTCGCAGACCTTAAGTCTTTCAAATTGTTGAAGTTCAACCGTCATCGACTCACTCCAAGCATGATCAGCCATGGCTTCGTTGAAGTTTTTCGGTTCAACTATACTCGCGGCGAGTGCGAACATACAAACATCACCATCGGTTTCTAACTGTCGTATTGTACAAACACGCTGTGAAGGGTTTCCAATTACTTGAACCAAAGGATGATCTCAGGTCCAATGATATGTTGACGGGTGTCGTTGGTAGAACGTATGCATATTTGACGGATCAACATGGTGAGTAGAAGACTCTCTAGTTTCATGTACCGATGTACTGAATGTATTGTGAAAATCATCATCGTTAGATAATGCATCGTCTACTTGATTTGTGTTCTCTGGAGCAATAACAATAGTTATGGATGTTGTGGGATCGATTGTTAAAGTGATATTATGAGGAGGTAAATCTGCAGCAACCCGTGTTGAAGTAGCTGAAGTTGTATCCTTTTGTTGACGTAGATCGGTATCATCATTCTTATCATGAGTGACAGCAGAAGACTTTGATACAACATGTTTCTCCCCCGTGAAATATTCATCAAACATTGGTCCATATAACATTTCTAACTCTTCAAGTGTCGTGTCCACTGTCATATCTGCTATTGGAACATTTCCTTGAACTAGATTTGAACTTGATGGTTCATTGTTGTGGTCTTGAGTTAAGAGTTATGTGCGGTTGTGCACAGAAGTCTTTTTTCTTTATGGATCGGGACTAAAACTGCTTTGTTCAAGTGCCATTTCTTGCAATTCATCGAATCTGACATGAATAGTCTCGACTATCAATTTTGTTCTCTTGCTATAAACTCTATATCCCTTAGAAAGAGTTGCATATCCCACTAGAATACATGCATCACCTTTCTCTTTCATCTTGTCTAGATTTTCACCATCTCGAATTATGTAACACGTACATCCAAAGACATGAAGGTGTTTGAGTGAAGGTTTGCGTTCATGAGTTATGTGATATGGTGTCTTTTCGTGTCTTGGGATAATTAAGGAACGGTTTTGCGTGTAGCATGCGGTTGATACGGCTTCGGCCCAAAAGAATAGTGGTTGTTTTGAAACGTATAATAATGTTCGAGCAGCCTCAACTAAAGTACGGTTTCGTCTTTCAACAACGCCGTTTTGTTCAGTTATTCTAGCAATAGATGTTTCGTGTTCAATCCCTTCGGCTTCAAAATAATTCTTCAGAGTTGAATTCAAGAACTTCGTGCCTCTGTCAGTACGTACCACTTTTACTTGATCTTGAAGACCACGCTGTATCGATTTAAGGAAGTTGATGAGAACTTCGGGTGTTTCATCCTTAGACCTCAAGAAGTGAGTCCACGTGTACCTTGAGTAGTCATCAACAATGACCATAACGTATTTCTTCCCATTGATGCTTTGAACACGCATAGGGCCACACAAATCTATATGAAGAAGATCTAACCGTCCTTTAGAGATTGGTATAGTCTTTGTCTTGAAACTACTTCGTTTAGCTTTAAAAAGATCACAAGAAGAACAAAGATGATCTTTGATGAATTTCAAGTTTGGAAGGCCTCTCATAATATCTTTTGATGACGTATAGTCCCCATCCGGGTTATGAATCCGGCCCACGGGTACTACTCGTATCCGACCCATCATGAATGGGTTGTATTAATGTTATTTCAGATTATGGGATGGAATGAATAGTGGCCGCGTAAAATGAATGCGACCCACGACCCGGCGCGCCTGGAACAAGGTTAGACAGAATCACAATCCTATCAGGATTGGGATTTGCCTCAAAGGATAGGATATACACTCACCATAATTAGAAGATAACAATCAAGCTAATTATGGTGATTATCTTATGCTTAGGACCGAAGTAATAGTGAGCCCATTAGGGTTTCACTGCCTATATAAGGAACTCCCAAGGGTTCCACAAAGGTATTATATTCTCCATACTCTCATCTCACATCCGATTCTTAACCCTAACCGATTACTTACTCTCACGCTGGAGTCTAATCATAGGATACGCTCCCATGATAAGTCTAACGCGTGTTGCTTTAGTGTGTAGGATCTCAGCAAGTTATTCACTTGGTGCAAGAGCCGGATCCCAGCCTACCCGAATTAAGCCTAATTCGGGTCAAGCAAGGATCATCCAACTTTTGTATCAACAAGTTGGCGCCATCCGTGGGACCCAAACACTAAGATAGAACCTCCATCAACAATCTCTTTTAATGACGAAAGGACATCCGCAAGGGAATCCCAGGAACACGAATCCTGCGAATCGGAAGTCCACAGGGGATGGGATACTCATCTCCACTCAGTCCCCTGGCAACCAAACAGGCGGACCGAATAACCGAAACGTTTTTCAGTCTTTTGGTGGGGCAGGCACGTCCGGTAATACCCCACGACTAACCATTCCCATGGATAATCCTGATCCGGGGAGTGCGCCTAACACCCCTAACAAAGAGCCACACAGGCCATCAATCGAGACGGAGTTAGAAGTGGAACCACTTACTAACGAAGACCTCGCCCGTGTTCTCACGCATAACTTTGACAGGATCGTCCCGGGTATCGCGTCAAGGTTGAACCTCGGAAGGAATCTCCAATCTAGACTCAAATTTGGCAGGACTGCGTCCAGCCACTCTCCTCAAACTCAAAAGAAGAGGAGGGCGCCCCCAGGAACGGACACCCCTTGAGGAAAACCCTCAACCTCGGAATATGTTCGAGCGCATAGGGGATCGCGTTATGCAGGAATTACTACAACCTCGGGATGAAGGAGATAGGTCCGAAGGCTCAGCCGAACGCCCGGTGTTGGAATCAACCAGGAACAATCGCCGCACCAGCGTGTGGGATAGGATGAATAGTGGGAAGAAAGCTCCTAGCTCTTCTCACAAAAGTGGTCCTCGGCTGAGAAGTGGGGCACCGCCCCCTCCTCCTGGCCCTTCGGGGTCGGATTCAGATGACCATCCCCCCAAGCGTCGCCGAACTAGGTATACTCCTCCACCACCATCAGATGATGAGGGATACTATGATGACCCTTACTAGCGTGATGTAGAGGAGGAAGATCTCTCCCGCCCATGTTGTGATCCTAGGGAGGATCCCTTCACTCTCTGTATACAGAACTACTCTGAGGACAAGAAGCGCCATATGCCGGTGTGCGTCAAAACTTATGATGGATCTGGTGATTCGGATGATCACCTAAAGATATTTGACACGCAGGCAAAGATCAAATGATGGCCAATGCCTATATGGTGCCAGATGTTCAATTTGGCCTTGATTTGCAACGCCCGTGATTGGTTTGAGGTGCTTCCTCCCTGAAGCATTGATAGCTTCAGTGAGCTGCGCACTGCGTTGAAAAACAATTATACTCAGCGAAAGAAGTATAATAGGGATCCTGTCTCATTAGCAACCGTCAAGCAACGGGCCGGAGAATCTATAAAGGACTTCACAAAACGTTTCAATGACGAGTGCACGCGCACAAAAACGATGGCAAATCTCCTAAAAATTTCTGATTACATGCATGCCATAACGGACAAGGAATTGGTTAGGCGCCTCAATGAAAAGCGACCCGGAGAAGTATGACGACCTCGTAGAAAGGGTCAGAAACTTTGTAGAAGGAGAAACCGTTGTAGCCGCGGCATATCCTACAAAGGGAAACCATAACTATCGATCGAACGACCAGTCCAAGAGGCAATCAGGTGGTCAAAGCACCCAAAGCAGTGGAAGGAACTTGGATTACAAGAGCCAAAATAAAGGAGGACGGTCGGATGATAAATTCACCCCTCTAAAGATGACATACCGAGAAATCTTGTTGACGGAAGGGGAAAACTTCCCATGGCCTCCCCCAATGACAACTCCAGTCGACCGCCGTCAAGAAAATCGCTTCTACGAATTCCACAATGACAAGGGTCACGACACGGAGGAGTGCATCCAGCTCAAGAAGCACATTGAGTCGCTGATTAAATCAGGTAAGCTCAAACACCTGGTCAAGGATTGGAAGTATACCAAAAAATATGAAAAGAAGGACCCCCAAAAGGACAAGCATTCAACCATATATATGATCCAATCGTGGCAGCACCGCATAAAGCAGAAGGTTACTTAAAAAATTTCCCGCGACAGAGAGATCTCATTCCCTCCTATTACGGCAAGCAACGTGGTTGATGCACCTCTCACGATTGAGGTAAGCATTGGAACCCACAACGTTCGTCGTATGTATGTAGATGGAGGGTCATCGGTGGAAGTACTCTACGAACATTGTTTCGTGCAGCTACGACCAGAGATAAAAAGCCAATTAGTACCGGCCACGTCGCCACTCATTGGCTTTAGTGGAGACACTATATGGCCAATAGGACAACTGCGTCTGCTAGTAACCATTGGGAATGAAGAACATTCCACCACGGCGTGGATGAACTTCATGGTGATACGCTCACACTCTCCATACAATGGGATTATTGGAAGACCAGGCATCCTGGCCATACGGGCAGTTCCGTCTATGGCTCACGGCATGATTAAGTTCCCTGTTGAAGGGGGAATTGTTACTATTTACAATTCAATCATGTTGGTATCCAAATGCCATGCCGTGACAACACTAGTCCAGCCTGTTCCCATTAAGGAAGGATCACCACCCCCCCCCCCCCCAACTGGAAGGTGGAAATCCATCCCGACTACCTGGAACAGGAGGTGGCCATAGGGGGAACGCTTTCGGATAACGGGACGAGGGCCATGTGCTCTCTCCTAAAAGCAAACCTGGATGTATTCGCATGGGAGCCTAAGCATATGACAGGTGTGCCGCATTCGATAGCAGAACATAAACTTCAAATCCGCCAGGGATATCCTACTGTTAAATAAAAGAAGCGTGGTCAAGCACAAGAACGCAACCACGTAATACTGGATGAGGTACGTAAATTAATAGATGCAGGAATTATGCGTAAGGTATACTACCATGAGTGGTTATCTAACCCAGTCATGGTCAAGAAGCATGACGAGAGTTGGCGCATGTGTGTGGACTTCACGGACTTGACCAAAGCTTGTCCGCAAGACTGCTATCCACTACCAAAAATTGATTGGAAGGTAGAATCCTTATGTGGATACCCTTTCAAGTGTTTTTCAGATGCGTACAAAGGATACCATCAGATCCAGATGGCGGAAGAAGATGAGGAGAAGACGGCATTTCACACTAGTCAGGGCGTGTATTGTTACACAAAAATGCCGTTCGGACTAAAGAACGCTGGAGCGACATATCAGCGACTTGTTGATAATGCCTTCGACTGCCAGATAGGTCGCAACCTCGAGGTCTATGTTGACGATCTGGTCATCAAGAGTCATACGGAGGAAGCACTTCTCCGTGATTTCCAAGAGACGTTTGACACGTTGAGGAGAATCAACATGAAACTGAATCCAAAATAGTGTACGTTTGGAGCAACTGAAGGGATGTTCCTTGGATATATGATTAATCCAAACGGCATCAAGCCTTGTCCGGAGAAGACGGACGCTGTGATACAGTTACCATCGCCTCGGACGCGCAAAGAGGTATAATCACTAAATGGAAAGCTGGTCGGGCTAAACAGGTTCTTGTCGAAGTCCGCGGAGAAATCACTACCTCTATTCAAAACACTCGAGGAGTGCATGAAGAAAGGAGATTTTTGCTGGACAAAGGAGGAAGAGGAAGCCTTTGAGCAACTTAAACAGTACCTCGCGGCCCTTCCTATGCTAGTTGCACCCCGACCTAAGGAGGAGCTCATCATGTACCTATCCGCTACGTATGGAGCGATAAGTGCAGTCCTTATGACCGACCAAGACTCAGTCCAGACTCCGGTCTACTTTATAAACAGAGAACTGCAAGGACCGGAGCTGAACTATTCATCTATGGAGAAGTTGGTTTTGTCATTGGTTTACGTCGCGAAAAGGTTGCGCCGGTACTTCCAGGCGCACCCAATTGTGGTTATCACTGATAAACCAATAAAACAAATCATCTCTAAGGCAGATGCGGCCGGGAGGCTACAGAGGTGGAGCGTTCTACTAGGAGAACATAACATCTCCTATCGACCAAGGACAGCGGTCAAGGGCCAAATTTTGGCCGACTTCCTAATTGAGAAACCAGAGGAGGACGGACCAATGGTACAAAAAGAGAAATTCCAGTGGAACCATGGGTTTTGTTCACTGATGGATCTTCATGCACGGACGGATCAGGAGTCGGCCTTATTCTCACGTATCCGGAAGGAATGGAGTTTACCTACGCCCTGCGCTTTGAGTTCACAGCCATGAATAATGAGGCGGAATATGAAGCATTGATTGTGGGTTTAAAAATCGCCGCTAGGATGGGAGTCCGCAACCTTGAGGCCTACGTGGACTCACGGCTTGTCGCAAATCACATCCTAGGAGGTTACATAGCCAAGGAGGATAACATGGTCCAATACTTGGAGAAAGTCAAGTCACTCATACCTACTTCTGGGAAGTTTTCTATCAAACAGGTACCAAGAGGTGAAAACAAGAAGGCGGATGCTCTTAGCAAGATCGCGTCTACAAGCTTCGCCCATTTATCCAAACAAGTATTGGTGGAAATACTTAAGGAAAAATCTATTACAGGAGGGGAAATCGCGACTATAGTTGAGGAAGAGGGACCTACATGGATGACCCCGATCATCAGCTATTTAACTGATGAAACCCTTCCAAACGATGAAAAGGCGGCACGGCGTATCCGAAGGAAGTCGCAACACTTTGAGCTCCGAGAAAGTATTCTGTACAAGCGCTCCTTCCTATAGCCATGGTTGCGATGCGTCGGACCACGCCAGGCTAGCTATATGATTAGTGAAATACATGAAGGGTCACGCGGTATGCACGCAGGCCCCAGATCCGTAGTAGCACGAGCCTTACACACGGGGTATTATTGGCCGACTATGCATCGGGATGCACGTGACATGATTCGTAAATGCAGCGATTGCCAAGTGCACAGACCAGTACCGCGACATCCGCAGCAAGAACTAACACCTATCACATCCCCATGGCCATTCTATAAGTGGGGGATCGATATCGCAACCCTTTTCCTGTTGCTGCAGGGGGTGTTAAATTCTTGATCGTTCCAATGTGTAGAAACTAGAAGGGGGGGTTGAATAGTTTCTCTTCGATTGGTGACCAAATTAAAATTACTTTCAATTTGGTTTGTATCAAAACTATCTTTTACTTGATGCTAAGTTGCATAATGATTAGGTTCAATTGAAATGCACTAGCAAAGATAATAAGCAAGTATAATGATAATGAAATAAGTAAAGAGTAAGAAAGATGCAATATCTAGGCAAGCTGATGTAAGTACTCGTGTCGCTGATTCTGCTGGTTTGGTTCAGTTACAGGATGGTAGTGTTCAGAATTCGTTGGGTGTGAATGATACAGGTTTGAAGGATGCGGCTGTTGCTGCATGGGGCCCTATTGGTCCTAAAATTAATAGTGTATCACAGCCTGGTTCGCTTGATGATTCTGTTGGTGGTGTATCTATTAAACAGAATGGTATACCTTCTTTTGCATCTTTCTTACAACCTGTACAAAAAGTTAAATCTATTCAAGTTAAGGAATTACATTGTGATGAGCAAGTAGTTGGGGCTGCTGTGGCTCTTCCCTTTGATGTTGTTGAAGAAGTTCGATCTAAATTAACGTATACGTTGTTTGGATATTTCATTGGAAAGCGTCTTGCGTTCCCCGTGGTTGAGAAGTATGTCAAGAATGCTTGGGCTAAATATGGTTTAAAGCGTGTAAAGTTGCATGATGAGTTTTTTCTTTTTCAATTTAAAACTCAAAGTGGTATGGAAGGTGTATTGGAAAATGGACCGTGGCTTATTCGACAGGTTCCCTTGATTCTTAATGTTTGGTCTTCTAACACTGATTTGCAAAAAATGGAGATCAAGAAGGCACCGGTATGGGTTAAACTACATAGGGTACCTATTGTTGCTTACTCGGAAATTGGTCTTAGTTTGATTACTTCTCAGATTGGGAGGCCGATCATGTTAGATTCTTTTACTAGCAATATGTGCATTGATCCATGGGGTAGGAGCACTTTTGCTCGTGCCCTTATTGAGGTTTCAGCGGAAGAATGTCTAAAAAAATCTTTAGTTGTTGCTATACCGGTAGAAAAAGATAAAGGGCATACTTTGGTGACTATTGATATTGAGTATGAGTGGACGCCTCCAAGATGTTCTAATTGCCTTATTTTTGATCATGTGGATTCTAAATGCCCTAAGATTCCTAAACAGGTGGTGGTTGAGAAGGTGCGCAACATGGAGGAAGCTACAACAACTGTGGACGGGTTTGAGGTTGTTAGGAGTAAGAAGAGTAAAAAGAACAAGAAGCAACACGTAGTTGCTGGTATTAAGCTTACTAAGCCTTCATTAAACATTCAGTATCGTCAAGTTGAGAAAGGGGAAAGTTCTAAGGCTTATCAGTCGAAGAAGTCTTCCCAAGGTAACCTCGTGTCACAGAGTGATCCCAAGAAGGATGGCCCACTTATTAAGAGAGGTTTTTTGAATAATAAAGTGCTCGGATTAGATAGTAAACCGGGTACAAGTAACCAGAATTCGTTTGGTGCTTTAAGTGGTTTAGGAGATGGTGATACTGATTGGGAGGATGGTGGTGGTCGTACAAATGAAGTGATTAATGCTGATAGCGAGACTGACGAAGATATTGAGATTGATGATCGACATGGCTCTCGTCAGCCGGATGTTCGCACTTCTCATTTACCATGATTATTGCTTATTTTTATTGTTTATGCACCTTTAGGTGGTTTTTTCCTATTGGTGTAATATGCTTTGTAGTTGGTTGTTAGTGATCATATGGCATGTCATATGATTTAGTGGTTGTTCAAGCTGTATGCTTGAGGTTAATGTAGCATTTCCGCTACATTCCATTGTACTTCAACGCTTTTGGGAATATATTTTACCGGGGATGAGACCCTTTTACCCAAAAAAGAGTAAGGAAGGAGACAACCTAGTGGGAAGACACCAAGATTTATAGTGGTTCGACAACGAGGCTCTATCCTTGTTTCTACTCCACTCCTCGAGTACACCTACTCGAGATTTCCACTATATCCACAAGCTCCCCTCTCGGCGGAGAAAACCTTACATCGTTGCTTACATTATTTTCCGACACTAAGCTAAATGTCGAGACCTAATCTTTAGCTAGGACCAATCTACACGACGTTGCCTACTTCACAATTTAACGACACAAGGCTAGATGTCGGGTTCTAATCTTAAGGTAGAACCAATTTTCACGACGTTGCCTACTTCACCATTTTACGACACAAGGCTAGATGTCGAGTTCTAATCGAAAGCTAGAACCAATCTTCACGACTCTTCACTTTGAAGCTAAGTGAGAACTTCACACAACACAACTACTAATCACTTTAAAGTTTAGTGAGAACTCACAAGACACAACCACATCACTTTATAGTTTAGTGAGAACTCCTAATCAAATCTATTACAACTCAACTAGACTTGTCCAAGTACACACATGTAGCTTGGATTTACACAACACAAATCTAAGCAAACACATATGCAATGGACGTACACAACAAATCCAAGTATCCATAAATAACTTGGATGAACACAACTAGTCCAAGTATTCATAAATACATTGGATTGACCTAAAACAAAAAAGGGTATCATGATGAATATGACTAGCTCATAGATTCATCTTTATCACTACACTAGTGAGTGAGTGATCTTCTCATTGGACATGGTAAAGGAGGGGATCAAGAGGATAATCATATGTAAACATCCTTAACAATTTAAGTGATCATTTACTAATGATTATGCTATAGAAAATAGAAAGAGGGCTGAGAAAAACGTCCAAGAGGCTTGCTGGAAAATGAGATTTGACCCACTATTTAAAGGAGACAAAGTTAAAACGGATGTATAACGGCTACTGTGCGCGGTACCTTATCTCACCCCACGGTACCATATCGCTAAGGTACCGCGTAGGTACTTAAGGTACCGCCACTAGACTCCGCTCCGTTTTTTGTCTTTTAGTGGGGTGGGAATATCTGAGGTATTTGAACCCTTCAAAGGATATTCTAACAGCATTTGGAATATGCCATTTTCAAATTTTCATTTTCCATTTTAATAAAACATTTTCTAAAAAAGAAAGTTTATTAAAAAGTCTTTTGTCTTATTAACAAAAGTGAGTTTTAAGGATAATCCTTTTGATGATCACTAAGTATGATTAAGAAAGGTTAGTGATATGATTATTAACTTGATGATAGTGTTAGTTAAATAATTCATTTTGTGTTTTACACTAAATGTGTTGTATGGTTTGTTGTGATCAAAACTAAGAAAGATTAGTTAACACTAATAATGTTTTTAGGCATCACTTGCATTAACAATCTCCCCCTTTTTGATTACGACAAACGATAAACTCATTTACGTAGAAACACAAACTATGGAATTATTAACTAGTTTATCACTATCATTTCTCCCCCTTTGTCGTAGCAAAAAGGTTAGCATAAGTCTTTGAAGAGTATCGAACTTTGCTAGTAGCTCCCCCTTGGTGGTTTCTCCCCCTTGCTTGGGGCACCAAGTTTGTGAGCTAAGGTGACATGCTACACAAAGGTTAGTAGAAAGGAAAGAAACACCAATGTATATATGATCACTACCTACTAAGTAACTTGAGAGGGAGAAAGAGAAGAAATCTCAAATTAGAAGCAAGTATTTTGCTAAGTATGTCCAAAGAGGTAATTTACAAAATCAAACTTAAATCCAATGAAGATGATAAGCTTGTCAATGGGTTAAAGCTTTAGAATTGATGGAATCACCCATAAGCAATTGTAAAAAAAATTAACCAAGATCAACTCAAAATAGAACTAATGAAATAGCACACAAATAACACAAAGGTTACATAAAGAGAAAAAATACAACAAAGAAGATAGTCATACACATAGTATGAGTATCTAAAAGCAATAAATATGGAAAATAAACCACTAAGCATAAGCTAGTCTAATAGTGATATTTTCCAAGATTGCTAAAAAATAAAATAAAACTAAAAAGAGACGATGCATCATTCGAAGTTTTGTCCACCGGAACGAAAACTAGAATAGGAGGTCGAGTGAGGAGGAATTCAAGAAAATTTAACTTCTCATACACATGAGCAAGTTCAATTTGTTGAAATCGGCAACAATCACACGAGGATCCATGATGCAACACAAAATTGTTTGATGGGGGTATGGCATCAAACTTAGGGTTTGGTGGTGGTGGGGTAAAGGGTTTGGGAGTGTTTTCACAATGCCTTGTGAGGTTTGGGAAGGTTGAAAGGTCATTAAGTTGAGGGGTATTGAAGGATTGTGGTGGTGGTGGTGGGACATTTTCTTTTGCTCCGGTGATGGGGTTTATGGTGTAAGTCTCATTCCAATACTTTATTGGAGAGAAGGTAGGGTTTTTGGGTGGTTTGGATGAAGATGGTTCATTCTTCTTAACCCAAACGGGTCGAACCGAGATTTTCGGTTTCTTTGAAAGCTTGGATGAAGAAGCTTTGGGTGAGAGGGGCTGTGACAAAGAAATGTCAAGGTTAGGAATGTAGGATTTAGGCATTGTGAGAGTGTGAGAATGATATCTCAAGGTTATGTGAGAATGAATTCTCAAGGTTGGGAAGGTTTGAGAATGAAATCTCAAGGTTGGGGTATAAGTAAAATGTAATCAAGGTAAGAATTTGAATACAAAATGTGTAGTGTCAAGGAATGTTTAGTCAATTTGAGTAAACAAGGAATCTTGACTGGGAATAGGGTTTTAAAAGTTTTGACCAAAAAATCGTCAAAAGCCACTTTCTGGCCGCGGTACCTTATAGGGTCCGGCGGTTCCATATCACTAAGGAACCGCGGGTCTTTAAGGAACCGCGTCCAATGGACTTTAAACCATGTTTTTCCTGGGTTTTGGGAAAAACTAAGACTTTTTTCAAAAAGTTGCAAATCTTGGAGTTTTACCTCTATTAGAACCAAAATATGCTAGGGTTTCATAAAGCAACACATTCACAAAGAATGTCTTGACAAAGGGTGACAAAATAATTTAGATATCATTTTGAACCAATTTTAGTCAAGTTTAGGGGTTGTGATAGATTTAGTTTCGATTTTAATTTCAAATTAAAGTTGATTAGTGTGCACAAAAGGATAGAATCACACAAAGCTAAATCCATAAGACAACAACATGAAACATTCATTAATAAGGCAAGTACAAAGACAAATAAAACTAACTAATACATAGCTAGCTTATCATTAAATCTAGATAAGTAGTTTTCTTTGGCTTGTTGTTGAAAACTCTTATTATGAAAAAATCCATCATTCATCTCCTAGGAGGAGGCATGGAGAACAAGGCAAGCAAGAAGTCTTGCAAACCCCTATGTAGTCCATACATATCCATCCTTAGGTTATGGATGAGGAAGTGGTTGCAGAGACAACATAGACATCTAGGACCATGAGTTTGTTGAAACCCAAAGTAAGGATCACCCAAGAGGAGGGAAAGAGGGACACCCAAAATTAGGATGTTTGTGTTGGGTGGAGGTGGAGGAGGCAAGTTCTCCAAGGGTGATGTGGGTGAAAGTGGAGGCATGTTCCCCAAAGGGGAAATGGGTGAGTGTGGAGGTAAATCCTCCAAGGTTGGTGAAATGGGTGAGTTGTGAGGGGTAAAAGGTGAAGTCACCAAAGTGTCATCAAAGTCATTCCCAAAAGGAATGCTTTGGATTGGTTGAGGTTGTGTGGTCACTTCCAAGGGTGCACTTAGAGTGAAGGGTGAAGAAAGCTCATTTTTTTTTTTTTTTTTTGGGTAAAGGGGAATCCAAACCCCGGTAAAATATATTCCCAAAAGCGTTGAAGTACAATGGAATGTAGCTGCAGTGCTACATTAACCTCAAGCAAATGCCTGAACAACCACTACATCATACGACATGCCATACGATCCTAATAAACTATTACAAAACAAAGAACACCAATAGGAAAGAACCACCTAAAGGTGCATGAACAATGTAAGTAAAACATCATCGCGGTTAGCACTTGGAGCGAACATCAGGCTGACGAGAACCATGCCGATCATCAATCGATATGACTTCTTCAACCTCACTATCACTATCATTAACCACATCTTTCTTGGTTTTAAAACCATCCTCCCAATCTGTACCATCATCCATCTTATCCCAAAGAGCACCAAAAGAGTTATGAGAACTCTTATCCTTATCATTCGTCTTAGTTACAAAACTCGATGTTTTGTTATTCAAGAAACCCTTTTTAAGCATCGGGGCTGCCTTCTTAGGATTCTGACCCGTAGCATTTGTTTTAGAGGTTTCTCCTCGCTCAACATTACGAAACTGAAGATTAAGGGATGGTTTTGTTAATTTAATACCTGCAACTTGTGGTTGCTTCTTCTTACCTTTATTCTTCTTGTTCTTGACCACCTCAAACCCATCATCCACCGCATCCTTAGTAGCAGGAACAACCACTTCCTTGTGCACTTTCGGACACATATCACTAGTATGATCAAAGATCAAGCATGTAGAACATCTTGGAGGTCTCCATTCGTACTCAATATCAATCGTAACCAATGAATGCCCATTATCACGACCTTTAGGGACAGCAATTACCATTGAATCCAATAACTCCATATCAGCTGAAACCTCAACGAGCGCCCGAGCATATGTACTACGACCCCACGAGTTAACACACATATTGCTCGTGTAGGAATCCAACATAATAGGTGTGCCAATTTGGGTCGTGATAAGACTAAGACCAACCTCCGAATAAGCAACAATCGGCACATGATGAAGCTTAACCCAAACAGGTGCTTTCTTGATCTCTGCCTTTTTCAAATCAGTGGTAGGGGACCAAATATTCAGGATCAAAGGAACTGTCCTAATCAACCACGGGCCATTTCCAAGAACTCCTTCCATTCCTTCCTTCGTATTGAATTGGAAAAGGAAGAAATCCTCATGCAATTGAACGCGTATCAAACCAAACCTTGCCCACGTATTTTTAACATAGTTTTCCACCAGTGGGAAAGCTAAACGCTTACCAACAAACTGCCCGTACAACGTGTGCACAAATCGGGATTCAACCTCCTCAACAGCAGCATACGGAAGTGCAACTCGTGCACCTTCAACATGCTCATCACACCGTAATTCTGAGATCTTCACCAACTTAGGATTCGATTGTTTCAGACCGCCCTTGTTTTGAAGTATTGAGGCAAACGAATCCACCTGTGTAACATTTGCATTTACATGCTGCTTAACACAACCCTGATTCAGCGAACCCCTCACCTTTTCCGCATTAACAACATCACCATCTTCAGCAGTAGGTGTCTCATCAACATGTACCTCATCCCTCAGCAATCCTTTCTCCGTCTGCGCATCAGCAACATTGATTGACGTTGTAGGATGAACATTGGCATCCTCCACTCGTTGATGAATCCCATGATCAGCTTGAATTTGTACCAGGTCGCCACCATCTGATTTAGGGTATGCAACACCCCTCGAACCATCATTAATTGGATTCGCTATTCCAGCACCACCATATGCCGAAACCCTAACAGCCGTAGACTCTGCCATGGTCTCCCTCAAACGTTGCATTCGTACAGATAACGCATTAACATCAATGTGTGAATGCCCTTTAATACCATCAGTTTCCCTATTATCCATGAAAAAGAAAAAACAAACCCTAATACTGCAAAACCCTAAAAAGAAAACAGTGCCGTCACACCCAATCACCCTAGAACACCTCCATAACACGAACAACCAACATAAAAAATCAGATCGTAATCAAGAAACCACGATAGGAATTAAGAGCGCAAAAACTCAACAGCCGTACAAACCCTAGAAAACCCTAATTCGTTTTGACCTAATTCGTCCTCCAATCACACAATCATAATCGTGAAAGCAACAGAATTCAATGAATTAGTTACTCAACAATCACGTTATATGATAAGAAAAGTAAAATCAGAATCAAAGAACAAAAAAGATAATCTTAGGCAGCGGCGGCTAGAGAGAAAATTTCCACCATTTTTTTTGAATGAAGAGGAGGTAGAACCAATGGAGTGGTTAGTACCATGGGTGGATGAAGTCTTGCATGGTGCAAGAGGTGGAGAAGGTGATGAAGAAATGAGGATAGGAGCATTCTCATTCTTAGGTGTGTGGAAAGGTGAGGAGTTAGGCTTACCTACCTTAACCCTTATTTTGAGTGTTTTCCTTGGGGTGGAGGTCTTGGAAGTGTTTGAGGTTTTGGTACACACCATGGTTGATTAGGGTAGTTTAAGGTTTAGGGAAGTATGTTTGATGTGTGAAGAACATGGAAAACAAGGTGGGTTTAAATGGGTGAGGGGATGATCCAAACTAGTAATGGGTTAAAATCATTTTAGGTGAATAATGAATTTAGGTAACCTAGTTTAGGAAATGTGCAGTTTATTACTGAAAATCATGCAAGGTTTACACAAAATTAAGAAAACAGTGTAAAGCAAAGATGTTGTCGTGCACAGTGACCGGCGGTTCCTTATCTAGGACCGGCGGTACCTTATCTATAAGGAACCGCGGGTCGATATGGAACCGCGACCAGAAGGTTTTCAAAAATTTCCCTTCCTAGTTTTTGATAAACCCAGATTTTTCCCAAAAGTTTCACAAGCCAAAGTTAACTACAGATCATAATATAATAAGCTAACTATCATAAGGCATTCACAAAGCTATGTGAAACACAAACATCATTGCGTAAGCAACAGTTAGGATCAAAGAAAATAATAATCCAAGCAAAAGTTTATACATAACCAAATGAAGAGAAGAAAGACATGAAATCATCCTGGATGAGTGTTGCAAGTAATCATGAGCAAAATATCTAATTCCTTGATTCACTTCTGAGGCGTTCTCGAAGAAGATGATTGAGATAAAATTGATAATCGGAATCAATTTCATGGAATGAAGAAGTTGAGATAGAAGAAGTCATGAAGTTGAAGAAATTGGAAGGAGGATTGCTAAACGACTCTTCTTGAGAGGTGTTTTCGACTTGACTCGAGTTCACATTGATCTCGGGTGAAATGTTCCCTTGAATGGGAGACATGAACGATCAACGGAGTGATAAGGTGACGAGAGAAGAGATGGAAAGTCAATGAGGACTCTTCTAAGAAGACGAGAGAGAAGCATTCCGTAGGGAAGACTTGACTCAGACTCAAGAAGAACAGATCTAATTCTTCTAGCTATGAAAAATGCGAGATTGTAAGGAGTTGTTGTAGCAACACAATACAACATATGTGCAAGACAAGCGGGTATTAAGTCCCGATTCCCATCTAGACACATTGCATTTTCCCTAATGATTTCGGCCCAAGGAATCATGAAATCATTAAGATCGCTAGTAAGTAATTCCCAAAGGGAGAGATTTCGAACAAATCTTTGAGATTTACCAAGAATAGGATGTTCACGAGGTTTAGAGATGACATGAATGATGTCCGAAGATGATGGAAGCAAAGTTACATAATGAGCATCAAATAGGGGCCGATTCTAAAGAGTTAATACTCCAAGCATCGGTGAATCGACATTGACCATTAGATGGAACTCCAAGAATATCACCAAATTCTTTAAGAGTGTAAATAATGATTTTCCCCATAATGGAAAATCGTATAGACAAACCATTATTGATGCTTATCAATGTGAATGAGCTAAAGAACTCCATAAGAAACGAAGGAAATATTGGCACATCAATATC
This sequence comes from Glebionis coronaria, assembly GCA_025667525.1. Classification (NCBI taxonomy): domain Eukaryota; kingdom Viridiplantae; phylum Streptophyta; class Magnoliopsida; order Asterales; family Asteraceae; genus Glebionis; species Glebionis coronaria. Next base: position 342,364,579 of record CM046877.1, read on the forward strand.
AAGAAGACAATCAAACCCAATTGACTTAAACATGGCACGAATAAACTCATTTGCAAAAAAGGAACAAACGATGCGTCCTTCATGAAAACAACGATGTTCAAGAGACTTAGACGAGTTTTTGTGAGAGTGAATCAAATGAGGGTAAGAGGGCATGTATGCTCGTGTTCGTTCGTGATCTTTTTGATATCTTGAAGACATGACAAGTACCTAAACACGAAAAACAATCTTTCCAATCACTCATATGAGAATCAAAAGGAAAACAAAAAATGAAAATGTGTTATATCAATTTCTTGACAAACATAGGATTGAATCCATATCATTTTCATGTTCACAATGTGTCTATTCCATCATTAACCAAGAACACATGATCTATGTTAGATCAACAATGGGTTAGAACATTGGTTTTTCAAAACAAGGTTTTTAGGTAAGTATTAACAATGTCATTACCTACTTGTTCATGGGTTCATCTCAAATCCATCATTCAACCAAAATCATTTAGCCTAAATTCGGATTTGTTCTACAAGTGGGTTTTAGTGAAATCTTAATGAATATCAACCTAAGGAATCATAGTAAGATTACCATGTCAACCCACATTCCTATTAAGGTTTTAATTTAATTTCAATTTTAAAAATCCCCAATTATGAAAGGATGAACCCTAGAACAAAATAGATGAAATTGAAAGAAAATACTTACAGTTAATTGATGTTAGATGAAGGATGAGTGAAACCCACAACTTGGAATCAATTAATTTGAGTGATTGAAGGTTTTGGAAGCTTCAACAATGGTGGAAAAGGTAAAACCCGTCGGTTGTGTGTTTTTGGGAGAGAGAGAGTTTGGTTTGAAAAAGAATAAAAAACTCAAACTGGCGCTCTGAAAAAAGTTACTGCCCGCGGTACCTTATCGATAAGGAACCGCGGGTTTGAGCCGCGGAGATAAGGAACCGCCTACAGAGGCAGGTTTTTATCTCTGAAAAACGCCAAATTTTGAAAATCCAGTTTTTCTAAAATACTTAAAAATAAATCATGAGCCTTTTAGAATATCATTGGATCATCATAACACTAAGCAATATGCCTTAATGAAGGATTACGAGTTAAATCAACATCTAAAAGAATGGAAACGGACAAACGACTACTCGTAGCAAAACGACTAAGTGGAGAGAAGTCAAGAGAAGTGAATCAAGACTAGGATCAATGCTCAAGGGATTAATGACAATCTTCAAATAGTTGTAACGAAGAGCTTGTGTCATATATAGTGGTTTAAGACGTGCCTTTCCGGCGAAACGATAAACGGCTTTGGTAATGAATAAGCACAAAGCAATTATTCAAGTATAGACTAAGATCACTTTCAATAATAGTCTTAGTCTAAACTAAAATATGAGCAAGGTATTAATTCACTTTCTCTCCCACAAAGGGCTTACTAACCGTATGGGTGCAAACCATGGAAATCATGCTTGATACTTTAAGCTTCTACTAACTCACTCTACATCACCATAGTGAGTCAAGTATCCAAGCAATGAAGGTTTGAGAGGATAAAAGAAAAGAACCACAAACCACAAATAAATGTCAAGGCAAGGATGCCGATAACAAGCACATAGTCAAGTAATGATCAAAAGAATGATCAAAGGGCGTGTGGAAGAACGAAAGCGTACCTTGGCCACAAAGAGAAATCCATGAAGGAATAAGTGCTATGCCCAATCAATGACTATGATGAGTACTAAGTCTTCAAGGACTAGTATCATTCCCAATCATCTTGGTATCATCCTTCAAAGATGTTAAAGATCAATGAAGATGATTCTTCTAAAAGTGCAAGCAACTCAATCCATAACCAATTAATTGATTGATCTTCATGAGTACCTACACAAAGCAAGATGCAAACTAGTAGATACATTTCAAGAGTATATCTAAAATGCATAAAGGCTACTAATCTTAAGTGGGATGCAATATTATCAATTAAAAGACCTATTTTCAAAGAAAACATAGTTTTGACCAAAGAGAAACTTTAGTACAACTAGACCTTCTAATTTGAAGAGACAATGGATCGATCCAAGTTTCAAAGTACAATATACTTCAAAGATCTTGAGTGACCATTGCTCTGATACCAATTGTAGAAACTAGAAGGGGGGGTTTAATAGTTTCTCTTCGATTGGTGACCATATTAAAATTACTTTCAGTTTGGTTTGTATCAAAACTATCTTTTACTTTATGCTAAGTTGCATAATGATTAGGTTCAATTGAAATGCACTAGCAAAGATAATAAGCAAGTATAATGATAATGAAATAAGTAAAGAGTAAGGAAGGAGACAACCTAGTGGGAAGACACCAAGATTTATAGTGGTTCGACAACGAGGCTCTATCCTCGTTTCTACTCCACTCCTCGAGTACACCTACTCGAGATTTCCACTATATCCACAAGCTCCCTTCTCGGCGGAGAAAACCTTACATCGTTGCTTACATTATTTTCCGACACTAAGCTAAATGTCGAGACCTAATCTTTAGCTAGGACCAATCTACACGACGTTGCCTACTTCACAATTTAACGACACAAGGCTAGATGTCGGGTTCTAATCTTAAGGTAGAACCAATTTTCACGACGTTGCCTACTTCACCATTTTACGACACAAGGCTAGATGTCGAGTTCTAATCGAAAGCTAGAACCAATCTTCACGACTCTTCACTTTGAAGCTAAGTGAGAACTTCACACAACACAACTACTAATCACTTTAAAGTTTAGTGAGAACTCACAAGACACAACCACATCACTTTATAGATTAGTGAGAACTCCTAATCAAATCTATTACAACTCAACTAGACTTGTCCAAGTACACACATGTAGCTTGGATTTACACAACACAAATCCAAGCAAACACATATGCAATGGATGTACACAACAAATCCAAGTATCCACAAATAACTTGGATGAACACAACTAGTCCAAGTATTCATAAATACATTGGATTGACCTAAAACAAAAAAGGGTATCATGATGAATATGACTAGCTCATAGATTCATCTTTATCACTACACTAGTGAGTGAGTGATCTTCTCATTGGACATGGTAAAGGAGGGGATCAAGAGGATAATCATATGTAAACATCCTTAACAATTTAAGTGATCATTTACTAATGATTATGCTATAGAAAATAGAAAGAGGGCTGAGAAAAACGTCCAAGAGGCTTGCTGGAAAATGAGATTTGACCCACTATTTAAAGGAGACAAAGTTACAACGGATCTATAACGGCTACTGTACGCGGTACCTTATATCACCCCGCGGTACCATATCGCTAAGGTACCGCGTAGGTACTTAAGGTACCGCCACTAGACTCCGCTCCGTTTTTTGTCTTTTAGTGGGGTGGGAATATCTGAGGTATTTGAACCCTTCAAAGGATATTCTAACAGCATTTGGAATATGCCATTTTCAAATTTTCATCTTCCATTTTAATAAAACATTTTCTAAAAAGGAAAGTTTATTAAAAAGTCTTTTGTCTTATTAACAAAAGTGAGTTTTAAGGATAATCATTTTGATGATCACTAAGTATGATTAAGAAAGGTTAGTGATATGATTATTACCTTGATGATAGTGTTAGTTAAATAATTCATTTTGTGTTTTACACTAAATGTGTTGTATGGTTTGTTGTGATCAAAACTAAGAAAGATTAGTTAACACTAATAATGTTTTTAGGCATCACTTGCATTAACACAATAGACTATTTTACACGCTGGATAGAAGCCAAGGCGGTTAATTCCATTACGGGAAAACAGGTCACAAATTTTGTTTGGGAAAATATTGTGTGCCACTTTGGTTTGCCAGGGGAGATCATCTCGGATAACGGGAAGCAGTTCGCGGATAATCCATTCAAGGAGTGGTGCACAACATTGAACATCACACGGCGGTTCGCATCAGTTAAGCACCCGCAAACTTATGGGCTCGTGGAATGGGCCAATAGAAGCCTAGGTGAAGGCATCAAAGCACGCTTAGATGAACAAAGTGCCAAGTGGGTAGATGAGCTGCCGCATGTTCTATGGGCACATAGGACAATGATCAAAACAGCTAATGGGGACACTCCATTCGCGCTGGCCTATGGAACCGAGGCTGTTATCCCAGCAGAACTTGGGATGCCAACCATCCGCACGACGGAGGTTAATGTCGTCACGAATGATGAGGAACTCCGGATCAATTTGGACTTATTAGAGAAGAAAAGAGAGTTTGCAGCCATCAATGAGGTCAAGTCTAAGGCACGTATGAAAGCCTATTACGATTCCAAAGTCAAGGGTGTTTCCTTCCGACCGGGGGATTTTGTTTATCGTGCTAACGAGGAAAGTCGCGCGGAGAACACAGGGAAGCTGGGTCCAACGTGGGAAGGGCCGTATGAGGTCACGGAAGCTTTGGGACTAGGTGCTTACAAGTTGCGTGATATGGATGGCCGTGACTTAGATCGTACATGGAATATTTGCAATCTTTAAAGATGCTACCTCTGAAAGGGCTACGGCCAACGCATGGACACTTCACTGTGGTCAATCTTCATGAAGATCTATGTATTTTTTGTTTTCATGCTTTCTAGGTTCTATTTGTCTTAGGATTTTAATTCTGTCAAAAAATCGTAAACATTCTAATAAACTGTCGTGGTGCCTAGCTAGCTCCACGGCCTGTTCTTGTGCAAATTATTGTCTCATGTCTTAGATTTATTTGTTATTCCAATAATATGCTATTCTTTATTCATATGCATTCATTCAAACCGTACATGTACTATTCACTCCCAGGCGGGGTAAGAGGATTACGTGAAACTAATAATTCAACTTGTCGCATAAGAGGGATGCAACCCCAGTGGCACGAATCATGTATCCTTACTAGACACCTTATTTACAAGACGTTGTAATAAGTTTCCGCATGCCGTACTTACATAGTACTGGACATGATAAAGACACACGCTACACGTCTAGTAAAATATAGACTTAGTTTTATTCTTGATAAGCCATGACATGTCATGCAACATAGATACACGATATCTAAAGAAAATAAACAAGTTTCAAATTTAATAAACAAAATTGCCGTGATCATCACGGACTTCAATATCATATGCTAACCAATATTATGAGTTCCAGCCGTGTACATGCACGGACGAATAAGTACAAGATACAAATGTTTACAAGTTAAATTACAAAGGAGGCAGAAACTCTCCTATTTCTCTTTTCCCTTCCGCAATCAGGGCACGAAGGGCCTCGCCACACACATCTTTCCCACTTTGCGCCCTAGCCAGATTGGTATCCAACGCCTCGGCCAATAGCTTCTCACCTTTCATAACCTTCAAGCTAGCATCATAGGTTGGCAGGGTTAGTTGGATTGGGTCTGTGGTGAGCTTGGCCATGACCGCCTCGTTTGAAGCATCCTTTAATGATTCAAGATCATCTAGGAAGGGGTGCTGAATTTCCCCAAGGGCGGCCATGGAGGCGGTCATGTTGTCCTCTGCTTCAGGATTATGGTAGGCGTGCTGGGAGATGTCTTCTTTGTTGCTTATCAATTCCGCAGCCTTGATCAAACCTTCGTACCTACCACGGTCAATGCTGTCTGATACAACATCCTCAAAGGCATGCACAAAATGAGGAGCCTCCATTACCTTGGTCACGGCAAGGCGCATCCCATGGCCCACCATCCACCTACTACCGGCTATGGCTGTGAGCAGTGGAGGGCACAACACTTCGGCACTGTCTGTCGCCAGCATGTTCAGCTCTTCCTCTGCCACTGTTGCTCGCTCTTCCATGACAGTTTGTGCTTGGCTGAGTTCTTCCTTTAGCATATCACGCTCATGTGACATGATGGAGGCTTGGTCCGTTACGGCTCTGGCGGCGGCTTCGACTGCGAATACCTGTGAATAACCCTTGGGGTTACTACAAGGGAAGATGGGTCTTATGTGAACAATGGTATAAATAAGTAAGGGTGCGTACCTTCTCATTAGATGCCGCTAGGAGGCCTTCTAGTTCAGCAATGCGCTCCTCACGGGCATTGGCATGGTTGGTTTGTTCTGTAATTGTCGATTCCGCCACAACCAAGGCTGTCTGCAAGGAGGATATGGTCTTCTCATGCTTCTCCACCATTTCTTCTCTACGATCGATCCTCCTGTCAACACGGCTCACGTTAGCCAAGGCTTCCTCCAGACGACGCCGTAGGGCCGCACCAACTGTCACCTGGTGTGCCGTGGCCACATCATACTGATCCAGCATCATCCCATGCTCGAGTTCATATAAATCTTGTGCCTGCGCTGGAGGGGTTAGGTGGTCCATGAATTCTTTGAACTCAGACTCCGCCTCTAGTCTTGTTACGCTGGACAAGTTCCATGTCGGGCGGAGGTTGGTGTCGGGACCCTCAGCACGAGGCTCCTCTTCATGAGTCAGGGGAGGAGATGGGGGCCCCATGGATATCATAAAAGAATGTTCTCTCTCCACTTCCTCCTCTTGTGCTGCTACTGACGGGTCCGCCCTGTTATTAAGACAAACACTTATGAGTTTTATTGGGAGATCATATATTATGAAGAATTATCAGTACTTACGTCACGGTAGGATCCACGGCACTAACAGGTGTCTTCTTCCAGACATGGGCATCTACATGCGACAGGGGGTTGCCTTGGGCCATGGTGGTGCTGCTTCCCTCTTGGAACTACAGGTGGTCTTGCCTCAGTTTCTTGGGGGGGGGGGATTGTGTTCCCCCGCCTCAACCTCCACATTCTTCACCACCTTCCTGGTGGTTTTGCGCTTCCTGGATGCTAGCTTTGATGGGTAGGAGGATTCGGCCTCCTGCGCCATTTCATCTTCTCCTCCTTCGTCATCATCAACTACACGGTTGATGGATGGGTCGGTAAGTTCTTCTTCACCTTGGAGAGAGGTGGCATTTTCCAACAGCAGCTCACCACCGTCTTCATTATAGAAATCCAGGGGTGACTTTTGGATCACTGGCTCCTGCTCATTCGACCGCTGCTCGGCTGTTTCTTCCAAAGCGATGGTCATGTTTGCGGTAGAAACTAGTAGTGGGGGCTCGTCCTCTTTCAGGGGTCGGAATCCTTGCGGCACCTTACTTGGATCACCTTGGAGTAGCAAACCAAACAACTTCATCCCTGTGGACATAAACACAATTAAGTGTTAGCAAGTTTACAAGTGTTTATGACGCTCATACGCATATTTAATAAATACCTACGCTGTCTACGCTCGGTCAGAAAGTATGGATATCTATCCTCCCTCCCAAAATAGTTGCGGCTGATTCCTATTAAGCATAGGAAGTGCTCTGGCAGGCCCCTATGGAAATCAGTGCGATGGGTGTTTAATATTTTCACATCCTGGCTTCTATAATCTTTGGATGAGGGTAGGGGGTCGAAGCATACTTTGTACTTCATCACAAATGGGGTGGGAATAACTTGGCGTCTACAAAGAAGTAATGGTCGTACCATTTTATTAGGGAATCTAGGGGCTTCCAATACGATATAGGGGCTGTGGCGGATCGTTTCTTAAACGACAGCCACCCATTTACCATTTGGGGGAGTAAAATACCCTAAATAGATTAACAGAGGGGGTTATTTCGCAAGCGTGGCAAGTAACCTCGAAGTGGTTAACCTTGCATGCCTCTATGCAATGAAGCTGCGTTATGTGGAAATCATAATACAAAAGCACATCTACGAGGAACCTAGATAGGGGGATGCGGTAATTAGCCGAGTCAAATAGGCGCGTTTACACGCCTATTTTCCGCCTAGGAGCGTTCGTGATAGCTTCACCATCACCTGGATAGGTGGGGTGTACGCTCTCCGGAATATAATATTCAGATAGGAAGTCTATATATCTCTCTGCGGACATCACATTGAGGACGTCCGTGATAACGGGATTATCCTTCACCATGATTTATACAAAGGATTAGAAAGGCGTGGTGATCTAACCTGGTGTGGTGAATTTCCGTGGAAAAAGAAGATAAGGAATGAAGGATTGAGCACATGTATGACAATGGCGGAAATGGAGGTATAAACTATTTTTTTACACAGTTACACACACCAACTCTTTTATAGGGTTGCCTCGAGTTACGAGGTGCCATGGATGTTTGACACGTGTAACCCACTATGCCCATCTAACGATAGGGATGTCTGACAATTCTTAAACGACAGAAGGGACCCACGGGTCACTTCTTGACTGTTTTATGTTGCTCAAGGGTGGGCCTGTCTGGTGCACTTTTGCAGACAAAGCGTCCGACTAATGACTGCCATTAATGCATTCATTAATGTTGTCTCGGCCGGCCTTTTTGGGGTGCGGCTATGTTTGAGACAACAACATTTACAAGACATTACTTAGTCTAGAGGTTACGCCTACGGCTGTAACAACTAGACTGGGGGGACATGATGACGTATAGTCCCTATCCGGGTCATGAACCCGGCCCACGGGTACTACCCGTATCCGGCCCATCACGAATATGTTGGATTAATGTTATTTCAGCTTATGGGCTAGAATGAATAGTGGCCGCATAAAATGCATGCGACTGATACAAGGTTTTTACCTAGTAAGAAAGTTCTTTGTCGTATGTCTAATCGAATTGAAAAATGGTTTTAAGTGTGACTCAATTGTTCTTGGTTAAGAAAATATTTGTCGTTGTTGGAAAATAAAATGCAAAGACTTAAAAGTAAAATGACGTTAAATTAAATCTAAGTCTAATTAAAATAAAAGGCAAGTATTTAAAAGCGTGACGGAAATTAAAAGGCAATTAAAGTAAATAACGCAAACTTAAATCTATCTAAGGCAAACTTAAAACGCAACTAAAACTAAAACTTAAACTAAGGCAAGGCTAAAATAAATCTAAGGCAAATAAACATAGAGTGCGACTAAGGAAAAAGGCGGGAAAAATAAAACTTGAACTTAAAATGCAGAAACTTAAAAACTGAAATTAAAGAAACCTGAAAATTAGCTCATCCGGAATAATACCCTTATTCGGAATAAACACTCATCCGGAATGTCACCTTCGTTCGGAATGTTTTTCTTTACTCGGAATATCAACCAAAGTCTTTGATCCGAAATAAATTGCTTACTCGGAATATGTCACCTATCCGGAATAACTTCTCTATTCGGAATAAAACCTTGATGCGGAATATTGCCCTTTATCCGGAATAATATTCCGGATAGAACCCTTGATTCGGAATGTTGCTGTTGATCCGGGATAATCCTTGATCCGGAATAATATTCCGAATGAAACCCTTGATCCGGAATGTCAAGATATTCCGAATAAACTCCTTGATCAGGAATAATAAATTATTCCGGATGAACTTGCTTGATCCGGAATATTCCCTTCGTTCGGAATGTTAGGTTAATCCGGAATATTCCCTTGATCCGGAATAACACCTTGATCCGGAAGATCCTGTTGATCCGGAATACAAGGTTGATCCGAAATGTTTTAATATTCCGAATGAGATGCTTGATCCAGAATAATGAACTATTCTGAATGAGCACAACTGATCCGGAATATCTAATATTCCGGATGAACAACTTTTATACGGAATAATCAGCAAAACTCCTTCACTCAGAATAACCGGCTTGATCCGGAATGTTTCCTGGAAATATACAGTAACAACACAGCGAAGAACAATGATATACAGATATACGGATCTAATCAAAATAACCAAAATCAACCACAAAATCAACCACAAGATTAAATCAAACTATTCAATAAACATATACTAATGATAATCAAACAATCCAAAACAACAAAACTAACAATAAAGATCAAGATAATCAAAACCCACTTTGATCAAAATAAGAACATGAACATGAACATAAACATAAAAATCAAAGATTAAGAAAGGTAGATAGGAGATCAAACAATAAAGATAAAGATAAAGATTAACAAGAATTAAAAGAACACTTACTTGAAATTAAATGGTAATTAAGGTGCAAGAAAAGGTAATTAAATGGACATGAAAAGTATATGACAAGGTAAGTAAAATGGAAGAACTAATTGTCACTATTAGCCAACAAAATGAAAAGATTAATCCTAATGACTATATATAGGGGAGGATTAAGGAGTGCTTAGGAAGCTTCCTCCCCTCCTTCATTTCTTCTTAATTGCATCATTAGGTCCTTCTCTTCTTAATCTTTTGTTAATTGCACCATTAGTGCTTAAGCCTTTTAATCTTCTTAAATCTTGGACTTTAATGACTTTTGGCTTGGGATTTCTTTGAACTCGTCTTTTAATTCTTTAATAAATTAGACTTGAGTTCTTCGGCTTTAAGTAAACTTTCGTCTTTTGACTTTTTCTTCGATAAATCTTTAGAATTGGTCTTGGACTTTCGTTCTTTTTGCACTCTTGACTTCTTGACTGCGTCTTTCATCTTTTTCTTCAATAAAAGCCTGTGGATGCCCGTGTGTTCTCCACTTTTCACCTTTTCGTCCTAAATCACAATAAAAACATAAACCACGCATAATTCCGACATAAATGACATAAAATACACGTTTTGGTCCGGTTATTATTGTAATTAAGTGGTAAAAAGGATGGGTGTTTACACACCTATCAAATCCCCTACACTTGACCATTGCAGTGTCCTCATGCAATGCATTAGTTACAAAGCATGTTTACATTTTTCATCAAAATCAATTCACCTTGGCCTTTATTAAAGAGATAGAAAACTATAAGCATTCAATGTAAAGAATAGCAAAAACATACCTTGGGTTTTGGAAATGTCATGAATAATCATCATCCTCAAGTTTTCACGTTCTCCAAACTAAGCTTAAAAACGAGATCATTGTTATTATAAGTTAGCAAACTAACACGAACTCATGTGGGCCAATTATTCACTTAGACTCCCTTATTCCTAGGGGTATCTCTTATATTTTATTGTTGTCTTGAATGATCACGAGGATGCATTGTTGACTTAATTCGATAGTTATTTAGTCCGAAAATAAAGTGAACGATTTAATCAATAGTTAGCTAAAGGACAAAATCTTTTAAAACTGCTTCTCGGTACCTCATAAAGTTCATATCTTGGCATAACTCGCTTCGCGATTTGAGACCTTTCTCGGACCGATATTTGGCAGCGACTTCATACTTCAAACCTTGAGAGACGTTCATGAAATAATGGTCTTCTCTTCATATAGTAATTTCTTCACTTGATGTTTGAGAGATTCATACTTGGACCACGACTTCTTCATTTTTCTCCAATCTTTATTTTGGACTTTGATATACAACGATCCGCCTCCATTTTGACTTGGATCTACTTATCCTCATACCTTGCTAGGGTCTTTTCGGATACACTTCTCCATGACTTTTGGGTAGTTTTTGCTTTTCGTCGTGTGTCTCGATCCTTCATATTGATTTTTGATAAATGATTCTTCACATCACTTGGGATCTTTAGTAACAAAATGTAGCCCTCATGCCTTGTTAGGGCCTTTTCGGACTCGCCAATCTTCGCATACCGCTTCAATAAGTTATGCCTTGGCTATGAACTCTAATCCATACCGAGCAACTTTTAAACGACCTTGGGTTAGAAGCTAAGTAACTTTTCAAATCGTACAACCTTTTTTATTGCAGATAAATTTATTAGTAGGCGATGGGAGAATAGGCTTATAATTAACTCACATAAATTCCCGAAAGAATACCAAACTTATAATTGGCTCTATCATCTCTCGTTCTCCATAGTTTAAAATCTCAAGGAATGAGACTCGTGGATGCTTAGCCTATTAAATCAAAGTTTTGGGTTTTCGAGTCGCCTATAGGATCTTGCAAATTCTTAGACTTTTTCAAGTTTAGAAATCACATTTTAAAGTTCCCTTGATAAACGACTCTCTAGGATCAATTATAGGAACTTGCGAAAAGTTCTTGTTCTTAACCCGTGAGAGTTAAGACTTTCGCGTTTTATAGCTCCCTATATAAAAGCCTAGCAAAACTTGACTTAAACACGTTAAGGATACTAGCTAGAGTAACTTAGATAAGTAAACTCGGGTTGAGTCAAAAGATTCACAACGTTTGAAAATTTAAACCACTTCATTAAACATTTATTCTAGCAAAGAAGGAAAATAGCTATACAAAAGTAAAAACTAATAGGCCAAAATAGATCAAATATTTTGAAAAATATCGAAAAATTGATTTTCCGGTTAAAATGAGGACAAATACAAGGAAAAGGCCACTTAACTTTGATAGAAGTCCCCCCTACACTTAATATAAACATTGTCCTCAATGTTTAAGCATGTGGGAGTAAACTCCCCTACACTTAGGACATTGTGCACTTTGTTTAAATCTCGCTAAGGAAGGGACAACTAAAGAGATTCCTATTTTAATATAGAGAAATATAAAATATAATTTTCCCTTCTTTTCATAAAAAATCCCTAAAAACATCAATGGCTGCCAAAAAAAATCCCTTCTTCTCATAACCTAATTTTCTTTTTCCTTTAATCCGAATACCTTATAATGATGCTGTTTTCTCAAATAATCACTGATTAATCTTGAGTTAACTAAGTTTTTATTTGGTTGATTGATTTTAGGGTAAACTAAATTGGTTTTTATTTTACTTTTTGTGTCATCATTGTTTTTTTTGCGATTGTTTTATTCGTTGGTGGTTAATTGTCAATTTGGTCATGCCTTGATAACGTGTCTACTGGACAATTCTGTTAATTTTGTGGGTTATCGCAAGTTAGGGTTGGTATACGTCGGCTGACATTACTAATTTTGTGGGTTATCGCAATTCTGTTATTTTTGTCGGCTGACTTAGGTATAATTAATGGTCGGCTGACATCAATATTAAATTGTGTGTCGGCAATCATTGTTTTAGGATTGGTCATTGCAAGTTAGGGTTGGCTTCCTTTGATTGGTGGGTCCGGTTGTTTGTCGGCTGACCTTTCTTCTTGGCGGCTGACTTTAAGTCTTGGCGGCTGACATTCTTAAGTGGTGCAATTAAGTTCTTGGCGGCTGACATTATTGGTATGACATTAATTTAAGGTTGCAATTAATTTAGTGTCGCTATTAATTTCCTAGGTTTCTTTGAATCTGGGTTTTGGTTATCGTTTGTTTTTACGATAAAAAAAATAGTTACTGTTTGTTTAGGGTTTATTTTTCGTGGTTAGGGCTGTGTTTGATTGAACATGGATTCGAGCAATGAAAGTGATAAGCCATTGTTCACAGGTTGGAATGATAGGGATATGGTGTCTAATCTTAAGGTTTTAGTAACGTTAGAGGAGATATCTAATTTGTTTTCTATTCCTTTGAATACTGTGCGTGACATTGAAGTGTTTGCAAATGGTGTTAAGGCAAACAAATTTCCTAAATGGTCTACCTTACCTAAGGAGACCACTATGCTTTATTATGAAGTTTTGTGTGATATGAATCTTACTAGCAAAACGTCTTCACTCAGTTCAGGTGGTTCGAGTGTGCACTCAGCACAAATGGCTAAGGAAACAGATGACTCTATTCCAAATGTTTCCTCTTCTTGTGATGTATCTTTGGACCTTGCAGCTAAGGCTGCAACAATTAATGGTATGCAACCGTGTAATCTACATGAGGTTTTGAAATTATTTGGTGTAACGATTTGCACGGTTGGTGATGCGGGTGAATTTATGCATGAATTAAGAATGAAGAAACATCCTTTGTGGGGATTGATCTCACATGACCGTGCTAAAGAAATTCTGGAATTACTTTGCAAATTTGAAGCTGATATGGTTACGTCTACTAATGGAGGTATTAATGCAGTCTCTTCTTCGTTTAATTCTGATAATGTCTGTGAAGGGGTTAATATTTCTATTCCTCGGAAGGTTGTTGAAAAAGTAAATACTCGCTACCAAAACACTTTATATGGTTACTTTCTTGGTAAAAGGATTGCATTTCCTGTGGTTGAGTATTTTGCTAAGAATAATTGGGCAAAACATGGTCTTAAGCGTATCATGATGAATGAGAAAGGTTTTTTCTTTTTTCAATTTGGGTCTAGTGAGGGTCTTAATGCGGTTCTGGAAGGTGGTCCGTGGATGGTTCGTAATTTACCAATTTTTCTTAAGAAATGGATTATGAAAACGAATCTTCTAAAGGAGGAACTAACTCGTATTCCGGTATGGGTCAAGTTTCATGATGTCCCGCTACAGGTATTTGAAGAGGAAGGTATTAGTTTAATTGCTTCGTTTCTTGGTAAGCTTATTATGATAGATAATTATACTGATAATATGTGCAAAGAGTCTTGGGGTCGGTGTAGTTTTGCTCGTTGTCTTATTGAGATGAACGCTGATTCGGAGTTTATAGATAACGTTACTATTGGTGTCCCTGATCTTGAAGGCTCTGGTTGTACTAAGGAATTAATTCGTGTTGAATACGAATGGAAACCGCCTAGATGTCATACTTGTAATATTTTTGGTCATTCCTTTGATTCTTGTCCGAAAAATGTTAAACCTACAATGGTTGAAAATGTGACAACTCATGTTGATAATGATGGATTCCAACAAGTGCTAAGTAAGAGGAAGAAGTACAGAGGTAATTTAGGGAATCAAGTTCCGAGAGGTGTTCCATTGAGTAAGGGTTCCCAAATAGGAAAGACAGTTGTTTTTCGTCCAAAATCTCGCTTGGATACTACAAGTACGAGTGGTGATAATAGTAGAAAGTTGAATACTAAATCTGGTCAGTTGCAGCAGACTAGTAATCCTAATGGTCCGAACAAGGGTAAAGCTCAAATGAGCAGTGTTTATACATCTAATAAATTTTCATCTTTGTCCATGCCTGGTATTGATGAAGGGGTTCAACTAAGCGAGGAAGATAATGAGGAGGGAGTCGAGGTTGTCTTTGATGAATCGGTGAATCTTCTCAACACTAATTTTCGGGCAAGCACTCCTACTGGCTGATCCCATGTTGATATTTTATTATGTTTCTCGTAACTTTATGTTATCATCTTGGTTCTTGTCTAGTTTATTTATTTCCAGTATTCTAGACTAGTTAATGTTTATGGCCTGTCATAAACATTTTGTTTAACAAGCTGCCTGTAGCTTGCGGTTAATGTGGCATTTTAGCCACATTCCTTGTACTTCAACGCTTTTTTTGGTTCTATTTACCGGGGTCATTGTTACCCTTTTACCAAAAAAAGAGAAATATAAAATAGTGAATCGAAAAGAGTTTAGGATAGAACCGGGAAGAAGTGAAAACAGAATCACGGGTCGTCAAGAATCATCAAGAGTGGATCATTGAGCGCTCGAATCCCTGATTAGTAGAAGAGAGGAAATAGCAAACACCAATGGGTCTCCCCTACACTTAGGATAAAGAAAGCTAAAAGATAGATGCATGGGTTGCCTCCCAAGAAGCGCTTGGTTTTTGATTACCGAGTCGTGAGCCTGACTCGACCTTGATCAGCATAGGAAGAAGCATGAAACATATCCACCGGGATCAAAGACATAGTTTTCGTCCATCAAATAGCACAAGCTTAAGGCGAACAAGGCAAGCCAAAGAAGAATATGCAAGGTTCCCTTAAGCAGCGATGGAGCACGGTGGAAGCAAGGATGAAGTGGTGCAAGCACATTTCCATAAGTTCCAAAGATAGTTCCTTTTATTTCATCAGGTGGATACTGAGATGGCTGTAGAATATCGATACCGGGGTCGAACACCTTTTCCTTTAAGGGAAAATAGCACTCAGGCTCAGCAGAATTTGAAGATGATCCGCGAAAAAGATGCACAACCTCGTCCTCAGAAGGTGGACAAAGAGGTGTTAAATCATATGTGCTGCGGATGGTGGTGTCAACCGGTTGCTTCTCCTTTGAAAGAATTTTCTTCAAATCCAAAGTAGGATCAAGACGATAATCTTCAAAGTCCAAAGGAGGAGCATCACTCTCATGAGGGAAGTAAGTATTGAGAAATGTAGAGAAGTCTTCCTCAAAAGAGTAATCATCCAAAGTAGGATCAAGTGATGGCGGAGGATCATCATCATGTGAAGAATCACTCGAAAGAGTATCGGCCTCATCAAAATCATCATATGTGGGCAGGTCGGGATACTCGGAAGTAAAATCATCAAAATCATCTGAATCTGAGCTAGAATCATCATCATAAGCATCAAAGATCGGTGGAGAATCATAAATGGGAGAAGGTTCCAAATTGGATAGAGAATCATCCACATCATCTTCAAAAAGTGGATTATCAATGCAAGACTCGAATAGAGGATTCTTGTAGACGATAAAATCATCAAGTACATTAATCATATTCACTGATTCTCTTCAATAGGATTTGCTTGTAAGCTTCCCCATTTTAAAAACTTGTGCATCATCCCCGACTCTTAAGATTAACTCACCTTCGGCAACATCAACTAGAGCTCGTCCGGTTCTCAAGAATGGCCGACCAAGTATTAAAGGAATACGAGGGTCCATTTCATAATCAACAACGACAAAATCGACCGGGAAAGTAAATGTGCCAACTTTGATGAACACATCTTCGGCAATACCAAAGGGGTAAGCGAGAGTGCGATTTGCAAGTTCAAGAGTCATCTTTGTTGGAGTAAGGTCAGGCAATGATAGTGTTTTCCAAACACTCAAAGGCATAAGATTAATACTGGCCCCGAGATCAGCTAGGGCAGTAAACTCTTCGGTTTTGTTAAAGATGCAAGGCAACACAAAACGACCGGGATCTCCAAGCTTTTCCGGAAGTTCTTTAAGAATAACTGCAGAGCAGTTTTCATTTAAGCGTGTGTTGGCGAGTTCAATCAACTTCTCCTTCTTGTTAAGCAATTCCTTGAATGCTTTAATAAATTTTGGCATGTGGACAAGTGCTTCGACCAGGCTAATGTTGAAATTTAGTTGAGAGATCATCTTCATAAAAGTTGACATTTGAGAGTCATCCTTGGTGAGCATTGTGGTCTCGCCTAGCCGAGAAGGATATGGGATATTGGGTTTGGTTGGTGAAGGTGTAGGTGTAGCAGGTAAAGGGTGAGATGTTGAAGGGTTCTTCTTGGGAACATCGTCATGACGAGGCGGAGACGGTAATGGTGCACTAATACTAGGTGTAGGAGGAGTAGGGATAAATGGTGGTGGAGGAGGTGTAGATGATGGAGGTGGGATAGGTGGTCCTACGATGGTAACTCCACTACGGGTAGTAATAGCAATCACATTTGCTCGCGGATTGGTGACGGTGTTTGAAGGTAGAGAACTCGAAGTAGAAGGTTGAGTTGTGGGCAAGAAACTAGCCAGCATATTCTTAATATCATTCGTTTGAGTGCTGAAGGAGGATTGAATATTATCTCGAAGCTCGGATCTAATGTCATTTCCTTGCTTGGTGATATCTCCTTTCAGATTGATGATTTAGCTCTGCAGGTTCTTGATTTGCTCACCTTGGGTTGTCATCAAAGCTTCAACATCGGGGTTAATGGGTGGGGTTTGTTGGGCGGGTGGGTGATAAGGATTAGAAGCTCTAGGTGGGATTGGTTGCTTCTATTGTAGTTGTTGGTGGGGTTTTGGTTTTGAGGAGAAAAACCGGGTGAAAGGTAGTTGTTGGATCGGTAACTCAACAAATTTCTATCCCCTTGAGGTCGAGCTTGGTAATTTTCCGGTGAATAATTACCATAAGCTGCATACACATTTTCCGGATTTCCTTGTGTAGAAGGACAATCGGTGTATGAGTGAGGACCGCCGCATGTTTTACAAGAAGGTGCAACCGCTTTAACTTGTTGTTGTTGGTTTGAAGCGAGAAGTAAGATACTTTTGTTCATTTCAGTCATCATGCGGGTGAATTCGGTCATATCGGGGTTTGCTGAAGTAGAATAAACATTGACTCTCGGGTTGTTCCTTGAAGAAGTGGAGGAATCCCAGTTTTTGTGGTGAGTAGTCATGTTCTCAATAAGCTCTCTACACTCCTCGGGTCTCCTTTTCATAAATGTGCCACCGGCGGCTGCATTAATCGTATCACGATCTCGAAAAGTCAAACCGTTGTAGAAAGTGTCAATCAATGTGACTGGAAGCATGTTGTGGTTTGGACAACGATCAATCAAGACATTATATCTTTCCCAAGCATCAAAAAGAGATTCATCGGGTTCTTGCATGAAACCGCTGATTTGATTGCGAAGGCTTGTGACCATGGATGGTGGAAAGTAGCGCGACAAAAAGCGTTGAGTCATGTCATCCCAAGTATGAATGGAATTCTTTGGAAGACGATCAAACCATTTCTCGGCGTGGTGTGATAAAGTATGTGGGAAGAGTTGAAGGCGAAGAACATCCATTGTGGCACCGGGCAACTTCATGCTTTGGGTGATTGTAATGAATTTGTCGAGGTGTTTGTTGGCATCATCATCAGGCATTCCTCGGAATGGATTAGTTTGCACTTGCTGGATCATGTGGTGCTTCAACGAAAACTCCGGAGCCGTGATTTGCATCGGCGCAATCGGTCCTCCTCGTCCAAACATGGTAGGTTGACAAAGCTCCTCCATTGTCCGAAGATCGGGCTGTGGAAGAACATTGTTGTTATTGTTGAGGTGCGGTGGATTATTGTTGTTGTTCACACCTGACATACTTAAATCTTCTCGAGTCTCGGGCTCTTGATAATTAAAAGATCTAGTACGCATACACCTACAAAGGCAAAAGAAAACAATACCAAACACAAAGACAATATATATACACAATAAAAATAAAATCTTTTTGGATTTTTGAAAATTTTAATTTTTATGGATTTTTATAACAATTTTTAATTTTATTATTTTTTTTTGAATTTTTTTTTTGAATTTTTTAAGCAAGAAAAATAACGCTCACAAGTGAACGGATCCCAAAACGCAACGGGTCTCTCACAGAAAACCGTTAATCTTTACGAAAAGAGCCGGCAGCGGCGCCATTTGATACAAGGTTTTTACCTAGTAAGAAAGTTCTTTGTCGTATGTCTAATCGAATTGAAAAATGGTTTTAAGTGTGACTCAATTGTTCTTGGTTAAGAAAAATATTTGTCGTTGTTGGAAAATAAAATGCAAAGACTTAAAAGTAAAATGACGTTAAAAGCTGGTTCTATTCTTAAGCGTGGATTTCTTAATAACAAGTCTTTGGCTCTTGATTCTAGTCAACCGGGTACGAGCAGCAAAAACTCTTTTGGTGTTTTGAGTGGTTTAATGGATGATGGGACTGATTGGGAGGATGGCTTTGGTCATTCTAATGATGTGCTTAATGCGGATAGTGAGACTGATGAAGACATTGTGATTGATGATCGCCATGGAACTCGTCAGCCGGATACTCGCACTTCTCATTAATCATTATGTTTGTTTTTTCATTGTTTATGTTCCTTTAGGTGGTTCTTTCCTATAGGAGTCATTAGTTTTGTAATGTAATTATCATATGGCATGTCATATGATATAGTGGTTGTTCAAGCTGTGTGCTTGAGGTTAATGTAGCATTGCAGCTACATTCCATTGTACTTCAACGCTTTTTGGGAATATATTTTACCGGGATTGGAGTCCCTTTACCCAAAAAAAAAAAAAAAAAAATAAAAGGCAACTATTTAAAAGCGTGACGGAAATTAAAAGGTAATTAAAGTAAATAACGCAAATTTAAATCTATCTAAGGCAAACTTAAAACGCAACTAAAACTAAAACTTAAACTAAGGCAAGGCTAAAATAAATCTAAGGCAAATAAACGTAGAGTGCGACTAAGGAAAAAGGCGGGAAAAATAAAACTTGAAATTAAAATGCAGAAACTTAAAAACTGAAATTAAAGAAACCTGAAAATTAGCTCATCCGGAGTAATACCCTTATTCGGAATAGACACTCATCCGGAATGTCACCTTCGTTCGGAATTTTTTTCTTTACTCGGAATATCAACCAAAGTATTTGATCCGGAATAAATTGCTTACTCAGAATATGTCACCTATCCGGAATAACTTCTATATTCGGAATAAAACCTTGATGCGGAATATTGCCCTTGATCCGGAATAATATTCCGGATAGAACCCTTGATTCGGAATGTTGCTGTTGATCCGGGATAATCCTTGATCCGGAATAATATTCCGAATGAAACCCTTGATCCGGAATGTCAAGATATTCCGAATAAACTCCTTGATCCGGAATAATAAATTATTCCGGATGAACTTGCTTGATCCGGAATATTCCCTTCGTTCGGAATGTTAGGTTAATCCGGAATATTCCCTTGATCCGGAATAACACCTTGATCCGGAATATCCTGTTGATCCGGAATACAAGGTTGATCCGGAATGTTTTAATATTCCGAATGAGATGCTTGATCTGGAATAATGAATTATTCCGAATGAGCACAACTGATCCGGAATATCTAATATTCCGGATGAACAACTTTTATACGGAATAATCAGCAAAACTCCTTCACTCGGAATAACCGGCTTGATCCGGAATGTTTCCTGGAAATATACAGTAACAACACAGCGAAGAACAAGGATATACAGATATACTGATCTAATCAAAATAACCAAAATCAACCAAAAAATCAACCACAAGATTAAATCAAACTATTCAATAAACATATACTAATGATAATCAAACAATCCAAAACAACAAAACTAACAATAAAGATCAAGATAATCAAAACCCACTTTGATCAAAATAACAACATGAACATGAACACAAAAATCAAAGATTAAGAAAGGTAGATAGGAGATCAAACAATAAAGATAAAGATAAAGATTAACAAGAATTAAAAGAACACTTACTTGAAATTAAATGGTAATTAAGGTGCAAGACAAGGTAATTAAATGGACATGAAAAGTAAATGACAAGGTAAGTAAAATGGAAGAACTAATTGTCACTATTAGCCAACAAAATGAAAAGATCAATCCTAATGACTATATATAGGGGAGGATTAAGGAGTGCTTAGGAAGCTTCCTCCCCTCCTTCATTTCTTCTTAATTGCATCATTAGGTCCTTCTCTTCTTAATCTTTTGTTAATTGCACCATTAGTCCTTAAGCCTTTTAATCTTCTTAAATCTTGGACTTTAATGACTTTTGGCTCGGGATTTCTTTGAACTCGTCTTTTAATTCTTCAATAAATTAGACTTGAGTTCTTCAGCTTTAAGTAAACTTCCGTCTTTTTTTTTTTTTGGGTAAAAGGGACTATCCCCGGTAAAATATATTACACCAAAAAACATTGAAGTACAGATGGAATGTGGCTGAAATACCACATTAACCTCAAGCTAAACGCTTGATAAACGCCTACAACGATGTATATGACATGCCATATACATTTACACACCTAAAAAATAGAACAAAATAAAATCAAAGATTTATTCTTGTCTTCATTTAGCTTTATCCCTCTTGTCATGATATAAGTATGCAGCTTCATCATAGACATTCTCAACCTCTTCTACCTCCGAATCAGATTGATTTAGAATCTCAAAGCTATTTGATGTACCAACACCACCCTCATTCCGACTAATATTATTCATGAAACCTGCCTTAAACGTTGCTGGAAATTCAGAATTAGAATCTGGATTATTCGTCCGTTTAGTAGGATTAATTGGAGTCACCGCAACAAGGGCCGGTCCACTCTTAGTAGAAGACGCACTCGTACCGGCCTTTGGTATCGATGGAGCATTCTTATTATACTTGGAGGTTGAACTAGCTGGTAAATTGACTTTAGGAACATAAATAGGTTTACTACCAACCTGGAAACCTCCATTCACGCTGCCATTAGTCTTTTTACCTCTCTTCTTCTTACGTTTTACATTCTGAAAACCTTCCTCCTTTTGCTCATTGACCTTGCTAAGATCAGCAACTTGCGTAGCCATAGGGCAAGCATAAACTTCCGTCTTTTGACTTTTTCTTCGATAAATCTTCAGAATTGGTCTTGGACTTCCGTTCTTTTTGCACTCTTGACTTCTTGACTGCGTCTTTCATCTTTTTCTTCAATAAAAGCCCGTGAATGCCCGTGTTTTCTCCACTTTTCACCTTTTCGTCCTAAATCACAACAAAAACACAAACCACGCATAATTCCGACATAAATGACATAAATACACGTTTTGGTCCGGTTATTATTGTAATTAAGTGGTAAAAAGGATGGGTGTTTACACACCTATCAGCGGCCCACGACCCGGTGCGCCCGGAACAGGGTTAGACAGAATCACAATCCTATCAGGATTGGGATTTGCCTCAAAGAATAGGATATACACTCACCATAATTATAAGATAACAATAAAGCTAATTATGGTGATTATCTTATGCTTGGGGCCGAAGTAACAGTGAGCCCGTTAGGGTTTCACT
Source organism: Glebionis coronaria (assembly GCA_025667525.1). NCBI lineage: Eukaryota > Viridiplantae > Streptophyta > Magnoliopsida > Asterales > Asteraceae > Glebionis > Glebionis coronaria. Next base: position 342,386,732 of record CM046877.1, read on the forward strand.
ACCTATATAAGGAACTCCCAAGGGTTCCACAAAGGCATTACATTCTCCATACTCTCATCTCACATCCGATTCTTAACCCTAACCGATTACTTACTCTCACGTCGGAGTCTAATAGTGGGATACGCTCCCACAGTAAGTCTAACGCGTGTTGCTTTAGTGTGTAGGATCTCAGCAAGTTATTCACTTGGTGCAAAAGCCGGAGCCCAGCCTACCCGAATTAAGCCTAATTCGGGTCAAGCAAGGATCATCCAACTTTTGTATCAGCATCTTTCTTGGAAAGCAAGTTGATGGTATCAAACTTGAGATGAGATAATCGTTGATGCCATAACCAAGCTTGTGTCGTTGAGGCTTTAGCCATGAAACAGATTGGAGTTGAATAAGTGGAGTCTTGAAGTGAAATAGTGTAGAGATCAGTACCCCGTGAACCGGTAAGTAAGTCATTCCCATCATAATCACGAACAAAACATGTCTTCTTTCTAAAAGCAACCTCCAAATCCGCATCACAGAATTGACCAACCGAGAAAAGATTGTGATTGAGCCCATCGACGTAGTATACCCTTTTGATCGTTATATTCACCTGAACCAAATCTCCATATCCTAGGATCGGTGCAAATTGATCATTTCTGAATCGGACCGGAACTAGGAACTTTTCCACAAAGTTAATTAGAAGCTTAAGATTCCTTGTCATGTGATTCGTGCATCCAGAGTCCAGTATGAATAGAATTATTGCGATCACCTGCAGAAGAATTAGAACATGATGGAGCATTTTCTAAATTCGATTCCATGTTAGTTGTGTTTTCCGATTCATTAGTTTCCCTGGTTTCAGAACATAAAGGCACACTAACGCTCGGTGTCACGTTTTGTTTCCTAACTTTAGGAATCCATTTATATCCTGGAGGACACTGATTAGCAAAACACCATTTCCAAGACTTGCTAGCAGACTCATATAATTTCCTAATTCTACTTCTAGGGTGCTTAGTGGTGGAGTCTGATGCAATACTTTTCTTAGGGGGGTTGCACCAGAATGGTTCACTTTATGTTTAGGTTTTCTAGCACTAATAGGCATCGCAATTTGCTTCTTAGTTCTAGTATCTACGCCTTTTACATTATTTGAAACACAAAGCATGATTAGCATTAGCACATTTTCCACATTTCACACAAACAAACTTAATATTCAAAGCATTCAAAGTCGAATCATTCAAATCGTCATTACATGCTATTACAGACGTTTTATTCTTAGAAACATTCAATTTCCTAGGGTGGTCTTCTACTTTCTTCATCTTCCATTGACTTTTGTTTTGCCAAAACTTTTCATTCATTCGAGTGCTCTTAAGTTTAGGCCGGCTAACACTAGCAGTGGGGACAACTCCTGTAATAAAAGACACACGTCTATTAGTGTTTCTAGAAGCCTTAGGTGATTGAATTTCTTTGTTGTGTGTGTGCTGAGTGGCCAATCAATACATCCATGGTTTAATGACAGTTGTGTTCTTAATTCTTTCAAATCGAATATGTGTGTTGGGAGTAATTTGTGGTAACCTATCCTTCCCAACCGTCTTGGGGGCAAACCCAGGTTTCGCAAATGCAGAATTGGAGAAAACAGATGGTTTTCCCAATACAGAGGGTTTAGTTACTTTGTATGCATTGGGTTGTCTTACACTAGGTTTCTTAACGCTAGGTGCAATAATTTTCCCACCCATCTTAGCCACGAGTTTCTTCAACTCTTCGATCGCTAGGTTCCTGTCTTGTAACTGAGCTTTCAAATGTTTAATTTCCAAACTCTTTTCATTCATTTCTCGACACATTTGGGAAAGTTTTTCTTGCAATTTATTATCATGTGGAAAACTTCCGCTGTCTTTTTGCAAAGCAAGTTCAAGAGAATGACAATGTTTTTGAAGGAAATCAGTTTTGTGTTGAAGTAACTCAAAAGCCTTTTTTCAACATTTTCTTAACGTTTCGAAAGCTCAGTTTCAAGCCTTTCACACTCTTGGATCTTATCAAGATATTTGCATGCAAAATCAGAATATTCATCGATATCAGCACAAGATTGAAGAGTAACACACAAATTATCTTTGGAGAGACATTCTTCTAAGAGTAGATCATATTCGTTGAAAACTCTGATTTGTCATTTTGAAGTTCATCAATTTATTTTTCAAGAAACTCAACATATTTCAAATCATCAAACATTTCAGACCAAATTAATTTTTCAAACTCAAGAACATTTTCTTTTAACATATTCATATTTTGTATTAAAAGTTCTTTCACAAGCACAGTTATATCATGAGGAATCTCTTTTTTCCACTTATCATTTTCACGTTTTTGCCAATCTCTTTCAACAATTTATTGAACATTATCAATGTGATGTTTAAGAATACCAAGTGTTTTTCTACTTTTTCTTTTAGAATCATCAAGAGGGAAATAGTTAATATATTTAGAAACATTTGAATTCTTCGTTGTTTGCTTCCAAGAAACAATTCCTCACGAGACTTCTGTTTTTGTGGAGTGAAAAGACCATAAAGACTGTTTTCATAAGCATAATTATATGCTTTCAAAAATTCTTTATTGACCGGTGATCTACTCTCCTCATCCCAAAGGGACGTCTCTTCACTATCGAGCCTAACTATTGGGCAATCATGATCGATCCAGTCGGATTCATCAAGATATAAGTGAGGGTTCGCAGCTTGAGCTTATTCGAGGTACTTGGGACTTTCAAAACTAGCTTGACCCTTGAAAAACGACCAAGGTGCGATCATTCTTACGGTTTGAATAGAGTCATGCGTTTTATAAACAACTTTTTTCAAAAAATCGACTTGTTCTTCGAGTTCCATTAGTTTTTCAGTGTCTTTGCCTTGTCTATTTTTGAAATCTTGTTTTAATTATTCAACCTCTTGTTTCTTTTCGTCAAGAATTTTGGAAGAATCGGTGGTATTCGTAGAAAGCCTCTGTTCAAGTTCGTTTACTTTTGTTGTGGCAAAGTACGTTTTTTGACGTTCATCACTTAATAAAACATTAAATTGACATTTTTCTTTAGTTAACAAGGCAAGAGCTTCGTTGTATTTATTTTCAAAATTGTCCTTTTCTACGTTGATTAAACGACTTTTGTACCCCTCAAGATCTTTGTCTCTTTTAAGAAGCTGAGCCCTATAACTATCAATGGTCTCACTAGATTTTATAAGAGCGTCTTTGCTTTCTTCAATGTTTTGAGTGATCGTTGTGTTTGCCTTATTTAATTGCTTTTGACTCTTTCTATGTTCATTGACATCTTTTTTGTAAACAAGCAATTAAATTAGCAAGCGCGACAGGCTCCTCGTCATCATACTCATTTGCATGTTGATCATCCTCAAATTCATTATTGCATATGTCTAATGAATCAGGTGTGATATTGCTATCAACCGTTTCCATCATACATGTGTCAGTAATTGTTGCTGGTAGATCACTATGCTCATATGTATCACCAAACACATTATATTCATCATCATGTTGTACCTTATCAATTGGCTCCGTATAAAACATAGGACCATTGTCATCTTCAGTGACGTTAAGGACCTCATGAATCTTTGCCATGTATGAATAATGTGCCTCGAGTTCTTGGTCTGAGAGTTCATCATCTGTGTCGCCAATCATTTCTCCTTCCTCGGCTGATAACTTGATCCCATCTTCCATCTTCTTGCATTATAGCATCTTTTCCTTATGATAACCATAATCTTTAACCCTCTTTGGCTACTGGCATTCCCTAGCCAAATGCCCAAAACCTCAGCAGTTAAAACACTGAATCCCACTTTGTTGCACAACTTAAGTACCAACAGTTTCCCTATTTCCAACAACAGTATCAACCCTCGGATTATCATACTTAGCGGGTTGTCGATCATACTTTGGAGGACTCTCAGCATGCCTCCGTGTGTCATTCTTTAAAGGACTTTGAGCATAGTTGTTCCTCGTGTTCGATTATGTTCGGAGGTTGTTGTTGGTGGGTTTGTAGATTTTTCTGTATTGCTTTATAATGAAAGCCATTTGTTGCTTGAATTCCTTATCCTTTTGAGCTTGTTCTTCATCACTGTCTTCTTCGTATGATTGCTCAAGTGTTGGTGATGGTGATCTTGCAACTTCTTTGCCTCATGATCTTGTTGGAGCATGTGACTTAGAGACAATCGATGATCGTGGTGATGATGACTGAGTAGAGTAGGTCTTTGGAGCACAAGAACGATAATCTTGGTAATGTTGAGTGGTAGACACCAAAGCAAGTGGATTTGAAACCTTTGCTACTCGTTCAGCATGAAGTACGTTTACCTCATTCTGAAATTGTTTCAAGATGTAAAAGAGTGTGTGATAGGAAACTTCGTCTAACTTTTTCTGTTGTTTCACCAAGGTGACAAACCGTGTCCACTCTGGTTGAAGTTGTTGTAGAAATTGGACATTGACTTGCATGGTGGAAACTTGCAAGTTGTTTCGGGTCATGTCATTCATCATTTTGTAGAATCGGGAGTAATATGAATCAATTGATTCCCCATCCTTTGAAGTAAAATTGCCAAAGTTCCAAAACAGGTTTGTTTTCACATATTGTTTGTTGAGTGATTCACCTTGTTGCAATCGTTTAATAGATGTCCATATTTCTTTAGCAGTAGGGCATGCATCAACCATGGAAAAAATGTCATCTCGAATGCCATTGAGAGTTAAGTAGATTGCTTCCTTCTCTGCATCAAACCAAGCACGGTTCTATGGTGTGAGATTGTTTCTCTTTACATCACGTTCATAGGCCGGTTCTTCATAAGTTATGTCTGTGGCTGGTACTACAGGAACTTGTACCTCTGAGAATTTATAGGTTCCATTAAAGATGCATTTCCTTAAAGCATTACCGTTAGATTTTGTGATGATATAACACGAATTAAAGTTAGAAAAAAGATGAATGTAGATGAATTCTAAAGAGAGAAAGTAGAGAGAGAAAATAGAGAGAATTATGAAACTTAGGGAGGATTATATTAATAAGTGAGAAAAAAAATGAACAACCAACCCTCCTAACATGCTAGGAGGGGAGTTTATATAGTCCACCCACATGCGGCCTTTTATGGGCTATATAGGTTAGGTCAGGCTTGAATTAAATGCTAAGTACCTTGAAATAGGCCTTTTAAGCTAACCATCAAGCCCGTATTGTTACGACTACTTTACTACCTATTAAAACGTTCTAATAATCAATACATAATAAACATATGACCGATCATTCTTGTTTGACTCAATATTTTGAGGCTAACAATCTCCCCCAATGAGAGGTCATTTCCCTTCGACATTTAGAGATTTGTAGAGATTACTAATCTCGCCATAAATTAGTCTTGAACGTAAATAGTAGTCTTATTCCTTCATGCTGTGATCTTTGAGCCTTTGTAATTGTCTTTCGACTTTGTCTTTTAATCTTGAGATCTTCAAATCATCCTTGGCTTGTCTTTTCCATCTTGCCATCTTGTGTCTACATCCACATGCTTATACTATTCATTATCTTGGAAGCTTGCTTTAATCATCAGATGTGGTTTTGAATATGTCTTTGGGCATGAGTATGTGGTTTTGAATCTTTGACTTTGCTGAGTACACCGTAACCCCACCTTCTTGAGATAAAACATAGACACGGACTGAATGGCTTTGACATTCTTCCTAAATCGGTAGCGTTTTACCTCCTTGTGATTAGGTAGAGTCCGGCCACCTTATTTTTTAATTCATCTTATTATGGTGATTTCCGGCCACCTTATTTTTTAAATTCCGGCCACCTTGATCACTTTCTGTTTCGGATTCAAATTTGTTTTTAATCTCTATGATTATTCCTATCTGATTATAATGCTCTTTGTGTTCTAATCGGATCTAGGTTTTCATTTAAGATCTAAATCAAAACTGTTTTTGAACTAGGGTTTTCATAGGCGGCGGCTATTTAGGATTCGGGTTGGTTTCTCCTTTTATAAATCGATCTCCTCCTTTGTTTCTGGATTCATATTACGTTTTTATTTAGGTTTGATTTAGGGTTCGTGTTTTTTTGAGTTATAGGTGGCGGTTTAAATTCCTGATCTAGGGTTTCATCCCTTTGATGGTTTTAATCCTGTTCCATTATTTAATTCATTAAGACTGATCCTGTTGATTAGCCTTTATAGAATGTTTTATTGTTTCTGCTACAAAGTTATTGATTTTGATTTTGTAAGGTTTTGATTCGGATTTTACGTAGTAGGAATTAGGGTTTTTTGTTTCTATTATTTTATGATTACTGGACTCATGGATTGACGTGATTGGTTGCTGGTTTGAAGCTCTAATTGATTTTAGGGTTTCTTGGTGTCGATTGGTTTTATTGTTTTGTTTTTGATGCGCACAGGAGAGATGGAAAATACTGGTGATAAGGGTAATATGGCGGAGGCTACTTCTGCACAGCCGATTGACTGGGAGGCACTGCGTGCACGCATGGCTCGGCTTAAACAGTCGAGTGAAACGGGGGAGTTTATCGCTGACCCTAATAACAGATCGGGCCTGTTTGGTGATGTTTCGCAGACAGATCATGTGCAACGAGATACTGACTCGTCTGTTTTGCATGGGAGCAGAAGTGAGGTTAATGCAATATCTAGGCAAGCTGATGTAAGTACTCGTGTCGCTGATTCTGCTGGTTTGGTTCAGTTACAGGATGGTAGTGTTCAGAATTCGTTGGGTGTGAATGATACAGGTTTGAAGGATGCGGCTGTTGCTGCATGGGGCCCTATTGGTCCTAAAATTAATAGTGTATCACAGCCTGGTTCGCTTGATGATTCTGTTGGTGGTGTATCTATTAAACAGAATGGTATACCTTCTTTTGCATCTTTCTTACAACCTGTACAAAAAGTTAAATCTATTCAAGTTAAGGAATTACATTGTGATGAGCAAGTAGTTGGGGCTGCTGTGGCTCTTCCCTTTGATGTTGTTGAAGAAGTTCGATCTAAATTAACGTATACGTTGTTTGGATATTTCATTGGAAAGCGTCTTGCGTTCCCCGTGGTTGAGAAGTATGTCAAGAATGCTTGGGCTAAATATGGTTTAAAGCGTGTAAAGTTGCATGATGAGTTTTTTCTGTTTCAATTTAAAACTCAAAGTGGTATGGAAGGTGTATTGGAAAATGGACCGTGGCTTATTCGACAGGTTCCCTTGATTCTTAATGTTTGGTCTTCTAACACTGATTTGCAAAAAATGGAGATCAAGAAGGCACCGGTATGGGTTAAACTACATAGGGTACCTATTGTTGCTTACTCGGAAATTGGTCTTAGTTTGATTACTTCTCAGATTGGGAGGCCGATCATGTTAGATTCTTTTACTAGCAATATGTGCATTGATCCATGGGGTAGGAGCACTTTTGCTCGCGCCCTTATTGAGGTTTCAGCGGAAGAATGTCTAAAAAAATCTTTAGTTGTTGCTATACCGGTAGAAAAAGATAAAGGGCATACTTTGGTGACTATTGATATTGAGTATGAGTGGACGCCTCCAAGATGTTCTAATTGCCTTATTTTTGATCATGTGGATTCTAAATGCCCTAAGATTCCTAAACAGGTGGTGGTTGAGAAGGTGCGCAACATGGAGGAAGCTACAACAACTGTGGACGGTTTTGAGGTTGTTAGGAGTAAGAAGAGTAAAAAGAACAAGAAGCAACACGTAGTTGCTGGTATTAAGCTTACTAAGCCTTCATTAAACATTCAGTATCGTCAAGTTGAGAAAGGGGAATGTTCTAAGGCTTATCAGTCGAAGAAGTCTTCCCAAGGTAACCTCGTGTCACAGAGTGATCCCAAGAAGGATGGCCCACTTCTTAAGAGAGGTTTTTTGAATAATAAAGTGCTCGGATTAGATAGTAAACCGGGTACAAGTAACCAGAATTCGTTTGGTGCTTTAAGTGGTTTAGGAGATGGTGATACTGACTGGGAGGATGGTGGTGGTCGTACAAATGAAGTGATTAATGCTGATAGCGAGACTGACGAAGATATTGAGATTGATGATCGACATGGCTCTCGTCAGCCGGATGTTCGCACTTCTCATTTACCATGATTATTGCTTATTTTTATTGTTTATGCACCTTTAGGTGGTTTTTTCCTATTGGTGTAATATGCTTTGTAATTGGTTGTTAGTGATCATATGGCATGTCATATGATTTAGTGGTTGTTCAAGCTGTATGCTTGAGGTTAATGTAGCATTGCCGCTACATTCCATTGTACTTCAACGCTTTTGGGAATATATTTTACCGGGGATGAGACCCTTTTACCCAAAAAAAGACATGTGGGCATTTCGTCCACATTCAGGCTTTTCTCTCAAGCGTAATTCATTATAATACGCGAGCTTCATCATATGTAATTATGGGAATACGATTATGCTTAAGTTGACTTACTTTTTCTTTCCATGATGTCTACGGGTTTTTGATGAATGCAACTTTTCGTCGACCCAAACTTCATTAAGAAATAATCAGATTTTCACTTGATAGACATTTTATCAAGTTCGATATACGAAACATATTCCATGCAGCCCTTGAAGTCCTAGGGTAGTCTAGCTTATATGCGTCTCGGACCAAATCATTACATTATCTCAATGGTCACATACAACGGGGACTTAGCTTCCCACGATCTTTCATATCATCCATTCATCTTTCCATGATGAAAAATTCTCGGCATAGCTTTGCTACCCATCTTGCACTTCAAGATCCACATTTCATATTTACATAACCTCCTGCCCACTACCGGCAGTCAATAATTAGATCCTAATTTCCACAATCATTTCAGGTCTCGTGGGTCGGGTATCTTCATCCCAACTCTCACCTACATGTGCTTTTAAACTTTTCTTTATATAGATCCTCGCAAGGTTCAGTCTCAATCCTAATGCGATAATTATCAATGATAACCTATCAAAGGTAAATGCTCATCCAAGACATTACCAAAGGTCAATCATACAAGCACAAAACAAGACTACTAGTGTCTTTATCATTCCTTCACCTTGTCCCTCCGATTGTGGGTGATAAGCAGTACTCTCATCAAGATTCATTTCCAATGACTTTTGAGGGGATCTCCAGAAATTCGATGCGAAGCGAGGATCTTGATAGAGATGATCGATACAGGCACACTATGCTTACACAACTCCTTTAATTACAAATGAGCCAAATTTCCATCGAGAACCCTTCATTAATAGAAATGATATGAGCGTATTTGGTCAGTCTGTAGACGATGACCCAAATCGAATCAACTTCAGATGATGACCTTGGAAGATTTGTGATAAAATCCAAGGTGATTCTATCCCACTTCTAAACAGGAATAATAAGCTGTAGAAGTAATCCTTATAGATTTTGGTGTTCAGCCTTAACCTTTGCAAAAGTTAGATATTTACTAACGTATGTGGCGATGTCGGCTTTCATGTTCGTCCTACAGCACAACTCTTCCAGATCAAAATACATTATATCAGAAACAGAATGATTAGAATACTTATACTTATGAGATTCCATCATGACTAAATCTCGAAATACTTCATATTTAGGCAACCACAAACGATCTTTTAAACACTTAACGCCATCGGCTCCCATCACTAATGTTTCTCATTAGCCGTGAAACCCTTCATCATCTATATTATCCTTCTTACAAGCATCGGCCATTTATAAATTGCTCGGGAAAATTATTGTGTATGGTCAATTCTAAGGAACACATCTTAATTGGTTCTCTATTCTTTCTACATAATGCGTCAGCAACTACATTCACCTTCCCCGATGAAATAAATAACATGACCATAATCACTCAGAAACTCAAACTATTTACACGGCTTCATGTTTTGCTCTTCCTGGCCCAAAATATTTTATAGGCATTTGCGTTTGGTGAATACCGTACACTTAATGCCACACAAATAATGTTTCCATATTTGAAGAGCAAAAACTACCGCTCCAGATTTCGAGTCATGGGTTATATGGTTTCCTCGATTTCTCCTAGGTTGTCTTGAGGCATACACAAACATCTACTCCTAAGGGAGTTTAGTTAAATGATCTGGGTATGAGGGAATAATTCCTTAATAATCCTTCGATAAACATCTGTCAAACCCAAACATCTTCTCACTTCCTTTTTGGTATAACCCAAAGACTTAATGGCTCCGATATTTGAAGAGTCAACATAGATTCCACTACCATTAATCACATGGTCAAAGAATGTAAAGGATCAAGCCTTAAATCACATGATAAATACTCAGGGTACAGGTTTTCGATTCTCGGCTAGCTCGGGGTAGTCTACAAATGATTACTAAGCTCCTTTTTATTCTTGGAAATAACCAGATGGTCCTTAATGATCACAAGCATGAACTTATTAAAATACAGCATACACACCGATTCATAAAATTCATGAATGCTACATGTGCATTGGTCAATCCAGACGATATCACATGAAACTCATAATGTTCATTACGAGTTCTGGATGTAGTTATTGGAATTGATAATCTTCTTTGCGGACGCGAATTTGATGATAACCATGTCGTAGGTAAAATTTTTGAATATACACTAGAACCTTGTAAATGATCAAACAAATCTTTCATCTTGGTAATGGATATCAATTTTGATCGTCAATTTATTCAGTTCACGGTAATCAATAAATATATGGAATGATAATACCGTAGCTCTCCACGATGACAAGCCCGATAGGCTAAAAGCTTTCTCTGACAACTCTCTTAGTTGCACGGTAATTCTTTTGATTCAGATGGTGCTGACGTATGGTGCACATGCCACTGGTGAATCACAAGGAATATAATCATTATGAAATTCAACTTGCCTTAATGGTGAAAGTATAGGTAATTCATCAGCAATGACCTCAAAAAGTCTTAGATAACAGGAACATCTTTAATAAATTCACTTTAGGTTATTTCTAGATCGCTAGATCTATGACTAATTAACAATCATTCATCGTATAATTTCAAGCCTGAATGCAGGATACGGTCACCCATCGGGAATTATTTAGATCACCTTTGATAATCAACATCATATCTTTTAGGGGAATTCTACTCGTGTTCCCATCAATTAAGACAATGACATCATGTCATAATCAACCAATCCATCCTATGGCACCACCATCTTTCCAGTTTTATTACCGTTGTTAAGACAAGAACTACTTAGAAGGCTAAGTATACATCCTTTTTAAATTTTATTGAAAATCACTACTTCTCCATGAGCCAACTCGATCTCTTAGATAGAGGTACTTCATAATCTTCTTGAATCAGGGAATCTATAGACATGGCTATTAATAAAAGAGTAAGGTCAATGCGCAATTTACGCGAGAGAATTTCAAATCTGATAAAGACGAAAACATTAACGAATATGGATATATACCATGTTTTCATGATTTGTTTACGCATCCCAGGGCACCTAGGATCGTTACTCATGTTACTCAAAGGCAGTCTTTTTTAAAAGACAATATAGGAATGTTGAAACTCCAAGCCGGATATCAACAATCGATAATTGGATAAGTTTCCAAGGAATATTATCATGAAAGAAATGAACAAGAAGTGGATGTTAATTGTCAAATAAGACAATATCCACAGATGAGTAAATTCGATTCGGAAAAATAGTACATGAACATATGTAGGTGTCCTAATAATATGTCCCTATCTTTGCACTTCTTGCAGATCTCATAAAAATTCAATCTTTCACATTTACAAAGGAAAATGTAGTGTTTATTAACAAGTTCATGGTGACTACTAATCAACTAAGCATGGTCCCTTCCAAATTGTACGTAGGCACGCTTCTATGTACAACTTAGGATTAACGATGCAGTACTCAGTTCGTCAAAATTTTGTTATCATGTTTAAAATATTTATTCATGTTTAATTATGAAATAAAAATAAAAATGATTTTACCAAAATGTTCATCATTATGAAAGTATTTCCATTTACAAGATGTTTAATAAAAACTTTATTTCGATATTAATTACTTAATAGTATTGATTTAAATAACTCATATGAAAATTAGAATTTCATATTTTCCCCAGATGGTATTGTATTCTTATAAAAACAATGAGTCATTCGCAAAAGAGCGATGAACAGTTGTTCACCAAGAACTAATTACGATACGATAGGAAATGAGCTTAGCCAAATAATCATGAGGTTCATGACATCGATGGCACCCAGGAATACGTAAGAATAATTCACAATGCAACTCAAATCGAGATGAGTACTTGTTTAATGGTTGTATCACTAATGCGAACATTAGGAAGAAGCAAGAAAAGATAGATAACATTGACACATGTAGAGTTTATCAATCGAAGATAGTCTTTTCATTAATCATAAACAAGTCAAAATGTATCGTCACACATTACATGTCATCATGTATTGTTATACAATTCCAAGGACTCATCCTACAAACTAATATCTCAGTTAAGTTAGTGATTTTAAAAGATACCACAACGAATAATAATCTACAAGAGTCATTAGGTGTTCCACGTCTCCCGGAAGATCCATCGGTCCCAATTCAGAAGAAGATTTCTACAATTTATTTCTTGGACATTGGGCATCCTCGTCATTGGACAATGGCCTAGGAACAACCCTTAACATGAACCAACAACCATTTAAAACCTTATAATTCAACCACAGGACTCAACGACTTCTCCTTAACAATATCGTATTCCATACGAGTTAAATTTGACTTTATTCAAGTTTCAACCAACTTATACTTAACGCGACATTCTACCTCGTTTTCCAATACTTTCAACCTTATTCTTAGACCTTGAAAGGGCAATAAAAGCTCGACATGAACAACATTTAATTTCCAATTCTATAGCTCTTATAACAACAATTATCAAATGAGTCACGAGTAGGAAATGACTCACACATTCAATTAGACTTCTCGGAAAGGTACAAGTGGCATGAGACTTTTGGGTAAGGGTTCCAATGACAGCCTCAAGTGCAACATTTACCTTTTCAATTTCAAATTTAAGAATTGGGTGACACCGAATCCGATGACATATTTCTAGGTGGTGAGGTTTGTCAAACTCCACTCCATAAGGAAGGATCCTCATGAAATCGATATCAGATTTAATCTTGACAATTCATCTTCAATATCACAATCAACTAATATCAACATTTCTTGGAATATCAACCATTTCGTTGGGATCATAAACATCCACAACTTGGTTTAGATCTGGAATAGCTAGAATTCCTACAGAAATAACTTCGAGTGATTTGCTAGAAGAGTTAGGGTTCCTAGTGACAATCTACGTCGTATAATTATCTCGTATAAGTATTAGAATAATCATTAAAAAATCATGTAATCAAATTACAACATATATATAATCCAAGTTATATATATATATTAAAATAACACTTCTCAGTCTGGCCTTGTCGGTAACTCGTGAATTCTTCGGCACCGTTATAGCAAAAGATTTTTAAACATTTTTCTCAAAATATTTATTTAAAATATTTATAGTTAAAAGATTTTTGAATTGTTTTATTCAAAACCTTGGTTTTTAAAAATATTTCGTTCTCTATAACGAGAGCTCTGATACCAAACTGTAACACCCCCGATATTCACATTTCGAATCAGCAGAAAAGTCGTTGGTGTTACGGGATAACACATTACTCAAACCATAGACAACGCTTAAAAATCGCGTCGTTTAATAACAAATCATTTTTTCGTTCATAAATATCAAATTACATAGGTCCACAGGTCAAAGTATGTCTTACAAATTTACAAAACATTTGAATGGAAATTTTTATTTAAATGCGGGCCATAAACTCTTGTCGTCTTCCTGAGAATTACCTTCAAGTACCTGAGGTAAAACATGTTAAAAGTCAGCGAAACGCTGAGCGAGTCCATAGAGTTTAATAACAACCCTTAACATAAAACCGGTATATAGTCATTACCGAAAAACATTTTGTACAATTCTTTGTCATAGACCATAACCTAGGCCAAAAACATTTTTATACGAATCATTGTCGTAAATCATAGCATAGGCCAAAAACATTTTTATACGAATCATTGTCGTAAATCATAGTATAGGCATTTGCCGTCAAAACAATTATATGAACCATTGTCGTAACAGCATCTTACAATACGTTTTATAACGTTGTTTATAGTATAATAAAAACCGTTATATAAAACAGTTATGTAAAACCAGAATACAAGTATAATATCAACAAATAAGACCCCATATTGCTAGTCAAATATATTATAATTAAAATCATGCATCATACACTGTCCCTGAGACCGCAGCCTCAGTATTACCTTTATGAGTATTATTATCGGATTATTATAAGCCGCATGGCATTGTTACCTTTCGATAATATACATCGGGTAGCTAGCCTAGAATTCATTTGCCCATTTAAAACAGTGTGTCGTCACGAAAATCACACTAAATATACCCCTCTCATACATAAATTCACTTGCCAATCAATGTGACACAACGAGGATCAGCCGTCAAGACGCGAACTGGGGTGATCTTCCCCAAATAGTACTATTATATGCATAAGCGTCTACCAACTCCCGGTAGTTCACAATTCATGCTAATGGGACTTATAGTGACATAACCTAACTAATAATAATCCAGTTCAATCATTCATTGGGTCATATCAATAAGCATACAATCAGGACAACTTTGTTGGGAATAAATTAAGGCCAGATCACTTGAGCGCTGACAAGAACAATTCAAGCGTTGACAAGAACAAAGCAAGCGCTGACAGCTCAAGCGTTGACAAGTTAAAGTCAAGCGTTGACACATTGAAGACAAGCACTGATGGAAGATATAATCTACACGTTTATTATATTCTAGAATACTTCTAGTAAGGATAGAAACGACAATGTATTTTCTATATTTATCTTTACCTAGAATAGTTGATACGTAGCTTATTGTACAAGGCTTCTTGTATCTATAAAAGAAGGCCTTTAGGTTAAAGTTTATTATCAAGTTAATCAAGTTTTCATTCGTAAACATCTTTCATTGTAATCAAGTTCGACATTCATAATCAAAGTGAAAGTTTTGTTTATATCTTGTGTGTTCTTGTTTAAGTGTTAAATTCCGCATAACACTTAGATTCATAAAGCATATACAAAGGTTTCTCTACGTGTATTACTTGATCTAATCTCGTATACACAAAGCTAATCGATCTAAGTTTGGGATCAACAAGTGGTATCAGAGCTTGTTGAGGAACTTTTGATCTTTGAAGAACACCAGAACCCTAAAAACACCAAAACCCTAATTTTCTCAGAAACCCTAAAAACATCATGTCTGAAGCAATAACCACCTCCTCTTCACCCTTACCAAACATCAGGATTCCCATGCTTGATGCAACCAACTTTGACTTATGGAAGTTCAACTTTGAACAATATCTGGGGATCTATGACTACACACTCTGGGAGATTATTGAATATGGAAACTCATTCAATAAGGCTCAAAAGATTCTTGATGCCATTACTCAAAGATCAGCTGTTGAAGGATGCCCTGATGAAGATAAGAGAGAAAAACCTGGAGATGGTAGAGCTGTAGGTGCTGAAGATATTGCAAAGAAAAGGGTTGACATGAAAGCCCTAAATATTCTGAAAGTCTCTTTGGGACAAGAAAACCAGCACAAATATAGAGGCTATGAATCTGCTAAGGATCTTTGGGAAGCACTTGAAGTTGCATATGGTGGCAATGCAGACACTAAGGAAGAAAAGAAAAAGCAACTTCTGCATGATTATGCTGTCTTCAAAGCTCAGCCCAATGAGAAACTGAGTAGTGTGAGAGGCAGATTGCTTGACATCACAAGCAAGTTGTCCTTCATGGGGACACAAGTTGGTGATGTTGACACCAATGATACCTTCCTTAAAAGTCTTGGTGAGGCATGGAAAATTGAGGCAAGATCTATTCTTGCCAACAATACTTACAAGAGCTCCTCGTTTGATGACATCTACAACAAACTAAGACTGTTGGAAGATGAAACTCTTTCAGAGCATGGAAGCAAATCTAGCACCAGCAACATGGCCTTCTTCTCTCATAGTGAAGGTCAATTCAATCAGAAGGACTCTTATATGCATCCAATTACTGGATCATCATATGTCAGCGCTGGAACTAGTCCTGTCAACGTCTCTTTTTCAGACGCTGACACATTCAAGAATGACTCCCCAAGAATTAAACCTGCTGGTTTGGATTTGGATACTGTGTGTGCTTACATTGCTTCTTTGCCCAATGGTTCAGTGATTACATATGAGGACCTTGAGCAGATAAGTGATGAGCACTTGGAAGAGATGGACATCAAGTGGAACATGGCTCTTGCTAGTATAAGAGCAAATAGGTGGAACAGAAGGTTTAGAAAGAAGATGACCTTCAATGCTAAAGACACAGCTGGATTTGATAAATCCAAAGTTGAATGCTACAATTGCCATCGTATGGGGCACTTCATGAGGGAATGCAGATCTCCTAGAAGATCTGATGCTGGTAAACCCTCAAGTCAGGTTGTTAAAGCTCAGGATTCCAAAGCCATGGTTGCAGTTCAAGGAATTGATGGTACAGGATGGGATTGGAGCTATCTGGCTAAGAATGCTGAAGAGGATAAAGCTTTGGTTGCTGATATTGAAGAAGAAGAGCATGTTGAATATGCTCTCATGGCACACTCCTCCTCTTCATCTGATAATGAGGTATATGATGATGCTTTTTGTAGCAAAGGTTGTAGATTAAACACTGAAAGACTTAACAAAGAGGTGTTAAAACTAAAAGATGATATGAGCACTGAAAGGTGTAAATTGTCTAATTACCAACTAGCTCTTACTAAAACTGAGAAAACCGTTTCTGAATATAAGAAAATGGAATTTGACTTAAAATATAAGATCAATATCTTAAAACATGAGCTAGAGGGTAGTATGGATATTAGAAACATCATGACAAAGGTTAATAGAGATCTACAGGCTAAGTTAGATGAGGCCATTAAGAATAAAGATAATGTTGACCTCAAGATTCAAAGATTTGATAGAGCCACCCAAACCCTAGGAGACTGTGTAGCTAAACAAAGGGATCCTAAGGACATGACTGGGATTGGGATGAATGATTACTCTCTGGTTCCACCACCAGTTGGTGACTTCTATGGTGTCCTTAGAAAGGACTTGTCTTGGACTGGTATACCAGAATGCCAAGAGGAGGAATTCATTCCTCCACCAAGAGTTGTCACACCAGTAGAAGAGCATCAACAAAAATTGACTGACCTAAATGAGTGGAAGAAAGCTAACCCTACTTTATTTGTTAAGGGAGGTTTGCTATGTGAAAGTCCCAATGAATCACCACCCATTAAGGTTACTAACCCAATCACTGGTAAACCTGTTGACCTAGGCTCAAACACTGTTAGAAGACCTACCATTAAATATGCAGAGATGTATAGGAATAATAGGTCACCTAAGAGCCAAGTTAGCAATCATGGAACATGTTTCTTCTCTTCTAGACCTAAGGGTGTGTCTAAGAAAGCCTGTTACACTTGTGGTAGCTTTTCACATTTGGCATACAAGTGTGTCAACGCTCCCAAAGCCAACGCTGACAGGAACAATTTCAGCGCTGATAGGAAGAAAGTCAACGTTGTTAGGAAGTCAAACGTTGTCAGACCCAAACCTTGTGTGCAGCAAAGTCCACAAGTGATTAGACCTGCCCCATTCTTTTCTAAAAGGTCTAACACTCATGGACAAAGACCTTTTCAAAAGACAAACACCTGGTCAAATAGGCAATGGGTTCCTGTAGCAAACCCTAGGTTCAACGCTGACAAGGGTAATTTCAGCGTTGACAGGACAAAATCTAACGCTGACAGAAATGTGACCAGACCTAAATATTTGCAGCCACAAGGTAAGGGGTCTAAAGCTTCTTCAAGCTTAACATGGATCAATGGAGAAGCATTTGGACAAGTTTTTATTTATGGATGATGGTTGGAATGTTTCATTCCTATCTTGACATAAATTTTTTATGTTCATGCATGATTTTAGCAAACTTTTTGTATCATAGTTTAAGGGGAGGTTTTAGGAACCTTTAGGATTTTTGGGTATCCATATGATACTCTTATCACAATTCTAGATTGTGTCCACAGGTGAGTATGGGTTAGTTTTACTAAACCATGAGGCACTGTAGCATGCATAGTATATCAACTTTGCATGCTGCCAAGACATTTTTGGCCTAGAATTGGTTGTGGTCTGTTGGGAGACTTGGGAATGATTTTGATATGGGATTTACCTGGGAGTAACAAGGATTTTATAAGGTAACTTTGTTGTTAAGAGTTTTGGTTAGCAAGGGACACTAGAGGACTATTATGTCTATCTTGCTTATGCAAGTGTGCATAACTGGACAGTGCTTGCCGCCCTATGATAATTATCAGCTTTTGGTTATCTTCTCTAGGATAAATTACTTGTTAAGGTCATTTTTCACTTTTTAAAATATTTTTATTTTTGGAGGCTGACAAGAATTTTCTAAGCGTTGTTGAGACCATATTGGACGCTGACATGGCTTTAGGCAAACGTTGACAAGATTATAGCCGTTGGGCGTTGATGGGTTATTTTTGACCGTTGACACTCAATGGGACCTACCCAGTTGTTACTTTTTGACATATTTTCAAGCCGTAATTTTAGGAGTTGTTACTTTCATATAATTCATGAGATAACTTATAACTTTTTCAATATTTTCATGATTGATTTTTGAAAATCTTTGCCTATTTTTGGGCCAATCACATGCATTCTTTTTCTCCTATAAATTTGGCTACTATTTTAAACAGGGTATCTATAATTCTTGTCTAACACTTTTCTCTTATCAACTTCATCTTCTACATTCAAAATTAACAGCTTTCATCAATGGCACCAAAGTTTGACGCAACAGAATTGGCATTGGGGTTCAGATCACAACACAACACGATTGCTTATCTTGACGCTGATAATGATCTGTTTCCTCAATACACACAAATGGTGGCGTATTTGAACGCATCCCCACTAAGGTATGCTCTTTCTCATGCACCACTCATTCCAGTCACACACATTAAACAGTTTTGGAACACTGTTAGTTCTCCACAGTTAATGGAGTGACCAGATTGACTTCTATTGTTCATGGGCGGTCTTGGGTGGTTACTGAGGCTTTGGTACGCCAAGCCTTGCATCTTGATGATGCTGATGGTATAGCCACCCTTCCCATAAATGAAATAGAACAAGGGCTTAGGGCTTTAGGATATCCTTTTCCTGATGAAGGTACTCTAAACAAGTATCATAAGCAGGAATTTCCCCCAGCCTGGAAGTACCTCATACATGTCCTCCTTCAATGTTTGAGTCCCAAATGTACTGCACACAATGAGATCAATAGATCCATTGCCAGTGCTATTGTGTGCATTGCAACAGGGCAAAAATATAACTATTCTAAAATGATTTTTGAGGGGATGTGTAAAAACAAGGGGACAAAAATGACTTTAGCTTATCCCCGTTTTCTACAAATGGTTTTTGATGATCAAGGATACTGCTCAAGGGATCACAATGATTTTTATAAGATCCTTGAGCAAAAGAAAGCTATTTTTATGAAGATGGATTCACCACCACATAGAGACCTACCTTTAACCCCAGCCATGCTTGCTGTTATTGCAGCAGCACAACCCCAACCAGACCCCCAACCTCAAATTGACCCTCAACCACAACTTGAACCCATTCCTGAACCTTTACCTTCACTTGAACACATGCACCTTGACCAAGAACCCTTCAACGCTGATACATTAATTGTTGGCGTTGATGTGCCTATTTCCAATGCTGACACACAACCTTCACAATCCTAAACACCCCTTAACCAACCCACATCCACTCATTCTTCCACACCATCTTCCACACCTCCTGAATATAGGTTGATGAAACGCCAAAGGACTACTGGAGTGTTCTCCTCTGGTGGTCCTAGCCATGTAGCAGAGAGAACCACCACCACAAGTGTGGCTGGTGACCTGGATGAGGCTGGGACTATTGGTTCTGGCTTAGATGCTGGCCAAGGCAGTCCCACCATAATTCAGTCCTCATCCTTGCCCAATGAATCTGACTTGGGAGGTCAAATCCCCATTTTAGAAGAGGGCAGACTGGAACCAATGACTCTTATGGAATTGACGGCAGTTTGCATTAGCTTGCAAAAGCAAAATGCAGACTTAGTACAAATTGTCAGCTCACAAGGCCTTGAACTCAAGCAATTGAGGGAGAGGATTGTTGTTTTGGAGAGTGATCATGCTAGGAGGGGTATGGAGGAGTCTTCCAAAAGGGAGGAAGATCAAATAAATCTGAGTGATAAGGGCAGTCAAGATGGTCAATCAATGGATGTTGCTGAAGCCCTTACAACTTTGAAGGAACAAACAGGTTTTGATACGTCCTTAATCTCTCCAACCAATCTAAATTTATCATTTACAGCTATGTTGAGAGAGGTTACACAAGGCGCTGAGGGAAAATATTTGAGCGTTGACAAGGCAAATTTGGACGCTGATAGAAGTATTTTGGGCGCTGATAGGATAAATTTGGGCGTTGACAGACCTGCACATGAAGGTGATGTATCCCAGTCATCATCTATCATCAAGGAGGTTCCTACTCAGGTATTACCATCTACCTTACCAACCATTGCACCATCAGATAAGGGTAAGGGTAAATTGGTAGAAGAAATTGTTCCAAAAGATGCAGCCCAAGTTGAATTTGATAGAAGATTGGCTGAACAAATGCTAGAACAAGATGAAAAGGAGAAGTCACCATTTGTTGTGACTTCAGAAGAAGAAAGTGATGGAGCTAGCTCAGATTCAAGTGTGATGATTATAGAACCTGAAAGGCTTGAGTATGGTGATGAGCTTGCTAGGGAAAGGTTGAGAGAATTGAAATTGCAGGTTGACTTTAACATGCCAGAGGTGGTTCAAATGTACAATTCTTAGGAAGAAAGCTGCATGGATAATCCAGACTTGACCGTTTCAGATCAAATATGGGGTTTGGAGCTTCTTCTTAGAGTTCAGAAGGATTGTAAAGTGATTTTGAAGCACAAGGCAAGCAATATTTTCTCAGAGTTGAAAAGGGATAGAAGGGAGCTCTACTTTATGTTGCTCAGATGTCATGGAGTTGGATGGACACATCAGAAGTTGAAGGCTTTGACATTTGATGAGTTGGAACATAGGGCTTATCCCATTTGGGTGAGAGTGCAGGAAGCAAACACTCTCAGACTTCTTTCAGATGAAAGAAAGGAGCAACTTGCAGAAGAAATGGAAATCAAGAAAGCTATGATGATTCCCAGGCCAGTGAAGAAGGGATTTAAATTTGAGTTTCCAAAAGATATGGATCCACTATATCCAAGTGAAGCAGTTATAAGAAAGAGCCTCAAGCTCTCTCCATTAGAAGCTTCAGATATGGTGCAAGTGTTACCATTAGATTCCAGGAATCTAATTGTTAGCTATGAAGAAGATGAATGTGGATTCTGGAAGATTGGCAGATTTGGCAAGGAGGTACACACTTTTACCACTCTCATATCTTTGTTTGCAAGTTGTGATAGAGAAGACTTGGTGGACCTTTGGAGGTTACTGGAGACCAAGTATGAGGCTGAAGCACCAACTTCAGCTAATGGAATAAAACTTTGGACTACATTCAAAAGAATGTGTGGGCCAAAAGATGAAGATCCTGCAATATGGAAGGATCTTGAAGATGACCTCAGTGGTATTCAATGGAGGTTATATTCAGCTGCTGGTGTATACCATTTGAGTTCTACAAAGTTTGCTGAGTATCTACTTGTGGATGCTCAATATTTCATATCCAAGGCTATTTTGGAAAAGATGAAGGACACTCAGCTGGAGATAGATTATTCAAGTGACGTGGCGAAGGATTTGATCAGATTTATTCATTACCAATATGAGAAGGTTTGTCAGACTCCTCCAAGTCCTTAATGCTTATTCAGAAACTTGATCATAAGAGTGGATATCAAGTTTAGGGGAGGATTGTTGGGAATAAATTAAGGCCAGATCACTTGAGCGCTGACAAGAACAATTCAAGCGTTGACAAGAACAAAGCAAGCGCTGACAGCTCAAGCGTTTACAAGTTAAAGTCAAGCGTTGACACATTGAAGACAAGCCCTGATGGAAGATATAATCTACACGTTTATTATATTCTAGAATACTTCTAGTAAGGATAGAAACGACAATGTATTTTCTATATTTATCTTTACCTAGAATAGTTGATACGTAGCTTATTGTACAAGGCTTCTTGTATCTATAAATGAAGGCCTTTAGGTTAAAGTTTATTATCAAGTTAATCAAGTTTTCATTCGTAAACATCTTTCATTGTAAGCAAGTTCGACATTCATAATCAAAGTGAAAGTTTTGTTTATATCTTGTGTGTTCTTGTTTAAGTGTTAAATTCCGCATAACACTTAGATTCATAAAGCATATACAAAGGTTTCTCTACGTGTATTACTTGATCTAATCTCGTATACACAAAGCTAATCGATCTAAGTTTGGGATCAACAAACTTGTGTTATATTTTTATTAAAACTAGCATGTTATCTACCTCGCGGGTTTATAAAACATTTCATAAAACATTTAAAAGAGTGCAAGGCTATGAACTCACGTTGGCTTGGAAGGCGGGTTATCGGCAATTAAGATGTACAGTACGTGCCTCGATCACGGGAAACCTAAACAAATAATACTCGATCTTAGACTATGTCGAATAATATTTATAGAAAGTTCTTATGTATATGTAATTATGTCATAAACATGATGATCAAGTGGGGTTTTATTCCTTTATACAACATTACTAGTTGTTAAGTATATTGTTAACTTAGTCTTATTATACTAGTTTTAGCCCATGTATATGTTAAGGCCCAATAGGCCCATTAAGAGTCCAATAACTTTTTATTAGTCCATTATGTATTTAAGACTAAGCCTATACTCATATGTTAGGCCTAAGTGAGTTAAGCCCATGAGCAAGTCCAATAGTGCTAAACCAAACTAGTTGGGCCTAGTGGTCCAATATGGCTAAAATATCATGGGGATTAAAATATCCTGAAAGGATATTCCAAACCAATATAGAATATGCCATTTTCAAATTTCAAATTTTCAAATAATTAACTTAATAAAATATTTTCTTAAAAAGAAGTTTAATAATAAAACTTTGTCACACTTAAAAGTAATTTTTAAGAAAAGATTAAATCCTTGATCACTTAATTAGGATAATTACTTGTTTGTTCATACCATAAGTGATAATGGTTGAAATGAAAAATACTTGAACTCAAGAATTCATTTTTCATTGTTTTCGTAAATGCTTGTTTTTACACATTGTCGTAATCAAAACAAAGTGAGACCAAAAAATGCAAGTAACGTTTTTAGGTATCATTGCATTAACAAGTTACTTTTTGGATATTTTTTTTATTTTGTGGTTTAATTCTTTGGGAAAAGAATTGATTTTTTTTAATTTTTTGACTTTTTTATATTTTTATATTTTTGATTTCTTTTATGTTTTTGTTTAGCAACAAAAAATAATGTTCACAAAGTGAACGGATCCCAAAATCCAATATGTCTCACTAGAAACTGTCAATGTTCACCAAAAGAACCGGCAGCAGCGCCATTTAATATTTGCTTTTTAGTACAAGTTCGTGTTCTCGGTATCTTAACGACTTGATTAACAAATCCCTAAGAAAAGACCTTTATTGTTTTTGGTAATAAGTCGTGAGATTAATGTATCTATGTTTATTTAACACGAAACACGCAAAAAAATGTGAAAATACTGTCTACGTAAAATACATATTACACAAAAACAAGTTGCAAGTACTTTAACTAATGCACAAGGAACAAGTATTTAATGCACAACAAATAATTAAAACTTGAAATGTAAATCTATGCAAAGTACAAGTTCCAAAAATGTATTGTAACAAACTTGTTAACTAACTAAACTGAAATGCAATTCTGTTAAGACTACAAGGACTGAAAATAGAAATGAAACAAACTTTAAACCATTTTAACCGAAAGTAAACAACCCAAAAAAACTATATACCAGTTGTGACAAGTTTGTTTAATCAAAATGAAAAAAGGGCTTATTAGACTAATAAGCCAGAACTTGAGTTCTAGACAATGAAATAAGCTACGACAAGTTTTAAAATGCTTAAAATTGAAAATCAACTAGTGAACAACCAACTTTTTGAATATTATAAACTAGAACAACTTATTGAATTTTTCAATAAGCAACTTTTTAAGAGATAAGTTGTTCTACTCAACCACATAAGCTACAAACACAAAGGATTATTATTAAGCTGAGAAAAATAAAACCTATCCAAGAAAATCTAGATGTACTCAATAGAATAAGCAGAAAATCAATAATAAGCTCAATTAAGTTATTTGACCAAAGTTTGACCACGTTGACTAAAGTTGACTTTGTCTAAAACACTTCCTGAGTATTCTAAGATGATTATAAGATGAAAATAAGCAACTTTTACCAAAGGAAATAAGCTAGAAATCAACTTTGAATGAAAACAGAAAATTACTTAAAGACTTGACTTAAAATATTCTGACCAGTGACTTTTGAGAGAGTGTAGCTTATTCTCTGATAAGCTAAACAAAAATCTACCAACTACAAAGTTAAAGTTTGTAATGCAAGCTTTTCAGAACACTAAACCACTAACTTTAATTCCAACTAACCAGAGAGAAAACTGAATTGGAAACTGGTTGTTTAGAACATAAAAGTGACCCATAGCATTTCTGATGCCATTTGCCTTTTTGACTTGTACCTTGACTTTCAAAAGTAAATTTGACTACTCCAAAGAGTACAACTGAAATGCTAACAAGTTCTAACAAAAAATCTAACTAACTCTTAACAAATTCCACCAATCCAAACAGTCCTTATTCTATGATCAGAGAAAATTAACAAAGGAAATCAAGTTCTAATGCAAGAAAAACTAAACCAGGTCTACAAGAAACACATACAAATCATATCAAAGCGTTATCAACAAAGAACAAGCATAGAACTGTAAACTACAAGATTATATCATACATAACTAATTTTTAGAGGAATTGGTAAATTTTTTTTGGGTAAAGGGGAATCCTAACCCCGGTAAAATATATTCCCAAAAACATTGAAGTACAATGGAATGTAGCTGCAATGCTACATTAACCTCAAGCAAATGCCTGAACAACCACTACATCATATGACATGCCATATGACCTACTAAACGATTACAAAACAAATAACACCAATAGGAAAAAACCACCTAAAGGTGCATGAACAATGAAAGTAAAACATCATCATGGACCAGGCTGATGAGAACCATGCCGATCATCAATCGATATGACTTCTTCAACCTCACTATCACTCTCATTGACTACACCTTCCTTGGTCTTAAGACCATCCTCCCAATCTGTACCATCATCCATCTTATCCCAAAGAGCACCAAAAGAATTATGAGACCTCTTATCCTTATCATTAGTCTTAGCTACAAAACTCGAGGTTCTGTTATTCAGGAAACCCTTCTTAAGCAGAGAATCTGCCTTCTTAGGATTCTGACCCGTCACATTTGTTTTAGAGGATTCACCTCTCTCAACATTACGAAACTGAAGATTAAGGGCTGGTTTTGTTAATTTAATACCTGCAACTTGAGGTTGCTTCTGCTTACCTTTATTCTTCTTGTTTTTGACCACCTCAAATCCATCATTCACCAAATCTTTAGTAACATGAGTAACCACTTCCTTATGCACTTTCGGACACATATCACTATTATGATCAAAGATCAAGCATGTAGCACATCTTGGAGGTCTCCATTCGTACTCAATATCAACAGTAACCAATGAATGCCCTTTTTCACGACCTTTAGGGACTGCAATTACCATCGAATCCAATAACTCCATTTCAGCTGAAACCTCAACGAGCGCCCGAGCATATGTACTCCGACCCCACGAGTTAATACACATATTACTCGTGTAAGAATCCAACATAATAGGAGTGCCAATTTGGGTCGTGATAAGACTAAGACCAACCTCCGAATAAGCAACAATCGGCACATGATGAATCTTAACCCAAACTGGTGCTTTCTTAATCTCTGCCTTTTTCAGATCAGTAGTAGGCGACCAAATATTCAAGATCATGGGAACCATCCTAATCAACCACGGGCCATTTTCAAGGACTCCTTCCATTCCTTCCTTCGTCTTGAATTGAAAAAGGAAAAAATCCTCATGTAATTGAACGCGTATCAAACCAAATCGTGCCCACGTATTTTTAACATAATTTTCCACCAATGGAAAAGCTAAACGTTTACCAATAAACTGCCCGTATAACGTGTGCTTAAATCTGGATTCAACCTCTTCAACAGCAGCATACGGAAGTGCAACTCGTGCTCCTTCAACATGCTCATCACACCGTAATTCTGATATCTTCACCATCTTAGGAATTGTTTGGTTCATACCACCCTCGTTTTGAAGTAACGAGGCAAACGAACCCTTCTGTGGACTAATGACATTAGTATACAAGTTAGCACACCCCTGAAGCAGTGAACCCCTCTCCTTACCCGCATTAACAGCAGGTGTCGAATCAGCAAGTATTGAATCAGCAGGTACAGCATCTTGTGTCGAATCAGCAAGTGTCGCATGCGACTCAGAACCCTCTTGTGTCGACTGAAGTCCTGCTGCATGCACCACAGCAGGTGAGCTATCCGTATCACAAGGAGATGAAACTCCCATCTGTTCTCTCAATCTGAGCATCCTAGCTGCCAACGCATCCATGTCAACCGGAACAAAACTGTTATCCATCTCTCTAATCATGAAACCAATCAACCACAATATCACAAAAACCCTAATTAACAAATTAGGGTTTTATACCAGTACCCAAATAAACCTACCCAATCTCCATACCGATTAAAATAATAACAAAAGAAAACCCTAAAAGATGCAGCGGCGCACAGCACAAACCGAAACCCTAAAAACCAGTCACCACCTTAGCCGTTCTATTCAATGAATCTGTATATCAATATTAATTAAAAGAGCTGATAAGAAAGTTTCGTATACAACCCTAAAAAGTAAATAACGAAACCCTAATTTCTATCAACGCTAGAATCAATAATAGATATACAGCCACCAAGATAGAACGAGGAGAAGGCAATAGATCAGATTAAAGGGGAACGGAAAATCATACGGCGGCCGGAATACACCTAGAGAGAATTAGGGTGGTTTTGCGGAATTGGTAAATTTTAGCTCATAAACCTATGCAAAAGCCTCCATTAATGGAGAAAACAAGCGTTGAGCTGTCTTATGACACAAGTACACCTTTTCTACTTAACTACCACAATGAATCACCATGAAACACATTGTTTGTCCTTCTGATCTATTGATTTCTGTCTTTTGATAACTAGGTATTGGATACTTTCTTGAACTTGAAACAAAGCTGAACTCTGAACTGAACTCAAATCACAACTCAATTCTCTTGTAACAGAATTAATGGAGATTGGTAACCGAATTGCAGGAACTGAAAAGCATAGTAACTGAAAATGCTTGGATTGCTATTAATGGAGTAAGAATCGGTTACAAAATCTAAGATTACATTCACTAGTCTAAGTACAAGCTTTTGTTGTAACTGTAAACGCTACAATTACAACTATGTGTAAAACTGGCTAATTCCTAACTTTTTCTAACCATCTCAAATTAAAGAGGTAATGGAGTATTTATAGGAAGAGAGTGAGGTGTGGGGAGGTGAGTTTGTTGAGTGACTAACGTGTCAGAACCGGTAGAAAACCACCATGTGTCCAATTTGATAGTCAACTGATTTAGGGTTCTTGAGAGGGAATTTGGGGGTTTTTGATTAATTGTTTTTTAGTGTAATTGTTTGGTATGGTTGAGTTCGTCTCATGATAAGGATCATTTCTTCTCTTGAAAGCTTCTTCTGAAAATCCCTAAATCGTCTTCCACGTTCTGGATTTGAGGTTGGTGACGTGGCGATTTTTGATTTGAAAATAATTTGTCACACAGATTGATATCCATAAGCACAATTTAATCTGTGATAGTGGATAATGAGTTTCTATTGGTGGACAAGTTTGAGTGGAAGTACTATTAGGATTTTTCTCATTTTATGTTGCTGACTAGTTCATGATCCGTGTTTGGATTGTGTATTCTGATTGGTTGACACAACTTGACATGGATAAAAAGAGTTTCAAACTTGGCAGTTTCAGCCCTTGTGTTTCCAAACTTTGGCATCTTTGTTATCAGCTTGTATAATCTTTAGAAACTTGTCATTCAAGGTCCTTCAACATCCAAAATAAGCATCTTCAGTCCTTTGACTTGTTGACTTGGTCAATATTGATCCTTCTTTTGTCTTTTTCTTCATAAATGATCCATAAAAACCGTGTTTGCATGGAGTTGTATCATTTTGCCTACAAAATCACAAACAACACAAAATACCATATAATTTTGTTTTATCACAATTAATCACAATTAAAACTTAATATTTTCATGTGTTTTAGGGTTTAATTATGCTTAATTGATATGAGATTTCACTCATATCAAAGACGATAAAAAATAACCCAGATGGTGTTATGTCTATTTGATGTCTTAGGTAACTTAGTTAGAAAATCCATCGTAATTCTTTCCCATTTCCATATCGGAATCTCTGGTTCTATTAGTAATCCGGATGGCTTTTGATATTCTACTTTAACTCTTGCACACGATAAACACTTACTAACATATTTTGCTATGATTGCCTTCATATTAGGCCACCAATAGAGTTTCTTCAGATGTTGATACATCTTATCAGAACCAGGATGTATAGAATACTTCGATTTATGAGACTCGTGCATAATCAAATCTCCTAAATTACCATAGGCCGGTACCAAACTACGATTCGTAATACAACGAATTCCATCTTTATGAACTTCAAATTCTTTATCCATTCCTCTTAACTTCTACATTCTCTACCTTAAGTGCTTTTTCTTGAGATTCAAGAATTTGGGTAGGTAACTTCAGGAAAAGAGTTATCATTAATGACTTAACTCGTAACGTCTTAACTCGCGCCTTTCAACTCAAAGCATCAGCTACTACATTGGCTTTACCTGGATGATAACGAATTTCACAATCGTAATCAACAAGTAACTCTAACCAACGTCGCTGTCTCATATTCTATTCCTTCTGATGAAGAACATATTGAAGAATCTTATGATCAGTAAATACTACACACTTCGTACCATAGAGGTAATGTCTCCAGATTTTACAAATATCACCGCTCCTAATTCTAGATTATGAGTAGTATAATTCTTCTCATTATGTTTAAGTTTCCTTGATGCATAAGCAATAACTTTTTTCCTTTGCATAAGCACTGCTCCCATTCCTTGAATAGATGCATCACAGTAAATGATAAAGTCATTGTTACCTTCTGGTAATGCAACGTGGATGGCGATGTTTGTATGTTCGTACTCGCCGTGAGTACAGCTGAACCGAAAAACATCAAAGAAGCCATGAATGATCATGCTTGGATTGAATCGATGACGGATAAACTTCAACAATTTGAAAGACTCAAAGTCTGGGAACTTGTTGATAGACCATACGATGTAACACCGTTAAATCTTCGATCAATATGGAAAAACAAGATGGATGAATAAAACACGATCATCAAGAACAAATCTAGTCTAGTGGCTAAGGGGTATGGCCAGAGAGGGTATTGATTTTGAAGAATCATTTACACCAGTGGCTCATATGGAAGCGGTCAGGATTTTCCTTGCTTAAGCTGCACATAAAGGATTCATCGTTTATCAAATGGACATGAAGAATACATTTCTTAAAGGTCATTTGAAAGAAGAAGTCTATGTCACACAGCCGAAAGGATTCTTTAATCCTCATTATCCTGATAAGGTGTATCGTCTCCACAAGGCACTATATGGACTAAAGCAAGCTCCAAGGGCGTGGTACGATGAGCTCTCGAAATTTCTGGTATACAAAGGTTTCTCAAAAGGTTCCATTACAAATATGGGGTTGACATTTTGCTTGTGTAGATTTACGTTGATGACATTATTTTCGGGTCTACAAACCCAAAACATTCAAAATGGTTTCAAAAACTAATGTACATCAAACTTGAAATGTCAATGATGGGCGAACTAAAATTCTTACTAGGAATTCAAGTTTACCAATCCCCGAGTGGTATCTTTATTAACCAAGCTAAGTATTGTCAAGAGATAATCAAAAAGCATGGTATAACCTCATGTGACCCCGTTGGGACACCATTATCAACCACATCCCTAGATGCTGACTTGGAGGGAAATGCCATAGATCAAATGAGATATCTTTCCATGATCGACTCCCTTATGTATTTGACAACAAGCAAAACAAATATTTCACATACTACATGCTATTATGCACGATATCAAGCCAAACCTACTGAAAACCACCTCAAGGAGGTTAAAAAAATCTTTTGGTACCTCAAGAATACCATTCATTTGGGACTCTAGTATCCGAAGGAAACCGGATTCTTTCTAACGGCGTATTCAGATTCTGATCACGCAGGGTGTCTTGATACTCGAAAAAGTACTTATGGTGGTGCACAATTTCTAGGACAAGATAAGCTCGTGGGATGGTCTTCCAAATTCTAATCATGCAGGATTGCACGTAATTGTCATCAGCCGACGCGGAGTATGTGTCTCTATCTGCGTGTTGTGCTCAAGTTCTTTAGATGAGAACACAACTCACGAATTATGGCTTCCACTTTGATAAAGTACCTATGTACTATGACTCAAAGTCGGCCATAGCCATCTCCTGCAATCCGGTATATCATTCCCGCACGAAGCACATTGATGTCAAATATCACTTCATAAAGGAACAAGTTGAATGTGGTATCATTGAGTTATACTTTGTTGGAAAGGATTACCAATTAGCTGACTTGTTTATGAAATCTCTGTCGAAATATAGGTTTGAGTACATTGTTAGGCAAATTGGTATGAGATGTTTGACTCCAACAGACCTGGAGATTCTGGCAAAGGTGCTTTCTTGATTCATCTATCAAACATCTACTTGTAAATATCATTGAAAAAGCAAAATAAAAAAATATAAAACATATACAAGCAAAACACAAAATTAAAAATTATTGAAAATCCAAAAATATTCTTCTCGACATGTCTTTCAGTATCGATAATATGGACGTACCTAGAAATGTCACTCAATAACGACACGGGTGTGTACATAAAGCTCGAATGAAAGTTGTAAATATTTTTCAAAACATGTCATTTCTATTTTTAATAAAGGAAAATGTCTATTTTGGAAAAATTTTCCAACAACGGGTAGAGCAATCTATCTTGGGTTGATCTTATCACAAAACATTCAACGTTTTGAGAGCAACACAATGGCTTGTAATTAATTTCATATTGCAACCAGGGTCGATATTCACGGGAGAGTGTACGATTTAGTACTCTTACCCTTAGCAAAAGAACCTCTTCTGCAAAGTCTATGAACTCAAGTTTATGCTTTAGAAAAACCTCTTCGCCAAAAAGAAATAGAGTTTTTCAAAAAGCGTTGAATACAATTTTTTCAATAATTTTTTAATGATTATTCAAAATCTTTCAAAAATTATGTGTTCAACAACTCCTACCCTCAAAAGGAGAAATGTGGATTGTAGATTTGCTATAAGTTAATCTGGTGGTCTAACATTGTGGTAGATGGTGGTGGAAGCTATTGTTGAGTAGAGAGAGAAAGGTTGAGTGTGTGAAAATAGAAAATGTAATAAAATGAGAAAGAAACACAATCAACACCCCTCCTTGGAAGCCTAGGAGGGGTATATATAGTCACACACGCTACTTAAACTATACAACATTCCTAGTCTAGTCTAAGCGTATGTGACTATGATAACTAATGGGAATTCTTAAATGTCGTCACATAAAGTGAATTTCCGACAATCTTCCCCCATGGGACGACGTGTAGAATTCCTTACAATATTTTTTCCTAACAAGTACATAATGATTAAGAACAAGAGCTTTTATGAAGCGTCCAATGCTGATGATGTCTTCTGAGGCCTTTGACTTTAAAACGACTCATCTTTAACTTGTAGTAGAAATACTGTAACGGCACGAGCTAAGTAATCCATATACTTCTGGTTAAGGAGAAGCTTCTGAATTAACTTCCCCCTAATTCATGCCACATAAACTTGATGTAGAAGCTTCCCATTCCTTGAATAGATTCATCACAGTAAATGATAAAGTCATTAAACGAAGCCATAGAAAATAGACCATTGATTGAGATACTCTAATCCAACGTGGATGGGAATGCGGATGCCATAGTCATTCCCGAGATAGCCGCCAACAATTTTGAGCTTAAGACATGTGTGATACAAATGGTTTCTACCATAACTTATCTAGGGAAACCTATGGATGACCCTCATGACCAAATTAATAGATTCTTGTCCATTTGTAACACCATCAAGTATAATGGGGTACCTCCGGAGGCAATTAAGTTGATCTTATTCCCTTTCTCTTTGGAGGGAAATGCTAGGATTTGGCTAGACAAACAACCCTCTAATAGCATTCTCACTTGGGAGGACTTGAAGAAGAAATTTGTGAACAAGTTCTTTCCACCTTCACGAACCACCGCATTATGGAACCAAATCATAGACTTTCAACAAAAGAGACATCAAACCTTTAGTGAAGCTTGGGAAGAGTTCAAAGAGTTGTTGAGAAAGTGCCCTAACCACGGTTTTGACCAAGTTCACCAAATTAACACCTTATAAAATGGTTTGAGACCACACCATCAAGATTCCCTTTACTCGGCTGCGGGTGGAAACATTCTTACTAAGTCTATTCAAGATGCATGGGATATCATTGAAACAAAACCCATGGTTCAAAGAAATAGGGATAGAGAAGAGATGGTACATGTTATGCAAGGTAGTGCTACTAAATCAATTGATGAACAAATCTATTAAAAGTTTAACCAATCTCATGATATGTTCCAAGAGTTTATGAAACTTAAATTGAAAAACTCTTCTACCAACAATGTCAATGCCATCACCCTATCTTGTGAGACATGTGGAGGCCCTCACTCATACTTGCAATGTGACTAAGTTAAAAACTTTCAAGGAGAATGTTATGCTTACAATGATGATGGAAGGTCTCATTTTAAACCAAACATTAATCCTAATCACCTTTCATATAAGTCCAACAATTACCTTGCTCCGCCGGGTTTCCCTTCCCAAAAACCCACCCAAAACCAACCAAATAATCCACAATTACTCAATAGAAACCAAGGCCAAAGAGAAAATTATCAAGGGAATAAAAACAATAGAAGGTCAAATAACTTTCAAAACCAAGGGAACAATTTTCATGGAAATAACCAAGGGTTTCACAATCCACCTCCACCTTTCCAAAACCAAGGATACAACCAAGGGAATGGGCAAAATGAAACCATTGAGCTACTTTATAAGATGAATCAAGAGAATGGCAGAAGGATTCGTGAGAGTGAAAGAAGAACTCAAGATCAATTGAGGGTAATGCAAGAGGAGACAAACAAAAAATTTATGTTGCTCTTAAACCAAAGAACTCAACGTGCTTTACCCTCTAACACTCAAACCAATCCTAGGGCCAATGTCAATGCAATCACTACAAGAATTGGGAAAACCACCATGGAACCTTCCATTCCTCCTACACATCCTTTGGTGATTCCTACCACGGTTCCTCCTTGTGACATTGCACCATGAACCAACCCTACACCTTCCAATCCTACACCTCCTAAGCATACCCTTAAAGAAACCCAAGAAGAGAGTCCTTCAACACCCTCTACTCATCCTTTGCCCAAACCAAATCTACCATACCCTTCTAGGTTGAGGTAAGAGAAGCTAAAGAACAAAGATGACATTCAAGTGTCCAACTTCTTGAGGATGTTTAAGCAATTGAATATCAACATATAATTTGCAGAGGCTTTAGATTACATGCCCAAGTTTGCCAAGATGTTTAAGGACCTTCTATCAAACAAATAAATTTGCTTGATATTCCTAACACTTCATTGAACGAGAATTGTTTCGCAGTGTTATTGAAGACTTTACCTATTACACTTGGTGATCCGGGCCGGTTCTTAATTCCATGTTATTTCACGGGGGTAGAGAATTGCATGGCACTAGCAGACCTTGGTGCTAGCATAAATTTTATGCCTTTGTCGGTTTGGAAACAACTCTCTCTTCCTAATATTA
The DNA here is from genome assembly GCA_025667525.1 of Glebionis coronaria. NCBI lineage: Eukaryota > Viridiplantae > Streptophyta > Magnoliopsida > Asterales > Asteraceae > Glebionis > Glebionis coronaria. The sequence continues at coordinate 342,420,810 of CM046877.1, forward strand.
CACCTACTAGGATGACACTAGAATTATCAAACCGTTTTACTTATCTAGTGGGGATTGTGGAAGATGTTTTTGTAGGAGTTGATAAATTCACATTCCCCGTGGATTTTGTAGTTGTTGACTATGCTATGGACCCTAGAGTTCCCCTTATTTTAGGAATACCTTTCTTAAGGACCGTTCGCACTCTTATTGATGTGGCGGAAGGGTAACTAATCATGAGGGTAGAGGATGAGAAAGTTATGTTTAAGATGGGAAAAGTAACTAAGAAATCTAAAGGGTGTGAAACCGTTAACATTGTGGATGTTCTTGATGAAGTATGTGATGAACACTTTCATGAGGTTTGCAAGAGTAGTAATGAGGACATTCCACATGTTGAGAACGTATTTTCCACTGCCCCTTCCTTGACTCCTTTTGGAGCAAGTGACTTTCTTCTACAAGAATTTGAGGCAAGTTTAGGAGATGTGGATTTACCATATGACGATTCTCCTACCGATTGGGAAGAAGATATTTCTACCATTGAGAAACTTCTCAATGAAGATCATACTTCTCCACATACTCCTAAGGAAGTTACCAATGATGATCCTTCATTAGGGAAACCTTCTATTGAGAGTCCAACTACTTTAGAGCTTAAGGACCTTCCATCACACCTTAAGTATGCCTTCTTAGAAGGAGAGGATAAGCTACCCATTATCATTGCTAAGGATTTGAAGGAAAATGAAAATAAAAAGCTTATAGAAGTTCTTAAGAAGCAGAAAAAGGCTATAGCTTGGAAAATATCCGACATAAGGGGATTGATCCTAACTTTTGTACTCACAAAATCCTTATGGAGGATGATTACAAACCCGCCATTCAAAATCAAAGAAGGGTTAACCTAAAAATCTATAAAGTCATCAAAAAGGAAGTTATCAAACTCCTTGATGCGGGTATGATTTACCCAATTTCCGACTCACCATGGGTTAGCCTGGTGCATTGTGTGCCTAAAAAGGGTGGAGTCACTGTTTTTCTAAATGAAAATAATGAGTTGATTCCCACAAGACTAGTCACGGGTTGGAGAGTTTGTATTGATTATAGACAACTTAATGATGCCATTAGGAAAGACCATTTCCCATTACCTTTCATGGACCAAATGCTAGAACGTTTAGCGAGAAATGAATACTATTGCTTTCTTGATGGATTCTCGGGTTATTTCAAAATACCCATTGATCCAAAAGACCAAGAAAAGACCACATTCACTTGTCCCTATGGCACATTTGCTTACAAGAAAATTACTTTTGGATTGTGCAATGCTCCTGGGACCTTTCAAAGGTGTATGATGGGAATCTTTCATGACATGATAGAGCACACAATGGAGGTGTTTATGGATGATTTCTCGATGTTTAGAGATTCATTCACTTCTTGTCTCTCCCATTCAGAACGTATGCTTAAAAGGTGTGAAGAAACTCGCCTTGTTCTAAATTGGAAGAAGTGCCATTTCATGGTTAAAGAAGGGATAGTTTTGGGGCATAAGATTTCTAAGAAATGATTAGAATAGGATCGTGCTATAGTATATGTTATTGCCAAACTTCCCCCACCAACCACGGTGAAAGGAGTTAGGAGCTTTTTGGGACATGCGGGTTTCTGTAGACGTTTTATACAAGAGTTTTCTAAGGTATCTAGACCCATGACCCACCTATTAGAAAAAGAGGCTCCTTTCATATTCATACAAGAGTGTTTAGAGTCTTTTGAGATCCTTAAGGAAAATTTGACTATGGCTCTAGTTTTGGTTTCACCAAATTGGGATTTGCCTTTTCAGCCCGTGTGTGATGTTAGTGATTATGTCGTGGGGGCTGTTTTAAGATAAAGAATAAATAAACACTTTCAACCTAAACACTATGCTAGTAAGACAATGACGGGTGCTCAATTGCATTACACTACCACAGAAAAAGAACTGTTTGCCATTGTGTATGCTTTTGAGAAATTTTTCCCTTATCTTGTTCTTTCGAAGACCATAGTGTATATGGACCATTATGCCCTAAAATACCTTATGAAAAGCAAGATGCTAAGATTAGATTGCTATGAAGGGTTTTGTTACTCCAAGAGTTTTCTATAGAGATTCGTGATAAGAACGGAGCCGAGATTTTAGCCGCGGATCATTTGCGTAGACTTGAGCATCCTTTTCAAGGAGAATTACCTCATAAGAAAATAAATGAATCCTTTCTACTTGAGGAACGCATGTCTATCTCTTCACAAGAGGATTCCACCCCTTGGTGTGCGAATATTGCAAACTATCTTGTGGGGGATGTGCTATTTGAGAGTCTTACTTCCCAACAAAAGAAGAAGTTTCTTAAGGAAGCTAAGTACTACTTTTGGGATGATCCTTACCTCTTTAGGAAATGTATGGATCAAATCATAAGACGTCGTATTGATGGGCCCAAAGAATTTAAGATCCTAGAGGCTTGCCATAAAGGACCCACGGGGGGCCATTATGGGCCTAACTACACGGCTAAGAAAGTCTTTGATTCGGGTTACTATTGGCCTTCAATTTACAAAGATGCCCAAGAGATGGTGAAATATTGGGATGTATCTCAAAGACAAGGAATAATTAATCAAAGAGATGAGATGCCACAAAATTTCATACAAGAATGTGAGATATTTGATGTATGGGGCATAGATTTTATGGGACCTTTTCCATCTTCAAAGGGGAATAAGTACATACTCGTAGCGGTAGATTATGTTTCTAAGTGGGTTGAGGCTAAGACCTTGCCTACTAATGATGCTCGAGTTGCATTGAAATTCTTGAAGCAATTATTTGCTATATTTGGTGTACCTCGTGCCATTATTAGCGATTATGGGACTCATTTTTGTAATGATCAATTTACAAGAGTCATGAAGAAATATGGTGTTAACCATAGACTTTCTATCGCGTATCACCTACAAACAAATGGGCAAACCGATGTTACAAATCGTGGTTTAAAGAAAATTTTGGAACGTACGGTGGGAGAGCATCGAGCTTCTTGGTCGGATAAACTTGATGATGCATTGTAGGCTTTTCGAACCGCATTTAATACACCAATAGGTTGCACACCTTATAGGCTTGTATATGGAAAAGCATGCCACCTCCCATTTGAGTTGGAACACAAGGCTTCATGGGCTCTTAAATGGGCTAACTTTGATCTTAATTAAGTCGGTTCCCATAGGAAAGACCAACTTAATGAGATGAATGAGCTTAGAACCGATGCCTATGAAAACTCATTGCTTTACAAAGAAAAGACTAAGAAATTGCATGATGCCAAGATTAAGAAACGTGAGTTTAAAGTTGGAGAGTCAGTTTTACTCTATAACTCACGGTTGAAACTTTTTACGGGTAAGCTTAAGTCACGATGGACCGGTCCATTCACTATATCTCAAGTGTTTCCATATGGGACCATTGAGTTGTCTCAAGAAAAGGTCCAAATTTCAAAGTAAATGGTCATCGTGTGAAGCATTATTTTGGGGAGGACATTTTCGTTGAAATGGTCCAAGAGACCCCCATTTTCCCCATGAATTAATTCATTGTGGGAAGAGTCGAGCTAGAGACTCATTAAATCAAGCTTGTATAACTAGGTTAGATCATCTAGAATAGAGTGTGGTAGGTTAGGATTCATAAAAGGGTAATATAGTCGAGATGAAGTGTAGGGGGTGCCTATCTTTTGTCTTTTTGGTGTTTGTAGGGTTGTTCTCTCTCATTTCATTCTTGGAGCTTATGGAGGAGACCTCGTATCGTGTTCACTTTGATACTTTTGTGATGCAAAATTGACTCTTAATAAAGTCTAACATGAATTCACTTTAGTAGACCTTTCCTTAGCTCGAGTTAAACAAAGTACGCAATGTCTTAAGTGTAGGGGAGTTTACTCCAATACTCTTAAACATAGAGGACAATGTTTATCTTAAGTGTAGGGGGTCTTCTATCGAAGTGACCTTACTAGAACATTCTCATTGCCTTCATGATAATTGGGGAAATTTATTTTTCAAACATTTTTTAAATTTTTGATCTACTTTGGCCACCAAAAATATGCATTCATAATTTTTGCATTAATCATTTTTCATTTGCATAACACATTTGCATTGTATAAATTTCTTCTTTTATTTTTCATCAAAAATATATGAAAAAGAAAAAAATATAATAAAGGATATAGTTTAACAAGTTTAGAGTGACATATTAGGTCCACCATGAATCCTTTGACTAAACCCGAGTTTGCTTATCTAATCTTACTCTAGCTAGTATCCTTAACCATGTAGACCTTATTTCGTTAATTAGGCTAAGCATCCACGAGTCTCATTATTTGAGATTTTAAACTGTAGAGAACGAGAAATGATAGAGTTTGTAGTAAGTGTAAATGGCTAATAAACCTAATATTAATTACTTGTGGCTTTTATATCCCCTTTCGTTACCTTTACTTTCATGTCAACGCATGTATATATTGTTAATAAATAATCAAGAACGATTTTATTAGGTTTATAGTCTCTTATGCATTTTTTACTAATCATTCGTGGTTGGTATAAGTACGTCTTAAGATTTTAAGTTAGGATGTTTTATATGTACTAGACTTATGTCATGCTTAATACTTAGCGGGTGTTTTTCCTTTTATTCTTTTCATTTTATTTGTGAGGAATAAAGAAAAATAAGAGCGGCTTATAAAAAATGAGTGACTAGAAAAAAAGAAAAAAAAGAAAAAAACAATTATACAAGACTCCCAAGAGGGGCAGTGAAGTGTTAATTATAGTACCTATTAAATTCCAATATTACTCTCACAAGGGATGCGGGGATTTAATAGTTTTTCCAATCTAATATTACCTTGACGGGTTGCGGGATTGAAGATCCAATGTCTCAAAAAGGCGGCGGATATAAATTATTGTGTGAGTTTTATTATTCTTTTCTTAGCGAGTGAGTAGCTACTTATTAATGCATGACATAAGGATCTTACACATAAGGCGAATGACTTATTATTTTCGGTCGGACTTATATCAATTATGGGCGATTTTTCAAGTAATGGATAAGATGGTTACTTAGGATTGAAACCGTGCTTCCTTATTTTCAGATTTTACACTTCTTATATTTCACGCTTTAAATAATGACAAATTTGCTCAAATAATAATTGGTATTAGAGGCATAATAAGTGGGGGTATAAGGGTAACACAATTAACTTTTATGAATAAGTCGATGCACTTTCACTTATGAATGACAATGATCTTGTTTTTAAGCTTGGTATGGGGAAAGTGAAACTTGAGGATGATAAGTATTCATGGTACCAAAGCCCTAATCAAAGTCAGTGATTTCTTTATGAGTTATTTCCATTAAAACCATTTCAAGAAAAATAAAAAAACATATAAATAGAATTGTTTTTATTGCATTGCATTGTAAAAAGCAAAATCATGCATCATATAGTGTAGTATAGTGTAAAAGCATTTCATCTTGGTCATAGTGGATTAATTATGAGAAAAATGTAATTTAGAGCTTTGAAATAATACACTGCATGAGACCATGGCAATGATCAAGTGTAGGGGATTTGATATGAGTGAAATCTCATATCAATTATAACATATCAAACCCTAAAACACAAAGAAAAATACCAGATTTTATGTTAAATAGCAGTATTATCGGGTATTCTTTGTTGTTTGTAGTTTTGTAGGTAAAATGATATGATTTGGTGCAAACATGGATTTCAAGGCATTATTATTGAAGAAAAGACAAAAGAAGGACTCATTATGACAAGTCTCCAAAGTCAAAGGACCTTTCATGCCAAACTGCTAAAGTTAAAGGACTAAAAGTGTAAATTCAAAGAAAGTAAAAGAGCTCAATTGAAAGTCAACTCAAGTCAAAGGGTCAATGATGTTCAAAATATAAGTCAAAGGATTGAAGATGTCAAGTTTACAAAGATCCTAGCTCAAAACAAAGAACTGCCAAAGTTAAGGGGTTGATTCTGCCAATTTGGAAAGTTATTTGAGGCTTGATCTGAGTGAACCACTTCTCAACCATTCAAAACACTTATAACATGGCACACAGATCATTTACTTCAAGTCAAAGCCATTAATGAGGTGATTAAACATTTATGTGCGTATCTCAACAGGAAAACCCACTCAACTCTTTCAACCAATCACAATGCAGTATTCTACTTCACACGGATAGCACTATTCTTCCAGATAACGATCCATGTGAAAATTATCAGACCAATCCCAGCATGACACGTCATCACTTCCATTTTCTCAGATTTTGAAGACGAATGAAGGGGCTTCAGAAGATGCTTTCAAGAGGAGATATACTCGTCATCAAAGGGTGAAGCCAAGTTAACCATTTAATTAAACCCAACATCAAAGAATAAGAAATCCCCATTTCTACTTGAACGTGATGAACCCTAACAGAATTGCCAGGTGTCAAGCTGCAATTAGATGGAGCACGTCACTCCTACTTAACTACACTCACTCCTACTCTCCTTCCTCCCCTATAAATACCCTTAACCTCCTGTATTTTTATTTGGTCAGCTTAGGAGTAGAATTTACACAAACTTAGGTAGCTACTTAAATGTTAGTTGTAACTAAATCATTTTCAGTTACAGCTTAGTTATATGTAGACATTGTACTTACTTCCAAGCTTTGTACTGATTCACCATTTGATCATCAATAAAAATAGAGTTCTTCTTCATAATCAGCTGTCTGTCATTGATGATATCATTCTGCTATGAGTAACAGAATGTTGTTATTGCTTTGAAGATTCAGTTAGATCAAGAAGTTTGCCTTGTTCTAACCATCCATTGTTCTAGTATTGTATACTCTTTCCAGTATACTTTGAAGTCCAGATTAGCAGATCAGATTTCCATGGAGTTCTTTGGTGTTTTGATGTTGTAGATGTTAAAAAAAGGTGTTGATAGGACTTAAAGCAAGCTCAGCGCTTAGCTTCTTCATCAAAGAAGCCTTCAAATTCAGTTCATAAGTGTTACTTTACATTTTCCTCTAAATTGTTGTCTGGATGCTACATTCCTAGTTCTAGTGTAAAATTGCTTGTGATTGCTTGCTATTTGATCATTTTGTTCTTGCTGATATGATTTGTAGTTGTTAAAGATAATCTGTTAGATTTAATCTTGTTGATTAGCCTAAATTCTTGTTTCAGTCATAACTGTTGTTTGGATCACTAGCTACATTTTGATTCAGTTAATGAACTTGGGTAAAAAAGTGTTTACATACACTCTACTACAGGTATAAAGTAGTTGTGTAAAGTTTTGAAGTCAAACCATAAGTCAAAAAGGGTACAGGTCACTAAATGCTTTGGGTCAATCACTTGTGCTTAAAACAGTCCAATTTCAAATCACCACAACCTGCTCAAAACTTGGAATTAGACCTTGACTTTTGGTTCTTTGGATAGTCCAAAATCCTATCTTTTAGTCTTGATAAGCCACTTGATACAGTTTCACTGTAGAATAAGCCACAAGTTAATTTAAATCTCTCTAATAAGCGCTAGTTTTTATCATAGCTTATTTCCAGTACTGGCTTATCCACTTCATAAAAGTAACTATTTTGTTCCACAAATCTGTTATATAAGTCATCAAAATAAGATTTTACCTTGGTCAACTTTTGGTCAAAGTTGGTCAACGCTGGTCAACATAAGCCCATTTGAGCTTATTGGATTTTCTGGCTTATTCTGTGAAGGTTTTTCAAATTTTCTTGGAAAGGTGTGTTAGACTTACTTTTTGGTAAGCTAGCGCCTCTCACATGAGTTGGACTAGAAATATTCCTTTTGCTATACGCAGGGACTTTAGTTATACACGAGGAATAGTCTAGTGAAGATAGGTCTATAAATACCCCCCATGACTCTCCATGGGGGTGTGGAAGTTTAGTATTATTTTCATTTTGTATTGTTTCACTTGGAATAACACACACATCTTTTCTTTCACCTCTCTCTAACTTTCTCTGACTAGAACAACAATGGCTAATATGTTCTTTGATCATCCCTGACCCCCGATCTAGGTGGTTTTTTATGCTTGTCAATTGGTATCAGAGCGAACCGGGGGTGTCTTGTATCCGTGTGGTTTGTGTTTGTGTCGTGTTTTTCAGGTTCGTCTTATGTCATCAAGATTCGCGGTTTGTACTTTTTGGATTCATTTCTTTATCAGATTTTAACATGTCTTGTTATTATCATATCTTTTGATTCTGTTAAAGTCACAAATTTCTTGTCCGAATCTGTTCTAGTCTCGTGATTAGATTCTTTTTGTCCAGTTTTGTGTATACCCATGTATTGTTTTTGTCTCTTTTCACTGATTAGATATGGATTACTTCCTGGGAAAAAGACAAAATAACATATGGTCCAACCATTTTTTCGGTATCTTCCAAGTTGGTCAAAAACCCTGCTGCGATGGCTACCTTGATCGCATTGGCTGCGATGGCTACTTTGATCGCATTGACTGTGATGGCTTGTTTAATCCATTGCGATGGCTCGCATATTACGATGGCAATGTTGCGATCGCATCATGAGATGGCCACTGCAATCGTATCTTGCGATGGCTTGTCGCGATGGGTTGTTACGATGTCATTTCGATGGGTGATTCTCACATGTTGTATTGTGATGGAAGACATGGATTCATTGCGATGGGTGCATCGCGATCGCTCACACATTGCGATGCAAGACACAGAAACAGGTTTTGAATTGGCATGTTTATTACGATTGGTGACTGTTTTTTGTGTTAAATACATTGCGATGACCATGATGTTTAAAACATTACTCGAGACCTAAATCGTCTCTTGACCAGAACCAATATTACCCATCCCCCTTATAACTCCAAAATCAACACCAATCTAAATCATAATCCCATCTTCCCCTATACCCTTCACATCTAGACTCTGGACCTCAGTTTTATGTAAACGTTTTTTTTAATCTTAAAAAAAGGATTTTTTGCGTTTCACAATACATCATCGTAACTGTTTTATGACATCAGATCTCAGATCATGTTAGTGTTCTGACATGCATGTCGAGATCTTTAAGGATCTTACACTTAACAATACATCATCATTGATCAGTTGTTTATCATTGCAATCAAACTTACCCGCAACCTCCACAAATCTTGCAGCCATCATTATCAAACTAACATCTCATGTCATCATAGATCTTGATCGGTTGTACCACTTTATTTTTCGAATTTATTCACTGATCTATAACAACTATGTTACTATCAGTGTTTAATTCGTTTGTATCCTCAAAATCAAATCTGAAATATATTCCTGAGATCAATCTAACAATATACATGTGGGTTATGATTCGTGGGTTATGATCTTCAAGAGAAAGTAGATGATCTGGGGTTTGATTTGGGGTTTGAGATTCGGTTGAAAGATGATTGCAAAAGAAAATGAGGGGGCGGATTTTTCAATGTGTGAGCTTTGGGTGTATCATCGAATGAGATTATAGTGTGGATGGGGGCGGTCGAAACAAGGTTGAGCTGACGTGATGAGTTTAACAGTTGGTGATACTTTGGATGTATCGACTGGTTAAAGAGTGTGTGGTTTTGGTTATGCTTGTTTAGGTCAATGGTAGATTTTTATATTGGCCTTTATATACCACGTCTCTTCCTAACCACCACATGTTATAATCCGAAGACCATATATGGTAGAATATGCATATTGTTTTAGCAACTTATTATAATGCCGTGATAATGGTAGAATTATTATAATTTGGCTAATTTGGCTAGTGTATTCATATGTAAATGGTGGTGTTAGATAATTATTCGTTGACGGGCCGATCATTACATTAATCGAAGATATCTTGTGGGCCAATTATTTTTGCAATTTAATTCGGGATGACCGCTTATATATCTGAATATTGCAAAATTAATCATGTCGGATTTGAGTTACGGGGTTATTGGATTGAGCCGAGTATTTCGAAAGAACCAAGTGGTAAAATTGTTTTCGGGTTAAATGCTTATTTGATAGGATTTTATTACTTTGGCGGGCCGTTTAATCTATGACATTCAAGGCCAGATATCATATCACTTAGTCCCAAACAACAAACACGACAAACACAACAAACACGATACATTACACTAAAACGATCCTTATCAAAGATTCATCTAAATTCCTAACGACTATTACGGTTATGTGATTACGAAGATGATTCGATGTACTTATTTGAGGATGAAGTGAGATTTTTCAGAGGCGTTCTTATTTTATCTTTAAAGGAGTACTTACGACTTTGTAAGATAACTTGTTCAAGCATATATGGTTATGGATAAGACTTGAAGTATCTACTTTCCAGTGTCAAGGAGAGGATGGACGACGACATGGATAACTATCATTTTTGGGAGCTTTGTTGCGGTTCTCAGTGTCACACGCACTTGCAGTTGTGGATTTCTTCAAGAGGTAGTACCTTTTCATATACCGCCTGTTTTGGTATGACAATCTAACATTTTCAGGTAGTAAATTATTTTATCGTATAATATTTTTAAACTTATGTTTGTGTTGGTTGATGAACTCACAATTTACGGATTTAAATTTGGGCTTACGTGCATAATTTAGCGTCCTTTACGACTAAACCGGAAACCTTAGGATTACGTATTTACGTTTTTGAACTCCGTTTTTGAAGAGACAATTTTTATTAGATTCATTTTGTGCCGTTGATTCATAATTTATAAAAACGTTTTCGTAAAACGACCCGAGGGCACGCAAATCGAGGAAACTAGAATCGAGGAATACCCGTAAATTAGCGGGATGGGACAAAACAAGTTTATCCCACCCCGCTCATATGGGACGGCCAACTATTGACACCACACAAGTGATGTGTCAATGTTGTAGCTAGTTGCTTACACTTGTTAAGCAAAGCTTAACAAGTAAGCTACAACTTTCCACCAAACCACAAAACCACTTCACACTTACCATTTACTCATAGTAACACATGCAAAACAACTCACTAAACTCTCTCACCCTCCCCTCTTGCCGTCCCAAATCAAAGAACAAACACCCCTTTTGATCAATTCTAGCCACAAATCTTATGTTATCTACTCATATCATGAAGAAACCTTGAAGCCTTGTTGATTGGTGATCATATTAACATCAAAGGAGGTGATTTGCTTGTGTCCTAGGGCTGATTTCTCAACAAACAATCTTGGTGGTTGATGATTTTGAAGATATATTTGGTGTTCATCAAGTTGTTGTCATCCAAAAACAAGATATAATCTTGGTTGGTAAACAAGATCATCCTTTCCATTTTTCTTGTTATTTTTGTAAAGATCAAATGTATTTCTTTCTTATTGTATATGTATATGATGAATATATTATGATAAAAATGTTGTGTGGGGATCAAGTGTTGATAAATATGGTTAAAAAGATGAAAAACCATAGGTAACAATGTTAAAATCTTGCTTAAAATGATGGCTGTATTAAATTAGTAAGTAACCAAGTTATAAACTGATAAAATTGCATGGTGGAATCTATTTACAGTAAGTATTAGATGTCATACACATGTGAGAGTTGGTCATGCAATGGAATCATCCAAATGAGTGAGATATGATCAAAACAAAATTAGTATACCATTCTGAATAGTCTATTTTGTACGGACTGTTAAGGATACTTAGACATGGATTGAGAAGTAGCTATAGCTAACTTATTTGTATAACATAATATGAAGTTTATGTCACCTAAAAATGAGCTTCTATCCCCTTATAGAACTCAAGATATGATAAAAATGGTGAAAGAGAAACTAAAAATCAGATTTTGTGAAATTAAAGTTTAATAGTATTATATAAGCACTCAAATAATATAGTATAAAATGTGAAATTAAAACCCACTAACTTATATATTTCATTTATATAAATATGTATAAGGATAAATAAATGGACATTTTATAAAAATGGTAGTTTAGTAAGTTTTATAAGTTATAAAAACTATAAACATGATTTTTACGTCTTTTCGGCTAATACCGTAAAATTAACGTCTTTCGTCAATTAAAACGTAGACGATCGGACACGTCTAATGTAACTTTTTAAAAGTCATATACTGATATATAAGTACCTAATACAAGTAAAAACAGATAAAACCGAACTATATAACATACGGACATTAACGGGCTAAGTTAGCATTATTGGACTATTAATCTAACTAAATGGGCTAAACACTTATAAATTTACTTATTGGGCTTAACCCACTTGGGCCCAACATGTAAAAGTATAATACTGATAATACAAGTATAAAATGGTCTAATTTAAGGTAATGGACTTATAATAGGCTTATTGGACCTAAAACATGTAAATAAGTAAAAGTAGTAAACTAGTATAAAAGTTACCAATATATAACACTAAAATGAGTAAATGAGAATGTATAAATCCACTTGATCATCATCATATGTATAAAGTCATCATATGTATACTTGTTATTTTGATAAAGTCATTAGACAAAAGTCTAAGACCGATTATTATTTATATAGGTTTCCGTGACCGAAGCACGCCCGTAGCCGATAATCTGCCTTTCATTATCAACGTGAGTTCATAGCCTCGCACCCTTTTAAATATTTTATAAAATGATTTGTAAACCCACGAGGGAGATAACATGCTATTTTTTGATAAAATAGAACATAAGTAGTCCCGATGGTATGCTTAATGATATGGACCCGAATGATGCGATGACCCAATAAAAGAGATATTTCAAAATGAGGGTCGTATGCTTAATGTCAATAGTCCACAGAAGGGTTCGTTTGCCTCGATATTTCAAAATGAGGGTCGTATGAACCAAACTATTCCTAAGACGGTGAAGATATCAGAATTACGATGTGATGAGCATGTTGAAGGAGCACGAGTTGCACTTCCATATGCTGCTGTTGAAGAGGTTGAATCCAGATTTAAGCACACGTTATACGGGCAGTTTATTGGTAAACGTTTAGCTTTTCCATTGGTGGAAAATTATGTTAAAAATACGTGGGCACGATTTGGCTTGATACGCGTTCAATTACATGAGGATTTTTTCCTTTTTCAATTCAAGACGAAGGAAGGAATGGAAGGAGTCCTTGAAAATGGCCCGTGGTTGATTAGGATGGTTCCCATGATTTTGAATATTTGGTCGCCTACTACTGATCTGAAAAAGGCGGAGATTAAGAAAGCACCAGTTTGGGTTAAGATTCATCATGTGCCGATTGTTGCTTATTCGGAGGTTGGTCTTAGTCTTATCACGACCCAAATTGGCACTCCTATTATGTTGGATTCTTACACGAGTAATATGTGTGTTAACTCGTGGGGTCGGAGTACATATGCTCGGGCGCTCGTTGAGGTTTCAGCTGAAATGGAGTTATTGGATTCGATGGTAATTGCAGTCCCTAAAGGTAGTGGAAAAGGGCATTCATTGGTTACTGTTGATATTGAGTACGAATGGAGACCTCCAAGATGTGCTACATGCTTGATCTTTGATCATAATAGTGATATGTGTCCGAAAGTGCATAAGGAAGTGGTTACTCATGTTACTAAAGATGGCCATGATAACTCGTGCTGTCCTAAAATTGTTACGGCTTGCCCTATGGCTACGCAAGTTGCTGATCTTAGCAAGGTCAATGAGCAAAAGGAGGAAGGTTTTCAGAATGTAAAAAGTAAGAAGAAGAGAGGTAAAAAGACTAATGGCAGCGTGAATGGAGGTTTCCAGGTTGGTAGTAAACCTCTTTATGTTCCTAAAGTCAATTTACCAGCTAGTTCAACCTCCAAGTATAATAAGAATGCTCCATCGATACCAAAGGCCGGTACGAGTGCGTCTTCTACTAAGAGTGGACCGGCCCTTGTTGCGGTGACTCCAATTAATCCTACTAAACGGACGAATAATCCAGATTCTAATTCTGAATTTCCAGCAACGTTTAAGGCAGGTTTCATGAATAATATTAGTCGGAATGAGGGTGGTGTTGGTACATCAAATAGCTTTGAGATTCTAAATCAATCTGATTCGGAGGTAGAAGAGGTTGAGAATGTCTATGATGAAGCTGCATACTTATATCATGACAAGAGGGATAAAGCTAAATGAACACAAGAATAAATCTTTGATTTTATTTTGTTCTATTTTTTAGGTGTGTAAATGTATATGGCATGTCATATACATCGTTGTAGGCGTTTATCAAGCGTTTAGCTTGAGGTTAATGTGGTATTTCAGCCACATTCCATCTGTACTTCAATGTTTTTTGGTGTAATATATTTTACCGGGGATAGTCCCTTTTACCCAAAAAAAAAAAAAAAAAAAGAGATAAAAAGGAGTATTAGTAGTTAGGTTATGTCACTTAAAGTCCCATTAGCATGAATTGTGAACTACCGGGATTTGGTAGACGCTTATGCATATGATAGTACTATTTGGGAACGATCACCCCAGTTCGCGCCTTGACGGTTGATCCCCGTCGTACCACATTGATTGGTAAGCGAATTCATGTATGAGAAGATTTACATAGCGTGATTTTTATGACGACCCGCTAACTTAGATGGGCAAATTGTTTGTCGGGTTCGCGGCCCGTTGTTGTGATAGTAAGGTAACAATGTCATGCGGCTAATAATAATCCAAATGTAATCCAATGTAATCTAAATATCTGATTTGATAACGATGCTAATAACGATGATAATATTACCTATAATGGTAATATTAAGGCTACGGTCTCATGGACGGTTTAAGATGTATGCTTTGATTTATATATTGCCTGACTAGCAATACGAGGACTTGCTTCTGATATTATACTTGTGTTCTGATTTCAACGATTGTTTTATATAACGGTTTTATTAAACTCAATGAATTCACTCGGCATTCGCTGATATGATTTTTGCATGTTTTTATCTCAGGTGCTTGAAGGTAATTTCGGATGGAGATCGACTCTGATGGCCCACAAAATAATAAAAATGTTCATTCGATCTATGATTTGTAAACTTAATGACCTATAATTTGGGACATGTTGTACACTTGAAACTTTTTATCGAATGAATGTATGTTAAACCTTGTACAACCATTTTTATGTGTTGTCTATGATTGGAGTTATTGTGATATCCCGTAACACTCTAAAAGACTCTTCCGCTGTACCGATATGAAATTTGAGAGTGTTACAGTTTGGTACCAGAGCTCTCGTTATAGAGAACAAAAGATTTTAAAAAACCAAGGTTTTGAACAAAACTTTTCAAAATCTTTTAACTATGAACATTTGAGAAATATTCGAAAAATCTTTTGATATATATAAGTTAATTTATATATATGTATATATCGTGGTTTCAGTATGTAATTGTTTAATAAGTATGTTATCCTAATACGAGATATATATAAATGCAGATTGGCATGGCTGACCCTAATATTCCTGTAGAGAATCATGTTATTCCCGAACAAAATGTAGATGATGACCCTTATTTAGACTTAGTGGATTATGATATGGATGATGATGAGGAGGAACCATTTGAGGATCCTGAGCCCGAGATAGGACTATGAGATCAGATTGCCCCTTAGGTTGATATGGTAGAGAATGAGATTGATAATGTTGGTATTGAGAATGATGATGAGATTGGGATAGATAATATATACAATGAGGATGACGACGAGGATGTCGAGGAGGAGATAGGTATAGACGATGAGGTTGATGATGATGAGGAAGACGAGCTTATTTACCCTTATGATGTTCCGGAGGGCGAGCCCTTACCCCTCTAGTTTATTTGTCTGATTCTGAGGTTGAGCTACCTAGAGATGAAATGTCTGATTCGTTTGAATCTGATTCTGAATCAGAGGAGGATGAGGATGATGATGCACCTGACGGTACTGATGGTATTGCTACTCGTAGACATGTAATAGGAGAGTCGTCTAGGGTTCGAGAGGCTATACATATGGATGGTCTCGCACCTTGGGCCTTGAGACGTGATTTAGATGCTTCACGTGCTCAGAGTAGTATGACAGAGATTGGATTAGGTGTTGTTGAGACTCATGTTGCTTATTTGGAGTCGAAGACTAAGGTTGGTGAGAAAGAGCAAGAATTGCTTAATTTGGATTTGACTGATGTAGAGGTGGGTTGAATGAGGCTTTTAGTGGTTATTTGTGTTAGAAAGTGGTGAGTTTGCTGCAATGAAGAAAAAGGTGAATTCTATGGAGATTCAGTTAAGTGTAGCTCGTGCGATGCGTGAGAAAGCTGAAAAGGAGTTGAATATATCTATGGGTTGGAATAGTAGATTTTATGATGATATGGTTAAAAGAGGAGTGATCCGCAAGCGCCCAGCTGAAGATGTGTCTAGTGATCGTCCGACAAAGATACAGAAGACGATGGATGATGGACCATCTGGCGGTTCTCAGTAGACCAGTCTGTGTTTAGTAGTGACCTTTGTATCTTTTGTACCTTTGTAACTTTGACTGAACCGACTTGTTAGTTAGTAGACATGGCATAAATTTTGAGTATGTATAGTGCTAGAACTTTGATATGGGATGTAATTAAGACAATGCTTTTGTTTCAAATCCAATGAAATATGTATCTTGTCTTGAATTCCATATTGCGCCTTATTTGTATCTTGATTATGAATTTAATCCATATTATATGAAACCCTTGTTAGGTGAATGCTTAATACTTTGAAATTGTGAAGTTATAGAACTATGCCGCCCAAGAAAGCTGTGACTGAGGATGATGTACGTAGGATTATTGCGGAGCAAGTTACCGCATCTATGACTGAATTTATGGCAAATGCTAGAAATGAAGCTGGTGGTAGTGGAGCTGGCGGTAGTGGAGCTGGCGGTAGTGGAGCTGGCGGTAGTGGAGCTGGCGGTAGTGGAGCTGGCGGTAGTAGAGCTGGCGGTAGTGGAATTGGTGGTACTAATGTGAATGTGAATGCTAATAATGTGAATGCTAATGGTGGAGGAAATGTAGGAGGACTTGGAACTAATGCACCTGAAGTTGGTGGCTGTACTTATGTGACGTTCATGAAGTGTGAACCTCTACCTTTTAATGGAACTGAAGGTGCTGTAGGATTAAGCCAGTGTATTGAGAAGATTGAGTCGGTGTTTCGGATTAGTAAGTGTGAGGAGGAAGATAAGGTGACTTTTGCTATGGCTACTCTTAAAGGTCGTGCGTTGACTTGGTGGAACGGGAGAATTACTTTCATGGGTATTGATACTGCTAATGTTACTCCTTGGGCTGAAATTAAGAAGTGGATGACTTTGGAGTTCTGTCCCCGTAGTATGATCATTAGGTTAGAACAGGAGTTGATTCATCTGAGAATGAAAGGTGTGGACATTGATACTTACACAAGCCGATTCCATGAGTTGGGCTTGCTGTGTCCTCGATTGGTGGAACCCGAAGAGATCCGAATTGAACAATATATTAAAGGGTTGACCAAGAATATCCGAGGGGGACGTGACATCATCTAAACCACTGACCATTGATGATGCTATTCGAATGGCTTACCAACTCATTGGACAGATAATTCAGGATAGGGAAGATGAAGCCCGTGTTGGTGAGAAAAGAAAGGGTGATGGTGATCGTTTAGATAGAGGTGATAATAGGAAGAATTTCAATCGCCGTCAGAACCAGAGAAAGGGGAATGAAAATGCTCTTACCAACAACACACCGCACAACGATGATAGATGTCCTAAGTGTGGCAACAAGAGGCATGCTGGCGACTGCTGGAAGTGCCGAAATTGCGGAAAGCTTGGACACAAGGTTGAAAGGTGAAAGAAGGGAACCATTTGCTTCAACTGTAACGAAGAAGGTCATAGGAAATCGGATTGCCCTAAGTTGAAAGCGATTGTACCTGGAAGAAACCCCCAGGGTTGTGCTTATCAACTTGGAACAGTCGAGGTGAAGAAAGAGGATCCGAATGTCGTTACTGGTACGTTTTTTACTCAACAATCATTATGCTGTTGCTTTATTTGATTCGGGTGCTGATAGGAGCTTTGTATCCACTAAATTTAGTGCCCTTATTGACATTGAACTTGTTGAGATAAATACCAGTTACGAGGTGGAATTGGCTGATGGTAAATTAGTGAAAACTAATAAGCTATTAGAAGGATGCTCTCTAAATCTCTTGAACTATTCCTTTCCGATTGATTTGATGTTGATAGAATTAGGTAGTTTTGATATTATTATTGGTATGGATTGGTTGTTGTTGAATAATGCTACTATTTTATGTGGAGAAAAAAAGGTTAAGATTCCTCTTAGGAATAGGACGTTAGTAACTGATGGTAATCGAGGTGAATCCCGTTTGAAAACCGTTTCATGTATTGAAGTCCAAAAGTACATCAGGAACGGTTACGAGTTATTCTTAGCTCAAGTGACCGGGAATGATTCTAAGGAGAAACGATTGGAAGATGTACCTATTATCTGTGAATTTCCTGAGGTATTTCCTAAAGATTTACCCGGACTACCACCGATAAGGCAAGTAGAGTTTCAAATCGATTTAATTCCTGGTGCTGCACCGGTGGCACATGCGCCTTATCGATTTACACCTTCTGAATTAAAGGAGTCATCTGAACAACTTAAGGAGTTGTCTGATAAAGGTTTTATTCGACCGAGCTCGTCGCCTTGGGGAGCTCCAGTCTTGTTCGTTAAGAAGAAGGATGGATCTTTCCGTATGTGCATTGATTATAGGGAACTGAATAAGTTGACGATTAAAAATCGATATCCTTTACCAAGGATTGATGATTTGTTTGATCAACTACAAGGATCTAGTGTGTATTCTAAGATAGATTTGCGGTCTGGATATCACCAACTTCACGTCCGTGAAGAATATATTCCTATAACTGCATTTAGAACTCGTTATGGACAATATGAATTTCAAGTAATGCCATTTGGGTTAACTAACGCACCTGGGGTTTTCATGGATTTAATGAATCGAGTGTGCAAACCCTACTTGGACAAATTTTTGATTGTGTTTATTGACGACATTCTAATCTATTCTAAGAATGAAGATGAACATGGAGAATATTTAAGGATTATCTTAAGTTTGTTAAAGGATGAAAGGTTGTATGCTAAGTTTTCGAAATGTTATTTTTGGTTAGATTCTGTGCAATTTCTGTGTCATGTGATTAACAAGGATGGAATTCATGTTGATCCTCCAAAGGTTGAAGCCATTAAGAATTGGTCTGCACCGACAACGCCAACGGAAGTGCGACAGTTCTTAGGATTGGCTGGCTATTATAGACGATTCATTAAATAATTTTCTTTAAAAGCTAAACCCTTGACTAAGCTTACCCATAAGAATAAACCTTTCGTTTGGAGAAGTGATGAAGATGGAGCATTTCAGATATTTAAGCAAAAATTATGTAGTGCGCCAATTCTATCATTGCCCGACGGGAGTGAAGATTTTGTAGTATATTCTGATGCATCCCTTAGAGGCTGTGGATCTGTTTTGATGCAGCGAGAAAAAGTAATAGCTTATGCTTCTAGGTAATTATGGCACCAAGTGTACGGTATTCACCGATCACAAAAGCCTACAGTATATTCTCGATCAAAAGGAATTGAACATGAGGCAACAAAGATGGATGAGTTGTTAAGTGATTATGATTGTGATATAAAATATCACCCATGAAAAGCCAATGTTGTTGCCGATGCATTAAGCAGAAAAGATAGAGAGCCTATCAAGGTACGTTCTCTAGTCTTGACCGTGCACAATAATTTGCCTGAGCAAATTAGAAATGCGCAAATAGAAGCCTGCAAGAAAGAAAATTTTGTTAATGAAGGGTTCCGAGGAGAAGGAGATCCTTTAGAAGTTAGAGCTGATGGAGTGAAATGCTTAAGAGCTCGTATGTGGATACCTAAGTTTGGAGGCTTAAGAGACTTGATTATGTTAGAATCCCATAAATCCAAGTATTCCATTCATCCGGGATCTGATAAAATGTATCATGATTTGAAGAAGTTGTACTGGTGGCCGAACATGAAAGCTGATATTGCTATGTATGTTCTTCAATGCTTGACTTGTGCTAGAGACAAAGCTGAACATCAAAAGCCATAAGGACTACTTGAACAGCCAAAGATTCCTGAATGGAAGTGGGAGCGGATTATGATGGACTTTATCACCAAGCTTCCTAGAACATCATCTGGAAATAACTCGATTTGGGTCATTGTCGACAGACTGACCAAATCAGCACATTTCATTCCGGTTAAAGAGCATTTCTCACTGGAGAAGTTGACTAGTATATATCTCGAGAATGTTGTATGCAAGCATGGAGTGCCTGTATCGATCATTTCAGATCGAGATCCTAGATTCACATCGAAGTTTTGGAAATCTCTCCAAAGATCTTTGGGAACGAATCTCGACATGAGCACTGCTTATCAACCCCAGACTGATGGGCAGAGTCAAAGAACGATACAAACACTAGAAGATTTGTTGAGAGCTTGTGTGATATATTTTGGTAAGAATTGGGATAAACATTT
Organism: Glebionis coronaria; assembly: GCA_025667525.1. Lineage (NCBI taxonomy): Eukaryota > Viridiplantae > Streptophyta > Magnoliopsida > Asterales > Asteraceae > Glebionis > Glebionis coronaria. The sequence continues at coordinate 342,441,139 of CM046877.1, forward strand.
TCCGTTAGCAGAGTTTTCGTATAACAATAGTTAACATTCTAGTATTAAGGCTGCACCGTTTGAAGCTTTGTATGGTAGGAAGTGTAGATCTCCTGTATCTTGGAGTGAAGTTGGGGATACCCAGCTCACGGGACCGGAATTGATCCGGGAGACTACAGAGATGATAGTTCAGATTAAGAATAGGTTGTTGACTGCCCGAAGTAGACAGAAAAGTTACGCGGATGTGCGGCAGAAACCGATGGAGTTTGAAGTGGGTGACCGAGTAATGTTGAAATTATCGCCATGGAAAGGTGTTATAAGATTTGGAAAGCGAGGGAAATTGAAACCCCACTATATTGGACCCTTTAAGATTTTATCTAGAGTAGGTCCGGTGGCTTACAAACTAGAGTTACCCCCAGAACTTCATGGTGTTCACAACACGTTCCATGTATCTAATCTGAAGAAATGTTTAGCAGTGAGTGATGAGAAAATTTCGTTGGATAAGGTTCGAGTAGATGGGAAGTTGCATTTTATCGAAGAACCCGTAGAGGTTATGGATCGTGAGGTAAAGCAACTGAAACAAAGTCGGATACCTATTGTCAAGATTCGATGGAATTCAAAGCATGGACCGGAATTTACTTGGGAACGAGAGGATGAAATGTGGAAGAAATATCCGCACCTCTTTGATTTAAATAAGAATCGGACATCAAAATGAAATGGATCACGAGGACGTTGATCCCTTTTAGGAGGAAAAGCTATGACAATCTAACATTTTCAGGTAGTAAATTATTTTCTCGTATAATATTTTCAAACTTGTTTTTGTGTTGGTTGATGAACTCACAATTTACGGATTTAAATTTGGGCTTACGTGCATAATTTAGCGTCCTTTACGACTAAACCGAAAACCTTAGGATTACGTATTTACGTTTTTTAACTTCGTTTTTATGAGACAATTTTTATTAGATTCGCTTTGTGCCGTTGATTCATAATTTATAAAAACGTTTTTCGTAAAACGACCCGAGGGAACGCAAATCGAAGAAATTAGAATCAAGGAATACCCGAAAATTAGCGGGATGGGACAAAACAAGTTTATCCCACCCCACTCATATGGGACGGCCAACTATTGACACCACACTAGTGATGTGTCAATGTTGTAGCTAGTTGCTTACACTTGTTAAGCAAAGCTTAACAAGTAAGCTACAACTTTCCACCAAACCACAAAACCACTTCACACTTACCATTTACTCATAGTAACACATGCAAAACAACTCACTAAACTCTCTCACCCCTCCCCTCTTGCCGTCCTAAATCAAAGACCAAACACCCCTTTTGATCAATTCTAGCCACAAATCTTATGTTATCTACTCATATCATGAAGAAACCTTGAAGCCTTGTTGATTGGTGATCATATTAACATCAAAGGAGGTGATTTGCTTGTATCCTAGGACTGATTTCTCAACAAACAATCTTGGTGGTTGATGATTTTGAAGATATATTTGGTGTTCATCAAGTTGTTGTCATCCAAAAACAAGGTATAATCTTGGTTGGTAAACAAGATCATCCTTTCCATTTTTCTTGTTATTTTTGTAAAGATCAAATGTATTTTCTTTCTTATTGTATATGTATATGATGAATATATGATGATAAAAATGTTGTGTGGGGATCAAGTGTCGATAAATATGGTTAAAAAGATGAAAAACCATAGGTAACAATGTTAAAATCTTGCTTAAAATGATGGCTGTATAAAAACAGTAAGTTACCAAGTTATAAACTGATAAAATTGCATGGTGGAATCAATTTACAGTAATTATTAGATGTCATACACATGTGAGAGTTGGCCATGCAATGGAATCATCAAAATGAGTGACATATAATCAAAACAAAATTAGTATACCAATCTGAATAGTCTGTTTTGTAGGGACTGTTAAGGATACTTAGACATGGATTGAGTAGTATCTATAACTAACTTACTTGTATCACATAATATGAAGTTTATGTCATCCAAAACTGACCTTCTATCTCCTTATAGAACTCAAGATATGATAAAAATGGTGAAAGTGAAACTAAAAATCAGATTTTGTGAAATTAAAGTTTAATAGTATTATATAAGCACTTAAATAATATAGTATAAAATATGAAATTAAAACCCACTAACTTATATATTTCATTTATATAAATATGTATAAGGATAAATAAATGGACATTTTATAAAAATGGTAGTTTAGTAAGTTTTATAAGTTATAAAAACTATAAACATGATTTTTACGTCTTTTCGGCTAATACCGTAAAATTAACGTTTTTCGTCAATTAAAACTTAGACGATCAGACCCGTCTAATGTAAACTTTTTAAAAGTCATATACTGATATATAAGTACCTAATACAAGTTACCGATAAAACCCGAACTATATAACATACGGACATTAACGGGCTAAGTTAGCATTATTGGACTATTAATCTAACTAAATGGGCTAAACACTTATAAATTTACTTATTGGGCTTAACCCACATGGGCCCAACATGTAAAAGTATAATACGGATAATACAAGTATAAAATGGTCTAATTTAAGGTAATGGACTTATAATAGGCTTATTGGACCTAAAACATGTAAATAAGTAAAAGTAGTAAACTAGTATAAAAGTTACCAATATATAACACTAAAATGAGTAAATGAGAATGTATAAACCCACTTGATCATCATCATATGTATAAAGTCATCATATGTATAGTTGTTATTTTGATAAAGTCGTTAGACAAAAGTCTAAGACGGATTATTATTTATATAGGTTTCCGTTACCGAAGCACGCTCGTAGCCGATAATTTGCCTTTCATTATCAACATGAGTTCATAGCCTCGCACCCTTTTAAATGTTTTATAAAATGATTTGTAAACCCGCGAGGGACATAACATGCTAGTTTTTGATAAAATAGAACACAAGTAGTCCAGATGGTATGCTTAATGATATGGACCCGAATGATGCGATGACCTAATAAAATAGATAAAAAAGATTATTAGTAGTTAGGTTATGTCACTTAAAGTCCCATTAGCATGAATTGTGAACTACCGGGATTTGGTAGACGCTTATGCATGTGATAGTACTATTTGGGGACGATCACCCCAATTCGCGCCTTGACGGTTGATCCCCGTCGTACCACATTGATTGGTAAGCGAATTTATGTATGAGAAGATTTACATAGCGTGATTTTTGTGACGACACACTAACTTAGATTGGAAAATTGTTTGTCGGGTTCGCGGCCCGTTGTTGTGATAGTAAGGTAACAATGTCATGCGGCTAATAATAATCCAAATGTAATCCAATGTAATCTAAATATCTAATATGATAACGATGCTAATAACGATGATATTATTACCTATAATGGTAATATTGAGGCTACGGTCTCATGGACGGTTTAAGATGTATGCTTTGATTTATATATTGCCTGACTAGCAATACGAGGACTTACTTCTGATATTATACTTGTGTTCTGATTTCAACGATTGTTTTATATAACGGTTTTATTAAACTCAATGAATTCACTCGGCATTCGCTGATATGATTTTTGCATGTTTTTATCTCAGGTGCTTGAAGGTAATTCGGATGGAGATCGACTCTAATGGCCCACAAAATAATAAAAATGTTCATTCGATCTATGTTTTGTAAACTTAATGACCTGTATAATTTAGGACATGTTGTACACTTGAAACTTTTTATCGAATGAATGTATGTTAAACCTTGTACAACCATTTTTATGTGTTGTCTATGATTGGAGTTATTGTGCTATCCCGTAACACTCTAAAAGACTCTTCCGCTATACCGATATGAAATTTGAGAGTGTTACAGTTTGGTATAAGGTACTTTAGAGAAGTTGTACCTTTTTATACCGCCTTTTGGTATAGGGTACGTTTAAGACTTCTCTGCATCACTCTTCATTCTACAATAGTGCAAGCTTAAGTTCAAGTTTGGGGAATTCTACTTTAGTTTCAAGTGAGGATTATCAGGTTATCTTCATCAGTGGTCACTATCAATAGCCAACAGAATTGATAAGGGGATTCAGTTCGGGGTGATCAAGAGAGAATTTTGTTTAGAGAGATATTGTTGACATCTTCTCACATAGTAATGGTTACTAAGTAAGCGGTTGCAGTTGGCATACCACGTACACACATGAAGGATGATTCCCTTAATAGGTATCATCCTGGAGGGAGAAATGTGTACATGCGGGGTCACTTGATTTTGGTGTTACTGTTTCTACATAAAGGGATAAGTTGTCTACATTCGGGACTTAATTGACTTTGATGTGGAAACTTTATATCATCACCATCCTGTCAGGAGAAATGTGCATTTCCGGGACTTAATTGACTTTGGTGCTACAATTTGACTTCATGTTCGGGATAGAGTGTGTACTTCTGGTAATCTCTCATAGAATCAAGACTGGGATTGCTTTAATTTGTGAGAAAATGTTGATGACATTATCACCTCCCACAGATTTCCTCTGAAGGATCTGTTTGGAAGGGAGCAGTCTTTACTGCTTGGTTTATGAAAGGCCTTCTAGTTGGGAGGGAGTAAAACTCAACTAGATTCTACAAAGCTAAAGAAATAGAGCTGGAGTATTCAAGAAGATGAAGGTCGCTGAAGACTGTCTCAAGGAATGCTGGAATTCAAGCTTATCATTATTCTTTATTTTTGCTTGTAGGAATCATTGTAACCAACTCACGCGAGTCACCATCTTGGAGGGAGATTGTTAGAGTTACTTTTTGGTAATGTGGCGCCTTTCACGTGAGTTGTACTAGAAATATTCCTCTTGCTATACGTAGGGACTTTAGTTGTACACGAGGATTAGTCTAGTGAAGATAGGTCTATAAATACCCCCCATGACTCTCCATGGGGGTGTGGAAGTTTAGTGTTATTTTCATTTTGTATTGTTTCACTTGGAATAACACACACATCTTTTCTTTCACCTCTCTCTAAATTTCTCTCACTAGAACAACAATGGCTAATATGCTCTTTGATCATCCCCGACTTCCCGATCTAGGTGGTTTTTTTATGCTTGTCAAGGTGTCCATATTTTGGGCTTTTAATCATCTTTTGAGAAAACCAGACATTATCAAGATACACTCAACTCTTAAAAGTGGCTTATTCAAAAGTGCTTATTTGAGATTTAGACCATTACAACTTATTTCCTTGATCATGGCTAGCTTATTTTTAATTTAGAATCTTTTGAAACTGATTTCAGCTTATTTGGTCAAGTAGAACTCTTGATATAGCTTAATCTTGTATAAGCCCGTTTTTAATGAAATATTTCCATTAATTGCTTTTAAGTCCCTGGAATTTAGGAAGTTACTAGTTTGTTTTTTAATTTGTCAAACTTGTTAGGGTTTTCATTTTGGTCCCTGATTTTGTTAGTTTTTTTTTCATTTGAGTTACAAAGTTTGTTACATTTGGTTAGTAGCTTGTTATATTTACATTTTCAGTCCCTAGGCTTTACAGATTTACAATTTTAGTCCTTATACGTTCATATACTTTACATTTTGGGCATTATTACTTGTTGTGCATTAATTGGTTGTACTTTGTGCTTTGTAATTGGTATGTGCACAATGTTTTTATACTAGTACGGTTACGTAGACGATTATATTTTATGCTTTTGACGGTTTTGTGACAATTAGACATAGAATACGATAACTTTGACAACCTGATTGTAGGAAAATTACGTCCTTTAGGAAAAGGAGCGTAAAAGCGGAAAGTATTAAACAAATGATTTTAGGAAAAACCAAGTGTTAATGACCATTATGGTGTGAAAGTTCGTTTCCCAAGGAGGTATATGTGTGTGAAAAACTTGTAAATGATTTGAGATTAATATTTGGTTTAGAAAGGGATAAGAAAAGAAGATGACGAAGACGTGAAAATTACTACTATAATGACAAAACGTAAAACCGTAAAAACTACAAAAATAAAAATTAATTCTAAAAATTACCAAAAATTCACCAAAAATCAAAATAAATAAACTAAGAGTTTACCAATGATCAAAACTTTTTCAAACCTTTTAAATAATTAAATATTCAATTTTTAAATTCTAATTAAAGCCCTAAAAACCAAATAAATTATCAAAAAGCCCAAATAAAGATTTTTCAATTGGTAAACCTCTAAAATGACCTAAAAAGATTAAAAACTATTTTTAGAAATTTTTAAACTAATAAAAACTATTTAAAATGATTTAAAAACTATTAAAACTTAAAATAATTATAAAAAATAATCTAAAAGTGATAAAATTATTCTAAAAGTTGCTAAATTCCTATTTTAATGTATTAAAGCTAAGAAAAATGTAAAAAGTTGGAAAATGTGAAATTTGAAAAATAATAATAAAATAATATTAAAATAATATTAAAAATCTAAAAATTATAAAAAATTCTAAAAACTTGCAAACTAGTTTATTTTAACCTAAATAATCAGAAAATCAAAGTGAAATGACCAGAATACCCATATTGGGCCCTCAAATGGGCCAAAACCAAAAACAGTCAACCTTAATGGGCTTTTTGGCCCAAAAAGTCAAACTTGGCCCAATTGACTTGGAAAAGCCCAGTTTGACTCAAAATTTAATTCTAAGCACAAAACTCTAAAGGCCCAAAAGCTGAATGTTAGCTTATCACAGCTTATTCTTATTGGGCTTTTTAGCCCATTAAGCAATAAGCTAATGTCATAAGCTCTAATTTGACACACAACCTTCTTTTGGGATGCTTATGAGATCTGTAAAAAGAAATTTTGAAAAAGCACACTCAATAAGCCAGAAATAAGCAAAGTATTATTTCACTAAAAGACAAAATAGTCGTTTTTAAGAAATAAGGCACCTCAGGACTTGATTCAACTTGCAAAAGATCACAAATGGACTCAATAAGCCAAAACAATCAACAAAATTCCAATAAGCAAAACCAATAAGCCAGAATAAGCCAATAAGCACTTATGAAAAAGTCAATTAAGTTGGTTTTCTAGTCAAACCCTAAAGTCAACCCACCAAATGCTCCAGTATGAACAAATGGGTCAAATAATGAGCACCAATTACAAAATCCAAGTTGTTGCTGGTTAAAATAAGCTATTATAGCTTATTGATAAGTTGACACCAAAATTACACTAGCAGTGGTAACCAGCAGGGGAAAGGAGTTCCCACTGCTTTGACTATTTGACTGAGCTTTTTAGAGAGTTTCAGCTGGATTCAATTGGAAACAAGGGCACCCCTGTGATCAGTGAATCACAAGGAGTCAATAGCAACAAGAAAATCCAAATTTGGTTCACACAATAAGCCACAAATGATCAAATAGTCACCAGATCAAGCACAGACATGGAAATAAGCAGTTATGCACTTAATAAGCAGATTTAGCAAGAATAAGCCAACCAAACTTAACAGGATGCATACACAAGCTATATTAACTATGAATAAGCACAAATCAACTTATAACAAACACTAAATCAAAGTAAACGACAAGATCAAAGCATTCAAAGTTACTGATGAACAAGGTGCATATGCAGAAACTATTTTGCTGATCTATTTGACACTAGATCCAATTTCAGGCACTCAAATCTACTTCCCTGGTGTTGTTAACCTAGATTTAACACTTGTTAACCCTAGTCTATGATTAGATCTAGGTGTCCCCTAAATTTCAGTCAAATTCACCAAGTAAACAAGATTTTATACCCAATCTATGAATCTATGTGTTTCAAACCACAAAATGAGCAACAAAGCAACCAAGTATATCAGATAAACAAGTTCTAGCAGATAGCACAAACAAACATCAACTCAAAACACCATAAATCCAAATCAAGCAGTTGACCAAAACACCTCTTAATCAACTACTTAACAAAGAAACTTGTGATTCTTACTAATAACCTACTGATTTTAATCAAAGCACCAAATCTAAAACAGGCAGTAACATGAAATTTTGAGAGGAAACTTAATCAAGAGATTATACCGGCCCTCCACAACATCCTAGGAGGGCCAGCTATGCTCCTTGGACCTTGTTCAACAACTAGAACAAGACCAAGGTACTTCAAAGAAGAAGATCAAAGCCTGCTGATGTTCAAAGAAGAACAAGGCTTTGATTATGATATGTCTTCAACACAAAACAGCAAACAACTCAACCAAGGGCTTAGAACTCTTCCCAGGCTTGGTGTCAACAAGCTTGAAGGAGCTCAAGGCTAATGGCTAAGGGTTAGTACACAAATATAGCAAAAATCAGAAACTAGGATTTCAAGGTTTTTGAACCTTGAAAACCTTATGAACCAAGACGTGCCTTAACCACAAGATTAAGGAAGGTCTTAACAATCAAATGGAACTCAGATTTAGGCTATTCTAACGCCAACTTTTAATCAAATCAAAAAGAGAATTCAAAATTTTCATAAATTCAAATTTTATTAACTTAAAAAGGAATTACAAAGATTTATAGCCTTAAACTGGAACAAATGGACTCTCACATGTTGAGGTATCCTTTTATAGGCAAATGCCTGGCTAACACTATTCACAAACCCTAGATGTGAATTCTCAAAAGTGCCCTTGAGTGCTTTTAGACGAATCCTTGATATGAGCTGTCCAATTTGATCCTGAGTGTTCATTTATGCTTTGTGGCCAAGGAATGAATGTAAATCGTTGATCTTGACAGGTGGCATTCCTTAATGAGGAAGTTGTCATGTTATAGGTGCAACGGGTTTGGGTGTGGGGTCCTTGGTGAGTGGAGAAGAGGGATTTTATTGTTGGGATAGGTTTAGAGTGAGGTGAATCAAACGTGTGCCAGGGTAATTGAAGTTTACCCTTTGTTTAAGTGATGGGAGTTACTGGGTTCATCATGGTGAACAGTGGTAACTTTTGATCCGAAAATGGGGGAAAAGTAAGTGTTTGGCGCAAAATACTTGTTTGAATGTTTGACTGAGCTTTTTAGAGAGTTTCAACTGGATTCAATTGGAAACAAGGGCACCCTTGTGATCAGTGAATCACAAGGAGTCAATAGCAACAAGAAAATCCAAATTTGGTTCACACAATAAGCCACAAATGATCAAACAGTCACCTGATCAAGCACATACATGGAAATAAGCAGTTATGCACTTAATAAGCAGATTTAGCAAGAATAAGCCAACCAAACTTAACAGGATGCATACACAAGCTATATTAACTATGAATAAGCACAAATCAACTTATAACAAACACTGAATCAAATTAAACAACAAGATCAAAGCATTCAAAGTTACTGATGAACAAGGTGCATATGCAGAAACTATTTTGCTGATCTATTTGACACTAGATCTAATTTCAGGCACTCAAATCTACTTCCCTGGTGTTGTTAACCTAGATTTAACACTTGTTAACCCTAGTCTATGATTAGATCTAGGTGTCCCCTAAATTTCAGTCAAATTCACCAAGTAAACAAGATTTTATACCCAATCTATGAATCTATGTGTTTCAAACCACAAAATGAGCAACAAAGCAACCAAGTATATCAGATAAACAAGTTCTAGTAGATAGCACAAACAAACATCAACTCAAAACACCACAAATCCAAATCAAGCAGTTGACCCAAACACCCCTTAATCAACTACTTAACAAAGAAACTTGTGATTCTTACTAATAACCTACTGATTTTAATGATCAAAACACTTACTAGGTAGCAACTAACAGAATCAAACTCAAAAATCACCAGCACAAACACAAGAACACAAAATCAAAGCACCAAATCTAAAACAGGCAGTAACATGAAATTTTGAGAGGAAACTTAATCAAGAGATTATACCTGCCCTCCACAACATCCTAGGAGGGCCAGCTATGCTCCTTGGACCTTGTTCAACAACTAGAACAAGACCAAGGCACTTCAAAGAAGAAGATCAAAGCCTGCTGATGTTCAAAGTAGAACAAGGCTTTGATTATGATATGTCTTCAACACAAATATAGCAAAAATCAGAAACTAGGATTTCAAGGTTTTTGAACCTTGAAAACCTTATGAACCAAGACGTGCCTTAACCACAAGATTAAGGAAGGTCTTAACAATCAAATGGAACTCAGATTTAGGCTATTCTAACACCAACTTTTAATCAAATCAAAAATAGAATTCAAAATTTTTAGAAATTCAAATTTTATTAACTTAAAAAGGAATTACAAAGATTGATAGCCTAAAACTGGAACAAAGGGACTCTCACATGTTGAGGTCTCCTTTTATAGGCAAATGCCTGGCTAACACTATTCACAAACCCTAGATGTGAATTCTCAAAAGTGCCCTTGAGTGCTTCTAGACGAATCCTTGATATGAGCTGTCCAATTTGATCCTGAGTGTTCATTTATGCTTTGTGGCCAAGGAATGAATGTAAATCGTTGATCTTGACAGGTGGCATTCCTTAATGAGGAAGTTGTCATGTGATAGGTGGAACGGGTTTGGGTGTGGGGTCCTTGGTGAGTGGAGAAGAGGGATTTTATTGTTGGGATAGGTTTAGAGTGAGGTGAATCAAACATGTGCCAGGGTAATTGAAGTTTACCCTTTGTTTAAGTGATGGGAGTTACTGGGTTCATCATGGTGAACAGTGGTAACTTTTGATCCGAAAATGGGGGAAAAGTAAGTGTTTGGCGCAAAATACTTGTTTGAATGTTTCACTTGCACACATTTTTTTTTGGGTAAAAGGGTCTCATCCCCGGTAAAATATATTCCCAAAAGCGTTGAAGTACAATGGAATGTAGCGGCAATGCTACATTAACCTCAAGCATACAGCTTGAACAACCACTAAATCATATGACATGCCATATGATCACTAACAACCAATTACAAAGCATATTACACCAATAGGAAAAAACCACCTAAAGGTGCATAAACAATAAAAATAAGCAATAATCATGGTAAATGAGAAGTGCGAACATCCGGCTGACGAGAGCCATGTCGATCATCAATCTCAATATCTTCGTCAGTCTCGCTATCAGCATTAATCACTTCATTTGTACGACCACCACCATCCTCCCAGTCAGTATCACCATCTCCTAAACCACTTAAAGCACCAAACGAATTCTGGTTACTTGTACCCGGTTTACTATCTAATCCGAGCACTTTATTATTCAAAAAACCTCTCTTAAGAAGTGGGCCATCCTTCTTGGGATCACTCTGTGACACGAGGTTACCTTGGGAAGACTTCTTCGACTGATAAGCCTTAGAACTTTCCCCTTTCTCAACTTGACGATACTGAATGTTTAATGAAGGCTTAGTAAGCTTAATACCAGCAACTACGTGTTGCTTCTTGTTCTTTTTACTCTTCTTACTCCTAACAACCTCAAAACCGTCCACAGTTGTTGTAGCTTCCTCCATGTTGCGCACCTTCTCAACCACCACCTGTTTAGGAATCTTAGGGCATTTAGAATCCACATGATCAAAAATAAGGCAATTAGAACATCTTGGAGGCGTCCACTCATACTCAATATCAATAGTCACCAAAGTATGCCCTTTATCTTTTTCTACCGGTATAGCAACAACTAAAGATTTTTTTAGACATTCTTCCGCTGAAACCTCAATAAGGGCGCGAGCAAAAGTGCTCCTACCCCATGGATCAATGCACATATTGCTAGTAAAAGAATCTAACATGATCGGCCTCCCAATCTGAGAAGTAATCAAACTAAGACCAATTTCCGAGTAAGCAACAATAGGTACCCTATGTAGTTTAACCCATACCGGTGCCTTCTTGATCTCCATTTTTTGCAAATCAGTGTTAGAAGACCAAACATTAAGAATCAAGGGAACCTGTCGAATAAGCCACGGTCCATTTTCCAATACACCTTCCATACCACTTTGAGTTTTAAATTGAAACAGAAAAAACTCATCATGCAACTTTACACGCTTTAAACCATATTTAGCCCAAGCATTCTTGACATACTTCTCAACCACGGGGAACGCAAGACGCTTTCCAATGAAATATCCAAACAACGTATACGTTAATTTAGATCGAACTTCTTCAACAACATCAAAGGGAAGAGCCACAGCAGCCCCAACTACTTGCTCATCACAATGTAATTCCTTAACTTGAATAGATTTAACTTTTTGTACAGGTTGTAAGAAAGATGCAAAAGAAGGTATACCATTCTGTTTAATAGATACACCACCAACAGAATCATCAAGCGAACCAGGCTGTGATACACTATTAATTTTAGGACCAATAGGGCCCCATGCAGCAACAGCCGCATCCTTCAAACCTGTATCATTCACACCCAACGAATTCTGAACACTACCATCCTGTAACTGAACCAAACCAGCAGAATCAGCGACACGAGTACTTACATCAGCTTGCCTAGATATTGCATTAACCTCACTTCTGCTCCCATGCAAAACAGACGAGTCAGTATCTCGTTGCACATGATCTGTCTGCGAAACATCACCAAACAGGTCCGATCTGTTATTAGGGTCAGCGATAAACTCCCCCGTTTCACTCGACTGTTTAAGCCGAGCCATGCGTGCACGCAGTGCCTCCCAGTCAATCGGCTGTGCAGAAGTAGCCTCCGCCATATTACCCTTATCACCAGTATTTTCCATCTCTCCTGTGCGCATCAAAAACAAAACAATAAAACCAATCGACACCAAGAAACCCTAAAATCAATTAGAGCTTCAAACCAGCAACCAATCACGTCAATCCATGAGTCCAGTAATCATAAAATAATAGAAACAAAAAACCCTAATTCCTACTACGTAAAATCCGAATCAAAACCTTACAAAATCAAAATCAATAACTTTGTAGCAGAAACAATAAAACATTCTATAAAGGCTAATCAACAGGATCAGTCTTAATGAATTAAATAATGGAACAGGATTAAAACCATCAAAGGGATGAAACCCTAGATCAGGAATTTAAACCGCCACCTATAACTCAAAAAAACACGAACCCTAAATCAAACCTAAATAAAAACGTAATATGAATCCAGAAACAAAGGAGGAGATCGATTTATAAAAGGAGAAACCAACCCGAATCCTAAATAGCCGCCGCCTATGAAAACCCTAGTTCAAAAACAGTTTTGAAAACCCTAATGCACACATTTGGCCCTTCTTCTTCTTCTTTTCTTTCATTTGTGTTTTAAAACGTGTCAGCGCCCATTTCCTTTGTTGACAACTTTTAGGACTTGACAATTTTGGCACAAACTTTTGGAAAAAGGTTTAAAAGGGTTGTTTTTGCCATTTTGAGATATTTCAAGGGCTGATCTTGGACAATGTTAATCTTCAAAGGTCTTCAATATAACTTTGACTTCATGAGGGACCATAATTGGCAATTTGGAATTGTTGAGGGACTAAACTTGTCATTTCTTCAAAGTTTAAGGACCATTTGTGTAATTTTGACAAACTTAAAGGACCAAACTTGTAATTATCAATATACAAGGGTTTTAAGTGTCATTTCTTCATTAAATGAGGATCAATCTTGCATGTCTTCAAGTCTTCAAGGGTATTTGTTGAATATTCCATGAATTAGGGCCCGGTTCTTTGTACGGCTTCGTTTCTCGTGTCCGTTTTTCCTTGTATCTTGTGATCTTTTGTCTTTTTCACGATATCCATACCTAAAATACACAAGTAAACAAACACAAGCATATATATGGTATTTTATGACATTTTTATGCATTAAAAGCCCGAAAAGAACGATGAGATCATGTATAAATGCCATCTCATCACTCCCCTATACTAAGCCATTGTCGTGCCCTCACGCAATGCTAGAATAAAGTATCTAAGCATCACCAAAGTTCAAATTTGTTAACCTTTATTGAAAAGTAAAAGACTTGCAACATACTATGAAGATGTGTAAAGTCATAATGTATGATTTTCATCACGAAAGTGACTTTTAAGGTCAAAGAATAGAAACAAGTAAATGTCCCTTAGAGTAAACTTCGTCATCCTTGATTGTCATACATTCCATGCTAAGTGCAAAAACGAGATCATTGTTGGTACAAGTCACAATGCTAACACTACTCATACGTCCAAATTGTGTAATACTTTTTCTCCCCGCAATCCTAGTTATTACAAAAGGAAATGGGTTACTAGCATTTTTTATCTATTTGTCATGGATCACAAGTGATTCATATTGACTTATTTGAGTAGTTATTAGTCCGAAAGCAAAGTAGCATGATTTAATCGATAGTTAGGCGAAGGACAAAATCTTTTAAAACGGCTTCTCGTGTATCTCCTTAAGTTCATATCTTGGCATAACTCGTTTCACGATGTGAGACCTTTCTCGGACCGATATTTGGCATGTACTTCATACTTCAAATCTTGGGAAGACGTTCTTGAAATTATGGTCTTCTCTTCATATATTTGGAATTTCTTCACTTGACGTTTTTGAGAGATTCTTCATATTTGGACCACGACTTCATCATTTTTCTTCAATCTATACTTTGGATTTTGATATACAACGACCCGCCTCCTTTTCGGACTTGGATATATTTATCCTCATACCTTTTGTAAGGGTCTTTTTGGATAGACTTTCTCAATGATCTTTAGGGGAGTAATTGCTTTTCGTCGTGTGTCTCGATCCTTCATATTGATTTAAGAATAATGATACTTCACATCATCTTGGATCTTTAGCAAAAATAGAGCTCCTCATGCCTTGTTAGGGCCTTTTTGGATGATCGCCAATCTTCGCGTCCCGCTTCAATAAGTTATGCCTTGGCTATGAACTCTATTCAACCCCGAGCAACTTTTAAACGATCTTGCGCTAGAGGCTAAGTAACCTTTCAAATCGTACGACCTTACTTATTGCAATTATGATTTATTCCTAATGCATTGATCTTATGGGAAGAAAAAGCCACAATTAAAAACATATGAGTTTTTGAAAGAACACTTTCATGTTCTACGTTTAGCATGATCACTTGTCTAACTCTATCATCTCTCGTTCTTCACTATATAAAGACCTCTAATTAAAGAGACTCGTGAATACTTAGCCATGCAAGTCAAAATTGAGCCAAATTTGGATTAGCTTTCATTAAGACTATATCAAATCAAAGTTTTGGGTTTTCAAGCCACCTATAGGATCTTGCACTTTCTTGGACTTTTTCAAGTTTAGAGAATGCATTTTATAGTTCCCTTGATAAGTGACTTTCTAGGATCAATTATAGGAACTTGCGAAAAGTTCTTGTTCTTAACCCGTATGAGCTAAGACTTTCGCGTTTTAAAGCTCCCTATATAAAAGTCTAGCAAAACTTGAATTGAGCGGGTTAAGGAATGTAAATGGCTCCAAATGCCCATCAAGTCAAAAATTAACTCTTATTCTACCCATCGGAAAATATACATTCGTGTCTTAAAAACACTTATGAAAACTAAGAAAAATTTTAAAATTGTCCATTTTTAGCCTTATTAGCAACAAAACAAAACATTGAAATTGGAGAGCGTGAGGGCGTAGCAAAGCAAGTACCTATTCACCCCCCATACTAAAAGTAAACATTGTCCTCAATGTTTCGAGTCTAAAGGTGTAGCACCCCCATACTAGAGACGAAGAGTCGAATGCTTAGGATCTAGCATGGAAAGGGTGATCAACAATATATCTAAAGCCGTTTATTAAGTATGCTAAAAGATAATTGTTAGAACAATAAAGGATATGTCATGGATTCGTGAAAAACTTCTTCAAGCAAACGATGGAGGCTCACGTAAACGAACACGAGATTCTTCAATCGTAGATGATGATGATGATCTAGATAACACAATCACAAACAACCACGACACAACGAGTTGAAAGGGTACAAGTCCCCTTATTAGTGAATAGTAAACATAAAGGATAAGCATGGGATCTCCCCCACGAGGCACCTCATTTTTGATTACCGAGTCATGAGCTCGACTCGATCCCCTCAATGCTAATTATCATTGGGGAAGGTGACTTGGTCGAGGGCAACCATTCAAGGAATTTCCCCACCAAAGTAGTGCTTAAGCCTATGTCCATTCACCTTGAAATTAAGACCATCATCTTGAGCTAGCTCGATGGTCCCATAAGGAAACACTTGTGTAATGGTGAACGGACCCGACCAACGAGATTTCAATTTCCTGGAAAATACCTTAAGTCGAGAGTTAAAAAGTAACACTTGATCACCAACGTTAAAAACCCCGTTTTTAATTTTTGAATCATGAAACTTTTTAGTCTTTTCTAAAAACGTTAATGAATTTTCATAAGCATTATCTCTTAATTCATCCAATTCATTTAATTGTATTTTCCGGTGATCTCCCGCGGTCTTCAAGTCAAAGTTTGCATGCTTAAGGGCCCAATATGCCTTGTGCTCCAATTCAATGGGCAAATGACAATTCTTCCCATAGACTAACTTATAAGGAGTGCAACCGATAGGTGTCTTATAAGCGGTCCTAAAGGCCCATAAAGCGTCATCAAGTTTGTCGGACCATGAAGCACGATTTTCTCCAATTGACCTCTCTAAAATCCTCTTCAAAGCTCGGTTCGAAACCTCGACTTGCCCACTCGTTTGCGGGTGATAAGCCGTAGAAAGACGATGAGTAACTCCATATTTCTTTAGAACCTTTTCGAATTGGTCATTACAAAAATGGGTTCCACGATCGCTTATAATAGCACGAGGGGTTCCGAACCGAGAGAATAGTTGCTTCAAAAACTTTACTACCACACGAGCATCATTAGTAGGTAAAGCCTTAGCTTCCACCCACTTAGAAAGGTATTCCACCGCGACGAGGATATATTTGTTGCCATGAGATGATGGGAACGGCCCCATAAAGTCTATTCCCCATATGTCGAAAATCTCACACACTTGAATTATGTTTTGCGGCATTTCATCACGTTGAGACGATTTTCCTTGACGTTGGCACGAATCACACGACTTCACAAGTGCGTGTGCATCACGATAGATAGAAGGCCAAAAGAAGCCGGCATCGAACACTTTCTTAGCCGTGAGATTAGCACCATGGTGAACACCCGTGGGTCCCTCGTGACAAGATTTAAGGATATGAGAAGCTTCGGCACCAAACACACAACGTCGAACGAGTTGATCCGCACAAACCCGAAAGAGATAAGGGTCGTCCCAAAAATAGAACTTGACGTCACGAAAGAATTTTCGTTTTTGTTGTGTCGTCATACCCTTGATTATGAAATTACCCGCATGGTAATTTGCAATGTCGGCAAACCATGGGGTGGTGTCTTTAGAATTCACTACACCGAGAGTCTCAAGAGGAAATGTTTCGGTGATTTCCTTGTTCTCGAAAACATCTTTGTGAGGATCTTCTAGACGAGAGAGATGATCGGCCGCTAGATTCTCGGCTCCTTTTTTGTCAAGCGCGGTGACATCAAATTCTTGGAGGAGGAGCATCCAACGAAGCAATCTCGGCTTAGCATCTTGCTTAGCTAAGAGATACTTGATAGCCGAATGGTCGGTATACACGATGCTTTTAGTCAAGACGAGATAAGGTCGGAATTTCTCAAAAGCATAGACCACGGCAAGGAATTCCTTTTCCGTTGTGGTGTACGTTAATTGAGTCTCGGTCATCGTCTTACTAGCATAGTGGATAGGACGGAAATGTTTGTCATAACGTTGCCCTAAGACGGCCCCTATAGCATAATCACTTGCATCACACATGATTTCAAAGGGTAATTCCCAATTAGGAGCAACAAGAATGGGAGCTTCGGTAAGTTTCCTTTTGAGAGTTTCGAAAGCTCTAACACAATCCTCATTGAAGTTAAAAGGAGCATCCTTCTCGAGAAGGTGTATCATAGGTCGAGAGATTTTCGAAAAGTCCTTGATGAAACGACGATAAAAGCCCGCGTGGCCTAGAAAACTCCTAACTCCCTTAACGGTTTTGGAATGAGGTAACTTGGCGTTGACGTCTACCTTAGCTTTATCGACCTCAATCCCCGCTTTCGACACCTTATCTCCTAAGACGATTCCTTGTTTACACATAAAATGACATTATTCCCAATTAAGCACAAGATTGGTTTCTTCACAATGTTTTAACATTTGCTCGAGATTAGATAAACACGACGTGAACGAATTGCCAAACACCGAGAAGTCATCCATAAACACTTCCATCGACTTCTCGATCATATCGTGAAAAATCGCCATCATACACCGTTGAAACGTACCTGGTGTATTACAAAGTCCGAAAGGCATCCTACGATAAGCGAACGTTCCATAAGGACACGTAAACGTAGTCTTCTCTTGATCACGAGGGTCGATAGGGATTTGAAAGTAACCGGAAAAAACATCTAAAAAGCAATAGAATTCATTTCCCGCGAGTCGCTCCAACATTTGATCCATGAAGGGCAAAAGAAAGTGGTCTTTACGAGTGGCGTCATTTAACTTTTGGTAGTCAATACACACCCTCCAACCGGTCACAACACGAGTGGGAATTACTCGTTGTTTTCATTAGGCACAACGGTCATTCCTCCCTTTTTAGGGACACAATGGATTGGGCTCACCCATGGGCTATCGGATATAGGATAAATCATTCCCGCGTCAAGGAGTTTAAGGACCTCCTTTTTAATGACATCGTGAATTTTGGGATTCACCCTTCTTTGACTTTGAATTGCGGGTTTGTAGTCCTCCTCCATTAAAATCTTGTGAGTACAAAATTTTGGGTCAATACCCTTAATGTCGGATATTTTCCACGCAATTGCCCCTTTATGAGCCTTAAGAACTTTCAAGAGCTCGGTTTTTTCATCATTAGCAAGACCTTTTGCAATAATAACCGGCAACTTGTCATCACCTTCCAAGAATGCGTATTCAAGGTGAGAAGGAAGATCTTTCAATTCAAGGATAGGTGGTTCCTCGATTGAAGATTTTGGTTCAACACTCATAACTTCCATCGGCGGAAGAAATGGTGGAACAGAAGTATTATCACTAATCAACACCTCATCTTCATTGTCGATTTCATTTGAAGTAAGATTGCCTCCTTGGAATGGAGTGAGATTTGGTGTGGAATTAGCAAGAATCGGATCCAAAATAGTGGGATTGCCACTTGACGAGCTATCGGAAAAACCTAACACTTCTTGTGAAAACTCATCGCAAACCACATCAACGATGTCAATGTGATTGATGGTAGCGATTGCATAAACATGAGAAGGTTTCAAGTTTTGAGTAGCGTTTATAACAAGTTCCTCTTCGTTGAATCTCAAAGTGATAGTTCTTGCATGAACATCGATAAGTGATCTCGAAGTGTCTAAAATGAACGACCTAAAATTAGAGGAACTTGAGGATCCGCGGGGATGTCAACTACTATAAAATGAACGGGATAGTAGAACTTCCCCACTTTCACGAAAACATCTTCGGCTACTCCACATGCTAAAATCGTAGAATGATCGGCCATCTCGATAGACATGTTCGAAGGAATAAGAGCCGGAAGCGAAAGCGATTTCCAAATGGAAAATGGCATCAAATTAATGCTCGCACCAAGATCGGCCAAGGCGAGGCATTCTTTCATATCTTGTATGACACAAGGAATGAGA
Source organism: Glebionis coronaria (assembly GCA_025667525.1). Taxonomy (NCBI): domain Eukaryota; kingdom Viridiplantae; phylum Streptophyta; class Magnoliopsida; order Asterales; family Asteraceae; genus Glebionis; species Glebionis coronaria. The sequence continues at coordinate 342,460,537 of CM046877.1, forward strand.
AACTTCACCAACTTTTTCCGGTATGCGGTTAAGATAAACCGAAGAACAATTAGCAAGCTTTGAAAGCTTTTCCTTATCGCTCATCATACTTTTAAAAGTGGAAGCGAAACGAGGCATATACAACAACGCGTCGGCTAAACTCACATCAAAATGCACTTGTTGAAACATTTTTATAAAAAGCTCGATTTGTTGTTTGTTACGTTCTTGCAATTTCTCTTTGTTTCGTCTTGAAGGGTAGGGTAAAGGTGGTGTGGGTTGGACATTAGGCAACGGCCTTGGAAACTCGAGTTCCACAATTGGTATTGGTTCAACCGTAGGTGTGGTTTGAGCGGTACTTCGTGGGATTGTAATGTGCTCCTTTTCGACCATCACCTCGGGTTCTTTCTCGATTTCCTTCTCCGTAGAAGTACTTGGACGAGAGATTGGTTCCTTGAAAGTTTTACCACTTCGTGTAGTAATAACCTTCATTTCTCCCTTCGGGTTTGCAATGGTATCACTAGGAAGACCACCCGAGGAAGAGGGTTTACACATGATTGCTTCAAACATCTTAGCCATTCGGTCCTCAAATTTTGATTACCTAGCATCCGCTTTTAATAACTCTTGCTTAATCTCATGTTGTCCTAATTCCATCTTTTGTTGATTTTGTTGAAGACGTTGGACATTTCCTTCCATTTTATTTGCATGAGTTTTAAGTTCATTAGCAAGTTCATTTTTAAGCTCGTTTTTCAACTCGGATCTTAAGCTAATCATCTCACGTTGCATGTTATCAAATTTAGCATCATTTGCTTTAGCATAATCCAAAAATTCTCCTTGAAGATTTTTAGTGTGAGCATTTTGAAAACCTTGTGTAGTGTTTTGAAAATCACGGTTTTGGTTTTGATTAGTGACTTGTCCATTCCCATTTTTTTTTTGGGTAAAGGGACTAATCCCGGTAAATTATATTAACCCAACCAATAAGCACAATGGAATACGGCAGAAGCACCGTATTAACCTCAAGCAAAGCTTGAACTACAAGATCATATGACACACCATAGATCTTACCCTATTACAAAGCCAATAACACCTATAGGAAAAAACCACCTACAAGTGCATAAACAAAAGATACAACCAATCATATGAAACTAAAATAGAATCTGATAATCGCCATCGTAGAATCATATGATTCACACTTCGAGAATGCTTCCCATTTTGATAATTCCCATTGTTGTAGTTGCGTGAATTGCCTTGGTAATTACCACCTTGGTTGTTGTTTCGATAGTTATTAGCATTTTGATTTGGTGGAGCTTGATTTGGGCGGGAACCTTGACCGTTTTGGTTATAAGTTCCCGTTGCTACATAAGCACTCGAAGTGTTACAATCCGCGGTAATGCACTAGGAAAGATCATGAGCTCCACCACAAGACAAACAACTCTTAGCAACCGCTTTAACCGAAGCGGAATTTGAAGCTTCTTGAGCTTTCCAATGGGACATAAGATTAGCAAATCTATCAAAAAACCGATTTTCCTCATTAGCTTCATCATGTAAGGCATTTGCTATGAGACGATGACGATGATGACGAACCCAAATTGGCAACACTCGGTGTGTTACGAGGGCTATAAACCTTAGATCTATTCCCGATGATTTGTAAAGCCTCATTGGTCGTCTTGCACAAAAAATTACCACCCGCGGCGGCATTCAAATAATCTCGTTCATGATCATTAAGCCCATTATAAAAAGTATCAATTTGATGCAATTCCGAAAAATCATGATGTGGACATTCATGTAACATTTCTTTAAAGCGTTCCCATGCCATTGAAAAACTTTCATTATTTCTTTGCACAAATCGTGAAATCTCATTTTTCAAATGTGTTGTTTTAGATGGTGGAAAAAACTTGTTCACAAACTTAGAAACGAGATCACCCCATGTCAAAATCGAATTTGGCGGTTCTTTCTCAAGCCAAATTTTTGCGGGTCCATCTAACGAGTATGGAAACAACATCATCTTAATGGCGTCATGTGGAACATCCTTAAACTTGCTAGTAGCAGTGAGACGATTAAAATTCCTAATGTGATAATGCGGGTTGTCTTTCTCATGACCTCTAAACTTATTTGCTTGCAACATCAACATTAAACCCGTCTTAATCTCGAAATTCTCCGCAAGGATGGCGGGAATCACAATAGCCTCTCCAAAACCCTCGGTGGGTGCTTGTAGCAACTCCATCATAGTACGATTAGCCATGATGACTTCTTGTTCTACAATAGGTTCAACAATTGGAGGTTGTTCTTCAATCAACGTCTCTTGATTGGCTTGCTTTTGAAGACGTTTACGAGCTCGTTTTGCTTGATTACGAGTGATCATAAACTTCACGAAGAATGGGAGGTGAGCAAAGAAGATTCTTTTTGGGTATTTTGTGAAATTTCAATTTTTTTTTTGTGTTTTTGATTGTATTTTTTTTTTGGATTTTGGTGTATCTTCGTAGACAACAATCTACAAAATCTCTCCTCGAATCAAACTCTTGATTAAAGAAGCCTCAAAGGAATGAAAAAGTCAATTAAGTTGGTTTTCTAGTCAAACCCTAAAGTTAACCCACCAAATGCTCCAGTATGAACAAATAGGTCAAATAATGAGCACCTATTACAAAATCCAAGTTGTTGCTGGTTAAAATAAGCTATTATAGCTTATTCATAAGCTGACACCAAAATTACACTAGCAGTGGTAACCAGCAGGGGAAAGGAGTTCCCACTACTTTGACTATTTGACTGAGCTTTTTAGAAAGTTTCAGCTGGATTCAATTGGAAACAAGGGCACCCTTGTGATCAGTGAGTCACAAGGAGTCAATAGCAACAAGAAAATCCAAATTTGGTTCACACAATAAGCCACAAATGATCAAACAGTCACCAGATCAAGCACATACATGGAAATAAGCAGTTATGCACTTAATAAGCAGATTTAGCAAGAATAAGCCAACCAAACTTAACAGGATGCATACACAAGCTATATTAACTATGAATAAGCACAAATCAACTTATAACAAACACTGAATCAAATTAAACAACAAGATCAAAGCATTCAAAGTTACTGATGAACAAGGTGCATATGCAGAAACTATTTTGCTGATCTATTTGACACTAGATCTAATTTCAGGCACTCAAATCTACTTCCCTGGTGTTGTTATCCTAGATTTAACACTTGTTAACCCTAGTCTATGATTAGATCTAGGTGTCCCCTAAATTTCAGTCAAATTCACCAAGTAAACAAGATTTTATACCCAATCTATGAATCTATGTGTTTCAAACCACAAAATGAGCAACAAAGCAACCAAGTATATCAGATAAACAAGTTCTAGTAGATAGCACAAACAAACATCAACTCAAAACACCACAAATCCAAATCAAGCAGTTGACCCAAACACCCCTTAATCAACTACTTAACAAAGAAACTTGTGATTCTTACTAATAACCTACTGATTTTAATGATCAAAAACACTTACTAGGTAGCAACTAACAGAATCAAACTCAAAAATCACCAGCACAAACACAAGAACACAAAATCAAAGCACCAAATCTAAAACAGGCAGTAACATGAAATTTTGAGAGGAAACTTAATCAAGAGATTATACCTGCCCTCCACAACATCCTAGGAGGGCCAGCTATGCTCCTTGGACCTTGTTCAACAACTAGAACAAGACCAAGGTACTTCAAAGAAGAAGATCAAAGCCTGCTGATGTTCAAAGTAGAACAAGGCTTTGATTATGATATGTCTTCAACATAAAACAACAAACAACTCAACCAAGGGCTTAGAACTCTTCCTAGGCTTGGTGTCAACAAGTTTGAAGGAGCTCAAGGCTAATGGCTAAGGGTTAGTACACAAATATAGCAAAAATCAGAAACTAGGATTTCAAGGTTTTTGAACCTTGAAAACCTTATGAACCAAGACGTGCCTTAACCACAAGATTAAGGAAGGTCTTAACAATCAAATGGAACTCAGATTTAGGCTATTCTAACACCAACTTTTAATCAAATCAAAAAGAGAATTCAAAATTTTCAGAAATTCAAATTTTATTAACTTAAAAAGGAATTACAAAGATTGATAGCCTAAAACTGGAACAAAGGGACTCTCACATGTTGAGGTCTCCTTTTATAGGCAAATGCCTGGCTAACACTATTCACAAACCCTAGATGTGAATTCTCAAAAGTGCCCTTGAGTGCTTCTAGACGAATCCTTGATATGAGCTGTCCAATTTGATCCTAAGTGTTCATTTATGCTTTGTGGCCAAGGAATGAATGTAAATCGTTGATCTTGACAGGTGGCATTCCTTAATGAGGAAGTTGTCATGTGATAGGTGGAACGGGTTTGGGTGTGGGGTCCTTGGTGAGTGGAGAAGAGGGATTTTATTGTTGGGATAGGTTTAGAGTGAGGTGAATCAAACGTGTGCCAGGGTAATTGAAGTTTACCCTTTGTTTAAGTGATGGGAGTTACTGGGTTCATCATGGTGAACAGTGGTAACTTTTGATCCGAAAATGGGGGAAAAGTAAGTGTTTGGCGCAAATACTTGTTTGAATGTTTTAGTTGCACACATTTGGCCCTTCTTCTTCTTCTTTTCTTTCATTTGTGTTTTAAAACGTGTCAGCGCCCATTTCCTTTGTTGACAACTTTGAGGACTTGACAATTTTGGCACAAACTTTTGGAAAAAGGTTTAAAAGGGTTGTTTTTGCCATTTTGAGATATTTCAAGGGCTGATCTTGGACAATGTTAATCTTCAAAGGTCTTCAATATAACTTTGACTTCATGAGGGACCATAATTGGCAATTTGGAATTGTTGAGGGACTAAACTTGCCATTTCTTCAAAGTTGAAGGACCATTTGTGTAATTTTGACAAACTTAAAGGACCAAACTTGTAATTATCAATATACAAGGGTTTTAAGTGTCATTTCTTCATTAAATGAGGATCAATCTTGCATGTCTTCAAGTCTTCAAGGGTATTTGTTGAATATTCCATGAATTAGGGCCTGGTTCTTTGTACGGCTTCGTTTCTCGTGTCCGTTTTCCTTGTATCTTGTGATATTTTGTCTTTTTCACGATATCCATACCTAAAATACACAAGTAAACAAACACAAGCATATATATGGTATTTTATGACATTTTTATGCATTAAAAGCCCGAAAAGAACGATGAGATCATGTATAAATGCCATCTCATCACTCCCCCATACTAAGCCATTAAAGTGCCCTCACGCAATGCTAGAATAAAGTATCTAAGCATCACCAAAGTTCAAATTTGTTAACCTTTATTGAAAAGTAAAAGACTTGCAACATACTACGAAGATGTGTAAAGACATAATGTATGATTTTCATCACGAAAGTGACTTTTAAGGTCAAAGAATAGAAACAAGTAAATGTCCCTTAGAGTAAACTTCGTCATCCTTGATTGTCATACATTCCATGCTAAGTGCAAAAACGAGATCATTGTTGGTACAAGTCACAATGCTAACACTACTCATACGTCCAAATTGTGTAATACTTTTTCTCCCCGCAATCCTAGTTATTATAAAAGGAAATGGGTTACTAGCATTTTTTATCTATTTGTCATGGATCACAAGTGATTCATATTGACTTATTTGAGTAGTTATTAGTCCGGAAGCAAAGTAGCATGATTTAATCGATAGTTAGCCGAAGGACAAAATCTTTCAAAACGGCTTCTCGTGTATCTCCTTTGTTCATATCTTGGCATAACTCGTTTCACGATTTGAGACCTTTTCTCGGACCGATATTTGGCATGTACTTCATACTTCAAATCTTGGGAAGACGTTCTTGAAATTATGGTCTTCTCTTCATATATTTGGAATTTCTTCACTTGACGTTTTTGAGAGATTCTTCATATTTGGACCACGACTTCATCATTTTTCTTCAATCTTTAATTTGGATTTTGATATACAACGATCCGCCTCCTTTTCGGACTTGGATATATTTATCCTCATACCTTGTAAGGGTCTTTTTGGATAGACTTTCTCCATGATCTTTAGGGGAGTAATTGCTTTTCGTCGTGTGTCTCGATCCTTCATATTGATTTAAGAATAATGATACTTCACATCATCTTGGATCTTTAGCAAAAATAGAGCTCCTCATGCCTTGTTAGGGCCTTTTTGGATGATCGCCAATCTTCGCGTCCCGCTTCAATAAGTTATGCCTTGGCTATGAACTCTATTCAACCCCTAGCAACTTTTAAACGATCTTGCGCTAGAGGCTAAGTAACCTTTCAAATCGTACGACCTTACTTATTGCAATTATGATTTATTCCTAATGCATTGATCTTATGGGAAGAAAAAGCCACAATTAAAAACATATGAGTTTTTGAAAGAACACTTTCATGTTCTACGTTTAGCATGATCACTTGTCTAACTCTATCATCTCTCGTTCTTCACTATATAAAGACCTCTAATTAAAGAGACTCGTGAATACTTAGCCATGCAAGTCAAAATTGAGCCAAATTTGGATTAGCTTTCATTAAGACTATATCAAATCAATGTTTTGGGTTTTCAAGCCACCTATAGGATCTTGCACTTTCTTGGACTTTTTCAAGTTTAGAGAATGCATTTTATAGTTCCCTTGATAAGTGACTTTCTAGGATCAATTATAGGAACTTGCGAAAAGTTCTTGTTCTTAACCCGTATGAGCTAAGACTTTCGCGTTTTAAAGCTCCCTATATAAAAGTCTAGCAAAACTTGAATTGAGCGGGTTAAGGAATGTAAATGGCTCCAAATGCCCATCAAGTCAAAAATTAACTCTTATTCTACCCATCGGAAAATATACATTCGTGTCATAAAAACACTTATGAACTAAGAAAAATTTTAAAATTTGGCCATTTTTAGCCTTATTAGCAACAAAACAAAACATTGAAATTGGAGAGCGTGAGGGCGTAGCAAAGCAAGTACCTATTCACCCCCCATACTAAAAGTAAACATTGTCCTCAGTGTTTCGAGTCTAAAGGTGTAGCACCCCCATACTAGAGACGAAGAGTCGAATGCTTAGGATCTAGCATGGAAAGGGTGATCAACAATATATCAAAAGCCCTTTATTAAGTATGCTAAAAGATAATTGTTAGAACAATAAAGGATATGTCATGGATTCGTGAAAAACTTCTTCAAGCAAACGATGGAGGCTCACGTAAACGAACACGAGATTCTTCAATCGTAGATGATGATGATGATCTAGATAACACAATCACAAACAACCACGAGACAACGAGTTGAAAGGGTACAAGTCCCCTTATTAGTGAATAGTAAGCATAAAGGATAAGCATGGGATCTCCCCCACGAGGCACCTCGTTTTTTATTACCGAGTCATGAGCTCGACTCGATCCCCTCAATGCTAATTATCATTGGGGAAGGTGACTTGGTCGAGGGCAACCATTGAAGGAATTTCCCCACCAAAGTAGTGCTTAAGCCTATGTCCATTCACCTTGAAATTAAGACCATCATCTTGAGCTAGCTCGATGGTCCCATAAGGAAACACTTGTGTAATGGTGAACGGACCCGACCAACGAGATTTCAATTTCCCGGAAAATACCTTAAGTCGAGAGTTAAAAAGTAACACTTGATCACCAACGTTAAAAACCCCGTTTTTAATTTTTGAATCATGAAACTTTTTAGTCTTTTCTAAAAACGTTAATGAATTTTCATAAGCATTATCTCTTAATTCATCCAATTCATTCAATTGTATTTTCCGGTGATCTCCCGCGGTCTTCAAGTCAAAGTTTGCATGCTTAAGGGCCCAATATGCCTTGTGCTCCAATTCAATGGGCAAATGACAATTCTTCCCATAGACTAACTTATAAGGAGTGCAACCGATAGGTGTCTTATAAGGGGTCCTAAAGGCCCATAAAGCGTCATCAAGTTTGTCGGACCATGAAGCACGGTTTTCTCCAAATGACCTCTCTAAAATCCTCTTCAAAGCTCGGTTCGAAACCTCGACTTGCCCACTCGTTTGCGGGTGATAAGCCGTAGAAAGACGATGAGTAACTCCATATTTCTTTAGAACCTTTTCGAATTGGTCATTACAAAAATAGGTTCCACGATCGCTTATAATAGCACGAGGGGTTCCGAACCGAGAGAATAGTTGCTTCAAAAACTTTACTACCACACGAGCATCATTAGTAGGTAAAGCCTTAGCTTCCACCCACTTAGAAAGGTAGTCCACCGCGACGAGGATATATTTTTGCCATGAGATGATGGGAACGGCCCCATAAAGTCTATTCCCCATATGTCGAAAATCTCACACACTTGAATTATGTTTTGCGGCATTTCATCACGTTGAGACGATTTTCCTTGACGTTGGCACGAATCACACGACTTCACAAGTGCGTGTGCATCACGATAGATAGAAGGCCAAAAGAAGCCGGCATCGAACACTTTCTTAGCCGTGAGATTAGCACCGTGGTGAACACCCGTGGGTCCCGCGTGACAAGCTTTAAGGATATGAGAAGCTTCGGCACCAAACACACAACGTCGAACGAGTTGATCCGCACAAACCCGAAAGAGATAAGGGTCATCCCAAAAATAGAACTTGACGTCACGAAATAATTTTTGTTTTTGTTGTGTCGTCATACCTTTGATTATGAAATTACCCGCATGGTAATTTGCAATGTCGGCAAACCATGGGGTGGTGTCTTTAGAATTCACTACACCGAGAGTCTCAAGAGGAAATGTTTCGGTGATTTCCTTGTTCTCGAAAACATCTTTGTGAGGATCTTCTAGACGAGAGAGATGATCGGCCGCTAGATTCTCGGCTCCTTTTTGTCAAGCGCGGTGACATCCAATTCTTGGAGGAGGAGCATCCAACGAAGCAATCTCGGCTTAGCATCTTGCTTAGCTAAGAGATACTTGATAGCCGAATGGTCGGTATACACGATGCTTTTAGTCAGGACGAGATAAGGTCGGAATTTCTCAAAAGCATAGACCACGGCAAGGAATTCCTTTTCTGTTGTGGTGTACTCTAATTGAGCCTCGGTCATCGTCTTACTAGCATAGTGTATAGGACGGAAATGTTTGTCATAACGTTGCCCTAAGACGGCCCCTATAGCATAATCACTTGCATCGCACATGATTTCAAAGGGTAATTCCCAATTAGGAGCAACAAGAATGGGAGCTTCGGTAAGTTTCCTTTTGAGAGTTTCGAAAGCTCTAACACAATCCTCATTGAAGTTAAAAGGAGCATCCTTCTCGAGAAGGTGTGTCATAGGTCGAGAGATTTTCGAAAAGTCCTTGATGAAACGACGATAAAAGCCCGCGTGGCCTAGAAAACTCCTAACTCCCTTAACGGTTTTGGGATGAGGTAACTTGGCGATGACGTCTACCTTAGCTTTATCGACCTCAATCCCCGCTTTCGACACCTTATGTCCTAAGACGATTCCTTGTTTACACATAAAATGACATTATTCCCAATTAAGCACAAGATTGGTTTCTTCACAACGTTTTAACATTTGCTCGAGATTAGATAAACACGACGTGAACGAATTGCCAAACACCGAGAAGTCATCCATAAACACTTCCATCGACTTCTCGATCATATCGTGAAAAATCGCCATCATACACCGTTGAAACGTACCTGGTGCATTACAAAGTCCGAAAGGCATCCTACGATAAGCGAACGTTCCATAAGGACACGTAAACGTAGTCTTCTCTTGATCACGAGGGTCGATAGGGATTTGAAAGTAACCGGAAAAAACATCTAAAAAGCAATAGAATTCATTTCCCGCGAGTCGCTCCAACATTTGATCCATGAAGGGCAAAGGAAAGTGGTCTTTACGAGTGGCGTCATTTAACTTTTGGTAGTCAATACACACCCTCCAACAGGTCACAACACGAGTGGGAATTAACTCGTTGTTTTCATTAGGCACAACGGTCATTCCTCCCTTTTTAGGGACACAATGGATTGGGCTCACCCATGGGCTATCAGATATAGGATAAATCATTCCCGCGTCAAGGAGTTTAAGGACCTCCTTTTTTAATGACAAGATGAATTTTGGGATTCACCCTTCTTTGACTTTGAATTGAGGGTTTGTAGTCCTCCTCCATTAAAATCTTGTGAGTACAAAATTTTGGGTCAATACCCTTAATGTCGGATATTTTCCACGCAATTGCCCCTTTATGAGCCTTAAGAACTTTCAAAAGCTCGGTTTTTTCATCATTAGCAAGAACTTTTGCAATAATAACCGGAAACTTGTCATCACCTTCCAAGAATGCGTATTCAAGGTGAGAAGGAAGATCTTTCAATTCAAGGATAGGTGGTTCCTCGATTGAAGATTTTGGTTCAACACTCATAACTTCCATCGGCGGAAGAAATGGTGGAATAGAAGTATTATCACTAATCAACACCTCATCTTCATTGTCGATTTCATTTGAAGTGAGATTGCCTCCTTGGAATGGAGTGAGATTTGGTGTGGAATTAGCAAGAATCGGATCCAAAATAGTGGGATTGCCACTTGACGAGCTATCGGAAAAACCTAACACTTCTTGTGAAAACTCATCGCAAACCACATCAACGATGTCAATGTGATTGATGGTAGAGATTGCATAAACATGAGAAGATTTCGAGTTTTGAGTAGCTTTTATAACAATTTCCTCTTCGTTGAATCTCAAAGTGATAGTTCTTGCATGAACATCGATAAGCGATCTCGAAGTGTCTAAAACTGAACGACCTAATATTAGAGGAACTTGAGGATCCGCGGGGATGTCAACTACTATAAAATCAACGGGATAGTAGAACTTCCCCACTTTCACGAAAACATCTTCGGCTACTCCACATGCTAAAATCGTAGAATGATCGGCCATCTCGATAGACATGTTCGAAGGAATAATAGCCGGAAGCGAAAGCGATTTCCAAATGGAAAATGGCATCAAATTAATGCTCGCACCAAGATCGGCCAAGGCGAGGCATTCTTTCATATCTTGTATGACACAAGGAATGAGAAAATTTCCGGGGTCACCAACTTTTTCCGGTATGCGGTTAAGATAAACCGAAGAACAATTAGCAAGCTTTGAAAGCTTTTCCTTATCGCTCATCATACTTTTAAAAGTGGAAGCGAAACGAGGCATATACAACAACGCGTCGGCTAAACTCACATCAAAATGCACTTGTTGAAACATTTTTATAAAAAGCTTGATTTGTTGTTTGTTACGTTCTTGCAATTTCTCTTTGTTTCGTCTTGAAGGGTAGGGTAAAGGTGGTGTGGGTTGGACATTAGGCAACGGCCTTGGAAACTCGGGTTCCACAATTGGTATTGGTTCAACCGTAGGTGTGGTTTGAGCGGTACTTCGTGGGATTGTAATGTGCTCCTTTTCGACCATCACCTCGGGTTCTTTCTCGATTTCCTTCTCCGTAGAAGTACTTGGACGAGAGATTGGTTCCTTGAAAGTTTTACCACTTCGTGTAGTAATAACCTTCATTTCTCCCTTCGGGTTTGCATTGGTATCACTAGGAAGACCACCCGAGGAAGAGGGTCTACACATGATTGCTTCAAACATCTTAGCCATTCGGTCCTCAAATTTTGATTACCTAGCATCCGCTTTTAATAACTCTTGCTTAATCTCATGTTGTCCTAATTCTATCTTTTGTTGATTTTGTTGAAGACGTTGGACATTTCCTTCCATTTTATTTGCATGAGTTTTAAGTTCATTAGCAGGTTCATTTTTAAGCTCGTTTTTCAACTCGGATCTTAAGCTAATCATCTCACGTTGCATGTTATCAAATTTAGCATCATTTGCTTTAGCATAATCCAAAAATTCTCCTTGAAGATTTTTAGTGTGAGCATTTTGAAAACCTTGTGTAGTGTTTTGAAAATCACGGTTTTGGTTTTGATTAGTGACTTGTCCATTCCCATTTTGATAATTCCCTTTGTTGTAGTTGCGTGAATTGCCTTGGTAATTACCACCTTGGTTGTTGTTTCGATAGTTATTAGCATTTTGATTTGGTGGAGCTTGATTTGGGCGGGAACCTTGACCGTTTTGGTTATAAGTTCCCGTTGCTACATAAGCACTCGAAGTGTTACCATCCGCGGTAATGCACTAGGAAAGATCATGAGCTCCACCACAAGACAAACAACTCTTAGAAACCGCTTTAACCGAAGCGGAATTTGAAGCTTCTTGAGCTTTCCAATGGGACATAAGATTAGCAAATATATCAAAAAACCGATTTTCCTCATTAGCTTCATCATGTAAGGCATTTGCTATGAGACGATGACGATGATGACGAACCCAAATTGGCAACACTCGGTGTGTTACAAGGGCTATAAACCTTAGATCTATTCTCGATGATTTGTAAAGCCTCATTGGTCGTCTTGCACAAAAAATTACCACCCGCGGCGGCAATCAAATAATCTCGTTCATGATCATTAAGCCCATTATAAAAAGTATCAATTTGATGCAATTCCGAAAAATCATGATGTGGACATTCATGTAACATTTCTTTAAAGCGTTCCCATGCCATTGAAAAACTTTCATTATTTCTTTGCACAAATCGTGAAATCTCATTTTTCAAATGTGTTGTTTTAGATGGTGGAAAAAACTTGTTCACAAACTTAGAAACGAGATCACCCCATGTCAAAATCGAATTTGGCGGTTCTTTCTCAAGCCAAATTTTTGCGGGTCCATCTAACGAGTATGGAAACAACATCATCTTAATGGCGTCATGTGGAACATCCTTAAACTTGCTAGTAGCGATGAGACGGTTAAAATTCCTAATGTGATAATGCGGGTTGTCTTTCTCATGACATCTAAACTTATTTGCTTGCAACATCAACATTAAACCCGTCTTAATCTCGAAATTCTCCGCAAGGATGGCGGGAATCACAATAGCCTCTCCAAAACCCTCGGTGGGTGCTTGTAGCAACTCCATCATAGTACGATTAGCCATGACGACTTCTTGTTCTACAATAGGTTCAACAATTGGAGGTTGTTCTTCAATCAACGTCTCTTGATTGGCTTGCTTTTGAAGACGTTTACGAGCTCGTTTTGCTTGATTACGAGTGATCATAAACTTCACGTAGAATGGGAGGTGAGCAAAGAAGATTCTTTTTGGGTATTTTGTGAATTTTCAAATTTTTTTTTTTTGTGTTTTTGATTGTATTTAATGTTTTTTTGGATTTTGGTGTATCTTCGTAGACAACAATCTACAAAATCTCTCCTCGAATCAAACTCTTGATTAAAGAAGCCTCAAAGGAATGAAAAAGTCAATTAAGTTGGTTTTCTAGTCAAACCCTAAAGTCAACCCACCAAATGCTCCAGTATGAACAAATGGGTCAAATAATGAGCACCTATTACAAAATCCAAGTTGGTGCTGGTTAAAATAAGCTATTATAGCTTATTGATAAGCTGACACCAAAATTACACTAGCAGTGGTAACCAGCAGGGGAAAGGAGTTCCCACTGCTTTGACTATTTGACTGAGCTTTTTAGAAAGTTTCAGCTGGATTCAATTGCAAACAAGGGCACCCTTGTGATCAGTGAATCACAAGGAGTCAATAGCAACAAGAAAATCCAAATTTGGTTCACACAATAAGCCACAAATGATCAAACAGTCACCAGATCAAGCACAGACATGGAAATAAGCAGTTATGCACTTAATAAGCAGATTTAGCAAGAATAAGCCAACCAAACTTAACAGGATGCATACACAAGCTATATTAACTATGAATAAGCACAAATCAACTTATAACAAACACTGAATCAAATTAAACAACAAGATCAAAGCATTCAAAGTTACTGATGAACAAGCTGCATATGCAGAAACTATTTTGCTGATCTATTTGACACTAGATCCAATTTCAGGCACTCAAATCTACTTCCCTGGTGTTGTTAACCTAGATTTAACACTTGTTAACCCTAGTCTATGATTAGATCTAGGTGTCCCCTAAATTTCAGTCAAATTCACCAAGTAAACAAGATTTTATACCCAATCTATGAATCTATGTGTTTCAAACCACAAAATGAGCAACAAAGCAACCAAGTATATCAGATAAACAAGTTCTAGCAGATAGCACAAACAAACATCAACTCAAAACACCACAAATCCAAATCAAGCAGTTGACCCAAACACCCCTTAATCAACTATTTAACAAAGAAACTTGTGATTCTTACTAATAACCTACTGATTTTAATGATCAAAAACACTTACTAGGTAGCAACTAACAGAATCAAACTCAAAAATCACCAGCACAAACACAAGAACACAAAATCAAAGCACCAAATCTAAAACAGGCAGTAACATGAAATTTTGAGAGGAAACATAATCAAGAGATTATACCTGCCCTCCACAACATCCTAGGAGGGCCAGCTATGCTCCTTGGACCTTGTTCAACAACTAGAACAAGACCAAGGTACTTCAAAGAAGAAGATCAAAGCCTGCTGATGTTCAAAGTAGAACAAGGCTTTAATTATGATATGTCTTCAACACAAAACAGCAAACAACTCAACCAAGGGCTTAGAACTCTTCCCAGGATTGGTGTCAACAAGCTTTAAGGAGCTCAAGGCTAATGGCTAAGGGTTAGTACACAAATATAGCAAAAATCAGAAACTAGGATTTCAAGGTTTTTGAACCTTGAAAACCTTATGAACCAAGACGTTCCTTAACCACAAGATTAAGGAAGGTCTTAACAATCAAATGGAACTCAGATTTAGGCTATTCTAACACCAACTTTTAATCAAATCAAAAAGAGAATTCAAAATTTTCAGAAATTCAAATTTTATTAACTTAAAAAGGAATTACAAAGATTGATAGCCTAAAACTGGAACAAAGGGACTCTCACATGTTGAGGTCTCCTTTTATAGGCAAATGCCTGGCTAACACTATTCACAAACCCTAGATGTGAATTCTCAAAAGTGCCCTTGAGTGCATCTAGACGAATCCTTGATATGAGCTGTCCAATTTGATCCTGAGTGTTCATTTATGCTTTGTGGCCAAGGAATCAATGTAAATCGTTGATCTTGACAGGTGGCATTCCTTAATGAGGAAGTTGTCATGTGATAGGTGGAACGGGTTTGGGTGTGGGGTCCTTGGTGAGTGGAGAAGAGGGATTTTATTGTTGGGATAGGTTTAGAGTGAGGTGAATCAAACGTGTGCCAGGGTAATTGAAGTTTACCCTTTGTTTAAGTGATGGGAGTTACTGGGTTCATCATGGTGAACAGTGGTAACTTTTGATCCGAAAATGGGGGAAAAGTAAGTGTTTGGCGCAAATACTTGTTTGAATGTTTCAGTTGCACACATTTGGCCCTTCTTCTTCTTCTTTTCTTTCATTTGTGTTTTAAAACGTGTCAGCGCCCATTTCCTTTGTTGACAACTTTTAGGACTTGACAATTTTGGCACAAACTTTTGGAAAAAGGTTTAAAAGGGTTGTTTTTGCCATTTTGAGATATTTCAAGGGCTGATCTTGGACAATGTTAATCTTCAAAGGTCTTCAATATAACTTTGACTTCATGAGGGACCATAATTGGAAATTTGGAATTGTTGAGACACTAAACTTGCCATTTCTTCAAAGTTGAAGGACCATTTGTGTAATTTTGACAAACTTAAAGGACCAAACTTGTAATTATCAATATACAAGGGTTTTAAGTGTCATTTCTTCATTAAATGAGGATCAATCTTGCATGTCTTCAAGTCTTCAAGGGTATTTGTTGAATATTCCATGAATTAGGGCCCGGTTCTTTGTACGGCTTCGTTTCTCGTGTCCGTTTTTCCTTGTATCTTGTGATATTTTGTCTTTTTCACGATATCCATACCTAAAATATACAAGTAAACAAACACAAGCATGTATATGGTATTTTATGACATTTTTATGCATTAAAAGCCCGAAAAGAACGATGAGATCATGAATAAATGCCATCTCATCACTACCAAATACTAAAAACAATAAAGTGACTTGATTTTTATTGATCATTCAATTCGTAAAGATATCGAGACAAAAACAAAATACAAAAAGAAAAATGTTAAAGAACGTTATACGATATTAAATACCGTACCTGTGATTAGGTAGATTCAATTAAGAATCTCCTTGACCTGGTTTTGCAGCTGTACTAGTTTTTCTCTTTACTCGACCGTCTCAAAGCAAGACTGCGAACAAAATGATGAATCAAGTGGATGAATATCCGCTTGATTAAAGTCATCAATTCAAGTTACTGGAACAAGTTTGAGTCATAAAGAATCTTACCATTGTTGCTTTCCAGTTGACACAAGCTTGATCCATAAAGAATCTCGCAAGTCACCTACCGTAGCGCTGTTTGAGGATGACGCTAGAAGGATTTCCATTAGTCACTGTCAATATTACTGAATATCACTCTAAATGTTCTGGCAAGACTATAAAGATATTGCATAGAAACCTGAAACGAGTTTGAATCAATTCAAAATCAAACCACTGTTGCTTTTAGTTTACACATGTTCAATTCATAAAGAATCTTACACATGACCTACCGCAGTGCTGTTTGATGTTAACACTGGAAGGATTTTCACTAATCATTGTGAATACTAGGTAGTATCACTCTGAGTGTTCTAGCAATATCGCAAGGATATAGCGTAGTACTCTCTTCTTTGTCATTCCGTGTGACGTATCGATATTTGATTGATCTCTAGGCTCTAGACGTGATTTGTGCACTTTTAGTGGTCGGAGGCTGGAGTAGATGCCACCTATTCAATATCAACTATCTCGGAGTGAGAAAGTCAACAGAAGTCGTGTTGATCTCTGTGACAATAAAACAAACTTCTTTTGAGAGAAGCCAAAGTCAGCTGGGAAAGGTTTGTGCATTACATCACTGGGTCCATGATGTGTTTTCTTCATGATGTGTTGACCTGGTTTCTGCCTAAGTTGTATGGAGGGCTAATTTCTATACACCATTTATCCATAAATTTCTTTTTCATTCTTCAACCCCCTCAATACTTACCAAGACATCATTACTAACACCTTGTTGTTATTGTTCTAGTGCTAGCTTAAGTACTTAGTCTGCATTCAGCTACTTCACATTCTACTCCATCTTTCCTAAGGACTTCTAATAATAAATTGGATTGTCCCTGGGAAGATCCCTCTGGTTCTGGTTGGATCATAGGACTTATACCTAACCACCTTTTGACACCAATGATGTCGTGAATTAAAGAGGTTGTGGGTATATAAGAGCGTAACCATAAAACCATAAACATTCAAGTGGTTTCCAGAAATGCTCCCCCTTCACATGTTCATTGATAATCGAAAGTGTTTCGCACATGTGGGTAAGAGTTAAAAGTGCTCGAGTCTTGCAAAATCTTTGATGTTAGAGATACCAAATTTGATTATAATATATCACGAAAAGTAGTCTTGAAATTTTTCGGGAGAAAAATCTATATTTCTTAGCATGAAATAATTTGGAACGCTCCCCCTCAAAAATTGATCCAACTAAATTGTCATTGTGACGATGGATCCATGTTGGAAATTCACTTTATGTGACGACATTTAAGAATTCCCATTAGTTATAATAGTCACACACGCTTAGACTAGACTAGGAACGTTGTATAGTTTAAGTAGCATGTGTGACTATATATACCCCTCCTAGGCTTCCAAGGAGAGGTGTTGATTATGTTTCTTTCTCATTTTATTACATTTTCTATTTTCACACACTCAACCTTTCTCTCTCTACTCAACAATGGCTTCCACCACCATCTACCACCATGTTAGACCACCAGATTAACTTATAGCAAATCTACAATTGGTATCAGAGCCTCGGTTCCATCCTTGGATCGTTCTTGTTTTCGATTCAGGTGGTCTAAATTTTTTTTTGGGTCCGATGTGTTAATCTTATTGTCACGTCTTGTTCTTTTTTGTCACTGTCTCGTTACTTATCAGATTTGTCACGAATCATTATTTGTTGTCCAAACAGTCCAATTCTTTTTTTTCTTGGTCACAGTCTCGTTTATGAGTTTATATTACATCTGGTCATATTTTGTCTCATGGATTATAATTTTTAGAAGTATCCCTGTTCCTAGTCCATTTCTTTAAGTATTGTTTTTCTGGGTTGTGTAACATTTTTTTGAAGATGAAGATGTAATTACCAAGAAAAATTTTCAGATTCACATTTCTGGATTTTCAGGAACAAGGACATCTCGTGGATAAGATTTCTGCTTCATGGTACATCACATTGAGTGCGATGGGTTGACTGCGATGGTACCACTGCGATGGCTCCATTGCGATGGGTACCATTGCGATGGGTACCATCGCGATGGGACATCATGATACGATGGTCTCTTTTTAAGACTGCGATGGACTCATGTTACGATGGCAATCTTTTTTTACTTCGATGGGTTTAAAAAGAATGACTTCGATGGACTCTGCTTGTTTAGACTGCGATGGGTCTAAAGTTTAAGACTGCGATGGACATAATACTTTTTTACTGCGATGGGGACTGCGATGGTATCCATCAAGTTGCGATGGTACCAACAAGATGAGGCTTAAAAGTATGACTACGATGCAGTTTTAACAAAAACTTGACCATGCTGTTTAAACAATACCGAGACCTTGAACACCAGGACCACAACTTTAACCTTCAATAAGCCAACCTTATTTCTCCCCAAAACCATAACTAATCCTAATGCCCATCGTCACTTAATCCCCTATATAACATCTTTAAAAAGCCTCAAAACAAATACATTTAGATCTCAGTTTCTGTTTCGCTCTATATCTTTCAAAGATATATCAAGATCTTAATTGATCTATACATCTCGAAACATCACGCATCATAGATCTATGTATGGTTCATCGATCTCGTTTATTTTCGAAAATAAAGAAAGACTAGGAACATTTTTATTCATATCTTTTCTTTGTTTCGTCAAAAATCAACATGCAACCACAAATATGTCATTAATCTACGAAAATAAAGAAGATGTATAACAATTTTGTTATGATCTTTCTTTCATTCATTTAAAGAATCAAACATATACAGTCAATTGAACTTACCCGAGACCTTTATTCATTTAAAGATCTTGATGCTGCGATTGAAAATGACTGATGGGATTGATGTTATTTGTTGGGTGAGATTAGATAGATTAAGATGAGATGGATTAATTGTTTGATGAAGATTGAAGATGAGATTTGGTGAGATTAGATGATTTTGGGGGGACGGAGATGTCTATGTTTACTGTTGGGAGAGAGAATGGGGGCTGAGGAATTTAGGAATGATTAGAGTTGAGTGTTAGGTTAGTTATAACCTAATTTTAAGGTGTGATGATGGACCGGGTTCTAAACATTGCATATTGGGCCGAGTATCTTTGGAGTATCTTTGGGCCATGGGCTAACGATTAACAAATGTTGGGTCACGTGACTTTATCATATACACACAATTTTTTAACACAAATTTGAATTTTTTTTTTTTGGGTAAAGGAGCATTCCCCGGTAAAATATATTAATCCCAAAAACAATGAAGTACAATGGAATGTGACTGAATGTCACATTAACCTCAAGCCAAGCTTGAACAACTATCTACTCATACGACAACTCATATGAAAATCCTATCGTACACAAATTTGAATTTTTGTATAAACTTTGTGTGTATTAAGTTATACTACGATCATTATCGGGACGTGACAACAAGTGACGTGACAAAGTGACGTGACAAATGTGACACAATTTATTTGACGAGACCAAGAAAATTTTGGGTATATTTTTTAGTGGCTACGGATTTGTTTAATCGGGTATAAATTATGTGAAGTTGGAGACGGATTTTTCGAAGGCGCGTATTTATTTTATCTTTCAAAGATAACTTGCTCGTGCTTAATCTTAGAATGAAGACTTGTTTATCTGGTTTCCGGGTTCGGGGTGGTTGGTTGATGACTCGGATAACTATCACTTAAAGGGGTTACATTGTTGTACTCAGTGTCACGCGCTTAGTCGACGTGGATAATTTCAAGAGGTGTTGTGCTTATAGACTTCTTCAGTGATGCATTGAGTACTTAGAGATTTCTCCACCGTTCTTCATTCAACAATAGTGCAAGCTTAAGTCACAAGATCGAAGGATTCTTATTCAGTTTCACGTTTGATGTATCTGGTTCATTCAATCAGTGGTCACTTCAAATTGCTCTCAAGTGGGTTGGTAAAGATAGCCATGGAGAGTTTCTGAGCAGAGATTTTCGATCAACGGCTGATTCTCACAAAATATATAATTCAGCTTATTTATTATTCTCACGAGTTTTCAGGTACATGTGCGTACGATTTATTGATGGTTCCGAGTTTCGAAACCATCAAGGGGGAAGAAGAAGACACATTGAACGCACAACGAGTACACGTGATGAACTTCATACCTTCTTTTGATTTGAAGACATTCCGGGATGACATTTGTCATAGCCGCAGAGAAAATCAGCGTTTTAACTCGTGGCGTTATCAATCTCTAAACGGTACACTACTGATTCGATGTTTAATTGTTTGGTTGTTGCAATTATTCATCATCATTATCCTATATGCACCCCCGGGACTTAATTGACTCTGGTGCATCTCCGGAAGAAGATATGTGCATTTCCGGGACTTAATTGACTCTGGTGTTACGATGTCAACTTCATGAATGGGATAAAGTGTCTACTTCAGTATTTGAGCTTCATACTCGGGATTGATTTACTTTCTTCAACTATGTGGGGGAAGAAATGTCTTGATTCTTTCTTGTATGCATAACTTGAACTCTCAGGGGAAGAAAAATTCAGAAGAATTATTCAAGTGTGAGAAGAGAAGTTGTTGATCTACTTGGTGTGCCCCAAACTTTCAGTCCCTCTTAGCAACGTTATCATGTTATATGATGGGATTTGCTTGTTAGATTCCGTTGTGCGCTTAATCATTCTAAGCTTTATTGAAAGCTTTGAAGTTGCTTACGAGGATTGTCGGTTTAGGGGGAAGCTATTTAAAAGCTTCTACATCAAGTTTATGTGGCATGAATTAGGGGGAAGTTAATTCAGAAGCTTCTCCTTAACCAGAAGTATATGGATTACTTAGCTTGTGTCGTTACAGTATTTCTACTACAAGTTAAAGATGAGTCGTTTTGAAGTCAAAGGCCTCAGAAGACATCATCAGCATTGGAAGCTTCATGAAAGCTCTTATTCTTAATCATTATGTACTTGTTAGGAAAAAATATTGTAAGGAATTCTACACGTCGTCCCATGCGGGAAGATTGTTGGAAATTCACTTTATGTGACAACATTTAAGAATTCCCATTAGTTATCATAGTCACACACGCTTAGACTAGACTAGGAACGTTGTATAGTTTAAGTAGCGTGTGTGACAATATATACCCCTCCTAGGCTTCCAAGGAGGGGTGTTGATTGTGTTTCTTTCTCATTTTATTACATTTTCTATTTTCACACACTCAACCTTTCTCTCTCTACTCAACAATGGCTTCCACCACCATCTACCACCATGTTAGACCACCGGATTAACTTATAGCAAATCTACAATCCACATTTCTCTTTTTGAGGGTAGGAGTTGTTGAACATATAATTTTTGAAAGATTTTGAATAATCATTAAAAAATTATTGAAAAAATTGTATTCAACGCTTTTTGAAAAACTCTATTTCTTTTTGGCGAAGAGGTTTTTCTAAAGCATAAACTTGAGTTCATAGACTTTGAATGTCTTGACAAACCACTCAAGTGTAAGAAGATTTATCTTCTTTTGCTAAGGGTAAGAGTACTAAATCGTACACTCCCCCGTGAATATCGACCCTGGTTGCAATCTGAAATTAATTACAAGCCATTGTGTTGCGCTCAAAACGTTGAATGTTTTGTGACAAGCTCAACCCAAGATAGATTGCTCTACCCGTTGTTGGAAAATTTTTCCAAAATAGACATTTTCCTTTATTAAAAATAGAAATGACATGTTTTGAAAAATATTTACAACTTTCATTCGAGCTTTATGTACACACCCGTGTCGTTATTGAGCGACATTTCTAGGTACGTCAATATTATCGATACTGAAAAACAAGAAAACCCTATTCTCTCTCTAGCATGGTGAATCCCGGTGACCCTTTTTTGTCCGATCTGATTAATTCTGATTAATCGAATACTTGATAATGTTCAATTAGTGAAGATTAATCCCCTGGGTTATGGAGCACTAATCGTCCATTATTTTGTTGCTGTTTTTTTGGTTTAATTGAATCGTAATTAGGGTTTCGCTTTACTGTGCTTTTAGGGTTTCGTCTTTTGTCATCTTCTGTCGGTTGGTTATAGTATTTAATTCCTGTCTCCTTAGTGGTAGCTAATCATTGGGTGTGTCTTGTTTAACCCTAACCGTTTTCTAGGGTTTACTTTGTTTTAGGGTTTCGTTCTATTGTGTCGTTTCTTGTGATTTTTGTGTGTTTTGTGTTGAGAGATGGATATTACTAAGAGTGTGCCGTCTTCTGGTGATGGTTCGGTGTTAAGTCAGTCTGTGAAGGCGAGTGTTCTTGCGTCGAAGGTGGTGAATCTCGATGGTAAGTATGTTCCAAAAAGGATGAACCCTGTCAATTCTGTGACAAAGGATCCAACCGTTTCGGGTTCGTTTGCTTCCGTGGTCCATAATCAAGAGGTAAAGAAGACTGTGAAACTCACGGTGATGCAAAGTGTGGATACTGTTGAGGGCGCTGCTGTCACGTTACCATGGGCGGCTGTAGAAGAGGTCAATGCTAGATTCATTAATACGCTCTATGGTTATTTTATCGGTGATCGATTGGCTTTCCCACTTGTTGAGAACTATGTTAACAATGCATGGGCAAAATATGGTTTGAAGCGTATTCAAATGCATGAAGGATTTTTTATGTT
The DNA here is from genome assembly GCA_025667525.1 of Glebionis coronaria. Lineage (NCBI taxonomy): Eukaryota > Viridiplantae > Streptophyta > Magnoliopsida > Asterales > Asteraceae > Glebionis > Glebionis coronaria. The sequence continues at coordinate 342,483,295 of CM046877.1, forward strand.
CCAGTTTAATACTCGGGAAGGTATGGAAAGGGTTTTGGAGAATGGTCCATGGTTAATAAGACTTGTGCCTCTTATTCTTAATGAATGGACGCCTAATTCGATTCTAAAGAAGGATGAAATCAAGAGTGCTCCTGTATGGGTCAAGTTACATCATGTACCGCTTGTGGCATACTCGGAAGTTGGTCTAAGCTTAATAACTACGCAAATTGGTAAACCTCTTATGTTGGATCCCTATACGAGTAACATGTGCATTAACTCGTGGGGCAGGAGCTCTTATGCGCGTGTTCTTATTGAGGTATCGGCGGATGCGGAATTATTGAAGTCTTTGGTAATTGCCATTCCTTTGAGTAATGGTGGTGGGCATTCGTTTGCAACGATAGATATCGAATATGAGTGGACACCTCCGAGGTGTAGTACATGTATGATCTTTGATCATACTAGTGATAAATGTCCAAAATATCCGGCTGTAATCTCGACTACTTCTGATAAAGATGCTGAAGGGTTTACTGAAGTAAAACGCAAGAAGAGTCGTGCTAAACAAGATACGAAACGACAAGTGGAGGGTGTTCGGCTTACAAAACCATCACTTAACCTTCAATTTCGTCGTGTGGATAGAGCGTCAACGTCTAAGCCTAATGTGAAAGAGCAGGGTTCTAAGGTTTCTCCTGCAAAGGATGCCGCTAAACCGGTGATCTCTACGTCCAATGCTTATAATGTTCTTGATAAGGAGGATGAGAACTTTTGGGAGAGTGGTGCTGACCCTAAACAAGACTTAACGGTTTTGAATAGTGATAGTGAGGTGGATGAAACTTTCGTTATTGATGATGCCACTGCTTCCAAGGCGTTTGTAATTGGTGAAAAGGAAAGAGCATCTAATGTAAATGATAATCCAGGGGCAAGCACTCCTTCTTTGTATGTTTCATCATGATTAGTGCAGCCTCATGGAATATAAGGGGTCTTAATCTCTCCCCTAAACAGAATGAGGTTAGACAGGTGATTTATGAAAATAAGTTGTCGATTTGTGCAATTCTAGAGTCTCATGTGGCTGATTGTAACCTTGAGAGAACGTGTAAATCGGTGTTTAGACATTGGAGCTGGGTCTCTAATGCCTTGTCATGTACGAAGGGAACTCGCATTATTGTAGGATGGAATTCTAACGATGTAGATGTTACGGTTCTTCATCAAGAAGCGCAAGTCATCCATGTGCGAGTCTGGTTGAAAATGGAGAAAAAGGAATTTTTTGGCTCGTTTATTTATGCTCATAACCATTACTCTCAAAGACGGTCACTTTGGGACAGTTTGTGTAGACATAATGTATTTATTCGGGATAAGCCTTGGTGTCTTTTGGGTGATTTCAACGCTTCTTTGGATGCTTCGGAGTCATCTGTTGGGTCTTCTGTTATGGATATCACTATGAGGGAATTTAGGGCTTGCATTGAGAATATTAATGTTATGGATGTCCAGAGCACCGGATTGCACTTCACGTGGACCCAAAAACCGAGGGGTACGGCTGGTGTGCTTCGAAAATTGGACCGTGTAATGGCAAATCTTGCTTTCCATGACTTGTTTGTGGGAACTCATGTTATCTTTCAACCGTACCGTATATCGGATCATACTCCATGTGTTCTTGTTCTTCCCACTACTAGTATGAGGAAGCCGCGGCCGTTTAAATTTTTCAATGTTACTACTAGCCATGAAAGATTTAAAGGTGTTGTTGGTGAGGGCTGGTCGCATGAGATTTCTGGATTTCACATGTTTCGTGTTGTGAAAAAGCTTAAGGGTCTTAAGAAACCTCTTCGTAAACTGCTGTACGAGAAGGGAAATCTACACAGAAATGTTGTTCAGCTTAGGGCTGATCTAGATCGGCTTCAAACTGAGCTTGATACAGATCCGTTTAATGGGGTGTTGCGTGAAAATGTTGCTGCCACTGTTCTTGCGTTTAATGACGCGGTTATAACTGAGGAGCAGTTTCTTAAACAGAAAGCAAAAATAGAGTGGCTCAAGGATGGAGACGCCAATTCTGCCTACTTTTTTAAGACTATTAAAAGCAGGAATAATAGGTCCCGGATCGATGTTGTTACGGACAGCAGTGGTGTTATTCATCAGAATGAGGCTGTTGCGCAGGCCTTTATCAGCCACTATGAGATTTTCTTGGGTCAACCTGGTATCACGAGTGCTTTTCAACAGGAGGATTTGTTTGTTAACAGGCTTGGTGAACAGGAGGCTTTGAACATGGTCAGGTCTGTTACTAATAAAGAAGTTAAAGAGGCGCTTTTCTCTATGGGCAACGATAAAGCTCCTGGCCCTGATGGTTTTACGGCGGCTTTTTTTAAAGAAACATGGAACATTACTGGCCCGGATATCACGCGTGCGGTTATTGAATTTTTTACAAATGGTAGGCTTCTCCGTGAGCTTAATCATACTATTATCGCCTTGATTCCGAAAGTGAATACACCTGCTCGTGTTAATGATTATCGGCCGATTTCGTGCTGCAATGTATTGTTTAAATGTATTAGCAAGATTATTGCAAATCGGTTGAAGGACTGTCTTAAGACTCTAGTTAGTCCTAACCAGTCTGCGTTTGTTCCGGGTAGAAGCATTGCGGATAATATTCTTCTAACTCAAGAAATTATGCATAATTATCATTTAGATCGTGGAAGTCCGAGATGTGCTTTTAAAGTAGACATCCAGAAGGCATATGACACGGTGGACTGGAAGTTTCTTCGGGATGTTCTCTATGGTTTTGGTTTTCATGAGAAAATGATTTCGTGGATTCTAGAATGTGTGACTACTACTTCTTTTTCGATCAGTTTAAATGGTTATCTTCATGGCCATTTTAAGGGTAAACGGGGCTTACGCCAGGGTGATCCTCTTTCGCCCTACTTATTCACTCTTATTATGGAAGTCCTTACCCTTATTTTGAGAAGGCGTGTTACTACCTCATTGGACTTTACTTTCCACAGGTTTTGCTCTAAGTTGGAGCTGATTAATCTCTGTTTTGCGGATGATTTATTTTTGTTTGCTCATGGGGATGTTAATTCGGCGCTAGTGATTCGGGATGCTTTAGAGGACTTTAAGGAGGTTTCTGGCTTAACTCCTAGTCTTCCTAAGAGCACGGCGTATTTTTGTAATGTTCTTAACCATGTCAAGCTAGGGATTTTGCAAGTTCTTCCGTTTGAGGAGGGTCGTCTTCCCGTTAAATACTTGGGTGTTCCTCTTGTGTCTACTCGGTTGATTTTTCGGGACTGTAAGGAATTGATTGATAAAGTTCAAGGGCGTGTAGATGATTGGAAGAATAAATTTCTATCTATTGCAGGTCGCCTTCAGCTTATTCAGTCGGTCATGAGTTCTATGCACATTTACTGGGCATCGGTTTTTGTCCTTCCTATGCGTATTCTCCAAGATATTGAGCAAATACTACGAGGTTTTCTGTGGTGCCAAGGGAACATTCGGAAAGGGAAGGCTAAGGTGTCTTGGGAGGTTGTATGCCTTCCAAAAAAGGAGGGTGGTTTAGGTATTCGTCGCCTTACTTATTTTAATTATGCTCTTATGGCGACGCATGTGTGGAAGCTTATTTCTCTTAAGGATTCGTTGTGGGTGAGGTGGATACACTCATATAAGCTTAAGAATCGTAATTTTTGGGAGGTTCCGAGTAGAGGCATTATGTCTTGGGGATGGAGAAAGCTATTGCAGCTTCGTCCTATTTTACGGCAATTTGTTTGGACGATTCTGGGAAGTGGTTCTCACACGTCCGTGTGGTTTGATGCGTGGTGCAGCGAGAGTCCTCTTGGTAGGGTTATTACCTCCCGAGATATATACCGTGCTGGTTTCAACCTTAGTACCACTGTTGCCGAGTGTATTGAGAATGGCGAATGGAAGTGGCCGACTGTTTGGTTGAGTAAGTATCCATGTCTTGGTAATATTAATGTGCCTCATCTAAATGAGCGGATTGATCAACTTCTGTGGCGTGATAATGATGGAAATTATGTCCCTTTTTCTGTTTATAATACTTGGGAATCTATCAGGCCAAGAGGGAATGCTGTGACATGGTTTGATGTGGTTTGGTTTCGTATGTGTATTCCCAAGCATGCTTTCAATATGTGGTTAATTATGCACCAGAGACTGAAGACGCAGGACTTATTACGTAGCTGGGATATGGTGTCAGGGCAGTCGGTTGTGTGTCCTCTATGTGAAATGCAGCCGGACTCACACTCTCATTTATTTTTTGAGTGTGACTATTCTAAGCAGGTTTGGTCTCATGTTAAACGCTTTGCGGGTCTGGAGTCGGCGCGTCCTAATATTTTCGATATTGTGACGAACTTATTACCTATAGCTAAGAGAAAATCTGTGAAAAGTTGCATCGGGAAGCTGGTGGTCCAAGCTACTGCTTATTTCGTCTGGCAAGAACGAAACAGGAGATTGTTTAAACAAGTGAAAAGAACGGTGAACGAGGTCATTGTGTGCATCATGGCGTCTGTTCGTCTTAAACTTATGTCTTGTCATTTCAAGAGGTCGATGGATGGGTTAAAATATGTTCGGCTTTGGGAGTTGCCGGATTCTGTTCTTCGTTAGTGATGTGTTTTTGGCTTTGTATTATTCGGTGGTACTTTCCTGTGGGTGTCATTAGTTTTGTAATGGCTAGGTAGTTCTCGTATGGCATGTCATATGAGTAGAGGTCGTTCAAGCTTATGCTTGAGGTTAATGTGGCACTCAGTCACATTCCATTGTACTTAACTGATATTTTTTGGTGTAATATATTTTACCGGGGTTTATCCCCTTTACCCAAAAAAAAATATTATCGATACTGAAAGACATGTCGAGAAGAATATTTTTGGATTTTCAATGATTTTTAATTTTGTGTTTTGCTTGTATATGTTTTATATTTTTGTATTTTGCTTTTTCAATGATATTTACAAGTAGATGTTTGATAAATGAATCAAGCAAGCACCTTTGCTAGAATCTCCAGGTCTGTTGGAGTCAAACATCTCATACCAATTTGCCTAACGATGTACTCAAACCTATATTTCGATAGAGATTTCATAAACAAGTCAGCTAATTGGTAATCCTTTCCAACAAAGTATAACTCAATGATACCACGTTCAACTTTTTTTGGGTAAAAGGGTCAATACCACGTTCAACTTGTTCCTTTATGAAGTGATATTTGACATCAATGTGCTTCGTGCAGGAATGATATACCGGATTGCAGGAGATAGCTATGGCCGACTTTGAGTCACAGTACATAGGTACTTTATCAAGTGAAAACTGCTATTCTCCAACTGCTGCCTTTTGAGGAAGGTAAACTGCCGGTAAAACATCTTGGTGTGCCTTTGATCTCGTCGAGGCTTATGTATGGGGACTGTAAGGAGTTGGTTGATAAAATCCAACTTCGAATTGATGGCTGGCAGAATAAAGCTCTTTCTCGTGCAGGTCGTTTGCAACTTATTAAGTCGGTTTTGGGTTCTCTTCATGTATTCTGGGCTGCGGTTTTTATTCTGCCCGCGAGAATCCTTGCGAATATTGAGCAACATATGAGATGTTTCTTATGGTCTCAAGGTGGGTCGAGTGTTGGGAAGTCTAAAGTTGCTTGGGATATGGTTTGTTTACCGAAGAAAGAAGGTGGTCTTGGTATACGTCGTCTTTCTCCATTTAATCAAGCTCTTATGGTGTCTCATGTTTGGAAACTTGTTTCGAATAAGGACTCTTTGTGGGTGAGATGGGTGCATATGTATAAGCTAAAGAATCGAAGTTTTTGGGATGTTCCTATTCGTGGAAACATGACATGGGCTTGGCGTAAAATTCTTCAATTGAGACCGTTGCTTCGTTACTCAATATGGCATAAAATTGGGGATGGTAATTCTACTTTGGCTTGGTATGATTCTTGGTGTTCGCTTAGTCCTCTTGCTAATATTATATCTAGTCGGGACATCTTTCGATCGGGATTTAATAAACAGACTAAGGTTCGGGATCTTATTGCTGCGGGGCAGTTCAATTGGCCTAATGAATGGGTGCATAAGTACCCTTTGTTACTCAATATTGCCGTTCCAGTTTTACGTGAAGGAAATGCCGATATTCTGGAGTGGAGAGATTTAGACGGGAATCCGAAACCGTTCTCTACGCTCGCTGTGTGGAATTTGTTAAGACCCCGGGAGATTAAGGTTGCATGGTATCATGTTGTTTGGTTTTCAGGGTGTATACCACGGCATGAATTTACATTATGGTTGATTATTAAGCGTAGGCTGAAGACCTAAGATCGAGTGAGGGATTGGGATAATGTGGATTTGTCTACGTTGAGATGTGCTCTTTGCGAGACAATGCATGATTCGCATGAGCACTTATTTTTCGAGTGTTCGTTTTCTATTCAGGTGTGGAACACAATTAGACGAGTTGCTGAATTTCCTTTTTCCATGGTTGCTATAGAAGATGTGGTACATGCTTTACTTCCGATTGCTCACCAGAAATCTACCCGAAGTGTTGTAGCGAAGCTTGTGTTGGCTGCGACAACTTATTTTCTATGGCAGGAGAGAAATAATAGACTCTTTAAGAATTCTAAGAGGACGGTTGCCCAGGTTGTTGAGGTTATTGAAAATTCTATTCGGCTCAAGCTCATGTCCTGCCGTTGGAGACATTCTCGGAGCGTCTCTGCTTTGGTGCAGAAATGGAGGTTATCGGCTCAGTTGATTAGCTAGTTTCTTTATGGAGGGTTCATTTTGTTCATGCTCCTATAGATGGTTCTTTCCTATAGGTGTTTTAGCTTATTTTATGTATTGATTATATGGCATGTCATATAATCGGGTAGTTCAAGTTTTCTTTGAGGTTAACATGGTATCTCTGCCGTGTTCCATTGTACTTAATGTTTTGGGTGATTAATATATTTTACCGGGGAGAAAAATTTTCCCTTTTACCCAAAAAAAAAAGTGGAAGCCATAATTCGTGAGTTGTGTTCTCATCTAAAGAACTTGAGCACAACACGCAGATAGAGACACATACTCCGCGTCGGCTGATGACAATTATGTGCAATCTTGCGTGATTAGAATTTGGAAGACCATCCCACGAGCTTATCTTGTCCTAGAAATTGTGCACCACCATAAGTACTTTTTCGAGTATCAAGACACCCTGCGTGATCAGAATCTGAATACGCCGTTAGAAAGAATCCGGTTTCCTTCGGATACTAGAGTCCCAAATGAATGGTATTCTTGAGGTACCGAAAGATCTGTTTAACCTCCTTGAGGTGGTTTTCAGTAGGTTTGGCTTGATATCGTGCATAATAGCATGTAGTATGTGAAATATTTGTTTTGCTTGTTGTCAAGTACATAAGGGAGTCGATCATGGAACGATATCTCATTTGATCTATGGCATTTCCCTCCAAGTTAGCATCTAGGGATGTGGTTGATAATGGTGTCCCAACGGGGTCACATGAGGTTATACCATGCTTTTTGATTATCTCTTGACAATACTTAGCTTGGTTAATAAAGATACCACTTGGGGATTGGTGAACTTGAATTCCTAGTAAGAATTTTAGTTCGCCCATCATTGACATTTCAAGTTTGATGTACATTAGTTTTTGAAACCATTTTGAATGTTTAGGGTTTGTAGACCCGAAAATAATGTCATCAACGTAAATCTACACAAGCAAAATGTCAACCCTATATTTGTATATGAAAAAGGTTAGATCAATGGAACCTTTTGAGAAACCTTTGTATACCAGAAATTTCGAGAGCTCATCGTACCACGCCCTTGGAGCTTGCTTTAGTCCATATAGTGCCTTGTGGAGACGATACACCTTGTCAGGATAATGAGGATTAAAGAATCCTTTCGGCTGTGTGACATAGACTTCTTCTTTCAAATGACCTTTAAGAAATGTCTTCTTCATGTCCATTTGATAAACGATGAGTCCCTTATGTGCAGCTTAAGCAAGGAAAATCCTGACCGCTTCCATATGAGCCACTGGTGTAAATGATTCTTCAAAATCAATACCCTCTCTGGCCATACCCCTTAGCCACTAGACTAGATTTGTTCTTGATGATCGTGTTTTATTCATCCATCTTGTTTTTCCATATTGATCGAAGATTTAACGGTGTTACATCGTATGGTCTATCAACAAGTTTCCAGACTTTGAGTCTTTCAAATTGTTGAAGTTTATCCATCATCGATTCAATCCAAGCATGATCATTCATGGCTTCTTTGATGTTTTTCGGTTCAGCTGTACTCACGGCGAGTACGAACATACAAACATCGCCATCAGTTTCTAGTTGTCTTTTTCTTGTTCACATGACAATGCTACAAAGATAAGTGACATACATATTACTTTATGTATACTGTCTATTTACGTCCTAGTATAAAGTTCAAAGACTGTTTATCTACTCAAATTTAGCCCTAATTTATTCGAGTACAAAGCTAGACCTGGTGAAAGAGACGTTCGTATATGTAATATTAATATCACGTGATGAAGTTATTCAAAGAAGCATTAGGACCAAACAGCCAATCATGAGCTGTTTATTAATTCGAATGTTGTCCAAGTGCAGCAAGAGACAAAAGGACATCACATGAAGAAAGTCATGTAGGACTTATTAGTAGCGAAGTGGTCCCCAGTTCTAGTAATATTGCAAAACCAATATGTGGGGTTTGTTAAGGTCAAAGACGTGTGAATATTAGAGCATTTATATTTCATGTATAACAAGGAAGAATATGGGATTTATTATTGAACGTGATCTGCTGACTAAAAAGAAGGGGATTGTGCAACGTGTGAATATGAAAGAATTCCTATTTTATAGGAGGTATAAAAGGTTGGTTATCATATACGAATATAGGCAGGATATGTCAAAATTATGTGGAGTTATTTGTTGCGTGATTATTGGTTTTGGACGTGATATCTGATTTGGTGGGTTGGTTATTATCATTACGAGAGATAATGTAAAAGTGGTCACAGAAGGTAATTTTATGTATCCACTATTCTAATTTATAGCCGCTGTCAAGTTAGTCGTAGCCACAGGTGGTGTCAGCGGTTGATCGAGCCGCTGACAGGAATAAGTTAGACGCTGACATAGGCTCTGACATAATGCTTTGTTATCTGAAATAGGCGGTTATAGACATGTACATTGGATCTCTGGTTTTTATTCAGAATATCATTATGATATTTATGGCTCGAATATTTTTAGAATAATTTATGATTTTTACGTAAGTTAGCAACAATTCGTGAAGTATTTGATTGGAATGGTATTGGATTAGATTATGTAATCGTGGTAGCCTTGTGAAAGAGTTCTCCGTTACCAAACTTTTACATATGATATGAAGATATTATTTAATAAAGATTCTTCATGAAAAGGTGTTGGCTTAAGGGGAAGAATTATTATGATAAATTTTATGATTCGAAGTTGATTTTCGTGAGTTTGTATTCTATCATATCTTAAAGTTGTGGTGTTTTCCCTGTCACACTCACACTTTAAAAATAACTTGTTCTTGCTTATACGGTTGGTGACGGAAACTTGTCATATCTAGCAAATTAGGGTTGCTATCACTTGAAGGAGTTACATTATCGTGCTCAGCGTCTCACAAAGGATGAGGATTTTGAAAAGAGATCGAGGTATGCGTATACTCTCTATACTCATATAAATTCGACGTCACGTGAATAGTACAAGACATGGAAAACAGGTTTGGGTTATTCTACTTCTACATCAAAATATTATAGTTATTTTTCTTCAAAATCATTACACAGAGCCTACATTTGGAGAATATTCGAGTGCATTCATTGTTTACTTCTGATAGTTGTAGTTTCACACTCGTTTAGGAAAAAGAGCGTAATGAGGGTAAGTACGACGATTTAGGAAAACCGTGCACAAATGACCCTTGTTGTGAGTTCGTTCTCAAGGAGGATAGTGTGTTGTGTAAAGAGATGATTAAATGTATGTGATTATGATTATGAGAAAAGAAAAGAGAAAAGGATGACGGTTAAGGTTAAAATTATACGAAGACGAAAGTCGTACACGTAAAACCGTAAAATATGACGAAATTTAAAAATTATCCTAAAAATTCCTAGAAAATTGAAATAAATCCTAAAAAATGTAATTAGAGTTACAAAAAATCAAAAATCACTCAAACCTTTTATTTAATTAAATAATAATTTTTAATGCTAATTAAAGCCCAAAAAATCAATTTAATTAACAAAAAGGCCAAAATGAGATTTTTCAATTTTTAAACCTCTAAAACAAGTTATTTAAAATAAAAACTATTTTTGGAAATTTTAAAATAAATTAAAACTATTTAAAAATGATTAAAAACTATTCAAATATTAAAATAATCCTAAAAATTAAATAAATGACAAGAAAGTTAATCTAAAAATTTCAAAACTCCTAACTTAATGTATTTAACCTAGAAAAGATGAAAAAGTTGCAAAAATATTAAAAACAATATTTAATAATAAAATATTAATAAAAATCCAAAATTTATAAAAAATTCTAAAAACTTGCAAACTTGCTTAATTTAACCTCATTAAACAGCAAATGAGCTTGAAATGACCAAAATACCCCTAATGGGTCTCTAAATGGGCTAAAAGTCCAAACAGTCCACTTAATGGGCTTATTTAAGGTCCAATAAGAAAATGTTTTCCAAATAATCCCAAAACATCCAGTTAAGCGTAAAATTCAATTTTAAACCCAAAATTTCAAAGGCCCAAAAGCTGAATCTGGAAGGTGGTCCGTGGATGGTTCGTAATTCACCAATTTTTCTTTTAAAGAGCGGCTTTGCTTTCTTCAAAGTCTTGAGTGAGAGTTGTATTTGCCGCATTGAACCTAAAAAACATCAATGGCAGCCAAAATATCCCCTCTTCTCATAAACCTAGTTTTCTTTTTCCTTTAATCCGAATACCTTATAATGATGCTGTTTTCTCGAATAATCACTGATTATTCTTGAGTTAACAAAGTCTTTATTTGGTTGATTGATTTTAGGGTAAATTAAATTGGTTTTTTTTTCGTTTTTTTGCTGTCATTGTATTGTGCGAATGTATTATTCTCGATGGTGGTTACTTGTCTAATTTAGATTGCCGTGTTCCTGGGCAAGTGGTTCTGATGTGTTTTGTTTAAAAGTGAGTAGCATTTATTGTTTTTTAGGGTTTCGGGTGTTCCTTGTTTTATTTCGTCGGCTGACTCTTGATTGTGGACGACTGCATTAAATTTCCTTGTTACTTGGGCATAAACTCTTGGCGGCTGACTTTCTACCAGTTATTTAACTCAATTGGTCGGCTGACCTAATTAATGGTCGGCTGACTTTTTTGGTTTAGTTAATTGGTCGGCTGTTAAGCGCATTTAATTGTCCTTTGTTGCATTATTACTTGGTGGGACCTGGTTTTTGGCGGCTGACCTTATTCTGGGCGGCTGACCTTAAACATTATTATTGTTTCGCAAGTTTTTGTTTGGGTATCGTTTTGTTGATTAGTGTTTTTACGTTCAAATAAAAAAAAGTTACTGTTTGTTTAGGGGTTCTCTTTCGTGGTTAGGGTTGTTTTTGATTGAACATGGATTCTAGCAATGAAAGTGATAAGCCATTGTTTACAGGTTGGATGTGAAAGTTTATGGACTTAAAATTAATAGTCGTGAGATAGGATCGAACTCGGGATCACGGGATTGCACACATAACGTAAAGGGTTAATTTATTTATTAAATATACTTTATATATATATTTATTAAATCAAACCAAAGCTTAACTAACGATCGTTGATAAATAAAAGTTAAGTTATAACGACCGTTATGGAAACTAATAGAAGTGAAAAGAAGGAAAACAAAAATTACGCAAACACCCCCTTGGGGGGCTTGCGTCCGTCGGCCAAAGGAGAAGGGGCAAAGGGAAACTTTTGTTTCCTAATTCTTGTTTATTTACTTGGAGCCCAAGGATTGCCAAGCCTATATAAACAACCCCAAGGCCTTCATAATTTTTGTCCCTCCCCTTTCTCTTGCTTCTTGCGATCGCCACACACACACCCTAGGGGGTTTTCGTTGGTTTTCGATTTAGCTATTTTATCTAGTCCTAGCCCCTCTCTAGGGTTGTTGGGTAGATATTCCATAAGCGTTGAAGCTCAGTTTGTTCGTGCTAGACTCACGGTTAACTCGCCGTATTACGTGTGTACAAGAGCGTGATATAATCTTCCTTTAGATTATATTCTTGGTGGTGTTCGTGATAAACCCTAGTTGCCGTTCGTTCCGTCGTCTTGTGGATCTTGCTAGGATAAAGGTATGTAACCCTAATCTTGATTAATATAATTGTGTTAAATTAATGATCTTGTTAATCGCTTCCGCTATGCGTTCTTTGATCCATATTAGGGTTTTAAATAATTGTTATGAACTAGATAAACCATCAGTGGCATCGAGAGCCGTTTTAACATGATTATAATTATCAAGATCTAAAGTTTTTTAACTAATATTGATTTGTGTTAAAAATTACATGTTGTTTTTTAGGTTTTATAAAAAATTAGGGTTTTGTTTTTTATTATTTTTAAAATCGGCTATGCCGAATTTTTTTTTTAAAAAAAAAAAAAAAAAAAAAAAGTTTTTTTGTAAACCCTAAAATTACATGGTAATTAACTTTAGATGTATGCATGAATTAATTGTTATGTCATGCGTGGTTACGATCCGTAGTGATTTCATTAATTGTTAAGTGATTTGGGTGGAATTTTGATGAATTGCATGATTAATTGTTATGTTATGTAAATTCATGTTTCGATCCATAGAGATTTAATTGTTAAGTTATGAGGGAGATCCGTGATGAACATGCATGTTTTTCATGGATCATATGTTTTATGTGGTAATTGTTACGTTTTTTTTGCTACATGCTTTATTTGATTCAATAAATCTAAAATTAGGGAAGACTTTTATATGAATATAAAAACCTAGATTTGATATTATTTATTGAATAAATCGTATGCATGTGGCTATTTGATTTATTTATTGCACATATAAATTGTTATTATGTGTTTATGATTTAGTTTTTTTTTGTACCTACTTGTTTTCATACGTTTTATATTGATTGTATGTTGTAAACAAGGGTAATTTTTTACAAGAAAAATTAATGTGGACTAAATCATATTAAATAAATGAATTGTTTTGAGATCTAAATTACAAATGATTTGCGTTGATTAGAGTTGCAATAGCAACTTAACGGCCTACTCAATTTTGACAAACTATAAAGTGGGTATAACGCACCGCTGGTCATGTACCCGGTTAAGGAAGGAGGTGTTATGCTTCAGCGCTGACCAAATTCCCGGCTCGCCTGTGCGTCAAATTGGTATTACCTACGGTTGTTATTGGTACAATTCTTTAAGGTTGATTTAACTACATTAATTCACATCCGAAACACAATGAATAAGGTTATTGCTTTGTGCTATAACTAAGTTCTAGAAAAAGTACGGTGTGAATTAAGTTGTGTGTAAAATCTTTAATTGGTTTAACCAATACCTCAACTTGCAAGTATATGATGAACTTTTAGTCTCAACAAAAGTTTACTAAATGTTTTATTAAACTTATGTTATGGAGATGTATGCATGCTTCTCCATACATGATTTTGACACCAAAATCTATACCCTAAAATTTAAGTCATATGCCCTCTAATTGACGAACACTTGAAGTTACAATTGTCGTCATATAAGATATCGGACGATGTTGTAATGGAGAGAAAACTTCATGACTGAATAAGATTGCACATGAAGGTTTTACGTTCTTTATATTAGTCGACTTAATTGAGTTACTCAGTGAGATCTGGAAACTTAAGGCATAAAGAAGGGATGAAACATGTTTACAATGCAAAATGACTTTTGGCAATGTAAATCCCTTAAATATCTAGAAATTGCAAATTTGTTTGTCAATCATTGTTCGACAAGTTACCATCTTGAATACTTTCATTGCTAGCAGATCAACTGATGTGATGAAATTATGTCAATTTGGATTCTAGTTTTTCAAGGAAAATAATATGGTTATTATTACCGGGGTAATTTTATTTTCTTGAATGGTATTATCGAAAATACTAAAATTGAATTTTGTAAATTCTTTTGCAAATGTATTGATGCAACATTACACCGTAAACATGGTTTATTCATTTATTGATCTACAAACCGTATGGTTGAGGATAGAGTCAATTTACAAATGAATGATAAACCTAAAACTCTTTTTCATGAGTAAAGAAGGAGTAATAAGGATTTTAGAAATGTCAAATTCAAATCCATAACTCATAGAAAATTTTAATAGTTAAGAAAAGTGCATATTTTGAGTTATTAAAAGTTACCGCTAATTGGTTATAAGGCAAACTAGCATATTTGTCTAGTAGTTGTGCTTTGACCATTTATAGGCACTACATACCATTTTGGGGTTGGTAGACCTATTAAGGAAGAAATTGCATGTCAAGTCTTTCAAGTTAAAAAGCATTTGATGGGTAAGTCATCATTTACGAAGTAGAATACACTCTTAAACACTATAAGTAATTGTTGCGAATGTGTTTTTCAAAGGTGTAAGAAAGTAAACACAACACTAATCATTTTCACCGATTATGAAACATTTTCAATGTTGTCAAGTTCAGTGGGAGAATTGTGTTGTATTACTGATTTTGAGTCTATTAAAACATTCTCGAAGTCAGTGGGAGTTACAAGATTTGTTGTCTTGGTAATAACCCATGTTATCTTTAGTATGTCCTAAGATAATTACTTTCGAATTGTTGACACTAATATCTTCAAAGATAGTTATGTACTGATTCTTGTTGATTAAGTGGTTCTACATCTACTTGTAAAAGCTAATATATGTGGCACAATCATATTTTGTATAGACGAACGTAAGACGTGATGTTTATCTTATATATGAGGTTGTTCCATGCACAAGTGGGAGAAATGAACATTGTGTGCAAGAAACAACTCATAAAGATATGATTCTCTTGTCTTTAAGATAAGAGACTAACAATCTAATTAATATTTAGATTATGTGTCAATATGATTAAAAGACTACTTAAAAGTATATATATCATTCACTTTAAGAAACACTTGTTGCTTTGATTTAGTCATGTAAGAGCTTGGACTAAATTGTAAACTAAAGGGTAAAATATCCACATGTCGTAAGATCGGGCGTGGAATGTTTTGAAGTTTCTTAAAATAGGACAAATTCCTTGAATGACATAAGATACATAGAGTAATTTTATACTACTAATGGAACCTAGTGGTGTTCGTATAATAGTATAGGAGTGAATTAACTTGAAAAGATGAATGAAACCTAGTGGTGTTCATGATTTACTTTAGTTATACATGTTTATGATTTATTGTATAAAGTCACAAACATAAAGTCTTGGAAGACGTATAATATAAAGTAAGACGTTAATGTATTGTCTCTATTTCACTAAAGACATATACATGAAGTCATGGTCAAATGACTTAAAACGTATGATAGAATTATAACTTCTATGTTTTAAAACATGGAAATGAAGTGACTTTGTATTAGAAGTACTTGAGTTATAAAGCATGCAAAATGGTTAGGAAATCTATTATACCATTAAGATGATTTAGTTGGTATATAGGTAAGCCTAAAGATATATATTTATCTTAAATGTTGTTAAGATTGACTTACAATATTTCCCTAAATGAAATACATCATTGTTATGGTATGTTCATTAGGAGAATCAAAATTCTCAATATGATGGTGATGTTTTGATTCAAGATAACTATATCTTCCTTTATTCCAAAAGAAATCAAGGTTAGAAAGTTGAGTATGACTTGAGCTAAGAAGATTAATAAGATACCATTATGGAATGTGATGAATCACGTTATATCTTAAATGAAGTTCGGATTTTGCTAAACTACTTATGAAGTGGATTGTTTAGAAAATAAAGAGTATGGAACTGTCATTGTGTTTTGTAATGTCCCATATAGATAACGTTGGAGTGTTGATCTATTTGCTATGTATTTAAAGAGTAATTTTAAGTTACTAAAAGCAAGTGGGAGTTTTGATAAAATTACAAGATACATGATCTTCTAAAATACACTAGTAATTATCATGAGGTAGGCGTGTAAATGCTAAACCTCAAGATAAAGGAATTTATGTCATAGGTCCGTAAGGATATCTCGGATATGCGATTTATATGCTGAGAATTATGAGTTACAAATCATTGTTATGATTTATTACCAAATATTGTTTTGGGTAAACTACTCATACTATGATTGTTATAGATGTTGTCCAACAAAGATAATCAAATTTCGGTTTTGGTTTATCTTAAATAGTTTGACTAGAAATTGAAGATGAGTTTCGTCAAAGGAAGAAAAACGCCAATTGTAGTGGTTTAAACTTTGTGTCGAAATTATATGGACAAAATTGTACGCATATTTAATGTATGTATTGTGAATAGATTATTAATCACACTTAAGTAATTAATTGTGATTGAGTATTCTGTCTTAAACACATTAAATGTATAAAGATTTTGATGGTCATATTTTAAATTGACAAATTTGGATATGTATGAACTATTTCTTGAATGACTACTTGAGAAAAGGACTTAAGTAATCGAAATGAGTTTATTACTTCAAAATATAAATCTTTGGAAAAGTACAAAATGCAATTATCCGTGAATAGATAAAAGCATGCATCTAGGAGATTATTCTTATGTTTAATTTGAAATCCAAGATTGGATTTAAATTTGAATAAGATGGTTTCTGAGTATTTCTAAAAGCTAGTGGGAGTATTATGGTTATTTTCTTAAATTATATGTGTCAAATAGACATGTAAGAAAGTAAGTTTTCATTCAAATTAAATGTTGATTTGGTTTAGATTTGAGATGAAACTTTACTTTGGAGATTTAGAAAATAAGATATACATAACCTTGGGACAAATAAATTTATTTATTTATGCGGAGGAAATACGACGTAATATGCCATGTAGTAAGTTTACATGGATATTTAGGACATGAAGAAATCTAAATCTGGTTTGAGAAATTTTCATGTGTGTCGTGTTGTATTTATATCATGCTTAAAATACATGATGATTTGAATATATTAATCTATTTAAGAAGTTATTAAATAACTTGTGTAATGAATATTCTGAAGGAATATGTTTGGAAATAGAATAACATCCTAAATCTTGGATCGGCTTCCATATTCTATAGATGAATAATTTGTCAATCGTTGTGCAAATTATCATAGCCAACAAACTTGAAGGTTTTGGTTGGAATCAAACATTACATAATATATATTAATGGTAACGTATTTGTATC
Source organism: Glebionis coronaria (assembly GCA_025667525.1). Lineage (NCBI taxonomy): Eukaryota > Viridiplantae > Streptophyta > Magnoliopsida > Asterales > Asteraceae > Glebionis > Glebionis coronaria. The sequence goes on from CM046877.1 coordinate 342,500,515, forward strand.
TTTTATGACAAGTTGTAAAACTTGAAAAGATATAATTGAGGTAACACTCAATATTAGTCATGGGATCTTTGGAGATGACATGTTGATTAAAGTTGCATTATACATTAAAAATTTAGAATACTTTGAACTTCAAATGTGTTTTGGAAGTTTAGGAAATTGGTGATCAAGGATGTTTCAAAATTTTGATACTATGTGGCAATATCAAATTATTTGAATGCACATGTACAAGAGTTTCAATGAATTGAATTCTTGAAGAAAGTATTCTCAAAATTTCAATAGGTCAAGATTGGTTATTTTATGCTTCGCCAAACAAGTATGAATGTCATTACTAGAGGCATGACGCATGTACCAATTTTATGCATTGATCTATTTTTAGTATTTGGATAAAGGATGTAAGACATTATTGAATTGATGAAATAAAGATTGGATTTCGTTTATTTTTCTGTTATTTGATTTTGTATCCTATTTTACATGTTTTAAATCCATGAGCATTATGATGTTTCTAAATGTCCGTTGTCGATTAATAATATGGGAGTATTATTGAACTAAGACAATTCAAAATAGTGACAGAGTATACTTGAAAGTATATTGGTCAATTTTGGATGATATTTGATGGGTCAAATATTGGACTTATCCCAACTATATGATTTTACTTTATGGATCTTTGTCATCAAGTAAATCATAAATAGTTATCCTTAGACCTGAGATACCAGGAAACTGTCGTGGATCTAGTGCATTTCTGTGGAATAATCTAACGCTAAACGTAACTGGTAGCTATAAGGATTATTTCCGGAAGTGTTGCAAAGTTCATAAGTTTTGCTTGTAGTCAAAATGGGATTCGTTTCCTTCAAAATTTATTTTGAAGTATAATACAGGTGGGCCCCTCGGGGGAGTAGTAAGATATTTGTACGGCCGCACCCAATTTTTTTTGTGATCTTGCTATATCCATAACGAGAAACAGAATGGTTAATGAAAGGAGTGACTGAGATTCATATCCTTATTAACGTTGTATTTGAAATGAAAGGATAATAATAATAATGATTATATATCGTTAAAAGGTTTTGTCCAAGAAACCTTACTCGAGTTGTACTAGTGACATTGCTAGTGTAACTAGACGCTAGTCAATGTGATCACGATATTAGAATTTTGTCCAAGTGGGAGCTGAAAGTTTATGGACTTAAAATTAATAGTCGTGAGATAGGATCGAACTCGGGATCACGGGATTGCACACATAACGTAAAGGGTTAATTTATTTATTAAATATATTTTATATATATATTTATTAAATCAAACCAAAGCTTAACTAACGATCGTTGATAAATAAAAGTTAAGTTATAACGACCGTTATGGAAACTAATAGAAGTGAAAAGAAGGAAAACAAAAATTACGCAAACACCCCCTTGGGGGGCTTGCGTCCGTCGGCCAAAGGAGAAGGGGCAAAGGGAAACTTTTGTTTCCTAATTCTTGTTTATTTACTTGGAGCCCAAGGATTGCCAAGCCTATATAAACAACCCCAAGGCCTTCATAATTTTTGTCCCTCCCCTTTCTCTTGCTTCTTGCGATCGCCACACACACACCCTAGGGGGTTTTCGTTGGTTTTCGATTTAGCTATTTTATCTAGTCCTAGCCCCTCTCTAGGGTTGTTGGGTAGATATTCCATAAGCGTTGAAGCTCAGTTTGTTCGTGCTAGACTCACGGTTAACTCGCCGTATTACGTGTGTACAAGAGCGTGATATAATCTTCCTTTAGATTATATTCTTGGTGGTGTTCGTGATAAACCCTAGTTGCCGTTCGTTCCGTCGTCTTGTGGATCTTGCTAGGATAAAGGTATGTAACCCTAATCTTGATTAATATAATTGTGTTAAATTAATGATCTTGTTAATCGCTTCCGCTATGCGTTCTTTGATCCATATTAGGGTTTTAAATAATTGTTATGAACTATATAAACCATCAGGATGGATGTGGTTAAGGTGTCTACTCTTGAGGTTTTAGTAACGCTAGAGGAGATATCTAATTTGTTTTCTATTCCTTTGAATACTGTGCGTGACATTGAAGTGTTTGCAAATGGTGTGAAGGCAAACAAATTTCCTAAATGGTCTACTTTACCTAAGGAGACCACTATGCTTTATTATAAAGCTTTGTGTGAACGCCATAAGAATTTAACTAGCAGCACTTCTTCACTCAGTTCAGGTGGTTCGAATGTGCACTCTGCACAAATGGCTAAGGAAACAGACCTTGAAGCTAAGGCTGCTACCATTAATGGTATGCAATTGTGTAATCTACATGCGGTTTTGAAATTATTTGGTGTAACGATTCGCACGTTTGCTGACGCGAGTGAATTTATGCATGAATTAAGAATGAAGAAACATCCGTTGTGGGAATTGATCTCACCTGATCGTGCTAAAGAAATTCTGTTGTTACTTTGCAGATTTGAAGGTGATATGGTTACGCCTACTAATGGAGGTATTAATGCAGTCTCTTCTTCGTTTAATTCTGAAAATGTCTATGAAGGGGTTAATATCTCTATTCCTAGGAAGGTTGTTGAAACAGTAAATGCTCGCTACCATAATACTTTATATGGTTACTTTCTTGGTAAAAGGATTGCATTCCCTGTGGTTGAGTATTTTGCTAAGAATAACTGGGCAAAACATGGTCTTAAGCGTATCATGATGAATGAGAAAGGTTTTTTCTTTTTTCAATTTGGATCTAGTGAGGGTCTTAATGCGGTTCTGGAAGGTGGTCCGTGGATGTTTCGTAATTCACCAATTTTTCTTAAGAAATGGACTATGAAAACGAATCTTCTAAAGGAGGAACTAACTCGTATTCCGGTATGGGTTAAGTTTCATGATGTCCCGCTACAGGTATTTGAAGAGGAAGGTATTAGTTTAATTGCTTCGTTTCTTGGTAAGCTTATTATGATGGATAATTATACTGATAATATGTGCAAAGAGTCTTGGGGTCGTTGTAGTTTTGCTCGTTGTCTTATTGAGATGAATGCTGATTCGGAGTTTATAGATAACGTTACTATTGGTGTCCCTGATCTTGAAGGCTCTGGTTGTACTAAGGAGTTAATTCGAGTTGAATACGAATGGAAACCGCCTAGATGTCATACTTGTAATATTTTTGGTCATTCCGGTGATTCTTGTCCGAAAGATGTTAAACCTATAACGGTTGAAAAAGTGACAACTCATGTTGATAAAGATGGGTTCCAACAAGTGCAAAGCAAGAGGAAGAAGAACAAAGGTAATTTAGGGAATCAAGTTCCGAGAGGTGTTCCATTGAGCAAGGGTTTCCAAGCAGGTAAGACGGTTGTTTTTCGCCCAAAGACTCACTTGGATACTACAAGTACGAGTGCTGATAATAGTAGTAAGTTGCATACTAAATCTGGTCAGCTGCAGCAGTCCAGCAATCTTAATGGTCCGAACAAGGCTAAAGCTCAATTGAGCATTGTTTCTACATCTAATAAATTTTCATCTTTGTCCATGCCTGGTATTGACGAAGGGGCTCAAGTAAGCGAGGGAGATAATGAGGAGGAGGAGGGAGTCGAGGTCGTCTTTGATGAATCGGTGAATCTTCTCAATACTCATATTGGGGCAAGCACTCCTACTGGCTGATCCCATGTTGATATTTTATTATTTTCCTCGTAACTTTATGTTATCGTCTTGGTTTTTGTCTAGTTTATATATTTCCAGCATTCTAGACTAGTTAATGTTTATGGCCTGTCGTAAACATTTTTTTTAACAAGCTGCCTGTAGCTTGCGGTTAATGTGGTATTTCAGCCACATTCCTTGTACTTCAACGCTTTTTTTGGTTCTATTTACCGGGGTCATTGCTACCCTTTTACCAAAAAAAAACAGCTTGATCTTAATGGGCTTTTTGGCCCATTAAGCTATAAGCTGATGCTATAAGCTGAAATTTGACACACATCCTTCTCTTGACCTAATTAAGTTGTTTGTAAAAAGAGTTTTTGAATAAGCCCAAGAAATAAGCCTGAAATTAGCAAAAGCTCTCTACACAAAATGACAAGATAGTCGTTTTCGAGTTCTAAGCAGTTTCAAGTGCTGATTCTTTTTGCAAAATGTTTCAAATCACTTAACTAAGCTTAATAATAAAAAAGATTTCCAAAAAGCACAATGAATAAGCTGTTAAAAACAAATAAGCACTTATGTAAAAGTCAACTAAGTTGGTTTTCTAGTCAAACCTAAAAGTCAAAGTCTCAAATGCTCCAGAATTGTCAAATTTGTCAATTAAGGAAGATTGATTACAAAAACAAAGTTGTTGCAAGTCTAAATAAGCTGGAATAGCTTATTGATAAGCTGATTGAAAAATAACACTAGCAGTGGCTAGTTTTGGGTGTCCAGCAGTGGGAAAAGTTTCCACTGCTTGACTTGTTTGACTTTTTGTCTTATATGGATTTTTGTTGGAATCAAAGAACACAAAGGCACCCTTATAACCAGTGGGTTATAAGGAGTCAATAACAATCAAACAAACACAAATCCAACCAGTCAATTAGTACAATTTAATCAGTTTATGCCCAAATATGATACAGACTTGAATAATAAGCAGTTTTGAACAAATAAGCAGATTAAGCAAGAATAAGCCAACCAAATTAAACAAAATGCATACACAAGCTATAATAAACTCAAATAAGAATAATAAAACTTGTTTCATACACTGGATTAAAGTTTAGACCAAGATTCAAGCATATGAATATTACTGATGAATAAATGAAGAACACAAAATGACTTTGCTGATGTACTTGACCACAAGCCCAATTTCAAACTCTCAAATCTCTTAAACATGTTACACAAACTTTGTTTAAACACTTTTTAGCCCCAAACTTGCATACACTCTAGGTGTTTCCAAAATTTTAGGTCAAAACAGTAAAAAACAAGCAAGTTATAGCACAATCTAGAATTTGATGTTCAAGAACACAAGACTTTCATATATCAGCACACAACCAAGTCAATATCAGATACAAGCACTTAACAACCCTAGACACTAACTCAAATTCAAATTGTACCCTTAAAACAGTAGACCCAAACACCCCTTTAACTTTTTAAACCCAATATTTAATAAAGCAAATGTGACTTCAGGTTACACCAAGCTCAATCAAGCATCAAAACAACATAATCATGTAGTAAGAACAAGATTTAAACCATAAAAACACAACATACAATATCAGAATCACAAGATCACTTATAACCACTTTTCAAACAGATTTTTGGAAAGAAGGCTCAAACCTCATGAATGTACATGCACACTCACGAATTTTATAGCTTATGTGCCTAGCTTAACAAGGCACAAGCTTCTAATAGCTGCTAAGAACAACAAGGTTAGAACAAGAAGAATATATAAAGAAGAAAAATGAAAAATAAAGCTAATTAATTCAAGCTTTGTACCCCACTCCTTGATTATCCCCAAGCCAAGATCTCACCTCACCTTGATAATCTTCTTATCAGGGTGATGCGATCAACCTTTGACCCAAAAATTCCAAGGGTTTGAACAAAGACTTAGAAAAATGTCAGATTTTGGAAAATCTTGGAATTTCTTGCACAATCTTTAAAAACAGGTTTTGAAACTTCACAATCACAAACTATAATTAATAACAGCAGAATATTAAAGGTGGCACTTGGATTTCTTCAACAAATTCAAACACTATTTCATTACTTGAATATAGGATTTACAGAAAGTTGAACAAAGGAAAAACCAAGAGCAAGGATAAATGTTGTGCACTAAACCCTTTATATAGAGGGTGTACATGGTCCTAGAAACTGAAAAACTAAAAACCCTAACTTTTGAACTTCCAGAAATGCCCTTGTGGAATTTTGAATATTGCTTGATCATGTGAAGTTATCTTGGTGTTTTGTTGGTGCTAGCTGGGTGGAATGTACTCACAACAAGCTTAAAATGTAAGCTTCATTGTGGTGTGTAGATTCTCCGGCTCCATTTGTCTTCTTCCCCAAAAACGTGTGCATGAGACTATACATGTGACCTCTTGGTTGGTGATGTGGCAGGTTTAAGGTTTGGGTTATTATTAGTGATAAGTTAATCATAAATTTGGAGGTTTTAGGGTTTAATTCCAAGTAATTATGAAACCCCTAATTGTGTTCTTATGATGAATAGTTGAAGTTTTAATCCTGTTTTGGGTTTAAAAATCTGTTTAGGGAGTGTTTTGTTAACTAATTAAATTAGCTAAAAATCTGGTTTAGTGGATAGGTGACATGGAAAAAGGGTGGGATATGATTGGCGGAAAAGTTGAGTGCGGTGAGGTAGCAAGCTATCACTGGTCTATGTATCTTTGTATGTCTGCCAAGTTTGGTCCCTTGGCTTCTTTCTTCCTTTCATTCTTGTTTTAAAACAGCCAAGACGTATTTCCCTTTATAAATAGGTTTTGTTTTCATACTTTTTCCCCAAAAAGTTTCCAAACGTATTTTAAAGAGTATTTCTTGCCATTTGATGATTTTTGAAGGACCAAACTTGAATGTCTTCAATCTTCAAGGTCTTTACTTGTATTGTTGACTTTGTGGAGGACTAAAAATGACAAGTCTTTAAATATGTGGGACCATTCTTGCCAATTCTTCAAGTGGAGGGTCCTTTTTGCAATTTGACAAACTTTAAGGACCAAACATGTAATTGTGAATATACAAGGGTTTAAAGTGTCAATTCTTTAATATTAGAGGACCCTTCTTGTACAATCTTCAATTCTTCAAGGGTTTTTCTTGGAAAATCAACTATAGGGCTCGGTTCTTTGTGCGGCTTCGTTTCTCGTGTTCGTTTTTCTTGTTTCTTGTGATCTTTTGCCATTTTCTCAATATCCGTACCTAAAATACACATTGAATAAACACAAGCATATATTTAGCACATTTTATGATATTTTATGCATTTTAAGCCCATTTTGGACGATGAGACTATGTATAAAAGCAGTCTCATCACTCCCCCATACTAAACCATTGTCGTGCCCTCACGCAATGCTAGAATAAAGTATCTTAGCACCTCCAAAATTCATTTTTATGCACTTTTATTGAATCATAAACTACACTACTTGCTAGTACTACTACTACTACTACTACTTGAGTGTTAGACATAATGTATGATTTTCATCGCAATATGGGACGTTTAGGTTCATAGAACAAGAACACGTGAATGCTTTGTTAGAAATAATTTTATCGTCCTCGATTTTCACCCCAATTCCATGCCAAGCGTGCAACGAGATCATCGTCATTATAAGTTAATAATGCTAACACTACTCATATGCCCTAATCACGTACTTATACTCCCATAATCCTAAGTGGTATCTCTTATATTTTATTTTTGTCTTGAATGTTCACGAGGATACATTTTTTACTTATGCGACGATAGAGATTTAGGTATAAAAATAGAGTCATAACTGTGTAATCAAGACCATCGAATTAATAACCCCCCCCCCCCCATTGTTAGGTCAATTCAGTACCTAATGACCTTACCGATGGATTTAAATAACAATCAGCCTAAGTGAAGTATTAACCTTGAACATAACAAAGTCACTGAGTGAACAGTCACTCATTGAGTTGCCTTCAAGTTCCTAGACTGAGTCTAAAAGACAGACTCAAGCATTCAGAGAGGCGAAGCTCAATGAATGACTTCTATGACGAAGAAGAAGGTGATGGGTTCAGTGAGTGTGGCAATAGACTCACTGAATCCCATACAATCTCCCTAAAGAAAACAAGCATTCTCCAAGACTGAAGTAAAGGCGGGATAAGTTAAACTATTACAAGATGGAGTACATCACACAATTAGAGTGACTTACCCTTTTGGGATAGATAGGGTACTGACAAGTGTAAAGGACTTACGTCTTACTACTTAGAATAGGTTATGACAAGATACTACACTGTACCAATAAGACAAGAATTGCACATGGGCAATTATTGTCTTCTATCCAACTCTCTGTCTATAAATAGGATGCTTGTAAAAGGAGAGAAAATAAGTTGTGTGCACTTCATGCTTTAGACATTCACAAACAAAGTTTTTTCTCCTCCAAATACGATCAAACACTTGAGTTCTAAACTCTTGTTGATAGAATCGTCAAGCTTAGCAATCTTTAGGATTGGACTAGTTTGTTAGTGAGGAGATCACAAAACCACACATTGTCTATTCAATCCCTATTGTAGCTTCGTATACAATAAGGTATAATTCTTTAATAAAGCTAAGAGTTAAACGCTGAAAAACCTTTGTGTTATTTACTTTACTTGTATTATGTTTATTACATTACTTAACCATGGGTTAGGACTATAGTTAGTATTCTTAAGTATAGCACTAATTACAAGGGACCAACAAGTGGTATCAGAGCGGTAGGGTTATAAAACTTTTAACCACCATCTCAAAGTTTTTAAAACCTTGATCCATTATGGCTGAAATTAATGTACCCCAACTTGTTAATAAAAAAGGAGCGAGTTACTCTGTTAACGCTCCTAAGTTAGAAGTTGAAAGATTTAACAAATGGAAGAAAAGAATGCTATGTTATTTGATGGGAATGGAACCTTATTACATAACTTGTATTAAGAATGGTCCATTCAAACCAAAAAACAGCAGCTGGTGATGACAAACATGAAAACCAATCGTCTGAAAGGAGAGTGGTGAATCAAGACCAATGTCTCAAAAGCATCATAATATCTTGTCTTCCTGACGATATTATGGAGGCTGTCATCGAGTGTGACACGGCCAACGACACTTGGACAGATCTTGTTCATAGTTTCGAAGGACCATCCGACACTATGGAAAATAGGATCATGGACCTGAAGTTAGAATATAACACTTTCAGGGCCAAACCATCTGAAACACTTCCTCAGACTTACACCAGGTATAAGACCTTGCTCAATGAGCTAACGAATGATGGGGTGAAACTGTCTGAGCATGAAATCAATGTTGGTTTTGTAAACAGTCTCCCTGAAAAATGGCTTGGTTTTTCTCAAGGATTGAGAAATGCTAATCACATACAGACTCTGGATCTTGCAGACATTTATGAGAGATTAATCTATGAAGATAATCTAATAAATAGAAGATATCCTGAGTCCAAGAAGGCCTTAATATCTGACACCTCAGCCAAACCTACCCAAATGGATCATGGCCCTATTACAACTGCTTTTTACTCAAATGCAATTGTTCAAGATTTTCAGGAAACCTCAGATGATGAGGTGGATGAAAGATCTAGTGCTGAATACACAAGGGATCTAAACAGGGAATATCATGAAAGGGCCATGTTGGCAAATACCAAACGCTATATCAAAAGAACTAGATTTGCTGGTAACCAATCTACTGAGGGAGTGGATTGCTACCGATGTGGTAAAACTGGAAATTTTGCAAAATATTGTCCTCGGAAACTCTATTCACCGTTTATAAAAATCAAAATTATTCATCAGGCAATGACAATTTTCAACCCAAGTTTACACCAAAACTAATTCAGGCTTCTCCAGTTAACCAAAGTTTTCAAAATAATAAGAAAATTGAGAAAGACTATAGGTCTGAGTATAAAAAGGTGAAAGCAAAACTTGTACTCTTAGAAGCTGAACCTATAGTTGCTCAAACTCAAAAGCCTGCTCAGAACAAAGCCAAAGGGCTAGTAGCTGAAACTTTTGATTGGGATGAAGACTTTTCCTCAGAAGAGGAGGAAGTCAGATATCAAGTGTTAATGGCTCTAGCTGATGATGAACTATCAGTTGGAAAGAATCATGCTCGAAATGGAGAATGGGTTGACATCACTATGAGAAAGGTAAACATGCTTCTCTCTGTGGATGAAGAATCTGATTGGCAAAAATTCCTTAAGTATATAAACATTGACCTATCGTTCGTTGAAGATCAGAGATTGAATCTTCTTTCAAAATATAATAAACTTGTTTTTGAATTAAACAAATGTAGAGAAGATTTATTAATTTTAAAACAAGCCAAAATTAAAGCAATAAGCTGTCAACTTCAGAACACTGAACTTACTAAAATTAATCATGCTCTTCAAGAACAACTTAAGGAAGAAAAGTGCATCAATGAGAAATGGACAAATAGCTCTACCTTAGCTTCTTAGTGAATAAACAGTCAAATTCCTGCCAAAAAGAAGAAAATTATTGGGGCACGGCAACTCACTGAAAAGACGCCTACTAAGGAAATGAGTGAAAAAGCATTTCTTCCTGCCTCATTTGGGTTTGATCATGAAATGATTCCTAAGTAGAAAGACTGGGTTGAGAGATCAAATCCTGAGTGTGTTTTGCCAAACTTTGATACTGGAAAAAATATTAATTCCTGAATCTCAAGCTATTAATGAAAAACTTGGTCTTACTGAAGAGACTGATAAATTCAGGAACACTGAAACATCTAGTGTTACTAAAGACATTCAGACTCCTCTACCCCCTTTGAAAAATCTTCAAGGGGAAAGTCCATGTTCTGAACTAATTCCATTTTCTTATCAAGAACACTCACCTAGAGGAAGAGATGGGTTAGGTTGTACTGAACAAACAAAGCCCGACTCAAAAGTGATATCAAATCACACTGAGTCAGGAACTATCACTGAGAAAAAAACCAAACCTATATCTCCCTCAGGGACTCCTGCACACTCAGTCAACTCTACTCCTATTGTAAATCAATAGGAGTTAAGTAGATTGTTCCAACTTTTCATGGAAGAGAAGCTGTACTCAGCCTCTAAAACTCAAGGTGAAACATCTGTGTCCTCACATCCTGAATCATCAACAAGTAACAAAAGTGAACCTGAGTCTTCTAAGAAAGTTAAAACAAAGAAACCCTCATGTGAGCTATGTCACTATACAAATCACACCACTGACAACTACTTTAGAGTTCTCTATTGCATGAAATGTAAAAGTTAAGATCACAGGACAGCATATCATGAGATGCACATGGCTTCTATTAGAAATTCTAAAAGATACAATGCTCAGCCTTACAACTATAGGCCCACCTTACAACAAATCAGAAAATCCAAGGCTAAGCCTTACCCACCATGTACACATAGACCTGATGATTGTGTATACTACCCTGAGTGCGAGATTTGTGGAAGTAATGATCACACTACCTCAGAACACAATAGGATAATCATGGTCAGAAGGGGGATGCTAGCTGAGTCATCTCAAAGTACTGAATCCTTAGTCGGACTAAGTTGCAAAACATGTGGAAGCAATGTTCATTCTACCTCAGATCATGCTGAGTTTGAGTACTTCAAATGAGGTGAAAGACGTCAGAATTTTCGAGCCAAAGAGTCGACTAAAAAGTGGTCTCACAAGAGAAACTAATCCACCTCGTTATTTGTGCAGAAACACTTCAAGGAGCATGTATGGTACTTAGACAGTGGGTGTTCAAGAAGTATAACAGGGGTCAAAAGTTATCTGCACAAATACGTGGAGCAACCAGGTCTTAAGGTAGTATTCAGTGATAACTCATCTGGTGTTACTAAGGGATACAGTTCAATTAAATGTGGTGGAATAGTTTTCTCAAAAGTGGCATTTGTAAATGGTCTGAAGTACAATCTCATCAGTATCAGCCAACTGTGTGATGCTAAGTACATTGTTTAGTTTGATGATAAGAAAGGAAAAATCTTCAATGCTAACAAAGAAATTATGTTGACTGCTCCAAAAGAAATGAGTATATGTCCTAGACATGTCATCTATAACGCATTCAGGAGCATGTTTCTTTGCTAAATCCTCAAATTCTGTCAATTGGCTTTGGCATAAGAGACTGTCACATATCAATTTCAAAGACACGAATAAACTTGCAAAACAAAAAAAGTTCTTGGCTTACCATCTCTTGTGTATTCAAAAGACAAACCTTGTTCAGCCGGTGAAAAAGGTAAACACAAGAGAGCTTCTTTCAAGCCAAAACAAAACTTTTCTATCAAGAAGTGTCTTCATCTTCTTCATATGGACTTATTTGGGCATGTCAGTCCAATGTCTATAAATCATGAGAAATATACCCTTGTGATTGTTGATGAATACTCTAGATACACCTGGGTATACTTCCTGAAAAAGAAGAGTCAAGCTCCTGAATTCATAATGTCTTTTATCAGGCAAGTAGAAAATCAAAATGATACTAAAGTTAAACAAATACGAACTGATAATGGAACAGAATTCAGGAACCATGAGATTGAGAGTTTTTGTGATGAGAAAGGAATTTATCAGAACTTCTCTTCTTCTTACACACCTGAACAAAATGGTGTGGCTGAAAGGAAGAATAGAACTCTCATTGAAGTTGCTCGAACCATGCTCAATGGATCTAATCTTTCAAAACACTTCTGGACTGAGGCTGTGAAAATAGCTTGCTATATTAGAACAGATGTATTATTGTCAAACGACATGATAAGTCTCATTATGAAATATTCAGGGAAAGGATTCCAGATATTAGCTACTTTCATGTGTTTGGATGTCCTGTGTTCATCCACAATCAAAATTACCATCTTGATAAATTTGATGCCAAAGCTGATGATGGATACTTTCTTGGATATTCTTTTATCTCCAAAGCCTTCAGGGTCTTTAATACAAGGAGACAACAAGTTGAGGAGTCATTTCATGTCACCTTTGATGAAAGTATGGGTGCCATTAACTTCACAAATCAATCAATGGAAGAGATTGGGATCAATGACTCATCAAGATATCCTCTTGATGAGTATGAACATTGTCCCTCAAAGCATTATCAAACTTATGCTGATATATCCTTTCATATATCTCCTCACAATAGGTCAATTGATAATTTAATCACACCTCAACATGTCCCTAAAGTTATCACTTCTCAAGCTGAAGAATCAAATGATTCATTCATCTATGTGGACACTGAAGGGACAAGTGATGAAAATATCGATCCTCCTGTTACTGAAAATCCTTCAGAAGGAGGCGATGTCCTAGTACCATGTACTGAATCTCCAGTCCCTAATAATCATCAACTATCAACAAGCTCTAATCCAAGTCCTTAGGACAGATGGTCGAGAAAACAACATATAGAGCTTGTAAATATAATTGGTGATGTATCTGAGGGGATGCTCACATGCAGTCAGGCTGCTAAACTCTCTGCAGCCTCAGCCCATGAATGTCTGTTTGCAGACTTTCTCTTTGAAATTGAACCCAAAAAGGTTTCAGAGGCCCTAACATATAAAGGATAGGTTGAGGCCATGCAAGAAGAGCTCAATCAATTCCTCAGGAACAAAGTGTGGAAACTTGTTCCTCTCCCTGAAGGGAAACCAACTCTTGGTACAAAATAGGTATTTAAAAACAAGACTGATGAAGATGGAATTGTCATTAAAAACAAAGCTAGGCTTATTGTTCAGGGGTGTGGTCAACTTGAACGGATCGACTACGAAGAAACCTTCGCCCCTGTAGCAAGAATGGAAGCCATCAAGATCTTCTTCGCCTATGCTACTTACATGAACTTCAATGTTTTCTAAATGGATGTAAAAAGTGCCTTCCTGAATGGAAAGATCACTAAAGAAGTTTATGTTGCTCAGCCTCCTGGTTTTGAGAGTTCTGAGTTCTCAAACCATGTTTGTAAACTTGACAAAGCCCTTTATGGACTGAAACAAGCACCAAGGGCATGGTATGAAACTCTCTCTACCTTCCTGATAATCAACAAATATGTCAGGGGGAAGATATACAACACCTTGTTTATCTTCAGAACCAAGGAGGATGTTCTACTAGTTCAGATATATGTTGATGACATCATATTCGGATCTACTAACTATAACCTTTGTAGAAAGTTTGAAAAACTTATGACAAAGAAATTTGAAATGAGTATGATGGGTGAACTAACATATTTTCTTGGACTACAAATCAAACAAGGGGACAAAGGGATTTCAGTCTGTCAAGAAAAATACACCAGAGAAATTCTTAAGAAATATGATATCACTGAGTGTGCTTTAGTAAAGACTCCCATGGTTCCCCCCAACAACTTAGGTTCTGATCTCACTCGTAAATCAGTCAATCAAACCTTATTCAGGGGAATGATTGGATCTCTAATGTACCTAACTACAACCAGGCATGATATTCAGTTCTCAACAATCCTATGTGCAAGATATCAGGCCGATCCCAAAGAATCATATCTTACTGCTATTAAACGAATCTTCAGGTACTTAAAGGGTACTCCGTCACTAGGTCTATGGTATCCTCGTTGCTCAGGCTTCGATCTTAAAGGATACTCAGACTCAGACTATGCAGGCTGCAATATGGATAGAAAAAGTACCTCTGGTGCATGTCAATTCCTAGGTGGCAAGCTAGTATGTTGGAGTGCAAAGAAACAGCAGCCAATCGCAATGTCCTCTGCTGAGGCTGAGTACGTGGAAGCTGCTGGTTGTTGTGCAAACATCCTTTGGATGAAGAGTCAACTCAGGGACTATAATGTGGAATACAAAGTAGTCCCTATCTTTTGTGACAACACCAGTGCAATTGCCATTTCAAATAATCCAGTCCTACACTCAAGGACTAAACACATAGACATAAGATATCATTTCCTCAAGGACCACATCTTAAAAGGAGATATTGAATTATATTTCATCCCCACTGAATATCAGCTAGCTGATATATTTACCAAACCTTTGGATGAACCAACGTTCACTAAACTGAAAGCTGAACTTGGTATGCTGAATATTGATTAATCAGGCTCCCTGATGACAATGGATTCAGTATAATGTATATTCTTGATCCTCTCTCTGAGTAAATATCTCTTGTCGTCTTCCCCTTGACACTGAGGCACATTAAATGATGTAACTAAATGCTCTAAGGATTTAGTTACTTAATGTCCTAGGTTGGTGAGTCACAATATTAAATAAGGAACATATATTCCTTCAATAAATTTTCATAAACCAGTCAAAGGGTCACCCAATGTCAAGTATCCTACTAAGCATTAAATGCTTACCCTTTTTCTAGCAAAATCCATTGTAAAAACGTCCTTTCAAATGCACGTGACCCCACGCCATCTCTAAAAAAAGCGTTATCTTTGCAGTAACGGAACAGTTGCCAAGAAAATAGGAGGGACCACTTGTACGCTTTCATTCAATGCGGATGTGAAAAGAAATTATAACAAATAAATCTCTATTTCACATCCGAGCCTATAAATACCCCTCAATCAAAACAAACACACACAAAGAACTTGCAATGCCAAAATTTTATCTCAAAGAAAAATTGTGTGTGTTCAAACGTGTTTCCAGAAAAAGTTTCTTGCAAAAAGGCAATCACATTGATCACTTGTTTTATTGTTATATAGGACAAACAATCAAAGTTACTTTTTTTATAACTCTTGATCCTTTTTTATAAGGCAAAAGTTTGCATTAGGTCACTTGGTGAACCTTGTTGTATTATAACAAGAAACAAGTATTGATTTGATTTCCACAAATTGCCATTGTCCTTTTTCAAATCATCAAAAATTAACTTTAATGGCAATGTCCAAAGCTATCAAATATGCCCCTCAGGCTGAGCATCTCACCAATGAGGGTGTCTATTTTGTAGGAAACAACAATGAGGGAAATTTCAATTAACCTAGTAGTGTATCAGCCTACAAACCAATTTACAAATTCTTGAAAAACTGTGATTGGGCTGATGCTTTTACTAAAACCCCCTCAGCCTTCTACCATGAATATCTCAGGGAGTTCTGGTATACGGCTTTGGTTGTAAACCCCCACTACCCAAGGGCCTGAAGGATCTCAGGGGTCTGAGATCAAGTCACATAAGAACTGTGTCATCATGTTCACTGTAAACAATGGAAAGACACCATTGATTTTAGACTTTAAAACATTTTGTCAAACCAATGGACTTGATTATAACAATGGAAAGTATATTGCACATCCTGACATGGAGTCAGTTAAAAAAGACTAAAAGAAATCAGGGTCCCTGATTTACTTGTGACTAAAACCCCATTAATCAAAACTGCTTTCCCCATGGCTTGGAGGATCTTGGTCACTTTTGTGATTCAGGTGATCGGTGGGAACTATTCATCTACTGAGCAAGTTAATTCTACTCAGCAGATGCTAATCTACAGTCTTATTAATGGACTAAAGATTGACATAGGAGAGATCGTTTATAATGATCTCGTAACCAGGCTCCTAAAGGAGTCTAGGAAAAAGTATGTTTATTACCCAAGATTCATATCATGCGCCTTAGAACGGTTACTGGGTTCCCTTTACACTCAGGAAAAATTCAATGTTTTTCTACTCCCATCCTGAGTTCCATAAAATTTTCAAAGAACCCATCTGAAGTCAACCCCATTGCATTGACGGCTCACATGACTGAGGTGACCAGTCGTGAATCATCCGTATCTCCCATTCCCTTCTAACCAAAGAAAGGGAACAAGAAGACTCAGACTGTGCCTAAGACCAAACAAACAAAGGCACAGGGCCCTGAGGCTTCTGATGAACGACCCAAAAAGGCCAAGGCTAAAAAGACCACCCTTGTTCAGACCAAGCTTCATCTACCCCAAGGGAAAGAGCTTTCGGGAGGCCCTAATACATCACAGTCAGGGTTGACGGGCCAAACTACTGGTCCTCTTGATGGAGAAGGAAACATAGAACCTTCTCCTCTGGGACTGCCTTCTACTCAGACCGATGAGGGCATTCGTAAATCACAACCTTTTCCGGAGGTTAAAACTAAGGCCAAAGACTCCGAGAGACGCCCACGGGTAACACACCTCGCTGATAGGCCTATCACTTCCACCAAATCCAATGAAGGCAAACTAGCTCAAAAGTATTTGCCTGAGGACCCCAAAACTCGATTCCTTAGACTCAGAGGGACACCCACGGGTAAAACACCCCGCTGATAGGAATCTCACTTCCACAACTCCCGATGAAGGCACACTAAAACAAAATTCTTTGCTTGAGGGAACCACTACTGATCCCAAAGACTCAGAGGGACGCCCACAGGTAAAACACCCCGTTGATAGGGATCTCACCTCCACAACTGATCAATCCCACAAACTGCCCCTGAGTATCAGTTGGCTAAATCCCAAGACTTAGGATTTGGGGCAGGGAGTGATGATAACCAAGGCAAACCTTCTTTTAAAGGGGAGCTAGACAAAGCAAAGGGTTCACTGAACTTTGGAAATTTTGTAAATCTACTCGAGGAGCCTGACGAGTTACTCCAAGGTTTCAGTGACGACGATGATATGATTGAGGCTGGGGATGAACCTGAAACTCAGGCCCCTCCTCAATCAGACCAGAAGCCACAGTCCCCACCATTGTTCGCGGACATACAGCCCTCCCCTGAGGCTCAACAAAATCCCTCCCCTGAGGCATCTGAACAAAAAGATCCCTCCCCTAAGGTACCGAAAAATCCCTCTCAAGAGGCAAAACTTGACACTTCTTCGTTGGGGACTCAGACTGTGGTTCTGGATGAAACTTTTGATCACATCAAGCCTGTCACTGAGAAGGTTTTGAATGAAACCCTCAATGGTGTCTTAACTCATGCTTCCTCTACCCTGAAAGCTGAAGTGACTCATGTCCATGAAGATTTGGCTTCAAAGACTGATGAACTCCTTGATGAGTTCAGAACCTATGGTGATAGATTCGACATGGCTGAGGAAAAGATGAGAATTCAGGTGGACAACCAAATGGAATTCATCAGTTCTGTTAATAGTAGTCATGAGAATCAAGATAAGAAACTCATCAACTTCCTCAACCATGCTCTACCAACTGTTGAAGCAAATGTTTCCTTGAAGACAACTCCGGATGGACTGATCACTAGCACCACTAAGTCCACTTCCAGAGTTAGTCAATTACTTGAATTATTAAAGGAGGATAGGCTCAATGAGGTTTTCACCAGGTTGGACTCTCTCAGGTCTGACTTGGATATGGTGAAGGGAAAATGTGATTCCATCTATGAGGATGTACACATGGATGCTGAGGTAGAGTTTAGATTGTCAAGGGCAGCACAAGGTTACATGGCTAATGCCTCCAATCTCTCTGAAATCTCTAATAACTGACTTTTGGTTGGTTAATAAAAAGGTTTTGCTTTTGCAAGATCTTTCTTTGCGTTGCTCGTACCCAATTGATATATGTCGTTGTTTCGTTCTCGGTATCTTCTCGAATTGATCACGGTCAAAAGTAGAATCGTTGTAAGTGGTAACTAAAAAGGGGGAGCTTTGGTCTAAATATACTAAAATGATAAATGCTAGAAATAATAAAACTAAACTAAAAGCAATTACTGAGAATAAAAATAAAGCTAGAATTTAAAGCTGGAAAAACTGGAATTAAACTGGCAATTTACCTTATTCGGAATAATGGCCTCTCAACTGGAAAACTCTATCTGGAATATTGGCTTATCCGGAATGTCTTAGTCTATCCGGAATCTTTGTGCTACTCGGAATGTTGCAGCTATGCGGAATGTTGGTTCTACTCGGAATAATCAAGGCCATGCGGAATATTACCCTATGCGGAATGTTTTCAACAGAACCCTTATGCGGAATATTTCGAAAAGAAACCATATGCGGAATGTTTGGACATTCCGAATAATTAACAAAATCCAAACCCTACGCGGAATGTTTGTGCTATGCGGAATGTTTCGAAAAGAAACCCTATGCGGAATAATTTTATAAGAAAGCCTATGCGGAATAATTTTGACAGAAACTCTATGCGGAATTCTAGATCCTATGCGGAATATTTTGGCTATTCCGAATAGACAATGAAGTCAAGCTCTACTCGGAATAATTGGTATTCCGAGTAACCAAAAAAAGTACAACCTTGACCCGGAATAATGAAAATTCCGAATCAACAGTAAAATCACAAACCCCTATTCGGAATCTGGGTGAACACAGTAACAATATGCGAAGAACAAGGGATTCAGAAACACGAATTTAACACAAATTTTCACAAGTTTTTAATCAAAACTTAAACCAATTTCACCACTAATCATTTACCTAAGGTAAAAATCAATCCATAACAACAAAAACACAAAACCCACTTATTTTTTTATGATCAAACCAATAAAATAAAACTTAAAAAAAACTTATGAATCACAAAGAGATGAAGAAAAAGATGATGGAAAGATTAAAAGTAGACTGGTATTAATTGTTGGATTGTAACACACGACTTATAAGAACAAGAAATAAAGATGAAGATTAAACCAAAAAAGAAAGATTAGATTAGATGAAGGAAAAGAGAAAACAAACAAAGTTGTGAATTCCTAGTGAGAGAAACACATACGTTTCTCTCTCTACAAAACAATGGAATGGAAAACACACACACAAATGAGGCTTAGGAGGCCTTTTATACTAAGTACTAAGTGTTTAGGAGGCCTTCCTCATTTGTGTGTTCGGGACTAATTCCCGTTACATAAACATTAATAACTAAGAACTCTCGACACCGTTGAATAGTATTTTTCACGAGCTTCGCAACGGTATATTATATGACCATCACTTTAAATACGGCTAACAATCTCCCCCTAAGGGGTGGTCATGTAATATGTGACTTCACTTCGTTGGTGTTGCAGACTTTGAAGCGTGTTGCCTTGAGAGTTCTTTCATAGTTCCTTTCATGACTTGTGATCTTGGATCTTTGATCTTTTCCTTGACTTGATCTTGAAGCTTTGCCAGCTTGTGTTCTTGTGTCTTTCTCCACATACTCATGTTTTGTGTTGACTTGAAAGCTTGTAAACAATCTCCCTTGATCATCAGAGTAGCGGAAGTCTTTGTCTTTAGATGTTCTTTAGCTTTCTTCAATAATCCTGAATATGTGGCCTTGAATTGCGACTCTTGAGATAACGCCATCGTTTGTATTCCATCGGTTTCCTGTTATACAGTACGAATACCGTACCTGTGATCAGGTAAGTTCAAAGAACTTCCTTGACAGGGTTTCCAGCTGTGGTAGCCGTTCTCAATACTTAAATATATCGAAAGATAACTCAAAGTAAGGAGTGAATCACACAGTTCCATTCTGCTGATTAAGTCGTCAATTCACTTTCCTGGAACAAGTCTGAATCATTTAAGAATCAAACCATCGTTGCTTTCCAGTTGACACAAGTTTGATTCATATAGAATTGCACAAGTTACCTACCGCAGTGCTGTTTGATGATGACACTGGAAGGATTTCCATTCGTCACTGTAAATACTGAAAAGTATTACTCTGAATGTTCTGGCAAGATCATAAAGATATTACGTCGAGACCTGGAACGAGTTTGAATCAATTAAGAATCAAACCACTGTTGCTTTCCAGTTAACATATGTTTAATTCAAGTGAATCTTACATATGACCTACTACAGTGCTGTCTGATGTTAACACTGGAACGATTTCCATTCATCACTGTGAATACTAAAGAGTATCACTCTGAATGTTCTAGCAATACCACAAGGATAGAGCGTAGGACTCTGTAAATCATCGCTTGTGTTCTAATGATGAACAACAATTGATCTATGGAATAAGTGTCCTAATGAGATTTTTGATGAATCTCGTTGGCTCTAGACTCTATAAGTGCACGTTTATTTGGTGATCGGAGGCTGGAGCAGACTGCCACCTATTCAATATCTACTATCTCGGAGTGAGAAAGTTGATAGAAATGAGTTGAACTCCGTGACAATAAAAAAAACTTCTTTTGAGAGAAGCTTGAGTAGGCTGGGAAGGGTTGTGCATTGCATCACTGTGTCTATGATGCTTTGTCTTCAGTATCAGAAATCATCAAAGTGATTCTGATAATAGATGTATTGACCCGGTTTCTGCCTAAGTTGTATGGAGGGCTTCTTTCTTTACACCCTTTATCCTTACATTTCTTTTTCATTCTTCAACCCCTTCAATACTTACCAAGACGTCATAACTAGCACCTTGTTGTGATTGTTCCAGTGCTAGCTTAAGTCATTAGTCGGCATTATTCCCGTACACTCAACTACTCCATCTTTCCTAAGGACTTCTAAGTTTTAATGGATTGTCCCTGGGAAGATCCCTTCGGTTCTGGTTGGATCATAGGACGAGTACCTAACCACCTTTTGACACCAATACCATCGTGAATTTATGTGTTGAAGGGTGTAGATATCGTAACCAGAAAAATCATTTGAAAATGCAGTCAAGGTGTTGATGAAATCAATGTTTACACCTTGAAAGTTTTCTATATCACCAAAACGCTCCCCCTACATATGTGCATCATAAAAAGAGAGATTTTTGCACATATTAGGAAGAGAAAGCACTTATATCAAAGATCGTATTCAAGATAACACATTTTAATCACTATTCTCCCCCTCAAAAATTGCATGAAATTGAAATTTTTGTGAAACTAGTGATGAAACATGGAGAGAATAATGTGTCATCAAACTTTGGAACAAATGTTTATGAAATCATTATACTCCCCCTCGAAAAGAGATTCTATTTAAATAGGGGAGTATATGAGCACATTGTTTTGAAATACTTTGAAAAAATGTGCTCAAAAGTCCGAGAAAAATTGTGTTCATGAGCTTAAAACTTTGAATGTTTTGATATAAGCTCATGACCGAGAAAAACGAATTTCTCGTTGTTGAGGATAAGTCAACGACTTTCCTTTCTTTTGGGACCGGGTTATAGTCTGACATGTGACTATAAGCCATTATGAGAAGAAAATAGGAAAGACATGTTTTGAAAGCATTTGAACTCTCATTCGAACTTTATGTACGTACCCGTGTCGTTATTGAACAACATTTCTAAGCACGTCCATATTATCGATGCTGAGAGACATGTCGGAGAAGAATATTTTTGGTATTTTTTGAAAGGTTTTCTCATTTTTTATTTTGTTTTTATAGGTTTTATATTTTTGTATTTTGATTTTCTGATAAATATATACAAGATTACTGCGAATGTGCAAGACGTTCAAGTTCATCAGGAGTGAAACTACGCATACCAAGTCGACGAACCAAGAATTCAAATCTGTCTTGAGGAAGAGCTTTGGTGAAGATGTCAGCTAGTTGGTAGTCCGTCTTGACAAAGAACAGTTCGATCGTTCCTTTTTCCACATGCTCCTTAATGAAATGGAATCGGACAGCTATGTGCTTGGTCTTGGAATGTTGGACCGGGTTGCAGGATATGGCTATGGCTGATTGTGAATCACAATAAATAGGGACTTTGTTAAAGTAAAAGCCATAATCCGTGAGTTGTGTTCTCATCCAAAGGACTTGAGCACTACACACGGATAGAGACACATATTCTGCTTCCGCGGTTGACAACGCCGTACAGTCTTGTTTCCTTGATGACCAGCTCACTAGCTTCTCGCCTAAGAATTGTGCTCCACCGGAAGTGCTCTTGAATGTATCATGACACCCTGCATGATCGGCATCTGAAAAACCAGTGAGATTAAAACCAGAATCCTTCGTATACCAGAGACCCATGTTAATGGTTCCCCGGAGATAACGAAAGATCCTTTTAACCTCCTTGAGGTGCTTCTCGGTTGGCTGAGCCTGGTACCGAGCACATAAACAAGTAGCATGCACAATGTCCGGTCTGCTTGAGGTTAAGTACATAAGGGACCAGATCATACTTCGGTATTTTGTAGCATCTACAAATGTCCCTTTCTTATCCAAATCAAGCTTGTGTTTAGTATCCATTGGAGTACCAATAGGATCACAGTTATCCATAGCAAATTTCGTTAGAATCTCAAGCACATACTTGGACTGATTTATGAAAATACCACGGGGGGATTGGTGAACTTGGAGACCAAGAAAAAACGTCATTTCCCCCATCATGGACATTTCGAATCGACTTTTCATAAGGTCGGAAAATAATATGGAATATTTTGGGTTAGTAGAACCAAATATAATATCATCTACATAGACCTGAGCCACCAAGATGTCGTTTCCGTAGTGCTTGATAAACAACGTTGGATCAATGGTTCCTTTGCTGAAGTGATTTTGTAGAAGAAATGATGATAATTCGTCGTACCATGCCCTCGGTGCTTGTTTCAAACCATAAATTGCCTTTTTCAACTTGTAGACATGGCTTGGATGTTCAGTATTGATGAAACCTTCAGGTTGACATACATACACATCTTCTTTTAACGGCCCATGCAAGAAAGCCGTCTTCACGTCTATTTGATACACTGTGAATGATTTGTGTGCAACGTATGCCAAGAAAATCCTAATAACTTCCATCCGAGCAACCGGGGCAAAGGATTCTGCGAAGTCAATTCCCTCCTTCTGTTTATAACCTCTCACAACTAACCGAGTCTTGTTTCTAATGACCGTTTTCTCCTCATCCATCTTGTTTTTAAATAACCATTTCAGAGTAAGGGGGTCGATATTGTCCGGTCGAGGTACTAACTCCCATACATCAAGTCGGATGAACTGATTGAGTTCTTCTTGCATAGACTCAATCCATGATGCATCGGTCATTGCTTCTTTCACACTTGCTGGTTCCATTGTGCTGACTGATAGTGCATAGATACACATATCACCATCGGTACGCAGCTGATTGCGTGTTGAGACTGGTCGTGAGAGATTACCAATCACTTGAACCAAAGGATGATTCTTAGTCCATTTGTGTTCATGTGGAAGTGTATGAGAAACTTGATGCGAGCTCGACGGATCCACATATGGTGCTGAAGGCTGAGTAGTGCTTGTGGAAGCCGCAAATGGATTAACAAACTCGTGTTCGTTGAGCATCGCATTGTTTGCATTTTCAGCAACTATTTCATTCTGAAGATGAACATGATTAGGAATTTGCTGAGAATGTTGTTGAGTTGCGTCAGCAATCGGAGAAGTGGTTGGAATGTTTTGAGTCACTATGGTTGAGGTTGACGTAGATGGTGCAGAAGTAGATGCCGATGGTGTAGATGCAGTCGGAGGTTCTTGAACTACCGTAGCAGGTGCAGCCGGGGCATTTTGAGGAACACCAAATGACGAAGGACCCTCCATATATTCATCATAGATTGGCCCAAATAAAACTTCCAAGTCACGTTCTGATGGTTGTAACGATGAGATTGTTGGCGGTGCAAATTGAAGCGCGAGTCCTGAACTTACGTGTCCAGAAGTCTGACCTTGAAGCTCGGGATGTGAACTTCTATGCTGAGAGGCCATACCCGAGAGTTCATCAAAGGTAACATTCATAGTCTCCATTACCTTTCTTGTCCTTCGATTATAAACCCTGTAAGCACAAGCAGTTGAAGAATAACCAATGAAAAAGCCAATATCACCTTTAGGTTCAAGTTTACCGATATCTTCACGATCATTCTTCGGATAACATAATGCACCGAAGACATGTAAAAATGAAATATCCGGTTTTCTTCCATTAATGATCTCATAAGGTGTTTTGTTAAAACGGGTGTGAATAATGGAGCGGTTTTGAGTATAACATGCAGTTGCTATAGCATCGGCCCAAAGAAATAACGGTGCACTAGAGGAGAGAAGCATCGTTCGAGCAGCTTCAACTAACGTACGATTCCTTCGTTCCACAACTCCATTCTGCTCTGGAGTTCTTACAGCCGAAGTTTGATGAGAAATCCCAACTTCGTCAAAATAAGCTTTCAATTTCTGATTGGTGAATTCTGTACCGTTATCCGTTCTCACAATAATGACAGGGGCTTGCAGTAGTACTGGTGTTTTCTTCAAGAAGTTAATAATTACATCAGGGGTTTCATCTTTTGAAGCAAGAAAATGAACCCATGTGTAACGAGAATAGTCATCCACAATGACAAGGACATACCGCTTTCCATTAATACTTTTGATTCTCATTGGGCCACACAAATCCATATGTAGGAGATGTAACCTATTCGTTGAGTTGGGAACAGGTTTGGGTTTGTGAGGCTTCTTCTTACTTTTACCTTGCTCACATGAAGGACAAAGATGGTCTTTTGTATATTTGAACTTTGGAAGACCGGTAACGAGATCATCTTTCGCGAGATGGGTGATGGCATCGAAATTGAGATGAGATAACCTTTGATGCCATAACCACGACTTTGTTGATGTGGCTCGGGCCATGAGACAAATTGGAGAAGCAGCAGACATTTGAAAAAGATCAATGGTGTAAAGGTTGGTGGTACGATTTCCTTTCAACAGATCAATTCCTTCAAGATCTCTTACAAAACATGTATGACATCTGAAAGCGACCTCCAAGTCTGAATCACAAAATTGCCCAACCGAGAACAAGTTATGTCCCAAGCCATCAACAAAAGAGACTCTGGTGATGATTATATTTCCCCAATGAAGATCACCATAGCCTAGAATTGCTGCAACATGATCATTTCCAAATCGAACAGTTCCCATGAAACGCCATACAAAGTTCTTGAGAAGGCTTCGATTCCCAGTCATATGTTTAGAACAGCCCGAGTCCACGCACCAGAGACAAATTTCAACAGCCTGCCAATGATAAGAGAAACAAATATTTTGGCAACCGATGAAATAGGTTCCTGTAGGGTTAGAAGATAATTAAGCCATATCACATACCGACGTTTCACTGTCAGTATGAGATCTACTAGTGTCGATAATTTTGCCACTACAGTCAAAATTTCTACCAGTAGGCAACCATTTAGAGGTGAGTCTAGGGCTACTAGGCTTAGCAAGACTTTCTGTGGACCCTACATGCGTACTTTTTGGAACATACACCTTAGCCTTAGGAGTGCGTTGTTGTTCACTGACTGACAGCTTGTCAATTCGAGTGTAACCACCATAATTCAAACCATTCATAGTCAAACCACAAGCATCATGACTAAAAGTAAAGAAACATTTATTACATTTAGCACAAATAACTTCAGATTTTTCATTCCGAATAGCAAGCTTAAAGTCATTACATTCAGATGAATTAGGTTTCTGATTATGATTAAAAAGCGGTAAATTCCTAGGGTGTTCTTCTACTTCCACATTATTGATCTCGGGGCGACTACTTCTAGAGGCAAAAGGGACCCTATCATTCCTTGTATTGCTCGTAGGCTGTGGCCTTCTGCTCTTAGTGTAGTTGTTTATTCCTGTAGAAGAAGACACTCGTCTATTAGAATTAGCACTTTTTAAATCAATAACTTGTGGTTGAGTTATAGTGATCGGTTTTGTCCTAACGTTTGCTTTACGTTGTTTGCTAGGCACAGAGGGAGAACTAACACGAAACATTCCTGGGGCAATCATAGCAGTTTTCGTTCCAGCAACCTTGGGAAAAGGTGTCACAGCAATACGAGTGGGTCCCGAGGTTGCTGGTTTCTGGATCATCGTATCCACAATCGAGCTAGGTTCAAAAGTCTTATCTTTTAACAAGGCCTTTAACTTACAGTTCTCACAGATTTTATCAATAAGTTTCTGATAGACAGACTTACTTTGTTCAACAGCCCGCTTATATGAAACAACAATAGATTCTAAATCTGCAATCTTAGCCTTAAGCTTCTGAACATTACCACCACTAGCACTCTCTAACCCTGACGAGGTCAAATTCGTTTCCAAAACCCCTCCTAACTGAGCCTGCAACCGTGCGATAGTTTGTTGCATTTCATTGTGAGCTTTTTCATACGAAATCTTGTCATATTTGCATTCATCACATTTTTTGACAAATTTATTCCAAAGATCGGTGAATTCTTTATCCTTTTTAATGACATAAGATTCCATTTTCTCTTTCATAAGATCAAGCTCAGTTTGGAGGTTTTCATTATGCGACGTAGAGGTACCTAACTCAACAGGGCTACTATCAATACAATCACGAGCTTTAGAGAGGCGTTCAAGATCGTTTTCCAAAACTTTAATTTTATCAAGAGATTCATTAGCTTCCTTCGTCAATGATTTAAAGTCTTCAACAAAGTTGGCTAATTCTTTTAGAAAAGCGTTTTCCAAATTTCCTAACCGAGCATCAACTTGATTAATAATCGGATTAATATCGTTTTGAAGAATTTTCTGAACCTCAATCTGAACAGGTGATGTAAAATTACCTCCAGTTATTTTTGAATTAACAACACGTTTAAGGATGACAAAGTTATCTTTAAGCTCGTTTAGAAATCGGCGAGTGATACTCGGTTTAGGAGGGTCATCAGATAATTCCTCACTTGGTAACAAAAGCATTTCAGTACTCGTTTTAGACCGAACAAAAACAGTTGGAGGATTAACTTTCGGATAATAAACGGGTATCACTTCTTTATCAAGCTTTTTCATTCTTAAACGAGACTCTACAGCAAGTTCAGTAGTTTCCTCGGAATCATGCACACTAGGAGGATCATGCTCATCAGACAATAGCACACTACCATTATATAAAGTTTCATTAGTGGCCTGAACTTGCTTAAGGTATCCTGGATTAGGGGGAAGAGGACAACCTAAAGCCATTTTGTATCGAGTGTAATTTATCTCATTCACTTTTGGTGCGAGCATATTTATCGTCTGCATAGTTTGGCCACGTTTTACTAAAAGGTTGTCTAATTCTCTAATCCTATCCTGTGCTTTGCAAAAATCCTCAAGAAGCCCATCTTCTCGAATTTTGAAATCATGTTTTAGCTTTTTTCGTTCTTCTTTTAATTCCACAATAATAGATTTTTCAGTTGAAAGCTGTTTATTAAGAGAAGTGATTTCATCATTCAATTCGCTTATCTTTTTAGCACTACTTAAGTGTAAGGCATTTAATTTCTTAGTGGTGCATTTTTCTTGATAAACCGATGTAGCATGAGCTTGTTCAAGTTCCTTGATTTTAGCATGATGAATCTCAAAACTTTTCTCCCGTTCCTTATATCCCGCAAGCTCAGTGGTCAATTTGGCATTAGTTTCTCTAAACTTATTATTAACCACCGTAGCATGATCTACATCCTTAGCAAGCTTATCAAATAGAGATTTATAATACGCATGTGTCTCATCAGGAAGGGTTGTAGGCTGAACAACTTGATCCACACTAAGGTCCACACTAGGCTCATTTGAAATAATATTACTATTATTCGTTTAATCCTCGTGTGTCTCAATGTAGGGCTCAAGCATCTCAGTATACTCTTCCTCCTGATTAGACATATTATATATATCATTATCATCAAAACTTGGGTGTACCTCAGAGGGACCGTCTGCATCATAGACGGGAGCTCTGTCATCATGCATTCCTGAGGTTGATGCTTGTTGTAAGTTTGCCATCAAGATGTAGTTGGCATTCACCTCTTCTTCCTCGTCATATTCTGCAGCAGAAGCCATAAGATTAAATTCCTCAGCTTGAAGTGGGATCCCTGCCTCCTCTTTTTGTGCTATGAGAAGCTGAGTCTGAAGATAAGCAGCATCCCTCTTCTTTTTTGCTGTGCAATCTCGAGCATAATGACCAAATCCCCTGCAGTTGTAGCACTGAACCTGATGATTGTTGTTTCCATTTCCCGTACCAGTATTCTCAGCCCTTGCAGCCACAATGTTTCCCATCTGG
The DNA here is from genome assembly GCA_025667525.1 of Glebionis coronaria. Classification (NCBI taxonomy): domain Eukaryota; kingdom Viridiplantae; phylum Streptophyta; class Magnoliopsida; order Asterales; family Asteraceae; genus Glebionis; species Glebionis coronaria. Next base: position 342,528,752 of record CM046877.1, read on the forward strand.
TTACCAACCGCTGGCACAACTATTAACCCATTCTGATTACCCGCATTCGGAACACCCGGATTTGGACCACGGTTTTGCCCATACTGATTTCCTGCATTGCCAATGGTCTGCCCAACATTCTGACCATATTGTTGAAACTGAGTCCCCGTCTTTCCAGCAACTACCAATTGGCGATCTTGATTCGCATTCATGAAAGGTTGAGCAATCTGCCTATTTCTAGTGTTCGAGGAGATTCTCTGATTGTTGTTGGTGGGGTTAATGGTGAATTTGAATGCCTTTGCAAGAAGGGCAAGACCAGTATTAATAGCATGAGTAGGATCGATAATGTTATCAAAACAGGCAATGGGTTGTTGTAAGTAATTCATGGCAGCAGGGTGTTGATATCCATAAGTGGTGAGTTGTTGTTGTTGTTGTTGTGGCAGGAAGTTACTTGATGAGGGTTGATGGTAGGGTACCATGGGATATGACATAGATGATGTAGAGTTTGCCATAAAAGCCAATGGATCTTGTGTCTTGGCACGTCTTTCTGCCCTAACTTCGTTAGCTTCATCTTGATTCATCTTCAAATAGTCATAAACTTGAGTGTAGTCCACAACATGAAGATCCTTGGTTTGATTGACAAGAGTGACATATCGTGACCATTCAGAAGGAAGATTATCAAGAAATTTGATGTTGGCAGCAATTTGTGCAGGTTCATGTTTGTTTCTTCTAAGATGGTTCATGAGGGTTGAAAACCGATGATAATAAGGTTCAATTTGTTCCCCTTCAGTAGACGTAAATTTCTCCCATTCACGAAGCAACTTAGTTTCCTTTTCTTGTAAACCGATTTCACTGCCCTTCATCATTTTCTGAATCCTAAGCCACATCTCGTGTGCGGTTTCACAACTATCGACAACAGCATAAACATCTTCAGGAAGTCCCATAAGAATGACTTGAATTGCTTGATCATCAGCGTCGAGTTGTTTGGATTCAGCTTTAGTTAATTCTTCATCTGTTTGCTCATGACTTGAGTCAGCTACTGGGTTAGCATTCGTAGGGTCGCCAGGCACAATAATTGTTCTTCTAACATACGGACCCTTTTGAATCGAGTTGACAATCAACTTTCCCAGAGGTTTACATTTTGCATAACGAAGGAGACGACTAGCCCATGTAGTGTAGTTCTCCTTGGTAAGCATGGGTGGACGATTCTCAGTACCCGCAGCATAAATATCTTGTTGAGACGTCATCGTAGAAGTCGTGTGAACAACAGGATCTCAATTCGTAGAAAGCGTGTGGTGATGTTGAAATTCCGAAACTTCCGATTTTTTTTTATTTTTTTATTTTTTTTTCCCAGTCCGACAATAAATTCCTCATTCCGACAAAACGGTAAGCTGAAAAAATTATGTATCGCCAAATTTTGAAATTGAGTTCGAGATAGCCAAAAACTAGTAGGGAAAAAATTTGATTTTACTTGACCTAAAAATTTTAACTCTTTTTTTTTTTTTTTTTTTTTGATTTTCGTGTAAACTATCTTCTGAAACTAGTCTAGATGGTGGCTAAGATTAAAAATTACTCAAACAAAATTTCCATCGGAATGCCCATCGGAATATTCTATCGGAATGTGCTTCAATCGGAATGTCCTACGATCGGAATGTCCTTCTATCGGAATCTTAGATCGCAATGATGACCTGTCGGAATATGTTCATATCGGAATAACTTACGATCGGAATGTCCTTCTATCGGAATCTTAGATCAGAATATGTTCAGATCGGAATATGTTCAGATCGGAATAACTTCAGATCGGAATGCTGACAAAATTTAAGCAGAGTAACGGCTTAAAAAACCTTCCTTATACCCGTCGGAATCCTAGATCGCAAAGTACGACCGGAATGTCCAGATCGGAATAAGTAATAAAATCCAACTATCGCAATGTAGAACCAAACCCTTTGCGATGGTAATGGTTATTGCGATGGAAGCCCACGTTTAACTTGTACTTTCCGATGGAAGTTTCTGCAAGAATTTCGGAAAGATGAAAAAACAAGAATTTTTCAACTTTTGATCCAAAATACTTGTTTTTAAGCCAAAACCAAGATGCCCAAATCACTACTACACGATTTAAAGAAGTTATACGACTTAGAAACACAAACAACCACGAAAATATTTTGACGTTTTGGCGAAAAACAATCAAAATCACACGAAATGCTTAAATACAAATCCCTTGGCGAATGATACCACTTGTTGGATTGTAACACACGACTTATAAGAACAAGAAATAAAGATGAAGATTAAACCAAAAAAGAAAGATTAGATTAGATGAAGGAAAAGAGAAAACAAACAAAGTTGTGAATTCCTAGTGAGAGAAACACATACGTTTCTCTCTCTACAAAACAATGGAATGGAAAACACACACACAAATGAGGCTTAGGAGGCCTTTTATACTAAGTACTAAGTGTTTAGGAGGCCTTCCTCATTTGTGTGTTCGGGACTAATTCCCGTTACATAAACATTAATAACTAAGAACTCTCTACACCGTTGAATAGTATTTTTCACGAGCTTCGCAACGGTATATTATATGACCATCACTTTAAATACGGCTAACATTAATGATTTAAGATTCAACAACAAAGTAGAAAGATTAAACTTACAAGATTCGAAGAAATCAAAGACAATGAAAACCACTCCTTAAGGGAGATGGTTTTCTTCCTACGAAAAAGGAAAAATGTAACAGAAAGAAAAAGATCTCCTAAATTTCTGAATGGGAGGAGTATTTATAGGCTTCTCCCTTGGTTGGTGAGTGGGCTTTCTCCCTTTCTTTTTGTCTTCTCGTCTTTTCAGAAAAGTTGACGTTTTCGATTTCGATTCGGGATTTGTCGACGAATAAATTCAACTCGTCTTTTAATTTCTTCATTTAACAGACTTGAGTTTCTTCGACATGTGTAAATCTTCCATCTTTGGTCCTTTTCTTCGATAAATCTTCAGATAGGCCCATTGACTTCAAATCTTTTGCATCTCTTGGACTATAGACTTCGTCTTTTCGTCTTTTTCCTCGATAAAACCCGTGCAATCCCATGTTTTCTCCAATATTTACCCGGTTGGCTCTGAAAACACAACAAACACAACAAACACAACAAACCACGCATAATTCCAAACAAATGACATTAAATACGCGTTTGGTCTTGTTTTAGCAAGAAATAAGTGGTAAAAGGATGGGTGTTTTCACACCTATCAAATCCCCTACACTTAACCATTGCCATGCCCTCATGCAATGCTTAGTGATAAAGCAAATTTACACTTTTCTCATAATCAATCAACCTTGGCCTTATTAAAATACTACTAAACAAAAATTTAAATACTAAGAGAAATTAAAACTTTAAAGGAGATAAAAGGATAGAAACCATTTTCACTTGAAAATAGCTATATGGAAATAACTTGCAAAGAGATCAAGGACTTACATTAGGGCTTTGGTGCTGCGAAGATTTATCACCCTCAAGTTTCACGTTCCCCAAACTAAGCTTAAAAACGAGATCATTGTTATTATAAGTTAGCAATTCAAACACTTACACACATGGCTTAATTATATGCTTAAACTCCCTTATTGCTAGGTGTATCTCTTATATTTTATTTTTGTCTTAAAATGATCATGAAGATGCATTTTTGGACTTATTTCGATAGTTTATTTAGGCTGAAAGCAAAGTAGGACGATTTGATCGATAGTTAGCTAAAGGACAAAATCTCTTAAAACTGCTTCTCGGGATATCAAAAAGTTCATATCTTGGCATAACTCGGTTCACGATTTGAGACCTTTCTCGGGCCGATATTTGGCATGTACTTCATACTTCATATCTTGAGAGACGTTCTTGAGATAATGGTCTTCTCTTCGTAATATAGTTTCTTCACTTGGAGACTTTTGAAGGGTACTCCAACTTTGTTGACCACTACTTCATGATTATTTCTTCAATCTCTAGTTGGGGTTTTTGAGATACAACGATCCGCCTCCTTTTTGGACTTGGATCTATTTATCCTCATACCTTGTTAGGGTCTTTTCGGATAGACTTCTCCATGATCTTTATGGGAGTTGATTGCTTTTCGTCGTGAATCTTGATCCTTCATATTGATTTTGGGAATAATGCTTTTCACATCACTTTGGATCTTCAGCAATAAAATGGAATCCTCATGCCTTGTTAGGGCCTTTTTAGACTCGCCAATCTTCGCGCCCCGCTTCATAAGTTATGCCTTGGCTATGAACTCTTATCATTACCGAGCAACTTTTAAACGATCTTGGGCTAGAAGATAAGTAACCTTTCAAATCGTACGACCTTTCTTATTGCAGATAAATTATTAGCAAGTGATGGGAGAAAAGGCAAATAATTACACCAAGTGAGCTTGTGCAAGAATACCGACTTATAATTGACTCTATCATTTCTCGTCCTCCACAATTTAAAATCTCAAGTAATGAGACTCGTGGATGCTTAGCCTAATAAACCAATTAAGGTCTACATGGTTAAGGATACTGGCTAGAATAAACTCGGATAAGTCTATTCGGGTTGAGTCAAAATAATCGCAACAGGCCTAATATGTCAAAGATTTCAAAACTAGCTACACCACTTTATTAATATTTTTGACTTTATTGCGGGATATATACATATGAAAGAAACGATAAAAGTTTAAAAATTACGACTAAATGGCCAAAGTTAATTAAAAATTTGAAAAATGCTGAAAAAGATGATTTTCCAGTTAAATGAAGGCATTTTAATGGAAAAGTCCACTTAAAACTTCGATAGAAGCCCCCCTACACTTAAGATAAACATTGTCCTCAATGTTTAAGCATGTGGGAGAAATCTCCCCTACACTTATGACATTGTGCACGTTGGTTAAATCAAGCTAAGGGGGAGACGACTAAAGTGATCAATTTCAAATGTGAGTATGAAGAATATTGAATCACGATAGTTGAGAGATAGAACCGATATTGCGGATAACATGGGAGCACGGTTCTTCAAAGATTCCAAGAGTGCACTTATCCCTGTAATCACATCACCATCCAAATACAAGCAACCTATATAGCTCCCCCTACACTTAGGATGAAAAACGGGAAAGGGGAATAGATACTCGGGTTGCCTCCCGAGGAGCGCTTGTTTTTGTTCACCGAGTCACGAGCCTGACTCGGTCCCGAAATAATTCAAGGGAAACATGGTGAGGGATGGAATCATCTCATGAGAGATGTCCTCACCAAAGTACAATTTCAAACGCTGGCCATTCACCTTAAAATTAGGCCCATTTGGCTGAGAAAGCTCAATGGTGCCATAGGGAAAAACATTGGCGATGGTGAATGGACCAAACCAGCGGCTCTTCAACTTGCCTGAGAAGATCTTCAACCGAGAGTTAAAGAGTAAGACTTGATCACCAACGTGGAACTCTCGGTTCTTGATTTTAGCATCGTGGATAATCTTGGTCTTCTCCTTGTAGATCAATGAGTTCTCGTAAGCTTGATTCCTCAATTCTTGTAGCTCGTTGAGTTGAATCTTGTGAAGATCACCGGCTTTGTTGATGTCGAAGTTAGCCCACTTCAAGGCCCAGTATGCCTTATGTTCCAGCTCGATCGGGAGGTGGCATGCTTTCCCGTACACAAGACGATAAGGTGTACAACCAATCGGCGTCTTATAGGCGGTACGGAAAGCCCACAGAGCATCATCAAGTTTATCAGCCCACGAGGCACGATGCTCTCCTACAGTACGTTCCAAAATTCTCTTCAATCCACGGTTGGATATCTCGGCTTGACCGTTGGTTTGAGGATGATAAGCGGTGGAAAGACGGTGATTGACACCATACTTAGCCATGACTCTTGCAAATTGATCGTTGCAAAAATGAGTCTCGCGGTCACTGATAATAGCACGAGGAACACCGAATCGAGCAAACAATTGTTTCAAGAAATTACAAACCACCCTCGCGTCGTTAGTGGGTAAAGCTTTGGCTTCAACCCATTTAGAAACGTAGTCGACAGCGACAAGGATGTATTTGTTGCCTTTAGAAGAAGGGAATGTCCCCATAAAGTCGATGCCCCATACATCAAAGATTTCACATTCTTGTATGAAATGTTGTGGCATCTCATCTTTATGTGTGATCTTGCCTTGTTTTTGGCAAGCATCACAGTGTTTAACCATCTCGTGAGCATCACGGTAAATGGTGGGCCAATAGAATCCCGAGTCAAACACTTTTTTGGCGGTGTAGTTGGGACCAAAGTGACCACCGGTGGGTTCTTTGTGGCAAGCTTGGAGAATGTCAAAAGTTGCCGGTCCGTCAACACATCGGCGAATAATCAAGTCAGCGCATTGTTTGAATAGAAAAGGGTCATCCCAAAAGTAAGTCTTAACATCGTTCAAGAATTTCTTCTTTTGTTGGGATGTTAACCCTTTGATGAGAACACCACCCGCTAAGTAGTTTGCAATGTCGGCAAACCACGGGGTGTCATCAAGATTAAGATTTATAGACATTAAGGTCTCAATGGGGAAAGAGTCATTGATCTCTTTGTTCGGATGATCCCCTTGATATGGATCCTCAAGTCTACTAAGATGATCTGCGGCTAGGTTTTCAGCACCCTTCTTGTCGCGAATTTAAATGTTGAATTCTTGAAGGAGTAAAACCCAGGGGAGAAGTCTTGGCTTAGAGTCGTGTTTAGTCATCAAGTACTTCAACGCGGAATGGTCCGTGTATACGATTGTGGTGGATAAAACAAGATAGGGGCGGAATTTTTCAAAAGCATAGACAACAGCTAAAAGCTCTTTTTCGGTTGTCGTATAATGCAATTGAGCCCCCGTCATTGTTTTGCTAGCATAGTGGATTGGTTGGAAGTGTTTGTTAATCCTTTGTCCCAAGACCGCACCAATAGCAAAGTCGCTAGCATCGCACATCAATTCAAAGGGTAGCTCCCAATTAGGGGTAACCAAGACCGGTGCCTTAGTTAGCTTATGCTTAAGAAGATTGAAGGCTTCGATACACTCTTTAGAAAAGATAAAAGGAGTATCTTTTTCCAAGAGGTGGGTCATCGGGCGAGCGATTTTAGAGAAATCCTGAATGAATCGACGATAGTAGCCCGCATGACCCAGAAAACTTCTCACACCCTTCACGGTTGAAGGTGGATGTAATTTGGCTATGACATCTACTTTAGCACGGTCGACTTCAAGACCGGCTTTAGAGATTTTGTGTCCTAGCACAATGCCTTCTTTTACCATAAAATGGCATTTTTCCCAATTCAGAACAAGGCGAGTGTCTTCGCACCGCTTAAGCATACGTTCTAAATTGGCAAGGCAAGAAGAGAAGGAATCCCCAAAGACCGAGAAATCATCCATGAAGACTTCCATGGTTTGCTCAACCATGTCATGGAAGATAGCCAACATGCACCTTTGGAAAGTCCCGGGGGCATTGCATAAGCCAAAAGGCATCCTTTTGTAAGCAAATGTGCCATAGGGACAAGTGAATGTTGTCTTTTCTTGATCTTGGGGATCGATGGGTATTTGGAAATAACCCGAGAAACCATCAAGAAAGCAGTAATATTCATTACCTGCTAAACGTTCAAGCATTTGGTCCATAAAAGGTAGAGGGAAATGATCCTTTCTCGTGGCATCATTGAGTTTGCGGTAGTCTATACAAACTCTCCACCCAGTAACGAGACGGGTAGGAATCAACTCGTTGTTTTGATTGGGCACAACGGTGATTCCGCCTTTCTTAGGCACACAATGGACTGGACTAACCCATGGTGAATCCGAAATAGGGTAAATCATACCCGCATCAAGAAGTTTGATAACCTCTTTTTTGATGACTTCATGGATTTTAGGATTCACCCTTCGTTGGGTTTGAATTGTGGGCTTAAAGTCGTCCTCCATGAGAATTTTATGTGTGCAAAAGTGAGGATCAATGCCACGAATGTCGGAGATTTCCAAGCGATAGCTCTTTTATGCTTCTTCAATACGGCGATAAGTCGGGCTTTTTCTTCTTCTTTCAGGTCCTTCGCGATGATGACCGGTAACTTCTCGTTATCTTCAAGAAAAACGTACTCTAGATGAGGAGGTAGGTCCTTAAGCTCAAGAGTATGAGGATCCTCAATAGATGGTGTAACTAACGATGGATCATCATTAGTCACCTCTTTAGGAGAGGGAGGAGGAAACGGGTCTTCATTGAGAAGTTTCTCAATAGTACGAATGTCTTCATCCCAATTAGTGGAAGAATCATCATACTTAATATCGAGAGGACCAAAGCTAGCTTCGAAATCATCCAAGTCACTTTCTCCAAAAGGAGTCAATGCCGGAGAAATTGAGGCAACGGTCTCAACATTGGGTAGAGAAGAGAGAGTACTTTTGCAAGCATCATGAAAATGTTCTTCACAAGCCTCATCGAGAACATCAATAGCATTAACACTCTCATATGAATAAGGTTGCTTAGAAAGCTTACCCATGTTGAAGACAATTTTATCGTCACCAACTCTCATGATTATTTTGCCCGCGGCTACATCAATGAGAGTGTGACCGGTCCTCAGGAATGGACGTCCAACGATTAATGGAACACGGGGGTCCATCTCGTAGTCCACGACAACAAAATCTGTCGGGAAGGTGAATTTGTCGACGCCAAGGAAGACGTCTTCGGCTATCCCCACTGGATAAGCAACCGTACGGTTGGCTAATTCCAAAGTCATTTTGGTGGGGACAAGCTCGGGGAGAGATAATTGCTTCCAAACACTTAAAGGCATTAAGTTTATACTGGCACCTAGATCGGCTAGGGCCATGCAATTCTCTACTCCCGGGAAGTTGCAAGGAATCAAGAAGCGACCCGGATCACCAAGTTTGGTGGGCAATTTCCTTAAGAGAACGGCGGAGCAATTCTCATTAAGTTGGGTCTGAGCAATGTCAAGAAGCTTTTCCTTATCACTTAGAAGATCTTTAAGCATCTTAGCGTATTTAGGCATGTGAGCGAGAGCCTCAACAAAGGAGATGTTAAAATTCAATTGTTTAAACATTTTTAGAAAGTTTGAAACTTGAATATCATCCTTGCTCTTTTGCTTCTCTTTCCTCAACCTTGAAGGATAAGGTATATTGGATGAAGAAGAAGGCTTTAAGGGAGTAGGATCACTCACAACCACGGGTGGTGGGGAAATGGGGATAGAAGGTGAAGGAGGTGAGGAAAGTTGCTCTTTTTCCTTGTTCACAATCACTGGTGGAGGTGTAGGAAGCTCGGGTTCCGTATAACCTTTTCCACTACGAGTAGTGATTGCTTTCATCTCCCCTCTTGGATTCGCAACGGTGTTACTCGGAAGAGTACCCGAAGAAGAGGGTTGATTACCTTGGATGAGCGAACCAATCATATCATGAATGTTAAGCGCTTGAGTGCTGAAAGAGTCTTTGATGTCTGCACGAATTTCATTGCTTTGTTTTGCCATGTCATTCCTCAGCTCGGCTCGAATATCGCTCCCTTGTTTCGCCATGTCATTCTTCAAGTTGACAAATTGACTCTAAAGATTCGTCACCATCTCTCGATTAGTCTTCATGAACGTCTCGACGTCTTGATTCAATACCATCGGTTGAGTGAGAGGTGGAGCTTGGTAAGCTTGAGAATTTCCTTGAGGTGGGTATGGGTTTCTTTGGGATTGATATTGATTGTTAGCACGAGGTTGGGATTGGTTGTTTCGGTTATAGCTTTGTTGTTGGTTTTGGTTTGAAGGAGGGAAACCTGGTGGAGCAAGATAATTGTTTGAACGATAACTTAGCAAGCTACGGTCTCCTTGAGGGCGAGCTTGATAGCCTCCCGTGGGATAAGTACCGTATGCGGCGTTAACGTTTTTAGAAAAATTGCCTTGGGTAGAAGGACAATCATTATAAGAATGAGGACCACCACATGTGTCACAAGAAATAGCAACGGCTTTAGCTTGTTGAAAGTGGTTTGTGGCCATGGTCATGAAATTCTTGTTCATCTCAGCGAGTTGTCGAGAAATTTCAGTCATCTCAGGATTGGAAGTAGTAAAAGAAACATTGACTCTCGAGTTAGATCTTGAGGATGCGGATGAATCCCAATTCTTGTGGTGAGTAGTCATGTTTTCAATCAACTCTCGACACTCCTCCGGTCGCCTTTTCATAAAAGTACCACCGGCGGCAGCGTTGATCGTGTCACGATCACGAAAAGTGAGACCATTGTAGAAAGTATAAATGAGAGTGACGGGGAGCATGTTGTGATTTGGACAGCGGTCGATCAAATCATTGTATCGTTCCCAAGCATCAAAAAGCGATTCATCATTGTCTTGCATGAATCCACTAATTTGGTTACGAAGGCTCGTGACCATGGATGGTGGGAAGTAGCGCGACAAAAAGCGTTGAGTCATGTCGTCCCAAGTATGAATAGAGTTCTTTGGGAGACGGTCAAACCATTTTTCGGCATGGTGAGAAAGCGAGTGGGGAAAGAGTTGGAGGCGAAGGTCATCCATAGAAACACCGGGGGACTTCATTCTTTGGGTGATGGTAATGAATTTGTCGAGGTGTTTGTTGGCATCATCATCCGAAATTCCGCGAAATGGGTTAGTTTGCACTTGTTGGATCATGTGATGCTTCAACGAAAACTCCTGAGCCGTGACATGCATTGGCGCAATCGGGCCTCCACGCCCTTTCATCGTGGGTTGACATAGCTCCTCCATGGTGCGTAGGTCGGGTAAGGGTGGATTATTCATGTTTTGGTGGGGTGGATTATTATTGTTGTTGTTTGGGAGGGGTGGGTTATTATTGTTGTTGTTGTGTACACCGGCCATGTCTAAATCTTCGAGAGTCTCGGGCTCTGAATAAGACGTTGATCGAGTACGCATACACTAAAAAGAAAATGCAAGAGAATTTTTTTTTGGTTTTTATAGGTTTTTTAATATTTTTGTGTTTTTGAAAATTTTATATTTTTATGGGTTTTTGAAAATTTTTGTGCTTGAAAATAACGTTCCCGAAAGAAAGGATCCCAAAATCCAATTTTTCTCACAAGAAACTGTTGATCTTAACGAGAAGAGCCGGCAGCGGCGCCATTTTAATAACTGACTTTTGGTTGGTTAATAAAAAGGTTTTGCTTTTGCAAGATCTTTCTTTGCGTTGCTCGTACCCAATTGATATATGTCATTGTTTCGTTCTCGGTATCTTCTCGAATTGATCACGGTCAAAAGTAGAATCGTTGTAAGTGGTAACTAAAAAGGGGGAGCTTTGGTCTAAATCTACTAAAATGATAAATGCTAGAAATAATAAAACTAAACTAAAAGCAATTACTGAGAATAAAAATAAAGCTAGAATTTAAAGCTGGAAAAACTGGAATTAAACTGGCAATTTACCTTATTCAGAATAATGGCCTCTCAACTGGAAAACTCTATCCGGAATATTGGCTTATCCGGAATGTCTTAGTCTATCCGGAATCTTTGTGCTACTCGGAATGTTACAGCTATGCGGAATGTTGGTTCTACTCGGAATAATCAAGGCCATGCGGAATATTACCCTCTGCGGAATGTTTTCAACAGAACCCTTATGCGGAATATTTCGAAAAGAAACCATATGCGGAATGTTTGGACATTCCGAATAATTAACAAAATCCAAACCCTACGCGGAATGTTTGTGCTATGCGGAATGTTTCGAAAAGAAACCCTATGCGGAATAATTTTATAAGAAAGCCTATGCGGAATAATTTTGACAGAAACTCTATGCGGAATTCTAGATCCTATGCGGAATAATTTGGCTATTCCGAATAGACAATGAAGTCAAGCTCTACTCGGAATAATTGGTATTCCGAGTAACCAAAAAAAGTACAACCTTGACTCGGAATAATGAAAATTCCGAATCAACAGTAAAATCACAAACCCCTATTCGGAATCTGGGTGAACACAGTAACAATATGCGAAGAACAGGGGATTCAGAAACACGAATTTAACACAAATTTTCACAAGTTTTTAATCAAAACTTAAACCAATTTCATCACTAATCATTTACCTAAGGTAAAAATCAATCCATAACAACAAAAACACAAAACCCACTTATTTTTTTATGATCAAACCAATAAAAAAAAACTTAAAAAAAAACTTATGAATCACAAAGAGATGAAGAACAAGATGATGGAAAGATTAAAAGTAGACTGGTATTAATGATTTAAGATTCAACAACAAAGTGGAAAGATTAAACTTACAAGATTCGAAGAAATCAAAGACAATGAAAACCACTCCTTAAGGGAGATGGTTTTCTTCCTACGAAATAGGAAAAATGTAACAGAAAGAAAAAGATCTCCTAAATTTCTGAATGGGAGGAGTATTTATAGGCTTCTCCCTTGGTTGGTGAGTGGGCTTTCTCCCTTTCTTTTTGTCTTCTCGTCTTTTCAGAAAAGTTGACGTTTTCGATTTCGATTCGGGATTTGTCGACGAATAAATTCAACTCGTCTTTTAATTTCTTCATTTAACAGACTTGAGTTTCTTCGACATATGTAAATCTTCCATCTTTGGTCCTTTTCTTCGATAAATCTTCAGATATGCTCATTGACTTCAAATCTTTTGCATCTCTTGGACTATAGACTTCGTCTTTTCGTCTTTTTCCTCGATAAAACCCGTGCAATCCCATGTTTTCTCCAATATTTATCCGGTTGGCTCTGAAAACACAACAAACCACGCATAATTCCAAACAAATGACATTAAATACGCGTTTTGGTCTTGTTTTAGCAAGAAATAAGTGGTAAAAGGATGGGTGTTTTCACACCTATCAATCTCCATGTCCCTGAAAGATGCTGATATTCCCAGACTTAGGACAAGGATTATGTGACAATCCGTCAATTTATGGTCGATATTTTATTCTCAAGTATTATTTAAAAACATTATTTTTAATGTTATATTATGAACTCACTTATTTTGGGAAGAAATTTGGGTTTACATCTTGAAGTAGCATCGACTACGTCTAAACCGGAAGAATTCTACGTTACGTGCTTACGAGAAGAGATTAGGACTTATGTGCATAATTTAACGTCCTTCATGACTAAACCGGAAACCCTAGGTTTACGTATTTACGTTTTTAAACTCCGTTTTTGATGAGACAATTTTTATTAGATTCTTTTTGTGTCGTTGCATAATTTATAAAAAAACATTTTTCGTAAAACGACCCGAGGGCACGCAAATCGAGGAAACTAGAATCGAGAAGTACCCGTAAATAATTGGGGATGAGACAAAACAAGTTTTTCCCCACTCCTAATATGGGATGGCTAAGATAAGCCAACACACCTCAAAGGTGTCAACTTATTAAGCAAAGGAAGGACACATGTCCTCTTTATTTGACCAAAATAACAAAACCACTAACTAGCTACTTGAAACCATTATCTTCATTTTAACTCCATGCAACACACACAAACTCTCCCTTTGTTCTCTCTATGTGCCGTCCACCACTACCCGTAAACCACCACCATTTGATCAATTTTACCCATGGAATCTTATGTTATTTATACATATGATGAAAACCCTTTGAAGATATAAATATTGGAGGTGATCCTAACCTATGAAAAGGAGTTTTCATGAGGTTAAAGGGCTGATTACATGGAGATTTTCATCCATCCAAAGGACCCAAGAAGTTTCCTTGCTAAAGTTGAAGATTTCATAACAAGAACCAAGTCTTGTTCATCAAAAACCTCACCTTTTCATCACTATTGGTGGTATAGAGATTGTTCTTCCTATCCTTTTGTTATTTTGATTATGTAATCTTGTATTTTCTTTATTTATGTATATGTATATGATGATGAATGATGATAAAAATATTATGTGGGGATCATGTGTTGATAAACTTGGATAAAAAGATTGAAAACTATATGTAAAAATGGTGAAATCATGCTTAAAATAGTTGGTTGTATAAAAACAGTAAAGAACTTTAGGTTAAACTGATAAAATGGTATAGTTGAATCAATATACAGTAAGCATTTGGACATTTACTCATGTGAGAGTTGGCCATGCAATGGAATCATTATAATGAGTGAGATATGATCAAAACAAAATTGAAGTGCAAATGTGCATAGACTGTTTTGGACGAATTTATTAAAATACTTAGAGGCTGATTCATCAGTAGCTATAAAAGAGTTGAATGAAGCACATATCATATAGTTTCTGCTATAAATATTTGGGGTTCCGTCTCCTTATAGAACTCTAGACATGGTCATTTTAGTGGACTGAATATTAATAACCAGATTTGTAAAAATAAAAAGTATATAATATAAGCACTCAAATAATGTTATTATAAAATATATATATATAAAAACCCACTAACTACTAATAATATTTATAAATAAGTTATGTACTATGATACTTAAATGTGACATGTTATAAAAATTACAAATTTGATAAGTTTTATAAGTTATAAAACTATAAACATAAGTTTTACGTCTTTTCAGCTAAAACCGTAAAACTAACGTTTTCGTCAATTAAAACTTAGACGGTCGGACCCGTCTAATGTAAACTTTTTATAAATCATATACTGATATATAAGTACATATCACAAGTAAAACCGATAAAACCCGAGCTTTATAACATACGGACATTAACGGGACAAATTAGCCTTATTGGACTATTAACCCAACTAATTTAGCTAAACACTTATGAACTTACTTATTAGGCTTAACCCACTTGGGCCTAACATATAAGTATAATACTGATATTAAAAGTTTAAATTGGACTAATATAAGGTAATGGGCTTAATGGGCCTTGACAAGTAAAGAGGTTAAACTAGTGAAACTAGTATGAAAATTTAACAACACATGACACTATAATGAGTAAATAAAGATGTACAATCCCACTTGATCATCATCATATTTATAAAATCATCATATATATACATAGTTATTATTTTTATAAAGTAATTGGACAAGAGTCTAAGACCGAGTATTATTTGTCTAGGTTTCCGTGATTGAAGCACGTACTGTACATCCAAATCGCCGATTACCGCCTTTCCCAATCAGCATGAGTTCATAGCCTCACACGCTTTTAAATGTTTTATGAAATGTTTTATAAACCCGCGAGGGAGATAACATGTTAGTTTTAATAAATAGGACACCAGTTGTCTAGATTGTTTGTTTATTGATTTGGACCCGAATGATTATATGACCCGATGAATGATTATATGACCCGATAAATGAAATGAAATGGATTATTAAAGTTAGGTTATGTCACTAAAAGTCCCATTAGCATGAGTTGTGTACTACCGGGATTTGGTAGACGCTTGTGCATATAATAGTACTATTTGGGGACGATCACCCCAGTTCGCGCCTTGACGGTTGATCCCCGTCATGCCACATTGATTGGTAAGCAAATTTATGTATGAGAAGATTTCCATAGCGTGATTTTTGTGACGACACGCTAATTTAGATGGGAAAATTGAGTTTCGGGTTAGCTACCCGTTGTTTGTTATAGTAAGGTAACAATGTCATGCGGCTTATAATAATCCAAATAACGAAATTACTGCTATACGCACTGAATTACGATATATTGCCTGACTAGCAATACGGGGTCTTATTATTGATATTATGTCCGTGTTTTGGTTTTTCATAACCATATTCATATAACGGTTTTTATTTAACTCTACAGAACATTATAAAACGTATTGTATAATGTTTTTACGACATTGGTTCGTATAATGGTTTTGAAGGTAGAAGCCTATATTATGATTTTGACAAGGATTTGTATAAAATGTTTTTGGCCTATTTGATGGCCTACTATAAAGATTTGTACAAAAATGATTTTCGGTAATAATTTTATACCGATGATATATTAATGGATTTCAGGTACTTGAAGGTAATTCTCGGGAAGACTGACAAGAATTTATGGCCCGCACTTAAATAACAATTTCCATTCAAATGCTTTGTAAAACTTGTATGAAATACTATGACTTGGGACCTATGAAAATTTGATATTTATGAATGGAAATGCTTTATTATTAAACGACACGATTTTTAAGTGTTGTCTATGATGTGAGTAATGTGCTAACCCGTAACACCAACGACTCTTCCGCTGTATTAAATTGTATAAATTTGGGGGTGTTACAGTTTGGTACCAGAGCTCTCGTTATATAGAACGAAATATTTTTAAAACCAAGGTTTTGAACAAAACATTTCAAAATCTTTTAACTATAAACACTTTTCTCAAAATATCTAAAAATCTTTTGACTATAACGGTGCCGAAGAATTCCCGAGTTACCGACAAGGCCAGACTGAGAAGTGTTATTTTAATACATATATAACTTAGATTATATATATATATATATATATATATATATATATATATATATATATATATATATATATATATATATATATATATATATATATATATATATATATATATATATATATATATATATATATATATATATATATATATATATATATATATATATATATATATATATATATATATATATATATATATATATATATATATATATATATATATATATATATATATATATATATATATATATATATATATATATATATATATATATATATATATATATATATATATATATATATATATATATATATATATATATATATATATATATACATATATATATATATATATATATATATATATATATATATATATATATATATATATATATATATATATATATATGTTGTAATTTGATTACATGATTGTTGAGGATTATTTTAATATTTATACGAGGTATTTATACGACGTAGATTGTCACAAGAACCCTAACTCCCTTAGCAAATCAGTCGAAGCTATTCCCATAGGAATTCTAGCTATTCTAGTTCTAAACCAAGTTGTGGATATTTTTGATCCCAACAAATGGTTGATATTCGTAGAAATGTTGATATTTGTTGATTATGATCTTGAAGAAGAATTGGCGAGATTAATACTGATATCGATGTCATGACGATCTTTCTTTATAGAGTGGAGTTTGACAAAACGTTACCACCTGGAAAGGTGTCATCTGATTCGGTGTCACCCAATTCTTAAATTGAAATCGAAAGGGTGAGTGTTGCACTTGAGGCTGTCATTGGAACCATTACCCAAAAGCCTCATGCCACTAGTACCTTTCCGAGAAATCTAATTTAATGTGTGAGTCATTTTATACTAGTGATTCATTTGATAACTATTGTTGTAAGGAGCTATAGGATTGGAAATTAAGTGTTGTTCATATCGAGCTTCTATTGCCCTTTTAAGATCTGAGAATATGGTTGAAAGTATTGGAGAATAAGGTAGGATATTACATTGAGTATAAGTTTATTGAAACTTAAATGAAGTAAAATTTAACTTGTATGGAATAAGAAATTGTTAAGAGGAAGTCGTTAAGTTCTGTGATTGAATTATAAGGTTTTAAATGATTGTTGATTCGTTTTAAGGATTGTTCCTAGACCATTGTCCAATGACGAGGATGCCCAGTGTCCAAGAAATAAATTGAAGAAATCTTCTTCTGAATTGGGACCGACGGATCTTTAGGGACATGTGGAACACCTAATGACTCTTGTAGATTAGTATTCATTGTGGTATCTTTTAAAAATCCCTAACTTAACTGAGACATCAGTTGGTAGGATGAGTTCTTGGAATTGTATGACATAGTGACACGTAATGTGTTACGGTACAATTTGGACTTGTTTGTGATTAATGAAAAGACTACCTTTGATTGGTAAATTCTACATGTATTGATGTTATCTATCTGTTCTTGCTTCTTCCTAATGTTCGCATTAGTGATGCAACCATTGAACAAGTACTCATCTCGATTTGAGTTACGTTGTGAAATATTCTTTTTGAGTGCCATCGAGGTCATGAACCTCATGATTATTTGGCTAAGCTCATTTCCTATTATATTGTAGTTAGTTCTTGGTAAAAAACTTTTCATCACTCTGTTGCAGATCACTCATTGTTTTTATAAGATAAAACAGTATCCCTTGAGAAAAATTGAATTTTCATCACCGTAAGGATTATTTAAAGTGAGATTTAAAAGTAATCGTTATCGAAATAAAGTTGTTTATGAAACACTTTGGAAAACTTAATTGTTTTCATAACAAAGAACATCCCTGTAAATTTATTTTGATTCTTATTCAAGAATTAAGCATGAAAATATTTTTATTTTAAACATGATGACAAAGTTTTGACGAACTGAGTATTGCATCGTTAATCTTGAATTGTATATAGTTGCGCGCCTACATACAATTTGGAAGGGACCATGCAAGGCTGATTAGTAGTCACCATGAAATTATTAATAAACACTAAATTTTCTTTGAAGATTGTGAAAGATTAAATTTTATGAGATCTGCAACAAGTGCAAAAGTAAGGACATATTGTTAAAGACACCTACATATGTGCCCTTACCATTTATTCTTCTGAGTCGAATTTACTCATCTGTGGATATTGTCTTATTTGACAATTGACAACCCTTCTTGTCCAATTCTCTCGTAGTGAGATTCTTTGGGAAAAAGTATCTACTTACCGAGTGTTGATACCCAACTGGGTGTACTGACGTTCCTATCATTTCTTCTGATTAGATTTCATTTGAATGATCTGGGTAATGATCCGAGGAGCTTTCGAATGCGTACTCAAATTATGAAAACATGGGATATATTCATATTCGTAAATGTTTTCGTCTGTATATGATTTGAAATTCTCTCGCGTAGATTATGCGTAACCTTACTCTTTTTAAGGCTAGTTATGTCTCCTTATATCCTTGAATCTGTGAAGAATTATGAGTTATTATTAGTCTTTTGATAAGTTCACATCTTATCAACGGTAACGAAACTGGAAAGTTGATAGTGCCAGTAGAATGGATTGATTGATTATGACATGACGACATTCTCTTAATTGATGGGAACTCGAGTAGAATTCGCCTAAAAGATAAGATGTTGATTATCAAAAGTGATCTAAATAATTCTTGATGGATGACCATATCCTGCATTTAGACTTGAAATTATACCATGAATGGTTATAAACTGATCATAGATCTTGTAATCTAGAAAGAACTTAAAGTAAATGTATTAAAAGATGTTTCTGTTATCTGAAACTTTAAGAGGTAATTGCTAGTGAATTACCTAGACTTTCGCCATTAAGGCAAGTTGAATTTGGTATTGATTATATTTCCGGTGCTGCACCTGTGGCATGTGCACTATACTTCAGCACCATCTGAATCGAAAGTGTTACCGTACAACTGAGAGAGTTGTCGGAGAAAGCTTTTATTCTACCAAGCTCGTCATCATGAAGAGCTATGGTATTATCATTCCTTATATTTATTGATTACCGTGAACTAAGTAAATCGACGATCGAAATCGATATCCATTACCCAAGATGAAAGATTTGTTCGATCATTTACAAGGTTCTAGCGTATATTCAAAAATTTGATTCACGGCATGGTTATCACCAACTTCGCGTCCGCGAAGAAGATTATCTATTCCAATCACTACATCCAGAACTTGTAATGAACATTATGAGTTTCACGTGATGTCGTTTGGATAGACCAATGCACATGTAGTATTCATGAAATTGGTGAATCACGTGTGTAGACTGTAATTTGATAAATTCATGCTCGTGATCATTAAGGACCATCTGTTTGTTTATAAGAATAGGAAAGGAGTTAATAGTCATTTATAGACTGCCCTGAATTGGCCGAGCAACGAAAACTTGTACCTTGAATAATTAATATGTGATTTAAGGCTTAATCCTTTACATTATTTGACCATGTGATTAAAAGATAATGGAATATATTGACTCTTCAAAAATTAGAGTCATTTAAGACTTTTGGTTATACCAAAAAGAAAGTGCAAATATGTTTTGCCAAATATTTTATCAAATGATCTTTAAGGAATCATTTCCAAATCATTTAACTAAACTCCTTTAGGGGTAAATGTTTGTGCATACCTCAAGACAACCTAAGAGGGATTGAGGAAAACATTTAAACCATGACTTGAAACTTGAAACGACAATTTTTGCTTTTCAACTAAGAAAATTTTGACCAAAGCATAACCAAAGATTTTTCGAACATGTACGAATCTTAATAATTATTTTCGATAAACCAACAAAAATCGTGTTATTTAAATTCAAATTTATTTTTAACATTTTTATATAATTGGTCGAACTAAGAAATTTAAAACTTTTTACGTTTACGTTTCACAAAATTTAATATTTATTACTGAATTACTTGTAATATTTATCAACGCTTTAAACGCCGGATTGAGCGAAACTAATAAAGATAATAGTTGAGACGAAACTAAAACTTAGAAAATATGAAGAAAGAATTTTTGAGTAATTTTGGTTATGATAATTATTTCATCAAAGAAGGTAAATGCAGATACTGACACATTATATAGAAAGGATAAAGAATCAGTTAGGATGTGTTTCTTAATAATGACTGTGCAAAATAAATTGCCGAGCAATTTAAAAATAACGGATGCTTGTAAGAAGGATAATATAGATATTAAAAAGGGGTTCGCGGCTAATGTGAACCATTAGAATTGAGAAGCCGATGGCGTTAATTGTTTAAAAGGCCGCTTGTGGTTGCCTGAATATGGAGGATTTTGAGATTTAGTCATATTAGAATCCCATAAGTTTAAGTATTCTATTCATGTCATTTCTGACTAAATGTATCTTTATCTGAAGAAGTTGTACTGATGGAAAAATATGAAGGAGACATCGCCTCATACATTAGTAAATGTCTAACTATTGCAAAGGTCATCATCTGAATTTAATTCGATTTGGGTCATCGACGACAGACTGACCAAATCTGCTAATATCATTCCTGTTAATGATAGATTCTCGATGAAGAAATTGACTCTTTTGTATTTAAAGGAGTTGTATAAACATAGTGTGCATGTATCGATCATCTCTATCAAGATCCTCGCTTCGCATCGAATTTCTAGAGATTTGCTCAGAAGTTATTGAGAACGAACCTTGATGAGAGTACTGTTTACCACCCCAATCGAAGGGACGAGGTAAAGTAACGATACAAAATACTAGAAGTGTTATTTTATGCTTGAATAAATGACCTTTGGTAATAAACCGTATAATTCGCTTTCCTTTGGAGAGATCATTATTGATAATTGTCGTGTTAGGATTGAGATCGAATCTAGTTAGGATCTAAATATGTGAGCATCTGTAGCAGGAGTTGGGATGAAGACACCCGACATACACCCATTGCGAGTTGGACATGTCTTTTAGGTTTAAGGTTGCCTATGATGACAAACCTAACCTTACAAAATACCCGACCCGCGAGACCTGAAATGATTCTTGAAATTAGGATCTGATTATTCACTGCCGGTAGTGGGCAAGAGGTTATGCGAATATGAAATGTAGATCTTGAGGTGCATGATGGGTAGCGAAGTTATGCCAAAAATTATCACCTTGGAAAAATGAATTGACAATCTGAAAGATCATGGGAAATAAGTCCCCGTTGTATGGGACCATTGAGATAATGTAAAAGTTGGTTTGAAAGGCATATAAGCTGGATCTACCCTAGGACTTCAAGGGCTGCGTGAATTATGTTTCGTATATTGAACTTGATAAAATGTCTATCAAGTTAAAATCTGATTGTTTCTTAGTAAAGTTTAGACCGGCGAAAAGTTGCATTCATCAAAACCCGTGAACATCATGGATAGAGAAAGTAAGTCAACATTAAGCCTGATCTTATTCCCGTAGTTATGTTTGAGGAAACTCGCGTATTGTAATGAATTACACTTGTGAGAAAAGACCGAATGTGGAGGAAATACCCACATCGCTTTAACTCTATAAGAAGTGAGTAGTAAGATAAATCGATCTTTGAGGACAAAGATCCTGTTTAGGGGTAAATGCTGTGACAATCCGTCAATTTATGGTCGATATTTTATTCTCAAGTATTATTTAAAAACATTATTTTTAATGTTATATTATGAACTCACTTATTTTGGGAAGAAATTTGGGTTTACATCTTGAAGTAGCATCGACTACGTCTAAACCGGAAGAATTCTACGTTACGTGCTTACGTTTACATACACCGTATTTGGTGACAGTCCGACATTTCAGGAAATAAATTTATCCTTGAATATTATTTTGGAATTTTAAATTTGTGTTGGTTCATAAACTCACAAATTTACGAGAAGAGATTAGGACTTACGTGCATAATTTAACGTCCTTCATGACTAAACCGGAAACCCTAGGTTTACGTATTTACATTTTTGAACTCCTTTTTTGATGAGAAAATTTTTATTAGATTCGTTTTGTGCCGTTGATTCATAATTTAGAAAAACGTTTTTCGTAAAACGACCCGAGGGCACGCAAATCGAGGAATAGAATTGAGGAGTACCTGTAAATAATTGGGGATGACACAAAACAAGTTTTGCCCTACCCCCTATATGGTACGGCTAAGATAAGCCAACACACCTCAAAGGTGTCAACTTATTAAGCAAAGGAAGGACACATGTCCTCTTTATTTGACCAAAATAACAAAACCACTAACTAGCTACTTAAAACCTTTATCTTCATTTTCACTCCATGCAACACACACAAACTCTCCCTTTGTGCTCTCTATGTGCCGTCCACCACCACCCATAAACCACCACCATTTGACCAATTTTACCCATGAAATCTTATGTTATTTACACATATGATGAAAACCCTTTGAAGATATGAAGATTGGAGGTGATCTTAAACTATGAAAAGGAGTTTTCATGAGGTTAACGGGTGGATTTCATGGAGATGTTCATCCATCTAAAGGACCCAAGAAGTTTCCTTGCTAAATTTGAAGATTTGATAACCAGAACCAAGTCTTGTTCATCAAAAACCTCATATTTTCATCACTATTGGTGGTATAGAGATTGTTCTTCCTCTCCTTTTGTTATTTTGATTATGTAATCTTGTATTTTCTTTATTTATTTATATTCATATGATGATTAATGATGATAAAAATATTGTGTGAGGATCATGTGTTGATAAACTTGGATAAAAAGATTGAAAACTATATGTAAAAATGGTGAAATCATGCTTAAAATAGATGGCTGTATAAAAACAGTAAAGAACTTTAGGTTAAACTGATAAAATGGTATAGTTGAATCAATATACAGTAAGTATTAGGACTTGTACACATGTGAGAGTTGGCCATGCAATGAAATCATTATAATGAGTGAGATATGATCAAAACAAAATTGAAGTGCAAATCTGCATAGACTATTTTGGATGAATTTATTAAAATACTTAGAAGCTGATTCATCAGTAGCTATAAAAGAGTTAAATGAAGCACATATCATGTAGTTTCGGCTATAAAAATTTGGGGTTCCATCTCCTTATATAACTCTAGATATGGGCATTTTAGTGGACTGGATATTAATAACCAGATTTGTAAAAATAAAAAGTATATAATATAAGTACTCAAATAATGTTATTATAAAAAATATATATATATATATATATATATATATATATATATATACATATATATAGAGTGAGGTTATTCTACAAGAAATCTTATAATACAATAAATAAGGTGAATTGTGGAGGTGACATGTGTCATCTTTTCAAATCATTATTCCACATCATATTGCCATATCATGTCCTTTACTTCAAAAGAAATTGAATTTTTTTGAAAATAAATTTCGAAAAAAAAAAATTTCGTTAAATTTTTTTTCGAAATTAAAAAAAAAATTTCGAAATTTTTTTTTCGAATTTTTTTTTTTCAAAATTTTTTTTCAGAAATATTTTTTCCGATATTTTTTTCAATTTTTTTTACTGAATCACAGTTACATGTTTTACTGCATCAAAGTTAAATTCCAAAAAAAAAATTTCGTAATTTTTTTTTTCAAAATACTTTTTTCGAATAATTTTTTGGAAAAACAAAAATTTCGGAAATGTTTTTTTCATAGTTTTTTTACTGCA
The DNA here is from genome assembly GCA_025667525.1 of Glebionis coronaria. NCBI lineage: Eukaryota > Viridiplantae > Streptophyta > Magnoliopsida > Asterales > Asteraceae > Glebionis > Glebionis coronaria. The sequence continues at coordinate 342,552,597 of CM046877.1, forward strand.
TTACAGTTATATGTTTAGTGCATCATCATTATAAATTAATGCATTACAATTTTAATTACTACATTATAGTGCATTCACCAATGTTTTATCTATGATGCACAAAAATTATAACTACAATACTGTAAACTATTACATTAATGCACTAATAATACAAGTGATGACTAGTGATAGAATTTTTATTCTCCAACAGAAAAATATAATGCAGTTACTTATAATGTATCAATGTCATAATTATGATGCATTAAAGTTATAATTACTACATCACTCGTGATGCACAAAACTTATAATTACAATGCGATACACAATTATTATATTGCACCAAAAATAAAAGTGATACTAATGATATATTTGTATTCTCTAACGGATAACTATAATGCATTTACTTATAATGTATAATTGTTATAATTATGATGCATTAATGTTATAAATTACTCCATCATTCGTGATTGATTTTTACTTACTGCATCATAGTTATGCATATAGAAAATCAATGTTATATTATTAGTAATCACATGTATTTTTTGTGCATGATAGTTATAATTTGACACATCGTAGTTTTAAATGTCTTGCATCATATATATGAGAATTACACCATAGTTATAAGTTTTGTGAAGGAATTATGATGCAATAACTTAAAACCGTGATGCATTAACTTATAAACATGATGCTCTAAAACGTATAACTGTGACGTGCCAAATTTTTATTGAATTGTTGTAGCGCATCACACTCCAAATTTCAGTGCATCAAAAGTATAAATATAGTGCATAAAGGTAATAAATTAGTGTCTTATTCGTGATGCACTAATATATGTAACCGTGATGCTCTATATTTTTTTCCATAATAGTTTTAAAAAAAAATTGAAAAAGAAAATTCGAAATTTTTTTTTAATTTCGAAAAAAAATTCAAAAAAAAAATATTTCGAAAAAAAAATTTTGGTAAAAAAAATTTCGAAAAAAAAATAATGAAAAAATATTTTTTTTTTTTAAATTTCGAAAAACAAAATTTTGAAAAAAAATATTTTCGAAAAAAAAAAAATTTTGAAAAAAAATATTTTCGAAAAAAAAAAAGTTTTTAAAAAAAAATATTTTCGAAAAAAAAATATTTTTGAAAAAAAATATTTTCGAAAAAAAAAAAATTTTTGAAATTTTTTTATTAAGGAGATGATATGGAAAAGTGATGTGTGATAATGTTGTGACACATGTCACTCCCACATCCATCCCTTCTGTTTTATTTATTCTATTATAAGAATTGTTTTATTTTATCCCAACTCTATATATATATATATAAATATATATAAATATATATATATATATATATATATATATATATATATATATATATATATATATATATATATATATATATATATATATATATATATATATATATATATATATATATATATATATATATATATATATATATATATATATATATATATATATATATATATATATATATATATATATATATATATATATATATATATATATATATATATATATATATATATATATATATATATATATATATATATATATATATATATATATATATATATATATATATATATATATATATATATATATATATATATATATATATATATATATATATATATATATATATATATATGATATATATATATATATATATATATATATATATATATATATATATATATATATATATATATATATATATATATATGTGTATATATATATGTATATATATCTATATATATATATATCTATATATATATATCTATATATATATATATATATATATATATATATATATATATATATATATATATATATATATATATATATATATATATATATATATATATATATATATATATATATATATATATATATATATATATATATATATATATATATATATATATATATATATATATATATATATATATATATATATATATATATATATATATATATATATATATATATATATATATATATATATATATATATATATATATATATATATATATATATATATATATATATATATATATATATATATATATATATATATATATATATATATATATATAACCCACTAACTACTAATAATATTTATAAATAAGTTATGTACTATGATACTTAAATGTGACATGTTATAAAAATTACAAATTTGCTAAGTTTTATAAGTTATAAAACTATAAACATAAGTTTTACGTCTTTTCGGCTGAAATCGTAAAACTAACGTTTTCGTCAATTAAAACTTAGACGGTCGGACCCGTCTAATGTAAATTTTTTTTAACTCATATACTGATATATAAATACATATTACAAGTAAAAACCGATAAAACCCGAGGTTTCTTACATACAGACATTAACGGGCCAAATTAGCCTTACTGGACTATTAACCCAACTAATTTGGCTAAACACTTATGAACTTACTTATTGGGCTTAACCCACTTGGGCCTAATATGTAAGTATAATACTGATAATAAAAGTGTAAAGTGGACTAATATAAGGTAATGGGCCTGTAATGGGCATAATGGGCCTTGACAAGTAAAGAGGTTAAACTAGTGAAACTAGTATGAAAATTTAACAACACATGACACTATAATGAGTAAATAAATATGTACAATCCCACTTGATCATCCTCATATTTATAAAATCATCATATATATATACATAGCTATTATTTTTATAAAGTCATTGGACAAGAGTCTAAGACTGAGTATTATTTGTCTAGGTTTCCGTAATTGAAGCACGTACCATACATCCAAATCGCCGATAACCGCCTTTCCCAATCAGCGTGAGTTCATAGTCTCACACCCTTTTAAATGTTTTATGAAATGTTTTATAAACCCGCGAGGGAGATAACACGTTAGTTTTAATAAAATAGGACACCAGTTGTCCCGATTTTTTATTTATTGATTTGTACCCGAATGATTATATGACCCGATGAATGATTATATGACCCGATAGATGAAATGAAATGGATTATTAAAGTTAGGTTATGTCACTAAAATTCCCATTAGCATGAATTGTGAACTACCGGGATTTGGTAGACGCTTGTGCATATAATAGTACTATTTGGGGACGATCACCCAGTTCGCGCCTTGACGGTTGATCCCCGTCGTGCCACATTGATTGGTAAGAGAATTTATGTATGAGAAGATTTCCATAGCGGGATTTTTGTGACGACACGCTAATTTAGATGGGCAAATTGAGTTTCGGGTTAGCTACCCGTTGTTTGTTATAGTAAGGTAACAATGTCATGCGGCTTATAATAATCCAAATAACGAAATTACTGCTATACGCACTGAATTACGATATATTGCCTGACTACCAATACGGAGTCTTATTATTGATATTATGTTCGTGTTTTGGTTTTACATAACCATATTCATATAACGGTTTTTATTTAACTCTACAGAACGTTATAAAACGTATTGTATATTTTTTTACGACACTGGTTCGTATAATGGATTTGAAGGCAGAAGCCTATAGTATGATTTTGACAAGGATTTGTATAAAATGTTTTTGGCCTATTTGATGGCCTACTATAAAGATTTGTACAAAAGTGATTTTCGGTAATAATTTTATATCGGTGATATATTAATGGACTTAATTAAACTCTATGAATTCACTCGGCGTTTTCGCTGACCTTTTCTTTTAACATGTTTTATCTCAGGTACTTGAAGGTAATTCTCGGGAAGACGACAAGAATTTATGGCCCGCACTTAAATAACAATTTCCATTCAAATGCTTTGTAAAACTTGTATGAAATACTATGACTTGGGACCTATGTAAATTTGATATTTATGAATAGAAATGCTTCATTATTAAAAGACACGATTTTTAAGTGTTGTCTATGATGTGAGTAATGTGCTAACCCGTAACACCAACGACTCTTCCGTTGTATTGAATTGTATAAATTTGGGGTTGTTACAGATTACCACTATAGAAAATACTCAATCCCTAATTCAGTTGGATGTTAAAACTATCAAAGCTGACACTCAGTCCGTGAAGGAAATGGTGACTGAGATGTTTCAGGCTTTCAAGGGATCCTCCACCACCTCAGGACCATCACAAAGGGTGAAAGCTGGGATTAGTCAGGCTGATACTTTAACTTTTGAGGGGGAGAATGTGCCACCAATGATGCTAACTTGGACTGAACCTCCTTCTCACACTAAGGGGGAGCAGGAAGAACTAGCACAACCCCAACCCTTAAACTCAATTCCTCCCAACCCTGAGCCCTCGGTATCTAATATAGATAGGGGCAAAGGCATCGCTGATGAAACCCTAACACTTCAACCAAAGAAGCTTGTAAAAGCTTCAAGAGAAAGAAGGCCCGATCCTGATGCCATTGTCTTGGTACCATATGAGATTAATGGAAAGATGTACAAGATGACTCCTGATCAAATCCAAGAGTACTTAGATAGAATGGAGTCGGCTAAGGCTAGTGAAGCAACAAGGGCTGAGATCTTGAGGGTATCCACTGAGTTTGTGAAAGAAGTGGGTGGTGACCCTGAGGCCTTGTTGAGTAAGAAAGGGGGAGAAGAGTTCATCCAAAAGAATGAGGAAGAACTCAAGGCCATTCAGGATGAAATGGTCTTGAAGCAACAACAAAGAACCACCCAACTGAAGAAACTATATGACCAATACACTAAAGTCTTCACCCAAAGAAGAAAGCCTAAACCAATCACTAACCTTCAAATCATTCGTCATACCACCCCTGTCTTAGTATCTGTTTACAGAAACAATGATGAAAGAAATTTTGAAGTTATGAAGAAATTTTCATTTGGTAATTTCGGTCTCAGTGAGTGGGACGAAATGGGAAGGATCTTCTGGACGAACAAACGTGTCCCTGAAATACTCAACTCTCTCAGTAAGAGATATGAGAGGTTGAATCAGATCAAGGAACAATTAGGAATCACTGAAGATCTTCCTTTAACTGAACTGGATCCTATCAAAACTCAGGGAAGAAAGAGAAAAAGAGTTGAGCTTGAAGCTGAGACTAAGATCCTTGTGTTAGACTGCAATCGTACCCTCCCTGAAAATGTCCCCTTTGTGAACAACATGGTTATAGAAGAACTTGAGTGGGGTATCTTCTTCATTGATGTATTCGGGGATCAAGCTTTTCAAAGAATGAGTGACACAAAGAAATGCACTACTGAGAGTGTTCTCATCTTTCTAGTGATGGCTGGACAAGTTCAGACTGATGATAATAAAAGATTTGCTGAGAAGCTCAGGGAGACAATTGCTAGGAGGCCTGATAAAGAAAAGGTGTTAAAGTCATCAAGGGTGAAAAGGGAAGCAATGGATTCCTGAATAATTGTAATCTTTTGTTTTATTTATGTTTCTTGTATCAGACTATTCAGTCTTATGTAATGATGAATAAAAAATGAACTACTTTGTTATATCAAGTCTTTTCATCAGTAGAATAGTTTGTAATAAGAAGAAGCCTCTTTGCTCACTTATAACAATTTCACTTAGGCAAATTTTATATCTAAATAGGGGAGATTGTTAGGTCAATTCAGTACCTAATGACCTTACTGATGGATTTGAATAACAATCAGCCTAAGTGAAGTATTAACCTTGAACATAACAAAGTCACTGAGTGAACAGTCACTCAGTGAGTTGCCTTCGAGTTCCTAGACTGAATCTAAAAGAAAGAATCGAGCATTCAGAGGGGCGAAGCTTGAATGACTTCTATGACGAAGAAGAAGGTAATGGGTTCAGTGAGTTGTGGCAATAGACTCACTGAACCACATACGATCTCCCTGAAGAAAACAAGCATTCTCCAAGACTGAAGTAAAGGCGGGATAAGTTGAATTGTGACAAGATGGAGTACATCACACAATTAGCGTGACTTACCCTATTGGGATAGATAGGGTACTGACAAGTGTAAAGGACTTACGTCTTACCACTTATAATAGGTTAAGACAAGATACTACACTGTACCAATAAGACAAGAATTGCACATGGGCAATTATTGTCTTCTATCCAACTCTTAGTCTATAAATATGATGCTTGTAAAAGGATACAAAATAAGTTTTGTGCACTTAATGCTTTAGACATTCACAAACAAAGTTTTCTCTCCTCCAGAAATGATCAAACACTTGAGTTCTAAACTCTTGTTGATAGAATCGTCAAGCTTAGCAATCGTTAGGATTGGACTAGCTTGTTAGTGAGGAGATCACAAAACCACACATTGTCTATTCAATCCCTATTTTGCTTCGTATACAATAGGGTATAATTCTTTAATAATGCTAAGAGTTAAACGTTGAAAAACCATTGTGTTATTTACTTTACTTGTATTAAGTTTATTGCATTACTTAACCATGGGTTAAGACTATACTTAGTGTAAAACCTCTGATTTTATCTCATTGACTTTGTCAACTGTTGTACTTACTATTTTTGGAATCTATACAATTCCACTTTTATATGACGTATTAATAATCATATACTTTTGTCATACTATCATTTCATATTTATTTGTACATTTATATGGACCTTTAGTCATTATTGACTACGTTGGCAATTGACTGGCGACACCTTTAGTCCTTATTGACTACGTTGGCAATTGACTGGCCACGCCTTTAGTCCTTATTGACTACTTTGGCAATTGACTGGCCACATGATTGAGCAAGGACTCATCACCTCAGTACACACTTTTAATACAATGTATCATTATTTACTTAATTTATTAAGTACTTGGATTTATATTTATATGTATATATTTACATATATTTCATACTACGAATAAACACCTACCACTTTAAAACAATGTACATTATTTCACATTGTCATCTATTTACTTTATTCAAGTAAAATTATAATGATATACTCATTATATACTTTCACCAAGTTATCTAAAAGTTTAACCAAAACACCTAGAAACTTAACAAATGTATACACTATAATACCTGGACTATTATTATCTCCCAATACTTGACACAAACTAACACAATTCCCCAAAAATGTATGTATATGCTGTGTATAAGCATGCATGCACTAAACTTAATCATTTCAAAACCTACAAGTTACCATCCACTAATAAACTATACCATACTATACCTTACACTTTTCTTACACACCTTACTTTCTCCATACTTCACCATACTTTCTTACACATCACTATACATGTTACTATACCATGTCATTACTTGTCCCCCTTGACTTTGCAAACCTACGGCTAACACACAAATGGGAGGGAAAGTGTGCTCCTATTTTGAGCATGTGGGGGAAAGATCTTACAATATCTAGCAGGTATCACACATAATCTTTTCCAAGATACATAGTACCTCATTTAGATACACATAGATCCTCTCTTTCTTCCTATATTCGGATATACTTGGATCTCCCAAAACATACAACATAAAACACTTGACATCAATCTCACATCTCTCTCTCAAACCCACGGTTACATATTTACTCCATAACCAAGATCCTTAAAGTTCACTTATTACTACATTTATTAACCTAAATCTATGTCTCATGCATCTTGAATACTAATCATCATCACTCCTACAACAAGTTTGATCTTCAAGGCACCAAGAAAACCCTAAAAACCGTAGTGAAGGCCACGGCTAGAATTTGTTCCCAAGTGTTCTCCTTGTTGAAACCAAGCTCAAGTCACTAGTCATTCACTTGTTCATTCCTAGATCTATCTAAACAAGTAAGTAACATGAAACCTATCTTTTCTATATATTCATTTTCATACACATAAACTTATATATACTTATCACTAGTAAAGCTTAAACCTAAGAACAAAATTAAGAAACCCTTGACTATATAGGGTCACGGCTAAAATGGGTTTATCATTTCGTGTGATGTAAAATCTTGTTAACCATAATGAACATAACCTCATGAACATGCTTAACTAGAAAAACCATGAAAACCTAATCATGCATAAATACTAGACGTGGGGTTTATCCTCATGGTTTAGTGTTATGGTTAACTTTGTAATGTTTAGACAAGCCTAGAATCACTAGATCTAAAGTTACTAACTAAAAATATAACTAGTTGCCTTAGATCATTAAGCTCACTAATTGCCTTATAGAAATTAAGCTATTAAGCCCACTCGACTAAGCTTACCTAAAATAAACTTTATTTTTATTAAATTATGTTATTATAAAACTTTTGGTGTTAAAATTATGATTTTATGAAGTCTTGGATTAAAATGGTAAATCTATAAAGTTTCGGATTAAAAATGATAAACATAAAGTTTTCGGATTGATTTTGTAATTATTATAAGTTTAGGGACTTAAATGGGCACATTTAGAAACTCATTTTAGCAAAAGATAAAACAAAAGGGCCTATAGTAATTAGCCGAGAGTCTAGGGTGGTATTTTAATACCATTCGAGACTTGAAAATAGTTGGAGGACTCAATTGTAATTATTAATAAGTTAGGAATAATTGTGTAACTTAGTTAGAAACCTAGGGTCTCTTTTTGCCACTTACTGAAAGTAATAGGAACCCTAGGGGCCCTTTTTGCCAAGCTAGGAAAGTTATTCAAACCCTAAACCAACCCTAGGGGCTGTTTAGGCTTTTGCCGAAACTTAAATGAAGCGCTAGGGGGCGTTTATGAAACTTAGGCTAACCTAAAAATAAGTCGAATACTATAAAGACCAAAATTAACATTTTATGAAACTTTAACTAACCCTAGTTACACGTGTAACTAGGGAGGGACTAATGTTGTAATTACTTGAAACATTTACAAACCCTAGGGGTATATTGGTAAATAACCGCGGGTAATTATATAAATCGAGGGACTAAAATGTAATTTATACAAACTATAACAAACCTTAATTTACTATATATTCATACCCGACATTAAAAACATAAAACTTAAATAAACATAACACTCATTATTTTTCCAAACTTATAATTTAATAATTATACTCACTACGAGAACGTGGAATTAAACTAAAATGTTATACCTTTTTAAACGTTATTTATATACACTATATAAATTAAACATGTTTAACTTATATAAATAAATATATTAATTATATTTATTTCTTTTCACTTTAAATATATATAAAACTTCCTTTTATAAACAGTTCTGCCAACTGTTCACCTTTGTCCCACTAGGTCGTACTAGGCATTGACTTTGAATCTCTTATTTTGTCCCGCTCAAAACACTTGTAAGATTCTCCCGCCTAAACTATAAGGGGTTGGATAAGCTTTGCTTGATCCAAGTCTCTAGGGTTCTTAAGTGATCTCTGAGTGTTGTCAACTCAGAGATCCTTGAACACCAGTGCATTCCTTTGACATCCCAGCTATCCATAATCGCTGGTGAGTCTGACTTCAGATTGTCTTCGACTTCTCTGACGTTGTCTTTGACTTGAATGATCCTGGTGTGCCAGTTGAGGCTTTGCCTTCCACTGGTCTAGTCTCTGTCGCTGGTCCTCTCAGCGACCTTTCAACACTTAGTCTAATTTAAACAAATCTAGACAGGGCCATAGTTAAAACTTTCATTGGCCCAACAATCTCCCCCTATTTGTTTATAAATTATACTAAGTCTAAAATTATTGTAAGTGAGTACACAGCTTCTTCTTACACATAATTTAACAAACATACCTCAAAGTTTTATTAAACAGAATGAACCTAGTCTATTACAATAGCACCCTAAGGTGAAAACATAAACAAAAATAAATAGGTTCTTCAGCGATCAAGACCTTGATCACAGATTCTCTGGGCTTCGACTTTGTCACTCCTAGAGTTAATGACAAGTTCAATTTCAAAATCGAACTCATCAGCTTCTTTGCAATTCCTTAGGATGCCCTGCTTGAGTCTGATTAGCTGAATGGTTGATGCCAGAGGTAGCTCATTCAAACGCTGAAAAGCATAATCACAGTTACCATTCATAAATACCATACCTACCTCTGGCTCAGTGTAAACTTGGCCTTCTATGGGTTTGGTGATTTCCTTGGGAAGGACCAAGTTTCTGAGCATCCCATCGACCACTACATCTTCAGTGACCAACCTTTCAGTCAGAGGCCCCATTGGTGTTTTCCTTTTTCTTTGCACCTAAGAAGATGATTGAGAGGAAAGCTGTGGAGGTAGGGGTACCTTCAGCTTCTTTGCAGTATCTCTTACCCAATTGAGTTTTGCTTGAATGTTTTTCATCATTTGGGCAGGACCAGGCCCAGTCTTCTTTTGGGCAAGAGATAGTATTTCCAACCACTCAGAGAGGCTCAGATCTCTGAGTTTGAAGTCGCTGGAGACTTTATAATTCTGCATGTCATTCTCCCTATAAATAGTCATTACCACCTTTTTGTCTTTGTTGGTGAAGCATGTGTACTTGGTGATACGACCGGGTTCAGATCTCTGGTTGACCAGTCTTTGATATTCTGTTAAGAGGTTGTTCCTCTTAACCTCCAGTTCCTTGAGTTTAGCCAGTTGAGCTTTCTTAGCAGAGGGAGAGAGCTTGTCCAGAGCTTCTTTGCTCCTTAGTTCAGCAGCCCTGATATTTGCTAACCTTTGATGTTCAAGGATTTGGGCTTTGGCTTGCTCTGGGGTGAGTGGTGGTTCATCAGCGCTTTTGAATTTGTTGAGGTCAGAGTTTTTGGAGGGTTTGGATCCACCTTCAGCTTGAAGGGAGTGTAGGGTAATTTCAGGTTGCTCAACTGCAATCCCTTTACCTTTATCTTTCGCAGAATCAGCAGCAGGCTTGAAGGATCTCAGTGGAGTGGGTGTTGGTATTTCAGGTGTAGGCTTTTTCTTCTGCTGCTCCCCCGTAGATACAGCATCATCAGCTTCTTCTTCAGAAGAGGAGGCAGACTTCTCCCCCTCAGGCATAGCCCCAGCAGGTGCTCTGCCTGAACCTGCCTTATTGAAACGAAGGAACTCCTGGTGAACAAATATGCAAATTTCCTTGAGTTCAGCTTGGAGAAGTTCCTGAAGAAGAAGTCTTGAGGGTTCAGCAGCCTGAGCTATGGCTGCAACATTTGCCTTTACCGCTGAGGTTAGAACAGAAGGTATGTACGTCTGAAGACTCTGGCTGAGTAGGTCAGGTAGTTGTGCCTTCAGAGCGTTGTTCAGCAGTTGCGGAAGCATTGCGGTCATGGAAGACTCCACTGATGAAGTTAATGATGTTTCTAAGTTTGTAGTAAGCTCCTCAGCAGCATGAGTCAGGGTCTGGATTTCAGAGAGAAGAGCTTCGTTTGTGACTTTGGGTTTCGTGATGCTGATATCCCCTCTCTTTTCCCATAAAGCCTCAGCAGCCAGTTCCTGTACATCTTTCATTCGTGGGACTTGTGCTGACTTGCGTGAGAGGAGGTATTCCAGGTGTTGCTTAGCCCCCAGCTCCATGACACTTGGCAAGGTGGGAAATGGAACAGGTGCGGGGGAGCTAAGTCTCTGTTCCCATAGCCTTTTGGCAGCTAGTTCTTGAACATTAGGAAGGGAGGGGACAGAGACCGGTGTCAGCTCAATGGAGGACAGGTTGTAGTCATCAGTGCTCATTTCCTCAAAGTCAGAGGTGAAGGGGCCTTCCTCTATAATAAGAACTTCATCATCAGGCAGAGATTCGAAGTCTGAGAGGGCGCCAAGATCAATTGTGGCAACTTCAGCGGAATTGTCATCAGCAATCAATTAATCATCATTGTTAAGTTGTTCCTGATGAAGATTGTGAGCCTGTGATAAGAGTTATTAGTAACCAGTTGTGAAAAATAATGCAGTTATAGATCGCCAGTCGCTGCCCCTAGGAAAGCTGGGTGTGATTATCCAGCCCCCCCTAAGGATTTCTCCTTGGGACTCTTTTAATTGTGAAATAGGTATGTTAAGGATCGCCATTCGCTGCCCCTAGGATAGCTGGGTGTGATTATCCAGCTCCCCCTGAAGGATTGCTCCTTGGGACTCTTTTAATGTGAAGTAAAAGTGTTGAAGGATCGCCATTCGCTGCCCCTAGGATAGCTGGGTGTGATTATCCAGCTCCCCCGTAAGGATTACTCCTTGGGACTCTTTTATTGTGAAAATGATATGGGAATGGTCGCCTTTCTCTGCCCCTGGGATAGCTGGGTGTGATTATCCAGCTCCCCCTGAGGGATTACTCCCTGGGACTCTTTTGATTGTGAATTAATATGAGGGTGATGGTCGCCTTTTATCGCTGCCCCTAGAAAGACTGAGGATGATGATTCAGCCTTTCCAAAAGAATAAATTCTTTGGGACTCTTTTATTAATGATGGGGACCCAGAGTCAGTGAGAAGTGCAGAGACTCTGGGTCGGGACTTATATGTGCTCAGGTTGTTGTTTGCCAAGAGCACAGTCCAGAGGTTGAAGGATCATCGGGGTGCGTTAGAAGCACAAGTGAATCATTTCCTAGTGAAGACAAGAGTGTACAGAGAGTCCTAAAGGTCTAGGTGCTGACATAGACACTCTAAGAGTTGAGCCAAACTCTAAAATACATCACTCTCTCCTACAGATAATGAGAGTAAATGTATGTGGACCTCTGAGAGGAAAAATAAGGGCAGACTAATACCTGAGTGATATCAGCGAGAGGAGGGATCTTAGTCGTCTTCGCTGACATGGAGACACTAGACACTGGTTGTTTGTCAGCAATGGGCTCTTCTACCACATCCACCAGAGAAGGGGATGGGTTCTTCTTTGTCTTTGTCTTCTTGGAAGGATTAACAGAAGGGGTTTCAGAGGAAAGGGGGATGTCTTTCCTCTTCTTCTTCTTTTCCTTAAGCACCTTGGGCTGAGAAGTAGATTGCACAGAGGTCTTGGACAGAGACTTATCAGCCATACTTTCAGCATTCACCTCAAGTTGAGGGATCAAGGGCTCGTCATCCTCAGCAAGTAACCCAGCGATTTTCATCATATGCCTGGTAAGAGGCACTTCATCTTCAGTTGGAGCTTTCAGTGATGCAGCGGTGATATGATGAGAGGGAAAGGAGTGTAGAGAGTCATCAGTGTATAAGTCACCAAGAATATTTTCTAAGACAAGAGAAAGATATCTGGTGTAGCAGATGGTGGCCCCACGGTTCTTCTTCCCTTTGTTTTCCACCTTAGCAATGAGATCGGTGTAAAGAATGTGAGCGATCCCTATGTCCAAACCCCAGATTAAGCTGTAGGCAATGGCCAGTTGGGAGCCATTCAGTTGGTCGTGAGAGCCAGTGTTCCCTCCCAGACATTTGACAATGTACAGCATCAGCGTTCTCCATGTGGGAGAGAAGTAATTGACTTTAATGAGGGATTTGCTTTGGAAGCCAGCAGCAGTGAAAGGTTTTTCTTGATCATCATGAGGCTGAAGGGTGGCCAGAGCTTTTCTCACTGTGGCACTGGTGGGTAAAGCTGATATATTGTTGTTGTAAGGGAGTCCAATGGCTGTGGCAAAGGTTGTGAAATCAAAGGTGAGAGGTTGAGGATGGGTGGAAAGGTTGAAGGTGATTTGGGAAGAGGATGGATCGACTTCAGCGCTGTACCAGAACTCTCGAAGGTATTGAGAGTAACAAGTGGAGGGTTCTTTGGTGATAGCTTCGCCAATGGTGGAGTTCTTGAGGAATTGGAACAACGGATGGTAGAGTGGGTTGTTGTGTTCAAGAAGGACCACACAGTTATTTAAAGCAATCTTGCCATCTGAGATCTCGAAGTCAACGTTTGTGGCGGCTTGTACAATGAAGGTTTGGTTTGGTGAAGAAGACGCCATTGTTGTGAGTTTGAGAGTGGTGAGAGAATGGAGAAGATGAGAAGGAATGTGTGAGAGAAGATTTTCAAAGTGACAAAAAAAAATTTGGGTCAAGGGTTTTGAAAGGTTTAGCCGTTTTCCAATAAGAGCATTAAATGCAAAGATTAACCTTTTTCAGAAACTCGTGGGTCCCCTTGACCTTTCATGGTATACTTGTCCCCTTGGAAAGCGGGAAAGTTGGTGGCATAAAGAGATAATCATTTGAATTTAATATCTGATTAAAAACATTCCCATTGAAATGTAACTACCTCGTTACATTCAATTCCCTTAAATGCCCAGAGACAACGGTCATCATCAGATTTATTTGCCAATATTGAGCATTCCCAGCTCAGCGACAAGCCTGGTAAAACTTGGCTCAGCCAGCGGCTTAGTGAAAATGTCAGCGAGCTGGTACTCAGTGGGTATGAAATGTAGCTCAATATCACCTTTTAGAATATGGTCTCTGATAAAGTGATACCTGATGTCAATATGCTTGGTTCTGGAATGAAGTACTGGATTATTGGAGATGGCTATGGCACTGGTATTGTCACAGAATATAGGAACCTGCTCATAGTTAATTCCATAGTCAGCCAGCTGACTTTTCATCCAGAGAACTTGAGCACAGCAACCAGCGGCCGCAACATATTCAGCCTCAGCTGATGACATAGCCACAGAGTTTTGCTTCTTTGCACTCCAGCATACCAACTTTCCTCCAAGGATTTGACAGCTACCAGAGGTGCTCTTTCTGTCAAGGCAGCACCCTGCGTAATCTGAGTCGGAGTAGGCTTTGAGGTCGAAGCCTGAACCATTTGGGTACCAGAGACCCAATGAGGGAGATCCTTTCAAGTACCTGAAAATTCTTTTGACAGCTACAAGGTGGGATTCCTTGGGGTTAGCTTGGTACCTAGCACAGAGACAAGTGGAGAATTGTATGTCTGGTCTACTTGCTGTGAGATACATCAGTGACCCAATCATGCCTCTATATAAGGTCTCATTAACAGAGACCCCTGAGTCATCAGCTCCCAAGTTGTTGGGAGGAAGCATGGGGCATTTCACTGATGCACAATCAGACAGATCATACTTCTTGAGCAAATCTCTAACGTACTTTTCTTGACAAATAGAAATTCCTTTTGAATTTTGTTTGATTTGAAAACCCAAGAAAAAGGTTAGTTCCCCCATCATGCTCATTTCATATTTTTTGGTCATAAGTTTGGCAAATTGTTTGCTCAAGTTAACATTGGTTGAACCAAAAATTATGTCATCCACATAAATCTGTACTAATATGATGTCACCCTTGGACCTATGGGTGAACAAGGTTTGGTCAATGGTACCTCTGACAAATTTATTTTCAAGAAGGAATTTTGAGAGAGTTTCATACCAGGCTCTGGGCGCTTGTTTCAGCCCATAGAGTGCTTTGTGAAGTCTGCAGACATGATTTGGGTAGTCACTGTTTTCAAACCCTGGGGGTTGACTGACATATACTTCCTCTGCAAGTTTCCCATTGAGAAAGGCACTCTTCACATCCATCTGATAAACCATGAAACCCATATAAGCTGCAAAGGCTAGGAAGATTCTGATGGCTTCCAATCTGGCCACTGGTGCGAAGGTTTCATCATAATCAATTCCTTCAGATTGGTTATATCCCAGCACCACGAGCCTAGCCTTGTTTTTTACAATCATACCAGTTTCATCCCTTTTATTTCTGTAGACCCATTTTGTTCCAACCACTTGCTTACCAGCTGGAGCTTTAACCAGAGTCCACACCTTGTTTCTCTTGATCTGATTGAGTTCATCTTGCATGGCAACAACCCAGCCTTCATCAAGCAGAACAGCAGCCACGTTCTTAGGTTCATCCTCAGAGAGAAAATTTGCAAACAGGCATTCATTTGCAGAGGCGATTTCCAGAGTTTTTAATTTTCCTCTGGTGGTGACTCCCTCAGAGGGTTCTCCAAGAATATTAACTAGAAGAATATCTTGGTTCCTACTCCATTTGGATTGTGGAGCAGGAGTCTCTGTGGGATCAGGAGTCACTTCAAGTTCAGGGAGTGATGGAGGTTCATCACATGTAATCTCTTCGTCCATGATCTCTTCATCTGATTGAATATCCAAAGTGACAGGATCAGCATTTTCTTCAGAGATTTGAGTAAGAGATTCAACACCAACAGTCTCTGGAGTGATGTCAGAGATGGAGTGAGGATCAAAAGCTTGAACATATGGGAGATCCTTGTGACGACTTTGAGATGATTCCTTGGGATTTGAGAAATCATCTTTGGGATAAGATTTAACTTCGTTGAAGTCAATGTCACAATCCTCTGAGTTGGTGTGTGTTATGACAGCGTCAGCTTCATTAAAGGTGACATGAATGGACTCTTCTAGTTCTTGCCTGCGAATATTGAATACTCTGAAGGATCTGGAGGTGGGAGAGTATCCAAGGAAGAATCCATCATCTGATTTTTCATCAAATTTACCCAGGTGATCTCTGTAATTGTGAATGAAAACAGGGCAACCAAAGACATGGAAGTAGCTTACATCAGGGGCTCTCTTCCTATACACTTCATAAGCGGTCTTGCCATGTCTATTCACAATAATGGATCTGTTTTGTGTGTAGCATGCTGTGTACACAGCCTCACCCCAGAATTGTTTAGGAAGTCTAGATTCGCTGAGCATCGTTCTGGCAGCTTCAATGAGTGTTCTGTTTCTTCTTTCAGCGACACCGTTTTGTTCAGGGGTTCCTGGGTTTGAGAAGTTCTGTGATATACCCTTTTCATCACAAAAGGCTTCCATGGCATGGTTTTTGAATTCTGTGCCATTGTCGCTTCTGATAGCCTTTACCCTGCAGTCATTGAGGTTTTCTATTTCTCTGATGAAGGACATGATTCTTTCAGCAGCATCACTCTTTCTCTTAAGAAAGAATACCCATGTGTATCTGGAGAATTCATCTACAATGACCAAGGTATATTTGTTGTGATTGAGGGATTGAGGTTTAACTGGTCCAAACAAGTCCATGTGAAGAAGATGAAGGCACTTGTTAATGGAGAATGATTGTTTTGTTTTGAATGAAGCCCTGTGATGCTTCCCTTTCTCGCAGGCTGAGCAGGGTCTGTCCTTGCTGAAGGTCAGAGAGGGAAGTCCAGCTACCAAGTCATTCTTTGCCAGTTTGTTGATGTTTTTGAAGTTGAGATGGGAGAGTCTCTTATGCCAGAGCCAGTTTTCGCTATCAGATGCTTTGGCAAAGAGACAGGTGTTCTCTCCTTCAGGGGATGATGTCATGTCAATGACATAAACATCCCTTCTTCTGGGTGCAATTAGAACGACATCATCGTTCTGATTGAAGATAGTTCCTTGGGTCTTAGAGAACAGAACCTTGAACCCAGCATCGCAGAGTTGACTAATGCTGATTAGGTTGTGCTTCAAACCATTTACATAAGCGACCCTTGTGAAGGTTAATCCATTGCAATCCATTGAGCCATATCCTTCAGTGGCCCCTGAGGAGTCATCCCCAAAGACTACTTTTGGACCAGGCTCCTTCTTATATCTATGCAGATATTGTTTAATTCCTGTCATGTGTCTGGAGCACCCGCTATCCAAATACCAAACAGATTTCTTTAGGTATGCCTGCATAGATATAACAAACCAGATTAGTTTCTATGATGAACCCACTTTCTAGTGGGTCCATGCTGTCGCTGACTGGCGACATTGGGTCTTCTGGGCCTTTCTCCCCCTCTTTGGTTGCAATCCCTGGTTTCATGTCGCATGCTGCCACAGATGTCACAACCAGGGTAATGTTCACACTCATCAGAGTGGTGGTCATAAAAGCCACAATATTTGCAGGGAGGATTAGGCCTGTATCCCTGAGAACTTTCTCTGGATTTTGGTTGCTCAGGTCTTCTAGAGGGCCTGTGAGGGGTTTTAGATCTAAGCTGTGTTCGAGTTCTCTGAACAGCGATGATCTCCTCATGCTCTCTAGAAGAGTGTTCAGTGGACTCACATGTGATACACTTGGGTCTTTTGGAACAATCATCTGAGGAATGATTTTTGAACCCACAGTGTTTGCAAGGCCTGAATAGCGTTCTCCCCTTTGAGCTGCTGGAGCTTTCACCAAGGGAGTTAACAGAAGGACTGTTATCCTTGGGGTTGATTTTTTCTTTCAACCCTTTTACCTCTTCCATCAGGGTGAGGAGAAGTTTCTTGGTGGGAGATAGCTCTTCGGGGGAAGAGGTGGGTATGTTAGTGTTTTTGGCCACATAAACCTTCTTGTGTGCTTTATCAGCAACTTTGGAAGTGAGGTTCCTAGAGGTTTTGAGAACTGGTTTTGGGCCAAGCAAGGAATCTGATGGGTTAGCACCAGCAAGTTTGAGAGTAGCTGATGCGTCAGATTCTTTGTCAGAGTCCTTCTCAACCACAGAGGTGGAGTGAGGAGAAGTGACTTCTGATGGGACAAATTTAACACTGGGCACAGGAATGTGGTTTTTGAACCTACCTTTACCCCCTATGGCTTGAACCACATCTCCTGGAATGGTTTCAGCAACTATTTCTTCCACAGTGGACTGGCCAAGGTTCCATTTTTTATTGGTTTTTCTCAAATCAGCGTTTTCATCAGTCAAAGATTCATTTTCAATGGACAACTTGCTGACCTCATTTTAAAGTTGATTAGCCATGTTCACAAAAGGTTTAAGATTAGCCAGTTCAGATTGACAAAGATTCAGTTCTGTTTTAAGATTTAGAAACTTATTTAACAGATTTTTTCTTTGTTCTTCAACAAAATGGAGGTCAACAAAAGTATAGTCACTGACATGGTCTCTGTCAGGACCTTCAGGCATAGAAAGTAATCTTTGTACCTTTTTCATGGTGATGTCCACCCATTGGCCTGATCTTGCCTCACTTTTACCGACTGCTGGTTCTTCATCAGCAACAGCCATGAAGGCTCTGACGGTAGTGGTTCCTTCATCCTCAGAGGTGAGGGGTTCATCATCCCAGTCAAAAGAGGCAGCTATCAGACCTTTTTCAGTCTTTTTGTTATCTTTCTTCTTGGCTGCATCATCAGCTTTTTGGTTGAGTTTAATCAGCTCAGCTTTCAAGGCCTTGTATTTTACCTTGTAGTCCTTTTTACCCTCAGAGTCACTAAGAGAGGATTGCTTGAAAGGTGAGGAAGAGAACTTCTTTTTGCTGTTGGTTTTGTTGGATGATGGAAAGCTGGGAGAAGATGTCTTGTTTGACCAGCAGTCTTTTTGGAAATGACCAGTCTTTCCACAAGTGTAACATGACACTTTGGATTTGTCAATCTTGGCAGCACCAACTCTACCAGATCTTTTGTAGTATCTCTTCTGGTCAGCTAAGAGGGCTCTGTCATGGAATTCAGCATGTAATTCATCAAGGAATTCTTGACTACTTCTTGTGTCTTCTTCCACGTCAGAGTCACTATCCTGAAAAGAGTGGTTAGCAACAAGAGCTTTTGACCCAGATATAGGAGAAGTAAACCTATCAGTCTCTGATTTGTAAATAGAGTCAATCAGTCCTTCTTCATAATTGTATCTACCAAATAGTTGAGCAAGAGTATCATTTTTTATGGCATTATTTGCTCTCAGGGTTTGGTTAAGACTAAGCCATTTCCTAGGCAGACTATTGACAAATGTGGCATTAACCTCAGCCTTGGGTAGAACAACACCATTGTTACCTAAATCATTCAGCAAGATCTTAAGTCTAGTGTAAGTTTGAGAAACAGTCTCAGTTTCTAGGGCTTTAAAAGCGTTAAACTTAAGTCTTAATGCTTGGATTTTGGTCTCTTTGGTCTCTTCTGGTCCTTCATACCCTAGAACCAACTCAGTCCACATTTCTTGTGCGGCATTGCATTTGATAATGGACTTCATGATGTTCTTGGGTAGGCAAGAGACTATGATACTCTTAAGTCTCTTGTACTGGTTGGCCAAACGTCTATCAGCTGGAGACCATTGCTTAACAGGTTTCTTAATGGGTCTTTCTGGTGTAGAGGTAATAGCCAGTGGTACGTAAGGACCATTTTCTAAGATTTCAAACAAGAAGGGTTCTAAGCCATCTAAGTATATAAGAAATTCACTTTTCCAACTTGAGAAATCTTCTTCATCAAACGCTGGCACATTAGACACATGTGACCCTCCACGATTATCAAGAAGCTGTGGAAGATCATCCTCATTCACACCAGTGCTTACAACGGGTGTAGGCATGGTAGTGGATGTGGTGGCTGGCGCGTTTGTGGAAGTATTTGCTTGGTTTGATTGACCAAATGGTGGTGGGATGGGTCGCATAGTTTCAGTCATATTTTGATCTTGATTTTAAAAACAAGAACGGTTTTTTGAAAAGTTTTATAAATCAAACAGCTCTGATACCAATTGAAAGTCCCAAAATACAACAATTGTTGAAACTAAGACACGAAAACAATAACACACAATAGATATACTTTTCAAACGAGTAATCCTTTATTAACTATTATCAACAAAGTATTACAAAGTGTTATGAATACACCTGTTGAATAACAACAAGAAATGAACCCTAGAACAAGTAAACTTGATTCGAGACTCAAGTTTACAAGTGAACCAACGAGTCGCTGATGGACAGCTGAGGCCTCAGTGGTTCAAGTGGGAGAAAGAACTTAGATAAAGATTCCAAGCACAAGGGTTGAATCTTAACTTCTTTCTCATCCCCTATTAATAGTGGTACGAGGTTGTATCCTTAGTGGGGGTAGTTGATACGTGTCATCTTCTGAATGGAAGAGTACAACGTATTAAATGCATGTCCAAATCGAGACATGCCTTTAACTACTTTAGGTAAACAGTTCTGCCAACTGTTCACCTTTGTCCCACTAGGTCGTACTAGGCATTGACTTTGAATCTCTTGTTTTGTCCCGCTCAAAACACTTGTAAGATTCTCCCGCCTAAACTATAAGGGGTTGGATAAGCTTTGCTTGATCCAAGTCTCTAGGGTTCTTAAGTGATCTCTGAGTGTTGTCAACTCAGAGATCCTTGAACACCAGTGCATTCCTTTGACATCCCAGCTATCCATAATCGCTGGTGAGTCTGACTTCAGATTGTCTTCGATTTCTCTGACGTTGTCTTTGACTTGAATGATCCTGGTGTGCCAGCTGAGGCTTTGCCTTCCACTGGTCTAGTCTCTGTCGCTGGTCCTCTCAGCGACCTTTCAACACTTAGTCTAATTTAAACAAATCTAGACAGGGCCATAGTTAAAACTTTCATTGGCCCAACATTAAGAAACCCTTGACTATATAGGGTCACGGCTAAAATGGGTTTATCATTTAGTGTGATGTAAAATCTTGTTAACCATAATGAACATAACCTCATGAACATGCTTAACTAGAAAAACCATGAAAACCTAATCATGCATAAATACTAGACGTGGGGTTTATCCTCATGGTTTAGTGTTATGGTTAACTTTGTAATGTTTAGACAAGCCTAGAATCACTAGATCTAAAGTTACTAACTAAAAATATAACTAGTTGCCTTAGATCATTAAGCTCACTAATTGCCTTATAGAAATTAAGCTATTAAGCCCACTAGACTAAGCTTACCTAAAATAAACTTTATTTTTATTAAATTATGTTATTATAAAACTTTTGGTGTTAAAATTATGATTTTATGAAGTCTTGGATTAAAATGGTAAATCTATAAAGTTTCGGATTAAAAATGATAAACATAAAGTTTTCGGATTGATTTTGTAGTTATTATAAGTTTAGGGACTTAAATGGGCACATTTAGAAACTCATTTTAGCAAAAGATAAAACAAAAGGGCCTATAGTAATTAGCCGAGAGTCTAGGGTGGTATTTTAATACCATTCGAGACTTGAAAATAGTTGGAGGACTCAATTGTAATTATTAATAAGTTAGGAATAATTGTGTAACTTAGTTAGAAACCTAGGGTCTCTTTTTGCCACTTACTGAAAGTAATAGGAACCCTAGGGGCCCTTTTTGCCAAGCTAGGAAAGTTATTCAAACCCTAAACCAACCCTAGGGGCTGTTTAGGCTTTTGCCGAAACTTAAATGAAGCGCTAGGGGGCGTTTATGAAACTTAGGCTAACCTAAAAATAAGTCGAATACTATAAAGACCAAAATTAACATTTTATGAAACTTTAACTAACCCTAGTTACACGTGTAACTAGGGAGGGACTAATGTTGTAATTACTTGAAACATTTACAAACCCTAGGGGTATATTGGTAAATAACCGCGGGTAATTATATAAATCGAGGGACTAAAATGTAATTTATACAAACTATAACAAACCTTAATTTACTATATATTCATACCCGACATTAAAAACATAAAACTTAAATAAACATAACACTCATTATTTTTCCAAACTTATAATTTAATAATTATACTCACTACGAGAACGTGGAATTAAACTAAAATGTTATACCTTTTTAAACGTTATTTATATACACTATATAAATTAAACATGTTTAACTTATATAAATAAATATCTTAATTATATTTATTTCTTTTCACTTTAAATATATATAAAACTTCCTTTTATAAATATTTAAAGTACTTTATAAACGATACAAGTACGAGAATATTCATTAAACAAATTAATTAATTAAACAATATTATTTATTTTACACTTAAAATAAATACTTCTACAACTTGGACAACGATGAACCAAAATTACAGATATCGTAATAAAATGCTTAAAACCAGTATAAGCATGCACAAACTTGTTCTGAAACTTTTATGCATTTTGTTATGCATTTACTGAGCCTTATAATTATTTAGGTCATTGACTGTATCGTGAGCATCACATCAGATTATCTTGTGACTATTTGTTGTACTACTAAGGTGAGTTCATGGTCCCACTTTTGTATATTGACAAACTTTTAAATTCTTTTATGGGGAAGAAAACATGCAACATATTTTATTTGATGGACATAAACTGAACTACGAAACCTTGATTACATTTGCCTATTGTAGATGAACCCGCATGACCCGTACATCTGAAACTATTATAATTATAGAATTGCCTGAATGTTATAAATAGATCGATTTGGGATTGACCATCCATGTCTGGGTGAGTAGCGCTCACTGTGCCTAGGCCATGACAACAGATGTTTCACATGTCAGAACTTATTATTATTGGGTGCATTTAATGCGAAGGGTCCTCATTTGTTGAGGACTTAGCTTTCAAGTCTCAGTTTCGGGCAATATAGGAATGTAATTACTTTTAAGTGTTGATGCTTTGTGCATTACTACTTCAAAGAATGTTTATTGTCCAAACTCATTTATTAAACCTGTGAATTCACCAACTTTATGTTGACCCTCTAAGCATGTTTTCTCAAGAAACTGAAGCAAGTATTGACGTACATGGAATCAAGCATCATGATAGGCTGCATTTATAGAGCTCACCTGGAGTTTTATAAACTGGAGAATGATTCCGAACACTGAATAATGTTTAAGACAATTTTAATAACATTTGCACTTTTATTCATGTATTAAATTTAATGATAATCTTTTATATGCTGCTCTATACACTATCTGCTGTTGATCCACCTACGTGACACCCAAATATTATTTCCGCTGCATTTGACTCAATTTGGGGGTGTCACATAATGGTATCAGAGCGATAGTTATAGAGAACCAGAATGAAAAATTAAAATAAATATAAAAATAAAATTTTTATATAAACTGGATGATAGGTGTGTAAACACCCATCCTTTTACCACTTAATTCTGGCTAAAACGAGACCAAAACGCGTATTTAATATCATTTGTTTGGAATTATGCGTGGTTTTTGTGTTTATTGTGTTTTCAGAGCCAACCGTATGAATATTGAAGAAAACATGGGATTGCACGGGGTTTATCGAAAAAAAAGACTCAAGACAGAGTTTATTGTCCAAGAGATGCAAAAGATTTGAAGTCACTGGGCCTATTTGACGATCTATCGAAGAAAAGGACCAAAGATGGAAGATTTATATAAGTCAAAGAAACTCAAGTCTATTAAACGAAGAAATTAAAAGACGAGTTGAATTTAATCGACGACAAATCCCGAATCAGAATCGAAAACGTCAACTTTTCTGAAAAGACGAGAAGACAAGAAGAACGCGAGAAAGCCCACTCACCAACCAAAGGGAACACCTATATAAAGGAATCCCCTCACACATTTTTCATTCAGTTTTTAGTTTTTTTCATCTCCTTCTTTTTCTCTCTTCTTGTTCGTAGGTATCACCAACACCACTAGGGTGTTTGGTGATTTTGATCATTGTTTTTCAAATCTTGTAATTTTAATCTTTGTTTTATTTTGTTCAACATTAATCATCAATACAAGTTCTTGTTTAATCTTTCCATTTCATCTTGTTCATCATCATCTTTTATTTCACGTTCTTAAGTTCTTATTTGGTTGAGTTTTAATTTTAAAAAGTTGTTGAATTTGTGTTTTTGTGATTGGGATTTGATCCTTGTAGTTGGTAGATGATTTGTGGTTAATTTGGTAAAACCTTTTTGCTTATTTATCTTGATTTTGGATTAAGATCGCATTTCCCTGTTTTTTCTGTATAGTTACTGTTCTTGAGTTCTCAGGTTCCGGATGAACCAAAAGTTCCGGACGAACCAAGAGTTCCGGATGAGCAAAACTTCCGAATGAACAATAAGTTCCGGATGAGCAAAAGTTCCGAATCAACTTCTTTTTAAAAGTTCCGAATGAATTTTCTTTTTAAAAGTTCCGAATGAGTTTCAAATCTTCCGAATAAATTTCCTTTTAAAAAAAAGTTCCGAGTCAATTTAAAAAGTTCCGGATGAGCAAAATTTCCGAATGAACCAAAAGTTCCGGATGAGCAAAACTTCCGAATGAACAACAAGTTCCGGATGAGCAAAACTTCCGAATGAACAACAAGTTCCGGATGAGCAAAAGTTCCGAATCAATCTTTATTTCCAGAAGTTCCGAACCAACTTCCGAATCAGCTTCCGAAGAAAGTTCCGGATAAACTTCCGGGTGAAAAGTTCCGGATCAATAGTTCCGAATCAAGGTACTTCCGAATCAATTTTCTTTTGAGCAATTTTTAGTCTTACTTACTGTTTGTTTTTTGGGCATTTTTAAGGGATACTTCTTACTGTTTCTTCATTTCATATTTATATTTTAATTTTTAAGTTTAATTTTAAGTTTTATTAATTGTTATTAATTTAATTGCTTTTAAATTTAAGTTTACATTTTAGAGCATTTAACATTTAGTAGATTAGAAAACCAATCCCCTTTTTAGTAACCAAGAACAATCATTCCACTTAGAACCGAGATCAATTCGAGAGGATATCGAGAGAAAATAGAGAACCCATACAAAAACACAAATATCACTGGACTATAACTACTTTAAAAATCTTTTAGGATTTTCGGGACTAGATTAGTTAAGCATATAGAGTGTAGAGCGTACATTTTTATGTGGCTATCTGTGCATTGATTATTAACATCCGGTTGATTAATCTCATAAGTATTAACGTAACCTTTAACATCGCCATGTTAAACGACACTATTATATAATTTAATCATTATTCCTAAAAACTTTTAACTTGAGTAAGATTATACTTACGTCAATTAAAACGATATTATTTTCAGATTTACTATGACATCACCCGCTGATACTCTTGCTGCCGTATCACCAACATCCGTCTTGCATGGATGGATATCTGCCAGTCAGTCAGACGACAGTCACACTTCTGGTGACAACACCCTCGTTGCTGCACTCATCTCTACTCTGCCTGTTTCTCCTATATCCCCCGTTAGGGAAGAGGTTCAGCCGACTGCTGCCCTACCACCTTTACCACCAGCTTCCTCACTCTTGGGCTACGCACCCGAGTCTCTGCCACCTTGCAAGAGGAGGTACGAGGCACCTGTCGACTCTACTTTTGAGATCAACGAGGTTTCAGGTGTGAGGCGCGTGGATCCTATCCAGGCCCAGATTACTGCATTGGCCGCACGCCAGGCACAGGATGTAGCAGAGATTCATACTCTTCTATCTGTTGGACAGTTTGGACGCACTGCTCTACAGTCGTGTCAGGACCTTCTATGCTGGACTGTTAGTGCTAAGGCGCACACTGCTCGAGGAGTGTGGTCTACGACTTATCATTCTCTTCAGTGGTTGCTGGAGGAGGATGAGTTCCTTCGTGAGCAGATCTACACACTGCAGAGTCAGCAGACTGAGAATCACACCGCTCTCATGTCCATGGATCAGACGCTTGCTATCTTCTGTGATCTCTAGGACGTCCGTCACCAGGGATTGACAGCAGAGATTGCTCATCTTCGAGGAGTTCAGCAGACCTTCAGAGACCAGTTCTTGGAGGCACTTCGATTCCTTAAGGAGACCCGAGCCGCCATGACCTTGATGCAGGATGCCATGCAGGCACCAACCATCTCATCACCACCAGCAGCACCAGCCATCTCAGAGGAGTCTGTTAGACACGATTAGACTAGATGTGCTAGATTCTTTTGTACATCATGATAAGCTTTTGGGTTGCATCCTAGCTATCATGATATATGAACCCATGTATTTGTACTTTTTTTATCAGTTGTATCATTGTATTGTACTATTTAGATTAGGTATTCGTAGACGATGTACTTTATATTTTGTGTACCACCATCCCAGACAGGTGGTTTGTGCTCTGTCTTGGATTGGTTGTGCAATTTGTATTGTATTCCTATTCTAGACATATGACATGTACTCATTCTCTTTTGTTATATCCTGTACTGTATTATATTATTAACTCAGGTTATCCAATTTGTTGTGAAGTCTATGCATGAATTCCTTTTCGTGTATTTATATAAAACTTTGCTAACACCTTAAACTAATGATTTCATTTTTGTATATAATTATAGAAAAATGGTAATCACTAGAATGGAACCCAACAATGCCGACACTACCCAAAACGTCACTGCTGCCCAACTAAGGGAAATGATTGATCAAGGCATCGTAACTGCGATGGCCGCCAGCAGAAACGTGGACGATAGTCAAAACTCCAACAACCGCCGGAATAATCAGACCACTAGGGGTTGCTCTTACCCCGACTTTCTAAAGTGCAAGCCTTTGTACTACAAAGGCAAAGAAGGTGTTGTGGAACTAATGCAGTGGTTCGAAAGGTTGGAGACTGTGTTCCGCATCAGTGATTGTGCAGACAATAGCAAAGTCAAGATTGCTACCTGCACGTTGCTTGAAAGTGCTCTTACTTGGTGGAACTCTATAGTTGCCACTCTTGGACACGATGCTCCTTATGTTCTCAGCTAGACTGATCTGAAAGTGAGAATGACCGAGAAGTACTGTCCAAGGGGCGAGATGAAGAAGCTTGAGATCGAGTTATGGGATCTACGATGCAAGAGCAATGACATCATTGCATACAACCAAAGATTCCAAGAGTTGACCCTAATGTGTACCAGGATGTTTGTTGAAGAGGATGAAAAGATTGAAAAGTATGTTGGTGGACTCCCAGACGCAATTCATGACAGCGTACTCGCATCTCGACCCACTACTGTTGAGAGTGCCATTGAGTTCGCTACTGAATTGATCAACAAGAGAGTTCGTACCATGTCTCAGAGGAACACTGAAAACAAGCAGAAAGCTGATGAAAATTTCTGTAGTCAGCACCAGCAGCCTCCAAAAAGGACAAATGCTAGACAGGTCTTCAGTGCTACCACTGTAGGAACTAGGACATATGTGAGTGCAAAACCCTTGTACTCAAGATGCAACTATCATCATACTGTTGATAGCCCATGCCAGACCTGCCACATGTGTCGACAAGTTGGTCATTTTGCTAAGACTTGTCGAGTCAATGCTGTCACTCAGGTTCGACCCAATCAGAACACCGGAAATTACAACAACAGTGGAGGATACAATGCCCGTGGGAACGGGAACGGACAACAGGGAAACCGCGTTACTGCCAGAGGGAATGGCAATGGATCTAAGAAAGGAATTGTGTGCTATGAGTGTGGAGCACCAGGACATGTGAGACCAGGTTGTCCCAAGTTGACCAACCAGAACAAGAACAGTGGAGGAGCTTTGTCAAGAGTGTACGTGGTCGGCAATGCAAAATTCAACCCCGATTCAAATGTCGTTACTGGTACGTTTCTACTAAACAATCGTTATGCATCTGTTCTGTTTGATACTGGAGCAGACCGAAGTTTTATATCCACTGAATTTAGCAATGTACTAAAAGTCGTTCCTACAATTTTAGATCACCGTTACTTCGTAGAATTAGCTAACACTATCATTAGAGTTTGTACCTTAAATCTTTCTAAACATCCATTCAACATTGACCTTATCCCCGTAAACCTTGGTAGTTTTGATGTTATTATTGGTATTGACTGGTTAGCGAGATACCGCACTGTCATTATTTGTGATGAAAAACTAGTTCGTATTCCATGGGGAAACGCAACTCTAATCATTCGAGGAGACGGTCACACCGACTTTACTGACACTAGAATTAGTGTTATCTCTTTTACTAAAGCCCAGAAATATTTGTTGAGAGGATGTCCTATCTTCTTGGCCCATATCTCTCAAATAGATGAGGAGGACAAACTCGAGAAGAAACAAATCAAGGACGTACCTATCGTCCGAGATTTTCCCGAAGTCTTTCCTGATGAGTTGCCAGGCTTACCACCAACCCGACAAGTGGAATTTCAAATCGATTTGATTCCCAGAGCTGCACCTGTAGCTAAAGCTCCAGACCGGTTGGCACCATCAGAAATGAAAGAGCTAGCTGAACAACTACAGGTACTATCTGACAAAGGATTTATTCGACCCAATTCCTCGCCATGGGGAGCTCCTGTGTTATTTGTCAAAAAGAAAGATGGTTCTTTCCAAATGTGCATCGACTATAGGGAACTGAATAAGTTAACTATGAAGAATCGTTATCCGCTTCCTCGCATTGACGACCTATTTGACCAACTACAAGGGTGAAGTTTATATTCCAAGATTGACTTGAGATCCGGATGCCATCAATTAAGGGTCAGGGAGGAAGATATTCCAAAAACAGCTTTTAGAACCTGTTACGGTCATTAAGAATTCCAGGTTATGCCATTTGGGTTGACTAATGCACCAGCCATTTTCATGGATCTTATGAATCGTGTGTGCAGACCCTACCTGGATAAATTCGTGATAGTCTTCATTGACGATATACTCATTTATTCCAAGAATGAACAAGAACACGGGGAAAACCTTGCACAATTACTAAAGGTGCTCAAGGAGGAACAACTTTATGCTAAATTCTCCAAATGTGAATTCTGGATTCCCAGAGTGAAATTCCTCGGTCATGTCATCGATTCTGACGGTATTCACGTAGATCCAACAAAGGTCGAATCTGTCAAAGACTGGGTATCACCTAAGTCACCGACAGAGATCCATCAATTTCTAGGCCTTGCTGGGTATTACCGTATATTTTTCGAAGATTTTTCCAAAATAGCCAAGCCAATGACCAAACTCACACAGAAAGGAATAAAGTTCCATTGGGGAGAGAAGGAAGAATAAGCTTTTAAGCTGATCAAGCCGAAGTTGTGTAGTGCACCTATATTAGCCTTGTCTGAAGGCAAGGATGATTTCGTTGTATACTGTGATGCCTCACATAAAGTTCTAGGTACGGTACTGATGTAGAGAATGAAGGTGATCGCCTATGCTTCAAGACAACTGAAGAAGCATGAGAAGAACTACACCACTCACGATCTAGAACTTAGATCCGTAGTATTTGCTCTCAAGTTCTGGAGACATTACCTATACGGAACGAAGTGCACAGTGCATACTGTCCACAAAAGTTTGCAACACATATTGGATCAGAAGGAGCTGAACATGAGACAACGTCGTTGGATTGAGCTGTTGAGTGACTATGACTGCGAGATCAAAAACACCCCGGTAAAGCAAATGTGGTTGCTGATGCTTTAAGTCGTAAGTAACGGACCCTCCTATGAGAGTTCGGGCATTAGTATGACGATCAGTATGGATCTACCCAAACAGATTTTGGAAGCTCAAACCCAAGCTCAATTACCTGAAAACCTCGTGAAGGAAGACGTCGGGGGAATGCTTAGAACTGACCTTACTAAGGTGAAGCTAGAACCAAGAGCAGATGGAATCCTATGCCTTCACGGGCAAAGTTGGTTACCTTGCTATGGAGATTTGAGGGACGTGATAATGCACGAATCTCATAAGTCAAAATATTCTATACATCCCTGATCTGAAAAGATGTATCAGGATATGAAGAAATTATACTTGTGGCAAAATATGAAAGCTGACATCGCCATCTATGTGCAAAAGTGTTTGACATGTTCACGTGTCAAAACTGAACACCAGAGACCATCGGGTTTACTTGTACAGCCCGAGATACCGAAATGGAAGTGGGACAACATCACCATGGACTTTGTCACCAAACTCCCCAAGTCATCTCATGGTTACGATACTATCTGGGTAATCTTCGACCGACTCACCAAGTCCGCTAATTTCCTGCCAATTCGGGAGAATGATTCCCTGGCAAAACTTGCAAAGACGTACCTGAAGGAGATAGTGACCAAACATGGAATACCAGTTTCGATAATTTGTGATCGAGACGGTAGGTTCACATCAAACTTTTAGAAGGCTTTCCAACGAGCCTTAGGTACCAGTTTAGACATGAGCACCACTTATCATCCACAGACTGACGGTCAAAGTGAACGAACCATTCAGACTCTAGAAGACATGCTACGAGCATGTGTGATCGACTTTGGAAATGGATGGGTTGACCACATTCCTTTAGTGGAATTCTCCTACAACAGTTATCATGCCAGTATTAAGGATGTCCCTTTTGAAGCACTATACGGTCGAAAGTGTCGTTCACCTCTGTGCTGGGCAGAAGTAGGTGAATTTCAGCTCACTGGACCAGAATTAATCCAGGAGACTACAACAATATCGTCCTCATAAAGAAAAGAATCCAAGCTGCTCGCGATCGACAAAAGAGCTACGCGGACCTAAAACGCAAACCTATGCAATTTGAAGTAGGTGACAGTGTCATGCTCAAAGTATCACCTTGGAAGGGTGTTGTACGCTTTGATAAACGTGGAAAACTGAATCCACGTTATGTTGGCCCTTTCAAAATAAT
The DNA here is from genome assembly GCA_025667525.1 of Glebionis coronaria. Taxonomy (NCBI): domain Eukaryota; kingdom Viridiplantae; phylum Streptophyta; class Magnoliopsida; order Asterales; family Asteraceae; genus Glebionis; species Glebionis coronaria. The sequence goes on from CM046877.1 coordinate 342,583,338, forward strand.
AGCCAGGATCGGGAAAGTAGCTTATTGTTTAGAGTTTCCCCAACAACTGAGTCGGGTACACTCTACTTTTCACGTGTCTAATCCGAAGAAATGCTATGCTGAAGAACCATTGGCCATGCCATTGGAAGGAGTTCAGTTTGACAACAAACTCCAGTTCATAGAAAAACCAGTAGATATTATAGAGAGGACGGTTAAGAAATTGAAACGCAGTCGCATCCCGTTGATCAAAGTACGTTGGAACTCGAGGGGAGGTCCTGAGTTCACTTGGGAACGAAAAGACTCGTTCAAAACCAAGTATCCACACTTGTTCACCCGACCGGTGACTTCATCTTAAGCTTTGAGGACAAAGCTAAAATAACGGGATGGTGCTGTAAAACCTCTAATTTTATCTCATTGACTTTGTTAACTGTTGTACTTACTATTTTTGGAATCTATACAATTCCACTTTAATATGACTTATTAATAATCATATACTTTTTTCATACTATCATTTCATATTTATTTGTACATTTATATGTACCTTTAGTCTTTATTGACTACGTTGGTAATTGACTGGCCACACCTTTAGTCCTTCTTGACTATGTTGGCAATTGACTGGCCACACCTTTAGTCCTTATTGACTACTTTGGCAATTGATTGGCCACATGATTGAGCAAGGACTCATCACCTCATTACACACTTTTAATACAATGTATCATTATTTACTTAATTTATTAAGTACTTGGATTTATATTTATATGTATATATTTACATATATTTCATACTATGAATAAACACCTACCACTTTAAAGCAATGTACATTATTTCACATTGCCATCTATTTACTTTATTCAAGTAAAATAATTATAATGATATACTCATTATATACTTTCACCAAGTTATCTAAAAGTTTAACCAAAACACCTAGAAACTTAACAAATGTACACACTATAATACATGGGCTATTATTATCTCCCAATACTTGCTAACACAATTCCATAAAAATGTATGTATATGCCGTGTATAAGCATGCATGCACGAACCTTAATCATTTCATTCTCTTTCTACACTAATTTTTTCTCTCTACACTAGGTGATTTCCAGCCGTCACCTATCTTATTTCCGTCCTTCCATTCTCTTTCTATTTCGTATCTCATCTTTCTATTGTCTGGTCACGTAATCTCTAGAAACAAAACTGATCACTTCGTTGGTTTTTTGTATTCTAGGGTTTATTGTTACTGACGATTTGGGGATTGGGGTTTGAATTTAGATTAGGGTTTTGTGATTGGTATCTAGGGTTTGGTGTCGGCTGTTTCAATTATTATCATTTGAAATCATCTGGTTTTTTTATAATCCTCTTGTGTAGGGATTATTCTGTGTCCTACATTACCCAAATCGTTTCCTAAATCTAGTTTTGGGATCGAGTGTGGCGTTTGGGTCTGGTTGTACTTATTATTAAAATCCTTTTTTTAGGGTTTTTTCTATACCAGTGGTATTGCTGCGTGTTGTGGTTGGGAAGTGGGTTACGTAGAGATGGAACAAGGCTTTCTGAATAAGAAAACCAGGGCAATGAATCAGAATACTGATTCGAAGAAGTCGGGGTCAGGGTTCAGTCAACTTGCCAGTAAAATTAAGAGTATTGATGGTAGAATATTGGGCAAAGATGGAAAACCGTTGATTACCCGTAGATGTGTCCGTTTTACGGATACAGTTGGTGACAAGGGAGATGATCGATTGGTGGTTACTAAGGATACATTTGAGGTTTCTAAACCTCAAAACGATGCATCATCATCGACTCTAGAGACTTTGGACGTTCATCAGTCGAGTAAGGGTATAGATGTTATGACAGAATTGATTGGTGTCAAGCCGACTAGTTCTAAGGAGGGGGCCCACGTGCATAAGGTTCACGTTAATAATGCGAGAATGGCTGCTGTTGTTTCTTTGCCAAAGGAAGCAATGATGGAAATAAGTGAACGATTCGTGGATACGTTGTATGGCTACTTTGTAGGTAAACGTTTGGCCTTTCCGTTAGTTGAAAATTATGTCAAGTATGCATGGGCTAAGTACGGATTGAAGCGCGTTAAGATGTATGATGGGTTTTTTCTTTTTCAATTCGAGTCTAGTTCAGGTATGGAAAAGGTTGTTAAGGGTGGTCCTTGGCATATTAAACAAGTCCCATTATTGCTGGATATTTGGAAACCGGACATGCTACTTAAGAAGGAGATGGTTTATGCGCTTCCTTTATGGGTGAAAATGATTAATGTTCCTATAGTAGCTTATTCGAAGGTGGGGCTTGAGTTGATTACTGCGAAGGTTGGTAAGCTTATGAGATTTGATGCTCATACTAGTAATTTATGTCTTCATTCGTGGGGGCGTAGTAGCTATGCAAGAGCGCTTGTGGAAGTATCAGCTGAATTTCCTCTTGTTCATTCGGTTGATGTGGAGATTCCACTTGTACATGGGGAAGGACACATAATGGCTACTGTGGATATTGTATACGAATGGCAGCCACCACGATGTGCATTCTGCAAAATCTTTGACCATGTGGGGGCTGAGTGTCCTAAGCATAAGGCGAAATCAGCTGTTAAGCTGATTAATAAACCTGTTAGAGATGCAAGTAGGAAGGGAAATGATACAAAGGCTGGCATTAAACGTCATATTAAAGGTATTCAACTTACGAAACCTAAAGCCAATTTTGTGTATCGTGCTATTGAGAAGAAGACTCAGGCTGTTGGTTCTAATGGTAAGTCCTCTAAGGTTGCAACTAACAAAACTTTTCCTTCGGATTCTAAGGCTAAGTCGAACAAAGATTTTGTCGACAAACTTAGGGAGGAAGATAAGGTACTTGATGTTAATACTGATTCTGGTCAGGATAGTTGTAATTCTAAGGAAGGTGTAAAGGATGAGAAATGTAAGCACCGTGATGGTGCTGTTTTGAGTTCTAAATCATCTGTGGTGCACACGGATTATGGGGGTACTAGTTCATTTGGTTACCCTAGTTCATCTAATGAGGTACTTAATCCCTCAGATTCAGATGAAGATGTTGATTTCCCACACGATGAGGGAATGTTGAAGCCTAGATTGAAGGAAGATATTCCCTATAATTATGATGGTTATGATGATCAAATTGCAGAATATCCGGGACAGTTTCAAGAATTTTGTGATCAATTTGATTTTAATCTTAAAAATCGTGGTAGGAAGTAGTTTTAATTTCTGTTTACATAGGATCGGCATGTCGATCTTATAGTATGAAAAGGAAAGTAGCATTTATATGCTTTTTGTTTGTGCCTATGTAACGGGCTGAGATGAGGGATTTCACCCTCATCCGTTGTACTTCAACGTTTTTTTGGAGTAATGCATTTTACCGGGGTATAAATTCCCTTTTACCCAAAAAAAAAAAAAAAAAAAAACCTTAATCATTTCAAAACCTACAAGTTACCATCCACTAATACACTATAACATACTATACCTTACACTTTTCTTACACACCTTACTTTCTCCATACTTCACCATACTTTCTTACACATCACCATACATGTTACTATACCATGTCATTACTTGTCCCCCTTGATTTGCAAACCTACGGCTAACACACAAATGCGAGGGAAAGTGTGCTTCTATTTTGAGCATGTGAGGGAAAGATCTTACAATATCTAGCAAGTATCACACATAATCTTTTCCAAGATACATAGTACCTCATTTAGATACACAAAGATCCTCTATTTCTTCCTATATTCGGATATACTTGGATTTAAGCCATCTATGACCATCTTTTCGGTGTCCTTTATGTGTCCTTTATGTGGTTTGGTGCAGGACTCCCATGACCATCTTTTCTTTGAATGTTCTTATTCTATGCAGGTTTGGTCTAAGGTTTGGACCTTGTGTGGTATGGATACTGTCCCCCCTCGTATTGATGATATATTAGCTCATGTTATTCCAATTTCGAATGGGAAATCATGTGTTAGCATTCTTGCTCGTCTTGTGTTGGCTGCTACTGCTTATTTTATTTGGATGGAACGTAATTCACGACTATTCAAGAAGAAGCAGATGTCTGTTGATCAGTTATTTCAGATTCTATGTGATACTATTCGATTGAAGTTGATTTCTTTCCGTTTCAAGAAATTATCTACCAGGTCAAGTTTGCTGCTTGACAAATGGAGGGTACCGAGCTCAAGAATTGTTCCATGATAGGTGTGTCGGGTGAGTGTTGTACTCTTTTTTCCTTGTCCAAGGTTTTTCCCACTGGGTTTTCTTTGGTAAGGTTTTTTAAGGAGGCAGACTCATTTGGATTCATCCTGCTCCTATCATGGTGGTGTTGGATGCTGAAGAGTGAGCGCGGTTTCATGTTCACATCTTGGTTTTTATCTAGTTTACCTTTGTTTTCTAGATTCGGTTAGGGCTTTTGATGTTTCATAGTCTTTGTTAACAAGCTGCATGTAGCTTGAGGTTAATGTGGTATCTCAGCCACATTCCTTTGTACTTAAACGATTTTTTGGTTAATATATTTACCGGGGTAACCCATTACCAAAAAAAAAGATATACTTGGATCTCCCAAAACATACAACATAAAACACTTGACATCAATCTCACATCTCTCTCTCAAACCCACGGTTACATATTTACTCCATAACCAAGATCCTTCAAGTTCACTTATTACTCCATTTATTAACCTAAATCTATGTCTTATGCATCTTGAGTACTAATCATCATCACTCCTACAACAAGTTTGATCTTCAAGGCAACAAGAAAACCCTAAAAACCCTAGTGAAGGCCACAACTAGAATTTGTTCCCAAGTGTTCACCATTGTTGAAACCAAGCTCAAGTCACTACTCTTTCACTTGTTCATTCCTAGATCTATCTAAACAAGTAAGTAACATGAAACCTATCTTTTCTATATATTCATTTTCATACACATGAACTTATATATAATTATCACTAGTAAAGCTTAAACCTAAGAACAAAACTAAGAAACCCTTGACTATATAGGGTCACGGCTAAAATGGGTTTATCATTAAGTGTGATGTAAAATCTTGTTAACCATAATGAACATAACCTCATGAACATGCTTAACTAGAAAAACCATGAAAACCTAAGCATGCATAAATACTAGAAGTGGGGTTTATCCTCATGGTTTAGTGTTATGGTTAACTTTGTAATGTTTAGACAAGCCTAGAATCACTAGATCTAAAGTTACTAACTAAAAATATAAATAGTTGCCTTAGATTATTAAGCTCACTAATTGCCTTATAGAAATTAAGCTATTAAGCCCACTAGAATAAGCTTACCTAAAATAAACTTTATTTTTATTAAATTATGTTTTTATAAAACTTTTGGTATTAAAATTATGATTTTATGAAGTCTTGGATTAAAATGGTAAATCTATAAAGTTTCGGATTAAAAATGATACACATAAAGTTTTCGGATTGATTTTGTAATTATTATAAGTATAGGGACTTAAATGGACATATTTTGAAACTCATTTTAACAAAAGATAAAACAAAAGGGCCTATATTGTAATTAGCCGAGAGTCTAGGGTGGTATTTTAATACCATTCGAGACTTGAAAATAGTTGGAGGACTCAATTGTAATTATTAATAAGTTAGGATTAATTGTGTAACTTAGTTAGAAACCTAGGGTCCCCTTTTGCCACTTACCGAAAGTAATAGGAACCCTAGGGGCCCTTTTTGCCAAGCCAGGTAAGTTATTCAAACCCTAAACCAACCCTAGGAGCTGTTTTGGCTTTTGCTGAAACTTAATTGAAGCCCTAGGGGGCGATTATGAAACTTAGGCTAACCTAAAAATAAGTCAGATACTATAAGGACCAAAATTGGCATTTTATGAAACTTTAACAAACCCTAGTTACACGTGTAACTAGGGAGGGACTAATGTTGTAATTACTTGAAACATTTACAAACCCTAGGGGTATATTGGTAAATAGCCGCAGGTAATTATACAAAATCCGGGGACTAAAATGTAATTTATACCAACTATAACAAACTCTAATTTACTATATATTTATACCCGACACTAAGAACATAAAACTTAAATAAACATAACACTCGTTATTTTTCCAAACTTATAATTTAATAATTATACTCAATACGAGAACGTGGAATTAAACTAAAATGTTATACCTTTTTAAACGTTATTTATATACACTATATAAATTAAACATGTTTAACTTATAAATAAATATATTAATTATATTTATTTCTTTTCACTTTAAATATATATAAAACTTCCTTTTATAAATATTAAAAGTACTTTATAAATGATACAAGTACGAGAATATTAATTAAACAAATTAATTAATTAAACAATATTATTTATTTTACACTTAAAATAAATACTTCTACAACTTGTACAACGATGAACTAAATTACAGATATCGTAATAAAATGTTTAAAACCAGTATAAGCATGCACAGACTTGTTCTGAAACTTTTATGCATTATGTTAGGCATTTACTGAGACCTTATAATTATTTAGGTCATTGACTATATCGTGAGCATCACATCGGATTATCTTGTGACTATTTGCTGTACTACTAAGGTGAGTTCATGGCCCCACTTTTGTATATTGACAAACTTTTAAATTCTTTTATGGGGAAGAAAACATGCAACATATTTTATTTTATGGACATAAACTGAACTACGAAACCTTGATTACATTTGCCTGTTGTAGATGAACCCGCATGACCCGTGCATCTGAAACTGTTAAATTATTGAATTGCCCGAATGTTATAAATAGATCTATTTAGGATTGACCATCCCCATCTGGGTGAGTAGCGCTCACTGTGCCTAGGCCAGGACAACAGATGTTTCACATGTCAGAACTTATTATTATTGGGTGCATTTAATGCGAATGGTCCTCATTTGTTGAGGACTTAACTGTCAAGTCTCAGTTTCAGGCAATATGGGAATGTAATTACTTTTAAGTGTTAATTCTTTGTGCATTACTACTTCACTGAATGTTTATTGTCCAAACTCATTTTATTAAAACTGTGAATTCACCAACTTTATGTTGACCCTCTAAGCATGTTTTCTTAGGAAACTGAAGCAGGTATTGACGTACATGGAATCAAGCATCATGATAGGCCGCATTTATAGAGCTCATCTGGGGTTTTATAAACTGGGGAATGATTCCAAACGCTGAATAATGTTTAAGACAATTTTAATAACATTTGCACTTTTATTCATGTAATAAATGTAATGATAATATTTTATCTGCTGCTCTATACACTATCTCTGTTGATCCAGCTACCTGACACCCAAATATTATTTCCGCTGCATTTGACTCAATTTGGTGGTGTCACACTTAGTATTCTTAAGTATAACACTAATTACGAGGGACCAACACCCCTAATAGACAACGATGTCAAAAAAATTAAGTCAACAAGAAGGATCGATAAACACGGTTTTATAACGGTTTTGAACATGAGACTTATTACCAAGACTTTTATACACCCCCTAACGGATGGGTCTTATTATTATAGGTTTACCTCCAATTTTATTCAACTTCGCCATGTAGATTTTGTTATGACTTTTGTCTTGCCTTGCCTTTTATTATCCTCCTCATCGGTGGTTTTATTATGGCCAAAGACGTATATCCTCACTGATTGTGTGATTTTTCTAGGTTGAAAGTTCGTTTCTCGATTCAATTCGAATTGATTTCTGGTTAAAAGTGCGACTCAATTGTTTTTGGTGAATAAAAAGAGAAGTTTGGTTATCTATTTCTAAGTAAAAGGTAAAAGCGAAGAGTAATAAAAATAAGCTAAAAACAATTAACTAAAAATAACGAAACAATATAAATAATAAAACGTAAATTAAAGAGAAACAATTAATAAAAAGAAAACTAAACGAAGAAATTAACTATCGACTCGAAAATAAAGTTTACTTAATGAAAAATGAGAGAATAAAACTAAGTGGGTACTTTAAAGTTAAACGAGGCAAAACCTAAAGCGGGTACTAAATAAAAGATAAAACTTGAACTTTACGAAAAAATATTAATTTTAAAATTAGACGAAAAAGTTCAACTAAAAATAGGTAACTTTCAGAAATAAAATCGGAACAACTTTCAGATTAAACTAAACAATTACGGAACAAAACTAATAAATAGACAAGCTAGTAGGCAGCTAGCTCAAGCTAGCAGCCTACTAGGTGAAAATGGCGCCAAAAAAAGGTAAAGCATGCAGGCATGCATGTTAATGTTGAAAACTATCGGCATTTAATAGTCATTTCTATCGGAATGTTTATAATAGTTAAAACTATCGGAATATTTATTTTTAATCTATCGGAATGTTGATTTATATGGAAACTATCGTAATGTTGTAAAAGAAGAAACCATCGTAATGTTGTAAAAGAAAAAGCTATCGTAATGTTGAACAAAAACTATCGGAATATCAAAAAAAAATTCTATCGGAATGTCTAAAAAATAAAAACTGTCAGAATAACTAAAGTGCCAAATTCTATCAGAATATGTAAGTCAAAATTTGGACAGCATTTCGTCACAATATGCCTTATACCAGATCGCAAAGTACGATGCCAGGGGCGATCGCAACCTACGATCGGAATAAGTGATCGGAAAAACTATCACAATAAGCTGTCACAATGTAGAAACCCTAATATTATGATGGAAAAATCACAATATTCTGATGGATGAGCATAAGCTAAAAAACCAATAAGCACTTCTAAAAAGGACACTTAATAAAAACTTAACCAACTCAATAAGCACAAATTTGAAAACTTTTAAAATACGAAATAAGCAAATTTTATGAATCAAACTTTAAAAAGACTAAACTTTTTTAGAAAACTAAAAATTAAATAAGCTAAACACAAAATTAAGCCAATAAGCATGTCAAGCTCAAAGCTCTATTCGTATTAAAACTTATAGATGCATAAAAGATAGACTTTTTAATCAATCAAACATCAAGATTAAACAAAATCAAAGATTATTTCGAATCAAACATAATTAACAAGATCAAGAAATGTAGAATGAGAATGATTGTAAAAAGCTTGAAATAAGATTTTTTTTTTGGGTAAAGGGACTCCAATCCCGGTAAAATATATTCCCAAAAAGCGTTGAAATAAGATGAAGATTAAATATTCAAAAGTACAAGATTAAAGATTAAAGATTAAGAAAACTTGAAAGAAAAGCTTAAGAACATGAAAACTAGAGAGAGAAAGTATTTTTAATCTACTCCTACTCCTAAACTAAAACTAACTAACTCCCTCCTAATGACACATTAGGAGGGTATTTATAGGAGGAGTAAAAGTATGGGTTATGCTTTCTTCTCTCTTTCTTCTTGTCTCGACTCGATTTAATTTCTTTGTCTTTCTCGACGTCGTCTCGGGATTTGTCGATATAATTTGAACTTGTCTTATAATTTCTTCAATAATTAGACTTGAGTTCTTCGACTTCATCAAATCTCCGTCTTTAGACTTTTTCTTCGATAAATCTTCAGAATAGGCCTTGGACTTCCGTTCTTTTTGCACTCTTGATCTTTTGACTTCGTCTTTTCTCGTTGTCTTCGATAAAAGCCCGTGAAAGCCCGTGTTTTCTTCCTTTTTCATCTTTTGGTCCTGAAACACAATAAAAACACAAACCACGCATAATTCCGACATTTACGACATAAAATACACGTTTTGGCTTGGTTATTTTTATAATTAAGTGGTAAAAGGATGGGTGTTTTCACACCTATCAAATCCCCTACACTTGACCATTGCAATGCCCTCATGCAATGCATTAATTACAAAGCACGTTTTACATTTTTCATCATAATTAACCCACGCCTTTATTAAATACTAAACTTTAAGGAAACTAAAAAGATAGAAATATGTACAAAATAAGTAAAGAAATCAAAGACTTACATTGGGGTTTTGGCTGTCATGAATGTTTATCATCCTCAAGTTTCACGTTTCCCAAACCAAGCTTAAAAACGAGATCATTGTTATTATAAGTTAGCAAACTAACACGAACTCATGTGGCCCAATTATTCACTTAGACTCCCTTATTCCTAGGTGTATCTCTTATATTTTAATTTTGTCTTGAATGATCACGAAGATGCATTGTTTGACTTATTTCGATAGTTTATTTAGGCCGAAAATAAAGTGGGACGATTTAATCAATAGTTAGCTAAAGGATAAAAACTTTTAAAACTGCTTCTCGGGACCTCAAAAAGTTCATATCTTGGCATAACTCGCTTCACGATTTGAGACCTTTCTCTGACCGATACTTGGCAGCGACTTCATACTTCGAATCTTTGAGAGACGTTCTTGAATTTATGGTCTTCTCTTCATAATAGGAATTTCTTCACTTGAAGTTTTTGAGAGTTTCTTCAAATTTGGACCACGACTTCAACATTTTTCTCCAATCTTTATTTTGGACTTTGATATACAACGATCTGCCTCCTTTTAGGACTTGGATCTATTTATCCTCATACCTTGTTAGGGCCTTTTTGGATAGATTTCTCCATGATCTTTAGGGGAGTATTTGCTTTTCGTCGTGTGTCTTGATCCTTAATATTGATTTTTGATAAATGATTCTTCACATCACTTGGGATCTTTAGCAACAAAATGTAGCCCTCATGCCTTGTTAGGGCCTTTTCGGACTCGCCAATCTTCATATCCCGCTTCAATAAGTTATGCCTTGGCTATGAACTTTAATTAATACCGAGCAACTTTTAAACGATCTTGGGCTAAAAGCTAAGTAACTTTTCAAATCGTACAACCTTATTTATTGCAAATATATTTATTAACAAGCGATGGGAGAAAAAGCTTATAATCAACTCACATAAATTCATGAAAGAATACCAAACTTATCATTGACTCTATCATCTTTCGTTCTCCACAATTTAAAATCTCAAGGAATGAGACTCGTGGATGCTTAGCCAATTAAATCAAAGTTTTAGGTTTTCAAGTCATCTATAGGATCTTGCAAATTCTTAGATTTTTTCAAGTTTAGAATTTGCATTTTATAGTTCCCTTGATAAACGACTTTCTAGGATCAATTATAGGAACTTGCGAAAAGTTCTTGTTCTTAACCCGTAAGAGTTAAGACTTTCGCGTTTTAAAGTTCCTTATATAAAAGCCTAGCAAAACTTGACTTAAACACGATAAGGATACTAGCTAGAGTAAACTTGGATAAGTAAAATCGGGTTGAGTCAAAAGATTCATGACTTTGAAAAATTTAAAACCACTTTATTAAACTTTTATTCCAGCAAAGAAAGTAAATAACGATACAAAGGTAAAAACAACTAGGCCAAAATAGATCAAAAATTTTAAAAAATGTCGAAAAATCGATTTTCCGGTTAAAATGAGGACAAATACAAGGAAAAGCCCACTTAACTTCGATAGAAGTCCCCCTACACTTAATATAAACATTGTCCTCAATGTTTAAGCATGTGGAAGTAAACTCCCCTACACTTAGGACATTGTGCACGTTGTTTAAATCTTCCTAAGGAAGAGACAACTAAAGTGTTTCCTATTTCAATCATAAATGATAAAATAATGCATCAAAAGAGTTTAGGATAGAACCGGGAAGATGGGTACACGGAATCACGGGTCATCAAAATTCATCAAGAATGGATCTTTGAAAGCTCGAATCCCTGCACATGATAAGAAAGAAAACAACAAACACATACGAGGGTCTCCCCCTACAATTATTATAAAAACGGAATAAAAGGATAGATACTCGGGTTGCCTCCCGAGAAGCGCTTGTTTTTGTTAACCGAGTCGTGAGCCTGACTCGTCCCCGAATTAAATGGTCCATGGGGAAGCCTCGAATGTAATACCGGGATCAAAGACCTTGTCCTCGTTCCCGGAGGACATCAATAAGGGAGAGGCCGGACGATAAGTCTTGAACGGCAGAAAAGTCCTCTCAACATACCAAAAGTATGTGAAATCATGATCCACGGGAGGTGGGGTGGGTAAAGGAAGTACATTGTCATCCCCCAAAGACAATGGATTCTCACCAAGCGGCAAATCCGTAAAGTTATCATTCATAGAATAGTCAATGTCACCTCCCGGGTCAAAGCACTCATCCTCGGTATTGGTTTCGATAGGCTGGGATGAAAGGTGCTCGGGAGGGGGACTTGGGACAATATCTTCATGCAGCAAATTATCAAAAAGAATACCCCCTCCATGTCATCATCATCAATACCCGGAGGTATTAAGAGAATGTCGATTTCTTCCATAAATGGGTCATTATTCTCAACGGGTGTAACAGACGGAGGTTAAGACTCAGAAATAGGAGCAGAATTCAATGCTTCAATTTTAGCAATAAGAAGATGAGATTTCAGTAATTTGTCGCAAAGAATAACGTCTTCCACCTCATCTACAAGACCAAGCTCAGTGGTGTACTTCTCGTAAGTCGGAGAGAATAAATCAACACCGCCCTTATCTCCCGGAGGAGATTGAGAAATTTTAAAGGTGAAATTATCATAGCATGGAGAAAAATCATCATTAAGACCGACCTCTTCCGTAAGCTCAGCAAAAGTCGGTACATCACAAACTTCCTCAAATAAGTTGTCGAGACCAAATTCACTAATCTCACTCGATGTATCACAATCCTTAGACGCATTTGGGATATCGAGAGAAGGAGGAACAATGGCACTAGGACATTGAGCAACAAGATCATTCCAAGAAATAGTATTCTCATCGTCATCATCATCATAATAGTATTGATACACAGGAGGAGGAGTATAAGTCTCGATATTCGATATTTGCTCTTGTCGTTGATCCTCTTGACATTTTTCGATGATCTTGTTGAAAGCTTCTTGAAGTTGTTGACCTTGCTTAACAAGAGTGGCCCATTGTTCGTGGGGGCTCAAATGTTCGAAGGAAGGTTGATGATTGACGGTGTGACGTGGGGGCTCAAATTTTGAAAACCGGAATTATAGCACGGATGTGGCTCATAACTCATCGATTGAGAAGAATTAGAACACAGATGTGGGTCATAATAATTCATCGGTTGACAATAAGAAGTATCGTGAGGGCCCCCACAATTATTGCAACACGGGTATTGAGAAAAACCCGGTGCATTTGGAAGATAGCTATGACCATTGTCATAATTGTAACTCGGTTCTTGCTCGTCAAGAGACGGGTATCGAATAGGACAAAAAATATGCCAATGGGAATCGCTTCCACAATATATGCAAGAGGGGGGAGTAGGTGCATTAGAAGCAAAGGATGAATTAGTCGAATTGCACGATGGACAAAATCCAAAATGTGAAAATTGTGAATCGGAAACGGTTGGAAGATCTTTTCTGCATTGCTCGCAATAACACCATTCACATGATTCGAAACCATATAATCGTCTCCTACACCTTACGCAATACGAATCCATGAAGAATTAAAAATAAGAGGGGTAGAGAAAAGAATGAAACATAATAGAGGAGAAAGAGGAATATTTTTGGTGCAAAACTTCTTGGAAAAAGAAATGCTATTTATGATTTTTTTTTATTTTTTATAAATGTTTTTGGATTTTTGAATTTTTTTTTATGGTTTTTCGAAAAATGTGCAAGAAAAATAACGTTCCCGAGGGAACGGATCCCAAAATCCAACGCGTCTCTCACAAAAACCGTTAATCTTCACGAAAAGAGCCGGCAGCGGCGCCATTTGATTGTGTGATTTTGCTAGGTTAAAAGTTCGTTTCTCGATTCAATTCGAATTGATTTCCGGTTAAAAGTGCGACTCGATTGTTTTTGGTGAATAAAAAGAGAAGTTTGGTTATCTATTTCTAAGTAAAAGGTAAAAGCAAATAGTAATAAAAATAAGCTAAAAACAATTAACTAAAAATAACGAAACAATATAAATAATAAAACCTAAATTAAAGCGAAACAATTAATTAAAATAAAACTAAACGAAGAAATTAACTATCGACTCGAAAATAAAGTTTACATAATGAAAAAGGAGAGAATAAAACTAAGTGGGTACTTTAATGTTAAACGAGGCAAAACCTAAAGCGGGTACCAAATAAAAGATAAAACTTAAACTTTACGAAAAAAATATTAATTTTAAAATTAGACAAAAAAGTTCAACTAAAAATACGTAACTTTCAGAAATAAAATTGGAACAACTTTCAGATTAAACTAAACATTTACGGAACAAAACTAATAAATAAACAAGATAGCAGGCAGCTAGCTCAAGCTAGCAGCCTACTAGGTGAAAATGGCGCCAAAAAAGGGTAAAGCATGCAGGCATGCATGTTAATGTTGAAAACTATCAGAATTTAATAGTCATTTCTATCGGAATGTTTATAATAGTTAAAATTATCGGAATATTTATTTTCAATCTATCGGAATGTTGATTTAGATGGAAACTGTCGTAATGTTGTAAAAGAAGAAACTAGCGTAATGTTGTAAAAGAAAAAGCTATCGTAATGTTGAACAAAAACTGTCGGCATATCAAACAAAAATTCTATCGGAATATCTAAAAAATAAAAACTGTCGGAATAACGAAAGTGCCAAATTCTATCGGAATATGTAAGTCAAATTTTGGGCAGCATTTCGTCACAATATGCCTTATACCCGATCGCAAAGTACGATGCCAGGGGCGATCGCAACCTACGATCGGAATAAGTGATCGGAAAAATTATCACAATAAGCTGTCACAATGTAGAAACCCTAATATTATGATGGAAAAATCACAATATTCGGATGGATGAGCATAAGCTAAAAAACCAATAAGCACTTCTAAAAGGGACACTTAACAAAAACTTAACCAACTCAATAAACACATATTTGAAAACTTTTAAAATATGAAATAAGCAAATTTTATGAATCAAACTTTAAAAATACTAAACTTTTTAAGAAAACTAAAAAGTAAATAAGCTAAACACAAACCAACTGGCTTAGCTCAGTTGGCCACCAAAGTTCCACTAAGTGGTTTCATTGGGGAAGGATTCCTGGAGGTCTTGGGTTCAAGACCTGCCAAGGGCCTTTCAGACGAAGCGGATAAGGAGTCTAACATAACTAGGTGTTGAGATGACATTTATACATGATCTCATCGTTCTTTTCGGGCTTTAAATACATTAAAAATGTCATAAAATACCATATATATGCTTGTGTTTGTTTACTTGTGTATTTTAGGTATGGATATCGTAAGAAAGACAAAAGATCACAAGAAACAAGGAAAAACGGACACGAGAAACGAAGCCGTACAAAGAATCGGGCCCTAGTTCATGAATTATCCAACATTTACCCTTGAAGACTTGAAGAAATACAAGATTGATCCTCAAACAATGAAGAAATGACACTTAAAACCCTTGTGAAATCATAATTACAAGTTTGGTCCCTTAAGTTTGTCAAAATTGCAAAAGGGTCCTTCAACTTTAAAGAAATGGCAAGATTAGTCCATCATCAAATCTAATTTGTCAATTATAGTCCCTCATGAAGGCAAACATCTATTGAAGACCTTTGAAGATCAAGAAAGTCCAAATTCAGTCCCTCAATTATGGAAAAATGGCAAAAATAACCCTTTAAACCTTTTCACCAAAGTTTTGTGGCAAAAGTATAAACTTGGATAGTTTATTAACAAAGGGAACACGTTTTGTGGGCTGAAATTCTTATTATACATACTTTGCCAAAGAACAAGGACCAAAGCTGCCATTCCCAAAGTTTGAATACACAAACACGCGTCAAACAAACACAATCACCCATTTTCGGATCAAAACTTACTACTGTAGCACATGATGAACCTAGTAACTCCACTCACTTAACCAAAGGGTAAAATGAAATTACCATGTGTGATTCACACATGCAGAAACCCATCCCAACAATAAAATCCCTCTTCTCCATTCACCAAAGGACCCCACACCCAAACCGTTTCACCCATCACATGACAACTTATTCCCCAAGGATTGCCACGTGTCAAGATCAACGGCAAAGACTCTTAGCTTAACTCCAAAGCTAAAATAAACGTCCATGATGCATTTGGACAGCTCATTCCATCAAATGATCTAGAAGACTTCAAGGGCACTTTTGGGAATTCAGTTCTAGGGTTTTTGAATAGTGTTAGGCTAGCATTTGCCTATAAAAGGAGACCTCAACCTGTGAGAGTCCCTTTGTTCCAGATTTTAGCTAATTTCATTGTTGTCCCATAAATTTGTGATGATTAAGCAATGAAGAAAGAAAGAAAATAGATGAAGAAGAGATGAATTCCTAGAGAGAGAAAGTAGTGAGAGAAAGTAGAGAGGAGATGATTAACTTGGTGAGATTAGATTAAGAAAAGAAGTTACAAATGACCATCCACCCTCCTAACATGCTAGGAGGGTAGTATATATAGTCCACCCACATGCGGGCTTTAATGGACTATATATTGGGCCGGGCTTGTCTTTTGGACTTTAATTAGTTTAAATCCAAGCCCGTGAACCACGACTAAATAACTACTTGTTACAACGTTCTAATAAATATTACAATAGAAACCTATGACCGAACATTCTTGTTTGACTCAATATTTTGAGGCTAACAATCTCCCCCAATGTGAGGTCATTCCTCTTTGATATTTGGATTCCAATGGAGATTTATGAATTTCGTCATAAATGAGTCTTGAACGTGTAACAGTAGTTTTGTTCCTTCATGCTGTGATCTTTGAGCCTTTGTCGTTGTCTTTTGACTTTGTCTTTTAGTCTTGAGATCTTCAAATCATCCTTGACTTGTCTTTGCCATCTTGTGATCTTGTGTCTTTATCCACATGCTCACACTATCGATTGTTGGATAAGTCTTTGGGCATGAATATGTGGTTGTGAATCTTTGACTTTGCTGAGTACACCGTGACGCCACCTTCTCGAGACAAAACATAGACACGGACTGAATGGCTTTGACATTCGTCCTAAATCGGTAGCGTTTTACCTCCGGTCGGTGAAGACCGTTATACGATATTAAATATCGTACCTGTGATCAGGTAGATTCAATTAAGAATCTCCTTGACAGGGTTTCGTGGCTGTACTAGCCGTTCTCTTTACTCGACCGTCTCAAAGCAAGACTGCGAACATAAAGAGTGAATCAATTGGATAAATATCCGCTTGATTAAAGTCGTCAATTCAAATTCCTGGAACAAGTTTGATTCATTAAGAATCTTACCATTGTTGCTTTCCAGTTGACACAAGTTTGATTCATAAGAATCTCACAAGTCACCTACCGTAGCGCTGTTTGATGTTGACGCTAGAAGGATTTCCATTCGTCACTGTGAATATTAATAAATATCACTCTGAATGTTCTGGCAAGACCATAAAGATATTACGTAGAAACCTGAAACGAGTTTGAATCAATTCAGAATCAAACCACTGTTGCTTTTCAGTTGTACATATGTTCAATTCATAAAGAATCTTACATATGACCTACCGCAGTGCTGTTTGATGTTAACACTGGAAGGATTTCCACTCATCATTGTGAGTACTAAATAGTATCACTCTGAGTGTTCTAGCAATATCGCAAGGATATAGCGTAGGACTCTCTTGATCTTCATCCATGTGTCCTAACGAGATTTGATTGATCTCTTGGCTCTAGACTCGATTTGTGCACTTTTAGTGGTCGGAGGCTGGAGCAGATGCCACCTATTCAATATCAACTATCTCGGAGTGAGAAAGTCAATAGAAGTCGTGTTGATCTCCGTGACAATAAAACAAACTTCTTTTGAGAGAAGTCTGAGTAGCTAGGAAAGGGTTGTGCTTCACATCACTGGGTCCATGATGAGTTTGTCTTCATGATGGGTTGACCCGGTTTCTGCCTAAGTTGTATGGAGGGCTTCTTTCTTTACACCCTTTATCCTTACATTTCTTTTTCATTCTTCAACCCCTTCAATGCTTACCAAGACATCATTAATAGCACCTTGTTGTGATTGTTCCAGTGCTATCATCAGTACTTAGTCGGCATTCAGCTACGTTCACATTCTACTCCATCTTTCCTAAGGACTTCTAATAATCTATTGGATTGTCCCTGGGAAGATCCCTCCGGTTCTGGTTGGATCATAGGACTTAAACCTAACCACCCTTTTGACACCAATAACGTCGTGAATTAAAGATGTTGTGGGTATTTGATCGTAACCATGAAAACCACTTTAAATTCTAACAAAGTGTTTGAAAAACATTTAACACCTTGCTAGTTTTGTCGTTTCAGAAATGCTCCCCCTTCACATGTGCATCGATAATCGAAAGTGTTTCGCACATGTGGGTAAGAGTTAAAGTGCTTGAGTCTTATAGATCACATTTTAATCACATTTTCTCCCCCTATCTCTAATATATAAAATCTTTTGATATTAGAGATACCAAATTTGATTAAAATATATTTTGAAAAATAGTCTTGAAAATCTTCGGGAGAAAGATGTGTTAATCTTTTGCATGAAGTTGAATTGCTCCCCCTCAAAAATTGATCCAATGGAATTGTCATTACGAGGATTTGATCCACATTAAACTTTTGAGGATAGGAGTTGTTGAACACACAATTTTTGAAAGATTTTGAATATCATTGAGAAATTCTTGAAAAAATTGTGTTCAACGCTTTTTGAAAAATCAATTCTTTTTGACGAAAAGGTTTTTCTAAAGCATAAACTTGAGTTCATAGACTTTGAATGTCTTGACGAATCCACTCAAGTGTAAGAAGATTTCTCTTCTTTTGCTGAGGGTAAGGGTACTAAATCGTACACTCCCCCGTGAATATCGATCCGGGTTGCAATCTGAAAGTGATTACAAGCCATTGTGTTGAGCTCAAAACGTTGAATGTTTTGTGACAAGCTCAACCCGTGATAGATTGCTCTACCCGTTGTTGGAAATATTGTCCAAAATAGACAATTTCCTTTTGAAAAGATAGAAATGACATGTTTTGAAAAATATTTACAACTTTCATTCGAGCTTTATGTACACACCCGTGTCGTTATTGAGCGATATTTCTAGGTACGTCCATATTATCGATACTGAAAGACATGTCGAGAAGAATATTTTTCGATTATCAAAGATTTTTTACTTTTGTATTTTGCTTTTTGATTAATATTTACAGGTAGATATTTGATAGATGAATCAAGCAGGCTTCTTTGCCAGAACCTCCAGTTCTGCTGGAGTCAAACATCTCATACCAATTTGCCTAACTAGATACGCAAACCTCTCTTTCGAAAGAGCTTTTGTAAACAAGTCAGCTAATTGGTAATCCGTTCCAACAAAGTATAGTTCAACAATACCTCTTTCAACTTGTTCCTTAATGAAGTGATATCGGACATCAATGTGCTTCGTGCGGGAATGCTGTACCGGATTGCAGGAGATGGCTATGGCAGACTTTGAGTCACAGTACATAGGTACTTTATCAAAGTGGAAGCCATAATCCGTGAGTTGTGTTCTCATCCAAAGAACTTGAGCACAACACGCAGATAGAGACACATATTCCGCTTCGGCTGATGAAAGTGACGTGCAATCCTGCTTCTTGGAAGACCATCCCACAAGCTTGTCTTGACCTAGAAATTGTGCACCACCAGAAGTACTTTTACGTGTATCAAGACACCCTGCATGATCAGAATCTGAATAGGCCGTTAGAAAGAAACCGGTTTCCCTCGGATACCAGAGTCCCATGTGAATGGTATTCTTAAGGTACCGAAGTTCCGTTTAACCTCCTTGAGGTGCTTTTCAGTGGGTCATGCTTGATATCGTGCACAATAACATGTAGCATGATGAATATCAGGTCTGCTTGCTGTCAAGTACATGAGGGACCCGATCATGGAACGATATCTCGTTTGATCTATGGGTAATCCCTCCAAATCAGCATCTAGGGATGTGGTTGATAACGGTGTCCCAACGGGGTCACATGATGTCATACCATGCTTTGTGATTATCTCTTGACAATACTTAGCTTGGTTAATAAAGATACCACTTGGGGATTGGTGAACTTGAATTCCTAGAAAGAATTTTAGTTCGCCCATCATAGACATTTCAAATCTGTTGTGCATTACTTTTTCAAACCATTTTGAAAGTTTTGGGTTTGTAGACCCGAAAATAATGTCATCAACATAAATTTGCACAAGAAGAATGTCATCCCCATATTTATAAGTGAACAAAGTTAGATCAATGGAACCTTTTGAGAAACCTTTGGAGACCAGAAATTTTGAGAGCTCGTCGTACCACGCCCTTGGAGCTTGCTTGAGTCCATATAGTGCTTTGTGGAGACGATACACCTTGTCAGGGTAATGAGGATTGACGAATCCTTCCGGCTGCGTGACATAGACTTCTTCCTTCAAAGGACCGTTAAGAAACGCCGTCTTTACGTCCATTTGATAGACAATGAATCCCTTATGTGCAGCATAAGCAAGAAAAATCCTGACTGCTTCCATTCGAGCAACTGGTGCAAATGATTCTTCAAAATCAATACCCTCTTTCTGTCCATACCCTTTAGCCACTAGCCTAGATTTATTCTTGATGATCGTGTTTTCTTCATCCATCTTGTTTTTCCAGGTCCATCGAAGATTTAATGGTGTTACATCGTATGGTCTGTCAACCAGTTCCCAGACTTTAAGTCTTTCAAACTGTTGAAGTTCATCCGTCATCGATTCAATCCAAGCATGATCAGGCATGGCTTCTTTGATGTTTTTCGGTTCAACAGTACTCACGGCTAGTGCGAACATACAAACATCGCCATCGGTTTCAAGCTGTCGTCTTGTACGAACGGGCTGTGAAGGGTTTCCAATGACATGAACCAAAGGATGATCTCGGGTCCAATGATGTGTTGAAGGATGTCGTTGATAGAAAGTATGCATATTTGACGGATCAACATGGCGAGTAGAAGACTCTCCAGTTTCGTGTACCGGTGTACCGAATGGGTTGATGAATTCGTCTTCGTCAGATAATGCATTGTCTGCTTGATTTTTGTTCTCTGGAGCAATGACAGTAGTTGTGGATGTTGTAGGATCGATTGTTGAAGTAATATTCTGAGGAGGTAAATCTGCAGCAACCCGTGTTGAAGTAGATGAAGTTGTATCCGGTTGTTGACGATGATCGGTATCATCATTCTTATCATGAGTGACAGCGGAAGACTTCGATACAACTTGTTTCTCCCCCGTGAAATATTCATCATACATTGGTCCATATAACATTTCCAACTCTTCAATTGTCGTGTCGACTGTCATATCAGCTCTAGGAACATTTTCTGGAACCAACGTTGAACTTGACGGTTCATTGCTGTGGTCTTGAGCTTCGAGTTCCGTGCGGTTGTGAACGGAAGTCGTTTGTCGTTGTGGATCGGGACTTAAACTGTTTTGTTCAAGTGCCATTTCTTGAGATTCATCAAATCGGATGTGAATTGTCTCGACAATAAATTTTGTTCTTTTGTTGAACACTCTATATCCCTTAGACTGAGTTGCATATCCCACAAGAATACATGCATCACCTTTTTCTTTCATCTTATCCAAATTTTCACCATCTCGTATAATGTAACAAGTACATCCAAAAACATGAAGGTGTTTGAGTGAAGGTTTTCGATCATGAATTATGTGATATGGAGTCTTTTTGTGTCTTGGGATAATTAAGGAGCGGTTTTGGGTGTAGCATGCGGTTGACACGGCTTCGGCCCAAAAGTACAGTGGAAGTTTTGAAGCGGATAGTAATGTTCGAGCAGCCTCAACCAAAGTACGGTTTCGTCTTTCAACAACGCTGATTTGTTCGGGTGTTCGAGCAATAGATGTTTCATGTTCAATCCCTTCGGCTTCAAAATACTTCCTCAGATTAGAATTCAAAAATTCTGTACCTCTGTCAGTACGAACCACTTTAACTTGAGCTTGAAGACCACGTTGTATCAATTTTAGGAAGCTGATGAGAACGTCGGGTGTTTCATCCTTGGACCTCAAGAAGTGAGTCCATGTGTACCTTGAGTAATCATCGACAATTACCAGAATATATTTCTTTCCATTGATACTCTGAACACGCATAGGACCACACAGATCCATGTGAAGAAGATCTAACCGTCCTTTAGAGCTTGGTGTGGTCTTTGTTTTGAAGCTACTTCGTTTAGCTTTACAAAGTTCACAAGAAGAACAAAGATGATCTTTGATGAATTTCAAGCTTGGAAGGCCTCTCACAATATCTTTCTTGGAAAGCAAGTTAATGGTATCAAAGTTGAGATGAGAGAGACGTTGATGCCATAACCATGCCTGAGTCGTTGAAGCTTTAGCCATGAAGCAAATTGGAGTTGATGAAGTTGTGTCTTGAAGTGAAATTGTGTAAAGATCAGTACCCCGTGTACCGGTAAGTAAGTCATTCCCATCATAATCACGAACAAAACATGTCTTCTTTCTGAAAGCAACTTCCAAATCCGCATCACAGAATTGACCAACCGAGAAAAGATTGTGATTGAGCCCTTCGACGTAGTATATCCTTTTAATCGTGATATTCCCCTGAACCAAATCTCCATATCCTAGGATCGGTGCAAATTGATCATTTCCGAATCGGACCGTACCTAGGAACTTCTCCACGAAGTTAATTAGAAGCTTGAGATTCCCCGTCATGTGCTTCGTGCATCCGGAGTCCATTATGAAGAGAATTATTTGTATCACCTGCAGAAGAGTTAGAACACGATGGAGCATTTGCTAAATTGGATACCACAGTAGTTGTGATAGTAGAATCATTAGTGTCCTTATCAACATTTAAAGGCAAACTAACACTCGTTTTCACATTTTCTGTCCTAACTTTAGGCATCCATTTATATCCGGGAGGACATTGATTAGCAAACCACCATTTCCAAGACTTACTGGCAGACTCATATAATTCCTTAATTTTGCTTCTAGGATTCTTAGTGGTGGAGTCTGATGCATTACTTTTCTTAGTGGGGGTTGCACCAGAATGGTTCACTTTGCGTTTGGGTTTACTAGCTCTAATAGGCATTGCAACTTGCTTCTTAGTTCTAGTATCTACGCCTTTGACTTTATTTATAGCACACATAGAATGATTAGCATTAGCACACTTGCCACATTTGACACAAACAAATTTCACATTCATAGCATTCAAAGTTGAATCATTCAAATCGTCATGACACGCGATTACAGACGTTTTATTCTTAGAAACATTGAAAATCCTAGGGTGTTCTTCTACTTGCTTCATCTTCCCTTGATTCTTGTGTTTCCAGACCTTATCATTCTCTTGAGTGCTCTTAAGCTGAGGCCGGCTAACACTAGTAGTGGAGACTATTCCTGTAGTAGAAGACACACGAATATTAGTGTTTCTAGAAGTCTGAGGCGAGTGAGTATCTTTGTTTGTGGGCTTCGTGGACATTCTATACATCCCTGGTTTAATCACATTATTGTTCTTAACGCTTGGTGCTATAGGATTCCTTATGGGTTGAGCTTGTGGTAACCTTTCCTTTCCATCCATCTTGGGGGCAAACACAGGTTTTGCAAACGAGGAATTAGATAAAGCAGATGGTTTTCCCAAGATAGAGGATCTATTCTCTTTAGAGGCATTGGGTTGTCTAACAACATTTTTCTTAATGCTAGGTTCCACAATTTTCCCACCCATTTTAGCAATGAGTTTCTGCAACTCAGCTATCGCTCTGTCCCTGTCTTGTAATTGAGCTTTCAACCCTTTAATTTCCAAATTCTGTTCATTCATTTCTCGAAATGTTTGGGAAAGTTTTTCTTGCATTTTATTATCATGTGGAAAACGACCAACGTCTTTTTGCAAAGCAAGTTCAAGTGAATGACAATGTTTTTGAAGGAAATCAGTTTTGTGTTGAAGTAACTCAAAAGCCTTTTTGTCAACATTTTCTTTACATTTCGAAAGCTCAATTTCAAGACGTTCACATTCTTTGATCTTATCAAGATATTGGCATGCAACTTCAGAATATTCATCAATATCAGCACAAGATGTAAAATAAGCACACATAACATCTTTAGAAACGCATTCTTGCAAGAGTAAATCATATTCATCTGAGAAATCAGACTTCTCCATTTGAAGATCATCAATGTGTTTCTCAATAGATTCAACATATTTTAAATCATCAAACATTTCAGTCCGAATGAACTCCTCAAGTTGAAGAACAGTTTCTTTAATCAACGCCGTGTTTGGAATTAAGAGTTCTTTGACAAGCAAGGTAATATCTTGAGGAATCGGACGTGTCCACTCAGCATTTTCACGTTTTGCCCAGTCTCTTTCAACAATAGATTTAACATTATCTATGTGGTGTTTAAGAATACCTAATGTTTTCCTACTCTTGCTTTTAGATTCATCTAGAGGGAGGTAGTTGATGTATTTGTAAACATTAGATTTCTTAGGGGCAAATGCTTTCTTCCATTGAATTCTCTTTTGTTTGCATTGTAAGAACACTTCCTCACGAGTTTTCTGAGTTTGTTTGTTGAACAGGCCATAAAGACTATTCTCATAAGCATAATTATAAGGTTTCACAAACTCCTTATTAACAAGTGGTTGACTATCAGCATCCCAAAGGGCAGTCTCTTCACTATCGGCACTAACAGGCATGTAATCAAGATCTGTCCTTTCAGTCTCATCAAGATAGAGACACGGGTTCGCAGCTTGAGCTTTGGCAAGGTGCTCAGGACTTGCAAAGCTAGCTTGACCCTTAAACATCGATGGAGGTGCTAGCATTCTTACGGATTGAATAGAATCATGCGTTTTATAAACAACGTTCTTCAAAAAGTCGACTTGTGCTTCTAGTTTCGTAACTTTTTCGGTTTCTTTATCATGTCTACTTTTGAAGTCTTGTTTTAACGCATCTACCTCTTGTTTCTTATCCTCTAGAATTTTAGCAGAATCAGTAGTGGTCATAGAGAGCTTTTGTTCAAGTTCATTAACTTTGGTATTGGCAAGGTACGTTTTTTGACGTTCAGCCATTAAGAAAACATTATATTGACGCTTCTCTTTAGCTAATAACTCAAGAGTTGTATTATATTTGTTTTCAAAATCGTCCTTTTGACTTTTTAACGTACTTCCCTTGTACCCATCAAGCTCTTTGGTTTTCTGAAGGAGCTCATCTCTATAGGTTTCAGTCATCTCAGTAGATTTGATAAGAGCAGCTTTGCATTCTTCAAAGCTTTGAGTGAGCGTAGCGTTTGCCTTCTTTAATTGCTTTTGACTCTTTTTATTTTCAGTGACATCTTTTTGTAAAGTAGCAATTAAATTAGCAAGCGCAATACGTTCCTCTTCATCATATTCATTTGCATGTTGATCATCCTCAGACTCATTATTGCAACTGTCTGATGAATCGGGTGTGGTATTGCTATCAACCGTTTCCATCATACACGTGTCATTAATGGCATTGGGTAGATCACTATGCTCAGGAATATCACCAAACACATTATATTCATCAGTAGTGTGTACCTTATCGATTGGCTCAGTGTCAAAGATAGGGCCATTGTCATCTTCAGTGACTTTGAGAACTTCTTCAACCTTTGCCATGTACGAGTAATGTGCATCAAGCTCTTGATCAGAATCTTCATCATCAGTATCATCAAGCATGGCTCCTTCCTCAGCTGACAATTTAACCCCTGCTTCCATCTTTTTGCATAGCAACATCTTTTCCTTGTGATAGCTGGAGTCTCTAACCCTTTTCGGCTTCCTGCATTCCTTTGCCATATGCCCATAACCTTGGCAATTAAAACATTGAATCCCACTCTGCTGAACCACTTGACTTCCAACCGTTTCCCTATTCCCAGTAGCAGCAGCAATCCTCTGAGCATCATACTTGGCAGTCTGTCGATCATATCTTGCAGAACCCTCAACATGCGTTGGATTATGTCGATCATACCTAGAAGGACTTTCACCACGTCGACGTGTGTCATACCTTGGAGGACTCTCAACATATCGGTTCTTTGTGTTGGATGATGTGCGAAGATTGTTGTTGGTGGGTTTGTAGATTTTCTTGTAAGTCTTCATTATGTAAGCAATTTGTTGTTTCATCTCTCGGTTCTTTTGAGCTTGGTCTTCATCACTATCTTCTTCAGATGAGGACTCAGATGGTGGAGATGGCGCCCTTGGCGCTTTACCTCGAGATTTTGTGGAAGATGAAGACTTAGATGATGTAGAATATCGTGGTGAGGATGATGTATTGGAGTATGGCTTAGGAGCACGAGAGTGAGGATCTTGAACATGTTGAGTGGTAGTCAGTAAAGCAAGTGGATTAGCCGTCTTGGCAACACGTTCAGTTCGAATCTCATTTGCTTCATTCTGAAATTGCTTCAAGATGTCAAAAAGTCGATGATATGAGACCTCGTCTAACTTTTCTTGTTGTTTCACCAAAGTGACGAATCGTGTCCACTCGGGTTGAAGTTGTTGAAGAAATTGGACATTGACTTGCATGGTGGAGACTTGCAGGTTATTTCTTGTCATGTCATTCATCATCTTATAAAACCTTGAGTAGTAAGAGTCAGTTGATTCTCCATCCCTTGAAGTAAACTTGCCAAAATTCCAAAACAAGTTTGTTTTGACATCTTGTTTGTTGAGTGATTCTCCTTGTTGCAAGCGTTCAATAGCAGTCCACATTTCATGTGCTGTCGGGCATGCATCAACCGTAGAGTAAATATCATCTCCAATCCCACTTAAAACCATATAGATGGCTTCCTTCTCCGCATCATGCCAAGCACAATTTTCAGGTGTGAGATCAGCTCTTGTTTCATCACGTTCACTTGCAGGTATTGGATCAGTAGTATCTGTGGCTGCTCTTGGAGGAACTGAGATCTTCTTAAATATATATGGTCCATGAGTAATACATTTCCTCAAGGCATCACCATTAGGTCTTGTATCAAGATATCGTATGAAACGTGATTGCCATTGAGCATACCTACCAGATACAAGCATTGGTGGTCTCTCTTAGTTACCCGCCACCATTATGTTGTTGTTCGTCACACGATATTCGGCAGTAGAATCCATCTCAATATTCTCTGAAATGATGAAGTGAATATGGATCTTAAGTAGATTTGTTGTGATTGTTGTTGTGGTTTAAACTCCGAAAATTGCAATTTTTCTCCAGGCCGACAATAAATTCTCCAGTCCGACTAAAACGGTATTCCAAAAATTTTGTAATCGCCAAAATTTGAAATCGAGCTAGAAATGTCCTAAAACTAGTATGGAAAAAATTTGAATTTACTTGACGAAAAATTTTTTAACTCCTTTTTTTTTTTTTTTTTTTTTTTGATCTTCGTGGAAACGATATTCTGAAACTAGTCTAGATAGTGGCTAAGTCTAAAAAATACCCAAACAAAATTTAGCAAAAACACATCATCGGAATCACCAATCGGAATGATATCGGAATTCATCAATCGGAATGTTATCTGAATACACCAATCGGAATGTTATCTGAATACACCAATCGGAATGTTATCTGAATACACCAATCGGAATGTTATCTGAATACACCAATCGGAATGTTATCTGAATACACCAATCGGAATGTTATCTGAATACACCAATCGGAATGTTATCTGAATACACCAATCGGAATGTTATCTAAATACACCAATCGGAATGTTATCTGAATACACCAATCGGAATGTATGTTGGAAGTCCAATCGGAATGTTGATCTGAATCCCAATCGGAATCTATAACCCCTTTTCAGATTGCAGCAATCGGAATGTATCCCCCTTTTCTCGGACAAAACTCAACCAATACGTGATTTTAAGCCAAAAAATGATCAAAAAACCCAAAAATTTTGTGTTTTTAGCCAAAGTAAATATACCAAATCACTACTACAACTATGTAGAAGATGTAGATGAAGAAGTAGAGCACGAAATACACAAAAAAATTTGAATCCGAGATGATTTATGGATTAAATCATTCGAATCAAATATACTAACAACAACCAATCACAAAACTACCCCGTGGCGATTGATACCAAATGTTGTCCCATTAATTTGTGATGATTAAGCAATGAAGAAAGAAAGAAAATAGATGAAGAAGAGATGAATTCCTAGAGAGAGAAAGTAGTGAGAGAAAGTAGAGAGGAGATGATTAACTTGGTGAGATTAGATTAAGAAAAGAAGTTACAAATGACCATCCACCCTCCTAACATGCTAGGAGGGTAGTATATATAGTCCACCCACATGCGGGCTTTAATGGACTATATATTGGGCCGGGCTTGTCTTTTGGACTTTAATTAGTTTAAATCCAAGCCCGTGAACCACGACTAAATAACTACTTGTTACAACGTTCTAATAAATATTACAATAGAAACCTATGACCGAACATTCTTGTTTGACTCAATATTTTGAGGCTAACATTCATTGTAATTCCTTTTTATGAAATAAAGTTTGAATGTCTGGAAAAAAAAAGGCGAGGGTTCGAAGAAGACATTCTTCCGCTTGGATGTTATTGCACGACTCGACCCACTAACAACTAACATTTGTCGTTCTAAAAAAACATAAAAAAAATAAGCTAAACACAAAATTAAGCCAATAAGCATGTCAAGCTCAAAGCTCAATTCGTATTAAAACTTATAGATGCATAAAAAGATAAACTTTTTAATCAATCAAACATCAAGATTAAACAAAATCAAAGATTATTTCGAATCAAACATAATTAAAAAGATCATGAAATGTAGAATGAGAATGATTCTAAAAAGCTTGAAATAAGATGAAGATTAAATATTCAAAAGTACAAGATTAAAGATTAAGGATTAAGAAAACTTGAAAGAAAAGCTTAAGAACATGAAAACTAGAGAGGGAAAGTATTATTAATATACTCCTACTCCTAAACTAAAACAAACTAACTCCCTCCTAATGACACATTAGGAGGGTATTTATAGGAGGAGTAAAAGTATGGTTGATGCTTTCTTCTCTCTTTCTTCTTGTCTCGACTCGATTTAATTTCTTTGTCTTTCTCGACGTCGTCTCGGGATTTGTCGATATAATTTGAACTTGTCTTATAATTTCTTCAATAATTAGACTTGAGTTCTTCGACTTCATTAAACCTCCGTCTTTAGACTTTTTCTTCGATAAATCTTTAGAATAGGCCTTGGACTTCCGTTCTTTTTGCACTCTTGATCTTTTGACTTCGTCTTTTCTCGTTGTCTTCGATAAAAGCTCGTGAAAGCCCGTGTTTTGTTCCTTTTTCATCTTTTGGTCCTAAAACACAATAAAAACACAAACCACGCATAATTCCGACATTTACGACATAAAATACACGTTTTGGCTTGGTTATTATTATAAGTAAGTGGTAAAAAGATGGGTATTTTCACACCTATCACTCACGCTAAAAGCGAATTTTGGATCTTTAAATCTTCAAAGATTAAGGCATAATTCACTTTCAATTTCGCATAGATTTTTCGGCCTTGTGAGCTTCATATTGTTTGCTTGATTTAGGTGAGCACTTGAAATCTAATTATTAGGTGAAGCTTTCGATTATTCGGGTTACCAATACTTCAAAACCGTGATGCTGACGATACCTTAATGTTTTCCCAATTTAATGTTTTCGTTTAGATTCTTTTAATCAAGCTCTCATGGTTAGGCATATTTGGAATCTTATTATTCGTAAGGACTCTATGTGGGTTCAGTGGATTCATGCCTATAAGCTTCGATATCGAAGTTTTTGGGATGTTCTGTTGCGTGGGAGTTTAACGTGGTGTTGGCGCAAGATTCTTCAACTACGGCCTATTATTCGAGAATTCATTTGGCATAAAGTTGGGAATGGTAACAATACTCTTGCGTGGCACGACAATTGGTGTGAGGTCAGCCCTCTTTCTAGGATTATAACCTGGCGTGATATTCATCGTGGAGGTTTTTACAAAAATTCTAAGGTGAGTGACTTGGTGATTAATGGCCATCTTGAATGGCCGGATGGGTGGTGCCACAAGTACCCGTTGCTTTCGTCGATTCCTGATCCTATTTTATGTGATCGTCCGGATAGCATTAGATGGAGGGATATTATGGGAGCTGTTCAAGAGTTCTCAACTAGTGTCGTTTGGAATGATTTAAGGCCGCGTAGCAGCAAGGTTCCATGGAGATATGTTGTTTGGTTTGCTGCGTTTGCTAGACAGATTTGGAATGATATAAAGGTGTTGGCGGGTCTCTCTGATTCAGGGTATGAGTTTGATAGTATTTTGAATGATATTATTCCTTTTGCCAAGCTTAAAAATTCGAGGAGTGTCATTGCAAAGATTGCATTAGCGGCGACTGCTTATCATGTCTGGACCGAGCGCAATAATCGGTTATTCAAAGCGGTCAAGAGGTCTCCAGGTCAAGTTATTGACGTTGTGAAGAATGAGATTCGGCTTAAGCTTATGTCGGTCCATTGGAAGCAATCTCGAAGTGTGAATCATATGATTCTAAGATGGCGGCTATCAGATTCTATTTTAGTTTCCTTATGATTGGTTGTATCATTTGTCTTTGCACTTGTAGGTGGTTTTTTCCTATAGGTGTTATTGGTTTTGTAATAGGGTAAGATCTATGGTGTGTCATATGATCTTGTAGTTCAAGCTTTGCTTGAGGTTAATACGGTATTTCTGCCGTATTCCATTGTGCTTATTGGTTGGGTTAATATATTTTACCGGGATTATGTCCCTTTACCAAAAAAAAAGACTATAAACCAACAATCAAGACTAAACCGCTAAGCCAATACTTATTAAGCAAAATATATATACAAGCGAAGGGAGCATAAGCAAACAACGAGAACACATTAGTTTTTGAAAGAATACAACTACTCTACGTTTAGCATAGTAACTTATAATTAACTCTATCATTTCTGGTCCTCATTTAAGAGACTTAGCCTAATATAAAGTTAAGGAATCGAAGATAAGTGCTCAACACGCGCCGTCGAGTCAAAAATTATTCTTATTCTCGCCATCAGAAAATCTACATTCGTGTCTTCAAACACTTATAAAATATGAGAAAAAAAATTAAAATTTGGCCATTTTTAGCCTTATTTGCAACAAAACGATAAACAAAAAGATAAACTTTAGAAAGCGTGAAGGCGTAGCAAGGCAAGTATCTATTCACCCCCCCCCCCCATAAAAGTTAAACATTGTCCTCAATGTTTCGAGTCTAAGGGTATGATACCCCCATAATAGAGACAAAGTCAAATGCTTAATCTAGCATGGAAAGGATGGAACCGTTAAATTAATATCGTTTATGAAGTGTGCTAAAAACCTAAGGTTAGAACATATAAGGATATATCATGTGGATATCGAGAAATTCGTCAAAGCAAACGATCGAGTGCTCCCATAAAACAAACACGAGAGGCTCCAATCGTGAAGATCATGATCATCTAAAAACCACAATTCATAAACAACCACGAAACAAAGGTTGGAAGGGCAGAAATCCCCTCACGTTAACTACATTAGAAAGCGATAATATGTACATGGATAAGCATGGGACTCCCCCACGAGGCACCTTGTTTTTTTATTACCGAGTCATGAGCTCGACTTGATCCCCTCAATACTAATTATCGTTGGGGAAGGTGACTTGGTCTAGGTAGTTCAAAGAGGGAACTTCCCCACCAAAGTAGTGCTTCAACCTATTTCCATTCACCTTGAAATTGGGGCCATCATTTTGAGCTAGCTCGATGGTCCCATATGGAAAAACTTGGGTAATGGTGAATGGATCGGACCAACGGGATTTAAACTTGCCAGAAAAGATCTACAAACGTGAGTTAAAAAGAAACACTTGATCTCCAATGTTAAAAACCTGGTTTTTAATTTTAGAATCATGAAACTTTTTAGTTTTCTCTTTATAAATTAATGAATTTTCATAAGCAATGTCTCTCAATTCATCCAATTCATTTAATTTCATTTTTCGGTGTTTTCCCGCGGTCTCAATATGATCATTACAATGCTTTAGGGCCCAATAAGCTTTGTGATTGTAGTGAATTTAGATAACTTGCTTTAGGAAAAACAAGCAACTAAATATGAGCGGTAAGTATTGACGAGTGATTTAGGAAAACCACAAGTAATGACCCTTAATCATTTAAAAGAGATGAAAGATTCGTTTCCCAAGGAGGTATATGTGTGTGTTCTAAGTTGTATTTCTTTGAGATTAATATTAAGAGAATGGGGATGAGAAGATGAAAGACGGTTACGTGAAAATTAAATTACGACGAAAACGTAAAGCCGTAGAAAAACTACCCAAAAATTAAAAATTATTAAAAACAAAAACAAAATATCAAGAAAAGATTAAAAAGACTAAAACAAGTCAATAATGATATAAATAAAGATAAAAATCCAACAAAGATATTTTAAAACCTTTTATTAATTAAATAATTAATTTTAAATGCTAATTAAAGCCCTAAAATTAAATTTAACTAATTCAAATGTCTAAAATATGATTTTATTGAATAATCACTTAACTTATATTATTAGAAGACTAAAAAGTAATTTTCTAAAAATTAAAACCTATTAAAACTATTTTTTAAAACTCTAAAAATGATTAAAAATGATTAAAACCTAATTAAACTTAAAATAATTATAAAAATAAATCTAAAAGGTAGAAAAATATTCTAAAAATGGAAATACTCCTAATTAATGATAAAGAAATTAAGAAAAATGAAAAAGAAAGAAAAATAAAAATTTGAAAATTTAATAATAAAATAATATTAAAATATTACTAAAAATAAAAAGTTAATAAAATTTGAAATAAAAAATGTCTAAAAATCCTAAATAATATAACTAAGAGAAAAACACAAATTAAAGTCCCTAAACCTTTTTTAATAATTTTATAAAAATCTTTAAAGTTTATAAAAAACCTTAAAATAATATAAAATTAAAAATTAAAGTTTTTGAAACCAAAACTAGATGTAAACCTCAAAAATATATATTAAAACCTAAAAATTATTTTTCCTAAAAATAAAAACTATTTTTGGTATTTTTTAATGAATTAATAAAAAACGTCTATTAAATAAATTCTAATAAATAAACTAATAATGGGAAAATTATGAAACCAATTTAGAAAAATCACAAAGTTAAGAAAGAACCTATGAAAAATAAGCCAAACCAAATAGTCAAATAAATAAGCTTAAATAAGCTATAAAGTGCTACGGCTTATTAAAGAAAAGACAAAAAAGAAAAGGGTTAAATAACCAACCAGTCCACCCTTGGTCAGTAAAAGACCCAAGGGCAGGATGGTTGTGTTGTTGGTGTTGTGCACGGCAGGTCAGGGGTTCGAGGCTATATAACCCCCTTTTTGCTTCCTTTTTTATTTTTTTTATTTTTTTAAATTTCCAAATCAAAACTGACACTTGTAAACCTTGTAAAACTCAAACAAATTCCCTTTTTATGCAAGATTAAAGCCAAATCAAGTACCAAAACGTGACAGACTGTTCTTGAAAATTGGTGAACAAGTGAGTGTGCACAAGTGCACACTTTTTAGCCAAGAGGAGCTTAGGCTGTGGCTTATTTGGATGATGTTGTTGGACAGTGGGCACTCTTGTGCTCCTTTGAGCACAAGAAGTCAATACAATCAAGCACAAATCACTTAGCACACCAAAAATCCAAATCCAAAGCACTTAAAGACCCTATGCAAGTCTCTGATATAAATAATGAGGTCTGGTGGCTTAACAGCCTTTTACTTGCACTACAATGAACTTCAATAGCCAAAATTAGGTATACACATCAACCAAATGATACTTAAGAGCTAGCAATAACCAAAATACCCTAACCTTTAACAGAAATCAAGGAATCATGCACAAAAATTCATGTAATTCAAGCAGATTTGACTAATGCAGATTTTTAACTAGCTTTTTCTTTTAAAACCCCACCAAATTACTCCTAACTTGTTCTATTCTACTCTTGAACTAATATGCAACCTATCTTAACCCTATATAACCTGATTAACACCTTTTTAAAGCACAAATCAAATGTTCTCCCCTGCTAATACTTGTTGCCAAACACCCTTTTAAAAATTTTAAAAACGTTTTTAACAACTCAAACCCTTACAAACTTACTCAACTTTGATTCAAATAGCATCAACATGCATACCAACTCAGATAAATAAGAATCCAACAGCTATAAACACACTTAAACATCAATTCATGCAGGATCATACAAAATGCTATTTTCTGAAATTTAACAATGTAAAAGGGATTTACCTTAGGACCCCTTACATCCAAGGGTCCTAGAGGATGTAAATCCTCCTCCCTACCAGCCCGGGCTGGTGCTGAACACAAATCAACAAGCCTTCAATCCTGCTTATGACAAATCAAGAACAAGACAACAAGAACAATATACAATATACTATTCTGATTTATTTCTTTCTCTTTTAAAACTCTCCAAATCTTTTCCAAAACTTCTTAAAACGTATTTAAAACCCTTTATCAATAACAAATGAAACCTCTTAACATCAAATCCTGAAACAATTTTCTCCAAAAATCTTTCAATTTTCAGAAAACCCTTTTGATAAATTTTGAAACACAAATTACTTAACCAAATTGTCAAGGGAACTCAGAATCAAGCACTACACTTCACACAACTTTTAAAAAACAATAAAAAGGAATTATACTTGTATTGAACAAAAACCAAACTTTTATTTCTTTTATAAAGGAATTACAAGTGTAAGCTTCAAAACTGGAACAAAGGGTCACCCACAGGTTGGGGCCGCTTTTATACTAAGCTAAGAAGGATCTAGAATCCAAAAAAAACTAAACCCTAATACATGGAAAAATCCCTAATATGCCCTTGGACGTTTGTGGTGTGAATTGTCCTTTCTTGATCTTGGCTGTTCATTTGTGCGTTGTGAGTAAGCATTATATCTTGGCTGTTCATTTGGGACACGTCATGATGCTTGGGGACCAAGGATTGCTCCTATTGGTGGATGGGGAATTGGGGGTTTGGTACACACGTGTGGGAGTGGGTGTTTCTTGTGTGGGTTGGGTTTGTGTTCGTGGGAATTAAACGTGTGAGAGTTTAATTGAGAATTACCCAAGTAAAAGTGGTGGTGAAATCTGGGTGGTAAGAAAGATGAACAGTAAGAATTTTGATCCTAAAAAGGGGGAAGTAAGTTGTTAACCGCCAGTTTCTATTTGAATGTTTCACAGTTGGCATTTTTGGTCCTTGTCCTTTGTAATTTCTGGCAAACAAAGTTTCAAGCCCTAAATACGCCTTTCCTTTGTAAATAAGTTTGGACCTTTTACAATTTTGGCACAAGACTTTGTAAAAAGCTTATCAAGGGTTGATTTTGCCATGTTTTGATTTTTCAAGGGCTGCTCTTGGACTTTGATGATCTTCAAAGGTCTTCAATGCTTCTTAATCTTCATGAGGGACCATATTTAGCAATTTGAAATTGTTGAGGGACTATTCTTGCCATTTCTTCAAAGTTGAAGGACCTTTTTGCAATTTTGACAAACTTAAGGGACCAAACTTGTAATTATTATTATACAAGGGTTTTAAGTGTCATTTCTTCATTCTTGGATGATCAATCTTGTATTGTCTTCAAGTCTTTAAGGGTATTTGATGAAAATTCCATGATTAGGGCCCGGTTCTTTGTACGGCTTCGTTTCTCGTGTCCGTTTTTCCTTGTATCTTGTGATCTTTTGTCTTTTTCACGATATCCATACCTAAAACACACAAGTAAACAAACACAAGCATATATAGGGTATTTTATGACATTTTTATGCATTTAAAGCCCGAAAAGAACGATGAGATCATGTATAAATGCCATCTCATCACTCCCCCATACTAAGCCATTGCCGTGCCCTCACGCAATGCTAGAATAAAGTATCTAAGCATCACCAAAGTTCAATTTTATTAACCTTTATTGAAGAGTAAAAGACTTGCAACATACTACGATGATGTGTAAAGACATAATGTATGATTTTCATCACCAAAATGTGACTTTTAGGGTCAAAGAATAGAAACAAGTTAATGTCCTTTAGAGTAAATTTCGTCATCCTTGATTGTCATACATTCCATGCTAAGTGCAAAAACAAGATCATTGTTGGTACAAGTCACAATGCTAACACTACTCATACGTTCAAATTGTGTAATACTTTTTCTCCCCGCAATCCTAGTTATTATAAAAGGAAATGGGTTACTAGCATTTTTTATCTATTTGTCATGGATCACAAGTGATTCATATTGACTTATTTGAATAGTTATTAGTCCGAAAGCAAAGTAGCACGATTTGATCAATAGTTAGCCGAAGGACAAAATCTTTTAAAACGGCTTCTCGTGTATCTCCTTAAGTTCATATCTTGGCATAACTCGTTTCACGATTTGAGACCTTTCTCGGACCGATATTTGGCATGTACTTCATACTTCAAATCTTGGGAAGACGTTCTTGAAATAATGGTCTTCTCTTCATATATTTGGAATTTCTTCACTTGACGTTTTTGAGAGATTCTTCATATAGGACCACGACTTCATCATTTTTCTTCAATCTTTACTTTGGATTTTGATATACAACGATCCGCCTCCTTTTCGGACTTGGATATATTCATCCTCATACCTTGTTAGGGTCTTTTTGGATAGACTTTCTCCATTCTTTAGGGGAGTAATAGCTTCTCGTCGTGTGTCTCGATCCTTCATATTGATTTTGGAATAATGATACTTCACATCATCTTTGGATCTTTAGCAAAAATAGAGCTCCTCATGCCTTGTTAGGGCCTTTTTGGATGATCGCCAATCTTCGCGTCCCGCTTCAATAAGTTATGCCTTGGCTATGAACTCTATTCAACCCCGAGCAACTTTTAAACGATCTTGCGCTAGAGGCTAAGTAATTTTTCAAATCGTACGACCTTACTTATTGCAATTATGATTTATTCCTAATGCATTGATCTTATGGGAAGAAAAAGCCACAATTAAAAACATATGAGTTTTTGAAAGAACACTTTCATGTTCTACGTTTAGCATGATCACTTGTCTAACTCTATCATTTCTCGTTCTTCACTATTTAAAGACCTCTAATTAAAGAGACTCGTGAATACTTAGCCGTGCAAGTCAAAATTAAGCCAAATTTGGATTAGCTTTCATTAAGACTATATCAAATCAAAGTTTTGGGTTTTCAAGCCACCTATAGGATCTTGCACTTTCTTGGACTTTTTCAAGTTTAGAGAATGCGTTTTAAAGTTCCCTTGATAAGTGACTTTCTAGAATCAATTATAGGAACTTGCGAAAAGTTCTTGTTCTTAACCCAAATGAATTAAGACTTTCGCGTTTTAAAGCTCCCTATATAAAAGTCTAGCAAAACTTGAATTGAGCGGGTTAAGGAATGTAAATGGCTCCAAATGCCCATCAAGTCAAAAATTAACTCTTATTCTACCCATCGGAAAATATACATTCGTGTCTTAAAAACACTTATGAAAAACTAAGAAAAATTTTAAAATTTGGCCATTTTTAGCCTTATTAGCAAAACAAAACATTGAAAATTGGAGAACGTGAGGGCGTAGCAAAGCAAGTACCTATTCACCCCCCCATACTAAAAGTAAACATTGTCCTCAATGTTTCGAGTCTAAAGGTGGAGCACCCCCATACTAGAGACGAAGAATCGAATGCTTAGGATCTAGCATGGAAAGGGTGATCAACAATATATCTAAAGCCGTTTATTAATTATGCTAAAAGATAATTGGTAGAACAATAAAGGATATGTCATGGATTCGTGAAAAACTTCTTCAAACGAACGATGGAGGCTCACGTAAACGAACACGAGAGTCTTCAATCGTAGATGATGATGATGATCTAGATAACACAATCACAAACAACCACGAGACAACGAGTTGGAAGGGTACAAGTCCCCTTATTAGTGAACATAAAAAGCATAAAGATAAGCATGGGATCTCCCCCACGAGGCACCTCGTTTTTGATTACCGAGTCATGAGCTCGACTCGATCCCCTCAATGTTAATTATCATTGGGGAAGGTGTCTTGGTCGGGGGCAACCATTGAAGGAATTTCCCCACCAAAGTAGTGCTTAAGTCTATGTCCATTCACCTTGAAATTGGGACCATCATCTTGAGCTAGCTCAATGGTCCCATATGGAAACACTTGTGTAATGGTGAACGGACCCGACCAACGAGATTTCAATTTTCCGGAAAATATCTTAAGACGTGAGTTAAAAAGCAACACTTGATCACCAACGTTAAAAACCCGGTTTTTAATCTTTGAATCATGAAACTTTTTAGTCTTTTCTTTAAAAATTAATGAATTTTCATAAGCATTATCCCTTAATTCATCCAATTCATTCAATTGTATTTTCCGGTGATCTCCCGCGGTCTTCAAGTCAAAATTAGCATGCTTAAGGGCCCAATATGCCTTATGCTCCAATTCAATGGGCAAATGACAATTCTTCCCATAGACTAACTTATAAGGAGTGCAACCGATAGGTGTCTTATAAGCGGTCCTAAAGGCCCATAAAGCGTCATCGAGTTTGTCGGACCATGAAGCACGGTTTTCTCCAATCGACCTTTCTAAAATCCTCTTCAAAGCTCGGTTCGAAACCTCGACTTGCCCACTCGTTTGCGGGTGATAAGCCGTAGAAAGACGATGTGTAACCCCATATTTCTTTAGAACCTTTTCGAATTGGTCATTACAAAAATGGGTTCCACGATCGCTTATAATAGCACGAGGGGTTCCGAACCGAGAGAATAGTTGCTTCAAAAACTTCACTACCACACGAGCATCATTAGTAGGCAAAGCCTTAGCTTCCACCCACTTAGAAAGGTAGTCCACCGCGACGAGGATATATTTGTTGCCATGAGACGATGGGAACGGCCCCATAAAGTCTATTCCCCATATGTCGAAAATCTCACACACTTGAATTATATTTTGCGGCATTTCATCACGTTGAGACGATTTTCCTTGACGTTGGCACGAATCACACGACTTCACAAGTGCGTGTGCATCACGATAGATAGAAGGCCAAAAGAAACCGGCATCGAACACTTTCTTAGCCGTGAGATTAGCACCGTGGTGACCACCCGTGGGTCCCTCGTGACAAGCTCTAAGGATATTAGAAGCTTCGGCACCAAACACACAACGTCGAACGAGTTGATCCGCACAAATCCGAAAGAGATAAGGGTCGTCCCAAAAATAGAACTTGACGTCACGAAAGAATTTTCGTTTTTGTTGTGTCGTCATACCCTTGATTATGAAATTGCCCGCATGGTAATTTGCGATGTCGGCAAACCATGGGGTGGTGTCTTTAGAATTCACTACACCGAGAGTCTCAAGAGGAAATGTTTCGGTAATTTCCTTGTTCTCGAAAACATCTTTGTGAGGATCTTCTAGACGAGAGAGGTGATCGGCCGCTAGATTCTCGGCTCCTTTTTTGTCAAGCACGGTGACATCAAATTCTTGGAGGAGGAGCATCCAACGAAGCAATCTCGGCTTAGCATCTTGCTTAGCTAAGAGATACTTGATAGCCGAATGGTCGGTATACACGATGCTTTTAGTCAAGACGAGATAAGGTCGGAATTTCTCAAAAGCATAGACCACGGCAAGGAATTCCTTTTCCGTTGTGGTGTACTTTAATTGAGCCTCGGTCATCGTCTTACTAGCATAGTGGATAGGACGAAAATGCTTGTCATAACGTTGCCCTAAGACGGCCCCTATAGCATAATCACTTGCATCGCACATGATTTCAAAGGGTAATTCCCAATTAGGAGCAACAAGAATGGGAGCTTCGGTAAGTTTCCTTTTTAGAGTCTCGAAAGCTTTAACACAATCCTTATTAAAGTTAAAAGGAGCATCCTTCTCGAGAAGGTGTGTCATAGGACGAGAAATCTTCGAAAAGTCCTTGATGAAACGACGATAAAAGCCCGCGTGGCCTAGGAAACTACGAACTCCCTTAACGGTTTTGGGATGAGGTAACTTGGCGATGACGTCTACTTTAGCTTTATCGACCTCAATCCCCGCCTTCGACACCTTATGTCCTAAGACGATTCCTTGTTTACACATGAAATGACATTTCTCCCAATTAAGCACAAGATTGGTTTCTTCACAACGTTTTAACATTTGTTCGAGATTAGATAAACATGACGTGAACGAATTACCAAACACCGAGAAGTCATCCATAAACACTTCCATCGACTTCTCGATCATGTCGTGAAAAATCGCCATCATACACCGTTGAAACGTACCGGGTGCATTACAAAGTCCGAAAGGCATCCTACGATAAGCGAACGTTCCATAAGGACACGTAAACGTAGTCTTCTCTTGATCACGAGGGTCGATAGGGATTTGAAAGTAACCGGAAAAACCATCTAAAAAGCAATAGAATTCATTTCCCGCAAGTCGCTCCAACATTTGATCCATGAAGGGCAAAGGAAAGTGGTCTTTACGAGTGGCGTCATTTAACTTTCGGTAGTCAATACACACCCTCCAACCGGTCACAACACGAGTGGGAATTAACTCGTTGTTTTCATTAGGCACAACGGTCATTCCTCCCTTTTTAGGGACACAATGGATCGGGCTCACCCATGGGCTATCGGATATAGGATAAATCATTCCCGCGTCAAGGAGTTTAAGGACCTCCTTTTTAATGACATCGTGAATTTTGGGATTTACCCTTCTTTGACTTTGAATTGCGGGTTTGTAGTCCTCCTCCATTAAAATCTTGTGAGTACAAAATTTTGGGTCAATACCCTTAATGTCGGAAATTTTCCACGCAATTGCCCCTTTGTGAGCCTTAAGAACTTTCAAGAGCTCGGTTTTTTCATCATTAGCAAGATCTTTTGCAATAATAACCGGCAACTTGTCATCACCTTCCAAGAATGCATATTCAAGGTGAGAAGGAAGATCTTTCAATTCAAGGATAGGCGGTTCCTCGATTGAAGATTTAGGTTCAACACTCATAACTTCCATTGGCGAAAGAAATGGTGGAATAGAAATATTATCACTAATCAACACCTCATCTTCATTGTCGATTTCATTTGAAGTGAGATCGCCTCCTTGGAATGGAGTGAGATTTGGTGTGAAATTAGCAAGAATCGGATCCAAAATAGTGGGATTGCCACTTGACGAGCTATCGGAAAAACCTAACACTTCTTGTGAAAACTCATCGCAAACCACATCAACGATGTCAATGTGATTGATGGTAGCGATTGCATAAACATGAGAAGGTTTCGAGTTTTGAGTAGCGTTTATAACAAGTTCCTCTTCGTTGAATCTCAAAGTGATAGTTCTCGCATGAACATCGATAAGCGATCTCGAAGTATCTAAAAACGGACGACCTAAGATTAGAGGAACTTGAGGATCCGCGGGGATGTCGACTACTATAAAATCAACGGGATAGTAGAACTTCCCCACTTTCACGAAAACATCTTCGGCTATTCCACATGCCATAATCGTAGAATGATCGGCCATCTCGATGGACATGTTCGAAGGAATAAGAGCCGGAAGCGAAA
Source organism: Glebionis coronaria (assembly GCA_025667525.1). Taxonomy (NCBI): domain Eukaryota; kingdom Viridiplantae; phylum Streptophyta; class Magnoliopsida; order Asterales; family Asteraceae; genus Glebionis; species Glebionis coronaria. The sequence continues at coordinate 342,624,551 of CM046877.1, forward strand.
GCGATTTCCAAATGGAAAATGGCATCAAATTAATGCTCGCACCAAGATCGGCCAAGGCGAGGCATTCTTTCATATCTTGTATGTCACAAGGAATGAGAAATTTTCCGGGATCACCAACTTTTTTCGGTATGCGGTTAAGATAAACCGAAGAACAATTAGCAAGCTTTGAAAGCTTTTCCTTATCGCTCATCATACTTTTAAAAGTGGAAGCGAAACGAGGCATGTATAACAACGCGTCGGCTAAACTCACATCAAAATGCACTTGTTGAAACATCTTAATAAAAAGCTCGATTTGTTGTTTGTTACGTTCTTGCATTTTCTCTTTGTTTCGTCTCGAAGGGTAGGGTAAAGGTGGTGTGGGTAGGTCATTAGGCAACGGCCTTGGAAACTCGGGTTCCATAATTGGTATTGGTTCAACCGTAGGTGTGGTATGAGCGGTACTTCGTGGGATTGTAATATGCTCCTTTTCGACCATCACCTCGGGTTCTTTCTCGATTTCCTTCTCCGTAGAAGTACTTGGACAAGAGATTGGTTCCTTGAAAGTTTTACCACTTCGTGTAGTAATAACCTTCATTTCTCCCTTCGGGTTTGCAATGGTATCACTAGGAAGACCACCCGAAGAAGAGGGCTTGCACATGATTGCTTCGAACATCTTAGCCATTCGGTCCTCAAATTTTGATTGCCTAGCATCCGCTTTCAATAACTCTTGCTTAATCTCATGTTGTCCTAATTCCATCTTTTGTTGGTTTTGTTGAAGACGTTGGACATTTCCTTCCATTTTGTTTGCATGAGTTTTAAGTTCATTAGCAAGTTCATTTTTAAGCTCGTTTTTCAACTCGGACCTTAAGCTAATCATCTCACGTTGCATATTATCAAATTTAGCATCATTTGCTTTTGCATAATCCAAAAATTCTCCTTGCAAATTTTTCGTGTGAGCATTTTGAAAACCTTGTGTAGTGTTTTGAAAATCACGGTTTTGGTTTTGATTAGAGATTTGTCCATTCCCACTTTGATAATTCCCTTTGTTGTAATTGCGTGTGTTGCCTTGGTAATTACCTTGGTTGTTGTTTCGATAATTATTAGCATTTTGATTTGGTGGAGCTTGATTTTGGCGGGAACCTTGGCCGTTTTGGTTGTAAGTTCCCGTTGCTACATAAGCACTCGAAGTGTTACCATCTGCGGTAATGCACTCGGAAAGATCATGAGCTCCTCCACACGATAAACAACTCTTAGCAACCGCTTTAACCGAAGCGGAATTGGAAGCTTCTTGAGCCTTCCAATGGGACATTAGATTAGCAAATCTATCAAAAAACCGATTTTCTTCATTAGCTTCATCATGTAAGGCATTAATGCTACGAGACGATTGTGATGACGATGACGAACCCATATTGGCAACACTCGGTGTGTTACGAGGGCTATAAACCTTAGATCGATTTTCAATGATTTGTAAAGCTTCATTTGTCGTCTTGCACAAAAAATTACCACCCGCGGCGGCATTCAAATAATCTCGTTCATGATCATTAAGCCCATTATAAAAAGTATCAATTTGATGCAATTTCGAAAAATCATGATGAGGACATTCATGTAACATCTCCTTAAATCGTTCCCATGCCATTGAAAAACTTTCATTGTTACGTTGCACAAATCGTGAAATCTCATTTTTTAAGTGTGTTGTTTTCGATGGTGGAAAAAACTTGTTCACAAACTTAGAAACGAGATCGGCCCATGTCAAAATCGAATTTGGCGGTTCTTTCTCGAGCCAAATTTTTGCGGGTCCATCCAACGAATATGGAAACAACATCATCTTAATGGCGTCATGCGGAACATCTTTGAATTTGCTAGTGGCGGTGAGACGGTTGAAATTCCTAATATGGTAATGCGGGTTGTCTTTCTCGTGACCTCGAAACTTGTTTGCTTGCAACATCGACATTAAACCCGTCTTAATTTCGAAATTCTCCGCAAGGATGGCGGGAATAACAATAGCCTCTCCAAAACCCTCGGTGGGTGCTTGTAGCAACTCCATCATAGTACGATTAGCCATTACGACTTCTTGTTCTATAATAGGTTCAACAATTGGAGGTTCTTCAACAATCAACGATCCTTGATTTGCTTGCTTTTGAAGACGTTTACGAGCTCGTTTTGCTTGATTACGAATGATCATAAACTTCACGAAGAATGGGAGGTGAGCAAAGAAGATTCTTTTTGGTTGTTTTGTGGATTTTCAATTTTTTTGTGTTTTTGATTATATTTAATTTTTTTTGATTTTGGTGTATCTTCGTAGACAACAATCTACAAAATCTCTCCTCGAATCAAACTCTTGATTAAAGAAGCCTCAAAGGAATGAAAACGATCACGTGGAGTGAACGCCTTCGAATGACTTTAGAACTTTGGTGAAAACCAAATTGTTCACGAGGGTTTAATCACAAAGAAAACCAAACAAATATAGTATACGTATTAATACTTTGGGCGGCAAAACCCTCGATTAGCCTTCAATGTCAAAATACTCACAAGCAAGCGGGGAAACGAGGCGGCGCGAAGCACTTAAGAGCCTTTTTCCTTAGGGTATATTTTATAATACCCGCCTTATACCCACCTTATAGTTCGTATTTTTCAAAATCGAGCTTCACGAAAGTATTTATCTATTTTTGCCTTTTCTTTTTGTTTGAGATTCGAATACAATAATTAGGAGATCAAATCCCAATTAAGGTTGTGTTTTCACACTTTTGGAGATATTGTATATTGATTGTGATACTTAATACAATATATTAATAATATTCACAAAGAAAAACCAAGAAAACCGATAATACGTGTTAAGGGAGTTCCACTTAACACAAATACTATTTATGGATAATATCAAAAACAAAAGTTTCCAAATTAAGAAACGACACACCTCCCCGGCAGCGGCGTCAAAATGATTGTAGTGAATTTAGATAACTTGCTTTAGGAAAAACAAGCAACTAAATATGAGCGGTAAGTATTGACGAGTGATTTAGGAAAACCACAAGTAATGACCCTTAATCATTTAAAAGAGATGAAAGATTCGTTTCCCAAGGAGGTATATGTGTGTGTTCTAAGTTGTATTTCTTTGAGATTAATATTAAGAGAATGGGGATGAGAAGATGAAAGACGGTTACGTGAAAATTAAATTACGACGAAAACGTAAAGCCGTAGAAAAACTACCCAAAAATTAAAAATTATTAAAAACAAAAACAAAATATCAAGAAAAGATTAAAAAGACTAAAACAAGTCAATAATGATATAAATAAAGATAAAAATCCAACAAAGATATTTTAAAACCTTTTATTAATTAAATAATTAATTTTAAATGCTAATTAAAGCCCTAAAATTAAATTTAACTAATTCAAATGTCTAAAATATGATTTTATTGAATAATCACTTAACTTATATTATTAGAAGACTAAAAAGTAATTTTCTAAAAATTAAAACCTATTAAAACTATTTTTTAAAACTCTAAAAATGATTAAAAATGATTAAAACCTAATTAAACTTAAAATAATTATAAAAATAAATCTAAAAGGTAGAAAAATATTCTAAAAATGGAAATACTCCTAATTAATGATAAAGAAATTAAGAAAAATGAAAAAGAAAGAAAAATAAAAATTTGAAAATTTAATAATAAAATAATATTAAAATATTACTAAAAATAAAAAGTTAATAAAATTTGAAATAAAAAATTTCTAAAAATCCTAAATAATATAACTAAGAGAAAAACACAAATTAAAGTCCCTAAACCTTTTTTAATAATTTTATAAAAATCTTTAAAGTTTATAAAAAACCTTAAAATAATATAAAATTAAAAATTAAAGTTTTTGAAACCAAAACTAGATGTAAACCTCAAAAATATATATTAAAACCTAAAAATTATTTTTCCTAAAAATAAAAACTATTTTTGGTATTTTTTAATGAATTAATAAAAAACGTCTATTAAATAAATTCTAGTAAATAAACTAATAATGGGAAAATTATGAAACCAATTTAGAAAAATCACAAAGTTAAGAAAGAACCTATGAAAAATAAGCCAAACCAAATAGTCAAATAAATAAGCTTAAATAAGCTATAAAGTGCTACGGCTTATTAAAGAAAAGACAAAAAAGAAAAGGGTTAAATAACCAACCAGTCCACCCTTGGTCAGTAAAAGACCCAAGGGCAGGATGGTTGTGTTGTTGGTGTTGTGCACGGCAGGTCAGGGGTTCGAGGCTATATAACCCCCTTTTTGCTTCCTTTTTTATTTTTTTAATTTTTTTAAATTTCCAAATCAAAACTGACACTTGTAAACCTTGTAAAACTCAAACAAATTCCCTTTTTATGCAAGATTAAAGCCAAATCAAGTACCAAAACGTGACAGACTGTTCTTGAAAATTGGTGAACAAGTGAGTGTGCACAAGTGCACACTTTTTAGCCAAGAGGAGCTTAGGCTGTGGCTTATTTGGATGATGTTGTTGGACAGTGGGCACTCTTGTGCTCCTTTGAGCACAAGAAGTCAATACAATCAAGCACAAATCACTTAACACACCAAAAATCCAAATCCAAAGCACTTAAAGACCCTATGCAAGTCTCTGATATAAATAATGAGGTCTGGTGGCTTAACAGCCTTTTACTTGCACTACAATGAACTTCAATAGCCAAAATTAGGTATACACATCAACCAAATGATACTTAAGAGCTAGCAATAACCAAAATACCCTAACCTTTAACAGAAATCAAGGAATCATGCACAAAAATTCATGTAATTCAAGCAGATTTGACTAATGCAGATTTTTAACTAGCTTTTTCTTTTAAAACCCCACCAAATTACTCCTAACTTGTTCTATTCTACTCTTGAACTAATATGCAACCTATCTTAACCCTATATAACCTGATTAACACCTTTTTAAAGCACAAATCCAATGTTCTCCCCTGCTAATACTTGTTGCCAAACACCCTTTTAAAAATTTTAAAAACGTTTTTAACAACTCAAACCCTTACAAACTTACTCAACTTTGATTCAAATAGCATCAACATGCATACCAACTCAGATAAATAAGAATCCAACAGCTATAAACACACTTAAACATCAATTCATGCAGGATCATACAAAATGCTATTTTCTGAAATTTAACAATGTAAAAGGGATTTACCTTAGGACCCCTACATCCAAGGGTCCTAGAGGATGTAAATCCTCCTCCCTACCAGCCCGGGCTGGTGCTGAACACAAATCAACAAGCCTTCAATCCTGCTTATGACAAATCAAGAACAAGACAACAAGAACAATATACAATATACTATTCTGATTTATTTCTTTCTCTTTTAAAACTCTCCAAATCTTTTCCAAAACTTCTTAAAACGTATTTAAAACCCTTTATCAATAACAAATGAAACCTCTTAACATCAAATCCTGAAACAATTTTCTCCAAAAATCTTTCAATTTTCAGAAAACCCTTTTGATAAATTTTGAAACACAAATTACTTAACCAAATTGTCAAGGGAACTCAGAATCAAGCACTACACTTCACACAACTTTTAAAAAACAATAAAAAGGAATTATACTTGTATTGAACAAAAACCAAACTTTTATTTCTTTTAAAAAGGAATTACAAGTGTAAGCTTCAAAACTGGAACAAAGGGTCACCCATAGGTTGGGGCCTCTTTTATACTAAGCTAAGAAGGATCTAGAATCCAAAAAAAACTAAACCCTAATACATGGAAAAATCCCTAATATGCCCTTGGACGTTTTTGGTGTGAATTGTCCTTTCTTGATCCTGGCTGTTCATTTGTGCGTTGTGAGTAAGCATTATATCTTGGCTGTTCATTTGGGACACGTCATGATGCTTGGGGACCAAGGATTGCTCCTATTGGTGGATGGGGAATTGGGGGTTTGGTACACACGTGTGGCAGTGGGTGTTTCTTGTGTGGGTTGGGTTTGTGTTCGTGGGAATTAAACGTGTGAGAGTTTAATTGAGAATTACCCAAGTAAAAGTGGTGGTGAAATCTGGGTGGTAAGAAAGATGAACAGTAAGAATTTTGATCCTAAAAAGGGGGAAGTAAGTTGTTAACCGCCAGTTTCTATTTGAATGTTTCACAGTTGGCATTTTTGGTCCTTGTCCTTTGTAATTTCTGGCAAACAAAGTTTCAAGCCCTAAATACGCCTTTCCTTTGTAAATAAGTTTGGACCTTTTACAATTTTGGCACAAGACTTTGTAAAAAGCTTATCAAGGGTTGATTTTGCCATGTTTTGATTTTTCAAGGGCTGCTCTTGGACTTTGATGATCTTCAAAGGTCTTCAATGCTTCTTAATCTTCATGAGGGACCATATTTGGCAATTTGAAATTGTTGAGGGACTATTCTTGCCATTTCTTCAAAGTTGAAGGACCTTTTTGCAATTTTGACAAACTTAAGGGACCAAACTTGTAATTATTATTATACAAGGGTTTTAAGTGTCATTTCTTCATTCTTGGATGATCAATCTTGTATTGTCTTCAAGTCTTTAAGGGTATTTGATGAAAATTCCATGATTAGGGCCCGGTTCTTTGTACGGCTTCGTTTCTCGTGTCCGTTTTTCCTTGTATCTTGTGATCTTTTGTCTTTTTCACGATATCCATACCTAAAACACACAAGTAAACAAACACAAGCATATATATGGTATTTTATGACATTTTTATGCATTTAAAGCCCGAAAAGAACGATGAGATCATGTATAAATGCCATCTCATCACTTTGTGTTCGAGTTCAATTGGCAAGTGAAAATTCTTCCCGTACACAAGCTTGTAAGGAGTGCACCCAATAGGCGTCTTATGAGCGGTACAAAAGGCCCATAAAGCATCGTCTAACTTATCCGACCACGATTGTCGGTTCTCTCCTATCGATCTCTCCAAGATCCTCTTCAACGCTTGATTTGAAACCTCGACTTGCCCACTCATTTGCGGGTGATAAGCCATAGAAAGCCGATGTGTGACCCTATATTTCCTTAGAACCCTTTCGAATTGGTATTATGATACAAGGCTTTTGTCCAGGTAAAAAGATTCGTTTAAGTATGTCTCTTCGAATTGAAAAACTTGTGTTTAATGTGTGACTCAGTCTTATTTTGGTGGAACAAAAGTGTGTCGTTGTAGTTTTTTTAAAATAAAAGTGCAGGACAATTAAAGTAAAGGTGCTCTTAAAGTAAATCTAAGTCTAATTAAAGTAAAAGTGCAAGTGTTTAAAAACGTGACTGAAATTAAAAGACACTAAAGTAAATGACGTAAACTAAAATCTATCTAAGGCAAACTTAAAACGCAACTAAAGCTTAAACTAAGGCAAGACTAAAATTTAACTAAGGCAAATAAACTTAAAGTGCAATAAGGAAAAGCAGGAAAAATAAAGCTTGAAAATAAAAATCAAAGACAAAAACTAATAAAAACCTGAATACAGCTCATTCGGAATAATCCTTCGTTTGGAACAATCACTCGTCCGGAATGTCACCTTCGGTTGGAATGATTCTTCTTCGCTCGGAATATTACCAAAATCCTTGATCCGGAACAAATTGATTTGAATATGTCACTTATCCAAAACAATCCTTCGTTCGGAACTTTACTGATTCGGAACTTCTCAAACTTGCCTTGATTCGGAACTTTTGATCAACCCTTGATTCGGAAGACTTCCGAATGAAGCCTCCTTGATTCGGAAGTTTCAGACTTCCGAATGAAACCTTCTTGATTCGGAACTTGCCCTTGATCCGGAAGTTGGTTCGGAACTTTTAAGAAGTTCCGAATGAAGCTCTTGGTTCGGAACTTTTGAGTTCCGAATGAATCTCCTTGATCCGGAACTTTCCCTTCGTTCGGAAGTTTGAGACTTCCGAATGAACAGTCTTGAGTCGGAAGTTGTCCTTCGTTCGGAACTTTGAATGTTCCGAATGAAGCCCTTGGTTCGGAACTTTGGAAGTTCCGAATGAACAGACTCCCTCTCTTGATTCGGAAGATTTCCTGGAAAGATCAGAAACAAAAACAAACTCTCCCGAAGAACAAGGGAATCACATATAAACGAATCTAACAACAAATTAAGCAAAATCAAACAAACGATTTAATTTAACCAATAACGAAGCAACAGTAAACACAATCAAACAGTTTAAATCAATAAAACAAACAACTTTAACCACAATAATTAAAAACCATTTGGATCAAAATAAAAGCATGAACATGAACATAAACATAAACACAAAAATCAAAGATTGAGAAAGGTAGATAGGAGAGTAGCAAGATAAAATAAAGATTGACAAGAATTAAAATGAAAACTTACTTGGAATTAAATGGTAATTAAGGTGCAAGACAAGGTAATTAAATTGACAAGAAAAGTAAATGACAAGGTATTTAAATGTGGAAGACTAATTGTCACACTTAGCCAACAAGAAAGAAATGATTACAACTAATGACTATTTATAGGGGAGGATTAAGGAAGCTTCCTCCCCTCTTTCCTTTTCTCTTAAATACAAGATTAGGTCCCTCCTTCTTTTAATCTTCATTAATTGCATACTTAGTCCTTTTCTTCTAATCTTCTTTAAACTTGGACTTAAGGGACTTTTGGCTTCGGGATTTCTTTGAACTCGTCTTTAAATTCTTCAATAAAATAGACTTGAATTCTTCGGCTTTTGATAAACTTCCGTCTTTTGACTTTTTCTTCGATAAATCTTCAAAATTGGTCTTGGACTTCCGTTCTTTTTTCACTCTTGACTTCTTGATTCCGTCTTTCATCTTTTTCTTCAATAAAAGTCTGTAAATGCCCGTGAATTCCCGTGTTTTCTCCACTTTTCACCTTTTCGTCCTAAATCACAACAAAAACACAAACCACGCATAATTCCGACATAAAAGACATAAAATACACGTTTTGGTCCGGTTATTATTGTAATTAAGTGGTAGAAAGGATGGGTGTTTACACACCTATCATATTACAAAAATGGGTTCCACGATCGCTTATGATTGCACGAGGGGTTCTAAACCGAGAAAACAAATTGTTCAAAAACTTGACTACCACACGAGCATCGTTCGTGGGCAAAGCCTTAGCTTTCACCCACTTAGATAGGTAGTCAACGGCGACAAGGATGTACTTATTACCACGAGATGATGGGAACCGCCCATAAAATCAAATCCCCAAAAGTCAAAGATCTCACACACTTGATGATGTTTTGTGGCATTTCATCGTTTTGTGAGGCTTTGCCTTGACGTTGCCATGAGTCAAATGACTTGACAAGTGCATGTGCATCTCGGTAAATAGTAGGCCAAAAGAAACCGGCATCAAAGATCTTCTTCGTCGTGAGATTAGCACCATGTTGACCACCCGTTGGTCCCTCGTGACAAGCTCTAAGGGTATTAGAATCTTTGGTGCCAAAAGAACAACGTCGAATGATTTCATCCGCACAAGTCCGAAAGAGGTAAGGGTCGTTCCAAAAGTAGAACTTGACGTCACGAAAGAATTTTCGTTTTTGTTGAGTCGTTATACCCTTAATGATGAAGTTCCCCGCATGGTAATTTGCGATGTCCGCAAACCATGGGGTGGATGAGTCAAGCTTAGAATTAAGTGCACCAAGTGTCTCGAGAGGAAATTTTTTGGTGATTTCCTTATTCTCGTACACACTTTGGTGAGGATCTTCCAAACGAGAAAGATGATCGATCGCTAGATTCTCGGCTCCTTTTTGTCAATGATTATGACATCAAATTCTTGTATGAGGAGCATCCAACGATGCAATCTTGGCTTTGCATATTGCTTAGCCATGAGATACTTGATTGTCGAGTGATCCGTATACACTATGCATTAGGTCAAGACGAGGTAAGGTCGGAATTTCTCAAATGGATACACCATGGCAAGGAATTCCTTTTTCGTTGTGGTATACTTAAGTTGAGACTCGGCCATCATCTTGCTAGCATAGTGAATAGGCAAGAAGTGCTTTTCATGATGTTGCCCTAAAACGGCCCCAATAGCGTAATCACTAGCATCACACATGAGCTCAAAGGGGAGGTTCCAATTGGGAGCAACAAGAATGGGAGCTTCGGTAAGTTTCCTCTTAAGGATTTCGAAGGCTCGTACACAATCTTCGTAAAAGACAAAAGGAGCATCTTTTTCGAGGAGATGTGTAATGGGTCGAGAAATCTTTGAAAAATCGTTGATGAATCGACGATAAAAGCCCGGGTGGCCTAGGAAACTCCTAACTCCCTTAACGGTTTTGGGATGAGGTAATTTGGCGATGACGTCTACCTTAGCTTTGTCAACCTCAATCCCCGCTTTCGAGACCTTGTGCCTAAGACGATTCCTTTCTTAACCATAAAATGACATTTTTCCCAATTGAGCACAAGGTTGGTTTCCTCACAACGTTTTAACATTCTCTCAAGATTCGACAAACACGAAGTGAACGAACAACCAAACACGGAAAAATCATCCATAAATACTTCTATCGTCTTCTCGATCATGTAATGAAAAATAGCCATCATACACCGTTGAAAAGTTCCCGGTGAATTTCAATGTCCGAATGGCATTCTACAATAGGCAAACGTTCCATATGGACATGTAAACGTAGTTTTTTCCTGATCACGAGGATCGATGGGGATTTGGAAGTAACCGGAAAAATCATCTAAAAAGCAATAGAAATCGTTTCCCGCAAGACGCTCCAACATTTGGTCCATGAAGGGCAAGGGAAAATGGTCTTTACGAGTGGCGTCATTCAACTTACGATAGTCGATACACACCCTCCAACCGGTCACGAGTCGAGTCGGAATTAACTCGTTGGCATCGTTTGGTACAACGGTCATTCCTCCCTTCTTAGGGATACAATGAATAGGACTCACCCAAGGGCTATCAGAAATAGGGTAAATCATTCCCGCGTCAAGGAGTTTAAGGACCTCCTTTTTGATGACGTCGTGAATTTTGGGGTTCACCTCCTTTTGCATTGAATTGAGGGCTTGTAGTCTTCCTCCATTAAGATTTTTTGGTTACAAAATTTAGGATCGATTCCCTTAATGTCGGTTGATTTCCACGCAATTGCCCCTTTGTGGTCCTTTAGAACATCGATAAATGCGGTTTTTTTATCATTCGAAAGATCTTTCACAATAATTACCGACAACTTATCATCTCCTTCCAAGAATACGTATTCAAGATGAGGAGGTAAATCTTTGAACTCGAGGATTGGTGGTTCCCCAATTGAAGTTTTGGGTTCGATACTCATAACCTCCTCGGGCGGAGGAAATGGGAAATCGTTTAGAAAATCTTTGATAATCGAGAAGTCCTCATCGTTGTCGAGGTCTTCATTACAAGTACGAGGAACATCAAATTCTTCCAACGTAAGACCACCACCTTAAAATGAAGTGAAGGATGGTGTCGAATTATCAAGAATAGGATCGAACATAGTGGGATTGCTACTATTTTCATCGTTACCAAAACCTAAAACTTCTTGTGAAAATTCCTCGCAAACGACGTCGATCATATCAACGAGGTTTATGGTCGCGACGGAATAAACATGAGAAATTTGAGAGTTTTGTGTTGCGTTTATAACAAGTTCCTCGTCGTTGAAACGTAAGGTGATTTTTCCAGCATGCACATCAATCAACGCCATTGACGTATCCAAAAACGAACGACCTAAAATAAGAGGAACTTGAGGATCCGTGGGAATATCGACAACGATAAAGTCTATCGGATAATAGAACTTTCCCACTTTCACAAAAACGTCTTCGGCCAATCCACATGCGGGAATAGTGGAATGATCGGCCAATTCGATTGACATTAGTCAAGGAGTAAGATTAGGAAGAAGCGACTTGAAGATTGCAAGAGGCATCAAGTTAATGCTAGCACCAAGATCGGCCAAAGCATAGCATTCTTCCATATCTTGAATAGCACATGGAATCAAGAATATCGGGATCACCGACTTTTTGAGGTATGCCGTTAAGATAAACCGATGAACAACTAGACAATTGTTGCAATTTCTCCTTGTTGTTCAACATACTCTTAAAGTTAGCGGCAAATCGAGGCATCATGACCAAAGCGTCGGCAAAACTTATATGGAAATGCAAATCACGAAACATCTTCATAAAAATCTCAAATTAGTAATTCTCACGTTCTTGTCGTTTCTCCTTACGAAGTATCGATGGGTAATGCAAAGGTGGTGTGGGTTGAAGCATAGGCATAGCCTTTGGAAGCTCGGGTTCCAATGATGGGAATGGGTCAACCGTAGGTGTGGTTTGAGCGGTACTTCGTGGGATAGGGATATGCTCCTCTTCGACCACCACCTTGGATTCTTCCTCAATTTCCTCCACCGTTGGAGTAATTGGTTGAGGATTCGGTTCCTTAAGTGTCTTACCACTACGTGTGGTAATCACTTTCATCTCTCCCTTAGGGTTCGATATGGTATTACTAGGAAGACTACTCGAAGACGGTTTACACATTATAGCCTCAAACATTATTGAAATTTTATCCTCAAACATAGATTGCCTCTTATCGGCCTTAAGCATATCTTGTTTTATCTTATGTTTCCCTTGTTCCATCTTTTGTTGGTTTTGTTGTAACCTAGTCACATTACCCTCCATTTTGTTGGTATGAATCTTAAGTTCATTTGCTAACTCGTTTTTCAACTCCTTTTTCAAGTCATTCTTAAACTCAGATCTTAGGCTAAAGATCTCCCTTTGTATATTATCTAGCATCATTACCATTTGCATATTCAACAAATTCATTTGGAATATCTTTTAAGTTTTGCAAACTCTTTTTGTTGTTTTGAAAATCATGATTTTGATTTTTGTTTTGAACTTGATTATTAGCCCCTTGATTCCCATAGTTGTTACCCTTGTAATTGTTCCTTTGATTTCCTTGATAACTAACTTGATTGTTTTGATAATTGTTAGCATTTTGATTTGGTGAAAACCCGGGTGGAGTCAATTGATTAGTGCGGGTAACTTGACCGTTTTGGTTGTAAGTTCCCGTGGCCGCGTAGGCACTCGAAGTGTTACCACCTTTGGTAATGCACTCGGAGAAATCATGACCTCCACCACAATACATGCAAGAAACCTCAACCGCTTTAGCCGTAGCGGGAGCGGATTGTTCACCAACCTTAAACTCAATCAAAAGTACCTTAAGCGTATCAAAGATTTTGTTCTCCAAATTTGCCTCTATTTGGCAAGCATCGATAGTATGAGAAAATGAAGGCGAAGCCGAAGAAGAAGTCTTACGAACACTCGATGTGCTACGAGGGCTATATTCCTTAGACCTATTCTCAATAATCAACAATGCTTCCTCGACCGTTTTACATAAAAAGGTACCACCCGCGGCGGCATTAAGATAATCACGCTCATGATCGTTCAATCCATTGTAAAACGTGTCAATTTGATGCAAGTCGAAAAACCCATGATGAGGACACTCATGTAGCATTTCCTTAAACCGATTCCAAGCCGTCGAAAAACTCTCATTAAACTCTTGTGAAAACTTTGAAATCTCGTTTTTCAAATGCGTAGTCTTAGAGGGCGGGAAAAATTGGTTCACGAACTTCGAAACGAGATCCTTCCACGTCAATATAGAATTGGGTGGCTCTTTCTCTAACCAAATTTTAGCGAGCCCCGCTAAGGAATACGGAAAAAGAATCATCTTAATCGAGTCGTTAGAATTAGCGGATATGGTTGTAAGGGTTATCCTTTTCATCACCACGGAATTTGTTGTTTTGGATCATCGACAACAAACCCGTCTTAACTTCAAAATTCTCCGCAAGGATGGGGGGAATCACAATAGCCTCTCCATAACCCTCGGTGGGTGCTTGAAGTAACTCCATCATAGTTCGATTAGCCATGGTTGCTTCTTGTTCTACGATAGGTTCGTCAATAGGAGATTCTTCACTTGAAAGGTTAGGTGTGGTTTCCTTTCGGTTTCTATGTTTACGTTCACGTATAGCTTGGTTACGAGTTTGCATAAACGTCACGTACAACGTGGGGATGAGAAAAGAAGATTCTTTTGGGTGTTTTTAACTTTTTCAATTTTTTGGGTTTTTGATTGTTTTTACTTTTTTGGATTTTTGTGATGTATTACGTAGACAAAAATCTATAAATCTCTCCTCAAATCAAATCTCTCGATTAAAGGAGCCTCAAGGAATGAAAACGATCACGTGAAGTGAACGCCTTCGATGACTTTAGAACGTTGGTGGAACACCAAAATGTTCAAGAGGGTTTAATCTTTGAAACCAAGAAAATATATAGATACGCAGATAATACTTTGGTTGGCAAACCCTCGATTAGCCCTTTTTATCTAAAGACGCACAAGGAAGCGGAGAAACGAGGAGGCGCGAAGCACTTAAGAGCCTTTTTCTTTAGGGTGTATTTTATAACACCCGCCTTATACCCACCTTATAGTTTGTGTTTTTCAAAATCAAGCTTCACGAAAGTAATTATCTATTTTGCCTTTTTTCTTTGTTTGAGATTCGAATACAATGATTGAGTGATGAAATCCCAAATAAAGGTTGTGTTTTCACACTTTGGAGAACTTGTGAATTTATTGTTTTATGTGTACAATATAGTAATAATATTCACACAAAAACAAAAAACCGATAATACGTATGATTAGAGTGCTAATCACACAAATAGTTATTATGGCTAATATAAAAACAAAATTTGGTCAAATCAAAACACAACACGCCTCCCCGGCAGCGGCGCCAAAATGATAGTTGTAGTTTCACACTGATTTAAGAAAAAGAGCGTAATGAGGGTAAGTACGACGATTTAGGAAAACTGTGTACAAATGACCGTTGTTGTGAATTCGTTCTCAAGGAGGCTAGCGTGTTGTGTAAGGAGATGATTACATGTTTGTGATTATGATTATAAGAAAAGAAAAGAGAAAAGGATGACGGTTAAGGTTAAAATTGCACTAAGACGAAAGTCGTACACGTAAAACCGTAAAATATGACGAAATTTAAAAATTATCCTAAAAATTCCTAGAAATTTGCAATAAATCCTAAAAAATGTAATTAGAGTTTACAAAGAACCAAAATTCACTCGAACCTTTTATTTAATTAAATAATAATTTTTTAATGCTAATTAAAGCCCAAAAAATCAATTTAATTAACAAAAATCCTAAAATGGGATTTTTCAGTTTGTAAACCTCTAAAATAACTTAATTAAACTAAAAAATATTTTTTTGGAAAACTTAAAATTAATTAAAACTATTTAAAAAATGATTAAAAACTATTAAAATATTATAATAATCCTAAAAATTAATTAAATGACAAGAGAATTAATCTAAGAATTTTAAAACTCCTAACTTAATGTATTTAACCTAGAAAAATGAAAAAGTTTCAAAAATATTAAAAACACTTTTTAATAATAAAATATTAATAAAAATCCAAAATTTATAAAAAAAAAATCTTAAAACTTGCAACCTAGTTTAATTTAACCTAATTAAACAGTAAATGAACTTGAAATTACCAAAAAACTCCTAATGGGCCTCCAAATGGGCTAAAGGTCCAAACAGTCCACTTAATGGGCTTATTTAGGGCCCAATAAGAAAATTTTGTCCAAATAAGCCCAAAACTTCCAGTTAAGCTTAAAATTCAATTTTAAACACAAAATTTCAAAGGCCCAAAAGCTGAAAATGAGCTTATCACAACTTATTTCAAAACAGCTTATTCTTAATGGGCTTTTTGGCCCATTAAGCTATAAGCTGATGCGATAAGCTAAAATTTGACACAAAGTAATTTTTGTATAAGCCCACGAAATAAGCCTAAAATAAGCAAAAGCTCTCTACACAAAACGACAAAATAGTCGTTTTCGAGTTCTAGGCAGTTTCAGATTCTTTTTTCAAAATGTTTCAAATCACTTAACTAAGCTTAATAATAAAAAATATTTCCAAAAATCACAATGAATAAGCTAGAAAAAGCAAATAAGCACTTATGTAAAAGTAAACTATGTTGGTTTTCGAGTCAAACCTAAAAGTCAAAGTCTCAAATGCTCCAGAATAGTCAAATGGGTCAATTAAGGAAGATTGATTACAAAAAAAAAGTTGTTGTAAGTCTAAATAAGTTGGAATAGCTTATTGATAAGATGATTGAAAAATAACACTAGCAGTGGCTAGTTTTGGGTGTCCAATAGTGGGAAAAGTTTCCACTACTTGACTTGTTTTACTTTTTGTCTTATATGGATTTTTGTTGGAATCAAAGGACACAAAGGCACCCTTATAACCAGTGGGTTATAATGAGTCAATAACAATCAAACAAACACAAATCCAACCAGCCAATTAGTACAGTTTAATCAATTTATGCCCAGATATGATACAGACTTGAACAATAAGCAGTTTTGAACAAATAAGCAGATTAAGCAAGAATAAGCCAACCAAATTGAACCAAATGCATACACAAGCTATAATAAACTCAAATAATCATAAACAAACTTGTTTCATACACTGAATTAAAGTTTAGACCAAGATTCAAGCTTATGAATATTATTGATGAATAAATGAAGAATACAAAATGACTTTGCCGATGTACTTGACAACAAGCCCAAATTCAAACCCTCAAATATCTTAAACAGGTTACACAAACTTTGTTTAAACACTTTTTAAACCTAAACATGCATACACTCTAGGTATTTCCAAAATTTTAGGTCAAAACAGTCCAAAACAAGAAAGTTATAGCACAATCTAGAATTTGATGGTCAAGAACACAAGACTTGCATATATCAGCACACAACCAAGTCAATATCAGATATAAGCACTTAACAACCCTAAACACTAACTTAAATTCAAATTACCCTTAAAACAGTAGACCCAAACACCCCTTTCACTTTTTAAATGCAATATTTTATAAAGCAAATGTGATTTTAGGTTATACCAAGCTCAATCAAGCATCAAAACAACATAATCATGTAGTAAGAACAAGATTTAAGTCATAAAAACACAGCATACAATATCAGAATCACAAGATCACTTATAACCACTTTTCAAACAGATTTTTGGAAAGAAGGCTCAAACCTCATGAATGTACATCCACACTCACGAATTTTAGAGCTTATGTGCCTAGCTTAACAAGGCACAAGCTTCCAATAGCTGCTAAGAACAAAAAGGTTAGAACAAGCAGAATATATAAAAAAGAAAAATGAAAAATAAAGCTGATTAATTCAAGCTTTGTACCCCACTCCTTGATTATCCCCAAGCCAAGATCTCACCTCACTTTGATAATCTTCTTATCAAGGTGATGTGATCAACCTTTGACCTAAAAATTCCAAGAGTTTGAACAAAGACTTAGAAAAATATCAATTTTTGAAAATCTTGCAAATTCTGGCACAATCTTTAAAAACAGGTTTTGAAACTTCACAATCACAAACTATAATCAATAACAACAGAATATTAAAGGTGGCACTTGGATTCTTCAACAAATTCAAAAACTATTTCATTACTTGAATATAGGATTTACAGAAAGTTGAACAAAGGAAAAACCAAGAGCAAGGATAAATTTTGTGCACTAAACCCTTTATATAGAGGGTGTACATAGTCCTAGAAAGCTAAAAAACTAAAAACCCTAAGCTTTGAACTTCCAGAAATTCCCTTGTGGAATTTTGAATATTGCTTGATCATGTGAAGTTATCTTGGCGTTTTGTTGGTGCTAGCTGGGTGGAAATGTGATCAAGGGCTCACAACAAGCTTAAAATTTAAGCTTCATTCTGGTGTGTAGATTCTCTGGCTCCATTTGTGGCCTCTTGGTTGGTGATGTGGGAGGTTTAAGGTTTGGGTTATGATTAGTGATAGGTTAATCATAAATCTGGAGGGTTTTAGGGTTTAATTCCAAGTAATTATCAAACCCCTAATTGTGTTCTTATGATGAATAGTTGAAGTTTTAATCCAGTTTTGGGTTTAAAAATTTGTTTAGTGTGTGTTTTGTTAACTAATTAAATTAGTTAAAAATCTAGTTTAGTGGATAGGTGATATGGCACAAGGGTGGCATGTGATTGGAGGAAAAGTTGAGTGGGGTGAGGTGGCAAGCTATCACTGGTCTATGTATCTTTGTTGTCATCCAAGTATGGTCCCTTTGCTTCTTTCTTCCTTTCAGTCTAGTTTTAAAACAACCAAAACGTATTTCCCTTTATAAATAGGTTTTGTTTTTCATACTTTTGCCCCAAAAAAGTTTCAAAAAGTATTTCAAAGGGTATTTCTTGCCATTTGATGATTTTTGAAGGACCAAACTTGTAATGTCTTCAATCTTTAAGGTCTTGACTTGTATTGTTGACTTTGTGGAGGACTAAAAATGACAAGTCTTCAAATATGAGGAACCATTCTTGCCAATTCTTCAAGTGGAGGGTCCTTTTTGCAATTTGACAAACTTTAAGGACCAAACTTGTAATTATGAAAATACAAGGGTTTAAAGTGTCAATTCTTTAATATTGGAGGACCCTTCTTGTACAATCTTCAATTCTTCAAGGGTTTTTCTTGGAAAATCAACTCTAGGGCCCGGTTCTTTGTGCGGCTTCGTTTCCCGTGTTCGTTTTTGCTTGTTCCTTGTGATCTTTTGCCATTTTCTCAATGTCCGTACCTAAAATACACATTGAACAAACACAAGCATATAGCACATTTTATGATATTTTATGCATTTTAAGCCCATTTTGGACGATGAGACTATGTATAAAAGCAGTGTCATCAACTTCCTTAATTGATATGACAAAAGGGGAAGATATCGATGCTTGACTTCAGGGGGAGCAATTTGAAGATGATGTACCGCTTACAAGAGATACACAAAGAGTTTTGCCGATATCAACTAGGGGAAGATTGTTGGGTCTAAAGAGTTGTTGTGGCAGAAACTCAAAACGAAGAAAACATGAAGGTATTTGTTTTAGCCGCTAACACGGTGTGTCTAGTCGCTGACAGATGTCTATGATGTTAGAAATCTATTTAGGATAAATATTCATAATATTGTTTATCAATATTCTGTATAGAGTTTATTTAAATAGAAGATATGCATGTTTATTTTTTCTTATCTCTTGTAAACCTTATTCCTTACTCTATAAAAGGAACAAAGGGCATTAGGTTTTATTAATTCAGTTCCTACTATCAAAATGTAAACCTAAAGCTATATGCGTGTTCTAGAAGTGGGATTAATGTATACACGTCTAGATGTTATTTGTGTTTTATTAATACAAGTAACGTTGGGAGAAATTCATCTTTGTTTAAACACCTTGTTAAATGTTTTTCATTCTATTCCGCCTTGATTCAATCAAGTGAATGAGATTCGTTCCTAGCTGCCTAAAGATCTGAATCTGTAGGTTTCAACAAAAACATGTCTTCTTTCGAAATGCAACCTCCAAATCTGCATCACATAATTGACCAACCGAGAAAAGATTTTGACTGAGCCCTTCGACGTAGTATACCCGTATAATCGTGATATTCCCTTGAACCAAATCTCCATATCCTAGGATCGATGCAAATTGATCATTTTCAAATTGGACCGTGCCCAGGAACTTATCCACAAAGTTAATTAGAAGCTTGAGATTCCGTCATGTGCTTGGTGCACCCGGAGTCCAGTATGAAGAGAATTATTTCGATCACCTGCAGAAGAATTAGAATATGATGGAGCATTTGCTAATTTGGATTCCATGTTAGTTGTGATATCCGAATCATTAGTTTCCCTAGTTTCAACCCTTTATAGGCATGCTAACACTCGTAGTCACATTTTTTGTCCTAACCTTAGGCATCCATTTATATCCTGGAGAACATTGATTAGCAAACCACCATTTCCAAGACTTACTAACAGAATCATATAATTCCCTAAGTCTGCTTCTAGGGTTCTTAGTGGTGGAGTCTGATGCAATACTTTTCTTAGGGGGGTTGCAAAAGAATGGTTCCCTTTGCGTTTGGGTTTACAAGCACTAATAGGCACCGCAATTTGCTTCTTAGTTCTAGTATCTACGCCTTTGACATTATTCGAAACACACATAGCATGATTAGCATTAGCACATTTTCCACATTTCACGAAACAAACTTAACCTTCAAAGCATTCAAAGTCGAATCATTCAAATCGTCCTTACATGCGATTACAGGCGTTTTATTCTTAGTAACATTCAAATTCCTAGGGTGGTCTTCTACTTTCTTCATCTTCCCTTGACTCATGTTTTTCCAAACCTTTTCATTCATTCGAGTGCTCTTAAGCTGAGGCCGGCTAACACTATCAGTGGAGACTACTCCTATAGTAAAAGACACACGTCTATTAGTGTTTCTAGAAGTCTGAGACGATTTAATTTATTTGTTGTGTATGGGTTTAGTGGCCAATCTATACATACCTGGTTTGATCACATTTTTGTTATTAATGCATTGTGTTCGAATATCTGTTTTTGGAGTAATCTATGGTAACCTATGCTTCCCATCCGTCTTGGGGGAAAACCCAGATTTTGCAAATGACGAATTTGAGAAAACAGATGGTTTTCCCAAGACAGGGGGTTTAGTCACTTTGTACGCATTGGGTTTTCTTACAACAGGTTTCTTAACGCTAGGTTCTACAATTTTCTCGCCCATCTTAGCAACGAGTTTCTTTAACTCTGCTATCGCTATGTCCTTGTCTTGTAACTGAGCTTTCAAATCTGTAATTTCCATACTATTTTTATTCATTTCTCGAAACATTTGGGAAAGGTTTCCTTATAAATTATTATCATGTGGAAAACTTCCGATGTCTTTTTGTAAAGCAAGTTCAAGAGAATGACAATGTTTGAAGGAAATTAGTTCTGTGTTGAAGTAACTCAAAAGCCTTTTTATAACCATTTTATTTGTGTTTCGAGAGCTCAGTTTCAAGACGTTCACACTCTTTGGTCTTAGCAAGATATTTACATGCAACATTAGAATATTCATCTATAGCAGCACAAGATGTAACAACAACACACAAAATATCTTTGGAGAGACATTCTTTTAAGGGTAGATCATATTCGTTTGAAAACTCTGATTTGTCAGTTTGAAGTTCATCAAATTTTTTTCAAGAGACTTAATGTATTTCAAATCATCAAACATTTCTGACCGAATTAATCTTTCAAATTCAAGAGAATTTTCTTTTATTATCTTCGTATTCGGTATTAAAAGTTCTTTCACAAGCACAGTTATATCATGAGGGATCTCTTTTTTTCATTTGTCATTTTCACGTTTTTGCCAATCTCTTTCAACGATTGATTGAATATTATCAATGTGATGTTTAAGAATACCAAGTGTCTTCCTACTCTTGTTTTCAGAGGCATCAAGAGGCAGATAGTTAATAAATTTAGAAACGTTAGTTTTCTTAGTGGCAAAATTTTCTTCCATTCAATTCTTCTTTGTTTGCTTTCAAGAAACAATTCCTCACGAGACTTCTGTTTTTGTGGAGTGAAAAGACCATACAGATTGTTTTCATACGCATAATTATATGGTTTCACAAAATCTTTATTGACCGACGATCTACTCTCCTCATCCCAAAGGGATGTCTCTTCACTATTGAGCCTAATTACTGGGGAATCATGATCGGTCCATTCGGACTCATCAAGATATAAGTGGGGGTTCGCAGCTTGAGCTTGGTCGAGGTACTTAGGACTTTCAAAACTAGCTTCACCCTTAAAAAATGACTGAGGTGCTATCATTCTTATTGTTTGAATAGAGTCATGCGTTTAATAAACAATTTTCTTCAAAAATTCGACTTGTTCTTCTAGTTCCGTTAGTTTTTCAGTATCTTTGCCTTGTCTATTTTTGAAATCTTGTTTTATCTTTCAACCTCTTGTTTCTTTTCTTCATGAATTTTAGCAGAATCGGCGGTATTCATAGAAAGCCTCTGTTCAAGTTCGTTTACTTTTGTTGTGGTAGGGTACGTTTTTTGACGTTCGTCACTTAAGAAAACATTATATTGATGTTTTTCTTTAGCTAACAAACCAAGAGATTCGTTGTATTTATTTTCAAAATCCTCCTTTTTCACGTTAATTAAACGACCCTTGTACCCCTCAAGCTCTTTGTCTCTTTGAAGAAGTTGAGCCTTATAACTATCAATGGTCTCACTAGATTTTATAATATCGACTTTGCTTTCTTCACAGTTTTGAGTGAACACCGCGTTTCCATTCTTAAATTGATTTTGACTCTTTCTAGTTTCACTGACATCTTTTTGTAAACTAGCAATTAAATTAGCAAGCGCGACACGCTCCTCATCATCATACTCATTTGCATGTTGATCATCATTAAACTCATTATTGCACATGTCTGATGAATCAGGTATGGTATTGCTATCAACCGTTTCCATCATACATGTCCCAGTAATTGTTGTTTGTAAATCACCATGCTCATGTGTATCACCAAACACATTATATTCATCATCATGTTGTTCCTTATCAATTGGCTCAGTATCAAAGATAGGACCATTGTCATTTTCATTGACGTTGAGGACCTCATGAATCTTTTACATATATGAATAATGTGCTTCGAGTTCTTGGTCCGAGAGTTCATCATCTGTGTCGCCATGAATTTCTCCTTCCTCAACTGATAACTTGATACCAGCTTCCATCTTCTTGTAGAGCAACATCTTTTCCTTATGATAACTATTATCCTTAACTCTTTTTGGCTGCCTGCATTCCTTAGCCATATGCCCAAAACCTCTACAGTTAAAACACTGAATCCCACTTTGTTGCACAACTTGAGTACCAACAGTTTCCCTATTTCCAACAACAGTAGCTACCCTCTGATTATCATACTTACCGGCTTTTCGATCATAATTTAGAGGACTCTCAGCACGCCTTCGTGTGTCATACCTTGGAGGACTCTAAGCATAGATGTTCCTCGTTTTTTATGATATTCTAAGGTTGTTATTGGTGGGTCGTAGATTTTCTTATATTGCTTCATGATGAAAGCCATTTGTTGCTTAAATTCCCTATCCTTTTGAGCTTGTTCTTCATCACTGTCTTCTTCAGATGATTGCTCAAGTGGTGGTGATGGTGCTCTTACAACTTCTTTGCCTCGTGATCTTTTTGAAGCATGTGACTTAGAGACAATGAAAAATCGTGGTGATGATGATTGAGTAGAGTAGGTCTTTGGAGCACGAGAACGATAATCTGGGTACTGTTGAGTGGTAGACACAAAAGCAAGTGGATTTGCAACCTTTTCTACCCGATCAGCTCGACGTTCGTTTGACTCGTTCTGAAGTTGTTTCATAATGTCAAAGAGTGTGTGATATGAAACTTCGTCTAACTTTTGATGTTGTTTCACCAAAGGGACAAACCGTGTCCACTCTGGTAGAAGTTGCTGTAGAAATTGGACATTGACTTGCATGGTGGAGACTTGTAAGTTGTTTCGTGTCATGTCATTCATCTTTTTGTAGAATCAGGATTAATATGAATCAATTGATTCCCCATCCTTTGAAGTGAACTTGCCAAAGTTCCAGAACATCTTTGTTTTTACATCTTGTTTGTTGAGTGATTCACCTTGTTGCAATCTTTCAATAGCCGTTCATGTTTATTTAGTAGTAGGGCATGCATCAACCGTGGAGTAAATGTCATCACCAATGCCACTGAGAACTAAGTAAATTGCTTCCTTCTCTGCATCAAACCAAGCACGGTTCTCTGGTGTAAGGTCGGATCTCTTTTCATCATGTTCATATGCGGGTACTTCATCACTTGTGTATGTGGCTGGTATAGTAGGAACTTTGACCTTTGAAAACACATAGGGTCCATAAAAATGCATTGCCTTAAAGAATCACCGTTAGATTTTGTGCTAATATAACGTAGAAAACGGGATTGCCATTGATCATATCTTCCGGACACAAGCATTGGTGGTCTCTCTTTGTTACCCGCCACCATGATGTTGTTATTCGTCACACGATACTCTAAAGTAGAATCCATCTCGATAATCTCTGAAATGTTGAAATGAATACGGATCTTAAGTAGATGTTGTGGTGATTCTTGTTGAAGAGAAAAGTTGTTGAAATCCCCTAATAATGTGTTCTTAGGAAACCAAAATTTTCAAGACCAAAAAACTCACGACACGTTCTTTAAAAAATCTCATAATATTTGTAAAATATCGGAAAAGATCTCGCAATAATTCAAGTAACAAGATATCGCAATAATCTCGTGCTAAAGATCTCGCAATAATCCTCCTTCAAAGTTCTCGTAACAACCGTATCCTAAAGATCTCGCAATAATCACACCACAAGATCTCGCAATGACTGGAAACAAAGATCTCGCAATACTTGGTATACAAATATCTTGCAATATACCTGAAATTACAAAGATCTCACAATATCCCTGAAAGTACAAAGATCTTGCAATACTTGGTATACAAAGATCTCGCAATATACCTGAAATTACAAAGATCTTGCAATAACCTCGAATGACAAAGATTCCGCAATAACCGGTTTTTTAAACCCTATATATTGCAAAATCTATTATGGAAAGTGTTAATGCAAAGTAATACCTAAAAACATTGTTAGTATTAATTAATGTTTCTTAGTTTTGATCACGACAAATTATAAAGACATTTATTGTCAAACACAATAATAAAACTAATTATCTAACAAACACTATCATCAAGGTAATAATCATTACACTAACATATCTTAATCATGCTTAGTGATCATAAAAGTGATTATCCTTAAAACTCACTTTTATCACATGTAACAAAAGATTTTTAGTAAACTTTATTTTTAAGAAAATGTATTATTAAAATGAAAATGTAAATTTGAATATGGCATATTCCAAATGCCATAAGAATATCCTTTGAAGGTTTAAACAGCCTCAGATATTTCAAATTCACTAAAAGACAAAAAAGAGCAGAGTCTACACTCCACTGTTCCTTAAGTGCCTACGCGGTTCCCTATCGATAAGGAACCGCCTGGGTAGTTAAGGAACCGCCCCTAGATAGCCGTTGGCATTTGTCTTCTATAAATAGTGGATCAAATCTGCATTTTCATTAACCCTTTTTGTACATCTCTTTCAGCCTTCTTTCTCCTATCTAATCCTAGTCATTTGTAAATGATCACTTAATGTGTTAAGTATGCTTACTTATGATTATCCTCATGATCTCCTTCTTTACCTTGTCCAAAGAGAAGATCACTCATACACTTGTGATGTGATTAAAGATGAAGCATTGATGAATATCATCATTTCCTAAAGATCTAGTCATGTTCATCATTTGTTTATTTGTGTCTTGTATAGATCTAATGTATTTGTGAATACTTGGACTAGTTGTGTTCATCCAAGTTATGTGTGAACTCTTGGATTAAATTTGTGTAAATCCTTTGCATACGTGTGTGCTTGGATTTGTGTTGTGTAGATCCAAGCTACATGTGTGTACTTGGATATGTTTAGTTGAGTTGTAATAAGTTATGTTAGTTCTCACTAAAATATAAAGTGATGTGTTGTGTCTTGTGAGTTCTCACTAAACTATAAAGTGATGTGTAGTTGTGTTGTGTGAAGTTCTCACTTAGCTTCGAAGTGAAGCGTCGTGAAGATTGGTTCTAGCTTTGGATTAGAACTCGACATCTAGCCTTGTGTCGGAAAATGGTGAAGTGGGCAACGTTGTGAAGATTTGTTCTAGCTTTGGATTAGAACTCGACATCTAGCCTTGTGTCGTAAAATGGTGAAGTGGGAGACGTTGTGTAGATTGGTCCTAGCTAAGATTAGGTCTCGACATTTAGCTTAGTGTCGGAAAATAATGTAAACGACATTGTAAGGTTTTCTCCGCCAAGAAGGGAGCTTGTGGATATAGTGTAAATCTCGAGTAAGGTGTATTCGAGAAGTGGAGTAGGAACGAGGATAGCGCCTTGTTGCCGAACTTACATTCAACATCATTAAACTTATTACTACTAGGTTGCTTCTTTACCTACTCATTACTTACATTCAACATCATTACACTTATTACTTATTGTTAATGCATTAGAATTAAACCTAATCATTATGCAACTAACTTTCAAGTAAAAGATAGTTTTGGCATGTGACACCCCCGGGTGGGTCAAAGGAAGCGGAAATAATATCTGGATGTCACAGGGGTGGATCGATAGCAAATAGTACATAGAGCATTAGATAAAAGATTATCCAACATATATTACATGAACAGTAGTACAAATTGTTATAAAAGTTGTGTTAACATTATTAAAATAGATTGTTTGTTTTCCCCAAGTAGAAAATCCCTGATGATTCCTACAATGCAGTCTATCATGATGCTTGATTCCATGCACACACCACGTACTTGCTTCAGTTTCCTGAGAAAAACATGCTTAGAGGGTCAACATAAAGTTGGTGAATTTACAGTTTTAATAAAATAAGTTTGGACAGTAAACATTCACAGCAGTAGCAACGCACAAAGCATTTAAACTAAAAGGTAATTACGTTCCCTATTGCCTGAAACTGAGGCTTAACTCATTAGGTCCACAACAGATGAGGACCCCCGTTGCCTCACAATAAGGCTCCCACTTTCTAGTTCCAACATGGTATACATCTGTTGTCCAGGCCAAGGCACAGTGAGCGCTACTCACCCAGATGGTGATTGTCAATCCTAAATAGATCTATTTATAACATTCGGGAAATAGCAATAATTTTAATAGTTTCTACAATAGGAAATAGTAATCAAATTTTGTACAGTTTAGTTTACGTCCATAAAATAAGTTGCATGTTTTCTCCCCCATAGAGTATTTTTAAAAGTTTATCAATATCTTTTGTGGGGCCGTAAACTCACCTTAGTGTCTATAATAGCTGTGCAATAAAATAAATCCAGGTAATGCTCACGTCACAGTCAACTGCCTATTTAAATAGTATAGTCTCAGTAAATATACAGGAAACATATGTGCATGCTTATACAGTTTTTAGACGGTTTATTGATGTTACTATGTTTATTTAAGTAACTGTAGTACAAGTATTAATATCGTCCAATTAAATTTGCTATTAAATTTCCTGTTTAAGTAAAAGTGTTTTACTTACAATTTTTGCATAAGTATACTTGTATTTAATTTATATATAAAATTTATATAAATTATTTTATAAAAATAAAATATAAATACTTTATTAAATTTAATTTAAAGTCCCCAAAAGTTTCCAATATTTACTAAATAGTCTTAAGGTTACAAGTTAAAGAAATGACGGTTTTAGTCCTTATAGTTTAAGATTTATTCAAGTTTTACCAACTTAAATGGAATAAGGGTTTTAGGGTTTGTTTAAGTTTAGAATATATACAAAACTAGTCCCTCCATATTTTATTAAATGTATAACCTTCGGATATTGCACTTTTAGTTCTTAGGGCTTATAATAATTTCGGGTTATGAGAAGAATAGTCCTTCTAGTTATAATTAGGTTTTATAACTTTTATTAAATGACGAAAATAGTCCCTAGGGCTTCTAAATGTTTCGGCTTATTACATATTTAGTCCTTAGTGTTTTAAATGTCAATTTTTAACTTTAGGAAGTTTACAAAAATAGCCCTTAGGGTTTAATAAGTCACGGATGACAGTTATTAAGCCCTAGACTTTCAGATATTTACAATATTAGTCCTTGTACTTAATGGTTTATCAAAACAAGTTTCAGATGTCACGTTTTAACCCATAAGTTTTATTACTTCACATTTTTAGTCCAAAAGTTTTTATAAGTTATAATTTTGTTATAAAACTTTATTTAAATATTTAAAGATACTCAATGAGCTCATTAAATGGGCGAAGAGAGCTAATGGGCTATACAATGGGCCTAAACATATTTTAAGTCCATTAATAACCTAAGATTAGCTAAGTGGGCTTACAAGGCATTAAATGGGCCTAATGGGATCTTATATATACATGGCTATATTTTATTGGGCCTATTGGGCCTATTCAAGTTTTGGGCTATTGTTGCATGGGTTTAACTAGTCCATTAATAATTTATCAAGTTATAGATCTAGGGTTTTACAAGTTTGTTATTATCTTGTCAAAATTAAATCAAGATCTCCAAATGGAGAAGGGAAACTCACGGCATGTTTTATTTTGTGTGTTTCAAATAAGATCCGTGTTAGTTATAACTTTGCATGTTAGTCATAATCTTTAAAATAAGCTTATAACCTACGGCTATAATCATTTATAGTATTTCAAAATAAGGTCCAAGCTTTTTATATGTTTACATGTAAGCTAAAAGTCCCACAATGAGATCTAGGTTGATTACAAGTTTATAAGTCAACCATAAGTTCACAGGGAACTATATAGCCCACGGCTATATTTAATCTTGGTGTTCCAAAATGAGGTTTAAGCTTGTTATATGTTGGCCAATAGTCCACAAGGTGTAAAAATGAGATCTAAGCATTATTATAAATTTACAAGTAAATCACAAGTTCATCAATGAACTACATAGCCCACGGCTATATATGTTTTTGATGTTTTAAGAATGAGCTCAATGTTTATAAGTTAACCAAGAATTCAAGAATAAGGTCTAGTCTAGTTACAAGTTTATAACTTAGTTAAAAATCTAGAAATGGGGCTTATAGCCCATGGCTATAATTAATTACATAATCATATGTTTATTACTAAATAACTTTTATACATGTCTTATGCCATATCAAAAATATGCCGTGACCTATGTAGGTCATGGTTTCACAAATCTTAAGATTTTACAAGTTTATCATATGTGATTACCAAGTGAATGATTATGAATGCAAAGGAAAAATACAAGTAAATGAGAAAGTAAGGTTAGTGATACATACTTGCTAAATGGTAACAAAGAAAATCAAGAGAACTTAGGAGATTAGTGTTTAAGATTTCAACAATGGTGAAACGCTAATACAGATCCAATCCGTGACCTAGATTGGTTCGGCTAGGGTTTATCTTGGTTGCTTTAAAGATCAAGTTGGTATAAACATAACCAATGATTAGAAGTTATGAGGATGAAGACAAGGAGTTGGTGGATTTAATGTTTCTGGATGTATTTGATCCGAATGATTGAAGAGTTTGGATGAGAGAATATTGAGATTGGTTTTTACATGAGAAATGAATGTATGAGTGAGGATATAGGCGGCTAGAGAAGAAAGAGAGAGATGGGGGACAAGATCACCTTGGATAGATTTTCTATGCCAAGTGTTATGTGCCTTTGGCAAAAACAAGAAAACCTTTTGGTTAACCTTTCCTTGCCGTGTAGTACTATCCAAAGGGTGGAAAGGGTCTTACCAAGTGTTGCTTCTTGAGTGTATAGGTTAGCCTTTGAGGGTATAAGGGACATTTCCATGATCTACATGAGTGTGCATGTATACATGCATACATATACACGGCTACATGGAGACAAAAGGGTGGAAGTATTAAATTTGTTAAGTGTTGTGGGGATGACAAAGTGTATACTTCCATATTTTTAAGAGATGTGCATGCATGTATAATGTATATACACGACTCAAAGTAGTCATGGGATAGTAGTATGTCACACTTTGTCAAATATTGTGTCAATCATATGCCTAGGTATTTTATTAATTGTCCAAGTATAATTACAAGGTATGTGTCATATAGTTACTTAAAAAAAGCATGTAAGTATATAAGTACACATAAGGCGTGTTCACATATTTTATAAAATACAGTACATGAGAATATGTTCTACAATTATTGGGTACAAAGTTGCTGAAATTTATAAATGTAAAATCAGGGATTTTACAACACCACCCCGTTATTTTAGCTTTGTCCTCAAAGCTAATAAGAAAGTTGTCATTGGTTAGGTGAATAGATGTGGGTTAACAAATTAACGTTTTGGGATGGTACGTCAACAACTATACGCGAAAGACTTTCTGACACATTTCTAGCCTGTGGAATGCAAACAATAGTTTGGCACTAAGGCTTCACTCAGTGGAATGGTTAAGATTTTTGTTTATGGTGATTGGGTATGAAGTTGCAAAGAATCTGCTTCATTTGTGGGTGGGCTGGGGCGTAAGTGGTGTAGAAAAGAAGTACCTCAAATGGTGGAAATAAAAGAAGATACCGAGAATAAAGAAGTGTGCATCTTGTGAGATGCTAGAAGGGTTGTGCGTCCAATGTTAGTGGTTTAAAATTTTCACAAATTTGATTTCTAAAAGAAGGAAGTCATTCATTTCAAGACTTGTTAGATGATGGTATTGTCGAACTAATTTGACCCGAAGAGGAAGAGGATTGTCCAAAAGTATGGGACATCCAATATCTCTTTTTGGGGGATGACAAACATAACCCTAAAAAATACACCCATTGTGAGTTGTACATGTCTTTTATGTTTAGGTTTGCCTTGAATGACAAACATAACCCTACAAAATACACCCATTATGAGTCAGACATGTCTTTTAGGTTTAGGTTTGTCTTGGATGACAAACATAACCCTACAAAATACATCCATTGTGAGTCAGACATGTCTTTTAGGTTTAGGTTTGTCTTGGATGACAAACATAACCCTACAAAATACACCCATTGCGAGTCGGACATGTCTTTTAGGTTTAGGTTAGCTATGGATGACAAACATAACCCTACAAAATACACCCATTGTGAGTCGGATATGTCTTTTAGGTTTAGGTTTGCCTTGGATGACAAACATAACCCTACAAACTACACCCATCGTGAGTCAGACATGTCTTTTAGGTTTAGGTTTGCCTTGGATGACAAACATAACCCTAAAAAATACACCCATTGTGAGTTGGACATGTCTTTTAGGTTTAGGTTTGCCTTTCTCATTAATATGGGAAAGGTGGGCTAAGAAGATGGGGCATCCTTTTACCAAATATTTCTAGACTTTGGTGCAGGAAATGACACTAAGCATAGTGTTGATAATGTTCGGGTAACCATCTCCTCGAATGATCAAGGTTTTATTTCCCCACGGTAAACGAACCAGTTTTTCATCACACACGATAACTGCGCGATATATTGCTAACCAATCCATGCCGATAATGAATCGAAGCTGCCAAGGTTTACTGGGATCAGATCAATGTTGAATGGATGATTAGAAAGATTTGAGTACAACCTCGAATGATAGCATTGGCTTTCACAATTTTTTCGTCGGCTAATTCCACGGTGTAGTGGGGGTTTAGAACTGATGGTGTCACTTCCAATACATTACTAAATTAAGTCGATATAAAACTTCGGTATGCTCCGGTGTCAAATAAAATGGATGCATAACGATGGTTTAGTAGAAACATACCGGTAACGATGTTGGAATCCGGGTTGGCTTTTGCATTACCCACCATGTATACTCGTGATGAGGTTCCCTTGTCGTCCTTTTTCTGGTTGGTCAACTTGGGACAATCTGGTCTCACATGTCCGGGTGCTCCACATTCGTAACATACTACTACTTTCCTCAGACCATTATTGTTTCCTCTAGTGGGGTTACGGTTTCCCTGTTGTCTGTTCCCGTTCCCACGGGTATTGGGTCCGCCTCTGCTGTTGTTTCTAGGGTTGATGCTAGGTCGGACCGGGGTGACATCATTGACTTGACAATCACGAGCAAAATGGCCTGGTTGACCACACTTGTAGCATCCATTACACTGACCTCCCAGGAGATGGTGATAGTTGCACTTTGGGCACTTAGGCTTGGTGCCTAAGTAGTTCCGGGTGCTGGATGTGGTAGTAGTACCGTAAACCTGTCCAATATCCTGTCTCTTAGAAGGCTGCTGATGCTGGCTACGGAAGTTTTCTTGTGCCTTCCTCTTGTTCTCTGTTTGCCTTTCCAACATGGTACGGGCTCGTTTATTGATTAGTTCAGTAGAAAACTCCATAGCACTTTCGACAGTACTGGGTCGAGATGTAAGCACACTGTCGTGAATGGCGTCAGGGTGTCCACTAACATACTTCTCAATCTTTTCTTGCCTTTGAGGGAACATTCTGGTACACATCAGGATTAATTCTTTAAATCTTTGGTTGTACAAAATGATGTCATTGTTCTTGCACCTAAGATCCCACAGTTCAATCTCCAACTTCTTTATTTCGCATCTGGGCAGTACTTTTCAGTCATTCTCTCCTTAAGGTTGGCCCATGTGAGAGTTTAAGCAGCATTGTGCCCAAGGGTGGCAACTACTGAGTTCCACCAAGCAAGAGCACTCTCAAGTAGTGTGCAGGTGGCAAATTTTACTTTGTTCTCATCATCATAGTCACTGATGTGGAACACAGTCTCCAACCTTTCAAACCATTGCATTAGTTCCACGACACCTTCCTTTCCTCGTTAGTATGAGGGTTTGCATTTCAGGAAGTCAGGGTAAGGGCAACCCCTGTTAGCGTTGTTTCTGCGTGCATTAGGGTTCTGGCCATCGTTCATGTTCCGGTCAGCTCCTCTGGCTGCCATGGCTGTTGCGATGCCCTCATTAATTATTTCCCTAAGTTGGGTAGCAGTGACATTTTGAGTAGCATCGGCATTATCGGGATTTGTGGCGTTTGAGGTTATTGCATTGTCGGGGTTTGATCGAGTAATCGCCATTTTCTATAATCATACACAAGATGAGATCATTAGTTTAACTGTTAGTACAGTTTTTAAATTAATTGCACAGGAAAATTTCATGCATAGATTTCATAACAAATTGGATAACTTGTCAAGATTTTTATAATATAATACAACACATAATAGATATAACAAAAAAGAGTGATTGCGTGCCATTTCTGAAAGAAATTAAACATACATCAAGCATAAAAATCCAAGACAAAGGCTCAACAGGCCTTGTCTGGGGTAGTGGTACACACACTCTTAAGTACATCACATAAAAACACCTATTCGAGAGAGTACATTACAACGATAAGATACAAAATCTAGAAGAAAATAAAAGTACATAAGGTCCTATATCATGATATCTGGGATAAAACCTAAAATCTTATCATGATGTACAAAAGATCTAGTACATCTAATCTACTCCTGCCTGGGAGATCTGCGGGTAGTGGCTGGTGCAGGTGGTGCTGGTGGGGCTACAGGTGCTGACATGGTACCCTGCAATGCCTGCATAGCCAATCAGGTCTCCTTAAGCAGACGGATTGTACTCAACAACCGGGCTTGAAGTGTGTCAACATCTCCTTGGAGGTAGGTGGTCTCTGCAGTCACTCCATCATGGCGAACTGTGGCAAAATCAAAGAATGTGGACAAGGACTACTCCTGTGTAGTGAGAGAAGTATGGGTCTGATGCTGAAGGCCCTCCAAGGTGTGAATATGCTGATGGAGATAGTAGTTCTCCTCCAACAACCACTACAAGGCCTCATCGGTCGTGGTCCAAACACCTCGTGCTGCCTGGGCTTCTATACATATGGTCCAAGAGAGAGAGTCTATGCGCTCATGCATGACAGTGTACCCCGCCGGGCCTGCTGTCAACACGTTGTGGACATCCGACATGTCCTGCTCCTGGCGCGCGGCCAGAGTAGCAATCTGGGCTTGAACAGGATCAGCATGTCCATTCCCGGAACCCTCTCCGACCTCAAAAGTAGAGTAGGGAGTAAGCTCGTACCTCCTCTTACGAGGAAGTAGAGCCCCGGGAATGTAGCCCTGAAGTGATGATGGCGGTGCTAAAGATGGTAAGTCGTGAGTCATCTGGTCCTCCTCCTCGGTGGTGGGGACCAGTGTAGCAGTGAGTGAGTCATCAGGAAATGTGGCTCCGGCAGTCTGGCTATCCTCAGAGTCTGAGGCCGACAACCATCCTGGTAGTACAGATCTTGGTAACGTAGAGATAGCTGGTGCGGGGGCTACCTCTGGTAGAGTAGTCGGAGATGCAAAAGGTGGAGGCATAATACTCTAAAAATAATATTATTTTAAATTTGACGTAAGTATAAGCTTAAAAAAAATTTGTTTACAAGTTTATAGTGTATACCCCTTTAAAACAAACATCGCAATGTTTTAAGGTTACGTTAATACTTATAAGATTAATTAACCGAGTCGTTAATAATCGATGCACACTTAGTCCACATAGTATATGAATGCTCTACGTTCTACATGCTTAACTAATATAGTCCCAAAAAATATAAAATAAAAAATCCCCAAAAAATTTTTGTTTTGTTATAGTCTAGTTAATAAAAAATTTATTTTTATTTAAACTGATCTGGTTCTCTATAACTATCGCTCTGATACCATTCTCTTTGACACCCCTGGGGTGGGTCAAAGGCAGCATAAATAATATATGGATGTTACAGGGGTGGATCGATAGAAAATAGTACATAGAGCATTAGATAAAAGATTATCCAACATATATTACATGAACAGTAGTACAAATTGTTATAAAAGTTGTCTTAACATTATTAAAATAGATTGTTTGTTTTCCCTAAGTAGAAAACCCCTGATGCGTCCAACAATGTTGTCTATTATGATGCTTGATTTCATGCACACACCACGTACTTGCTTTAGTTTCCTGAGAAAAACATGCTTAGAGGGTCAAAATAAAGTTGGTGAATTTACAGCTTTAATAAAATAAGTTTGGACAGTAAACATTCACAACAGTAGCAATGCACAAAGCACTTAAACTAAAAGGTAATTACATTCCTTGTTGCCCGAAACTGAGGCTTAACTCATTAGGTCCACAACAGATGAGGACCCCCGTTGCCTCACAATAAGGCTCACATTTTCCAGTTCCAACATGGTATACATCTGTTGTCCAGGCCAAGGCACAGTGAGCGCTACTCACCAAGATGGGGATTGTTAATCCCAAATAGATCTATTTATAACATTCGGACAATTGCAAGAATTTTAACAATTTCTACAATAGGCAATAGTAATCAAAGTTTGTACAGTTTAGTTTACGTCCATAAAATAAGTTGCATGTTTTCTCCCCCGTAGAGGATTTCTAAAAGTTTATCAATATCTTGTGTGGGGCCGTAAACTCACCTTAGTGTCTATAACAGCTATACAATAAAAGAAATCCAGGTAATGCTCACGTCACAGTCAACTGCCTAATTAAATAGTACAGTCTTAGTAAATAATACAGGAAACATATGTGCATGCTTATATAGTTTTTAGACGGTTTATTAATGTTACTGTGTTTATTTAAGTAACTTTAGTACAAGTATTAATATCGTCCAATTAAATTTTCTATTCAATTTCCTGTTTAAGTAAAAGTGTTTTACTTACAATTTTTTATAAGTATACTTGTATTTAATTTATATATAAAATTTATATAAATTATTTTATAAAAATAAAATATAAATACTTTATTAAATTTAATTTAAAGTCCCCAAAAATTTCCAATATTTACTAAATAGTCTTAAGGTTACAAGTTTAAGAAATGACGGTTTTAGTCCTTATAGATTAAGATTTATTCAAGTTTTACCAACTTAAATGGAATAAGTGTTTTAGGGGTTGTTTAAGTTTCGAATATATACAAAACTAGTTCCTCCATATTTTGTTAAATGTATAACCTTTAGATATTGCACTTTTAGTCCTTAGGGCTTGTAATACTTTCGGGTTATGACAAGAATAGTCATTTTAGTTATAATTAAGTTTTATAACTTTTATTAAATGATGAAAATAGTCCCTAGGGCTTCTAAATGTTTCGGCTTATTACATATTTAGTCCTTAGGGTTTTAAATGTCAATTTTTAACTTTAGGAAGTTTACAAAAATGGTCCTCAGGGTTTAATAAGTCAGGATGACATTTATTAAGCCCTAGACTTTCGAATATTTACAATATTAGTCCTTGTACTTAATGGTTTATCAAAACAATTTTCAAATGTCACGGTTTCACCCCATAAGTTTTATAACTTCACATTTTTAGTCCAAAAATTTTTATAAGTTATATTTTTGTTATAAAACATTATTTAAATATTTAAAGATACTAAATGAGCTCATTAAAAAAACTCTTCAAACGGTTAAAAAACCTAAAAAAACATCAATGGCAGCCAAAAAATCCCTTCTTCTCATAAACTAATTTTCTTTTTCCTTTAATCCGAATACCTTATAATGATGTTGTTTTCTCGAATAATCACTGATTATTCTTGAGTTAACAAAGTTTTTATTTGGTTGATTGATTTTAGGGTAAATTAAATTGGTTCTAATTTTCGTTTTTTCCCGTCATTGTTGTGTGTGATCGTATTGTTTCTCTCGTTGGTGGTTACTTGTCTCTTCTAGGGTGCTACCTGGACAAGTAGTTTCGTTTTGGTTGGTTAAATAGTATTCGCATTAATTATTTTTTAGGGCTTTGCTGTGTTTGGGTATCGGTTTGAGCGGGTAGCATTAAATCATCCTTGGAATTGGTGCAGTATTTAATCGTCCTTGTTTGTATCCTGTCGGCTGACCCTAGCTTCATATTTGGTGCAGCACTAAAAATTCCTTGTTTTTTAGTGTCGACTGACCTTAGAATATTGGTTTGGGCGGCTGACATTCGAATATCATTAATTGGTTTGGGTGGCTGACTTTCTAAAACCTTGAAGAGACAACGCTATTCATCTCTTCAAACCTACTCTTCATTAAATGGTCGGCTGATTAATATATTGTGACGGCTGATTAATATATTGTGACTCTTCATTACTTTGGTCGGCTGACCATATATTAGATTACTTTTCGTAATCTATTTTTTAGGGTGTCGTCACATTCTTATTTTTAGTGGTTCGTTTGATCGAGTTGTTGAAGCTATGGTGGATTCGAGCAATGAAAGTAATAAGCCACTGTTTACAGGTTGGAATGATAAGATTAAGGTGTCTACTCTTGAGGTTTTATTAACGTTAGAGGAGATATCTAATTTGTTTTCTGTTCCTTTGAATACTGTGCGTGACATTGAAGTGTTTGCAAATGGTGTTAAGGCAAACAAATTTCCTAAATGGTCTACTTTACCTAAGGAGACCACTATGTTATATTATGAAGTTTTGTGTGAACGCCATAAGAATCTAACTAGCAGCATTTCTTCACTCAGTTCAGGTGGTTCGAGTGTGCACTCTGCACATGTGGCTAAGAAAACAGATGACCCTATTACTAATATTTCCTCTTCTGGTGATGTTGTTTTGGACCTTGCAGCTAAGGCTGCAACCATTAATGGGTTGCAACCGTGTAATCTACATGCGGTTTTGAAATTATTTGGTGTAACGATTCGCACGGTTGGTGATGCGGGTGAATTTATGCATGAGTTAAAAATGAAGAAACATCCTTTGTGGGAATTGATCTCACATGACCGTGCTAAAGAAATTCTGGAGTTACTTTGCAAATTTGAAGCTGATATGGTTACGTCTACTAATGGAGGTATTAATGCAGTCTCTTCTTCGTTTAATTCTGAAAATGTTTGTGAAGGGATTAATATCTCTATTCCTAGGAAGGTAGTTGAAAAAGTAAATACTCGTTACCACAACACTTTATATGGTTACTTTCTTGGTAAAAGGATTGCATTTCCTGTGGTTGAGTACTTTGCTAAGAATCACTGGGCAAAACATGGTCTTAAGCGTATCATGATGAATGAGAAAGGTTGTTTCTTTTTTCAATTCGGGTCTAGTGAGGGTCTTAATGCGGTTCTGGAAGGTGGTCCGTGGATGGTTCGTAATTCACCAATTTTTCTTAAGAAATGGACTATGAAAACGAATCTTCTAAAGGAGGAACTAACTCGTATTCTGGTATGGGTCAAGCTTCATGATGTCCCGCTATAGGTATTTGAAGAGGAATGTATTAGTTTAATTGCTTCGTTTCTTAGTAACCTTATTATGATGGATAATTATACTGATAATATGTGCAAAGAGTCTTGGGGCCGTTGTAGTTTTGCTCGTTGTCTTATTGAGATGAACACTGATTCGGAGTTTATAGATAACGTTACTATTGGTCTCCCTGATCTTGAAGGCTCTGGTTGTACTAAGGAACTAATTCGTGTTGAATACGAATGGAAACCGCCTAGATGTCATACTTGTAATATTTTTGGTCATTCCTTTGATTCTTGTCCGAAAAATGTTAAACCTACAACGGTTGAAAATGTGACAAATAATGTTGATAATGATGGATTCCAACAAGTGCAAAGTAAGAGGAAGAAGTACAAAGGTAATTTAGGGAATCAAGTTCCGAGAGGTGTTCCATTGAGTAAGGGTTCCCAAACAGGAAAGACGGTTGTTTTTCGTCCAAAAACTCGCTTGGATACTACAAGTACGAGTGGTGATAATAGTATAAAGTTGAATACTAAATCTGGTCAGTCACAGCAGTCTAGCAATCCTAATGGTCCGAACAAGGGTAAAGCTCAAAAGAGCAGTGTTTCTACATCTAATAAATTTTCATCTTTGTCCATGCCTGGTATTGACGAAGGGGGTCAAGTAAGCGAGGAAGATAATGAGAAGGAGGAGGAGGGAGTCGAGGTCGTCTTTGATGAATCGGTGAATCTTCTCAACTCTAATATAGGGGCAAGCACTCCAACTGGCTGATCCCATGTTGATATTTTATTATTTTCCTCGTAATTTTATGTTATCGTCTTAGTTTTTGTCTAGTTTATATATTTCCAGTATTCTAGATTAGTTAATGTTTATGGCCTGTCATAAACATTTTGTTTAACAAGCTGCCTGTAGCTTGCGGTTAATGTGGTATTTCAGCCACATTCCTTGTACTTAAACGCTTTTTTTGGTTCTATTTACCGGGGTCATTGTTACCCTTTTACCAAAAAAAAAATGAGCTCATTAAATGGCCCAAGAGAGCTATTGGGCTATCTAATGGGACTAAACATATTTTAAGTCCATTAATAACCTACAATTAGCTAAGTGGGCTTACAAGGCATTAAATGGGCCTAATGGGTTCTTACATCTACACGGCTATATTTTATTGGGCCTATTGGGCCTATTCAAGTTTTGGGCTATTGTTGCATGGGCTTAACTAGTCCATTAACAATTTATCAAGGTATAGAACTAGGGTTTTACAAGTTTTTTATTATCTTATTAAAATTAAATAAAGATCTCCAAATGGAGAAGGGAAACTCACGACATGTTTTATTTTGTGTGTTTCAAATAAGATCCATGTTAGTTATAAGTTTGCATGTTAGTCATAAGCTTTAAAATAAGCTTATAACCCACGGTTATAATCATTTATAGTATTTCAAAATAAGGTCCAAGCTTGTTATATGTTTACATGTAAGCTAAAAGTCCCACAATGAGATCTAGGTTGTTTACAAGTTTATAAGTCAACCATAAGTTCACAAGGAACTATATAGCCCACAGCTATATTTATCTTGGTGTTCCAAAATGAGGTTTAAGCTTGTTATATGTTGGCCAATAGTCCACAAGGTGTAAAAATGAGATCTAAGCATTATTATAAATTTACAAGTAAATCACAAGTTCAGCAATGAACTACATAGCCCATGGCTATATATGTTTTTGATGTTTTAAGAATGAGCTCAATGTTTATAAGTTAACCAAGAATTCAAGAATTAGGTCTAGTCTAGTTACAAGTTTATAAGTTAGTTTATAATCCAAAAATAAGGCTTATAGCCCACGACTATAATTAAATCCATAGGATGTTTTTATGATTTTTCCCAAGTTTATTATAAGTACATAATCATATGTTTATTACTAAATAATTTTTATACATGTCTTATGACATATCAAAAATATATCGTGACCTATGTAGGTCATGGTTTCCCAAATCTTGAGTTTTTACAAGTTTATCATATGTGATTACCAAGTGAATGATTATGAATGTAAAGGAAAAATACAAGTAAATGAGAAAGTAAGGTAGTGATACTTGTTAAATGGTAACAAAGAA
Organism: Glebionis coronaria; assembly: GCA_025667525.1. NCBI lineage: Eukaryota > Viridiplantae > Streptophyta > Magnoliopsida > Asterales > Asteraceae > Glebionis > Glebionis coronaria. Next base: position 342,664,058 of record CM046877.1, read on the forward strand.
AATCAAGAGAACTAAGGAGATTAGTTTTAAGATTTCAACAATGGTGAAACCATAATATAAATCCAAGCCGTGACCTAGTTGGTTCGGCTAGGGTTTATCTTGGTTGCTTTGAAGATAAAGTTGGTATAAACATAACCAATGATTAGAAGTTATGAGGATGAAGACAAGGAGTTGGTGGATTTAATGTTCTTGGATTTATTTGATCCGAATGATTGAAGAGTTTGGATGAGAGAATATTGAGACTGGTTTTTGCATGAGAATGAACGTATGAGTGAGGATATAGGCGGCTAGAGAAGAGAGAGTGATAGGGGACAAGATCACCTTGGATAGATTTTCTATGCCAAGTGTTATGTGCCTTTGGCAAAAACAAGATAACCTTTTGGTTAACCTTTCCTTACCGTGTAGTACTATCCAAAGGGTGGCAAGGATCTTGCCAAGTGTTGCTTCTTGAGTGTATAGGTTAGCCTTAGAGGGTATAAGGGACATTTCCATGATTTACGTGAGTGTGCATGTATGCATCTATATATACACACGGCTACATGGAGACAAAAGGGTGGAAGTATTAAATTTGTTAAGTGTTGTGGGGATGACAAATTGTATACTTCCATATTTTAAGAGATGTGCATGCATGTATAATGTATATACACGGCTCAAAGTAGTCATGGGATAGTAGTATGTCACACTTTGTTAAATATTATGTACAATTATATGCTAGGTATTTTAATAGTTGTCTAAGTATAATTACAAGGTATGTGTCATATAGTTACATAAAAAAAGCATGTAAGTATATAAGTACACATAAGGCATGTTCACATATTTTATAAAATACAGTACATGAGAATAAGTTCTAGAATTATTGGGTACAAAGTTGCTGAAATTTATAAATGTAAAATCAGGGATTTTACATGGCACTCACCTAATTGAAAGAAATTTTAATTAGGAGATAAATCAATAAGAAACTATTCAACCCCACCCCCCCCCTCTTCTAGTTTCTACAATTGGTATCAGAGAGATGGTGACACAAGATCTTTGAAGTATATTTTACTTTAAAACTTGGATCGATCCATTGTCTCCTCAAATTATAAGGTTAAGTTGTACTAAAGTTTTTCTTTGGTCAAAACTATTTTTTGTTGAAAATAAGTCTTTTTAATTGATAATATTGCATCTCATTTAGATTAGTAGTATTAATACATTTTAGATACTCTTGAAATGTATCTACTAGTTTGCATCTTGTTATGTGTAGGTACTCATGAAGATAAATCATTCAATTTATTATGGATTGATTTACTTACACTTGTAGAAGACTCACCTTCTTTGATTTCCAACATCATTGAATGATGATATCAAGATGGATAGGAGTGATACTAGTCCTTGAAGACTTAGTAGTCACTATTAGTCATAGTTGGGCTTTGCATTGGTTCCTTGAAAGCTTGGACTGCAATTTGTGGACAAGGTACGCTTTTGTTCTTCCACACGTCCTACTGAGCATTATTTTGATCATTAATTGATTATATGTTTTTTCTTGGCATCCTTTCCTTGACATTTATTTGTGGTTTGTGATTCTTTCTTTTTTCCCTCTCAAACCTTCATTGCTTGGATACTTGACTCACTATGGAGATGTAGAGTAAGTTAGTAGAAGCTTAAAGTATCAAGCATGATTTTTATGGTTTGCACTCTTACGGCTAGTAGGCCAAATATCATGTGTAACTTGTGCAATTAAACTCATCTATAGGATGATTGGTGAATCCCTTGAGATACCAAACTACTTCATTAAGTTGTAGGTGGATTTTACACATTTGGAATTGAAATATTCCAAGGATATTCATATTGTTAATCCTGGAAATAATTATCCGATCATGTGGGAGAGAAAGTGAATCTATACTTTGCTCATATTTTGAAATAGAATAACACTACTCTTGAAAATGATCTTATTCTATGCATCAAAATTGCTTGGTATAATTCATTACCAAATCCGTTTAGACTTTCACCAGAAACGCACGTCTTAAACCACTATATATGACACAAGCTCTTGGTCTCCTCGATTTGAAGACTGTCATTTGTCTCTTGAGCAATGTTCTTGGTCTTGATTCACTTCCCTTGACTCCTCTCCCCTTTTCTTCTTTGCTACGAGTAGTTGTGATGAGACTGCTTTTATACATAGTCTCATCATCCAAAAAGGGCTTAAAATGCATTAAATATCACCAAAATACCCATATATATGCTTGTGTTTGTTGCTTGTGTATTTTAGGTACGGATATTGAGAAAATGACAAAAGATCACAAGAATCATGCAAAAACGAACACGGGAAACGAAGCCGCACATTGAACCAAGCCCTAGTATTGATTTTCCCATGAAACCCTTGAAGATTTAAAGATTTATGAAGAAGGGTCCTCCAATATGGAAGAATTGACACTTTATACCCTTGTATCTTCATAATTACAAGTTTGGTCCCTAAAGTTTGTCAAAATTACAAAAAGGGCCCTCCACTTTGAAGATTTGACAAGTTTAGCCCCTCAACAAAGCTAAATTGTCAACCATTATCCTCCACAAAGTCAAATATATCATGAAGTCCTTCAAAGTACAAGAAAATACAAGTTTGGTCCTTTGAAAATCCCAAAATTACCAAAAGGACCCTTGACTTTCAACAATTGGCAAAAATGGTCTCTCATAAATGAAGACTTGGCAAATTCAGTCCTCCAAAATGCCAATCATACAAGTAAAGACCATTATCCATCAACAAAATGCCAAATCAGTCCCTCAAGAATCACAAAATGGCAAGAATTACCCCTGAATTCACTTTGCAAAATGTTTTGGGGCAAAAGTGTAAAGAATGAAAAGTTGTTATAGCTTAAATGGGTGTTGATAGCAAGTATAAATAGAAATGACAGGTTTAGCAAAGATGGGGGTTTGTTTGTGGCCGACAGCCATTATTACCTTAACCAACCACATACTGCCACCTCACCCCACTCACCACCTCCACCAATCACAACACTCCACACCTCCACATCAGCTATCCACTCGCCCCATTTATTAACTAATCCTAACAGATTATTTTAAACTTGGCGCTTAACATATTTTTGAACCCAAATATGGATCAAACGTCACACTATTCACTCAAGAACAAGGATTAGGGCTTTTTGATTAAGCAAAAATTAAGCCCCAATATGGTGCAGATTTATGATTAAGGGTCTTGTTAACACATCCCAAACCTTAAACATGACACCCCACCAACCCACATGCTATATGGGACCTCCCCTGCTACAAGCTCATGCATACTGCCAAAATGAAGACAGTCATCCAACGCCCCACATTGTGGCTTACTTTCTAAGCTTCATACAAACCCTTTGATCACATTTTCACATGCCAACTCATGAAAACGTCCAAGGAAACATCACATGAGTCCAAGGTTTTCAAATTCTACAAGGGCATATTTGGAAGATCAAGCACTTAGGGTTCACGTTTTTATTCAGTAACTTAGTTTCATTGTAGCCTATATAAAGGCATAGGGCTGCAACATTTACAATTGCTTTTGGTTTTTCCTTGTTCAAACACTTGTAAATCCTCTTTTCAGTTTAATGAAATTGTGTTAAGTGTGTTGAAGAAAGACCAAGTGCCATCTTATTTTATGCTTGTTTATGTTATTTGTTCACTGAATTTGAATCTCAAAACCTATTTTTAAGGAGAGTGCAAAAGTTTGCATTTTTCCTTCAAGCTTGATATTTTGCTATGTTCTTGTTTCAACCTTGGAATTCTTGGGTTATAGGGCTGATCATAGCATCCTAATTGTGATATTAAGGTGTGGTGAGGCTTATAACTTGGGGATAATCAAGTGTGGGGTAACAAGGTTGCATTAATCAAGGCTTTTTTAAGTTTCTGATTTTGATGTGCTACTTACCTTGTTGAATCTTAGCAGGGTTGTTATTGGAAGCTTGCGCTTGTTCTAGCTAGCACATAAGCTCATAAATTCGTGGGTGTGGATGTACATCCATGGGGTTTGTCTTAAATCCTTGAAAATCTGATAAATATTGGAATTTTTGTGGATTTGTGCTCTATTGGTGTTCTTGTTGATTTCTTGGCTTGAATCTGCTTAGTCTTGCATGATAATGTTGTTTATATGCTAGATTGATCATTGGGTTGACTGAATCACACTTTTTCTTGTTTAAAATTTGATTTGAAAAGATAAAGGGGTGTTTGGGATTACTTGTTTAAGCTTGAATCTTGTTATTGTGTTGTGGAAAGTTTGTGCTTGTGTTCTATATCTGATATATGCTTGGTTGAGAGTGTTTTGCTGCAAGTTTTTTGGGTTTGAAACCTTGAATCAAACAATCTGCTATAAATTTTTTGTTATTGCCTGTTTTGACCTAGGATTTTGGGAACACTTAGGGTGTATGCATGCTTAGGGCTAAAAGTGGTTTAAACAGAGTCATTGTAACCTGTTTGAGAGATTTGAGGTGTTGAATATGGCTTGTGTGTCAAATATATCAGCAAAGTAAAAAACTACATGTGTTAGTGTTCATCAGTAACATTCATCAGCTTAGATCTTGCTTAATTCTTTGAATCATTGCATGAAACTTGTTTAGACTTGTTCATTTGAGTTTAATATAGCTTGTGTATGCATTTGGTGGAATTTGGCTGGCTGAATTGTGCGCTAAGTGCTTTTTGAACCTAAACTGCTTATTGTTTCATGTCTGTGCTAGATCTGGTACTTTATTGATTAAACTGTATCAATTGGGTGATTGTGTTTGTGATTTATTGATTGTTATTGACTCCTTATGATCCAAAGATCATTTGGGTGCCTTTGTGTAATCTGAATCTCAAAAAAGTTCACCAAAGACAAAAAGTCAAACAAGTCAAGCAGTGGAAAAAGTTTCCACTGCTCAACACCCAAAACTAGCCCCTGCTAGTGTTATTTTGAACTCAGCTTATCAATAAGCTATTTTAGCTTATCCAGACTTGCAACAACTTATTTTTTATGATAGATCTTCATTATTTGACCCATTTGATTAGACTGGAGCTTATTGGACTTTGACTTTGACTTTTTGCTAGAAAACCAACTTATTTTTTTTTTTTGGGTAAAGGGACTCCAATCCCGGTAAAATATATTCCCAAAAAGCGTTGAAGTACAATGGAATGTAGCTGCAATGCTACATTAACCTCAAGCACACAGCTTGAACAACCACTATATCATATGACATGCCATATGATAATTACATTACAAACCTAATGACTCCTATAGGAAAGAACCACCTAAAGGAACATAAACAATGAAAAAACAAACATAATGATTAATGAGAAGTGCGAGTATCCGGCTGACGAGTTCCATGGCGATCATCAATCACAATGTCTTCATCAGTCTCACTATCCGCATTAAGCACATCATTAGAATGACCAAAGCCATCCTCCCAATCAGTCCCATCATCCATTAAACCACTCAAAACACCAAAAGAGTTTTTGCTGCTCGTACCCGGTTGACTAGAATCAAGAGCCAAAGACTTGTTATTAAGAAATCCACGCTTAAGAATAGAACCAGCTTTCTTAGGAGCATTCTGAACAGTAGTACCTGTAGAATCATTTTTCTTAGGCTTATTCGCCTTAGAACTATCCCCTTTCTCAACAGCACGGTAATAAAGATTAATAGGTGGTTTAGTGAGTTTAATACCAGCAACCTGGAGTTGCTTATTCTTACCCTTTTTCTTTCTATTGTTCACAACCTCATAACCCTCATTATCAATCTCATTAGCTACCTTATTATCGTCCACATTAACAATCGTATTAATGACATCCTTAGGCAATTTCGGACATTCAGCATCATGATGATCAAATATACAGCACATCGAGCAGCGGGGGGGAGTCCACTCGTATTCTATACCAATATTAGCCATCGTATGTCCCTTATCCTTACCAATAGGAATAGCAACAACTAAAGAATCCTTAGGAGGATGATCAGCAGAAATCTCAATTAAAACACGTGCATAGGTACTCCTTCCCCATGAAGATAGGCACATCTCACTTGTATAAGAATCAAGAAGAATAGGCCTCCCAATCTGAGTAGTGATTAGACTAAGACCCACCTCCGAATATGCAACTATGGGAACATGATGCAATTTGACCCACACCGGTGCTTTCCTAATCTCCTCCTTCACAAGTAAAGAATCCGGAGACCATATATTCAAAATCAGTGGAACCATACGTATTAACCATGGCCCACTCTCTATAACTCTTTCCATTCCAACTTTAGAATCAAATTGAAATAAAAAGAACTCACCATGAAGTTGGACACGCTTGATTCCAAATTTCGCCCACGCTTTCTTAACATAGTTTTCAACCAAAGGAAACGCCAATCTCTTCCCTATAAAATGACCATATAATGTATGCGTCAATCGTGCCCTAACCTGATCAACCACATCGAGAGGAATAGTAACCGCTGCCCCTTCAACATGTTCTTCATTACGGAGTTCTTTTACACGTGCAACTCTTTTAGCTTGACCATGTAACATGGACACAAAAGAGGGTTTTGGAACAGCAGTTGATGGTGCAGGAGCCCTACATGGAGTAACAACCCTTGTATCACTCTGCTCGGATGGAATCGTATCAGCCATACATGGAGTAACACCCCTTGTATCATTCTGGATATCATGATCATTAGCCATACTAGTCGTTCCAACCTCCTTCAATACTGGCTGCTTGAGTGAACTTGCATCCGTATGTATCTGGTTTGAGCATTCTGTCCCATCACCATCATGTATCTCGGTCGATACATGTTTGGGCTCACCATCTGACCTTTCTGTAGTGTCACCCCCAAACGATGGAAGAACACCACTCGATTCATAATCATTAATCATGACTCCATCCTGACGCGACGAGGTAATGGAAACCCTAGACACCTCAGAAGTCTTGTCAGGACTATTTATGTGATTCGCTTGTTTTAAACGCGACATGCGCGCATGTAACCTGTCCATGTCGATCGGCGTAACAGCGATCTTCTTCTCCATGACACATTAACCAGATCGAAACACCTCTCTCTAATACACAAAACAATCAATCGAAACTGAAAAACTACCTAGGGCAAACGAAACCCTAGATCAAGGACCAATCACAGCGCACCAAACCAAACCCTAATACATAAAATAATAAGAGATTAAAAAAACCCTAATTTCTTAAAAGGTAATAAACGGCGGCTACCAAGAGTTTTATCACTAAATCAAAAAAACCGATCATAATACGAATCAAATCATTCAACCAATCAAAGACCAGTCCCACGCATTGAAAGGATTCTGTTTGGACAACTGATTTAAATAATCAAGAATCACAAAAGAAAACAAATCAAGACAATGGTACGGTTATGATAGGTGGAAAACAGATTGGAATTAGACAGTTTGCTTAATTAAGATGAACGGAAACCATGGTGGAGGCAGCCGGAAATCACCAAAAAGAGAGAGAAAAAATTAGGGTTTTTTCTAGTATATGGGAGCAGATTTTTGGGGTTTGACTAAGATGAGATGGTGATGTATTTGATCTGGTGGGTGAGGAGATGAAGGAGATGGGGGCGGAGGAATTGGTGTGAGTTTAGGATTAGGGTTCTGAAAACTCTTATTGAGTCAACTTATTTGAAAACTCTTTGTTGATTTTTCTTAATTAAGTCATATAAAAGCTTTAGAAACTTGAATCAGCTTTTGGGGTGGCCTAGAACTCAAAAACGACTATTTTGTCATTTTCTGTAGATTGCTTATTGCATTTTCAGGCTTATTCCTTGGGCTTATTTCAAATTTATTTTTACAGAAGTCTTATTTAGGACAAAAGAAGCTTGTGTGTCTAATTTCAGCTTATGGCATTGGCTTATAGCTTAATGGGCCAAAAAGCCCATTAAGAATAAGTTGTTTGGTATAAGCTAGCTTATTTCACACTTTCAGCTTTTGGGTCTTTGGAAAAAGTTGTATAAAATCAAATTTTGAGTCAAGTAGTGCTTTTTGGGCTTATTTTGGACACTTTTTCATTTTGGGCCCAAGTTAGCCCATTAAAGGATCTGTTTTGGGTTTAGCCCATTTTCTAGGCCCATTAAGGGTATTTAGGTAATTTCACTTTCATTTCTGAGTTATTTAGGTTAAATTAAGCTAGTTTGCAACTTTTTAGAATTTTTTATGATTTTTGGATTTTTAATAATATTTTAATATTATTTTATTGTTAAAAATTAAAAGTCTGATTTTCTAAGTTTTATATATTTTTTAGATTGTAGACACTTAATTAGGATTTTTGCAACTTTCCAAATATTTTTAGAGTCTTTTAATTATTTTCTGCAAATTAATTTAAGTTTTAATTGATTTTAATAGTTTTTAATTGTTTAAAAATAGTTTTTAGTGGTTTTAAATTTTTGAAAAATACTTTTTAGCTTAATTAGGGTATTTTTGAGGTTTACAAACTTTAAGATCTTGTTTTGGACTTTTTAATAGTTAATATTGATTTTTAGGGCTTTAATTAGCATTAAAAAGTCATTATTTAATTAATTAAAAGGTTTTGGGAAGTTTGGATTTTTTGTAAACTCTTATACTATTTTTGTGGGTTTTTAGTGATTTTCAGAATTTTTAGGGTAAAATTTTAATTTTGGTGCTTCTTACGGTTTTACGTGTACACCTTTTTCGTCTTAGTTTAATACGACATCGTAACCGTCATTCTCATCTTATCCCATTTCTATTTTTCTTTCTCACAAATATAATCACAAAGATAATCATTTCATTACACACACTAAGCCTCCTTGAGAACGATCCCCTTTTTTGGGTCATTTGTACACGGTTTTCCTAAATCGTCGTACTTAACGCTTACCACTATTTTGCCTTCCTTTTCCTAAAGGGGTAAAAATTCTACTACATCATTTTGGCGCCGCTGCCGGGGAGGCGTGTTGTGTTTTGGTTTGGGATTGTTGTTTTTATATACTAACAAAAATAGTATTTGTATTAGTAGCACTCTACTAATACGTATCATCGGTTTTCGATTTTTGTGTGAATACTATTACTATATTGTATACGTAGAACAATAAATTCACAAGTACTCCAAATACGTGAGAAATCACAACCTTGACTTGGGAGGTCATTACCCAATCATTGTATTCGAATCTCAAACCAAAGGAAAAGGCAAAAATAGATAAATACTTTCGTGAAGCTTAATTTTGAAAAATACAAACTATAAGGTGGGTATAAGGCGGATATTATAAAATATATCCTAAGGAAAAAGGCTCTTAAGTGCTTCGCGCCGCCTCGTTTCCCCGCTTGCTTGTGAGTATTTGATTTTGGGAACTAATCGAGGGTTTTGCCGCCCAAAGTATTACTAAGTATCATATATATTTTCTTGGTTTCATTGATTAAACCCTCTTGAACGTTTTGGTGTTTGATATGAGCTATTTTAGTCATATCAATTATATCATAAAACAATCAATATATGCAATAATGAATCAAAAATGCGTTGTATATGTTGTTTCTTGTTTTGATGTGTGTAGGTACCAAGATCGCGAAAACCGACAAAAAACCGACACGAGATTGATGAAAAAGATCGACGAAGCCAAAAATGAATTCGATTTAGTGGATTTAACTCTTATGAAGACTATTTGCACCAAGTGGGTCCCACAATTTCCAATTGGGCCTAAAGCCCAATAAGGGGTGTTTGAGAATCTACTTGGGATGAAATAAGCCAAAATTGGCCCATGATTTGGAACGGATAAATACCTGGGCCAAAAGCCCAAGGTCCTCAAAATTTGCAAACGAATGAAGTACATTCTTGGGCTTAGGGTTTTGTTTGCTTTAATAAACGATTTATATAACTCACACTTATTCTCATTCTCGGTCAAACGTTACACACCCACACACATCCATTCATTTACTATCACACGTTTTCCCACTTTTCAACTTATACACACAATAAATAATATATTCGATGTTTTCAATGTATCTTCTTCACCTCTTTCCTTCCCCATCTCACAAAAATTAACTAGTAACAAATGTTACTGTTCCAAAAACCCTAATTACCCGAAAGTTAAAATTAATAAGGGGTTTTTACTCACACATGTGATTTAAGTGTGGGGGAATTAAATCCCCCAATTTTAAGGAAGAGAAGATGGGCAGAAAAGAGCTACGTGGCAGACTTCTACTGGGTTAAACACATCATTCTCCCCACTCCTCCAATCAGAAGTCATAAAAGAAACACAACTAGCATACACGGATGCCACGTTGGCAATCCGTGTGCTAGTGTGTGATTTTCAGCCATAGGATCAAAGCCAAACATGAGAGAGAAAGGAGAATGAAGATCTAAGGGCCATAACTGAAGAAGGGATATTCCCTTGAAGATCCGAATATTCTTCTTTAACAAGCCTTGGGATGGCTATAAAGACCCTCATTTTCTCTTGTAATTTTTATCCCTTTTTTACTTTACTGTTATGATGCAAAAATAGGTTTAGGTTAACTTGTATTTTCATTTTCATAGTCTTGTAATCAGTTTTTCATTATCAATAAAAAGTTTAATTCGAGCTTAATTTTGGGTCGATTTACTTACTGTTGAATTTTAATTGCAATTTTTTCCTTTATAAATCTATTTTGTCATAATATGAAAGTTATTTGTTTAAGCTAATTTAATAGCTTTAACCAAATAATAAAGGTAAGAATTGGGAATAAACTTTCCCTACTGGAAAGTTTTAAAAATCAGTTCGTTGATCAAAGATGATGGTTCGATCGATTGTCATGGTGGTTAATGGTGGTTTCGGTTTTTGTTCAAAGAATGTTCAGCACATTCTTCTTCCCAATGGTTTCATCAAAAGGTTTTAACCCCTTTTAATTATAGGTCATTTACAAGTTTTATTTATTAATCTGCTTAGACTTTTTGTTTGAATAAATTTGTGTAGATTTTGTTAGATAATGATATGTTTATCTGAAATTGGATCTGTTTAGTTTTTAGGATAAATGTTTATGAATCTGATATTGACTGTTTTACTTAAATGATGATTGAAACTGCTTGATATTATAAATCTGCTTTCTCTTTGAAATGGTATTTGGTTGAATGATATATTTAGTGTTTTAGTGATTTATCTGCTTACTTAAAGGTTTTATTGCTTTGGCTATTGATACGTTTAAGGTTGTTGTTACTTTATTCTTTTCTAAAAATGTTACTGATGCATATTTTGGAATGCTGAGTATTCTTCTTGTCCTGCTGATTTAATAGGAATTGTTTGAATAAAGGCTGCTGTAGCATTTTTTTATGATCTGATTAAGCTTATGATTTGAATGTTTGTTGAAATTAAGAGCTACTTGGTTATTTTGGATTTGTTTGTTTAATCCGATTGCTAGTTTTATTTACTGTTATATTTTTGTTCTAAATGAGTTTATCTGGTGTTTAGAGTATTGGTGTTTATATTGGATTGCTAGTTTACTGTTATATTTTTGTTTACTCCATTTGTTTTTGCTGACTTGCACTTGTTATCAGATTGATAAGATTTGATAGCTTACTACTGATATCCTTATCAGTTTTGCTAATAGAACTGTGTATAAAGTCACTCCTGTGACTTGATAGTCTAATTTTCGTTCAAAAAAATATATCACAAAAATGAGTCTCTTGTGGGATTCGAACCTGCGACCTCGCGGTTCACAACCAAGCATGTTTGCCAACTGAGCTACATGACTTTTTGATTTTATTACCCAATAGTTAATTAATATAGGGATATTGATCTTGCAGATTTCATTTAGTAGTAATTTTTGTTAACTTTAATTCCGGTTAAATAATTTTAATTAGAGATTTTATTAAAGTGTTTTTTTTCTAGTTTTTAAATATTATTAATAGTTTTTAAATAAAATAAAAATAAAATAAAAATGTTTTTATTTATTTTAAAAGTTTAAATAATTTTCAAGTAATTAGATTTTTTATAATTTTAGATTTAAATAAAATTAGTTTTTAAATAGATTTGTTTTAAGTAATTTTTAATAAAGATAATTAGTTTTAAAAGTTTAATTAGATTTCTAAAATAGTGTAAAAGTTATTTTTATTAAATAGAATAAATTTTATAGATTTTTAAATAGTTTAAATAGTTTTAATTTTCAAGTAATTAATTGTTTTAGATTTATATCATTATGGGGTTTACGATTCATGCACTTTAGGATTAAAATAGGATTTAAAATTGGTAGATTTATTTTTAGTTTAAAAATCGAAAACCAATTCAAATCGATTGTCCAAATCAAAGCTAAAACGTCTCAGATTCATAAGATCTTCGTGTACAACGAACTTGGTTCATCACGTGTTTAATTGAATTCGTCTTTGGTAATATTAGTCTATTACTTTTTCCTAAAGGTAATTTTCTAATTTACCCTATAACGTAATCTTAATTATCACTATACTATCACGATCACATCAAAAATTTTGGCGCCGCTGTCGGGGATCTTGTGTACGATTCGCTTTTGTGGAGATTTGTTGATCGTTGATTTGAAGACCCTTTCCGTCCTCGGGAAGTTTTGTTATTTTTCTATTATATAGTATGTATCGTTTTTCTCGTTTTTTGTGAATAATATATTGTATTACGTAGAACAATAAATTTACATACTTTTCAAATAAGGCCTTAGTTGGGATTTCATCACCTAGCTATTGTAGTCGAATCCAAAACAAACATAAAAGGCAAAATAGATAAATACTAATAAGAAGTTTGAACTCGATTTATACAAACTATAAGGTGGGTATAAGGCGACGTGCTATAAAAGGCCGTCTAAGGAAAAAGGTTCTTAAGTGCTTTGTGCCACCTCGTTTCCTCGCTTGCTTGTGCGTATATTGAGAGGGACAACCTATTATTGGTTTGCCGACTCAAGTAGTAATAAATCTTATTTTGGTAGTTTACTTATTGTACCTCGAGACGTTTAGGTTTTCACCTATCCTTTCAAAGTCGACCGAGGGTAATTTACTTCCATAATAGTTATCCTTATTCCTTGTTTTTTTTATCGATCATTATTGATTGATCAATTCCAAATAAAATACCAAAAATAATCTTCTTCTTGTCTAATTTCTTTTCTTCAATCCTCTAAATTCTCGTCTTTGTAGTGTATGCAATTACGTTCTTCTCGTCTTGTGATTGATTTTAATAGGCTTGAAAATATTCCTCGTAGAAATAGAAATCGTCAACAACGAATAGTGGAACCCGAGCTTCCACCTATTGTTGTAGAGATGGCCGACAACCGAACAATGGAGGAATTGCTCCGTGCACCCACCGAAGGGTATGGGGAAGCAATCGTTGTACCGGCTATTTTGGCGGATCATTTTGAGATTAAGACGGGTCTTTTATCGCTCATTCGTGCCGACCAATTTCATGGCAATGAGACCGATAGCCCGCATTCTCACATTCGGAATTTTCATCGAATTACCTCGACTCTCAAGTTTAGAGATGTGCCGAATGACGTGATTAAGCTCATGCTTTTTCCGTACTCGCTCGAGGGTAATGCTAAGATTTGGTATGAGAAAGAACCACCGGGTTCGATCTTAACATGAGATGATTTAGTGTCTAAGTTCATGAATTATTTCTTTCCACCGTCCAAAACAACACACTTTAAGAACGAGATCACTAGATTTGAACAAAAAGTGCATGAAACGTTTGGGGTAGCTTGGGAAAGATTTAAAGATTTGTTGAGACAATGTCCACACCACGGTTTCTCGGAATTGCATCAAATAAATACTTTTTATAATGGGCTTAATATGATTGAACAAGATTCTTTAAATGCCGCCGCGGGTGGTAATCTTTTAAGAAAAACTCCGAGAGACGCGTGGAGAATAATTGAGGATAAGTCTAGAGCACAATATTCACGAAACACACCGGTTGTTTCCCATGTGAGTTCATCTAATATCGAGATTGCTAGATTGGACTCTAAGATTGACACGCTTTTGAATGAGTTTAGGAAGAATCCTCATGGATCGATTAATATGGTTGAGAGTTTTTGTGTATCATGTGGTGGAGCACATCCTAATTATGCTTGTTTAACCACGGGGTTTGATCAAGCTAATGCTTTTGCCGTGACGGGAACTTATGGCTCCAACGGTCAAGTTCCTCGTCAAAATTATGTTGCTCCACCGGGTTTTCCACCGGTTAAAAATAGGTACAATAATGGAAACAATGGGAATAATTTTAACCGTGGTAACCAAGGGAATTACAATCAAGGAAATGAGTTTAATGCTAATTAAAACAATCAAGGTTTTCAAAGCAATAACTAAAATGATTTGTTAAGCTACATGAAAACGAATGAGGCAAATTTAAAAGCTTTTCAAAACAACATTCAAGGACAAATGGCAACTTTGAAAAATGAGTTTCAAAATACGATTAAAGGGCAAAACAATAAGATTGAGCTTAATCAACAAAGAATTGAACAAAGATTTGAGCAAATGTTTGAGCAAAGTCAAAATCGTATGCAACAAAGTATGGAACAAGGTCAAAATAAATTGTTTTCGATGTTTGAATCTTTTATGACCAAACCTTCCTCGTCTTCGGGTGGTTTACCTAGCAACACCATTCCAAACCCGAAGGGTGAGATGAAAGCTATAACCACACGTAGTGGGAAAGATTTAGACGGACCTTTGCTTCCACATGTGAGTACCTCTCCGGTGAGGGAAGTGGAGCAAGAACCCGAGGTGGTTAAAGAAAAGGAAATTCCCATTCCACCAAAGGTAGACCAATTGCCTATTCCCGAACCCGAGCTTCCGAAGACTAAACCCACACTACCCTACCCTTCGAGACTTACCAAACAGAATCTCCACGAAAAGACCAATGCTCAAGTTTCTACGTTTCTTGACGTGTTTAAGAAAATGTATATTAATCTTAGTTTCGCGGATGCATTGCTTAGCATGCCTAAGTTTGCTTCAACAATCAAAAGGTTGATGAACGATAAGGAGAAATTAGTTGAAGTATCTACATCCTTAAATGAAAGTTGTTCCACGGTTCTCTCTAAAAAGTTTCCCAAAAAGCTTGGAGACCCCGGTCAATTTTTGATACCATGTGATTTCCCTAATATGGAAGAATGCTTAGCATTAGCCGATCTAGGCGCTAGCATTAACTTGATGCCTCTTTCCGTGTGGAAAAGTTTATCACTTCCCGAGCTTACACCTACTAAGATGACTATCGAGCTAGCGGATCGATCGACCGCCTTTCCAAAAGGTATAGCCGAGGACGTATTAGTCAAAGTAGGAAAGCTCATCTTCCCGGCGGATTTTGTAATTTGTGATTATCCGGAAAATTCTCGTGTGCCTCTTATTTTGGGAAGACCGTTTTTAAATACGGCTAGTTCTTTAGTTGACATGAGAGATGGAAATTTGACTTTACGTTTTGATGATGACAGTATCACTCTTAATGTTGGTAATATCTCGAAGTTTTCTTCCGAAGACGACGAGGAATCAATCAATCAAATCGATGTGATTGATTTTGCTAGCGAAGAGGTTTCGCAAGATATGCTTGGTTTTTCGGATACTTCTAAAAGTGGCAATCCCACTTCATCGAATCCTATTATCTCTTTGGCTAAACCTCCGCTCACTCCATTTGAGGGAGGTGACTTCATACTTGAAGAGCTTGAGAATAATGGTTATTCAAAAATCGATAAGGAGATTGATGATTACCTTAGCACACCATTCAATCCTAGTGAGTTTAATAGTGAGAATTTTGATCCCGAGGGAGATATTGCGTTGATTGAAAAATTGTTGAATTTGGATCCTTTTGAATCACCACCTATGGAACTAAAAGTTATGAGTGCTAATGAGACTAAAGTGAAAACATCTATTGAGGAAGCACCCGAATTAGAACTTAAGGAACTACCCACTCATTTGGAGTATGCCTTTCTTGAAGGAACGGATAAATTACCGGTGATTATTGCTAAGGGATTAAAGGAAAACGAAAAGGATGAACTTATTAAAGTGCTTAAGAAACATAAACGGGCCATTGCATGGAAAATCTCCGACATTAAGGGTATAGATCCAAAATTTTGTACTCATAAAATTCTAATGGAGGATGATTATAAACCCGCTATCCAAAATCAAAGAAGGGTAAATCCAAAGATTCATGAGGTGATCAAAAAGGAAGTCACTAAACTTCTAGACGCCGGAATGATTTACCCTATCTCAGATAGTCCATGGGTTAGCCCCGTGCATTGTATTCCAAAGAAAGGAAGAATGACGGTTGTTACTAATGAGGATAATGAATTGATTCCTACTAGACTTGTGACCGGTTGGCGTGTTTGTATTGACTATAGGAAACTTAATGATGCCACTAGGAAGGATCATTTTCCATTACCTTTTATGGATCAAATGTTAGAGAGACTAGCAGGGAATGAATTCTATTGCTTTTTGGATGGATTTTCCAGCTATTTCCAAATCCCCATTGACTCTCGTGATCAAGAAAAGACCACATTCACTTGTCCTTATGGATCATTTGCTTATCGTCGCATGCCTTTTGGACTATGCAATGCTCCGGGGACGTTCCAAAGGTGCATGATGGCCATTTTCCATGATATGATCGAGAAAACCATGGAAGTCTTCATGGATGACTTTTCGGTTTTTGGGGAATCTTTCACTTCATGTCTCTCTAACCTTGAAAGAATGTTGCAACGTTGTGAGGAAACAAATCTTGTGCTTAATTATGAAAAATGTCACTTCATGTGCAAAGAGGGAATTGTGTTAGGACATAAGATCTCTAAGGCCGGTATTGAGGTTGATAGGGCTAAAATCGACGTGATTGCCAAATTGCCTCCACCCACCACCGTTAAGGGAGTAAGGAGTTTTCTCGGCCATGCCGGCTTCTATCGACGTTTTATACAAGACTTCTCAAAAATAGCTCGGCCTATGACCCATCTTTTGGAAAAAGAGACTCCTTTCATCTTTTCGGATGAGTGTATTCAAGCCTTTGAGATGCTTAAAAAGAAGTTAACCGAATCTCCAATCTTGGTTGCCCCGGATTGGGACCTACCTTTTGAAATTATGTGTGATGCTAGTGATTATGCGGTAGGTGCGGTTTTGGGGCAACGTAAGTCAAAACACTTCTTGCCTATACACTATGCAAGTAAGACTATGACGGATGCTCAAACAAAGTACACTACAACAAAAAAGGAGTTACTTGCCGTTGTGTATGCTTCTGAAAAGTTTAGACCGTATCTTGCCTTGTCTCAAACCATAGTGTATACGGACCACTCGGCTATCAAATATCTTCTTAATAAACAAGATGCTAAGCCGAGTTTGCTCCAGTGGATTCTCCTCCTTCAAGAATTTAATGTCAAAATTCTAGACAAAAAGGGAGCCGAGAATCTCGCGGCCGATCATTTATCTCGACTTGAGAATCCTCACCAAAGCGATCGAGAGAACAAGGAAATCAATGAAACATTTCCTCTCGAGACGCTTGGTATGATTGCTTTTCGTGGTGATGATAGTACCCCATGGTTTGCGGACATCGCAAATTACCATGCGGGGAAGTTTGTGATCAAGGGTATGTCGTCCCAACAAAAACGAAAGTTTTTCAAGGATATTTCCTATTACTTTTGGGACGACCCCTATTTGTTTCGTGTGTGCGCGGATCAAGTGATTCGTAGGTGCGTGTTTGGCAAAGAAGCTCAAGATATCCTTAAATCTTGTCATGAGGGACCCACCGGGGGACATCATGGTGCTAACGCCACCGCGAAGAAAGTCTTTGATGTCGGCTTCTTTTGGCCTTCCATATATCGTGATGCCCAAGACTTGATCAAGACTTGTGATGCTTGTCAACGTCAAGGAAAGAACTCACAAAGGGATGAAATGCCTCAAAACATTATCCAAGTTTGTGAAATCTTTAACATGTGGGGGATCGATTTTATGGGGCCGTTTCCATCTTCGAAAGGAAATAAATACATTCTCGTAGCCGTGGATTATTTGTCTAAATGGGTCGAAGCTAAGGCTTTTCCCACGAATGATGCTCGAGTTGTGGTAAACTTTTTGAAACAACTCTTTTCTAGGTTTGGAACTCCGCGGGCTATTATAAGTGATCGTGGGACCCATTTTTGTAATGAACAATTTGAAATAGTTCTAAAGAAATATGGTGTCACTCATCGACTTTCTACGTCTTATCACCCTCAAACGAGTGGTCAAGTGGAGGTTTCAAACCGAGCTCTTAAAAGGATTTTGGAGCGTTCTATTGGTGAAAATCGCACTTCATGGTCGGATAAATTGGACGATGCATTGTGGGCTTTCCGTACGGCTTACAAGACGCCAATTGGTTGGACACCATTTAGGTTGGTCTACGGAAAAGCATGCCACTTGCCAATTGAACTCGAACATAAGGCGTATTGGGCTCTTAAGCATTGTAACTTTGATTTGAGGACCGCGGGTGATCCTCGCAAGGTTCAATTGAATGAACTAAGTGAATAAAGGGATCAAGCTTATGAAAATTCTTTGATCTATAAAGAGAAGACCAAGAGGATTCATGACTCTAAGATCAAAAACCGCATTTTCAATGTTGGTGATCAAGTCCTCTAATTCAACTCTAGACTTAAGATTTTCTCGGGCAAGCTTAAATCCCGTTGGTCCGGACCATTCACCATTGCACAAGTTTTCCCTTATGGCACCGTTGAGCTAGCTCAAAAAGACGGGCCTAACTTTAAGGTGAATGGTCATCGTGTGAAACATTACTTTGGAGGGGACATACCTACGGAGGTTGTCCCGGATCTTCAAACTTTCCCTAAGGACCAATGAATGCGGGGATCGAGTCAAGCTCATGACTCGGTGAACAAAAACGAGGTGCCTTGTGGGGGAGTCCCATACATTCTATCTTCTTTCTATTTTCTAACAACTAATAAGGCTTGATCTTTCAAGCTCGTGCTCGTGTTTTGTTTTTTTGTGAATCTTAGGTATGACCCTAATATTTGAAGACTCTCGTGTTCTGTTTTTGCCGGTCCACTTGATCTTCCATTCTTTGAATGCCAAAAAGGGGCACACTCTTTATCCCTTGATTTTTATCGACTAACGTTTTATCTTGAGGCATAATTAATAAACGGCTTATAGATTTGCGTGCTCTTTCCATGCTAGGATTTTGCATTAGACTCTTCGTGTCTTAGCAAGGGGGTGTTACTCTTGAGCTAAGAAACATTGAGGACAATGTTTGGTTTTAGCATGGGGGAGTCAATCGATATAATCGCTTGCAATTGCTTTTGTCGTGTCCAAACGTATTGTTTTTCTCATTTTTTCAATAAAATTTTAAATTTTTAGTGTTATTTTTAAGTTTTAATAAAGAAAATAAGTGCTTTTGACACGAATGTAGGCTTTCCGTTGGTAAAAATAAGAATAGTTTTTTACTCGACTCGGTTTTTAACCTTAGCTTTTCCTTAACGTATTTGAATTAAGTTTTGCTAGGCTTTTATATAGGGAGCTTTAAAACGCGAAAGTCTTAATTTATACGAGTTAAGAACAAGAACTTTTCGCAAGTTCCTATAATTGATCCTAGAAAGTCGTTTATCAAAGGAACTTTAAAACGCAAATTCTAAAACTTGAAAAAGTATAAGAAGATGCAAGATCCTATAGATGACTTGAAAACCTAAAACTTTGATTTAATAGGCTAAGTATCCATTGATTTCACATTTTTGAAATTTTTCGATATGGAGAACAAGAGATGATAGAGTTCAATCATAAGTTTCTAAGGTTAAATTCTTCTTTGTGCAAGTATTTTTGTGTTTGATTTAATCTCCTCGTATTTACTTTTCACGCTTGAATAATAATTGCTTAATAAATGAAGTTTTTAGCGGTTTAGGCTTGATATCTTAACTCGTAACTCCTTCTTTTTCTTCCCTTGTAATTAAAGTGAGAACACATTAAGGGTGTCAGCGTCATGGACTTTTGATCATGGGATTGCGGAAATTTGGCTTACTATACATATCATATTAATAAAGAAGAATAAATAAAAACATGTTCTCTAGGAGCCTTCGGGTGGGAGTCATGTAGCACTAACCTTGTCATTAGAGCCTTAGGGTGTATGTCAAGGGGCGTGTTGAATAAAAATTGCTTCATCATCATGATCCGTAAGGTGGGATGGTGTTGTCAATTCCCTTATTTTTGTCCAAGGAGCCTTAGGGTGTGGATTTTAAATAAGGAGCACAATTGCATCTTAAAGAGCCAAAAGGTGTTATGATGTAGTTGTTGCTAACTCCATTAATAAGGTCATAATTGACTTTGGAGGTTTTATTGTTGCTTTTAAGTAGCCATATTAGCCAAATTTCAGGTCCGGGATTTATCCCTAAATCGTGTTAAGTTATCCTTGATGTGGGCTTTCTTTAGTGACAATGGTTTTTGAAGTCGAGGTTAGGTTTTGAGTGTTGAGTTTACACCGTTCTTGCCTTCATTTTTGGACTAATAAATATCAAATAAAGTCAAATGAGCCTTTGGGTGAATGACAAATAAAATCTAGAGATACAATTAGGAATAATAGGAGATTGAGTTTAACACAAATTACTTGTATAAGTTGGTTTAATTTTGGGGCTTATGATTGACAATGATCTTGTTTTTGCACTTGGCATGGAAAAGTGAAAAGTCGGGGACGATGAATCTATTTGAGTTTTATGATCCTAAAAGTTATTTTTCAATAATGAAAGCAATACATTATGTCTTTGCAAAATAAAGTATCAAAAGTTGAATAATGGTGTAGTTAATGTTTTATTTTATCATTGCGTGAGGACACGGCAATTGCTTAGCAAGGGGGAGTTTGATATGAGCTATTTTAGTCATATCAATTATATCATAAAACAATCAATATATGCAATTAATGAATCAAAAATGCATTGTATATGTTATTTCTTGTTTTGATGTGTGTAGGTACCAAGATCGCGAAAACCGACACGAGATTGATGAAAAAGATCGACGAAGCCAAAAATGAATTCGATTTAGTGGATTTAACTCTTATGAAGACTATTTGCACCAAGTGGGTCCCACAATTGCCAATTGGGCCTAAAAGCCCAATAAGGGGTGTTTGAGATATCTACTTGGGATGAAATAAGCCAAAATTGGCCCATGATTTGGAACGGATAAATACCTGGGCCAAAAGCCCAATGTCCTCAAAATTTGCAAACGAATGAAGTACATTCTTAGGCTTAGGGTTTTGTTTGCTTTAATAAACGATTTATATAACTCACACTTATTCTCATTCTCGGTCAAACGTTACACACCCACACACATCCATTCATTTACTATCACATGTTTTCCCACTTTTCAACTTATACACACAATAAATAATATATTCGATGTTTCTAATGTATCTTCTTCACCTCTTTCCTTCCCTATCTCACAAAAATTAACCAGTAACAAATGTTACTGTTCCAAAAACCCTAATTACCCGAAAGTTAAAATTAATAAGGGTTTTTACTCACACATGTGATTTAAGTGTGGGGGAATTAAATCCCCCAATTTTAAGGAAGAGAAGATGGGCAGAAAAGAGCTACGTGGAAGACTTCTACTAGGTTAAACACATCATTCTCCCCACTCCACCAATCTGAAGTCATAAAAGAAACACAACTAGCACACACGGATGCCACGTTGGCAATCTATGTGCTAGTGTGTGATTTTCAGCCATAGGATCAAAGCCAAACATGAGAGAGAAAGGAGAATGAAGATCTAAGGGCCATAACTGAAGAAGGGATATTCCCTTGAAGATCCGAATATTCTTCTTCAACAAGCCTTGGGATGGCTATAAAAACCCTCATTTTCTCTTGTAATTTTATCCCTCTTTTACTTTACTGTTATGATGCAAAAATAGGTTTAGGTTAAATTGTATTTTCATTTTTGATAGTCTTGTAATCAGTTTTTCATTATCATAAAAAGTTTAATTCGAGCTTAATTTTGTGTCGATTTACTTACTGTTGAATTTTAATTGCAATTTTTTCCTTTATAAATCTATTTTGTCATAATATGAAAGTTATTTGTTTAAGCTAATTTAATAGCTTTAACCAAATAATAAAGGTAAGAATTGGGAATAAACTTTCCCTACTGGAAGGTTTTAAAAATCAGTTCGTTGATCAAAGATGATGGTTCGATCGATTGTCATGGTGGTTAATGGTGGTTTCGGTTTTTGTTCAAAGAATGTTCAGCACATTCTTCTTCCCAATGGTTTCATCAAAACGTTTTAACCCCTTTTAATTTTAGGTTATTTACAAGTTTTATTTATTAATCTGCTTAGACTTTTTGTTTGAATAAATTTGTGTAGATTTTGTTAGATAATGATATGTTTATCTGAAATTGGATCTGTTTAGTTTTTAGGATAAATGTTTATGAATCTGATATTGACTGTTTTACTTTTTGGGTAAAAGGGACTATCCCCGGTAAAATATATTACACCAAAAAACATTGAAGTACAGATGGAATGTGGCTGAAATACCACATTAACCTCAAGCTAAACGCTTGATAAACGCCTACAACGATGTATATGACATGCCATATACATTTACACACCTAAAAAAATAGAACAAAATAAAATCAAAGATTTATTCTTGTCTTCATTTAGCTTTATCCCTCTTGTCATGATATAAGTATGCAGCTTCATCATAGACATTCTCAACCTCTTCTACCTCCGAATCAGATTGATTTAGAATCTCAAAGCTATTTGATGTACCAACACCACCCTCATTCCGACTACTATTATTCATGAAACCTGCCTTAAACGTTGCTGGAAATTCAGAATTAGAATCTGGATTATTCGTCCGTTTAGTAGGATTAATTGGAGTCACCGCAACAAGGGCCGGTCCACTCTTAGTAGAAGACGCACTCGTACCGGCCTTTGGTATCGATGGAGCATTCTTATTATACTTGGAGGTTGAACTAGCTGGTAAATTGACTTTAGGAACATAAAGAGGTTTACTACCAACCTGGAAACCTCCATTCACGCTGCCATTAGTCTTTTTACCTCTCTTCTTCTTACGTTTTACATTCTGAAAACCTTCCTCCTTTTGCTCATTGACCTTGCTAAGATCAGCAACTTGCGTAGCCATAGGGCAAGCCGTAACAATTTTAGGACAGCACGTGTTATCATGGCCAAAAGTATAACATTGGGAGCACCGTAATGGCGTCCATTCATACTCAATAGTAACCGTCTCATTTGAATATCCAGACCCATTTGATAAAGGGACACCAAAAGTTAGCGTTTCCAATGATTCATCTCTAGCACTGACTTCAATCAAGCACCGTGCATAACTACTTCTTCCCCACGATTCCCTACACATGTTAGTCGTGTATTCATCAAGCATAACAGGCTTACCAACATGGGAAGCAATAATGCTTAACCCATCTTCCGAAAATACCTGAATTGGCACATTATGGATTTTAACCCACACTGGCAAACTTGTAAGTTCTTCCTTTTCCAATCTTGTATCAATTGACCATTCTTTAAGCACTATTGGAACCTTACGTATCATCCACGGGCCATTTTCAAGAACATCCTCCAACCCCTTATGCGAACTGAATTTAAAAAAGAAAAACCCTTTCGCATTTAACATGATACGAGTAAGCCCAAACTTACCCCAATTTTGTTTAACAAAGTACTCCACAACTGGGTATGCAAGCCGTTTACCAATAAAGTACCCATATAATGTGTTCTCAAATCGAGTTTGTACCTCATTGACAACTTGAACTGGCATGCAAAACTTGATACCCTCATCATTGCTCGTAGGAACCTCCATGTATCTAAAGTTAGCCTTAACATTGCTGCTTTCACTCCTCAAAGAATCCAAACCATTACCCTCCTGAATAGGAGCTGTATTCAATGATGGCTGCATCACACTAGTTGGGGATTTCAAACCCCCGTATCTATACGCATCATTCAGTGACGGGAATGCAGCAACTTGTGAAACCTGTGCTCCAACATGATTCGAGACCCCTTCTACCACAGCCGGGCTTATACAAACCCTAGCATCACATGGATTCATATCAGAAATCCTAGCTGTATCATTATGACTAGGCAGCACCAACTCATCATTAGGGTTTTGTACATCACTCATATTAGGAGCTGGATCCAAATCACTAATATTGTTAGCTTGAGAATGTGATTTGTTTACGCCAGCCACATTCGACATCAAAGGTGTCTCAAAACTAGGGTTTTGATTCTCAGCTGACAGCGACGCAAGACCATGTCCTCTATTTTCATTATTAGACAAAGAGATCTCATGAATACTCGATTCTCTTAACCGTGCCATACGCTCCTTAAAACCCTCCCAATCAATCGGACAACCTTCATTTTCTTCAACTCGAGATCTCATGATTCTCAGCTGACAGCTGACTGTTTTACTTAAATGATGATTGAAACTGCTTGATATTATAAATCTACTTTCTCTTTGAAATGGTATTTGGTTGAATGATATATTTAGTGCTTTAGTGATTTATCTGCTTACTTAAAGGTTTTATTGCTTTGGCTATTGATACGTTTAAGGTTGCTATTACTTTATTCTTTTCTGAAAATGTTACTGATGCATATTTTGGAATGCTTAGTATTCTTCTTGTCCTGCTGATTTAATAGGAATTGTTTGAATAAAGGCTGCTGTAGCATTTTTTTATGATCTGATTAAGCTTATGATTTGAATGTTTGTTGAAATTGAGAGCTACTTGGTTATTTTGGATTTGTTTGTTTAATCTGATTGCTAGTTTTATTTACTGTTATATTTTTGTTCTAAATGAGTTTATCTGGTGTTTAGAGTATTGGTGTTTATATTGGATTGCTAGTTTACTGTTATATTTTTGTTTACTCCATTTGTTTTTGCTCACTTGCACTTGTTATCAGATTGATAAGATTTGATAGCTTACTACTGATATCCTTATCAGTTTTGCTAATAGAACTGTGTATAAAGTTACTCCTGTGACTTGATAGTTTAATTTTCGTTCAAAAAAATATATCACAAAAATGAGTCTCTTGTGGGATTCGAACCTGCGACCTCGCGGTTCACAACCAAGCATGTTAGCCAACTGAGCTACATGCCTTTTTGATTTTATTACCCAATAGTTAATTAATATAGGGATATTGATCTGGCAGATTTCATTTAGTAGCAATTTTTGTTAACTTTAATTCGGGTTAAATAATTTTAATTAGAGATTTTATTAAAGTGTTTTTTTTTCTAGTTTTTAAATATTATTAATAGTTTTTAAATAAAATAAAAATAAAATAAAAATGTTTTTATTTATTTTAAAAGTTTAAATAATTTTCAATTAATTAGATTTTTTATAATTTTAGATTTAAATAAAATTAGTTTTTAAATAGATTTGTTTTAAGTAATTTTTAATAAAGATAATTAGTTTTAAAAGTTTAATTAGATTTCTAAAATAGTGTAAAAGTTATTTATATTAAATAGAATAAATTTTATAGATTTTTAAATAGTTTAAATAGTTTTAATTTTTAAGTAATTAATTGTTTTAGATTTATATCATTATGGGGTTTACGATTCATGCACTTTAGGATTAAAATAGGATTTAAAATTGGTAGATTTATTTTTAGTTTAAAAATCGAAAACCAATTCAAATCGATTGTCCAAATCAAAGCTAAAACGTCTCAAATTCATAAGATCTTCATGTACAACGAACTTGGTTCATCACGTGTTTAATTGAATTCGTCTTTGGTAATATTAGTCTATTACTTTTCCTAAAGGTAATTTTCTAATTTACCCTATAACGTAATCTTAATTATCACTATACTATCACGATCACATCAGTGTTCCACCAACGTTCTAAAGTCATCGAAGGCGTTCACTTCACGTGATCGTTTTCATTCCTTGAGGCTTCTTTAATCAAGAGATTTGATTAAGGAGGAGATTTGTAGATTTGTGTCTACTTAATACATTCACCAAAATCCAAAAAGGTTAATACAATCAAAAACCACCAAAAAATTTGAAAAATACAAAACACCAAAAAGAATCTTTTTTGCTCGTCCCCTCGTTGTACGTGACGTTTATGCTAACTCGTAATCAAGCAAGACGTGCACGTAAACGAAAGAACAAAACTCCCACTCCCAATCTTTCTAGTGAGGAGTCTCCTATTGACGAACCCATTGTAAGAGAAGCACCAACCATGGCGAATCGAACTATGATGGAGTTACTTCAAGCACCCACAGAGGGTTATGGAGAGGCTATTGTGATTCCCGCTATCCTTGCGGAGAATTTTGAGGTGAAAACGGGTTTGTTGTCGATGATCCAAAACAAAAAATTCCGTGGTGATGAGAAGGACAATCCACACAACCATATCCGCCAATTCAATCGTCTTACCGCCACTTGCAAGTTTAAGGATGTCTCGAATGACTCGATTAAGATGATGCTTTTCCGTATTCCTTAGCGGGGCCTGCTAAAATTTGGTTAGAGAAAGAGCCACCCAATTCTATATTGACGTGGAAGGATCTCGTGTCTAAGTTTGTGAACCAATTTTTTCCGCCCTCTAAGACTACGCATTTGAAAAATGAGATTTCAAAATTTTTGCAAGAGTTTAATGAAAGTTTTTCAACGGCTTGGAATAGGTTTAAGGAGATGTTACATGAATGTCCTCATCACGGTTTTTCCGACTTGCATCAAATTGACACGTTTTACAATGGACTTAATGATCATGAAAGGGATTATTTAAATGCCGCCGCGGGTGGTAATTTTTTGTGTAAAACGGTTGAGTAAGCTTTGGTGATAATTGAGAATAGATCTAAGGTGTATAGTCCTCGTAGCACGTCTAGTGTTCGTAAGGCTTCGTCTTCGGCTTCACCTTCTTTGTCTACTACCATCGATGCTTGCCAAATTGAGGCGAACTTGGAAAACAAGATTTTTGATAAGCTTAAAGGTCTTTTGATTGAGTTTAAAGTTGGTGAACCAATTGCCTCCGCTATGGCTAAAGCGGTTGAGGTTTCGTGCATGTATTGTGGTGGAGGTCATGATTTCTCCGAGTGCATTACCAACGGTGGTAACACTTCGAGTGCCTACGCGGCCACGGGAAATTACAACGAAAACGGTCAAGTTTCCCGCTCTAATCAATTGAGTTCAAATCAAAATGCTAACAACAACTATCGCAACAATCAAGTTGGTTTCAAGAACAATTTTAACAAGGGAAACTATGGTAATCAAGGGGCTAATAATCAAGTTTCAAACAAGAATCAAAATGATTTTCAAAACAACAACAAATGTTTGCAAACATTGAAAGATCTTCCAAATGAATTTGTTGAATACGCTAATGGGAATAATGCTAGGTTTGACAATATTCAAATAGAAATCATTAGCCTAAGATCCGAGTTTAAGAACGACTTGAAGAAAGAGTTGAAAAATGAGTTAGCTAATGAACTTAAGATCCATACCAACAAGATGGAAGGAACCGTAACTAGGTTACAACAAAACCAACAAAAAATGGAACAAGGGCAACATGAGATAAAACAAGAAATGGTTAAAGCCGAGAAGAGGCAATCCAAGTTTGAAGATAAAATTTCGTCTATGTTTGAGGCAATAATGTGTAAACCGTCTTCGAGTAGTCTTCCTAGCAACACCGTATCAAACCCTAAGGGTGAGATGAAAGTGATTACCACACGTAGTGGTAAGACACTTAAGGAACCGACTCCTCAACCAATTGCTCCTACGGAGGAAGCAATTGAGGAAGAACCCGAGGTGGTGGTCCAAAAGGAGCATGTCCCAATCCCACGAAGTACCGCTCATGCCACACCTACGGTTGACCCATTACCCATATTGGAACCCGAGATTCCAAAGGCTATGCCTATGCCTCAACTTACACCACCTTTTCCCTATCCATCGAGACTTACAAAGGAGAAACGTCAAGTGCGCGACAATTACCAATTTGAGATTTTTATGAAAATGTTTCGTGATTTTCACTTTAATGTGAGTTTCGCCGATGCTTTGGTCATGATGCCTCGATTTTCCGCTAACTTTAAGAGTATGTTGAACAACAAGGAGAAATTGCACCAATTGTCTAGTTGTTCGTCGGTTTATCTTAATCGCATACCTCAAAAAGTCGGTGATCCCGGTAAATTTTTGATTCCTTGTGCAATCCAAGATATGGAGGATTGCTTCGCCTTAGCCGATCTTGGTGCTAGCATTAATTTGATGCCACTTGCAATCTTCAAGTCGCTCAATCTTCCTAATCTTACTCCTTCACTAATGTCTATCGAGTTGGGCCGACCATTCCACGATTCCCGCATGTGGTTTGGCGGAAGACGTTTTTTGTGAAAGTGGGGAAGTTCTACTATCCCGTAGACTTTATCGTTGTTGATATCCCCACGGATCCTCAAGTTCCTCTCATTTTAGGTCGTTCGTTTTTAGATACGTCTATGGCTTTGATTGATGTTCATGCTAGAAAGATCACCTTACGTTTCAACGACGAGGAACTTGTTATAAACACAACTCAAAACTCTCAAATTTCTCATGTTTATTCCGTTGCAACCATAAACCTCGTTGATATGATTGACGTGGTTTGCGAGGAATTTTCACAAGAAGTTCTAGGTTTTGGTGATGAAGAAACTAGTGGCAATCCCACTATGTTAGATCCAGTTCTTGATAATTCGACACCAACCTTCACTCCATTTGAAGGTGGTGGTTTTATGTTGGAAGAATTCGATGTTCCACGTACTTGCAACGAAGACCTCGACAATGATGAGGACTTCTCGATTATCAAGGATTTTCTTAACGATTTCCCATTTCCTCCACCCGAGGAGGTTATGAGTATCGAGCCCAAATCTTCACTTGAGGAACTACCTATCCTCGAGTTGAAAGATTTACCTCCTCATCTTGAATATGTCTATTTGGAGGAGGGCGACAAGTTGCCGGTTATTATTGCGAAGGAACTTTCGAATAATGAAAAAACCGCACTTGTCGATGTTCTAAAGGATCACAAAGGGGCAATTGCTTGGAAGTTATCCGACATTAAGGGAATCGATCACAAGTTTTGCACCCACAAAATCTTAATGGAGGAGGATTACAAGCCCGCAATCCAATGTCAAAGGAGGGTGAACCCCAAAATTCACGACGTCATCAAAAAGGAAGTACTTAAACTCCTTGACGCGGGAATGATTTACCCTATTTCCGATAGCCCTTGGGTGAGTCCTATCCATTGTGTCCCTAAAAAGGGAGGAATGACCGTTGTGCCAAACGATGCCAACGAGTTAATTCCCACTAGACTCGTGACCGGATGGAGAGTGTGCATTGACTATCGTAAGTTGAATGAAGCCACTCGAAATGACCATTTTCCATTGCCCTTCATGGACCAAATGTTGGAGCGTCTTGCGGGAAACGATTTCTATTGCTTTTTAGATGGTTTTTCCGGTTACTTCCAAATTCCCATCAATCCTCGTGATCAAGAAAAAACTACTTTTACGTGTCCATATGGAACGTTTTCCTATCGTAGAATGCCATTCGGACTTTGCAATGCACCGGGAACCTTTCAAAGGTGCATGATGGCTATTTTTCATGACATGATCGAGAAGACGATGGAAGTCTTCATGGATGACTTTTCCGTGTTTGGTAATTCGTTCACTTCGTGTTTCTCGAATCTTGAGAGAATGTTGAAACGTTGTGAGGAAACCAACCTTGTGCTCAATTGGGAAAAGTGTCATTTTATGGTTAAGAGTGGAATCGTCTTAGGGCACAAGGTCTCAAAAGCGGGGATTGAGGTAGATCAAGCTAAGGTAGACGTCATCGCCAAATTACCTCATCCCAAAACCGTTAAGGGAGTTAGGAGTTTCCTAGGCCACGCGGGCTTTTATCGTCGATTCATCAAGGATTTTTCAAAGATCTCTCGACCCATTACACATCTTCTTGAAAAAGAAGCACGTTTTGTCTTTGATGAAGATTGTGTACGAGCCTTTGATATCCTTAAGAGGAAACTTACCGAAGCTCCCATTCTTGTTGCTCCCAATTGGAACCTCCCCTTTGAGCTCATGTGTGATGCTAGTGATTACGCTATTGGGGCCGTATTGGGGCAACGTCATGAAAAGCACTTCTTGCCTATTCACTATGCTAGCAAGACGATGACCGAGGCTCAACTTAAATACACTACAACGGAGAAGGAGTTCCTTGCCGTGGTGTATGCATTTGAGAAATTTCGACCTTATCTCGTCTTGACAAAAAGCATAGTGTATACGGATCATTCGGCTATCAAGTATATTATGGCTAAACAAGATGCAAAGCCGAGATTACTTCGTTGGATTCTCCTCCTTCAAGAATTTGATCACAAAATTGTTGACAAAAAGGAGCCGAGAATCTAGCGGCCGATCATCTTTCTCGTTTGGAAGGTCCTCACCAAAGTGTTTACGAGCCCAAGGAAATTATAGAAACATTTCCGCTTGAGACACTTGGTGTAGTGAATTCTAAGCTTGATTCTTCCACCCCATGGTTTGCGGACTTTGCAAATTACCATGCGGGTAACTTCATCATTAAGGGTATGACGACTCAAGAAAAACGAAAATTCTTTCGTGACGTCAAGTTCTACTTTTGGAACGACCCTTACTTGTTTCGAACTTGTGCGAATCAAATCATCCGACGTTATGTATTTGGCACCGAAGCTTCTAACATCCTTAGAGCTTGCCATGAGGGACCCATGGGTGGTCACCACGGTGCTAATCTCACGGCTAAAAAGGTGTTTGATGCCGGCTTCTTTTGGCTTGTGACTCATGCCAACGACAAGGAAAAGCCTCACAAAAAGATGAGATGCCACAAAATATCATCCAAGTGTGTGAGATCTTTGACGTTTGGGGTATAGACTTTATGGGGCCGTTCCCATCATCTCGTGGTAATAAGTACATCCTCGTTGCGGTTGACTACCTATCCAAGTGGGTGGAAGCTAAGGCTTTTCCCACCAATGATGCTCGTGTGGTAGTCAAGTTTTTGAAAAGCTTGTTTTCTTGGTTTGGAACCCCTCGTGCGATCATAAGCGATCGTGGAACCCATTTTTGTAACGACCAATTCGAAAGGGTCCTAAGGAAATATGGGGTTACACATCGGCTTTCTACGGCTTATCACCCACAAACGAGTGGGCAAGTCGAGGTTTCAAACCGAGCGTTGAAGAGGATCTTGGAGAGATCCGTTGGGGAAAACCGACAATCTTGGTCGGATAAGTTGGACAATGCTTTATGGGCCTTTAGGACCGCTCATAAGACACCCATTGGGTGCACTCCCTATAAGCTTGTGTATGGAAAAAATTGTCATTTGCCAATCGAATTGGAACACAAGGCTTATTGGGCCCTAAAGCATTGTAATGATGATATGGAGACCGCGGGAAAACACCAAAAAATGCAATTAAATGAATTGGATGAATTGAGAGACATTGCTTATGAAAATTCATTGATTTATAAGGAAAAAACTAAAAAGTTGCATGATTTTAAAATTAAAAACCGGGTTTTTAACATTGGGGATCAAGTTTTACTTTTTAATTTTCGCTTGAAAATCTTTTCCGGTAAGTTGAAATCCCGTTGGTCCGGTCCATTCACCGTGACTCAAGTATTTCCATATGGGACCATCGAGCTAGCTCAAAATGATGGCCCCAATTTTAAGGTGAATGGACATAGGTTGAAGCACTACTTTAGCGGGGAAGTTCCATCCTTGAACTACCTCGACCAAGTCACTTTCCCCAATGATAATTAGTATTGAGGGGATCGAGTCAAGCTCATGACTCGGTAATCAAAAACGAGGTGCCTCGTGGGGGAGTCCCATGCTTATCCTATGTACATATTATCGCTTTCTAATGTAGTTAACGTGTGGGGATTTGTGCCCTTCCAACCTTTGTTCCGTGGTTGTTTGTGAATTGTGGACTTTAGATGATCATGATCTTCACGATTGGAGCCTCTCGTGTTCATTTTATGGGAGCACTTGATTGTTTGCTTTGAAGACTTTCTCAATATCCATGATATATCCTTTGATGTTCTAACCTTAGGTTTATAGCACACTTCATAAACGGCTATTAATTTATTGGTTACACCCTTTCCATGCTAGATTAGGCATTCGACTACGTCTTTAGTATGGGGGTGTTTGCACCCCTAGACTCGAAACATTGAGGACAATGTTTAACTTTAGTATGGGGGGGTGAATAGATACTTGCCTTTCCAAACCTTCACGCTTTCCAAAGTTTATCTTTGTGTTTATCGTTTTGTTGCAAAATAAGGCTAAAAATAGCCAAATTTTAAAATTTTTCTCATGTTTTATAAGTGTTTGAAGACACGAATGTAGGTTTTCCGATGGCGAGAATAAGAGTAATTTTTGACTCGACCGTGCGTGTTGAGCACTTAGCTTTGATTCCTTAACTTCACATTAGGCTAAGTCTCTTAAATGAGGACGAGAAATGATAGGGTTAATTATAAGTTACTAATTCTAAACGTAGAGTACTCGTATTCTTTCAAAAACTCATGTGTTCTCGTTGTTTGCTTATTCTCCCTTCGCATGTAAATATTTTTTTTGCTTAATAAATATTGACTTAGCGGTTTAGTTGGGATTGTTGGGTTTCTAGTCTTTTCTAGTAGCTTCCGTGAAATTAAATTGGGAAGACATTAAGGTATGGCCAGCGTCATGGTTTTGAAGTATTGGCACCCGAATAATCAAAAGCTTCACCCAATAATAAGATTTCAAGTGCTCACCTAAATCAAGCAAACAATTTGAAAGCCCCACAAGGCCGAAAAATCTATGCAAAATTGAAAGTGAATCAAGCCTTAATCTTTGAAGCTTTAAAGATCCAAAATTCGCCTTAGCGTGAGGATATACGTCTTTGGCTAATAAAACTACCGAAACTCTCTCAAATGGTGATTTCCGGCCGCCACTTTTTCTGATCGGACCACCTCAATCTTGGCTATATTAGTTAGTCTTGTGACTGTAGTGGTTAGTTTTGGTGGCTGTTTCATCTTCTTTCCAATCTTATTATTCTGGAAACCCTAAATCTGTATTTTTATTCTAGTCTGTTCGTGAATCTCTTTGAAATCGTATGTCTCAATAGGTTAGATTAATTTCGTCCTCCATCCTTGCTACTTGATTTGTGACGGCTGGTGATAATAACTAGGGTTTCATGTTTTGGTGGATGTAACCCTAAAACGTGGGATCCTTTTTATTTTTCATTACGTTATATATCTTGTGGTAGGTGTTGTTAGGGTATTCATTTCTTCCTTTGTTACTGCATTTGAAGGAGCCTTTCATTCTCGGATTAGGTTATTGTACGTTAGGGTTTATTTGTCTGCTGGTTGGGATCTATTACTGTACGTGGGTTATGAGAGATGGAGAAAGGTTTTTTGACGAACTCTTTTGCATCGCGTCTTAAAAACATCGATGGAAAGAAGATTGAAGGTGGAGCGTTACAACAGGCTATTAGGAACGCTCCTGCAAATCAGAATCACTTTGCCTTGCCATTAAATGATATGCTACCTAAGGTGCTTGTATCGGATAAGACGCTCAAGGAAGGTGCTGAGTCACAGAATTCTAATGATCAATCTTATGATCAATTAAAGGGTGCTCAAAGTGAAATACCTAAGAGGAAGGTTACGGTATCTTTGGTTGCTAGTGATGAGGTTGTTTCAGGGGCTGACGTGGCTATCCCTCTAGCTGCGATTGATGAGGTTAGGGACCAATTTGCCCATACGCTGTATGGTTATTTTGTGGGTAAACGACTAGCATTCCCGATTGTGGAACGCTATGTAAAAAATGCATGGGCTAAGTTTGGTATTCAGCGAATTTCTATTCGTAATGGTTTTTTCTTGTTTAAGTTTGCTTCTAAGGAAGGTATGGAGCGTGTGATTGAAAATGGGCCATGGCTTATTCGTTTAGTTCCGATCATCCTTAACATTTGGAAGCCGAATACAAGATTGGTTAAAGAGGCTATTAAATCAGTGCCGATATGGGTTAAAATCCATAATGTGCCTATCTTAGCTTTTTCAGAATTAGGGTTGAGTTTGATAACATCGAAGTTGGGTAAACCAATTATGCTTGATAGTTACACAAGTGACATGTGCCTTAATCCGTGGGGACATTGTACTTATGCTCGAGCCCTTATTGAGGTTTCTTCTGAACATGAATTTTTGAAGTCTTTAGTGGTGGCCATTCCGCATGAAGACGGGTTGGGACATTCTTTGGAGGATCTAGGGGTTGAATACGAATGGCTGCCCCCTCGGTGTGATTCATGCAAAATTTTTGATCACACGAATGCGTATTGTCCAAAGGTGTCCAGGAAAGATGATCAAGGGGCACATATGGATGATGGTTTTGTGCAAGTTAATCGGAAGGATAAACAGCCTAACAAGGCTACGTACCCGCGTCATATTG
Organism: Glebionis coronaria; assembly: GCA_025667525.1. Lineage (NCBI taxonomy): Eukaryota > Viridiplantae > Streptophyta > Magnoliopsida > Asterales > Asteraceae > Glebionis > Glebionis coronaria. Next base: position 342,698,290 of record CM046877.1, read on the forward strand.
AGGGTTTAAGGCTTCCTAAGCCTAAAACTAAATTTGTGTATCGGGAAAAACCGTACCATAATAAGAAGAATGGTTCAACAATTAAGCCGGTGGTTAAGCCGAATAAGAAGACAATTCACAAGCCGACTAATACTATTGAACTAAAGAATTCTTTTGCTAAACTTATCGAGGAGGATAAAGAGCTTGGTGAAGTCTCGGGGGCTGATGTGGAGGGTACGAGTACTAAGGAGCAGGTGGTTAATACTTCTCCAATGGTTGTGCAAGATAAAGGTACTAAGGAGGATGCGGCATCTTCTAGTAAACCTAATCTTTCATTTTGTCATAAAGACTTGAGTGCTTATAGTGATTCCGATGAAGATGAGGTATTTGCTTCTCAAGAGGAATATAATGATTATTTAGCTTCATGTGGAAAAGGTCATCAGGTTGATGGTGAGGAGTTTGATATTTATGATGATGATTATGCGGATCAGGTCCGTGACTTACCGGGGCAAATAGACGCGTTCCGTGATTTTCAACTCCAATCTAGTGGTGGTAGGAAGTAGATCTACTTCTTGTGGTAGTTCATAAGGAGGGGTTTGTCCTCCTTTGTAGTGTTTTTTTTTTTTTTTTGTTTGTCGCAGCTTATGTGCGTGGTGGTTGCCTATGTAACGGGCTTTGATGTAGGATTTCACCTACATCCTTTGTACTTCAACGTTTTTTGGTGTAATATATCTTTTACCGGGGACAGTCCCCTTTACCCAAAAAAAATAAAAGGCAAGGCAAGACCGAAGTCATAATAAAAGCTTCATGGCGAAGTTGAATAAAAGATGGAGGTAAACCAAAGATAATAAGGCTCTTCCGTTAGGGGGCTTATAAAAGTCTTGGTAATAAGTCTCATGTTCAAAACCGTTATAAAACCGTGTTTATCGATTCTTCTTGTTGACTTAATTTTTTGACATCGTTGTCTATTGGGAGGGGTTATTGATTTGATGGTCTTGGTTACACCGTTAGGACTCTATTTTTAGACCTAAATCTCTATTATCGCTTAAGTCAAACAATGTATCCTCGTGAAACATTCAAGACAAAATAAAATATAAGAGATACAACTTAGGAAATTGGGAGGATAAGTACGTGATTAGGGCATATGAGTAGCGTTAGCATTACTAACTTATAATGACAATGATCTCGTTGCACGCTTGGCATGGAATTGGGGTGAAAATCGAGGACGATGAAATTATTTCTAACGAAGCATTCACGTGTTCTTATTCTATGAACCTAAACGTCCCATTTTGCGATGAAAATCATACATTATGTCTAAAACGCAAGTAGTAGTAGCAATAGAAGTAGTGTAGCTAGTTTATCATTCAATAAAGTGAAAAAAATGAATTTTGGAGATGCTACGATACTTTATTCTAGCATTGTGTGAGGGCACGGCAATGGTTTAGTATGGGGGAGTGACGAGACTGCTTTTATACCTAGTCTCATCGTCCAAAAAGGGCTTAAAATGCATTAAATATCACCAATATACCCATATATATGCTTGTGTTTGTTGCCTGTGTATTTTAGGTACGGATATTGAGAAAATAACAAAAGATCACAAGAATCATGCAAAAACGAACACGGGAAACGAAGCCGCACATTGAACCAAGCCCTAGTATTGATTTTCCCAAGAAACCCTTGAAGATTTAAAGATTTATGAAGAAGGGTCCTCCAATATGGAAGAATTGACACTTTATACCCTTGTATCTTCATAATTACAAGTTTGGTCCCTAAAGTTTGTCAAAATTACAAAAAGGGCCCTCCACATTGAAGATTTGACAAGTTTAGCCCCTCAACAAAGCTAAATTGTCCACCATTATCCTCCACAAAGTCAAATATATCATGAAGTCCTTCAAAGTACAAGAAATTACAAGTTTGGTCCTTTGAAAATCCCAAAATTACCAAAATGACCCTTGACTTTCAACAATTGGCAAAAATGGTCCCTCATAAATGAAGACTTGGCAAATTCAGTCCTCCAAATGCCAATCATACAAGTAAAGACCATTATCCATCAACAAAATGCCAAATCAGTCCCTTAAGAATCACAAAATGGCAAGAATTACCCCTGAATTCACTTTGCAAAATGTTTTGGGGCAAAAGTGTAAAGAATGAAAAGTTGTTATAGCTTAAATGGGCGTTGGTAGCAAGTATGAATGGAAATGACAAGTTTAGCAAAGATGGGGGTTTGTTTGTGGCCGACAGCCATTATTAACTTAACCAACCACATATTGTCACCTCACCCCACTCACCACCTCCACCAATCACAACACTCCACACCTCCACATCAGCTATCCACTCACCCCATTTATTAACTAATCCTAACAGATTAGTTTAAACTTGGCGCTTAACATATTTTTGAACCCAAATCTAGATCAAACGTCACACTATTCACTCAAGAACAAGGATTAGGGCTTTTTGATTAAGCAAAAACTAAGCCCCAATATGGTGCAGATTTATGATTAATGGTCTTGTTAACACATCCCAAACCTTAAACATGACACCCCACCAACCCACATGCCACATGGGACCTCCCCTGCTACAAGCTCATACATACTGCCAAAATGAAGACAGTCATCCAACGCCCCACATTGTGGCTTACTTTCTAAGCTTCATACAAACCCTTTGATCACATTTTCAGATGCCAACTCATGCAAACGTCCAAGGAAACATCACATGAGTCCAAGGTTTTCAAATTCTACAAGGGCATATTTGGAAGATCAAGCACTTAGGGTTCACGTTTTTATTCAGTAACTTAGTTTCATTGTAGCCTATATAAAGGCATAGGGCTGCAACATTTACAATTGCTTTTGGTTTTTCCTTGTTCAAACACTTGTAAATCCTCTTTTCAGTTTAATGAAATTGTGTTAAGTGTGTTGAAGAAAGACCAAGTGCCATCTTATTTTATGCTTGTTTATGTTATTTGTTCACTGAATTTGAATCTCAAAACTTGTTTTTAAGGAGAGTGACAAAAGTTTGCATTTTTCCTTCAAGCTTGATATTTTGCTAAGTTCTTGTTTCAACCTTGGAATTCTTGGGTTATAGGGCTGATCATAGCATCCTAATTGTGATACTAAGGTGTGGTGAGGCTTATAACTTGGGATAATCAAGTGTGGGGTAATAAGGTTGCATTAATCAAGGCTTTTTTAAGTTTCTGATTTTGATATTGTGCTACTTACCTTGTTGAATCTTAGCAGGGTTGTTATTGGAAGCTTGTGCTTGTTCTTGCTAGCACATAAGCTCATAAATTCGTGGGTGTGGATGTACATCCATGAGGTTTGTCTTAAATCCTTGAAAATCTGATAAATATTGGAATTTTTGTGGATTTGTGCTCTATTGGTGTTCTTGTTGATTTCTTGGCTTGAATCTGCTTAGTCTTGCATGATAATGTTGTTTATATGCTAGATTGATCATTGGGTTGACTGAATCACACTTTTTCTTGTTTAAAATTTGATTTGAAAAGATAAAGGGGTGTTTGGGATTACCTGTTTAAGCTTGAATCTTGTTATTTTGTTGTGGAAAGTTTGTGTTTGTGTTCTATATCTGATATATGCTTGGCTGAGAGTGTTTTGCTGCAAGTTTTTTGGGTTTGAAACCTTGAATCAAACAATCTGCTATAAAATCTTTGTTATTGCCTGTTTTGACCTAGGATTTTGGGAACACTTAGGGTGTATGCATGCTTAGGGCTAAAAGTGGTTTAAACAGAGTCATTGTAACCTGTTTGAGAGATTTGAGGTGTTGAATCTGGCTTGTGTGTCAAATACATCAGCAAAGTAAAAAACTGCATGTGTTAGTGTTCATCAGTAACATTCATCAGCTTAGATCTTGCTTAATTCTTTGAATCATTGCATGAAACTTGTTTAGACTTGTTCATTTCAGTTCAAGGTGGCACAATTCCGCAAATTTAAAATGACATAATTCCGCAATAAACGAAATTGTATGATTCCGCAATATTTGAATGAATTCCGTAATACACCCACAGATTCACTTCCACAATCCACACACTGATTCAATTCCGCAATCCACCCACTGATTCAATTTCGCAATCCACCCACTGATTCAATTCCGCAATGCGTTTAGGTTATTATTCCGCAATTTCAAAATGTGTTCGATTCTGCAATCACTTAACGTACAATTCCGCAATCACTGATAACATACAATTCCACAATCACCTATAATATTTAATTCCGCAATCACCTATAACATTCAATTCCGCAATCATCTATATCATTCAATTCCGCAATTATCAAATATTATTCAATTTCGCAATGTAGATGGATATTGCGAAACTAATGGCAGATTTCCTAGAAAATAGGATCTTGGATGTACTTTAGATTATACGAGATTTCAAGGCAAAAAACGAAGCCAAACACCACAAAATTTCGCGTTTTTAACCAATCTAAGTAACCCAAATCACTACCATGCCTATGTAGTCGATTTGTCTATTCACTAACACCACGAAAACGCAAAATTTTTTTGATGATTCGAGCTTAGATGAAGAAAATACCCACGAAATCAATAAGAGAACCAAAACCAATCACTTATCTACCCCGTGGCGATTGATACCAATTTTGTCCCATATTCTTAGATGATTAAAGATAGAAAATAGATGAAAAAGATGATTTTTAGAGAGAGAAAGTAGTGAGAGAAAGTAGAGAGAAGTAGGTGATTAACATGATGAGATTAGATTTAGAATAATGAGAACATCCACCCTCCTAACATGCTAGGAGGGTGCTTATATAGTCCACCCACATGCGGGCTCTCTAATGGACTATATATCTTTTGGGCCGGGCTTGAATAAATGCTTAGTACCTTGAAAGAGGCCTTTTAAGCTAACCATCAAGCCCGTAATGTCACGACTATTTTAACTAACTATTACGACGTTCTAATAAATATTACAATATAAACGTATGACCGAACATTCTTATTTGACTCAATATTTTGAGGCTAACAACTTGTTGCTAGAAAATAACCCTTTTGACCTTTGAAATCATTACCAATGATAACGATTGTCACATGAAACATAAGTATAATGGTTCAAAGGAAAGCTTCACATTGTAATAAACATAAATCACAATCACATCCACTACTTCATACCACAAACATCATTCTACCAAGTGTAGAATGAGATTTAGCTACTCATAACAAACAATGAAATAAACTCTGAAATAATAGTCTCATAAGTCATAATTCAGAGTCTTACAAAATGGAAATATGTTGCTAATGATTAGGGTAATGATCCTTAAGAGTTTCGTGATGTTAACTTTGCTTTTCGGACTCAAAAAGTGACTTTTCTTGCACCACCTTGCTCAAATCCGAGAATGGAGGTTTGGACAAGGTTGAGAGAGTTATTTTGTGGTTATGAAAGAGTAATTGAAGTGCATATGAGTTGTTATCAAAAGGTATGTTGTTACATGACTCTAAGGGTCATATTTATAAGCAAAATCGAAGGCAGGGAGTGAATGCATGGCTTGGAGCCAAAGACAAATGCATAGAGCCAAAGGAAGTCTAGAACTTTCTTGTATGTTCTCCCATGATCTTGCATGAATGTCGACACAATTTCTGCCTACACAAATGTGGGTGGCAACTTGAATCCTGCTGGTGGCAAGTCGGGTGTATTTTGCTGGTGGTGACTTTGATTCTGCTGGTGGCAACTTCATGCTGAGTGACTTGTATGCTCCTTGGAAATACTTGTTCTTGCACCCGAAATTGATCTTTAAAGGCTTGTAACTTGTACACGGGTCTTGAAGTTGACTAGGATTCTTCGTACTCGTACTAATCTTCATATTTGCGTTGTTTTACACTCTATCCCTGCAATTGGCTACACAAAGACTTTCAAACAAAATTGGGCACAAATATGCACAAAAGTATCATAGATATAACCAGTATACATGTAAAAAAGTACGGATAACGCTCCTAATAACATGTTGTATTTGGGCGTTATCAAATCCCCTCACACTTAAGTTTTGCTTTCCCTCAAGCAAGAAGAAAAAAAATTAAATCCAAAGGTACATGTATTTTATAAAAATTCGATGCAAGTCTACCAAGTACAAGTACAAGATGAAACTCATCGACTTAAGTTTTTAAGGTTGAAAAACTGAGATATAAAGTCAATACCCATAAAAATCTAGAAATTCTTTTATTTCTAACTACACTAATAACATATGAATTGAAGCAACATGTATCCCGACTTAGCACATTGGCTAATCGATACCTTTTATTTCTTCTTCTTCCTTCAACTTCATAACATTATAGCTCATTGGCTATTTATTTATCTTTTGACTTTTTCTTTCTTTCTCTTTTTTTTCTTGGCTAAAACTCCTAGCTATGGATCAACATACTTACAAAGTTCATGTTGTATTGACAAACATGGAACTTGCAACTTTCTTCTAATTTTTGTATTTTTTTCTTTTATTATATGAGACTTTGACTTGGGTAAGTTTGACACAAAAATATATCTCAAATTTTCAAACATTACCGATTAGATAATTTCTTAATTATTTATATACATTTGCTTGAAACTTTTTATTTACGAGGGCAAAACATAACAAAATTTTAAAATAGCCCAAAAATATGGCAATTAAGCATCTTTTTTCTCGATTTCCCTACTACCCCCTCACACTTAAGTTTAGCATTGTCCTCAATGTGATAAAACTGAACAAAAGTTAGGGAATAAGAGAAAAACCAGAATCACGGGCATATCATGTATCATACAAGAGTCTTGTCTTCGCCTTCAACTTGCGATACCTACAAAATAAAACACACAAAAATACGAAAAAAACTCTATTTTTCGTTTTTATAGGTTTTTATAAAAGCGGCACATGCTACACCCCCTCACACTTAAGCAAAACATTGGTTAAAAATTGTAGGGTGTAAGGATGAATTTATTTTAAAAAGGAAAATCACACTTAAATTTCTTTTTAAACACACGGGTTGCCTCCCGAGAAGCGCTTATTTTATTATATTTAATAACTAACTTTTTGTGTTGGTTAATAAAAAAGGTTTTTACTTGCAAGATCTCTCTTTGCATTGCTCGTACCCAATTGATATATATCGTTGTTTCGTTCTCGGTATCTTCTCGAATCGATCACGGTCAAAAGTGGAATAGTTGTAATTGGTGACTAAAAAGGGGGAGCTTTGGTCTAAATCTACTAAAATGATAAAGACAAGTAATAATAAAATTAAGCTAGAAACTAGAAATGAAAATAAATCCAGAATTTAAATGAAACAGTAAGAAAATACCTTTATGAAGAATAAAACTGGAAATCTCCTATTCGAAATACCTGCTCTTACTCGGAATATTACTGCTATGCGGAATGTAGTGTTCTACTCGGAATAATTGCCTTACTCGGAAAAAGTACTCTATGCTGAATAATGCCTTACTCGGAATAATGCTGCTATGCGGAAAAAGTACTCTACTCGGAAAAAGTGCCTTACTCGGAATAATCTGCCTTATGCGGAATAAATGAAAATGCCCTATGCGGAATGTATCTCTTATGCGGAATGAATGTTCTATTCGGAAAGTTTGGGCTATTCGGAATATATTTTTGAAAACCCCTATTCGGAAAGTTTTGAAAGAAAGCCTTACTCGGAATAATTTATATTCCGAATAACCAAGAAAAATAACCTCTACTCGGAATAATTGAAATATTCCGAATAGACACAATCCCAGATTTCCTATTCGGAATCTAGGCAAGATCAGAAACTGGGAAGCGAAGAACAGGGGAAATCAAAGAACGAATCAATCACCAAAAATTACCAAGTCTTTGATCGAAACTTAAACCAATTTTTACCACTAATCTTTTACTCATAGAAAGCTTAATCCAAAACAACTAAATCACAAAACCCACTTACTTTTGACAATCAAACCGAAAGAGTAAAACTTAAGAACTAAGAATCAAGAAGAGATGAAGAACAAGATGATGGAAAGATTAAAAGAAAACTTGTATTAATGATTTAAGATTCAACAAAAACAAATGAAAGATCAACCTTACAAGATTTAAAGAAATTCAACAAAGAAGAAAACCACTCCTTAAGGGAGGTGGTTCCTAAGAACTAGGAAAAATAAAACTGAAAAAGAAGAAGAGAGTCGGATGTGTGGATGGGAGGAGTATTTATAGGCTTCTCCCTTGGTTGGTGAGTGGGCTTTCTTCCTTTCTTTTTGTCTCCTCGTCTTTTCAGAAAAGTTGACGTTTTCGATTCCGATTCGGGATTTGTCAACGAATAATTTCAACTCGTCTTTTAATTTCTTCATTTATTAGACTTGAGTTTCTTCGACATAGGTAAATCTTCCGTCTTTGGTCCTTTTCTTCGACAAATCTTCAAATAGGACCATTGACTTCAAATCTTTTGCATCTCTTGGATTATAGACTTCGTCTTTACGTCTTTTTCTTCGACAAAACCCGTGCAATCCCATGTTTTCTTCAATATTTATCCGGTTGGCTCTGAAAACACAACAAACACACAAACCACGCATAATTCCAAACAAATGACATTAAATACGCGTTTTGGTCTTGTTTTAGCAGGAAATAAGTGGTAAAAGGATGGGTGTTTTCACACCTATCAAATCCCCTACACTTAACCATTGCCATGCCCTCATGCAATGCTTAGTGATAAAGCAACTTTACACTTTTCTCATAATTAATTAACCTTGGCCTTATTTTTTTTTTTTTTGGGTAAAAGGGTCTCATCCCCGGTAAAATATATTCCCAAAAACGTTGAAGTACAATGGAATGTAGCGGCAATGCTACATTAACCTCAAGCATACAGCTTGAACAACCACTAAATCATATGACATGCCATATGATCACTAACAACCAATTACAAAGCATATTACACCAATAGGAAAAAACCACCTAAAGGTGCATAAACAATAAAAATAAGCAATAATCATGGTAAATGAGAAGTGCGAACATCCGGCTGACGAGAGCCATGTCGATCATCAATCTCAATATCTTCGTCAGTCTCGCTATCAGCATTAATCACTTCATTTGTACGACCACCACCATCCTCCCAATCAGAATCACCATCTCCTAAACCACTTAAAGCACCAAACGAATTCTGGTTACTTGTACCCGGTTTACTAGGATCTAATCCAAGCACTTTATTATTCAAAAAACCTCTCTTAAGAAGTGTGCCATCCTTCTTGGGATCACTTTGTGACACGAGTTTACCTTGGGAAGACTTCTTCGACTGATAAGCCTTAGAACTTTCCCCTTTCTCAACTTGACGATACTGAATGTTTAATGAAGGCTTAGTAAGCTTAATACCAGCAACTACATGTTGCTTCTTGTTCTTTTTACTCTTCTTACTCCTAACAACCTCAAAACCGTCAACAGTTGTTGTAGCTTCCTCCATGTTGCCCACCTTCTCAACCACCACCTGTTTAGGAATCTTAGGGCATTTAGTATCCACATGATCAAAAATAAGGCAATTAGAACATCTTGGAGGCGTCCACTCATACTCAATATCAATAGTCACCAAAGTATGCCCTTTATCTTTTCCTACCGGTATAGCAACAACTAAAGATTTTTTGAGACATTCTTCCGCTGAAACCTCAATAAGGGCGCGAGCAAAAGTGCTCCTACCCCATGGATCAATGCACATATTGCTAGTAAAAGAATCTAGCATGATCGGCCTCCCAATCTGAGAAGTAATCAAACTAAGACCAATTTCCGAGTAAGCAACAATAGGTACCCTATGTAGTTTAACCCATACCGGTGCCTTCTTGATCTCCATTTTTTGCAAATCAGTGTTAGAAGACCAAACATTAAGAATCAAGGGAACCTGTCGAATAAGCCACGGTCCATTTTCCAATACACCTTCCATACCACTTTGAGTTTGAAATTGAAAAAGAAAAAACTCATCATGCAACTTTACACGCTTTAAACCAAATTTAGCCCAAGCATTCTTGACATACTTCTCAACCAAGGGGAACGCAAGACGCTTTCCAATGAAATATCCAAACAACGTATACGTTAATTTAGATCGAACTTCTTCAACAACATCAAAAGGAAGAGCCACAGCAGCCCCAACTACTTGCTCGTCACGATGTAATTCCTTAACTTGAATAGATTTAACTTTTTGTACAGGTTGTAAGAATGATGCAAAAGACGGTATACCATTCTGTTTAATAGATACACCACCAACAGAATCATCAAGCGAACCATGCTGTGATACACTATTAATTTTAGAACCAATAGGGCCCCATGCAGCAACAGCCGCATCCTTCAAACCTGTATCATTCACACCCAACGAATTCTGAACACTACCATCCTGTAACTGAACCAAACCAGCTGAATCAGCGACACGATTACTTACATCAGCTTGCCTAGATATTGTGTTAACCTCTCTTCTGCTCCCATGCAAAACAGATGAATCAGTATCTCGTTGCGCATGATCTGTCTGAGAAACATCACCAAACAGGCCCGAACTGTTATTAGGGTCAGCGATAACCTCCCCCGTTACACTCGACTGTTTAAGCCGAGCCATGCGTGCACGCAGTGCCTCCCAGTCAATCGGCTGTGCAGAAGTAGCCTCCGCCATATTACCCTTATCACCGGTATTTTCCATCTCTCCTGTGCGCATCAAAAACAAAACAATAAAACCAACCGACACCAAGAAACCCTAAAATCAAATTAGAGCTTCAAACCAGCAACCAATCACGTCAATCCATGTGTCCAGTAATCATAAAATAATAGAAACACAAAAAACCCTAATTCCTACTACGTGAAATCCGAAACAAAACCTTACAAAATCAAAATCAATAACTTTGTAGCAGAAACAATAAAACGTTCTATAAAGGCTAATCAACAGGATCAGTCTTAATGAATTAAATAATGGAACAGGATTAAAACCATCAAAGGGAAGAAACCCTAGATCAGGAATTAAAACCTCCACCAATAACTCAAAAAATTAAAGCACTAAGAGAAATTAAATCTTTTAAAGTAAACAAAAGGATAGAACATAGCTATGTGGAAATAACTTGTAAAGAGATCGAGGACTTACATTAGGGCTTTGGTGCTGCGAAGATTTATCACCCTCAAGTTTCACGTTCCCCAAACTAAGCTTAAAAACGAGATCATTGTTATTATAAGTTAGCAATTCAAACACTTACACACATGGCTTAATTAAATGCTTAAACTCCCTTATTCCTAGGTGTATCTCTTATATTTTATTTTTGTCTTAGAATGATCATGAAGATGCGTTTTTGGACTTATTTCGATAGTTTATTTAGGCTGAAAGCAAAGTAGGACGATTTGATCAATAGTTAGCTAAAGGACAAAATCTCTTAAAACTGCTTCTCGGGATATCAAAAAGTTCATATCTTGGCATAACTTGGTTCACGATTTGAGACCTTTCTCAGGCCGATATTTGGCATGTACTTCATACTTCATATCTTGAGAGACGTTCTTCAATCTCTATTTGGGATTTTGAGATACAACGATCCGCCTCCTTTTCGGACTTGGATCTATTTATCCTCATACCTTGTTAGGGTCTTTTCGGATAGACTTCTCCATCATCTTAGTGGGAGTTGATTGCTTTTCGTCATGAGTCTTGATCCTTCATATTGACTTTGGGAATAATGCTTTTCACATCACTTTTGGATATTCAGCAATAAAATTGAATCCTCATGCCTTGTTAGGGCCTTTTCGGACTCGCCAATCTTCGCGCCCCGCTACATAAGTTATGCCTTGGCTATGAACTCTCGTCATTATCGAGCAACTTTTAAACGATCTTGGGCTAGAAGCTAAGTAACTTTTCAAATCGTACGACCTTACTTATTGCAGATAAGTTATTAGCAAGTGATGGGAGAATAGGCAAATAATTACACCAAGTGAGCTTGCGCAAGAATACCGACTTATAATTGACTCTATCATTTCTCGTCCTCCACAGTTTAAAATCTCAAATAATGAGACTCGTGGACACTTAGCCTAATAAACCAATTAAGGTCTACCTGGTTAAGGATACTAGCTAGAATAAACTTGGATAAGTCTATTCGGATTGAGTCAAAATATTCACAACGGGCCTAATATATCTAAGATATCTAAACTTGCTAAAACCATTTTATTAATTTTTTTTTTTGAATTTATTGCGGAATATATACATATGAAAGCAAAATAAAAATTTAAAAAATTACGACTAAATGGCCAAAGTTAATAAAAAATAGGATTTTCTGGTTAAATGAAGGCATTTTCATGGAAAAGTCCACTTAAAACTTCGATAGAAGTCCCCCCTACACTTAAGATAAACATTGTCCTCAATGTTTAAGCATGTGGGAAAAATCTCCCCTACACTTATGACATTGTGCACGTTGGTTAACTCAAGCTAAGGAAGAGACGACTAAAGTGATCAATTTCAAATGTGAATATGAAGATAATTGAATCACGATAGTGGAGAGATAGAACCAGTATTGTGGATAACATGGGAGCACGGTTCTTCAAAGATTCCAAGAGTGCAATAATCCCTGTAATCACATCACCATCCAAAAACAAGCAACCTATATAGCTCCCCCTACACTTATGATGAAAAACGGGAAAGGGGGATAGATACTCGGGCTGCCTCCCGAGGAGCGCTTGTTTTTGTTTACCGAGTCGCGAGCCTGACTCGGTCCCGAACTAATTCAAGGGGAACGTGGTGAGGGATGGAATCATCTCCTAAGAGATGTCCTCACCAAAGTACAATTTCAAACGCTGGCCATTCACCTTGAAGTTGGGCCCATTTGGCTGAGAAAGCTCAATGGTACCATAGGGAAAGACATTGGCGATGGTGAATGGACCAGACCAGTGGCTCTTCAACTTGCCTGAGAAGATCTTCAACCGAGAGTTAAAGAGTAAGACTTGATCACCAACGTTGAACTCTCGGTTCTTGATTTTAGCATCGTGGATAATCTTGGTCTTCTCCTTGTAAATCAATGAGTTCTCGTAAGCTTGATTCCTCAATTCTTGTAGCTCGTTGAGTTGAATCTTTCGAAAATCACCGGCTTTGTTGATGTCGAAGTTAGCCCACTTCAAGGCCCAGTATGCCTTATGTTCCAGCTCGATGGGGAGGTGGCAGGCTTTCCCGTACACAAGACGATAAGGTGTACAACCAATCGACGTCTTATAGGCGGTACGGAAAGCCCACATAGCATCATCAAGTTTATCGGCCCACGAGGCACGATGCTCTCCCACAGTACGTTCCAAAATTCTCTTCAATCCACGGTTGGATATCTCGGCTTGACCGTTGGTTTGAGGATGATAAGCGGTGGAAAGACGGTGATTGACACCATACTTAGCCATGACTCTTGCAAATTGATCGTTGCAAAAATGAGTCCCGCGGTCACTGATAATAGCACGAGGAACACCGAAACGAGCAAACAGTTGTTTCAAGAAATTACAAACCACCCTCGCGCCGTTAGTGGGTAAAGCTTTGGCTTCAACCCATTTAGAAACGTAGTCGACAGCAACAAGGATGTAATTGTTGCCTTTAGAAGACGGGAATGGCCCCATAAAGTCGATGCCCCATACATCAAAGATTTCACACTCTTGTATGAAATTTTGAGGCATCTCATCCTTATGTGTGATCTTGCCTTGTCGTTGGCAAGCATCACAATGCTTAACCATTTCGTGAGCGTCACGATAAATGGTGGGCCAGTAGAATCCAGAATCACACACTTTCTTAGCGGTGTAGTTGGGACCAAAGTGACCACCGGTGGGTCCTTTGTGGCAAGCTTGGAGAATATCAAAAGCTGTCGGTCCGTCAACACATCGACGAATGATCAGATCAGCACATTGTTTGAATAGAAAAGGGTCATCCCAAAAGTAAGTCTTAACATCGTGCAAGAACTTCTTCTTTTGTTGGGATGTTAACCCTTGGATGAGAACACCACCCGCTAAGTAGTTTGCAATATCGGCAAACCACGGGGTGCCATCAAGATTGAGATTTATAGACATTAAGGTCTCAAGGGGAAAAGAGTCATTGATCTCTTTGTTCGGATGGTCCCCTTGATATGGATCCTCAAGTCTGCTCAGATGATCCGCGGCCAGGTTTTCAGCACCCTTCTTGTCATGAATTTCAATGTTGAATTCTTGAAGGAGTAAAACCCAGCGGAGAAGTCTTGGCTTAGAATCATTCTTAGTCATCAAGTACTTCAACGCGGAATGGTCCGTGTATACGATGGTGGTGGATAAACAAGATAGGGGCGGAATTTTTCAAAAGCATAGACAACAGCTAAAAGCTCTTTTTCGGTCGTTGTATAATGCAATTGAGCCCCCGTCATTGTTTTGCTAGCATAGTGGATTGGTTGGAAGTGTTTATTCACTCTTTGGCCCAAAACCGCACCAATAGCAAAGTCGCTAGCATCGCACATCAATTCAAAAGGCAGCTCCCAATTAGGGGTGACCAAGACCGGTGCCTTAGTTAGCTTATCCTTGAGAAGATTGAAGGCTTCGAGACACTCTTTAGAAAAGATAAAAGGAGTATCTTTTTCTAAGAGGTGGGTCATCGGGCGAGCGATTTTAGAGAAATCCTGAATGAATCGACGATAGAAGCCCGCATGACCCAGAAAACTTCTCACACCCTTCACGGTTGAAGGTGGAGGTAATTTGGCTATGACATCAACTTTAGCACGGTCGACTTCAAGACCGGCCTTACAGATTTTGTGTCCTAGCACAATGCCTTCTTTTACCATAAAGTGGCATTTTTCCCAATTCAGAACAAGGCGAGTGTCTTCGCACCGCTTAAGCATACGTTCCAAATTGGCAAGGCAAGAAGAGAAAGAATCCCCGAAGACCGAGAAATCATCCATGAAGACTTCCATGGTTTGCTCAACCATGTCATGGAAGATAGCCAACATGCACCTTTAGAAAGTCCCGGGGGCATTGCATAAGCCAAAAGGCATCCTTTTGTAAGCAAATGTGCCATAGGGACAAGTGAATGTTGTCTTCTCTTGATCTTGGGGATCGATGGGTATTTGAAAATAACCCGAGAAACCATCCAGAAAGCAGTAATATTCATTACCCGCTAGACGTTCAAGCATTTGGTCCATAAAAGGTAGAGGGAAATGATCCTTTCTCGTGGCATCATTGAGTTTGCGGTAGTCTATACAAACTCTCCACCCAGTAACGAGACGGGTAGGAATTAACTCGTTGTTTGCATTGGGCACAACGGTAATTCCGCCTTTCTTAGGCACACAATGGACTGGACTAACCCATGGTGAATCCGAAATAGGGTAAATCATACCCGCATCAAGAAGTTTGATAACCTCTTTTTTGATGACGTCATGGATTTTAGGATTCACCCTTCTTTGGCTTTGAATTGTGGGCTTAAAGTCGTCCTCCATGAGAATTTTATGTGTGCAGAAATGAGGATCAATTCCACGGATGTCGGAGATTTTCCAAGCGATAGCTCTTTTATGCTTCTTCAAAACAGCGACAAGTCGGGCTTTTTCGTCTTCTTTCAGATCCTTTGCGATGATGACCGGTAACTTCTCGTCGTCTTCTAGGAAAACGTACTCAAGATGAGGCGGTAGGTCCTTAAGCTCGAGAGTAGGAGGATCCTCAGTAGATGGTGAAACTAACGATGGATCATCATTAGTCACCTCTTTAGGAGTAGGAGGAGACAATGGGTCCTCATTGAGAAGTCTCTCAATAGTACGAATATCTTCATCCCAATTTGTGAACGAATTATCATACTTAATGTCGAGAGGACCCAAGCTAGCTTCGAACTCATCCAAGTCACTTTCTCCAAAAGGAGTCAATGCCGGAGCAATTGAGGCAACGGTCTCAACATTGGGTAGAGAAGAGAGAGTACTTTTGCAAGCATCATGAAAATGTTCTTCACAAGCCTCATCGAGAACATCAATAGCATTAACACTCTCATATGAATAAGGTTGCTGAGAAATCTTACCCATGTTGAAGACAATTTGATCGTCACCAACTCTCATGATTAATTCGCCCGCGGCTACATCAATGAGAGTGCGACCGGTCCTCAGGAATGGACGTCCAACGATTAATGGAACACGAGGGTCCATCTCGTAGTCAACGACGACAAAATCCGCCGGGAAGGTGAATTTATCAACGCCAACAAAGACATCTTCGGCTATCCCCACTGGATAAGCAACCGCTAATTCCAAAGTCATTTTAGTGGGGACTAGCTCGGGGAGAGATAATTGCTTCCAAACACTTAAAGGCATTAAGTTTATACTGGCACCTAGATCGGCTAGGGCCATGCAATTCTCTACTCCCGGGAAGTTGCAAGGAATCAAGAAGCGACCCGGATCACCAAGTTTGGTGGGCAATTTCCTTAAGAGCACTGCGGAGCAGTTCTCATTAAGTTGGGTCTGAGCAATGTCAAGAAGCTTTTCTTTATCACTTAGAAGATCTTTAAACATCTTAGCATATTTTGGGCATGTGAGCGAGAGCCTCGGCAAAGGAGATGTTAAAATTCAATTGTTTAAACATTTTTAGAAAGTTGGAAACCTGAATATCATCCTTGCTCTTTTGCTTCTCTTTCCTCAACCTTGAAGGATAAGGGATATTGGATGAAGAAGAAGGCTTTAAGGGAATAGGATCACTCACAATCACGAGTGGTGGGGAAATGGGGATAGAAGGTGAAGGAGGTGAGGAAAGTTGCTCGGTTTCCTTGTCACAATCACGGGTGGAGGTGTAGGAAGCTCGGGTTCCATATAACCTTTTCCACTACGAGTGGTGATTGCTTTCATCTCCCCTCTTGGATTCGCAACGGTATTACTCGGAAGAGTACCCGAAGAAGAGGGTTGATTACCTTGGATGAGCGAACCAATCATATCACGAAGGTGAACAGCTTGATTATTAAAAGAGTTTTGCATGTTGGCATTAATAGCATCGCTTTGTTTGGCCATATCATTCCGTAGCTCGGCTCGAATATCGCTCCCTTGTTTCACCATGTCATTCTTCAAATTGACAAATTGACTCTGAAGATTCGTTACCATCTCACGATTAGTCTTCATGAACGACTCGACGTCGGGATTCACTGCCATCGGTTGATTGAGAGGTGGAGCTTGGTAAGCTTGAGAATTTCCTTGAGTTGGGTATGGGTTTCTTTGGGGTTGATATTGATTTTGAGCACGAGGTTGGGATTGGTTGTTTCGGTTATAGCTTTGTTGTTGGTTTTGGTTTGCAGGAGGGAAACCGGGAGGAGCAAGATAATTGTTGGAACGATAACTTAGCAAGCTACGGTCTCCTTGAGGACGAGCTTGATAGCCTCCCGTGGGATATGTACCGTATGCCGCGTTAACGTTTTTAGAATAATTGCCTTGAGTAGAAGGACAATCATTATAAGAATGAGGACCACCACATGTGTCACAAGAAATAGCAACGGCTTTAGCTTGTTGAAAGTGGTTTGTGGCTATGGTCATGAAATTCTTGTTCATTTCAGCGAGTTGTCGAGAAATTTCAGTCATCTCAGGATTGGAAGTAGTAGAAGAAACATTTACTCTCGAGTTAGATCTTGAGGATGCGGATGAATCCCAATTCTTGTGGTGAGTAGTCATGTTTTCAATCAACTCTCGACACTCCTCTGGTCTCCTTTTCATAAAAGTACCACCGGCGGCGGCATTGATCGTGTCACGATCGCGAAAGGTGAGACCATTGTAGAAGGTATCAATGAGAGTGACGGGGAGCATATTGTGATTAGGACAGTGGTCGATCAAATCATTGTATCGTTCCCAAGCATCGAAAAGCGATTCATCATTCTCTTGCATAAATCCACTGATTTGGTTACGGAGGTTAGTGACCATGGATGGTGGGAAGTAGCGTGATAAAAAGCGTTGAGTCATGTCGTTCCACGTATGAATAGAATTCTTAGGAAGACGGTCAAACCATTTTTCGGCATGGTGAGAAAGCGAGTGAGGAAAGAGTTGGAGGCGAAGGTCATCCATAGAAACACCGGGGGATTTCATGCTTTGGGTAATGGTTATGAATTTGTCGAGGTATCATCATCCGGAATTCCGCGAAATGGATTCGTTTGTACTTGCTGGATCATGTGATGCTTCAATGAAAACTCCTGAGCCGTGACATGCATCGGTGCAATCGGGCCTCCACGTCCGTTCATCGTGGGTTGACATAGCTCCTCCATGGTGCGTAAGTCGGGTAAAGGTAGATTATTCATGTTTTGGTGGGGTGGGTTATTATTGTTGTTGTTATGTTGGGGGGGTGGATTATTGTTGTTGTTGTTGTGTACACCGGCCATGTCTAATTGTTCGAGAGTCTCGGGCTCTGAATAAGACGTGGATTGAGTACGCATACACTAAAAAGAAAATGCAAGAGAAAATATTTTTGGTTTTTAGAGGTTTTTTAATGTTTTTGTATTTTTGAAAATTTTATATTTTTATGGGTTTTTTTGAAAAGAATTTTGTGCTTGAAAATAACGTTCCCGAAAGAACGGATCCCAAAATCCAATTTTTCTCACAAGAAACCGTTGATCCTTACGAAAAGAGCCGGCAGCGGCGCCATTTTAATAACTAACTTTTTGTGTTGGTTAATAAAAAAGGTTTTTACTTGCAAGATCTCTCTTTGCATTGCTCGTACCCAATTGATATATATCGTTGTTTCGTTCTCGGTATCTTCTCGAATCGATCACGGTCAAAAGTGGAATAGTTGTAATTGGTGACTAAAAAGGGGGAGCTTTGGTCTAAATCTACTAAAATGATAAAGACAAGTAATAATAAAATTAAGCTAGAAACTAGAAATGAAAATAAATCCAGAATTTAAATGAAACAGTAAGAAAATACCTTTATGAAGAATAAAACTGGAAATCTCCTATTCGAAATACCTGCTCTTACTCGGAATATTACTGCTATGCGGAATGTAGTGTTCTACTCGGAATAATTGCCTTACTCGGAAAAAGTACTCTATGCTGAATAATGCCTTACTCGGAATAATGCTGCTATGCGGAAAAAGTACTCTACTCGGAAAAAGTGCCTTACTCGGAATAATCTGCCTTATGCGGAATAAATGAAAAATGCCCTATGCGGAATGTATCTCTTATGCGGAATGAATGTTCTATTCGGAAAGTTTGGGCTATTCGGAATATATTTTTGAAAACCCCTATTCGGAAAGTTTTGAAAGAAAGCCTTACTCGGAATAATTTATATTCCGAATAACCAAGAAAAATAACCTCTACTCGGAATAATTGAAATATTCCGAATAGACACAATCCCATATTTCCTATTCGGAATCTGGGCAAGATCAGAAACTGGGAAGCGAAGAACAGGGGAAATCAAAGAACGAATTCAATCACCAAAAATTACCAAGTCTTAGATCGAAACTTAAACCAATTTTTACCACTAATCTTTTACTCATAGAAAGCTTTAATCCAAAACAACTAAATCGCAAAACCCACTTACTTTTGACAATCAAACCGAAAGAGTAAAACTTAAGAACTAAGAATCAAGAAGAGATGAAGAACAAGATGATGGAAAGATTAAAAGAAAACTTGTATTAATGATTTAAGATTCAACAAAAACAAATGAAAGATCAACCTTACAAGATTTAAAGAAATTCAACAAAGAAGAAAACCACTCCTTAGGGGAGGTGGTTCCTAAGAACTAGGAAAAATAAAACTGAAAAAGAAGAAGAGAGTCGGATGTGTGGATGGGAGGAGTATTTATAGGCTTCTCCCTTGGTTGGTGAGTGGGCTTTCTTCCTTTCTTTTTGTCTCTTCGTCTTTTCAGAAAAGTTGACGTTTTCGATTCCGATTTGGGATTTGTCAACGAATAATTTCAACTCGTCTTTTAATTTCTTCATTTATTAGACTTGAGTTTCTTCGACATAGGTAAATCTTCCGTCTTTGGTCCTTTTCTTCGACAAATCTTCAAATAGGCCCATTGACTTCAAATCTTTTGCATCTCTTGGATTATAGACTTCGTCTTTACGTCTTTTTCTTCGACAAAACCCGTACAATCCCATGTTTTCTTCAATATTTATCCGGTTGGCTCTGAAAACACAACAAACACACAAACCACGCATAATTCCAAACAAATGACATTAAATACGCGTTTTGGTCTTGTTTTAGCAGGAAATAAGTGGTAAAAGGATGGGTGTTTTCACACCTATCAGTCATCAACCTGACTCGTTCTTCTTTTTATTTTTCTTTATTTTTATCGAGTGGAAAATGTTCACTCCACTCATCATGGTATAGTTTAACACGGTGTCCATTAACAATAAAGCTTCCTCCATTCTTGTCATACAATTCAACATAACCGGACGGGTATCCATGTTTTACTATAAAAGGACCGTACCACTTTTATTTAAGCTTTGGAGCTTTGAATTTATATCATATATTAAACAAGAGAACTTTGTCTCCCTTCTTGAATTCTTTTCGGATTCGAAGTTTCTTGTCATGATAAGCTTTGGTACGTGCTTTGTATAATTTGGAATTCTCATAAGCTTGGAGTCTTAATTCATCGAGTTCATGCAATTGCAAGAATAGGTTTTCTCCAGTGATTTTGAGATCGGGATTATAGCTTCTCAATGCCCAATAAGCACGGTGCTCAATTTCAAAGGGCAAGTGATACGTTTTACCGTACAATAAACGATAAGGTGTTGTGCCAATTAGTGTCTTATAAGCTGTTCGGAATGCCCATAGAGCGTCGTCAAGTTTCCTTGACCAAATGGAAGGATTGTCCTTAATCGTTTTTTCGAGTATTCGTTTTAAGGCTCTATTGGTATTCTCAACTTGTCCACTCGTTTGTGGATGATATGCGGTGGGAAAGCGATGGGTGACTCCATAACGCTTTAAGATTTTCTCTATTTGTTTGTTACAAAAATGGTAACCTCGATCGCTAATTAAAGCTTTCTCCATTCCATAACGAGAGAAAAGATTTTTCAGAAAATTGATTACGGCTCGTGAATCGTTCGTGGGTAAAACTTCGGCTTCGACCCATTTGGACACGTAATAGCTACTAAGATATATTCGAACTTATGGGATTTGGGAAAGGAAACCATGAAATCAATTCCCCATACGTCAAATAATTCGCTAACTTGGATGTTATTTTGAGGCATCTCACCTCTTCGTGAGAGGCTACCAGTACGTTAGCAAGCATCACAATTTTCGACTAGAGTATAGGCCTCTTTAAAAAATTGTTGGCCAATAGAAACCAACATCAAACACTTTTTTCGCGGTGGTGGAAGGACCATAATGTCCCCCAGTAGGGCCATGATGACATTCATCTAGGATATTTCTTGTTTCCGCACCATAAACACATCTCCTAATCATGCCATCGGGTATACCTTAAAAAGGTAGGGATCTTCCCAGAAATAGTGTTTTAGGTGGGAAAAGAATTTACATCGTTGGTATAGGTTAAACCTTTTCTTAGAATTCTTCCAACGAGGTAATTTGCAAAATCTGCAAACCACGTAGATTCTTCCGTATAGATTTGCATAAGAGTTTCATCGGGAAAATGGTCATTGCTATCTTCTTCCCTTAACTCTTCCATGTTTGGATTTTCGAGTCGCTATAAATGATCGGCTGCGATGTTTTCAGCTCCTTTCTTATTTTGGATTTCGATGTCAAATTCTTGGAGTAGTAAAATCCATCTAATAAGACGTGGCTTAGCATATTGTTTAGAGAATAGGTATTTCAACGCGGAATGATCGGTGAATACAATCGTTTTCGACAACACGAGATAGGATCGAAATTTGTCAAAAGCAAAAACTACGACAAGTAGTTCTTTCTCGGTGATCGTGTAGTTGAGTTGCGCGCTATTTAGAGTTTTGCTCGCAAAATGTATAGGACGAAAATGTTTTCCTTCGCGTTGTCCTAATACGGCTCCCGCAGCGAAATCGCTTGCATCACACATAAGTTCAAATGGTCGCGACCAATCTGGTGAAACCATGATCGGTGCATTCGTTAACTTGTCTTTAAGCTTTTCAAATGCCTTTATGCATTCTTCGTTGAAATCAAAGACTGTCTTTTTCAAGGAGTTTTGTCATCGGTCAAGCGATTTTGGAAAAGTCTTTTATGAATCGGCGGTAGAATCCCGCATGACCTAGAAAACTTCTAGCGGCTTTAACGTTAGTGGGTTGTGGTAATTTGGATATCACTTCGATCTTGGCCTTGTCTACTTCCAATCCGGCTCCGGAGACTTTGTGTCCAAGCACAATTCCTTTAGTCACCATAAAGTGACATTTCTCCCAATTGAGCACGAGATGAGCTTGTTTGCATCAGATGAGCATGTTCTCTAGAATAAAAAGGCAAGACCCGAATGAGTTTCCGAAGACTGAGAAATCATCCATGAAAACTTCCATGGATACTTCGATCATGTCTTGAAAGATCGCGATCATACACCTTTGAAAAGTCGTAGGTGTATTGCCAAGACCCAAAGGCATACGCCTATAAGCAAACGTTCCAAAAGGACACGTAAAAGTGTTTTTGTCTTGATCGGATGGTTCGATAGGCATTTGGAAATATCCAGAAAAGCCATCGAGAAAACAAAAGAATTTGTTCCCTGCTAGTCTTTCCTACATTTGGTCCATGAATGGTAGAGGAAAATGATCTTTACGTGTGCATCATTTAATTTGCGGTAATCAATACGTACACGCCAACCGGTAACAGTTCTTGTAGGAACAAGTTCGTTATGTTCGTTGGTCACAACAGTCATTCCTCGTTTCTTAGGAACACAGTGAATAGGACTAACCCAAGGACTATCTTCTATGGCAAAGATGATTCATGACTCAAGCAGTTTGATTACTTCGGTGTTTACAATCTCCTCCATGTTTGGGTTAAGTCGACGTTGCCTCTCAATAACGGGCTTGGCATCGTCTTCAAGATTGATCTTGTGTTTGCAAAATTGTGAATCACTTCCCGGTATATCGGATGTTTTCCATGCAAACGCTTATTTGTGGTTTTTGAGCATAGAAACAAGGCGTTTCTTCTCATCTCCCTCGAGTGAGGCTGAGATAATCACCGAAAGGAGTGAATCCTTCTCTAGATAAGCGTACTCGAGATGTTCAAGAAGAGGTTTTAATTCAAGATCCGTCGGTGGATCATGAAAAGATTTGGGAACTATAAAGTTCGACTTCAAAGGCAAAACTTCGAAGGGTTTGTTTTCCTCTTATTCGAGAGTTACTTCAGAATCAAGGGCCATGAATTCTTCGAATTCACGATCACGATCGGTATCGCTAATCTTTTCCGAAGTTGTTTGGAATGGTGCGTTGTCATCAAGCAATGCATCCAACTCTTTTTCCGTTACTTCATCGATAACATCCACGCGGAATCATGTGTCATCATTTGAATGAGAATGTTGCATAGCTTTATCGACTAAGAATGTGACTCGATTGTCACCAACTCCAAGGTTGAGTTCTTTATTCTTCACACAAATGATAGCATCGACGGTGTGCAAGAATGGTCGTCCTAAAATAAGAGGGACGTGATGGTCTTCCTCTATTTCAAAGATTAAGAAGTCGGCGGGAACTATGAATTTTCCAACTTGAATAAGCATGTTCTCGTGTATCCCAATAGGATATTGGTAAGTGTGGTTAGCCAAACGTATACTCATACTTGTAGGTTTCAAAGTACTGTTTGAAAGATTTTTGTATAATGAATATGGCATAAGATTGATACTCGCGCCTAGATCGGCCAAGGCGTGAATTCAACATTGTTGGCTATAGTACATGGTATGAGAAAGCTTCCCGGATCTCTGAGCTTTGGTGGAAGTTTGCTTTGCAAGGCTGCAGAACATTCTTCATTCAGAAACGTAGCAGAGATTTGCTCCGCTAACTATGGTTGCTCACAAGATCTTTGAGGAATTTCCCATAGTTGGGCATGCCGGTTAAGATATCAACACGGGGAACATTGATCTTAACTTCTTTAATCATCTTAAGGAATTTGGCATTATGAGCCTCCATCTTTTCCTTTCGTAGGCGTTGTGGATATGGAATTTTTGGTGTATTCGCCTTTGGTGTTGGTGTTGGAATGGGTGTGGTTTGTTTTGGTGTTGGTTTGGAAGGAGGAACGGTTTCTTCCTTCTCGGGCTCATCGTCTTTATCTTCACTTTCATCGGCGAAAGTGGGAGCATTGTTGTTTGGGTTTTTTGGTGGATCATAACTCAACCCACTCCTTTTGAATACGGCATTCACATGTTCATTAGGGAGGAGGGTGGGCGGTATGGTTTATCCATAGATGGTTTTGGGTTTGTTTGAGTGTTGCTTGGAAACGAACTACTTGGTCGATTGGCTAATTGGTCGGTGATTCGACCGATCTTGGTTTTGAGATCACTAATAGTGGTGGTATGGTGTCTTTGTCCTCTTTCAACGTTGGTTTTGAGATCAAAGAATTGGTTCTAAATGAACGTATTTATTGATTTTTGAGATTCTATGAAAGCTAACAACGTTTTTTCTAAGTTCGATTCTTCGGGTTTCTTCTCGTTTGATGGAACGGAATTATCGTTCTCACGAGGTTGTGAGTTATGATTTTTATTTTTGGGGTACTCACGCCAAATGTCGGGGTTTCTACCGTAGTAGTTACCTCGATAACCACCTCCTCAGTATCCTTGGGTGTATTTTGCTTCTTGTGGTGGTTCTCTTATTGGTGTGTAATCACACTCCGTAGAAGGGTGTGGTCCTCCACAAAGAGTACATTCGCCTCGCATCTCTTTCATTTCTTCTTTGATAGTTTTGAATTGCGAGTCGAATTTAGATGTGAGAGCGTCCATCTTTTCCATGAGTTTAGAATTTTCGCTACTTTCAATGAAAGCAACGGTTTTCTTGAAAGGTTTGGAACGGTTATCTTTGGACCAATCGAGTTTTAAGAGAACTAGGTCCTCGAGCAATTGATATGCTTCGTTGGGAGTCTTATAGAGAAAGAGTCCACCGGCGTCAAGGATTGCTTGCATCAGTTCATTGAGACCATGATAAAAGATTTGGATGATGGTTCCTTTTAATAAACCATGTCCATGACAACTACAAAGTAGGTCTTTCATTCGGTTCCACGCATCAATGAGTGTTTCTTGTGGAAGTTGGGCGAAACCTCGGATTTCTCCCATGAGTCTTTCGTACATGGCGGGTGGAAAGAAACGGCTAACAAAAGCGGTTGTCATTTGTTCCCATGTTTCAATGGTACCGGGCGTCAACTCATTATACCAAACTCTTGCATCTCCGGATAGAGATGATGGGAAGAGTTTGAGTTTTATGGCGTCTACATATCTCTATGAATTTCGGCTATATCGGAACATTGACGTCGGCTCCATATCGGAACATGCCACATATCTCTATGAATTCGGCTATGTGCTTATGCGGATGGGCCCTCGTACGGCCGTCCAATTGGTAGTCTTTGATCATTGAAAGGTGATGACCTTTCACGGTGAAGTTTTCTCCAAGCTCAACTTGAATAATATTAGCCTCGGGGTTAGGTGCTACTACTCGGTTGGCTGCCCACATGGATTGATCATCGGCCATTGGGAATGGTAGATCGTTAAATGGTTATAGACGACAAATGGTCTAAGAGATTTGATAGTAGGATTTTGCTAGGTTAAAAGTTCGTTGTTCACGGTCTCATCGAATTGATCTCCGGTTGAATGAGTGACTCAGTTGTTCTTGGTGGAAAAGAAATGGTTTGGTCATTGTAGTAAAATTAAATTGCAAAACTTTAAAGTAATACACGGTAAATAAAGCTAAAAGTAATTAAAAACGTAAATGGCAATAAATTTAAGACTTTAAAAGAAACTAATTAAATGACGAAAATATTAAAACTTTAAAAGTAAATGACGAGAAATTAAAGTTTAAAGTAAATTTGAAAATTAAATAAGACAAAACAAGTAAAAATAAAACTAAGTAAAAATAAGACAAAACAATTAAAATAAAGCTAAGTAATGTAAAGTACTCAATTTCGCGATATTGCGAAATTGAATAATTTCACAACTTTAAACAAAGATTCCGCATTATAAGAAGCCAAGATTTCGCAATGGTGAAAAAGCCACAATGTCGCAATACACAAAATGATTCAATGTCGCAATACACAAAATGATTCAATGTCGCAATACACAAAATGATTCAATGTCGCATTTCACAAAAAAAGTTCAATGTCGCAATTCATATAAAAGTTCAATGTCGCAATACACAAAAAGTTCAATGTCGCAATACACAAAAAAGTTCAATGTCGTAATACATAAAAAAAAAGTTCAATGTCGCAATACACAAAAATTGCTAAATTGAATCAGCTTTTCCTAAAAACTAGGATCTCGTAAAAGGACGAAAATAAGCACTTAAAACTCAACTTTTAAAGGACAATAAGCCAAGAAAAACACCAATAAGCTAACCAAAACTAATAGATGAATGATAAAACTTATAAAAATTTTAAAGACGAACCAAGAAAAGTAAAAAGCTATAAACTTTATGTAAAAAGATGATGAAAAAGATTATGATTAAGATAAAACTAATAAGAAAAGTAGAATGAGATTAATATAAAAAGCTTAAAATTAAAGACAGAGATTAAAGATTCAAGATTACAAGATTTAAAGATGAAAGATTTAAGAAAACTTGAAAGAAAATTTAGAGAGAGAAATTAAATCTATCTACTCCTAATCCTAAAACTAATCTATCTACTCCTAAAATGACTAACACCTCCTAATGACATATTAGGAGGGTTTATATAGGAGGAGGAAAATGTGTTGGAGCTTTCTTCTTTCTTTCTTCTCGTCTCGACTCGATTTAAATTCTTTGTCTTTCTCGAAGTCGTCTTGGGATTTGTAGATATAAATTTAACTCGTCTTATAATTTTCTTCATTTATTAGACTTGAGTTCTTCGACATCATTAAACTTCCGTCTTTAGACTTTTTCCTCGATAAATCTTCAGAATAGGCCTTGGACTTCCGTTCTTTTTGCACTCTTGATCTTTTGACTTCGTCTTTTCTCGATTTCTTCGATAAAAGCCCGTGAAAGCCCGTGCTTTCTTCCTTTTTCGTCTTTCGGTCCTAAAACATAATAAAAACACAAACCACGCATAATTCCGACATTTACGACATAAAATACACGTTTTGGCTTGGTTATTATTATAATTAAGTGGTAAAAGGATGGGTGTTTTCACACCTATCAAATCCCCTACACTTGACCATTGCAATGCCCTCATGCAATGCATTAATTACAAAGCAAGTTTTACATTTTCCATCATAATTAACCCACCTTGGCCTTTATTAAACACAAGACATTAAAGAGATAGAAAATTATAAAATATTCAAAGGAAGAAAACAAGTAAGAAGATCAAAGACTTACCTTAGGGTTTTACGAATGTCATGAATGTTTATCACCCTCAAG
This sequence comes from Glebionis coronaria, assembly GCA_025667525.1. NCBI lineage: Eukaryota > Viridiplantae > Streptophyta > Magnoliopsida > Asterales > Asteraceae > Glebionis > Glebionis coronaria. Next base: position 342,725,574 of record CM046877.1, read on the forward strand.
TTTCACGTTCCCCATACCAAGCTTAAAAACGAGATCATTGTTATTATAAGTTAGCAAACTAACACAAATTCATGTGGCCCAATTATTTTCTTAGACTCCCTTATTCCTAGGTGTATCTCTTATATTTTATGATTGTCTTGAATGATCACGAGGATGCATTGTTGACTTATTTCGATAGTTTATTTAGGCTGAAAATAAAGTGGGACGATTTAATCAATAGTTAGCTAAAGGACAAAATCTTTTAAAACTGCTTCTCGGGACCTCTTAAAGTTCATATCTTGGCATAACTCGCTTCACGATTTAAAACTTTTTTCGGACCGATATTTGGCAGTGACTTCATACTTCAAATCTTAAGAGACGTTCATGAAATAATGGTCTTCTCTTCATAATAGGAATTTATTCACTTGAACTTTTTGAGAGATTCTTCATATTTGGACCAGAACTTCTTCATTTTTCTCTAATATTTATTTGGGATTTTGATATACAACGATCCGCCTCCTTTTAGGACTTGTATCTATTTATCCTCATACATTGCTAGGGTCTGTCGGATAGATTTCTCCATGATCTTTATGGGACTATTTGCTTTTCGTCGTGTGTCTCGATCCTTCATATTGATTTTTGATAAATGATTCTTTACATCACTTTTGGATCTTTAGCAACAAAATGTAGCCCTCATGTCTTGTTAGGACCTTTTCGGACTCGCCAATCTTCGCATCCCGCTTCAATAAGTTATGCCTTGGCTATGAACTCTAATTTATACCGAGCAACTTTTAAACGATCTTGTGCTAGAAGCTAAGTAACTTTTCAAATCGTACAACCTTATTTATTGCAAATATATTTATTAACAAGCGATGGGAGAAAAAGCTTATAATCAACTCACATAAATTCATGAAAGAATACCAAACTTATAATTGACTCTATCATCTCTCGTTCTCCAAAATTTAAAATCTCAAGGAATGAGACTCGTGGATGCTTAGCCAATTAAATCAAAGTTTTGGGTTTTCAAGTCATTTATAGGATCTTCAAACTTCTTAGACTCTTTCGAGTTTAGAATTCGCATTTTAAAGTTCCCTTAATAAACGAATTTCTAGGATCAATTATAGGAAATTGCAAAAAGTTCTTGTTCTTAACACGTAAGAGTTAAGACTTTTGCGTTTTAAAGTTCCCTATATAAAAGCCTAGCAAAACTTCACTTAAACACGTTAAAGACACTAGCTAGAGTAAACTAAGATAAGTAAACTCGGGTTGAGTCAAAAGATTCATGACGTTTGAAAAATTAAAACCATTTTATTCAAAATTTATTCTAGCAAAGAAAGTAAATAACGATAACAAAGAAAAATACTACTATACTACTAGGCCAAAATAGATTAAAAAATTTAAAAAATGTCGAAAAATCAAATTTTCTGGATAAAATGAGGACAAATTAATGGAAAAGCCCACTTACTTCGATAGAAATCCCCCCTACACTTGATATAAACATTGTCCTCAATGTTTAAGCATGTGGGAGTAAACTCCCCTACACGTAGGACATTGTGCACGTTATTTAAATCTTTCTAAGGAAGAGACAGCTAAAGTAATTCCTATTTTAATATTGAAGAATATAAAATAGTGAATCAGAAGAGTTTAGGGTAGAACCAGGAAGACGGGTACACGGAATCACGGGTCATAAAAAGTCATCAAGAATGTATCTTTGAAAGCACGAATCCCTGCACATGATAAGAAAGAAAACAACAAAAACATACTAGGGTCTCCCCCTACACTTATTAGAAAAACAGAATAAAAGGATAGATAATCGGGTTGCCTCCCAAAAAGCGCTTGTTTTTGTTAACGAGTCACGAGCCTGACTCGTCCCCGAATTAAATGGTCCATGGGGAAGCCTCGAATGTAATACCGGGATCAAATACCTTGTCCTCGTTCCCGGAGAAAAATAATAAAGGAGAGGCCGGAGGATAAGTCTTGAAGGGTAGAAAAGTCCTTTCAAAATACGAAAAGTATGTGAAATCATGATCCACGGGAGGTGGGGTGGGTAAAGGAATCAAAATGTCAGCCCCAAAAGACATATGATTGTCACTGAGCGGCAAAGCCGTAAAGGTGACAATCATGGAATGGTTAGTGTCACCTCTCGGGTCAAAGCACTCATCCTAAGAAATTGTTTGTAAAGGTTGGGATAAAAGGTGCTCGGAAGGGTGACTTGGGACAATATCTTCATGCAACAAATTATCAAAAAGAATATCCCCCTCCGTATCATCATCATCAATACCCATAGTTATTGAGAGAATGTCGATTTCCTCCATAGCTGTATCATTATTCTCAACTGAAGTAATAGACGGAGGTAAAGACTCGGAAATAGGAGCAGAATTCAACGCTTCAATTTTAGCAATAAGAAGATGAACTTTCAGTAACTTGTCGCGAAGAATAACGTCTTCCACCTCATCTACAAGACCAAGTTCATTGGTGAACTTCTCAAAAGTCGGAGAGAATAAATCAACATCGCCCTCATCTCCCGGAGGAGATTGAGAAATTTCAAAGGTGAAATTCTCATAGCATGGAGAAAAATCATCATCATTAAGAGCGACCTCGTCCGTAAGCTCAGCAAAAGTAGGGACATCACAAACCTCCTCAAATAAGTTGTCGAGACCAAATTCACTAATCTCACTCGATGAATCACAATCCCTAGACGCATTTGGGATATCAAGAGTAGGAGTAGTAATCTCAGAAGATGGGTTGAGATCATAGATATCATCCTCGTCATCATCATAATAGTAGTATGGACGCACAAGAGGAGGAGTATAATCACTAAGATTAGATACTTGCTCTTGTTGCTGTCGCTTTTCCTTCTCCCATGTTTCTTTTAGTTGAACTACGGCTTCTTTAAGTTTCAAAAGAAGGGCTTGTGTTTCGTCATTCGGATTCAAAGAAGGTTGATGATCGAGGGTGTATTGTGGGGGCTCAAAATTATGAAAACCAGAATTATAGCACGGATGTGGTCCATCATAGATCATCGGTTGAAAAGAATTAGAACACGGATTTGGCTCATAATAATTCATCGGCTGACAATAAGAAGTGTCGTGAGGGCCCCCACAATTGTTGCAATACGGGTATTGAGGAAAACCGGGTGCGTCATGTGGATAGCTATTACCATTGTCATAATTGTAACCCGGTTCTTGCTCGTCACGAGACGGGTATCGAATCGGACACGAAACATGCCAATGAGAATCGCTTCCAAAATATATGCAAGAGGGCGGAGTAAGTGCATTAGAAGCAAAGGATGAGTTAATGGAATTCCACGAGGGACAAAATCCAAATTGTGTATTGTCGATATCATTTCCACACCGCTCACATGTACACCATTGACATGTTTGAAATCCATACAATGGTCTTCCACACCCTGCAGCACAAGCAACATACGAATTCATTAAGAACAATAGATAAGAAAGAAGAATATTTTAGGTGCAAAACTTTTGAAAAAGAAATGCTTTTTATGTTTTTTTAATTGTTTTTGGGATTTTTGAATTTTTTTTATTTTTTAGGATTTTTGAAAATATTTTTGAAAAATGCAAGAAAAATAACGTTCACGAATGACCGGATCCCAAAATCCAACGCGTCTCTCACTAAAAACCGTTAATCTTCACGAAAAGAGCCGACAGCGGCGCCATTTGATAGTAGGATTTTGCTAGGTTAAAAGTTCGTTGTTCACGGTCTCATCGAATTGATCTCCGGTTCAATGAGTGACTCAGTTGTTCTTGGTGGAAAAGAAATGGTTTGGTCATTGTAGTAAAATTAAATTGCAAAACTTTAAAGTAAATTACACGGTAAATAAAGCTAAAAGTAATTAAAACGAAAATGGCAATAAATTTAAGACTTTAAAAGAAATTAATTAATGACAAAAATATTAAAACTTTAAAAGTAAATGACGAGAAATTAAAGTTTAACAAAAAGTAAATTTGAAAATTAAATAAGACAAAACAAGTAAAAATAAAAGTAAGTAAAAATAAGACAAAACAATTAAAATAAAGCTAAGTAATGTAAAGTACTCAATTTCGCCATATTGTGAAATTGAATAATTTCGCAACTTTAAACCAAGATTCCGCATTATAAGAAGCCAAGATTTCGCAATGGTGAAAAATCCACAATGTCGTAATACACAAAATGATTCAATGTCGCAATACACAAAATGATTCAATGTCGCAATACACAAAATGATTCAATGTCGCAATTCACAAAAAAGTTCAATGTCGCAATTCATAAAAAAGTTCAATGTCGCAATACACAAAAAAGTTCAATGTCGCAATACACAAAAAATTTCAATGTCGCAATACACAAAAAAAAGTTCAATGTCGCAATACACAAAAATTGCTAAATTGAATCAGCTTTTCCTAAAAACTAAGATCTCGTAAAAGGACGAAAAAAGCACTTAAAACTCAAATTTTAAAGGAAAATAAGCCAAGAAAAACACCGATAAGCTAACCAAAACTAATAGATGAATGATAAAACTTATAAAAACTTTAAAGACGAACCAAGAAAAGCAAAAAGCTATAAACTTTATGTAAAAAGATGATGAAAAAGATTATGATTAAGATAAAACTAATAAGATAAGTAGAATGCGATTAATAAAAAGCTTAAAATTAAAGACAAAGATTAAAGATTCAAGATTACAAGATTTAAAAATGAAAGATTTAAGAAAACTTGAAAGAAAACTTAGAGAGAGAAATTAAATCTATCTACTCCTAATCCTAAAACTAATCTATCTACTCCTAAATGACTAACACCTCCTAATGACATATTAGGAGGGTTTATATAGGAGGAGGAAAATGTGTTGGAGCTTTCTTTTTTCTTTCTTCTCGTCTCGACTCGATTTAAATTCTTTGTCTTTCTCGACTTCGTCTTGGGATTTGTCGATATAAATTTAACTCGTCTTATAATTTTCTTCATTTATTAGACTTGAGTTCTTCGACTTCATTAAACTTCCGTCTTTAGACTTTTTCCTCGATAAATCTTCAGAATAGGCCTTGGACTTCCGTTCTTTTTGCACTCTTGATCTTTTGACTTCGTCTTTTCTCGATTTCTTCGATAAAAGCCCGTGAAAGCTCGTGTTTTCTTCCTTTTTCATCTTTCGGTCCTAAAACATAATAAAAACACAAACCACGCATAAATCTGACATTTACGACATAAAATACACGTTTTGGCTTGGTTATTATTATAATTAAGTGGTAAAAGGATGGGTGTTTTTATACGTATCAAGATTATCAAACGGTGGGTTTTTGGTTTTTGGAATTCGGTTTTTAAAAGAAACAAAGGGTTACTTCTTACGGTTTTTCTTTCGAGATTGATGAATATAACTTTCGGGATCGGTGTATGGACTAAGTAATTCTTGACCGGAAGAACGTGTGTTCATTCAAGTCTTGAAGAACTTTTGAAAAAGACTACAAGTAACAAGAATAAAAACAAACAAAATATTACTAACAGGAAAATAAGTAAATAAGAAATTAAATAAACCAAACAAAATAAAAACATATTTTTTTTATTTTTTTTATAAAATTAGCTTTTGCCGACGACAAAAAGGGGGTGCCAGCCGGTAAAATGTAATCTGTGAAAAAAAAGAGAAACGTTGTCGGTGGCAAGAATCCTTGCTGGTCGGCAAAATGGGACATGTGGTGGTGTTGCCGGCGGCAGAAGGGTTTTGCCGGGCGGAAAAATCGCTTATGTGATGAAGTTGCTGGAGGCAAGTCGGTTTTGCCGACGGCAAAATCAACTTTGTTGCAAAAAAAATTTTTTTTTTTTTACTTTTTGATTTTTTGGATTTTTGGCAACAAGATCGCTACAATGGGTTTGATTATAGGATGATTTTGGAACTAAGAACACAATCAAATCCCTGGCAGCAGCGCCAAAACTTGATGCATCTCCGGTGTGATGGATTTGGAGAACAAGTTTTAAATTTATAAACACGAATTATCAGATTGACTAAAAACGCACGTGCTAGTATAACCCTTTCGTTTCGGTATAGCTTTTATGTCTTAATACAGAGATCGTTCACGGGGATTTGGAAAACCTATGATCATTCAAAAATAAAACTATAATCGTTGATTGTAGCAATTGTAGACAAACAAATAACAAGTAAAATGATGAGATTAATAATAAGATTAAAAGCAACACTTAGTAAAGACTAGTTTAGGCATCCGTAGTGGTATGATTGTGATGACACATTTAACAAATATGATTATGATAATTTGATGGATCATCCAATCTATTGTTTTTGAAAGCTTCAATCCTCGTCATGACTTTGGTTAAAGAAAACAAGCATTAGACTCAATCACTCAATTCAAGACTTAATCCAATTTCAACACATTTGATTCACGGTCGTTTCACGAATTTCCTAACACTTATAATTATGTTTCTTGATAACCAAAACTTCTTAAGAAATGATCAATACAAAAGATAGCCAATCATAGACAAACCAGCTATGACTTGTTGCTAGAAAATAATTCTTTCGACCTATGAAATCTTTACCAACAAATTAAGTTTTGATAACAATTATCACATGAAACATAAGTACTAATGGTTCAAAGGAAAGCTTGACATTGAAATAAACATAAATCACAATCACAACAACGACTTCATACCACAAACATCATCCTACCAAGTGTAGAAAGAGATTTAGCTACTCATAACAAACAATGAAATAAACTCTGAAATAATAGTCTCATAAGTCATAATTCAGAGTCTTACAAAATGGAAATATGTTGCTAATGATTAGGGTAATGATCCTTAAGAGTTTCGTGATGTTAACTTTGCTTTTCGGACTCAAAAAGTGACTTTTCTTGCACCACCTTGCTCAAATCCGAGAATGGAGGTTTGGACAAGGTTGAGAGAGTTATTTTGTGGTTATGAAAGAGTAATTGAAGTGCATATGAGTTGTTATCAAAAGGTATGTTGTTACATGACTCTAAGGGTCATATTTATAAGCAAAATCGAAGGCATGGAGTGAATGCATGGCTTGGAGCCAAAGACAAATGCATAGAGCCAAAGGAAGTCTAGAACTTTCTTGTATGTTCTCCCATGATCTTGCATGAATGTCGACACAATTTCTGCCTACACAAATGTGGGTGGCAACTTGAATCCTGCTGGTGGCAAGTCGGGTGTATTTTGCTGGTGGTGACTTTGATTCTGCTGGTGGCAACTTCATGCTGAGTGACTTGTATGCTCCTTGGAAATACTTGTTCTTGCACCCGAAATTGATCTTTAAAGGCTTGTAACTTGTACACGGGTCTTGAAGTTGACTAGGATTCTTCGTACTCGTACTAATCTTCATATTTGTGTTGTTGTTGGAAATACGTTTTTACGTATTTAGAAAGGATCGGTCACTCCAACGATATTGGGCTCGTGATCCAATATAGCCCATATAGCCCACATGTAGGGTGGGCTATATAAACCCCCCTCCTAGCATGTTAGGAGAGGTTGTTGGTTCACTTACACGTTCATTAATCACATTTCCATCTTTCTTAACTCTCTCCTTTCTCTCTCTTCTTTCTCTCTCTAAAGTTCTTCCATTTATCCATCCATTCAATAGATAATCCATACTTGCTAAATCCTTAGAAAACTAAGATCCTACAATTGGTATCAAGAGCATGGTTGATTCTTTGGATTAACACGTTTTATCTATTGATTTGGTGGTAAAGTTTCTTTATTTTACAATTTTTTTTCTTTCTTTATTTCGTCTAATTTTTTCTTTAAGCTCAAGGTGTTAAAACTTATTTTTATAAAATCTTTGATAAAAAATTTCATCAAATTTTTATCTATTGATTTACTTGGTCAAAATTTTTGTTCTTTTTCTTTTGTCCCGAATCTGTGATAACTTGTGTGGGATAATCTCATTCTCAAACGTATAATTTTTTTTTATAAAAAGTATTATTTTTTAAATCTATTTGTTCCTATTTGTCCTAATGCCCATTCAGTTGTCAGATAAGAGTTCATTCACAAAAATATAATTTTTTTTAAAAAAAGTATTATTTTTTTTATCTATTTGTTCCTGTTGCCTGCCTATTCAGTTGTCGGAGCAGGGTTTATCATTCCGATAATCTTTCCGACACCTTTTCCGACGGTTTCAAGTGCCTTATTCCGATACTTTGTCATCTCGATCGCAATAACCGAAAGGTTCTACGTTGCGATCACGTTTTCTGAATACATTATACCGACGCGTATTCTGATCGCACTTTGCGATCGTGATTGCGACGGGCTTAAGGAAAAGTGAAACGAAACTCTGCCCAAAATTTTTCTACACATTACGATGGATGTTTTCTGATATTGCGATGGACTTGGTTTCTGAAACATTGCGATGGAAAATATTTCAAATATTGCGATGGTGATGGAAATATAACTTGTCTCATCTGACTTAGACCAAACCAAAAACATAGACTTGACTCAACTAAAACGACTCGACTCGACTCTGAAACGCACACAACCACCCATCCCCATTTCCAAAACCTGTCTCGACTACCTCATCTCTCGACCAACAACAAAACAACAACACCAGACTCTCATCAAACCCACACCCAAACACCTAAAACACATTCATCTCTCGACAACATAACATCTTTTGTCCATCTTAACCAAAACTCGACTCGACTCAAAAACTACACACGTATACTCGTCCACCAAGACTCAATCCAAACCAAACAAGACTCACACAACTCTCGCCTCTCGTCCAACACATACTCTCGTATCACCCGACCAACACTCTCGAATTCTCTCGGCCAAAACATAGCCAACATACTCGACTCCAACACCAAAAAAAAAAAACGAGAATCGAACAACAGAAACAAACTTAGGACTCAAAACTCGACTCATCCCAAAACTCGACTCATCCCATAACTCGACTCATCCCAGATTCGTTCCAAGACAACTCAAATCTTTTTAGATCATCACTGTTTGACTCAAGATAAAAAAACATGCAATTAAAAGATTATTTAAAAACCTACCCGAGATCATCTTGACAATGATCTTGTAGCCGCTTCATTTTCTGCATGTATGGGATTGGGCTCAAGAAGATAATCCAATTAAAACATAGCAGGACGAATTGATTTGGGATTATTGGTTATTTGATTGGGATTTGTATGATTTTGATTATCAATGATGTTTTGATAACGGGATATGATTAAGGTTCGATGATGATAATGATTGTTTGAGATTAGAGATGGTTTAAGAGTTCTGTTTAGATGTGATCTGGTGTGTGACTGCGTTGAAACAAAGGAAACGAGGCGGAGTATTCAATAAGTTTAGTTTTTTTTTTTTTTTTTTTTTTGAGTTGTGAGAAAATTTAGGGTGAGTACTGAGTAGTTATTTTTATTTGATAGAATTTAGGGTTATTGGCACACGTGTTAATAATTAAGCCACGCGTTTATTATTTGAGTTGAAACAAAAATTTAGGGTGTGTTAATTATTTGAGTTGTGGCAGCCACGCGTATTTTTTTAATTTTTTAATTTTTATTATTTTTTTTTATTATTTATTATTTATTTATTAGTAAATGTGAGTGAAGTGGTTTTCGAGTATTTGTTATTTTTGAACGAAAGTGCTTAATCGTCAAAAACATTTCTCGCTCTTATCAAATAAGACTCTTAAAGAATTTTTACAGTTTTTTCGTCGGTGTGTAAACTCCTACGAATTAATTTTTTTTCGGTTTGTACACGAACTGTCAAATCCGGTATTGTTCTAGCCGACAACAATTTTTGAGCCGAGAAAAGTGTGATCTCATCTATCGTGGATTTTTAAAAAAGTTATTTACGGATCTTTCGAAATTTCTTCGCGAACTGTAAAATCCCGAAATCAACAACGACCACAAATTTTATTTTCTTGTCATCAAAGTACAATGGAATCATCGAATTTGACGTGCCATGAGGGAGAACTGCAACACATGCAACTCAACGAGCTCAAATTGCGTCAAAAAACATTGGAAATCTTTCACGAGCTCAAGACACATCTTGCAATTCTCTATCCGAACAACATGACCGAACTTCCACCCATAGTTCAATTGTTCTTTGGAAAAGTGGATAATTTCAAAGAAAAGATTTTCAGTAATTTGGATGCATTACAGTTGCAATTTGAAAGGGAGAATCTTTATGAGGTTAAAGTGAAGATATGTCTAGAAATCCTTCGCACACAATTTAAGGATTTCTTTGCCTCAACAATGGAACCTCCTCTTGATTATTCGACTCCAATCTTTCACCAGATTTTCAACTTTCATACGGGTTGCCAGACTGAAACCTTTAGAAGTGGTTTACTCAATCACATCAATATACTTGAGAAGTGTATTGAGGCCAGGTTAGTTAATTACAACGAGATACGGTTGAAAAAGGGTCAGATTCAAAAAATCAAGGAGTCGTCTAAATCATTGCATGAACATGAGAGAGAGAAACCCGTCAGGTTGTCGTCAAACGTCACGTTGTCGTCAAACGATGATCAGATCTGCCCGGTGCAAGAAATAGGTGCCAGTTTGGTCGTCAAGGTAAGCAATGGCAAGGAATCAGGAGGAACGCATGAAACGAGCAGCAAGTCACCAGCACCAACTGCTCAGGTGCCGAGTCTCAACAATATACAGCATGTTGAGCATTCTGAACCTAATTATGCCAAACATGGGATGAAAAAGAGTGATAGCGATACCAGTTTTGATTCATCCGATGTGAGTCATAATGGGGGAGAAAGTGTTCAAAATGCTAAACATCATGATAAGTGTCTTATGACTGCTTCTTTAAATACTTCTGATTCTAGGATTAAAGAGCTTGAAATGATTTTAGCTCAGCAATCCAAAGAGCTTGAGGATGCCAAAATTGAATTTTCGAAGAAAACGGAGAAATTTGAAACATATTTTGAAAAACTTGAAAAGTCAAACGTTATTCTTGAACGAAAATTGGATCAAACTGCTCTAGATTCTAAAGCTGAAAAAGATAATCTTTTGAAACAAATTAAGTTGCTTGAATCTAAGTTGGCATCTCAAGATGAATTGCTCAAAGAGAATGAGACTTTAAAAGCTCAAGTACAGGAAAAGGTCTTTGCTATAGCTGCGTTAAAAATGAATTGAGGAAAACCAAAGGAACTAGTGTGGACACTAAGCTTGAAAAACCATCAATCTTGGGGAAACCGCCTACAAATCAGTTCGTCAGACAACCGACTGTCAGACAACCTACTGCATTTAGATCCGAGCGATCACAATCCTCGAGACCGCGGTTTGCCTCCCAAGTTGATATGGTTCATCTTTCTAGAACAGTCACTCCACCATCTAGGCCCAATGTGACTAAAACAGCTTTTGCAAGACATAATCACATGATTGCCTCTAATTTCCCTAGACATAGTCCTAAGAATACGTCTGGAACTAGTTCAAATGACGTTCGCCATACTTTTGGTCTCAGGGAAGCTAAGCAAAAGACACAAGTAAGAGATAGGAATTTCAAACCTAGTCAGATGCCTTCTAGTTTACCCAACACTGCTAACCGTAGCATGTCACATCCTAGGAGCATCAATCAATCATCTAGGAATTCTAGATCTTACTCGGACATTAAATATGCTACTTGTAAAACATGTAGAAAATGTGTCTTTACGGCAAATCATGATTCTTGTATCAAGAAACTACTTAATGAGGTGAACTCCCGTGCTAGACTTAAATCCCAGTGGGTTGCCAAAATCAAACCCATTGGTAAAATGTGGCGCCCCACTGGTAGAACTTTCACCCTTGTAGAAAACGAGTGCCCTTTAACTAGGATAGCCTCCGATTCTATTAAGCCTACTAGGGAGGAAATTGAAAAGGAGGATGCATCACCTAAGCCTGAACTTAAGGTTTTCTATAAAAGGAAACGCTTACCAGCTAAGACAAGTGAATCATCTCCTCAGAACACCTCTGGCACAAGTAAGGCCAACTGTGAACCCCCACTTGCTTCTAAGATAGATATCGCTAACCCTTATCCAAGCATGCAAATTCCTAATGAAAATGCAGGTACCAAAGAGGATGTTCCAAAAGAACGAAGCGGTCCAATCATTGTATACCATTCAATTAAGGACACTCTCAGAGTTTGGTTGCTAAAGAAGCTGATATCTAAGAAACAAGTGTCTCAGGGGATTTCCAGTTAAATTTACAGTGCATAAAGGACTTATAGTCACATCACAGACTATAACTCGATCTTCAAAGAAAGGAAAGTTTATCGCCGATGGTAAACTTATCCTAACAACGAGAAATTAATTTTTCTCGGGCATGAGCTTATATAAAAAACATTCCAAGTTTTTAAGCTCATGCATGATGGCTCCTTGTTAAATGACAGACGATGACCCGGACTTCAGAGATAGGGAAGTTCATCTACGCAACGATAACTTACCCTCTTAACAAGAAATTAAGTTTTCTTGGACACGAGCTTATCCTAAAACCATTTAAAGGTTTTAAGCTCGTGTATAAAGCTCTTCATTAAATATCAGATGATGACCCGATCTTCAAATAAAGGAAAGTTTACCGCCGATGATAAACTTATCCTCAAAAACGAAAAATTAATTTTTCTCGGACACGAGCTTACTTTAAAACTATTCAACGGTTTTAAGATCGTGTAAAATGGTGTATAATTATATTTCAGATTATGCCCCGGACTTCAACTAAAGGAAAGCTTATCTTTAAAGATAGCTTATCCTCGTAACGGGAAATTAATTTTTCTCGGTCATGAGCTTGTAGTAAAACATTCCAGGTTTTAAGTTCATCAAGGAAAGTGTATCTTTTAAATAAGAGAACTTTTCCTCCTAACGAGAAATTCACCTTTCTCGGTCATGAGCTTTACGTTAAAACATTCAAAAGTTCTTCAAGCTCATGAAAATGACTTCTAAGTAAATGTCAACTTAGGACTCGTTCTTCAGTTAAAAGGAAAGTTTATCGCCGATGATAAACTTATCCTTAACAACGGGAAGTTTACAACTTCTCGGACTTGAGCTCGTTTTGTAAGATATTCAACATCTTAAGCTCAAGTAATTGGTTTTCAAAACATTGAACACAATTTTTTGAGAATTTCTCAAAAAGGTTTTTCTAAATCTTTCAAAATTATGTGTTCAAAAAATGTTTTGATAAAAAGAGCATGTCTTCTGGAATCGATAATATTTACGATACTAGAAATGTCATTCAATAATGACACGGGGTTGTAAATAAAGTTCGAGCAGAAGTTCAAATGTTTTAAAACATGCTCAAAATGGTTTGCTATTATTTCAGATAGTAACCCGATTTTCTTATTCAAGTCAAGCATTTCACCGGAAAGCTTTGACTCAACAACGGGAATTAATTTTCTCGGGCATGGTTTACTTTATAACCATGTAAGGGATTGTGTTTACGTAATAACACAATCTAACACGAATATATGTACGATTCAGTGCATTTATTTGTTAAAACAAGAGAAGTCTTGTTTTTATGAAGTTATCATCTCCACCAACCGTAGCAACTTACAATTGATATCTACATACTCGACGATGCGACTACTCAAACGATGACTACAGCTCTTTCAATAGAACACGGGTCAACAATTGAGGGGGAGCAATTGTCCAGCATTCAGAATCCTTGATGCCGAGAGTGCCAAGTTCACATATTGGTGTCTAGACAACGATATCAGTCATACACATGGAGTCAAGAGATAACTTCAGACGTGACGAGGTGACCAACATTCGTGAACAAGAACCATGTGAATCTTTCATATGATGTTCTCCATCATTTAGGTCCTACCTCGTAAATTGCTAATCTTGTGAATTCATTATCATATATGATCTTTGCACGTGATAAATACCTTACACTTGTGTTTAAAAGGTATTTAATTTACGTTTCAGCACACCCTCATTAATTTGAGGGGGAGCTTGTGTAATTCATGAAGATAATTGGATTTGCATTTTTCTTCCCAAATTTTCTTAAAATGCTATTAAATCAATTGATATTAAAAACATTGATTGGTTTAATATTTTTAATATGGGGGAGAAAATGTGATTTAATATGGGAAATGATTAGTCACAAATGGTTTGACTTAACGTGCTAGCTCATCCCTACATGTGCGAAATGTTTTCGGATATCGTGGCATGTGTTAAGGGGGAGCAAAATGGATTTGCACTTCAAAATGGATTTCATGGTGATTTATACTTACCCGCAACCCATTTATTTCACGACGATGAAGATTGTGGTGACATAAGGATGGTAGGATAGGTTAAAGTCCAATGATTCCTCTAGAACCGGAGGAATCTTCCCAAGGACATTCCATAGCTAGAAATAGTAGTCCTTAGGAAAGATGGAGAAAGATTGTGAACGTAGCTGAATGCCGACCAAGTACTTAAGTTAGCACTGGAACAATCACAACAAGGTGCTAGTGATGACGTATTGGTAAGCATTGAAGGGGTTGAAGAATGAAAAAGAATTGTAAAGATAAAGGGTGTAAAGAAAGAAGCCCTCCTTACAACTTAGGCAGAAACCGGGTCAATACATATGCTATGAAGATCATTGTTTAATGATTCTTGATATTGAAGACAGACATCATGGACCCAGTGATGCAAGGCACAACCCATCCCAGCTAACTCAGATATCTCTTAAAAGATATTTGTTTTAATCACACGGAGACAACGCATTATCTATTGATTTATTCACTCCGAATAAATTGGTATTGAAAAGGTGGCACTCCTCTCCAGCCTCCGATCACTAAAATCCAAAGTGCACAATCGAGTCTAGAGCCATTTGAGATCATTAAATATCTCATTAGGACACACTTTCATAATTCCTTGCTTCTTCATACACTGTGAAAAGTAAGAAAGATCTTAAGAGTCCTACGCAAAATCTTCATGATCTTGCCTGAACATCCGAGTAATACGAAAGTATTTACAATGAAGATGGAAATCCTTCTTGAGCGAATATCAAAAAGCTCATGGTAGGTGACTTGTGCGATTCTTTATGAATCAAACTTGTGATAACTGGAAAGCAACGACTGTTTAATTCTTAACTGAATTTAAACACGTTCCAGGCCTCTACGCAATATCTCAGTGATCTTGCCAGAACACTCAGAGTGATACCTTTGTGTTCACGGTGATGAGTGGAAATCCTTCTAGTGTTAACCTCAAACAGCACTTGGTAGGTAACTTGCAAGATTCTATACGAATCAAGCTCGTGACAACTGGAAAGCAACGATGGTGCGGTTCTTAATTGAATTTCACTTGTTCCAGGAACATGAATTGACGGCTTCAAATCATGCGGATATTATTATCCAAATGATTCACTCTTTATGTTCGCAGTCAGCTTTGGACAGTCGAATAAAGAGAACGGGTTTACCCGCGAAATCCTGTCAGGAAGTTACTTAATTGAAACTATCCGTCACGGGTACGATATCTAATATCGTCCAACGGTCTTCATCGACCGGAGGTAAAATGCTACCGATTTAGAATGAAATGTTCAAAGCCATTTCTTTCGTGTCTACTTATGTTGCGGCATTTGAAGACGGTGGCGTTGCGGAATCCAAGAAAAAGTCGTCCCCACATGCTTATACTGCATACACTCAGTACTTCAATGAATTCAAGAAAGTCTGAAGGTCAAGTCTTCCGCTGTATCAAACTCTGAAGCTTTCAAGAATTATAAAGGATTAAGTGTGTGGAACATGAAGTCACGAAGAGGCGAATATCACAAGTGATGAATGCACAAGGTCAAGGCAAGAGAACATGCTCAAGACTAAAGTCAAAGATCTCATCAGCATATTCACAAGAACAAGATCGAAGACTCAAGCATAGTATGCTAGGTTTAAGATTTTGTAAAATGGTGTGACCTCCCTTTGGGGGAGATTGTTGGAAATACGTTTTCCAAGGAAAGTCTCGGTCACATCATTATTAGCATAGATCACGAGCTATAGACTATTTAGGACATTGTAACTTGGAGTGACCTCCCTTTGGGGGAGATTGTTGGAAATACGTTTTTACGTATTTAGAAAGGATCGGTCACTCCAACGATATTGGGCTCGTGATCCAATATAGCCCATATAGCCCACATGTAGGGTGGGCTATATAAACCCCCCTCCTAGCATGTTAGGAGGGGTTGTTGGTTCACTTACACTTTCATTAATCACATTTCCATCTTTCTTAACTCTCTCCTTTCTCTCTCTTCTTTCTCTCTCTAAAGTTCTTCCATTTATCCATCCATTCAATAGATAATCCATACTTGCTAAATCCTTAGAAAACTAAGATCCTACAGTTGTTTTACACTCTATCCCTACAATTGGCTACACAAAGACTTTCAAACAAAATTGGGCACAAATATGCACAAAAGTATCATAGATATAACCAGTATACATGTAAAAAAGTACGGATAACGCTCCTAATAACATGTTGTATTTGGGCGTTATCAAATCCCCTCACACTTAAGTTTTGCTTTCCCTCAAGCAAGAAGAAAAAAAATTAAATCCAAAGGTACATGTATTTTATAAAAATTCGATGCAAGTCTACCAAGTACAAGTACAAGATGAAACTCATCGACTTAAGTTTTTAAGGTTGAAAAACTGAGATATAAAGTCAATACCCATAAAAATCTAGAAATTCTTTTATTTCTAACTACACTAATAACATATGAATTGAAGCAACATGTATCCCGACTTAGCACATTGGCTAATCGATACCTTTTATTTCTTCTTCTTCCTTCAACTTCATAACATTATAGCTCATTGGCTATTTATTTATCTTTTGACTTTTTCTTTCTTTCTCTTTTTTTTTTCTTGGCTAAAACTCCTAGCTATGGATCAACATACTTACAAAGTTCATGTTGTATTGACAAACATGGAACTTGCAACTTTCTTCTAATTTTTGTATTTTTTTCTTTTATTATATGAGACTTTGACTTGGGTAAGTTTGACACAAAAATATATCTCAAATTTTCAAACATTACCGATTAGATAATTTCTTAATTATTTATATACATTTGCTTGAAACTTTTTATTTACGAGGGCAAAACATAACAAAATTTTAAAATAGCCCAAAAATATGGCAATTAAGCATCTTTTTTTCGATTTCCCTACTACCCCCTCACACTTAAGTTTAGCATTGTCCTCAATGTGATAAAACTGAACAAAAGTTAGGGAATAAGAGAAAAACCAGAATCACGGGCATATCATGTATCATACAAGAGTCTTGTCTTCGCCTTCAACTTGCGATACCTACAAAATAAAACACACAAAAATACGAAAAAACTCTATTTTTCGTTTTTATAGGTTTTTATAAAAGTGGCACATGCTACACCCCCTCACACTTAAGCAAAACATTGGTTAAAAATTGTAGGGTGTAAGGATGAATTTATTTTAAAAAGGAAAATCACACTTAAATTTCTTTTTAAACACACGGGTTGCCTCCCAAGAAGCGCTTATTTTATTATATTTAATAACTAACTTTTTGTGTTGGTTAATAAAAAAGGTTTTTACTTGCAAGATCTCTCTTTGCATTGCTCGTACCCAATTGATATATATCGTTGTTTCGTTCTCGGTATCTTCTCGAATCGATCACGGTCAAAAGTGGAATAGTTGTAATTGGTGACTAAAAAGGGGGAGCTTTGGTCTAAATCTACTAAAATGATAAAGACAAGTAATAATAAAATTAAGCTAGAAACTAGAAATGAAAATAAATCCAGAATTTAAATGAAACAGTAAGAAAATACCTTTATGAAGAATAAAACTGGAAATCTCCTATTCGAAATACCTGCTCTTACTCGGAATATTACTGCTATGCGGAATGTAGTGTTCTACTCGGAATAATTGCCTTACTCGGAAAAAGTACTCTATGCTGAATAATGCCTTACTCGGAATAATGCTGCTATGCGGAAAAAGTACTCTACTCGGAAAAAGTGCCTTACTCGGAATAATCTGCCTTATGCGGAATAAATGAAAATGCCCTATGTGGAATGTATCTCTTATGCGGAATGAATGTTCTATTCGGAAAGTTTGGGCTATTCGGAATATATTTTTGAAAACCCCTATTCGGAAAGTTTTGAAAGAAAGCCTTACTCGGAATAATTTATATTCCGAATAACCAAGAAAAATAACCTCTACTCGGAATAATTGAAATATTCCGAATAGACACAATCCCAGATTTCCTATTCGGAATCTGGGCAAGATCAGAAACTGGGAAGCGAAGAACAGGGGAAATCAAAGAACGAATTCAATCACCAAAAATTACCAAGTCTTTGATCGAAGGCATGGAGTGAATGCATGGCTTGGAGCCAAAGAAAAATGATTGGAGCCAAAGGAAGTCTAGAACTTTCTTGTAAGTTTTCCCATGAACTTGCATGAATGTAGACACAATTTCTACCTACACAAATGTGTGTGGCAACTTGAATCCTGCTGGTGGCAAGTCGGGTGAGTTTTGCTGGTGGCGACTTTGATTCTGCTGGTGGCAACTTCATGCTGAGTGACTTGTATGCTCCTTGGAAATACTTGTTCTTGCACCCGAAATTGATATTTAAAGGCTTGTAACTTGTACACGGGTCTTGAACTTGACTAGGATTCTTCGTACTCGTACTAATCTCCATATTTGCGTTGTTTTACACTTTATCCCTGCAATTGGCTACACAAAGACTTGCAAACACAAATGGGCACAAATATGCACAAAAGTATCATAGATATAACCAATATACATGTACAAAAGTACGGATAACGCTCCCAAAGACATGTTGGATTTGGGCGTTATCAATTTTCTTTGTTAAAAACACGCCACTGTAGGCGGTTCGTTATGGACGCGGTTCAAACCGGTGGTTCCTTACCGATAAGGTGATCTAGTAACAGGGTGCATGTATGACTCCCTTTGATCAAATTGACCTTCATTATGTGAGAAGAAGGCCATATTTCCATTGGTATACTTGCTTCCTTGATCCAAAAGGATTTCATTCTCTACAAGTCTTAGTTTATTGTAAACATCATCAAAAGTGGAACTTTTGTGAGTATTATTAGCAATCATAGACCTTGCTTCTATCTTCCATGCATCACTAAGACTTTTAAGGAAAGTGGTGATAATATCAACATCATCATGCACTGTTCCCATGAATGAAAACTTGCTTGTAATGTCAAGAAGTCTGCTTCTCACACCACTTAGCTTTTCATTGGGTTGAGCTTTGAGCACAGCATACTCATGCAAGAGTTGCTTCTTTTTCTCTTGTACAGTATCAGCATTACCACCATAAGCAACTTCAAGAGTTGCCCAAAGATCATTTGCAGACTCATAGCCTCTATATTTGTGCTGATTGGCTTGTCCCAAAGAGAGTTTGAGGATGCTTAGGGTTTTCATGTCGTTCCTTCTATTTCCAACGTCCTCAGCTGAGACAGCTCTTCCATCTTCAGGTTTTTATTTTCGATCCTCTTCTGTAGAGCCTGGAGTTGATCTTACCAAGATAGCAGCTGCAATCTTGGCAGCCTTATTGAATGTGTTTCCATATTCAATAATTTCCCATAGGGTGTGGTCATCGATTTGAAGATATTGTTCAAAGTTAAACTTCCACAACTCAAAGTTGTCTGGGTCTAGCATGAGAATCTTTATGTTAGGGGTTGAGGAGGAGGATGAGGTTAACTCTGGAGGAGACATGGAGTTTTAGTTTTAGGGTTTCTTGAAAATTAGGGTTTTTGGCGATTTAGGGTTTTTGTGTTCTTTAGATCAAAGTTTCTAAACAAGCTCTGATACCACTTGTTGATCCCAAACTTAGATCGATTTAGCTTGTGTAAACGAGATTAAATTAAGTTAAACACGTAGAGAAACTTTGGTGTATATGAAACAATTCAAGTATTATGCGGAATTAATACTTAAACAAGAACACACAAACAAGATAAACCAAACTTTCACATTGATTGATAAATCAAACTTGTGTACAATGAAAGTGTAAAACGTATATTAAACTAAAACCTAAAGGTCTCCTTTTATAGATTAAGGAACCTTGTACAAGATTCTACGTATCAGCTATTCTTGGTAAAGATAAACATAAGAAATACATTTTCGAACATATCTTTACTAGAAACATACTAGAAACATAATACGTGTAGACTAAGTCTTATATCAATGCTTGACTTCTTCTTATCAACGCTTGACTTCTTCCTGTCAACGCTTGTCCTGTCAACGCTTGATTTCTTCTTATCAACGTCCAGATTGCTCAGCGTCCAAGTGTATTGGCTACATTTTATTCCCAACACTACCTAATTTCATTATTCACCTAAAATGATTTTAACCCATTACTAGTTTGGATCATTCCCTTCTCTTCTTAAACCCTCTCTTCTTGATTGTGTTCTTCATCCCTTCAACTCTTCTCTAAACCTTAACACACAACCATGGTGTCCACTAGAACATCCACTTCTTCCAAAACTTCCTCTTCCAAAAAGCCTTAAAATTAAGATTAAGTTACCTAATATTGGTTCTTCACCTTTTCACACTCCCAAAAATGAGATTTCTCCTATTCTCATTTCCTTTTCACCTTCACCACCCCTTGCTCCATGCAAGACAAACTAAACTCATAGTACTAACCATTCACATGGTTCTACCTTCTCTTCATTCCAATCAAGAATGAATGAGCTTTCTTCACCTTTCACTCCTAGTCCTCCTTTGGATGGGAATACTCAACCTCAACCTCTACAAAGCATTCCCTTTGTCCTTGAGCCTTTGGTTACCTCTCCTTTCACTCCACCAAATTCTCCCATTTCAGCCTTAGACACTATGCCTCCACCACCTCCACCCTAAAACACTAATGCTCCTATCTTGGGCATTCCTATTCCTTACTTCATGGGTGATCCTTACTTCTTTGGGTTCCTAGAAGCTCATGGTGCAAATTGTCCATGTTGTCTCTATAATAACTACATCATTCAAAACCTAAGGTTGGAGATGCTTGGTCTTTATAGAAGGTTGCATGATTTCTTGCTTGCCTTGTTCTTCATGCCTTCTCCTCCTAGGAGATGAATGATGGTTTTCAAAATAAAATACTTTTTAAAGAAGGAAAATCCAAAGAGGACTATGCATTCAAGACCTAGTTTTAGCTCACTTTGTATTAGCTAGTTGTTATTTCATTTCTTGAATTTATGTTGTATTCCTTCATGATTTTCTCATGAGGATGATCTATGGATTTAGTTATATGTGGTTTAACCTATGTGGTCACATTAACCAACTCCAATTTATTTAAAATTGAACCTAAATCTATCACAACCTCTAAAAACTTGACTTAAAATTGGATCAAAATATTATCTAAATATTTTTTCACCCTTTGTCAAAACATTCTTTGTGAATGTGTTGCTTTTATGCAACCCTAGCATATTCTAGTGCTAAAAGAGGTAAAAATCCAAGATTTGCAAAATTTTGAAAAAGTCTTTTTTTCACCAAAACTTTTGAAAATCATGGTCTCTGTTCCACTGAACGTGGCTCCTTAGCCACTAGGCGGCTCCATATCGATATGGAACTGCGGGCTCCCATAAGGAACCGCGTACAGGGAAGATACTTTTAGCTTATTTTTTGTCTTTCTTCTTTGACCACTGTCTTGGTTAAGATTCTTTGTTTACCCAATTTGGCTAAACATTCCCTGAAACCTTTTGTTTTCATTTCAAATCTTTGCCTTGTCTATTTTTCTTAAATTCTTCTCTTTTGGGTGTTCTTCTCTTCATCCCTCATAATGCCTAACTCTTCCATTCCTAACCTTGACATTTCTTTGTCACAATCTTCTCAACCTAAAGCTTCTTCTTCTAAGCTTTCGAAGAAACCGAAAATCTCGGTTCGACCCGTTTGGATAAAAAAGAACAAGAATCCTCATGATTCTTCTTCTTCAAAATCCTCCAAGAATTCTTATTTCTCTCCGATTAAATATTGGTGTAACACCTAATTTTGGTAAATGGAATGTCACGCGTGATTATGGCGTGTCATCAAAGCATGCAAGGTAATATGTACTAATACATACATGACCATAGGGAAAAACCGGAATCAAACATCGGTTCCCAAACATAAGCCCAAAACATAAATAAAGTAAATGACCTAGGAGGACAAGACAAGTGTCCAAACAAGCATAAGTATATGAAGGAAAAAAGGAGAAGAAGTCTAAGGCAGCTTCCATCCTATGCACGTCCTCTAATGCTCAAGTCTGTCCTTAGGTACCTGCCGTTTTGGGACATGGAAAGGAAAGTAACGGCTGAGCAATACGCTCAGTGAACGAATATATGACATAGTATGAATGGTTGAAACACAAATAAGACTAATAGCAGCGGAAATGTATAATTCTTGGAAAACCTGGAACATGTTCATAAAACCGGTTTTATAGTTTGGAAAGACTTATGTTTTTATGTAAAATATGTATTAATTATCCAATAGCCTATATAGGTCATGAGGTTCCACCGTGCATGAATACTTGGAGGGGAGACCTCGTCATGCAATTAGAGGGGTTGCCTCTAATTAAATAATATGGGTAGGAGGGATAAACTCCTAGTGAAGGATGCAAGGCACACATCACATTCACTCTTGTAATACTTGTAAAACATGTAACTAGGATGCACCCCTACGCCCCACATGATAATATAATATAATGTCCAAAACTATAAAGGGACGCCACGAGCAATCACTTCGTCGTGGGGAAGTTATAACACTGGTGCCTCTAGTGTTATGGTTATGGTACCTCCATAACTAGGTGACGGGAAATCAATACTGGGAAAACATAAGTTATCAAACATATAAAACAATACTGGGAAAACAGTTGGGTTCAAACGGGGAATCCTAATAAGGAAAGAATGTCCATACTAAAGGGACGGGAAATCCGTACCTTGTGTCCAGTTAACGAAGAAGACGAAAGAAAGAAAGTCCTACTCTGATCTCACTAATGCTACATAAATAGGGGACATGTATAAGTATTCTGTTTACTGAGTACGTAACTGATTATATCATGTCTTAGCTTGTTTTATATGTTCTTGTCTTGTTTTACTGATTTTAAAGTTATGTTGTGTTTATCATGTATTTTAAGTATTCTGGTTAAGTATTACTTGTATTCTTGTATTATTATACTTGTTGTGTAATAATAAGTAACTTCCTAAAAATAGCAGGTTTCCTAAAATAGAAAGTTTCCAAAAATTGAAAGTTTCCAAAAATAGATTAACTTCTAAAAATAGATTAGTTTCTGAAAATAGAAGTTTCCAAAAATAGTAAGTTTCCTGAATTAGAAAGTTTCCATGTTTGGAAATAAGCTGAGTTAATAAGCTAATAATATAAGCATAAGTTTACTAGTTAAATATCATAAGTCATGTAATTATTTGTATAGTTTATTAATAATATCATGTTAATTAAATAAACTATAGGTTATACGATTTAATTAAATATAAGCATGATTTAATTAAATTCAGGTGTATAAAATACTTAGGTTAAACATGTATTAATATTATATTAATTATAACCTAAGTCATGTTTATTAATTAATTATATTCCATGTCTTAAATAATTAATTAATACTATAGTCTAAATTAAATAAATAAATACTTAGGATAAAACATGTATTATTTCATAAATAATAAATAACCTAAGCCCATGTTAAATTAAATTAATTATAAGTCATGTCTTAATTAATTTAATTTTCTTGTTAAAAATAATATACTTGTAAAAATAATAATAACTTGTAAAAATAATTTAGCTTGAAAAAACTAGTCATGAACCGGACCCGTGTTTGAATTTAGACCTATCGTGAACCGGATCGGACCCCTTGAACCGGACCGAACCAAACACCCCCTTAGCAGTGGCTACCCGGCCTAGCCGGTTGCCACTTCTAGTGCAAAATCACCACTGGCTTAAGCCGGTTGTTCCCCCTGCCCTGCTTCGTGTTCCCACCAAGAGACCAAGAACAGCCACCGGTCTAAGACCAGTGGTGCTCTTGTGCTGCCGAGACCCACACAGGCCCCAAACACACCCCGACGTGAGTCGGGGTTCCCTGTTTTCTTGCGGCCGAGACCTTGAGGTCTCAGTTGGTGGTGATACAATGACCACCGAGAGCCCATTGCTCTCGGTTCATGCGTTGGCCGAACCAAACCAAACACAAAACCCTTCTTTTATTATTCCATGTTTTTACTAACATGTTTATTACTTGATTTTTTAAGATCTACATAAGCATGTTTTCTTGATTCAATTTAAAAGAATAAAAAGAAAAGTATTAAAAAGGTTACTGAATACGTTAATCAAATGAGGATTAATAACATGAACACTAACACTCGATTTCAATAACCGAAAATCAAACAAACACCCTCTTGGTGTTGATTTAGGCCGGTGGCAACAAGGAGGCAAAGGAAAAAGAGGCTAGGGTTTCTTGTTTGTAAAAAAATGAATGATATGTTCCTGTGTGTTTCCTTTTCCCAACTTAGTCTAAACAAAATTGGCTTGGCCCTTTTCTCCCTCCTTGTCCGCGGCTATAAGGGGCCCACAAGGGAAACCCATTCAATTTTTTATGTCTAATAATTTACGTGTCCATTCATTCGTGTTTTCGTGTTATATCGTAATTAATTATTCGTGTTATAATTAATACTTGTACGTAAACGATATTTATCGTCTAATAATAAATATATATACGTAGTTACATGTTCGTGATTTAATGTTCATGATTTCATGTTCGTGATTATAATTATTATGGTTAATAATTATCGTGTAATACCACGTACTTAATAATTATCATGTAATAACACGCACGTAATCTCTGTGATTAATATTCGTGACACGTGTTCATGATATAAAAGGAAAGTTTTATTTTGTTAGTATGTTTACTAAGTATACTGTTCATGGTAAAAGTATGCGAGTTTTACAATGAGGCTTACTCTATAAATCCAATTACCGGAGAAAAGGAAATTCTTCCACCACCACCTAAACCTTTCAACTCTCCTCAACTCAATGACCTATCTTTTTTATGAACCTTTTTCTCTCTCCCCCTAGGCGATTTCCGGCCACCTTCTCCGGCTTCTTTTTGATTCTTTCTGATCTTTAAACTTGTGATTCTATGATTCTATGATTCCTCGACAATCGAATTAGGGTATACTTTGTTTTTAGGGTTTGTTTTATCCTTCTTTTAAAAGGATTTAATCGATTCTAATTAACAGATTAAACCTTTTTTCGATTTGTTTCGAGGTATTAGACTATTAAGGGTTGCGATCTGTTTCATAGTTTTTATTTTAGAAAGTCTCGATTTGAGTTTGGATAGGCTGGCCGATCACTCTTTTCTAATGAAATCGCTTAGTGATTTATCAATCCTTGTTATCAAAATAATATTTTTCACAAGGATTTGATTTTGTTAAAACCGAATCCCAAACCCTAATTTTTTAGAGTTTCGATTTGTTTATCTTATTTTTCAGGGATTCTGTTTTTTCTCTTGTTATTTGGTGTGGCTGTGCGTTATGATATAACCATTTTAGGGTTTCTTTATTGCCAACTGATTGGTGATGAATCACTATTCGTCATCTGTCTTTTTTGGGATGTAATGGCTGTTGCGTATCTACAAGAAAAACCCTTTTTAGGGTTTGTACTTTTTTTTTTTGCCATGGGAGGTCTATGTGATGGTGCTATATAGCTGCGATTGTGAGTTTTCACAGGTGATGTTTATGGACGTGGGTTATGGGAGAGGTTTGCTTGCTTGTTCTGGTCTTGGTCTTTACCAATCATGTGGTGCTGCTAGCTTGTGTTCTCTAACGGTGTTACTCATCCTCATCAGTTTGGAGATACATTATTTGGCTGTGGGTTAGGGTTTAATAACCTAGTGTTTACTAGGTTCATGTTGCGCATCTCATGGTGCCTGGTGTTTCGGCGGTTGATTGTTAATCAACCTTGTGTGTGGCATGATGTTTGGCGTCTTGACGATACCCTA
Source organism: Glebionis coronaria (assembly GCA_025667525.1). Taxonomy (NCBI): domain Eukaryota; kingdom Viridiplantae; phylum Streptophyta; class Magnoliopsida; order Asterales; family Asteraceae; genus Glebionis; species Glebionis coronaria. The sequence goes on from CM046877.1 coordinate 342,751,415, forward strand.
ATTTCTAGGGTTCTAAATTGTATTATGGTGGCTGTTCTAGGTCATATTCGTGGATGCGACATCATGTTGGTAATGCTTGGGGGATGTTAGCAAGTATGTTCTTGGTGTGCATACTTGGCTATGATGTTCTTCGTTCGTTGCATGTAATGTAATGAGTTGGATATGAATCCTTTGCAAGGGTTCTTGGTTACGCATGGTTTATGCTGTGCATGGAAGTCGTGTTTACTTGTTATGATACACATGTGGATTCTCTCTTGAAACTAGGGCTAATTCTTGGTCCTCGTACAATCTCCGTCTTTGATTAGCATTCTTATTCTCCGAGAAGGTTGTTACGGACGCCTTGGGGTTCCCCAAGCGTCGTATTTTTAAGAGTTGGGAGTGAAGATGAAATACTTGGATTTATGGTTCTTCAAGTTTATATTATAGTTTTTCTTCTTATGTAAGTCATGAGAGTGACAAGTCACCCTCATGTTAGTTGTTGCATATTATTTATATTATTTATGTGCATTGTATTGCCCATGTAACGGGCTGTGATATAGGACATCACCTATATCCATTGTACTTCAACGGTTTTTTGGTGTAATGCATTTTACCGGGGTATTGATTCCCTTTTACCCAAAAAAAAAAATGACCTATCTTTTTTCCCTAATCTCACTAGGCATTGTGAAAACATCTCTTATCCATTATCTCCCTCTCCACCAAACTCTCATTTTGATGGACCTCCCCCAACTCACGACTTTGTTTTGCATCATGGTTCCTCGTGTGCTTGTTGTGGTTTTCAACAAATTGAACTTGCTCATATCTATGACAAGCTAAATTTCCTTGAATTCATCCTCACTCTACCTCCTCTCAGAGTTTTCATTTCCGTGAACAAAACTTCTAATGATGCTTCGTCGTCTTTCTTTTCCAACTAAGGCACATTTTGTACTTTAGTTGTTTGAGTCCATAAAACTTAAGCAATCTTGGAAGATTATCACTATTAGAGTAGTTTATGCTTTGTGGTTTATTTTCCATATTTTTTGCTTTAAATATTCAAATTGTGTGTATGAATATTTCTCTTGTATGTTATTTCATATTTGTGTAATATGAATGTTATGTGTGTTATTTTTTCCGCTAATTCTTTTTCACACATTTGTTAAAGAGTTGATCATGGTTAAAACTTACAATTAATTATGGGTGATTCCATAAATTCTAAATTTTTTAACCCCTTGACATTTTAATCATCTTTGATTGGTTTGGATGTTTCTTTTCTTCCTTTATTCCACCAGTCGAACTATGATGTTTTCAACACACACTCTAGGGACATACTTAGCAAATACTTGCTTCTAATTTGAGATTTCTTTTCCTTCTCCCTCTCAAGTTAGTTAGTAGGTAGTACACATATATACATTGGTGTTCTTTTCTTTCTTCTAACCTTTGTGTAGCATGTCACCTTAGCTCATTTACTTGGTGCCCCAAGCAAGGGGAGTAAGCACCAAGGGGGAGCTACTAGCAAAGTCTGGTTCTTTTCTTCTTCAAAGACTTGTGCTAACATTTTTGCTTCGACAAAGGGGGAGAAATGATAGTGATAAACTCGTTAATTGTGATACCCAGAACCCGAGGTCACTTACTTTACCCTAAATTACGAATATTTTTGAAAATTTTAAGAAATTTTGTTTATTATATATTTGACTATTTAAGTTGAAACCAACGTTTAAGGTCGTAATCTTAACGATTGACGATTTAAGAAAGCCGACGACAACTACGATCCCGACGGATGCCCAATTTTTACGTTTTATTGTCGCTTTGTCGATATTAGAATTTTTCGAGAATTTTATTTTTAGTTCGTGTTAAGTCGAGCCGGGTGCGTTTTATCATATACTGGGTGCGTTTAAATTGATTTAAAAGTATTTCCAAGTGTTCGGGGCGACCCCCGACTCCCGCAAATTTTCAAAACCAACTAGTAAGTCGGTTCCCGCCATCAAAAGTTGTCGTTTAAAAATAAGGCCAAAATAAAGCCCATTTGACAAAACCAACCCCTCCAAATTTCACAAAATGGGGAAAAAGGAAAAACACACATAACAAACACTTTTAAAAAAAAGTTCTCCTCTCTCACCTCTCTCTTTGCCGTCGGCCTCTAACCCACCACCACCATAATTTTTTTTCCTTTTTGATTTTGAATAATCCAAGCTTAGACCACCTTCTAAATATCCATTGTAAGTGTTTTTGTGCAATCCATTACAACATGCACTAACTTAAATGTTTCAAGAATTAAAGATTTTTAAAAACGTGTTTTGATTCAATTAGACCATTTGCATGTTTAATTGATGTATTGGTAATGATTAATCATCCATAAAACTAGCCAAAATCATTTTGGTTTGGGTGTTTTGGACACCAACACCCCACGGCCAAATGGGGGTGTTTGATTGTTCTTGGTGTTTGATGTTTTGTGATGTGGGTTTATGTTGGGAGTGATGTTTTTGATATTCCTAAATGGTTTAAACTCGTTGCATGTGTGGTTTAGGAATTGGGTTTTTATGAAGGTTTGATTTTTCTAGTAGTATAGGATGATTAGGATGTTTATGATTGTTTATAAGTGGTTAGTATAGGTCTAGGTGATATTAGAATGGAATGGAAACATGTGTTGAGTTGATTTTGAGGAAGGAAAAATTAGGCAGATTGTTTAAGCAGGTTTTCGTGGGTTTAACTTTGAAAACAGGTCATGAGGCTAGGATGTAGTTTTGGAGCTTTGTCTTAGCTTCGATTTGGTATAAAAATGAGCTTACCATTCCAAACATGTCAAAAGTTATGCTACTTTGAAATTTCGTGTACCGGGAGATGAGAATCAAGATAACCCGAAATTATTAGGTCAAATCCCAGGGACCATAGAGAGAGTTTTATAAAGAGTTGAAAGTTGTTCTTTGGTGCTAAACCTGTGTTTTTTAGTCTATTTTTAGACTTAGGGGTCAAATTAGCTAATGGTATATTTTAAATAAGTCAAAGAAGTCTTACATTGTAATGGTGCAAATCTGTCCGAAAAGTTAAGTCTAGTGATGTAATGGGTAGTGGATCTTAAAAGTGAAAACTTACTATGAAATTTAAAATGGGATATCTACAAGTTGTAAGGAATTTTTACAAATTTTCTCATTATTTAAAGTGATGCTTAAGTGTTGGAAAACAGCCCGCACTTTTGGTAAGTACCAGCAAAATTATAAAATGGGTAACATTTTTAATTACATAGATAGATAGTATGAGTCTAGTAATAATCACATGTATGAGTTTTGGCGTGAGTTTTCATAAGCATTAAGTGTTTTTATATACACGTTTTTAGTACAATAGTGTACACGGAGTATTGATTCGGTTTTCGTATTTTGATTTCTAGGTCACATGTTCGATTTTCCAGGGCAACCACATCGTCGGTGATATTTTCGTAACGTCTTCGCTAGAACCACTACTACTACGCAAGGTGAGTTTATAGCCTCGCTTTATAACACTTTTAAATGGTTTTACCCGCGATAGGGATGCATGCTATTTGAAATAAAAATGAACATAAGTCACGAATGATTGTTGGACCCGAAAGTTGCTTGAATTGTGTTGAGTACCTAGTTGCAAAAGACCCTATATTCATGAACTATTAAATATTGTTTAATCCTCGTGTGGATTAGAAATAGCCGCTTATACAATTGATAGTACTATGGGGTTGACGACCCTATCCGAGACGAGAGCTAGTACGTTGAGTACCCTCTGCGGATGGATAACTTGTGATAAGAAATAAGGTATAATTGCAACTGATGCCTTTAGAAGGGGCACTGGTTTCATCTTAATCATGCCGGTAAATGTAAGCGGGTGATTGAGTTAACGGATTAGTGTCATGAACTTAAACACAATCATTAGCTATTGCTAACGATAATAACCTTGAATGATAGATTGTTTGATCGACAATTCTATAAATGATCGTGATTGATTTTATACACTTATGTTCAAAAATGAGATTGTAAAACCTATAAATTTCTCTTAACATTATTTGTTGACCTCTCTAAGCATGTGTTTCAGGTAATCGATGATATGGTAGAAGGGAGCATGCGAGGATGGAAGTTGTTGTGGCTTGGCGGTCTACTTTGTCTTTCCTCCCTTTATCACTTAAAACTTTTATATTATGTCATGTGAAACGAGTAATGTACTTTTGGGTTGTGATTCAGTGGGGACCTAAACGCAACTTTGTCTTGTATTTTCTATGGGGTTTGGGAAGCAATAGACTTTGATGTTTTAACAATGTTTAATTTATGTTTAAATTTCTATGTCTCTTTGAGTTGTTCGAAATAGCTTGTGTGTAATGATAACTGCCTAGGACCCAAATGTTCCGTTGCGCATACGATTTGGGGGTGTTAGAGATTGGTATCAGAGCCATGAGTTATAGAGAACTAGGTCATTTTGAAAAACCCTAAACTATAACTTTTGGTGTCGTGAGAAATTGTCCAAGCACACAACTATCCTGCATGGCTCCGGTAAGGTTTACTTTTAGTATTGATGGAAATAGATGTATCCCTTTTAAATTGAAATGAATGTATGAGTATTTATTATGTAAATACTAAACTACTATATGTAAATGTTGAAATTGTATGCGGAGTACTCGATACCGTAATTCTTGTATTGCATATGCATGAACATCATATTATCGCGTTTTGGGCATGTGTACCACCTTTGCATTGCATTTGCATGCATATAATTATAAATATTGAATGATGACCTTACCTACCCTCCAAAATTTCCTATGATTGCAGAGATGGCCGAGGTAACACCTAACGGTAATGGAGAGGAATTTGTCGTGGGACACGAAGGGGGACCGTTTCATCCAAACCCGCCGAATGACCACAATGGATGGATAGACCAAGAAGAGGAAATAGAGCCGGCATACAATAATGATGAAAGTGATGTAGACAACTTCAGTGTTAGTGACGATGGCGAAGAGGATTCTGAGGAGGAGGATCCGGTGGATGACGGAATTCCAGCAGATGCTGTCGGTCAAACTGAGCCCGATTTGGTTCAATCCCCCAACTCACCAAAAGGATACGAAGTGCCTCCAACAGGCTGTTACGATCAACAACCTATTCTTCCCCCAATGACTAATTGTAAGGCTTATCTGAGGACTGTGCCGGGGTTTGCTCGGGTAAGTGCGGAGTCCAGTGCTGCAGCTAGCTCGCGTTCTCTTCACGAAAATATTGCGAAGGTTTACTTTCCAAGGCCAAGGAACTATATGGAATCTGAAAACCGTTTGAGAAGGATTTATAGGCTAATGTACGAACGTTACGTGGTAGATACAAGAGTGATCAAGAGGTTTGACGAGAACGAAAGAGCATATCAAAAGTTATTGACAAGGACTGCAAGGGCTGAGTACAATGGAGCATCGGCTAAGAATGATATTGATAGCTTAAGATCCATGATAGCAAATTTGAGTGCAAGTCTAGAGCAGGTTAAGGAAGACCAGGCTAGGTTAGTCAGGATGTAGAGTTGGGAGCACCGTGTAAGACCATCCCTACCGCAAGACTGGAGATTCGTGGATGACTCTGACCTTGAGGCCAATGATTTCATGGTTCAACCGCTCGCCAGGGAGAGTGTGTTACTTTTGGGAATCAGGTAGCACTGGAGTTTAGGTCTACTTCTAGAAGGGAGAGGGTGGCAGAATGTGAGCCGAACGATAAAGGGAAGAGAAAGATGGATGAGGAAGAAGATAGTGAGGAAGAGCCAGAGGAGGACGAGGAAGAACCACCGTCCAAGAAGTCATGTGGATCACCACGTGGCTAGTTACTCGTATTTAATTTTTATCTTTTGATCGTTGTAATTGAACTTATTTAGACTCCCGTATGATGGCATTGTGATGAAAACTTGATAACTTTAAGTTTGTTGGTGTATGGTTGTAGTGGCATTACTTATCACAGATTTTGGTTGATCTACCAATGCAATCCATGTTTACCTTTCCTAATCTGTGATAAGTCTTAAATTTGCTCTTTTGTGATGTGATTGATGAATATTAGTAACCTTGTTGATGTGTTGTTGTACTTATATTATGTCCTGAAAAAGAAATCCTTCTTAATCTTGATATGTATACTTACCTTGTTTTCTATTTACCTATCATTGTAGAGAGGTGTAACTAAGACTTCACCATGCCTCCAAAGTTGACAACCGCTCGAGTAAACACCATGATTCAAGAGGCAATCACCAATGCTCTTGAGGCAGATCGTGCGAATAGAGACCAGGGTCAAGGTGGAAATGTGGAGAGGCAACCAGCCCCAAGGGAATGTTCATACGCTGGTTTTGTGAAATGTGGTCTGACACAGTTCCGTGGTACCGGTGGAGCTTTGGAACTCCGTAGATGGGTGGAAAAGATTGAGAGCACTTTCGAAATCAGTGGGTGCTCTGAGGCAAACAAAGTTAAATTTACAACTGCTACTTTCCTGGATGATGCTTAAAGCTGGTGGAACAACCAGGTGGCTACTGTCGGATTGGTAGTAGCAAATGGAAGAACATGGGCTGCAACCAAGCCACTTTTGACCAAGAAGTTTTTCCCCGAGGAAGAGTTGGGTCAGTTAGAGGATGAGTTGAGACACTTGTCGTTGAAGAATAATGACATCACTGCTTGTACAAGAAGGTTCAGTGAGTTAAGCCTGCTGTGTCCTGATGCTTTTTTAGACGATCGCAAGAAGATGAAACAATATACCAAGGGTCTGTCGAGCAACATTAAGGGTGATACTACTTTGTCAAAGCCCGGATCATTTGATGAAGCCGTTCAGATGGCTCATGCACTGATGGATGTTAAGTTGCAAGACAAGAAAGACTATATTGCTGAGGGAAACAAAAGGAAATGGGAAGCTGCTCAGGTGAGTCAACCACAAGGACATAATTATGGGGGTCATCGCAACAACAACCAAGGACCGAATCGTAACCAACAGTTTAACCAAAGGAGGAACGATGGGATGTGAGCCGCTACTACCCCCAGAGGAATCATGGTCAATTGATAAGCACTAATTCTATACTAAGAGGCATTAGGTCACATGTGGAATTATGCCTTCGATATTGACCTAATGCCTATAGAGCTAGGATATTTTGACGTGATTATTGGGATGGATTGGTTAATGGCGCATAGTGCGGTGATTGTTTGTGGAGAAAGGTTGGTCCAGATCCCGTTGAGAAATAGGGTATTGACTGTGAAGGGTAATGAATGTACTTCTTGTCTGAGAGTAATATCTTGCTTGAAGATGATGAGGTATATGGAAGAAGGATGCGATGTATTTCTGGCGCAGATTTCGAGCGATGGTTATGTAGAGACAAAGTTGGAAGAGGTGCCTGTGATTCGAGAGTATCCGGAAGTTTTTCCTGATGAGTTGCCGGGCTTACCACCCTCTCGTGAAGTGGAGTTTCGGATCGATTTAATGCCAGGAGCTGCACCGGTTGCTCGTGCACCTTATCGATTGGCACAGTCAGAACTGAATGAGTTATCTGATCAATTGAAAGAACTGATGGATAAGGGGTTTATTAGACCGAGTTCATCGCCATGGGGAGCGCCTGTGTTATTTGTAAAGAAGAAGGACGGGTCGTTTAGAATGTGTATCGACTATCGAGAGCTTAACAAATTGATGGTTAAGAATCGGTATCCATTTCCGAGGATTGACGATTTATTTGATCAGTTGCAAGGATCTTGTGTGTACTCGAAGATCGACTTGAGATCACGGTATCATCAACTGCGAGTTAGGGAGGAAGATATTCCTATAACTGCTTTTCGTACCCGATATGGACATTTTGAATTCTAAGTGATGCCTTTTGGATTAACGAATGCGCCTGCAGTGTTCATGGATCTTATGAATCGGGTGTGCAAGTCGTATTTGGATAAGTTTGTCATTGTATTTATTGATGATATTCTTATTTACTCCAAGAGCAAAGAAGAACATGAGAAGCACTTGAGGACGATATTGGAGCTGTTGAAGAAAGAGAAGTTATACACAAAGTTCTCCAAGTGTGAATTTTTGTTGGAATATGTACAATTTCTAGGGCATGTGATTGACAACAAATGAGTTCGTGTAGATCCTGCCAAGGTGGAGGCAATTAAAGAATGATCGGTGATTGCGGTATTTTTGTACACTTTATTTTAGGAAAAACAAAGCGACAAAAGCGGGTAAGTATTAAGTATCACGTTTTGTGAAAAACGCGAATACTCGTCGTCGAGTTCGTTCTCGGTGGAGGTATGGTGTTTAGCCAAAATATATAGACGTATTTAATCGAGTGATTTCGTTTTTGGAAAGACGAAAAGAAAAGAAAACGGAATCGGACTACGCTCAAAACGGACGAAAACGCGCGAACATACGAAAACGCGCGAACGTACGAACGTAAAAACGCGACCCAACGAAAAATTTCACCTATAAAATAATTAAAAATTACTAAAAAGTCCTAAAAATCCTAACTAAGAAAAGTACGCAAACCAAAAATTTTGAAAATGATTTAATTATTTTATATTAATATTTAAAGTTAATTAAAAATCCTAAAAAATAAATTAACTAAAAAAAGTACAAAATTCAAACTTTATTATTTGCAAACCTAGTTTATACTATTTAAAAACAAAAATATTTTTTTGAAAATTTTTCTAAACTTTTTTCTATTTTTTATGACTTTTTTTTAAATTTTAAAATGAGAATAATCTTAGAAAATAAATATCAAAAATAAAATTATGAAGTTTAAACTATATAAAAGCAAATTTATTTTTCCTACGTCCTAGATGACAAAAGAAAATTTTAGAAACAAAGAATTACTTTTTTTTTTACTTTTATATCTTTTATTATGAATTAAATACTTTTTAAGCTACTTAAATGATTAAAAATATTAAAAGATTTAAAAATCTAGAAAAATTACTGAAAATTCTAAATACGAATTAAAAGCTAGGAAAAATAAAATCCTAAAAAATAAGCTCCGAATAAGCTACGAAATAATCTACAATAAGTAATAAAGCTAATGTGATAAAAGAGAAAAAAAAGAGATTAAATAAATCTATTCGTAAGCACTTAACAAAAAAGACTATTAGAGGAGATGGTTGGGGTGTTATGCTGTTCAACAGCAGATCACATGTTCAAGTCCCACTTTTGTTATTATTTTTTTTATTGTCAGCTTATAAGCAAAAAAAAAGCACTGAATAACAAGAAAATAAAATGATGTGTAAACAAAATACTCTTGTAGAGCAGATGGTCAAATGAAGGGTGTTGCGTCTGGTATGGCAGATTGGAGGTCAAGGGTTCAATACCCTGCTGCTGCCAGTTACTGTGATTATAGCTATGATTTTTCCTCACAGTCTGCTGCCACTTTTTTGCTCAGTTTTGATTAATGCTTTTCAGCTTTTGGAGATAAGCACAACCACACATAAGCAGTAGACTTATGGTGAGTAACAATCAATATTAAGGGCAAAAATGAACACACATAAACTGAATTCAAGGCAGCTAGCAAGCAATCCAACAATGCACAAGTATGAACAGTAGCTAACTTAGCGAAAGTAAACTTTTATGTGCAGTTTTGGCTTAACACAGCTTATAGAATAAGCAGTTCTAATTCTCAGAACCTTAAAACATAAATAAAGCACCTTATGAACTACTGTAATGTACAATTACAAGGCCTACTTCCATAAATACAAGCTATGATTCTTGCTGATTTATATGACCACAGTTACGCCTTTTTTTGAGCGAAAAAGAGAACGAAAAGAGCACTTATTTTGAGCAAATGGTTTCCAATCTTAACGCAACCTATCAAAACTTACAAATGACTAAAAAGTGAACCTAAAACAACTTGAATCTAGCATAAATAACAACTATAGCTCAATAAATCATGAAAACTTACAAATCACCTTAGAGACTTGTTTATACCTGTAGGTGCTTAACCTTTTTACTTTTCTTTGTTTATGGTTGGTGCACAATCACTTAATACAACTCAGTCACAAAAACAACAACACACCACGAATCATGCCACAATTTGGATGATCACACTTAACAACAACAAACACCTTCTCAAACTATTCAAACTTACATACTTCTATCCCTCATTACACGAAATCTAAACCTATGAAATTAGACAGATTTTGAACCAAACTTAGCAAAATGAAAACTTAGACCTAAAAGTACCAAACTTATGAATAAAATCAAACACCCTAAGCCACTCAATGGCGCAGAGTACAGTAGGGGTAAAGAGGTGGTAATCCTACCCTCAATCCTAGCATTCCCAAACACTACAGCAGGGGTAAAGAGGTGGTAATCCTACCCTCAATCCTACCCTTATTATCTTTGGTTTACCTCCATCTTTTATTCAACTTCGCCATGAAGCTTTTATTATGACTTCGGTCTTGCCTTGCCTTTTATTATCCACCTCATCGGTAGTTTTATTAGCCAAAGACGTATATCCTCACGCTAAGGCGAATTTTGGATCTTTAAAGTTTCGAAGATTAAGGCTTGATTCACTTTCAATTTTGCATAGATTTTTCGGCCTTGTGGGGCTTCAAATTGTTTGCTTGATTTAGGTGAGCACTTGAAATCTTATTATTGGGTGAAGCTTTTGATTATTAGGGTGCCAATACTTCATAACCGAGACGCTGGCGATACCTTAATATCTTCCCAATTTAATTACACGGAAGCTACTAGAAAAGACTAGAAACCCAACAATCCCAACTAAACCGCTAAGTCAATATTTATTAAGCAAAAAATATTTACAAGCGAAGGGAGAATAAGCAAATAACGAGAACACATGAGTTTTTGAAAGAATACGAGTACTCTACGTTTAGCATAGTAACTTATAATTAACCCTATCATTTCTCGTCCTCATTTAAGAGACTTAGCCTAATGTGAAGTTAAGGAATCAAAGCTAAGTGCTCAAAACGCACGGTCGAGTCAAAAATTACTCTTATTCTCGCCATCAGAAAACCTACATTCGTGTCTTAAACACTTATGAAAAACAAGAAAAATTTTAAAATTTGGCCATTTTTAGCCTTATTTTGCAACAAATCGATAAACAAAAAGATAAACTTTGAAAAGCGTGAAGGTTTGGCAAGGCAAGTATCTATTCACCCCCATACTAAAGTTAAACATTGTCCTCAATGTTTCGAGTCTAGGGGTGCAAACACCCCATACTAGAGACGTAGTCGAATGCATAATCTAGCATGGAAAGGGTGTAACCATTAAATCAATAGCCGTTTATGAAGTGTGCTATAAACCTAAGGTTAGAACATAAAAGGATATATCATGTGGATATCGAAAAATTCTTCAAAGCAAATGATCGAGTGCTCCCATAAACGAACACGAGAGGCTCCAATCGTGAAGATAATGATCATCTAAAAACCATAATTTACAAACAACCACAGAACAAAGGTTGGAAGGGCACAAATCCCCTCACATTAGGATTAATTAAAAACAATAATATGTACATGGATAAGCATGGGACTCCCCCACGAGGCACCTTGTTTTTGATAACCGAGTCAAAAGCTCGACTCGAATCCCCATAAATGTGATTATTTAGGGATAATCATGGTTCGGTCAATTTTTGATGGGGCTTACATGTAATCAAGGCCCAAAAGCAACCGTGAATAAAGGCAAAGCCTTTATACCGGGATCAAAGATCGTATCCTCACATTTTGTTGAAAATAAAACACGCAAAGCCGGAGGATACATCTTGTAAGGAAGAAAACTCCTTACGACGTAGGTAAACTCATCATATCCGAGGGGGTGGGTTGGTTCACTTTGAAACAAAGGTAAAATAGAAAAAGAATTGTCAATAATAGGAGTTTCAAAATTTCCCCCCGGATCGAAGGGAAAAGCCTCATTAAAATCCCCACTCTCATCGAGAGGCGGTCCATCGGTGAACCCCTCGAGAATGGAAATGTTATGAGTAGAAAAAGAAATCTCATCCGTATGTGACTTCGGGAGGGTGACTAGCAAATCCAGCTCATCGAGTTTAGAATCCTTAGAATCCTCACTCTCGATGTCCTCGAACGTCTCATCAAAGAGAGGATTTACGTCACCAAAAATGAACGCGTCATCAAATTCAAATAAAGCGTTCGAAAAGATTTTAAATTCGGTATTTTGAACGTCCTCGTTGATTAGTGACTCGTCATCACTAGCGGATAAATCATCGTCATTGAAAAGCGGGTTCGAAAAACTCGTTGATTCTCTCCCCGAAGTTTCAATGGGAGAGACACCATCACGTGATATAGAATCACACTCACTATTGTGATTTGCCTCGCTAGAATCTTCGTGGAAAAATTCATCGAGAGCAAAATCACTTACCTCATCTTCGGAGAAAACCGTAGGCTCACTTTGGATTGGAATAGGGATCTCGACACTAGGATTAGTGCTAAGATTCGTCTCCCCCATGCTTAGAGAGGCATCGGTTTCTGTAGTGGGTATAGGAGTAAAAGGCTCTTCATTTGAAGATTTTGCCTTAGTAGTTTCGACATCGGCGTCGAAAAATGTATCAATGTGAGCAAGGCCATCGGCGGACTTCTCACATGATAATTCATAAAAGGCTCGTCACGAGACGTTGTAGCCTTGATGGTTTCAAATTGGTCCTTCGGAGGGATCGAATGCGGGTTCTCAAAAGACGTAGAAATAGTAGTAACGCGTCCCTCCGGAATTAAATTTTGATACTCTTCAAAAATCGAGGGGTCAATGATTCTCCATAAAACCTTATCAATTTCTTCTTTTTCAAAATCACTTAACGGACTATCTTCGTCAAAATCTTGTGTATTTTGATTTCGAAAATATTTGATAATTTTAACTTCATTAGAAAAATTAGGTTCCAAAAGTTTAACATTCATCGTTCCAACACGTGCTACGAGTTTTTCTTGTTGTTTATTTTCGAAAACATTTTCAAAAACCTCGTTCGTTGACACCCTCGTTTCCTCATTTTCGATGCTCTTTTCAACCTCTTCAACAATTGGGTTATTATTTCTTTCCATAATTAGTTGAAAGAGCATATCAATTCGTTCATTGAAACGATTAGAACTTTCGTCGATGCGACTACAACACTCGTCAATGCGGCTAGAACCGAGATCATCATCGAAAATATGTTGTGGAGATGATTGGTCAAAATTGGAATCGTAACATGGATCGGGTTCATGGGAATTTTGAGGATCGAGATTGTATGGTGGGGCCTCAAAATTATCAAAAACGGAATTATCGTATGAATTGGGTTCATCATAATCCATTGGTTGGCAAGAAAAAGTATCGTGAGGCCCCCCACAATTGTCGCAACACGGATTTTGAGAAAAATCTGGTTCGTTTTATTAGTAACCATCCCCATTGTTATAATCGTAACCCATGTCGTGTGGTTCGTCAAAACCGGAAATGTGGTTGTCGAAAGACGTATTTTGGTTTATCGGTTGACAATCGTACCCATAGTGAGGTTCGTTTCCACAATTCTCGCACGACGGTGGGTATTGCGAAGATTGCTCAACGAAATTCGGATTCGGCTCGTGATTGTGACGATTTGGGTATTGAATTGGACACTCATAGTGCCAATGGGAAGGGCTTCCACAATATAGGCAATGGAGGTGACGTTCTTCATTAGAAGTATACAAACAATTGGTCGGGTTACATGAGGGACAAGATCTAAAATCTACATAGTCGATATAATCTCCGCACCTTTCGCATATACACCATGGACATGTCACGGAACCAAACTTTCGTCTCCCACAACCTAGACAATGAATATCCATGAAGAATTGAAATTTAGAGGGGCTGAGAAAAAGAATTATGAAAATAGAGGGAAAAATCGAAGAATCTTTTTGTGTTTTTGGTTTTTTATTTTTTTTGGAATTTTGGTGTATTACGTAGAAATTAATCTACAAAAGTTATCCACTAATCAAAGGTCTCGATTAATGAATCCAAGAAGAATGAAGGTAATTACGTGAAGTAAAAACCCTCGTCGACTTTGAAACGTTGGCGGAACGCCAAAACGTATCGAGGTTCAATAATTAAAACTCACAAAAATAGATTAATAATACTTGATGTGGCAAACCCCTAATTAATCGTCACTTTCAAAATACGCACAAGCGAGCGGAGAAAACGAGGCGGCGCGAAGCACTTAAGAGCCTTTTTTCCTTAGGTCGTGAAATACAACCGCCTTATACCCACCTTATATTTTGTATTTATCAAGATTTAAACCAATTAAGAGTATTTATCTATTTTGCCTTTGATTTCGTTTGAATTCGATACAACAATAGTGACCGGAACGCTCAACTATTGAGGTGCGATTTCTCGCGTATTTGGATAATTATTGTGTGTTAATTGTTCTACGTAAATACAATATATTATGCACAATAAAAAACAAAAATCGATTTTGTGTTAATAGAGTTCTATTTAACACTATTTATTTGTATGGCTAATAGTATAGAAAAATAAAAAGAAGTATTTACGATAAAAGCGTAAACACTCAAATAAACACGATAAATAAATATGGCTAAACACACCTCCCCGGCAGCGGCGCCATTTTTGATTGCGGTATTTTTGTACACTTTATTTTAGGAAAAACAAAGCGACAAAAGCGGGTAAGTATTAAGTATCACGTTTTGTGAAAAACGCGAATACTCGTCGTCGAGTTCGTTCTCGGTGGTGGTATGGTGTTTAGCCAAAATATATAGACGTATTTAATCGAGTGATTTCGTTTTTGGAAAGACGAAAAGAAAAGAAAACGGAATCGGACTACGCTCAAAACGGACGAAAACGCGCGAACGTACGAACGTAAAAACGCGACCCAACGAAAAATTTCACCTATAAAATAATTAAAAATTACTAAAAGTCCTAAAAATCCTAACTAAGAAAAGTACGCAAATTAAAATTTTTGAAAACGATTTAATTATTTTATATTAATATATAAAGTTAATTAAAAATCCTAAAAAATAAATTAACTAAAAAAAGGACAAAATTCAAACTTTATTATTTGCAAACCTAGTTTATACTATTTAAAAACAAAAATATTTTTTTGAAAATTTTTCTAAACTTTTTTCTATTTTTTATGACTTTTTTTTAAATTTTAAAATGAGAATAATCTTAGAAAATAAATAATAAAAATAAAATTATGAAGTTTAAACTATATAAAAGCAAATTTATTTTTCCTACGTCCTAAATGACAAAAGAAAATTTTAGAAAAAAAGAATTACTTTTTTTTTTGACTTTTATATCTTTTATTATGAATTAAATACTTTTTAAGCTACTTAAATGATTAAAAATATTAAAAGATTTTATAAAAATCTAGAAAAATTACTGAAAATTCTAAATACGAATTAAAAGCTAGGAAAAATAAAATCCTAGAAAATAAGCTCCGAATAAGCTACGAAATAATCTATAATATGTAATAAAGCTAATGTGATAAAAGAGAAAAAAAGAGATTAAATAAATCTATTCGTAAGCACTTAACAAAAAAGACTATTAGAGGAGATGGTTGGGGTGTTATGCTGTTGAACAGCAGGTCACATGTTCAAGTCCCACTTTTGTTATTATTTTTTTTATTGTCAGCTTATAAGCAAAAAAAAAGCACTGAATAACAAGAAAATAAAATGATGTGTAAACAAAATATTCTTGTAGAGCAGATGGTCAAATGAACGGTGTTGCGTCTGGTATGGCAGATTGGAGGTCAAGGGTTCAATACCTTGCTGCTGCCAGTTACTGTGATTATAGCTATGATTTTTCCTCACAGTCTGCTGCCACTTTTTTGCTCAGTTTTGATTAATGCTTTTCAGCTTTTGGAGATAAGCACAACCACACATAAGTAGTAGACTTATGGTGAGTAACAATCAATATTAAGGGAAAAAATGAACGCACATAAACTGAATTCAAGGCAGACTAGCAAGCAATCCAACAATGCACAAGTATGAACAGTAGCTAACTTAGCGAAAGTGAACTTTTATGTGCAGTTTTGGCTTAACACGGCTTATAGAATAAGCACTTCTAATTCTCAGAACCTTAAAACATAAATAAAGCACCTTATGAACTACTGTAATGTACAATTACAAGGCCTAATTCCATAAATACAAGCTATGATTCTTGCTGATTTATATGACCACAGTTACGCCTTTTTTTGAGCGAAAAAGAGAACGAAAAGAGCACTTATTTTGAGCAAATGTTTCCAATCTTAACGCAACTTATCAGAACTTACAAATGACTAAAAAGTTAACCTAAAACAACTTGAATCTAGCATAAATAACAACTATAGCTCAATAAATCATGAAAACTTACAAATCACCTTAGAGACTTGTTTATACCTGTAGGTGCTTAACCTTTTTACTTTTCTTTGTTTATGGTTGGTGCACAATCACTTAATACAACTCAGTCACAAAAACAACAACACACCACGAATCATGCCACAATTTGGATGATCACACTTAACAACAACAAACACCTTCTCAAACTATTCAAACTTACATACTTCTATCCCTCATTACACGAAATCTAAACCTATGAAATTAGACAGATTTTGACCCAAACTTAGCAAAATGAAAACTTAGACCTAAAAGTACCAAACGTATGAATAAAATCAAACACCCTAAGTCACTCAATGGTGCAGAGTATAGCAGGGGTAAAGAGGTGGTAATCCTACCCTCAATCCTAGCATTCCCAAACACTACTTTAGGCTTAAATATGCAAATTTTTATCAAAGAGAATAATCTTAAAACTCCACAAACCACAAATATCCTAACTGATATTACCAAATAACAAATTCAAAACACAAATTCCAAATCTCATGCACAAATACTTTGGACAGAAAAATTGAACATGGTAGAAAAGTCGCACCTCAAGGGCACACATCCGCACCCTTGGTAAATCAAGCTTATGAGCTAGCTATAACAAGCTCAAGCTTCCAAAGCACCTGTATAACCACAAATCAACAAACAAGAATCAAGGTTCTTCAACCTTGATTCGGTTAGCACCAATAAATAATACAAATTCTGATTTTTCCAACTTTTCTTGAAACAAATGATTTCTTTCTAACTTTTTCACAAACTTTCTTCAAAAACTTAAACCAATTAAACCTTTTGAGAACTTTTAAACATAAACCTCGTAACACAAACAGAAATTTTGTTAGATAAATGGAACACAGAATCTAGACAACCTTAACACCAACTTTTATAAATCATAAAAGGAATTATATTTCAATATTTCATAAAAATACCAACTTTATATTTAATAAAAAGGAATTACAAGAAAATTGCTAGAAACTGGAACAAGAGAAAAGGAAAAGAATCTAGTGCCTTATATAATGGCTACATGTTTCTAGAAGAAAAACAAAACCTAAGAACCCTAATGCTTGTAAATCCGAAAATACCCCTTGAGTCTTGGACTTGTTCTGGTCAAAATCAGAAACATGTGATTGACAGCAAGGTTGAAGCAATCTTGGCCGTTTAATCAAACTTTGGGACCAAGTTTGATGCCTTAGTCGTTGATTCCCTGTTGCCTTTTTGTCTTCATCCCTTTATACACGTTTTTGGGTCAGGGGAGGGGACCATAGGCCATGTGGGTTAAAGTGATGGAGTTTGGGGATGTGGGATATGCTAATGACACCCTTAATCTCATATCTGGAAAAGTGATTAAACACAAACCTTGGATTAAGAAAAATCATGAACTAGGGTTCATAGCAAGAAAAAAGGGGTGTTTGATTGTTTAATGGGTTACAGTAGATGATACCCGCTTTTTTATGACTAGATTAATATGTTTAAATGTATTAAATAAACATATAATCGTGGGCTAGTGGTTTGGGTAATTGGGCTGTTATGGGTAAAAGGGTGGGTAAAAGTGAAATGGGTTTAATAGTTGACAACTTTGGCCCTTTGACTGTTTGACCCCAGTCATAATAAAACTATGTTGTTATGGCAATGATGACCCCTGGCAATTTAACAAACAGCCCTTGTAAACTTCTGTATCGTTAGTCCTTGTGACTTCACAAGTTAAGTCCTTTTAGTTAACATTAGTAGAAATAAGGACTATTGATGTGATTTCTTCAAATTAGAGGGCTGTTCTTGATAAGTTATCATACTTTAGGGACTCCTTTGCAAATTTGAACATCTTTAGGGGTATAAAGTGACAATCTTAAATTGTTGAGGGACCTAACTTGTATATTCTTCAAACTTCAAGGGCCTTTTTGCAAAATTCATTAATCGGGTCCGGTTCATTGTGCGGCTTCGTTTCCCGTGTTTGTTTTTGCTTGATTCTTGTGATCTTTTGTCATTTTCTCAATATCCGTATCTAAAATACACAAGCAACAAACACAAGCATATATTTGGGTATTTTCATGATATTTTATGCATTTAAAGCCCTTTTTGGACGATGAGACTATGTATAAAAGCAGTCTCATAAGTCGGCACCGACAACGCCGACTGAAGTTCGACAATTTCTTGGTTTAGCTGGTTATTATCGGAGATTCATCGAAGGGTTTTCGTTGATTGCAAAGCCGTTGACCAAGCTTACTGAGAAGAATCGGGTGTTTGAATGGGGAAATGATGAAGAAATTTCGTTTAAAACACTTAAGGACAAACTGTGTTCTGCTCTGATTTTGTCATTGCCGGAAGGAATCGAAGACTTCATGGTTATATTGTGACGCGTCTCATAAGGGTTATGGAGCTGTTTTGATGTAACGTGAGAAGGTGATCGCTTACGCGTCAAGGAAATTGAGGAAGCATGAGGAAAACTACACTACGCACGATTTGGAACTGGTAGCTGTAGTTTTTGCGCTGAAATTGTGGAGACACTACTTGTATGGGACTAAGTGTGTTGTATTCACTGACCACAAGAGTTTGCAGCACATATTAGACCAGAAGGAGTTGAATATGAGACAAAGATGATGGGTGGAGCTACTGAGTGACTATGACTGCGAGATTCGTTACCATCCTGGCAAGGCGAACGTTGTAGCAGATGCACTTAGTAGGAAGGATAGAGAGAAACCTTTGATAGTCAGAGCATTAGTGATGACTGAGGGTGTGGGTTTGACCGCAACGATATTGAAAGCACAAGAGAAGGGATTGATGAAAGAAAATATTGTCGCCGAGAATCTGGGAAGACTGAAGAAACCTCTTTTCGTGCTGAAGTCAGATGGGCTAAGATATTTTGAAAATCGGATTTGGTTACCGCTATGTCCACCTGAGGAAGGAACGCCTGTTGTGCGAGATTTGGTCATGAATGAGTCTCATAAGTCGAAGTACTCGATACATCCTGGAGCGGATAAGATGTATCACGATATGAAGAAAGTCTACTGGTGGCCGAATATGAAGTCATAAATTGCTCGTTACGTCAGTAAGTGTTTGACTTGCGCGAAAGTTAAAGCTGAACATAAGAGACCGTCTGGGTTGTTGGTACAACCTGAGATTCCAGAATGGAAATGGGAAAAGATCGCTATGGACTTCGTGACGGGTTTACCTAGGACTCCTAGTAGTTGTGATATGATTTAGGTGATCGTGGATAGATTGACGAAATCTACTCACTTTTTACCTATAAAGTAGACGGATAGAATGGAGAAACTTGCCAGTGTGTACGTGAAGGAAATTGTTTGTCGACATGTAGTAGCTCTATCGATCATCTTGGATCGCGACAGCATATTTACTTCGGAAATTTGGAAATCTCTTTAACGTGCGATAGGCACCGAATTGAGTTTGAGCACGGCCTATCATCCTGAAGCTGATGGCCAAAGCGAACGAACAATTCAGACGTTGGAGGACTGATTGTGGTAAATTACACCTTTTAGGAAAAAGGCGTAAAAGTGGTAATTATCGAGTGATGATTTTAGGAAAATCAACACTAATGACCCTTAATGGTTTGTAAGTTCGTTTCCCAAGGAGGTATATGTGTGTGAAAAACTTGCCAAATGTTTGTGATTAATGATTGGTTTAGAAGGGGATTAGAAGAGAAAATGACGAAGTCGTAAAAATAAAAATTAACTAAAAATCACTATTAGAAAGTTAAGACGTAGAACCTAAAAAATCACCAAAATTAAAATAAATTCTAAAAATTACCAAAAATTCACCAAAAATCAAAAATAATAAACTAAGAGTTTGCCAATGATCAAAACTTTTTCAAACCTTTTAAATAATTAAATATTCAATTTTTAAATGCTAATTAAAGCCCTAAAAATCAAATAAATTATCAAAAAGCCCAAATAAAGATTTTTCAATTGATAAACCTCTAAAATGACCTAAAATGATTAAAAACTATTTTTAGAAATTTTAAAACTAATAAAAACTTATTTAAAATGATTTAAAAACTATTAAAACTTAAAATAATTATAAAAATTAATCTAAAAGTGATAAAATTATTCTAAAAGTTGCTAAATTCCTATTTTAATGTATTTAACCTAAGAAAAATGTAAAAAGTTGGAAAAAGTGAAATTTTAAAAATAATAATAAAATAATAATAAAATAATAATAAAAATCCAAAAATTATAAAAAATTCTAAAAACTTGCAAACTAGTTTATTTTACCCTAAATAATCAGAAAATGAAAGTGAAACTACCAAAATACCCCTAATGGGCCCTCAAATGGGCCAAATCCAAATTCAGTCAACACAAATGGGCTTTTGAGCCCAAAAAGTCAAACTTGGCCCAATTGACTTGGAAAAGCCCTATCTGACTTAAAATTTAATTCTAAGAACAAAACTCTACAGGCCCAAAAGCTGAAAATGTGCTTATCACAGCTTATTGAACACAAAGCTTATTCTTATTGGGCTTTTCAGCCCATTAAGCCATAAGCTAATGCCATAAGCTCTAATTTGACACACAACCCTCTTTTTGGATGCTTAAGAGATCTGTCAAAAGAAATTTCCAATAAGCTCACTCAATAAGCCAGAAAATAGAAAAGCAAAAATCCACAAAACGACAAAATAGTCGTGTTTGAGATTTAGGACACCTCAGAAGCTCTAGTTTGTTGCAAAAGCTCACAAATAGCTTAACTAAGAATAATCAATCAAGAAAATCACAAAAAGCCAAGTAGAATAAGCTGTAAGAACAGATAAGCTGGCTGAAAAAGCCAAATAAGCTAGTTTCCTAGCAAAAGCTTAACCAAAAGACTTGTAAACTTCCAGACTTGATATTAAGCTGAGAAAAATGAGTTCTATTACAAAAACTAAGTTGTTGCATGTACCAATAAGCAAAACAGATTCAAATAGGCTGAAAACCAAGTTTGACCAAAAGTCAAACGCTGATAAGTTGAAATCAAACGCTGACAGGAACAAAGAAGGGGTTGACAGACTTAATGAAGTGTAAGAACTTGTTTTTCACCCTGCTGGTCAAGGATTGAGTGCAAACCTTGTGAATCAAAGCTTACCAATTGGGTAAACTTGATGTATTTTGGCACAAATAAGCCAATAAGCCAGTGAGCTTATAAGCTATGAACAAAGCAATCCAAATACCCAAATATCCTCACAAGCAGCAAACAAATAAGATCCAAGCAGCAATACAACAATCCTAATGCTAGAAATAACAATGCAACACCAAATGAGGTGGTCACTTTGCTGATGCAAATGACCACTTCAGCAGACTTTGATAAGCTATAAAAACCACAATAAGCCACCAAATTCAACAAGCAGATAACCAATAGATAGCTTATCACCCAAACTATTCCCAAACCAAATTCCAGACCTTAGATCCAACTAACAAAGAAGTTATTGGATCTGATGTGTTTGACCAAATTCAAACCAATTTTATCAGATTTTTGCAAAACTTAGAATCCCTTTTTCAAACTTTCAGAAAGTGAACCAATGGCAAAAACTTGTATATTATGACTTGTTTAGACCACCCAAACTCAAAGAACCAAGGCACAAGGCCGCAAGGCCTTGTTAGCCAGTAATCCCAAACAACCCTTAATCAAGCAGTTAACAAAGGAACTTCTGATTTCTACACACAACCTATTGATTTTAATGATCACAAAGCTAAACTAGGTGACAACTAACAGAAACCAACCAATAAACACAAAGCACAAACACAAAAACACCAAATCATATACCAAAGTACAAAATAAGCAGAAACATGAACTTTTTAGGGGAATCTTAACAAGGGTTTATACCTGCCTTCCACAACATCCTAGGAAGGCCAGCTATGCTCCTTGGACCTTGTTCAACAACTAGAACAAGACCAAGGTACTTCAATGAAGGAGATGATGAATGCCTTGGTTGATGTTTCAAAGCAGAAACTCAAGGACTTGATGTCTTCAACACAAGCAGCAAACAACTCAACCAAGGGCTCTAATCCCTTCACAAGCTTGGTGTCAACAAGCTTGTAAGAGCTTATAGCTAATGGTCAAGGGTTAGTACACAAAATAACCAAAACAGAACCTAGGATTTCAAGGTTTTCAAACCTTAAAAACCTTATGAAACAAGACGTGCCTTAACCACAAGATTAAGGTAGGCCTTCACAATCAAATGGAACTCAGAATTAGGCTACTCAAACACCAAACTTTTAACTAAATCAAAAAGAGATTTCAAATTTTCAGAAATTCAAATTTTATTTAACTTAAAAAGGAATTACAAAGATTAATAGCCTAAAACTGGAACAAAAGCTCTCTCACATGTTGAGGAGTCTTTATATAGGCAAATGCCAAGGCTACACTGTTCACAAACCCTAGAACTGGATTTCCCTAAATGCCCTTGAGTCTTCTAGATGAATCCTTGGTGTGAGCTGTCCAAAATGCATCCAAACCATTTAAAATAGCTTTGTGATGAAGCAAATGATGTGGGCTGTTGATCTTGACACGTGGCAAGCCTTGGTGAGGAAGTTGTCACATGATGGTGAAACGGTTTTGGTGGTGGGGTCTCTTGGTGAGTGGGAGTGAGAGTTTTAAGGTTAGGTTAGGTTTTTAGGCGTGTGAATCAAGTGTGGGTAAGGGTAATTTCATTTTACCCTTTGATTTAAGTTGTGTAAAATCTGGGCTGTAAAGGTGAATAGTACTCTTGTTTGATCCGTTTTTGTAGGAGTGTATAAGTGTTTGGCGCAAAATGTGTTTGAATGTTTCATTTGCACAAGTTCAACCCTTGTTCTTCCTTTCTCTTGTCTTTTGTGTTTTAAAACCCATCAGCGCCCATTTAAGCTTGTAACAACTTTCACCATTTGGCAGTTTTGGCACATAACTTTTCAAAAGGGTTTTCAAGGGTTCTTTTTGCCATTTTGAGATATTTCAAAGACTGATTTTGAACATTCTTAATCTTCAAAGGTCTTCATTGCATCTTTGACTTTATGAGGGACCATTATTGGCAATTTTGATTTGTTGAGGGACTATTCTTGCCATTTCTTCAAAGTTGAAGGACCTTTTGTGTAATTTTGACAAACTTAAGGAACCAAACTTGTAATTATGAATATACAAGGGTTTTAAGTGTCATTTCTTCAATAAATGAGGATCAATCTTGTTTGTCTTCAAGTCTTCAAGGTATTTGTTGAGAATTCCATGATTAGGGCCCGGTTCTTTGTACGGCTCCGTTTCTCGTGTCCGTTTTTCCTTGTAACTTGTGATCTTTTGTCTTTTTCACGATATCCATACCTAAAATACACAAGTAAATAAACACAAGCATATATATATGGTATTTTATGACATTTTTATGCATTTAAAGCCCGAAAAGAACGATGAGATCATGTATAAATGCCATCTCATCACTCCCCCATACTAAACCATTGTCGTGCCCTCACGCAATGCTAGAATAAAGTATCTAAGCATCACCAAAGTTCAAATTTTATTATCTTTTATTAAAGAGTAAAAAGTCTTGTAACATACTACGATGATGTGTAAAGACATAATGTATGATTTTCATCACAAAAAGTGACTTTTAGGGTCAAAGAATTGAAACAAGTTAATGTCCCTTAGAGTAAACTTCGTCATCCTTGATTGTCATACATTCCATGCTAAGTGCAAAAACAAGATCATTGTTGGTACAAGTCACAATGCTAACACTACTCATACGTCCAAATTGTGTAATACTTTTTCTCCCCGCAATCCTAGTTATTATAAAAGGAAATGGGTTACTAGCATTTTTTATCTATTTGTCATGGATCACAAGTGATTCATATTGACTTATTTAAGTAGTTCTTAGTCCGAAAGCAAAGTAGCACGATTTGATCAATAGTTAGCCGAAGGACAAAATCTTTTAAAACGGCTTCTCGTGTATCTCCTTAAGTTCATATCTTGGCATAACTCGTTTCACGATTTGAGACCTTTCTCGGACCGATATTTGGCATGTACTTCATACTTCAAATCTTGGGAAGACGTTCTTGAAATAATGGTCTTCTCTTCATATATTTGGAATTTCTTCACTGGACGTTTTTGAGAGATTCTTCATATAGGACCACGACTTCATCATTTTTCTTCAATCTTTACTTTGGATTTTGATATACAACGATCCGCCTCCTTTTCGGACTTGGATATATTTATCCTCATACCTTGTTAGGGTCTTTTTGGATAGAATTTCTCCATTCTTTAGGGGAGTACTTGCTTCTCGTCGTGTGTCTCGATCCTTCATATTGATTTAGGAATAATGATACTTCACATCATCTTTGGATCTTTAGCAAAAATAGAGCTCCTCATGCCTTGTTAGGGCCTTTTTAGATGATCACCAATCTTCGCGTCCCGCTTCAATAAGTTATGCCTTGGCTATGAACTCTATTCAACCCCGAGCAACTTTTAAACGATCTTGCGCTAGAGGCTAAGTAACCTTTCAAATCGTACGACCTTACTTATTGCAATTATGATTTATTCCTAATGCATTGATCTTATGGGAAGAAAAAGCCACAATTAAAAACATATGAGTTTTTGAAAGAACATTTTCATGTTCTACGTTTAACATGATCACTTGGATAACTCTATCATTTCTCGTTCTTCACTATATAAAGACCTCTAATTAAAAAGACTCGTGAATACTTAGCCATGCAAGTCAAAATTAAGCCAAATTTGGATTAGCTTTCATTAAGACTATATCAAATCAAAGTTTTGGGTTTTCAAGCCACCTACAGGATCTTGCACTTTCTTGGACTTTTTCAAGTTTAGAGAATGCGTTTTAAAGTTCCCTTGATAAGTGACTTTCTAGAATCAATTATAGGAACTTGCGAAAAGTTCTTGTTCTTAACCCGTATGAATTAAGACTTTCGCGTTTTAAAGCTCCCTATATAAAAGTCTAGCAAAACTTGAATTGAGCGGGTTAAGGAATGTAAATGGCTCCAAATGCCCATCAAGTCAAAAATTAACTCTTATTCTACCATCGAAAATATACATTCGTGTCTTAAAAACACTTATGAAAACTAAGAAAATTTTTAAAATTTTGCCATTTTTAGCCTTATTAGCAAAACAAAACATTGAAAATTGGAAAGCGTGAGGGCGTAGCAAAGCAAGTACCTATTCACCCCCCCATACTAAAAGTAAACATTGTCCTCAATGTTTCGAGTCTAAAGGTGGAGCACCCCCATACTAGAGACGAAGAGTCGAATGCTTAGGATCTAGCATGGAAAGGGTGATCAACAATATATCTAAAGCCGTTTATTAGGTATGCTAAAAGATAATTGTTAGAACAATAAAGGATATGTCATGGAATCGTGAAAAAAACTTCTTCAACCGAACGATGGAGGCTCACGTAAACGAACACGAGAGTCTTCAATCGTAGACGATGATGATGATCTAGATAACACAATCACAAACAACCACGAGACAACGAGTTGAAAGGGTACAAGTCCCCTTATTAGTGAATAGTGAGCATAAAAGATAAGCATGGGATCTCCCCCACGAGGCACCTCGTTTTTGATTACCGAGTCATGAGCTCGACTTGATCCCCTTAAAATGTGAACATTTAGGGAAAAACATGGTATGGTCATTTTTTGATGGGGCTTACATGATAAACAAGGCCCAAAAAGCAACCGGTATTAAGGACTAAGTCCTTAGATGATGCAAAATACCGGGGTCGAAAATGGCGTTCTCGTTTTCATTGGAAAAATAATTAAACGCTACTTCAACATGTGCCATAAACTCAAAGAGTTTGAAGAAAAGAGATGAGAAGTAGAAGGGTGGGACAATTGGTAAGACAAACTTTCGAGCTACTCGAGGTAGACTCGCACCAAGCAAATAGAAAGATTTTCCATTTATTGCATCGGTGGAAGACCGAGATTTCCCTTTACATGAAATTCCGGGATCGAATATCTCGTCCTCGGTGGACAAGGATGAGGGAACATAAGGGGCTTCCCCCATACTAGAACCACACAAAGCATCGTCGAAAGGAGTAGACGAGCTTGTAGCACTCAAAACACGTGGTGATGACGGAGTTAGATTTGTAGAAAAATCCATTAAATCAAATTTAAAATCTTTTCCATTTTTATCTTTTAAACTCTCCTTATGTAAACCCTTTTTGATTATGTCGAAAATATTCGGTGTTTCTAAGACGATGTTAGTTACACTAAAATTCTCACATTTTGAAACCGTTTTGGCTTTGGTGGTGGCAAGTTCTCAAAACGTTTATCGACGAAGAAAACCTCCCCATCGGGGTCAACATATTCATCATCTGAAAGATCTTCCGTAGAAACCGGCAACTTATCAACACTTTTCAAGAATGAATGTTCGAGGTGAGGCGAAGGATTTTTCGATTCAAGTATTGACGGTTTCTTCTTTGTAGGTTTTACACTCATAACCTCCACCGGCGGAGGAAATGGTAAATTGTTTTTGGCGACATTCCCTAAGACTCTTGGTGAAAATTCTTTGCAAACGACATTGGTTGAGTCACCATGGTTTAAAGTAGCAATAGAATAGACATGAGAAAGATTGGAATTTTGTGTTGCATTGATGACAAGTTCTTCTTCATTAAAACGAAGGGTGATTTTTCGAGCATGAACATCGATAAGTGCTCTTGATGTATCCAAAAATGAACGACCCAAAATGAGAGGAACTTTTCGATCGATGGGAATGTCTACAACGATAAAGTCAACGGGATAGTAAAACTTTCCGACTTTAACGAAAACGTCCTCGGATACTCCACATGCCAAAATCGTAGAATGATCGGCCATCTCGATAGACATGTTCGAAGGAGTAAGAGCCGGAAGCGAAAACGATTTGAAAATCTCGAGAGGCATTAAATTAATACTAGCACCAAGATCGGCCAAGGCGTAGCATTCCTCCATATCTTGTATTGCACACGGAATCAAGAATTTACCGGGATCACCGACTTTTTGTGGTATGCGGCTAAGAAAAACCGATGAACAACTAGACGATTGTTGTAACTTTTCTTTGTTGTTTAGCATACTTTTGAAGTTTGCGGCGAATCGAGGCATCATGATAAGAGCGTCGACAAAACTTATATTGAAATGCATATCACGAAACATTTTCATAAATAGCTCAAATTGATAATTGTTCCGTTCTTGTGCTTTCTCTTTGTTTCGTCTCGAAGGGTAAGGTAAAGGTGGTGTGGGTTGGTCATTAGGCAACGGCCTTGGAAACTCGGGTTCCACAATTGGTATTGGTTCAACCGTAGGTGTGGTATGAGCGGTACTTTGTGGGATTGTAATGTGCTCCTTTTCGACCATCACCTCGGGTTCTTTCTCAATTTCCTTCTCCTTAGAAGTACTTGTACGAGAGATTGGTTCCTTAAAAGTTTTACCACTTCGTGTAGTAATAACCTTTATTTCTCCCCTCGGGTTGTTAATGGTATCACTAGGAAGACCACCCGAAGAAGAGGGCTTACACATGATTGCTTCAAACATTTTAGCCATTCGGTCCTCAAATTTTGATTGCCTAGCATCCGCTTTTAATAACTCTTGCTTAATCTCATGTTGTCCTAATTCCATCTTTTGTTGATTTTGTTGAAGACGTTGGACATTTCCTTCCATTTTGTTTGCATGAGTTTTAAGTTCATTAGCAAGTTCATTTTTAAGCTCGTTTTTCAACTCGGATCTTAAGCTAATCATCTCACGTTGCATGTTATCAAATTTAGCATCATTTGCTTTTGCATAATCCAAAAATTCTCCTTGCAAATTCTTAGTGTGAGCATTTTGAAAACCTTGTGTAGTGTTTTGAAAATCACGGTTTTGGTTTTGATTAGAGATTTGTCCATTCCCACTTTGATAATTCCCTTTGTTATAATTGCGTGTGTTGCCTTGGTAATTACCTTGGTTGTTGTTTCGATAATTGTTAGCATTTTGGTTTGGTGGAGCTTGATTTTGGCGGGAACCTTGGCCGTTTTGGTTGTAAGTTCCCGTTGCTACATAAGCACTCGAAGTGTTACCATCCGCGGTAATGCACTCGGAAAGATCATGAGCTCCCCCACAAGATAAACAACTCTTAGCAACCGCTTTAACCGAAGCGGAATTGGAAGCTTCTTGAGCCTTCCAATGGGACATTAGATTAGCAAATCTATCAAAAAACCGATTTTCCTCATTAGCTTCATCATGTAAGGCGTTAATGCTACGAGACGATTGTGACGAAGATGACGAACCCATATTGGCAACACTCGGTGTGTTACGAGGGTTATAAACCTTAGATCTATTTTCAATGATTTGTAAAGCCTCATTTGTCGTCTTGCACAAAAAATTACCACCTGCGGCGGCGTTCAAATAATCTCGTTCATGATCATTAAGCCCATTATAAAAAGTATCCACTTGATGCAATTCCGTAAAATCATGGTGTGGACATTCATGTAACATTTCTTTAAATCGTTCCCATGCCATTGAAAAACTTTCATTATTTCTTTGCACAAATCGTGAAATCTCATTTTTAAGTGTGTTGTTTTAGATGGTGTAAAAAACTTGTTCACAAACTTAGAAACGAGATCGGCCCATGTCAAAATCGAATTTGGCGGTTCTTTCTCGAGCCAAATTTTTGCGGGTCCATCCAACGAGTATGGAAACAACATCATCTTAATGGCGTCATGTGGAACATCCTTAAATTTGCTAGTGGCGGTGAGACGGTTGAAATTCCTAATGTGGTAATGCGGGTTGTCTTTCTCGTGACCTCTAAACTTATTTGCTTGCAACATCGACATTAAACCCGTCTTAATCTCGAAATTCTCCGCAAGGATGGCGGGAATCACAATAGCCTCTCCAAAACCCTCGGTGGGTGCTTGTAGCAACTCCATCATAGTACGATTAGCCATGACGACTTCTTGTTCTACAATAGGTTCAACAATTGGAGGTTCTTCAACAATCAACGTCTCTTGATTGGCTTGCTTTTGAAGACGTTTACGAGCTCGTTTTGCTTGATTACGAGTGATCATAAACTTCACGAAGAATGGGAGATGAGCAAAGAAGATTCTTTTTGGGTGTTTTGTGAATTTTCAATTTTTTTGTGTTTTTGATGATATTTAATTTTTTTGGATTTTGGTGTATCTTCGTAGACAACAATCTACAAAATCTCTCCTCGAATCAAACTCTTGATTAAAGAAGCCTCAAAGGAATGAAAACGATCACGTGGAGTGAACGCCTTCGAATGACTTTAGAACTTTGGTGAAAACCAAATTGTTCAAGAGGGTTTAATCACAAAGAAACCAAACAAATATAGTATACGTAATAATACTTTGGGCGGCAAAACCCTCGATTAGCCTTCAATCTCAAAATACTCACAAGCAAGCGGGGAAACGAGGCGGCGCGAAGCACTTAAGAGCCTTTTTCCTTAGGGTATATTTTATAATACCCGCCTTATACCCACTTTATAGTTTGTATCTTTCAATATCGAGCTTCACGAAAGTATTTATCTATTTTTGCCTTTTTCTTTTTGTTTGAGATTCGAATACAATAATTAGGAGATCAAATCCCAATTAAGGTTGTGTTTTCACACTTTTGGAGATATTGTTTATTGATTGTGATACTTAATACAATACAGTAATAATATTTGTACAAGAAAAACCAAGAAAACCGATAATACGTATTAGTAGAGTTCTACTAATACAAATACTATTTGGTTAATATTAAAAACAACAATGCAAATTAATCACGACACACCTCCCCGGCAGCGGCGCCAAAGTGATTGTGGTAAATTACACCTTTTAGGAAAAAGGCGTAAAAGTGGTAATTATCGAGTGATGATTTTAGGAAAATCAACACTAATGACCCTTAATGGTTTGTAAGTTCGTTTCCCAAGGAGGTATATGTGTGTGAAAAACTTGCCAAATGTTTGTGATTAATGATTGGTTTAGAAGGGGATTAGAAGAGAAAATGACGAAGTCGTAAAAATAAAAATTAACTAAAAATCACTATTAGAAAGTTAAGACGTAGAACCTAAAAAATCACCAAAATTAAAATAAATTCTAAAAATTACCAAAAATTCACCAAAAATCAAAAATAATAAACTAAGAGTTTACCAATGATCAAAACTTTTTCAAACCTTTTAAATAATTAAATATTCAATTTTTAAATGCTAATTAAAGCCCTAAAAATCAAATAAATTATCAAAAAGCCCAAATAAAGATTTTTCAATTGATAAACCTCTAAAATGACCTAAAATGATTAAAAACTATTTTTAGAAATTTTAAAACTAATAAAAACTTATTTAAAATGATTTAAAAACTATTAAAACTTAAAATAATTATAAAAATTAATCTAAAAGTGACAAAATTATTCTAAAAGTTGCTAAATTCCTATTTTAATGTATTTAACCTAAGAAAAATGTAAAAAGTTTGAAAAAGTGAAATTTTAAAAATAATAATAAAATAATAATAAAATACTAATAAAAATCCAAAAATTATAAAAAATTCTAAAAACTTGCAAACTAGTTTATTTTACCCTAAATAATCAGAAAATGAAAGTGAAATTACCAAAATACCCCTAATGGGCCCTCAAATGGGCCAAATCCAAATTCAGTCAACACAAATGGGCTTTTAAGCCCAAAAAGTCAAACTTGGCCCAATTGACTTGGAAAAGCCCTATCTGACTTAAAATTTAATTCTAAGAACAAAACTCTAAAGGCCCAAAAGCTGAAAATGTGCTTATCACGGCTTATTGAACACAAAGCTTATTCTTATTGGGCTTTTCAGCCAATTAAGCCATAAGCTAATGCCATAAGCTCTAATTTGACACACAACCCTCTTTTTGGATGCTTAAGAGATCTGTCAAAAGAAATTTCCAATAAGCTCACTCAATAAGCCAGAAAATAGAAAAGCAAAAATCCACAAAACGACAAAATAGTCGTGTTTGAGATTTAGGACACCTCAGAAGCTCTAGTTTGTTGCAAAAGCTCACAAATAGCTTAACTAAGAATAATCAATCAAGAAAATCACAAAAGGCCAAGTAGAATAAGCTGTAAGAACAGATAAGCTGGCTGAAAAAGCCAAATAAGCTAGTTTCCTAGCAAAAGCTTAACCAAAAGACTTGTAAACTTCCAGACTTGATATTAAGCTGAGAAAAATGAGTTCTATTACAAAAACTAAGTTGTTGCATGTACCAATAAGCAAGACAGATTCAAATAGGCTGAAAACCAAGTTTGACCAAAAGTAAAACGCTGATAAGTTGAAATCAAACGCTGACAGGAACAAAGAAGGCGTTGACAGACTTAATGAAGTGTAAGAACTTGTTTTTCACCCTGCTGGTCAAGGATTGAGTGCAAACCTTGTGAATCAAAGCTTACCAATTGGGTAAACTTGATGTATTTTGGCACAAATAAGCCAATAAGCCAGTGAGCTTATAAGCTATGAACAAAGCAATCCAAATACCCAAATATCCTCACAAGCAGCAAACAAATAAGATCCAAGCAGCAATACAACAATCCTAATGCTAGAAATAACAATGCAACACCAAATGAGGTGGTCACTTTGCTGATGCAAATGACCACTTCAGCAGACTTTGATAAGCTATAAAAACCACAATAAGCCACCAAATTCAACAAGCAGATAACCAATAGATAGCTTATCACCCAAACTATTCCCAAACCAAATTCCAGACCTTAGATCCAACTAACAAAGAAGTTATTGGATCTGATGTGTTTGACCAAATTCAAACCAATTTTATCAGATTTTTGCAAAACTTAGAATCCCTTTTTCAAACTTTCAGAAAGTGAACCAATGGCAAAAACTTGTATATTATGACTTGTTTAGACCACCCAAACTCAAAGAACCAAGGCACAAGGCCACAAGGCCTTGTTAGCCAGTAATCCCAAACAACCCTTAATCAAGCAGTTAACAAAGGAACTTCTGATTTCTACACACAACCTATTGATTTTAATGATCACAAAGCTAAACTAGGTGAAAACTAACAGAAACCAACCAATAAACACAAAGCACAAACACAAAAACACCAAATCATATACCAAAGTACAAAATAAGCAGAAACATGAACTTTTTAGGGGAATCTTAACAAGGGTTTATACCTGCCTTCCACAACATCCTAGGAAGGCCAGCTATGCTCCTTGGACCTTGTTCAACCACTAGAACAAGACCAAGGTACTTCAATGAAGGAGATGATGAATGCCTTGGTTGATGTTTCAAAGCAGAAACTCAAGGACTTGATGTCTTCAACACAAGCAGCAAACAACTCAACCAAGGGCTCTAATCCCTTCACAAGCTTGGTGTCAACAAGCTTGTAAGAGCTTATAGCTAATGGTCAAGGGTTAGTACACAAAATAACCAAAACAGAACCTAGGATTTCAAGGTTTTCAAACCTTAAAAACCTTATGAAACAAGACGTGCCTTAACCACAAGATTAAGGTAGGCCTTCACAATCAAATGGAACTCAGAATTAGGCTACTCAAACACTAAACTTTTAACTAAATCAAAAAGAGATTTCAAATTTTCAGAAATTCAAATTTTATTTAACTTAAAAAGGAATTACAAAGATTAATAGCCTAAAACTGGAACAAAAGCTCTCTCACATGTTGAGGAGTCTTTATATAGGCAAATGCCAAGGCTACACTGTTCACAAACCCTAGAACTGGATTTCCCTAAATGCCCTTGAGTCTTCTAGATGAATCCTTGGTGTGAGCTGTCCAAAATGCATCCAAACCGTTTAAAATAGCTTTGTGATGAAGCAAATGATGTGGGCTGTTGATCTTGACACGTGGCAAGCCTTGGTGAGGAAGTTGTCACATGATGGTGAAACGGTTTTGGTGGTGGGGTCTCTTGGTGAGTGGGAGTGAGGGTTTTAAGGTTGGGTTAGGTTTTTAGGCGTGTGAATCAAGTGTGGGTAAGGGTAATTTCATTTTACCCTTTGATTTAAGTTATGTAAAATCTAGGCTGTAAAGGTGAATAGTACTCTTGTTTGATCCGTTTTTGTAGGAGTGTATAAGTGTTTGGCGCAAAATGTGTTTGAATGTTTCATTTGCACAAGTTCAGCCCTTGTTCTTCCTTTCTCTTGTCTTTTGTGTTTTAAAACCCATCAGCGCCCATTTAAGCTTGTAACAACTTTCACCATTTGGCAGTTTTGGCACATAACTTTTCAAAAGGGTTTTCAAGGGTTCTTTTTGCCATTTTGAGATATTTCAAGGAATGATTTTGAACATTCTTGATCTTCAAAGGTCTTAATTGCATCTTTGACTTTATGAGGGACCATTATTGGCAATTTTGATTTGTTGAGGGACTATTCTTGCCATTTCTTCAAAGTTGAAGGACCTTTTGTGTAATTTTGACAAACTTAAGGAACCAAACTTGTAATTATGAATATACAAGGGTTTTAAGTGTCATTTCTTCAATAAATGAGGATCAATCTTGTTTGTCTTCAAGTCTTCAAGGTATTTGTTGAGAATTCCATGATTAGGGCCCGGTTCTTTGTACGGCTCCGTTTCTCGTGTCCGTTTTTCCTTGTAACTTGTGATCTTTTGTCTTTTCCACGATATCCATACCTAAATTACACAAGTAAACAAACACAAGCATATATATGGTATTTTATGACATTTTTATGCATTTAAAGCCCGAAAAGAACGATGAGATCATGTATAAATGCCATCTCATCAAGGACATGCTTCGAGCATGCGTGATTGATTTCGGAGGGAGCTGGGAACGCCATTTACCTTTAGTGGAGTTTTCGTATAATAACAGTTATCATGCGAGTATTAAGGCTGCTCCATTTGAAGCATTGTATGGAAGGAAATGTAGGTCTCCTGTGTGTTGGAGCGAAGTGGGAGAAAGTCAGTTGACTAGGCCCGAAATGGTTTTAGAGAATACAGAGAAGATTGTGCAAATTAAGAACCGTTTACTTGCTGCGAGAAGCCAACAGAAGAGTTACGTAGATAATAGGAGAAAACCGTTAGAATTTGAGGTCGGAGACATGGTCATGCTTCAGGTGTCACCATGGAAGGGTGTGATACATTTTGGAAAGAGAGGAAAGCTGAGTCCAAGGTATATTGAACCATTCAAGATTGTCAGACGAATTGGACCTGTAACTTATAAGTTAGAATTGCCGAATGAGCTTAGTGCTATTCACAACACGCTTCACGTATCGAATTTGAAGAAATGTTTGGCGGATAAGGAATTGGTGATTTGTTTGGACGAGATTCAACTTGACGCTAAAATGCAATTTGTGGAAGAACTAGTGGAGATTATGGACCGAGAGGTTAAGAGACTGAAGCACAGTTGAATTCCCATTGTAAAGGTACGATGGAATTCTAGACGTGGACCGGAATACACTTGGGAACGTGAGGACTTCTTCAAGGAGAGAAATCCTCATCTGTTCAGCGACACAAAATGTGAGTATAAGAAGAGGCGAGCGTCGGGACGTCGCTCTCTTTAAGGAGGGGTGGATGTGATACCCAGAACGCGAGGTCACTTACTTTACCCTAAATTACGAATATTTTTGAAATTTTTAAGAATTTTCGTTTATTATATATTTCACGATTTAAGTTAAAACCAACGTTTAAGGTCGTAATCTTAACGATTGACGATTTAAGAAAGACGACGATGACTACGATCCCGACGGATGCCCAATTTTTACGTTTTATTGTCGCTTTGTCGATATTAGAATTTTTCGATAATTTTATTTTTAGTTCGTGTTAAGTCGAGCCGGGTGCGTTTTATCATATCCCGGGTGCGTTTAAATTGCTTTAAAAGTATTTCCAAGTGTTCGGGGCGACCCCCGACTCCTGAAAATTTTCAAAACCAACTAGTAAGTCGGTTCCCGCCATCAAAAGTTGTCGTTTAAAAATAAGGCCAAAAGAAAGCCCATTTGACAAAACCAACCCCTCCAAATTTCACAAAATGGGGAAAAAGGAAAAACACACATAACAAACACTTCAAAAAAAAATTCTTCTCTATCCCCTCTCTCTTTGGTCGTCGGCCTCCAACCCACCACCTCATTTTTTTCCTTTTTGATTTTGAATAATCCAAGTTTAGACCACCTTCTAAATATCCATTGTAAGTGTTTTTGTGCAATCCATTACAACATGCACTAACTTAAATTTTTCAAGAATCAAAGATTTTCAAAAACGTGTTTTGATTCAATTAGACCATTTGCATGTTTAACTGATGTATTGGTAATGATTAATCATCCATAAAAATAGAAAAAATCAATTTGGTTTGGGTGTTTTGGACACGAATACCCCACGGCCAAATGGGGGTGTTTGGTTGTTCTTGGTGTTTGATGTTTTGTGTTGTGGGTTTATGTTGGGAGTGATGTTTTTGATATTCCTAGATGGTTTAAACTCATTGCATGTGTGGTTTAGGAATTAGGTTTTTATGAAGGTTTTATTTTTCTAGTAGTATAGGATGTTTATGATTGTTTATAAGTGGTTAGTATAGGTCTAGGTGATGTTAGAATGGAATCGAAACATGTGTTGAGTTGATTTTGAGGAAGGAAAAATTAGACAGATTGTTTAAGCAAGTTTTCATGGGTTTAACTTTGAAAAAAGGTCATGAGGCTAGGATGAAGTTGTAGAGCTTTGTCTTATCTTCGATTTGGTATAAAAATGAGCTTACGACTCCAAACGAGTCAAAAGTTATGCTACTTTGAGATTTCGTGTACCGGGAGATGAGAATCAACATAACCCGAAATTATGTTTGGGTTTAGGTCAAATCCCGTGGACCATAGATAGAGTTTTATAAAGAGTTGAAGTTGTTCTTTGGTGCTAAACCTATGTTTTTGAGTCTATTTTTAGACTTAAGGGTCAAATTAGCTAATGGTATATTTTAAATAAGTCAAAGAAGTCTTACATTGTAAAGGTGCAAATCTGTCCGAAAAGTTAAGTCTAGAGATGTAATGGGTAGTGGGTCTTAAAAGTGAAAACTTTCTATGAAATTTAAAATGGGATATCCACAGGTTGTAAGGAATTTTTACAAATTTTCTCATAATTTATAGTGATGCTTAAGTGTTGGAAAACAGCCCGTACTTTTGGTAATTACCGGCTAAATTATAAAATAAGTAACATTTTTAATTACATAGATAGATAGTATGAGTCTAGGTGGCAGAAAAATTCCCCTCTTGTTTGAATCAATTTTTTAACCTCCTTTAATCTGAATACCTTCTAATGATGATGTTTTCTCATTTAATCTTGTATTAATATTGAGTTAACACAGTCCTTATTAGGTTGCACGATTTTAGAGTTTGATTATTGATTTTTTTTTTATTTTTCTGATCCGCATTGCTGTGTTCGATTTTGCTTTGCTCTAGGTCGGTTCGTGTGTTTGTTTACTAGGTACCTGCACGATCGGTTTTACTTTGTTTTCTTGTGTATCGTAATTTAGGGTTAGGTTTGGAGGGCTGGTATACTATAGATTTTAATTGGTCGGCTGACAAACTTGTGGTCGGTTGACTTTAATTATTAGTCTATTGGTGATTGGTGCTTGATTGTTCTCTGCGCATTAAATCGTTCCTTTCAAGTGGCGGCTGACATTGAATTGAATTTAAATCGTTCTATTAATTGAATTGGCGGCTGACATTACAAGTGGCGGCTGACCTTCCTTTCACTTGGCGGCTGACATTTAAATTGGCGGCTGTCTTTTGGGGTTCGTTTGTTGTTATCTGTCGGCTGACCTATTCAATTGGCGGCTGACATTTCAAGCGGCGGCTGACCTTCAATTGGCGGCTGACATTTTCCTTGGCGGCTGACACTATTCTTGGGCGGCTGACATTATATTATTCAGTGATTCGATTAATTGAATTGTTGGGTTCACGTGGGTTTTCGTGGGTGGCTGAATTAAAGTGGTCGACGGTAATTGGTTTATTATTTTGTGGTTCGAATGTTTTTGTGTCGTAGTTTTGTTGAAGCTATGGTGGATTCGAGCAATAAAAGTGATAAGCCACTGTTTACAGGTTGGAGTGATGCGGTTAAGGTGTCTACTCTTGAGGTTTTAGTAACGTTAGAGGAGATATCTAATTTGTTTTCTATTCCTTTGAATACTGTGCGTGACATTGAAGTGTTTGCAAATGGTGTGAAGGCAAACAAATTTCCTAAATGGTCTACTTTACCTAAGGAGACCACTATGCTTTATTATAAAGTTTTGTGTGAACGCCATAAGAATTTAACTAGCAGCACTTCTTCACTCAGTTCAGGTGGTTCGAGTGTGCACTCTGCACAAATGGCTAAGGAAACAGACCTTGCAGCTAAGGCTGCTACCATTAATGATTTGCAACCGTGTAATCTACATGCGGTTTTGAAATTATTTGGTGTAACGATTCGCACGGTTGGTGACGCGGGTGAATTTATGCAAGAATTAAGAATGAAGAAACATCCTTTGTGGGAATTGATCTCACCTGATCGTGCTAAAGAAATTCTGAAGTTACTTTGCAGATTTGAAGGTGATATGGTTACGTCTACTAATGGAGGTATTAATGCAGTCTCTTCTTTGTTTAATTCTGAAAATGTCTATGAAGGGGTTAATATCTCTATTCCTAGGAAGGTTGTTGAAACAGTAAATGCTCGCTACCATAACACTTTATATGGTTACTTTCTTGGTAAAAGGATTGCATTCCCTGTGGTTGAGTATTTTGCTAAGAATAACTGGGCAAAACATGGTCTTAAGCGTATCATTATGAATGAGAAAGGTTTTTTCTTTTTTCAATTTGGATCTAGTGAGGGTCTTAATGCAGTTCTGGAAGGTGGTCCGTGGATGGTTCGTAATTCACCAATTTTTCTTAAGAAATGGACTATGAAAACGAATCTTCTAAAGGAGGAACTAACTCGTATTCCGGTATGGGTTAAGTTTCACGATGTCCCGTTACAGGTATTTGAAGAGGAAGGTATTAGTTTAATTGCTTCGTTTCTTGGTAAGCTTATTATGATGGATAATTATACTGATAATATGTGCAAAGAGTCTTGGGGTCGTTGTAGTTTTGCTCGTTGTCTTATTGAGATGAATGCTGATTCAGAGTTTATAGATAACGTTACTATTGGTGTCCCTGATCTTGAAGGCTCTGGTTGTACTAAGGAGTTAATTCGAGTTGAATACGAATGGAAACCGCCTAGATGTCATACTTGTAATATTTTTGGTCATTCCGTTGATTCTTGTCCGAAAAATGTTAAACCTATAACGGTTGAAAAAGTGACAACTCATGTTGATACTGATGGGTTCCAACAAGTGCAAAGCAAGAGGAAGAAGTACAAAGGTAATCTAGGGAATCAAGTTCCGAGAGGTGTTCCATTGAGCAAGGGTTTCCAAGCAGGTAATAGGGTTGTTTTTCGCCCAAAAACTCACTTGGATACTACAAGTACGAGTGCTGCTAATAGTAGTAAGTTGAATACTAAATCGGGTCAGTTGCAGCAGTCTAGCAATCTTAATGATCCGAACAAGGCTAAAGCTCAAATGAGCAGTGTTTCTACATCTAATAAATTTTCATCTTTGTCCATGTCTGGTATTGACGAAGGGGCTCAAGTAAGCGAGGAAGATAATGAGGAGGAGGAGGGAGTCGAGGTCGTCTTTGATGAATCGGTGAATCTTCTCAATACTCATATTGGGGCAAGCACTCCAACTGGCTGATCCCATGTTGATATTTTATTATTTTCCTCGTAACTTTATGTTATCGTCTTGGTTTTTGTCTAGTTTATATATTTCCAGTATTCTAGACTAGTTAATGTTTATGCCCTGTCATAAACATTTTGTTTAACAAGCTGCCTGTAGCTTGCGGTTAATGTGGTATTTCAGCCACATTCCTTGTACTTCAACGCTTTTTTTGGTTCTATTTACCGGGGTCATTGCTACCCTTTTACCAAAAAATAGATAGTATGAGTCTAGTAATAATCACATGTATGAGTTTTGGCGTGAGTTTTCATAAGCATTAAGTGTTTTTATATACGTGTGTTTAGTACAATAGTGTACACGGAGTATTGATTCGGTTCTTGTATTTTGATTTCTAGGTCACGTGTTCGATTTTCCGGGACAACGACATCGTCGGTGATATTTTCGTTACGTCTTCGCTAGAACCACTACTACTACGCAAGGTGAGTTTATAGCATCGCTTTATAAAACTTTTAAATGGTTTTACCCGCGAGGGGATGCATGCTACTTTAAATAAAAACGAACATAAGTCATGAATGATTGTTGGACCCGAAAGTTGCCTGAATTGTGTTGAGTACCTAGTTGCAAAAGACCCTATACTCATGAACTATTAACTATTGTTTAATCCTCGTGTGGATTGGAAATAGCCGCCTATACAATTGATAATACTATGGGGTTGACGACCCTATCCGAGACGAGAGCTAGTACGTTGAGTACCCTCTGCGGACGGATAACTTGTGATAAGAAATAAGGTATAATTGCAAATGATGACTTTAGAAAGGGCACTGGTTTCATCTTAATCATGCTGGTAAATGTACGCGGGTGATTGAGTTAACGGATTAGTGTCATGAACTTAAACACAATCATTAGCTATTGCTAACGATAATAATCTTGAATGATAGATTGTTTGATCGACAATTCTATAAATGATCGTGATTGATTTTATACACTTATGTTCAAAAATGAGATTGTAAAACCTATAAATTTCGCTCAACATTATTTGTTGACCTCTCTAAGCATGTGTTTCAGGTAATCGATGATATGGTAGAAGGGAGCATGCGAGGATGGAAGTTGTTGTGGCTTGGCGGTCTACTTTGTCTCTCCTCCCTTTATCACTTAAAACTTTTATATTATGTCATGTCAAACGAGTAATGTACTTTTGGTTTGAGATTATATGGGTTTGGGAAGCAGTAGACTTTGATGTTTTAACAATGTTTAATTTATGTTTAAATTTCTACGTCTCTTTGAGTCGTTCGAAATAGCTTGTGTGTAATGATAACTGCCTAGCACCCAAATATTGTAGTTCTGCTGCGCATACGATTTGAGGGTGTTAGATTAATAATTTGAATAAACTTGTATTTTACGTAAATGAGTTTATAGTTTGTCATAATCAAAAAGGGGGAGATTGTTAATGCAAAGCAATACCTAAAAACATTGTTACTATTAATTAATCTTTCTTAGTTTTGATCACGACAAATTACAAATTTAACACCTCCAAATTACATTGCGCAGCGGAAATACACATTTGGGTGCTAAATACAAACATTGTTACCCAAGACATTTTGAACAAACTCAAAATGATAAATTTGAAATATAAAAGAATATAATTTAACCACTGTCTAAAACTTTCAATCCCAGGTAAAACAATTTTAGAAATATCAGAGTAATATTTAGGTCTCCCAAAGACTTCATCAAATCCACAAACACTTTTCCAAAGTACTAGACCGTACAGTATTATTTTTATGACCAAAAGGGAAAGAAATCCGTTTTAGACCAGTCACCACAAAAGCAATCCCGCAATCCTTCTCCAGCAAGCTCCGCAATTCATCATCTTCAATACCTGAAATACATGCTTAAAATCATCAAAACAACGGTTGAGTGAGTCTATAGGTTTTCCAAATCAACATTTGAACACAAGAGAAAAATCAATCAAGATCATTTAATAGAATTGCTACGTATACAATCTATTATTCTGGTAATCTGGCATATAGCAATAGCTATAGAATTGTATTAAGCTCATGACACCGACCCCTTAACTTAGTCACCCACGCCTAAAGCCGGCATGACTAGATGAAATTTCCAGTGCCCCTACTAGGGTATCATTTGCAAAAATACCAATTCTCATTCTCGTAAAATTATCCTTCCCAGCGGGTTACTCAGCGTAAAGCCCTGGTCTCAGATAGGGTCGTCAGCCCAATAGTACTATTATTAGAATAAGCGGCTATTCCCAACTCACAACATCAAGTTAGAAGATACTTAACGGCTCATGAATTTAGGGACTTTTGCAAATTAGGTACTTATACAATTCAAACAACAAAGGAAATAAAGGCAACATTCGGGTCCAAACAATCAATCATGACTTGTGTTCATTTTACTTTCAAATAGCATGTATCCCCCTCGCGGGTTTTAAAATCATTCAAATAATTACAAAAGCGAGGCTATAGACTCACCTGGAGCAATAGCAGTAGTAAGACGATCTTCGACGATAGTTGATGCCCGATAAACACAAAAACCACAACCTATCAAATAAGGCGCGTTCATCAATATTAAACTCGAGTAAAATCCATACTTAGTAACATCAAACTCAAAATTATAAAATCACACCCAACCCAAAATGAAAACAATTCAAGTGACCTTTTACTTCATTCTATATGTTTACTATTAGTTAATTCTCTCGATAAAAATCTGTCGGTACACACCAAATGTACGAGCTCATTTACCCGAC
This sequence comes from Glebionis coronaria, assembly GCA_025667525.1. Lineage (NCBI taxonomy): Eukaryota > Viridiplantae > Streptophyta > Magnoliopsida > Asterales > Asteraceae > Glebionis > Glebionis coronaria. The sequence goes on from CM046877.1 coordinate 342,792,971, forward strand.
TTAAACACATCAAATATTTATGATACTAATCAGAGACCTCACTTACTATATATAGAAAGACCTGTTAAAATCCCATCAAAAGATTTTACTTTTAAAGTTCCCTGCCCGACACATCTTTGAACTACAAAAACCGGACAGTTTTACGTCAACAACTCTTATAGTCTTTTAAACCATTTATTTTTCTCCGTTTATAAAACCGACACTCAACTTTGAAAATAACTCAACATCATCATACTTATCCTTAAAAATCAGTCCATGACTCATTTTAAAAATCCATTTTATAGTCCCCGAGATTCGATCCAAATATCGACAACAATTATATATTGTGACGATACTCGTCTCCCGGTACACGAAAAATCAAACGAACGTAACTTTTAGCTCGTTTGGAGCTAGAAGCTCTATCTTATATCAAATCGAAGCTAAAAACATCCTCTACAACAATATCTATTTAGTTCATCTCAAACTCAAACTCATATTTTCAGAAAATTAAATTTAATAATCTGCTTAAAAATATACTTTTAAAAATCCATCAAAATTAATTTTTCACCACATTTTAATCATTCTCATATGCCTAATATCACCCTAATATCATTACTAACAACATAACTAACCCATAACACATTTAAATGATCATACCAAAAATTACCCACTCAAAAATCCATACATGCAACCACTAAAATATATATATAACATCACTAACAACAAGTATATAATAAGAAATTAGATCAAACCACCTTGGATCATCATCAAAAATTTGAAGTTCTTGCATGTTGAAGATTTTTACATCAAAATGATCCTTGTTGAATTTGAAACATGGGATATTAATTAGTTTTCAAAGATTCAAAGTAGAAAATTGAAAATCAAAGTGCTTATGATGGTGGTGGTGGACGGTTTTAGCAAGAAAAAAGAGAGGAGAGAGAGTTTTGTAAGAACACACATTTACTATGTGTTTTAGCTAGTGAATTTCCTTTTATAGTGGGGTGGAGGGGCTTGTTTTGCCAATTTGTGATAGTTTTGGTCCAAAATGCAATTAAATAGTTGTAAGGGTATAAAATGTAAATTATCAATTTTGAAAATATTTACGAGGCTCGGGTTTCGTAAAAATACTTTTCAAAAGTTAAAACGCACTCAGAATATGATGATAATATGATCCCGGTTCGACTTAATACGAACTTAAAATAAAAACGTCAAAAATATAAACATCGAGACAACAAATGATAAAACATAAAATTTCGGGCATCCGTCGATATCGTGGTTACTAATAATCCTCACTATTAGTAAAAAGATAAAAATATGACCTCCAACGTCGGTTTTAATTAAAAACATCAATCGTCATTTCATTCAACTCATCAAAAATTTCAAAATGATTCGTAAAAATAATATTATATAATATTAAATAAATGACCTCGGGTTTGGGTTGTCACATCCTACCCTCCTAAAAGAGAGCGACGTCCCGACGCTCGGCCCCTCTTATATTCACATCCCATACCTCCAGAACAAAAGATAACTCTTTTCCTTAAAGAAATCCTCTTGCTTCCTTCACAATTTCAATTCTATTCCTATAATTCTTGTATCTTCACAATATAATCCTTACTATGTTTTTTTTTGGGTAAAAGGGAATTCATACCCCGGTAAAATATATTACACCAAAAAACATTGAAGTACAACGGATGTAGGTGAAGTCCTAACATCACAGCCCGTTACATAGGCACTTCTCATGCACACAACCAATTGTGCAACATCAATAATCCTTACATAAGAATGACATGCCATTCTTATGACTACCAAAATTGGAAAATGCAAGCACAAAAAAATATGAATGATACTCTTGCTTCCAACTTATAAACAAATAGCAATTGTTCCGTCTTTTCAATAAACGAATTGTGCGCGAATGTACTAAACTGCTACAAGGTCCTCGAACGAGCGATCACCGAGAACCCATCACCATGTTTATAGACACACGGTACTTCCTAACTCGAAACAATCACCTTTTTGTAAGTAAATAACTCACGTCACCAGAGCACATGTATAACAAGAAAATTCAAAAGTGTGATTACTTCAAGAGATAACCAAAACGTAGTACCAAGCCCCCGTTTTGCCAAAACACATGCATGCAAAAACAATGCATCACGTGACCACCACATGCACGCCTTAACTCCCCAAACCCACAACCTACGCACCTCCAAGGATTCAGCAACAAAGCACTTCCATAATCTCAAAACCCCGAAGCAACCTGAGCAGTGTTAAGGATCGAAGATCCCCACTGTCAAAAAACCCAATCCAACAACGAGATGATCATGAAACCACAAAGCATGGTAACCTTGACAACGAACCAACCACCCAAGCTCCTAGTGCTGCAATAAAAGATACCCTAAAACCACGGATAGGGAATCAGCCATGAATTGTATCAGCCACTAGAATAATAATGATGATGATCCACGACCATACATCAAATCGGCAACACCTTGATAACGAACCAGAAATAATAATTCAATCAAAGAGAAAACCCTAAAAAATTAGGGTTTCTTAATTTCGTCACCAACAGCAATCAAAGATCGCACACACCATATCCATGTCGAATCACTAGGAATAGAAAAATTCGTGACAAAAATCACAAACCCTAGATGTACGACATATGCTCCAGATCAGCGAGAATACAGAAATTAAGCATGGATCATGGAACCTAATAGTGAAACCCTAATTATATATCATAAACAAATCGGATCCCTACAAAATAGGGTTAGGGTTTCGTCCAAAGAGGGACGATTTCCAAAAGATGAAGAGTTATATGATCAACACGCCCCTTCTAAGATAATCACAACCCCCATAACCGATTGCATACCACTCACAACGATCAAGTTATTTCAGAAAAACTATATTAGGTCGATTAATGGGATACTTCAAGGAAGAACACCAAATAAGAAACCCTAATATAGAGAATGAAACACATAATCAATCATGAATGATAGAGAGGCGATTACAGGGGATGTTTATTGTCCAGAAATAGTGTAGAAGGGGCGGCTGGAAATCTCCCAAGGGGAGAGAGAATTTTAGGGTATTCGATGCTACTATGTTTCGACCTCATAAGAACTCTTTACAGTTCTTTCTTTGAAAAGCAACTTATCTTCAAGTTGAATTCTTTCCTTGTTGTTCTCAAAACAAATTTCACCCGCCATAACAACACCTTAAGCATATCCACGTTTCCCAGTTTAATACTCCATCGATTTCCTTCGATTGCCAACATAACCCTTCTGACCATTCCTTGTTACTTAATAAACGATCTTTAACCCATACAATTTCATCATTAATTACCAACATTATTTCTAGTTCAGTCATTCAATTTCACCTACATTTCTGCAATACACCGAAAACCTAATGTTACGTCCATAACTCACAATCTTTACCCTTCACAAATTGAAGTTCTCTATGTACCATCAAACAATACAGCCTCATTACTAGCATGACAATCATTGTCATATAAAAATTCCAACAATTTCTATGTCAATCACACACACACAAGTATACCGTTCAATGTTCGAATCGTCCTTTCACTCTGTCCATCAGTCTTTGTATAACACACAGTACTCAACTCAACTTTCATCTTTACCCAAACCAAATCGTATCGATTACTTGACTTGTGATATTCCTTCATCACCAAGTCTCACTCTCTCAACTTAGATATGTCAGGAGTGCTAAATATACCATGCCTAACTTGGCGTTACAACAAAATCATTTCCATAAGTTTAACAAAATGTTGAAACCAATTACCTTGACATCCTTCTCAATTCAAACCACTAACTTAAAATTTCATATCCTTGTTATCAAGCCCACACTTCTTGTCATTACCAAAACTCAATATTAAAAGATTGTCCCCCTTTTTATCCCTGATAAGTGCATTAGCTACCACATTCGCCTATCCCGGATGGTCACGAATCTCGTAGTCATGATCACTCACAGTCATAATTATCAACATACTCAAATACTTGAAATATATAACTGGTAATCCTCTACTCATTTCTTTTATCATCCCAAGAAATTAATTATGGAGCAACTTCTATGATCCTTTATCACTACACACTTGATTCCATACAAGTAATATTTCTACCATCTCAAAAAAACACCACAACTACATAACCCTTATGAGACGCATCACAACAAACTATAAACTATAAATTCTTCAGACCCTTTCAACAACGACAACATCGGCGCAAAACACAACCTACCCTTCAGTGTTCAGAATACAACTTCCTCATCTGATGGGGATCAGATTTCTAAACTTACAATTTAGATGTATAAGTGGGAATCACACATCCAATTCTTCTTAGTTAGCTTAATCAATGGTTCAACAATCAGTGAAAACCTTTCGATAAAACTCCGATTATTCCCAGCTTAAACCAAGGAATTAATAGATTTTCGTCGGCGTCGTTGGTACCGACCAATCCTTAATCGTTTCAATCATGGCAAGATCTTCACGAATACCTTTGTTGTCAATCAACTTCCTTAAAACGCAATTATTTCAACTAACATTCACACATAGGAAACTTTACATACAGTTTCTCTTTTTCCAATCATCCCAAAAATCATCCTCATAGGCTACTTATGTTGCTCCTTTTCTCTTGGAATAATATAGAATATCTTCAATAGATATAATGACTAACTCATCCTAGCACACCTTACACACAAGATTCACCTAGTTCATGAATACGGCAGACGCGTTCGTCCATCCAAAAACATCACTTGAACTTAAAGTACCCACATCAAGTACGAAAAAACAACTATAGGAATACCTTCCTTCCTAATCTCTCAGTTAATGATAACCAGGACTCAAAGCGATATTTGAGTACACCTGGATCCAGACAAGTTGCAAGGATCACACGAATCATCAATCCTCGGTAATTGATACCGACTCTTGGTTGTCAATTTGTTAAGCTCTCGATAATCAATACACATCCGAAACAATTCATCCTTCTTGACTAACAACACAAGCGATCATCACTGTAATGAAACTTAATCTAATACATCCTTATCCATCACTTCTCGCAGTTGACCGGATAACTCATTCCACTCTGACGGTGCCAAATGATAAGGCATACAAATACTACTCAACAGAACACAGCAGCACTACACAACGAAACGCAGAAGCAATACACCTATTGTTTACAACACTCAATCGACACGAACTCCACTTCATGAGGCGGTAGCAACTCTACATAACTTCAGGAAAACTTCATAATACTCTCGAATCATTAACAGATCTCCAAACTTCTCCTTAACTACCCTATCACTAATTACCTGAGCTAGGAATACATCACATTCCTCTTCCACATACTTCCTCGTTTCCAAACGGAAAAATTCACTCATTACCCCTCATAGTCAACACTCAGCTTTTGCAGCAAAATCTAAACCACCAACTATAGATTTATAGTGAAGATTAGTCCAATCTCAAGCATCAGCACTTCACACCACTAACCAATTCATACCAATAATCCACATCCAAATATTCCAACTCTTTGAGCATCAAGTCGATACTAAACACCTACTTTCCTAAATTCAAGGAACACACTCTCAGTGTAAAACCAACACTAGCAACCTTTTCATCGGTTAACTCCACATCATAGTTAATTGTCAATCTTATTGACTCTCTCTTGATAAAACAACTAAATATTTACATTTCTACAGTTTCTACCCGATCTGAACCAAACAACATACTGACATAAAGAATCTCAAGTAAGAATATACCATTTACAACATCCAGACCTTAAGGTTTGTCAGCATCATTCAATCGTAAGCTGGAGCGACAGCATTCCTATCTTGTCAATTTCCTTTCCTTAGACAATTCCCTTTCTTGTGTCCTTTCTCATCACGGCTAAAACATATCACTACTCCAACGGTATAAATTCCAGTAACTAATCCTCTTATCCTACACTTCGCAGCTTTATGACTAGGTTGTCCTAACTTTAGTCGCAAATGTGGAAAATTACCTACATGGTACATAGTACAGCAAACACTCTTGGGATTTATTTTGTCACTTCTAGACGCAGTGGCCGCACGAATCTCATCATTACTTCCATGGCTTAAATATTGATTTCAGTTCTGTCTTTAGTTATTGGTATTACTGTAATCCTTACAATTCTGACCTTGATTCTGGTTGAACTTAGCAGATTCCCACTTTCTCTTATTGTTTTCAACAACACTATCTTTCCTATCTTGCACTTTCACATCCATTAAATCATGCGCCATCTGAACAGCTTCATCGAAAAATTTAGGTCTTGAAGAAATAATCTCACTCTTGATATTACTAGACAATCCTCTAATGTACTGCTTCGTTGTTTTACGATCATTCATAAAAGTATCATGGCATAGCAAATATAGCTCAGAAAATTTCCCAGTAAGCAGTAATATCATCGTCCCTTAGCACTAATTGCCTTAATTCGGATTCCAACTGTCCTAGTTCCTTCTTAGGACAAAACCTAGCAGTCAATAGTCCTTTCATCACGGGCCATGTTTTACCATTAGTCAAAACCAATCCTAAAGTGGTCACTTGGTATTCCACCATCTTAGTGTACCATCCTGAAATATAACAGCAGCAAATTTCACCTTATTAATTTTTGAACACCCAATAATCTCAAAGTACTCTCTATATCTTATCAATCCAACTATGCATTTCTAATGCACTACTAATACCACAAAACTGCGCAGAACCACACTTCTGAAAACTAACATAGGTACATTCTTTTGAACTTGCAGAACAGCAGTAACACTATCATCTGGATCAGCAACATCATCATTATTCTCAGCAGCATCTTCATTATTCTTAGCAACAGCATCATTATTCTTAGCAGCATCATCATTATTCTCAGCAGCATCATCATTATTCTCAGCAGCATCTACTGCAGCACCATTATCTCCAGCACAACTAACCTCAACATCTTGATTCCTTGCAGCACGGTCAACTTCAAAAGCTCTAGCAATAACTTGTTCAATCATAGTGTTCACAGTAGCAGTCGTTAGTTTTGGCAACATATTTCAAGAAACCTAGTCACGTAGTGATCTACTAATGATAGAAATATGATTCCCCTACTCCTTCTTCCATCATCACGGAAGAAAGAAACATGATAAGTGTACATATCAAGAATAAAGAAGGTATTCTTTATCAGGATGTCTCATGGATACTACATGCACGAACAACACAAACTACAATGGTTCATCAACCAAAACTCAAAAGAGTTAATAAAGGCACATCATAGATCATGAGGGTAATTCAGATTGCGTTGAGGATTCAACAGGATAGTGGCACTGTCTGTCACTATAATCATCTACCAAACAAACTTAAAAGATATTAAGTTCCATCACAATGCTACAACACAAGGGTTTAAATAAGTCCGATCACAAAAGAAAATAAGTTACAAAGAAATCCATTACGAGATTAGTTCCTTAGACACCAGCTCCTCATCCTCCTTAATATTGTTGTCAGCTTCATCATACTCGTCTATTTCCCCCGTTCGCACTTCAAGGTCAAATCCATAACCTGATGGCAGCTCATTCTCAAAATCCAAATTCTCACTGCTACACGGCAGATTAATCACAAGGAAAATCTAAGTACGATTTTCAACATTCCTAAACTTCCAAACTCTACTCAGAATCAATATCACATGAGACTCCCACTCACTCATCCTTTCAAAACTTATCTACTTCTCTTTAAACCTTTTAATTCAAACACACAAATTCATCACAATCGACCCAAGACTAGCAATCTCATCCATCTTCCAAGACCTAACAACTCAATTCTCCACATACCAAATACAACCTTCTAATCACACCAATTTCAACCACATATCTATCATACATCAACTAATCAAACTTCCTCATACCCGATATAAGTCGCAAGAAATCAGTTGTAAAATCGTTCAACATCTGGTCTACTGTCGCAGACCCTCGGCAGTATATAAGGTCATTATTTAAAGTTATATACATATTCATTACATAAAGAAAATTATGATAACAAGTACTCAACGTACTTTCAACAACATCAATACATCATCATTACATTATTATAGTATTTACTTAATAAATACTGTAGAAATAATTTCAATTTTAAGGGATACATCAACTATAAAACAATACAAAACAAATAATCTTACCGGAGCCTTGCGGAGAAGTTGCGTTGCTTTTGTAAAATATTTTCGACACCAAAGTTATAGTTTAGGACATTTTTCAAAAATCGACCTAATTCGCTATAACTAAAAAGCTCTGATTACCAATCTTTAACACCCCCAAATTACATTGTGCAGCGGAAATACACATTTGGGTGCTAAATACAAACATTGTTACACAAGATATTTTGAACAAACTCAAAATGATAAATTTGAAATATAAAAGAATATAAATTTAACCACTGTCTAATACTTTCAATCCCAAGTAAAACAATTTTAGAAATATCATAGTAATATTTAGGTCTCCCAAAGACTTCATCAAATCCACAAACACTTTACCAAAGTACTCGACCGTACAATATTATTTTTATGACCAAAAGCGAAAGAAATCCGTTTTAGACCAATCACCACAAAAGCAATCCCGCAATCCTTCTCCAGCAAGCTCTGCAATTCATCATCTTCAATACCTGAAATACATGCTTAAAATCATCAACACAACGGTTGAGCGAGTCTATAGGTTTTCCAAATCAACATTTGAACACAAGAGAAAAATCAATCAAGATCATTTAATAGAATTGCTACGTATACAATCTATTATTCTGGTAATCTGGCATATAGCAATAGCTATAGAATTGTATTAAGCTCATGACACCGACCCCTTAACTTAGTCACCCACGCCTAAAGCCGGCATGACTAGATGAAATTTCCAGTGCCCCTACTAGGGTATCATTTGCAAAAATACCAATTCTCATTCTCGTAAAATTATCCTTCCCAGCGGGTTACTCAGCGTAAAGCCCTGGTCTCAGATAGGATCGTCAGCCTAATAGTACTATTATTATAATAAGCGGCTATTCCCAACTCACAACATCAAGTTAGAATATAGTTAACGGCTCATGAATTTAGGGACTTTTGCAAATTAGGTACTTATACAATTCAAACAACAAAGGAAACAAAGGCAACATTCGGGTCCAAACAATCAATCATGACTTGTGTTCATTTTACTTTCAAATAGCATGTATCCCCTCGCGGGTTTTAAAATCATTCAAACAATTACAAAAGTGAGGCTATAGACTCACCTGGAGGAATAGCAGTAGTAAGACGATCTTCGACGATAGTTGATTCCCGATAAACACAAAAACCGCAACCTATCAAGTAAGGCGCGTTCATCAATAATAAACTCGAGTAAAATCCATACTTAGTAACATCAAACTCAATATTATAAATCACACCCAACCCAAAATGAAAACAATTCAAGTGACCTTTTACTTCATTCTATATGTTTACTATTAGTTAATTCTCTCGATAAAAATCTGCCGGTACACACCAAATATACGAGCTCATTTACCCCACTTAAACACATCAAATATTTATGGTACTAATCAGAGACCTCACTTACTATATATAGAAAGACCTGTTAAAATCCCATCAAAAGATTTTACTCTTAAAGTTCCCTGCCCGACACATCTTTGAACTATAAAAACCGGACAGTTTTACGTCAACAACTCTTATAGTCTTTTAAACCATTTATTTTTCTCCGTTTATAAAACCGACACTCAACTTTGAAAATAACTCAACATCATCATTTTTTTGGGTAAAAGGGACTATCCCCGGTAAAATATATTACACCAAAAAACATTGAAGTACAGAAGGAATGTGGCTGAAATACCACATTAACCTCAAGCTAAATGCTTGATAAACGCCTACAGCGATGTATATGACATGCCATATACATTTACACACCTAAAAATAGAACAAAAATAAAATCAAAGATTTATTCTTGCCTTCATTTAGCTTTATCCCTCTTGTCATGATATAAGTATGCAGCTTCATCATAGACATTCTCAACCTCTTCTACCTCCGAATCAGATTGATTTAGAATCTCAAAGCTATTTGATGTACCAACACCACCCTCATTCCGACTACTTTTATTCATGAAACCTGCCTTAAACGTTGCTGGAAATTCAGAATTAGAATCTGGATTATTCGTCCGTTTAGTAGGATTAATTGGATTATTCAACATCATCATACTTATCCTTAAAAATCAGTCCATGACTCATTTTAAAAATCCATTTTATAGTCCCCGAGATTCGATCCAAATATCGACAACAATTATATATTGTGACGATACTCGTCTCCCGGTACACGAAAAATCAAACTAACGTAACTTTTAGCTCGTTTGGAGCTAGAAGCTCTATCTTATATCAAATCTAAGCTAAAAACATCCTATACAACAATATCTATTTAGTTCATCTCAAACTTAAACTCATATTTTCAGTAAATTAAATTTAATAATCTGCTTAAAAATATACTTTTAAAAATCCATCAAAATTAATTTTTCACCACATTTTAATCATTCTCATATGCCTAATATCACCCTAATATCATTACTAACAACATAACTAACCCATAACATATTTAAATGATCATACCAAAAATTACCCACTCAAAAATCCATACATGCAACCATTAAAATAAATATATAATATCACTAACAACAAGTATATAATAAGAAATTAGATCAAACCACCTTAGATCATCATCAAAAATTTGAAGTTCTTGCATGTTGAAGATTTTTACATCAAAATGATCCTTGTTGAATTTGCAACATGGGATATTAATTAGTTTTCAAATATTCAAAGTATAAAATTGAAAATCAAAGTATTTATGATGGTGGTGGTGGACGGTTTTAGCAAGAAAAAAGAGAGGAGAGAGAGATTTTGTAAGAATATACATTTACTATGTGTTTTAGCTAGTGGAATTTCTTTTTATAGTGGGGTGGAGGGGCTTGTTTTGCCAATTTGTGACAGTTTTGATCCAAAATGCAACTAAATAGTTGTAAGGGTATAAATGTAAATTGTCAATTTTGAAAATATTTACAAGGCTCGGGTTTCGTAAAAATACTTTTCAAAAGTTATAACGCACTCGAAATATGATGATAATATGATCCCGGTTCGACTTAATACGAACTTAAAATAAAAACATCAAAAATATAAACATCGAGACAACAAATGATAAAACATAAAATTTCAGGCATCCGTCGATATCGTGGTCACTAATAATCCTCATTATTAGTAAAAAGATAAAAATAAGACCTCCAACGTCGTTTTTATTTAAAACCATCAATCGTCATTTCATTCAACTCATCAAAAATTTTAAAATGATCCGTAAAAATAATATTATATAATATTATATAATATTAAATAAATGACCTCGGGTTTGGGTTGTCACATCCTACCCTCCTAAAAGAGAGCGACGTCTCGACGCTCGGCCCCTCTTATATTCACATCCCATACCTCCAGAACAAAAGATAACTCTTTTCCTTAAAGAAATCCTCATGCTTCCTTCACAATTTCAATTCCATTCCTATAATTCTTGTATCTTCACAATATAATCCTTACTATGTTTCGACCTCATAAGAACTCTTTACAGTTCTTTCTTTGAAAAGCAACTTATCTTCAAGTTGAATTCTTTCCTTGTTGTTCTCAAAACAAATTTCACCCGCCATAACAACACCTTAAGCATATCCACGTTTCCCAATTTAATACTCCGTCGATTTCCTTCGATTGCCAACATAACCCTTCTGACCATTCCTTGTTACTTAATAAACGATCTTTAACCCATACAATTTCATCATTAATTACCAACATTATTTCTAGTTCAGTCATTCAATTTCACCTACATTTCTGTAATACACCGAAAACCTAATGTTACGTCCATAACTCACAATCTTTACCCTTCAAAAATTGAAGTTCTCTATGTACCATCAAACAATACAGCCTCATTACTATCATGACAATCATTGTCATATAAAAATTCCAACAATTTCTATGTCAATCACACACACACAAGTATATCGTTCAATGTTCGAATCGTCCTTTCACTCTGTCCATCAGTCTTTGTATAACACACAGTACTCAACTCAACTTTCATCTTTACCCAAACCAAATCGTATCGATTACTTGACTTGTGATATTCCTTCATCACCAAGTCTCACTCTCTCAACTTAGATATGTCAGGAGTGCTAAATATACCATGCCTAACTTGGCGTTACAACAAAATCATTTCCATAAGTTTAACAAAATGTTGAAACCAATTACCTTGACATCCTTCTCAATTCAAACCACTAACTTAAAATTTCATATCCTTGTTATCAAGCCCACACTTCTTGTCATTACCAAAACTCAATATTAAAAGATTGTCCCCCTTTTTATCCCTGATAAGTGCATTAGCTACCACATTCGCCTATCCTGGATGGTCACGAATCTCGTAGTCATGATCACTCACAGTCATAATTATCAACATACTCAAATACTTGAAATATATAACTGGTAATCCTCTACTCATTTCTTTTATCATCCCAAGAAATTAATTATGGAGCAACTTCTATGATCCTTTATCACTACACACTTGATTCCATACAAGTAATATTTCTACCATCTCAAAAAAACACCACAACTACATAACCCTTATGAGACGCATCACAACAAACTATAAACTATAAATTCTTCAGACCCTTTCAACAACGACAACATCGGCGCAAAACACAACCTACCCTTCAGTGTTCAGAATACAACTTCCTCATCTGATGGGGATCAGATTTCTAAACTTACAATTTAGATGTATAAGTGGGAATCACACATCCAATTCTTCTTAGTTAGCTTAATCAATGGTTCAACAATCAGTGAAAACCTTTCGATAAACCTCCGATTATTCCCAGCTTAAACCAAGGAATTAATAGATTTCCGTCGGCGTCGTTGGTACCGACCAATCCTTAATCGTTTCAATCATGGCAAGATCTTCACGAATACCTTTGTTGTCAATCAACTTCCTTAAAACGCAATTATTTCAACTAACATTCACACATAGGAAACTTTACATACAGTTTCTCTTTTTCAAATCATCCCAAAAATCATCCTCATAGGCTACTTATGTTGCTCCTTTCCTCTTGGAATAATATAGAATATCTTCAATAGATATAATGACTAACTCATCCTAGCACACCTTACACACAAGATTCACCTAGTTCATGAATACGGCAGACGCGTTCGTCCATCCAAAAACATCACTTGAACTTAAAGTACCCACATCAAGTACGAAAAAACAACTATAGGAATACCTTCCTTCCTAATCTCTCAGTTAATGATAACCAGGACTCAAAGCGATATTTGAGTACACCTGGATCCAGACAAGTTGCAAGGATCACACGAATCATCAATCCTCGGTAATTGATACCGACTCTTGGTTGTCAATTTGTTAAGCTCTCGATAATCAATACACATCCGAAACAATTCATCCTTCTTGACTAACAACACAAGCGATCATCACTGTAACGAAACTTAATCTAATACATCCTTATCCATCACTTCTCGCAGTTGACCGGATAACTCATTCGTCTATTCTGATTAAGTATTACTTGTATTTCTTGTATTATTATACTTGTATGGAAAGTTTCCAAAAATAGAAAGTTTCTAAAACAGAAAGTTTCCAAAAATAGAAAGTTTCCAAAAATTGAAAGTTTCCAAAATAGAAAGTTTCGAAAAATAGAAAGTTCCAAAAATAGAAAGTTTTTAAAAATAGAAAGTTTCCATAAATAGATTAGCTGTCTTAATTAAATAAGTTTCTAAAAATAGAAAGTTTCCATAAATAGATTAGCTGCCTTAATTAAATAATGAGGGTTATGAGGTTGTGAACAATAGAAAGAAAAAGGGTAAGAATAAGCAACTCCAGGTTGCTGGTATTAAACTCACTAAACCACCTATTAATCTTTATTACCGTGCTGTTGAGAAAGGGGATAGTTCTAAGGCGAATAAGCCTAAGAAAAATGATTCTACAGGTACTACTGTTCAGAATGCTCCTAAGAAAGCTGGTTCTATTCTTAAGCGTGGATTTCTTAATAACAAGTCTTTGGCTCTTGATTCTAGTCAACCGGGTACGAGCAGCAAAAACTCTTTTGGTGTTTTGAGTGGTTTAATGGATGATGGGACTGATTGGGAGGATGGCTTTGGTCATTCTAATGATGTGCTTAATGCGGATAGTGAGACTGATGAAGACATTGTGATTGATGATCGCCATGGAACTCGTCAGCCGGATACTCGCACTTCTCATTAATCATTATGTTTGTTTTTTCATTGTTTATGTTCCTTTAGGTGGTTCTTTCCTATAGGAGTCATTAGTTTTGTAATGTAATTATCATATGGCATGTCATATGATATAGTGGTTGTTCAAGCTGTGTGCTTGAGGTTAATGTAGCATTGCAGCTACATTCCATTGTACTTCAACGCTTTTTGGGAATATATTTTACCGGGATTGGAGTCCCTTTACCCAAAAATAAGTTTCTAAAAATAGAAAGTTTCCATAATTAGAAATAAGCTGGATTATTAAGCTAATAATATATAAGCTTATGTTTTACTGATTAATATTCTAAGTCATGTGATATATAGTATAGTTTATTAATTATTACTTGTAAATTAAATGACTATATGTTATAAGATTTAATTAAATATAACATGATTTAATTAAATAAAAGGTAATAATACTTAGGTCAAAACATGTATTAATATTTATTATTAATATTACTGAAGTCATGAAAATTAATTAATTATAAGTCATGTTTTAATAATTAATTAATTTCTTAGTCTAAATTAACTAATAAAATACTTAGGTTAAAATTATGTATTATTAATAATAATAATATAACCTAAGTCATGTCCAAATTAAATTAATTACATAGCATGTTAAATTATTTTAATTAATCTTGTAATTATTTAACTTGTAAAAATAAATAATTAATCTTGAAAAATAAACTGTGAACCGAACCCGTGTTTTAAAACTAAACATGTCATGAACCGGTCCGTGAACCCCTTGAACCGGATCTACACCCTTAACCATGGCAAACCGCCACCGGCTTAAACCGGTGGTGTGTGTGGTTCTACAGCCGAGACCCCCTAGACCACCAAGGATAACCCCGGCATGCGTCGGGGTCCCTTGGTTGCTTGCGGCCGAAAGACCCCCAACCAAACCGAGACCTTGTGGTCTCGGTTGGTGGTGATCACATAACCACCGAGAGCCCTTGCTCTCAGTTCCCCCATTAGCCGAACCAAAACACCCCCTTAAACCATATGTTTTTAACCCCACTTGATTAGATCTACATGTTTATTAACTTGTTTTTAATACCCCATGATTTCATGTTTTTAGATCTAATAAATAAAAAAAAAGGTTTAATAAGATTAGCAATTCGTGGATCAAAAGGAAATTACTAACACGAACAACCTTGCAATAAATCGGATCTAACAAAATCAATAGTCACCCCCTTGTGGTGGTTACTATGCGGCGGCCAAAAGGAAGAAAAGGAGGAGCAGGGTTTTTGATTTTTCTAATTCTCTGTAATTATGAAAATCTATTCCTTCCTTTTTTTCCTTTTTGTTAAATTTTTAGGTGGGCTTGGCCCACCCTTGTGTCTATGTCGCGCCTATGTGGGTCCCACATGGGGAACCCGTTGATTTTCCCGTGTTCTATTATTTACGTGTTAACGTGTCGTGTTTACGTGATTTAATTATTGTTCGTTCGTGTCGTAAAAATATATTTATACGTAATCGTATTAAATATACGTAAATACATAATATTAGGTTCGTGATTATTTACGTTCATGATTTAATGTTCTTATGTTCGTTATTACAATTATTGTTGAAATAATTATCGTGCATCAATACGTATTAAATACTTATTGTGTAATAACACGTAAGTAATACTTGTAATTAACATTCATGAAACGTAAACATGTTATATTTTGAAAGTTCTAGTCATGTACGTACGATCATCTATGTACTGTTCATGGTAAAAGCGTGCGGGTTTTACAACTCTCCCCCCTAAAAAGAATAATTCGTCCCCGAATTATAGATAACGTAAACTGGAAAAGAAGAACATACCCGAGTTCAAAATATGAAATGAGGGTAAGAAGCCCGGATAGACTCCTTTGTTTCCCAAGTGGCTTCCCGCTTGGTATGATCCCTCCAAAGGATTTTGACGAATGGAATCGTCTTCCTTCGCAAGACTCGTTCTTGTATGTCAAGAACTCGTTCAGGTTCCTCTATGAAGGTAAGATCTTCACTAATCTGTTCCAGTGGATACTGAACCATGTGAAGGGGATGATACTTGTACCCTCTGAGTAAGGACACATGAAAAACATCGTGAACATGAGAAAGCTGCGGAGGTAACGCTAAACGATAAGATACTTCACCGACTCACTCAATGACATCAAACGGTCCAATGAATCGAGCACTGAGCTTCCCTTTGATTCAAAAACGTCTAACACCACGTGCCGGCAAAACCTTAAGGAAAATGTGATCTCATACGTTAAAATGTAAGTCCCTACGATGCTTGTCGGTATAACTCTTCTGACGTGACCATGCTTCTTGCAGTTTCTGCTTAGCTACTGAGACCTTCTCGTTGGTCAACTCTATCATTTCTGGTCCTTCAAGTGTTCGCTCACCAACCTGCTCCCAGGAGATTGGGGCGCGACACTTCCTGCCATACAACATCCTGAATGGAGCACACTTGATACTTGCGTGCCAACTGTTGTTGTATGCAAACTCTACCTGACAGATGTAATCGTCCCAATCTCCCGTCCATTCCAACGCACATGACCTTAGCATGTCTTCTAATGTCTGAATCGTTCGCTCCGATTGCCCGTCTGTTTGAGGATGAAAAGCCGTGCTAAGATTAAGTTTTGTACCCCCAAGCTTTCTGCAGACTTCTCCAGAATCGAGAAGTGAAACGAGGATCTATGTCTGAGACGATGCTGGATGGAGCACCATTGTAAAACCCGCATGCTTTTACCATGAATAGTACCCTTAAGATCGTACGTACTAGATTAAAACTTTCTTTTTATAGTATGTTTACGTTCACGTATAAGAATATTAAGTATTACGTACGTGTTAGAACACGACAAAATATTTATTACGTATGAACACACAATAATTATTAACAATAATAATTATAATACGAACATAAAATCATGAACACGAAATCACGAACAGATAATTACGAACTTACGTATATTATTAATACGATGAATGTCGTTACGAACAAGTAATTATAATAACACGAATAATAATAACGTGAATAAGTAATAAATACGTAACACGTAAGCACGAATAATTAACACGATTATTCGTCGTATATTAAATCGAACACTGCAAGTAATTTCATACATAATGATTAAGTTTTACACATATAATGATAACCATGAAATTCGCGACATTGTAAAACACGATTTCGCGTACCGTTTATTAATACGCGATTTATTGTAATAATGTAAAAGGGGACGTTTGGACAAGGAAAAAGAAAGAAAAACATGGGCTCTAGGCCCATGTGTGTTTTGATGCGTGTATAACCAAAAACAGGCGAAGGGGGGGGGACTTTTTATTTAGGCAAGATACATCAAACCCTAAAACATATACTCAGGCCGTCTTTTTCCTTTTTCTTTCTTTGTATCCCTTCTGCTGTCGTTGCTTCCACTCCAAAAACCAAGATCAGACGTGGGATTTAATTCAGGAAGAAGGTCTAACTCGTATGTTAATAACCGAAACCCTAACACGAAGAAAATAAGGTAAAACCCTAATTCGTTTTTTTTTTCTTTCTTTTAATTGATCTTGAATCCGATTTTAAGGGTATTACAACATGTTCAAACAGTGGATTAGGGGAGGGTTTCGTATTAGGGGCGTTGTGTTTGATTTGGCACACAAATCGAGACCATTCAAGGTCTCGGTGGTGTTTATGTACTAGCAGCCGCAAGGCCTGGTGGTTTGGCCTAACAGTGGCGACCAGCGAGTAAGCAGGGGGAGACGGACCCTGCGCAGTGGAAGCCATGGCTACTGCTGCCAGCGGGTGTCTTGCTCGGCCAGTGGGAACCCACGGCTGAGCAGTGGGAACCCACGGTGGTCAGTCCATACTGGCGGTGGGAGATCATCACTGCCAGGGTTAACTGAAAATTAAGGGGCTGTTTGGGAAATGACTTATTAACTGAATTAAGGGTGCGTTTGGCAAACAGTTTAAAAAAAAATTAAAAGGGTGTTTGGTTATCATTTTTTTTAGTTTATTAATTTAATTAAAGTAATTAAATTAATCTTGCAATATTAATTTTATGTAATCTAATTCATGATTTCCTTACAAGTATATAAAATTTACTAGTTAATTAAATTAATTAATATGACCAATAATTAAATTAATCAAAACATGGACTTAGGTTTATTATTATTACTTAATAATACACGATTTTAACCTAAGTATTTAATTATTAAATTTAGACTATAGTAATTAATTAATTATTAAAACATGACATTTAATTAATTAATTTCCATGATTAGGTTATATTAATATTAACATTAATACATGTTTTAACCTAAGTATTTTTTGTACACTTAATTTAATTAAATCATGTTTATATTTAATTAAATCTTATAATATATAGTTTATTTAATTTACATGTAATAATTAATAAACTATACTATTTAATCACATGACTTAGAATAATAATCAGAAAACACTTAAGCTTATATAATTAGCTTATTTAACCAGCTTATATCTATTTATGAAAACTTTCTATTTTTAGAAACTTACCTATTTTAAGCAGTAATTCAATTTTTGGTAACTTTCTATTTTTGGAAACTTTCTATTTTAGGAAACCTGCTATTTTTAGAATGTTACTTATTATTACACAATAAGTATAATAATACATGAAATACAAGTAATACTTAATCAGAATAGACAGAATATAAGATAAACATAGTTTAAAGCTTAAACAGTAAAACATGACATGAACGTATAAAATAAGCTAAGACATGACATAAAACCAGTTACGTATGTAGTAATCAGATACTTATACACGTATGTATTTATGTAGCATTAGTGATACCGAAGTAGGACTCTCTTCCGTTCGTCTTCTTCGTTCACTGGACATAAGGTACGGATTCCCGTCCTTTCAGTATGGACATTCTTTCCTTATTAGGATTCCCCGTATGCAGCCAAATGTTTTCCCGTAGTATAAGTTTATATGTTTGACTTGCTTATGTTTAATTAAGAATACCTATAGCCATATACATGCATGACCAGTTTCACCTAGTTATGGAGGTACCATAACCATAACATTAGAGGCACTGATGTTATGACTTCACCACGGCGGAGTGATTGCTCGTAGCGTCCCTTCAGTTTTTGGCCATTTATTATATTTATCATGTGGGGCGTATGGGTGCATACTAGTTACATGTTTTCAGCAGATTACTCAGTGTGAATGTGGTGTGTGCCTTGCATCCTTCACAAGGAGCTGATCCCTCCTACCCAAAACCAGTATATTAAATTAGAGGCAGCCCCTCTAATTTTCATGATGAGGTCACCCCTCCAAGTATTCATGCACGGTGGATTTTCATGACCTATATTGGCTAATGGTAAAATATGTTAAACAGTTTTCTTAAGATAAACATAAGGCTTTTCAAACTATAAAACCAGTTTTATGAACATGTTCTAGGTTTTCCAGGACTTATACATTTCCGCTGCTATTAAGTCTTTATTATGTTTTAGTCAGTTATACTATGTCTATATCCGTGCACTGAGCGTTTTGCTCAGCCGTTACTTTCCTTTCCATGTCCCAAAACGGCAGGTACCCTAGGAAAGACTCGAGCATTTGGAGGACGTGCATAGGATGAAAGCTTCTAGAGACTTCTTTTCCTTTTTGCCTTCATATACTTATGCTTGTTTAGTCTTTCATTCATTTCTTTTGCTTTATTATGTTGTGGGCTTATGTTTGGGAACCGATGTTTGATTCCGGTTATCCCTATTGTCATGTAATGTTTTAGACATTTGCCCTTGTATGCTTTGATGACACGCCATAATTACGTGTGACATTCCATTTATCAAAATGGGGTGTAACAATTATGGTATCAGAGCCAAGGCTTCGACCTGTAGGCTCTAAAACTTGACCTGTGACTTGTGGGTAGTCACCAGGAGCTTCCTAAGCCAACGTTTGTTATCCTACGTATTGATGTTTTCAGCACATTGTTGGTTTAACCATGATGTTTTCAGCACCTTGAGGTTTTAACCTTGATGTTTTCATCGATATTGTTTTACTAATATGGATGGACAACCGTCATTCATATTTAGTTATGCGTCATTATTTCATGCATAATGTTCCGCGTGAACTGTGGCTATGTGGACTGAACCCCAGTAGTTCATAATTAGTCACATAAAAAAATTTCTGATAAGTTTTGACAGATGAGTTTCATTTATTTATGTTTCATGTATCATTGTTGCAGGGATTATGACTAAGTAATGGTTGGTAAAAGACTGGCCCTATTTAGTCGCATGTGCTTTTATCGAAACTTTTAAATTTGGGACCGACCCATAGGCGTCCCCTCGCCATGTCTTTTGTTTTGGGACCGACCCATAGGCGTCCCCTCGCACATATAAAGGTTTTTATAAACTACATTACGCATTCATGCACTGTTTTTCATGCATAAAATTTTTCTCAAGATTTATTGGCATAATTTTTTTTTTCATGTCCCCTCATAAGATAATATGTTTTTATGTCAAGTATGTTTTCACACTGTCATGGTTAACTTCAGTTTCGTGCTGATTATGTTATACACTCCTTCATGATAGATTGTTTCATGTATCTTCATGATAATTCCGTCTTCATGTTGATTACGGCTTACGCCTCTTTTGTTATTTATGCTTTCATACAAGGCATTGCTGGATTTCTTTGAATCCTGCTTTCATGATAGTCATGGTTGGTTTTCATTGACCAGGATGTCAGGCAAATCATCGTTGAATTCTGCGTAACCACACTTTAACGTTTCTCGATACAACCATAATGATATCTATGCTAATATTGCCAGGTTATCATGATGGTTTTCTAACCGTTTAACCGATATACTTTCCTTAAATCATGACAAATGATCGACCTCATACCGATAATTTCATGTATATTCCATGTATACTCCATGTACCTTATCCCATGTGCGTACTTCCACTTGCTGATGGTCTACAAATTGTTGATACCGCTCATAGCTTGGAGATGTTACTAAAGGTTGATGTTGCTGATGTTGGGAGACGCTACGAGATGCTGATGCTGTTCACAACCTGGAGCTCATACAAGACGAAGACAAAGGCGTTAGAGCAAATCAATTGGACGAGAAGATGTTTCACCGTCAGACGATTTCCATCAATCATTGTCCCTAATTCTTAGTTACATGTCACACGTCATTCGGCTGTCATTTCAGCCATATGAGTGCAAACCGGTACCATCCGGCCACTCAGCTGAATGGTTACATGAATCACGGTCATGAGAATGACCGGCATGGAACTGACAGACAGGACGATAGTAACCACTACTATGACAGAAAGTATCCTAGAAATCGCAACCGAGGCTCCGGCCGCGGACGTGATCAGACGTACAAAGGATCAGTAGTCCAACCGATCCGCCAAGTCTGGCATAATAACCTAATATCGTAGTTCTATTGTTTTTCGTCTCGAGACACATGTCAAGACATCAGTCAAGACACATGTCTCACGTATACTTTCTGAAGACACATGTCAAGACACCAGTCAAAACATATGTCATGCTTATAGTTCCAAGATACGAGTCAAGACACATGACTCATGTCCAACTATGGAACATTTCTAAGAAATTCAGGGTACCCTCCAAGGGTATATCCATTTTGTTGTGCCATGTATTAATCAGGCCACAAGAATTTCAATACCATTACCGGCGCATCAGTGAGAACTGTCATGTTGCCGATGTCACTTTCATTTTTTCACCATATTTCATATATTCATGACCATGAAGGACGCCTTTCGTATTCCCACGTATACAAAGGTTTTCCTTCAGCTTAATGATGAGATCCAAGCTGCTAATGCATTTCCTCGGACAGACACGAGATGAATTTTATCCTAATTATGGACTATGAACAGCACACCATGCTATGATTCATAATTATGTACAGTAATGTTCAGGCTCCTGAATACATTCAGCTTGATTTTCCATCATGGAAATCTGTAAAAGTTATATATGCTTACAAGCATGTTCATTGTTAGCCATGGTCGCTAAAATTTTCTAGCTGTCAGTAAAACACGACCACTTAAGTCTTTTACGCATAGCCAGTTGATTAGTCCTAAATCTTCCTATACATTCCAGAAGAACCTACAAGGAGAAGGATGGTACCATGAGATTATGTGTCGACTACAGTCGATTTAAACAAATCACCATTCATGACCGTTATTCTCCTACACGTATTGACAACATGTCCAATCGACCTTATAGTGTTAATCACTTTTCCAAGATCGAACTCATGATCATGCTGCCAACAGCGACGAGTGAAAGAGCAGGACATGCCCATGACTGCTATTCGTACACGACTCGGTCATGCTAGATTTATGATTTGGAATTAGTCTCATCAATGCCCCAACGGCATTCTAACAATGAGTTTCCATGAACTCATAGCAAATTCATCAGTTTTTTTAATTGAGGATAACCTGATTTCCTCTAAGCCTAGAGAAGAACATGAAGAACATATCTGCACTATGTTGCAAATTCTATGACAAGAGAAATTTTACCCTGGAAAATTTTCCAATATCAATTCTGTTTGATTACAGTTACACGTTGAATCACATGGGTTTCTACGGTTAATCTTACCATGACTCAGCTTATGCGTAAAGGAGAGAACCCTACACTACATTAGGTGTTCTAGAAAATCCTACGCTAGGGTAAGTCTAAATTCAGAGACTCAGAGTTTTGCAAACTCCTATGTATCAAGTTCCACGAAGCAAGATACAGTTCATATCTAAGTACCTGACATACCAACAGGTTAAGATAGGACACCAACAGACTGGGATGTTTTCATCATCTGAAATTGTGAATTGAAATGAGACAAGATCTCCATGGATTTTGGTTACCAGTTTAACGCAAACTCAGAAGAAGCATGATGCTATCTGGTTTATTGCAAATAGTTTGATCAAGTCTGCAGAATCCTTACATCTGCAAGGATTTCAGAACCACAGATTGGTCGGACATGTTCCAGCCAAGGCTCATCCGATCACTTGGAAATTCCTCAGTTATCGAGTCAGACAAATAAGTAATTATGCTCCTTATTTACTTCACGTCCTTGTTCTAATTTAACGACTTGCTTTCATGCTCGCATTCATGACACTATTCACGTTCATGATCGTATCTTGGCTTACGGTTTTACGTTCATTTTTCTCATTCTTGGAAGTTTTGCAAGAACTTGAGCGACCAGACCCAAGTTTAGTATAACTCCATATCCTTAGATAGACGTTTCTCGTCATATTCTATGTCTCACCTTGTAGCCTTTGGCGTTACCGCCATTATATTCTATGTTCACGATATGTTTCACATGTCATGTTCATTCCACGTTCCTCATATCATGATCAAGATATGATACACGATATGTTTACTCATACTACCCTCGCCATATCTCCACGTAGCACGTTCAAAAATTTTCACGTATCACGTTCAAAAATTTTCACGTACTACGTTTCCTTATGTCTCGCGCATCGTTGCTAATTACCAATTAAGTTAGAGTGTTTTGCACGACAACGTTTTAGTTTCCCTTACACGTTAATTCTTATTCCCTCAATCAAATTTCGGGGATCTACCTTAAGTTGATAACCAAGAACTTCTTCGTACTTCAAGTCAAGGTCAGGAGGACCAAGATTTATCATTTGTGTCAAGATCTGTGAAGGAACCATTCCAAGAGGGAAGCCACTTGGAAACGGACAAGTTCATCCGGACATGTATCCGTTTTTTTCTTATCAATTAGATGTGTCCTTTCAGTCACGTCACGTTCCATGTCCTTTCAAGACATGTCATGTTCCGCGTTCCTTCTGCCAGGAAACCTGCACGTTCATTTATCTTACATACCCTCTCAGTTTGATTCGGGTATGTTTCTCTTTCAGTTACGTTATCTATAATTCGGGGACGAATTATTCTTTTCAGGGGGGAAGAGTTGTAAAACCCGCATGCTTTTACCATGAATAGTACCGTTAAGATCGTACGTACTAGATTAAAACTTTCCTTTTATAGTATGTTTATGTTCACGTATAAGAATATTAAGTATTGCGTAAGTGTTAGAACACGATAAATATTTATTACATATGAACACACAATAATTATTAACAATAATAATTATAATCACGAACATAAATTCATGAACACGAAATCACGAACAGATAATTACGAACTTACATATATTATTAATACGATGAATGTCGTTACGAACAAGTAATTATAATAACACGAATTATAATAACGTGAATAAGTAATAAATACGTAACACGTAAGCACGAATAATTAACACGATTATTCGTCGTATATTAAATCGAACACGGCAAGTGATTTCATACGTAATGATTAAGTTTTACACATATAATGATAACCATGAAATTCGCGACATTGTAAAACATGATTTCGCGTACCGTTTATTAATACGCGATTTATTGTAATAATATAAAAGGAGACGTTTGGACAAGGAAAAAGAAAGAAAAACATGGGCTATAGGCCCATGTGTGTTTTGATGTGTGTATTACCAAAAACAGACGGAGGGGGGGACTTTTTATTTAGGCAAGAAACATCAAACCCTAAAATATATACTCAGGCCGTCTTTTTCCTTTTTCTTTCTTTGGATCCCTTCTGTCGTCGCTGCTTCCACTCCAAGAACCAAGATCAGATGTGGGATTTAAATCAGGAAGAAGGTCTAACTCGTATGTTAATAACCGAAACCCTAACACGAAGAAAAGAAGGTAAAACCCTAATTCGTTTTTTGTTTTTTTTTCTTTCTTTTAATTGATCTTGAATCCGATTTTAAGGGTATTACAACATGTTCAAACAGTGGATTAGGGGAGGGTTTCATTTTAGGGGCGTTGTGTTTGATTTGGCACATAAACCGAGACCATTCAAGGTCTCGGTGGTGTTTATGTACTAGCAGCCGCAAGGCCTGGTGGTTTGGCCTAACAGTGGCGACCAGCGAGTAAGCAGGGGGAGACAGACCCTGCGCAGTGGCAGCCATGGCTACTGCTGCCAGTGGGTGTCTTGCTCGGCCAGTGGGAACTCACGACTAAGCAGTGGGAACCCACGGTGGTCAGTCCATACTGGCGGTGGGAGATCATCACTGCCAGGGTTAACTGAAAATTAAGGGGTTGTTTGGGAAAGGGCTTATTAACTGAATTAAGGGTGCGTTTGGCAAACAGTTTAAAAAAAATTAAAAGGGTGTTTGGTTATCATTTTTTTAGTTTATTAATTTAATTAAAGTAATTAAATTAATCTAGCAATATTAATTTTATGTAATCTAATTCATGATTTCCTTACAAGTATATAAAATTTACTAGTTAATTAAATTAATTTAACATGACCTATAATTAATTTTATCAAAACATGGACTTAGGTTTATTATTATTACTTAATAATACACAATTTTAACCTAAGTATTTTATTATTAAATTTAGACTATAGTAATTAATTAATTATTAAAACATGAAATTTAATTAATTAATTTCCATGATTAGGTTATATTAATATTAACATTAATACGTGTTTTAACCTAAGTATTTTTTGTACACTTAATTTATTTAAATCATGTTTATATTTAATTAAATCTTATAATATATAGTTGATTTAATTTACATGTAATAATTAATAAACTATACTATTTAATCACATGACTTAGAATAATAATCAGAAAACACTTAAGCTTATATAATTAGCTTATTTAACCAGCTTATATCTATTTATGTAAAATTTCTATTTTTAGAAACTTACCTATTTTAAGCAGTAATTCTATTTTTGGTAACTTTCTATTTTTGGAAACTTTCTATTTTAGGAAACCTGCTATTTTTAGAAAGTTACTTATTATTACACAATAAGTATAATAATACATGAAATACAAGTAATACTTAATCAGAACAGACAGAATATAAGATAAACACAGTTTAAAGCATAAACAGTAAAACATGACATGAACGTATAAAATAAGCTAAGACATGACATAAAACCAGTTACGTATGTAGTAATCAGATACTTATACATGTATGTATTTATGTAGCATTAGTGATACCGAAGTAGGACTCTCTTCCGTTCGTCTTCTTCGTTCACTGGACATAAGGTACGGATTCCCGTCCTTTCAGTATGGACATTCTTTCCTTATTAGGATTCCCCGTATGCAGCCAAATATTTTCCCGTAGTATAAGTTTATATGTTTGACTTGCTTATGTTAAATTTAGAATACCTATAGCCATATACATGCATGAACAGTTTCACCTAGTTATGGAGGTACCATAACCATAACATTAGAGGCACTGATGTTATGACTTCACCACGGCGGAGTGATTGCTCGTGGCATCCCTTTAGTTTTTGGCCATTTATTATATTTATCATGTGGGGCATATGGGTGAATCCTAGTTACATGTTTTCAGCAGATTACTCAGTGTGAATGTGGTGTGTGCCTTGCATCCTTCACAAGGAGCTGATCCCTCCTACCCAAAACCAGTATATTAAATTAGAGGCAGCCCCTCTAATTTGCATGATGAGGTCACCCCTCCAAGTATTCATGCATGGTGGATTTTCATGACCTATATTGGCTAATGGTAAAATATGTTAAACAGTTTTCTTAAGATAAACATAAGGCTTTTCAAACTATAAAACCAGTTTTATGAACATGTTCCAGGTTTTCCAGGACTTATACATTTCCGCTGCTATTAAGTCTTTATTATGTTTTAGTCAGTTATACTATGCCTATATCCGTGCACTAAGCGTTTTGCTCAGCCGTTACTTTCCTTTCCATGTCCCAAAACGGCAGGTACCCTAGGAAAGACTCGAGCATTTGGAGGACGTGCATAGGATGGAAGCTGCTAGAGACTTCTTTTCCTTTTTGCCTTCATATACTTATGCTTGTTTTATTATGTTGTGGGCTTATGTTTGGGAACCGATGTTTGATTCCGGTTATCCCTATGGTCATGTAATGTTTTAGAAATTTATCCTTGTATGCTTTGATGACACGCCATAATTACACGTGACATTCCATTTATCAAAATGGGGTGTTACAACCATGTAGTCTCATGATCTCCTTCTTGTAACTATCGGCGAGTTTACTGACCGAATCTTCCTTGCGGATCGGTAAGAAACGAGCTGACTTTGTAAGTCGATCAACGATAACCCAAATCGCATCGCGCTTCCTCCTTGTCTGCGGAAGACTGGTAACAAAATCCATGGTGATCTTGTCCCACTTCCACTCTGGAATATCTAACGGTTGTAGAAGACCAACAGTTCGTTGATGCTCGATCTTAACCTGCTAGCAGGTAAGACATTTGGAGACATATGTTGCAACATCCTGTTTCATACCACTCTACCAAAAGTATTGCTTGATGTCATGGTACATCTTGGTAGAACCAGGATGAATAGAGAATGGGGAGCTATGAGCCTCAGCTAACAATGCTTCCCGGAGTTCTAGATCGTTAGGAACACAAAGTCTCGTGCCCTGCCATAAGATACCGTCTGAGTCTACGCGAAATTCTGTCTGCTTCTTCAAATTCTGAATTATTGCCCATATTTCACCATCATCCTTCTGAGCTTCCTTGATCCTAGAGAGTAACTCAGGTTCCACTCTAAGATTAGCCCAGTAACCATGTTGTCCACGTATCATAATCTCCATGTCTAGTCGCTCCAAGTCTCTAATAATTTCCTCCTTTATTTCAATGCCGTTGATCTTTTCGGACTTTCTACTCAGTGCATCTGCCACTACATTCGCCTTGTCGGGATGATACTGCAGATTAATGTCATAATCCTTCAATAGCTCTCACCATCTCCTCTGTCGCATGTTCAATTCATGTTGAGTGAAGATTTACTTCAAGCTCTTGTAGTCCATGAATATGTCACATGATTCTCCATACAAGTAGTGCCTCCATATCTTCAATGCAAACACAACTGTTGCAAGTTCTAAGTCATGCGTAGGGTAATTTTCCTCATAAGTCTTAAGCTGCCGTGAAGCGTACGCGATCACTTTCCCATGTTGCATGAGAACACAGCCAAGTCCCTTCCCCGATGCATCACTATAGATCTGAAATCCACTTGTACCAGATGGGAGAGTAAGAATCGATGCAGATACTAACTTCTGCTTTAGGTCTTCAAAGCTCTTCTCTCTTTCTTCAGTCCAAACGAATTTCTCCCCTTTTTGCATCAGTTTGGTCAATGGTAGTGCTAAACGGGAAAATTTCTCGACGAACCTACGGTAGTAACAAGCTAAGCCTAGGAAACTGCGAACTTCAGTCGCTGATGTCGGTCTTGGCCACTTGATAATAGCCTTAACCTTTGCTGGATCCATGGTGATTCCTTCTGCTGATACAATGTGACCTAAGAATACCACCTTGTCTAAACAGAACTCATACTTGGAGAATTTAGCATACAACTGCTTCTGGCGAAGAATCTGTAGTACTGTACGAAGATGGTCTTCGTGTTCCTCCTTGAACTTAGAGAATATCAGGATGTCGTCAATGAAGACAATGACGAACTTGTCTAGAAATTCATGGAAGATTCTGTTCATCAAATCCATGAACACTGCTGGAGCATTGGTAAGGCCAAATGGCATGACTACAAATTCGTAGTGGCCATAGCGTGTACAGAAAGCAGTCTTGGCGATGTCCTGCTCTTTAACCCGTAGCTGATGATAGCCCGACCTCAGATCAATCTTGGATAAATGTTTGGCCCCTTGGAGTTGGTCAAACAGATCGTCTATGAGTGGTAAAGGATATCTATTCCTGATGGTGATCTTGTTGAGCTCGCGATAATCTATGCAAAGACACATACTGTCGTCATTCTTCTTAATGAATAAGATCGGTGCGCCCCATGGAGATGCGCTCGGTCGAATAAAGCCTCATTCCAGCAGTTATTGCAATTGATCCTTTAGCTCCTTCAACTCTATGAGAGCCATGCGATAAGGAGCTTTGGAAATCGGCTCAGCTCCTGGGATGAGCTCGATATTAAATTCTACTTCACGTGCAGGTGGTACGCCCGGAAGTTCTTCTGGAAATACATCTGGAAATTCTGACACTATCGGCTGATTCTGGATTGATGGAGATTCAGCATCCATGTCATGAACAGTAGCTAGGTAGCCCTCGCAACCATGCGAATGTAATGCACGTGCTTGCAGGGTTGATATGATTTGTACAGACCTTCCGGGTACGAACCCGTTGTGAATGTACTCTGGTGCATTAACATCACCTAAGATGACCCGATATGTATGGCAATCTATGGTGGCATGATGTTTGGATAGCCAATCCATGCCTAATATCATGTCAAAATCATTCATGTCCACCGGAAGTGCGTCAACAGGACGAACCTTGTCATCAAACTCTAGGGGAAGGCTCTTGTACACATGGGTTATGCGTACAGAGTCTCTTAAAGGCGTGGAAATATTCAGTATATTATCTAGTGGCATGGGTAGTATCCTAACATTCTTAGCATAAGCAGTAGAAATGACCGAGTGAGTAGCACCCGTGTCAAATAGAACACATGCAGCTTGACCATACATAAACAAGATTCCAGTGATGGTACATGTAGACTTGTTGGCCTGATTGCGAGAAGTTGTGTAAACGCGTCCACTAGTAGGAGGCGGCTTGGTATCAGCATGTCCTGATGTGCCCTCCATCTCGCCCTTGCGGCAGTCCTACATGTGATGGCCAGGAAGACCACACTTGAAGCATGCGTCGCTGTCGCGGCGACATGGCCCTGGGTGCCTACGGTTACATGTAGTGAAAAGAGGATGAGTATATCCTCCAACAGGCGTCCTTGCTGGCTGAGAGCCTGATAAGAACAATATACATGAGACATGATAATAGGTACAAAGAACAACGGGGATAATTCGTAAGATGGAATACCAGTGATAGCTGGACGGTTAGGCTTTGAACCTCTTTGGTTCTGGTCCCTTACGTACCGTGGTTCCTGGTAGAAGATTGCTAATGTGTCAGAATTAAGAACTATAGCATGTAATCATAAGAAAATGAGTAAGTATAAGGACCTGCTGGTGTTGGAGTTCCCAGTGTTGTAACGGTAATTATCATTGCTGCCACGCCTATCCGTAGCAGAACAATCGTGAGTCTGACTGTTTCCCTTGAGCGGAGTAGGCTGTTGCTGAGTAGCCGGCTGAGACCGGTCCCCAGTCTTCTGCCTCTTCTCGGGTCTCTCTGCTTCCCCGAACTCTTCTCTTTCTTGCAGCATCTCCAGCTTACGTGCTGCATCGGCTACTTGTTCCACCATGTTGAACGTAGCACACACTAAGTTGTTTACGACTGATGCACGAAGAGCCCACCGGAAGTGGTATGCTTGCTCTTCGGAAGTACCTGCTGCTGCACCAAGAAAACCAGCCAAACAAAGAAAGCGCTGCATGAACTCATTGCTATTCTCCCCAGCTCTCTGTCGGATTCCATGTTATTCTCTCTTCAGCTTGTCTTGCTCAGCCTTGGGAAATGTTGTCCCATATATTTAGATGATTAATGATAGAAAATAGATGAAAAGAGATGGATTCCTAGAGAGAGAAAGTAGTGAGAGAAAGTAGAGAGAGAGATGATTAACTTGGTGAATATTAGATTAGAGAAAATTAGATACAAATGACCATCCCACCCTCCTAACATGCTAGGAGGGTAGTATATATAGTCCACCCACATGCGGGCTTTAATGGGCTATATATTGGTTCGGGCTTGTCTTTTGGACTTTAATTAGTTTAAATCCAAGCCCATAAACCACGACTAATTAACTACTTATTACAACGTTCTAATTAATGTTACAATAATAACCTATGACCGAACATTCTTGTTTGGCTCAATATTTTGAGGCTAACAATCTCCCCTAATGTGAGGTCATTCCTCTTCGATATTTGGAGTCCAATGGAGATTTATGAATTTCGTCATAAATGAGTCTCGAACGTGTAATAGTAGTTTTTGTTCCTTCATGCTGTGATCTTGTGTCTTTATCCACATGCTCACACTATTAAATAAGCCTTTGTCATTGTCTTTCGACTTAGTCTTTTATCTTGAGATCTTCAAATCATTCTTGACTTGTCCTTGCCATCTTGCGATCTTGTGTCTTTATCCACATGCTCACACTATTAATTGTTAAATAAGTCTTTGGGCATGAGTATGTGATTTTGAATCTTTGACTTTGCTGAGTACACCGTGACGCCACCTTCTCGAGACAAAACATAGACACGGACTGAATGGCTTTGACATTCGTCCTAAATCGGTAGCGTTTTACCCCTGGTCGGTGAAGACCGTTATACGATATTAAATACCGTACCTGTGATTAGGTAGATTCAATTAAGAATCTCCTTGACAGGGTTTCGTGGCTGTACTAGCCGTTCTCTTTACTCGACCGTCTCAAAGCAAGGCTGCGAACATAAAGAGTGAATCAATTGGATAAATATCCGCTTGATTAAAGTCGTCAATTCAAATTCCTGGAACAAGTTTGATTCATTAAGAATCTTACCATTGTTGCTTTCCAGTTGACACAAGTTTGATTCATAAGAATCTCACAAGTCACCTACCGTAGTGCTGTTTGATGTTGCCTATAGAAGGATTTCCATTCATCACTGTGGATATTAATGAATATCACTCTGAATGTTCTGGCAAGACCATAAAGATATTGTGTAGAAACCTGAAACGAGTTTGAATAAATTCAGAATCAAACTACTGTTGCTTTTCAGTTTTACATATGTTCAATTCATAAAGAATCTTACATATGACCTACCGCAGTGCTGTTTGATGTTAACACGGGAAGGATTTCCACTCATCATTGTGAATACTAAGTAGTATCACTCTGAGTGTTCTAGCAATATCACAAGGATATAGCGTAGGACTCTCTTGATCTTCATCCGTGTGTCCTAACGAGATTTGATTGATCTCTTGGCTCTAGACTCGACTTGTGCAGTTTTAGTGGTCGGAGGCTGGAGCAGATGCCACCTATTCAATATCAACTAACTTGGAGTGAGAAAGTCAATAGAAGTCGTGTTGATCTCCGTGATAATAAAACAAACTTCTTTTGAGAGAAGCCTGAGTAGCTAGGAAAGGGTTGTGCATACATCACTGGGTCCATGATGAGTTGTCTTCATGATGTGTTGACCCGGTTTCTGCCTAAGTTGTATGGAGGGATTCTTTGTTTACACCCTTTATCCTTACATTTCTTTTTCATTCTTCAACCCCTTCAATGCTTACCAAGACATCATTACTAACACCTTGTTGTGATTGTTCCGGTGCTAGCATCAGTACTTGGTCGGCATTCAGCTACGTTCACATTCTACTCCATCTTTCCTAAGGACTTCTAATAATCTATTGGATTGTCCCTGGGAAGATCCCTCCGGTTCTGGTTGGATCATAGGACTTAAACCTAACCACCCTTTTGACACCAATAACGTCGTGAATTAAAGATGTTGTGGGTATTTGATCGTAACCATGAGTGCTTGAGTCTTTAGATCACATTTTAATCACATTTTCTCCCCCTATCTCTAATATATAAAATCGTTTGATATTAGAGATACCAAGTTTGATTAAAATATACTTTGAAAAACAGTCTTGAAAGTCTTCGGGAGAAAGATGTGTCAAACTTAGCATGAATTTTGTAACGCTCCCGCTCAAAAATTGATCCAATGGAATTTTCATTACGAGGATTGGATCCACATTAAACTTTTGAGGATAGGAGTTGTTGAACACACAATTTTTGAAAGATTTTGAATATCATTGAGAAATTCTTGAAAACATTGTGTTCAACGCTTTTTGAAAAATCAATTCTTTTTGACGAAAAGGTTTTTCTAAAGCATAAACTTGAGTTCATAGACTTTGAATGTCTTGACGAATCCACTCAAGTGTAAGAAGATTTAACTTCTTTTGCTAAGGGTAAGAGCACGAAATCGTACACTCCCCCGTGAATATAGTTTCGGGTTGCAATCTGAAAGTAATTACAAGCCATTGTGTTGAGCTCAAAACGTTGAATGTTTTGTGACAAGCTCAACCCAAGATAGATTGCTCTACCCGTTTGTTACGATAAGTTATCTTTAAAGATACACTTTCTTTTATTTGAAGTTCGAGTTAAAGTCTGACGTTTAACTGTAAGTCGTTTACATGAGCTTAAAAACTTTGAATGTTTTTATCGATAGCTCATGACCGAGAAATTTAAGTTTCCCATTGTTGAGGATAAGTAATCATCGTGATCAACTTTCCTTTCTTTGAAGTACGAGTCACAATCTGAGGTAATTGTAAATCATTGAAATGACATGTTTTGAAAAATATTTACAACTTTCATTCGAGCTTTATTACACACCCGTGTCGTTATTGAACGACATTTCTAGGTACGTCCATATTATCGATACTGAAAGACATGTCGAAAAGAATATTTTTGGTATTTTGAAATTTTTTCATTTTTTATTTTGTTTTTCTATGAATATTTACATTTTATTATATTTTTGTGTTTTATCAAGTTTTTCGAAAATAATCTAAAATAGACTTTTGTACAACAGAAGAAGGTGATATCGAATATACAGAATTGGAACCCTTTGAAGAAGGAGAAGTGGGTTCAGAATCCGCTGTTGTACCTGCAATCACAGAAGAAGAGTTTGCACAAATATTAGAATTAGGAGTAATAAATTCATTTTCAGCGTGTAGAACAGTAGCATTAGTGTTGGTGCAGGTGTCATCACTCTTTTCTATTGGAATCCACTTAAGACCAACTTTCGTGAAGATCCGACCTGTTGGTTTCCACTGAAGACTAGATTTAGGAGTAGCTTTCTCTTGCACAGCGGAAGACTTCTTTGGAGAGAAACTATGTCCTTTTTGAATCCACGTTTCAGATTTGGTGTGGTTGCTTTTCTTTGCGACGGGTTTGTATCTCCTTGTTGTCTTATGGGATTCTGTATTCGATCTCTGTTCAAATGAACGAGATTTGACCTCATAAAGGTATTGCAGAATGCAATGGTCATGATTTCCATTGTGAATGCCCTTTTTGCAATTAGGACATACAGGGAATTTGGGATTCATGAAAGTACTTGTATTCCTCTGTTTTCCAAATCGTTCAGGCGTAGTGTTTGAAACACGACTATTCATGGATGGTTTCCAATTCCTAGATTGCTGAAGAGGGATCCTAGGTTTTTGTTGACTACCATTAGGAGTGTGTGGAACTCTAGCGGTATTTGGTGAACTAGATTTTTCATATACGGGTTTGTCTTTCTGAATCTTCCCTTTTTGTTTCGCATCCTCTAGGTTGTGGGTATGAACAGGGTCATTTGAACCTACAGATTCCTTTGTGGACGTGAATATCACACGTTTTGTCGGAGTCCTAGAAGTGCTAGGTGCATACACATGGTTGGTTTTAGCAACAGTGTGCTTTCTAAATGGAGGAACATAGGGTGATATGGATGGTTTTGGAACACTTGGTTGCACATCAGTTTAGGGGGTAACCTAGATTTCATATGAGAAGAATTGGAGAACGGAGTCGGTTTTCCTAAGATATACAGCTTTGGATCCTTGTAGGCATTGGGTTGTCGAACAACAGGTTTCACAACTTTAGGTTCCACAACTTTCCCACCCATCTTAGCAACGAGTTTCTGCAACTCTACTATCGCTCTTTCCCTGTCTTGTAACTGAGCTTTCAACCCTTTAATTTCCAAATTCTGTTCATTCATTTCTCGAAACGTTTGGGAAAGTTTTTCTTGCAATTTATTATCATGTGGAAAACTACCAACGTCTTTTTGCAAAGCAAGTTCAAGAAAATGACAATGTTTTTGAAGGAAATCAGTTTTGTGTTGAAGTAACTCAAAAGCCTTTTGAAGACAACGGACGAATAATCCAGATTCTAATTCTGAATTTCCAGCAACGTTTAAGGCAGGTTTCATGAATAATATTAGTCGGAATGAGGGTGGTGTTGGTACATCAAATAGCTTTGAGATTCTAAATCAATCTGATTCGGAGGTAGAAGAGGTTGAGAATGTCTATGATGAAGCTGCATACTTATATCATGACAAGAGGGATAAAGCTAAATGAAGACAAGAATAAATCTTTGATTTTATTTTGTTCTATTTTTTAGGTGTGTAAATGTATATGGCATGTCATATACATCGTTGTAGGCGTTTATCAAGCGTTTAGCTTGAGGTTAATGTGGTATTTCAGCCACATTCCATCTGTACTTCAATGTTTTTTGGTGTAATATATTTTACCGGGGATAGTCCCTTTTACCCAAAAAAAAAAAAAAAAAAAACTCAAAAGCCTTTTTATCAACATTTTCTTTACGTTTCGAAAGCTCAATTTCAAGACGTTCACATTCTTTGATCTTATCAAGATATTTGCATGCAACATCAGAATATTCATCAATATCAGCACAAGATGTAAAATAAGCACACATAACATCGTTAGAAACACATTCTTGTAATAGTAAATCATATTCATATGAAAAATCAGACTTCTCCATTTGAAGATCTTCAATGTGTTTCTCAAGAGATTCAACATATTTTAAATCATCATACATTTCAGTCCGAATGAACACCTCAAGTTGAAGAACAGTTTCTTTAATCAACGCCGTGTTTGGAATTAAGAGTTCTTTCACAAGCAAGGTGATATCTTGAGGAATCGGACATGTCCACTCAGCATTTTCACGTTTTGCCCAGTCTCTTTCAACAATAGATTTAACATTATCTATCTGATGTTTAAGAATACCTAATGTTTTCCTACTCTTGCTTTTTGATTCATCTAGAGGGAGGTAGTTTATGTATTTGTAAACATTAGATTTCTTAGGGGCAAATGCTTTCTTCCATTGAATTCTCTTTTGTTTGCATTCTAGGAATACTTCCTCACGAGTTTTCGAAGTTTGTTTGTTGAAAAGGCCATAAAGACTATTCTCATAAGCATAATTATATGGTTTCACAAACTCCTTATTAACAAGTGGTTGACTATCATCGTCCCAAAGGGCAGTCTCTTCACTCGCAGCACTAACAGGCATGCTATCAAGATCAATCCTTTCAGTCTCATCAAGATAAAGATGCGGGTTCGCAGCTTGAGCTTTGGCAAGGTACTCAAGACTTGCAAAGCTAGCTTGACCCTTAAACATCGACGGAGGTGCAAGCATTCTTACGGATTGAATAGAATCATGCGTTTTATAAACAAAGTTCCTCAAAAATTCGACTTGTGCTTCTAGTTTCGTTACTTTTTCGGTTTCTTTATCATATCTACTTTTGAAGTCTTGTTTTAACGCATCTACCTCTTGTTTCTTATCCTCAAGAATTTTAGCAGAATCTGTAGTGGTCATAGAGAGCTTTTGTTCAAGTTCATTAACTTTGGTATTGGCAAGGTACGTTTATGACGTTCATCCATTAAGAAAACATTATATTGACGCTTCTCTTTGGCTAATAACTCAAGAGTTGTATTATATTTGTTTTCAAAATCGTCCTTTTGACTTTTTAACGCACTTCCCTTGTACCCCTCAAGCTCTTTGGTTTTCTGAAGGAGCTCATCTCTATAGCTTTCAGTCATCTCAGTAGATTTGATAAGAGCAGCTTTGCATTCTTCAAAACTTTGAGTGAGCGTAGCGTTTGCCTTCTTTAATTGCTTTTGACTCTTTTTATTTTCAGTGACATCTTTCTTTGTAAAGTAGCAATTAAATTAGCAAGCGCAATACGTTCCTCTTCATCATATTCATTTGCATGTTGATCATCCTCAGACTCATTATTGCACATGTCTGATGAATCCGGTGTGGTATTGCTATCAACGTTTCCATCATACACGTGTCATTAATGGCATTGGGTAGATCACTATGCTCAGGAATATCACCAAACACATTATATTCATTAGTAGTATGTACCTTATCGATTGGCTCAATCTCAAAGATAGGGCCATTGTCATCTTCAGTGACTTTGAGAACTTCTTCAACCTTTGCCATGTACGAGTAATGTGCATCGAGCTCTTGATCAGAATCTTCATCATCAGTATCATCAAGCATTGCTCCTTCCTCAGCTGACAATTTAACCCCTGCTTCCATTTTCTTGCATAGCAGCATCTTTTCCTTGTGATAGCTGGAGTCTCTAACCCTTTTTGGCTTCCTGCATTCATTTGCCATATGCCCATAACATTGGCAATTAAAACATTGAATCCCACTATGCTGAACCACTTAACTTCCAACAGTGTCCCTATTCCCAGTAGCAGCAGCAATCCTCGGAGTATCATACTTGGCAGTTTGTCGATCATACCTTGCAGAACCCTCAACATGTGTTGGATTATGTCGATCATACCTAGAAGGAATTTCACCACGTCGACGTGTGTCATACCTTGGAGGACTCTCAACATATCGGTTCTTTGTGTTAGATGATGTGCGAAGATTGTTGTTGGTGGGTTTGTAGATTTTCTTGTAAGTCTTCATTATGAAAACAATTTGTTGTTTCATCTCTCGATTCTTTTGAGCTTGGTCTTCATCACTATCTTCTTCAGATGAGGACTCAGATGGTGGTGATGGTGCTCTTGGCACTTTACCTCGAGATCTTGTAGATGATGAAGACTTAGATGATGTGGAAGAACGTGGTGAAGATGATGTAGTGGAATATGACTCAGGAGCACGAGAGTTATGACCTTGAACATGTTGAGTTGTAGTCACTAAAGCAAGTGGATTAGCCGTCTTGGCAACACGTTCAGCTCGAATCTCATTTGCTTCATTCTGAAATTGCTTTAAGATGTCAAAGAGTCGATGATATGAGACCTCGTGTAATTTTTCTTGTTGTTTCACCAAAGTGACGAACCGTGTCCACTCGGGTTGAAGTTGTTGAAGAAATTGGACATTGACTTGCATGGTGGAGACTTGCAGATTATTTCTTGTCATGTCATTCATCATCTTATAAAACCTGGAGTAGTAAGAGTCAATTGATTCTCCATCCCTTGAAGTAAACTTGCCAAAATTCCAAAACAAGTTTGTTTTGACATCTTGTTTGTTGAGAGATTCTCCTTGTTGCAAGCGTTCAATAGCAGTCCACATTTCATGTGCTGTGGGGCATGCATCAACCGTGGAATAAATATCATCTCCAATCCCACTTAGAACCATATAGATGGCTTCCTTCTTCGCATCATGCCAAGCACAATTTTCAGGTGTGAGATCGGCTCTTGTTTCATCACGTTCACTTGCAGGTATTGGATCAGTAGTATCTGTGGCTGCTCTTGGAGGACTTGAGATTTTTTTGAATACATATGGTCCATGAGTAATACATTTCCTCAAGGCATCACCATTTGTTCTTGTATCAAGGTATCGTATGAAACGTGATTGCCATTGAGCTTACCGACCAGATACAAGCATTGGTGGTCTCTCTTTATTCCCCGCCACCATGATATTGTTGTTTGTGACACGATACTCTTGAGTAGAATCCATATCTACAAACTTGAAATCGATGAGGTGTAAATGGATCTTAAGTAGATGTGTGTTGATTGTTGTTGTCGATGAAAAATGTTAAAATCCCCTAAAAATTGTCTTCACAAGAAACCAAAAAAAATCGAAGGCGAAAAATCACACGTTAAAAATTTTCACTGTTGGGGTTTTTTCGGAATAACTAACATTTTCAGAAAAATTGGTGTATTTCGGAATAACAAGTTTTTCAGAGAAATGCCTTTCTTCGGAATATTGATGTTTTCAGAAAAAACAATTTCTTCGGAATAATGGTGATTTCAAAAAAACATAGATCTTCGGAAAAATGATGTTTTTAGGAAAAACAACTTCTTCGGAATAATGGTGATTTCAGAAAAACGCGGATCTTCGGAAAAATGATGTTTTAAGGAAAAACAACTTCTTCGAAATAATGGTGATTTTCAGAAAAACATGGATCTTCGGAATTATCTTCGGAATAAATGCTTTTTCAGAAAATGAGACTTTTCGGAATAATCTTCGGAATAATCTTTGGCATAATCTTCGGAATAATCTTCGGAATAATCTTCGGAATAATATCAAATTCAGAGAAAATGAGAATTTCAGAGAAACTTACATTCTTCGGAATAAACGTTTCCTCGGAATAGAGGCTTTGTCGGAAAAATCACTTCTTCGGAATACTGAAATCTTCGGAATCTTGATAATTTCAGAAAAAATTTCGGAAAAACCACTTTTTCAGAAAAATCCCTTTTTCAGAATAGTCACTTCTTCGGAATTGAAAACCCTTTTCCGAAAATATGTATTTTCGGAATAATAAACCCTTTTATGAAAAACTTTTTCAGAATGATCTTGAAACAGTCAAGTTTCCGTAACTCCAAAAAATAATCCAAACACCTAAAAATCTTGCGATTTTAACCACAAAAACCAAACCAAATCCCTACCAAATCGATATAAATAATTTATATCAAGATTTCTAGCCCGAAAATACTAAACAAAATTTAATTCGGGATGATTTATATGGAAAAATCAACCGAATCAAATTCAAACCAAACAACCAAACACAATCTACCCCGTGGAAACTGATACCAAATGTTGTCCCATATATTTAGATGATTAATGATAGAAAATAGATGAAAAGAGATGGATTCCTAGAGAGAGGAAGTAGTGAGAGAAAGTAGAGAGAGAGATGATTAACTTGGTGAATATTAGATTAGAGAAAATTAGATACAAATGACCATCCCACCCTCCTAACATGCTAGGAGGGTAGTATATATAGTCCACCCACATGCGGGATTTAATGGGCTATATATTGGGTCGGACTTGTCTTTTGGACTTTAATTAGTTTAAATCCAAGCCCGTAAACCACGACTAATTAACTACTTATTACAACGTTCTAATTAATGTTACAATAATAACCTATGACCGAATATTCTTGTTTGGCTTAATATTTTGAGGCTAACAAGAAAGAACTGTTCCATCACCCTATCCCTGAACTGAGCCCAAGTCAAACCAGCCACCCAAGCATCACCTCCCTCAGACTGCTTCAGTGCCGTCTACCATGATAGCACATCACCATCGAACCGGTAGCAGGCCAACCTCGACTTGAAGACGGGGTCACAGCCCATGGCATCGAAGATCTTCTCAATGTGGGCCAACCAGTTTTAGCTTCACTGGGGCTATCTGTAACACTCTCAAATTTCATATCGGTACATCGGAAGAGTCTTTAGAGTGTTACGGGATAGCCCAATAACTCCAATCATTGACAACACATAAAAATGGTTGTACAAGGTTTAACATACATTCATTCGATATAAAAGTTTCAAGTGTACAACAGGTCCCAAATTATACAGGTCATTAAGTTTACAAAACATAGATCGAATGAACAGTTTTATTATTATCTGGGCCATCAGAGTCGATCTCCATCCGAATTACCTTCAAGCACCCGAGATAAAAACATGCAAAAATCATATCAGCGAATGTCGAGTGAATTCATAGAGTTTAATAAAACCGTTATATAAAAACAATCGTTGAAATTAGAACATAAGTATAATATCAGAAGTAAGTCCTCGTATTGCTAGTCAGGCAATATATAAATCAAAGCATACATCATAAACTGTCCATGAGACCATAGTCTCAATATTACCATTATAGGTAACATTATTATCATTATTTGTATCATTTCTGGATTGTGTTGGATTATTATTAGCCGCATGACATTGTTACCTTACCATCACAAACAACAGGCAGCGAACCCGACAAACAATTTGCCCATCTAAGTTAGCGTATCGTCACAAAAATCACGCTATGTAAATCTTCTCATACATAAATTCGCTTACCAATCAATGTGGTACGACGGGGATCAACCGTCAAGGCGCGAACTGGGGTGATCGTCCCCAAATAGTACTATCATATGCATAAGCTTCTACCAAATCCCGGTAGTTCACAATTCATGCTAATGGGACTTTAAGTGACATAACCTAACTACTAATAATCCTTTTTATCTCATTTATTGGGTCATAGCATCATTCGGGTCCATATCATTAAGCATACCATCGGGACTACTTGTGTTCTATTTTTATCAAAAACTAGCGTGTTATCTCCCTCGCGGGTAACATTTAAAAGAGTGCGAGGCTATGAATTCACGTTGATAATGAAAGGCGGATTATCGGCTAAAGACATGCTTCGATCACGGAAACCTGTATAAATAATACTCGGTCTTAGACTTTTGTCCAATGAATTTATAAAAATAATAACTATGTATACATATGATGATTTTATATATATGATGATGATCAAGTGGAATTGTACATCTTTATTCATTATATTGTTATGTGTTGGTAACTTTTTACATGTTTAGGCCCAATAAGCCCATTATAAGTCTATTACCTTATATTAGTCCATTTTACACTTTTAATATCAGTATTATACTTACATGTTAGGCCCAAGTGGGTTAAGCACAATAAGTAAGTTCATAAGTGTTTAGCCAAATTAGTTGGATTAATAGTCCAATAAGGCTAACTTGGCCCGTTAATGTCCGTATGTTATAAAGCTCGGGTTTTATTGGATTTTACTTGTAATATGTACTTATATATCATTATAGGAGTTATAAAAAGTTTACATTAGACGGGTTCGACCGTCTAAGTTTTAATCGACGAAAATGTAAATTTTACGGTTTTAGCCGAAAAGACGTAAAAATCATGTTTATAGTTTTATAACTTATAAAACTTATCAAATTGCCCTTTTTTATAAAATGTCTCATTTATTTATTATTGTTAATACTTATTATTATGTAATATATAAGTTAGTGGGTTTTAAATTTATATTTTATACTATATTTATTTGATTGCTATTATAATACTATTATACTTTAATTTCACATATCTGATTTTTAGTTTCACTTTCACCATTTTTATCATATCTTGAGTTCTACAAGGAGATAGAAGCTCACTTTTGGATGACATAAACTTCATATTATGTGCTACAATTAACTTAGTTTTAAATATTGCTCAATCCAAGTCTAAGTGTCCCTAACAGTCCTCACAAAACAGACTATTCAGATTGGTACTTCAATTTTGTTTTGATCATATCTCACTCATTATAATGATTCCATTGCATGGCCAACTCTCACATGTGTAAAAGAATTAATACTTACT
Source organism: Glebionis coronaria (assembly GCA_025667525.1). Classification (NCBI taxonomy): domain Eukaryota; kingdom Viridiplantae; phylum Streptophyta; class Magnoliopsida; order Asterales; family Asteraceae; genus Glebionis; species Glebionis coronaria. The sequence goes on from CM046877.1 coordinate 342,835,201, forward strand.
GTATATAAATTTATCCATACCATTTTATCAGTTTAACATATGGTTGTTTACTGTTTTTATACAGCCTACTTAATAAGTAAGATTTTAACCTTTATACATATAGTTTTTCATCTTTTTAACCATGTTTATCAACACATGATCCCCACACAACATTTTTATCATCATATATCATCATATACATATTCATTAGGAAAGAAAATACATTTTACTTTTACAAAAATAACAATGAAAATGGGAAGAATGATCTTGTTTACCAACCAAGAATATAACTTATCTTTTAATGACAACACTTTGGGGTACACCAAATTTATCTTCAAGATCACCTTTCACCAAGAACACTTGTTGAGAAATCAGCCCTAGGACACAAGCAAATCACCTCCTTGGATGTTATAATGATCACCAATCAATAAAGCTTCAAGGGTTCTTCATCATATGTGTAGATAACACATGATTTATGGTTAAAACTGATCAAAACGGGGTGTTTGGTGATGGTTTTTAGACGGCAAAGAAGAGAGGGGTGAGAGGATTTTTGGGTGGTTTGCATGAGATGAAAGTGAGAAATGGTTTAGTGGGAAGTGGTTTTGCTAGTTTTGTTAACTTATTAAGTTAAGTTAACAAGTGTAACAACTTGTAACCACAAGTTGACACCTCATGGGTGTTGGTGTCCCTTGTTTAGCCGTCCCATAGAGTGGGGTGGGGCAAAACTTGTTTTGTCTCATCCCACTAATTTACGGGTACTCCTCGATTCTAGTTTCCTCGATTTGCGTGCCCTCGGTCGTTTTACGAAACATGTTTTTATAAATTATGAATCAGCGACACAAAACGAATCTAATAAAAAATTGTCTCATCAAAAACGGAGTTCAAAAACGTAAATACGTAATCCTAAGGTTTCTGGTTTAGTCGTAAAGGTCATTAAATTATGCACGTAAGCCCAAATTTAAATCCGTAAATTGTGAGTTCATGAACCATCACTAAAATAAGTTTCAAAATAATATACGAGAAAATAATTTACTAGCTGAAAATGTTAGATTTTCATAGCTTTTCCTCCTAAAAGGGATCAACGTCCTCGTGATCCATTTCATTTTGATGTCCGTTTCTTATTGAAATCAAAGAGGTGCGGATATTTCTTCCACATTTCATACTCTCGTTCCCAAGTAAATTCCGGTCCATGCTTTGAATTCCATCCTATCTTGACAATAGGTATCCGACTTTGTTTCAGTTGCTTTACCTCACGATCCATAACCTCTACGGGTTCTTCGATAAAATGCAACATCTCATCAGTTTGAACCTTATCCAACGAAATTTTCTCATCACTCACTGCTAAACGTTGGGTCAAAAAGTTGATGTGGCAGAAACTCAAAAATGAAGAAAACATGAAGGCATTTGTCTAAGCGTTGACAAGTGTAATCCATGAGTTGTCAAGAGCAAATCAGGCGTTGACAGAAGTCAACATTGACAAGCATTGTCAAGTGCAATCCAAGCATTGTCACGTACAATCCAAGCATTGACAGAAACATTGACAAGTGTTGTTGGAAGCTTATATTTAGATAAGAATGCATAATATATTATGTATTAGTTTATTTGAATAGAAGATTTACATGTTTATTCATTCTTATCTCTTGTAAACCCTATTCCTTACACTATAAAAGGAACCAAGGGTATTAGGTTTATTCATATCATTCATTCACAATGTAAACCTAAAAGTGTGTGTCAACTAGACGTGGGATTCAATGTATACACGTCTAGTGATTGTTTATTATCAATATAATGAGCAACCGTTTAAAGTAATTCATGTGTTTTGTGCCTAAACACCTTGTTAATGTGTTGTGTTCTAATTCCGCTTTGATTATCTAATCATATGAACATGATGCATTCCTAGTAGCTAAAAGATCGAGGAAACCAAGGTTTCCACAGTTGGTATCAGAGCGTCGTGGCTTGTGATGCTAGGACCAACAAGGTGTTCGTGTATTGAGAAGAAAAGAAAAATCCGTCTAGGGTTTTTCTAGACGTTTTTGTGTGCGCAGCAGTATTCAGGAAGGCATAACTTTTTATTGGACCGTTGGATCGTCACGAAATTTCTTGTGTATATTCTATACACATATATCAAGACATCCACCGGAGGGATTGTCAAGTTTTATCACCAAGAAAAAGTTATTAAGCGTCAAAGTCAGCAGTGAGTATATGCAGTTTTCTGTAAAATAGCCATGTTCAAAACACGTTTTCTCCTTCGTTAACCGTTGGATCTTCGTGATTTTTGAACTGTAGATTCTTGTCACTTGTGTCTAGAATCTCACCGAATGGATTTTCGATCTGAGCCCTAATGAAGACATTATTCAACGTCGAAATCTACTGGTTAAGGTATTGATGTTTTTGCTATATTCACATGAAATCATGAACTAGGGTTACTCAAACCCTAGATCGACATGAAAAGTAGAAAGTTTGAGGTTCTTGGATGTTATAACGTGAAGATGATTCATAATATTCAGATCCTAGTACAAATTTATCATAACCCTAATTAGGGTTTAAAATTATTCAATTACTGTTCTAGGGTTTCATGGCAGATGTTCTTCATAGTTATGATACGTGATGTAGCAGATGTTATGGTTTATTGTTCAATCATAACAGTATGAAGATGATGATCCAAGACAATTTATGCATGATGTAGAGACGTAAATCAAACTGAAAAAGGCAACGTAAGGTTGATGTTATGATCAAACACAGGAACTGGTTTGTGCATTTGCCTTGTGAACCAAGCCTCAAAATGGAAAAGATCGTATGATGCTGTGAGTTTTAAACGTGTGGTTTATTATAGGATATAATATTTTGTTTCCTATTTTTGTGGGAATATGATATTGAATAAACCAGACGTGTGATAAAAACTCCTACAAATTTGGAAGTGATGGTATGAAAAGTCACGTATTGGATGCAATCTATTGTTACGGGTACATATGGAAGCAGATATATCCCACAAGAATATTGGTATTATTTCTGAATTTTAGGGATTCTTTTATAGTTAGATTAGTTCAAAATAGTGTACGTTATTTTTGGATGTGATCTATATTTACTTCCTGAAAATATGGGAAATATTAGACGTGGAATATATGGGATTTGTATGCAGACAGAATCATATTATGGTTTTAAAGCAATTCATATATATGAAGACACCACAGAAGGTGTCTGCTGCTATCCTAGTTGCTGACGATATACAAAATACCCGTTGACAGTAGTAGACGCTGACGTTTGTTATATAGACGCTGACAAAGAATAAGGGAACGCTGACAGAGAGCGTTGACACGTGTTGTCTGAGAAAGGTTAATTCAAGCGTTGATACGTTTTGTCCGATATGGGACAATACACATGACAGAGATATTGGACAATGAAGGATTTCGGATAACAAAGGAATAGCTGCTGTTTGAGAAAATTGATACGTTTTTAGCACACAAAAAGAGGTATTTACACGCAAAGGTACATGGAATCTCCGTTTTTATTCAGAATATCAATTTGATATTAATGGCTCGGATATTTTTAAAGGGGTCAATGATTTTTCTAAGTTAGCATCAATTAGCGAAGTATTATTGGAGTAATGTTTATTATGTAATCGGGATAGCCTTGTGAATGTAACACCCCATTTTGATAATGTAATGTCACGCGTAATTATGGCGTGTCATCAAAGCATACAAGGATAAATGTCTAAACATTTCATGACCATAAAAGGGAAAATACCGGAATCAAACATCGGTAGTCCAAAAGTAAAGCTCATCACACACAAACATAAGTACTGTAAAAGGAAAGGACTAAACAATGTCCATGGCAAGAGTATCAAAGTAAAGATAATGCATAAAGTAAAGAAAGGCTAGAAAGCTTCCAGTACATATGCACGTACGCTTAAAGTCTACGAGCGTCCCTGAGTACCTGCCGTTTTGGGAACATAGAAAAGGAAAACGGCTGAGCAATACGCTCAGTGCACGGATGTACAATAAAGCATGAATAGTATAAGCATATAAGCATATAACAGCGGAAGAAACTAAGTCTCGAATAACCCGGTTAAGTCTTGGTAAAACTGGTTTTATAGTTTGAAAAGCCTTATGTTTATCTTATAAAAACTGTTTAACATATTCTACCATTAGCCAATATAGGTCATGAAAATCCACCATGCATGAATACTTGGAGGGGTGACCTCATCATGCAAATTAGAGGGGCTGCCTCTAATTTAATATACTGGTTTGGGTAGGAGGGATCAGCTCCTTGTGAAGGATGCAAGGCACACACCACATTCACACTGAGTAATCTGCTGAAAACATGTAACTAGGATGCACCCATACGTCCCACATGATAAATATAATAATATGGCCAAAAGTTGAAGGGACGCCACGAGCAATCACATCGCCGTGGGCAAATCATAACACCAGTGCCTCTAGTGTTATGGTTATGGTACCTCCATAACTAGGTAAAACTGGTCATGCATGTATATGGCTATAGGTATTCTAAATTAAACATAAGCAAATCAAACATATAAACTTATACTACGGGAAAACAGTTGGCTGCATACGGGAAATCCTAATAAGGAAAGAATGTTCATACTGAAAAGACGGGAATCCGTACCTTATGTCCAGTGAACGAAGAAGATGAACTGAGGAGAGTCCTACTTCGGTATCACTAATGCTACATAAATACATACGTGTATAAGTATCTGATTACTAAATACGTAACTGGTTTTATGTCATGTCTTAGCTTATTTAATACGTTCATATCATGTTTTACTGTTTTAAGTTCTAAACTGTGTTTATCTTATATTTTGTCTATCCTGATTAAGTATTACTTGTATTTCATGTATTATTATACTTACTGTGTAATAATAAGTAACTTTATAAAAATAGCAGGTTTCCTAAAATAGAAAGTTTCCAAAAATAGAAAGTTACCAAAAATAGAAAGTTTCAAAAAATAGAAAGTTTCCAAAAATAGAAAGTTTCCAAAAATAGAATTACTGCTTAAAATAGATAAGTTTCTAAAAATAGAAAGTTTCCATAAATAGATTAGCTGCCTTAATTAAATAAGTTTCTAAAAATAGAAAGTTTCCATAATTAGATATAAGCTGGTTAAATAAGCTAATTATATAAGCTTAAGTGTTTTCTGATTATTTTTCTAAGTCATATTGATATAAGGTATAGTTTATTAATTATTACATGTAATTTAAATAAACTATAGGTTAAAAGTATTTAATTAAATATATCATGTTTTTAATTAAATAAAGTTAAATACTTAGGTTAAAACATGTATTATTAATTATTAATAATATAACCTAAGTCATGTTAATTAATAAATTATAGCCATGGTTTTTAATAATTAATTAATTATAAAGTCTAGAAAAATATAAATACTTAGGTTAAAAATCCATGATCTAATAATTAAATTATAACCTAAGTCATGTTAATTAAATTAATCATGTCATATTTTATTAATCTAATTTTTAACATATAACTATTAAAATCATAATCTTAACATAATCAATGAACCGGATCGTGACTAGAAATCATGAACCGGACCCGTAATCAACACCATACCCCGAACCACTTCGGAGTTCTCCCCTGTTTGCTGCTGCCGTGGGACCCACACCACCAAACCGAGACCATGAGGTCTCGGTGGTGGTTCACAAGCCAAACCGAGACCCCTTGGGGGTTCGGTTTAGGCGCCGGCCACAACAAACACCCCTAAATCCTTTGTTTTGATTTATCCCATAACCATTTACATGTTTAATTAATGTTTTTATTTAGCTTTTTAAAAACATCATGTTCTTATGTAATTTATTAAATCAAAACATAAAAGAAAAGGATTAAAAAGGTATACCGAATGCGTGGATCAAACGAGGATGAACACACACGAATGCTTGCACAAAATTCAAGATCAAAAATCAAACCAACATCCCCTTTTGTGTGTTTATATTCGGCGGCCAAAGGAGAGCAAGAAGGAAGGAGAAAATCTTTTTAGGGTTTCCTAATTTTACTGTAATGTGAAAAAATGACAAAAGATTTCACCTTAACCCCTTGTTAGTAAAAATTAGATGGGCTTGGCCCTTCTTCTTGGTGTAGCCGTGGGTAGGGGGCCTCACATGGGGTACCCGTACCTTTTTTCGAGTCTAATTATTTTAGTGTTCGTTCGTGTTTTATCGTGTTTACGTATTATGTGTTCTCGTTAAATATTAACCATGGCTTAATATATTTATTCGTGTTCGTAATAAATATATATACGTAATTAATATTAGCTCGTGATTAATTTACGTTCATGATTTCATGATCGCATGTTCGTGATTAATTATTGTTTAAATAATTATTGTATGTTCGTAATAAATACTTATCGTGTTCTAACACGTACGTAATACGTAAAATTCTAACACGTGAACGTAATCATACTATAAAAGGAAAGTTTTAATCTAGTACGTACGATCTAAAGGGTACTATTCATGGTAAAAGCATGCGGGTTTTACCACTCTTCCCCCCTAAAAAGAATAATTCGTCCCCGAATTATAGATAAAGTAAACTGGAAAATAAGAACATACCCGAATTCAAAATGTGAAATGAGGGTAAGAAGCCCGGATAGACTCCTCTGTTTCCCAAGTGGCTTCCCGCTCGGTATGATCCCTCCAAAGGATTTTGACGAATGGAATCGTCTTCCTTCTCATGACTCGTTCTTATCTGTCAAGAACTCGTTCGGGTTCTTCTATGAAGGTGAGATCTTCACGTATCTGTTCCAGTGGATATTGAACCATGTGAAGGGGATGATACTGGTACCCTCTGAGTAAGGACACATGAAACACATTGTGTACATGCGAAAGCTGCGGAGGTAACACTAACCGGTAAGATACTTCACCGACTCGTTCAATGATATCAAACGGTCCGATGAAACGAGGACTGAGCTTCCCTTTAATCCCGAAGCGTCTAACACCACGTGCCGACGAAACCTTAAGGATGACGTGATCTCCAGCGTTAAAATGTATGTCCCTACGATGCTTATCGACGTAACTCTTCTGACGTGACCGTGCTTCCTGAAGTTTTTGCTTAGCTACTGCTATCCTTTCATTGGTCATCTCTATGATTTCTGGTCCTTCAAGTGTTCGCTTGCTAACCTGATCCTAACAGATTGGGGCGCGACACTTTCTGCCATACAACATCTCGAAAGGAGCACACTTGATACTTGCGTGCCAACTGTTGTTGTATGCAAACTCCACCAAACAGATATAATCGTCCCAATCACCCGTCCATTCCAACGCACATGACCTTCGCATGTCTTCCAATGTTTAAATCGTTCGCTCCGACTCTCCGTCTATTTGAGGATGAAAAGCCGTGCTAATCTTAAGTTGCGTACTCCAAGCTTTCTGCAGACTCTTCCAAATCGCGAAGTGACGAGGAACTCTGTCTGAGACGATGCTGGGTGGAGCACCGTGGAGTCTCATGATCTCACTTCTATACGTATCGGCGAGTTTACTTACCGGATCTTCCTTGCGGATCGGTAAGAAATGAGCTGATTTGGTAAGTCGATCTACGATAACCCAAATTGCATCGTGCTTCCTCTTGGTAGGCGGAAGACCAGTAACAAAATCCATGGTGATTTTGTCCCACTTCCACTCTGGAATATCTAACGGTTGAAGGAGACTGCCAGACCACTGATGCTCGATCTTAACCTGCTGGCAGGTAAGACATTTGGAGACGTAAATGGCCACATCCTGTTTCATACCACTCCACCAAAAGTATTGCTTGATGTCATGGTACATCTTAGTCGAACCAGGATGTATAGAGAATGGGGAGCTATGAGCTTCAGCTAACAAGGCTTCCCGGAGTGCTTGGTCATCAGGAACACAAAGTCTCGTGCCCTGCCATACGATACCATCTGCATCTACTCTGAATTCCGTCTGTTTCTCCAAATTCTGTACTATCGCCCAGATTTCTCCATCATCTTTCTGAGTTTCCTTGATCTTAGAGAGTAACTCGGGTTCTACTCTAAGATTAGCCCAGTAACCGTGCTGTCCACGTACCATGATCTCGATGTCTAGTCGCTCTAAGTCTCTTATGATTTCCTCCTCAATTTTAATGCCGTTGATCATTCCGGACTTCCTGCTAAGAGCATCTGCTATTACATTTGCCTTTCCGGGATGATACTGTAGATTAATGTCATAATCCTTCAACAGCTCTAACCATCTTCTCTGCCTCATGTTCAATTCACGTTGAGTGAAGATATACTTCAAGCTCTTGCGGTCTGTGAAAATGTCACATGATTCTCCATATAAGTAGTGCCTCCATATCTTCAATGCAAACACGACTGCAGCAAGTTCTAAGTCATGCGTAGGGTAATTTCCTTCATAAGGCTTAAGTTGTCGTGAAGCGTACGCGATCACTTTCCCATGTTGCATGAGAACACAGCCAAGTCCCTTCCCCGATGCATCACTGTAGATTTGAAATCCACCCGTACCAGATGGGAGAGTAAGAATAGGTGCAGATACTAGCTTCTGCTTCAGGTCTTCAAAGCTCTTTTCTCGTTCTTCAGTCCAGACGAATTTCTCCCCTTTGCGCATCAGTTTGGTCAATGGTAGTGCTAAAAGGGAAAAGTTCTCCACGAACCTACGGTAATAGCCAGCTAAGCCTAAGAAACTGCGGACTTCCGTTGCTGATGTCGGCCTCGGCCACTTAGTAATGGCCCAACCTTCCCTGGATCCATAGTGATTCCTTCTGCTGATACAATGTGACCTAAGAATGCCACCTTGTCTAACCAGAACTCACACTTGGAGAATTTAGCATACAACTGCTTCTGGCGAAGAATCTGTAGTACTGTACGAAGATGGTCTTCGTGTTCCTCCTTGGACTTTGAGAAAATCAGGATGTCATCGATGAAGACAATGACGAACTTGTCCAGAAATTCATGGAAGATTCTGTTCATCAAGTCCATGAATACTGCTGGAGCATTTGTTAGGCCAAATGGCATAACTACAAATTCGTAGTGGCCATAGCGGGTACGAAAAGCAGTCTTGGCGATGTCCTGATCCTTAACTCGTAGCTGATGATAGCCTAACCTAAGATCAATCTTGGAGAAGTGTTTGGCCCCTTGGAGTTGGTCAAACAGATCGTCTATACGCGGCAGTGGACACCTATTCCAGATAGTAATCTTGTTGAGCTCGCGATAGTCTATGCAAAGACGCATATTGCCGTCCTTCTTCTTAACAAATAAGACCGGTGCGCCCCATGGAGATGCGCTCGGTCGAATGAAACCTCGTTCTAGAAGTTCTTGCAGTTGATCCTTCAGCTCCTTCAGCTCTATGGGAGCCATGCGATAAGGAGCCTTGGAGATTGGTTCAGCTCCTGGAATAAGCTCGATATTGAATCCCACTTCTCGTGCAGGTGGTATGCCCGGAAGTTCTGCTGGAAACACATCTTGGAATTCCGACACTATTGGTTGATCCTAAATTGATGGAGATTCAGCATCCATGTCGTGAACCGTAGCTAGATAACCCTCGCAGCCATGTGACAGTAGTGCACACGCTTGCAGGGTAGATATGATTTGTACAGACCGTCCGGGTACGAGCCCATTATGAATGTACTCTGGTGCATTAACATCACCGAAGATAACTCGATATGAATGGCAGTCTATGGTAGCATGATGCTTGGATAGCCAATCCATGCCCAAAATCATGTCAAAGTCATTCATGTCCAGCGGAAGTGCGTCGACAGGACAAACCTTATCGTCAAATTCTAGGGGAAGACTCTTGTATACATGGGTGATTAATACAGAGTCCCTCAAAGGCGTGGAAATAGTAAGTCTATTCTCTAGTGGCATGGGGAGCATCCTAATGTTCTTAGCATAAGTAGTAGAAATGACCGAGTGAGTAGCACCTGTATCGAAAAGAACACACGCAGCTTAACCATACATATACAAGATTCCAGTTATGGTACCTGTAGACTTGTTGGCCTGGTCTCGAGATGTCGTGTAGACACGCCCAGTGGTAGGAGGCGGCTTGCTATCAGCATGTCCCGATGTGCCCTCCATCTCGCCCTTACGACAATCCTTCATGATATGGCCAGGAAGACCACACTTGAAGCATGCGTCAGTGTTACGAAGACATGGCCCTGGGTGCCTACGGTGGCAAGTATAGCAAAGAGGATGAGTATATCCTCCAGCAGGTGCTCTGGCTGGCTGAGGACCAGTGATAGTTAGACGGCTAGGCTGTGAACCTCTCTGGTTCTGGTCCCTACCGTTTCCATGGTTCCTACTGCTGTTGGAGTATCCAGCGTTGTTACGGTAATTGTCATTACCGTCACGCCTATCCATAGCAGAACGGTCGTTAGTCTGACCGTTTCCCTTGGGTTGATGAGGCTGCTGCTGAGTAGCCGGCTGAGACCGGTCCCCAGTTTTCTGCCTCTTTCCGGGTTTCTCAGCTTCCCCGAACTCATCTCTCTCATGCAGCATCTCCAGCTTACGTGCCGCATCGGCCACTTGTGCTACAGTGTTGAACGTAGCACACACTAGATTGTTTGCGACCGATGTGCGAAGAGCCCACCTAAAGTGGTGTGCCTGCTCTTCAGGAGTACCTGCTGCTGCACCAAGGAAACCAGCTAAGCGAAGAAAGCGCTGCATAAACTCATTGCTATTCTCCCCAGCTCTTTGTCGGATCCCATGGTACTCCCTCTTGAGCTTGTCTTGCTCACCCTTGGGAAAGAACTGCTCCATCACCCTATCTTTGAACTGAGCCCATGTCAAACCAGCCACCCAATCGTCACCTCCCTCAGGCTTCATCAATGCTAACCACCAATTTAACACATCGCCTTCGAACCGGTAGCATGCCAACCTCGCCTTGAACACGGGGTCACAACCCATAGCATTGAAAATCTTCTCGATGTGAGCCAACCAGCTTTCAGCATCACTGGAGCTATCTGTTTTCTCAAAAGCTCGAGGACGGAGCTTGTTGAATCTCTCCAGCCATACTGTCAATGTCACTGGAGGAGGAGGAGGAGGTGCTTGGTTATGCTGCTGATTGTTGGCAGCTTGAACCTCAGCCCTGATGTCATTCCTCAGTTGAGGAAGCAAAGCTTGCATTACAGCTTGGATTGCAGCATTGAGTTGTTCCTGTTCGCGTGTGAGAACCATCTGACAGTATAACATAAAACATATGATTAAAAGATCAAAACATAAAATATATATATACATGAAAAAAAATTTATACCAATAAATCCAGAGAAAAATTTTATGCAAGAAAATTTGTGTATGAATGCATGATGCAGTTTTATGAAAACTTTTGTATGCTCGAGAGTGAACGCCAATGGTCAGTTCACCCATAAAAGACATGGCGAGGGGACGCCTATGGGTCGGTCCCAAATTAAAAGTTTCGATAAAACACATGCGACTAAATAGGGCCAGTCCTATACCAACCATTACTTAGTCATAAACCTGCGACAATGACATATATATGTATGCATAAAAATGATGAATGCATGAAAACGACTGTCAGTTCTAGGAAGACCATAGTGACTACCCACTAATCACAGGTCATATTTTGAGAGCCTACAGGTCGAACCCTTGGCTCTGATACCATAATTGTAACACCCCATTTTGATAATGGAATGTCACGCGTAATTATGGCGTGTCATCAAAGCATACAAGGATAAATGTCTAAACATTTCATGACCATAAAAGGGAAAATACCGGAATCAAACATCGGTAGTCCAAAAGTAAAGCTGATCACACACAAACATAAGTACTGTAAATAAAAGGACTAAACAATGTCCATGGCAAGAGTATCAAAGTAAAGATAATGCATAAAGTAAAGAAAGGCTAAAAAGCTTCCAGTCCATATGCACGTACGCTTAAAGTCTACGAGCGTCCCTGAGTACCTGCCGTTTTGGGAACATAGAAAAGGAAAACGGCTGAGCAGTACGCTCAGTGCACGGATGTACAATAAAGCATGAATAGTATAATCATATAAGCATATAACAGCGGAAGAAACTAAGTCCCGAATAACCCGGTTAAGTCTTGGTAAAACTGGTTTTATAGTTTGAAAAGCCTTATGTTTATCTTATAAAAACTGTTTAACATATTCTACCATTAGCCAATATAGGTCATGAAAATCCAACGTGCATGAATACTTGGAGGGGTGACCTCATCATGTAGATTAGAGGGGCTGCCTCTAATTTAATATACTGGTTTGGGTAGGAGGGATCAGCTCCTTGTCAAGGATGCAAGGCACACACCACATTCACACTGAGTAATCTGCTGAAAACATGTAACTAGGATGCACCCATACGCCCCACATGATAAATATAATAATATGGCCAAAAGCTGAAGGGACGCCACGAGCAATCACTCCGCCGTGGGGAAGTCATAACACCAGTGTCTCTAGTGTTATGGTTATGGTACCTCCATAACTAGGTGAAGCTGGTCATGCATGTATATGGCTATAGGTATTCTAAATTAAACATAAGCAAATCAAACATATAAACTTATACTACGGGAAAACAGTTGGCTGCATACGGGAAATCCTAATAAGGAAAGAATGTCCATACTGAAAGGACGGGAATCCATACCTTATGTCCAGTGAACGAAGAAGACGAACTGAGGAGAGTCCTACTTTGGTATCACTAATGCTACATAAATACATACGTGTATAAGTATCTAATTACTAAATACGTAACTGGTTTTATGTCATGTCTTAGCTTATTTTATACGTTCATGTCATGTTTTACTGTTTTAAGCTTTAAACTGTGTTTATCTTATATTCTGTCTATCCTGATTAAGTATTACTTGTATTTCATGTATTATTATACTTACTGTGTAATAATAAGTAAATTTCTAAAAATAGCAGGTTTCCTAAAATAGAAAGTTTCCAAAAATAGAAAGTTACCAAAAATAGAAAGTTTCCAAAAATAGAAAGTTTCCAAAAATAGAATTACTGCTTAAAATAGATAAGTTTCTAAAAATATAATGTTTCCATAAATAGATTAGCTTCCTTAATTAAATAAGTTTCTAAAAATAGAAAGTTTCCATAATTAGATATAAGCTGGTTAAATAAGCTAATTATATAAGCTTAAGTGTTTTCTGATTATTTTTCTAAGTCATATTGATATAAGGTATAGTTTATTAATTATTACATGTAATTTAAATAAACTATAGGTTAAAAGTATTTAATTAAATATATCATGTTTTTAATTAAATAAAGTTAAATACTTAGGTTAAAACATGTATTATTAATTATTAATAATATAACCTAAGTCATGTTAATTAATTAATTATAGCCATGGTTTTTAATAATTAATTAATTATAAAGTCTAGAAAAATATAAATACTTAGGTTAAAAATCCATGATCTAATAATTAAATTATAACCTAAGTCATGTTAATTATATTAATCATGTCATATTTTATTAATCTTATTTTTAACATATAACTATTAAAATCATAATCTTAACATAATCAATAAACCGGATCGTGACTAGAAATCATGAACCGGACCCGTAATCAACACCATACCCCAAACCACTTCGGGGTTCTCCCCTGTTTGCTGCTGCCGTAGGACCCACACCACCAAACCGAGACCATGAGGTCTCGGTGGTGGTTCACAAGCCAAACCGAGACCCCTTGGGGGTTCGGTTTAGGCGCCGGCCACAACAAACACCCTTAAATCCTTTGTTTTGATTTACCCCATAACCATTTACATGTTTAATTAATCTTTTTAATTAGCTTTTTAAAAACATCATGTTCTTATGTAATTTATTAAATCAAAACATAAAAGAAAAGGATTAAAAAGGTATACCGAATGCGTGGATCAAACGAGAATGAACACACACGAATGCTTGCACAAAATTCAAGATCAAAAATCAAACGAACACCCTCTTTTGTATGTTTATATCCAGCGGCTAAAGGAGAGCAAGAAGGAAGGAGAAAATATTTTTAGGGTTTTGTAATTTTACTGTAATGTGAAAAAATGACAAAAGATTTCACCTTAACCCCTTGTTAGTAAAAATTAGATGGGCTTGGCCCATCTTCTTGGTGTAGCCGCGGGTAGGGGGCCCCACATGGGGTACCCGTACCTTTTTCCGAGTCTAATTATTTTAGGGTTCGTTCGTGTTTTATCGTGTTTGCATTTTATGTGTTCTCGTTAATTATTAACCGTGACATAATATATTTATTCGTGTTCCTAATAAATATATATACATAATTAATATTAGCTCGTGATTAATTTACGTTCATGATTTCATGATCGCATGTTCGTGATTAATTATTGTTTAAATAATTATTTTGTGTTCGTACGTAATAAATACTTATCATTTTCTAACACGTACGTAATACGTAAATTTCTAACACGTGAACGTAATCATACTATAAAAGGAAAGTTTTAATCTAGTACGTACGATCTTAAGGGTACTATTCATGGTAAAAGCATGCGGGTTTTACAGTGAAAGAGTTATTCGCTAACAGCTTTTACATATGAAGATATTGGTTCATTAAGACTTGTCATGAAGAGGTGTTGGCTTAAGGGGAAGAATTCTTATGGTAAGTTTGATGTTTGAAGAAGATTTTCGTGAGTTTGTGTTCTATCATATCTTAAAGTCGTGCACTTCCAGTCATGGACTTTTAAGGTAACTTGTTTGTGCTTTTAATGGTTGGTGATGAAGACTTGTCAAAATCTAGCAGTTGAAGATGTTATCACTTGAAGGAGTTACATTATCGTGCTCAGTGTCTCACAAAGGATGAGGATTTTTTACAGACGGATCGAGGTCTACTTATACTTTGTACCATGAGTATAAGTTCTTTATCACGTGGATAGTACAATACATAGAACATAGGTTTGGGTTACTCTACTTGTACATCAAGAATATTATAGTTATTTTTCTTCAAGATCATTACACAGAGCCTACATTTGGAGAATCTTCAAGATTGCATACATTGTTTACTTCCCTGTTGATGTGACAAAAAGGGGAAGACATACATGCTACAATTAAGGGGAAGCAATTTGAAGATGATGTACGACTTACAAGAGATACACAAAGAGTTTTGCCGACATCAACTAGGGGAAGATTGTTGGGTCAAAAAGTTGATGTCGCAGAAACTCAAAAATGAAGAAAACATGAAGGCATTTGTCTAAGCGTTGACAAGTGTAATCTAGGCGTTGTTAAGAGCAAATCAAGCGTTCACAGAAGTCAACATTGACAAGCATTGTCAAGTGCAATCCAAGCATTGTCACGTACAATCCAAGCATTGACAGAAACATTAACAAGTGTTGTTGGAAGCTTCTATTTAGATAAGAATGCAGAATATATTCTGTATTAATTTATTTGAATAGAAGATTTACATGTTTATTCATTCTTATCTCTTGTAAACCCTATTCCTTAAAAAAAAAGTACTAAGAAGCCAAATAAAAAGAAAACCCTAGTTCAATGGTGATTTCCGGCCACCAGGCTTTCTTTTTCCGATCAGCCTAACTCCTTAATTTTTTCTCTTTACTTTGCATCATATTCATTCGTATTATTAATAGTTGATCTATATCTTTCTGTTTTTTCGAATCTCTCTTGGGTAATCGTATTAAATCCACGATTAGGGTTTTCCTAAATCTTTTGATTTTGGATTAATTCTGATTTAGGTTTTAATCGGGTATCCACTAGGGTTTGATATATTCGTTAAGACATCGATCTCCTGTTCATGATATATGATTGGTTGTGACGTTTTTTAATGAGAAATAGATTAGGGTTTTGTACTGTTCGGAATTAGGGTTTGGTTGTAATCGTTACTGCTACATCTATTAGGGCTCGGCTGTTATCATTGTGACTGCTTCATGTTTATCTTTATCTAGGGTTTCTGTGTTCTAGTTGGCTGCGGGGTGTGAGAGATGGAAAAAGGTTTCCTTAACAGTCCACGTAATTTGAATGCTGCTGTCAAACCTAAGGTGACGTTGAAGGAACTGGGCAAACAAGGTCGTAATATTGATGGTAAGATTATTGCTACATCAGGTAAATTACAGCAGGCTAGGCGTGTTCTTAATACGCCTACTTCTGATAATGTTGATACTCATCTTAAATCTGATGCTGAGCCTCATTACCCGAAACTTGTACCATTGAAGTCTATTCTAAAACGTGGTGGTAATGAGGCTACTACTCCTGGTGTAGTTGTTTCGAGTGTTTCTGATGGGAAGGAAGGGGTTTCGCAGCTTGATAAAAATGCTCACAAAGATACGTTTGTTGTTGAATCTACGTCTAGTATGGTTCAGCTTAAGTGTCTTTTTAATGATAATGTGGTATCCGGGGCTGATATTGAAATTCCAAGAGAAGTGGTCGATGAAAAAGCGGATAAACTAGCTAATACTCTTTATGGCTATTTTATTGGGAAGAGACACGCATTTCCCATTGTTGAAAACTATGTCACTAATGCTTGGGCTCGCTACGGTATCAAACGAACCATGTTTCATCATGGTTTTTTCTTTTTTCAGTTTTCATCAAAGACAGGTATGGAGCAAGTTCTTGCAAATGGTCCATGGCGGATTAGGTCGATACCTATTATGCTTAATATTTGGAATCCAACTAAAAAGCTTATTAAAGATGACATCAAGAAGGTACCAATTTGGGTCAAATTCCATGATGTTCCTGTTGTTGCTTATTCTTCCAATGGATTAAGTTTGATCTTCACTAAGGTTGGTACCCCTATTATGTTGGATGCTCATACGGCTGAAATGTGTAAGAATTCATGGGGACGTTGTGATTATGCGCGTGCACTTGTTGAGGTCAATGCGGATAGGGATCTTGTTGATTCCTTTGTTGTGGCTATTCCTATTAAAGGTGAAGAGGGGCATTCTTTTGAAACTATCACTGTCGAATACGAATGGAAGCCTCCTAGATGTAGTACATGCAATATTTTTGGGCATGTTGATATGGATTGCCCTAAAAAACCACAGGTTAGTAGTCAGGTTACAAATCTGGAGGACGATTTTGTAGAAGTCAAAAGGAAGAAAAAACAGCCGGCTAAGCCTAAGCAAATTGAAGGAATTAGGTTTACAAAACCTAAATCTGTATGGGTAATGAAACCGACATCTAAATCCTCTACGGGTAAGAATTCTACTTCGTCTACTAAACAAATACAAGATGATATTTCGAGTTTGAAGTTAAAGAATTCTTTTGAGAAACTTAATAGTATGGATGCGGGTTTGGAAGAGGCTGAAAAGGTTGTAGCAACGAATAATGATAAGGTTGATCCAAAGAAGGTAAATGCAACATCTCCAAGTACTTCCAAGGATATTGGTGTTATGGAGAAGGTTGAGTCATCAAGTAAACAAAGTTTAGAATATTCTAATATTCTTAATCCTAGTGATTCTGATGATGATGAGGTTTTTGCATCTCCTGAGGAGTTTGCAGCTTACATGTCTTCTATGGGAGGGGGCCACCAGCATGAAGATGAATTTGACATTTTTAGTGAAGAATATGCGGACCAGATCAATGATTTGCCTGGAAAACGTAAGGAGTTCCGTGACTTTTCTCTTCAGCATAGTGGTAGGAAGTAGTTTGATAGTTGTCATAAGAGGGAGTGTCCTTTTATGTAGGTGTTTGGCTGTTAGCAGTTGTGCTTGGTAGTTGCCTATGTAATGGGCTTTGATATAGGATTCACCTATATCTTTTGTACTTAATGGTTTTTTGGCGTAATATATTTTACCGGGGTCAATTCCCCTTTACCCAAAAAAAAAACCCTATTCCTTACACTATAAAAGGAACCAAGGGTATTAGGTTTATTCATATCATTCATTCACAATGTAAACCTAAAAGCGTGTGTCGACTAGACGTGGGATTCAATGTATACGCGTCTAGTGATTGTTTATTATCAATATAATGAGCAATCCGTTTAAATGTGTTTTGTGCCTAAACACCTTGTTAATGTGTTGTGTTTTAATTCCGCTTTGATTATCTAATCATATGAACATGATGCATTCCTAGTAGCTAAAAGATCGAGGAAACCAAGGTTTCCACACTAAACATTTCTTCAGATTAGATACATGGAATGTGTTGTGAACACCATAAAGTTCTTAGGGTAACTCTAGTTTGTAAGCCACCGGACCTACTCTAGATGAAATCTTAAAGGGTCCAATATAGCGGGGATTCAATTTCCCTCGCTTACCAAATCTTGTAACACCTTTCCGTGGCGATACTTTCAACATTACTCGGTCACCCACTTCAAACTCCATCGGTTTCTGCCGCACATCCGCGTAACGTTTCTGTCTACTACGGGCAGTCAACAACCTATTCTTAATCTGAACTATCATCTCTGTAGTCTCCCGGATCAATTCCGGTCCCGTGAGCTGGGTATCCCCAACTTCACTCCAACATACAGGAGATCTACACTTCCTACCATATAAAACTTCAAACGGTGTAACCTTAATACTAGAATGGTAACTATTGTTATATGAAAACTCTGCTAAAGGCAAATGTTTATCCCAATTCTTACCAAAATCTATCACACAAGCTCTCAACATATCTTCCAGTGTTTGTATCTTTCTTTCACTCTGCCCATCAGTCTGGGGGTGATAATCAGTGCTCATGTCGAGATTCATTCCCAAAGATCTTTGGAGAGATTTCCAAAAATTCGATGCGAATCTAGGATCTCGATCTGAAATGATCGATACAGGCACTCCATGCTTGCATACAACATTCTCAAGATAAATACGAGTCAGCTTCTCTAGTGAGAACTGCTCTTTAACCGGAATGAAGTGTGCTGATTTGGTCAGTCTGTCGACAATGACCCAAATCGAGTTATTTCCAGATGATGTTCTAGGAAGCTTGGTGATAAAGTCCATCGTAATTCTCTCCCACTTCCATTCAGGAATCTTTGGTTGTTGAAGTAGTCCTGATGGCTTTTGATGTTCAGCTTTGACTCTAGCACAATTCAAGCATTGAAGAACATACATAGCAATATCAGCTTTCATATTCGGCCACCAGTACAACTTCTTCAAATCATGGTACATTTTATCAGATCCAGGATGAATGGAATACTTAGATTTATGGGATTCTAACATAATCAAATCTCTTAAGCCTCCAAACTTAGGTATCCACATACGACCTCTTAAGCATTTCACTCCATCAGCTCTAACCTCTAAAGGATCTCCTTCACCTCGAAACCCTTCATTAACGAAATTTTCTTTCTTACAAGCTTCTATTTGCGCATTTCTAATTTGCTCAGGCAAATTATTGTGCACGGTCAAGACTAGAGAACGTACCCTGATAGGCTCTCTATCTTTTCTGCTTAATGCATCGGCAACAACATTGGCTTTTCATGGGTGATATTTTATATCACAATCATAATCACTTAACAGTTCTATCCATCTTCGTTGCCTCATATTCAATTCCTTTTGATTGAGAATATACTGTAGGATTTTGTGATCGGTGAATATCGTACACTTGGTGCCATACAGATAATGTCTCCACAACCTAAGAGCAAAGACTACAGCTCCTAACTCGAGATCATGAGTAGTGTAATTCTCCTCATTCTTCCTTAATTGCCTAGAAGAATAAGCTATCACTTTTTCTCGCTGCATCAAAACAGCTCCATAACCTCTAAGATATGCATCACAATACACTACAAAATCTTCACTTCCATCGGGTAATGATAGAATTGGCGCACTACATAATTTTTGCTTCAATATCTGAAATGCTCTATCTTCTTCACTTCCCCAAACGAAAGGTTTATTCTTCTGGGTAAGCTTAGTCAAGAGTTTAGCTATTAAAGAAAATTCTTTAATGAATCGCCTATAATAGCCAGCCAATCCTAAGAACTGTCGCACTTCCGTTGGTGTTGTTAGTGCAGACCAATTCTTAATTGCATCAACCTTTGCAGGATCAACATGAATTCCATCTTTGTTAATCACATGACTAAGAAATTGCACAGAATCTAACCAAAAATCACATTTCAAAAACTTAGCATACAACTTTTCATCCTTTAACAAACTCAAGATAATCCTTAAATGTTCTCCATGTTCATCTTTATTCTTATTATAGATTAGAATGTCGTCAATAAACACAATCACAAATTTGTCCAAGTAGGGCTTGCACACTCGATTCATTAGATCCATGAAAACCGCAGGCGCGTTAGTTAACCGAAATTGCATTACTTGAAATTCATAGTGTCCATAACGAGTTCTAAATACAGTTATAGGAATATCTTCTTCACGGACGCGAAGTTGGGGATATCCAGACCGCAAATCTATCTTAGAATACACACTAGATCCTTGTAGTTGATCAAAAAAATCATCAATCCTTGGTAAAGGATATCGATTTTTAATCATCAACTTATTCAGTTCCCTATAATCAATGTACATACGGAAAGATCCATCCTTCTTCTTAACGAACAAGACTAGAGCCCCCCAAGGCGACGAGCTCGGTCGAATAAAACCTTTATCAGACAACTCCTTAAGTTGTTCAGATAATTCCTTTAATTCAGAAGGTGATAATCGGTAAGGTGCACGTGCCACCGGTGCAGCACCAGGAATTAAATCGATTCAAAACTCAACTTGCCTTATCGGTGGAAGTCCGGGTAAATATTTAGGAAATACCTCAGGAAATTTACAGATAATAGGTACATCTTCCAATCGTTTCTCCTTAGACTCATTCCCGATCACTTGAGCTGAGAATAACTCGCAACCATTCCTGATGTACTTTTGGACTTTAATACATGAAACGATTTTCAAACGGGATTCAACTCGATTACCATCAATTACTAACGTCCTATTCCTAAGAGGAATCTTAACCTTCTTTTCTCCACATAAAATAGTAGCATTATTCAACGACAATCAATCCATACCAATAATAATATCAAAACTACCTAATTCTATCAACATCAAATCAATCGGAAAGGAATAGTTTAAGAGATTTAGAGAGAATCCTTCTAATAGCTTATTAGTTTTCACTAATTCACCATCAGCCAATTCCACCTCGTAACTGGTATTTATCTCAACAGGTTCAATGTCAATAAGGGAACTAAATTTAGTGGATACAAAGCTCCTATCAGCACCCAAATCAAATAAAGCAACAACATAATGATTGTTGAGTAAAAACGTACCAGTAACGACATTCAGATTTCTTCCAGGTATAATCGCTTTCAACTTAGGGCAATCCGATTTCCAAGTTGATAAGCACCACCCTGGGGGTTTCTTCCAGGTACAATCGCTTTCAACTTAGGGCAATCCGATTTCTTATGACCCTCTTCGTTACAGTTGAAGCAAATTATTCCCTTCTTACACCTTTCAACTTTGTGTCCAAGCTTTCCGCAATTTCGGCACTTCCAGCAGTCGCCAGCATGCCTCTTGTTGCCACACTTAGGACATATTTCATCATTGCGCGGTGTGTTGTTGGTAAGAGCATTTGCATTCCCCTTTCTTTGGTTCTGACGGCGATTGAAATTCTTCCTATTATCACCTCTATCTACACGATCACCATCACCCTTTCTTTTCTCACTTGTACGCGCTTCATCTTCCTTATCCTGAATTATTTTCCCAATGATTTGGTAAGCCATTCGAACAGCATCATCTATGGTCAGTGGTTTTGATGATGTCACGTCCCCTAGGATATTCTTGGTCAACCCTTTGATATATTGTTTAGTTCGGATCACTTCGGGTTCCACCAATCGAGTACACAGCAAGGCCAACTCATGAAATCGATTTGTATAGCTATCAATGTCCACACCTTTCATTCTCAGATGAATCAACTCTTGTTCTAACCTAATGATCACACTACAGGGACATAACTCCAAAGTCATCCACTTCTTAATTTCAGCCCAAGGAGTAGCATTAGCAGAATCGATACCCATGAAAGCAATTCTGCCGTTCCACCAAGTCAACGCACGACCTTTAAGAGTAGCCATAGCAAAATTCACCTTATCTTCCTCCTTACACTTACTAATCCGAAACACCGACTCAATTTTCTCAATCCACTGGCTTAATCCTACAGCACCTTCAGTTCCATTAAAAGGTAGAGGTTCACACTTCATGAACGTCACATAAGTACAACCACCAACTTCAGGTGCATTAGTTCCAAGTCCTCCTACATTTCCTCCAGCATTAGCATTCACATTATTAGCATTCACATTCACATTAGTACCACTAATTCCACTACCGCCAGCTCCACTACCGCCAGCTCCACTACCGCCAGCTCTACTACCGCCAGCTCTACTACCGCCAGCTCCATTTCTATAATTTGCCATAAATTCAGTCATAGATGCGGTAACTTGCTCCGCAATAATCCTACGTACATCATCCTCAGTCACAGCTTTCTTGGGCGGCATGGTTCTATAATTTCACTATTTCAAAGTATTTAAGCATTTACCCAACAAGGGATTCATATAATATGGATTGATTTCATAATCAAAATACAAATAAGGCACAATATGGAATTCAAGACAAGATACATATTTCATTGGATTTGAAACAAACGCATTGTCTTAATTACATTCCACATACAAGTTTCTAGCACTATACATACCAAAAATTCGTGCCAGATCTACTAACTAATAAGTCGGTTCAGTCAAAGTTACAAAAGATACAAAAGATACAAAGGTCACTACTAAAGATAGACTGGTCTACTGAGAATCGCCAGATGGTCCATCATCCATCGTCTTTGGTATCTTCGTCGGACGATCACAAGACACATCTTCAGCTGGGCGCTTACGAATTACTCCTCTTTTAACCATCTTAGTATAAAATCTACTGTTCCAACCAACAGATATGTTCAACTCTTTCTCAGCTTTCTCAGGCATCGCACGAGCTACACTCAACTGAATCTCCATAGAATTCACCTTTTTCTTCATTACTGCAAATTCAAACCACGCTCTACATCAGTCAAATCCAAGTTAAGTAATTCCCGCTCTTTCTCACCAACCTTAGTCTTCGACTCCAAATAAGCAACATGAGTCTGAACAACAGCTAATCCAAACTCTGTCATACTACTATGAGCACGGGAAGCATCTAAATCACGTCTCAAGGCCCAAGGTGCAAGACCATCAATATGAGTAGCCTCTCGAACCCTAGACGACTCTCCTATCACATGTCTACGAGTAGCAATACCATCAGTACCATCAGGTGCATCATCATCCTCATCATCCTCTGATTCAGAATCAGATTCAGACGATTCAGACAATTCATCTCTAGGTAGCTCAATCTCAGAATCAGACCAATAAACTGGAGGGGGTAAGGGCTCACCCTACGGTACATCATAAGGGTAAATAAGCTCTGCCTCATCATCATCAACAACCTCATCATCTATACCTATGTCCTCCTCGACATCCTCGTCGTCATCCTCATTATCTACATTATCATTCTCATTCTCTACCATATCAACCTGAGGGGCAATCTGATCTCCTAGTCCTATCTCGGGCTCGGGATCCTCAAATGGTTCCTCCTCATCATCATCTATATCCTCATTTACATCATAATATATTAAGTCTAAATAAGGGTTATCATCTACATTAGGTTCGGGAATAGCAGGGTTCTCTACAGGAATATTAGGGTCAGCCATGACAATCTGCATTTGTATATATATCGTATTAGCATAAAATAATTACTAAACAGTTACATACTGAAACCACGATATATACATATATATAAATTAAATTATATATATCAAAATATATATATTCTCAATAAGGCTTGTTGGTAACGTCGGAGATCTTTGGCACCATTATAGTCAAAATATTTTTCAAATATTTTCTCAAATGTTTATAGTTAAAAGATTCTGAAAAGTTTTGTTCAAAACCTTGATTTTTAAAATCTTTCGTTCTCTATAACGAGAGCTCTGGTACCAAACTATAACACACTCAAATTTCATATCGGTACAGCGTAAGAGTCTTTAGAGTGTTACGGGATAGCACAATAACTCCAATTATAGACAACACATAAAAATGGTTGTACAAGGTTTAACATACATTCATTCGATATAAAAGTTTCAAGTTTACAACAGGTCCCAAATTATACAGGTCATTAAGTTTACAAACCATAGATCGAATGAACAGTTTTATTATTATGTGGGCCATCAGAGTCGATCTCCATCCGAATTACCTTCAAGCACCTGAGATAAAAACATGCAAAAATCATATCAGCGAATGCTGAGTGAATTCATAGAGTTTAATAAAACCGTTATATAAAACAATCGTTGAAATCAGAACACAAGTATAATATCAGAAGTAAGTCCTCGTATTGCTAGCCAGGCAATATATAAATCAAACCATACATTTTAAACCGTCCATGAGAACATAGTCTCAATATTACCATTATAGGTAACATTATTATCGTTATTTGTATCATTTCTGGATTGTGTTGGATTATTATTAGCCGCATGACATTGTTACCTTACTATCACAAACAACGGGCCGCAAACCCGACAAACAATTTTCCCATATAAGTTAGCGCGTCGTCACAAAAATCACGCTATGTAAATCTTCTCATACATAAATTCGCTTACCAATCAATGTGGTACGACGGGGATCAACCGTCAAGGCGCGAACTGGGGTGATCGTCCCCAAATAGTACTATCATATGCATAAGCGTCTACCAAATCTCGATAATTCACAATTCATGCTAATGGGACTTTAAGTGACATAACCTAACTACTAATAATCCTTTTTATCTCATTTATTGGGTCATAGCATCATTCGGGTCCATATCATTAAGCATACCATCGGGACTACTTGTGTTCTATTTTTATCAAAAACTAGCATGTTATCTCCCTCGCGGGTTTACAAATCATTTTATAAAACATTTAAAAGAGTGCGAGGCTATGAACTCACGTTGATAATGAAAGTCGGATTATCGGCTACGGGCGTGCTTCGATCACGGAAACCTATATAAATAATACTCGGTCTTAGACTTTTTTCCAATGACTTTATAAAAATAAAAACTATGTATACATATGATGATTTTATATATATGCTGATGATCAAGTGGGATTGTATATCTTTATTCATTATATTGTTATGTGTTGGTAACTTTTTATACTAGTTTCACTAATTTATTTTGTTTACATGTTTAGGCCCAATAAGCCCATTATAAGTCCATTACCTTATATTAGTCCATTTTACACTTTTAATATCAGTATTATACTTACATGTTAGGCCCAAGTGGTTTAAGCCCAATAAGTAAGTTCATAAGTGTTTAGCCAAATTAGTTGGATTAATAGTCTAATAAGGCTAACTTGGCCCGTTAATGTCCGTATGTTATGAAACTCGGGTTTTATCAGTTTTTAATTGTAATATGTACTTATATATCAGTATAGGAGTTATAAAAAGTTTACATTAGACGGGTCCGACCGTCTAAGGTTTAATTGACGAAAACGTAAATTTTACGGTTTTAGCCGAAAAGACGTAAAAGTCATGTTTATAGTTTTATAACTTATAAAACTTATCAAATTGCCATTTTTATAAAATGTCTCATTTATTTATTATTGTAGATACTTATTATTATGTAATATATAAGTTAGTGGGTTTTAAATTTACATTTTATACTATATTTATTTGAGTGCTATTATAATACTATTATACTTTAATTTCACAAATCTGATTTTTAGTTTCACTTTCACCATTTTTATCATATCTTGAGTTCTAAAAGGAGATAGAAGCTCATTTTTGGATGACATAAATTTCATATTATGTGCTACAATTAACTTAGTTTTAGCTACTGCTCAATCCAAGTCTAAGTGTCCCTAACAGTCCTCACAAAACAGACTATTCAGATTGGTACTTCAATTTTGTTTTGATCATATCTCACTCATTATAATGATTCCATTGCATGTCTAACTCTCACATGTGTACAAGACTTAATACTTAGGGGCCGTTTGGTTCGCCGAATTCAATGTAATTTGAGGTAATTGTAATTTGAATTCCAATTACATTAGTTGTTTGGTTGATTTACAAATGTAATTGTAATTACCCAATTACATTGGGCCCACTTGTTTGATGTAATGTAAATTACATCACTTTTGTGATGTAAAGTTCCAATTACAATGGAATTTACATATATTTTCAAAAATAGCCTCACTATTTATATCCTCTTACAAACTTTTTAATTTAATAATATTTATTTCCATTATCTAATACATCAATTACATTACATTATATCAACCAAACACATTAACATATTTTAACAATCCAAATTACAATTCATCCACATTACAATTCTTTTCATAAATTACAATTACAACAAAAACATTCGGCGAACCAAACGCCCCTTAATGTATATCAACTTATTCATACCATTTTATCAGTTTAACATATGGTTGTTTACTGTTTTTATACAGTCTACTTAATAAGCAAGATTTTAACATTTTTACATATAGTTTTTCATCTTTTTAACCATGTTTATCAACACATGATCCCCACACAACATTTTTATCATCATATATCATCATATACATATACATTAGGAAAGAAAATACATTTTACTTTTACAAAAATAACAATGAAAATGGGAAGAATGATCTTGTTTACCAACCAAGACTATAACTTGTCTTTTGATGACAACAGTTTGGGGTACACTAAATTTATCTTCAAGATCACCTTTCACCAAGAACACTTGTTGAGAAATCAGCCCTAGGACACAAGCAAATCACCTCCTTGGATGTTATAATGATCACCAATCAACAAAGCTTCAAGGGTTTCTTTTTTTTGGGTAAAAGGGTATCAAACCCCGGTAAAATGCATTACACCAAAAAACGTTGAAGTACAATCGGATGTAGGTGAAGTCCTAACATCACGGCCCGTTACATAGGCTACAACCAGCACCTAAATAATGTGCGATAACCAAAACACCTACATAAGAATGACATGCCACTCTTATGACTACTGAATACGTGGAACACGAAAATTAATATAAACAATAAAAATGACAT
Source organism: Glebionis coronaria (assembly GCA_025667525.1). NCBI lineage: Eukaryota > Viridiplantae > Streptophyta > Magnoliopsida > Asterales > Asteraceae > Glebionis > Glebionis coronaria. Next base: position 342,862,076 of record CM046877.1, read on the forward strand.
CGTTTCCAACTTATAAAACTAAAAAGCCATCGTTCCGTCTTCATGATAAGAATATTGATTTTGACGTACACGACTTCTTACCTGTCTATCAGGTACTTCCATGCCAAATCACTCGAAGATAGGAATGAATATCAATGCAGGTCACGTGATACCCACATGCTACACAACCCTAATGATTTCGAGAATTCCCCTCTCCCCTCCCCGTTACCACGACCAGTCCCAAGTCAACATCTCCAGCATCAACCAACCTCCTAACCAAAAAACAATCAAACCCTGAGTAGTCATAAGGACCGAAGGTCCCCGTCGCCATGCATCAAACCATGACAACGTGCTGACAACCAGGCATGAGCAGCGAATCTGAATATATTAGCTAACCAAAGCGAAACCCTAAAAATAAGGATTTCCCGATTCACAACCATGAACATGGTTAGATCGTACAAATAAAATGAATCTCTACAACCATAGCGATTCGGTGATCAGCAAATTGAAGATCCAAACCAATAGCGGCTAACCAAACCACCAAAAACATTACCTGAAAAGAACCCTAACAAGATTAGGGTTTCGTTAAAAACACGCAGCCTCATAGAACCACCAGGCTACCCCAAACAAAAGAATGATCCTCCATTCAGAAGCACCCATGGCGTAGCAACCCTAGAAAAATAGGACACAAGAAACGAAACCCTAGAAAATTAGGGTTAGGAATTCGCTACGCCTGTTATGGGACGAAAACATTCCGACGCCACCACCTAGACAGTCACCCAACCATAATAAACGATTGCATACCCTACACACCAATAACAAGCAGATCTAGCGAAAATCAATGAAAACCACAATGGAAATCAAAGACATCATCAGAATTGACCGATATTAGTAATATATAGGTAGAGAGGCGTTCATTAGATTAGGATTAAGCCGGAAAACCTTGGTGGTGGCGGCGCCGGAAATCGCCCCATAGGGGAGAGGAGAATAAAACTTTTTGGAATCGCTTCAAGGGTTTCTTCATCATATGTGTAGATAACACAAGATTTATGGTTAAAATTGATCAAAATGGGGTGTTTGGTGATGTTTTTAGACGGCAAAGAAGAGAGGGGTGAGAGGATTTTTGGGTGGTTTGCATGAGATGAAAGTGAGAAATAGTTTAGTGGGAAGTGGTTTTGCTAGTTTTGTGAACTTATTAAGTTAAATTAACAAGTGTAACAACTTTTAACCACAAGTTGACACCTCATGGGTCTTGGTGTCCCTTGTTTAGCCGTCCCATAGAGTGGGGTGGGGCAAAACTTGTTTTGTCTTATCCCACTAATTTATGGATACTCCTCGATTCTATTTTCCTCGATTTGTGTGCCCTCGAGTCGTTTTACGAAAAATATTTTTATAAATTATGAATCAACGACACAAAAGGAATCTAATAAAATTGTCTCATCAAAAACGGAGTTCAAAAACGTAAATACGTAATCCTAAGGTTTCCGGTTTAGTCGTAAAGGACGTTAAATTATGCACGTAAGCCCAAATTTAAATCCGTAAATTGTGAGTTCATCAACCATCTAAAATAAGTTTCAAAATAATATACGAGAAAATAATTTACTACCTGAAAATGTTAGATTGTCACACTATCTCTTCTCTCGAAAGCTCGAGGGCGTAGCTTATTGAATCTCTCCAGCCATGTGACCAATGTTGCTGGAGGAGGAGGATGAGGATTAGGCTGCTGGTGCTGGTTGTTGGCAGCCTGCACTTCAGTCCTGATTTCATTCCTTAACTGAGGAAGCATAGCTTGCATTGCAGCTTGGACTGCTGTATTGAGTTGTTCTTTCTCGCGTGTGAGAACCATCTGACAGTATAACATAAAAATACATGATTAAACTGATCGAAACATAAAATATATACATGAAAAAATTTATACCAATAAATCATGAGAAAAATTTTATGCAGGAAAACTAGTACATGAATGCATGATGTAGTTTTATGAAAACTTTTATATGATCGAGAGTGAACGCCTATGGTCAGTTCACTCAAAACAAAAGACATGGCGAGGGGACGCCAATGGGTCGGTCCCAAAGTTAAAAGTTTTGATAAAACACATGCGACTAAATAGGGCCAGTCCTTTACCAACCATTACATAGTCATAAACCTATGACAATGACATATATATGTATGTATGAAAACAATGAATGCATGAAAATCGACTGTCAGTTCTAGGAAGACCATAGTGACTATCCACTAATCACAGGTCGTGTTTTGAGAGCCTACAGGTCGAAGCCTTGGCTATGATACCATAACTGTAACACCCCATTTTGATAAATGGAATGTCACGCGTGATTATGACGTGTCATCAAAGCATACAAGGATAAATGTATAAAAACATCACATGACCATAAAGGAAATACTGGAAACAAACATCGGTACCCCAAAGTAAAGCTCATCACACACAAACATAAGTATTGTAAATGAAAAGGACTAAATAATGTCCATAGAAATGAGTATCAAAGTATAAAGAAATGCATAAAGTAATGAAGGCTAGGAAGGTTTCAATCTATATGCACGTACGCTTAAAGTCTATGAACGTCCTTGAGTACCTGCCGTTTTGGGAATATGAAAGGAAAACGGCTGAGCATAACGCTTAGTGAACGGATATACAAATATAGTAAGAATAATATAAGCATATAGCAGCGGAAAAGACTAAGTCCTGGATAACCTGACATAACTTAGTAAAACTGGTTTTATAGTTTGAAAAGCCTTATGGTTATCTTATAAAATCTGTTTAGCATGTTTACCATTAGCCAATATAGGTCATGAAATATCAACATGCATGAATACTTGGAGGGGTGACCTCGTCATGCAATTAGAGGGACTGCCTCTAATTAATATAAGTTTTGGGTAGGAGGGATCAGCTCCTTGTGAAGGATGCAAGGCACACACCACATTCACCTGACTAATCTGCTGAAAACATGTAACCTAGGATGCACCCATACGCCCCACATGATAACATAATAATATGGACAAAAGCTGAAAGGGACGTCACGAGCTATCACTCCGTCATGGTGAAGTCATAACACTGGTGCCTCAAGTGTTATGGTTATGGTACCTCCATAACTATGTGAAATTGGTTATGCATGTATATGGCTTAGGCATTTAATTGAACATAAGCAATCAAAACATATAAAACATATACTGGGAAAATATTTGGCTGCATACGGGAAATCCTAATAAGGAAAGAATATCCATACTGAAAGGATGGAGAATCCGTACCTTGTATCTAGTGAACGAAGAAGACGAACGCAAGAGAGTCCTACTTCGGTATCACTAATGCTACATAAATAATATACGTGTATAAGTATTCTGATTACTGAGTACGTAACTGATTTTATATCATGTCTTAGCTTGTTTTATATGTTCATGTCATGTTTTACTAATTTTAGCTCTATACTGCGTTTATCATGTATTCTGTCTATTCTGATTAAGTATTACTTGTATTTCTTGTATTATTATACTTGTGTAAAAATAAGTAACTTTCTAAAAATAGAAGGTTTCCTAAAATAGAAAGTTTCCAAAAATAGAAAGTTTCCAAAAATAGAAAGTTTCCAAAAAATAGAAAGTTTCCAAAAATAGATTGTTTCCAAAAATAGAAAGTTTCCAAAAATAGAAAGTTTCCATAAATACATTAGCTGCCTTAATTAAATAAGTTTCTAAAAATAGAAAGTTTCCATAAATAGATTAGCTGCCTTAATTAAATAAGTTTCTAAAACTAGAAAGTTTCCATAATTAGAAATAAGCTGGATTATTAAGCTAATAATATATAAGCTTAAGTTTTACTGATTAATATTCTAAGTCATGTGATATATAGTATAGTTTATTAATTATTACTTGTAAATTAAATAACTATAGGTTATAAGATTTAATTAAATATAACATGATATAATTAGATAAAAGGTAATAATACTTAGGTTAAAACATGTATTAATATTTATTATTAATATAACCTAAGTCATGAAAATTAATTAATTATAAGTCATGTTTTAATAATTAATTAATTTTTTTTTTTTTTTTTTTTTTTTGGGTAAAGGGGATATTCCCCGGTAAAATATATTACGCCAAAAAACATTGAAGTACAAACGGATGTAGGAGAGTCCTAACACCACGGCCCGTTACATAGGCACCAGCAAACACAAAACAAAATGTGTAACAAACAAAACCCCACATAAGAAGACACCCCCTCTTATGAACTAACAAAATCAAGAATTACTTCCTAACTCGATGATGGAGCTGAATATCACGTAAAGCTTGAATTTCTCCAGGTAAATCACGTATCTGATCCGCATAATCGTCATATTCATCATAATCCTCCATTTCAAGTGAATTACCACCCCCGATCGATGACATATACGCATTAAATTCATCTTGAGATGCAAACACCTCATCCTCATCGGAGTCACTAACATTACTGAGATCAAGATGTCCAAATGACAATTTAGGTTTACTAGACGAAGCTACATCAGCCCCTTCGTTTACATTGTTACCATTGTTCACCTCATGTACATTTGAAACATCACTAGTCACCGTCGTATCGTGGTGACTAGTATCAACCATATCAGCCCCATTAGCCGCATCTAAAACCTTATCCTCTTCACTAAGTTTAGCAAACGAGTATAATTAATTAATTTCTTAGTCTAATTTAACAATTAAAATACTTAGGTTAAAATCATGTATTATTAATAATAATAATATAACCTAAGTCATGTCCAAATTAAATTAATTACATAGCATGTTAAATTAATTTAATTAATCTTGTAATTATTTAACTTGTAAAAAAAATAATTAATCTTGAAAAATAAACCGTGAACCGAACCCGTGTTTTAAAACTAAACATGTCATGAACCGGTCCGTGAACCCCTTAAACCGGATCTACACCCTTAACCATGGCAAACCGCCACCGACTTAAACCGGTGGTGTGTGTGGTTCTACAGCCGAGACCCCCTAGACCACCAAGGATAACCCCGACATGCGTCGGGGTCCTTGGTTGCTAGTGGCCGAAACACCCCCAACCAAACCGAGACCTTGTGGTCTCGGTTGGTGGTGATCACACAACAACCGAGAGCCCTTGTTCTCGGTTCCCCTATTAGCCGAACCAAAACACCCCCCTTAAACCATATGTTTTTAACCCCACTTGATTGGATCTACATGTTTATTAACTTGTTTTTAATACCCCATGATTTCATGTTTTTAAATCTAATAAATAATAAAAAGAAAAGGTTTAAGAAGATTACCAATTCGTGGATCAAAAGGAAATTAGTAACACGAACAACCTTGCGATAAATCGGATCTCACAAAATCAACAATCACCCCCTTGTGGTGGTTACTATGTGGCGGCCAACAGGAAGAAAAGGAGGAGCAGGGTTTTTGATTTTTCTAATTCTCTGTAATTATGAAAATCTATTCCTTCCTTTTTTTCCTTTTTGTTAAATTTTTAGGTGGGCTTGGCCCACCCTTGTGTCTATGCCGGGCCTATGTGGGCCCCGCATGGGGAACCCGTTGATTTTCCCGTGTTCTATTATTTACGTGTTAACGTGTCGTGTTTACGCGATTTAATTATTGTTCGTTCGTGTCGTAAAAATATATTTATACATAATCGTAATAAATATACGTAAGTATATAATATTAGGTTCGTGATTGTTTACGTTCATGATTTCATCTTCGTATGTTCGTGATTATAGTTACTGTTGAAATAATTATCGTGCATCAATACGTATTAAATACTTATCATGTAATAACACGTACGTAATACTTGTAATTAACATTCGTGAAACGTAAACATGTCATATATGGAAAGTTCTAATCATGTACGTACGATCATGTATGTACTGTTCATGGTAAAAGCGTGCGGGTTTTACAGAAGATCATCCTTTCCTAAAGATCTAGTCATGTTCATCATTTTTTATTTGTGTCTTGTGTAGATCCAATGTATTTGTGAATACTTGGACTAGTTGTGTTCATCCAAGTTATGTGTGAATACTTGGATTAGAGTTGTGTAAATCCTTAGCATATGTGTGTGCTTGGATTAGTGTTGTGTAGATTCAAGCTACATATGTGTACTTGGATATGTTTAGTTGAGTTGTAATAAGTTGTGTTAGTTCTCACTAAACTATAAAGTGATGTGGTTGTGTCTTGTTAGTTCTCACTAAACTATAAAGTGATGTGTAGTTGTGTTGTGTGAAGTTCTCACTTAGCTTCAAAGTAAAGAGTCGTGAAGATTGGTTCTAGCTTTAGATTAGAACTCGACATCTAGCGTTGTGTCAGAAAATGGTGAAGTAGGAAATGTTGTGAAGATTGGTTCTAGATTTGGATTAGAACTCGACATCTAGCCTTGTGTCGTAAAATGGTGAAGTGGGCTAATAAGTGTGAAAACACTTATCCTTTCACCACTTAAAACAAGTAAAAACGAGACCAAAACGTGTATTTAATGTCGTAAAAGTCGGAATTATGCGTGGTTTGTGTTTTTATTGTGTTTTAGATAAAAATATGAAAAAGGAAGAAAACACGGGCTTTCTCGGGCTTTTATCGAAGAAAAAGACAAAAGACGAAGTCAAAAGATCAAAAGTGCAAAAAGAACAGATGTCAAAGGCTTATTCTAAAGATTTATCAAAGAAAAAGACCAAAGACGAAAGTTTAACGAAGTCGAAGAACCAAGTCTACTAAAAGAAGAAAATTAGAAGACGAGTTCACTTTACCCATCGACAAATCCCAAGACAAAGTCGAGAAAGACAAATTATTTAAAAGACGAGAAGACTAGAAGAAAAGATGAAGCAACAACTCCACATCCCTTCCACTATAAATAGACCTATTAGCCTTCATTTTAAAGAGTAGTTCATTTTTTAGTTTTTTTTATAATAGGTAATTAGGGGTAGGTGTTTACTTTCTCTCTCTAGTTTTTCTTTCAAGTTTGCTTAATCTTTCATCTTTAAATCTTGTGAAATTGAATCTTAATCTTCATCATTAATTCAAGCTTATTAAGTATTTCTCATTCTTCATTTCTTAATCTTAATCTTGTGGTTGATTTGGTTAATCATGTAGTTTGTTTGATCTTGTTAATTGTTTGATTGATTTGTTTATTTGATTGTTCTTATTGATTTGATGTGTTTTATGTTTTAGCTTATTGTGCTTATTGCTTATTGAGTGTTTAGTTTATTTTTAATTAAGTTGATTTGGAAGATTAATCTTTTAAAAGTTGAATTTTACTAGTTTGCTTATTTGGTGTTTTTATAGTTTTTAAGTTTTAAATTTGTTTAATTTCCTTTCTTTTTAGTTTTAATTTTTAAAGTTTTCATCATTAGTTTAAAATAGATAATCAACGACATTTTCTTTATCACCAAGAACAACTGAGTCACACTTCAAACCGTTGTCAATTTGATTAGACACCATTCAAGAACAATAAAATCTCTATGATGACGCATAGTCCCCAACCGGGTCATAAACCTGGCCCACGGGTACTACCCGCATCCGGCTCATCACGAATGGGTTGGATTAATGTCATTTAAGCTTATGGGCTTTAATAAATAGTGGCCGCATAAGATGGCTGCGGCCCACGACCCGGCACGGCCGGAACAGGGTTAGACAGAATCACAATCCTATTAGGATTGGGATTTTCCTAAAAGAATAGGATATAAACTCACCATAATTAGAAGATAACAATCAAGCTAATTATGGTGGTTATCTTATGCTTGGGGCTGAAGTAACAGGGACAGCCCATTAGGGTTGTCACTGCCTATATAAGAAACCCCCAAGGGTTCCACAAAGGTATTACGTTCTATATACTCTCAACCTACAACCAATTCATAAGCCTAACCGATTACTTACTCTCACGTCGGAGTCTAATCGTGGGACATGCGCCCACGGTAAGTCTAACGCGTGCTGTTTAGTGTGCAGGATCTCAACAACTTATTCTCTTGGTGCAAGAGCCGGAGCCCAGCCTACCGGAATTAAGCCTAATTCGGGCCAAGCAAGGATCATCCAACTTTTGTATCAACAAGTTGGCGCCATCCGTGGGACCCAAACACTAAGCTAAAACAAGTTTTCATATCAATCTCTCTCAATGATGAAGGGACACTTTCAGGGGAATCCCAGGAACACGAATCCTGGGAACCGGAAGTCCGCAGGTGACGTGGTAATCACCTCTGCTCAATATCAGGGCGGCCAAGCAGGAGGTCCAAATAACCGAAACCTCTTTCAGTCTCTTGGTGGGGCAGGCACGTCCGATAATACCCCACCACCTTCCATCACTTTGGATAACCCCGACCCGGGGGCTGCACCAAAGGCTCCTACTAAAGAGCCGCAGAGGCCACCACTGGTCGAGACAGAGATGGAGGTTGGTTTGCTCGACGACGAGGACCTCGAGCGTGTTCTCACGCAGAACTTTGACAGAATCGTCCCGGGCATCTCGTCAAGACTAAACCTAGGAAGGAACCTCTAATCCAGGCTTAACTTTGGCACTTCCACGCCCGGAACGTCTCCTCGAACTCAGAAGAGGAAGAGGAGGGTACGCACCCAAGAACGACCACCCATTGAGGACGTCCCTCAACCTCGGAACGTATTCGAGCGCATAGGGATCGCATCATGCAGGAATTGCAACAAACCCATGAGGATGGGGATAGATCTGATGGCTCCACTGGACGCCTGGTATTGGAAACCCCCGTAAGCAATCGCCACACTAGTGTGTGGGATAGGGTGGACTCTAGTGGGAGGAAGACTCCTAACTCCTCCCATAGAAGGGCCCATCATAGCCAACCAAGGTGTGACACCTCGGGTTGGGTCAATTGCAGCGAAAATAAAGTTTGGAATGTCACAGGGGCGGATCGATAGCAAATAGCACATAGAGCACAGGATAAAGGATTATCCATCATATAAATTACATGAACAATGTACAAATTTAATAAAAATTGTTTAAACATGACAAAAGTAAATTTTTCATTTTTCCCCATTAGAAACCCCTGATGAGTCCTACAATGCAGACTATTATGATGCTTGAGTCCATGCACACCACGTATTAGCTTCATTTTCCTGATAAAAACATGCTTAGAGGGTCAACATAAAGTTGGTGAATTTATAGGTTTAATAAAATAAGTTTGGACATAAATGAATCATGATAGTAGTAATGCACATAGCATCCATACTAAAAAGGTAATTACATTCCCAATTGCTCAATACTGAAGCTTAACTTTCCATAGTCCTCAACAGATGAGGACCCGGGGCCTTACAAAAAGGCGCCAAATCCAGTTCCAACATGGTATACATCTGTTGTCCCGGCCAAGGCACAGTGAGCGCTACTCACCTAGATGCGGATCGTCAATCCCAAATAGATCTATTTATAAAATTCGGGCAATTACAATAATTTAACAGCTTTTACAATAGGCAATCGCAATCAAAGTTTATACAATACAGTTTATGTCCAATAAAATAAGTTGCATGTTTTCTCCCCCGTAGAGGAAATTGTTTGTCAATAATTTATAAGGGGCTGTAAACTCACCTTGAAGTTTTGTAAAGGTTGTGCAACTATAAAGGAATTCCAAATACTGCTCACGTCATGGTCTACTGCCTAATTAAATGGTACAGTCTTAAGAAATAATACAAGAGAATGTATGTGTATGCTTATACAATTTTTAATCAGTTTATTAATGCTATAATATTTATTTAAATGACTGTAGTACAAGTATTAATAATATTCATTTGAACTTGTAATTAAGTTTCCCGTTTAAGTAAAATAAAATGTTTTACTTATAATTTTTGTATACGTACTTGTATTCAATTTATTTAACATTTATATAAATTCGTTCCATAAAAGTATATGAGTACATATATTTAGTTTACCCATATACATATAGTTTATACATGTATTTAGTTTACTCATAAAGTAAAATTTAAATATTTTATTTTGTAAAGTAAAATATCAATATTTTTTTAACTTTAACGTTCCCAAAAATTATCCAAACATTTATAAAATAATTTATAAGTTACACGTTTAAGAATTTATAATTTAAATCCTTATGGTTTAGGGTTTATTTAAGTTTTACTAAATTAAAATAGAAATAGGGTTAGGGCTTGTTTATGTTTCGGAATATTGCAAAACTAGTCCCTCCATGTTTTAAGTAAAGTCAAACTTTCGGATTTTACATTTTTTAGTACCTAGGGCTTGTTACACTTTCGGGTTATGGCAGAATTAGTCCCTCTAGTATTAATTAGGTTTTATAACTTTCATAAAATGTCAAAAACAGTCCCTAGGGCTTCTATATGTTTCTGATTATTACACAAATGGTCCTTAGGTTTATAAAATAACAAAACAACTTCTAGAAACTTTCAAAAATGGTCCTTAGGGTTTAATATGTCACGAATGACATTTATTAAGCCCTATACTTTTGGTTATTTACAATTTTAGTCCTAGTGTTTAATAGTTTATCAAAACAAGTTTTGAGTGTCACGGTTTTAGTCCCAAAGTTTCACAAATTGTCATTTTTAGTCCAAAAGTTTTTATAAGTTATATTTTGTTATAAAAACTTCATTTAAAAATTTAAATATTAAATGGGCTCATTAAATGGACCAAAAGAACTAATGGTCCATCTAGTGGGCCTAAACACATCTTTAAGTCCACTAATTAGTTAAATGGGCCTTTAAAACTTTGATTGGGCATAAAAACATTTTTAAGTCCACTAATTAGTTAAATGGGCCTTTAAAACTTTGATTGGGCTTAAACACATTTTTAAGTCCACTAATTAGTTAAATGGGCCTTTAAAACTTTTATTGGGCTTAAACATATTTTTAAGTCCACTAATTAGTTAAATGGGCCTTTAAAACTTTGATTGGGCTTAAACACATTTTTAAGTCCACTAATTAGTTAAATGGGCCTTTAAAACTTTGATTGGGCTTAAACACATTTTTAAGTCCACTAATTAGTTAAATGGGCTTAATGGGCCATTGAAAGTATACGGCTACAAGGTATTGAACTTATTGAGTCCATTAGGTCTTGGGCTAGTGTTGCATGGGCTTGATTATTCCATTATCATTTCATTATTATTTATGTAGGTAATAATCTAGGTTCTCTTATAAGCTTATCATTAGCTTATCAACATCAAGTTGTGAACCCTAATTTTAAAAAGGGTAAAACCCACGGTTTGTTTTATTTGATGTATCAAATGAGATCTACATTTGTTCCAAGGTTGCATGTAAGTTATAATCCCTAATATGAGCTTATGCCTCACGGCTATATTAATTTATAGCTTATTAGGATAATTCAAGTCTTGTTTTATGGTTGCATGTAATTATAAGAATCCCAAAATGAGATCTAAGCTTTGTACAAACCCAGAAATCAATCATAAGTCCATATACATACATATATAGCTCACAGCTATAAATTAGATCTTGGTATATCCACGATGAGATTTTAGATAGTTATGTGTTTATGATTATTTATAAAGTCCAAACATAATTATCAAGATTTATTACAAGTTTCCAAGGTTACATAAATCCCAAAAATATAACATATAGCCCACGGCTATATTGTTTTTCCCCATATGTTCTTATAAGATTTTTGTGCTTGTTACATTATTATTAAGTTAGGTTAAGGTTCTAATAACAAGATCTAGGTCTAACATAGACATGCATGTTCATTAGAAATCCATCCAAGGACATCTATAGCCCACGGCTATATTTTTACACACAAGATGTTTTGGTGATTTTTAGTAGTTCATTGTATGTAGATAAACACATATCCCATTATTTAAAACTTGTTATATAAATCATAGATGTACATGTATTTAAGCCGTGACCTATATGGTCATGGTTTTATTAAATCTTGATTTTTAACAAGTTTGTTATATGTGTTTACTAGGTGGATGTTAATGCATGCAAGTAAAAATGAAGAAAGTATAAAGGGGTAATACCTTCTTTCTATAGTTACCAAGAAATATCTATGTTGTTAATGCAATAATGACTAAAAACGTTACTTGCATTTTTCGGTCTCGCTTAGTTTTGATTACGACAATATGTAGAAACAAGCGTTTAGGAAAACAACGAAAAACGAATTCTTGAGTTCAAGTATTTTTCATTTTACCCATTTTCACTTAAGGTATGGATAAACAAGTACTAACCTTAATCAAGTGATCAAGTGATTTAATCTTTTCTTAAAACTCACTTTTTATTAAATGTGACAAGTTTTTATTAAACTTTATTTTTAAGAAAATGTTTTATTAAATTAATTATTTGAAATTTGAAAATGGCATATTCTTATTCTGTTAAGAATATCCTTTCAGGATATTTTTATACCCAGATAAGACCTCCACCACTAAAGGACAAAAAGGAGCGGAGTCTAGTCCAGCGGTACCTTAGCGCCTAGGCGGTACCTTATCGATAAGGTACCGCGGGCTGTGATAAGGTACCTGTGAGAACCCGTACTTTCCCAACATTATTTTATTCTTTTTATTCGTGCTTCTTGAATTTTTCCAACGTATTACGTTTTCTTGTATTGCTATATGTAAATCCTCAGATTTTTAAATTATACTTTTTTTAAGTATTTTTCTGATCATCGATAAATACTTTGTATGGAATTATAAATTTTCATTTTATTTTTCCATATTTATTTTAAATCAATGTTTTTGATTTAAAATCACCCGTGTGCGTTTTACAACGAGTTTATTCAAATCAATGTACAACGAGAATTCCTAGTGACCGCGATACCGACGGATGCCCAAAGGTTTACATTTATTTATCGATTGTTTCGATAAATAATATTTTCGACGATTTCGTTTTAATTACGTATTAAGTCGTGTCGGGAAATCATATAATCATTTTTATGATGCATTGTAACTTTTGAAAAGTATATTTACGAAACCCGAGCCCCGTAAATATTTTTAATATTTACCAATAACCATTTTCTACCTTTTAAAACTATTAATTGTTTTTAAGTCCACAAGTTTCAAAATTGGCAATATTAGCCCCTCCACTTAACTAGCACTATATAAAGATTTTTTTCTTCCACTTATTCATAAAACACACACACCAAAACAAAAACTCTCTCCCCACCCTCCATTGTTGCCGCCACTTCACCACCATAAACCACCACCATCCATCTTGTTTTAACAAAATCTAAATAAAGACCCATTCTTAGAATTTAATTGTGATTCTAATGATACACAAATTTCTTACATGCATCAAGATTTCAAGAACTTATGATTTTATGGTTGTATGATGTTGTAATCATCTTGCATATGTTATATTTGGTAAGATTATCATGTTTTGATCCTTAAAAGTCTTGTTTTTAATCTTTGATTTTTGTTAGATTTTTCATACAAGTGTTTTTAGGAGTGTTTGGTTGATGGGTATGATAGTATAGTCATCCTAGGGGTATGGGAATGATTGGTTTTGAGTGAAAAATAGATTTGTCATGTTTTCTAAAAAGCTAATTTGGGACAGCAGCCTTAAACAGTATGTTTCGTGGGTTTAAGATCTGTGAAAGACTGAGATTATTTGAAATTGTTGTAGAGTTTTCCGAGACGGTCGTTTTGGTATAAGATAGAGCTTATAACTCATTACGAGTCAAAAGTTATGCTAGTTTTAGTTTTCGTGTACCGGGAGACGCAAGTCGGCACAATCCGAAATTGTGGCTGATTTTGGGTCGACTCTCGGGGACTTTAGGCTTGGTTAGATAGTTGATACTACTGATTTTCAAAGTTTACAAACTGAGTTTGATGAGTCTAGTAGTGGTTTCAAAAGACGGATTGTCGGGTTAGTACTTTTAAAGTGGTCCAAACGGTTTTACAAAACAAGTGTACAAATCTGTCCTAAAATTTGGAGTCGAGTAAAGCGTCGAGCTGATGGATTTTAAAGTGTGAACTTTGGCTCAAATTTTGGTGAGGTCTTATACAGGTTATAAGTGACCTTGACACCAATTTTTATGTAAAACGGACAAGTCTAGATAGGGTAGATCGGTGTGTACATTCGGGGTGTACTTGCTGATTTTTATTTTGGACACATAGTTCAATGCTTATGTTGCGTGAGTTTGAGTGTTCACCATCGGACATGGTGACTTACTCAAGTGCTTAGTCATTATATAAATGACTTAGCTACTGGTCCAAATAAGGGTAAAGGATAGTTTGACTTGCGTTGACTTGGCGTCGTATGACGAGTCATTTTCAAGTGTTCAAGTGTTTTAACGAGTAACGTTGGATAAATGGGTAGTATGAATTCATTTGATTCGTGTCCATGGTTTTGAAACGTGTATACTTTGAAAACATTTGAGTCATGTTATATTTTGTATATATATCGATATTGAGTTCGAGTCTTAACGCGCGCCTTATTGTGATAGGTTGCGGTTTTCGTGTTTTCCCCGGGCATCCATATCGTCGGTGATCGTCTCACTAAATTATTTCTACTTAATTGCTGAGCACCGTGATTGACTTAACACGTATCTAAGGGCCACGAAATTTATAAGGATCAAGGAGGAGGAATTGTTTAATTTGCGTGTTTGGATTAATTCCTACTTGTTATGAAGGTATAGTCACTCCTAGCATTTTAGTTTTGATGTTACTACTACTTTGATTCTTTTTATTCATGCATTTTGAATTCCTTGGGTGAAACCCACTGAGATTATAGATACTTAGGGCATATTAGGACTTAGGACACTTGCGTGGCGATTTGGTATAGCCTAAGTGTTGCTTGATTGAGGTTAGGTAGCTAAATGGAGTTGTTTTTGTAGTATGGAAATCACCACAGAAACAAACAGGTCATGGCAAAATTTTCTTAAACATATGACCTTGTTTTTATTTGAAAAATGGATACCCACTGATGTGATTAGTATGTTTTGAGTTGGATGGAAACGGGAAGTGTCCGGATGAGTCCGAAACGGTCGTTTTACTAAACTAGGTCAAATCTGAATGTTATGCTTAAAACGTGGGTAAATTGACTTGGGTAAAAAGGATTAATTTATGATCTTATGACTTTTTACAGTAGCTACAAATATAATAAAACTTCTCTTTTTGGTTTCGTGTCAAAATCGTTTACCGATTGGGATTTATGCTTAATCTACCGTAAGGTACGAAAGACGTTTACAACTTTCTGTTTTGATAGTCTGTCACTAAAAGTGCATTTCCCGTTGATTGAAAATAGTTCTAGGGCTGTTCTTTCCCAACTTTTAAAGGTAAGAGAAATACTTATACATGTCAAGAAATTTCACCTCCTGTACTATTATAGATTTTTAGATATGACCAAATCTTTACGGCCTTTTTCAGAAAACTGAATGCAGTCCCTTGTTTTGGTTTTTCAAACCGAGTCTTAAACGTGTTTGGGACCCACACATAAATGCTTGGACCATCATACAAGGTTGATATTAGGTTATTACAGTAGGTTCAAGGTGTTGGGTCAAAATTTTAACCTAAGCTTAGGTCTCGCCATCGCACGCAAGTTACCTAGTCATACTATGTCCCACCACTTCTAAAACGTTATTGCTTCATTGAACGCATTCTTATTACGCGTCACCATTGCATAGGTCCGTGAAGACTTCTTTTTGCTCAGCCCCTTTTACCTTGTGATTACTTACTAAAGGTGAGTTCATAGCCCCTTTTTACTTGAACAATGTTTCTAAATGCGGGGTGAGATTTTACATGGTGGAACACATCCATTTAAAACTGTATACTATCCAAAACTTGTATGCTATTCAGACTTGTATGCTTTCCAACAGTTTTCATTAATATTATTTCTTATAGTTAATAGCCTTAAGTTTCCTCTCTTGATCATGAACCGTTAATTGTCCCGTATGCTTTGCGCTAAGCGCGAATGTTGTGGGTGGATCCATCGGGATTGACAATCCCCGTCCCGATTACCTTGACGCACTTACATTTGTTTATACTTGAGTATTTAGGCTGAATACTCCCTAGAGGAACTTACTTTGAGTTAAGCTTCGGTTCATGAACTAAACAGCAATAATATTGGTTTCAGACTATGGTTAATGATCATAACCATTTTCTCTATTTACTTGTTTTACAAAAGAATGCTTGTGTTCCACATCCTTATTGTTAAACCTATGAATTTCACTCAACTTTGTGTTGACGATTTTACATGTTTAATCTCAGGTATTATTACTTAGCTTTGCTTGGATGGGAGCCCGCAGGATATTGTCGCAGCTTGGAGATTTCTGTGATGCTTTTGAAAGATTTGTTTTATATAAACTAGCAGAAGTTTATTCAATCTTTTGGGCAACTTATTGTTATAAATTGAGACGAAATAATATAATTTTTCCGCTTCTAAAACTCTGGGACCTATGTTAAAAAAAACTCTGACCTTTTATGATGTAATGTACATGTTTTTATTTCGTCAGCTTTGTATGAACTGTAATTCATTGTTTCTTGTACTATGACGTGTTACCCCCTCGTTGCCTACTTGTTCCATGTCAGATTTTGGGGGTCTCAAAGATTGGTATCAGAGCGATGGTTATAGGGAACTGAGTCGTTTTTCAAAACTTAGTCTATAACCGAAAGTTCAAAATTTTTATTGTTTCTAAGTGTCAAACACAGAATTTGCCATTGCTGTTCGATATCTTCGCGGGTAACTCTCTAATCCTTATTATTTACTTTTAATTATCGTTGTAGTATTTCATCTCTTGATTACATTTTTAAATATTACTTTACGCTAATGACGATAATTACTATGTATTTTCAAAGCCTATGTGCTTCATGAATTATCATTGAATGTTACTGTGATTACATCTGCCTATACTGTATTTCTTGAAGGCTTGTTCTTGTGAATTGATCTTATTGCAATGATATTATATCGTTATGACGTTACATACTTGTATTCAGAGCGCGTATGCTGCCGACTTTTCATACTCATTTTTCTGAGTACTATTGCTATTTCATTTATGCGTGATACGACTGACTTTATATGCTCGTTCGGTTTGAACCGTCTGTTTTTCTTGACTCGTTGATACGTGTTGTGCATACTATCGCGATACCATTGTTCGGGATTGAATAAGTGTTGTTTTCGATGAACTTCTGATTTTCATTCTACTACCGTGTGTGTTGCTTTCATTGTTTATTTCCCTTAAAATATCTACTTAGATACGCAGATTTTCTTTCTGACCATTCATAATTGAATGTCTAGTCTATAGACCATTGTGTAGCTCAATGTGTCTCCCAGAAAGACTAAAGGACATCGTGTGAGTCTCACATCTCGAAGAATTTGTTAAATCAGTGCTGAATAATATTGTGGGTTTTCATAATCTTGATTTACCTTTACGCCACCGTTTTACGCGACACTTGTACATGGATTACATCTTACTTCATTGACCATTCTACGTTTCGATTTCAACTTAGAACATCCGTTGTACCTTGAACACATAATCGTCATTTATTATGTGATGATCGTTTGGAATACGATCCTACTTGTATCCTCCCTTTTCATTGAACCTGTTTGCTCCAGGAATGCCACTTGTTATTGTCCCGTTTCTTTCTCGATATATCTTGTGATTTTGGAAATCATGCCACCAAGAGACCTTTCTGCATTGCATCTTGCAGCCGAAGACACGGATGATATGCGTCGTTTTTTTTTGTGTCTCCGATTATCGTTGGCATTCTTGAACCATTTCTATACTGTGTTTTCTTTACATGACTAATTATACAGTTTACCTTCTTTCGTCTTTATGGAATCCACAAGTCCTATGTGTACATTAATTTTGAGTTATCATGAAATTTGGATTTAATTTCAAGCTGTGTCGAAAAATATACTTTGTACAGAAACTTTACAGGAAGTTTAACAGTGTCGAGAAAATATTTTTATAACTTTAGACATAAAAATATATATATTTCTACATGTTGAGACGTCCGTTTAGGACATAAAATTTGACCAGTAAACTTTAAAATCGAGCAAGTTACGCTCATTTGAGATTGTAAAATCTAAGAAGTTATTTTCGGAACAATGCTAAAATATCATTTTGTTAACAGATTTAATGCTAGGGCATTTTCGTCCATTTTTATTCCGTTTCAAGTCTCGGGTAAAACTAGAAAGTTGTTTAAAACATTGTTTTACATCGAAATGCATTAGACTTTGAGTCTTAGAATATCGTTTAGTGAGTTAATTGGTCTAGTCAAACCCAAAGGTCAAAACTAATAAAAGTTAAAAACATGGATTGAAGCGTTTTTGAGTTCGTTTGAGCTCGTAAAACTTTAACTAATGATATTTTGCAAACTAAAAACAATAATTGTGTTTGAAAAGAATAGAATAGTAACTTTGAGTTCGGTCATACATGTACCTAGATCTTGAACTTTTGAAATTCGGTAACTTCCTAATATAGAAGCTTTTCGAAGTGATTGTACTATTTGTTAACTGATACCCTACTTTCTTAAAAGTATATTTTTGTCAAATAAATTACGATGTGCACATACGGATTCCTTATTCCTTCTTTTATTTATGACTTATTTGTCATTCCATTGTCTTTCTTTACTTCTATCGTACCACTGATTTGGACCGAGATTTGAAGATCTTTCTTTCATATCATTTGTTATCATCTTGACACGTATCTCCTGACGATTTCGGCTAAACCTCTTGAAACCTAATCACCTTGTAACCATTTTATTGGTTGTCTTGAACTACTCCTTATTTCCCTCTTGTAACCCACTCGCTACTTTATAAACTATTGTCATGTTACCATACAACTCAAACTGGTCTTGTTTGCGAATCATTTTACAAAAGGTTTCATTTGGGCTTTCTTAAATAGTTGACTGCTATCTTATAAAATTAACTTATATTAATTTTACAATGTATTTTCACAAATTGTTCTAATACGGTCTTATAAAGAACCCTTGTAACTATATGAATTGTCGATTTAAAACAGCTAGCCAGTAACTTATTAGCAAATAGTTTCATAAACTATTTTAATTTCTGTTTTTACAAATGGCATTATATACATATTTTAAATAATATGACCTGTAATACTGGTTTGACGAAGATGAGCATCGCATTGCTAGTCCTAAATTATGCATGGCCTGATCACCTATGCTTAATTTAGAAGGAGCCATGCAAGGCCAAATAATAGTCGCCTTAAATATTTAACCTAGAATCAACTTTTTAGTTATGTTGCTTAAAATGTTTGATAAAATAAAGTTTTGAAAACTTTTACATTTTATGCGAGTAGCAACAGTTTGCAACATACACATATGAACCATTATCTTTTCTTGAACTAAGTACATGCCTCGAGCACATAATTCCTTACTCAACGACCTTTGTTTTACCTGTTACCTCATCATCCTCATGATACGATTTTCGTTACCATTTGCCTAAATTCTTACCATTGATACCCGACTTGAAAGTTTCAACGTTGCTATGATCCTACATCGATTGACCATCTCTATCTATTTTGGTAGACCTTCGAAACGTCTCTGGATGCGATTAGTGATTTATGACTGGATGTGAACGATGATTACGTGTAATTTCCATGATATGTGTTAAGATACTATCGTCTAGAAATTTCATTCGTGTGAATCATGTGTTGATTTCGCCTTTCATTGCTAATGTTGTTCATCTTACTGGAACTTCTCTCAATTGACTTCTTAAGAATTTTCTTTAATTCGAAAATTCGTTGTGTGGCTTTTCCCTTTCGATCGTATTTCGACCACCGAGAACTTAATAAGCCGTTATTGGTGACGCCAACCGCACTCGTGAATTAATCTTGCTATAATCCTTGTTTCTTATTATTTTTATTATTGACGTGACTATTCTACCACGTTTGTTAAGAATTGATACGACTTCCGTCTTATTCCTTTGTATATTGCTCGCATACAGATTGTTGACCTTTATATGATTCACATTCGTTGCTGTCTTGTCACCTTTTGAAAACCAGAAACTGTTACGTGTTTATCGTTTGATATCTTAAACACTTTCTTTAATTTCTAAAAAAAAAATTATTATTAATTTTTAAGAACATTTTATACATCTTATCAAATGTTTAAATTACCAAAATAACTGTTTCAAGTTAAGTATCGGATCTATATATCCTCTTTGGTAAATTTACCTAATGTTACAAAAGATATCAAGCTGTATCTTTTAAAGTATTTGATTATATCATACTTTATTGTCAACCTAATGAAATTATTTAAATTAATTTATAATTTCTAACAATGATTCAAAATAACTTGGAAAAAAAATATGAATTTTCTCTAATGGTGACGATAAACCCGAGTTTTAACGATAATTTAATGCAGTCATCCAAAAGTTCTTAAGCCGATCAGGATAACTATCTTGAACTGTTCTACTTTTGCTTTGAAAATCTTGATCAAGAAAAAGATATAGCAACAGCTTACTCCCTAAATATAGATAGTTTGATATTAAATCACTACACCTTGTGAAATTTTCTTTTAATCAAGGAAATACATAAACTGAGTTTTAAAGTAATACCAAAATCCTAGACAACTGATTGTGACAACTTGTATTTTAAACGATCATATGTTATTCATTTTTCCCTTCTATTTCTCTTGTAAATAGATTCTTACGTTTTAAGATTTTCACGTTTTACAGTTGCACGATTTGCGACCCCTTGTTGATTTACAATCATGGTTCATTTTATCGCACTTTGCCTGTTTAAGCGATTCTTGTGTTCATTCTTGTTAGTTTATCGCACGTATTTCCAACAACTCTATCTCTCAATGTATCTCCGTATTGAAAGATCGTTATCCTAATCCAAGACTGAAAAGTTATACGAAAAGGAGTTAAGAAACTAAGTGATTTCTAACCGTTAAGATTCGTCATGGTACGGAAGTTTACCTGGGAAGCAATGAATTTTGTTCTACACTTTGTACCTCCACTTGTTTGCATCTTCTACTGTTTTCAGGAGAACTCTGGGGACCAGGGTTCCTTTAGGGGAAGACTGTGAGAACCCGTACTTTCCCAACATTATTTTATTCTTTTTATTCGTGCTTCTTGAATTTTTCCAACGTATTACGTTTTCTTGTATTGCTATATGTAAATCCTCAGATTTTTAAATTATACTTTTTTTTAAGTATTTTTCTGATCATCGATAAATACTTTGTATGGAATTATAAATTTTCATTTTATTTTTCCATATTTATTTTAAATCAATGTTTTTGATTTAAAATCACCCGTGTGCATTTTACAACGAGTTTATTCAAATCAATGTACAACGTGAATTCCTAGTGATCGCGATACCGATGGATGCCCAAAAGTTTACATTTATTTTGTTTCGATAAATAATATTTTCGACGATTTCATTTTAATTACGTATTAAGTCGTGTCGGGAAATCATATAATCATTTTTATGATGCATTGTAACTTTTGAAAAGTATTTTTACGAAACCCGAGCCCCGTAAATATTTTTAATATTTACCAATAACCATTTTCTACCTTTTAAAACTATTGATTGTTTTTAAGTCCACAAGTTTCAAAATTGGCAATATTAGCCCCTCCACTTAACTAGCACTATATAAAGATTTTTTTCTTCCACTTATTCATAAAACACACACACCAAAACAAAAACTCTCTCCCCACCCTCCATTGTTGCCGCCACTTCACCACCATAAACCACCACCATCCATCTTGTTTTAACAAAATCTAAATAAAGACCCATTCTTAGAATTTAATTGTGATTCTAATGATACACAAATTTCTTACATGCATCAAGATTTTAAGAACTTGTGATTTTATGGTTGTATGATGTTGTAATCATCTTGCATATGTTATATTTGGTAAGATTATCATGTTTTGATCCTTAAAAGTCTTGTTTTTAATCTTTGATTTTTGTTAGATTTTTCATACAAGTGTTTTTAGGAGTGTTTGGTTGATGGGTATGATAGTATAGTGATCCTAGGGGTATAGGAATGATTGGTTTTGAGTGAAAAATAGATTTGTCATGTTTTCTAAAAAGCTAATTTGGGACAGCAGCCTTAAACAATATGTTTCGTGGGTTTAAGGTCTGTGAAAGACTGAGATTATTTGAAATTGTTGTAGAGTTTTCCGAGACGGTCGTTTTGGTATAAGATAGAGCTTATAACTCATTACGAGTCAAAAGTTATGCTAGTTTTAGTTTTCGTGTACCGGGAGACGCAAGTCGGCACAATCCGAAATTGTGGCTGATTTTGGGTCGACTCTCGGGGACTTTAGGCTTGGTTAGATAGTTGATACTACTGATTTTCAAAGTTTACAAACTGAGTTTGATGAGTCTAGTAGTGGTTTCAAAAGACGGATTGTCGGGTTAGTACTTTTAAAGTGGTCCAAACGGTTTTACAAAACAAGTGTACAAATCTGTCCTAAAATTTGGAGTCGAGTAAAGCGTCGAGCTGATGGATTTTAAAGTGTGAACTTTGGCTCAAATTTTGGTGAGGTCTTATACAGGTTATAAGTGACCTTGACACCAATTTTCATGTAAAACGGACAAGTCTAGATAGGGTAGATCGGTGTGTACATTCGGGGTGTACTTGCTGATTTTTATTTTGGACACGTAGTTCAATGCTTGTGTTGCGTGAGTTTGAGTGTTCACCATCGGACATGGTGACTTACTCAAGTGTTTAGTCATTATATAAATGACTTAGCTACTGGTCCAAATAAGGGTAAAGGATAGTTTGACTTGCGTTGACTTGGCGTCGTATGACGAGTCATTTTCAAGTGTTCAAGTGTTTTAACGAGTAACGTTGGATAAATGGGTAGTATGAATTCATTTGATTCGTGTCAATAGTTTTGAAACGTGTATACTTTGAAAACATTTGAGTCATGTTATATTTGGTATATATATATCGATATTGAGTTCGAGTCTTAACGCGCGCCTTATTGTGATAGGTTGCGGTTTTCGTGTTTTCCCCGGGCATCCATATCGTCGGTGATCGTCTCACTACATTATTTCTACTTAATTGCTGAGCACCGTGATTGACTTAACACGTGGCTAAGGGCCACGAAATTTATAAGGATCAAGGAGGAGGAATTGTTTAATTTGCGTGTTTGGATTAATTCCTACTTGTTATGAAGGTATAGTCACTCCTAGCATTTTAGTTTTGATGTTACTACTACTTTGATTCTTTTTATTCATGAATTTTGAATTCCTTGGGTGAAACCCACTGAGATTATAGATACTTAGGGCATATTAGGACTTAGGACACTTGCGTGGCGATTTGGTATAGCCTAAGTGTTGCTTGATTGAGGTTAGGTAGCTAAATGGAGTTGTTTTTGTAGTATGGAAATCACCACAGAAACAAACAGGTCATGGCAAAATTTTCTTAAACATATGACCTTGTTTTTATTTGAAAAATGGATACCCACTGATGTGATTAGTATGTGTTGAGTTGGATGGAAACGGGAAGTGTCCGGATGAGTCCGAAACGGTCGTTTTACTAAACTAGGTCAAATCTGAATGTTATGCTTAAAACGTGGGTAAATTGAATTGGGTAAAAAGGATTAATTTATGATCTTATGACTTTTTACAGTAGCTACAAATATAATAAAACTTCTCTTTTTGGTTCCGTGTCAAAATCTTTTACCGATTGGGATTTATGCTTAATCTACCGTAAGGTACGAAAGACGTTTACAACTTTCTGTTTTGATAGTCTGTCACTAAAAGTGCATTTCCCGTTGATTGAAAATAGTTCTAGGGCTGTTCTTTCCCAACTTTTAAAGGTACGAGAAATACCTATACATGTCAAGAAATTTCACCTCCTGTACTATTATAGATTTTTAGATATGACCAAATCTTTACAGCCTTTTTCAGAAAACTGAATGCAGTCCCTTGTTTTGGTTTTTCAAACCGAGTCTTAAACGTGTTCAGAACCCACACATAAATGCTTGGACCATCATACAAGGTTGATATTAGGTTATTACAGTAGGTTCAAGGTGTTGGGTCAAAATTTTAACTTAAGCTTAGGTCTCGCCATCGCACGCAAGTTACCTAGTCATACTATGTCCCACCACTTCTAAAACGTTATTGCTTCATTGAACGCATTCTTATTACGCGTCACCATTGCATAGGTCCGTGAAGACTTCTTTTTGCTCAGCCCCTTTTACCTTGTGATTACTTACTAAAGGTGAGTTCATAGCCCCTTTTTACTTGAACAATGTTTCTAAATGCGGGGTGAGATTTTACATGGTGGAACACATCCATTTAAAACTGTATACTATCCAGAACTTGTATGCTATTCAGACTTGTATGCTTTCCAACAGTTTTCATTGATATTATTGCTTATAGTTAATATCCTTAAGTTTCCTCTCTTGATCATGAACCGTTAATTGTCCCGTATGCTTTGCGTTAAGCGCGAATGTTGTGGGTGGATCCATCGGGATTGACAATTCCCGTCCCGATTACCTTGACGCACTTACATTTGTTTATACTTGAGTATTTAGGCTGAATACTCCCTAGAGGAACTTACTTTGAGTTAAGCTTCGGTTCATGAACTAAACAGCAATAATATTGGTTTCAGACTATGGTTAATGATCATAACCATTTTCTCTATTTACTTGTTTTACAAAAGAATGCTTGTGTTCCACATCCTTATTGCTAAACCTATGAATTTCACTCAACTTTGTGTTGACGATTTTACATGTTTAATCTCAGGTATTATTACTTAGCTTTGCTTGGATGGGAGCCCGCAGGATATTGTCGCAGTTTGGAGATTTCTGTGATGCTTTTGAAAGATTTGTTTTATATAAACTAACAGAAGTTTATTCAATCTTTTTGGGCAACTTATTATTATAAATTGAGACGAAATAATATAATTTTTCCGCTTCTAAAACTCTGGGACCTATGTCTAAAAAAAACTCTGACCTTTTATGATGTAATGTACATGTTTTTATTTCGTCAGCTTTGTATGAACTGTAATTCATTGTTTCTTGTACTATGACGTGTTACCCCCTCGTTGCCTACTTGTTCCATGTCAGATTTTGGGGGTCTCACAGTACCGCGGGCAGATATAGCCGTTGGCTCCTTTATCCTTTAAATAGTGGACCATTCTCAGCTTTTCACCTCACCTCTTTTGCACATTTATTTCCAGATTCAAACCCCTTCTTTAATCACTCAAATCTTTGATCATTTGTTTGATTATTACTTGTTTAAGAAGTGAATCTTGTTCTTCCATCCATTCCTCTCCAAGTGCAAAGAGAAGAACGCTATCCTAGTGAAGTGTTGAGTCCACCACCAAAGATCCATTGAAGATCAGTTTTTATATACTTGTAGTTGTGTCATAGTTGTGAAGATCCAAGTAGTTGTGTCTATTTGGAAGTTGTGTATGTACTAAGTATAGTTGTGTAGATTGGTCCTAGCTACGATTAGGGCTCGACTTTTAGCTTAGAGTCGGAAATCGGTTAAGCAACGTGTACGGTTTTCTCTACCATAAGGAGCTTGTTGTGTAGTGAACTCTCGAGTAAGGATTACTCGAGGAGTGGAGTAGGAACGAGGAGTGAGCTTCGTTGCTGAACCACTATAAATCCTTGGTGTTCGGTTTGATCTTTCTTTACCCTTAACTCTTTACATTCCTTATTCTTTTTGCATATACATGTGTTAATATTAGATTAGCTACACTATCATTCTTTATTCTTTGTGGATATATTTTTGTTAGTATTAGTTTAGCTACACTATCATTGTTCATATTTGTGCATAAGAAGATTTCACATATTTCCTCAAGCCTAAGTTTTTTGAAAAAGGATTTTTGGAAACCATATTTTAACTAGTAAATTATAAGAAACTATTCAACCCCCCCCCCCCCCCCCCCTTCTAGTTTCTACAATTGGTATCAGAGCCTGGTTGCTCAAGAATTTTTAAAGTATATTGTATTTTAAAACTTGAATCGATCTATGGATTCCAACAAGTACCTAGAAGGGCAATCTATGCAAAGACCACCACTTTTTGAAACCAATAGTTTTATTTATTGGAAAAATAGATTTAAAACTTATGTGAAATCAAAAGATTTAGATCTTTGGCATTTTATTACCAATGGTGATTTTTTACCCTTTCAATTTAATGAAGTTTCTAAAACAAAAGAATTAGTCACTTTTGATAAAGCTAATGATGATACTAAAAAGAAACTTTAAAAAAATAATGAGGCTAAAATGGTGATTTATAATGCTTTGCCTAAGAAAGAGTATGAAAGAATTTTTATGTGTGAAACCGCTAAAGATATTTGGAACACTCTTTTAGTAACCCACCAAGGTAATAGCCAAGTCAAAGAAAGTAAAATCGATCTTCTTGTCCAACAATATGAACAATTTGTCATCTTAGAAGATGAAACTATTGATAGTGTATTTTCTAGGTTTAACACCATTATTACTAGTCTAAAAGTACTTGATGAAGGTTTTTCAAGCAAGAACAATGTTAGGAAGTTTCTAAGGCCTTACATCCAAAGTGGAGAGCAAAAGTCACGGCTATTGAAGAGTCGAAAGATCTCTCAACTTTATCACTCAATGAACTCATAGGAAACTTGAAGGTTCATGAGATGATAATTTTGAAGGACTCGGAATTAGTAAAAACCAAGAGTGAAAGGAAATCTCTTGCACTTAAAGCCAAGAAGGCACAAAGTGACCATTATAGTTCCTCGGAAAGTGATGACGAGGAGTATGCATTGGCGGTGAGAGATTTCAAGAAGTTCTTCAAGAGACGAGGTCAACACGTTAGGCAACCAAACTATGACAAGAAACCATTGTCAAAGAATCGGTTTGTCAAGAACGAAAAAGGTGATAGGAGTTGCTTTAGATGTGGTGATCCAAATCACTTCATTGGTGATTGTCCAAAGCCCGCTCGTGATAAGAACCACACGGCATTCGTTAGTGGCGCTTGGAGCGATAGCGGTGAAGATGATGATGACAACCCCAAAGAGGAGAAATGTCTTATGGCTCACACTTCTAAAGAGGTACATTCCGAAACCGAATATTATAGCACTGATAGTTCCACTTTAGATGATATTGAATTTGAAGGCAAATATGATAGCTTACACAAACTTAGTCTTAAATTCATAGAAAATAATAAAACCTTAAAATCAACCAAAACTAAGCTTGAAAATGAGATCAATGAACTTAGGGAGAAATTGGCTAAACTTGAGAAAAACAAAGAGGTTGATTTAGGTTGCTTAAGTTGTGAGAAACTTAGATTAGAGAATGATGATCTCAAGAGCACCTCCATTAAATTGGAAAAGTTCATGAAAGGTACTAGTGCTCTTGATGATATGTTAAACAAACAAGTTCATTCTAAGGAAAAACTTGGTCTAGGTTTTAACTCAAATGAAGCCTCAACTAGTGAACTAAAACAAGTCAGGTTTTCACAGAAAACATCTTCTGGACGCGGTTCCACATTGTATGGCGCGGTTCCTTATCACTATGGAACCGCGACCATAGATAAGGTACCGCGGCCAGAAGTTGATTTTTGTGAAAACTCTGAACTTTCTGAAAAATCTAAGTTAAATGAAAAACCAAAGCATCTTATTGTTAATAAGGTTCAATTACCCATACTTGACGACAATGCTATTAGTAAGTTATAAGCCGTTAAGTAAACCTCTCATGGGAAATATAAGTTTATCTAGACTATCTTCTACTCCACCTAGAGTACGGAATGAGTCTAAGCCTAGAAGTACAACGACAACGCCTACAAGAAATAATCAAAACAACTCACGACCTAGAAGTAAAACTCCAACACCTAGAAAGAATAATAATAACTCTAAACCTAGATCAAACACACCTAGGAGAAGTAATGAACAACAAAATGGTTACATGAATTACTACCCTCCTCCATTTTTTTCTCCATGGGGAATCCCCACCTCATTCATACATCCCAACCAAATGCAAGGGATGTTTGGAACTAACAATTTTGGACCCATGAGATATTGGGGACCAAATGTTTGATCTTGTGTATTGTTACCTAGATATGCTTGGGAATTGATTTGGAGCCCGATGAGTGGATTAAGGATAGTGGATGTTTTTTTTTTTTTTTTTTTTTTTTTTTTGGTAAAGGGTTTAAACCCGGTAAATATATTAACCAAAAAAAACATTTAAGTACAAATGGAATGTGGCTGAGATACCACATTAACCTCAAGCAAAAAACTTGATAAACTAGTGTGTATGACATGCCATAACCACACAACACCTATCAACCAAAACAAAAACAAGAGCCTCTATATTTCTTGAACCACCAATGAGGAATAACCAGCAAGAGGAAGTCTTGGAATAGGGCAAACATCCCGCCACTCCACCAGCAACACAAAGGAAGCAAAGAATCCATATGAGGTCGCCTCCTTAAAAAACCTTTACGAGAAAAACCCTGCGGGAAAAACCTCAAAAAGGAAAAAAGAGTACGACCCTCACGTTGCATTACCATGATGATTAAAACAAACACGAGGAAGCTTCCATCGATCCAGAAGAGAAGAGGATCGATTCGACATCTTCTTGAATTTGAACGTAACGAGCTTAAGCCTAACAGTATCACAAATAATTAGAGCAAGCTGATCAACCGTCAAAGAGGTCTTCTTGAACAATCTGGAATTCCGCTCCATCCAAATGTAATAGGAACTAGCCGCTACTATAATCCGAGCAATAATACTAAAAGCATTACGGCCCTTAGAAATGGGAATAAGGATCGAAATGATATCAGCCAACGAAGTTGGAAGAGTTTCCATTCCAGCCATAGCACGAACTTTACACCAAACCTGTAGCGAAAAAGTACATTCAAAGAACAAGTGCGAATGAGAGTCCTGAATCATCTTACACAAGGGGCATCTTAGCAGGTTTAAGTCAACACTAGGGCCGACATCCCATTGCTTCAGCCTATCTTGAGTCTTCAACTTTTGATTAATAACCAACCAAAGATGCACAGCATGCCGAGGAATACAATGCGCAAACCAAACAATATTATACCAACCCACCTCAGCCGCACTAGCACGAATAGTGTTCCAGACACAAGCCACCGAAAAATGTTGAAAACCACCTTGTCTATCACGCCACATCATGACATCAGGTTGATTATCATGAATCTCCGGAACTGGTATAGCAACAACATGAGGAAACCGATCAGCCCAATCAGCCGGCCATTTCCAAGCACCATTAAGTATAAGATCACTAACCGTATCCGTAAGAGAAAAACCCGAACGAACAATATTACGAACAGTCAAAACATCACGAATAGGACAGATGGGATCCCACCTATCAAACCACATAGAGGTAGACCTACCATTGAAGATCTTATGCCAAATAAACGACCTAACACGAGGACGAATCAGCAGAAGCTTCCTCCAACCCCAACTCGTATCACCAAGACAAGGAACATCCCAAAAATTCCGACCATTAAGCTTATAAGAATGGACCCACTGGACCCACAACGATTCCTTATTAGCCAAGAGACTCCAAATATGCGTCGTCATAAGGGCAGTATTAAAGTCATCAAGCCTACGAATTCCCAATCCCCCTTCACGCTGAGGCAAACACACATCAACCCACGCAACTTTAGCCTTACCCCGTTTCATCTCACCTTGACACCACAAAAACCCACGAAGAAGCTGCTCCAACTCAAGAATGACCCGAGCAGGCAGAATGAAAACAGAGGCCCAGTAAATATGCATAGACGATAGAACCGATCTAATAAGTTGAATCCGGCCAGCCAAGGAGAGGTATTTATTCCGCCAATCATTAACTCTTCCCTCAAGTTTCTCCACTAACACCTTACAATCTCGATAAAGCAACCTGGAAGAAATAAGCGGAACACCAAGATACCGAACAGGCAACATACCTTCAGCAAAGGGCAGCAAAGTAAGAATGCTATTCTTCACATGAATCGGGACATTACAGAAAAAAGCAGTACTCTTCGGGATACTAGGCACAAGACCCGAGACATTCTTGAACTCATCCAAAGCATCCATAATTAGACGAACCGATTCAATGTGACCACGGGCAAACAAGAAAAGATCATCAGCAAAACACAGATTAATAATGCGGTTTTTCTCACAAAGATGGTGATACTGAAAATCTTCCATAGACCTCACCCGTTTCCGTAGAATAAGCGTTAAAGCTTCCATCACAAGAGTAAACAAGTAAGGCGATAAAGGATCCCCTTGCCGCAGCCCTCTCTTACCCTTAAACCAACCAAACAACTCCCCGTTAATGCATATAGAATAAGAAGTGGTGGTGACGCACGTCATGATCCACTCAACCATAATATGATGAAAACCAAACCCGACAAGAATAGACCGAAGGAAACCCCAATCCACAGTATCATAAGCTTTTTGGATGTCGACCTTAAAAGAAACCCGAGGGGGACCAGCTGGCCGATGATATCCACGCATAAGCTCCTGAGTAAGCAAAATATTATCCGAGATTCTCCGTCCCGGCACAAACGCAGATTGATTAATACTCACAAGATCACCCAAATCCTCCTTAATACGATTAGCAATAATCTTACTAATGCATTTAAAAAGAACATTACAGCAGGAAATAGGACGATAATCAGTGATTTTCGCAGGCGTAGACACCTTAGGGATAAGGGCAATGATAGTGTGATTGATTTCCTTAAGAAGCTTACCATTAGTAAAGAATTCCCGAACTGCACATGTTACATCACCTCCAACAATGTCCCACGACTTCTTAAAGAACGCAGAAGTAAAACCATCAGGCCCGGGGGCCTTATCATCAGCCATAGAAAATAATGCACTCTTAATCTCATCATCCGAAACATCACGAATCATAGACAAAGCTCTTTGGCAATCAAGAACACTAGTAAAAAGACCATGACCATCAAGTGGGCTGGTCCCACCTTCAACACCCAGGAATTGCTCATAATGAGATACGAACGCAGCAGCAACATCATTCCCCTCATGACAAACATCAAATTGATCACGAACCATTTCGATCCGATTACGCGCACGCTTACTTTTAACAATACGATGAAAGTACGCACTATTAGCATCACCCGCTTCCAGCCACTCAGTTTTAGATTTCTGCCTTAAAAATCTTTCTTCATCGAGAGAAGCTTCCTTAAAAGCAAGTAAATAATGAGCATGATCCTCCCTCAACTCCACACTTGAAGGATTACGATCTACCGCCTTTTGAGCCTCATCAAGCTCAGCACGCAACCTGTCCACTCTATCATGAAGGTTCCCATGCTCATACAAAAGTTTACGCAAAGGGGACTTTAACCCCTTCAAACGTTTAACCACTCTAAACATAGCACAACCCTCAACATTAACCATCCAACCATTAGATACCACCGTAGAAAAACCCTCTTTATAAACCAGAAAGTTCGTGAATTTAAAAGGCTTAGGCCGCGGCTTACTAACCCTAGGAATACGCAAAACACAAGGAGCATGATCAGAAATCCTGTAAGGTTGAAATATAGCAAAAGAACCTGGGAATTCATCCATATACGGGAGATTGCTCATAATCCGATCAATCTTCTTAAGAATACCATCACTCCCCTTCGGCTTTTGATTCCATGTGAAGTGCAAACCAGTAGAATTAACATCCGACACCTCCATATTTTGAACACAATCTTTAAACTCACGCATGGCAAGTGTAGGCTCATACCCCCCACACGAATGATCTTCTAAATTCAGCGCCACATTAAAATCACCAAGCAGAATCCATGGTTTATCACGCATAAGGTAAGCATGTGCAACCAAATCAGCCCAAAGAGAGCGCCGGTCAACATAATAATTAGCAGCATAGATAAATGAGCAAAAAATAGTCTTCGCATCAGCACGAATATTAATCTGACAGTGCATAACCTGGGTAGTTTGCGCTATAACCATAATATCAACAACAGCATCATTCCAACCGATAATAATACGAGACCCCTTAGGACACAAACCTCCATTAGAAGTCCATTTCCATTGTTGGCAAATTTTCCGACACTTATCATACACACTAATAGCATCCACATGAGATTCTAAAATAGCACAAACACTTAAATTGTTTTCATTCACAACCTGCTTAACCTCCTTCTGTTTAGGGGATCGGTTCAAGCCCCTTATATTCCATGAAGCGATACTAAACATTGAGAACATCAATAGCAGGAGTGCTTGCCCCTGGAGAAGAACTTGAAACAAGATTCGCAGATTCATCATAAATATTCTCCACCTCATCATCGTCATCCAAGATTCCATCAACATCATCCCCGTTATGGGGATCTAAAAGATTAAAAGAATTAGAAACAGAGATATTGTGGATATTAGAAGACTCCTTACCCCCATGTGAAATATGTGAATCATCTCCCGAATTCATCACAGCCTTACCATTCGTCTTAGACAAAGGCTGAGTAGAGCCAACATCCACAATCCCATCATTAGACTGCTTACTTGTAGCCTGACCATTAGAACGACCAGAACTAGTTCCCACCTCATTACGGCTAACAGGTTTCTTAGGATAGTGGATGTTCTAAACACATGACGGGTAATCGAAGTTTGTTCTCGCATTACAAAGCATATGATGGAGGTAACGTCACATTCGCTAGTAGTCTATGTGGGAATATCATTGGCAAAGCTACGGTTTCTCTTGACTCCATGACCATTGAAAATGTTGAGCACGTAGATAACTTAGGTTTTAACCTTTTAAGTATAGGTCAAATTTGTGATAATAAGTGTAAGGTCATTTTTTCGGAACATGACAGTGAAATCGTAAAAGATGGAAAAGTCATTGGAAAAGGTGTTAGAAAGCATGGGCTTTATGTCATGAAGGTTAATAAGAAGTCAAAAGACAACATATGTCTTGCGACTATAGATGATAGTTCTACTCTTTGGCATAGAAGATTAGGTCACGCTAATATGCGTTTAATTCAATCTTTAGTCTCTAAGTAGTTGGTAAGACACCTCCCTAAGATTAAGTTTGATAGTCACTTTTGTGATGCTTGCAAAGTTGGAAAGCAAGTTCACTCAAGCCACAAAGCCAAGAATTTGGTTTCGACCTCTCGGTGCTTAGAGCTCCTACATATTGATCTCTTTGGACCTTCCGCCATACGAAGTTATGGAGGTAATCTTTATACCCTAGTTATAGTTGACGACTATTCTAGATTCACTTGGACTAGATTTTTGGCATCTAAGAATGAAGCTTTCGATCACTTCGAAATCTTTAGTCGGAGAATTCAAAATCAACTAGGATGTTCAATTATTTCTATTAGGACGGATCATGGTAGGGAATTTGATAATGAAGTGCAATTTGGTGCCTTTTGTGAAGCTCATGGTATTACCCATAACTTCTCGGCTCCTCGCACTCCACAATCAAATGGGGTAGTTGAAAGGAAGAATAGGACTCTCCAAGAGATGAGTAGGACGATGTTAAACGAGCAATCTTTGCCTCAAAAGTTTTGGTGCAATGCCGTAGATACATCGACTTATATTCTCAACCGAATTCTTATTCGACCTTTCCTAGGAAAGACCCCCTATGAGATTCTTAAAGGTAAGAAACCCTCATTAGAATACTTTAGGGTGTTTGGAAGCAAGTGCTTTATCCTCAACACCAAAGACTACCTTACCAAGTTTGACCCAAAGTCTTACGAAGGTATCCTTTTAGGTTATTCCCAAACTAGTAAGGCCTACATAGTCCTAAATAGAACCTCAGGGGTTATTGAAGAATCACTCAACGTAACCTTTGATGAAACCCCTCCTTCACCCAAGACACCACCATTGGTTGATGATGACTTGGATGAATTAGAAGTAGTTAAAGCCAAAGAGGTTAGAAAAATAGGAGTTGAAGACCTTAGTGTTGAAAAGGAAGTAAACATTAAGGAGTCTAGGGATCATACTCTCAATAATGTCATTGGTGACTTAAATCAAAGGACCCTAAGATCTCAAGTCCAAAACCAAAGCAACTTCTTTTGTTTTGTCTCCTTGATTGAACCTAAGAATGTTAAAGAAGCTTTGACGGATGAGAGTTGGGTCATTGCGATGCAAGAAGAATTGAAACAATTCGTTGCCAATGATGTTTGGGAACTTGTTCCTCCACCTAGAAGTTCTACCATTATAGGAACCAAATGGGTATTTAGGAATAAGCTAGATGAGAATGGTGTTGTGTCTCGTAACAAGGCTAGACTTGTAGCTCAAGGCTATAATCAACAAGAAGGGATTGATTATGACGAGACATATGCACCGGTAGCTAGATTAGAATCTATTAGAATCCTTTTAGCCTACGCTTGTGCCTTAGATATTAAGCTTCAAAAAATGGATGTAAAGAGTGCATTTCTTAACGGTTTGATCAATGAGGAGGTATATGTGGATCAACCTCCCGGCTTCATTGATTTTGAGAAACCGGACCATGTTTACAAGCTTAAGAAAGCACTTTATGGACTCAAACAAGCACCCAAAGCTTGGTATGATAGACTTAAAGCGTTTCTTGTTAAACATGAGTATACCATGGTTATGGTAAACAATACACTCTTTACAAAGAAGAAAGGTCCTCACCTCATAATCGTACAAATATATGTTGATGACATTATATTTGGCTCAACTTGTCAAGAATTGTGTGATGAGTTTGCCAAAATCATGCATGATGAGTTTGAAATGAGTATGATGGGAGAACTTAACTTCTTTTTAGGACTCCAAATTAAACAAATGGACGATGGTATTTTCTTTAGTCAATCTAAGTACGCTAAAGAAATGCTAAAGAAATTTGGATTAGAAGAATCTAGACCAATGAAGACCCCTATGGCCTCGGATACTAAACTCACCGTAGATGATGATTGTGAGTCGGTAGACAACACCAAATATAGAGGTATGATTGGTAGTTTGTTGTACCTAACGGCAAGTCGACCGGATATCATGTTTAGTGTTTGCCTTTGTGCTCGCTTCCAAGAGGCTCCCAAAACCTCTCACCTTGAAGCGGTTAAGCGTATCTTCCGATACATTAAAGGCACTATACATTTAGGATTATGGTATCCTAAAGGGACCGGCGTAAAAACCATTGTCTACGCGGACTCGGATCATGCGGGAGACTATGTGGATCGGAAAAGCACTAGTGGAGTTTGTACCTTCATGGGTTGTTGTTTAACTTCTTGGTTCTCCAAGAAACAAACCGCTCTTGCGATATCCACCACGGAAGCCGAGTATGTGAGTGCCGGTAAAGCATGCCAAGAAGCTCTATGGATGAAGCAAGCGCTTGTTGATTACGGGATTTATCTTGATGATGTTCCCATCATGTACGATAATAAAGGCACTATAGACCTAAGCAAGAATCCCGTGCAACATTCCCGAACCAAACACATAGAAATTAGACACCATTTCCTTAGAGATAATGTTCAAAAGGGGAACATTACTATCGAAAAGGTGCCCTCCGAGGACAACTTAGCCGATATCTTCACTAAGCCACTTAAGAGGGAACCTTTTTATTACTTGCGTCTAGGTCTAGGATTAATGGAACATCTTCCTTAAATTCTTTTCTTCTTGTGTGTTTTCTCTTACCACCTTGAGTCCTTGAGTCTTTTAAGATTCTTTTGAAAAATCTTCTCATCTCCTTTTCAAAACTCTCAAAGTCTCTTTCGAAAAAGGTTGAGAAACTCGTTTGACATTGTTAATTCAATCTAAAAACGATTTTTCATAGATTCTCGCTATTAATATAGAGCTTACATAATTCATATGTATGATTCTCTCAAACATGGCAAGAACAAGATTGAATCATGGAGGATCA
This sequence comes from Glebionis coronaria, assembly GCA_025667525.1. NCBI lineage: Eukaryota > Viridiplantae > Streptophyta > Magnoliopsida > Asterales > Asteraceae > Glebionis > Glebionis coronaria. Next base: position 342,897,671 of record CM046877.1, read on the forward strand.
TTGTGTCATAAGGTCTTGTCTTACACACCTCCTACATTGATTTATTTTTTCAATGTATTTTGGTCAAATCTCTATTTGGTAAGTTTGCATATACTTTCCTTGTCTATCTTAGCTTTTAAGCACATCCCTATGATAAGTTAGACTAGAAAAATAAGATTTGCTGAAAAATCTTTCTCCAAACACCAAACCCTGCTTCTGCAGGCGGTTCCATAAGTGAGCCGCGGTATCTTATTGATAAGGTACCGCCACCATAGATAAGGAACCGCCTACAGTGGCCTTCCTTTTCGGGTTTTTGTCTAAAACTCTAGATTTGCTCCAACCTTTTTGAGAATCTTTGTTTCAAACCCTTTGACCACCCCAAAAATACCCTAAGCCTTCCCTATTTAAACCATAAGCATTTTGCATTCTTCAATTCCAAAATGTCTTATTCTCCAAATGAAAGCCTTGAATCTCCTCCATTTTCTCCAATTGCTTTCAATCCAAACCCACCCAAGAACACTCTTAATCACATTTCTCCTACCAAGAATGTTGATTGTGGAACTTCCTTTCTTCCACCACCATCCTTTAGTGTTCTTCCTCCTTCTCATGATAATGTCATGCACCATGGAACATATTGTCATTGTTGTCAATATCAACATCTTGCTATGGCACACATCTATGAGGAGTTGAGCTACATTAAGAGTCTCTTAATCAAGCCTCCTCTTCATTTTGATTATGAGATCTCCAACAAGCCACCACACCACCCTCCGCTATTACATTGTCTTTCATATAAGCATTGGTTGCTTATCCTCAAGACACCAAATTCAAGCAAATCTTAGAATTCTAGAATAACTAGGATTAGATTTATGCTTTTGGCTTGTTTCTTTTTTTTCTCATACTTCCTTGTATGATGTTTCTTTAGTAACCTATCTTGGATCTTTGTCATTGTGTTTTCTTCTCTTTTAATTTTTTTTGTGACCTATTGCTATATATTGTTGGTTGTTTCTTTTGTTCAACTAACCCTTCTATGTAGCTTGTCACCATATCTCGATTCCCAGGTGCCCCAAGCTAGGGGGAGTAAGCACCAAGGGGGAGTCTTTGCAAAGTCGTTTCTTCAACATCGGCTTACACAACCTTTTTGCTTCGACAAAGGGGGAGAAATGAATAAACTCGTCTTCGAAAATCTTGTTTTTTGTGTGATTGAGTTTATGTATTGTCGGAATCAAAAAGGGGGAGATTGTTAATGCAATAATGACTAAAAACGTTACTTGCATTTTTCGGTCTCGCTTAGTTTTGATTACGACAATATGTAGAAACAAGCATTTACGAAAACAACGAAAAACGAATTATTGAGTTCAAGTATTTTTCATTTTACCCAGTTTCACTTAAGGTATGGATAAACAAGTACTAACCTTAATCAAGTGATCAAGTGATTTAATCTTTTCTTAAAACTCACTTTTTATTAAATGTGACAAGTTTTTATTAAAATTTATTTTTAAGAAAATGTTTTATTAAATTAATTATTTGAAATTTGAAAATGGCATATTCTTATTCTGTTAAGAATATCCTTTCAGGATATTTTTATACCCAGATAAGACCTCCACCACTAAAGGACAAAAAGGAGCGGAGTCTAGTCCGGCGGTACCTTATCGATAAGGTACCGCGGGCTGTGATAAGGTACCGCGGGCAGATATAGCCGTTGGCTCCTTTATCCTTTAAATAGTGGACCATTCTCAGCTTTTCACCTCACCTCTTTTGCACATTTATTTCCACATTCAAACCCCTTCTTTAATCACTCAAATCTTTGATCATTTGTTTGATTATTACTTGTTTAAGAAGTGAATCTTGTTCTTCCATCCCTTCCTCTCCAAGTGCAAAGAGAAGAACACTATCCTAGTGAAGTGTTGAGTCCACCACCAAAGATCCATTGAAGATCAATTTTTATATACTTGTAGTTGTGTCATAGTTGTGAAGATCCAAGTAGTTGTGTCTATTTGGAAGTTGTGTATGTACTAAGTATAGTTGTGTAGATTGGTCCTAGCTACGATTAGGGCTCGACTTTTAGCTTAGAGTCGGAAATTGGTTAAGCAACGTGTACGGTTTTCTCCACCATAAGGAGCTTGTTGTGTAGTGAACTCTCGAGTAAGGAGTACTCGAGGAGTGGAGTAGGAACGAGGAGTGAGCTTCGTTTCCGAACCACTATAAATCCTTGGTGTTCGGTTTGATCTTTCTTTACCCTTAACTCTTTACATCCTTATTCTTTTTGCATATACATGTGTTAATATTAGATTAGCTACACTATCATTCTTTATTCTTTGTGGATATATTTTTGTTAGTATTAGTTTAGCTACACTATCATTGTTCATATTTGTGCATAAGAATATTTCACATATTTCCTCAAGCCTAAGTTTTTTGAAAAAGGATTTTTGGAAACCATATTTTAACAAGTAAATTATAAGAAACTATTCAACCCCCCCCCCCCCCCCCCCCCCTTCTAGTTTCTACATATGTAACAAAGGAGATTTGTGAACAAAACTTGATGATGATGAAACCCTAACAATAAACCAAGCCGTGACCTTTATGGATTCGGCTAGGGTTTATGTGGGTTGATATGAAGATCAAGTTGGTAGAGATACTTCCAAATGATTAGTAGTAATGAAGAAGACAATAACTAGTGAAGTTAATGTGCTCTTGGTGGTATCCGAATGATTGAAGGTGAAAGGAAGTTGAGAGAGTTTTTGAGATTGTGTTGCATGAAGAATGAATGGGAGAGAGAGGTATAGGTGGCTAGGGAGAGAGAGACGAGGGACAAAATCCATGGGAAGTGCCAAGTGTTGGCTTTGTCACAATCTAGGCACCATTTCCCCTTCCACCTTATGGATGCCATGTATGGCTAACCAAAAAGGGTAGTGGCCTTTGGGCTTGGGCTTGTGTTGTGGGCTTGACATAGAGGGAGATGTGTACTTGGGCTAGTTCAAGATGTGTAAGCATGCATATGGTATACATACATACATACACGGCTACATATACATTGTGTAACATGTTTTCCAAATTTGTTAAGTGTTGTATACTTACATGAAGGTTATGCATTTTATTATTTGTTCTTCTAGTTGTAAGTACATGGTTTAAGTTATGTAGTTATTTACAACAAATATGAAATGCAAAAGTTTAAGTACACAATGGACATGTTCACACATTTTTATAGGAATATAACACATGAGTGAATGTTCTAGGATCATTGAGTAAAACTTTATTACATTTTTCTCATGGTAAAATCATGGATTTTACGGCACCACCCCGTTATTTTAGCTTTGTCCTCAAAGCTACTAAAAATGTTGTTATTTTCTAAGTGTATAGATGTCCTAGGTATACCGGTTAAATTGGACACGTGCAGAAATGGGTGGTGACATCAATGCAAAGAGATCTATATCCAGATTGCACTAAGCATCCAGTTGAGCAGTAATAGATGTTGCTACTACTATGGATGGACAGAAAGCAATGCAAAGAGATCTTTATCCGGGTCGCACTATATATCCGATTGAGCATTAATGGATGCTGCTACTACTATAGATAGACAGAAAGCAATGCAAAGAGATCTTTATTCAGGTCACACTATACATCCGATTGAGCAGTAATGGATGCTGCTACTACTACGGATGAACAGAAAGCAATGCAAAGAGATCTTTATCCGAATCGCACTATACATCCGATTGAACAGTAATGGTCGTTGCTAATACTATGGATGGACAAAAAGCAAAGCAAAGAGATCTTTATCCAGGTCACACTATACATCCGATTGAGCAGTAATGGATGCTGCTACTGCTACGGATGGACAGAAAGCAATGCAAAGAGATCTTTATCCGGGTCGCACTATACATCCGATTGAGCAGTAATGGATACTGCTACTACTACGAATGGACAGAAAGCAATGCAAAGAGATCTTTATCCGAATCGCACTATACATCCGATTGAGCAGTAATGGATGTTGCTACTACTACGGATGAACAGAAGGCAATGCAAAGAGATCTTTATCTAAATCTTACTATACATCCGATTGAGCAGTAATGGATGCTGCTACTACTATGGATGGACAGAAAGCAATGCAAAGAGATCTTTATCCGGGTCGCACTATACATCCGATTGAGCAGTAATGGATGCTGCTACTACTACGGATGAACATAAATCAATGCAAAGAGATCTTTATCTGAATCGTATTATACATCCGATTGAGTAGTAATGGATGCTGCTACTACTATGGATGGACAGAAAGCAATGCAAAGAGATCTTTATCTGGGTCGCACTATACATCTGATTGAGCAGTAATGGATCCTGCTACTACTACGGATGAAAGAGAAGGCAATGCAAAGAGATCTTTATCCGAATCGTACTATACATCCGATTGAGTAGTAATGGATGCTGCTACTACTATGGATGGACAGAAAGCAATGCAAAGAGATCTTTATCCGTGTCGCACTATACATCCGATTGAGCAGTAATGGATGCTTCTACTACTATGGATGGACAGAAAGCAATGCAAAGAGATCTTTATCTGGGTCGCACTATACATCCGATTGAGCAGTAATGGATGCTGCTACTACTACGGATGGACATAAAGCAATGCAAATAGATCATTATCCGAATCGCACTTTACATCCGATTGAGTAGTAATGGATGCTGCTACTACTAGGGATGAACAAAAGGCAATGCAAAGAGATCATTATCCGAATCGCACTATACATCCGATTGAGCAGTAATGGATGCTGCTACTACTATGGATGGACAGAAAGCAATGCAAAGAGATCTTTATCCGGGTCGCACTATACATCCGATTGAGCAGTAATGGATGATGCTACTACTACGGATGAACAGAAAGCAATGCAAAGAGATCTTTATCTAGGTCGCACTATACATCCGATTGAGCAGTAATGGATGCTGCTACTACTACGGATGGACAGAAAGCAATGCAAAGAGATCTTTATCTGAGTCGCACTATACATCCGATTGAGCAGTAATGGATGCTGCTACTACTACGCATGAACAAAAGGCAATTCAAAGAGATCTTTATCCGAATCGCACTATACATCCGATTGAGCAGTAATGGTTGTGGCTACTACTATAGATGGACAGAAAGCAATGCAAAGAGATCTTTATCCGGGTCGCACTATACATCCGATTGAGATGTAATGGATGTTGCTACTACTAAAAATGGACACAAAGCAATGCAAAGAGATCTTTATCCGGGTCGCACTATACATCCGATTGAGTAGTAATGGATGCTGCTACTACTACGGATGGAAAGAAAGCAATGCAAAGAGATCTTTATCCGAATCGCACTATACATCCGATTGAGCAGTAATGGATGTTGCTACTACTTCGGATGAACAGAAGGCAATGCAAAGGAATCTTTATCTGAATCGTACTATACATCCGATTGAGCAGTAATGGATGCTGTTACTACTATGGATGGACATAAAGCAATGCAAAGAGATCTCTATCCGGGTCGCACTATACATCCGATTAAGTAGTAATGGATGTTGCTACTACTACGGATGAACAGAAATCAATGCAAAGAGATCTTTATCCAAATCGTACTATACATCCGATTGAGCAGTAATGGATGTTGCTACTACTATGGATGGACAGAAAGCAATGCAAAGAAATCTTTATCCGGGTCGCACTATACATCTGATTGAGCAGTAATGGATGCTGCTACTACTACGGATGAACGGAAGGCAATGCAAAGAGATCTTTATCCGAATCTTACAATACATCCGATTGAGCAGTAATGGATGTTGCTACTACTATGGATGGACAGAAAGCAATGCAAAGAGATCTGTATCCGGTTCGCACTATACATCCGATTGAGCAGTAATGGATGTTGCTACTACTACGAATGGACATAAAGCAATGCAAAGAGATCTTTATCTGGGTCGCACTATACATCCGATTGAGAAGTAATGGATGCTGCTACTACTATGGATAGATAGAAAGCAATGCAAAGAGATCTTTATCCGAATCGCACTATACATCCGATTTGAGCAGTAATGGATGCTGCTACTACTACGGATGAACAAAAGGCAATGCAAAGAGATCTTTATCTGAATCGCACTATACATCCGATTGAGCAGTAATGGATGTTTCTGCTACTATGGATGGACAGAAAGCAATGCAAAGAGATCTTTATCCGGGTCGCACTATACATCCGATTGAGCAGTAATGGATGCTGCTACTACTACGGATGAACAGAAAGCAATGCAAAGAGATCTTTATCCGAATCGCACTATACATCTGATTGGGCAGTAATGGATGTTGCTACTACTATGGATGGACAGAAAGCAATGCAAAGAGATCTTTATCCGGGTCGCACTATTCATCCGATTAAGTAGTAATGGATGCTGCTACTACTATGGATGGACTGACGAGGGATTTTCAACGGGGTTATAGTCACATCCTTCCAAAGGCTAGGAGAAGACCAATGGCGTTGTGGCTTTGGTTAGAAGGGCAAACACAGGGCAACTGGTTTCTGGTATAAGGGGGTTGAAGGTAAAGGAAGAAAAATTTTAACTAGTACCCCTCTTGTGTCAACAACTATACGCGAAATATTTGTTGATACGCTCCAAGCTTGTGGGATGCAAACATTAGTTAATGCTACTAAAATTCCACTCAGCGGAATGGTTAAGATTATTGTTGATGGTGGTGGTAGGAAGTTGCAAAGAATTTGCTTCATTGTAGCGGGGCTGGGCGAAGGAGGCACAGGAAAGAAGTACCTCAAATGGTGGAAATAAAAGAAGATACCAAGAATTAAGATGTACACCTCTTGTGGGATGCTGAAAAGGGTCGTGCATCCACGGTTAGAGGTTCAAAATTTGAACCAATTTTTACTTCTAAAAAGGAAGAAGTCATTCAATTCAAGGCTTGTTGGATGATGGTGTTGTCGAACTAATTGGACCCGAGAAAAGAAAAAGCTTGTTCAAAAGTAGGGGACATCCAACATATCTTTTTGGGGAATGTTGAACACAACCCTACAAGATACACCCATTGTGAGTTAGAGATGTCTTCTAGGTTTAGGTTTGCCTAAGATGACATAAATAACCCTACAAAATACACCCATTGTGAGTTGGACATGTCTTCTAGGTTTAGGTTTGCCTAAGATGACAAACATAACCCTACAAAATACACCCATTGTGAGTTGGACATGTCTTCTAGGTTTAGATTTGACTAAGATGACAATCTCACATCATAGACAACGCTTAAAAATCGCGTCGTTTAATAGTAAAACATTTCCATTCATAAATATCAAGTTTACATAGGTCCCAAGTCATTGTATTTCATGCAGGTTTTACAAAAGATTTGAATGGAAATTGTTATTTAAGTGCGGGCCATGAATCCTTGTTGTCTTCCCGAGAATTACCTTCAAGTACCTAAGATAAAACATGCTAAAAGAAAAGGTCAGCAAAAACGCCGAGTGAATTCATAGAGTTTAATAAAATCCATCAATATAACATCGGCATAAAACTATTACCGAAAATCATTTTGTACAAATCATTGTAATAGGCCTTAAAATAGCCAAAGTCATTTTATACAAATCCTTAACAAAATCATAATATAGGCTTTCGCCCTCAAAATCATTATACGAACTATTGTCGTTAAAAACATGATACAATACGTTTTATAACGTTGTATAGATTAAATAAAAACCGTTATATGAATATGGTTATATAAAAGCAAAACACGAACATAATATCAATAATAAGACCCTGTATTGCTAGTCAGGCAATATATCGTAATTCAACGCATAAAGCAGTATTTCATTATTTTTGGATTATTATAAGCCGCATGACATTGTTACCTTACTATACCAAACAACGGGTAGCTAACCCGAAACTCAATTTGCCCATCTAAATTAGCGTGTTGTCACAATAATCACGCGTGTGTAAATCTTCTCATACATAAATTCGCTTACCAATCAATGTGGCACGACGGGGATCAACCGTCAAGGCGCGAACTGGGGTGATCGTCCCCAAATAGTACTATTATATGCATAAGCGTCTACCAAATCCCGGTAGTTCACAATTCATGTTAATGGGACTTTTAGTGACATAACCTAACTTTAATAATCCATTTCATTTCATCTATCGGGTCATTTAATCATTCATCGGGTCATACAATCATTCGGGTCCAAATCAATAAACAGACAATCGGGACAACTAGTGTCCTATTTTATAAAAACTAACATGTTATCTCCCTCGCGGGTTTATCAAACATTTCATAAAAACATTTAAAAAGAGTGTGAGGCTATGAACTCACGTTGATGTAGGAAAGCGGGTTATCGGCAATTCGGATGTACGGTACGTGCTTTAATCACGGAAACCTAGACAAATAATACTCGTCTTAGACTCTTGTCCAATGACTTTATCAAAATAATAATTATGTATACATATGATGATTTTATATATATGATGATGATCAAGTGGGTTTATACATCTTTACTCATTCATAATAGTGTTTATGTGTTGGTAATTTTCAAGACTAGTTACACTAGTTCAACTTGTTTACATTTAAAAGCCCAATGGGCCTATTACAAGCCCAATACTATTCATTAGCCCAATTATACTTTTATTATCATTATTATACTTTATATGTTGGGCCCAAATGGGTTAAGCCCAATAAATAAGTTTATAAGTGTTTTACCAAATTAGTCGGGTTTATTATCCATGAAGGCTACTTTGGCCCGTTAATGTCTATATGTTGTAAAGCTCGGGTTTTATCGATTTTTACTTGTTATATATGTTTATATATCAGTATGTGAGTTTATAAAACTTTACATTAGACGGGTCCAACCGTCTAAGTTTTATTTAACAAAAATGTTAATCTTTCGGTTTTAGCCGAACAGACGTAAAACTTAGTATATAGTTTTTATAACTTATAAAACTTGCCAAACTACCATTTTTCTATAATGTCCATTTATTTATCCTTATGCATTTTTATATAAATGAAATATATAAGTTAGTGGGTTTTAATTCATATTTTATACTATATTAGTTTGAGTGCTTATATAATAATATTAAACATTAATTTTACAAATTCAGTCCTAAAAATCTAGTTTACTAAAATGATCATATCTAGAGTTATATATGGAGATAGAACCCCAAATTTTTATCACATAAACTACATGATATGAGATTCATTTTATTCCTTTATAGCTACTGATGAATCAACCTCTAAGTAGTTTATAAAATTCGTCCAAAACAGTGTACTCAGATTTGCACTCTAAACTTGTTTTGATCATATCTCACTCATTTTTATGATTCAATTGCATGGCCAACTCTCACATATGTACAAGTCTCAATACTCACTGTATATCAATTCATATATACCATTTTATCAGTTCATCATATGGTTATTTACTGTTTTTATACAGCATCCTAAATTAAGCAAGATTAACCACTTTTACATATAGTTTTTCATCTTTTTACCCATGTTTATCAACACTTGATCCCCACACAACATTTTTATCATCATATATTCATCATATACATATACAATAATAAAGAAAATACATGATTCCATAATCAAAATAACAAGAGGATGGGGAGAACAATCTTTATACCACCAAGATTTTGTAGGTATTCATCAAGGCTTGGATTTTTGATGGAGAAACTTGTGATAGATCAACACCAATCTTCAAGACCACCAATATTTGTAAACTCCTTGTAGAAATCAGCCCTTGGACATCACCAAATCATCTCCTTGGATGTTAGAGTCACCTTCAATCTTCAAGGCTTCAAAGGAGCATCATCATATGTATGAATAACATAATATTTTATGGTTGAATCAAGATCAAATGGTGGTGGTTTAATGGTGGAAGTGGACGGAATAAATGAGAGCAAAGAGAGAGAGATTATGAGTAGTTTTGCATGTGTTCTATGAGTAAATGGTAAGTGTGAAGTGGTTTTGTGATTTGGTGGAAAGTTGTAGCTTACTTGTTAAGCTAAGCTTAACAAGTGTAAGCTTGTTGCTACAAGTTTGACACATCAAGTGATGTGTTGGTGGTGTTAGGCCGGTTATGAATGGGGGGTGGGACAAGTGTTACTTGTTTCATCCCCTATTAATTTACGGGTACTCCTCGATTCTAGTTTCCTTGATTTGCGTGCCCTCGGGTCGTTTTACGAAAAACGTTTTTATAAATTATGAATCAACGGCACAAAACGAATCTAATAAAAATTGTCTCATAAAAAACGGAGTTCGAAAACGTAAATACGTAATCCTAAGGTTTCCGGTTTAGTCGTAAAGGACGTTAAATTATAATCGTAAGTCCTAATATCTTCTCGTAAATTTGTGAGTTTATGAACCAACACAAATTTAAAATCTCAAAATAATATTCACGGACAAATTTATTTTCTGAAATGTCGGACTGTCACCAAAGACGGTGTATGTAAACGTAAGCACGTAACGTAGAATCCTCCGGTTTAGACGTAGTCGATGCTACTTCAAGACGTAAATCTAAATTTCTTCCCAAAAATAAGTGAGTTCATAATATAACATTAAAATAATGTTTTTAAATAATATTTGAGAATAAAATATAAACCATAAATTGACGGATTGTCACAGCATATACCCCTAATCAGGATCTTTGTCCTCAAAGATCATCTTATCTTACTACTCGCTTCTTATAGAGTTAAAGCCATGTGGGTATTTCCTCCACATTCGGTCTTTTCTCACAAGTGTTATTCATTACAATACGCGAGTTTCATCAAACATAACTACGGGAATAAGATCAGGCTTATTGTTGACTTACTTTCTCTATCCATGATGTTCACGGGTTTTTGATGAATGCAACTTTTCGCCGATCTAAACTTTACTAAGAAACAATCAGATTTTCACTTGATAGACATTTTATCAAGTTCGATATACGAAACATAATTTACGCAGCTCTTGAAGTCCTATGGTAGATCCAGCTTATATGCCTTTCAAACCAATCTTTTACATCATCTCAATGGTCCCATACAACAGGGACTTATATCCCATGATCTTTCAGATCATCAATTCATTTTTCCATGGTTAAAATCTTTGGCATAACTTCGCTACCCATCTGGCACTTCAAGATCTACATTCCATATTCACATAACCTCCTGCCCACTACCGACAGTCAATAATCAGATCCTAATTTCAACAATCATTTCAAGTCTCGCGGGTTGGGTATTTTGTAAGGTTAGGTTTGTCATCATAGGCAACCTTAAAACCTAAAAGACATGTCCAACTCACAATGGGTGTATGTCGGGTGTCTTCATCCCAACTCCGGCTTATAGATGCTCTCATATTTAGATCCTAACAAGATTCGATCTTGATCCTAATACGATAATTATCAATGATAATCTCTCCAAAGGAAAACGCTTTTACAGTTTATTACCAAAGGTCAATCATTCAAACATAGAACAACACTTATAGTATTTTGTATCGTTACTTTACCTCGTCCCTTCGATTAGGGTGGTACACAGTACTCTCATCAAGATTCGTTCTCAATGACTTCTGAGCAAATCTCTAGAAATTCGATGCGAAACGATGATCTTGATAGAGATGATCGATATAGGCACACTATGTTTACACAACTCCTTTAAATACAAAGAGTCAATTTCTTCATCGAGAATCTATCATTAACAGGAATGATATTAGCAGATTTGGTCAGTCTGTCGACGATGACCCAAATCGAATCAAATTCAGATGATGACCTTTGCAATAGCTAGACGTTTACTAATGTATGAGGCAATGTCTGCCTTCATAATTTGCCATTAGTACAACTTCTTCAGATAAAGATACATTTAGTCAGAAATGACATGAATAGAATACTTAATCTTATGAGATTCCAACATAACTATATCTCACAATCCTCCATATTTAGACAATCACAAGTGGCCTTTTAAAACATTTAACGCTATCGGCTTCTCAATTTTAATGGTTCACATTAGCCGCGAACCCCTTTTTATTATCTATATTATCCTTTTTACAAACATCGTTTATTTTTATATTGTTCGGCAATTTATTTTGCACAGTCATTATTAAGAAACACATCCTAATTGATTCTTTATCTTTTCTATATAATGTGTCGGTATCTACATTCATCTTTCCTGATGATATAATTATCATGCCCAGAATTTACTCAGAAATTCTTTCTTCATATTTTCTAAGTCTTAGTTCTATCTCAACTATTGTTTTTATCAGTTTTGCTCAATCCGACGTTTAAAGCCTCGATAATTACTACAAGTAATTAAATAATAAATATTTAATTTTTATGAAACGTAAACGCGAAAAGTTTTTAAATTTTCATAGTTTGTCCAATTATATAAAATGTTCAAAATAAATATGAATTTAATTAACAAGATTTTTGTTGATTTATCAAAAATACTTAATAAGATCCGTAAATGTTTGAAAAATCTTTGTTTATACTTTGGTCAAGGTTTTCTGAGTTGAAAAAGCAAAAATTATCGTTTCAAATTTCAAGTCTTGGTTTAAAAGGTTTCCTCAATCCCTCTTAGGTTGTCTTGAGGTATACACAAACATTTACCCCTAAACAGGAGTTTAGTTAAATGATTTGTGTATAAGGAAATAATCCCTTAAAATCCTTTTTTAAAACATTTGTCAAAACATATTTCCATTTTCTATTAATCACACGGTCAAATAATGTAAAGGATTAAGTCTTTCATCACAAGTAAAATATTCAAGGTACAAGTTTTCACTATTCAGCCAATTCAGGGCAGTTTATAAATAATTATTAACTTCTTCTTATTCTTATAAACAAACAAATGGTCTTAATGATCACAAGCATGAATTTATCAAATTACAGCCTACACACGTGATTCACCAAATTTATGGACGCTACATGTGCATTAGTCAATCCAAACCACGTTATGTGAAACTCATAATGTTCATTACAAGTTCTGGATGTAGTGATTGGAATAGATAATCTTTTTTTTTCGCGGACGCGAAGTTGATGATAACCATGTCGTGGATCAAATCTTTAGAACATACGCTAGAACCTTGTAAATGATCGAACAATCTATCATCTTGGGTAGTGGATATAGATTTTAATCGTCAATTTACTTAGTTCACGGTAATAAATAAACATAAGGAATGATAACACCATAGCTCTTCATGATGACGAGCTTGGTAGAATAAAAGCTTTCTCCGACAACTCTCTCAGTTGTACGGTAATTCTTTTAATTCAGTTGGTGCTGACGTACAGTGCACACGCCACAGGTGCAGCACCGGGAATATAATCAATACCAATTTCAACTTGCCTTAATGGTGAAAGTCTAGGTAATTCATCAACAAATACTTCCTAAAGTTTTAGATAACAGAAACATCTTTTAATAAATTCATATTAGGTTCTTTCTAGATTATAATATCTATGACTAATTCACAACCATTCACAATATAATTTCAAGTCTAAATGCAGGATATGGTCATCCATCAAGAATTATTTAGATCACTTTTGATAATCAACATCTTATCTTTTAGGGGATTTCTACTCGAGTTCCCATCAATTAAGACAATGTCGTCATGTCATAATCAATCAATCCATTCTACTGGCACTATCAACTTTTCAGTTTTATTGCCGTCGATAAGATGTGAACTTCTCAAAAGACTAATAATAACTCATAATCTTTCACAAACTCAAGGATATATGGAGACATAACTAACCTTAAAAGAGTAAGGTCAATGCATAATCTACACGAGAGAACTTCAAATCAGATACAGACGAAAACATTTAACGAATATGAATATATCCCATGTTTTCATAATTTGAGTACGCATTTGAAAGCTCCTCGGATCGTTACCCAGGTCATTCAAATAAAATCTAATCAAAAGAATTGATAGGAACGTCGATACATCCAATCGGGTATCAATACTCGGTAATCAGATACTTTTCCAAAGAATCTCACCACGGGAGAATTGGACAGGAAGGAAATATCAATTGTCAAATAAGACAAATTCCACAGATGAGTAAATTCGTTTCAGAAGAATAAATAGTACGGGCACATATGTAGGTGTCCCTACCAATATGTCCCTATTATTCACTTCATGCAGATCTCATAAAAATTCAATCTCTCATAATTACAAAGAAAATGTAATGTTTAGTAACAATTTCATGGTGGCTACTAATCAGCCTTGCATGGTCCATTCCAAATTGTATGTAGGCGCGTAACTATATACAATTTCAAGATTAACGATGCAATACTCAGTTCGTCAAAATTTTATCATCATGTTTATAATAAAAACATTTTCATGCTTAATTCTTAAGTAAGAATCAAGAATAAATTTACAAAGATTTTCTTTGTTATGAAAACAATTAAGTTTTCCAAGGTTTTTTATAAACAGCTTCATTTCGATAACGATTATTTATAAGTCTCACTTTAAATAATCCATATGGTGATGAAAACCCAATTTTTCTCAAGGGATACTGTTTTAACTTATAAAAACAATTAGTGATCTGCAAAGGAGTGATGAAAAGTTGTTCACTAAGAACTAACTACAATATAATAGGAAATGAGCTTAGCCAAATAATCATGAGGTTCATGACCTCGATGGCACTCAAAAAGAATAATCCACAACGTAACTCAATTCGAGATGAGTACTTGTTCAATGGTTGCATCACTAATGCAAACATTAGGATGAAGCGATAGAGGATAGATAACATCGATACATGTAGAACTTAGCAATCAATGGTAGTCTTTTCATTAATCACAAATAAGTCAAAATTGTACCGTAACACATTATGTGTCACTATGTCATACAACTCCAAGAACTCATCCTACCAACTAATGTCTCAGTTAAGTTAGGGATTATTTTTAAACGATACCACAATGAATACTAATCTACAAGAGTCATTAGGTGTTTCACTTGTCCTAGAAGATCCATCGGTCCCAACTCAGAAGAAGATTTCTTCAATTTATTTCTTGGACACTAGGCATCCTCGTTATTGGACAATGGCCTAGGAACAACCCTTAACACACACTAACAATCATTTAAAACCTTATAATTCAATCACAGGACTTAATGACTTCCTCTTAACAATCTCATATTCCATACAAGTTAAATTTTACTTCATTCGAGTTTCAATCAACTTATACTCAATGTAATATCCTACCTCATTCTCCAATACTTACAACCTTATTCTTAAACCTTAAAAGGGCAATAAAAGTTCAATATGAACAACACTTAATTTCCAATCCTATATCTCCTTCATCAATAGTTATCAAATGAGTCACTACCATGAAATGACTCACACATTCGATTAGACTTCTCAGAAAGGTACTAGTGGCATGAGGCTTTTGGGTAATGGTTCCAATGACAGCCTCAAGTGCAACATTCACCTTTTCGATTTCAAATTAAGAATTGGATGACAACAAATCAGATGACACCTTTCTAGGTGGTAACGTTTTGTCAAACTCCACTCTATAAGGAAAGATCGTCATGACATCGATATCAGTTTTAATCTCGCCAATTCTTCTTTAATATCACAATCAACTAATATCTACATTTCTACGAATATCAACCATTTTGTTGGGATCATAACTATCCACAACTTGGTTTAGATCTGGAATAGCTAGATTTTCTACAGGAATAGCGTAGATTAATTTACTAGGGGATTTAGGGTTCCTTGTGACAATCTACGTCGTATAAATACCTCGTATAATTATTAAAATAATCATCAAACAATCATGTAATCAAATTCCATCATATATATATATAATCCAAGTTATATATATTAAAATAACACTTCTCAGTCTGGCCTTGTCGGTAACTCGGGAATTCTTCGGCACCGTTATAGTCAAAAGATTTTTAGACCTTTTTAGAAAAATGTTTATAGTTAAAAGATTTTGAAATGTTTTATTCAAAACCTTGGTTTTAAAAATCTTTCGTTCTCTATAACGAGAGCTCTGGTACCAAACTGTAACACCCCCAAATTTATACAACTCAATACAGCGGAAGACTAGTTGGTGTTACGGGATAGCACATTACTCACATCATAGACAACGCTTAAAAATCACGTCATTTAATAATAAAACATTTGCATTCATAAATATCAAGTTTACATAGGTCCCAAGTCATTGTATTTCATGCAGGTTTTACAAAAGATTTGAATGGAAATTGTTATTTAAGTGCGGGCCATGAATCCTTGTTGTCTTCCCGAGAATTACCTTCAAGTACCTGAGATAAAACATGTTAAAAGAAAAGGTCAGCGAAAACGCCGAGTGAATTCATAGAGTTTAATAAAATCCATCAATATAACATCGGCATAAAATTATTACCGAAAATCATTTTGTACAAATCATTGTAATAGGCCATAAAATAGCCAAAGTCATTTTATATAAATCCTTAACAAAATCATAATATAGGCTTTCGCCCTCAAAATCATTATATGAACTATTGTCGTTAAAAACATCATACAATACGTTTTATAACGTTGTATAGATTAAATAAAAACCGTTATATGAATATGGTTATATAAAACCAAAACATGAACATAATATCAATAATAAGACCCTGTATTGCTAGTCAGGTAATATATCGTAATTCAACGCATAAAGCAGTATTTCGTTATTTTTGGATTATTATAAGCCGTATGATATTGTTACCTTACTATACCAAACAACGGGTAGCTAACCCGAAACTCAATTTGCCCATCTAAATTAGCGTGTTGTCACAATAATCACGCGTGTGTAAATCTTCTCATACATAAATTCGCTTACCAATCAATGTGGCACGACGAGGATCAACCGTCAAGGCGCGAACTGGGGTGATCGTCCCCAAATAGTACTATTATATGCATAAGCGTCTACCAAATCCCAGTAGTTCACAATTCATGCTAATGGGACTTTTAGTGACATAACCAAACTTTAATAATCCATTTCATTTCATCTATCGGGTCATTTAATCATTCATCGGGTCATACAATCATTCGGGTCCAAATCAATAAACAGACAATCGGGACAACTAGTGTCCTATTTTATAAAAACTAACATGTTATCTCCCTTGTGGGTTTATCAAACATTTCATAAAAACATTTAAAAAGAGTGCGAGGCTATGAACTCACGTTGATGTGGGAAAGCGGGTTATCGGCAATTCGGATGTACGGTACGTGCTTCAATCACGGAAACCTAGACAAATGATACTCGTCTTAGACTCTTGTCCAATGACTTTATCAAAATAATAATTATGTATACATATGATGATTTTATATATATGATGATGATCAAGTGGGTTTATACATCTTTACTCACTCATTATAGTGTTTATGTGTTGGTAATTTTCAAGACTAGTTACACTAGTTCAACTTGTTTACATTTAAAAGCCCAATGGGCCTATTACAAGCCCAGTACTATTCATTAGCCCAATTATACTTTTATTATCAGTATTATACTTTATATGTTGGGCCCAAATGGGTTAAGCACAATAAATAAGTTTATAAGTGTTTTACCAAATTAGTCGGGTTTATTGTCCATGAAGGCTACTTTGGCCCGTTAATGTCTATATGTTGTAAAGCTCGGGTTTTATCGATTTTTACTTGTTATATATGTTTATATATCAGTATGTGAGTTTATAAAAGTTTACATTAGACGGGTCCAACCATCTAAGTTTTATTTAACAAAAACGTTAATCTTTCGGTTTTAGCCGAAAAGACGTAAAACTTAGTATATAGTTTTTATAACTTATAAAACTTACCAAACTACCATTTTTATATAAGTCCATTTATTTATCCTTATGCATTTTTATATAAATGAAATATATAAGTTAGTGGGTTTTAATTCACATTTTATACTATATTAGTTTGAGTGCTTATATAATAGTATTAAACATTAATTTCACAAAATCAGTCCTAAAAATCTAGTTTACTAAAATGATCATATCTAGAGTTCTATATGGAGATAGAACCCCAAAGTTTTATCACAGAAACTACATGATATGTGCTTCATTTTATTCCTATAGCTACTGATGAATCAACCTCTAAGTATTTTATAAAATTCGTCCAAAACAGTTTACTCAGATTTGCACTCTAAACTTGTTTTGATCATATCTCACTCATTTTTATGATTCCATTGCATGGCCAACTCTCACATGTGTACAAGTCTCAATACTCACTGTATATCAATTCATCTATACCATTTTATCAGTTCATCATATGGTTATTTACTGTTTTTATACAGCCTACTAAATTAAGCAAGATTAATCACTTTTACATATAGTTTTTCATCATTTTACCCATGTTTATCAACACTTGATCCCCACACAACATTTTTATCATCATATATTCATCATATACATATACAATAATAAAGAAAATACATGATTCCATAATCAAAATAACAAGAGGATGGGGAGAACAATCTTTATACCACCAAGATTATGTAGGTATTCATCAAGGCTTGGATTTTTTATGGAGAAACTTGTGATAGATCAACACCAATCTTCAGACCACCAATATTTGTAAACTCCTTGTAGAAATCAGCCCTTGGACATCACCAAATCACCTCCTTGGATGTTAGAATCACCTCCAATCTTCAAGGTTTCAAAGGAGCATCATCATATGTATGAATAACATAAGATTTTATGGTTGAATCAAGATCAAATGGTGGTGGTTTAATGGTGGAAGTGGACGGCATAAATGAGAGGAAAGGGAGAGATTGTGAGTAGTTTTGCACGTGTTCTATGAGTAAATGGTAAGTGTGAAGTGGTTTTGTGATTTGGTGGAAAGTTGTAGCTTACTTGTTAAGCTAAGCTTAACAAGTGTAAGCTTGTTTCTACAAGTTTGACACATCAAGTGATGTGTTGGTGGTGTTAGGCCGGTTATGAATGGGGGGTGGGACACGTGTTACTTGTTTCATCCCCTATTAATTTACGGGTACTCCTTGATTCTAGGTTCCTTGATTTGCGTGCCCTCGGGTCGTTTTACGAAAAATATTTTTATAAATTATGAATCAACGGCACAAAACGAATTTAATAAAAATTGTCTCATCAAAAACGGAGTTCGAAAACGTAAATACGTAATCCTAAGGTTTCCGGTTTAGTCGTAAAGGACGTTAAATTATAACCGTAAGTCCTAATCTCTTCTCGTAAATTTGTGAGTTTATGAACCAACACAAATTTAAAATCTCAAAATAATATTCACGGACAAATTTATTTTCTGAAATGTCGGACTGTCACCAAAGACGGTGTACGTAAACGTAAGCACGTAACGTAGAATCCTCCGGTTTAGACGTAGTCGATGCTACTTCAAGACGTAAATCCAAATTTCTTCCCAAAAATAAGTGAGTTCATAATATAACATTAAAATAATGTTTTTAAATAATATTTCAGAATAAAATATAAAACGTAAATTGACAGATTGTCACACATAACCCTACAAAATACACCCACTGTGAGTTGGACATGTCTTCTAGGTTTGCCTATCACATCAATTTGGGAAAAGTGCGTTAAGAAGATGGGGTATCCTTTTACCAGATATTTCTGGACTTTGGTGCAAGAGATGACACTAAGCCTAGTGTTGATTGTGTCTTGGTTACCATCCCCTCGTATAATCAAGGTTTCATTTCCCTAAGGTATGCGAACTAATTTTTCATCAAACACTATAACCGCACGGTATTTTTCTAGCCAATCCATTCCAATAATGACATCGAAGCTACCAAGGTTTACCGGGATGAGATCAATGTTGAACGGGTGATTGGAAAGATTTAAGGTACAACCTCGAATGATGGTATCAACTGTCACAACTTTTATTTCGGCTAGCTCTACAGCATAGTTGGGGGTCTAAAACTGATGGGGTGACTTCCAATATATCACTAAATTCAGTAGATATAAAACTTTGGCCTGCCCTAATATCAAATAAGACATATGCATATCTTTGGTTTAGTAGAAACGTATCAGTGACGATGTTGGAATCCGGGTTGGCTTGGGTATTGCCAACCATGTACACTTGTGATGAAGTTCCTTTGTTGTTCTTCTTCTGGTTGGCCAACTTGGGACAATCCGATCTCACATGTCCAGGGGCTCAACATTCGTAGCACACTACGGTTCTCCTCGATCCACTATTGCTTCCACATGTGGGGTTTCGGTTTCCCTGTTGTCCACTACCGCTCCCACTAGCATTGGATACGTCTTAGCTGTTGTTCTCAGGGTTGTTGTTGGGTCGAACCGGGGTAACAACATTGGCTTGACAATCACGAGCAAAGTGGCCTTGTTGGACACACTTGTAACATCCCTGATACTGGCCTCCAAAAACATGGTGATATTTACACTTTGGACATTTAGGCTTAGAGCCTGAGTAGTTCTTGGTGCCGGCTGCGAGAGTAGTACCATAAACTTGCCCAACATCCTGTCTTTTGGGAGGCTGTTGATGCTGGCTATGAGAGCTTTCATCTGACTTTCTCTTGTTCTCCGTTTGCCTTTCCGACAGGTTACGGGTTCGTTTATTGATCAGTTCGGTGGCAAACTCCATAGCACCTTCCACAGTAGTGGGTCGTGATGCAAGCACGCTATCATGAATAGCGTCAGGAAGTCCACTGACATACTTCTC
The DNA here is from genome assembly GCA_025667525.1 of Glebionis coronaria. Taxonomy (NCBI): domain Eukaryota; kingdom Viridiplantae; phylum Streptophyta; class Magnoliopsida; order Asterales; family Asteraceae; genus Glebionis; species Glebionis coronaria. Next base: position 342,918,222 of record CM046877.1, read on the forward strand.
AATCTTTTCTTCCTTTTGAGGGAACATTCTGGTACACATCAGGATTAACTCTTGGAATATTTGGTTGTACCAAATGATGTCGTTGTTCCTGCACTTAAGATCCCACAGTTCAATCTCCAACTTCTTCATTTCTCCTCTTGGGCAGTACTTTTCAGTCATCCGATCCTTAAGGTTGGCCAAGGTGAGAGTATAAGCAGCATCGTGTCCAAGAGTAGAAACAACAAAGTTCCACCAGGTAAGAGCACTCTCAAGTAGCGTGCAGGTGGCGAATTTGACTTTATTCTCATCGGTACAGTCACTGATGCGGAATACAGTTTCCAACCTTTCGAACCATTGCATTAGTTCCACAACTCCTTCCTTTCCTCGGTAGTATGAGGGCTTGCATTTTAGGAAGTCAGGGTAAGAGAAACCCTTGTTTGCGTGGTTTCTGCGTGCATTGAGGTTTTGACCATCATTCATATTCCGGCCGGCTTCTTTGGTTGCCATGGCGGCTGTGATGCCCTCATTTATCATCTCCCTGAGTTGGGTAGCGGTGCCATTTTGAGTAGCCTCAGCATGGTCGGTGTTGGTAGCATTTGAGGTGGTTGCATCATTGGGATTTGATCGAGTAATCGCCATTTGTCTATAGTCATACACAAAATAAGATCATTAGTTTAAGGGTTAGTACCTTTTGATATTAATTGCACGAGGAAATTTCATGCATAGATTTCATAACAAATTGGATAATCTGTCAAGATTTCATAATATAATGCATTGCATAACAGATATAACCAAGGTTGTAGAAGTCGCTAGGCGGTAGTGAGGTGGTCGACGACCTTCGAGGCGGAATTCATCTAGGCGGCGCCTAGGCCCCGCCTAGGCGGATTGGAATTTTATGCTTATAAATATTATAAATAATATGTATGACATAAAAAATACTTATAATTTCAAATACTTCGAAGTTCTTGCAAAGTAGACAAATAAAACATAACAATATTAAGTGTTTAAAACTTCAAACGTAAACATATAATTCAATTGGTTACAATTTTATACGAAAAACCCATTACTTTATGTTCATAATCATTCATTTATCTCTTATTTTAAGATGTTACGTTAAAATAAATATGGGCACTATATATTAGAAAGAAAACCCTTAATTTTTCGTAAAAAAATATTGACTTTTGTTGAATTTCTTGACTTTTTTGACCGCCTAGCTCCTATGCGTCACCTAGGCGGAGTATGAGCGCCTAGCGCCTAGGCGCCGCCTAGGCGGCCGCCTAGCCCTTGTTTTACAACATTGGATATAACATAAGAAAATGATTACATGCAAATTTCCATAAGGAATTAAACATTCATCGAGCATAGCAAATCCGAGACAAAGGCTTAACTAGCCTTGTCCTGGGTAGTGGTACACATTGTCTTAAGCACATCATATCCAAAAACATATGTTCAAAAAGAAAAGTAACATCACAAGGATGGATCACAACAGCTGGAAAAATAAAATTACAAAAAGTCCTATACCATGATAGCTAGGGTACTAATATTTAGATTTTACTAGTTAAAAAGTTCACGAATCTTATCGAATTGACTTCTGATTTAAAGTGTGACTCGGTCGTTTTTGGTTAACAAAAAGAAGGTTTGATTATCTATTCTACTAAAAAGGTAAATGCGAAAAGGATTAAAAATAAGCTAACAACGATTAACTAATGATAACGAGACAATTTAAAATACTAGAACGTGAATTAAAACTAAGCAATTAATAATTAATGAAAACTAAAAAAACGAAATTCACTATCGACTAAAAAGGTAAATGCGTGAATTACTAAAAATAAGTTAAAAACAAATTCCAGAAAAACTGTTACTTTTTCGGAAAAAAAAAATTACAAAACTAAGTAAAATAAATCATTCGGTAAAAATCCTTCACTCAGGAAAATTCACTCGTTCGGGAAAACTAGCTCGTTCGGTAAAAATTCCTTAACTCGGGAAAATACCTTCGTTCGGGAAAAAGTCCTTCACTCGGGAAAAAGTCCTTCGTTTGGAATGTCTAGTTCGTTCGGGAAAATCTCCTTTACTCGGGAAAAATCACTTCGTTCGGGAAAATTAACCTTCGTTCGGAAAAACTGGTTCGTTCGGTAAAAAGAAAATAAAAAACTCTGGTTCGGAATAAAAAACTCATTCGGAATAAAAAGGCTCGTTCGGTAAAAACTAATTGGTTCGGGAAAGACGAACTCGTTCGGTAAAATCTGGGGAAAATGAAACAGTGACGAAAATAGGGGAAAAACAAGGCACGAATTTAACTTAAAATAACCATAATCAATCTAAAAACTAAACCAAACTAACCACTAATAATCAACTATCAATAACAAATCAAACCAAATCAATAAAACTAACACTAATGACCAAATCAATCAAAACCCACTTAATCAAATCTATCAAAACTCATAAACACAACCAAAAACTTAAACTAAGATTAAACCATAGAAAACAAGAAAGGAAGAAGGAGATTAATTAAAAGCTTGATTAAAAGTATAAGATTCAACAATTAAAACATAAAGATTAAAGATTCTACATATTAATCTAGAGAGAGAAAGTGAAAACTAGAGAGAGAAAGTAAATCTACAATACTCCTAATCTAAACTAACGAACCAACCCTCAAATGACAAGTGAGGGTGGTATTTATAGGAGAGGAGAGTTGGTAGGTGGTTGGTGGCTTGTCTTCTTTCTTTTATTTTCTTTGTCGTCTCGTTTTTAAATTAAATTGAGGTCTCGACTTTGGCTCGGGATTTGTCGATAAAATCTTGAACTCATATTATTATTTCTTCATTTATTAGACTTGGATTCTTCGACTTGTAAATCTTCCGTCTTTGGTCCTTTTCTTCAATAAATCTTCAAAATAGGCCCATTGACTTCCAATCTTTTGCACTCTTGATCTATTGACTTCGTCTTTTCTCGTTTTCTTCGATAAAAGCCCGTGAAACACCGTGTTTTCTTCCCTTTTCACATTTTGATCCTAAATCACAACAAAAACACAAACCACGCATAATTCTGACATTTACGACATAAAATACACGTTTTGGCTCGGTTATTATTATAATTAAGTGGTAAAAGGGTAAGTGTTTTCACACTTATTAGTACAACCCATAAGCTTATCATGATGTACAAGAAATCTAGTACATCTACTCTACTCCTGCCTAGCAGGTCTGCTGGATGAGGCTGGTGCTGGTGGGGCTGGTGAAGCTGCAAATGCTCTCCTGGTACTCCGCAAATCCTGAACTGTCAAACGGGTCTCTTTGAGCAGGCGGAGTGATGTGAGCAGATGAGATCAGAGTCTGTCAACGGCTCCTCGAAGATAGGCAGCCTCTGTAGTCACTCCCTCATGCCGTATGGCTGCAAGGTCGGAGAAGACCGACAAAGAATGCTCTTGAGCAGTGAGAGCACCATGGGTCTGGTACTAAAGACTCTCCAAAGTATGAATGCAATGATGGAGACGGTAGTTCTCCTCCAGTTGCCACTGTAATGCCTCATCAGTCATGGACCGAACACCCTTAGCCGCCTGGGCTCCTACCCACATAGTCTGAGAAAGAGATTCTATACGCTCATGTGCGGCAATGCAGCCTAGCTGGCCTACTGTCAACAGGCTGCGAATCTCCGTCATATCCTACTCTTGGCGTGCGACCAGAACCGCTATCTGAGCCTGGACCGTATCAGTACGTCCCGTCCCGGAACCCTCACCGACCTCGAAAATAGAGTTAGGAGCAGCCTCATACCTTCTCTTTCGAGACGGTAGAGACTCGGGAGAATGGCCATGTGGTGATGACTGTGGTGCTAGAGACGGTAGATCAGAAGTCACCTGGTCTCCCTCCATAGTGGTGGGGACCAATATGGCTGAGGGTGGAGCGGTAGGAGAATCAGCAAGGAGTGCAACTCTAATGGTCTGGCTGTCTTCTGAATCCGAGGCCGACAGCCATCCACATTGTATGGATCGCGGTGACGGAGAGATAGCTGGAACGGGGGCTACCTCGGGCAAAGTAGTCGGTGATACAATTGGTGGAGTCATAATACTCTGAAAATAGTAATATTTTAAATTTGAAGTAAGTATAAGCTTACAGACTATATATATATATATATATATATATATATATATATATATATATATATATATATATATATATATATATATATATATATATATATATATATATATATATATATATATATATATATATATATATATATATATATATATATATATATATATATATATATATATATATATATATATATATATATATATATATATATATATATATATATATATATATATATATATATATATATATATATATATATATATATATATATATATATATATATATATATATATATATATATATATATATATATATATATATATGTATATGCATATATATATATATGTATATGTATATATAAATATATATATGTATATGTATATGTATATATATATATATATATATATATATATATATATATATATATATATATATATATATATATATATATATATATATATATATATATATATATATATATATATATATATATATATATATATATATATATATATATATATATATATATATATATATATATATATATATATATATATATATATATATATATATATATATATATATATATATATATATATATATATATATATATATATTGCTACAAGTTTAATAGTGTATATCCTTTTTAATCAACATTCTAATGTCTTTAAGGTTACGTTAATACTTATAAGATTATTAACTGAAATGTTAATAATCAATGCACACTTAATTCACATAGGATATATATATGCCCTACGCTCTATATGCCTAACTATTATAGTCCCAAAAGAAAATCCCAAAAATTTTTTTATTAAGTTATAGTCCAGTTTTAAATAAAATTAAAAAATATATATATATTTTATCTTTTAAATTTTATTTAAAAATTTATCTGGTTCTCTATAACTATTGCTCTAATACCATTCTCTGTGACACCCCGGGTTGGGTCAATTGCAGTGCAAATAAAGTTTGGAATGTCACAGGGGTGGATCGATAGCAAATAGCACATAGAGCATAGGAAAAAGGATTATCCATCATATAAATTACATGAACAGTGTACAAATTTAATAAAAATTGTTTAAACATGACAAAAGTAAATTGTTCATTTTTCCTCAGTAGAAACCCCTGATGGGTCCTACAATGCAGACTACTATGATGCTTGAGTCCATGCACACACCACGTATTAGCTTCATTTTCCTAAGAAAAATATGCTTAGATGGTCAACATAAAGTTGGTGAATTTACAAGTTTAATAAAATAAGTTTGGACATAAATGAATCATGATAGTAGTATGCACATAGCATCCATACTAAAAAGGTAATTACATTCCCTATTGCTCAATACTGAAGCTTAACTTTCCATAGTCCTCAATAGATGAGGACCTGGGGCCTTACAAAAAGGCGCCAAATCCAGTTCCAACATGGTATACATCTGTTGTCCCGGCCAACGCATAGTGAGCGCTACTCACCCAGATGGGGATCGTCAATCCCAAATAGATCTATTTATAACATTCAGCCAATTACAATAATTTAACAGCTTTTACAATAGGCAATCTTAATCAAAGTATATACAATACAGTTTATGTCCAATAAAATAAGTTGCATGTTTTTTCCCCCGTAGAGGAAATTGTTTGTCAATAATTTATAAGGGGCTGTAAACTCACCTTGGAGTTTTGTAAAGGCTGTGCAACTATAAAGGAAATCCAAATACTGCTCACGTCACTGTCTACTGCCTAAGTAAATGGTACAGTCTTAATAAATAATACAAGAGAATGTATGTGTATGCTTATACAATTTTTAATCAGTTTATTAATGCTATAGTATTTATTTAAATGACTGTAGTACAAGTATTAATAATATTCATTTGAACTTGTAATTAAGTTTCTCGTTTAAGTAAAATAAAATGTTTTACTTATAATTTTTGTATACGTACTTGTATTCAATTTATTTAACATTTATATAAATTTGTTCCATAAAAGTATATAAGTACATGTATTTAGTTTACCCATATACATATAGTTTATACATTTTATCTCATAAAGTAAAATTTAAATATTTATTTTTTAAAGTAAAATATCAATATTTTATTTAACTTTAAAGTTCCCAAAAAATTTCCAAACATTTATAAAATAATTTATAAGTTACATGTTTAAGAATTTATAATTTAAATCCTTATGGTTTAGGGTTTATTTAAGTTTTACTAAATTAAAATAGAATTAGGGTTAGGGCTAGTTTAAGTTTCGGAATATTGCAAAACTAGTCCCTCCATGTTTTATGTAAAGTAAAACTTTCGGATTTTACATTTTTTAGTACCTAGGGCTTGTTACACTTTCCGATTATGGTAGAATTAGTCCCTCTAGTATTAATTAGGTTTTATAACTTTCATAAAATGTCAAAAATAGTCCCTAGGGCTTCTATATGTTTCGGATTATTACACAAATGGTCCTTAGGTTTATAAAATGACAAAGCAACTTCTAGAAACTTTCAAAATGGTCCTTAGGGTTTAATATGTCACGAATGACATTTATTAAGCCCTAGGCTTTTGGTTATTTACAATTTTAGTCCTAGTGTTTAATAGTTTATCAAAACAAGTTTTGAGTGTCACGGTTTTAGTCCCTAAGTTTCACAAATTCTCATTTTTAGTCCAAAAGTTTTTATAAGTTATATTTTGTTATAAAAACTTCATTTAAATATTTAAAATATTAAATAGGCTCATTAAATGGACTAAAAGAACTAATGAGCCATCTAGTGGGCCTAAACACATCTTTAAGTCCACTAATTAGTTAAATGGGCCTTTAAAACTTTGATTGGGCTTAAACACATTTTTAAGTCTAATAATTAGTTAAATGGGCCTTTAAAACTTCGATTGGGCTTAAACATATTTTTAAGTCCACTAATTAGTTAAATGGGCCTTTAAAACTTTGATTGGGCTTAAGCATATTTTTAAGTCCATAATTAGTTAAATGGGCCTTTAAAAGTTTGATTAGGCTTAAACACATTTTTAAGTCCACTAATTAGTTAAATGGGCCTTTAAAACTTTGATTGGGCTTAAACACATTTTTAGGTCCACTAATTAGTTAAATGTGCTTAATAGGCCATTGAAAGTATACGGCTACAAGGTATTGGGCTTACTGAGTCCATTAGGTCTTGGGCTAGTGTTGCATGGGCTTGATTAGTCCATTATCATTTCATTATTATTTATGTAGGTAATAATCTAGGTTCTCTTATAAGCTTATCATTAGCTTATCAAAATCAAGTTATGAGCCCTAATTTAAAAAGGGTAAAACCCACGGTTTGTTTTATTTGATGTATCAAATGAGATCTAGATTTGTTCCAAGGTTGCATGTAAGTTAGATGCCTTAATATGATCTTATGCCTCATAGCTATATTAATTTATAGCTTATTAGGATAAGTCAAGTCTTGTTTTATGGTTGCATGTAATTATAAGAGTCCCAAAATGAGATCTATGCTTTGTACAAACCTAGAAATAAATCGTAAGTCCATATACATACATATATAGCTCACAGCTATAAATTAGATCTTGGTATTTCCAAGATGAGATTTTAGATAGTTATGTGTTTATAATTATTTATAAAGTCCAAACATAATTATCTAGATTTATTACAAGTTTCCAAGGTTATCATAAATCCCAAAAATATAACATATGGCCCACGGCTATATTGTTTTTCCCCATATGTTCTTGTAAGATTTTGTGCTTGTTACATTATTATTAAGTTAGGTTAAGGTTCTAATCACAAGATCTAGGACTAACATAGACATGCATGTTCATTAGAAATCCATCCAAGGACATCCATAGCCTACGACTATATTTTTACACACAAGATGTTTTGGTGATTTTTAGTAGTTCATTGTATGTAGATAAACACATATCCCATTATTTAAAACTTGTTATGTAAATCATAGATGTACATGTAATTAAGTCGTGACCTATATGGTCATGGTTTTATCAAATCTTGATTTTTAACAAGTTTGTTATATGTGTTTACTAGGTGGATGTTAATGCATGCAAGTAAAAATGAAGAAAGTATAAAGGGGTAATACCCTCTTGCTATAGTTACCAAGGACTATGGAACAAAGGAGATTCGTGAACAAAACTTGATGATGATGAAACCCTAACAATAAACCAAGTCGTGACCTTTATGGATTCAGCTAGGGTTTATGTGGGTTGATATGAAGATCAAGTTGGTAGAGATACTTCCAAATGATTAGTAGTAATGAAGAAGAAGACAATAACTAGTGAAGTTAATGTGTTCTTGGTGGTATTCGAATGATTGAAGGTGAAAGGGAGTTGAGAGAGTTTTTGAGATTGTGTTGCATGAAGAATAAATGGGAGAGAGAGGTATAGGCGGCTAGGGAGAGAGAGAGAGAGAGATGGGGGACAAAATCCATGGGAAGTGTCAAGTGTTGGCTTTGTCACAATCTAGGCACCCTTTCCCTTCCACCTTGTGGATTCCGTGTATGGCTAACCAAAAAGGGAAGTGGCCTTTGGGCTTGGGCTTGTGTTGTGGGCTTGACATAGAGGAAGATGTGTACTTGGGCTAGTTCAAGATGTGTAAGCATGCATATGGTATACATACATACATACACGACTACATATACATTGTGTAACATGTTTTCCAAATTTGTTAAGTGTTGTATACTTACATGAAGGTTATGCATTTTATTATTTGTTCTTCTAGTTTTAAGTACATGGTTTAAGTTATGTAGTTATTTACAAGAAAGATGTGATGCAAAAGTATAAGTACACAATGGACATGTTCACACATTTTTATAGGAATATAACACATGAGTGAATGTTCTAGGATCATTGAGTAAAACTTTATTACATTTTTCTCATGGTAAAATCATGGATTTTACACAAGGGGCGGGGCACCACCCCCCTCTCACGACCCTTCAGGGTCTGATTCGGATGACCATCCTCCCAAGCGCCGTCGGCCTAGGCATTCCCCTCCACCACCATCAGACGATAAAGGATACTACGATGATCCTTACTATCGTGATGTAGAGTAGGATGATCTCTCCCGTCCATGGTGTGATGACAGGGAGGATCCCTTCACTCTCCGTATAAGGAACTACTCCGAGGACAAGAAGCGTCGTATGCCGGCGTGCGTTAATACCTATGATGGATCTGGTGATCCGGATGATCACCTAAAGATATTTGATACGTAGGCAAAGATCGAACGATGGCCAATGCCTATATGGTTCCAGATGTTTAATTCGACCTTGATTGGCAACGCCCTTGATTGGTTTGAATGGCTTCCTCACAGTAGTATTGATACCTTTGGGGAGCTACGTACCGCGCTCAAAAATAATAATACTCAACGGAAAAAGTATAATAGGGACCCGGTCTCGTTAGCAACCGTCAAGCAAAGGCCCGGGGAATCTACGGAGGACTTCATGGAACGTTTCAATGACGAGTGCACGCGCACAAAAACGATGCCAGAGCTCCTAAAAATTTCTAATTACATGAATGCCATAACGGACAAGGAATTAATTAAGCGCCTCAATGACAAGCGACCGGAGAGGTATTATGACCTCATGGAAAAGGATAGAAACTTTGTGGAAGGAGAAATAGCGGTAGCGGCGGCATATCCTACAAAGGGAACCCATAACTATCGGTCGAACGACCAGCCTAAGAGACAATCAGGTGGTCAAAACACCCAAGGCAACGGAAGGAACTCGGATTACAAGAACCAGAATAAAGGGGGGCGGTCGGATGACAAATTCACCCCTCTAAAGATGACTTACCGAGATATCTTGTTGAGGAAGGGGAAAACTTCCCAAGGCCTCCCCCGATGACAACTCCAGTCGACCGCCGTCAAGGAAATCGCTTCAGCGAATTCCACAACGAAAAGGGTCACGGCACGGAGGAGTGCATCCAACTCAAGAAGCACATTGAGTCGTTGATTAAATCAGGCAAACTCAAACACCTGGTCAAGGATTGGATGGGAAGGATAACAAAAAATATGACAAGAAGGACTCCCAAAAGGACAAACCTTCAACCATATACATGATCTAATCGTGGTAGCACCGCATATAGCAGAAGGTTACTCAAAAAACTTCACGCGGCAGAGAAATCTCGTTCCCTCCCATTACGGCGAGCAACGTGGCTGATGCATATCTCACGATTGAGGTAAGCATTGGAAACCACAACGTTCGTCGTATGTATGTGGATGGGGGGTCATCAGCGGAAGTACTCTACGAACATTTCTTCGTACAGCTGCGACCAGAGATAAAAAGCCAATTAGTGCCGGCGACGTCGCCACTCATTGGCTTTAGCGGAGACACTATCTGGCCAATAGGACAACTACGTCTACTGGTAACCATTGCGGATGAAGATCATTCCACCACGACGTGAATGAACTTCATGGTGATACGTTCACACTCTCCATACAATGGTATTATTGGAAGACCAGGAATCCTGGCCATACGGGCAGTTCCGTCTACGGCTCACGGCATGATGAAATTCCCAGTCGAAGGGGGAATTGTTACCATTTACAATTCGATATCACCGCCATCCGAGTGCCACGCCGTGACAACACCAGCCCAGCCAGTTCCCATAAAGGAAGGATTACCACCTCCTAACTGGAAGGTGGTAATCCATCCCAACTACCCGGAGCAAGAGATTGCCATCGGGGGAACGCTGTCGGAGAAAGGGAAGAAGGCCATGTGCTCTCTTTTAAGGGCAAACCTAGAAATATTGGCGTAGGAGCCAAAACACATGACGGGCGTGCCGCGTTCAATAGCAGAACATAGGCTTCAAATCCCCCTGAATATCCCCCTGTTAAGCAAAAGAAGCGTGGTCAAGCACTAGAACGTAGCCAGGTAATACTGGACGAGGTACGGAAGCTGGTGGACGCAGAAATTATGCGTGAGGTATACTACCATGAGTTGCTATCCAATCCGGTCATGGTCAAGAAGCATGACGGGAGCTGGCGCATGTGTGTGGACTTCACAGACTTGAACAAAGCTTTCCCACAGGACTGCTATCCGTTACCAGAAATCGATTGGAAGGTAGAATCCTTATGTGGATACCCTTTCAAATGTTTTTTAGACGCGTACAAAGGATACCATCAGATTTAGATGGTGGAGGAAGACGAGGAGAAGACGGCGTTCCACACTAGTCAGGGCGTGTATTGCTACACAAAAATTCCGTTCGGACTAAAGAACGCCGGAGCGACATATCAGCGACTTGTTGATAAAGCCTTCGACTCCCAGATAGGCTGTAACCTTGAGGTCTATGTTGACGATTTGGTCATAAAGAGCCATACGGAGGAGGTACTTCTCCGTGACGTCCAGGAGACGTTCGATACGTTGAGGAAAATCAACATGAAACTGAATCCAAAAAATGCACGTTTGGGGCGACTGAAGGAATGTTCCTTGGGTCCATGATTAATCCAAACAGCATCAAGCCTTTTCTGGAGAAGACGGACGTCGTGATACAGCTACCATCCCCTCGGAGACGCAAGGAGGTACAATCACTCAATGGAAAGCTGGCCGGGCTCAATAGGTTCTTATCCAAGTCCGCGTAGAAGTCATTACCTTTATTTAAAACACTCAAGAAGTGCTTGAAGAAAGGAGACTTCCGCTAGACAAAGGAGGCAGAGGAAGCCTTTGGGCAGCTTAAACAACATCTTGCAGCTCTTCCCATGCTAGTTGCCCCCCAGCCTAAGGAGGAGCTCATTATGTATTTGTCTGCTACGTACGGGGCAATAAGCGCAGTCCTTATGACTGATCGGGATTCAGTCCAGACCCCGGTTTACTTCATATGTAGAGCATTGCAAGGGCCGGAGTTGAACTATTCATCAATGGAGAAGTTGGTTTTGTCACTGGTCTACGCCGCGAAAAGGCTGCACCGGTACTTCCAAGCGCACCCAATTGTGGTCATCACTGATCAGCCAATAAAGCAGATAATATCTAGGTCGGATGTCTGGAGGCTACAGAAGTGGAGCGTCCTACTGGGAGAACATAACATATCCTATATGCCAAGGACAGCCATCAAAGGCCAAATTTTGGCAGACTTCCTAATTGAGAAACCTGAGGAGGACGAACCATTGGTGCAAAAAGAAGAATTCCAACAAAACCATGGGTTTTGTTTACTGACGGATCTTCGTGTACGGATGGGTCAGGAGCCGGCCTTATTCTCACAAACCCGGAAGGGATGGAATTTACCTACGCTTTACGCTTTGAGTTCACAGCCACGAACAACGAGGCAGAATACGAAGCATTGATTGCGGGTTTGAAAATCGCCGCTACGATGGGAGTCCGCAACCTCGAGCCTACGTGGACTCACAGCTTGTCGCGAATCACATCCTAGGAGGGTACGTAGCCAAGGAGGATAACATGATCCAATACTTAGAGAAAGTCAAGTCACTCATCGTCGTTTTTGGAAAGTTTTCCATCAAGCAAGTACCAAGAGGCGAGAACAAAAAGGCGGATTCTCTCAGCAAGATTGCGTCTTCAAGCTTCGCCCATTTATCAAAAAAAGTTTTGGTTGAAATACTCAAGGAGAAGTCAATTACGGGGGGAGAAATCGTGACCATAGTTGAAGAAGAGGGACCTACATGGATGACCCCGATCATCAACTATCTAACTGATGAGACCCTTCTAGAGGATGACAAGGTGGCGAGGCGTATCAAAAGGAAGTCGCACCATTTTGAACGCCGAGGTGGTATTCTCTACAAGCGTTCCTTCCTACAGCCGTGGCTGCGATGTGTAGGGCCTCGCCAGGCTAGCTATGTGGTTAGTGAGATACATGAAGGGTTGTGCGGCATGCACGCAGGCACCAGATCAGTAGTGGCACGAGCTTTACACACAGGGTACTATTGGCCGACTATGCACTAGGACGCGCGGGACCTGATTCTTAAATGCAGTGATTGCCAAGTGCATAGGCCAGTGCCACGGCATCCACAGCAAGAACTAACACCCATCACATCCCCATAGCCATTCTACAAGTGGGGGATTGATATTGCATACCCTTTCCCTGTTGCCGCAGGGGGCGTTAAGTTCTTGATTGTGGCTATAGACTATTTCACTCGCTGGATATAGGCTAAGGCGGTCAAATCCATTACGGGAAAACAGATCAAAAAGTTTGTTTGGGAAAATATTGTGTGCCGCTTTGGTTTTCCGGGTGAGATCATCTCGGATAATGAGAAGCAGTTCGCGGATAATCCATTCAAGGATTGGTGCGCGGCATTGAACATCACACGGCGTTTCACATCAGTTAAACACCCACAGACTAATGGTCTCGTGGAGCGGGCAAATAGAAGCCTAGGTGAAGGCATCAAAACACGCCTAGATGAACGAAGTGCCAAGTGGGTAGATGAGCTACCGAGGTGCCAACAGAAATTGGGATACCAACCATCCGCACGGCGTAGGTTAATGTCGTCACGAACGATGAGCAACTCTAGATCAATCTGGACTTATTAGAGGAAAAACGATAGATAGCGGCCATCAATGAGGCCAAGTCTAAGGCACGTATGAAAGCTTATTACGATTCCAAAGTCAAGGGTGTTTCCATCCGACCGGGGGATTTTGTTTATCGTGCTAACAAGGCAAGTCGCGCGGAGAACACAGGGAAGCTGGGTCCAAAGTGGGAAGGGTCGTATGAGGTCACGGAAGCTTTGGGACTAGGCGCGTACAAATTGCGTGATATGGATGGCCGTGACTTGGATCGTACGTGGAATATTTGCAACCTTAAAAGATGCTACCTCTGAAAGGGATACGGCCTCCGCATGGACACTTCGTTGTGGTCAGCTTCAATGAAGATCCATGTATTTTTGTGTTCATGCTTTCTAGGTTATATTTGTCTTAGGATTTTAATTCTTTCAAAAAATCGTAAACGTTCTAATAAAATATCGTGGTGCCCAGCTAGCTCCACGGTCTGTTCTTGTGCAAATTATTGTCTTATGTCTTTTAGATTTACTTGTTATTTCCATAATGTGCTATTTCTTATTCGTATGCATTCATTCAAACCGTACATGTACTATTCGCTCCCAGGCGGGGTAAGAGGATTAAGTGAACGTAATAATTTAACTTGTCGCATAAGAGGGATGCAACCCCAGTGACGCGGATTATGTATCCTTACTCGACACCTTATTTACAAGACGTTGTAATAAGTTTCCACATGCCGTACTTACATAGTTCCGGACATGATAAAGACACACGCTGCACGTCTAGTAAAACATAGACTAAGTTTTATTCTTGATAAGCCGTGACATGTCATGCGAATGGATACATGATATCTAACGAATATAAACAAGTTTCAATTTTAGATAAACAAAATTGCTGATAGGTGTGTAAACACTCATCCTTTTTACCACTTAACTACAATAATAACCGGACCAAAACGTGTATTTTATGTCGTAAATGTCGGAATTATGCGTGGTTTGTGTTTTTTTTTTTTTTTTTGGGTAAAGGGACTCCAATCCCGGTAAAATATATTCCCAAAAAGCGTTGAAGTACAATGGAATGTAGCTGCAATGCTACATTAACCTCAAGCACACAGCTTGAACAACCACTATATCATATGACATGCCATATGATAATTACATTACAAAACTAATGACTCCTATAGGAAAGAACCACCTAAAGGAACATAAACAATGAAAAAACAAACATAATGATTAATGAGAAGTGCGAGTATCCGGCTGACGAGTTCCATGGCGATCATCAATCACAATGTCTTCATCAGTCTCACTATCCGCATTAAGCACATCATTAGAATGACCAAAGCCATCCTCCCAATCAGTCCCATCATCCATTAAACCACTCAAAACACCAAAAGAGTTTTTGCTGCTCGTACCCGGTTGACTAGAATCAAGAGCCAAAGACTTGTTATTAAGAAATCCACGCTTAAGAATAGAACCAGCTTTCTTAGGAGCATTCTGAACAGTAGTACCTGTAGAATCATTTTTCTTAGGCTTATTCGCCTTAGAACTATCCCCTTTCTCAACAGCACGGTAATAAAGATTAATAGGTGGTTTAGTGAGTTTAATACCAGCAACCTGGAGTTGCTTATTCTTACCCTTTTTCTTTCTATTGTTCACAACCTCATAACCCTCATTATCAATCTCATTAGCTACCTTATTATCGTCCACATTAACAATCGTATTAATGACATCCTTAGGCAATTTCGGACATTCAGCATCATGATGATCAAATATACAGCACATCGAGCAGCGGGGGGGAGTCCACTCGTATTCTATACCAATATTAGCCATCGTATGTCCCTTATCCTTACCAATAGGAATAGCAACAACTAAAGAATCCTTAGGAGGATGATCAGCAGAAATCTCAATTAAAACACGTGCATAGGTACTCCTTCCCCATGAAGATAGGCACATCTCACTTGTATAAGAATCAAGAAGAATAGGCCTCCCAATCTGAGTAGTGATTAGACTAAGACCCACCTCCGAATATGCAACTATGGGAACATGATGCAATTTGACCCACACCGGTGCTTTCCTAATCTCCTCCTTCACAAGTAAAGAATCCGGAGACCATATATTCAAAATCAGTGGAACCATACGTATTAACCATGGCCCACTCTCTATAACTCTTTCCATTCCAACTTTAGAATCAAATTGAAATAAAAAGAACTCACCATGAAGTTGGACACGCTTGATTCCAAATTTCGCCCACGCTTTCTTAACATAGTTTTCAACCAAAGGAAACGCCAATCTCTTCCCTATAAAATGACCATATAATGTATGCGTCAATCGTGCCCTAACCTGATCAACCACATCGAGAGGAATAGTAACCGCTGCCCCTTCAACATGTTCTTCATTACGGAGTTCTTTTACACGTGCAACTCTTTTAGCTTGACCATGTAACATGGACACAAAAGAGGGTTTTGGAACAGCAGTTGATGGTGCAGGAGCCCTACATGGAGTAACAACCCTTGTATCACTCTGCTCGGATGGAATCGTATCAGCCATACATGGAGTAACACCCCTTGTATCATTCTGGATATCATGATCATTAGCCATACTAGTCGTTCCAACCTCCTTCAATACTGGCTGCTTGAGTGAACTTGCATCCGTATGTATCTGGTTTGAGCATTCTGTCCCATCACCATCATGTATCTCGGTCGATACATGTTTGGGCTCACCATCTGACCTTTCTGTAGTGTCACCCCCAAACGATGGAAGAACACCACTCGATTCATAATCATTAATCATGACTCCATCCTGACGCGACGAGGCAATGGAAACCCTAGACACCTCAGAAGTCTTGTCAGGACTATTTATGTGATTCGCTTGTTTTAAACGCGACATGCGCGCATGTAACCTGTCCATGTCGATCGGCGTAACAGCGATCTTCTTCTCCATGACACATTAACCAGATCGAAACACCTCTCTCTAATACACAAAACAATCAATCGAAACAGAAAAACTACCTAGGGCAAACGAAACCCTAGATCAAGGACCAATCACAGCGCACCAAACCAAACCCTAATACATAAAATAATAAGAGATTAAAAAAACCCTAATTTCTTAAAAGGTAATAAACGGCGGCTACCAAGAGTTTTATCACTAAATCAAAAAAACCGATCATAATACGAATCAAATCTTTCAACCAATCAAAGACCAGTCCCACGCATTGAAAGGATTCTGTTTGGACAACTGATTTAAATAATCAAGAATCACAAAAGAAAACAAATCAAGACAATGGTACGGTTATGATAGGTGGAAAACAGATTGGAATTAGACAGTTTGCTTAATTAAGATGAACGGAAACCATGGTGGAGGCAGCCGGAAATCACCAAAAAGAGAGAGAAAAAATTAGGGTTTTTTTTTTTTTTTTTTTTTTGTAGACCATGGTTTTTGTTGTGATTTAGGACGAAAAGCTGAAAAGGGGAGAAAACACAGACATTCACGGGCTTTTATCGAAGAAAAAGACAAAAGACGAAGTCAAGAAATCAAGAGTGCAAAAAGAACGGAAGTCCAAGACCAATACTGAAGATTTATCGAAGAAAAAGTCAAAAGACGGAAGTTTACTAAAAGCCGAAGAACTCAAGTCTTATTTATGAAGAAATGTCAAGACGAGTTTAAAGAAATCCCGAGACAAAGTCATTAAAGTCCAAGATTTAAGAAGATTAAGGACTTAATGGTGCAATTAAAGAAAGAAGAAAGATGGGAGGAAGCTTACTAAGCACCTCCCTAATCCTCCTATAAATAGATGATTAGGATTTACATTTCATGTTGTTGGCTAAGTGTGAAAATTAGTCTTCCACCATTTAATTACTTGTTCTTTAATTACATGTCATTTAATTAATTGTCTTGCACCTTAAATACATTTAATTTCAAGTAAGTTTCCTTTTAATTATTGTCAATCTTTACTTTTATTGTCAATCTTCTATCTTCCTTTCTTGTTTGATCTTAATCTTTATGCTTTATTGTTCATGTTCATGTTCTTGAGTTTTATTTGATTTAATTAAGTGGGTTTTGATTATTTTGGTTATATTTGTTAGTTTGATTGTTTTGGATTGTTTGTTTATGATTAGTAGATGTTTATTTATTAGTTTGATTTAATATTTTGGTTGATTTGATTAGTTTTTGTTTAGATTCGTGTTTCGTTTTTTCTTCCTTGTTCTTCGCTTTGTTACTGTTATTCCCAGGTACATTCTGGATCAAAGCCCAAATATTCTGAGTGAAGGAATTGTGTTGTGATTGTTCCGAACCAAGCTGACATTCCAAGTGAAGCGTTTAGCCCAAATCGAAGGACCTTCATTCGGAACATCCAAGTTATTCCGAACGAAGGAGTTCATTCGGATTTGTTCCGGATCAGTGAAGTTCTGAACCAAGAGACTATTCCGGATCAGGGGAGTTCATTCGGAACATCTATCATTCCGAATCAGGGACCTTCATTCGGAACATTCCGCATCAACAACATTCCGGATCAACAGAATATTCTGAACCAGTAGAAGTTCCGAACCAAAGAAGATATTCCGGATTAAGGGTATTTTATTCGGAATATATTCCGATCAAGGGTGATTCATTCGGAACATTTAATGTTCCGGATTAAGGCTTCTGTTCAGTTATTCCGGATGAGTAATTTGTTCCGAATGAGTGTTTTTTGGTAAATATTCCGAGTAAAGAAGAACATTCCGAACGAAGGTGACATTCCCGATGAATGTTTATTCCGAATGAGGGTATTATTTCGAATGAGCTGTTTTCAGGTTCTTTTTAGTTTCAGTTTTTATTTTTTTATTTTCAAGCTTTACTTTTCCCGCCTTTTTCCTTAGTTGCACTTTAAGTTTATTTGCCTTAGATTTATCTTAAGCCTTGCCTTAGTTTAAGTTTTAGTTGCGT
Organism: Glebionis coronaria; assembly: GCA_025667525.1. NCBI lineage: Eukaryota > Viridiplantae > Streptophyta > Magnoliopsida > Asterales > Asteraceae > Glebionis > Glebionis coronaria. The sequence goes on from CM046877.1 coordinate 342,936,623, forward strand.
TTTAAGTCTGCCTTTAGGTTAGATTTAAGTTTGCTTTATTTACTTTTAATGCCTTTTAATTTCTCGTCACGCTTTTAAATTCTGGTCATTTATTTTAAATTAGATTTAGATTTAAATTAACGTCATTTTACTTTAAAGTCTTTGCACCTTTAATTTTACTACAACGACACAAACTTTTGTTTCCACCAAAGAACGACTGAGTCACATAGTTAACCAGGATCAATTCGATTAGACAACGAATTTAACTTTCTTACTAGGCCAAAAACCTTGTATCAATTGCCGTGATCACCACGGACTTATACATATGGTATTCTAAAATGTTTACACAGAGTTACGAATTTCAGCCATGTACATGCACGGACGAATAAACACAAGATGCAAATGTTTACCACAAGTTAAATCAAAAAGGCGGTAGAAACTCTCCTATCTCTTTCTTCCCTTCAGTTATCATGGCACGGAGGGCTTCACCACGAGCATCATTTCCATTCTGTGCCCTGGCCAGATTGGCTTCCAACGCCTCAGCCAAGAGCTTCTCACCCTTAATGACCTTCTGATTGGCATCATATGTTGGCAGAGTAAGCTGGATTGGGTCTGGGGTGAGCTTTGCCATGACCTCCTCGTTGGAAGCATCCTTTAACGCTTCAAGGTCATCTAGGAAGGGGTATTGCATTTCTCCAAGAGCGGCCATGGAGGCGGTCATTTTTTCCTCTGCTTTAGGGTTATGATAGGCATGCTTGGAGATGTCCTCTTTCTTGCTTATCAGTTCCGCAGCCTTAGTTAACCCCTCATGCCTGCCACGGTCAATACCGTCCGACACAACATCTGCGAAGGCTTGCACAAACTAAGGAGCCTTCGTTACCCTTTCCACGGCTAGGCGCATCCCTTGGCCCACCATCCACCTACGACCAGCTATGGCCGTAAGCAGTGGAGGGCACAACACTTCGGCACACTCTGTTGCCAGCATGTTCAGCTCTCCCTCTACCGCCGCTGTTCGCTCCTCCATGACAGACCATTCCTTGAAAAGTTCTTGCTTCAACGTGTCACATTCTTCTGTCAAGGCGGAGGGTTGGTCCGTTACGGTTCTGGCGGCAGCTTCGGCTGCGGACACCTGTGAACAACGCTTGGGGTCATTACAAAGAAAGACAAGGATTATACAAACATTGGATATAGATATATGTAAGGATATGTACCTTGTCATTGGATGCCGCTCGGAGAGCTTCTAACTCAGCAATACGCTCCTCACGGGTGTTTGCGTGGTTGGTTTGTTCTTTTATTGTTGATTCCACCACGACCAAATCCGCCTGCATGGAGGCTATTGTTTTCTCATGCTTTTCCACCATTTCTTCCCTGTGAGCAATCCTCCTATCCTCACGGGTCACGTTGGCTAAGGCTTCCTCTAGGAAACGACGTAAGGCCGCACCAACTGTTACCTGGTGCGTCGTGGCCACATCATACTGCTCAAGAAGAGTCCTATGCTCAAGTTCATCTAAATCTTGTGACAGCGCCGGAGGGGTTAGGTGGTCCATGAACTCTTTACACTCAGACTCCGCCTCTAGTCTTGTTAGGCTAGACAAGTTCCATACCGGGCGGAGGTTGGTGTCTGAACCCTCGGCACGGGGCTCCTCTTCATGCGTCGGGGGAGGTGATGGGGGCATCATGGATATCATAGGAGAAGGTTCTCTTTCCACTTCCTTCTCTTGTGCCGCTATCGAAGGATCTACCCTGTTATTAAAACAAACACTTATGAGTTTTTTATAGGGGATCAGATATTATGGAGTATAATCGGTACTTACGTCACGTCTATCATTGGTTCCGTGATGCTAGGAGCCACGGCGCTAACAGGTGTCGCCTTCCAAACATGGGTGTCTCCTTGCGCCGGGGGGGTTGCCTTATGGCATTGTGGTGTTGCTCTCTTCTTGGTACTGCATATGGTCTTTCCTCAGTTTCTTGGGGGCGCATTGTGTTCCCCCGCCTCAGCTTCTACATTCTTCACCACCTTCCTGGTGGTCTTGCGCTTCTTGGACGCAGTTTTTTTTGTTGTTGGGACGATCCGGCTTCCTGCGCCACTTCTTCTTCTCCTTCATCATCATCAAACAAGCGGTTGATAGATGAATCTGTTGGTTGTTCTTCACCTTGGATGGAGGTGGCATTCTCCAGCAACAGCGCACCACCATCTTCATTGGTGAAATCCAGCGGTGACTTCTGGATCACTGACCCCTGCTCATCCGACCGTTGCTCTGTTGTTTTGTAACACACCATTTTGATAAATGGATGTCACGCATGGTTATGGCGTGTCATCAAAGCATACAAGAATAAATGTCTAAACATTACATGACCATAAAGGAAATACCGGAATCAAACATCGGTATCCCAGAAGTAGAAACTCATCACACACAAACATAAGTACTGTAAATGAAAGGACTAAAAAATGTCCATGGAAATGAGTATCAAAGTATACATAAATGCATAAAGTAAAGAAGGTTAGAAAGCTTCCAGTCCATATGCACGTACGCTTAAAGTCTACGAGCGTCCCTGAGTACCTGCCGTTTTGGGAACATGAAAAGGAAAACGGCTGAGCAATACACACAGTGCACGGATATACAAGTATAGAATGAACAGTATAAGCATATAAACATGAAGCAGCGGAAAAGACTAAGTCCTGGATAACCTAGTTATATCTTAGTAAAACTGGTTTTATAGTTTGAAAAGCCTTATGTTTATCTTGTAAAAACTGTTTAACATATTTTACCATTAACCAATATAGGTCATGAAATATCAACGTGCATGAATACTTGGAGGGGTGACCTCGTCATGCAATTAGAGGGGCTGCCTCTAATTTAATATACAGGTTTTTGGGTAGGAGGGATCAGCTCCTTGTGAAGGATGCAAGGCACACACCACATTCACATTAAATAATCTGTTGAAAACATGTAAACTAGGATGCACCCATACGCCCCACATGATAATATAATAAATGGCTAACAGCTGAAAGGGACGCCACGAGTTATCACTCCGCCGTGGTGAAGTCATAACACTGGTGCCTCCAGTGTTATGGTTATGGTACGTCCATAACTAGGTGAAACTGGTCATGCATGTATATGGCTTTAGGTGTTCTAATTAAACATAAGCAATTCAAAAACATATAAAACATATACTAGGGAAAACAGTTGGCTGCATACGGGAAATCCTAATAAGGAAAGAATGTCCATACTGAAAGGACTGAGAATCCGTACCTTATGTCCAGTGAACGAAGAAGACGAACGGAAGAGAGTCCTACTTCGGTATCACTAATGCTACATAAATACATATGTGTATAAGTATCTGATTACTGAGTACGTAACTGGTTTTATATCATGTCTTAACTTGTTTTATATGTCATGTTTTACTAATTTAAGCTTTATACTATGTTTATCCTATATTCTGTCTATTCTGATTAAATATTACTTGTATTTCATGTATTATTATACTTGTTGTGTAATAATAAGTAACCTTCTAAAAATAGCAGGTTTCCTAAAATAGAAAGTTTCTAAAAATAGAAAGTTACCAAAAATAGAAAGTTTCCAAAAATAGAATTACTGCTAAAAGTAGATAAGTTTCTAAAAATAGAAAGTTTCCATAATAGATTAGCTGCCTTAATTAAATAAGTTTCTAAAAATAGAAAGTTTCCATAATTAGATATAAGCTGGATAATTAAGCTAATTATATAAGCTTAAGTGTTTTCGGATTAATATTCTAAGTCATGTGATTATATAGTATTGTTTATTAAATATTTCATGTAAATTAAATAAATTATAAGTTAAAGTATTTAATTAAATATAACATGATTTAATTAATTAAAGGTAAAATAAATACTTAGGTTAAAACATGTATTATTATCTATAAATAATATAACCTAAGTCATGTAAATTAATTAATTATAAGTCATGGTTTTTAATTATTAATTAATTATATAGTCTAATTAAAAGATAAAAATACTTAGGTTAAAATTCATGTGTTAATAATAAAATTAATAATCTAAGTCATGTAAATTAAATTAATCATGTTCATGCTTTTAATTCATTTAATTTAAATCTTGTAAAAAAAATATAACTTGTAAAAAAATATTAAACCTTGAAAAATAACTCATGAACCGGACCGTGTTTTAAATCTAAACATGTGTGAACCAGAACCGTGTTTTAACCCATGAACCGGACCCAAAATCACCACCATACCCCGACCTAAGTCGGGGTTTCCCTTGTCCTTGATGATGCCGTGACACCACAACCACCAAACCGAGATCATATGATCTCGGTGGTGCGAAGTAAGCCAAGCCGAGACCCCCTTGGGGCTCGGTTAGGCGTCGGCCAAACAACAAATACCCCTAAACACATAATTGATTTAACCCCATGATTAATAACATGATTCATTACTTGTTTTTAATTAGTTTATTAAAAAAATTCATGATTTTATGTGATTAAGAAATAAAAAACATAAAATAAAAGAGATTAGGGTTTATACCAATCACGTGAATCAAAGAGGATGAACACACGAATGATCCTTGCAATAAATCAAAGACCAAAATCAACCCGAATCACCCCTGTGGTGATGTAAACCCGGCGGCCAAGAACACCCAAAAGAGAGAAAAAGATTTTAGGGTTTTTAATATTTTCTAAATCTTGTTAAATGAAAATAACTTTTCCTTAAATTCCATGTTTAGTAAAAATTATGGGCTTGGCCCTTTTGTCTTGGTGTAGCCACGGGTATGGGGCCCACAAAGGGGTAACCCGAACATTTTCCGTGTCTAAAATATAACTGTGTTCTCGTGTTCGTAATTTACATGATTTACTTAGTTATCGATCGTGATTTAATATATTTATTCGTGATCGTAATAAATATACATACATACGTAAAATTAAGCTCGTGATTAATTTACGTTCATGATTTCATGTTCGTATGTTCGTGATTATAATTATTATTGAAATAATTAGCGTGAGTTAATACGTAATAAATACTTATCGTGTTATAATACGTACGTAATACTTGTAATTCTTGTTCATGAAACTTAAACGTGCTATAAAAGGAAAGTTCTAATCATGTACGTACTATCGTAAGGGTACTATTCATGGTAAAATCATGCGGGTTTTACAACTCTTCCCCCCTAAAAAGAATAATTCGTTCCCGAATTATAAACTAAGTAAACTGGAAAAGAAGAACATACCCGAATTCAAAATATGAAATGAGGGTAAGAAGCCCGGATAGACTCCTCTGTTTCCCAAGTGGCTTCCCGCTCGGTAAGATCCCTCCAAAGGATTTTGACGAATGGAATCGTCTTCCTTCTCATGACTCGTTCTTATCTGTCAAGAACTCGTTCGGGTTCTTCTATGAAAGTGAGATCTTCACGAATCTGTTCCAGTGGATACTGAATCATGTGAAGGGGATGATACTGGTACCCTCTGTCACACCCCCAAATTCACCGCAGCGGAAGACTGGCTTTGGGAGGTTGTGACTTCATGAGTAATCGAGAGCTTGATCCGAGAACGACCTCTACATGCCAAAACCACATAGCAGACTCCAAATAGTACAAATAGTCAAGTACCTGAAATACATGCTTAAAAATGTCAACATAAAGTTGGTGAGTTCATAAGTTTTGTTTTAAGGTGTTTATGAAAAATTAGAGTTTATATCGACCACTGCACCTGTAGTAAAATATAAGAGTTTAAAAATCATAGCTTCTTAATAAAATGTGTTTCTTGATGAAAAACAGAGTTTATTAATAATAAAAGAGCTTATGATAAAAGAAAAAGATAAAAAGAGTTAAATAATAAAGACAAAGTTTACGTATAAAACACAGTTTATTTATATAAGCAGAGTTTACTGATAATAATAGATGTTCTCATTAATAATTGAATTCCCTGTTCACAAACGATGTTCCAGTTAACAAATAAGGTTCTTGACAATAAGTAAGTGTTTGATGAACCACAAGATTTTCCAACCATTTGTGACAATATAACAAATACAAAGTCACAAAAAAGGCATTTATTATTGTCTAAGCTCATGACACCGAAGCGTTAACAACACCGGTAGTATAATCACATAATGCAGCCCCTACGGATGCCTAACCCACGACATCCGTCCACAGACTCAAATGAAACTGTGCCCGCTTGTCCTCTGTTGGACCAAGCCGGACAGGGGCGTCAACCCCGATAGATCTATCCATAACATTCGCGCTTTCGACCGGTCATCCGGTCCGAAATTAAAGGTTCATGATAATGGGCCAAAGTAATTGGGTTAAAGCGGGACTTAGACCAATACATAAACGAGTATGTGCACTTGTGTTCATTCTTGCAACCATTGTCTCTACCCGAGAACCAGTGAAACGCAATAAAAGTTTTGGGCTATGAAACCCACAATAGAAATTTATGATCAGCATTAATAAGTATAACATTTAATGGAGTTAACCACTCAGCACATAACAATTTAAGCAGTTTATGACCAACCAAGCAAATTATAAATAGTTTGTGACCAAGCATGTACTTCCCCCAAAGTGATTATAAAACCTTTATAAATCAATTTAAAACTAGAAAGATGGGGTATGAACTCACCTAGACGTAGTAGTACGAACAATAGTGATGCTAATAATACGCTCCGCGCAAACGGAAATCGATACGGCTCGGTCATGGTGTTGTGGTTTAACTAATCGGCTAAATCCAATAACTTCAAAATGTGTATTTGAGTTCTCGATAGGTATGTACGTCAACGTGACTCGTTGATAAAATATTTAAATTTCAAGTTATAATAGTTTGGTGGTTGGTTAAATAAAAATAACTAAATTAGACACACACACACCAAGTATGTAATGTATTCCGTACACATTACGTATAACCGGACGATTATATAATTCTTATGTTGAATTATATAATATAGATAACAATTTTTACAAAATAAACCAAAGTATATATTTATTTTGTAGTTACCGTATAACGATCGTGATAAAATAATTAGACAACATAATTCGACACATTCAAATAAAATAACCACTTAATTAATAATTGTCACTTTTAAATAAAAAGTATAACTTTCATCAGTTTATCAGTACAATAGAATCCATCTATTTTACCAGTTTACAAATATAATAGTATATATTAATTTTATCGGTTTATAAAATATTATGGTATTTATTTGTTTTACCAGTTTATAAATTTAATCGTACTTATTTGTTTTTTTGGTTTTCAAATGTAATGATAGTTTGTAGCGAACAAATTATAAAGTATAGAATCTTATAGAAATTTTGACATGACCTATTCGTATATATACAAACTTTCTCATATTAACCAATTCTCAATATTTACCATTGTTACAAACTATCTACGTTACCTAGTCGCGTTTTAACATATATCCAACTACTAAATAAATCACTATAATTAAATATCAACCGAACACAACCTATGTGTTGTAAATCAAAAAGCCAAACACGCTCCTCGTATAACCTTTACAAAATTCTCTCTCCCCTATGGGGCGATTTCCGGCGCCGCCACCACCAAGGTTTTCCGGCTTAATCCTAATCTAATGAACGCCTCTCTACCTATATATTACTAATATCGGTCAATTCTGATGATGTCTTTGATTTCCATTGTGGTTTTCATTGATTTTCGCTAGATCTGCTTGTTATTGGTGTGTAGGGTATGCAATCGTTTATTATGGTTGGGTGACTGTCTAGGTGGTGGCGTCGGAATGTTTTCGTCCCATAACAGGCGTAGCGAATTCCTAACCCTAATTTTCTAGGGTTTCGTTTCTTGTGTCCTATTTTTCTAGGGTTGCTACGCCATGGGTGCTTCTGAATGGAGGATCATTCTTTTGTTTGGGGTAGCCTGGTGGTTCTATGAGGCTGCGTGTTTTTAACGAAACCCTAATCTTGTTAGGGTTCTTTTCAGGTAATGTTTTTGGTGGTTTGGTTAGCCGCTATTGGTTTGGATCTTCAATGCTGATCACCGAATCGCTATGGTTGTAGAGATTCATTTTATTTGTACGATCTAACCATGTTCATGGTTGTGAATCGGGAAATCCTTATTTTTAGGGTTTCGCTTTGGTTAGCTAATATATTCAGATTCGCTGCTCATGCCTGGTTGTCAGCACGTTGTCATGGTTTGATGCATGGCGACGGGGACCTTCGGTCCTTATGACTACTCAGGGTTTGATTGTTTTTTGGTTAGGAGGTTGGTTGATGCTGGAGATGTTGACTTGGGACTGGTCGTGGTAACGGGGAGGGGAGAGGGGAAATCTCGAAATCATTAGGGTTGTGTAGCATGTGGGTATCACGTGACCTGCATTGATATTCATTCCTATCTTCGAGTGATTTGGCATGGAAGTACCTGATAGACAGGTAAGAAGTCGTGTACGTCATAATCAATATTCTTATCATGAAGACGGAACGATGGCTTTTTAGTTTTATAAGTTGGAAACGATGTCATTTTTATTGTTTATATTAATTTTCGTGTTCCACGTATTCAGTAGTCATAAGAGTGGCATGTCATTCTTATGTAGGTGTTTTGGTTATCGCACATTATTTAGGTGCTGGTTGTAGCCTATGTAACGGGCCGTGATGTTAGGACTTCACCTACATCCGATTGTACTTCAACGTTTTTTGGTGTAATGCATTTTACCGGGGTTTGATACCCTTTTACCCAAAAAAATCAAAAAGCCAAACGCCCGATGTGGGCTATTTAAACACGTATTTAAACGTATAATTATTTTTATAGTTCTCATGATATCAATAGTGTTCAAGTTTTCATTTAACCATTTTCATACCACTGTTTAATCCGTTTTCATAATTAATAAGATTATATAAGTTATTAGCCGATTTCGAAACTACAACCAACCTGAAGTTGTGATCACGCCCGATACGCTAAACCCTCGACATCCCGCGTCTGAACACACCCAAAACTAACAATCAGCAAACCCAACTGCTCCTTAACCTACTGTCCGCAGTACCAAACGCCTCATATACACTGTCTGCAGTCCCAAACGCCCCATATACACTGTCTGCAGTCCCAAACGCCCCTTATACACTGTCTGCAGTCCCAAACGCACCCTTAATAACTTGCTGCAGACCCCAAACGCCCCATTATATCCTATCCGCAGTCCCAAATACACCCTCACTGCAGCGGTTAATCCCAAACGCTCATGTACAGCCTGTCGTTAAAAATCAGTGAACCAAATGCCCCCTGCGGCTGGTAAACAGCGAGCCAACCGCGTCATATTAGTTTTCCTGCTGGTGGTTAACCCGAACGCACCCTAGCTAGTGGTGACCAAACTCAGCGCACCCTTTGGTGCTAACTGAAACTATAAGAAGCACCATTTTGTTGTCGCTTTACATAGAAAACAAACGACCCCCTGGTGTTGATTTTAAGCAGAAACAAACACCCTACTGCTGGTCTGAAACGCACCCTTCGACCGGCGGTTTTCTACTCGAGGTGGCGGCGACCTGATTGGACAAGGTCCACGAATCTCGTGGTGGCGCTGGTCAAGTGACCCGCGGTGGTGGTAGTGGTGCATATGATCGGAACAAACACCCCTATGGGCTGGTACAAACACACGAACACATTTTTGTGTTGTTGAATATAAGGAACAACAAACATCAATCGTGTCTGGTGGTTCGAGTGGTGACGGTTAACTACAGATCCGAAGGATCTGATTGTGGTGATAATGGTGATGACAAATGATGTTGGTCGTGGTAGTTTCAAGGGGTGGCTGATGGTTGTGCAATTAATGGAGTGGCGACGGCAGCAAGACTGACGAGTGGTGGTGACAACAATAATATGGTGGTTGTGGTGTATGGTCATGGTATTCAGTGGTGGCTAGTGGCTGGAAACCATGAACGGTGGTGTTGTCGATGGTGTGATGGCAGATAGATACACCCGGTGGTGGTGGTTATCATTATTGGTGGCTTTAAATATTATAGATCGGAAGGATTTAGTGGTGGATCGGATAGATCTAAGTTTATAAAGTGGCGGTGGCTGAAGAACAGTGATGGCCGGAAAATATTTTTCGGTGGCCGGAAAACATGTAAGCGCCGGATATTTTAGAAAGAGGAAAGATGGTGCTAGGGTTTTCTATGTGTGTTTATAAAGATGAAAATGAGAGAAAAATAATATAAGTTTATATTTATATTAAAACAAAATGTATAGCTGGGAATAGTTTAGGGTTAAAAACTAAAATTTTTGTTATAAGTTTCGTTAATTAATGGTTCGGAGCTCGATTAGATAGTTAACGGATGATTCAAGACACGAAACTTTCGCCATTTTGTTTCAAATGATTTTTCCTATGAAAATGAGTATTCACTTGACCATTGTTTCATATTATTTTGTAAACTCTTTCGAAAATGTTGATTATTTATCTAGTATAACGGTCAAACTTCAATTTAACAAAAATGGACTTCACTAAAATGTTCTCGTTTTTAATAACGTCAATAAAATATTAAATAATTTAATAAATCATTTTATTAAATACCTCGTGACAATAAAATATCAAAATTTAATTTTTACTGTGTCGATACGCAGACAATGCGATTTTTCAGATTTTGTAAAATACGACCCTTTTCCAAAACCAAATAAACTCGGTATCGCTCAAAAATGATTTCGAAATGTGATTTATTATTATTTAAAGTACGAAAAATTCTCGAGTGTTACATCATCCACGTGCCATTTTGAGTTTTGTCCTCAAAACTCGATCGTTGTTACTAGGTTGAGAAGTGTCAAGAATGCGGAAAAGAAATACGTAAAGCTGAAATGTATCCAAAGCGGTTGGCAAGTCAATCTGACAAAGCGGTAACGGTTCATAGAACAATTAAAGGACAATTAGAAGCGAGGAATCTAGCAAGTTGTTAATTCTGAAAAGCTGATACAGTGTATCTTTAGAAAATTCGCGCAATGATTTATGAATTAAATGAAGCTTAAAGAAGCACTCGCCAAACGTCGTAATAATAATGATAACAAGGTAAAAGAACGATTAACTCGTACGGACGTATCATGAGTCAAAAGAAATACCCTCTCAAAACGAGAGTATTAAATAAATACCATAATATACAAGGTCACGTCGGATATCCTTAAGCCCACTCATTTATAATCTCTTATTTGCACACAAAAGCGTCCTAATCTATGCAAATATGTCATTATAAACTTATAGTTCGGTGATTTATGATTTCTTTATTCAAATGCAGAGGCGTCCCAATCCATTTCAATAGAGACTTCATAAATCATCCTACTTAAGTGTCACCGGCAAAGACCCAATTCAAAATTGTTTAAATCTATAAATGATATTATCCAAATTACCAAAGCAAAGAGCATGAGTATATAACAAATCGTCTTCCATAAGTCGACTTTTCGAACGTACCGGATCGAAGAACATAAGTGTCGATAGGCGATAAAGCGACCGTAGACGTATATCAAGTAAAGAAACTCACGGTTATAAGTAGGATAATTATATAGTACACAGATATAAATAGAAATTACCCAATCACAACAATCTTTCCCATCCTCGAGGAAGACTCATCAAACGCTAAGCTGAGTAATAACTTATCATAACCAAACCTCGAAACCCACTCACAAAGAATGGCCCCGGGTTCTGTTATGAATTATTACGCATCTCAACCTTTCGATGTCTCAGCTCGACTCTGAAAATTACAGCACATTCTACATTAACACGTAAAACTACGAGTCTTACCCACCCCGAGGTAATTCATCAAAAATCATAGGTTGTGTAACGTCCCATACTTAATTCCATCTCGCACTCAATCAAACATGAGGACCACTAAGCCATAGTTAAGTATTGTTACACCTCTCAACCTTTTTGAATGAATTATCTCGAAGCTGAGGATTACTCACGACCAATCGTCAACCAAATTCACATAATGTCTCTAGGTTTTGTTATAAAACGATTTGCAAGACCATGTGTAACTCACAATGCCCAATAAATGTTCTATCGTTCATATATAAAATTATATTATTTGTTTGAGTGCACTAATCAAGCAATCGAACTTATGTAAACAAGTAATATCATGACATGCAACAAAGCAATAGCAACCATGCATTGCAAATAGTTATATAGCAGCGGAATGAGTATGATGTTATGAATGTTACTACTAAATAAAACTGAGAGCCGGTTATAGTCTAGAGTTAATAATGCAACCTAGTTCTCTATAACCAAGGCTCTGATACCAATCTGTCACACCCCCAAATTCACCGCAGCGGAAGACTGGCTTTGGGAGGTTGTGACTTCATGAGTAATCGAGAGCTTGATCCGAGAACGACCTCTACATGCCAAAACCACATAGCAGACTCCAAATAGTACAAATAGTCAAGTACCTGAAATACATGCTTAAAAATGTCAACATAAAGTTGGTGAGTTCATAAGTTTTGTTTTAAGGTGTTTATGAAAAATTAGAGTTTATATCAACCACTGCACCTGTAGTAAAATATAAGAGTTTAAAAATCATAGATTCTTAATAAAATGTGTTTCTTGATGAAAAACAGAGTTTATTAATAATAAAAGAGCTTATGATAAAAAAAAAGATAAAAAGAGTTAAATAATAAAGACAAAGTTTACGTATAAAACACAGTTTATTTATATAAGCAGAGTTTACTGATAATAATAGATGTTCTCATTAATAATTGAATTCCCTGTTCACAAACGATATTCTAGTTAACAAATAAGGTTCTTGACAATAAGTAAGTGTTTGATGAACCACAAGATTTTCCAACCATTTGTGACAATATAACAAATACAAAGTCACAAAAAGGCATTTATTATTGTCTAAGCTCATGACACCGAAGCGTTAACAACACCGGTAGTATAATCACATAATGCAGCCCCTACGGATGCCTAACCAACGACATCCATCCACAGAATCAAATGAAACTGTGCCCGCTTGTCCTCTGTTGGACCAAGCCGGACAGGGGCGTCAACCCCGATAGATCTATCCATAACATTCGCGCTTTCGACCGGTCATCCGGTCCGAAATTAACGGTTCATGATAATGGGCCAAAGTAATTGGGTTAAAGCGGGACTTAGACCAATACATAAACGAGTATGTGCACTTGTGTTCATTCTTGCAACCATTGTCTCTACCCGAGAACCAGTGAAAATCAGTAAAAGTTTTGGGCTATGAAACCTACAATAGAAATTTATGATCAGCATTAATAAGTATAACAATTAATGGAGTTAACCACTCAGCACATAACAATTTAAGCAGTTTATGACCAACCAAGCAAATTATAAATAGTTTGTGACCAAGCATATACTTCCCCCAAAGTGATTATAAAACCTTTATAAATCAATTTAAAACTAGAAAGATGAGGTATGAACTCACCTCGACGTAGTAGTACGAACAATAGTGATGCTAATAATACGCTCCGCGCAAACGGAAATCGATACGGCTCGGTCATGGTGTTGTGGTTTAACTAATCGGCTAAATCCAATAACTTCAAAATGTGTATTTGAGTTCTCGATAGGTATGTACGTCAACGTGACTCGTTGATAAAATATTTAAATTTCAAGTTATAATAGTTTGGTGGTTGGTTAAATAAAAATAACTAAATTAGACACACACACACCAAGTATGTAATGTATTCCGTACACATTACGTATAACCGGACGATTATATAATTCTTATGTTGAATTATATAATATAGATAACAATTTTTACAAAATAAACCAAAGTATATATTTATTTTGTAGTTACCGTATAACGATCGTGATAAAATAATTAGACTACATAATTTGACACATTTAAATAAAATAACCACTTAATTAATAATTGTCACTTTTAAATAAAAAGTATAACTTTCATCAGTTTATCAGTACAATAGAATCCATCTATTTTACCAGTTTACAAATATAATAGTATATATTAATTTTATCGGTTTATAAAATATTATGGTATTTATTTGTTTTACCAGTTTATAAATTTAATCGCACTTATTTGTTTTATTGGTTTTCAAATATAATGATAGTTTGTAGCGAACAAATTATAAAGTATAGAATCTTATAGAAATTTTGACATGACCTATTCGTTTATACAAACTTTCTCATATTAACCAATTCTCAATATTTACCATTGTTACAAACTATCTACGTTACCCTAGTCGCGTTTTAACATATATCCAACTACTAAATAAATCACTATAATTAAATATCAACCGAACACAACCTATGTGTTGTAAATCAAAAAGCCAAACGCCCGATGTGGGCTATTTAAACACGTATTTAAACGTATAATTATTTTTATAGTTCTCATGGTATTAATAGTGTTCAAGTTTTCATTTAACCATTTTCATACCACCGTTTAATCCGTTTTCATAATTAATAAGATTATATAAGTTATTAGCCGATTTCGAAACCACAACCAACCATGAAATTGTGATCACGCCCGGTACGCTAAACCCTCGACATCCCGCGTCTGAACACACCCAAAACTAACAATCAGCAAACCCAACCGCTCCTTAACCTACTGTCCGCAGTACCAAACGCCTCATATACACTGTATGCAGTCCCAAACGCCCCATATACATTGTCTGCAGTCCTAAACGCCCCTTATACACTGTCTGCAGTCCCAAACGCAGCCTTAATATCTTGCTGCAGACCCTAAACGCCCCATTATATCCCATCCGCAGTCCCAAATACACCCTCACTACAACGGTTTAATCCCAAACGCTCCTGTACAGCCTGTCGTTATAAATCAGTGAACCAAACGCCCCCTGCGGCTGGTAAACAGCGAGCCAAACGCGTCATATTGGTTTTCCTGCTGGTAGTTAACCCGAACGCACCCTAGCTAGTGGTGACCAAACACAGTGCACCCTTTGGTGCTAACTGAAACTATAAGAAGCACCATTTTGTTATCGCTTTACATAGAAAACAAACGACCCCCTGGTGTTGATTTTAAGCAGAAACAAACACCCTACTGCTGGTCCGAAACGCACCCTTCTACCGGCGGTTTTCTACTCGAGGTGGCGGCGACCTGATTGGACCAGGTCCACGAATCTCGTGGTGGCGCTGGTCAAGTGACCCGCGGTGGTGGTAGTGGTGCATATGATCGGAACAAACACCCCTATGGGCTGGTACAAACACACGAACACATTTCTGTGTTGTTGAATATAAGGAACAGCAAACATCAATCGTGTCTGATGGTTCGAGTGGTGACGGTTAACTTCAGATCTGAAGGATCTGATTGTGGTGATGATGGTGATGACAAATGATGTTGGTCGTGGTAGTTTCAAGGGGTGGCTGATGGTTGTGCAATTAATGGAGTGGTGACGGCAGCAAGACTGACGAGTGGTGGTGACAACAATAATATGGTGGTTGTGGTGTATGGTCATGGTATTCAGTGGTGGCTAGTGGCTGGAAACCACGAACGGTGGTGTTGTCGATGGTGTGATGGTAGATAGATACACCCGGTGGTGGTGGTTATCATTATTGGTGGCTTTAAATATTATAGATCGGAAGGATTTAGTGGTGGATCGGATAGATCTAAGTTTATAAAGTGGCGCCGGCTGAAGAACAGTGATGGCCGGAAAATATTTTCCGGTGGCCGGAAAACATGTAAGCGCCGGATATTTTAGAAAGAGGAAAGATGGTGCTAGGGTTTTCTATGTGTGTTTATAAAGATGAAAATGAGAGAAAAATAATATAAGTTTATATTTATATTAAAACAAAATGTATAGCTGGGAATAGTTTAGGGTTAAAAACTAAAATTTTTGTTATAAGTTTCGTTAATTAATGGTTCGGAGCTCGATTAGATAGTTAACGGATGATTCAAGACACGAAACTTTCGCCATTTTGTTTCAAATGATTTTTCCTATGAAAATGAGTATTCACTTGACCATTGTTTCATATTATTTTGTAAACTCTTTCGAAAATGTTGATTATTTATCTAGTATAACGGTCAAACTTCAATTTAACAAAAATGGACTTCACTAAAATGTTCTCGTTTTTAATAACGTCAATAAAATATTAAATAATTTAATAAATCATTTTATTAAATACCTCGTGACAATAAAATATCAAAATTTAATTTTTACTGTGTCGATACGCAGACAATGCGATTTTTCAGATTTTGTAAAATACGGCCCTTTTTCAAAACCAAATAAACTCGTTATCGCTCAAAAATGATTTTGAAATGTGATTTATTATTATTTAAAGTACGAAAAATTCTCGGGTGTTACACCCTCTGAGTAAGGACACATGGAAAACATTATGTACATGAGAAAGTTGCGGAGGTAACGCTAAACGGTAAGATATTTCACTGACTCGTTCAATGATATCAAACGGTCCGATGAAACGAGGACTGAGCTTCCCTTTAATTTCAAAACGTCTAACACCACGTGCTGGCGAAACCTTAAGGAAAACGTGATCTCCTACGTTAAAATGTAAGTCCCTACGATGCTTGTCTACGTAGCTCTTTTGACGTGACCGTGCTTCTTCCAGTTTCTGCTTAGCTACTGCGACCTTCTCATTAGTCAACTCTATGATTTCTGGTCCTTCAAGTGTTCGCTCGCCAACCTGATCCTAGCAGATTGGGGCGCGACACTTCCTGCTATACAACATCTCGAAAGGAGCACACTTGATACTTGCGTGCCAACTGTTGTTGTATGCAAACTCCACCAAACAGATGTAATCGTCCCAATCACCCGTCCATTCCAACGCACATGACCTCAACATGTCTTCCAATGTCTGAATCATTCACTCTGACTGCCCGTCTGTTTGAGGATGAAAAGCCGTGCTAAGCTTAAGTTGTGTACCCCAAGCTTTCTCCAGACTTCTCCAGAATCGCGAAGTGAAACGAGGATCTCTGTCTGAGACGATGCTGGATGGAGCACCGTGAAGTCTCATGATCTCGCTTCTGTAAGTATCGGCGAGTTTACTTACCGAATCTTCCTTGCGGATCGGTAAGAAATGAGCTGATTTGGTAAGTCGATCAACGATAACCCAAATTGCATCGTGCTTCCTCTTGGTTGGCGGAAGACCAGTAACAAAATCCATGGTGATTTTGTCCCATTTCCACTCGGGAATATCTAACGGTTGAAGAAGACCGCCAGATCGCTGATGCTCGATCTTAACCTGCTGGCAGGTAAGACATTTGGAGACGTAAGTGGCAACATCCTGTTTCATACCACTCCACCAAAAGTACTGCTTGATGTCATGGTACATCTTGGTCGAACCTGGATGGATAGAAAATGGGGAGCTATGAGCCTCAGCTAACAAGGCTTCTCGGTGTTCTTGATCATCAGGAACACAAAGTCTCGTGCCCTGCCATAAGATACCATCTGCATTTACTCTGAACTCTGTCTGCTTCTCCAAATTCTGAATTATCGCCCAGATTTCTCCACCATCTTTTTGAGCTTCCTTGATCTTAGAGAGTAACTCGGTTCTACTCTAAGATTAGCCCAGTAACCGTGTTGTCCACGTACCATGGTCTCTATGTCTAGTCGCTCCAAGTCTTTTATAATTTCCTCCTCAATCTCAATGCCGTTGATCATTCCGGACTTTCTGCTAAGTGCATCTGCCACTACATTCACCTTGTCGGGATGATACTGCAGATTAATGTCATAATCCTTCAACAGCTCTAACCATCTCCTCTGTCTCATGTTCAATTCACGCTGACTGAAGATATACTTCAAGCTCTTGTGGTCCGTGAAAATGTCACATGATTCTCCATATAAGTAGTGCCTCCATATCTTCAACGCAAACACGACTGCTGCAAGTTCCAAGTCATGCGTAGGGTAATTTTCCTCATAAGGCTTAAGCTGCCGTGAAGCGTACGCGATCACTTTCCCATGTTGCATGAGAACACAGCCAAGTCCCTTCCCCGATGCATCACTGTAGATTTGAAATCCACTCGTACTAGATGGGAGAGTAAGAATCGGTGCAGATACTAACTTCTGCTTCAGGTCTTCAAAGCTCTTCTCTCGTTCTTCAGTCCAGACGAATTTCTCCCCTTTCCGCATCAGTTTGGTCAATGGTAGTGCTAGGCGGGAAAAGTTCTCCACGAACCTACGGTAATAACCAGCTAAGCCTAAGAAACTACGGACTTCAGTCGCTGATGTCGGCCTCGGCCACTTAGTAATAGCCTCAACCTTCGCTGGATCCATAGTGATTCCTTCTGCTGATACAATGTGACCTAAGAATTCCACCTTGATAGGTGTGTAAACACCCATCCTTTACCACTTAACTACAATAATAACCAAGCCAAAACGTGTATTTTATGTCATAAATTTCGGAATTATGCGTGGTTTGTGTTTTTGTTGTGATTTAGGACAAAAATGTGAAAAGGGGAGAAAACACGGGCATTCACGAGCTTTTATCGAAGAAAAAGACGAAAGACGAAGTCAAGAAATCAAGAGTGCAAAAAGAACGGAAGTCCAAGACCAATTTTGAAGATTTATCGAAGAAAAAGTTAAAAGACGGAAGTTTACTTAAAGCCGAAGAACTCAAGTCTAATTTATTGAAGAATTACAAGACGAGTTTAAATAAATCCCGAGACAAAGTCATTAAAGTCAAAGAATTAGAAGATTAAGGACTTAATGATGCAATTAAAGAAAGAAGAAAGAGGGGAGGAAGCTTCCTAAGCACCTCCCTGATCCTCCTATAAATAGGCCATTAGGATTTCATTTTCATTTTGTTGGCTAAGTGTGACAATTAGTCTTCCACCATTTTAATTACTTGTCATTTAATTACATGTCATTTACTTAATTGTCTTGCACCTTAAATACCTTTAATTTCAAGTAAGTTTCCTTTTAATTATTGTCAATCTTTACTTTTCTTGTCAATCTCCTATCTTCCTTTCTTGTTTGATCTTAATCCTTATGCTTTATTGTTTATGTTCATGTTTTTGATGTTTTATTGAATTGATTACAGTGGGTTTTGATTATTTTGTTTGATTGTTAGTTTTATTGATTTAAATTGTTTGTTTATGATTAGTAAATGTTTATTGATTAGTCTTGCTTAATCTTTTTGTTTGTTTTGATTGATTGTGATTAGATTCGTAGCTGTTTCCTTTCCCCGTCTTCTTTACTGTCTGTTTGTTTTCCCAGGTACATTCCGAATCAAAGGTTGTTCCGATTCAAGGGTTTCAGTTGATCATTCCGAACGAAGAGTGATTGTGAATATTCCGAATAAAGGGCTTTCATTCGGAATAAGTGACATATTCCGGATAAAGCTATTGTTCCGGATCAGCGAGTTCATTCGGAACATTCCGAGTGAAGGAGTTCATTCGGAACATATTCCGAATCAGGGGAATTCATTCGGGACTAGTTCATTCGGAACATTCCGAACGAAGGTTTTGAGTTTTTATTCCGGATCAACAGAATATTCCGAGTCAAGGGAAAGTATTCCGGATAGCGAGTTCATTCGGAACATTCCGAGTGAAGGAGTTCATTCGGAATTTATTCCGAATCAAGACATTGTTCCGGATCAGCAAACATTCCGAACCAACCTTCATATTCCGAACCAAGTGAACATTCCGGATCAAGGCTTATATTTCGAGTGAAGGATTTATTCCGGATAAGTGACATATTCCGAATAAAGAATTTATTCCGGATCAAGGTTTTATTCCGGGTGAACATTTTATTCCGAATCAAGGTTTTGGTAATTATTCCGAGTGAAGAAGAATCATTCCGAACGAAGATGACATTCCGGATGAGTGATTATTCCGAACGAAGGATTATTCCGAATGAGCTGTGTTCAGGTTCTTTTTAGTTTCAGTTTTTAATTTTTAATTTTCAAGCTTTAATTTTCCCGCCTTTTTACTTAGTCGCACCTTAAGTTTACTTGCCTTAGATTTATTTTAGCCTTGCCTTAGTTTAAGTTTTAGTTGAGTTTTAAGTTTGCCTTAGATAGTTTTAAGTTTTGCGTTATTTACTTTTAGTGCTATTTACTTTTTGTCACGCTTTTAATTTCCCGTCATTTATTTTAAATAAGAGTTAGATTTACTTTTAAAGTTTTGCACTTTTTAATTACTACAACGACACAATTTTTGTTTCCACCAAAGAACGACTGAGTCGCATAGTTAACCAGGATCAATTCGATTAGACAACGACAAAGAACTTTAATTTTTATACGGGCAAAATCTATGTATAAAATTTCGCCGCTGCCGGCTCTTTTCGTGAAGATTAACGGTTTTCTGTGAGAGTCGCGTTGCTTTTTGGGATCCGTTCACTCGTGAACGTTATTTTTCGTGTCAAAAATTTTCAAAAAATCCCGGCTGCTTCTGTAGGGCTGGATACTCCTATTGTGATTTCTAATCCTTATGATGCTTTATCTACTCTTAATAAGGAGGATATTGGTACATCTAAGGTTATTGTTTCCGATGATGAGGAGGATGTGGAAAACGTTTATGATGAGACGACAAATCTTATGAATAATTCTCAATCAGGGGCAAGCACTCCTGCGGTTAATGTTCTTAATGTTTAGTATTGCTTCTTGGAATATACGGGGCTTGAACCAGTCCCCTAAGCAGAGAGAGGTTCGACAGGTGGTTATTGAGAATTATGTAAGTGTTTGTGCTATTTTGGAGTCTCATGTTGATGTATCTATTGTTTATGATACAGGTCGTAAGGTGTGTAGGAGATGGAAGTGGCTTTCTAATGGTAGCTTGTGTACTAAAGGTTCTCGTATTATTGTTGGTTGGAATGATGATATGGTTGATGTTGGTGTTATGGCTCAAACGGAACAGGTTATTCATTGTCAGATTAATACTCGGGCTGACCGGAAAACTATATTATGTTCCTTTGTGTATGCTGCCAACTACTATGTGGATCGTCGTGTGTTATGGAATGATCTTGCGGCTCATGCTTATCTTATGCGTGATAAGCCATGGGTTTTGATGGGTGGTTTCAATGCTGCTCTTAATCTTGAAGATCACTTTTATGGCGGGTATGAGCCGAATATTGCTATGCGTGACTTTAAAGAATGTGTTCAACTCATGGAGGTTATGGATGTTAATGCTACTGGACTTCACTTCACATGGAATCAAAAACCTCAGGGTGACTGTGGTGTTCTTAAGAAGATTGATAGGATTATGTCTAACATGGATTTTATTGATGAGTTTCCGGGTTCTCTTGGGGTGTTTCAGCCTTATCGTATATTAGATCATTCTCTGTGTGTTCTTCGTATTCCTAAGGTAAGTAGACCGAAGCCTAAACCATTCAAATTCTCTAACTTTCTTGTTCATAAGGAAGGGTTTCGTTCTGCTGTTCTGAATGGGTGGAATGTTAGTGTTTCGGGTTGTGCTATGTTTCGTGTAGTTAAACGTCTAAAACATCTTAAAGCGCCATTTCGCAAGCTACTTCATGAGAATGGTAATCTAAACGCGCGTGTGATTCGGACCAGGGATGAGCTTGACGTGGATCAAAGGGCTCTTGATTTAAATGTATCAAATACTAATGTCCGTGAAGCTCATGCTCGGTGTCTTTTGGCGTTTAAAGAAGCGTCCCTTGATGAGGAAAGGTTTTTAAAACAGAAAGCTAAGATTGAGTGGCTTGATGCAGGTGATTCTAATACTACTTATTTTCATAAAATTGTTAAGTGTTCTAATGCCCGCAACAGGATTGATATGGTGCGAGATATGTCTAATGTGTTGTGTGAGGGGAATGATGTTGCGAATGCGTTTGTGTTACATTATGAGCAGTTTCTTGGTTTGGAGGGTTTTTCTATCCCCTTGGATACGCAGGATTTGTTCTCTAGTGTTCTCGATGTGCAACGTGCTTTGGATATGGTTCAGGTGGTGTCGGATGCTGAGATTAAGAATGCTTTGTTCTCGATGGGTGATGATAAAGCTCCTGGTCCGGATGGTTTTACGGCTGCGTTTTTTAAGAATGCCTGGGATATTGTGGGTGGTGATGTTACATGTGCTATTCGGGACTTCTTCACTAATGGTAAGTTGCTTAAGGAAATAAATCATACCATTATTGCGCTTATTCCAAAGGTGACTGTTCCTAATAAGATCACGGATTATAGACCTATTTCTTGCTGTAATGTGATTTTCAAATGCATTACGAAGATTATTGCTAACCGTATTAAAGTGGTTTTGGGGGACTTGGTTAATATCAATCAATCTGCTTTTGTTCCGGGGCGTAGGATTTCGGATAATATATTACTTACACAGGAATTAATGCGAAGTTATCATAGGAATATTGGTCCTCCTCATTGTGCTTTCAAAGTGGATATTCAAAAGGCATATGATACTATTGATTGGGGTTTTCTTAGGGTGATTCTGCTTGGGTTTGGTTTTTACACTACGATGGTTGAATGGATTATGAAGTGTGTGACTACGACCTCGTATTCTATTTGTATTAATGGGAATCCCCATGGCTGGTTTAAGGGTAAGCGTGGGCTAAGACAGGGTGATCCCTTGTCTCCTTATTTATTTACATTGGCTATGGAAGTTTTGACTCTCCTACTATAGAGGCGTGTTCGTTTGGCGGAGGAATTTCTGTATCATAATCATTGTGAATATCGGCGTATTGTTAATCTCTGTTTTGCAGATGATTTATTTATTTTCGCTAGGGGGCATCTAGAGTCGGTTCGCACCATCATGGATGCTATGGATGAATTTAAAAATGTGTCAGGTTTGGTTCCAAGTATTCCTAAGAGTACTGCTTTCTTCTTTAATGTTCCTCCTGATGTGAAAGCTAGTATTCTGGATCTTATGCCGTTTGCGGAAAGCACATTACCAGTGCGTTATCTTGGGGTTCCTCTTATCTCGTCTAGGCTGCTTTATAGGGATTGCAAAGTCCATGTTGAAAAATTGGAGAGTCGGGTCTAGGATTGGCGTAACAAATTTCTATCTACTGTAGGGAGACTTCAACTTGTTAAATCTGTGCTATCATCTATGCACCTGTACTGGGCTTCAGTTTTTATCTTGCTTGTTCGGATTATTCATGATCTTGAGCAGCTTTTGAGGAAATTTTTTATGGTGTCAAGGTGAGATGAAAAAGGGGAGGGCAAAGGTGGCTTAGGATGATGTCTGCATTCCCCAAAGTGAGGGCGGTCTTGGTATTCGAAGGCTTGATGATTTTAATGCTGCTCTTATTACCTCTCATATTTGGTGTCTTCTCACGCGTAAGGAATCCTTAAGGGTTCAATGGATAAATTCGTATATGTTAAGGGGTAGGAGCTTTTGGGATGTTCCTTGTATTGGTGATGTAATTTGGGGTTGGCGTAAGCTTCTTCAGCTTAGGACATGTGTGCGGCCGTTTATTTGGTATAGGCTTCATGATGGTAAATCTGCGTCTATGTGGTTTGGTAGGTGGGTTGTTGAGTGTCCGTTACGGGATACTCTTACGGTACGCAATATTGTTAGGTCTGGTTTTACCCTTCATGATACTGTTTATGACTTGATTGAGAACAACGCTTGGAAATGGCCGAATGATTGGGTGGACAGATTTCCTGCTATTTTCTCTATTCCTGTCCTAGCTCTGGTTGAGGGGCGCCCGGATTCTCTGGTATGGCGTGATGGTCGTGGTTCTTTGCAGTCTATTTCTGTGGCTTTGGCTTGGGATATGCTGCGAAACAGGCGTCAGGCTGTGGTATGGTACCATGTTGTTTGGTTGTCTCATTGTATTCCTCGACACTCGTTTCATATGTGGCTTGTTGTTAAGAGGAAACTGAAGACCCATGATCGTTTGCGGCAATAGGATGTTGGGCCTGCTGTGGATTTAAGCCTTCTTCGGTGTCCTTTGTGTAATGTCACTCCCGATTCTCATTCTCATTTGTTTTTTGAGTGCTCTTATTCTTCACAGGTTTGGACGCAAGTTAGGGTGCTTTGTGGTATGGATTCTATTCCGCCTTGTTTGAATGATGTTTTGGCATTTCTTATACCAATATCTGAAGGAAAATCTACTACTAGTATTATTGCTCGTCTGGTTGTTGCTGCTACTATATACTTTGTTTGGATGGAACGGGATGCTAGATTGTTCAAAGGGAAACAGCTTTCTGTGGATAAACTTATTAGTATTATTACTTCTACTGTTCGCCTCAAGCTTATTACTTTCAGATTCAAGAAGATGACTACACGGTCTTTGGCTATTTTGGATCGGTGGAGACTTCCGTCCTCAAGTGTTCCTCATGATGGGGGTACCGGGTAAGGGTTGTACTCTTTTTTCCTTTTTGGGGTTTTTCCCACAGGGTTTTTCTCAAAAAGGTTTTTTAAGGAGGCAGCCTTATCTGGATCCTTTACTTCCATTATGTTGCTGCTGGTGTTGTGGGGTGGTAGCCTGGTTCCAAGAGTTCTTCTTATTGGAGTTTGCTAATGCTGTTTTTACACTAGTTTTCGATTTGTAATCTTAGCTTAGTGTTACTGTGTTTATGGCCTATCATAAGCACTTGTTGATCAAGCTTTTGGCTTGAGGTTAATACGGTATTTCAGCCGTGTTCTATTTGTACTTAACATTGGTTTTTTGGTTAATATATTTACCGGGGTAACTCCCTTTACCAAAAAAAACAATGACACTTCTATGGTTTCTACTAATATTTTATCTAATATCGTATGTTTTGAATATTGAATGTCTGTAATATAACTAGAAAACGTTTAAAACTTAAATGTCTGTAGTATAACCCTGACTAGTTACTATTTAAGTAATATGTAATTACATTTTATGCAACAATTTCACCGCATCATAATGTTAGTTAGTTTTGTATTCTATGAGATACTACTTAAATAAAGAGTGCAAACTGGTTTATAAAGAAATATTAAATCAAGTATTTTTTTAATTTGATTTTTTATCAATAGATTTTTTAAATGCTGAAATATGTTCTAAAGTATACGATAGAGATGTCAACGAGGGATCTATTGTCATTTATGACAATTCATTCCTTGAAAATCAATCACAAACACTATTCTTTGATAGTGAGGAAGAAGATATGGAACCTGACACTGAAGGTGGAATGTAAGATGATGAATTACAAGATCAAAACCTGGAGCTAAACCAGGGGAACCCTACTTCAAATTAAAAGCGGGTTTCAAACCCAAAACATTGGGCTCATACCTCCGACAACGGACTTTGTTGTGACATCATCTGCCTCGCAAAACACTGAAGAAGGTACATCAATCACCACAGCCAAAGATGTATCAACACCACCCACCGAAAACCAACTTCATAAGCTACAAAAAAAACCTTTCTAACAACACAAGTGAAAAGACATCAGTGGACACTGCACCATGCTTTTAAAAAACGTACCGCATGGAAATTAAATGAAATTGAAAATCGTATGTTATGTATTTGAAAAGGAAGTTCCAGGCATAATGACTTGAAATGTGAAAGGACATCGGTGATCTAATGCGTATGGTATATAGTTATAGTTGCTTTCGACCATTTGTTAGTTGTTTATACATGATGAGAAAAACCCATTCATAATGGTCGCTACTTGCTGCTAGTTATTAGTAACAATAGTTTGTAGGTCTAAACTGAGTAAAAGAATGTAATGGAACAAAACCATAGGATATTAAGCAGTCATTTGGTTTTATATCGACTTTTTTTGGTAGTTTGAAGAGTAAATGTTGCATACTTCATGTAGCAGCAAAACTTGATTGCACTTAATACCTCAAGGTTTACCTAACGAGTATAAGAAACCAAAATGAAAAAGGAAACATCTTTGCTTAATATTTGATTACCTCTATGACCGCCAAAGGTATTACCTCTATAACTTTTTTACCATGACTTTTTTTAAAGAGAACAAATGTAAGAGAAACAAATATAATCAATCGGTTTTCTTGTGTTGCTATTTGATTACGTGTATGGGGCTGCCAAAGGTATTACCTCTATGACTTTTTACCCGAACTCGATTTGAGTATATTCGGTTTGGGTTACTCGAGTTCAAATTTTAACTCGGGTCAACGCCATTAACTCGAATTCGGATCAGGTATCGGGTAAATGAGTTTTGTCTAATCGGGTTCGGGTCAACCCGATAAGACTTTATTTTTTCTAAATAAAATTTAT
This sequence comes from Glebionis coronaria, assembly GCA_025667525.1. Lineage (NCBI taxonomy): Eukaryota > Viridiplantae > Streptophyta > Magnoliopsida > Asterales > Asteraceae > Glebionis > Glebionis coronaria. The sequence goes on from CM046877.1 coordinate 342,962,587, forward strand.
ATAACTTCTATTAAAAAAAGTAAGAGTAAATTTTTTTTATATACTAATTTCCAGATTGACGTGAACCCGATCAGAGTAGATCCGACCTGAATAGACTCGAATCCGACTAACCTGAGTTGAAATCGAGTCGGGTACAGGTAAATTGTTTTAACGTCGACCCGAATTGAAACCGACTCAAATGACATGAACCCGACCTTATTCCCATCCCATGTACCATGCTACATACTACTTCGTATAAGCTTCACATATAGTTATTAATGCTAGTTATCGACGTATGTACATTTAGGGGTGTTAGTAGGGTCTCGCTGACTCGAAATGAACCCATTAAAGTTTACCGGATCAGTTTAAATTAGGATAAAAATATTGTTGAGTTGTTTTGATCTCAACCCGATAGTGTGATCAGGTCAAGTTTGAGTTAAATAAATATTGTTATTGGGTTATTGAGTCAAACCAATTAGACTCAAAAATCGATATTTAAAGTTTGCTTTGCATCTTTTAAGATATTCAACTTGTTCTTGCATTTCCTTGCTTTATATTTTCGAAGATAGTCTACTTGTGTTATGCACTATATATGTAACAAGAGTTAAAAAAAGATATTTTCAAACAATAACCATTTATTAATGATTCTTTGTACCTCCCCTTCTAATTAAACATGTCAACCATTATTATCATGTTTATAACAAAAGAAATTAAGTAAACAAAAGAGGATAATACTAACCGAATGACATCTTCATTGATGAAGGGAAACTTGAAAGATCAAATTGGGTTGTCAAACAAGTTTTTAAAACATGTTAATCAGCTTTTATCTATTAGACATTAAATATCAATGACAATATGCTTAAGCTCAAATATATGTTACAAACACAGCCACATGATGAGCGAGATAAATAAAATAGTCGGATGATATATTTTTATATTTGTCCAATATTTTTTATTCTTGCGAACTATTTTGTAACTTTTATTTTCTCATATTTGATGCGCGTTATTTGATTTTCATTTTTAATTTACCCAATACAGATTTTTGCATGTTTGTAACTTATTTATCTTAACTTTATTTTTTCAACGATATCATAAAGCTCGCTCGCCCATCGGGCGGCCTTTGCCACTAAGGACAAATAAAAGCCAACTAACCCAAGAATTTTTGTTAAAACAGACATCATCATGAATCATCACAAAAAATATAACACACAAAACAATTAAAAGAACCATAAACCACGCTAATATACTACAACAAATAATGGACGACTCATACTATATTTAAAAAAAAGTACTTCACTAAAGAAATAACGCAAACAACAATCACAAGTCATACCGACTCAAATAAGAAACGTTAAACAACAATCAGAAGTCATATCCATCAAGTGGGCATTACAAACAAATATTTACCATATAAAAATTTAAACGACAACTAAAAGTCATATCCGTCCATCGGACGGGTCTCGCCACTAGTATATATATATATATATATATATATATATATATATATATATATATATATATACTAGTGGCAAAATCCGTCCGATGGACGGGTATGACTTTTGATTGTCATTTAACTTTTTTTATTTGGTAAATATCTGTTTGTGTGACTTATTGACGGGTATGACTTATGATTGTTGTTTAACTTTGCTCGACATATCATGTGAGAGTGTTTATCTTTGCATAAAAAAGTGTATTTTAGTATAGGGAAATTGATCATGATTCAATGAAGTTCAAATGGATTGAATGAAATAAAATTGATTTACGGGTTTTTCCTAGATAAAATTGATTTACGGGTTTTTCCACACAAATCCCTACCAAACCTAAACAATATACAAACCCTAATTCTCTCTAGGTGTATTCCGGCCGCCGTATGATTTTCCGTTCCCCTTTAATCTGATCTATTGCCTTCTCCTCGTTCTATCTTGGTGGCTGTATATCTATTATTGATTCTAGCGTTGATAGAAATTAGGGTTTCGTTATTTACTTTTTAGGGTTGTATACGAAACTTTCTTATCAGCTCTTTTAATTAATATTGATATACAGATTCATTGAATAGAACGGCTAAGGTGGTGACTGGTTTTTAGGGTTTCGGTTTTGTGTTGTGCGCCGCTGCATCTTTTAGGGTTTTCTTTTGTTATTATTTTAATCGGTATGGAGATTGGGTAGGTTTATTTGGGTACTGGTATAAAACCCTAATTTTTTAATTAGGGTTTTTGTGATATTGTGGTTGATTGGTTTCATGATTAGAGAGATGGATAACAGTTTTGTTCCGGTTGACATGGATGCGTTGGCAGCTAGGATGCTCAGATTGAGAGAACAGATGGGAGTTTCATCTCCTTGTGATACGGATAGCTCACCTGCTGTGGTGCATGCAGCAGGACTTCAGTCGACACAAGAGGGTTCTGAGTCGCATGCGACACTTGCTGATTCGACACAAGATGCTGTACCTGCTGATTCAATACTTGCTGATTCGACACCTGCTGTTAATGCGGGTAAGGAGAGGGGTTCACTGCTTCAGGGGTGTGCTAACTTGTATACTAATGTCATTAGTCCACAGAAGGGTTCGTTTGCCTCGTTACTTCAAAACGAGGGTGGTATGAACCAAACAATTCCTAAGATGGTGAAGATATCAGAATTACGGTGTGATGAGCATGTTGAAGGAGCACGAGTTGCACTTCCGTATGCTGCTGTTGAAGAGGTTGAATCCAGATTTAAGCACACGTTATACGGGCAGTTTATTGGTAAACGTTTAGCTTTTCCATTGGTGGAAAATTATGTTAAAAATACGTGGGCACGATTTGGTTTGATACGCGTTCAATTACATGAGGATTTTTTCCTTTTTCAATTCAAGACGAAGGAAGGAATGGAAGGAGTCCTTGAAAATGGCCCGTGGTTGATTAGGATGGTTCCCATGATCTTGAATATTTGGTCGCCTACTACTGATCTGAAAAAGGCAGAGATTAAGAAAGCACCAGTTTGGGTTAAGATTCATCATGTGCCGATTGTTGCTTATTCGGAGGTTGGTCTTAGTCTTATCACGACCCAAATTGGCACTCCTATTATGTTGGATTCTTACACGAGTAATATGTGTATTAACTCGTGGGGTCGGAGTACATATGCTCGGGCGCTCGTTGAGGTTTCAGCTGAAATGGAGTTATTGGATTCGATGGTAATTGCAGTCCCTAAAGGTCGTGAAAAAGGGCATTCATTGGTTACTATTGATATTGAGTACGAATGGAGACCTCCAAGATGTGCTACATGCTTGATTTTTGATCATAATAGTGATATGTGTCCGAAAGTGCATAAGGAAGTGGTTACTCATGTTACTAAAGATTTGGTGAATGATGGATTTGAGGTGGTCAAAAACAAGAAGAATAAAGGTAAGCAGAAGCAACCTCAAGTTGCAGGTATTAAATTAACAAAACCAGCCCTTAATCTTCAGTTTCGTAATGTTGAGAGAGGTGAATCCTCTAAAACAAATGTGACGGGTCAGAATCCTAAGAAGGCAGATTCTCTGCTTAAGAAGGGTTTCCTGAATAACAGAACCTCGAGTTTTGTAGCTAAGACTAATGATAAGGATAAGAGGTCTCATAATTCTTTTGGTGCTCTTTGGGATAAGATGGATGATGGTACAGATTGGGAGGATGGTCTTAAGACCAAGGAAGGTGTAGTCAATGAGAGTGATAGTGAGGTTGAAGAAGTCATATCGATTGATGATCGGCATGGTTCTCATCAGCCTGGTCCATGATGATGTTTTACTTTCATTGTTCATGCACCTTTAGGTGGTTTTTTCCTATTGGTGTTATTTGTTTTGTAATCGTTTAGTAGGTCATATGGCATGTCATATGATGTAGTGGTTGTTCAGGCTTTTGCTTGAGGTTAATGTAGCATTGCAGCTACATTCCATTGTACTTCAATGTTTTTGGGAATATATTTTACCGGGGTTAGGATTCCCCTTTACCCAAAAAAAAAAAATTGACTGAATAAAATTGATTTATACTCACCTTTTAAAAAGTGTTTTCTAATAACAGTTTTAATTTTTAACTTCAAAAAACATGATTTTAAAAAATCATAATTTTGTTTCTCAAGATAGTCGACTCATAACTGCTATAGAAGGTTGCAAGTCATGTTTTTTGAGAATATAATGGACGATGAATAAAATTATAGAGTAAATACATCACGATGAATCAAACTTTTGTAATGTATACATAATGTATTATTATTAGGGAAAATTATCAAAGGAGTCTAAAAAACATGGGCAATTCTCATTTTAACCTCAAAAACATGTTTTTCATTTAGGTTCAGGGCAACTTACAAAAACAGGGTAATAAGTGTCAGATTTTGACAAGTGTCCCAAAAAGTAGAGAACTCTGACAGATTGTTCTAAAAAATAAGACAACAGAGGACACGTATTCTACACACATTTGTCCTAGTTGCCTAAAAAAATTAGACCTTTTTGAAACTAACAATGTTTTTAGACCAATCTCAGGATTAAGTATTGGGCGATGAATCCTTTTGGTAATTAGCCCTTATTATTAAGAGTACAAAAAGCATATGTCTTTTAACCATTAGTTTTCTAATGCGATAAATGAAGAAAAGAGTTCACAGTTTATGTGATACACAAAAGTATGTGAAATGTACTTATCTATCTCAAAATTATAGTCCAATTTTTTTATTTGAATTGTCTCAAAATTATTGTCCACCACTAATAATAGATAAAAAGAAAACTTTGACAAAATTTACCATATTATCCTTGCTTAAAATTATTTTACAAACTTTAAAAAAGATTTAATTAATAGTTAAAAGTAAAATTGTCATTTTGTTAAAAAGTAAAAAAACTGTAATAAATGTATTTTTTTTTACACAGCGTGTTTTTTGTCAAAAACAATAGTTTTAAGACGGAGGGAGAAATGAAAACTACGATAATAAATATCTAAAACTACCATAAATCAATATTGTTTATAAAGGTTTCGTTTGTTTATGTCTTATTTAAAGAAATCTTTCACCCGTCTCACCAAGTCCACGGTCCTCTCTGCCAGCACAACCCTGTAATAATTTTTCTTCCAAAACTAACTTATCTTCTTCAATTCTGCAAGTAATTGCAATGGAGGCATTGGCAAACCAAAATCAAATTGCAATTAGTGTTTAGCATCATCTCAAACTTATATAAGTCATAATTCTACAATAATCAACTGAGCTTAGTTGGTCATCAAAGGTAATTTTGGGAAAGTATTTTTAGAGAGGTCTCGAGTTCAAGTCTCACTAAGGACCTTTAGGGACCCAAATTAAATAGAAACATGAGTGGAGTTTATTCCCTAAGGTTCATGGCTTGCATACTGCCCAATTAGATATCACTGTAAGCTCAAATCACTAACTATTAACTCGTCGTTAAAAAAATCATAATTCTACAATAGGAGGAACGTCAAACTCCAATTCATCGATAAATAAATATATATAATATAATTTTGTTTTTTCAGTAAAAGCTTAAAACGAATACAGAAATTCCTCGAAGAACTTTTAAAAAGATGGCAATTTTCTTTTTCTCAAGTTAATTACTGTGTCGACACTTATGTTGCCTACTTGTTATATTAAATTAATTTTGGACTACTGTTGTTTTTATTTTTCTAGTGCAGAGTGTTATTTTTTTACTATTGTATAAAGTTTGCTAAAAAAATAAATAAATAACGTACTTGTTCACTTGTAAAATGTTGAGTTAGATAACCCGTCAACTCAAATCATCTAACCCGACAGAACCCGACCTGAATCTTATCCGAACCCGATAACCTGATTTCTTATCGGGTCGGATTGCGGGCGAGTTTTCAAATATCAAAACTCGACTCAGCCCAATCCGATAAGACCAGATTACTCGATAACATGACCCGATAACACCATAGGCCCAAGCCACTTGTTTTAAATAATCTGCACAACACAATCTCCTAATTTGTAACAAATGTTAGAAAACTTCTTTATTAAAACACTAAATGGTTTACATGAAATGATTGATTTGCATCAACATAAGACTAAGGGTGCGTTTGGTATGGGGTGATGGGGACCTTTAGATTCAAAAACATTTGAAATTCTTTGTTTGGTACAATCTCTTTGGGCTCACGCTCCACTTTTGTACCCAAATTCTAATTCTACATGCTAACTTGGGTTTTGGTTGTTTCTATAAATGAAATATATTTTTCTAATCAGTAAAACCTTACCAGCCACATGAAAATATCTATTTTTATTAATTATTTTTGTCAACCACATGTTTTACCATTATATCTATTTTCAAACACTTATTTATTATTTTTATTATAAATCAATTAAATAAATATATTTTCTCTCTCTAAAACCTCCATACTTTATAAATCCTAAACCCTCTACTTTATAAACCCACATCTAAAGTAAAACCCGATTTTAAACCAAACGGACCCTAAGTTACGTAACCATCCATCATCCATACTACTTACATAAATGGGACCCTATTTCACTTTTGGTTACGGTTTTCACCAGACCAAGGACAAAATATTTATGTAATATACTCCAGAGACTATACATATCGTACGTACCTAAATGAATTCGGCCTCTCGCATTAACCAAATCCTTATCATCCATCCTATATATTTGTCATTCGTGCATAACCCAATATGTTCTTGTGCCCTTTGGTAGATGACCCTCATGAAACACCAACGTCTTAATTACCATTCACATAGATACGAACGCCTAGAGTTTAGAACATTTGAAACAGCTTGTTTCACTCCTTCCTTAGAGGCAAAAACAGTAGTCACCAAATCAGTGGTTTCTGATGATGGCAATGAAGAACTCTTTGACCTCAAGCAGGAACAATGGTAGCTTGCTGAAATGGTGTCCAGATTATCTATGTTTTTTTAATCAAGGTGATGAACATCGGGAAGCGGCTATTAAATTTTCCAACATCAACTGCTGAACTTCTCAACGTTCTTGTAGTAGGGCTGAATCCATATATAATCCCACTTTTAGAACAGGTACATTCTTGGCATATTCAATAGCATATTCCCTTCCTGTTATGTCCCACTCCCTCCAAGAAGCCACGACTTGAAGATCAGGATTGAGAGCAAATAGCGTGAGCTCAAAACGTACATGTACTAAGAACAGAGAAGAACAAAAAAATGAAACTTACTAACATATCTTTGTGTTATACAAGCAGAAAAGTAGCCATAATCATGTAGCTTGCCTGATCATTTCCCTTTCATGTGCATTCATGTGCATCCATGGGCAACGGCATTTGCTTCAACTTCTCTTGAACGGGAGTGATCCATTGTATTTTAACCAGCTCCACATCGTGGATTCATGTTTAGTTTGCATCGTCTGGTGTTTGTTCCTTCTACTCGAATTATACAGCTCATGCTTGTCATAAATTTCTCATCATCATAAATTTCTTCGAAAACCTTGAAATATATTAAACCAGAATTATGAATTGAACCTTTCACCAATAAATAAAACCAAGTATAAAAGTCGCAAGCATGTGTTATAAATGATAAATTTACCATCTAGGTTCATTATACTTATAATGTTTTTTGTATTACAGTGCACTAACCTTTTTTCACCCTTGCTTCTAATGATCTCTAGGAGGACCAAGAGTTGCACCAGGATGTTTAGCAATCAACAGAACATTAGCATCCCGAGTAAACCATTTTATGTGAGTTATATCAAATTTAAACAAAAAACTTGAAGTATCAATTATATAAAACAAACACACCTTTCGACTCTTCTCTTCCTTTAGCTAAAAATTCAATCAAGTTTCGAAATGTAAATACATTTTGTTAGCCCTATATTTTATATAGTCGAACAATAATGTAATAGGTCATCTTAGTCGTAAATGGTCTTGTATTGTAATAGGTTAGTCGGGAAAACCGGGCTTGGACTTTAAGCTAATATTGTCTAAGTTAGGGGCGTAAGCCTAAGACAAAGCCAAGCCCGGCCCATGTCACTTAAACCCATTGCCCAACAAGCCAAGGGTATATATACCCTATTCTATGTGTGGAAGAGGGTGTTGGTTACCATTTTACTTTCTCTATCTAAAGTGTTTAACCTTCCAAATTCTCTCTTGTTTCTCTCTCTACTTTCTTCTCTATCTCTCTCGAAATATCAACTAAATCGCACTCACTACGATCCAAAGTGCGATCACTCACTACGATCCAAGGAGTGCGATCACTCACAACGATCTGGAGTGCGATCACTCACTGCGATCCAAGGAGTGCGATCACTCACTACGATCCAGAGTGCAATCACTCACTGCGATCCAAGGAGTGCGATCACTCACTACGATCTGGAGTGTGATCACTCACTGCGATCCAAGGAGTGCGATCACTCAATACGATCTAGAGTGCGATCACTCACTGCGATCCAAGGAGTGCGATCACTCACTAAGATCTGGAGTGCGATCACTCACTGCGATCCAATGAGTGTGATCACTCACTGCGATCCAAGGAGTGCGATCACTCACTAAGATCTGGAGTGCGATCACTCACTGCGATCCAAGGAGTGCGATCACTCACTACGATCCAAGGTTGCGATCACCCACCACGATCAAGAGTTACGATGGGTATTGCGATGGACATCTAAATTTTGTTTGAGTACTTTCTAGACTTAGCCACTATCTAGACTAGTCTCGGAACATAGTTTACACGAAGATTAAAAAAAAAGTTGAAATTTTTAGGTCAAGTAAAATCAAATTTTTTCTCTACTAGTTTTTGGCTATTTCTAACTCAATTTCAAAATTTGGCGATACAAATTTTTTCGGCTTACCGTTTTGTCGGACTGGAAAAAATTCTCGGAACACTTCGAAATTTTTAACCACACCTCATCACAACAAATCCACTAAGATCCTAATCCATTCACAAGTAATCACCATGTCAAATAACAACAACAACAATGCAACGGCCAATCAAATTCGTCTGGAACAAGGTGGCAATGGAAATCCACCTATGCTCACTGCCGGTTGCTACGTTCAGTGGAGATCTCGCTTCCTTAGATTTCTCGACACTAAGGAGAACCGAACCGCTCTTCGTCATTGCCTTGAGAACCTACCTCCAGTTTTTGAAATCAGACCCTTTACCACACAAGCAGAGGATAGTACTTCATCAACTACACGAGCTATGGAGAATTTCGACACATGTCCTGCAGAGAAAAAGAAACTCCTCCAAGCTGAAGCTGATGCTGTCAACTACATACTCATTGGGATTGATAACGATATATATTCCACGGTTGATGCATGTCCTAATGCTATGGAAATATGGAATGCAATTCATTGACTAAAGCAAGGTGAGTCGATCAATGTTCAAGATCTCGAGACTAATCTGCTTTAGGAGTTTGGAAAATTCACATCCGAAGATGGTGAATCCATTGACTCATATTACTCGAGATTCTACAAAATGATGAATGAGCTTGTCAGAAATCAGTGCACTATCTCCAATCATCATGCCAATGTTCAGTTTCTACTTCAACTCAAACCAGAATGGCAAAGGTTTGTGACTTTGGTCAAACAAAGGGAGGATATCAAGACTATATTACCATAAACTTTATGATATATTGAAACAACATCAGAATGAAGTGAATGAACTTAGGGCTGAAAAAGCAGAACGATCTGCAAACTCTATTGCTTTTGTGGCTGCTACTTCAACAAAACCCGTTCCCGTCAACAACCAGCTACACATTCCTCAAGGTCATCAAGCTCATCCACCAAACCTCTAGCTACTGCTAGAAACAAAGCAAAAGAAATTGTCCCCAATCCACCTCCAAAGTATGACACCGAGTCAGATGGAGACAGTGATGATAAGCAAACTTCAAGGGACAAGAAGATTGAAGAACTCATGTCTATACTCACCACAACTTATAAGAAGATCTACAAACCTACCAACAACAACCTCAGATCATCATCCAATGCTAGATATAAGGAAGTTGATCATGCACCTAGGTATGATCGTGATGCTAGGTATGATAATCAGAGGATGCAGAATCAAGTTGGGGCTATAGATACTGTAGGCACTCCGGTTGTGTAGAAGACGGGGATTCAATGCTTCAACTGCAAGGGATTTGAGCACATGGCTAGGGAATGTAAGAAGCCAAAACGGGTTAAGGATTCGGGTTATCACAAGGAAAAGATGCTACTGTGTAAGAAAGAAGAAAGAGGGATTCCTCTCACAACAGATGAAGTTGACTGGCGTGATGACACTGATGAAGAAGCCAATGATCAAGAGTTAGAGGCACATTATGTGTACATGGCCAAGATTCAAGAAGTGATTCCAGAGACTACTGATACTTCTGGACCTATCTTTGATACTGAGCCACTTGAAAAGGTACCATCATACGATAACTATAATGTGTTTGCCAATGAACGACGTCATCCTAAGCAACCCAAAAGCATCAACGACACATATGTAATGGACACGGAGGATAGCAATATCTATACGGATTCACAGCATATGTGTAATGAGACGGAAAAGCTGTTCAGGATACTGACTCGGATGAGGACCGTGATTTGTTTTTTTGGGTAAAGGGGAATGGTTACCCCGGTAAAATGCATTACTCCAAAAAACGCTGAAGTACAAACGGGTATAGGTGAGTCCTATACCTCAGCCCCGAAAGGCAACATACATGCAAATAAAGCACCTAACAATTCCACTACATAAGAGACACCCCTCTTACGAACAAACAAGACAGAAAAAAGAAACTACTTTCTACCAGTATTAGGGAGATGATAATCACGGCAAGCCTTGAGCTCACCCGGTAAGTCTCGAAGTAAATCTGAATAGTCATCATAGCAGTCATACTCCTCCAATTCAGGCTCTTGTCCTCCTCCGATAGATGATAGATAAGCATTAAATTCATCAGGAGATGCAAACACCTCCTCATCATCAGTATCACTTGCATTAACAACATCATCAAAACGACTACAATCAAAATCCCGCTTCGGTTTACTTCAAGAGGCACAAGGAGCCCCATCAATACTCTTCGGTATTAAGGGATCATCACATCCAATAGCCGCACTAGTAGGTAAAACGGAATGAGAATCACCTCGATCAGTATCCGTAGCCACATCAATAACCTTATCCTCCTCAATTAGTTTAGCCATAGAACTTCCAAGTTCCGATATACTTATATTATCAATATGATTAGGATTAGTACCTGAACTCTTATCTTTAGGAGGCTTTTTTGTTCCAGATTTAATAACCCATTGTTATTTGGGTTTATTAATCCGAAGACCATCGATACGGCGTGTCTTGATAGCCTTAGAAGGTTGTTTCTTCAGTTGAGAAACCTGATTAACCTCTTCCTCATCAGCCCGTGTGTTCTTAGTTATGTACTGTTCAGGACAATGCTCATCCATATGATCAAAATTCAAACATACACCACACCGAAGGGGGTTTCCACTCATAATCCACCCGAAGCGTTTCCATTGAGTGTCCCGGCTTATCACTAAATGGAATAGCTACCACCATAGACGAAATCAGTGGTTTTTCAGCATTGAATTCTACAAGAGCTCGAGCATATTATTTTGTGCCCCACGGGTTACGACACATCTCGCTAGTGTAGGAATCCAGCATAATAGGATGTCCTAGCTCAGAAGTAATCAAACTAAGACCAATTTCAGAGTATGCCACAATAGGTACATCATGAATCTTCACCCATAATGGCACGACTTTTATTTCCTCTTTGTGCAACATCGTCCTGAGTCCAGACATTAAGAAATAATGGAAGTGAACGAATAAACCATGGCCCATTCTCTATCACTTTATTCATGCCATGAGGGGTATTAAACTTGAAGAGAAAGAAACCTTTGCGAAGAATAACGCGTTCAATACCATACTTTTTCCACGCATTCAGTACATAATTTTCAACAATAGGGAAGGCTAGACGCTTACCAATGAAATACCCATAAATGGTGTTTGCAAAATGTGCACACACACCTTGAATCGAGTCCAAGGGGATTTCGATATTAGCACCCAGAACAGGAGAATCATGATTGACATAAGATAATCTAATCGGAAAATCAGATTTAACAGACATAGAAGATCCATGATTCACGCTAGCTTTACCTAAAACCAAAGGAGGAATAGGCCGAGACACCTCAGCCTGTTCCATACCCTGCAGCCCCGAAGTAGAGTCGTTCAAAGGCAACTCCACACTCATCTTATTTTGTATATTACGAAGCGCCTGTTTAATAAAACCACCTTGAGGAGGCTTTTTACCATCTATATTCTTAACCCTTGACGCTTTCAGCAAACCATGATCCATCTCTCTAAACCCAACAAAATAGAAACCAAACTCAACGAGCTAACAGCAGCAACAAAAAAATGGTACTCAAGAATAGACCCTCGATACGAACCGTCACCCAGCCGTTGAAAAAAACCCTAAAAACCCAATAACAGGTAATGGATATTCAAGCTAGGTATATCAAACACCACCAGTACCCATGCAGATATATAACGAAATACAAACACTGGCCTTCACAATCCAGAACGACTTGAAAAATATTCAGGGACAAAATAGTACATAAAATCACAAACAGTAAACCCTAGATCATTTCAAAAGAAGCAATTAAGAGTTTGATGCTCGTAGATTAAATATACCACAGCAGCCGCCAATGGATAAGCAATAACAAACCCTAGACGACCCGAAAACCGGCTAAAAGATCGATCAATATCTTCCTAGGTAACCAATTACTCAAGTAAATATAACAACACGAAACCTCTACCCCACTACAAGAAAAGTTTACAGATCAAGAACCCCATCCAAAAACCCTAATAAGAAACAATCAGGAATGAAATAGAGGATTCAATGATTGTGATATAAAGGAATAAACGGTTAGAAAAGAAAATAAAAGATCAGAATCAAGAAAGAATTGGCCAGAAATCGCCTAGGGTTAGAGAGAATTTTTAGGGTTTTTTTCAATGATGGAATTAAGCTTGTGCAATGCTCCTGGATGAGGACCGTGATTTGCTTGCGTCTATTATTGATTCTTTAAAACATGAAATTGATGAAAACAAAGAGGATAATAAACGTTTGAAGCAAGCAAACGCATCCTTAGCCGAGGAGATAGACAGGCTTAAAGAGTGTGATTATGTAAAAGAAGCTGATCGTTGAGTTGCAATAGCTAATGGTTTGGTATATGAACGTAAGGTGCTCAACGAACAATATTGTTCTGAAGTAACACACGAAATTCATATGTCAAAACAAAAGATACGAAACTTGAAGAACAACTGCTACTACATAAACTCCAGATTACTAAGTTAGAGTCGGTTAACAAAGAACAAACTGAGCTTTATAAAACTCGTGAAGAAAAGGATATTGAAAAAATTCTTGATTTGGAAAAGAGAGTCGAAACGTTAAACAACATTGTTTACAAAACGGGTCAGTCTATTCAAACTATGAATATGCTCAATAGAAATATGAAAACGAGTTTCATTAAGCATGAATATCTCAAGAACGTTCAATCTTTGAAGCCCGCTCTTTATGATATCGGTTGTTATGTTGATAATCTTGCTCTTATGCTTTCACCGGACTACGACGAAATCATTCGTCATCAAGAAGAAAGTCGATCAAACTTAAGTGATTTAATAAACCTTTCTGATTCTGACAGTTATATTAAGTTTGTTCCTCAAAAAGAACTTTCCAAAGAACAAAAGATGTATAATAGTGTTCCACCACCAAGTGATGAACCCCAAAAGAAAGTTTCTTTAAAAAGGAGTTTCAAAAAACAATCAATTTTGTTAGAAAAACAAATTTCGAATGAAAAACGTAAATGGGATGAGAAAAGTAGAAGTATTCAGCAATTTGAGTTTACAAAACAAGGGGTTTTAAATTTGTACAAAGGTGTCGTCGACTATGAAAAGGTTTCTAGGGATACCATTTGGAATATTAAACCTAACCCACAAGTAGAAGTCGTCATCCAACAATGTATTGTTCCAACAATTGATGATCTTTCAAAAAAACGTGGAAATGTTTTATAAAGCTCTCATTGAGGAAATGTTAACTGATTTAAGTTATGTTAAATCTCTTGAAGATGAAGTTGATTTTCTTCAAACTAAATTAAAGACACAAGAACACCAACTTTCTAACGAAATTGATCGACTTTCGAAAGAATATTTCTATGCTGACCATATGAATGCTACACTTGGTGTGTATACCGATCTTGATCAATATTGTCATGTAGCATGTCTTGTGTCAGAAACGAACGAGAAATGTCGCAATCTTGAAGTAGAGCTTTCAAAACAAATTCAGTCATATAACAAACTTTCGAAAAGTTTTTCCCAACTTGAGAAACACTCCATTTCTCTTGAACTTGCTTTACAAAAAGGTGATAAATCTCATAATCATAAAAAGTGTCAAGAAATGGCAGCTTCTTCGTTTTGTCAATTAAATGAAAAAGGTTTTGAAATAATGATTTGAAAGCCCAGCTACAAAAAAGGGACATAGCCATCAATGAGTTACAAAAACTCATTGAGAAAATGAAAGGAAAGTCTGTATTGGGTAAACCATCCGCCGTTCGTCAACCGAATGCAGTTAAATGCCCTTAATCCTCTGTTTTAGGACAATCCCCATAGACTTTTCCTAAGATAGGAAATGATAAGAGCACAAATGTGATAGCACCAGGAATGTATAAGATGAACACTAAGCCCACTCAAATTGGAACATCGCAGTTACCTCAGAATATTGAGAAAACTAATCAACGTGTGTCTTCTTCTACAGGAGTAATCCCTACTACTAATGTTAGCGGACCACAGCTTAAGAGCACTAGAATGCAAGATAAGGTCACGCCTAACAATAGTCCAGGAAAGAAGTTGGAAGTAGAAGACCACCGTAGGAATTTTAAGTTTTCTAAGAATAAAACGTCTGTAACTGCATGTAATGACAGTTTAAATGCTAAGACCTCGAATCTTGAATTTGTTTGCGTTGAATGTGGAAAATGTGTTTGTACTTTCAATCATGATGCTTGTTCTCTTAATCATAATGGCGTGAATGCTAGAACTAGGAAGCCTATTCTTGTGCCCACTAGTACTAGAGAACCCACAAGAACTTTGAACCAATCCACTGATCAACCACTTAAGAAACTAAGTGCGTTAGACTCCACTACTCTGAGTAAACAAAACAGATTAAAGAAGCTATATGAGAACATGATTAGGACATGTACACGGGGGTATTCGAGATTTACACCACCTGGATACAAATGGGTACCTAAGTTAACCACTTTAGTGATTGGGTCTAGGAATATCAGCTTGCTTGTAGACTTTGCATCTAGGCCCACTACTATTTTGGAACTCGTTTCCCTCAAGGGCTCCCATTTGTCAAATGCTACATTGTCGAAAGGATATCGGGTCTATAACAAGAGAACAAAGATTATTGTCGAAACAATTCATGTGAACTTTGACGAATTGCCACAAATGGTACTTGATCACAACAGCTCAAGTCCTGCACCTCAATGTCCAGCTATGGCACCTACACAAAACAGTGTACGTCCCGTGTAAGAATGTCAATAAAGTACTCCTACAGCAGACTCGACGAATTCGACAAAAATGAATGAGTTGGTTGATTTATATGATCCAATGTTTGATGAATATTACTATGGAAACAATCAAGTTGTGTGAAAGCCTTCCGCTATCAATGCTGCTGATGCACCCGCACAAAGTCAACACGGCACAACTGCCTCTACTTCAGCAACCATTTCTCAAGAGACAATTTTTTTTGGGTAAAAGGGTATCAAACCCCGGTAAAATGCATTACACCAAAAAACGTTGAAGTACAATCGGATGTAGGTGAAGTCCTAACATCACGGCCCGTTACATAGGCTACAACCAGCACCTAAATAATGTGCGATAACCAAAACACCTACATAAGAATGACATGCCACTCTTATGACTACTGAATACGTGGAACACGAAAATTAATATAAACAATAAAAATGACATCGTTTCCAACTTATAAAACTAAAAAGCCATCGTTCCGTCTTCATGATAAGAATATTGATTTTGACGTACACGACTTCTTACCTGTCTATCAGGTACTTCCATGCCAAATCACTCGAAGATAGGAATGAATATCAATGCAGGTCACGTGATACCCACATGCTACACAACCCTAATGATTTCGAGATTTCCCCTCTCCCCTCCCCGTTACCACGACCAGTCCCAAGTCAACATCTCCAGCATCAACCAACCTCCTAACCAAAAAACAATCAAACCCTGAGTAGTCATAAGGACCGAAGGTCCCCGTCGCCATGCATCAAACCATGACAACGTGCTGACAACCAGGCATGAGCAGCGAATCTGAATATATTAGCTAACCAAAGCGAAACCCTAAAAATAAGGATTTCCCGATTCACAACCATGAACATGGTTAGATCGTACAAATAAAATGAATCTCTACAACCATAGCGATTCGGTGATCAGCATTGAAGATCCAAACCAATAGCGGCTAACCAAACCACCAAAAACATTACCTGAAAAGAACCCTAACAAGATTAGGGTTTCGTTAAAAACACGCAGCCTCATAGAACCACCAGGCTACCCCAAACAAAAGAATGATCCTCCATTCAGAAGCACCCATGGCGTAGCAACCCTAGAAAAATAGGACACAAGAAACGAAACCCTAGAAAATTAGGGTTAGGAATTCGCTACGCCTGTTATGGGACGAAAACATTCCGACGCCACCACCTAGACAGTCACCCAACCATAATAAACGATTGCATACCCTACACACCAATAACAAGCAGATCTAGCGAAAATCAATGAAAACCACAATGGAAATCAAAGACATCATCAGAATTGACCGATATTAGTAATATATAGGTAGAGAGGCGTTCATTAGATTAGGATTAAGCCGGAAAACCTTGGTGGTGGCGGCGCCGGAAATCGCCCCATAGGGGAGAGGATTTTTGCAAGTGGTTTGTGGCGGCGCCGGAAATCGCCCCATAGGGGAGAGGATTTTTCTCAAGAGACAATTCCATTGGATACTCAACAAACTCAACAAACAATCATACAACCAACATCACCAACCGTCAATGCTGAAGGAGGAAACAACAATCAAGCAGTCGATGCACAACTTGACGAAGAAGAATTTATCAACCCGTTCGGTACACCGGTACACAAAGTTGGAGAGTCTTCTACTCAACATGTTGATCCGTCCAACATGCATACATTCTACCAACGATATCCATCCACTCACCATTGGACACGTGATCATCCATTGTAGCAAGTCATTGGAAATCCTTCACAACCAGTTCAAACACGCAGACAACTCGAAACCGATGGCGATGTGTGTATGTATGCACTCACCGTGAGTTCAACTGTACCTACAAACATCAAACAATCCATGACTGATCATGCGTGGATTGAATTAATACAAGAAAAAATTCATTAGTTTGAATGCCTAAATGTTTAGGAACTTGTTGACAGACCCTATGAAATGTCAGTTTTTGATTTCAAATGGATCTAGAAAAACAAACTGGATGAAGAACAAACCATCATCAAAACAAAATCTCGTCTTGTGGTTAAGGGATACCGTCAACAAGAAGGCATATACTACGATGAATCATTCGCTCCTGTCGCTCGCTTGGAAGCAGTCAGGATATTCCTTGCTTATGCTGCACATACGGGCTTCACGGTTTTTCAGATGGACGTTAAAACTGCTTTTCTCAACGGTCATATGAAGGAAGAAGTGTATGTGAATCAGCCGGAAGGATTCATCGATCCTCATCATCCTGACAAAGTCTACCATCTCAACAAGGCTATTTATGGACTTAAACAAGCTCCAAGGGCATGGTACGAAGAACTATCAAACTTCTTGGTTTCCAAATGATTTTCCAAAGGTTCTATTGATCCTACTCTCATTACTAATACATACGGGGATGACATACTGCTGGTGCAAGTTTATGTTGATGACATTATTTTTGGTTCTATGAAAAAATAGATTTTGTTACCCTTTTTTTTTTATTCCTTATTATCGTTCCTCGACTCACCCGAATTGAAAGCCAATTTTAACGTTTTGACTTAACTTGTTTTTGGTAAAGATATTTTTGTATTTGAAACTAAATGTAAATACTATTTAAAGTAAAGCTTTTAAAAACTTAAATCTATTTTAAACTAAGATCAATAAAACTATTAAAAAAAATCTAATTTAAAAACTAATTTAAACTAATTGAAAATATAAAACTATTTTAAAATTAAACTAATAAAAACTATTTTAAATAAAACAAAACTTAAAATAAAACTTTTAAATGAAAACTTGGAATAAACTAATTTAAAGATTTTTAAATAAAAAGCTAATTTTTTAAATAAACAAAACAAAATGAAAACAAATTTAAAATTATAAAAGTAAATAAAAATATTTTTTATCTTTTGTATTTTTATAAAAGTAAACTGAATTAAAATAAAAATAGAACAAAACCTTTTTTATCAATTTTAATTAAACCTAATATTGATTTAAACTAATATAATTATATAAAACTGCCAAAATTGAAGTGCCCTATATAAATCTAACGTTGCAGATCTAAACACAAAAGAAGCATAGCAGAGATGGTTGGAGCGTAGGGCTGCCAAGCGAGAGGTCTGGGGTTCGAGTCCCACCCCAGACGTAATTTTTAGCTAATTAAATTTTTTATTTTCTTGGACAACAATGTAAACCAAAGAACAACAGTAACTGTGGTGCCAGCAGCAACTAATCAGCAAAAACATAAGCACAACCAAACCAAAAAAGCTATAACAATAATAAAAAAAAACTCAAAAGGGCAAATAAGCAAATAAGCAGTTATAATCTAAGCAAATCAACAAAAACAAATCTGAGTAAAATAAGTAGATAAAAGGAAATAAAAGCTTAAACTAAAATAAGACAAATAAGCAGGTACTTAATAAGGCAAATAAGCTAAACAACTTCAATACCAAGCAGTCCTAAACTGAAAGCTAAACAATAACTTTATCTAACCAAAATAAAACAAACAAAAAGCAGGTAAAAATATACGAACAAATCAACAAAAAATTTTTTAAACTAAATAATCCCAAAAACAAAAAGCAGATCTATAAAATCTTAAGCAAACTAACAATATGCAGATTAAATAATCTAAATAAATAAAACAATAAACAAGATGAGATTTAGATGAGAACCCGGTGTCGAAAACCGTTGAGCCGAAGTGTCGCGCTGAGCGCACTTGAGAACCGAATCAAACGCACCTCACCTTCGAATCATCATCCTCCCCATCTCGAACCAAATGAACCGAACCAACAACAGTAGCTCTCGGACAATTTAATTTTTTCAATATTATTATATATATTTTTTTATTTTTTATTTTTTTTATTTTTATTTTTATTTTTATTTTTTTATAATTGAACAGTAAATATTAATCCTAATCTATTAAAAAAAATGAAATTAAAATTGAACAGTAAATAGGGACGAAAATTAAAATGATACGAATTTAAACAAACATCAACTTTTCATTAATTCAAATAAAAATTACATTTACTGGAAATCAAAATTACAATAACCCCTAATCTAATTTTCTGAAAATTAAATCTATTTTAAACCTACTCCTAATTAATTTAAATAAAACTGAAAAATAAAGAAAGCTTCAAAGATTACACAAGTGAAAAGGGTTTTTATAGGAGAAACCCTAAACTCCTTGGTGCCCAAGGCTTCAATCTTGACCCTCGATTTCTCCTCTCTCTTTCTTCTCTTGAATCTTCGGCTGAGATTGCTCCACTATCACGGATTGCCAGCATGTATTTGGTGTGTTGTTTCCACCAATAAAAAGAGATAGATAAGCCACGTCGGATTGGATAAGAGAGGACCACTTTTGAGTGTTTTGATCCGAAAATCATGGGGTTTTATTTCCTTTGGTTGTGAATTACATGATTAAGTGAAAAGCCCTATTTTTCTGTGGGTAATTTTTATTTAATTGTGAATTAGGGTTTTGGGTGAGATAAGGTAAAAATGGAGGAAGAAAATAAAAGGTTGCGTTTCATTTGTGAAGGAGAGGTGGAGTGTGTTTTTATTTCGTTTCTATCTTGTTTTTTTTTTTTTCGAAACACAACAAAACAAAAAAAAAAGAATGGGTCATTTGGTTTATTTATTTGGTAAGAGGAGTGTTATGGTGTGGTGAGGGTGTACGGTAGAAAAAAAATTGTGAAGTGGGGGTGTAGACGTGTATACACGTGGGTAAAAGAAAGTGGGGTTAAAATGTTTATAAAAACATTTGGTGAAGTAAAGGGTTTTAAGAGTTGACTGAGATGGAGGTGTTGACCAAAAATGTTTATTCATTTTTTAAACTTGGAAAGTTAAAATGTGTGTGTATGTTGATTGCCAAAGCATTTCATTCATTCCAAATTCATTTGGGCTTGAGGCCCAAATTCACTATAGCCGTCCATAATTTCATTTCTTTCAAATGGGCTTTTGGGATTGGGCCTTTGTGGACTTGTTTTGCCAAACATAAATAATAACCATCCAAAACTTGGGCTTTTGGGCCCAATAAGTATTTGTGGGTCCCACAATGCTCGAAATCTTCGTAAATCATTAAATCTACTAAAGTAAGCTTGATTTCGGCTTTCTTGTTCATTATCTTAAATCTCGTGTCGGTTTAGCCGGTTTTCTTTATCTTTGGCACACTTTTGAACTTTTCTTCGACATATGACCGTGAAATCCCGTGTTTTCTCTTCTTTTGATCATTTGTACCTATTTAAACACAAAAACACAAAACCACGCGTAATTCCGATATTTATGATATAAAACACATGATTAGGTCTTGTTTTTCCTAGATTTTAGTGGCAAAAGGATAAGTGTTTTCACACTTATTAAATCCCCTACACTTGACCATTGCAATGACCCCATGCAATGCATTATTTAAAAGCAAAGAGTTTACATTTTTCTCATAATCAATCCATCCCGGCCTTTATTAAATATTACTGTTACTATGACGAAAAGATAAAAACTTAAAAGGAGACAAAAGATATAATCATTTATTAACTTGGAAATTATTTGATGGAAGAAAACTCGTAAAGAAATCTAAGACTTAGATTAGGGCTTTGGTGTCATGAATATAAATCACCCTCAAGTTTCACGTTCCCCATACCAAGCTCAAAAACGAGATCATAGTTATTACAAGTTAGCACCACTAACACTTACTCATGTGGTTTAGTTAATCACTTAGACCCTCTTATTCCTATGGTGTATCTCTTGTATTTTATTTTTGTCTTGAATGATCACAAGGATGCATTTTTGACTTATTTCGATAATTTATTAAGGCCGAAAATAAAGTGGGACGATTTAATCAATAGTTAGCTAAAGGACAAAATCTTTTAAAACGGCTTCTCGAAACCTCATAAAGTTCATATCTTGGCATAACTCGTTTCACGATTTGAGACCTTTCTCGGACCGATATTTGGCTTGTACTTCAAACTTCAAATCTTGAGAGACGATCTTGAAATTATGGTCTTCTCTTCATTTTGGTATACATCTTCATAAGGAGTGAAAGATGCTTCAAACGTTGACCACGACTTCTTCATTTATCCTCTTCTTTATTTAGGATTTTGATATACAACGATCCGCCTCCTTTTCGGACTTGGATCTATTTATCCTCATACCTTGTTAGGGTCTTTTTGGATAGACTTCTCCATGATCTTTAGGGGAGTAATTGCTTCTCGTCGTGTGTCTTGATCCTTCATATTGATTTGGATTAATGATCTTCACATCATCTTAGGATCTTTAGCAAAAAGTGAATCCCCATGCCTTGTTAGGGCCTTTTTGGATTCGGGTATCCTCATGCCTTGTTAGGGCCTTTTTGGATAAGCCAATCTTCGCGTCCCGTTTCAATAAGTTATGCCTTGGCTATGAACTCTAATTAATACCGAGCAACTTTTAAACGATCTTGTGCTAGAAGCTAAGTAACATTTTAAATCGTACAACCTTATTTATTGCAAATATATTTATTAACAAGCGATGGGAGAAAAAGCTCATAACTAACTCACATAAGTTAATGAAAGAATGCCGAACTTATAAATAACTCTATCATCTCTCGTTCTCCACAATTTAAAATCTCAAGGAATGAGACTCGTGGATGCTTAGCCTAATAAACCAATTAAGGTCCATATGGTTAAGGATACTAGCTAGAGTAAACTTGGATAAGTAAACTCGGGTTGAGTCAAAATATTCACGACGGGCCTAATATGTCAAAGATATCTAAACTTGTAAAAACCATTTTATTTATTTATTTATTTTTGACTTTATTTTTGAATGGGAAATTATTAATAAGATGCGATGCCAAAAGATAAGAAAATAAAAGAAAAATACTACAAGGCCAAAATAGATCAAAAATTTGAAAAACGTTGAAAATTTTAAAAATTTTCCGGTAAAAATGGGGTCAAATTCATGGAAAAGGCCACTAAAATTTCGATAGAAATCCCCCCTACACTTGATAAAAACATTGTCCTCAATGTTTAAGCATGTGGGAGAATAAACTCCCCTACACTTAGGACATTGAGTACGTTGTTTAAAATCGAGCTAAGGAAGGGACAACTAAAGTGATTACATTTATTCGTTTTATTTATATACAAGTATGAATCACAATAGTTTTGATAGAACCGGGTACACGGGAACACGGGATCACGGGTCGTGTCAAAAGTACCAAAAGTAGATCATCAAAGCATATGTCCCTGCACATAATCACCACACACAAACAACCTACTCGGCTCCCCCTACACTTATTGGTGGACAATGGATGAAGGCGAAAAAGGGTGGAAAGGGTGGGAAAGGTAAAAATCTAACCTAGTTATACGATGCTTGATTTATTTATCACGAGTCTCTAGCTCGACTCGATTTCCCGAATTAATTCAAGGGAAATGTGGAGAGGGATGGAATCATTTTGTGAGAGATGTCCTCTCCATAGTACAACTTAACCCGTTGGCCATTCACCTTGAAATTGGGACCATTTGGTTGGGATAACTCAATGGTGCCATAAGGGAAGACTTGGGCCACGGTGAATGGACCGGACCAACGGCTCTTAAGTTTACCCGAAAAGATTTTCAACCGAGAGTTAAATAATAAAACTTGATCACCAACATGGAACTCTCGGTTTTTAATCTTGGAATCATGAATGAGCTTAGTCTTCTCCTTGTAGATTAATGAATTCTCATAAGCCTCATTCCTAAGTTCATTGAGTTCATTGAGTTGGATTTTCCTATGATCACCGGCTTTGTTAATATCAAAATTAGCCCATTTTAAGGCCCAATAAGCCTTATGCTCCAACTCAATGGGGAGGTGGCACGCCTTTCCGTACACAAGGCGATAAGGAGTACAGCCGATAGGTGTCTTATAAGCGGTACGGAAAGCCCACAAAGCATCATCTAATTTATCGGCCCATGAAGCACGATGCTCTCCCACGGTTCGCTCTAAGATTCTCTTAAGACCACGGTTAGAAACCTCGGCTTGTCCATTAGTTTGAGGATGATACGCGGTGGAAAGTCGGTGATTGACACCATACTTAGCCATGACTCGTGCAAATTGATCATTGCAAAAATGAGTCCCGCGATCACTAATAATAGCACGAGGCACACCGAATCGAGCAAACAATTGTTTCAAGAAGTTAACAACCACCCTCGCATCATTAGTAGGTAAAGCTTTTGCTTCAACCCATTTTGAGACGTAGTCAACGGCTACGAGGATGTACTTGTTACCCTTCGATGATGGAAACGGCCCCATAAAGTCGATGCCCCATACGTCAAATATTTCACATTCTTGGATGAAATTTTGAGGCATCTCATCTTTATGTGTGATCTTGCCTTGCCTTTGACAAGCATCACAATGTTTAACCATTTCATGTGCATCATGATAAATGGAGGGCCAATAGAATCCGGAGTCGAAAACTTTTTTAGCGGTGTAATTAGGACCAAAGTGACCACCGGTAGGTCCTTTATGGCAAGCTTCAAGGATTTGTAAAGCCGCCGGCCCATCGACACATCTACGAATGATTAAGTCCGCACATTGCTTGAAAAGATAAGGGTCGTCCCAATAGTACGTTTTGACGTCCTTGAAGAATTTTTTCTTTTGTTGGGACGATAACCCTTCGATAAGAACACCACCCGCCAAATAGTTTGCAATGTCCGCAAACCATGGGGTATCATCAAGATTGGAATTAATAGACATTAAGGTTTCAAGGGGAAAGGATTCATTAATCTCTTGATTTGGAGATTCCCCTTGATACGGATCCTCAAGTCTACTAAGGTGATCCGCGGCTAGGTTTTCCGCTCCTTTTTTATCACGAATTTCAATTTTAAATTCGTTTAAAAGTTTTATTTTAAGTTTTGTTTTATTTAAAATAGTTTTTATTAGTTTAATTTTAAAATAGTTTTATATTTTCAATTAGTTTAAATTAGTTTTTAAATTAGATTTTTTTTAATAGTTTTATTGATCTTAGTTTAAAATAGATTTAAGTTTTTAAAAGCTTTACTTTAAATAGTATTTACATTTAGTTTCAAATACAAAAATATCTTTACCAAAAACAAGTTAAGTCAAAACGTTAAAATTGGCTTTCAATTCGGGTGAGTCGAGGAACGATAATAAGGAATAAAAAAAAAGGGTAACAAAATCTATTTTTTCAAATGGCGCCGCTGCCGGGGATTGGGCCTTTGTGGACTTGTTTTGCCAAACATAAATAATAACCATCCAAAACTTGGGCTTTTGGGCCCAATAAGTATTTGTGGGTCCCACAATGCTCGAAATCTTCGTAAATCATTAAATCTACTAAAGTAAGCTTGATTCCGGCTTTCTTGTTCATTATCTTAAATCTCGTGTCGGTTTAGCCGGTTTTCTTTATCTTTGGCACACTTTTGAACTTTTCTTCGACATATGACCGTGAAATCCCGTGTTTTCTCTTCTTTTGATCATTTGTACCTATTTAAACACAAAAACACAAAACCACGCGTAATTCCGATATTTATGATATAAAACACATGATTAGGTCTTGTTTTTCCTAGATTTTAGTGGCAAAAGGATATTTCAAAACGTTTTGAAAAATTAATGCATAGCAGATTTGAAATGTCAATGATGGGGGAGCTAAAATTCTTTTTAGGCCTTCAGATTCATCAATCCCCACGTGGTATCTTCATTAACCAAGCTAAGTATGCTCAAGAGATACTTAAAAAGCATGGTATGACCTCATGTGCTCGCGTTGGTACACCATTGTCGACCAAATCCCTAGACGCTGACTTGTACTCATATCCCGTAGATCAAACGCGATATCGCAATATGATCGGGTCACTTATGTACCTCACAGCCAGCAGGCCTGATATTCATCATGCCACATGCTATTGTGCACGATATCAAGCCAGACCTACTCAAAAGCACCTCAAAGAGGTTAAACGGATCTTTCGGTACCTTAAGAATACCATTCACATGGGACTCTGGTATCCGAAGGAAACCGGTTTTCATCTAACAGCTTTTTCAGATTCTGATCACGCAGGCTGCCTTGATACTCGAAAAAGTACTTCTGGTAGCGTACAATTTCTAGGGGAAGATAAGCTTGTGAGCTGGTCGTCAAAGAAGCAGGTTTACACTTCGCTCTCATCAACTGAAGCAGAATATGTGGCTCTATCCGCGTGTTGTGCTCAAGTCCTCTGGATGAGAACTCAACTCACGGATTATGGCTTCCACTTTGATAAAATACCTATGTATTGTGACTCAAAGTCGGCCATAGCCATATCTTGCAATCCGGTTCAACACTCCCGTACCAAGCACATCGTAGTCACATATTCACTTCATCAAGGAACAAGTGGAACGTCGTCTCGTGGAATTATACTTTGTCAGAACTGAGTACCAGATAGCATACTTGTTTACAAAAGCCCTATCACAAAATAGGTTTCAGTATCTCGTTGGCCGTCTTGGTATGAAGTATATGACTCTAGAAGACTTGGAGGTTTTGGCAAATGAAGCTGCTTGATATTCTCTCATGATGACTTCTAAGCGCATCACAGCTTAGGACTCGGACCTCAACTAAGGAAAGTTTATCTCGGACGATAACTTATCCTTCTCAACGAGAAATTCATATTTCTCGGTCATGAGCTTCTTATAAAAACATTCAAAGTTTTTAAGTTCATGAAAAACGATTTCTAAGTAAATGTTAGCTTAGACCTCGAACTTCAACTTAAGGAAAGTTTATCACGGATGATAACTTATCCTTCACAACGGGAAATTTATTTTTCTCGGTCATAAGCTAGTCACAAAACAATCAAAGTTTTGAGCTCATGAAAAACGGACCCGAAAGGGAAGTGTACGTTTCAGTGCGCTTTCCCTAAGCAATAGAAGAGAAGTCTTCTATCCTGATTATTTTAAAATCGATGAACACAATTTTTCAAGAATTTCTCAAAAGGTTTTTCTAAATCTTTCAAAATTGTGTGTTCAACACTCACTTCCTCATATGTGGTCTTTATATCTCAAAATTGTCATATGTTATTTTGATCAATTTTTGAGGGAGAGTGTTTTAAAATCAAGCCTATAATGTTGTTGGGGTACATCTCTGAAATTGTCATATTTTATGTATCCAACACATTCCGAAAATGATATGAAATTGTCAAATGTAATATATTATATCGGAAAAGGCATCTCATCTCCGTACCTCAACATATTTTATGGTGTCGTTTTTCCAAAATTTTCTCAAATTTTGTCTCAAGACACACATATATTGTTGAGGGGGAACAACCCAACTTAATGTTCCATGATTCATGCGTGCACACATGTTTCTCTCCCAATCGGTTTTTCAGAAATTGTCACATTTTAATAAATTGGTATCTCTAATATTATGTTTTTATATTAGAGATAGGGGAGAAAATGTGATTAAAATGTAATATATCGCAACATGTGATCTTAAAGACTCAAGTGCAACTCTTTCCTTCAAATACTAAACCATTTCGTAGATCGATGCATGTGTGTAGGGGGAGCTTCTCGGAAATGTAAAACTTTCAAAGTGTTAAAAGCTTTGATTTTTATCAAGCACTTTGAATGGTTTTCAATGGTTTATGGTTACGATCTATACCCAAACAACCTACTATCCACGACGGAACGATGGAGTCAAAAGGTGGTTTAGGATAGGAAACTAAGTCCTATGATCCAACCAGAACCGGAGGGATCTACCCAAGGACATTCCATAACTAGAAATAGTTCTCCTTAGGAAAGATGGAGTTGAATGAAGCTGAATGCGGACCAGTTACTTAAATTAGCACTAGAACAATCACAACAAGGGGCTAGTGATGACGTTTTGGTAAGCATTGAAGGAGTTGAATATTCTATGTAACTTAGGCAGAAACCGGGTTAACACATCTATCGAAGACAAGTGTCATGGACCCAGTGATGTGATGCACAACCCTTCCCCAACCATTCGAGTTTCTCTCAAAAGAAACTTGTCTCATTGTCACGGAGATCAACACGTACCTATTGACTTTCTCACTCCGAGTTAGTTAATATTGAAAAGGTGGCAGTCTGCTCCAGCCTCCGATTACCAAAATGCACTTATTGAGTATAGAGCCAAATGAGATCTTTCTATCATCTCATTAGGACACAATCGAGTCCTACGCATTATCCGTGTGATATTTCCAGAACATCTGAGTGATACGATTCACAATGAAGATGGAAATCCTACTTGAGCCAGCATTAAACAAGCTCATGGCAGGTAACTTGTGCGATTCAACATGAATCAAACTTTTGAGAACTGGAATGAAACTAAGTTTGGATTCTTAATTGATTCAATCTTGATTCTAGGTTTCTTCGCAAAATCCGTGTGATCTTGCAAGAACATTCAGAGTGACACTCTTTAGTGCTCATAGTGACGAATGGAATTCCTTCCAGTGTCAACATCAAACAGCACTGCGGTAGGTGACTCGCAAGATTCTCTATGAATCAAGCTTGTGACAAACTGGAAAGCAACAATGGTGTGATTCTTTTAGAATCAAACTTGTTCTAGGAAATCTGAATTGACGACTCTAATCAGACGGATAATTTATCCTTATGATTCACTCTTTACGTTCGCAGTCTGCTTTAAGACGGTCGAGTAAAGAGAACTGGCTACTACCGCCGGGAAACCTTGTCAAGGAGGTTCTTAATCAAATCTACCCGATCACGTGTACGGTATCTAATACTGTCTAACGGTCTTTACCGACCGGAGGTAAAACGCTACCGAGTTAGGGTGAAATGTTCAAAGCCATTTCATCCGTGTCTATATATATTGATGCATATCAAGAAGGTGGCGTAGATGTGTAACCAATGTCGATTCAGAAGTCACAAGAGCATAAGATGGCGATAATCAAGATACTTAAGAATGTAAGAATATAATAGGTCATCTTGTCACAGGAGCACAAGATGAACACTATCAAGGATAGACTGAAGATCTCAAGCACTCTAAGTCAAAAGACAAAGGCTCAAGATAAAGATCACAAGGCATGAAGGAACAAAGCCGTTACAAACAAGATCAAGACCAAGATACAAGACCAAAGCAGGAAGATCTCCTCTACAAGAATGTATTCACTCAATCATCTTATGCTTTTTAAGCTTTTTAAGATGACCGATACATTGGGGGAGATTGTTAGCCCTATATTTTATATAGTCGAACAATAATGTAATAGGTCATCTTAGTCGTAAATGGTCTTGTATTGTAATAGGTTAGTCGGGAAAACCGGGCTTGGACTTTAAGCTAATATTGTCTAAGTTAGGGGCGTAAGCCCAAGACAAAGCCAAGCCCGGCCCATGTCACTTAAACCCACGGCCCAACAAGCCAAGGGTATATATACCCTCTTCTATGTGTGGAAGAGGGTGTTGGTTACCATTTTACTTTCTCTCTCTAAAGTGTTTAACCTTCCAAATTCTCTCTTGTTTCTCTCTCTACTTTCTTCTCTATCTCTCTCTAAATATCAACTAAATCTTGTGTTATGGATTGATATGAGAATAACACATTTCTAAATGCATTTTGTTAAATTTACTATAAGCATTGTAGATTGTTGTTAATATCACTAACTCATTTCATGGGAATATATATGTAGTGATAAACTGACATATTCAAGCGAAATACATTTTGCAAAAAATGACTTTTGCCAATGCATATCAGGTGAGCTTCTAGCTATGTAATTTTTGCGCCATGGGCAACTATTAGCTTCTAGCTATGCATACTTTCTAATTGTTACTTCCCACTGTTTATTTGGAGCCCCTTTCATTTAGCCTCGACGATCAAAGTTAGTCATCAACAGTCTGTGCTACAGAGACAGAGCAACGTCAACTGCAGATCCTAGCTACTAATCATAACATTGGGGCCTTGATAGCTTCAATTATGCAAGGATAAATGGTAATTTTAAAGGTAATGGTTCAGGTCGGAGAATGGACGTTTGAACAACGTTGAAAATTTCAAGCTGTCAAATAACTATCGTTTCCTTTCAGCTACAAAGATGCAGGCAATACTGTATAATTCATATCACTCAAGGAACAAAAACTGAAATCATACAAAAATTCACATATATTTAAAATTCAAATGCCAAAGTACTACTGCAAGGATAGGGTCCTAAAAATCCAAATCTATATACTACCTTAGTTTAGTAATCGGTATATTGAGCTTTAGTTTCCGGACAATGTTTAACTCGTTTGGCTTGTTTCCTTTATGGCTAAACCCTTTCGGTTAATCAGATTTGAATGATTTTTCAGCCACTTAATCGTTTACCTTATATACTGTGTGTTATTCCCGGCCCATTTCAGGAACACTTTATGGCTGCAATTTAAAAGAAATGAACTTGTACAGATGCCTTTACAATGCACCCATTTATAACAAACAGAAGTAGGAAATGAAATTAATGTTACCTCTTTAGGATGAATTCTCGCACATTATACAATATCTAGCGAAATGGTTAATATTTAACATAAAATTTTTATATTTGGATGTAGATAAAAAACCAAGTAAATAAAAAATTGTATCTGCACATTTAAGATTATATATCAGTTTAAAAGTGTGTCTTCTAAAGAATGAAAGCATATGCAGGTAAGCACTATAATTTTGCATAAATTGTAATAGCTTCCATCATAAGCAGTGCTTAAATGATCTTGATTCTAATAACTTCAAAAACATACAGAGACTTTTAGCCTCATTTAGACATAATATACCTTACCTTAAAGAAAGCAAGTGGTTTGACAACAATAGCCTTTTTTACGTGAGTCTTTTTCGTTGTGATAGCATAAACCAATTAACGGAACTATATATGACAAAAAAGGTCAACGTCTCAATCATGGAAAAGTCATTTAAACATTATAGCAAGATAGGAGAAAACTAACCGGTGAAAGCAAGCATCTTTTATGAGCCACTTATTAGTAGACAACATTAATCCAGGTTTACCTCTAAATTGTCTATATTTTCTGTAATATAAGTAATCTCTACCCAAACCTAGAAAATATAGTTACATGTTCTAATCCAACATATTTTTGAAAACCATGAGCAAGACGTAAATAAATGAAACATGAATCCAACATTTATTATCTCAAATGCCCTCAACTGTGCAAACCACGACCTGCAAAAAAGATAAGTTGATCTAGATTTCTATGTCATGGCCCTTGAACTCAGATAACTTAGGGATCAAAAGCGTGTACAAACCTGCAAATGAATGGCATCATAAACTATTCAAGTCAACGGACATGTTTTCATGATTCTGCACACACAGTAGCTTGCGGTCCGTTGACATCAATTTTACCTTTCTTTAACTCATATTGTTGTTTATCTAGAACAAACAATTGGTATGTTGCCTCATTTACACGTCTCGACAGATCAGACTATCGAATCACAAAGCAGCAGACTGTCGTTGCAATAAAAGGGTAAGTCTAACAAAAAGTTATGTTCCTTTTAAATAGTTCGATCGAAAATGTAGTTAAATTATGATTACAAAAATAAAAAACTATGTTCTCTTATTAGTAAATCCTAAGTGGCCTTATCAAAGCCTAGCCGAACTTTGGGGATAAAATGTGAAATCGAGACCCATTTGAGGGCATTGTAATAGTTGATGACCTTTCCCACTTACCCGCTCCTCATGATATTCGCTTTCGTATTCTTATCGATTTGGAGGAACTACATCATTAATAGAAACAACATGTGACAGCAAAACATAGACTTTCCTCTCAAAAACTATAGAAGTACATATCCACAAGACTATAAATCGTCCCGTCAGCTTTGCTATGCAAAAGAGACCATAAAATTTAACTCACATCAGGTTGCTATATGTTTATACCAAGTTTAGCTCAGATTCGATATATATGGTTGCTATTTGTTTATGCCAAGTTTATTCTAAGCTATTGGCACCAATTCCGAGATATTCAAGATTATTCTAAGCTATTCGCACCAATTCCAAGTTTATTTGCAGATCCCATATATCAGCTTACATTTATTCCTTTCTTACTTGGGTGGTGTTTGGGAATGTATGCATATTTAAGACTATTCTTAAATTCATAATCGACTCGCTAGGACTTCATCAAGTTCCCTGAGGACTCCAAAAAGTACACGAAACCTACAACTGAAAAAAACTACTACGTTCTTAGACAAATTTTTTTGTTGTTGATGGTTGGGTCGTACAAATGCCCTACTGATAACTTGGGGGTGTTTAGATTAACCTTGAGTTCATCTATATTTGGGGCTAATGGATTATTTTTTAAACATTTGGATTAAAAATGTTGAAAGGAGTCATGCTAGAAAAACTTGATATTATCACAAACCTCAAATTTAACACTTCTTGATTCCCAAGCTTTCACTATAAGCTGGAAGCCTTTATGACCATCGTCTGGATTTATATCCAGAAGCTTCTGCAAAACTATCACATAATATATATGATCTTTCCCTTTGGCAACCAAAAAGGATTATTTGAATCAGGATCATCTTCAAAGTCAAAGTCAGGTTCACTGTACTGCCTGATTCTTCTCGGTCCTCGTCTTTCTTTGGTTTTCCCCTGACCAAATAAGTGAGTAACACATAAAAAAACAAATCTGTGTCTATAACAGATTATGTAGTTGAACATATGAAACATTAATATAAAAGATAATAGAGAGTGCTTACGGGCCCATCCCAGGTGCAGCTACCATTGCAACTTGTTCTTCATTCTGTGAAGACACATACAAAATGAAGAAGATTGTGACATTATTAAATGAAGGTTAAAAAGGATTGAAACTTTCCCATACTATGACACAACCTAGTCTATACTCCTCATAAAAGAGCAATAATAATGCTGAAAAACTGAGGAAATTTCAACAATTACTATCTATGGGAACATATTAAATCAAATGCAACACAACTATGACAAACGTGTGGGGAATGGGGATAGTTAAATATGGAAAGAAGGTATTTGTTTAGCGTTTCAAAACTATCCATAGAAGGAAACAATGCAAAGTTGGCAATGTCAAAGCACGGGACCATGTATACCAGCTGTGTTATTGTCAAAATGTATAGACGTGGGAATGTTTGGTTTTAAATTTAAACAGGATCAACATGCCTATATAAACCAACAATTCGTGTTTATTGTTTTCATACCATAATCATGTTCATTCAATTGATAGCGAAATTACAGAAGAAATGGCAACGAAGAATTAAAACATCATTCACGGTGCTCTTGTGGTTTGTTCTCCTTTCATTAGAAAACTTTCGTTGCATTAATGTAATAGATATATATATATAGAATAACTTGTGTACAAGAATGATAACTGCTTTGTATTTTTTTTAGCCTGATCCCCCTTCAGCCACATCGCAATCCATTTTACAATCCTAACTAGAATTGGAATGACATATTGTCATCTAGGATAGCGGTGAAGAGGACGGCGACATCCCAACAACAAGTGGTGCGCCTCAAGTTATTGGTCAGAAAAGAGATCAAAGTTTAATTGATGAAAGTGATACCGATAAAGAATAGTTTTATACTTTCGTGTTTTTAAGTATCCATATGTCGTTTATTTGTTGCTAAACAATCTTGTTTCCATGTCGTTTGTTCTTGTTAACCCGTCTTGTTTAACAAAGATTGAGGATAGGTTGTTTAGTATATGAGATATTTTTCATTTTTTTAATTTTTATTTCTTGAGGTATATGATATTTTTAATACGACTTTTAGTTTGTTTTTAGATCTTTAATTTTTCTTTTGATTTGATGGTTAATCTGTTTGAATACGAGATGTTACATATGTTTTTACTTGTGATGTTATTTTGTTCGGGTCTATGTATCCTTGTTTATAGTTATTGTTTTTATACATGTAATTGAAACCTTAAGTAACAGAATTAGAATGGTAGTGATGTTGCTTAATTCTTTTGCCAACAATGTCGGGATTATTATGTTGTCAAAGGTTGGTTTTTACTTAATTGCTAATTAGTAAGTTGAATTTTTTTTGTTTATTATATGTATTCATTTCAGAGCAACCAACACAGGCTCTTAGATGAAGAAAGTATGCTATTACCACTGATTGACATGGACTTTGGGATGTACGATCATCAAAGTTTAGGTTGGTCTAACTTACTCCGTTACTCGACTATGCTGAATCTTTTAAACCAAGAATCAGAATATGCAAAAATGGCATGCTATGTAATTAACTATATTAGCTTTAGTTCTAGATTTTTATAGGCATCTTCTTAATATGAAATTTTTGTACAGGTACCGGGAAAATAACAAGAGCCGCATGTATGTCTTAATTTGAGGGAACATGTTTTTCATGTTTACACTGATGCTTCATCCTCATTTAAAAACGATGTTTTGTGTTGTATGATTCTATTTCGTTTAGTAATGTTTATACACTAGCAACACACAATCTTAAGATGAACCGTTTAGTAATGTTTATACACTCAGGGGCGGATCTAGCTTGAAGGCAAGGTATGCACGTGCATACCCTGTGTAAATCCATAGTAGTGTAAAAAAATTTGTTTTTTCTTGAATATGAGTATAATATACACTATGAATCTATGAGTGCACACCCTAAAGATCACTCGAAATTTATTAGTGCATACCTTAATCTTGGTTCACCATTGTTTAAAAGAAGATAAAAGAAAAAAAACTGCAGTTTTATAGCAGACGGTTAGGTTGAAGAAGAAGAGCTCATCTTAAATATATAAGTCAATGGTCAATAGTCTTTACTCGTATTATTCTTTGGCCCATTTTTGTGCTGTAAAATGTTCTAAGCCCAACCAACTCAAAGTTACAACTTATCCAAAATGCTTAATTTGTTCCCAAGTAAAATAGTCTATGCAAAAAGCATTATAGTATTTGTATAGTTTTACTACTCTGTATTTCTCAGCAGTATCCAAAATTAGTCTAAAACTACATTTAACATTAGAAAGTTAGAATACTAAGTTTATGTATGTATATTATGGTTTGAATTTGAGATTGCTTACTAGGCTTGAATACGGGGGTTTAAACCATTGATTTGTTTACTATGTGATAATTTATTGTTTAAATGTCAAAGTTGACTAGCCTCTTTTATCTTTATATACTTCTAATTGGAGTTAATTAACATGCTCAAACATGACTAGCCTCTTTTATCTTTTAATACTAAAGTTGGCAAATCAAATCAGCTTTGATAAACTCAAATCCATGAAAAAAAGTCGCGACCAACCCAAATACCAAAAAAAAAACGACCCGAAAAAATCTTAACAAAAAAAAAAATTATTAATAACAACTCTCCAAAAAGTTGTGCATACCCTGTTTTGAAATCCTAGATCCGCCACTGTATACACTAGCAACACACAATCTTAAGATGAACTAGATGAACGAATGATCGCGATTCCAGTTATTGTTGTTAGAAAACCCGCAAACTGTCGAAGTTCGAAACGATAAACCAGAAACCGTACACCTTGTTCAAATCGCCTGTAGTATGCTATAAAGTAAGAATATTGTGTATCCTTTATAATGTCCATAATTACTGATTGGTATAATATATAATCTTAAAAACAAATCATGTATATTTTTAATTAATACATTCATATATTTTTTTCAACGTTTACAAACTTATAAATACATGGTTGAAAACAGGATAATGACCATATAAGTGTGAAAATATAGTTACGATCAAACAACTATTTATAAAACAATACACTCATTCTTTATAAAAGTCACACGCCATTCCTTATTTACTATACAATTTTCTAAAAAGATAATACAATTACTACCAATCAATCATTTTATAGACAATGCCTTTCTAGGTTTTATTGTTGACCACTATATTTATTTATATTTTACACTTAATAAATAATACGTAACATGCAAAACTTTAACGTAGACTTTTTCTTTTATCGTAAACTCAATAAATCAACCTTAACAATTCGTTCATATATCAAAAAACTTACGTTTTTTTAAAACTAAAATCTCACAAACCGTTATTTGTTAAAAAAAACAGACGACCGTGACGAGAATAAAATCATCTTTCTATCGAGGGATATATGTTATGCTTCTAACAAACTATTTCTCGTCTGAGAAAATCATATAAGGTTCGTATCACGAATAATATATGATTTCACATAATCATATATTATCAAAAAATCATATATGGTTCGTGATACGAAGCATATATAATTTTAGAAAATCAAACATTGTTTGTGACAAGAATCATATATGATTTCGAAAATCATATATGATTATAGAAAATCATATATGATTCCTGATACGAATCATAAATTATTTTCTCGGACGAAAAAAAGTTCGTCAAAAGTATATACATGTGCCACTCCATAAAAAATTAATTTAATTCTTGTAACAATTGTGTATTTTTTGTCGTCTAACGATTTAACATTTGTGATATATTTTTTAAAAAATGAGAAATGTTTCTTTTAATGAGTGAATGTTATTGTTTGATAGAGTTTATGTTAAATTAGAGGTTCACACTGATTTCAAGTCATACATAACATCCTAACATTGCACAAACAAACTAATATTATTTTCTTCTATCTCTACTATCTATACATTTTACAAAGGAGGAATAATAACGAAAATGTGACATATATATGAAATATTGAACTTAACAAATGTTGAAAACAAATTTAGAAAATGTTGAAGACTCCCACTACGCAGGATACAGTTGTCAAATGTTTATGTTTAAAATTTAATTTAGGAATTATGAAAGAGAACTATAAAAAAAATATTGAAAACCTAATTTAGTACTCCGTAAATGTTTAAGACTCCCAATGAATAATAACTAAGATGCAATTGTCAAATGCTTAATGAATAATATGTGTTATATATTCGTTTATAGCAAATTGTCCATCTTGTTCATACTTCTCAATTTAATCTTGGAGATTTCATGGGTTATATAATTTCACCAAAATGTTTTCTCCGAGTGTTTTGATTTTCTCACTTTCATTTTCTATTTTGAACGTTACATAAAACACTTGTCACAATATCACATATTCTAAGCTATTTGTCGTTAAAAATTTCCGTAATTATGCGCGGATAATCATCTATCATTCCAAACAAGCAAAACATTTTGATATGTTTTAGTTTGATCCTAAGGATCGATTCTACACTCTCACTATCTATCCTACGCCAAATCATCATGTTATATTAATTCCAATTAGTTTTCTAAAATTAGGATTGTAAGTGTCAAATCAATTCTAGGTTGAGGTGGTCCTTGACGGCTCCCATGATATGATCTTCGTCAATCCAAACCGAAAAGCATGCTACAAACATAGATAACGTATAGAGAACTGGTTAGAAGGGGTTTTATGCCGAATCCACGAGGAGCACCTTCAAATAATCAAGTCATAAACTTTTATAACGAGAATTTATCTATATCTATATATATATCTATATCTATCTATATATATATATATATATATATATATATATATATATATATATATATATATATATATATATATACATATATATATATATATCTCTATATTATATATAGGTATAATTATGACTTGAAACCA
This sequence comes from Glebionis coronaria, assembly GCA_025667525.1. Lineage (NCBI taxonomy): Eukaryota > Viridiplantae > Streptophyta > Magnoliopsida > Asterales > Asteraceae > Glebionis > Glebionis coronaria. The sequence goes on from CM046877.1 coordinate 342,999,475, forward strand.
CAGTTTTGATCCCAGTCATATCCCAGTCACATCTTTTAACCAATAGGATTTGAGTATTTGCTAGAAAATCTCACTTTTTTCCTTTTTTAACTCATTTTGGGCGGGCCACACTTTTTGAAGTGATTTGAAAACGCACTTTGTTTGAAAATCACGTTTTGAAAACGCAACTTTGAAATTACTGTTTGGAAACTGAGTTTTTGAATCATAGGGTTTAAAAAATATTTTTTTGAAAGGGGTTTGTAAGATTCGACCTCATGACCTTCGGGTTATTGGTTTTGGGGTTTTCCAATTGAGCTATTGTATTGTTTTTGTTTAATAATGTTAAACCCATATATTTATTCTCCGGTTATTTAATTAATATGTTATATTTATCCAAATAATTATCCGTATAATATATCATACAAATATCTTTTAAATTTTTAAAAATATATCAAAGATATATATGACATATCTGTACATAATACGTCTCCCTAAAGAAACCCTAATGAATCGTATCTTTTTATTACGTTTCTTATGTTCTTCATTCTATTCACTGATGTATGTTTTTTAGGTTCTGTATAGATGCTTTTTTGCAGGTTATACGTAAAACAAAGGTATGCTCTTCACTGTAAACTACTGAAGTATTCCCTACCAGGCTGATGCAGTGCCATGGGGCCTGATTCTCGAGTTTTGGTCCGGAAAAGACGGAAGCAAGCAGAACAGTATCACAGATTATACAATCTCCCATTTTTAGCCTATGTTATGTCTATTATTTTCCTCAGCATATAATTTATTTAGTTGTTGTTTTTGGCAGTGCGCCTCAATTATGTTATAACTACATCATGTTGTTAAAATGTTGTGATATTGGCATTTTCAGGAACCAATCCCTGTTACGAAACTTGTGAGGGAAACAACTGCAGTTAGGCAAAGAGTTCACTCAGTCAAGTTTGGAAATTAACGTGTGGCTGAAAGGCAAGATAGGTGACAGGACTACTCTCATACACAATAAGTCGTATTTTTTCCTTCTTTAGAATTAATAAATATAAAAATTGTATATTGAATATATTTTTCAATTAACCCAAGTAACTTATAATCTTATACAATCTGATCTCGAGTGACTACTGAAGGCTTTAAAAGTATGTTGCAAGAAACATGGAATCACTGTCAAGTCCTTTGCTTTTATTGAGCTTCCACAAGGTATCATATTTCATCTCATGTTATTAGAAATAATACTCCATTAGCAAGACTGTCACATAATTCTTTATCTAAAAAAAGACTGTCACATAATTATCTCAATTTGTTGTTGAGACCCCATGTAAGTTCCATATAATCTTTCAATATGCGATCCAATCTCATGGCTAGGCTCGAATTCTGGAAATGTGCAATGAGACTCACCTGCCCTTGTATCCTGGCATATGCCAACGCAGCCACCTTTTTACTGTTAAACTTCTCCCATTTCTTCCCATTGAATGCCTGCACCAAAAGTAAATTCCATATATATATGTATGATATATTATATTGTTCATAAAATTATTGTTGTAGGATAGATAGAAGTAATCTATTTTTTCTGTAGTAAAATGACAAAATAAATTGTCACAGACTAGATATATTGCAGGTATATATTAACTACAGACTGGGTCGTTACATTCTTTTATTTGTACTAAAGGCTGCAAGTTTAACCCATTACTTACAAAAATTCGTTTTTGGCTGAATGCTTTACATATTTGGTTGTATCTGTCTTTTTAACAATATAATAGTTGTATCTATATTGCACAGTTATCAAGTTGCAAGTGTTAAGGCCAAGTGGAACTGTATTAAAACGTTACGTGATTTATCTGGCATAGGTTTCATGCTCTCTTATATTAGCTTTTGGCACCGATAGTTCTTTCGTCTTTTCATTTGGTAACTTAATGTGTGTGTTAAATTTGTCACCAGTTTGTATCATTATGATGTAGCCTTTTTCAATGCCTATCAATCTTGTGTTCATGGGATTGATCATTAGAACTTTTACATTTATGGAAGAACTCGAGTTCATATTTTATGCCTTTCTCTTTAACTTTGTATTGTATCAGTTTTATCACTCAACAACATGCCATAACGACCCTTTAATATGTTGCTGCATATATATTATTCCTCTCTTTATTATATTTGTATACGCATTGTATGCATATAATTTGTATATGTTAGTCTCAGTTCATGGCCGTTCTTATATTCTCTTTATTTAAGTGTTTTAAACTGAATTTTCTTTTTCAGGTTGCTACCGTGAAAAAAATCAGCAGTTCAGGAGCGGTCTGCTGCCGATGGTGAAAACATGAATCCAACGGTATATATAATTCATCTCTTGATTATATTTGTATGGATTTATCTGCATATTGTTTTTATATGTCAGTCTTAGTTCATGGCCATGCGTATATTATCTTTATTTTATTGGGGACATTGTAGGAAGATTATCCAAGGTCCTCAACCGTTGTTGTTTCTAGAAAACAGTTGCAACCATCAGTGATAGGGGCTGGTGTTCCAGTGTTCCATTGGATGTGCAAGAATTCAGTCCAACATTGATGAATCCAATTCAGTGGGGCTTTCTATTGGTTTGTTAGTTAAATCTGATATGCATATCTATATGCATAACCATTATATTTTTTCAAAGACATGGCACAAGTGATGACTGTGCTTTCAGAGACCCAGAAGCCCACACTTATGGAAATTTACAAGAACAAGACGTACATGCCTCTTAATTTGCATCCAGATAAAACTACAGCCATTCGCAGGCGTCTGACCAAGCATTAAGCAAATAGGATGAATATGTGGTTTGGAGATACTTGAACAATATTGGGTCTGATTCATATGCAACTGGCTCACGTCTTTGCAAGTCAGGTTCTGCAACAAATTCGTCTCTTCTAAAGGCTTGCCTATTTGAAAATTAAAGGGAAACAAGTTATCTTTCACCTACACTCAAGTTCCTTAATCTTTTTTTCTTTTTTTTATAACTTTATGACAAATTTTTTTGTTTACTTAGTTTCCGTCTATTTGAATTGTGGTTCTACTATGGCAGTCATCTTGCTACTTGATAAGCGAACATAAACGGACATATGAAAACACGTTGACAAAAAGACAGAAGTACAAACTTGTGTGGGCTATCAGAAATTTTATGATCTAATACATGTATGTATCTTCGTCTACCTTTTGTGTCCTTAATTTTCTTTTGTTTGATATTTCGCTATCTTTTAAGTGACTAGGGATGGATGAGTTTACTGTTTTGGCACAAGTGTTTACTTAGATGCATGGAGAGCGTTTCTTGTCATTTGGCTCTGCAATCTTCACATATTTGGTGAGTCCAAATTAAACCATCCATTCCAGGGACCATTGGAGAAGCTGTTGCAGCGGTTTCAAAAAGTGGCAAGATATTCATCTTCCCATGTTGACCAGACTTCATCAATGGTGAAGTGATGGAGTATCCAAATAGACGTGTGTTATTTTTCTTGAGCATTATTTATGGTTGTTTAGTTTTTTGTTACTATGAAAGAGTAAAATTACAGCTAGCTAATTTACCCTCTTTGAAAGAATTTTTTTTCACTCATTTAACTTAACGTTTCTCAATTTCTAAACAGTGTTGATGTGACTTTTGTTGGTTATAACCTTATGACAAAAAAATTTGTCATAAAGTTATAAAAATTTGTCATAAAGTTATAAAAAAGAAAAAAAGATTAAGTTATAAAAAGATTTCACGCCTATTTGTTGTCAAGTTATCTTATATCGTACCTTACACATGCCATAAAGAGAGTAGCAAACATCAATCATTAATTAATATTAAAACCGTGTAGTGTTAGTAGTATTAGTTTTACATAGCATGAGTTAACAAGTGGCAAGTGTTTGAACCGTTAACCTGGTCACTCAACTGGTTGATCCAATGATAAAACCAGTGATTTGACGGATTGATTCAACAATCAAACCAATGACTCGATGATTCATCAGATTGACTTGGTAATCGAACCCAAACCCCGTTACCCTTGACTCGACCATAAATACAAAAGTTAAAAAATAAAAATTAAAAATCACGGTTACCAAAAAAATTAAATAAATAAATACAAATAAAACTTAAATAAAACCAAATCAAATTATTTTTAAAAAAAAATAATACTAATATAAACAAAAAACATAGAAAAAACACATCAAAGACTGAAAAAACCACAAAAACAAAAAACGGTGCGACAACACAATCACTAGGTATATAAAAGAAATAAAACACGATCACTGGGTAGCCGAGCTAAATAAACCGGAAAACTGAACCATAACTGTAAACAAAAAAACTAACACACAAACGTACTCTTAGAAAAGATCTACGAAACAACCCCGCCCATTGGGCGGGTTATGCCGCTAGTATATATATATATATATATATATATATATATATATATATATATATATATATATATATATATATATATATATATATATATATATATATATATATATATATATATATATATATATATATATATATATATATATATATATATATATATATATATATATATATATATATATCTATATAGGAAAAATCATCATTTCTTAAAAAGTGAAATGTAAAACTTTAAATTTCATAAATAGTTAAATGTGAAAACTTAAATTCCATAAGTATATTCAATCATTAATTAGTCAAACTTCTTTCATAATTTCAGTACTCCTAATTTCGACCATAGGGTCACCAACCATCGAGTCGCCGGTTCGACCATCGGGTCATCGGTTCGGCAACCAGGTCAACCCGATCGAGTCACCCGTTTACGGTTTCGTCCACCGAGTGTAACAGGGTTTCAAAAATATAAGACGAGGTTCAATTTGAACCGTTTTTCCAACTGGTTAAATCGGTCGGGTCAAACTGGGTTTTCAAAGTATTTGGGTTAGTGGGTCAAAATTTGTTACTTCTACAACAGGTTATGAATGGTAATTTATAATTTTAATATTGTTCTGCTTTAACCCAAGGTGAATAACTTTATTTGTACACGTTCTATTTTGAATGTTACACGAAACACTTACCACAATATAATATATTGTTAATTATTTGCCGCTAGGAATTTCTGCTGCTATGCGCGGGTATTCGTCTAGTTACTCTTGAAAAGTACAAATCAAGAAAATTTTATGCTCGTGACAAAAATGGGCATGTTGGGCAGGGCCGGATTTGGGCCTGTACAGGCTAGGCAACTGCACAAGGCCCAAACTCGATAAGGGGCCTCCAAAACATTTTATACCCATATTATACGCATAGTACCTAAGCCCAACTTAACAACCCAGTTTGTTTGGTTTAACCTTTTGTTGCAACTGTTAACTGATCAACCATTAAAGACGCATGTGGATAACGAAATATTTCTTCTCATCATATTAATTTTTAAAAAATTAACGACACCTATATTTTGGGAAGTAATCTGTGTTTCATTTGTCATTTTACATTTGAGTGTTTTTTTTGAAGTAGATAAAAGATATTTTACGTGTTTTAACTATTTTTTGTTCTGGTGTCAAATACGTAAAGTTCAAACTTGATTAAGGGCCTATTTTATGGTTGCGGCACAGGGCTTCTATAACTTATTGGACGACCCTGATATTGGGTAATTGTCACAACCGAAGAATGGATCAACACGATTGTGTTGACCAGTCTTGACTCTTGACACTTTTCTAGCCCCAACTTTCAAAATTTGAAAGAAAAGCATATAAAAAATATGATTATGGAGACACTGCGTAATACTTTGGAGTTCCCACGAATCATGACTTTTTAAACTGTTCCATCTGTTTCCATGTAATCTAATTTATTTAGCTTTTTGACAAGTGACTATTATCAGTCATATTTAACCCAAACCAACTCGTTTACACGTACAAAGATTAATATTTCCTCACAATATTAATCTTTGTACGTGTAAACGAGTTGGTTTTGATGTAATGTCAAAAATGAGGCATCAGCCAGACAACCGTAGAGATGGTATCCACAGATGATCAGTTTTTGCTATCTGTTTGTCTACTAAATTCTATCTCACATTTTTTCATTTTTTGTAAATCTAAAAAAATCACTTAAGGGTGGCCTAGTGGCAAAAATATTTGTGGCTATCACTTCAAAGTGTGTGATGTCTCAAGTTCAATTCCCACTAGGTGTAAACAACCTTGAAGTGGTCATGCCAACCTCCTGAAAAGGCAGGGCTTTACTTGGTTTGAGTCTGTGTGGCGGTGGGCTCAAACCCCGTGGATTAGTTGGTCAATGAGTCGGAAATCACGGTTACAAAAAAAAACCTAAATCTCACTACTATGGGCGATTTTAAAACCCCACTTTTTCGATATCATTGATCTTCCCTGATTAATCATCATTCACCGAATAGAGCTTGATTATCACTCTTGAATCTGATCATTTTCTCATCAGCGGGTTTGTGATAGGTTGTAGGCTTCGAATTCGTTCATCCCTATCTCCTTGAGATCAATTCGTTCGTGGGAGTGGCAGGTTCATTCTTGATTATTTACAGCATTTCATCAACCAGCGGGTGATAAGGTATAGGCTACGATTTATTCTCCCTATATTCTTTGTGATACGTTGGCTCGTGGGGTGTTGTGACAAATTATGGTTTGCTAATTTCTCGATATTTAGTTCGACGTGGTTAGTAGGGTTTGATTTCTGGTGTTTATTAGGGTTTGTTTTCGTTTATAGCATTAGGGTTTTGGAGTCGCTTGGATTTATTAAAGATTATTTTATTATTATTATGGAAGTTGATTAGTGGGGTCATGGCTGCGTGACTAAACCCTAAGTTTTTTAGGGTTTCGTTGTTATTCTTCTGTTGTCTTGTGAGGGAAATAAAATCGACGGGAAAAGGTGTTAAGCCAAAGGGTATCGACGGCAACTCTAGTCTGCCTTCGGTGAAAATTATGTTTGCTATGACAAAGCTGAAGAATGTTGATGGCAAAGCTATTAGTAAGGATGGGAAACCCATGAGCAAGGTTGCGAGAGAAGTGCCTATCCAAAAGGGGGTTAATCCTAGTCCTAATCAAGCTATGAACATTGGTCCATCTACAGGGAGTTCGTCTATCCATGTTGATAAGGTGCCTGCTGCGAAGGAGGTATTAAATAATGCGCTACCAAGTAAAGGTTCATCTTTTGCTTCGGTGGTTCAGAAGTTCCCAGTGAAAAAGACAGTGAATATTGTGGAATTGCGCAATGATGAGAAGGTTGTGGGTGTTACGGTTGCACTTCCGTTGAAAGCAATGGAAGAAGTGTATACTCGTTTTAGTAATACGCTAGTTGGTTACTTCATTGGCAAAAGATTAGCATACCCGTTGGTGGAAAATTATATTAAGAATGCATGGGCGAAGTTTGGCATCAAACGCATTCAATTGCATGATGAATTCTTCTTGTTTCAGTTTGAATCAAAGGACGACATGGAAAAAGTTCTAGAGGGAGGGCCATGGTTAATTCGCAATGTACCGTTACTTCTGAATATTTGGAAACCGTACGCTCTTTTAAAGAAGGACGAGATTAGAAAGGCAGCGGTATGGGTGAAATTGCACCATGTGCCTATTACTGCGTATTCAGAGATAGGTCTTAGCCTTATCACTACACGGATTAGGAAACCATTAATGCTTGATTCATTTACAAGTATTATGTGTCTTTCCTCATGGGGTCGGAGCACATATGCTAGGGCATTGATTGAGGTTGATGCATCGGAGGAACTTAAGGATTCTATTGTATTGGCTATCCCAATAGGGAAGGACAAAGGACATACACTTGCAACCATAGATATTGAATATGAATGGAAACCACCGCGATGCACTATATGTCTTATATATATATGATCACGTTAATGAAAAGTGTCCTAAATTATCTAAGGTGGATGTTGTGGAGAAGGAAGTTGAAGCTGGGTTCACTGAGGTCCGAAGGAGGCGACAAAGATCGAACCATGGGAACAAAAATAAACAAATTGAATGGGTTAAACTTGCTAAGTCTTCTCTGAATTTGCAATTTCATCGAGTTGAGAAAGGTGAATCCTCCAAGGCTACTAAGCCAACAGATCGTCGGAAGAAGGAGGTTGGTATAATTGAAGTGGCGGCCTCTAATTCTTTTGATATGCTTGAGTCTGCTGAGATTGAGACTGCTGTTGAGGAGGATGTGGCAGCCACTAAGAAAGTAGTCCAATATGATATTTTGAACGTAAGTGATTCTGAGGTTGATGAAGATATTCTTATTGATGATCGTCAAGATAATAAGAATAGTGAGGTTATGGAGGGGGCAAGGATGATATGAGTGATTTTACTCATTTTATTTGTATCATAAAACGAACAATAAATGCATATAATCAACGAATATTGCCTTGTATTTGTTTGTTTGTCGTTTCATGTGTGTAGGTACCGATGATCACGAAAACCGGCAAAAATCGACACGGGATTTGAAGAAATATCAAGAAGCCAAAAGACAAGTTCGCTTTTATCCGAGGATTTGGATTTATCAAGTAAATTGGGCCTTGGTGGGACCCACATGAGTTTAATGGGCCTAAAAGCCCATTAATATAGTTATAAAGCTACATGGGTAAATTTCCTTAAAGCCCAATTCCAAGCCCAAATTCATGAAAATAATAAGACGGATTGAAGAGTCCAAATTGGACCACAAGCCCAATAACAATAACAAGAGACGGATGGAGTGCATATAAGTTTTGGTCAAGGCCCAATATAAGAAAAGTTTGGAACGTATGAAGTTTATATACTTTTTGGTCAAAACCATTTACCCACTTTCCACACACACACACACCAATAACTCCTTGGATATTACCAAAGTTACTCACCTTTCACCATCCTTCATCCCAACCCCAAACTAAACCTATAGATCCACTGTTCACCCAAACCCTAGTAAATATTATTTGGGGCTTTTCACTTATTTGTGATGCACACGAGTGGGAATTAATTCCCCATTTTTTCGGAGCTAAGAAAATGCTTTTAACTAGGGTGACGTGGCCCTATTCTCATCCCTGATTGGGTGTGACAGCACATCACCACCCATCCACCAATCATCTATTGCCACATATGCACCAAACTAGCACAGGAAGCACAAGATTTAGCCAACTTGGCGATCCGTGTGAGGGTTAAAGAATCTCAGCCGTAGGATAAAAACCGAATAGATAGAGAGTCAGAGATGCTTGATCCAAAGGCCATAAATCAATCTTCATCAACAACCCACACCCCTCTCCTTCTCTATAAAAAACCCCCCATTTTATTCATGTAATCATCCCTTTTCATTTTTTACTGTTATTATGTCAATTTGTAGTTAGGAAATTGTAGTTTTCTTTTTTATTAAATAATGTAATGGTGATTTGAATTAATGAAAGTTGAATTTCAGATTTGTTATATCTTTATCCCACGTTTTTATTATTCTGTTTAAGCTACTTGTATTTTCTAAACTTTCAAGTTGATATTATAATCGATAATCGTTCATATAAGCTCAAGTTTATAGCCTATGTTAATGATGATGAATGGATAGGGATAAATATTTAACCCACTGGTTAGATATAAATAAATGTTGATTCGTTATAAGATGGTGGTTTTGGTTCGAGATACATTCTTGTTCAGTGGTGTTCATGATTCGAATTGTGATGTTTGGTGTCGTTATGTATAAGGGAGCGCAACGCTCGCCTTCTTCAACAAAGGTTCATCTACAAAAAGGGTTAAGCTCGTTTTTATTTTACTGAATTATTAGAATAATTTTTATTAGTCAATTATTTGAAGTGAGTTTAGTTTTGATCTGTTAGAATCTAATTTTATGGTAAAAGTTGCATTTGGTTTTGATGACACTGATTTAGTTTTATTAATTTGTTTGGGTAATCTGTTGATTCTGCTTTGTTTAGCTCGTATTAGATTTTTGTAAATGAATCGTATGTTGAAGTATAAGCATGATTTTGGTTTCTTGCTGATAAGATTATGCTTGCTTAGTCTATTTTGCATTTGATTCGAGTTGATGTTGCTGAGGGATTAGTTTGACAAATTTGGTTTATATACTCATATAAGCTGTTGGGATTTTAGATTTGATCTACATGTTTATGATATTGGATCTGATATGGATGCTTTATTTGATCATTGAAAGTTAGCTTATTGTTCTTTGTGTTCTACTGATTTACAATTGCTGTTATGCTTTGTGTCTTTAAATCTGCTTTCATTTCCATATGTTTAAGCTGTTGGATTGTGAACTTGTGTAATCTGTTACATTTTTTTTGCGTTTGGGCTGCAGTTGTCTATAATCAGTTGATGCGGATTGCTTATACAGTTATTTTTGTTAAGATATTGATTTACTGCTCTATTTATGTTCTTACTATATTTTTTTATTTGTGAACTACTATTTTAAAACTTATTCTGCCATTTAGCTTAGTTTGTTCATTTGTTATTTGTCTGTTACTGTATGTGCGTGGCAAGCATCCTCATACTGTATGTATTTGGTATTGTGACTTGTATCCAAAAAAATAATATCATAAATCTGTCACGTGTGTTGGTTACTGATTTGTTAAATTGAGTACTGTTACTATATAAATATAATTTACCAAAAATTTGTTCCGTACAGGTCTCGACCTCGAGACCTCTCCTTCATAGCACCAGCGTGATAGCCAACTGAGTTGTGAGCTCTTTTTGTTTAATATACAACTGTACTTTGCTATTGCAGTTTATTATTAGACGTTTTTAAGTGTAATTTCAAAGTTAAAATTTAAAATTGTAATTACTTTTTCTTAAAAGAATTGTTTAAATAATTTTTGTTAAACTTTATTAGTTTAAACATAATATAAAAAATATAGAACATAATATATATAAAAAAATATATATAAATATATAAAATTTCTTTTATTAAAAATGTTGTTTAATTAAATTAGTTTCAATAATTTCGTCTAAATATAAATTTAAATAAAGTTTTTAAAATATAATATAGATTTTAATTTTTAGATTAAATAATGGAAAACGTTTCATGCACTTTAGGATTTAAAAATTGTAGAATTATCTTTAGATTTAAAACCGAAAAACAATTCAAATCAATTGTCCAAATCGAAACAAAACATCTCAAATTCACTCGATCTTCGTGTACAACGAACTTGGTTCACCAACGTGTTTTATTAAATCCGTCTTTGGTAATTTTAGTCTATTACTTTTTCCTAAAGGTAATTTTCTATTTTACCCTCTAACGTATCTAATTAAGATATACTATCCACAACACATCAAAAATTTTGGCGCCGCTGCCGGGGATCTTGTGTACGATTCGTTTCGTGGAGATTTGTTGATCGTTGATTTGAAGACCCTTTCCGTCCTCGGAAAGTTTTTTTATTTTTCTACTATTATAGCATGTATCGTTTTTCGTGTTTTTTGTGATTAATATTATTATATTACGTAGAACAATAAATTTACCTACTTCCAAATAAGACCTTAGTTGGGATTTCATCACCTAGCTATTGTATTTGAATCCAAAACGAAAAAAAGGCAAAATAGATAAATACTAATAAGAAGTTTGAACTCGATTATACATACTATAAGGTGGGTATAAGGCGACGAGCTATAAAAGGCCGTCTAAGGAAAAAGGTTTTTAAGTGCTTTGTGCCACCTCGTTTCCCCGCTTGCTTGTGTGTATATTGAGAGGGACGACCGATTATTGGTTTGCCAACTCAAGTAGTATTATACCTTATTTTTGTAGTTTACTTATTGAACCTCGAGACGTTTAGGTTTTCACCTATCGTTTCAAAGTCGACCGAGGGTAATTTACTTCCATAGTAATTATCCTTATTCCTTGTTTTTGTCAATTTTTGATTGATTTATGAAAAATACCAAAAATAATCTTCTTAATCCTCTATCATGTTTAATTCTTTTTCTCCTCACCCTTTAATTTTTAATTCTTCCATGAATTCCTTCGTCAATTGTGTAGGGTGTGGAGAACCGTTATATGGTCTTTTACCATGTCGGTGGTGTACGTGTGAGCGTTGTGGAAATGATTTACGTCACGATATACGAGTTGGATTTTGTCCTTCTTGTACTGAGATTACTTCATGTGGGAAACCGAATTTTTCGAATAATTCTCTGGATTTCTACCCACCTCCACACCCCACATACGAGACACCCTCGTGTGAGTTTTGTGGAAATGATTCTCATTTTGGAATTAATTGTTCGCATCGATTCTCGCTTAATTACGTGCAAGAACCGAGCTACAATCAAAACTTTAATGATAATTGTTATCCACAAGATTTACCGAGTTTATCACAACAACATCTTTGTTGTGAGTATTGTGGAGGTCCTCACGAGAGTTTTTGTTGTCAATCGAAAGATCAAAATTTTTATGAGCCTAGTCCTTGCTATAATTCTATTCCCTCCGGTTTTGACCAATCCTCACAATTTTCTCTCGTGAGTGAGAATTTTAAACGACTTGAAACAATGTTCGAACAAATAATGAATCAAAGAGATGTGGAAATTGTAGAAAAAAGCATTGAAGATATGTTGCTTGAAAAGAAACAAATTAATCAAGAGATTAATGATATAACTAATGATTTGGGAAGTTGTAGATTTCATGGAGAAATAATTGATTAGGGATTTAAAAGAGATTGTGAAATTAAGATTAGACAACTTTCGCAAGATTATAATGGATTAAGCATTGAAATTCGAAAGAAAGAACAAGCTCAAGAGGAAGCTAAATATCTTGCTACTCGTGAACTCGAGCGTTCTCTTCTTATTGACGATGACGAGGATAGTGCTATTTCTTTGAGAGATCTTATTGCTCTTCATCCTTCGTCTAGTGCAATTGTACTTCCTTTTCGTATCTTGCCGGCTATGGAGCATGAGAATTCACCCATTCTAGATGATGAGGAAATCTCTCATGACATCACCACTCCTATTCATGATTCCTCCACCGTGGAAAACAAAAATTCTCTAAGCAAGGGGGACGAGCATATTAGCACTATTCCGGACACGGAATCGGACGAAGTAATAAAGTCTAGTGTTGAGATCCTTGTCCAAAACCCGAGAGAGTTCGATGGTATTTCTAATGAAACGTGTGATTTGCCACATTGTGATGACTCTACTTCTTCCAATCACTTTGAGATTTTCTCCAATTCTAATGAAAATGAAGATTTTGAGAATGATTCGACTTCTAGTGAATATTCTAATGAGGAGTTCTCCGATGAACTTTCTTATAAAGATGATATTCACGACTCGGATTTTGAGGGGTTTCCCGATGAACCTACTCTTCTACACCCATTTCCACCGAGAAATGAGGATGATAGTGATCCGGTTTTGGAGAGGTTCACTTTTAAACTTGCTCCTTTAGACCCATTTCCACCGGGAAATGAGGTTGATTTGACTATTCCGATCCTTGAGAAGTTCACCGATGAACTTACTCATTTAGATGTGGAAGACGTGATTCTTCGTGAAAAATTATCGAACGTCTATCTTCTCATTTCTAAGATCGAGACTTTTAATTCTAAGCCTAATAGCAAGTCTTTCTCTCCATCTCCTATTCCCATTGAGGATAGTGATCCGCTTATGGAGGAGATTGACATGTTTCTTGCTTCTAATGATTCGATACCACCGGGTGTTGATGAAATTGACCCGGAGGGGGACGCTCTCTTTTTAGAGAATTTACTTGATGATGATTTCGTCCCAAGTCCTCCTCCCACCTACCTTGACCTTAATGTGCGGGTTTTTCATGTAACTCATATTGAGTACCATGACCCGATTGATCACATTTCTAAGGGTGAAATGGTCGTTAAGGCTAAGAATGTTGATACCACTATTGTTGAGACTTTTATCCCACCATTACCATGTGCTTTATATGATTTTGGATTAGCATGGGGGACGACACCGTGTTGTCTATTCCTTTCTCTTTCGAGGACGAGGTATTCGACCCCGGAATCGTTGATTTAGGGAAATCTCGGCCTTTCACCGATGCAATAATTGAAAGACTTTTCGATCATCTTGGTGCGAGTTTATCTCGGGGAGCATGCTATATTCATTCCATAATTTGTGACTACTATCTCTTTTTGGAGATTTGTGTTGGAGTTTCATCCTTTCGTTTGTCATCCGAAAACGAGGATGTAATCTTTGACCCCCGCATCGTGCTTTATGTTGGATTTTATTCCATTATGTCGGTTTTCACCATTTTTCCCTAAGGACCAATGAATGCGGGGATCGAGTCGAGCTCATGACTCGGTTAACAAAAACGAGATGCCTTGTGGGGGAGTCCCATACATTCTATCTTCTATTTATTTTCTAACAACTAATAAGGCTTGATCTTTCAAGCTTGTGCTCGTGTTTTGTTGTGAATCTTAGGTATGACCCTAATCATTGAAGACTCTCGTGTTCGCTTTTTGCCGGTCCACTTGATCTTTCATTCTTTGATGGCCGAAAAGGGGCACACTCTTTATCCTTTGATTTTTATCGACTAACGTTTTATCTTGAGGCATAATTAATAAACGGCTTATAGGTTTGCGTGCTCTTCCCATGTTAGGATTTTGCATTAGACTCTTCGTGTTTTAGCAAGGGGGTGTTACTCTTGAGCTAAGAAACATTGAGGACAATGTTTGGTTTTAGCATGGGGGAGTCCATTGATATAATCGCTTGCAATTGCTTTTGTCGTGTCTGTCTAAACGTAATTGTTTTTCTTGGTTTTTCATAAAAAATTTAAATTTTTAGTGTTATTTTAACTTTTAATAAATAAAATAAGTGCTTTTGACACAAATGTAGGCTTTCCGTTGGTGAAAATAAAAATAGTTTTTGACTCGACTCGGTTTTTACCTTAGCTTTTCCTTAACGTGTTTGAATTAAGTTTTGTTAGGCTTTTATATAGGGAACTTTAAAATGCGAAAGTCTTAATTCATACGGGTTAAGAACAAGAACTTTTCGCAAATTCCTATAATTGATCCTAGAAAGTTGTTTATCAAGGGAACTTTAAAACGCAAATTCTAAAACTTGAAAAAGTATAAGAAGATGCAAGATCCTATAGATGACTTGAAAACCCAAAACTTTGATTTAATAGGCTAAGTATCCATTAATTTCACATTTTTGAAATTTTACAATATGGAGAACAAGAGATGATAGAGTTTAATCATAAGTTACTAAAATCAACTCTTCTTTGTGTAAGTATTTTTGTGTTTGATTTAATCTCCTCGTATTTAATTTCGACGCTTGAATAATTAATTGCTTAATAAATGAAGTTTTTAGCGGTTTAGGCTTAATATCTTAAGTCGTAACTCCTTATTTTTCTTCCCTTGTAATTAAAGTGAAAACACATTAAGGGTGTCAGCGTCATGGAATTTTGATCATAGGATTGCGGAAATTTGGCTTACTATAAATATCATATTAATAAAGAAGAATAAATAAAAACATGTTCTCTAGGAGCCTTCGGGTGGGAGTCATGTAGCACTAACTTTGTCATTAGAGCCTTAGGGTGTATGGCAAGGGGACGTGTTTAATAAAAATTGCTTCATCATCATGAGCCATAAGATGGGATGGTGAATGTCAATTCCCTTATTTTTGTCCAAGGAGCCTTCGGGTGTGGATTTTAAATAAGGAGCACAATTATATCTTAAAGAGCCACAAGGTGTTATGATGTGATTGTTGCTAACTCCATTAATAAGGTCATAATTGACTTTGGAGGTTTTTATTGTTGCTTTTAAGTAGTCCTATTAGCCAAATTTCGGGTCCGGGGATTTATCCTTCAAATCGTATTAAGTTATCCTAGATGTGGGCTTTCTTTAGTGACAACGGTTTTTGAAGTCGAGGTTAGGTTTTGAGTGTTGAGTTTACACCGTTTTTGCCTTCATTTTTGGACTAATAAACATCAAATAAGTCAAATGAGCCTTTGGGTGAATGACAAATAAAATCTAGATATAATTAGGAATAATAGGAGATTGAGTTTAACACAAATTACTTGTATGAGTTGTTTTAATTTTGGGGCTTATGATTGGCAATGATCTTGTTTTTACACTTGGCATGGAAAAATAAAAGGTCGAGGACGATGAATCTATTTGGGTTTTATGATCCAAAAAGTTATTTCAAATAATGAAAGCTGTACATTATGTCTTTACAAAATAAAGTGTCAAAAGTTAAATAAAAGTGTAGTTAGTGTTTTATTTTATCATTGCGTGAGGACACGGCAATTGCTTAGCAAGGGGGAGTTTGATATGAGTGATTTTACTCATTTCATTTGTATCATAAAACGAAAAATAAATGCATATAATCAACGAATATTGCCTTGTATTTGTTTTTTTGTCGTTTTATGTGTGTAGGTACCGATGATCACGAAAACCGACAAAAATCGACACGGGATTTGAAGAAATATCAAGAAGCCAAAAGACAAGTTCGCTTTTATCCGAGGATTTGGATTTATCAAGTAAATTGGGCCTTGGTGGGACCCACATGAGTTTAATGGGCCTGAAAGCCCATTAATATAGTTATAAAGCTACATGGGTAAATTTGCTTAAAGCCCAATTCCAAGCCCAAATTCATGAAAATAATAAGACGGATTGAAGAGTCCAAATTGCACCACAAGCCCAATAACAATAACAAGAGACGGATGGAGTGCATATAAGTTTTAGTCAAGGACCAATATAAGAAAAGTTTGGAACGTATGAAGTTTATATACTTTTTGGTCAAAACCATTTACCCACTTTCCACACACACACCAATAACTCCTTTGATATTACCAAAGTTACTCACCTTTCACCATCCTTCATCCCAACCCCAAAATAAACCTGTAGATCCACTGTTCACCTAAACCCTAGTAAATATTATTTGGGGCTTTTCATTAATTTGTGAAGCACGTTGATGCACACGAGTGGGAATTAATTCCCTTTTTTTCGGAGCTAAGAAGATGCTTTTTACCAGGGTGACGTGGCCCCATTCTCATCCCTGATTGGGTGTGACAGCACATCACCACCCATCCACCAATCATCTATTGCCAGATATGCACCAAACTAGCAAAGGAAGCACAAGATTTAGCCAACCTGGCGATCCGTGTGAGGGTTAAAGAATCTCAGCCGTAGGATGAAAACCGAATGGAGAGAGAGTCAAAGATGCTTGATCCAAAGGCCATAAATCAATCTTCATCAACAACCCACACCCTTCTCCTTCTCTATAAAAACCCCCCATTTTATTCATGTAATCATCCCTTTTCATTTTTTACTGTTATTATGTCAATTTGTAGTTAGGAAATTGTAGTTTTCTTTTTTATTAAATAATGTAATGGTGATTTGAATTAATGAAAGTTGAATTTCAGATTTGTTATATCTTTATCCGACGTTTTTATTATTCTGTTTAAGCTATTTGTATTTTCTAAACTTTCAACTTGATATTATAATAAATAATCGTTCATATAAGCTCAAGTTTATAGCCTATGTGAATGATGATGAATGGATAATGATAAATATTTAACCCACTGGTTAGATATAAATAAATGTTGATTCGTTATAAGATGGTGGTTTTGGTTCGAGATACAATCTTTTTCAGTGGTGTTCATGATTCGAATGGTGATGTTTGGTGTCGTTATGTATAAGGGAGCGCGGCGCTCGCCTTCTTTAACAAAGGTTCATCTACAAAAAGGGTTAAGCTCGTTTTTATTTTACTGAATTATTAGAATAACTTTTATTAGTCAATTATTTGAAGTGAGTTTAGTTTTGATCTGTTAGAATGCTAATTTTGTGGTAAAAGTTGTATTTGGTTTGATGACACCGCTTTAGTTTTATTAATTTGTTTGGGTAATCTGTTGATTCTGCTTTGTTTAGCTCGTATTAGATTTTTGTAAATGAATCTTATGTTGAAGTATAAGCATGATTTTGGTTTCTTGCTGATAAGATTATGCTTGCTTAGTCTATTTTGCATTTGATTCGAGTTGATGTTGCTGAGGGATTAGTTTGATAATAACTAGGCTTTTGCCCAGTAAGAAAACTTCGTTGTTCCGATCTCTTCGAATTGATCCTCGGTTTAACGTGTGACTCAGTCGTTTTTAGTGCGGAAAAATAAAAGTTTGTCGTTGTAGTAAAAGGAAAGTACAAAAATTTTAAAGTAAAAAGCAGGGTAAATAAAGCTTAACCTAATTGAAAAGTATATGACGGGAAATAAAAACGTGACGAGAAATTAAAAGGCAAAATTAAAGGCAAGGATAGTTAAAGTGCGACTAAGGAAAAAGGCGGGGAAAAATAAAACTTCAAACTTCAAACTTAAAAACATAAACTTAAAATAAACTAAAAATAGTTCATTCGGAAAAACATCTTTGTTCGGAAGAATCCTTCGTTCGGAATGTCACGTTCACTCGGAATAATTAATCTTTACTCGAAATGCTTACCTCAAGCGGAATAAGGGCTTCGTTCGGAATAACTCATCATTCAGAATATTGCTTCATCCGAAATAAACTATTGATCCGGAATAAAACTGATCCGGAATAAAAGAATTCGTTCGGAATATTAGCTTTATGCGGAATAATCCTTCGTCTGGAATAATTGCTTATTCGGAATAAAGGGTTCGTCCGGAATAAAACGTTGGTTCGGAATAAAGGCTCATCCGGAATAATGCTTCGTCCGGAATAATGCTTTATTCGGAATAAAGCTTTCGTTCAGAATAAACCACTTATCCGGAATAAAAAACGAAATGCTTGGTTCGGAATAACACTTGATCCGGAATAAAATTGCTGATACGGAATAAATCCTTGATTCGGAAAAAACTGGAAAACTGAATTCGCGAAGAACAGGGGAAAATAAAAGGATACGAATTGATGACGTATAGTCCCCAGCCGGGTCATGGACCCGGCCCAAGGGTACTACCCGTATCCGGCCCATCACAGATGGGTGGAATAATGTCAGTCAGGCTTATGGGCTTGGATGAACAGTAACCGCACACATGTGTGCGGCCCACGGCCCGGTACGGCCGACACGGCCGACATAGGGTTAGACAGAATAATATTCTGTCTAGGAATATCTTTACCCCAATAAGAGAGGATATTCACTACCAGAATTAGAAGATAACAATCATTCTAATTCTGGTGCTTATCTCTTCCTTGGGACCGAAGGATCAGTGAAAGCCCACTAGGGTTTCACTGCCTATAAAAGGAACCCCCAAGGGTTCCACAAAGGTATTACGACTTGTACTCTAAACTCATATAAACCTTAAACCGATTACTTACTCTCACGCCGGAGTCTAATCGTGGGAAACATTCCCACGGTAAGCCTAACGCGTGCTGTTCAGTGTGCAGGATCCCAACCAAACGATTCACTTGGTGCAGGAGCCGGAGCCCAGCCAACCCGAATTAAGCCTAATTCGGGTCTAGCGAGGATCAACCAACTTTTGCATCAACAAGTTGGCGCCATCCGTGGGACCCATAACACTAAGCTAGAACAAAACCTCATCTCGAATCTCCAATGACAAAGGGGCATCCGCCAACTAACCCCAGGAATGTGAATCCTGGGAACCGGAAGTCCCAAGGGGAAGGGATTCTCATCCCCAACCAATCACCTAACCGCCTCGCAGGCGGGCTGGGTAACCGTAGCGGTTTTCAACCCGCGGGGGTGACGAGCACGATCTCGGTGACACCCCGCCTACTTCCACCTTGGACAACCCTGATCCAGGGAGTGCGCCAGACCCTCCTAACAAGGAACCGCGCAGACCCTCGACGGAGGAAGAAGTGGAAGCCCTACCACTCAGTGAGGAGGATCTTACTCGAGTTCTCACTCAGAACTTCGAAAGGATCGTCCCAGGGATCGCATCAAGATTGAGTCTAGGGAGGAACCTCCAAGCCAGACTCAACTTTGGGGACAGTGGACCAACTACCCCCTCCCAAAACCGGAGAAAAAGGAGAACTCGGCCTCAGGAGCAGGGAACCTTTGAGGAAAACCCTCAACCCCGGAATGTGTTTGAGCGCATAGGAGATCGCCTTATACAGGAATTAACGCAGTCTCAAGAAGGAGAAAGGTCGGATGGTTCACCTGAGCGGCCAGATCGAGAGTTGACCAGAACCACACGCCGCCCAAGTGTGTGGGATAGAATGAACACTGGGAGAAAGGCTCCTGGTTCGTCTCAAAAAAGTGGTCCCTATTCCAAAGATGGGGCACCACCACCGTCCCCAGATCCGTCTGGGGAGGACTCAGATGACCATCCGCCTAAGCGCCGCCGGCCTAGGCGCACGCCTCCACCACCAAACAATGAGGAGTATTATGGTGGCTCTTACTATCGAGATACGGAAGCAGAGGACCTCTCGCGTCCATGGTGTGAACCATGGGATGACCCTAGGCTCACACGGCTGGGCGGATCCCAGGGAAGACCCGTTCACCCTCCGCATACGGAACTATTCTGAGGACACCAAACGTCGCATGCCGGCATGTATCAAGACTTATGATGGGTCCGGTGATCCTGTGGATCACCTCAAAATATTTGATACGCAGGCCAAAATTGAGCGATGGCCCATGCCCATATGGTGCCAAATGTTCAATTCGACCTTGATTGGAAACGCCCGTGACTGGTTCGAGGCACTCCCCCCACGGAGCATTGATAGTTTCACGGAACTACGCACTGCGTTTGAGAACAATTATACTCAAAGGAAGAAGTATAATAGGGATCTGGTCTCATTGGCAACTGTCAAGCAACGGCCGGGGGAGTCCACAGAAGCCTTCACTGAGCGCTTCAATGATGAGTGCACACGCACAAGAACCATGCCAGAACTCCTGAAAATCTCTGACTACATGCACGCCATAACGGACAGAGAACTGATCAGGCGTCTCAACGACAAGCGTCCAGAGAGATATGATGACCTCATGGAAAGGGTCAGAAATTTCATTGAGGGAGAAACAACTGTTGCCGCGGCCTACCCATCCCGAGGAAATGGGTACCGGTCAAATGACCAGTCCCGGAGACAGTCGGGCGGTCAAGGTAACCAGAACAATAACAAGGGCTCGGACTATAAGAGCCAAAACAAAGGCGGACGGTCGGATGACAAGTTCACCCCCCTAAAGATGTCCTACTGGGAGATCTTGTTGACTGAAGGGGCGAACTTTCCAAGGCCTCCCCCAATGACCACTCCCCCGGAACGTCGGCAAGGAAGTCGCTTCTGCGAGTTCCATAATGACAAAGGACACGGCACGGAGGAGTGTATCTAGCTCAAGAAGCATATCGAGTCGCTAATCAAATCAGGCAAACTCAAGCACCTAGTTAAGGATTGGAAGGACGGAAAAGACAACAACAAAAAGTATGATAAGAAGGATCCCCAAAAGGACAAGCCTTCTACCATATACATGATCCAATCTAGACAGCGCCGCACGAGACAGAAAATTGGCCAAAAATTTTCACGCGGCAGGGAAATCTCATTCCCTCCCATCACAGCAAGCGATGTGATTGATGCGCCTCTCACTATTGAGATAAGCATTGGAACACACAATGTTCGTCGCATGTATGTGGATGGAGGATCGTCAGCAGAGGTACTGTATGAACACTGCTTTGTGCAGTTATGCCCAGAAATAAGAAGCCAATTAGTACCGGCCACGTCGCCGCTTACTGGCTTTAGTGGAGACACTATCTGGCCGATAGGGCAATTGCGTTTGCTTGTCACCATTGGGAATGAGGAACATTCCACTACGACGTGGATGAACTTCATGGTGATACGTTCACACTGTCCGTATAATGGAATCATAGGCAGACCAGGCATTTTGGCTATCCGGGCAGTACCCTCTACGGCACACGGAATGATCAAATTCCCCGTTGAGGGGGGAATCGTTACTATTTACAACACAGTCGTACCAACATCCGAGTGTCACACCGTGACAACACCGGCACCACCTGTCCCACCCAAGGATGGGGCACCACCACCCAATTGGAAGGTGGCCATTCACCCTGACTATCCGGAACAGGAGGTATCCATAGGAGGGGCGCTCTCGGATAGCGGTAAAAGGGCCATGTGCTCTCTTTTAAGTGCAAACCTGGACATATTCGCATGGGAGCCAAAACATATGACGGGTGTGCCACGTGCGATAGCAGAGCATAAGCTCCAGATCCGCCAAGGGTACCAACCCATCAAGCAAAAGAAGCGCGGCCAGGCGCCCGAGCACAGCCAAGTGATACTGGAGGAAGTGCGGAAGCTGGTGGACGCAGGCATCATGCGCGAGGTATACTACCACGAGTGGTTATCTAATCCGGTCATGGTCAAGAAACATGACGGAAGTTGGCGCATGTGTGTGGATTTCACGGATCTGAACAAGGCCTGCCCACAGGACTGTTACCCGTTACCAGAAATTGACTGGAAGGTGGAGTCCTTGTGTGGATATCCTTTCAAATGCTTCTTGGATGCATATAAAGGGTATCACCAAATCCAGATGGCGGAGGAGGATGCAGAAAAAAACGGCGTTCCACACGAGCCAGGGCGTATATTGCTATACGAAAATGCCGTTTGGATTGAAGAACGCCGGCGCTACGTATCAGCGGTTGGTGGATAAAGCTTTCGAATCACAAATAGGACGCAACTTGGAAGTATATGTTGATGACTTGGTGATAAAAAGCCACACAGAGGAGG
The DNA here is from genome assembly GCA_025667525.1 of Glebionis coronaria. Classification (NCBI taxonomy): domain Eukaryota; kingdom Viridiplantae; phylum Streptophyta; class Magnoliopsida; order Asterales; family Asteraceae; genus Glebionis; species Glebionis coronaria. Next base: position 343,021,973 of record CM046877.1, read on the forward strand.
CACTTCTCCGGGATGTCCAGGAGACATTCGACACGCTGAGAAGGATTAACATGAAGTTAAATCCAAAGAAATGTACGTTTGGTGCAACAGAAGGAATGTTCCTGGGATATTTGATTGACCCAAACGGCATCAAGCCTTGTCCAGAGAAGACGGACGCAGTGATACGACTACCGTCCCCGCAGATACGGAAGGAGGTGCAGTCCCTGAATGGGAAGTTAGCCGGGCTGAATAGATTCCTATCTAAATCCGCAGAGAAGTCATTACCCCTATTTAAGACACTCAAGAAGTGTATTCGAAAGGGAGACTTCCGTTGGACGAAGGAAGCTGAGGAAGCCTTTGGCCAACTCAAGCAGCATCTCGCATCTCTCCCCATGCTAGTAGCTCCTCGGCCAAAGGAGGAACTCGTTATGTATCTCTCAGCTACTCATGGCGCAATAAGCGCGGTACTGATGACGGATAGAGATAAAATACAAACTCCGGTCTACTTTATAAGTAGAACACTACAAGGGGCGGAGCTGAATTATTCCTCCATGGAAAAATTGGTGTTAGCACTAGTATTTGCTACAAAGCGGTTGCGCCGGTACTTTTAGGCGCACCCAATTGTGGTGATTACGGATCAGCCAATCAAGCAGGTTATCTCTAGAACAGACGTGGCAGGGAGGCTGGAGAAATGGAGCATCCTATTGAGGGGGCACAATATATCTTACAGACCAAGGACGGCGGTTAAAGGCCAGATCTTGGCAGATTTCCTGATCGAGAAGCCAGATGAGGAAGAACCAGTCATTAAGCAAGACGAGATCCCAACAGAACCTTGGGTGCTATTCATGGACGGATCCTCATGCACAGACGGGTCCGGGGCAGGTCTCATCCTCACGAATCCAGAAGGAATGGAATTCACATACGCCCTCCGTTTTGAGTTCACGGCCACCAATAACGAAGCGGAATATGAAGCATTAATTGCGGGTTTAAAAATCGCCGCTAGAATGGGAGTCCGCAACCTTGAGGCCTACGTGGACTCACGGCTTGTCGCGAACCATATTCTAGGTGGGTATGTGGCTAAGGAGGACAACATGGTCAGGTACTTGGAAAAGGTCAAGTCGCTAATCGCGACTTTCAGTAAGTTTTCCATCAAGCAGGTGCCAAGGGGCGAGAACAAGAAAGCGGACGCTCTTAGCAAGATCGCATCCACGAGCTTCGCCCACTTGTCCAAACAGGTTTTGGTGGAAATACTCAAGGAGAAATCTATCACAGAAGGGGAGGTAGCCGCTATAGTTGAGGAGGAGGGACCTACGTGGATGACCTAAATCATCAACTATTTGACTAATGAAACCCTTCCAGATGAGGAAAAAGCAGCAAGACGCATCAAAAGGAAGTCACAACATTTTGAACTCCGAGAAGGCATCCTTTACAAGCGCTCTTTCTTGCAGCCGTGGCTGCGGTGTGTTGGGCCACGCCAGGCGGCTTACGTCATAAGTGACATACATGAAGGGTTGTACGGCATGCATGCAGGCCCACGATCCGTGGTGGCTAGAGCCTTACGAACAGGTTATTATTGGCCCACCATGCACAGGGACGCGCGCGACATGATTCGCAAGTGCAATGATTGCCAAGTGCATAGGCCAGTTCCGCGACACCCGCAGCAGGAGCTTACACCTATCACGTCCCCATGGCCATTTTACAAGTGGGGAATTGACATTGCAGGACCATTTCCTGTAGCTGCGGGGGGGGGGGGGGGGGGGGGTTAAATTCTTGATTGTTGCAATGGACTACTTCACACGATGGATAGAAGCCAAGGCAGTGAAGTCTATCACAGGTAAGCAGGTCAAGAAGTTTGTGTGGGAACACATCGTGTGCCGTTTCGGTCTACCAGGAGAAATTATCTCGGACAACGGCAAGCAGTTCACGGACAACCCATTCAAAGATTGGTGTGCATCATTGAACATCAAACGGCGCTTCGCGTCCGTTAAGCATCCACAAACGAACGGCCTTGTCGAACGAGCAAATAGGAGCTTGGGGAATGGAATCAAGGCGCGGCTGGATGAACGACAGGGCAAATGGGTCGATGAGTTGTCACACGTGCTATGGGCACATAGAACCATGATCAAAACAGCCAACAGAGATACTCCATTTGCATTGCCTTACGGCACTGAAGCCGTTATACCAGCAGAAATAAGGATGCCTACCATCCGCATGGCGGAGGTTAACGTTGTCACAAACGATGAACAACTGCGAATCAACCTAGATCTGTTGGAAGAGAAAAGGGAAATAGCAGCCATCAATGAGGCTAAGTCCAAGGCTAAGATGAAGGCTTATTATGACGCCAAGGTCAGGGGTGTTTCTTTTCGACCGGGAGACTACGTCTATCGTGCTAACGAAGCGAGTCGAGTGGAGAATACAAGAAAACTGGGCCCTAAATGGGAAGGACCGTATGAAGTCACTGAAACCTTGGGACGAGGCGCGTACAAGTTACGTGACATGGATGGCCGTGACCTAGAGCGCACATGGAACATCTCCAATCTCAAAAGGTGCTATCTTTGAAAGCTACGGCTTCCGCATGGGTACTTCGCTATAGGCGGCCTTAATAAAGAACCATGCGGGTTATTTGTTTTGTTTGTTTTTCTTATGTTTGTTTAAGTTTCCTTTCTTGTTTTTTAGGACTTGTCGTCATTATTCAAACAAAAGTGTAAACGTTCTAATAAAATGCCGTGGTGCCTAGCTAGCTCCACGGCCTGTTTCGTGCAAATCATTTTCCTTTCTTTGTTAGATTCTTTGTTAGCCGTATGAATTTTACTTGTATTATAATATGCCATGTTTCATTCGTATGCATTCTCTCAAATTACCGTACATGTACCATACGCCTCCAGGTGGGGTAAGAGGATTAAGTGAACCTACTAATTCAACTTGCCGCGTAAGAGGGATGCAACCCCAGCCGCACGGATCATGTATCCTTACTAGACACCTTACTCACAAGACGTTGGGGTAAGTTTCATATGCTATAGCCACATGGTGCTCCGCATAGCAAAGACGCACGTCGCATGTCTAGTAAATTATAGACTTGTATGCATTTTCTTTGTGTGTAAGACGTGATATATCATGCAGTATTGAGCTACAATATTTCAAACACAAGTAAAAATACACAGGTTTCCAAACATATCAAAATTGCCGTGGTTACTCACGGACTTATATACAAAACACAAATATTGTTAGCCGTGTACATGCACGGACGAATAGGAACAATACATATTCATAGATTACAAAACAAAAGTGTCTGATCATGAAAAAGGAGCATCCTAAATAGAGGGGAGAAACCTACCCATTTCTGCTTGCTCTTCGATCAGACGCGGCAACCATTCATCACTTTCTCCCCGCTTCTGGGCTTGAGCCGCAGTTCTTTCCAACACCACACCTAAGGGTTCCTCGTCAAGCACGACCCTGGTTACATCCTCGTATATAGGAAGGGTCAGAGGAAAGGAAGCATTGGAAGGCGTGCTAAGACTGAGCTTTTCCATAATTTCAGTGTTTGGGGCATCTTTGGTGGCCTCTAGCTCATCCAGGAATGGGTAGTGTAGATCTTGCATCGCGGCCATGGAGGCAGTCATCTTGCTGGCAGCTTCAGGTTTAAAGAAGGTATGACGGGCGATGTCTCCCCCCTTCGTGATCAGCTCAGCGGCCTCAACCATTCCTTCGTGTCGTCCGTGGTCAATACCATCAGACACAAGGTTAGCGAATTGTTGTACAAAGGACGGGGCCTCTAGCACCTTCATGACGGCTAGGCGTGCTCCATACCCAACCATCCACCTGCGGCCGGCAATGGCTGTTAGCAGTTGGGGGCATAGTACGTTGTCACGCTCAGCGGTAAGGGCATCAATCATCAATTCTTTTTGGGCAACTGCCTCTTTCAGTTCTTGGATGACGGCCCTCTCCTCAGCAAGGTCTGTCTGCACTTTTTCCATGTTTTGGACGGCCAGGTGCGCGTCCTCTAGTTTCTGGTTCAGCACATCTACTTGGCTGGAGTACGAGTGGGCAGAAGCTTCCGCCGTGGTTACCTATAGGGAAAAACGTGTTAGCACATTCATTTTTTAAATATGGGTGGCGCGGCACGGATATGTACCTTGGTGTTTGCAGCATCTAGTTGAGACTCAAGGTTGGTTACTTGCTGATCGTATTCACTCGCGCGGGCTGACTGTTTTTTGATGGTCGCCTCGGCATTAACTAGTTGGGATTGGAGGTCAGCGATCAGGGCTTCATTATCTTCAATCATTTTTTCCCTCCGTCCAACTTTCCTCTTGAGAGAGTCAACATGCCCAAGCGCGGCTTCAAACCTAACCCTCATTGAGGTTCCCATCGCCATTTGGTGTACCAGCGTGCCATTATACTCATCTGCCAAATCCGCATGACTGAGCGAGTTTACCTCTTGCACCAAGCTTGGTGGTATGCAGTTATTGAGGTACTCCCGGCACTCATCAGCGTTCCTCAATCGTGACGCCGTGGTAATAGTCCATACTGGGTTAAAAGGTTGGGGGGCGCCGGACGTGGGGAAGTCTTGGGAAGCTATGGGTGAACCATCTTCAAAAACTGGGCCGGACCTTGTGGGGGCCGTGGGGTTTTCTTCCATTGCTTTTCCTTTCCCCTTATCCACTTGGGTGTCAGAAGGAGGCGCGGCACCAGCCTGGTTGTCCCTGCGAAACAAGTATTACGAAATATCTTAAGTATTGCTTACAGAAAAAAAAAACCTTGTCATTCTTATATATTAAGATGGGTTCTTACATATTGCTTCTTGCTACTTCGGAGGCGGTTGGGGCAATTTGGGTGACGGGATCGACATGAGCGGCCCGGTTAGCCTCAGAACCCTGGGTAGCACTCCCAACAGATTGATACATGGGGTGGTCTTCTCGAAGCCTCTTGGCGGGAGCATTGTGTTCGCCAATCTCGACTGAGGCAGTCCCTCTCGCACGGTTGCCTCTCTTCCGGGTACGCCTGGCGATGGGCTGCGTTGTTAGTTCAGCGATCTCCTCCTCGGCTTCCTCCTCTTCTTCCAGGTTGACATGTTGTTGCACTTCATCATCATCATCGCCCATCAGTCGGCGAATGCTGGAGTCGGTTCGTTCAATATTGTCCCCCTGTTGTTCCCTATGTGGTGAGGAGGGCCCGACCCCTCCTTCGTTCATCTGATTGTCACCATCACCGTTGTTTCCATGCTCCTCGTCAGAATGGGGATCAGGCACGGCTTCCAAGGCAACCGTCACGGGTCGGGTGTGCTCGAGAAGGGGTTGTTCATTTTCACGGAGAGGACGGAGACCTTCCGGCACAAGCCTTGGATCTCCCTGGCGCAACAGTCCAAAAAAGTTCATTTCTGTCCAGTACAAAACAACAAATGTTAGTTATTATGCAAATACATGTATACATACTTTTGGTGTATGGATGATTAGCCTACCTTCGCCCTGCCTTCTCCAAAAAACGGGATACCTATTGGAAGGACCAAAGTAATTGCGGCTAATTCCTAGCAAGCATAGGAATGATTCGGGTAGGTTTCTGTGGAATCCAGTCCTATTTAGATCTAAATCTTGGGAGTGACGAGGATTGTATGTACTTGTGTGCGGCTTGGGGTCGTGCGGAATTCTAGTTCTAAAGACATAATCACCCGGCCATACCACTGCGTCAATGAAAAAGTAATGATCATACCAATTTTTCAGTGAATCCATTGGTTTGTTGTGTGATTGGGGACTGTTGGAGGCTCGTTTCTTGAAAGATACCCAACCGTTCACTAAGTTGGGGGTATAAAACAACCTAAATAACTCTACGGTTGGGGGGATTCTCCTAGCACGGCAAAGAATCTCGAATTGGCTAATCTTACAGGCACCTATGCAGTGGAGCTGACTAATGTGTACATTATAATATCCTAGCAGATCTACGAGAAAGTGGGTGAAAGGGATGCGGTAATTAGCCGCATCAAACAGGCGAGTATAAAGGCCTATCTTACCCGCTGGAGCCTCAGTTATGAGGTCTCCGGCGCCAGGAAGTGAGGGGTGTAGGTTGGTAGGGATGAAGTAATTTGTACAAAAATGGTTTAATTGGTCTTGGGTCATGACATTTAGCACAGATCCAATGGTAGGGCTGTTTCTATGAGCCATTACTAAAAAAGAGTGTAAGGACGTGGTGTTCTAACCTGCGTGTGAAGGGATCCGTGCGTATTTGGTTCAAGCTAGGAAGAAAGCTTTAATGACAGAAATGAAGGTTATGAACTGTGTGTTTCACACAGCCGTAGGGGTGGCTTATTTATAGGGTTGCCTCATGGGTCACAGCCTGTTGGATGTGTGACACGTGTCTGCCACTATTCTTAATCGTGTGGCTAGGGGGCAAGTGGCAAGTGAAACGTCAGTTGGGACCCACGGGTCATATCTGATCCACACGTTTGCACTGCTCAAGGTTCTGACTGTCTGCACTTTTGTCAGTCAAACAAGTCAGATGAACAGTTGTTCATGTCGGGTTATGCGGCTCTTACGTAAGACTTGACATTTAATGATATATTTAATTTGTCTCGGCTGCTATGTATGGCTGAAGTAGTGATAAGATAACTTCTTAAGCCAGGTTGCCACGTGCGGCCAACATAAATTCTTGAACCAATTGGTCCTTTGCTATGGTTTCCTTGGTACGTCCGGGAGCATCTTTGTAGTCTAGAGGTTCCACCTACGGTTGTAACAACTAGACTGGGGGGACATGATGACGTATAGTCCCCAGCCGGGTCATGGACCCGGCCCAAGGGTACTACCCGTATCCGGCCCATCACAGATGGGTGGAATAATGTCAGTCAGGCTTATGGGCTTGGATGAACAGTAACCGCACACATGTGTGCGGCCTACGGCCCGGTACGGCCGACACGGCCGACATAGGGTTAGACAGAATAATATTCTGTCTAGGAATATCTTTACCCCAATAAGAGAGGATATTCACTACCAGAATTAGAAGATAACAATCATTCTAATTCTGGTGCTTATCTCTTCCTTGGGGCCGAAGGATCAGTGAAAGCCCACTAGGGTTTCACTGCCTATAAAAGGAACCCCCAAGGGTTCCACAAAGGTATTACGACTTGTACTCTAAACTCATATAAACCTTAAACCGATTACTTACTCTCACGCCGGAGTCTAATCGTGGGAAACATTCCCACGGTAAGCCTAACGCGTGCTGTTCAGTGTGCAGGATCCCAACCAAATGATTCACTTGGTGCAGGAGCCGGAGCCCAGCCAACCCGAATTAAGCCTAATTCGGGTCTAGCGAGGATCAACCAACTTTTGCATCAACACGAATCTAATCAAAACTAACCAAATTAAACCAAAGGATTAAGCAAAACTAACCATTAAACATCTAATAATGATAACCTATCAATCCAAATCAATAAAACTTAACAAATAAACACCACAAAATCAAAAACCCACTTGATCAAATCAATAAAAACTCAAGAACATAAACATAAACATAAACATAAAGATTAAATCCAAACAAGAAAGGTAGATAAGAGATTAACAAATAAAAGTAAAGATTCAATAACATAAAAATAAAGCTTACTTGGATTTAAAGGTGCAAGACAAGAATTTAAATGGCTAGAAATTAAAAGTGCAAGATATAAAAATGGAAGAACTAGTTTGTCACTCTAGCCAACAAAATGAAAAAATGAAACTAAGCCTCTATTTATAGGGAAGGAAGGGAGGAAGGAGTGTTGGAAGCTTCCTCCTTTCTTTCTTTCTCTTTAGTCCTTAGTCTTTTCGTCTTCTAATTTCTTCGACTTTTTAGACTTTGTCTCGGGATTACTTTAAACTCGTCTTGTAATTTCTTCATAAATTAGACTTGAGTTCTTCGGCTTTATTAAACTTCTGTCTTTAGACTTTTTCTTTGATAAATCTTCAGAATAGGTCTTGGACTTCCGTTCTTTTTTCACTCTTGATCTCTTGACTTCATCTTTTGTCTTTTTCTTCGATAAAAGCCCGTGAAAGCCCGTATTTTCTTCCTTTTTCATCTTTTGGTCCTAAAACACAACAAAAACACAAACCACACATAATTCCGACATTTATGACATAAAATACATGTTATGGTCTCGTTTTAATTGTAATTAAGTGGTAAAAAGGATGGGTGTTTTCACACCTATCAAATCCCCTACACTTGACCATTGCAATGTCCTCATGCAATGCATTAATTACAAAGCAAGATTACATTTTTCATCACAAGCAATCCACATTGGCCTTTATTAAAGAGATAGAAAATAACAAAACAAGTAAAGAAATCAAAGACTTACCTTAGGGTTTTGGAATGTCATGAATGATTATCATCCTCAAGTTTCACGTTCCCCATACCAAGCTTAAAAACGAGATCATTGTTATTATAAGTTAGCAAACTAACATGAACTCATGTGGGTCAATTATTTACTTAGACTCCCTTATTCCTAGGTGTATCTCTTATATTTTATTATTGTCTTGAATGATCACGAGGATGCATTGTTGACTTATTTCGATAGTTATTAAGGCTGAAAATAAAGGGGACGATTTAATCAATAGTTAGCTAAAGGACAAAATCTTTTAAAACTGCTTCTCGGGACCTCATAAAGTTCATATCTTGGCATAACTCGCTTCACGATTTGATACTTTTCTCGGACCGATATTAGGTAGTGAATTCATACTTCAAATCTTGAGAGACGTTCATGAAATAATGGTCTTCTCTTCATAATAGGAATTTCTTCACTTGAAGTTTTGAGAGATTCTTCATACTTGGACCACGACTTCTTCATTTTTCTCCAATCTTTATTTGGGATTTTGATATACAACGATCTGCCTCCTTTTAGAACTTGGATCTATTTATCCTCATACCTTGTTAGGGTCTTTTTGGATAGACTTCTCCATGATCTTTAGGGGAGTATTTGCTTTTCGTCGAGTGTCTCGATCCTTCATATTGATTCTTCATAAATGATTCTTCACATCACTTGGGATCTTTAGCAACAAAATGTATCCCTCATGCCTTGTTAGGGCCTTTTCAGACTCGCCAATCTTCGCGTCCCGCTTCAATAAGTTATGCCTTGGCTATGAACTCTAATTAATACCGAGCAACTTTTAAACGATCTTAGGCTAGAAGCTAAGTAACTTTTCAAATCGTACGACCTTACTTATTGCAGATAAATTTATTAACAAGCGATGGGAGAATAGGCTTATAATCAACTCACATAAATTCACGAAAGAATACCAAACTTATAATTGACTCTATCATCTCTCGTTCTCCACAATTTAAAATATCAAGGAATGAGACTCGTGGATGCTTAGCCAATTAAATCAAAGTTTTGGGTTTTCGAGTCATCTATAGGATCTTGCAAATTCTTAGACTTTTTCAAGTTTAGAATTCGCATTTTAAAGTTCCCTTGATAAACGACTCTCTAGGATCAATTATAGGAACTTGCGAAAAGTTCTTGTTCTTAACTCGTGAGAGTTAAGACTTTCTCGTTTTAAAGCTCCCTATATAAAAGCCTAGCAAAACTTGACTTAAACAGGTTAAGGATACTAGCTGGAGTAAACTTAGATAAGTAAACACGAGTTGAGTCAAAAAATTCACAACGTTGAAAATTAAAACCACTTTATTAAAATTTATTCAAGTAAAGAAAGAAAATAACTATACAAAGGTAAAACTACTAGGCCAAAATAGATCAAAAAGTTTGAAAAATGTCGAAAAATCAATTTTCCGGTTAAAATGAGGACAAATACAAGGAAAAGGACACTTAACTTCGTTAGAAGTCCCCCTACACTTGATATAAACATTGTCCTCAATGTTTAAGCATGTGGGAGTAAACTCCCCTACACTTAGGACATTGTGCACGTTGATTAAATCTTGCTAAGAAAGAGACAACTAAAGAGATTCCTATTTTAATATTGAGAAATATAAAATAGTGAATCGAAAAGAGTTTAGGATAGAACCGGGAAGACGGGAACACGGAATCACGGGTCGTCAAAAATCATCAAGAGTGGATCATTGAACGCTCGAATCCCTGAATATGAGAAGAGAGGATATAGCAAACACCAACAGGTCTCCCCTACACTTAGGATAGAAATAGATAAAAGATAGATACTTGGGTTGCCTCCCAAGAAGCGCTTGATTTTTGATCACCGAGTCGTGAGCCTGACTCGACCTTGATTATCATGGAAAGAACCTTGAATAGCATCCACCGGGATCAAATACATGGTTTTCATCCATCAAGTAACACAAGCTTAAGGCGAACAAGGCAAGCCAAAGAAGAGTAGGCAAGGTTCCCTTAAGCAAAGATGGAGCACGGTGGTAGCAAGGGTGAAGTGCAAGCATATCTCCATAAGTTCCAAAGATTTTTCCTTTTATTTCATCAGATGGATACTGAGATGGCTGAAGAATTTCGATACCGGGGTCGAACACCTTTTCCTTTAGGGGAAAATAACACTCAGGCTCAGCAGAATTTGAAGAGGATCCGCTCATAAATCGCACAATCTCATCCGACGAAGGTGGATAGAGAGGTGTCAAAACATAAGAACTGCGGATGTTGGGTGTCGTCCGGTTTCTTCTCCTTTGAAGCGGGTTTCTTCATATCCAAAGAAGGATAAAGACCATAATCATCAAAGTACAAAGGAGGGGCATCACTCTCATGAGGGAAGTATGTATTGAGAAAAGTAGAAAAGTCTTCCTCAAATGAGTAGTCATCCAAAGTAGGATCAATCATGGTTGGCGGAGGATCTTCATCATGTGAAGAATCACTCGAGAGAGTATCAGCCTCATCAAAATCATCATAAGTGGGCATGTCTGGATACTCAGAAGTAAAATCGTCATAATCATCTCCATCGGAACTAGAATGATCATCATAAGCATCAAAGATCGGTAGAGAATCATATGTGGGTGGAGGTTCCAAATTGGAGAGAGAATCATCCACATCATCTTGAAACAGTGGATTATCATTGCAAGAATCGAATAGAGGATTGTTGTAGACGACAAAATCATCAAGCACATTAATCATATTCGTCGATTCTCTTCCATTATATTTGCTTGTACGCTTCCCCATTTCAAAAACTTGTGCATCATCCCCGACTCTTAAGATGAGTTCACCTTTATCCACATCTACTAAAGCTTTACCGGTTCTCAAAAATGGGCGTCTAAGTATTAACGGAATACGAGGGTCTATTTCATAATCAACAACGACGAAGTCGACCGGAAAAGTGAATGTGCCAACTTTAATAAATACATCTTCGACGATACCAAGGGGGTACGCGAGAGTTCGATTGGCTAGCTCCAGAGTCATCTTGGTGGGTGTAAGGTCGAGAAATGATAACTATTTCCAAACGCTGAAGGCATCAAATTTATACTTGCCCCGAGATCGGCTTAGGCAGTAAATTCGTCGGTGGTTAAAAGTACAAGGTAGCACAAAACGACCGGGATCTCCAAGTTTTTTCGGAAGTTCCTTAAGAAGGATTGCAGAGCAATTTTCATTCAACCGAGTATTAACAAACTCGACCATCTTCTCCTTCTTATTAAGCAATTCCTTAAACATCTTGACAAATTGTGGCATTTGGGCAAGAGCTTCAACAAGGGTAAAGGTGACGGTCATGCCGGCAATCTTGTTCAAAAAGTTAGAGACTTGAACGTCATTCTTAGTCAAAATTCTACCCTTGTTGAGTCGAGAAGGGTAAGGAATGCTGGGTTTATAGGTGGAAGGTGGGGTTGGTGAAGGGTTCTTCTTGGGTACTTCTTCATGACAAGGCGGAGACGGTAATGGTGAACTAATACTAGGTGTGGGAGTAGTAGGGATAAATGGTGGTGGAGGAGGTGTAGATGGTGTAACTGGGGGTGGGATAGATGGTCCTACTAAAGTTGCTCCACTACGGTTAGTAATAGCACTCACATTCGCTCTCGGGTTGGTGACGGTGTTTGAAGGTAGAGAGCCCGAAGTAGAGGGTTGAGTGGTTGGTAAGAAACTAGCCAGCATATTCTTCAAATCATTCGTTTGAGTGCTGAAGGAGGTTTGTATATCATTTCGAAGCTCGGATCTAATGTCATTCTCTTGCTTAGTGATATCCCCTTTCATATTGATAATTTGGCTTTGTAGATTCTTGATTTTCTCTCCTTGGGTTCTCATTAAAGCTTCAACATCTTGATTAATGGGTGGGGCTTGTTGAGCGGGTGGGTGATAAGGATTAGAAGCTCGAGGTGGGATTTGGTTGCTTCTATTGTAATTGTTGTTGGGGTTGTGGTTTTGAGGAGAAAAACCGGGTGAAAGATAGTTGTTCGACCTGTAACTTAGCAAATTTCGATCCCCTTGAGGTCGGGCTTGGTAATTTTCTGGTGAATAGTTACCATAAGCCGCATACACGTTTTCCAGATTGCCTTGAGTAGAAGGAAAATCGGTGTATGAATGAGGACCGCCGCAAGTCTCAGAAGAAATTGCTACAGCTTTAACTTGTTGTTGTTGGTTTGTAGCGATGAGCAAGATATTTTTGTTCATTTCGGCCATCATGCGGGTGAATTCGGTCATATCGGGGTTTGCTGAAGTAGAAGAAACATTGACTCTCGGGTTTTTCCTTGAAGAAGCGGAGGAATCCTAATTTTTGTGATGAGTAGTCATGTTCTCAATAAGCTCTCTACACTCCTCGGGTCTTCTTTTCATAAATGTGCCACCGGCGGCTGCATTAATCGTATCACGATCACGAAAAGTTAAACCATTGTAGAAAGTATCAATCAACGTAACGGGGAGCATGTTGTGGTTTGGACATCGATCGATTAAAACATTATATCTTTCCCAAGCATCAAAGATAGATTCATCGGGTTCTTGCATGAAACCGCTGATTTGATTTCGAAGGCTCGTGACCATGGATGGTGGAAAGTAGCACGACAAAAATCGTTGACTCATGTCGTCCCAAGTATGAATGGAATTCTTCGGGAGACGATCAAACCATTTTTCGGCGTGGTGTGATAAAGTATGTGGAAAGAGTTGAAGGCGAAGTACATCCATAGTAACACCGGGCAACTTCATGCTTTGAGTAATAGTAATGAATTTGTCGAGGTGCTTGTTGGCATCATCATCCGGTATTCCGCGGAATGGATTAGTTTGCACTTGTTGGATCATGTGATGCTTCAACGAAAACTCCGGAGCCGTGATTTGCATCGGCGCAATCGGACCTCCTCGTCCAAACATTGTGGGTTCACAAAGCTCCTCCATTATCCGAATATCAGGCTGTGGAAGAACATTGTTGTTGTTATTGTTGAGGTGCGGTGGATTATTGTTGTTGTTCACACCTGCCATAGCTAAATCTTCACGAGTCTCGGGCTCTGGGTAAGTTGAAGATCTAGTACGCATACACCTGCAAAATCAAAAGAAAAAGATACCAAAGCAATAGACAATATATATACACAATGAAAATAAAAATAAAATCTTTTTGGATTTTTTGAAATTTTTTAATTTTTTATGGATTTTTAACAATTTTTAAGCAAGAAAAATAACGCTCACGAATGAACGGATCCCAAAAAGCAACGCGTCTCTCACAGAAAACCGTTAATCTTAACGAAAAGAGCCGGCAGCGGCGCCATTTAATAACTAGGCTTTTGCCCAGTAAGAAAATTTCGTTGTTCCGATCTCTTCGAATTGATCCTCGGTTTAACGTGTGACTCAGTCGTTTTTGGTGCGGAAAAATAAAAGTTTGTCGTTGTAGTAAAAGGAAAGTACAAAAACTTTAAAGTAAAAAGCAGGGTAAATAAAGCTTAACCTAATTGAAAAGTAAATGATGGGAAATAAAAACGTGACGAGAAATTAAAAGGCAAACTTAAACGGAAACTAAAGGCAAGGATAGTTAAAGTGCGACTAAGGAAAAAGGCGGGAAAAAATAAAACTTCAAACTTCAAACTTAAAAACATAAACTTAAAATAAACTAAAAATAGCTCATTCGGAAAAACATCTTTGTTCGGAATAATCCTTCGTTCGGAATGTCACCTTCACTCGGAATAATTAATCTTTACTCGGAATGCTTACCTCAAGCAGAATAAGGGCTTCGTCCGGAATAACTCTTCATTCGGAATATTGCTTCATCCGGAATAAACTATTGATCCGGAATAAACACTGATCCGGAATAAAAGACTTCGTTCGGAATATTAGCTTTATGCGGAATAATCCTTCGTCCGGAATAATTGCTTATTCGGAATAAAGGGTTCGTCCGGAATAAAACGTTGGTTCGGAATAAAGGCTCATCCGGAATAATGCTTCATCCGGAATAACAGATTCGTCCGGAATAATGCTTTATTCGGAATAAAGCTTTCGTTCGGAATAAACCACTTATCCGAAATAAAAAACGAAATGCTTGGTTCGGAATAACACTTGATCCGGAATAAAATTGCTGATACGGAATAAATCCTTGATTCGGAAAAAACTGGAAAACTGAATTCGCGAAGAACAGGGGAAAATAAAAGGATACGAATCTAATCAAAACTAACCAAATTAAACCAAAGGATTAAGCAAAACTAACCATTAAACATCTAATAATGATAACCTATAAATCCAAATCAATAAAACTTAACAAATAAACACCACAAAATCAAAAACCCACTTGATCAAATCAATAAAAACTCAAGAACATAAACATAAACATAAAGATTAAATCCAAACAAGAAAGGTAGATAAGAGATTAACAAATAAAAGTAAAGATTCAATAACATAAAAATAAAGCTTACTTGGAATTAAAGGTGCAAGACAAGAATTTAAATGGCAAGAAATTAAAAGTGCAAGATATAAAAATGGATGAACTAGTTTGTCACTCTAGCCAACAAAAAGAAAAAATAAAACTAAGCCTCTATTTATAGGGAAGGAAGGGAGGAAGGAGTGTTGGAAGCTTCCTCCTTTCTTTCTTTCTCTTTAGTCCTTAGTCTTTTCGTCTTCTAATTTCTTCGACTTTTTAGACTTTGTCTCGGGATTATTTTTAACTCGTCGTGTAATTTCTTCATAAATTAGACTTGAGTTCTTCGGATTTATTAAACTTCCGTCTTTAGACTTTTTCTTCGATAAATCTTTAGAATAGGTCTTGGACTTCCGTTCTTTTTGCACTCTTGATCTCTTGACTTCATCTTTTGTCATTTTCTTCCTTAAAAAGCCCGTGAAAGCCCGTGTTTTCTTCCTTTTTCATCTTTTGGTCCTAAAACACAACAAAAACACAAACCACACATAATTCTGACATTTATGAAATAAAATACATGTTATGGTTTCGTTTTAATTGTAATTAAGTGGTAAAAAGGATGGGTGTTTTCACACCTATCATTTGACAAATTTGGTTTATATACTCATATAAGCTGTTAGGATTTTAGATTTGATCTACATGTTTATGATATTGGATCTGATATGGATGCTTTATTTGATCATTGAAAGTTAGCTTATTGTTCTTTGTGTTCTACTGATTTACAATTGCTGTTATTCTTTGTGTATTTAAATCTGCTTTCATTTCCATATGTTTAAGCTGTTGGATTGTGAACTTGTGTAATCTGTTACATTTTTTTTGTGCGCTTGGGCTGCAGTTGTCTATAATCAGTTGATGCGGATTGCTTATACAGTTATTTTTGTTAAGATATTGATTTACTGCTCTATTTATGTTCTTACTATATTTTTCTTATTTGTGAACTGCTGTTTTAAAACTTAGTCTGCCATTTAGCTTAGTTTATTCCTTTGTTATTTTTCTGTTACTATATGTGCGTGGCAAGCATCCTCATACTGGATGTATTTGGTATTGTGACTTGTATCCAAAAAAATAATATCATAAATCTGTCACGTGTGTTGGTTACTGATTTGTTAAATTGAGTATTGTTACTATATAAATACCATTTACCAAAAATTTGTTCCGTACAGGTCTCAACCTCGAGACCTCTGCTTCATAGCACCAGCGTGATAGCCAACTGAGCTGTGAGCTCTTTGTGTTTAATTACTTCCTCACCAGTTTAATATACAACTGTACTTTGCTATTGCAGTTTATTATTAGACCTTTTTTTAAGTGTAATTTCAAAGTTAAAATTTAAAATAGTAATTACTTTTTCTTAAAATAATTGTTTAAATAATTTTTGTTAAACTTTATTAGTTTAATCATAATATAAAAATATAGAACATAATATATATATAAAAAATATATATAAATATATAAAAATTTCTTTTATTAAAAATGTTGTTTTATTAAATTAGTTTCTATAATTTCGTCTAATATAAATTTAAATAAAGTTTTTAAAATATAAAATAGATTTTAATTTTTAGATTTAATAATGGGAAACGTTTCATGCACTTTAGGATTTAAAAATTGTAGGATTATCTTTAGATTAAAACCGAAAAACAATTCAAATCAATTGTCCAAATCGAAACAAAAAGTCTCAAATTCACTCGATATTCGTGTACAACGAACTTGGTTCACCAACGTGTTTGATTGAATCCGTCTTTGGTAATTTTAGTCTATTACTTTTTCCTAAAGGTAATTTTCTATTTTACCCTATAACGTATCTAATTAACATATACTATCCACGACACATAAAAAACTTTCGCGCCGCTGCCGGGGATCTTGTGTACGATTCGTTTCGTGGAGATTTGTTGATCGTTGATTTGAAGACCCTTTCCGTCCTCGGAAAGTTTTGTTATTTTTCTACTATTATAGTATGTATCGTTTTTCGTGTTTTGTGGGATTAATATATTATATTACGTAGAACAATAAATTTACCTACTTCCAAATAAGACCTTAGTGGGGATTTCATCACCTAGCTATTGTATTCGAATCCAAAACGAAAAAAAGGCAAAATAGATAAATACTAATAAGAAGTTTGAACTCGATTTATACAAACTATAAGGTGGGTATAAGGCGACGAGCTATAAAAGGCCGTCTAAGGAGAAAGGTTTTTAAGTGCTTTGTGCCACCTCGTTTCCCCGCTTGCTTGTGCGTATATTGAGAGGGACGACCGATTATTGGTTTTCCAACTTAAGTAGTATTATACCTTATTTTTGTAATTTACTTATTGAACCTCGAGACGTTTAGGTTTTCACCTATCGTTTCAAAGTCGACCGAGGGTAATTTACTTCCATAGTAATTATCCTTATTCCTTGTTTTTATCAATCTTTGATTGATTTATGAAAAATACCAAAAATAATCTTCTTAATCCTCTATCACGTTTAATTCTTTTTCTCCTCACCCTTCAATTTTTAATTCTTCCATGAATTCCTTCGTCAATTGTGTAGGGTGTGGAGAACCGTTATATGGTCTTTTACCATGTCGGTGGTGTACATGTGAGCATTGTGGAAATGATTTACGTCACGATATACGAGTTGGATTTTGTCCTTCTTGTAATGAGATTACTTCATGTGGGAAACCGATTTTTCGAATAATTCTCTCGATTTCTACCCACCTCCACACCCCACATACGAGACACGCTCGTGTGAGTTTTGTGGAAATGATTCTCATTTTGTAATTAATTGTTCGCATCGATTCTCGCTTAATTACGAGCAAGAACCGAGCTACAATCAAAACTTTAATGATAATTGTTATCCACAAGATTTACCGAGTTTATCACAACAACATCTTTGTTGTGAGTATTGTGGAGGTCCTCACGAGAGTTTTTGTTGTCAACCGAAAGATCAAAATTTTTATGAGCCTAGTCCTTGCTATAATTCTATTCCCTCCGGTTTTGACCAATCCTCACAATTTTCTCTCGTGAGTGAGAATTTTAAACAACTTGAAACAATGTTCTAACAAATAATGAATCAAAGAAATGTGGAAATTGTCGAAAAAAGCATTGAAGATATGTTTCTTGAAAAGAAACAAATTAATCAAGAGATTAATGATATAACTAATGATTTGGGAAGTCGTAGATTTCATGGAGAAATAATTGATGAGGGATTTAAAAGAGATTATGAAATTAAGATTAGACAACTTTCGCAAGATAATAATGGATTAAGCATTGAAATTCGAAAGAAAGAACAAGCTCAAGAGGAAGCTAAATATCTTGCTACTCGTGAACTCGAGCGTTCTCTTCTTATTGATGATGACGAGGATAGTGCTATTTCTTTGAGAGATCTTATTGCTCTTCATCCTTCGTCTAGTGTAATTGTACTTCCTTTTCGTATCTTGCCGGCTATGGAGCATGAGAATTCACCCATTCTAGATGATGAGGAATTCTCTCATGACATCACCACTCCTATTCATGATTCTTCCACCGTGGAAACCAAAAATTCTCTAAGCAAGGGGGACGAGCATATTAGCACTATTCCGGACACGGAATCGAACGAAGTAATAAAGTCTAGTGTTGAGATCCTTGTCCAAAACCTGAGAGAGTTCGATGGTATTTCTAATGAAACGTGTGATTTGCCACATTGTGATGACTCTACTTCTTCCAATCACTTTGAGATTTTCTCCAATTATAATGATTCGACTTCTAGTGAATATTCTAATGAGGAGTTCTCCGATGAACTTTCTTATAAAGATGATATTCACGACTCGAATTTTGAGGGGTTTCCCGATGAACCTACTCTTCTACACCCATTTCCACCGAGAAATGAGGATGATAGTGATCCGGTTTTGGAGAGGTTCACTTTTAAACTTGCTCCTTTAGACCTATTTCCACCAGGAAATGAGGTTGATTTGACTATTCCGATCCTTGAGAAGTTCACCGATGAACTTACTCATTTAGATGTGGAAGACGTGATTCTTCGTGAAAAATTATCGAACGTCTATCTTCTCATTTCTAAGATCGAGACTTTGAATTCTAAGCCTAATAGCAAGTCTTTCTCTCCATCTCCTATTCCCATTGAGGATAGTGATCCGCTTATGGAGGAGATTGACATGTTTCTTGCTTCTAATGATTCGATACCACCGGGTGTTGATGAAATTGACCCGGAGGGGGACGCTCTCTTTTTAGAGAATTTACTTGATGATGATTTCGTCCCAAGTCCTCCTCCCACCTACCTTGACGTGAGGGTTTTTCATGTAACTCATATTGAGTACCATGACCCGATTGATCACATTTCTAAGGGTGAAATGGTCGTTAAGGCTAAGAATGTTGATACCACTATTGTTGAGACTTTTATCCCACCATTACCATGTGCTTTATATGATTTTGGATTAGCATGGGGGACGACACCGTGTTGTCTATTCCTTTCTCTTTCGAGGACGAGGTATTCGACCCCGGAATCGTTGATTTAGGGAAATCTCGGCCTTTCACCGATGCAATAATTGAAAGACTTTTCGATCATCTTGGTGCGAGTTTATCTCGGGGAGCATGCTATATTCATTCCATAATTTGTGACTACTATCTCTTTTTGGAGATTTGTGTTGGAGTTTCATCCTTTCGTTTGTCATCCGAAAACGAAGATGTAATCTTTGACCCCCGCATCGTGCTTTATGTTGGATTTTATCCCATTATGTCGGTTTTCACCATTTTTCCCTAAGGACCAATGAATGCGGGGATCGAGTCGAGCTCATGACTCGGTTAACAAAAACGAGGTGCCTTGTGGGGGAGTCCCATACATTCTATCTTCTATTTATTTTCTAACAACTAATAAGGCTTGATCTTTCAAGCTCGTGCTCGTGTTTTGTTGTGAATCTTAGGTATGACCCTAATCATTGAAGACTCTCGTGTTCGCTTTTTGCCGGTCCACTTGATCTTTCATTCTTTGATTGCCGAAAAGGGGCACACTCTTTATCCTTTGATTTTTATCGACTAACGTTTTATCTTGAGGCATAATTAATAAACGGCTTATAGGTTTGCGTGCTCTTCCCATGTTAGGATTTTGCATTAGACTCTTCGTGTTTTAGCAAGGGGTGTTACTCTTGAGCTAAGAAACATTGAGGACAATGTTTGGTTTTAGCATGGGGGAGTCAATTGATATAATCGCTTGCAATTGCTTTTGTCGTGTCTGTCTAAACGTAATTGTTTTTCTCGGTTTTTCATAAAAAATTAAATTTTTAGTGTTATTTTAACTTTTAATAAATAAAATAAGTGCTTTTGACACAAATGTAGGCTTTCCGTTGGTGAAAATAAAAATAGTTTTTGACTCGACTCGGTTTTTACCTTAGCTTTTCCTTAACGTGTTTGAATTAAGTTTTGCTAGGCTTTTATATAGGGAACTTTAAAACGCGAAAGTCTTAATTCATACGGGTTAAGAACAAGAACTTTTCGCAAGTTCCTATAATTGATCCTAGAAAGTTGTTTATCAAGGGAACTTTAAAACGCAAATTCTAAAACTTGAAAAAGTATAAGAAGATGCAAGATCCTATATATGACTTGAAAACCCAAAATTTTGATTTAATAGGCTAAGTATCCATTAATTTCACATTTTTGAAATTTTACAATATGGAGAACAAGAGATGATAGTGTTTAATCATAAGTTACCAAAATTAACTCTTCTTTGTGTAAGTATTTTTTGTTTGATTTAATCTCCTCGTATTTAATTTCCACGCTTGAATAATTAATTGCTTAATAAATGAAGTTTTTAGTGGTTTAGGCTTAATATCTTAACTCGTAACTCCTTCTTTTTCTTCCCTTGTAATTAAAGTGAGAACACATTAAGGGTGTCAGCGTCATGGACTTTTGATCATGGGATTGCGGAAATTTGGCTTACTATAAATATCATATTAAGAAAGAAGAATAAATAAAAACATGTTCTCTAGGAGCCTTCGGGTGGGAGTCATGTAGCACTAACTTTGTCATTAGAGCCTTAGGGTGTATGGCAAGGGGACTTGTTTAATAAAAATTGCTTCATCATCATGAGCCATAAGGTGGGATGGTGAATGTCAATTCCCTTATTTTTGTCCAAGGAGCCTTCAGGTGTGGATTTTAAATAAGGAGCACAATTATATCTTAAAGAGCAACAAGGTGTTATGATGTTATTGTTGCTAACTCCATTAATAAGGTCATAATTGACTTTGGAGGTTTTTATTGTTGCTTTTAAGTAGTCCTATTAGCCGAATTTTGGGTCCGGGGATTTATCCCTCAAATCGTGTTAAGTTATCCTTGATGTGCGCTTTCTTTAGTGACAACGGTTTTTGAAGTCGAGGTTAGGTTTTGAGTGTTGAGTTTACACGTTTTTGCCTTCATTTTTGGACTAATAAATATCAAAAAAGTCAAATGATCCTTTGGGTGAATGACAAATAAAATCTAGAGATACAATTAAGAATAATAGGAGATTGAGTTTAACAAAAATTACTTATATGAGTTGTTTTAATTTTGGGGCTTATGATTGGCAATGATCTTGTTTTTACACTTGGCATGGAAAAATGAAAAGTCGAGGACGATGAATCTATTTGAGTTTTATGATCCTAAAAGTTATTTTTCAAATAATGAAAGCTTTACATTATGTCTTTACAAAATAAAGTGTCAAAAGTTAAATAAAAGTGTAGTTAGTGTTTTATTTTATCATTGCGTGAGGACACGACAATTGCTTAGCAAGGGAGTTTGATATGAGTGATTTTACTCATTTCATTTGTATCATAAAACGAACAATAAATGCATATAATCAACGAACATTGCCTTGTATTTGTTTGTTTTTCGTTTCATGTGTGTAGGTACCGATGATCACGAAAACCGGCAAAAATCAACACGGGATTTGAAGAAATATCAAGAAGACAAAAGACAAGTTCGATTTTATCCGAGGATTTGGATTTATCAAGTAAATTGGGCCTTGGTGGGACCCACATGAGTTTAATGGGCCTGAAAGCCCATTAATATAGTTATAAAGCTACATGGGTAAATTTGCTTAAAGCCCAATTCCAAGCCCAAATTCATGAAAATAATAAGACGGATTGAAGAGTCCAAATTGGACCACAAGCCCAATAACAATAACAAGAGACGGATGGAGTGCATATAAGTTTTGGTCAAGGCCCAATATAAGAAAAGTTTGGACCGTATGAAGTTTATATACTTTTTGGTCAAAACCATTTACCCACTTTCCACACACACACCAATAACTCATTCGATATTACCAAAGTTATTCACCTTTCACCATCCTTCATCCCAACCCTAAAATAAACCTGTAGATCCACTGTTCACCCAAACCCTAGTAAATATTATTTGGGTCTTTTCACTTATTTGTGAAGCACGTGTGATGCACACGAGTGGGAATTAATTCCCCATTTTTCGGAGCTAAGAAGATGCTTTTAACCAGGGTGACGTGGCCCCATTCTCATCCCTGATTGGGTGTGATAGCACATCACCACCCATTCACCAATCATCTATTGCCACATATGCACCAAACTAGCACAGGAAGCACAAGATTTAGCCAACCTAGTGATCCGTGCGAGGGTTAAAGAATCTCAGCAGTAGGATGAAAATTGAATGGAGAGAGAGAGTCAGAGATGCTTGATCCAAAGGCCATAAATTAATCTTCATCAACAACCCACACCCCTCTCCTTCTCTATAAAAAACCCCCCATTTTATTCATGTAATCATCCCTTTTCATTTTTTACTGTTATCATGTCAATTTGTAGTTAGAAAATTGTAGTTTTCTTTTTTATTAAATAATGTAATTGTGATTTGAATTAATAAAAGTTGAATTTCAGATTTGTTATATCTTTATCCCACGTTTTTATTATTCTGTTTAAGCTATTTGTATTTTCTAAACTTTCAAGTTGATATTATAATCGATAATCGTTCATATAAGCTCAAGTTTATAGCCTATGTGAATGATGATGAATGGATAGGGATAAATATTTAACCCACTGGTTAGATATAAATAAATGTTGATTCGTTACAAGATGGTGGTTTTGGTTCGAGATACATTCTTGTTCAGTGGTGTTCATGATTCGAATGGTGATGTTTGGTGTCGTTATGTATAAGGGAGCGCAACGCTCGCCTTCTTCAACAAAGGTTCATCTACAAAAAGGGTTAAGCTCGTTTTTATTTTACTGAATTATTAGAATAATTTTTATTAGTCAATTATTTTAAGTGAGCTTAGTTTTAATCTATTAGAATGCTAATTTTGTGGTAAAAGTTGTATTTGGTTTGATGACACTGATTTAATTTTATTAATTTGTTTGGGTAATCTGTTGATTCTGCTTTGTTTAGCTCGTATTAGATTTTTGTAAATGAATCGTATGCTGAAGTATGAGCATGATTTTGGTTTCTTGCTGATAAGATTATGCTTTCTTAGTCTATTTTGCATTTGATTCGAGTTGATGTTGCTGAGGGATTAGTTTGACAAATTTGGTTTATATACTCATATAAGCTGTTAGGATTTTAGATTTGATCTACATGTTTATGATATTGGATCTGATATGGATGCTTTATTTGATCATTGAAAGTTAGCTTATTGTTCTTTGTGTTCTACTGATTTACAATTGCTGTTATGCTTTGTGTCTTTAAATCTGCTTTCATTTCGATATGTTTAAGCTGTTGGATTGTGAACTTGTGTAATCTGTTACATTTTTTTTTGTGCGTTTGGGCTGCAGTTGTCTATAATCAGTTGATGCGGATTGCTTATACAGTTATTTTTGTTAAGATATTGATTTACTGCTCTATTTATGTTCTTACTATATTTTTTTTATTTGTGAACTGCTGTTTTAAAACTTAGTCTGCCATTTAGCTTAGTTTGTTCATTTGTTATTTGTCTGTTACTGTATGTGCATGGCAAGCATCCTCATACTGGATGTATTTGGTATTGTGACTTGTATCCAAAAAAATAATATCATAAATCTGTCACGTGTGTTGGTTACTGATTTGTTAAACTGAGTACTGTTACTATATAAATATAATTTACCAAAAATTTGTTCCGTACATGTCTCGACCTCGAGACCTCTCCTTCATAGCACCAGCGTGATAGCCAACTAAGCTGTGAGCTCTTTTTGTTTAATTACTTCCTCACCAATTTGATATACAACTGTACTTTGCTATTGCAGTTTATTATTAGACGTTTTTTAAGTGTAATTTTAAAGTTAAAATTTAAAATTGTAATTACTTTTTCTTAAAAGAATTGCTTAAATAACTTTTGTTAAACTTTATTAGTTTAAACATAATATAAAAAATATAGAACATAATATATATAAAAAAATATAAATATATAAAAATTTCTTTTATTAAAAATGTTGTTTAATTAAATTAGTTTCAATAATTTCGTCAAAATATAAATTTAAATAAAGTTTTTAAAATATAATATAGATTTTAATTTCGACTTTTAGATTTAATAATGGGAAACGTTTCATGCACTTAAGGATTTAAAAATTGTAGGATTATCTTTAGATTAAAAACCGAAAAACAATTCAAATCAATTGTCCAAATCGAAACAAAACATCTCAAATTCACTCGACCTTCGTGTACAACGAACTTGGTTCACCAACGTGTTTGATTAAATCCGTCTTTGGTAATTTTAGTCTATTACTTTTTCCTAAAGGTAACTTTCTATTTTACCCTATAATGTATCTAATTAACATATACTATCCACGACACATCAAAGCACACCCGCTGTTAATGGTTCTAATGATTAATGTTGGAACATGGAATATACGGGGTTTAATCTTCTTCCCAAAACAAAAGGAAGTGTGTCAGGTTATTTCTGAAAATGGTCTATCTATGTGTGCTATTTTGGAATCCCATGCTGCTGATTCTCAAGTTCATAGATTGTGTTCACTGATTTTTCGTCATTGGGATTGGACGTCTAATGGGTCTTGGTGCTCTAAAGGTACTCGGATCATTTTAGGTTGGAACTATAATGATGTAGATGTTAATATTATTACTCAAGATGATCAGGCCATTCATACTCGCGTATGGATCAAAGCTGATCGTAAAGGGATGTTTTGCTCGTTTGTTTATGCTCATAACAGGTATGTTGTTAGGCGTGCTTTATGGAGAGGCTCAGGGCAGCATAAATACTATATTAATAATCGTTCGTGGTGCCTTATGGGAGACTTTAATGCAACGTTATTCTTGGTTGATTCTACTGCTAGTGGATCGATCATTGATATTGCTATGAGAGGATTCCAGGAGTGTGTTGCGGATATTGAGGTCATGGACGTGCAGCGAACGGGTCTACAGTATACTTGGAGCCAAAAACCTAAAGGATATTATGGAATATTGAAAAAACTTGATCGTGTGTTGGCTAACATGGATTTTTGTGACAAGTTTGCAGGTGCTCATGCGATGTTCAAACCGTACAGAATTTCTGACCATACTCCTTCAATTCTCAGTATTCCAATGGTTTTTGTTACAAAACCTAAACCTTTTAAGTTTTTTAACGTGTTAACTCAGCAGGATCGATTTTTGGAGGTTGTTTATAATGGTTGGAGTAACCAAATCAGCGGTTTCCAAATATACAAGGTTTTCAAAAAGCTTAAAATTCTAAAGAAGCCTCTTCGTAAATTGATGTATGATCGTGGGAATCTGCATGATAATGTTACCCGTCTGAGAGGGGAGCTAGACCAGATTCAAACTATGTTAGATTCAGATCCTTTTAATACAGAGCTAAGAGAGGCTGAAGCTAATTGTGTTAAGGAGTTTAATAATACGGTTCATGGAAGAGTGTTTTCTTAAACAAAAGGCAATGATACATTTTCTTAAAGAGGGGCATTCTAATTCTACCTATTTTTAAAAAGCGGTTAAAAGCCGTGTTAGTAGAAGTAGGATTGATGGTGTAACTAATGTTGATGGTGTATTATTTGAAAATGACTTGGTTCCAGGGGCTTTTGTTTCTTATTATGAGGTGTTTCTTGGGATGCATGGTGAGACTGGAGACTTTGATATTACCAACTTGTTTAAAAATCGGCTTTCTGATCATACTGCTATGAGCATGATTAATGAGGTGTCGGCTGAAGAGGTCAAGGATGCTATGTTTTCAATGGGTGATGACAAGTCACCGGGTCCGGATGGATATATTTTTTTTTTGGTAAAAGGGTAGCAATGACCCCGGTAAATAGAACCAAAAAAAGCGTTGAAGTACAAGGAATGTGGCTGAAATACCACATTAACCGCAAGCTACAGGCAGCTTGTTAAACAAAATGTTTATGACAGGCCATAAACATTAACTAGTCTAGAATACTGGAAATATATAAACTAGACAAAAACCAAGACGATAACATAAAGTTACGAGGAAAATAATAAAATATCAACATGGGATCAGCGAGTTGGAGTGCTTGTCCCAATATCAGTATTGAGAAGATTCACCGATTCATCAAAGACGACCTCGACTCCCTCCTCCTCCTCATTGTCTTCCTCGCTTACTTGAGCCCCTTCGTCAATACCAGGCATGGACAAAGATGAAAATTTATTAGATGTAGAAACACTGCTCATTTGAGCTTTAGCCTTGTTCGGACGATTGCTAGACTGCTGCAACTGACCAGATTTAGTATTCAACTTACTACTATTATCAGCACTCGTACTTGTAGTATCCAAGTGAGTTTTTGGGCGAAAAAAAACCGTCTTACCTGCTTGGAAACCCTTTCTCAATGGAACACCTCTCGGAACTTGATTCCCTAAATTACCTTTGTACTTCTTCCTCTTGCTTTGCACTTGTTGGAACCCATCATTATCAACATGAGTTGTCACTTTTTCAACCGTTATAGGTTTAACATTTTTCGGACAAGAATCAACGGAATGACCAAAAATATTACAAGTATGACATCTAGGTGGTTTCCATTCGTATTCAACTCGAATTAACTCCGTAGTACAACCAGAGCCTTCAAGATCAGGGACACCAATAGTAACGTTATCTATAAACTCCGAATCAGCATTCATCTCAATAAGACAACGAGCAAAACTACAACGACCCAAGACTCTTTGCACATATTATCAGTATAATTATCCATCA
This sequence comes from Glebionis coronaria, assembly GCA_025667525.1. Taxonomy (NCBI): domain Eukaryota; kingdom Viridiplantae; phylum Streptophyta; class Magnoliopsida; order Asterales; family Asteraceae; genus Glebionis; species Glebionis coronaria. The sequence goes on from CM046877.1 coordinate 343,048,752, forward strand.
TAATAAGCTTACCAAGAAACGAAGCAATTAAACTAATACCTTCCTTTTCAAATACCTGTAGCGGGACATCATGAAACTTAACCCATACCGGAATACGAGTTAGTTCCTCCTTTAGAAGATTCGTTTTCATAGTCCATTTCTTAAGAAAAATTGGTGAATTACGAACCATCCACGGACCACCTTCCAGAACCGCATTAAGACCCTCACTAGATCCAAATTGAAAAAAGAAAAAACCTTTCTCATTCATCATGATACGCTTAAGACCATGTTTTGCCCAGTTACTCTTAGCAAAATACTCAACCACAGGGAATGCAATCCTTTTACCAAGAAAGTAACCATATAAAGTGTTATGGTAGCGAGCATTAACTGTTTCAACAACCTTCCTAGGAATAGAGATATTAACCCCTTCATAGACATTTTCAGAATTAAACGAAGAAGAGACTGCATTAATACCTCCATTAGTAGACGTAACCATATCACCTTCAAATCTGCAAAGTAACTTCATAATTTCTTTAGCACGATCAGGTGAGATCAATTCCCACAAAGGATGTTTCTTCATTCTCAATTCATGCATAAATTCACCCGCGTCAACAACCTTGCGAATCGTTACACCAAATAATTTCAAAACTGCATGTAGATTACACGGTTGCAAACCATTAATGGTAGCAGCCTTAGCTGCAAGGTCTGTTTCCTTAGCCATTTGTGCAGAGTGCACACTCGAACCACCTGAACTGAGTGAAGAAGTGCTGCTAGTTAAATTCTTATGGCGTTCACACAAAACTTTATAATAAAGCATAGTGGTCTCCTTAGGTAAAGTAGACCATTTAGGAAATTTGTTTACTTCACACCATTTGCAAACACTTCAATGTCACACACAGTATTCAGAGGAATAGAAAACAAATTAGATATCTCCTCTAACGTTACTAAAACCTCAAGAGTAGACACCTTAACCGCATCCATCCAACCTGTAAACAATGGCTTATCACTTTCATTGCTCGAATCCACCATAGCTTCAACAAATCGATCAAACGAACCACTAAATAATAACCCAACGCACTAGTAACAAGAGCACAATTTATTAAAAACAAAATAATGTCAGCCGACCACTAAATTCAATGCCCCGTGAAATTTGAAGCGACGGACAAACCTTGTGATTAAATAATACCGAAACCCTAACACAATAAATACTCAGCCGCCCCAATTTATTAATCAAATTAAGGTCAGCCGCCACAGTTGTCAGCCGACCCTTCCAAAGCAATTAATGATCAAAGTCAGCCGACCAAAAACTTGCGATTATTAATCAAATTTAAGGTCAGCCGACCACTCCAATTCAATAATGATCAAAGTCAGCCGACCACTCCAATTTAATTTAACTAATGACCTAGAATGTCAACCGCCAAAAGTTATGAATAGTTAAATGGTCAGCCGACCAATAAAGTCAGCCACCACATACAAGATTCAGCCGACGAATAAAACAAGGATGATTTAATGCAGCAAGAACAATGATGATTAAAACAACCCGCTCAATAACGAAACCCAAACACACCGAAAACCTAAAAAACAATTAATGCTACTCACTGTTTAAACAAAAAAAAACGGAACCACTTGCCCAGGTAACACGTGACGATCTAAAATAGACAAGTAACCAACAACGAGAACAATACACTCGCACAAGACAATGACGGCAAAAACGAAAATTAAAAACCAATTTAATTTACCCTAAAATCAATCAACCAAATAAAGACTTTGTTAACTCAAGAATAATCAGTGATTATTCGAGAAAACAGCATCATTATAAGGTATTCTGATTAAAGGAAAAAGAAAATTAAGTTTATGAGAAGAGGGGATTATTTTGCTGCCATTGATGTTTTTTAGGCTTTTTTTTGGTTCGGATGGATATACAGCACCGTTTTTCAAGAAAGCATGGGTTGTGGTTGGTAATGATATTACTAATGCGATTTGCGAGTTTTTTTAGGTCACGAGTTCGAGACCAGTGAAGGACGAATTGTTACGAATTATATATATTTGTGTTTCTGAGGTGCTTGTAAGTGTGCTGGGGGTCAGGGGTTCGAAACCCCCTGCTGACACATATATGTTTTTTAAACCCTTTACCAAAAAAAAAGGAGCTTAATCATACTATTATTTCCCTTATTCCAAAGATAAGGCCCCTATGCATATCAATGACTACATACCTATATCGTGTTGTAATGTTTTATTTAAATGCATTAGTAAGATAATTGTTAATCATATTATAATAAGACTTCAGGTTCTTGTAAGCCCTAACCAGTCAGCTTTTACCTCGGGAAGGAGTATCTCGGATAATATATTGTTGACACAAGAGCTTATGCATAATTACCACTTGGATCGGGGTACTCCTAGATGTCCATTTAAAGTGGACATTCAAAAAGCTTATGATACTGTGGATTGGAGTTTTTTGAAGCAGATTCTTCATGGGTTCGGTTTTCATCCTCGTATGATCACATGGATCCTCGAATGTGTGACTACTACATCTTATTCTATATGTATCAACGATTCGTTTCATGGTTATTTTAAGGGCAAAAGGGGTCTCCGACAAGGGAATCCGCTTTCTCCTTACTTGTTCACTCTAGTTATGGAAATTCTTACCCTCATGCTTCAAAGGAAAGTTCAAGAGTCAGGTTTATTTACTCATCATAGATATTGTTCCAAAATGGAGCTCATTAATTTGTGCTTTACTGACGACCTGTTTCTCTTTGCTTATGGTGATGTTCGTTCAACGAGAGTTATTAAAGAGACTTTAGATGAATTTAAAAGTGCTTACGGTCTCTCTCCTAGCTTACCTAAGAGTACGACATATTTTTGTAATGTGTTAAACCATACTAAGGTTGCGATTCTGCAGATTCTTCCATTCGAGGAGGGTAATCTACATGTGAAGTATCTTGGTGTTCCTTCGGTATCTTCTAGGCTTCTATTCCGAGATTGCAATGAGCTTATTGAGCGTGTTACCTCAGAACTTCAGAAGATTGGAAAAACAAATCATTATCTATTGCGGGGAGACGTCAACTAATAAAGTCGGTTCTTGGAACGATGCATATTTACTGGGCTTCGGTTTATATAATCCCTTCGCGTGTATTGCTAAATTTGGAGCAGCTCATGAGGGTTTTTTTATGGTCTCTAAGGAGTGTGAAAAAGGGTAAAGCTAAGGTTTCCTGGGAGGTGGTGTGTCTCCCAAAGAATGAGGGGGGCCTTGGCATTCGTAGGTTTGGTACTTTTAATTCTGCCTTAATGATTTCGTATATATGGAAGCTTCTATCTTTGAAAGAGTCCTTGTGGGTGAAGTGGGTGCATGCGTACAAGATGCAAGGGAGGAGCTTTTGGGATGTTCCTCTACGAGGAAACATGTCATGGGGTTGGAGAAAGATCTTAATGCTTCGTTCTTCAATTCATGAATTTTTATAGCAGCAAATTGGGGATGGGGCCAATACGTGTATTTGGTTCGATAGGTGGTGTCATGAAGGCCCTTTATCGGGCAGAATTACTCCACGGGATATACATGAGCATGTCTCAATCTTTAGTTATGTGTTCAAGATATTTGTACTAATGGTATGATTGTTTGGCCGCCTGATCTTTTGGCCAAATACCCATTTCTTGTGTATTGTAATATCCAGATGAATATGGGATCTAGAGATGCTTTGGAGTGGCGAGATAGGTATGGAATATTTAAACCTTTTTTTGTTAAACAAGTATGGTCTGATATACGTTTTATGGATGCAAAGGTTAGCTGGTATGACTTGGTGTGGTTCCCATCTTGTATTCCGCGACATTCGTGTAATATGTGGTTGATTGTTAAGCCTAATTTGAAGACTCAGGATCTTATTCCCGCTTGGGATCTTTCAGTTGCTCTTGGCTCAATGTGTTCGTTGTATGGTGTTCAACCGAACTCGCATGAGCATCTATTTGTTTAGTGCTCTTTCGCGGCTGAAGTTTGGAACAGGTTACGTGATATGGCTGGTCTTGAAAATGTTCCTCCTAGATTGACACATATTATTACTCGTATTTTGCCGATTGCAGGTCGAAGATCTTCTCCAAGTATTATTGTTAAGCTTATAGTGGCGGCTTCGGCTTATTTTATTTGGCAGGAACGAAATTGGAGGCTGTTAAGTTAAAAAAACCCTAAAAAAACATCAATGGCTGCCAAAAAACTCCCTTCTTCTCATAACCTAATTTTCTTTTTCCTTTAATCCGAATACCTTATAATGATGCTGTTTTCTCGAATAATCAATGATTATTCTTGATTTAACAAAGTTTTTATTTGGTTGATTGATTTTAGGGTAAATTAAATTGGTATTATTTTAGTTTTTTGTCGTCAATGTTTTTTGCGATTGTTTGTTTTTTTCGTCGGTGGTAAATTGTCACTTTACGGTCGGTGCTTATTTAGTTAACAGATCCATTTGATTGGGCTGCGCAATTAATTGGCTGCGCAATTAATTGTCACTTTGGTTGGTGGAGTTGTTATTTAAAGCATTGGATCAAGTGCTACTGGACAATTATATTCGTTATCGTCTTTTTTGTTTTTTTGTGTCATCGCTAGTTAGGGTTAGGTTTTTCTGGGTTTAATTGTGGTAGGGTCCGCTTGGTTTGGTCGGTTGATGTGATTATTAGTGATCACAATTATTGGTTATTATTGTGACGGCTGATATTCATTATTATTATTCATTGGTGACCACATTATTATTAATCATTGATATTCAATCCGTGTCGCATATATCATTGTTAAGTACGAACATGGATTCGAGCAATGAAAGTGATAAGCCATTGTTTACAGGTTGGAATGATGTGATTAAGGTGTCTAATCTTAAGGTTTTAGTAACGTTAGAGGAGATATCTAATTTGTTTTCTGTTCCTTTGAATACTGTGCGTGACATTGAAGTGTTTGCAAATGGCGTTAAGGCAAACAAATTTCCTAAATGGTCTACTTTACCTAAGGAGACCACTATGCTTTATTATGAAGTCTTGTGTGAACGCCATAAGAATCTAACTAGCAGATTTTCTTCACTAAGTTCAGGTGGTTCGAGTGTGCACTCTGCACATATGGCTAAGGAAACAGATGACCCTATTACAAATGTTTCCTCTTCTTGTGATGTAGTTTTGGACATTGCAGCTAAGGCTACAACCATTAACGGTATGCAACCGTGTAATCCACATGAGGTTTTGAAATTATTTGGTATAACGATTCGCACGGTTGGTGACGCGGGTGAATTTATGCATGAATTAAGAATGAAGAAACATCCTTTGTGGGAATTGATCTCACATGACCGTGCTAAAGAAATTCTGGATTTACTTTGCAAATTTGAAGTTGATATGGTTACGTCTACTAATGGAGGTATTAATGCAGTCTCTTCTTCGTTTAATTCTAAAAATGTCTGTGAAGGGGTTAATATCTCTATTCCTAGGCAGGTCGTTGAAAAAGTAAATACTCGCTACCACAACACTTTATATGGTTACTTTCTTGGTAAAAGGATTGCATTTCCTATGGTTGAGTATTTTGCTAAGAATAACTGGGCAAAACATGGTCTTAAGCGTATCATGATGAATGAGAAAGGTTTTTTCTTTTTTCAATTTGGGTCTAGTGAGGGTCTTAATGCGGTTCTGGAAGGCGGTCCGTGGATGGTTCGTAATTCACCAATTTTTCTTAAGAAATGGACTATGAAAACGAATCTTCTAAAGGAGGAACTAACTTGTATTCCGGTATGGGTCAAGTTTCATGATGTCCCGCTACATGTATTTGAAGAGTAAGGTATTAGTTTAATTGCTTCATTTCTTGGTAAGCTTATTATGATGGATAATTATACTGATACTATGTGCAAAGAGTCTTGGGGTCGTTGTAGTTTTGCTCGTTGTCTTATTGAGATGAATGCTGATTCGGAGTTTATAGATAACGTTACTATTGGTGTCCCTGATCTTGAAGGCTCTGGTTGTACTAAGGAATTAATTCGTGTTGAATACGAATGGAAACCGCCTAGATGTCATACTTGTAATATTTTTGGTCATTCCTTTGATTCTTGTCCGAAAAATGTTAAACCTAAAACGGTTGAAAATGTGACAACTCATGTTGATAATGATGGATTCCAAAAAGTGCAAAGCTAGAGGAAGAAGTACAAAGGTAATTTAGGGAATCAAGTTCCGAGAGGTGTTCCATTGAGAAAGGGTTTCCAAACAGGTAAGACGGTTGTTTTTCGTCCAAAAACTCAATTGGATACTACAAGTACGAGTGGTGATAATAGTAGTAAGTTGAATACTAAATCTGGTCAATTGCAGCAGTCTAGCAATCCTAATGGTCCGAACAAGGGTAAAGCTCAAATGAGCAGTGTTTCTACATCTAATAAATTTTCATCTTTGTCCATGCCTGGTATTGACGAAGGGGTTCAAGTAAGCGAGGAAGATAATGAGGAGGAGGAGGGAGTCGAGGTCGTCTTTGATGAATAGGTGAATCTTCTCAACACTAATATCGGGGCAAGCACTCCTTCTGGCTGATCCCATGTTGATATTTTATTATTTTCCTCGTAACTTTATGTTATCGTCTTGGTTTTTGTCTAGTTTATATATTTTCAGTATTCTAGACTAGACTAGTTAATGTTTATGGCCTGTCATAAACATTTTGTTTAACAAGCTGCCTGTAGCTTGCGGTTAATGTGGTATTTCAGCCACATTCCTTGTACTTAAACGCTTTTTTTGGTTCTATTTACCGGGGTCATTGTTACCCTTTTACCAAAAAAAAAAAAAAAAATTGGAGGCTGTTTAAACAGACCAAGAGATCTGTTAAGCAGATTTATGATTGTATCTCTTCTGTGGTTCGTCTTAAGCTTATGTCTAGCAGGATGAAGAAGTCTAAGGCTAGAGTTAAGATGGCCAGGTTATGGGACCTTCCTGAGGGTTTATCTGCCTAATTTTATTATGTTTATTCCAAGTAGTTTGTGCGTCATTAGGTGGGTTTTTTCTATTGGTGTTCTTGGATATGTAATTTTTAGATAGTGTTCAAATGGCATGTCATTTGATTTAGTGGTGGTTCAAGCGATGCTTGAGGTTAATGTGATAATATAGTCACATTCCATTGTACTTAATGTTTGTTGGTGTAATATAATTTACCGAGGATAATGTCCCTTTTACCCAAAAAAACATTGCCTCACACAGTCAAGTTATGAAAAGAAGGTTTTGCGCCAGCATGCCTGTATGTTTTACACCATTGAGCAATTGGGCTTTAAAGGGTAAAACAAAGATTGACATAAGCTGGGGAGTTGCTCAAGAATGAACATAACTGAACATTTCAACCTCTAGGATCTTGTTCACTTGTGCAGTGCGGGTCAATGAACCTCCAATGTTTTTAATGTGTTGTAAAGGGGAAACTACAGAGTATCATAATTAGTACACACATAGATAAAGATCTCCTAAAATTACAATTCATATTAGTTGAAAGTAACCCAATGTATACTTCTAACATAAATGACCTAAAAAGTTCATGTGGCATAACAAAATATTAGCAAGGCTTGTGAATGTAGGCAAGTTGGTATATAAAGTATATATAAATGAATTTTTTAGTCCTGTTTTTTTGGTAAAGGGTTTCCCCGGTAAATATATTAACCAAAAAAGCGTTGAAGTACAAAGGAATGTGGCTAAGATACCACATTAACCGCATGCTACAGGCAGCATGTTAACACGTGATTATGTCATGGCATAAATACAAACTAATCAGGAACTACAATGCAAGTAAACTAGAAAGAAACCAAGATGCAAACATGAAGTCACACATTGTCTTCAGCTTCCACCAACAGCACGAAAGGAGAAAATGATATCCAAATGAGCCTGCCTCCTTAAAAAACCTTGCCAAAGAAAACCCAGTGGGAAAAACCTTGGACAAGGAAAAAAGAGTACAACCCTCACCCGGCACTCCCATCATGAAGAACTCTAGAGCTCGGCACCCTCCATTTTTCAAGCAGCAAACTCGACCTGGCAGACAAATTCTTAAAACGAAATGAAATCAACTTCAAACGAATAATATCACAAATAAGCTTAACAATCTGATCAACGGCCAACAGCTTTTTCTTGAAAAGTCTTGAATTACGTTCCATCCATATAAAGTACGTAGTAGCAGCCAACACAAGACGGGCAAGGATGCTAGGACAAGACTTTCCCTTAGAAATTGGAATAACATAGGCTAAAATACAATCAATCCGAGGGGGGATGCTATCCATATCACATAGGCCCCGAACCTTAGACCAAACCTGCATAGAATAAGAACATTCAAAGAAAAAGTGGTCATGAGAATCGGGCACCAATTTACACAACGGGCATCGTAGAAGGCTTAGATCCACCATAGGGCCAACATCCCATTGCCTAAGCCGATCTTGTGTCTTTAATTTTCTTTTAACCACTAACCACAAGTGGATAGAGTGACGAGGAAAACAATAAGAAAACCAAACAGAATGATACCAATCAACCATCAAAGCCCTATCCCGAATGGAGTCCCAAGCTAAAGAAACTGAAAAAGGATGTAGAACCCCATTTATATCCCGCCACATCAAATCATCATCCTGAGCATCATTAATAACAGGGACTGGGATAGAGACAATGTTCGGAAATCTAGCATACCAATCCTGCGGCCACTGCCAAATACCATCAGTAATAAGATCCCTAACCTTATTAGATAGAGAGAGCCCCGATCTTGTAATACTTTGAAACGTAAGAACGTCCTGTAAAGGACATAAATCTGCCCATTTGTCAAACCACATAGAAGCCAATCTACCATTATTAATCTTGTACCAAATAAATTGACGAATGCGTGGTCTAATCTGTAGAAGTTTTCTCCAGCCCCAACTCATATCACCTATACATGGAACGTCCCAGAAACTTCGATCCTTTAACTTGTAAGAATAAATCCATTTAACCCATAAAGACTCTTTACGAGTGAGAAGACACCAGATATGAGAAACCATTAAAGCAGTATTAAAATCAGAAAGCTTACGAATACCAACTCCACCTTCATAAAATGGAGTACAAACAGAGTCCCAAGCAACTTTAGCCTTACCTTTCTTCATTTCACCTTGACACCATAAGAAGCCTCTCATAAGCTGTTCCAAATCATGAATAATCCGAACAGGTAAAATAAAGACAGACGCCCAGTAGATATGCATAGATGAAAGAACTGAACGAACTAACTGGAGTCTTTCTGCTAAAGAAAGAAATTTATTTCGCCAATCGTTAACTCTACTCTCAAGTTTTTCAACAAGGACTTTACAATCCCTATATAGAAGCCTGGACGAAATGAGAGGAACACCAAGATATCTGACAGGTAACTCGCCTTCAGCAAATGGCATGATATTTAAAATACTACTTTTAACAGCAGTAGCTACATTACAGAAGAACACTGTGCTCTTAGGGATACTTGGAACCAAACCTGAAGCTATCTTAAATTCCTCCAACGCATCCATAATAACCTGCACAGAGTCCAAGTGACCCCTAGCAAACAAGAAAAGATCATCTTCAAAACAGAGGTTGATAATACGCTGTTGCTCACAACGGTGATGAAAATAAAAAACCTCTGCATTAAGAACCCTTTGCTGCAACATAAGTGAAAGGATCTCCATGGCCAACGTGAAAAGATATGGAGATAACGGATCACCTTGCATGAGACCTCTTTTTCCTTGAAACCAGACATATAAATTACCATTTATGCAAACGGAATATGAAGTAGTAGAAACACACGTCATAATCCAATCATCCATTAAATGATGGAATCCAAAACCAATCAGAATGTTACGCAGAAACTGCCAGTCCACCGTATCGTAAGCTTTCTGAATATCCACCTTAAAAGCACATCTTGGAGGACCAAAATTTCTGTGGTAATTCCTCATCAGCTCTTGCGTCAATAAGATGTTATCCGAGATCCTACGCCCGAAACAAAAGCAGATTGATTAATATTAACCAAATCACCCAAATCCCCTTTAATACGGTTAGCAATTATTTTACTAATGCATTTGAAAATAACATTACAACAAGAGATGGGGCGATAATCAGTAATCTTATTTGGAACAGAAACCTTAGGGATAAGAGTAATAATAGTATGATTAACCTCTTTAAGAAGTTTTCCATTAGAGAAAAACTCCCGAATAGCACATGTAAACTCATCACCCACAATATCCCAAGACTTCTTAAAAAACACAGCAGTAAAACCATCCGGCCCAGGCGCTTTATCATCACTCATGGAGAATAACGCACTCTTAATTTCAGAATCAGAGATGACTCTAACCATATGGGCAGATTTCTAAGCACCAAGCTTTCAAACAAACAAATCAGACGTATTAAAAGAACCTGAAACACTTGCCTGACCAAGAAACTGCTCGTAATGAGCAACAAAAGCTCCAGGCACAGCATCTCCATCATGAAGCACATTATGAGAATCACGAACCATTTCAATACGATTGCGAGCCGCCCTACTCTTAACCGAGTTATGAAAATAAGCCGTATTTTAATCACCTGCATCAAGCCATTCAATTTTAGATTTCTGACGTAAAAAGCGTTCCTCATCAAGAGAAGCTTCCTTAAAAGCAACTAGAATAATGAGCATACTATTCTTTCAACAGCACATTGGATGGGTCTCTGTCAAGGGCTTGTTGGACATCATCTAATTCCACACGTAGTCTAGTAACACGATCATGAAGATTACCCTGTTCAAACAACAATTTACGAAACGGAGCCTTTAAACCTTTTAAGCGTTTAACAAGCCTAAACATAGCACAACCATGAACATTAGCCAACCAACCGTTAGCTACCACTGCATGAAAACCCTCCTAATGCACAAGAAAATTATTGTACTTAAAAGGTTTAGGCTTAGGTTTGCTAATTGTAGGGATTCGTAACACACAAGGAGAATGGTCAGAAATCCTGTAAGGTTGGAATATTGCAAAACAACCTGGAAACTTATCAAGAAACTTAATGTTAGACATAATCCGATCAATCTTTTTGAGAATACCATCATCACCCTGTGGTTTCTCATTCCAAGTAAAATGTAAACCTGTAGCATTAACGTCCATAACTTCCATAAGATTAACATACTCCTTGAATTCCCGCATGGCAATATTAGGAGTGTAGCCGCCGCATGAGTGATCCTCAATATTAAGAGCAGCATTAAAATCACCCAAAACATCCCATGGCTTATCCCGCATAAAAGTAGCATGAGCAACCAAATTATTCCAAAGAACAAGCCGATGTATATAGTAGTTATCAGCATAAGCGAAAGAGCAGAACAAAGTACGGTTATCCATACGCGTTTTAACCTGACAATGCATAACTTGACTTGTTTGAGACAACACCATAACATCCACATTATCATCATTCCAGCCAAGAATTATACGTGTCCTTTAGGACACAAACCACCATTTGACGTCCACTTCCATCTACTAAAAATCTTACGACACATATCATAAACACCTGAAGCATCAACATGAGACTCCAAGATAGCACAAACACTCAGATTATTTTCATTAATAACCTGACGAACCTCTATTCTTTTAGGGGATTGGTTCAGACCCCTTATATTCCACGAGGCGATACTAAACATTTAAAATAGTCGTGGCAGGAGTGCTTGCCCCTGATTAAGAATTAAGAAGATTAGCAGATTCATCATAAATGTTTTCAACCTCCTCCTCATCATCATCTCCACTTAGGTCACCTATATCCCCTGAAAGAGTCCCAAATGAATTCGAAGTAGAAACGCCACTTACCAGGGTTGTTAGTCCCCTTTACCCAAAAAAAAGTAGAAACGCCACTTACTACATATTTACCTTTATTTGAACTACTAGTATGCAACCCAGATTTGGTACCACTATCAACTTTTCTATTATCACGTGTAGATACATTCGAAGTCTTACCAGGATTAGATGAGTTATCATGTATATGAGCACTAGAAGTAGACGACTTCGGACTAAAAGTAAATGGAGTACCAACCTGGAAGCCTTTGCTTAACGGGACACCTCTCGGAATCTGGCTTCCTTGCTTTCCTTTGTTGTTATGCTTTCTACTACGAACTTGTTGAAATCCATCATCTTGTTCATGTATAACTTTAGGTGCCACTTTAGGGATAACACATTTAGGACAAGTTTCAGTCGTATGACCAAAGATATTACATGTAGGGCATCTAGGAGGCTTCCACTCATATTCAACTTTAATAGTTTCCTTAGTAAACCCCTCACCCTCCAAATCAGGAACACCAATAGTAATTGTCTCATGTAAATCACAATCAGATTTAATTTCAATTAAACAGCGAGCAAAACTACTACGACCCTAAGATTCTTTACACATAGTGCTTGTAAAAGAATCAAGCATAATAGGCTTACCAAGATATGTAGCAATTTTTTAGTCCTGTTATGACTCTTGTTCACATGTATAGTTGTTTTTTAACAAAAAAAATTACGAAAATGGAACTTACTTGGATTGTGTTTGCAACTTCTTCTTAGGTATCTACCCCTGCATAACCATTTAGATAGATTTAGAAGTTTGGTTAATGAAACATGAATAAGGTCAAAAGCTTTAGGAAGGGTACTCATGAATAGAGGAAATGGAACATGCCTGTGACAACCTGACATTTTCAGGTAGTAAATTTATTCTCGTATATTATTTTTATATTTTATTTTAATGTTGGTTCATGAATCACATATTTACGGGATGAAATTAGGGCTTACGTGCATAATTTAACGTCTTTTACGATTAAACCGGGAACCCTAGGTCTATGTATTTACGCTTTTGTATTCCGTTTTTGATGAGACAATTTTTATTAGAATTGTTTTGTGCCGTAGATTCATAATTTATAAAAACGTTTTTCGTAAATCGACCCGAGGGCACGTAAATTGAGGAAACTAGAATCGAGGAATACCCGTAAAATAATAGGGGATGAAACAAGTTCCACTTGTCCCACCCCCCACTATGGGCGGACACAACAAGGGCTAACACCCCTTGTTGTCAAAATTTTATGCCTCCATGAGACACTTGTCTCACCACTTGACCAAACCACTTAACCCCAAAACTTCTCTCATACTTCACACACACATGCACGTTTAATCAAAAAAATTTCAAACCCTCTCTTCTCTCTCTCTTTTGGCCGTCCATAACCACCACCAAATCACCATCATCATCAAAAATTTAACCTACAACTTCATCTACAATCAACATATAATGATCACTACTTGAAAGGATGAGGATTGGAGGTGATTACATCTTGTGAAAAGGAGTTTTAATGGAGTTCTAGGGCTGATTTTAAGAAGGAGTTTATATACTTGGAGATTTCTAAAAGTTGCTTTCAAAAGTTAAAGATTTAGTTACAAGTGGAAGTCTTATTCATCCAAAATCTCAACCTTTTCATCATTTGGTTGGTATAAAGATCATTTTCTTTCTATCATCCTATTATTTTTTTAAAAATACTTGTATATTTAGTTCAAAATTTATATGTACGATGATAATAAATGATGATCAATATATTGCATGGGGATTTTGTGTCACTAGATTAGGTTAAAAAGTCTAAAACTACAAGTAAAAGTTGATAAAATCATATCTAGTTATGTAGGCTGTAATAAACAGTAACTTTCAATGTTTTTACTTGGTTAAATGGATTAGATTATTTGATATAATGATAGATAAATGATTTCACATAAGTGGTGAATTGGCCACACAATGGAATGTTAAAAATGAGCAAGATATGGCCAAAACACTTTTGTGGTACTAATCTGACTGGTCTGTTTTGGACGAATTAAAACTAATATTTAGAGGCTGTTTGAGAAGGAGCCATAGAAGTGCTAGCTGTATAATATCATGTAGTTTATACAGTAAAAATTTGGGGTTCCAACTCCTTGTAGAACTCAATATATTATCAAAATGGTGAACATGAGATTTCACATCAGATTTGACTTTAAAGTATATGATATTAAAAGGGCCACTTGAAGTAAAATACTATATAAAATAAGTATATAAAAGTTAATAAATGATAAAACTATTATAAAATAAGTTTATATACTATAATAAATAAGTATTACATTTTATCAAAATAAAACTCAAATGTTTCCTAACTACAAACTATACATATGATTTTTACGTCTTTTCGGCTAAAACCGAAAGGATGGCGTTTTTGCCAAATAAAACTTAGATGGTCGGATCCGTCTAATGTAACATTTTTATAGAACATATACTGATATGTAAACATATTTGACAAGTAAAAATCGACAAAACTGAGCTTTGTAACTTATGGACCATAATGGGCCAAATTAGCCTTGTTGGACCACTAGGCCCAACTAGTTTGGCTTAACACTATTGGACTTACTCATGGGCTTAACCCACTTGGGCCCAACATATGAGTATAGGCCTGGTCTTAAATGAATTAATGGACTAATAAAAATATATTGGACTCTTAATAGGCCTATTGGGCCTTAACATGTAAATGGGCTAAAACTAGTATAATAAGACTAAGTTAACAATATACTTAACAACTAATAAATATTATTCGACATCATTACATATACATAACAACTTTTTATAAATATTATTCGACATAGTCTAAGATCGAGTATTATTTGTTTAGGTTTTCGTGATCGAGGCACGTACCGTACATCCTAGTTGCCGATAACCCGCCTTTCCCAACCAACGTGAGTTCATAGCCTCGCACCCTTTTAAATGTTTTATGAAATGTTTTGTAAACCCGCGAGGAAGATAACATGCGAGTTTTTAATAAAAATAGAACACAAGTAGTCCCGATTGTATGCTTATTGATATGGATCCGACTGATTGTATGACCCAGAATGGATGATTAAAATGGATTATTAGAAGTTAGGTTATGTCACTATAAGTCCCATTAGCACGAATTGTGAACTACCGAGAGTTGGTAGACGCTTATGCATAAAATAGTACTATTTGGGGAAGATCACCTCAGTTCGCGCCTTGACGGTTGATCCATGTCGTGCCACATTGATTGGTAAGCGAATTTATGTATGAGAGGATTATATAGTGTGATTGAGTGACGACACGCTGATTTAGATGGCCACATATTTGTCAGGCTCGCGACCTGTTGTATATTATAGAAAGGCAACAATGTCATGCGGCTTATAATAATCTGATAATAATACTAATAATGGTAAATACTGAGGCTGCGGTCTCATAAATAATGTATGCTATATGAATTGAATTATAATATATTGCCTGACTAGCAATATGGGGTCTTATTACTGATATTATGCTTGTGTTCTGATTTACATAACCGTTTTATATAACGGTTTTTACTAAACTTTATGAACTCACTCGACATTCGCTGATTATTTTTTCACATGTTTATCTCAGGTGCTTGAAGGTAACTTGGATGGAGATCGACTCTGATGGCCCACTTAATAATAATATTCATTCGAACTGTGTTTTGTAAACTTTATGACTGTAAAACTGGGGGACCTTGTGTAAACTTCATACTTTTATTCGGATGAATGTATGTTTAACCTTGTACAACCCTTTTTATGCGTTGTCTATGATTTGAGTTATTGTACTATCCCGTAACACTCTATTGGCCCTTCCGTTGTACCTATAAAAATTTGAGAGTGTTACAGTTTGGTACCAGAGCTCTCGTTATAGAGAACGAAAGATTTTTAAAACCAAGGTTTTGAATAAAACATGTTAAAATTTTTTTAACCATAAATATTTTTAAATAAATATTTGAGTAAAATGTTTAAAAATCTTTTGACTATAACGGTGCCGAAGATCTCCGATGTTACCAACAAGCCTTATTGAGAAGATATATATTTTGATATATAATCTAATATATATATATATATATATATATATATATATATATATATATATGTCGTGGTTTCAGTATGTAACTACTTAATAAATTATTTTTATGCTAATACGAGATATATTATATAATGTAGATTTGTCATGGCAGACCCTAACATTCCCGTAGAGAAGCCTGCTATTCCTGAACCTAACATAGATGATAACCCTTACTTAGACTTAGTGGATTATAATGTAGAAGATGATATGGATGATGAAGAGGAGGAACCATTTGAGGATCCTGAGCCCGAAATAGGACTAGGAGGTCTGATTGCCCCATAGGTTGATATAGTACAAAATGGTAATGATGGTGTCGAGGAAGATGATGAGGTTGATATAGATGATGTAGGTAATGAGGATGACGATGAGGATGTCGAGGAGGAGGTAGATATAGGTGATGATATTGATGATGATGAGGTGGAGCTTATTTTTCCTTATGATGTAGAGGATGGTGAGCTTTTACCCCCTCTAGTTGAGTGGTCTGATTCTGATTCTGAGTTACCTAGTGATGAATCGTCTGAATCTGATTCAGAGGATAATGAGGATGATGATGCACCTGATGGAACTAATGGGATTACTACTCATAGGCCGATTGATAGGGATGACTTTCAGAGGAGTGTACATGTGATAGGAGAGTCTTCGAGGGTTAGAGAGGCTACTCATATTGATGGACTTGCACCTTGGGCCTTAAGACGTGATTTAGATGCTTCCCGAGTCCAGGGTAGTATGACATAGATTGGTTTAGGTGTTGTTCAAACTCATGTTGCTTTATTAGAGTAAAAAATAAAGATTGGTGAGAAAGAGCGAGAATTGCTTGATTTGGGTTTGAGTGATGTGGAGCGTAGTTTGAATGAAGCATTTAGGAGATTTTCTGTGTTGGAAAGTGGTGAGTATGCAGAGATGAAGAAAAAGGTGAACTCGATGGAAATTTAGTTGAATGTGGCTCGTGCAATGCGCGAGAAGGCGGAAAGAGAGTTACAGGTGTCTGTTGGTTGGAATAGTAGGTTTTATGCTGAGATGGTTGAGAAAGGAGTGATTCATAAGCGCCCAACTGATGATGATGAGTCTTGTGATCGTCCGAAGAAGATACCAAAGAAGAAGAATGATGATGGACCTTTTAGCAGTTCTCAGTAGACTAGTTTATCCTTAGTAGTATCTTTGTATATTTTGTAAAACTTTAACTAAACCGGTATGTCGGTTAGTAAATCTAGCACAAACTTTGGGCTTGTATAGTGCTAGAATTATGATGTGGAAGTTAAATAAGACAATGTGGTTGTTTATGATCTAATGAAATGTGTATCTTTTGTCTTAAATTCCATGTCATACCTTATATATATTTGCTTCCTTGATTATCAATTCGACCCTTTTATTTAAACCCCTCATTGAGTGAATTGAATTGTGTGATAATAGAATCATGCCACCCAAGAGAGCCGTGACTGAGGAAGATGTGCGTAGGATAATTACGGAGCAAGTTGCCGCATCTATGACTGAGTTGATGGCAAATGCTAGAAATGGAGCTCGCGGTAGTGGAGCTGGCGGTAGTGGAGCTGGTGGTAATGGAGCTGGCGGTAGTGGAGTTGGCGGTAGTGGAGCTGACGGTGGTAGAGCTGGCGGTAATAATGTGAATGCTAACAATGTGAATGCTAACGGTGGAGGAAATGTAGGAGGACCTGGACTTAATGCACCAAAAGTCAGTGGTTGTACTTATGTGATGTTCATGAAGTGTGACCCACTCCCTTTTAATGGAACTGAAGGTGCAGTAGGGCTAAGTCAATGGATTGAAAAGATTGAGTTTGTGTTTCACATCAGTAAGTGTAAGGAGGTAGATAAGGTGACTTTTGCTATGGCTACTCTTAGAGGTCGTGCATTGACTTGGTGGAATGAGAGGATTGCTTTTATGGGCATTGATGTTGCTAATGCTATTCCATGGGCTGAAATTAAGAAATGGATGACACAGGAGTTTTGTCCTCGTAGTGTGATCATAAGGTTGGAACAAGAGTTGACACATTTGAAGATGAAAGGTGTGGACATTGATAGTTATACAAATCGATTCCATGAGTTGGCTTTGTTGTGTCCCTGGTTGGTTGAACCTGAGGAGATAAGGATTGAGCAATACATTAAGGGGTTGGCCAATAACTTCCGAGGGGATGTGACATCGTGGAAGCCATTGACCATTGATGATGCGGTTAGAATAGCTTACCAGCTCATTGGATAAATCATTCAGGACAAGGAGGATGAAGCACATGTTGGTGAGAAAAGAAAGGGTGAAGGCGATCGTGGAGGTCGAGGTGACAATAGGCAAAATTTCAATCACCGTCAAAATCAAAGGAGGGGAAATGCAAACGCTTTGACCAACAACGCCCCACGAAATGATGAAAAGTGTCCAAAGTGCGGTAATAAGAGGCATGCTGGTGATTGCTGGAAGTGCCGAAATTGTGGAAAGCTAGGACACAAAGTGGAAAAGTGTAACAGGGAGTCGTTTGTTACAATTGTGGAGAAGAGGGTAATAAGAAGCCAGATTGTCCAAAATTGAAAAAGAATGGCCAAGGAAGTAACAACTAGGGTGGTGTTTATCAACTTGGGACGGTTGATGTTAAGAAGGAGGATCTGAATGTCGTTACTGGTACGTTTTTACTCAACAATCATTATGTTGTTGCTCTATTTGATTCAGGTGCTGATAGGATCTTTGTATCTACCAAATTTAGTGCCCTTATTGGTATTGAACCTATTGAGATAGATACCAGTTACGAAGTAGAATTGGCTAATGGTAAATTGGTAAGAACTAATAAGTTATTACAATGGTGCTCTTTAAATCTCTTGAACTATTCCTTCCCGATTGATTTGATTTTAATTGAACTAGGTAGTTTTGATATTATTATAGGAATGGATTAGTTATCCTTGAATGATGCTACAATATCATGTGGAGAAAAGAAGGTTAAAATTCCTCTTAAGAATAGAACGTTAGTAATTGATGGTAACCGAGGTGAATCCCGTTTGAAAATCGTTTCGTGTATTAAAGTCCAAAAGTACATCAGGAACGGTTGCGAGCTGTTCTTATCTCAAGTGACCAGGAATGAGTCTAAGGAGAAAAGATTGGAAGACGTTCCTATTATCTGTGATTTTCCTGAGGTACTTCCCAATGATTTACCCGGACTTCCGCCGATAAATCAGGTTGAATTTCGAATCGATCTAGTTCCTGGTGCTGCACCGGTGTCACGTGCGCCTTACCGATTAGCACCATCCGAATTGAAGGAATTATCTGAACAAATCAAGGAGTTGTCTGATAAGGGTTTTATTCGACCGAGCTCGTCACCTTGGGGAGCTCCAGTCTTGTTCGTTAAGAAGAAGGATGGATCTTTCCGTATGTGCATCGATTACCATGAGCTGAACAAGTTGATGATTAAAAATCGATATCCTTTACCAAGGATTGATGATTTATTTCATCAACTACAAGGCTCTAGTGTATATTCTAAGATTGATCTGCCGTCTGGATATCATCAACTTCGCGTCCGCGAAGAAGATATTCCTATCACTGCATTTAGAGCTCGTTATGGACACTATGAATTTCAAGTTATGCCATTCGGGTTAACTAACGCACCAGCGGTATTCATGGATCTAATGAATCGAGTGTGCAAACCCTATTTGGATAAATTTGTGATCGTGTTCATTGACGACATTCTAATATATTCTAAGAATAAAGAGGAGCATGGAGAACACTTAAGGACTATCTTGAATTTGTTAAAGGATGAAAAGTTGTATGCAAAGTTTTCAAAATGTGATTTTTGGTTGGACTCTGTTCAATTTCTTGGTCATGTGATTAACAAAGATGGAATTCATGTTGATCCGGCAAAGGTTGAAGCCATTAAGAGTTGGTATGCACCGACAACGCCAACGGAGGTGCGACAATTCTTAGGATTGGCTGGCTATTATAGACGATTCATTAAAGAATTTTCTTTAATAGCTAAACCCCTGACCAAGCTTACTCAGAAAATAAACCTTTTGTATGCGGAAGTGAAGAAGATGAAGCATTTCAGGTATTAAAGCAAAAATTATGTAGTGCACCTATTTTATCATTACCCGAAGGTAGTGAGGATTTTGTGGTATTTTATTATGCGTCTCTTAGAGGCTTTGGAGTTGTCTTAATGCAGCGAGAAAAGGTGGTATCTTATGCTTCTAGTCAATTAAGGAACAATGAGGAAAATTATACTACTCATGATCTTGAGATAGGAGCTGTAGTCTTTGCTCATAGGTTGTGGATACATTATCTGTATGGAACCAAGTGTACGGTATTCACCGATCATAAAAGCCTACAGTATATTCTCGATCAAAAAGAATCAAATATGAGGCAACGGAGATGGATAGAACTGTTAAGTGATTATGATTGTGAGATAAAATATCACCCAGGAAAAGCAAATGTTGTTGCCGATGCCTTAAGTAGAAAGGATAGAGAGCCTATCAGGGTACGTTCTCTAGTCTTGACTGTGCATAATAATTTGCCTGAACAAGTTAGAAATGCACAAATAGAAGCTTGTAAGAATTTTTTTTTTGATAATGAAGGGTTTTGAGGTGAAGGAGATCCTTTAGAGGTTAGAGCAGACGGAGTGAAATGCTTAAGAGGTCGTATGTGGATACCTAAGTATGGGGGCTTAAGAGATTTAATCATGTTCTAATCCCATAATTCTAAATATTCCATTCATCCTGGTTCTGAAAAAATGTATCATGACCTGAAGAAGTTATACTGGTGGCCGAATATGCAAGCTGATATTGCTACGTATGTTCTTTAATGTTTGACTTGTGCAAAAGTCAAAGCTGAACATTAAAAGCCATCAGGACTACTTCAAAAACCAGAAATTCCTGAATGGAAGTGGGAGAGAATCGCGATGGATTTCAACACTAAGCTTCTAAGAACCTCTTCTGGAAATAACTCGATTTGGGTCATTGTCGACAGACTGACCAAATCATCTTATTTCATTCCTGTTAAGGAGCAGTTCTCACTGGAGAAGCTGACTCATCTTTATCTTAAGGAGGTTGTATGTAAGCATGGAGTGCCTGTATCAATTATTTCTGATCGAGATCCTCGATTCGCATCAAATTTTTGGAGTTCCCTCCAAAGGTCTTTGGGAACGAATCTTGATATGAGCACTGCTTATCACCCCCAAACTGATGGGAAGAGTGAAAGGGCGATACATACACTAGAGGATATGTTAAGAGCATGTGTGATAGATTTTGGTAAGAATTGGGATAAAAATTTGCCATTGGCATAATTTTCATATAATAACAGTTATCATGCTAGTATTAAGGGTGCACCGTTTGAAGCTTTATATGGTAGAAAGTGTAGGTCTCCTGTATGTTGGAGTGAAGTTGGGGATACCCAGCTCACAGGGCCGAAATTGATTCGGGAGACTATGGAGATGATAGTTCAGATTAAGAAACGGTTGTTGACAGCCCGAAGTAGATAGAAAAGTTACGCGGATGTGCGGCGGAAACCGATGGAGTTCGAAGTGGGGGACCGTGTGATGTTGAAAGTGTCGCCATGGAAAGGCGTCATAAGATTTGGAAAGCGTGGGAAATTGAATCCCCGCTATATAAAACCATTTAAGATTTTATCTAGATTTGGTCCAGTGGCTTATAAATTAGAGTTACCCCAAGAACTTCATGGTGTCCACAATACAGTCCATGTATCTAATCTGAAGAAATGTTTAGCTACGTGTGATGATAAAATTTCATTGTATAAGATCAGGATTGATGATAAGTTGCATTTTATTGAAGAACCCTTAGAGGTTATAGATCGTGAAGTAGAGCAACTTAAGCAAAGTTGTATACCTATTTTTAAAGTTTGGTGGAATTCAAAGCATGGGACATAATTTACTTGGGAGCGAGAGGATGAAATGTGGAAGAAATACCCACGCCTCTTTGACTTCAATAAGAAATGGGCATCGAAATGAAATGGATCTACGGGGGCGTAGATCCCTTTTTAGGAGGAAATGTTGTGACAACCTGACATTTTCAGGTAGTAAATTTATTCTCGTATATTATTTTTATATTCTATTTTAATGTTGGTTCATGAACTCACATATTTTACGGGATGAAATTAGGGCTTACATGCATAATTTAACATCTTTTACGATTAAACCGGGAACCCTAGGTCTACATATTTACGCTTTTGTACTCCGTTTTTGATGAGATATTTTTTATTAGAATCGTTTTGTGCCGTAGATTCATAATTTATAAAAATGTTTTTCATAAATCGACCCGAGGGCACGTAAATCGAGAAAACTAGAATCGAGGAGTACCCGTAAAATAATATGGGATGAAAAAAGTTTCCACTTGTCCCACCCCCCACTATGGGCGGACACAACAAGGGCTAACACCCCTTGTTGTCAAAATTTTATGCCTCCATGAGACACTTGTCTCACCACTTGACCAAACCACTTAACCCCAAAACTTCTCTCATACTTCACAGACACATGCAAGTTTAATCAAAAAAAATTTAAACCCTCTCTTGTCTCTCTCTTTTGGCCGTCCATAACCACCACCAAATCACCATCATCATCAAAAATTTAACCTACAACTTCATCTACAATCAACATATATAATGATCACTACTTGAAAGGATGAGGATTGGGGGTGATTACATCTTGTGAAAAGGAGTTTCATGGAGTTCTAGGGATGATTTCAAGAAGGAGTTTATATACTTGTAGATTTCTAAAAGTTGCATTCAAAAGTTAAAGATTTGGTTACAAGTTGAAGTCTTGTTCATCCAAAATCTCAACCTTTTCGTCATTTGGTTGGTATAAAGATCAAATTCTTTCTATCATCCTATTGTTTTAGTAAAATTACTAGTATATTTACTTCAAAATGTATATGTATGATGATGATAAATGATGATCAATATATTACATGGGGATTTTGTGTCACTAGATTAGGTTAAAAAGGCTAAAACTACAAGTAAAAGTTGATAAAATCATATCTAGTTATGTAGGCTGTAATAAACAGTAACTTTCAATGTTTTTAATTGGTTAAATGGATTAGATTATTTGATATATTGATAGATAAATGATTTTTACATAAGTGGTGAATTGGCAACACAATGGAATGATAAAAATGAGCAAGTATGGCCAAAACACTTTTGTGGTACTAATCTGACTGGTCTATTTTGGACGAATTAAAACTAATATTTAGAGGCTGTTTGAGAAGGAGCTATAGAAGCATTATTTATAGAGCATATCATGTAGTTTATATAGTAAAAATTCGGGGTTCCAACTCCTTGTAGAACTCAAGATATGATCAAAATGGTGAACATGAGATTTCACATCATATTTGACTTTAAAGTATATGATATTAAAAGGGCCACTTGCAGTAAAATACTATATAAAATAAGTATACAAAAGTTAATAAATGATAATAACTATTATAAAATAAGTTTATATACTATAATAAATAAATATTACATTTTATCAAAATAAAACTCAAATGTTTTCTAACTACAAACTATACATATGATTTTTACGTCTTTTCTGCTAAAACCGAAAGGATTGTGTTTTCGCCAAATAAAACTTAGATGGTCGGACCCGTCTAATTTAACATTTTTATAGAACATATACTGATATTTAAACATATTTGACAAGTAAAAATCGACAAAACCGAGCTTTGTAACTTATGGATCATAATGGGCCAAATTAGCCTTGTTGGACCACTAGGCCCAACTAGTTTGGCTTAACACTATTGGACTTACTCATGGGCTTAACCCACTTGGGTCCAACATATGAGTATAGGCCTGGTCTTAAATGAATTAATGGACTAATAAAAATATATTGGACTCTTAATGGGCCTATTGGGCCTTAACATGTAAATGCGCTAAAACTAGTATAATAAGACTAAGTTAACAATATACTTAACAACTAATAATGTTGTATAAGGAAATAAAACCCCAATTGATCATCATGTTATGGCATCATTACATATACATAACAACTTTTTAAAAATATTATTCGACATAGTCTAAGATCGAGTATTATTTGTTTAGGTTTTCGTGATCGAGGCACGCACCGTACAGCCTAATTGTCGATAACCCGCCTTTCCCAAGCAACGTGAGTTCATAGCCTCACACTCTTTTAAATGTTTTATGAAATGTTTTGTAAACCCACGAGGGAGATAACATGCGAGTTTTTAATAAAAATAGAACAAAAGTAGTCCCGATTGTATGCTTATTGATATGGACCCGATTGATTGTATGACCCAAAATGGATGATTAAAATGGATTATTAAAAGTTAGGTTATGTCACTATAAGTCCCATTAGCATGAATTGTGAACTACCGAGAGTTGATAGACGCTTATGCATATAATAGTACTATTTGGGGAAGATCACCCCAGTTCCCGCCTTGACGGTTGATCCCCGTCGTGCCACATTGATTGGTAAGCGAATTTATGTATGAGAGGATTTATATAGTGTGAGTGAGTGACGACACACTGATTTAGATGGGCACATATTTGTCGGGCTCGCGACCCGTTGTATATTATAGAAAGGCAACAATGTCATGGGCGGCTTATAATAATCCGATAATAATACTGATAATGGTAAATACTGAGACTGCGGTCTCATCAATAATGTATGCTATATGAATTGAATTATAATATATTACCTGACTAGCAATATGGGGTCTTATTACTGATATTATGCTTGTGTTCTGATTTACATAACTGTTTTATATAACGGTTTTTACTAAACTTTATGAACTCACTCGGCATTTGCTGATTTATTTTTCGCATGTTTTATCTCAGGTGCTTGAAGGTAACTTGGATGGAGATCGACTCTGATGGCCCACTTAATAATAATATTCATTCGAACTGTGTTTTGTAAACTTTATGACTATAAAACTGGGGGACCTTGTGTAAACTTCGTACTTTTATTCGGATGAATGTATGTTTAACCTTGTACAACCCTTTTTATGCGTTGTCTATGATTTGAGTTATTGTGTATCCCGTAACACTCTATTGACCCTTTCGTTGTACCTATAAAAATTTGAGAGTGTTACAGTTTGGTACCAGAGCTCTCGTTATAGAGAACAAAAGATTTTTAAAACCAAGGTTTTGAATAAAACATTTCAAAAATCTTTTAACCATAAATATTTTTAAATAAATATTTGAGTAAAATGTTTAAAAATCTTTTGACTATAATGGTGCCGAAGATCTCCGATGTTACCAACAAGCCTTATTGAGAAGATATATATTTTGATATATAATCTAATATATATATATATATATATATATATATATATATATATATATATATATATATATATATATATATATATATATATATATATATATATATATATATATATATATATATATATATATATATATATATATATATATATATATATATATATATATATATATATATATATATATATATATATATATATATATATATATATATATATATATATATATATATATATATATATATATATATATAGGTAGGGTAAAATGAGAAGGGTTGTTAAAATAAAAAGTCTAGGAAGGCTTCCTGTGCTGCGACGTGTCCAACCCCCACCGACTTTTTAATTTATATAGCCAGGGGTATTTTCGTCCTTTAACATACTAGGCTATATATACCCGAGACAAACACATTCCATCTCATTCTTGTTTTGTTCTTTTTTTTCTTCGTCTCTTTCTTTCCCTCGACAACGATCACTGTAACAACCCTAACAACCAATCCCCGCCGCTTCTCCACCATTAACAACCAATCGCCGCCCCTTCTCCACCACTAACCACCACTCACCGCCGCTTCTCCACCATTAATAACCACTCGCCGGCAATTGAATAAGATGTCTGTTAGTACAACTATCAATAACAATTGTTCTACATCAACCCTTGATGATTGTTCTACATCAACGAGTAATAATTGTTCTACATCGCGATCTAATTCTATTGCAGCTGATAATGAGGGTAACATGTTAATTTTTCAGTTAATTCAGTATTTTTTTGTTTACATGTTTTTTGTTATATTTTTAGTTTTGTGTATGTTTATAATGTTTAGTTAGGCTTTTGATCGGTTTACATCTGATGTTTAGGCGTTGTTATGATTTTTATAGATTTCTTATAATTGATGCATATAGTTAAACAAATTGATGCAGTAGATGTCTCAGACATGATTATTTTAGTTTAGGTTTTCATGAGGTTAGAACTACTATAGGTTTATAGAGTTTTCTTATGCTTCGTGAAATTTTGGTTGATTTAAAACACTGTTCAACTCTAGGCTTAATGACGTTTTTGATGATATAAAGTAGTGAGGTTAGAACTACTATAAGCCGTAAGTTTCGAAAATCAATGAAAAAAACTAGGTCTGAACAAGAAAATCTCAAATAAGCTCACAAATAAAACAGATATGACTTAATAAGCTAAACAACTTATTTAACCATATTTTGATAAAAGTTGACTTTTTCAAAAATACTTTCTGATGACTTATTATGACTCATAAGATGTTATTAAGCACTTTTTGTATTAGAGAAGTTTCTAGAAATGGTGTTGGAATGGAACAGAACTCCACTAGTTAAAGTGTCTGTTTGGGTGTAAAAAAGATTTTAAGATTCTCGCTACTTAGTATATATATCTTTGTACAAAATTCTTACAAATGTTAGTATATAAATACATATCGATTTTTTTAGCTATTTGATCTCAAAATGGGTAGTTTTTAGCTCAACCATGCGCATATTCATCAATATCAGTATGCTTGAGTTTGCTCTCGATTCGCTGCTAAGATCAAATAAGCTCGATTCATACAGGATCATATCATACAAGCTCATATATAACATAAGTACACCCATTGAGTAATACAAAGCAAGCCCTCCATGGAAAAGGCCTTCCAAGAAACTAAAAGGGCTATAAATTGCATAGGAATATTTGCATTTCTAGGACTGACCCTGTAATTTGAACACACAAAGAGGCAACTTTGTAACTTTGCAAGAAGTTTTGATCTAAATTTTGAGCTTCTAAGCATATCACTGTAAGCTCATGGCTTTACTAAGCCATAAGCTCAGCCGTATAAGCTAAAAAAATGACCTTATCAGCTTTTCCAAATTTCAACAACCCCTTGCAATCTGATGAACTTATTCCCATGATTTATATTATCTTACAAAACAAATTAATTAAACAAACTTATCCGTGAAATAGACATGAATAGTTATCTAATAAGATTCGTAATCGGGTATTTAACAATAAAATATATGAGCAATGACCAACAATAGGGAAAACTCCAAGGCATGAATGAAGACCTTAAATCACTTCCTTAAGAATTTAGCTTCCCTCAAATTCCAGTTCCTTTAACCATAATTTTGAATTATCTGTCGATGATTTTCAACCAAGCAATATCAAGAAAACACCCAAACAAACATGTTTGCTAACAGACATAAGGAACGATAGAGTGATAGACGATTTGTAAACTCATTATAAGGAAAAAATTATGCTGAAATCTGACTTTTGCTTCAGCCTTCTTCACCAAGTCACTCTTATTTTAGCTCAATATTTATCGATATGGTCCAAACTTGGAAAATATGAGAACTTTGCAGTACAATTCAAATATAGTACAATTCAAATGAATGTACAACTAAACATTTTTTTGAAACATTACAACTAAATTTAACTTATAAGCTTAAACGGTGACTCAAAAAGAAAGACAGTAAGCAGGATTATATAGCTCGGTTGTGCTTGATAGGCTCGGTTCATTCGACATGTCTAGCTACTATACCAAGCAATATCCTGCTCAAATTTCCAAATGGTACTGGTATGACAACTATGGGAGAAAACAAACCAAGGTAAGTGGTTTGGTCGATATTTTTAAGCCTAAATCGGTCCATGCAAATGCCATACTACAGTACAACATAACAGCTACATACAATTCCGGTCTTAAATATGTAATGGTTCTATGATGATACATGTGCTCATTTACAAAGAGAAGATGCTATGATGATAAGCAATCCCAAACACCCCTTAAGATTTGCTTATTTTGTTAGTAAAATGCAATAATACTTAGAACTTGCAGCGTGCTTGCAGCTGGCTTGCAGCAGGCTTGCAGTGGGCTTGTAGCTAGCTTGAAGCGAGCTTGTAGTGGGCTTGCAGCGAGCTTGCAGTGAGCTTGCAGCTAGCTTGCAGCTAGCTTGCAGCGAGCTTGCAGCGAGCTTGCAGCGAGCTTGCAGCGGGCTTGCAGCGGGCTTAATAGTTGATGATATAAGCCACTGTTCCAAAAAAGTTTCCAACGGGCTTTATAGTTGTTGATTATGTGTAGGTTACGTTTAGGCTAAATTATGTTATGTGTAGAAGTTTATACTGTGATGCACTTAATTTATATCATTGATGCATTAACTATTCATTTTGTTTTTAAACATACAGATTTTGAGATTGTTCATGTCAAGGATCATGTTGGCTATTATACTTGTGATGATGATGGAAACAGGACGTGGTTTCCAGATAAAGATATTGGCGATGTACCTTTGGAAGGTGCTAAGTTTGTGTCTATTGATCAAGCTTATGATTTCTATAAGGATTATGGTAAAAGGGCCGGTTTTGATGTTAAAAAGGGTGGGCATTATAAACCTAAAGATGGTGAACCACCAAGCTTGAAGTGGTTTTTATGTTCAAAAGAAGGTATCAATCCTGAACCTAAAGAGGCTGCTAATAAGCCTAAGGAGGTTATATCTGACGTTAGTGACTTTACTACGGATGAGAATGTTGAAGTAAAGCAGACAAGGAATCGAGGCTCTAGTAGATGTGGTTGTTTGGCTAAAATTCGTATTAAGAAGATTCCAGGATGTCTTTATAAAGTGTACACTTTTATAGAAGGACACAACCATCCTCTGGTAGCCGAAAAGGATATGATATTCATGAAGAGTTCTCGGGAATTGGGATTCACAAAGCAACATTTTCTGTTTCAGGCTTCTAATGCTAATTTTGGTCCTTCTACGGGGTTTAAATTGTTGAAACAGTTGTGTGGTGGTTTCGATCGAATTGGAGCTACAATGGTTGACTGTAAGAATTTGAAGAAGAAAGTGAACTTGTTTCTTCGTGATCGTGATGCACAGATGGCCGTTGAGAAACTTTTGAGCAAAAAGTTGCATTCGCCAGGATTCTATGTTGAATACAAAACAGGTAACGCAGTTCATTTTTGTGTTTTGATGCATTTCATACAACATTTTATTTTCTATTAGTTTCTTATTTAATTTTTTTTTAGGTGTTGACGATAAATTGGTTGGTCTTTTTTGGGCTGATGAGCAAGCAATTAAGGACTATGGTGTTTTCGGTGATATCGTCTCATTTGATGCTACTTTTCGTTCTAACAAGTATATTCTATCTTAATTCTCTATCAAAAAATTTAATCGTGTTTTACAGCTTTATTTAGTATTTTAGTTTATTTCTTTGTATATTAAAATGTACGTACAAGATGGTGTTCGTCCCTTTTACCGGCATTAATCATCACAACCGCTGTATAACCTTCGCTGCGGGTTTACTATCTGATGAATCGGTTGGTGCTTACCAATGGCTACTTGAACAATTCAAAAAGGCGTTTGGTACAGATCCACAAGTTGTAATTATCGATCAGGACCCGTCTATAAAGATCGTAGTACCCGAATACTTCCCAAATACTATACACCGTTTTTGTATGTGGCATATCATGCAAAAGTTGGTTACAAATGTATGTTCTCACTTGTCTGTTGTAAAACATTACTGTCCTAGTTTACCTTTTTTTGGCTTTGTTTCTCGTGCACGTTTTAAGAGACTCAGTGATCAACATGGAAAATTGTTTTGGTTTCTTAAAGTATCTATTACTGTTTATTTGTTTTTTTTCAAATTAATGCACTATCTTTACACTATGATGCAGTATTTTTTAAAGTCATGTTTTTAGAGCTAGAGTTGTTTGGAAATTTTTCATATTAATGCACTATATTTATACTTTAATGAAGTAGTTTTATAAATTTATGAATTTTCAGGTGGGGACTTCAATCTGCAAAAACACAAATTTCAAACGGCGTATATGTGATATAGTTTGGACCGATCAGATTTTGCCTTTTGAATTTGAAGCAGAGTGGGAACGTATGATTGAGGATTTCCAACTTGGTGATAACAAATGGTTACAAGATATGTTTGACCTACGGGAAAGCTGGATCCCGGCATACTTGCGTGATGTGCTTATGGCAGGCCTCATGCGTACCACCTCTAGGTCCGAAAGCGAGAACCATTTCTTTGGTAAATGGACAAGTAAATATTTGACACTTGTTGAATTTCTTAGTCATTATGAGACGGCTATAGAGTACCAGAGGTATATTGAGCGTAAGAACGATCACGATTCAAGATATAAGAATCCTAAACTCAAAACTGATCTTCAGATTGAAAAAGAAGCAAGTACTCTTTATACTCGAACTATATTCTTGGAAGTTCAAAATGAGATATATGCTTCTTATTCCCATCGCATGTCGATAAATGTTGCCCAAGTTGATAATGGTGAGAGATATTCAATCCGTGATATGCAAGCTGAGAACAAAATCAGGGGTGAAAATAACTTTGTTGTTTATCAGGTATGTGTTCTTATATTGTTTATAACTATAATGCAGTAAGTTTTTAGCCCTGATGCAGTGTGTTTTTAAATTTTAATATTTTTAAAAACTGTTATGCAGGTGGAGTTTTGTAAATCTGAAATGGAAGTTCAATGTAGCTGTAAACACTACGAGTCATATGGTCTTCTTTGTAGGCACATTTTTTACGTGTTGAGAATGAACAATGTGAAAGAGTTTCCTCGGAAATACTTGAAGAAAAGGTGGTCGATGGATGCTAAGCCTTTCAACGCTACAGTTAGGACAGTTGTCAGTGGGTCAGATTCGGTTTTGCAAAGTGAGGTTTTTGATTTGTACGAGATTTTTGAATCTACGATTGATCGCTTGGTTCATGACATTGGCATGTTGAAGATTTATAAAGAGCAAATGATGGAGTTGTTGAATAAAGCTAAAATCGATGTTCCAACGGTTCCAAAACTTAACTCGAAAGATATTATTAGTGCAATGCTTGGTGTGAAGGAGCCAACCTCAACTTCAAATGTTATAAATAATTCAGACGTGAGTTCAAATAAAGGATTCGGTGTTCATACGAGGTGGAAGTCAAAAGTTGAGATTGAAAAAGAAGCAGCTAAATCAAGTGACAAGCGGAGGACATGTAGTAAATGCGGGAATAAAGAAGGTCATAATTCCAGAACATGTACAAACGAAAGAATGCAACCATCTGAAAAAATCAATAAAATATCTCAGGAGGCGTCGGCGACAAGAACTGGTCTCAGATCTAGGCGAAATTGATGATGACAATTTGATGCAGCTACTTTTTACATATTGATGCAGCTACTTTTTACATATTGATGCAGTTGCTTTTTACATATTGATGCAGTTGCTTTTACATACTGCACCTACTTTGAATACTTGTGACAGATACTTTTGCATATTGATGCAGTTACTTTCTCATATTGATGCAGTTACTTTTTACATAGCAGTTTAAGTACACCTTTTTTACATAGTGGCATTTTTTTACCTAAATCTATTTATATAAAACCTAAAAATAACTTTTGTAAATTTTTAAACCTAATTAATCTATTTTTTAACTATTTTATAAAAACGGGTATTAAAATAATTATAAAAATAATTGAAAAACGTGAAAAATAAAAACTTAGTACCAAAAAGTCCTAAACTACTAGAATAACAAAGGAAAATGAAAAGCTTGACGTTTGCTTAACAAATAAGCTTGAAATGAGCTTATAAATCTCGAATTGATTATTAATAAGCAGAACAAAACCGTGTTAAATAGAGTTTGAATTGAAAGTATATCAGTAAAAGACCCAAGGGCAGAGCGGTATGTGTGTTGTGTTGTGAGAGGAGTGGCGCAGGTTCGAGTCCTGGCCACGTCCTTTTTGGTAAAACTTTTTTTTTTCTTTTTGTAAAAACTGAATACCTAGGCTTAAAACAATCCACAAACACAAATTAAAAATGAAATCAACAAGAATTAAGCTATTTAAAATAAAAAAACGTGACCAGATTATTAATAAGCAGAACAAAACTGCCTTAAATAGAGTTTGAATTAAAAGTATATCAGTAAAAGACCCAAGGGCAGAGCGGTATGTGTGTTGTGTTGTGAGAGGAGTGGCGCAGGTTCGAGTCCTGGCCACGTCTTTTTAGGTAAAACTTTTTTTTTAATTTTTTTTTGTAGAAAGTGAATACCCAGGCGTAAAACAATCCACAAACACAAATTAAAAATGAAATCAACAAGAATTAAGCTATTTAAGAACAAAAATGTGAACAGATTAAGTAAAATGCTAGAGTGATGAAAATAAGAAAATAATGAGTCGTCCGATATACAATGCAATCGTTCTCTGACAGAACTAGAAAACCAACTGATGAAATGGTGACCTGATTTGGCTTGTTTATTATGATTACTGATGCAAAGGGTAAGGTCTGGGCACCTAATGCTACTCAGTTTAATGAGATTTGAGTCTCAATGACAATTTCATGCAGCTATTTTCTACATATTGATGCAATTACTTTTTACATAGCAGTTTAAGTACACCTTTTTTACATAGTGGCATTTTGATGCCGTGAATTTTGCATAACAGATATATTTTGATGCAGTGAAGTATATATTTTTTTTTATTTCATGTTATAAAATACAATCATTGAATTTCAACAAATAGTAACACACACTAACAAGTAAATAAAATTGTGTAAAAATCTTCATGTTTACAAGTAGTTTGTAAAAAAAAACAATGAGTACTTCAATTAAAGATTAATAAAACAAGCTTTTTAGTTAACAATTGTCTTCCTAGGGTAGTATTGAAATTGACGATGACAATTGACGATGACCATTTGATGCAGCTCTTTTAGTCATCAATTGTCTTTCTTACGGTATCACTAAATTTCTTCCACAAAGCTTTATCAAATCTAACATCAGAATCCATTATAAGCTTTGAAATTTTTGGCTTTTTCCTGAAGTATGATTGTGCGTCCTTCAACAACTTCCCTTTTTGATGTTAAAATCCATCAGAAGGATTTTGGTCATGTACTTGGCACGAAGCATTTTTAGTTGTGTTTTCTGAGGTGGTCCTTCTTTCTTCAATGGTTGTAAGAAGTTTCCTCTACCAAGATATGTTTCCAAATGCCTCATAACAAATACCCCGCAATCGACCGCATTGTATTTTGTTTTCCAATTAAAATCAACAATGTTAGGTTCAGAAACCAAAATGTCAATGTGTTTTGGGTGTTTATGTCTCTCTAGGTAATCTGTGAAGGAATCAATCTGTGCAAATTTAAATAAGCAGTTATGACATTGTAATGCAGTTTTTTTAATACTATGATGTAGTAAAATTATCAATATTATTCATATGGTATAGGACTGTAAAAATAGCACCATAAAACATTAACTATGATATAAAACCAGTTATAGACTTATAGAGGGTTTTCCTTTATATAAAATTAAACATATATATATATGAGATATAAGACTATAGTTAAATACTTTGATGCAGTGAAATAGCACAATAATACATTAAGTATGAGATTTACGACGGCAAATGGGTAAGCACCATATCTTTTTTCTATATCATCAATGCCGTTATCTATGTTGTCTATGATGTCGATCTCAGCGGTCTTCAAATTAAAGCAAATGATATAGAAATGGTTTGATGAAGTATCTTTCGTCATCTTTATTGAAGGAAAAAAATACCTGTATATATATTATTATAAGTATTTAAATTTATTCTAAACATTCTCACAAATACAATCAATTAATTCTCATAATAAATATATTTACCAAGTCGACATCAAGAAAATTTTTCCGTTTTTCTTGAGTTAAAACGTTATGAATATTTTCATCAAAACCTTTCATCCTTTCTTGCACATTCTTCCCCAACTCAACAGTATAATTAGTCTGTTTTAGTTAACGTCAAACGATTACTAATGATCACAAAATTTAAAGTTCCAAAATAAATAAGTTATATATTTGAATTACTTACAAGCATTCCCGTATGGCAATATACATTTCCATTGCCCGAAAGCTTGTCTCGGTGCTGTTCCTCATGATTTAATACAAAAGACCATAAGTCTAATATGAGTGCCGCAATTTCTATTTCAGGGTATAGGCTCAAGAAAAAAACACCTTCTACTCCAACTCCTTTGATGATCTGATAAACAATCTCACTGTATATTTTGATATAAACATAAACTTTTCAGACGGGTTTATCTATATCTGATGCATTAAAGAAAGGAAGTGATGCAGTGATAAAAATATGTGATGCAAAAGTAAAATTCATACAGAGAACATTGAGAAATGATGCACTGTTAATTATATGTGATGCAGTGACAAAAGTAATTGATGCAGTTATATAAATATGTGATGCAGAGAATATAAGGAAAATTCATACAAAGAACATTGAGAAATGATGCACTGTCAATAATATGTGATGCAGTGACATAATGAATATTGATGCAGTTATATAAATATGTGATACAGTGAATAATGAATAGTGATGCTTTAAAACTAAAATATGATGCTAGAACTTACCTTTCGGCTGTGTTATTACCCCATATGTATTCTGCTATTTTTTCCCCTCTTCAGATAGTGGTTGGCCCAATACGATTTTTGTTTGATAAAATGGCGACGTTAAAGCAGGGGGCAGCTTTACTTCACGTTTATCGTTTTCAGTATCATCCGGTGGAGCAATGCAACTAATTGGTGATGCGTGCATATATATTTCATTTTCTTCTATCCTTTTTCTTTTTGCAGGCAGTGACTTAGCTTTTTCTATCTTAGATTTCTTTTCATTCTCTTTGGACAATTGAGTGTTACTTTGCTTTCTACCAAGATCTTTAAGCACTTGTTTTTTAGCCTGTGTCTTTTTAGAGACCTCCTTGCCAACATTTTCGTCGACCACAGTTGTTTCTTTAGCTTGTTCCTTGTTAGATCTTCCTCTTTTACCAGGCTCTTGTCTTAGAACTTGAATTTCAGATAACATATCACCCTCTATGATGCCTTTAGCATCTAACTTCCCGACATCCTTTTTCAATAATTTCACCCTTATAGAATCAAATTTTGTAGTCTTTGCTTCGGTTCGAATTTCAGCTGATAGCGGAATCTCTATATATTTTTCATGTTGTTCGACAATAGGTTGTGTACTCAATGGTGTATTTCCTTTCAAAGTTCTTGTGTAGTTTTTCGGTAACCTCAATTTCATACTATGAAAAGGTTTACTAATTTGAACTTTTTGAATTTGGGGAGATTTTGGTGCATCTTCAATTAAGAAACTTTTTGGCAAGTTGTCTTCTACTTCAGCTAACAAAGGTAGTTTCATAAATGAGTAGTCCAAAAGCTGTTTGTTTACTTCTTCGATAGAAGGAAATTCGGTTATTAAACTGTTGATTTCTTCATTTCCAATCGAAGGAAAGTTAGCTTCTTTGAATATTTTAGAACCTGTAATTAAAACAATCAGAATAATCAATAGTTTTTTTATGAAAAAATAGATTAACTTGATTTTACTGCATCATAGTTACACTTTACTTCATCATAGCATTTTGTTAACTAGTCATGCATCAAGCTTTATTGATAGTTCACAATCCAGTGCATTACTAATTTTAAAAACATAATGATGCAATGAAATTAATAGACAAGATAAAAAGAATCAAATTAAACAATTTTTTTTTTGAAAAATGCATCATAGATACAGTTTTACTGCATCATATTGTTTTTGCTAATAGTCATGCAGTGATATGAAATGAGAACCCAAACTCCAGTGCATTACAATGACAATAACACTATGATGCAGTTAAATTAATTGACAAGATTTAAAGAGTGTAATTTTACTTTCATCTGCTCCCAGGATTTCATCAGATTCCATTTCTCCTTGCATTTCATTGTCTTCCATTCCACCTTCTGTATAAAACACTTCTTCCTCACTATCAAAGAGTAGCG
This sequence comes from Glebionis coronaria, assembly GCA_025667525.1. Taxonomy (NCBI): domain Eukaryota; kingdom Viridiplantae; phylum Streptophyta; class Magnoliopsida; order Asterales; family Asteraceae; genus Glebionis; species Glebionis coronaria. The sequence continues at coordinate 343,084,579 of CM046877.1, forward strand.
TTTGCGATTGATACTCAAGGAATGAATCATCATAAATGACGATAGCTCCATCTTTATTGTATATTTCATCACATATTTCAGGATTTGCACAATCTGTTAATTAAGAATCAAACTTTTTAAAAATATTTTATTGAAATTTACTTTATAAACCAGTTTGCAATATGTTCTTTAACTAGTATATCATAGACTATAATACTAACTGCATTATAGTTTAGTTTATTACCAGTTAAATAAACTTTATGAGGCGGCCGAATTGTAGCATTAAACATAATTACTATTCACATTAAACCTAAAATAGGAGATACGAGTTTTAAGTTTTTTCTAGTTATATTACAGACATTCAAAAGCTGAATTCAAAATATACGATCCTAGATAATAAATATTATACAAAAGCTAGAGAAGTGTTAGCGTTTATTTACTTTTAGGGTATTTCTTTTTCCCCACTTCCAATTTTTTAGCGGGTGATGTTGTTGCTCCTTTTGTTGATGTTGTCGCTTTTGTCGCCTTGTTCCCCACTTCCTTTTTTTTAGCAGGTGATGCTGCTGCTCCTTTGGTTGATGTTTTCGCTTTTGGCCCCTTGTTCCCCACTTCCAAATTTTTAGTGGGCGATGCTGCTGCTCCTTCCGTTGATGTTGTCCAATTTATCCATTTTATGGGATTTGACCTTGTCGTTCTCGTCATTTCTGGTGTTGAGTTTGGGGTAGAATTTCCTTCCTCCATTGAACTAAGCGAGATATTTTCATTGGTTTTCCCACCATCAATCTGGACATCGGTCGCAGCATCGGCATTCTTATTCGCCACATCAAAGTTTTGCAAATCAAATTCAGTTGCACCATCATTCTGAGTAGCTTCAGTTGCACCATCATTCTGAGTAGATTTCACGGCATCAGCTCTCTTATCATTCTCGGTACTGTGATTTGCCCCATCAGACACGCCTTCATACAAGTCTTTTAAAAATGATTTACTTTTTTCTTCAAACGTCTTAAATTCTTCATCATGTGGGTATTCTTCCAAAGCAATCTTAAGCTTCTGTTTGTTACTTTCAAACACTTCCTTAATCGTTGACAGTGAGGCATTCAAGCTATCCTTCATTTCCTGCATGATTTTTTAAAAAATACATTATGATGCAGTGAATAATAACTATGATGCAGTTTTTAAAAGTCTTAATGGTCATTTGCATAATAACTATAAAATCATAGCTACCTACCTGCAAACATTTTTTAGAAGTTTTAATTGTCATTTGGACAACCTGGTGCATCAAACTAAACACCTAAAATACAAACACAAGATAATCCAGGAAGTGCTAATTTCACTTATTTCACTAGAAAATCCATGAAGTGGTATGTTAACACCTGTTCTACAGGTGCATAAACTTTTACATCTTCGCTATTTTATTTTTAATTTGGGACATACTGAAAGATTAGTATCAGTCATTTGGACAACCTGGTGCATCAAAATATCAAAACTGTCAAATTAAACACCTACTTGCAAACATTTTTTAGAAGTTTTAATTGTCATTTGGACAACCCGGTGCATCAAACTACCTGGTGCAAATACCTACCTGCAAACTGTCATTTGCATAATAACTATAAAATCATAGCTACCTACCTGCAAACATTTTTTAGAAGTTTTAATTGTCATTTGGACAACCTGGTGCGTCAAACTAAACACCTAAAATACAAACACAAGATAATCCAGGAAGTGCTAATTTCATTTATTTCACTAGAAAATCCATGAAGTGGTATGTTAACACATGTTCTACAGGTGCATAAACTTTTACATCTTCGCTATTTTATTTTTAGATTGGGACATACTGAAAGATTACTATCAGACATACAAGAACACACCGACATATTAGAATAGATGGACATGTCCCAAACACTACCATATGCATCAAAATAAGACATAGAGCTTGAAGTGGTATGTTAACTCGCAAAATATTAAAACTGTCATATTATTTAAACATATCACCCTATGTTACAGCAACAAAATGAAACTTAGTGTTTACCTGACTTGTTTATTATCTAAACTGTATAAGATCCTCGTCTGGTTGACTTGTATTTCCAATATGATTTTTTTTCTTTGTCTTGTCAACCTTCTTCTTGGGGGGGAAGAACTCGTAACCTTCCAAGATTGGAAATTTCCTGAAACCTTTCATAACATCAATTTCTTCTTTCTCTCGCTTTTTCAACAACTCGGTGTTCCATCCTTTGAAAACAGGTGATGTTCTTTCCACAGTTATAGTTGGTGAGATTGTGGAGCTGTAGTATAGTAGCTACAAAAAAAGGAAGTGATGTAGTTAATATAGGAAATGATGCATTTAAGATTAAACATACTAAGAAGTTTAGAAGCATTAAAAAAACGTCCCGCCAAAAGATGTTTGGAAGCACCGAAATAACCTCCTGGTTTTGTTTTCCATGTCTTAACTCCTGACCGAACGCATTTTAAAGCATATCCACACCAATCATAGTTTTGAAAATCTTCAATATCTCTTAATGTAGGTAAGAATCTTTGACTGATTGTGTCATCCTTATTACCCCCAGCCACAATATTGAAAAACACCACTAAAAATCCAACTTTGAACTCCCAACCCGTTGTTGTCAAACTACAAACATGATCATCAACTATAGATATATGAGGCCTTGGCGCTTTATCGCCTCCCCATGGAGTTGTAGCTCTCCAATCCGTTGTTGTTTTGTCTTCTATTGTTGTAGCTCGAAGAGCAATCACTTCTTTCTCTCCCATGGGTATTCCAAGCATTTCATGAATTAATTCCTTTGTCACCTTAATTTGTCTTCCATCATCCATGTGTATTGTGTCCGTATCACAATCAAAGTTAAACGCAACCCAATACGAAAGCTTTGATGGAATGGAAGGGTAATCAAAATTTTTATAATATTCTCCCAAACCCATTTCTCTTATAGTCTCAACCTGGGCGTTTGTTAAAGATTCCAATACAAGCTTCAAATGATTAGACGATATTCTTGAATTAATATTAGGAAAAGTAACCTTTTCTTCACCAACAGAATCCATATTTTCATCATCAATCGATAGAGGTGTTTCCTCCAATATATCATCATTACTAACCTTCTTTTTTCCTTTAATAGCAACTTTCTGTTTTACAACGGCTATTTGACTATCGTGAATACCTTTATTCCCCTTTGCTATTTTCTTTTTCCCAACCAAATTATCTACACCCTCTTCAGTGCCTTTCTTTGCCATTTTACCAACAACAACTACGTCGTTTCCAAGACTCAATATTTTACCCTTCAACTTATTTACATCAACAGGTGACGGAGCATCACTCACATTTTTTCCTGCTGCATCAAAGAATAAAATTAAGTGCATCACACCAATACATCAAGTACAAAACTAAAACAAACCTACTGTGATGCAAAAAATAAATACATCATACCAAACTAATGAAACACAAACGTAGGTTTACTGCATCACAGTTTAAATTTCAGTGCATCACACCAATACAAGTAACTACATCAAGTACAGAACTAAAAAAACCTATTGTAAAAAAACTACTCTAATGCATCACAATGTAGATTTACTGCATCACTGTTTAAAAAAAACCACATGTAAAAGTAACTGCATCACACCAATACAAATAGCGACATCAAGTACACAGCTGAAAAACCTACTGTAAAAAAAACCTATCATAAATAATGCTAAGAAAGAATTTTGCATTTAGCAAACAACCTACCATAAGAACACATTTAACCTAGTAGCCTAACTCATACTTACACATGATTGCCACATACTGCATCATAACGTATATTTAAGTGCATTAAGCAAACAACCTAGCAAACAAACACATATTGCATTATAAACATATTTCCGCAAATAACACAAACTACACTAAACAAAACAGACCACTACATCACAATTTAAATTATCTTCTATCAAAATGATGTTCCCTGAATAATTCTAAAAAATTTCGTTATAACCTACGTTTTCGTATATAACGCAATCTACGTTTAGCTGTCCTTTAAAACATCTGACCACTACTGTATCAAAACTTAAATTCAAATGTATTAAAGAAAAACCTTTTCTCTTTTTCGCCTGCTTCGGAGTATTCTGAATATCCACTGATTCTGGTGGATTTGATCAGGTAAATTATTTCCACCCGAATATTGGCTCTTTTTCTTTTTTGCCCGATGGCTACTTTCTTCGGGTTCGTCTCCCTGGGCATGATTTTGCTTACCGACACGTTTGGTTGAACAAACTTTTTGCCTTTTTGATGATTTTGTGCTTGCTATCTCATCATTTTGATCCGCTTCATTATCATTACTACCTGTAAGACAATAAATTCACACGGTTAGCTATTATCACATTCAACAAAACAAAATAAATGAGTGATTTATACATAATCTAACTTCTCATCAGTGACTTATACACAATCAAAGTTTACTGCATGAGTGACTTATATCTTCAACAATAAACAAGGATAACATAGCTACTCACTAGCTTCGGTAACACATATTTGCTCTCAAAGTTTTCAATTCAACATAAACGACATCTTAAGCCCGTTTTCTCTTCAAAGAAGACATCGCCACGATTCCTCTATCTCGTGAATACTATCTTCTTGCCAATAATAGAATCCAATATGCAACTACTTCTTTTTGTTTAGCCTTTTTTTATTGTAAGTATCTCAAAATTTGACCTTCGCATTCGGTCTTTGATTGATACAAAAATCATCAATACCATGAAAAAGCGAATATGAATGCCAAATTATGAGGTCCGTTACTAAAAAGAACAAAGAAAAAGATGCTAATGTATATTGGATTCAATTATTAGGCAAAAAGATGATGTTCACGAGAAAAAGGAATCATGGGAATATCTACTTTGAATAGGATACGGGCTTAAGATGTCGTTTATGTGGAGTAATCTTTGAGAGCAAACATGTGATACCAAAGCTATTTGAGTAACTATGTATCTTTTATCTATGTATCTTTTATCTTTGAGAGCAAAAAATCAGCTACATCAACAAGACACAAACGCATAAAAATCTAAGATACTATGTGCACAACCTAACATATACTCATACTACACAAACAATTTCCTACTACGCCACTTCATAAAATAAAATGCATCTAAAAGACACACACAACTAAGACACTATGCATGTAACCTAGCCTAGACACATACTTCATACACAAGTTCATACTACATCATTTCAAAAAATCAACCACATCAATAAGTAAAAAGCATACAAACAACTAAGAATCATTTCTCGTAAGCTAATCTAGAGGTATACTATACATACAAATAAAAAAATATGACATATCTTATTCTCTTCTCAAGCCCGATAGCTCACACAAACTGCATTAAGGTTATACAATTGCGCGCACACAAACACACAACTATTGGCGCAAATAAAATTATAACTTTAAAAATATAGAGTAGCAAAATTATTGGCGCAAACAAAATTACAACTTTAAAAATATAGGAAACATACCATCTCCAATCATAATTCAAATAGCCCATACATGAATAAACCCCAACGTCAAAATGATTTGTTGAACAATCATTATCTATATCCAAAGTCCTACTACCCGAACATAATTCAATCCATAAGTGAAATAGTTAGTCCATACACCAATACAACTAGTGAACAGATTGCTAAGGGAACCATCAATGTTGCATTAGTAGCACATAGACACACCAATATACATTTACTGAGAACTAAAAGATCTGCGGGTAACTAGGGGCGGACCTACATGAGAGCCGGGTGTGGCACAGGCCACACCCTATTTGAGGTTATGAAGTGGGATTTTTTCTAAAAGTATTGTTTTTTTTAATATCTTGAGTCCGCCCCTGCACGTAAATGAATCCAGCATCCATGCAGTAATTATAATATTCTAATGCAGTAATTATAACACTCTAATGTAGTAACAAATGAACTAATCATCTAATCTCTTACTTAACAATTTAACTACATACACATAATGAAGACATAAGTATCTTCGTCGAACATTCTTTGTCACAAAACATAACCTAGTGCATCACTTCATCAGATCAAATGCATAATCCTTTTACTATAGCATAACCAAATACAAAGAAGTTTCATGCATAGCATAACCTACGCTTATTCATCCTAATACATGATAACTTAGGACCTGCTACATCACAGTTCAAAACCAATTGCATAGTTCATACAACCACCTAAGCAATCACATTTCGACATATAATTCCACCTACACATGACCTAATCAAACCTTATACACCACTTCACGTAACCAAATCGAATCTTATATTATACAAACGAGTACTTACTGCATTACTTCATGACATAAACTGCATCAAGCACATAAACACATAATGAAGACATAAACTGCATCAACTACATATTCACATAATGAAGACATAAGTATCTTCGTCGAACATTCTTTGTCACAAAACATAACCTAGTGCATCACTTCATTAGATCAAATGCATAATCCTTTTACTAAAAAACAAACACTTTTCGACATGTCAAACATACTACAAGCATAATAATGTAACCTAACATTAAATACCATGGACAAGTGTATGTTGTATTACTTCATTAGACTACCTGCATTACTTCATTATATCAATTGCATTACTCCATTAAACCAACTGCATTAATAGCACATAAACATGGCAAAATACATTTTTCGAGAACTAAAAGATCTGTGAGTAAATGAACCCAAACTCATATGCCACACGCTATTCCCTATTGCATCATTTTATTACAACAACTAACAACTGGAGTAATAGCACATAAACACACACACACACACACAAACATAAACTTTTTGACAACTAAAATGTGAATCTGTTCTACTAGATTAAACTTGGCATTTTGAAACATGGGTTGCATCACAATATAAAAAAACTGGATTGAACAACTAAATAACTATAGTTTAAAACAAAGTGTGTTTTAAAACAACAATATTAAGCAACCAAATAACTGCATCAAAAACCCAGTAAACTGTATCACAATATAAAAATAACCGCATTAAACAACCAACCAAATACAAAGAAGTTTCACGCATAGCATAACCTACGCTTATTCATCCTAATACATGATAACTTAGGACCTGCTACATCACAGTTCAAAACCAATTGCATAGTTCATACAACCACCTAAGCAATCATATTTCGACATATAATTCCACCTCATGACCTAATCAAACCTTATACACCACTTTACGTAACCAAATCGAATCTTATATTATACAAACGAGTACTTACTGCATTACTTCATGACATAAACTGCATCAAGCACATAAACACATAAACAAACAGACACTTTTCGACGCCTAAAACACAATGAGTGTATCCTAATATGACCTTATACTTTACATACAAGTACTTACTACATTACTACATTACAAAAACTACATCAAATAAATAAACATATACACTCTTTTTATAACTAAACCACACTACGAGTAACCAAATCTAACTTTATATTGTACAAACGAGTACTATTGTATTACGTCATGACAACCACTATGTCAATTACACAAGCAAACATGCACTTTTCGACACCTAAAACACAATGAATGTATCCTAAACTAACCTTATACTTCACATACAAGTACTTGTTGCATTACTTCATTACAAAAACTACAGAAAAAAATACATACACTATTTTTTATAAGTAAAGCACACTAGGAATAACGAAATCTAGCCTTATATTATACAAATGGGTACTTACTGCATTACTTCATGACGTCAACTGCATCAGCCACACAAACACACAAGCGAACACTTTTCGATGCCTAAAACACACCGCGTGTCGTAATCTAACCTTATGTGTGTCAAATGTAGTAAAAAATGATTCTAGTGTGTTGTAGGAAGAACAAGACAAAATGGAATGAAGGAGGAACAAATGTGTCGAATGTAAAAAAAAATAAAAAAATTCAGGTCATGAGAAAGGTGTGTTGTAAGAACATGACAAAATTGTCCTTTCACTATTAAAAACGTTTTATTTTCTTATTGAAAAAACAAAACCATTTTACTTAAAAAGGTGGTTATTCTTAATTATGGTTTTTAAAGCTTTGTCATAATAAACTTTCACGAACCTTTCTCGCAATTGATGCATTCTCATCAGGTCCTGAGAATCCACAAAAGAAATCAAATAAGGTCCTAAATTTACCCCGAGTCTAATGCGATTTTAAATCATGAACCAACCATTCTCAAGACTTCAGAGAGTGAATACCATTTTTTAACTGAAATGTTTTTTAAATCCTTATGATTGCTGCGATTTAAAATGGTTGTTCTCTTTTTTTTCAGAACCTTGACACACAGTTGCTAAACGGGCGCGGGCCAAACGAACGCGGGCTTAAACGGGCGCACAATAAAAACACATAAATTAAAATAAAAAACTCTGAAACGGACTTAAACGTGCGCATGAACTAAGTAGGTAATCAGGCCTATTCATCCATCAGTTTCAATGCAACGGAACAAATGATGCTAAGCAACTACGAACAGAACACAATAACATATATGATATTTCATACACAGAGGAGTTCATGGTACCTAAAAACTGAAAAATTTAAAAACCATCACATTTTTAGTGTATCCATTACAGTAATTTCAGTGGTTCGAGCCTTAAGCAATACTCATCACACGAGGTGTTTGATACTGAGTAAAATAGTCCTGCCTTAGCAGTGGGACTTCTCTAGCTTTTTAAACAAAGCTCAAACCTGATTGATAGACTATAACCATGCTCTTAACAAATGAAGACCCATTATACACAGGTTTACATCGTATCATATTATCATGGAACCTCATGAGACTGGCTACGGATCATATGCTAGTTTAATTCGACTTCGTAGATGAGAACAGATGTATGGTTGATGTTTACCAATTCTAAACATCATCTAATACACCAGAACAAGTTTCTAATAGCCTGAACTAAACATTCCATCTCAAGCAAACATAATGTTTAAAATGCAGTAAATCTAATTGAAACATGCGTCTAATTCAAGGCTGCAAAATGTACAATGTTTAACTAGATTCAGCCACTAAACTTAGCCATACATATCAGCGTCCTTGACCAAACAAATCGTCTTTCGGTTCAGATTAATCGACCAGATGACAAAAAGTTTCATACAAAAAATTTCACTCACAAATTTTTCTAACGTTGCTACAAAACACATATAAAAACACTACATTAAAGTTATACGATCTGAATAAAGTTATACAATCTTAAAAAATCGTAAGCCGTTGCAAGCCCGCTGCAAGCCCGCGGCAAGCCCGCTGCAAGTCCGCTGCAAGCCCGCAGCAAGCACGTAGCAAGCACACAGAAAGCACGCAGCAAGCCCTCATCAAGCCCGCATCAAGCCTGCATCAAGACTGCAACAAGACCATATAAAAACTAATTGCAAAACATTGCATAACTAGTACACTTAACATAATTTAGCCAACATATATCATACAAATACTTCATAACAGTCTACCATATAAAAACTAATTGCAAAATAAATATAAATCATAGATCAATTTTAACAAAATCACTTACTAGATGATATAGTTATCAAGTTTTCTGGCGACTTTTCTTTATGATTTCCATAAAATACTTTTTTTTTCAACCACAGTCTAGCACTTTTTCTTTTACTAAATCAATTAAATTAAAATTTGTATAAGTATTTAATAAACATAAAATAAAAAATAAAAATAATTAGGGTTTTCAATAGTATTTACCTGAGGGAGAAAAATCTTTCAAATTCGTCCTCACCATTTCTAACCACTACCAACCAATTGTCTCCTGCATCAATCCATTACATCATCTGCATCAAGGACAAAGACATTTTTAGACAGTTAAAACACTCGTTTAACCTTATCTAATAATAATACCAAAACAAGTGTGTTGGAAATTCACTTTATGTGACGACATTTAAGAATTCCCATTAGTTATCATAGTCACACATGCTTAAACTAGACTAGGTACAATGTATAGTTTAAGGGGCGTGTGTGACTATATATACCCCTCCTAGGCTTCCAAGGAGGGGTGTTGCTTGTGTCATTTTGTGTTTCATTTCATTTTAATACACTTTTCTTTATTTTCACACACAACCACTTTTTCTCTCAACTCAACAATGGCTTCCACCATCTATCACCCTACTAGACCACTGGATTAGCAAATAGCAAATCCTCAATTGGTATCAGAGCCTCGGTTCAATCCTTGGATAGTGTTTATTGTTTTCGATTCGGTGGTCTCAAATTTTTTTTTTGGTCCGATTTATTCATTTTCTTGTCACGACTGGTTATTTTTGTTGTCACGTCTTGTTATCTGATTTGTCACATCTTGTTATTATTTTGTCCAAACTGTTTCATTGTTTTATCATTTCTTGGTCCAAATCTGTCTAAACTGTCACTTTATCACTTTATCAGTTTTATCATTTGTCCAAATCCACAACTTCATATCTGTGTCCCTGGTTTCACCCACAACTTCATATCTATGTCCCTGGATTTATGGTTTTTACATTGAGTCTAATGTTTACTGTTTCTGAACTTATTTTTTATATGATTTTTTATTTTTTACTGGGTTTCTATTGTTCTTTATGAAGATGTAGTTACCCAGAAAATTTGTCAGATTCACAAGTTCCTGAAAATATGGAAAAAGGACAGTACTTTTGGATAAGATTTTTGAGATGGTAACATTCAGATCGGAATATTGCGATCGCAAAAACCATTGGTTTATACATTGCGATCGAATATTTCGATGGAACACTTTCGGTGCATTCCGATGGAACGCATTCCGATGGAACGCATTCCAATGGAACGCATTCCGATAGGGTGTAGAGGACTCATTGCGATGGAAAAACAGTGTAAACATTGCGATAGACTTATTCAGATTTAAACATTGTGATGCAAGTCTTTGACCTTGCGATGGGTTTTATAAAACATTTCGATGGACTTGTTTTTGAAAACATTGCGATGGAATCAGACAGTGACCAAGTGTTAACCAGAACCAATACCAACATTTTGACCAATACTCATATTCATCAATCCAACCTTTTAACTCCTCAAACACCATATCTAATCCCTAACCCATCGACACCTAAATCCCAATCTAGAATCAAACAAAAACATTAACAAGATCACAGATTGATCAACTTTGGTTATATTTGTTAAAGATATACCAAGATCTTTAAAGATCTTTACAAACCGAATCATGTCATCATAGATCTGTTACAAGCTATGCTTGCTTTTTCAATATTAGAATAAAAGGATAGATTGTAACAAGTCTGTTAAATCTAATCCCTATTTTGTTTTAAGAAAACATGAATTAATTAATCAAATTCGACATGCAATCATCGCTTACAACCTTACCCGAGACCCTCGATCGAATCTTGAAGCCAAAAATGAATGTTTCTTCATGTTAGTTTTATGGATTTGGTTCAAGGTGTATCCATTGATGAGGGTGGTATCCGGTTTTGTTTATTGCTTTGATGGGGATGGAGATTTCTAGTATTTATTTGGTGTCTGTTGATGGGAGTATGATGGGACGGATGTTTCTAGGATTGACTAGGAAGAGATGAAGTTTGGTAGGGAGAATGGGGGCGGATGTGATGAGATAGGTTTAGATATTATGTAAGTTTGTTACTGGAGTTGACAGTGAGGAGAAGATGGAAGTTTGGTGGGGCGGATTTAACTAGGTGTGAGTGAGATATAACTTGCGGCTGGGATAAAATGATTAGGGTTAAGTGAAATTAGGGGTTGTGAGTGTTTTATACCAATTTGTGGACCGAGTATTTAATTTGTGATGGGCTGACCATGGGCTCGATTTTCTTACAAAGCAATGGGCCACGAATTTTAAAGATGATTGGTTATGGGCTGGAATTTCAAATAGTTAGATTTTTTTTATTTATCAAAAAGTTTATTTATCATTTCAAATGATCAATGTTAAAAAAAATTAACTATTTTAAAAGTGACAAAAGACGAGACGAAAGTGACAAGACAAAGTGACGTGACAAATGTGATGAGAATTTATTTGAGACGAGACCAAGAAAAAATGGGCGATTTTTTAGTGGCTACAGATTTCGTTTGATCGGGTATTAATTATGGGAAGTTGAAGACGGATTTTTCGAAGGCGTGAACTTATTTTGTCTTTCAAAGATAACTTGCTCGTGCTTCATATTAGAATGAAGACTTGTTTATCTAGTTTCCGGGTTCGGGGTGGTTGGTTGATGACTCGGATAACTATCACTTAAAGGGGTTACTTTGTTGTACTCGGTGTCACGCGCTTAGTCGACGTGGATAATTTCAAGAGGTGTTGTGCTTATAGACTTCTTTGGTGATGCATTGAGTACTTAGAGATTTCTCCACCGTTCTTCATTCAACAATAGTGCAAGCTTAAGTCACAAGATCGAAGGATTCTTATTCAGTTTCACGTTTGATGTATCTGGCTCATTCAATCAGTGGTCACTTCAAATTGCTTTCACGTGGGTTGGTAAAGATGGCCATGGAGAGTTTATGAGTAGAGATTTTCGATCAACAGCTGATTCTCACAAACTATATAATTCAGCTTATTTATTATTCTCACGAGATTTCAGTTATATGTGCGTACGATTTGTTGATGGTTCCGAGTTTCGAAACCATCAAGGGGGAAGAAGAAGACACATTGAACGCACAACGAGTACACGTGATGAACTTCATACCTTCTTTTGATTTGAAGACATTCCGGGATGACATTTGTCATAGCCGTAGAGAAAATCAGTGTTTTAACTCGCGGCGTTATCAATCTCTAAACGGTACACTACTGATTCAATGTTTAATTGTTTGGTTGCTGCAATTATTCATCATCATTATCCTATATGCACTCCCGGGACTTAATTGACTCTGGTGCATCTCCGGAAGAAGATATGTGCATTTCCGGGACTTAATTGACTCTGGTGTTACGATGTCAACTTCATGAATAGGATAAAGTGTCTACTTCAGTATTTGAGCTTCATACTTGGGATTGATTTACTTTCTTCAACTATGTGGGGGAAGAAATGTCTTGATTCTTTCTAGTATGCATAACTTGATTTCGCAGGGGGAAGAAAAATTCAGAAGAATTATTCAAGCGTGAGAAGAGAAGTTGTTGATCTACTTGGTGTGCCCCAAACTTTCAATCCCTCTTAGCAACGTTATCATGTTATATGATGGGATTTGCTTGTTAGATTCCGTTGTGCGCTTAATCATTCTAAGCTTTATTGAAAGCTTTAAAGTTGCTTACGAGGATTGTCAGTTTAGGGGGATGCTATTTAAAAGATTCTACATCAAGTTTATGTGGCATGAATTAGGGGAAGTTAATTCAGAAGCTTCTCCTTAACCAGAAGTGTATGGGTTACTTAGCTCGTGCCGTTACAGTATTTCTACTACAAGTTACTTTAAAGATGAGTCGTTTTGAAGTCAAAGGCCTCAGAAGACATCATCAGCATTGGACGCTTCATGAAAGCTCTTGTTCTTAATCATTATGTACTTGTTAGGAAAAATATTGTAAGGAATTCTACACGTCGTCCCATGGGGGAAGATTGTTGGAAATTCACTTTATGAGACGACATTTAAGAATTCTCATTAGTTATCATAGTCACACACGCTTAAACTAGACTAGGTACAATGTATAGTTTAAGGGGCGTGTGTGACTATATATACCCCTCCTAGGCTTCCAAGGAGGGGTGTTGCTTGTGTCATTTTGTGTTTCATTTCATTTTAATACGCTTTTCTTTATTTTCACACACAACCACTTTCTCTCTCAACTCAACAATGGCTTCCACCATCTATCACCCTACTAGACCACCGGATTAGCAAATAGCAAATCCTCAAAGTGCGTACTGCATCAATTAATTACTTTCACTGCATCGAGGACAAAGTCATTTTTAGACAACTAATACACTTTGAGTGTAACCTAATCTAATTTTTTAACACCACAAACAAGTACCTATTGCATCAATTCATTACATCAACTGCATCAAGGTCAAAGACATTTTTACACAGCTAAAACACTTCGAGTGTAACCCAATCTAATATTTTATACCCAAACAACTGCCTACTGCATCAAATTATTACACTAACTGCATCGAGTACAAAGACATTTTTAGACAGCTAAAACACTTCGAGTGTATCCTAATCTAATTTTTTATACCAGAAACAAGTGCCTATTGCTTCAGTTCATTACGTCAACTGCATCGAGCACAAAGACATTTTTATACAGCTAAAACCCTCGGGGTGTAACCTAATCTAATATGCTAAACAACTGCAAAATGTTCAAACAAATGAGCTCAAACAAATTGCAAAATGTTCATTGAGCAAAATACGCTAGCTAAAATGAATTACACTACTTATAATAAGCTAGACAAGCAGCTTGACTTTTTGAACATGTACAAAAGTTTACCTAGAACTTATGGCTCATCCAAATAAGCCGTAAGTTTCGAAAATCAATGAAAAAAACTAGGTCTGAACAAGAAAATCTCAAATAAGCTCACAAATAAAGCAGATATGACTTAATAAGCTAAACAACTTATTTAACCATATTTTGATAAAAGTTGACTTTTTCAAAAATACTTTCTGATGACTTATTATGACTCATAAGATGTTATTAAGCACTTTTTGTCTTAGAGAAGTTTCTAGAAATGCTTATTAATGAAAATAGATTGATTAAATGAAAATCTGATGAAAACAATGACTGATAAGGCTACTTCGAATGCTGATTCTAGGAAATTCAATAAGATACAATGAAAATCCTTAACTACTCTTTTAAACTCACAATTACAGGCTTCTAAAAGACTAGATCACAAGACCTAATTCTCAATAAGCTTAAATTTACAAAGTTATGAATCAACAGTTTAGACTAAAATTTAACCCAAACCTTTTTCAAACCCAATTGCCTCTTTGACTTATGAACTTTGACTTTTAGTGACTGGAATAGGCAATGTTTAAAGCTAGTAAACGAATTTCAAACAACACTCAAACTGATCACAAGCAAATGAGCACAACAACACTGATCCAAACACACTATTAAAGTGAAAACTTGAGAATTAACAAAGTAGAATTAAGAACTATAAAGGAATACTAAAAACAGATTAAAATCGATCAAAATAGATCGATTATAAATTAACTTACACTGATCCATTTGATGATTCTCGAGGTATGCGTGTTTGATAATATGCTCGATTGAAGAGATTTATTAGATTTAGGGTTTGCTGCGTTTTTTTTTGTTGTGTGTGTTTTTTATAGGCGAAATGAAAACAACCTAATAAAGAACGAGGTAACGGCTGGTGGGTTTTTACCCTAAAAATAAGGAAGTCGTTAGTGGGTGGAAATGACGGATTTGCCCTTAATTTTTCCATAAAATTACAGATATGCCACTCCGCTTTTATTATTATTAAAATCAAATCCAAGGGCTAGGATTCCTTCCTAGACTTTTTATTTTAAGGGGCCTTTTATTATATCCCCACCCTATATATATATATATTTATATATATATATATATATATATATATATATATATATATATATATATATATATATATATATATATATATATATATATATATATATATATATATATATATATATATATATATATATATATATATATATATATATATATATATATATATATATATATATATATATATATATATATATATATATATATATATATATATATATATATATATATATCGTGGTTTCAGTATGTAACTACTTAATAAATTATTTTTATGCTAATAAGAGATATATTATATAATGCAGATTTGTCATGGCAGGCCCTAACATTCCCGGAGAAGCCTGCTATTCCTGAACCTAACATAGATGATAACCCTTACTTAGACTTAGTGGATTATAATGTAGAAGATGATATGGATGATGAAGAGGAGGAACCATTTGAGGATCTTGAGCCCGAAATAGGACTAGGAGGTCAGATTGCCCCACAGGTTGATATAGTAGAGAATGGTTATGATGGTGTCGAGGAAGATGATGAGGTTGATATAGATGATGTAGGTAATGAGGATGACGATGAGGATGTCGAGGAGGAGGTAGATATAGGTGATGAGATTGATGATAGCTTATTTTTCTTTATGATGTAGAGGATGGTGAGCTTTTACCCCCTCCAATTGAGTGGTCTGATTCTGATTCTGAGTTACCTAGTGATGAATCGTATGAATCTGATTCAGAGGATGATGAGGATGATGATGCACCTGATGGCACTAATGGGATTACTACTAGTAGGCCGATTGATAGGGATGACTTTCAGAGGAGTGTACATGTGATAGGAGAGTCGTCGAGGGTTCGAGAGGCTACTTATATTGATGGACTTGTGTTGATCCCAAAGTCAGATCTTAAACCTTAATAGCTTGTTTAAGGGTTGTGATAGAGAGAAAGAATTCAATCTAACACTAGAGAAACTTTGCAAAGCAAAGTAACTAAACAAGATGCGGAATGTAATGTTTAGCACAAGAACAAATGAGATTCAAACGTTGCACTTTAATATATCAAAGATATACGAATACCCAAAGTGGTATTAGGGTTTACAAAACCTTAAAGTAATAATAATGAAAAACGAAATGAGAAAGACACCCTTTGCATGCTAACCTAGTGAGTCCTTTTATAGATGCAAGGACCCACGTACAAGATCACTACTAACAAACTATGGAAAGTATTAAGGAATAATAACTGAAACGCGTAAATATCTATTCCATGTTTATCTTGACAGCAGGGCCTTTGACTTCAGCAGGGGAACGGATCCCCCTGCCTTTGTTATTTAGCAGGGGGAACTTACTCTAGCAGGGGTATGAATAATCAACTAGTAGGGGAAACAAATAAGCATAGATTTATTCCCAACAATCCTCCCCTAAACTTGTGCTTTCCCCTAAACAAGTTTCTGAATAAATGCTAGTTGATGAGGATGCTTACAAACTCTCTGGCCAAATCTGACTATGAACCATTCTTACCAGATCATAAGCAACAGGCTTTTTGGCATCAACAATCAATTTAGCCTGTGCTAACTTCTTCAAGGTTTCCTGAGAGAAAGGATAATACCTATGATTGAGTAAATAAACACTCACACCTTCCATTACTACCTCATAAACCCCAGAATTTGTAAACAGCTTCCAATACACCAAATCTCCTTTATTCACTGCATCAAATAGAGGATCAAATAATTCATGCTCATACATTCTGTGCATGCACTCCCAGATTACCCAATCCTTCTCAACACCATCCATGGTAGGAGGTTTTGCAGCAAACGTCTTCTTCAATATTTTCCACATATCTTCTAAGTCTTCACTATCCAAAATTTGAAACATGACATCTAGGCTTAGAAAAGTCTGTGCTGTATTGTCAGCCCTTGTAAGCTTCCACCAGGTTCTCCCTTTGTGTTCATAAACAGCATACTCTATAATAGCAAACTTCTTTCCAAGTTCACTAGGTGAGATTTCATCATTTTCCTGTAAAATCAGCTGTTTGTCAATTTCCTCATTTGATGGCCCTTGAGACTCTTTAGTGATTATGCCCACTTGCTCCATTCTCTTGAGTCTCTTTGCTGCTCTTTGTGCATTAAGTACTGACTTCTCAAGTACTTCTGGAAGACTTTCACCTGCTTGGTGTGATTCCCCTGCTGGGGATGATACACCTGCTTGTGTAGTCTCTCCAGTTTTTCTTTTCTTTGTTGCTCTAGCTTTCTGTAGTACTTCACTTTGTCTCCTGAGATACTCAGCTTCCCCAGGAGTGTTGATTGTCATCCAATCCTCCACATCATACAACTTTAGAACTGGTCTGACTGCTCTCTTTATGGCTTCAAAGCTCATGTCTGTGAAGTCACCATCCTTCCACTTTCTGTGCCTTTTAAGCAGAAGTTTGTAGTGATCAAGTTGCCCTTTCTCTGAAGTTCTATACTTCTCACTCTGAATTTGCATTGCCCTTCTTTCCAGATATTCTGTCTGATATTTATAAACAAGGCAAGTCAACTCATACCTTTCTTCTAAAGGAGCATTTTTCAACTCCTTCTCCCATTGATCAAGAAATTCTTCAACATGAGGTACCCTCTCATCTAGTTCCCTATGCATAATCTCAACCTGCTTGAGCATATCTTTGGGCCTCATCTTCTCCATTCTTTGATCCTGCATATCTATCTCCTCTTGTTGTAGCCTGAGAGCTACTTGTGCATCATGTGCCTCTTGTTCCCTTTGCTGTTCAGGAGTCAGATACTTGAATTTTCTCTTGGGCTGTTGCACCATGATTCCTTTTCCTTTATCTTTTGGATCCACTGCTGGTGCTGGTTTTGCTTTAGTTGCAGGTTCTTTGATTGTTATCCCCTTCTGAGCTGGTTGCTTTCTGTTCTTCCTAACAAATGTTTGAGTTATGTTTTTAGCAGGGGATAAACTTACAGCAGTGGGATCAGCAATGGCAGGGGAAACTTTGGAAGCAGGGGCTTCTTCTTGATTGCCCATAGTGAGCAATGTTTGAGCAATGTCTTTGGTTGCACTCCCCTTGTCACTTCCTTTATCAGCACTTTCTTTCTTTCCATGCTCCATACCAGGATATGAATAATACTCAGTAGATCCTTCTTTGATTGGAATTTCCTCCCCTTTGGAAGCATCCTCATCTGTGGAAAGAATCAGTCTGGGCTTTCTCCTCCCCTCAAGAGTAGCAAGTCTGGTTTCCAAATGAGAGATAACCAGACCTTGCTTTTTGACATCTTGTACAAGTTGTGCATTCTGCCTTTTCAGGCTCATGCACATTTTCGTCAATTCCAAGTTTGTCAAAGGTTTCATACTGCTCTCAATCCTAGAAGGGAATTTCTCCCCTTGTTAGATATCATGGAGTGGGGGAGAGGACTTATTGATGGTGTCACTATCCTGCTCACCCCTTGAGGATGAGACAGTAGTGGCAGCCAAACCCCCAGGTTGCTCCAAACTCTTGGAGACTCTCCTCTCTGCTGCTTGTGAAGATTCACCAGGCAAGGGAGACCTGGCAAACCTGGATTTGGAACGCCTTTCTTGGTGTGGATCAGCAGGTGGTAGGTTCTTGGCAGGGGATTCAGCAGGTGGATTGATGGCTGTTTGATGTTTGGCTTCTTCCCGTCTGATTTGGTCTAGCATGATTGAAGTAAATGGAATATTTCTGCCAGAGAACAAAGGTGATGGTGCAAGTAATGTGGTGAACAGTTTGGTTGTGTGTTTGGTTGCTGAAAAATAGTTTCTGTGTGTAATGGGACCATGGTCACTCATATTCAGCAAAACTTCTATAAACCTTGGATACATACAAAACTTTGAGGTGCTTGAAACATTTTTCACCATGCCTTTAAAAATCATTTGAGAAAAACAATACTTCCTTCCTGTTGCAAAGCAGATCAGGGCAGAAGCTATCTCACTACCAACTTCATTAAAAGCAGTGGTTTTGGGTGACAAACATTGCATAAGAGTATGAATCAAAAGTTTCCAATGAGGGGCAAACTGGCCTTTAGCAAATTTTAATTTTTGTTTTTCAGAAAGTTTATACCCCAATTTTTCAAGACCTTCAAAAATTTCAGCCTCAGAAAAGTTGGTTATTCCATCCTCATCATCAAGGAGAAGATTCTCCCTAATGGAGGCAAGTGAGATTACCTTGGAATGACCATCAACTGTGCTTTGTATTATGACCTCTCCATTCACTGTTTTGGTCATGGCTTTAGACCAGAACTGTTGAATGTGTGAGGTATAAATGCGAGGATTGATGAGAAGGGCCACTTTGAAGTACGAGGACTTTAAAAAGGCCACAGCCTCAGCAAACTCGGCTGGTTCATCATGAAGCAAAGCAATTTGGTTATGATTAGGAGCAATTTTAAGAGTCATGATGAATTTGAAAAATAGTTTAAGGTTTATAGAGATGGGAGGTAAGTGGGATTAGGTCGAAAGTGATTAGTGGACCTGCTGGTAAAGGGAATTAAGTTTATATAGGCGAATTGAAGAGCTGTGATTGGACCAAAATTTTCAAATTGCAAAAATATCAGGAATAAATCTTGATAAAAAATTAATATATTTGAAATAAAAGGAAAAGATTACCAATCAGCGAAGAAAGCGCCTTAAATATCTTTTAAAAAGAATAAAATATTCCCTAACCAAAATTTAAGCAAGCAGGCCCAACGGCTATGAACAGGGTAACGGTATTGTCGGTCAATGGTCAAACAGGGGAATGTTGTGAAGGCAGGGGAATGAAAAATAAAAGCAGGGGAAACTTTCCTAGGGGTATTAAACTAGTCATGAAGGGACTAATGCTAACTAGCTCTGCTCTAATGCACACACTTGTATACACAAGATAGACACATAGAATCTCAAGAGTCCTCTATTCAGCAATGGTCCCAATACAAAAAGTTAATACATAAATCCCCCTACACCAGGTAATCCCAAGAAATCATGCATACCCCAGTCACCATCCCAACCTTGTCCCTTACCTATGGTCAGTTAGTCTTGGCAATGTGTGCCACACATCTATATTTTGAACAGCAAGCTGCTTGAATAAAGAAATGCAAACACACACTACAGTGCCTCAAGGTTTCAGAGTTTAGACAAGCTGTGCAGCAGGTCATCATTACCCTGAACCCCCACTCACCAATGGATATGATCTAAGACCATATATGAGCATTCTAAGAATACCCTGAATCCTAAAGGTTTGACCTAACCTCCCCTGAAACATAGAATATATACCTGATCCACCAAGGAGAGTAGTATGCACCATATGAACCTCTGCATTGTTAGTCTAAAACCACATAAAACCACTTTTGAAAACAGAACACACCCTGCTTAAGAGAAAAATTCTCTTAGCAGGGGAATAAACCCCAAGCAGGGGAATCAGTGTTAAAAAGCAGTGGAATGAAAGAAATGGTAAAAGTGACTAACAATTATACAACAACAGCAATAAAGTAACCCTGATTACATATGACAAAAATAGACATCAGATTTTAAGGAGTAACCATTCCAATACCTGCAACCAGATACTGAAACCTCCCTACCTCAAAAGCTTTTGTTAAAAGATCAGAAACATTAAGTTCTGTATCAATTTTCTCAGGGACAATCAGTCCTTTTTCAAAACAATCTCTGATAAAGTGATGTCTAATTTCAATGTGTTTGGTTTTGCTATGAAAAACAGGGTTCTTTATGATGCAAATAGTGCTGTTGTTGTCAATAAATATCTTGGTTTTAAGAAAGTTGTACCCATAATCAAGTAATTGATTTTGCACCCAAAGAACTTGAACACAGCATGCAGCAGCTGCTACATACTCAGCTTCAGTTGTGGATGTTGCCATGATAGTCTGCTTCTTACATTGCCAAGATATAAGCCTGCTCCCCAAAAATTGGCATCCCCCTGTTGTAGACTTCCTATCATTGTTGTCACCAGCATAATCACTATCTGAATAAGCTATCAGCTCAAATGGTGACTCCTTTGGATACCAGAGTCCTAGGGTGGGATGACATTTGAGATACCTAAAGATCCTTTTCACAGCAAATAAGTGACACTCTGTTGGTGACACTTGGTATCTTGCACATAAGCAGACTGCAAACATGATGTCAGGTCTGGAAGCAGTGAGATACATAAGAGACCCAATCATAGACCTGTAATTCCTGACATCAATGGGCTTGCCAGGACCATCCTTGCCCCATGGATGATCCTTGTCCATGGGAGTGGACACCTTCTTCCCATCAGACATGCCAAACTTCTTTACAATCTCAGCTACATATTTGTCTTGTGAGATAAATATCCCATCTTTCCGCTGCTGAACTTGTAACCCCAAAAAGAAGTTTAGTTCTCCCATAGCACTCATTTGAAACTTATCCTGCATTAATTTGGCAAACTCTTTGCTAAGCATGGAGTTAGTTGATCCAAAAATGATGTCATCCACATAGACTTGTACTAGCAAAAGGTCACCCTTTTGTTTCTTTGTGAACAGGGTCTGATCAATCTTCCCCCTACTGAATCCATTGTCTAGGAGATATTTGGAAAGAGTACCATACCAGGCTCTGGGAGCTTGGTGAAGGCCATACATGGCCTTTTTCACCTTGTATACTTTGTCAGGATGTTCTAGATCTTCAAACCCTGGTGGTTGCATGACATAGACTTCTTCATCAATGGTTCCATATAAGAATGCACTTTTCACATCCATCTGAAAAACAGTGAAGTCCATGAATGAGGCATAAGCAAGGAATAATCTAATAGCTTCAATCCTTGCTACTGGAGCAAACACCTCTTCATAATCAATCCCTTCTTCCTGAGTATACCCTTGTGCTACTAACCTTGCCTTGTTCCTGACAACTATTCCCCTTTCATCCTTTTTGTTCCTGAGCACCCACTTGGTCCCAATAGGCCTTGCCCATTTGGGACAATCAACCAGAATCCAAACCTCTTGTATGTCAAATTGTAAGAGCTCCTCTTGCATAGCTTCAACCCAGCTTGGGTCATTTAAAGCTTGAAAAATCTTCTTTGGCTCTTCTTGTGACAAAAATGCAGTAAACAGACAACATTGCATGTTGTCATGATTGAACTTCATGGTGATGTTAGCAATGAAGCTGTGCTCCTTTGCTGTATACCTTGTATGTCTTGGAGCTTCAGGATCACCAATAATCTGTGAGATAGGATGATCTTTATTAATTCTATAGGTAGGCTGCATGATGACTTCTGTTTCATCTTCTTCCAAATCAGAATTGATGGGGCTGTTTTGATTAGGAAAGAAGTCCTCAAAGGAACTTCCAAATGTGACAGCATGACCTAAAGATGGGTGCTTGTGAGCAGAATGAAGCTCTGAATAACTAGGACCTCCACTCCTGATGATTCTGCTTCCACTGCTGGATATGATAGGACCATCATTTATGGGTGTAGATGATGAGATGAGTGGGGATTCTCTTTCTGCATCAGAAGTCTCATTAGCATCATGGTCCTTTGTGAGAGAGGAATCAATTCCTCTAGCAGGGGAATCCAGGATTCCACTGCTTTCAGTCATTCCACTGCTTTCAGACATAGCAGGGGATGAGATTGGCTGTTCTTTTCCTGAAGCAGAGTTATCTTCTTGTTTATCAGCTTCACTAGGAAACAATGAGGGTACATTCATGTACCTTAGAGGTGACTTCTCAGCAGCAATTGTTTCTTGAGTACCTGAAATGTTAGTGTTCTGCAAGACAACAGGTACATAATTCATGGACTTAGAAAGTACATCTATATCAAAGAACCAATCAGGACCTGTTTGAACATCTTCAGGTTTGTCTTCAAGAAAGTTCACATGAAGATTTTCTGTGATTTTGCTTGTCTTTTTGTTGAAGACCCTATATCCCTTGCTGTTTAAAGAATAACCCACAAAATATCCATCATCACCCTTTTCACTAAACTTACCAAGATTGTCAATGGTGTTCAAGATGATAACATGACACCCAAAAGGTCTGAAAAAGTCAATTAAGGGAGGTCTTCCATTAAACAGCTGATAAGGGGTCTTGTTGTGTGCCTTGACCACCAAGGCCCTGTTTTGCACATAGCAAGCAGTGGATACAGCTTCAGCCCAAAAAATAACTGGAAGTTTGGAATCAGACAGCATAGTTCTTGCAGCTTCAATGAGTGTCCTATTCCTTCTTTCTGCCACTCCATTCTGTTGAGGTGTTCTAGCAATGCTAAATTGCCTCTTGATGCCTTTGTTTATACAGAAAGAATCCAGCTTGTGATTTCTAAACTCACCACCATTGTCTGATCTTATGGTAACTACCTTCATGCTTTTTGACAGTTCAATTTGATTGATGAACCCAATGAGTACATCAGCAGTGTCACTCTTTTCAAATAGAAAGAATGTCCATGTAAATCTTGAAAAATCAGTAATCACTAAGCAGTACCATTTCTTCATTATACTTGCCACAGAAGTAGGACCAAAAAGATCCATATGTAATAGTTCCAATGGCTTGGTGGTTGACATACTTGTTTTTGACTTGCAAGATGCTCTGTGTTGCTTCCCTTTCAGACATGCTGCACAAGTATGTTCAGTGGCAAAAGACTTGGAAGGAAGACCATGAACCAGATTATGCTTTACCAGTCTGTTCATGTTCTTGAAATTGAGATGACCGAGTCTTCTATGCCATTTCTTACATTCATCTGCTGAAGCTTTGGCAATGAAACATGTTTCATTGTCTTGGAGAGAGATGTCCTTGAGATCAATTGTGTACATGTTCTTCTGTCTTGGTGTTCTGAGAACAATTGGAGTGTCTTGTGGCAAAACAAACTCCTTTCCTAATACCAAGCATTCAGTGTCAGTAAACAAGACAAAATTCTTATTATCAGTCATCTGTGACACACTGAAGAGATTATACTTGAGCTCCTTCACCAAATACACATTGTCAAAAGTCATCCCATTGGTGACAATAGTTCCTTTTCCTGTTATAGTTCCATGTCCATCTCCAAAAGAAACACCATCATTATCATGCAGGGGTACAAAGTTAGACAAGTAAGCTTTGTGTCCAGTCATACTTCTTGAGCATCCACTGTCCCAGTATGCTCTATCATCCCTTGTCTTCTTTGTCACCTGCAAAAGGAAAAACAAATTAGTTTTTCTTGGGGACCCAAGCCATTACAGACTTGGATCTACCTCGTGTATCAATGTAAGATAGCTTATCAAAGACTAGAGATACACCATTAGATTGAGTACCCCTTTTGGGTGCCCAAACCCAACGAGCTGAGGCTTTCACAGCTTTTCCCCATCTTCCCATGTTCCTAGAATGCACACCTCTTCTAGCAGGGGATACCCTAGTTTTAGCAGGGGAATCCTTATGCTTGGCAGAGGGAACCCACCTTTTGTTTTGGCCTCTATTCATGTGTTGGTAAGGTCTTGGGCCAGTTTTATATGCAGTATAAGGTGTTGGGGTAGTCACGGAAGTGTTGGGCTTTGGGTGAACATCATTTTCCTTTCTAAGGGCTGGAGCAACATATTTCTCAGCTACTCTATTTCTCAAGGCAGGGGCAACATACTTGGCAGGGGAAAAGGATTTTGCCCCTGCATTTAGAAGAATGGCTCTAGGTTGCATATCCTTTAAGGGATTTGCAGCCACCATCTCCATTGGTGCCTTACACTCTTGATAAGTGTGTTCAAAACTGCCACATGTGAAGCAGGGCTTGGTATTGATCACAAAGTCTTTTCCTAATTGGTGAGACTTTTGGTCATTCCAATTCCTTTGATTACCTCTGACGTTCCTGTACATACCAGCATATTTAATGATAGGTTTAGGAGACTGTGGTCTAGCCCTGCTCTTAGAGTTTGGATTGCTGCTAGAACTTCCTTCTTTTGAAAATTTAACAGGGTTGTCAATTTGCTTTAAGCCAACCTGTTCCTGTTTAATATCCCTAATGACACTAGTTTTAACTAGAGACTCTTCTGTATCAGGATTATTAGGTATATAAGCACTCAAGTCAAACTCAATGTCATCCTGTTTTTCAAAACAAGGGAGACCAGTCCATGACAAGTCTTTTCTAGGATAGGGAGCATGGATGTTAGCAGGGGGTGGGGGTATAGTAGCATTCATGTTCTTAATTCCAAACCCTGTTTTGTCCTTAGGAGATTGACCAATTTCAAATGCCTTGGTTAAATCTTTTGAAGCTTTTCCAAATTTTTCAACAGTTTCCTCATCTATCTTTTGGTTAGCTTTAAAAATTTCAAGTTCAGCAGTTAAAACATTTATAGATTGGTTATTCTCCTTGGCATCTCTTTCTAGAATCACAATGTGATCCCTATATTCACTTTCCCTTTGCCTATACTCTCTTATGGTGGACTCTAGTTGTTCTAAAGCACGTTTGTAGTTATCAAGATCATTATCACAATTTATATAGTCAGCTTTTACCTTTCTGATTTGATCATTCAAAGATTCAGTGTTTTTCCTACAAGCTTTAGTACAGTATGAGTCATCATATACCTCATTGTCAGAGCTGGAACTTGACATGGCCATAAGTGCAAAGTCTTCTTCCTTTTCCTCAGCCACCAAGGCTTGGTTTCTTTCCACACTTTCTGTCATAGCACTCCAGTCCCATCCATTTGCTCCATCTATCCCCTGCATTGCTACCATAGCTTTAGCACCAGAATCCTCATCCTTTCTATGGCTATTTCCAGACTTAGGTCCTCTGCACTCCCTGGCAAAATGACCCTTCTTGCCACAATTGTAGCATTCAACTTTTGCTTTATCAAACCCAACCACATCAGATGGATTAATTGTGATCTTCTTGCCATACTTCTTTTGGAATCTGTTGGCTCTCATGTTTAGCAAAGCCATATTCCACTTGATATCCAATTCTTCTAATGCTTGCTTACTGATTTGATTCAGATCTTCATGTAGCACTGTAGATCCTTGTGGACCTTGAGATGCTATGAAGGCACATGCAGTATCAAGGCTGAATGTAGCTGGTCTTTCTTCATCATAGGAAGGTCCAGACCTGGTAGCAGGGGAATAAGTAGCAGGGGCTACTTCTATTCCACTGTTCTTGGAGATTCCACTGCTTTGTGATATGAATGCCATGTTAGCAGGGGAATCAGCGATTCCACTTGAGTTGGTGGGAATTGTCCCTTTTGACTTCATTTCATTGACAATAGGTTCAAAAACTTTTAGGTTATTGTATATATCATCAATATTCTTGTTGTCCAAGTCATCCTTATTCTGCCAGATTGCCTTATAGACAAACCATTCTTTCTGGAGGCTGTTAAGAAACCTGGTATTCACCTGTTCTTTTGACACCTCGATATCAAAGAACTCCAAGTGGGCCACCATGTCTTGAAGCCTATTGTAAATAGCTCCAATTGATTCATCACCAATTGCTTTGAAAGAAGCAAAATCATCCAGCATTTGGTTCTTCTTCTTCTTCTTTGTGGCTTCATTTCCTCCAAAGGTTGTGCCTATGGCTTCCCATAGTTCCTTAGCTGTTTTGTATTTCCTGAATCTGAGTTGATGTCTATCAGGTAGGGCCAACAGCAATGAGCTATGAGCCCTGACATCATGCCTTCTAGCCAGTATTTCCTTATCACATAAGGCAGCAGATTTCTTCTTGTCCTTACCTTTGGAACTTTCACCTTCATCCTTGCCTTCTTCAACTGCCACCATTTTGTTGAATTGATCACCAAACTCTATGATCTCCCAGAGAACATAGTGTTCCATTTTCAGGTATTGTTGGATTCTGAATTCCCATAATTCAAAGTTTTCAGGATCCAACATGGGTAATTTGAGGGCATTGTGGTTGTTGCTGTTTGTGGATGAATCTGAAGACATGTTTGCTATGAGGATTTTGTTCTTGATTTAGACAAAGTTTCTCAACAAGCTCTGATACCACTTGTTGATCCCAAAGTCAGATCTTAAACCTTAATAGCTTGTTTAAGGGTTGTGATAGAGAGAAAGAATTCAATCTAACACTAGAGAAACTTTGCAAAGCAAAGTAACTAAACAAGA
Organism: Glebionis coronaria; assembly: GCA_025667525.1. NCBI lineage: Eukaryota > Viridiplantae > Streptophyta > Magnoliopsida > Asterales > Asteraceae > Glebionis > Glebionis coronaria. The sequence goes on from CM046877.1 coordinate 343,111,980, forward strand.
TGCGGAATGTAATGTTTAGCACAAGAACAAATGAGATTCAAACGTTGCACTTTAATATATCAAAGATATACGAATACCCAAAGTGGTATTAGGGTTTACAAAACGTTGCACTTTAATAATGGCAGAAATATTTTCTCCCTAGCCGCCACTCTTAGCCTTAATTTCGTTTCCTTCCTGATCTCTTTAACCTTCATTCGTTGTTGATTGATCGTATCATATTAATTGATTACGGTTTGGTTGAAGGATTTAGGGTTGGTTGTCGTTTTTAGGGTTTCTATTGGTTGTTTTAGGGTTTTTATTTCTGTCTGTTCATTCTTGTTTGTATTCCCTTTTTTAGATTTGCTGTTTGAGTCGTGGGTTGTTTATGCTCATGTAAGGTGTCTAGGCGGGTTGGCTGGGATCCTATTTTTTAGGATCTGTTCGTTTGGGATTATTAAACAGGTGTTATTAGGGTTTTTTGGGTTTATTGGTTATGATGTCTGAGTTGGATAATCAGGTTGATATGACGGCTCTTTCTGATAGGGTGCAGCGATTGAGAGCAATTATGGCGGACTCAACACATGCTAGGGCTCCTAACGTGGGGGTCTCATGTGGTGAGCATGCTGGGTTCTCGGGAGTTGGTAATCATACGGCTGAAAAGGATGACGCGGTTGATATAATGAATGACATTAGTCAGGGGCAGATTAATAGGCAGCCGTCTGCTGCTAGGGTTTCGTCTGAGGATGATGTTACTGCCGCTGCTGGGATTCACGTTACTGCTGCTGTTAATGCTCATATGCAGGTTGCGCCAGTTATGTGTGACTTGTCCAAGAAGGCTAGTAGTAATGGTGGTGATATAACTGGTGTGCAAATTAACCATGATGCGAGGATTGGGAGTTCTATGGCTAGGAAGAATGAGGTCGGGGTTCAACATACGCATGGGGCTGGTTCTTCATCAGTTGGTGTTTCGACCTCATATGCATCGCTAGTGCAGAATAAGCCGGTGTGTAAGCCGGTTCATATTAAGGAATTGCATAATGACGAACAAGTTGTTGGGGCTGCTGTAACTCTTCCGTATGATGCTGTGGAAGGGATTCGGGCGCATCTTAATAACACACTGTTTGGGTATTTCATTGGGAAGCGTCTTGCGTTTCCGTTGGTAGAAAATTATGTGAAGAATGTATGGGCCAAATATGGTTTAAAAAGAGTTAAACTTCAGGATGAGTTCTTTCTTTTTCAGTTTGATTCTAAAAGTGGTATGGATAGGGTGTTGGAGAATGGTCCGTGGTTGATTCGACATGTTCCGTTAATTCTGAATGTTTGGTCGTCTATTATGGATTTGCATAAAACAGAGATTAAGAAGGCACCGGTGTGGGTGAAACTTCATCATGTGCCTATTGATGCTTATTCGGAGATTGGTCTTAGTTTGATCACAACTCAAATTGGAAGACCTATTATTCTTGATTCTTATACTAGCAGCATGTGTATCAACCCGTGGGGTAGGAGTACTTTTGCTCGTGCTCTTATTGAGATTTCGGCTGATGATGCTTTAAAGAAGTCGTTGGTCATTGCTATTCCGATTGAGAAGGATAGAGGGCATAAATTGAAGACTATTGACATCGAGTATGAGTGGACACCTCCTAGATGTTCTACTTGTCTTATTTTTGACCATATTGATGCTAAATGTCCTAGGTTGCCTAAACAGGTAGTGGTTGAGAAGGTGGTTAGCAGGGAAGATCATAAGGTTGTGGATGATGATGGTTTTCATGTAGTTAAGAACAAGAAGAGCAAGGGGAAGAATAAGCAGCAACAACAAATTTCTGGCATTAAACTTACGAAACCAGCTCTTAATATTAAGTATCGTAATGTTGAGAGGGGTGAAACGTCAAAGACAAGTGATACCGATCAGAAGAAGGCAACTCCCCTGCTTAAGAAGGGTTTCTTGAATAACAAAGCCTCGAGTTTTGTAGCTAAGCCTAATTATACGGAGAAGAGTTCTCATAATTCTTTTAGTGCTCTTTGGGATAAGATAGATGATGGCACCGATTGGGAAGATGGTTCTAATATCAAGGAAGATGTGGTTAATGCTAGTGATAGTGAGGTTGAAGAAGTCATATCGATTGATGATCGGCATGGTGCTCGTCAGCCTGATGTTCGTTCTAAGTGTTAGCCTTGATGTCATTTTATTTTCATTGTTCATGCACCTTTAGGTGGTTTTTTCCTATTGGTGTTATTTGTTTTGTAATTGTTTGTAGGATCATATGGCATGTCATATGATTTAGTGGTTGTTCAAGCTTTTGCTTGAGGTTAATGTAGCATTGCAGCTACATTCCATTGTACTTCAACGCTTTTTGGGAATATATTTTACCGGGGTCTTGATTCCCCTTTACCCAAAAAAAAACCTTAAAGTAATAATAATGAAAAACGAAATGAGAAAGACACCCTTTGCATGCTAACCTAGTGAGTCCTTTTATAGATGCAAGGACCCACGTACAAGATCACTACTAACAAACTATGGAAAGTATTAAGGAATAATAACTGAAACGCGTAAATATCTATTCCATGTTTATCTTGACAGCAGGGCCTTTGACTTCAGCAGGGGAACGGATCCCCCTGCCTTTGTTATTTAGCAGGGGGAACTTACTCTAGCAGGGGTATGAATAATCAACTAGCAGGGGAAACAAATAAGCATAGATTTATTCCCAACAACTTGCACCTTGGGCCTTAAGACGTGATTTAGATGCTTCCTGAGTCTAGGGTAGTATGACAGAGATTGGTTTAGGTTTTGTTCAAACTCATGTTGCTTTATTAGAGTTGAAAACAAAGATTGGTGAGAAAGAGCGAGAATTACTTGATTTCGGTTTGAGTGATGTGGAGCGTAGTTTGAATGAAGCATTTAGGAGATTGTATGTGTTGGAAAGTGGTGAGTATGCAGAGATGAAGAAAAAGGTGAACTCGATGGAAATTCAGTTGAATGTGGCTCGTGCAATGCGCGAGAAGGCGGAAAGAGAGTTACAAGCGTCTGTTGGTTGGAACAGTAGGTTTTATGATGAGATGGTTGAGAAAGGAGTGATTCATAAGCGCCCAACTGATGATGATGAGTCTTGTGATCGTCCAAGGAAGATACCAAAGAAGAAGAATGATGATGGACCTTCTAGCAGTTCTCAGTAGACTAGTTTATCCTTAGTAGTATCTTTGTATCTTTTGTAAAACTTTAACTAAACCAGTATGTTGGTTAGTAAATCTAGCACAAACTTTGGGCTTGTATAGTGCTAGAATTATGATGTGGAAGTTAACTAAGACAATGTGGTTGTTTGTGATGTAATGAAATATGTATCTTTTGTCTTAAATTCCATGTCATACCTTATATATATTTGCTTCCTTGATTATCAATTCGACCCTTTTATTTAAACCCCTCATTGAGTGAATGCTTATTGTGCTTTGAATTGTGGATAATAGAATCATGCCGCCCAAGAGAGCCGTGACTGAGGAAGATGTGCGTAGGATCATTGCGGAGCAAGTTGCCGCATCTATGGCTGAGTTTATGACAAATGCTAGAAATGGAGCTGGCGGTAGTGGAGCTAGCGGTAGTGGAGCTGGCGGTAGTGGAGCTGGTGGTAGTGGAGCTGGCGGTAGTGGAGCTGGCGGTAGTGGAGCTGGCGGTGGTAGAGCTGGCAGTAATAATGTGAATGCTAACAATGTGAATGCTAACGGTGGAGGAAATGTAGGAGGACCTGGACTTAATGCACCAGAAGTCGGTGGTTGTACACATGTGATGTTCATGAAGTGTGACCCACTCCCTTTTAATGGAACTGAAGGTGCAGTAGGGCTAAGTCAATGGATTGAAAAGATTGAGTCTGTGTTTCGCATCAATAAGTGTAAGGAGGTAGATAAGGTGACTTTTGCTATGGCTACTCTTAGAGGTCGTGCATTGACTTGGTGGAATAGGAGGATTGCTTTTATGGGCATTGATGTTGCTAATGCTACTCCATGGGCTGAAATTAAGAAGTGGATGACACAGGAGTTTTGTCCTCGTAGTGTGATCATTAGGTTGGAACAAGAGTTGAATCATTTGAAGATGAAAGGTGTGGACATTGATAGTTATACAAATCGATTCCATGAGTTGACTTTGTTGTGTCCCTGGTTGGTTGAACCTGAGGAGATAAGGATTAAGCAATACATGAAGGGGTTGACCAAGAACATCCGAGGGGATGTGACATCGTCGAAGCCATTGACCATTGATGATGCGGTTCGAATGGCTTACCAGCTCATTGGACAAATCATTCTGGACAAGGAGGATGAAGCACATGCTGGTGAGAAAAGAAAGGGTGAAGGCGATCGTGGACGTCGAGGTAATAATAGGAAAAATTTCAATCATCGTCAAAATCAAAGGAGGGGAAATGCAAATGCTTTTACCAACAACGCCCCGCGAAATGGTGAAAAGTCTCCAAAGTGCGGTAATAAGAGGCATGCTAGTGATTGTTGGAAGTGCCGAAATTGTGGAAAGCTAGGACACAAAGTGGAAAAGTGCAAGAGGGGAGTCGTTTGTTACAATTGTAGAGAAGAGGGTCATAAGAAGCCAGATTGTCCAAAATTGAAAAAGAATGGCCAAGGAAGGAACAACCAGGGTGGTGTTTATCAACTTGGGACGGTTGATGTTAAGAAGAAGGATTCGAATGTCCTTACTAGTACGTTTTTACTCAACAATCATTATGTTGTTGCTCTATTTGATTTGGGTGCTGATAGGAGCTTTATATCTACCAAATTTAGTGCCCTTATTGATATTGAACCTATTGAGATAGATACCAGTTACGAAGTAGAATTGGCTAATGGTAAATTCGTAAGAACTAATAAGTTATTGCAAGGGTGTTCTTTAAATATCTTAAACCATTCCTTCCCGATTGATTTGATGTTAATTGAACTAGGTAGTTTTGATATTATTATAGGAATGGATTGGTTATCCTTGAATGATGCTACAATATCATGTGGAGAAAAGAAGGTTAAAATTCCTCTTAAGAATAGAACGTTAGTAATTGATGGTAACCGAGGTGAATCCCGTTTGGAAATCGTTTCGTGTATTAAAGTCCAAAAGTACATCAGGAACAGTTGCGAGCTGTTCTTAGCTCAAGTGACCAGGAATGAGTCTAAGGAGAAACGATTGGAAGACGTTCCTATTATCTGTGATTTTCCTAAGGTAATTACCAATGATTTACCCGGACTTCCGCCGATAAGGAAGGTTGAATTTCGAATCGATCTAGTTCCTGGTGCTGCACCGGTGACACGTGCGCCTTATGGATTAGCACCATCCGAATTGAAGGATGTATCCGAACAAATCAAGGATTTGTTTGATAAGGGTTTTATTCGACCGAGCTCGTCACCTTGGGGAGCTCCAGTCTTGTTCGTTAAGAAGAAGGATGGATCTTTCCGTATGTGCATCGATTACCATGAGCTGAACATGTTGACGATTAAAATCGATATCCTTTACCAAGGATTGATGATTTATTTGATCAACTACAAGGCTCTAGTGTATATTCTAAGATTGATCTGTGGTCTGGATATCATCAAATTCCCGTCCGCGAAGAAGATATTCCTATCACTGCATTTAGAACTCGTTATGGACACTATGAATTTCAAGTTATGCCATTCGGGTTAACTAACGCACCAGCGGTATTCATGGATCTAATGAATCGAGTGTGCAAACCCTATTTGGGTAAATTTGTGATCGTGTTCATTGACGACATTCTAATCTATTCTAAGAATAAAGAGGAGCATGGAGAACACTTAAGGGCTACTTGAATTTGTTAAAGGATGAAAAGTTGTATGCAAAGTTTTCAAAATGTGATTTTTGGTTGGACTCTGTTCAATTTCTTGGTCATGTGTGATACTAGCTTTTTTGCTAGGTTCAGAATTCTCGGAATCCTCTCGAATTGATCTCAGTTAAAAGTAGAATGATTTGTTCTTGGTGACAAAAAGTGGATTGGTTTTCTATTCTACTAAACAGGAAAGTGAATAAAATGGTAATTAAGTAAACTTAAATCAAGTAGCAAATAATAAGCAAAACTGGAAAAATACCCTTGTCAGAAAATACCCTATGCGGAAAGTATGACCATTCGGAATATATTGGAAATTATTGCTCTATTCGGAAAGTGTACACCATGCGGAAAATACTCCCATTCGGAAAAACTGCCTATGCGGAAAGATGGCTCATGCGGAAAGTTTGCTTGATTCGGAAAAATCACATCATTCGGAATAAAATGCTCCCATGCGGAATAATAGGGCTATGCGGAATATTTGAAATATTCCGAGTAAAGGAAATAAAATACCCCTATTCGGAATATCTAAAAAGTTCCGAATAGGAAAACAATAAATGGCTATGCGGAAAGTTATAAAAGTTCCGAATAAGGAACCGAGAACACACCTATTCGGAATAATTGAAAAGTTCCGAATAAGGGAAACTCTAAAATGGCTATTCGGAAAATCTGGGAGATGAAGAACAGTAACAGCAGACACGAACGGGAAACTTAATCAAAAATCCAAAATCAAATCAAATACTTAAAAAGGTTTAACCAAACTAACCAATAATCATGAACATACCATAAGGAACAAATCCCACTAATAAAAACACTAAATCAACAACTATTTAAGATCAAACTTGAATCAAATAAAAACTTAAGAACTTGCAAAAAGAGATGATGAAGAACAAGATTAATGAAAAGATGGAATGGATTGATTAAGGGAAAAGTAACAAGAGTATTGATTAAAGATTACAAGATTAAAAGAAAAAGATGAAAATCACCAAACTCCCTAATGGAGTTTGTGATGAGACGAACTACAAAGCCTGGGAAAAAGGAAAAAATAAAAACTAACTCCCTAATGTGTGAAGGGAAAAACTATATATAGTCCTAGTGGTTGGTTGGTGAGTGGGCTTTCTCCTCTTCTTCTTGTCTTCTCGTCTTTTCAGAAAAGTTGACGTTTTCGATTCTGATTCGGGATTTGTTGTCGATTAAATCCAACTCGTCTTTTAATCTCGTCGTTAAATAGACTCGAGTTTCTTCGGCTTATGAAAATCTTCCGTCTTTAGTCCTTTTCTTCAATAAATCTTCGAATAGGCCTAGTGACTTCAAATCTTTTGCACGTCTTGGACAATAGACTTTATCTTGAGTCTTTTTCCTTGATAAAACCCGTGCAATCCCATGTTTTCTTTAATATTCATCCGGTTAGCTCTGAAAACACAATAAACACAAAAACCACGCATAATTCCAAACAAATGATATTAATTACGTGTTTTGGTCTTGTTTTAGCCAGAATTAAGTGGTAAAAGGATGGGTGTTTACACACCTATCAAATCCCCTACACTTAACCATTGCCATGCCCTCATGCAATGCTTAGTGATAAAGCAATTTTACATTTTTCTCATAATTAATCAACCTTGGCCTTATTTAAATTCTACTAAACAATAATTAAAATACTAAGAGAACTTAAACTTTAAAATAAACAAAAGGATGGAAATAACTTGTAAAGAAATCAAGGAATTACATTAGGGCTTTGGTGTTGCGGAGATTTATCACCCTCAAGTTTCACGTTCCCCAAACTAAGCTTGAAAACGAGATCATTGTTATTATAAGTTAGTAAATCAAACACTTACACACATGGCTTAATTAAATGCTTAAACTCCCTTATTCCTAATTGTATCTCTTATATTTTATTTTTGTCTTAGAATGATCATGAAGATGCATTTTTGGACTTATTTCGATAATTTATTAAGGCTGAAAGCAAAGTAGGACGATTTGATCAATAGTTAGCTAAAGGACAAAATCTCTTAAAACTGCTTCTCGGGATATCAAAAAGTTCATATCTTGGCATAACTTGGTTCGCGATTTGAGACCTTTCTCGGGCCGAGATTTGGCATGTACTTCATACTTCATATCTTCGAGAGACGTTCTTGAGATAATGGTCTTCTCATCATAATAGAGTTTCTTCACTTGGAGACTTTTGAGGGGTACTCCCACTTTGTTGACCACGACTTCATGATTATTTCTTCAATCTCTATTTGGGATTTTGAGATACAACGATCCGCCTCCTTTTCAGACTTGGATCTATTTATCCTCATACCTTGTTAGGTTCTTTTCGGATAGACTTCTCCATGATCTTAATGGGAGTTGATTGCTTTTCGTCGTGAGTCTTGATCATTCATATTGACTTTAGGAATAATGCTTTTCACATCACTTTGGATCTTCAGCAATAAAATTGAATCCTCATGCCTTGTTAGGGCCTTTTCGGACTCGCCAATCTTCGCGCCCCGCTTCATAAGTTATGCCTTGGCTATGAACTCTTATCATTACCGAGCAACTTTTAAACGATCTTGGGCTAGAAGCTAAGTAACTTTTCAAATCGTAAGACCTTACTTATTGCAGATAAATTATTAGCAAGTGATGGGAGAATAGGCGAATAATTACACCAAGTGAGCTTGCGCAAGATTACCGACTTATAATTGACTCTATCATTTCTCGTCCTCCACAATTTAAAATCTCAAATAATGAGACTCGTGGACACTTAGCCTAATAAACCAATTAAGGTCTACATGGTTAAGGATACTAGCTAGAATAAACTTGGATAAGTCTATTCGGGTTGAGTCAAAATAAACGCAACGGGCCTAATATGTCAAAGATATCTAAACTAGCTACACCACTTTATTAATATTTTTGACTTTATTGCGGAATATATACATATGAAAGCAACGATAAAAATTTTAAAAATTACGACTAAATGGCCAAAGTTAATTAAAAATTTGAAAAATGTTGAAAAATAGGATTTTCCGGTTAAATGAAGGCATTTTCATGGAAAAGTCCACTTAAAACTTCGATAGAAGTCTCCCCTACACTTAAGATAAACATTGTCCTCAATGTTTAAGCATGTGGGAAAAATCTCCCCTACACTTATGACATTGTGCACGTTGGTTAACTCAAGTTAAGGAAGAGACGACTAAAGTGATCAATTTCAAATGTGAGAATGAAGAAAATTGAATCACGATAGTTGAGAGATAGAACCGGGTTTCGGATAACACGGGAGCACGGTTCTTCAAAATTTCCAAGATTGCAGTAATCCCTGTAAGCACATCACCACACAAACACAAATGACCACAAAAGGTCCTCCCCTACACTTAGGGGGTTAAAGGGATAGATACTCGGGCTGCCTCCCGAGGAGCGCTTGTTTTTGATAACCGAGTCACGAGCCTGACTCGACCCAACTTCAGTTCATGGGGAACGTGGTGAGGGATGGAATCACCTCGTGAGAGGTGTCCTCACCAAAGTACAACTTCACTCGTTGGCCATTCACCTTAAAATTTGGTCCATTAGGTTGAGCGAGCTCGAGAGTACCATATGGAAAAATTTGGGCGATGGTGAATGGGCCGGACCAACGAGATTTGAGCTTGCCCGAAAAGATTTTTAACCGAGAGTTAAAAAGTAAGACTTTGTCTCCAACATGGAACTCTCGGTTTTTGATCTTGGAGTCGTGAATAAGCTTAGTTCGTTCCTTATAGATCAAAGAATTTTCATAAGCCTCATTCCGAAGTTCATTCAGCTCATTGAGTTGGATCTTGCGTAGGTCACCGGCTTTGTTTATATCAAAATTAGCCCACTTCAAGGCCCAATAGGCCTTGTGCTCCAACTCAATGGGGAGGTGGCACGCTTTCCCGTACACAAGACGATAAGGCGTACAGCCGATCGGGGTCTTGTAAGCAGTACGGAAAGCCCACAAAGCATCATCGAGTTTATCAGCCCATGAGGCACGATGCTCTCCCACGGTTCTTTCCAGAATTCGCTTCAGCCCTCGGTTGGATATTTCAGCCTGGCCATTAGTTTGTGGGTGGTAGGCTGTGGAAAGACGATGGTTTACACCGTACTTAGCCATGACTCGAGCAAATTGGTCATTGCAGAAATGAGTCCCACGATCACTAATAATGGCACGAGGCACACCAAAGCGAGCGAAAAGAGCTTTCAAAAAGTTACAAACCACCCTTGCGTCATTAGTAGGCAAAGCTTTGGCTTCAACCCACTTTGAAACGTAGTCAACGGCCACAAGGATGTATTTGTTTCCTTTAGATGAAGGGAATGGCCCCATAAAGTCGATACCCCATACATCAAAAATTTCACACTCTTGGATGAAATTCTGAGGCATCTCGTCTTTATGTGTGATTTTGCCTTGCTTTTGGCAAACATCACATCGCTTAACCATATTGTGAGCATCACGATATATGGAGGGCCAATAAAATCCCGAGTCAAACACTTTCTTTGCGGTGTAGTTGGGACCAAAGTGACCACCGGTGGGTCCTTTGTGGCAAGCATCAAGGATGTCCGACGTTGCCGGTCCATCAACACATCGGCGAATTATCAGATCAGCACATTGTTTGAATAGGTAAGGGTCGTCCCAAAAGTAAGTTTTGATGTCGGTAAAGAACTTCTTCTTTTGCTGGGACGTCAACCCTTCCTTGAGAATTCCACCCGCCAAGTAGTTTGCAAAGTCCGCAAACCACGGGGTTTCATTCGGCTTCGAGTTTATAGACATTAAGGTCTCCAAGGGAAAAGAATCATTGATTTCTTTGGTCGGATGATCCCCTTGGTATGGATCCTCAAGTCTACTAAGATGGTCCGCGGCTAGGTTTTCTGCTCCTTTTTTATCGCGGATGTCGATTTTAAATTCCTGGAGCAGCAAAACCCAGCGAAGAAGTCTTGGTTTGGAATCTTGCTTTGTCAACAAGTACTTCAGCGCGGAATGATCGGTATACACAATGGTGGTGGAAAGGACAAGATAGGGGCGGAATTTTTCAAAAGCATAGACAACAGCTAAAAGCTCTTTTTCGGTTGTCGTATAATGCAATTGTGCCCCAGTCATTGTCTTGCTAGCGTAATGGATTGGTTGGAAGTGTTTGTTCACTCTTTGTCCAAGAACCGCTCCAATAGCAAAATCGCTAGCATCGCACATCAACTCAAAGGGAAGCTCCCAATTAGGGGTAACCAAGACGGGTGCCTTAGTTAGCTTATCCTTGAGTGAGTTAAAGGCTTCAAGGCACTCTTTGGAAAAGATAAAAGGAGTATCTTTTTCCAAGAGGTGGGTCATCGGGCGAGCGATTTGAGAAAAATCTTTGATGAATCGACGATAGAAGCCCGCATGACCCAAGAAACTTCTCACACCCTTCACAGTGGAAGGTGGAGGCAACTTTGCTATAACATCGACTTTAGCACGGTCTACTTCAAGACCGGCTTTCGAGATCTTGTGTCCTAGGACGATGCCTTCTTTTACCATGAAATGGCATTTTTCCCAATTTAGAACAAGGCGAGTGTCTTCGCACCGCTTTAGCATACGTTCTAAATTGGCAAGGCAAGATGAGAAGGAATCCCCGAAGACCGAGAAATCATCCATGAAGACTTCCATGGTTTGTTCAACCATGTCATGGAAGATAGCTAACATACACCTTTGGAAAGTCCCTGGCGCATTACATAAGCCAAAAGGCATTCTTTTGTAAGCGAAAGTGCCATAGGGACAAGTGAATGTAGTCTTCTCTTGATCTTGGGGATCGATGGGTATTTGAAAATAACCCGAGAAACCATCCAAAAAGCAGTAATATTCATTACCGGCTAATCGTTCAAGCATTTGGTCCATAAAAGGTAGAGGGAAATGATCCTTTCTCGTGGCATCATTGAGTTTGCGGTAGTCTATACAAACTCTCCACCCAGTAACGAGACGAGTGGGAATCAACTCGTTGTGTTCATTTGGAACAACGGTTATTCCGCCCTTCTTGGGCACACAATGGATTGGACTAACCCACGGTGAATCCGAAATAGGGTAAATCATACCCGCATCAAGAAGTTTGATAACCTCTGTTTTGATGACTTCATGTATTTTTGGATTCACCCTTCGTTGGCTTTGAATAGTGGGCTTATAGTCGTCCTCCATGAGAATTTTGTGCGTGCAGAAGTGAGGATCAATTCCACGAATATCGGAAATCTTCCAAGCAATAGCCTTCTTGTGATCCTTCAACACAGCGACGAGGCGAGTCTTCTCTTCATCTTTCAAATCCTTCGCAATAATGACGGGTGACTTTTTGTTGTCGTCAAGGAACACGTACTCGAGATGAGGCGGCAACTCCTTAAGTTCCAAATCCGGAGGATTTTCGACGGGAGGCGTTTTCAAAGTCGGAGTATCGATAGCAATGACCGTGGGAGATGGAGGCGAAGGATTGTCTTCAGTGAGAAGATTGTCAAAGAAACTCATGTCTTCATCCCCCTCGGTGGGAGAATCATTAGTAGCTAAATTCACATCTCCCATGGTAGCTTCAAGATTGTTCCAGAATAAATCACTATCTCCAAATAGAGACAACGATGAATCAATGGAGGACACGGTCTCAACATTGGGAAGAGAGGTAGGAATACTTTTGCAAGCATCATTAAAGTGTTCTTCACAAGCCTCATCAAGAACGTCAATACAATTAACGCTCTCATATGAATAAGGCTGTTTAGACAACTTTCCCATGTTGAAGACTACTTTGTCGTCACCCACTCTCATGATAAGCTCACCGGCTTCAACATCAATGAGAGTGCGACCGGTCCTTAAGAATGGACGACCAACAATCAGTGGTACACGAGGGTCCATCTCGTAGTCGACGACAACAAAATCAGCAGGGAAGGTGAATTTGTCGACTCCTACAATGACATCTTCGGCTATCCCCACTGGATAAGCAACCGTACGGTTGGCCAATTCCAAAGTCATCTTGGTGGGGACTAGCTCTGGGAGAGATAATTGCTTCCAAACACTTAGAGGCATGAGATTAATACTGGCACCTAGATCGGCTAGGGCCATGCAATTCTCTACTCCCGGGAAATTGCAAGGGATAAGAAAACGACCCGGATCACCAAGCTTGGTTGGCAATTTCCTTAAGAGCACTGCAGAGCAGTTCTCATTAAGTTGGGTGTTAGCAATGTCGAGGAGCTTTTCCTTGTCGCTCAGAAGGTCTTTAAACATCTTGGCGTATTTGGGCATGTGAGCGAGAGCCTCAGCGAAGGAGATATTGAAATTCAGTTGTTTAAACATTTTCAGAAAGTTAGAAACCTGAATATCATCCTTGCTCTTTTGCTTCTCTTTCCTCAACCTAGAAGGATAAGGTATATTGGAAGAAGAGGAAGGCTTTAGGGGAATAGGGTCACTCACAACCACGGGTGGAGGAGGGGTAGAATGAAGAGGTGGAGAAATTGGGGAAGGAGAAGGAGGAGGAATAGGTGCAGGCGACTCGTTCTCCTTAGTCACAACCACCGGTGGGGGTATAGGAAGCTCGGGTTCCTTGGTACCTTTACCACTTCGAGTGGTGATTGCTTTCATCTCCCCTCTTGGGTTCGCAACGGTGTTACTCGGAAGAGTACCCGAAGAAGAGGGTTGACTACTTTGGAAGAAACTAGCCATCATGTTCCTCAAGTCATTCGTCTGACTATCCAACGTGTTTCGCATATCGGCTCTCAAATCATTTCCTTGCTTTACCAAATCGGCTTTCAGGTTGAGCACTTCTCTCTGAAGATTTCCCACTATCGCATCGTTAGTCCTCATATAAGTTTCCACTTCTTGGTGAAGAGCGGTAGGTTGGTTGGAAGGAGCATTGTATGCAGGTGGTTGGTAAGCAGGTTGTTGGTAGACTTGATTGTTTCTTTGAGGTGGTTGTTGCTGCTTGTGTGGTGGGATGTATGGTTGACGAGGTTGTTGTTGTTGTTGAGGAGGGCGATTAAGGTTTTGTTGTTGGTTTGGGTTGGAAGGAGGAAAGCCAGGTGGTGAAAGATAGTTGTTGCTGCGATAGCTAAGCAAGTTACGGTCACCTTGAGGTTTTGCTTGATAAGCGGGTTGTTGGTAGGTGCCATATGCCGCATTCACATTCTCAGCAGGGTAATCTTGGGTGGCGGTACAAGTTGTATAAGAATGGGGACCACCGCATATCTCACAAGGTTGGCTGACAGCGTTGACTTGTGCGTTCTTGGCGTTGTTGCTGTTGTTGTTGCTGACGGTATGGGTGACAAGCGATTCAAGAAGCGTGGTGATTTTATCTAATCGCTTGTCGCTGTCATTAGTGCTAGCACTAGCAACATTGGTCCTAACACTCTTGGTTTGCACACGAGACTTGTTCTCAATGATATCCCAAGCAGCATTGGAAGTCTTAGCCAATAAATTACCCCCTGAGGCACTATTCAGGGAATCTTGGTCACTCATGCTTAAACCATTGTAAAAAGTATTAATTTGATGTACTTTGGTAAAACCATGTTGTGGGCATTTTCTTAAAAGATCTTTAAAACGATCCCAAGATTCACTGAATGACTCATCGTACTTTTGTTCAAAGTTTATAATCTCATTCCGCAAAGCGGTAGTACGAGAGGGTGGAAAAAAGTAATTGATGAACTTTGTTTCCAAATCCGTCCACGAGAGAATACTCTGTGGCGGTTCCTTAGCAAGCCAATGCCGGGCTTGTCCCTCTAAAGAAAAGGGAAAAAGTTGTAACCTTATGACCTCCTGTGGAACTCCATTGAACTTGACCGTGTTGGTGAGTTGTAGAAATCTCTTGATATGGTCGTGTGGGTCATCAATGGTGCGTCCCAAGAACGGCTGAGCGGAGACCATCTGGATAAAGCCTGACTTGAGCTCGAAATTGTTGGCGGCAATTGGTGGTATAACAATTGGATCCGTGTTGCCATCAACATGAGCTTGCAGCAGTTCAATCATTGGGCGATTATCTGGAAGGGGCTCATTGTTGTTGTTATTCATGTTGTTGAAAGGCGGGTTGTTGTTGTTATTATTGTTGTTCGGAGGTGGTATGTTATTGTTGTTTTGTATACCAGCCATGTCTAAGTTATCGAGAGGCTCGGGCTCTTGATAAGACGTGGATCGAGTGCGCATACACCTGCAAAAGAACGAACAAACAAAGCAAAAATATTTTTGGTTTTTATTGTTTTTTAATTTTTAGGATTTTTGAAAATTTTATATTTTTTTAGTGTTTTTGAAAATTTTATGAAAAAGTAACGTTCACGGGGAACGGATCCCAAAATCCAAATTCTCACAAAAAACTTTTGATCTTAACGAGAGGAGCCGGCAGCGGCGCCATTTGATACTAGCTTTTTTGCTAGGTTCAGAATTCTCGGAATCCTCTCGAATTGATCTCAGTTAAAAGTAGAATGATTTGTTCTTGGTGACAAAAAGTGGATTGGTTTTCTATTCTACTAAACAGGAAAGTGAATAAAATGGTAATTAAGTAAACTTAAATCAAGTAGCAAATAATAAGCAAAACTGGAAAAATACCCTTGTCAGAAAATACCCTATGCGGAAAGTATGACCATTCGGAATATATTGGAAATTATTGCTCTATTCGGAAAGTGTACACCATGCGGAAAATACTCCCATTCGGAAAAACTGCCTATGCGGAAAGATGGCTCATGCGGAAAGTTTGCTTGATTCGGAAAAATCACATCATTCGGAATAAAATGCTCCCATGCGGAATAATAGGGCTATGCGGAATATTTGAAATATTCCGAGTAAAGGAAATAAAATACCCCTATTCGGAATATCTAAAAAGTTCCGAATAGGAAAACAATAAATGGCTATGCGGAAAGTTATAAAAGTTCCGAATAAGGAACCGAGAACACACCTATTCGGAATAATTGAAAAGTTCCGAATAAGGGAAACTCTAAAATGGCTATTCGGAAAATCTGGGAGATGAAGAACAGTAACAGCAGACACGAACGGGAAACTTAATCAAAAATCCAAAATCAAATCAAATACTTAAAAAGGTTTAACCAAACTAACCAATAATCATGAACATACCATAAGGAACAAATCCCACTAATAAAAACACTAAATCAACAACTATTTAAGATCAAACTTGAATCAAATAAAAACTTAAGAACTTGCAAAAAGAGATGATGAAGAACAAGATTAATGAAAAGATGGAATGGATTGATTAAGGGAAAAGTAACAAGAGTATTGATTAAAGATTACAAGATTAAAAGAAAAAGTGAAAATCACCAAACTCCCTAATGGAGTTTGTGATGAGACGAACTACAAAGCCTGGGAAAAAGGAAAAAATAAAAACTAACTCCCTAATGTGTGAAGGGAAAAACTATATATAGTCCTAGTGGTTGGTTGGTGAGTGGGCTTTCTCCTCTTCTTCTTGTCTTCTCGTCTTTTCAGAAAAGTTGACGTTTTCGATTCTGATTCGGGATTTGTTGTCGATTAAATCCAACTCGTCTTTTAATCTCGTCGTTAAATAGACTCGAGTTTCTTCGGCTTATGAAAATCTTCCGTCTTTAGTCCTTTTCTTCAATAAATCTTCGAATAGGCCTAGTGACTTCAAATCTTTTGCACGTCTTGGACAATAGACTTTATCTTGAGTCTTTTTCCTTGATAAAACCCGTGCAATCCCATGTTTTCTTTAATATTCATCCGGTTAGCTCTGAAAACACAATAAACACAAAAACCACGCATAATTCCAAACAAATGATATTAATTACGTGTTTTGGTCTTGTTTTAGCCAGAATTAAGTGGTAAAAGGATGGGTGTTTACACACCTATCAATGTGATTAACAAAGATGGAATTCATGTTGATCCGGAAAAGGTTGAAGCCATTAAGAGTTGGTCTGCACCGACAACGCCAACGGAGGTGCGACAATTCTTAGGATTGGCTGGCTATTATAGACGATTCATTAAAGAATTGTCTTTAATAGCTAAACCCCTGACCAAGCTTACTCAGAAAAATAAACCTTTTGTATGCGGAAGTGAAGAAGATGAAGCATTTCAGGTATTAAAGCGAAAATTATGTAGTGCACCTATTTTATCATTACCCGAAGGTAGTGAGGATTTTGTGGTATTTTGTGATGCGCCTCTTAGAGGCTTTGGAGATGTCTTAATGCAGCGAGAAAAGGTGATAGCTTATGCTTCTAGTCAATTAAGGAAAAATGAGGAAAATTATACTACTCATGATCTTGAGATATGAGCTGTAGTCTTTGCTCTTAGGTTGTGGAGACATTATCTGTATGGCACCAAGTGTACGGTATTTACCGATCATAAAACCATACAGTATATTCTCGATCAAAAAGAATTAAATATGAGGCAACGAAGATGGATAGAACTGTTAAGTGATTATGATTGTGAGATAAAATATCACCCAGGAAAAGCAAATGTTGTTGCTGCTGCATTAAGTAGAAAGGATAGAGATCCTATCAGGGTACGTTCTCTAGTCTTGACTGTGCACAATAATTTGCCTGAACAAGTTAGAAATGCACAAATAGAAGCTTGTAAGAAAGAAAATTTTGATAATGAAGGGTTTCGAGGTGAAGGAGATCCTTTAGAGGTTAGAGCAGACGGAGTGAAATGATTAAGAGGTCGTATGTGGATACCTAAGTATGGAGGCTTAAGAGATTTAATCATGTTCGAATCCCATAAATCTAAATATTCCATTCATCCTGGTTCTGACAAAATGTATCATGACCTGAAGAAGTTATACTGGTGGCCGAACATGCAAGCTGATATTGCTACGTATGTTCTTTAATGTTTGACTTGTGCAAAAGTCAAAGCTGAACATCAAAAGCCATCAGGACTACTTCAAAAACCAGAGATTCCTGAATGGAAGTGGGAGCGAATCACGATGGATTTCATCACTAAGCTTCCAAGAACCTCTTCTGGAAATAACTCGATTTGGGTCATTGTCGACAGACTGACCAAATCAGATCATTTCATTCCTGTTAAGGAGAAGTTCTCACTGGAGAAGCTGACTCGTCTTTATCTTAAGGAGGTTGTATGTGAGCATGGAGTGCCTGTATCGATTATTTCTGATCGAGATCCTCGATTACCATAGAATTTTTGGAGATCCCTCCAAAGATCTTTGGGAACGAATCTTGATATGAGCACTGCTTATCACCCCCAAACTGATGGGCAGAGTGAAAGGTCGATACAGACACTGCAGGATATGTTAAGAGCATGTGTGATAGAGTTTGGTAAGAATTGGGATAAACATTTGCCATTGGCGGAATTTCATATAATAACAGTTATCATGCTAGTATTAAGGCTGTACCGTTCGAAGCTTTATATGGTAGAAAGTGTAGGTCTCCTGTATGTTGGAGTGAAGTTGGGGATACCCAGCTCACAGGACCGAAATTGATTCGGAAGACTACGGAGATGATAGTTCAGATTAAGAAACGGTTGTTGACAGCCCGAAGTAGACAGAAAAGTTACGCGTATGTGCGGTGGAAACCGATGGAGTTCGAAGTGGGGGACCGTGTGATGTTGAAAGTGTCGCCATGGAAAGGCGTCATAAGATTTGGAAAGCGTGGGAAATTTAATCCCGCTATATCGGACCATTCAAGATTTTATCTAGAGTTGGTCTAGTGGCTTATAAATTAGAGTTACCCCAAGAACTTCATGGTGTCCACAATACATTCCATGTATCTAATCTGAAGAAATGTTTAGCTACTTGTGATGAGAAAATTTCATTGGATAAGATCAGGATTGATGATAAGTTGCATTTTATTGAAGAACCCGTAGAGGTTATAGATCGTGAAGTAAAGCAACTTAAGCAAAGTCGTATACCTATTGTTAAGGTTCGGTGGAATTCAAAGCATGGGCCAGAATTTACTTGGGAGCGAGAGGATGAAATGTGGAAGAAATACCCACACCTCTTTCACTTCAATAAGAAACGAGCATCGAAATGAAATGGATCTACGAGGGCGTAGATCCTTTTTTAGGAGGAAATGTTATGACAACCTGACATTTTCAGGTAGTAAATTTATTCTCGTATATTATTTTTATATTTTATTTTAATGTTGGTTCATGAACTCACATATTTACGGGATGAAATTAGGGCTTATGTGCATAATTTAACGTCTTTTACGATTAAACCGGGAACCCTAGGTCTACGTATTTACGCTTTTGTACTCCGTTATTGATGAGATATTTTTTATTAAAATCGTTTTGTGTCGTAGATTCGTAATTTATAAAAACGTTTTTCGTAAATCGACCCAAGGGCACGTAAATCGAGGAAACTAGAATCACGGAGTACCCGTAAAATAATATGGGATGAAACAAGTTTCCACTTGTCCCACCCCCAGGCAGACACAACAAGGGCTAACACCCCCTTGTTGTCAAAATTTTATGCCTCCATGAGACACGTGTCTCACCACTTGACCAAACCACTTAACCCCAAAACTTCTCTCATACTTCACAGACACATGCAAGTTTAATCAAAAAAAATTTAAACCCTCTCTTCTCTCTCTCTTTTGGCCGTCTATAACCACCACCAAATCACCATCATCATCAAAAATTTAACCAACAACTTCATCTACAATCAACATATAATTATCACTACTTGAAAGGATGAGGATTGGAGGTGATTACATCTTGTGAAAAGGAGTTTTCATGGAGTTCTAGGGCTGATTTCAAGAAGGAGTTTACCAAGATATGTAGCAATCAGACTAATACCCTCTTCCTCAAACACTTGAAGAGGCACATCATGAAGTTTAACCCACACAGGAATACATGTAAATTCTTCTTTTCGAAGGCTAGTCATCATAGTATACCTTCAAAGAATAATGGGAGAATTACGAATCATCCATGGTCCACCTTCCAACACAGCTTCATACCCAGATTGTGCATCAAATTGAAAGAAAAAGAAACCATTGGAATTCATCATGATCCTTTTTAACCCAAATTTAGTCCAATTTGTTTTAGCATAATACTCAACCACTGGAAATGCCATGCGTTTACCAATAAAGTATCCATAGAGCGTATTATGAAAACGTGTATTAACCTTCTCAACCACTTTACGTGGAATAGATACCTGAACACCCTCAAACCTGTTTTCAGATATGGCAGAACCTATATTAACACGAGCAATAGGTGAAACTTGTTGGCTTGAACTAGCACCAGTTGCATAGGAGTTAGATGGACCACCAATATCCACCGACTGTACAATAGGACATTCCTTCACAGTTTCCTCGACATCTATCACTGGATCACTTGGATTAGAAAACGTGAAATCATCCATATTTGAGTCAAATACATCACTCCTCTCATTAGGGTTTATATCCAATTGTTCAAACGATAGCTCATCATTAACCAATTTACTAAACGTAGGAGATGAGACACTCACCTCTTTATGTTGATCTAAGGACATACGCATTGTGATATTAGATAAATCTGCTGTAACCCTATAATAATGTCCAAAAGTAGTGCTCATAGATGGATCCCTAGCATCATCACGCACACCTGCTTTGGTAGCATTAACATGTTGACGTTTTAGTGTTCTAACACTGCTCTCCAACTCCACTTGGTGTGCACATACGATATCAATGGTCTTAGTCCATTGCTCATTAGTCATTCGCTTCAAGAATTCATATTTGTTACTTTGGACATCATTCATAAACCTACTAATCACTTCCACCGTATTGAGCGAGATCGAGAACAGTTTTTCAACATCCTCTAATGACTCTACATTCAAATTCAGTCGTTCACCATTTACTAGATCACTTCCAGTAACCGAATTTGTGTTTGAAAGAGCAATAGTCGCATCCTTCATGGAACCCACCATAATAAATTAAACAGCACCACAATCGAAAGATTAAAAAAACCTAACTACGAAGTAAAAGTCCTAACGAAACCCACCAGAAAAAACAAAAAACCCACCAAAAAAAACAAAAGACGATTAACCTAAATAACACTACCAATCGAATCAACAATTAATGCTACCCAGACATAGCAAATTGAAACACAAAGTCGCAAGTGGTAACACGTGATTCACACAATAAATAATGATGACTAACCGACTAATAAAGCGACAATACCAACCAATGAAAAAAACTTAACCGACCATAATTAATAACAATAACCAATCAGTATTAAGAAGCAATTCAATCCGAAAAGGAATTAAAAACGATTGGAATCTGCCATGTTTAGGGTTTCGTGGGTTTTTTTAGGTGAACTATGACTTAGATTTTTGGTTGAGGGGTTTCCTCGAAGGAAGGCTGTTCATTAGCTCGCGTCTTCCATCCCCTCTTCCTAGCATGAGGGGGAGTACCGTGCGCGGAGCTTCTGAAGTTAAGTCTGGACTGGATATTCCGTCCCAGATTTAACCTTGCCGAGATGCCTGGCATGATTCAGTAGAAATTTTGAGTAAGTACGCGCTCGAGGTCCTCGTCGTCGAGTGAACCAACTTCCAATTCTGCCTCAACCACTGGTGGCTTTTACGGCTCATTGGTAGGAGCCTTTGGTGCAGCTCCCGGATCGGGGTTATCCAAAGTGATGGTTGGTGGTGGGGTATTATCAGACGTGCCTGCCCCACCAAGAGACTAAAACATGTTTCGGTTATTTGGCCCTCCTGCTTGGCCACCCTAAGGTTGAGCGGAGGTGATTATCCCATCACCTGCGGACTTCCGATTCCCAGGATTCGTGTTCCTTAGGTTTCCCTGAAAGTGTCTCTTCGTCATTTGGAGAGATTGAGATTGAGAATGAGTTTAGTGTATGGGTCCCACGGATGGCGCCAACTTGTTGATACAAAAAATGGATGATCCTTGCTTGACCCGAATTAGGCTTAATCCAGGTAGGCTGGGCTCTAGCTCTTGCACCAAGTGAATATCTTGTTGAGATCCTGCACACTAAAACAACACGCGTTAAGCTTACCGTGGGAACGTATCCCACGATTAGACTCCGACGTGAGAGTAAATAATCGGTTTAGGGTTAGATAATCGGTTGTAGGTTGAGAGTATAGAGAATGTGATACCTTTGTGGAACCCTTGGGGGTTCCTTATATAGGCGGTAGAGTCCTTATTGGGCTCTACCGAACCTTCGGCCCCAAGTAAGAGATAAACATTATAATTAGGTTATTTGATATCTTCTAATTAAGGATAGTGAATATCCCCTTACTTGAAGGTAAATCCCAATCTCAGTTAGATAGGGATTCTGTCTAACCCTTGCCGCGTAGGGCAGAGATGTGGGCCACGCTCTGACACGTGCGGCCCATATTACCCAGAGCCTGACAAACTAGATAACATATATCCAGCCCAAATGTATTGGACTGAATGCGGATAATACCAATGGGCCGGGCCCAAGACCAGGCTCGGGGACTATACGTCATCAACTATAGTCTAAGTGACGAACCCCAAAACCATGGTTTTCACATCACTCCCTCCTAATAGAAATCTCGTCTCGAAATTTACTCCTTAGGATCAAACACACAACCAACAAATCACATGAGGATACCTGTTCTAAATGAACTCCTCTCATTTCCATGTGTACTTTAGTTCATGTCTCAATTTACCACATATATTAACCAACAATATTTAAATTTCATTCCCAAACTCTTGACCTCACAGCCCATAAATCTCATAAATGACTCTACGATAAATCGAAGACTCTTATTAACACAAATCCCTAATAACCGTACATGCAAATATGCCTTCTCAAACCACATTTCCCAAATCTCAATACATGAAATATATCATGTACACCACTTAATTTCCCAGGTAATTCTATACCCATAAACTACTCGTCCAATCTTTCCAAATATCATAAATGGACCCACATAACTCGACATCAACTTTTCCCTTTTCCAAAACATGCCGCCCGTTACTATGGGTGAAACTTCCTACATAACTTTGTCACTAAACTCTAGTGGTTTCCTCCTTTTCAACATATCATCTCTTGTTGCTCTCATCCTTTCCACAACACCATTATTATATTAGTACTAGTCCACAATAGGTACAACTCACCCTATCCTTCCATATAGTGCCTTAAATGGCATTTATCGACTTCTAGTATGATAACCATCATTATACGAAAACTGAGCCATCGCTAACGAGTTTCCTAACTCCCTCTAAACCAATCACTCATGCCCTCCGTGTAACTCCTAAAGTTGAATAAATTTCTCACTTTTCTCAATGAAGGATTTTTTTTCATTTATCCTTGATACCCAACACTTCCTTTATACTTACACAATGTCTTACCTTCAAGTTCATAGTGCTCCTCATCTTGTCTCAGTTAGAACAAGCCCTTCGTCTCTCATGACACATCCTATCTATAACTCCTCATCCATTCGATTATCGATACTAAGCCTTCCAATCAAACAGTATAGGTCAGTGACATCCCTTTTCCACCCTACAACAATATTAGCATGCTTTGTGCTTTAGTCTACTCATTAGGCTATACTGAAGTTTTACCTTCGGTTCCTATCTCGACCTACTTCATTCATGATTCACATCTATCCACACTTCTTTCTTTTTCCTCAGCTCATGGCATACATCTCGATGTTATGCTTCCCGTCTTTCAAATCATCTATACGTCAAAATTGTCCAAGTAGCTTCACTTGTTTTCGTCACGACCAGTTTTCCTACTCCCTCCTAATAGGGACAGACTAGAGTTTCTTGTGATTCCATGCAGATCACACTCTCATCTTATACCCATATTAGTTTCCATTTGTCTTAACCAAGCCATATTCTAAATTCTACTCAAGCCTCATACTTCTATTTTGACCTGGCACATATCATGAGGTACCTTCAATCATCATCTTCTAGGAATACTTCTCTTCTTCCATGGTTCTCCCTAATTCCTACACTATCCCGTCTAACAGAAAACTGCATACTCCAATCATCAAATCTATGGAAATCTCTAGTGCATTGGATAACGCATAACTGTCTCTTCCAAAGATCTTTCATAACACATCCACAAAACCGAATCCCTAAATCACTTGTCCACGAACTTATTCAGCTCCAGCTTCACTACTCATCCCTCGATATCGACTACCATGAAATTATATCTTTGTGTTGTCACGCGATTCCTTTTTTGTTACTTCCACGAGTCCTTTAACTCCTATGTTGTGTAGTCACTCCATCACGATCCTTTGGTCCAGCTCATCGTAGCTCCACTCTGATACCCGATTTTTTTTCTTTTTTCTTCTTCATCTCGAACCTTACAGAAATTCCCATCGTTGTACTTGTCACTAATCCAGTCCTTACAGCTTCTGCGACTCCCCCGAGATCTCTTGCATTCTTCTTGCAGCCGGTACGTAGTCCTTGCAGCTCTTTTCTCCACATGTCTACTACCACCTTGTCTCCATAGCTATGCAAATTCCTTAGCATGTTTCTTTTTTTATCTTTCCACTAGTAGAAACTTTCTACTCTACCCTCCCATCTGCTAACACTTTCATCAATCCCCTAACGGTACTTCAACCCTCTTTTCATAGTATGACATCTCATTCCCACGACCAGTCAACCAGCTTTACTTACTTTCTTATTCCCATAGCCAATCTAGGTTCCTCAACTCTACAAATCTTAATTATTCTCTCAACACAACCTTTAAACCAAAAGTCATCTCTCCATTCTAATATCTAACCATAAGTAATACTACCCAACTCTATCATCTCATCCTAACGTTTCCACAACCGCATAACTAAATCGATCATGACGTGTACCAAAACAATTCCAAACAATCGCGTCCCAAAACAAAATATAGGGTAAATTGAAAGATCAACCATAACGAACCCTAGCCAAAACAACTAAAAACGAAACAATGTAATTTGAGAGCTCAATGGAGTGTGCCAACAACGAAAATTAGATTCATCGCGATTAGTATTATCAAATTTTAATACCTTAGAAAATTTAAATTTTCGTCCCAATTAGTTACTCATTTTTAACCATTTCCTTTATTATCAAAGAGCACAACTCCGTTAGTCTATTAAAAACTCACTCCAACTATCATCTCATTTTAACAATAAACTCATCCTTTACCTTCATTATTTTACCAAAGATATCAACTCAAAGTATACTATACTCTAATTCTAACCATTATCTTGTTTACTCATATTAAATTTATTTCACTTGTTATTATGAAACCATTACATGATTATAAAATATAGTGTTTTTATTCATTTTATTCTATATTATTATTATTATTTTATATAGTCCATTTAGGCTTGTTATAACTAAATTATTACACGTTTATAAAGTGTGGTGTTATTATTATCATTACTAAAATAAAATCTCCCTTTTTACTCTTTCTGTCCATTTAAATACTTCTAAAGTATTAACTCCACTTAAGAAAATTATTATAAAATTTCTTTACCCCTTTAAAATGTATTATCACCTGTTACCTAGAAAACTGATCTCATTATTTTCAAGACAATTTTTTTACTTACTTCCACAAACTTAAAGAAAAGATATGTATGTCACGATATCATACCATACACTTACAAATTATTTTCAAAATCGTTTTCCTATAATTAGCCAGACTTATTTGCGAGAAAATTTAGTAGTTCTCATTAATTAAAATACATACCCAAATGTAGACACACATCAAAAGGATTCAAAACGTCGTTGGAACTCCATCAAACTCCAGCGCCATAAAACACGAGCAAACACAAGGTATGATCATGTTATAACAACTACTGACGACCATATATCCTAACTTAACACATACTAGTATATATACTGATAGGTGTGAAAACACCCATCCTTTTACCACTTAACTATAATAATAACCAAGCCAAAACGTGTATTTTATGCCATATATGTCGGAATTATGCGTGGTTTGTATTTTTGTTATGATTTAGGACCAAAATGTGAAAAGGGAAGAAAACACGGCTTTCACGGGCTTTTATCGAAGAAAAAGACAAAAGACGAAGTCAAAAGATCAAGAGTGCAAAAAGAACGGAAGTCCAAGACCTATTCTGAAGATTTATCGAAGAAAAAGTCTAAAGACGGAAGTTTAATGAAGTCGAAAACCAAGTCTAATTAAAGAAGAAAATTATAATACGAGTTCAATTTATATCGACAAATCCCGAGACGATGTCGAGAAAGGCAAAGAATTTAAATCGAGTCGAGACAAGAAGAAAGAATGAAGAAAGCATCAACATTTTACTCCTCCTATAAATACCCTCCTAATGTGTCATTAGGAGGTGTTAGAGAATTGTAGTTAGTTAATTAGGAATTAATTAGAAGTTTTTAGGAGTAGTTTTAATATACTTTCTCTCTCTAGCTTTTCTTAATGTTTTTCAAGCTTTTACTTTAATCTTGTATTGTTGAATCTTAAATCATCTTAATTTCAAGCTTTTCAATTAATCATTCTCATTTTCTACTTTTCTTTATTTTTTATCTAGTTTTGATTTAGATAATCATGTAGTTTGTTAATCATGTTCTTGATTGATTGATGTTTGTGTTTGATTGTGCTTATTGATCTTTTAGTGTTTGATTTTTATAGCTTATAGTGTTTTAGTGCTTATTGTGTTAATTTTCTTATTTTTAATTAAGTGTTTATTAGTTAATTTTTATAAAAAGTTGTTATTAAATATTTTTATTATTTAGTGTTTTTAAAAGTTTTTAAATTTTGGCTTATTTACTTTTTCTTAAAATTGTTTTAGTTAAGTTTTTAGATAAGTGCTTATTTGATTTATAGCTTAATTTTTAGTTTCTGCTTATTTTTCTCATTCCGAACTACTAAACCCTTTTATTCAGAATTAGGTCCTTCATCATTTACCCGAACTACTTGCATTTCTATTTT
Source organism: Glebionis coronaria (assembly GCA_025667525.1). Taxonomy (NCBI): domain Eukaryota; kingdom Viridiplantae; phylum Streptophyta; class Magnoliopsida; order Asterales; family Asteraceae; genus Glebionis; species Glebionis coronaria. Next base: position 343,138,521 of record CM046877.1, read on the forward strand.
TTCCGAATTACATACAGTCTCCTTTTTTCCCGAATTAGGTTAAGTAGGCACATTCCGAATTAGGTCTCATTTCAATTATTCCGAATTAGTTTCAGTACGCTGGATTCCGAATTAGGTCCAACACGTGTATTCCGAGTTAGATCCCTAACCAAGTATTCCGAACTACATGTATATCATGGATTCCTAATTACGTATATACCCACATGAACTAAGTGCTTAACTTGTTTCTCGAATTGAGTGTAAGACGGGTTCCGAACTAGGTTGCAATTCCTGTATTCCGATGATTTTTTCACCAACGATTCAACTCTTATGGTTTTTAATCATGCAATCATTTAATTCTTGTGTTTTTGTCGTCTAACCTCTGATTGGTTCTCGATCTAAACACTTCTTTATGTGATCAGTTGGTTTAAAAGCTATTGGTTGTTACGTCTTTTGTTTTTTCTTGTCGGCAAGTGGTTTCTGTTCCAATATTAATATTGTTGGTCGGTGTGTATCCTATTTAAATATCGTATGATAGTGACGTTAATCATTGTTTTTTTATTCAATTGTTCGTTCGCTGGGCTACTCGTTTTTTTATTAGGGTTTTTTTAGGGTTCGTATTTTCTGGATTGGTATTAGGGTTTTTTGCTTAAGGTTCTACATGGAGTCGCTAAATAAAACAAATGACGAACTGGTTGCTACGGCTGCCATTATTAATGGTATGCAACATGGTAATCTGTCCGAGTTATTGAAGTTACTTCGTGTTACGTTAAACACAGTTTAGGAGGTTGGTGTGTTTGCGTATGAGATTAAGATGAAATCTAGTTGCTGGGCGTGGGTGTCTGATCGGAGAGCTAAGGAAATCATTAACTTGTTATGTGATTTTGAGGCTGAGGTTATTGCTAACGAAAAACGATTGCAGACAACTATGATTGGGGTTTCATCTCCTCCTATTGACACGTTTGTTACTAAAAGGCAACCTAGAGAAGACCCATTGGTGAGTACGATTAGTGTGTCAACTCCGATGGTGTCTAAATTACTGGATGATGGGTTTGCAGGGGTTAAACCTAATGTGAATAAGGGAATCAATGATGCTGAATTCTGGTCTAAGCCTTCGAATTCTACCAGCACGTATGCAGGTGTTATGACTCCTAAGACTAATGGGAGTTCGGATTTTGGACACCGTGTGGCTGAGAAGGTGTATGATGGTGTCAACATTTCAATACCGTGAAAGTTTGTGGCTAAAATGAATGCTAGGTATGAGAATATGTTGTATGGTTACTTTATTGGGAAAAGGCTTGCATTCCCGGTGGTGGAATACTTTGTTACTAGTAATTAGGCTAAGCATGGATTACATAAGATTATGATGAATGAAAAAGGGTTCTTCTTTTTCAAATTTAATAATCTGGCTGGACTGGAAGCGGTTCTAGAGGGAGGTCCATGGATGATAAAAAATTCTCCTATCATACTTAAGAAGTGGTCGGTGAAAACAAGCCCTAAGAAGGAGGAACTAACTACGGTGCCGGTCTGGGTTAAACTCCATGATGTTCCTTTACAAGTGTTTGATGAGGAGGGGTTGAGTCTTATTGCTAGTTATATTGGCAAACCGGTCATGCTGGATTCTTATACGAGTACAATGTGTAAGGATTCGTGGGGTCGCTGTAGCTTCGCTAGATGCCTCATTGAGGTTGATGCTAAAACAGATTTTTTGGAGACGGTAACTGTTGGAATTCCAGCTCTTGGAGGGGATGAGTATACTAAAGAAGTTATTCAGATTGAGTATGAATGGAAGCCCCCACGCTGTGAAACGTGCAAGTGTTTTGGTCATACGTTGAGTTCTTGCGCCAAAAGGGTTATAGTAGAGACTAAATGATAGGTGTGTAAACAACCATCCTTTTTACCACTTAATTACAATAATAACCGAGCCAAAACGTGTATTTTATGTCTTTTATGTCGGAATTATACGTGGTTTGTGTTTTTGTTGTGATTTAGGACGAAATTGTGAAAAGTGGAGAAAACACGGCATTCACGGGCTTTTATTGAAGAAAAAGATGAAAGACGAAGTCAAGAAGTCAAGAGTGCAAAAAGAACGGAAGTCCAAGACCAATTCGGAAGATTTATCTAAGAAAAAGTCAAAAGACGGAAGTTTACTTAAAGCCGAAGAACTCAAGTCTAATTTATTGAAGAATTAAAAGACGAGTTCAAAGAAATCCCGAGCCAAAAGTCATTAAAGTCCAAGATTAAAGAAGATTAAAAGGCTTAAGGACTAATGGTGCAATTAACCAAAGATTAAGAAGAGAAGGACCTAATGATGCAATTAAGAAGAAATGAAGGAGGGGAGGAAGCTTCCTAAGCACTCCTTAACCTCCCCTATATATAGATTAGATGAGATTAGCATTTTTCTTTGTTGGCTAGAGTGACACTAGTTCTTCCATCTTTAATTTTTGCACATTTACTTTTCATGTCAATTTAAATACATTGTCTTGCACTTTTAATACCTTTTAATTCCAAGTAAGTGTTTTTAATTTTGTTGCTTTAATCTTTGTTTACATTTGATCAAGTTTCTTTTATCATTCTCTTTCTACCTTTCTCTTGTTTTTGTTTGTTTTAAAATTTGGTTTAAGCAAGCAAATTTTTTTTTTTTTTGGGTAAAGGGGAAAATTACCCCGGTAAAATATATTACACCAAAAAATCGTTGAAGTACAATGGATATAGGTGAAGTCCTATATCACAACCCGTTACATGGGCAACAAACCAGCACTAAAAGCAACAAACAGCCAAAAACCTGCATAAGGATGACAAACCATCCTTAAGAAACTACCAAACATACGAACAGTAAAGAAAACAGACAAATAACCTATTTTCTACCACTTCCTCTCAACTTGAAGTCACGAAAATCCTTGAGAGCTCCTTGAAGATCATCAACCAGGTTTTCATAACCATCATATAAACACAAATCATCATCTTCAAGTTGTTGACCACCACCATAACCGAACTCACCCTCCTCATCAGAAGTGTCCGAAGCATTAACACAATCCTCCCATTTCTTTACCAAAACAGGAGGACTACTAACCTTTTTATCTTTGCCCTTATCACCACAACCAGAACTAGAACTACTGGCCCCCGTATCCTTAGAAGTGCCATGATTTGGTTGAGGCATAGGGTCACCCATATTATCACCCTCCATGTTTAAAACATCAAAAGGATTCGACGAATTCAAACCTGAATTTGGAGCACCACCATTAGTAGAAACACTAGGAGAGGCTGATTTAGACCCCCCATTCGTATTCCCACTCTTCTTTTGTTGCCAAATCACCTTGGAGTTAGGTTTATTCAGCCGAAGACCCGCAAAAACTTTTGGATCAGCTTCCTTCTTCTTCTTACGACTTTTAACAGTCGTAAATCCATCACTTTTGTCTTCCAAATCAGCAGAGTGCATATCCCTTGCTGATTTAATAGGAACCCCCTCAAGAACACGTTTAGGACACGATTTAGAATCATGACTAAAGCTTTTACATGTATCACAATGTGGAGGTTTCCACTCATATTCAACTCGAACAATCTCTTTACTATAACCATCCCCCTCCTCCGTAGGAATCGCCATACTAACCTCCTTCTTAAAACCAACAACCGCATCAATCTCAATCAAAGCCCGGGCAAAACTAATTCTACCCCAAGAATCACCACACATAGAACTAGTAAACGCGTCAAGCATAATAGGCTTACCAATTTGGGTTGCAATAAGACTCAAACCATCCTCCGAGTACGCAAGTACAGGCACATTGTACATTTTTACCCAAACAGGAACTTTGGTAACCTCACCTTTCTTTAGAGACACACTAGGTGTCCATTTGGTAAGCATGATCGGTGATTTACGTATAAGCCATGGTCCCTTTTCCAGCACCTGATCCATACCAGACTTAGATGCAAACTTGAACAAGTATACTCCATTGTCATTCCTGGTAATCTTTTCAAAACCAAATTTCCTCCATGTATTCGACGCATATTGTTGAACCACATAGAAAGAAGGATCTTTACCAACAAAACAACCAACAATGGTATTTTCGTACTTACCTTTGATCTTAGCAGCCACGTCCTTAGGTAACACACAATCAAACGAGTCCAGCTTAACGTCAGAAATGAGAGTGCGAAATTGTACCTTGGAACTAGAATCATTAGGGCACACAAGACTAGCGTACGAGCTAGCTGCCTTTAGAGAATCAACTCTAGGACCAATCTGCTCACTCCCAGCAGCTTTGGTCGATATATTATTATCACATCCCACCTCTTTCGACATTGTAGCAGCCTCTTTATTATCCATAGGTTCCACACGAGCCGGTTTACGCAGGATACTCTTAGGCACGGTAGTTTTACCATCAATATTCCTTACCCGCTTAGCAATACCAGCAATAGTAGAATCCACCTCGATTACTGTCTCTGAAACAACCACCTTCTTCTTCTTCTTCTCATTGCTATCAAGAAAACCCCTCTCCATTAACCCTCAACCACAACAACTCAAATCACAGCTAACCAAGTATAACTAAAACAGAAGCGAAACCCTAATAATTAGGGCTCCACAATGCAGCACCAATGCAGACTACTTGAAATCCATATCATCGACCAATACAGAATGATAGATAGGGTATAACCCTAAATAATGAAGCCCCAAAAACCTGTTGACACACCTGAAACACCCGCACCAAGACCTGCAAACCAGCTAGGATACGCACACAAGGTTGAAGAAACCCTAATGAGCAGCAATACAATAATAAAGACTCAAATGAGCCCTAATCGCTGATTGGCAGGATAAATTAAAGAAGCTATGCAGCGAAACCCTAAAAACCACGGCTTAGAAAATTAGAACCCAAATCGATGAACAATTAGTCCTAATCGCAAAGTAATCCTAAAACCAAAGTCGTCTCGAATAAGAACGATTAAGGAATAGGAATCACAACCCAATAAGGAGAGATTGACGATCAGAAAAAGGAATTAATTTAATAAAAGACGGCTAGGAAAATCACCAGGCAGATCGCCCATAGCTACTATTTTATCAAGTTTCGTCCTTACTTTTCCCTTTAAGTTTTCATACGAGATAAGCCATAAGCTTGACAATCTTATGTGCTTATTTGGTATTTAGCTTAAGTGTTTTCAAGTTTTTCTCAAAAGTTTTATCTTTAAATTCCATTTCCTTAAGTGTCGTCTTTTTTCGAAAAGGTTTTAACTTTTTAGCTTATTATCTCGTCCTTTTTCATTACATTTTAGTTTTTGTTACTACTTATTAGTCAGATCTTATTTGGATTTGAGCTTATTACGAATTTGTAACTCCATCGGAAAGTAAGGGATTTGGCACATTGCGACGGCTTGCTTTCTCCACATTCCGATGGTGACAGCATAGGACAAGGGTTTTGCATTCCGATCCGGGATTGCGATCTAGAGTATCATCACCCTCATTCCGATCTGGGGTTGCGATCGCACATTCCGACGGTTCTTGAGGTTTATTGAAACGAAGTGCTGCCCAATTTTCCTTAGCAATATTCCGATCTGAAGTTATTCCGATGGGTGTATTCCGATGGAAGTGACATTCCGATAGACTGCACCTTCCATTATTCCGATAGACCTAGCTTTAATACATTCTGATGGATACATTGCGATCCGGATTCTGATGGGCATGGTGACAGCTTTCCGATCTGACATTCCGATGGTCTTGGGTTTAGAATTATATTTTGCTTTGTTTTGTTTTTAAGTTACATTTTTAATACTTCGTCAAATTTAATTTTCGTCACGCTTTAATTTTAAGTCATTTAAATTTACTTTTAAAAGTTTTTAATATTGCAACCTTACTTTTAATTAGACTTAGATTTAATTAACCGTCATTTACTTTTTTTTTTTTTGGGTAAAGGGGACTATCCCCGGTAAAATATATATTCCCAAAAAACCGATAAGTACAATGGAATGTGACTAGAATGTCACATTAACCTCAAGCTCAACACTTGAACTACCACAATCATATGACATGCCATATGAAGTCAACCTATTACAAAACCAATCACGCCAATAGGGAAGAACCACCTAATGACACAAAGACATAACAAAACAATCATATTAACTAAAAATTGAATTCGGCATGCTCCAAATCTGAGCATAATGAACAGCCTCCGTAGTCTTCTTCCAACGACACGACAATAGTTTAAGGCGCACCGATGCAAGAATATAATCACCAACCTGAATGAAGGTTCTCTTCTTCAACTTAAAAAGTCTCCAATTCCTCTCTTGCCAAATACCATATTTTTCTTTTAAGTTTTGCATTTTATTTTTCAACAACGACAAATATTTTTCTTAACCAAGATCAATTGAGTCACACTTAAAACCATTTTTCAATTCGATTAGACATACGACAAAGAACTTTTTAACTGAATAAAATCCACTTATCAAATGGCGCCGCTGCCGGCTCTTTTCGTAAAGATAAACGGTTTTCTGTGAGAGACGCGTTGCTTTTTGGGATCCGTTCACTTGTGAGCGTTATTTTCTTGCACAAAAATTTTCAAAAAACCATAAAAATTAAAAATTGTTAAAAATCCATAAAAATTAAAAATTTCAAAAATCCAAAAAGATTTTATTTTTATTGTGTATATATATTGTCTTTGTGTTTGGTTTCTTTTTCTTTTGCATTTTCAGATGTATGCGTACTAGATCTTCTAATTATCAAGAGCCCGAGACTCGAGAAGATTTAAGTATGTCAGGTGTTAACAACAATAATAATCCACCGCACCTCAACAATAATAACAACAATGTTCATCCACAGCCCGATCTTCGGACAATGGAGGAGCTTTGTCAACCTACCATGTTTGGACGAGGAGGACCGATTGCGCCGATGCAAATCACGGCTCCGGAGTTTTCGTTAAAGCACCACATGATTCAGCAAGTGCAAACAAATACTTTTAGAGGAATGCTTGATGATGATGCCAACAAACACCTCGACAAGTTCATTACAATCACCCAAAGCATGAAGTGCCCCGGTGCCACAATGGATGAACTTCACCTACAACTCTTTCCACATACTTTATCACATCATGCCGAGAAATGGTTTGATCGTCTCCCGAAGAATTCTATTCATACTTGAGATGACATGACTCAACGCTTTTTGTCGCGCTACTTTCCACCATCCATGGTCACGAGCCTTCGAAATCAAATCAGCGGTTTCATGCAAGATCCCGATGAATCTCTTTTTGTTGCTTGGGAAAGATATAATGTCTTGATTGATCGTTGTCCAAACCACAACATGCTCCCTGTGACCCTAATTGATACTTTCTACAACGGTTTGACTTTTCGAGATCGTGATACGATTAATGCAGCCGCCGGTGGCACATTTATGAAAAGGAGACCCGAGGAGTGTAGAGAGCTTATTGAGAACATGACTACTAATCACAAACACTGGGATTCCTCCGCTTCTTCAAGGAACAACCCGAGAGTCAATGTTTCTTCCACTTTAGCAAGCCCTGACATGACCGAATTCACCCGCATGATGACTGAAATGAACAAAAGTATCTTGCTTCTCGCTTCAAACCAACAACAACAACAAGTTAAAGCGGTTGCTAATCCTTGTGAAACATGCGGCGATCCACACTCATACACCGATTGTCCTTCTACACAAGGAAATCCGGAAAATGTGTATGCAGCTTATTGTAACTATTCACCAGAAAATTACCAAGCTCGACCTCAAGGGGATAGAAATTTGCTGAGTTACCAATCAAACAACTACCTTTCACCCGGTTTTTCTCCTCAAAACCAAAACCCCGCCAACAACTACAATAGAAGCAACCAAATCCCACCAAGAGCTTCTATTCCTTATCACCCACCCACTCAACAAACCCCACCCATCAATCCGGATGTTGAAGCCATCATGAGAACCCAAGGTGAGCAAATCAAGAATCTGCAGAGCCAAATTATCAATCTTAAAGGAGATTATACCAAGCAAGGAAATGAGATAAGATCCGAGCTTCGAGATAATATCCAATCTTCCTTCAGCAATCAAACGAATGATTTGAAGAATATGCTTGCTAGTTTCTTGCCCGCCGCTCAACCCTCTTCTTCGAGTTCTCTACCTTCAAACACCGTCACCAATCCGCGAGCAAATGTGAGTGCTATTACTACCCGTAGTGGAGTCACCATAGTAGGACCACCAATCCCACCCCCATCATCTACTCCTCCTACACCTAGTATTAGTACACCATTACCGTCTCCGCCTCGTCATGACGATGTACCTCGGAAGGAACCTCCAACATCTCAACCTTTACCTGCTACACCTGCACCTTCACCAACCAAACCCAATATCCCATATCCTTCTCGCTTAGGCAAGACCAACGAGCTAACCAAGAATGATTGTCAAGTGTCGAGCTATGTGAAGATGCTCTCTCAAATGAACATCAACATTAGCCTTGTTGAAGCACTTGTCCACATGCCGAAAATTGTGAAAGCATTCAAGGAATTGCTTAGAAAGAAGGAGAAGTTGATTGAGCTCGCCAACACACGCTTAAATGAAAACTGTTCTGCAGTTATTCTTAAAGAACTTCCGGAAAAGCTTGGAGATCCCGGTCGTTTTGTGTTGCCTTGCATCTTCAACAAAACCGAAGAATTTACTGCCTAGCTGATCTCGGGGCCAGTATTAATCTTATGCCTTTGAGTGTTTGGAAAACACTATCATTACCCGACCTTACTCCAACAAAGATGACTCTTGAACTTGCTAATCGCACTCTCGCTTATCTCGTTGGTATTGCCGAAGATGTGTTCATCAAAGTTGGCACATTTACTTTCCCGGTCGACTTTGTCGTTGTTGATTATGAAATGGACCCTCGTATTCCTTTAATACTTGGTCGGCCATTCTTGATAACCGGACGAGCTCTAGTTGATGTTGCCGAAGGTGAGTTAATCTTAAGAGTCGGGAATGATTCATAAGTTTTCAAAATGGGGAAGCTTACAAGCAAATCCTTTGGACGATAATCAGTAAATATGATTAATGTGCTCGATGATTTTGTCGTCTACAACAATCCTCTATTCGAGTCTTGCGTTGATAATCAACTTTTTGAAGATGATGTGGATGATTCTCTCTCCAATTTGGAACCTTTTCCCATTTATGATTCTCCACCGGTCTTTGATGCTTATGATGATGATTCTAGCTCAGATACGAATGATTTTGATGATTGTACTTCCGGGTATCCCGACCTGCCCACATATGATGATTTTGATGAGGCCGATACTCTTTCGAGTGATTCTTCACATGATGAAGATCCTCCGCCATCACTTGATCCTACTTTGGATGATTACTCATTTGAGGAAGATTTCTCTGCTTTTCTTAATACTTACTTTCCTCATGAGAGTGATGCACCTCCTTTGGACTTTGAAGATTATCGTCTTGATCCTACTTTGTATTTGAAGAAAATTCTTTCAAAGGAGAAGAAACCGGTCGACACCGACATCCGCAGCACATATGATTTAACACCTCTTTGTCCATCTTCTGAGGACGAGGTTGTGCATCTTCTTCGCGGATCTTCTTCACATTCTGCTGAGCCTGAGTGCTATTTTCCCCTAAAGGGAAAGGTGTTCGACCCCGGTATCGATATTTTTAAGCCACCTCAGTATCCACCTGATGAAATAAAAGGAAATATTTTTGGAACTTATGGAAATCTGCTTGCACCACTTCACCCTTGCTTCCACCGTGCTCCATCGCTGCTTAAGGGAACCTTGCCTACTGTTCTTTGGCTTGCCTTGTTCGCCTTAAGCTTGTGCTATTTGATGGACGAAAACTATGTCTTTGATCCTGGTGGATATGTTTCATGCTTCTTCCTTTGATGATCAAGGTCGAGTCAGGCTCACGACTCGGTAATCAAAAATCAAGCGCTTCTTGGGAGGCAACCCATGTATCTATCTTTTCGCTTTCTTTATCCTAAGTGTAGGGGAGACCCGTTGGTGTTTGCTATTTCCTCTCCTCTCTTCTTATATCAGGGATTCGAGCGCTCAATGATCCACCCTTGATGATTCTTGACGACCCGTGATTCCGTGTTCCCTTCTTCCCGGTTCTATCATAAACTCTTTTCGATTCACTATTTTATATTTTCTCAAATATTAAAATAGGAATCTCTTTAGTTGTCTTTTCCTTAGCAAGACTTAAACAAAGTGCACAATGTCCTAAGTGTAGGGGAGTTTACTCCCACATGCTTAAACATTGAGGACAATGTTTATATTAAGTGTAGGGGGGACTTCTATCGAAGTTAAGTGGCCTTTTCCTTGTATTTGTCCTCATTTTAACCGGAAAATCAATTTTTCGACATTTTTCAAAACTTTTGATCTATTTTGACCTATTAGTTTTTACTCTTGTATAGTTATTTTGTTTCTTTGCTAGAATAAATTTTGAATAAAGTGGTTTTAATTTTCAAACGTTGTGAATCTTTTGACTCAACCCGAGTTTACTTATCTAAGTTTACTCTAGCTAGTATCCTTAACGTGTTTAAGTCAAGTTTTGCTAGGCTTTTATTTAGGGAGCTATAAAACGCGAAAGTCTTAACTCTCACGGGTTAAGAACAAGAACTTTTTGCAAGTTCCTATAATTGATCCTAGAGACTCGTTTATCAAGGGAACTTTAAAATGCGATTTCTAAACTTGAAAAAGTCTAAGAGTTTGCAAGATCCTATAGATGACTCGAAAACACAAAACTTTGATTTAATAGGCTAAGCATCCACGAGTCTCATTCCTTGAGATTTTAAATTGTGGAGAACGAGAGATGATAGAGTCAATTATAAGTTTGGTATTCTTTCGTGAATTTATGTGAGTTAATTATAAGCATATTCTCCCATCACTTGCTAATAAATTTATCTGCTTAGCTTCTAGCCCAAGATCGTTTAAAAGTTGCTCGGTATGGATTAGAGTTCATAGCCAAGGCATAACTTATTGAAGCGGGATGCGAAGATTGGCGAGTCCAAAAAGGTCCTAACAAGACATGAGGGCTACATTTTGTTGCTAAAGATCCAAAAGTGATGTGAAGAATCATTTATCGAAAATCAATATGAAGGATCGAGACACACGACGAAAAGCAAATACTCCCAAAAGTCATGGAGAAGTCTATCCGAAAAGACCCTAGCAAGGTATGAGGATAAATAAAGTCAAGCCCAAAAAGGAGGTAGATCGTTGTATATCAAAGTCCAAAATAAAGATTGGAGAAAAATGAAGAAGTCGTGGTCCAAGTATGAATCTCTCAAAACTTCAAGTGAAGAAATTCCTATATGAAGAGAAGACCATAATTTCATGAACGTCTCTCAAGGTTTGAAGTATGAAGTCGCTGCCAAATATCGGTCCGAGAAAGGTCTCAAATCGCGAAGCGAGTTATGCCAAGATATGAACTTTATGAGGTCTCGAGAAGCAGTTTTAAAAGATTTTGTCCTTTAGCTAACTATTGATTAAATCGTTCACTTTATTTTCGGACTAAATAACTATCGAAATAAGTCAACAATGCATCCTCGTGATCATCCATGACAACAATAAAATATAAGAGATACACCTAGGAATAAGGGAGTCTAAGTGAGTAATTGGCCCACATGAGTTCGTGTTAGTTTTCTAACTTATAATAACAATGATCTCGTTTTTAAGCTTGGTTTGGAGAAAGTGAAAACTTGAGGATGATAATTATTCATGACATTTCCAAAACCCAAGGTATGCTTTTTATTTCTTTATTTTCTTTCTTTGAATGTTTATAATTTTCTATCTCTTTAATAAAGGCCAACGTGGATTGATAATGATGAAAAATGTAATCTTGCTTTGTAACTAATGCATTGCATGAGGACATTGCAATGGTCAAGTGTAGGGGATTTGATAGGTGTGTAAACACCCATCCTTTTTACCACTTAATTACAATAATAACCGAGCCAAAACGTGTATTTTATGTCTTTTATGTCGGAATTATGCGTGGTTTGTGTTTTTGTTGTGATTTAGGACGAAATTGTGAAAAGTGGAGAAAACACGGCATTCACGGGATTTTATTGAAGAAAAGGATGAAAGACGAAGTCAAGAAGTCAAGAGTGCAAAAAGAACGGAAGTCCAAGACCAATTCTGAAGATTTATCGAAGAAAAAGTCAAAAGACGGAAGTTTACTTAAAGCCGAAGAACTCAAGTCTAATTTATTGAATTAAAAGACGAGATCAAAGAAATCCCGAGCCAAAAGTCATTAAAGTCCAAGATTAAAGAAGATTAAAAGGCTTAAGGACTAATGGTGAAATTAACCAAAGATTATGAAGAGAAGAACCTAATGATACAATTAAGAAGAAATGAAGGAGGGGAGGAAGCTTCCTAAGCACTCCTTAACCTCCCCTATATATAGATTAGATGAGATTAACATTTTTCTTTGTTGGCTAGAGTGACACTAGTTCTTCCATCTTTAATTTTTGTACATTTACTTTTCATGTCAATTTAAATACATTGTCTTGCACTTTTAATACCTTTTAATTCCAAGTAAGTGTTTTTAATTTTGTTGCTTTAATCTTTGTTTACATTTGATCAAGTTTATTTTATCATTCTCTTTCTACCTTTCTCTTGTTTTTGTTTGTTTTAAAATTCGGTTTAAGCAAGAAATTGCTTAATCCTTTGCTTATTTGATTAAAAGTTTCGTCCTTACTTTTCCCTTTAAGTTTTCATATGAGATAAGCCATAAGCTTGACAATCTTATGTGCTTATTTGGTATTTAGCTTAAGTGTTTTCAAGTTTTTCTCAAAAGTTTTATCTTTAAATTCCATTTCCTTAAGTGTCGTCTTTTTAATTTCGAAAAGGTTTTAACTTTTTAGCTTATTATCTCGCCCTTTTTCATTACATTTTAGTTTTTGTTACTGCTTATTAGTCATAGCTTATTTGGATTTGAGCTTATTACGAATTTGTAACTCCATCGGAAAGTAAGGGATTTGGCACATTGCGACGGCTTGCTTTCTCCACATTCTGATGGTGACAGCATAGGACAAGGGTTTTGCATTCCGATCCGGGATTGCGATCTAGAGTATCATCACCCTCATTCCGATCTGGGGTCGCGATCGCACATTGCGATCGCACATTCCGACGGTTCTTGAGGTTTATTGAAACGAAGTGCTGCCCAATTTTCCTTAGCAATATTCCGATCTGAAGTTATTCCGATGGGTGTATTCCGATGGAAGTGACATTCCGATAGACTGCACCTTCCATTATTCCAATAGACCTAGCTTTAATACATTCCGATGGATACATTGCGATCTGGATTCCGATGGGCATGGTGACAGCTTTCCGATCTGACATTCCGATGGTCTTGGGTTTAGAATTATATTTTGCTTTGTTTTGTTTTTAAGTTACATTTTTAATACTTCGTCAAATTTAATTTTCGTCACACTTTAATTTTAAGTCATTTAATTAATTTACTTTTAAAAGTTTTTAATATTGCAACCTTACTTTTAATTAGACTTAGATTTAATTAACCGTCATTTACTTTTGAGTTTTGCATTTTATTTTTCAACAACGACAAATATTTTTCTTAACCAAGATCAATTGAGTCACACTTAAAACCATTTTTCAATTCGATTAGACATACGACAAAGAACTTTTTAACTGAATAAAATCTAGTTATCACTAAACCTACGAGTTCTACTAATGCTGGAGCTAGTGGCTCTAATGTGGATAAAGATGGATTTCAACAGGTGATGAATAGAAAACGAAACAACAAAAAGGTTAACAATACTATTCCAAGAGGTGTTTCTGTTGCTAAGGGATTTAATGTTGCAAAAGAGTTTAATTATAAACCGAAAGCCTCGACTTCTGGTTCGAATAATGGAGGACGTCTTAGTCCAAAAACGCAATTGCAAACGGGTAACACTACTACTACGAGTCCACAACTAGTGATAGATAAAGGTAAATCTACTAGTGATGTCTCTACTTCAAATGCTTTTTCGGCTTTATCTGGTTTGGCAGTTGAGCAGGATGTAGATGATGATGAATCTGTGGAAAACATTTACGATGAGTCGATTAATATCATGAATCCAATAACAGGGGCAAGCACTCCTGATCCTAATGTTTTTAATGTTTAGTATCGCCTCATGGAATATAAGGGGCTTGAACCAGTCCCTTAAACAAAAGGAGGTTCGTCAGGTTGGGCGTGATAATAACTTGAGTGTGTGTGCTGTGTTAGAATCTCATGTTGATGCTACTTGTGTTTTTGATGTTTGTAAGAAAATTTGTCGTCGTTGGAAGTGGACGTCGAATGGGGGTATTTTCTCTAAAGGTACGCATATTATTCTTGGTTGGAATGATGATAATGTGGGTGTTATGGTTATGTCTCTTACAAATCAGGTTATGCATTGTCAAATCAATACTCGCTTGGATAATCGAACATTGTTTTGTTCCTTTGTTTATACGGATAATGCTTATCAAGATAGACGTGTTCTGTGGAGTAATCTTTTTGCGCATGCTTCTTTTATGTGCGATAAACCTTGGGTTGTTCTTGGTGATTTTAATGTTGCGCTTAATCTTGAAGACCATTCTTGTGGCGGGTATCGACCCAACATTGCTATGCGTGAATTTAAAGATTGTGTTCGGAGTATGGAGGTCACTGATGTTAATGCTACAGGTTTTCATTTCACTTGGAATGAGAAGCCTAATGGTGATGATGGTATTCTTAAAAAAATTGATAGAATTATGTCTAACTCGAAGTTTCTGGATGATTTTCCTGGTTCTTTTGCTATATTTCAGCCTTATAGGATTTCGGATCACTCCCCATGTGTGCTTCGGTTACCTAATGGGGTGTCTAAACCTAAACCTAAGCCATTTAAATTCTTTAATTTTCTTGTGCATAAGGACAGGTTTAAGGAGATTGTTGCAAATGGCTGGAAGTTGGAGGTTCATGGATGTGCGATGTTCCAAATGGTTAAAATACTTAAGGGTCTTAAAACTCCGATGCGTAAGTTGTTGCATGAACAAGGTAATTTGCATACGCGTGTCAATGTGCTTCGTGATGAACTGGATGAGATTCAACATGCTATTGATTTAAATCCATCTAATGCGTAAATTCGGGAAGATCATGCTCATTATTACTTGCGTTCAAGGAAGCTATTATAGACGAGGAACGCTTTTTGAGACAGAAAGCTAGGATTCAGTTGTTGGAAGCGGACGATTCTAATTCAGCTTATTTTCATAATATTGTTAAAAGTAAAAATGCTCGAAACAGGATTGATATGGTTAAGGATATGTCTAATGTAATTCATGAAGGTGGTGCGGTTTCGGATGCATTTGTTTCTCATTATGAGAACTTTCTTGGAGTCGAAGGTAGTATATTCCTATTGATTCTCATAATTTGTTTACTAATATTCTTGACGGTGCCAAGGCTTTATCCATGGTTCGTATGGTTTCTGATGAGGAGATTAAGAGTGCCTTATTCTCTATGTCTGATGATAAAGCCCCGGGTCCTGATGGTTACACAACTGCTTTTTTCAAAAAGGCGTGGGATACGGTGGGGGATACTTTCACATGTGCTATTAAGGATTTCTTTCGTAATGGTAAATTGCTTTGGGAAGTTAATCATACTATTATTGCTTTAATTCATAAGGTATCTACTCCGAGTGTTATTAATGACTACCGTCTGATATCCTGTTGTAATGTTAGTTTTAAATGCATTAGCAAGATTATTGCTAATCGTATTAAAGGTGATCTTGGCGATTTGGTGAGCATTAATCAGTTTGCGTTTGTTCCGGGCAGAAGAATTTCAGATAATATTCTCCTTAGGCAAGAGTTAATGAGAAGCTACCATCGTAACTTTGGTCCTCCTAGATGCTCGTTTAAGATTGATATCTAGAAATCATATGATACGGTGGATTGGAGTTTCCTTAGAGATGTTCTTGTTAGGTTTGGGTTTCATCCTACTATGATTCATTGGATTATGGTTTGTGTTTCTACCACATCTTATTCGGTATGCATTAATGGCAATCTTTATGGTTGGTTTAATGGTAAACGGGGGCTGCGGCAAGGGGATCCTCTATCTCCTTATTTATTCACTCTTGTTATGGAAGTATTAACGCTTATGTTACAAAGAAGGGTTGCTACAGCTGAGGAGTTTCGATACCATCATCAGTGTGAGAAGCAGCGGTTAGTAAATCTTTGTTTTGCTGATGATTTGTTTCTTTTCTCAAGGGGTCATTTGGGTTCAGTTTCTGTTCTTATGGATACGTTGGAGGAATTCAAGAATGCTTCAGGATTGGTGCCTAGTATTCCTAAGAGTACAGCTTATTTTTGTAATGTTCCTAGTGGAATTAAATCTGGTATCCTTAATCTTACGCCTTTTGCTGAAGGAATGTTACCTGTTAGGTACCTTGGAGTTCCCCTTATCTCTTCAAGGCTTCGGTACCGTGATTGCAAAATTTTGGTTGAGAAGCTTGAAAACCGGGTTAATGACTGGCGTAATAAGTTTCTTTCTCTTGCAGGGAGAGTGCAACTTATTCGTTCTGTTCTTTCATCTATGCATATTTTTTGAGCGTCTGTTTTTATACTTCCTGTTAGAATTATTAATGAGCTTGAACAGATTATGCGTGGTTTTTTATGGTGTCAAGGAGAGATGAAGCGGGGTAAAGCCAAAGCTGCCTGGAACACTATTTGTAAGCCTCTGAATGAAGGTGGACTTAGTATACGTAGACTTGACGAATTTAATGCTGCATTAATGACGTCGCATGTATGGAGTATTCTTGCTAAAAGAGATTCCTTATGGGTGCGTTGGATTTATGACTATAAGTTGAAAGGTAGAAGTTTTTGGGACGTTCCTTGTATCGGTGATGTGAGTTGGTGTTGGCGAAAGCTACTCCAGCTAAGGACAATGATTCGTCCATTTTTTGGCACCAAATCCATGATGGTAGAGATACTTCTATGTGGTTTGATAAATGGGCGGCTGAATGCCTGATTCGGGATACTATTTCGGTTCGACATATTAATCGGTCAGGGTTTGTGTTATCGGACAAGGTAAAGGACTTAATCCTGAATGGAGCTTGGAGATGGCCTTTGGATTGGTATGATAGATTCCCGAATATTGTGTCTATTCCAGTTCCTATGCTTTGTGATAACCGTAGAGATAGTATGGTTTAGCGGGACCATAATGGTATTCTCTGACCGTTTTCTGTGGCTATTGCGTGGGAGTCTATACGAGTGAGGGCTAATAATGTTGGTTTGTTTAATGTTGTTTGGTTTCCACATTGTATTCCTAGACATGCGATCCATTTGTGGTTAGTAATGAAGTAGAAATTGAAGACGCAAGATCGCCTTAAGCAATGGGATGTTGGTCCTAATGTTGATCTATCTTCTCTTATGTGCCCCATGTGTAATCAGGTTCCTGACTCGCATAATCATATTTTCTTTGAATGTTCTTATTCTACTCAGGTATGGTTACAATTGCGAGATAGGTGTGGTATGCAAAATATTCCTCCTCGGATGAGTGACATTGTGGCGTTTATTACACCCTTGGCTAAGGGTTGTACGGTTATTAGTATTATTACTCGAGTTGTGTTAGCGGCCTTGGCTTACTTTCTTTGGCGGGAGCGAAATAATAGACTTTTTAACAAGATGTGTTTAACGGTAGCTAAGCTTGTGAGTTCTATCTGCGACACGGTTCAGCTTAAGCTTATTACTTTTAAATTTAAGAAGATTTCTTCGGCGTCGCTAGTGATTCTAGAAGATTGGAAGATCCCTAAGATGTGTATTGATCATGATGGGAGTGCCGGGTAAGGGTCGTACTCTTTTTTCCTTTGCGGGGTTTTTCCCTTTGGGTTTTTCTCGTAAAGGTTTTTTAAGGAGGCGGCCTTATTTGGATCCTTTGCTCCCATTTTGCTGCTGTTGGAATGAAGAGATGGTCGCGTGGTTTCAAGATTTTTTCTTGATGGTCTTTGCTAATGTTGCATTGATGTCTTATTGTAGAAGAGTGCTTTAGTATTAGTTTTTTGGTGTTGTTTAACCAATTGTTAACAAGCTGCCTGTAGCTTGTGGTTAATGTGGTACTTCAGCCACATTCCTTTGTACGCTCAACGCTTTTTTGGTTAATATATTTACCAGGGCAACCCTTTACCAAAAAAAAATCCCGTTACATACATAACATTATGCTAGAACTCTCAACACCGTTAAGTAGCATTTTCCACGAGCTTCGCAACGGTATATTATATGACCATCACTTTAAATACTTCTAACAATCTCCTCCTAAGGGGTGGTCATGTAATATGTGATTTCACTTCTTTGGTTTTGTTGACTTTGAAGCTCGTTGTCTTCAGAGTTCCTTCATTGTTCCTTTCATGACTTGTGATCTTGGATCTTTGATCTTTGCCTTGACTTGATCTTTAAGCTTTGCCAACTTGTGTTCTTGTGTCTTTTCCCACATACTCGTAGTTTGCGTAGTCTTGAAAGCTTGTTAACAATCTCCCTTGATAATCAGAGTAGCGGAAGTCTTTGTTTGAGATGTTCTTGAGCTTTCTTCTTTTACATAAGCATGTGGTCTTAAATTACGACTCTTGAGGTTACGCCACCGTTTGCATCCTCCGGTTTCCCGTTATACAGTACGAATAATGTACCTGTGATTAGGTAAGTTCAAAGAACTTCCTTGACAGGGTTTCCGGCTGTGGTAGTCGTTCTCATTACTTGAACATCTCGAAAGAGTGAATCATGTAGTTCCATTCTGCTGATTAAGTCGTCAATTAATTTCTTGGAACAAGTTTGAATCAATTAAGAACCAAACCATTGTTGCTTTCCAGTTGACACAAGTTTGATTCGTATAGAATCTCACAAGTTACCTACCGCAGTGCTGTTTGATGATGATACTGGAAGGATTTCCATTCGTCACAGTAAATACTAAGAAGTATTACTCTGAATGTTATGGCAAGATCATAAAGATATTGCATCGAGACCTGGAACGAGTTTGAATCATAGAAGAATCAAACCACTGTTGCTTTCCAGTTAACATATGTTCAATTCAAGTGAATCTTACATATGACCTACCGCAGTGCTGTTTGATGTTAACACTGGAAGGATTTCCATTCATCACTGTGAATACTAATGAGTATCACTCTGAATGTTCTGGCAATATCACAAGGATAGAGCGTAGGACTCTATAAATTATCGCATGTGTTCTTGTGATGAAAAACAATTGATATATGGAATAAGTGTCCTAATGAGATTTTTTGATGAATGTCGTTGGCTCTAGACTCTATAAGTGCACGTTTATTTAGTGATCGGAGGCTGGAGCAGACTGCCACCTTTTCAATATTTACTATCTCGGAGTGAGAAAGTTGATAGAAATGAGTTGAACATCGTGACAATAAAACAAACTTCTTTTGACAGAAGCTTGAGTAGGCTGGGAAGGGTTGTGCATTGCATCACTGGGTCTATGATGCTTTGTCTTCAGTATCAGAAATCATCAAAGTGATTCTGATAATGGATGTATTGACCCGGTTTTGCCTAAGTTGTATGGAGGGCTTCTTTCTTTACACCCTTTATCCTTACATTTCTTTTTCATTCTTCAACCCCTTCAATGCTTACCAAGACGTCATAACTAGCACCTTGTTGTGATTGCTCCAGTTCTAGCTTAAGTCATTAGTCGGCATTTTTCCCGTACACTCAACTACTCCATCTTTCCTAATGACATCTAAATACTAATGGATTGTCCGTGGGAAGATCCCTCCGGTTCTGGTTGGATCATAGGATGAATACCTAACCACCTTTTGACACCAATACCGTCGTGAATTAATGTGTTGAAGGGTATAGATATCATAACCAGAAAAACCTGTTGAAAAAGCAATCAAGGTGTTGATGAAATAAGTGTTTACACCTTGAAGGTTTTTTGTATCACCAAAACGCTCCCCCTACATATGTGCATCATAAAAGGAAAGGTTTTTGCAAATATTAGGAAGAGAAAGCACTTATATCAAAGTTCTTATCCAAGATAACACATTTTAATCACTATTCTCCCCCTCAAAAATTGCATGACATTGAAATTTTTGTGAAACTAGTGATGAAACATGGAGAGAATAATGTTGCATGAAAGTTTGTACCCCCCCTCTAAAAGAAATTCCAATTAAAATGAGGGGAGTATATGAGCACACAGTTTTGAAATACTTTGAAAAATTGTGCTCAAAAACCCGAGAAAACTTACTTTCCCGTTGTTAAGGAATAATGTACATAAATGAACATTTTCCTTGTGTTCATGAGCTTAAAACTTTGAATGTTTTGATATAATCCCATGACCGAGAAAAATTAATTTCTCGTTGTTGAGGATAAGTCAAAGACTTTCCTTTCTTTGGGGACCGGGTTATAGTCTAACATGTGACTATAAGCCATTATGAGAGGAAAATAGAAAAGACATGTTTTGAAAACATTTGAACTCTCATTCGAACTTTATGTACGTACCCGTGTCGTTATTGAACAATATTTCAAAGTACGTCCATATTATCGATGCTGAGAGACATGTCGGAGAAGAATATTTTTGGTATTTTTGAAAGATTTTCTCATTTTTTATTTTTTTTATAGGTTTTATATTTTTGTATTTTGATTTTCTGATAGATATATACAAGATTAAAACGAATGTGCAAGACGTTCAAGTTCATCTGGAGTGAAACTACGCATACCAAGTCGACGAACCAAGAATTCAAATCTTTCTTGAGAAAGAGCTTTGGTGAAGATATCGGCTAGTTGGTAGTCCGTCTTGACAAAATACAGTTCGATCGTTCCTCTTTCCACATGCTCCTTTATGAAATGGAATCGGACAGCTATGTGCTTGGTCTTGGAGTGTTGGACCGGGTTGCAGGATATGGCTATGGCTGATTGTGAATCACAATAAATAGGAACTTTGTTAAAGTGAAAGCCATAATCCGTGAGTTGTGTTCTCATCCAAAGGACTTGAGCACTACACACGGATAGAGAAACATATTCTACTTCCGCGGTGGACAACGCCGTACAGTCTTGTTTTCTTGATGACCAGCTCACTAGCTTCTCGCCTAATAATTGTGCTCCACCGGAAGTGCTCTTGAATGTATCATGACACCCTGCATGGTCGGCATATGAAAAACCAGTGAGATTAAAACCAGAATCCTTCGTATACCAGAGACCCATGTTAATGGTTCCCCGGAGATAATGAAAGATCCTTTTAACCTCCTTGAGGTGCTTCTCGGTTGGCTACGCCTGGTACTGAGCACATAAACAAGTAGCATGCACAATGTCCGGTCTGCTTGAGGTTAAGTACATAAGGGACCCGACATGCTTCGGTATTTTGTAGCATCTACAAATGTCCCTTTCTTATCCAAATCAAGCTTGTGTTTAGTGTCCATTGGATCACAGTTTTCCATGCCAAATTTCGTTAGAATCTCAAGCACATACTTAGACTGATTTATGAAAATACCACGGGGGGATTGGTGAACTTGGAGACCAAGAAAGAACGGCATTTCCCCCATCATGGACATTTCGAATCGACTTTTCATAAGTTCGGAAAATAATATGGAATATTTTGGGTTAGTAAAACCAAATATAATATCATATACATAGACCTGAGCCACCAAGATGTCGTTGCCGTAGTGCTTGATAGACAACGTTGGATCAATGGTTCCTTTGCTGAAGTGATTTTGTAGAAGAAATGATGATAATCCGTCGTACCATGCCCTCGGTACTTGTTTCAAACCATAAATTGCCTTTTTCAACTTGTAGACATGGCTTGGATGTTCGGTATTGATGAAACCTTCAAGTTGACATACATACACATCTTCTTTTAACGGCCCATGCAAGAAAGCCGTCTTCACGTCCATTTGATACACAGTAAATGATTTGTGTGTCGTGTATGCCAAGAAAATCCTAATAGCTTCCATTCGAGCAACCGGGGCGAAGGATTCTGCGAAATCAATTCCCTCCTGTTGTTTATAACTTCTCACGACTAACCGAGTCTTGTTTCTAATGATCGTTTTCTCCTCATCCATCTTGTTTTTGAATAACCATTTCAGAGTAAGGGGATCGATATTGTCCGGTCGAGGTACTAGCTCCCATACATCAAGCCTGATGAACTGATTGAGTTCTTCTTGCATAGAATCAATCCATGATGCATCGGTCATTGCTTCTTTCACACTTGCTGGTTCCATTGTGCTGACTGATAGTGCATAGATACACATATCACCGTTACACAGCTGATTTCATGTTGAGACTGGTCGTGAGAGATTGCCAATCACTTGAACCAAAGGATGATTCTTAGTCCATTTGTGTTCATGTGGAAGTGTATGAGAAACTTGATGCGAGCTCGACGGATCCACATATGGTGTTGAAGGCTGAGTAGAACTTGTGGAAGCCGTGAATGGATTAACAACTCGTGTTCGTTGAGCATCGCATTGTTTGCATTTGCAGCAACTATTTCATTCTGAATATGAACATGAGTAGGAATTTGCTGAGAATGTTGTTGAGTGGCGTCAGCAGTCGGAGAAGTGGTTGGAATGTTTGGAGTCAATATGGTTAACGTTGACGTAGATGGTGCAGAAGTAGATGACGTTGGTGTAGATGCAGTCGGAGGTTCTTGAACTACCGTGGCAGGTGCAGCCGGGGAATTTTGAGGAACACCAAATGACGAAGGACCCTCCATATATTCATCATAAATTGGCCCAAATAAAACTTCCAAGTCACGATCCGAAGGTTGTAACGATGAGATTGCTGACGGTGCAAATTGAAGCGCGAGTCCTGAACTTACGTGTCCAAAAGTCTGACCTTGAAGCTCGGGATGTGAACTTCTATGCTAAGAGGCCATACCCGAGAGTTCATCAAAGGTAACGTTCATAGTCTCCATTACCTTTATTATCCTTCGATTATAAACCCTGTAAGCACAAGCAGTTGAAGAATAACCAATGAAAAAACCAATATCACCTTTAGGTTCAAGTTTACCGATATCTTCACGATCATTCTTCGGATAACATAATGCACCGAAGACATGTAAAAATGAAATATCCGATTTTCTTCCATTAATGATCTCATAAGGTGTTTTGTTAAAACGGGTGTGAATAATGGAGCGGTTTTGAGTATAACATGCAGTTGCTATAGCGTCGGCCCAAAGGAATAACGGTGCACTGGAGGAGAGAAGCATCGTCCAAGCAGCTTCAACTAACGTACGATTCCTCCGTTCCACGACTCCATTCTGCTCTGCAGTTCTTACAACCGAAGTTTGATGAGAAATCCCAACTTCGTCAAAATAAGCTTCAATTTCTGATTGGTGAATTCTGTACCGTTATCCGTTCTCACAGTAATGACAGGGGCTTGCAGTAGTACTGATGTTTTCTTCAAGAAGTTAATAGTTACATCATGGGCTTCATCTTTTGAAGCAAGAAAATGAACCCATGTGTAACGAGAATAATCATCCACAATGACAAGGACATACCGCTTTCCATTAATGCTTTTGATTCTCATTGGGCCACACAAATCCATATGTAGGAGATGTAACCTATTCGTTGAGTTGGGAACAGGTTTGGGTTTGTGAGGTTTCTTCTTACTTTTACCTTGCTCACATGAAGGACAAAGATGGTATTTTGTATATTTGAACTTTATCCTTCGCAAGTTGGGTGATGGCATCGAAATTGAGATGAGATAACCTTTGATGCCATAACCATGACTTTGTTGATGTGGCTCGGGCCATAAGACAAATTGGAGAAGCAGCAGACATTTGAAAAAGATCAATGGTGTAAAGGTTGGTGGTACGATTTCCTTTTAACAAATCAGTTCCTTCAAGATCTCTTACAAAACATGTATGACTTCTGAAAGCAACCTCCAAGTCTGAATCACAAAATTGCCCAACCGAGAACAAATTATGTCCCAAGCCATCAAAAAAAGAGACTCCGGTGATGATTATATTTCCCCAATGAAGATCATCATAGCCTATAATTGTCGCAACATGATCATTTCCAAATCGAACAGTTCCCATGAAACGCCATACAAAGTTTTTGAGAAGGCTTCGATTCCCAGTCATATGTTTGGAACAACCCGAGTCCACGCACCAGAGACAAATTTCAACAGCCTGCCAATGATAAGAGAAGAAAATATTTTGGCAACCGATGAAATGGGTTCCTGTAGGGTTAGATGATAATTAAGCCATATCACATACCGACGTTTCACAGTCAGTATGAGATCTACTAGTGTCGATAATTTTGCCACTACAGTCAAAATTTCTACCAGTAGGCAACCATTTAGAGGTGAATCTAGGGCTACTAGGCTTAGCAAGACTTTTTGTGGACCCTACATGCGTACTTTTTGGAACATACACCTTAGCCTTAGGAGTGCGTTGTTGTTCACTGTCTGACAGCTTGTCAATTCGAGTGTAACCACCATAATTCAAACCATTCATAGTCAAACCACAAGCATCATGACTAAAAGTAAAGAAACATTTATTACATTTTTTTTGGGTAAAGGGGACTGTCCCCGGTAAAAGATATATTACGCCAAAAAAACGTTGAAGTACAAAGGATAAGGGTGAATCCCTTATCTCAGCCCGTTACATGGGCAACAAACAAGCCACAAACAGCTAAACACACACACACACACACCTACACATTCCCATCTTATGACCAACTAAAGAATCTATTTTCGATTCTTATTATTAAGACTAAAGTCATATTTATCAGCATAGCTATCATTTTGATCAAAACCCTCATCATCATCAGACTCATTTATAACACTAAATGAACCTGAGCCGCTTGTATAAGGACCTTTCGCCCCAATGTTTTTCTTTAGACCCTACATAATCTTCTTCACCAATTGAGCTCAAAACATCAAACAAATTAGAAGTAGATGCCACATTAGACACATCAGATTTTGTAACCTTCTTTTTCTCCATACTTGTCTTTGTCGGTGGCCGATAATAAGAAAATTTTGGTTTTGTAAGCCGTAAACCAGCAACCGGTTTGGGTTTCCATTCTTGCTCAGTTTGTTTACCTTTGTTCTTCCTATTTCTCACCTCAACAAAATCCGCACCTTGACCTCCTTGGACGACACGTGCTGCAGTTGTCTTAGGGACCGGTTTTACACATTTCGGACACTGAGCACCCCGAGTGGCCAAACATTTTACACTCCATACAGTGAGGAGGTTGCCATTCATACTCCACCTCAATTTTCTCCATAGAAAAGCCAGCATCATCATGTAAAGGGATAGCAACCACTAACGAATCTAGGAGAACTCGATCAAATGATACCTCAATAACAGCACGGGCATATGTACTACGACCCCATGGATTAATACACATATCACATGTATAACTATCCAACATAATAGGTTTGCCCAATTTTGATGTAATATGACTCAGCCCCACTTCCGAGTAAGCTACAATAGGTATATTATGGAGTTTAATCCATACCGGGATAGATGTAACTTCCTCTTTAACCAGTTTTGTATTTGGCTTCCAAATATCAAGGATAATGGGGACTAACCTGATTAACCATGGACCACTTTCAATCACTTTCTCCATCCCCTCCTTAGTTTTGAATTTAAACAAATAGAACCCATTACGAACAATCACTTTTTCAATGCCAAATTTGGCCCAAGTATTCATAACATATTTCTGCACCAAGGGGAAAGCAATACGCTTCCCGAGAAAATAACCATATAAAGTATTTGTGCAGTGAGACCTCACCTCATCAACCGCAACTCTTGGTAAAGCCACATCCGCTCCCGAAACTTCCTCAAATTCAGTGATATGTGACACCTTTATAATTTTCTTCGAGGTTAATGATGTAGACACATGAAATAAACTAGCAAAATCAGTTGGCCTTGGCGAGCATCCATCATTAGCCAATTTTGTACCTCCATTTATACCTACACCTACTGATTTCAAATGCATATTCGGCTTCGAATACTCATTAACAGCAGCCTGCACATCATGTTCCTGATCATGAGTTGCTGCTAACGTAATACCCTCATCAACAGTTACAACAGGTTGTGTAACAGCCCTTGTATCCCCACTGGCAACAACGTTGGAGGAAGCCAGCATAGAAACCCTAGCATGTAGGTCAGTAGTATTAGGGTTAGGAAACACCCTCGCCTCTTCTCCACTATTCAACCCCATATGCTGAAGATCACTCTCCTTCAAACGTTTCATTCGTGCTGCTAGACCCTCCATATCAATCGGAATACCAATCCCCTCCTTGACCATAACAACAAAACCTAAAACACCAAACCCTAGAAAAAAACGTCACCAACAAAACCAGCCCCCACAATCAACCCGTATAAACGCGCTAGAAACCCTAGACGGCCGAATTAAAAAACCTAAAAAAACGTATATGCCCTGAAATCGTTTCAGATCTGAATAAAATTGATGTTAATGCAACACAAAAACAACAACGTTATAAAGACAGAAAAAAGAGATCAGGATAACAAACGAATTTTAAAAGTTAATTTAATGGCGGCTAGAGGAGGTTAATTTAATGGGGGAGCTTGTGTACTGTGCCACTGGGTAAACATTTATTACATTTAGCACAAATAACTTCAGATTTTCATTCCGAATAGCAAGCTTAAAGTCATTACATTCAGATGAATTAGGTTTCTGATTATGATTAAAAAGCGGTAAATTCCTAGGGTGTTCTTCTACTTCCACATTATTGATCTTGGGGCGACTACTTCTAGAGGTAAAAGGGACCCTATAATTCCTTTTATTGCTCGTAGGCTGTGGCCTTCTGCTCTTAGTGTAGTTGTTTATTCCTGTAGAAGAAGACACGCGTCTATTAGAATTAGCACTTTTTAAATCAATAACTTGTGGTTGAGTTATAGTGATCGGTTTTGTCCTAACGCTTGCTTTACGTTGTTTGCTAGGCACAGGGTGAGAACTAACACGAAACATTCCTGGGGCAATCATAGCAGTTTTTGTTCCAGCAACCTTGGGAAAAGGTGTCACAGCAATACGATTGGGTCCCGAGGTTCCTGGTTTCTGGATCATCGTATCCACAATCGAGCTAGGTTCAAAAGTCTTATCTTTTAATAAGGCATTTAACTTACAGTTCTCACAGATTTTATCAATAAGTTTTTGATAGACAGACTTACCTTGTTCAACAGCCCGCTTATATGAAACAACAACAGATTCTAAATCTGCAATCTTAGCCTTAAGCTTCTGAAAATTACCACCACTAGCACTCTCTAACCCTGAAGAGGCCAAAATCGTTTCCGAAACCCCTCCTAACTGAGCCTGCAACCGTGCGATTGTTTGTTGCATTTCATTGTAAGCTTTTTCATACGAAATCTTGTCATATTTGCATTCATCACATTTTTTGACAAATTTATTCCAAAGATCGGTGAATTCTTTATCCTTTTTAATGACATAAGATTCCATTTTCTCTTTCATAAGATCACTCAGTTTGGAGGTTTTCATTATGCGACATAGAGGTACCTAACTCAACAGGGCTACTATCAATACAATCACGAGCTTTAGAGAGGCGTTCAAGATCGTTTTCCAAAACTTTGATTTTATCAAGAGATTCATCAACTTCCTTCGTCAAAGATTTAAAGTCTTCAACAAAGTTGGCTAGTTATTTTAGAAAAGCGTTTTCCAAATTGCCTAACCGAGCATCAACATGATTAATAATCAGATTAATATCGTTTTGAAGAATTTTCTGAACCTCAATCTGAACAGGTGATGTAAAATTTCCTCCAGTGATTTTGGAATTAACAACACGTTTAAGGATGACAAAGTTATCTTTAAGCTTGTTTATAAATCGGCGTGTGATACTCGGTTTAGGAGGGTCATCAGACAATTCCTCACTTGGTAGCAAAATCATTTTAGTACTCGTTTTAGACCGAACAAAAACAGTTGGAGGATTAACTTTTGGATAATAAACGGGTGTCACTTCTCTATCAAGCTTTTTCATTCTCAAACGAGTCTCTATTGCAAGATTAGTAGTTTCCTCGGAATCATGCACACTAGGAGGATCATGCTCATCAGATAAGAGCACACTACCGTTATATAAGGTTTCATTAGTGGCCTGAACTTGCTTAAGATATCCAGGGTTAGGGGGGAGAGGACAACCTAAAGCCAATTTGTATCGAGTGTAATTTATCTCATTCACTTTTGGTGCGAGCATATTTATAGTCTGCATAGTTTGGCCATGTTTTACTAAGAGGTTGTCTAATTCTCTAATCCTGTCCTGAGCTTTGCAAAAATCCTCAAGAAGCCCATCTTCTCGAATTTTGAAATCATGTTTCAGCTTCTTTCGTTCTTCTTTTAAATCCAAAATAGTAGATTTTTCTGTTGAAAGCTGTTTATTAAGAGAAGTGATTTCATCATTCAATTCGCTTATCTTTTTAGCACTACTTAAGTGTAAGGCATTTAATTTCTTAGTTGTGCATTTTTCTTGATAAACTAATGTAGCATGAGCTTGTTCAAGTTCTTTAATTTTAGCCTCATGAATTTCAAAACTTTTCTCCCGTTCCTTATATCCCGCAAGCTCAGTGGTTTGGCATTAGTTTCTCTAAACTTATTATTAACCACCGTAGCATGGTCAACATCCTTAGCAAGCTTATCAAATAGAGATTTATAAATACGCATGTGCCGCATCAGGAAGGTTTGTAGGCTGGGCAACTTGATCCACACTAAGGTCCACACTGGGCTCATTCGAACTAATATTACTATTATTCGTTTGATCCCCGTGTGTCTCAATGTAGGGCTCAAGCATCTCAGTATACTCCTCCTCCTGATTAGACGTAGTATATATATCATTATCATCAAAACGTGGATGTACCTCAGAGGGACCGTCTGAATCATAAACGGGAGCTCTGTCAACATGCATTCCTGAGGTAGATGCTTGTTGTAAGTTAGCCATCAAGATGTAGTTGGCATTCACCTCTTCTTCCTCATCATATTCAGCAGCAGAAGCCATAAGATCGAATTCCTCAGCTTGAAGTGGAATCCCTGCCTCTTCCTTTTGTGCTATGAGAAGCTGAGTCTGAAGATAAGCAGCATCCCTCTTCTTTTTGGCTGTGCAATCTCTAGCATAATGACGAAATCCCCTGCAGTTGTAGCACTGAACCTGACGATTGTTGTTTCCATTTCCCGTACCAGTATTCTCAGCCCTTGCAGCCACAATGTTTCCCATCTGGTTACCAACCGTTGGCACACCTATTAACCCATTCTGATTACCCACATTCGGAGCACCCAGATTTTAACCATGGTTTTGACCATACTGATTTCATGCATTGCCAACGGTCTGCCCAGCATTCTGACCATATTGTTGAAACTAAGTCCCCGTGTTTCCAGCAACTACCAATTAGCGATCTTGATTCGCATTCATGAAAGGTTGAGCAATCTGCCTATTTCTAGTGTTCGAGGAGATTCTCTGATTGTTGTTGGTGGGGTTAATGGTGTATTTAAATGCCTTTGCAAGTAGGGCAAGACCAGTATTAATAACATGAGTAGGATTGGTGATATCATCAAAATAGGCAATGGGTTGTTGTAAGTAATTCATAGCAGCAGGAGGTTGATATCCATAAGCATTGAGTTGTTGTTGTTGTTGTTGTTGTGGCATGAAGTTACTTGATGAGGGTTGATGATAGGGTACCATGGGATATGACATAGATGATGGAGAGTTTGCCATAAAAGCCAATGGATCTTGTGTCTTGGCACGTCTTTCTGCCCTAACTTCGTTAGCTTCATCTTGATTCATCTTCAAATAGTCATATACTTGAGTGTAGTCCACGACATGAAGATTGATTGACAAGAGTGACATATCGTGACCATTCAGAAGAAAGATTATCAAGAAATTTGATGTTGGCAGCAATTTGTGCAGGTTCATGTTTGTTTCGTCTAAGATGATTCATGAGGGTTGAAAACCGATGATAATAAGGTTCAATTTGTTCCCCTTCAGTAGACGTAAATTTCTCCCATTCACGAAGCAACTTAGTTTCCTTTTCTTATAAACCAATTTCACTACCCTTCATCATTTTCTGAATCCTAAGCCACATCTCGTGTGCGGTTTCACAACTATCGACAACAGCATAAACATCTTCAGGAAGTCCTATAAGAATGACTTGAATTGCTTGATCATCAGCGTCGAGTTGTTTGGATTCAGCTTCAGTTAATTCTTCATCCGTTTGCTCATGACTAGAGTCAGCCACTGGGTTAGCATTCGTAGGGTCGCCAGGCACAATAATTGTTCTTCTAACATACGGACCCTTTGGAATCGAGTTAACAATCAACTTTCCCAAAGGTTTACATTTTGAATAACGAAGGAGACGACTAGCCCATGTAGTGTAGTTCTCCTTGGTAAGCATCGGTGGACGATTCTCAGTACCCGCAGCATAAATATCTTGTTGAGACGTCATCGTAGAAGTCGCGTGAAAAATAGTATCTCAATTCGAAGAAAACGTGTGTTGTTGTTGAAATTCCGAAACTTCTGATTTTTTTTATTTTTTTCAGTCCGACAATAAATTCCTCAGTCCAACAAAACGGTAAGCTAAAAAGTTTTGTATCGCCAAATTTTGAAATTGAGTTAGAAATAGCCAAAAACTAGTAGGGAAAAAATTTGATTTTACTTGACCTAAAAAATTTTAACTTTTTTTTTAATCTTCGTGTAAACTATGGGCCGGGACAAGTCTAGATGGTGGCTAAGTCTAAAAATTACTCAAACAAAATTTCCATTGGAATGCCCATCGGAATATTCTATCGAAATGTGGATCTGTCGGAATACCCCTCCTATCGGAATGTCCTTCTATCGGAATGTCCTTCTATCAGAATGTCCCTCTATCGGAATGTCCTTCTATCGGAATGTCCTTCTATCGGAATGTCCTTCTATCTGAATGTCCTTCTATCGGAATGTAGGATCTGTCGGAATGCAACAAGTATCGGAATGACACTATCGGAATCCACGATCGCAATATGGCTAGTAAGATTTGGACAGAGTGACGTCTCAATAATCCTTAAAAACCGTCGCAATCCACGATCGCAATGAGCGATCGCAATAAGCGTCAGAATAAGGTATCTGAATACTTGTGATCGCAAAGTAAAACCCTTGGGTTATTGCGATCGAACCGTACTTACTTGTACTTTTCCGATGGAATCAATTGCAGTGAGATTCGCAAAGTTGAAGCAAGAGAATTCTTAACTTTTGAGCCAAAAGATTTGTGTTTTACCCGAAACCAAGATACCCAAATCACTAATACAACAATAAAGAAGGTATACGACTTGAAGAACACTAAAAAACACAAAAAGTTGATCAAGAAGACACGGATGTCAAGAAAAAAAACACGAACAACACCAAAGAGCTATCCACGAATCCCTTGGTGAATGATACCACTTGTAGGATTGATACATAATAGGTTTGTAAACACCCATCCTTTCTACCACTTAATTACAATAATAACCGGACCAAAACGTGTATTTTATGTCCTTTATGTCGGAATTATGCGTGGTTTGTGTTTTTGTTGTGATTTAGGACGAAATGTAAAAAGTGGAGAAAACACGGACATTCACGGGCATTTACGGACTTTTATTGAAGAAAAAGATGAAAGACGAAGTCGAGAAATCAAGAGTGCAAAAGGAACGGAAGTCCACGACCAATTCTGAAGATTTATCGAAGAAAAAGTCAAAAGACGGAAGTTTATCAAAAGCCGAAGAATTCAAGTCTATTTTATTGAAGATTTAAAGACGAGTTCAAAAGAAATCCCAAGCCACAAGTCATTATAGTCCAAGTTTAAAGAAGATTAGAAGGAAAAAGGACTAATGGTGCAATTAATGAAGACTATATGCTTAAGGGCTTAATCTTGCAATTAACAAGAAATGAAGGAGGGAGGAAGCTTCCTAGTCCTCCCCTATATATAGATTAGGCTTAATCACTTTTTATTGTTGTTGGCTAAGTGTGACAATTAGCTCTTCCACTATTTACTTACCTTGTCATTTACTTTTCTTGTCAAATTTAAATACCTTGTCTTGCACCTTAAATTCATTTAATTTCAAGTAAGTTTTCATTTAATTATTGTCAATCTTTACTTTATCTTGTCAATCTCTTATCTACCTTTCTTAATCTTTGATCTTTGTGTTTATGTTTATGTTCATGTTCATGCTTTTATTTTGATCCAAATGGTTTTTGATTGTTGTGGTTAAAGTTGTTTGATTTCTTGTTTTTGATTGTTCGTTTATGTTTACTGTTGATTCGTGGATAGTTTTATTAAATTGTTTGTGTTTATTTTGGTTGAATTTGTGTTAGATCGTGTTTATTTTTGATCCCCTGTTCTTCGGAAAGGTTGTTTCTGTTTCTTTGTTTCCAGGAAAAGTTCCGAGCCAAGGCAAGGAGAGGAGTGTTCATTCGGAAGTCCAAAGTTCCGAGCCAAGGGGTTTCATCCGGAACTTCAAAGTTCCGGATCAAGAGTGTTCATTCGGAACTCCAAAAGTTCCGAATCAAATACCTCCGAACGAAAGTCCGACCCAATCATTAGTTCATTCGGAACTTGAAAGTTCCGGATCAATTCACTTCATTCGGAACTCAAAAAGTTCCGGATCAAGGAGATTCATTCGGAACTCAAAAGTTCCGAATCAAGGGGCTTCATTCAGAACTTCTTAAAAGTTCCGAACCAACTTCCGGATCAAGGGTAAGTTCCGATTCAAGAAGTGTTCATTCGGAAGTCTGAAACTTCCGAATCAAGGAGGCTTCATTCGGAAACTTCCGAATCAAGGGTGACCAAAAAGTTCCGAATCAAGGCAAATTTTAGAAGTTCCGAATTAGTGAAGTTCCGAACGAAGGATTGTTTTGGATAAGTGACATATTCAGATCAATTTGTTCCGGATCAAGGATTTTGGTAATATTCCGAGCGAAGAAGAATCATTCCAACCGAAGGTGACATTCCGGACGAGTGATTGTTCCAAACAAAGGATAATTCCGAATGAGCTGTATTCAGGTTCTTATTAGCTTTTGTCTTTGATTTTTATTTTCAAGCTTCATTTTCCCTGCCTTTTATTTAATTGCACTTTAAAATTATTTGCCTTAGTTTTATTTTATACCTGCCTTTGTTTTAGTTGCGTTTTAAGTTTGCCTTAGTTAGATTTAAGTTTACGTCTTTACTTTAGTGCCTTTTAATTTTAGTCACGTTTTTAAATACTTGCACCTTTATTTTAATTAGACTTAGATTTACTTTAAGTGCCCATTTACTTTTAAGTCTTTGCACATTTAATTAAAAACAACCAAAAATATTTGTTTCACTAAAGATCAACTGAGTCACACATAGGGCCTAGATCAATTCGTTAAGATACCGAGAACACGAACTTGAACTTTAATTTTTACCTGGTCAAAAGCCATGTATCAATACACACGACTATATATGATATAGAAATGAAGATAAAGATTAAACCAAAAAGAAATATTAGATTAGATGAAGAAAAAGAGACAAACAAAGATGGTTGTGAATTCCTAGTGAGAGAAACACATATGTTTCTCTCTCTACAATCTATGAAAATGGAAGATACACACCACAAATGAGGTGCCTTAGGCCTTTTATACTATACGTCTAATGTATGGAAGGCCTTCCTCATTTGTGAGTTCGGGAATAATTCCCGTTACATACATAACATTATGCTAGAACTCTCAACACCGTTAAGTAGCATTTTCCACGAGCTTCGCAATGGTATATTATATGACCATCACTTTAAATACTTCTAACATACCCGAACTACTTTCATTTCTATTTTTTCCGAATTACATACAGTCTCCTTTTCCCCGAATTAGGTTAAGTAGACACATTCCGAATTAGGTCTCATTTCAATTATTCCGAACTAGTTTCAGTACGATGGATCCCGAATTAGGTCCAACACGTGTATTCTGAGTTAGATCCCTAACCAAGTATTCCGAACTACATGTATATCATGGATTCCGAATTAAGTATATACCCACATTCCGAACTAAGTGCTTAACTTGTTTCCCGAATTGAGTGTAAGACGGGTTCCGAACTAGGTTGCAATTCTTG
The DNA here is from genome assembly GCA_025667525.1 of Glebionis coronaria. Taxonomy (NCBI): domain Eukaryota; kingdom Viridiplantae; phylum Streptophyta; class Magnoliopsida; order Asterales; family Asteraceae; genus Glebionis; species Glebionis coronaria. Next base: position 343,172,458 of record CM046877.1, read on the forward strand.
TATTCCAAATTAGGTTGAGGGCGCTTTATTCCGAACTACATAGTGAATGTATATTCCGAATTAGGTTGATTATCTTGTATTCCGAGTTTTTTTTTGGGTAAAGGGGAATCCAAACCCCGGTAAAATATATTCCCAAAAGCGTTGAAGTACAATGGAATGTGGTTGCAATGCTACATTAACCTCAAGCAAAAGCCTGAACAACCACTACATCATATGACATGCCATATGATCCTACTAAACAATTACAAAACAAATAACACCAGTAGGAAAGAACCACCTAAAGGTGCATGAAAAATATAAGTAAAACGTCATCACGGCTAACACTTGGAGCGAACATCAGGCTGACGAGAACCATGCGACAAGACTTTGGGATTCCGAGTTAGGTTGTTAATTGTGGATTCCGAATTGCGACAGGACTTTGGGATTCCGACTTATGTTTTGTTTATTTTAGTTTTTAAAGTTTAATTTTACCGCCATTTTCTCAAGTGTTATTTTAAATTTGTTTTATCTTAGATTTATTTCAAGTTTACATTTTTATCGAGTTTTCATATTTACTTTTAAATTTTTAATTTTTTTTCGTCAAATATTTTCAAGTCTTAATTTTAGTTTAAATTTTTAAACTTCCACTTTTACTTCACGACATTTACATTTACATTTACATTTAGATTTTTCTTTAGTTTAAAATAGATAATCATTTCACTTTATCTTCCACCAAGAACGACTGAGTCGCACGATTAACCGTAATCAATTCGAAAAGACTGGTTCAACGAACAAATTTTTATATAAGAAAATCTCTTGTATTAAATGGCGTCGCTGCCGGCTCTTTTCGTGAAGATTAACGATTTATTGGGAGAGACACGTTGGATTTTGGGATCCGTTCACTCTTGAACGTTATTTTTCTTGTCTAATTTTCAAAAAATTTCAAAAATCAATAAAAATTAAAAATTTTCAAAAATCCAAAAATAGAAAAATGTAAAAAAAACCAAAAATATTTCTTGTCTATCTTTCTTTTCCTTTTGTAGGTGTGTATGCGTACCCGTGCTCGTAAGAAGAAAGCAACTCAAGCCGAAGTCGAAACTCAACCTATTGTCGCCATGGACAATCGACCAATGATCGAGCTTTTGCAATCGCACGTAGAGGGCAACACCGATGCTATTATCATACCCGAGATTGGAGCCAACAACTTTGAGCTCAAATCCGGCTTCATTCAAATGGTCTCTGCTCAACCATTCTTGGGGCGTACACTTGATGATCCTCATGACCATATCAAAAGGTTCCTTCAACTCACTAATACGGTCAAGTATAATGGGGTTTCACAAGAGGTAATTCGCTTGCAACTTTTTCCTTTCTCCTTAGAGGGACAAGCCCGGCATTGGCTTGCAAAGGAACCGCCACAAAGTATTCTTACGTGGTCGGATTTAGAGACCAAATTCATCAACTACTTTTTCCCACCCTCACGTACTGCCGCTTTACGGAATGAAATCATTAACTTTGAACGAAAGTACGATGAGACATTTAGTGAATCTTGCGACCGTTTTAAGGAACTTTTAAGAAAGTGTCCACAACATGGTTTTACAAAAGTGCATCAAATTAATACTTTTTACAATGGTTTAAGCATGAATGACCAAGATTCACTAAATAGTGCCTCGGGGGATAACATTTTGGTTAAGTCTTCTAATGCCGCGTGGGATATTATTGAGAATAAGTCTAGAGTGCAAACTAGGGGTGTTCGGGCTAATGTGGCTAGTCCTAGTGCTAGTGAGACCGACAAGAGAATTGAGAGTTAAGATCTATATAGACACTTAAATTAGCATAGACCTATCCAACCAATCATAATCACCCATTTTTTTAAAAACCCACTTCCCACCACTTTTTTAAAAATTAAATATCTCACAAACGGTAAATCGTCAAACGGAAAAAAATACACAATTGTGACGAGAATTAAATCATCTATCTATCGAGTGACACATGTATATACTTTCGACGAACTTTTTTCGACTTCTTTTCTTAATTCACGTCTGGAGAGAATCATATATGATTCGTCATGAATCATATATGATTCGTCACGAATCATATATGATTTTCAGAAAATCATATATGATTCGTGATATGAATCATATATGATTTTCTAAGAATCATATATGTTTCGTGACGAGTCATATATGATTCTCTCCAGACGTGACTTAAGAAAAAAAATCGAAAAAAAAGTTTGTCGAAAGTATATACATGTGCCCCTCGATAGATAGATGATTTAATTCTCGTCACAATGATATGTTTTGTTTTACGTAACGATGAACGGTTTGTGAGATATTTAATTTTTAAAAAATTAGTTTTTTTGTTACATGATAAAAATGGATGTTGTGATTGGTTGAGTCTATGCTAAACTTAGGGTCTATGGGGATCTTTTCCAGAGAATTTATAAGCTTACTTCGGTTGTTGAAGCACTTGCTTTACAAGCCGCTAACAATGACAAAAACAACAATGCTCAAGTTAATACCCTTAGTGAGTCTTGTGAAACTTGTGGTGGGCCACACTCTTATGCTAATTGTGATAAAGATTATGATCAATCTCACGGGGAAGTGTATGCTTACAACAACACCGAGAGAGTTCATTTCAAGCCTAATGTCGATGTTAATCACTTGTCTTACAACTCGACAAATTACTTGGCTCCACCCGGCTTTCAACAAAGACCACCCCCCACCCAACCAAAACAACCAAGGGCCGCCAAGAGCTAATTTTCAAGGAAATGCCAATGTGACGGGCTCAAATGCAAATCAGGGAAACTATCACACGCAAAATCAAGGCTTTCCAAACCAAGGTTTCAATCCTCAAGGTTTTCCATCTTATAACCAATACCCAAACCAAGGTTTTTAACAACAAGGGTTCAATTTACCTCATCCGCCAATGGACTTGGTTTTGAAAAATTGAACGAACATGAGAAAATAATGCAAGCAATGCAAGAATCTAATAGACAATTGCAAGAGTCCACGGATAGGAAATTCGTTCAAATGTTACAAGCCCTTCATCCCCAAGGTGCTCTTCCTTCTACCACCGAAACAAACCCTAGAGCGGATGTGAGTGCTATTACTACCCGCAGTGGAGCAACTTTAGTAGGAACTTCTACCCCTCCTCCCGTTACTCCAGCTACACCTCCTCCACCTCCATTTATCCCTCCTACTACCACACCTAGTAATAGTTCTCCATTATTGTCTCCACCTCTCACGGAAGAAGTACCTAAGCAAAACCCTTCACCAACCCCACCTACCACCTCTAAACCTTCTACTTCTCAACCTTCAACATCTCAACCTTTACCTGCTACACCCACACCACCTAAACCCAACATTCCTTATCCTTCTCGGTTAGACAAGTGCAAATTGCTAACAAAAGAGGATTCTCAAGTTACTTTCTTTTTAAAGACAATCTCCCAAATGAATTTCAACATTAGCCTCGTTGAAGCACTTGTCCAAATGCCAAAATTTGTGAAAGCATTCAAGGAATTGCTTAACAAGAAGGAAAAGATGGCTGAGTTTGTCAACACACGGTTAAATGAAAACTATTCTGCAGTCATTCTTAAAGAACTTACGGAAAAACTTAGAGATCTCGGTCATGTTGTGTTGCCTTGCATTTTTAACAAAGTTGAAGAATTTACTGCCTTAGCCGATCTAGAGGCAAGTATTAATTTGATGCCTTTAAGTGTTTGGAAAAAGCTATCATTACCCGACCTTACACCAACAAAGATGACTCTTGAGCTAGCAAATCGAACTCTCGCTTACCCCGTTGGTATTGCTGAAGATGTATTTATTAAAGTTGGTACCTTCACTTTTCTGGTCGATTTTGTTGTTGTTGATTATGAAATGGACCCTCGTATTCCGTTAATACTTGGGCGGCCATTTTTGAGAACCGGAAAAGCTTTAGTCGATGTTGCCGAAGGTGAATTAATCTTATGGGTCGGGAATGATGCTCAAGTTTTTAAGATGGGGAAGATTACAAGTAAGTCAAATGGAAAAGAATCAGCGAAAATGATTAATGTGCTTCAAGAAGAGCTTACTTCTACTTTGGAAAGTTTTAAGCTTGATGACTTTGTTGTATATGATAATCCTCTTTTCGAGTCTTGCTATGATAATCCACTTTTCGAAGACGATGTGGATGATTTTGATGATTTTCTCTCCAATTTGGACCCCCCCCCCCCCCACACCAATTTATGATTCTCCACCGATCTATGATGATTATGATGATGATTCTAGTTCCGATGGGGATGATTATGATAATTTTACTTCAGAGTATAAAGACATGCCAACGTATAATGATTTTGATGATGTTGATACTCTTTCGAGTGATTCTTCACATGATGACCTTGCTCCTACTTTTGATGAAGATCCTCCACCAAACACTCTTGATACTTCGGATAATTACTCATTTGAGGAAGATTTTGCCACTTTCCTTAATACATACTTCCCCAATGAGAATGATTCTCCTCCTTTGGACTTTGATTTTGGTCTTTATCCTCCTTCGGATATTCAGAAACCCGTTTCAAAGGAGAAGAAACCGGACGACACCAACATCCGCAGTACTTATGTTTTGACACCTCTCTATCCACCTTCGACGGATGAGATTGTGCGATTTATGAGCGGATCTTCTTCAAGATCTACTGAGCCTGAGTGTTATTTTCCCCTAAAGGAAAAGGTGTTCGATCCCGGTATTGAAATTTTTAAGCCATCTCAGTATCCATCTGATGAAATAAAAGGAAAGATTTTTAGAACTTATGGAGATATGCTTGCAATTCATCACACTCTCTACCACCGTGCTCAATCTCTGCTTAAAGGAACCTTGCCTACTCTTCTTTGGCTTGCCTTGTTCGCCTTAAGCTTGTTCTACTTGATGGATGAAAACCATGTATTTGATCCCGGTGGATGTTCTTCAAGTTTCTTCCCATGCTAATCAAGGTCGAGTCAGGCTCACGACTCGGTTAACAAAAACAAGCGCTTCTCGGGAGGCAACCCGTAGTATCTATCCTTTTATTCCGTTTTTATAATAAGTGTAGGGGGAGACCCTAGTATGTGTTTTTTGCTTTCTTTCTTATCATGTCCAGGGATTCGAGCTTTCAAAGATCCATTCTTGATGACTTTTGACGACCCATGATTCTGTATTCCTGTCTTCCCTGTTCTATCCTAAACTCTTTTAATTTATTATTTTATCATTTATGATTGAAATAGGAATCACTTTAGTTGTCTCTTCCTTAGCAAGATTTAAACAAAATGCACAATGTCCTTAGTGTAGGGAGGTTACTTCCACATGCTTAAACATTGAGGACAATGTTTATATTAAGTGTAGAGGGACTTCTATCGAAGTTAAGTGAGCTTTTCCTTGTATTTGTCCTCATTTTAACCGGAAAATTGATTTTCGACATTTTTCAAAATTTTTGATCTATTTTGGCCTAGTTGTATTTACCTTTGTTATAGTTATTTTCTTTCTTTGCTAGAATAAATTTTGAATAAAGTGGTTTTAATTTTTAAACGTTGTGAATCTTTTGACTCATCCCGAGTTTACTTATCTAAGTTTACTCTAGCTAGTATCCTTAACGTGTTTAAGTCAAGTTTTGCTAGGCTTTTATATAGAGAACTTTAAAACGCGAAAGTCTTAACTCTTACGGGTTAAGAACAAGAACTTTTCGCAAGTTCCTATAATTGATCCTAGAAATTCGTTTATCAAGGGAACTTTAAAATGCAAATTCTAAACTTGAAAAAGTCTATGAAGATGCAAGATCCTATAGATGACTTGAAAACCCGAAACTTTGATTTAATTGGCTAAGCATCCACGAGTCTCATTCTTTGAGATTTTAAATTGTGGAGAACGAGAGATGATAGAGTCAATTATAAGTTTGGTATTCTCTCATGAATTTATGTGAGTTGATTATGAGCTTTTTCTCCCATCGCTTGTAAATAAATTTAATTGCAATAAGTAAGGTTGTACGATTTGAAAAGTTACTTAGCTTCTAGCACAAGATCGTTTATAAGTTGCTCGGTATTAATTAGATTCCATAGCCAAGGCATAACTTATTAAAGCGGGATGCGAAGATTGGAGAGTCCGAAAAGGTCCTAACAAGACATGAGGGCTACATTTTGTTGCTAAAGATCCAAAAGTGATGTGAAGAATCATTTATCAAAAATCAATATGAAGGATCGAGACACACGACGAAAAGAAAATACTCCCGTAAAAATCATGGAGAAATCTATCCGAAAAGACCCTAGCAAGGTATGAGGATAAATAGATCCAAGTCCTAAAAGGAGGTGGATCATTGAATATCAAAATCCCAAATAAAGATTGGAGAAAAATGAAGAAGTCGTGGTCCAAATTGAAGAATCTCTCAAAAAGTCAAGTGAAGAAATTCCTATTATGAAGAGAAGACCATTATTTCATGAACGTCTCTCAAGATTTGAAGTATGAAGTCAATGCCAAATATCGATCCGAGAAAGGTCTCAAATCGTGAAGCAAGTTATGCCAAGATATGAACTTTATGAGGTCCCGAGAACCAGTTTTAAAAGATTTTGTCCTTTAGCTAAATATTGATTAAATCGTCCTACTTTATTTTCTGCCTAAATAAACTATCGAAATAAGTCAAACAATGCATCCTCATGATCATTCAAGACAATCATAAAATATAAGAGATACACCTAGGAATAAGGGAGTCTAAGTGAATAATTGGGCCACATGAGTTTGTGTTAGTTTGCTAACTTATAATAACAATGATCTCGTTTTTAAGCTTGGTATGGGGAACGTGAAACTTGAGGGTGATGAACATTCATGACATTCCAAAACCCTAATGTAAGTCTTTTATCTCTTCACTTGTTTTCTTCCTGTGAATATGTTATAATTTTCTATCTTAATGTCTTATGTTTATTAAAGGCCAAGGTAGGTTAATTATGATGGAAAATGTAAAACTTGCTTTGTAATTAATGCATTGCATGAGGGAATTGCAACGGTTAAGTGTAAGGGATTTGATAGGTGTGAAAACACCCATCCTTTTACCACTTAACTATAATAATAACCAAGCCAAAACGTGTATTTTATGCCATATATGTCGTAATTATGCGTGGTTTGTGTTTTTGTTGTGATTTAGGACCAAAATGTGAAAAGGGAAGAAAACGCGGGCTTTCACGGGCTTTTATCGAAGAAAAAGACAAAAGCGAAGTCAAAAGATCAAGAGTGCAAAAAGAACGGAAGTCCAAGACCTATTCTGAAGATTTATCGAAGAAAAAGTCTAAAGACGGAAGTTTAATGAAGTCGAAGAACCAAGTCTAATTAAAGAAGAAAATTATAAGACGAGTTCAATTTATATCGACAAATCCCGAGACGACGTCGAGAAAGACAAAGAATTTAAATCGAGTCGAGACAAGAAGAAAGAATGAAGAAAGCATCAACATTTTACTCCTCCTATAAATACCCTCCTAATGTGTCATTAGGAGGTGTTAGAGAATTGTAGTTAGTTAATTAGGAATTAATTAGAAGTTTTTACGAGTAGTTTTAATATACTTTCTCTCTCTAGCTTTTCTTAATATTTTTCAAGCTTTTACTTTAATCTTGTATTGTTGAATCTTAATCATCTTAATTTCAAGCTTTTCAATTAATCATTCTCATTTTCTACTTTTCTTATTTTTAATCTAGTTTTGATTTAGATAATCATGTAGTTTGTTAATCATGTTCTTGATTGATTGATGTTTGTGTTTGATTGTGCTTATTGATCTTTTAGTGTTTGATTTTTATAGCTTATAGTGTTTTAGTGCTTATTGTGTTAATTTTCTTATTTTTAGTTAAGTGCTTATTAGTTAATTTTTATAAAAAGTTGTTTTTATATATTTTTATTATTTAGTGTTTTTAAAAGTTTTTAAATTTTGGCTTATTTACTTTTTCTTAAAATTGTTTTGGTTAAGTTTTTAGATAAGTGCTTATTTGATTTATAGCTTAATTTTTAGTTTCTGCTTATTTTTCTCATTCCGAACTACTAAACCCTTTTATTCAGAATTAGGTCCTTCATCATTTACCCGAACTACTTGCATTTCTATTTTTTCCAAATTACATACAGTCTCCTTTTTCCCGAATTAGGTTAAGTAGGCACATTCCGAATTAGGTCTCATTTCAATTATTCCGAATTAGTCTCAGTACGCTGGATTCCGAATTAGGTCCAACACGTGTATTCCGAGTTAGATCCCTAACCAAGTATTCTGAACTACATGTATATCATGGATTCCGAATTACGTATATACCCACATTCCGAACTAAGTGCTTAACTTGTTTCCCGAATTGAGTGTAAGACGGGTTCCGAACTAGGTTGCAATTCCTGTATTCCGAATTAGGTTGAGGGCGCTTTATTCCGAACTACATAGTGAATGTATATTCCGAATTAGGTTGATTATCTTGTATTCCGAGTTAGGTTGTTAATTGTGGATTCCGAATTGTGACAGGATTTTAGGATTCCGACTTATGTTTTGTTTATTTTAGTTTTTAAACTTTAATTTTCTCGCCATTTCTCAAGTGTTATTTTAAATTTGTTTTATCTTAGATTTATTTCAAGTTTACATTTTTATCGAGTTTTCATATTTACTTTTTAATTTTTAATTTTCTTTTCGTCAAATATTTTCAAGTCTTAATGTTAGTTTAAATTTTTAAACTTCCACTTTTACTTCACGACATTTATATTTACATTTACATTTTTCTTTAGTTTAAAATAGATAATCATTTCACTTTATCTTCCACCAAGAACGACTGAGTCGCACGATTAACGGTAATCAATTCGAAAGACTAGTTCAACGAACAAATTTTTATATAAGAAAATCTCTTGTATTATATAAATCCGCATATGTATACCTATTAAATCATCCAAAACATACTCGTTACCATACATGTCAACCAATCTATCGCGTCATAAACTCGTTTCTCCATACGAGTAACCACCATCTTACACCAAGGCATTAAACCCATCACTAAAACCAATCCATATTGTGTGACCCCATAATCACCCAACATGACTATAACCCAAAACATATAACACACTAAAAAATAGCCATATCGTAGGCAACCTTACATAAACCCCTATATTATACATATACCCAAAATCCACATCTCATCATATACAAGCATGTACTGACCTTTTTTCATGCAATCATACTTGGGAACCCATTGAAGTTGTGGTACTTGTATAACTATGTTGGCCACCATACTTATACAATTACCTTTTCCCTAATGCACTCCCTCCTATGATGACACTTATAAGAATAAATACAACACATATCACATAAATCCGCCTACCTCACATAAGCCCATAACCACATAACCACATAAATAAGATCAAAACTCCATCTATTAATATTACATAGTCAAATACTGGATACACGTAAATCCGTAGTCTAGCTAAAGCAGCATAGACCAAATCCAAAACCAAATCCAAAATGAAAACATAATCAGTTATAAGTCATGTCGCCCATAAGAGTGGAACATCTTAAAATACTTCATATCCACCTACTCCTAGTAACTCGAATCACCACATGATTCTTAGGGAACATGACTTAAACATAAAAAAGTACTATATATTGGGTACCAAAATAACTTAGCAATATTGTGAAATAACACAAAAGACGAAAACTACCATTCACCAAATTATGTACTATAATGTACAATATAAGCAACAATGACCAACTTGGACGACTATGGTTCAACCCGCACTAGTCAAAACTCGAAAATAACATAACACGCAGTTAAGTATGGACGACTATGGTTCAATCCATACTAACCAAATTTCAAAGAAAACAAGTGACTAAGTATGGACGATTATGGTTCAATCCATACTAGTCAAAACTCAACAAACATCCCAATTAAAACCAATAACATCCAGAAAACTTCCAATAATACAAAAATGCACACATATCCTATGCGCTTATATGCAGGGACCCTTAGGCTTTAGACTATGCTACTAGACTAGGCAACCTAATTCTCTATAACCATTGGCTCTGATACCATTCTGTCACACCCCACCATGGCGGAATATGGGGTGCGACGTATGAGTATCATCATAACAATAGCGTATCTATAGAGATAACTAAATGAAACGGAAATATCATAAATGGGTGACACAATATCATGACAATATCACAAACAATGCAGGCGTCTAGGTAAGTAGGTAACATGTCTACCCCTTACCAAAGACATACAAATACACACATCAACATATAGGTGTCCACAATGTATCACTTATTCAAACATAAAATAAAGGCTAAAAGGAAAGGGGGTTCCTCCAAATGCAATCCTAAGCCTCCAAAGCTAGCCACTCCTATTCTCACGCTTAACCACATTCTTACCTGAAAGAGACACTAAAACACGTCAACATAATGTTGGTGAGAGTCATAGGTTTAGACTCCAACGCCAAAAACAAGTCATAAGCTGTGAATAATAACCATTAATTAAAGAACATATGGACAATGTGCTACAATTATGCATTAACAACTAAAATTCAAGATTAACCATTCACCATAATTCCAATGCTCCATGCCTTACCAATCACCATGGTTCCATAGGCGCCCATAAACCTATGAACCAATCCTAAGGTCCCGCCTTGTCAACATCCCCTTGGTACCAAGTCAAACCATAATAACTGAGACGGTACGTGTCCCCTGATCCAAGTCATAAACACAATCAAGAATCACATAGCAGTTAATCACATAAGTGTACACACAAGTCCATCACAAACCATAAAAACATTCACATCATTATTTACAAAACCATACAGTGTCTCTTCCATCTAATCTGGAAGTCAAGCATCAAAAGATATGGGACTATGAAACTCACATGATCAAGCTTCTCCAAATATTTGCGCTCTAGCGAAAATCTAAACACACAAACATATATACAATCAAGACATGAACCACATACCAAAATGGCTCATCAATCTATGATGGATATCTAACCTTATCCTACAACTTAACCTTATTTATATGCCATAAGCATCCCATTACACCCCTCTATAAATCCCTTAACTTAGTTAAGTTCATAACCCGTCCCGTTAACATTATACCTAAAATAGTCCCATTTTCATACTCTGTATTATGAGCCAAACGCCCACCAAACCTAAACCACATTCCTTGCAATAAAAATCCCATAAACTTATATGTGTTAACTAAAATATCAGCCCTTGACCCAACATCAAAGCTAATTTTAATTCCCCGATATACAACTTATACTTTCGCCTATCCAGATTTTACCGATTCTGAACATATGAAAAGTTTGTTATGATCAGAGGGTCTTTCACTATCCCAATTGATTAGCCCTCTTTCAGATATCTTATATAACATATAAAATAACTCTCATGTTCGTTTAAAAGTCCAATTGTACTCCTACGTACCCTAACCACCTTAAAAAATTAAATTAAACCCGACTGATTTCAAAACTGTTTTGACTTTCGACTGTTGTAACCTGTTATTGACCCACTTCCCGACCTCCAATTTATTCTTCGTTTCTTGAATTCAAAATCCAACTCAAATACCTTTTTAGGGATACTTGGTTCGATTAATTAATGTTCCTAGAACTCTAGATATGATCAAAACAATAAGCCTAAAATTCTGCCCAGTTCTTAGTTACGAATTTAATTAAATTACCCTAATTAATTACCCAATACATGATTAATTACAAGCCCTAATTTATCTAATCATTATAATAACATTAATTCTCAGATTTTAATTTCGCCCTAACCCTAAATCCATCATAATGATGATTAATTAACATTGTTAAGATGATTAATTGATAAAAACAACAAATTAATTTAAAATTTAATTGGTTACTTACCTTGAATCAAGAAATTCTTAAGAAGCCTAAAACCAACATGTGTATGTCGACTCAAAATCTCCAGGGAAAAGATATTATGCGTGTGTTTTTTTTATTGACTCCATGTATAGCATAACACAAGTACTAATCCCATACAAAGCCCCCTTACCTTTTTTTCTTTTTTTTCTTTCTTTTGTGCGTTTAATCAACCGCCTATAATTCCTTTTTTTTCTTTTTTTTCTTTTAATTAGTTATTATTACATTAATAATGTTTCTTTAAATTTCGTTAATTTATTTCAGCCCCTAAAGTTTCCAAAACCTCAAAACCGTAAAACTAGTCAATTTTTACGCGTATACCGTAAAAGACGTAAAATATACAGTTTTATAAAAACTCTTGAAATATGAAATAAACTATTTAACAAAGTCCCAAATGACTTAAAACCATCCCGAAAAATACTCCCGTGACTAATTACCTCATCTGAGACCTCTAAATGCTAAACCTTAAATCGTAAAAAATACGATCTACTATAATACTTATACGTATACGTAAAACACCAAAATAACACCATTTCATTTCATAGTCACTATTTTGTGAGCTCATGAACATGAAATAACCGTTCCTCGATTTACTTATGGGTACCATATACCCATAAACGATACCCAAACCTCACTCCAAACACACAAAATAAACACATAAGCACATAAAAGTACATATTTGCACAAAACACCCTAAACTATAGTCAAAGTGACGAACCCCAAAACCATGGTTGTCACAGTTGCTGTTCCACTTAGATGAAAGAAACATTGGAATCCTTTGTATGTTGTTATTGTCACATATCATTTTACAGATAATTTATTTTAATCCCATTTTTCCAACGACTAGATAGGCATATCTCTTGAACCACAAGATTCTGTTGAGCCGAAACTGATTTCCATGCTATATTTTTCGTGTTTCTTATCTACTATACATTGACTCTAATATTTTCCTTTCATACTTGCAGCGGGTTACCTTTATTCGTTTTGATAATAGCTTTAGAAAGAACTCTCGGTACCACCGAAAATAGAAAAAATATGCTTTACGTTCTTTTTTTTCGCTTAACAATCTTCTTTAATAATCTATGTATGGTTCATGTGCAGGTATCAACAGTCTGTTACATTACGTGTCAAGTATGATTGCGATTCATAAACCTTAACTAACCAGGTTTTTTCATATGCATGTTTAGATGAGGGTTTTGATGATAAAATTGTATCCATTAATTCATGAGCTCCTTTCTATGAACCACGTTATGCTGGACACATATTGCAGTTTCACTGTGTTGGGTCTTCTACTATAATCTTTCTTCTAATGATATTAATCCATGCAAGATCTTAATCCAGGCTGTTACCGGTGGCTTATCTGATCCTAAAAAAAGGTGTCTTGAAAACCATCGTGTTGGCGACGTACCCTTTTATGCCAGCAAGCATGATGAGTGTGGTTGCTTTTTACTCTATTGTCCCTTATCTGAGCTTACGAAAAGATTTTTGGTTGGTCATAATGATTTCTGTTGACCACGAACGTTGCCCCCAATTCTGATGGGTTGGTAACGCTCGGGATACCGTATGCATGTATATATATTGTGTGTGTTATGAAAAGTTGCATATATTTTTATTGTTTTCGCCAACTTTTTTCTAGGCTATGATGACCAAGAGCAGATCCCGACAAGGTTGAGGCCACCCATATCTTGGCGGGGCAGCCTGTTACGGCTGCAGCCATGGCAGGTGTGCACGATTATCCTTGATTCTGCCGTATCTAAGCCCACGAAACAAAATAGAACGCTTGGCTTAAAAGAAAATCAAACGGTTGTTGAATGTCGTGTTTTGTTTTGGCGCTCATTAAAGTTGGATATGGAAAGAAGTACCCCAACAGGTCATTCTTTCTCCTTGATTGTCCCTTATCTGAGCGTATAAAAATAAACTGTAATTGTGGGTGGCTGTCATGCTTTCGTTTCGTTCCTGTTGCTTTGTTTCAATATGATTGTTGCCCCCGATGTCTAACGGATTGGCGAACATGTATGCGGTAAACCAATATAAATTCTAATAGTAGACTCAAACAAGGTTGAGGTTCTTCACCACCTGTATTCAGCTTCTCATACCTATCATAATTCTTCCGAACATGAGTTTTAGTGGGATTCAGTTTGTCATAGCTAATATGATTCTTTGGACCAGCCCTAAGGTACTGGATGTAAAGCAAATGAGCATTGTTTCGAATACCCGTGATGACAGTAGTTGATCGTTCCAATGTGGAATCGATCGTAATTCTGGTTTTATCACAAATTGTTTAATGTGACAAAAAAAAATCCTCATTTTTCTCAATTAAGCAATTAGGTAAATTGTATTTCTTAAATGACAAAATAGGGGCTGATATGTGTAATGTGTGTGCGCTTGGATATGGTTCAGGGGTTCGGGTGTTATGGTTCAGCATGTGTGGTTCAAGGGGGTGTTTTGATACTTTTTTTTATTAATGATGATTGTGAATTGTACTTATATATGATCCTTTTGTTGTGCGGGTGATTCTGAATCTCAACAAGATACGTGACTGCAAGGAGTTCTCTATGAAATTATGGAGGCACGCTGCACAAAATGAGCTTTTTCCTTTACGTGTAGTGGTTCTTTTATTTGAATAAGCTTGAGCAACCATGGTTGACGGTGATCTGACCGACCTACACAACAACATTAAAGCACCATTAGTTGCATAAGATAATATAACAAGGCCACTGTGTTCTATTCGCATAAACACAAGCATGGTGCAACCTGAAGACGAATGGAGTGTTGTGGGCATCAAGTCACCAAAATCTAATATTTTTCACTTTTAAGAATGAAGTTGTCATATTTCACTTATGAATATTAATACCAAGCTTTTATTTCATAAACTTTGGCAGTTTTATCTTTGTTAATAATTCATTTTGGATAAGATGAGAGACAAGAGCAATTGATTGAACTTTCGTTGTTGTTCTACGTTTCTACCATAGCTACAACTTGCCTTCAACACCGCCCTCTGAAAACATTCTTTAAAACACCTGCTCTTCGCCGCAGCGAAGTGCGGACACAAATCCAGTATAAATAATACTGCGTACTATAGATGAATGAATAAATTTTTGTTAATGAAGAATTGGATTGAAAACATTTAAATAGCCAAAAGTTGGCATTCTTTGACAAGTGGTTGTCAGATGTTTAATCTGAATCAATCTTGTGACATCCACACGATCCACTCCACTTCACTTCACTTCACTTGACATCCAAAATGTTTTTGTTTGTCATATTAACTTTTCTAAACAAAACATTTTATCAATGGCTGCTTCCATTGTTTGTTGGAACTCTCTTCCAAACACCCACCTTAAACTTTCAACCCTTGGATCATCTCCCATTTCTTTTAAACATTCATACCCACTAAAGAATTACTCCCGCGTTAAACGGTTTAGAAATGTGAAAATTGACGAGCGTCAGTCTAAGTTTGCATTGCAAAAGGCTATTCGAAAAACCGGTATTGTTTCGCCCAAATCTGCTGGCTCGGATACCAGCATTACATCTTCTAATGTAGTGCAAACTGTATGTCTAACTTTCTTTCCATACTTGTCTGACTCTACTTGCGTTTTGCCTATATTTATCTAGTCATCATTAGGCACACTCACCAAAACTTTATATACTTTCAACTTTTTACAATTTTAACCACTCCTCAAAGGAAAAGCTGCAAACAACTCTCAACTGGCCACGCCAACCTCCTCAAAAGGGAGGTCTTTACTTGGTTTCAGTGGCCTCAACCCCATGGATTAGTCCGCCTAAGGAGCGGAAACCATGGTTACCAAAAAAAAACACAATAATATAAATGACCATATCAGAAGAAATCTATAACTACATTGCTGTTGTGTACAATTTCCCCGTTTGTTTTTGATGATTTTGCTAACTGATTTTCAATACTCCTTAGGTATTGGGAGTAGGCCATTTGGTTGTTTCACTTGGGATCATACTAGCAGCCGACAAATACCTGAAACAGGCTTTTGTTGCTGCTGCAATTAAATTTCCAAGTGCTCTTTTTGGGATGTTCTGTATATTCACTCTACTTGTGGCTCTTGATGTTACTGTGCCAGCAGCTGCAACTGCTGTCGTTAATTTTTTTGAACCGGCACTCTTATTTATTCAAAGATGGCTGCCTTTGTTTTACGTCCCATCTTTGGTAATTTTGCCGCTTGCTATTCAAGACATCCCTGCAGCTTCAGGGATCAAAATCTGCTTCATTTTAGGTACCGCCCTATGTTTTACTTTTAACTTTTTTCAGTCTAGGTCAATCAAAATGTAGCTGCCGGTATTAAATGTGATGCCAAACAGTAATGAGTGTTTGATGTCATGTTATTTGTTAGGTTAACAAGTGTGTTTTAGGATTTAAGCAAAACTGCATTAGCTAATCGTAATATATTAAGCTTATAAACACCATTAGTATTAACTTATGTATAAGGTCATCTAATAAGAGTCAATAGGCGATGATCCGGTTACCCTTCATAAAGTTTTCTGTCATACCATATAATAAATTGTGACTACATCTTAGGGGTAGTAAACGTCTATTCGAGTTGTTGGTCAAATAAAAGAATTTAGGTTAATTGGTGTGAAATGATGGATCGACTGCGGTGAACCTCGCTAAAAGTCTAATAATGATAGTCAAAGATATTGATTGCTAATTTACTATTTTTTATTTTTTATTTTTGGCCCTCATAATAAAAGCACTCATTATCTGTTTTCTCATGTTGCTTACAGTTGTAGGGTGGGTAGCTTCACTGGCTGTTGCAGGATATACGGCTATAGCTGTTAGAAAAATGGTTAAAACAGAAATGATTGCTGCTGAACCTATGGCAAAACCTTCACCATTCTCTTCTCTAGAGGTGGTTGCATGGAGTCTTATCTCTGTTGCATCATTTGTTGCGGCACTTAAATACCCTGAATTACTTGGAACAAATGCTAGAACGTGTTTGCCATTCTTGTTAGGATCTACTGTGTTAGGCTACATTGTTGGTTCTGGGTATAATCTGTTTCCCTTGAGTTTGAATGTGCATTAATTATCAAGGGTTTATGAGTTTCTTGTTCATTGTTTCAATTCGCTGATTTATGGTCATCAACAGGTTACCAGCTGGTCTGAAGAAGGTCTTTCATCCAATCATTTGCTGTGCACTAGCAGCAGATCTTGCAGCATTTGCTTTTGGATATTTTTCAAAGTCTGGATTGTATCCAATTCTTGGTATTTAGTCGTGTTTCGTTCTTATTTTGTAGCTTCCTATGTAACATGTTGCCATAATTAATCACCACTAGAGTTGGCAAGATGTGGTGGTCAGGCGGGTGGAGTAACTTGTCTAAATGGATTCAGGTCAATAGAGATGTATATTAAATGTGGATTAATCTGGTTGACCCGCAAACACTTATTGTGTGTCTGTAATTGTTTTTGAATTGCTGTCAGTATGAATAGAAATACTATACTATTTTTTTTTAAGCAAACGATTTAGGAAAATTGCTGTCAGTATGCATAGAAATACACCAAGGAAAATTTCTACCCCATTGACCGGTTTCCCTATAGCTATATTCTTTCTACCCCATATCAACTCATTGTCCAAGTACATGCATTAATACCAACTACTTATAGCATCATCAATTATCACCTTTAAGGTTCACCTTCTTTATTCTACCACATGCAAAATATATTGTGTTTACCGATGGTTTTTTCTTTATACCAAATATATATGTGTCAACTTATGCAGGATATTATCTTACCAAAATGTCGTCTAATCCTGGAGCTGGTGACATTTTAATGGGGTTTCTTGGTTCCGTTATCCTCTCTTTTGCCTTCTCAATGTTCAAACAAAGAAAGGTAACGGAGTAACATTAACAGATGAGGTTATATGCACGATATAGTAACCTACTTTAGGCCTATCTTTTGCTATAGGCAAGAAACAGACTTCTAATTTCTGATATTGCGAAACAGAATGTATTTTGTTTTGACTTTTGCATATGAGGAAGAAATTAGATTGCCTGAACGGGACAGAAAATAAATTTTCTTGGTTTTAAGAAAAGAAGAAATCGCTACACAGTTTTTGATCAAAAGTTGGTTGCTTTTTGTGCATTTTGGCCTAGGTAGTTGTCTATACATTATAGTCTGTGCTTTTATTATGTATAGATTACTCTTTCACTTTGTGAATAGGAAATGCTAAGCTCTTCTGTTTTTTCATGTTATAACAGCGGAGAGTAATTTGTGTGCCTAGCTTAATAAAAAACATAGGAGAAAATGGTTTTAGTATTCTTTTTATCTCGTACAGCGGGAATGCCGGAATGATAACATGCAAATGCTTTTTCTAAATGACAAAGGATAATTGCAGCTTACAAAGGATAAATTTAATATTTTGATGAATTTCGTTATACCTATTTTAAATGACAAAGTCCTAACTAATTTAATTGATTGTAAATGGCTACCGTGTATAAGTTTAGAAAGAAGCAACTAATGAGCGTGTTGTAACATTTCATGTATGATTGGGTCACTTGTTAACTTTTTGTGGATTGATAACTAAAACATATACTACCCTTTCTGTGTAATTACTTATTTAAAATACATTTTTATTTTTTATAGTACATTCTAAACGACAACATGTTTCAATTTTCAGTGTAACTAATGATTTTGTCTAAGCTGCCTGAACTTCTGTATTATTAACTCATGGCGGGTTATACTTATTGTTGAGTTTAATTTTTTCTTGAAACCACAACCTATTGATTGATGGACTGATAGAACTCAGATTATTAAGGATGTGAAATGGTAGGATGGATTTGATTTATTGAAGATACAATGGGGAGAATCTGAGCAAAGAAGTCCAATAGAATCAACTAGTCCCTAGGACTCGAACTGAAATACATATCATTCCCCTTATTCTATACCTTCTACCTTATTTTATAGCTATGGTAAGTAAATTGCTGGAGATCAGGGCTAAAAATCAGGGATTGATTGTCAGTCAAATCAGTGGGTTGATTGCTGATCAAGATTCTTCTCTCTTTCCATTTGATTTATTCCTTCTAGAATAGTATGCATCAGCTTCCTATCATGGACATACTTATGTAATCACATTTTACCATTTATACCCAAAATTAAGATAAGAAACGGAATCTGATTTACACAGCGTCAAAACCTGATTATGCACAATCATCGGATAGCTTCAAAGCACAAATTCAAACACCCCCCCTGATACAGTATAGTTTTCTGTCTTTACAGCTTGTCAAACGGCATGCAGCTGAGATCTTTACATCCATCACCATAGCAACTTTGTTCTCTTTGTACTCAACTGCACTTTTGGGCCGGCTTGTTGCGTTAGAACCATCTCTTACCATATCGATTCTACCTAGATGTATTACCGTGGCACTTGCTCTTAGCATTGTGTCGCTTTTTGAAGGTCAGCAACACTGTCTCAAACTTATTCTACCCATGACATGTTATTGACATGGTTATCTTCTTACTAAAATCTCATGTAATCATGCTTATTAGGTGCCAATTCATCACTAACTGCTGCTGCTGTCGTGGTGACTGGTCTTATTGGAGCAAACTTTGTACAAGCTGTGCTTGATAAATTTCAGTTTGATGATCCTATTGCTCGAGGAATCGCAACTGCATCTAGGTATTGTTTCAGTTGGCTTTTTTTTTTTTGCGTATATAGCAAAATGAGTGGTTTGGGTGATGCGTTGAAACAAATAATTTTTTCACGCGATGTTACAAACGGGTCAGGTTGGCCTACCAACATTTTATTGTTCACCTCTTCTTAAAATCATAAGTAATTATTGTTAGATAAATAATATATGATTATCAAAACCCGTATTTGAATAAAATCAAGTTGTTCTATTTTTTGAAAAACCTTAGAAATTGTCCTTATTGAAAAATTAAATCTGGTCATTATCTATTTTTTAGAATATTTATCACGTTACCCATGAACGACCCAACCAGGGTTTAAGCTTTTACCCAACCCTTTCGGCCCATTCCCACCTTAAACAGTAAGACATAACACCCATTTAAAGAGTAACCGGAGCCACCAAGGTGTTTGTGGTTTTAACTGTAGTTTGAACCCGTCCTTTACACCTTATTTGGAACTTATGTTGATCCTGGCAGTGCACACGGACTGGGAACAGCTGCATTATCAGCAAAAGAACCTGAAGCCCTGCCATTTTGTGCAATCGCATATGGTCTAACAGGTATTTTTGGTTCACTAGTCTGCTCAGTTCCGCTTGTCCGACAGAGCTTGCTTGCTATTGTTGGCTGAAAAGAATTGGTCGTATGAGTGGATGGGTCGATCATTTCCCTTGTACAATGTGTTGTTGCATCTGTACAATGTGTTGCATGTTAGGTCCAAGTCATTGAGTTATGGTTTCATTCGTTTATATCATTATTTATAGTAAGCAAGAACACACACATTTTTTTTTATCTTTATATCCACCGTTTATATCATTTTTCAGGTTGAATGGTTTTGCCAATACTGTTAGCACCCTCGTTACTTGACAAAGTTGCCATGCTAGCTATTACAGTATATAATTTAAAATACAGGTCCTCTTGTCTAAGCATTACACTCAACTCAAAATCCTTCAAAGAACCAATTACATGCAAACCTTAACAGCTTAATACATTTAATTGTTAGTTCAAAAAAAAAAAACATTTAATTGGCGTGGCAGGTATGCCATAGTCACAAAAGCTACATTTGGTCAGGGTCAGATTTCTTGTGGTGGTGCGTATGTACACTCTCATGTTGTTCGACGACAACTTCAACATGCTGCTGCTTTTTATGAGACCCTTTGTTTTCTTGCTCATTTATAGGGGAATGGGAACCGGAAACAAGTTTGGTGGCTAGCTGTTGTTGATTTGGAATGTGTGACATGTCATTGTCAATTCCAAGCTCGAATAGCTCAAATTCTTCAATCGAACGTAAGACTGGATGTAAATAGGCTTCACACAAGTAAGGTTTTATGTCAACTGTGGACTCAGAAACTTCATCTTGTGCATCCTTCTCCACAGCTTCCTGAAAATCAAGCCCACAAGAAACCATATTCACACATCTAGTTTGGAAATATGCTCGACCACAAGGATAATGGGAACAAGGGGCCGTCCAAGGTAGTATTTGGATGCGCTTCTAGTGTTTTAAGTTGTAATAATTACATAATCAAATGTTTCGGTGGTTGAAAAAGTGTGATTACTAAAAAAACTTGAAAGATAATCTAATTAAAAAAGTGTGATCACCACTGATGTTTGTGATTTAGATGCTTCCATTTTGCAAATAAGATGTAATAGAATTTACCTCAAGAGGGTATTTTCGGAAAGCAGGCTCAAACCGGCTCTTGCAGTATTTGTGAAACGTAACGGTTAATACCGTCAATACAATTAGCAATGGAGTAGAATTTACAGCCTTTTTTGTGCTAAGCAATCCCATTAAAAGAAGCTGGGATATTATCAAGCTCGCTACTATTCTAGTATGAACATGTGGCCAGAAGGCAGCCGCACTCTCGTATCGTTGATTGTACACATTAATTACCTGAATCAGTTTTAAAGAAAGATTACACACATACCCTTCACTTAACAAAAATACAATCAACGGGATGCACGTTTCAATAGTGATTATGTAGTACTGAATATCAAATTCATATAATGTGAACAAAGTAATGCGTTTTCTTTTCAGATGTTTGCACATTTGATTTATTCGATAGTAATTCTTAAGAAAAACGAGACATTTATTGTAATTTGTTTATGCAAGCGAGAAAAACTAATTAATGTGATTTAAGAGTCACAGTCATTGATTTATCAGTTTTATAGGATAAATCCAACCAGCCCCAAAAATCAACTTAGCATATCTGGAAAAAAGACTTTACCTGATGACGATAAACGAAGAACGCGAAGGCAAAGAATATGAGTATAAAAGGAAGAAGGATTGGAGTAACAACAGCATAAACGGCGCCCATGAGGAAATAAAGTTGAAGAGAAGGAATAGCTTCAGGGAAATCTATGCTCTTTGGATTCATTGCTTTTGTTTTATCTCTATCGGTTTTAACTAAAAACATGTTTTTTAGATGAAACATAATCAAAGGCTTCAATCGAAGAATTTCTCCCGCCATGCCTGCCCATCCGTCAAGCATTATATATGTAATAAAGAAAGTAGCCTTCATTGGTATTGATACCCCTATAGTCCTTGGAATCCTATAAAAACAAAAAAAATCAGTAAAACAATTAAGCTCCATTAAGTCGAAACTATATTAATTTCAGTAATATCCACTAGTCAAGGTTCAGAAAACATAAACAAGACTTCTTCACTTAAAATGTGATCAAATGATTTATCTATATACAGTAACTAATAAAATTCAATTCTAGTGATATGTTTGAGCTTTGTCACATAGAAATGAAAACTATATCCTATAAAAAATTTGGTAACATAGTTTTAAAAGCAAGGCTCCTCGACTATATATAGGGTTGGAGCACAAATCTTTGTATACATTACAAACATGCGACCTTCTGATTACACAGGGATAGACCTAAATTTTTTGACCCAATTACATATGATTAATATTTCAAGAAAAAGAAAGATTACTGTGTGGCCGACTCGTGGAGAAAAGAATGAAGCTGTTCAATTGCTGTTCCAGTTGCAATACTCCCTAGAAAAACATTCACCAGCATGAAAAAGTAGTATTTTGCTGCCGTGCTCGTTTCCAGTACAGAAAATGCAATGTGCCCCTCGATTTTTGACATAGTCATAAGAATTCCAGGAAGAAGCCATAGAAATATCTTTAGAGCAAGACCAGGAAGAAAACCTTGAAGGAAAGACTTTATAAAGTTCCTGCACACATTTCAAAAAACTGCAACATTTAGGAGGTATTTAGTGATGCGTTCTGAAAGTTGTACAAAATTCGATTACTTAGCTGACATAACTCGGGCTTTAAAATTCAGTTTTGGGATGTGCTTCTGCTGTTTATACCGCATGTCTAGTTTATGTGAAATTGATAGATGAAATGACTAAAAAGGACATTTCTTGTGAAAAGAAGCATATAACATGTTTAAGGGGAATATGATTCACAAATATACTTAAGGATGGGATCAAAGGTAATTTCAATTACCTTTACATGTGCTGAAATAACCCAAAATGCAAATCCAAAAAAACCCTTACTTTTATGGAAAGTTCTCATATAACATACATATTCGCGCGCTTGGTAATCATTTCAAAATTTTATGTTACCAACTTATGCACAAAATGCCTTTATCTTGTGTCTATTTGTTGATGTTTTAGATACTTATCATAGAAATTACTACTATAGATAGTAAACACACTTTCACTATTGGACTACAGATGTCGTTAACGATTCAGCTAAAACTGCCAAAAATAACATTTCCAAAAGCTGAAAGTGATTTTTGGTAACGGTTTTAGTGTCCAATGACCAAATTGAACTGAACTTTACATAGAAAGAATCCTTGCCTAAAGCCCTAAACATAACAATATGTGGCAAAGGAATGTATTGAGAAGAGATTATAAGTTAACTTACAGTTCAATAAGGGGTTTGAGAAAAGGAACAACTTTTTCAAGACCTTCGAGATTGGCTAGAGATTGAACAAACGCAATTGGTATTATGTAGAAGAACACAAGAGCAAATAATGCTAATGATGTAACTAGTTTACGGATGCTCAATGAAACAAAACGTATAGAAAGATTTTTCCAATAGATATCCCGAGGTTCAGGGGCCCAATCTGTCAACCACAGAATCGGATTTTTGCTTTGTTGAGTTTGAGCACACACTGCTGCACCCCACCGAGAGTTGAAAGATACAAATGCCGCTGGCATTATGCGCTTTGGGTCATTGAGAATTTTATGATGCTCCGTTGTTAACTACCATTACAACAAGATCATATGAATTAGATATCGCACATAAATAAATGAATGGAACACTACTGTACATTTCCTGATAAAGAAAACGGCTAATTACTAAAGGTGGCAATTACTTATGGACACTTTCATTCAGGTTATCATTATATCTCGGTCAACTGGTAGAGTATTATAAAAATAATTCAAATGGAAATGGGTAAAATGTCTCCTAAAATTTATGTATAGAACCCCTGTCCGTTATGTGAGGGTCAACCGGATTCACATGAGCATTTGTTTTTTGAATGTGTATTCTCTCAGCAGGTTTGGAACAAGGTGCGCATGGTTGCTGATTTTGGTTGCTTGAGTCCGGTTTTGAGTAACATATTAGCGTATATTCTTCCTTGGGCCAGGAGACTAAGAGTTTGATCTCCAAACTGATATTGGCAGCAGCTACGTACTACATATGGCAGGAAAGGAATTGGCGGTTGTTTATGTTGGTTAAGAGGACAGCTAATCAAGTTTCGGATTGTATTATAGCCACGGTTCGATTGAAGTTGCTATCGTCCCGGTTCAAGCAGTCTAGAGAGGGTATTCGATTTGCTCAGCTGTTGAGCTTGCCAGGATCTATTCTTAGTTGATGTATTTATTTTGGTTTGTTGGCGTATGTGCCATTAAGTGGTTTTTTCTTATTGGTGTCATTGTATGTAATTGGTATAGTATTCATATGGTCTGTCATATGAATTATGGTCTGTTCAAGCGTAGGCTTCTGTCAGTCACATTCCAATGTACTTAACTGGTTTTTTGGGATTTAATATATTTTACCGGGGTGAAGTCCCCTTTACCTAAAATCAAATATGACATTGGACAAAAAGTGTTTCATGTTGACCCAAAACGTTTTACCAGGTACCAAAAGATACGCATTCTCGCCAAAACCGTTTTTTAACCCGTTACCCTGCCCCATCTTGCCACCTCAAGTGAATCCATTTAAACCAAAACATATATTCCCATATTCCAATTCAATCGCTTAACCTTTTACGCTCATTACATGATTAGTTCTATCAACTCTCATTTGTGTTCAAATTCTGTGAAAATCTCCGACGAATGTAACCAGTTGGAGTTTGTTGACGTGTCTGTCATCTAAGTTATACAGATATTTTTATCTGAGACGGTGATTAAGACACCGAGCTGAGCTAAATCAATATCCAACACTTTAAGATGCCAAACTGAACCAAACTGAAAATACCTCCTACTCTTTATAACCTAAAAACAATTTTTATGTTTTTCAAATAAAGAAACATAAGGAGTAGCTTCTGTTTATGATAAGAGTTTTATGATCCCAACTCTTATCCAACCTCCTACCTTTAAACAAACAAATTAGTAATGGCTCACCTTTTCATCGAGCTCTTTAATCTGTTTTTGATAGTACTCTATGGAATCCGCTTTCTCGCCCCAAAGTCCAAGAAAGCCAGTCTGAGAGTTCAAACCTTTAAAGTGTTAAAATTTCAAATAATTATAGCATACTCAAGGTGCATATACAAAATGAGCTTTTCCCTCTTTAGGTTACCCAGGGAGGGTGAGTCTTTGAGTCAGATGTACGCAGGTATTCCCGTAACCTTTTTCACCCTTTCCCTGGCCACCGCCAAATGTGTACCTAATGAAGTTAGAACCCTTGATATCTCGTGAGGAGGTCAAGTGCCTTACTACTAGGCCATTTGGTGGTAATTTAAGGCGTCGTCTACATATTCATTAAAAGATGTAATAATTTTCCGCGAATCTAAGCTACCTTTCTTGTTGGACGTTTTTCAGGATGTCTTTCAAACTTAAGGCGATTGTAGTCCAAACGATTTTGTAGCTTCAATCTTTTCCTTACCACTCGCGCATACTTGTTTGCATTGTAAACAACCTGAATTAAAATTAACGGTTACCAATGAATATGTTCATGAACACAAACAAGTTTTTTTTTCTTTCTGAAATGTAATTTTACTTGATGACAGATATAATGAGTCGAGTGATTCTTTTTAAAGAAGCAGTTCACAGTATCCGAAACACATCTGTCAGGGACCCGAGGCACATTTCTAACAAGGACCTGCAATACAATTCATTCATATAGAAAAGCTTAAAAGGAATTCATTTGACTTTTGTTGGGACGTAGAGCGTAATACAATGAAAATGAAGTAAGCATACACATACCGTAAATTGCTCAACTCGCCTACTTTTTGAAGCCAAAAAGTTCAACCTCATTGAAGCTACCACATCATATTCCTTGTAGAGCATATAGCATGACCAAAACGTGAACAAATACATCACCGAAATGTGTGCAAAAAGTCTGAAAATCATAAGATGCTATGAGGCCGGAATATAATTGGTAACTAAATGCATAGATTTCATTCCCTCGAGCCATTCTTTAGTGAGCGGGTTAAATGGTTGGGAGGGATCAAAGCTAGTTAACGCCAAAATAGGTGCTTTAGCTCAAGTGTTAACCAGCTGGGCCCGTTCCCAAAGATTACTTGCTACCCAACCCACATTTTGCAACCTCCAATCATATTTAATATGATGCTCATTATGGGTAAATCTATTGGTCGATCTTTTTAGATCTTCTACTGGAAAAGGAGGGTCAACACGGAGAAAGTGGATACATAAAAGTTACAATGTATATCTAAAACATTTATATGTCATGGGGCCACAAAAATATTATACTCAACGGTATATGGGCTATAATGATTCATTTGGGACATACATTTCATCCTTTGCAGCCATTTCCACACGAAAAATGAAAAACATAAACTTACTTTGGAGATTCTGATCGAACATTTGATATGGAAAGCTTATCAATGTCCCTAGTGACCAACTCTCTGCTGAACAAAAATAACATTCCGCCCGAAACATTAACTGGAATAAGAACCAAGAACGCAACGATAGCAGCTGGCCCGAAAATTTTTACGCTGCAATTATAATAGGCTGACATATGATTATTGATTACCAAAAGAAAAGGACAAACAGTTGACGAGAATATCAAGATAAACAGCATTACAAAAAGTTACACTGGCAATATCATCCCATCTACAAACAGCAATAAAAGAATTAAAGAAAGCAGTTCAAATGGGTTCAACGGGAGCTGGAAGTGCCCAAAGTGTATTTAAAAATGCAATAAGCCAGCATAGATTTTTTTTGGAATAATGTAATAGAAGTCATTTTAGGCGCCCCACTGATTATAAACTGAAAAAAAATCAAAGATTTTGGACAGAAGATGGAGTTTCAGTTCAACCCAACCCAACCCAGCATGGTATGAAAAATTAACCATTTTGACCCAGGTCCGATTCGTCCACATTAGCAACTATTGAAATACATAAGTAAAAAAGGTGAGTACCCACCCAAGAAGATAAATTCTCAAAAAAGCAGCAGAATCAAGACCAGCATGTTCGATAATCTCAGGCTCTTTCATTCTCAAGGCTTGAGGCATCCAATTAAGAAAAGTAAGGTAAGTGTTACAATCAAGGTTAACAAATTTAGCAACAATATTATGGGCATGCCTAGGACTTGTTCTAGCACCACTAATGTACCATTTTGTGAAATAAACTCTGTCATTAATGGGTTGTATTCTGAGTAAAGCAAAAGCTATTAAGAAAGCAAAGGCACTGATTATGTTTATTAGAGCAGATACACCAATATCACCTAAACTAGCCATTCTTGTAATTAAGAGATGAGCATCAAAGTAAAGAAGAAGAAAGGTGACTAGAAGAAGACGGTGGATGGTGTAATGAAAGAATGAAAGAAAGAAAGAATGTTCGAGTGTGATGAGTATAACTATAAAAGGTAACTTTAGTTGGTAGTGTGTGGGTCACTTGGTGTTTGAAACCTGTGTTCTTTTATCAAATAGATAAAAAAAATAGAGAAGAGTCATAATGCCTCCGTCCCAATTTATTATTACCTCCGTCACAATATTATTGTCCATTATTTCATTTTAGGTTGTCTCAATATTATTGTCCACTTCCAAAACTTCCAAAATTAAATAAGTAATTTTGTTTGAATTTACCATATTACCCTCACATGAGGTTATTACTACAAACAATAAAGAAGTATAAAATTAATTGGTTAAGGGTAAACTGTTATTCTGCAAAAAGTAAGAAAGAAAAAGCTGAAAAAGTAATGTTTTTCTAAAACTGTGTATTTTTTGTCTGTGTACAATAATTTTGGGACGGAGGTAGTAGTTCCTATTCACTTTTAAATTTTTTTATTTATTTAACTTTAACTTTAAATTAATATTGTTATATTATATAATACTTGATGCAAAATATATATAAATTGAGTTTTAAATTTATTTTCATTTGGTATAATTTTCATCAAGTATTACATAACATAAAATTAATAATTTAAGGTCAAAATTTAGCAAAATAGACTTCAAAAGTCAATAGTGGACTAATAAATTGGGACGGAGGGAATATTTTGTATGCTTTTGATATAAGAGAGGAGGGTAATAGCTCTCGTTGAGTTGAGGTGACACTCTTGTCGGGTTTCGTCGAGGCTCGCTGCCATTTCGGTCTTCTCTCTTCTCTGAGCCTTTTTCGCTGCACCGACGAGCATACAAAGATGAGAGAGAAAATGTTATCGATGGGGCAACGGTTGATTTTTTGAATTTTTTTTACATGTATTATTATATATATATATATATATCTGTCATTTTAACACTTTTAACACACATAATTTCTTCTAATCTCTTTATCTAAGCAACAACAAAAAAATGTATAACTTTCCAAATGACCAATTCCCACATCTCAACTTCACCGGGCTTCTCAACACAAGCAACCCGAATCCTTCGTTATCCTCAAACCCCTCGACGTCATCGTCGCAAAACTCTGTATCTTCTTCTTCCTAATTTCCATCTTCTTCCCAATTCCCATCTGGCTCCTAATTCCATCTTCTTTCTAATTTTCATCCGGCTCCCAGTTCTTGTACCCTCCTTTTACTCAAAACTATTTCCCCCAACTGACACCGGAACAAAGTTACCAACAACAACAAATCTTGTTTCAAAACGCCCAATTTAACAGCTAATTTCTAAATTACCCAAGTCAACAACAAGTGTCGGAAACCCAATTCAAAGTTCCAACGTCACGATCACCATCCGAAAAATGCAAATCAAAAGCCAAAAAAATCAAATGTCGTTGATTTGGATGCAGACGATGATGATATAGAGTTTGTCGAAGCTCCGACTCAGGCACCGACACGTTGGACTCGTGATGAAGAAATACTATTAGCCAAATGTTGGGTTGGTGTTTCAGAGAACGTCGAAATTGGAAACAACCAAAACCTTGATTGTTTTGGGGGGCAGATTCTTCGATATTTCAACGAACAAACAACCGGGATGCATCGTACAAAGAACATGATTACGAGAAACTAGAGTCCGATGCATCCCGAATCTCAAAAGTTTCAAGCGATATATGAAGGAGTAAATCGTAGGAGTGGGATGAATGATGATGATCTTTTGGAGCTGCGAAGGAGGAATTTTGTGTCGCGTTTAACGTGAGATCATTTGTTTACGTTCACGGGTGGAAGGTCCTCAAAACCCACCAAAAATGGGCCAGGGCGAAAGGCGTTCCTGTGGATGATCACAAGGAAGTATTCGATCCTGATGAACGTCCTCGACCCGCGCGAAAACCTTGACCCGCCAAGAAGACAAGATCTGAGACAAGTGAGGGCACCGTAGGAGGATCGTCAGGGTCAGCTAAGGAAATACTGAACGATGCAATGCATCAAAAAATGATCTCGGCTAAATCCGCGTATGATGCCAAAAAGGCTACTGCGGAGAGGCAGGTGCAGTTGACCGACTTCGCGTTTCTCGCGGTTGATACCGAGGCAATGCCGAAACCAAAGAGGTCGTTTGTGCGTCGAAAACAAGAAGACTTCGCGTTTCTCGCGGTTGATGTTGGTCCCTAGTAAATCGATATTACTAATTATCTTAAGTAATAACTATTACTTTGACTCAAGTGTGTTGTTTTAACATAAGATAAGAACCATGAAAGATTAAAACAACAATACCAGTATACTTTTCAACGTATAGACTTTTATTAGAATCAAATAAAGAATCTATAACCCACTTTGTTTGCGGAATAACAAAGTGGTTGAATGACAATGGGGTTTGATCTCCTCTACTTAAACGTTTAACCAAAGTTAAACTCTAAGCTCCAATCTAAACGTTCATATGCAACTTTGGCTATATAGTTTAGTTGGTATCGAGAGAGAAAGGTTTTCCAGAGTTTAAGCTCTTGTATTGGTTGCATTTCTCTCCCAATGTACACTCCTTTATATAGACAGTGTAAATTAGGGTTTGCATTTGCATGTACCAATGCATCAGTTTATCCAGTGGATAGTTGATGCCCATGCTGGATAAACAGTACAAAGTACTTAATAAACTATTCTAGGAAAGATAAAGGTTGTACTTATATCTAAGTATACAAGAAACCTACTTTGACTTAAAGTTATCTTTTCCCGCCTAATGCAAACCATAAGAATATTGAAGAGTTCTTCAGTATCCTAGAGGAGATCGACATCATTCAATTTGGTATTGTCAAGCCAAACTGAACTGAAAGCCCTTCTTTAGTCCTTGTTCTTCAGCAACTACATCGCCTAGTATTTGAAGTGAAAACTCCTTTGTCTTCTAAGTTCACTGGAAGGGGAGTGCTGAACTTTCTTCAGCTTTAAAGTCTTCAGTAGGAACTTTGTTCCTCTGGTCATCCATTAGCAGACTGGCCTTACTGCTGAGCATGAAACACTTAGGGGGATTTTATATTCAAATCCTAGAGTTGCTTATGGGTCAGTAAATACTGACCCAACAATCTCCCCCTATTTGGATATACAAATAGCCTAAGTCTAATGTCAGTAGTAAGTGAGCATAGCAACTTCTTCTTACTTGCACCGAACAATTAATAACTTATAAACATCAGATAATCATTTATTCAACAACATTACAAATTACAACAAACATTATTACAAATGATTATTCACTTCTCCTTAGGCCTAAGTTCTTCAATGATGGAAGTCTAATTTAATGGATCTGAGTTTCTGTGGTCCAATATAGCAAGCAAGCACATGCTGAAGGTTTTAGCAGCATCAGTAAGTCATGAACCACCATGAAGAGAGTAAAAGATCCTTTTAACATTCGAGAGAAGTTCATTGTTCATTTCATCAAGATCGCTTATGCCCACAAAGTCTTGACGTTCTTGATGATTGAACATAATCATTCCTAGTTCTGGTTCGTCCAGTACATGACCAGGGAGATGATTTTAAAACTGAACAAGGCCTTTATATTTCTTTGTAGTGACAAAGATGTCACCAACTTCAGGTTGTATCAGATTTTCCCTTTTATTCAGCTCCAGAATTGGATCTTGATCTTCCAGAGAAGCTTGAGTGTTGATGTTCAGAATTTCACCTAGTCTTTCATGATTTCTCATATAGTGCTCGATTCTGGTGCGAACTTCATCCCATCTTTTGGATTTCCTTTTCTCAATTATCACACTCATTTCCATCCCTTCAGTATAAGAAAATTCTTTTCCTTGAAAGTTTTCAAGTATCTCATCAGTTCCATCACCTCTATAGAACTTGAGATGGATGTCACCTTTGTTGGTCAACATATCAACATTGGTGATTGGTGAGATGTTTCTTCTGTTGAGTCTTGTTATACAAAACTTTTCATATAACACTTTCTTCTTGAAGACACTTTCTATTTCAACTCTTCCAATTTGCTCATACAAGCTTAGCTTCATATCTCTTAGCTTTTCTTCTTGCTGAAGCTTGTATCTCTTGTCAAGTTCTTCCTGAGTGGCCACTCCAGCGCTGGTCAACTGATCATTTAGAGTAAGATGTTTGTTTTTGGGTGAACCTTGCATATCATCATCTTTGGCTGATGACTCCCCCTAACCCTTTGCTGGGCTCTTTTTAGTGATGGGTGACTCAATGGATTGTTTCTAAGCCTTCTTTTGGGCATGTTTCTGAAAGAGCTGTTGGATTGTGTTTTTCTCCCCTTCAGCAGAAGACTGCCCAACAGCTTCTGATGACCTTCCAGCAGGGAAGAAGCCACAAAGATGATCAAGAGTGGTAGTAACCTTGGCCAGCATGGCTGGAACAGTTTCAAGGGCAATTAGCTTCTGCTGAACCTCTTCAGAAATGGTCAGCTTTTGTTTTTCCAGCAACGCCACTCTATCTTTGATTTTGGACACAGAGTCACACAAGGTATTAACTTGGCCAGGAACTGGTGTGAATTCTGGTGGAAACTCTATGGAAGCACCATTGATGGATTCCATTAGAGAGGCCATCTCTTGCTTTAGGGAAGTGGTGGTGGCCACATCTTGGACTAAGGGCTTCAAAACAACAATGAGGACATCCTTAATTTGTTCAACAGAAGGAGGAGGTGGTCTTGCTTTGATAGTTGTGATTTCGTTGTCGGCAAGCACCTTTTCTTCCTTCAGTCTGGCACTTGTGATTGAAGAATCAACACTTGATTGGTTAATTCTTTTACCTGCTCAGCTCAGGGTGAAAGTGGCAATAGTGTTGCATCAGCAGGTTCTTCATCACTGTCATCTAGATTGACTAGAATTCTCTCATTGAACCCAAGTTCTTTCTCCAGATCATCTCCAGACATACTTACAACAGAAGTAGGCAAGTGTTCCACCTTGGCTCCAGTGGTGAGATGCACTTCCTTGGGAATCTTTGGAACATCAGCATGAGTGTGTGGATCAGTTTCAAGCCCTTCACCATCAGGGTTGGTTTGACCTGATGGATCCTGAGAAAGAGTCCATGATAAATTTAGATCAATGATAATGTTTTTGGTTCCTTCAGTAGAACCCTGTTGTGGGGGAGATACATCATTAGAAACAGATAGGCCAGGGTCAGCATCAGCTGTTGGATTTGCTGACACATCATTCCCTGATGCAGACTTAGAGTGACGAGTGATAGAAATTAGTAATGAAGTATGACTTGTATTCAGAATGAAATTACTTACCAATGCTGACTCCACACTACTGAGCTGAGGGTGAGCTCTATCTTCACCCTTCTCTCTTAAAGAAGTTGAGAGATGGGTTGCTTGCTGGGCCTCTTTATGTATATCTCCTCCAGCAGAGACTGAAGGTGATGGCTGGCTGGGGTTCTTGTCCTCGGCCAGGGACTTGGTCTTCTTCAAAGGATGGCCTTGGGAATCATCATCAATCTTCTTTGAGGAAGATTGTGTGAGGGTTTTCCTCTTTCTGGACCCATGTCTAACCTTCTTGGTATTAATTGACGTTTGCTTCTAACGAGGTCCAGATGAAGCTCTAGGCTTTTTGCCTTGTAGATCCCCTTCTCCAGTTGGAGAAGTGTCTTTGGGAGCTTTGTACACTACTAGACCATCTGCTGAGCAGATGTCCAGCATGGGTTGTGTAAGAGGAGGATCAATGGTGCTGACTGGAATGTTCCAGCGAGTAAGATCAAAGGTCTTAAAAGTTAGTTGCTCTCCAGTTATTTTTAAAAAATCATTTCCAAGATGGTCAGCAAAAAGGAGAGATAGAAATCTGGTGTACATAACGTTTTTCTCTCTAGTCTTTTTCTCCAGCTTCGCATGGAGATCTTCAAAAATTATCCTCCCAAAATCAACTTTGACCCCCTTGGCCAGACAGTATAAAATGATAGCATCTTTTTGGTTGGTCTGGTCAATACCTCCAGTTCCCCCCCCCCCCCCCAAACATTCGATAAGTACGGTCATCAATAATTCCCATCTTGGTGGCAAAGCACTCCTTTTTAACCCCCATTTTTCAGAAATTTCTTCAGTATACCCAATTTCTTTAAAGAAATTTTTAACAATCATAAAATCATCAGGTACTGCTTCATACTCATTAGGGTTTTCCAAATAATCTAACCCCAAAACTTTTCTAAATGATTTTAACCCAAATCTACCATGGATCCCCATCGTGGTAGATGATAGGTGTGTAAACACCCATCCTTTTTACCACTTAC
Organism: Glebionis coronaria; assembly: GCA_025667525.1. Taxonomy (NCBI): domain Eukaryota; kingdom Viridiplantae; phylum Streptophyta; class Magnoliopsida; order Asterales; family Asteraceae; genus Glebionis; species Glebionis coronaria. The sequence goes on from CM046877.1 coordinate 343,206,123, forward strand.
TTACAATAATAACCGAGTTAAAACGTGTATTTTATGTCATTTATGTCGGAATTATGCGTGGTTTGTGTTTTTGTTGTGATTTAGGACGAAAAGGTGAAAAGTGGAGAAAACACGGGCATTCACGGGCTTTTATCGAAGAAAAAGACGAAAGACGAAGTCAAGAAGTCAAGAGTGCAAAAAGAACGGAAGTCAAAGACCAATTCTGAAGATTTATCGAAGAAAAAGTCAAAAGACGGAAGTTTACTAAAAGCCGAAGAACTCAAGTCTTATTTATGAAAAAATGTCAAGACGAGTTTAAAGAAATCCCGAGACAAAGTCATTAAAGTCCAAGATTTAAGAAGATTAAAGACTTAAGGACTTAATGGTGCAATTAAGAAAAGATGAAAGAGGGGAGGAAGCTTCCTAAGCACCTCCTAATCCTCCCCTATAAATAGATTAGGATTTCATTTCATTAGTTTTGTTGGCTAATAGTGACAATTAGTTCTTCTATTTTACTTTCCTTGTCATTTAATTACATGTCATTTACCTTAATTGTCTTGCACCTTAAATACCTTTAATTTCAAGTAAGTTTTCTTTTAATTCTTGTCAATCTTTACTTTTTCTTGTTAATCTCCTATCTACCTTTCTTTAATCTTTAATCTTTATGTTTATTGTTCATGTTCATGTTCTTAATTTATTGATTTGATTAAAGTGGGTTTTGATTATTTTGGTTATATTTGTTAGTTTGATTGTTTTGGATTGTTTGTTTATGATTAATAGATGTTTATTGATTAGTTTGATTTAATCTTGTGGTTGATTTTGTTTAGTTTTGTTTAGATTCGTATATATTTTGTTTCTCCTTGTTCTTCGCTTCTCTTACTGTTCCCCAGGAAAACATTCCGAATCAAAGCCATTCATTCCGGATAAAGGTGGTGTTGAAATTGTTCCGAATCAAACTAAGCTCAAACATTCCGAGTGAAGGTGTTTTGTTGATTGTTCCGGATCAAGGCTATTGTTCCGAATCAAGCCACTTCTTCCGAATCAGTGGAGTTCATTCGGAACATCCAAGATATTCCGGATCAGTGGTTCATTCCAAACATTCCGAACGAAGGGTGTTCATCCGGAATAATTTATTATTCCGAATCAAAGTGCTTTATTCGGAACGTCCCGAACCAATTAGTCATTCCGAACGAAGGCTTCATTAGGAAGTATTCCGGATCAGTGGAAGAGGTGTTTCATTTGGAACATTCAAAAGTTCCGAATCAGTGAGTTCCGAATCAAGAAGTTTCGAATCAAGGCTTTTGTTTAGGAAGCTCCGAATCAATTGAAGTTCCGAATCAGTAAAAGTTCCGAACGAAGGATTTATTCCGGATAAGTTACATATTCCGAATAGAGAATTTGTTCCGGATCAAGTATTTTGGTAAATATTCCGAGTGAAGAAGAATCATTCCGAACGAAGGTGACATTCCGGATGAGTGATTATTCCGAACGAAGGATTATTCCGAATGAGCTGTTTTCAGGTTCTTTTTAGTTTTTGTTTTTAATTTTTAATTTTTAATTTTCAAGCTTTATTTTTCCCGCCCTTTTCCTTAGTTGCACTTTAAGATTACTTGCCTTAGATTTATTTTACCCTTGCCTTAGTTTAAGTTTTAGTTGCGTTTTAAGTTTGCCTTAGATAGATTTAAGTTTGCGTCATTTACTTTAATTGCCTTTTACTTTTCGTCGCGCTTTTAAATACTCGCCATTTATTTTAAATTAGATTTTAGATTTATTTTACCTGCCCTTTTACTTTAATAGTTTTGCACTTTTTAATTACTACAACGACACAACTATTTGTTTCCACCAAAGAACGACTGAGTCACACATAGAACTAGAATCAATTCGATTAGACACACATCAACGAATCTTAACTTTTTAACTAGGCAAAATCTTAGTTATCAAATGGCGCCGTTTCCGGCTCTTTTCGTAAAGATTGACGGTTTTCTGTGAGAGACGCGTTGCTTTTTGGGATCCGTTCATTCGTGAGCGTTATTTTCTTGCTTAAAATTTTTCAAAAATCCATAAAAATTAAAAAATTGTTAAAAATCCATAAAAATTAAAAATTTCAAAAATCCAAAAAGATTTTATTTTTATTGTGTATATATATTCTCTTTGTGTTTGGTTTCTTTTTCTTTTGCCTTTGTAGGTGTATGCGTACTAGATCTTCTAATTATCAAGAGTCCGAGACTCAAGAAGATTTAGCTATGGCAGGTGTTAACAACAACAATAATCCATCGCACCTCAATAATAACAACAACAATGTTCTTCCACAGCCCGATCTTCGGACAATGGAGGAGCTTTGTCAACCTACCATGTTTGGACGAGGAGGACCGATTGCGCCGATGCAAATCACGGCTCCAGAGTTTTCATTGAAGCACCACATGCTTCAGCAAGTGCAAACAAATCCTTTTCGAGGAATGCCTGATGATGATGTCAACAAACACCTCGATAAATTCATTACTATCACTCAAAGCATGAAGTTGCCCGGTGCCAATGGATGTTCTTCGCCTACAACTCTTTCCACATACTTTATCACATCACACCGAGAAATGGTTTGATCGTCTTCCAAAGAATTCTATTCATACTTGGGATGACATGACTCAACGCTTTTTGTCGCGCTACTTTCCACCATCCATGGTCACGAGCCTTCGCAATCAAATCAGCGGTTTCATGCAAGAACCCGATGAATCTCTCTTTGATGTGTGGGAAAGATATAATGTTTTGATCGATCGTTGTCCAAACCACAACATGCTCCCTGTGAACTTAATTGATACTTTCTACAACGGTTTGACTTTTCGAGATCGTGATACGATTAATGCAGCCGCCGGTGGCACATTTATGAAAAGGAGACCCGAGGAGTGTAGAGAGCTTATTGAAAACATGACTACTCATCACAAAAACTGGGATTCCTCCGCTTCTTCAAGGAACAACCCGAGAGTCAATGTTTCTTCTACTTCAGCAAACCCCGATATGACCGAATTCACCCGCATGATGACTGAAATGAACAAAAATATCTTGCTTCTCGCTACAAACCAACAACAAGTTAAAGCGGTAGCACCTTCTTGTGAAACATGCGGCGGTCCTCACCCATACACTGATTGTCCTTCTACTCAAGGAAATCCGGAAAATGTGTATGCAGCTTATGGTAATTATTCACCAGAAAATTACCAAGCCCGACCTCAAGGGGATAGAAATTTGCTGAGTTACCGGTCTAACAACTACCTTTCACCCAGTTTTTCTCCTCAAAACCAAAACCCCAACAACAACTACAATAAAAGCAACCAAATCCCACCTAGAGCTTCTAATCCTTATCACCCACCCGCCCAACAAACCCCACCCATAAACCAAGATGTTGAAGCTTTGATGAGAACCCAAGGAGAGCAAATCAAGAATCTACAGAGCAAAATTATCAACTTGAAAGGGGATACCACCAAGCAAGGGAATGACATTAGATCCGAGCTTCGAGATAATATTCAATCCTCCTTTAGCAATCAAACGAACGATTTGAAGAATATGCTAGCTAGTTTCTTGCCCCCAACTCAACCCTCTACTTCGAGTTCTCTACCTTCAAACACCGTCACCAATCCGAGAGCAAATGTGAGTGCTATTGCTACCCGTAGTGGAGTTACCATAGTAGGACCACCTATTCCGCCCCCATCATCTACACCTCCTCCACCACCATTTATCCCTACTACTCCCACACCTAGTATTAGTGCACCATTACCGTCTTCGCCTCGTCATAACGAAGTACCCAAGACGATTCCTCCACCAACCCCACCTTCAACATCTCAACCTTTACCTGCTACACCTCCACCACCCAACCCCCGCATTCCTTATCCATCTCGCTTAGGCAAGACCAAAATGCTAACCAAGGATGACTCACTAGTTTCGACCTATGTGAAGATGATTTCTCAAATGAACTTCAACATTAGCCTTGTCGAAGCACTTGTCCACATGCCAAAATTTGTCAAAGCATTCAAGGAATTGCTCAACAAGAAGGAGAAGCTGATTGAGCTCGCCAACACACGCTTAAATGAAAACTGTTCTGCAGTTATTCTTAAAGAACTTCTGGAAAAACTTGGAGATCCCGGTCGTTTTGTGTTGCCTTGCATTTTTAACAAAACCGAAGAATCTACTGCCCTAGCTGATCTCGGGGCCAGTATAAATTTGATGCCATTAAGTGTTTGGAAAACACTATCATTACCCGACCTTACTCCAACAAAGATGACCCTAGAGCTTGCAAATCGCACTCTCGCTTACCCCGTTGGTATTGCCGAAGATGTGTTCATTAAAGTTGGCACCTTCACTTTTCCGGTCGACTTTGTTGTTGTTGATTATGAAATAGACCCTCGTATTCCTTTAATACTTGGTCGGTCATTCTTGAGAACCGGACGAGCTCTAGTTGATGTTGCCGAAGGTGAGCTCATCTTAAGAGTCGGGGATGATGCACAAGTTTTTAAAATGGGGAAGCTTACAAGCAAATCCTATGGACGAGAATCTGCGAATATGATTAATGTGCTTGATGATTTTGTCGTCTACAACAATTCTCTATTCGAGTCTTGCATTGATAATCCACTTTTTCAAGATGATGTGGATGATTCTCTATCCAATTTGGAACCTTCACCCATTTATGATTCTCCATCGATCTTTGATGCTTATGATGATGATTCTAGCTCAGATTCGGATGATTATGATGACTTTACCTCCGAGTATCCCGACATGCCCACTTACGATGATTTTGATGAGGCCGATACTCTTTCGAGTGATTCTTCACATGATGAAGATCCTCCGCCATCACTTGATCCTACTTTGGATGACTACTCATTTGAGGAAGACTTTTCAACTTTTCTCAATACTTACTTCCCTCATGAGAGTGATGCTCCTCCTTTAGACTTTGATGATTATGGTCTTGATCCTACTTTGGATTTGAAGAAAATTCTTTCAAAGGAGAAGCAACCGGTCGACACCAACATCCGCAGCACGTATGATTTGACACCTCTTTGTCCACCTTCTGAGGACGAGGTTGTGCATCTTCTTCGCGGATCATCTTCAAATTCTGCTGAGCCTGAGTGCTATTTTCCCCTAAAGGAAAAGGTGTTCGACCCCGGTATCGATATTCTTCAGCCATCTCAGTATCCGTCTGATGAAATAAAAGGAAAGATTTTTGGACCTACTGAAGATATGCTTGCACCTCACCCTTGCTTCCACCGTGCTCCATCTTTGCTTATGGGAACCTTGCCTACTCTTCTTTGGCTTACCTTGTTCGCCTTAAGCTTATGCTATTTGATGGACGGAAACTATGTATTTGATCCCGGTTGATGTGTTTCATGCTTCTTCCTATGCTAGTCAAGGTCGAGTCAGGCTCACGACTCGGTAATCAAAAATCAAGCGCTTCTTGGGAGGCAACCCATGTTTCTATCTTTTATATTTCTTTATCCTAAGTGTAGGGGAGACCCGTTGGTGTTTGCTATTTCCTCTCTTCTACTATTCAGGGATTCGAGCGCTCAATGATCCACTCTTGATGATTCTTGACGACCCGTGATTCCGTGTTCCTATTTTCCCGGTTCTATCCTAAACTCTTTTCGATTCACTATTTTATATTTTCCAATATTAACATAGGAATCTCGTTAGTTGTCTTTTCCTTAGCAAGATTTAATCAGCGTGCACAATGTCCTAAGTGTAGGGGAGTTAACTCCCACATGCTTAAACATTGAGGACAATGTTTATATTAAGTGTAGGGGGGACTTCTATCGAAGTTAAGTGGTCTTTTCCTTGTATTTGTCCTCATTTTAACCGAAAAATCAAATTTTCGACATTTTTCAAAATTTTTGATCTATTTTGGCCTATTAGTTTTTCCTTTTGTATAGTTATTTTCTTTCTTTACTAGAATAAATTTTAAATAAAGTGGTTTTAATTTTCAAACTTTGTGAATCTTTTGACTCAACCCGAGTTTACTTATCTAAGTTTACTCTAGCTAGTATCCTTAACGTGTTTAAGTCAAGTTTTGCTAGGCTTTTATATAGGGAGCTATAAAACGCGAAAGTCTTAACTCTCACGGGTTAAGAACAAGAACTTTTCGCAAGTTCCTATAATTGATCCTAGAGAGTTGTTTATCAAGTGAACTTTAAAATGCGATTTCTAAACATGAAAAAGTCTAAGAGTTTGCAAGATCCTATAGGCGACTCGAAAACCCAAAACTTTGATTTAATAGGCTAAGCATCCACGAGTCTCATTCTTTGAGATTTTAAACTATGGAGAACGAGAGATGATAGAGTCAATTATAAGTTTGGTATTCTTTCGTGAATTTATGTGAGTTAATTATGAGCCTATTCTCCCATCGCTTGTTAATAAATTTATCTGCAATAAATAAGGTTGTACGATTTGAAACGTTACTTAGCTTCTAGCCCAAGATCGTTTAAAAGTTGCTCGGTATGGATTAGAGTTCATAGCCATGGCATAACTTATTGAAGCAGGATGCGAAGATTGGCGAGTCCAAAAAGGCCCTAACAAGGCATGAGGGCTATATTTTGTTGCTAAAGATCCAAAGTGATGTGAAGAATCATTTATCAAAGATCAATATGAAGGATCGAGACACACGACGAAAAGCAAAAACTTCCCAAAGATCATGGAGAAGTCTATCCAAAAAGGCCCTAAAAGGTATGAGGATAAATAGATCCAAGTCCAAAAAGGAGGCGGATCGTTGTATATCAAAGTCCAAAATAAAGATTGGAGAAAAATGAAGAAGTCGTGGTCCATATATGAAGAATCTCTCAAAACTTCAAGTGAAGAAATTCCTATTATGAAGAGAAGGCCATTATTTCATGAACGTCTCTCAAGATTTGAAGTATGAAGTCGCTGCCAAATATCGGTCCGAGAAAGGTCTCAAATCGCGAAGCGAGTTATGCCAAGATATGAACTTTATGAGGTCCCGAGAAGCAGTTTTAAAAGATTTTGTCCTTTAGCTAACTATTGATTAAATCGTTCACTTTATTTTCAGCCTAAATAACTATCGAAATAAGTCAAAAATGCATCCTCGTGATCATTCAAGACAATAATAAAATATAAGAGATACACCTAGGAATAAGGGAGTCTAAGTGAATAATTGGCCCACATGAGTTCGTGTTAGTTTGATAACTTATAATAACAATGATCTCGTTTTTAAGCTTGGTTTGGAGAAAGTGAAAACTTGAGGATGATGATCATTCATGACATTTTCAAAACCCCAAAGTATGATTTTGATTTCTTTACTTGTTTTGTTATGTTCTATCTTTTTAATAAAGGCCAACGTGGATTGATTATGATGAAAAATGTAAAACATGCTTTGTAACTAATGCATTGCATGAGGACATTGCAATGGTCAAGTGTAGGGGTAAACACCCATCCTTTTTACCACATAATTACAATAATAACCGAGCCAAAACGTGTATTTTATGTCATTTATGTCGGGATTATGCGTGGTTTGTGTTTTTGTTATGATTTAGGATGAAAAGGTGAAAAGTGGAGAAAACACGGGCATTCACGGGCTTTTATCGAAGAAAAAGACGAAAGACGAAGTCAAGAAGTCAAGAGTGCAAAAAGAACGAAAGTCCAAGACCAATTCTGAAGATTTATCGAAGAAAAAGTCAAAAGACGGAAGTTTACTAAAAGTCGAAGAACTCAAGTCTTATTTATGAAGAAATGTCAAAACGAGTTTAAAGAAATCCCGAGACAAAGTCATTAAAGTCCAAGATTTAAGAAGATTAAAGACTTAAGGACTTAATGGTGCAATTAAGAAAAGATGAAAGAGGGGAGGAAGCTTCCTAAGCACCTCCTAATCCTCCCCTATAAATAGATTAGGATTTCATTTCATTAGTTTTGTTGGCTAATAGTGACAATTAGTTCTTCCATTTTACTTTCCTTGTCATTTAATTACATGTCATTTACCTTAATTATCTTGCACCTTAAATACCTTTAATTTTAAGTAAGTTTTCTTTTAATTCTTGTCAATCTTTACTTTTTCTTGTTAATCTCCTATCTACCTTTCTTTAATCTTTAATCTTTATGTTTATTGTTCATGTTCATGTTCTTAATTTATTGATTTGATTAAAGTGGGTTTTGATTATTTTGGTTATATTTGTTAGTTTGATTGTTTTGGATTGTTTGTTTATGATTAATAGATGTTTATTGATTAGTTTGATTTAATCTTGTGGTTGATTTTGTTTAGTTTTGTTTAGATTCGTATATATTTTGTTTCTCCTTGTTCTTCGCTTCTCTTACTGTTCCCCAGGAAAACATTCCAAATCAAAGCCATTTATTCCGGATAAAGGTGGTGTTGAAATTGTTCCGAATCAAACTAAGCTCAAACATTCCGAGTGAAGGTGTTTTGTTGATTGTTCCGGATCAAGGCTATTGTTCCGAATCAAGCCACTTCTTCCGAATCAGTGAAGTTCATTCGCAACATCCAAGATATTCTGGATCAGTGGTTCATTCCAAACATTCCGAACGAAGGGTGTTCATCCGGAATAATTTATTATTCCGGATCAAAGTGCTTTATTCGGAACGTTCCGAACCAATTAGTCATTCCGAACGAAGGCTTCATTCGGAAGTATTCCGGATCAGTGGAAGAGGTGTTTCATTCGGAACATTCAAAAGTTCCGAATCAGTGAGTTCCGAATCAAGGCTTTTGTTTAGGAAGTTCCGAATCAATTGAAGTTCCGAATCAGTAAAAGTTCCGAACGAAGGATTTATTCCGGATAAGTGACATATTCCGAATAGAGAATTTGTTCCGGATCAAGGATTTTGGTAAATATTCCGAGTGAAGAAGAATCATTCCGAACGAAGGTGACATTCCGGATGAGTGATTATTCCGAACGAAGGATTATTCCGAATGAGCTGTTTTCAGGTTCTTTTTAGTTTTTGTTTTTAATTTTTAATTTTTAATTTTCAAGCTTTATTTTTCCCGCCTTTTTTCTTAGTTGCACTTTAAGATTACTTGCCTTAGATTTATTTTACCCTTGCCTTAGTTTAAGTTTTAGTTACGTTTTAAGTTTGCCTTAGATAGATTTAAGTTTGCGTCATTTACTTTAATTGCCTTTTACTTTTCGTCGCGCTTTTAAATACTCGCCATTTATTTTAAATTAGATTTTAGATTTATTTTACCTGCCCTTTTACTTTAATAGTTTTGCACTTTTTAATTACTACAACGACACAACTATTTGTTTCCACCAAAGAACGACTGAGTCACACATAGAACCAGAATCAATTCGATTAGACACACATCAACGAATCTTTTTACCTGGCCAAAAGCCTTGTATCAGTAGAATCAAACTCAATGGACTTCTTGTTGTTAGAAGCCTCTGCTGTAAACCAAAACTCTTTTAGCACATTTTGAAACATCATACCAGGATCTTCAAATAAAGCATACCTTAAAACACTTTTGGTTAGGTAAGTCAAAACTTGTTTCCCAGGAACAGACTTAATGGATTCAGGTTTAAGCAAGGTGATGTTGTTTGGTTTGAAGAAGATGTCATCAATGGGATAGTTAACATGAGTGGATGGTTTAAGAGTGATTTTGGTGATCTTGGGGGTGGAAGATGATTCAGCCATTTATGTTTCTGTGTGTGTTTTGAAAGAGAGAAAGGTTGTGTGTGTTTATGGATGAAAAGATTTGTAAGCGTGGAATGAAATCCAATTGTTAGCTATTATATAAAAAACTTTAACTGAATTGTAAAAAGTTTTTAAAACCATTTGAAAAAGTTATAAATCTTTTAGGGTTTCTTTTGAACATTTGGCACAAACTTTCTCATTAATGTTCTGTAAAAAGGTATGAGTTTCTGTTGCTTTGAACAGTGAAACGCCCCATGTGTCAGGAAGTTGTTGACTGTGGATGGAGACGTTTGAAATTTCCTTAATTAACAAATGACACCTTTTTGAAAGAATGTTTTTTTTATTCACAGGAAATTTAATGCCATTAACTCTTTTGAATCACATGATTGATGGGGTTTTAAATGCTGTTGCTCAGATATGCTGAAGCTGATGGCTATACTCATTAGCTTCAGTGCGTCAAATGAGGCGACAAAACCCCATATACATGTTCTCATAAGTGAACAAGACATATGACATTGCGCGCTCCTCTACTCAGGCCTAGCTACTCATTTGTATTTAAACTTTGTTCAACATTGCTGAAGAAATCTTTTGATGACTGGTGATTTATTTGTTCAGCTTCAGTGAATCAAATAAGGCGACAAAACATCATATACACAATCACATAAAGTGAAATAGATACATGACATTGCACACTCCTTTACTCAGACAATGCTACTTAACATTAATCAAAATCTTTTAATAAATGCTGAACCTTCAAGCTTCTTCAGTGAATGCTGAAGGTTCAGGTTTTGTATCATCAATGTTCAACATACCAAGCTCCATTATCAATATTTTGAAAGTTGGTTCATCCAATGGTTTGGTGAAGATATCAGCCAATTGGTATTGAGTGGGGATGAAATGTAATTCAATGTCCTCTTCACAATGTGATCTCTGATAAAGTGATATCTGATATCAATGTGTTTTGTTCTTGAGTGGAGGACTGGATTATTGGATATTGCAATAGCACTAGTGTTATCACAAAAGATTGGTACCTTTTCATATTCTATGTCATAATCAGCCAGCTGGCTTTTCATCCAAAGAACATTTTCTTTGGCACAACATTCAGCAGCTGCCACATATTCAGCTTCTACTGAAGACATGGCAATGGTTTGTTGCTTTTTAGCACTCCAACACACAATTTTGCCACCTAGCAATTGGCAGGCACCAGAAGTGCTTTTTCTGTCCAAATTGCAACCAGCATAGTCAGAATCTGAGTACCCATTTGGATCAAAACCTGAGGATTTGAGGTACCAAAGACCTAGACTTGATGTACCTTTTAGGTATCTGAAGATTCTCTTAACAGCAGTAAGGTGTGATTCCTTTGGATCTGCTTGGTATCTTGCACAAAGGCATGTAGAGAATTGAATGTCGGGTCTGCTTGCAGTTAAGTACATGAGTGACCCAATCATACCTCTATACCGAGTCTCATTGACTGATTGTCCAGTGAGATCAGGTCCTAAGTTGTTAGGGGGTACCATTGGAGTCTTCACTGAAGCACAATTGATATCATACTTCTTCAGCAGAACCTTGACATATTTTTCTTGATTGATGGAGATGCCTTGGTCAAATTGTTTAATCTGAAGACCAAGGAAGTATGTGAGTTTTTTTTTGGGTAAAGGGGACTGTCCCCGGTAAAAGATATATTACGCCAAAAAAACATTGAAGTACAAAAGGATAAGGGTGAATCCCTTATCACAGCCCGTTACATGGCCAAAAAACAAGCTATAAACTAGCTAAAACCAACCACCTACATAAGATAAACATGCCTATCTTACGATCAACCAAACTAGCTACTTTCTATTCTTATTTTTTTTGGGTAAAGGGTTACCCCGGTAAATATGTATTAAACACTAAAAACAGTAAAGGACAATGGAATGTGGTTGAAGTACCACATTAACCTCAAGGCAAAGCTTGAACTACTACTAAAAGCCCATGACATACCATGAGACTTTAAAGCCTAACAAAAAGAAAGACGATAAAAACAATTACTCTCCATAAATTCTAAAATTCTTTGGCATGTTCCAACGAGCAAGAAGTTGCTTCACCGCATCCGTGTTTTTGAATCGGAATGTTAATAACTTCAACCTAAGAGTGATCAGTATACCATCTCGTAATTCCTCCGTTGTCCGTTTCACATCTTTGAAAAGATGAAGATTTCGTTCTCTCCAAATAGAGTAAGCACACGCGGCCACAAGGAGACGGCCAATAACACTCTTGGCAGTGCGTTTACCTGCCAAGGGTTTAAGAAATGACAAAATATCCACCATCCTAGGTTGAACCTGATCCATGCATGCAAGTGACCGAAGATCACACCACAACTTAGTTGCATAAGGACATTCGAAGAATAAGTGAGAATGAGAATCTGGGTGCAACTCGCATAACGTACAAGAAGACTTGGAACTCCACGATCGAACACTAATGTCCTAGGTTGCAAGCTTATCCTGCGTTTTTAATGCTTGACGCATAACCAACCACATGTGGAAGCTGTGGCGCGGAATCGAGTGAGGAAACAACACAATCTTATCCCAATCAACTTCATTACCTTGCGGACGAAACTCCTCCCAAGCATGATGAACCGAAAACACATGAAAGTTTCCGTGCCTATCCTTCCATCTTACACAATCCGTACGTGATTCATCCAAATTCGGGGCAACCATGGTAGCTAAAATAGGTGCCTTAAGTAACCATGCTTGAGGCCACCTCCACTGATTATAAGAAATAAGATCTGCTACCTTAGACGTTAGAAAGAAACCTTCCCTCGTGATGTCACGAGGGGACAAATATTGAGCTAATGGGCATTGATCAGCCCAACAATCAAACCAAGCCGAGGTCCCCTTACCATCACCTAAATGGACCCAAATGAACGGCTTAACCATTGGAGGAATCTGGAGCAACTTTCGCCACCCCCAACTCATTGTTGATTTAACCGGGACATCCCAAAATGTTCGTCCTTTCAACTTATAAACGTATTTATCTGCATAGCTATCATTAAGATCAAACATATCATCATCTTCATTAATATATCCATTAGTCTTCTTCTTTCCCTGTTCTGGAGCCATATAATCATCTTCCCCTATTGTAGAGGTAGATGCTACATTACGGCCTAACGACCCCTTCGTACTCTTCTTTCTCCGCTCACACGCCACATAAGCATCTTCCTCAATGGAACTTAAGACATCAAATACATTAGAAGTAGACGTAGAGGCAATATTAGTGACATTAGGCTTGGTAGTCTGCTTTTTCTCTGTACCTTTTGTTGCTCCTCGATAATAAGACACTTTAGGCTTCGTGAGCCTTAACCCAGCCACCGGCTTTGGTTTCCACTGTTGCTCTGTCTGTTTTCCTTTGTTTTTCCTATTTATTACCTCAATAAATTCCTCATTCCGAACAGATGGACCTGCACATTCTCCAGTATTCTTAGGAATCGGTTTTGGACGTTTTGGACACTGAACACCCAAATGGCCAAAAATTTTACATTCCATACAATGTGGGGGTTGCCATTCATATTCCACCTTAGTTTTCTCCATAGAATGCCCAGCTTCATCATCTAAAGGAATAGCAACCACTAGCGAGTCCACAAGGACCCGATCTGAGGAGATCTCCACAAGAGCACGAGCATATGTACTACGACCCCAAGGATTAATACACATATCACATGTATAACTATCCAACATAACTGGCTTACCCAGTTTAGAAGTAATGATACTAAGACCCACTTCTGAATAGGCAGCGATAGGAATATTATGGAGCTTAATCCATACTGGGACAGATGTTACCTCCTCCTTAACCAATTTCGAGTTAGGCTTCGAAACATTAAGAATAATAGGGACTAACCTTATCAACCACGGACCACTTTCAAGCACTTGTTCCATCCCCTCCTTAGTTTTGAATTTAAATAAATAGAAGCCATTGCGAACAATCACCCGCTCAATGCCATACTTAGCCCAAGTATTCATAACTCACCTTTCCACTAAAGTAAAAGCTATTCTCTTACCAAGAAAATATCCATACAACGTATTAGTGAAATGAGATTTCACCTCGTCAACCGCAACCTTAGGTATTGCCACATCAGCCCCATTGACATTCTCAAATTTAGTAATATGAGAGACCTTTACAACTCTTTTCATACTTGGAGATTTCGGGACATGAAACAACTCAGCAAAACCATGTATAGTATTCGGACTATCATTATGGTTACCAGCCTTAGATGACGTTACCCAAGCCCCTAACCCACCATCTTGCGATGCCATAGAACTCAGGTGTTCTATATGCACAGGATTCATGCAGCCCTCATCTTGAGGTAAACTCGTCTTCAGATCACTCTCCAAGTCAGCCCGTGAAGCATCAATCTTTTCGTCTTCCTTAGCAACCAGATTTGGTCCACGAATAACCCTAAGAACCTCACGTCTCTGTGGATCACCACCAGTCCTCGCACCAGCTTCTTTTAACCGTTTCATTCACGCAGCCAATGCATCTAAGTCAACCTGACTGCCCAAAATCCCCGTCTCCATACCAGCCAAACCCTAGAAATCCTACAAACCCTAAATAATACTCTGCCTCCAATCTGACAAGAATGGAACAAACACTAATGATTACTATTAGAAAACGACACACACCATGATATCCAACCTAGGATCAAACGAGTATTATGGATAATATAACCAGCAGCCCTAACAAAACCCAACAGATCAAAACCCTAATCAGCCGTCACTCAAGAAAACGTAATAAATTCTAGCAATCCTAACCAACAAACCACCTACAATTAACTATTGGTAAACGAAACACAGATCTGATAAAAGACGATCAAAGATCATCAAGTAACAAACCCTAGAAATCGTCAATCCAAAAGAAAAACGTAGGAAGAAGTTAAGATTAGAGACAGCAAAGATCAATAAGATTAAATGAATGCACGAAAAAGAGGCAATGATTAGATCGGAATTAAGGGAGGGAGACCGGAAATCGCCATGTAGAGAGAAATTAGGGTTTTTTGGAATGCTCTCTTGGAAATAGTTAGGAAGTATGTGAGTTCTCCCATCATACTCATCTCAAACTTGCTGGTCATAAGCTTGGCAAATTGTTTGCAAAGTTTCAAGCTTGTAGACCAAAGATGATGTCATCCACATAAATTTGTACCAAAATGGTGTCAGTTTTAGATTTATAGATGAACAAGGTGCTATCTATTTTTCCTCTGACAAATTTATGTTTAATGAGAAAAGTTGAGAGAGTTTCATACCATGCTCTTGGAGCTTGCTTCAGTCCATAAAGGCTTTGTAAAGCTTGTAGACATGATTTGGGTATTTACTACTCTCAAAGCCAGGAGGCTGGGTAACATAAACTTCTTCTTTTAGGTCACCATTTAGGAATGCACTTTTGACATCCATTTGGTAGATTATGAAGTTCATGTAAGTGGCATATGCAAGGAAGATTCGTATGGCTTCCATACGTGCAACTGGAGCAAAGGTTTGATCAAAATAATCACCAGTCTCTTGATTGAATCTTTGGGCCACCAGCCTAGCTTTATTTTTGGTCACTGCATTGGTTTCATCTCTTTTGAGCTTGTAAACCCATTTAGTGCCAGTAGTTGATTTACCATATGGAAGAGGAACCAATTTCCAGACTTTGTTTTCTTTCAAATTGATTGAGTTCCTCTTGCATGGCATCCACCCATCCAGGGTGTGTGAGTGCTTCAGAGACCTTTGTAGGTTTAATTTCTGAGAGAAAGTTTGCATAAAGGCATTCTCCAGATGAAGCAACACTCAGTTTCTTTGCCATAGATCTAGTGACTCTACCTTCACCAGGATTACCTATTATGTTCACCAGCTGTATGTGATTATTTTGAGTCCAAGATTTTTGTGGAGCTGGAGAATAGGTACTGGTATCATGATTAGATCTAGAACTTGGAAGTCCATGACATGGTCTTGGACTTGGAATGTCTCTAGTGTCTACTGAAGGATATTCAGTGGACAAGGGTTCAATCATTAGAGGACTTCCTTCTTGGTCAGAAGAAGCATATCCAAGACCTAATTCCCTAGAGATGATAGGAGAGCGTTGAGCAAGGGGCTTAGATTGTTCTTCAGCAGCTGCATATGATTGATCATTTTGATCATGTGTGTCAGCATGCTGATTGTTTTGAGACTGACCATTTTGGTCATTTGTGTTTCCTTGCTGATCATTTTGATCATTTTGAGATTGATCATTATTTGATTGACAGCCATCAGTATGTGATACTGAAGGATTTCCTTTTGTAGGACTTGTCATATCTTCAAATGGATCAATATGAGGAACTAAATTGCTTGTTTGATATTTTTGAGAAGGATCATAATGATTAAATTCATCGGATGGATAATTTTGAGATTCATGTATATGAAGTTCATCATCTGATGGATTTGTAAAAGTGAGAGCTTCAGAACTTTCATTGAATGTGATGTGATAGGTTTCTTCAATACATTGTCTTCTTATGTTGAAGACTCTGTATGCTTTAGATACTAGGGAGTATCCAAGAAAATAACCATCATCAGATTTTTCTTCAAACTTTCCAAGGTGATCCTTGTGATTGTGAATGAATATTGGACACCCAAACATATGTAAGAATGAAATGTTTGGGATTCTCCCCCTGAATACTTCATAGGGAGTTTTCATATGTCTCTTCACAATAATGGATCTATTTTGAGTGTAGCAAGCAGTAGCTACAACATCATTCCAAAAGTGCTTAGAGAGAGCAAATCCAGCAAGCATTGTTCTTGCTGCTTCAATCAAAGTTCTGTTCCTTCTTTTAGCCACACCATTTTGTTCAGGTGTGTAAGGAGATGAGAAATTTTGGGAAATTCCTTTGTCATCACAGAATTTGATCAGTGAGTGATTTCTGAATTCAGTGCCATTTTCAGTTCTGAGTTGTTTGACATGAGTGTCATTTTGATTTTCAACTCTTCTGATGAATGACATAATGGCATCTGGTGCATGGCTTTTCTTTGTCAGAAAATATACCCAGGTGTACCTTGAGTACTCATCAACAATGACAAGTTTATATTTTTCATGACAAATGGCCCTAGGTGATATTGGGCCAAATAAGTGCATGTGAAGCAAATGAAGACTTTCTTTGATTGAGAAAGTTTGCTTTGTTTTGAAACTGGCCCTATGGTGCTTCCCTTTTTCACATGCTGAGCACGGTTTGTCCCTGGAGTAGACATGTGAGGGAAGACCAATAACAAGATTTTGTTTTTCCAGCAGAGTTATTGTTTTAAAATTGAGATGTGAGAGCCTCTTATGCTAAAGCCAATTGGTAATATTGGAGGCTTTAGCAAAGAAGCATGTCTCCTGAGTTGAGTTCATGTTCATGACATAAACATCTTTGACTCTTGGAGCAATCATCACAATTTCATGATTGGACTTGAAGATTGTACCTTTTTTGTCATCGAACAACACAAGGTACTTTGCATCACAAAGTTGACTTATGCTGATGAGGTTGTGCTTCAATCCATTTACATATGCTACCCTTGAGAAAACTATACCATTGCATTTCACTGAACCAAATCCTTCAGTAGTAGCTGATGAGTTATCACCAAAAACAACTTTAGGACCTTGTTCCTCCTTATACTTGTGCAGATAACTTTTGGTGCCAGTCATATGCCTTGAGCAGCCACTATCTAGGTACCAAATAGGCTTCCTGAGATCACACTACACAAGTTAAAGAAATGGTCAGTTTTGTTTTGAAACCCACCTTTGTTGGGTGGGGGTTTTAGATCTAGAAGGTGTTCTAGATCTAAAGGGTCCTCTTGTTGAGGGTATGTGTGATTGCTCAGAAGAAGAAGAGGTCTGAATAGCTTTAGCTTTCTTAGCCTAAAGGGCTTCACCTCTTCTATACCACTGTATATGGTTGTGATCAGATGTAGTGTGGACATCGCTTCCACAAGTCTCACAACATTTGGCAATAGAGTTTGGATTTCTTGGTTTAATACCTCCTCTGAGTGAGATGATACGATTATGTCCATGAGTGTCATGGTCATAACTTCCACAAATATTGCAAACAGGGTAATAGTGGCAGTCATCTGAGTGATGATTGCCCATACCACAATGAATGCATGGTGGGAAAGGCATACTTCGCCTGGAATGAGATGCTTCAGATTTGTGAGCATTAGCACTTGTTTTGGCCAGCATATACTAAGTGTGTTCACAAGTGCGATGGTCAGTCCTTTCACATTTGGTACAATAAATCACTTTTAGGCAAGTTTCAGTGAGATGGTTATTTAGACCACATAAATCACAAGCCCTTTTAAATTGTGTCTTGTAATTGAGATGGGGAGAGTCTGAAGGTTCATCTCTGAACCGTGTTGGTGTTTGCTGCTGCCTGAGTTGCAATTTAAGATCATAGATCTCTTGCATGACTAGAGACATTCTCTCATCTTCCTCAGATCTAGCATTCTTCAGTTTTTTGTTGAAACTGAAGAGGTAGTTCCCATATATGATCCTTCAGCAGGAGCTGAAGAGTTATTTGAAGTGTTAATTTTGACATTTTTGGAAGAACTACCTTTGTGTGTGGTGTGAGACTTGATGATAGACTGGATAGTTTTGGGTCCAGTAGAGGATTCAGCACCAGCCAGCTTCTCCAAAGGAGGAAGTGGGGTACTTACTTCATTCTCTATATCATCATCTGAGTCATCCTCAGTAACTAAGGATTCAACTGGTGTTGAAGTGTCAACACATGCTTGTAACTCCGTAAGAAGGATTCGTCCAGTGTCATGATTGGGTAAATTCTCTTCACCTGACCTTTCAATGTCAGGGATCGAGCTACCATCCTCATTTGAGGCTTTGACAAAGACAATAGATTTGGTTCTGGAGGATCCTTTAGCACCAATCATTTTCTTCTTTTGAGCAGGTATTTGTTCACTTATGCATTGATTTACCCTATCAGAGTTTCTAAGCCAAGATTTAACAATGTCTTTTGCTTCTTTTAGTTCCACTCTAAGAGAGTTATTTTCCTCCAAAATTTCTTTGTTCAATTGTTTAAAAGTAAGAATATCAAGTTTAGCTTCTTTTAGCTCTATTTGCTTACTTTCAAAATCTTCAAGTTGTAAAACAAGTTTGTGAAAACTTTCAAGCAAATTGTTTCTTTGCTCTTCAACAAATTTTAGATCAATGCACAAGTAATCAAAGACAAATTTAATGTCATCTTTATCTTCTAATTCAAGAAGAGTTTGTACCTTTTTTATTGTGACATTGACCCATTCTCCATTTCTGGCACTTTCTCTAGTGACAACATTTGAGCTTGCCCCTTCATCATCAGCAAGTGCCATTAACACTTTTACATTTACTAACTCATCATCATCTAAAGAAACATCTTCTTCATCCCATTCATATGCTTCAGCAACAAGTCCTTTGTTCTTGTCTTGCTTAGGTTTTTTGGATGAGCAGCTTTCAGTGCTCATTAAGGCCAATTTTGCCTTGATTTCCCTGTATTTGGCCTCAAAGTCTTTTGTAGGCCTGAGTTCAACCCTGCTTTGCTGAAATGGAGTAGAAGCAATTTGTTTTGGTTGAAATGATGATTGACCAGTTGGTCTTGATTGAGCTGGTGAGGAGTATGAAGGGAGAGATGTTTTTAAATAACAATCCCTAGCATAGTGACCAGTCTTCCCACATTTGTAGCATTCAGTGTCAAATGAAGCTTTTGTGGAGCTGGAGAACTTGCCTCCTTTCTTAAAGAACCTTCTAGACTTGGCCAAAAGAGCTCTTGCATGAAATCCCTCTTTGAGGTCATTCAGATATTCCTCACTAGATCTAGTATCTTCCTCATCATCAGGACTATCTTGGTAGTCTTGAATGACAGCTTCACTGAAGAAGGTTGTGGACAAGGGTGTAGCAATGGTTAATGCTTTACTCTTGCTTGAGCCTTCATAAATCCTATCAACTAGGTTTTCTTCATATTTTAGTTTCCCAATAAGAGAGGCTAGATCACAATCTTTAATGTGATTAGCATTTCTCAAGCTTTGGCAGAAACTGAGCCACCTCTTTGGCAATGCATTAACAAAAACTGTGTTGATTTCAAGTTTTGAAAGCTCAACACCATCATTCACAAGTTCATTCATCAGTGTTTTGTATTTGGTGAATGTATGTGTGAGGGTTTCCCCTTCTTTGTGCTTGAAGGTGTTGTATTGAAGCTTTAAATCCATGATTCTGGTTTCTTTTACATCAGTGGGTCCCTCATGGTAAAGAATAAGGTCCTCCCATGTTGATTTGGCTGTTTTATAATTTACAACAAAATTCATTTGGTCATCTGGTAGTACAGACATGAAGAGACTTTTGAGACGCTGATCAAGGTTAGCAGCTTTTCTCTCATCAGCAGCCCATTGTACTTCAGGTTTTTTATTGTCCCCAACCATGGGAACAAAAGGACCATTTCAAATGATTCCAAGGAATTCCAAGGAATTGAGGTTCAATTCCAACCATGTGGACAAGAAACCTCTTCTTCCAATTTGTAAAGTTGGCTACCTCTAGTACAGGAGCAGCATTGAGTTGGCCACCCCTATATTCTAGGGTTTGTGGTATAACTTGAGCCATTTTGGATCTTGATTTGAAAACTTTTAAATGAGCAGTTTAATAAAATAAGAGTTTAACTAATCAAACTGCTCTGATACCACTTGTTGGTCCCTAGTAAATCTATATTACTTATTATCTTAAGTAATAACTACTACTTTGATTCAAGTGTGTTGTTTTAACATAAGATAAGGACTATGAAAGATTAAAACAACAATACCAATATACTTTTCAACGTATAGACTTTTATTAGAATCAAATAAAGAATCTATAACCCACTTTCTATGCGAAATAACAAAGTGGTTGAATGACAATGGGGTTTGATCTCATCTACTTAAACGTTTAACCAAAGTTAAACTCTAAGCTCCAATCTAAACGTTCATATGAAACTTTGGCTATATGGTTTAGTTGGTATCGAGAGAGAAATTTTTTCCAGAGTTTAAGCTCTTGTATTGGTTGTCTTTCTCTCACAGTGTACACTCCTTTATATAGATAGTGTAAATTAGGGTTTGCATTTGCATGTACCAATGCATCAGTTTATCCAGTGGGTGGTTGATGCCCATGCTGGATAAACAGTACAAAGTACTTAATAAACTATTCTAGGAAAGATAAAGGTTATACTTATATCTAAGTATACAAGCAACCTACTTTGACTTAAAGTTGTCTTTTCCCGCCTAATGCAAATCATCAGAATACTGAAGAGTTCTTCAGTATCCTAGAGGAGATCGACATCATTCAGTTTGGTATTGTCAAGCCAAACTGAACTGAAAGCCCTTCTTCAGTCCTTGTTCTTCAGCAACTAGACCGCCTAGTATTTGAAGTGAAGACTCCTTTGTCTTCTAAGTTCACTGGAAGGGGAGTGCTAAACTTTCTTCAGCTTTAAAGTCTTCAGTAGGAACTTTGTTCCTCTGGTCATCCATCAGCAGACTGGCCTTACTGCTGAGCATGAAACACTTAGGGGGATTTTATATTCAAATCCTAGAGTTGCTTCTGGGTCAGTAAATACTGACCCAACAGTTGATGCCGAGGCAATGCCGAAACCAAAGAGGTCGTTTGTGCGTTGACAACAAGAAGAAATTATGGCCCGATCTCCCCCCCCCAAAAAAAGTAGTTTATTTTTATTGTTGTGTGTTTTTAATTTTCGTATTTTTTTTCGTATCGTATTTGTAATTTTTATTTAAGTATTTTTAATTTTAATTTGGATGAAATAAATTTAAATTTATGTGAAAATGAAAATAAAAAAATTAAAAGATAGTGGTAGGGCCAAAGTGGAGAGGGGTTGGCTCTCCACTAGTGAAGCGTATTTTGGTTAGTTGCTTCGTGATGATGTGGCAGCTGTGAGGACAAAGTGGAGAGGCAAAGCCTCTTCATGATACCCTCCTCTCTAAGAGGATTACTTATTTTTTATTTAGTTTTGATCAAAATTTTAGATTAATTCTTTTTTTTAATTTAAATGATGGAAGGGTAATTTGGTCATTTCACGCTCTATCTACCCCATCTCTCAAATCCCTCCACCTCGTCTACAAGATCTACATCTTTCTCTTTATTTCTCTTAACATACACTAAAAACACACACCAATAATAAGATCTAAATCTATCATCACGAACATATAATCGATCAATCATCTATTGTAAATCGATTTTATATCCTTCTTTAGTTCATCAACATCAAGTAAGTCATCTCGATTTGTTTTCATTTATACATTTTTTAGCTTATTTGATATATATATATATATAGATTTAGGATCATATGAGAACTTTTTAAAATAGTAAAAATAAGAACTCAATAAATAGTTGACAAGTGGAATTTATGCATTAAAAAGACTTCAAATTAAATTCATAATCAAAAGGGTAATACTGGTATTGTATATTCTAGATAATAATTATTAAAAATCAATATTATTCTTTCCTCACATATTTCACTCTCCCCGTATCTCTCCTACCTCTCATATTTTTTTCTTGCTACTAGCTCCCCCTAATCCTAGATCTAATATAACAGCCGCCTTTTTTCACACCACCATATCATATCTCCACCGAGACTCTCACCACCAGTAAGAATATCACCACCATGGAAGCTTCCGTCGATAACCAACCATCAACGAAACCCCAGCAGTGCCGCCAGTGTGGTGGTTAACATTTTTTCGTAGATCTGATTAGGTGGATTTCGTTGCTATAACGCTCGCTACTACCCGCTTTAATACCGCCACATACAATCAAAACGCCATTGAAAAATCTTCACCAGACCTATTACCGTCGCAGCCCAAACGTCGTCGTTGTAAGATTTACTCATCGCCGTCACCATATTCCACACATTGTTTCCAGACCGTTAGATCTTTTCACTACCGTAAGGTGTTACTTTTATATCGAGTATTAGATCTAGTTATTGCTTCTTGACAAAGTGCCATTGCTTCACCCTACTATCTTTGGTACAACGGATACATCATGATATTTGATGCACACAACGTCCATGTACCAGGTTGCTTATTGGTGATGGCGGTGGTTGGTGCCACTGATGTGTCCTTATAATACATTTTGATTGTGGTGCGTTGATGCTAGTGGGTTGTGGATAGGTTCTCATTTATGGTAATCGGTTGATACATCACGTACCAGGTAGTGGAATGATGTATCGGTATACTATACAAGAGGTTGCTTGTGGGTGACCATGATGGTTGGTGCAGATGATGTATCGGTGTAATAGATATTGATGATGGTGGGTTGTCGCTGATGTACCCGTGTACCAGGTAATGTATCGGTGTAATAGATATTGATGATGGTGGGTTGTCGCTGATGTACCCGTGTACCAGGTAATGTATCGGTGTAATAGATATTGATGATGGTGGGTTATCGCTGATGTACCCGTGTACCAGGTAATGTATCAATGTAATAGATTTTTGTGAGAACCCGTACTTTTCCAGCATTATTTTATTCTTTTTATTCGTGCTTTTTGAATTTTTCAACGTATTACGTTTTCTTGAATACTTTATATGTAAATCCTGAGATTTTTAAATTATACTTTTAAGTATTATTTTGTTCATTGACAATGTTTCATATGGAATTATAAAATTTTTATTTTATTTTTCCATATTTAATTTAAATCAAAAATTTTTGATTTAAAATCACCCGCGTGCGTTTTAAAACGAGTTTATTCAAAAATCATTGTACAACGAGAATTCCTAGTGATCGCGATACCGACGGATGCCCAAAATATTACGTTTATTTATCGATTGTTTCGAGAATTAATATTTTCGACGATTTAGTTTTAATTACGTATTAAGTCATGTCGGGAAATCATATAATCATTTTTATGATGCATTGTAACTTTTGAAAAAGTATTTTTACGAAACCCGAGCCCCGTAAATGTTTTTTAATATTTACCAATAACCATTTTCTACCTTTAAAACTATTAATTGTTTTTAGGTCCACAAGTTTTAAAGTTTACAAAACTAGTCCTTCCACTTACTACCACTATATAAACATTTTCTTTTCATCTTTCTCCACTCAAACACACATCTAGCAAAAAAAAAAACACACTCTCCTCCCACCTCTCATTTATGCCACCACCTTCACCACCATCAACCACCACCATCCATCATGATTCATCCAAAACAAAAATTAGACCACACCTTGTAATTCAATTGTGGTTCTTTTGATACCAAAATCTTGTACATGCATCAAGGTTTTCAAGACTTCAAAATTTCATGGTTATATGATGAGTTAATCATCATGTATGTGTTGCTTTTGGTAAGTTTATCATGTTTTGATCCTTAAAAGTCTTGTTTTTAATCTTTGATTTTTATTAGATTTTTCATACAAGTGTTTTTAGGAGTGTTTGGTTGATGGGTATGATAGTATAGTGATCCTAGGGGTATGGGAATGATTTGTTTTGAGTGAAAAATTGATTTGACATGTTTTCTAGAAAGGCAATTTGGGACAGCAGCCTTAAACAGTATGTTTCGTGGTTTTAAGGTCTGTGAAAGACTGAGATTATTTGAAATTATTGTAGAGTTTTCCGAGACGGTCGTTTTGGTATAAGATAGAGCTTATAACTCATTACGAGTCAAAAGTTATGAAAGTTTTAGTTTTTCGTGTACCGGGAGACGCAAGTCGGCACAATCCGAAATTGTGGCTGATTTTGGGACGACTCTCGGGGACTTTAGGCTTGGTTAGATAGTTGATACTACTGATTTTCAAAGTTTACAAACTGAGTTTGATGAGTCTAGTAGTGGTTTCAAAAGACGGATTGTCGGGTTAGTACTTTTAAAGTGGTCCAAACGGTTTTACAAAACAAGTGTACAAATCTGTCCTAAAATTTGGAGTCGAGTAAAGCGTCGAGCTGATGGATTTTAAATTGTGAACTTTGGCTCAAATTTTGGTGAGGTCTTATACAGGTTATAAGTGACCTTGACACCATTTTTCATGTTAAACGGACAAGTCTAGATAGGGTAGATCGGTGTGTACATTCGGGGTGTACTTGCTGATTTTTATTTTGGACACGTAGTTCAATGCTTGTGTTGCGTGAGTTTGAGTGTTCACCATCGGACATGGTGACTTACTCAAGTGCTTAGTCATTATATAAATGACTTAGCTACTGTCCAAATAAGGGTAAAGGATAGTTTGACTTGCGTTGACTTGGCGTCGTATGACGAGTCATTTTCAAGTGTTCAAGTGTTTTAACGAGTAACGTTGGATAAATGGGTAGTATGAATTCATTTGATTCGTGTCAATGGTTTTGAAACGTGTATACTTTGAAAACATTTGAGTCATGTTATATTTGGTATATATATCGATATTGAGTTCGAGTCTTAACGCGCGCCTTATTGTGATAGGTTGCGGTTTTCGTGTTTTCCCCGGGCATCCATATCGTTGGTGATCGTCTCACTACATTGTTTCTACTCAGTTGCTGAGTACCGTGATTGACTTAACACGTGGCTAAGGGCCACGAAATTTCTAAGGATCAAGGAGGAGGAATTGTTTAATTTGCGTGTTTGGATTAATTCCTACTTGTTATGAAGGTATAGTCACTCCTAGCATTTTAGTTTTGATGTTACTAGTACTTTGACTCTTTTTATTCATGAATTTTGAATTCCTTGGGTGAAACCCACTGAGATTATAGATACTTAGGGCATATTAGGACTTAGGACACTTGTGTGGCGATTTGGTATAGCCTAAGTGTTGCTTGATTGAGGTTAGGTAGCTAAATGGAGTTGTTTTTGTAGTATGGAAATCACCACAGAAACAAACAGGTCATGGCAAATTTTTCTTAAACATATGACCTTGTTTTTATTTGAAAAATGGATACCCACTGATGTGATTAGCATGTGTTGAGTTGGATGGAAACGGGAAGTGTCCGGATGAGTCCGAAACGGTCGTTTTACTAAACTAGGTCAAATATGAATGTTATGCTTAAAACGTGGGTAAATTGACTTGGGTAAAAAGGATTAATTTATGATTTTATGACTTTTTACAGTAGCTACAAATATAATAAAACTTCTCTTTTTGGTTTCGTGTCAAAATCTTTTACCGATTGGGATATATGCTTAATCTACCGTAAGGTACGAAAGACGTTTACAACTTTCTGTTTTGATAGTCTGTCACTAAAAGTGCATTTCCCGTTGATTGAAAATAGTTCTATGGCTGTTCTTTCCCAACTTTTAAAGGTAAGAGAAATACCTATACATGTCAAGAAATTTCACCTCCTGTACAATTATAGATTTTTAGATATGACCAAATCTTCACAGCCTTTTTCAGAAAACTGAATGCAGTCCCTTGTTTTGGTTTTTCAAACCGAGTCTTAAACGTGTTCGGAACCCACACATAAATGCTTGGACCATCATACAAGGTTGATATTAGGTTATTACAGTAGGTTCAAGGTGTTGGGTCAAAATTTTAACTTAAGCTTAGGTCTCGCCATCGCACGCAAGTTACCTAGTCATACTATGTCCCACCACTTCTAAAACGTTATTGCTTCATTGAACACATTCTTATTACGCGTCACCATTGCATAGGTCCGTGAAGACTTCTTTTTGCTCACCCCCTTTTACCTTGTGATTACTTACTAAAGGTGAGTTCATAGCCCCTTTTTACTTGAACAATGTTTCTAAATGCGGGGTGAGATTTTACATGGTGGAACACATCCATTTAAAACTGTATACTATCCAGAACTTGTATGCTATTCAGACTTGTATGCTTTCCAACAGTTTTCATTGATATTATTGCTTATAGTTAATAGCCTTAAGTTTCCTCTCTTGATCATGAACCGTTAATTGTCCCGTATGCTTTGCGCTAAGCGCGAATGTTGTGGGTGGATCCATCGGGATTGACAATCCCCGTCCCGATTACCTTGACGCACTTACATTTGTTTATACTTGAGTATTTAGGCTGAATACTCCCTAGAGGAACTTACTTTGAGTTAAGCTTCGGTTCATGAACTAAACAACAATAATATTGGTTTTAGACTATGGTTAATGATCATAACCATTTTCTCTATTTACTTGTTTTACAAAAGAATGCTTGTGTTCCACACCTTTATTGCTAAACCTATGAATTTCACTCAACTTTGTGTTGACGATTTTACATGTTTAATCTCAGGTATTATTACTTAGCTTTGCTTGGATGGGAGCCCGCAGGATATTATCGCAGCTTGGAGATTTCTGTGATGCTTTTAAAAGACTGGTTTTAGTATAAACTGTCAGAAATTTATTATAACTTTTGGGCAACTTTATGTTATAAATCATGATGAAATAATATATCTTTCCGCATATAAAAATCTGGGACCTATGTTTAAAACTCTGATCATTTATGATGTGATATATATGCTTTTATTACGTCAGCTTTGTGTCAACTATAATTCATTGTTTCTTGTACTATGACGTGTTACCCCCTCGTTGCCTAGTTGTTCCATGTCAGATTTTGGGGGTCTCACAGATTGGTATCAGAGCAATGGTTATAGGGAACTGAGTCATTTTTCAAAACTTAGTCTATTACCGAAAGTTCAAATATTTTATTGTTTCTAAGTGTCAAACACAGAATTTGCCATTGTTGTTCGATATCTTCGCGGGTAACTCTCTAATCCTTATTATTTACTTTTAATTATCGTTGTAGTATTTCATCTCTTGATTACATTTTGAAATATTACTTTACGCTAATGACGATAATTACTATGTCTTTTCAAAGCCTATGTGCTTCATGAATTATCATTGAATGTTACTGTAATTACATCTGCCTATACTGTATTTCTTGAATTCTTGTTCTTGTGAATTGATCTTATTGCAATGATATTATATCGTTATGACATTACATACTTGTATTCAGAGCGCGTATGCTGCCGACTTTTCATACTCATTTTTCTGAGTACTATTGCTATTTCATTTATGCGTGATACGACTGACTTTATATGCTCGTTCGGTTTGAACCGTCTGTTTTTCTTGACTCGTTGATACGTGTTGTGCATACTATCGCGATACCATTGTTCGGGATTGAATAAGTGTTGTTTTCGATGAACTTCTGATTTTCATTCTACTACCGTGTGTGTTGCTTTCATTGTTTATTTCCCTTAAAATATCTACTTAGATACGCAGATTTTCTTTCTGACCATTCATAATTGAATGTCTAGTCTATAGACCATTGTGTAGCTCAATGTGTCTCCCAGAAAGACTAAAGGACATCGTGTGAGTCTCACATCTCAAAGAATTCGTTGAATCAGTGCTGAATAATATTGTGGGTTTTCATAATCTTGATTTACCTTTACGCCACCGTTTTACGCGACACTTGTACATGGATTACATCTTACTTCATTGACCATTCTACGTTTCGATTTCAACTTAGAACATCCATTGTACCTTGAACACATAATCGTCATTTATTATGTGATGATCGTTTGGAATACGATCCTACTTGTATCCTCCCTTTTCATTGAACCTCTTTGCTCCAGGAATGCCACTTGTTATTGTCCCGTTTCTTTCTCGATATATCTTGTGATTTTGGAAATCATGCCACCAAGAGACCTTTCTGCATTGCATCTTGCAGCCGAAGACACGGATGATATGCGTCGTTTTTTTATGTCTCCGATTATCATTGGCATTCTTGAACCATTTCTATACTGTGTTTTCTTTACATGACTAATTATACAGTTTACCTTCTTTCGTCTTTATGGAATCCACAAGTCCCATGTGTACATTAATTTTGAGTTATCATGAAATTTGGATTTAATTTCAAACTGTGTCGAAAAATATACTTTGTACAGAAACTTTACAGGAAGTTTAACAGTGTCGAGAAAATATTTTTATAATTTTAGACATAAAAATATATATATTTCTACATGTTGAGACGTCCGTTTAGGACATAAAATTTGACCATTAAATTTTAAAATCGAGCAAGTTACGCTCATTTGAGATTGTAAAATCTAAGAAGTTAATTTCTGAATAATGCTAAAATATCATTTTGTTAACAGATTTAATGCTAGGGCATTTTCGTCCATTTTTATTCCGTTTCAAGTCTCGGGTAAAACTAGAAAGTGGTTCAAAACATTGTTTTACATCGAAATGCATTAGACTTTGAGTCTTAGAATATCGTTTAGTGAGTTAATTGGTCTAGTCAAACCCAAAGGTCAAAACTAATAAAAGTTAAAAGCATGGATTGAAGCGTTTTTGAGTTCGTTGAGCTCGTAAAACTTTAACTAATGATATTTTGCAAACTAAAAACAAGGATTGCGTTTGAATAAGTATAAAATAGTAACTTTGTGTTCGGTCATACATGTACATAGATCTTGAACTTTTGAAATTCGGTAACTTCCTAATATAGAAACTTTTCAGTGTGATTGTACTATTTGTTAACTGATACCTTACTTTCTTAAAAGTGTATTTTTGTCAAATAAATTACGATGTGCACATACAGATTCCTTATTCCTTTCTATTGTTTATGACTTATTTGTCATTCTATTTTCTTTCATTGCTTCGATCGTACCATTGAATTGGATCGAGATTTGAAGATCTTGCTTTTATATCGTTTATTATCATCTTGACACGTGTCTCTTGACGATTTCGGCTAAACCTCTTGAAACCTAATCACCTTGTAACCATTTTATTGGTTGTATTGAACTACTCCTTACTTCCCTCTTGTAACCCACTCGCTACTTTATAAACTATTGTCATGTTACCATACAACTCAAACTGGTCTGGTTTACGAATCATTTTAAAAAAAGGTTTCAATTGGGCTTTCTTAAATAATTGAATGCTATCTTATAAAATTAACTTATATTAATTTTACAATGTATTTTCACAAATTGTTCTAATACGGTCTTATAAAGAACCCTTGTAACTATACGAATTGTCGATTTAAAACAGTTAGCCAGTAACTTATTAGCAAATAGTTTCATAAACTATTTTGATTTCTGTTTTTATAAATGGCATTATATGCATATTTTAAATCACATGATATGTAATATTGGTTGACGAAGCTGAGCATCGCATTGCTAGTCCTAAATTATGCATGGCCTGATCACCTATGCCTAATTTAGAAGGAGCCATGCAAGGCCAAATAGTAGTCACCTTAAATATTTAACCAAGAATCAACTTTTTAATTATGCTTCTTAAAAAGTTAGATAAATATAAGTTTTGAAAACTTTTACTTCTTGTGCGAGTAACAACAGTTCACGACGTACACCTATGAACCCTTATCCTTTCTTGAACAAAATACACGCCTCAAGCACAGATTTCTTTACTCAATGATCCTTGCTTTACTTGTTACCTCATCATCCTCATGATACAATTTTCGTTACCATTTGCCTAAATTCTTACCATTGATACCCGACTTGAAAGTTTTAACGTTGCTATGCTCCTACATCGATTGACCATCTCTATCTATTTTGGTAGACCTTCGAAACGTCTCTGGATGCGATTAGTGATTTATGACTGGACGTGAACGATGATTACGTGTAATTGCCATGATATGTGTTAAGATACTATCGTCTTGAAATTTCATTTGTGTGAATCATGTGTTGATTTCGCCTTTCATTGCTAATGTTGTTCATCTTACTGGAACTTATCTCAATTGACTTCTTAAGAATTTTCTTTGATTCGAAAATTCGTTGTGTGGCTTTTCCCTTTCGATCGTATTTCGACCACCGAGAACTTAATAAGCCGTTATTGGTGACGCCAACCGCTCTCGTGAATTAATCTTGCTATAATCCTTGTTTCTTATTATTTTTATTATTGACGTGACTATTCTACCACGTTTGTTAAGAATTGATACGACTTCCGTCTTATTCCTTTGTATATTGCTCGCATACAGATTGTTGACCTTTATATGATTCACATTCGTTGCTGTCTTGTCACCTTTTGAAAACCAGAAACTGTTACGTGTTTATCGATTGATATCTTAAACACTTTCTTTAATTTCTAAAAAAAAAATTATTATTAATTTTTAAGAACATTTTATACATTTTATCAAATGTTTAAATTACCAAAATAACTGTTTCAAGTTAAGTATCGGATCTATATATCCTCTTTGGTAAATTTACCTAATGTTTCAAAGGATATCAAGCTGTATCTTTTAAAGTATTTGATTATATCATACTTTATTGTCAACTTAATGAAATTATTTAAATTAATTTATAATTTCTAACAATGATTCAAAATAACTTGGAAAAAAAAATCTGAATTTTCTCTAATGGTGACGATAAACCCGAGTTTTAACGATAATTTAATACAGTCATCCAAAAGTTCTTAAGCCGATCAGGATAACTATCTTGAACTGTTCTACTTTTGCTTTGAAAATCCTGATCAAGAAAAAGATATAGCAACAGCTTACTCCCTAAATATAGAGTTTGATTTTTAAATCACTACATCTGGTAAAATTTTCTTTTATTTAAGAAAATATTTAAACTGAGTTTTTAAAGTAATCCCAAAATGCTAGACAACTGATTGAGACAACTTGTATTTTAAATGATCATATGTTATTCATTTTCTTCTCCCTTCTATTTCGCTTATGACTGGATTATTTACGTTTTAAGATTGTCACGTTTTACAGTTGCACGATTTGCGACCCCTTGTTGATTTACAATCTTGGTTCATTTTATCGCACTTTGCCTGTTTAAGCGATTCTTGTGTTCATTCTTGTTAGTTTATCGCACGTATTTCCAACAACTCTATCTCTCGATGTATCTCCGTATTGAAAGATCGTTATCCTAATCCAAGACTGAAAAGTTATACGAAAAGGAGTTAAGAAACTGAAGCATAGTGAATTCTAACCGTTAAGATTCGTCATGGTACGGAAGTTTACCTGGGATGCAATGAATTTTGTTCTACACTTTGTACCTCCTCTTGTTTGCATCTTCTACTGTTTTCAGGAGAACTCTGGGGACCAGAGTTCCTTTAGGGGGGAAGACTGTGAGAACCCGTACTTTTCCAGCATTATTTTATTCTTTTTATTCGTGCTTTTTGAATTTTTCAACGTATTACGTTTTCTTGAATACTTTATATGTAAATCCTGAGATTTTTAAATTATACTTTTAAGTATTATTTTGTTCATTGACAATGTTTCATATGGAATTATAAAATTTTTATTTTATTTTTCCATATTTAATTTAAATCAAAAATTTTTGATTTAAAATCACCCGCGTGCGTTTTAAAACGAGTTTATTCAAAAATCATTGTACAACGAGAATTCCTAGTGATCGCGATACCGACGGATGCCCAAAATATTACGTTTATTTATCGATTGTTTCGAGAATTAATATTTTCGACGATTTAGTTTTAATTACGTATTAAGTCATGTCGGGAAATCATATAATCATTTTTATGATGCATTGTAACTTTTGAAAAAGTATTTTTACGAAACCCGAGCCCCGTAAATGTTTTTTAATATTTACCAATAACCATTTTCTACCTTTAAAACTATTAATTGTTTTTAGGTCCACAAGTTTTAAAGTTTACAAAACTAGTCCTTCCACTTACTACCACTATATAAACATTTTCTTTTCATCTTTCTCCACTCAAACACACATCTAGCAAAAAAAAACACACTCTCCTCCCACCTCTCATTTATGCCACCACCTTCACCACCATCAACCACCACCATCCATCATGATTCATCCAAAACAAAAATTAGACCACACCTTGTAATTCAATTGTGGTTCTTTTGATACCAAAATCTTGTACATGCATCAAGGTTTTCAAGACTTTAAAATTTCATGGTTATATGATGAGTTAATCATCATGTATGTGTTGCTTTTGGTAAGTTTATCATGTTTTGATCCTTAAAAGTCTTGTTTTTAATCTTTGATTTTTATTAGATTTTTCATACAAGTGTTTTTAGGAGTGTTTGGTTGATGGGTATGATAGTATAGTGATCCTAGGGGTATGAGAATGATTTGTTTTGAGTGAAAAATTGATTTGACATGTTTTCTAGAAAGGCAATTTGGGACAGCAGCCTTAAACAGTATGTTTCGTGGGTTTAAGGTCTGTGAAAGACTGAGATTATTTGAAATTGTTGTAGAGTTTTCCGAGACGGTCGTTTTGGTATAAGATAGAGCTTATAACTCATTACGAGTCAAAAGTTATGAAAGTTTTAGTTTTTCGTGTACCGGGAGACGCAAGTCGGCACAATCCGAAATTGTGGCTGATTTTGGGACGACTCTCGGGACTTTAGGCTTGGTTAGATAGTTGATACTACTGATTTTCAAAGTTTACAAACTGAGTTTGATGAGTCTAGTAGTGGTTTCAAAAGATGGATTGTCGGGTTAGTACTTTTAAAGTGGTCCAAACGGTTTTACAAAACAAGTGTACAAATCTGTCCTAAAATTTGGAGTCGAGTAAAGCGTCGAGCTGATGGATTTTAAAGTGTGAACTTTGGCTCAAATTTTGGTGAGGTCTTACACAGGTTATAAGTGACCTTGAAACCATTTTTCATGTTAAACGGACAAGTCTAGATAGGGTAGATCGGTGTGTACATTCGGGGTGTACTTGCTGATTTTTATTTTGGACACGTAGTTCAATGCTTGTGTTGCGTGAGTTTGAGTGTTCACCATGGGACATGGTGACTTACTCAAGTGCTTAGTCATTATATAAATGACTTAGCTACTGTCCAAATAAGGGTAAAGGATAGTTTGACTTGCGTTGACTTGGCGTCGTATGACGAGTCATTTTCAAGTGTTCAAGTGTTTTAACGAGTAACGTTGGATAAATGGGTAGTATGAATTCATTTGATTCGTGTCAATGGTTTTGAAACGTGTATACTTTGAAAACATTTAAGTCATGTTATATTTGGTATATATATCGATATTGAGTTCGAGTCTTAACGCGCGCCTTATTATGATAGGTTGCGGTTTTCGTGTTTTCCCCGGGCATCCATATCGTTGGTGATCGTCTCATTACATTGTTTCTACTCAGTTGCTGAGTACCGTGATTGACTTAACACGTGGCTAAGGGCCACGAAATTTCTAAGGATCAAGGAGGAGGAATTGTTTAATTTGCGTGTTTGGATTAATTCCTACTTGTTATGAAGGTATAGTCACTCCTAGCATTTTAGTTTTGATGTTACTAGTACTTTGACTATTTTTATTCATGAATTTTGAATTCCTTGGGTGAAACCCACTGAGATTATAGATACTTAGGGCATATTAGGACTTAGGACACTTGCGTGGCGATTTGGTATAGCCTAAGTGTTGCTTGATTGAGGTTAGGTAGCTAAATGGAGTTGTTTTTGTAGTATGGAAATCACCACAGAAACAAACAGGTCATGGCAAATTTTTCTTAAACATATGACCTTGTTTTTATTTGAAAAATGGATACCCACTGATGTTATAAGCATGTGTTGAGTTGGATGGAAACGGGAAGTGTCCGGATGAGTCCGAAACGGTCGTTTTACTAAACTAGGTCAAATATGAATGTTATGCTTAAAACGTGGGTAAATTAACTTGGGTAAAAAGGATTAATTTATGATTTTATGACTTTTTACAGTAGCTACAAATATAATAAAACTTCTCTTTTTGGTTTCGTGTCAAAATCTTTTACCGATTGGGATATATGCTTAATCTACCGTAAGGTACGAAAGACGTTTACAACTTTCTGTTTTGATAGTCTGTCACTAAAGTGCATTTCCCGTTGATTGAAAATAGTTATATGGCTGTTCTTTCCCAACTTTTAAAGGTAAGAGAAATACCTATACATGTCAAGAAATTTCACCTCCTGTACAATTATAGATTTTTAGATATGACCAAATCTTCACAGCCTTTTTCAGAAAACTGAATGCAGTCCCTTGTTTTGGTTTTTCAAACCGAGTCTTAAACGTGTTCGGAACCCACACATAAATGCTTGGACCATCATATAAGGTTGATATTAGGTTATTACAGTAGGTTCAAGGTGTTGGGTCAAAATTTTAACTTAAGCTTAGGTCTCGCCATCGCACGCAAGTTACCTAGTCATACTATGTCCCACCACTTCTAAAACGTTATTGCTTCATTGAACACATTCTTATTACGCGTCACCATTGCATAGGTCCGTGAAGACTTCTTTTTGCTCACCCCCTTTTACCTTGTGATTACTTACTAAAGGTGAGTTCATAGCCCCTTTTTACTTGAACAATGTTTCTAAATGCGGGGTGAGATTTTACATGGTGGAACACATCCATTTAAAACTGTATACTATCCAGAACTTGTATGCTATTCAGACTTGTATGCTTTCCAACAGTTTTCATTGATATTATTGCTTATAGTTAATAGCCTTAAGTTTCCTCTCTTGATCATGAACCGTTAATTGTCCCGTATGCTTTGCGCTAAGCGCGAATGTTGTGGGTGGATCCATCGGGATTGACAATCCCCGTCCCGATTACCTTGACGCACTTACATTTGTTTATACTTGAGTATTTAGGCTGAATACTCCCTAGAGGAACTTACTTTGAGTTAAGCTTCGGTTCATGAACTAAACAGCAATAATATCGGTTTTAGACTATGGTTAATGATCATAACCATTTTCTCTATTTACTTGTTTTACAAAAGAATGCTTGTGTTCCACACCTTTATTGCTAAACCTATGAATTTCACTCAACTTTGTGTTGACGATTTTACATGTTTAATCTCAGGTATTATTACTTAGCTTTGCTTGGATGGGAGCCCGCAGGATATTATCGCAGCTTGGAGATTTCTGTGATGCTTTTAAAAGACTGGTTTTAGTATAAACTGTCAGAAATTTATTATAACTTTTGGGCAACTTTATGTTATAAATCATGATGAAATAATATATCTTTCCGCATATAAAAATCTGGGACCTATGTTTAAAACTCTGATCATTTATGATGTGATATATATGCTTTTATTACGTCAGCTTTGTGTCAACTATAATTCATTGTTTCTTGTACTATGACGTGTTACCCCCTCGTTGCCTAGTTGTTCCATGTCAGATTTTGGGTGTCTCACAATTTTGATGATGATGGGTTGTCGCTGATGTACCGGTGTAATGTGATGGTGATGGGTTGATGTTGATGATGTAGGTGTTGGTGATGTAACAGGTGTGTGATGCACAAAACAAGATGAATCTAGTGTACCGTAATCTATCGTCGTTTGATTTCGATGTGTTTGTCAAGAACTCGTGTTATTGACTAAAATTTTGTTGTTGTATCCAATCTTGTATATAATAGTTTTTTTTATTCAAAGATCTGAAGCCGTATGTATTTGTAGTCGATGTATATTCTTTTATTCAAGAATGAATCAGGTTTTATTGGTTTCGAGATTTTGAAATTGTTGATACATTTGTATGATTGTGTATTAATTAGTCTCTCATGTTCACACCATTTTGTATCAGTATCAGTTCATATGCATCTTGTGGAAACAAATTTTTTAAAACACTATTGAACAAAAAATAACGTAATATGCTCAAACAAAAATTATATCCATTATAAAATAAATACAATATTAGTTAAAAGAAGATGGTGAAAAAAATATATATAGGAAATTAATTAAAAAATGCTATTTAAATTTCTAGATATACCCTTAAAACTTTATTTAATAGCATTATTTAATGTTGATCTAATCTAACATCAATTCATTGATCCAATAGTCGTCATTAGTTCTTATTTTTTTAACTTTAACTTTGCTCTCACATTAACCTCCCTATATATATATATATATATATATATATATATATATATATATATATATATATATATATATATATATATATATATATATATATATATATATATATATATATATATATATATATATATATATATATATATATATATATATATATATATATATATATATATATATATATATATATATATATATATATATATATATATATATATATATATATATATATATATATATATATATATATATATATATATATATATATATATATATATATATATATATATATATATATATATATATATATATATATATATATATATATATATATATATATATATATATATATATATATATATATATATATATATATATATATATATATATATATATATATATATATATATATATATATATATATATATATATATATATATATATATATATATATATATATATATATATATATATATATATATATATATATATATATATATATATATATATATATATATATATATATAAGCTTATGAATTAATCATTTTTAGCTTATTCGATGTGAATATCAACGAATTTAGTTTTGATGTGAGTACGATGATAAAAAAATTTAGCTTATGAATTTATCATTTTTAGCTTTATTTGATGTGAAATGTTAGTGAATTATAAGCTAACTTATTATGGGCTTATGAGCTTATGCTATTTTGGATTATGTTTTATAAGCAGTCTAAGTGGTTTACACAGATTATCATATATGATACTGTTTGTTGTTTGTTGTAATTGTGTAGATTTAGACGTAACATAACGAGAAATTAGTATGACTAACTGATAGGTGTGTAAACACCCATCCTTTTTACCACTTAACTACAATAATAACCGAGCCAAAACGTGTATTTTATGTCGTAAATGTCGGAATTATACGTGGTTTGTGTTTTTGTTGTGATTTAGGACGAAAATGTGAAAAGGGGAGAAAACACGGCATTCACGGGATTTTATCGAAGAAAAAAACAAAAGATGAAGTCAAGAAATCAAGAGTGCAAAAAGAACGGAAGTCCAAGACCAATTCTGAAGATTTATCGAAGAAAAAGTCAAAGGACGGAAGTTTACTAAAAGCCGAAGAACTCAAGTCTAATTTATTGAAGAATTAAAAGACGAGTTTAAAGAAATCTCGAGACAAAGTCATTAAAGTCAAAAGATTAAGAAGACAAGGACTTAAGCATGCAATTAAAGAAATAGGAAAGAGGGGAGAAAGCTTCCTAAGCACATCCCTTATCTTCCCTATAAATAGTTCATTAGTGTATTCATTTGTTTTTGTTGGCTAGTTTGACAAACTATGCTCTTCTACTTTAATTTTTGCACATTTAATTACATGTCATTTAATTAATTGTCTTGCACATTTAATACATTTAATTTCAAGTAAGTTTCCTTTTAATTATTGTCAATCTTTACTTTTATTGTTTGATCTCCTATCTACCTTTCTTGTTTGATCTTTAATCTTTATGTTTATTTGTTCATGTTCATGTTCTTGAGTTTTTGTTAAATTGATTAAGTGGGTTTTGATTATTTTGGTTATATTTGTTAGTTTGATTGATTTGGATTGTTTGTTTATGATTAGTAAATGTTTATTGATTAGTCTTGTTTAATCTTTTGGTTGATTTGATTAGTTTTTGTTTAGATTCGTGTTTCCTTTTGTTCCTTGTTCTTCGCTTGTCTGCTACTGTTTTCCCAGGTGATATTCCGAATCAAGGACATTCCAAGTGAAGGTATTCTGCTGTTTGTTCCGAATCAAACATCTTCATTCGGAACATTCCGAATCAAGGGTTCATTCGGAACATTCCGGATCAAGCCATTAGTTCCGAATCAGTGGATGTATTCCGGATCAGCAAGTTCATTCGGAACATCCAAGTTATTCCGAACGAAGGAGTTCATTCGGAAGTATTCCGGATCAGTGGAAGAGGTGGTTCATTCGGAATATATTCCAAACCAAGAGGATATTCCGGATCAGTGACTTTTATTCGGAATACTTTATTATTCCGAGTGAAGGTGCTCATTCGGAACATTCCGAGTGAAGGACAGCATTCCGAGTCAAGGAAAACATTCCGAACCAAAGGAGTTTATTCGGAATATATTCCGGATCAAGGTGATATTCCGAATAAAGATTTTATTCCGGATAAAGTGACATATTCCGAATAAAGGATTTATTCCGGATGAAGCATTATTCCGAGTGAAGAAGAATCATTCCGAACGAAGGTGACATTCCGGATGAGTGATTATTCCGAACGAATGATTATTCCGAATGAGCTGTTTTCAGGTTATTTTTAGTTTCTGTTTTTAATTTTTAATTTTCAAGCTTTATTTTTCCCGCCTTTTTCCTTAGTCGCACTTTAAGATTACTTGCCTTAGATTTATTTTAAGCATTGCCTTATTTTAAGTTTTAGTTGCGTTTTAAGTTTGCCTTAGATTAGTTTTAAGTTTGCGTTATTTACTCTTAGTGCCTTTTAATTTTCGTCTCGCTTTTAAATACTTGCCATTTATTTTAAATTAGAGTTAGATTTAAATTAACGTCATTTTCATTTACGTCTTGCACATTTATTTTAAAACAACCAAAAATATTCCTTTTCACCAAAAACAATTGAGTCGTACTTTGAACCGGAAATCAATTCGTTAAGATACCGAGAAACGAACTTTTCAACTAGTAAAATCTATACATTAGTAACATAACTATAGTCTAAGATCATGGATAAGTATTCGTTGAAGCTGTGGGATAAGCGTTAGCGAAGTTGAAGGTTTAACTTATGTTGTAAAGATGTATCATATATGATACATCCACTTATAATTTATAATAGATATATCACATATGATATATAGAGGTATCATAAATGATAATTTTTTTGCATGTTAACTTAACACTATAATATATGATAATGTGATTGAAAACATAATACAAGCAAGCATGTCATCTCTTGGTGGGTAACTGAAAGTTAGGTTGTATGTAAATTTTCATATATGATAATGTACTTGAAATTCAACTTCTGTAGTGTATCATATTTGATAATGTGCTTGCAACTAAAATCAAATCTTTTTATTTGTGTAGTGAAAGGTATTTTCAATGCATTTTGAAGAACTCAATCATCTCAAGACCAAGAAGTGGAACATCAGATTCCCGACTGAAAACAACAAGACCAAGTGCATGAAAATGACAAACACGGGCGCCAAGTTTGCAACAAAAATCTTGATGACTGAGATCAACATCCATTGTTTTAAACATTTGATAGTTTATCTTTTAGCAATTTTTGTATGGTGATGTATTGGTTTAACTTTGTAATGCTACTCAATAATTATGATTTTTTGAATATGAAAATAGCGAAACATTTGCATATGTGTTTGGGATAATATGGCTACTTTGTTAAAGTTTTTATATATTCCCAAAGCATAGTTTTTACACTTTTTTAATATAATACATGTGATAATGCTTGTAACTCTTAAATTATGCCATATATGATACTACATTATCATATATGATAATGCGGCATCATATATGATAATGCGGTATCATATATGATACTTAAAAAAAATCTCACATATTAAACAAAGAGTGTTATATTCATGATTAAACATTTTTCTAGAAAAAAAATACTTTTTATGAGTATCATGTATGATACTAAAAAAACTGCAGATTAAACGAAAGTTCTACTAAATTCATGATTAAAACAAGCAGCCTGCTGAATCAATGATTAAGCACTTGTTTAGAAAATAAAAAAAAGTGATATTTAAGAGAATACAAACAATGATTAAACACTTGTTCAAATAAAATATAACCACTTATGATTAAAACACTTATTCATAAAAGATATAAAAATAAAAGAGTCTATTAAATTCATAATTAAAACCAAAAACATCTTATTATTGAAACTACTATTCCTCTTCTTCAATCAATTCTTCATCATTTTCAACCAAATATACTTTTCTCTTGTAAACATCCTCCTGGGCTACGACGAAGACTTTATTTTATCATTACACATACGCGTGCACGTCCTCATGCTTGCTATAACCGAGAAATTGCAATATCCATACCTGCTCTTTGTTGTGTTCGCATAGTCTACATTTATAGAAGAGAGGAAACAACGTATTAGGCATCATTTTATCGACAACTGAATTATGTAGCAGACAATATAAAAATGCACCATAGGTCAAAAGTGTAAAAAGTCATGTACAATATCAAAGACCATTTTTTTCTTGTGGTTTGTCATCATATATGATGCCTCATGTATCATATACGATACACCTATCATATATAACATATCACATAACTTTCATGTATGATAACTAAAGTATCGTATATGATACATCAAGCTTATTTCAACTTACATCAACAACTTAATTAAAATACCTTACACTAACATAAGCTTATTCATAACTCGCATAGATAAAACCTTATAATAAGCCACAAACATATTTGATTATGATATTGAGCCTTGTTAAACATATTTGATTCTCAAATCTAAGCTACATGCCACTTACCATAGCCATCCATAGCCACTTTTGAGTTTTGTGACCAATCTCTATACGATATCATATATACATTATTATAATGATAGAAGGCATGTTTGAAGAGCTTAAAGATATTTTGTGTAAATTAGTTATAAAGTCTTGTTTTTTCTTGTGGTTTGTCAGAAACATCATATATGATACATCATGTATCATATTTGATATGCTTATCATATATCATATATCTATCCTATATGATAAATGAAGGATCATATGTGATACATCAAGCTTAATTTAGCCTACATCAGCAACATAAAGATTCTTAATAAGACAACTTATTCACATGAATATAAGCTTATTCATAACTCTCTTACTCTGATGATTCCTTAAAAAGGCTAATAAGCTAGCTTATAATTCAACACACTAAATTCAAATCATCTAATTAACAAGCTTATTTATAACTCTCATCTAATTCAAAATCTTATTCATAACTCTCATCTAAATTAAAAGCTTATTCAAACAAATCAACTTATCCACATAAATCACCTAATAAGCTAGCTTATTTATTAAGAACAACGAATTCAAATAATTCGTTCACTATAAGCTAATTAAAAGCTTATAATTTTGATGATGATAAACTAATAAGCTCATTCAAATCAAGTAAGATAAAATAACAAAAAGACCTATAACCTGATGATGGATCGTAATGGATTCATGTTGATGGATTCGTGATGGTTTCATAATCATCCCTTCGATTTTATGATGGAATCCCGACGATGGATCGGGGATATTAGAGAATTTTTAAAGATAAAGAAGATCAAGGGTAAAGAGAGAAAGAGGAGACAGTGTCTGTGTGTGTGTTTTATGAGAAAGAAAGAAGAAAAAAGTTTATATAGTGAGCGGTTAAAATTACAAAAATACCCTTGCTTTGTAAAATGGAGATTTAATCTCAGCCATTGGATGGTAGGGAGATGAAGGGTGGGGATGATTCTCCATATATTAGATAAGTTTGGTATCCAAATGAACTTAAATCTAATAAGAAAAAATGGTACATATGTTAAATTCATGTCGACACTAGCATGAGTTTATTCACTCGTTTAAAAAAAGCACGAGTTTATTAATTATTTACTACTCGGATACTACTAGTTTGTAATGATTATTTCGCTAGTTGGTAAAACAAATTCACCTAGGGTTTATGGCTTGGTATTTCGAGCCAACACATCTTAAAAATAATTATCTTTTTAATAACTCAATAAAAATAAATTAGCTTACAATGTTGATTTGAAAATATAGATTGTTAGAAATATAGTTCAATTATAGGTTCAGTTCATACCGGATAATGGGTCAGGAGGTACAAAGTGTACACTGGTAGGTTCCTGAATGCCCTGATGCAAATAGTAGTTAAATGTTTTTTTAGGGTAAAGGGGAATCACCCTGGTAAAAGATATATTACACCAAAAAACATTGAAGTACAACGGATATAGGATAAGCCCTATATCTCAGCCCGTTACATGGGCAACAACCAGGCATAAGCCAAGAACAAACAAAACAACCCTACAATAAGAGGACATGCCCTCTAAAAACCCAAACCTAGGAAATAAACAACTATTTCCTATTGTGCATACTCAGCTTGAAATCTCGAAATGCATTCATTTGGCCATGAAGATCAAACACTTGAGCCTCATAACCATCTGAAAAATTAAACTCATCATCTTCAAGCTGCTAACCTCCACCACCTAAATTCGACTTGAGGAAATCATCATCAGTATCTGATTCATTAATACATTCCCAATTAGTCGAATTCGAAGTCCGAACCAATACACCTACATTCTTTTTGCCAGGAACCACACCATTCACGTCTCGAGTGCTGCCATTATCTACACCTTGAACACCCTCCTCCACCAGATTATCTAAAATC
The DNA here is from genome assembly GCA_025667525.1 of Glebionis coronaria. Taxonomy (NCBI): domain Eukaryota; kingdom Viridiplantae; phylum Streptophyta; class Magnoliopsida; order Asterales; family Asteraceae; genus Glebionis; species Glebionis coronaria. The sequence continues at coordinate 343,248,782 of CM046877.1, forward strand.
TCAAATAAATTAGACACTGACGTAGATTCTTTACCTGCAACACTCCTAGAGGAAGATGCTTTAGGCTGCGGAACATTAGACTTCGCTTGGGTTTTTTTAGACCATTTCTTTTCCTGATAAAAGCTAGCTTTAGGCTTATTGAACTTAATCCCATCAATACGTGTAGACCTGCTATACTTATTCTTCCGATTTTTAACATCAGTAAAACCATCACCATCACTCACATTACCAGATTTGAGATGATGATTCTCACTACAATTAGATGACGCCTCAGTAACACGTTTTGGACACATATTGGTGTTATGTCCAAAAACTTTGCAATCACCACAATGAGGCGGTTTCCATTCATATTCGACATCAACCTGCTCCCTAGAGTAACCTGATTCATCCTCCGAAGGAATAGCCACCACCAACGAATCCACAAACATCCTATCCGTAGGCATCTCAATGGGTACACGTGCATATGTACTTCGACCCCAAGGGTTAAGGCACATGTGGCCCGTGTAACTATCAAGCATAATTGGCATGCCCAATTAAGAAGTGATATGGATAAGACCCACTTCCGAGTAAGCTGCAATAGGGATTCTATGTAATTTAACCCATACAGGAATCGACAATACTTCCTCCTTTATCAACTTGTTCCATACCCTCCTTCGTTAAAACTTGAAAAGGTAGAACCCGTTACGCATTATAACACGATCAATACCAAACTTCGCCCATGTATTCATAACGTACTTCTCAATAATGGAAAAGGCAATTTTCTTACCAAGGAAATACCCATAAAGGGTATTAGAGAAGTGTGCCCTAACATCATCAACAGCTGCCTTTGGAATAGCTACATCTGCATCATTCACCTCCTTGAAACGAGTAATGAAAGAAAGTTTTACATTCGTCTTAGTAGTATTCTGTTTAGGCTTAAACAAATCAGCAAAAGAGTCTTTCTTTTCATGAGCATGTTGTTGTTCCGACACAAGAGGTTGAGTCGTACCAACAACAACGTCAATTAGATCATCCCCTTCATTAGTACTTACAACAGCAGGTTGCTTTAAGATCGACCTTATAGGTTGTCCTTTGGAATTATGTGGTTCACTCCTTACATTAGCAACTTACCATCAATCTTCTTCACCTTAGTGGCCAATTCAGGAACACGTGACCCGATAGCACCCTTCACTGTCTTACCATCATCCTTGTTAATTACAGGACTGTTCAAAAAACCCTTCTCCATCACTCTCTCACCCACGAACAATGAAACCAAAAAACCCACGAACTAGGACAATAAAGAATTTCAAACCCTAAAAGGGTTTACAACGAAACACAGCTCCAAGCCCTAATCCATATTAATGAATGCAAGAATTAAAAAATAAAAGACAAACTGTAGCAGCCCTACAACCACCCAATAAACTAATACAAACCCTAGAAATTTACAAATAAAAAAAAGTGACGTGGATCAGGAAAACAATGTGCTCGTGTAAACCAAGATTAGATTGGATTGATTAACAGAAAATCAAGGTCACAACGATCCTACAATGCAGATCGCAAAAACCTTAATCCAATGCAACCGTCACCCAATAAACTCTTAGTCGCTACCAAAACTCAGAGAGGACCAGCCACATACGTTATAACGAGTAGAATAAACAAGAGCAAATCAGAGAAAGTGGGAAAATAAGGAGCCGTCGGCGATCTCCATTAGAGAGAGAAAATTAGGGTTTTTTTCTTTGATAAGCAAGATGTCCTAGCCTATATATTCTAATAGTAGTTAAATGTTGTTTAACATCACTTATGATCTTCCGTGAGTTAACTCTTTAAGGAGTGTAAACTCTGGATATAAGGTATTCATCATGGAGTGATACCTCTGAGGACTTATACTCAACATGTTTACTCATCAATGGGTCTTCTTCAGTATCGAAGGCTTCAGCGGGAATGCCCTTCAGGGGTTAGCTGTTGCTTTACTAGGACTGAAGGATAAACATAGTTGGAGCTGAACATGGACATTTGTAACATGTTTTAACCAATTCAAGTAACAGTTATACTACATTTATGACCACGTTTAATTGGTCATGTAACCACTTTCCTTGTATTATGGAGCATATTAAGAGGAAATTAATGGGCCGCTAGTTTCTCTTAGTACCATTGACCAAGGTTGAGTATATCACCTATAAAAACGTGATCATATGATCTGCATGAAGAACACACATAAACATAAACACTTAATAGCAAAAGTGTGACAACCCTAGATATTGGATTTGTCACTTTTGATTGTTTTACTTTGATTATGTGCTTAGTGTGCGTTTATGTGCAATATGTTTATATTTGAGCCTTGGATTGGAGAAGTACTCATAAGTAAATCGAGGAACGGTTATTTCATGTTCATGAGTTCACAAGTGCTGACTATGAAATGAAAATGGTGATATTTTGGTGTTTACGTATACGTATAAGTATTATAGTAATAGTATTTTTTTTTTTGATTTACGGTTTAGCATTTAGAGGTCTCGGATGAGGTAATTAGTCATATGGATATTTTTCGGGATGGTTTTAAGTCATTTAGGACTTAGTTATAAAGTTTATTTCAAAATTTGATATTTTTTTATAAAAGTGTATATTTTACGTCTTTTACGGTAAAACGCGTAAAAACTGACTAGTTTTACGGTTTTGAGGTTTTGGAGGCTTTAGGAGCTGAAATAAATTAAGGAAAATTAAGGTAATGTTATTAATACATATATTAATAATAAAATATAAAGAAAACGAAATTAGGGGCATATGGGTCGGTTTGGACGAATCAAAAGAAAAGGAAGGGAAAAAAATAGAAAGTGGGCTTCTACTTGGACTAGGATTTGTGAACACACTATATAAGGTTTTCTAATAAATCAAAAACTATATTTTTCTCTCCTGGAACTTCATAGGCGACGGCTAGAAGAGTTTTTTAGGGGTTTTCATAGTTTTTCATCTTCCATTGAATTAAAGGTAAAAACCTTCTTAAACCTTTTTAATTAAATTGTTTTTATGTTTAATTGATCATCTTATGAAGGATTTAGGTTAGGGTTAATTTAAAAACAGTAAATTAATGTTATATTAATGGGGTTATAATGATTACATAAATTAGGGCTTGTAATTAGAGGGATAAGGGTTAATTAATGAGGTTGATTTGATTAAACTCGTTTTTAAAAACTGGGCAGAATTTTGAGTCAATTGTTTTGATCATATCGGGAGTTCTAGGAACATTCAAGATGCGATCAAAGTATCCCTGAAAAGGTAATTGAAATGTATTTCTAATGCAAGAAACGAAAACTAAATTGGAGGTAGGGAAGTGGGTCAAAAACAGGTTACAACAGTCGGAGGTCAAAACAGTTTTGAAGTCAGCCTGTTTTCTTTTTAAGTTTTGGGTTGTTTAGGGTACTTAGGGTTGCATTGGGATCTTCTCACGAACATGAGAGATGTTTTATATATTGTATTAAGTATATGAACTTGGGCTAAGGTTTTGGTTTAGGGTAAGACCCCTTAATTGTAACAAACTTTTAGTATGTTTAAAATCAGGAAATATGGAATGACAAAAGTATATATATATATATATATATATATATATATATATATATATATATATATATATATATATATATATATATATATATATATATATATATATATATATATATATATATATATATATATATATATATATATATATATATATATATATATATATATATATATATATATATATATATATATATATATATATATATATATATATATATATATATATATATATATATATATATATATATATATATATTGGGGCCTTAACAGTAGCTTTAATGTTAGGACAAGTGGGAGGTGTTAGCTAACATATGTAAGGGTATGAATATTCCTTTTACAGAAACCATGGGTATGTTTAAGTGGACGTTTGACTTAAAGTTTTGAGTCCTAAAAACTAGGACTGTTTTGTGTAAAATATGAATTGGATAGTTATTAAACTTAACCAAGTTAAGGACTTGTTAAGGAAGGGTAATGAGGTGATTAGAGCTTATCAATGAGGTATTTATATGGGAATAGGCTAGATGTCCATCATAGGTTGATGAGCCATCTTAGTGATTGGTTCATGTATTGATTGCGTGTTTTTGGTTTGTTAGCTTGTTTCTAGTGCAAAGACTTGTGAAGAAGTATTCAGGTGAGTTCATAGTCCCATTTAAACTAAGTTTTTAAATGTTCTTTTTCTAGTATGGGATGGAGATGACACTAGTGGTGTTCTTAAAATATTTTTGTACTATATTTTTATAAATGTTTGGACATAGATGTGTTATTGTGTGACTTGCGTGCTTATGTGTTCTCATATGTGCTTTGATATGTGTTATGATATGAGAATCTTGTTGTGTTATGATTGGGATTGGTACATAGATGTATGGGCGTCTATGGGACCAGGTGTGATGTGTGTAGAGCGTGGGGCACGATCCGTCCTGAGTTCTTGGTTCGTGGGGCACGATCCGTCCTGAGTTCTTGGTTCGGGGGGCACGATCCGTCCTGAGTACTTGTGCATCGTCTCTTCGGAGGCAAGATATCTCGACGGGGATATAGTTCATCTTCCACAAGTGGTGTGGGAAAGATCCGGATAGTGTGGTGTGTGTTTCTTGTGTGTGTGACGGGATACTTCTTGACTATTATAGTGTGCTTTGTGAATTGTAGATGTGATTGGTACTTGGATTGAGTTTTGTCGTGGATGCATGTAGCATGATTATCACATTATGGTCCATTACTATAAATTGTTTTTCTTCAACTATTTATAGCGGTTGTTAAGGGTTCTTAAGATGTTTTGATAATTTAAACCTATGTTCTTACCAACTTTATGTTGACAGATTTTAGTGTCATTTTCAGGTGATATAGTTGAGAAGATGATGTTAGAAGTTGCTAGAGTCTAGAGGCTGCTAGAATTGCATTAGGAGGAATCCCTTTCCTCTTAGATTTTATTTTGTCTTTTGATTTAGTAAATTGTTTGATACCTATATGTTTGATGTTTGTTTATTTGTATGTCTTTGGTAAGAGGTAGGACTTTTACCTACTTACCTAGACGCCTGCATTGTTTGAGATATTTTCATGACATTGTGTCACTTTTTTTATGACATTTCTATTTCATTTAGTTAACTCTATAGACACGCTATTGTTGTGATGATATCCGTCGCGCCCCATATTCCGCCATGGTGGGGTGTGACAGAATGGTATCAGAGACAATGGTTATAGAGAATTAGGTTGCCTAGTCGCGTAGCCTAGTCTATAGCTTAAGGGTCCCTGCATATAGGCGTTATAGGAGTATGTGTGCATTTTATATTAATTGATGTGTTTGGATGTTATTTATTGCGATGTTTTGACTAGTATGAATTGAACCATAGTAAGTTCATACTTAGCTACATGTTATTTTCTTTTCGAGTTTTGAATAGTGCGGGTTGAACTATAGTCGTATACGCTAGTCATTGTTGGATTTCCTTTAATTACGTTTTCATGTTCTGTATACATTTTGAATTTTGTCTACGGTGGTTCAATTGGATTACGAGTTTATATGTTTCATGCATTGGCTACGTTATTTTAATACATGGATTTTGGACCTTATTTTATGTTGTGGTTATGTGCTTATATGAGTTGTAGGATCTATGTGCTTATTTGAGTTGGTAGACCGATGTGTTATGTGTAGTATTAATTCTTATAAGTGTCATCATAGGAGGGAGTGCATTGGTGAAAGGGGACTTGTATAAGTATGGTGGCCAACATAGTTATACAAGTACCAAGACATCAATGGATTCCTAAATATGGTTGCATGAAAGAGGGTTAATACATGCTTGTTTATAGTATATGCTGGATGAATTTGAGTGTACGTATGCATATGCCTATGAATAATTCCCTTCTACTTATCGGTTGTATTCTTAGGATGGTTCGCTAGTTCTTTTCTCTTTGGGATGTTCAACTTCTGTAGTAGCGCATTTATCGAGTCCTCATTTCACGTGTTTGTTTGTACGGTATTTTTGGTGTAGAGGCTATTGAAATGGTGGAGATTTCTTTTTGGAATAACGATATCTTTCGTTTTGAGTCTTACATGGTAAAAAATTAAACTTACAAATAGTAAAATAAAAATAGTTGTTGGTTGTCGATAAAATGAGGGTAAAGTGTCGAGTTCAAGGTTAATTTTCGGACAACATGGTTTAAACTTGTGTTTTAGGTATTTTGGGGTAACGAACACTTGGAGGGTTAACATAGAGATGAGTTGGGATAGAATTTGAGATTTATTTAGACCTTAAAGCACATGGTTATATCTTGATGAGTTTTGATTTATGGTATTTATGAGTAAGACCAAAATCGGGGTGACAGTTTTAAACTCGTCGAGTTATGTAATGGCTCCTAACTTGATTTCAAGACAGTTCTTGTTTGATGAGTTGCGAGATTTAGTTAGGTTGGTTACATAAATTTATGGTTTTAATAAGTTTCCTCGCAGACGGTTAAGGCTCATGTGTTGTTGGTTGAAATTATTTTAGTTTAAACTGGGTTCACGTTTGAACGTAAGGTTTATCAGGGATATGTATCCTCGTTTGGTTGCAGAGAATAAGTTTGAGTTTGAGAGTAAATCTCGTGACGAGATTTCTATTAGGAGGGAGTGATGTGATAACCCTAGATATTGGATTTGTCACTTTTGACTGTTTTACGTTGATTATGTGCTTAGTGTGCGTTTATGTGCAATATGTTTATATTTGATCCTTGGATTGGAGAAGTACTCATAAGTAAATCGAGGAACGGTTATTTCATGTTCATGAGCTCACAAGTGGTGACTATGAAATGAAAATGGTGATATTTTGGTGTTTACGTATACGTATAAGTATTATAGTAATAGTATTTTTTTTTTATTTACGGTTTAGCATTTAGAGGTCTCGGATGAGGTAATTAGTCATACGGATATTTTTCGGGATGGTTTTAAGTCATTTAGGACTTAGTTATAAAGTTTATTTCAAAATTTGAGATTTTTTATAAAAGTGTATATTTTACGTCTTTTACGGTAAAACGCGTAAAAACTGACTAGTTTTACGGTTTTGAGGTTTTGGAGGCTTTAGGAGCTGAAATAAATTAAGGAAAATTAAGGTAATGTTATTAATACATATATTAATAATAAAATATAAAAAAAACGAAATTAGGGGCATATGGGTCGGTTTGGACGAATCAAAAGAAAAGGAAGGGAAAAAAATGGAAAGTGGGCTTCTACTTGGACTAGGATTTGTGAACACATTATATAAGGTTTTCTAATAAATCAAAAACTATATTTTTCTCTCCTGGAACTTCATAGGCGACGGCTAGAAGAGTTTTTTTAGGGATTTTCATAGTTTCTCATCTTCCATTGTATTAAAGGTAAAAACCTTCTTAAACCTTTTTAATTAAATTGTTTTTATGTTTAATTGATCATCTTATGATGGATTTAGGTTAGGGTTAATTTAAAAACAGTAAATTAATGTTATATTAATGGGGTTATAATGATTACATAAATTAGGGCTTGTAATTAGAGGGATTAGGGTTAATTAATGAGGTTAATTTGATTAAGCCCGTTTTTAAAAACTGGGCAGAATTTTGAGTCAATTGTTTTGATCATATCGGGAGTTATAGGAATATTCAAGATGCGATCCAAGTATCCATGAAAAGTTAATTGAAGTGGCTTTCCAATGCAAGAAACGAGAACTAAATTGGAGATCGGGAAGTGGGTCAAAAACAGGTTACAACAGTCGGAGGTCAAAACAGTTTTGAAGTCAGCCTGTTTTCTTTTTAAGTTTTGGGTTGTTTGGGGTACTTAGGGTTGCATTGGGATCTTCTCACGAACATGATAGATGGTTTATATATTGTATTAAGTATCTGCACTTGGGCTAAGGTTGTGGTTTAGGGTAATACCCCTTAATTGTAACAAACTTTTAGTATGTTTAAAATCAGGAAATCTGGAATGACAAAAGTATATATATATATCGGGGCCTTAACAGTAGCTTTAAGGTTAGGGCAAGTGGGAGGTGTTAGCTAACATATGTAAGGGTATGAATATTCCTTTTACAGAAACCATGAGTATGTTTAAGTGGACCTTTGACTTAAAGTTTTGAGACCTAAAAACTGGGACTGTTTTATGTAAAATATGAACTGGATAGTTATTAAACTTAACCAAGTTAAGGACTTGTTAAGGAAGGGTAATGAGGTGATTAGAGCTTATCAATGAGGTATTTATATGGGAATAGGCTAGATGTCTATCATAGGTTGATGAGCCATCTTAGTGATTGGTTCATGTATTGATTACGTGTTTTTGGTTTGTTAGCTTGTTGCTAGTGCAAGGACTTGTGAAGAAGCATTCAGGTGAGTTCATAGTCCCATTTTAACTAAGTTTTTAAATGTTTTTTTTTCTAGTATGGGATGGAGATGACACTTGTGGTGTTCTTAAAATATTTTGGTACTATATTTTTATAAATGTTTGGACATAGATGTGTTATTGTGTGACTTGCGTGCTTATGTGTTCTCATATGTGCTTTGATATGCGTTCTGATATGTGAATCTTGTTGTGTTATGATTGGAATTGGTACATAGATGTATGGGCGTCTATGGGACCAGTTGTGATGTGTGTGGAGCGTGGGGCACGATCCGTCCTGAGTTCTTGGTTCTGAGTTCTTGGTTCGTAGGGCACGATCCGTCCTGAGTTTTTGGTTCGGGGGGCACGATCCGTCCTAAGTACTTGTGCATCGTCTCTTCGGAGGCAAGATATCTCGACGGGGATATAGTTCATCTTCCACAAGTGGTGTGTGAAAGATCCGGATAGTGTGGTGTGTGTTTCTTGTGTGTGTGACGGGATACTTCTTGACTATTATAGTGTGCTTTGTGAATTGTAGATGTGATTGGTATTTGGATTGAGTTTTGTCGTGGATGCATGTAGCATGATTATCACATTATGGTCCATTACTATAAACTGTTTTTCTTCAACTATTTATAGCGGTTGTTAAGGGTTCTTAAGATGTTTTGATAATTTAAACCTATGTTCTCACCAACTTTATGTTGACAGATTTTAGTGTCATTTTCAGGTTAGATAGTTGAGAAGATGATGTTAGAAGTGGCTAGAGTCTAGAGGCTGCTAGAATTGCATTAGGAGGAATCCCTTTCCTCTTAGATTTTATTTTGTCTTTTGATTTAGTAAATTGTTTGATACCTATATGTTTGATGTTTGTTTATTTGTATGTCTTTGGTAAGAGGTAGGACTTTTACCTACTTACCTAGACGCCTGCATTGTTTGAGATATTTTCATGACATTGTGTCACTTTTTTTATGACATTTCTATTTCATTTAGTTAACTCTATAGACACGCTATTGTTGTGATGATATCCATACGTCGCGCCCCATATTCCGCCATGGTGGGGTGTGACAAAAAGCGTTAGAGATTTGTGCCTAAATCACTAACAAGCATTTGGTCTTATCCCAAGTAGATATTCATGATACCCAGGCATTAGGGTCGAATATTTACTTTGGAAAGTGATCACACGATTTCAAGTGATATCCGGTAACCATATATTTATACGTAGTTAGGTTATTGATTATCTTACACTGGTTGGGACGTATACACACCAATAATCAAAGTAAACTATTTTGTGATAATCAATGGCGGCTGTAATGAAGCATATGGTGGCTAACTTCTCCAAGATGGATAAGTTTGAAGGGATATATTTAAGGAGATGGCAAAAGAAGATGCACTTTCTTCTTTCTACCATGAACGTGGTGTACGTGCTGACCACTCCCATTATAGATGGTGGTGATGATGCTACCTTGGAGGAAATGAGGACAAGGAGCAAATGAGAGAATGATGACCATGTGTGGCGTAGCATCATTCTCAATGGTATGTCTTATTCCTTGCTAGATATTTACCAAAATGTTGAATCTAAAAAAGAACTATGGGATTCTTTGGAAGCCAAATATATGGCCGAGGATGCATCAAGTAAGAAGTTCCTTGTAAGTGACTTCACCAATTACAAAATGACTTATTCAAGACCAGTAATGGAACAATATGAACTTCTGGCCATACTTGGTAGATTTACACAACACAAATTGAACATGGATGAGACCATTCAGGTCTCTTGTGTCATTGATAAACTCTCTCCTTCTTAGAAAGATTTCAAGCATACCTTGAAACATAAGAAGGATGATTTAACTCTTGTTGAGTTGGACACTCATCTGCGCTTAGTGGAGTTCCTCGAGTTGTAGGATAATGACAAGCCAAAAAGCAACAACGTTGCTGGTTCATATATTGTCAATGTGGTGGAGCATAACAACTCCTCCAAGTACAATGACAATAAGGGAAAACATAAGCATCGTGACAACACCAAAGCTAATCCTAACAAGAAGTCCTTAGTGACTTGTTGGAAGTGTGGGAAACCTGGATACTTAAAAAAGGATTGCAAAGGTGTTGGTATTGGCAGCAAAGCCAATGGACCAGGCACAAATGATTCAATGATTGGTTCCAACAACTCACTGAAAGGTCAAAATATATTTTGCTGGAAATTCACTTTATGTGACGATATTTAAGAATTCCCATTAGTTATCATAGTCACTCACGCAAGGGCTAGACTAGGAAACGATGTATAGTATGTATGCGTGAGTGACTATATATACCCCTCTAAGGATTCCAAGGAGGGGTTGTTGTTTGTGTTTTTCTATTTTCATTTTATACATTGTCTTTCTCTCTCTAAAAACACACACTTCCATCTCTCTCTCTCTCTCTAACCATGGCTACCACCATCTACCACCCTACTAGACCATCAGATCATATACAATAGCAAACCCTCAATTGGTATTGGAGCATGGTTTAATCCTCGGATCCATTGGTATGCTTTTAGTGATTTGGTGGTCAAAATCATTTTTTGGTCTCGATCTGTTAACTTTTTTTGTCAAGATTATCTAAATTTGTTATTTTTGTCAGTCTTTTGTCACAACTGGTATCACTTTTCTCTTTGGTACATCTTTCTGGTTTTCATCATATTTTAGCTGGTTTATTTTTGTCTCAAAAACTGTTATGATGATGGTGGTTTTCTTTGTCCAAACAGTCTTTTGGTCATAATTTTTTAGTGACGATGGTTTTTTGTTTCACTGGTATCATCAGATGTGTTTTATCACTGGTTTCATAACTGGTATCATCATTTTTAGGTTTTCTGGCATTTAGATGAAGATGCAAAAAAAAACCCAGATCTACAAAAACCATGCCCAGAAAACCAGATCCAAAAAATACCAGATCCAAAAAATCCAGAAAAGTACTTTTTTGGATAAGATTTGATTATTGCGAGATTGATGTGAAAAACATTGCGAAATTGTGTGCACAAAAATTATTGCGAAATCATAAGTTTTTCAAACATTCCGAAATGAAGACTTCACATATATTTCGAAATGTTTATTGGTTAAACGTTGCGAAATTATTTATAAAAATCATTGCAAATTAACCATAAATAATACATTGTGAAATCATGGTCTTTATTGCGAAATGTTTGGTTTATCATTTATTCCAAAATGCTTTTAATACCATATTCAGAGATCTTTACAAACATTCCGCATTAGATATAAAACTCTCCGAGACCAACATCAGCCTACATCACCTCTAAACAAACTCTTCAACAAACCCGACTTAATCTAATGCTTTCATCACAAATCCAGACTCAGACTTAATTAAATAAGATCTCACCTTTGGTTCTATTTTTACAGATCAATTCAGATCTTGTAGAATTAGAACTATCTACATCACAGATCCATGTTTGGTTTAGAACCTTTGATATTCGAAAATAAAGAAACAGAAATAACAAATCTGTTATCCGTTTGTCTTTGTTTCGATTATATATATAACAAAAAAACCAAACGAAAAACATGCAATCAACAATCTACCTACCCGAGACCAATATGACTGATCTTGAAGTCGTTTCTCATTCAAGTTCGTGAAGGGCTTCTTTAGATTCGAATATAAGTGGGTTTAATTATGTTCTTCATTTTGTGATAATATGACACAGGGTTCTTGTGAGTTACTTTTGTGGATTTGGGGTTGTGATAAGAAGTGTGGCAGAGAGATCAAGGTGATATCTTTTTAGTTATCATGTGATGATAACAATTGATGGGTTGCAATTTGATTGTTGCCTGCTTTGGCTCATAAGAATATGGGGGCTGAGATCGAAAGATCAAGATGGAGGCGGAGAGTTTTAGATTAGGTTTAAATTAGGTGTGAGAAATTAGGGCAACTAATCTGCAGATTATATATCAATCCTTTGGACCGGGCATTGATAATGGTATAGCAACACTTTGCAATATAAATTGAAGGGCCGTGCTTTTATTTCTCAATTTAAAAGTGGTCCATGAGTTATCAATTGTGGATTGTGGATTGCTAATTTCTTCAACTGAAAGTTTATCCGAAAGTTGGATGACATCACTTGATAAATCATAAATGAGACACTAGGTCACACATAAATGAGACATTGGCAATATTTGGCATCACGTGAGAAATGTTTGGACAAGTTACAGTTTAATTTTAGACTATAATATGGTATAACAAAATTTGATGACAAATTTGTTTTCTTTTGCTTAAGTTTTTTTTAAACTTTATGCTAAAAGATTTAAGAAAATTTTGTTATGTTATGTCATACTAGTTATAGTTTGACTTTATATTGACAAAGTGACGAGACAAAGTGATAAAGGTGACGAGATAACGTGATGAGATTATTTAATGTCGAGACTGAGAAAATGGCTAATTTTTTAATTTTAGTGGCTACGGATTTAATCGAGTATTATTATTTGAAATTGAAGACGGATTTATCGAAGGCGTTCACTTATTTTATCTTTCAAAGATAACTTGCTCATGCTTAATCTTTAGGATGAAGACTTGATTATCTAGTTTCCGGGTTCGGGGTGGTTGGTTGATGACCTGGATAACTATCACTTTAATGAGCTACATTGTTGTATTCAGTGTCACGTGCATAGTCGATATGGATAATTTCAAGAGGTTCTGTGCTTATATACTTATTTAGTAATGTATTGGGTACTCAAAAATTTCTCAAGGATATTTCTACACTGTTTCTCATTCAACAATAGTGCAAGCTTAAGTCACAAGGTCGAGGAATTCCTATTCAATTTCACGTTTGGTATATCGGGTTTACTCCATCAGTGGTCACTTCAAATAGCCTACAAAGGGGTTGGTAAAGATAGCCATGGAGAGTTTATCAGTAGAGAATTTCGATCAACAACTGATTCTCGCCGAATATAATTAAGCTAATTTATTACTCTCACGAGATTTCAGGTACATGTGCGTACGAGTTATTGCTGGTTCCGAGGTTTTAAAACTATCAAGGGGGGAGAAGAAGACATATTGAATGCACAACGAGTACACGTGATGAACTTTACACCTTTTTTTATTTGAAGGCATTCCGGGAAGATAAATGTCTTAACCGCAGAGAAAATCAGTGTTTTAACTCGTGGCGTTTAGTGCATCTTTCAACTTACATGGGGGAAGAAATGAAAGAAATAGTCTCTAATGGGTAAAAGAGGTACACTATTGCTCGATGATTAATTGTTTTGATGTTGTAATTATTCCTCATCATTATTCTATATGGAGAGATATGTATTTCCGGGACTTAATCGACTCTGGTGCATCTCCGGAAGAAGATATGTGCATTTCCAGGACTTAATTGACTCTGGTGTTACGGTGTCAACTTCATGAATGGGATAAAGAGTGTACTTCAGGTTTTGGGCTTCATACATGGGATTGATTTCCTTCTTCAACTACGTGGAGAAAGAAATGTCTTCATTATTTCTAGTATGCATAACTTGAACTCTCAAGGGGAAGAAAAATTCAAAAGAATTATTCAAGCGCGAGAAGAGACGTTGTTGATCTACTTGGTGTGCCTCAAACTTTCAATCACTCATAGAAACATTATCATTTCATATGATAGGGTTTGCTTGTTAAATTCCGTTGTGCGCTTAATCATTCTAAGCTTTATTGAAAGCTTTGAAACTGCTTATTGAAAGTTTATGGACTTATATTTAATAGTCGTGTGATAGGATCGAACTTGAGATTACGGGATTACACTCAATGCGTAAAGAGTTAATTTATTTAATAAATATATTTATTGTATTTATTAATTTATTTAATATATATATATATATATATTTATGTATTTATTAAATTAAACCGAGACATAACGTTAACGATCGTTAAATAATTAAGAGTTAAGTATTAACGAGCGTTAAATAAATATATAATAAGTGGAATAAAAGAAAGAAGTTTGGAAGGTTCCGGAACACCCCATAGGGGTGTTTCGACCGTCGGTTATGGAGGACAAGGGGAAGGGAATAACTTTCCTTTTATTTGTTTTGGGTTACAAGATTTAGGCCTATATAAACAACCCCTCACCTCATAATTCAAGACACACAAAAATCTCTCCCTTATTTTTCTTTTGGTCGATCGCAAGACATACCCACGAAGGGTATTCGGTTGGTTTTCTTGTTTTGCTAGATTGTGTTTATAATCTAATCCTAGCCCCTCTCTAGGGTTGTTGGGTAGATTTTCCACAAGCGTTATAGCTCGGTTTACACGTGCTAGAATCACGGTTAGCTCGTTGTATTACGTGTGTACAAGATCTTAATATAGTCTTACTTTAGACTATATCTTGGTTATATACGGTATAAGCCCGAATTGGTGATTTTTTCTCGTCTTGTGGATTTGCTTTAGTGTAAAGGTATGTAACCCTAATTCGATTAATTATAATTGTGTTATTATTATGATCTTGTTAAATCGCTTCCGCTATGTGTGCTTTGATCTCGTTTAGGGTTTTATATAATTGTTATGATGTTAATAAACCTTCAGTGGTATTAGAACCTAGTTAACATGTTATAATTATCGAAAATCTAAAGTTTTTTTTAACTAATAATTGTTTTGAGTTAAAACTACATGTTTTTTTAGGTTTTCTTAAAATTAGGGTTTTGTTATTTATAAACTAGGGTTTTGGCCGAATTTTTATAAAAAAAAAGAGAATTGTTTTGAAACCCTAAATTACATGTGGGATAATTTTAGATTAAATTGCATGATTAATTGTTATGTCATGTATGGTTACGATCCGTAGAGATTTAATTGTTAAAATTTATGGGAGGATCCATGATAACCTGCATGTTTTCATGGATTATAAAATTATATGTTTATATGATTTTATGTGCTACGTGATTATTTGATTTAATAAATCTTGAATTAGGGAAACTTTTATATGAATATAAAAACCTAGATTTGATGATTATTGAATAAATCGTATGCATGTGGCTATTTGATTTATTTATTGCACATATAAGTTGTTATTATGTGTTCATGATTTAGTTTTTTTACTTGTTTATCTTAAAGTTGTTGAATTGTTGTAAACAAGGTTTTTTTTGAAAAGAAACAATATGGACTAAATCATATTTAAATAAAGATTTGTTAGAGATCTAAATTACATAAGATTACGTTGATTGTGAATTGCAATAATAATCTAACGTCCTACTCCTTTTGACAAACTATAAAGTGGGTTTAACGCACCGCTGGACATGTACCCGGTTAAGGAAGGAGGTATTATGCCATTAGTCGCTGACCAAATTCCCGGCTAGCCTGTGCGTCAAATTGAAATTACCTACGATTATTAATTGAATTATACCTTAAGGGTGATTTACCACAAATTCACATCCTAAACACAATGAATAAGGGTATTGCTTTGTGCGTAGCCGAGTTCTAGCAAAAGTATGTTGTGAATAGTTGTGGGTAAATTCTTTAATTGGTTTAACCAATACCTCAACATAATTTATGTAGAAATTTAGTCTCATGAAAAAGTTTACTAAATGTTTTATTAAACTTATGCTATGGAGTATGCATGCTTCTCCATACATTGATTTTGACATCAAATTTATACCCTTAAAATTTAAGTCGAATGCTCCTAATTGGCGAACACTTGAAATTACTACGTCATCAAATGAGATTTTTGGGTGATGTTGTGATGGAGAGAAAATTTTCATAGAATGAGAATTCGTATGATGGTTTTACGTTACTCAGATTAGACGACTTAATTAAGTTACTCAGTGAGATGTGCAAACTTAAGGCATCCAGAAAGGATGAAACATGTTTACAATGCAAAATGTTTTTTTGGCAATGTAAATCCCTTAAAAATCTAGAAATTGAAAATTGTTTGTCAATTAAATTGTTCGACAAGTCTCTACATTGAGTACATTCATTATTAGCAGATCAACTGATGTAATGGATATATGTCAATATAGTTCTAGAATTCAAGGAAAATAATATGGTTTTTATACCAGGGTAATTTTTTTTACTTGAAAGTATTTTGTTATCGGAAATACTAATATTTGAACTTATTTCTAAAGAAATGGCTCAACCCGAAAATAACACAATAAGTTCTACGTTCAAAGCGTTCTTTGTTCGTCCTAAACTTACTGGCCCAAACTTCAATGATTGGTACCGCTCACTAAGAATTGTCTTGAGAGTAGCGGGTACTATTGATATCTTGACTACTCCTTATCCGGAGGATCTTGCTGAAGGAGCATTTGATGCGCAAAGGCTTGAACACGCTTCTAATGTTAAGAAGCACTAAGAGGTTGCTTGCTTAATGCTAGGAAAAATGGATCCTCCACTTCAACAGAAGTATGAGGTATTTTCAACTAAGCGAATGCTTGATGAGCTCAAGGCTATGTTCGAGAAGCCACAAGCTGTGGAGATCTATGACTTAGTAGATGCTTTGCATAGCTGCAAGTAAGCTCCGAGAAAGTCTGTTAGTGCCCATTACTTGGAGATGGGGGGTTATATGGAACAGCTCATTGCACTAGGACAACCCTATGATCATAATATGGCTATCAACTTGATCAATATGTCCCTTAAAAAGGACTTCAATGATTTTGTTCGAAACTATAATATGCATTGCACGGGGAAGACAGTTAATGATTTGCATGCAATGCTCATTGACTATGAGAAGGGGTTAAAGGACAAGGCATCTACTTCTACGCCTTCTGTACTAACCATACAAAAGGGTAGAGTGAGTAAGCCAAAACTGCAAGCGAACAAGAAGAAAGGCAAAGGAAAGGGTGATAAGGGCAAACAAGTTGCGACTTATTCAAAACCTAAGCAGAACTTTGTCAAGAAGAATAGATCTCCGAAGGATGAGACTTGTCACCATTGCAAGGCAAGTGGTCACTGGAAGAGGAATTGCCCTCTTTACCTCGAAGAGTTGCGAGAAATAAAGAAGTCTGAGCAGAGCATTGCAACTTCAGGTAATTTATTTATGATTGAATTGTTCAATTTAACATACAATGATTTTGTTCGAAACTATAATATGCATTACACGGGGAAGACAGTTAATGATTTGCATGCAATGCTCATTAACTATGAAAAGGGGTTAAAGGACAAGGCATCTACTTCTACGCCTTCTATACTAACCATACAAAAGGGTAGAGTGAGAAAGTCAAAACCGCAAGCAAACAAGAAGAAAGGCAAAGGCAAGGGTGATAAGGGCAAACAAGTTGCGACTTATTCAAAACCTAAGCAGAACTTTGTCAAGAAGAATAGATCTCCGAAGGATGAGACTTGTCACCATTGCAAGGAAAGTGGTCACTTGAAGAGGAATTGCCCTCTTTACCTCGAAGAGTTGCGAGAAATAAAGAAGAAGTCTGAGCAGAGCGTTGCAGCTTCAAGTAATTTATTTATGATTGAATTGTTCAGTTTAACATATAAATTAAATTCCTGGGTATATGATACGGGATGCGGTATTAACATTTGTAATACGCTGCAGGGATTTAATCTGGAAAGGAAGCTTTCATATGGGGAACAATTTCTGCAAGTGGGCAGTGGCGCACAAGCAGTAGTTGAAGCTATAGGAACATTTAATTTAGTTTTACCTTCGGGTTTAGTACTGATTTTAAATGATTGTCATTATGCACCTACAATTGTTAGGGGTGTTATTTCCTTTTCTTGTTTGTTGAATAATGGATTCGTTCACACGATTGATAATAATGGAATTTCTGTTTGGAAAGATGGTATTTTCTATTTTAATGCAATTTCTGTGAATGGTGTGTTTGAAATAGACATGCATAATAATGAATCCAAGAAGAATAATAAATATGTCTTTAGCATGAATAACAAGAGAAAGTTTGACAAGAACTCTTCTTATCTTTGGCATTGTAGACTTGCCCATATTGGGAAGACTCGTATACAAAAGCTTCAACGTGAAGGTCTTTTGGAAAATATCAATGATGAATCATTTGATAAATGTGAGTCTTGTATCTCTGGAAAGATGACCAAGAAACATTGTAATAGCAATATTGCAAGAGCTACTGATCTACTTGGATTAATACATACTGATGTGTGTGGACAACTTAGACATGTGTCAAGGAAATGTGCTAGCTACATCTTAACATTTACGGATGATTATAGCCGTTATGGTTATATTTATTTGCTTAAACATAAACATGAGGTATTTGAAACATTCAAAGCATTTAAAGCAGAAGTAGAACTGCAACTAGGAAAGAAGATTAAAGCTCTTCGTTCTGATAGAGGTGGTGGATACTTAAGTCAAGAGTTTGTAGATTATCTAAGTGAGAATGGAATTATTCAGCATCTTACTTCTTCCTATGCTCCACAACAAAATGGTGTATCTAAAAAGAGAAATCGTATATTATTAGATATGGTATGATCTATGTTTAATTTACAACTTTACCTTTATCCTTTTGGGATTATGCTTTAGAGTCTGCTGTTCGCATTTTAAATATGGCATGGCAAGAAGCCATATTTGTCTTATTTAAAGCTCTGAGGTTGCGAGGCGTATCTGAAACGTGACTCGGGTGATAAACTCCAACAACGATATGTGAAATGTATCTTTGTAGGATACCCTAAGGAAACTATGGGTTACTACTTCTATTATCCACCTGAGAACAAAGTGATTGTTGCTAGGTATGGAGACTTCCTTGAAAGTGATCTTGTAAATCAAGAATTCAGTGGGAGAAATTATGATCTTGAAGAGAGTCATATAGATACATTACCTTCTGAAAACACTAGCGATGTAATTCCTGTAGAACTAGAAAGTCTAGCGGTTCCACCGGAATTAGTTCCTCCGCGTAGATCCGCAAGGATTAAAAACGTAAATAGCAATATATGTGTTAACATAGAGGATGATGATGAAGTAGGGATCTTGTTGAACCTGCTAATTATAAATCCGCCATACTTGATCCGTAAAAGGATCAGTGGATGGTTGCTTTGGATGAGGAAATGAAATCCATGAAAGTTAATGATGTTTGAATTCTTGTAGATCCACCACCAAATGCTAAAGTAGTGAGACATAAGCGGATATACAACAAGAAAACCGACATGGATGGAAAAGTACAATACTATAAAGCTCATTTAGTAGCTAAAGGTTTTACTCAAACTTTTGGCGTAGACTACGAGGAGACATTTTCTCCTGTAGCAGACTTAAGAGCTATTAGGATTCTTATAGCTATAGCAGCATACTATGACTATGAGATATGGAAAATGGATGTTAAAACTGCCTTCTTGAACGGTCGCTTAGATGAAGACATCTATATGTAGCAACCAAAAGGGTATGTTGATCCTGAGAATCTAGAGCACGTGTGCAAACTTTAAAGATCCATTTATGGTTTGAAGCAAGCATCACGTCAATGGAATAAACGATTTGATGAAGAAATAAAAAAGTTTAGATTTATTCAAAATCGTGATGAGCTATGTGTATATCGCAAAGCTAGTGGGAGCGATGTAGTATTTCTAGTCCTATATGATGACATATTAATCATGGGAAGTAACATTCCAAGACTTCTGTTAAGGATTATCTTGGTAAATGTTTTTCTATAAAGGATTTAGGAGAAACTGCATACATTCTGGGAATTAAGATCTATCTGGATAGGAAAAGACGGTTAATTAGTATATGTCAAGATGCTTATATTGCTAAGATATTGAAGAAGTATAATATGAATAATTCCAAGAAAGGTTTTCAACCTATGCAAGTTAAGCATAATCTGAGTCATGAGATGAATGCATCAACTCCTGAAGAGGAGGCATACATGTAGAAGGTGCCTTACCTTCGGCTGTAGGATCTATAATGTATGTTGTTAGATGCACAAGGCCTGATGTGGCATTTGCTTAGATTTTTTTTGGGTAAAGGGGACTTTACCCCGGTAAAATATATTAGTTCCCAAAAAAATAGTTAAGTACAATGGAATGTGACTAACTTGTCACATTAACCTCAAGCCAACGCTTGAACAACCACTAATTCATATGACATGCCATATAAACCTAGAGCACTACATAACCAATGACGCCAATAGGGAAAAACCACTTAATGGTACATACATCAACAAAACTAAACACAAACATCAATTTTTTTGGGTAAAGGGTTACCCCGGTAAAGATATATTAATCACAGAAAATTGAAGTACAATAGAATGTGGCTGAATACCACATTAACCTCAAGCATAGCTTGACACAACCAAACTTTATGACATGTCACAAAGCTTAACAAAAAGAAATAAAAACCTAATCTTCACCATAGACCCGAAAAGACTTGGGCATGTTCCACTTAATGAGTAACCATTGCACGGAATCACGATTCTTGAATCTGAACGTCACCATTTTCAATCTAACCGTGACCATAATAGCATCTCTCACCTCCTCGGGAGTACGACTTGTTTTCTTGAACAATCGGTCATTTCTTTCCCGCCATATATAATAAGCTGCTGCCGCCACCACCAGTCTACCGATAATACTCTTAGCAGATCGAACATTAGCCAATGGTTGAAGATAGTTCACAATGTCCTGAAGTCTAGGACGAATATGTTCCATCTCTGCCAATTCCCGAACATAATACCAAACTTTGGAAGCAAACGAACACTCAAAAAATAAATGTGAATGAGAATCAGGTTGTTACTTACAAAGGAAGCACGTGAGAGAGTTAATATCAACCGCATCACCAACATCCCACTGCTTAATACGGTCTTGAGTTTTCAACGCCGATCGAAGAAATAACCACATATGAAATCCGTGCCTAGGAATCGCATGCGTGAACCACACCACCCGCTGCCATTCCACAGAAATCCCTCTTGGACGAAAAGCTTGCTGACACTAAACTCTGATAATGCACCCCTGTCATCACGCCAACGAACCACGTCCTGAATATGCGGATTAAGAGTAGGAACTAACACATTATTGAGATTGGCCGCTTTTGCAAGCCACGACTGTGGCCACTGCCACTGCCCATGCGTCATAAGATCAGCCACTGAAGTTTTAATAGTAAAACCCTCCCTTGCAATATCTCTCGGCGTCACATAGTTAATAATAGGGCATTGGATGTCCCACTTATCAAACTACGCCGAAGTATTCACTCCATTGCCTACGATAGACCAAAAATATGGTCTCACGATATGCCTAATATGAAGAAGTTTCCGCCAGCTCCAGCTCATATCCGTCCTAGCTGGAATGTCCCACAATGATCGACCTTTGGGTTTATACGTATGAATCCATTTTACCGACATCGATTCTTTATTAGAAAGAATGTTCCAAATATGAGTGGTCATTAACGACATATTAAACAAACCAAGACTACGCATACCTAATCCACCTTCACTCTTGGGCAACACTATATCTTTCCATGCAACCTTAGCTCTACCCCGCTTAAGATCACCATTACACCAAAGGAAACCACGAACAAGTTGATGAATATCATTTATAATACCTTTAGGAATGGAGAGAACTGAAGCCCAATACACTTACATGGATAGTAGCACCAATTTACATAATTGGAGACGACCGCAAATGATAACGATTTATTCTTCCAGTTTCCAATCCGGTTCCTCACGTTCTCCAAAAGAACTTTACAATCCTTGTTTAAGAGACGGGAATAAATAAGAGGCACGCCAAAATATTTAACTGGAAGAGTACCTTCAGCAAATGGCATCATATTTAGAATACTATTCTTAACCCCTTCCCGAACATTGCAGAAAAACGCCGTGCTCTTTGGTATGCTCGGCACAAGACCCGACACTTCTTTGAACTCATCTAGAGACTTCATCAAAGCTGAGACGACGCCACATCACCATAAGTAAAAAGAAAGAGATCATCTGCAAAACATACATTAATAATTTGTAACTTGTCACACTTATGATGGAAACGAAACCCATCAGCATTCCGAATATTGCGTTTAAGCATGAGCGTGAGCACCTCCATGACCAAAGTGAACAAATAAGGCGATAACGGGTCCCCTTTTCTTAAGCCACGTTTACCCTTAAAATAACCATGATTCATACCATTGACACATATGGAGAACGACGCGGTCGTAACACAAGTATAATCCACTTAACCATACGGGGGTTAAAACCAAACATCCCAAGAGCTTTCTCAAAAAACCCCCAATCCACCGTATCATAGGCTTTTTGAATGTCTACTTTAAACGCGCACCTAGGAGTACCTCAATTCCTATGATAATTATGCATGAGCTCTTGGGTAATTAAGATATTATCCGAGATACGACGTCCCGGAACAAACTCGGACTGATTTTCACTAACCACCTCCTTGATACCCTCAATAATACGATTAGTAAGAATTTTACTAATGCATTTGTAGATAACATTGCAGCAGGATATGGGACGGTAATCATTCACTTTGGCAGGCGTCGCCACCTTAGGAATAAGAGTAATAAAAGTGTGATTGATTTCCTTCAGAATTTGACCATTAGAAAAGAAATCTTGAACCGCATTACAAACATCATTGCCAACGATATCCCAACTCTTTTTAAAGAAAGCAGAGGTACATCCATCCGGACCCGGGGCACGATCATCACCAATGTCAAACATGGCAGCTTTAATTTCCTGATTCGTAACCTCTCTAACCATGTCCATCGAGACCAAATCCGAAACCCGCTTCTCAATTAAACCTACTGTATTCAAATCAGTACACTCCATAGCAGTCCCTAAACAATTTTCATAATGATTAACAAAAACAGTAGGAACATCATTACCCATAACTTCTACATTCGCCGCATCACGAATAGTATCAATTCTGCTACGATGGTTGCGACCTTTAACAACTTTGTGGAAATAAGCAGAGTTAGTATCCCCCGCATCTAACCACTCCACCTTGGCTTTTTGCTTCAACAATTTCTCCTCGTCAATAACAGCCGCATTAAACGCTTGAACATAAAGGGCCACTTCCTCACAAAGAGTGAGATCATCAGTCTTTAAATCAAGAGCTTTTTGAGCTGCATCAACTTCAAAACGTAATCTCACAACACGATCATGAACATTCCCCTGCTTATACAACAACTTCCGAAGAGGTTTCTTCAATGCTTTCAATTTAGACACCACTTGGAACATATTATGACCCTGAATCGTTTTACCCCATTGATCCGCAACCAACTGATTAAACTTACTGTTCGAAGTCAGCAAGTTAAAGAATTTAAACGGACGGCTTCTCTGACGCACATCAACTAGAATACGGAGAACAATAGGAGCATGGTCTGATATTCGATACGGCTAGAAAAGTGCATGGCACTAGGAAATGCATGTATAAATTCAATATTACCCATACATCTATCAAGCTTTTTCAAGATTCCCAACCCACCATGTGGTTTTTGATTCCATGTATAATGAAGACCAGACGCATTAATATCTTCCACCTCAGTGCGCGCAACACAGTCTTTGAAATCACACATGGCCGCATTCATTGACGACGATCCAAAAAAGACATCCTTAATATTAAGCGCCACGTTGAAATCTCCCAACAACACCCATGGCTGCCCTCTAGTGACATATTTATGAAGATCAAGTTCATCCCATAAGCGACGTCTACCTGAAATTTTATTATCTGCATAAATATACGAACAGAAAAAAGTTTTATTAGTACTCTTAAGCCTAATTTTCGCATGCACAGCTTGAGCCGTTTGACTGACAACAAGCAAATCCACGTCATCCCTATTCCACCCAACAAGAATAAGGCACCCTTTCAAACATTGGTTTGCATTCGAAGTCCAGTCCCAAGACTTGAAAACTTTAGAACACACATTAGATAAATTCGATATATCAACATGGGACTCTAGAATAGCACACACACTAAGGTTATTTTCTGCCACAACTTGCCGAACCTCTGATTGTTTAGGGACACGATTCAAGCCCCTTATATTCCAACAGCCATCACTAATCATGAGAAACCGTATGAGAGGGAGTGCTTGCCCTCTTTAGATTAGGATTTTTCCCCGCGAATATTTCCTCTACTTCACTCTCAGAATCATCTCCCTGAACCATAGTAATATCAGCAGCCTTGGTACCACTTGATTCAGCCGTCTCCATGTTGAAAGACACTGGTATTCAATGCAGCAAAGGAATTATTGGTACACACTACCTTCTTCAAATTATCAGCGTTAACAGGAGGTTTAGGTCTATACTCAAACGTTTTTTGCTTAGAGACATCCCATTTATTCTTATTATTACGTCTTCTGCCACTAACAACCTTAAAACCATCCCTTTGGTGCTGAGTAGTTTACTGCTTCTTCAGCCTTGACATGTTTAGGGCAATTCTCCAAAGTGTGACAAAAAACGTGACAATCTGAGCACAAAGGAGGAGTCCATTCATACTCGACATTCATTCCAGCTTTCAGAAATCCCTTCCCCTCCATATTTGGAACACCCATCACAACCTCCCTTTTAAGGTCTTTCTCCGCACTAACCTCAACCATAGCCCGAGCATAACCTAGTCTTTTCCACGGTTCTGAACACATAGCACTAGTAAATGAATCTAGTACTAGCGGTTTCCTAATTTTAGTGGCAATAAGACTAAGTCCATCTTCTGAATATGCTAGAATTAGAACTTTGTGAATTTTCACCCACACTGGTATCTTAGTCACGTTGTCCTTACTCAATTCCAAATTCGGCTCCCATTTGCACAGTATAATTGGATGATTACGAATCATCCATGGTCCATTCTCCAACACTTGTTCAAGACCTGTAATAGAAGTAAATTTGAAATTAAACACACCATCTTCATCTTTCATAACTTTCTGGAACCCATACTTGCTCCAAATATTCTTCGCATATTTCTCCACAAGAGGAAATGCAACATTACGCCCCACAAAGAAGCCCACAAGCGAGTTAGTAAATTTACCATGCACCGTCGCCATCGTATCAATAGGTAACATGAAGTCCATATCCTCACCCTGCTCTTCACTTTCCAAAACCCTAAAATTGACCTTTTTCCTCTCAGTCACTGTGCCAACCATAGCCGCAAATGATTGCTTATGATCATGACTAGGTTTTGGAGTACTATCAGTCATTGTGTCAACAAACCCTACCTGTCTCACAACTTTACGCATGGGCTTTCCATCTTTACCCAGTATTTTCCCATCAACATTGCGTAATTTAGTAGTTGCAAAGCAGCTTTTAACAGCCTCAAGCGTCGAAGAAACCTCACCCATCGTCTCCTTATCATTATTCAAAGCCTTATCAGACTCCTCCATCTCTCTCAAACACCAGAAAACAAAACACTCCAAACCCTAAAAACTAGGGTTTAAAACAACACCAACAAAAACCCTAGCCGCCAGCCATTAAACAAGTCAATAAAATAGTAATATTCAATTCGAGCCCTAAAAACCAAAAGACACAAAAACCCTACACTATAACCGATCCAAAAAACACAATGCAAATCTAACCATGAAAAACTAAACCACGTCGAATCAAATAAAGACGATTTAACCCTAATAATATCACCTCCTACGAGGTAACCGATCACAAAGAGAATAGGGGGACCGAAATCACTGCCTTTGTCTTATCACGATTACTTGATGAGAAAATAACATAACCAAGGAATTAAATATACGTTATTCAATGAATGGTAGTATTAGTTGATCGAATTAGAATCACAGGAATAAGGTTTTGAAATCGCCCATAGGGGAGAGAGAATTTAGGGTTTTTTTGTTTATGCGCAATCAGTTTCACAAACATCAAATAAAATAAGACTCTGGTAATCTCAAGAGGCGGGCAAACCGAATCCCCTCTCTAGACTGTTTGAAACGGCAAGACATCAACTTCAAACTAACCGTTGAAATAATGCACTCACATACTTGGTCAACCGTCCTCTTTACCAATTTGAAGAAACGCCAATTCTGTTCCTACCAAATGAAGTACGCTGCTGCAGACAACATCAACTTTGAAATGACACTTTTAGTAGTTTTACGCCTAGCAAAGAATATAAGTCATAATTTGACTGGAGTGCGGACTGGGACAACCAAAATCAGCAACCATTCGAACTCTATTCCAAACCTGCTGCGAGAACGAACACTCAAAAAACAAATGATCATGGGAATCAAGCTGAGTTTCACATAACAGACATGAAGTAGCCAAAGAGCCCGATACATCCCACAAATGAAATTTGTCTTGGGTCTTGAGCTTTTGCTTAATCACCAACCACAGATTAAAGGAATGTCTCGGTATACAACAAGAAAACCACACAAGATCATACCATGGAACCTTTAAATCACGAGGTCTTATCGAAGACCATACATTAGCAACTGAGAATGGTTTAAGAACATTCCCTTCGGTCCTCCATAGCAAGCTATCCGGGACACCTTCAAGAATATTCGGCATAGCAATATTATCAAGGAAAGCATATTTACCTCTTAAGAACGCAGGCCATAACCACTGACTATTTCAGATAATATCATTGACTTTCATATCGAAATTAAAGCCCGCACGATGAATATCTCTTGATGAAATCGTGTTAGCTAACGGGCTCTCCGAGCACCAAATATCCGACCATACCGAGACCTTAGAACCATCACTAATTTTGTACCAAATAAATTCCCTAATGATAGGCCTTAGCTGAAGAATTTTACGCCATCCCCACGTCATATTACCACGACATGGAATTTCCCAAAAGTTCCAGCCTTTAAACTTGTATTCATGGATCCACTTGACCCAAAGAGATTCTTTGAGGACTAACAGCTTCCAGATATACGAGATCATGAGAGCTTTATTAAAGATATCCAATCGTCGAATACCCAAACCCCCCTAAGATTTTGGAAGACAAAAAACATCCCAAGCCACTTTCGCCTTACCCTTCTTCATATCCCCTTGACACTACAAGAAACCGCACATAATTTGCTCAATATCAACTAAGACACGAGAAGGGAGCACAAAGACCGAAGCCCCATAAACATGCATAGAACTGATAACAGATTGAACTAATTGAAGCCTACCCGCTGCTGATAAAGCTTTGTTCTTCCAATCTTGGAAACGCATTTGCACCCTATCAACAAGCTCACGACAATCTCTAATAATCAGTCTAGATGAGACCAAAGGAACACCCAAATACTTCACCGGAAGATGCCTCTCCTCGAACGGTAAAACCTGAAGTATAGAAAGCTTGACATGATTCAAAACATTGCAGAAAAATGCCAATAGAATCCAGGGAGGCTCCATTGGACTGCTGTTAAACATATTCTAAAGTATTTGAGGAGTACGAAAGATATGTTTTTGGTATTTGGAGGGAAACCAGACACAAAACTGAATGTGACAGGTTTTTATGATGCGTCCTGGCAATGTGATAAAGACGATACGAAGTCTCAGACGGGTTACGTTTTTGTTATTATTGGAGGATCAGTTGACTGGAAGAGCAAGAAGGAGACAACGATTGCAATGCATGCTACTCAATATGAGTACATGGCTGCTTTAGAAGCTATAATGGAAGCTGTTTGGATTGGGAAGTTTATTGGAGATCTTGGAGTGATTCCTTCAAATAAAGAACCTATTAATATGTATTGTGACAATTTTGCCGCAATAATATTCGCCAATGATTCTAGAGTCATGAAAGGTGCCAGACACTTTAAACGTAGATATCACTACGTCCGAGAACAAATTGAAGCTCGTGAAATCAAATTAATAAAAGTTCACACAAATGATAACATAGCTGATCCTTTAACTAAGGCTTTGCCTAGACCAAGGGTAGTTAAGCATGCCAAGGCGATTGGGCTGCAACTAGCTAGCGAACTCATGAAATAAATCTATGATTAGTATTTGGATAAAGGATGTTATGACATTATTATTTAATAAAATAAAGATTGGGTTTTGTTTATTCTTATTACTTAATTTTGTATCCTATTTACATGTTTTAAATCCATAAATAAATTGTTATGCTAAATGTCCGTTGTCGATTAATAATATAGGAATATTATTAAAATAAAGACAAATCAAAATAACGATAGAGTATACTTGAAAGTATATTGATCGATTTTGGATGATATTCGATGAATCGAATATTAAACTTATCCCAACTATATGATTTTACTTTGTGGATATTTGTCATCAAGTAAATCATAAATAGTTATCCTTAGACTTGAGATAGCAGGAAACTGTTATGAATCTAGTGCATTTTTGTAGAATAATCTAACGTTAAACGTAACTGGTAGCTATAAGGATTATTTTCGGAAGTGTTGCAAAATTCATAAGTTTTGATCGTAGTCAATATGGAATTTATTTCCTCTAATTTCGCTTTGGAGTTTAATACAGCTGGGCCCCTCGTGGGATTAGTAAGATGTTTGTGTGGCCACACCAAAATTTGTTTTGGTAATCTTGCTAAATCTGTGAACGAGAAACATAATGGTTAATGATGTATAGTATGTATGCGTGAGAGAATATATATACCCCTCCAAGGCTTCCAATGAGGGATTGTTGTTTGTGTGTTTCTATTTTCATTTTATACATTGTCTTTCTCTCTCTAAAAACACACACTTCCATCTCTCTTTCTCCCTAACCATGGCTACCACCATCTACCACCCTACTAGGCCACTGGATCATATAAAATAGCAAACCCTCATGTTTAATAAATATCTTCAGGTTTATCACGTTACATATGTATTTGAGGCTCATTTTGTGCAGGATGATGATGTTGCGTGGTCGGTTGATTCAGGAGCAACTGTTCATGTGTGTAAAGATAGATGATGGTTCAAGACCTACGAGTCACTGAATGATGGATCTATTCTTCACATGAGGAATGATTCAACAGCCTTTGTGCATGGACGTGGTTGTGTAGATCTTAGATTTAGTTTTAGAAAGATTATTTCCTTGTTTAATGTTTTTCATGTTCCTAATATTAGGATAATTTGGTTCCAAGTAATATTTTGAATAATTGTGGTTATAAACAAGTGACTGAATCTAATAAATTTGTTTTATATAAACATGGGTGTGTTTATTGGTTTTGATTATTTGAGCAATCAAATGTCAGGCTTAATATTTTTATTGATGATATTGGCTCAGTCTTTATGTCTTTTTTGGGTAAAGAATTATTACCCCGGTAAATGGTATTAATCACAAGCAAACGTTTAAGTACAATGGAATGTGGGTGAGTACCACATTGACATCAAGCAAGGCTTAAACTACCAAGTATTTAGGACATGCCCTAAACACACTAAAACCAAACTACACAAACAATATACGAGACTATTAGACAAATAATCTAAAATCGCTCTTCATCTTTCATTTAGCTAGCAATCCATCACAGCCGAAGTACTTTTAAATTTAAACGTGAGTAGCTTTAAACGGATTGTGACCATTATAATATCAATCACCTCTTGGTGAGAACATTTAACTTTCTTGAATAAGTGCGCATTCCTCTAATTCCATAGGCAATATGTAGCAGCCGCAAAAATAAGGCGTTCAAAACCACTCTTAGCCGTCTTTTGAGAAGCTATAGGCTGTAAGAAATTTACAATATTAATAAGTGTGAAAACACTTATCCTTTTACCACTTATTTCCAATAATAACAAGACCAAAATGTGTATTTTATGTCGTAAAAGTCGGAATTATGCGTGGTTTGTGTCTTTATTGTGTTTTAGGACCAAAAGATGAAAAAGGAAGAAAACATGGGCTATCACGGGCTTTTATCGAAGAAAACGAGAAAAGACGAAGTCAAAAGATCAAGAGTGCAAAAAGAACGGAAGTCCAAGGCTTATTCTGAAGATTTATCAAAGAAAAAGTATAAAGACGGAAGTTTAATGAAGTCGAAGAACTCAAGTCTGATAGAAGAAGAAAATTATAAGACAAGTTCAATTAATATCGACAAATCCCGAGACGAAGTCGAGAAAGACAAAGGATTTAAATCGAGTCGAGAAGAAAGAAATAAAGAAGGAAGCACATGCACCTCCCCATCTCCTATAAATACCCTCCTAATGACACATTAGGAGGGTGTTAGCTAGATTATTTTCCTTTCTTTAGTTTTTAGAGAGAGAAAGTTTTAACTTTCTCTCACTAAGTTTTTATCTTTTCTTCATCTTTTCTTTCAAGTTTAAGCTTTATTTCATCCTTGTATTTGGAATTCAATAATCAAAAGTTCAAGTTTAAGCTTTTAATTTTTAATCTTCTTCTACCTTTCTTAATTTTGATTCATCTTTGATCCGAAATGTTCTTGATTCGTGTTTGATTTTGATGTTTTTGTGA
Organism: Glebionis coronaria; assembly: GCA_025667525.1. Classification (NCBI taxonomy): domain Eukaryota; kingdom Viridiplantae; phylum Streptophyta; class Magnoliopsida; order Asterales; family Asteraceae; genus Glebionis; species Glebionis coronaria. The sequence continues at coordinate 343,279,289 of CM046877.1, forward strand.
CTAAAAAGCTCATCTTTTTATTCCTATATAAGTTCTTATACGATTAAGCTTAAGGCTTGTTATGCTTTTTGGCTTATTTAGTATTTAGTTATTTTCCTTTTTTAAGTTTTCTTAAAAGTTTAGTCTTTTTAAAGTTTGATTCATAAAGTTTGCTTATTTCGTGTTTTAAAAGTTTTTAAATTTATGCTTGTTTTCATTTGGTTAAGATTTGGATAAGTGCTTATTCGTGTTTATTCATTTTCGGCTTATTTGCTCTTTGATTTCCATCGTATCATGCTTAAGGGTTTTACTAGTTACGATCAAGTAAGTGTGATCGCATAAGCCTTAGGGTTTCTACTTGCGATCCATTACTTCGATCACCAAGTACGATCGTTCACTACGATCACACTCCATAATCCACACCACGATCACTTGTTGCGATCGTGGGTACGATCATTGAGTGTGATCTGTGGCTGCGATTGTTTAGGTGCGATCACTTGTTACGATCGCATTGAGTGCGATCACCTATACTACGATCACTAGGCTACGATCGACTGATACGATCGTAGGCTGCGATCACTGGGAGTACGATCTAAAGTCACGATCGCGGTGGAGTACGATCACTAGTTACGATCGCATTGATTGTGATCCATGATAAGATCAAGGACCACAATCGCATTGACTGCGATCCTATTTCATTTTTCTTTTTTTAAATTTCAAATTTAATTTTTCCCGCATTTTTACTTAGTGTTATTTTTTAAACGAGTTTTGTCTTTGTTTTATCTTACTTTTCATTACGTTTTAATTTCCAAAAATTGCACGCTTCCCGAAATCTCTGTTTTTACCAAGTGTTTTTCTACATTTTAGAAAGAGTGACATTTTTCTAGATTTGCTTTTAGCTTATTTTAATTACGTTTCGCATTTACTTTTTAATTAGTTATAGACAACGACAACCTTTTTATTTTCCACCAAGAACGACTGAGTCACACTTTCTACTAGTAATCAATTCGAAAAGACTGGAATTACGAACTTTCATAACTAAGTAAAATCTAGTTATTAAATCACTGGATATTGATTTGGAGCTCGAGGTTGGTTTAGATTGTTGCGATTGAGGTTGTTTGGGTTTTTTGGGGGAAAACCGGGTGGTGAAAGAAAGTTGTTTGAATGATAACTGAGCAAATTGCGGTCACCTTGAGGACGTGCTTGATAGCCTCCCGCGGAATAGTTATCGTTGGCGGCATACATATTTTCCAGATTGTCATGAGTCGAAGGACAATCGGTGTATGAATGAGATCCCCCGCATATTTCACATGACTGACTCATAGCATTAACTTGTGCATTGATAGCTTTGGTATTATTAACGGTTTTTAAGTGAGAGACGCGTTGGATTTTGGGATCCGTTCACTTTTGAACGTTATTTTTCTTGCTTAAAAATTTTCAAAAATCCATAAAATATAATTTTTTTTCAAAAATCTTAAAAACTAGAAAAACATAAAAAACCAAAAATATTTCTTGTCTATTTTTCTCTTCTTTTTGTAGGTGTGTATGCGTACTCGTGCTCGTAAGAAGAAAGTAGCTCAAGCCGAAGTCATTCCTCCACCTATTGTCACCATGGACAATCAACCAATGATCGAGCTTTTGCAATCGCACGTAGAAGGCAACACCGATGCTATTTTCATACCCGAGATTGGAGCCAACAATTTTGAACTCAAATCCGGCTTCATTCAAATGGTCTCTGCTCAACCTTTCTTGGGGCATTCGCTTGATGATCCTCATGACCATATAAAAAGGTTTCTTCAACTCACCAATACGGTTAAGTATAATGGGGTTTCACAAGAAGTGATTCGCTAGCAACTTTTTCCTTTCTCCTTAGAGGGACAAGACCGGAATTGGCTTGATAAGGAACCGCCACAAAGTATTCTTACGTGGACGGATTTAGAGACCAAGTTCATTAACTACTTTTTCCCACCCTCACGTACTACCGCTTTGCGGAATGAAATCATTACCTTTGAACAAAAGTACGGTGAGACATTTAGTGAATCTTGGGACCGTTTTAAGGAACTTTTAAGAAAGTGTCCACAACATGGTTTCACAAAAGTACATCAAATAAATACTTTTTACAATGGGTTAAGCATGAATGACCAAGATTCACTAAATAGTGCCTCGGGGGTAACATTTTGGTTAAGTCTTCTAATGCTGCTTGGGATATTATTGAGAACAAGTCTAGAGTGCAAACCAAGAGTGTTCGGACTAATGTGGCTAGTGCTAGCACTAATGAGAGCGACAAGAGAATTGATAAGCTTACTTCGCTTGTTGAAACACTTGCTCTCCAAACCGCTAACAATACCAAAGCTATCAATGCACAAGTTAATGCTATGAGCCAGTCATGTGAAATATGCGGGGGATCTCATTCATACACCGATTGTCCTTCGACTCATGACAATCAGGAAAATGTGTATGCCGCCAACGGTAACTATACAACGGGAGGCTATTAAGCACGTCCTCAAGGTGACCGCAATTTGCTCAGTTATCGTTCAAACAACTTTCTTTCACCACCCGGTTTTCCCCCACAAAACCCAAACAACCTCAATCGCAACAATCTAAGCCAACCTCGAGCTCCAAATCAATATCCAACCCAAAGAAACCCATATCCACCTCAAGGAAACAACCAAGTTTACCAACAACCCGCTTATCAACCACCTGCCTACCATGCTCTTCCTCCCAACCAACCTACCGCATTTAATCTTGAGGTTGAAACTTACATGAGGACTAATGACACAATAGTGCAGAATCTTCAGCGGCAAATGGCTAGCTTGAAAGGAGATATGGTGAAACAAGGGGATGATCTTCGAGCCGATATGCGAAACTCTTTGAGTAGTCAAACGAATGACTTAAGGGATATGATGGCTAGTTTCTTCCAAAGTAATCAAGCCTCTGGTTCGGGTTCTCTTCCGAGTAACACCGTTTCTAATCCAAGAGGGGAGATGAAAGCAATCACCACTCGAAGTGGAAAAGGTTTAAAGGAACCCGAGCTTCCTACACCTACACCGGTGATTGTGACAAAGGAAAACGAGTCCCCTTCTCCAATTCCTCCACCTTCTATTTCTCCAATTCCTCCACCTTCTACTTCCACCTCTCCACCACCCAAGGATGTGAGTGAGAATTCCATTCCAAAACCTTCATCTCAACCCAATATACCTTATCCCTCAAGGTCGAGGAAAGAGAAGTTCAAGAACAAGGATGATATTCAGGTTTCTAACTTTCTTAAAATGTTTAAACAATTGAACTATAATGTTAGAAATACGTTTTAACGTATATTAGAAGTATCGGTCACTCCACAATATTATTTATGTTGTAATAGCTCGTAGTTAACAAATACTTATTTAGTTAAGTAAGAACCGGCCCATGGGCTTGTCATGGGCCGGCCCAAGTCCACATAAGGCTTGGAAGTATAAATACCCCTTTCCACCATGGAAAGGGGTTGGTGGTTGTTCATTTCACATTTTCACTAATTAACCTTTACTTTCTCTCTCTATTCTTCTCCCTTCTCTCCTTTCTCTCTCTACTCCATCATCTCCTTCATCTCATCTTTCTTATATTAATCTAGTAATCAACCATCTTTATATATCAAATCCATCCAATCAATCATCTTTGAATAGGCCAAAGATCTCGTAGACCTACATTTGGTATCAAGAGCTATGGGGTGATTTAAGGTAATGATTTGTGTGGTTTTTTAGTTTTTGATTGTATTAGTGTTCTTTAAGAAGATCCATCTTGATTCTTGGAGTTTTTGGTGTTTTTGTGATTGGGATTAGTAGATAAGTATTAGTTTTTACTTATTATTGTAGAAATCACAAAACTTTTTGGGTTATTTGGTAAAAATCTGGGTTAAATCTTCATTTTTGATCGACTGTTCATCACGAACAAGGTTTCTGTTTACTCAGACAAAGTTCCGAACCAAAAACTTCCGGATCAAAAAGTTCCGGATCAACCAAAGTTCCGGATCAAAAAGTTCCGAATGAAAAGTTCCGGATCAAGGAAAGTTCCGGATCAAGGAAGTTCTGAACCAAAAGTTCCGGATCAAGGAAAGTTCCGGATCAAGGAAAAAGTTCTGGATCAAGGGAAAGTTCCGGATCAAGGAAAGTTCCGGATCAAGGAAAAAGTTCCGAATCAAGGGAAAGTTCCGGATCAAGGAAAGTTCCGAATCAAGGGAAAAGTTCCGGATCAAGGGAAAGTTCCGAATCAAAACTTCCGAACCAAAAGTTCCGAATCAAGGTATTCCAAGCCAAAATCTTCTGAATCAACACTTCCGAATCAACAAAAGTTCCGAATCAAGGGTTATTTTACTTGTTTTTTCGACGATTTTTTTAGAGGATTTAATCTTGGTTTCTTACAACAAAAACTCAACACAATTCACAAGCTTTACTTCACTGCTCGATCAACCGATAATCTTTGTCTCTTTGAAGTGAACAAAATGAATCCGAATTCAGTAATGCCTCAGATGACATCACTTACGGATATTTCCGTCATTACGGGAACGGATAATCGCCCGGCAATGCTCATCAAAGAAAAATTTTGAAGCATGGCAAGGCCGGATGATGTCTTACCTTAAGGGAAAACCGGTATATGGGAGGCTTATGGTTAAGTCAATTCTAAATGGTCCACTTGACTATGGTACCATCGTGGTTAACAATGTGACTCGACCAAGAGAATTTGAAGAACTTACACCAGCTCAACAACTTGTTGCTGATGCAGACGAAAAGGCTCTTCAAACCATTCTCCAAGCTCTTCCACATGACATCTATCGGATGGTAAGTCAGTATACGGTGGCAAAGGATTTACGGGAACGTCTAAAGGTGTTGCTACAAGGTACGTCTCTTACCAAGCAGGAAAGAGAATGTCAGTTGTATGATCTGTTTGATAGATTCACGTACAACCCAGGGGAAACGCTTCACGATTATTACTTCAGATTCACCACTCTCATGAATGATCTGAATGTATACAATCTCGTGATTGCTCCATTCCAGGTTAACACCAAATTTTTGAATACTTTACCTCAAGCTGAATGGGGTGAGTATATTACCGATGTTAAGTTAACCAGGGATTTGCATAAGTGCAATTTGGATCAACTCTATGCTTTTCTTCAGCAGCATGAGAAACATGTGATCATGCACCGTTCGCCTCGAGGTATGTTCCCTGATTCTTTAGCTTTGATGGCATATCAACCAAGCTTGTCACACAACAACACACCTTATATTTTGGGACATCAAGCCTATCATCCATCACCTTACATGACACCAACCTTCCCCCAATACTCGATTCTACCGCAACCACCCACCTCACATCAGCAACAATATCGGTTTAATGCACCTTCATCACACTATGCTTCACAACCTCACCAAGCAAGCATTGCACCTTATGCTCAGCCATCATATTCTTCTTATCAAGAGAATGCAGCATATCCACCAAGCTACTATGATCACATGAGTATTCCTTCTAGTGATTATGCAGCTCAACAAGACCAAGCAATGTATTGTGATGATGAGGAAGTCCCCATTCCTGTATTCAAACAAGGAACTGACCCAGTTGAAGTGTTAACCACTATGTCTGCTTATCTCACAAGGACTTTAAGCAAACGAGGATTTAGGGGATCAACTCCTACTAACAATCAGTTGAGGAATTCATCCAATTCTCGCCAACAAGCTACTATTGAGAATGGCAGGGTAATGGTTCAGCCTATTCAACCATATCAGGGGAGACCTACCACATCAACTACCAATGCTCGCATGGTCAATCCTGCTCCAATGGTCAACAATCCTCCACTGGCTAATTCCACAGGATAGTTGAGAATGATTACATGCTACAACTGCAAGGAAGAAGGACACATGTCCAGGGATTGCAAGAAACCCAAGAGGAGAAGGGATGGTCAATGGTTTGCAGAGAAGATCTATCTGGTGAATGCTCAGGCACAAGGAAGGGAACTTGATGAAGAGGAGCTTGCATTTCTTGCTGATCCAGGGATTGCTAAACAAGACACTGTCACCACACAGAATGCAGCATACCAAGCAGATGATCTCGATGCGTATGACTCAGACTGTGATGAATTTCAATCTGCAAAGGCTGCTCTCATGGCAACTATTTCCAGCTTAGGGCCAGAAAAGAGATCTGAGGTACTTATTAATACCACTGATAATACCACTGATGCTAGTATTCAACCACATCAAGTTATGCAAGAGAGTGCTGATTCGAATGAGTCTTCGGTGGTGAGTCTTTCAAATGAGGAGACAATCAATGATAGTAATATCAATGTGAGTCCCCAGACTTTGAGTGAATCACAACCGGGAGCCATTTCGAATACGCGTATTCCTGCTCAACAAGATTTGGTCATGGTTCCTGCTACATTACTTAGCCAAATGAATGCTGCACTTTTAGAAACCCTAGCTAAGAATAAGAATTTGTCTGATGAGCTTGCCTTAAGCAACGAGAAAGTTCAAACTTTGGAATTAGTGCCTTCGTCTAGTGTTCTAACAAATCCCGAATATGATCACTTTCGAAACAAACAAATGGGTCACTTGCAAGAAATTGAAAACTTAAGAGCAAATCTTTCTAATGAACTTAAAGAAAAGGAGTTAGTAGTCACTAATTTTCAAAAACTTTAAATGGATTTTGAATTACTCAAGTCTAAGAAGAATGAAATGGAGATTAATGCTGCTAATAAGATTAGAAGTCTAGATTACTTGCTTTTAAGACAATACGCTGCTTCTCAACTAGTGCACTTATTTGATGCTTCGTTTAGAGAATTTAACTTATCACGTCAAAAAGGCCTTCCCCCTAACCCACGGTATGCAAAACAAGCTTTGATCCATAGTCCTAGACTTTATAATGCAACCCAATTAGGATTGGTCTTAGACCCGATTGTTATTTTCGATGATCGCACAAGTAAGGATCTAGTTGATGAGGATCGGTCATACAATTCTGCAAAATATCCCGAGTGTGATTATTTTAAAATGAATCAGGAGCTTGCAAAAACGGATTTTAGAATTCGCTTCCATATGGACAAAGATCTCATTACAGCACCAACCTACATGTTGAATGAAGAAAACCCTAGTACATTTCCTACACTTGTCAACATGGAAGGTCCTAAGGAAATTCCAAAGGATCTTCCACCTGTTAGCACTGTATGGTTAAACTTGCAAGAGATTAATCAATACTTTACTAATTTTGACAAGGTCATTTTGGAATGTACGACTTCAAATGGCCTAAACGCCGGAGAATGGGCTTTCGAACACCTGAACGAGGTGTTTAAAAATGAGATCAATCCGTTTGTCGAAAGTCTAAAAGGAAGTTTTGCATCTCTTAAAGAAAATCTTGAGTTTGAAATTGGAGAAGTTCAAAAAGTGTTTTATGAAATGGACACTGCTTACGAACTACAACTAATTGAAAGGGAAAAGATTTTATCTGAATATGACCGATTCTTGTCCGAAGTAATTTCGTGTGATGTGCTTACTACTGTAAATGTTAATTATTCGAATGAGCTTACATCCGCTATGATTAAATGTGATGATGTGAATATTTGTGATGATGTGTGTGATCTCTCTGTAAATGTTGCTGATACTATAAATGAGGTAGATAATCATTCTTGTCACGAATCTAACACTGAGTTTTTAAAGCTACAAGATTCTTACAATTTACTTTCAAAACGCTTTAATCAACTAGAACAACATTGTATATCTTTAGAATTAAAACAACAAACTCAAAATGAGGATCTTTTGATATCAAATAGTTGTGAAAACGGTGTTGAGACGAGTGACAAGATGATTGCAATTGTTAAGCCATTCAAGAAGCATATGCTAGGAAAATTCAGATTGCTTCAATCCTTGCAACTGGTGCAAAAACCTCTTCATAGTCTATCCCTTCCTCTTGTGTATAGCCTTAAGCAACTAAACGTGCCTTGTTTCTGATCACAATCCCTCTTTCATCCTTCTTGTTTCTAAGAACCCATCTTGTCCCTATAGGTCTTACATATCTTGGACAATCCACTAACTCCCAATGGTAAAGCTCATCCCGTATTGCTTCCACCCAACTTGGTTCTTTGAGAGCATCAAAAATCTTCTTGGGTTCCTGTTGTGACAGAAAAAAAGCAAACAAACATGCCTGTACAAGAGGGGTATCAACCTACTTGTGGATTTTGGCAATAAAACCTCCTTAATTCTGATGAGACCTTCTTGTTTGAACAGGAGACAACACATCACCAATGATTAGAGAAGGAGGATGATTTCTAATAGTATATGTAAGTATTCCTCCTTCAATAAGTGTGTTGTCTTCAATTTCAGTCTCCATGTTGCCAATATCATCTTCAAATTCTCCTCCATCATCACCAGAATGAACCTCTTCATGAATTATGGAAGGTTCACCTTGTTCGAAAACATTGGAAGAGAATAAATGGTCAAATGGGTTGTCAACGCATGAACTAGGCCTGTCAACGTTTGAGCCATCAACGCCTGAATTTGGCCTGTCAGCGCCAGATTTGCCTTTGTCAGCGCTTGAAGATTCATGCATGTTTTCATCAATTGGTTTTTCTTGTGGACCATCTTTTTCCTTTCCAGCAGCAGCAGCAGCAAATCCATCTGTCCATATAGGAATGGTGACATACTCAAGTATGGGAGCTGATTTGACTGCATGTGATACTACTTCCTTGTCAACCTGTTTACCTGAAATTTTGACAATAGGTTCTTCCACAACATTATAATCCACTTTCACAATGTCTAGATTAGTAACAGGCATATAATTCAAGGTCTAAATCAAAGAACCAATTTGGTCCACTCTCGGGATCACTAGGTTTACTTTCTAAAAACTTAACATGTACCTTTTCAAGTATACGTTTTCTTTCTTAATGTAAACCCTATATCCCTTACTCTTCACTGAATAACCCATAAAATAGCCTTCATCACCTTTAGCACTAAACTTTCCTAAGGCATCACTAGTATCCAGTATCACTACATGACATCCAAACGGTTTAAGAAAACCAATATTAGGTTTCCTATTCCAAAATAGCTCATAAGGTGTCTTATTGTGGATTTTGTTGATCAATGCCCTATTCTGAACATAGCAGGCTGTATTCACAGCCTCAACCCAAAAAGCAACAGGAAAATAAGCATCAACCAACATTGTCCTAGTAGGTTCTATGAGTGTTCTATTCTTCCTTTCAGCCACCACATTCTGTTGTGGGGTTCTAGCTATACTAAACTGCCTAGTAATCCCTTTATTGACAAAGAAGTCATCTAACAACTAATTTCTAAACTCACCACCATTATCACTTCTAAGTATTTTAACCATATTCCGTGTTTTCTTTTCAATTTGGGTAATTAAGTTAATCAAAACAGTGGCAGTTTCACTTTACAAAGCCAAAAAGAAAGTCCAAGTAAATCTAGAAAAATCATTAGTTATGACAAAACAAAAAGATTTACCATTTAATCTTTCTATATTAGTTGGACCAAATAAAACCATATGCAACAAGTGAAGTGGCTTAGAACTAGAGTGCACAAGTTTGGACTTGAATGAGACTTTGTGTTGTTTGCCTTTAAGGCATGCAACACAAGACTGATCATTGTGGAAAGCCTTTTCAGGCAAACCAACAACTAAACCATGTCTCACAAGTCTGTTTATGTTCTTAAAGTTTATGTGCTTGATAGGTGTGAAAACACCCATCCATTTACCACTTAATTATAATGAAAACAAGACCATAACGTGTATTTTATGTCGTAAATGTCAGAATTATGCGTGGTTTGTGTTTTTGTTGTGATTTTAGGATCAAAATGTAAAAAGGGAAGAAAACACGGGCTTTCACGGGCTTTTATCGAAGAAAAAGACAAAAGACGAAGTCAAGAAATCAAGAGTGCAAAAAGAACGGAAGTCCAAGGCCTATTATGAAGATTTATCGAAGAAAAAGTCTAAAGACGGAAGTTTAATAAAGCCGAAGAACTCAAGTCTAATTTATGAAGAAATCACAAGACGAGTTTAAAGTAATCCCGAGACAAAAGTCGAAAAAGTCGAAGAATTAAGAAGACGAAGGACTAAACGATAAAGAAAGAAAGACGAAAGAGAGGAGGAAGCTTCCAACCTCTCCTCCTCCCCTATATATAGAACCATAGTTTCATTTTTCATTTTGTTAGCTATTTTTGACAAACTTAGCTCTCCACCATTTTCATACTTGCACATTTAGTTTACATGTCATTTACTTAAATTGTCACTTTAATTACCTTGTCTTGCACCTTAATTCCTTCAATTCCAAGTAAGTGTTTTTAATTTTGTTATTGAATCTTTACTTTTATTGTTAATCTCTCATCTACTCTTCTTGTTTAGATTTAATCTTCATCTTTATGTTTATGTTCTTGAGTTTTTATTGATTTGATCAAGTGGGTTTTGATTATTTTCGTTATTATTGTTAGTTTTATTGATTTGGATTGTTAGGTTATCATTGTTAGATGTTTAATGGTTAGTCTTGCTTAATCTTTTGGTTTGTTTTGGTTTTGATTCGTGCTTATTCATCTTTCCCTGTTCTTCGTATCATCCTTCTGTTCCCAGATTCCGAACCAGCATTTTCTGTTCATTATTCTGGATAAGCTTTATTCCGAATGAGAAAATCATTCCGGATGAAGGTTTATTCTGAATAAGCTTTCTTCCATTTATTCCGAACCATTCTATTTATTCCGCACGAGCCATTTATTCCGAATCAAGCATCAACATTCCGGATGAGCGTTTATTCCGGATGAGTGTTTTGCTTTGATTATTCCGCATCAGTGAAATTATTCCAAACCAATCTTTATTCCGAACCAACCCTGTTATTCCGCATCAGTTTTATTTATTCCGGATGAACATATTATTCCGAATAAGCAATTATTCCGGATGAGTGTGTTATTCCGCATGAGGTAAACATTCCGAACGAAGGCTAATTATTCCGAGTGAAGGTGACATTCCGAACGAGTGATTATTCCGAATGAAGATGTTTTTCCGAATGAGTATTTTTAGTTTATTTTAAGTTTATGTTTTTTAAGTTTTAAACTTTATTTTTCCCGCCTTTTTACTTAGTCGCACTTTTAGTTTACTTGCCTTAGATTTATTTTAAGCTTGCCTTTAGTTTAAGTTTTAAGTTTGCTTTATTTACTTTTAAGTTTGCCTTTTAATTTCTCGTCACGTTTTAATTTCCCGGCATTTATTTTCAATTAGTTTTAAGCTTTAATTACCTGCCATTTACTTTAAAGTTTTGCACATTTACTTTACTACAACGACCAAACTATTGTTTTCCACCAAAAGACGACTGAGTCGCACGTTTACCAATAATCAATTCGAAGAGACCGATTTCAACGAACAACTTTTCTAACTAAGTAAAATCAAGTTATTAAATGGCGCCGCTGCCGGCTCTTTCGTAAAGATTAACGGTTTTCTATGAGAGACGCGTTGCTTTTTGGGATCCGTTCATTCGTGAGCGTTATTTTCTTGCTCAAAAATTTCCAAAAAAAACCCATAAAAATTAAAAATTTTCAAAAATCCAAAAAGATTTATTTTTATTTTTATAGTGTATATTGTCTATTGCTTTGGTATCTTTTTCTTTAGCTTTCGCAGGTGCATGCGTACTAGATCTTCAACTTATCCAGAGCCCGAGACTCGTGAAGATTTAGCTATGGCAGGTGTGAACAACAACAATAACCCACCGCACCTCAACAATAACAACAACAATGTTCCCCCACCCGATCTTCGGACAATGGAGGAGCTTTGTCAACCAACAATGTATGGACGAGGAGGACCGATTGCGCCAATGCAAATCACGGCTCCGGAGTTTTCGTTGAAGCATCACATGATCCAACAAGTGCAAACTAATCCATTCCGCGGAATACCGGATGATGATTCCAACAAGCACCTCGACAAATTCATTACTATTACTCAAAGCATGAAGTTGCCCGGTGTTACTATGGATGTCCTTCGCCTTCAACTCTTTCCACATACTTTATCCCACCACGCCGAAAAATGGTTTGATCGTCTCCCGAAGAATTCCATTCATACTTAGGACGACCTGACTCAACGATTTTTGTCGCGCTACTTTCCACCATCCATGGTCACGAGCCTTCGAAATCAAATCAGCGGTTTCATGCAAGAACCCGATGAATCTCTCTTTGATGCTTGGGAAAGATATAATGTTTTAATCGATCGATGTCCAAACCACAACATGCTCCCCGTTACGTTGATTGATACTTTCTACAATGGTTTAACTTTTCGTGATCGTGATACGATTAATGCAGCCGCCGGTGGCACATTTATGAAAAGAAGACCCGAGGAGTGTAGAGAGCTTATTGAGAACATGACTACTCATCACAAAAATTGGGATTCCTCCGCTTCTTCAAGGAACAACCCGAGAGTCAATGTTTCTTCTACTTCAGCAAACCCCGATATGACCGAATTCACCCGCATGATGGCCGAAATGAACAAAAATATCTTGCTCATCGCTACAAACCAACAACAACAAGTTAAAGCTGTAGCAATTTCTTGTGAGACTTGCGGCGGTCCTCACTCATACACTGATTGTCCTTCTACTCAAGGCAATCCGTAAAATGTGTATGCGGCTTATGGTAACTATTCATCGGAAAATTACCAAGCCCGACCTCAAGGGGATCGAAATTTGCTAAGTTACCGGTCGAACAACTATCTTTCACCCGATTTTTCTCCTCAAAACCACAACCCCAACAACAATTATAATAGAAGCAACCAAATCCCACCTCGAGCTTCTAATCCTTATCACACACCCGCTCAACAAGCCCCACCCATTAATCAAGATGTTGAAACCTTAATGAGAACCCAAGGAGGTCAAATCAAGAATCTACAAAGCCAAATTATCAATTTGAAAGGGGATATCACTAAGCAAGGGAATGACATTAGATCCGATCTTCGAAATGATAACAAACCTCCTTCAGCACTCAAACGAATGATTTGAAGAATATGCTGGCTAGTTTCTTACCAACCACTCAACCCTCTACTTCGGGATCTCTACCTTCAAACACCGTCACCAACCCGAGAGTGAATGTGAGTGCTATTACTACCTGTAGTGGAACAACTTTAGTAGGACCATCTATCCCACCCCCAGTTACACCATCTACACCTCCTCCACCACCATTTATCCCTACTACTCCCACACCTAGTATTAGTTCACCATTACCGTCTCCGCCTTGTCATGAAGAAGTACCCAAGAAGAACCCTTCACAAACCCCACCTTCCACCTATAAACCCAGCATTCCTTACCCTTCTCGACTCAACAAGGCTAGAATTTTGACTAAGAATGACGTTCAAGTCTCTAACTTTTTGAACAAGATTGCCGGCATGACCGTCACCTTTACCCTTGTTGAAGCTCTTGCCCAAATGCCACAATTTGTCAAGATGTTTAAGGAATTGCTTAATAAGAAGGAGAAGATGGCCGAGTTTGTTAATACTCGCTTGAATGAAGATTGCTCTGCAATCCTTCTTAAGGAACTTTCGGAAAAACTTGGAGATCCCGGTCGTTTTGTGCTACCTTGTATTTTTAACCAAACCGACGAATTTACTGCCTTAGCCGATCTCGGGGCAAGTATAAATTTGATGCCTTTCAACGTTTGGAAAAAGTTATCATTGCTCGACCTTACACCCACCAAGATGACTATGGAGCTAGCCAATCGAACTCTCGCGTACCCCCTTGGTATCGCCGAAGATGTATTTATTAAAGTTGGCACATTCACTTTTCCGGTCGACTTCGTCGTTGTTGATTATGAAATGGACCCTCGTATTTCGTTAATACTTGGACGCCCATTTTGAGAACCGGTAAAGCTTTAGTAGATGTGGATAAAGGTGAACTCATCTTAAGAGTCGGGGATGATGCACAAGTTTTTGAAATGGGGAAGCTTACAAGAAAATATAATGGAAGAGAATCGGCGAATATGATTAATGTGCTTGATGATTTTGTTGTCTACAACAATCCTCTCTTCGAGCCTCTAAATGATAATCCACTTTTTCAAGATGATGTGGATGATTCTCTCTACAATTCTGATCCTCCACCAATTTATGATTCTCCACCGATCTATGATGCTTATGATGATGATTCTAGCTCCGATGGAGATGATTATGATGATTTTACTTCTGAGTATCCAGACATGCCCACTTATGATGATTTTGATGAGGCCGATACTCTTTCGAGTGATTCTTCTCATGATGAAGATCCTCCGCCTACAACACTTGATCCTACTTTGGATGACTACTCATTTGAGGAAGACTTTGCTACTTTTCTCAACACTTACTTCCCAAATGAGAGTGATGCTCCTCCTTTAGACTTTGATGATTATGGTCTTTATCCTACTTTGGATATGAAGAAACCCATTTCAAAGGAGAAGAAACCGGACGACACCAACATCCGTAGTTCTTATGTTTTGACACCTCTCTATCCACCTTCGTTGGATGCGATTGTGCGATTTATGATCGGCTCCTCTTCAAATTCTGTTGAGCTTGAGTGTTATTTTCCCCTAAAGGAAAAGGTGTTCGATCCCGATATTGAAAATTTCAAGCCATCTCAGTATCCATCTGATGAAATAAAAAGAAAAATCTTTGGAACTTATGGAGATATGCTTGCACTTCACCCTTACTACCACCGCGCTCCATCCTTGCTTAAGGGAACCTTGCCTACTCTTCTTTGGCTTGCCTTGTTCGCCTTAAGCTTGTGTTACTTGATGGATGAAAACCATGTATTTGATCCCGGTGGATGCTATTCAAGGTTCTTTCCATGCTAATCAAGGTCGAGTCAGGCTCACGACTAGGTGAACAAAAATCAAGCGCTTCTTGGGAGGCAACCCAAGTATCTATCTTTTATCTATTTCTATCCTAAGTGTAGGGGAGACCCGTTGGTTTGCTATTTCCTCTCTTCTCATATTCAGGGATTCAAGCGTTCAATGATCCACTCTTGATGATTTTTGACGACCCGTGATTCCGTGTTTCCGTCTTCCCGATTCTATCCTAAACTCTTTTCGATTCACTATTTTATATTTCTCAATATTAAAATAGGAATCTCTTTAGTTGTCTCTTTCTTAGCAAGATTTAATCAACGTGCACAATGTCCTAAGTGTAGGGGAGTTTACTCCCACATGCTTAAACATTGAGGACAATGTTTATATCAAGTGTAGGGGGGACTTCTATCGAAGTTAAGTGGCCTTTTCCTTGTATTTGTCCACATTTTAACAGGAAAATTGATTTTTCGACATTTTTCAAAATTTTTGATCTATTTTGGCCTAGTAGTTTTACCTTTGTATAGTTATTTTCTTTCTTTACTAGAATAAATTTTAATAAAGTGGTTTTAATTTTCAACGTTGTGAATCTTTTGACTCAACCAGAGTTTACTTATCTAAGTTTACTCTAGCTAGTATCCTTAACGTGTTTAAGTCAAGTTTTGCTACGCTTTTATAAAGGGAGCTTTAAAACACAAAAGTCTTAACTCTCACGGGTTAAGAACAAGAACTTCTCGCAAGTTCCTATAATTGATCCTAGAGAGTCGTTTATCAAGGGAACTTTAAAATGCGAATTCTAAACTTGAAAAAGTCTAAGAATTTGCAAGATCCTATAGATGACTCGAAAACCCAAAACTTTGATTTAATTGGCTAAGCATCCACGAGTCCCATTCCTTGAGATTTTAAATTGTGGAGAACGAGAGATGATAGAGTCAATTATAAGTTTGGTATTCTTTCGTGAATTTATGTGAGTTGATTATAAGCCTATTCTCCCATCGCTTGTTAATAAATTTATCTGCAATAAGTAAGGTCGTACGATTTGAAAAGTTACTTAGCTTCTAGCCCAGGATCGTTTAAAAGTTGCTCGGTATTAATTAGAGTTCATAGCCAAGGCATAACTTATTGAAGCGGGACGCGAAGATTGGCGAGTCCGAAAAGGCCCTAACAAGGCATGAGGGCTACATTTTGTTGCTAAAGATTCCAAGTAATGTGAAGAATCATTTATCAAGAATCAATATGAAGGATCGAGACACACGACGAAAAGCAAATACTCCCCTAAAGATCATGGAGAAGTCTATCCAAAAAGACCCTAACAAGGTATGAGGATAAATAGATCCAAGTCCTAAAAGGGGGCGGATCGTTGTATATCAAAATACCAAATAAAGATTGGAGAAAAATGAAGAAGTCATGGTCCAAGTATGAAGAATCTCTCAAAACTTCAAGTGAAGAAATTCCTATTATGAAGAGAAGACCATTATTTCATGAACGTCTCTCAAGATTTGAAGTATGAATTCACTGCCAAATATCGGTCCGAGAAAGGTCTCAAATCGTGAAGCGAGTTATGCCAAGATATGAACTTTATGAGGTCCCGAGAAGTAGTTTTAAAAGATTTTGTCCTTTAGCTAACTATTGATTAAATCGTCCCACTTTATTTTCAGCCATAATAACTATCGAAATAAGTCAACAATGCATCCTCGTGATCATTCAAGACAATAATAAAATATAAGAGATACACCTAGGAATAAGGGAGTCTAAGTAAATAATTTGCCCACATGAGTTCATGTTAGTTTGCTAACTTATAATAACAATGATCTCGTTTTTAAGCTTGGTATGGGGAACGTGAAACTTGAGGATGATAATCGTTCATGATATTCCAAAACCCTAAGGTAAATCTTTGATTTCTTTACGGTTTTGTTATTTTATATCTCTTTAATAAAGGCCAGTGTGGATTGATTGTGATGAAAAGTGTAATCTTGCTTTGTAATTAATGCATTGCATGAGGACATTGCAATGATCAAGTGTAGGGGATTTGATAGGTGTGAAAACACCCATCCTTTTACCACTTAATTATAATGAAAACAAGACCATAACGTGTATTTTATGTCGTAAATGAGGAATTATGCGTGGTTTGTGTTTTTGTTGTGATTTTAGGATCAAAATTTAAAAAGGGAAGAAAACACGGGCTTTCACGGGCTTTTATCGAAGAAAAAGACAAAAGACGAAGTCAAGAAATCAAGAGTGCAAAAAGAATGGAAGTCCAAGGCCTATTCTGAAGATTTATCGAAGAAAAAGTCTAAAGACGGAAGTTTAATAAAGCCGAAGAACTCAAGTCTAATTTATGAAGAAATCACAAGACGAGTTTAAAGTAATCCCGAGACAAAAGTCGAAAAAGTCGAAGAATTAAGAAGACGAAGGACTAAACGATAAAGAAAGAAAGAAGAAAGAGAGGAGGAAGCTTCCAACCTCTCCTCCTCCCCTATATATAGAACCATAGTTTCATTTTTCATTTTGTTAGCTATTTTTGACAAACTTAGCTCTCCACCATTTTCATACTTGCACATTTAATTTTCATGTCATTTACTTAAATTGTCACTTTAATTACCTTGTCTTGCACCTTAATTCCTTCAATTCCAAGTAAGTGTTTTTAATTTTGTTATTGAATCTTTACTTTTATTGTTAATCTCTCATCTACTCTTCTTGTTTGGATTTAATCTTCATCTTTATGTTTATGTTCTTGAGTTTTTATTGATTTGATCAAGTGGGTTTTGATTATTTTGGTTATTATTGTTAGTTTTATTGATTTGGATTGTTAGGTTATCATTTTTAGATGTTTAATGGTTAGTCTTTCTTAATCTTTTGGTTTGTTTTGGTTTAGATTTGTGCTTATTCATCTTTCCCTGTTCTTCGTATCATCCTTCTGTTCCCAGATTCCGAACCAGCATTTTCTGTTCATTATTCCGGATAAGCTTTATTCTGAATGAGAAAATCATTCCGGATGAAGGTTTATTTCGAATAAGCTTTCTTCCATTTATTCCGAACCAGTATATTTATTCCGCACGAGACATTTACTCCGAATCAAGCATCAACATTCCGGATGAGCGTTTATTCTGGATGAGTGTTTTGCTTTGATTATTCCGCATCAGTGAAATTATTCCGAACCAATCTTTATTCCGAACCAACCCTGTTATTCCGCATCAGTTTTATTTATTCCGGATGAACATATTATTCCGAATAAGCAATTATTCCGGATGAGTGTGTTATTCCGCATGAGGTAAACATTCCGAACGAAGGCTAATTATTCCGAGTGAAGGTGACATTCCGAACGAGTGATTATTCCGAATGAAGATGTTTTTCCGAATGAGTATTTTTAGTTTATTTTAAGTTTATGTTTTTTAAGTTTTAAACTTTATTTTTCCCGCCTTTTCACTTAGTCGCACTTTTAGTTTACTTGCCTTAGATTTATTTTAAGCTTGCCTTTAGTTTAAGTTTTAAGTTTGCTTTATTTACTTTTAAGTTTGCCTTTTAATTTCTCGTCACGTTTTAATTTCCCGTCATTTATTTTCAATTAGTTTTAAGCTTTAATTACCTGCCATTTATTTAAAGTTTTTCACATTTACTTCACTACAACGACCAAACTATTGTTTTCCACCAAAATACGACTGCGTCGCACGTTTACCAATAATCAATTCAAAGAGACCGATTTCAACGAACAATTTTTATAACTAAAATCAGTTATTAGTGCCCTAACCTTCTGTGCCATAGATTACTTTCATCAACTGAATCCTTAGCATATAGACATGACAAATTATTATTCATCCTAATTCTATTAAGATTCACATTATAAATGTCCTTATGCCTAGGTGTTGTATAATCAATGAACTTCTCATCAGGTATCTTAAAGTCTTTGTTTAACACCAAGCATTCAGTATCAGTGAAAAGAACCTTATTCTTGTTATCACACACTTGTGATACACTAAACAGATTATAATCAAGTTCTTTTACCAGAAATACATTTTAAAAACGCAAATTATTGGTGATAAGAGTGCCTTTGCCAGAAATGGTACCATATCCTCCTCCAATGTACACTTTGTCACCATCTTTAATGGGGTAAAGTTTGTCAAATAATCTTCCTTCCCCGTCAAGTGCCTAGAGCATCCAGAATCCCAATATCCATAATCATTTACCTGCTTTTGAATGCCCTGCACATAAAGAAAACAAATTAGTTTTCTTTGGGAACCCAAGCCTGAGTAGACTTGGATTCATTTGGTTTTTTTTTTGGGTAAAGGGGACTATCCCCGGTAAAATATATATTCCCAAAAAAACTGATAAGTACAATGGAATGTGACTAAAATGTCACATTAACCTCAAGCTCAAAACTTGAACTACCACAACCATATGACATGCCATATGAAGTCAACCTATTACAAAGCCAATCACGCCAATAGGGAAAAACCACCTAATGGCACAAAGACATAATAAAACAATCATATTAACTAAAAATTGAATTCGGCATGCTCCAAATCTGAGCATAATGAACAGCCTCCGTAGTCTTCTTCCAGCGACACGACAATAGCTTAAGACGCACCGATGCAAGAATATAATTCCCAACCTGAATGAACGTTCTCTTCTTCAACTTGAAAAGCCTCCAATTCCTCTCTTGCCAAATACCATATGCTGAAGCAGCAAGAATTAACTTTGCTATAATAATACCAATCGTTCTCCTTTTAGCAATAGGCTTAACCACATCAATAATTGAATGAAATATAGGCGTAGCCCCATAGATACTAGCATATTTGCGAACATAATTCCATACCTGTTGGGAAAACGGACACTCAAAAAACAAATGCTCATGAGAGTCGGGTTGAGTATCACATAATGGACAAACAACAGCCAAAGAAGCCGAAACATCCCATATAGCAACACGATCCTGCGTTTTTAACCTTTGGTGCATAACCAGCCATAAATTAAACGCATGCTTCGGAATACAGCTCGGAAACCATACTATGGACGTCCAATCCACCTTAGGGCTTCGGACACGAATAGACGCCCAAACCGTAGAGACTGAAAAAGGACGAGGCACCCCACTCCTTTGCTGCCAAAATAAACAATCCCGAACACCCTCCATAATAGTCGGCACAATTATCGTATTCAGAATAGGATATTTATCCACCAAAACCCGCGGCCAAGCCCATGAACCATTATGTACAACAGCACTCACAGTGGTAGTAAGAGAAAGACCTGCTCTATAAAGATCCCGGTGAGTAATGAACTCTGACAAAGGACTAGCCGAGCACCACATATCAGACCAAGCAGAAATCAAAGTCCCATCACCCACCTTGTGCCACATAAATTCTCGAATAATCTGCCGAAGTTGAAGGATTTTCCTCCATCCACATGACATATTGCCACGAGACGGGATCTCCCAAAAAGAGCGACCCTTGAGTTTATAAGCATGAACCCAGCGGACCCAAAAAGACTCCCTAAGCACCAAAAGTTTCCAAACATGAGAAACCATCAGAGCCTTGTTGAAAATGTCTAACCTGCGAAGACCTAGACCGCCTTCGTCCTTAGGCAAGCACACCAAATCCCATGCGACTTTAGCTCTACCTTTCCCTAATCTACCATGGCTCCAAAGAAACCCTCTCATAAGCTGCTCTATATCAAACAGAATACGAGACGGGATGATAAAAACCGATGCCCAGAATATATGCATAGAGCCAATCACCGATTTAACAAGCTGAAGCCTTCCTACAGCAGATAATGATTTATTTTTCCAGTCTTGAATCCGAATTTGAACTTTATCAACAAGCTCCTTACAGTCACGAATCAAAAGACGAGACGATACCAGTGGGACACCAAAATACTTGACCGGAAGACGACCTTCTTCAAAAGGCAAAATCTGGAGAATCGACTGTTTAATGTGATTGTGCACATTACAAAAATACGCGGTGCTTTTTGGGAGACTCGGAATCAGACCCGACACCTCCTTAAACTCACCTAGCGCTTGCTGAACAACCATAGCTGAATCAGTATTACCATAAGTGAATAGGAATAGATCATCAGCAAAACATAAATTAGTTAACTCCAACTTAGCGCAATATCTATGGTATTTAAAATTCACAGCCTCACGAACCCGTCTTCTAAGCATCAAAGACAAGATCTCCATAACCAAGGTAAACAAATAAGGAGAAAGAGGATCTCCCTGCCGAAGCCCTCTCTTTCCTTTAAAGAACCCATGTAAAGACCCATTTATGCTGATAGAGAAAGACGTAGTGGTTACACACTCCATAATCCATGTAATCATGCGACTATGAAAACCAAACCCCACAAGAACCTCTCTAAGAAAACACCAATCCACTGTATCGTATGCCTTTTGTATATCAACTTTAAACGCACATCTCGGCTCACCCCGATCCAAATGGTAATTATGCATCAACTCTTGGGTAAGAAGGATGTTATCCGCAATATTTCTTCCCGGTACAAACGCTGACTGATTAAGACTAACAATAGTCTTAAGGCTATCCTTAATACGGTTAGCAAGGATCTTAGTAATGCATTTAAATAAGACATTACAACAAGAGATAGGTCGATAATCGTTAACACGAGACGGAGACCTCACTTTAGGAAGAAGAGCAATAATTGTATGGTTCCATTCTTTAAGAAGCTTACCATTTGAAAAAAATTCTTTCACCGCCTCCACAATATCATTTGCAATAATATCCGATGAAGCTTTAAAAAACGCCGCCGTGTACCCATCCGGACCCGGTGATTTTTCATCACCCATAGAGAATAATGCCTCTTTAACCTCTTGCCTTGTCACAGAACGTATCATGTCAAGGGCTACCTCATCAGCAATTCGATTTTGAAACAGATCCACCAAATTAAGATTAGTAGTAACACCAGATTGACCAAGAAAACATTCATAATGTGATACAAACACCTCAGCAACCTGCTCATTTTCAAACAACTGACCTTGAGAATCAGTAACAGCATCAATGCGACTCCTATTGATTCGGCTCTTCACAGCTTTATGGAAGTATGCTGAATTCGCATCACCCTCTTTCAGCCAAGCAATCTTGGCTCTTTGTTTCAGAAATCTTTCTTCTAGGAGAATCGCTTCATTAAACGCCCCAATTACTGAAGCTTCCACTTCACGCAGACCAACATTGTTAGGATCAGCATCTAAGTCTATTTGAGCTTTATCCAGCTCACCACGAAGCCGAATAACGTTTTCATGCAAATTACCTTTTTCAATCAGCAACTTACGCAAAGGTTTCTTTAACATCTTAAGACGCTTAGAGACCTTAAACATAGCAAAGCCACTAACCGGAACAGCCCACACTTCTTGAACAGTATCTTTAAATTTGTCATTCTGAGTCACAATGTTAAAGAACTTAAATGGCCGTGGATTAGGTCTAGTACTCGTAGGAATACACATAATCGCTGGAGAGTGATCCGAGATACGATAGGGCTTGAACACAGCATGGGCACCCACAAAAGCACTATTAAACTCCAAATTAGTCATTATACGATCGATTTTCTTCAGAAGACCATTAAATCCTCTCGGTTTTTGCGTCCACGTAAATCGAAGACCTGATTGTTGGGCGTCCATAACTTCAATATCCTCCACACAGTCACGAAATTCACGCATAGCAATGTCAACATTAGAAGAACCAGCCGTGGTCTCCCCTAAATGAAGCGTAGCATTAAAGTCTCCTAAGAGCATCCAAGGCCTATTCCGCACATAAAGTTTATGAACACTTAAGCTCTTCCAAAGATCACGACGTTGAGTATATTTATTCATGGCATAAAAAAACGTGCAAAACACCTCTTTTCTTTCCAATTTTAACCATAGACGAGCATGGATAGATTGCTCATCCTGATTAATTACAACAACATCCACCACATTGTGATTCCATCCTAACAGAATACGAGCACCCTTTGAACAGAAGCTACCATTAGTCGTCCAGTCCCAATGCCGAAAGACGAGAGAACACATCCGCTGCAGGTTCATGTCACATACATGGGACTCCAAGATAGCACATACCGATAAGTTATTTTCTGAAATTACATGCCGTACCTCACTTTGTTTCGGGGAGAAGTTCAGGCCCCGTATATTCCATGAGCCGACATTAATCATGAGGAAACCACAGCAGCAGGAGTGCTTGCCCCTGTATTATTAGGATCCTCCATAATGAGTTCCTCATCAACTTCACTATCGCTAGCATTAATAAGATCATTTTTATGAGCATTATCATCCCAATCTGTATCATCAGAAGGATCCACACTCAACGAGCTAAACGAATTCGTAACAGTAACCTTAGCCGGTGTCGGTGCTTTAAGTTTAGCACCAGCAACAGCCTTAGTATTTTTCTTTCGGTACTGGATATTAAGAGGCTGCTTGCCTAATTTAATACCCTCAATCTGCCTAGCTGGGGCTTGTTGTTTCGTATGCTTCTTTTTCTTTTTAACCTCCACAAACCCTTCATTGTTCCTATCAGCACTAGCAGTCTCAACCCTAGATTCCACACTCTTAGGGTTGTTAGGGCACGCATCAGTTTTATGATCAAAGATCTTGCAGTTGTTACACCGGGGAGGACTCCATTCATACTCCACCTCAATAGTTGCCAACGAATGCCCCTCTCCATTAGCTAGTGGAATAGCGATGACAATAGACTCCAATAATTCATTCACCGATGAAATTTCCACAAGAGCCCGAGCATATGTATTCCTTCCCCACGAACTCAGGCACATGTTACTTGTATAGGTATCAAGCATGATAGGGCGTCCAATTTGAGTAGTAATCAAACTCAATCCTATCTCCGAGTAAGCGACAATATGAACATGGTGCATCTTCACCCATACCGGGGCATGGGTTACTACATTCTTCTTCAGGATAGTGTTTGGAGTCCAAATATTTAAAAACAAAGGTACGAGCCGAATAAGCCAAGGACCATTCTCTAGCACACCATCCATACCCTCTTTTGATTCAAATTGGAACATGAAAAAATCTGCATGGAGCTGCACACGTTTCAAGCCATATTTAGCCCATGCATTTTTCACATAGTTCTCTACCAATGGAAAAGCAAGCCTTTTCCCAATGAAGTAACCATAAAGCGTATTTGTGAAACGAGAACGTATCTCATCCACCGCTGCCATAGGAAGGGCAACCCTAGCACCATTAACAACTTCACTGCTCCTCATCTCCTTAATATGAACTGCCTTACCCCGTGGCTTCTCATTAACAACTAACGCAAATGATGGCAATGTATCATCCACTCCCCCAAAAACCCTAATAGGCTTGCGTAACCCAGATGGCTCACCCACGTGTGATGATCCTGGTTTTCTGAGAATCGATTTAATCACCTTTCTCACTGTACCCTCTTTCAAAGACTGCTCAGGAACAACTTGCGTACCAGCAACCTCTGGTACCTTCTCAACCGTACCCATCTCGTCCATCTCACCTAAAGTTCCACAACCACCAGATCCACACCCCACAAGCAACGCCCAGAATTAGGGCACCAAACCCACGCCAACAAACCCTAACGGGTTAGAAGTCGAACAGTCACAAACCCTAATTCACACCCAAGAAATAATAAAAAAATAAAAAAACCCTAAAATGGATGACACTCAAATCCAAAAACGTCCCTAACCAGCCCTTTACAACACGTCGAATCAAATAAAGGACAATTAATAAACCCTAAAACCACCACACCCCACGAGATAACTGATCACAAAGAACATAGGGGGACCGAAATCACAGCCTAACTTGGATTCATTTGGTTGCTCAACAAGAACAGATTTAGTCCTTATAACAACCCCTTGTTCATCCTTTTGAGGATTGAACACCCAGTTAACCCCAATTGGTTTAGTTATGACCTTTGAAATATAATGAAATCTGTTACAGGTCATAGAAATCCTATCAGAATTAGGATTTTTGTCTTGTTTGGGTCTCCATGTCAAGCTAGATGAAGCTTTACACCCCTTTCCCTTTGGCTGCAAGTATTTGTTATTACTTGGTCTAACAACGTTGGAAACATTCTTGTCAACGTTAAAATTGTTCCTGTCAACACTGAAATTGCACTTATCAGCGCCAAAACTAGGGTTTGCTACAGGAACCCATTGTTTGTTAGACCATGTATTGGTCTTTTGAAAAGGCCTTTGTCCATGAGTATTAGACCCTTTAGTAAAGAATGGAGCTGGGCTAGTAACTTGTAAACTTTGCTGAACACAAGGTCTGGGTTTGACCATGGTTGGCTTTTTGTCAGCGTTGACTTTTGAAGCACTGATACACTTATAAGCCAAATGTGAAAAACTCCCACAACTATAACAAGCTTTTCTAGATATAACCCTAGGTCTAGATGAAAAGAACCCTGTCCCATTATCACTAACTTGACTTTTTGGTGACCTAGGTTTTCTATACATTTCTGCATACTTAATACTAGGTTTTCTATTAACATATGAGCCAAGTTCAACAGGTTTTCCAGTATAAGGGTTGGTTATGGTTATGGGTGTAGACTCAAGTAGACTCTCACTAAGCATTCCACCTCTAACAAACAATGTTGGATTGGCTTTCTTCCATTGTTCTAGGTCAGTCACTTTCAGCTTATATTCCTCTATTGGAGTAAAACTCTTGGTGGAGGATGAATTCCTTTTCTTGGAGTTCTGGTATGCCAGTCCAAGATAAATCCTTTCTAAGGACACCATGTAAGTTTCCAGCAGGTGGTGGAACATCAGCATACTCTTTCATCCCAATCCTAGTCATATCCCTAGAGTCTCTTTTCTTACTTATACATTTTTCTAGGGTTTGAGAAGCTTTATCAAATCTTTGAATTTAAAGCCCTACATTCTCTTTGTTTTTAATGGCCTCATTTAACTTAGCTTGTATGACTCCTTTGGATCTCTCCAAAATGTCCCTAAGGTCAACACTAACTTTGAGGTCATGAGACAAAACCTTAATTTGATCTTTTAGGTCAAGCTCCATTTTCTTATATTCAGCCACAGTCTTTTCAGTTTGAACAAGTGCCAGTTGATAATTAGATAACTTGCATTTTTCATCAAAAACATCTGATTTTAACTTTAAAATTTCTTTGTTAAGTTTTTCAGTGTTTAAACGACAACCTTTAAAACAGAAAGCATCATCATATACCTCATTATCTGATGAAGATGAAGAATGTGCAATGAGAGCAAAGTGAGCATGCTCTTCTTCTTCCTTCTCTGAAATCAAGGCCTTGTTCTCTTCCACCTCCTTGGCCATAAAGCTCCAATCCCAGCCAACACCATCAATTTCTTTCATGGAAACCATTGTAATAAGTGTGAAAACACTTATCGTTTTACCACTTATTTCTAATAATAACAAGACCAAAATGTGTATTTTATGTTGTAAAAGTTGGAATTATGCGTGATTTGTGTTTTTATTGTGTTTCAGGATAAAAATATGAAAAAGGAAGAAAACATGGGCTTTCACGGGCTTATATCGAAGAAAAACGAGAAAAGACGAAGTCAAAAGATCAAGAGTGCAAAAAGAACGGAAGTCCAAGGCCTATTCTAAAGATTTATCGAAGAAAAAGTCTAAAGACGGAAGTTTAATGAAGTCGAAGAACTCAAGTCTAATTATAGAAGAAAATTAGAAGACAAGTTTAATTTACATCGACAAATCCAGAGACGACGTCGAGAAAGACAAAGAATTTAAATCGAGTCGAGAAGAAAGAAAGAAAGAAGGAAGCACATGCACCACCCCATCTCCTATAAATACCCTCCTAATGACACATTAGGAGGGTGTTAGTTAGTTAATTTAGTCATATTTCATTTTTTCCTTTCTTTAGTTTTTAGAGAGAGAAAGTTTTAACTTTCTCTCACTAAGTTTTCATCTTCTCTTCATTTTTCTTTCAAGTTTAAGCTTACTTCATCCTTGTATTTGGAATTCATTAATCACAAGTTCAAGTTAAGCTTTTTATCTTTAATCTTCTTATACCTTTCTTGATTTTATTTACTTTTGATTCGTATCATTTTTCATATTGCTTCATCTTGATGTTTATGTGATTAAAAAGTTTATCTTTTTGATTATATCTAAGTTTTGGTGCAAATTAACCTTTGAGCGTATTATGATTAATGGCTTATTTGGTACTTAGCTTATTTACTTTTTAAAAGTTTTCTTAAAGTTTTAATCTTTTTATGGTTTGATTTAAAAGTTTTGCTTATTTAAAGTTTAAAAAGTCCTTATTTCATGCTTATTAGTTCGGCTTATTATTGAGTTGGTTAAGTCTTTGTTTGAGCTTATTAAAAATAGCTTAAATCTTAGCTTATTTCGAATCACAAAACCATCGCAAAGTAAAACCGTTTTACGATTGGGATTCCGACGCACATTGCGATCACTGCATCGCAATAGGATTTTGTATTCTGATGCGTTTTGCGATTGGGATTGCGATAGGATTCCTTTTGGTTGTATTGCGATAGGATCTAGATCCCATTATTCGGACAGAGATATGTTTATGACATTGCGATTGGATTAAAGTTTCATTTTACGATAGGTTATTGCGATCAGGACATTGCGATAGATTGGTATTGCGATAGATTGGATAGAGGACATATTGTGATTGAAAAAAAAACTTAAAAACATCAATGGCTGCCAGAAAAATCTCCTCTTCTCATAACCTGATTTTCTTATTCCTTTAATCTGAATACCTTATAATGATGTTGTTTTCTCGATTAATTCTTGAGTTAACAAAGTCCTTGTTTGGTTGATTGGTTTTAGGGTTAATTAAATTAGGTTTTTACTTTTCTTCCGTCATTGTTTTATACGTTCAAGGTTATCTATCCTCGTAATTTTATTGGTATTCATCGGAGTGTTTTTTGTCACGTAACGTGTTTAAGGTTCACGTGGAAGGTTTTTTGGCGGCTAGCATTTAATTGGTTGGCTGACTTTGGTCGGCTGACATCCAATTATTTGTTTGGTCGGCTGACTTTGTATTTAAAGATTCACGTGTGTAGTAAATTGTGAAATCCAGTGACAACGTACGATTGGTGTTAATAATTGGGTCGAGTCGCATTAATTTTTTAGGGTAGTTTTTGTCGGGTTCTTTGGTTTTTCTTCGTCGAGTGTAGGGTTTGGTTTTTTGTGATTGTTGAAGCTATGGTGGGTTCCAGTAATACTAATGTTTCAAATCCTAATTCGGTTGTTGATAAAGCAAATGGTGAACAAATTAATTTGAATGTAGGGTCATTAGAAGATGTTGAAAAACTGTTCTCGATCTCCCTCAATACGGTGGAAGTGATTAGTAGATTTATGAATGATGTCCAAAATAACAAATATGATTTCTTGAAGCGAATGACTGCTGAGCAATGGACAAAGACTCTTGACATCGTATGTGCGCACCAAGTGGAGTTGGAGAATAGTGTTCGAACACTTAAACGTCGACAGGCTATTTCTTCCAAAGCGGGTGTGCGTGATGATGCAAGGGATCCGTCTATGAGCACTACTGTTGGACATGATGCTAGGGTTACACCAGATTTATCTAATATCACAATGCGTATGTCCTTGGATCAGCATAAAGAGGTGAGTGTCTCATCTCCTACGTTTAGTAAATTGGTTTATGATGAACTAGCGTTTGAACAATTGGATATAAACCCTAATGAGAGGAGTGATGTTTGTGACTCAAGTATGGATGATTTCACATTTTCTAATCCAAGTGATCCAGTGATAGATGTCGAGGAAACTGTGAAGGAATGTCCTATTGTACAGTCGGTGGATATTGGTGGTCCATCTAACTCCTATGCAGCTGCTGCTAGTTCAAGCCAACAAGTTTCACCTGGTGCTCGTGTTAATATAGGTTCTGTCTTATCTGAAAACAGGTTTGAGGGTGTTCACGTATCTATTCCACGTAAAGTGGTTGAGAAGGTTAATACACGTTTTCATAATACGCTCTATGGATACTTTATTGGTAAACGAATGGCATTTCCAGTGGTTGAGTATTATGCTAACACAAATTGGGCTAAATTTGGGTTAAAAAGGATCATGATGAATTCCAATGGTTTCTTTTTCTTTCAATTTGATGCACAATCTGGATATGAAGCTGTGTTGGAAGGGGGACCATGGATGATTCGTAACTCTCCAATTATTCTTAAAAGGTATACTATGAAGACTAGCCTTCGTAAAGAAGAATTTACCTGTATTCCTGTGTGGGTTAAACTTCATGATGTGCCTCTTCAAGTGTTTGAGGAAGAGGGTATTAGTCTGATTGCTACATATCTTGGTAAGCCTATTATGCTTGATTCTTTTACTAGCACTATGTGTAAAGAATCTTGGGGTCGTAGTAGTTTTGCTCGCTGTTTAATTGAAATTAAATCTGATTGTGATTTTAATGAGAAAATTACTATTGGTGTTCCTGATTTGGAGGGTGAGGGGTTTACTAAGGAAACAATAAAGTTGAATATGAGTGGAAGCCGCCTAGATGCCCTACATGTAATATTTTTGGTCATACGGCTGAAACTTGTCCTAAACGTGTTAAATCTAAAGTGGCACCTACAGTTATACATGAACAAGATGATGAATTTCAACAAGTTCGCAGTAGAAAGCATAACAACAAAGGAAAGCAAGGAAGCCAGATTCCGAGAGGTGTCCCGTTAAGCAAAGGTTTCCAGGTTGGTACTCCTTTTACTTTTAGTCCGAAGTCGTCTACTTCTGGTGCTCATATACATGATAATTCATCTAATCCTGGTAAGACTTTGAATGCATCTAAACGTGATAATAGCAAAGTTGATAGTGGTACCAAATCTGGGTTGTATACTAGTAGTTCAAATAAAGGTAAATCTGTGGTGAGTGGCGTTTCTACTTCGAATACATTTGGGACTCTTTCAGGGGATATAGGTGACCTAAGTGGAGATGATGATGATGAGGAGGTTGAAAACATTTATGATGAATCTGCTAATCTTTTTAATTCTCAATCAGGGGCAAGCACTCATGTCATGAATGTTTTAAATGTTTAGTATAGCCTCATGGAATATAAGGGGTCTGAACCAATCCCCTAAAAGAATAGAGGTTCGTCAGGTTATTAATGAAAATAATCTGAGTGTTTGTGCTATCTTGGAGTCTCATGTTGATGCTTCGGGTGTTTATGATATGTGTCGTAAGATTTTTAGCAGATGGAAGTGGACGTCAAATGGTGGTTTGTGTCCTAAAGGGACTCGTATAATTCTTGGCTGGAATGATGATAATGTGGATGTTATGGTGTTGTCTCAAACTAGTCAAGTTATGCATTGTCAGGTTAAAACGCGTATGGATAATCGTACTTTGTTCTGCTCTTTCGTTTATGCTGATAACTACTATATCCATCAGCGTGTTCTCTGGAATAATTTGGTTGCTCATACTACTTTTATGCGGGGGAAGCCGTGGGTTGTTTTGGGTGATTTTAATGCTGCTCTTAATATTGAGGATCACTCATGCGGTGGCTACACTCCTAATATTGCCATGCGGGAATTCAAGGAGTGTGTTAATCTTATGGAAGTTATGGACGTTAATGCTACAGGTTTACAATACACTTGGAATGAGAAGCCACAGGGTGATGATGGTATTCTCAAAAAGATTGATCGAATTATGTCTAACATTAAGTTTCTTGATGAGTTTCCCGGTTGTTTTGCGATATTTCAACCTTACAGGATTTCTGATCATTCTCCTTGTGTGTTACGAATCCCTACAATTAGCAAACCTAAGCCTAAACCTTTTAAATTCAGTAATTTTCTTGTGCATAAGGAGGGTTTTCATGCAGTGGTAGCTAATGGATGGTTGGCTAATGTTTATGGTTGTGCTATGTTTAGGCTTGTAAAACGCTTAAAAGGTTTAAAGGCTCCATTTCGTAAACTGCTGTTTGAACAGGGTAATCTTCATGATCGTGTTACTAGATTACGTGTGGAATTAGATGCTGTTCAACAAGCCCTTGACGGAGACCCATCCAATGTGCTGTTGAAAGAGGAGCATGCTCATTATCTAGTTGCTTTTAAGGAAGCTTCTCTTGATGAGGAACGCTTCTTACGTCAGAAATCTAAAATTGAATGGCTTGATGCAGGTGATTCAAATACGGCTTATTTTCATAACTCGGTTAAGAGTAGGGCGGCTCGTAATCGTATCGAAATGGTTCGTGATTCTCATAATGTGCTTCATGATGGAGATGCTGTGCCTGGAGCTTTCGTAGCTCACTATGAGCAGTTTCTTGGTCAGGCAAGTGTCTTAGGTTCTTTTAATACGTCTGATTTGTTTGTTCGAAAGCTTTGTGCTCAGAAATCTGCCCATATGGTTAGAATCATCTCTGATTCTGAAATTAAGAGTACGTTATTCTCCATGAGTGATGATAAAGCGCCTGGGCCGGATGGTTTTACTGCTGCGTTTTTTAAGAAGTCTTGGGATATTGTGGGTGATGAGTTTACATGTGCTATTCGGGATTTTTCTCTAATGGAAAACTGCTTAAAGAGGTTAATCATACTATTATTGCTCTTATCCCTAAGGTGTCTGTCCCAAATAAGATTACTGATTATCGCCCCATCTCTTGTTGTAATGTTATTTTCAAATGCATTAGTAAAATAATTGCTAACCGTATTAAAGGGGATTTGGGCGATTTGGTTAATATTAATCAATCTGCTTTTGTCCCGGGGCGTAGGATCTCGGATAACATCTTATTGACGCAGGAGCTGATGAGGAATTACCACAGAAATTTTGGTCCTCCAAGATGTGCTTTTAAGGTGGATATTCAGAAAGCTTACGATACGGTGGACTGGCAGTTTCTGCGTAACATTCTGATTGGTTTTAGATTTCACCATTTAATGGTTGACTGGATTATGACGTGTGTTTCTACTACTTCATATTCCATTTGTATAAATGGTAATTTATATGGCTGGTTTCAAGGAAAAGGAGGTCTCAGGCAAGGTGATCCGTTATCTCCATATCTTTTCATGTTGGTCATGGAGATCCTTTCACTTATGTTGCAACGGAGGGTTCTTAATGCAGAGGTTTTTTATTTTCATCACCGTTGTGAGCAACAGCGTATTATCAACCTTTGTTTTGCAGATGATCTTTTCTTGTTTGCTAGGGGTCACTTGGACTCTGTGCAGGTTATTATGGATGCGTTGGAGGAATTTAAGATAGCTTCAGGTTTGGTTCCAAGTATCCCAAAGAGCACAGTTTTCTTCTGTAATGTAGATACTGCTGCTAAAAGTAGTATTTTACATATCATGCCATTTGCTGAAGGCGAGTTACCTGTCAGATATCTTGGTGTTCCTCTCATTTCGTCCAGGCTTCTATATAGGGATTGTAAAGTCCTTGTTGAAAAACTTGAGAGTAGAGTTAATGATTGGCGCAAAAATTTGTTTCTTTAGCAGGAAGACTCCAGTTAGTTCGTTCAGTTCTTTCATCAATGCATATCTACTGGGCGTCTGTCTTTATTTTACCTGTTCGGATTATTCATGATTTGGAACAGCTTATGAGAGGCTTCTTATGGTGTCAAGGTGAAATGAAGAAAGGTAAGGCTAAAGTTGCGTGAGACTCTGTTTGTACTCCATTTTATGAAGGTGGACTTGGTATTCGTAAGCTTTCTGACTTTAATACTGCGTTAATGGTTTCACATATCTGGTGTATTCTCACTTGTAAAGAGTCTTTATGGGTTAAATGGATTTATTCTTAAAAGTTAAAGGATCGAAGTTTCTGGGACGTTCCATGTATAGGTGATATGAGTTGGGGCTGGAGAAAACTTCTACAGATTAGACCACGCATTCGTCAATTTATTTGGTACAAGATTAATAATGGTAGATTGGCTTCTATGTGGTTTGACAAATGGGCAGATTTATGTCCGTTACGGGACGTTCTTTCGTTTCGAAGTATTATAATATCGGGGTTCTCTCTATCTAATAAGGTAAGGGATCTTATTAATGATGGTATTTGGCAGTGGCTGCAGGATTGGTATGCTAGATTTCCGAACATTGTCTCAATCCCGGTCCCTGTTATTAATGATGCTCAGGATAATGATTTGATGTGGCGTGATATAAATGGGGGTCTACATCCCTTTTCAGTCTCTTTAGCTTGGGACTCCATTCGGGATAGGGCGTTGATGGTTGATTGGTATCATGCTGTTTGGTTTGCTCATTGTATTCCTCGTCACTCTATCCACTTGTGGTTAGTGGTTAGAAGAAAATTGAAGACACAAGATCGGCTTAGGCAATGGGATGTTGGCCCTTTGGTGGATCTAAGCCTTCTTCGATGTCCATTGTGTAACTTGGTGCCGGATTCTCATGACCATCTTTTTTTTGAATGTTCTTATTCTATGCAGGTATGGTCTAAGGTTCGGGGCCTATGTGATATGGATAGCGTTCCCCCTCGGATTAATGATATTTTAGCCTATGTTATTCCAATTTCTAAGGGAAAGTCATGTCCTAGCATCCTTTCCCGTCTTGTGTTTGCTGCTACTGCGTACTTTATATGGATGGAACGTAATTCAAGACTTTTCAAGAAAAAGCTGTTGGCCGTTGATCAGATTGTTCAAATAATTTGTGGTACTATTCGGTTGAAGTTGATCTCATTTCGTTTTAAGAAATTGTCTGCCAGGTCGAGTTTGCTGCTTGACAAATGGAGGGTGCCGAGCTCTAGAGTTATTCATGATGGGAGTGCCGGGTGAGGGTTGTACTCTTTTTTCCTTGTCCAAGGTTTTTCCCACCGGGTTTTCTTTGGCAAGGTTTTTTAAGGAGGCATGCTCATTTGGATATCATTTGCTCCTTTCGTGCTGTTGGTGGAAGCTGAAGACAATGGGTGACTTCATGTTTGCATCTTGGTTTCTTTCTAGTTTACTTGCATTGTAGTTCTAGATTAGTTTGTGTTTATGCCATGACATATTCACGTGTTAACATGCTGCCTGTAGCATGCGGTTAATGTGGTATCTTAGCCACATTCCTTTGTACTTCAACGCTTTTTTGGTTAATATATTTACCGGGGAAACCCTTTACCAAAAAAAAGGATATTGCGATTGCACATTCCGACGGGATTGCGATAGGTCATTCTGACGGGGTTAAGTATTTTTTAGTAATTTTTAAAGCTTTTATTTTACTCAACGACATTTTCTTATTTGCTTTTAGTTTAAAATAGATAACCAACCCATTTTATTTTCCACCAAGAACGACTGAGTCGCACTTTTAACTAGAAATCAATTCGAAAAGATCGGACGATAACTTTTTATACTTGGAAATTACTTGTATTACATAGCATTTGTGTCTTCAACCTTGATAATTTGACTTGAAGGCTTTCCAGCATCATATCTTCTTGGAGATCTGCATTCTCTCATAAAGTGACCCATTCTATGGCAGTTGTAACACTCAACCATGGATTTATCAAACCCCGCAGTGTCTTTAGCATTAAAGGTCCGCTTCTTCCTGAATCTCCTATTCCATCTATTGGCCCTTATGCTTGCATGTAAAACCCGCATGCTTTTACCATGAATAGTACACTTATGATCGTACGTACATGATTAGAACTTTCCTTTGATAGCACGTTTATGTTTCACGAATAGTAATTACAAGTATTACGTACGTGTTATTACACGATAAGTATTTAAGCATATTAATGCATGATAATTATTATCAACAATAATTATAATCACGAACATGAAAACATGAACGTAAATAATCACGAACCTATTATTATGTATTTACGTAATTATTATTACGATTATGTAAAAATATATATTATAACACGAACAATTAATAGATAAATCATGTAAACAAGACCACGAGAACACGTAATATTTTAGAACACGGAAAACCATGGGTTTACCTTGTGGGCCCCACCTAGCCGTGACATGAACAAGCAAAGGGGCCAAGCCCACTTTGTTTTTTACTAAATAAGAAAAAGGGAGAACATGTTTTCATATGACAGAGTTTTTAGAAAATAACAAAACCCTAGCCTCCTTTTTCTTCTCCTTATGGCCGCCGGTTAGAACACCACAAGAAGGGGTGATTTTTTATTTTTGGTGATCCAATTCTAGTGAGATCGTTCGTGTTATTCGTTCTCTTTTGTTTCACACATTCGTAATCCTTAAACCTTTTCTTTTTAATTATTTTATTAGATCTAGAACACATGAAAACATGATGATTAAATAACAAGATTAAAACATGTAGGTGTTTTGGTTCGGCCGATGCACACAAACCGAGAGTCGAAGCTCTCGGTTTCCCACGTGTGACCACAACCGAGACCTTCGGGTCTCGGTGCTGGCTTTGTGGTTCGGCAGCAGGCGAAACAAGGGACCCCGACGCGAGTCGGGGTGGCCTTGTAGTTTTGGGGGTCTCGGCTGAAAAACAACAAGCACCACCGGCTTAAGCCGGTGGCGGTTTTACATAAACCGTGGCAACCGGCCAAGCCGGTTTGCCACTATTAAGGTTTGTTTGGTCCGGTTCAAGGGTAAACATGGTCCGGTTCACGACATGTCTAGATTAACACACGGGTCCGGTTCACGACTAAAGTTTACAAGCCTAATTAATTTTTACAAGTTTAATTACTTACAAGATTAATTTTTAAAGCTTTTATTTTACTCAACGACATTTTCTTATTTGCTTTTAGTTTAAAATAGATAACCAACCCATTTTATTTTCCACCAAGAACGATTGAGTCGCACTTTTAACTAGTAATCAATTCGAAAAGATCGAACGATAACTTTTTATACTTGGAAATTCCTTGTATTAAATGGCGCCACTGCCGGCTCTTTTCGATAAGATTAACGGTTTTTAGTGAGAGACGCGTTGGATTTTGGGATCCGTTCACTTGTGAACGTTATTTTTCTTGCTCAAAAATTTTCAAAAATACATAAAAATTAAAAATTTTCAAAAATACAAAAACATTAAAAACATCATAACAAGCATTTCTTTTCCAAAGTTTTGCACCAGAAAGATTTTATTTTTACAAGTACATATATATTCTCTGTTTCTTTGGTATCTTTTTCTTTTGCAGGTGTATGCGTACTAGATCTTCGTCTTATTCTGAGCCCGAGACTCGTGAAGATATGGCTGGTGTGCATAACAATAATAATAACCCACCTCAACCCAATTTGAATAACAACAACAACAACAACAATGTTCCCCCACCCGACTTACGAACAATGGAGGAGCTTTGTCAGCCAACAATGAACGGACGCGGAGGACCGATTGCGCCGATACAAATCACGGCTCCTGAATTTCGTTGAAGCATCACATGATCCAGCAAGTTCAAAGCGCTTGTCCTTTTCGCGGATTACCGGATGATGATGCCAACAAACACCTCGACAAATTCAT
Source organism: Glebionis coronaria (assembly GCA_025667525.1). Taxonomy (NCBI): domain Eukaryota; kingdom Viridiplantae; phylum Streptophyta; class Magnoliopsida; order Asterales; family Asteraceae; genus Glebionis; species Glebionis coronaria. The sequence continues at coordinate 343,315,354 of CM046877.1, forward strand.
TACCGTCACCAAAAGCATGAAACTTCCCGGTGTTACTATGGATTTCCTTCGCCTACATCTCTTCCCACACACTTTATCCCACCATGCCGAGAAATGGTTTGATCGTCTTCCCAAAAACTCAATTCATACATGGAATGACATGACTCAACGCTTTTTGTCGCGCTACTTTCCACCATCCATGGTCACTAGTCTTCGCAACCAAATCAGTGGTTTTACTCAAGAACCTGATGAGTCGCTTTTCGATGCTTGGGAACGTTATAATGTCTTGATCGACCGTTGTCCGAACCATAACGTGCTCCCCGTTACTTTGATTGATAATTTCTACAATGGTTTAACTTTTCGTGATCGTGATACGATTAATGCTGCCGCCGGTGGTACATTCATGAAGAGAAGACCTGAGGAGTGTAGAGAGCTTATAGAGAACATGACCACTCACCACAAAAATTGGGATTCATCCTCATCCTCAAGATCAAACCCGAGTGTCAATGTTTCTTCTACTTATTCAAACCCTGATATGATCGAAAAGTCCCGCGCAATAGTCGAAATGAGCTAAAAGATTGAACTTTTAGCCACTAACCAATTTCAACAAGCTAAAGTTGTAGCCACGTCTTGTGAGATTTGCGGGGATTCTCATTCATACACCGATTGTCCTTATACTCATGACAATCCAGAAAATGTGTATGCCGCCAACGGTAACTTTTCTATGGGAGGCTATCAAGCACGTCCTCAAGGTGACCGCAATTTGCTTAGTTATCGTTCGAATAAGTTTCTTTCACCACCCGATTTTCAATCCCATAATAGACCACCACCACCTCAGTTGAACAACACGCAATACACACCAAGGAACCAAGGCCAAAGAAGTAACTACCAAGGGAATTATTCTAATAATCAAAGGAATTATAACTCAAATCAAGGGGCTTTTAATGTAAAAAACCAAGGGTTTCAAAATAACAACTTTAACCAAGGTTTTAATAATAACAACGCTTATCAACAACAATATCCAAACCAAGGTTTTCAAAATCAAGGGCAAAATACGAATTCCCCTTCAATGGACTTGGTTCTTCAAAAGTTGACTAATAAGTTGAGTGAACATGATAAAATCATGTCTGCTATGCAAGAAACGAGTGATAAGAAATTTATGCTAATGTTTCAAGCCATTAATCCCCAAGGGCCACCCCAAGGTACTCTCCCCTTCTAACACCGTGATCAATCCTAGGGCCAACATTAATGCCATCACTACTAGGAGCGGTAAGATCATCGTTGAACCTTCTTCTTCACCAACTAACCAAGGACCCAAGATTCCTTCTACTTGTGATATACCACCCGTTATGCCTTCGTCTACACCTCATGTCCCACCGATACCTCAAGTTTATACCACACCTTCGGTTCCAAAACCGGTTCCTCCACCTTCCACTTCTACCCCTCCACCACCCAAGGATGTGAGTGAGAATTCCATTCCAAAGCCTTCCTCTCAACCCAATATACCTTATCCCTCAAGGTTGAGGAAAGAGAAGTTGAAAAACAAGGATGATATTCAGGTTTCTAACTTTCTTAAAATGTTTAAACAACTGAATTTCAACATCTCCTTTGTTGAGGCTCTAGCTCACATGCCTAAATATGCTAAGATGTTTAAGGATCTTTTAAGTGATAAAGAAAAATTGCTCGACATCGCCAATACCCAATTAAATGAGAATTGTTCTGCCATTCTTTTGAGAAAATTACCGGTTAAGTTAGGAGATCCCGGTCGATTCCTTATTCCTTGTAAATTCCCGGGTGTTGAGAATTGTATGGCCTTAGCGAATCTCGGAGCGAGTATTAATCTTATGCCATTGTCCGTGTGGAAGCAATTATCTTTACCTTAGCTAGTCCCCACTCATATGACATTGGAATTAGCTAACCGATCGGTTGCTTATCCGGTGGGGATAGCCGAGGATGTATTCGTTGGAGTTGACAAATTCACTTTTCCCGCCGATTTCGTTGTTGTCGACTACGAGGTGGATCCCCGTGTTCCATTAATCGTTGGGCGTCCATCTTGAGGACCGCTCGCACTCTCATTGATGTAGCCGCGGACAAATTAATCATGAGAGTTGGTGACGATAAATTCGTCTTCAACATGGGTAAACTTTCTAAACAGCCATTTGAAAACGAGAGCGTTAATTTCATTGACGTTCTTGATGAGGCTTGTGAAGAACATTTCAGAGACGCTTGTAAAAGTGGTTCTTCTTCTCTACCCATTGTTCAGACCGTTGCCTCTATTGTTCCCTCACTAACTCCATTTGGAGAAAGTTATTTCCTTTTGAAAGAATTCGAAGCAACTTTGGGAGATGTGGACTTACAATATGACGATTCTCCCTCCAATTGGGATGAAGACATTCGTACCATTAAGAAACTTCTCAATGAGGACCATATTTCTCCACCATCTCCTAAGGATATCTCTATCGATGATCCGAATTTGACTACGCCTTCCATCGAAAATCCTTCGGATTTAGAGCTTAAGGACCTCCCGTCTCATCTCGAGTACGTTTTCCTTGAAGACAATAAGAAGTTACCCGTCATCATCGCAAAGGACTTAAAAGAGGATGAAAAGTCTCGACTTATCGACGTGCTGAAGAATCATAAGAAAGCGATTGCTTAAAAAATCTCCGATATTCGTGGAATTGATCCTCACTTTTGCACACATAAAATTCTCATGGAGGACGACTTTAAACCCACTATTCAAAATCAAAGAAGGGTGAATCTCAAGATCCATGACGTTATCAAAAAATAGGTTATCAGACTTCTTGATGCGGGAATGATCTACCCTATCTCGGATTCACCATGGGTTAGTCCGGTCCATTGTGTGCCTAAGAAAGGCGAAATCACCGTTGTGCCCAATGAAAACAACGAGTTGATTCCTACTCGTCTCGTTACAAGGTGGAGAGTTTGTATAGACTATCGCAAACTCAATGATGCTACGAGAAAGGATCATTTTCCTCTTCCTTTCATGGATCAAATGCTCGAGCGTCTAGCGGGTAATGATTATTATTGCTTCTTAGACGGTTTCTCCGGGTTTTTTCAAATTCCCATCGATCCTAAAGACCAAGAGAAAACCACATTCACTTGTCCTTATGGAACATTTGCTTACAAAAGAATGCCTTTCGGCTTATGCAATGCTCCTAGGACTTTCCAAAGGTGTATGATGGCTATCTTCCATGACATGGTTGAAGAAACTATGGAAGTCTTCATGGATGATTTCTCGGTCTATGGCGATTCTTTATCTACTTGCCTTGCCAATTTGGAACGCATGCTTAAGCGGTGTGAAGACACTCGCCTTGTTCTAAATTGGGAAAAATGCCATTTCATGGTAAAAGAAGGCATTGTGCTTTGACATAAAATCTCAAAAGCCGGTCTTGAAGTGGACCATGCTAAAGTTGATCTCATAGCCAAATTACCTCCACCTTCAACCGTGAAGGGTGTGAGAAGTTTCCCTGGTCATGCGGGCTTCTATCGTCGATTCATTCAAGAATTTTCAAAAATCGCTCGCCCGATGACCCACCTCTTGGAGAAAGATATTCCTTTTATCTTTTCTAAAGAGTGTCTTGAATCCTTCAATCTTCTTAAGGACAAGCTAACTAAGGCACCGGTCTTGGTTACCCCTAATTGGGAGCTACCTTTTGAATTGATGTGTGAGGCTAGCGACTTTGCTATTGGAGCGGTTTTGGGCCAAAGAGTGAACAAACACTTCCAACCAATCCATTATGCTAGCAAGACAATAAAGGGGGCTCAATTGCATTATACCACTACTTAAAAAGAGCTTTTAGTTGTAGTGTATGCCTTTGAAAAATTTCGCCCCTATCTTGTCCTTACCACCACCATTGTCTATACCGACCATTCCGCGTTGAAGTACTTGTTAACTAAACAAGATTCCAAGCCAAGACTTCTTCGTTGGGTTTTGCTCCTTCAAGAATTTAAAATTGAAATTCGTGACAAAAAGGGAGCGAGAAACCTAGCCACAGATCATCTAAGTAGACTTGAGGATCCTTATCAAGGGGATCAATCGAATCAAGAGATCAATGACTCTTTTCCCCTTGAGGCCTTAATGTCTATCAATTCCAATCTTGATGACACCCTGTGGTTTGCGGACATTGCAAACTACTTGGCGGGTGGAATTGTCAAGGAAGGGTTAACGTCCCAACAAAAGAAAAAGTTCTCTAAAGACATTGAACACTATTTTTGGGACGACCCTTACCTTTTCAAACAATGTGTTGATCTGATTATTCGTCGGCGTGTTGATAGACCCGCAGCTCTATACATTCTCGAAGCTTGCCATAAAGGACCCACCGGTGGTCACTTTCGTCCCAACTACACCGCGAAGAAAGTTTTCGACTCTGGATTCTATTGGCCCACCATTTATCGTGACGCTCACGAGATGGTTAAACATTGTGATGCTTGCCAAAGACAAGGCAAGATCACACATAAAGATGAGATGCCTCAAACTTTCATACAAGAATGTGAAATCTTTGATGTATGGGGCATCGACTTTATGGGGCCATTTCCATCCTCCAAAGGGAACAAATACATCCTCGTAGTCGTTGACTACATATCTAAATGGGTTGAAGCTAAGGCTCTCCCTACGAACGATGCGAGGGTGGTTGTGAACTTTTTGAAGCAGCTTTTTGCTCGATTCGGTGTTCCTCGTGCTATCATCAGTGACTGCGGGACTCATTTTTGCAATGATCAATTCGCAAGAGTCATGGCTATGTATGGTGTCAATCACCGTCTTTCCACCGCTTATCATCCCCAAACAAATGGGCAAGCCGAGATTTCCAACCGTGGATTGAAGCGAATTCTTGAACGTACTATGGGAGAGCATCGTGCCTCGTGGGCCGATAAGTTAGACGATGCTTTGTGGGCTTTCCATACCGCATATAAGACCCCGATTGGTTGTACACCTTATCGTCTTGTGTACAGGAAAGCATGCCACCTCCCTATTGAGCTGGAACATAAGGCGTACTGGGCCTTGAAGTGGACTAATTTTGATATCAGCAAAGCCGGTGACCTTCGGAAGATTCAACTCAACGAGCTTAATGAACTAAGGAATGAAGCTTATGAGAACTCATTGATTTACAAGGAGAAGACCAAGATCATTCATGATTCAAGAATTAAGAACCGAGAGTTTCACGTTGGTGATCAAGTTCTACTTTTTAACTCTCGGTTGAAGATCTTCTCGGGCAAGATGAAGAGCCGTTGGTCTGGTCCATTCACCGTCACCAAAGTCTTCCCTTACGGCACCATTGAGCTAGCTCAACCAAATGGACCTAATTTTAAAGTGAATGGCCAACGAGTGAAGCTGTAGTTTGGTGAGGACATCTCTCATAAGATGATTCCATCCCTCACCATGTTTCCCTTGAATTAGTTCTGGGCCGAGTCAGGCTCGTGACTCGGTTATCAAAAACAAGCGCTTCTCGGGAGGAAACCCGTGATCTATCCTTTACCGTTCTCATAATAAGTGTAGGGGGAGCCCCGTATGTGTTTATTATCTTGTTTCTTTTGATGTGAAGGGATTAAAAGCTTCAAAGATCCATTCTCGATGACTTTTGACGAACCGTGATTCCGTGTTCCCATCTTCCTGGTTCTATCCTAAACTATCGTGACTCAATATTTCATATCTTATATATTCACATTGAAGTCACCATAGTTGTCCTTTCCTTAGCAAGATTTAAACAAAGTGCACAATGTCCTAAGTGTGGGGGAGTTTACTCCCACATGCTTAAACATTGAGGACAATATTTATATCAAGTGTAGGGGGGACTTCTATCGAAGTAAGTGGGCTTTTCCATGAATTTGTCCTCACTTTAACCGGAAAATCAAATTTTTCGAAATTTTTCAAAATTTTTAATCTATTTTGGCCTAGTTGTATAGTAGTATTTTCCTTTGTTAGCGTTATTTACTTTCTTTGCTAGAATAAACTTTCAATAAAGTGGTTTTAAATTTTTCAACGTTGTGAATCTTTTGACTCAACCCGAGTTTACTTATCCTAGTTTACTCTAGCTAGTATCCTTAACGTGTCTAAGTCAAGTTTTGCTAGGCTTTTATATAGGGAACTTTAAAACGCGAAAGTCTTAACTCTCACGGGTTAAGAACAAGAACTTTTCGCAAGTTCCTATTATTGATCCTAGAGAGTTGTTTATCAAGGGAACCTTAAAATGCGATTTCTAAACTTGAAAAAGTCTAAGAATTTGCAAGATCCTATAGATAACTCGAAAACCCAAAACTTTGATTTAATTGGCTAAGCATCCACGAGTCTCATTCCTTGAGATTTTAAATTGTGGAGAACGAGAGATGATAGAGTCAATTATAAGTTTGGTATTCTTTCGTGAATTTATGTGAGTTCATTATAAGCTTTTTCTCCCATCGTTTGTTAATAATGTAATTGCAATAAATAAGGTTGTACGATTTGAAAAGTTACTTAGCTTCTAGCCCAAGATCGTTTAAAAGTTGCTCGGTATTAATTAGAGTTCATAGCCAAGGCATAACTTATTGAAGCGGGATGCGAAGATTGGCGAGTCTGAAAAGGCCCTAACAAGGCATGAGGGCTACATTTTGTTGCTAAAGATCCCAAGTGATGTGAAGAATCATTTATCAAATATCTATATGAAGGATCGAGACACACGACGAAAAGAAAATACTCCCCTAAAGATCATCGAGAAGTCTATCCAAAAAGGCCCTAACAAGGTATGAGGATAAATAGATCCAAGTCCTAAAAGGAGGCGGATCGTTGTATATCAAAGTCCAAAATAAAGATTGGAGAAAAATGAAGAAGTCGTGGTCCAAGTATGAAGAATCTCTCAAAACTTCAAGTGAAGAAATTCCTATTATGAAGAGAAGACCATAATTTCAAGAACGTCTCTCAAGATTTGAAGTATGAAGTCGCTGCGAAATATCGGTCCGAGAAAGGTCTCAAATCCTGAAGCGAGTTATGCCAAGATATGAACTTTAAGAGGTCCAGAGAAGCAGTTTTAAAAGATTTTGTCCTTTAGCTAACTATTGATTAAATCGTCCTACTTTATTTTTGGCCTAATAAACTATTGAAATAAGTCAACAATGCATCCTCGCGATCATTCAAGACAAAAATAAAATATAAGAGATACACCTAGGAATAAGGGAGTCTAAGTGAATAATTGGGCCACATGAATTCGTGTTAGTTTGCTAACTTATAATAACAATGATCTCGTTTTTAAGCTTGGTATCGGGAACGTGAAACTTGAGGATGATGAACATTCATGACAACCAAAACCCCAATGTAAGTTTTTGATTTCTATCTTTTTACTTTCCTTAAAGTTTAGTACTTAATAAAGGCCAAGGTGGGTTATTTACGATGAGAAGTGTAAACTGTTCTTTGAAATTAATGCATTGCATGAGGGCATTGCAATAGTCAAGTGTAGGGGATTTAATAAGTGTGAAAACACTTATCCTTTTACCACTTATTTCCAATAGTAACAAGACCAAAACGTGTATTTTATGTCGTAAAGTCGGAATTATGCGTGGTTTGTGTTTTTATTGTGTTTCAGGATAAAAATATGAAAAAGGAAGAAAACATGGGCTTTCACGGGCTTTTATCGAAGAAAAACGAGAAAAGACGAAGTCAAAAGATCAAGAGTGCAAAAAGAACGGAAGTCCAAGGCCTATTCTAAAGATTTATCGAAGAAAAAGTCTAAAGACGGAAGTTTAATGAAGTCGAAGAACTCAAATCTAATTATAGAGAAAATTAGAAGACAAGTTTAATTTACATCGACAAATCCCGAGACGACGTCGAGAACGACAAAGAATTTAAATCGAGTCGAGAAGAAAGAAAGAAAGAAGGAAGCACATGCACCACCCCATCTCCTATAAATACCCTCCTAATGACACATTAGGAGGGTGTTAGTTAGTTAATTTAGTCATATTTCATTTTTTCCTTTCTTTAGTTTTTAGAGAGAGAAAGTTTGAAGTTTCTCTCACTAAGTTTTCATCTTTTCTTCAATTTTCTTTCAAGTTTAAGCTTATTTCATCCTTGTATTTGGAATTCATTAATCATAAGTTCAAGTTAAGCTTTTTATCTTTAATATTCTTCTACCTTTCTTGATTTTATTTACTTTTGATTCGTATCATTTTTCATATTGCTTCATCTTGATGTTTATGTGATTAAAAAGTTTATCTTTTTGATCATATCTAAGTTTTTGTGCAAATTAAGCTTTGAGCTTATTATGCTTATTGCCTTATTTGGTACTTAGCTTATTTACTTTTTAAAAGTTTTCTTAAAGTTTTAATCTTTTTATGGTTTGATTTAAAAGTTTTGCTTATTTAAAGTTTAAAAAGTCCTTATTTCATGCTTATTAGTTCTGCTTATTATTGAGTTGGTTAAGTCTTGGTTTGAGCTTATTAAAAATAGCTTAAATCTTAGCCTATTTCGAATCACAAAACCATCACAAAGTAAAACCCTTTTGTGATTGGGATTCCGACGCACATTGCGATCACTGCATCGCAATAGGGTTTTGTATTCCGATGCGTTTTGCGATTGGGATTGCGATAGGATTCCTTTTGGTTGTATTGCGATAGGATCTAGATCCCATTATTCCGACAGAGATCAGTTTGTGACATTGCGATTGGATTTAAGTTTCATTTTGCGATAGGTTATTGCGATCAGGGCATTGCGATAGATTGGTATTGCGACAGATTGGATAGAGGACATATTGCGATTGAAGGATATTGCGATTGCACATTCTGACGGGATTGCGATAGGTCATTCCGACAGGGTTAATTTTTTATTTTTAAATTCATTTTTAATTTCCAAAAATTGCACGCTTCCTGAAATCTCTGTTTTTACCAAGTGTTTTTCTAGTAATTTTTAGGTTAATTTTTAAAGCTTTTATTTTACTCAACGACATTTTCTTATTTGCTTTTAGTTTAAAATAGATAACCAACCCATTTTATTTTCCACCAAGAACGACCGAGTCGCACTTTTAACTAGTAATCAATTCGAAAAGATCGGACGATAACTTTTTATACTTGGAAATTCCTTGTATTACATAGCCTTTCTGTCTTCAACCTTGATGATTTGACTTGAAGGCTTTCCATCATCATATCTTCTTGGAGATCTGCATTCTCTCATAATGTGACCCATTCTATGGCAGTTGTAACACTCAACCATGGATTTATCAAACCCAGCAGTGTCTTTAGCATTAAAGATCCTCTTCTTCCTGAATCTCCTATTCCATCTATTGGCCCTTATGCTTGCATGTAAAACCCGCATGCTTTTACCATGAATAGTACGATTATGATCGTACGTACATGATTAGAACTTTCCTTTGATATCACGTTTATGTTTCACGAATAGTAATTACAAGTATTGCGTACGGGTTATTACACGATAAGTATTTAAGCATATTAATGCACGATAATTATTATCAACAATAATTATAATCACGAACATGAAAACATGAACGTAAATAATCACGAACCTATTATTACGTATTTAGGTAATTATTATTACGATTACGTAAAAATATATATTATAACACGAACAATTAATAAATAAATCATGTAAACAAGACCACGAGAACACGTAATATTTTAGAACACGGAACCATTGGCTTCCCCTGTGGGCCCCACCTAGCGCGGCATGAACAAGCAAAGGGGCCAAGCCCACTTTGTTTTTTACTAAATAAGAAAAAGGGAGAACATGTTTTCATATTACAGAGTTTTTAGAAAATAACAAAACCCTAGCCTCCTTTTTCTTCTCCCTTTGGCCGTCGGTTAGAACACCACAAGAAGGGGTGTTTGTTGATTTTTGGTGATCCAATTCTAGTGAGATCGTTCGTGTTATCGTTCTCTTTTGTTTCACGCATTGGTAATCCTTAAGCCTTTTCTTTTTAATTATTTTATTAGATCTAGAACACATGAAAACATGATGATTAAATAACAAGATTAAAACATGTAGATCTAATCATGTGGTAACAAAACATGGGGTTTTAGGGGTGTTTTGGTTCGGCCGATGCACACAAACCGAGAGCCGAAGCTCTCGGTGTCCCACGTGTGACCACAACCGAGACCTTCGGGTCTCGGTGCTGGCTTTGTGGTTCGGCAGCAGGCGAAACAAGAGACCCCGACTTGTAGTTTTGGGGGTCTCGACTGAAAAACAACAAGCACCACCGACTTAAGCCGGTGGCGGTTTTACATAAACCGTGGCAACCGGCCAAGCCGGTTTGCCACTATTAAGGGTTGTTTGGTCCGGTTCAAGGGTAAACATGGTCCGGTTCACGACATGTCTAGATTAAACACACGGGTCCGGTTCACGACTAAAGTTTACAAGCCTAATTAATTTCTACAAGTTTAATTACTTACAAGATTAATTAAATTAATTTAACATGTTATATAATTAATTTAATTAAACCATGAGTTAGGTTTATTATTAGTATTAATAATACATGATTTTAACCTAAGTATTTTTATTATTTAATCTAGATTAAAGTAATTAATTAATTATTAAAACATGACATGTATTTATATAATTTCCATGACTTAGGTTATATTAATAATAAATATTAATACATGTTTTAACCTAAGTATTTTATACACTTTAATTTAATTAAATCATGTTATATTTAATTAAATCTTATAACCTATAGTTTATTTAATTTATAGATATTAATTAATAAACTATACTATTAATCACATGACTTAGAATATTATTCAGTAAAACTTAAGCATATATTATCAGCTTAATAATCCAGCTTATATCTATTTATGGAAACTTTCTATTTTTAGAAACTTATCTATTTTAAGCAGCTAATCAACTTATGGAAACTTTCTATTATTAGAAACTTATTTATTTTAGGCAGCTATTCTATTTTTGGAAACTTTCTATTTTTGGAAATTTTTTATTTTTGGAAACTTTCTATTTTAGGAAATCTGCTAGTTTTTTAGAAAGTTACTTATTATGACACAACAAGTATAATAATACAAGAAATACAGTAAATACTTAATCAGAATATCCAGAATACATGATAAACATAGCATAACGTTAAAATCAGTAAAGCATGACATGAACATATAAAACAAGCTAATACATGATACAAAACCAGTTACGTACTCAGTAATCAAAATACTTATACACGTATATTATTTATGTAGCATTAGTGAGATCGAAGTAGGACTCTCTTCCGTTCGTCTTCTTCGTTCACTGGACACAAGGTACGGATTCTCCGTCCTTTCGGTATGGACATTCTTTCCTTATTTGGATTCTCCGTATGCAGCCAACTATTTTCCAGTATATGTTTTATATGTTTTGATTTGCTTATGTTTAATTAAATGCCTAAGCCATATACATGCATGACCAGTTTCACCTAGTTATGGAGGTACCATAACCATAATACTAGAGGTACTAGTGTTATGACTTTACCACGGCGGAGTGATAGCTCGTGGCGTCGCTTTCAGCTTTTGGCCATATTATTATCTTATTATGTGGGGCGTATGGGTGCATCCTAGGTACATGTATTTACAGATTATTCAGGTGAATGTGGTGTGTGCCTTGCATCCTTCACAAGGAGCTGATCCCTCCTACCCAAACGTATATTAATTAGAGGCAGCCCGTCTAATTGCATGACGAGGTCACCCCTCCAAGTATTCATGCACGTTGATATTTCATGACCTATATTGGCTAATGGTATACATGTAAAACAGTTTTTATAAGATAAACATAAGGCTTTTCAAACTATAAAACCATTTTTACTAAGTCATACCAGGTTTTCCAGGACTTAATTAATTCCGTTGCTACATGTTGTATATGCTTATGTTATTTCTTCTATGCTTGTATATCCATGCACTGAGCGTTATGCTCAGCCATTTTCCTTTCATGTTCCCAAAACGGCAGGTACTCAAGGACGCTCGTAGACTTCAAGCGTACGTGCATATGGATTGGAAGCTTCCTAGCCTTCATTACTTTATACATCTATTCATACATTTTGCTACTCATTTCCATGGACATTGTTTAATCCTTTTCTTTTAAAGTACTTATGTTTGTGTGTGATGAGCTTTTAATTTGGGGTACCGATGTTTGTTTCCGGTATTTCGTTTATGGTCATGTAATGTTTAAGACATTTATCCTTGTATGCTTTAATGACACGCCATAATCACGCGTGACATTCCATTTATCAAATTGGGTTGTTACAGTTATGGTATCAGAGCCAAGGCTTCGACCTGTAGGCTCTCAAAACACGACCTGTGATTAGTGGGTAGTCACTATGGTCTTCCTAGAACTGACAGTCGGTTTTCATGCCTTCATTGTTTTCATGCATTCATATATATCTGATTGTCGCAGCTTTATGTCTAAGTAATGGTTGGTACAGGACTGGCCGTATTTAGTCGCATGTGTTTTATCGAAACTTTTAACTTTGGGACCGACCCATTGGCGTCCCCTCGCCGTGTCTTTGTTTTGAGTGAACTGACCATAGGCGTTCACTCTCACGCATATAAAAGTTTTCATAAAATTGCATCATGCATTCTTATACTAGTTTTTCCTACATAAATTTTTTCTCATGATTTATTGGTATAAATTTTTTTTCATATATATATTTTATGTTTTGATCAGTTTAATCATGTATTTTTATGTTATACTGTCAAATAGTTCTCACACGCGAGCAAGAACAACTCAATGCAGCAGTCCAAGCTGCGATGCAAGCTATGCTTCCTCAGCTGAGGAACGAAATCAGGGCTGAGGTGCAGGCTGCCAACAATCAGCAACAACACCCAGTACCTCCTCCTCCTCCAGCAACATTGGTCACATGGCTGGAGAGATTCAATAAGCTACGCCCTCGATCCTTCGAGAAAACAGATAGCCCCAGCGAAGCTAAAAGCTGGTTGGCTCACATGGAGAAGATATTCGATGCAATGGGCTGTGACCCCGTCTTCAAGTCAAGGTTATCCTGTTACAGGTTCGAAGGTGATGTGCTGTCATGGTGGAAGGCACTGAAGCAGTCAGAGGGAGGTGATGCTTGGGTGGCTGGTCTGACTTGGGCTTAGTTCAGGGATTTGGTGATGGGGCAGTTCTTTCCCAAGGCTGAGCAAGACAAGCTAAAGAGAGAGTAAAATGGAATCCGACAGAGAGCTGGGGAGAACAGCAACGATTTCATGGAGCGCTTTCTTCGTTTGGTTGGTTTTCTTGGCGCAGCAGCAGGTACTCCCGAAAAGCAAGCATACCACTTTCGGTGGGCTCTTCGTACATCGGTCGCAAACAACTTAGTGTGTGATACGTTCAACACGGTGGCACAAGTGGCCGATGCAGCACGTAAGCTGGAGATGTTGCAAGAAAGAGAAGATTTCGGGGAAGCAGAGAGACTCGAGAAGAGGTAAACATTCGTAAATCAGCGGTGACCAAACCGTATTCTTTCAGTATATATAAATTTTTATATCTCTTTTTAAACTGCATCTTCCATGCAGAAGACTGGGGATCGGTCTCAGCCGGCTACTCAACAACAACCTACTCAGCCTAAGGGAAACGATCAGACTCACGACCGTTCTGCTACGGATAGGCGTGGCGGTAATGATAATTACCGTGACAACGCTGGAAACTCCAACAGCAGCAGGTCCTTACACTTACTCATTTTCTTATGTTACATGCTATAGTTCATAATTCTAACACATTAACAATCTTCCACCAGGAATCATGGTAACGGGAGGGACCAGAACCAAAGAAGTTCACAGCCTAACCGTCCAGCTATCACTGGTAATGCATCTTACAAATTTTTCGCATTGTCCTTTGTACCTATTATCATGTCTCATGTATACTGTTATTATCAGGCTCTCAGCCAACAAGGACACATGTTGGAGGATATACTCATCCTCTTTGCACTACCTACAACCGTAGGCACCCAGGGTCATGTCGCCGCGACAACAACGCATGCTACAAGTGTGGCCTTACTGGTCATCGCATGAAGGATTGCCGCAAGGGCGGGATGGAGGGCACATTTGGACATGCTTATACTAAGCCGCCTCCTACTAGTGGACGCGTTTACACGACTTCTCGCGATCAGGCCAACAAGTCTACAGGTACCATCACTAGAATCTTGTATATGTATGGTCAAGCTGCATGTGTTTTATTTGACACAGGTGCTACACATTCGGTCATTTCTACTGCTTATGCTAAGAATGTTAGGATACCCCCTTTGCCCTTAGAGAATGTACTAAACATTTCCACGCCTTTAAGAGACTATGTACGCATAACCCATGTGTACAAGAGCCTTCCCCTAGATTTCGATGACAAGGTTCGTCCTGTTGACGCACTTCCGCTGGACATGAATGATTTTTACATGATATTGGGCATGGACTAGCTATCCAAACATCATTCCACCATAGACTTCCATACATATCGGGTCATCTTCGGTGATGTTAATGCACCAGATTACATTCACAACGGGTTCGTACCCAGAAGGTATGTACAAACCGTATCAACCCTGTAAGCACGTGCGTTACTTTCGCATGGTTGCGAGGGATATCTAGCTACGGTTCATGACATAGATGCTGAATCTCCATCAATTCAGAATTAGCCGATAGTGTCAGAATTTCAAGATGTATTTCCAGAAGAACTTCCGAGCATACCACCTGCACGTGAAGTAGAATCTAACATCGAGCTCATCCCAGGAGCTGAGCCGATTTCTAAGGCTCCTTATCGCATGGCTCCCATAGGGTTAAGGAGCTGAAGGAACAATTGCAAGAACTTCTTGAACGAGGCTTCATTCGACCGAGCATATATCCATGGGGCGCACGGGTCTTTTTCGTTAAGAAGAAGGACGGCAGTATGCGTCTTTGCATAGATTATCGCGAGCTCAACAAGATTACCATCAGGAATAAGTATCCTCTACCACGCATTGACGATCTGTTTGACCAACTCCAAGGGGCCAAACATTTCTCCAAGATTGATCTGAAGTCGGGCTATCATCAACTACGGGTTAAAGAGCAGGACATTGCCAAGACTGCTTTCCGTACACGCTATGGCCACTACGAATTTGTAGTTATGCCATTTGGCCTTACCAAGGCTCCAGCAGTGTTCATGGATTTGATGAACAGAATCTTCCATGAATTTCTGGACAAGTTCGTCATTGTCTGCATTGACGACATTCTAATATTCTCTAAGTCCAAGGAGGAACACGAAGACCATCTTCGTACAGTGTTACAAATTCTTCGCCAAAAGCAGTTGTATGCTAAATTCTCCAAGTGTGAGTTCTGGTTAGACAAGGTGGCATTCTTAGGTCACATTGTATCAGCAGAAGGAATCACCATGGATCCAACAAAGGTTGAGGCTATTACCAAGTGGCCAAGACCGACATCAGCGACTAAGGTTCGTAGTTTCCTAGGCTTGGCTGGTTACTACCGTAGGTTCGTAGAGAACTATTCCCGTTTAGCACTACCATTGACCAAACTGATGCAGAAAGGGGAGAAATTCGTCTGGACTGAAGAAAGAGAGAAGAGCTTTAAAGACCTAAAAGCAGAAGTTAGTATATGCACTGATTCTTACTCTCCCATCTTGTAGAGGTGGATTTCAGATCTATAGTGATGCATCGGGGAAGGGACTTGGCTGTGTTCTCACGCAATATGGGAAAGTGATCGCGTTCGCTTCACGACAGCTTAAGCCTTATGAGGAAAATTACCCTACGCGTGACTTGGAACTTGTAGCAGTCATATTTGCATTAAAGATATGGAGGCACTACTTTTATGGAGAATCATGTGACATTTTCACGGACCACAAGAGCTTGAAGTACATCTTCACTCAACGTGAATTGAACATGAGACAGAGGAGATGCTTAGAGATGTTGAAGGATTATGACCTCAATCTTCAGTATCATCCTGACAAGGCGAATGTAGTGGCAGATGCACTTAGTAGAAAGTCCGAAATGATAAATGGCATTGAAATAAAGGAGGAAGTTATTAGAGACTTGGAGCGACTAGACATGGAGATCATGATACGTAGACAACACGGTTACTGGGCTAATCCTAGAGTGGAACATGAGTTACTCTCTAAGGTCAAGGAAGCTCAGAAGGATGATGGTCAAATCTGGGCGATAATTCAGAATTTGGGGAAGCAGACAGAATTTCGAGTAGACACATACGGTATCTTATGGCAGGGCACGAGACTTTGTGTTCCTGATGATCAAGAACTCCGGGAAGCATTGTTAGCTGAGGCTCATAGCTCCCCATTCTCTATTCATCCTGGTTCGACCAAGATGTACCATGACATCAAGCAATAATTTTGGTGGAGTGGTATGAAACGGATGTTGCGACTTACGTCTCCAAATGTCTTACCTGCCAGCAGGTTAAGATCGAGCATCAGTGATCTAGCGGTCTTCTACAACCGTTAGATATTCCAGAGTGGAAGTGGGAAAGATCACCATGGATTTTATTACCGGTCTTCCACAGACAAAGAGGAAGCATGATGCGATTTGGGTTATCGTTGATCGACTGACTAAGTCAGCTCATTTCTTACCGATCTGCAAGGAAGATTCGGTCAGTAAACTCACCGATACGTACAAGAAGAAGATCATGAGACTTCATGGTGCTCCATCCAGCATCGTCTCGGACAGAGATCCTTGTTTCACTTCGCGATTTTGGAGAAGTCTGCAGAAAGCTTGGGGTACAAAACTTAAGCTTAGCACGGCTTTTCATCCTCAAACAGACGGGCAATCGGAGCGAACGATTCAGACATTAGAAGACATGTTGAGGTCATGTGCATTGGAATGGACGGGAGATTGGGATGATTACATCTGTCTGGTAGAGTTTGCATACAACAACAGTTGACAAGCAAGTATTAAGTGTGCTCCATTTGAGATGTAGTATGGCAAAAAGTGTCACGCCCCAATCTGCTGGGATCAGGTTGGTGAGCTAACACTTGAAGGACCAAAAATGATAGAGTTGACCAACGAGAAGGTCGCAGTAGCTAAGCAGAAATTGCAAGAAGCACGGTCACGTCAGAAGAGTTATGCCGACAAGCATCGTAGGGACTTACATTTTAACGTAGGAGATCACGTCTTCCTTAAGGTATCGCCGGCACGTGGTGTTAAACGTTTTGGAATCAAAGGGAAGCTCATTCCTCGATTCATCGGACCGTTTGATGTCATTGAGCGAGTCGGTGAAGTATCTTATCGTTTAGTGTTACCTCCGCAGCTTTCTCATGTTCACGATGTTTTCCATGTGTCCTTACTCAGAGGGTACAAGTATCATCCCCTTCACATTGTTCAGTATCCACTGGAACAGATTCGTGAAGATCTTACCTTCATAGAGGAACCCGAACGAGTTCTTGACAGACAAGAACGAGTCATGAGGAGGAAGACGATTCCAAATGTCAAAATCCTTTGGATGGATCATACCGAGCGGGAAGCCACTTGGGAGACAGAGGAGTCTATCCGGGCTTCTTACCCTCATTTCAAGTCTTGAATTCGGGTATGTTCCTCTTTTCCAGTTTACGTTATTTATAATTCGGGGACGAATTATTCTTTTTAGGGGGGGAGAGTTGTAAAACCCGCATGCTTTTACCATGAATAGTACACTTATGATCGTACGTACATGATTAGAACTTTCCTTTTATAGCACGTTTCTGTTTCACGAATAGTAATTACAAGTATTACGTACATGTTATTACACGATAAGTATTTAAGCATATTAATGCACGATAATTATTATCAACAATAATTATAATCACGATCATGAAAACATGAACGTAAATAATCACGAACCTATTATTATGTATTTACATAATTATTACTACCATTACGTAAAAATATATATTATAACACGAACAATTAATAAATAAAACACGTAAACACGACCACGAGAACACGTAATATTTTAGAACACGGAAAACAATGGGTTTCCGTTGTGGGCCCCACCTAGCCGCGGCATGAACAAGCAAAGGGGCCAAGCCCACTTTTTTTTTACTAAATAAGAAAAAGGGAGAACATGTTTTCTTATTACAGAGTTTTTAGAAAATAAGAAAACCCTAGCCTCCTTTTTGTTCTCCCTTTGGCCCTCAGTTAGAACACCACAAGAAGGGGTGTTTGTTGATTTTTGGTGATCCAATTCTAGTGAGATCGTTCGTGTTATCGTTCTCTTTTGTTTCACGCACTGGTAATCCTTAAACATTTTCTTTTTAAAGATTTTATTAGATCTAGAACACATGAAAACATGATGATTAAATAACAAGATTATAACATGTAGATCTAATCATGGGGTAATAAAACATGGGGTTTTAGGGGTGTTTTGGTTCGACCGATGCACACAAAACGGGAGCCGAAGCTCTCGGTGTCCCACGTTTGACTACATCCGAGACCTTCGGGTCTTGGTGTTGGCTTTGTGGTTCGGCAGCAGGCGAAATAAAGGACCCCGACGCGAGTCGGGGTGGCCTTGTGGTTTTGGGGGTCTCGGTTGAAAAACAACAAGCACCACCAGCTTAAGCCGGTGGTGGTTTTACGTAAACCGTGGTAACCGGCCAAGCCGGTTTGCCACTATTAAGGGTTGTTTGGTCCGGTTCAAGGGTAAACATGGTCCGGTTCACAACATGTCTAGAATAAACACACGGGTCTGGTTCACGACTAAAGTTTACAAGCCTAATTAATTTCTACAAGTTTAATTATTTACAAGATTAATTAAATTAATTTAACATGTTATATAATTAATTTAATTAAAACATGACTTAGGTTTATTATTATTATTAATAATACATGATTTTAACCTAGTATTTTATTATTTAATTTAGACTAAAGTAATTAATTAATTATTAAAACATGACATGTAATTAATTAATTTCCATGAATTAGGTTATATTAATAATAAATATTAATACATGTTTTAACCTAAGTATTTTATACACTTTAATTTAGTTAAATCATGTTATATTTAATTAAATCTTATAACCTATAGTTTATTTAATTTATAGATATTAATTAATAAACTATACTATTAATCACACGACTTAGAATATTATCCAGTAAAACTTAAGCTTATATTATTAGATTAATAATCCAGCTTAAAACTATTTATGGAAACTTTCTATTTTTAGAAACTTATCTATTTTAAGCAGCTAATCTATTTATGGAAACTTTCTATTTTTAGAAACTTATTTATTTTAGGCAGCTATTCTATTTTTGGAAACATTCTATTTTTGGAAACTTTCTATTTTTGGAAACTTTCTATTTTAGGAAACCTACTGTTTTTTTAGAAAGTTACTTATTATGACACAACAAGTATAATAATACAAGAATACTTAATCAGAATATCCAGAATACATGATAAACATAGCATAACGTTAAAATCAGTAAAGCATGACATGAACATATAAAACAAGCTAAGACATGATACAAAACCAGTTACGTACTCAGTAATTAGAATACTTATACACGTATATTATTTATGTAGCATTAGTGAGATCGAAGTAGGACTCTCTTCCGTTCGTCTTCTTCGTTCACTGGACACAAGGTACGGATTCTCCGTCCTTTCAGTATGGACATTCTTACCTTATTAGGATTCCCCGTATGCAGCCAACTGTTTTCCAGTATATGTTTTATATGTTTTGATTTGCTTATGTTTAATTAAATTCGTAAGCCATATACATGCATGACCAATTTAACCTAGTTATGGAGGTACCATAACCATAATACTAGAGGCACCAGTGTTATAACCTCACCACGACAGAGTGATAGCTCGTGGCGTCCCTTTCAGCTTTTGGCCATATTATTATGTTATCATGTGGGGCGTATGGGTGCATCCTAGGTTACATGTTCTTACATATTATTTAGGTGAATGTGGTGTGTGCCTTGCATCCTTCACAAGGAGCTGATCCCTCCTACCCAAACTTATATTAATTAGATGCAGCCCCTCTAATTGCATGACGAGGTCAGCCCTCCAAGTATTCATGCACGTTGATATTTCATGACCTATATTGGCTAATGGTATACATGTTGAACAGTTTTTATAATATAAACATAAGGTTTTTCAAACTATAAAACCAGTTTTACTAAGTCATACCAGGTTTTCCAGGAGTTAATTCATCCCACTGCTACATGTTGTATATGCTTATGTTATTTCTTCTATGCTTGTATATCCGTGCACTGAGCGTTATGCTCAGCCGTTTTCCTTTCATGTTCCCAAAACGGCAGTTACTCAGGGACGCTCGTAGACTTTAAGCGTACGTGCATATGGATTGGAAGCTTCCTAGCCTTCATTACTTTATGCATCTATTCATACATTTTGCTACTCATTTCTATTGACATTGTTTAGTACTTTTCTTTTACAGTACTTATGTTTATGTGTGATGAGCTTTTACTTTGTGGTACCGATGTTTGTTTTCGGTATTTCCTTTATGGTCATGTAATGTTTAAGACATTTATACTTGTATGCTTTGATGACACGCCATAATCACGCCTGACATTCCATTTATTAAAATGGGGTGTTACATTGCAAGTTCCATATTCCACTTAATGTCCATCTCCTCCAAATGCTCATCACTGATTTGCTCAAGGTCCTCATATGTAATCACTGAACCATTGGGCAATGCAGCAATGTATGCACACACTGTATCTAGATGAATGCCAGCATGCTTAATTCTTGGTGCGTCCACATTGTATGTGTTAGCGTCTGAATGTGAGGCGCTGACAAAGGTTGATCCAGCGTTGACACAAGGTGATCCAGTAACAGGATGCACGTATGACTCTCTTTGATCAACTTGACCTTCACTATGTGAGAAGAAAGCCATGTTTCCAGAGATAGATTTGCTTCCTTGATCCAAGAGGATTTCATTTTCTACAATCTTTAGCTTATTGTAGACGTCATCAAAAGTGGAACTCTTGTGAGCATTGGTGGCAATAATTGATCTTGCTTCAATTTTCCATGCATCACCAAGACTTTTAAGGAAAGTGTTAATGATATCAGCATCATCATACACTATTCCCTTAAAGGACAATTTGCTTGTGATGTCTACAAGCCTGCTTCTCACCCCATTTAGCTTTTCATTGGGGAGAGCTTTGAACACAACATACTCATGCAAGAGTTGCTTCTTCTTCTCTAAGGCAGTATCATCATTACCACCATAGTTGACTTGAAGAGCTGCCCAAATATCTTTGGCAGACTCAAAACCTCTATACTTGTGCTGATTGGCTGGTCCCAAGGAAAGTTTGAGAATGCTTAGAGTTTTCATGTCATTCCTTCTCTTTGCAATGTCCTCAGCTGTGATAGCTCTCCCATCTGTAGGTCTTTCTTTTCGATCCTCTTCAGTTGAACCCTCAACGGATCTTAAAGTAATAGCAGCAGCAATCTTGGCAGCCTTATCGAATGTGTTTCCATATTCAAAAATTTCCCATAGAGTGTGATCATGAATCTGAAGATACTGCTCAAAATTGAACTTCCATAGCTCAAAGTTATGTGGGTCTAGCATGGGGATTTTTAGATTGTGACTAGAGGTGGAGGTCATATCAGGAGTAGACATCTTGTCTGGTTTTTAGGGTTTCTTGAAAAAATAGGGTTTTTGGCGATTTAGGATTTTTAGGGTTTTGTGTTCTTTAGATCAAAGTTCCTCGGGGGCGATTTTCGGCCATCCCTCCCCTTATTTTTCCGGCCAAATGTTCCCTGTAATCGCCTCTCTACCTCTATAGATCAAGGCCCGGGTTTGATTACTTGATTTTGGGTTTCTTTATGAGATCGTTCTAGGATTTCATTAAAAAAAACTCAGATCTGGTCGTCGAACACCTTGGCTTATTTTGGTATGCAATCGATAATAGGACGTTTACACTATGGGAGGGTAATGGTTTAGTCTTATCTTGATGATATATGATGGATGTCGTTCCTTTACTGCCATGGAAACCCTAAAACGGGTTCATGGTGGTTATAATGTTTTGATCCATGTTTTTTGATTCGTATCTTTTGGTGGATCATGGGTCTGGTGGCTTGGTGATTATTGCATAAACTCTTTTTTTAGGGTTACTCCTTGCAGCCACCGTATGTGGGTTGGCGGCTCATTAGGGTTTGTGGATTTTATTCACGGATCTATGCGTTCATGTCATTTTTTACCTAATGACCGTTTGTTTCGTGGCTGATGGTTGTTCGCGGTTTAGAGGGCTGTGCGGCTGATGTTGCGTTGGTATTCTTTAGGATGGCGTTTCATGGTTATCGGGGGTTGGGGAGAGGAGGAAGATTAAAACTCTATTGTTGGTTAGGGTTTTGAAGGTATTAGCTGGCCTGTCTAACAACCACGTCTTGATTATGCTTCCGATCAGAATCATACACGTGAAAAACGTTTGAGATTTATCTCATTTTCGTGGTTGTTATGGTGCTGTTGTAGTCGTTTGGTGGCTACATTCGCTTGTTGTATTGCAATATTTTAGTACGTCCAATTTAGGATTCCAATTTTTTTTGAAGACAGAATATCTATTGCAATTGCTGTGTGAACGTGTTGGTCATATACACGTTTGTGTGGAGGAGCATGCATGGAGTGGGACTACATGGTTACTAAGGGGTTTTCCATGTCGTTCACTATGCATGGAAGTGGTTTAGTACGTCAATTCAGTAAACGCTTATGTTGAGACGGAAAGATTGCTCTTGGTTTCTATAAGTTGGAAATTCGACCTTGTAATGTTTAATATATATTGGTTTTCAATTTATTTGGTAGTCATAAGAGTGGCATGTCACTCTTATGTAAGGTTTATGGTTGTGCACATTGTATATGTGCTGGTTATAGCCCATGTAACGGGCCGAGATGTTAGGACTTCACCTACATCCGATTGTACTTCAACGTTTTTTGGTGTAATATATTTTACCGGGGATAGTCCCCTTTACCCAAAAAAAAGATCAAAGTTCCTCAACAAGCTCTGATACCACTTGTTGATCCCAACCTTAGATCGATTTGGCTTTGTGTAAACGAGATTAAATCAAGTTAAACACTTAGAGAAACTTTGTTATATAAACAATTCAAGTACTATGCGGAATTAATACTTGAATGAAGAACAAACAAATAAACCAAAATTTCACTTTGATTGATGATCAAACTTGCGTACAATGAAAGTGCAAAAAAGACGTATATTAAACTAAAACCTAAAGGCCTACTTTTATAGATTAAGGAGCCTTGCACAAGAGTCTAACTATCAGCTATTCTAAGTAAAGATAAATATAGAAAATACATTGTCGAACATATCTTTACTAGAAATACAAAACGTGTAGACTAAGTATTCTATCAGTGCTTGGACTTCTTCTCATCAGCGCTTGTATTCTTCTTGTCAACGCTTGATCTGTCAATGCTTGATTTCTTCTTATCAACCTCCAATTAACTCTTGTCCGCGTCTAAGTGTCTTGGCTCATTTTATTCCCAACAACGAGATCTCCACTGAACGTAGCAATCGACTGTCAGCACAGGTGGATTACCGTTGCCACCTTGTTCCAAACGAATTTGATTAGCAGTCGTAATGTTGATGTTGTTGTTAGACATGGTGAATACTTGTGAATGGATTAGGATCTTAGTGTATGTGTTGTGATTAGGTGTGGTTGTCAATTCCAAAAAAAATGAGATGAAATCCCTTAAAGATGTGTTCTCAAGAAACCAAAAAATTCAAGACCAAAGAATTGCACGAATCCATAAAACTGTAAGTTTCGTTTGAAATTTTTTAAGTGTATTTTCAAAATATTCAAAAATCCTCTAAGTTATGCAAATTCTATCTCAATACCCCAAAACAAATTTCGAACTGTCCCAATGTCAGACCAGTTCTGTCGCAATATGTAACCTATCGCAATGCCAAACAAAACTTTCGTAATATGAAACCTATCGTAATATCAAATAAAACTGTCACAATATGAACCTATCGCAATGTCAGCAAAACTGTCGCAATATGAAACCTATCGCAATACCCACAATAGAAGATTTTGTCGCAATGCACAATCGCAATAGCGAAACTGTCGCAATGTCACACAATATTTCTATCGCAATGCACACTTGATTTCTATAGCAATACACAAGAAAATAAGCTGTCGCAATACACAATGATGTTATGTCGCAATAATGGTCGAAATACTGATCGCAATGTGTAAACCCTAAGTCATTGCCATAGAAAACAAGAAGAATCTATCGCAATGTGAAAACCAGTATCCGAATTTCCATTTTTCTCGGATAAAACCGAACCAATTCGAGATTTTGAGCAAAAAATTGATTCAAACACCCAAACATTTTGGGTTTTTAACCAAAGTAACAATACTAAATCACTACCACAACTATGTAGATGATTTGTATCAATATTAAACCATAAAAAACACAAAAAAAATTGGATCGAATGATTTAGATAAAAAAATAAGCACGAAAATCAAGAACACAAACACGAATCTTCAATCACCTATCCACTATAGGCTCTTGATACCAAATGTTAAACCCACTTCAATCCATAACACAAGATTTAGAGTAGATTTAGAGAGAGAAAGAGAAGAAAGTTAGAGAGAGAAAAAAGAGAGAATGGTGGAAGGTTAATGTTTACTAGAAAGAGAAAGTAAGATGAACTAACACCCTCTTCCACACATGGAAGAGGGTATAGGTACCCACGAACCACATGGGCTTTCCATGGGCCGTGGGTTTGTTTCCATGGGCCGGGCTTGGCTTGTCTTGGGCTTAGATCCCCTAACTTATACAATATTAGCTTAAAGTCCAAGCCCGGTTTTCCCAAATAAAATATTACAATACAAGACCATTAACAACTAAGATAACCTATTACATTCTTGTTCGACTATATATAAAATATAGGGCTAACATCAGGCAATCAATATAGTTATCAGTGACGGAGCCAGGGGGTTCCCGCGGGTGCCCAGGACACCTATGGTTTTTTTACGTAGTGTTAATTTTTGGAAAAAATATTTTTTTTTTGTCAAATGTGTTCTAAGTGCACCCGGTCCAATTCATCAGAACGTGTTCTAATTTTATGTTTAGTTAGTATAGTTACAAATAAAAAGATTCATTTAAAATATAATACAAACCCAATGAAACAATGTAAATTGAAGCCCAACAAATAAAAAAGCCCATAATTTTTTACTTGTTAAAACCTAAGTAAAAAAACACGAAGGTCTATCTTTTCACTTACGTTTGATATTCCACTTATCATTACTCCAAATCTCCAAAGATGAAGCAGGTTATTTAACTCTTTAGTTTTTTTTCCATGTTATTAGATTTATAATTTTTATGTTATTTTATTATAATACCTATATTCTATTGTTTGGAATTGGCATTAAAATGTATCGATCCACTCATCCAAGATTGATGATTGATAAATGATGATACCCTTCTTGTGGTTTGACCTACAAAATCAGTTTTTCACTTTTCTTTTCCTATCGTCTTTCTTTAATCACCATCAAGTATCCGTTCGTCCATTAGCTTCTCATGATGTAAATGTACATTGGAAAAAAAAACTTGCCCTAACTTGTCAATTTAAACTTGCTTTTAAAGTTATATGCCGATGTACATGTTGATGTAAAACTATCACTTTATCACTAAAATCATCAAATGGCTTATGTTTAATACTAATTAAAATCATTGTTCATTAGGCAATGTCATATATGATATATTTCATTCGTAAAGACATTACTAAGAATTTAGTATTTAGGTTTTTATAGTTTATAAACTGCGATGGATTATTTTAAATCAAAACATTAATTTTTATTTGTTTATTGTAGGCCAAGATCGGAAGTTATCTAAAAAGAAAGCTTCCGTTGGATAACGAAAATGATATTATCACTGAAAGATCTACAAGAGAAAATGAAACAAATGATACTTCAGAAGGACCTCAAACTATATCCACAGATGATATTCCTTCGGCTTCAGTACTGATTACAATTTCTTTAGACTCTCTTCTGACAGATCCCGCTGATAGACCTAGAATTTTTTATTATCATCCAAACCAAAGAGAAGAAATACGACGACTATATTGGGATAGAGGACCTTGTCAACCAGGTGGTCATATATTTCCATCCAAAACTATATCGGGCAATGTAAGACGTTTTGTTGTAACTTGGTTTAAGGAATTTCGTTGGTTGGAGTATAGTGTAAAGGTGAACAAAGCATTTTGTGTTGTTACTTATTTAGAGATAATATTGAGAAGCAAGGTGGGAATGATGCATTTATGGTTAATGGTTTTGATGGCTGGAATAAAAAAGATAGACTGTATCAACATGTTGGTAATGTTGATAGTTATCACAATAGAGCACTTCAAAAAATGTGAAAATATTCTTAAACAACATCAGTCCATTATCGATGCCTTTAATAAAAAAAGTTAAATTGAGAAGACGAAGTATCTGATTAGATTAAATGGTTCAATTGATTGTGTTAAATTATGTATGAAAACTGAGAATCCAATGCGTGGTCGGGATGAAAGCATAAATTCACTAAATAGAGGGATGTATCTTGAATCATTACAATTCCTTAGAGATCATAATGAGGAAATTTAGGCAGTTACATTAGAAAATGCTCCAAAGAATTATATCTTGACATCGCCTGATATTCAAAAGGATATAGTTGAGTGTTTTGCGAAAGAAATAGTTATTTCTATTTGTTTGGAGATTGGTGATGATGTATTTTCGTTGTAGTTGACGAGTCTAGTGACGTGGTTAAGAATGAACAAATGGCTGTGGTTTTGAGGTATGTTGATAAATTTTGAGTTTTAAAGGAGAGATTTATTTGTATTATTCATGTAGAGAATACATCATCTTCAACTCTTAAAGCTGCTATTGATTCTTTATTTAATGAACACAAATTAAGTTTGCAACAGGTAAGAGGTCAAAATTAAGCCTTAAATATCTTATATTTTTAGCTAAGTTATTATTTACGTTACATTTAACATGTTAATTGAATCTTTGAAACAGTTACGAGGGCAAGGTTACGATGGAGCAAGCAATATGCGTGGCGAGTTTAATGGTTTAAAAGTTTTGATCCTAAAATAAAATGACTCAGCATATTATGCACATTGTTTTGCTCACCAACTTCAGTTAGTAGTTGTGGCTGTTGCAAAAAATCACAAGGGTGTTAAAGACTTCTTTGATTTTCTATCAACGGTGAAGAATGTTGTTTGTGGCTCTTGTAAACGAAAAGATATGTTGTAGAAAGTCACAAAGAAAGACTAGTAAAAGAAATTGAGAATGGTGAAATTGAAACAGCGAAAGGGAAAAACCAAGAAGTTACTCTTGCACGAGCTAGAGATACAAGATGGGGTTCTAACCATAGAACTATTACTAGTTTGATTAAAATGTTTCCGGAGGTTCTTAAGGTGCTTCACTATGTTGAGGAAGAAGGTGATACAATCGCTAACCGTGCAACAACTTCTGGTCTTATAAAGTATTTCAAAACACTCGATTTTGTGTTTTTATTGTACTTGTTGTTGCATATCTTAGGGATCACTAATACATTTTCACGCCATCTTCAGAAAAGCGATCAAACTATCTTAGAAGCCGTTTCATTGGTAAAAGGAACTTAAAGAGCATTGCAAGAGTATAGATCAACAGGTTTTGTTTCACTTTTGAAGAATGTCACTTCATTTTGTGATAAACATGATATTGAGATGGTAGATATGGGTGGCTTTCATTCAAAAGGCCGAAGGAAGAGAATTACAAATCGACATCATTTTGAGGTTGATATCTTTAACACTGTTATGGATATGCAAATTCAAGAGTTTGGAGATCGTTTTAGTAAGGGAAGCACTGATTTACTTGATTGTATGGCAGCTTGAGTCCACATGATTCATTTTCAAAATTTAGTATATCAAAGTTAGTGAAACTTAGTGAGATGTATCCGCCTGCTTTTAGTTACAAGGAAAGGTTAAGTCTTCCTACGAAACTTGGAGTTTATTATGAGATTATGCGTCATGATTCAGATTTTTCTAACTTGGATAGTATTGCCGATGAGACTGCTTTTATACATAGTCTCATCGTCCAAAACGGGCTTTAAATGCATTAAATATCAACAAAAATGCCAAATATATGCTTGTGTTTGCTACTTGTGTATTTTAGGTACGGATATTGAGAAAATGACAAAATATCACAAGAAACATGCAAAAACGAACACGGGAAACAAAGCCGCACAATGAACCAAGCCCTAATGAAGATTTTCCAAGAAAAACCCTTGAAGAATTGAAGATTATGCAAGAAGGGTCCTCCAATATTGAATAATTGACACTTTAAACCCTTGTTTATTCATAATTACAAGATTGGTCCTTAAAGTTTGTCAAATTTACAAAAAGGGCCCTCCACTTTGAAGAATTGGCAAGAATGGTCCCTCAACAATCAAGACTTGTCAATATTAGTCCTCCAAAAAGTGAATCATGCAAGTCAAGACTATAATCTATGAAGAAAATGCCAAAACAGCCCTTCAAGAATCAACAAATGGCAAGAATTACCCCTGAAAATACTTTCGAAAAGTATTTGGGGCAAAAGTATGAAAATAGAAACTTTGATAAAGAAGGAAATCCGATTTTGGTTTAATAAACTTCAAGTGAAAAGAGAAAGGAAGACAAATAACTGAATTGGGCAGACAACCAAAGTTACCTAGACCTCTCACCATCCTACACGTGTCCCACTCACTCCAACCCACCAATCACAAGCCTCCCTGCTTCCACCTCACCATCCACTCACACCTGCCTTAACTAACTTAATTTATTAAGTTTAATTAAGGCTCTAAACACCCTTTCAAAAACAAAAACGGATTAAACATGTGTTCTTCATGTTCTTGAACAAAATTGGGCATTTGTTAATTTTTTTGGTAAAAGGGTAACAATGACCCCGGTAAATAGTACCAAAAAAGCGTTGAAGTACAAGGAATGTGGCTGAAATACCACATTAACCGCAAGCTACAGGCAGCTTGTTAAACAAAATGTTTATGACAGGCCATAAACATTAACTAGTCTAGTCTAGGATACTGAAAATATATAAACTAGACAAAAACCAAGAGGATAACATAAAGTTACGAGAAAAATAATAAAATATCAACATGGGATTAGCCAGAAGGAGTGCTTGCCCCGATATTAGTGTTGAGAAGATTCACCGATTCATCAAAGACGACCTCGACTCCCTCTTCCTCCTCATTATCTTCCTCGCTTACTTGAACCCCTTCGTCAATACCAGGCATGGACAAAGATGAAAAATTATTAGATGTAGAAACACTGCTCATTTGAGCTTTACCCTTGCTCGGACCATTAGGATTGCTAGACTGCTGCAATTGACCAGATTTAGTATTCAACTTACTACTATTATCACCACTCATACTTGTAGTATCCAAGTGAGTTTTTGGACGAAAAACAACCGTCTTACCTGTTTGGAAACCCTTGCTCAATGGAACACCTCTCGGAACTTGATTCCCTAAGTTACCTTTGTACTTCCTCCTCTTGCTTTGCACTTGTTGGAATCCATCATTATCAACACGAGTTGTCACATTTTCAACCATTTTAGGTTTAACATTTTTTGGACAAGAATCAGAGGAATGACCTAAAATATTACAAGTATGACATCTAGGCGGTTTCCATTCGTATTCAACACGAATTAATTCCTTAGTACAACCAGAGCCTTCAAGATCAGGGACACCAATAGTAACGTTATCTATAAACTCGGCATCAGCATTCATCTCAATAAGACAACGAGCAAAACTACAACGAACCCAAGACTCTTTGCACATAGTATCAGTATAATTATCCATCATAATAAGCTTACCAAGAAATGAAGCAATTAAACTAATACCTTCCTCTTCAAATACTTGTAGCGGGGCATTTGTTAATTACCAACAATTAAACCCTAATCTTCTCCAGAATTAAGATTAGGGTGTCCCTAAACATAACCCAACTTCTAAAACCCTTGCCACGTCACTCATGTGCTCACATGATAAACCCTCCTTTGGCGTTTTTGGGGAAAATTCCAAAGCTTGCCAGGAAATCAACACTCAAGATTCAGGTTTACTTTTTAAGCTTCCTTTTGGCCTTTGGATGAAATTGCAACCTGCCAACTCATACAAGAAGCCAAAAATCAGTCACATGATTCCAAGATATTCAAACCCTTCAAGCGCAAAATGGGGACTTCATCAGCTTAGGGTTTACTTTTTTACGCATTGTAGTAGTTCATTTGTAGCATATATAAGGCATAGAAGCTGCATCATAGCAGCTTGCTCTTGGTTTTCCCTTTGTTTACTTTTCTGTAAATCCTTGCTCTTGATTAATGAGAAGTGTTTGAATTTGTGAAGAAAACCCAAGTGCCAATCTTTATATCTGCTTGTTATTGTTTAATGTTAACTAATCTTGAATCTCAAAACGTGTTTTCAAACCTTGTGCAAGAAATTGTACAAGAGCTCAAAATTTGATATTTTGCTAAGTCTTGGTTGAAACCTTGGAATTCTTGGGCTATAAGTGGATCATAGAATCCTGATAAAGTGTTATCAAGGTGTTGTGAGGCTTATAACTTGGGGATAATCAAGTGTGGGAACAAGGTTGCATCAATCAAATTTATTTTCAAAGTTGTCACCTTTCTGTTTTTGATTTTATTGTGCTAACCTTGTTGAATCTTAGCAACTTGTTTAAGGAAGCTTGTGCCTTGTTTTGCTAGGCACATCAGCTCAAAAATTCGTGAGTGTGGATGTACAATCATGAGGTTTGAGTTCTTGAACCCAAAAATATGAAAAATACTTGATTTTTATGATTTTGTGTTCTGCTTGTGTTCTTGTTGTTTTTATGGTTTAATCTTGCTTGATACTGCATAATACATCTGTTATTGTGTTTGATTGGGTTTTGGTAACATTGAATCACACTTATACTTGTTTAATCTTGAATTGAAAAAGATAAGGGGTGTTTGGGTTAACCTGTTTAAGATCATAACTTGTTATTGTGATATTGGAAGTTGTTTGTTTAAGTTTGTATCTGCTATTCACTTGGTTGAGTGCTCATTGCTGCAAGTTATTGGACTTTAAACATCAAATCTAAGATTGTGCTATAAAAACTTAAAATCTGCTAATTTTGACCTAAGAACTTGGTAACACTTAGTTTGTATGCATGCTTAGGGGTAACAAGTGATTACACATAGTTTATATAACCTGACTAAGAGATTTGAGTGTTTGAATCTGGCCTTGGGGTCAAGTATATCAGCAAGTGTTCATAACTGCATGTTCTTTGTTAATCAGTAACTTTTTTGTGCTTGAATTTTGATCTAGACCTTGAACCATTGCATGAAACCTGTTTAAATTTGTTCATTTGAATTTATTATAGTTTGTGTATGCTTTTGGTGCAATTTGGTTGGCTGATTTTTGCTAAAACTGCTTATTAAGTGTAAACTGCTTATTGTTCAAGTCTGTGTCAGATCTGGTGATAAATTGAAATAACTGTACTAATTGGCTGATTGGAAGTGTGATATTTTTGTTGTTCATGACTCCTTGTAATCCACTGATTAAAAGGGTGCCTTGTTTGTAACTTGAATTCAACAAAAATCCACAAAAGACAAAAAGTCAAAAAGGTCAAGTAGGGGGAAAAGTTCCTACTGCTCAACCTCCAAAACTACCCCCTGCTAGTGTAAATCTTCAAACAGGTTATTCATAAGCCAAAATGGCTTATCCAGACTTGCAACAACTTATTTTTTGTAATAGATCTTCCTCATTTGACCCATTTATTTAATCTGGAGCTTATTAGACTTTGACTTTGACTTTTTACTAGAAAACACATTAAGTTGACTTTATCATAAGTGCTTATCTGCTTATTCTGGCTTATTTCTTGTGCTTATTTGAAAACTTTTTGATTATTTTGCTTAGTTAAGTCATTTAAAAGCTTTTGAAAGTTGAATCAGCACTTGAGGTGATCTAGAACTAAAAAACGACTATTTTGTCGTTTTGTGAAGAGAGTCTTGGCTTATTTCAGGCTTATTTCTTGTGCTTTTTGCAATTTTCTTTTTACAGATCTCTTAAGTAACTCAAAAGAAGCTTGTTTGTCAAATTTGAGCTTATGGCATCAGCTTATAGCTTAATGGGCCAAAAAGCCCATTAAGAATAAGCTGCTTTGAAATAAGCTAGCTTAAACACATTTTCAGCTTTTGGGCCTTCAGAGTTTTGCTCTTAAAATCAATTTTTAAGTCAGATAGGAGATTTTGGGCTTATTTGGACAACATTTTTCTTATTGGGCCTATTTCAAGCCCATTAAGGGACTATTTGGACTTTTAGCCCATTTCAAGGCCCAATAGGGGTATTTTTGTAATTCCAACTTCATTTCTGTTTTATTTAGGTTAAAATAAACTAGTTTGCAACTTTATAGATTTTTTTATAAATTTTGGATTTTTATTAATAATTTATTATTATTTTATTATTAAAAATTAAAATTTATATTTTTCAAAGTTTTTCATTTTTCTTAGATCAAATACATTAAGTTAGGAATTTAAAATTTTTAGAATATTTTTATTGTCATTAGATTAATTTTTAGAATTATTTTAAGTTTGAATAGTTTTTAATTGTTTTTAAATAGTTTTAATTAATTTTAAATTTTTCGAAAATAATTATAAATTTAGTTAAGGTATTTTAGAGGTTTACAAGTGAAAAAATCTCATTTTGAGCTTTTTGTTAATTAAATTGAATTTTGGGCTTTAATTAGCATTAAAAAATTATTATTTAATTAAATAAAAGGTTTGAGTGATTTTTGATTTTTTGTAAACTCTATTTACATTCTTTAGGATTTATTGCAATTTTCTAGGAATTTTTAGGGTAAATTTTTAATTTGGTCACTTTTTACCGTTTTACGTGCACGACTATTCGTCTTAATTTAATTCATAATCGTAACCGTCATTCTCTTCTAATCTCTTTTCTTCTTTTCATTTCTCATCAATATAATCACAAATCATTAATCATCTCTCTACACAACACACAAGCCTCCTTGAGAATGATCCCCACTTTTGGGTCATTAGTGCTTGGTTTTCCTAGACCGATACTTAATACTTGCCACTTTTGCTCTCTTTCCCTAAAGAGTAGTAAAACCACTACATCATTTTTGGCACCGCTGCCGGGGAGGCGTGTTATGTTTTGATTTGAACAATTGTTGTTTATATATAGCCATAATAGCTAATTATATTAGTAGCACTCTACTAATACGTATTATCGGTTTTTCGTTTTTGTGTGAATACTATTACTATATTGTATACGTAGAACAATAAATTCACAAGTACTCCAAAAGTGTGAAAACACAACCTTGATTGGGAGGTCATTACTCAATCATTGTATTTGAATCTCAAACAAGAAAGAAAAGGCACAATAGATAAATACTTTCGTGAAGCTTAATTTTGAAAAATACAAACTATAAGGTGGGTATAAGGCGGGTATTATAAAATATACCCTAAGGAAAAAGGCTCTTAAGAGCTTCGCGCCGCCTCGTTTCCCCGCTTGCTTGTGCGTGTTTAGATAAAAAGGGCTAATCGAGGGTTTGCCAACCAAAGTATTATCTAAGTATCATATATATTTTCTTGGTTTCATTTGATTAAACCCTGTTGAACGTTTTGGTGTTCCACAAAGGTTCTAAAGTCATCGAAGGCGTTCACTTCGCGTGATCGTTTTCATTCCTTGAGGCTTCTTTAATCAAGAGATTTGATTAAGGAGGAGATTTGTAGATTTTTGTCTACTTAATACAATCACAAAATCCAAAAAAAGTAAAAACAATCAAAAACCACAAAAAATTGGAAAAAAATTAAAAACACCAAAAAGAATCTTCTGTGCTCATCCCCACATTGTACGCGACGTTTATGCTTACTTGTAATCAAGCAAGACGTGAACGTAAACGAAAAAACCGAAAGGAGTCAACACCTACTCCTAATCTTTCTAGTGAGGAGTCTCCTATTGACGAACCTATCGTAAGAGAAGAACCAACCATGGCGAATCGAACTATGATGGAGTTACTTCAAGCACCCACCGAGGGTTATGGAGAGGCTATTGTAATTCCCGCTATCCTTGCGGAGAATTTTGAAGTGAAAACGGGTTTGTTGTCGATGACCCAAAACAACAAATTCCGTGGTGATGAAAAAGACAACCCGCACAACCATATCCGCCAATTCAATCGTCTTACCGCCACTTGCAAATTTAAGGATGTTGCTAATGACTCGATTAAGATGATGCTTTTTCCGTATTCCTTAGCGGGGCCCGCTAAAATTTGGTTAGAGAAAGAGCCACCCAATTCTATATTAACGTGGAAGGATCTCGTTTCTAAGTTTGTGAACCAATTTTTTCCGCCCTCTAAGACTACGCATTTGAAAAACGAGATTTCAAAATTTTCACAAGAATTTAATGAGAGTTTTTCAACGGCTTGGAATAGGTTTAAGGAAATGTTACATGAGTGTCCTCATCACGGTTTTTCCGACTTGCATCACATTGACACGTTTTACAATGGTTTAAATGATCATAAAAGGGATTATCTAAATGCCACCACGGGTGGTAATTTTTTGTGTAAAACGGTTGAGGAAGCGTTGTTGATAATTGAGAATAGATCTAAGGTGTATAGTCCTCGTAACACATCGAGTGTTCGTAAGGCTTCGTCTTCCGCTTCACCTTCTTTGACCAATACCATCGATGCTTGCCAAATTGAGGCGAACTTGGAAACAAAATCTTTGATAAGCTTAAAGGACTTTTAATTGAATTCAAAGTTGGAGAACAAAGTGCTCCCGCTATGGCTAAAGGGGTTGAGGTTTCATGTATGTATTGTGGTGGAGGTCATGATTTCTCCGAGTGCATTACCAACGGTGGTAACACTTCGAGTGCCTACGCGGCCACGAGAACTTACAACCAAAACGGTCAAGTTACCCGCTCCAATCAATTGACTCCACCGGGTTTTGCTCCCAATCAAAATGCTAACAACAATTATCGAAACAATCAAGTTGGTTTTAAAAACAATTACAAAGGAAACTATGGGAATCAAGGGGCTAATAATCAAGTTTCAAACAAAAATTAAAACAATGATTTTCAAAACAACAACAAGGGTTTGCAAACTTTGAAAGATCTTCCAAATGAATTTGTTGAATACGCTAATGGAAACGATGCTAGGTTTGACAACATTCAAAGAGAAATCATTAGCCTAAGATCCAAATTTAAGAGCGACTTGAAGAAGGAGTTGAAAAACAAGTTAGCAAATAGCTTAAAATCCATACAAACAAAATAGAGGGAAATGTAACTAGGTTACAACAAAACCAACAAAAAATGGAACAAGGGCAACATGAAATATAAAAAGAGATGATTAAGGCCGAGAAGAGGCAATCCATGTTTAAGGATAAAATTTCATCTATGTTTGAGGCTATAATGTGCAAACCGTCTTCGAGTAGTCTTCCTAGTAACACCATATCGAACCCTAAGGGAGAGATGAAAGTGATTACCACATGAAGTGGTAAGACACTTAAGGAACCGACTCCTCAACCAATTTCTCCTACGGAGGACGCAATTGAGGAATAACCCGAGGTGGTGGTCAAAAAGGAGCATGTCCAAATCCCATGAAGTACCGCTCATACCACACCTACGGTTGACCTATTACCACATTTGGAACCCGAGATTCCAAAGGTTATGCCTATGCCTCAACCCACACCACCTTTGCCCTATCCATCGAGACTTAGAAAGGAGAAACGTCAAGAGCGCGATAATTACCAATTTGAGCTTTTTATGAAAATGTTTCGTTACGTTCATTTTATGTGAGTTTTACCGATGCTTTGGTCATGATGCCTCGATTTGCCGCTAACTTCAAGAGTATGCTGAACAACAAGGAGAAATTGCAACAATTGTCTAGTTGTTCATCGGTTATCTTAACCGCATACCTCAAAAAGTCGGTGATCCCGGTAAATTCTTGATTCCTTGTGCAATCTAAGATATGGAAGAATGCTATGCCTTGGCCGATCTTTATGCTAGTATTAACTTGATGCCACTTGCAATCTTCAAGTCGCTCAATCTTCCTAATCTTACTCCTTCACTAATGTCTACCGAGTTGGCCGACCATTCCACGATTCCCGCATGTGGATTGGCGGAAGACATTTTTGTGAAAGTGGGAAAGTTCTATTATCCGGTAGACCTTATAGTTGTCGATATTCCCACGGATCCTCAAGTTCCTCTCATTTTAGGTCGTTCATTTTTAGATACGTCTATGGCTTTAATTGATGTGAATGCTAGAAAGATCACCTTACGTTTCAACGACGAGGAACTTGTTATAAACGCAACTCAAAATTCTCCAATTTCTCATATTTATTCCGTTGCAACCATAGACCTCGTTGATATGATCGACGTTGTTTGCGAGGAATCTTCACAAGAAGTTCTAGGTTTTGGTGATGATGAGAATAGTGGCAATCCCACTATGTTAGATCCCATTCTTGATAACTCGACACCAACCTTCACTCCATTTGAAGGTGGTGGTTTTACGTTGGAAGAATTCGATGTTCCACGTACTTATGACGAAGACCTCGACAATGATGAGGACTTCTCGATTATCAAGGATTTTCTTAACGATTCCCCATTTCCTCCACCCAAGGAGGTTATGAGTATCGAGCCCAAATCTTCAATTGAGGAGCCACCTATCCTCGAGTTGAAAGATTTACCTCCTCACCTTGAATATGTTTTTTGGAGGAGGACGACAAGTTGCCGGTTATTATTGTGAAAGATCTTTTGAATGATGAAAAAACCGCACTTGTCATGTTCTAAAGGATCACAAAGGGGCAATTGCGTGGAAGTTATCCGACATTAAGGGGATCGATCCCAAATTTTGTACCCACAAAATCTTAATGGAGGAGGATTACAAACCCGCAATCCAATGGCAAAGGAGGGTGAACCCCAAAATTCACGACGTCATCAAAAAGGAAGTCCTTAAACTCCTTGACGCGGGAATGATTTACCCTATTTCTGATAGCCCTTGGGTGAGTCCTATTCATTGTGTCCCTAAAAAGGGAGGAATGACCGTTGTGCCAAACGATGCCAACGAGTTAATTCCAACTAGACTCGTGACCGGATGGAGAGTATGCATTGACTATCGAAAGTTGAATGACACCACTCGAAAAGACCATTTTCCCTTGCCCTTCATGGACCAAATGTTAGAGCGTCTTGCGGGAAATGATTTCTATTGCTTTTTAGATGGTTTTTCCGGTTACTTCTAAATCCTCATCGATCCTCGTGATCAAGAAAAAACTACGTTTACGTGTCCATATGGAACGTTTGCCTATCGTAGAATGCCATTCGGACTTTGCAATGCACCGGGAACCTTTCAAAGGTGCATGATGGCTATTTTTCATGATATGATCGAGAAGACGATGGAAGTCTTCATGGATGACTTTTCCGTGTTTGGTAGTTCGTTCACTTCGTGTTTGTCGAATCTTGAGAGAATGGTGAAGCGTTGTGAGGAAACCAACCTTGTGCTAAATTGGGAAAAATGTCATTTTATGGTTAAAAGTGGAGTCGTCTTAGGGCACAAGGTTTCGAAGGCGGGGATTGAGGTAGATCAAGCTAAGGTAGACGTCATCGCCAAATTACCTCATCCTAAAACCGTCAAGGGAGTTAGGAGTTTCCTAGGCCACGCGGGCTTTCATCGTCGATTCATCAAGGATTTTTCAAAGATATCTCGACCTATTACACATCTCCCGAAAAAGATGCACGTTTTGTCTTTGACGAAGATTGTGTACGAGCCTTTGAAATTCTTAAGAGGAAACTTACCGAATCTCCCATTCTTGTTGCTTGAAATTAAGATTTTGCTAGTTGAAAATGTTCGTTTTCTCGGTGTCTAATCGAATTGATTACCAGTTTAAAGTGTGACTCAGTCGTTTTTGGTTAACAAAAAGAAATTTGATTATCTATAACTAATTAAAAATTAAATGCGGAAAGTATTTAAAAGAAAATTAAAGACAGGTACAAATAATAAAAGTAAAACAAGGTGAAAAATTAAGCTAGAAAATTACTAGAAAAACACTTAAATAAAATGAAATCTTAAAATAAAACTAAAATAAAAACAATTTAAAATAAAGTTTAAGAAAATGGCGGGAAATATAAAATTTTGTCCCAGATCCGAATCCCAGATCCGAATCCCAGATCCGAATCCCAGATCCGATGGAATGTAATACAAATAAGCAAAACCAATAAGCTAATACTAATAAGCAATAACCAAAACTTGATTAAAAAGATAATGAGACGAGACAAAAAGCAACAAATTTAAAGATTCATCAAAACACAAAATAAGCAAACAAAATAAGCAAACTTTAAAAAGATAAAACTTTTTAGAAAACTTTAAAATCAAATAAGCTAAATACAAAATAAGCCAATAAGATTGTCAAACTTATAGCTTAATTCGTATACAAGCCTAGATGAAAATAAAAAGATGAACTTTTTAATCAAATAAACAATAAGATTAAGCAAAATCAATGCTTAATCCGAACCACAATCAAATCAAAGACAAGAAAAGTAGGATGAGAATGATAAAGAAAATCTTGATTAAAGGAAAATAAAGATTAAACAACAAAACTAAAAACACTTACTTGAATTAAAGGAATTAAAGTGCAAGACAATTAATTAAAATGACATGAAAAATAAAGTTGCAAGAAAATGAAAATGGTGGAAGAGCTAATTTGTCAAGTTAGCCAACAACTATGAAATGAAAACATAACAAACTATTTATAGGGGAGATTAGGGAGGAGCTTAGGAAGCTTTCTCCATCTTTCTTCTTTTCCTTAATTGCATGATTTAGTCCTTAAGCCTTTTAATCTTCTTAAATCTTGGACTTAATTGCTTTGTCTCGGGATTTCTTTGAACTTGTCTTTTAATTCTTCAATAAATACGACTTGAGTTCTTCGGCTTTTGGTAAACTTCCGTCTTTTGACTTTTTCTTCGATAAATCTTCAGAATTGGTCTTGGACTTCAGTTCTTTTTCCACTCTTGATCTTTCGACTTCATCTTTCGTCTTTTTCCTCGATAAAAGCCTGTGAATGCCGTGTTTTCTCCACTTTTCACCTTTTCGTCCTAAATCACAACAAAAACACAAACCACGCATAATTCCGACATAAATGACATCAAATACACGTTTTGGCTCGGTTATTATTGTAATTAAGTGGTAAAAAGGATGGGTGTTTACACACCTATCAAATCCCCTACACTTAACCATTGCCATGCCCTCATGCAATGCTTAGTGATAAAGCAATTTTACACTTTTCTCATAATCAATCAACCTTGGCCTTATTAAAATTCTACTAAACAAAAATTTAAATACTAAGAGAAATTAAAACTTTAAAGGAAACAAAAGGAATAGAAAACCATTTTCACTTAAAAATAGCTACATGGAAATAACTTGCAAAGAGATCTAAGACTTACATTAGGGCTTCGGTGCTGCGAAGATTTATCACCCTCAAGTTTCACGTTCCCCAAACTAAGCTTAAAAATGAGATCATTGTTATTATAAGTTAGCAAAGCAAACACTTACACACATGGCTTAATTATATGCTTAAACTCCCTTATTCCTAATTGTATCTCTTATATTTTATTTTTGTCTTAGAATGATCATGAAGATGCATTTTTGGACTTATTTTGATAGTTTATTTAGGCAGAAAGCAAAGTAGGACGATTTGATTAATAGTTAGCTAAAGGACAAAATCTCTTAAAACTGCTTCTCGGGATATCAAAAAGTTCATATCTTGGCATAACTCGTTTCACGATTTGAGACCTTTCTCGGGCCGATATTTGGCATGTACTTCATACTTCATATCTTCGAGAGACGTTCTTGAGATAATGGTCTTCTCTTCGTTAATAGAGTTTCTTCACTTGGAGACTTTTGAGGGGTACTCCAACTTTGTTGACCACGACTTCATGATTATTTCTTCAATCGCTAATTGGGATTTTGAGATAAACGATCCGCCTCCTTTTCGGACTTGGATCTATTTATCCTCATACCTTGTTAGGGTCTTTTCGGATAGACTTCTCCATGATCTTTATGGGAGTTGATTGCTTTTCGTCGTGAGTCTTGATCCTTCATATTGATTTTAGGAATAATGATTTTCACATCACCTTGGATCTTTAGCAATAAGATTGAATCCTCATGCCTTGTTAGGGCCTTTTCGGACTCGCCAATCTTCGCGCCCCGCTTCATAAGTTATGCCTTGGTTATGAACTCTTATCATTACCGAGCAACTTTTAAACGATCTTGGGCTAGAAGCTAAGTAACTTTTCAAATCGTACGACCTTACTTATTGCAGATAAGTTATTAGCAAGTGATGGGAGAATAGGCAAATAATTACACCAAGTGAGCTTGTGCAAGAATACCGACTTATAATTGACTCTATCATTTCTCGTTCTCCACAATTTAAAATCTCAAGTAATGAGACTCGTGGATGCTTAGCCTAATAAACCAATTAAGGTTTACATGGTTAAGGATACTAGCTAGAATAAACTTGGATAAGTCTATTCGGGTTGAGTCAAAATAATCACAACGGGCCTAATTTGTCAAAGATTTCAAAACTAGCTACACCACTTTATTAATATTTTTGATTTTATTGCGGGATATATACATATGAAAGCAACGATAAAAAATTTAAAAATTACGACTAAATGGCCAAAGTTAATAAAAAATTTGAAAAATGCTGAAAAAGATGATTTTCTGGTTAAATGAAGGCATTTTAATGGAAAAGTCCACTTAAAACTTCGATAGAAGTCCCCCTACACTTAATATAAACATTGTCCTCAATGTTTAAGCATGTGGGAGTAAACTCCCCTACACTTAGGACATTGTGCACGTTGTTTAAATCTTGCTAAGGAAGAGACAACTAACGAGATTCCTATTTTAATATTGAGAAATATAAAATAGTGAATCGAAAAGAGTTTAGGATAGAACCGGGAAGAAGGAAACACGGAATCACGGTTCATCAAAAGTCATCAAGAGTGTGTCTTTGAAGCTCGAATCCCTGCATATGATAAGAAAGAGAACAAGGAACACCACGGGGCTCCCCCTACACTTATGGTGAAAACAGATAAAGATAGATAATCGGGTTGCCTCCCAAAGAGCGCTTGTTTTTGTTAACCGAGTCACGAGCCTGACTCGTCCCCGAATTAAATGGTCCATGGGGAAGCCTCGAATGTAATACCGGGATCAAAGACCTTGTCCTCGTTCCCGGTTGACATCAACAAAGGAGAGGCGGGGGGATAAGTCTTGAATGGGAGAAAGGTCTGTTCAACATACGAGAAGTATGTGAAATCAAGATCCACGGGAGGTGGGGTGGGTAAAGTAAGCACATTGTCATCCCCCAAAGACAATGGATGCTGAGCACTCGGCAAAGCCGTGATGGTATCAATTATAGAATTGTCATTGTCACCTCCCGGGTCAAAGCACTCATCCTCAGTTCCCGGTATGAAACAAGGAGAGTAAAAGCGATACATCACCCGCTTGGGTGTGCACGCGGTAGGATGAGGTGGCAATATAATATGAGAAGTATGAGAACAATTACCTTCCACCAGCGGCCCTTTTTTAGTAGAGTCAAGTCTTTCCACCTCTGTGATAGAAGGAGGTATGGCTAACAAAGTATGCTCATTAATAGCAAGAGAATCAACGCTATCAATGTCCTCAATCCCTTCGTCAAAGAGCGGATTCACCTCACTAGATATGTAGGCGTCATCAAAATCAAATAAAGGGTTCGAATAAATCTTGAAAGTTTCATGCAGAACGTCTTCATCGGATAGTGACTCGTCATCACTAGAAGTAAAATCATCATCTTGATCAAAAAGAGGATTAGAGAAAGCCAAAGAATCATCTCCCAAAGTGTTGGTGGAAGTGACATCATCATTAAGAGCGACCTCATCCGTAAGCTCCTCAAAAGTTAGCACATCACAAACCTCATCAAAGAATTTATCAAGACCGAAATCACTAATCTCACTCGAAGTATCACAATCCTTAGAGGCGTTGGGGAAATTAAGAGAGGGAAGTACAATTGCGCTAGGACATTGAGCAACTAGATCATTCCAAGAAATAGTATTCTCATCGTCATCATCATCATAATGGTATTGACGCACAAGAGGAAGGGTATAATCACTAAGATTAGAAACTTGCTCTTGTTGCTGTCGCTTTTCCTCGTCCCTAACTTCTTTAAGCAGAACAACGGCTTCTTGAAGTTGCAAAACAATGGAGTGTGTTTCTTCATTCAAAGTAGTGAGTTGTTGAATTCTCTGAGAGGATTGATGATTGAGGTTGGGGTGTGGGGGCTCACAGTTATGAAAACCAGCATTATAGAACGGATGTGGCTCAAAGTAAGTCATCGGTTGAGAAGAATTAGAACACGGATTTGGTTCATAATAATCCATAGGTGAAGAAAAATGAGGACACGGATTTGGTTCATAAAAATTCATTGGCTGACAATAAGAAGTATCATGAGGGCCCCCACAGTTGTTGCAAAACGGGTATGGAGAAAAATCGGGTGCGTCTTGTGGATAGCTATTATCATTGTCATAATTGTACCCCGGTTCTTGCCCGTGACCATACGGGTATCGAACCGGGCACGAAACATGGCAAGGAGAATCGCTTCCACAATAGATGCACGGGGGAACAGGAGGGGGTGGGTTCAAAAAGGACGAATTAGTCGAGTTGCACAAAGGACAAAATCCGAATAGGAATTGTGTATTGTCGATATCGTTTCCGCACCGCTCACATGTACACCATTGACAATAGTCGTTCCCAGATAATTGTTTCCCACACCCGACGCAATGGACATAAGAATCCATAAAGAAAAATAGATAAACAAGAAGAATAAAAAAACCCTAGTTCAATGGTGATTTCCGGCCACCAGGCTTTCTTTTTCCGATCAGCCTAACTCCTTAATTTTTTCTCTTTACTTTGCATCATATTCATTCGTATTATTAATAGTTGATCTATATCTTTCTGTTTTTTCGAATCTCTCTTGGGTAATCGTATTAAATCCACGATTAGGGTTTTCCTAAATCTTTTGATTTTGGATTAATTCTGATTTAGGTTTTTAATCGGGTATCCACTAGGGTTTGATATATTCGTTAAGACATCGATCTCCTGTTCATGATATATGATTGGTTGTGACGTTTTTTAATGAGAAATAGATTAGGGTTTTGTACTGTTCGGAATTAGGGTTTGGTTGTAATCGTTACTGCTACATCTATTAGGGCTCGGCTGTTATCATTGTGACTGCTTCATGTTTATCTTTATCTAGGGTTTCTGTGTTCTAGTTG
The DNA here is from genome assembly GCA_025667525.1 of Glebionis coronaria. Taxonomy (NCBI): domain Eukaryota; kingdom Viridiplantae; phylum Streptophyta; class Magnoliopsida; order Asterales; family Asteraceae; genus Glebionis; species Glebionis coronaria. Next base: position 343,358,543 of record CM046877.1, read on the forward strand.
GCTGCGGGGTGTGAGAGATGGAAAAAGGTTTCCTTAACAGTCCACGTAATTTGAATGCTGCTGTCAAACCTAAGGTGACGTTGAAGGAACTGGGCAAACAAGGTCGTAATATTGATGGTAAGATTATTGCTACATCAGGTAAATTACAGCAGGCTAGGCGTGTTCTTAATACGCCTACTTCTGATAATGTTGATACTCATCTTAAATCTGATGCTGAGCCTCATTACCCGAAACTTGTACCATTGAAGTCTATTCTAAAACGTGGTGGTAATGAGGCTACTACTCCTGGTGTAGTTGTTTCGAGTGTTTCTGATGGGAAGGAAGGGGTTTCGCAGCTTGATAAAAATGCTCACAAAGATACGTTTGTTGTTGAATCTACGTCTAGTATGGTTCAGCTTAAGTGTCTTTTTAATGATAATGTGGTATCCGGGGCTGATATTGAAATTCCAAGAGAAGTGGTCGATGAAAAAGCGGATAAACTAGCTAATACTCTTTATGGCTATTTTATTGGGAAGAGACACGCATTTCCCATTGTTGAAAACTATGTCACTAATGCTTGGGCTCGCTACGGTATCAAACGAACCATGTTTCATCATGGTTTTTTCTTTTTTCAGTTTTCATCAAAGACAGGTATGGAGCAAGTTCTTGCAAATGGTCCATGGCGGATTAGGTCGATACCTATTATGCTTAATATTTGGAATCCAACTAAAAAGCTTATTAAAGATGACATCAAGAAGGTACCAATTTGGGTCAAATTCCATGATGTTCCTGTTGTTGCTTATTCTTCCAATGGATTAAGTTTGATCTTCACTAAGGTTGGTACCCCTATTATGTTGGATGCTCATACGGCTGAAATGTGTAAGAATTCATGGGGACGTTGTGATTATGCGCGTGCACTTGTTGAGGTCAATGCGGATAGGGATCTTGTTGATTCCTTTGTTGTGGCTATTCCTATTAAAGGTGAAGAGGGGCATTCTTTTGAAACTATCACTGTCGAATACGAATGGAAGCCTCCTAGATGTAGTACATGCAATATTTTTGGGCATGTTGATATGGATTGCCCTAAAAAACCACAGGTTAGTAGTCAGGTTACAAATCTGGAGGACGATTTTGTAGAAGTCAAAAGGAAGAAAAAACAGCCGGCTAAGCCTAAGCAAATTGAAGGAATTAGGTTTACAAAACCTAAATCTGTATGGGTAATGAAACCGACATCTAAATCCTCTACGGGTAAGAATTCTACTTCGTCTACTAAACAAATACAAGATGATATTTCGAGTTTGAAGTTAAAGAATTCTTTTGAGAAACTTAATAGTATGGATGCGGGTTTGGAAGAGGCTGAAAAGGTTGTAGCAACGAATAATGATAAGGTTGATCCAAAGAAGGTAAATGCAACATCTCCAAGTACTTCCAAGGATATTGGTGTTATGGAGAAGGTTGAGTCATCAAGTAAACAAAGTTTAGAATATTCTAATATTCTTAATCCTAGTGATTCTGATGATGATGAGGTTTTTGCATCTCCTGAGGAGTTTGCAGCTTACATGTCTTCTATGGGAGGGGGCCACCAGCATGAAGATGAATTTGACATTTTTAGTCAAGAATATGCGGACCAGATCAATGATTTGCCTGGAAAACGTAAGGAGTTCCGTGACTTTTCTCTTCAGCATAGTGGTAGGAAGTAGTTTGATAGTTGTCATAAGAGGGAGTGTCCTTTTATGTAGGTGTTTGGCTGTTAGCAGTTGTGCTTGGTAGTTGCCTATGTAATGGGCTTTGATATAGGATTCACCTATATCTTTTGTACTTAATGGTTTTTTGGCGTAATATATTTTACCGGGGTCAATTCCCCTTTACCCAAAAAAAAACAAGAAGAATATTTTTGGTGCAAAACTTTGAAAAAGAAATGCTTTTTATGATTTTTCAAATATTTATGGGATTTTTTGAAGATTTTAGATACGAAAAATAACGTTCCCGAGTGAAGGGATCCCAAAAGCCAACGCGTCTCTCACAAAAAAACCGTTAATCCTCACGAAAAGAGCCGGCAGCGGCGCCATTTGAAATTAAGATTTTGCTAGTTGAAAAAGTTTGTTTTCTCGGTGTCTAATCGGATTGATTACCAGTTTAAAGTGCGACTCAGTCGTTTTTGGTTAACAAAAACAAATTTGATTATCTATAACTAATTAAAAAGTAAATGCGGAAAGTATTTAAAAGAAAATTAAAGACAGGTACAAATAATAAAAGTAAAACAAGGTGAAAAATTAAGCTAGAAAATTACTAGAAAAACACTTAAATAAAATGCAATCTTAAAATAAAACTAAAATAAAAAAAATTTAAAATAAAGTTTAAGAAAATGGCGGGAAATATAAAATTTTGTCCCAGATCCGAATCCCAGATCCGAATCCCAGATCCGAATCCCAGATCCGAATCTCATATCCGAATCCCAGATCCGAATCCCAGATCCGAATCCCAGATCCGAATCCCAGATTCGATGGAATGTAATACAAATAAGCAAAACCAATAAGCTAATACTAATAAGCAATAACCGAAACTTGATTAAAAAGATACTGAGACGAGACAAAAAGGCAACAAATTTAAAGACTTTATCAAAACACAAAATAAGCAAACAAAATAAGCAAACTTTAAAAAGATAAAACTTTTTAGAAAACTTTAAAATCAAATAAGCTAAATACAAAATAAGCCAATAAGATTGTCAAACTTATAGCTTAATTCGTATACAAGCCTAGATGAAAATAAAAAGATGAAATTTTTAATCAAATAAACAATAAGATTAAGCAAAATCAATGCTTAATCCGAACCACAATCAAATCAAAGACAAGAAAAGTAGGATGAGAATGATAAAGAAAATCCTGATTAAAGGAAAATAAAGATTAAACAACAAAATTAAAAACACTTACTTAAATTAAAGGAATTAAAGTGCAAGACAATTAATTAAAATGACATGAAAAATAAAGTTGCAAGAAAATGAAAATGGTGGAAGAGCTAATTTGTCAAGTTAGCCAACAACTATGAAATGAAAACATAACAAACTATTTATAAGGGAGATTAGGGAGGAGCTTAGGAAGCTTCCTCCCTATTTCTTCTTTTCCTTAATTGCATGATTTAGTCCTTAAGCCTTTTAATCTTCTTAAATCTTGGACTTAATTGCTTTGTCTCGGGATTTCTTTGAACTTGTCTTTTAATTCTTCAATAAATACGACTTGAGTTCTTCGGCTTTTGGTAAACTTCCGTCTTTTGACTTTTTCTTCGATAAATCTTCAGAATTGGTCTTGGACTTCCGTTATTTTTCCACTCTTGATCTTTCGACTTCATCTTTCGTCTTTTTCCTCGATAAAAGCCCGTGAATGCCGTGTTTTCTCCACTTTTCACCTTTTCGTCCTAAATCACAACAAAAACACAAACCACGCATAATTCCGACATAAATGACATAAAATACACGTTTTGGCTCGGTTATTATTGTAATTAAGTGGTAAAAAGGAAGGGTGTTTACACACTTATGATTGCTCCCAATTGGAACCTCCCCTTTGAGCTCATGTGTGATGCTAGTGACTACGTTATTGGGGCTGTATTGGGGAAACGTCATGCAAAACACTTCTTGCCTATTCACTATGCTAGCAAGACGATGACCGAGGATCAACTAAAATACACTACAACGGAGAAGGAATTCCTTGCCGTGGTGTATGCATTTGAGAAATCCCGACCTTATCTCGTCTTGACTAAATGCATAGTGTATACGGATCATTCGGCTATCAATTATCTTATGGATAAACAAGATGTAAAGCCAAGATTACGTCGTTGGATTTTCCTCCTTCAAGAATTTGATCACAAAATCATTGACAAAAAAGGAGCCGAGAATCTAGCGACCGATCATCTTTCTCGTTTGGAAGATCCTCACCAAAGTGTTTACGAGCCCAAGGAAATCACCGAAACATTTCCTCTCGAGACACTTGGTGTCGTGATTTCTAAGCTTGATTCTTCTAACCCATGGTTTGCGGACATCTCAAATTACCATGCCGGCAACTTCATCATCAAGGGTATGACGACTCAAGAAAAACGAAAATTCTTTCGTGACGTCAAGTTCTATTTTTGGAACGACCCTTACTTGTTTCGAGCTTGTGCGGATCAAATCATTCGACGTTGTGTCTTTGGTACCAATGCTTCTAACATCCTTAGAGCTTGTCACGAGGGACCCACGGGTGGTCACCACGGTGCTAATCTCACGGATAAGAAGGTTTTTGATGTCGGTTTCTTTTGGCCTACTATTTACCGAGATGCACATGCACTTATGAAGTCATGCGATTCATGCCAACGAAAAGGAAAAGCCTCACAAAACGATGAAATGCCACAAAATATCATCCAAGTGTGTGAGATCTTTGACGTTTGGGGCAATGACTTTATGGGGTCGTTCCCATCATCTCGTGGTAATAAGTACATTCTTTTCACCGTTGACTACCTATCTAAGTGGGTGGAAGCTAAGGCTTTGCCCACCAACGATGCTCGTGTGGTAGTCAAGTTTTTGAAAAGCTTGTTTTCTCGGTTTGGAACCCCTCGTGCGATCAGAAGCGATCGTGGAACCCATTTTTGTAACGACCAATTCGAAAGGGTCATAAGGAAATATGGGGTTACACATCGGCTTTCTACGGCTTATCACCCACAAACGAGTGGGCAAGTCGAGGTTTCAAATCGAGCTTTGAAGAGGATCTTGGAGAGATCTATTGGAGAAAACCGACAATCTTGGTCGGATAAGTTGGACGATGCTTTATGGGCCTTTAGGACCGCTCATAAGACGCCCATCGGGTGCAACCCCTATAAGATTGTGTATGGGAAGAATTGTCACTTGCCAATTGAACTTGCACACAAAGCTTATTGGGCCCTTAAGCATTGTAATGATGATATGGAGACAGCGGGAAAACACCGGAAAATGAAATTAAATGAATTGGATGAATTAAGGGACATTGCTTATGAAAATTCATTGATTTATAAAGAAAAGACTAAAAAGTTTCATGATTCAAAAATTAAAAACCAGGTTTTTAACATTGGAGATCAAGTGTTGCTTTTTAACTCTCGATTGAAAATCTTTTCCGGTAAGTTGAAATCCCGTTGGTCCGGTCCATTCACCGTGACTCAAGTTTTTCCTTATGGGACCATCGAGCTAGCTCAAAATGATAGCCCCAATTTCAAGGTGAATGGACATAGGTTGAAGCACTACTTTGGCGGGGAAGTTCCATCCTTGAAGTACCTCGACCAAATCACCTTCCCCAATGATAATTAGTATTATGGGGATCGAGTCGAGCTCATGACTCGTAATCAAAAACAAGGTGCCTCGTGGGGGAGTCCCATACTTATCCTATGTACATATTATCGCTTTCTAATGTAGTAACGTGTGGGGATTTGTGCCCTTCCAACCTTTGTCATGTGGTTGTTTTTGAATTGTGGATTTTAGATGATCAAGATCTTCACGATTGGAGCCTCTCGTGTTCGTTTTATGGGAGCACTCGATCGTTTGCTTTGAAGACTTTATCAATATCCATGATATATCCTTTTATGTTCTAACCTTAGGTTTATAGCACACTTCATAAACGGCTTTAAATTTAACGGTTACACCCTTTTAATGCTAGATTAAGCATTCGACTACGTCTCTAGTATGGAGGTGAATAGATACTTGCCTTGCCAAACCTTCACGCTTTTCAAAGTTTATCTTTTTGTTTATTGTTTTGTTGCAAAATAAGGCTAAAAATGGCCAAATTTTAAAACTTTTCTCATGTTTTATAAGTGTTTGAAGACACGAATGTAGATTTTCTGATGGCGAGAATAAAAGTAATTTTTTACTCTAACGTGCGTGTTGAGCACTTAGCTTCGATTCCTTAGGTTTATATTAGGCTAAGTCTCTTAAATGAGGACGAGAAATGATAGAGTTAATTATAAGTTACTATGCTAAACGTAGAATACTCGTATTCTTTCAAAAACTCATGTGTTCTCGTTGTTTGCTTATTCTCCCTTCGCTTGTAAATAATTTTTGCTTAATAAATATTGACTTAGCGGTTTAGTCTTGATTGTTGGTTTCTAGTATTTTCTAGTAGCTTCCATGTAATTAAATTGGGAAGATATTAAGGTATCGCCAGCGTCATGGTATTGAAGTATTGGCAACCTGAATAATCGAAAGCTTCACCCAATAATAAGATTTCAAGTGCTCACCTAAATCAAGCAAACAATTTGAAGCTCACAAGGCCGAAAAATCTATGCAAAATTGAAAGTGAATCAAGCCTTAATCTTTGAAACTTTAAAGATCCAAAATTCGCTTTTAGCGTGAGGATATACGTCTTTGGCCACAATAAACACCTCATGGCGAGGTTAAATAAAAGGCAAGGCAAGACCGAAGTCATAATAAAAGCTTCATGGCGAAGTTGAATAAAAGATGGAGGTAAACCTATGATAATAAGGCCCTTCCGTTAGGGGGCGTATAAAAGTCTTGGTAATAAGTCTCATGTTCAAAAACGTTATAAAACCGTGTTTATCGATCCTTCTTGTTGACTTAATTTTTTGACATCGTTGTCTATTAGGAGGGGTTATTATTTCGATGGTCTTGGTTACACCGTTAGGACTCTATTTTTAGACCTAAATCTCTATCATCGCATAAGTCAAACAATGTATCCTCGTGAAACATTCAAGACAAAATAAAATATAAGAGATACAACTTAGGAAAATGGGAGGATAAGTACATGATTAGGGCATATGAGTGGTGTTAGCATTGCTAACTTATAATGACAATGATCTCGTTGCACGCTTAGCATGGAATTGGGGTGAAAATCGAGGATGATGAAATTATTTCTAACGAAGCATTCACGTGTTCTTATTCTATGAACCTAAACGTCCCATTTTGCGATGAAAATCATACATTATGTCTAAAACGCAAGTAGAAGTAATAGTAGTAGTGTAGCTAGTTTATCATTCAATAAAAGTGAATAAAAATGAATTTTGTAGGTGCTACGATACTTTATTCTAGCATTGCGTGAGGTCACGACAATGGTTTAGTATAGGGGAGTGATGAGACTGCTTTTATACATAGCCTCATCGTCTAAAACGGGCTTTAAATGCATTAAATATCATCAAAAATGCCAAATGTATGCTTGTGTTTGCTACTTGTGTATTTTAGGTACGGATATTTAGAAAATGACAAAAGATCACAAGAAACATGCAAAAACGAACACGGAAAACGAAGCCGCACAATGAACCAAGCCCTAATGAAGATTTTCCAAGAAAAACCCTTCAAGAATTGAAGATTATGCAAGAAGGGTCCTCCAATATTGAAGAATTGACACTTTAAACCCTTGTTTATTCATAATTATAAGATTGATCCTTAAAGTTTGTCAAATTTACAAAAAGGGCCATCCACTTTGAAGAAAAGGCAAGAATGGTCCCTCAACAATCAAGACTTGTCAATATTAGTCCTCCAAAAAGTCAATCATGCAAGTCAAGACTATAATCTATGAAGAAAATGCCAAAACAGCCTTTCAAGAATCAACAAATGGCAAGAATTACCCCTGAACATACTTTCGAAAAGTATTTGGGGAAAAAGTATGAAAATAGAAACTTTGATAGAGAAGGAAATCCGGTTTTGGTTTAATAAACTTCAAGTGAAAAGAGAAAGGAAGACAAATGACTGAATTGGGCAGACAACCAAAGATACCTAGACCTCTCACCATCCTACACGTGTCCCACTCACTCCAACCCACCAATTACAAGCCTCCCTGCTTCCACCTCACCATCCACTCACACCTGCCTTAACTAACTTAATTTATTAAGTTTAATTAAGGCGCTAAACAGCCTTTCAAAAACAAAAACGGATTAAACATGTGTTCTTCTTGTTCTTGAACAAAATTGGGCATTTGTTAATTACCAACACTTAAACCCTAATCTTCTCCATAATTAAGATTAGGGTGTCCCTAAACATAACCCAACTTCTAAAACCCTTGCCACGTCACTCATGTGCTCACATGATAAACCCTCCTTTGGCATTTTTAGGGAAAATGCCAAAGCTTGCCAGGAAATCAACACTCAGGATTCAAGCTTACTTTTTAAGCTTCCTTTAGGCCTTTGGATGAAATTTCAAACTACCAACTCATACAAGAAGCCAAAAATCAGTCACATGATTCCAAGATATTCAAACCCTTCAAGGGAAAAATGGGGACTTCATCAGCTTAGGGTTTACGTTTTTATGCATTGTAGTAGTTCATTTGTAGCCTATATAAGGCATAGAAGCTGCATCATAGCAGTTTGCTCTTGGTTTTTACTTTGGTCACTTTTCTGTAAATCCTTGCTCTTGATTAATGAGAAGTGTTTGAATTTGTGAAGAAAACCCAAGTGCCAATCTTTATATCTGCTTGTTATTGTTTAATGTTAACTAATCTTGAATCTCAAAACGTGTTTTCAAACCTTCTTCAAGAAATTGTACAAGAGCTCAAAATTTGATATTTTGCTAAGTCTTGGTTTAAACCTTGGAATTCTTGGGCTATAAGTGGATCATAGCATCCTGATAAAGTGTTATCAAGGTGTTGTGAGGCTTATAAATTGGGGATAATCAAATGTGGGAACAAGGTTGCATCAATCAAATTTATTTTCAAAGTTGTCACCTTTCTGTTTTTTATTTTATTGTGCTAACCTTGTTGAATCTTAGCAGCTTGTTTAAGGAAGCTTGTGCCTTGTTTTGCTAGGCACATCAGCTCAAAAATTCGTGAGTGTGGATGCACATTCATGAGGTTTGAGTTCTTGAACCCAAAAATCTGAAAAATACTTGATTTTTATGATTTTGTGTTCTGCTTGTGTTCTTGTTGTTTTTATGGTTTAATCTTGCTTGATACTACATAATACATCTGTTATTGTGTTTGATTGGGCTTGGGTAACATTGAATCACACTTATACTTGTTTAATCTTGAATTGAAAAAGATAAGGGGTGTTTGGGTTAACCTGCTTAAGATCATAACTTGTTATTGTGATATTGGAAGTTGTTTGTTTGAGTTTGTATCTGCTATTCACTTGGTTGAGTGCTCATTGATGCAAGTTATTGGACTTTAAACATCAAATCTAAGATTGTGCTATAAAAACTTGAAATCTGCTTGTTTTGACCTAAGAACTTGGTAACACTTAGTTTGTATGCATGCTTAGGGGTAACAAATGATTAAACATAGTTTATATAACCTGACTAAGAGATTTGAGTGTTTGAATCTGGCCTTGTGGTCAAGTATATTAGCAAGTGTTCATAAATGCATGTTCTTTGTTAATCAGTAACTTTTTTGTGCTTGAATCTTGATCTAGACCTTGAACCATTGCATGAAACCTGTTTAAATTTGTTCATTTGAATTTATTATAGCTTGTGTATGCTTTTGGTGCAATTTGGTTGGCTGATTTTTGCTAAAACTGCTTATTGAGTGTAAACTGCTTATTGTTCAAGTCTGTGTCAGATCTGGTGATAAATTGAATTAACTGTACTAACTGGCTGAATGGAAGTGTGATATTTTTGTTGTTCTTGACTCCTTGTGATCCACTGATTACAAGGGTGCCTTGTCTGTAGCTTGAATCCGAAAAAAAGCCACAAAAGACAAAAAGTCAAAAAGGTCAAGCAGGGGGAAAAGTTCCCAATGCTCAACCTCCAAAACTAGCCCCTGCTAGTGTAAATCTTAAAACAGCTCATTCATAAGCCAGATTGGCTTATCCAGACTTGCAACAACTTATTTTTTGTAATAGATCTTTCTCATTTGACCCATTTATTTGATCTGGAGCTTATTAGACTTTGACTTTGACTTTTTACTAGAAAACTCATTAACTTGACTTTATGATAAGTGCTTACTGCTTATTCTGGATTATTTCTTGTGCTTATTTGAAAACTTTTTGATTATTTTGCTTAGTTAAGTCATTTAAAAGCTTTTGATAGTTGAATCAACACTTGAGGTGGTCTGGAACTCAAAAACGACTATTTCGTCGTTTTGTGAAGAGAGTCTTTGCTTATTTCAGGCTTATTTCTTGTGCTTTTTCTAGTTTTCTTTTTACAGATCTCTTAAGTAACTCAAAAGAAGCTTGTGTGTCAAATTTGAGCTTATGGCATCAGCTTATAGCTTAATGGGCCAAAAAGCCCATTAAGAATAAGCTGCTTTGAAATAAGCTAGCTTAAAAAAAATTTCAGCTTTTGGGCCTTCAGAGTTTTGTTCTTAAAATCAAATTTTAAGTCAGATAGGAGATTTTGGGCTTATTTGGACAACATTTTTCTTATTGGGCCTATTTCAAGCCCATTAAGGGACTGTTTGGACTTTTAGCCCATTTCAAGGCCCAATAGGGGTATTTTTGTAATTTAAACTTCATTTCTGTTTTATTTAGGTTAAAATAAACTAGTTTGCAACTTTATAGAATTTTTTTTATAAATTTTGAATTTTTATTAATATTTTATTATTAAAAAAAATTTCAAAGTTTTTCATTTTTCTTAGATCAAATACATTAAGTTAGGAATTTTACATTTTTTAGAATATTTTTATTGTCATTAGATTAATTTTTAGAATTATTTTAAGTTTTAATAGTTTTTAATTGTTTTTAAATAGTTTTAATTAATTTTAAATTTTTCAAAAATAGTTATAAATTTAGTTAAGGTATTTTAGAGGTTTTTTTTTTGGGTAAAGGGGAAAATTACCCCGGTAAAATATATTACACCAAAAAAATCGTTGAAGTACAATGGATATAGGTGAAGTCCTATATCACAACCCGTTACATGGGCAACAAACCAGCACTAAAAGCAACAAACAGCCAAAAACCTGCATAAGGATGACAAACCATCCTTAAGAAACTACCAAACATACGAACAGTAAAGAAAACAGACAAATAACCTATTTTCTACCACTTCCTCTCAACTTGAAGTCACGAAAATCCTTGAGAGCTCCTTGAAGATCATCAATTTGGTCTTCATAACCATCATATAAACACAAATCATCATCTTCAAGTTGTTGACCACCACCATAACCGAACTCACCCTCCTCATCAGAAGTGTCCGAAGCATTAACACAATCCTCCCATTTCTTTACCAAAACAGGAGGACTACTAACCTTTTTATCTTTGCCCTTATCACCACAACCAGAACTAGAACTACTGGCCCCCGTATCCTTAGAAGTGCCATGATCATTTGGTTGAGGCATAGGGTCACCCATATTATCACCCTCCATGTTTAAAACATCAAAAGGATTCGACGAATTCAAACCTGAATTTGGAGCACCACCATTAGTAGAAACACTAGGAGAGGCTGATTTAGACCCCCCATTCGTATTCCCACTCTTCTTTTGTTGCCAAATCACCTTGGAATTAGGTTTATTCAGCCGAAGACCCGCAAAAACTTTTGGATCAGCTTCCTTCTTCTTCTTACGACTTTTAACAGTCGTAAATCCATCACTTTTGTCTTCCAAATCAGCAGAGTGCATATCCCTTGCTGATTTAATAGGAACCCCCTCAAGAACACGTTTAGGACACGATTTAGAATCATGACTAAAGCTTTTACATGTATCACAATGTGGAGGTTTCCACTCATATTCTTTTTTTTTTTTTTTTTTTTTTTTTGGGTAAAGGGGAATCCAAACCCCGGTAAAATATATTCCCAAAAGCGTTGAAGTACAATGGAATGTAGCTGCAATGCTACATTAACCTCAAGCAAATGCCTGAACAACCACTACATCATATGACATGCCATACGATCCTAATAAACTATTACAAAACAAAGAACACCAATAGGAAAGAACCACCTAAAGGTGCATGAACAATGTAAGTAAAACATCATCGCGGTTAGCACTTGGAGCGAACATCAGGCTGACGAGAACCATGCCGATCATCAATCGATATGACTTCTTCAACCTCACTATCACTATCATTAACCACATCTTTCTTGGTTTTAAAACCATCCTCCCAATCTGTACCATCATCCATCTTATCCCAAAGAGCACCAAAAGAGTTATGAGAACTCTTATCCTTATCATTCGTCTTAGTTACAAAACTCGATGTTTTGTTATTCAAGAAACCCTTTTTAAGCATCGGGGCTGCCTTCTTCTGACCCGTAGCATTTGTTTTAGAGGTTTCTCCTCGCTCAACATTACGAAACTGAAGATTAAGGGATGGTTTTGTTAATTTAATACCTGCAACTTGTGGTTGCTTCTTCTTACCTTTATTCTTCTTGTTCTTGACCACCTCAAACCCATCATCCACCGCATCCTTAGTAGCAGGAACAACCACTTCCTTGTGCACTTTCGGACACATATCACTAGTATGATCAAAGATCAAGCATGTAGAACATCTTGGAGGTCTCCATTCGTACTCAATATCAATCGTAACCAATGAATGCCCATTATCACGACCTTTAGGGACAGCAATTACCATTGAATCCAATAACTCCATATCAGCTCAGAATTACGGTGTGATGAGCATGTTGAAGGTGCACGAGTTGCACTTCCGTATGCTGCTGTTGAGGAGGTTGAATCCCGATTTGTGCACACGTTGTACGGGCAGTTTGTTGGTAAGCGTTTAGCTTTCCCACTGGTGGAAAACTATGTTAAAAATACGTGGGCAAGGTTTGGTTTGATACGCGTTCAATTGCATGAGGATTTCTTCCTTTTCCAATTCAATACGAAGGAAGGAATGGAAGGAGTTCTTGGAAATGGCCCGTGGTTGATTAGGACAGTTCCTTTGATCCTGAATATTTGGTCCCCTACCACTGATTTGAAAAAGGCAGAGATCAAGAAAGCACCTGTTTGGGTTAAGCTTCATCATGTGCCGATTGTTGCTTATTCGGAGGTTGGTCTTAGTCTTATCACGACCCAAATTGGCACACCTATTATGTTGGATTCCTACACGAGCAATATGTGTGTTAACTCGTGGGGTCGTAGTACATATGCTCGGGCGCTCGTTGAGGTTTCAGCTGATATGGAGTTATTGGATTCAATGGTAATTGCTGTCCCTAAAGGTCGTGATAATGGGCATTCATTGGTTACGATTGATATTGAGTACGAATGGAGACCTCCAAGATGTTCTACATGCTTGATCTTTGATCATACTAGTGATATGTGTCCGAAAGTGCACAAGGAAGTGGTTGTTCCTGCTACTAAGGATGCGGTGGATGATGGGTTTGAGGTGGTCAAGAACAAGAAGAATAAAGGTAAGAAGAAGCAACCACAAGTTGCAGGTATTAAATTAACAAAACCATCCCTTAATCTTCAGTTTCGTAATGTTGAGCGAGGAGAAACCTCTAAAACAAATGCTACGGGTCAGAAGAAGGCAGCCCCGATGCTTAAAAAGGGTTTCTTGAATAACAAAACATCGAGTTTTGTAACTAAGACGAATGATAAGGATAAGAGTTCTCATAACTCTTTTGGTGCTCTTTGGGATAAGATGGATGATGGTACAGATTGGGAGGATGGTTTTAAAACCAAGAAAGATGTGGTTAATGATAGTGATAGTGAGGTTGAAGAAGTCATATCGATTGATGATCGGCATGGTTCTCGTCAGCCTGATGTTCGCTCCAAGTGCTAACCGCGATGATGTTTTACTTACATTGTTCATGCACCTTTAGGTGGTTCTTTCCTATTGGTGTTCTTTGTTTTGTAATAGTTTATTAGGATCGTATGGCATGTCATATGATGTAGTGGTTGTTCAGGCATTTGCTTGAGGTTAATGTAGCATTGCAGCTACATTCCATTGTACTTCAACGCTTTTGGGAATATATTTTACCGGGGTTTGGATTCCCCTTTACCCAAAAAAAAAAACAAAAGTATGTTTTTCACATGTGAAAAACGTATGTTTTTTCACATGTGAAAAAGGTATGTTCTTCTACATGTGAAAAAAGTATTTCCTTTCACATGTGAAAAACAATATTCATTTTAACTCATACTTATTTTTGCAGGTACATGACGTTTTGAATCAAGTTTGTATAAAGATGATAATGATGATTACACTGGTCCTGAACGGAAATCTCCTTTTGAGTTTTCTCCAGTAGATGTTAAGCAACCAATTAATGAAGATGAAAAAATAGTTGCTGATACATTATTTGCAATGACAGGACCAAAGTTGTAAGTTTAATATAAAGATTTATTAAAACTAATATTTGCTTATAAAATGTATACAGGGACCCAGTATTTAAAGCCCATACTGGCATTGAATCAAGCCATCTATAAATAGAAACTTTAACGCCAACAATCTTGCTAACTGCATATGTAATTGATATTTGGGCAGATCTGTCAAACTACATTGAATACTTGAAAAAACAAGAGTCAGAAAGAAGATATTACTTTAAAATATCTAGAATTGTAAGAGATCTAATATATCTGATGTGATGAGGAATGTTGGTGTATTTTAATTAAGTACGTTATAGAGCAAATTTAGGAAATTACCTTTAGGAAAAGGTAATAATCCATAAATAAGCTAAAGACGATTTCAATTAAACACGTGAATGATCCCGGTTCATTGTACACAAGGACCTTATGAATTTGAGACGTTTGTTTTGAATTGGACAATTGCTTTGAATTCGAGTTCAGTTTTTATCTAAATTAATTCTACCAATTTTAAATCCTAAAGTGCATGAATCGTTCCCCAAAATTTAATCTATAAGAAAACTATTTAAACTATTAGAAATTATAATCTATTTAAAATTAATCTGTTTAATTAAAAACAATTTAAACTATTTAAAATCTATTTAAATAATTTTAAAACTATTTAAAGTTCTAAAGTAAACTAATCAATTTTAAAAAAAAAATACTTTTAATTAAACAAAGTTATTTAAATCTAAATTTATTTAAAATAAAACTAATTAAAACTAATTTATTTAAAAACCAATTTTGAAACAATTTAAATTTCTATAAAGTAATAAAATATTTTTTTTTAATTTTTTTTATATTTAATTTATTTTGAAATTAAATTAAATTTATATTTTAATAAAACTATTTTAAAACAATTTCTAAAATTATAAAATTAATTTAAACGTTTAATAATAACTATAAGTAAATAAACAAAAAGTAGTATAAAACTCACTGAAAAGGATATTAAACCCAAAAGAGCATACATCGCAGTGGTAAGTGCTTTGGTTGTTGCCCGTGAGGTCACGGGTTCGAGTCCTAGGAAGGACTCTTTTTGTGAATTTTATTTTTGGGCTATAAAAAATTTGTAACAGAATAAATATCAAGTAACCAAGCACACGTTTAGATTACTTGATATGTCAGTATAGAAGTAACTGAATTAAATAACAGGTTAAATTGCAAGAACTCAGATAAAACATCAAGATATCCAAAATTCAGTGCAGACCAAGTTTATCAGAACAAATTAAAAATAAATACAACCCAAATCAGTTTAACAAGTAAAAACCAACAGGTAAGTTCACCAAACTTAGCAGATAAAAACTAAACACCAAACAATGGGTCTATTATCAGCTCAAGTTTAAATTAACAAGTACAAGGTTTACAAAATGTTCAAACATTCAGTATTCATAATGAACTCAAACCTTACCAATTAAACTTTGTAAAATCAGATTACTCAAACTAAAGATATTTATATCAGCTAAACATATCAACAACAATACCAAAAATAAACTATGAAAGTTATATCAGTAGTAAAATCAACACCTAATAGATTTCCAATCAACAGACTAAATATTAAGCAGATACCAAACCTCCCTATACATCAGACTTATTAATATCAGCTTTAACAAACAGCTTTTATAAAGAAACTAAGAAGAAATATTTAAATCCTTAAACTAAATCTCAACATAATATCAAACTAACAAATCCATAAACATCATATCACAATCATTCAAACCTAAGCATCCACAATAGCAAACTAAACTTTATCAGACTAACTAATCAGAATTTATAAGAACTAAGCAGTTCATAAAACATTAAACTACTTAACAATATATTCTAAAAAAATGTTTATAACAGTAAAATGAGACTTACCTTTATGACGAAAGCCTTTGGTGATGAAGAACGTGCTGAACGTTCTTTTGAACTAATCGGCACCTCCCTTTATCAACCCCATTACGAACCTCTACTACTAATCTCGAACCAAACAGGATCTTCGAACCAACAAACATCTCACCACCATCAAACTAAATAATTCGATCCACTTACTTTTTCTTAAAAGTTTAACAGTGGTCAAATTTTTTATCCCAAATCTCACTAAATCATTCCATTAAGCTATTGAAAAGCTTAATAGAATAATTTTTTTCATATAATATCAAGATCGAATATGGCAGAATAAATGCAATAAAGTTTAACAGTAAATAAAAAACAGATTGAAATTAAAATAACTTTTATTAATATCAGAAAAATATTACAATACTGTAAAAAATGAAATTACATTAATTCTACACCTAAACTGACATTATAACAGTAATAAAAATGGGATGAATATTACACATAATTTGGGGGTTTTTATAGGCAAACCCCAAACCCTTTCTTGAGGTAGGTTGTTGAAGAAGATTCAATCTCAGCCTTTAATTCTTCATCTTCTCTTTCTCTTTCTTCATTTTCTTGATCCAACGGTTAGAAACAGTCCATCCTCACACGGATTGCCAAGGTGGCAATCCTTTGCGCTAGTTGTGTTTGTGTACTACTGATGTGGCCTATTTTGATTGGAGGTATGACATGGATTGAATGATATCAGCCGATCAGAGTTGATTGGTGACAAGATGGGATGCCACGTCACCTTGATTACTCTATCTTCAACCTCCGAAATAGTTGGGATTTATTTTGAGCGCGTGTAACACACTTTCTTTAAATAACAAAAGCCCCAATTTTGGGTTTTAGGGTTTGGGTGTGGATAAAGCTACGTTACTTTTCTTTCATTGTTAATAACAAAGAAGAAGGTGTGGTTATATGTGTGAGTTTGACCAAGTGAAATTGAATAACCTTTCACTTTAAATAATATCTATAACCGTCCCATCGATATAACCCTAATGGGTTTGGGTCCAAGAGTGTAGTTACTCCCCACGTCTCTTTATTTGTCATTGTGCTTGGGCCATATATTTTAAGAATACTACATCCGTCTATAAGATTACTGATATTAGGCCATGTTGGGCTTTTGTAAATACAACTTCCACCCGTTTCATTATTAATGGGCCTTGGTATTGGGCTTTCAGGCCCAATAACCAAATGTGGGACCCACAAAGCCCAAATAACCTTTATTAAATTAACTCCTCTAAAAATAAACTCGATTTTTGGCTTCTCGATCTTTTCTTCAATCTTGTGTCATTTTTGCCGGTTTTTGTGATCTCGGGTACTACACACATGAAACAACAAACAAACATATACAAGGCCATTTTTAATGGTTTTATGCATTTATTGTTCATATATTGATATAAATGATATGAGTAAATTCACTCATATCAAACTCCCCCTTGCTAAGCAATTGCCGTGTCCTCACGCAATGGTAAAATAAAACTACTAACTACACTTTTAATTTGACTTTTGACACTTTATTTTGCAAAGACATAATGTATTGCTTTCATTATTTGAAAAATAACTTTTAGGATCATAAAACTCAAATAGATTCATCATCCTCGACTTTTCACTTTTCCAAACCAAGTTTAAAAACAAGATCATTGTCAATCATAAGTCCTAATGTCAAGACCACTTATACGAGTAATTTGTGTTAAACTAAATCTCCTATTATTCCTAATTTTATCTCTAGATTTTAAATTATTGTCATTCACCCAAAGGCTCATTTGACTTATTTGATATTTATTAGTCCAAAAATGAAGGCAAAAACGGTGTAAACTCAACACTCAAAACCTAACCTCGACTTCAAAAACCGTTGTCACTAAAGAAAACCCACATCAAGGATAACTTAACACGATTTGAGGGATAAATCCCCGGATCCGAAATTTGGCTAATAGGACTACTTAAAGCAACAATAAATCCTCCAAAGTCAACTTTGACCTTATTAATGGAGTTAGCGACAATTACATCATACACCTTGAGGCTCTTTAAGATGTAAAAGTTCTCCTTATCTATAATCCACACCCGGAGGTTCCTTGGACATAAACAAGGGAATTGACATTCACCATCCCACCTTATGGCTCTTGATTATGAAGCAATTTTTATTAAACACGTCTCCATGCCATACACCCTAAGGCTCTAATAACAAGGTTAGTGCTACATGACTCCCAGCCGAAGGCTCATTAAGAACATGTTTTTATTTATTCTTCTTTATTATTATGATATATATAGTAAGCCAAATTTCTGCAATCCCATGATCAAAAAGTCCATGACGCTGACACCCTTAATATGTTCTTAGTTTAATTACAAGGGAAGAAAAAGAAGGAGTAAAGAGTTAAGATATTAAGCCTAAACCGCTAAAAACTTCATTTGTTAAGTAATTAATATTCCAGCGTGGAAAATAAATACGAGGAGATTAAATCAAACACAAAAATACTTATACAAGGAAGAATTAATCTTAAAAACTTATGATTAAACTTTATCATCTCTTGCTCTCCATATTGTAAAATTTCAAAAATGTGAAATTAATGGATACTTAGGCAATTAAATCAAAGTTTTGGGTTTTCAAGTCATCTATAGAATCTTGCATCTTCTTAGACTTTTTCAAGTTTAGAATTTACGTTTTAAATTTCCCTTCATAAACGACTTTCTAGGATCAATTATAGGAACTTGCGAAAAGTTCTCGTTCTTAAACCCGTATGAGTTAGGACTTTCGCGTTTTAAAGTTCCCTATATAAAAGTCTAGCAAAACTTGATTTAAAAACGTTAAGGAATGAAAATAAAAACGACTTTCTAGGATCAATTATAGGAACTTGCGAAAAGTTCTCGTTCTTAAACCCGTATGATTTCATAAGCTTGATCCCTTAATTCACTTAGTTAATTCAATTGAACCTTGCGATGATCACCCGCGGTCCTCAAATCAAAGTTACAATGCTTAAGAGCCCAATACGCCTTATGATCGAGTTCAATTGGCAAGTGGCATGCCTTTCCGTAGACCAACCTAAATGGTGTACAGCCAATTGGCGTCTTGTAAGCCGTACGGAAAGCCCACAATGCATCGT
Organism: Glebionis coronaria; assembly: GCA_025667525.1. NCBI lineage: Eukaryota > Viridiplantae > Streptophyta > Magnoliopsida > Asterales > Asteraceae > Glebionis > Glebionis coronaria. The sequence continues at coordinate 343,377,618 of CM046877.1, forward strand.
CCAATTTATCCGACCATGAAGTGCGATTTTCTCCAATTGAACGCTCCAAAATCCTCTTAAGAGCTTGGTTTGAAACCTCCACTTGACCACTCATTTGAGGGTGATAAGCCGTCGAAAGTCGATGAGTGACACCATATTTTTTAAAAACTTTTTCAAATTGTTAATTACAAAAATGGGTCCCACGATCACTTATTATAGCCCGTGGAGTTTCAAACCCAGCGAAGAGTTGTTTCAAAAATTTCACCACAACTCGAGCATCATTCGTAGGAAAAGCCTTAGCTTCAACCCATTTAGACAAATAGTCCACGGCTACGAGAATATACTTGTTTCCTTTCGATGATGGAAATGGCCCCATAAAATTGATCCCCCATACGTCAAAGATCTCACAAACTTGGATAATGTTTTGGGGCATTTCATCCCTTTGTGAATTCTTTCCTTGACATTGACAAGCGTCACAAGTCTTGAGCAAGTCTTGGGCATCATGATATATGGAAGGCCAAAAGAAGCCGGCATCAAAGACTTTCTTCGCGGTGGCGTTGGCACCATGATGTCCCCCGGTGGGTCCTTCATGACAAGATTTAAGAATATCTTGAGCTTCCTTGCCAAACACGTACCTACGAATCACTTGATCCGCGTACACTCGAAACAAATAGGGGTCGTCCCAAAAATAATAGGATACATCCTTGAAAAATTTCCGTTTTTGTTGGGACGACATACTCTTGATAACAAACTTCCCCGCATGGTAATTTGCAATGTCCGCAAACCATGGGGTACTAACATCACCACGAAAAGCAATCATACCAAGCGTCTCGAGAGGAAATGTTTCATTAATTTCCTTGTTCTCTCGATCGCTTTGGTGAGGATTCTCAAGTCGAGATAGATGATCGGCCGCGAGATTCTCGGCTCCTTTTTTGTTTAGAATTTTGACATTAAATTCTTGAAGGAGGAGAATCCACAGGAGCAACCTCGGCTTTGCATCTTGTTTATTAAGAAGATATTTGATAGCCGAGTAGTCCGTATACACTATGGTTTTAGACAAGACGAGGTATGGTCTAAACTTTTCAAAAGCATATACAACGACAAGTAACTCCTTTTCCGTTGTAGTGTACTTAGTTTGAGCATCCGTCATAGTCTTACTTGCATAGTGTACAGGCAAGACATGTTTTGTCTTACGTTGCCCCAAAACTGCACCTACCGCGTAATCACTAGCATCAAACATTATTTCAAAAGGTAAGTCCTAATCCGGAGCAACTAAAATCGGTGATTCGGTTAATTTCATTTTAAGCATTAATAACTAGATTTTACTTAGTTATGAAAGTTCGTTGAATCCGATCTTTTCGAATTGATTATTGGAAGAAAGTGCGACTCAGTCGTTCTTGGTGGAAAATAAAATGGTTTGGTTATCTATTCTACTAAAAAGGTAAATGCGCAAAATAATAACAATAAGCTAAAAGCGATTAACTAATAAAAACAAAACAATATAAATAATAAAACGTGAAATTAAAACGAAACAATTAATAAAAATAAAACTAAAAGACGAAATTAACTATCGACTCGAAAATAAAGTTTACTTGAAAAAGGAGAGAATAAAACTAAAATGGTACTTTAAAGCTAAACGAGGCAAAACCTAAAGCGGGTACTAAATAAAAGATAAAACTTAAACTTTACGAAAAAATATTAATACTAAAAATCGAAGAAAATTTCAACTAAAAATACGTAACTTTCAAAAATAAAATCGGAACAACTTTCAGATAAAATTAGACAATTACGGAACAATACTAATAAATAAGCAAGCAGGCAGGCTAGCTGCTGGAAGCAGCCAGGCACCCTGGTGAAAATGGCGCCAAAACGAACCAAACAGGCAAGCTGGGAGCTCTTTTATTTCGGAATTGCTACGGTTGAATTCGGACTTTTCCATTTCTTCGGAATAAATAAGAACAGTGTATTTCGGAGATGGAATATCTTCGGAATAGCTGTTATTTCGGAATAAATTTCGGAATAAACATTTTTTAGGAAAAACAAGTTTTTTGGAATAATCGTTTTTCACAACTTTTAACTTTTTCGGAATAATCGTTTTTTCGGAATATTGATTTCTTCGGAAAAATAGTTTTTTCAGAAAAAGAAAATCTTCGGAATAATAATAAATTCAGAGAAAAGGGAAATTTCGGAAAAATGACTTTTCAGAATAATTTGTTTTCAGAGAAATGACAATTTCGGAATAATTAACCCTAATCCGAAAACATGAAAAATAAAGATACAGTAATCTAAAAATCAGAAAATAAGCCACAAATAAGCTAAAATCAAATAACCAAATAACCAAAACTTAATCTAAAACACTTTTAAGAAAAACTAATTCAACCACAAATCAAAAACTTGAAAAATACTAATAAATCTAAAAATTAAAAATCAACTTTTTATAAAATAAACTAATAAGCACTTATCTAAAAACTTAACCAAATTGATTTTTAGAAAAAAGGTAATAAGCCAAAATTTAAAAACTTTTAAAAACACTAAATAATAAAAATATCTAAAAAGAAATTTTTATAAAAATTAACTAATAAGCACTTAATTAAAAATAAGAAAATTAACACAATAAGCACTAAAACAATATAAGCTATAAAAATGAAACACATAAAAACCAATAAGCACAATCAATAAAAAGCATCAATAAATCAATAAACATCAAGATTAAGCAACTACAAGATCATCTAAATCAACACAAGATTAATAATAAAGAAAGGAAGAATGAGAATGATTAATTGAAAAACTTGATTAAGATAAAGATTAAGATCTACTACAAGATTAATGAAAAAGATTAAAACATTAAAGAAAAGCTAGAGAGAGAAAGTATATTAATCTACTCCTAATCCTAAAACTAATCTAATCCTAATTTTCTAACCACCTCCTAATGACACAATAGGAGGGTATTTATAGGAGGAGTAAATTGTTGGTGCTTTATTCCTTCTTTCTTCTTGTCTCGACTCGATTTAAATTATTTGTCTTTCTCGACGTCGTCTCGAGATTTGTCGATATAATTTAAACTCGTCTTATAATTTTCTTATTTAATTAGACTTGGTTCTTCGACTTCATTAAACTTCCGTCTTTAGACTTTTTCTTCGATAAATCTTCAGAATAGGCCTTGGACTTCCGTTCTTTTTGCACTCTTGATCTTTTGACTTCGTCTTTTCTCGTTTTCTTCGATAAAAGCCTGTGAAAGCCCGTGTTTTCTTCCTTTTTCATCTTTTGGTCCTAAAACACAATAAAAACACAAACCACGCATAATTCTGACATTTACGACATAAAATACACGTTTTGGCTTGGTTATTATTATAATTAAGTGGTAAAAGGATGGGTGTTTTCACACCTATCAAATCCCCTACACTTGACCATTGCAATGCCCTCATGCAATGCATTAGTTACAAAGCAAGTTTTACATTTTCCACCACAATCAATCCGCATTGGCCTTTATTAAAGAGACAAAATATTTAAAGGAAGAAAACAAGTAAATAGATCAAAAACTTACCTTGGGGTTTTGGAATGTCATGAATGATTATCATCCTCAAGTTTCACGTTCCCCATACCAAGCTTAAAAACGAGATCATTGTTATTATAAGTTAGCAAACTATCACAAACTCATGTGGCCCAATTGTTCACTTAGACTCCCTTATTCCTAGGTGTATCTCTTATATTTTATTATTGTCTTGAATGATCACGAGAATGCATTGTTGACTTATTTCGATAGTTTATTTAGGTTGAAAATAAAGTGGGAAGATTTAATCAATAGTTAGCTAAACGACAAAATCTTTTAAAACTGCTTCTCGGGACCTTTTAAAGTTCATATCTTGGCATAACTCGCTTCACGATTTGAGACCTTTCTCGAACCGATATTTGGCAGCGACTTCAACTTCAAATCTTGAGAGACGTTCTTGAAATTATGGTCTTCCCTTCATAATAGGAATTTCTTCACTTGAAGTTTTGAGAGATTCTTCATATTTGGACCAAGACTTCTTCATTTTTCTCCAATCTTTATTTTGGACTTTGATATACAACGATCCGCCTCCTTTTAGGACTTGGATCTATTTATCCTCATACCTTGTTAGGGTCTTTTCGGATAGACTTCTCCATGATCTTTAGGGGAGTATTTGCTTTTCGTCGTGTGTCTCGATCCTTCATATTGGTTTTTGATAAATGATTCTTCACATCACTTGGGATCTTTAGCAACAAAATGTAGCCCTCATGCCTTGTTAGGGCCTTTTTGGACTCGCCAATCTTCGCATCCCGCTTCAATAAGTTATGCCTTGGCTATGAACTCTAATTAATACCGAGCAACATTTAAACGATCTTGTGCTAGAAGCTAAGTAACTTTTCAAATCGTACAACCTTATTTATTGCAAATATATTTATTAACAAGTGAAGGGAGAAAAATCTTATAATCAACTCACATAAATTCATGAAAGAATACCAAACTTATAATTGACTCTATCATCTCTCGTTCTCCACAATTTAAAATCTCAAGGAATGAGACTCGTGGATGCTTAGCCAATTAAATCAAAGTTTTGGGTTTTCGAGTCATCTATAGGATCTTGCAAACTCTTAGACTTTTTCAAGTTTAGAATTCGCATTTTAAAGTTCCCTTGATAAACGACTCTCTAGGATCATATATAGGAACTTGCGAAAAGTTCTTGTTCTTAACCCGTGAGAATTAAGACTTTCGCGTTTTAAAGTTCCCTATATAAAAGCCTAGCAAAACTTGACTTAAACACGTTAAGGATACTAGCTTGAGTAAACTTAGATAAGTAAACTCGGATTGAGTCAAAAGATTCACAACGTTTAAAACTTAAAACCACTTTATTAAAAATTTATTCTAGCAAAGAAAGTAAATAACGATAACAAAGGAAAAACTACTAGGCCAAATTAGATTAAAAATTTTGAAAAATGTCGAAAAATCATTTCTCCGGTTAAAATGAGGACAAATGCAAGGAAAAGACCACTTAACTTCGATAGAAGTCCCCCTACACTTAATATAAACATTGTCCTCAATGTTTAAGCATGTGGGAGTAAACTCCCCTACACTTAGGACATTGTGCACTTTGTTTAAATCTTGCTAAGGAAAGGACAACTAAAGTGATTCCTATTTTAATATTGAATAAATATAAAATAGAGAATCAAAAGAGTATAGGATAGAACCGGGAAGACGGGTACTCGGAATCACGGGTCGTCAAAAGTCATCAAGAATGGATCTTTGAAAGCTCGAATCCCTGCACATGATAAGAAAGAAGACAACAAACACATACAAGGGTCTCCCCCTACACTTATTATAAAAACAGATAAAGATAGATAGATAATCGGGTTGCCTCTCGAGAAGCGCTTGTTTTTGTTAACCGAGTCGCGAGCCTGACTCGTCCCCGAATTAAATGGTCCATGGGGAAGCCGCGAATGTAATACCGGGATCAAAGACCTTGTCCTCGTTCCCGGAGGACATCAATGAAGGAGAGGCGGGAGGGTAAGTCTTAAAATGTAGAAAAATCCTCTCAACATACGAAAAGTATGTGAGATCATGATCCACGGGAGGTGGGGTGGGTAAAGTAAGCAAATTGTCATCCCCCAAAGACAATTGATGCTCAGATAGCGGAAAATCCGTAAGGTTATCAATCATAAAATAATCAATGTCACCTCCCGGGTCAAAGCACTCATCCTCCGTAATGGTCTCTAAAGGAGTGGAAGAAAGGTGCTCGGGAGGGGGACCTGGGACAATACCTTCCTGCAGCAAATTATCAAAAATAATATCCCCCTCCGTGTCATCATCATCAATACCCGGAGGTATTGAGAGAATGTCGATTTCCTCCATAGCTGTATCATTATTCTCAACTGAAGTAATAGACGGAGGTAAAGACTCGGAAATAGGAGCAGAATTCAACGCTTCAATCTTAGCAATAAGAAGATGAACTTTCAGTAATTTGTCGTGAAGAATAACGTCTTCCACCTCATCTAAAAGACCAAGTTCAGGGGCGAACTTCTCATAAGTCGGAGAGAATAAATCAACATCGCCTTCATCGCCCGGAGGAGAAGGAGAAATTTCAAAAGTGAAATTCTCATAGCATGGAGAAGAATCATCATCATTAAGAGCGACCTCTTCCGTAAGCTCCTCAAAAGTTAGCACATCACAAACCTCATCAAAGAATTTATCAAGACCAAAATCACTAATTTCACTCGATGTATCACAATCCTTAGACGTATTAGGGATATCAAGAGTAGGAGTAGTAATCTCAGAAGGTGTGTTGAGATTGTAGATATCATCCTCGTCATCATCATCATAATAGACTGGACCATTCCAGTTAGGAGTGATATAGTCGACTAACTCCTCCTTGATAACCTCCACATCTTTAAGAAGCTCATGAAGCAATTTTTGTTGATCATCTCCCCGAGTATGTTCAATTAAACCCATTCTATCCCATGCTGTAAGTAAACATTTTGGTGTAGAAAAGAAGGGAAAACGACCAAATTGGCTCAAAAGGGTGTAGGTGGATTTCAAAATTTGGTCACCATCAAGCAAAGGTTGCCTTTCCTGATGTAAGTCAGCTCGGATTTGAGCTAAACTTTCTAGAACCTCATTCAAAGTAGTGAGTTGTTGGTCAAGACTAATTCCCTGAGAGGATTGATGATTGAGGGTGTGATGTGAGGGCTCAAAGTTATACAAACCGGAATCATAGCACGGAATTAGCTCAAAGATATTCATCGGTTGACAAGAAGAAGCATCATGAGGGCCCCCACAATTATTGCAATACGGGTATTGAGGAAAACCCGGTGCATTTTGAGGATAAGGATTGTCATATACGGGAAAGGGTGAGAAAGTATTGTAAGAGGAGAAGTACGAATTTGTTGAATTGCAAAATGGACAAAATCCAAATTGTGTATTGTCGATATCAGAGCCGCACCGCTCACAAATACACCAATGACATGTTTGATAACCATGCCATGGTCTCCCACACCGTACGCAAGACGAATCCATGAAGAATAATAGATAAGCAAGAAGAATATTTTTGGCGCAAAACTTGTGAAAAAGAAATGCTTTTATGATTTTTCAAATGTTTTTGGGATTTTTGAAAATTTTTTGGCAAGAAAAATAACGTTCAAAAGTGAACGGATCCCAAAATCCAACGCGTCTCTCACAATAAACCGTTAATCTTCACGAAAAGAGCCGGCAGCGGCGCCATTTAATAATTAGATTTTACTTAGTTATGAAAGTTCGTTGAATCCGATCTTTTCGAATTGATTATTGGAAGAAAGTGCGACTCAGTCGTTCTTGGTGGAAAATAAAATGGTTTGGTTATCTATTCTACTAAAAAGGTAAATGCGCAAAATAATAACAATAAGCTAAAAGCGATTAACTAATAAAAACAAAACAATATAAATAATAAAACGTGAAATTAAAACGAAACAATTAATAAAAATAAAACTAAAAGACGAAATTAACTATCGACTCGAAAATAAAGTTTACTAAATGAAAAAGGAGAGAATAAAACTAAAATGGTACTTTAAAGCTAAACGAGGCAAAACCTAAAGCGGGTACTAAATAAAAGATAAAACTTAAACTTTACGAAAAAATATTAATACTAAAAATCGAAGAAAAATTCAACTAAAAATACATAACTTTCAAAAATAAAATCTGAACAACTTTCAGATAAAACTAGACAATTACGGAACAATACTAATAAATAAGCAAGCAGGCAGGCTAGCTGCTAGAAGCAGGCACCCTGGTGAAAATGGCGCCAAAACGAACCAAGCAGGCAAACTAGGAGCTCTATTATTTCGGAATTGCTACAGTTGAATTCAGACTTTTCCATTTCTTCGGAATAAATAAGAACAGTGTATTTCGGAGATTCAATATCTTCGGAATAGCTGTTATTCGAGAATAAATTTCGCAATAAACATTTTTTCTGAAAAACAAGTTTTTCGGAATAATCGTTTTTCACAACTTTTAACTTTTTCGGAATAATCGTTTTTTCGGAATATTGATTTCTTCGGAAAAATAGTTTTTTCAGAAAAAGAAAATCTTCGGAATAACAATAAATTCAGAGAAAAGGGAAATTTCGGAAAAATGACTTTTCAGAATAATTTGTTTTCAGAGAAATGACAATTTCAGAATAATTAACCCTAATCCGAAAACATGAAAAATAAAGATACAATAATCTAAAAATCAGAAAATAAGCCACAAATAAGCTAAAATCAAATAAGCAAATAACAAAAACTTAATCTAAAACACTTTTAAGAAAAACTAATTCAACCACAAATCAAAAACTTGAAAAATACTAATAAATCTAAAAATTAAAAATCAACTTTTTATAAAATAAACTAATAAGCACTTATCTAAAAACATAACCAAATTTATTTTTAGAAAAAGGTAATAAGCCAAAATTTAAAAACTTTTAAAAACACTAAATAATAAAAATATTTAAAAACAACTTTTTATAAAAATTAACTAATAAGCACTTAATTAAAAATAAAAAAAATTAACACAATAAGCACTAAAACAATATAAGCTATAAAAACCAAACACATAAAAACCAATAAGCACAATCAATCAAAAGCATCAATAAATCAATAAACATCAAGATTAAGCAACTACAAGATCATCTAAATCAACACAAGATTAATAATAAAGAAAGGAAGAATGAGAATGATTAATTGAAAAACTTGATTAAGATAAAGATTAAGATCTACTACAAGATTAATGAAAAAGATTAAAACATTAAAGAAAAGCTAGAGAGAGAAAGTATATTAATCTACTCCTAATCCTAAAACTAATCTACTCCTACTTTTCTAACCACCTCCTAATGACACATTAGGAGGGTATTTATAGGAGGAGTAAATTCTTGGTGCTTTATTCATTCTTTCTTCTTGTCTCGACTCGATTTAAATTATTTGTCTTTCTCGACGTCGTCTCGGGATTTGTCGATATAATTTGAACTCGTCTTATAATTTTCTTCTTTAATTAGACTTGGTTCTTCGACTTCATTAAACTTCCGTCTTTAGACTTTTTCTTCGATAAATCTTCAGAATAGGCCTTGGACTTCCGTTCTTTTTGCACTCTTGATCTTTTGACTTCGTCTTTTCTCGTTTTCTTCGATAAAAGCCCGTGAAAGCCCGTGTTTTCTTCCTTTTTCATCTTTTGGTCCTAAAACACAATAAAAACACAAACCACGCATAATTCCGACATTTTCGACATAAAATACACGTTTTGGCTTGGTTATTATTATAATTAAGTGCTAAAAGGATGGGTGTTTTTACACCTATCAAGCATCTCAAAGGCTTTGATGCACTCATCCGAAAAGAGGAATGGAGCCTCTTTTCCGAAAGATGGGTCACAGGCCGAGCTATCTTAGAGAAGTCTTGGATAAAACGTCTATAGAATCTGGCATGGCCGAGAAAACTCCTAACTCCCTTAACGGTGGTGGGTGGAGGTAATTTAGCAATCACATCCATTTTAGCCCTATCAACCTCAATACCGGCCTTAGAGATCTTATGTCCTAACACAATTCATTCTTTGCACATGAAATGACATTTTTCAAAGTTAAGCACGAGATTTGTTTCCTCACAACGTTGCAACATTCGTTCCAAGTTAGAGACACATGAAGTAAAAGACTCCCCAAAAACCGAGAAATCATCCATGACGACTTCCATGGTTTTTTCGATCATATCATGGAAAATGGCCATCATACACCTTTTGAACGTCCCCGAAGCATTGCATAATCCAAAAGGCATTCTTCGATAAGCAAATGTTCCATAAGGACAAGTGAATGTGGTCTTTTCTTGATCACGAGGGTCTATAGGAATTTGGAAATAACCGGAAAATCCATCCAAAAAGCAATATAATTCATTTCCCGCTAGTCTCTCTAACATTTCATCCATAAAAGGTAATGGAAAATGATCCTTCCTAGTGGCATCATTAAGCTTCCTATAGTCGATACAAACACGCCAACCGGTCACAAGTCTAGTAGGAATCAATTCATTATCCTCATTAGTAACAACCGCCATTCCTCCTTTCTTTGGAACACAATGCATGGGACTAACCCATGGGCTATTGGAGATAGGGTAGATCATTCCGGCATCTATAAGTTTCGTAACTTCCTTTTTTATCACCTCATAAATCTTTGGATTAAACCTTCTTTGATTTTGGATAGCGGGTTTATAATCTTCCTCCATCAAAATTTTATGAGTACAAAATTTTGGATCAATACCCTTGATGTTGGAGATTTTGCATGCAATGGCCAGTTTATGTTTCTTAAGCACCTTAATAAGTTCATCCTTTTCATTATCCTTTAATCACTTTGTAGTAATCACCTGTAACTTATCCGTCCCTTCAAGAAAAGCATACTCCAAATGAGTGGGAAGATCCTTACGTTCTAATTCAGGTGCTTCTTCAATAGATGTTTTCGCTTTTGTCTCATTTTCGTTCACAACTTTTAAATCCATAGGTGGTGATTCAAAAGGATACATATTCAACAACTTTTCAATTAAAGCAATATCTCCCTCGGGATCAAAATTCTCACTATCAAACTCACTAGGATTGAATGGTGTGCTAAGGTAATTATCAATTTCCTTATCGATTTTTGAACGACCATTATCCTTGAGCTCTTCTAGAACGAAGTCCCCTCCCTCAAATGGAGTGAGTGGAGGTGTAGTTAAAGAGATAATCGGATTAGATGAAGTAGGATTGCCACTTTTGGAAATAGTCGAAAAACCAAGCATATCTTGCGAAACTTCTTCACTAGCAACATCAATCACATCGATTTGATTGATTGATTCCTCGTAGTACTTGGAAGAATATCTTGAGATATTATCAACATCAAACGTGATATTTTCATCATCAACACGTAGAGTCAATTTCCCCGCTTTCATGTCAACTAAAGCACTAGCCGTCATTAAAAACGGTCTTCCCAAAATAAGAGGTACACGAGAATATTCCGGATAATCGCAAACTACAAAATCCGTTGGAAAGACGAGTTTCCCTACTTTGACAAACACATCCTCGACTATACCTTTTGGAAAGGCGGTCGATCGATCCGCAAGCTCGAGAGTCATCTTAGTAGGTGTAAGCTCGGGAAGTGATATCCGTTTCCACACGGAAAGAGGCATCAAATTAATGCTAGCACCAAGATCGGCTAATGCTAAGCATTCTTCCATATTAGGGAAATCACATGGTATCAAAAATTGGCCTGGATCTCCAAGCTTTTTGGGAAGCTTTTGTGTAAGAACCGCGGAACAATTAGCATCTAAAGATGTAGACACTTCAACCAATTTCTCTTTATTGTTCATCAACTTTTTTATTGTTGAAGTAAACTTAGGCATGTAAAGCAATGCATCCGCGAAACTAACATTAATATGAATATTCTTAAACAACTAATACAAGGTTTTCACCTCGTATAAAATAAAGTTCGTCTCAATTCAATTCGAATTGATTACCATTGAAAGTGCGACTCAGTCGTTTTTGGTGGAAAATAAAGGAGTGTGATTATCTATTTTAAACTAAAAGCAAAAATGAAAATGTCATTGAGTAAAAATAAAAGATTTAAAAGTTAAACTAAAAATTTAGAATTAAAATAGATGACGAGAGATTAAAACTTTAAAAAGCAAACCTTAAAAACTTTATAAAAATGTAAACTTTAAAATAAATCTCAAATAAAACAAATAAAATAACACTTAAGAAAATTAGCGGGAAAAATAAGTATTTAAAAATAATTCGGGAAACAAATCCACAACCTAATTCGGAATCTATTGGTACAAGACCTAGTTCGAAATAATGTATGTAGTATGTAGTTCGGAATCTGATCACCAATGTAATTCGGAATCCTTGTGATGAACTCAATTCGGAATGTACATCACCCACCTAGTTCGGAATACTTGTGCCAAACCTAATTCGGGATCCACAATCTTGGATCTAGTTTAGAATCCGTCGTTCTGAAACTAATTCAGAATAATAGATTCGAGACCTAATTCGGGGTATGAAGATCCGGATGTAATTCGGAATAAGCACGCCTTGGACCTAACTCGGAATATTCAATCACTTACCTAATTCGGAATACATGATGATGACGTAGTTTGGAATATTAAAACAACAACTAGTTCGGGAAACACAATCCCATACATAATTCGGGAAACACAAAAATTGATGTAGTTCGGAATATGACCTTGCTTCTAATTCGGGATAACTCAATAACTTGCAATTCAGGAAAAGGGGAATCTAGGACCTAACTCGGGATATTAGGGTTTAGTGTATTCCGGATTAAAATAAAATTAAGCAAAATCTAAAAATAAGCTATAACCAATTAAGCACTTATCCAAAAACTTAACCAAATCAATTTTAAGAAAAAGCTAATAAGACACAATTTAAAAACTTTTAAAAACTGATGAGACTGCTTTTATACATAGTCTCATCTTCCATATAGGGCTTAAAATGCATTAAATATCATCAAAATACCCAAATATATGCTTGTGTTTGTTGCTTGTGTATTTTAGGTACGGATATTGAGAAAATGACAAAAGATCACAAGAATCAAGCAAAAACGAACACGGGAAACGAAGCCGCACGATGAACCAAACCCTAATGAAGAATTTTCCAAAGAAAACCCTTGAAGATTTGAAGAATTATGAAGATTGTTCCTCCAAGTTTGAAGAATTGACACTTTATACCCTTGTATCTTCATAATTACAAGTTTGGTCCCTAAAGTTTGTCAAAATTACAAAAGGACCCTTAACTTTGAAGAATTGGCAAATTTAGTCCCTCAACAAAACTAAATTGTCAATATTGGTCCTTCAAGAAGTCAACAAACAAGTCAAAGTCCTTAAAGTTTGAAAACATTTCAAGAACAGTCCTTGAAGAATGAAGAAATTGCATGTTTAGTCCTTGTTTGAAGTTTGGAAACAATTTGTGCCAAAATTGCCAAATGATGAAACTTGTTTACAAAGGGAAATGAAGTTTGTGCCAGTTTATACAAAGTGAAAGAATGAAGAAAAGTGAGGGGCCATTATTGCCCAGACAACCTAAGACAAATCCCCCACTCACAAGCTGCCACCTCACCTACCTTAAACCCTCCACCAATCAAACACCTCCCCTTCTCCACGTCACAAATCCACTCACCACTTTTTAAATTAACTTTAAACCGGTTTTAAATTTGGCGGCAAACACATAATTTAAATATTTAACCCCTCTTTTCAGATTAAACATTCCCTAATCCATCCTTAAACCCTAAAAATTTCCAGGAAGAACACTAATTAAAACAAAGGGTTTTTGGGTGATTCTTTCCAGATCCTTAATTAAACATCCCTTAAACCCAAAACCACCCTTAAACCCCCATCACCATCACCTCACATGTCTCTCCAACCCTCCCCTGCCCCACTATTCACTCCCAAACAAAAATGGACAGCATGATCAACATCCCACAACTATTTCGTGTTCCCAAAGACAAAATGGACGACCTAAATCACTCCAAAGCAGCTGGCATCCCACAAAATGCCAAGATCATCACATGGCTTTGTTTTGACTGAAAAATTCAAAATCGTCCAAGGGAAAGATTGGAAGTTCAAGTGTTAGGGTTTTTAGCTTCTTATCAGTTCTAGAATCACATTGTAGCCTCTATATAAAGGCATTGTAGGACTTAGCATAGTTTTTGTTCTTGATTTTTCTCCTTTTTTCAAAAACCTTGTAAATCCAGTTTATGAATTAATATAAATGGTATTGAGTTTGTTGATGAGAAATATTGAGTTCCCTTTACATTTCAGTTGATTTAAGTTCATTGTTTAAGTTTGGTTTAATTTTAGCGAAAGTTTTCAAGTTTTCAAAAGTTTCTGTTTCTTTTTCAAAGTTTTCTTTTATCAAAGATTTTCATATAATTCTGATAGAATGGTGATGAAAGGTGTTACTTTGATGGAATTTGAGTTTGGGTATGTCCAAGACACCATGGCTTGTTCTGGTGTAGTGGGTACCCAAGCTTGAAAAGTCCATTTGGTTGGTCATTTGTAGTTTATCATAACCTTACCCACAAGCTAAGGCTCTCTTCTAACTTAATCTATAAGCTAGAAGCAAGCTCTTAAGCTTTTACATAGTCTCCCTTGCTCTCTCTTAGCAGGTTCAAAACAAGGAACATTTTTATCCATTTTTGTTAAAGTAAAACTCCATCAGAATCTCATCCAAGTTCAGCACAAGCCCGGGCTTGTTTGGAGGTGGTTTTTCAACCACTAAGGGTCCTGGATGTAGGACCCTTAAGGTAGTTCCTTGCTTCTTATTCCAATTTTTAGTTTACTGAAAAATATTGTGTTTTATATGATTCTGCATGTTGAGTTGTTAAATGTTGGTTCAAGTGTTTGGTTGTGCTCTATTTATGATTATATGCATGTTAGGATTATTTAAATTCAGTTTGAATTAGATTTGAGTAGATTTGCTTTGCTAAATTTTGATTTCAGTCAGTTTAAGGAGTGTTTGAGATAAGTGTTCAACTTGCATCTTTGCTATTAATCTTGCCTGCAAGTTGGTTAAATTCACTTATTAGGGTAGGATAAGGTGTATGCTAGTTGTTTATTGCAGTTTGGTAAGGTTTTAGAGCATTTGCATGTGAAAATTGTTGAAAACTTAGCTATAATCAGTCACTGCTTGATTTCTGCTTATTTGTGTGAAATTGGTGCTTCCAAGTTGTTAAATCTGCTAGAGTAGGGTTGTTCTAGGTTTGTGCATTGTCTATTTGCTAGTTGATTGACTGGTATGCATAATCTGAGCCTTTGAAACTCACTTGTGTGCACACTAAACCAGCAAACACCCTTAAACTTGTGCATGCTATATCAGTAACCTTAATCTGCTTGCTTTGTGTGATTTGATTATTGTACTTGCTTGTTTCTGCTTGTGATTTGACTCCTTATACTCCAAAGAGTATAAGGGTGCCCTTTGTATCCAATCAAACATCCACAATCACAAGACAAGCCCTCTTGTCTTTTATCTTCACAAGTGAAGAAACACCATAAGTGTTCATCAGAAAGTTCATCAAAACTGGGCACGTTTTGGCTTTCCTAAGCCTTAATCTTGGTTAACTTGGATTTGTGTTTGTGTTTTGTGAGATTAAAGGTCACTGGTTTGTGTTTTAAAAGTAAAAAAAAAAGAAAAAAATTGCAAAAAGCTCACCCTGCCTGGACTCGAACACGCGACCTTGCTTTCTAAGGGCTAGCGTGTTAACCAGTGATCTAGATGGCTTTTTACGTTTACACTTCATTTCATTAGATATTTAAGGTGTGTTTGTTTTATAGCTTATTTAGATAACAGCTTTTCAATAAGCATTTTCTAGCTTATTCCTTCTAGGTTTTTACTGTTTAACAATTTTCTTAAGTTTGTATAAGGGTTATTGAGTTTTCTGAGCAAAAAGTAGATTTTTCCCATTATTATTTTATTTATTAGGATTATTTTAAGTTTACTTTTTAGAAAGTCATTTAAAAATAGTAAAAAGTAATTTAAAAATCTGAAAAAAATGTTTTTAGGTTTTTAATCATATTTTTGAGGTTTACAGCTTATTAGGTTTTCAATTTAGCTTATTTTTGATTTTATTAGATTTTAGGGTTTTTAGCTAACTTTAAAATTTAATATAAAATTATTAAATAGGTTTCAGAAAATTTGGTTTGCATTTTTGTTTTAGTTACATTATTTAGGATTTTTGGTAATTTTTTAGAATTTATTTACAAACTTTTTATTTTTTTGAATATTTTAATATTATTTTATTATTAAAAATGGAAGTTTCAGTTTTTCTAGTTTTTTCATTTTTCCTAGGTTAAGGACATTAAATTAGGAACTTTGTAACTTTCCAAATATTTTTTAGACTTTTCATTTAATTTCTAGAATTAATTTAAGATTTAATAGATTTTAATAGTTTTTAAGTGTTTAAAAATAGTTAAATTTGGTTTTAAAATTTTTAAAAATAGTTTTTAGCTTAATTAGGATATTTTTGAGGTTTAAAAACTATTAGATCTTGTTTAGGGCTTTTTAATAATTAAAAGTGATTTTTAGGGCTTTAATTAGCATTAAAAAGTCATTATCTAATTAATTAAAAGGTTTTAGCAAGTTTGGATTTTTTGTAAACTCTTAGAATATTATTTGGAATTTTTAGTAATTTTTAGGAATTTTTAGGTTAAAATTTTAATTTTGGCATTATTTACGACTTTACGTGTTCGTCTTTTTCGTCGTAGTTTAATTCGTCTTTGTAACCGTCTTTCTCTTCTAATCCCATTTCTTTCTCAATCATATAATCACAAATCAATATCAATTCAATACACAACGCACTTGCCTCCTCGAGAACGAACTCACTTAGGGTCATTCACACACGGTTTTCCTAAATCGTCGTGCACACTTGCCCTACTTTGTGCATCCTTTTCCTAAAGGTGTACAGAAATCACAACATCATTTTGGCGCCGCTGTCGGGGAGGCGTGTTGTGTTTTGGTTGAACCATTGTTGTTTTTATATATAGCCATAAAAGTAATTGTATTAGTAGCACTCTACTAATACGTATTATCGTTTTTCGTTTTTTTTGTGAATACTATTACTATATTGTATACGTAGAACAATAAATTTACAAGTACTCCAAATACGTGAGAAATCACAACCTTGACTTGGGAGGTCATTACCCAATCATTGTATTCGAATCTCAAACCAAAGAAAAAGGCAAAAATAGATAAATACTTTCGTGAAGCTCGATTTTGAGAAATACAAACTATAAGGTGGGTATAAGGCGGTTTTATTTCATGACCTAAAGGAAAAAGGCTCTTAAGTGCTTCGCGCCGCCTCGTTTCCTCCGCTTGCTTGTGCGTATTTTGATTTTGAAAGCTAATCGAGGGTTTTGCCGCCCAAAGTATTACTTAAGTATCATATATATTTTCTTGGTTTCTATTGATTAAACCCTCTTGAACGATTTGGTGTTCCACCATCGTTCTAAAGTCATCGAAGGCGTTCACTTCACGTGATCGTTTTCATTCCTTGAGGCTTCTTTAATCGAGAGATTTGATTAAGGAGGAGATTTGTAGATTTGTGTCTACTAATACATTCCAAAAATCCAAAAAAAAGTAAAAACAATCAAAAACCACAAAAAAATTGAAAAAGTAAAAACACCAAAAAGAATCTTCTTTGCTCGCCTTCTCGTTGTACGTGACGTTTATGCAAACTCGCTCTAAAGCAAGACGTGCTCGTAGACGAAGAAACAAATCAATCACTCCTACTAGTGAGGAGTCTCCTATTGACGAACCCATTGTAGTGAAAGAAACACCCATGGCTAATCGAACTATGATGGAGTTGCTTCAAGCACCCACCGAGGGTTATGGAGAAACGATTGTGATTCCCGCTATCCTTGCGGAGAATTTTGAGGTTAAGACGGGTTTGTTGTCCATGATTCAAAACAACAAGTTTCGAGGTGACGAAAAGGACAACCCTCATAACCACATTCGCCAATTTAATCGTCTCACCGCCACGTGCAAGTTTAAGGACGTCTCAAACGACTCAATTAAGATGATGCTTTTTCCGTATTCCTTAGCGGGGCCCGCAAAAATTTGGTTAGAGAAAGAGCCACCTAATTCTATATTGACGTGGAAGGATCTCGTTTCAAAATTCGTGAACCAATTTTTTCCGCCCTCTAAGACTACGCACTTGAAAAACGAGATTTCAAAGTTTTCACAAGAGTATAATGAGAGTTTTTCAACGGCTTGGAATAGGTTTAAGGAAATGTTGCACGAATGTCCTCATCATGGTTTTTCCGACTTGCATCAAATCGACACATTTTACAATGGCTTGAACGATCATGAGCGTGATTATCTTAATGCCGCCGCGGGTGGTAATTTTTTGTGTAAGACGGTCGAGGAAGCATTGTTAATCATTGAGAATAGGTCTAAGGTGTATAGTCCTCGTAGCACGTCGAGTGTTCGTAAGACTTCGTCTTCGTCTTCGCCTTCATTGTCACACACCGTTGATGCTTGCCAAATCGAGGCTAATTTGGAGAACAAAATTTTTGATATAGTGAAAGGATTGTTAGTTGAGTTTAAAGTTGGTGAACAACCCGCTCCCGCTACGATTAAAGCGGTTGAGGATTCTTGTATGTATTGTGGTGGAGCTCACGATTATTCCGAGTGCATTACCAACGGTGGTAACACTTCGAGTGCCTTCGCGGCCGCGGGAACTTATAACCAAAACGGTCAAGTTCCTCGCACTAATCAATTGACTCCACCGGGTTTTCCACCAAATAAAAATGCTAACAATTATCGAAACAATCAAGTTGGTTACCAAAGCAATCAAAGGAACAATTACAAGGGTAATAACAACTATAGGAATCAAGGGAGTAGTAGTAGCCAATTGCAAAACCAAAACCAAAACCGTAATTTTCAAAACACGAGTCAAGGTCTTCAAAATGTTTACACTAAAGAACTTCCAATAGACTTTGTGAATTACGCCACGGAAAATGATAAGATTTTGGAAAACATTCAAGAGCAATTGGCTAATCAAGCTAGGGACACGGCTAAGAACACCAAGGAGTTAGCTAATTTTGTTAAAGAAAATCTTAGCATGAGGAATGAATTGAAAAATGATTTTGCTAACCAAATTCGAGGTCAAAACAACAAGATAGAGCAAAGTCATGCTAGGCTTGAACAAAGAATTGACCAAAAAGCCGCTAGTCAAGATTTGAAGTTTAATAGTTTTGATGTTAAGCTTAATGCCATTTTAGAAGCCGTCATGGGGAACAAAGCCTCTACTTCGAGTAGTTTACCTAGTAACACCGTTTCAAACCCGAAGGGAGAGATGAAAGTGATTACCACACGTAGTGGTAAGGCACTTAAGGAACCGACTCCTCAACCAATTACTCCAACGGTGGAGGAAATTGAGGAAGAACCCGAGGTGGTGGTCGAAAAGGAGCATATTTCAATCCCACAAAGTACCGCTCATGCCACACCTACGGTCGACCCTTTACCAAGATTGGAACCCGAGATTCCAAGGGCTATGCCTATGCCCCAACCCACACCACCCTTGCCTTACCCATCGAGACTTAGGAAGGAGAAACGACAAGAGCGCGACAACTACCAATTTGAGCTTTTTATGAAAATGTTTCGTGATTTGCACTTTAATGTGAGTTTCACCGATGCTTTGGTCATGATGCCTCGATTTGCCACTAACTTTAAGAGTATGTTGAACAACAAGGAGAAATTACACCAAATGTCTAGTTGTTCGTCGGTTTATCTTAATCGCATACCTCAAAAAGTCGGTGATCCCGGTAAATTTTTGATCCCTTGTGCAATCCAAGATATGGAAGAATGCTATGCCTTGGCCCATCTTGGTGCTAGCATTAACTTGATGCCACTTGCAATCTTCAATTCGCTCAATCTTCCTAATCTTACTCCTTCACGAATGTCTATTGAGTTGGCCGACCATTCCACGATTCTTGCATGTGGTTTGGCGGAAGACGTTTTTGTGAAAGTGGGGAAGTTCTACTATCCCGTAGACTTTATCGTTGTCGATATCCCCACGGATCCTCAAGTTCCTCTTATTTTAGGTCGTTCGTTTTTAGATACGTCTAGGCTTTAATTGATGTGCATGCTAGAAAATCACCTTACGTTTCAACGACGAGGAACTTGTTATAAACGCAACTCAAAATTTTCAACTTTCTCATGTTTATTCTGTTGCTACCATAAACCTCGTTGATATAATCGACGTGGTTTGCGAGGAATTTTCACAAGAAGTTTAAGGGTTTGGTGATGAAGAAACTAGTGGCAATCCCACTATGTTAGATCCAATTCTTGATAATTCGACACCAACCTTCACTCCTTTCGAAGGTGGTGGTATTACGTTGGAAGAATTCTATGTTCCACGTACTTGTGACGAAGACCTCGACAACGATGAGGACTTCTCGATTATCAAGGATTTTCTCAACGATTTCCCATTTCCTCCACCCGAGGAGGTTATGAGTATCGAGCCCAAATCTTCACTTGAGGAACCACCTATTCTCGAGTTGAAATATTTACCTCCTCACCTCGAATATGTCTATTTGGAGGAGGACGACAAGTTGCCAGTTATTATTGTGAAGGATCTTTCGAATGATGAAAAAACCGCACTTGTCGATGTTCTTAAGGACCACAAAGGGGCGATTGCGTGGAAGTTATCCGACATTAAGGGAATCGATCCCAAGTTTTGTACCCACAAAATCTTAATGGAGGAGGATTTCAAGCCCACAATCCAAAGTCAAAGGAGGGTGAACCCCAAAATTCACGACGTCATCAAAAAGGAGGTCCTTAAACTCCTTGACGCGGGAATGATTTACCCTATTTCCGATAGCCCTTGGGTGAGTCCTATCCATTGTGTCCCTAAAAAGGGAGGGATGACCGTTGTGCCAAACGATGCCAACGAGTTGATTCCCACTAGACTCGTGACCGGATGGAGAGTGTGCATTGACTATCGAAAGTTAAATGAAGCCACTCGAAAAGACCATTTTCCCTTGCCCTTCATGGACCAAATGTAGGAGCGTCTTGCGGGAAACGATTTCTATTGCTTTCTAGATGGTTTTTCCGGTTACTTCCAAATTCCCATCGATCCTCGTGATCAAGAAAAAACTACGTTTACGTGTCCATATGGAACGTTTGCCTATCGTAGAATGCCATTCGGACTTTGTAATGCACCGGGAACTTTTCAACGATGCATGATGGCTATTTTTCATGATATGATCGAGAAGACGATGGAAGTCTTCATGGATGACTTTTCCGTGTTTGGTGATTCTTTCACTTCGTGTTTGTCGAATCTAGAGAGAATGTTAAAACGTTTTGAGGAAACCAACCTTGTGCTCAATTGGGAAAAGTGTCATTTTATGGTTAAGAGTGGAATCGTCTTAGGGCACAAGGTCTCGAAAGCGGGGATTGAGGTAGATCAAGCTAAGGTAGACGTCATCGCCAAATTACCTCATCCCAAAACCGTCAAGGGAGTTAGGAGTTTCCTAGGCCACGCGGGCTTTTATCGTTGATTCATCAAGGATTTTTCAAAGATTTCTCGACCCATTACACATCTTCTTGAAAAAGAGGCACGTTTTGTCTTTGACGAAGATTGTGTACGAGCCTTTGAGATCCTTAAGAGGAAACTTACCGAAGCTCCCATTCTTGTTGCTCCCAATTGGAACCTCCCCTTTGAGCTTATGTGTGATGCAAGTGATTACGCTATAGGGGCCGTTTTGGGGCAACGTCATGATAAGCACTTCTTGCCTATTCACTATGCTAGCAAGACGATGACCGAGGCTCAACTTAAATACACTACAACGGAAAAGGAGTTCCTTGCCGTGGTGTATGCATTTGAGAAATTCCGACCTTATCTCGTCTTGACGAAATGCATAGTGTATACGGACCATTCGGCTATCAAGTATCTCATGGCAAAGCAAGATGCTAAGCCTAGATTACTTCGTTGGATTCTCCTCCTTCAAGAATTTGATCACACCATCGTTGACAAAAAAGGAGCCGAGAATCTAGCGGCCGATCATCTCTCTCGTTTGGAAGATCCTCACCAAAGTGTTTACGAGCCCAAGGAAATCACCGAAACATTTCCGCTCGAGACACTTGGTGTAGTGAATTCTAAGCTTGATTCTTCCACCCCATGGTTTGCGGATTTTGCAAATTACCATGCGGGTAACTTCATCATTAAGGGTATGACGACTCAACAAAAACGAAAATTCCTTCGTGACGTCAAGTTCTACTTTTGGAACGACCCTTACTTGTTTCAAACTTGTGCGGATCAAATCATCCGACGTTGTGTATTTGGCACCGAAGCTTCTAACATCCTTAGAGCTTGCCATGTGGGACCCACGGGTGGTCACCACGGTGCTAATCTCACGGCTAAGAAGGTGTTTGATGCCGGCTTCTTTTGGCCTACTATTTACCGAGATGCACAAGATCTTGTGAAGTCGTGTGATGCATGCCAACGACAAGGAAAAGCCTCACAAAAAGATGAAATGCCACAAAATATCATTCAAGTATGTGAGATCTTTGACGTTTGAGGCATAGACTTTATGGGGCCGTTCCCATCATCTCGTGGTAATAAGTACATTCTCGTTGCGGTTGACTACCTTTCTAAGTGGGTGGAGGCCAAGGCCTTGCGCACCAATGATGCTCGTGTGGTAGTCAAGTTTTTGAAGCAATTGTTTTCTCGGTTTGGAACCCCTCGTGCTATCATAAGCGATCGTGGAACCCATTTTTGTAATGACCAATTTGAAAGGGTTCTAAGGAAATATGGGGTTACACATCGTCTTTCTACGGCTTATCACCCACAAACGAGTGGGCAAGTCGAGGTTTCAAACCGAGCGTTGAAAAGGATTTTGGAGAGATCCGTTGGGGAAAACCGACAATCTTGGTCGGATAAGTTAGACGATGCTTTATGGGCCTTTAGGACCGCTCATAAGACACCCATTGGGTGCACTCCCTATAAGCTTGTGTATGGAAAGAATTGTCATTTGCCTATCGAGTTAGAACACAAGGCTTATTGGGCCCTAAAGCATTGTAATGATGATATGGAGACCGCGGGAAAACACCAGAAAATGCAATTAAATGAATTGGATGAATTAAGGGATATTGCTTATGAAAATTCATTGATTTATAAAGAGAAAACTAAAAAGTTGCATGATTCTAATATTAAAAACCGGGTTTTTAACATTGGGGATCAAGTTTTGCTTTTTAATTCAAGATTAAAAATCTTTTCCGGTAAGTTGAAATCCCGTTGGTCCGGTCCATTCACCGTGACTTAAGTATTTCCGTATGGGACCATCGAGCTAGCTCAAGATGATGGTCCTAACTTCAAGGTGAATGGACATAGGTTGAAGCACTAATTTGGCGGGGAAGTTCCATCCTTGAACTACCTCGACCAAGTCACCTTCCCCAATGATAATTAGTATTGAGGGGATCGAGTCGAGCTCATGACTCGGTAATCAAAAATGAGGTGCCTCGTGGGGGAGTCCCATGCTTATCCTATGTACATATTATCGCTTTCTAATGTAGCTTACGTGTGGGGATTTGTGCCCTTCCAACCTTTGTTCCGTGGTTGTTTGTGAATTGTGAACTTTAGATCATGATCTTCACGATTGGAGCCTCTCGTGTTCGTTTTATGGGAGCACTCGATCGTTTGCTTTGGAGACATTTCTTAATATCCATGATATATCCTTTATTGTTCTAACCTTAGGTTTTTAGCACACTTCATAAACGGCTATTAATTTATTGGTTACACCCTTTCCATGCTAGATTAGGCATTCGACTACGTCTCTAGTATGGGGGTGTTTGCACCCCTAGACTCGAAACATTGAGGACAATGTTTAACTTTAGTATGGGGGGCTGAATAGATACTTGCCTTGCCAAACCTTCACGCTTTCCAAAATTTATCTTTTTGATTATCGTTTTTGTTGCAAAATAAGGCTAAAAATGGCCAAATTTTAAAAAATTTCTCATGTTTTATAAGTGTTTGAAGACACGAATGTAGGTTTTCCGATGGCGAGAATAAGAGTAATTTTTGACTCGACCGTGCGTGTTGAGCACTTAGCTTTGATTCCTTAACTACACATTAGGCTAAGTCTCTTAAATGAGGACGAGAAATGATAGAGTTAATTATAAGTTACTATGCTAAACGTAGAGTACTCGTATTCTTTCAAAAACTCAAGTGTTCTCGTTGTTTGCTTATTCTCCCTTCGCTTGTAAATAGTTTTGCTTAATAAATATTGACTTAGCGGTTTAGTTAGGATTGTTGGGTTTCTAGTCTTTTCTAGTAGCTTCCGTGTAATTAAATTGGGAAGACATTAAGGTATCGCCAGCGTCACGGTTTTGAAGTATTGGCACCCTAATAATCGAAAGCTTCACCCAATAATAAGATTTCAAGTGCTCACCTAAATTAAGCAAAAATTTGAAGCTCACAAGGCCGAAAAATCTATGCAAAATTGAAAGTGAATCAAGCCTTAATCTTCGAAGCTTTAAAGATCCAAAATTCGCTTTAGCGTGAGGATATACGTCTTTGGCTAATAAAACCACCGATGAGGCGGATAATAAAAGGCAAGGCAAGACCGAAGTCATAATAAAAGCTTCATGGCGAAGTTGAATAAAAGATGGAGGTAAACCAAAGATAATAAGGCCCTTCCGTTAGGGGGCGTATAAAAGTCTTGGTAATAAGTCTCATGTTCAAAACCGTTACAAAACCGTGTTTATCGATTCTTCTTGTCAACTTAATTTTTTAACATCATTGTCTATTAGGAGGGGTTATTGATTTGATGGTCTTAGTTACACCGTTAGGACTCTATTTTTAGACCTAAATCTCTATTATCGCATAAGTCAAACAATGTATCCTCGTGAAACATTCAAGACAAAATAAAATATAAGAGATACAACTTAGGAATAATGGGAGAATAAGTACGTGATTAGGGCATATGAGTAGTGTTAGCATTACTAACTTATAATGACAATGATCTCGTTGCACGCTTGGCATGGAATTGGAGTGAAAATCGAGGACGACGAAATTATTTCTAACGAAGCATTCAAGTGTTCTTATTCTATGAACCTAAACGTCCCATTTGCGATGAAAATCATACATTATGTCTATAACACAAGTAGTAGTAATAGTAGTAGTGTAGCTAGTTTATCGTTCAATAAAGTGAATAAAAATGAATTTTGGAGATGCTTTGATACTTAATTCTAGCATTGCGTGAGGGCACGGCAATGGTTTAGTATGGGGGAGTGATGAGACTGCTTTTATACATAGTCTCATCTTCCATATAGGGCTTAAAATGCATTAAATATCATCAAAATACCCAAATATATGCTTGTGTTTGTTGCTTGTGTATTTTAGGTACGGATATTGAGAAAATGACAAAAGATCACAAGAATCAAGCAAAAACAAACACGGGAAACGAAGCCGCACGATGAACCAAGCCCTAATGAAAAATTTTCCAAAGAAAACCCTTGAAGATTTGAAGAATTATGAAGATTGGTCCTCCAAGTTTGAAGAATTGACACTTTATACCCTTGTATCTTCATAATTATAAGTTTGGTCCCTAAAGTTTGTCAAAATTACAAAAAGGACCCTTAACTTTGAAGAATTGGCAAATTTAGTCCCTCAACAAAACTAAATTGTCAATATTGGTCCTTCAAGAAGTCAACAAACAAGTCAAAGTCCTTAAAGTTTGAAAACATGTCAAGAACAGTCCTTGAAGAATGAAGAAATTGCATGTTTAGTCCTTGTTTGAAGTTTGGAAACAATTTGTGCCAAAATTGCCAAATGATGAAACTTGTTTACAAAGGGAAATGAAGTTTGTGCCAGTTTATACAAAGTGAAAGAATGAAGAAAATTGAGGGGCCATTATTGCCCAGACAACCTAAGACAAATCCCCCACTCACAAGCTGCCACCTCACCTACCTTAAACCCTCCACCAATCAAACACCTCCCCCTCTCCACGTCACAAATCCACTCACCACTTTTTAAATTAACTTTAAACCGGTTTTAAATTTGGTGGCAAACACATAATTTAAATATTTAACCCCTCTTTTCAGATTAAACATTCCCTAATCCATCCTTAAACCCTAAAAATTTCCAGGAAGAACACTAATTAAAACAAAGGGTTTTTGGGTAATTCTTTCCAGATCCTTAATTAAACATCCCTTAAACCCAAAACCACCCTTAAACCCCATCACCATCACCTCACATGTCTCTCCAACCCTCCCCTGCCCCACTATTCACTCCCAAACAAAAATGGACAGCATGATCAACATCCCACAACTATTTCGTGTTCCAAAGACAAAATGGACGACCTAGATCACTCCAAAGCAGCTGGCATCCCACAAAATGCCAAGATCATCACATGGCTTTGTTTTGACTGAAAAATTCAAAATCGTCCAAGGGCAAGATTGGAAGTTCAAGTGTTAGGGTTTTTAGCTTCTTATCAGTTCTAGAATCACATTGTAGCCTCTATATAAAGGCATTGTAGGACTTAGCATAGTTTTTGTTCTTGATTTTTCTCCTTTTTTCAAAAACCTTGTAAATCCAGTTTATGAATTAATATAAATGGTATTGAGTTTGTTGATGATAAATATTGAGTTCCCTTTACATTTCAGTTGATTTAAGTTCATTGTTTGAGTTTGGTTTAATTTTAGCGAAAGTTTTCAAGTTTTCAAAAGTTTCTATTTCTTTTTCAAAGTTTTCTTTTATCAAAAATTTTCATATAATTCTGATAGAATGGTGATGAAAGGTGTTACTTTGATGGAATTTGAGTTTGGGTATGTCCAAGACACCATGGCTTGTTCTGGTGTAGTGGGTACCCAAGCTTGAAAAGTCCATTTGGTTGGTCATTTGTAGTTTATCATAACCTTACCCACAAGCTAAGGCTCTCTTCTAGCTTAATCTATAAGCTAGAAGCAAGCTCTTAAGCTTTTACACAGTCTCCCTTGCTCTCTCTTAGCAGGTTCAAAACAAGGAACATTTTTATCCATTTTTGTTAAAGTAAAACTCCATCAGAATCTCATCCAAGTTCAGCACAAGCCCGGGCTTGTTTGGAGGTGGTTTTTCAACCACTAAGGGTCCTGGATGTAGGACCCTTAAGGTAGTTCCTTGCTTCTTATTCCAATTTTTAGTTTACTGAAAAATATTGTGTTTTATATGATTCTGCATGTTGAGTTGTTAAATGTTGGTTCAAGTGTTTGGTTGTGCTCTATTTATGATTATATGCATGTTAGGATTGTTTAAATTCAGTTTGAATAAGATTTGAGTAGATTTGCTTTGCTAAATTTTGATTTCATTCAGTTTAAGGAGTGTTTGGGATAAGTGTTCAAATTGCATCTTTGCTATTAATCTTGCCTGCAAGCTGGTTAAATTCACTTATTAGGGTAGGATAAGGTGTATGCTAGTTGTTTATTGCAGTTTGGTAAGGTTTTAGAGCATTTGCATGTGAAAATTGTTGAAAACTTAGCTATAATCAGTCACTGCTTGATTTCTGCTTATTTGTGTGAAATTGGTGCTTCCAAGTTGTTAAATCTGCTAGAGTAGGGTTGTTCTAGGTTTGTGCATTGTCTATTTGCTAGTTGATTGACTGGTATGCATAATCTGAGCCTTTGAAACTCACTTGTGTGCACACTAAACCAGCAAACACCCTTAAACTTGTGCATGTTATATCAGTAACCTTAATCTGCTTGCTTTGTGTGATTTGATTATTGTACTTGCTTGTTTCTGCTTGTGATTTGACTCCTTATACTCCAAAGAGTATAAGGGTGCCCTTTGTATCCAATCAAACATCCACAATCACAAGACAAGCCCTCTTGTCTTTTATCTTCACAAGTGAAGAAACACCATAAGTGTTCATCAGAAAGTTCATCAAAACTGGGCACGTTTTGGCTTTCCTAAGCCTTAATCTTGGTTAACTTGGATTTGTGTTTGTGTTTTGTGAGATTAAAGGTCACTGGTTTGTGTTTTAAAAGTAAAAAAAAAAAGAAAAAAATTGCAAAAAGCTCACCCTGCCTGGACTCGAACACGCGACCTTGCTTTCTAAGGGCTAGCGTGTTAACCAGTGATCTAGATGGCTTTTTACGTTTACACTTCATTTCATTAGATATTTAAGGTGTGTTTGTTTTATAGCTTATTTAGATAACAGCTTTTCAATAAGCATTTTCTAGCTTATTCCTTCTAGGTTTTTACTGTTTAACAATTTTCTTAAGTTTGTATAAGGGTTATTGAGTTTTCTGAGCAAAAAGTAGATTTTTCCCATTATTATTTTATTTATTAGGATTATTTTAAGTTTACTTTTTAGAAAGTCATTTAAAAATAGTAAAAAGTAATTTAAAAATCTGAAAAAAATGTTTTTAGGTTTTTAATCATATTTTTGAGGTTTACAGCTTATTAGGTTTTCAATTTAGCTTATTTTTTATTTTATTAGATTTTAGGGTTTTTAGCTAACTTTAAAATTTAATATAAAATTATTAAATAGGTTTCAGAAAATTTGGTTTGCATTTTTGTTTTAGTTACATTATTTAGGATTTTTGGTAATTTTTTAGAATTTATTTACAAACTTTTTATTTTTTTGAATATTTTAATATTATTTTATTATTAAAAATTGAAGTTTCATTTTTTCTAGTTTTTTCATTTTTCCTAGGTTAAGGACATTAAATTAGGAACTTTGTAACTTTCCAAATATTTTTTAGACTTTTCATTTAATTTCTAGAATTAATTTAAGATTTAATAGATTTTAATAGTTTTTAAGTGTTTAAAAATAGTTAAATTTGGTTTTAAAATTTTTAAAAATAGTTTTTAGCTTAATTAGGATATTTTTGAGGTTTACAAACTATTAGATCTTGTTTAGGGCTTTTTAATAATTAAAAGTGATTTTTAGGGCTTTAATTAGCATTAAAAAGTCATTATCTAATTAATTAAAAGGTTTTAGCAAGTTTGGATTTTTTGTAAACTCTTAGAATATTATTTGGATTTTTTAGTAATTTTTAGGAATTTTTAGGTTAAAATTTTAATTTTGGCATTATTTACGACTTTACGTGTTCGTCTTTTTCGTCGTAGTTTAATTCGTCTTTGTAACCGTCTTTCTCTTCTAATCCCATTTCTTTCTCAATCATATAATCACAAATCAATATCAATTCAATACACAACGCACTTGCCTCCTCGAGAACGAACTCACTTAGGGTCATTCACACACGGTTTTCCTAAATCGTCGTGCACACTTGCCCTACTTTGTGCATCCTTTTCCTAAAGGTGTACATAAATCACAACATCAAAAACACTTAATAAGAAAATATTTAAAATCAACTTTTTTATAAAAATATTAAACTATCAAAATCAACTTATTTTAAAAACTAATAAACAAGAAAATCAAGCAAATAAGCACCTTAATCTAAAAACTCTAAACACACCAACTCAATACGCACAATCAAATAAGCAAAACAATCACATCATCAACAAAATTAAACCAACTACATGATTAATTAAGTAAAAACAATAGATTATTAAGAAAGGTAGAATGAGAATTATGAAATAAACTTGATTATATTAAAGATTAATATCAAAGATTACAAGATTAAGATGAAGGTTTGAAAAGTTTAAAAGAAAAACTAGAGAGAAGAAAAATAAAACACAGTAAATTACCTAAAGACTAATTAACTAATTAACTAACACCCTCCTAATGAAGGATTAGGAGGGTATATATAGGAGAAGGGGAGGGTCTTGTGTCTTCTCTCTTTCTTCTTGTCTTCTCGACTCGATTTAAATTCTTTGTCTTTCTCGACGTCGTCTTGGGATTTGTCGATATAAATTGAACTCGTCTTATAATTTTCTTCTTCTATTAGACTTGAGTTCTTCGACTTCATTAAACTTCCGTCTTTAGACTTTTTCTTCGATAAATCTTCAGAATAGGCCTTGGACTTCCGTTCTTTTTGCACTCTTGATCTTTTGACTTCTTCTTTTGTCTTTTTCTTCGATAAAAGCCCGTGAAAGCCCGTGTTTTCTTCCTTTTTCATATTTTTATCCTGAAACACAATAAAACACAAACCACGCATAATTCCGACTTTTACGACATAAAATACACGTTTTGGTCTTGTTATTATTGGAAATAAGTGGTAAAAGGATAAGTGTTTTCACACTTATTAAATCCACTACACTTGACCATTGCAATGTCCTCATGTAATGCATTAATTTCAAAGCATGGTTTACATTTTTCATCATAATCAACCCATCTTGGCCTTTATTAAATACTAAACACTAAGGAAACTAAAAAGATAGAAATATATACAAAACAAGTAAAGAAATCAAATACTTACATTAGGCTTTGGCATGTCATGAATGTTTATCACCCTCAAGTTTCACGTTCCACACACCAAGCTTATAAACGAGATCATTGTTATTATAAGTTAGTAAACTAACACGAACTCACGTGGCCCAATTATTTACTTAGACTCCCTTATTCCTAGGTGTATCTCTTATATTTTATTATTGTCTTGAATGATCACGAGGATGCATTGTTTGACTTATTTCGATAGTTTATTTAGGCTGAAAATAAAGTGGGACGATTTAATCAATAGTTAGCTAAAGGACAAGATCTTTTAAAACTGCTTCTCGGGACCTCATAAAGTTCATATCTTGGCATAACTCGCTTCACGATTTGAGACCTTTCTAGGACCGATATTTGGTAGTGACTTCATACTTTAAATCTTGAGAGACGTTCTTGAAATTATGGTCTTCTCTTCACAATAGGAATTTCTTCACTTGAAGTTTTTGAGAGATTCTTCATACTTGGACCGCGACTTCTTCATTTTTCTCCAATCTTTATTTTGGATTTTGATATACAACGATCCGCCTCCTTTTAGGACTTGGATCTATTTACCCTCATACCTTGTTAGGGTCTTTTTGGATAGACTTCTCTATGATCTTTAGGGGAGTATTTGCTTTTCGTTGTGTGTCTCGATCCTTTATATTGATTTTTGATAAATGATTCTTCACATCACTTGGGATCTTTAGCAACAAAATGTAGCCGTCATGCCTTGTTATGGCCTTTTTGGATAGACTTCTCCAATCTTCGCATCCCGCTTCAATAAGTTATGCCTTGGCTATGAACTCTAATTAATACCGAGCAACTTTTAAACGATATTGGGATAGAAGCTAAGTAAGTTTTCAAATCATACAACCTTATTTATTGCAATTAAATTTATTAGAAAGCAATGGGAGAAAAAGCTCATAACTGACTCACATGAATTCATGAAAGAATACCAAACTTATAACTGACTCTATCATCTCTCGTTCTCCACAATTTAAAATCTCAAGGAATGAGACTCGTGGATGCTTAGCCAATTAAATCAAAGTTTTGGGTTTTCAAGTCATCTATAGGATCTTGCAACTTCTTAGACTCTTTCAAGTTTAGAATTCGCATTTTAAAGTTCCCTTGATAAACGACTTTATAGGATCTATTATAGGAACTTGCGAATAGTTCTTGTTCTTAACCCGTATGAGTTAAGACTTTCGCGTTTTAAAGTTCCCTATATAAAATCCTAGCAAAACTTTACTTAAACACGTTAAGGATACTAGCTAGAGTAAACTTAGATAACTAAACTCGGGTTGAGTCAAAAGATTCATGACGTTGAAAAATTAAAACCACTTTATTAAAAATTTATTCAAGCAAAGAAAGTAAATAACGATAACAAAGGAAACTACTACTATACTACTAGGCCAAAATAGATTAAAAATTTTGAAAAATGTCGAAAAATCAAATTTTCCGGTTAAAATAAGGACAAATTAATGGAAAAGTCCACTTAACTTCGATAGAAGTCCCCCTACACTTGATATAAACATTGTCCTCAATGTTTAAGCATGTGGGAGTAAACTCCCTGATGAGATGGCATTTGTACATGATCTCATCGTTCTTTTCGGGCTTTAAATGCATTAAAATGTCATAAAATACCATATATATGCTTGTATTTGTTTACTTGTGTGTTTTAGGTATGAATATCGTGAAAAAGACAAAAGATCATAAGAAACAAGGAAAAACGAACACGAGAAACGAAGCCGTACAAAGAACCGGGCCCTAGTTCATGATTTATCCAAGATTAACCCTTGAAGACTTGAAGATGTACAAGATTGATCCTAAAAATATGAATAAATGACACTTAAAACCCTTGTATATTCATAATTACAAGTTTGGTCCCTTAAGTTTGTCAAAATTACAAAATGGTCCTTCAACTTTGAATAAATGACAAGTTTAGTCCCTCATCAGTTCTAAATTGTCAATTATGGTCCCTCATGAAGTCAAAGAACCAATGAATACCTTTTAAGATCAAGAATGTCCAAAAACAGTCCCTCAAATATGGAAAAATGGCAAAAACAACCCTTGAAACACTTTTGCCAAAGTTTTGGGGCAAAAGTATGAAATCAGAAAGTTCTATAACAAAGGAAAACGTGTTTTGTGGCTAAAAAACTTGTTTTATCTATTTCACCAAAATACAAGGGCCAAAGATGTACAAGTTAAACATTCAAACCAGTTTTTGCGCCAAACAACTCCTATTCCTACAAAAACGGATCAAACGAGCTACTGTTACCCTTCTTCACCCCCAGAAATTACTTCCACTTAACAAAGGGTAAAATGAAATTAACCCTACCCACGATTGATTCACACATGCAGAAACTCATCCCATACCCAAAACCCTCACTCCCACTCACCAAAGGGCCCCACCATTCAAGACGTCCACCCATCACATCACAACTTAGCCTGCAAGGAATGCCACATGGCCAAATCAACAGCCCACACTCAATGCTTAACTAGAAAGCTAAAATGAACGATTTGGATGCATTTGGACAGCTCAATATCAAAATTCGTCTAGAAGATTCAAGGGCATTTTAGGGACTTCATAGCTAGGGTTTTCTCATTGTAATCTCAGCCTTTGTGGCCTATATAAGGACTCCTCAACTTGTGAGAGAGCCTTGTTCCAGTTTTACCTTTTAAACATTGTAATTCCTTATTGAATTTTATAAAAGTTGGTATTTTGAGAAAATTGTAATTCCTTTTTATGTTTTTGAAAGTTGGTGTTGTTTAAGGGTAATTCTGAGTTCCATTATATGTTATAAGTGTGCTTGAATCTTGTGGTTCAAGGACGTTTATGTTTGGTAAGGTTTTCAAGTTTGAAATAAGCTTGAAAAGTGGTTTCTGATTTTGCTATTTATCTTGTACTAATCCTTGACCAAAAGCTATAAGCTCTTACAAGCTTGTTGACACCAAGCTTGTGAAGGGATTGGAGCCTTTGGTTGGGCTGTTTGTTCATTGTGTTGAAGAAATCAAGCCCTTGAGTTTCTGCTTTGAAACATCAACCAAGGCAGTCATCATCTCCTTTGTTGAAGTACCTTGGTCTTGTTCTAGTTGTTGAACAAGGTCCAAGGAGCATTGCTGGTCCTCCTAGGATGTTGTGGAGGACAGGTATAAGCTCTTGTTAAGATTCCTCTAAAAATCACATGATATTGTCTGTTTTATGTTTTGCTATGTGATTTGGTGATTTTGTGTTTGTGCTTTGTGTTTTATGGTTGGTATCTGTTAGTTGTCACCTAGTGTAGCTATACGATCATTAAAATCAGTAGGTTGTTTGAAGGATTAAGAAGTTTGTTTGAAAAGTGCTTATTAAAGGATTGTTTGGGTTTACTGGTTCATAAGGCCTTGTGGCCTTGGTTCTTAGGGTTTGGGAAGTCTAAACAAATCATATTAAACAAGTTTTAGTCATTGGTTAAGTTTCTGAAAGTTTGGAAAAGGGATTTCAAGTTTTGCAAAAATCTGATAAAAGGTGTTTTGAAATTGGTCAAAACACATCAGATCCAATAACTTCTTTGTTTGTTGGATCTAAGGTCTGAAATCAGGTTTGGGAATAGTTTAGGTGATAAGCTATCTGTGCATTATCTGTTTGTTGAATTTGGTGGCTTATTGAAGGTGCTATAGCTTATCAAAGTTGGCTGAAGTGATCATTTGCATCAGCAAAGTGACCACCTCATTTTGTGATTGCATTTGTGATTCTAGTGTATGCCTTGTTATTTCATTGCTTGGATCTTGGTTATGTGCTTCTTGTGAGTGAATTTTGCTATTTGGTGTGCCTTATATCTGGCTTATAAGCTAACTGGCTTATTAAGCCCTTATTGCCAAAATCTGTCATCAAAGGGTCAACTGACCTCTTGATCCATAAGGACTCCTCCTTGAGTTCTTCACAAAAGTTGCTTATAACAAGCCCTTATACCATCTTTGATCATTTGGTGAACTTTGGAGTACTTTGACTTTTGGTCAAATAAGCACAATTTGGCTTATTTTTGAAAACTGCTTATTGGTACATGCAACAACTTGGCTTTTGTAATAGAACTCATTTTTCTTAGCTTATTAACAAGTCTGGAAGGTTACAAGTCTTTTGGTTAAGCTTTTGCTAGGAAACTAGCTTATTTGGCTTTTTCAGCCAGCTTATTGGTTCACACAGCTTATTCTACTTGGTTTATTATGATTTTCTTGATTGATTATTCTTAGTTAAGCTATTTGTGAGCTTTTGCAACAAACCAGAGCTTCTGAAACGCCCTAGAACTCTAACCCGACTATTTTGTCGTTTAGTGGATTTCTATTTTGCTTATTTCTGGCTTATTGAGTGAGCTTTTTCAAAATTTCTTTTTACAGATCTCTTAGGCATCTCAAAAGAAGGTTGTGTGTTTAAGCAGAGCTTATGGCATTGGCTTATTGCTTAATGGGCTTATTGGCCCAATAAGAATAAGCTGTTTGTTATTTAAGCTATGATAAGCTCAGAATAAGCTTTTGGGCCTTTAGACTTTTGTGCTTAGAATTAAATTTTGAGTCAATAAGCCCATTAAGCAATAAGCCAATGCCATAAGCTTATTCTGAGCTTATTAAGCTTATTCTTGATCCTCCATTGCTATTTGACTGGCTTATTGCTTAATGGGCTTATTGGCCTTCAGACTTTTGTAAATCATGGTACGGGTTGGAAATGAAATAAAATGAAATGAGTTCAGAAATGAACTGCGGGAAAAGTTCAGATATCGTTTTTAAAAGGTTTCGTGTATGTATGTATGTATTAGGTATATATTATATGGTTAGGATAAGTTTTAGAGATACTTTCCATAATTAGAAACTTTTGGAAATGACGCTTAGTTCGGAAATCGCGTAAAAAGTCGAAAAATTAGCGAATAGGTGTCCGGTTTTGATCCAGAAGGGTCTAGATGTTAACTAATGGTAATTTTAAGTTAATAGCAATTAAATTAATAAAATAATGAAGGGGGAGTCGGAATTGTGGGCCTCATAGCCGAATATTTTAATATAAAAAAAGATAAGTACCATGTAGGAGTCCTAATTGGGCCTAAACCTTACCAGGAGGTTACTAAAGCATATATAAACACCTCAAAACCCCCAAAACAACCCATAAACCTTAAACTAAACTCTAAGTCAGTCAAATAGCAATGGAGGATCAAGAAGAGTCGAATTTATGCTCAAGATTTAAAGGTACGTAATTAAACTAGGTTGATTAACGTTAATTTACGTATTTGTAACCTACTATGATGGATTAGGGTTTAAAATTCCTAATTTTTTTATTAGGGTTTGTTAATGATCTGTAATTAATAATGTAATTAATGGGTTTTTTTCATTGGAAATCGTTTTTAGGTTTTAATTAGGGTTTATATATGATTAATTAGATTAATTATGAGAAAATCGTTTTTAAAAACTGGGCAGAATTTTAGGTCCATTATTTTGATCATATCTAGAGTTCTAGGAACATTCATGATGCTATCCAAGTACCCTTGAGAAGGTAATTGAATTGGCTTTCAAATGAAAGAAACTAGAACTAAATTGGAGGTAGGGAGGTGGGTCAAAAACAGGTTACAACAGGCGGAGGTCAACACAGTTTTTGGGACAGCGGGTTTTCAATTTGTGTTTTAAGATGATTGGGGTACTTAGAAGTACAATTGAACCCTCTAATAAACGTAGGAGTTGTTTTATATATTAAATAAGATACCTGGAGGAGGGCTAAGCAAATGGGTTAGGGTACGACCCCCTAATCATAACGAACGTTTTGTATGTTCAAAATTAGTAAAATCTGGATAGACAGAAGTATATATTTATATATCGAGGCCTTAATAGTAGCTTTAAGGTTGGGTCAAAAGGGAGCAGTTAGCTAAAACATGTAAGGGCATAGGGTTTCCTTTACAGAGAGCATGGGTTTGGTTAGGTTGGCGTTTGGCTAATAGTTTGATGACTAAAAAATTGGGACTGTTTTGGGAGAAAAGTAAACCGGATAGGTATCAAGTTTAACTAAGTTAAGGACTTGTTAGGGACGGGAAATGGAATGCTTAGAGCATATAAATAGGGTATATATATGGTATAATGTTAGATATCCATCATCGGTTGATGACTCATTTTAGTATTTGGTTCATGTATTGATTGGGTGCATTTGTTTGTTAGCTTTTTTGCTAGTGCGTGGATTGTTGAAGAAGCTCAATCAGGTGAGTTTCATTGTCCCATATCTTTTAATGATTTTGACTTCCATATGGGATGGAAGAGACACTTGTTATGGTTTTGTAAATTGTTGATGTGAATGTTTTATGATTGGTGATGCACTTGTTTGTACTTATGTGATTAACTGCTATATGATTCTTGATTATGTTTATGATTTATATCGGGGGACACGTACCGTCTCAGTTATTGTGGTTTGACTTGGTACCAAGGGGATGTTGATAAGGCAGGGCCTTGGGATTGGTTCATAGGTGTATGGGCGCCTATGGGACCATGGTGTTTGGAAAGGCTTGGAGCCTTGGAATTGGTTTGGTATGATTAATCTTGAATTGTTAGTTGTTAATGCACATTTGTAACACATTGTCCATATATTTTATTGTTGGTGGTTATTCACAGCTTATATTATAACTGATTTGAGGTTGGAGTCTAAACCTATGACTCTCACCAACATTATG
Organism: Glebionis coronaria; assembly: GCA_025667525.1. NCBI lineage: Eukaryota > Viridiplantae > Streptophyta > Magnoliopsida > Asterales > Asteraceae > Glebionis > Glebionis coronaria. The sequence continues at coordinate 343,414,100 of CM046877.1, forward strand.
TTGACGTGTTTTAGTGTCTCTTTCAGGTGAGAATGTGGTTAAGCATGAGAATAGGAGTGGCTAGCTTTGGAGGCTTAGGATTGCATTTGGAGGAACCCCCTTCCTCTTAGTCTTTATTTGATGTTTGAATAAGTGATACTTTGTTGACATCTATATGTTTGCTTTGTTTATGTTAATTGTTTGTCTCGGGTAAGCGGTAGGACTGTTACCTACTTACCTAGACTCCTGCATTGTTGAGATATTGTCAGGACATTTGTGTCACCATTTTATGACATTTCTTATTTCATTTAGTTATATCTATAGACACGCCATGTTGTGATGATATCCATATGTCGCGCCCCATATTCCGCCATGGTGGGGTGTGACAGAATGGTATCAGAGACAATGGTTATAGAGAATTAGGTTGCTTAGTCTCGTAGCCTAGTTTATAGCTTAAGGGTCCTCGCATATAGGCGTCGTAGGAGTATGTGTGCATATGATATTAATTGAAGTTTTTCTGGATGATATTGGTTTTTAATTGCGATGTTTGTTAAGTTTTGACTAGTATGAGTTGAACGATAGTAGGTCATACTTAGCCACATATTATTTTATTTTCGGGCTGTGATTAGTGCGGGTTGAACCATAATCGTCCACGCTAGTCATTGTTGTATTTTGCTTAAATTGTACATTATAGTCAAAATTTGATACATGGTAGTTTCTGTCTTTTGTTGAGTTATTTTATGTACTTGAGGTATAGTATTTTGCTTTTGATGTTTAAGCCATGTTCCCTAAGAATCATGTGATGGTTCGAGTTACTAGGAGTAGGTGGATAGGAAGGAATTTAAGTTGTTTCCACTCTTATGGGCGACATGATTTATAATTGATTATGTTTTCGTTTTGGATTTTGTCTATGATGTTTTAGCTAGACTATGGATTTCTGTATTCCAAAAGTTTGACTATGTTATTTTATTAGTTGCAGTTTTTGACCTTATTGTTTATGTGGTTATGTGCTTAGGTGAGTTGATGGATTTATGTGTTATGTGTTGTATTGATTCTTATAAGTGTCATCATAGGAGGGAGTGCATTGGAGAAAGGGTATTTGTATAAGTATGGTGGCCAAAATAGTTATACAAGTACCACAACTTCAATGGATTCCTAAGTATGATTGCATGAAAGAGGATTAATACATGCTTGTATAGTAGATGTTGGATGGATTTGAGTATATGTATCATAATATGCCTATATATGTATTATCCCCTACAATTATTGATTGTATCCTTAGGAGGGTGGCTAGCTTGCTTCTTTTTAGATATTCAACATTCGTTGTAGCGTATTCTTCGAGTTTCCTATTTCACGTGTCCGTTTTAAAATGGTTTTTTTTGGTTTTAAGTCTATTGAAATAACTTGTGATTTCTTTTGGGATAATGAAATCTTTTGTGTTGAGTACTGATAGGTGTGTAAACACCCATCTTTTCTACCACTTATTTCTTGCTAAAACAAGACCAAAACGCGTATTTAAGGTCATTTGTTTGGAATTATGCGTGCTTTGTGTGTTTGTTATGTTTTCAGAGCCAACCGGATAAATATTGGAGAAAACATGGGATTGCACGGGTTTTATAAAGGAAAAAGACTGAAGACAAAGTCTATTGTCCAAGAGATGCAAAAGATTTGAAGTCAATGGACCTATTTGAAGATTTATCGAAGAAAAGGACCAAAGACGGAAGATTTACACATGTCGAAGAAACTCAAGTCTATTTAACGAAGAAATTAAAAGACGAGTTGAATTTAATCGACGACAAATCCCGAATCAGAATCGAAAACGTCAACTTTTCTGAAAAGACGAGAAGACTAAAAGAAGGGAAGAAAGCCCACTCACCAACCAAGGGAGAAGCCTATAAATACTCCTTCCACTCACACATTCGAGACTCTCTTCTTCTTTTTCCAGTTTTATTTTCTTCCTAGTTCTTAGGAACCATCTCCCTTAAGGAGTGGTTTTAATCTTTGTTTCATTTATCTTCCAATCTTGTAAGTTAATCTTTGTTGTTTTTGAATCTTAAATCATTAATACAATCCCTCCTTTAATCTTTTGATTCATCTTGTTCTTCTTCATCTTTTTCTTTCAAGTTCTTAAGTTCTATTTGGTTCTAGTTTGATTCTAAAAAGTTGTTGAATTGGTGTTTTTATGATTGGGATTTGATCCTTGTAGTGAGTAGATGATTTGTGGTTGATTTGGTAAACCCTTTTTGCTTGATTGAGTTGGTTTGTGATCACTCGTATCTTACTGTTCTTCCCACCGTCTGATCTTGCCCAGATTCCGAATAGGGAATCTGGGGTGGTATCTATTCGGAATTCTCATTCATTCCGAGTAAGGGGTTTCATTTCTTGACTATTCGGAACATTCCAACATTCCGAGTAGGGTTTTGTTATTTTGGTTATTCGGAACTTTTCTTTTATTCCGAATAGGGTTTAAGTTTAGTGTCTATTCGGAACTTTCATTTATTCCGAATAGAGTTCTTCCCTTTTTGGTTATTCGGAACATTTCGGATTTTCCGAATAAAAGACTTTTTCCGCATAGGATTGTTTGTGTTTCTCTATTCGGAACTTTTTCCGAATAACCCAAATTTTCCGAATTGCCCTCATTATTCCGCATAGGCTTATTTCCATTTCCTCTATTCGGAATATCTTCCATATTCCGAATAACCCAAATTTTCCGAGTAGCTTAATATTCCGAGTAAGAAGATTTTTCCGCATGATCATGACTTTCCGCATAGAACAATATTCCGAGTAAGCATACTTTCCGAATAAGGCATTTCCAGAGTATTCCGAATAGGATATTTTCCTGTTATTCCGAGTAAGGCCAACATTCCGAATAGAAGAATTCCAGATTTATTTTTCATGAGGTATTACTCTTTCATTTAGAGCTTCTAGTGTAGTTTTATTATTACTTGCCTTTATCATTTTGGTAGATTTAGACTCAAGCTCCCCCTTTTTAGTCACCAATTACAACTATTCCACTTTTGACCGTGATCGATTCGAGAAGATACCGAGAACGAAACAACGATATATATCAATTGGGTACGAGCAACGCAAAGAGAGATCTTGCAAGCAAAAACCTTTTTATTAACCAACCAAAAGTTAGTTATTAAAATGGCGCCGCTGCCGGCTCTTTTCGTAAGGATCAACGGTTTCTTGTGAGAAAAATTGGATTTTGGGATCCGTTCTTTCGGGAACGTTATTTTCAAGCACAAAAATTTTCAAAAATCCATAAAAATATAAAATTTTCAAAAATACAAAAACAATATAAAACCTATAAAAACCAAAAATATTTTCTCTTGCATTTTCTTTTTAGTGTATGCGTACTCGATCCACGTCTTATTCAGAGCCCGAGACTCTCGAACAATTAGACATGGCAGGTGTACACAACAACAACAATAATATTCCACCCCCCCCAAAACAATAATAATAATAATAACCCACCCCACCCAAATATGAATAATCAACCTGACTTACGAACCATGGAGGAGCTATGCCAACCCACAATGAACGGACGTGGAGGCCCGATTGCACCAATGCATGTCACGGCTCAGGAGTTTTCGTTGAAGCATCACATGATCCAGCAAGTACAAACGAATCCATTTCGCGGAATTCCGGATGATGATGCCAACAAACACCTCGACAAATTCATCACTATTACCCAAAGCATGAAATCTCCCGGTGTTTCTATGGATGACCTTCGCCTCCAACTCTTTCCTCACTCACTTTCTCACCATGCCGAAAAATGGTTTGACCGTCTTCCTAAGAATTCTATTCATACATGGAACGACATGACTCAACGCTTTTTATCGCGCTACTTTCCCCCATCCATGGTCACTAGCCTTCGCAACCAAATCAGTGGATTTATGCAAGAGAATGATGAATCGCTTTTCGATGCCTGGGAACGTTACAATGATTTGATCGACCGCTGTCCTAATCACAATATGCTCCCCGTCACTCTCATTGACACCTTCTATAATGGTCTCACCTTTCGTGATCGTGACACGATCAATGCCGCCGCCGGTGGTACTTTTATGAAAAGGAGACCAGAGGAGTGTCGAGAGTTGATTGAAAACATGACTACTCACCACAAGAATTGGGATTCATCCGCATCCTCAAGATCTAACTCGAGAGTCAATGTTTCTTCTACTACCTCCAATCCTGAAATGTCTGAAATTTCTCGACAACTTGCTGAAATGAACAAAAATTTCATGACCATGGCCACAAACCACTTTCAACAAGCTAAAGCCGTTGCTATGTCTTGTGACACATGTGGTGGTCCTCATTCTTATAATGATTGTCCTTCCACTCAAGGCAATTATTCTGAAAACGTTAACGCAGCATACGGTACATATCCCACGGGAGGCTATCAAGCTCGCCCTCAAGGAGACCGTAGCTTGCTAAGTTATCGTTCCAACAATTATCTTGCACCTCCCGGTTTCCCTCCTGCAAACCAAACCCAACAACAAAACTACAACCGAAACAACCAATCCCAACCTCGTGCTCAAAACCAATATCCATCCCAAAGAAATACCTACCAAACTCAAGGAAATTCGCAAGCTTACCAAGCTCCACCTCTCAATCAACCGATGGCAGTGAATCCCGACGTCGAGTCGTTCATGAAGACCAATCGTGAGATGGTGACGAATCTTCAGAGTCAATTTGTCAACTTGAAGAATGACATGGTGAAACAAGGAAGTGATATTCGAGCCGAGTTAAGGAATGATATGGCCAAACACAGCGATGCTATTAATACCAACATGCAAAACTCTTTCAATAATCAAGCTCTTCACCTTCGTGATATGATTGGTTCGCTCATCCAAGGTAATCAACCCTCTTCTTCGGGTACTCTTCCGAGTAATACCGTTGCAAATCCAAGAGGGGAGATGAAAGCAATCACCACTCGTAGTGGAAAAGGTTATATGGAACCCGAGCTTCCTACACCTCCACCCGTGATTGTGAACAAGGAAAAAGAGCAACTTTCCCCACCTCCTTCACCTTCTATCCCCATTTCCCCACCACCCGTGGTTGTGAGTGATCCTCTCCCTTTAAAGCCTTCTTCTTCATCCAATATACCTTATCCTTCAAGGTTGAGGAAAGAGAAGCAAAAGAGCAAGGATGATATTCAAGTTTCAAACTTCCTAAAAATGTTTAAACAATTGAATTTTAACATCTCCTTTGCCGAGGCTCTCGCTCACATGCCCAAATATGCTAAGATGTTTAAAGATCTTCTAAGTGATAAAGAAAAGCTTCTTGACATTGCTCAGACCCAACTTAATGAGAACTGCTCCGCAGTGCTCTTAAGGAAATTGCCCACCAAACTTGGTGATCCGGGTCGCTTCTTGATTCCTTGCAACTTCCCGGGAGTAGAGAATTGCATGGCCCTAGCTGATCTAGGTGCCAGTATAAACTTAATGCCTTTAAGTGTTTGGAAGCAATTATCTCTCCCCGAGCTAGTCCCCACACGAATGACTTTGGAATTAGCCAACCGAACGGTTGCTTATCCAGTGGGGATAGCCGAAGATGTCTTTGTTGGCGTTGATAAATTCACCTTCCCGGCTGATTTTGTCGTCGTTGACTACGAGATGGACCCTCGTGTTCCATTAATCGTTGGACGTCCATTCTTGAGGACCGGTCGCACTCTCATTGATGTAGCCGCAGGCGAATTAATCATGAGAGTTGGTGACGATCAAATTGTCTTCAACATGGGTAAGATTTCTCAGCAACCTTATCCCTATGAGAGTGTTAATGCTATTGATGTTCTCGATGAGGCTTGTGAAGAACATTTTTATGATGCTTGCAAAAGTACTCTCTCTTCTCTACCCATTGTTGAGACCGTTGCCTCAATTGCTCCGGCATTTACTCCTTTTGGAGAAAGTGACTTGGATGAGTTCGAAGCCAGCTTGGGTCCTCTCGACATTAAGTATGACAATTCGTCCACCAATTGGGATGAAGATATTCGTACTATTGAGAGACTTCTCAATGAGGACCCATTGTCTCCTCCTACTCCTAAAGAGGTGACTAATGATGATCCATCGTTAGTTTCACCATCTATTGAGGCTCCTCCTACTCTCGAGCTTAAGGACCTACCGCCTCATCTTGAGTACGTTTTCCTAGAAGACGACGAGAAGTTACCGGTTATCATCGCAAAGGATCTGAAAGAAGACGAAAAAGCCCGACTTGTTGCAGTGTTGAAGAAGCATAAACGCGCTATCGCTTGGAAAATCTCCGACATCCGCGGAATTGATCCTCACTTCTGCACACATAAAATTCTCATGGAGGACGACTTTAAGCCCACTATTCAAAGCCAAAGAAGGGTGAATCCTAAAATCCATGATGTCATCAAAAAAGAGGTTATTAAACTTCTTGATGCGGGTATGATTTACCCTATTTCGGATTCCCCATGGGTTAGTCCAGTCCATTGTGTGCCTAAGAAAGGCGGAATCACCGTTGTGCCCAATGCAAACAACGAGTTAATTCCTACCCGTCTCGTTACTGGGTGGAGAGTTTGTATAGACTACCGCAAACTCAATGATGCCACGAGAAAGGATCATTTCCCTCTACCCTTTATGGACCAAATGCTTGAACGTCTAGCGGGTAATGAATATTACTGCTTTCTGGATGGTTTCTCGGGTTATTTTCAAATACCCATCGATCCCCAAGATCAAGAAAAGACAACATTCACTTGTCCCTACGGCACATTTGCTTATAAAAGAATGCCTTTTGGCTTATGCAATGCCCCCGGGACTTTCCAAAGGTGCATGTTGGCTATATTCCATGACATGGTTGAGCAAACCATGGAAGTCTTCATGGATGATTTCTCGGTTTTCGGGGACTCCTTCTCTGCTTGCCTTGCCAATTTGGAACGTATGCTTAAGCGGTGCGAAGACACTCGCCTTGTTCTAAATTGGGAAAAATGCCATTTTATGGTAAAAGAAGGCATTGTGCTAGGACACAAAATTTCTAAAGCCGGTCTTGAAGTCGACCGTGCTAAAGTTGATGTCATAGCCAAATTACCTCCACCTTCAACCGTGAAGGGTGTGAGAAGCTTTCTGGGTCATGCGGGTTTCTATCGTCGATTCATTCAAGATTTCTCTAAAATCGCTCGCCCGATGACCCACCTCTTGGAAAAAGATACTCCTTTTATCTTTTCTAAAGAGTGTCTTGAAGCCTTCAATCTTCTCAAGGATAAGCTGACTAAGGCACCGGTCTTGGTTACCCCTAATTGGGAGCTGCCTTTTGAATTGATGTGCGATGCTAGCGACTTTGCTATTGGTGCGGTTCTGGGCCAAAGAGTGAATAAACACTTCCAACCAATCCACTACGCTAGCAAAACAATGACGGGGGCTCAATTGCATTATACGACAACCGAAAAAGAGCTTTTAGCTGTTGTCTATGCTTTTGAGAAATTTCGCCCCTATCTTGTTTTATCCACCACCATCGTATACACGGACCATTCTGCGTTGAAGTACTTGATGACTAAGAATGATTCTAAGCCAAGACTTCTCCGCTGGGTTTTACTCCTTCAAGAATTCAACATTGAAATTCGTGACAAGAAGGGTGCTGAAAACCTGGCCGCGGATCATCTGAGCCGACTTGAGGATCCATATCAAGGGGACCATCCGAACAAAGAGATCAATGACTCTTTTCCCCTTGAAACCTTAATGTCTATCAATCCCAATCTTGATGGCACCCCGTGGTTTGCCGATATTGCAAACTACTTAGCGGGTGGTGTTCTCATCCAAGGGTTAACATCCCAACAAAAGAAGAAGTTCTTGAACGATGTTAAGACTTACTTCTGGGAGGACCCTTTTCTATTCAAACAATGCGCTGACCTGATTATTCGTCGGTGTGTTGACGGACCGGCAGCTTTTGATATTCTCCAAGCGTGCCACAAAGGACCCACCGATGGTCACTTTGGTCCCAACTTCACCGCCAAAAAAGTGTTTGACTCGTGATTCTATTGGCCCACCATTTATCGTGATGCTCACGAGATGGTTAAACATTGTGATGCTTGCCAAAAACAAGGCAAGATCACACATAAAGATGAGATGCCTCAAAATTTCATACAAGAATGTGAAATCTTTGATGTCTGGGGCATCGACTTTATGGGGCCATTCCCGTCTTCTAAAGGCAACAAATACATCCTTGTCGCTGTCGACTACGTTTCTAAATGGGTTGAAGCCAAAGCTTTACCCACTAACGACGCGAGGGTGGTTTGTAATTTCTTGAAACAACTGTTTGCTCGTTTCGGTGTTCCTCGTGCTATTATCAGTGACCGCGGGACTCATTTTTGCAACGATCAATTTGCAAGAGTCATGGCTAAGTATGGTGTCAATCACCGTCTTTCCACCGCATATCATCCTCAAACCAACGGTCAAGCCGAGATATCCAACCGTGGATTGAAGAGAATTTTGGAACGTACTGTGGGAGAGCATCGAGCCTCGTGGGCCGATAAACTTGATGATGCTCTGTGGGCTTTCCGTACCGCCTATAAGACGCCGATTGGTTGTACACCGTATCGTCTTGTGTACGGGAAAGCCTGCCACCTCCCCATCGAGTTGGAACATAAGGCATACTGGGCCTTGAAGTGGGCTAACTTCGACATCAACAAAGCCGGTGATTTTCGGAAGATTCAACTCAACGAGCTTCAAGAATTGAGGAATCAAGCTTACAAGAACTCATTGATTTACAGGGAGAAGACCAAGATTATCCACGATGCCAAAATCAAGAACCGAGAGTTCAACATTGGTGATCAAGTCTTACTCTTTAACTCTCGGTTGAAGATCTTCTCAGGCAAGTTGAAGAGCCGCTGGTCTGGTCCATTCACCATCGCCAATGTCTTTCCCTATGGCACCATTGAGCTTTCTCAGCCAAATGGGCCTAACTTCAAGGTGAATGGCCAGCGTTTGAAGTTGTACGTTGGTGAGGACATCTCTAAGGAGATGATTCCATCCCTCACCACGTTTCCCTTGAATTAGTTCGGGACCGAGTCAGGCTCGCGACTCGGTAAACAAAAACAAGCGCTCCTCGGGAGGCAACCCGGGTATCTATCCCCCTTTTCCCGTTTTTCATCATAAGTATAGGGGGAGCTATATAGGTTGCTTGTTTTTGGATGGTGATTGATTACAGGGATTATTGCACTCTTGGAATCTTTGAAGAACCGTGATCCCATGTTATCCGAAATCTGGTTCTATCTCCCAACTATCGTGATTCAATGTTCTTCATACTCACATTTGAAATTGATCACTTTAGTCGTCTTTTCCTTAACTTGAGTTAACCAACGTGCACAATGTCATAAGTGTAGGGGAGACCCTTCCCACATGCTTAAACATTGAGGACAATGTTTATCTTAAGTGTAGGGGGGACTTCTATCGAAGTTTTAAGTGGACTTTTCCATGAAAATGCCTTCATTCAACCGGAAAATCATACTTTTCAACATTTTTCAAATTTTTAATCAACTTTGGCCATTTTGTCGTAAATTTTAAATTTTTATCGTTGCTTTCATATGTATATATCCCGCAATAAGACAAAAATATTAATAAAATGGTGTAGCTAGTTTAGAAGTCTTTGACATATTAGGCCCGTTGCGTTTATTTTGACTCAACCCGAATAGACTTATCCAAGTTTATTCTAGCTAGTATCCTTAACCATGTAGACCTTAATTGGTTTATTAGGCTAAGCATCCACGAGTCTCATTACTTGAGATTTTAAAATTGTGGAGGACGAGAAATGATAGAGTCAATTATAAGTCGGTATCCTTGCACAAGCTCACTTGGTGTAATTATTTGCCTATTCTCCCATCACTTGCTAATAATTTATCTGCAATAAGTAAGGTCGTACGATTTGAAAGGTTACTTAGCTTCTAGCCCAAGATCGTTTAAAAGTTGCTCGGTAATGACGAGAGTTCATAGCCAAGGCATAACTTATGAAGCGGGGCGCGAAGATTGGCGAGTCCGAAAAGGCCCTAACAAGGCATGAGGATTCAATTTTATTGCTGAAGATCCAAAAGTGATGTGAAAAGCATTATCTCCAAAATCAATATGAAGGATCAAGACTCACGACGAAAAGCAATCAACTCCCACAAAGATGATGGAGAAGTCTATCCGAAAAGACCCTAACAAGGTATGAGGATAAATAGATCCAAGTCCGAAAAGGAGGCGGATCGTTGTATCTCAAAATCCCAATTAGAGATTGAAGAAATAATCATGAAGTCGTGGTCAACAAAGTGGAGTACTCCTCAAAAGTCTCCAAAGTGAAGAAACTCTATTATGATGAGAAGACCATTATCTCAAGAACGTCTCTCGAAGATATGAAGTATGAAGTACATGCCAAATATCGGCCCGAGAAAGGTCTCAAATCGTGAACCAAGTTATGCCAAGATATGAACTTTCCGATATCCCGAGAAGCAGTTTTAAGAGATTTTGTCCTTTAGCTAATTATTGATCAAATCGTCCTACTTTGCTTTCAGCCTAAATGAACTATCAAAATAAGTCCAAAAATGCATCTTCATGATCATTCTAAGACAAAAATAAAATTTAAGAGATACACCTAGGAATAAGGGAGTCTAAGCATTTAATTAAGCCATGTGTGTAAGTGTTTGAATTGCTAACTTATAATAACAATGATCTCGTTTTTAAGCTTAGTTTGGGGAACGTGAAACTTGAGGGTGATAAATCTTCGCAGCACCAAAAGCCCTAATGTAAGTCCTCGATCTCTTTACGAGTTATTTCCACATAGTTATGTTCTATCCTTTTGTTTGCTTTAAATTTCTTTTAGTGCTTTAATTTTTGTTTAGCAGTATTTGAATAAGGCCAAGGTTAATTAATTATGAGAAAAGTGTAATGTTGCTTTACAACTAAGCATTGCATGAGGGCATGGCAATGGTTAAGTGTAGGGGATTTGATAGGTGTGTAAACACCCATCTTTTCTACCACTTATTTCTTGCTAAAACAAGACCAAAACGCGTATTTAAGGTCATTTGTTTGGAATTATGCGTGCTTTGTGTGTTTGTTATGTTTTCAGAGCCAACCGGATAAATATTGGAGAAAACATGGGATTGCACGGGTTTTATAAAGGAAAAAGACTGAAGACAAAGTCTATTGTCCAAGAGATGCAAAAGATTTGAAGTCAATGGACCTATTTGAAGATTTATCGAAGAAAAGGACCAAAGACGGAAGATTTACACATGTCGAAGAAACTCAAGTCTATTTAACGAAGAAATTAAAAGACGAGTTGAATTTAATCGACGACAAATCCCGAATCAGAATCGAAAACGTCAACTTTTCTGAAAAGACGAGAAGACTAAAAGAAGGGAAGAAAGCCCACTCACCAACCAAGGGAGAAGCCTATAAATACTCCTCCCACTCACACATTCGAGACTCTCTTCTTCTTTTTCCAGTTTTATTTTCTTCCTAGTTCTTAGGAACCATCTCCCTTAAGGAGTGGTTTTAATCTTTGTTTCATTTATCTTCCAATCTTGTAAGTTAATCTTTGTTGTTTTTGAATCTTAAATCATTAATACAATCCCTCCTTTAATCTTTTGATTCATCTTGTTCTTCTTCATCTTTTTCTTTCAAGTTCTTAAGTTCTATTTGGTTCTAGTTTGATTCTAAAAAGTTGTTGAATTGGTGTTTTTATGATTGGGATTTGATCCTTGTAGTGAGTAGATGATTTGTGGTTGATTTGGTAAACCCTTTTTGCTTGATTGAGTTGGTTTGTGATCACTCGTATCTTACTGTTCTTCCCACCGTCTGATCTTGCCCAGATTCCGAATAGGGAATCTGGGGTGGTATCTATTCGGAATTCTCATTCATTCCGAGTAAGGGGTTTCATTTCTTGACTATTCGGAACATTCCAACATTCCGAGTAGGGTTTTGTTATTTTGGTTATTCGGAACTTTTCTTTTATTCCGAATAGGGTTTAAGTTTAGTGTCTATTCGGAACTTTCATTTATTCCGAATAGAGTTCTTCCCTTTTTGGTTATTCGGAACATTTCGGATTTTCCGAATAAAAGACTTTTTCCGCATAGGATTGTTTGTGTTTCTCTATTCGGAACTTTTTCCGAATAACCCAAATTTTCCGAATTGCCCTCATTATTCTTTTTGGGTAAAAGGGTCTCATCCCCGGTAAAATATATTCCCAAAAGCGTTGAAGTACAATGGAATGTAGCGGCAATGCTACATTAACCTCAAGCATACAGCTTGAACAACCACTAAATCATATGACATGCCATATGATCACTAACAACCAATTACAAAGCATATTACACCAATAGGAAAAAACCACCTAAAGGTGCATAAACAATAAAAATAAGCAATAATCATGGTAAATGAGAAGTGCGAACATCCGGCTGACGAGAGCCATGTCGATCATCAATCTCAATATCTTCGTCAGTCTCGCTATCAGCATTAATCACTTCATTTGTACGACCACCACCATCCTCCCAGTCAGTATCACCATCTCCTAAACCACTTAAAGCACCAAACGAATTCTGGTTACTTGTACCCGGTTTACTATCTAATCCGAGCACTTTATTATTCAAAAAACCTCTCTTAAGAAGTGGGCCATCCTTCTTGGGATCACTCTGTGACACGAGGTTACCTTGGGAAGACTTCTTCGACTGATAAGCCTTAGAACTTTCCCCTTTCTCAACTTGACGATACTGAATGTTTAATGAAGGCTTAGTAAGCTTAATACCAGCAACTACGTGTTGCTTCTTGTTCTTTTTACTCTTCTTACTCCTAACAACCTCAAAACCGTCCACAGTTGTTGTAGCTTCCTCCATGTTGCGCACCTTCTCAACCACCACCTGTTTAGGAATCTTAGGGCATTTAGAATCCACATGATCAAAAATAAGGCAATTAGAACATCTTGGAGGCGTCCACTCATACTCAATATCAATAGTCACCAAAGTATGCCCTTTATCTTTTTCTACCGGTATAGCAACAACTAAAGATTTTTTTAGACATTCTTCCGCTGAAACCTCAATAAGGGCGCGAGCAAAAGTGCTCCTACCCCATGGATCAATGCACATATTGCTAGTAAAAGAATCTAACATGATCGGCCTCCCAATCTGAGAAGTAATCAAACTAAGACCAATTTCCGAGTAAGCAACAATAGGTACCCTATGTAGTTTAACCCATACCGGTGCCTTCTTGATCTCCATTTTTTGCAAATCAGTGTTAGAAGACCAAACATTAAGAATCAAGGGAACCTGTCGAATAAGCCACGGTCCATTTTCCAATACACCTTCCATACCACTTTGAGTTTTAAATTGAAACAGAAAAAACTCATCATGCAACTTTACACGCTTTAAACCATATTTAGCCCAAGCATTCTTGACATACTTCTCAACCACGGGGAACGCAAGACGCTTTCCAATGAAATATCCAAACAACGTATACGTTAATTTAGATCGAACTTCTTCAACAACATCAAAGGGAAGAGCCACAGCAGCCCCAACTACTTGCTCATCACAATGTAATTCCTTAACTTGAATAGATTTAACTTTTTGTACAGGTTGTAAGAAAGATGCAAAAGAAGGTATACCATTCTGTTTAATAGATACACCACCAACAGAATCATCAAGCGAACCAGGCTGTGATACACTATTAATTTTAGGACCAATAGGGCCCCATGCAGCAACAGCCGCATCCTTCAAACCTGTATCATTCACACCCAACGAATTCTGAACACTACCATCCTGTAACTGAACCAAACCAGCAGAATCAGCGACACGAGTACTTACATCAGCTTGCCTAGATATTGCATTAACCTCACTTCTGCTCCCATGCAAAACAGACGAGTCAGTATCTCGTTGCACATGATCTGTCTGCGAAACATCACCAAACAGGCCCGATCTGTTATTAGGGTCAGCGATAAACTCCCCCGTTTCACTCGACTGTTTAAGCCGAGCCATGCGTGCACGCAGTGCCTCCCAGTCAATCGGCTGTGCAGAAGAAGCCTCCGCCATATTACCCTTATCACCAGTATTTTCCATCTCTCCTGTGCGCATCAAAAACAAAACAATAAAACCAATCGACACCAAGAAACCCTAAAATCAATTAGAGCTTCAAACCAGCAACCAATCACGTCAATCCATGAGTCCAGTAATCATAAAATAATAGAAACAAAAAACCCTAATTCCTACTACGTAAAATCCGAATCAAAACCTTACAAAATCAAAATCAATAACTTTGTAGCAGAAACAATAAAACATTCTATAAAGGCTAATCAACAGGATCAGTCTTAATGAATTAAATAATGGAACAGGATTAAAACCATCAAAGGGATGAAACCCTAGATCAGGAATTTAAACCGCCACCTATAACTCAAAAAAACACGAACCCTAAATCAAACCTAAATAAAAACGTAATATGAATCCAGAAACAAAGGAGGAGATCGATTTATAAAAGGAGAAACCAACCCGAATCCTAAATAGCCGCCGCCTATGAAAACCCTAGTTCAAAAACAGTTTTGATTTAGATCTTAAATGAAAACCTAGATCCGATTAGAACACAAAGAGCATTATAATCAGATAGGAATAATCATAGAGATTAAAAACAAATTTGAATCCGAAACAGAAAGTGATCAAGGTGGCCGGAATTTAAAAAATAAGGTGGCCGGAAATCACCATAATAGAGAGAGAAAAATTAGGGTAATTTTAGTGGGCTTTTAAAAAATTGTGTCCGCATAGGCTTATTTCCATTTCCTCTATTCGGAATATCTTCCATATTCCGAATAACCCAAATTTTCCGAGTAGCTTAATATTCCGAGTAAGAAGATTTTTCCGCATGATCATGACTTTCCGCATAGAACAATATTCCGAGTAAGCATACTTTTCGAATAAGGCATTTCCAGAGTATTCCGAATAGGATATTTTCCTGTTATTCCGAGTAAGGCCAACATTCCGAATAGAAGAATTCCAGATTTATTTTTCATGAGGTATTACTGTTTCATTTAGAGCTTCTAGTGTAGTTTTATTATTACTTGCCTTTATCATTTTGGTAGATTTAGACTCAAGCTCCCCCTTTTTAGTCACCAATTACAACTATTCCACTTTTGACCGTGATCGATTCGAGAAGATACCGAGAACGAAACAACGATATATATCAATTGGGTACGAGCAACGCAAAGAGAGATCTTGCAAGCAAAAACCTTTTTATTAACCAACCAAGAGTCAGTTATTAAGTACATTTCTTTTGGTTGGTATATATTGAAAAAACTAAAACTTAGAAATCTACTATAGAGTTAGATAGTTGGTTGTATTCGGTAAAATAAGGGTAGGGTGTAGGAGTCATGTTTGCAACAAGATATAAAATAAGTTTTTTTATGTAATCAACACTTATTTATTTCAAATTCTAAAAGACCTTCTTTAAAATAAAGCAAAATAAATTTTTCCTACTTAAATATTTCATATAAGTGAGTTTAATCGATATACGTCATTTATAATTATTTATACAAGACTAAACAAAGTTCATGAAAATTTCACATACATTTATTTCTTTTCATTTAAAAAGGATTACGTTAATTACTAAGATGATTCTTTAGTTTTTAAAACAACTAGTATAAAATTATTTTGGTTATAACTTGTTCATTTTTAAAGCATTTTGGGTGATTCAAAAGCCTAAAATTATGTACTCGGAACGTACTTTTCAAATATTCAGAATTTATAGTTATAGAAGGTCAGTAGCCTAGTCGAAATTTTTGTACAAGTGTCGGGTTCAAGGTTGAGTTTTGAATAGTAGTTTTTAAACTTATGATTTGGGATGTTCGGGGTACCTAGTCTTTGAGTTGAGTCTTGAGATCGTATAGAGGGTTGTTTGTAGATTGTTTGAGTCACATAGATGTGGAGATGTAAAGAAAAATATTCTTTTAGGAAAAGTCGATGTCGTGCAAGGTTTAAAAAAATATGTCGCGTGGCGTAATATATTTTGGTTGCCACTGGGTGTTTCTTGGATTATTTTTCGTTGTCATGGGTCATTTTGAATTGATACATGTTTTAGGTTTGAGTTTTCTTTTGAGTCTCGTGGTTTTTGGCTTGTTTTAACTGGTGCACGTGAAATGTCGTTAGTTATCCGTAGTTTTGATTCGTTGGTCGTGTCTGGTGGGTTCCAGATGTAGTTTTGGTTTTGTATTGATTAAGAGCATTGATATATTCATATGAGAGAATAGCTGGAATGCCCTTTGTGATGGGGGAAAGAGTTAGAAGTTCGTAGAAAGACGAACTAATATGGTCATGAGGTCTCTTAGGAGTGCCAAGGGAGATGAATAGAGATTTGTATTAAGTATGGACATTGGCACAAGTAACGCATCATAGAGAATGTTGGAAGGAGATGTGATATTTCAAAGGTACTTGTGATATTCGTTAGGTATGTAAAATTTTCCGAAAATTTCTTAAGATTTAGTAGGTTTACCTATTATCTTGAAGTAGAACCATGAACAGAGCCAGTAGAAGGAGCAAGATGAGTTGTAGTTAGTGCCTTTCCAAGGCAATTATTGATGGAATGATTTTAAAGACATGAGTTGTTAGAAATTGCAAGGAATGCAAGATAAAGGTTGAGTTGCCTGGGAGTAAATGTGATGTGAAAGCGGTTGGATGGGTTGATAAGAAGGAGTATCGATCTTTTAGAATGTGTGTAGAATTTCACGAGTGGAAAGAGGTAGAAATTTGTTTATGTTGCTGCCGAGAGGATGATGGGATGATGTTAAGAATGTTGTATGAACGCTTTGGGTTTACGGTTATGCATTTGGCTTCACCAAAGCACTAGCGGTTTTCATGGAGTCAATGAACCGAGTGTGCATGAACGTATATAAACGAGTTGTCATCAGGAGTATCGATGACATCTTGATCTACTCAAAGTCAAAGATGGAGAGTGAGGCGAATTATGAGTTGGTTTTGGAGTTGTTAGGAAAGGGAATTATACGTGAGATTTTCAAGCGTGAGTTTTAGTATTAAGTTTACCATGATGAGTAGTTAGAGATGATGGCATATCATGGAACCAGCAAGGGGCGAAGTGAAGAAGGATGAGGAAGCATTTTGGAGGTTGAAGAGGTTGTTTGGATAATGAGTACATCCTGGCATTATCAAAAGGACTGGATGAATTCACGAAGCATGATGATACGTGGAGCATGGATTTTTATGCTTACGAGGACGACAAAGAAAGGCGATTGATTATACGTTGCAGG
This sequence comes from Glebionis coronaria, assembly GCA_025667525.1. Classification (NCBI taxonomy): domain Eukaryota; kingdom Viridiplantae; phylum Streptophyta; class Magnoliopsida; order Asterales; family Asteraceae; genus Glebionis; species Glebionis coronaria. The sequence goes on from CM046877.1 coordinate 343,431,302, forward strand.
AACTGACAATTTAGAAGAACTAGATAAGACTTAATTAGTAGAGCTGGATTGTTAGATGTGCATATAATGCTAGAGGCATTTTGTGTACGAGACATAGAGAATGATCTATGCGGATCATGAACGTCTCTAACACATATTCAATACTCTTGATTGAACATTTGGCAAAGGCGATGGGTGGATTTAAGTGATGAAGGAAAATTGCAAGGCCAAGTACCATCTGGGAAAGCCAAGCATAGTTAATGAGACATGGAATAAGAGGAAGGAAGTGATGCTGAGACAAAGTTTAGCTATATGGATGACGTGTTAGGAGGGTTTGGATGAAGGATGTAAGCTGCACGAGTAGTTGTCTAAAGCAGAGAACGCGTCAACATTTATGTTGCGTCGCTTGGACAATCATATGGAGAAAAGGGACATAGGCTATACTTCCTACATAGAAAGGATTAACATAGAAAGGGCCGTGTAAGGACGAATATGGTAGAGGGGATACATAATGGTGTAGAGGAATAAGTACGATGAGAGTTGGGTGATAGTCGATAGACTGAGTAATTCATCCCATATTATAAGAGGAATGAGAAGTCAAGTAGTTGAGAAGTTGGAAGGATTGCGTACGGATGTGATGGAATAAGATTTTCTGAATAAAAATTAGCCTAACAAGTATGGAATGCTTTATGTAGGATTATGGCAAGGGAATAAATGATGGGAAATAAGCGTAGTATATCGTTGATAGACTAATGGTTGGTATGAGCATACTATAGGGGTAATTGAGAAAGACACCTAGAGCATTGGCGTAAGAGTTGGAGATAGTTGGAGAACACAATATATTAGGAAAAATTCTTCTACAAAGAGAGATTTACCGGTGAGAGGGGAATATTCCCCATTGATGAGAATGTAGGGAATAAAGGAGGAAACGCCTAAATTATAGGCTGAAGACGGGATATAATATGGTATAGAAATTAAGATTGTGGAAAGACAAGCGAAAAGTAGTATAGAGGAAGAATGATTCGAGGGAGCAAGAGGTTGTCAAGATAGTGGGGTGATATTGAAGGGAAAACCGTTAGAGCAAGAGGTTAGTAGTCACGAACAATGGAACGTCCACCTAGGGAAAAGGTGTAGCACCTGTTAGTATGAAGTATGGTAAGTTACTTGGTGCCGAGCATGGGAAAGCAAGGATGAGGTGGTGGTTATGACATGTTTCATGTGAATGTTATGGGAAGCTCTTGGTTATGCAATCATGCATATATCATTAGATATGATTAAGGTTTGGAGAACTTCCGAAAGATGGAAAATCTATAGAGGATAGAAGCCGTTAGGTCTGGTGATAGGAATTGTAGTAGAAACTGCTGGAGTTAATTCATAGAAGATGAGGTGGATCACCGTTATAGTGGGATGAAGTTAGAAGTAGACAACATATTAGATCGGAAAACTATGGAGGTGGTGGCAGTGCTTAAGTAGAGGTTGAAAATGGCAAAGAACCGACAAGAGAGCTGTGTGGACGAGAGGCATAAGCCGTTGGGATTTAAGATTGGAGGTAAGGTTATGCTCGAGGTTTCACCATGGAAAGGAGTGATGTGGTTTGGAAGAAAGGAAAGATAGCACCTAGAATCATGGGTTCGTTCGAAATCCTCGAAAGGATTGGACCAGTGGCTTATAGGTTGAGGAATTAATGGGAGAATTGAATAGTATGCATGATGTATTTCGTGTATCAAGATTGAGGAAATGCTTAGCAAGAACCGACTTGCAAGTACCGTTAGATGATATTAGTATGGATACGGGTCTTCGTTTCATCGAAGAACCGGTATAGATTTTGGGTCGTGAAGCTAAGACGTTGGAAAAAAAGGGTAATATACCGTAGTTATGGTTAGATGAAATTTGGAACGTTAACTAGAGTTCACGTGGGAACGGGAAGGATTTATGTGGAACAAGTATCCTTAGATATTTGCTAATGATGATCCTAAGGAATAAATCTCGGGACGAGATTTTTATTAGGAGGGAGTGATGTGACAACCCCGGTTTTTGAGGATCGTAACTTAGTCTTATTTTTTGTGTATTTTGTGTGACTATGTTTTTTTATGTGATTTATGTGTTTATATGTATGATTTTGGAGATGAGATTGGACGAAATGAGGTACATGATTTGTAAATCATGGTACGGGTTGGATATGAAATGAAATGAAATGAGTTCAGAAATGAACTGCGGGAAAAGTTCTGATGTAACACCCCCAAATTTACACAATTCAATACAGTAGAAGACTCGTTGGTGTTATGGGATAGCACATTACTCACATCATAGACAACGCTTAAAAATCGCGTTGTTTAATAATAAAGCATCTCCATTCATAAAGATCAAATTTTACATAGGTCCCAAGTCATTGTATATCATACAAGTTTTACAAAGCATTTGAATGGAAATTATTATTTAAGTGCGGGCCATGAATTTTTGTTGTCTTCCCGAGAATTTACCTTCAAGTACCTGAGATAAAACATGTTAAAAGAAAAGATCAGCGATAATGCCGAGTGAATTCATAGAGTTTAATAAAATCCATCAATATAACATCGGTATAAAATTATTACCGAAAATCATTTTGTACAAATCTTTGTAATAGGCCATAAAATAGCCAAAGTCATTTTATACAAATCCTTATAAAAAATTATGATATAGGCTTTTGCCTTCAAAATCATTATACGAACCATTGTCGTTAAAAACATCATACAATACGTTTTATAACGTTTTATAGATTAAATAAAATCCGTTATATGAATATGGTTATATAAAACCAAAACACGAACATAATATCAATAATAAGACCCCGTATTGCTAGTCAGGCAATACATCGTAATTCGGTGCGTATAGCTATATTTCGTTAATTGGATTATTATAAGCCGCATGACATTGTTACCTTACTACAACAAACAACGGGTAGCTAGCCCGAAACTCAATTTGCCCATCTAAATTAGCGTGTCGTCACAATAATCACGCTTGTGTAAATCTTCTCATACATAAATTCGCTTACCAATCAATGTGGTACGACGGGGATCAACCGTCAAGGCGCGAACTGGGGTGATCGTCCCCAAATAGTACTATTATATGCATAAGCGTATACCAAATCCCGGTAGTTCACAATTCATGCTAATGGGACTTTTAGTGACATAATCTAACTTTAATAATCCACTTCATTTCATCTATCGGGTCATTTAATCATTCATCGGGTCATACAATCATTCGGGTCCAAATCAATAAACCGACAATCGGGACAACTAGTGTCCTATTTTATAAAAACTAACATGTTATCTCCCTCGCGGGTTTATAAAACATTTCATAAAAACATTTAAAAGAGTGTGAGGCTATGAACTCACGTAGATGTGGGAAGGCGGTTATCGGCGATTTGGATGTACGGTACGTGCTTCAATCACGGAAACCTAGACAAATAATACTCGTCTTAGAATTTTGTCCAATGACTTTATCAAAATAATAATTATGTATACATATGATGATTTTATATATATGATGATGATCAAGTGGCTTTATACATCTTTACTCATTCATTATAGTGTTTATGTGTTGGTAATTTTCAAGACTAGTTACACTAGTTCAACTTGTTTACATTTTGAAGCCCAATGGGCCTATTACAAGCCCAATACTATTCATTAGCCCAATTATACTTTTATTATCAGTATTATACTTTATATGTTGGGCCCAAATGGGTTAAGCCCAATATATAAGTTTATAAGTGTTTTACCAAATTAGTCGGGTTTATTGTCCATTAAGGCTACTTTGGCCCGTTAATGTCTATATGTTGTAAAGCTCGGGTTTTATCGGTTTTTACTTGTTATATATGTTTATATATCAGTATGTGAGTTTATAAAAGTTTACATTAGACGGGTCCAACCGTCTAAGTTTTATTAACAAAAACGTTAATCTTTCGGTTTTAGCCGAAAAGACGTAAAACTTAGTATATAGTTTTATAACTTATAAAACTTACCAAACTACCATTTTTATATAATGTCCATTTATTTATCCTTATGCACTTTTATATAAATGAAATATATAAGTTAGTGGGTTTTAATTCACATTTTATACTATATTTATTTGAGTGCTTATATAATAATATTAAACTTTAATTTCACAAAATCAGTCCTAAAAATCTAGTTTACTAAAATGATCATATCTAGAGTTCTACATGAAGATAGAACCCCAAACTTTTATCACAGAAACTGCATGATATGTGTTTCATTTTATTCCTTTATAGCTACTGATGAATCAACCTCTAAATATTTTAATAAATTCGTCCAAAACAGTGTAGGCTGATTTGCACTCTAAACTTGTTTTGATCATATCTCATTCATTTTTATGATTCCATTGTATGGCCAACTCTAACATGTGTATAACACCTAATACTTACTGTATAATGATTCCACTTCACCATTTTATCAGTTTAACATTTGGTTACTTACTGTTTTTATACAGCCATCATATTTAGTAAGATTTTAACCTTCTTACCTATGGTTTTTCATCTCTTTAATCATATTTATCAACACTTGATCCCCACACAACATTTTTATCATCATATATTCATCATATACATATACAATAAGAAAGAAAATACATGATTACATAATAAAAATAACAAGAGGATGGGGAGAACAATCTGTAGAAACTAGAAGGGGGGGGTTGAATAGTTTCTTATATTTACTTGTTAAAATGTGGTTTCCAAAAATCCTTTTTCAAAAACTTAGGCTTGAGGAAATATGTGAAATCTTCTTATGCACAATATGAACAATGATAGTGTAACTAAACTAATACTAACAAAAATATATCCACAAAGAATAAAGAATGATAGTGTAACTAATCTAATACTAACACATGTATATGCATAAAGAATAAAGAATGTAAAGAGTTAAGGGTAAAGAAAGATCAAACCGAACACCAAGGATTTATAGTGGTTCGGCAACGAAGCTCACTCCTCGTTCCTACTCCACTCCTCGAGTACTCCTTACTCGAGAGTTCACTACACAACAAGCTCCTTATGGTGGAGAAAACCGTACACGTCGCTTAACCAATTTCCGACTATAAGCTAAAAGTCGAGCCCTAATCGTAGCTAGGACCAATCTACACAACTATACTTAGTACATACACAACTTCCAAATAGACACAACTACTTGGATCTTCACAACTATTACACAACAACAAATGTATAAAAGTAGATCTTCAATTGATCTTTGGTGGTGGACTCAACACTTCACTAGGATAGTGTTCTTCTCTTTGCACTTGGAGAGGAAGGGATGGAAGAACAAGATTCACTTCTTAAACAAGTAATAATCAAACAAATGATCAAAGATTTGAGTGATTAAAGAAGGGGTTTGAATCTGGAAATAAATGTGCAAAAGAGGTGAGATGAAAAGCTGAGAATGGTCCACTATTTATAGGACAAAGGAGCCAACGGCTAGTTCTGCCCGCGGTACCTTATCTTAGCCCGCGGTACCTTATCGATAAGGTACCACCTAGGTGCTAAGGTACCGCCGGACTAGACTCCGCTCCTTTTTGTCCTTTAGTGGTGGAGGTCTTATCTGGATATAAAAAATATCCTGAAAGGATATTCTTAACCAAATAAGAATATGCCATTTTCAAATTTCAAATAATTAATTTAATAAAACATTTTCTTAAAAAGAAAGTTTAATAAAAACTTGTCACACTTAATAAAAAGTGAGTTTTAAGAAAAGATTAAATCACTTGATCACTTGATTAAGGTTATTACTTGTTTATCCATACCTTAAGTGAAAATGGGTAAAATGAAAAATACTTGAACTCAAGAATTCGTTTTTCGTTGTTTTCGTAAATGCTTGTTTTTACATATTGTCGTAATCAAAACAAGGCGAGACCGAAAAATGCAAGTAACCTTTTTAGGCATTTATTGCATTAACAATCTCCCCCTTTTTGATTCCGACAATACATAAACTCAATCACACAAAAACAAGATTTTCGAAGACGAGTTTATTCATTTCTCCCCCTTTGTCGAAGCAAAAAGGTTGCACAAGTCGGTGTTTGAAGAAACGGACTTCGCAAAGACTCCCCTGTGGTGCTTACTCCCCCTAGCATGGGGCACCGAGGAATCGAGATATGGTGAAAAGCTACATAGAAGGGTTAGTTGAACAAAAGAAACGAACAATATATAGCAATAGGTCACAAAAAAAATAAAAGAGAAGAAAACACAAAGACAAAGATCCAAGATAGGTTACTAAAAGAACATCATACAAAGAAGTATGGAAAAAGAAACAAGCCAAAAGCATAAATCTAATCCTAGTTATTCTAGAATTCTAAGATTTGCTTGAATTTGGTGTCTTGTGGATAAGCAACCAATGCTTATATGAAAGACAAGGTAATGGCGGAGGGTGGTGGTGGTGGCTTGTGGAGATCTCATAATCAAAGTGAAGAGGAGGCTTGATTAAGAGACTCTTGATGTAGCTCAACTCCTCATAGATGTGTGCCATAGCAAGGTGTTGATATTGACAACATTGACAATATGTTCCATGATGCATGACATTATCATGAGAAGGAGGAAGAACACTAAAGGGTGGTGGTGGAAGAAAATATGTTCCACAATCAACATTCTTGGTAGGAGACATGTGATTAAGAGTGTTCTTGGGTGGTTTTGGATTGTAATGGTTTTTGGGTGAGTTGGGATTAAAAGCAATTGGAGAAAGAATAAGACATTTTGAATGTGAGGTAATGCAAAATGCTTATGGTTTAAATAGGGAAGGCTTAGGGTATTTTTGGGGTGGTCAAAGCGTTTGAAACAAAGATTCTCAAAAATGTTGGAGCAAATCTAGAGTTTCAGATAAAAACCCGAAAAAGGAAGGCACTGTAGGCGGTTCCTTATCTAGGGTGGCGGTACCTTATCAATAAGGTACCGCGGTTCACATATGGAACCGCCTGCAGAGGCAGGGTTTGGTGTTTGGAGGAAGATTTTTCAGCAAATCTTATTTTTCTAGTCTAACTTATCATAGGGATATGCTTAAAAGCAAAGATAGACAAAGAAAACATATGCAAACTTACCAAATAGAGATTTGACCAAAATACATGGATTAAAAAAATCGATGTAGGAGGTGTGTAAGACAAGACCTTAAGTCATGACACAATGATCCTCCATGATTCTATCTTGTTCTTGCTATGTTTGAGAGAATCATACATATGAATTATGTAAGCTCTAGATTAATAGCGAGAATCTATGAAAAAACGTTTTTAGATTGAATTAACAATGTCAAACGAATTTCTCAACCATTTTCGAAAGAGACTTTGAGAATTTTGAAAAGGAGAGGAGAAGATTTTTCAAAAGGAGTTTAAAAGACTCAAAGACTCAAAGTGGTAAAAGAAAATTCACAAGAAGAAAAGAATTTAAGGAAGATGTTCCATTAATCCTAGACCTAAACGCAAGTAATTAAAAGGTTCCCTCTTAAGTGGCTTAGTGAAGATGTCGGATAAGTTTTCCTCGGAGGGCACCTTCTCAATAGAAATGTTCCCCTTTTGAACATTATCCATAAGGAAATGGTGTCTAATTTCTATGTGTTTGGTTCGCGAATGTTGCACGGGATTCTTGCTAAGGTATATAGCGCCTTTATTATCGCACATGATGGGAACATCATCAAGAGAAATCCCGTAATCAACAAGCGCTTGCTTCATCCATAGAGCTTGTTGGCATGCTTTTCCGGCACTCACATACTCGGCTTCCGTGGTGGATATTGCAAGAGCGGTTTGTTTCTTTGAGAACCAAGAAGTTAAACAACAACACATGAAGGTACAAACTCCACTAGTGCTTTTCCGGCCCACATAGTCTCCCGCATGATCCGAGTCCGCGTAGACAATGGTTTCGACGCCGGTCCCTTTAGGATACCATAATCCTAAATGTATAGTGCCTTTAATGTATCGGAAAATACGCTTAACCGCTTCAAGGTGAGAGGTTTTGGGAGCCTCTTGGAAGCGAGCACAAAGGCAAACACTAAACATGATATCCGGTCGACTTGCCGTTAGGTACAACAAACTACCAATCATACCTCTATATTTGGTGTTGTCTACCGACTCACAATCATCATCTACGGTGAGTTTAGTATCCGAGGCCATAGGAGTCTTCATTGGTCTAGATTCTTCTAATCCAAATTTCTTTAGCATTTCTTTAGCGTACTTAGATTGACTAAAGAAAATACCATCGTCAATTTGTTTAATTTGGAGTCCTAAAAAGAAGTTAAGTTCTCCCATCATACTCATTTCAAACTCATCATGCATGATTTTGGCAAAGTCATCACACAATTCTTGACAAGTTGAGCCAAATATAATGTCATCAACATATATTTGTACGATTATGAGGTGAGGACCTTTCTTCTTTGTAAAGAGTGTATTGTCTACCATTCCCATGGTATACTCATGTTTAACAAGAAACGCTTTAAGTCTATCATACCAAGCTTTGGGTGCTTGTTTGAGTCCATAAAGTGCTTTCTTAAGCTTGTAAACATGGTCCGGTTTCTCAAAATCAATGAAGCCGGGAGGTTGAGCCACATATACCTCCTCATTGATGAAACCGTTAAGAAATGCACTCTTTACATCCATTTGTTGAAGCTTAAAATCTAAGGCACAAGCGTAGGCTAAAAGGATTCTAATTGATTCTAATCTAGCTACCGGTGCATATGTCTCGTCATAATCAATCCCTTCTTGTTGATTATAGCCTTGTGATACAAGTCTAGCTTTGTTACAAGACACAACACCATTTTCATCTAACTTATTCCTATATACCCATTTGGTTCCTATAATGGTAGAACTTCTAGGTGGAGGAACAAGTTCCCAAACATCATTGGCAACGAATTGGTTCAATTCTTCTTGCATCGCAATGACCCAACTCTCGTCCGACAAAGCTTCTTTAACATTCTTTGGTTCAATCAAGGAGACGAAACAAAAGAAGTTGCTTTGGTTTTGAACTTGAGATCTTAGGGTCCTTTGATTTAAGTCACCAATGACATTATTGAGAGTATGATCCCTAGACTCCTTAATGTTTACTTCCTTTTCAACACTAAGGTCTTCAACTCCTATTTTTCTAATCTCTTTGGCTTTAACTACTTCTAATTCATCCAAGTCATCATCAACCAATGGTGGTGTCTTAGGTGAAGGAGGGGTTTCATCAAAGGTTACGTTGAGTGATTCTTCAATAACCCCCGTGGTTCTATTTAGGACTATGTAGGCTTTACTAGTTTGGGAATAACCTAAAAGGATACCTTCGTAAGACTTTGGGTCAAACTTGGTAAGGTAGTCTTTGGTGTTGAGGATAAAGCACTTGCTTCTAAACACTCTAAAGTATTCTAATGAGGGTTTCTTACCTTTAAGAATCTCATAGGGGGTCTTTCCTAGGAAAGGTCGAATAAGAATTCGGTTGAGAATATAAGTCGATGTGTCCACGGCATTGCACCAAAACTTTTGAGGCAAAGATTGCTCGTTTAACATCGTCCTACTCATCTCTTGGAGAGTCCTATTCTTCCTTTCAACTACCCCATTTGATTGTGGAGTGCGAGGAGACGAGAAGTTATGGGTAATACCATGAGCTTCACAAAAGGCACCAAACTGCACTTCATTATCAAATTCCCTACCATGATCCGTCCTAATAGAAACAATTGAACATCCTAGTTGATTATGAATTTTTCGACTAAAGATTTCGAAGTGATCGAAAGCTTCATTCTTAGATGCCAAAAATCTAGTCCAAGTGAATCTAGAATAGTCATCAACTATAACTAGGGTATAAAGGTTACCTCCATAACTCCGTATGGCGGAAGGTCCAAAAAGATCCATATGTAGGAGCTCTAAGCACCGAGAGGTCGAAACCAAATTCTTGGCTTTGTGACTTGAGTGAACTTGCTTTCCAACTTTGCAAGCATCACAAAAGTGACTATCAAACTTAATCTTGGGGAGGTGTCTTACCAACTCCTTAGAGAGTAAAGATTTAATTAAACGCATATTAGCGTGACCTAATCTCCTATGCCAAAGAGTAGAACTATCATCTATAGTCGCAAGACATATGTTGTCTTTTGACTTCTTATTAACCTTCATGACATAAACCCCATGCTTTCTAACACCTTTTCCAATGACTTTTCCATCTTTTACGATTTCACTGTCATGTTCTGAAAAGATGACCTTACACTTATTATCACAAATTTGACCTATACTTAAAAGGTTAAATCCTAAGTTATCTACGTGCTCAACATTTTTAATGGTCATGGAGTCAAGAGAAACCGTACCTTTGCCAATGATATTACCACGTAGACTACTAGCGAATGTGACGTTACCTCCATCATATGCTTTGTAATGCGAGAACAAACTTCGATTACCCGTCATGTGTTTAGAACATCCACTATCCTTAATCCACTCATCGGGCTCCAAATCAATTCCCAAGCATATCTAGGTAAAAACACACAAGATCAAACATTTGGTCCCCAATATCTCATGGGTCCAAAATTGTTAGTTCCAAACATCCCTTGCATTTGGTTGGGATGCATGAATGAAGAAGGGGTTCCCCATGGAGAACAAAATGGAGGAGGGTAGTAATTCATGTAACCATTTTGTTGTTCATTAATTCTCCTAGGTGTATTTGATCTAGGTTTAGAGTTATGATTATTCCTTCTAGGTGTTGGAGTTTTACTTCTAGATCGTGAATTGTTTTGATTATCTCTTCTAGGCGTTGTCGTTCTACTTCTAGGCTTAGACTCATTCCGTACTCTAGGTGGAGTAGAGGATAGTCTAGATAAACTTCTATTTCCCATGAGAGGTTTACTTAATGGCTTGTAGAACTTACCAATAGCATTGTCGTCAAGTATGGGTAATTTTACCTTATTAACAGTAAGATGCTTTAGTTTTTCATCTAACTTAGACTTTTCAGAAAGTTCAGGATTTTCTCCAAAATAGTCCTCTGCCCGCGGTACCTTATCTATGGCGGCGGTTCCATAGTGATAAGGAACCGCGCCATACAACTTGGAACCGCGTACAGTGGGCGTTTTTTGTGAAAACCTGACTTGTTTTGGTTCACTAGTTGAGGCTTCATTTGAGTTAAAACCTAGACCAAGTCTTTCCTTAGAATGAACTTGTTTGTTTAACATATCATCAAGAGCACTAGTTCCTTTCATGAACTTTTCCAATTTAATGGAGGTGCTCTTGTGATCTTCATTCTCTAATCTAAGTTTCTCACAACTTAAGCAACTTAAATCAACCTCTTTATTTTTCTCAAGTTTAGCCAATTTCTCCCTAAGTTCATTGATCTTATTTTCAAGCTTAGTTTTAGTTGTTTTTAAGGTTTTATTCTTTTCTATGAATTTAAGACTAAGTTTGTGTAAACTATCATATTTGCCTTCAAATTCAATATCATCACAAGTGGATAATTGCTATAATATTCAGTTTCGGAATGTACCTCTTTAGAAGTGTGAGCCATTAGACATTTCTCCTCTTTGGGATTGTCATCATCATCTTCACCGCTATCGCTCCAAGCGCCACTAACGAACGTCGTGTGGTTCTTATCACGAGCGGGCTTTGGACAATCACCAATGAAGTGATTTGGATCACCACATCTAAAGCAATTCCTATCACCTTTTTCGTTCTTGACAAACCGATTCTTTGACAATGGTTTCTTGTCATAGTTGGGTTGCCTAACGTGTTGACCTCGTCTCTTGAAGAACTTTTTGAAATCTCTCACCGCCAATGCATACTCCTCGTCATTGCTTTCCGAGGAACTATCATGGTCACTTTGTGCCTTCTTGGCTTTAAGTGCAAGAGATTTCCTTTCACTCTTGGTTTTCACTAATTCCAAGTCCTTCAAAATTATCATCTCATGAACCTTCAAGTTTCCTATGAGTTCATCGAGTGATAAAGTTGAGAGATCTTTCGACTCTTCAATCGCCGTGACTTTTGCTCTCCACTTTGGATGTAAGGCCCTTACAAACTTCCTAACATTGTTCTTGCTAGAAAAACCTTCATCAAGTGCTTTTAGACTAGTAATAATGGTGTTAAACCTAGCAAATGAACTATCAATAGTTTCATCTTCTAAGATGACAAATTGTTCATATTGTTGGACAAGAAGATCGATTTTGCTTTCTTTTACTTGGCTATTACCTTGGTGGGTTACTAAAAGAGTGTTCCAAATATCTTTAGCGGTTTCACACATAAAAATTCTTTCATACTCTTTCTTAGGCAAAGCATTATAAATCACCATTTTAGCCTCATTATTTTTTGAAAGTTTCTTTTTAGTATCGTCATTAGCTTTGTCAAAAGTGACCAATTCTTTTGTTTTATAAACTTCATTAAATTGAAAGGGTAAAAAATCTTTTGATTGCCCTTCTAGGTATTTGTTGGAATCCATAGATCGATTCAAGTTTAAAATATAATATACTTTAAAAATTCTTGAGCAACCCGCTCTGATACCAATTGTAGAAACTAGAAGGGGGGGGGGTTGAATAGTTTCTTATATTTACTTGTTGTTAAAATGTGGTTTCCAAAAATCCTTTTTCAAAAACTTAGGCTTGAGGAAATATGTGAAATCTTCTTATGCACAATATGAACAATGATAGTGTAACTAAACTAATACTAACAAAAATATATCCACAAAGAATAAAGAATGATAGTGTAACTAATCTAATACTAACACATGTATATGCATAAAGAATGCATAAAGAATAAAGAATGTAAAGAGTTAAGGGTAAAGAAAGATCAAACCGAACACCAAGGATTTATAGTGGTTCGGCAACGAAGCTCACTCCTCGTTCCTACTCCACTCCTCGAGTACTCCTTACTCGAGAGTTCACTACACAACAAGCTCCTTATGGTGGAGAAAACCGTACACGTCGCTTAACCAATTTCCGACTCTAAGCTAAAAGTCGAGCCCATGAACATGCTCATGGGTCGGGAAACATGTTAAAAGAAAAGGTCAGCGATATATATCATTAGTACCCAAAAGCTTACCTCTACTTGTATCTCATATTTGTAAGGATCTTCAAGGATTTCTAGCTTTCCAAACCCTCTGTACATTTCAGGTTCAGTGTTATCTCTCTAATTCAACATTGGTTGTTTCCATACCTTAATTGTTGGTCTTTCAGCTAAGACTTTACATTCATCAAATTTTGTCCAAGTGAGGTATAGAAGCTTCAAAACAAGATTATATTAGTTTAATATTAGTATTCAATTAAATTGAAGAAACAAAGGTATATAAATTTCGAAAACGAAAACACTTATAATCATTAAAGTGATTGGCCCTGCGTAGCAACTATTAGGATTTGTTTTCCATTTTTCCGTTCTTGTAATCAAACATTCAATAATGAAACTACACGAGTCAACTTTTTCCACTTCGACGTCAACATTTATTCGTTTTAAAATCTTCATTATACAAACTCCACTGCTTTCACACATTCCCATACAATTTGCAAAAAGCATTAAGAAATTTGTTTTGAAAAGCTTGCCAGTATCTTTTGTAGACAGTATAACATCCTTGATGTCATTCGGTCGTATATCACTCTTACTAAACTGAGATTTCTATTCTTTAACGAAATCGTCATCTGATTTTTTTGTTGGTAATGAATCTATTGAAATCTCCCGAGTAGAATTCCCAGTATGTCTTGGACTGCTTTCGGAGTGATGTTAATCACACCATTCTCCAAGTTAATAGTTTTTCTTCCGGTATCTAGGTTTTGTATGACGTACAAACCTAGTCTACCAGGTAGCTGGAATATTGGCATGTAAATCATACTTTCAAATCCTATTTTTTCCAAACATTCCTTCCTCTCTGGGCTAAGATCACTCATTGCAGTGTGAAAAGATTTTATTTTTGCTCTTAAACGAATGCTTTCTTTAAATTTTTTCTCATCTTCAAATATTGAATTATCTTCTTTTTTGGGTAAAAGGGCCTCATCCCCGGTAAAATATATTCCCAAAAAGCGATGAAGTACAATGGAATGTAGCGGAAATGCTACATTAACCTCAAGCTAACCAGCTTGAACAACCACTAAATCATATGACATGCCATATGAACTCTAACAAACAATTACAAAACAAATTACACCAATAGGAAAAAACCACCTAAAAGTGCATAAACAATGAAAAAATGAGATCATCATGATGCATGAGAAGTGCGAATATCCGGCTGACGATTTCCATGGCGATCATCAATCACTATATCTTCGTCAGTCTCACTATCAGCATTCACCACATCATCTGTTGGGCCACCACCATCCTCCCAATCAGTGCCATCATCCATCATACCACTCAAAGCACCAAAGGAATTCTTGTTGCTTGTCCCCGTTAGACTAGAATCAGGAGCCAAAACCTTATTATTAAGGAAACCCCTCTTAAGAATAGATCCATCCTTCTTTGGAGCAGCCGGAACTGAAGTACCTAACGAATCCTTTGGTTTAGTCATCTTAGAACTACCCCCTTTCTCAACAACACGATAAGAAAGATTAAGAGCTGGTTTAGTTAATTTAATCCCAGCAACCTGATGTTGCTTGTTCTTACCCTTCTTCTTCTTATTATTATTCACTACCACAAAACCATCATTATCATTAGCCATACGAGCGTCATCTACGACAACAACCTGTGTAGCAACCTCACTATTGACAACCAAAGGCAACTTAGGACATTTAGAATCAATATGATCAAAAATGAGACAAGTAGAGCATCTAGGAGGAGTCCACTCATACTCAATATCAATAGTCACCAAATTATGCCCTTTATCTTTCTCAATCGGGATAGCAACAACCATGGATTTTTTAAGAGCATCCGCAGCAGAAACCTCAATAAGTGCCCGAGCAAATGTACTTCGACCCCATGGATTGATACACATACTACTAGTATAAGAATCTAACATGATAGGTCGACCAATCTGAGATGTAATCAAGCTTAGACCAACTTCAGAATACGCAACTATAGGAACACGGTGCATTTTGACCCAAACCGGAGCCTTCCTAATCTCTGCCTTATGCAAATCAGTAACAGACGACCATACATTAAGAATTAATGGAACTTGACGAATCAGCCACGGGCCATTCTCCAAAACACTTTCCATACCATTTTTAGTCTCAAATTGGAATAGAAAAAACTCGTCCTGAAGTTTCACTCTTTTCAATCCATACTTGGACCAAACGTTTTTCACATAATTGTCGACTAACGGAAACGCTAAACGTTTTCCGATAAAATACCCAAATAATGTATTACTAAAGCATGAGCTTACCTCCTCAACAGCATCAAATGGAAGAGCCACAGCAGCCCCTATTACGTTCTCGTCATTATGCAACTCTTGGATATGAATCGTCTTATTGAATGCAGGTTGCACTAATGACGCAAACGTTTTTCCATTCTTATTAGATGAGCTCTCCTCATCTCTAGACTGAACCGAAGGGTGCTCGTAGGTACCTTGGCTAGCAGTAGCACTGGTGCGTACTCCAACATGCCCTAACTCTTGAGTCGGCTTGCCCCGAATAGCATTCCAACGATCATGAGAAAGAGAACTTCCCTGATTGTCGTCATTACCAGCAACAGACTGCAGCTCAGCCGCATTACTAGTCCTAGCCGAATTCATAATTCCAGCAGCACCATAAGCCGAAACCCTAGCAGCCGTAGACCCTGCCATGGTCTCCCTCAAACGCTGCATTCGTTCAGATAACGCATTAACATCAATCTGCGTATGCCCTTCATTACCATCAATTCCCCTATTATCCATGAAATAACAAACCCTAAGACAGTAAAAACCCTAAAAAAAAACGTCACTCCCTTTCACCCTAGAACACCTCCATAACACGAACAACCAACAAAAACAGATCGTAATCGAGAACGATGATAGGAAAGAACAAACACTCAGCAGCCGTACAAACCCTAGAAACCCTAATTCGTTTTGACCAGATTTGCCCCCCCAATCACAAAAACATAAACGTAAAAGAAACACAATTCAGAGAATTAGTTACTCAACAATCACGTTATGTGAAAAGAAAGGTAAAATCAAGAATCAAAGGACAAAAAAATGATCTTAGGCAGCGGCGGCTAGAGAGAATTATCTTCTTCATCAACTTTTATTTTATTTTTTCTTGTATCGTCGCTTTTTTATCAACAGATAAACAACGTTTTTTCTTGTCATGATTATACTCTTCATCACCATTTCGTTTTTTCCTTTTTGAACTACAGGTTTCTTGTTCGTTGGATTCATTTCTTTTTCCTGCATTTTTCGAAATAACCATGTCAATATTATGTTTCAACAACATTTTAATACAGTAACTTAGTTATAAACATTTCATAGTTTTCACATGTGAAAATATTAATTTCAAGTAAAAAAACATCTTTATTACTTGAACAAACAATCATTTAATAACTAAATTAATCATTAATTATTTATCTAAGTATGATTATGACATTTATCATTAAATGTAATCATTTTTTACATTCTAGAAACCTAATAATTAAAATCATTACAATTCAACTACAGTATACTACATCTGTTTAAACATATATTAAAAAATCCACATACAATACTCCATTTAAAGATATAATATGCTGTATAATTTCTAAACTAACAAAAAGAAAAAATTAATTTAAATCGATAATATTAGAACCAAATTAATTATAAATTAAAAGAAATTTAAAAATATTAAGTATAATAAATTAAACAACAAAATTTTAAATGAATCTTACTTCCACTCCGTCTTAATTTGTGATTATCTTCTTCTTCCATCTGAAATCTTCAATTAGAAATATTCAAATTAGGTATTAGAGATCTTCAATTAATATTATAAGATGAAATAATATTAATGGCGATGATAACATGAAATGATTTTAAGTGAAAGAAATTTTCAATTTTTAGATCTTTTGTTTTGACTTTTTGCTTATACAATTGACCGCTTCAGGTATTTTTAGGAAAGTGATGTTAGGTGAGTAAATGTTTGGTTGTACAAAATAATTATATTTGTCACTTAGATTTTTTATCATTTTTATTAAAAAAAATATTTAAATAACATGAAAATCAATTTATTTCACATGTGAAATTCCCAGTCTATTTATTTCACACGTGAAAGTGTCAATTACATTATTAAAATTAAGGTTGTAAATGAGCTGAGATTTTATCAAGCTATTTAGGCTCGAGATCAAGCTCAACTCGTTTGAGCCGAGCTTTTATCGAGTACAATGCCAAGCTCAAGCCCAATAATAAGGCTCAAAGCATAAGTCAATAAAAAATAAAATATGTTATTGATAATCGTTATCATAGTTTACTAAAATCATAAAATATTAAATAATTTATTAAAAACATAGAATATTAAATAATTACACTTTCACATGTGAAAGTGTCAATTACAAAATAGTCTTTACCGGTTAAGGTTCGACAACCTATCGAGTTTACCCCTAATTAAAATCACATCATTTAGATGCCAATCACATTATTTCAATTATATAAAATTCACATGATTTCACATGTGAAAGTGCCATTCATTTATCCCCTAGATTAACCATAACGAGCACAATCTGAATTTTATAGTTCATGTTAAAATCTACATAGAAATCAAGTTTTCAGACGTAAAATAAGATTTTATTGCATAATTGGTCATTATGGTGAGAACTTGATGTAACCTTGATGCTAGCTTGTAGTTTCATACATAAAATCTATGTTTCCTTCATCTGAGCACGTGTCTTCATAGTTTTTTTTTCCGCCCAGTGATCACATTTTTTGATGACTCTACAACAAGTGAAGTATCTGGTGCAATTGAAGAACTTGATTTCAAAGGAAGTGTAGTTGATGTTGCCTGTTTAGAACTCGAATTCTGCATCTTTTTTGCAACTTCAATGTCAGAATTAGATGCATCTTCTCGATCTTTTCTCACAGTTCTCCTTAACCTTTTAATTGGAACATGCTCCTTAAGAATATCGTTATATTTATTTTTTCCGTCATCATTTTCTGCATCATCATTTGGTTTTCTAAACTGTTAGATACTCAATATGTTTTAATTGTATTGATTTTTAATTTCAATCAAATATATATAAAATAATTTTGAACATTTTGTCTTACCTTTTTCTGTTGAATTTGTAGTTGTATTATCTTTTGCAATTGCAGAACTTGATGCATCCTTTGACGTTTTTGCATAATTCTGAATCGGATTAGCTTCATCATTAGATTCATTATAATCATCATTCGCATCGTTATCGGCATGATCATAATCATCATTCCCATTCTTCTATTTACCATCTTTTTCCATGTGTGAAACAAAAGAAACTTGACTCATTTGTAAATTCCTTGCACTCCTTCTAAGATTTTTACAAGCAACATGCTGCTTATTAGCCTCATTAGTTATTCCTTCTTCGTTATCTACAACATTATTTTTATTTTTCGATTATGATGTTTAAAACATTATATCAGAAGCAGTCACAGCTTGAGATGTTTTAAAAGTATCAACAGCTGTGTAACCTTCATTCACTGCATTAGAAGCATTCACCGCATTACTATCGTTCACAGAACCATCATTCTTCTTAGCATTACGCCTTCGCTTATACACAACTTTGTTTGTTTCTATATTTTTTTCTCTAGCTCGCTTTTTGGCATTCCCATCCATACAATCCTTTTTATTGAATTTCTGAATCAATCTCTAAAATCATATAAAATTTAATATTTAAAAAATAATATGTAATTAATATAGTGTTATTTTAGCTCAGGATTTCTAACCTGTGCGTTTTGGAAAATCAAGGCAAACGTTATCAGCATCATTTCCTTTATAATTTGTTAGATCGAAATTAACGGAATGTTCTGCATCACCAGCTTTTTTTTGATAAAACATACCATTAAAAATTTCTTCAAATTCCTTTAGCTTGGTATCATCAGGAAACATTGAGATTGACTCAGTGATGAATTTCTTCAACTTGTTCTTTTCATCATCTAGAATGAATAGCCTTGCTCCTATGTTGTCTTTCATATAGTGAAGCTATTTATAAAAAAAAGTAGAATTATAATTCGCAAATATGAAATGAATAACCAATTTTAAAACAAGAGACTAACATCTTTATGATATTGTTGTTCTTTGAATGATTCATCATCAAAAGGAAGCAATTCAAGATTTCCAAATCCACCATTTTCCAACTCAAACTCTTCTATGTCTTTCATAACATCAGATGTCCAGGTTGATACTGCAGGTCTTGACCTCAACACATATACTTCATCACATTTTGTGCAATGTAAGTATATAAGCTGTCAAAGAAACATATCATAATTATAATTAATCATATAATTCATCACTTTTTCTGCAATAACTAAATTGATTTATATAAACTTAGTCATACCATGAGTAGCGTAACAGATCCACAATAATAATTTTTTGGCTTCTTTGTTTCTTTCAGACATTTCCACACAA
This sequence comes from Glebionis coronaria, assembly GCA_025667525.1. NCBI lineage: Eukaryota > Viridiplantae > Streptophyta > Magnoliopsida > Asterales > Asteraceae > Glebionis > Glebionis coronaria. Next base: position 343,450,687 of record CM046877.1, read on the forward strand.
AAGTACTCCAATCCAGATTCTTTATGTCAGTATCTTCACTTATGAAGTTTAGTATATCTAAATTCGACCCTCCATCTTCTTTAGAGGCACACATAACGTTGAAAAATACTACTAGGAAATTCAGCTTAAAAATGATTCCTGATTCATCAAATTTTTTTATCATTTCAGATACTCTTTTTGATGTAACATTTGTTTTGTATTGATATCCCCATCTTTTCTTGAGTTCATCATTATGTACCGTATCAACGACATTTCCACCTAAAGGTATTCCTAGAACTTCTGTGACCAATTCAGGAGTTACTTTAATTGAACCATTTTTCAACCTAATTTCCATTGTAGATTGGTTGAAATTGTGTATAATGTACTGACATAATGTTGAAGGAATGAAATGGATATTCATACCGATGAGATACCCAAATACCATACTAACTAAAGCATTTTTTTAGAGTTACTTAAAAACCTTAGAGAATCATATAGAGGGTGTGGAGACGATTTTGTCCGTACAGACTTCATGAATAAAACTGCACATTTGTACAAACAATTACTTTTTTCCAAAATTATATTTATTGCAATTGAAAGTATATTTGAACTTATTTATTATTCAGAACCAAAGAAATTAACATGATATTAAACATTTTTTAATTTTGTTTATTATGATTGAAGCATTTATCAAAAAGTATCAAAAGAAACTCTCATTTTAAAAAAGTTAATTGAATATACCTGGTTATATACTTAATTCCTTCTTCTTTTCACATGTGCAAATATAAAATTGTATTAATGAAATATTTTATTTACTAAAACTATTAATCTTATCACACATTTTAAACTTAATAACTCAATAAATTGGTATTTAATGGTCTAAAATTATTACTGCATTTATCAATTACACAGCAAAGAAATTAAATCCGTATTTACTTATATTAAATAATTTTTAGATTTATCATTAATAATAATTATATATTACGTTCCAGAAAAGTTATTCTAGAAATCGTTCTACATAAATTATAATCTAATTATCTAATTATAAAAAAATTTAAAGATATTTTGACTATCTATTCACAAATATTTAAAGATATCTCAATTCAATAGTCTATGAATAAATCTATAAGGAACATAGATCATATTAGTTTGATGAATGCATACCTTTTTTATAACGATTTGTTGATTGTTGATCAGATATATCAGCTAGAAATGTGTTCTGATCTAGATTTCTGGTGAAACGATTTTTGTGTGTGATAAGTGAATTGACTTTTTTCTTTGGGAAATGTTTGTTTTTTATTGTGACTGAGATAATAGACCATATTTTTTGGGTTTATGTTATTTAAGTTTAAACTTTAGGCCCAAATTTTTGTTACCGGATATTTCAAAATGACATTCAGGCCCAATCTTTTCTTTTTTAGTGAAACAATTTTTCACTAATGGCCTAGTATACCTAGATGTTATGGTTATTAATCTAACCGTATTTTTCAAAATAAATATATAAATTGGTTATTAATCTAATGAATGATTTCATAAATAAAACAGAGAATGAAATAGTCAAAAACGCTATCATTCAATTTTTGTAAGAATTTTCCCATGTGAAAAATTATAAAGCTTTAATATTTTGCTTCTATAAAGTGAAAAATATTTAAATATTTAATGAGTATTTTCACATTTGAATAATATATAATCTATTTTTATTAACAAATTTATAAATTTTTGTTTCAGTTGTCTTGATTGTAATCTAATTAAATAATCAATAAAATAAAGATATAATTAAAAAAGATTATAATAAAGTTTTGTAATAATTTTTCACATGTGAAAAATTTTAAATCTTAAAACAACCATTACCTATTTAGGTGACAGTAGTATAATTTTATAAAAAAGTTATAATTTTTTATATTTAATTTAACGAAGTACAAAATATTTTAATATTCAATGAGTACTTTTTTTTTGGTAAAAGGGTAATGACCCCGGTAAATAGAACCAAAAAAAGCGTTGAAGTACAAGGAATGTGGCTGAAATACCACATTAACCGCAAGCTACAGGCAGCTTGTTAAACAAAATGTTTATGACAGGCCATAAACATTAACTAGTCTAGAATACTGAAAATATATAAACTAGATAAAAACCAAGACGATAACATAAAGTTACGAGAAAAATAGTAAAATATCAGCATGGGATCAACCAGTTGGAGTGCTTGCCCCTATATTAGTGTTGAGAAGATTCACCGATTCATCAAAGACGACCTCGACTCCCTCCTCCTCCTCCTCATTATCTTCCTCGCTTACTTGAGCCCCTTCGTCAATACCAGGCATGGACAAAGATGAAAATTTATTAGATGTAGAAACACTGCTCATTTGAGCTTTACCCTTGTTCGGACCATTAGGATTGCTAGACTACTGCGACTGACCAGATTTAGTATTCAACTTTCTACTGTTATCACCACTCGTACTTGTAGTATCCAAGCGAGTTTTTGGACGAAAAACAACCGTCTTTCCTGTTTGGGAACCCTTACTCAATGGAACACCTCTCGGAACTTGATTCCCTAAATTACCTTTGTACTTCTTCCTCTTACTTTGCACTTGTTGGAATCCATCATTATCAACATGAGTTGTCACCTTTTCAACCATTGTAGGTTTAGCATTTTTCGGACAAGAATCAAGGGAATGACCAAAAATATTACAAGTATAACATCTAGGCGGTTTCCATTCGTATTCAACACGAATTAATTCCTTAGTACAACCAGAGCCTTCAAGATCAGGGACACCAATAGTAACGTTATCTATAAACTCCGAATCAGCGTTCATCTCAATAAGACAACGAGCAAAACTACAACGACCCCAAGACTCTTTGCATATATTATCCGTATAATTATCCATCATAATAAGCTTAACAAGAAACGAAGCAATTAAACTAATACCTTCCTCTTCAAATACCTGTAGCGGGACATCATAAAACTTGACCCATACCGGTATACGAGTTAGTTCCTCCTTTAGAAGATTCGTTTTCATAGTCCATTTCTTAAGAAAAATTGGTGAATTACGAACCATCCACGGACCACCTTCGAGAACCGCATTAAGACCCTCACTAGACCCGAATTGAAAAAAGAAAAAACCTTTCTCATTCATCATGATACGCTTAAGACCATGTTTTGCCCAGTGATTCTTAGCAAAATACTCAACCACAAGAAATGCAATCCTTTTACCAAGAAAGTAACCATATAAAGTGTTGTGGTAACGAGTATTTACTTTTTCAACTACCTTCCTAGGAATAGAGATATTAACCCCTTCACAAACATTTTCAGAATTAAACGAAGAAGAGATTGAATTAATACCTCCATTAGTAGACGTAACCAAATCAGCTTCAAATTTGCAAAGTAACTCCAATATTTCTTTAGCACGGTCATGTGAGATCAATTCCCACAAAGGATGTTTCTTCATTTTTAACTCATGCATAAATTCACCCGCATCACCAACCGTGCGAATCGTTACACCAAATAATTTCAAAACCTCATGTAGATTACACGGTTGCAACCCATTAATGGTTGCAGCCTTAGCTGCAAGGTCCAAAAAGACATCACCAGAAGAGGAAACATTAGTAATAGAGTCATCTATTTCCTTAGCCATTTGTGCTGAGTGGACACTCGAACCACCTGAACTGAGTGAAGAAGTTTTGCTAGTAAGATTCTGATGGCGTTCACACAAAACTTCGTAATAAAGCATAGTGGTCTCCTTAGGTAAGGTAGACCATTTAGGAAATTTGTTTGCCTTAACACCATTTGCAAACACTTCAATGTCACGCACAGTATTCAAAGGAATAGAAAACAAATTAGATATCTCCTCTAACGTTACTAAAACCTTAAGATTAGACACCATATCCCTATCATTCCAACCTGTAAACAATGGTTTATCACTTTCATTGCTCGAATCCATGCCAATCAAACACAGCCCTAACCACGAGGAATAAACCCTAAACAAACAGTAACCGAAACAAACTAATGGTCAGCCGACCAATTAAATAACCAAGTTACGCAATTAATTCCAAAATCAGCCAATTAATTGATCCTTAAATTGATCCTTAATCAATGCGACCAATTAATTGATCCAAAGTCAGCCAATAAATTTCAAAGTCAGCCAATGAATTCCAAGTCACAAGTTGCGCAATAAATTCCAAAGTAACGACAAGACAAGATTGTATCTTAATCAATGCTACCAATTAATTAATCCTTAAATTGAAAGGTCAGCCGACAAGAGTCAACCGACAAGAGAGGGTCAGCCGACCACAATGTCAGCCGCCTTTAGTTACTGGAACTGAATATTGATTGCTGCAATGATTAGACAAGAACGATTTAATGCTGCCACAACCCAAGCACAACGAAACCCTAAAAAAATAATAAATACGAATACTATTAAACCAAAACAAAACCGAATCTACTTGTCCAGGGAACACCCGAAAACAGACAAGGAACCACCAACGAGATAGACAAAACAATCGCACAATTCAATGACGGCCAAAAACGAAAAATAAAACTAATTAATTTACCCTAAAATCAATCAACCAAATAAAGACTTTGTTAACTCAAGAATAATCAATGATTATTCGAGAAAACAGCATCATTATAAGGTATTCGGATTAAAGGAAAAAGAAAATTAGGTTTATGAGAAGAAGGGATTTTTTGGCTGCCATTGATGTTTTTTGTAGGGTTTTAGGTATATATATTCAATGAGTACTTTAACATGTGAACAGTTAAAATCTTCATATTTATATACTTCAAATTAAAAATATATCCAAAGTAATTGTGTTTTAAATATATAAATTAAGAAATAAGCATAAGAAACATAAATAAGAAACAATCATAAGAAATTATTGCATTAAAATATAAAGTTTTAAACAAACATAACAAATACCATAAATTGATAGGGAAATTTAAAACAAATAAAACAAACTTAAACATCATCCTCATCCTCATCAACAATATCAGCAGCATCATCTTCCTCATCAGCAATAGCATCATCATCATCATCATCATCATCCCCATCAAAAGGCTCATTCTCTAAAAAGCTAACCAAGTTCTTCATCAACTCAATCTTATCATCTAACCTACTCTGCTTCGCATGCATTTCAAAAGCATATTTAGAATATTTAGGATAGCTCCTTTTTCCAAACAACTCATCCGTCAACTTACTTAACGTACTAATTCGGTCTTAAACCACATAAAATTTTTTCCGAAGATAACTTGCCACTTCATTATCTTCTTCAGTTTATTTGTTAAAAAAATATTTAAAAACATCTTCAGCATTGTTTTGGCCGGTAGTTTTAAAAAGGTTATCTAAAGTTGGAGTTAAGGATTTTTATTTTTTTGAATCTGATTCAGAGGAAACAGATTTACGTTTTAGAGAACTTGAAGAAGCCATTTTTATTTGTGTGAAATTGATTTTTGAATTGGATATAAAAACAATTTTTGCAAGTGGATGTACAAATGATGTGTCAGTTGGTTTATAGGTGAAATTATCACCGGTTATAAATGCTTAACCATGATTAAGTATCTGAAAAGGCAGCGATTAGTTTAATGCCTTGTAAACCGTTTGTCCTTTTTCCATGGTATAGTATGTGATGGTTAATATTTTCATTTTGGAACCGTTTGTACCTTTTTTGATGTTAAAGTAAATTGTACACGATTAATATTTCATTTCCTTCTAGTATTGGTAAAAATGAGTAGTACGTATTTTGAAAATATTTTTCATTAGCCATCATGTAAAGTACACTAGAATAATTTCAATGTGACCCAAATTATAACAATTTTTCACATGTGAACAAATATAAAACCTTAAATTATTGTGTACTTTAAATTACATATACTACTAAATTAGAACTGTAAACAAAAAAATTCTAATTAGATAACTATTACACCTAAATTACATGTACAATAATTAGAATTATGAAAAAAAAATAATGAAGATGAAAAACTATATTTTCACATGTGAACATTTTAGTAAAAATTACTTACTACTATATTTTTCACATGTGCATATTTTAGTAAAGGTCAACATGATAGAAACCAAAACTGACTAACTTCAACCAAAAGGTGAGGGATATTATTTTTATTAAATACAGTAATAATAATATAAAATAATGTTTAAAAATTACTTTATTTATTTAAAGATAAATTGAATATAAGATGAAGAGTTCATATTTTAAATAGATTGAACGGGGGCATCTAAAAAATTTGTTAACTCAGAAGTAAAGAAAAGGAAACCAAACGACAATAATGATAGTACTCATTAAGTTTAGAATAACTATTAATAAAAAAATAGTAAAGTGCAACAAAATAGAAACCAAAGTGCAATAAAATTCATCCAAAGGACAATCATCTTTAAAAAGGCAACATTCATTTAATGCTAGTAGTCAGTAAGTTTAAAATAATTTAAATTAAAAAAATTATTAGAAAAATTAAATTAATTTTTCACATGTGAAAATTTTAAAAAAGAACAAAAAAAATTTTTATTTTAATCTTTAAAATTTAGTTAATAATATTTTGTAGTATATATTAACGTCTTAAAAATATATCATTAAATTAATTAATTAAAAAACATATTTGAAATCAAGTCTTAATCTCCTTTTAACAAGTCTCAAACACATTGTAATTTATATTTTTCACATGTGCACATTTGAGTAAAAAAATATATTTTCAACAATCATTACCAACTGTTATTTCAAACAGTAAAGGGCAACCAAATAGTGACCAAAGTGCAACCAAGTTAAACCAAAGGACAACCATACTAACTTATAATAATGTATATAATCGTTAAATAAATTATAAATGGTATTATGAAAATAAAAAATTTAGTTATATTAAGAGAAGATGAATAGAAGTGAAAGACCAAAAGGTTATTTTTAAAAATATGGCACAGTTAACAAGAAACTTGAGTGTCTAGAAATATCTATAAATCTCCCAATTTCGTAACTAACAAACTCAAAGACTCGGAATCTGAAAATCTCCCAATTTCATAATCTCACATATTCATTTCAAAATGAATACCCAAAATTAAAAAAAATGAACCTTTCAATCCCATATCGTATCTATGACATCATATACAAAATCATGATTTGTCTTCCAGTTGAATGTTTGTTAATGTTCAAGTTTGTATGCAAAGAATGATGGTCAGTTATATCTAACAAAGATTTCATTAATGAGCATGTTGAAAATGCAAAATTCAAGCATGCCATTATTAGAAATCTTGAAGGTGTCTACAATACTGTTCTTGATGATTCTTTGTTGTTTAAGATGGATGAAAAGATGGAAATCAGGCATAATCCATTTTATGCTGATGACTATGTCCGGGTTGTGGGTTCATGTAATGGATTGGTTTGTATTTTAAATGATTCAGGTCTTTATATTTACAATCCAAGTACACATAAATGTAGAAGGGTGCATGGTTGTTTAGATAGTGAACATACTTATCAAGCAAGGATTGGTTTTGGTTATGCCAAACATTATGATTACAAACTTGTTAGTAGAAATGCAAAAACTAATAGAGCTACCATTTACTCTTTAAATAATGAATATTGGAAAGATAAAGTAGTAGATTTTCCATCTGATTATTATTTCAAAAATGATGGTTTTTATTTTAAGGGTTATGTTTATTGGTTAGTTGGATCAGTTAATATTCCAAAGTCATGGAAGCTAATTTCATTCGATTTGGAAAAAGGAACCTATTGTGAGATTATGCAGCCTGTTTATGATCAACATGAGAAAACTTTGGAATTTGGTCTTTTGGGGGAATGGTTGTGCATAATATCCAACTATGATAAAGAATCTTTTGCAGATATAGGGATCCTTAAAGACTGTTGGACAAAGCTGAGTACCATAAGATATCCTGGTCCGGAGCCAAATCCAAATGCTACATCAAGGTATAAAATCATATTTTCCATATTTAATAAAACTAATTATGAAAAATTAGATTTCATACTTAGTATTTAAATCTTATATTGTTTTTTGCTCTATTTATATAGTGATTGGACTAGATACTGTGATCCTTTATGGATTTCAGGTGATGGAAAACTACTTTTGAAGTTTGGGTATCGCCTTGTGTCTTATGATTCCATTAAAAACAATCAAAAAATATTCGATGGACCTTCCAGATACCCAACAGTATTAATCTTTGTTGAAAGTTTAGTTTCTCCATTTGGGAATGGGCTACATTGAAAAATTAGGACATGAATGAAGAATCGAACACTATATTTTTGTATTTTGTGCTTGTTTCTTGTATTATGTCTTGCTATATAATATATATCCATGTATTATGTTTTGCTATATAATATATTTTGTTTTCGTTATATATTAAGGAAAGAAGTTTTTAACTCTTTTTTAATTTTTAGTGTTATAGTTATTATAATTTTTCACATGTGAAAATCTATTATTATGATTAAAATCTGGGCAATTCGGAATCACAAATAACCGTTAGATAACTCATAAACAACACAATATATCAGAACTTTGTATTTATAATGTGTTTAAAGATTTTCACATGTGAAAAAAATATATCAGCATATTGTATTTATAATTCTGGAACTATTTGAATTATTTTTAAAGTTCAAAGTTTTTTCACATGTGAAATTTTTTAGTTTTATTATCTTTTTGAAACTGGAATGTTTGATTCATCTGCAATTATTTTTATTATTTTCATTTAACAATCAACTTGTTTAATATTTTTCTGCTATTTTTATAAAAAATTGATTACAGGTCTAGGATATTGGTTTAATGTTGGTGGTCTAGTTTTGTAAATCCAAAAATAGTACCAATTACTGTATTTATACTATGTATAAAGATTTTCACATGTGAAAAAGAAAATTAGTTTTATTATCTTTTATAACTGGAATGTTTGATGCATCTTCAATATATTTTTTCAATTGTATATAACTCTTTAATTGCAATCCCTGATTGAATCGTTTTCATTTTTATTATCTTCTGCAATTGTAGTATTTCTATTATAATTCTTCTATTGCAATCCTTCATTGAACCATTTCATTTTTATTATCTTCTGCAATTGCAGTATTATCTTTTTTATGTTGTTTCTAGTTTTACGAAAGTACTCATTCAAATAGCAAAATACATACACTATAATTAGAATTCATTGAGCTTGTATAAACTAAGTAAAATTACAAGCAATGACATAAATCTATCAGTCTACACATACCTAAGACACAACTACTAAGACAAGTTATTAATCTAGGTTCTGCAATAAAAGGACCACCATCATCATCATAATCTTTAAACATTCTTTTTTCCAGTCTTAAGGATATAGTCCCAAGTTTTCCGATTTCCTAGACCTAGAACAACACATTTTATACGAACAGGGCTTTTGACACCAATTTTTTTGGCTTCCTTTCCAATCAAACAAACATATTTTCCTTTAACTAAATGATCATCTTCTTTTCTTAATTTCCTTAAAACTGGATTACTTAATTCTCCTACAGCCTTTTCCTTATGGCTTGACTCTGCTTGTGATGGAGGCCTTGGATAAGAAAATGACTTTTCACTGTTAGTGCTTATGTCATGACTGCTAGTATCATTGTCATTATATTGGTTCTTCTTATTAGCCATGAGTTCATTCATATCATCATCACTACTAGTATCACTAATAACAATTATACCTAATTAAAATTTATGGTCAATATACCAATTAAATCAAACAAAACTAAAAACCAAAAAAAAATGCAATGCAATAGAGAAACGGATAAGGGATCATACATTTGCCTTTATCCATAATCAAGTAGATTCTTAAGCCGAATGTATCTAAGTCAATTTTATAGAAATCCAAAAACTTATTGAAAGAATCACAATAATAATCGACTAATAACTTTGAAAATAAAGAAATGCACATACGAATTACCTTTTGACTATGTGAACGCTTGTTTTTTAGTTGTATTTTTATTGTGCGATATTTTAGGGTTCTAACGATTTTGGGGAAAAATGAAAATGGTTATAAAAAATTGATTACAGTACTATGATATTGGTTTAATGTTGGTGGACTAGTTCTGTAAATCCAAAAATAGTTACAATTACATAGTCCCGTATTTGGCCCATACATCTATTTTTAGGCCCACAATTTTTGTTTTTTAAAAGTGGGGCAATTCCATATTTACCCAATTTGAAACACAAAATTCTATATTTCTCCAAACATGCATTAAAATCATTGTACATTATGTATTATTAACTTATAAATTGGGTAAATATGGTATTTTGAGTTTCATATTGGATATATATGGAATTATCCCTTTGAAAATACACTTTTGTTTCTAATAGAAATTTACTAATATGTAACTATAGATTTTGATTTTTTTCTTTGTTTGATTGAATTTAATAAGAAATAAAAATAAAAAGAAAACAAAGTAATAAAATAGTATATATTTAAATTTTTGTAATTTTTTCTCATGTGAAAAAGATAGTAGAATAATATTTTCTCTAGTATGTTTAATGATTCATTATTTAATTACAAATATTTTTTCACAAAGTTATTAATAATTCAGATTTTAATTTTTTTATAGGATTGTAACATCGTTATAAAATAAAACAAAGTTATTAGTGATTCATATTTTAACTTTTTTTCACATGCGAAAAACATAGTAGAATAATATTTGTCTAGTATGTTTAATATATTATTTCATTTTTATATTTTTCTTTAATTTCAATTACAGTACCTTTTCTTTCTAGTATTTTTATATAAAAAGGGTTCACTTAAAATAAAAAAAAGTAATTAAATTAATAAAAAATAGCAAATTCCAAAGTAGTGTCAGAAAGATAAAGCGTGAGGGTTACATTTATCAAACCTTTCAATTAAAGGTATGAATCACTATTAGATAGCCAAAGTAGAGTAATCGAACAATGATTTTTTTATGACCCTAAGCCTACAATAGCTTCACCGTCAAACAAACACGCCCAAAGTTAATTTGATTTTGTCGACAAGTTATATAAATCCAAGAACTAGTAGCCCATTAGAGAGAAAGGTAATTGGCCCAAACAGTTGTTAGCCTTTTAACACCTTTTGATTTTTATTTTTATTTTAAACATATTGCTCTTTTTTTAATTCTTCCTCTGTACTTATCACATCTTACCAACCACTTTTTCATTCTCTCTCTTTAATTTGATTTATAATAGATCTGGTATTATCTTTGATATGGAATCACCTATCGACTTAGGTAACAACTATTTTTTCGTTGTAGTTCTAATAAATATATATTAATTTATATATATTATTTCTTATAGGAAGTTCAGATTCTGATCGAAGGATGAACAAATATAATTTTAGAAAGAGGATGCAAAAAAATCCTATAACAGGTAATTTTTTTATATATTTTTTATTTTATGCAGTTAATTATTTTATAAATAGTTTAGTTATTTATATATGTTTTTCTCAGGTATTTTTAGGCTAGATTTATATTCCAATTTATATTTAATATCAAGTTATTTATATTTTTATGGATTTAATTTTGTTTTAAACTTTGTTAAAATTGAATATTAATTATATTTTTCTGTTAATAATGAGTTTGTTCATATTTAAAACTAGCAGATCAATAATTTGTTGCATTATAGAATCATGTATGAAGATGTATAAAGATGAATTTTTAAAATATAAGAATCATGTATGAAGGTGTTACAAACAAGATTTGTTTTATTTTAATTGAATAAAATTGTTAAAACTTATTTCACATGTAAAAAATCTACTTAATACTTTATTAGATTTTTTTGAATATGTGGATCATTAGACCTCTTTTTGTTTGTAACATAGTTAAAATAATTAAACCTCTTTTCACAAGTAAAAATTCATGGTGCATATTTCTTATGATTTTAATACAGACTATTTTTGAATTTGTTTCTTAATATGAAGTTTTTTATATATATTTAACCTATAATTGAATGAAATGTAAAAGGATTATATTTGTTGTTTTTTTTTATATATTTCGTATATTTTTGCTTGTATATTTTGTATAATTTTGTATATAAAAAACTAACGAATTTTTATATTTTAGAACAATAATATTTTTGCTTTCATATGTATTTTATTTTAGAACAATAAAAAACTAATGAATTTTATTTTATATGTATTTTAGAAATATCATCAGGCAGTTCCGAAAAGAGTCTAAAGATCAACAAGATGATTAAGAAGAAACGTAATCAAGGTAAATCATTAAAACTTTATTCACAAGTGAAAATTCTGTATACTTGTCTTGCGAATATCTACTAAAAACTTTTTTCACTTGTGAAAATTCTTCTATCATACTTAAAATAATTAAACCTCTTTTTGTAATATATTTAGAATTTGTTTTCTTAATATGTAGTTGTTAACATATATATAAGTTTTTAATGTTTACATTTCTTTTTTGTAATTTTTTTTCAGGAAAAATTACAAACTTCTGTCGTAAGGATGTTCGAAAATATCATCATTGAAACCTAGTGGTATTATCTTACATTCTAGTATAAAGAAAAGGAAGAAATCATCCAAACAAGGTAGCCAAAGGGGCTCATAGAGAAGGTCTGTTAGCCATGAGAAATTCTCTGATGCTAGGAAACTGTTAGATGGATTTAATCTGGATTCAATAATTGGAGAAAAAGGTGAAATTAGGTCAGTTGAAAGAGTTAATGATGAGGAACAACTAGATATGGAGAATGCTCTTGGGGAACATTTTATTCGTAACAGAGATCATGATGGGAATGAGACGATGCTCGAATGTATTGCAATTAAACTAAAGGTTACAAAGTAAAACGAAGATGATGAAGATGATAAAGTTAAACAAAAGAAGAAGAGGAAGGATAATGTAGATGATTATTGGCGCTCAATTAGAACCAGAGGTTCTCCATCAGTTTTGTTTAACTTAATGAAAAATTTAACAACATCTCATATGAAAGATCTGATAGAAATTAGGTTTGGTTCTTTTATTCAAATGGCCCCAGACAAGATACCAGTTAAAATAGGTCATTTTGTAGTTAATAATTTTGATCTAGTCTCGATGAAGTTGAAACTTACTAATGGTGATATCTTGATTACACCTGAACTAGTTAACAAAGTTTTAGGTGTGCCTTTAGGGAAAACAAAATTGAAAGATATCAAGAAACTACCCAAGGATGATGCTACAACTTTTGAATGGTACAAACAATTTACTTCTAGGAATCCGACGCCAACCAAAGTTTCTGATACAATAAAACAATCGGGAATGGTTGGAATTCTTTTCAAGCTAAATTTCCTTGTATTGGTTTCAAATGTTATGGGACTTTCCGTTAGAGGAGGGTAGTGTAGGCCAGGCAAGGCGATTGTCGGATACATAAATGAAAATACAAGGATTGAAAATATTAATTGGTGTATGTTTATTTGTGATTTCTTGAGAATGAGTAAAGAGAAGCGGATCAGTAAAGATCCAAACTGTCATTATTCTGGACCTCTAACAGCTCTCACGGTCAGTATTTTTTTACCTTTTTTCTTCAAATTTATGTCTTGTTAACATTTTATTAAAATATTGATTTTTATTTGTTTTTATTAAAAATTTTTAGCTGATGTATCTGTACTCAACCAAATGTCCATCAATATCTGTCCCTCATGAAAAACTGGAAATTAAATTCTGGACCTCAGAGTTGATTAAACAAAGAGAAGCTTATGAAATTTCTAATGGTGGATTTGGATTGCTTCATCTGTATTCCCTTGATTCCAGTGATGATGATGATGATATTTCTCAAACAGATGTATGCATGCTTTTTTTAACCAGTTGTTGAATATGGTTTTAAGATTTCACGTGTGAAAAACAATATATGTTCACATGTGAAGAATGGTATGATTTTGTGTATAACTGATTAAATTTATTGAAAATGATACACTTACAAAGCATACAGAAAATTTACATCAACTTAATAAACTATTTATTTATACTAGAAGTGAAACTATTCAAATTATTCAAATTATTGTATGTGACAAAACTTTTAAGACTCAAATTATTCAAATGATTAATTACGCAGACTACATGGTTATTTTTTAATCTAATATATACACATATTTTTTTATTCCTGAAACAGATCAACAAAAAACTGGATAAGCTTGACCAGAAAGTAATCTTGTTGAATATATTACTTGAAGAAATTGGATATGAGTTTTCAGAGGCTGAGATTGATCATAGAGATAATAGAAGGTTGATAAAAATGAAAGCTAGATATAATGAGATCATTAGGAATACCGATCTCAGTGATTATGGATTCCAGGGTTTTAACAATGATGAAATTTTTTCCAGTGATGATGATGATGTTATAAATAATTTTCATGTTGGGGAGTGCAGCAATTCAAAGGATGAGTTAGTTGAGAAATTAGATGTTCGATTTTTGGGTAATGAAAATAGGAGGAAAGTCTTCAGAGGTATTAGATGCTCAAGTTTTGGGTAATGAAAAACAGGATGAAAGACTTCAGCAGTTAGATGAGGAATTAGATGTTCGAGTTTTGGGTAATGAAAAACAGGAGGAAAGACTTCAGCTAGCCCTTGTTAATGAAGACGATGAGCATCAATTAGTTAATAATCTACATGTTGCTCAGTTCAGCAATTCAAAGGAAGAATTAGATTTGGATTTAGGTGATGTAGTTTTTGAGAATGAACAACATGAAGAAAGACTACAGGTAGAACTTGTTACTGAAAAGGATGAGCCGGAAGTTGATAATGAAAATGAGATAGAATTAAGTAGTGTTGAAGAGATTGTAAATCCTTTAGAAGGTTTTAATGTTTTTCAAGTTCCAGAATTGGCGAATAAAATTAAAAAAGAGGATTACAGCTTCGAAAATTGTTTACAACAAGGATTATTAAAACAAGATCCCAAACCTAACGTCAAGATTACTGGGCTTCATAATCCATTTGGTGTTTCATTGAATGATATGCCTAGGCATAGTGTATATGATGCTCCAAGTTTTTCGCTTGGTAGTGAGTTTGATGACATTCTAGAAAAGGCAGTCAGTTCAAATATTGCTGATATTTCTGCAGTTGATACTCTTAATCAAACACCAGGAAGTAGTGGATTTAGTTATCAGAAACAAACACAAGTGATTGAGCAGAACATTAAATTTGAAACAATAAGAATTCAACCAAAACGGGATGTTGGAGTTGGGCCTCAAATGAGATCACCTTTTCGAACAAGGCATGTCGCCATTTCTTACTCTCCATCTCATCAAGAAACTTTTTGTGCCGATTCACTCTTCATGAGTGTTAATGACGCATTGTAAGATAGTTTGTATTCAGTTTATAACTTTATTATTTATTAAAAAAAATCGTATGTGAAACTAATTTTTTGTTTTTTTAGGGATTTCTTTTTTTTTTTTTTTTTTGGTAAAAGGGTAATGACCCCGGTAAATAGAACCAAAAAAAGCGTTGAAGTACAAGGAATGTGGCTGAAATACCACATTAACCGCAAGCTACAGGCAGCTTGTTAAACAAAATGTTTATGACAGGCCATAAACATTAACTAGTCTAGAATACTGGAAATATATAAACTAGATAAAAACCAAGACGATAACATAAAGTTACGAGAAAAATAGTAAAATATCAGCATGGGATCAACCAGTTGGAGTGCTTGCCCCTATATTAGTGGTGAGAAGATTCACCGATTCATCAAAGACGACCTCGACTCCCTCCTCCTCCTCCTCATTATCTTCCTCGCTTACTTGAGCCCCTTCGTCAATACCAGGCATGGACAAAGATGAAAATTTATTAGATGTAGAAACACTGCTCATTTGAGCTTTACCCTTGTTCGGACCATTAGGATTGGTAGACTGTTGCGACTGACCAGATTTAGTATTCAACTTTCTACTGTTATCACCACTCGTACTTGTAGTATCCAAGCGAGTTTTTGGACGAAAAACAACCGTCTTTCCTGTTTGGGAACCCTTACTCAATGGAACACCTCTCGGAACTTGATTCCCTAAATTACCTTTGTACTTCTTCCTCTTACTTTGCACTTGTTGGAATCCATCATTATCAACATGAGTTGTCACCTTTTCAACCATTGTAGGTTTAACATTTTTCGGACAAGAATCAAAGGAATGACCAAAAATACTACAAGTATAACATCTAGGCGGTTTCCATTCGTATTCAACACGAATTAATTCCTTAGTACAACCAGAGCCTTCAAGATCAAGGACACCAATAGTAACGTTATCTATAAACTCCGAATCAGCGTTCATCTCAATAAGACAACGAGCAAAACTACAACGACCCCAAGACTCTTTGCACATATTATCCATATAATTATCCATCATAATAAGCTTACCAAGAAACGAAGCAATTAAACTAATACCTTCCTCTTCAAATACCTGTAGCCGGGCATCATGAAACTTGACCCATACCGGTATACGAGTTAGTTCCTCCTTTAGAAGATTCGTTTTCATAGTCCATTTCTTAAGAAAAATTGGTGAATTACGAACCATCCACGGACCACCTTCGAGAACCGCATTAAGACCCTCACTAGACCCGAATTGAAAAAAGAAAAAACCTTTCTCATTCATCATGATACGCTTAAGACCATGTTTTGCCCAGTGATTCTTAGCAAAATACTCAACCACAGGAAATGCAATCCTTTTACCAAGAAAGTAACCATATAAAGTGTTGTGGTAACGAGTATTTACTTTTTCAACTACCTTCCTAGGAATAGAGATATTAACCCCTTCACAAACATTTTCAGAATTAAACGAAGAAGAGATTGAATTAATACCTCCATTAGTAGACGTAACCAAATCAGCTTCAAATTTGCAAAGTAACTCCAATATTTCTTTAGCACGGTCATGTGAGATCAATTCCCACAAAGGATGTTTCTTCATTTTTAACTCATGCATAAATTCACCCACATCACCAACCGTGTGAATCGTTACACCAAATAATTTCAAAACCTCATGTAGATTACACGGTTGCAACCCATTAATGGTTGCAGCCTTAGCTGCAAGGTCCAAAAAGACATCACCAGAAGAGGAAACATTAGTAATAGAGTCATCTATTTTCTTAGCCATTTGTGCTGAGTGGACACTCGAACCACCTGAACTGAGTGAAGAATTTTTGCTAGTAAGATTTTGATGGCGTTCACACAAAACTTCGTAATAAAGCATAGTGGTCTCCTTAGGTAAGGTAGACCATTTAGGAAATTTGTTTGCCTTAACACCATTTGCAAACACTTCAATGTCACGCACAGTATTCAAAGGAATAGAAAACAAATTAGATATCTCCTCTAACGTTACTAAAACCTTAAGATTAGACACCATATCCCTATCATTCCAACCTGTAAACAATGGTTTATCACTTTCATTGCTCGAATCCATGCCAATCAAACACAGCCCTAACCACGAAGAATAAACCCTAAACAAACAGTAATCGAAACAAACGAATGCTCAGCCGACCAATTAAATAACCAAGTTGCGCAATTAATTCCAAAATCAGCCAATTAATTGATCCTTAAATCGATCCTTAATCAATGCGACCAATTAATTGATCCAAAGTCAGCCAATTAATTCCAAGTCACAATTTGCGCAATTAATTCCAAAGTAACGACAAGATTGTATCTTAATCAATGCAACAAATTAATTGAACCTTAAATTGAAAAGTCAGCCGACAAGAGTCAACCGACAAGAGAGTTAAGGGTCAGCCAACCACAAATGTCAGCCGCCTTTAATATTGATTGCTGC
This sequence comes from Glebionis coronaria, assembly GCA_025667525.1. NCBI lineage: Eukaryota > Viridiplantae > Streptophyta > Magnoliopsida > Asterales > Asteraceae > Glebionis > Glebionis coronaria. The sequence goes on from CM046877.1 coordinate 343,468,362, forward strand.
AATGAATTGTGCAATGAGGGGTCAATTGAATATTGATTGCTGCAATGATTAAACAAGAACGATTTAATGGCCACAACCCAAGCACAACGAAACCCTAAAAAAACAATAAATACGAATACTATTAAACCAAAACAAAACCGAATCTGCTTGTCCAGGGAGCACCCGAAAACAGACAAGTAACCACCAACGAGATAGACAAAACAATCGCACAATTCAATGACGGCCAAAAACGAAAAATAAAACTAATTTAATTTACCCTAAAATCAATCAACCAAATAAAGACTTTGTTAACTCAAGAATAATCAATGATTATTCGAGAAAACAGCATCATTATAAGGTATTCGGATTAAAGGAAAAAGAAAATTAGGTTTATGAGAAGAAGGGATTTTTTGGCTGCCATTGATGTTTTTTGTAGGGTTTAACTTTTTTTTTTTTTTTTTTTTTTTTTTTTTTTTAGGGATTTCTTATATGAGTCTAAAACAACTAAACTTTGCGAAATGAGATTTGTTCTCGAATCACTTACTCCAACAGTTAAAATTGTATCAGGTGTTATTGATGTACGGTCTGACATATTGAATTACATGGAGAAATATAAATCAGCAGATTCTACAGAAAGATATTTTTTTCAATCGAATATTGTAAGTTTTTTTATATTCTATAAAATTTAACTGATAGCTCTTTATTTATTTTAAAATTATTATTTTCAGTCAAGTTACTTGAAAATCGAAGGCTATGTTTCCACAAAACAATTGTTATGGCAATTTGAACATTGTATGGGGATTTCTGATTACTCCGACAGGGTCGTCAAGACTAAAGATATGAATTTTTACCTGGTATAATTTTAATATCTTAAAATATTATTTAGTTGTCATATAAAGCGATTTAATAGTATTTTTTTTGTTCACAAGGCATTGGGATAAGCAAAAAAAAACCTTGAAAACATCTATGGCGGCTGACATTCTTTTTCTTTTGTATGATTCACTTTTCTAGCTTGTTTTCATGCGATCATTATTCGATCTATTGTGGGCAGCTATTAGGTGGGTCCTACTTTATTATTGTCGGCCATTGGTGCTTTCTGTTTAGTTAAGTCCTTGTCGGTGCTTTTATTTATTAATATCGGGTGAGGGTGACGTTGCTCTCATTGCTTAATTGGTTTATTATTGGTTCGTTGGGCATTTATTGGTTTGATTAGTTCTCGTTTTTTTTAAGGTTTTTTTTAGGGTTTAGTTTTATTTGTGTGTGCAAGTGGTCGGCTGACCTTTCAAAGCTCTTGGCGACTAAATTTGTTTTAGGATCAATTAATTGGTTCGCATATTGACTTTGTCCATTAATTGCATTGGAAGGGTAGGCTGACATCTAATAAATTGGGGCGGCTGATTATTATTCGCAAGTGCGTTGGGTTATTATTTAGTGGTTCGTTTGATCGATTTGTTGAAGCTATGGTGGATTCGAGCAATGAAAGTGATAAGCCATTGTTTACAGGTTGGATGGATGCGGGTAAGGTGTCTACTCTTGAGGTTTTAGTAACGTTAGAGGAGATATCTAGTTTGTTTTCTATTCCTTTGAATACTGTGCGTGACATTGAAGTGTTTGCAAATGGTGTGAAGGCAAACAAATTTCCTAAATGGTCTACTTTACCTAAGGAGACCACTATGCTTTATTATAAAGTTTTGTGTGAACGCCATAAGAATTTAACTAGCAGCACTTCTTCACTCAGTTCAGGTGGTTCGAGTGTGCATTCTGCACAAATGGCTAAGGAAACAGACCTTGAAGCTAAGGCTGCTACCATTAATGGTTTGCAACCGTGTAATCTACATGCGGTTTTGAAATTATTTGGTGTAACGATTCGCACGGTTGGTGACGCGGGTGAATTTATGCAGGAATTAAGAATGAAGAAACATCCTTTGTGGGAATTGATCTCACCTGATCGTGCTAAAGAAATTCTGAAGTTACTTTGCAGATTTGAAGGTGATATGGTTTCGTCTACTAATGGAGGTATTAATGCAGTCTCTTCTTCGTTTAATTCTGAAAATGTCTATGAAGGGGTTAATATCTCTATTCCTAGGAAGGTTGTTGAAACAGTAAATGCTCGCTACCATAACACTTTATATGGTTACTTTCTTGGTAAAAGGATTGCATTCCCTGTGGTTGAGTATTTTGCTAAGAATAACTGGGCAAAACATGGTCTTAAGCGTATCATGATGAATGAGAAAGGTTTTTTCTTTTTTCAATTTGGATCTAGTGAGGGTCTTAATGCGGTTTTGGAAGGTGGTCCGTGGATGGTTCGTAATTCACCAATTTTTCTTAAGAAATGGACTATGAAAACGAATCTTCTAAAGGAGGAACTAACTCGTATTCCGGTATGGGTTAAGTTTCATGATGTCCCGCTACAGGTATTTGAAGAGGAAGGTATTAGTTTAATTGCTTCGTTTCTTGGTAAGCTTATTATGATGGATAATTATACTGATAATATGTGCAAAGAGTCTTGGGGTCGTTGTAGTTTTGCTCGTTGTCTTATTGAGATGAATGCTGATTCGGAGTTTATAGATAACGTTACTATTGGTGTCCCTGATCTTGAAGGCTCTGGTTGTACTAAGGAGTTAATTCGAGTTGAATACGAATGGAAACCGCCTAGATGTCATATTTGTAATATTTTTGGTCATTCCGTTGATTCTTGTCCGAAAAATGTTAAACCTATAACGGTTGAAAAAGTGACAACTCATGTTGATAATGATGGGTTCCAACAAGTGCAAAGAAAGAGGAAGAAGTACAAAGGTAATTTAGGGAATCAAGTTCCGAGAGGTGTTCCATTGAGCAAGGGTTTCCAAGCAGGTAAGACGGTTGTTTTTCGCCCAAAAACTCACTTGGATACTACAAGTACGAGTGCTGATAATAGTAGTAAGTTGAATACTAAAACTGGTCAGTTGCAGCAGTCTAGCAATCTTAATGGTCCGAACAAGGCTAAAGCTCAAATGAGCAGTGTTTCTACATCTAATAAATTTTCATCTTTGTCCATGTCTGGTATTGATGAAGGGGCTCAATTAAGCGAGGAAGATAATGAGGAGGAGGAGGGAGTCGAGGTCGTCTTTAATGAATCGGTGAATCTTCTCAATACTCATATTGGGGCAAGCACTCCATCTGGTTGATCCCATGTTGATATTTTATTATTTTCCTCGTAACTTTCTGTTATCGTCTTGGTTTTTGTCTAGTTTATATTGTCCAGTATTCTAGACTAGTTAATGTTTATGGCATGTCATAAACATTTTGTTTAACAAGCTGCCTGTAGCTTGCGGTTAATGTGGTATTTCAGCCACATTCCTTGTACTTCAACGCTTTTTTTGGTTCTATTTACCGGGGTCATTGCTACCCTTTTACCAAAAAAAAAGTATTTTTTTTAAAATTTGTTACTAAGTGTTTTTTCCTGTCTGTTGTTTTAAGGAACACTTCTTCTTAATGGTTTTCCATATGAAAAATGGAGAAGTTGTTATCATTGATAACGCTTCAATTGCTGACCAGGATTATTGGTAGATATTATAGAGTTCCTCGAGCGTTGGTGAGAAAAAAAAGTTTTATGTTTTTCTTTAATAATTTGGTAAAATTCATTGATGACGTATAGTCCCCAGCCGGGTCATGAGCCCGGCCCACGGGTACTACCCGTATCCGGCCCATCACATATGGGTGGGAATAATGTCATTTGAGCTTATGGGCTTGGATAAACAGTAACCGCACACACGTGTGCGGCCCACGGCCCGACATGACCGGTACAGGGTTAGACAGAATCATATTCTGTCTATGAATAGGATTTACCCCAAAGAAGAGGATATTCACTCACCATAATTAGAAGATAACAATCAATCTAATTCTGGTACTTATCCTTTCCTTGGGCCCGAAGCATCAGTGACAGCCCATTAGGGTTTCACTACCTATAAAAGGAACCCCCAAGGGTTCCACAAAGGTATTACGTTCTATGCACTCTCAACTCATCCGATTCCTATAAACCCTAACCGATTACTTACTTTCACGCCGGAGTCTAATCGTGGGAAACATTCACACGGTAAGCCTAACGCGTGTTGTTTAGTGTGCAGGATCCCAACCATACAATTCACTTAGTGCAGGAGCCGGAGTCCAGCCAACCCGAATTAAGCCTAATTCGGGTCTAGCAAGGATCACCCAAATTTTGTATCAACAAGTTGGCGTCATCCGTGGGACCCATTACACTAAGCTAGAGCGAAATCTCATCTTGAATTCTCAATGACGAAGGGACATCCGCAAGCTAACCCCAGGAACACAAATCCTGGAAATCGAAAGTCCCAAGGGGAAGGGATACTCATTCCCAATCGATCCCCTAGCCATCCAGCGGGTGGTCCAAACAACCGGAGTGGTTTTCAGTCCATGGGGGTGACAAGCACGATCTCCATGACTCCTCCACCTACTTCAACCCTGGACAACCCTGATCCAGGGAGTGCGCCCAATCCCCATAACAAGGAGCCGCGCAGACCATCGATCGAGGAAGAAGTAGAAGTCCAACCACTCAGCGAGGAAGATCTCACTCGAGTTCTCACGCAGAACTTTGAGAGGATCGTCCCAGGGATTGCATCAAGGTTGAACCTAGGGAGGGACCTCCAATCTAGGCTCAACTTTGGTCACGCCGGACCAGGTACCTCTTCTGAAAATCAGAGGAAAAGAAGGACGCGACTCCATGAGCAGAACCTCTTTGAGGAAACTCCCCAACCCAGGAATGTGTTCGAACGCATAGGGGATTGCCTCATGCAGGAACTAATGCAGTCTCGAGAAGGGGGAGAGAAGTCCGACGGTTCACCCGAACGACCAGATCTGGAACTGACCAGAGCCACTCGCCGCACAAGTGTGTGGGATAGGATGAATATTGGGAAGAAGGCTCCTAGCTCTTCTCAAAAGAGCGGTCCTCACCCAAGAGATGGGGCACCACCTCCTTCTCCAGATCCATCAGGAGAGGACTCGGATGACCATCCGCCCAAGCGTCGCCGACGTAGGCGTACTCCTCCACCACCACCAAACAATGATGAGTACTATGGCGGTCCCTACTACCGAGAGACGGAAGCAGAAGATCTTTCCCAACCGTGGTGCGACCCTAGTCTCACCCGTCCATGGGCAGACCCCAGGGAAGATCCTTTTACTCTCCGCATACGGAATTACTCCGAGGACACAAAACGTCGCATGCCGGCGTGTGTCAAGACTTATGATGGAACTGGTGATCCGGATGATCACCTCAAGATATTTGATACGCAGGCTAAAATTGAGCGATGGCCCATGCCTATATGGTGCCAAATGTTCAATTCAAATTTGATCGGCAATGCTCGTGACTGGTTTGAAGGACTCCCTCCGCGAAGCATTGATAGCTTCACCGAACTACGTACTGCGTTCAAAAATAATTATACTCCGCGGAAGAAGTATAATAGGGACCCGGTCTCATTGGCAACTGTCAAGCAACGGCCGGGGGAGTCTACAGAAGCCTTCACTGAACGCTTCATCGAAGAGTGCACACGCACAAAGACAATGCCGGAACTCCTGAAAATTTCCGACTATATGCATGCCATAACAGACAGGGAATTAATCATGCGTCTCAATGACAAGAGCCCGGAGAGGTATGACGACCTCATGGAAAGGGTCAGAAACTTCATAGAGGGAGAAACAGCGGTTGCCGCAGCCTACCCTTCAAAAAGAAACGGCTACCAATTGAACGACCAGTCCAGGAGACAGTTGGGCGGTCAAAGCAACCAGAACAATGGTAGGGGCTCAGATTACAAGAGCCAAAAAAAGGGAGGACGGCCGGACGATAAGTTTACCCCTCTAAAGATGTCCTACCGGGAGATCTTGTTGACGGAAGGGGCTAATTTTCCGAGGCCTCCCCCAATGACGACTCCGCTGGACCGTCGCCAAGGAAATCGTTTCTGCGAGTTCCATAACGACAAGGGCCATGGCACGGAGGAGTGTATCCAGCTCAAGAAGCACATTGAGTCACTGATCAAGTCAGGTAAACTCAAGCATTTGGTGAAGGATTGGAAGGATGGAAAAGACAACAAGAAGTATGACAAGAAGGATCCCCAAAAGGACAAACCTTCAACTATATACATGATCTAATCCAGACAGCGCCGCACGAGGCAGAAAATTAGTCAAAAAATTTCACGCGGCAGGGAAATCTCATTCCCTCCCATCACAACAAGCGATGTGATTGATGCGCCTCTCACTATTGAGATAAGCATTGGAACACACAACGTTCGTCGCATGTATGTGGATGGGGGGTCATCAGCAGAAGTACTGTACAAACACTGTTTTGTACAGTTACGACCAGAAATAAGAATCCAATTAGTACCGGCCACAGCGCCGCTCATCGGTTTTAGTGTAGACACCATCTGGCCAATAGGGAAACTGCGTCTGCTTGTAACCATTGGGAATGAAGAGCACTCCACCACTGCGTGGATGAACTTTATGGTGATACGCTCACACTCTCCATACAATGGGATCATAGGCAGACCAGGTATCCTGGCCATACGGGCGGTACCTTCCACGGCACACGGAATGATCAAATTCCCTGTGAAAGGAGGAATTGTCACCATTTACAACACAATCGTACCAACATCCGAGTGTCATGCCGTGACAACACCGGTTCCACCTGTTCCACCCAAGGATGGATCACCACCTCCCAACTGGAGGGTGGCAATCCATCCTGATTACCCGGAACAAGAGGTGTCCATAGGGGGAACGCTCTCGGATAATGGCAAGAGGGCCATGTGCTCTCTCTTGAAGGCAAATTTAGATATATTCGCATGGGAGCCCAAGCATATGACGGGCGTACCACGCGCGATAGCAGAACATAAGCTCCAAATCCGCCAGGGGTACCAACCCGTCAAGCAAAAGAAGCGCGGTCAGGCACCTGAACGCAACCGAGTGATACTGGATGAGGTACGGAAACTAGTGGCCGCAGGTATCATGCGCGAGGTATACTACCACGAGTGGTTATCCTATCCAGTCATGGTCAAAAAGCATGACGAAAGCTGGCGCATGTGTGTGGATTTCACGGATCTGAACAAAGCCAGTCCACACGATTGTTACCCATTACCGGAGATTTGACTGGAAGGTGGAATCTCTATGTGGATATCCCTTTAAGTGCTTCTTAGACGCATATAAAGGATACCACCAGATCCAGATGGCGGAAGAGCACGCAGAGAAGACGGCATTCCATACTAGTCAAGGCGTATACTGTTATACAAAAATTCCGTTTGGACTAAAGAACGTCGGGGCTACATACCAGCGGCTTGTGGACAAAGCCTTTGACTCACAGATAGGCCGCAACCTGGAGGTCTATATGGATGACTTAGTCATCAAAAGTCATACGGAGGATGCACTTCTCCGGGATGTTCAAGAGACGTTTGACACGTTGAGGAGGATTAATATGAAGCTAAATCCAAAGAAATACACGTTTGGGGCAACGGAGGGAATGTTCCTTGGATATATGATTGATCCAAATGGCATCAAACCTTGCCCAGAAAATACGGACACAGTAATACAGCTACCATCCCCTCAGACACGGAAAGAGGTGTAATCCTTAAATGGGAAGCTGGCCGGGCTAAATAGGTTCTTATCAAAATCCGCAGAGAAGTCACTCCCCCTATTCAAAACACTCAAGAAGTGCATTAAGAAGGGAGACTTCCGGTGGACAAAGGAAGCTGAGGAAGCCTTTGGTCAACTCAAGCAACACCTCGCATCTCTCCCCATGCTAGTAGCTCCCCGGCCAAAGGAGGAGCTCATTATGTATCTATCAGCCACACATGGAGCAATAAGTGTGGTACTCATGACGGATAGGGACACGGTACAAACTCCGGTCTACTTCATAAGTAGAACATTACAAGGGCCGGAATTGAATTACTCCTCTATGGAAAAATTGGTTTTGGCACTAGTGTTTGCTACAAAACGGTTGCGCCGATACTTTCAGGCGCACCCAATTGTAGTCATTACTGACCAACCAATAAAACAAGTCATCTCTAGACCGGATGTGGCAGGTAGGCTACAAAAGTGGAGCATTCTATTGGGAGAACACAACATATCTTATAGGCCAAGGATGGCTGTTAAAGGCCAAATCTTGGCGGATTTCTTGGTAGAGAAGCCGGATGAAGAAGGACCAATCGGAAAACAAGACGAAACTCCAGCAGAACCATGGGTGTTATTCACGGACGGATCTTCGTGTACGGATGGGTTAGGAGCTGGTCTCATCCTTACGAATCCGAAAGGAATGGAGTTTACGTACGCCCTTCGCTTTGAGTTCACAGCCACCAACAATGAGGCGGAATATGAAGCATTAATTGCGGGTTTAAAAATCGCCGCTAGAATGGGAGTCCGCAACATTGAGGCCTACGTGGACTCACGGCTTGTCGCGAACCACATTCTAGGTGGATATGTAGCTAAAGAGGATAACATGGTCCGATACTTGGAGAAAGTCAAGTCACTCATCGCGGATTTCAGCAAGTTTTCTATCAAGCAGGTACCAAGAGGTGAGAACAAGAAGGCGGACGCTCTTAGCAAAATCGCGTCTACAAATTTCGCCCAATTATCCAACAAGTCTTGGTGGAAATACTCAAGGAAAAGTCTATAACAGAAGGGGAGGTCGCTACTATAGTTAAGGAGGATGGACCTACATGGATGACCCCGATCGTCAACTATTTGACTAATGAAACCCTTCTGGACGATGAAAAAGCGGCACGTCGCATCAGAAGGAAGTCGTAGTACTTCGAGCTTCGAGAAGGTATCCTTTATAAGCGCTCTTTCTTGCAGCCGTGGTTGAGGTGCGTTGGACCACGACAGGCCACTTATGTGATCAGTGAGAAACATGAAGGGTTATGCGGCATGCACGCAGGTCCACGGTCTGTGGTAGCTCGAGCCCTACGCATAGGATATTATTGGCCTACCATGCATAGGGACATACGCGACATGATTCGCAAGTGCAGTGATTGCCAAGTGCACATACCAGTGCCGCGACATCCGCAGCAGGAACTTACACCTATTACATCCCCATGGCCATTCTATAAGTGGGGGATCGACATCGCAGGACCATTTCCTATAGCTGCGGGGGGAGTTAAGTTCTTGATTGTCGCAATGGACTACTTTACACGTTGGATAGAGGCCAAGGCAGTCAAATCCATCACAGGCAAACAAGTTAAAAAGTTTGTTTGGGAGAACATCGTGTGCCGGCTTACCAGGAGAAATCATCTCGGACAACGGGAAACAATTCGCGGATAATCCATTCAAGGACTGGTGCGCAGCATTGAATATCAAACGGCGCTTCGCGTCTGTTAAGCACCCGCAGACAAATGGCCTTGTGGAACTAGCAAATAGAAGCTTGGGAAACGGCATCAAGGCATGCTTGGAGGAGCGAAGTGCCAAATGGGTGGACGAACTACCACATGTCCTATGGGCGCATAGGACTATGATCAAAACAGCCAACGGGGACACTCCATTCGCATTGGCCTATGGCACTGAAGCTGTTATACCAGCAGAAATAGGGATGCCTACCATCCGCACGGCGGAGGTTAATGTCGTCACGAACAACGAGCAACTCCGGATCAATCTGGATTTGTTAGAGGAAAAAAGGGAGATAGCGGCTATCAGTGAGGCCAAGTCCAAGGCTAAAATGAAGGCTTATTATGACGCCAAGGTTAAAGGTGTTTCTTTTCGACCGGGAGATTATGTCTATCGCGCTAACGAAGCAAGTCGAGCGGAGAATACAGGAAAGCTGGGCCCTAAGTGGGAAGGACCATACGAGGTCACGGAGGCCTTAGGACGGGGCGCGTACAAGTTACGTGACATGGATGGCCGCGATCTGGAACGCACATGGAACATCTCCAATCTCAAAAGGTGCTATCTTTGAAAGCTACGGCTTCCGCATGGACACTTCGCTATATTTGGCTTTAATGAAGACCCATGTGTTCTCTTTGTTTTATTTCTTATGATTTTATAGGATCTTTCTGTTTTTTAGGGTTTCCCATTCTTGTCAAAACAAAAAATGTAAACGTTCTAATAAAATGCCGTGGTGCCTAGCTAGCTCCACGACTAGTTTTCCGTGCAAATTGTTTGGTTGTTCTTTAGATTCTATTATAGTCATATGGATTTAGTTATTATTATAATATGCTATGTCTCATTTATATGCATTCATTCAATCACCGTACATGTACTATACGCCTCCAGGTGGGGTAAGAGGATTAAGTGAACCTACTAATTCAACTTGTCGCATAAGAGGGATGCAACCCCAGCGACGCGGATCATGTATCCTTACTAGACACCTTACTCACAAGACGTTGTGATAAGTTTCCGTATGTTGTACTCACGCAGTGCTTTGCATAGTAAAGACGCACGTCGCATGTCTAGTAAATTATAGACTTGATTGTATTTTTTTTTTAGTAAGACGTGACATGTCATGCGGTGTACGATATCCAACAAAAAAAATAAATACACAAGTTTCAAAATCATAACAAAATGGTCGTGGTTATCACGGACTTACATACATATGACAATTATTTCACACATCAGTCTTAGCCGTGTACATACACGGACGAATAAAAGGTACAAATGTTTACAAGGTAAATTACAACGGAGGTAGGAACTCTCCTATATCCTTCTTCCCTACTTCAATCATGGCGCGGAGTGCCTCCCCGCGAGCATTCTTCCCATCTTGTGCCTTGATCGCATTCGCATCCAATGCCTCAACAAGCAGTTTTCACCTTCATTACCTTCGACACGGAGTCATAGGTAGGCAAGGTCAGTTGGATGGGATCAGCAGTAAGCTTGGACATTACTACCTCATTAGGAGCATCCTTCAGCGCCTCCAGCTCGTCCAAAAGAGGATGTTGGATTGCAGCAAGTGCATCCATTGACGCGGTCATCTTGTCCGCAGCTGAAGGGTTGCGGTAGGCGTGTTGGGTAATGTCCTCATTCTTACCTATCAATTCCGCAGCTTGGACCAAGCCCTCGTGCCTACCACGGTCAATCCCATCCGAAACGACGCCTGCGAATGCTTGTAGCAAGTACGGAGCTTCCATAACCTTGCTTACGGCAAGGCGCATTCCCTGACCAATCATCCACCGGCGCCCAGCTATGGCCGATAGCAAAAGAGGACACATCCTTTCAGTACAATCCGTGGCCATCTTGCTTAGCTCCTCCTCAGCTGTTGCAGCTTGCTCATCCAAATTAGTCCGCGCTTGTGTTAGCTCATCCTTCAGCGCGTCGCGCTCCTGTGCGATGTTGAATGCTTGTACGGTTACAGCTTTGGTGGAGGCTTCGGCTGCGGACACCTGCATATGGAACTTATAGTTATCACAAGGATAATATGATTTTTTCTTTGTGCAAAAAAAGAAAAACATTCATGTTGAAAGCATACCTTCTCGTTAGATGTGGCTACAAGGGCCTCAAGCTCAGCGATGCGTTTTTTCCGAGTGTTGGCGTGATAGGCCTGCTCCTTCATGGTGGCCTCTGCCGTAACCAACGCCGTTTGCAAGGAAGCGATGGTTTTCTCGTGCTTCACAACTAGTGCTTCACGGCGAGCTATTCTTTTGTCCACACGCATCACATTCGCCAAAGCCTTGATCAAATGGCGTCTTAAGGTTGCACCCACTGTCGCTTGGTGTGCGGATGACACATCAAACTGCTCCAGCAAGGACTCATGGTCTAGTTCATCCAAGTCTTGAGCCAGGGCCGGAGGAGTGATATGCTCGATAAATTCCGTACACTCAGACTCCGCCTCCAACCTTGTTAAACTAGAGAGATTCCATGCTAGGCGCAGGCTGTTCTCTGGTCCTTCGGGAAGTGGCTCCTCGGCGTGTGTCACAGGAGGGGATGGAGGTCTGATTGATGTCGTGGGGGAAGGGTCCCTTTCCACCTCTCCATCTTGGGCTACGGTCGATGGATCCGCCCTGTTATTGACAAATTCAATTTTGTTTAGGCATTTTATCCTTGAAAAAAAACGAGGGATAAAGGATAAAGGATGGGAAGGTGCTTACGTGGTACCAGTTGTCGGTTCTGGGACGGTAGGAGCTACGGTACTCACGGGGGTGGCCATCAAGACTTTTTCTTCTACTTGCGGTGAAGGGTTGACCTGAGCTGTCGCAGTGCCGCTTCTGTCTTGGTACTGAGGATGGTCTTTTCTTAGCTTCTTTGGGGGAGCGTTCGAGGCCCGCGCCCGTCCCCTAGTGTCTTTGCCACCCTCCTGGTGGTCTTCCTCTTTCTGGATACGGGCTTGGGGGACCCGGAGGCTTGTGTAATTTCTTCATCCTCACCAGTAAGGTTAAGAAAATCTTCTTCTTCTGCATCTTCCTGGTGCAGCACGGTGCCCTCCAGCAGCAACTCTCCACCATCTTCATTATGGAAATCCAGAGGGGATTTCTCGATAATAGGCTCCTCTTCATCTGATCTGTGCTCGGAAGTTTCTTCAAGAGGAATGGTTAGGTCTGCGGTTGCTTCAAGAAGGGGGAGTTCATTATCTTTTAGCGGGCGGAATCCTTCAGGCACTTTCATTGGGTCGCCCTGACGCAATAGTCCGTGTAGGTTCATCTCTGCGGACATTTGCAATTACACGGATTAGTAAGATCCTAACATACAAATGACATTTATCACATCTACAAAGTATAAGTAAACCTACCCTGTCAACGTTCCGTCAGAAAGCACGGATATAAGTTCTCCCTCCCATAGTAACGGCGGCTTAATCCTACTAGGCACAAAAAATGTTCCGGCAACCCCCTATGGAATTCTGTGCGGTGGGTATCTAGTATTTTCAAGTCTTTGCTGCTATAGTCTTTGGATTTGGGCGGAGAATCTTTGGGTACTCTGGTTTTAAGGACGAAAGGAGTGGGGAATACTTTCCCATCAACAAAAAAGTAATGGTCGTACCAGTTCTTAAGGGAGTCTAAAGGCTTCCTATACGTCATGGGGGCATTCCCGGATCGTTTTTTAAACGATAGCCACCCATTCACTAGTTGGGGGGATTAAAAGGCCCTAAATAGGTTCACGGTCGGAGTTACTCCGCATGTATGGCATGTAATCTCAAATTGATTGATCTTACACGCCCCTATGCAGTGAAGCTGGGTTATGTGGAAATCATAGTATAAAAGCAGATCTACCAAGAACTTAGATAAGGGGATACGGTAGTTGGCCGAATCGAATAGGCACATATATACGCCTACCTTTCCCCTCGGTGCATCCGTAATTGCTTCACCGTCACCTGGATAGGTTGGGTGTACGCTTTCGGGGATATAATACTTAGACAAAAAGTCTATGTATTTCTCCACAGGCATCACATTCAGGACATCCGTGATAATGGGATTGTCCTTTACCATGTTTTATAAAAAGGGTTTGAAAGGCGTGATGATCTAACCTGTGGTGATGGAAATCCGTGGAATAAAAGGCGAAAGATGGGAGGACGAAGCTTGAGAATAACAATGGCGGAATGACTATGAAACTGTGTGTGTAACAGTTTCACACACCAACTCTTATATAGGGTTGCCTCGATTTCTGAGGTAACGTGGATGTTTGCCACGTGTAAAACACTACGTCCATCCAACGGGTGGGATTTCTGACACTTCTGAACGATAGAAGGGACCCATGGGTCACTTCTTATCAGTTTTACGTGGCTCAATGATGGGTATTAATGGTGCACTTTTTGCAGGTGTGCGACTGATTAGTTGACTACCATTAAAGCATTCATTCTTTGTGTCGGATTATGCGGTCATACGTAAGACTACATTCAATGCTGTATTTATTTTATCTCGGTCGTCACGTGCGGCTGAGGTACCATTGGAATAAATTCCTAAGACAGGCAGCCACGTGCGGCCAAAAACAAAATCTTAAATGTTTATCATTCCCTATATCTTTCTTGGTATGTCCGGAGAGCATCTTGATAGTCTAGAGGTTACGCCTACGGCTGTAACAACTAGACTGGGGGACATGATGACGTATAGTCCCCAGCCGGGTCATGAGCCCGGCCCACGGGTACTACCCGTATCCGGCCCATCACAGATGGGTGGGAATAATGTCATTTGAGCTTATGGGCTTGGATGAACAGTAACCGCACACACGTGTGCGACCCACGGCCCGTCATGACCGGTACAGGGTTAGACAGAATCATATTCTGTTTATGAATAGGATTTACCCCAAAGAAGAGGATATTCACTCACCATAATTAGAAGATAACAATCAATCTAATTCTGGTACTTATCCTTTCCTTGGGGCCGAAGCATCAATGACAGCCCATTAGGGTTTCACTGCCTATAAAAGGAACCCCCAAGGGTTCCACAAAGGTATTACGTTCTATACACTCTCAACTCATCCGATTCTTATAAACCTTAACCGATTACTTACTCTCACGTCGGAGTCTAATCGTGGGAAACATTCCCACGGTAAGCCTAACGCGTGTTGTTTAGTGTGCAGGATCCCAACCATACAATTCACTTGGTGCAGGAGCCGGAGTCCAGCCAACCCGAATTAAGCCTAATTCGGGTCTAGCAAGGATCACCCAACTTTTGTATCAACATTCATTTTTCTTATTTTTTTCTGTTTCCATTTTTTTTGTTGCAGATTGAAACATTCGACAACTACTTATCCACTCACAGTAACAAACGTCCATCTGTTTTTCGGAATGTGCAACCTGAAATAATGAAGCTAAATTGGAGCACCTCGAGAAATGAGTTTGATAGTGGTGTTTTCTTAATGGCTCATATGGACCATTATATGGGAGAAATTGATACAAAATGGAATTTGAGTTTCTGTAAAGAATCAAAAGAGCAAGACAGGCAACTCAAGAATTTGAGGTCAACTATTACTGTTTTTTAAATTCTTGTATTTGACTTTTTTTAACTTATTTTTTATCAACTTCTTATATATGTTTCATTGAAATCATTTTCTATATTTTTCATTTCATTCAGAAAAAAATATGCTGCAGCAATCCTTTTGTCTGAAAATAACAAACTTAGAGATGTTAATCTACAAATAGCTTTTGGTGTTAACCATATTGAGAAGAATGAAAGAGAAAGATTGATTGAAAAAAAGCTGCTGCCGCGCGGTATTGTGATTCTGAGCAACTTGTTTCTGGGTGAGAAACCATTTGTTTTTATAATTTTATTTTTTTAGTTTTGGATATGACTTTTATCAAAAAGTATTAATTTTTTTTTAAAATTTTTTATTTTTGAAGGAAACATGTTCCAGTGGATCATACGTCAAAGTCAAACAAGCTCTCTTGTTGAAACACAGGCAAATGTAGCTATCCTCCAAACAAAAAATATGAATCGTTACTACAGAAAATGTGGAGGTTATGGACATGATTCTCGTCATTGTCCATTAAACAGAGAAAGAATCTTTTGACTCACCTGTTGTTATTTTGTTGCAAACAAATTTCATGTTTTTATTTTCCTGTCTACGAAAATGGTGAATGAAACAATTCTAAGCATTTAACATTGAATTGAGTAATTTTATTTAACTTTTTATATTTTTTTCTTAGCATTGATAGAATTTATTTTTTGATTGCAGTGTAAAGATTAAGTATTTAACATGTATTAGAGTAACTTTCACATGTGAAAAGAAACTTAACAGATTCACATTGGCTAACAAATTTATTTAACATGTAACAGAAAATATTTCACATGTGAAAATAAAGTTTTGAAAACAAGAATTTACAATTAATTTTTTATCTGCGTACTTTTCATATGTTAATAAAAATCAGGCAATTAAAATGTAAGTGACTCTCTTTCACATGCGAAAAGAAACTTTATAAACAAGAATCTTGAAAATGTTGATGTAAATAAACCTTCAACAACAATATATCATACACTAGTAGATTATTTTGTTATTTTTAAAAATGATTTTTTTCACATGTGAATAAAAATTAATTCTAAAGGTTTGTATTGTTTTATATATTTCACATGTGAAAATGTCGATGTAAATAAAATAAGAAACTTGCACTTCAACTACAATATATCATCCATTAGTATATTATCAAATACAAAATGATTTTTTTCACATGTGAACAAAAATTAATACTAAAGGTATGTATTGTTTTATATATTTTTTTAATAAATATTCTTAATAAAAAACATATTACAATTAATTATATAGACTAAATAAAAAAAACAAAATAATAACACATATTAAAAACTAAATAATAAGAATGATATAATATATTAATCATTGCATTGTAAAGATCAAGCATTAAACATTCAACAGTGTAACTTTCACATGTGAAAACAAACTTAACAAACTGATATGGGCCAACAAAGTATTTAACAACCTGTAACAGAATACTCACACGTGAAAACAAAGTTTTACCAATTATTATGAACTATGTATTCAGAGTTCTGTATCAATTATTCTCTATCTCTTCAGTATCATCTTCTGTCCAGCTATTTTCATCATTCATCATCACTGTCAGTGTCACTGTATACTGTGGAATCACTATCTTGTCCTGTTGCACCTTTTTCCAAATTAACTTTGCAGTTTCTAGAGTCGTGTCTAACCATCTTGTTATATTTTTACAATGTCTTCTCTTCCTCTTCAAAAGATCCATTGTCTTCTCTAAATCACTCTTGCTTCTCTGAAGACCTGAACGTCTCCCTTTGTTTTTACAATCTTCGGGTTTCCAACATTGTTCGTTCCTTCAGCTCGTTTTTCAACACCCATAACATGGTTGAACATTTCTGTTTTACTTAATGGTTTAGCATTCGGATTTGCTTTTTCAACTCCAGTCTTTAGTTTCTTAATATTTTTAAGAAATTCATTCAGTTGACCTTCATCTTTAACCAAAAGATTGAGGCAGAAATCTACTTCAGAATAAACTTCACTTGCAATCGTCATATATCTTTCTCCTTGCAAATTCCATGTTTGTTTCTTCTTTCTAATATCAGGTGGCAATATATTTCGAGACCATCTTATTAGTATATACTCATTTGGGATGACATCCTTTTAACACACAGAATATATTTTTGCATAAGAATCCAAACCTTGCAAAATTCATGCAAGAGCATATAACTGATCCATCTGATTTGTTAAGTTTTACCTATATAATAAAAAATATGTCAACATCAATTTCTGGAATTGAATTTCATAGCTGGTCAAAATATTGAATATAACTAGTAACAACTTTTTATTCTTTTTCACATGTGAATATTGAAATATGTTACACTAAAATTAATATATTCTTCAATCTGTTTTACTAAACTATACTATTTTCATAAATCAAATCAATTTTGATAACATCATTATGATACTACGATCAGAATGAATTTTTGGATGAGTAAAAATACCTTGAAATGCAGTTCTTTCCTTGGTTTGTTCTTTGTATTTTGAATACTTGATTCTCCAAAATTATACGTCTTTCTCGAAGTACTTACCTTGATCTCCCTCATTTCTCTAATTCACACAATTTCAATGTCATCATTCACTTGGGTTTATGATACTTGATGGCAATGATAGACTGCACTGTTTATCTCTTCTTGAATAAGGCTAAATATATTTCTTGTATACTTGCCTTGCAGCTATCTTTCAATACCCAACCTTGTCTTTAATCATACAGACTTTTGAATTGTTGAGTCATCCAGAAGCTCTTGTTTGTGTCTTTGTGTTTCCATTGCTCCTTCAAAACTCATCATAAAGTGTAACAACGTTGATTATCCTCTTGTGAAATGTGAGAAGAAAGAGTTTTCGCTCTCAGATCTTGATGTGGTTCTCATAAGCCCGCACAACTCTACATCTCTAAAGTAAGCAGGTATCCATCGTGTTCTTATTTCATACATATATGATAACCACTTATGATCTTCCAAATGATATTCTGTAATCAACACCCCCCATTTCTACTGAAACTCTTCGGGCTCTATGTATAAACTCCAAACAAGCTGATGAAGTCTTCTTCGAAAGTTACCATTATCTAGAACTTCCTTGAAAATCTGTGTAAATATGAATCATGTTAATAAAAACTGCAACAAAAACGTTATACATTTTCTTTTCACATGTGAACATTATTTTATTTCACATTATTCATTGCTTTTCACATGTGAATATTTTATTTAATTATTTGTTTTGCACATGTGAAAATCCTTTTAAAAGATTCATCTATTTCATATTATACATTGTTTTTCACAGGTAAAAATTATTTGTTTGCACATATTAATAAATACTGCAACAATAACATTATATATTGTTTTTCACATCTGAACATTATCCTTTTTCACATTATACATTGATTTTCACAATCAAAATTCATATTTTAATTATTGTTTTTCACATGTGAAAATCCGAGCATTAACCTATTTCATATTATACATTCTTTTTTAGCAGGCGAACATTCTCTTTTTTCCATAGTAAGTTATAGTGTAATACTTTGTGTTTACCTTTAATGGAAGCTTGTTTGCAATATGCCACATGCATAGCCTATGAGTTGCGTGATGTAAAATAGCTTCAATTGCATTTTTCATCGCTGGATCTTGATCAGTAACAAGTCTTGGTTGCTTTTTAAAAGCTTTCAGGAAACAAGCTAGCAACCATATATACGACTTTTTTTGTTTCAGTTGAAAGCATTCCAGCACCAAATGTGGCGTATTTTTGATGATTGTCAATCCCAGTGAATGGTACAAAGACCATTATACCTATATTAAATAATAAATTATAGTTAGTTGTGTACCAATTTTGATTCAAGATTAAAAACTTTAAGGATAGCATGTTTCATGTTGTAACTTTCACATGTGAAGAATCTATATTTTTTTTCACAATCATTAATTTTTGTTAGTACTAAATAGGCATTAATGAATACAATCTTTAAAAAACAGATTTGATTCTTACTTGTTTGTTCTGAATGTTGCATCGAAAGAAATTGCATCACCAAACTCTTTATAGTTGTATTTTGCCATCTCATCAGCCAAAAACAGTGAAGTCAACAAATTGTTTTCTACCGCATACTCAAATGAAAAGTTATCCAAGTTCTTTTGCTTGTTTGTCATTTTATCAACCAACATCTGTGCGTCACTATCACCTATATGTGTGTTTAAATCTCTATGATATTTTCTGAACTCAGTTGTCGTGGCAGTGACCGATTCATATCCACCATGGGTTGAAACATACAAATGATGTGCTTTTGTGGGTCCCAAGCTTGTACTGCCCATCTGTTGAATAAAAACCTTTTGACCATGTGTCATCTTTTTCCGGTTCTTTGTAAGATTTCTGTAAGCTTTTGGGATAACAGTATGGTTGTGTTCTTCCTCAAACTCATACAACTCATATGCTGTCTTATTAGCATTTAACTTGAAGTTAACTCTTGCCAAACAACCAGTTCTTATGATACTTGAACCCCTAATCTGATTGTCACGTGTTTCCTCGTTCATTGTATCTTTATTAACCCCTTGTGGTAAACCTTCTTTGTTGCAAAGAAGATACTTTCTTGATATTAAACCACTCATTAGTTTTTCTTTTGTACCCCTCCTAACACTAAACCCTGACTTTGCAGCATAGTTCTCATACATATCGATGCACTTATCTAACGTTGCATATTCAGTCCCAACTATTGGTTTATGACACTCATCGACTAGAGGTTTGTAAGTAAAGCTTCCATTTGCCTTCATTATTTCTTCACATATATCTGAATCAGGTTCTTTAATATAATGCATGCCTGCATAAAATAATAGACAATTTTCAAATCATTATCAGAGTCTGACCCTATTTTTTCATACATTTTTTCACTTGTGCAAATACTTTCAAAACAATTTTTCATGAATAATTTTTTTCTTTATATTTCAAAACAATTTTTATTTCTTTTAATTTGTTACTTTTTCATCATAAGCTAATAATCTTTGTTACTTTTACAGTTTTTTAACAAATAAGATTCTAATGTAAGAAACTAATTAACTCTGTTATTCCAAACTCTTCACTCGTGCACGTATTTTCAAATCTAAATTCATATACTAAATTTTTCACTTATGCACATACTTTAAAAACATAAATAATATCCTAATTCTAATTTTTCCTAAAGATTTCACTTGCGCAGACAGTTTATTAATACAAAATGAAAATCTCATTCAAGTTTTCACTGATCAATAATCAAAGCATAGATCTAATATTTTCTAAACTATTCACTCATGCAGATACTTTATTAATTCTAATTTTTCCTAATGTCTTCTCCCGTGTATATACTTTTTTAATCAATAATCAAAGCCTAATTCAAGTTTTCAAACAAATATTCACTTGTGCATATACTTTACGAAATCAATAATAAGAGCTTAATTCTTATTTTTCCTAAAATATTCACTCGTGCAGATACTTCATTAATCAATAATCAAAGCTTAATTCATGTTGTTAATGCAAGTGATGCCTAAAAACATTATTAGTGTTAACTAATATTTCTTAGTTTTGATCACAACAAACTATACAACACATTTAGTGTAAAACATAAAACGAATTATTTAACTAACACTATCATCAAGGTAATAATCATATCACTAACCTTTCTTAATCATACTTAGTGATCATCAAAATGATTATCCTTAAAACTCACTTTTGTTAATATGACAAAAGACTTTTTAATAAACTTTCTTTTTTAGAAAATGTTTTATTAAAATGGAAAATGTAAATTTGAAAATAGCATATTCCATATGCTATTAGAATATCCTTTGAAGGCTTAAAATACCTCAGATATTCCTACCCCACTAACAGACAAAAAACGGAGCGTAGTCTACGGGCGGAACCTTAAGTAGCTAGGCGGTTCCCTAGCGATAAGGAACCGCCGGGCTAAATAAGGTACCGCGCTCAGATAGCCGTTGTACATTGTCTCCTTTAAATAGTGGATCAAATCTCATTTTCCAACAAGCCTCTCTGGACGTTTTTCCTCAGCCCCTTTCTCTTTTCTATAGCATAATCATTAGTAAATGATCACTTAATATGTTAAGTATGTTTACATACGATTATCCTCTTGATCCCCTCCTTTACCTTGTCCAAAGAGAAGATCACTCACTCACTAGTGTTGTGATAAAGGTGAATCAATGAGCTAGTCATATTCATCATAATACCCTTTTTGTTTTATGTTAATCCATTATATTTATGAATACTTGGACTAGTTGTGTCCATCCAACTAATTTTTTTGGTAATGGGTTACCCCGGTAAATATATTAACCAAAAAATCGTTTAAGTACAAAGGAATGTGGCTGAGATACCACATTAACCTCAAGCTACATGCAGCTTGTTAACAAAGACTATGAAACATCAAAAGCCCTAACCGAATCTAGAAAAAAAAGGTAAACTAGATAAAAACCAAGATGTGAACATGAAACCACGCTCACTCTTCAGCATCCAACACCACCATGATAGGAGCAGGATGAATCCAAATGAGTCTGCCTCCTTAAAAAACCTTACCAAAGAAAACCCAGTGGGAAAAACCTTGGACAAGGAAAAAAGAGTACAACACTCACCCGGCACACCTATCATGGAACAATTCTTGAGCTCGGTACCCTCCATTTGTCAAGCAGCAAACTTGACCTGGTAGATAATTTCTTGAAACGGAAAGAAATCAACTTCAAACGAATAGTATCACATAGAATCTGAAATAACTGATCAACAGACATCCGCTTCTTCTTGAATAGTCGAGAATTACGTTCCATCCAAATAAAATAAGCAGTAGCAGCCAACACAAGACGAGCAAGAATGCTAACACATGATTTCCCATTCGAAATTGGAATAACATGAGCTAATATATCATCAATACGAGGGGGGACAGTATCCATACCACACAAGGTCCGAACCTTAGACCAAACCTGCATAGAATAAGAATATTCAAAGAAAAGATGGTCATGGGAGTCCTGCACCAAACCACATAAAGGACACCGAAGAAGGCTTAAATCCACCAACGGGCCAACATCCCATTGCTTAAGCCTATCCTGCGTCTTCAATTTCCTTCTAACCACCAGCCACAAATTAATAGAGTGACGAGGAATACAATGCGAAAACCAGACAGCTTTATACCAATTAACTTCCATAGCTCGATCACGTATGGAATCCCACGCTAACGCAACAGAAAACGGCCGAGAAACACCACTAATATCCCTCCACAGCAACTCATCTTCTTTGTCATCATTAATAATAGGCACAGGTATAGAAATAATATTCGGAAATCTAGTATTCCAATCCTGCGGCCACTGCCAAGCACCATCAACGATAAGATCCCTCGCCTTATTAGATAAAGAGAACCCCGATCTATTGATATTACGGACCGTGAGGGTGTCTCGTAGAGGACAGAAGTCTGCCCAATTATCAAACCACATAGAAGCAACTCTACCATTATTAATATTATACCATAAAAACTTACGAACACGTGGTCTGATTTGGAGAATTTTTCTCCAGCCCCAACTCATGTCACCAATACAAGGAACATCCCAAAAGCTTCTATCCTTTAACTTGTAAGAATAGATCCATTTGACCCATAAAGAATCTTTACGAGTCAAAATACACCAAATATGAGAAACCATTAAAGCAGCATTAAAGTCAGAAAGCTTACGAATACCAAGGCCACCTTCATAAAATGGATTACAGACAGAGTCCCAAGCAACTTTAGCCTTACCCTTCTTCATTTCACCTTGACACCATAAGAAGCCCCTCAAAAGCTGCTCCAAATCATGAATAATCCGCACAGGTAAAATAAAAACTGACGCCCAGTAAATATGCATAGAAGATAGGACTGAACGAACTAACTGGAGTCTTCCTGCTAAAGAAAGCGCCAATCATTAACTCTACTCTCAAGCTTTTCTACAAGGACCTTACAGTCCCTATACAGAAGCCTGGAAGAGATTAGAGGAACACCAAGGTATCGGACAGGTAACTCGCCTTCAGCAAAAGGCATTATATGTAAAATAGTACTTTTAACAGTAGTGGAAACATTGCAGAAGAAAACAGTGCTCTTAGGGATACTTGGAACCAAACTAGAAGCAATTTTAAATTCCTCCAAACCATCCATAATAACTTGCACAAAACCCAAATGACCCCTGGCAAACAAAAAAAGATCATCTGCAAAGCAAAGGTTAATAATTCGTTGCTGCTCACACCGGTGATGGAAATAAAAGTCATCAGCATCAAGAACCCTTCGCTACAGCATAAGAGAAAGAACTTCCATAACCAAAGTGAAAAGATACGGAGATAACGGATCACCTTGTCTGAGACCTCTCTTTCCTTGAAACCAACCATATAAATTACCATTGATACAAATCGAATACGACGTAGTAGAAACACATGTCATAATCCAATCAACCATTATATGATGAAAACCAAACCCAATCAGAGTGTTACGGAGAAACTGCCAATCCACCGTATCATAAGCTTTTTGAATATCAACTTTAAAAGCACATCTTGGCGGACCAGAGTTTCTGTGATAGTTTCTCATCAATTCCTGCGTCAATAATATATTATCTGAGATCCTGCGGCCCGGAACAAAAGCTGATTGATTAATATTAACCAAAACCCCCAAATCCCCTTTAATACGGTTAGCAATAATCTTGCTAATGCATTTAAAGATAACATTACAACAAGAGATAGGGCGATAATCAGTAATCTTGTCAGGAACAGTAACCTTAGGGATAAGAGCAATAATAGTATGATTAACCTCTTTAAGTAGTTTTCCATTAGAGAAAAACTCCCGAATAGCACATGTAAACTCATCACCCACAATATCCCAAGACTTCTTAAAAAACGCAGCAGTAAAACCATCCGGCCCAGGCGCTTTATCATCACTCATGGAGAATAACACACTCTTAATTTTAGAGTCAGAGATGACTATAACCATATGGGCAGATTTTTGAGCACCAAGCTTTCTAACAAACAAATCAGACGTATCAAAAGAACCTGACACACTTGCCTGACCAAGAAATTGCTCGTAATGAGCAACAAAAGCTCCAGGCACAGCATCTCCATCATGAAGCACATTATGAGAATCATGAACCATTTCAATACGATTACGAGCCGTCCTACTCTTAACCGAGTTATGAAAATAAGCCGTATTTGAATCACCTGCATCAAGCCATTCAATTTTAGATTTCTGACGTAAAAAACGTTCCTCATCAAGAGAAGCTTCCTTAAAAGCAACTAGATAATGAGCATGCTCTTCTTTCAACAGCACATTGGATGGGTCTCTATTAAGGGCTTGTTGAACAGCATCTAATTCCACACGTAGTCTAGTAACACGATCATGAAGATTACCCTGTTCAAACAACAATTTACGAAACGGAGCCTTTAAACCTTTTAAGCGTTTAACAAGCCTGAACATAGCACAACCATGAACATTAGCCAACCAACCATTAGCTACCACTGCATGAAAACCCTCCTTATGTACAAGAAAATTACTGAATTTAAAAGGTTTAGGCTTAGATTTGCTAATAGTAGGGATTCGTAACACACAAGGAGAATGGTCAGAAATCCTGTAAGGTTGGAATATTGCAAAACAACCTGGAAACTCATCAAGAAACTTAATGTTAGACATAATCCGATCAATCTTTTTGAGAATACCATCATCACCCTGTGGTTTCTCATTCCAAGTAAAATGTAAACCTGTAGCATTGACGTCCATAACTTCCATAAGATTAACACACTCCTTGAATTCCCGCATGGCAATATTAGGAGTGTAGCCGCCGCATGAGTGATCCTCAATATTAAGAGCAGCATTAAAATCACCAAAAACAGCCCATGGCTTATCCCGCATAAAAGTAGCATGAGCAACCAAATTATTCCAAAGAACATGCCGATGTATATAGTAGTTATCAGCATAAACGAAAGAGCATAACAAAGTACGGTTATCCATACGCGTTTTAACTTGACAATACATAACTTGACTTGTTTGAGACAACACCATAACATCCACATTATCATCATTCCAGCCAAGATTTATACGTGTCCCTTTAGGACACAAACCACCATTTGACGTCCACTTCCATCTGCTAAAAATCTTACGACACATATCATACACACCCGAAGCATCATCATGAGACTCCAAGATAGCACAAACACTCAGATTATTTTCATTAATAACCTGACGAACCTCTATTCTTTTAGGGGATTGGTTCAGACCCCTTATATTCCACGAGGCGATACTAAACATTTAAAACAGTCGTGGCAGGAGTGCTTTCCCCTGATTGAGAATTAAGAAGATTAGCAGATTCATCATAAATGTTTTCAACCTCCTCATCATCATCATCTCCACTTAGGTCACCTATATCCCCTGAAAGAGTCCCAAGTGAATTCGAAGTAGAAACGCCACTTACCACATATTTACCTTTATTTGAACTACTAGTATGCAACCCAGATTTGGTACCACTATCATCTTTACTATTATCACGTTTAGATACATTTGAAGTCTTACCAGGGTTAGATGAGTTATCATGTATATGAGCACCAGAAGTGGACGACTTCGGACTAAAAGTAAAAGGATTACCAACCTGGAAACCTTTGCTTAACGGGACACCTCTCGGAATCTGGCTTCCTTGCTTTCCTTTGTTGTTATGCTTTCTACTACGAACTTGTTGAAATCCATCATCTTGTTCATGTATAACTTTAGGTGCCACTTTAGGGAGAACACGTTTAGGACAAGTTTCAGCCGTATGATCAAAGATATTACATGTAGAGCATCTAGGCGGCTTCCACTCAAATTCAACTTTAATAGTTTCCTTAGTAAACCCCTCACCCTCCAAATCAGGAACACCAATAGTAATTGTCTCATGTAAATCACAATCAGCTTTAATTTCAATTAAAAAACGAGCAAAACTACTACGACCCCAAGATTCTTTACACATAGTGCTAGTAAAAGAATCAAGCATAATAGGCTTACCAAGATATGTAGCAATCAGACTAATACCCTCTTCCTCAAACACTTGAAGAGGCACATCATGAAGTTTAACCCACACAGGAATACAGGTAAATTCTTCTTTACGAAGGCTAGTCTTCATAGTATACCTTTTAAGAATAATGGGAGAATTACGAATCATCCATGGTCCACCTTCCAAAACAGCTTCATACCCAGATTGTGCATCAAATTGAAAGAAAAAGAAACCATTGGAATTCATCATGATCCTTTTTAACCCAAATTTAGCCCAATTAGTTTTAGCATAATATTCAACTACTGGAAATGCCATTCGTTTACCAATAAAATATCCATAGAGCGTATTAGGAAAACGTGTATTAACCTTCTCAACCACTTTACGTGGAATAGATACCTGAACACCCTCAAACCTGTTTTCAGATATGGCAGAACCTATATTACCACGAGCAACAGGTGAAGCTTGTCGGCTTGAACTAGCAGCAGCTGCATAGGAGTTAGTTGGACCACCAATATCCACCGACTATACAATAGGGCATTCCTTCACAGTTTCCTCGACAGCTATCACTGGATCACTTGGATTAGAAAACGTGAAATCATCCATATTAGAGTCAAATACATCACTCCCGTCATTAGGGTTTATATCCAATTGTGCAAACGATAGCTCATCATTAACCAATTTACTAAACGTAGGAGATGATACACTCACCTCATTATGCTGATCCAAGGACATACGCATTGTGACATTAGATAAATCTGGTATAACCCTAGCATCATGCCCTACAGTAGTACTCATAGACGGAACCCTAGCATCATCACGCACACCTGGTTTGGTAGCATTAATATGTTGACATTTTAATGTTCTAACATTGCTCTCCAACTCCACTTGGCGTGCACATACAATATCAAGGGTCTTAGTCCATTGCTCATTAGTCATTCGCTTCAAGAATTCATATTTGTCACCTTGGACATCATTCATAAACCTACTAATCACTTCCACAGTATTGAGAGAGATCGAGAACAATTTTTCAACATCTTCTAACGACTCTACATTCAGCTGCTGTCGTTCACCGTTAGCATTATCACTTCCAGTACCCAAACTAGGATTTGAAACAACCTCAGCCGAATCACTCACGAAACCCTCCATAAAAATAAATCTGCTTCACAAACAATAAATAGTAGCCAAATCTTAATGCTAGCTAATGAAACGTAAAATAAACCAATCCACCAATCGTTGCTAGTCACAATTTAGTCACCAATCACAAACCTAGCGATGAGATTCTTTAATTAATACCGAAACCCTAATTTAAGGTCAGCCGCCACAAATTAAACTAGAATGTCAACCTTCAATAACCAAATAGAATAATAGATCGATTTATTAAACTAATGATTACTATGTCAGCCGACCACTAGTACAATGTCAGCCGACCAACCAATTTAATAACTAGAAAGTCAGCCGACCAATTTAAAGCCAATGGCAGCAAGGACGATTTAATGCAGGATAAAAACAAGGACGATTTAATGCAGCCGCCACAACTATGGAACAAGGACGATTTAATGCAGCATTAATTCTGAAGAATAAGTAAATGCAATCCGCTCAAAATCGACACCCAAACACACCAAAACCTTAAAAAACACTAAATGCTAATCACTGTTTAAACAAACAAAACGAACCGAACCAACTTGACCAGGTAACACGTGATCTAACAAAGACAAGTAACCACCAAAGAGAGAAACAGAACACTCGCACAAAACAATGACGGCAAAAAACGAAAAATAAAACCAATTTAATTTAACCTAAAATCAATCAACCAAATAAAGACTTTGTTAACTCAAGAATAATCAGTAATTATTCGAGAAAACAGCATCATTATAAGGTATTCGGATTAAAGGAAAAAGAAAATTAGGTTATGAGCAGAAGGGATTTTTTGGCAGCCATTGATGTTTTTTAAGGTTTTTTTTTCCGTATGTTATATAGTTCCCATCCAAGTTATTTGTGAATACTTGGATTTGTTGTGTACATCTATTGCATATGTGTTTGCTTGGATTTATGTTGTGTAGATCCAAGCTACATGTGTGTACTTGGATATGTTTAGTTGAGTTGTAATAGATTGATTAGAAGTTCTCACTAAACTATAAAGTGATGTGGTTGTGTCTTGTAAGTTCTCACTTAACTTGAAAGTGATTAGTGGTTGTGTTGTGTGAAGTTCTCACTTAGCTTCAAAGTGAAGAGTCGTGAAGATTGGTTCTAGCTTTGGATTAGAACTCGACATCTAGCCATGTGTCGTAAAATGGTGAAGTAGGCAACGTCATGAAGATTGGTTCTACCTTGAGATTAGAACTCGACATCTAGCCTTGTGTCGTTAAATTGTGAAGTAGGCAACGTTGTGTAGATTGGTCCTAGCTAAAGATTAGGTCTCGACATTTAGCTTAGTGTCGGAAAATAATGTAAGCGACGATGTAAGGTTTTCTCCGCCAAGAAGGGAGCTTGTGGATATAGTAGAAATCTCGAGTAGGTGTACTCCAGGAGTGGAGTAGAAACGAGGATAGAGCCTCGTTGTCGAACCACTATAAATCTTCGTGTCTTCCCACTAGGTTGTCTCCTTCCTTACTCTTTACTTATTTCATTATCATTACACTTACCTATTATCTTTGCTAGTGCATTTGAATTGAACCTAATCATTATGCAACTTAGCTTCAAGTAAAAGATAGTTTTGATACAAACCAAATTGAAAGTAATTTTAATTAGGTTGCCAATCGAAGAGAAACTATTCAACCCCCCCCCCCCCCCCCTTCTAGTTTCTACAATTGGTATCAGAGCGATGGTCACTCAAGATCATTCAAGTATATTGTACTTTGAAACTTGGATCTCCATTGTCTCCTTAAATTAGAAGGTCAAGTTGTACTAAAGTTTCTCTTTGGTCTAAACTATTTCTTCTTGGAAAATAGGTCTTTTAATTGATCATACTACATTAGTAGCATGTATACATTTTAGACCTACCTTTGAAATGTATCTACTAGTTTTCTATCTTGCTTTGTGTAGGTACTCATGAAAATCAATCATTTAATTGGTTGTGAATTAAGTCACTTGCACTTGTAGAAGATTCATCTTCATCGATCTTCAACATCCTTGAATGATGACATCAAGATGATTGGGAATGATACTAGTCATTGAAGACCTAGTATTCATCATAGTCACTCTTGGGGCTTGCATTGATGGATTGGAATGCTTTTTGTGGCCAAGGTACGTTTTCGTTCTTCCACACGCCCTTTGATCAATCTTTTGATCATTACTTGACTATGTGCTTGTTCTTGGCATTCTTGCCTAGACATTTGCTTGTAATTTGTGATTCCTTTCCTTTATCCTCTCAAACCTTCATTACTTGGATACTTGACTCACTATGGTGATGTAGAGTGAGTTAGTAGTAGCTTAAAGTATCAAGCATGATATCCATGGTTTGCAATCATACGGTTAGTAGGCCCTTTGTGGGAGAGAAAGTGAATCAATACCTTGCTCATACTTTGGTCTAGACTAAGGCTATTATTGAAAGTGATCTTAGTCTACGCATCAATATTTGCTTTGTGTTTATTCATTACCAAATCCGTTTAACACTTCACCGGAAAGGCACGTCTTAAACCACTATATATGACACAAGCTCTTCGTTACCACTATTTGAAGATTGTCATTAATCCCTTGAGCATTAGTCCTAGTCTTGATTCACTTCCCTTGACTTTTCTCCACTTTGCTGTTTTGCTACGAGTAGTCGTTTGTCCATTTCGGTTCTTTTCGATCTCGATTCAACTCGTAATCCTTCGTTAAAGCATATTGCCTAGTGTTATGATGATCCAATGTTATTCTAAAAGGTTTATGATATAATTTTAAGTATTTTAGAAAACTTGGCTTTTAAAATTTGGCGTTTTTCATTGATAAAAACCAGCCTCTGTAGGCGGTTCTTTATCTCTGGCGGTTCAAACCCGCGCTTCTTTATCGATAAGGAACCGCGGGCAGTAAAATCTGTCAGAGCGCCAGTTTGATTATTTTATTCTTTTTCAAACCACTATCTCTCTCTCCAAAAAACACACAGCCGACGGTTTATCATATTTCCACCATTGTTGAAGCTCCAAAAACATTCAGTCACTCAAATTAATTGATTCCAAGTTGTGGGTTTCACTCATCCTTCATCTAACATCAATTAATTGTAAGTATTTTCTTTCAATTTCATCTATTTTATTCTAGGGTTCATCCTTTCATAATTGGGGATTTTTAAAATTGAAACTAAATTAAAACCTTAATAGGAATGTGGGTTGACATGGTTATTTTACTATGATTCCTTAGGGTCATATTCATTAAGATTTCACTAAAACCCACTTGTAGAACAAATCCGAATTTTGATTAAATAATTTTGATTAAAAGATGGATTTGAGGTGAACCCATGAACAAATAGGTAATGGCATTGTTAATGCTTACCTAAAAACCTTGTTTTGACAAACCAATGTTCTAGTCCATTGTTGATCCAACATAGTTCATATGTTCTTGGTAAATAATAGAATAGCTACATTGTGAACATGAGAATGATATGGATTCAATCCTTTGTTTGTCAAGAAATTGATATAACACATTCTCATATTTTCAATTTTTGATTTTAATTTTTCATATGAGTGATTGGAAATATATTTTTTTCTTGTTTGTATTTAGGTACTAATCATGCCTTCACAATACCAAAAGGATCATCAACTCACTAGAAATTATATGCCAAACATTTCCCAAACCTATGCTTCCACTCAACTTCAAAACTCCTTTCCATTTCTTTCAACTCGAAATTTCCATGAGGGTAGAGTCGTAGATGAACAAATAACGGGGTATGATTATATCAAGTCTATGTTTGGTCATATTGGGTTCGATAGCTTGCTCTTCATAGAAGAAGATATATATCCATTGTTTCTTCTTGAATTCTTTAGCACTTACTCCATGCTTGAATTCAATGGCGAAATCTTCATTCGTTTCATGTTGAATGATCAAATCATTCAATATTCCGTCGATGAGTTTGGTGATATTCTTGGTGTGCCATATGTAGGCACTTGTCGTTTTACGGACAAATGGAGACTTGATGCTATCTTGTATTCCAACGACAAACCTCCAAATGACATCACCGAAGTTGATCTAAATTTCATCCTTGATATAATTTCGGAAGAGCGTGATGGAAACGTTGTGAGAAGCCTTCATACTAATGTGCGAAATGTGAATCGCTATGAAGTGCTCTCAAGCGACCTTAAGGATTTTATGGTCCAATGGGCAAATATCCTTAGGGAGAATGTGTTTTGTCTTGGTGGAAACCGAGATCATATCCCGGCTTGTATGGTGCATATGTTGTTTTGCATCTTTACATCAACCGAGTACAATTTGGCATTCTATATCGCTCGATGTATAAATTATGCTCTTTCCAAGCCCAAAACAAACCTTCCCTATGCTATGCTTCTTACTCGCCTTTTTAAAAGGGTTGGTCATGATTTTCCTCACCTCGATCTTTCTCGCTTTCACCCGGTTCATCCGATTATGTTGCCTATTCAAAAGGTATATGAACGAAAGCCTAGAAGTGACCGAGGTTCGCGAAAATCCGATCATCAAAAGCCGGATGATGAGGACACCCGAATGCCAACAAGTGATGGTGATGGCGTTGGTACTAGTTCTCATTTCAACTCTTCGAGTAATTCCCATTGATAGGTGTGTAAACACTCATCCTTTTACCACTTAATTCTGGCTAAAACGAGACCAAAACGCGTATTTAATATCATTTGTTTGGAATTATGCGTTATTTTTGTGTTTATTCTGTTTTCAGAGCCAACCGGATGGATAATGGAGAAAACATGGGATTGCACGGGATTTATCGAAGAAAAAGACTCAAGATGAAGTCTATTGTCCAAGAGATGCAAAAGATTTGAAGTCACTGGGCCTATTCGAAGATTTATCGAAGAAAAGGACCAAAGATGGAAGATTTACAAAAGTCGAAGAAACTCAAGTCTATTAAACGAAGAAATTAAAAGACGAGTTGAATTTAATCGACAACAAATCCCGAATCAGAATCGAAAACGTCAACTTTTCTGAAAATACGAGAAGACAAGAAGAACGGGAGAAAGCCCACTCACCAACCAAAGGGAACACCTATATAAAGGGTTCCCCTCACTCACTTTGCACCCAGTTTTTAGTTTTTCTTTTCCTCCTTCTTTTTCTCCCTTTCTGTTTCGTAGCATCACCAACACCACTAGGGTGTTTGGTGATTTTGATCTTTGTTTTTCAAATCTTGTAATTTTAATCTTTGTTTTGTGATTGTTAAAACATTAATCATCAATTCAAGTTCTTGTTTAATCTTTCCATTTCATCTTGTTCATCATCATCTTTTATTTCAAGTTCTTAAGTTCTTATTTGATTGATTTGATCTTCAAAAGTTGTTGGGTTTCATGTTTTTATTGATGGGATTTGTAGTTATTGGTTAGTATATCATTTGTGTTTAGTTTTATTTAAGTTTTGGTGAAAAACTTGGTGATTTTTAGCTTAAAATCGATTTCCCTGTTTTTTCGGTATTGTTACTGTTCTTGAGTGTTTCCCAGACTTCCGGATGAACAAAAGTTCCGGATGAACACAAAAGTTCCGAATGAACTAAGATTTCCGGATGAACACAATCTTCCGAATGAACATAAAAAGTTCCGGATGAATAGTTTTTCAAAAAGTTCCGAATGAGTAAGAAGTTCCGAATGAATATGTCTTTGAAAAGTTCCGAATAAATTTCCTATAAAATCTTCCGAATGAGTTTTTCCTTTAAATCTTCCGAATGAGTTTTTCCTTTAAAAGTTCCGAATGAGTGTTAAAAGTTCTGGATGAACACAAAGTTCCGAATTAGTACAAAGTTCCGAATGAACAAAACTTCCGAATGAGTTCCAAAAGTTCCGAATAAACTTCCGACTCAAAGTTCCGAAGAAAGTTCCGGATCAACGTCCGAAGAAAGTTCCGAGTGAAGGATTTTTCAAAGTTCCGAATGAAGACTTCCGGGTGAAAAGTTCCGGATCGGTAGTTCCGAATCAAGGTCAAAGTTCCGAATCAATTTTCTTTTAATCTTACTATTGTTTCTTTTTGTATCTGCCTTGATATTTCTTCATTTTATATTCTAAGTTTAATTTTAATTCCAGTTTATTAATACAAGCTTTATTAATTGTTATTAATTTAGTTTAATTGCTTTTAAATTTAAGTTTACATTTTCGTGCATTTAAACTTTTCGTAGATTAAAACTCCAATCCCTTTTTAGTAACCAAAAACAAATCATTCCACTTAGAACTGAGATCAATTCGAGAGGATATCGAGAGATAAAATTGAACCCAAAGCAAAATCATAGTATCAAATGGCGCCGCTGCCGGCTCTTCTCGTTAAGATCAAAAGTTTTTTGTGAGAACTTAGATTTTGGGATCCGTTCCCCTGAACGTTACTTTTTCATAAAAAATTTCAAAAAATCCTAAAAAATATAAAATTTTCAAAAATACAAAAAAATTAAAAAACATAAAAACCAAAAATATTTTGCTTTGTTTTTCTCTTGTTAGTTCTTTTGCAGGTGTATGCGCACTCGATCAACGTCTTATCAGGAGCCCGAGCCTCTCGATAACTTAGACATGGCCGGTGTACAAAACAACAACAACATACCACCTCCAAACAATAATAATAACAACAACAACCCACCTTTCAACAACATGAATAATAACAACAACAATGAGCCTCAACCGGATAATCGCCCGATGATTAAACTGCTGCAAGCTCATGTAGATGGCAACACTGATCCAATTGTTATACCAGCAATTGCAGCCAACAATTTCGAGCTAAAATCAGGCTTTATCCAGATGGTCTCCGCTCAACCATTCTTGGGACGTACCATTGATGATCCACACGACCACATCAAGAGATTCTTGCAACTCACTAACACGGTCAAGTTCAATGGTGTTCCACAAGAGGTTATCAGGTTACAACTTTTTCCCTTTTCTTTAGAGGGACAAGCCCGGCATTGGCTTGCTAAGGAACCGCCACAGAGTATTCTCTCGTGGACGGATTTGGAAACCAAGTTTATCAATTACTTTTTCCCACCCTCTCGTACTACCGCTTTGCGGAATGAAATCATAAATTTTGAACAAAAGTACGATGAGTCGTTCAGTGAATCTTGGGATCGTTTTAAAGATCTTTTAAGAAAATGCCCACAACATGGTTTTACCAAAGTACATCAAATTAATACTTTTTACAACAGTTTAAGCATGAGTGACCAAGATTCACTAAACAGTGCCTCGGGGGGTAATCTTTTGGCTAAGACTTCCAATGCTGCTTGGGATATCATTGAGAATAAATCTCGTGTGCAAACCAAGAGTGTTCGGACCAATGTCGCTAGTGCTAGCACTAGTGACAGCGACAAGCAACTGGACAAAATCACTACGCTTCTTGAATCGCTTGTTACCCACACCGTCAACAACACCAACAGCAGCAACACTAAAAACGCTCAAGTTAACGATGTCAGCCAACCTTGTGAGATATGCGGTGGTCCTCACTCTTACACCACTTGTACCGCCACCCAAGACTATCCTTCTGAGAATGTGAATGCAGCTTATGGCACCTATCCTCAACCTGCTTATCAAGCTAGACCTCAAGGTGACCGTAATTTGCTTAGCTACCGCTCCAACAACTACCTTTCCCCACCCGGTTTTCCTCCTACCAACCCAAACCAACAACAAAACCTCAACCGCCCTCCTCAACAACAACAACAACCTCGTACACCATACATCCCATCTCACAAGCAGCAACAACCACCTCAACGAAACAACCAAGTCTACCAGCCACCTGCTTATCAACCACCCGCATACAATGCTCCTCCCAACCAACCCACCGCTTTACACCAAGAAGTGTAGACCTACATGAGAACTAACGATGTGATCGTGGAAAATCTTCAGCGGGAAGTGCTCAACTTGAAAGCAGACTTGGTCAAACAAGGGAACGATTTGAGAGCCGACATGAGAAACACGTTGGATAGCCAAACTAATGATTTGAAGAACATGATGGCTAGTTTCTTCCAAGGTAATCAACCCTCTTCTTCGGGTACTCTTCCGAGTAACACCGTTGCGAATCCAAGAGGGGAGATGAAAGCAATCACTACTCACAGTGGCAAAGGTACCAAGGAACCCGAGCTTCCTATACCTCCACCGGTGATTGTGACTAAGGAGAACGAGTCACCTGCTCCTATTCCTCATCCTTCTCCTTCCCCAATTTCTCCACCTCTTCCTTCGACCCCTCCTCCACCCAAGGATGTGAGTGATCCTATTCTCCCAAAGCCTTCCTCTTCTTCCAATATACCTTATCCATCTAGGTTGAGGAAAGAGAAGCTCAAAAGCAAGGACGATATTCAGGTTTCTAACTTTCTTAAAATGTTTAAACAACTGAATTTCAATATCTCCTTCGCTGAGGCTCTCGCTCACATGCCTAAGTATGCGAAAATGTTTAAAGATCTTCTGAGCGACAAGGAAAAACTTCTTGATATTGCCAACACCCAACTTAATGAGAATTGCTCTGCAGTGCTCTTAAGGAAATTGCCAACCAAGCTTGGTGATCCGGGTCGTTTCTTAATCCCTTGCAATTTCCCGGGAGTAGAGAATTGCATGGCCCTAGCCGATCTAGGTGCCAGTATTAATCTCATGCCTTTAAGTGTGTGGAAGCAATTATCTCTCCCTGAGCTAGTCCCCACCAAAATGACTTTGGAATTAGCCAACCGTACGGTTGCTTATCCAGTGGGGATAGCCGAAGACGTCTTTGTAGGAGTCGACAAATTCACTTTTCCTGCCGATTTCGTCGTCGTCGACTACGAGATGGACCCTCGTGTTCCCTTGATCGTGGGTCGTCCATTCCTGAGGACCGGTCGCACTCTCATCGATGTTGAAGCCGGTGAGCTTATCATGAGAGTGGGTGACGAGAAAATCGTCTTCAACATGGGAAAGTTGTCTAAACAACCTTATTCCAACGAGAGTGTTAATTGTATTGACGTTCTTGATGAGGCTTGTGAAGAACACTTCCAAAATGCTTGCAAAAGTATTCCTACCTCTCTTCCCAATGTTGAAACCGTTTCCTCTATTGATTCATCACTGTCTCTATTTGGAGAAAGTGATTTGTTTTGGAACAATCTTGAAAACACCATGGGAGATGTAAATTTAGCTACTGATGATTCTCCCACCGATGGGGATGAAGACATGAATTTCTTTGACAACCTTCTCAACGAAGACAATCCTTCTCCTCCATCTCCCACGGTTATTGCTATCGATACTCCGACTTTGAACACGCCTCCCGTCGAGAATCCTCCGGATTTAGAACTTAAGGAGTTGCCGCCTCATCTCGAGTACGTGTTTCTTGAAGAAGAGAAGAAGTCGCCCGTCATTATCGCGAAGGACTTGAAGGAAGAAGAAAAATCTCGCCTCATCGCCGTGCTTAAAGATCACAAAAAGGCGATTGCTTGGAAAATTTCTGATATTCGCGGAATTGATCCTCACTTCTGCACACACAAAATTCTCATGGAGGACGACTTTAAGCCCACAATTCAAAGCCAACGAAGGGTGAATCCAAAAATCCATGAAGTCATCAAAATAGAGGTTATCAAACTTCTTGATGCGGGTATGATTTACCCTATTTCGGATTCACCATGGGTTAGTCCAATCCATTGTTTGCCCAAGAAGGGCGGAATAACCGTTGTTCCCAATGAACACAACGAGTTGATTTCCACTCGTCTCGTTACTGGGTGGAGAGTTTGTATAGACTACCGCAAACTCAATGATGCCACGAGAAAAGATCATTTCCCTCTACCTTTTATGGACCAAATGCTTGAACGTTTAGCGGGTAATGAATATTACTGCTTTCTTGATGGTTTCTCGGGTTATTTCCAAATACCCATCGATCCCCAAGATCAAGAGAAGACAACATTCACTTGTCCCTATGGCACATTTGCTTACAAAAGAATGCCTATTGGCTTATGCAATGCCCCCGGGACTTTCCAAAGGTGCATGTTAGCTATCTTCCATGACATGGTTGAACAAACCATGGAAGTCTTCATGGATGATTTCTCGGTCTTTGGGGATTCCTTCTCTTCTTGCCTTGCCAATTTGGAACGTATGCTTAAGCGGTGCGAAGACACTCGCCTTGTTCTGAATTGGGAAAAATGCCATTTTATGGTAAAAGAAGGCATCGTGCTGGGACACAAGATTTCCAAAGCCGGTCTTGAAGTAGACCGTGCTAAAGTCGATGTTATCGCCAAGTTGCCTCCACCTTCAACCGTAAAAGGTGTGAGAAGTTTCCTGGGTCATGCGGGCTTCTACCGTCGATTCATCAAAGATTTTTCTCAAATCACTCGCCCGATGACCCACCTCTTGGAAAAA
Organism: Glebionis coronaria; assembly: GCA_025667525.1. NCBI lineage: Eukaryota > Viridiplantae > Streptophyta > Magnoliopsida > Asterales > Asteraceae > Glebionis > Glebionis coronaria. The sequence continues at coordinate 343,505,638 of CM046877.1, forward strand.
GATACTCCTTTTATCTTTTCTAAAGAGTGTCTTGAAGCCTTCAACTCGCTTAAGGATAAGCTAACTAAGGCACCCGTCTTGGTTACCCCTAATTGGGAGCTGCCTTTCGAGCTGATGTGCGATGCTAGTGATTTTGCTATTGGAGAGATTCTGGGACAAAGAGTGAATAAACACTTCCAACCAATCCATTACGCTAGCAAGACAATGACGGGGGCACAATTGCATTATACGACAACCGAAAAAGAGCTTTTAGCTGTTGTCTATGCCTTTGAAAAATTTCGCCCCTATCTTGTCCTTTCTACAACAATTGTGTATACCGATCATTCCGCGCTGAAGTACTTGTTGACAAAGCAAGATTCCAAACCAAGACTTCTTCGCTGGGTTTTGCTACTCCAAGAATTTAAAATCGAAATTCGCGATAAAAAAGGAGCAGAAAACCTAGTCGCGGATCATCTCAACAGACTTGAGGATCCTTACCAAGGGGATCATCCGAACAAAGAAATCAATGATTCTTTTCCCTTGGAGACCTTAATGTCTATCAATTCGAATTCTGATGCAACCCCGTGGTTTGCGGACTTTGCAAACTACTTGGCGGGTGGAATTCTCAAGGAAGGGTTGACGTCCCAACAAAAGAAAAAGTTCTTCACCGACATTAAGACTTACTTTTGGGACGACCCTTACCTATTCAAACAATGTGCCGACTTGATTATTCGCCGATGTGTTGATGGACCGGCAGCTATGACAATCCTTGATGCTTGCCACAAAGGACCCACCGGTGGTCACTTTGGTCCCAACTACACCGCCAAAAAAGTGTTTGATTCGGGATTTTATTGGCCCTCCATATATCGTGAAGCTCACAATATGGTTAAACGATGTGATGTTTGCCAAAAACAAGGCACGATCACACATAAAGACGAGATGCCTCAGAATTTCATTCAAGAGTGTGAAATCTTTGATGTTTGGGGTATCGACTTTATGGGGCCATTCCCTTCTTCTAAAGGAAACAAATACATCCTTGTAGCCGTTGACTACGTTTCAAAGTGGGTTGAAGCCAAAGCTTTACCTACTAATGACGCAAGGGTGGTTTGTAACTTTTTGAAAGCTCTATTCGCTAGATTCGGTGTGCCTCACGCCATTATTAGTGATCGTGGGACTCATTTTTGCAATGACCAATTCGCAAGAGTCTTGGCTAAGTATGATGTAAATCATCGTCTTTCCACAGCCTACCACCCACAAACTAATGGCCAGGCTGAAATATCCAACCGAGGACTTAAGCGAATTCTGGAAAGAACCGTGGGAGAGCATCGTGCCTCATGGGCTGATAAACTTGATGATGCTTTGTGGGCTTTTCGTACTGCATACAAGACTCCGATTGGTTGTACACCATATCGTCTCGTGTACGGGAAAGCGTGCCACCTCCCCATTGAGTTGGAGCACAAGGCTTACTGGGCCTTGAAGTGGGCCAATTTTGATATCAACAAAGCCGGTGACCTACGCAAGATCCAACTCAATGAGCTGAATGAACTCCGTAATGAGGCTTATGAAAATTCTTTAATCTATAAGGAAAGGACTAAGCTCATTCACGACTCTAAGATTAAGAACCGAGAGTTCCATGTTGGAGACAAAGTCTTACTTTTTAACTCTCGGTTGAAAATCTTTTCGGGCAAGCTCAAATCTCGTTGGTCCGGCCCATTCACCATTGCCCAAATTTTTCCATATGGTACTCTCGAGCTCGCTCAACCTAATGGACCTAATTTTAAGGTGAATGGCCAACGAGTGAAGTTGTACTTTGGTGAGGACACCTCTCAGGAGGTGATTCCATCCCTCACCACGTTCCCCATGAACTAATTTTGGGTCGAGTCAGGCTCGTGACTCGGTTATCAAAAACAAGCGCTCCTAGGGAGGCAGCCCGAGTATCTATCCTTTTATGTTTTAACCTCCTAAGTGTAGGGGGGACCTCTATACGTTCTTTGTGTTTGTGTGGTGATGTGATTACAGGGATAACTGCACTCTTGGAAACTTTGAAGAACCGTGCTCCCGTGTTATCTGAAATCCGGTTCTATCTCTCAACTATCGTGATTCAGTTTTCTTCATACTCGCATTTGAAATTGATCACTTTAGTCGTCTCTTCCTTAACTTGAGTTAACCAACGTGCACAATGTCATAAGTGTAGGGGAGACTTTTCCCACATGCTTAAACATTGAGGACAATGTTTATCTTAAGTGTAGGGGGGCTTCTATCAAAGTTTTAAGTGGACTTTTCCATGAAAATGCCTTCATTTAACCGGAAAATCCTATTTTTCAACATTTTTCAAATTTTTTATTAACTTTGGCCATTTAGTTGTAATTTTTAAATTTTTATCTTTGCTTTCATATGTATATATCCCGCAATAAAGTCAAAAATATTAATAAAGTGGTGTAGCTAGTTTAGAAGTCTTTGACATATTAGGCCCGTTGCGTTTATTTTCACTCAACCCGAATAGACTTATCTAAGTTTATTCTAGCTAGTATCCTTAACCATGTAGACCTTAATTGGTTTATTAGGCTAAGTATCCACGAGTCTCATTACTTGAGATTTTAAATTGTGGAGGACGAGAAATGATAGAGTCAATTATAAGTCGGTATTCTTGCACAAGCTCACTTGGTGTAATTATTTGCCTATTCACCCATCACTTGCTAATAATTTATCTGCAATAAGTAAGGTCGTACGATTTGAAAAGTTACTTAGCTTCTAGCCCAAGATCGTTTAAAAGTTGCTCGGTAATGATAAGAGTTCATAGCCAAGGCATAACTTATGAAGCGGGGCGCGAAGATTGGCGAGTCCGAAAAGGCCCTAACAAGGCATGAGGATTCCATTTTATTGCTAAAGATCCAAAGTGATGTGAAAAGCATTATTCCCAAAGTCAATATGAAGGATCAAGACTCACGACGAAAAGCAATCAACTCCCATAAAGATGATGGAGAAGTCTATCCGAAAAGACCCTAACAACGTATGAGGATAAATAGATCCAAGTCCGAAAAGGAGGCGGATCGTTGTATCTCGAAATCCCAAATAGAGATTGAAGAAATAATCATGAAGTCGTGGTCAACAAAGTTGGAGTACCTCTCAAAAGTCTCCAAGTGAAGAAACTCTATGAACGATGAGAAGACCATTATCTCAAGCACGTCTCTCAAGATATGAAGTATGAAGTACATGCCAAATATCGGCCCGAGAAAGGTCTCAAATCGTGAACCGAGTTATGCCAAGATATGAACTTTTTGATATCCCGAGAAGCAGTTTTAAGAGATTTTGTCCTTTAGCTAACTATTGATCAAATCGTCCTACTTTGCTTTCAGCCTTAATAAACTATCGTAATAAGTCCAAAAATGCATCTTCATGATCATTCTAAGACAAAAATAAAATATAAGAGATACACCTAGGAATAAGGGAGTTTAAGCATATAATTAAGCCATGTGTGTAAGTGTTTGATTTACTAACTTATAATAACAATGATCTCGTTTTTAAGCTTAGTTTGGGGAACGTGAAACTTGAGGGTGATAAATCTTCGCAGCACCAAATCCCTAATGTAAGTCCTTGATCTCTTTGCAAGTTATTTCCATGTATCTATTTTCAAGTGAAAATGGTTTTCTATCCTTTTGTTTCCGTTTAAGTTTTAATTTCTTTTAGTACCTTAATTTTTGTTAAAGTAGTATTTTAATAAGGCCAAGGTTGATTGATTATGAGAAAAATGTAAAATTGCTTTATCACTAAGCATTGCATGAGGGCATGGCAATGGTTAAGTGTAGGGGATTTGATAGGTGTGTAAACACCCATCCTTTTACCACTTAATTCTGGCTAAAACGAGACCAAAACGCGTATTTAATATCATTTGTTTGGAATTATGCGTTGTTTTTGTGTTTATTGTGTTTTCAGAGCCAACCGGATGGATAATGGAGAAAACATGGGATTGCACGGGATTTATCGAAGAAAAAGACTCAAGATGAAGTCTATTGTCCAAGAGATGCAAAAGATTTGAAGTCACTGGGCCTATTCGAAGATTTATCGAAGAAAAGGACCAAAGATGGAAGATTTACAAAAGTCAAAGAAACTCAAGTCTATTAAACGAAGAAATTAAAAGACGAGTTGAATTTAATCGACAACAAATCCCGAATCAGAATTGAAAACGTCAACTTTTCTGAAAAGACGAGAAGACAAGAAGAACGGGAGAAAGCCCACTCACCAACCAAAGGGAACACCTATATAAAGGGTTCCCCTCACTCACTTTGCACCCAGTTTTTAGTTTTTCTTTTCCTCCTTCTTTTTCTCCCTTTCTGTTTCGTAGCATCACCAACACCACTAGGGTGTTTGGTGATTTTGATCTTTGTTTTTCAAATCTTGTAATTTTAATCTTTGTTTTGTGATTGTTAAAACATTAATCATCAATTCAAGTTCTTGTTTAATCTTTCCATTTCATCTTGTTCATCATCATCTTTTATTTCAAGTTCTTAAGTTCTTATTTGATTGATTTGATCTTCAAAAGTTGTTGGGTTTCATGGTTTTTATTGATGGGATTTGTAGTTATTGGTTAGTATATCATTTGTGTTTAGTTTTATTTAAGTTTTGGTGAAAAACTTGGTGATTTTTAGCTTAAAATCGATTTCCCTGTTTTTTCGGTATTGTTACTGTTCTTGAGTGTTTCCCAGACTTCCGGATGAACAAAAGTTCCGGATGAACATAAAAGTTCCGAATGAACTAAGATTTCCGGATGAACACAATCTTCTGAATGAACATAAAAAGTTCCGGATGAATAGTTTTTCAAAAAGTTCCGAATGAGTAAGAAGTTCCGAATGAATATGTCTTTGAAAAATTCCGAATAAATTTCCTTTAAAATCTTCCGAATGAGTTTTTCCTTTAAATCTTCCGAATGAGTTTTTCCTTTAAAAGTTCCGAATGAGTGTTAAAAGTTCCGGATGAACACAAAGTTCCGAATGAGTACAAAGTTCCGGATGAACAAAACTTCCGAATGAGTTCCAAAAGTTCCGAATAAACTTCCTACTCAAAGTTCCGAAGAAAGTTCCGGATCAACGTCTAAAGAAAGTTCCGAGTGAAGGATTTTTCAAAGTTCCGAATGAAGACTTCCGGGTGAAAAGTTCCGGATCAGTAGTTCCGAATCAAGGTCAAAGTTCCGAATCAATTTTCTTTTAATCTTACTATTGTTTCTTTTTGTATCTGCCTTAATATTTCTTCATTTTATATTCTAAGTTTAATTTTAATTCCAGTTTATTAATACAAGCTTTATTAATTGTTATTAATTTAGTGTAATTGCTTTTAAATTTAAGTTTACATTTTCGTGCATTTAAACTTTTCGTAGATTAAAACTCCAATCCCTTTTTAGTAACCAAAAACAAATCATTCCACTTAGAACTGAGATCAATTCGAGAGGATATCGAGAGATAAAATTGAACCCAAAGCAAAATCATAGTATCACCCATCCATCCTCAAACCCATTCGAGGATGAATTTGAAGACTTAGCTCCTCCGCCTCATCATTCTAGTGACGTACCGGAAGATCTCAATATGGAGCATCTCTACCGTGAAAATCTTATAACTCGAGGTGAATTGCATGAACATCGGGTTGAGTCAAGGAAGGGATTCAAGTTCTTGGGAAAAATGATCAAGGGATTAGGCAAGAAAAGGAGGTGAAGACTTTGAATTGTGTCAAAGTTTACTTGTCTTGTGATGTTTAAAACATTTGCTTATTATTACTTTGGTTTGGTTGTGTATTAACTTATGTTACATGTTTGTATTACTATTTATTTCAATCCTAAATGTTGCTTATGCCATCATGTTTGTGATTCACATAGCTTTGTGCATCCTTTATGATAGTTAGCTTCTTAGATTTTGGTCAGTAGTTAACTTTGGCTTGTGAATCCTTTGGTAAAAATCTGGGTTAACCAAAATTTGGGATGTGAAATTTTTGAAACACCTCTGGTCGCGGTTCCATATCGACCAGCGGCTCCTTATCGATAAGGAACCGCCGGCTACTGTGTCCGACGGAATCTTTTGCTTTACACTATTTTCTTCAATATGTGTAAACATTGCATGATTCTTTGCAAAAACCTGCACATTTCCTAAACTAGGTTACCTAAATTCATTATTCACCTAAAATGATTTTAACCCATTACTAGTTTGGATCATCCCCTCACCCATTTAAACCCACCTTGTTAGTCATGTTCTTCACCCATCAAAACATCCTTCCCTAACCCTTAAACCACCTTTGTCAACCATGGTTTCTACAAAAACCTCAAACACTTCCAAAACCTCCACCCCAAGGAAAACACTTAAGATTAGGATTAAGGTACCCAAGCCTAACTCCTCACCCTTTCACACACCCAAAAATGAGATGGTTCCAATCCTCATTTCCTCATCACCTTCACCACCCCTTGCACCATGCAAGACAACCTCCACCCATGGTACTAACCACTCTATTGGTTCTACCTCCTCTTCATTCCACTCAAGAATGAATGAGCTCTCTTCACCCTTCACTCCAAGTGCACCCTTGGATGTGACTACACAACCACAACCAATCCAAAGCATTCCTTTTGTGAATGACTTTGATGACACCTTGGTGACTTCACCATTTACCCCTCCAAACTCACCTATTTCACCAACCTTGGAGAACATACCCCCACACTCACCCATTTCTCCTTTGGAGAACTTGCCTCCACACTCACCCACATCACCCTTGGAGAACATTCCTCCTCCACCTCCACCACACTCAAACATTCCAATTTTGGGTGTCCTACTTTCCCTCCTCTTGGGTGATCCTTACTATGGGTTTCAAGAGACTCATGGTCCTAATTGTCCATGTTGCCTCTAAAACCACTACATCATCTATAACCTTAGGATGGAAATGTTTGGACTACATAGGAGGTTGCAAGAGTTCTTGCTTTCCTTGTTCTCCATGCCTCCTCCTAGGAGATGAATGATGAGTTTTCTAAATAAATGTTTTTCAACAAAACCAAGCCAAAGAAGACTACTCATCTAGATTTAATGTTAAGCTAGCTTTGTATTAGTTAGTTGTTTTTCTTTTCATTTGTCATTGTATTTGCTTCCTTCATGAGTGTTTCATGAAGTTGATCTATGGATTTGTCTTTATGTGTTTCTATCCTTATGTGCACATTAATCAACTTTAATTTGAAATTAAAATTGGACCTAAATCTATCACAACCTCTAAAAACTTGACTAAAATTGGTTCAAAATGATATCTAAATATTTTGTCACCCTTTGTCAAGATATTCTTTGTGAATGTGTTGCTTTTATGCAACCCTAGCATAATTTAGTGCTAACAGAGGTAAAATTCCAAGATTTGTAACTTTTTGAAAAAGTCTTAGTTTTTCTCAAAACCCTGGAAAAACTTGGTTTCAAGTCCACTGCATGCGGCTCCTTAAAGTCGCGCGGTTCCTTACGTGATAAGGTACCGCGGACAGCAACTAGCTTTTGACTCGTTTTGGTCAAAAAAAATTTAAAACCCTATACCCTGTCAAGATTCCTTGTTTACTCAATTTGGCTAAACATTCCTTGACACTTCACATTTTGTATTCAAATTCTTACCTTGATTACATTCTACTTATACCCCAACCTTGAGATTTCATTCTCACACCTTCCCAACCTTGAGAATTCATTCTCACACATCTCCAACCTTGAGATTTCATTCTCACACCTTCCCAACCTTGAGATTTCATTCTCACACCTTCACAATGCTTAACTCCTCCATTCATAACCTTGACATTTCTTTGTCACAACCCCACTTACCCAAAGCTTCCTCATCCAAGCTTTCAAAGAAACCGAAAATCTCGGTTCGACCTATTTGGATTAAGAAGAATGAACCATCTTCTTCCAAACCACCCAAAAACCCTACCTTCTCTCCAATCAAGTATTGGAATGAGACTTATACCATTAACCACATCACCGGAGCAAAAGAAAATGTTCCCCCATCACCACAATCCTTCAACACCCCTCAACTCAATGACCTTTCAACCTTTCCAAACCTCACAAGGCATTGTGAAAACATTTCCTACCCTATTACCCCACCACCACCAAACCCTAGGTTTGATGCCCTACCCCCATCAACCGATTTTGTGTTGCATCATGGATCCTCGTGTGCTTGTTGTCGATTTCAACAAATTGAACTTGCTCATGTATATGAGAAGTTAAATTTCCTTGAATTCCTCCTCACTCGACCTCCTCTCCAAGTTTTCGTTTCGGTGGACAAAACTTCGAATGATGCATCGTCGTCTTATTTTTCCAACTAAATGACTAACTACTCTTAGAGTCTTTATTACTTTAGTTGTTTTAGAGTCTTTTATTTTTTTAAGCAATCTTGGAAAATTATCACTATTAGAATAGCTTATGCTTTGTGGTTTATTTTCCATATTTTTTTTTGCTTTAGATACTCATATTGTGTGTATGACTATCTACCTTGTTGTGTCTTTTATTTATGTAACCTTTGTGTTGTTTATGTGTTATTTCCTTAGTTCTCTTTTGAGTTGATCATGGTTAATTTTTACAATTGCTTATGGTTGATTCCATCAATTCTAAACTTTAACCCCTTGACAAGTTTATCATCTTCATTGGATTGAAGTTTGATTTTGTCAATTACCTTTTTGGACATACTTAGCAAAGTACTTGCTTCTAATTTGAGATTTCTTCTCTCTCTCCCTCTCAAGTTACTTAGTAGGTAGTGATCATATATACATTGGTGTTTATTTTCTTTCTACTAACCTTTGTGTAGCATGTCACCTTAGCTCATTTACTTGGTGCCCCAAGCAAGGGGGAGCAACCACCAAGGGGGAGCTACTAGCAAAGTCTGGTTTTCTTCAAAGACTTGTGCTAACCTTTTTGCTACGACAAAGGGGGAAAAATGATAGTGATAAACTCGTTAATAATTCGATATTTTGTGTTTCTACGTAAATGAGTTTATCGTTTGTCGTAATCAAAAAGGGGGAGATTGATAATGCAAGTGATGCCTAAAAACATTATTATTGTTAACTAATCTTTCTTAGTTTTGATCACAGCAAACTATACAACACATTTGGTGTAAAACATAAAACGAATTATTTAACTAACACTATCATCAAGGTAATAATCATATCACTAACCTTTCTTAATCATACTTAGTGATCATCAAAATGATTATCCTTAAAACTCACTTTTGTTAATATGACAAAAGACTTTTTAATAAACTTTCTTTTTTAGAAAATGTTTTATTAAAATGGAAAATGTAAATGTGAAAAAAGCATATTCCATATGCTATTAGAATATCCTTTGTAGGCTTAAAATACCTCAGATATTCCTACCCCACTAACAGACAAAAAACAGAGCGTAGTCTACGGGCGGAACCTTAAGTAGCTAGGCGGTTCCCTAGCGATAAGGAACCGCCTGGGCTAGATAAGGTACCGCGCCCAGATAGCCGTTGTACATTGTCTCCTTTAAATAGTGGATCAAATCTCATTTTCCAACAAGCCTCTCTGGACGTTTTTCCTCAGCGCCTTTCTCTTTTCTATAGCATAATCATTAGTAAATGATCACTTAATATGTTAAGTATGTTTACATATGATTATCCTCTTGATCCCCTCCTTTACCTTGTCCAAAGAGAAGATCACTCACTCACTAGTGTTGTGATAAAGGTGAATCCATGAGCTAGTCATATTCATCATGATACCCTTTTTGTTTTATGTTAATCCATTGTATTTATGAATACTTGGACTAGTTGTGTTCATCCAAGTTATTTGTGAATTCTTGGATTTGTTGTGTACATCCATTGCATATGTGTTTGCTTGGATTTATGTTGTGTAGATCCAAGCTACATGTGTGTACTTAGATATGTTTAGTTGAGTTGTAATAGATTGATTAGAAGTTCTCACTAAACTATAAAGTGATGTGGTTGTGTCTTGTAAGTTCCCACTTAACTTTAAAGTGATTAGTAGTTGTGTTGTGTGAAGTTCTCACTTAGCTTCAAAGTGAAGAGTCGTGAAGATTGGTTCTAGCTTTGGATTAGAACTCGACATCTAGCCTTGTGTCGTAAAATGGTGAAGTAGGCAACGTCGTGAAGATTGGTTCTACCTTGAGATTAGAACTCGACATCTAGCCTTGTGTCGTTAAGTTGTGAAGTAGGCAACGTTGTGTAGATTGGTCCTAGCTAAAGATTAGGTCTCGACATTTAGCTTAGTGTCGGAAAATAATGTAAGCGATGATGTAAGGTTTTCTCCGCCAAGAAGGGAGCTTGTAGATATAGTGGAAATCTCGAGTAGGTGTACTCGAGGAATGGAGTAGAAGCGAGGATAGAGCCTCGTTGTCGAACCACTATAAATCTTGGTGTCTTCCCACTAGGTTGTCTCCTTCCTTACTCTTTACTTATTTCATTATCATTACACTTACCTATTATCTTTGCTAGTGCATTTGAATTGAACCTAATCATTATGCAACTTAGCTTCAAGTAAAAGATAGTTTTGATACAAACCAAATTGAAAGTAATTTTAATTAGGTTGCCAATCGAAGAGAAACTATTCAACCCCCCCCCCCCCCCCCTTCTAGTTTCTACACATGTTTTCACTAAAATCTTCACTTGTGCAGATTCTTTACGAAATCAATAATAAGAGCTTAATTATTATTTTTCCTAAAATCTTCACTCGTTGCAGAGACTTTATTAATCAATAATCAAATCCTAATTCATGTTTTCTCTAAAATCTTCACTTTTGCAGATACTTTACGAATCAAAACTCAGTGTCTAATTCTAATTTTTCATAATCTCTTCACTCGTGTAGATAAATAAATAATCAAAGCCTAATTCAAGTTTTCACTAAAATATTCACTTGTGTAGATTCTATACCAAATAAATAATCAGAGCTTAATTCTTATTTTTCCTAAAATCTTCACTCGTGCAGATACTTTACGTAATCAATAATCAGAGCCTAATTGTTATTTTTCCTAAAATCTTCACTCGTGCAGATACGTTACGAAATCAATAATCAGAGCCTAAATCTACTTTTTCCTAAAATCTTCACTCGTGCCGATACTTTACGAAACCAATAATCATAGCCTAATTTTTATTTTTCACTAAAATATTCACTTGTGCAGATTCTATACGAAATAAATAATCAAAGCTTAATTCTTATTTTTCCTAAAATCTTCACTCGTGCAGATACTTTACGAAATCAATAATCAGAGCCTAATTGTTTTTTTTCCTAAAATCTTCACTCGTGCATATACTTTACGAAATCAATAATCAGAGCCTAATTCTACTTTTTCCTAAAATCTTCACTCGTGCCGATACTTTACGAAACCAATAATCATAGCCTAATTTTTATTTTTCCTAAAATCTTCACTCGTGCAGCTACTTTACGAAATCAATAATCAGAGCCTAATTCTACTTTTTCCTAAAATCTTCACTCGTGCAGATACTTTACGGAACCAATAATCAGAGCCTAGTTCTTATTTTACCTAAAATCTTCACTCGTGCAGCTACTTTACGAAATCAATAATCAGAGCCTAATTCTACTTTTTCCTAAAATCTTCACTCGTGCAGATACTTTACAAAATCAATAATCAGAGCTCAATTCTACTTTTTCCTAAAATCTTCACTCGTGCAGCTACTTTACAAATCAATAATCAGTCACCTAATATCAATAATCAGAGCCTAATTCTAATTTTTCCTAAAATCTTCACTTGTGCAGATACTTTAAGAAATCAATAATCAGTCACCTAATTCTATTTTTCTTATATCTTCACGCGTGCACATAATATCAAATCAAAAACTAATAACCTAATCTAAAATATAATCCTTATACTATAGATTAATCAGTTAATAATAAATAAAAACTTATATAATAATGTTACTGTTAATTTCAGTAGAATCCGATCGGCGGTATAATGCATCTTTCACGTCAATATCATCATGTATTAACGTGACGTCATCGTATTCTCCTTCTTCATCATTCATTGTGAATTTTATGTTTGTAGAATGTTTTTTATCAATTGAAGAAGCTGATTTTGATCTATCAATGGCCGATTGAAGAAGGTAGGTTGTTAGGTTTTTAATGGAGGTTTGATCGGTGATTGAAGAATGTAGGTTGTTAGGTTTTAATGGCCGATTGAAGAAGGTAGGTTGTTAGGTTTTAATGGCCGATTGAAGAAGGTAGGTTGTTAGGTTGTTCGATAGGTTGTTAGGTTATTAGATAGTTTGTTAGGGTTTTGATCGGGAGAGAATGAGGGATTTACACCTCGACGTTATTGAGGTGTGTGTTTTTTTCCTTTTATACTTCATTCTAGGGACTTTTTTGCAATTTATAAAATTTAGTGTAATTTTTGAGCTAATCTCAGCCATTGAATCAGAAAAAGGAGGGAGTGGATGAAGGGCTGAGATCATCTCACCATTTCACAACCCTCTTCTCACTTGAAAATGTCCATATATATATATACTAGGCGATTACCCGCGCAAAGCGGCGGAATTGCTTGAGGCAGATAATTAACGAAACGTTATATTGTAGTAAGAACAAATTCTAATTGCAAAGCGTCTTAACAAGCGACAATTGAGATGAAATATCAAATAAGCATGTATCAAACAACATGAAAAACATTTAGTAAAACTAAAAGTAAAACATTACATCAGTTATTCAAATATGAGATAAAATCTAACAACGAACGTCACTGGTCGTGTAAAACATTTTGGTACACAACATTTGAAGTGTAGACTCTTTTTTTACTAAACTCTTTGACCGGTGATATGCGTAATTTTGGTAACGTGTAACGTTAGAAAAGGGTGAAAAAATCATAATGTAACTTCAAACGATTATCCATATACAAGGGGGTATAAGTAATCGATGTCTTTGAGGTTTGTTTTAGATGGATGGTCTTTGTAACAATGATGTGTTTGAAGCATGGTTTTCCTTTTTCTAGTATAAACTTTGCATATATTAAATCTTGTAACAAAAAATATAACAAAAAAGTCATGATACAGTAGGATATTGGCAGCAAACAGATGCAAATTACCAAATGCATCATACATCTTCATATCTAGTCCACACCACTTCTTGATGTCGAGTATCGATCATTTCTTTCATGGAGACAACAAGGTAGAGCAAAAACCTGAAATAACAAGCAAAGAACATAAATAAAATCCAACATAGAACTTACTGATATGGTCTATGCTAGAACCTAAAACCTCTCGTTCTTTAAACCAGGTATGACCAACTTCATTTTAGATCTCAAATGATAAAGAGATGTAGAGAGAGAAGAAGTTAGATGCTATGTGTAACTTGTTGGTTTTTACAGCACATAATAGGAAAAAGGGTGTGATATTTCTAATTTTATTCAATCACTATTTCACAACTCCTATACATATACAAATTAGATGCATAATTGTGACAAATTAGATGCATAACTTATAAGCTTTAATGCTACTGATACAACTCTTTAGGTATGTATTTTATGAAAGAGATTTACTTAGATCTACTTAAAATACTAAGAGATCAACTCAAACTTGACTGGTAAGGGTGGCCATTGGCGGTAACCGGAGAAGGAGGAGGTGGCTAGAGAATAACTAAATAAATAATTATGTGAGTCAAAATATCTAAAAAAAGATGGCTATACTATCTTCATCAGAAATCTCCTAACCATATATGAAGTTTGGAAGGACAAATTAGTTGAAAAAAGAAGCTACAACAAACTTGATCATATATAGCTAAAGCTATAATAACAGAATTCGTCTAATACAGTTTTTTCCTCTTCATCAACGTGTCACCATGGTAGAGTTGCAGTGACCTTTTGCCACCATGTGCTTCGGAACTGCTTCCAAACTGCGGATAGGTAACACCGCCGGTAAATGAAATTATAGGTGTGCACAATCACATAGATTCTCCCACCGAGTTGTGAGCCATGCTACACAGCTGCAACTTTGAATCTACAAGTGAAAATTAACAACTAAGTAACAACAATGTTCCTATTAACATTTAACCAATGTGTTTGCGAAACACTATCCATTAACAGGTTTGTGTTTGGCATAATGAATAAGGACTTATTGTCATAATGTCGTTCCATATATGAATGATAAAATTTGTACGAGATAAGAATGACTTATATCTCAAGATTAATACATGATTCATATCCATCATCATAATAGCCCATGTTTCTATGATACATATTCACCACAATAACAACAAACATGTGCATATATATATAAACAAAAGCAACATTATATAAATCAATAATTTACCTTTATCTTATCTTAGAAATTCATTTGTCATTCTTCATGAATCACTTATGACTCAACTTCAAACAAAGCGAAGAGAAACTAAAGTTGCACATATTAATACATTATTTAGATTTTTATCTGAATCAGATTACCTCGCAAAATAAACCGAGATTAGCCAGTTCATAGGACTGAGATTTTTCATGCATTGAATTTCGACGCTCGCTCATAAACCTTTCATCAAACAAATAATGCTCATAATATACAATCATTAGTTGTGTTCCAACATCAATTTAAAAACCAAACAAAATAATCACATTTGTTTACCCTTAAATGCGGTTGTTTGTATGTATCTTTGATCAAAGTCTTGCAACTATAATCTTTGTCAGTAAAACCTTCACCTCATAAGCATATGGTCCTCAATCCTTCACAAGAAAAATCATCATAAGAAAATATTATAACACATTCCAATAAGTAAAACAAAACAAAGATGATCAAACAAACCTTTTAAAAATATGAAGGAATAATATTTTGCGTTTTGAATCAAAAGTTTTGCATAACAAAATATTTCAACATTACATAGAAAACCTTATTAAAACATACCTAAGAAACGTCTATTAGTTGTCTTCCAGTCTTTCGATTTGTAATTAAGTTCCATTTCCATTTTAAATGAAAGATAGAAAAGTCCAATATTTATTTCCTTTTTAGAGTGATTTGCATTATTATTGTTGTTGAAAATTCATTTCTATTATTTATTTTCTTTTTAAAATGATACTGAAAATTCTAACATTTTTTTAACATAAAGTAGTTAAGATTAAGATAATTAAGAATTTAATATATATATAGCAAACTTTAAAATTTAAACTCACATATTAAAGGAAAACCAACATGTTAATAAGTATATCCGGCAAGACAGCGGCAAGACTGCAATGACATCATCTTTTCTTACAAGATGGCGATGTCCATTCGAGACTGTAAAACAGTACCAAAAACTTTTATAACAACGAAGATCTAGAATAAAAGCTACAGATATATAAGGAAAAAGCCTTTGTAAATTGATAAATATACATAGCTAGATCAAGAAAAATGAATAACTACCTCAAAATTTAAAAACATTTTTGGTGGCTTATCTAGGTTGTTTCCTTTCAGTGGTCGTGGTTATGTACTGGTGCGGTTTAGGGTGGACTGGTGGGTTTCGGTGGTGGTATTGTTTTTGGTCGAGGAGTTTCATGGTGGCGACGATCAACACTGATGATGTACTATGGTTACGAGATATGGTGGTGGGACGAAGGGTTGTGGAGTTTTTTTTTTTGTAGGGAATGGTTGAAGGAAGATATGAGAATATTTTGTTAGTGTGTGTTTTTGTAGGGAAGACTTTAAACTCACATTTTTCATCATAAAAACCACTACTAAAACCACAAGATCCATCTCCAAAAAACCATGTCTACAACAATACCTGTGGAGGTTTCTGCGAGTTCAGACAATGCTAGTGGCGGTCAACGTGTTGGCTACAGACTGCAGTAGTGGTGGCAGAGATGGTATAAAGGTTTTAGTTGTATGTGTTTTAGATAGAGAAGAAAGATTGTGAAGAATTAAAAATTATAATGAGAATTATTATTTTCTATATTTACAAATCAACTTCTTGCTTGCAAACCGTGTTTTAAATTTTCAGTTACATTGTTTTTAAAGATGCCTATATTAGATGAAGCTACCGATACTTAGTAAAGATATATTTTACATTTCCTAAAATAAAAACTTAAATTCAGTTTTTCACTTTTTCCATTCCTCCTTTATAAGGAGTATATATATATATATATATATATATATATATATATATATATATATATATATATATATATATATATATATATATATATATATATATATATATATATATATATATATATATATATATATATATATATATATATATATATATATATATATATATATATAAGAGAGATCAAATAAAAAGATTTTTTTGGTGAGAAGGATAAGAAGGATTTTCAGCCATTGATTTAAAATCAATGGATGAGATTAAATCACAATCCTAACTAGCTAACCAGCTAACTAACTAACCATTTAAATATGATTTTTTTAAAATTTTTCAAAAATTCTGAAAAAATTTCAATAGATCGGGTATATTGGTGCAAAAAACTTTTGTGAAAAAAGTTTTTTTAATTCGAAGATTTTTACGTTTTTTTTGCATCAAGAATTCCTTTTTATGCCCAACTTCTTTTGACTTTTTGCTTTAAAATTTGATGCCGCATCAAACTAAAACAACTTGAAAATTTTGTGGATGAAAAAAATTTTGTACACCAAATTTCATCTTTTTGTGCATCAAATTTCGTTTTTTGTGCATTAAAAATACGTAAAAAACTCAAAATTAACAAAACTTTCTTCACAACTTTTTTATGCACCAACATATCCGATATTATGGAATTTTTTCAGAATTTTTTGAGAACTTTTTAAAAATCATGTTTAGATAGTTAGTTAGTTAGTTACAAATATGGATTGATCTCATCCATTGATTTTAAATCAATGGCTAAAAATCCTTCTCATCCCTCTTACAAAAAAAAAAGTCTTTTTATTTTAACTCTCCCATATATATATATATATATATATATATATATATATATATATATATATATATATATATATATATATATATATATATATATATATATATATATATATATATAAAAGACATGGAGTCAAGTTGCACAATATTGAAGATTCAAGTTGACTCTCATTAATTTGTTTATGAAATCCACCGTCCCTTAATTGGTAAGAAATCCCAATCACAGCTCTACTAGACCTCACAATTTAGTTATATACGTATTAGGCAAAAGGTAAACCACACCCAGACCCCTTTGGTTTCATCTAATTACATTTTAATCCTTGTAGATGTAGATGACTTCTTATGTTTCAAAACGACAAATCGCTAGATATGGCACACAGCTTAATAAATGACATTGAATGACACTTGGATGCCTTAAATAGCCTATATAACAAGACAAGATAAGCAAACTTTTGTAGATCAAAGTATGTGTCATGTACTTATCACGCTTTCAGTAAACCAAAATACAGTACTAGTTAGAGCATTTCCAATTGTGTAAAACCTTTCAAAAAATTTACATTTAATATATTAAATGTAAATTAATTAAATAAAAGTTTTTTTTGTCATTGAATCAAAAGCTTTTTGAAATGGTAGGTTTATACTTTATAGAAAGACTTTGCATATGCAAAGTCATTCTATAAACTTTTTGTAAACCTTTCTAAAAAAATTTTGTTCTAATGGTAAAAAATAATTCTAAAAACTTTTTAAAATAGTAAAAAGTTTTATATAGCTTTTCTCCAATGCTTTTACTACATCTTCTTTGAGTTATAGGAACTGATAATTAGAATTTTGAAAAAAAATATATCTAATAAATGTAACTTTTTTTATTTTAAATCGTTTTATAAAGACTGCTCATTTTAACTTACCCGGTCAATGAACTAATGAAGTATCAAAAAAATAGAAAACACTAAATTAGCTAATATTAGAATCTTTAATGAAGTATCACAATGAATATTAGAACTTTTATACTCTTTTAAAACCGTACAAAACTATCAAAATATGCATTATTTTAGAAAGTTTTCTTGTAACAAGTACTTGTTTCGTATCTTTTATAACGTAAAAACTGAAAACATAAAGTTTGAGGTCTGGCATAAATCCATAATAATTTTTCTTGAAACAAGTGAACCTAACTCGATTTTATTCCTCTTTTCGTTTCTTTTTTAAAACATTGCAATTTAATTGTTCAATATCAAAATAGATGTGTGAATTTGATCAAGTTTATCATATTATCGAGATTAACATTACAAATTTAATTTATTTTTTGAAAAGTCAAACGTAAAATTATCATACCGTAAAAAGTAAAAGAGAAAAATACAATATTTTGTAAATTGTGTATTTTTTTTAGATGGACGATTACTTTCAGATTGAGAGAGTAATATAATCCATAACAAGAATAGAAGAAAACAAGTATAAGGAGCATATCTAACTTATGGTAGAATGAAAGGACTATTATTGGAAGCCTTTAAAGACTGCCCCCCACCCAAGTTTTATAAAATATATAATGTATAAAAAAACTCACAGTTCATGTGCCATTGTCCACCATCAATCTCTCTTTTTCAAAACTTCATTAACTCCTTTTTGTACTTTGCACATCATCTTCAAACCCACCATTTTCATCTCATCTTGATCTACCTTCATTAAACCCTAAATATCCCATTTCATGTTTCCTTACCCAGACCCTAAAAACCCCATTTTCCACTTTTGAAAATGGACTCAAATTCAATCCCACAAGGCCTCACACAAGATGAATACTCAACCTTAAAATCACTAATAAACGCACACCATCTGTTTGATAAAATGCCAAACACATGCACATCATTGATAACACAACGTATCGATGCACCTGCGGATGTGGTGTGGCCTTTGGTACGTAGCTTTGATAACCCACAAAGGTATAAGCATTTTATAAAGAGTTGTAACATGACTGGTGATGGTGGTGTTGGTAGCATGCGAGAAGTGACTGTTATTTCGGGTTTACCGGCTTCTACAAGTACCGAAAGACTCGAGTTTGTTGATAATGAACGACATATATTGAGTTTTAGGGTTGTGGGTGGTGAACATAGATTGAATAACTATCTTTCTGTTACTTCTGTTAATGAGTTTACAAAAGATGATGATGGGAAAGTGTATACTATTGTTTTGGAATCTTACATTGTTGATATACCTCAAGGGAATACGGTTGAAGATACTAAGATGTTTACGGACACCGTCGTTAAATTGAATCTGCAAAAGCTGGGTGTGGTTGCCATGTCGATTTTGCATGGGGGGAATCAATGATGACGAATTTTGCTGAAAAAGTGGTGGTAATGAGTTTCGGAGGTCAAGAGATCGTGAGTTCAAGTCTCGTTCGATTGAAAAAAAAAAAAAAGTTGCAAGTGTGAGGTTAAAAAAAACTTCTAGTTTTACTTTTACCACTAAACATCAAGATTGTGACGAGGTGTGGATGTTGTAGTTTTTAATTAGTCAAAATCTTTTTCTTTTAACTTGTTTCTAGTTGAATTAAATAAATTTGGGGGTTAGTAACTTAATTAGAATTAGAAATGTCCAAAAAGTAGTTGTTTTTATCAAATATTGTAGTATTTGATATCATTGTCAACAATTCATTATATTGACTTTTACAATTTGTTATTTCTATATTGATTGAAGATTCGAAATAGGGTTCAAGGGTTGCTATCTAATGAATAAGTGCATAAATAAATGGATATAGTTCGTTTAGTGGTGGGTAATGATGTTATATTACTACATGTTATCAACTATTTGAAGGTCCACATTAAGATTATAAACTTTAATACGTTTGTTTGGTCCATATAAAAAGTCGTGGTACGAAACCTACATAATGGTTACGTGAAAAGTGTGAGACCACAAACAAGAGTTTGACAAATTAAAATGTGTTATTGTCTATACTTTTTGTGTATTTTATCCGGAAAAGTTAAGCATATGATTTACAGAAAATTTACTAAATTTGTCATCTAAGTATTTGATAACGTTACATGGTAATACGTCTTATTTTAACCTTTTTTAAAACTTATCTTTTAATGCTATTCTACCTAAATGTATGTCTAATTCTACACGGAATTGATCCATGGGATTGTGAGATTGAAGAAATGTTATGGCACCAAAATTATTACTCAAATGTTGAGTCCCGTATCTTGTTAATATATTTTGCTGTGTCGTAAATGGTATGGTTTGGCAGATTAAGATGGATTATCCGCCATTTGCAACAAGTATAAACACTGCATGTAAAGGATATCGTTGCATGTAAAGGATATCGTGCAGCCGTAGGCTGCATACGAGTGTTGTCGGAAAAAAAATGCAGCATATGTAACTCTGTAACAGATAGTGTTATAAATGGTTCTTGACAATATTGTTTTGGGCCTTAATACACACATGCAGAATTATTGGAATTTAATATTTGATGAAAACTGAAATCAATGTTTTGGTTTGTGATTCCCATGCTGAAAAGAAAAAGTAGAAGGTTGGTGGAGTTGGGAGGCTTGTGACTTTGTGAACAAGAACCTTGGGAAACATGTGAACACAAAACTGCTTCTACCAGTTTGATGATGTACTATCTCTATTTTAATTCGCGATTCAGCTAGGTGATGGATTATTGATAACTTACCGCGCTGTGTAGAATTAGTCGCACAGTTGATGAGTTCTTGATAACTTGCCCTGTAACGTTTGACATACTCGTGTACATGTTACCCTACCTCTAGATCGTGGAGATCAACTTGACCAGGAAATTGTTTTCTTATAAAATACTTTAGTTACACGACTTATACACTACTCGAAGTTAGTAAAGTTACTTACGTTCATTGGTATAAGTCAAAAGTACATACACTAATAGAACGTAGAGATGCGCACCGCTTATCACTTCTGCAAAAGAAACGAAAATGCAATTCCACTTCTGTTCTTATAAGAATACATAGACAATGCACTTCCGGCGTAAATTATTAATGACACTTCAAATACATAAAATGGATCTGTTTTCCCTAGGACTAGTAACTATAAAATATCACAGCAGAATACAACTCATTCCTTAAGTTAGGATCAAAGAACATGCTTCATGGAGACATAAAAGGTACCCACCACTAATAATTATTAATTTTCCTTCATTATAAGTATCAACAGCTTTTATTTTGCAATATACAGCACTATCCCTTTTCTATTTCATTTTTTTAAAAATAATTTCAATCTTTGCTCTCTATCATTTTCTCACCTATACACCTTCATACAATCTTCTCCTATGATATGCAAGCGGAAACTACTAATCCTCATACTTCTCATGAGATACATAGAATTAAAATCTTGCAAACATACCGTCTTTCGTCTTATGTCTCTTTTCAATATTGTGCATGACGAGTTTTAATAGGCTTTAGCTTTAAACCCATGCTTTCTGGTGTATAAAGCTCCGGTGAGATGGATGTTGGGCTTAAGGGGCTTCTTGGGCTTACGTTCATCTGAGAAGGTCTGTAGAGTCCATACCCCATTAGGAAATATTCCAATGGTATCAACATTGCGTCTGGTTGCTCTTCCGTTACAATTGATCCACATCCTTGAACCTATAAATGCGTATAAACACCATTAACGGAAGAGTTGTACGCATTAGTTATAAACACCTTTTTAGTTAAGAAAACATTTGACCCGGTTAGTATTAAAACGCAATCCAAATCAACTAATTCATAAGTAAATGGTCCATATGCTACCTCTATGTAACACTATGATACGAACCTATCCCATACTAGGCTCGTAATCGGTTCATAAGTCCCAAGTGTAGAACTCACTCAAAAAGCTAGCTTGTTTGAGGAGGGGACACATGGACATTATAACCCATCAACCATTCCCATACACGGCCGATGTGGGATCATAACATTACCCCACCCTTTGAAGAACCAACGTCCTCGTTGGTCACGGCTATGTTGGTCACGGTTGGCACCCCCTTTGGGTCCAAGCCACCACTCCGAGCTCGTTGGTCACGGCTATGTTGGTCACGGTTGGCACCCCCTTTAGGTCCAAGCCACCACTCCATAGGCCACCACTCCGAGTGTTACCACTCCGAGTGTTGGAACCTCGTAAGGTAGGGCTAGCTCTGATACCAATTGATACGAACCTATCCCATACTAGGCTCGTAATTGGTTCATAAGTCCCAAGTGTAGAACTCACTCAAAAAGCTAGCTTGTTTGAGGAGGGGACACATGGACATTATAACCCATCAACCATTCCCATACACGGCCGATGTGGGATCATAACACACTATTGAGCAATTTGAACAAATATGGGAATGGGAAAAAGAGCCTGTTGCTTCAAATAACTTATCTTTGGAAAAATCTCAGTGTCCCCTTCGCACTTTAAGCAAATAATATTGTGTAGTTTGTTTGCTATGAAAAAATCATGTAGCTAGTCTCAACAATGATATGTTTCACCATATTCTCCAGTTTCTATAAGGTTTGTAGGTCATGCCATCTCTTCATTTTTTTCTCGCATTTACTAAATGACAGCCAAAACCCAGATCTCAGTTTAATAAGACCCACCAATGTACATGCGAAATAGAATAGAACCTGATAATGTGGAGCTATAATGCTTTTTGTCACTTTTAGGAATTTGGTTTGGTAATTAATGCACTTATAAGGTTTAAAGAGCTTGTGGTGCATACCTCTACCAATGCACTGAATCTTCTATCTAGTTTTGAGGTCATGTGAAGAGAATCAGAATTGAATGGTGAATTCTCTCCCACGAAAATCAGGGAACGACACTGCAATCTTTTTAATCCTTCGGTGATATCCGGTCTCCTGATGACAGCAAAAAGATTAATATTTATCTTAGACCACTATGACACTATCTTGAATTAAATCATCAACTTTAGAATACTCTTCTATAATTGAAGGTCAAATATGAACATTGTCAAAGCTTAAATTTTATGTTTTCCTATTTTCATGAAGTTATAAATTGACACCTTGCTGTAGGCTTGTATGTCATTACTAAACTATCAGAATACATATACAAGGTGCAAGATGGGCAAATTGGATGACAGGTCAAAACAAATTCAGGTTATCATGGGTGTGCCGCTTTGGTTTGGACTTTAAGTGACTTTCACACCCTTTAATCCATTTAAATAAAACCAAATAAATCTATAACATTTAAACAGATCAAAATTGCCACGTCCAAGAGCATACAAGAAACATTCTATTGGTACAGCAAAAGAGCATAGTACATGTAAAATTTGTGAGTCATCGCGATTATGGTTTTGCTGACAGGAAATGAAGGCAAAGAGTTGTACCCATTTATAGCTTCTAGAAAGTTGAGCACATTTGGACCTTGCCTATCGTCAAGTAACTGCAGAAAGCAGACTTCATGATAAGGCACAAAGTTTAAACTTGTATATACTAAAGGTAACTGCGACACTTACTCTTCTACATGAATGAACTAGTTCTGTCTCTGGAATTATAGCTCCTCCACGAACTTCCTGTCAAATTATTAATAAATACTATAAACAAACCATCTAAGCTTTATATAATCAAGAACAAAATAAGCTGGAAGGAGATATACACCTTGCTGAAATAACGAATTAGCAGTAACTCCTTTACTAGACCACACATCCCATAGTAATAAAGTATGTTTGCCATAAGCTGCACAAAAAAGCTGATTAAGTTAAAAGCTTAATTTTCTCACTCATTGCCTAAATGTGGAGGCGTCATTTTGGAATCATCTAGACATCTACTTTTACATTAGTTGATTCAAGTTATGTTTTATCTCTTACCTGGTCAAATAGAGAAAACGTTTCCCAAAGTGTATTTATAATGCACAAAAACTCTTTTAATCAGCTTAATCAGCAGGTTAGATTATCACTTAAATAATTTGTAACTATATATCACACACTAATTGTATAGAAAACTCAGAAAATTGGACAAGAATTTTTGGGATAACCCCAACCCACCATGTTTCAACATGTACTAAATTATCATTTTGACTGGTTACCCGACCTGCCCATTTCTCACCTCCACCTCCGCGGGTCAAGAAAGAAAAGGATATTGAGAATTAACCTTGTTACACAACCATTCTGTCCAAGAAGGAGCTCTACAGAGCGGAGAAACAAGTATGAGACCAAGCACGCGTCGTGTATATTTTATCTGTTAGCCAAAATATGCAAAAAAGTGATCCATCAGAGAACTTGTCAACTTGCAAATTCAGAAGTAAAGTTTGTGCAATATAGAAGGTATGCCCTTACAGCGAACAGGGTGACTACGTATGCACCAGCTGTTACTCCCATGCACATAACTGCACCAAGTCTGGAAGAGAAATTCAAGAGATAAGAAAAATGTTTTCCGTACATTTTCAATTAACTACAAATATATTTAAAGTAGTGAGTCCTTATTAGCAAGTTCAAAAAGGAAACTACAATCGCACATAATACACTTAAAATTACCCAAAATAGTCGAGAACCTCAGCAACCTGATCAGCTAAATCATCAACAGACAACACTGGGTCATTATACGACATTACATCAGCCCCCAACTGCAAATGCTCTTAAGATGTACCATATCAAGACATATGCTTATTAAAGAAAGTTTAAGAAAAGTGAAGTTACTAATGACGGACCTCGTGGCCAGGAGGACTAATATGGTATATGCAGAAGTTATGAATCAACATTGAAAATGCTTCTGGGCATAAGAAAAGGCCTTGGAAACAAGACATATCTACACAAAGACAGCAAGCGAATACATTGTTAAAGACGGAAGAAGCGTTTAATTCATATGGTCAATGCTGACCCGTTTCAATGCCAACTTTTTATGCAATATGAATTTAACGCAAGGGGAGATTATGAAGGTGATAGGTTTCACCACAATTTAAAGCATATCATAATAATATTTCCCAATGTTAGTGAATCTAATTCTGTATATACATATTCAAATTTCTCAAACAACTCAGATCTTAGAATGAAGGCCACTTAACAATATCACGCAATAAAACGACATGCATTGCCTCAAAATCAGTTACTTGAGTTTAATACATTGAGAAAAAATTAAATCAAAATGCAGGATCACTTACGATTTAAAGCTATATCAGGATATGTAACCAATGCTGGCTTGTCCTGGTCCCCATATATGGCAACAGAAACAAATCCATAGGAAGTTTTTACAAAGTGCTCCTGATGCATTACAGAAGGCGTTAATTTTTATATAAAATAAACCATGATAAAGATAAATTGATCTCCTACATATTACTAAATAAAACTTGTTTACAGAAGCTCAACAAGAGCAAAAACAATAATAGAACAAACAGAGTCTACCTCATGCAGACCGGGACAAAAACTTTTAAAAGAACAAAAAGGATTACTTACAAGTTACAAACACATAATTCTTTTTTACTTAACATACAACTCAAAAGACAGAAACACCGTCAAGAATTGTTATAAAATATAATATATAAATAAAACAGAAGCTGCTCACAACCGTGTTATAAATCTTTGCAAACACAAATTTTTTTATACAACATATACTTTAATCAGACAGAGAGATAAAGAACTTACAACCAAATGTCCCCTAGACATGATCTTTCAAAATAAATATGATTTAAATCAGACAGAGACGTAACTAACTCATGGGCTCATACCCCTTGAGTCATTCACATATAGTATCGACATAAAATAAATCTAAATTATATCAAGAGACAAGTAACTTAAAGCCAAAGGCCCCTTGACATAAATATTTGACATGCATATAATTTAAGTCAGAAAGAGACATAACCAAATCATGGCTCAAGGTCCACTCACCCTCACCGTCAAATACATTAACTCTTGCACCAAACTAACAAATCTTAAAATAAAAAATATTTACAGTAGTAAATTTCAATAAACTTTAAGATTTTAACCACAAACACCCTATTCAACAATCCTGGCAAGATAGCAAAAACCTGTAATGTAAAACTGACCGTGTCGTAAATCTATTTACAACTACAGACGAACCAATTTTCTAGATAGATACAGTGAGATCAAACTTCAATCCTCGCTTACATATTTATTTACTTAATACACTCCTTTAACTTATTGATTATCAAAATAATAAACAAATTTCTAACTACCAAATTGGTCAAAAATTACGGAACAATCAATAACAGTTTGTTACATCATTATACATTAACTCTTGCACCAAACTATATTAGTAGTGATGTAGCGTAAATATGTTTCCAATATAAATGCAATGCAATTATTAAAAGAATTTAACTACATAATTCAATTGCAAGTTCATCAAAAAAGATGGAATCACGCATAAAGTAAATAACAAGTTAACAATTAGTAATATAAAAACCTTACATCATTAAACATTTGACCTACCTTTAACTTAAATTTTACTAAACCACTCAAAAAGCAAAAACTTAACCAAAAAGAAATTACACAAATTTGTAATCTAATTTAAGCTTATTTGTGGGATTATATTTCATAAGCTCAGATTTGCCGGCTTATTTAGAAACTCATGGGCTTATATAGCTAGATAAGATTATTAGAAATCTGAAATAAGCAGAAATCAAAGAAGCTCGTAAGCCCATAAATAATTAAGCTCAAACAAACACCCCCTTAAAATCCTATAAAATATGAATATAACATTAATGGTCATAAAACAATAAAAGAAAATGTAGGCAAATAAAACAAATGTAGATTAAATATGATTAGGAGGATTAAGATAAAAAAAAATACCTTGGGAGAAATGGAGGCTGATTCCATATCAATTGACGTAGAATCAGATGAATCTCCCATTTTTATTTTTATCAAAGAACAAATTTGCAAAACCTTAAAATGTGATTCTTTCTTTCTATCAGTATTTATACCCAAAAAAATATTTTATTTGATTATTTGGTAGGCATTCAATGGATTTTTTTAATTTTTTTTTTTCTCTCTCTATAAAATTTTGTTTTGAGGTTTTTTTTTTTCTAACAACAGCCTTATGGTTTTTCTTTAAGGCTATCATTTGTATAAAATTACATTCAATGAACTGATTATTTAAATATTTATATGTATTTAAATATTATAATTATAGAATGTGTAATTAAACATAGAATGATTTATCATAATTAAACAAAAATGTTAATTCTTCCTACATAATCATCCTATAAATCCTCCTACACATACGATTCTGACATGTGGCAGAACGTGCGGTTTAGATCTGGAGAGATAATGAGTGGAAGAAATGTATATTTTATAATTGTGAGTGTAGGAGGATATGTAGGATGGTTTTGTAGGAGGATTTAGCAATTCTCATAATTAAATGTTGAATTATCAATTAAGTTATTTAAACATAGAAAATTTTATATTAATTAAATGTTTAATTTTAATTATGGTAACCTTAAGAAAAACTCATAGGGTTGTTGTTAGCAAAACTCATATTTTTTATCTATTTATAGATGCAGATGTAAGTGTGTGTTTTTGGATGTTGGTGTGAATATGATTTATTTTGGTTTTGGGAGCTTAAGTTTCGTGGTTTTCTAATGTGGCCATTATAGTTTGTTTTTGGATGTTGGATTGTTGGTGTGAATATATGATCTATTTTGGTTTTGGGAGCTTAAGTTTCGTGGTTTTCTAATGTGGCCATTATAGTTTGTTTGTTTAGTTTTTGGTTTTTTTAACATGAGTTTTGGACTCGATATTAAAAGCTGACTAATTTCAAAGCGTGTTAGAAAAAAGTTGAAAGAAATAAATTAATAAAAGATAGGAGTGAGATTGGATCGAGATTAGTTGAACTGATCTGATATGTGAGATCAAGATTGGTTGAATTGATCTGATATGTGGTTCGTTATATGAGAAAACTAATTCTTGATTTAGTCATGTTTGGTTATGTTTTGTATTGATATGGTATGGTCGAAAGTTTTTTATGTTATTTTACCAAAATAAAAATATTTATCTAGTTTGAAATAGATTAAGTTCATTATATGGTTTGGATCAAGAATAAACCTATTTTAAATCAAAAAGAAATTAATTTATAATGTTAGAGTAGGTTCAAGTGAGGAGATGGAGAGTTTTAAACAATTCGACATATTTAAGTAACTTATAACACAACTCGGGCATGGCGTTTTAATTTGTTAATATAAATCAGTTGGCAAGTTGACTTGCTCAATAGATTCGTAAGTTCGCCTAGTTATGTAAAAAAGTTGCCATGTCACACAAG
This sequence comes from Glebionis coronaria, assembly GCA_025667525.1. Taxonomy (NCBI): domain Eukaryota; kingdom Viridiplantae; phylum Streptophyta; class Magnoliopsida; order Asterales; family Asteraceae; genus Glebionis; species Glebionis coronaria. The sequence continues at coordinate 343,533,637 of CM046877.1, forward strand.
GTTAAATATATATCAGGAGGTTTTGAGTGTCGGCCCACTTAACCCTGAACGACACATATGCAGGGGCGGAGCCAGAAAAAAATTCAAGAAGGGTTAAATTTTTTAAAAAGAAAACAATATAATTAAGCCGTAAAATTAGTCGTTCAATATTTTTTATAATCATTTTCAATATGCATCCCCTCATATTTAGTAGAAAAAATGGAAGAAAATGATACAGTGACTCTCTACTTGCTAGCCAGTTGTCATGTATCCAAGTTGTATTTCACTAAAAAACCAAAACGTTTTTCTCCTTCTTTTTATATTACTCTACTACTTTAGTAATTCATTCTAGTTAAATACTTAATAAATGTAGTACATCACACACTGTTCTTCTTCTTCACGCTGCTTCTTTCTTTTTCATCATTCTAAACATAAAAACCTGCTCCACATTCTAAAAACTTGCTCCAAATTCGATTTTTAGTTTCAGTTTTGACAAGAAACAAGTTTTCATGAGGGGTCAAAATACAAAAATATCTCAAATTCTTTAAAAAAATTACACTGCAAATTTCTGGAGCGGGAGGTCACCTGACCCTCCTGTAGCTCCGCCCCTGCACATATGTATTACTTAATAGAAACGTCAAACGTGTCGACCTGTTTGACTAATATTAAACTTAAACACGTTTTATTTAATACAAATACTAAGTTTAAGTAAGTCGAGCAAGAGACATGTTTAGACTCGTCAAAAATTACTTACTTACCCTATGTTGAGTTTTAACTAATCGGGTTTGGTTTCATTTAGTATCATAAAACAGGGGACTTAATGACAAAAAGCTTTGAAAACGAGAATAATTGGAAATATGTATAACATCATGTTTGAGATATATCGACTTAAATTACATGCATTTCGGTTAGTTTTAAAAGTGAGTTTGAAGTAAAAATGATACAAAGTAGTATTAGCAACAAGTTTGACCAGTGGATGACGAAAAATACAAAAACTTCACTAGCCTCATGTAATACGTAAGTGTCTACATAAATGTTTTTATCAAAAAGTCTTTTTGGAATGTGAAACGAAGAAATATTGAACGAAATAGGTTTATGAAAATGTTTAACATAACGTAAAGTTCTATGAGAATTACCGACTTTCGAAACTACACTCTGTGTTCTGTGAGAATTACCGACTTTCGAAACTACACTCTGTCCATTTTCTTTTGTAAGTTTACTTAGTTTACTTAGTTTTCATAAAATGCACCTCATGACTTCATGTCCGCGATCCACTTTTAAAAATCTTGCTTATAAATGTCGTGTCGCGTGCCATGTTGTTAATACTTGATCTCATTCTTTCAATCAATTTTAGCTTGAAGCATATAATGAGTTTTACATTATGTTCTTAAATGTGTGTTGAATGATAAAAGTGAGAGAAATTAGGTGAAATGAAAAAGTTGTCTTGTTCTCAAGTTTTAAAAAAGAAAGGAATAAATAAGTGAAATGAACGAGTGAAAGTTTTTATTGTTTTTTGTTACACAACTTTCTCCTCATACGTAAGATGAAACATGAGTAAAGACTTAAAAAAGTTATCGACAAAAGTAACCTTCGTTTTTTATGGATTCAAATTGTTTTTAAGGGTATAGTCGTTAATTCATAAAAGTCAATAATATACGTAGCTACAAACATCTTACACTCCCTTTCTATTTGTTTAAGCTCTAAAACATACTCTCTCCGTCTCGAAATTATTGTTTGGTTTATTATTTTTCAAACGTCCCCAAATAATAGTTAACTTTCAAAAATAAATAAAGAATATAGATTAAGTTTATCATATCACTCACATTTAAATGTATTATTATAAATGAAAAATTGTAAATTAATAAGTTACTGGTAAAAATATCATTGTTTAAAAAGTAAAGGAGAAAAAACTAAAACAAAAATATTTTTATTAGAATACGTATTTTTTGTCAGTAGACTGTAATTATAAAATGAGAAAGGTTGGGACCAATCCCAACCTTCCATCTATGTTTGATCAAAGGCCACAACTAAAAACCAAAAAAATGCGGAGGGGCATTTTGATAATTTACCACCCCCGTCCAACCCTACATCAAATACTTCTCTTTTCCAATAACCGGCATTTTTCACACACAAAACAACAAATTCATCAAAACCATCTCGTAAATCATTTAAAAACAAATCAAGATCAAAGAAACAACATCAACTATGAAAACTGAAGTGAAAATCGAAGATGATGCAAAAAAAATCCAACAAAAACAATGATTAAAAAGAGACAACAAGGTATAAATCACATATTTACTCCTTTTTACTATTGTTTTTTCACTTACATAGCGTTTTTTAATGAATCAAATGTAATTATTGTTAAATTACTCAATTTTTAATCGAAATATAATGACTATGTGGTTAGGGATTATGAAATCAGTATTTAGATATAAATATGATGATGAATAGACGATATTCGAAAATGAACGATAGACATGAACAAAGAGGTACATCATATATGATAAATAAGACACAAAGCCTCAAGGCCTTAGCTAAAATCAAGCAAATTAAGCTTTATAGTATTTGGCTGAAACATCAAAACTGACGGTAGAAAAAAAATATAAACTATATCAGGTTATCATGCATGATACTCTCAAGTATCATATATGATACTTTCAAGTATCACATATGATTGCAAAATCCGATATGATACTTTCTAGTATCACATATGATACTTTAAAAATATGAAGTAGCAAATTTGATACTTGAAAAATATGAAACAACTCAGGTTATAAACACATCATACTAAAGAAAAAAATTGCATATCAAATATGATACTTTAAAGTATCACATTTGATAAATTAAAAAATATGGCTTTGTGATGTGTCAAGGGTTTTAGGATTTGTGATGTGTCAAGGGTTTTAGGCTTTGTGATGTGTCAAGGGTTTTAGGATTGTGCAGTTTATAGTTTAATGGTCTAAATTATCAACTATGTTAATTATTGACTAGTTGCTATATTTTTAAAGGTTAGCTAGCTTTTTATTGAATCTTAATTATTTTAACTAGACTTAATGACTCATTAATCACTATATTTGTACATTTTGCAGTGGAGAAAGTTAAATCTGAAGATGAACATTCTCTTGACTCATATGATGATTCATATGGTGATTCATATAATGATTCATCTAATCATTCACCAACTTACTCATCTAGTGATGATTTAACCAACACCCTACAATCTAGAAATCTTGAATTCCAATTCTCTTATTGGCTTCATGAAGAAAACAACCAAATGCCTATCAAGACCAAGGGACCAGAACAACTACCACTTGATGACATCTTTCCACATCCACAAATTACTTCAATTACAAGACCAACTGGTGCATATGCTCTAAGATCTTTAAGGCGCATACAAAAAGAAGTAGTTGTGGTGAAGTAATCATACAGCCTAACTTTTATAACTAATGTAGTTCTAAGGATAAGAGTCCTAAAAGCATAAGTTGGATTTGTTGGTATGTAACCTTAAATTAGATCTATTTTCAGATATAATGTAATGGAAAAAACATGTATGCATTTGACTTTATTTTGATATTATGACTTTATTTGATATTATGACTTTATTTTGATATTATGACTTTAATGAATGCTTTTGTAAATATTTGTTAACGTTTTGATCATATTTCTCATGAAATAGTTTTTACCTTTTATCAATATCATATATGATAAAGCATCTAACTCTAAAATTTAGCCATATATGATAATGCACTATCATATATGATAATGCATTATCATATATGATACTCAAAAAAGTTAGATATATAAAACAAAGAATCTGCCAAATTTATGATTACAACAATGAGTCTGCACAAGTAATAATTAAACACTTGTTCAGAAAATAAAAAATATATATATACTTTTTAACAGTATCATATATGATAATTTAAACAGAATGTAACCTAATGTAAGATCATATATGATACTAGTCTCAAGGCCCGCCCCAAGGGCGGGCTAGTTTCAAGAATCACTGTAAAACAATTGGATAAATTTTAGATTATCCATACTAAAGATCTCCATAATCTTCAAAAATAAAAACTTCATAAGAAAATAAAAATATGCATATTCTCAAAATGATTTCTACAAAAAAAAACTTCTCGATACACGCCGTTTGTTGTAGAGTTTGTGTAGTTCCAACTTTATCACAACACAATACGTTTAGTCCTCAATTACAAAAAAAATTAAGGTACAATGTAAATTAGAAAAAAAAAACTTATTGTTATCCTCAAATAGTAGCTAACTAAGTAACCTCATGATTATTTTCACTTTATTTTTTCTATCGTATCATCGATATCCTTCTTTGTTGTATTCGGTGGTTCATCTTCACTTGTTTATCATCAGTTTCATGTAGCCATCATCAAATTTCTGAAATGAAATAAAAAATGATATGCATTGGTGAAAAAAAGGTAAAAGGAACCAAATACCAACAAAACACCTTCAAACTTAGATTTATAAGTACTAATGAACATACATAAACCATTTCATCATCTGCAATTTCTCCATGTACTTATAGGCTTTTTCTACGCGTATTCACACTACCAACAGAACACATAATTTGACTAATCTACGTAGAAGGATGGGCCACATTCTAAATTACCACATCTCATGTCACCAATCAATACATTAGTTTCAAGCATATGAATGAATTTATTAATCTCGCTTTTGCTTTTATCTGATGTGTGAGGTGAGTCGTAAAACATAGCTATATGAAACGAAACCTCCCAAGTTAAATTTGAGTACCTAACTTAGAGAAGTACTCTAAATTAGTAACAGCTTCAGTAACTAAGGAAATTAAACTTTAGTTGTGTCATAGACCTATTAGTGATTTATTAGTATAAAACTACATATCTGGTACAAATCCATCTATGAGGCGACATATGTCAAATGATCAACTCTTAATATAATTAAAACAATTATATGACATAATCAAGTTTTTTTTATGGCTAAGGATTGAACATACAATATGTTGCCTGATGTGATCAACATACCAAGCTCTATGGCGATTTCAGCAACCCTAAACCATTCCGCTGCCTAGATCATTCCTGTTGCTTTTCCATTCATTGATTAACGGTTTTATCTTTTTCAAATCGTTTGTTCTTACCTTGTCGCTGTTCAGTGTGAGGAAGGTAGGCTTGGGATTTTTTCTCTCCCTATTTTTGCTGTGATCAGTGGACAAACCGGGGGTAGGTTACATTCTGGTGAGATCGGGATAACATCCTTAATTAATTCGACGTGAAGCTTAGGTTTTTTTTAGTGCGGCGCTATTAGGGTTTGTAGTTATAGTCATAGTAGGGTTTCGTTACTCTGATTATTATTTTATTATTATTTGTCACTATCATGGAAACAACCTAGAGGAATTTTATTGGCTGGTGTTTTCTAAACCCTAATTAGGGTTTGGATCTTGTGTCGGTTTTTTGAGAGATGGAACGAACTACTATTAATAAGGATACGCGTGGGGCATTCGCCTCAAGAATTCGGAACATTGATGGTAAACCAGGTCAAGAGGGTCTGGTCCGGAAAGCGGTTAGGTCTGTACAAACTTCGGGTGCGACTGTCACGTTTACGCCCTTGAATGATGTTGTACAACCAATGAATAATACAACAGACGCGGCTGGTCGTTCTTTTGCGGCTGTTGCTTCACAACCATGCAAAAAAACAGTTCATATCCATGAGTTACATAATGATGAGGTTGTGGAAGGGGCACATGTTGCTTTACCTGCTGCAGCAATGGAGGAGATCACAGCTCGCTTTTCGAATACTCTATATGGGTACTTCCTGGGAAAAAGACTAGCATTTCCACTCGTGGAAAACTACGTTAAGAACACATGGGCGAAATACGGCCTCAAGCGAGTTATGCTGGATGATGGATTTTTTTTGTTTCAGTTTGACACTAAACATGGGATGGAGAGTGTGATGAAAGATGGTCCTTGGTTGATTCGACTTGCACCATTATTTCTGAATGTTTGGACACCTAATACTAGCTTGAAGAAGGAGGAAATCAAACACGCTCCAGTGTGGATTAAGATGAGGCATGTGCCTATTGTAGCATACTCGGAAGTTGGTCTGAGTTTAATCACGACACAGGTTGGACGACCGATAATGCTGGATACGTACACGAGTAACATGTGTGTTCGTTCGTGGGGAAAAAAGGAGTATGCAAGGGCCCTTGTCGAAATTTCTTCTGAAAATGAGTTAAAAGAATCCATTGTTATTGCTATTCCGATTACGAATGGTGAGGGGCATTCGCTGGCCAAAGTTGAAATAGAATACGAATGGAAACCCCCGCGATGTACTACGTGTAAAACATTTGATCACAATGATGAACAGTGTCCAAAACGTCCTATTGAGGTTCCGATTGTAGTTGTTGCTGATAATGACGGTTTCAAAGAAGTTTCCAAAAAGAAGAATAAGGGCAAAGCTAAGCAAGTTTCGGGTATCAAACTTACTAAGCCAGCTGTGAATCTTCAATATAAGAAGGTTGACAAGGGACAATCATCTAAGTCTAATACTAATGCTGCTCAACAATCTGTATCGTCTCAAGGGGTTCCCAACATAGCTTCAGAATCTGGTGTTGTACCAGGTCCGGAGGTAAATGTTACTAATGCTTTTGCTAGTTTGGCTGGAGATGATTCAGAATGGGATGATGCTGCGGGCCTTAATATTAAACAGACGATGAATATTGTTAATGAAAGCGATACGGAAGATATTGAAGGGTCGGTTCAAACGGAGACTCATAACTTAGGGGCAAGCACTCCTTCTAATCCGGGTACTCATGTTTAATGTGGCCTCATGGAATATACGGGGGTTGAACTTCTCCCCCAAACAGAATGAAGTTAGGAATGTCATATCGGAGAATAATCTTTCAGTTTGTGCCATTTTAGAGTCCCATGTGATTACGTCCAATCTGCACAGCGTGTGTTCTTCGGTTTTTCGACATTGGGATTGGTCTTCTAATGGTAGTTTATGTTCGAGGGGTACTCGAATTATTTTGGGCTGGAATCGTAATATTGTTGATGCTATGGTTATTTCATACAGTGATCAGGCTATTCACACGCGGTTATGGCTCAAAATGGAACAAAAGGAGATGTTTTGTACCTTTGTATATGCGCATAACAGGTATACGCAAAGACGAGAGTTATGGCACAATTTATCAGTCCATCATGCTTTCATTAATGATAGACCGTGGTGTTTACTTGGTGATTTTAATTCGGCATTGTTTTTGGATGACACAACTTCAGGTATGTCTACTGTTGATATTTCGATGCGTGAGTTCAAAGATTGTGTTAATTCCATTCAAGTGTCTGATGTTAAGAGTTCGGGCTTGCATTTTACGTGGAACCAAAAACCAAGAGGAAGGGATGGTATTCTTAAAAAGATAGATCGTGTTATGGCGAACCTTGGTTTCTTTACTACATTTATTGGTACTTTTGCTGTGTTCAAGCCATATCGAATTTCTGATCATGCTCCAGCGGTGCTGAGTATTCCCAATTTGGGGAAGTCGAAACCAAGGCCTTTTAAATTTTTTAATATTATCACTCAAAGTGATAAGTTCAGAAATGTTGTCATGGAGCAGTGGTCGCGTCAGGTCAGTGGTTTTGATATGTTTAAGATTGTTACTAAACTAAAGTACCTAAAGAAGCCTTTTCGAAAGATTCTGTTTGATAAAGGTAATATTCACGCGAATGTTATCAAGCTGCGGGAGGATTTGGACCATGCTCAAACTGTTTTGGACAAGGATCCCTCTAACAGTAAGTTTAGGGAGAATGAAGTAGTGGCTGTTGAAGCTTATAATAATGCTCTTCTTTTGCAAGAACAGTTCCTTCGCCAAAAGGCCAAAACGGATTGGCTCCGTGATGGCGATTCGAATTCGGCGTATTTTCACAAAGCGGTTAAAAGTCAAATTATCAGAAACCGTATTGATGTTGTTGCTAATAATGAGGGTGTCGTTTTTGAAAATGCTAATGTTCCTCAGGCATTTGTTATGCACTATGAACAGTTTCTTGGTCTTGCAGGTGATCCCATTGCTTTTGATACTAGCAATTTATTTGTATCATCTGTTTCGGAAGAAGATGCTCTCCATATGTCTCGTATGGTCACTAGACAAGAAGTAAAGGAGGCGATTTTTTCTATGGGCAATGATAAGGCTCCGGGTCCGGATGGGTATACAGCGGCGTTTTTTAAAGAAGCTTGGGATATTATTGCGGATGATGTTACTAAAGCGGTTTCGGAATTCTTCACGAATGGTAATCTCCTCAAAGAGTTAAATCACACCATCATTACGCTTATTCCTAAAGTTCGAAATCCTGCTCGTATCAATGACTATCGGCCGATTTCATGTTGCAATGTTCTTTTTAAATGCATTAGCAAGATCATTGCTAATCGCATTAAGGAGAGTTTGAAGACTATTATTAGTCCTAATCAATCTGCATTTGTTCCCGAACGAAGTATTTCTGATAATATACTCCTCACTCAAGAATTAATGCATAACTACCATTTGGACCGTGGCATTCCTAGATGTGCGTTTAAAGTTGACATTCAAAAGGCTTACGATACGGTTGATTGGAACTTTTTACGAACAATTCTGGTGGGTTTTGGATTTCATTCTCGTGTGGTTCATTGGATCATGGAATGTGTTTCTACGGCGTCATACTCGATATGTATAAATGGTGAGCTTCATGGGTTCTTTAAAGGGCAGCGTGGTCTTCGTCAAGGTGACCCGTTGTCGCCTTATTTATTTACTATGGTTATGGAGATTCTGACGCTCATGCTTAAGCGAAAGGTGATGTTGAGTTCTTCATTTACTTATCATCGATACTGTTCTAAGCTTGATTTGATTAACCTGTGCTTTGCGGATGACCTTTTCCTCTTTGCGCATGGTGATGTGCATTCTGTGACCGTCATTAAAAACTCTTTGGAGGAATTTAAAATAGCGTCAGGATTAACTCCGAGTATCCCTAAGAGCACCGCTTACTTCTGTAATGTTCTTAACAATGTAAAGCTTGCTATTCTTGATATTCTTCCTTTCGCTGAAGGAAGATTCCCGGTAAAATACCTTGGAGTTCCTTTAATTTCTACAAGGCTTGTTTTTAATGATTGTAAGGAGTTGAAGGAGAAAATTGAAGATCGGCTCTTGAAATGGAAGCATAAAGCGCTTTCGTTTGCTGGTCGTTTGCAACTGATAAAATCGGTGATTAGTGCTTTGCATATTTATTGGGCGTCCGTGTTTATTCTTCCTACTCGTGTCCTTCATGATTTAGAACAGATGATGCGATTGTTTTTATGGAGCCAAGATATGCGGAAAAGGAAATCTAAAATTGCTTGGGAGATTGTTTGTTTACCTAAGAATGAAGGTGGTCTTGGCATACGTAGGCTTGAAGTGTTTAATCAAGCGCTAATGTTTTCGCATATATGGAAGCTGTTGGCTGGGAAGAATTCGTTGTGGGTCCGCTGGGTCCAAGCTTATAAGCTCAAAGGCAGAAGCTTCTGGGACATTCCGTCTCGTGGTAACATGTCTTGGGGTTGGCGCAAGGTTCTTCAACTTCGCCCTCTAATTCGTAATTTTGTTTGGAATAAGGTAGGCAATGGTATGTCTACATTTCTGTGGGCGGACAATTGGCACGTGGAATGCCCGTTGTCTAACATGGTCTCTTCACGTGATATCCATGCTGCAGGTTTGAACACTAATTCTTGCATTCGTGACCTATATCAGAATGATGCGTGGAACTGGCCGCATTCTATTATTGCGAAGTATCCTGCTATTGCTGCGTTGAATATGCCTACGTTGTCTGATGTCCCGGATAAAGTTGTTTGGCGTGATGTTGATGGTAATTACTCGGAGTTTTCAGTTACTTTGGTCTGGAATACAATTCGGTACAGCAGTCAGATTGTCCCATGGAGTGATATTGTTTGGTTTCCTGCTTGTATTCCCAAACATGCCACTAATTTATGGCTGATTTTTTGGCGAAGATTGAAGACGCAAGACAGAATTCGTGTTTCAGAAGTTAATCAGAATATGATTCAAGTATGTTCGTTGTGTGAATTGGTCCCGGATTCCCATGATCACCTCTTTTTTGAATGTTCATTCTCTCGGCAAATTTGGAACCGATTGAAGAAATTTGCTGGTATGGATTCTATTGATCCAGTCTTTAGTCATATTACTTCATTTGTTCAGCCATTTGCCAAGCGGAGGTTATTTAAAAGCATTGTTTCTAAGCTGATCATGGCTGCGTGTGCCTACTTTATTTGGCAAGAGCGCAATGTTCGATTATTCACCAAGGTCAAGAGGCAAGTGCCAGAGCTGGTTCAAACCATTTGGAACGAGGTGCGGCTGAAGCTTCTTTCTTGTAAGTTTAAGCGTTCGGTGGATGCGCTTATGTTCGCTCATCTTTGGAAGCTGCCCGATTCTATTTTTATTTCTTAATGTTGTTTGTTAAGTGGTTCTTTCCTATTGGTGTTATTGTTTTTGTACGATAGGATTTTCATATGAGTTGTCGTATGAGTAGATAGTTGTTCAAGCTTAGCTTGAGGTTAATGTGACACTCAGTCACATTCCATTGTACTTCATTGTTTTTTGGGATTAATATATTTTACCGGGGAATGCCCCTTTACCCAAAAAAAAAATATACTTAAAAGATTAACCGATGGGGCTCATTTTCTCCTCAAAATAACTATAGAAAAACTTATGAGATTGATATGGGCTTAAACTCATATCCTTTTAACAACAAATAACCCTAAAACATGAAGCAAAATACCAATTTATCTTGCAAAAACAGTGTTATGTGGTATGTTTGTGTTTGTGTACATTTGTGTAGGTAAAAGGATACATTTTCAAGCAAACAAAGAAAAATCAAGCTCAAATGGATGAAAAAGACAAAGAAGGATCAAAAGTGACAAGACTTTGAAGTACAAGGACCTATCTTGACAAGTTGTCAAAGTTGAAGGACTAAAAGTGCAAATATTGTGAAAGTCAAGATTCAAGTCAAACTTGGTCAACTCTCAAGTCAACTCAGTCAAAGGACCATTTTATTCAAGAATGAAAGTTGAAGGACCAAATATGTCAAAAGAATGAAGCTCCTAGCTCAAAACAACAATCTGCCAAGTATAAGGACTAATTCTGCCAACATTTGAAAGTTATTCAAGGTTTAATCCATGTGACAAAGAATGGGCCAATGAGAAGAGAGGAAACAAAGCACACGGATCACCAACTCAGCCTTAATTAATTCCCACTCAGCCGCTTTGCAATTAATACCCAATCACAACAGTTGGATCCGTGTGATCAACTTTTAGCCAATCACATGCTGACACGTGGCATCTTCTTCATCAAAAATATTCACCAGGATCACGTTTGAGCTACAAGCCATTTCATGAAAAGATTTCAACACCAAAATTGATCGTTTTGAAGAGACGAACACAATGGTGCAAATCAATTAACATGAAGATCAATAATAAAGAAAAACCCAAATCCTTGTTCATACCTGCAAATGCAATTATGCATAATTGTCCACGTGGAGAGCTGGGATTGGTCCTGACACGTCACCAACCCCAACAACCATCTTCTTTATGCCTATAAATAGATGGATAGGACTTCATTTGTAACTGGTAGCTTAATTTTGTAAAAACACATAGTTTCTTAATTCCTTTCCCTTTCCTCCAATTTTACCTTAGCTACTCAAGAGTCTGACAAACTCTTGAGTTAGTTAGTTAGTTACTTACCTTTTAACAACTTTGTAACCGTTTTCCATTAATAAAATTCAAATTTCTCCTTTCCCGCCAAAACTGTTCTTCATCCTACTGTTCATTACTTGCTGCTATTGGATTCTAGTGTTGCTGCATTGTGTTTGTTATGATCATTGATTGATCATAACTGACATTGAAAGAGTTTGTTAGCTGTTTGAGAAGAATTCAGTTCATTCCATTGATTTCTGAAGATTTCAAGCAGTTTGATGATGACTGGTGATTGTTAGCTGTTCTTGTTGATTGATTGTTGTCCTAGTGATAAGGTGGTGGTTATCACTAGGCTAAGAGAGCTCAGCGCTCCTCTTCTTCTCAGTGGTTTACTACAATAGGTTTTAAAGCTCTTATTTTAGTTCCACTCAATAAGTCAAATGCATGCTTATTTCATAGTATAATCTTGATGGCTGCCTGATAAAAACTGTTTAGAGTTGCTCTTTGCTGATTGTTTGATCTTTGGTTGTTTGTAGCTTAATCCTGTTTACTTGTTCTTTGATTTGGAATAAGTTCTAGTTTACTGCATTAATTCAGTCATTTTTAGCCTTGTACCTTGATTGTAGTTCTAGTAGTGATAAGTACTTGCATACTTCTTTTAAACCTTTCATTTTGATCATTGAGTCTAGCTTGCTATAGATTTTCATTCAGTTCAATTTCAAAATCAAATAGTCTTCACAAATTTTCATAAAAATCAGTTAAAGGAGTGTTTGGGATTAGCTTAAAAAGAGTTTCAAGAATTGAGTCCTGGTGTTTTAGAGCTCATTTGCAGTTAAAAGGTGGTTATCAAGTGTTTCAAGTCATTTACAAGTCAAAAAGATAGTCAAACAGGCAAATGGCATATAAAATGTTTGGGTCATTCTTATGCAGTTTTGTCATTTAGAACTTGTCAATTTGATTTGGCTAGTATTCATTCAATACTTGATGAAATTGTACCAAATTTGCTCTCATTTGTAGCTTATATCATATAGATTCAAATTCCTAAAGCATTTAATACAGTTTTCAATAATCAGTTAGGAATAAGCAAAATTCAGATAAGCAAACTTAAGTCAAGTTTCTGTAAATGAAAGCTGAAAATTTGTATCTCCTTATCCTCTTCATTAACATGGCAATTTTTCTTCACAAATCCACTTAAAACAATGAGTTACTTGATTTTTGAAAGTTTCAGCTTTTTGAAAAATAAGCTGGTCAACGCTTGGTCAACATAAGCCCATTTTCAGCTTAATTCAGATTCCCAGCTTATTTCTTGATGAAAAATGTTCTAGTTTGATTTCTCGTTCATTAATTGAGTTGCTTAATCAGTTTCAATCAAAAAATCAAGTTGTGATTGTCTAGATTTTGCTACAGCTTATTTTGAGCTTATTGATAAGTTCTCATTTGCTTATTTCACATCTTTAGCCAAAATCCTTTTACACACGTAGCTTATTTTTGATTTTAAGAGTTTTGAAACTTGTTTCATGGAATTTGGTTAAGAAATAAGCTCAAACGAGCTTATTTTCACCTTAAACCCGTTTTTGGCTTAAATAGTTCTTGAAATTGCTTTTTGGTCCCTTATGTTTTAAACAGTGTTTAAACTTAGTTAAACTTCAAAGTTTTTAGGGTTTGCATTTGTTAAGACCTTGTAGTTTTGGAAGTTGCTAATTTCAGTTAGCAAGTTGTTAGTTTGTTACATTTTTGGTTAGTTGGTTATAAAGTTTGCATATTTGATCCTTGTAGTTAACTGTTTTACACTTTTAGTCCCTAGAATTGTTAGAATTTACATTTCAAGCATTTATCTTTCCTATAATTTACATTTTCAGTCCTTTAAGTTTCATATTTTACATTTTGAATTTTACTTGAATAAAAACTTGGTATTTGCAAATTGTTTTACATATAAGTAGGTAATATTTTTCCATTTTGCAAGGCTTTGTTGAATTAGCAAATAGAATATCCAAACAAGTTTAACAACCAAAAACAGTTAAAAACCCGATATTGGTTGGACTTTCCATTAGCAAGAACTGAGAAAAAACGAACTGCATTATACAAAATTTCAAATGGCGCCGCTGCCGGGTCTTTGACTACACGAGAGACTATCGATTGACGGTTTTCATTGGCTTTTGGGATCCGTTCACTTTGTGAACGTTATTTTTACGTATCATAAATCAAAAACAAATAAAAAAAAATCAAAAATATAAAAATATATAAAAACTAAAAAATTAACAAAACAATTCTTTTCCTAAAGAATTGACCAAAAAAATAAAAAATCCAAAAAGCAATCTTTTTCCTAAGAGATTGCAACCAAAAATATATATTATTGGATTCTCTCGGTTTTTATGTACATATAGTATTTCCTCTTAAAAAACTCATAAATACAAAAATATTTTCCATATATTATTATAAGTAAATACGTATACGTATAAGAACAATCAATCTACATATTCTCCATAAGTATTGCCGAGGCAATACACCGTGTTGAGGGGCGTTCCGGTCCTTGACACGTGTATCGATCAAACAAAATAAAGCAAGAATAGATAAATACTCTCAATAAGCAACAATTCGAAGAATACGAACATTTAAGTGAATAGAAAGGCGATGTGCTATAAAATGCCATCTAAGGGTCAATAGGTACTTAAGTGCTTCGCGCCACCTAACCCCCCGTTCACTTGGGAGTATTCTAAGAAGGAAGGCTTCATTGAGGGTCTTGCACCCAAAGTAGTACATACGTATATTGTTATTTTCTTGTGGATATTTAATATTGAAACTCGAAGAGGATAATCCATTTCTCTTCAAAGTCACACGAGAGCTTCTCTCTCATTCCTCGTATTGAGTTGCATGCTCACTCGCGGGCGTGCACAAATACCGATTGGTGTACAACCTCTTCCTCCGAAAAGGAAGAAAAAGAGAAAGAGTAAGACCACCATCGTCCACCAAGCCGATCACGAGAATCGTGCTTTGACTCCACCACAAGAAGCCATGGCTATTGATAATCGCACTTTGTATGAACGTATGCAATCCAACATTCATGGATATTCTAGTGCCATTAAGATTCCCGACTTTCCCGCAAACACATTTGAGCTACATACATCTATGATCAATATGGTTTCACAATCACCTTTCTTTGGTAACAAGAATGAGGATCCTCATGCTCACCTTAAGAGATTCCTTTCTCTTTGCAATACCATTAAGCATAATGGGGTTCCACATGAGGTGATTAGGTTGATGTTAGTGTCATTTTCCTTAGAGGGAATTGCTAAGCATTGGTTAGACACCCAATCACCCGATAGTATCACCACATGGGATGGTTTCACCACTAAGTTTTTGAACAAGTTCTTTCCTCCACATAAGACTATGGCTTTGAGGACTTTAATTATGGGCTTTCAACAAAAACCTAGTCAATCCTTTAGTGATGCTTGGGAAGAGTATAGTGAGTTGTTGAGGCGATGCCCTAATCATGGATTGGATCAAGTTAACCAAATCAACCTCTTTTATGATGGCCTTAAATCTCACCACCAAGATTCACTCAATGCTTCCGCGGGAGGCTTTGGACATCATTGAGACTAAAGCAATGGTTCAAACAAACAATCCATTTGAAGAAAAGGTTCATGTTATCCAAAACAATTCTCAAACTCCTTGTGATAACCAACTCCTCAAGTTTCAAGAAGAGATTTTTCAAAGGATGGATAGTCATAATGAGAAGAATTTGCAAGTACAACTAGAAATGCTTCAAGCTTTTAAGAACATGTCATTGAACCCTAGGGGGCGATTTTCGGCCATCCCTCCCCTTATTTTTCCGGCCAAATGTTCCCTGTAATCGCCTCTCTACCTCTATAGATCAAGGCCCGGGTTTGATTACTTGATTTTGGGTTTCTTTATGAGATCGTTCTAGGATTTCATTAAAAAAACTCAGATCTGGTCGTCGAACACCTTGGCTTATTTTGGTATGCAATCGATAATAGGACGTTTACACTATGGGAGGGTAATGGTTTAGTCTTATCTTGATGATATATGATGGATGTCGTTCCTTTACTGCCATGGAAACCCTAATACGGGTTCATGGTGGTTATGATGTTTTGATCCATGTTTTTTGATTCGTATCTTTTGGTGGATCATGGGTCTGGTGGCTTGGTGATTATTGCATAAACTCTTTTTTTAGGGTTACTTCTTGCAGCCACCGTATGTGGGTTGGCGGCTCATTAGGGTTTGTGGATTTTATTCACGGATCTATGCGTTCATGTCATTTTTTACCTAATGACCGTTTGTTTCGTGGCTGATGGTTGTTCGCGGTTTAGAGGGCTGTGCGGCTGATGTTGCGTTGGTATTCTTTAGGATGGCGTTTCATGGTTATCGGGGGTTGGGGAGAGGAGGAAGATTAAAACTCTATTGTTGGTTAGGGTTTTGAAGGTATTAGCTGGCCTGTCTAACAACCACGTCTTGATTATGCTTCCGATCAGAATCATACACGTGAAAAACGTTTGAGATTTATCTCATTTTCGTGGTTGTTATGGTGCTGTTGTAGTCGTTTGGTGGCTACATTCGCTTGTTGTATTGCAATATTTTAGTACGTCCAATTTAGGATTCCAATTTTTTTGAAGACAGAATATCTATTGCAATTGCTGTGTGAACGTGTTGGTCATATACACGTTTGTGTGGAGGAGCATGCATGGAGTGGGACTACATGGTTACTAAGGGGTTTTCCATGTCGTTCACTATGCATGGAAGTGGTTTAGTACGTCAATTCAGTAAACGCTTATGTTGAGACGGAAAGATTGCTCTTGGTTTCTATAAGTTGGAAATTCGACCTTGTAATGTTTAATATATATTGGTTTTCAATTTATTTGGTAGTCATAAGAGTGGCATGTCACTCTTATGTAAGGTTTATGGTTGTGCACATTGTATATGTGCTGGTTATAGCCCATGTAACGGGCCGAGATGTTAGGACTTCACCTACATCCGATTGTACTTCAACGTTTTTTGGTGTAATATATTTTACCGGGGATAGTCCCCTTTACCCAAAAAAAACATGTCATTGAACAATTCCTCAAATAATGTGAATGCCATCACCATTTCTTGTGTTACTTGTGGAGGTCCCCATTCTTATGAACAATGTGATAAGGTGCAAGGGTATCAAGGGGAATGCTATGCTTACCAAGAGGAACATCGTGAACACTTCAAGCCTAATATCAATCCAAATAACCTTTCTTACAAATCTCAAAACTACCTTACTCCACCCGGATTCCCACCCCAACCACCCACCCAAATTCAACAAAATCCTCCTCAAATTTTACCAAGGAATCAAGGGCAAAGACCACCATACCAAGGAAATAACTACAAGGCACCCAATCAATTTCAACCTCACGCAAATACCTTTTATCCACCAAATCAAGGATTTAACTCCCAACCTTTACCTTTCCAACCTCAAGGTTTTCAAGGTCATGTGCCACAAGAGTATAACACAATGGATCTCTTGCAAAAAATGAATCAAGAGAATGAAAGGAAGTTCCAAGCTATGGAGAAGAAATTGAATGACCAAATCAATAGGGTTTTAGTGGCAATAAATCAAAGACCACAAGGGGCTTTACCTTCCAACACACAAACAAACCCTAGGGCCAATGTCAATGCTATTACAACAAGGAGTGGAACAACAACAAAGGATCCTTCACCTCCTAAACCTACTATTATTCAACCCACTTGTGCTCCTACTTGTGACAAGCCTTCTACTTCTACTTCACCTCCTCAAAATGTTCCTATTCACTCAAACACACCTTCTCAACCACCTCATACTTCTCTTTTACCTTCCACACTTCCCAATGAAGAAGCTAACAAAGACAAATCTTCCACCACAACACCTATTCTACCTACACCAAAACCTACTCTTCCATATCCTTCAAGGTTGAAAAAGGACAAGTTAAAGAACAAGGATGACATCCAAGTCTCCAATTTCTTAAGGATGTTTAAGCAACTCAACATCAATATATCCCTTGCGGAAGCTCTTGCTTATATGCCAAAGTTTGCTAAGATGTTCAAGGATTTGCTCTCAAACAAAGAAAAATTGGTTGATTTGCCCAACACATCCCTTAATGAAAATTGTTCCGCGGTGTTACTTAAAACCTTACCAACAAAACTTGGAGATCCGGGGCGCTTTTTGATACCTTGTAATTTTCCCGGTGTTGAAAATTGCATGGCTTTGGCGGATCTAGGGGCGAGCATAAACCTCATGCCTTTATCGGTTTGGAAACAACTATCTCTTCCCGAGCTCACTCCCACTAGGATGACTCTTGAACTAGCCAACCGAACCATAGCTCACCCCGTAGGTATAGCGGAAGATGTGTTTGTAGGTGTGGATAAGTTTACCTTTCCGGCCGACTTTGTAGTGGTTGATTATGACATGGATCCTAGAGTGCCTTTGATTGTTGGTAGACCGTTTTTGAGAACGGGTCGTACCTTGATAGATGTGGCGGAAGGAGAATTAATTATGAGAGTAGAAGATGAGAGAGTGGTGTTTAAGCTAGGGAAAATTTGTGATAGAAAAGAGGTTAAGGAGTCTAGACCTTGTGAGACTATTAACATTGTGGATGTGCTAGATGAAGTGTGTAATGAACACTTTCATGATGCTTGTAAGAGTGCTAGTGATGAGATACCCCATGTTGAAACCGTGGCCTCAATTGCTCCCTCTTTAACACCTTTTGGAGAGAGTGATTTCCTCTTGGAGGAATTTGAGTCCAACTTTCTTGGTGATGATGATTCTCCCATTAATTAGGAAGAATATATTCTTACAATCCAAAAGTTGCTCAATGAGGACCCTATTCCTTCTCCTATTCCACAAGAGATTACTATTGAGGAACCTTCCATAGTACAACCCTCCATAGAGAGTCCACCTCCCATTGAACTTAAGGACCTTCCATCCCACTTAGAATATGCTTTCTTAGAGGGCAAAGACCAATTACCGGTGATCATTGCTAAAGAGTTAAAAGAGGATGAGAAAGAGCAACTTATTGAAGTTCTTAAGAAACATAAGAAAGCTTTAGCATGGAAAATATCCGACATAAGGGGAATTGATCCACATTTTTGTACACACAAAATCCTTATGGAGGATGACTATAAACCCGCCATTCAAAACCAAAGGAGATTTAACCCAAAAATTCATGAGGTTATTAAGAAGGAAGTGATTAAACTCTTAGATGCGGGTATGATTTACCCCATTTCCGACTCTCCATGGGTTAGCCCGGTTCATTGTGTTCCAAAGAAGGGTGGAATCACCGTGGTGCCTAATGAGAACAATGAGCTTATTCCCACGAGACTTGTGACCGGTTGGAGAGTTTGCATTGATTATCGAAAACTCAATGAGGCAACTAGGAAAGACCATTTCCCGCTTCCCTTTATGGATCAAATGCTTGAACGCTTAGCGGGAAATGAGTACTATTGTTTTCTTGATGGCTTTTCGGGTTATTTCCAAATACCCATTGACCCTAAGGATCAAGAAAAGACCACATTCACTTGTCCCTACGGTACATTTGCTTACAAGAGGATGCCTTTTGGCTTATGTAATGCACCAGGGACGTTTCAAAGGTGCATGATGGCGATTTTCCATGACATGATAGAGCAAACCATGGAGGTTTTTATGGATGACTTTTCCGTATTTGGAAACTCATTTAGCTCATGTCTCACCAATCTTGAGAGAATGCTTAAGCGTTGTGAGGAAACACGTTTGGTGCTTAATTGGGATAAATGTCACTTTATGGTGAAAGAGGGGATTGTTTTAGGACACAAGATATCCAATAAGGGATTAGAAGTTGATCGAGCTAAAATTGATGTGATTGCTAAGCTTCCCCCACCCACCTCGGTTAAAGGTGTGAGGAGTTTCTTAGGTCATGCGGGATTTTATAGGCGCTTTATACAAGATTTTTCTAAGATAGCTAGACCGATGACTCACCTCTTGGAGAAAGAGGCTCCTTTCATTTTTAACCAAGATTGTTTAGACTCTTTTGAGACTCTTAAGGAAAAATTGACTAAGGCTCCCGTTATGGTTTCTCCAAATTGGGAATTACCTTTTGAGCTTATGTGTGACGCTAGTGATTATGCGGTGGGGGCCGTCTTAGGACAAAGAGTTAATAAGCATTTTCAACCTATACACTATGCGAGTAAAACCATGACCGGTGCACAACTTCATTACACTACCACGGAAAAAGAGTTGCTTGCTATAGTATATGCTTTTGAGAAGTTTAGACCATATCTTGTGCTTTCCAAAACCATAGTGTATACGGATCATTCCGCTCTCAAGTATCTTATGACAAAACAAGATGCTAAGCCTAGGCTTTTGAGATGGGTTTTGTTTCTTCAAGAGTTTAAGATAGAGATTCGTGATAAGAAAGGGGCCGAGAATTTAGCGGCAGATCATTTGAGTAGACTTGAGCATCCTTTTCAAGGAGATTTCCCACACCAAGAAATCAATGAATCCTTTCCATTAGAGGAGCTCATGTCTATCTCTTCCCAAGAGGATGCCACACCTTGGTTTGCGGATATCGCAAACTATCTTGTGGGCAATGTGCTTATTGAGGGTCTTACTTATCAACAAAAGAAAAAGTTTCTTAAGGAAGTCAAGTATTACTTTTGGGATGATCCATATCTTTTTAGGCAATGTGCGGACCAAATCATTAGACGGTGTGTAGATGGGCCCGAAGCATTTAAGATCTTAGAGGCGTGTCATAAAGGACCTACGGGTGGACATTTTGGGCCTAACTACACCGCCAAGAAAGTCTTTGATTCGGGTTACTATTGGCCTTCCATTTACAAAGATGCCCAAGAAATGGTGAAATTTTGTGATGTTTGTCAAAGACAAGGAAAAATTACACAACGTGATGAGATGCCACAAAATTTTATCCAAGAGTGTGAGATATTTGATGTATGGGGCATTGATTTCATGGGACCTTTTCCATCCTCTAAGGGAAACAAGTATATACTTGTGGCGGTGGATTATGTGTCCAAATGGGTGGAGGCTAAAGCCTTACCTACCAATGATGCTAGAGTGGTTGTAAAGTTTTTGAAACAATTGTTTGCTAGATTTGGTGTACCTCGGGCCATCATAAGTGATCGTGGTACGCACTTTTGTAATGATCAATTCACGAGAGTTATGAAGAAATATGGAGTGAATCATAGACTTTCTACCGCGTATCACCCTCAAACAAATGGTCAAACCGAGGCCACGAATCGTGGTTTAAAGAGAATTTTAGAGAGAACGGTGGGAGAGCATCGAGCTTCTTGGTCGGATAAGCTTGATGATGCTTTGTGGGCGTTTAGGACGGCTTTTAAAACACCAATTGGTTGTACACCTTATAGGCTTGTCTATGGAAAAGCGTGCCACCTCCCATTTGAGTTAGAACATAAGGCATCTTGGGCTCTCAAGTGGGCTAACTTTGATTTAAACCAAGCCGGTTCACATAGGAAAGATCAACTCAATGAGATGGATGAGTTGAGAGCCAATGCCTATGAGAATTCTTTGCTTTACTAGGAAAAGACTAAGAAATTGCATGATGCTAAGATCAAGAATCGTGAGTTCAAAATTGGAGAGCCGGTTCTCCTCTTTAACTCAAGATTGAAGCTTTTTGCGGGCAAGCTTAAGTCGAGATGGTCCGGTCCATTCACTATTGCTCAAGTGTTTCCATATGGAACTCTTGAGTTGTCCCAACCCGATGGTCCAAATTTTAAAGTGAATGGTCACCGTGTTAAACATTACTTTGGGGAGGACATTTCCGTTGAAATGGTCCAAGAGGTCCCCATTTTCCCCATGAATTAATTCATTGAGGGACGAGTCGAGCTAGAGACTCATTAACTCAAGCATCGTATAACTAGGTTTAGAGTGTTGTAGGTTAGAAATAAAGGTATAGACTTGGAGATAAGTGTAGGGGAGACCTTCTTTTGTCTTCATGATTGTTTGTAGGGTTGCTCACTCATCTCATGCTTTGGAGCTTATGGAGGAGGCCCTTGTATCCGGTTCACTTCGTTCCTTTAGTGATTTTTCATTGACACCTTGTGCTTAAACATGATTTCACTAATAGTTGTCCTTTCCTTAACTTGGGTTAAGCAAAGTCTATTCATTGTCATAAGTGTAGGGGAAGTTTTTATACTTCCATGCTCTTAACTATTGAGGACAATGTTTAGCTTAAGTGTAGGGGGGTCTTCTATCGAAGTGACCTTACCTAGAACTTGTCATTGTCTTGCATGGTAACATGGAAAATTGAATTTTCAACATTTTTCAAATTTTTGATCTACTTTGGCCAACAAAAATATGCATTCATAATTTTTTCATCAATTATTTTGCATAACACATTTGCATTGTATATATCTTTTCTTTTATTTTTCATCAAAAATATATAAAAGAAAAAAAAAAATAATAAAACATGGTTTTAACAAGTTTAGACTTCTTTGACATATTAGGCCCGCCATGGATATTTTGACTCAACCCGAGTTTGCTTATCTTAGGATTCTCTAGCTAGTATCCTTAACCATGTAGTCCTTCATTGGTCTATTAGGCTAAGCATCCACCAATTTCATTATTTAAGATTTTAACTTTGTGGAGAATGGGAAATGATAGAGTTGAAGCAAGTGTAAAAGGGCTAGATAGACTTCATGGAAATTACTTGTGGCTAAACCCTTCTCTTCTTTACCTCTATTTTCTTCGCATGTATATAATTGTTAATAAATAATCAAGTACGGTTTTAATTGGTTTGTAATCTCTTATGCATTTTTGGCTAATCATTTATGGTTGATATGAGTACGTCTTAAGATTCTAAGTTAGCACGTTTTATGTGTACTAGATTTATGTCATGCTCCATACTTAGCGGGTGTTTTTCCTTTTCTTCTTTGCAAATTTCTTTGTGAGGAATAAAGAAAAATAAGAGCGGCTTATGAAAAAAAATGAGTGGCTAGAAAAAAAAAAAGAAAAGAAAAAGAAAGAAAAAGAAAAAATAATGCAAGACTCCCAAGAGGGGCAGTGTGGTGTTAATTATAGTGACTATTGAGTTCCAATATTACCTTGACGGGTTGCGGGGATTCAATAGATTGCTCCAATCCAATATTACCTTGACGGGTTGCGGGGTTGAAGATCCAAAGTCTAAAAAAGATGACGGATGTAAATTATTGCGTGAGTTTTATTTTCCTTTCCTTAGCGAGTGTGTAGCTACTTATGAAAGCATGACATGAGGATTTTACACATAAGGCGAATGACTTATTACTCTTAAAACGGACTTGTATTAATTGTGAGCGGTTTTTCAAGTAATGGATGAGAGGATTACTTAGGATTAAAACCGTGCTTCCTTATTTTTGGATTTTAAATTTCTTATACTTCTCACTTGAATAATGACAAATTTGCCCACAAGCAATTTACTCAAATAATAACCGGTTCCACATTTAATTTTCATGAATAAGTTGATGCACTTTTTACTTGTGAATGCAATGATCCCATTTTTAAGCTTGGTATGGGGAAAGTGAAACTTGAGGGTGATAAATGTCCATGGTACCCAAGCCCTAATCTAAGTCATAGAATTCTTTATGAGTTATTTCCATCAAAACCATTTCAAGAAAAATCAAAAAGAAATAGATAGAATTGTAATTTGTTCATCGCATTATTAAAAGTCAAAATCATGCATCATTTAGTTTAGAGTAGTGTAGATGCATCTCATATGGCCAAGGTGGATTAATTATGGGGGAAATGTAAATTTGAGCTTTAATATATAATATTGCATGAGGACATGACAATGTTCAAGTGTAGGGGATTTTGATATGAGCTTAAACTCATATCCTTTTAACAACAAATAACCCTAAAACATGAAGCAAAATACCAATTTATCTTGCAAAAACAGTGTTATGTGGTATGTTTGTGTTTGTGTACATTTGTGTAGGTAAAAGGATACATTTTCAAGCAAACAAAGAAAAATCAAGCTCAAATGGATGAAAAAGACAAAGAAGGATCAAAAGTGACAAGACTTTGAAGTACAAGGACCTATCTATTATTGATTCTAGGGTTGATAGTTTTTAGGGTTTCGTTATTTTTTTTTAGGGTTGTATACGAAACTTTCTTATCAGCTCTTTTAATTAATATTGATATACAGATTCATTGAATAGAACGTCTAAGGTGATGACTGGTTTTTAGGGTTTCGGTTCTGTGCTGTGCGCCGCTGCATTTTTTAGGGTTTTTTTGTTATTATTTTAATCGGTATGGAGATTGGGTAGGTTTATTTAGGTACTGGTATAAAACCCTAATTTGTTAATTAGGGTTTTTGTAATATTGTGTTTGATTAGTTTCATGATTAGAGAGATGGATAACAGTTTTGTTCCGGTTGACATGGATGCGTTGGCAGCTAGGATGATCAGATTGAGAGAACAGATGGGTGTTTCATCTCCTAGTAATACGGATAGCTCACCTGCTGTGGTGCATGCAGCAGGTCTTCAGTCGACACAAGAGGGTTCTGAGTCGCATGCGACACTTGCTGATTCGACACAAGATGCTGTTCCTGCTGTTTCAAGACTTGCTGATTCGACACCTGCTGTTAATGCGGGTAAGGAGAAGGGTTCACTGCTTCAGGGGTGTGCTAACTTGTATACTAATGTCAATAGTCCACAGAAGGGTTCGTTTGCCTCGATATTTCAAAATGAGGGTGGTATGAACCAAACTATTCCTAAGACGGTGAAGATATCAGAATTACGATGTGATGAGCATGTTGAAGGAGCACGAGTTGCACTTCCATATGCTGCTGTTGAAGAGGTTGAATCCAGATTTAAGCACACGTTATACGGGCAGTTTATTGGTAAACGTTTAGCTTTTCCATTGGTGGAAAATTATGTTAAAAATACGTGGGCACGATTTGGCTTGATACGCGTTCAATTACATGAGGATTTTTTCCTTTTTCAATTCAAGACGAGGGAAGGAATGGAAGGAGTCCTTGAAAATGGCCCGTGGTTGATTAGGATGGTTCCCATGATTTTGAATATTTGGTCGCCTACTACTGATCTGAAAAAGGCGGAGATTAAGAAAGCACCAGTTTGGGTTAAGATTCATCATGTGCCGATTGTTGCTTATTCGGAGGTTGGTCTTAGTCTTATCACGACCCAAATTGGCACTCCTATTATGTTGGATTCTTACACGAGTAATATGTGTGTTAACTCGTGGGGTCGGAGTACATATGCTCGGGCGCTCGTTGAGGTTTCAGCTGAAATGGAGTTATTGGATTCGATGGTAATTGCAGTCCCTAAAGGTAGTGGAAAAGGGCATTCATTGGTTACTGTTGATATTGAGTACGAATGGAGACCTCCAAGATGTGCTACATGCTTGATCTTTGATCATAATAGTGATATGTGTCCGAAAGTGCATAAGGAAGTGGTTACTCATGTTACTAAAGATTTGGTGAATGATGGATTTGAGGTGGTCAAAAACAAGAAGAATAAAGGAAAGAAGAAGCAACCTCAAGTTGCAGGTATTAAGTTAACAAAACCAGCCCTTAATCTTCAGTTCCGTAATGTTGAGAGAGGTGAATCCTCTAAAACAAATGTAACGGGTCAGAATCCTAAGAAGGCAGATTCTTTGCTTAAGAAGGGTTTCCTGAATAACAGAACCTCGAGTTTTGTAGCTAAGACTAATGATAAGGATAAGAGGTCTCATAATTCTTTTGGTGCTCTTTGGGATAAGATGGATGATGGTACAGATTGGGAGGATGGTCTTAAGACCAAGGAAGGTGTAGTCAATGAGAGTGATAGTGAGGTTGAAGAAGTCATATCGATTGATGATCGGCATGGTTCTCATCAGCCTGGTCCATGATGATGTTTTACTTTCATTGTTCATGCACCTTTAGGTGGTTTTTTCCTATTGGTGTTATTTGTTTTGTAATTGTTTAGTAGGTCATATGGCATGTCATATGATGTAGTGGTTGTTCAGGCATTTGCTTGAGGTTAATGTAGCATTGCAGCTACATTCCATTGTACTTCAATGTTTTTGGGAATATATTTTACCGGGGTTAGGATTCCCCTTTACCCAAAAAAAAAAAAGTGCAAATATTGTGAAAGTCAAGATTCAAGTCAAACTTGGTCAACTCTCAAGTCAACTCAGTCAAAGGACCATTTTATTCAAGAATGAAAGTTGAAGGACCAAATATGTCAAAAGAATGAAGCTCCTAGCTCAAAACAACAATCTGCCAAGTATAAGGACTAATTCTGCCAACATTTGAAAGTTATTCAAGGTTTAATCCATGTGACAAAGAATGGGCCAATGAGAAGAGAGGAAACAAAGCACACGGATCACCAACTCAGCCTTAATTAATTCCCACTCAGCCGCTTTGCAATTAATACCCAATCACAACAGTTGGATCCGTGTGATCAACTTTTAGCCAATCACATGCTGACACGTGGCATCTTCTTCATCAAAAATATTCACCAGGATCGCGTTTGAGCTACAAGCCATTTCATGAAAATATTTCAACACCAAAATTGATCGTTTTGAAGAGACGAACACAATGGTGCAAATCAATTAACATGAAGATCAATAATAAAGAAAAACCCAAATCCTTGTTCATACTTGCAAATGCAATTATGCATAATTGTCCACGTGGAGAGCTGGGATTGGTCCTGACACGTCACCAACCCCAACAACCATCTTCTTTATGCCTATAAATAGATGGATAGGACTTCATTTGTAACTGGTAGCTTAATTTTGTAAAAACACATAGTTTCTTAATTCCTTTCCCTTTCCTCCAATTTTACCCTAGCTACTCAAGAGTCTGACAAACTCTTGAGTTAGTTAGTTAGTTACTTACCTTTTAACAACTTTGTAACCGTTTTCCATTAATAAAATTCAAATTTCTCCTTTCCCGCCAAAACTGTTCTTCATCCTACTGTTCATTACTTGCTGCTATTGGATTCTAGTGTTGCTGCATTGTGTTTGTTATGATCATTGATTGATCATAACTGACATTGAAAGAGTTTGTTAGCTGTTTGAGAAGAATTCAGTTCATTCCATTGATTTCTGAAGATTTCAAGCAGTTTGATGATGACTGGTGATTGTTAGCTGTTCTTGTTGATTGATTGTTGTCCTAGTGATAAGGTGGTGGTTATCACTAGGCTAAGAGAGCTCAGCGCTCCTCTTCTTCTTAGTGGTTTACTACAATAGGTTTTAAAGCTCTTATTTTAGTTCCACTCAATAAGTCAAATGCATGCTTCTTTCATAGTATAATCTTGATGGCTGCCTGATAAAAACTATTTAGAGTTGCTCTTTGCTGATTGTTTGATCTTTGGTTGTTTGTAGCTTAATCCTGTTTACTTGTTCTTTGATTTGGAATAAGTTCTAGTTTACTGCATTAATTCAGTCATTTTTAGCCTTGTACCTTGATTGTAGTTCTAGTAGTGATAAGTACTTGCATACTTCTTTTAAACCTTTCATTTTGATCATTGAGTCTAGCTTGCTATAGATTTTCATTCAGTTCAATTTCAAAATCAAACAGTCTTCACAAATTTTCATAAAAATCAGTTAAAGGAGTGTTTGGGATTAGCTTAAAAAGAGTTTTCAAGAATTGAGTCCTGGTGTTTTAGAGCTCATTTGCAGTTAAAAGGTGGTTATCAAGTGTTTCAAGTCATTTACAAGTCAAAAAGATAGTCAAACAGGCAAATGGCATATAAAATGTTTGGGTCATTCTTATGCAGTTTTGTCATTTAGAACTTGTCAATTTGATTTGGCTAGTATTCATTCAATACTTGATGAAATTGTACCAAATTTGCTCTCATTTGTAGCTTATATCATATAGATTCAAATTCCTAAAGCATTTAATACAGTTTTCAATAATGAGTTAGGAATAAGCAAAATTTAGATAAGCAAACTTAAGTCAAGTTTCTGTAAATGAAAGCTGAAAATTTGTATCTCCTTATCCTCTTCATTAACATGGCAATTTTTCTTCACAAATCCACTTAAAACATTGAGTTACTTGATTTTTGAAAGTTTCAGCTTTTTGAAAAATAAGCTGGTCAACGCTTGGTCAACATAAGCCCATTTTCAGCTTAATTCAGATTCCCAGCTTATTTCTTGATGAAAAATGTTCTAGTTTGATTTCCCGTTCATTAATTGAGTTGCTTAATCAGTTTCAATCAAAAAATCAAGTTGTGATTGTCTAGATTTTGCTACAGCTTATTTTGAGCTTATTGATAAGTTCTCATTTGCTTATTTCACATCTTTAGCCAAAATCCTTTTACACACGTAGCTTATTTTTGATTTTAAGAGTTTTGAAACTTGTTTCATGGAATTTGGTTAAGAAATAAGCTCAAACGAGCTTATTTTCACCTTAAACCCGTTTTTGGCTTAAATAGTTCTTGAAATTGCTTTTTGGTCCCTTATGTTTTAAACAGTGTTTAAACTTAGTTAAACTTCAAAGTTTTTAGGGTTTGCATTTGTTAAGACCTTGTAGTTTTGGAAGTTGCTAATTTCAGTTAGCAAGTTGTTAGTTTGTTACATTTTTGGTTAGTTGGTTATAAATTTTGCATATTTGATCCTTGTAGTTAACTGTTTTACACTTTTAGTCCCTAGAATTGTTAGAATTTACATTTCAAGCATTTATCTTTCCTAGAATTTACATTTTCAGTCCTTTAAGTTTCATATTTTACATTTTGAATTTTACTTGAATAAAAACTTGGTATTTGCAAATTGTTTTACATATAAGTAGGTAATATTTTTCCGTTTTGCAAGGCTTTGTTGAATTAGCAAATAGAATATCCAAACAAGTTTAACAACCAAAAATAGTTAAAAACCCGATATTGGTTGGACTTTCCATTAGCAAGAACTGAGAAAAAACGAACTGCATTATACACAATTTCAGAGATCATGTATGAAACTTCTTAAAGAACAATAAGACTACAACATAAGCAAGATCATGCAACAACATACTAAAACATAAGCAAGTTTAAGTAAGATTTGCAAGAGAGAGATAGACATAGACTATGTGTTATGCCAATTTAAGGCTTTAAGGCTTCCTAATACAAATCTTTTTTTTTTGTTTAGGTTGTATAAAACAATATGTTTATTATTTTTTACTACTTAAGGAAGTACATAAAGTTTTTGATTACTAATATGAGGTACGAAATGCGATGGTCTATTTACGATATGTGATAAATTAGTAAAATGATTGACGAAATAGAGACATTAGAAATAATTGATTATGTCTTCATTGTTATATTCTAAGAAAATTTAGTGTTTGAGGATAATATGTTCGAGTCACTATAAATAAAAAACTACTATTGTGTGGATATCATTTTTATTACGAGATATTAAAATGTAAACCTAGTTTATGTAAATGGTTTAAAGACACAACCAAAAAGATATGTACATGAATTTCTGCTCATTAAAATCATATACTTAAGCTTCATCATCAGAGACCCATTAGATAAACAAAGTCAAAAAAGCATCAGATAGTTCTTCTTAAAAATTCTAAAAGTTAATCCAAACTAACTCAAATCGTAATTGTTTGCAAAAAATAGTCCAAATGAAAGACAAAATACACTTATCTAAAGACTGCATGTAGACACGAAGGGTCTAGGATGGGATCAAATTTATGACATGACATATAAGTAAAGCTGAACACTATAAAGCCATACAATGCTTCCTTAGTTTACATAAGCTTTTAACTATTATACTTGGTGATGCTCTTTACCTTTTATATTTCACATGACTATTATAAAAAATAAACCCAAACCAACCCAGTTGTAAGAGAATGTTTCAAAATAGGAAAATTAAATTATAAGGGTCTACATGAATCCTTTAGAAAGAAATCCTTTTGTAATAAAGCAAGACATGGAATCACCTAGATAAACAATATGCAAGTTCAAGGTAAGCATAGTCGTTAACAAAATCCAATTCTTCACAACTTAGTTAGCTTCTGATTGCTACACAGCTAAATCCAATGATTCGCAAGAAAGTTAATGTTAAAGTTCTAGCATTAAACTTAGAAACTTCCGTACATAGCATGTAAAATTTCTTTGTGACTAACCTGTAGAGAAGTAATACTCCTATCCATTGTAGCATACCTTACATTCTTCTAAGGCTTAAACCTAATGAAAGCTTGTGATTATGAAAACTTTTTCGAGCGTTGGTAATTGACATATGATGAGGAAATAGAGTAGATGCTAACATATTTTGACCATCCTTGTTTTAATGATGAACTTAAAAGCAAATTTGGTAATTAGATGCAAGTAAACTCTATAGAAAGTTGCAAAGAGGATATACCAAATGTAGTAACACATGCTCACGTCCTTCTCGAATCAAGCGTTGGTCATTGACATATGCCAAGGAATTATAGTAGATTCTAACATCTTTTGACCATCGGTGTTCTGATAATGAAATAAAGTGTAGTAAGTGAATTTGGTCATTAGATGTCTGGTAAACTTAACAAACCTCATGTGACAATGCTTATAGATATATAATGAGAAAACACTTACTAAAATGTCTACAATACAAACCTCATAAAAGCTCTTAAAATATATAGGTAGTTGCAATAAATTCTTGCTTGCTTTAAGTCCGTAAAATAATTTGAAAGATTGAATTTGACGCTAGTTTAACCTCTCGCTACCTTTAGGTTGTTGTTCAAGCCTCATCCTTTCTCATTGATCATATTCACACAAGACGCTACTAAATGATGAACCTACAATGACAATAAGAATATTTTTTAAAATGCCTATTCTTAAGAATAGCGAACAGCAAGTACTATGTATATATGAAATAGATTGTAGCTTTGGATATTCATATGCCAATTTATGAAATCAGTGAAGAGCTTTGACATTCCTACAAATGATTCCAGCTCAAATAAGAGGCTCATCTCCTAATGTTGACAACAATATCATACTTTTTTCTTGATCTTTTAAAGTGTTTCACTCCAAATTTCAGGGTTTACGCATCAGATAATACCAGCAGCCAAAGGACATATACATGATCAAAAAATCGCTTGACAACAATAAATTACAACATTTAATACGGTTTTGTAGTCATTATCATATCAACACCAAATCGTCGATAGCATTTTGTAGTTTCATCATCCATTGGTAAACTACAAAGTAAAAATTGTTAAATTTAGCTACAAAATTAAGTCAACATTAATTATTACTTATAAATTATATTACGAACACATATATGTTTGATATGTAAATCTTGCTTATGTTTTAGAGAGAGAAAGATAGATGATTTCACACTTCTAGAGAGAGAAAGTTTAAGAACTATGTGTTATTTGAAATGAAATCACCACCCTCTCCATCAAAGGAGATGGTTTATATACCCAAGCCTTGTGATGGGCTTGGGCTTACAATATTGGGCCGGCCTACACATGTTGTAGGCTAGGCTTGGCCTTGTTTGTTTAATAAAGATATCTAGACTACGAGCTACTACCTAATATATTGTCGGAGTGACCGAATCTTCCTAAATACGTAAAAACGTATTTCCAACAATCTCCCCCTAAGGGAGGTCACTCCAAACAAGGGTGTTACCCTAGTTACAATAATAAAATTAACCTAGCATACTATGCTTGTCTTGAGCTCGTAGTCTTCGTCTTTCTTTTCTTTTTCTTTTCTGGTGAACATGCTGATGTGATCTTTGATATCAATCTTTAGCATTAATCTCTTTCCTTGATCTTGTGCATCCATCACTTGTGATCTTCGCCTCCTTGTGACACCATGTCCCACATACTTATGCCTTTGTAATTCTTGAAAGCTTCAGAGTTTGATACAGCGGAAGACTTAACTTTTTAGGCTTTCTTGAATTAGATGAGGTATTAAGTGCATAAAGTATAAGCATGCAGGGACGACTTCTTCTCGGATTCCGCAACGCCACCGTCTTCAAATGCCGCAACATAAGTAGACACGAACGAAATGGCTTTGAACATTTCATTCTAATTCGGTAGCATTTTACCTCCGGTCGGTGAAGACCGTTGGACGATATAAAATATCGTACTTGTGGCAGGTAGATTTAATTAAAAATCTCCTTGACAAGATTTCGCGGGTAAACCCGTTCTCTTTACTCGACCGTCCAAAGCTGATTGCGAACGTAAAGAGTGAATCATTTGGATAAAATTATCCGCATGATTGAAGCCGTCAATTCTGATTCCTGGAACAAGTTTGATTCATTAAAGAATCACACCATCGTTGCTTTCCATTTGTCACGAGCTTGATTCATTTTGAATCTTGCAAGTTACCTACCAAGTGCTGTTTTATGTTAACACTAGAAGGATTTCCACTCATCACTGTGAACACTAAGGTATCACTTTGAGTGTTCTGGCAAGATCACTGAGATTTTGCGTAGAGGCCTGGAACGTGTTTAAGTTCAGTTAAGAATTAAACCACTGTTGCTTTCCAGTTATCACAAGCTTGATTCATAAAGAATCGCACGAGTCACTGATGAGATGGCATTTATACATGATCTCATCGTTCTTTTCGGGCTTTAAATGCATAAAAATGTCATAATATACCATATATATGCTTGTGTTTGTTTACTTGCGTATTTTAGGTATGGATATCATGAAAAAGACAAAAGATCACAAGATACAAGGAAAAACGGACACGAGAAATGAAGCCGTACAAAGAACCGGGCCCTAATTCATGAAGAATTCAACAAATACCCTTGAAGACTTGAAGACATACAAGATTGATCCTCATTTATTGAAGAAATGACACTTAAAACCCTTGTATATTAATAATTACAAGTTTGGTCCTTTAAGTTTGTCAAAATTACACAAAAGGTCCTTCAACTTTGAAGAAATGGCAAGATTAGTCCCTCAACAATTTCAAATTATCAATTATGGTCCCTCATCAAGCCAAAGATACATTGAAGACCTTTGAAGATCAAGAATGTCCAAGATCAGCCCTTGAAATATCTCAAAATGTCAAAAACAACCCTTGTAAACCTTTTTCCAAAGTTTTGTGCCAAAACTGCCAAAGTGTGAAAGTTAAATACAAAGGGAAATTCGTTTTAGGGCTGAAATACTTGTTTTACCAAAAATTCCAAAACACAAGGGCCAAATGTGTGCTATTGAAACATTTGAAATGAAATTGCGCCAATCAACTCACTTTCCCCCAATTTCGGATCAAACATGTTATTGTTTACCATTCTTCACCCCAGAATTTACACCAACTTAAACAAAGGGTAAATCTAAATTAACCTTACCCACACTTAATTCGCATGTGCAGAAACAAATCCCACACATAAAACCCTCAATCCCACTACTCCTTGGACCCCACACTCAACCTCCTCAACCAATGAAAATGCAACTTAGCCTCCAAGTAATCTGACGTGTCCAAATCAACAGCCTAGGATCCCTGCTTCATATCAAAGCTATTTTAAATGGTTTGGATGCATTTGGACAACTCATTCCATCAAAACGTCTAGAAGACTCAAGGGCATTATAGAGAAATCACTTCTAGGGTTTGTGAATAGTGTTTAGCCAGGCATTTGCCTATAAAAGGAGACCTCAACATGTGAGAGTCCTTTTGTTCCAGATTTTAGCTTTTAAATCTTTGTAATTCCTTTTTATGAAATAAAGTTTGAATTTCTGAAAATTTTGAATTATAATCTGTTATTTATAAAAGTTTGGTGTTTGATAAGCTAAAATCTGAGTTCCATAATCTTGTTTGAAGGTTTTTGAGGCAAAGTTTTAGTTGATAAAGCTTGGGTTTCAAAAATCAGAAGTTTGGTTTATTTTGATCTCACTTTGTGGTTTGTTCTTCTTAGCAGCTTGGAAGCTGATACTTGTTCTGCTAGTACCTCAGCTCAAACAATCCAAGGCCTGGATGTAGGTCTTGGAGGTTTGCATCTTCTTCCCTTTTCATTTTCTCTTTAAAGTTTCTGATTATTTGTGATTTTTGTGGATTTGTTCTTGAATCTGTGATATTGTGGTTGATTATTGTTTATTTGGCTTGGTTTGATGTTTATGAGGTGTTGTTAGACTGATTTGTGGGTAAAATCTGCATAAGCCTTTGAAAAATTGTGAAAACAAGTTTTAAAAGGGTGTTTGGGTTTACTGCATAAGTTGGGATTGTGGCTTGTTAAGTTGTGGTTTATTGTTTGCAAGTGTTGGTATCTGTTATTTGAGTGCATTTGTTCATCTGTTTGCAGGTTTTAAGGTTTGAAACACATAGATTCAACAAATAGGTCATAAAATCTTGTTTACTTGGTGAATTTGGCTGAAATTTAGGAGACACCTAGATCTAATCATAGACTAGGGTTAACAAGTGTTAAATCTAGGTTAACTACACCAGGGAAGAAGGATTTGAGGCCTGAAATTGGATCAAGTGTCAAATAGATCAGCAAACTTGTTTCTGCATATGTTCATTGTTCATCAGTAACTGTTTGTGCCTAGATCTTGTTGTTTGCTTTGATTCAGTGTTTGATTCTTGTTGCTTTGTGTTTATTCATAGTTTATATAGCTTGTGTATGCATCCTGTTAAGTTTGGTTGGCTTATTCTTGCTAAATCTGCTTATTAAGTGCTTAACTGCTCATTTCCATGTCTGTGTGGTATCTGGTGACTGTTTGATCATTTGTGGCTTATTGTGTGAACCAAATTGTGATTTTCTTGTTGCTATTGAATCCTTGTGGTTCACTGATCACAAGGGGTTCCCTTGTTTCCAATTGAATCCAACCAGAACTCTCTAAAAAGCTTGGTCAAATAGTCAAAGCAGTGGGAACTCCTTTCCCCTGCTAGTTACCACTGCTAGTGTAAAATTGGGTTCAGCTTATCAATAAGCTATAATAGCTTATTTTAACCAGAAACAACTTTGATTTTGTAATAGGTTCTCATTATTTGACCCATTTGTTCATACTGGAGCATTTGGTGGGTTGACTTTAGGGTTTGACTAGAAAACCAACTTCAATGACTTTTTCATAAGTTCATTTGTGCTTATTCTGGCTTATTGGTTGTGCTTATTGGAATTTTGTTGATTGATTTGGCTTATTGAGTCCATTTGTGATCTTTTGCAAGTTGAATCAAGTCCTGAGGTGCCTTATTTCTCAAAAACGACTATTTTGTCTTTTAGTGAAATAATACTTTGCTTATTTCTGGCTTATTGAGTGTGCTTTTTCAAATTTTTTTTTTACAGATCTCATAAGCATCCCAAAAGAAGGTTGTGTGTCAAATTAGAGCTTATGGCATTGGCTTATTGCTTAATGGGCTGAAAAGCCCAATAAGAATAAGTTGTGTGCTTAATAAGCTGTGATAAGCTCATATTCAGCTTTTGGGCCTTTAGAGTTTTGTTCTTAGAATTAAATTTTGAGTCTGATAGGGCTTTTCCAAGTCAATTGGGCCAAGTTTGACTTTTTGGGCCCAAAAGCCCATTTGGTTTGACTGTTTTTGATTTTGGCCCATTTGAGGGCCCAATAGGGGTATTCTGGTAATTTCACTTTGATTTTCTGATTATTTAGGTTAAAATAAACTAGTTTGCAAGTTTTTAGAATTTTTTAAATTTTTTGGATTTTTAATATTATTTTAATATTATTTTATTATTATTTTTCAAATTTCACATTTTCCAACTTTTTACATTTTTCTTAGGTTTAATACATTAAAACAGGAATTTAGCAACTTTTAGAATAATTTTATCACTTTTAGATTAATTTTTATAATTATTTTAAGTTTTAATAGTTTTTAAATCATTTTAAATAGTTTTTATTAGTTTAAAAATTTCAAAAAATAGTTTTTAATCTTTTTAGGTCATTTTAGAGGTTTACCAATTGAAAAATCTTTATTTAGGCTTTTTGATAATTTATTTGATTTTTAGGGCTTTAATTAGCATTTAAAAATTGAATATTCAATTATTTAAAAGGTTTGAAAAAGTTTTGATCATTGGTAAACTCTTAGTTTATTTATTTTGATTTTTGTTGAATTTTTGGTATTTTTTAGAATTAATTTTTATTTTTGTAGATTCTACGGTTTTACGATTTAACTTTCTAGTAGTAATTTTTACGTCTTCGTCATCTTCTTTTTCTCATCCCCTTCTAAACCAATCATTAATCACAAACAATTAACAAGTTTTTCACACACATATACCTCCTTGGGAAACGAACTTTCACACCATAAGGGTCATTAGTGCTTGATTTTCCTAAATCATCACTCGATACTTACCGCTCATTTACCCTGCTTTGTTTTCCTAAACAAGAGGTGTAATTTTACCACAATCAATTTTGGCGCCGCTGCCGGGGAGGTGTGTCGTGATTAATTTGTCTTGTTGTTTTTAATATTAACCATAAATAGTATTTGTATTAGTAGAAATCTACTAATACGTATTATCGGTTTTCTTGGTTTTTCTTGTAAAAATATTATTACTATATTGTATTAAGTATCACAACAAATAAACAATATCTCCAAAAGTGTGAAAACACAACCTTAATTGGGATTTCATCACTCAATTATTGTATTCGAATCTCAAACAAAAAGAAAAAGGCAAAAATAGATAAATACTTTCGTGAAGCTCGATTTTGAAAAATACAAACTATAAGGTGGGTATAAGGCGGGTATTATAAAATATACCATAAGGAAAAAGGCTCTTAAGTGCTTCGCGCCGCCTCGTTTACCCGCTTGCTTGTGAGTATTTTGAGATTGAAGGCTAATCGAGGGTTTTGCCGCCCAAAGTATTATTACGTATAATATATTTGCTTGGTTTCTTTGTGATTAAAACCTCTTGAACAATTTGGTTTTCACCAAAGTTCTAAAGTCATTCGAAGGCGTTCACTCCACGTGATCGTTTTCATTCCTTTGAGGCTTCTTTAATCAAGAAGTTTGATTTGAGGAGAGATTTTGTAGATTGTTGTCTACGAAGATACACCAAAATCCAAAAAAAATTAAATATCATCAAATACACAAAAAAATTGAAAATTCACAAAACACCCAAAAAGAATCTTCTTTGCTCACCCTCCATTCTTCGTGAAGTTTATGATCACTCGTAATCAAGCAAAACGAGCTCGTAAACGTCTTCAAAAGCAAGCCAATCAAGAGACGTTGATTGTTGAACAACCTCCAATTGTTGAACCTATTGTAGAACAAGAAGTCGTCATGGCTAATCGTACTATGATGGAGTTGCTATGAAAAGTGTCATAAGTGTGGTAATAAGAGGCATGCTGGCGACTGCTGGAAGTGCCGAAATTGCGGAAAGCTAGGACACAAGGTGGAAAAGTGTAAGAGGGGAGTTATTTGATTTAATTGTAATGAAGAGGGCCATAAGAAATCGGATTTCCCTAAGTTGAAAAGGATTGGACCTGGAAGAAATCCCTAGGGTGGTGCCTATCAACTTTGAACGGTTGAGGTTAATAAGAGGATTCGAAAGTCGTTATTGGTACGTTTTTACTCAACAATCATTATGTTGTTCCTTTATTTGATTCGGGTGCTGATAGGAGCTTTGTATCCACTAAATTTAGTTCCCTTATTGACATTGAACCTGTTGAGATAAATACCAGTTACGAAGTAGAATTGGTTGATGGTAAATTAGTAAAAACTAATAAGCTGTTAAAAGGATGCTCTCTAAATCTCTTAAACCATTCCTTCCCGATTGATTTAATGTTGATAGAACTAGGTAGTTTTGATATTATTATTGGTATGGATTGGTTATCGTTGAATAATGCTACAATTTTATGTGGAGAAAAGAAGGTTAAGATTCCTCTTAGGAATAGGACATTAGTAATTGATGGTAATCAAGGTGAATCCCGTTTGAAAATCGTTTCATGTATTAAAGTCCAAAAGTACATCAGGAACGGTTGCGAGCTATTCTTAGCTCAAGTGACCGGGAATGAGTCTAAGGAGAAACGATTGGAAGATGTACCTATTATCTATGAATTTCCAGAGGTATTTCCTAATGATTTACCCGGACTTCCGCCGATAAGGCAAGTTGAGTTTCGAATCGATCTAATTCCTGGTGCTTCACCGGTGGCACGTGCGCCTTACCGATTAGCACCTTCTGAATTAAAGGAATTATCCGAACAACTCAAGGAGTTGTCTGATAAAGGTTTTATTCGACCGAGCTCCTCGCCTTGGGGAGCTCCAGTCTTGTTCGTTAAGAAGAAGGATGGATCTTTCCGTATGTGCATCGATTACCGGAAGCTGAATAAGTTGACAATCAAAAATCGATATCCTTTACCAAGGATTGATGATTTATTTGATCAACTACAAGGATCTAGTGTGTATTCTAAGATAGATTTGCGGTCTGGATATCACCAACTTAGCGTCTGTGAAGAAGATATTCCTATAACTTCATTTAGAACTAGTTATGGACACTATCAATTTCAAGTAATGCCATTTGGGTTAACTAACGCACCTGCGGTCTTGATGGATCTAATGAATCGAGTGTGCAAACCCTATTTGGATAAATTTGTGATTGTGTTTATTGATGATATTCTAAACTATTCTAAGAATAAAGAGGAACATGGAGAACACTTAAGGATTATCTTAAATTTGTTAAAGGATGACAAGTTGTATCGTATGTTTTCGAAATGTGATTTTTGGTTGGACTCTGTGCAATTTCTTTGTCATGTGATTAACAAAGATGGAATTCATGTTGATCCAGCAAAGGTTGAAGCCATTAAGAGTTGGTCCGCACCGACAACGCCAACGGAGGTGCGACAATTCTTAGGATTGGCTGGTTATTATAGGGGATTCATTAAAAAATTTTCTTTAGTAGCTAAACCCCTGACCAAGCTAACTCAGAAAAATAAACCTTTCGTTTGGGGAAGTGACAAAGAAGGAACATTTCAGATATTGAAGCCAAAACTATGTAGTGCACCAGTTCTATCATTACCCGACGGAAGTGAAGATTTTGTAGTATTTTGTGATGCATCTCTTAGAGGTTATGGAGCTGTCTTGATGCAGCGAGAAAAGGTGATAGCTTATGCTTCTAGGCAATTTAGGAAGAATGAGGAGAATTATACTACTCATGATCTTGAGTTAGGAGTTGTAGTCTTTGCTCTTAGGTTGTGGAGACATTATCTGTATGGCACCAAGTGTACGGTATTCACCGATCATAAAAGCCTACAGTATATTCTTGATCAAAAGGAATTAAATATGAGGTAACGAAGATGGATAGAACTGTTAAGTGATTATGATTGTGATATAAAATATCACCCGGGAAAAGCAAATGTTGTTGCCGATGCATTAATTAGAAAGGATAGAGAGCCTATCAGAGTACGTTCTCTAGTCTTGACTGTGCATAATAATTTGCCTGAACAAATTAGAAATGCGCAAATAGAAGCTTGTAAGAAAGAAAATTTTGATAATGAAGGGTTTCGAGGTGAAGGAGATCCTTTAGAGGTTAGAGCTGATGGAGTGAAATGCTTAAGAGGTCGTATGTGGATACCTAAGTTTGGAGGCTTAAGAGATTTAATCATGTTGGAATCCCATAAATCTAAATATTCCATTCATCCTGGATCTGATAAAATGTTTCATGATTTGAAGAAGTTGTACTGGTGGCCGAATATGAAAGCTGATATTGCTATGTATGTTCTTTAATGTTTGACTTGTGCAAGAGTCAAAGCTAAACAACAAAAGCCGTCAGGACTACTTCAACAACAAAAGATTTCTGAATGGAAGTGGGAGCGAAATACCATCGATTTTATCACTAAGCTTCCTATAACATCTTCTGGAAATAACTCGATTTGGGTCATTGTCGACAGACTGAACAAATCAGCTCACTTCATTCCTGTGAAAGAGCCGTTCTCACTGGAGAAGCTGACTCGTATTTATCTTGAGAATGTTGTATGTAAGCATGGAGTGCCTTTATTGATCATTTCGAATCGAGATCCTAGATTCGCATCGAATTTTTTAAAATCCCTCCAAAGATCTTTGGGAAAGAATCTAGATATGAGCACTGCTTATCACCCCCAAACTGATGGGCAGAGTGAAAGGATGATACAAACACTGGAAGATATGTTGAGAGCTTGTGTGATAGATTTTGGTAAGAATTGGGATAAACATTTGCCTTTAGCAGAATTTTCATATAACAATAGTTATTATGCTAGTATTAAGGATGCACCGTTTGAATCTTTGTATGGTAGGAAGTGTAGATCTCATGTATGTTGGAGTGAAGTTGGGGATACCCAGCTCACAGGACCGTAATTGATCCGGGAGACTACGGAGATGATAGTTCAGATTAAGAATCGGCTGTTGACTGCCCGAAGTAGACAGAAACGTTGAGCGGATGTGCGGCAGAAACCGATGGAGTTTGAAGTGGGTGACCGTGTAATGTTGAAAGTATCGCCATGGAAAGGCGTCATAAGATTTGGAAAGCGAGGGAAATTGAATCCCCACTATATTGGACCCTTTAAGATTTTATCTAGAGTAGGTCCGGTGGCTTACAAATTAGAGTCACCCCAAGAACTTGATGGTGTTCACAACACATTCCATGTATCTAATCTAAAGAAATGTTTAGCAGTGTGTGATGAGAAAATCTCGTTGGATAAGGTCCTAATTGATGAGAAGTTGCATTTTATCGAAGAGCCCGTAGAGGTTATGGATCGTGAGGTAAAGTAACTTAAACAAAGTCGGATACCTATCATCAAGATCCGGTGGAATTCAAAGAATGGACCAGAATATACTTGGGAACGAGAGGATGAAATGTGGAAGAAATACCCACACCTCTTTGATTTCAATAAGAAACGAACATCAAAATGAAGTGGATCACGAGGACGTTGATCCCTTTTAGGAGGAAATGTTGTGACAATCCAACATTTTCAGGTAGTAAATTATTTTCTCGTATATTATTTCGAAACTTATTTTTGTTTTGGTTGATGAACTCACAATTTACGGGTTAAAATTAGGGCTTACGTGCATTATTTAACGTCCTTTACGACTAAACCCGAAACCCTAAGATTACGTATTTACGTTTTTGAACTCTGTTTTTGATGAGACAATTTTTATTAGATTCGTTTTGTGTCGTTGATTCATATTTTATAAAAACGTTTTTCATAAAACGACCCGAGGGCACGCAAATCAAGGAAACTAGAATCAAGGAGTACCCGTAAATTAGTGGGGATGAGACAAGTTAACACTTTTCCCACCTCCACTAAGGGGCGGCCAAGCTTAGCCAACACACCCCTTGATGTGTCCATATTATATCAAACTAAGGACACTTGTCCTTAGTTTTCACTCAAAACCATCCAACACCTTAAAACTACTAACACATACCATCTAACTCATTTATTACATGCAAAACAACTCCAAATCTCTCTCTACCCTCCCTCTTTCCGTCCTATACTCCACCCAAAACACCCCTTTTGATCAAAATTCAACCATGAATCTTGTGTTTAACTTGCACAAGATGAAAACCTATTGAAGTCTTGTTGATTTAAGGTGATCTTAACATCTACAAAGAAGTTTTCCTTGGAGTATAGGGCTGATTTTTCTCAAGGTGTTCATATATTTGGGTGATCTTGAAGGTGGTCTTCATATATCATAAGATTGGTTATCAAAAACCAAGTCTTATTCTTAACTTTTCACTACCTTGGTTGGTAACAAGATCATTTCTTCTACTAGCTTGTATTTTGTAAATGTAATATTGTATTTTCTTTATAAATGTATATGTATATAATGATAAATGATGATCAAAGTATTATGTGGAGATTTTGTGTTGATAGATTTGGTTAAAAAGACTAAAATCTACATGTAAAGATATTAAAATCTTGACTAAATTTATAGGCTGTATAAAACAGTAAGCAACCATATGATAACTTGATAAAGAGGCTTTGATTATTGATATACAGTTAGATATGTGATTTTTACATATGTGGAGAGGTGGCCACTCAATGGAATCAATAAAATGAGCAAGATATGATCAAAATACTATTAAGGTAGCATTGCAGCTACATTCCATTGTACTTCAACGCTTTTGGGAATATATTTTACCGGGGTCTTGATTCCCCTTTACCCAAAAAATACTATTAAGGTTCAATTCTGTATAGTCTGTTTTGGACGAATTATTAGGGATACTTAGAAGATGATTGAGCAGTAGCTAAAATGGAGTAATTTGTATCACATATTATGTATTTTGTGCTGCCCAAATTTGAGATTCTATCTCCTTGTAGAACACAAGATATGAAAAAATGGTGAAAGTGACTTTGATAATCATATTTGTAAATAAAAGTATATAATATAAAATGAGCACTCAAGTAATATTATTATAAAATACATATATAAAACCCACTAACTTATGATAATACTTATAAAATGAGTTATATACTATGATGAATAAGTATGACATTTTATAAAATTACAAACTCAAATGTTTTCTACAGTTATAAAACTATATATAAGTTTTACGTCTTTTCGGCTAAAACCGAAATATTAACAATAAAACTTAGACGGTCGGACCCGTCTAATGTAACATTTTTATAACTCATCTACTGATATGTAAGTACATGTGACAATCCGTCAATTTATGGTCGATATTTTATTCTCAAGTATTATTTAAAATCATAATTTAAATGTTATATTATTAACTCACTCATTTATGGGAAGAAATTGGGTTTACATCTTGAAGTAGCATCGACTACGTCTAAACCGGAGGACTCTACGTTACGTGCTTACGTTTGCATACACCATTTTTGGTGACAGTCCGACATTTCAGGAAATAAATTTATACTTGAATATTATTTTGGAATTTTAAATTTGTTTTGGTTCAGAAACTCACAAATTTACGAGAAGAGATTAGGACTTACGTGCATAATTTAACGTCCTTTACGACTAAACCGGAAACCCTAGGTTTACGTATTTATGTTTTTGAACTCCGTTTTTGATGAGACAATTTTTATTAGATTCGTTTTGTGTCGTTGATTCATAAGTTATAAAAACGTTTTTCGTAAAACGACCCGAGGGTACACGAATCGAGGAAACTAGAATCGAGAAGTACCCGTAAAATAATAGAGGTGAGACAAGTTTACACTTTCCCCACCCCTATACAAGTGGCGGCCAAAACAAGCCACCAACACCTTATGTGTTAAGCTTAAACAAGCTTGTAGGACATTTGTCCTCAATGGTTATTAAAACCATTCAAACCACTAAAACTAGCTACAACAAACCACTACCCTCATTTCATACATGCAAACAACTTTAATCTCTCTCTCTTCTCCATCTTTTGGCCGTCCCATATGCACCATCACCACCACCATTGATCAAAATTTACACCACAAATCATATGTATAACTTGCATATGATGATAACCTATTGAAGATATGAAGATTGGAGGTGATCCTAACCAATGAAAAAGAGTTTTCATGAGGTTAAAGGGCTGATTTCATGGAGGTGTTCATCCATTTGAAGGACCCAAGAAGTTGTCTTGCTAAAGTTGAAGATTTGGTAACAAGAACCAAGCCTTGTTCATCAAAATCCTATGTTTTTATCATCTTGATTGGTATAGGGATCAATCTCTTCCTATCATCTTGTTATTTTGAATATGTAATCTTGTATTTTCTTCATTTATTGTTAGCCTCAAAATATTGAGTCAAACAAGAATGCTCGATCATATGTTTATTATGTATCGTATATTAGAACGTTGTAATAGGTAGTAGATTAGTCGTGTATTACGTGCTTAACTTTAAGCTAAGGTTCATTCATAAGTAACCAAAGCCCAAAAGGAAAGCCCGACCTATTATCATATAGCCCATTATGCCACATGTAGGCAAGGCTATATAAACCTCTCATTGCATGTAAGGAGAGGTTGGTTAGTCATTCATTTTCTCTTAATCTAATATTTCACAAGTTCACACACTTCTCTCTCTTTTCACTCTCTAGTTTCTCTCTCTAAAATTCATCTCATATCTACCTTTCTTTCTTCATTAATCGTATAGAATTATCATATATTTGGGACAACAAATGGTATCAATCGCCATGGGGTAGTTTTTGTGATTCGTTGTTGCTATTATATTGGGTTCGTGTGATTTACACCTTACATCATTCCGAATTCAAGTTTTTTCTTGTGTTTTTCGTGCTCTAAATCATCCTCTATTCATCTCTACATCTTTAATACGTGTGGTAAGATTTTGGTTACATTCGTTTGGTTAGAATCACGAATTCCAAGGTAAAAATCCATTCTTTCTTGTTGCTTCCAAGTCTCGGATTGTTTTTGTGCTACGATCTGATTTTTGTGATTGCATAAAACCTGGGGGTTTCTACTTGCGATCCAAAGTCACGATCACATCCTACGATCATCACTTCGATCACAAGTGCGATCATAAGTGCGATCACTGCCTACGATCCCCAATACGATCAGGGAGTACGATCGAAGAGTACGATCTTCGAGTACGATAGGTGAGTACGATCGTTGAGTACGATCGTTGAGTATGATAGGTGAGTTCGATCGTTGAGTACGATCGTTGAGTACGATCAGGGAGTACGATCAAGTGAGTACGATCCAAGAGTACGATCACTCGTTGCGATCCAAGACTACGATCCGACTGCTATCTAGGCGTACGATCAGAGCGCGATCAGAATACGATCATAGAGTACGATCAGTGTGCGATTAGAGTGCGATCAGAGTGTGATCAGAGTGCGATCTAAGAGTGCGATGGGTGACATTGCGATGGACATCTAAATTTTGTTCGAGCATTTTTTAG
The DNA here is from genome assembly GCA_025667525.1 of Glebionis coronaria. Lineage (NCBI taxonomy): Eukaryota > Viridiplantae > Streptophyta > Magnoliopsida > Asterales > Asteraceae > Glebionis > Glebionis coronaria. The sequence continues at coordinate 343,577,937 of CM046877.1, forward strand.
ACTTAGAGACTATCTAGACTAGTCTCGGAACGTAGTTTACACGAAGATTAAAAAAAATTGGTGATTACAAATTTTTTAGGTCTACCGTTTTGTCGGACTGAGGAATTTATTGTCGGACTGAAAAAAATCGCATTTTTCGGAATTTCAACAACAACTAAATCACAATACAACTACTTAAGATCCACAATCAATTCATCACTTAAGAGTATATTGAGATGGATTCTACTGCAGAATATCGTCTGACAAACAATAACATCATGGTGGCGGGTAACAAAGAGAGACCACCAATGCTTGTGGTCGGTCGATATGCTCAATGGCAATCATGTTTTCTTCGTTATCTTGATACAAGACCTAATGGTGATGCATTGAGGCAATGTATTAACAATGGACCATATGTTTTCTCCGATATCACTGTTCCTCATACACCAGCCACTGACACTACCACAGAAGTACCCGCAACCACAAGAAAAAAAAACTTTATCTGATCTTACACCAGAGAAGCGTGCTTGGTATGATGCAGAAAAAGAAGCGATCTATATGATTCTAAGTGGAATTGGAGATGATATTTATTCCACGGTTGATGCATGTCCTACGGCACAAGAAATGTGGACGGCCATTGAACGCTTACAACAAGGACAATCACTCAACAAGCAAGATGTTAAAACAAACCTTTTTTGGAAATTTGGTAAGTTTACTGCATTGGATGGAGAATCAATTGAGTCTTATTATTCACGATTCTACAAGATGATGAACGATATGACAAGAAACAACTTGGAGGTCTCCACCATGCAAGTCAATGTGCAATTTCTTCAGCAACTTCAACCAAAGTGGACACGTTTTGTTACTTTGGTGAAACAACAGAAGCCGTTAGACAAGGTAAACTATCACACCCTCTTTGATATCTTGAAATAATTTCAGCATGAGGCAATGAAATTCGAGCTGAACGAGTTGCAAAGACGGCTAATCCACTTGCTCTAGTGTCTACCACTCAAGATCATCGATCTCGTACTTCAAAGTCATACTCCATTCAATCATCCTCACCACGATATTCCACATCATCCAAGTCTTCATCCTCCACAAGATCACGCGGCAAAGAACCAAGAGCACCATCACCACCATCTGAGTCATCATCTGAAGAGGATAGTGATGAAGATCAAGCTCAGAAGAATCGGGAAATGAAACAACAAATTGCTTTCATTATACAAACAACAATCTTCGAACATCATCCAACACAAAGAACCAATATGTTGAGAACCCTTCAAGGTATGACACACGTCGGCGTGGTGAAAGTCCTTCTAGGTATGATCGACATAATCCAACACATGTTGAGGGTTCTGCAAGGTATGATCGACAAACTGCCAAGTATGATACTCAGAGGATTGCTGCTGCTACTGGGAATAGGGAAACTGTTGGAACGCAAGTGGTTCAACAAAGTGGGATTCAGTGTTATAATTGCCAAGGTTATGGGCATATGGCAAAGGAATGCAGAAAGCCGAAACGGGTTAGGGACTCCAGCTATCATAAAGAGAAGATGTTGTTATGCAAGAAGATGGAAGCAGGGGTCAAATTATCGGGTGAGGAAGGAGAAATGCTTGATGATACTGATGATGAAGCCTCCGACCAAGAATTAGAAGCACATTACTCGTACATGGCAAAGGTTGACGAAGTTCTCAACGTCACTGAAGATGACAATGGACCTATCTTTGACACTGAGCCACTCGATAAGGTACACACCACTGATGAATATAATGTGTTTGGTGATACTCATGAGCATAGTGAGCTACCTAATGCCATTAATGACACATGTATGACAGAAAAGGTTGATAGCAATACCACACCCGATTCATCAGACATGTGCAATAATGAGTTTGAGGATGATCAACATGCAAATGAGTATGATGATGAGGAGCGTGTCGCGCTTGCTAATTTAATTGCCAGTTTACAAAAAGATGTCAATGAAACTAGAAAAAGTCAAAAGCAATTAAAGAAGGCAAACGCAGCGCTCACTCAAAATTTTGAAGAATGCAAATCCGCACTAATTACATCTAGTGAGACCATTGAACACTATAAAGATGAGCTTCTTCAGAAAACCAAAGAACTTGAGGGGTACAAGGGTAGTGCGTTAAAAAGTCAAAAGGACGATCTTGAAAAGAAATACAACGAAACTCTTGAGTTATTAACCAAAGAGAAACGTCAATTTAATGTTTTGTTAATGGATGAACGTCAAAAAACGTACCTTGCTACCACCAAAGTTAACGAACTTGAACAACAGCTTTCGATGGATAACACCGAGTCTGCTAAAATTCTTGATGTTAAGAAACAAGAGGTTGAAACGTTAAAACAAGATTTCAAAAGTCGACATGAAAAAGATACTGAAAAAGTAACGGAACTAGAAAAACAAGTCGAATTTTTGAAGAAAGTTGTTTATAAAACGCATGACTCTATTCAAATCGTAAGAATGTTAGCACCTCCGTCTATGTTTAAGGGTCAAGCTAGCTTTGCAAGTCCTGCTTATCTTGCCCAAGCTCAATCTGCGAACCCGCGCATTTATATGGATGAGTCCGAATGGACCGATCCTGAATATCCTCTTGGTTATGATGAGACATCCCTTTGGGAAGAATAGAGTAGATCACCGGTCAATAAAGAGTTTGTGAAACCATACAATTATGCTTATGAGAATAGTCTATATGGTCTTTTCACTACACAAAAACAAAAGTCTCGTGAGGAATTGTTTTTAGAATGCAAACAAAGAAGAATTCAAGGGAAGAAAGCTTTTGCTACTAAGAAAACAAACGTTTCTAAGTTTATCAACTACTTGCCTCTTAACGCTTCTAAAAGCAAGAGTAGGCAGACATTTGGGTTTCTACAACATTACATTGATAATATTAAATCCATTGTTGACAATGAATGGAAACAACGTGAAAATGACGAGTGGAAAAAACCAATTCCTCAAGATATAACTGTGCTTATCAAACAAATCTTAATACCGAACACGACCACATTAAAAGAAAATATGCTTGAATTTGAAAGATTAATTCGGTCTGAAATGTTTGATGATTTAAAATATGTTGAGTCTATTGAGAAAGAAATTGACGATCTTCAAATGGACAAGTCTGTTTTCTCAGATGAATATGATTTACTCTTAGAAGAATGTCTCTCCAAAGATATTTTGTGTGTTACTCTTCAATCTTGTGCTGATATCGATGAATATTCTGATGTTGCATGCAAATATCTTGATAAAATCAAAGAATTTGAGCGTCTTGAACTTGAGCTTTCGAAACATAAAGAAAATGTTGATAAAAAGGCTTTTGAGTTACTTCAACACAAAACTGATTTCCTTCAAAAACATTGTCATTATCTTGAACTTGCTTTGCAAAAAGACGTTGGTCGTTTTCCACATGATAATAACTTGCAAGAAAAACTTTCCATAACGTTTCGAGAAATGAATGAACTGAATTTGGAAATTAAAGGGTTGAAAGCTCAGCTACAAGACAGGGAAACAGCGATAGCAGAGTTGCAGAAACTCGATGCTAAGATGGGTGGGAAAGTTGTGGAACCTAACGTTAAGAAACCTGTTGTTAGACAATCCAATGCCTCTAAAGTGAATAAATCCTCTATCTTGGGAAAACCATCTGCTTTATCAAATTCCTCGTTTGCAAAACCTGTGTTTGCCCCCAAGATGGATGGAAAGGAAAGGTTACCACAGAATCAACCCATAAGAAACATCATAGCACCAAGCGTTAAGCACAATAATGTGATTAAACCAGGGATGTATAGATTGGCCACTAAACCTACACAAAACAAAGAAAGTCAATCACCTCATACTTCTAGAAACACTAATAGACGTGTGTCTTTTACTACAGGAGTAAGCCCCACTGATAGTGTTAGCCGGCCTCAGCTTAAGAGCACTCGCATGAATGAAAAGGTTTGGCAAAACAAAAGTCAAGGGAAGATGAAGACAGTAGAAGACCACCCTAGGATTTTCAATGTTTCTAAGAATAAAACGTCTGTAATCGCGTGTAATGACGATTTGAATGATTCGACTTTGAATGCTTTGAATGTTAAGTTTGTTTGTGTGAAATGTGGAAAGCGTGCTAATGCTAATCATGCTATGTGTGTTTCGAATAATGTCAAAGGCGTAGATACTAGAACTAAGAAGCAAATTGCGATGCCTATTAGTGCTAGAAAACCCAAACGCAAAGTGAACCATTCTGGTGCAACCCCCACTAAGAAAAGTAATGCATCAGACTCCACCACTAAGAACCCTAGAAGCAAAATTAAGGAATTATATGAGTCTGCTAGCAAGTCTTAGAAATGGTGGTTTGCTAATCAATGTCCTCCAGGATATAAATGGATGCCGAAAGCTAGGACAGAAAATGTGAAAACGAGTGTTAGTTTTCCTTTCAATGTTGATAAGGACACTAATGATTCTACCATCACAACTACTGTGGTATCCAATTTAGCAAATGCTCCATCGTGTTCTAATCTTCTGCAGGTGATACAAATAATTCTCTTCATACTGGACTCCGGATGCACGAAGCACATGACGGGGAATCTCAAGCTTCTAATTAACTTCGTGGAGAAGTTCCTGGGTACGGTCCGATTCAGAAATGATCAATTTGCACCGATCCTAGGATATGGAGATTTGGTTCAGGGGAATATTACAATCAAAAGGGTATACTACGTCGAAGGGCTCAATCACAATCTTTTCTCGGTTGGTCAATTCTGTGATGCGGATTTGGAGGTTGCTTTCAGGAAGAAGACATGTTTTGTTCGTGATTATGATGGGAATGATTTACTTACCGGTACACGGGGTACTAATCTCTACACTATTTCACTTCAAGATACAACTTCATCAACTCCAATCTGCTTCATGGCTAAAGCTTCAACGACTCAGGCATGGCTATGGCATCAACGTTTATCTCATCTTAACTTTGATACAATCAACTTGCTTTCCAAGAAAGATATTGTGAGAGGCCTTCCAAGTTTGAAATTCATCAAAGATCATCTTTGTTCTTCTTGTGAGCTTTGTAAAGCTAAACGAAGTAGCTTCAAAACAAAGACCACACCAAGATCTAAAGGACGGTTAGATCTTCTCCATATGGATCTATGGGTCCCATGCGTGTTCAAAGTATCAATGGGAAGAAATATATTCTGGTAATTGTCGATGATTACTCAAGGTACACATGGACTCACTTCTTGAGGTCCAAGGATGAAACACCCGAAGTTCTCATCAGCTTCCTTAAACTGATACAACGTGGTCTTCAAGCTCAAGTTAAAGTGGTTCGTACTGACAGAGGTACAAAATTTTTGAATTCAAATCTGAGAAACTATTTTGAAGCCGAAGGAATTGAACATGAAACATCTATTGCTCGAATACCCGAACAAAACGGCGTTGTTGAAAGACGAAATCGTACTCTTGTTGAGGCTGCTCGAACATTATTATCCGCTTCAAAACTACCACTATATTTTTGGGCCGAAGCCGTGTCAACTGCATGCTACACACAAAACCGCTCCTTAATTATCCCAACACACGAAAAGACACCATATCAGATAATTCATGATCGAAAACCTTCACTCAAACACCTTCACGTTTTTGGATGTACGTGCTACATTATTCGAGATGGTGAAAATCTGGACAAGATGAAAGAGAAAGGTGATGCATCCATTCTAGTGGGATATGCAACTCAGTCTAAGGGATATAGAGTATACAACAAGAGAACAAAATTGATAGTCGAGACTATTCATGTTAGATTTGATGAATTACAAGAAATGGAACTTGAACAAAGCATTTTTGAGTCCCGATCCACAAAGACAAACGACTTCCGTTCACAACCGCACGGAACTCGGAACTCAAGACCACAGCAATGAACCGTCAAGTTCAACGCTGGTTCTAGAAAATGTTCCTAGAGCTGATATGACAGTCGACACGGCAATTGAAGAGTTGGAAATGTTATATGGACCAATGTATGATGAATATTTCACGGGGGAGAAACAAGTTGTATCGAAGTCTTCCGCTGTCACTCATGATAAGAATGATGATACCGATCATCGTCAACAACCAGATACAACTTCATCTACTTAAACACGGGTTGCTGCAGATTTACCTCCTCAGAATATCACTTCAACAATCGATCCTACAACATCCACAACTACTGTCATTGCTCCAGAGAACACAAATCAAGCAGACAATGCATTATCTGACGAAGACGAATTTATCAACCCATTCGGTACACCGGTACACGAAACTGGAAAGTCTTCTACTCGCCATGTTGATCCGTCAAATATGCATACGTTCTACCAACGACATCCTTCAACACATCATTGGACCCGAGATCATCCTTTTGTTCACGTAATTGGAAACCCTTCACAGCCTGTTCGTACAAGACGACAACTCGCAACCGATGGCGATGTTTGTATGTTCGCACTCGCAGTGAGTACAGCTGAACCGAAAAACATCAAAGAAGCCATGGCTGATCATGCTTGGATTGAATCGATGATAGATGAACTTCAACAACTTGAAAGACTTAAAGTCTGGGAGCTTGTTGACAGACCATACGATGTGATTCCATTAAATCTTCGTCGGATCTGAAAAAACAAGATGGATGAAGAGAATACGATCATCAAGAACAAAGCTAGGCTAGTGGCTAAGGGGTATGGCCAGAAAGAGGGAATCGATTTTGAAGAATCATTTGCACCAGTTGCTCGTATGGAAGCGGTCAGGATTTTCCTTGCTTATGCTGCACATAAGGGATTCACTGTCTATCAAATGGACGTAAAGACAGCCTTTCTTAACGGTCCTTTGAAGGAAGAAGTCTATGTCACGCAGCCGGAAGGATTCGTAAATCCTCATTATCCTGACAAGGTGTATCGTCTCCACAAAGCACTATATGGACTAAAGCAAGCTCCAAGGGCGTGGTACGACGAGCTCTCGAAATTTCTGGTATCCAAAGGTTTCTCAAAAGGTTCCATTGATCTAACTCTATTCACTTATAAATATGGGGATGACATTTTGCTTGTGCAAATTTATGTTGATGACATTATTTTTGGGTCTACAAACCCAAAACTTTCAAAATGGTTTGAAAAAGTAATGCACAACAAATTTGAAATGTCAATGACCCCCGAACTAAAATTCTTTCTATGAATTCAAGTTTACCAATCCCCAAGTGGCATCTTTATAAACCAAGCTAAGTATTGTCAAGTGATAATCAAAAAGCATGGTATGACTTCATGTGACCCCGTTGGGACACCATTATCAACCACATCCCTAGATGCTGATTTGGAGGGATTACCCATAGATCAAACGAGATATCATTCCATGATCGGGTCCCTCATGTACTTGACAGCAAGCAGACCTGATATTCATCATGCTACATGTTATTGTGCATGATATCAAGCACGACCCACTGAAAAGCACCTCAAGGAGGTTAAACGGATCTTTCGGTACCTAAAGAATACCATTCATTTGGGACTCTGGTATCCGAGGGAAACCGGTTTCTTTCTAACGGCCTATTTAGATTCAAATCATGCAGGGTGTCTTGATACACGAAAAAGTACTTCTGGTGGTGCACAATTTCTAGGACAAGATAAGCTTGTGGGATGGTCTTCCAAGAAGCAGGATTTCACGTCACTTTCATCAGCCGAAGCGGAGTATGTGTCTCTATCTGCGTGTTGTGCTCAAGTTCTTTGGATGAGAACACAACTCACAGATTATGGCTTCCACTTTGATAAAGTACCTATGTACTCTGACTCAAAGTCAGCCATAGCCATCTCCTGCAACCTGGTACAGCATTCCCGCATGAAGCACATCGATGTCAGATACCACTTCATAAAGGAAAAAGTTGAAAGAGGTATCGTTGAACTATACTTTGTTGGAACGGATTACCAATTAGCCGACTTGTTTATGAAAGCTCTGTCGAAAGATAGGTTTGAGTACCTCGTTAGGCAAATTGGTATGAGATGTTTGACTCTAGCAGACCTGGAGATTCTAGCAAAGGTGCCTGCTTGATTTATCTATCAAACATCAACCTGTATATATCTATGAAAAAGCAAAATACAAAAATATAAAACATATAAAAACAAAACACAAAAATAAAAAATCTTTCAAAATTCAAAAATACTCTTCTCGACATGTCTTTCAGTATCGATAATATGGACGTACCTAGAAATGTCACTCAATAACGACACGGGTGTGTACGTAAAGCTCGAATGAAAGTTGTAAATATTTTTCAAAACATGTCATTTCTTCTTTTAATAAAGGAAATTGTCTATTTTGGACAATATTTCCAAACAAGGGGTAGAGCAATCTATCACGGGTTGAGCTAGTCACAAAACATTCCATGTTTTGAGCTCAACACAATGGCTTGTAATCACTTTCAAATTGCAACCCGCATCTAAATTCACGGGGGAGTGTACGCTTTAGTGCCCTTACCCTCAGCAAAAGAAGAGAAATCTTCTTACACTTGAGCGGATTCGTCAAGACATTCAAAGTCAAAGAACACAAGTTTATGCTTTAGAAAAACCTCTTCGCCAAAAAGAAATAGGATTTTTCAAAAAGCGTTGAACACAATTTTTTCAAGAATTTTTCAATGATTATTCAAATCTTTCAAAAATTGTGTGTTCAACAACTCCCATCCTCAAAAAGCGAAATGTGGATCAAATCCTCACAATGACAATTCAATTGGATCAATTTTTGAGGGGGAGCATTTTAACTTCATGCAAAAGATTAGCACATCTTTCTCCTAGAGATTTTCAAGACTATTTTTCAAAATATATTTTAATCAAATTTGTTATCTCTAACATCAAAAGATTTTATATATTAGAGATAGGGGGAGAAAATATGATTAAAATGTGATCTTATATAAGACTCAAGCCCTTTAACTCTTACCTACATCTGCGAAACACTTTCGATTATCGATGCACATGTGAAGGGGGAGCTTTTCTGAAATGACAAAACTAGCAAGGTGTTAAATGTTTTTCAAACACTTTGTTAGAATTTAAAGTGGTTTTCATGGTTACGATCAAATATCCACAACATCTTTAATTCACGACGTTATTGGTGTCAAAAGGGTGGTTAGGTTTAAGTCCTATGATCCAACCAGAACCGAGGGATCTTCCCCGGGACAATCCAATAGATTATTAGAAGTCCTTAGGAAAGATGGAGTAGAATGTGAACAAAGCTGAATGCCGACTAAGTACTGATGATAGCACTGGAACAATCACAACAAGGTGCTATTAATGATGTCTTGGTAAGCATTGAAGGGGTTGAAGAATGAAAAAGAAATGTAAGGATAAAAGGTTTAAAGAAAGAAGCCCTCCATACAACTTAGGCAGAAACCGGGTTAACACATCATGAAGACAAACTCATCATGGACCCAGTGATGTATGCACAACCCTTTCCTAGCTACTCAGGCTTCTCTCAAAAGAAGTTTGTTTTATTGTCACGGAGAACAACATGACTTCTATTGACTTTCTCACTTCGAGATAGTTGATATTGAATAGGTGGCATCTGCTCCAGCCTCCGACCACTATAAGTGCACAAATCGAGTCTAGAGCCAAGAGATCAATCAAATATCGTTAGGACACACGGATGAAGATCAAGAGAGTCCTACGCTATCTCCTTGTGATATTGCTAGAACACTCAGAGTGATACTACTTAGTATTCACAATGATGAGTGGAAATCCTTCCAGTGTTAACATCAAACAACACTGTGGTAGGTCATATGTAAGATTCTTCATGAATTGAACATATGTAAAACTGAAAAGCAACAGTGGTTTGATTCTTAATTGATTCAAACTCGTTTCAGGTTTCTACGCAATATCTTTATGGTCTTGCCAGAACATTAAGAGTGATATTCAGTAATATTCACAGCAACGAATGGAAATCCTTCTAGCGTCAACATCAAACAGCGCTAAGGTAGGTGACTTGTGAGATTCTTATGAATCAAGCTTGTGTCAACTGGAAAGCAACAATGGTAAGATTCTTTATGAATCACACTTGTTCCAGGAAATTGAATTGACGACTTTAATCAAGCGGATATTTATCCAATTGATTCACTCTTTATGTTCGCAGTCTTGCTTTGAGACGGTCGAGTAAAGAGAACAGCTAGTACAGCCGCGAAACCCTGTCAAGGAGATTCTTAATTGAATCTACCTATCACAGGTACGGTATTTAATATCGTATAACGGTCTTCACCGACCGGAGGTAAAACGCTACCGATTTAGGACGAATGTCAAAGCCATTCAGTCCGTGTCTATGTTTTGTCTCGAGAAGGTGGCGTCACGGTGTACTCAGCAAATTCAAAGATTCAAAACCACATACTCATGCCTAAAAACATATTCAACTATTAATAGTGTGAGCATGTGGATAAAGACACAAGATCGCAAGATGGAAAGGACAAGTCAAGGATGATTTGAAGATCTCAAGATAAAAAGACAAAGTCGAAAGACAATGACAAAGGCTCAAAGATCATAGCATGAAAGAAAAGGACTACTGTTACACGTTCAAGACTCATTTATAGCGAGATTAGTAATCTCTACAAACTTCCTAAATGACCAAGGTTTATGACCTCTCATTGGGGGAGATTGTTAGCGTCAAAATATTGAGTCAAACAAGAATGCTCGGTCATATGTTTATTATGTATCGTATATTAGAACGTTGTAATAGGTAGTAGATTAGTCGTGTATTACGGGGTTAACTTTAAGCTAAGGTTCATTCATACGTAACCAAAGCCCAAAAAGAAAGCCCGACCCATTATCATATAGCCCATTATGCCACATGTAGGAAAGGCTATATAAACCTCTCCTTGCATGTAAGAAGAGGTTGGTTAGTCATTCATTTTCTCTTAATCTAATATTTCACAAGTTCACACACTTCTCTCTCTTTTCTCTCTTTAGTTTCTATCTCTAAAATTCATCTCATGTCTACCTTTCTTTCTTCATTAATCGTATAGAATGATCATATATTAGGGACAACATTTATGTATATGTATATGATGATGAATGATGATCAGAATATTATGTGTGGATTTGGTGTTGATAGATTTTGTTAAAATGATTAAAAACTACACGTAAAGATGTTGAAATCATGACTAAAATTGTAGGCTGTATAAAACCGTAAAGAACCATATGATAACTTGTTAAAATGACTTGGATAATTTAATATACAGTAAGTTATATGACTTTTACATATGTGAGAGTTGGCCACTCAATGGAATCCATAAAATGAGTGAGATATGATCAAAACATTATTGAAGTTCAAATCTGTATAGTCTGTTTTGGACGAACTGTTAGAGCCATTTAAAGGATGATTGAGCAGTTGCTAAAATTAGAGTTAATTGTAGCAAATATTATGTAGTTTGTGCTGCCCAAAAATAAGCTTCTATCTCCTTGTAGAACTCAAGATATGGTAAAAATGATGAAAGTGAGTTTCATAATCAGATTTGTAAAATAAAAGTATATATTTTAAAATTAGCACTCAAGTAAAACTAATATAAAATATATACCTAAAATCCACTAACTTATATATTACTTATAAATAAGTTATATACTTTGATAAGTAAATGTGACATTTTATAAAATTGCAAATTGATATGTTTTATAAGTTATAAAACTATATACATAAGTTTTACGTCTTTTTGGCTAAAACCGAAAGATTAAAATTTTCGTCAAATAAAACTTAGACGGTCGGACCCGTCTAATGTAAACTTTTTATAACTCATATACTGATGTATAAGTACATTTGACAAGTAAAAACCGATAAAAACCGAGCTTTATAACTTATGGACATTAACGGGCCAAAGTAGCCTTATTGGACTATTAACCCAACAAGTTTGGCTAAACACTAATGGTCTTACTTATTAGGCTTTGTTAGCCCTATATTTTATATAATCGAACAATAATGTAATAGGTCATCTTAGTCGTTATTGGTCTTGTATTGTAATAGGTTAGTCGGGAAAACCGGGCTTGGTATTTAAGCTAATATTGTATAAGTTAGGGGCGTAAGCCCAAGCAAAGCCAAGCCCGGCCCATGAACAAGCCCACTAAGGCCTTAAGGCCGTGGCATATATATACCCTCTTCCATGTGTGGAAGAGGGTGTTGGTTACTAATCACTTTCTCTCTCTAGTAGTGTTTAACCTTCCAAATTCTCTCTAGTTTCTCTCTCCACCTTTATCTCTTTCTCTCTCTAAATATCATTAATATTGTGTGTTATGGATTAGAATGGGATTAACATTTGATATCAAGAGCCTATAATGGATAGGTGATTAAAGATTCGTGGTTGCGTTCTTATTGATCTTGTGAGGTATTTGATCCATAGTCCTTGATCCAATTTTTTTTTTTGTGTTTGTTTATGGTTTATTTTTTATACAAATCATCTACATAGTTGCGGTAGAGATTTGGTATTGTTATTTTGGCTAAAAACACTAAATTTTTGGATATTTGGATCAATTTTTGGCAAAAAGTTACGTTTTTTACAAGTTTGCTCCGAGAAAAGTGGTATCTCGATCAACAGTTGGATTTTCGGAAAAGGGTTTTGATTATCGGAAATAGTAAGTTTATACAGAAATAAAGGGTTTTGTTATTCCGAATATCTTCAGTTTATCCGAAGATATATTCCGAAGAAGGGGTGTTTTTCCGAATATGTTTCCAAAAAAGTGGTGTTTATCCGAAGAATTATCTGAAGAATTATTTCCGAAAATACCATTTCTCTGAAAATATTCCTTTATCTGAAAATCATCATTTATCCTAAGAAGTTCAAAGATTCCGAAAAACCTCATTTCTTCGAAAAACCTCATTTCTCTGAAAACCTCATTTCTCCGAAAAACCTCATTTCTCCGAAAAACCTCATTTCTCCGAAATCGTTGCACTTATCCGAAAAACCTCATTTTTCCGAAAAACATCCATTATTCCGAAGATTGTCCTATATTCCAAAGATTGTCACTTATTCCGAAAATCATCCATTATTCCGAAGATTGTCATTATTCCGAAGATTGTCACACATTCCGAAGAAGTGCAATTTTTCCGAAAAAACACATTTCTCTGAAAACATTGCTTTTATCCGAAGATCTCCACTATTCCGAAGAAGTTTAAAATTTCTGAAGATACTCAATTATCCGAAAAAGGCATTTTTTTTCCGAAAAAGAGAAATTTTTTAACAATCGAGTGTTTTTTGCCTTGGAAGTTTTGGTTTCTGGAGAGACAATTCTTAGGGGATTTTAACATCTTTTCTCAACAACATCAACCACACCTCATCACAACACATCCACTAAGATCTTAATCCATTCACAATCATCGACAATGTCTAACAACAATATCAGCAATGCGACTGCAAATCAAATTCGTTTGGAACAAGGTGGCAATGGGAATCTACCTGTGCTCACTGCCGGTTGTTATGTTCAGTGGAGATCTCGCTTTCTCAGATTTCTCGATGGAAAAGAGAACCGAACTGCTCTTCGTCACTGCCTTGAGAATCCACCTCCAGTTTTTGAATTCAGACCCATTACCACACAAGCAGAGGATGGTACTTCATCAACTACACGAAACATGGAGAATTTCAATACTTGTCCTGCTGAGAAAAAGAAACTCCTCCAAACTGAAGCTGATGCTATGAACTACATACTCACTGGGATTGATAACGATATCCATTCCACGGTTGATGCATGTCCTAATGCTATGGAAATGTGGAATGCAATTCATCGATTGAAGCAAGGTGAGTCAATAAATGTTCAAGATCTCGTGACTAATTTACTTTGGGAGTTTGGAAAATTCACATCCGAAGATGGTTAATACATGGATTTACTAAGTATCAAAGTTCGTTGTTCTGATCTTTTCGAATTGATTATTGGTAGAAAGTGCAACTCAGTCGTTCTTGGTGGAAAAATAAATGGTTTGGTTGATTATCTATTTTAAACTAATAGCAAATATGAAAATGTCGTAGAGTAAATAAAAGCTTTAAAAATTAAACTAAAATGACGAGTTAAAAATAAATGATTGAAAACTTAAAGACAAAATTAGAAAAACACTTGGTAAAAATAGAGGTTTCGGCAAGCGTACAATTTGTTGGAAATTAAAACTTTGTAAAAACAAACAATGAGCACATCGGAATGTCCCAATCGGAATCCCGTCGGAATATCCCCAAAGTAATCGCAATATGGCAAAATCTGTTGTCGGAATAATGGAAAACAAAGCTTATCGGATGCTTCCTTCGGAATCTCGTCGGAATGTATAAAAGGAAACTGATCGGGATAAGCTAAAACAATGCAATCAGAATCCAAAAAGTAATCCATGTCGGAATGCTAAAACCCTTTTCCGATCACTCGCGGTCGGAATGATGGTGATGCAGTCGGAATATCAAAGCCCCAATCGGAATGTCAAATCGGAAAAGGGTTTACCCTTTTCCGATAACTTGTAATTCGCAAATAAGCCAAGTATTAAGCTATTTTCAATAAGCTCAATCCAAAACTTGATCGAATCTATAATGAAACAAACCAAATAAGCACGAATAACAACTTTTCAAAACTTTAAATAAGCAATCTTTTAAATCAAACTTAAAAAAAAGACGAATACTTTAATATAACTTTGAAACAAATAAGCTAAACACAAAATAAGCCAATAAGCATGTCAAGCTCATGCAATGCATTAATTTTAATCATATAAGCATAAAGATGATACAAAATCAAAGATTATAACGAATCAAGATCAAAATAAAGAAAGGTAGAAGAAGATTAAAAATAAAAAGCTTAACTTGAACTTATAGATGAATGATTCCCAAAAAATACAAGATCAAATCAAAGCTTAAACATGAAAAGAAAAGATGAAGTTCTAGTGAGAGAAAGTTAAGAACTTTCTCTCTCTAAAAATTAAACTAAAGAAAGAAAAAAATAAAAATTAGCTAACTACCCTCCTAATGTGTTTAGGAGGGTATTTATAGGGAAATGGGGAGGTGCATGTGTTGCCTCCTCTTTCTTTCTTCTCGGCTCTTTGTCTTTTAAGTTCTTCGACTTTTCTCGACGTCGTCTCGGGATTAATTAAACTCGTCTTAATATTTCTTCACTTATTTAGACTTGAGTTCTTCGACTTCATTAAACTTTCGTCTTCAGACTTTTTTTCGATAAATCTTCAGAATAGGCCTAGGACTTCCGTTCTTTCTGCACTCTTGATCTTTTGACTTCGTCTTTTCTCGATTTCTTCGATAAAAGCCCGTGAAAGCCCGTGTTTTCTTCCTTTTTCATATTTTCGTCCTAAAACACAATAAAAACAAAAACCACGCATAATTCCAACTTTTACGACATAAAATACACGTTTTGGTCTAGTTATTATTGGAAATAAGTGGTAAAAGGATAAGTGTTTTCACACTTATTAAATCCCCTACACTTGACCATTGCAATGCCCTCATGCAATGCATTAATTTTAAAGCACGGTTTACATTTTCCATCATAAATAACCCACCTTGGCCTTTATTAAATACTAAACATTAAGGAAAATAAAAAGATAGAAACAAGTAAAGAAAACAAAACTTACATGGGGGTTTTGGCTGCCATGAACGTTTATCATCCTCAAGTTTCACGTTCCCCATACCAAGCTTAAAAACGAGATCATTGTTATTATAAGTTAGCAAACTGACACGAATTCATGTGGGCCAATTATTTACTTAGACTCCCTTATTCCTAGGTGTATCTCTTATATTTTAATTTTGTCTTGAATGATCACGAGGATGCATTGTTTGACTTATTCCGATAGTTATTTAGGCTGAAAATAAAGTGGGATGATTTAATCAATAGTTAGCTAAAGGACAAAATCTTTTAAAACTGCTTCTCGGGACCTCATAAAGTTCATATCTTGGCATAACTCGCTTCACGATTTGAGACTTTTCTCGGACCGATATTTGGAAGCGACTTCATACTTCAAATCTTGAGAGACGTTCTTGAAATTATGGTCTTCTCTTCATAATAGGAATTTCTTCACTTGAAGTTTTAGATAGATTCTTCATATTTGGACCACGACTTCTTCATTTTTCTCCAATCTTTATTTTGGACTTTGATATACAACGATCCGCCTCCTTTTAGGACTTGGATCTATTTATCCTCATACCTTGTTAGGGCATTTTTGGATAGACTTCTCCATGATCTTTTGGGGAGTATTTTCTTTTCATCGTGTGTCTCGATCCTTCATATTGATTTTCGATAAATGATTCTTCACATCACTTTTGGATCTTTAGCAACAAAATGTAGCCCTCATGCCTTGTTAGGGCCTTTTCGGACTCGCCAATCTTCGCATCCCGCTTCAATAAGTTATGCCATGGCTATGAACTCTAATTAATACCGAGCAACTTTTAAACGATCTTGTGCTAGAAGCTAAGTAACTTTTCAAATCGTACAACCTTATTTATTGCAGATAAATTTATTAGCAAGCAATGGGAGAATAGGCTTATAATCAACTCACATAAATTCACAAAAGAATACCAAACTTATAATTGACTTTATCATCTCTCGATCTCCACAATTTAAAATCTCAAGGAATGAGACTCGTGGATGCTTTTTTCGAATCATCTATAGGATCTTGCAAATTCTTAGACTTTTTCAAGTTTAGAAATCGCATTTTAAAGTTCCCTTGATAAACGACTCTCTAGGATCAATTATAGGAACTTGCGAAAAGTTCTTGTTCTTCACCCGTGAAAGTTAAGACTTTCGCGTTTTAAAGTTCCCTATATAAAAGCCTAACAAAACTTGACTTAAACACGTTAAGGATACTAGCTAGAGTAAACTTAGATAAGTAAACTCGGGTTGAGTCAAAATATTCACGACTTTGAAAAATTAAAACCACTTTATTAAAAAATTTATTCTAGCAAAGAAAGTAAATAACGATAACAAAGGAAAACTACAAGGCCCGCCAAAATAGATTAAAAATTTTGAAAAATGTTGAAAAATCAAATTTTCCGGTTAAAATGAGGGCAAATTCATGGAAAAGACCACTTACTTCGATAGAAGTCCCCCTACACTTGATATAAACATTGTCCTTAATGTTTAAGCATGTGGAAGTAAACTCCCCTACACTTAGGACATTGTGCACTTTGTTTAAATCTTGCAAAGGAAAGGACAACAATAGGGATTCTTATTTTAGTATTGAAGAATATAAAATAGTGAATCAAAAGAGTTTAGGATAGAACCGGGAAGATGGGTACATGGGATCACGGTTCATCAAAAGTCATGGAGAATGGATCTTTGAAACTTTAATCCCTGCACATCAGAAGAAACAAGACAACAAACACATACGAGGCTCCCCCTACACTTATTATGAAAATGGTAAAGGATAGATCAACGGGTTGCCTCCCGAGAAGCGCTTGTTTTTGTTAACCGAGTCACGAGCCTGACTCGACCCAGAACTAGTTCAAGGGAAACGTAGTGAGGGATGGAATCATCTCATGAGAGATGTCCTCACCAGAATACAGCTTCACACGCTGGCCATTCACCTTAAAATTGGGTCCATTTGGCTGAGAAAGTTCAATGGTGCCATATGGGAAGACTTTGGCGACGGTGAATGGACCAGACCAGCGGCTCTTCAGCTTTCCTGAGAAGATTTTCAACCGAGAGTTAAAGAGTAAAACTTGATCACCAACGTGGAACTCTCGGTTCTTCATCCTTGCATCATGGATGATCTTGGTCTTCTCCTTGTAGATCAATGAGTTCTCATAAGCTTCATTCCTTAGTTCGTTGAGCTCGTTGAGTTGAATCTTCCGAATATCGCCGGCTTTGTTGATGTCGAAGTTAGCCCACTTCAAGGCCCAATATGCTTTATGTTCCAACTCGATAGGGAGGTGGCATGCTTTCCCGTACACAAGACGATAAGGTGTACAACCAATCGGGGTCTTATAAGCGGTACAGAAAGCCCACAAAGCATCATCTAATTTATCGGCCCAAGAGGCACGATGCTCTCCCACAGTACGCTCCAGAATTCGCTTCAATCCACGGTTAGATATATCGGCTTGACCATTCGTTTGAGGATGATAAGCGGTGGAAAGATGGTGATTGACATCGTACTTAGCCATGACTCGATCAAATTGATCATGGTAAAAATGAGTCCCGCGGTCACTGATTATTGCACGAGGAACGCCGAATCAAGCAAAAAGCTGCTTCAAAAAGTTCACAACCACCCTCGCATCGTTCGTGGGGAGAGCCTTAGCTTCAACCCATTTAGAAACTTAGTCAACGGCTACGAGGATGTACTTGTTCCCTTTAGATGATGGAAATGACCCCATAAAGTCGATACCCCATACATCAAAGATTTCACATTCTTGTATGAAATTTTGAGGCATCTCATCTTTATGTGTGATCTTGCCTTGTCTTTGGCAAGATTCACAACGTTTAACCATCTCGGGAGCGTCACGATAAATGGTGGGCCGATAGAATCCAGAGTCGAACACTTTCTTCGCGGTATAATTTGGACCAAAATGACCACCGGTGGGTCCTTTATGGCAAGCTTCAAGAATTTCCAAAGCTGTGGGTCCATCAACACATCGGCGAATAATCATATTAGCACATTGTTTGAAGAGATAAGGGTCATCCCAAAAGTAAGTCTTAATATCTTTAAAGAACTTCTTCTTTTGTTGGGATGTTAACCCTTCGATGAGAATACCACCCGCTAAGTAGTTTGCAATGTCCGCAAACCACGGGGTGTCATCAAGATTAGAATTGATAGACATTAAGGCCTCAAGGGGAAAAGAGTCATCGATCTCTTGATTCGGATGATCACCTTGATAAGGATCCTCAAGTCTACTTAGATGATCTGCGGCTAGGTTTTCGGCTCCCTTTTTGTCACGAATTTCGATTTTAAATTCTTGAAGGAGCAAAAACCAACGAAGAAGTCTTGGCTTGGAATCTTGTTTAGTCAACAAGTACTTCAACGCGGAATGATCGGTGTACACGATGGTGGTAGAAAGGACAAGATAGGGACAGAATTTCTCAAAAGCATACACTACAGCTAAAAGCTCTTTTTCGGTAGTGGTATAATGCAATTGAGCCCCCGTCATTGTCTTGCTAGCATAGTGGATTGGTTGGAAGTGTTTGTTCACTCTTTGGCCCAAAACTGCTCCAATAGCAAAGTCGCTAGCATCACACATCAATTCAAAAGGTAGCTCCCAATTAGGGGTAACCAAGACCGGTGCCTTAGTTAGCTTATCCTTAAGAAGATTGAAGGATTCAAGACACTCTTTAGAAAAGATGAAAGGAGTATCTTTTTCGAAGAGGTGGGTCATCGGGCGAGCGATTTTAGAAAAATCTTGAATGAATCGACGATAGAAGCCCGCATGACCAAGGAAACTTCTCACACCCTTCAAGGTTGAAGGTGGAGGCAATTTTGCAATAACATCGACTTTAGCACGGTCCACTTCAAGACCGGCTTTGGAGATTTTGTGTCCAAGAACAATGCCTTCTTTTACCAAGAAATGACATTTTTCCCAATTTAGAACAAGGCGAGTGTCTTCACACCGCTGAAGCATGCGTTCCAAATTGGCAAGGCAATGAGAGAAAGAATCACCGTAAACCGAGAAATCATCCATGAAGACTTCCATAGTTTCTTCAACCATGTCATGGAAGATAGCCATCATACACCTTTGAAATGTCCCAGGAGCATTGCATAAGCCGAAAGGCATTCTTTTATAAGAAAATGTTCCATAAGGACAAGTGAATGTGGTTTTCTCTTGGTCTTTGGGATCGATGGGAATTTGAAAATACCCGGAGAAACCATCTAAAAAGCAGTAATAGTCATTACCCGCTAGACGTTCAAGCATTTGGTCCATGAAAGGAAGGGAAAAATGATCCTTTCTCATAGCATCATTGAGTTTGTGATAGTCTATACAAACTCTCCACCCTGTAACGAGACGAGTAGGAATCAACTCGTTGTTTTCGTTGGGCACAACGGTGATTCCGCCTTTCTTAGGCACACAATGGACGGGACTAACCCATGGTGAATCCGAGATAGGATAGATCATGCCCGCATCAAGAAGTTTGATAACCTCTTTTTTAATAACATCATGGATCTTGGGATTCACCCTTCTTTGGCTTTGAATAATGGGTTTAAAGTCGTCCTCCATGAGAATTTTATGTGTGCAAAAGTGAGGATCAATTCCACGAATATCAGAGATTTTCCATGCAATCGCTTTCTTATGATTCTTCAGCACGGCGATAAGTCGGGATTTTTCTTCTTCTTTCAAGTCCTTTGCGATGATGACGGGTGACTTCTTGTTGTCGTCAAGGAACACATATTTAAGATGAGAAGGCAGATCCTTAAGTTCTAAATCCGGAGGATTTTCGATTGAAGGCGTTTTCAAATTCGGATCATCGATAGAGATATCCTTAGGAGATGGTGGAGAAATATGGTCCTCATTGAAAAGTTTCTCAATGGTACGAATGTCTTCATCCCAATTGGAGGGAGAATCGTCATATTGTAAGTCCACATCTCCCAAAGTTGCTTCAAATTCTTTCAAAATGAAATCACTTTCTCCAAATGGAGTTAGTGATGGAGTAATAGAGGAAACGGTCTCAACAATGGGTAGAGAAGAAGAACCACTTTTACAAGCGTCTTTGAAATGTTCTTCACAAGCCTCATCAAGAACGTCAATGAAATTAACGCTCTCGTTTTCAGAAGGCTGCTTAGAAAGTTTACCCATGTTGAAGACGATTTTATCGTCACCAACTCTCATGATTAATTCGCCCGCGGCTACATCAATGAGAGTGCGACCGGTCCTCAAGAATGGACGTCCAACGATTAATAGAACGGGGGTCCATTTCGTAGTCAACGCCAACAAAATCCGCCGGAAAAGTGAATTTGTCGACGCCGACGAAGACATCTTCGGCTATCCCCACCGGATAAGCAACCGTACGGTTAGCTAATTCCAAAGTCATTCGTGTGGGGACTAGCTCGGGTAGAGATAATTGTTTCCAAATACTTAATGGCATTAAGTTTATACTAGCACCTAGATCGGCTAGGGCCATACAATTCTCTACCCCGGGGAAGTTGTAAGGAATGAGAAAACGACCCGGATCACCAAGTTTGGTGGGTAATTTCCTTAAGAGCACTGCAGAGCAATTCTCATTAAGTTGGGTCTGAGCAATATCAAGAAGTTTCTCCTTATCACTAAGAAGATCTTTAAACATTTTAGCATATTTGGGCATGTGAGCGAGAGCCTCAGCAAAGGAGATATTGAAATTCAGTTGTTTAAACATTTTGAGAAAGTTAGAAACCTGAATATCATCCTTGTTCTTCAATTTCTCTTTCCTCAACCTTGAGGGATAAGGTATATTGGGTTGAGATGAAGGCTTTGGAATGGAATTCTCACTCACATCCTTGGGTGGTGGAGGGGTGGAAGTAGAAGGTGGAGGAATTGGAGAAATAGAAGGTGGAGGAGTAGAAGTTGGAGGAACTGGAGAAGGGGACTCGTTTTCCTTTGTCACAATCACCGGTGTAGGAAGCTCGGGTTCCTTTAAACGTTTTCCACTGCGAGTGGTGATTGCTTTCATCTCCCCGCTTGGATTAGCAACGGTGTTACTCGGAAGAGAACCTGAACCAGAGGCTTGATTACTTGGGAAGAAACTAGCCATCATGTTCCTTAAGTCATTCATTTGACTTGCAAAAGAGTTTCGCATATCGGCTCGAAGATCATTCCCTTATTTCACCATATCTGCTTTCATGTTGTCCATTTCCCGTTGAAGATTCTGCACTATCGCATCATTAGTCCTCATGTAAGTGTCAACCTCTTGATTAAATGTGGTGGGTTGGGTAGGAGGAAGAGCATGGTAGGCAGGTGGTTGATAAGCGGGTGGTTGGTGAACTTGATTGTTTCTTTGAGGTGGATATGGGTTTCTTTGGGTTTGATATTGAGTTGGAGCACGAGGTTGGTTTTGATTGTTGCGATTGAGGTTGTTTGGGTTTTGTGGGGGAAAACCAGGTGGTGAAAGAAAGTTGTTTGAGCGATAGCTGAGCAAATTACGGTCACCTTGAGGACGTGCTTGATAGCCTCCCGTGGAATAGTTACCGTTAGCGGCATACACATTTTCCGGATTGTCATGAGTCGAAGGACTATCGGTGTATGAGTGAGATCCCCCGCATATTTCACATGATTGACTCAAAGCATTAGCTTGGGCAGTGATTTGTTTGGCATTGTTGGCGGTTTGGAGAGCAAGTGATTCAACAAGCGAAGTAAGCTTATCAATTCTCTTGTCGCTCTCATTAGTGCTAGCACTAGCCACATTAGTCCGAACACTCTTGGTTTGCACTCTAGACTTGTTCTCAATAATATCCCATGCGGCATTAGAAGACTTAACCAAAATATTACCCCCCGAAGCACTATTTAGTGAATCTTCGTCATTCATGCTTAAACCATTGTAAAAAGTATTAATTTGATGTACTTTTGTGAAACCATGTTGTGGACACTTTCTTAAAAGTTCCTTAAAACGGTCCCAAGATTCACTAAATGTCTCACCGTACTTTTGTTCAATGGTAATGATTTCATTCCGCAAAGCGGTAGTACGTGAGGGTGGTAAAAAGTAATTGATGAATTTGGTCTCTAAATCCGTCCACGTAAGAATACTTGGTGGCGGTTCCTTATCAAGCCAATTCCGGGCTTGTCCCTCTAAGGAGAAAGGAAAAAGTTGCAAGCGAATCACCTCTTGTAAAACCCATTATACTTAACCGTATTAGTAAGTTGAAGAAACCTTTTTATATGGTCATGAGGATCATCAAGTGAACGCCCCAAGAAAGGTTGAGCAGAGACCATTTGAATGAAGCCGGATTTGAGTTCAAAATTGTTGGCTCCAATCTCAGGTATGACAATAGCATCGGTGTTGCCCTCTACGTGCGATTGCAAAAGCTCGATCATTGGTTGATTGTCCATGGTGACAATAGGTGGAGTAATGACTTCGGCTTGAGCTACTTTCTTCTTACGAGCACGAGTACGCATACACATCTACAAAAGAAAAAGAAAAATAGACAAGAAATATTTTTGGTTTTTATATGTTTTTCTATTTTTTTGAATTTTTGAAAATTTTATATTTTTTAGGATTTTTGAAAATTTTAAGCAAGAAAAATAACGTTCAAAAAGTGAACGGATCCCAAAATCCAACGCGTCTCTCACATAAAACCGTTAATCTTAACGAAAAGATCCGGCAGCGGCGCCATTTAATACATGGATTTACTAAGTATCAAAGTTCGTTGTTCCGATCTTTTCGAATTGATTATTGGTAGAAAGTGCAACTCAGTCGTTCTTGGTGGAAAAATAAATGGTTTGGTTGATTATCTATTTTAAACTAATAGCAAATATGAAAATGTCGTAGAGTAAATAAAAGCTTTAAAAATTAAACTAAAATGACGAGTTAAAAATAAATGATTGAAAACTTAAAGACAAAACTTAAAGACAAAATTAGAAAAACACTTGGTAAAAATAGAGATTTCGGTAAGCGTGCAATTTGTTGGAAATTCAAACTTTGTAAAAACAAACAATGAGAACATCGTAATGTCCCAATAGGAATCCCGTCGGAATATCCCCAATCGGAAAGTAATCGGAATATGGCAAAATCTTCTGTCGGAATAATGGAAAACAAAACTTATCGGAATGCTTCCTTCGGAATCTCGTCGGAATGTATAAAATGAAACTGATCGGGATAAGCTAAAACAATGAAATCAGAATCCAAAAAGTAATCTAGGTCGGAATGCTAAAACCCTTTTCCGATCACTCGCGATCGGAATGATGGTGATGTAGTCGGAATATCAAATCCCCAATCGGAATGTCAAATCGGAAAAGGGTTTACCCTTTTTTGATAACTTGTAATTCGCAAATAAGCCAAGTATTAAGCTATTTTCAATAAGCTCAATCCAAAACTTGATCGAATCTATAATGAAACAAACCAAATAAGCACGAATAACAACTTTCCAAAACTTTAAATAAGCAAACTTTTAAATCAAACTTTAAAAAAAAGACGAATACTTTAATATAACTTTGAAACAAATAAGCTAAACACAAAATAAGCCAATAAGCATGTCAAGCTCAAAGCTTAATCTGTATAAAAACTTATAGATGAATAAAAAGATGAACTTTTTAATCATATAAGAATAAAGATGATACAAAATCAAAGATTATAACGAACCAATATCAAAGTAAAGAAAGGTAGAAGAAGATTAAAAATAAAAAGCTTAACTTGAACTTATAGATGAATGATTCCCAAAAAATACAAGATCAAATCAAAGCTTAAACATGAAAAGAAAAGATGAAGTTCTAGTGAAAGAAAGTTAGGAACTTTCTCTCTCTAAAAATTAAACTAAAGAAAGAAAAAATAAAAATTAGCTAACTACCCTCCTAATGTGTTTAGGAGGGTATTTATAGGGAAATGGGGAGGTGCATGTGTTGCCTCCTCTTTCTTTCTTCTCGGCTCTTCGTCTTTTAAGTTCTTCGACTTTTCTCGACGTAGTCTCGGGATTAATTAAACTCGTCTTAATATTTCTTCACTTATTTAGACTTGAGTTCTTCGACTTCATTAAACTTTCGTCTTCGGACTTTTTCTTCGATAAATCTTCAGAACAGGCCTAGGACTTCCGTTCTTTCTGCACTCTTGATCTTTTGACTTCGTCTTTTCTCGATTTCTTCGATAAAAGCCCGTGAAAGCCCGTATTTTCTTCCTTTTTCATCTTTTGGTCCTAAAACACAATAAAAACACAAACTACGCATAATTCCGACTTTTACGACATAAAATACACGTTTTGGTCTAGTTATTATTGAAAATAAGTGGTAAAAGGATAAGTGTTTTCACACTTATTAATGGTGAATCCATTGACTCATATTACTTGAGATTCTACAAAATGATGAATGAGCTTGTTAGAAATCAGTGCACCATCTTCAATCATCATGCCCATGTTCAGTTTCTACTTCAACTCAAACCGGGATGGCAAAGGTTTGTGACTTTGGTTAAACAAAGGGAAGATATCAAGAGCATCTCCTATCACAAACATTATGATATCCTGAAACAACATCAGAATGAAGTGAATGAACTAAGGGCTGAAAAGGCAGAACGGTCTGCTAACTCTATTGCTTTTGTGGCTGCTACTTCAACAAAACCCGTACACCGTCAACAACCACCTACTAATTCCTCAAAGTCATCAAGTTTATCCACCAAACCTCCAGCTACTGCTAAAAAGGCAAAATCAATTGTCCCCAATCCACCTCCAAAGTATGACACCGAGTCAGATGGAGACAGTGATGATGAACAAACTTCAAGGGACAAGAAGATTGAAGAACTCATGTCTTTACTCACCACAACTTATAAGAAGATCTACAAACGTACCAACAACAACCTCAGATCATCATCTAATGCACGATATACGGAAGTTGATCATGCACCTAGGTATGATCGTGAGGCTAGGTATGATAATCAGAGGATGCCGAATCAAGTTGGGGCTAGAGATACTGTATGCACTCCGGTTGTGTAGAAGACTGGGATTCAATGCTTCAATTGCAAGGGATTTGGGCACATGGATAGGGAATGCAAGAAGCCAAAACGGGTTAAGGATTCAGGATATCACAAGGAAAAGATGTTGCTGTGTAAGAAAGAAGAAGCATTCCACTCACAGCAGATGAAGTTGACTGGCGTGATGACACTGATGATGAAGTCGATGATCAAGAGCTAGAGGCACATTATTTGTACATCACAAAGATTCAAGAAGTGTTTCCAGAGACTGCTGATACCTCTGGACCTATCTTTGATACTGAGCCAATTGAAAAGGTACCAACATATGATAACTTTAATGTGTTTGCTAATGAACGACGGCATCCTGAGTAACCCGAAAGCATCAATGACACATAAGTAATAGACACGGAGGATAGCAATATCTCTACGAATTCACAGCATATGTGTAATGATGACGGTAATGCTGCTCAGGATACTGACTCGGATGAGGACGGTGATTTGCTTGCGTCTATAATTGATTCTTTAAAACATGAAATTGAGGAAAACAAAGAGGCTAATAAACGTTTGAAGCAAGCAAACACCTCCTTAACCGAGGAGATAGACAGGCTTAAAGAGTGTGATTATGTAAAAGAAGTTGATCGACGAGTTGCAATAGCTAATGGTTTGGTATATGAACGTAAGGTGCTCAACGAACAATATTGTTCTGAAGTAACACACGAAATTCATATGTCAAAGCAAAAGATATCGGAATTTGAATATATGAATTTGAAGAACAACTGTTGCTACATAAACTCTAAATTACTAAGTTAGAGTCGGTTAACAAAGAACAAATTGAGCTTTATAAAACTCGTGAAGAAAAGGATATTGAAAAAAGTCTTGCTTTGGAAAAGAGACTCGACACGTTAAACAACATTGTTTACAAAACGGGTCAGTCTATTCAAACTATGAATATGCTCAATAGAAACATGAAAACGAGTTTTGTTAAGCCTGACTATCTCAATAACGTTCAAACTATCAAGCCTGGTCTTTATGATATCGGTTGCTATAATGATAATCTTTCCCTTATGCTTTCCCCTGACTCCAAAGAAATCCTTCGCCGTGACGCTGAACGTCAATCCAACCTACATGATTTTATTACACCCTATGATTATACCGCATGGAATGAGAAACATGTCATTAACTTTGTCCCTCATAGAGAGCTTTCAATTGAACAAGAGTATTTTCCAAATATTCCACCAACGTATAAACACACGGAAACGAAAAGTTCTTCAAAAAGGGGTCTTAAAAAGCAGTCAATTTTGTTAGAAAAAGCGAATTTTGGATGAAAAACGTAAAGGGGATGAAAAATGTAAAAGTGTTCAGCAATTTGAGTTTATAAAACAAGGGGTTCTAAATTTATACAAAGGTATTGTCGATTATGAAAAAGTTTCTAGAGATACTGTTTGGAATATTAAACCTCACCCACAAGTAGAAGTCGTCGTTCAACAATGTATTGTCCCAACCATCGACGATCTTTCAAACACTGTGGAAATGTTTTATAATGCTCTCACTGAGGAAATGACAATTGATTTAAGATATGTCAAATCTCTTGAAGATGAAGTTGATTTTCTTCAAACTAAATTAAAGACACAAGAAACCCATCTTTCTAACGAAATTGATCGACTTTCGCGAGAATATTATCGTACAGACCATCTGAACGTTATAGTTGTTGGTAAATGTCAAAATCTTGAGGTTGAGCTTTCACAAAAGGTTGAGTCATACAAAGAACTTGAGAAAAGATTTTTTAATCTTGAGAAAAGTTTTCACACCCTTGAACTTGCTTCACAAAGTGATGATCAATCTCATAATCATCAAAAATGTCACGAAATGGCAGCATCTTTGTTTCGTAATTTAAATGAAAAAGATTTTGCAATAAATGATTTGAAAGCTCAACTACAAGAAAGAGACATAGCAATCAGTGACTTACAAAAGCTCATTGCAAAACTGAAAGGAAAGTCTGATTTGGGTAAACCATCCGCTGTTCGTCAACCGAATGCGGTTAAATGCCCTAAATCATCTATTTTGGGCAAACCCCCACAGACTTTGCCTAAGCTAGGAACTGATAAGAGCAAAAATGTGATAGCACCTAGAATGTATAAGATGAACACTAGGTCCACTCAAACTGGAACATCGCGGTTACCTCAGAATACTAGGAAAACTAATCAACGTGTGTCTTCTTCTACAGGAGTAACTCCCATTACTAGCGTTAGCGGACCACAGCTTAAGAGCACTAGAATTGAAGATAGGGTCATGCCTAACAATAGTCAAGGGAAGAAGAAGGAAGTAGAAGATCACCGTAGGAATTTTAAGTTTTCTAAGAATAAAACGTCTGTAACCGCATGTAATGACAATTTGAATGTTAAGACTTCGAATGTTGAATTTGTTTGTGTTAAATGTGGAAAATGTGTTCGTACTTTCAATCATGATGCTTGTGCCTTTAATCATAATGGCGTGAATGCTAGAACTAGGAAGCCTATTCTTGTGCCCACTAGTACTAAAAAACCCACAAGAACTTTGAACCAATCCACTTCTCAACCACTTAAGAAACTAAGTGCGTTAGAATCCACTACTCTGCGTAAACAAAAAATGTTAAAGAAGCTTTATGAGAACATGAGTAGGACATGTAAACAAAGGTACTCAAGATTTACACCACCTGGATACAAATGGGTACCTAAGACAACCACTATTCTAATTTGGTCTGTGAATGTTAGTTTGCCTTTAGAATCTATGCCTACTAATATTTTGGAACCCACTTCTTTTAAGGGCTCCCATTTGTCAAACTCTACATTGTCTTCTAATGCTTATGCAGCTCGTCGAGATCATTCTCTTCATAATGGACTCTGGGTGCACAAAGCACATGACGGGCAATCTCAAGCTTCTAATTAACTTCGTGGAGAAGTTTCTGGGTACGGTACGGGTTGGAAATGATCAGTTTGCACCAATTCTCGGATATGGAGACTTGGTTCAAGGGAATATCACTATAAAATGGGTTTATTATATCGAGGAACTGAATCATAATTTATTCTCGGTTGGTCAATTTTGTGATGCGGATTTGGAAGTGGCTTTTCGGAAAACTACTTGCTATGTTAGAGACTACGATGGGAATGACCTTCTTACAGGTTCTCGTGGTTCTGATCTCTACAAAGTAACTCTTCAAGATACATCTTCAATAAATCCAATTTGCTTAATGGCGAAAGCTACATCCTCTCAAGCATGGTTATGGCATCAACGATTGTCACATCTCAACTTTGACACCATCAACTTGCTTTCGAAGAATGATATTTTGACCGGTCTTCCTAAGTTAAAATTCGTCAAAGACCATCTTTGTTCTTCTTGTGAGTTGGGGAAAGCAAAACGGAAGTCTTTCAAAACAAAGACTACCCCAAGCTCAAAAGGACGATTGGAACTTCTACACATGGATTTATGTGGTCCCATGCGTGTAGAGAGTATTAACGGGAAAAAGTATATTCTCGTGATTGTTTATGATTACTCTAGATACACATGGACTTTCTTCTTAAGGTCCAAAGATGAAACACCAGAGGTTCTCAAAAACTTTCTCAAGATGATACAACGCAATCTTCAAGCTCAAGTCTTAACCGTAAGAACGGATAGGGGTACTGAATTTTTGAACAAGAATTTGCAATCTTACTTTCAAGAAGAATGCATCGAACATCAAATGTCTATTGCTCGAACTCCTGAACAAAACGGCGTTGTCGAAAGACGGAACCGCACTTTGGTAGAGACAGCTCGAACAATGATTTCTGCTTCAAAATTACCACTATTCTTCTGGGCTGAAGCTATTGCAACCGCCTGTTATACTCAAAATTGTTCTCTCGTCATCCCTATACATGAAAAGACACCTTACCACATGATCAATGGCAGGAAACCTACGGTTAAATTCTTTCACGTATTTGGATCTTTATGCTACATTCTTAAAGACGGTGAGAATCTCGACAAGATGAAAGAAAAAGGTGCTGCATGTATTTTTGTGGGGTATGTGTGACAACCCTAGATTTTGGATTTGTCACTTTTGACTGTTTGATGTTGATTATGTGTTTAGTGTGCGTTTATGTGCTATATGTTTATACTTGAGCCTTTGATTGGATGTTAGTCATCGTTCGTGTATTGCGTGGTACATTATATAATGTTATGATGGGGTTAGTTCATGCTCATTTGTTCACTTGGATGTAACTATGATAGAATGCGGTGCTATTTTAGGATTTTATGTGTATGTATAAGTATTATAGTAAATCGTATTTTTACGATTTAGGGTTTAGCGTTTAGAGGTCTCGGATGAGGTATTTAGTCACGGGAATAATTTACGGGATGGTTTTAAGTCATTTATGACTTAGTTATAAAGTTTATTTCATATTTTAAGAATTTTCATATAACTGTATATTTTACGTATTTTACGGTAATCGCGTAAAATTGACTAGTTAAAAGGTTTAGGTGTAATTAATTAATTTAAGGGTTAATAAAAAAAATATAATTAAGGAAATAATTATTAAAAAACGAATATAATAATAAAATTAAATAAATATATTATTTTTGGAAATTTTTTTATAAAGGACGGTGGAAAAAAAAGAAAAAGAGGAAAAAAGAAAAAAAAGGTAAGTACTATTGGGCTAGGATTTGTTTAGTTAAACTATATAAGGATTTTATTAAAATCAAAACACATAAAAAAATCCCTGGAGAACTCAAACGTCGATCAACAATATTTTTTTAGGGTTTCATAAATTAATCTTGATTCAAGGTAAGTAATCAATTAAAACCTTAACTTAATTCATGTTTTTATTAATTAATCATGATTGTAATGTTAATTAACCATCATTGAGATGATTAGGGTTTTATTAATTTTCTGGAAAAATATAGTAATTAAGATCTATTAATGATTTTAGGGTTCTTGTTTAATAATTTAGGGGTAATTAATGATGTTTAGGAGGTTAGTGCATAAAGGCGTAAAACAGTCTGATTTTTAGGACTATTTTGTGTCGACTGTTTCGGGTAGTATGTTGCACCTTTGATCGAGTTTCTTTTATTTAAAATTAAGTTGAGAGAGTCTACTTTTCAAAAATGTAAGGTTGGTCGAAAATGGAGTTGGGAAGGTCGTCAAACAATTTTTACAAAAACAGTGCGCTGTTCAGGAATAAATTTGGATTTCGGGAATTTGAGTCAAAACCTAACCAAACAAATGAGATAGCCAAAGGTTTTTGATTTGGAAACTCTTTAAAATATATATGAAAGTACTGGAGGTTTTCAATAAAAGTTATGGTGTTTAGGTCGGGATTTTGGTGACAAACATTTAGCATGTATAGAAAATCAGTTTTGGTGAAAACGACTTTTAGCGTAGGGACAAAACGAAAGGGTTAAACGTGTAAGTAGAAAGTAAAATTGGTTTTTGGAGTTCTTAGATCATATAAAAACATAACTCCAGTAGGGTAGGAACCAAGTGTGGTGTTAAGTTCACTTCATGTGATCGTTTAGTGACTAGTAAACCGTACCCATAAAAAAACTGGATTTTTACATATAGAATAGCTTGTAGTAGGAGAACTAGATAGTGTAGATTGGGTAATTAGATTCATCTCCTTGATTGTTACTTAACTTGGGTGTTAAGAGGTTTGAACAGGGTAATCTTCATGATCGTGTTACTAGATTACGTGTGGAATTAGATGCTGTTCAACAAGCCCTTGACGGAGACCCATCCAATGTGCTGTTGAAAGAGGAGCATGCTCATTATCTAGTTGCTTTTAAGGAAGCTTCTCTTGATGAGGAACGCTTCTTACGTCAGAAATCTAAAATTGAATGGCTTGATGCAGGTGATTCAAATACGGCTTATTTTCATAACTCGGTTAAGAGTAGGGCGGCTCGTAATCGTATCGAAATGGTTCGTGATTCTCATAATGTGCTTCATGATGGAGATACTGTGCCTGGAGCTTTCGTAGCTCACTATGAGCAGTTTCTTGGTCAGGCAAATGTCTCAGGTTCTTTTAATACGCCTGATTTGTTTGTTCGAAAGCTTTGTGCTCAGAAATCTGCCCATATGGTTAGAATCATCTCTGATTCTGAAATTAAGAGTGCGTTATTCTCCATGAGTGATGATAAAGCGCCTGGGCCGGATGGTTTTACTGCTGCGTTTTTTAAGAAGTCTTGGGATATTGTGGGTGATGAGTTTACATGTGCTATTCGGGAGTTTTTCTCTAATGAAAAACTGCTTAAAGAGGTTAATCATACTATTATTTATCCCTAAGGTGTCTGTCCCAAATAAGATTACTGATTATCGCCCCATCTCTTGTTGTAATGTTATTTTCAAATGCATTAGTAAAATAATTGCTAACCGTATTAAAGGGGATTTGGGCGATTTGGTTAATATTTTTTGGGTAAAAGGGAACTATTCCCTGGTAAAATATATTAATCACCCAAAGTCAATAAATACAATGGAACATGGCAGAAATACCACATTAACCTTGAGCCATAGCTCAAACAACCACTACTTAAACCGAGAGACAGACCTCTCAGTTATCAAACCCTATTACACAAACAATAACACCAATAGGGAAAAACCATTTAAAAATACATAAGGAAAAACCCCTAAGAGTTAGTCCTGAGTAAACATATAGTCGATCTTCCATAAACGCTTGATATCCTGAGTCGCTCTCGACAATTTCCAACGACAAGAAACAAGCTTCATCCTTACCGAATCAATAATGCAACTTGCAACATGATCAACAGACCTCTTCTCGCCTCTAAAAAGCCTATTATTACGTTCCTGCCAAACATAATACGCCGTAGCTGCCAGAACAAGCTTAGCACATAAACTCTTCGAACTTCTTCTCATTGCAAACGGAATAATGTCTTCAATAAAGCTGTAAATGGACCAATTCGAGCTAATCATACCCGAATAAACCTGAACTCGACGCCATATCTGCATAGAAAAAGGACATTCAAAAAACAGGTGTTCATGAGAGTCCTCTTGAGTTTCGCATAGAGAACAAACACGATTTACTGAGACAACGTTATCCCAAACTCTTAGCTTGTCTTGAGTCTTCAAACGACGATGAATAATCAACCACAGATTAAGAGCATGACGAGGAATACACCCCGTGAACCAAACACAGTGGACCCAGTCAACCTTATTACCACGAGCACGAATGGAATCCCAGACAGACGAGACTGAAAACGGCTTTATAGCACCTTCGATATCCCTCCAAACAACACTATCACCCACCTCATTATTAAAAACAGGAGGAGCAACACTATGCAACATAGGATAAGAATTATACCATTGATTAGGCCAAATAAACGTACCATTCGAAACAATCCCACTAAGAGTGGTCGCTTGATTGAAACCCGCCCTATAAATACTCCGATTAGAAATGAAGCCAGTTAGAGGACTCACATCACACCAGTTATCATGCCAAGCTGAAATCGACTTACCATCACCCACTTTAGAACGAAAGAAATCACGAATAATTGGGCGGATCTGAAGAATTTTCCGCCACCCGCATGTCATGTTGCCACGAATAGGAATACTCCAAAAATTACGCGATGCAAGCTTATACGAGTGAATCCACTTCACCCATAAAGAATCCTTTTTGTTAACAAGATTCCATATATGAGACACCATCAAAGCAATGTTAAAACAGAATAAACGACGAATACCGAGGCCTCCCTCATCCTTTGGCAGACAAACCTCCTCCCAAGCAACTTTCGCTTGACCTCTTCTAAGCTTACCTTGAGACCAAAGAAAACCCCTCATAATTTGTTCGATATCAAGTAAGACTTGGGTAGGCAAAACAAAGACCGAAGCCCAAAAAACATGTAATGAACCAAGCACTGATTGAATAAGCTGTATTCTACCAGCCGTCGACAGAACCCTATTCTTCCAATTATCAACCCGAGCTTGAACCTTTTCAATCAAATCCTTACAATCCCTAATCATCAACCGAGAAGAAACAAGAGGAACTCCCAGATATTTAACCGGCAACTTACCCTCTTCAAACGGAAGGATGTTCAAGATGGACAATTTGACACAATTGAGAACATTACAGAAATAAGCCGTACTCTTAGGCATGCTAGGCACTAACCCAGAGACACCTTTAAACTCATCCAAAGCCTCCATGATAACCCTCGTAGACTGGACATCACCATGCGAAAAAAGAAACAGATCATCAGCAAAACAAAGGTTTATGAGCTCCAATTTGGAACAATACGGGTGAAACGTAAAAGCATCCGCATTCAGAACCCTCCGCCTCAGAATGAGAGTCAAAATTTCCATCACTAAAGTAAATAGATACGGAGACAAAGGATCTCCCTGACGAAGCCCTCTTTTCCCCTTAAAGAAACCATGAAGAGAACCATTGATGCTTATTGAAAACGATGTAGAAGAAACACACTCCATGATCCAACAGACCATACGATAGCATCTTATTGACGCAAGAGCTGATGAGGAAT
The DNA here is from genome assembly GCA_025667525.1 of Glebionis coronaria. Classification (NCBI taxonomy): domain Eukaryota; kingdom Viridiplantae; phylum Streptophyta; class Magnoliopsida; order Asterales; family Asteraceae; genus Glebionis; species Glebionis coronaria. Next base: position 343,611,876 of record CM046877.1, read on the forward strand.
TACCACAGAAATTTTGGTCCTCCAAGATGTGCTTTTAAGGTGGATATTCAGAAAGCTTACGATACGGTGGACTGGCAGTTTCTGCGTAACATTCTGATTGGTTTTGGATTTCACCATTTAATGGTTGACTGGATTATGACGTGTGTTTCTACTACTTCATATTCCATTTGTATAAATGGTAATTTATATGGCTGGTTTCAAGGAAAAAGAGGTCTCAGGCAAGGTGATCCGTTATCTCCATATCTTTTCACGTTGGTCATGGAGATCCTTTCACTTATGTTGCAACGGAGGGTTCTTAATGCAGAGGTTTTTTATTTTCATCACCGCTGTGAGCAACAGCGTATTATCAACCTTTGTTTTGCAGATGATCTTTTCTTGTTTGCTAGGGGTCACTTGGACTCTGTGCAGGTTATTATGGATGCGTTGGAGGAATTTAAGATAGCTTCAGGTTTGGTTCCAAGTATCCCAAAGAGCACAGTTTTCTTCTATAATGTAGCTACTGCTGTTAAAAGTAGTATTTTACATATCATGCCATTTGCTGAAGGCGAGTTACCTGTCAGATATCTTGGTGTTCCTCTCATTTCGTCCAGGCTTCTATATAGGGATTGTAAAGTCCTTGTTGAAAAACTTGAGAGTAGAGTTAATGATTGGCGCAATAAATTTCTTTCTTTAGCAGGAAGACTCCAGTTAGTTCATTCAGTTCTTTCATCAATGCATATCTACTGGGCGTCTGTCTTTATTTTACCTGTTCGGATTATTCATGATTTGGAACAGCTTATGAGAGGCTTCTTATGGTGTCAAGGTGAAATGAAGAAAGGTAAGGCTAAAGTTGCGTGGGACTCTGTTTGTACTCCATTTTATGAAGGTGGGCTTGGTATGCGTAAGCTTTCTGACTTTAATACTGCGTTAATGGTTTCACATATCTGGTGTATTCTCACTTGTAAAGAGTCTTTATGGGTTAAATGGATTTATTCTTACAAGTTAAGGATCGAAGTTTCTGGGACGTTCCATGTATAGGTGATATGAGTTGGGGCTGGAGAAAACTTCTACAGATTAGACCACGCATTCGTCAATTTATTTGGTACAAGATTAATAATGGTAGATTGGCTTCTATGTGGTTTGACAAATGGGCAGATTTATGTCCGTTACGGGACGTTCTTTCGTTTCGAAGTATTATAAGTTCGGGGTTCTCTTTATCTAATAAGGTAAGGGATCTTATTAATGATGGTATTTGGCAGTGGCCGCAGGATTGGTATGCTAGATTTCCGAACATTGTCTCAATCCCGGTCCCTGTTATTAATGATGCTCAGGATGATGATTTGATGTGGCGTGATATAAATGGGGGTCTACATCCCTTTTCAGTCTCTTTAGCTTGGGACTCCATTCGGGATAGGGCGTTGATGGTTGATTGGTATCATGCTGTTTGGTTTGCTCATTGTATTCCTCGTCACTCTATCCACTTGTGGTTAGTGGTTAGAAGAAAATTGAAGACACAAGATCGGCTTAGGCAATGGGATGTTGGCCCTTTGGTGGATCTAAGCCTTCTTCGATGTCCATTGTGTAACTTGGTGCCGGATTCTCATGACCATCTTTTTTTTTAATGTTCTTATTCTATGCAGGTATGGTCTAAGGTTCGGGGCCTATGTGATATGGATAGCGTTCCCCCTCGGATTGATGATATTTTAGCCTATGTTATTCCAATTTCTAAGGGAAAGTCATGTCCTAGCATCCTTGCCCGTCTTGTGTTGGCTGCTACTGCGTACTTTATATGGATGGAACGTAATTCAAGACTTTTCAAGAAAAAGCTGTTGGCCGTTGATCAGGTTGTTCAAATAATTTGTGGTACTATTCGGTTGAAGTTGATCTCATTTCGTTTTAAGAAATTGTCTGCCAGGTCGAGTTTGCTGCTTGACAAATGGAGGGTGCCGAGCTCTAGAGTTATTCATGATGGGAGTGCCGGGTGAGGGTTGTACTCTTTTTTCCTTGTCCAAGGTTTTTCCCACCGGGTTTTCTTTGGCAAGGTTTTTTAAGGAGGCAGGCTCATTTGGATATCATTTGCTCCTTTCGTGCTGTTGGTGGAAGCTGAAGACAATGGGTGACTTCATGTTTGCATCTTGGTTTCTTTCTAGTTTACTTGCATTGTAGTTCTAGATTACTTTGTGTTTATGCCATGACATATTCACGTGTTAACATGTTGCCTGTAGCATGCGGTTAATGTGGTATCTTAGCCACATTCCTTTGTACTTCAACGCTTTTTTGGTTAATATATTTACCGGGGAAACCCTTTACCAAAAAAAAAAACTTGGGTGTTAAGACCTGAGCTAAGGGTGTCGTGTATGATTTTATAGGTTTGCAGGAGTGCTAGCTTGATGTGCTATCAGGTGAGTTCATAGTCCCATTTTCATTGAGTTTTTAAATGTTTTCTTCTAGTATGGGATGGAGATGACACTTGTGGTGTTCTTAAAATGTTTTGGTACTATATTTTTATAAATGTTTGGACATAGATGTGTTATTGTGTGACTTGCGTGCTTATGTGTTCTTGATTGTGTTATGATTGGGATTGGTACATAGATGTATGGGCGTCTATGGGACCAGTTGTGATGTGTGTGGAGCGTGGGGCACGATCCATCCTGAGTTCTTGGTTCTGAGTTCTTGGTTCGTGGGGCACGATCCATCCTGGGTACTTGTGCATCGTCTCTTCGGAGGCAAGATATCTCGACGGGGATATAGTTCATCTTCCACAGGTGGTGTGGGAAAGATCCGGATAGTATGGTGTGTGTTCTTGTGTGTGTGACGGGATACTTCTTGATTGTTATAATGTGCTTTGTGAATTGTAGATGTGATCAGTTCTTGGTTTAAGTTTTGTTGTGGATGCATGTAACATGATTATCACATTATGGTCCATTACTATAAATTGTTTTTTTTCAACTTATTTACAGCGGATGTCAAGGTTTCTTATGATGTTCTAGATAACTTAAACCTATGTTCTCACCAACTCTATGTTGACAGATTTTAGTGTCATTTTCAGGTGAGGTAGTTGAGAAGGATGCTATTAGAAGTGGCTAGAGTTTAGAGGCTGCTAGGATTGCATTAGGAGAATTTCCTTTCCTCTTAGATTTTATTTTGTCTTTTGATTAAGTAACTTTATGTTACCTATATGTTTGACGTGTGTTATTTGAATGTTTTTGGTAAGAGGTAGACTTGTTACCTACTTACCTAGACGCCTGCATTATTTGAGATATTGTCATGACATTGTGTCACCTTTTTATGACATTTCTATTTCATTTAGTTAACTCTATAGACACGCTATTGTTGTGATGATATCCATACGTCGCGCCCCATATTCCACCATGGTGGGGTGTGACAGTATGCTACATTGTCGAAAGGATATCGAGTTTACAACAAAAAAACAAAGATTATTATAGAAACAGTTCATGTGAACTTTGACGAATTGCCACAAATGGTACTTGAACACAACAACTCAAGTCCCGCACCTCATTGTCCAGCAATGGCACCTACACAAAATAGTGTACGTCCCGTGCAAGAATGTCAAGAAAGTACTCCTACAGCAGACTCGGCGGATTCGACACAAATGAATGAGTTGGTTGATTTATATGATCTAATGTTTGATGAATATTACTACGGAAACAATCAAGTTGTGTCAAAGCCTTCCGCTGTCAATACTACTGATTCACTTGAACAAAATTTAACAAGACACAACTGCATCTACTTCAGCAACCGTTGCTCAAGAGACAATTCCATTCGATACTCAACAAACTCAAGAAACTGTCATACAACCAACATCACCAACTGATAGTTGTAATTTTACCCCTTTAGGAAAAGGAAGGCAATTTAGGGCAAGTGTTAACAAGTGATTTAGGAAAACCACGAGTTATGACCCAAAGTGGGGATCGTTCTCAAGGAGGCTTGGTGTGTGTGTAATGAATTGATTAGTGATGTGATTATATTATTATGAGAAAGAAAATAAAAATGGGATAAGAAGAGAATGACAGTTACGGTGACGGATGATACTAAGACGATAAAGGCGTACACGTAACACCGTAAAAAGCACCAAAATTAAAATTTTACTCTAAAAATTACCAAAAATCACTAAAAATCCACTAAAATATTCTAAGAGTTTAAAAAAAATCCAAACTTGCCAAAACCTTTTAATTAAATAAATATTAACTTTTTAATGCTAATTAAAGCCCTAAAAATCAATATTAACTAATAAAAAGTCTCAATCAAGATCTTAAAGTTTGTAAACCTTTAAAATAACCTAATTAAGCTAAAAAGTATTTTTCAAAATTTTAAAACCACTAAAAACTATTTTTAAACAATTAAAAACTATTAAAAACTATAAAAACTTAAAATAAATCTAGAAAATAATTAAAAGATTCTAAAAATATTTGGAAAGTTGTAAAATTCCTAATTAAGTGTCTAGAACCTAGGAAAAATGTAAAAACTTAGAAAATCAGATTTTAATTTTTAATAATAAAATAATATTAAAATATTAATAAGAATCCAAAAATCCTAAAAAATTCTAAAAAGTTGCAAACTAGCTTAATTTAACCTAAAATAACACAGAAAAGAACTTGAAATTACCTAAATACCCTTAATGGGCCTAGAAAATGGGCTAATCCCAAAACAGATCCTTAATGGGCCAAATGGACGTCTTATGAGCGGTCCTAAAGGCCCATAAAGCATCGTCCAACTTATCCGACCAAGATTGTCGGTTTTCTCCTACGGATCTCTCCAAGATCCTCTTCAACTCTTGGTTTGAAACCTCGACTTGCCCACTCGTTTGTGGGTGATAAGCCGTAGAAAGCCGATGTGTAACCCCATATTTCCTTAGGACCCTTTCGAATTGGTCATTACAAAAATGGGTTCCACGATCGCTTATGATCGCACGAGGGGTTCCAAACCGAGAAAACAAGCTTTTCAAAAACTTGACTACCACACGAGCATCATTGGTGGGCAAAGCCTTAGCTTCCACCCACTTAGATAGGTAGTGAACCGCAACGAGGATATACTTATTACCACGAGATGATGGGAACGGCCCCATAAAGTCGATGCCCCAAACGTCAAAGATCTCACACACTTGGATGATATTTTGTGGCATTTCATCTTTTTGCGAGGCTTTTCCTTGTCGTTGGCATGAATCACATGACTTCACAAGATCTTGTGCATCTCGGTAAATAGTAGGCCAAAAGAAGCCGGCATCAAACACCTTCTTAGCCGTGAGATTAACACCGTGATGAACACCCGTGGGTCCCTCATGGCAAGCTCTAAGGATGTTAGAAGCTTCGGTGCCAAATACACAACGTCGGATGATTTGATCCGCACAAGTTCGAAACAAGTAAGGGTTGTTCCAAAAGTAGAACTTGACGTCACGAAAGAATTTTCGTTTTTCTTGAGTCGTCATACCCTTGATGATGAAGTTACCCGCATGGTAATTTGCAAAGTCCGCAAACCATGGGGTGGAAGAATCAAGCTTAGAATTCACTACACCAAGTGTCTCGAGCGGAAATGTTTCCGTGATTTCCTTCGGCTCGTAAACACTTTGATGAGGATCTTCCAAACGAGAAAGATGACCGGCCGCTAGATTCTCGGCTCCTTTTTTGTCAACAATTTTGTGATCAAATTCTTGAAGGAGGAGAATCCAACGAAGTAATCTCGGCTTTGCATCTTGTTTAGCCATGAGATACTTGATAGCCGAATGATCCGTATACACTATGCATTTTGTCAAGACGAGATAAGGTCGAAATTTCTCAAATGCATACACCACGGCAAGGAACTCCTTCTCCGTTGTAGTGTATTTAAGTTGAGCCTCGGTCATCGTCTTGCTAGCATAGTGAATAGGCAAGAAGTGCTTTTCATGACGTTGCCCCAATACGGCCCCAATAGCGTAATCACTAGCATCACACATGAGCTCAAAGGGGAGGTTCCAATTGGGAGCAACAAGAATGGGAGCTTCGGTAAGTTTCCTCTTAAGGATTTCAAAGGCTCGTACACAATCTTCTTCAAAGACAAAACGTGCCTCTTTTTCAAGAAAATGTGTAATAGGTCGAGAGATCTTTGAAAAATCCTTGATGAATCAACGATAAAAGCCCGCGTGGCCTAGGAAACTCCTAACTCCCTTAACGGTTTTGGGATGAGGTAATTTAGAGATGACGTCTACCTTAGCTTGATTTACCTCAATCCCCGCTTTCGAGACCTTGTACCCTAAGACGATTCCACTCTTAACCATAAAATGACACTTTTCCCAGTTGAGCACAAGGTTGGTTTCCTCACAACGTTTCAACATTCTCTCAAGATTCAACAAACACGATGTGAACGAATTACCAAACACGGAAAAGTCATCCATGAAGACTTCCATCGTCTTCTCGATCATATCATGAAAAATAGCCATCATGCACCTTTGAAAGGTTCCCGGTGCATTACAAAGTCCTAATGGCATTCTACGATAGGCAAAGGTTCCATATGGACACGTAAACGTAGTTTTTTCTTGATCACGAGGATCGATGGGGATTTGGAAGTAACCGGAAAAACCATCTAAAAAGCAATAGAAATCGTTTCCCGCAAGACGCTCCAACATTTGGTCCATGAAGGGCAAGGGAAAATGGTCTTTTCGAGTGGCTTCATTCAACTTTCGATAGTCAATGCACACTCTCCATCCGGTCACGAGTCTAGTGGGAATTAACTCGTTGGCATCGTTTGGCACAACGGTCATTCCTCCCTTCTTAGGGACACAATGAATAGGACTTACCCAAGGGCTACCGGAAATAGGGTAAATCATTCCTGCGTCAAGGAGTTTAAGGACTTCCTTTTTGATGACGTCGTGAATTTTTGGGTTCACCATCCTTTGACATTGGATTGCGGGCTTGTAATCCTCCTCCATTAAGATTTTGTGGGTACAAAATTTGGGATCGATTCCCTTAATGTCGGATAACTTCCACGCAATTGCCCCTTTGTGATCCTTTAGAACATCGACAGGTGCGGTTTTTTCATCATCCGAAAGTTCCTTTGCAATAATAACCGGCAACTTGTCGCCCTCCTCCAAATAGACATATTCGAGATGAGGAGGTAAATCTTTCAACTCGAGGATAGGTGGTTCCTCAAGTGAATATTTGGGCTCGATACTCATAACCTCCCCGGGTGGAAGAAATGGGAAATCGTTAAGAAAATCCTTGATAATCGAGAAGTCCTCATAGTTGTGGAGGTCTTCGTTACAAATACGTGGAACATCGAATTCTTCCAACGTAAAACCACCACCTTCAAATGGAGTGAAGGTTGGTGTCGAATTATCAAGAATTGGATCTAACATAGTGGGATTGCCACTATTTTCATCATCACCAAAACCTAGAGCTTCTTGTGAAAATTCCTCGCAAACCACGTCGATCATATCAACGAGGTTTATGGTTGCAACGGAATAAACATGAGAAATTTGAGAGTTTTGAGTTGCGTTTATAACAAGTTCCTCGTCGTTGAAACGTAAGGTGATCTTTCTAGCATGAACATCGATCAAAGCCATAGACGTATCTAAAAACGAACGACCTAAAATGAGGGGAACTTGAGGATCCGTGGGAATATCAACAACGATAAAGTCTACGGGATAGTAGAACTTCCCCACTTTCACAAAAATGTCTTCCGCCAATCCACATGCGGGAATCGTGGAATGATCGGCCAACTCGATAGACATTAGTAAAGGAGTAAGATTAGGAAGATTGAGCGACTTGAAGATTGCAAGTGGCATCAAGTTAATGCTAGCACCAAGATCGGCCAAGACAAAGCATTACTCCATATCTTGGATTGCACAAGGGATCAAAAATTTACCGGGATCACCGACTTTTTGAGGTATGCGATTAAGATAAACCGATGAACAACTAGATAATTTGTGTAATTTCTCCTTGTTGTTCAACATACTCTTAAAGTTAGCGGCAAATCGAGGCATCATGACCAAAGCATCGGCGAAACTCACATTAAATTGCAAATCACGAAACATTTTCATAAAAAGCTCAAATTGGTAATTGTCACGCTCTTGACGTTTCTCCTTCCTAAGTCTTGATGGATAGGGCAAAGGTGGTGTGGGTTGAGGCATAGGCATAGCCTTTGGAATCTCGGGTTCCAATGTTGGTAATGGGTCAACCGTAGGTGTGGCATGAGCGGTACTTCGTGGGATTGGGACATGCTCCTTTTGGACCACCACCTCGGGTTCTTCCTCAATTGCCTCCTCCGTAGGAACAATTGGTTGAGGAGTCGGTTCCTTAAGTGTCTTACCACTACGTGTGGTAATCACTTTCATCTCACCCTTAGGGTTTGATACGGTGTTGCTAGGAAGACCACTCGAAGACGGTTTGCACATAATTGCCTCAAACATAGATGAGATTTTATCTTCAAACTTGGATTGCCTCTTCTCGGCTTTAACCATTTCTTGTTTTATCTCATGTTGCCCTTGTTCCATTTTTTGTTGGTTTTGTTGTAACCTAGTTACGGTCCCTTCCATCTTGTTGGTGTGGATTTTAAGCTCATTAGCTAACTCATTTTTCAACTCTTTCTTCAAGTCGTTCTTAAACTCGGACCTTAGGCTAATGATTTCTCTTTGAATATTGTCAAACATAGCATCATTCCCATTAGCGTATTCAACAAATTCATTTGGAAGATCTTTCAAAGTTTGCAAACCATTGTTGTTGTTTTGAAAATCATTTTGATTTTTGTTTGAAACTTGATTATTAGCCCCTTGATTACCATAGTTTCCCTTGTTGTAATTGTTTTTGAAACCAACTTGATTGTTGCGATAGTTGTTGTTAGCATTTTGATTTGAACCAAAACCCGGTGGAGTCAATTGATTAGAGCGGGTAACTTGACCGTTTTGGTTGTAAGTTCCCGTGGCCGCGTAGGCACTCGAAGTGTTACCACCGTTGGTAATGCACTCAGAGAAATCATGACCTCCACCACAATACATGCATGAAACCTCAACCGCTTTAGCCGTAGCGGGAGCACTTGGTTCTCCTACTTTGAATTCAATCAAAAGACCTTTAAGCTTATCAAAAATTTTGTTTTCCAAGTTCGCCTCAATTTGGCAAGCATCGATGGTAGTAGATAAAGAAGGTGAAGCCGAAGACGAAGCCTTACGAACACTAGACGTGCTACGAGGACTATACACCCTAGATCTATTCTCAATTATCACCAAAGCTTCCTCAACCGTTTTACACAAAAAATTACCACCCGCGGCGGCATTTAAATAATCCCTTTCATGATCATTGAGTCCATTGTAAAACGTGTCAATTTGATGCAAGTCGGAAAAACCGTGATGAGGACACTCATGTAACATTTCCTTAAACCTATTCCAAGCCGTTGAAAAACTTTCATTAAACTCTTGTAAAAATTTTGAAATCTCGTTTTTCAAATGCGTAGTCTTAGAGGGCGGAAAAAATTGGTTCACAAATTTAGACACGAGATCCTTCCACGTCAATATAGAATTGGGTGGCTCTTTCTCTAACCAAATTTTAGCGGGCCCCGCTAAGGAATATGGAAAAAGCATCATCTTAATCGAGTCATTCGAGACATCCTTAAACTTGCAAGTGGCGGTAAGACGATTGAATTGGCGGATATGGTTGTGTGGATTGTCCTTCTCATCACCACGGAATTTGTTGTTTTGGATCATCGACAACAAACCCGTTTTCACCTCAAAATTCTCCGCAAGGATAGCGGGAATCACAATAGCCTCTCCATAACCCTCGGTGGGTGCTTGAAGTAACTCCATCATAGTTCGATTCGCCATGGTTGGTGCTTCTCTTACAATGGGTTCGTCGATAGGAGACTCCTCACTAGAAATATTAGGAGTGGGAGTTTTGTTCTTTCGTTTACGTGCACGTCTTAATTGATTACGAGTTAGCATAAACGCCACGTACAACGAGGGGATAAGCAAAGAAGATTCTTTTTGGTGTTTTGTATTTTTTTAATTTTTTTGTGGTTTTTGATTGTATTAACCTTTTTGGATTTTGGTGAATGTATTAAGTAGAAAAAAATCTACAAATCTCCTCCTTAATCAAATCTCTTGATTAAAGAAGCCTCAAGGAATGAAAACGATCACGTGAAGTAAACGCCTTCGATGACTTTATAACGTTGGTGGAACACCAAAACGTTCAAGAGGGTTTAATCAATTGAAACCAAGAAAATATATATAATACTTAGTAATACTTTAGGCGGCAAAACCCTCCATTAGCTCTCAAAATCAAATACTCACAAGCAAGCGGGGAAACGAGGCGGCGCGAAGCACTTAAGAGCCTTTTTCCTTAGGATATATTTTATAATATCCGCCTTATACCCACCTTATAGTTTGTATTTTTCAAAATTGAGCTTCACGAAAGTATTTATCTATTTTTGCCTTTTTCTTTGGTTTGAGATTCGAATACAATGATTGGGTAATGACCTCCCAAGTCAAGGTTGTGATTTCTCACGTATTTGGAGTACTTGTGAATTTATTGTTCTACGTATACAATATAGTAATAGTATTCATACAAAAATCGAAAACCGATGATACGTATTAGTAGAGTGCTACTAATACAAATACTATTATGGTTAGTATATAAAAACAACAATTCCAAATAAAAACACAACACGCCTCCCCGGCAGCGGCGCCAAAATGATAGTTGTAATTTTACCCCTTTAGGAAAAGGAAGGTAATTTAGGGCAAGTGTTAACAAGTGATTTAGGAAAACCACGAGTTATGACCCAAAGTGGGGATCGTTCTCAAGGAGGCTTGGTCTGTGTGTAATGAATTGATTAGTGATGTGATTATATTTTTATTAGAAAGAAAATAGCAATGGGATAAGAAGAGAATGACGGTTACGGTGACGGATGATACTAAGACGATAAAGGCGTACACGTAAAACCGTAAAAAGCACCAAAATTAAAATTTTACTCTAAAAATTACCAAAAATCACTAAAAATCCACTAAAATATTCTAAGAGTTTAAAAAAAAATCCAAACTTGCCAAAACCTTTTAATTAATTAAATATTAACTTTTTAATGCTAATTAAAGCCCTAAAAATCAATATTAACTAATAAAAAGTCCCAATCAAGATCTTAAAGTTTGTAAACCTTTAAAATAACCTAATTAAGCTAAAAAGTATTTTTCAAAATTTTAAAACCACTAAAAACTATTTTTAAACAATTAAAAACTATTAAAACTATAAAAACTTTAAATAAATCTAGAAAATAATTAAAAGATTCTAAAAATATTTGGAAAGTTATAAAATTCCTAATTAAGTGTCTAGAACCTAGGAAAATGTAAAAACTTAGAAAATCAGACTTTTAATTTTTAATAATAAATAATATTAAAATATTAATAAAAATCCAAAAATCCTAAAAAATTCTAAAAAGTTGCAAACTAGCTTAATTTAACCTAAAATAACACAGAAAAGAACTTGAAATTACCTAAATACCCTTAATGGGCCTAGAAAATGGGCTAATCCCAAAACAGATCCTTAATGGGCCAAATTTGAGCCCAAAATGAAAAAGTGACCCAAATAAGCCCAAAAAACACTACTTGACTCAAAATTTGATTTTAAACAACTTTTTCCAAAGGCCCAAAAGCTGAAAATGTGAAATAAGCAAGCTTATACCAAACAGCTTATTCTTAATGGGCTTTTTGGCCCATTAAGCTATAAGCTAATGCCATAAGCTCAAATTAGACACACAAACTTCTTTTGTCCTAAATAAGACTTTTGTAAAAAGAAATTTGAAATAAGCCCAAGGAATAAGCCTGAAAATACAATAAGCAATCTAAAGAAAATGACAAAATAGTCGTTTTTGAGTTCTAGGCCACCCCAAGAGCTGATTCAAGTTTCTAAAGCTTTTAAATGACTTAATTAAGCTATTTCAACAAAAAGTTTTCAAATAAGCTGACTCAATAAGCTGGAAAAAGCAAATAAGCACTTATGAAAAAGTCAATTAAGTTGGTTTTCTAGCAAAAAGTCAAAGTCAAAGTCCAATAAGCTCCAGTCTAATCAAATGGGTCAAATAATGAAGATCTATCACAAAAGTAAGTTGTTGCAGGTCTGAATAAGCAAATATAGCTTATTGATAAGCTGAGTACAAGTTAACACTAGCAGGGGCTAGTTTTGGTTGTTGAGCAGTGGGAACTTTTCCCACTGTTTGACTTGTAGACTTTTTTGTCTTTAGTGACTTTTTTGGAGATTCAGATTTCACAAAGGCACCCAAATGATCTTTGGATCATAAGGAGTCAATAACAATCAAGAAATCACAACAAGCAACAGCCAATTTGTACAGTTAATTCAAACAAGCACCAGATCTGTCACAGACTTAGAACAATAAGTAGTTTAGGTTCAATAAGTACTTTTAGCAATATTCAGCCAGCCACACTTAACCAAATGCATACAGAAGCTATTATAAACTCAAATGAACAAGTCTAAACAGGTTTCATGCAATGATTCAAAGATTTATGCAAGATTCAAGCTGATGAATGTTACTGATGAACACTAACACATGTAGTTTTCACTTTGCTGATGTATTTGACCAACAAGCCAGATTCAAACACTCAAATCTATCAAGTATGTTATAATAATGATGTTTTAACAACTTTTAACCCTAAGCATGCACAAATACTAGATTTCACCAGAATCTTAGGTCAAAAACAGTCAAAATCAACAAGTTATAGCAGATTAAGTGATTCAAGGTTTCAAACTCCAAAACTTGTAGCAAAACACTCTCAACCAAGCATATATCAGATATAGAGCACAAACACAAACTTTCCTTCACACAATAACAAGATTTGAACTCAAACAGGTAGACCCAAACACCCTTTTAACTTTTCAAATCAAATTTTAAACAAGAAAAAGTGTGATTCAGTTTACCAAATGATTAATCTAGCATATAAACAACATTATCATGCAAGATTAAGCAGATTCAAGCCAAGAAAACAACAAGAACACAAGTAGAGCACAAATCCACAAAAAATCTAATATTTATCAGATTTTCAAGGTTTTAAGACAAACCTCATGGATGTACATCCACACCCACGAATGTTAGAGATTATGTGCTAGCTAGAACAAGCACAAGCTTCCAACAGCAACCCTACTAAGATTCAACAAGGTTAGAAGCACAATATCAAATTCAGAAAAGTAAAAAGCCTTGATTGATGCAACCTTGTTACCCCACACTTGATTATCCCCAAGTTATAAGCCTCACCACACCTTGATAACACAATATCAGGATGCTATGATCAGCCATATAGCCCAAGAATTCCAAGGTTTGAACAAGAACTTAGCAAAATATCAAGCTTGAAGTAAAAATGCAAACTTTTGCACTCTCCTTAAAAATAGGTTTTGAGATTCAGAAATATCAAACTAAGAACAATAATAAGCAGATTATAACAATGGCACTTGAGCTTTCTTCAACATTTCAAACACATTTCATTAATATTGAAAAGGATTTACAGAAAAGTGAACAACTAAAAATTCAAGAGCAAGTGTAAATGAAAGACCTAATACCCTTTATATAGAGGGTGTACAATGATCCTAGAATGAAAAAAAACGTAAACCCAAGTTGGGAGAATCCATGAAGTGCCCTTGTGAACTTTTGAAAACTTGAGGATCATGTGACTGCATTTTGTTGTGTAGCATGAGTTGGCAAGTGAAAAGAGGATCCAAGGGCTTGTATGAAGCTTAGAAAGAAAGCCACATTATGGGACGTTGGATGGATGTCACTGTTTTGGCGTCTTCCTCATCTTTGTAGCAGGGGAGTCATGTGTGGGTCTTTTGAGTGATGTGGCAAGTTTATTAAGAGTTGGGTTATGATTATGACATGCTTAATCATAAATCTGGAGCACGTTAGGATCTAATTACAAGCCATTAGTAAAAACCCAATTATGTTCATCATGTAAATAGTGCCATGTTTAATCCAGTTTTGATTTTAAAAAGGTGTTAACCGCCATAATTTAAACTTAATTAAATAAGTTAAACCGGGTTGGGGTGAGTGGGATGTGAGGCGACACAATGGGAAGACCTGATTGGCTATGGTGAGTGAGTGGGGCACGTGGCATGACTGGGTTGGTCTAGGTAACAATTGGTGTCTGCCCAATTTGGCCCCTCACTTCTTTCTTTCTTGTCTTTTTGGTTTAAAAAGCCGTCAACGCCAAATCTCTTCATAACAACTTTTGCCTTTTTATACTTTTGCCCCAAAATGTTTTATAAAGTGAATTCAGGGGTAATTTTTGCCAATTCTTGATTCTTGAAGGGATAGTTTGGTATTTTCTTCAAGGATAATGGTCTAAACTTGTATGATTGACATTTTGGAGGACTGAAATTGCCAAATCATGTTTGATGAGGGACCATTTTTGCCAAATCTTCAAGGTCAAGGGTCCTTTTGGTAATTTTGGGTTTTTTAAAGGACCAATTTTGCCATTCTTGTAACTTGGATCTCTTCTTGATATATTTGACTTTGACTAATATTGACATTTTAGCTTTGTTGAGGGGCTAAAATTGCCAATTCTTCAAAGTGGAGGGCCCTTTTTGCAATATTGACAAACTTTAGGGACCAAACTTATAATTATGAAGATACAAGGGTATAAAGTGTCAATTCTTCCATATTGGAGGACCCTTCTTCATAATCCTTCAAGTCTTCAAGGGTTTTCTTTGGAAAATTCTTCATTAGGGCTTGGTTCATTGTGCGGCTTCGTTTCCCGTGTTCGTTTTTGTATGATTCTTGTGATCTTTTGTCATTTTCTCAATATTCGTACCTAAAATACACAAGCAACAAACACAAGAATATACATGGGTATTTTGATGATATTTAATACAATTTAAGTCCTTTTTGGACGATGAGACTATGTATAAAAGCAGTCTCATCACTCCTCCATACTAAACCATTGTCGTGCCCTCACGCAATGCTAGAATAAAGTATCGTAGCACCTCCAAAATTCATTTTTTATTCACTTTATTGAACGATAAACTAGCTACACTACTACTATTGCTACTACTACTCCTTGCGTTTTAGACATAATGTATGATTTTCATCGCAAAATGGGACGTTTAGGTTCATAGAATAAGAACACGTGAATGCTTCGTTAGAAATAATTTCATCGTCCTCGATTTTCACCCCAATTCCATGCCAAGCGTGTAACGAGATCATTGTCATTATTAGTTAGTAATGCTAACACTACTCATATGCCCTAATCACGTACTTATCCTCCCATTTTCCTAAGTTGTATCTCTTATATTTTATTTTGTCTTGAATGTTTCATGAGGATACATTGTTTGACTTATGCGAAAATAGAGATTTAGGTCTAAAAATAGAGTCCTAACGGTGTAACCAAGACCATCAAATCAATAACCCCTCATAATAGACAACGATGTCAAAAAATTAAGTCAACAAGAAGGATCGATAAACACGGTTTTATAACGGTTTTGAACATGAGACTTATTACCAAGACTTTTATACGCCCCCTAACGGAAGGGCCTTATTATCTTTGGTTTACCTCCATCTTTTATTCAACTTCGCCATGAAGCTTTTATTATGACTTCGGTCTTGCCTTGCCTTTTATTATCCACCTCATCGGTAGTTTTATTAGCCAAAGACGTATATCCTCACGCTAAGGCGAATTTTGGATCTTTAAAGCTTCGAAGGTTAAGGCTTGATTCACTTTCAATTTTGCATAGATTTTTCGGCCTTGTGGGGCTTCAGATTGTTTGCTTGATTTAGGTGAGCACTTGAAATCTTATTATTGGGTGAAGCTTTTGATTATTCAGTTGCCAATACTTCAAAACCGTGACGCTGGCGTTTCGGATTCAAATTTGTTTTTAATCTCTATGATTATTCCTATCTGATTATAATGCTCTTTGTGTTCTAATCGGATCTAGGTTTTCATTTAAGATCTAAATCAAAACTGTGTTTGAACTAGGGTTTTCATAGGCGGCGGCTATTTAGGATTCGGGTTGGTTTCTCCTTTTATAAATCGATCTCCTCCTTTGTTTCTGGATTCATATTACGTTTTTATTTAGGTTTGATTTAGGGTTCGTGTTTTTTTTGAGTTATAGGTGGCGGTTTAAATTCCTGATCTAGGGTTTCATCCCTTTGATGGTTTTAATCCTGTTCCATTATTTAATTCATTAAGACTGATCCTGTTGATTAGCCTTTATAGAATGTTTTATTGTTTCTGCTACAAAGTTATTGATTTTGATTTTGTAAGGTTTTGATTCGGATTTTACGTAGTAGGAATTAGGGTTTTTTGTTTCAATTATTTTATGATTACTGGACACATGGATTGACGTGATTGGTTGCTGGTTTGAAGCTCTAATTGATTTTAGGGTTTCTTGGTGTCGATTGGTTTTATTGTTTTGTTTTTGATGCGCACAGGAGAGATGGAAAATACTGGTGATAAGGGTAATATGGCGGAGGCTACTTCTGCACAGCCGATTGACTGGGAGGCACTGCGTGCACGCATGGCTCGGCTTAAACAGTCGAGTGAAACGGGGGAGTTTATCGCTGACCCTAATAACAGATCGGGCCTGTTTGGTGATGTTTCGCAGACAGATCATGTGCAACGAGATACTGACTCGTCTGTTTTGCATGGGAGCAGAAGTGAGGTTAATGCAATATCTAGGCAAGCTGATGTAAGTACTCGTGTCGCTGATTCTGCTGGTTTGGTTCAGTTACAGGATGGTAGTGTTCAGAATTCGTTGGGTGTGAATGATACAGGTTTGAAGGATGCGGCTGTTGCTGCATGGGGCCCTATTGGTCCTAAAATTAATAGTGTATCACAGCCTGGTTCGCTTGATGATTCTATTGGTGGTGTATCTATTAAACAGAATGGTATACCTTCTTTTGCATCTTTCTTACAACCTGTACAAAAAGTTAAATCTATTCAAGTTAAGAAATTACATTGTGATGAGCAAGTAGTTGGGGCTGCTGTGGCTCTTCCCTTTGATGTTGTTGAAGAAGTTCGATCTAAATTAACGTATACGTTGTTTGGATATTTCATTGGAAAGCGTCTTGCGTTCCCCGTGGTTGAGAAGTATGTCAAGAATGCTTGGGCTAAATATGGTTTAAAGCGTGTAAAGTTGCATGATGAGTTTTTTCTGTTTCAATTTAAAACTCAAAGTGGTATGGAAGGTGTATTGGAAAATGGACCGTGGCTTATTCGACAGGTTCCCTTGATTCTTAATGTTTGGTCTTCTAACACTGATTTGCAAAAAATGGAGATCAAGAAGGCACCGGTATGGGTTAAACTACATAGGGTACCTATTGTTGCTTACTCGGAAATTGGTCTTAGTTTGATTACTTCTCAGATTGGGAGGCCGATCATGTTAGATTCTTTTACTAGCAATATGTGCATTGATCCATGGGGTAGGAGCACTTTTGCTCGCGCCCTTATTGAGGTTTCAGCGGAAGAATGTCTAAAAAAATCTTTAGTTGTTGCTATACCGGTAGAAAAAGATAAAGGGCATAATTTGGTGACTATTGATATTGAGTATGAGTGGACGCCTCCAAGATGTTCTAATTGCCTTATTTTTGATCATGTGGATTCTAAATGCCCTAAGATTCCTAAACAGGTGGTGGTTGAGAAGGTGCGCAACATGGAGGAAGCTACAACAACTGTGGACGGTTTTGAGGTTGTTAGGAGTAAGAAGAGTAAAAAGAACAAGAAGCAACACGTAGTTGCTGGTATTAAGCTTACTAAGCCTTCATTAAACATTCAGTATCGTCAAGTTGAGAAAGGGGAAAGTTCTAAGGCTTATCAGTCGAAGAAGTCTTCCCAAGGTAACCTCGTGTCACAGAGTGATCCCAAGAAGGATGGCCCACTTCTTAAGAGAGGTTTTTTGAATAATAAAGTGCTCGGATTAGATAGTAAACCGGGTACAAGTAACCAGAATTCGTTTGGTGCTTTAAGTGGTTTAGGAGATGGTGATACTGACTGGGAGGATGGTGGTGGTCGTACAAATGAAGTGATTAATGCTGATAGCGAGACTGACGAAGATATTGAGATTGATGATCGACATGGCTCTCGTCAGCCGGATGTTCGCACTTCTCATTTACCATGATTATTGCTTATTTTTATTGTTTATGCACCTTTAGGTGGTTTTTTCCTATTGGTGTAATATGCTTTGTAATTGGTTGTTAGTGATCATATGGCATGTCATATGATTTAGTGGTTGTTCAAGCTGTATGCTTGAGGTTAATGTAGCATTGCCGCTACATTCCATTGTACTTCAACGCTTTTGGGAATATATTTTACCGGGGATGAGACCCTTTTACCCAAAAAAAAACCGTGACGCTGGCGATACCTTAATGTCTTCCCAATTTAATTACACGGAAGCTACTAGAAAAGACTAGAAACCCAACAATCCTAACTAAACCGCTAAGTCAATATTTATTATGCAAAAAATATTTACATGCGAAGGGAGAATAAGCAAACAACGAGAACACATGAGTTTTTGAAAGAATATGAGTACTCTACATTAACCCTATCATTTCTCGTCCTCATTTAAGAGACTTAGCCTAATGTGAAGTTAAGGAATCAAAGCTAAGTGCTCAACACGCACGGTCGAGTCAAAAATTACTCTTATTCTCACCATCGGAAAACCTACATTCGTGTCTTCAAACACTTATAAAACATGAGAAAAATTTTAAAATTTGGCCATTTTTAGCCTTATTTGCAACAAAAACGATAAACAAAAAAAAGATAAACTTTGGAAAGCGTGAAGGTTTGGCAAGGCAAGTATCTATTCACCCCCATACTAAAGTTAAACATTGTCCTCAATGTTTCGAGTCTAGGGGTGCAAACACCCCCATACTAGAGACGTAGTCGAATGCCTAATCTAGCATGAAAAGGGTGTAACCGTTAAATTTAAAGCTGTTTATGAAGTGTGCTATAAACCTAAGGTTAGAACATCAAAGGATATATCATGGATATTGAGAAAGTCTTCAAAGCAAACGATCGAGTGCTCCCATAAAACGAACACGAGAGGCTCTAATCGTGAAGATCATGATCATCTAAAGTCCACAATTCACAAACAACCACGGAACAAAGGTTGGAAGGGCACAAATCCCCACACGTTACTACATTAGAAAGCGATAATATGTACATAGGATAAGCATGGGACTCCCCCACGAGGCACCTCGTTTTTTATTACCGAGTCATGAGCTCGACTCGGTCCCCTCAATACTAATTATCATTGGGGAAGGTGACTTGGTCGAGGTAGTTCAAGGATGGAACTTCCCCGCCAAAGTAGTGCTTCAAGCTATGTCCATTCACCTTGAAATTATGGCCATCATTTTGAGCTAGCTCGATGGTCCCATATGGAAATACTTGAGTCACGGCGAATGGACCGGACCAACGGGATTTCAACTTACCGGAAAAGATTTTCAAACGAGAATTAAAAAGCAAAACTTGATCCCCAATGTTAAAAACCCGGTTTTTACATTTAGAATCATGCAACTTTTTAGTTTTTTCTTTATAAATCAATGAATTTTCATAAGCAATATCCCTTAATTCATCCAATTCATTTAATTGCATTTTCCGGTGTTTTTCCGCGGTCTCCATATCATCATTACAATGCTTTAGGGCCCAATAAGCCTTGTGTTCCAATTCGATTGGCAAATGACAATTTTTCCCATACACAAGCTTAAGGGAGTGCACCCAATGGACGTCTTATGAGCGGTCCTAAAGGCCCATAAAGCATCGTCCAACTTATCCGACCAAGATTGTCGGTTTTCTCCTACGGATCTCTCCAAGATCCTCTTCAACGCTTGGTTTGAAAACTCGACTTGCCCACTCGTTTGTGGGTGATAAGCCGTAGAAAGCCGATGTGTAACCCCATATTTCCTTAGGACCCTTTCGAATTGGTCATTACAAAAATGGGTTCCACGATCGCTTATGATCGCACGAGGGGTTCCAAACCGAGAAAACAAGCTTTTCAAAAACTTGACTACCACACGAGCATCATTGGTGGGCAAAGCCTTAGCTTCCACCCACTTAGATAGGTAGTGAACCGCAACGAGGATATACTTATTACCACGAGATGATGGGAACGACCCCATAAAGTCGATGCCCCAAACGTCAAAGATCTCACACACTTGGATGATATTTTGTGGCATTTCATCTTTTTGCGAGGCTTTTCCTTGTCGTTGGCATGAATCACATGACTTCACAAGATCTTGTGCATCTCGCTAAATAGTAGGCCAAAAGAAGCCGACATCAAACACCTTCTTAGCCGTGAGATTAGCACCGTGATGAACACCCGTGGGTCCCTCATGGCAAGCTCTAAGGATGTTAGAAGCTTCGGTGCCAAATACACAACGTCGGATGATTTGATCCGCACAAGTTCGAAACAAGTAAGGGTCGTTCCAAAAGTAGAACTTGACGTCACGAAAGAATTTTCGTTTTTCTTGAGTCGTCATACCCTTGATGATGAAGTTACCCGCATGGTAATTTGCAAAGTCCGCAAACCATGGGGTGGAAGAATCAAGCTTAGAATTCACTACACCAAGTGTCTCGAGCGGAAATGTTTTAGTGATTTCCTTCGGCTCGTAAACACTTTGATGAGGATCTTCCAAACGAGAAATATGGTCGGCCGCTAGATTCTCGGCTCCTTTTTTGTCAACAATTTTGTGATCAAATTCTTGAAGGAGGAGAATCCAACGAAGTAATCTCGGCTTTGCATCTTGTTTAGCCATGAGATACTTGATAGCCGAATGATCCGTATACACTATGCATTTTGTCAAGACGAGATAAGGTCGAAATTTCTCAAATGCATACACCACGGCAAGGAACTCCCTCTCCGTTGTAGTGTATTTAAGTTGAGCCTCGGTCATCGTCTTGCTAGCATAGTGAATAGGCAAGAAGTGCTTTTCATGACGTTGCCCCAATACGGCCCCAATAGCGTAATCACTAGCATCACACATGAGCTCAAAGGGGAGGTTCCAATTGGGAGCAACAAGAATGGGAGCTTCGGTAAGTTTCCTCTTAAGGATTTCAAAGGCTCGTACACAATCTTCTTCAAAGACAAA
The DNA here is from genome assembly GCA_025667525.1 of Glebionis coronaria. Lineage (NCBI taxonomy): Eukaryota > Viridiplantae > Streptophyta > Magnoliopsida > Asterales > Asteraceae > Glebionis > Glebionis coronaria. The sequence goes on from CM046877.1 coordinate 343,632,909, forward strand.
ACGTGCCTCTTTTTCAAGAAAATGTGTAATAGGTCGAGAGATCTTTGAAAAATCCTTGATGAATCAACGATAAAAGCCCGCGTGGTCTAGGAAACTCCTAACTCCCTTAACGGTTTTGGGATGAGGTAATTTGGAGATGACGTCTACCTTAGCTTGATCTACCTCAATCCCTGCTTTCGAGACCTTGTGCCCTAAGACGATTCCACTCTTAACCATAAAATGACACTTTTCCCAATTGAGCACAAGGTTGGTTTCCTCACAACGTTTCAACATTCTCTCAAGATTCGACAAACACGATGTGAACGAATTACCAAACACGGAAAAGTCATCCATGAAGACTTCCATCGTCTTCTCGATCATATCATGAAAAATAGCCATCATGCACCTTTGAAAGGTTCCTGGTGCATTACAAAGTCCTAATGGCATTCTACGATAGGCAAACGTTCCATATGGACACGTAAACGTAGTTTTTTCTTGAACACGAGGATCGATGGGGATTTGGAAGTAACCGGAAAAACCATCTAAAAAGCAATAGAAATCGTTTCCCGCAAGACGCTCCAACATTTGGTCCATGAAGGGCAAGGGAAAATGGTCTTTTCGAGTGGCTTCATTCAACTTTCAATAGTCAATGCACACTCTCCATCCGGTCACGAGTCTAGTGGGAATTAACTCGTTGGCATCGTTTGGCACAACGGTCATTCCTCCCTTCTTAGGGACACAATGAATAGGACTCACCCAAGGGCTATCGGAAATAGGGTAAATCATTCCTGCGTCAAGGAGTTTAAGGACTTCCTTTTTGATGACGTCGTGAATTTTTGGGTTCACCATCCTTTGACATTGGATTGCGGGCTTGTAATCCTCCTCCATTAAGATTTCGTGGGTACAAAATTTGGGATCGATTCCCTTAATGTCAGATAACTTCCACGCAATTGCCCCTTTGTGATCCTTTAGAACATCGACAGGTGCGGTTTTTTCATCATCCGAAAGTTCCTTTGCAATAATAACCGGCAACTTGTCGCCCTCCTCCAAATAGACATACTCGAGATGAGGAGGTAAATCTTTCAACTCGAGGATAGGTGGTTCCTCAAGTGAATATTTGGGCTCGATACTCATAACCTCCTCGGGTGGAAGAAATGGGAAATCGTTAAGAAAATCCTTGATAATCGAGAAGTCCTCATCGTTGTGGAGGTCTTCGTTACAAATACGTGGAACATCGAATTCTTCCAACGTAAAACCACCACCTTCAAATGGAGTGAAGGTTGGTGTCGAATTATCAAGAATTGGATCTAACATAGTAGGATTGCCACTATTTTCATCATCACCAAAACCTAGAGCTTCTTGTGAAAATTCCTCGCAAACCACGTCGATCATATCAACGAGTTTTATGGTTGCAACGGAATAAACATGAGAAATTTGAGAGTTTTGAGTTGCGTTTATAACAAGTTCCTCGTCGTTGAAACGTAAGGTGATCTTTCTAGCATGAACATCGATCAAAGCCATAGACGTATCTAAAAACGAACGACCTAAAATGAGGGGAACTTGAGGATCCGTGGGAATATCAACAACGATAAAGTCTACGGGATAGTAGAACTTCCCCACTTTCACAAAAACGTCTTCCGCCAATCCACATGCGGGAATCGTGGAATGATCGGCCAACTCGATAGACATTAGTAAAGGAGTAAGATTAGGAAGATTGAGCGACTTGAAGATTGCAAGTGGCATCAAGTTAATGCTAGCACCAAGATCGGCCAAGGCAAAGCATTCCTCCATATCTTGGATTGCACAAGGGATCAAAAATTTACCGGGATCACCGACTTTTTGAGGTATGCGATTAAGATAAACCGATGAACAACTAGATAATTTGTGTAATTTCTCCTTTTTGTTCAACATACTCTTAAAGTTAGCGGCAAATCGAGGCATCATGACCAAAGCATCAGCGAAACTCACATTAAATTGCAAATCACGAAACATTTTCATAAAAAGCTCAAATTGGTAATTGTCGCGCTCTTGACGTTTCTCCTTCCTAAGTCTTGATGGATAGGGCAAAGGTGGTGTGGGTTGAGGCATAGGCATAGCCTTTGGAATCTCGGGTTCCAATGTTGGTAATGGGTCAACCGTAGGTGTGGCATGAGCGGTACTTCGTGGGATTGGGACATGCTCCTTTTGGACCACCACCTGGGGTTCTTCCTCAATTGCCTCCTCCGTAGGAGCAATTGGTCGAGGAGTCGGTTCCTTAAGTGTCTTACCACTACGTGTGGTAATCACTTTCATCTCACCCTTAGGGTTTGATACGGTGTTGCTAGGAAGACCACTCGAAGACGGTTTGCACATAATTGCCTCAAACATAGATGAGATTTTATCTTCAAACTTGGATTGCCTCTTCTCGGCTTTAACCATTTCTTGTTTTATCTCATGTTGCCCTTGTTCCTTTTTTGTTGGTTTTGTTGTAACCTAGTTACGGTCCCTTCCATCTTGTTGGTGTGGATTTTAAGCTCATTAGCTAACTCATTTTTCAACTCTTTCTTCAAGTCGTTCTTAAACTCGGATCTTAGGCTAATGATTTCTCTTTGAATATTGTCAAACATAGCATCATTCCCATTAGCGTATTCAACAAATTCATTTGGAAGATCTTTCAAAGTTTGCAAACCTTTGTTGTTGTTTTGAAAATCATTTTGATTTTTGTTTGAAACTTGATTATTAGCCCCTTGATTACCATAGTTTCCCTTGTTGTAATTGTTTTTGAAACCAACTTGATTGTTGCGATAGTTGTTGTTAGCATTTTGATTTGAACCAAAACCCGGTGGAGTCAATTGATTAGAGCGGGTAACTTGACCGTTTTGGTTGTAAGTTCCCGTGGCCGCGTAGGCACTCGAAGTGTTACCACCGTTGGTAATGCACTCGGAGAAATCATGACCTCCACCACAATACATACATGAAACCTCAATCGCTTTAGCCGTAGCGGGAGCACTTGGTTCTCCTACTTTGAATTCAATCAAAAGACCTTTAAGCTTATCAAAAATTTTGTTTTCCAAGTTCGCCTCAATTTGGCAAGCATCGATGGTAGTAGACAAAGAAGGTGAAGCCGAAGACGAAGCCTTACGAACACTAGACGTGCTACGAGGACTATACACCCTAGATCTATTCTCAATTATCACCAAAGCTTCCTCAACCGTTTTACACAAAAAATTACCACCCGCGGCAGAATTTAAATAATCCCTTTCATGATCATTGAGTCCATTGTAAAACGTGTCAATTTGATGCAAGTCGGAAAAACCGTGATGAGGACACTCATGTAACATTTCCTTAAACCTATTCCAAGCCGTTGAAAAACTTTCATTAAACTCTTGTGAAAATTTTGAAATCTCGTTTTTCAAATGCGTAGTCTTAGAGGGCGGAAAAAATTGGTTCACAAATTTAGACACGAGATCCTTCCACGTCAATATAGAATTGGGTGGCTCTTTCTCTAACCAAATTTTAGCGGGCCCTGCTAAGGAATATGGAAAAAGCATCATCTTAATCGAGTCATTCGAGACATCCTTAAACTTGCAAGTGGCGGTAAGACGATTGAATTGGCGGATATGGTTGTGTGGATTGTCCTTCTCATCACCACGGAATTTGTTGTTTTGGATCATCGACAACAAACCCGTTTTCACCTCAAAATTCTCCGCAAGGATAGCGGGAATCACAATAGCCTCTCCATAACCCTCGGTGGGTGCTTGAAGTAACTCCATCATAGTTCGATTCGCCATGGTTGGTGCTTCTCTTACAATGGGTTCGTCAATAGGAGACTCCTCACTAGAAAGATTAGGAGTGGGAGTTTTGTTCTTTCGTTTACGTGCACGTCTTGCTTGATTACGAGTTAGCATAAACGCCACGTACAACGAGGGGATAAGCAAAGAAGATACTTTTTGGTGTTTTGTATTTTTTCAATTTTTTTGTGGTTTTTGATTGTATTAACCTTTTTGGATTTTGGTGAATGTATTAAGTAGAAAAAAATCTACAAATCTCCTCCTTAATCAAATCTCTTGATTAAAGAATCCTCAAGGAATGAAAACGATCACGTGAAGTAAACACCTTCGATGACTTTATAACGTTGGTGGAACACCAAAACGTTCAAGAGGGTTTAATCAATTGAAACCAAGAAAATATATATAATACTTAGTAATACTTTAGGCGGCAAAACCCTCGATTAGCTCTCAAAATCAAATACTCACAAGCAAGCGGGGAAACGAGGCGGCGCGAAGCACTTAAGAGCCTTTTTCCTTAGGATATATTTTATAATATCCGCCTTATACCCACCTTATAGTTTGTATTTTTCAAAATTGAGCTTCACGAAAGTATTTATCTATTTTTGCCTTTTTCTTTGGTTTGAGATTCGAATACAATGATTGGGTAATGACCTCCCAAGTCAAGGTTGTGATTTCTCACGTATTTGGAGTACTTGTGAATTTATTGTTCTACGTATACAATATAGTAATAGTATTCATACAAAAATCGAAAACCGATGATACGTATTAGTAGAGTGCTACTAATACAAATACTATTATGGTTAGTATATAAAAACAACAATTCCAAATAAAAACACAACACGCCTCCCCGGCAGCGGCGCCAAAATGATAGTTGTAATTTTACCCCTTTAGGAAAAGGAAGGTAATTTAGGGCAAGTGTTAACAAGTGATTTAGGAAAACCACGAGTTATGACCCAAAGTGGGGATCGTTCTCAAGGAGGCTTGGTCTGTGTGTAATGAATTGATTAGTGATGTGATTATATTTTTATTAGAAAGAAAATAGCAATGGGATAAGAAGAGAATGACGGTTACGGTGACGGATGATACTAAGACGATAAAGGCGTACACGTAAAACCGTAAAAAGCACCAAAATTAAAATTTTACTCTAAAAATTACCAAAAATCACTAAAAATCCACAAAAATATTCTAAGAGTTTAAAAAAAATCCAAACTTGCCAAAACCTTTTAGTTAATTAAATACTAACTTTTTAATGCTAATTAAAGCCCTAAAAATCAATATTAACTAATAAAAAGTCCCAATCAAGATCTTAAAGTTTGTAAACCTTTAAAATAACCTAATTAAGCTAAAAAGTATTTTTCAAAATTTTAAAACCACTAAAAACTATTTTTAAACAATTAAAAACTATTAAAACTATAAAAACTTTAAATAAATCTAGAAAATAATTAAAAGATTCTAAAAATATTTGGAAAGTTGTAAAATTTCTAATTAAGTGTCTAGAACCTAGGAAAAATGTAAAAACTTAGAAAATCAGACTTTTAATTTTTAATAATAAATAATATTAAAATATTAATAAAAATCCAAAGATCCTAAAAAATTCTAAAAAGTTGCAAACTAGCTTAATTTAACCTAAAATAACACAGAAAAGAACTTGAAATTACCTAAATACCCTTAATGGGCCTAGAAAATGGGCTAATCCCAAAACAGATCCTTAATGGGCCAAATTTAAGCCTAAAATGAAAAAGTGACCCAAATAAGCCCAAAAAACACTACTTGACTCAAAATTTGATTTTAAACAACTTTTTCCAAAGGCCCAAAAGCTGAAAATGTGAAATAAGCAAGCTTATACCAAACAGCTTATTCTTAATGGGCTTTTTGGCCCATTAAGCTATAAGCTAATGCCATAAGCTCAAATTAGACACACAAACTTCTTTTGTCCTAAATAAGACTTTTGTAAAAAGAAATTTGAAATAAGCCCAAGGAATAAGCCTAAAAATGCAATAAGCAATCTAAAGAAAACGACAAAATAGTCGTTTTTGAGTTCTAGGCCACCCCAAGAGCTGATTCAAGTTTCTAAAGCTTTTAAATGACTTAATTAAGCTATTTCAACAAAAAGTTTTCAAATAAGCTGACTCAATAAGCTAGAAAAAGCAAATAAGCACTTATGAAAAAGTCAATTAAGTTGGTTTTCTAGCAAAAAGTCAAAGTCAAAGTCCAATAAGCTCCAGTCTAATCAAATGGGTCAAATAATGAAGATCTATCACAAAAAGTAAGTTGTTGCAGGTCTGGATAAGCAAATATAGCTTATTGATAAGCTGAGTACAAATTAACACTACCAGGGGCTAGTTTTGGTTGTTGAGCAGTGGGAACTTTTCCAGTGTTTGACTTGTAGACTTTTTTGTCTTTAGTGACTTTTTTGGAGATTCAGATTTCATAAAGGCAACCAAATGATCTTTGGATCATAAGGAGTCAATAACAATCAAGAAATCACAACAAGCAACAGCCAATTTGTACAGTTAATTCAAGCAAGCACCAGATCTGTCACAGACTTAGAACAATAAGCAGTTTAGGTTCAATAAGCACTTTTAGCAATATTCAACTAGCCAAACTTAACCAAATGCATACACAAGCTATTATAAACTCAAATGAACAAGTCTAAGCAGGTTTCATGCAATGATTCAAAGATTTAAGCAAGATTCAAGCTGATGAATGTTACTGATGAACACTAACACATGCAGTTTTCACTTTGCTGATGTATTTGACCAACAAGCCAGATTCAAACACTCAAATCTATCAAGTATGTTATAATAATGATGTTTTAACAACTTTTAACCCTAAGCATGCACAAATACTAGATTTCACCAAAATCTTAGGTCAAAAACAGTCAAAATCAACAAGTTATAGCAGATTAAGTGATTCAAGGTTTCAAACTCCAAAACTTGCAGCAAAACACACTCAACCAAGCATATATCAAATATAGAGCACAAACACAAACTTTCCTTCACACAATAACAAGATTTGAACTCAAACAAGTAGACCCAAACACCCTTTTAACTTTTCAAATCAAATTTTAAACAAGAAAAATTGTGATTCAGTTTACCAAATGATTAATCTAGCATATAAACAACATTATCATGCAAGATTAAGTAGATTCAAGCCAAGAAAACAACAAGAACACAAGTAGAGCACAAATCCACAAAAAATCCAATATTTATCAGATTTTCAAGGTTTTAAGACAAACCTCATGGATGTACATCCACACCCACGAATGTTAGAGCTTATGTGCTAGCTAGAACAAGCACAAGCTTCCAACAGCAACCCTGCTAAGATTCAACAAGGTTAGAAGCACAATATCAAATTCAGAAAAGTAAAAAGCCTTGATTGATGCAACCTTGTTACCCCACACTTGATTATCCCCAAGTTATAAGCCTCGCCACACCTTGATAACACAATATCAGGATGCTATGATCAACCCTATAGCCCAAGAATTCCAAGGTTTGAACAAGAACTTAGCAAAATACCAAGCTTGAAGGAAAAATGAAAACTTTTGCACTCTCCTTAAAAACAGGTTTTGAGATTCAGAAATATCAAACTAAGAACACTAATAAGCAGATTATAATAATGGCACTTGAGCTTTCTTCAACATTTCAAACACATTTCATTAATATTGAAAAGGATTTACAGAAAAGTGAACAACAGAAAATTCAAGAGCAAGTGTAAATGAAAGACCTAATACCCTTTATATAGAGGGTGTAAAATGATCCTAGAATGCATAAAAACGTAAACCCTAGTTGGGAGAATCCCTGAAATGCCCTTGTGAACTTTTGAAAACTTGAGGATCATGTGACTGCATTTTGTTGTGTAGCATGAGTTGGCAAGTGAAAAGAGGATCCAAGGGCTTGTATGCAGCTTAGAAATTAAGCCACATTATGGGACGTTGGATGGCTGTCACTGTTTTGGCGTCTTCCTCATCTTTGTAGCAGGGGAGTCATGTGTGGGTCTTTTGAGTGATGTGGCAAGTTTATTAAGAGTTGGGTTATGATCATGACATGCTTAATCATAAATCTGGAGCACATTAGGATCTAATTACAAGCCATTAATAGAAACCCAATTGTGTTCATCATGTAAATAGTGCCATGTTTAATCCAGTTTTGGTTTTAAGAAGGTGTTAACCGCCATAATTTAAACTTAATTAAATAATTTAAACCGGGTTGAGGTGAGTGGGATGTGAGGCGGCACAATGGGAAGAGCTGATTGGCTATGGTGAGTGAGTGGGGCACGTGGCATGACTGGGTTGGTCTAGGTAACAATTGGTGTCTGCCCAATTTGGCCCCTCACTTCTTTCTTTCTTGTCTTTTTGGTTTAAAAAGCTGTCAACGCCAAATCTCTTCATAACAGCTTTTGCCTTTCTACACTTTTGCCCCAAAATGTTTTATAAAGTGAATTCAGGGGTAATTCTTGTCAATTCTTGATTCTTGAAGGGCTGGTTTGGTATTTTCTTCAAGGATAATGGTCTAAACTTGTATGATTGACATTTTGGAGGACTGAAATTGCCAAATCATGTTTATGAGGGACCATTTTTGCCAAATCTTCAAGGTCAAGGGTCCTTTTGGTAATTTTGGGTTTTTCAAAGGACCAATTTTTCCATTCTTGTAACTTGGAGTTCTTCTTGATATATTTGACTTTGAGAAGGACTAATATTGACATTTTAGCTTTGTTGAGGGGCTAAAATTGCCAATTCTTCAAAGTGGAGGGCCCTTTTTGCAATATTGACAAACTTTAGGGACCAAACTTGTAATTATGAAGATACAAGGGTATAATCTGTCAATTCTTCCATATTGGAGGACCCTTCTTCATAATTCTTCAAGTCTTCAAGGGTTTTCTTTGGAAAATTCTTCATTAGGGCTTGGTTCATTGTGCGGCTTCGTTTCCCGTGTTCGTTTTTGTATGATTCTTGTGATCTTTTGTCATTTTCTCAATATCAGTACCTAAAATACACAAGCAACAAACACAAGCATATACATGGGTATTTTGATGATATTTAATGCATTTTAAGCCCTTTTTGGACGATGAGACTATGTATAAAAGCAGTCTCATCACCAACCGTCAATGCTGAAGGAGGAAACAACAATCAAGCAGTCGATGCACAACCTAACGAAGAAGAATTTATCAACCCGTTCGGTACACCGGTACGCGAAGTCGGAGAGTCTTCTACTCAACATGTTGATCCGTCCAACATGCATACATTCTACCAAAGATATCCATCCACTCACCATTGGACTCGTGATCATCCATTGGAGCAAGTAATTGGAAATCCTTCACAACCGGTTCGAACACGCAAATAACTCAACACCGATGGCGATGTGTGTATCTTTGCACTCACCGTGAGTTCAACTGTACCTACAAACATCAAACAAGCCATGACTGATCATGCGTGGATTGAATCAATGCAAGACGAAATTCATCAGTTTGAACGCCTAAATGTTAGGGAACTTGTTGACAGACCCTATATAATTTCACTTTTAGACTTCAAATGGATCTGGAAAAACAAACTGGATGAAGAACAAACCATCATCAAAAACAAATCTCGTCTTGTGGTATCTTCATAAACCAAGCTAAGTATGCTCAAGAGATACTTAAAAAGCATGGTATGACCTCATGTGCTCGCGTTGGTACACCATTGTCGACAAAATCCCTAGACGCTGACTTGTACTCATATCCCGTAGATCAAACGCGATATCATAGTATGATCGGGTCACTTATGTACCTTACAGCCAGCAGGCCTTATATTCATCATGCCACATGCTATTGTGCACGATATCAAGCCAGACCTACTCAAAAGCACATCAAAGAGGTTAAACGGATCTTTCGGTACCTTAAGAATACCATTCACATGGGACTCTAGTATCCGAAGGGAACCGGTTTTCATCTAACAGCTTTTTTCAGATTCTGATCACGCAGGTTGCCTTGATAGTCGAAAAAGCACTTCTGTTAGCGTACAATTTCTAGGGGAAGACAAACTTGTGAGCTGGTTGTCAAAGAAGCAGGATTGCACTTCGCTCTCATCAGCTGAAGCATAATATGTGGCTCTATCCGCGTGTTGTGCTCAAGTCCTCGGGATGAGAACTCAACTCACGGATTATGGCTTCCACTTTGATAAAATACCTATGTATTGTGACTCAGATCGGCCATAGCCATCTCTTGCAATCCATTTCAACACTCCCGTACCAAGCACATCGCAGTCAGATATCACTTCATCAAGGAACAAGTGGAACGTAGTATCGTGGAATTATACTTTGTCAGAACTGAGTACCAAATAGCAGACTTGTTTACTAAATCCCTATCTCAAAATAGGTTTCAGTATCTCGTTGGCCGTCTTGGTATGAAGTACTTGACTCCAGAAGATTTGGAGGTTTTGGCAAATGAAGCTGCTTGATATTCTCTCATAATGACTTCTAAGCGCATCACATCTTAGGACTCGGACCTTAACTAAGGAAAGTTTATCTCAGACGATAACTTATCCTTCTCAACGAGAAATTCATATATCTCGATCATGAGCTTCTTATAAAAATATTCAAAGTTTTTAAGTTCATGAAAAACGATTTCTAAGTAAATGTCAGCTTAGAACTCGAACTTCAACCTAAGGAAGGTTTATCACGGATGATAACTTATCCTTCACAACGGGAAATCTATTTTTCTCGGTCATGGGCTAGTCATAAAACAATCAAAGTTTTGAGCTCATGAAAAACGGACCCGAAAGGGAAGTGTACGTTTCAGTGCGCTTTCCCTAAGCAATAGAAGAGAAGTCTTCTATCATGTTTATTTTAAAACCGTTGAACACAATTTTTCAAGAATTTCTCAAAAGGTTTTTCTAAATCTTTCAAAATTGTGTGTTCAACACTCCCTTCCTCATAATATGGTTTTTTATATCTCAAAATTGTCATATGTTACTTTGATCAATTATTGAGGAGGAGCGTTTTAAAATCAAGCCTTTAATGCTGTTGGGTACATCTAAGAAATTGTCATATTTTATGTATCCAACATATTCCGAAAATGGTTTAAAACTGTCATAAGTAATATACTATATCGGATAAGGCATCTTAACTCCGTACCTCAATATATATTGTGGTGTCGTTTTTTTTTAAATTTTGTCAAATTTTGTCTCAAGACACACATATATTGTTGAGGGGGAGCGACCCGACTGAAAAAGTTCCATGATTCATGCGTTCACACATCTTTCTCTCCCGTCGATTTTTAGAAAATTGTCATATTTTAATCAATTGGTATCTCTAATATTACATTTTTATATTAGAGATAGAGGGAGAAAATGTGATTAAAATGTAATATATCGCAACAAGTGATCTTAAAGACTCAAGTGCAACTCTTTCCTTCACATGCCAAACTATTTTGTATATCGATGCATGTGTGTAGGGGGAGCCTTTTGGAAATGTAAAACTTTCAGAGTGTTAAAAGTTTTGATTTTTATCAAGCACTTTGAATGGTTTTCAATGGTTTTATGGTTACAATCTATACCCAAAACAACCTACTATCCCACGACGAAACGTTGGAGTAAAAAGGTGGTTTAGGATAGGAAACTAAGTCCTATGATTTAACCAGAACCGGAGGGATCTACCCAAGGACATTCTATAATTAGAAATAGTAGTCCTTAGGAAAGATGGAGTTGAATGAAGCTGAATGTGGACCAATTACTTAAGTTAGCACTGGAACAATCACAACAAGGTGCTAGTGATGACGTATTGGTAAGCATTGAAGGAGTTGAATATTCTATGCAACTTAGGCAGAAAACGGGTCAATACATCTATTGAAGACAAGTCATCATGGACCCAGTGATGCAATGCACAATGTTGGGAATTATTTGTTAAGTGTCAAGTACCGTTAGTGTTATTAGTGTTATGTAAGTACCGTTAGTGTTAACACGGTACATAGTAAGTACTGCTACTTATAAAGTAAGTATTGCTATATTGACTAGGACGAATATATCTTTGTATAAGATATGTCATAGTTATAGTTAGAGTATATCTTATGAGATATATCTAAATAGTTAGAATATTGATAATATATCGTCTGTGATATAATTATCTTTATAGAATATTCTAAGGTTTCTAGGGTTCCTTACTCTATAAAAGGAACATAGGTACAATGTATTTCATGTACCTCATTCAAGTTGATTAATAAGAGAATCGAATAGTTAAAAGTAATTCTGTTCTTCTGTGCTTTATAAGTTAGATTCCGCATAACTTATTTAGTATTAGTAAGAGTGCTCGAAGTGTTTTAGTTTGATTACAAACTATCATACTAATTCTTAACGGAATATAGATCCAACCAAAGGGCTCAACAAGTGGTATCAGAGCTTGTTGAGAAACTCTGAAAAAGAAGAACACGAACCCATACACTCCACACATACCAAATCTCAATGTCTCAACCAGATGGTGTTAATGATCACTTGGATGATGTTCAGAACACTGATCCTGTTCTGCCACAAGGACAACCACAAGTTGTACATCCTGCACCAACACAAGGTGCTCAAGTCGTGATTGATGTAGCTACCTCTACACCAACACCTTCTCATACTCTGTCTGCTGTTAAAATCCCAGTTCTCAAAGGTGACAATTATGAGACTTGGGCTATGCAGATGGAACATTACTTGAATCACACAGATCATACTGTGTGGCAAGTTATCAAGAATGGGAACACACCAAAGAAGTTACACTAGTTGCCAGACGGTACATGCTATGCTCTACCTGCTGTGACTGCTGAGCAGATACAAGCAGAGATCGGAGAAAGAAAAGCCAGAACTGCCTTGGCTATGGCTCTTTCTGAAGACATTCTACCAAGCTTTCATCATTATAAAGATGCCAAAGCTATGGGGGATGCTATAAAACTTAGATTTGGAGGAAATGGCAAATCTAAGAAAATCAAGAAGATTGTTCTTAAGCAAGAATTTGATAACTTCTCAATTACCAGTATGGAGGGAATACATGGTGGATATGGAAGGTTCAGCAAGTTGCTTATTCAGTTAGCAGTTTATGGACAAGTAATCCCTAATGAAGAAGCTAATCTAAAATTCTTAAGAAGTGTTCCACCAGAGTGGAAAGCAATGGCTATGCACTTCATCACCAGAGATGATTTGGAAACAATTCGATTTGATCATCTCTACAACAATCTTAGAGCATATGAAATGGATGTGAAAGGCACTGAAGTAAAGACAGCAACTGCTTCAAAGTCTAATTTGGCTTTTGTGTCAGATGGGAACATCGGTACTTACTTTCAAAATACCGCTAGTGGATCTAGCAGCGGTACTTACTTCACAAATACCGCTGGAGGACTTACAAGCAGTACTTACCCACGAAGTATTGAAAGCAGTCCTATGATCTCTCAAAATCCACATAGAAGGTCTTCACCATTGTTTAGTGATAATGATGCCTTCTCATTCTTTGCTGGACAAGACAACATGCCAAGATTAACTCTCAATGACTTGTTCCAAATGGATGATGCTGATGTTGAAGAGATGGATCTTAAATGGCAAGTTGCTATGGTGTCAGTAAGATCTAATAGGTTCTTCAAGAAGACTGGAAGAAAAATGACTGTTGATCCTAATGAGCCATTAGGATATGACAAGTCTAAAGTTGAATGCTATAACTGTGGAAGGAATGGACACTTTGCAAGAGAATGCAATAGAGATAAAGCTGAGACTAGCAATCAGAAGTCCAAGAACAGCTATAGAACCAGTCCAAGAATAACTGAAATCTTTCCAAGAAGAAACAGCAGGAGTCCTAAAGGAACCAAAGCATTGGTTACTGTAGATGGAGTGGTGAATTGGGCAGAAGAGGAAGAAGAAGAAGAGCTTGGATTAATGGCTCTCTCACATGAAGATACTGAGGTACACCCTTATTTTAAAGATTGTATTCTTAAATTTAATAGTCTAAAAGTAGAACTAGAGGAACAGTATCAAAAGGTTAACACATGCACTGTAGAAGTAGAGGCTTTCAAACAGGGTGTTGTTAAACTAGAAGATAATATAGTTTTGTACAAAAAGGCTTAACAAAACTATGAAGAGAAAATAAGGATTTTGACTCTTCAAATGAGGGAAAAAGATGTGGAAATAAAAGCTTTTGAAAGACAACTTTTAAAAATAAATTCAGAAAATGAAGCTTTAAAAACTAGTCTTTGTAAAGAGAGGGAAGTTATTAGTCAATGGCAACAATCCTCTAAGGGATTGGGAAAATTGATTAACTCACAAATGGGGTATTATGATATAACAGGCCTAGGATATATTGAGGATCAACCTAGGATAACCTTAACTAACAAGGACTTATAAAAAGTGATTTTTGATAGTTCTAGTGAGGTAGATGATACACCTAAAAATGATAGATATGCTGAAGGAATGAAGGCAGTTCCTCCACCAGTATCAGGAATTTTCATGCCCTCTTGTGATGATAATAGTATAGAGTTAGAAGAACCTAAGATTAATAATGTCTTTAACTCTAGTACTGTGTCTCAAGAAAATACTGATGTGACCAAGAATATTGTTTAGCCACCTCTAATGAACAACTTTGTCTCTGAGGAATCTAAGACTAGTTCTGCTCCCAAGCAGGTAAAAACTCCTAGCAAGATATTGGAAAATAATGAACAACATACTAAAACCAAAAGGGTGGGATAGGTTTTGAAAAAGTAAAGTCAAAACAACCTTTTGGGTCTTCTTTAAGAAGAAAAGGATGTTATGTTTGTGGTAGTCTAAGTCATTTTATCAAAGACTATACATTACATGAAGATAAAATTGTGAAACAAAAGGCTACACAAAGGGTCATGAAAAACAGTAATGGGAAAAATGCACAGGGTAATAGGAAACAGAAACTTAAAGATGACAAACCTAAGTTTGATCACACAAGGGTAGTTAAACAGGTTAAAAATAATCCTACCAAAAGTTTTGTTCCTAGGGCAGTACTTATGAAGCAAGGACTTATATCCTTAAAGTCTGGTAAACTAAGTACCAGCAAGCCTAAATCTACAAGTACTGCTAGACCAAACTCAAGTACTGTTGGTTTAAAGTCTGTAAAACCAGTGTTATCCGAGACTTCTAACAAAGTTTTTGAAAAAGTTAAAACACCTAGAAGTAAAGACAAGAACAAACCAGTACAAATGTGGGTTCCAAAAAGAGATATACCATGTGTTAAAGCAAGTACCGCTAAAGCAGTACTTAAGTCAAAGAAGTCAAAACACATAGAGTCACCCTATGAATTTGACTACATAAATGAAACCATGAAGTATAAGAGTAAAAGTAGCATCACTGGAAATGCTTCAGTACAAACTCTTAAATTTGTAGGTCCCACAAGATCTGAGCCAAATGTGGCTTGGGTCCTTGTTAAAAACTAATAAGTTTTATTTATGTGCAGGGGCATCTCATTGATGAATTAAAAGATAAAGGAATTGTAGATAGTGGATGCTCAAGACACATGACAGGGAACAAAGATTTTCTTGCTGAATTTGAAGAATTCAGAGGAGGTCCAGTAGCCTTTGGGGGTAGCAAAGGTAGAATCACTGGAAAAGGGAAAATCAACACAGGAAAATTGGAATTTGAAGATGTCTTCTTTGTAAAAGAATTGAATGAGTTCAATCTCTTTTCTGTATCACAAATGTGTGATAAGAAGAACAAGGTGCTATTCACAGACAAAGACTGCTTGGTGTTGTCCAAAGACTTTGAGATGCCCAAGGAATCTCAAATACTGCTTAAAGTACCCAGGCAATAAAATATGTACACCTTTAATCTTCATACTATTACTCCAACAGGTGGTATTACATGTTTGCTAGCTAAGGCTTCTTTAGATGAGTCAAACTTATGGCATAGAAGGTTAGGTCATGTGAATTTCAAGAATCTTAATAGATTGGTAAAAAGGAATTTGGTTAGAGGTCTACCTAACAAATCTTTTCAAAATGATTTCACATGTATTGCTTGTCAAAAAGGTAAATAACATAGAGCCTCTTGTAAGACCACGACTGTAAACACTGTGACAAAACCTTCGCATCTCTTGCATATGGATTTATTTAGTCCAATTTCTATTAGAAGCATTAGCCATAAGACCTTTTGTCTAGTCATAACTGATGATTATAGTAGATTTAGTTGGGTTTTCTTTTTAGCCCTTAAGAGTGAATAAGTGAATTACTAAAGGACTTCATCACTTTAGTTGAAAAGCAGTTCACTGAACAGGTTTTAATCATTAGGACTGATAATGGAACAGAATTTAAGAATGCTGATTTTGATGAATTCTGTAGGTATAAAGGAATTAGGAGACAATTTAGTAATCCTAGAACTCGACAACAGAATGGAGTAGCTGAAAGGAAGAATATTACATTAATTGAGGCTACTAGAACTATGCCGGCTGATTCACTTTTGCCAAATACCTTTAGGGCAGAAGCAATCAACACTGCATGTTATGTGTTAAATAGAGTCCTAGTAACTAAGCCTAAAAACAAAACACCTTATGAACTCTTGACTAATGTAAAGCCTAACATAAGTCATTTAAAACCTTTTGGGTGTCATGTGTCCATACTAAATACTCTTGATTATTTGGGAAAGTTTGATGGAAAGTCTGATCTAGGATATCTTGTAGGATATTCATTGCAAAGTAAAGCATATAGGGTTTACAAATTGGCAGCTAAGAAAGTTGAAGAAAATGCTCATGTCAATTTCTTAGAAAATAAACCCAATGTTCCAGGAATAGGTTATGATTGGATGTTTGATTTAGATTATCTAACTAACTCCATGGATTACTACTCTTTGCAAAAGGATTGTCAAACTAACAATGCAGGTGAGGAGTCAAGTGAAACTAATGCAGGTACTCAAGAAGATGTTTCTTCATCAGATGAAGATGTTCATATCTATGTGCCAAATATGCCTACTGTTACTCCCATATCTGCAACTCCCAAGAAGAAACCATGCCATCAAATGATGATCAAGCCTCCTAGGAGCTTTAGAGGCTTCAAGATCAAGAAAAGAATGCTACATCTGCTAATAAGCATTCAGGAGGAGAATCTTTTGAGTCACAACACTCAGCGGTACATACTATACCTAGCGGTACTTCATCTACAAGTACTGCTAAGTCAAAATCTGCTAGAACTACTGACTCACTAGAATAGATTTTGCAAGCATTGGACGATGAAGACTTATATGCCAGTCCAGCTGAAGGAATCTTCTCCAAAGCTTCCTATGATGAGTAGGGTGCAGTAACTGATTTCAACAATTTGGAAACATAAATTCCAGTCAGTTCTATTCCCACTCATAAAGTCAACAACAACCATCCTACTACACAGATTATTGGTGATCCAAAATCTGCTGTACAAACCAGAAGACAACTGCAAACCAATACTGAAACTCATGCACTAGTGAGTTATGTCAAATAACAGCAGAGAACAAATCATAAGGATACTCAGCATTGTTTGTTTGCCTGTTTCTTATCTCAAGTAGAGCCCAAAAATATCTCTCAGGCTCTTGATGAAGAAAGTTGGGTGGATGCCATGCAAGAAGAATTAACACAATTTGAGCTACAAAAGGTTTGGATTCTTTTGGATCCTCCCTCAGGTAAAAGAGTAATTGGTACAAGATGGGTCTTCAGGAACAAGAAGGATGAAAGAGGAGTTGTTGTGAGGAACAAGGCAAGACTTGTTGCTCAAGGCTACAGACATGAAGAAGGGATAGACTATGATGAGGTTTTTGTACCAGTGGCAAAGATAGAAGCCATTAGGTTATTTTTGGCCTTTGCATCATATATGTGATTTATAGTCTATCAAATGGATGTGAAAAGTGCCTTTCTATATGGTACTATTTCAGAGGAGGTATATGTCTCACAACCTCCAGGTTTTGTAGATCCTAAATTTCCTAATAGATTCTACAAAGTCATCAAAGCACTTTATGGTATGCATCAAGCTCCAAGAGCCTGGTATGCAACTTTATCCAACTTTCTGCTAGAACATGCATATAGGAGAGGAACCATTGACAAAACTCTGTTAATCAAGAAAAATGCCAAAGACATTATTCTAGTTCAAGTCTATGTTGACGACATCATTTTTGGTTCTACCAAGAAGACATGGTGTGAAGAGTTTGAATCTTTAATGAAAGGAAGATTTCAAATGAGTTCTATGGGAGAACTAACTTTCTTTTTGGGACTATAAGTCAAACAAAGGAAAGATGGAACATTTATCAGCCTAGATAAATATGTTACTGAAATCTTAAAGAAATTTTCATGTATGGATACAAGGAGTACAAGCACACCTTTTGAAGCCAATAAATCTTTATCAAAAGATGAACATGGAGAAGATGTTGATATTCATCTCTATAGGTCAATGATTGGTTCACTGATGTATCTTACTGCTTCAAGACCAGATATAATATTTGTTGTGTGTGCCTGTTCCAGATTCCAAGTTCATCCAAAGGTGTCACATCTTTATGCTGTGAAGAAGATTTTTAAATATCTTAAAAGTCAACCTAATTTAGGATTATGGTATCCTAGAGATTCCACCTTTGAATTGGAAGCTTACTCAGATAGTGATTATGCTGGAGCAAATCATGATAGGAAATCCACAACAAGAGGTTGTCAATTCCTAGGCAGAAGACTCATATCATGGCAGTGTAAGAAGCAAACCATTGTTGCTACTTCTACAACTGAAGCTGAATATGTAGCTGCTGCTCATTGCTGTGGACAAGTACTTTGGATTCAAAATCAATTGTTGGACTATGGGTTCAATTTCATGAACATCATGATTTACATTGATAATGAAAGTACTATATGCATTGTCAAGAATCCAGTATTTCACTCTAAGACTAAGCATATTGAAATAAGACATCACTTTATAAGAGATGCTTATGACAAAAAGCTTATTCAACTCTTGAAGATTCATACAGACAACAATGTAGCTGATTTGTTGACCAAGGCATTTGATGCAAAGAGATTCGAATTCCTGGTGACACACCTTGGTATGCTCAACCAATAACATGCTGCATATGTTGAGGGGAGGTAATAGCTGTACAAGTTTTATATAAATTTTATTGTATAGTCTATGCTTTGTGTTTTTGATGTTATTGCAGGTTTATAGAAAAATATAAAAGAGGTTACATGTCTAGTGGAAACCATGAACTGGTCAAAATTGTGAGGTACCGTTGTCACTCCAAGTACCGCTAGCACAAAACCAAGTACCGCTTATGTTCTATGTACCGCTACATGTCCGTTGTACCGTTAAGGGTCTCTTTTGTAAATTTGGCGGTTTCTTCGCGCTTGGGTTTGTTATTTACTTAAATACTTACCTCAATTACCCAACTGATTCACCTAATCTTTTATTTTTCACTCTTGATTCTATAAACTTCTCTCTAATCTTTCGATCATCAAAAATACTAATGGCTGCTTTACAAGTAATCTCTAAGCATAATTTAGTTGCGAATCTTGCTACGAATGATGACTCACTTAGTTTCCATGAGATGCTTGGTTTCCTTTCTCGAAGTCATATTCGCTTCGCACTCACTGTAAGTCCAGTTGTCTCTATACCCATTGTTCAACAATTTTGGGATACTGATGTGTTACGTACTCGTTTTGATCAACCTTGCATTAAGGCTAAGGTAAATCATAAGAACATATATGTCACTGAGGTACTGCTACGAGCAAGTTTGAGACTTAATGATGAAAATGGACTTAGTATGCTTAATAACACAGAGATTCATGATGGCCTTGCGGCCATGGGCTATGGGGGTGATAGGGAAAGTCTTACTTTCTTTAAATCATTATTTTCACCTCAATGGAAATTGCTTTTTCATGCTATTATTCACTGTTTAAGTTCAAAAAGTACATCTTTTCATCAAATACCTGCTGCATTGGCATCTGCTGGTATTTGTTTAGCAAATAACAGGGTTTTTAATTTTTCAAAATTAATTTTTGAAGGCATGACTAGGAATTTGGAAGGGACTAAGAAGTTTTTAATGTATCCTAGATTCATTCAGGCGTTAGTTAGTGACCAAATACCTAACCTACCAGCATTAACTGATACATGGGATGTTCTTTCATTCACAAAGAGAACTTTCTCTTTCTTGAACAAATAAGGCAATGCCTTTTTAGGAACAGTAACACCATTGTTTGCTCATATGTTAGCCCAACCTGCCAATCAAAAAGGTGAGGAACCTAGCAATGCTAGTTCTTCTCAGCAAACTCCTTCTCATCAGAGCTGCCACTCTCTAGTCGATTCACAATCTTCTTCTCACAATGTTGGTATTCCACCAAACACTGATGAGAGATCCACACACCTGCTGCTTCTATTGCTGCTAGTGGTTCACCACAAGCACAAGCACCAGAGGTGGTGGATGTTGCAAATTTAACTGCTTTGTGTACAAGTTTGTCCCAACAGGTACATGTATTGCAGAAAGATAAGCTTGTTCAAGACAAGAAAATTGCTAAACTGGAAGCTAGCCTACTCAAGTTAAGGAACAAAGTGTCATCTTGGATGAGGCAATATAGATCTGTTCAGAAATCTGCAATCAAGAAGCAAAGACTCAGGAACCACAAGAAAAGGCAACTGAATGCAACCAAATAGGGGAGGAATATTGAAGAACAGGGAAGGAATAATGAAGAACAACCACATTCTTCTGATAATCAAACAAGGATCTCTGGAAATGACATCAATTTTGAATTGGATGAAGATGTCATGGGGACTTTTAAAGATGGAACTGGTTTAGAGACTGGTGTGGATGGACCTTCAGACATGGAGATTCAACAACAAGACCCACAACCTACTCCAGAGGAACCACAATGTGACAATCCGTCAATTTATGGTCGATATTTTATTCTCAAGTGTTATTTAAAAACATTATTTTAATGTTATATTATGAACTCACTTATTTTGGGAAGAAATTTGGGTTTACGTCTTGAAGTAGTATCGACTACGTCTAAACCGGAGGATTCTACGTTACGTGCTTACGTTTACATACACCGTTTTTGGCGACAATCCGACATTTCAGGAAATAAATTTACCCGTGAATATTATTTTGGGATTTTAAATTTGAGTTGGTTCATAAACTCACAAATTTACGAGAAGAGATTAGGACTTACGTGAATAATTTAACGTCCTTTACGACTAAACCAGAAACCTTAGGATTACGTATTTACGTTTTCGAACTCCGTTTCTGATGAGACAATTTTTATTAGATTCGTTTTGTGTCGTTGATTCATAATTTATAAAAACATTTTCGTAAAACGACCCGAGGGTAAGCAAATCGAGGAAACTAGAATCGAGGAGTACCCGTAAATTAATAGGGATGGGAAAAGTTTACACTTTCCCACCCCTATACAAGTGGCGTCCAACATAAGCCACAACACACCACCCTTGTATCAAAATAAGGACACTTGTCCATATGGTTTATCAAAACCATTAACCCCAACTTGCTAAAACCATTCACTTCTCACATACACACTTCCAACACATGAAAACCATTCTCTCAACCTTCCTCTCTCTCTAAAATTCGTCCAACAATCACCAATAACAACCCTCATTTGATCTAATTTAGCCATAAAATCATGTGTTATCTACACACATGATGATGGTCCTTTGAAGCCTTGAAGATTGAAGGTGATTCTATCATCCAAGTAGGTGATTTGGTGACGTTCAAGGGCTGATTTCTACAAGAAGTTTACAAGTATTGGTGGTCTTGAAGATTGGTGTTGATCTATCACAAGTTTTTCCATCAAAAATCCAAGCCTTGATCATAAACTACTTAATCTTGGTGGTATAAAGATTGTTCTTCCTATCCTCTTGTTATTTTGACTATGTAATCTTGTATTTTCTTTCCTATTGTATATGTATATGATGAAGATATGATGATAAAAAAATTATGTGGGGATTTGGTGTTGATAAATATGGTTAAAAAGATTTAAAACCATAGGTAACAAGGTTAAAATCTTGCTAAATATGATGGCTGTATAAAAACAGTAAGTAACCAAATGATAAACTGATAAAATGGCATAGTGGAATCAATTACAGTAAGTATTAGGTTTTATACACATGTGAGAGTTGGCCATGCAATGGAATCATCAAAATGAGTGAGATATGATCAAAACAAGTTTAGAGTGCAAATCTGCCTATACTGTTTTGGACGAATTTATTAAAATATTTAGAGGTTGATTCATCAGTAGCTAGAATAAAATGGAGCACATATCATGTAGTTACTGTCATAAAAATTTGATGTCCTATCTCATTATAGAACTCTAGATATGGACATTTTAGTGAACTTAAAATTTAGGACTGATTTTAAAAATAAATAGTATATAATATAAGCACTAAAAAATTTATATAAAATATACATATATAAAACCCACTAGTTGATAAAATTTATAAATAAAGAGTTACATATATATTGATATTAAAATGGGATACATTATATAAATTACAAGTACAAATGTTTTTCCAAGTTATAAAACTATATACTTAAGTTTTACGTCTTTTCGGCTAAAACCGAAAGATTAACGTTTTTGTCAAATAAAACTTAGACGGTCGGACCCGTCTAATGTAAACTTTTATAAACTCACATACTGATATATGAACTTATATAACAAGTAAAAACCGATAAAACCCGAGCTTTATCACGTATGAACATTAACGGGCCAAAATAGCCTTATTGGACTATAAACCCGACTAGTTGGTAAAACACTTATAAACTTACTTATTGGGATTAACCCACTTGGGCCCAACATGTAAAGTATAATACTTATAATAAAAGTGTAAAATGGACTAATATAAAGCATTGGGCTTATAATAGGCTTATTGGGCCTAAAACATGTAAATAAGTAAAACTAGTAAAACTAGCATAAAAATGTTACCAACACATAAACACTATAACGAATGAGTAAAAATGTACAATCCCACTTGATCATCATATTTATAAAATCATCATATGTATAAATAATTGTTATTTTTATAAAGTCATTGGACAAGAGTCTAAGACGAGTATTATTTGTCTAGGTTTCCGTGATTGAAGCACGTACCGTACATCCGAATCGTCGATAAAACGCTTTCCCACATCAACGTTAGTTCATAGCCTCGTACTCTTTTAAATGTTTTTATGAAATGTTTTATAAACCCGCGAGGGAGATAACATGTTAGTTTTTATGAAATAGGACACTAGTTGTCCCGATTGTTTGTTTATTGATTTGGACCCGAATGATTGTATGACCCGATGAATGATTATATGACCCGATGTGTGAAATGAAATGGATTATTAAAGTTAGGTTATGTCACTAAAAGTCCCATTAGCATGAATTGTGAACTACCGGGATTTGGTAGACGCTTATTCATATAATAGTACTATTTGGGGACGATCACCCCAGTTGATCATCATCATATATATAAAATCATCATATGTATACATAATTGTTATTTTTATAAAGTCATTGGACAAGAGTCTAAGACGAGTATTATTTGTCTAGGTTTCCGTGATTGAAGCACGTACCGTACATCCGAATCGTCGATAAACCGCTTTCCCACATCAACGTGAGTTCATAGCCTCACACTCTTTTAAATGTTTTTATGAAATGTTTTATAAACCCGCGAGAGAGATAACATGTTAGTTTTTATGAAATAGGACACTAGTTGTCCCGATTGTTTGTTTATTGATTTGGACCCGAATGATTGTATGACCCGATGTGTGAAATGAAATGGATTATTAAAGTTAGGTTATGTCACTAAAAGTCCCATTAGCATGAATTATGAACTACCGGGATTTGGTAGACGCTTATTCATATAATAGTACTATTTGGGGATGATCAACCCAGTTCGCGCGTTGACGGTTCATCCCCGTCGTGCCACATTGATTGGTAAGCGAATTTATGTATGAGAAGATTTCCATAGCGTGATATTGTGACGACACGCTAATTTAGATGGGAAAATGAGTTTCGGGTTAGCTATCCGTTGTTTGTTGTAGTAAGGTAACAATGTCATGCGGCTTATAATAATCCAAAAATAACGAAAATACTGCTATACGCATTGAACTACGATATATTGCCTGACTAGCAATACGGGGTCTTATTATTGATTTTATGTTCGTGTTTTGGTTTTACATAACCATATTCATAGAACGGTTTTTATTTAACTTTATACAACGTTATAAAACATATTGTATGATGTTTTTACGACTTTGGTTCGTATAATGATTTTGAAGGCAAAAGCCTATATTATTATTTTGATAAAGATTTGTATAAAAATGACTTTGGCTATTTTATGGCCTATTACAAAGATTTGTACAAAAATGATTTTCGATAATAATTTTATATCGATGTTATATTGATGGATTTAATTAAACTCTATGAATTCACTCGGCGTTTTCGCTGACCTTTTCTTTATCATGTTTTATCTCAGGTACTTGAAGGTAATTCTCGGGAAGACAACAAGAAATCATGGCCCGCACTTAAATAATAACTTCCATTCAAATGCTTTGTAAAACCTGTATGAAATACAATGACTTGGGACCTATGTAAATTTGATATTTATGAATGGAAATGCTTTATTATTAAACGACGCAATTTTTAAGCATTGTCTATGATGTGAGTAATGTGCTATCCCGTAACACAAACAAGTCTTCTACTGTATTTAATTGTGTAAATTTGGGGGTGTTACAGTTTGGTACCAGAGCTCTCGTTAAATGAAAGATTTTTAAAACCAAGGTTTTGAATAAAACATTTCAAAATCTTTTAATTATAAACATTTTTCTCAAAATGTCTAAAAATCTTTTGACCATAACGGTGCCGAAGAATTTCCGAGTTACCGACAAGGCCAGACTGAGATGCGTTATTTTAATATATATATATAACTTGGATTATATATATGCTATAATTTGATTACATGATTGTTTAATGATTATTTTAATATTTATACGAGGTATTTATACAACGTAGATTGTCACAAGGAACACTAAATCCCCTAGTAAATTAATCTAAGCTATTTTCTGTAGGAATTCTAGCTATTCCAGATCTAAACCAAGTTGTGGATATTTATGATCCCAACAAAATGGTTGATATTCGTAGAAATGTAGATATTAGTTGATTGTGATATTGAAGAAGAATTAGCGAGATTAAAATTGATATCGATGTTATGACGATCTTTCCTTATAGAGTGGAGTTTGACAAAACATTACCACCTGGAAAGGTGTCATCTGATTCGTTGTCACCCAATACTTAAATTTGGAATCGAAGAGGTGAAAGTTGTACTTGAGGCTGTCATTGGAACCATTACCCAAAAGCCTCATGCCACTAGTACCTTTCCGAGAAGTCTAATTGAATGATCGAGTCATTTTATACTAGTGACTCATTTGATAACTATTGTTGTAAGAGCTATAGGATTGGAAATTAAGTGTTATTCATATTGATCTTTTATTGCCTTATTAAGTTCTAAGAATAAGGTTGAAAGTATTGTAAAATGAAGTAGGATATCGCATTGAGTATAAGATTGATTGAAACTTGAATGAAGTAAAAATTCAACTCGTATGGAATATGAGATTGATAAGAGGAAGTCGTTAAGTCCTGTGATTGAATTATAAGGTTTTAATTGATTGTTGATTCGTGTTAAGAGTTGTTCCTAGGCCATTGTCCAATAATGAGGATGCCTAGTGTCCAATAAATAAATTGAACAAATCTTCTTCTGAATTGGGACATTTAGATCTTACGGGACGGTGGGACACCTAATGACTCTTGTAGATTAGTATTCATTGTGGTATCTTTGAAAATCCCTAACTTAACTGAAACATCAGTTGGTAGGATGAGTTCTTGGAATTGTATGACATAGTGACACGTAATGTGTTACGGTACAATTTTGACTTGTTTATGATTAATGAAAAGACTACCATTGATTGCTAAATCCTACATGTATTGATGTTATCTATCTTTTATTTCTTCATCCTATAGCTCGCATTAGTGATGCAACCATTGAACAAGTACTCATCTCGAATTGAGTTACGTTGTGGATTATTCTCTTTGTATTCCTGAGTGCCATCGAGGTCATGAACCTCATGATTATTTGGCTAAAGCTCATTTCCTAGCATATTGTAGTTAGTTCTTGGTGAACAACTTTTCATCACTCTTTTGCAGATCACTCATTGTTTTTATAAGATAAAACAGTATCCCTTGAGAAAAATTGAATTTTCATCACTATAAGGATTATTCAAAGTGAGATTTATAAGTGATCGTTATCGAGATGAATTTGGTTATAAAACACCTTGGGAAACATAATTGTTTTCATAACAAAGAACATCTCTATAAATTCATTTTGAATTAAGCATGAATATATATATTTTAAACATGATGAAAAAGTTTTGATGAACTGAGTATTTCATCGTGAATCTTGAAATTGTATATAGTTGCGCGCCTACATACAATTTGGAAGTGACCATGCAAGGCTGATTAGTAGTCACCATGAAATTATTAATAAACACTAAATTTTCTTTGAAGTTATGAAAGATTAAATTTGATGAGATCTGCAAGAAGTGAAAATAGGGACATATTGTTAGAGACACCTACATATGTGCCCGTACCATTCATTCTTCTGAGTTGAATTTACTCATCTGTGGAATTTGTCTTATTTGACAATTGATATTCCCTTCTTGTCCAATTCTCCCATGGTGAGATTCTTTGGAAAAGTATTTGATTACCGAGTGTTGATACCCGACTGGATGTATTGACGTTCCTATCATTTCTTTTGATTAGAATTCATTTGAATGACCTGGGTAACGATCCGAGGAGCTTTCGAATGCGTACTCAAATTATGAAAACATGGGATATATTCATATCCGTTAAATGTTTTCGTCTGTATCTAATTTGAAATTCTCTCGTGTAGATTATGCGTCGACCTTACTCATTTAATGTTAGCTATGTATCCATATATCCTTGAATTTTTGAAGGATTATGAGTTATTATTAGTCTTTTGAGAAGTTCACATCTTATCAACGGTAATGAAACTAGAAAGTTGATAATGCCAGTAGAATGGATTGATTGATTATGACATGACGACATTGTCTTAATTGATGGGAACTCAAATAGAATTCCCCTAAATGATAAGATGTTGATTATCAAAAGTGATCTAAATAATTCTTGATGGATAACCATATCCTGCATTTAGATTTGAAATTATACCATGAATGGTTATAAACTAACCATAAATCTTGTAATCTAGAAAGAACCTAATATGAATTTATTAGAAGTTGTTTCCGTTATCTGAAACCTTAGGAGGTATTTGCTGGTGAATTACCTAGACTTCCGCCATTAAGGCAAGTTGAATTTGGTATTGATTATATTCCGGGTGCTGCATCTGTGGCGTGTGCACTATACGTTAGCACCATCTGAATTAAAAAAATTACTGTACAACTGAGAGAGTTGTCGGAGAAAGCTTTTATTCTACCAAGCTCGTCATCATGAAGAGCTATGGTATTATCGGTCCTTATATTTGTTGAATTACCATGAACTAGGTAAATTGATGATAAAAATCTATATCCACTACCCAAGATGATATATTTGTTCGATCATTTAAGAGTTTCTAGTGTATATTCAAAAATTTGATCTACAGCATGGTTATCATCAACTTTGCGTCCGCAAAGAAGATTATCTATTCCAATCACTACATCCAGAACTCGTGATGAAAATTATGAGTTTCATGTTATGTTGTTTGGATTGATCAATGCACATGTAGCATTCATAAATTTGGTGAATCATGTGTGTAGGCTGTAATTTGATAAATTCATGCTCGTGATCACTAAGAACCATCTGTTTGTTTATAAGAATAAGAATGAGTTAATAATTATTTATAGACTGCCCTAAATTGGCCGAACAACGAAAACCTGTACCTTGAATTTTTAACATATGATTTAAGGCTTAATCCTTTACATTATTTGACCATATGATTAATAGATAATGGAATCTATATTGACTCTTCAAAATAGAGCCATTAAAGTCTTTGAGTTATACTAAAAAGAAAGTGCAAATATGTTTTGACAAATGTTTTATCAAAAAGAACTTTTGAGGGATTATTCCCTTAAACCCAAAACATTTAACTAAACTCCTGTTTAGGGGTAAATGTTTGTGTATACCTCAAGACAACCTAAGAGGAATTGAGGAAACCATTTAAACCATGACTTGGAATTTGAAACGACAATTTTTGCTTTTCAACTAAGAAAATTTTGACCAAATTATAAACAAAGATTTTTGAACAATTACGGATCTTATTAATTATTTTAATTATTTTCGATAAATCAACAAAAATCTTGTTAATTAAATTCAAATTATTTTGAACATTTGGTCGAACTAAGAAATTTAAAAATTTTCACGTTTATGTTTCATAAAAATTAAATATCTATTATTTAATTACTTGTAATAACTATCGACGCTTTAAACGTCGGATTGAGCAAAACTGATAAAAATAATAGTTGAGACGAGACTAAAACTTAGAAAATATGAAGAAAGAAATTTTGAATGAATACGGTCATGATAATTATTTTATCAAGAAAGGTGAAAGAAATTACTGACGCATTATGTAGAAAAGATAAAGAATCAATTAGGATGTGTTCCTTAATAATGACTGTGCAAAATAAATTGCCGAACATTTTAGAAATAACTGATGCTTGTAAAAAGGATAATAAAGATAATAAAAAAGGGTTCGCGACTAATGTGAACCATTAGAATTGAGAAGCCGATGGCGTTAAATGTATAAAAGGCCACTTGTGGTTGCCTAAATATGGAGATTTTGAGATGTAGTCATGTTGGAATCTCGTAAGATTAAGTATTCTATTCATGTCGTTTCTGATTTAATATATCTTATCTGAAGAAGTTGTACTGATGGCAAATTATGAAGGCAGACATCGCCTCATACATTAGTAAACGTCTAACTATTGCAAAGGTCACCATCTGAATTTGATTCGATTTGGGTCATCGTCGACAGACTGACCAAATCTGCTAATATCATTCTCGTTAATGATAAATTCTTGATGAAGAAATTGACTATTTGGTATTTGAAGGAGTTGTGTAAACATAGTGTGCCTGTATCGATGATCTCTATCAAGATTCTCGCTTCGCATCGAATTTCTAGAGATTTGCTCAGAAGTCATTGGGAATGAACCTTGATGAGAGTACTGTTTACCACCCCAAATCGAAGGGACGAGGTAAAGTAACGATACAAAACACTAGAAGTCTTGTTTTATGTTTGAATGATTGACCTTTGGTAATAAACCATATAATCGTTTTCCTTTGGAGAGATTATCATTGATGATTATCGTGTTAGGATCGAGATCGAATCTTGTTAGGATCTAAATATGAGAGCATCTGTAAGCAGGAGTTGGGATGAAGACATCCGACATACACCCATTGTGAGTTGGACATGTCTTTTAGGTTTAAGGTTTCCTATGGTAACCAACCTAACCTTGCAAAATACCCAACCCGCGAGACCTGAAATGATTGTGTAAATTAGGATCTGATTATTGACTGCCGGTAGTGGGCAGAAGGTTATGAAGTGTAGATCTTGAAGTGTCAGATGGGTAGCAAAGTTATGCCAGAAATTTTCACCATAGAAAGATGAATTGAAGATCTGAAAGATCATGGAATTTAAGTCCCCGTTGTATGGGACCATTGAGATGATGTAAAAGTTGGTTTGAAAGGCATATAAGCTGGATCTACCCTAGGACTTCAAGGGCTGCGTAAATTATGATTTGTATATCTAACTTGATAAAATGTCTATCAAGTAAAAATCTGATTGTTTCCTAGTAAAGTTTAGATCGGCAAAAAGTTGCATTCATCAAAAACCCATGAACATCATGGATAGAGAAAGTAAGTCAACATTAAGCCTGATCTTATTTCCGTAGTTATGTTTGCTGAAACTCGCGTATTGTAATGAATTACACTTGTGAGGAAAGACCGAATGTGTAGGAAATACCCACTGGCTTTAACTCTATAAGAAGCGAGTAGTAAGATAAATTGATCTTTGAGGACAAAGATCCTGTTTAGGGGTAAATGCTGTGACAATCCGTCAATTTATGGTCGATATTTTATTCTCGAGTGTTATTTAAAAACATTATTTTAATATTATATTATGAACTTACTTATTTTGGGAATAAATTTGGGTTTACATCTAGAAGTAGTATCGACTACGTCCAAACCGGAGGATTCTACGTTACGTGTTTACGTTTACATACACCGTGTTTGGTGACAGTCCGACATTTCAGGAAATAAATTTATCCGTGATAATTATTTTAGGATTTTAACTTTGAGTTGGTTCATAAATTCACAAATTTACGAGAAGAGATTAGGACTTACGTGAATAATTTAACGTCCTTTACGACTAAACCGGAAACCTTAGGATTACGTATTTACGTTTCGAACTCCGTTTTTTATGAGACAATTTTTAGTAAATTCGTTTTGTGCCGTTGATTCATAATTTATAAAAACGTTTTTTGTAAACGACCCGAGGGCACGTAAATCGAGGAAACTATAATCGAGGAGTACACGTAAATTAATAGGGATGGGACAAGTTTACACTTGCCCACCCCTATACAAGTGGCATCCAACATAAGCCACAACACACCACCCTTGTATCAAAATAAGGACACTTGTCCATATGGTTTATCAAAACCATTAACCAACTTGCTAAAACCATTTACTTCTCTCACACACACTTCCAACACACGCAAACCACTCTCTCAACCTTCCTCTCTCTCTAAAATTCGTCCAACAATCACCAACAACAACCCTAATTTGATCTAATTTAGCCATAAAATCATGTGTTATCTACACACATGATGATGGTCCTTTGAAGCCTTGAAGATTGGAGGTGATTCTATCATCCAAGTAGGTGATTTGGTGATGTTCAAGGGCTGATTTCTACAAGAAGTTTACAAGTATTGGTGGTCTTGAAGATCGGTGTTGATCTATCACAAGTAGGGGTGTCAATATTTCCGACCCGACCCGAACCCGACCCGACCCGAGCATATTCGGGTCGGGTTACTCGGGTTGAATTTTCAATTCGGGTTAGTCGGGTCAACCTGACTAACCTGAATTCGAAATCGGGTCGGACATCGGGTAAAATATTTATGCTTAATTCGGGTTCAGGTCAACCGATTGACCCGAATAAGAAATTTTTTTATTTTTAAAATTAAAATTAAATATAAATTCTATTAAAAAAATTAAATTTTTTTTTTTATATATTTTACCCGTAGTCGGGTTGACCCGAACCCGAATAGACCCGACCCGAGTAGACCCGACCCGAATAGACCCGAACCCGACTAACCCGAGTTCAACTCGGGTCGTGTTCGGGTAAAATATTTTTACCCTCAACCCGAATTCAACCCGACCCGAATAACCCGAACCCGACCAACCCGACCCGATTCCCACCCCTAATCACAAGTTTTGCCATAAAAAATCCAAGCCTTGATCATAAACTACTTAATCTTGGTGGTATAAAGATTGTTCTTCCTATCCACTTGTTATTTTGACTATGTAATCTTGTATTTTATTTCCTATTGTATATGTATATGATGAAGATATGATGATAAAAAAATTATGTGGGGATTTGGTGTTGATAAATATGGTTAAAAAGATGTAAAACCATAGGTAACAAGGTTAAAATCTTGCTAAATATGATGGCTGTATAACAACAGTAAGTAACCAAATGATAAACTGATAAAATGGCATAGTGGAATTAATTTACAGTAAGTATTAGGTGTTATACACATGTGAGAGTTGGCCATGCAATGGAATCATCAAAATGAGCGAGATATGATCAAAACAAGTTTAGAGTGCAAATCTGCCTATACTATTTTGGACGAATTTATTAAAATATTTAGAGGTTGATTCATCAGTGGCTATAATGGAATAAAATGGAGCACCTATCATGTAATTACTGTCATAAAAATTTGAGGTCCTATCTCATTATAGAACTCTAGATATGGACATTTTAGTGAACTTAAAATTTAGGAATGATTTTAAAAATAAATAGTATATAATATAAGCACTCAAAAATTTATATAAAATATACATATATAAAACCCACTAGTTGATAAAAATTATAAATAAAGAGTTACATATATATTGATATTAAAATGGGATACATTATATAAATTACAAGTAAAAATGTTTTTCCAAGTTATAAAACTATATACTTAAGTTTTACGTCTTTTCGGCTAAAACCGAAAGATTAACGTTTTTGTCAAATAAAACTTAGACGGTCGGACCCGTATAATGTAAACTTTTATAAACTCACATATTGATATATGAACTTATATAACAAGTAAAAACCGATAAAACCCGAGTTTTATCACGTATGAACATTAACGGGCCAAAATAGCCTTATTGGACTATAAACCCGACTAGTTGGTAAAACACTTATAAACTTACTTATTGGGATTAACCCACTTGGGCCCAACATGTAAAGTATAATACTGATAATAAAAGTGTAAAATGGACTAATATAAAGTATTGGGCTTATAATAGGCTTATTGGGCCTAAAACATGTAAATAAGTAAAACTAGTAAAACTAGCATAAAAATGTTACCAACACATAAACACAATAACGAATGAGTAAAAATGTACAATCCCACTTGATCATCATCATATTTATAAAATCATCATATGTATACATAATTGTTATTTTTATAAAGTCATTGGACAAGAGTCTAAGACGAGTATTATTTGTCTAAGTTTCCGTGATTGAAGCACGTACCGTACATCCGAATCGTCAATAAACCGCTTTCCCACATCAACGTGAGTTCATAGCCTCACACTCTTTTAAATGTTTTTATGAAATGTTTTATAAACCCGCGAGGGAGATAACATGTTAGTTTTTATGAAATAGGACACTAGTTGTCCCGATTGTTTGTTTATTGATTTGGACCCGAATGATTGTATGACCCAATGAATGATTATATGACCCGATGTGTGAAATGAAATGGATTATTAAAGTTAGGTTATGTCACTAAAAGTCCCATTAGCATGCTTATGCATATAATAGTACTATTTGGGGACGATCGCCCCAGTTCGCGCCTTGACGTTTGATCCCCGTCGTGCCAATTGATTGGTAAGCGAATTTATGTATGAGAAGATTTCCATAGCGTGATATTTTGACGACACGCAAATTTAGATGGGCAAATGAGTTTCGGGTTAGCTACCCGTTGTTTGTTGTAGTAAGGTAACAATGTCATGCGGCTTATAATAATCCATAAATAACGAAAATACTGGTATACGCATTGAATTACGATATATTGCCTGACTTGCAATACGGGGTCTTATTATTGATTTTATGTTCGTGTTTTGGTTTTACATAACCATATTCATAGAACGGTTTTTATTTAACTTTATACAACGTTATAAAACGTATTGTATGATGTTTTTACGACTTTGGTTCGTATAATGATTTTGAAGGCAAAAGCCTATATTATGATTTTGATAAAGATTTGTATAAAATTGACGTTGGCTATTTTATGGCCTATTACAAAGATTTGTACAAAAATGATTTTCGGTAATAATTTTATATCGATGTTATATTGATGGATTTAATTAAACTCTATGAATTCACTCGGCGTTTTCGCTGACCTTTTCTTTTAACATGTTTTATCTCAGGTACTTGAAGGTAATTCTCGGGAAGACAACAAGAATTCATGGCCCGCACTTAAATAATAACTTCCATTCAAATGCTTTGTAAAACCTGTATGAAATACAATGACTTGGGACCTATGTAAATTTGATACTTATGAATGGAAATGCTTTATTATTAAACGACTTGATTTTTAAGCGTTGTTTATGATGTGAGTAATGTGATATCCCGTAACACCAACGAGTCTTCCGCTGTATTTAATTGTGTAAATTTGGGGGTGTTACACACAAGTTTAAGAACAAGTTCAAGAACAAGTTCAAGAACAAGTTCAATAAAAATTGGTAAATCAACCAGAGGAGCCACAAGTTGCAGAAACATTGGCAACTCAGCCAGAACCATCAGTTCAATCACCACCTCAAGCAAATTGGAATGCTTTCTATGAGAAGTTGGAGGAAATTTCTAATCAGTTTCCTGATCTATCACCACAAAGCAATAAATCAGATAAGACTGAAGAAGTGCAAGTTGATATGATGGCTTCTATGGAAGATAAAGCATCTGGGGAAACACAAGTGATTGAAGAAACAAGTGTGTCTAATACTGGTGAAGTCAACTTTGTTGAAGATCCAAGTACTGCTAAGCCAGCTGCAAGTACTGCTGACATTGTTGAAGATCCAAGTACTGCTAAGCCAATTGCAAGTACTGCTAGCCAATTGCAAGTACCGCTGGTGATCATCCTTCACTAGAAAGTCAAAGTTCATTTGGAGAAAATGAGACTTTAGCCAAATTGCTGCTAGATCTAAAGAAGAGTTTAGTTGAGAAGACTAAACAAGCAGAAGTGGAGAAAAAGACACAACAAGAAGTTCTTGCCTCAAAAGATCAAATTCAAGGTAAGAAAGTTCAAGCTTCACACCCTACAAAAGGTATAGTTATTCAACAGTTAGCTAATGAACAAGTAGCTGCCAAACTGAAGAAGAAGCTACCTAAGATGCATCCAAAGGATAAGGGGAAGAAGCAATTATTGTCAGAATCTGAAGATGAAAGTGATTCAGATGATGATATAAACAAAGTCATGTACATATTTAATCAAATAGACCATGACGAGGAATTTGCTTATAGAATGCAAGCACAAATTTGTGAAGATGAATTGCAGGAAGAACTTGTAGCAAAGCAAAATTTGTTAGAAGCTAAAAGGATACAGCAAGAATGGAACATACAAGAGTATGACAGGATTCAAGCTGAGATACATGCAAGTGAGCTTCTTGCAGACTCATTAATAGCTGAAGAAAAAGATGCATATGATGAAGAAGAGAAATCAAGATTGATTGATGATCTGGTAAGGGAGCAACAAAGATTCTTTGCTAAAATGAGAAGGAAAGAAAAGATCTTTTGCCTCCAACTACTATGCAGATTAGAAATCAAATGATGAAATTTCTAAAGAAAGTAAAAGGATTTACTCATATTCAGCTGGTCATGAAAACTTTTGAAGAAATCAAGACTTTGTATGAACAAAGTAAGAGGACTGAATTGAATTTTGTTGAGATTGGATCTGAAGCAGACAAGAAAGCTGTTGAAGAATTCAAGAAACGTCTACAACAAAAAAGACAATTTGGTAGTACTCCTAGAACTGAGCCAAGTACTGCTGAACCTACAAGTGCATCTCCACCTATCAAAACCACTTATGTGAGGAAGAATAGAAAGGAGAAAGTAAGTTCAAGGGAGGAAGAGACTGCTCAAAGGATGAATGCAGGAGTTGAAACTCAAGGAATTGCTCAGACTGAAAATGTACAAGCAGTACATACATAGTCAACAGTACATACAACAGTACATACTGAGGAAACAGTACATACAAGCTTGGAAGAGGGTTCAACAGAACTTGAAGGAATTTCCAAGAGTGTTAAAAGGAAAAGATCAACATAGCTAAATAAGAAAGCTAAGAGAGCTAAAATTACAGCAGAAGATAGTAATGATGTTGAGAGCTTAAGGAAGTACTTGAAGATTGTGAACTTTGAAGATCAATGTTTTGATACAGATATTTTTGGAAAAAGAGCATCCATTGTTAAGTGGATTTACTCTACAGATCAAGGACTTGAAGCTCATGGAATTCAGAGATCTGATGGCACAAAAAGGATATTCAGACTTTTGGAAGATATCCTTCACATACTTGACAGACAAGATATCCAAGATCTTGTAAGGTTAGTTGAAGAAGCCAGTGCAAGTAAAACTGAAGTATCACTATTATATAGGGAATTTCTCTTTATGTATGAGCCACACAAATGTGATCAAGAAATGTTGAAGGAATTAGAGAATCAGGTTCCTAGTTACTGGAGATATTACAGGTCATGTGGATTGCATATTTTGGATGTAGATGATGTTACATATTATATGCTGCAAGAGAAGATAATATAAGGTTTTTAAGCTCGTATGAAAGTTCGTTAATCCGATCTTTTTGAACTGATTACCGATTAAAAGTGCGACTCAATTGTTCTTGGTGGAAAGTAAAAAGGGTTTGGTTTTCTATTCTACTAAAAAGGATTAAATGCGCAAAGTTGGGAAACATATAACTCAACAAATTAAAAAAAAACACAGATTTAAAAACGATTTAAGAATAATTAAGCTGAAATAAAACTTAAACAGTAAAACGGAATAACTAACAAAAAACCTTCATTCGGAATAAATTCTTTTATGCGGAATAACCTTGATTCGGAATAACTAACGTAAAACTGTTGGTTCGGAATAATACCTTTACTCGGAATGTTTCTTTATCCGGAATAAATGAAGAAAACTGCTCATTCGGAATGTGCTTCACTCGGAATACTCATGCGGAATATAGCTCACTCGGAATATTACAATGATTCGGAATACACTGCTGGTTCGGAAAAATGTGCTGAATCGGAATAACTATTGACTCGGAATAAAAATGTTCATCCGGAAAACTTGCTTCATCCGGAATAAAAAGGTTCGTCCGGAATAATTAGCTTCATGCGGAAAAAATCGTTTACTTGGAATAAACTCACTCATCCGGAATAACAGCTTGATTCGGAATACTTAAAAGAAAACCTTCATTTGGAATGTAGAGCTCATCCGGAATAATTAAACTAAAACCTTCATTCGGAAAAATCAAAGTGAAATGCTGGTTCGGAATCTGGGCAACAAAAATAAACGAAGAACAGGGGACGAAGAATAAGGTACGAATCTAAACAAATCCAATCAAACTAAAACCAAAGATTAAATCAAAATAGCAACTAATGAATAACTAAAATAACTAATCAAATCAAAGCAATAAAACTAACACTAATGATCAAATCAATCAAAACCCACTTGATTAAAAACCATAAAAACTCAAGAACATACCATAATCAAATGTAAAGATTAAGCAAGAAAGGTAGAAGAAGATTAATTAAAAGCTTGATTAAAACGCAAAGATTCAACAATAACAACTTTAAAGATTTAAGTGCTAAACATTAATCTAGAGAGAGAAAGCAATAAATCTAGAGAGAGAAACTACTCCTAATCTATCCTAATCTACTCCTAAAAACTAACCAACCCTTTCCTAACAAATGAGGGTGGTATATATAGGAGAGGGGAGTGGTTGGTGGCTTCCTCCTTTCTTTCTTTTCTTCAGTCTCGTCTTTAAAGTCTCGACTTTTGGCTCGGGATTTGTCGATAAAATCTTGAACTCGTCTTATAATTTCTTCATTTATTAGACTTGAGTTCTTCGACTTGTAAATCTTCCATCTTTGGTCCTTTTCTTCAATAAATATTCAAAATAGGCCCATTGACTTCTGATCTTTTGCACACTTGATCTTTTGACTTCGTCTTTTGTCTTTTTCTTCGATAAAGCCCGTGAAAGCCCGTGTTTTCTTCCTTTTTCATCTTTTAGTCCTAAATCACAACAAAAACACAAACCACGCATAATTCCGACATTTACGACATAAAATACACGTTATGGTCTCGTTTTCATTATAATTAAGTGGTAAAAGGATGGGTGTTTTCACACCTATCAAATCCCCTACACTTGACCATTGCAATGTCCCCATGCAATGCATTAATCACAAAGCAAGATTACACTTTTCATCACAATTAATCCACATTGGCCTTTATTAAAGAGATAGAAAATAACAAAACAAGTAAAGAAATCAAAGACTTACCTTAGGGTTTTGGAATGTCATGAATAATTATCATCCTCAAGTTTCACGTTCCCCATACCAAGCTTAAAAACGAGATCATTCTTATTATAACTTAGAAAACTAACACGAACTCATGTGGCCCAATTATTCACTTAGACTCCCTTATTCCTAGGTGTATCTCTTATATTTTATTTTTGTCTTGAATGATCACGAGGATGCATTGTTTGACTTATTTCGATAGTTTATTTAGGCCGAAAACTAAGTAGGACGATTTAATCAATAGTTAGCTAAAGGACAAAATCTTTTAAAACTGCTTCTCGGGACCTCTTAAAGTTCATATCTTGGCATAACTCGCTTCACGATTTGAGACCTTTCTCGGACCGATATTTGGCAGCGACTTCATACTTCAAATCTTTGAGAGACGTTCTAAAAATTATGGTCTTCTCTTCATAATAGGAATTTCTTCACTTGAAGTTTTGAGAGATTCTTCATATTTGGACCACGACTTCTTCATTTTTCTCCAATCTTTATTTTGGACTTTGATATACAACGATCCGCCTCCTTTTAGGACTTGGATCTATTTATCCTCATACCTTGTTAGGGCCTTTTTGGATAGACTTCTCCATGATCTTTTGGGGAGTTTTTACTTTTCGTCGTGTGTCTCGATCCTTCATATTGATTTTCGATAAATGATTCTTCATATCACTGTTGGATCTTTAGCAACAAAATGTAGCCCTCATGCCTTGTCAGGGCCTTTTCGGACTCGCCAATCTTCGCATCCCGCTTCAATAAGTTATGCCTTGGCTATGAACTCTAATCAATACCGAGCAA
The DNA here is from genome assembly GCA_025667525.1 of Glebionis coronaria. NCBI lineage: Eukaryota > Viridiplantae > Streptophyta > Magnoliopsida > Asterales > Asteraceae > Glebionis > Glebionis coronaria. The sequence goes on from CM046877.1 coordinate 343,671,217, forward strand.
CTTTTAAACGATCTTGGGCGAGAAGCTAAGTAACTTTTCAAATCGTACGACCTTACTTATTGCAGATAAATTTATTAGCAAGCGATGGGAGAATAGGCTTATAATCAACTCACACAAATTCACGAAAGAATACTAAACTTATAATTGACTCTATCATCTCTCGTTCTCCACAATTTAAAATCTCAAGGAATGAGACTCGTGGATGCTTAGCCAATTAAATCAAAGTTTTGGGTTTTCGAGTCATCTATAGGATCTTGCAAATTCTTAGACTTTTTCAAGTTTAGAATTCGTGTTTTAAAGTTCCCTTGATAAACGACTCTCTAGGATCAATTATAGGAACTTGCGAAAAGTTCTTGTTCTTAACCCGTGAGAGTTAAGACTTTCGCGTTTTAAAGCTCCCTAAATAAAAGCCTAGCAAAACTGACTTAAACACGTTAAGGATACTAGCTAGAGTAAACTTAGATAAGTAAACTCGGGTTGAGTCAAAAGATTTACAACGATGAAAATTAAAACCACTTTATTAAAATTTATTCTAGTAAAGAAAGAAAATAACTATACAAAGGTAAAACTACTAGGCCAAAATAGATTAAAAATTTTGAAAAATGTCGAAAAATTGATTTTCCGGTTAAAATGAGGACAAATGCAAGGAAAAGGCCACTTAACATCGATAGAAGTCCCCCCTACACTTGATATAAACATTGTCCTCAATGTTTAAGCATGTGGGATTAAACTCCCCTACACTTAGGACATTGTGCACGTTGTTTAAATCTCGCTAAGGAAGAGACAACGAAAGTGATTCCTATTTTAATATTGGAAAATATAAAATAGAGAATCAAAAGAGTTTAGGATAAAACCGGGAAGATGGGTACACGGGATCATGGTTCGTCAAAAGTCATCAAGAATGGATCTTTGAAAGCTTGAATCCCTGCACATGATAAGAAAGAAAACAACAAACACATACTAGGGTTTCCCCCTACACTTATTAGAAAAAAAGAATAAAAGGATAGATAATCGGGTTGCCTCCCGAGAAGCGCTTGTTTTTGTTAACCGAGTCACGAGCCTGACTCGTCCCCGAATTAAATGGTCCATGGGGAAGCCTCAAATGTAATACCGGGATCAAAGACCTTGTCCTCGTTCCCGGAGGACATTAATAAAGGAGAGGCAGGAGGATAAGTAGTGAATGGTAGGAAAGTCCGCTCAATATAAGAAAAGCAAGTGAAGTCCAGATTGATGGGAGGTGGGGTGGGTAAAGGAATCACATTGTCATCCTACAAAGACAATGGATGTTGACCAATTGGCAAAGCCGTAAAGTTGTCAATCATAGAATGGTCCATGTCACCTCCCGGGTCAAAGCAATCATCCTCATGAACGATAATCTTTTCGATTTCATCGTTGATAAGGACTGTAGAAACTCGTTTGAAAAGATCACGATCAAGTACGAAACCATCATTCATTTGTGGGAATTGTTGATAAGTTAAATCCTCACGAATGTGGTAAACGTAATTCTCATTAGAGGAGTGTTGATTAGGTAACTCCTCGAGAATTGGATGTTTGGGCATGTGAGTTGGTTCGTCATTATTATGAAAAATAAGACGTTCCAACTCATCAAGTTCGGCCTCGATATTGAAAAAATCGTCCTCACTCGTAGGTGGAAGTGGAGGTAAAAGAGCTAGCTCTCGGTCGATAATTTCCTCAATCTCGGGCTCGAAGACGAAATCATCATACTCACCACATGTTGAACTCTTGTTGGGAGAATCAATTATCGCTTGTGGATTTGTGAGTATGTGATCATTGACTAGCGAAGCGACCTCGTCCTTAAGCTCCGCAAAAGTAGGCATATCACACAAATTTTTCGGAATACCCTCGGGCTCACTTTGGATGACGACAAGGTCCTCGACACTAGACTTTAGGAATTCGTCCGATTCCGTTGCCGAAATAATGTCAAGATGCTCATCCTCCATTATGAGAGAGCCAACGGGCTCCTCGGGTGTGATAACAATAGATGAAGGAGGAATGTGAGAAGTCTTGCGTTGCTTTAGAAATTCCTCCTCGTCGAAAATCACCTCAATATCGTCATCACTCTCCTCATTACCTAAAGGGCCAATAATAAGCTCAGGGATATTAGTACTCGTCTGATCTCGCTGCTTTAAAAATGACTCCATACAAGTTTGCAGCGTGTGTAAAAGCTCTTTCGTTTGTTCTTGAAAAGCTGTAGCAAGATCGTCAATTGGTTCTTGGTAACTCACCCCGTGACGAGGCTGATGATCAATTGGGTATTGTAGGGGTTGGTCAAAACTGGAAGGGGTATAATTATAGTAATTTTGATCCCCCGTTGGACAGTGAAAACTTTCGTGAGGACCCCCACACTTATAGCACCACGGGGATGGAGAAAAATACGGTGCATTTTGAGGATAAGGATCGTCATAGACGGGAGAGGGTGAGAGAGTATTGTAAGAGGAGAAGTACGAGTTTGTTGAATTACAAAATGGACAAAATCCAAATTGTGTATCGTCGATATAAGAACCGCACCGCTCACAAGTACACCATTAACATGTTTGAAAACCATGCCATGGTCTCCCACACCGTACGCAAGACGAATCCATGAAGAAAAATAGATAAGCATGAAGAATATTTTTGGTGCAAAACTTTGAAAAAGAAATGCTTTTTATGATTTTGCAAATGTTTTTGGATTTTTGAAAATTTTTGACACGAAAAATAACGTTCACGAGTGAACGGATCCCAAAATCCAACGCGTCTCTCACAAAAAACCGTTAATCTTAATGAAAAGAGCCGGCAGCGGCGCCATTTAATATAAGGTTTTTAAGATCGTATGAAAGTTCTTTAATCCGATCTTTTCAAATTGATTACCGATTAAAAGTGCGACTCAATTGTTCTCAGTGGAAAGTAAAAAGGGTTTGGTTTTCTATTCTACGAAAAAGGATTAAATGCGCAAAGTGGGGAAACAAATAACTCAACAAATTAAAAAAAACACAGATTTAAAAACGATTTAAGAATAATTAAGATGAAATAAAACTTAAACAGTAAAACGGAATAACTAACCAAAAACCTTCATTCGGAATAAATTCTTTTATGCGGAATAACCTTGATTCGGAATAACTAACGTAAAACTGTTGGTTCGGAATAATAAAACTGCTCATTCGGAATGTGCTTCACTCGGAATACTCATGCGGAATTTAGCTCACTCGGAATATTACACTGATTCGAAATACACTGCTGGTTCGGAAAAATGTGCTGACTCAGAATAACTATTGACTCGGAATAAAAATGTTCATTCGGAAAACTTGGTTCATCCGGAATAAAAATGTTCGTCCGAAATAATTAGCTTCATGCGGAATAAATCGTTTACCCGGAATAAACTCACTCATCCGGACTAACAGCTTGATTCAGAATACTTAAAAGAAAACCTTCATTCGGAATGTAGAGCTCATCCGGAATAATTAAACTAAAACCTTCATTCGGAAAAATCAAAGTGAAATGCTGGTTCGAAATCTGGGCAACAAAAATAAACGAAGAACAGGGGACGAAGAATAAGGTACGAATCTAAACAAATCCAAACCAAAGGTTAAATCAAAATAGCAACTAATGAATAACTAACAATAACTAATCAAATCAAAGCAATAAAACTAACACTAATGATCAAATCAATCAAAACCCACTTGATTAAAAACTATAAAAACTCAAGAACATACCATAATCAAATGTAAAGATTAAGCAAGAAAGGTAGAAGAAGATTAATTAAAAGCTTGATTAAAAAGCAAAGATTCAACAATAACAACTTTAAAGATTTAAGTGCTAAACATTAATCTATAGAGAGAAAGCAATAAATCTAGAGAGAGAAACTACTCCTAATCTATCCTAATCTACTCCTGAAAACTAACCAACCCTTTCCTAACAAATGAGGGTGTTATATATAGGAGAGAGGAGTGGTTGGTGACTTCCTCCTTTCTTTCTTTTCTTCCGTCTCGTCTTTAAAGTCTCGACTTTTGGCTCGGGATTTGTCGATAAAATCTTGAACTCGTCTTATAATTTCTTCATTTATTAGACTTGAGTTCTTCGACTTGTAAATCTTCCATCTTTGGTCCTTTTCTTCAATAAATCTTCAAAATAGGCCCATTGACTTCTGATATTTTGCACACTTGATCTTTTGACTTCGTCTTTTGTCTTTTTCTTTGATAAAAGCCCGTGAAAGCCCGTGTTTTCTTCCTTTTTCATCTTTTGGTCCTAAATCACAACAAAAACACAAACCACGCATAATTCTGACATTTACGACATAAAATACACGTTATGGTCTCGTTTTCATTATAATTAAGTGGTAAAAGGATGAGTGTTTTCACACCTATCAGAAGACTTATCCCTTCAAAAGGAAATTGTTGGAAAGGATGTTAGAACAACAATTAGAAGTTACAGACGAATCTGCTGATGCTTTGGAGTTGATCAGAATGGTTAAACAACAAATCAAGGATTTGAAAGATGAGGAAGAAGCTGAGAAAGAATCTTAAGTGTTTGACTTTCAGTCACACTTCATAAATGGTTCTCAGTTCACCCTGTCTAACACACATAAGAACTGGCTAGTCCATAAGCAAACGGTTTGTGGTAAAGACTTATCAAATATGTTGAAAGCTGATAGTTTGCTAAAAACTATATGGTTCTAACTCACCTTGTTTCGAGACAAAGAGTTAGCTAGTCCTAGACAAACGGTACTAGGTAAAGACTTCATCAAATCCGTTGATGGTTGACAATTTACCAAAAACTGTAAGGTTTTCATTACACCTTATTCTTTGTGAATAAAGTATTGGCTATTCTAGAGTGTATGGCTAACTGGTAAAGAATTTATCAAATCCGTTGATAGCTGGTGATTTGCTAAAAATCATGAAGCCAATACAGATTGGTGTTTGTTGTTAACTGTTTTATTTCAGGTATAAAGATTGTAGATAAAGAAGTATTAAAATGTATAATACTTAGAAAGTTTTGTTATCATCAACTTAGGTGAAAGATTTATGATCAAGAGTTCAAGGACTAATCTCAAGAAGACAAATACTGATGCTACAAAAATGAATGAATGTTTAGAAGACACAAGAAGATCATAGTTTGAAGACAAAGATGATGCTCATAATGTTTGAAGATTATCTTATCAAAAGAAGATCTACATATGAAGTGTTTGGCTACATTCAGTTGGATACAAATACAAATTACCAAGTTCAATCCAAGGATGGAGGAAAGACTGAAGACATGTATTTCTAATACATCCAGTACAAGAGAAACAAGAAGACAACAAGTTATCATTTCTTGTTTAGGGGAGGATTGTTGGGAATTATTTGTTAAGTGTCAAGTACCGTTAGTGTTATTAGTGTTATGTAAGTACCGTTAGTGTTAACGCGGTACATAGTAAGTACTGCCACTTATAAAGTAAGTACTGCTATATTGATTAGGACGAATATATCTTTCTATAAGATATGTCATAGTTATAGTTAGAGTATATCTTATGAGATATATCTAAATAGTTAGAATATTGATAATATATCGTCTGTGATGTAATTATCTTTATAGAATATTCTAAGGTTTCTAGGGTTCCTTACTCTATAAAAGGAACATAGGTACAATGTCTTTCATGTACCTCATTCAAGTCGATTAATAAGAGAATCGAATAGTTAAAAGTAATTCTGTTCTTCTGTGCTTTATAAGTTAGATTCCGCATAACTTATTTAGTATTCGTAAGAGTGCTCAAAGTGTTTTAGTTTGATTACAAACTATCGTACCAATTCTTAACAGAATATAGATCCAACCAAAGGGATCAACACACAACCCTTCCCAGCCATTCGAGTTTCTCTCAAAAGAAACTTGTCTCATTTTCATGGAGATCAACATGTATCTATTGAATTTCTCACTCCGAGTTAGTTAATATTGAAAAGGTGGCAGTCTGCTCCAGCCTCCGATTACCAAAATGCACTTATCGAGTCTAGAGCGAAAAAGAGATCAATCTATCATCTCATTAGGACACAATCGAGTCCTACGCATTATCCTTGTGATATTGCCAGAACATCTGAGTGATACGATTCACAATGAAGATGGAAATCCTGCTTGAGCCAGCATTAAACAAGCTCATAGTAGGTAACTTGTGTGATTCTACACGAATCAAACTTGTGAGAACTGGAAAGCAACTAAGTTTCGATTCTTAATTGATTCAAACTTGATTCCAGGTTTCTTCGCAAAATCCGTGTGATCTTTCCAGAACATTCAGAGTGACACTCATTAGAGTTCACATTGACGAATGGAAATCCTTCCAGTGTCAACCTCAAACAGCACTGCGGTAGGTAACTCGCAAGATTCTTTATGAATCGAGCTTGTGACAAACTGGAAAGAAACAACGGTGCGATTCTTATAGAATCAAACTTGTTCCAGGAATTCTGAATTGACGACTCTAATCAGACGAATAATTTATCCTTATGATTCACTCTTTACGTTCGCAGTCTGCTTTGAGACGGTCGAGTAAAGAGAACTGGCTACTACCACCGGGAAACCCTGCCAAGGAGGTTCTTAATCGAATCTACCCGATCACAGGTACGGTATCTAATACCGTCTAACGGTCTTCACCGACCAGAGGTAAAACGCTACCGAGTTAGGACGAAATGTTCATAGCCATTTTATCTGTGTCTATATATATTGCTGCATATCAAGAAGGTGGCGTAGCTGTGTACTAACCGATGTCGATTCAGAAGTCACAAGAGCACAAGATGGCGATAATCAAGATACCTAAGAATGTAAGAATGGAATAGGTCATCTTAGTCACAAGGAGCACAAGATGGAGATCTCAAGCACTTAAAGTCAAAAGACAAAGGCTCAAGATAAATATCATAAAAGCATGAAGGAACAAAGCCATTGCAAACAAGATAAAGACCAAGATACAAGACCAAAGAATGAAGATCACCTCCACAAAGATGTATTCACTCAATCATCTTATGCATTTAAAGATGACCGATATATTGGGGGAGATTGTTAGCCCTATATTTTATATAGTCGAACAAGAATTTAATAGGTCATCTTAGTCGTTATTGGTCTTGTATTGTAATAGGTTAGTCGGGAAGACCGGGCTTGGTATTTAAGCTAATATTGTATAAGTTAGGGTCGTAAGCCCAAGCTAAGCCAAGCCCGGCCCATGAACAAGCCCACTAAGGCCTTAAGGTCGTGGCATATATATACCCTCTTCCATGTGTGGAAGAGGTTGTTGGTTACTAATCACTTTCTCTCTCTAATAGTGTTTAACCATCCTAATCTCTCTAGTTTCTCTCTCTACTTTTCTTCTATTTCTCTCTCTAAATATTATGTTATGGATTGAAGTGGGATTAACAGGCTTAACCCACTTGGTCCCAACATGTGAGTATAGGTCTGGTATTAAAAGTATAAATGGACTAATAAAATGTATTGGCCTTTTAATGGGCTTATTGGCCTTAATATATAAATGAGTTGAAAATAGTGTAACTAGTCTAAAATTTGACTAACACATAACACTATAAGGTGTATGAAGAGATAAAATCCCACTTGATCATCATCATAGTTATAATGTCATCATATATATACATAGCCATTGTTTTTATAAAGTCATTGGACAAGAGTCTAAGACGAGTAATATTTATCTAGGTTTCCGTGATTGAAGCACGTACCGTACATCCAAATCGCTGATAACCCGCCTTTCCCAATCAACGTGAGTTCATAGCCTCGCACTCGTTTAAATGTTTTATAAAGTATTTTATAAACCCGCGAGGGAGATAACATGTTAGTTTTAAATAAAAATAGAACACAAGTGGTCCTGATTGTATGCTTATTGATATGGACCCGATTGATTATATGACCCAATGAATGATTGAAATGGATTATTAAAAGTTAGGTTATGTTACTATAAGTCCCATTAGCATGAATTGTGAACTACCGGGATTTGGTAGACGCTTATGCATATAATAGTACTATTTGGGGAGGATCACCCCAGTTCGCGCCTTGACGGTTGATCCCCGTCGTGCCACATTGAGTGTTAAGCGAATTTATGTATGAGAGAGATATATTTAGCGTGATTATTGTGACGACACGCTGTTTTAAATGGGCAAATGAAATCGGGCTAGCTACCCGATATATTTTATAGAAAGGTAACAATGTCATGCAGCTTATAATAATCCGATAATAATAATGATAATGGTAATACTGAGGCTGCGGTTTCAGGAATAACGTATGATATGTGATTTGAATTATAATATATTGCCTGACTAGCAATATGGGGTCTTATTTATGATTATACACGTGTTCTGGTTTTACATAACTGCTTTATATAACGGTTTTTATTATTTTATAAACAACGTTATAAAAGGTATTGAATGGTGTTGTTACGACAATGATTCGTATAAAATGTTTCTGGCCTAAGTTATGAATTACGACAATGATTCGTATCAAATGCTTAAGGCCTATGTTATGATTTACGATAATGATCCGTATAAAATGTTTTTGGCCTATGTTATGGACTATGACAAAGAATTGTACAAAAATGTTTTTCGGTGATGATTATATACCGGCTTTATGATTATGGTTATTATTAAACTCTATGAACTCGCTCAGCCTTTCGCTGACTTTTAACATGTTTTATTTCAGGTACTTGAAGGTAATTCTTGGGAAGACGACAAGAATTTATGGCCCGCATTCAAATAAAAATTTCCATTCAAATGTTTTGTATATTTGTATGACATACTATGACATGAGGACCTTTGTAATTTGATATTCATGAATGGAAAATGCTTTATTATTAAACGACGCGATTTTTAAGCGTTGTCTATGATTTGTGTAATGTGTTATCCCGTAACACAAACGACTCTTCCGTTGATTTAAAATGTGAATATTTGAGGGTGTTATAGTTTGGTACCAGAGCTCTCGTTATAGAGAACATAAGATTTTTAAAACCAAGGTTTTGAATAAAACATTTCAAATCTTTTAACTATAAACATTTTTCTCAAAATGTCTAAAATTCTTTTGACTATAACGGTGCCAAAGAATTCCCGAGTTACCGACAAGGCCAGACTGAAAAGTGTTATTTTAATATATATATATATATATATATATATATATATATATATATATATATATATATATATATATATATATATATATATATATATATATATATATATATATATATATATATATATATATATATATATATATATATATATATATATATATATATAACTTAGATTATATATATATGTTGTAATTTAATTACATGATTGTTTGATGATTATTTTAATACTTATACGAGGTATTTATACGACGTAGATTGTCACAAGAAACCCTAACTCCCCTAGCAAATCAATCGAAGCTATTCCCGTAGGAATTCTAGCTATTCTAGATCTAAACCAAGTTGTGGATATTTATGATCCCAATAAAATGGTTGATATTCGTAGAAATGTTGATATTAGTTGATTGTTACGTTGAAGAAGAATTGGCGAGAATAAATCTGATATCGATGTCATGACGATCTTTCCTTATAGAGTGGAGTTTGACAAAACCTTACCACCTAGAAAGGTGTCATCTGATTCGGTGTCACCCAATTCTTAAATTGAAATCGAAAAGGTAAATGTTGCACCTGAGGCTGTCATTGGAACCATTACCCAAAAGCCTCATGCCACTAGTATCTTTCCGAGAAGTCTAATTGAACGTGTGAGTCATTTCATACTAGTGACTCATTTGATAACTATTGTTGTAAGAGCTATAGGATTGGAAATTAAGTGTTAATCATATCGAGCTTTTATTTCCCTTTCAAGGTCTAAGAATAAGGTTGAAAATATTGGAGAATGAGGTAGGATATCGAATTAAGTATAAGTTGATTGAAACTTGAATAAAGTAAAATTTAACTCGTATGGAATATGAGATTGTTAAGAGTAAGTCGTTAAGTCCTGTGATTGAATTATAAGGTTTTAACTGATTGTTGGTTTGCGTTAAGGGTTGTTCCTAGGCCATTGTCCACTAACGAGGATGCCCAGTGTCCAAGAAATAAATTGAAGAAATCTTCTTCTGAATTGGGACCGATGGATCTTCCGGGACAGGTGGAACACCTAATGAGTATTGTAGATTAGTATTCATTGTAGTATCTTTTAAAAATCCCTAACTTAACTGAGACATCAGTTGGTAGGATGAGTTCTCAGAATTGTATGACATAGTGACACATAATGTGTTACGGTACAATTTTGACTTGTTTGTGATTAATGAAAAGATTACCTTTGATTGCTAAATTTTACATGTATCGATGTTATCTATCTGTTCTTGCTTCTTCCTAATGTTCGCATTAGTGATGCAACCATTGAACAAGTACTCATCTCGGTTTGAGTTACGTTGTGAATTATTCTTTTTTAGCGCCATCGAGGTCATGAACCTCATGATTATTTGGCTAAGCTCATTTCCTGATATATTGTAGTTAGTTCTTGGTGAACAACTTTTCATCACTCTTTTGTAGATCACTCATTGTTTTTATAAGTTAAAACAGTAATCCTTGAGAAAAATTGAATTTTCATCACCATATGGATTATTTAAAGTGAGATTTATGAGTAATCGTTATCGAAATGAAGATGTTTATGAAACACTTTGGAAAACATAATTGTTTTCATAACAAAGAACATCTCTGTAAATTCATTTGATTTTATTTCATAATTAAGCATGAATATATATATTTTAAACATAATGACAAAGTTTTCACGAACTGAGTATTGCATCGTTAATCCTAAAATTGTATATAGTTGCGCGCCTACGTACAATTTTGAAGGGACCATGCAAGGCTGATTAGTAGTCACCATGAATTTGTTAATAAACACTACATTTTCTTTGAAATTGTGAAAGATTAAATTTTTATGAGATCTGCAAGAAGTGCAAAATAGGGACATATTGTTAGTGACACCTACATATGTGCCCGTACCATTTTTCTGAACTAAATTTACTCATCTGTGGATATTGTCTTATTTGACAATTGACAACCCCTTCTTGTTCAATTATCTCATGGTAAGATTCTTTGGAAATTATCTAATTACCGAGTGTTGATACCCGACTGGATGTATCGACGTTCCTATCATTTCTTTTGATTAGATTCCATTTGAATGACATGGGTAATGATCCAAAGTGCTTTCGAATGCGTACTCAAAACATGAAAACATGGGATATATCCATGTTCGTTAATATTTTCGTCTTTATCTGATTTGAAATTCTCTCGCGTAGATTATGCGTTGACCTTACTCTTTTAATGTTAGCTATGTCTCCAGATACCCTTGATTTTTTGAAGGGTTACGAGTTATTTTTAGTCTTTTGAGAAGTTCTCGTCTTATTAACGGTAATGAAACTAGAAGGTTGATAGTGCCATTAGAATGGATTGGTTGATTATGACATGATGTCATTGTCTTAATTGATGGGAACACGAGTAGAATTCCCCTAAAAGATAAGATGTTGATTATCAAAAGTGATCTAAGTAATTCCCGACGGGTGACTGTATCCTGCATTTAGGCTTGGAATTATACCATGAATGGTTGTGAACTAGTCATAGATCTTGTAATTTAGAAAGAACCTAAAGTGAATTTATTAAAAGATGTTCCTGCTATCTGAGACTTTATGAGGTATTTGTTGATGAATTACATAGAATTTTGCCATTAAGGCAAGTTGAATTTCATATTGATTATATTCCCAGTGTTGCATCTTTGGCATGTGCACCATACGTAAGCACCATTTGAATCAAAAGAGTTACCGTGCAACTGAGAGTGTTGTCGGAGAAAGCTTTTATTCTACCGAGCTCGTCATCATGAAGAGCTATGGTGTTATCATTCCTTATATTTATTAATTATCATGAACTGAAGAAATTGACGATCAAAATTGATATCCCTTCCAAGTTGAAAGATTTGTTCGATCATTTACAAGGTTCTAGCGTATATTCAAAAATTTGATACACGACATGGTTATCATCAAATTTGCGTCCGCAAAGAAGATTATCTATTCCAATCACTACATCCAGAACTCGTAATGAACATTATGAGTTTCATGTCATGTCGTTTGGATTTACCAATGCACATGTAGCATTCATAAATTGGTGAATCACATGTGTAGGCTGTAATTGGATAAATTCATGCTTGTGATCATTAAGGACCATCTGTTTGTTTCTAAGAATAAGGAGTTAGTAATCATTTGTAGACGGCCCTGAGTTGGCCGAGCAGTGAAAACCTATACCTTCAGTAGTTAACATGTGACTTAAGGCTTAATCATTTATATTATTTGACCGTGTGATTAATAGATAATGGAATATATTGACTCTTCAAAAATTAGAGCCATTTATGACTTTGGGTTTTACCAAAAAGAAAAGTGCAAAAACGTTTTGACAGATTGTAGGATATTTTAAATCTTGCTTATGCTTAAAGAGAGAAAGAGATAGAAAGATAGATTATTTCACATACACTTTAGAGAGAGAAGGTGATTAACTATGTGTAAAATGAAATGAAACCACACCCTCTCCATCAAAGGAGAGGGTTTATATACCCAAGCCCATGAGATGGGCTTTGGCTTACAATGGGCCGTCGGCCTACTACATGTTGTAGGCTTGGCTTGGCCTTGTTTGCTTAATATTAAGTTAACTAAACTACGAGCTATTACATATACTATTGTTGGAGTGACCGATCCTTTCTAATACGTAAAACGTATTTCCAACAATCTCCCCCTAAGGGAGGTCACTCCAAACAAGGGCGTTGCCCTAGTTACAATAATAAAATAAACCTAGCATACTATGCTTGTCTTGAGCTCGTAGTCTTCGTCTTTCTTTTCTTTTTCTTTTCTGGTGAACATGCTGATGTGATCTTTGATATCAATCTTTAGCATTAATCTCTTGCCTTGATCTTGTGCATCCATCACTCGTGACATTCGCCTCTTCGTGACTTCATGTCCCACATACTTATACCTTCATAATTCTTGAAAGCTTCAGAGTTCGATACAGCGGAAGACTTAACTTTTAGGCTTTCTTGAATTAGATGAGGTATTAACTGCATAAAGTATAAGCATGCAGGGACGACTTCTTCTCGCATACCGCAACGCCACCGTATTCAAATGCCGCAACATAAGTAGACACGAACGAAATGGCTTTGAACATTTTATTCTAATTCAGTAGCATTTTAGCTCCAGTCGGTGAAGACCGTTGGACGATATAAAATATCGTACTTGTGGCAGGTAGATTTAATTAAAAATCTCCTTGACAAGATTTCGCGGGTAAACCCGTTCTCTTTACTCGACCGTCCAAAGCTAACTGCGAACGTAAAGAGTGAATCATTTGGATAAAATTATCCGCATGATTGAAGCCGTTTATTCTGATTCCTGGAACAAGTTTGATACATTAAAGAGACGCACCATTATTGCTTTCCAGTTGTCACGAGCTTGATTCATATTGAATCTTGCAAGTTACCTACCAAGTGCTGTTTAAGGTTAACAATAGAAGGATTTCAACTTATCACTATGAACACTAAGGTATCACTCTGAGTGTTCTGGCAAGATCACTTAGATCTTGCGTAGAGGCCTGGAACGTGTTTAAGTTCAGTTAAGAATTAAACTATTGTTGCTTTCTAGTTATCACAAGCTTGATTCATAAAGAATCGCACAAGTCACCTACCATGAGCTTTTTGATATTCGCTCAAGAAGGATTTACATCTTCATTGTAAATACTTTCGTATTACTCAGATGTTCAGGCAAGATCATGAAGATTTTGCGTAGGACTCCTAAGATCTTTCTTACTTTTCACACTGTGTGAAGAAGTAACGAATTATGAAAGTGTGTCCTAATGAGATTTTTGATGATCTCAAATGGCTCTAGACTCGATCGTGCATTTTGGATTTTAGTGACCGGAGGCTGGAGAGGAGTGCCACCTTTTCAATACCAATTTACTCGGAGTGAATAAATCGATAGATAATGCGTTGTCTCCGTGTGAATAAAACAAATACATTTTGAGAGATATCTGAGTTGGTTGGGATGGTGTGCATTGCATCACTGGGTCCATGATGTCTATCTTCAATATTGAGCATCATTAAAATGATCTCAATAGCATATGTGTTGACCCGAGTTCTGCCTAAGGTTGTAAGGAGGGCTTCTTTCTTTAGACCCTTTATCTTTACAATTCTTTTTCATTCTTCAACCCCTTCAATGCTTACCAATACGTCATAACTAGCACCTTGTTGTGATTGTTCCAGTGCTAACTTAAGTACTTGGTCGGTATTCAGCTACGTTCACAATCTTTCCCCAACTTTCCTAAGGACTACTATTTCTGGCTATGGAATGTCCTTGGGAAGATTCCTCCGGATTAAGAAGAATCATTGGACTTAACCTATCCTACCGTCCTTATGTCACCACAATCTTCATCGTCGTGAAATAAATGGGTTTTGGGTAAGTATATGTCACCATGAAAATCCATTTTGATATGCAAATCCGTTTTGCTCCCCCTAAACATATGCCCCGATATTTGAAAACATTTCGCATATGTCGGGATGAGCCAGCACATTGAGTCAAACCATTTGTGATAATTTCCCATATTAAATCACATTTCTCCCCCATATTAAAAATATTAACCAAATCGATGTTTTTAATATCAATTGATTTAATGAAGTTTTAACAAAGGTTTTGGGAAAAAAATGCCAGTCCGTTTTATCTTCACGATACCAAATGTATGAGATATGATACCGATTTGTAACATGATCACATATTCACCATATTAGAAAAAAAATTGACAAGGTTGGACCTGATTGATGAGAACATCATATGATAAGATCAAATGGTTCTTGTCAGCATATGTTGGTCGCCTCGTCACGTCTAAAGTCATCTCTTAACACCACGTGTACGATTGGTAATGTTGTCTTGACACCAACTTGTGAACTTGGCACGTTCGGCATCGAAGATTCTGAATGCTTGACAATTGCTCCCCCTCAACTGTTGACCCGTGTTCTATTGAAAAAGTTGTAGTCGCCGGTTGAGTAGTCGCATCGTTGAGTATGTAGATACCGATTGTAGATTGCTATGGTTGTAGAGATGATAACTTCATAAAAACAAGATTTCTCTTGTTGTAACAAATAAATGCACCGATGCGTACATTTATTCGTGTTAGACCAAGTTATAAAGTAAACTTGATCCCTTACAAGGTTATAAATTAAACCTTTGCCCGTGAAAATTAATTCCCGTTGAGAGCCAAAGCTTTCATAAGAAATACTTGACTTTAATATGAAAAGCGGGTTGTAGTCTGAAATAACTACAAGCCATATGGGCATGTTTTATGAAATATTTACAACTTTTGTACGAACTCTATTTATGGCGCCTTGTCAATATTAATCGACATTTCTAAGGCCGTAAATATTATCGTACCAAAAGACATGCCTTTGAAAAATAAAGTAAATTTTTTTTTGGATTTTTATGAAAGTTTTCAATTTTTATGGTTTTTATATGGTTTTATATTTTTGTCTTTTGCTTTTGTGGATAAAAATATAAACAATATATACAAATGATCACCAAGGATACGGAGAATAGTTTACCACCACTATTCTTTCGCTGCATCTTCCAATTCCTTTAGAGTATCAGGCGAGAAGGTTCTCAATCCTAGCTTGTCGGCTAAAAATTCCATTCGAGCGCGATCTAAAGCCTTCGTGAAAATATCCGCCAATTGATACTCAGATCGGACAAAGTAAAGTTCGATCACTCCATTTTCCACTTGCTCCTTGATGAAATGGTAGCGAATGTCAATATGCTTCGACCGGGAGAATTGAACATTGTTGCAACATAAGGCAATTGCACTCTTATTGTCGCACTACATCGGAATTTTGTTGAAACCTATACCATATTCGGTTAATTGCGATCTCATCCAAATAATTTGAGCACAGCAACCGCACATAGCTATGTATTCTGCTTCCGTACTTGAAATTGTAGCGCTTTTCTGCCTTTTCGATGCCCAAGTGATTAGTCGATCTCCTAGTAGTTGCAAAGTTCCACTCGTGCTACGCCTTGTATCTTGACAACCCGCACGATCCGCATCTACATATGCCATTAGTGCAATCGAAGAGTCCTTCGAATACCAAAGTACCCGATTAATGGTTCCTTTAAGATATCGAAAGATCCGTTTCACAGTAGCCAAGTGTAACTCAGTAGGTCGAGTTTAATACCGAGCACACATACATATATCAAACTGAAGATCAGGTCGAGTAGCTGTGATATATAGAAGGGTACCGATCATTCCACGATAACGTGTCGGATCAACGGCAACTCCATGTGGATCTGCATCAAGCTTAGTTCGTTCCACCATTGGAGTATCCACGGGGTCGCAAGATTCCAATTTATATTTCTTAAGAGATTTAAGGGCATACTTGGATTGATTGATAAAGATGCCTCTAGGACTCCGAGATATCTGAAGACCTAAGAAGAATGATACCTTTCCCATCATTGACATCATAAACTTGGAATACATGAGTGTCCCAAACTCATCCGATAAGGTTTGGGTCGTGGCAGCAAATATAATATCATCAACATATATTTGTACAATAACCATATCTTTACCTCGTTTCTGAATAAACAGCGTGGGATCCACCTTGCCTTTAGCGAAAACTTGCGTGATGAGGAATTGTGACAATAGATCATACCATGCGCGTGGAGTTTGCTTCGACCTATAGAGAGCCTTCTTAAGCTTGTACACATGATTAAGGTATTTAGGATTCATAAAACCATCCGGTTGTTGAACATAGACCTCTTCCTTGATTTCACCATCGAGAAATGCCGTCTTCACATCCATTTGATAGACGATCATATTCATGTGGGCTGCATAAGCAAGGAATAGTCTAATAGCTTCCAAACGGGCAACAGGTGCAAAGGATTCCAAAAAGTCGATGCCTAATAATTGCTTGTATCCACGAGCTACTAGTCGAGCTTTGTTCTTCAATATTTCGCCTAACTCGTCGAGTTTCACCTTGTAAACCCATTTCAAAGTGAGTAACTACACTTGATCTGTGCATGGGACAAGTTCCCATACTTCAAGACGTATAAATTCATTAACTTCTTCTTGTATAGCTTCTATCCAACAGGATTGAGTAAAAGCTTCTTGCCATGTCTTAGGTTCAACTTCAATGAGAAAAGCATCAAAATGATAAAACATTGCACTTTCTTGTAACTGACTTCGTTTGGATATCGGAAGATTAGGGTCACCATTAATAGAATCTATAGGATGATCCTTTGTCCACTTACTGTCATGTTTACGAATCCGTGGATTGGAGTATAGTAGGAGCTTCCTCTGAGGAGGACGACCCGGATAGATTAGAGTCGGAAATTGGTACACCAAAGAATGGAAGTTTACGCATTTGAGAGAATTTCATATCGTGATCATCATCATCCTCTTCATCGTCAATAGGCATGACATGGGTAGTTGAAACAGGTGTTGGTTGAGTATTACTAGTTGATGGTATATCTTGACCAATTGTAGGTGCAGACGTATCTGATTGTGCAACGGTTGCTGGAGCGACAACTTCGGTTACCGGAGCTATTACCTCAGGTTCTGGAGCAACAATACTTGAAGGAGTAAAGAATTCATCAAAGAACGGTTGAAACAACGTATCCCATTCATTCCTAGAAGGTGGTGTAAATGATGATGCAGTAGGGTTGTTTGGGACAAGACCAGAACTAATGTTATTGGGTCCCATTTCATGAAGTGCGGGTTCAGAGCTGCTTTGCTCAGAAGCCATTGCTGTCAGCTCATCAAAATCAACATTCATAGTTTCGAGGATCTTACGAGACTTACGATTGTAGATTCGGTATGCTTTCTTTGTAGGTGCATAACCAATGAAAATACCAATATCAGCCGTGGGTGAAGTTTTCCCAAATTGTCACCATCATTATTTGGATAGCAGAGAGAACGAAATACATGAAGATATGATAAATCTGGTACTTTTCCATGTAGAAGCTCATAAGGTGTTTTACCATGGCGTTTACGAATTAGTGACCGGTTTTGGGTGTACACTGCTGTAGATACTGCTTCTGCCCATAAACACAATGGAGCCTTTGCATAAATTAACATCGTGCGAGCAACTTCCATAAGTGTGCGATTTCGCCTTTCAACAACACCGTTTTGTTATGGAGTGTGAGCAACGAATGTTTCATGAGAAATGCCAACTTCTTCATAATAATCACGCAAAATTTGATTCACAAATTTGGTTCCATTTATACGAATGCGTCGGACAGTAGTGTTGAGACGCACTTTAATCATCTTGAGAAATCCGATGATGAATTTAGGTGCCTCATTTTTTGTTGTAAGAAATTTCACCCATGTAAACCGATAGTAATCATCGACAATGACGAGGATGTACTTTTTACCACTAAGACTTTCAACACGCATTGGCCCACAAAGATCCATATGCAACAAATAAAGTTTCTCTTGGTTGGTGTCTTCAGTCTTAGGTTTGTATGATTTCTTAGTGCTTTTCCCCATTGTACACGCGGAACATAAATGATCCTTGTGAAATGTAAGTTTAGGAAGACCACGAACAAGTTCGTTTTTCGCCAAATGATTAATAGCGTCAAAGTTAAGATGAGATAACCGTCGATGCCATAACCATGACTTAGTCTTTGATGCTTTGGAGAGAAGACATACGGGAGAAGCGGCCATCATGTCTTGTAGAGACAAAGTGTACCAATTATTCCCTCGAGTACCTTTCAATAAATCAACCCCTTCCAAATTACGAATGAAGCATGTATGCTCTCGAAAAGCAACTTCTAGGTTTGCATCACAAAATTGTCCCACATAAAATAAGTTGTGACTGAGACCTTCCACATAATACACTCTTGAAATTAGAACATTCCCAATATGATATTAACCGTAACCCATTTTCTTTGCAATATGATCATTTCCAAATCGAACCGTACCAAGAAACTTGCTGACGAAATTTCTGAGCTGAGAGCGATCTCCGGTCATATGTTTAGAGCAACCAGAGTCCAAATATCAGAGAACAATTTGGACCACCTGTTTTCAACAACAACAGTAGACAATGCATTGGAAACTATTGGTTCCAGAGTGTTAGCAGATACATATATAATATTATCAGAAGTGCTAACATTTTTGTGACCCTTAGATTTCCTGCATTTTCTAATGTGAGTTTTAGCACTAACAGGTTTTACTGTTCCAACTTTCTTAGGTTTTTGATTATTAGCGGGCACTACAGTGGGAGTAGACCTATTTAAAGGGCACTTGTTTCCTACAGTAGTGTTGGTGTTCCTAGTTAAAGGACACGATGGTGTTTTGGTAGCCTTGGTACTCCTAGTTAAAGGGCACGCTTTCTTCTCTTTAGTGGGAGTGATCCTAGTTAAAGGGCACATATTTCCTACTATAGTGAAAGTTCTACCAGTGGGGTGCCACATCCAACCAACTTGGGTTAACACTTTCCCAGTCGGTTTCCATTCTAATCCATTTTTCTGGGCATTCATCTCATTCACATGGTCAATAAGGCAAGAATCATGACGACTAGAAAACATACATTCATTACATTTCCAACATTTAAAATTAGAATTCACAGTAGGCTTAGAACGCGGCACAACTGCAGAGCCTTTAGGTTTAGCTACATGATTCTTTTTATTCAAGACAAAAATAACATTCCTAGGGTGGGCTTGTACTTACTTCTTCTCTTGACTACTAGATGTGAGCAAGATCCTATCATTCTTCTTGTTTCTTTTAAGCTTAGATATTTGAGCCTTAGTAGTGGTGATTACTCCCATAGAAGGCAACACGGGAATATTGGAAGCTGGTTTTGATTTTGCCTTATCTTTAGTGACCAATGTTTGAGATGGTTTAGTCCTAGGGCCCTTATTAAATGGTGTGATGGCTATAAGGTTCCTTTTGATTGAACTAGAGGACGATGCTAAGACAGTGGCTGAGTTATCCACAACATTCTTACCTTTTAGAGTACGAAGTGTTTCCTTTAACTCAGCCAAGGCCAGTTTTTTTATCACAAATTAGTTACCTCAAATCAGATATTTCCACCGACTTTCGATTCAATTGTTTAATCAAAGATTGATTCTGTGCAGTGGTATTAGCACATGCGGGCTTTACTGAATCGAAGAGTTGTGTATTTTTCTGTTTTAAGTTATCAACTTTGGACAAAATCTTGGAAACTCGATTATCTAGATCAAGTTTAATATTCTCAGCGGCCTCAAGTACGTTCACACAGTTAAGCTCCTTAGACTTCTCTATGTCTATCGGCAAAGATTTAGCAACTCACTTGGCTGACGGTATTTTGATTGTAAATCCAATTTAAAATTATTTTGAAAATTTGCATCTTTTATATTAACACCTTCGAAAGACGTTTCAAAAAGCTCTTGAATAAATTTTTGTTTACATTCAAGAGAAATGCAATGTTTTTGAATTTCATCAAAACTTTTTGAAAGTGAAGAACAAGAATCTTGAAGCTTTAAATATTCAGCGTCAGATTTGTGACAAGTACTATCTACCACATTATCCACAGATTCAACATTATGCACAATAGAATCATTATCAACACTTTTATTCACACTGACGGAAACTATATCATGAGACATCACTTGCTTCAGAAGCTGATCATTTTGGCGTGAAACCCGTTCTATTTCAAGTAAACTGTTTTCATAAGCATCATCCATTTCATTGAAAACACGTCTAACTTCTTCTATTCCCAAAAGCAAATCTTGGTCAATAGAACTAAGACAAGCTTCAACATTTTTTACAAATGGAACAATTTCGTCTCGAAATGCAGCTCTAGTGTGCTCAAAATTCCATTCACCTTCCGTTATGGCCGAAGCCGTCGTACGTTCCAAAATGACCTTGTCAAAATCGGCTAAGTGTTGGTGTACCACATTTAAGCTAACGGACGCCTTACTTACCGGTGGAATTAACTTCGTTAAATTCGTTTTGACAAGTGTAGGAGACATACTAGGAGGGTTTTCATTTGACAAACTTTGGGGCACAAGAACTGTCAATTCATCTAATTCCTTTTGTAAGCGAGTACGTGTCTTTTTAGAAAATTGATCTTTATTATGCTTATCATAATCAATCTTGTGGAATTTTGAAAGCATTTTAGAATGAGTTTCTTCCGCAAGTGACTGCGTCTCCTCAGTACTACGAACAAAAGGTGCTTCTTTCGATTTGCCAATGACGGTCATATCATAAAGACACAGAATATATTCCCGAGCTTGTTTTGCATAACCAGGATTAGGTGGTAAATCTTGAAGACGCTTAAGTTCGAGTTCTTTAAACGATTTGGTTAAAAGATAAACCTTTTCTGTGGAAGCGTATTGTTTTAAAAGCTGTTGTTCTTTGAATTTAAGAAGTTTGGTAGCATTAATTTCTGATTCAAACTTTTTAGACTCTAGAGTTTCGAAATCCATTTTAAGTTTCTGAAAATCATTGACAAACGACTCTTTTGCTTTTAATTCATTGGAAAGATTAGCTTTTAATGATTCTATTTCTTTCAAGTGTTCAATCTTTTCAAAACGAAATTGGTCAAATTCAGAACACGTTATTTTCTCTGCTTGAGGGACCATTTCAAAAGCTTTGACCTTTTCTTTATGCAACGCAAGCTCAGCTGTTAGGGTGGAATTCACATCTACGGATTTTTTGAGAGCCATATGCATTTGATCAATAATATGTTTAGGTACCATGACAAAATCATGTTGAGCATAAGATTCCATACTCATCGTAGCATTTGGTTGAGGTTCACTTAAATGTGTAGGATTAGGTACCACATCATTTGAGTTAGTAGTTCCCGAATGCTGTTCGAGGTTGTCATTTTCATGCCTAACTTGATGTTGGTTATCATCATTACCAAGATTAGTTGTGGTGGGTACCTCACTGACGACATCAGAACAGTAGTGAGAGAGATTAGCAACGAGAGCAGCTTGGGCAAAGTGAATGTCATCACAATCCGAATCATATGCGTCAAGATCATCTGCTTGATAAGCTGTATTAGAAGTGGAAACGACTGCAATGCCTTCATTGTCTGCTGCCCCTGGGTCTGCAAGAAATGCTAACTCTTCTGAATCCAAGATCTTTCCCTTAGACTGAGCATCAACCAAATACATCTTCTCACGAAACCATGTTGTATCCCTTCTTCGTTTTGGCTGAGTGCATTTCCTAGCCATATGACCTTGTCCTCGGTAATTATAGCAAGTTATAACCTTTTGAGGACCAATAGGGCTTCCATTTCCATTAGCTTGAGAATTCACAGCTTGAGCATTCACAGTCTTTGTAGGAGGTCCATATGAAGTTTTCCTTCCCTGAATTGGTTACACCGTTACTTGACCATCTTGAACAGTGGCTTGTTGTTGAGGATTTGAAGAGGTGCGGAGCTGATTTTTTGTTGGTGGAAATCCTCTAGTTGCAACAAGTTTTGACAAGTAGGCAGTGAGATGGTTTAGAACATCAGCTGGTGTATCATTTGGAGTAAAGACCAGTGCTTGGATTGGTGGAAGTTCATTGGAGTAGAAGGCGTGTGTTGGTTGTGCTTAAATTGGAAAATATATTTGCTGAGGAGTATAGACCATTGGAGAAGTGTTGGCTTGTGATGGTGATGTCTGATGTGGTGGTTGCTGTGGAAATGATTGTTGATGAACACTTTGTTAAAATGATTGATGTGGCATCATTAGTGGTTGATAAGATGGTTGATGTGGTTGCTGATAGGTGTGTGGTGGTGGCTGCTGCAAGTATGATGGTTGTTGATAAGTATAAGCCATGTTTTGTTGAGAAGCATACATGGCAAGTGGATCATGAACTTGAGGTGTAGACAATCGAGCCTCGATCACATGGCATTCGTGTTATTGAAGAAAAGCTTGAAGTTGATCCACATTGGTGTTATGCAAGTCCTTAGCCAATTTAACATCCGTCACGTACTTTTTCCATTCTGAAGGAAGAGTGTTCAAATACTTGCTGTTCAATTGAAACGTAGGAATTGCCATGGCATAGATATTGAGCTCATTCAACAATAGGGTAAATCTTAGATAGTAATCATTGAGAGTCTCCCCTGGCACATAGGCAAACTTATCAAAAGTATCATAAAGCTTACACTCTCGTTCTTGTTTAGTTAACGAAGTGCCTTGCATTAGAACACGAATTCTATCTCATAACTCTTTGGCAACTTTATGTTTACTGACGAGTTTGTAGACATCTGGAGGAAGGGCTTGGAGAATGATATTTGTAGCTTGTTTATCACACTTGTCTTGTATCTTAGCATCTCCAGTTAGTTCACCCGTTGTACGAGGACGAGTAACAGCACCTTCCGTCACAGTACCATCTACCAATGGTCCATTGAGCACCGATGCCCAAATTAGATGTCTATTTTCTTTGTTCAACATATAAAGTTCCATTCGGGAAACCCAATCCTCATACACAGTCTTCACCAACATTGGTGGATGATTATCCGTAGCCGAGAAGATGGACTTATCCATAAGAGATGTGTACTCCATTTCGTTAAGTTAAGATTTACAAATGTTGATCGAACAATGAGAGAAAGTAAATGTGTTTGTTGTTGTGAGTTGAAGTCGAGAAACAATGTTGAAATCCCCTAAAATATGTTCTCGATGACCAAAAAAATCCAAGACAAAAAAACACACGAATGAACCTGTCGGAATACCTTCTATCGGAATAACCCCTATCGGAATACTCTCTATCGGAATACTCCTGTTGGAATACCTTCTATCGAAATACCCACTATCAAAATAAACCTATCGGAATACCCTCTATCGGAATACTCGTGTCGGAATACCTTCTATCGGATAACCCCTATCGGAATATCCACTATCGGAATACCTTCTATCGGAATACCTTCGGAATACCTTCGTCGGAATAATGGTCGGAATGAGAAACCCTTTTCTGATGGAAGCTGTCGGAATACTTAAACCCCTTTCCGATGGTTTCTTTCGGAATATTTCCCACTTTTCTCGGACAAAACTCAACCAATTCGAGATTTTAAGCCAAAAATGATCAAAACACCAAAAAAATTGTGTTTTTAGCCAAAGTAAATATACCAAAACTCTACCACAACTATGTAGAAGATTTGTATCAAGAAAAAACCATAAAAAACACAAAAAAAAAAAAATTTGGTTCGTGTAAAATGGATCAAAATAGGCGTATGAATCAAGAACACAAACACATAAACAATACAATCATCCCATGGCTCTTGATAGCATTTGTAGGATATTGTAAACCTTTCTTATGTTTAGAGAGAGAAAGAGATAGAAAGATAGATGATTTCACACACACTTTAGAGAGAGAAAGTGATTAACTATGTGTAAAATGAAATGAAACCACACCCTCTCCATCAAAGGAGAGGGTTTATATACCCAAGCCCATGAGATGGGCTTGGGCTTACAATGGGTCGCCGACCTACTACATGTTGTAGGCTTGGCTTGGCCTTGTTTGCTTAATATTAAGTTAACTAAACTACGAGCTATTACATATACTATTGTTGGAGTGACCGATCCTTTCCAATACGTAAAACGTATTTCCAACACAGATATTTTATCAAAGGATGTTTTTTAAGGAATCATTCCCTTATACCCAGATCATTTAACTAAACTCCTTTAGGGATAAATGTTTATGCATACCTCAAGACAACCTAAGAGGGATTGAGGAAACCATTTAAACCATGACTTGGAATTTGAAATGACAATTTTTGCTTTTCAACTAAGAAAATTTTGACAAAAGTATAAACAAATATTTTTCGAACATTTACGGTTCATATTAATTATTTTCAATAAATCAACAAAAATCGTGTTAACTAAATTCAAATTTATTTTGAACATTTTTCTATAATTGGACGAACTGAGAAATTTAAATTTTTTACGTTTACGTTTCATAAAAATTAAATATTTATTATTTAATTACTTGTAATATTTATCGACGCTTTAAACGTCGAATTGAGCAAAACTGATAAAAATAATAGTTGAGACGAAACTAAAACTTAGAAAATATGAAGAAAAAATTTCTGAGTGAATTGTGGTCATAATATTTATTTCTTCGGGGAAGGTGAATGTAGATACTGACACATTATGTAGAAAGGATAAATAATCAATTAGGATGTGTTCCTTAGTAGACTGTGCAAAATAATTTGCCCGAACAATTTAGAAATAGCTGATGCTTGTAAGAAGGATAATTTAGATAATAAAAAGGGGTTCGCGGTTAAGGTAAACCATTAGAAATAAGAGCTGATGGCGTTAAATGTTTAAAAGGCCACTTGTGGTTGCCTAAATATGGAGATTTTGAGATTTAGTCATGTTGGAATCTCATAAGTTTAAGTATTCTATTCATGCCATTTCTGATTTAATGTATCTTTATCTAAAGAAGTTGTAATGATGGCAAATTATAAAGGCAGACATCGCCTCATACATTAGTAAACGTCTAACTTTTGCAAAGGTCATCACCTGAATTTGATTCGATTTGGGTCATCGTCGATAGACTGACCAAATCTACTAATATTATTCCCATTAATGATAGATTCTCGATGGAGAAATTGACTCTTTTATATTTAAAGGAGTTGTGTAAACATAATGTGCCTGTATCGATCATCTCTATCAAGATCCTCGCTTCGAATCGAATTTCTAGAGATTTGATCAGAAGTCATTGGGAACGAACCTTGATGAGAGTACTGTTTACCACCCCAATCGAAGGGACGAGGTAAAGTAATGATACAAAACACTAGAAGTCTTGTTTTATGCTTGAATAATTGACCTTTGGTAATGAATGGGATAATCTTTTTTCTTTGAAGAGATTATTATTGAAAATTTTTGTATTAGGATCGAGATTGAATCTTGTGGGGATCTAAATATAAGAGAATCTGTAGGCAGGAGTTGGGATGAAGATACCCGACATACACCCATTGTGAGTTGGACATGTCTTTTAGGTTTACGGTTGCCTATGATGACAAACCTAACCTTACAAAATACCCGGCCCGCGAGACCTGAAATGATTGTTGAAATTAGGATCTGATTATTGGCTGCTAGTAGTTGGCAGGAGGTTATGTGAATATGAAATGTAGATCTTGAAGTGCTGGATGGGTAGCGAAGTTATGCCAAAAAATTTCACCATGGAAGGTTGAATGAATGATCTAAAGGATCATGGGAAATAAGTCCCCGTTGTATGGGACCATTGAGATAATGTAAAAGTTGGTTTGAAAGGCATATAAGCTGGATCTACCCTAGGACTTCGAGGGCTGCGCGAAATATGTTTCGTATATCAAACTTGATAAAATGTCTATCAAGTGAAAATCTTATTACTTCTTGATGAAGTTTGGATCGGTTTAAAGTTGCATTCATCAAAAACCCGTGAACATCATGGATAGAGAAAGTAAGTCAACATTAAGCCTAATCGTGTTCCCGTAGATATGTTTGATGAAACTCGCGTATTTTAATGAATTGCACTTGAGAGGAAAGACCGAATGTGGAGGAAATACCCACATGGCTCTAACTCTATAAGAAACGAGTAGTAAGATAAATTGATCTTTGAGGACAAATATCCTGTTTAGGGGTAAATGCTGTGACAATCCGTCAATTTATGGTCGATATTTTATTCTCAAGTATTATTTAAAATCATAATTTTAATGTTATATTATGAACTCACTCATTTATGGGAAGAAATTTGGGTTTACATCTTGAAGTAGCATCGACTACGTCTAAACCGGAGGACTCTACGTTACGTGCTTACGTTTACATACACCGTTTTTGGTGACACTCCAACATTTCAGGAAATAAATTTACCCTTGAATATTATTTTGGAATTTTAAATTTGTGTTGGTTCATAAACTCACAAATTTACGAGAAGAGATTAGGACTTACGTGCATAATTTAACGTCCTTTACGACTAAACCGGAAACCCTAGGTTTACGTATTTATGTTTTCGAACTCCGTTTTTGATGAGACAATTTTTATTAGATTCGTTTTGTGTCGTTTATTCATAATTTATAAAAACATCTTTCGTAAAACGACCCGAGGACACGCAAATCGAGGAAACTAGAATCGAGAAGTAACCATAAAATAATAGAGGTGAGACAAGTTTACATTTGCCCCACCCCTATACAAGTGGCGGCCAAAACAAGCCACCAACACCTTATGTGTTAAGCTTAAACAAGCTTGTAGGACACTTGTCCTCAATGGTTATTAAAACTATTCAAACCACTAAAACTAGCTACAACAAACCACTACCCTCATTTCATACATGAAAACGACTTCAATCTCTCTCTCTACTCAATCTTTTGGCCGTCCCATATGCACCATCACCACCACCATTGATAAAAATTTACACCACAATATTTTATTTCCAGTATTCTAGACTAGTTAATGTTTTATTATGTAAACGACTTCAATCTCTCTCTCTACTCAATATTTTATTATGTTTCTCGTAACTTTATGTTATCAACTTGGTTCTTCTCTAGTTTATTTATTTCCAGTATTCTAGACTAGTTAATGTTTATGGCCTGTCATAAACATTTTGTTTAACAAGCTGCCTGTAGCTTGCGGTTAATGTGGCATTTCAGCCACATTCCTTGTACTTCAACGTTTTTTTTGGTTCTATTTACCGGGGTCATTGTTACCCTTTTACCAAAAAAAATTTACACCACAAATCATATGTATAACTTGCATATGATGATAACCTATTGAAGATATGAAGATTGGAGGTGATCCTAACCTATGAAAAAGAGTTTTCATGAGGTTAAAGGGCTGATTGCATGGAGGTGTTCATCCATTTGAAGGACCCAAGAAGTTGTCTTGCTAAAGTTGAAGATTTGGTAACAAGAACCAAGCCTTGTTCATCAAAATCCCATCTTTTCATCATCTTGATTTTTTTTTTGGTAATGGGTTACCCCGGTAAATATATTAACCAAAAAAGCATTTAAATACAAAGGAATGTGGCTGAGATACCACATTAACCTCAAGCTACATGCAGCTTGTTAACAAAGACTATGAAACATCAAAAGCCCTAACCGAATCTAGAAGACAAACAGTAAACTAGATAAAAACCAAGACGTGAACATGAAACCGCACTCACTCTTCAGCATCCAACACCACCATGATAGGAGCAGGATGAATCCAAATGAGTCTGCCTCCTTAAAAAACCTTACCAAAGAAAACCCAGTGGGAAAAACCTTGGACAAGGAAAAAAGAGTACAACACTCACCCGACACACCTATCATGGAACAAATCTTGAGCTCAGCACCCTCCATTTGTCAAGCAACAAACTTGACCTGGTAGATAATTTCTTGAAACGGAAAGAAATCAACTTCAAGCGAATAGTATCACATAGAATCTGAAATAACTGATCAACAGACATCCGCTTCTTCTTGAATAGTCTTGAATTTCGTTCCATCCAAATAAAATAAGCAGTAGCAGCCAACACAAGACGAGCAAGAATGCTAACACATGATTTCCCATTCGAAATTGAAATAACATGAGCTAATATATCATCAATACGAGGTGGGACAGTATCCATACCACACAAGGTCTGAACCTTAGACCAAACCTGCACAGAATAAGAACATTCAAAGAAAAGATGGTCATGTGAGTCCTGCACCAAACTACATAAAGGACACCGAAGAAGGCATAAATCCACCAACGGGCCAACATCCCATTGCTTAAGCCTATCCTGTGTCTTCAATTTCCTTCTAACCACCAGCCACAAATTAATAGAGTGACGAGGAATACAATGAGAAAACCAGACAGCTTTATACCAATTTACTTCCATAGCCCGATCATGTATGGAATCCCAAGCTAACGCCATAGAAAACGGCCGAGAAACACCACTAATATCCCTCCATAGCAACTCATCTTCTTTGTCATCATTAATAATAGGCACAGGTATAGAAACAATATTAGGAAATCTAGTATTCCAATCCTGCAGCCACTGCCAAGCACCATCAACGATAAGATCCCTCACCTTATTAGATAAAGAGAACCCCGATCTATTGATATTACGGACCGTGAGGATGTCCCGTAGAGGACATAAATCTGCCCAATTATCAAACCACATAGAAGCAACTCTACCATTATTAATATTATACCATACAAACTTACGAACACGTGATCTGATTTGGAGAAGTTTTCTCCATCCCCAACTCATGTCTCTAATACAAGGAACATCCCAAAAGCTTCTATCCTTTAACTTGTAAGAATAGATCCATTTGACCCATAAAGAATCTTTACGAGTCAAAATACACCAAATATGAGAAACCATTAAAGCAGCATTAAAATAAGAAAGCTTACGAATACCAAGGCCACCTTCAACAAATGGATTACAGACAGAGTCCCAAGCAACTTTAGCCTTACCCTTCTTCATTTCACCTTGACACCATAAGAAGCCTCTCAAAAGCTGCTCCAAATCATGAATAATCCGCACAGGTAAAATAAAGACTGATGCCCAGTAAATATGCATAGAAGATAGGACTGAACGAACTAACTGGAGTCTTCCTGCTAAAGAAAGAAATTTATTGCACCAATCATTAACTCTACTCTCAAGCTTTTCTACAAGGACCTTACAGTCCCTATACAGAAGCCTGGAAGAGATTAGAGGAACACCAAGGTATCAGACAGGTAACTCGCCTTCAGCAAAAGACATTATATGTAAAATAGTGCTTTTAACAGCAGTGGAAACATTGCAGAAGAAAACAGTGCTCTTAGGGATACTAGGAACCAAACCAGAAGCAATTTTAAATTCCTCCAAAGCATCCATAATAACTTGCACAGAACCCAAATGACCCCTTGCAAACAAGAAAAGATCATCTGCAAAGCAAAGGTTAATAATTCGTTGTTGCTCACACCGGTGGTGGAAATAAAAGTCATTAGCATCAAGAACCCTTCGCTGCATCATGACAGAAAGAACTTCCATAACCAAAGTGAAAAGATACGGAGATAACAGATCACCTTGTCTGAGACCTCTCTTTCCTTGAAACCAACCATATAAATTACCATAGATACAAATCGAATACGATGTAGTAGAAACACATGTCATAATCCAATCAACCATTATATGATGAAAACCAAACCCAATCAGAGTGTTACGGAGAAACTGCCAATCCACCGTATCATAAGCTTTTTGAATATCAACTTTAAAAGCACATCTTGGCGGACCAGAATTTCTATGATAGTTTCTCATCAATTCATGCGTCAATAATATATTATCCGAAATCCTGCGGCCCGGAACAAAAGCTGATTGATTAATATTAACCAAAACCCCCAAATCCCCTTTAATACGGTTAGCAATAATCTTGCTAATGCATTTAAAGATAACATTACAACAAGAGATAGGGCGATAATTAGTAATCTTGTTAGGAACAGTAACCTTAGGGATAAGAGCAATAATAGTATGATTAACCTCTTTAAGTAGTTTTCCATTAGAGAAAAACTCCCGAATAGCACAAGTAAAATCAGCACCCACAATATCCCAAGATTTCTTAAAGAAAGCAGCAGTAAAACCATCCGGCCCAGGGGCTTTGTCACCACTCATAGAAAAAATAGCACTTTTAATCTCAGAATCAAAGATAGCACGAACCATGTGGGCAGCTTTCTGAGGACCAATCTTGCGAACAAATAAGTTAGAAGTATTAAATTCACCTGAAGCACTTGATTGACCAAGAAATTACTCATAATGAGCAACAAAAGCACCAGGCACAGCACCTCCCTCATGAAGAACATTAAGAGAATCACGAACCATTTCAATACGATTACGAGCAACCCTACTCTTTACCGATTTATGAAAGTACGCAGTGTTAGAGTCACCTGCATCAAGCCATTCAATTTTAGATTTCTGCCGAAGGAAACGTTCCTCATCAAGCACAGCTTCTTTGAAAGCAACTAAATAATGAGCATGATCTTCTTTCAGCAGAACATTTGATGGGTCCAAATCAAGAGCTTTCTATGCAGCATCTAATTCCACACGAATCTTGTTGACACGATCATGAAGGTTACCCTATGCAAACAGTAACTTACGTAACAGGGCCTTTAACCCTTTTAACCTTTTAACAAGCTTGAACATAGCACAACCATTAAACTCAGCCAACCATCTGTTAGCAACAACATCATGAAAACCCTCCTTATGCACAAGAAAGTTAAAGAATTTAAACGGTTTAGGCTTGGGCCGGCTAACAGAAGGGATCCGTAACACACATGAAGAGTGGTCAGAAATCCTGTAAGGTTGGAAAATAGCAAAACATCCTGGAAACTCATCAAGAAACTTAATGTTAGACATAATGCGATCAATCTTTTTAAGAATACCATCATCTCCTTGGGGTTTCTCATTCCAAGTGAAATGAAGACCTGTAGCATTAACATCCATAACTTCCATAAGATTAACACACTCCTTAGATTCCCGCATGGAAATATTAGGAGAATAACCACCATTTGAGTGATCTTCAAGATTAAGAGCAGCATTAAAATCGCCCAAAACAACCCATGGTTTATCATGCATAAAATTAGCATGAGAGATCAAATTAGTCCAGAGAACACGCCGATCAATATAGTAGTTATCTGCATAAACAAAGGAGCAAAACAAAGTACGGTTATCCACACAGGTATTGATCTGACAGTGCATAACTTGACTAGTTTGGGACAACACCATAATATCAACATTATCATCATTCCAGCCAAGAATAATACGTGTCCCTTTAGGACACAAACCACCATTAGATGTCCACTTCCATCTACTAAAAATCTTACGACACATATCATAAACACCCGAAGCATCAACATGGGACTCCAAGATAGCACATACACTCAGATTGTTTTCATTAACAACTTGACGAACCTCTTTTCGTTTAGGGGATTGGTTCAAACCCCGTATATTCCACGAGGCTATACTAAACATTTAAAACAGTCGTAGCAGGAGTGCTTGCCCCTGTTTGATAGTTGAGAAGATTAACAGTTTCATCATAAACATTTTCAATCTCCTCATCATCATCATCTTCAACCTGATCACCTGTTTCATTTGGTAGATTCTCAAAAGAATTGGAAGTAGAAATATTCACAACAGATTTACCTCTATTAGAACTACCAGGGATAGAAACATTACCAGAATCACCACTGTTTTTATCACGGTTAGGATTAGGATTCGTACCAGATTTGGGAGGATTATCAGCATTGATTGTCTTTGGAACAAAGCTAAAAGGATTACCAACCTGGAAGCCCTTGCTTAAAGGAACTCCTCTCGGAATCTGACTTCCTTGCTTACCTTTATTATTACGCTTTCTACTCCTGACTTGTTGAAATCCATCATCTTGTTCCTGTACAACAGTAGGTGCCACTTTGGGAATAACACGTTTAGGACAAATTTCAGCCGTATGGCCAAAAACATGTAGGCATCTAGGAGGCTTCCACTCATATTCAACTTTAACAGTTTCTTTGGTAAACCCATCCCCATCCAAATCCGGAACACCAATAGTAATTGTCTCATGCAAGGCACAATCAGATTTTATTTCAATTAAAACACGAGCAAAACTACTACGACCCCATGACTCTTTACACATAGTGCTAGTAATAGAATCAAGCATAATAGGCCTACCAAGATGTGTAGCGATCAAACTAATACCCTCTTCCTCAAACACTTATCATCTTGTTATTTTGAATATGTAATCTTGTATTTTCTTCATTTATGTATATGTATATGATGATGAATGATGATCAAAATATTATGTGGGGATTTGGTGTTGATAGATTTGGTTAAAATGATAAAAAACTACATGTAAAGATGTTGAAATCATGACTAAAATTGTAGGCTGTATAAAACAGTAAAGAACCATATGATAACTTGTTAAATGACTTGGATAATTTAATATACAGTAAGGTATATTACTTTTACATATGTGAGAGTTGGCCACTCAATGGAATCCATAAAATGAGTGAGATATGATCAAAACATTATTGAAGTTCAAATATGTATAGTCTGTTTTGGACGAATTGTTAGAGACATTTAGAGGATGATTGAGCAGTAGCTAAAATGGAGTTAATTGTAGCACATATTATGTAGTTTGTGCTGCCCAAAAATGAGCTTCTATCTCCTTGTAGAACTCAAGATATCGTTAAAATGATGAAAGTGAGTTTCATAATCAGATTTATAAAATAAAAGTATATATTATAAAATTAGCACTCAAGTAAAACTAATATAAAATATATACCTAAAACCCACTAACTTATATATTACTTATAAATAAGTTATATACTTTGATAAGTAAATGGGACATTTTATAAAATTGCAAATTGATATGTTTTATAAGTTATAAAACTATATACATAAGTTTTACGTCTTTTCGGCTAAAACCGAAAGATTAACGTTTTCGTCAAATAAAACTTAGACGGTCGGACCCGTCTAATGTAAACTTTTTATAACTCATATACTGATGTATAAGTACATTTGACAAGTAAAAACCGATAAAAACCGAGCTTTATAACTTATGGACATTAACGGGCTAAAGTAGCCTTATTGGACTATTAACCCAACAAGTTTGGCTAAACACTAATGGACTTACTCAATAGGATTAACCCACTTTGGCCCAACATATGAGTATAGGTCTGGTATTAAAAGTATAAATGGACTAATAAAATGTATTGGGCTTTTAATGGGCTTATTGGGCCTTAATATATAAATGAGTTGAAACTAGTGTAACTAGTCTAAAATTTGACTAACACATAACACTATAAGGTGTATGAAGAGATAAAATCCCACTTGATCATCATCATACTTATAATGTCATCATATATATATATATATATATATATAGCCATTGTTTTTATAAATTCATTGGACAAGAGTCTAAGACGAGTATTATTTGTCTAGGTTTCCGTGATTGAAGCACGTACCGTACATCCAAATCGCCGATAACCCGCCTTTCCCAATCAACGTGAGTTCACAGCCTCGCACTCTTTTAAATGTTTTATAAAGTATTTTATAAACCCGCGAGGGAGATAACATGATAGTTTTAAATAAAAATAGAACACAAGTGGTCCTGATTGTTTGCTTATTGATATGGACCCGATTGATTGTATGACCCAATGAATGATTGAAATGGATTATTAAAAGTTAGGTTATGTTACTATAAGTCCCATTAGCATGAATTGTGAACTACCAGGATTTGGTAGACGCTTATGCATATAATACTACTATTTGGGGAAGATCGCCCCAGTTCGCGCCTTGATGGTTGATCCCCGTCGTGCCACATTGAGTGGTAAGCGAATTTATGTATGAGAGGGATATATTTAGCGTGATTATTATGACGACGCGCTGTTTTAAATGGGCACATGAAATTTGGGCTAGCTAGCCGATATATTTTATAGAAAGGTAACAATGTCATGCGGCTTATAATAATCCGATAATAATAATGATAATGGTAATACTGAGGCTGTGGTTTCAGGAATAACGTATGATATGTGATTTGAATTATAATATATTGCCTGACTAGCAATATGGGGTCTTATTTATGATTATACCCGTGTTCTGGTTTTACATAACTATTTTATATAACGGTTTTTATTATTTTATAAAAAACGTTATAAAACGTATTGAATGGTGTTGTTACGACAATGATTCGTATAAAATGTTTCTGGCCTAAGTTATGTTTTACGACAATGATTCGTATCAAATGCTTAAGGCCTATGTTATGATTTACGATAATGATTCGTATAAAATGTTTTTGGCCTATGTTATGGCCTATGACAAAGAATTGTACAAAAATGTTTTTCGGTGATGATTATATACTGGTTTTATGATTATGGTTATTATTAAACTCTATGAACTCGCTCAGCGCTTCGCTGACTTTTAACATGTTTTATCTCAGGTACTTGAAGGTAATTCTCGGGAAGACGACAAGACTTTATGGCCCGCATTCAAATAAAAATTTCCATTCAAATGTTTTATAAATTTGTATGACATACTATGACCTGAGGACCTATGTAATTTGATATTCATGAATAGAAAATACTTTATTATTAAACGACGCAACTTTTAAGTGTTGTCTATGATTTGAGTAATGTGCTATCCCGTAACACCAACGACTCTTCTGCTGATTCAAAATGTGATTATTTGGGGGTGTTACAGTACATTTGACAAGTAAAAACCGATAAACTTGAGCTTTATAACTTATGGACATTAGCGGGCTAAAGTAACCCTACTAGACTATTGACCCAACTAGTTTGGCTAAACACTAATGGACTTACTCATGGGCTTAACCCACTTGGGCCTAACATATGAGTATAGGACTGGTATTAAAATTATAAATGGACTAATATAATGTATTGGGATTTTAATGGGCTTATTGGTCCTTAATATGTAAACAAGTTAAAACTAGTGTAACTAGTCTAAAATTTGACTAACACATAACACTATAATGTTGAATAAAGAGATAAAATCCCACTTGATCATCATCATACTCATAATATCATCATACATATACATAGCCATTATTTTTATAAAGTCATTGGACAAGAGTCTAAGACGAGTATTATTTATATAGGTTTCCGTGATTGAAGCACGTACCATCGCTGATAACCCGCCTTTCATAATCAACGTGAGTTCACAGCCTCGCACTCTTTTAAATATTTTATAAAATGTTTTGTAAACCCGCGAGGGAGATAACATGCTAGTTTCGATAAAATAGAACACAAGTAGTCCCGATGGTATACTTATTGATATAGACTCGAATGATGCTATGACCCAATGAATGAGATGAAATGGATTATTAGTAGTTAGGTTATGTCAGTTACAGTCCCATTAGCATGAATTGTGAACTACCGTAATTTGGTATACGCTTATGCGTATAATAGTAATATTTGGGGAAGATCACCCCAGTTCGCGCCTTGACGGTTGATCCCCGTCTTGCCACATTGATTTGTAAGCGAATTTATATATGAGAAAATTTCCATAGCGTGATTTTTGTGACGACACGCTAATTTATATTGTTAAATTGTTTTTCGGGTTCGTGGCCCGTTGTTTGTTATAGTAAGGTAGCAATGTCATACGGCTAGTAATTATCCAATGCGATCCAATGTAATCCAACGAAATCCAAATAATGATACAAATAACGATAATAATGTTACCTACAATGGTAATATTGAGACTACGGTCTCATGGACGGTTTAAGATGTATGACTTGATTTATATATATTGCCTGACTAGCAATACGAGGACTCACTTTTGATATTGTACTTGTGTTCTGATTTCTATGACTGTTTTATATAATGGATTTTATTAAACTCTATTAATCACTCGGCATTCGCTAATATGATTTTCGCATGTTTTATCTCAGGTGCTTGAAGGTAACTTGGATGGAGATCGACTCTGATGGCCCACATAATAAAATTATTCATTCGATCTATGTTTTGTAAATTTTATGACTGTGAAACTTGGGGACCTACTGTAAACTTAAAACTTTTATTCGAATGAATGTGTGTTAAACCTTGTACAACTATTTTTATGCGTTGTCTATGATTTGAGTTATTGTGCTATCCCGTAATACTTTATTAACTCTTCCTCTGTACCGATATGAAATTTGAGAGTGTTACACTATCCTAGATAGGTGTCTATAGATGATGTACTCTAGATTATGTGTACCACTATCCTAAACAGGCGTGCTGTGCTCTGTCTTGGATTGGTTGTGCATTATGTTATTGTTGTTCTTTCGTAGAAATGACATGTACTCATTATCTTTTGCTATATTATGTGTTGTATTATATTATGAACTCTTGACAGGTTATCCAATTTGTTGTGAATTCTATGCATGGACTTTCACATGTATTTAAATATAAAAACTGTACTAACACCAAAAACTAATGATCTCATTTTGTGTATGACTATAGACAAATGGCAATCACTAGAACGAACCCCAACAATGCCGACGCTACCTAAAACGTCACTGTCGCCCAACTAAGGGAAATGATTGATCAGGGCATCGCTAATACTATGGCCTCTAGAGATGCTAGCAGGAATATGGATGATAGCCAAAACTCCAATGCCCGCAGAGAAAACCGCATCACCAGGGGTTGCTCTTACCCCGACTTCCTGAAATGCAAGCCCTCATACTACAAGGGCAGGGAAGGCGTTGTGGAACTGATGCAATGGTGTGAAAGACTCGAAACCGTGTTCCGTATCAGTGACTGTGCTGACGAGAACAAGGTCAAGTTTGCCACCTGCACATTACTTAAGAGCGCTCTTACATGGTGGAACTCCGTAGTTGCCACTATTGGACACGATGCTGCCTATGCTCTCAACTTGACCAATTTGAAAGAGAGGATGACTGAAAATTACTGTCCAAGAGGTGAGATGAAAAAGCTATAAGTGGAACTATGAGATCTTAGATGCAAGAACAATGACATTATGTTGTATAACCAGAGATTCCAAGAGTTAACCTTGATGTGTACCAGAATGTTCCCTGAGAAGGAAGAAAAGATTGAGAAGTATGTCAGTGGACTCCCAGACGCCATTCATGACAGCGTGCTTTCATCTCGACCCACTACTGTCGAGAGTGCCATTATGTTCGCTACTGAATTGATCAATAAACGAGCTCGTACTATGTCTGAGAGGCAAACTGAAAGCAAACGGAAGGCAGATGAAAATTTCCGCAGTCAGCACCAGCAGCCTCCCAGAAGGCAAAATGATGGACAGGTTTGCAGTGCTACCATCACAGGAGCTAGGCCATATGTAAGTGCAAAACCCTTATGCTCAAAGTGCGACTATCATCATACTGTTGGTAGTCCATGTGAGTCCTGCCACAAATGTGGACAGATTGGCCATTTTGCTCGTACTTGTCAAGTTAATGCTGTCACCCAAGTCTGACCCAACCACAATACTCGGAACAACAACAATAGGGGCGGATAGAATGCCCGTGGGAACGGGAATGGACAACAGGGAAACCGCAATACTTCCAGAGGAAATGGCAATAGACCAAAGAAATGAGTTGTGTGCTATGAGTGTGGAGCACCAGGACATGTGAGACCAGGTTGTCCCAAGTTGGCAATCAGAGTAAGAACAATGGAGGAGCTTCATCAAGGGTGTACGTGGTGGGCAATGCAAAAGCCAACCCAGATTCTAATGTCGTTACTGGTACTTTTCTACTAAACAATCGTTATGCATCTGTTTTGTTTGATACTGGAGCTGATAGAAGTTTTATATCCACTTAATTTAACAATGTATTAGAAGTCTTCCCATCGGTTCTAGATCACCGCTACTCTGTAGAATTGGCTAACGGTAAAACTGTAGAAATCGATACTATCATTAGAGGTTGTACCTTAAATCTTTCTAAACATCCATTCAACATTGATCTAATCCCAGTAAACCTTGGTAGTTTTGACGTTATCATTGGCGTGGACTGGTTTGCAAGATACCACACAGTCATTGTTTGTGATGAAAAGCTAGTCCGTATTCCATGGGGAAACAAAACTTTCATTCGAGGAGACGGTAACACAGACCTTACTGACACTAGACTTAGTGTTATCTCTTGTACTAAAGCCCAGAAGTATTTGTTGAGAGGATGCCCTATCTTCTTGGCTCATATCTCCCAGACCGATGAAGAAGAAAAACCCGAGAAAAAGCAAATCAAGGACGTACCAATCGTCCGAGATTTTCCTGAGGTCTTTCCTAATGAGTTGCTAGGCTTACCACCGACCCGACTGGTGGAATTCCAAATTGATTTGATTCCAGGAGCTGCACCTATAGCTAAAGATCCATACCAGTTGGCACCATCAAAAATGAAAGAACTAGCTGAACAACTTCAGGAATTATATGACA
Source organism: Glebionis coronaria (assembly GCA_025667525.1). NCBI lineage: Eukaryota > Viridiplantae > Streptophyta > Magnoliopsida > Asterales > Asteraceae > Glebionis > Glebionis coronaria. Next base: position 343,710,014 of record CM046877.1, read on the forward strand.
AAGGATTTATCCAACCTACTTCCTTTCCGTGGGGAGCTCCTGTTTTATTTGTCAAAAAGAAAGATGGTTCCTTCCGAATGTACATCGACTACAGAGAACTAAACAGGTTAACTTAAAAAAATCGTTATCCACTCCCTCGCATTGACGACCTATTTGACCAACTGCAAGGGTCAAGTATGTACTCCAAGATTGAACTGAGATCTGGATACCATCAATTATGATTCAGGGAGGAAGATATTCCAAAAACAGCTTTCAGAACCTGTTACGGTCATTACGAATTCCAGGTTATGCCATTTGGGTTGACCAATGCACCAGCCATTTTTATAGACCTTATGAACCACGTGTGCAGAACCTACCTGGATAAATTCGTGATAGTCTTCATTGACGATATACTCATTTAATCCAAGAACGAACAAGAATACAGGGAACACCTTGCACAAGTACTAAAGGTGCTCAAGGAGGAACAACTTTACGCCAAATTCTCCAAATGTGAATTCTGGATCCCCATAGTGCAAATTTTCGGTCACGTTATTGATAGTGACGGTATTCACGTAGATCCAGCAAAGGTAGAATATGTCAAAGATTGGGTATACCCTAAGTCACCGACATAGATCCACTAATTTCTAGGCCTTGCCGGGTGCTACCGCAGATTTATTGAAGATTTCTCCAAAATAGTCAAACCGATGACCAAACTCACTCAGAAAGGAATAAAGCCTTTCAACTGATCAAGCAGATGTTGTGTAGTGCACCCATTTTAGCCTTACCTGAGGGCAACGATTATTTCGTTGTATATTGTGATGCTTCACATAAAGGTTTGGGTGCAGTATTGAAACAGGGAATGAAAGTGATCGCCTATGCTTCAAGATAATTGAAGAAACACGAGAAGAAATACACCACTCATGATCTAGAGCTTGGATCCGTAGTATTCGCTCTAAAAATCTGGAGACATTATCTTTACGAAACAAAGTGTACTGTGCATACTGACCACAAAAGTTTGCAACACATACTGGATCAAAAGGATCTGAACATGAGGCAACACCGTTGGATTGAGTTGTTAAGTGACTACGACTATGAGATTAAATACCACCCCGGTAAAGAAAGTGTGGTTTTTGATGCTCTAAGCCGTAAGGAAACGGACCCTCCTATGAGATTCCGAGCACTAGTTATGATAATCAGCTTGGACCTACCCAAGCAAACTTTGGAAGCTCAAACCCAAGCCCAAATAACATAAAACCTCGTGAAGGAAGACGTCGGGGGAATGCTCAGAATCGACCTTACTAAAGAGAAGTTAGAACCAAGAACAGATGAAACCTTGTACCTTCACGTGAGGAGTTGGTTACCTTGTTATGGAGACTTGAGAAACGTGATCATGAACGAATCTCATAAGTCTAAATATTCTATACATCCCAGATCTGAAAAGATGTATCAGGATATGAAGAAGCTATACTGGTGGCCGAATATGAAAGCTGACATCGCCACCTATGTTCAGAAGTGCTTGACATGCTCACGTGTCAAACCGAGCACCAGAGACCATCGGGTTTACTTGAACAGCCCGAGATACCAAAATGGAAGTGGGACAACATCACCATGGACTTTGTTACCAAACTCCTAAAGTCATCTCACGGTTACGATACTATCTGGGTAATCATCGACTGACTCACCAAATCTGCTCACTTCCTACCAATTAGGGAGAATGATTCCCTGGAAAAGCTAGCAAAGACGTATCTTAAAGAGATAGTGACCAAACATGGAATACCAGTCTCAATAATCTGTGATCGAGACAGTAGGTTCACATCGAACTTTTGGAAGGCTTTCCAACGAGCCTTAGGTACAAGCTTGGACATGATCACTGCTTATCATCCACAGATCGACGGTCAAAGTGAACGAACCATCCAGACTCTAGAAGACATGCTACGAGCATGTGTGATTGACTTTGTAAATGGATGGGTTGACCATATACCTTTAGTTGAATTATCCTACAACAACAGCTATCACGCCAGCATCAAGGCTGTTCCTTTTGAAACACTATATGGTCGAAAGTGTCGTTCACCTGTGTGCTGGGCAGAAGTAGGTGAATTTCAGATCACTGGACCCAAGTTAATCTAGGAGACTACCGACAAGATCGTCCTTATAAAGCAAATAATTCAAGTTGCTCGCGATCGAAAAAAGAGCTACGCGGACCAGAAATAAAAACCTATGCAATTTGAAGTAGGTGACCGCGTCATGCTCAAGGTATCACCTTGGAAGGGTGTTGTACGCTTTGGTAAATGTGGAAAACTGAACCCACGTTACGTCAGCTCCTTCAAAGTGATAGCCAGGATCAGGGAGGTTGCGTATCGTTTAGAGTTACCACATCAATTGAGCCGGGTACACTCTACCTTCCACGTGTCTAATCTGAAGAAGTGTTATGCCGAAGAACCATTGGCTATCCCCTTGGAAGGAGTTCAGTTCGACGACAAACTCTAGTTCACAGAAGAACTAGTAGAAATCATGGAGAGAACGGTTAAGAAATTGAAACGCAGTCGCATTCCGTTGATTAAGGTACGTTGGAACTCAGGGAGAGGTCCTGAGTTCACCTGGGAACGAGAAGACTCGTTTAAAACTAAGTACCCACATTTGTTCACCTGACTGGTGACTTCATCTTAAGCTTTGAGAACAAAGCTAAAATAACGGGAATGTATTGTAAAACCTTTGATTTTACTTATTTGACTTTGTCAACTATTGTACTCAGCATTTCTGGAATCTATTTATTTCCACTTTTACATGATTAATTGAGGATTATTTTCTTTGTCATCATTTCATATTTATTTTTAATTTATATATGAACCTTTAGTCTTTTCTGAATACTCTTGCAATTGACTGGTCACATGATGAACAAGGACTCACCACCTCAGTACATATTTTGGAAACATGATCTTACATAATTAATTTACTAAGTACCTGGACATATGTATACATATTTACATACCTTATAGTATGAGATACCATATGACTTTATAAAAACAACATGTGTTACCTCACTTTGACATTTTATTTATGATAAACAAGTATAATATTTTTAATGTTATATACATTATATACTTTCACCAAATTATCTAAAACCTTAACTAAAATACCTAGAAACCTCACAAGTACCTACAATATATTACCTAAACTTGTAGTAACTCCTTAATTTAAACAAGTCAAACTCAATTCTACCCTAAAACTATAATCTAGCCGCGTATATATATATATATATATATATATATATATATATATATATATATATATATATATATATATATATATATATATATATATATATATATATATATATATATATATATATATATATATATATATATATATATATATATATATATATATATATATATATATATATATATATATATATATATATATATATATATATATATATATATATATATATATATATATATATATATATATATATATATATATATATATATATATATATATATATATATATATATATATATATATATATATATATATATATATTTATATATAAGTCTAAATATCAAAATCTACTAAGTCTAAATAAGGATCATCTTCTATATTAGGTTCGGGAATAGCATGGTTTTCTATAGGAATATTAGGGTCAGCCATGACAATCTTCATTTATATATATATATCTCGTATTAGGATAACATACTAGTTAAACAATTACATAATGAAATCACGATATATACATATATATAAATTATATTATATATATCAAAATATATATCTTCTCAATAGGGCTTGTTGGTAACGTCGGAGATCTCTGGCACCGTTATAGTCAAAAGATTTTTCAAATATTTTCTCAAATGTTCATTGTCAAAAGATTTTGAAAAGTTTTGTTCAAAACCTTGGTTTTTAAAATCTTTTGTTCTCTACAACGAGAGCTCTGGTACCAAACTGTAACACTCTCATTTTTCGTATCGGTACAGCGGAAGGGTCTTTCAGAGTGTTACGGGATAGCACAATAACTCCAATTATAGACAACACATAAAAATGGTTGTACAAGGTTTAACAAACATTCATTCGATAAAAAGTTTCAAAAGTGTACAACAGGTCCCAAATTATACAGGTCATTAAGTTTACAAAACACAGATCGAATGAACATTTTTAATATTAAGTGTGGGCCATCAGAGTCGATCTCCATCCGGATTACCTTCAAGCACCTGAGATAAAAACATGCAAAAATCATATCAGCGAATGCCGAGTGAATTCATAGAGTTTAATGAAAACCGTTATATAAAAACAATCATTTACAATCATTTAAAATCAGAACACAAGTATAATATCGGAAGTAAGTCCTCATATTGCTAGTCAGGCAATATATAAATCAAGCATACATCTTAAACCGTCCATGAGACCGTAGTCTCTATATTACCATGATAGGTAATATATTCATCGTAATAGCGTCGTTATCGTTTTGTATTTATGTTTTATATTGTAGGATTATTATTAGCCGCATGACATTGTTACCTTACTATGAAAACAGCGGGCCGCGAACCCGACAAACAATTTGCCCATCTAAGTTAGCGTGTCGTCACAAAAATCACGCTGTGGAATCTTCTCATACATAAATTCGCTTACCAATCAATGTGGTACGACGGGGATCAACCGTCAAGGCGCGAACTGGGGTGATCGTCCCCAAATAGTACTATCAAATGCATAAGCGTCTACCAAATCCCGGTAGTTCACGATTCATGCTAATGGGACTTTAAGTGACATAACCTAACTACTAATAATCCTTTTAGTCTCGTTTATAGGGTCATAGCATCATTCGGGTCCATATCATTAAGCATACAATCGGGACTACTTGTGTTCTATTTTTATAAAAATCTAGCATGTTATCTCCCTCGCGGGTTTACAAATCATTTTATAAAACATTTAAAAGAGTGCGAGGCTATGAACTCACGTTGTTAATGAAAGGCGGATTATCGGCTACGGGCGTGCTTCGGTCACGGAAACCTATATAAATAATAATCGGTCTTAGACTCGGTCCAATGACTTTTATCAAAATAACAATATACATATGATGATTTTGTACATATGATGATGATCAAGTGGGTTTATACATCCTTGTTTACTCATTTTAGTGTTTACGTTTTGGTAACGTCTTACTAGTTCACTAGTTTTACCGATTTTACCTATTTTAAGTCCATTAAGCCTTGTATAAGTTCTTTAACTTGTTTTTATCCATTTTATACCTATATGATCAGTATATATATACTTTTCATGTTGGGCCCAAATGGGTTAAGCCCAATAAGCTCTTTTTACAAGTATTTATCTTATTAAGTCTAATTATTAGTCCAATAGGTTTAGTTAGCTCGTAAATGTCCGTAATTCTTATAGTTTGGGTTTTATCGGTTTTTACTTGTCTTAGTTGTCTATACATCAGTATATGACTTTTATAAACTTTACATTAGACGGGTTTGGTCGTCTAAGTTTTATTTGGCGAAAAACGTTAATTTTACGGCGATAGCCGAAAAAGTCGTAAAAATCAAGTTTATAGTTTTTATTACTTATAAATATTATTTTTACCACCATTTATATAATTTACCCATTTTATTAACCTTTTATACATTTATATAAATAAGTTTTATACGTTAGTGGGTTTATATTTTTACATTTTATACATTATAATGTGAGTGCTTATATAATAATAATAAACATTATTTCCAAAATCTGATTTTTAACTTCATGTTCACCATTTTTACCATATCTAGAGTTCTACAATGACTTAGAAGCTCATTTTTGGATGACAAATTCTTCATAATATGTGCTACATATAACTTAGTTATAGCTACTGCCCATTTTGAGTTTAAGTTGCCTTAACAGTCCCTACAAAACTGCTTATTCAGATTACACCACCTAACTTGTTTTGATCATATCTCACTCATTATTTTGATTCCATTGCATGGCCAACTCTCACATGTGTATAACATCATCTACGTAAAATGGATCAAACCATGCAATTTTATCAGTTCATCTTTTAGTTATCTACTGTTTTTATACAGCCAACTAAATAGTCAAGATTTTAGCTTCATTTCTTGTAGTTATCATCATTTTTAAGCATATTTATCAACACTTGATCCCCACGTAACATTTTTATCATCATATATACATCATATACATATACAAAATGAAAGAAAATACATTTGTTCTTTACAAAATAACAAGAGAAAAATGGAGAGGATGATCTTCTTTACCAATCCAAGTGGATTTCTTGTTTTAGGAAGACAAGAACTTGATGAACACAACAAGTATCTCCAAGACCATCAAATATCAAGAACATAGGTTGGAAAATCAGCCCTAGGACACAAGCAAATCACCTCCAAAGTTGTTAATATGGCCACCAAATGATCAAGGCTTCAAGAGAACACCTTAATAGGACTAGTAAACATGTGGTTTATGGCTAGAAAAGATCAAAGATGGTGTTTGTTGGCTTATTTGGGACGGCAAAAGGGAGGAGTTTGAGAGAGTTTTGGTGTTGAGTTGCATGTGAGAAATGGTGTAAATGAAACAAGTTGCTAGTTTTGTGGTAAAGTGGTAAAGGTTAGCTTAATGTGTAAGCATATGCTTACACTTGTATAAGTTAGCTAAACTTGATGCCACATATGTGTTGTGGTGTCAAGTTAGCCGTCCCATATAAGCTAGTGGGGTGGGACAAAGTGTTTTGTCCCATCTCACTAGTTTACGGGTATTTCTCGATTCTAGTTTTCTCGATTTGCGTGCCCTCGGGTCGTTTTACGAAAAACGTTTTTATAAATTATGAATCACCGTCACAAACCGAATCCAATAAAAATTGTCTCATCAAAAACGGAGTTCAAAAACGTAAATACGTAATCCTAAGGTTTCCGGTTTAGTCGTAAAAGACGCCAAATTATGCACGTAAGCCCAAATTTAAATCCGTAAATCGTGAGTTCGTCAACCAACACAAAAATAAGTTTCAAAATATTATACGAGAAAATATTTTACTACCTGAAAATGTTAGATTGTCACAGCTTTTCCTCCTAAAAGGGATCAACGTCCTCGTGATCCATTTCATTTGGATGTCCGTTTCTTATTGAAATCGAAGAGGTGCGGATATTTCTTCCACATTTCATCCTCTCGTTCCCAAGTATACTCCGGTCCATGCTTTGAATTCCATCGGATCTTGACAATAGGTATCCGACTTTGTTTCAGTTGCTTTACCTCACGGTCCATAACTTCTACGGGCTCTTCGATAAAATGCAACTTCCCATCTATTCGAACCTTACCTAACGAAATTTTCTCATCACTCACTGCTAGACATTTCTTCAGATTAGATACATGGAATGTGTTGTGAACACCATGAAGTTTTGGGGGTAACTATAACAACTCAACTATACCTTTAGTAATGTAAAAAACCCTAATTCTCTCCTATGGGCGATTTTCTCTTTTCCTTTTTCTGGCGGCTCTAATTGGCTCTGTTATATCACCATTCATTGAATAACGGTTGATTTCTTCCCTGAATTACTATTATCTCATCAAATAGCTTGTGATAAGACTTAGGCTGTGATCTCGGTCCCCCTATGTTCTTTGTGATCAGTTATCTCGTGGGGTGTGGTGGTTTTAGGGTTTATTAATCATCCTTTATTTGATTCGACGTGTGTAAAGGGTTGGTTAGTGACGTTTTCGGATTTGAGGTGTCTTCCATTTTAGGGTTTTTGTTTTATTTTATTATTATTCATTGGGTGTGAATTAGGGTTTGCGTCTGTTCAACTTCTAACCCGTTAGGGTTTGTTGGCGGGGGTTTGGTGCCCTAATTCTGGGCGTTACTTGTGGGTTGTGGATCTGGTGGTTGTGGTATTTTAGGAGAGATGGAGGAGATGGGTACGGTTGAGAAGGTACTAGAGGCGGCTGGGACGAACGTTGTTCCTGAGCAGTCTTTGAAGGAGGGTACAGTAAGCAAGGTGATTAAATCAATTCTCAGAAAACCAGGATCATCACACGTGGGTGAGCCATCTGGGTTACGTAAGCCTATTAGGGTTTTTGGGGGAGTGGATGATACATTGCCATCATTTGCGTCTGTTGTTAATGAGAAACCGCGGGGTAAGGCAGTTCATATTAAGGAGATGAGGAGCAGTGAAGTTGTTAATGGTGCTAGGGTTGCCCTTCCTATGGCTGCGGTGGATGAGATACGTTCTCGTTTCACTAATACGCTTTATGGTTACTTCATTGGGAAAAGGCTTGCCTTTCCATTGGTAGAGAACTATGTGAAAAATGCATGGGCTAAATATGGCTTGAAACGTGTGCAGCTTCATGCAGATTTTTTCATGTTCCAATTTGAATCAAAAGAGGGCATGGATGGTGTGTTAGAGAATGGTCCTTGGCTTATTCGGCTTGTACCTTTGTTTTTAAATATTTGGACTCCTAATACTATATTGAAGAAGGACGTAGTAACACGTGCACCGGTATGGGTGAAGATGCACCATGTTCCTATTGTCGCTTACTCGGAGATAGGATTGAGTTTGATTACTACTCAAATTGGACGCCCTATCATGCTGGATACCTATACAAGTAATATGTGCTTGAGTTCGTGGGGAAGGAATACTTATGCTCGGGCACTTGTGGAAATTTCATCGGAGAATGAATTATTGGAGTCTATTGTCATCGCTATTCCACTCGATAATGGAGAGGGGCATTCGTTAGCAACTATTGAGGTGGAGTATGAATATAATCCTCCTCGGTGTAACAAATGCAACATCTTTGATCATAGAACTGATGTGTGCCCAAACAATCCTAAGAGTGTGGAACCTAGGGTTGAGACTGTTAGAGCTGATAAGAACAATGAAGGGTTTGTGGAGGTTAAAAAGAAAAAGAAGCATACGAAACAACAAGCCCCGGCTAGGCAGATTGAGGGTATTAAATTAGGCAAGCAGCCTCTTAATATCCAGTACAGAAAGAAGAATTCTAAGGCCGTTGCTGGTGCTACGGTAAAAGCTTCGACACCGGCTAAGGTTACTGTTACGAATTCGTTTAGCGCGTTGAATGTGGATCCTTCTGATGATACAGATTGGGATGATAATGCTCATAAGAATGATCTTATTAATGCTAGCGATAGTGAAGTTGATGAGGAACTCATTATGGAGGATCCTAATAATACAGGGGCAAGCACTCCTGCTGTTGTGGTTTCCTCATGATTAATGTCGGCTCATGGAATATACGGGGCCTGAACTTCTCCCCGAAACAAAGTGAGGTACGGCATGTAATTTCAGAAAATAATTTATCGGTATGTGCTATCTTGGAGTCCCATGTATGTGATATAAACCTGCAGCGTATGTGTTCTCTCGTCTTTCGACATTGGGACTGGACGACTAATGGTAGCTTCTGTTCAAAGGGTGCTCGTATTCTGTTAGGATGGAATCACAATGTGGTGGATGTTGCTATAATTAATCAGGATGAGCAATCTATCCATGCTCGTTTATGGTTAAAATTGGAAAGAAAAGAGGTGTTTTGCACGTTTGTTTATGCCATGAATAAATATACCCAACGTCGTGATCTTTGGAAGAGCTTAAGTGTTCATAAACTTTATGTGCGGAATAGGCCTTGGATGCTCCTAGGAGACTTTAATGCTACGCTTCATTTAGGGGAGTCCACGGCTGGCTCCTCTAATGTTGACATTGCTATGCGTGAATTTCGTGACTGTGTGGAGAATATTGAAGTTATGGACGCTCAACAATCAGGCCTTCGATTTACGTGGACGCAAAAACCGAAAGGATTTAATGGTCTTCTAAAGAAAATCGATCGTATAATGACTAATTTGGAGTTTAATAGTGCGTTTGTGGGTGCCCATGCTGTGTTCAAGCCTTATCGTATCTCGGATCATTCACCAGCGATTATGTGTATTCCTACGAGTACTAGACCTAATCCGCGGCCTTTTAAGTTCTTTAACATTGTGACTCAGAATGATAAATTTACAGAAACTGTTCAAGAAATGTGGGCTGTCCCGGTTAGTGGCTTTGCTATGTTTAAGGTCTCTAAGCGTCTTAAGATGTTAAAGAAGCCTTTGCGTAAGTTGTTGATCGAAAAAGGTAATCTGCATGAAAACGTTATTCGGCTTCGTGGCGAGCTGGATAATGCTCAAATAGCTTTAGATGCTGATCCTAATAATGTTGGTCTGCGTGAAGTGGAAGCTTCAGTTATAGGGGCGTTTAATGAAGCGATTCTCCTTGAAGAAAGATTTCTGAAACAAAGAGCCAAGATTGCTTGGCTGAAAGAGGGTGATGCGAATTCAGCATATTTCCATAAAGCTGTGAAGAGTCGAATCAGTAGGAGTCGCATTGATGCTGTTACTGATTCGCAAGGTCAGTTGTTTGAAAACGAGCAGGTTGCTGAGGTGTTTGTTTCACATTATGAAGGTTTTATTGGTCAATCTGGTGCTACTACTAATCTTAATTTGATGAATCTGTTTCAAAGTCGAATTGCTGATGACGTAGCCCTTGACATGATACGGCCAGTGACAAGGCAAGAGGTTAAAGAGGCATTATTCTCTATGGGTGATGAGAAATCACCAGGTCCGGATGGGTACACGGCGGCGTTTTTTAAAGCTTCGTGGGATATTATTGCAAATGATATTGTGGAGGCGGTGCAAGAATTTTTTTCAAATGGTAAGCTTCTTAAAGAATGGAACCATACAATAATTGCTCTTCTTCCTAAAGTGAGGTCTCCGTCTCGTGTTAACGATTACCGACCTATTTCTTGTTGTAATGTCTTATTTAAATGCATTACTAAGATCCTTGCTAACCGTATTAAGGATAGCCTTAAGACTATTGTTAGTCTTAATCAGTCGGCGTTTGTTCCGGGAAGAAATATTGCGGATAACATCCTTCTTACCCAAGAGTTGATGCATAACTACCATTTGGATCGGGGTGAGCCGAGATGTGCGTTTAAAGTTGATATACAAAAGGCATACGATACAGTGGATTGGTGTTTTCTTAGAGAGGTTCTCGTGGGGTTTGGTTTTCACAATCGCATGATTGCATGGATTATGGAGTGTGTAACCACTACGTCTTTTTCTATCAGCATAAATGGGTCTTTGCATGGGTTCTTTAAAGGAAAGAGAGGGCTTCGGCAGGGAGATCCTCTTTCTCCTTATTTGTTTACCTTGGTAATGGAGATATTGTCTTTGATGCTTAGAAGGCGGGTTCGTGAGGCTGTGAATTTTAAATACCATAGATATTGCGCTAAGTTGGAGTTGACTAATTTATGTTTTGCTGATGATCTGTTCTTATTCACTTATGGTAATACTGAATCAGCTATGGTTGTTCAGCAAGCGCTAGGTGAGTTTCAGGAGGTGTCGGGTCTGATTCCGAGTCTCCCAAAAAGTACCGCGTATTTTTGTAATGTGCTTAACCACATTAAGCAGGCGATTCTCCAGATTTTGCCTTTTGAGGTAGGTCGTCTTCCAGTCAAGTATCTTGGTGTCCCACTGGTGTCGTCTCGTCTTTTGATTCGTGACTGTAAGGAGCTTGTTGATAAAGTTCAAGTTCGGATTCAAGACTGGAAAAATAAATCTTTATCCGCTGCAGGAAGACTTCAGCTTGTTAAATCGGTTATTGGTTCTATGCATATATTCTGGGCGTCGGTTTTTATCATTCCTTCTCGTATTCTGTTTGATATAGAGCAGCTTATGAGAGGGTTTCTTTGGAGCCATGGTAAATTAGGGAAGGGCAGAGCTAAAGTCGCATGGGATTTGGTATGCTTGCCGAAGGACGAAGGTGGTCTAGGCCTCCGTAGGTTAGACGTTTTTAACAAGGCTCTTATGGTTTCTCATGTTTGGAAACTGTTGATGCTGAGGGAGTCTTTGTGGGTCCGATGGGTTCATGTTTATAAACTCAAGGGTCGCTCTTTTTGGGAGATTCCGTCTCGTGGCAATATGTCATGTGGATGGAGGAAAATCCTCCAACTTCGGCAGATCATTCGAGAATTTATATGGCACAAGGTGGGTGATGGGAATTCGATTTCTGCTTGGTCTGATATGTGGTGCTCGGCTAGTCCTTTGTCAGAGTTCATTACTCACCGGGATCTTTATAGAGCTGGCCTTTCTCCTACTTCTACTGTAAGTACTATTGTACATAATGGTTCTTGGGCTTGGCCGCGGGTTTTGCTGGATAAATATCCTTTTCTGAATATAATTACTGTGCCGACTATTATGGAGGGTGTTCGGGATTCTTTATTTTGGCAGCAAAGGAATGGGGTTGCTCGCCCTTTTTCAGTCTCTACGGTTTGGTCGTCTATTCGTGTCCGCAGCCCTAAGGTGGATTGGACGTCCATAGTATGGTTTCCGAGCAGTATTCCGAAGCATGCGTTTAATTTATGGTTGGTTATGCACCAAAGGTTAAAAACGCAGGATCGTGTTGCTATATGGGATGTTACGGCTTCTTTGGCAGTTGTTTGTCCATTATGTGATACTCAACCTGATTCTCATGAGCATTTGTTTTTCGAGTGTCCGTTTTCTCAACAGGTATGGAATTATGTTCGCAAATATGCTAGTATCTATGGGGCTACGCCTATATTTCAGTCCATTATTGATGTGGTTAAGCCTATTGCCAAAAGGAGAACGATTGGTAGTATTATCGCAAAGTTAATTCTTGCTGCCTCAGCATATGGTATTTGGCAAGAGAGGAATTGGAGACTTTTTAAGTTGAAGAAGAGAACCTTCATTCAGGTTGGTGATTATATTCTTGCATCGGTGCGCCTTAAACTATTGTCGTGTCGTTGGAAGAAGACTACGGAGGCTGTTCATTATGCTCAGATTTGGAGCATGCCGAATTCAATTTTTAGTTAATATGATTGTTTTGTTATGTCTTTGTGTCATTAGGTGGTTCTTCCCTATTGGCGTGATTGGTTTTGTAATAGGTTGACTTCATATGGCATGTCATATGATTGTGGTAGTTCAAGTGTTGAGCTTGAGGTTAATGTGACATTCTAGTCACATTCCATTGTACTTATCGGTTTTTTGGGAATATATATTTTACCGGGGATAGTCCCCTTTACCCAAAAAAAAAAAAAAAAAAAAGTTTTGGGGGTAACTCTAGTTTGTAAGCCACCGGACCTACTCTAGATAAAATCTTAAAGGGTCCAATATAACGGGGATTCAATTTTCCTCGTTTTCCAAATCTTATAACGCCTTTCCATGGCGATACTTTCAACATTACTCGGTCACCCACTTCAAACTCCATTGGCTTCCGCCGCACATCCGCGTAACTTTTCTGTCTACTACGGGCAGTCAACAACCTCTTCTTAATCTGAACTATCATCTCCGTAGTCTCCCGGATCAATTCCGGTCCCGTGAGCTGGGTATCCCCAACTTCACTCCAACATACAGGAAATCTACACTTCCTACCATACAAAGCTTCAAACGGTGCAGCCTTAATACTAGAATGGTAACTATTGTTATACGAAAACTCTGCTAATGACAAATGTTTATCCCAATTCTTACCAAAGTCTAACACACAAGCTCTCAACATATCTTCCAGTGTTTGTATCGTCCTTTCACTCTGCCCATCAGTCTGGGGGTGATAAGCAGTGCTCATGTCGAGATTCGTTCCCAAAGATCTTTGGAGAGATTTCCAAAAATTCGATGCGAATCTAGGATCTCGATCTGAAATGATCGATACAGGCACTCCATGCTTGCATACAACATTATCAAGGTATATTCGAGTCAGCTTCTCTAGTGAGAACTGCTCCTTAACCGGAATGAAGTGTGCTGATTTGGTCAGTCTATCGACAATAACCCAAATCGAATTGTTTCCAGATGATGTTCTAGGAAGCTTGGTGATAAAGTCCATCGTAATTCGCTCCCACTTCCATTCAGGAATCTTTGGTTGTTGAAGTAGTCCTGATGGCTTTTGATGTTCAGCTTTGACTCTGGCACAAGTCAAGCATTGAAGAACATACATAGCTATGTCGGCTTTCATATTCGGCCACCAGTACAACTTCTTCAAATCATGGTACATCTTATCAGATCCCGGATGAATGGAATACTTAGATTTATGGGATTCTAACATAATCAAATCTCTTAAGCCTCCAAACTTAGGTATCCACATACGACCTATTAAGCATTTCACTCCATCAGCTCTAACCTCTAAAGGATCTCCTTCTCCTCGGAACCCTTCATTAACAAAATTCTCCTTCTTACAAGCTTCTATTTGCGCATTTCTAATTTGCTCAGGCAAATTATTGTGCACGGTCAAGACTAGAGAACGCACCCTGATAGGCTCTCTATCTTTCCTACTCAACGCATCAGCAACAACATTGGCTTTTCCTGGGTGATATTTTATATCACAATCATAATCACTTAACAACTCTATCCATCTTCGTTGCCTCATGTTCAATTCCTTCTGGTCGAGAATATACTTTAGGCTTTTGTGATCGGTGAATACCGTACACTTGGTGCCATACAGATAATGTCTTCACAACCTAAGAGCAAAGACTACAGCTCCTAACTCAAGATCATGAGTAGTATAATTCTCCTCATTCTTCCTTAATTGCCTAGAAGCATAAGCTATCACTTTCTCTCTCTGCATCAAAACAGCTCCATAACCTCTAAGAGATGCATCACAATACACTACAAAATCTTCACTCCCATCGGGTAACGATAAGATTGGCGCACTACATAATTTTTGCTTCAATGTCTGAAATGCTCCATCTTCATCACTTCCCCAAACGAAAGGTTTATTCTTCTGAGTAAGCTTAGTCAAGGGTTTAGCTATAAAAGAAAATTCTTTAATGAATCGTCTATAATAGCCAGCCAATCCTAAGAACTGTCGCACCTCCGTTGGCGTTGTCGGTGCAGACCAATTCTTAATAGCTTCAACCTTTGCAGGATCAACATGAATTCCATCTCTGTTAATCACATGACCAAGAAATTGCACAAAATCTAACCAGAAATCACACTTCGAAAACTTAGCATACAACCTTTCATCCTTCAACAAATTCAAAACAATCCTCAAATGTTCTCTATGTTCATCTTCATTCTTAGAATAGATTAGAATATCGTCAATAAACACAATCACAAATTATCCAAGTAGGGCTTGCACACTCGATTCATTAAATCCATGAAAACCGCAGGTGCGTTAGTTAACCCAAATGGCATTACTTGAAATTCATAGTGTCCATAACGAGTTCTAAATGCAGTTATAGGAATATCTTCTTCACGGACGCGAAGTTGGTGATATCCTGACCGCAAATCTATCTTAGAATACACACTAGATCCTTGCAGTTGATCAAACAAATCATCAATCCTGGGTAAAGGATATCGATTTTTAATTGTCAACTTATTCAGTTCCCTATAATCAATGCACATACGAAAAGATCCATCCTTCTTCTTAACGAACAAGACTGGAGCTCCCCAAGGCGATGAGCTCGGTCGAATAAAACCTTTATCGGACAACTCCTTAAGTTGCTCAGATAACTCCTTTAATTCAGAAGGGGCTAATCGGTAAGGCGCACGTGCCACCGATGCAGCACCAGGAATTAAATCGATTTGAAACTCTACTTGCCTTATCGGTGGAAGTCCGGGTAAATCTTTAGGAAATACCTCAGGAAATTCACAAATAATAGGTACATCTTCCAATCGTTTCTCCCTAGACTCATTCCCGGTCACTTGAGCTAAGAATAACTCACAACCGTTCATGATGTACTTTTGGACTTTAATACATGAAACGATTTTCAAACGGGATTCACCTCGACTACCATCAATTACTAACGTCCTATTCCTAAGAGGAATCTTAACCTTCTTCTCTCCACATAAAATAGTTGCATTATTCAACGACAACCAATCCATACCAATAATAATATCAAAACTACCTAATTCTATCAACATCAAATCAATCGGAAAGGAATGGTTCAAGAGATTTAGAGAGCATCCTTCTAATAGCTTATTAGTTTTCACTAATTTACCATCAGCCAATTCCACCTCGTAACTGGTACTTATCTCAACAGGTTCAATATCAATAAGGGCACTAAATTTAGTGGATACAAAGCTCCTATCGGCACCCGAATCGAATAAAGCAACAGCATAATGATTGTTGAGTAAAAACGTACCGGTAACGACATTCGGATCCTCTTTCTTCACCTCAATTGTTCCAAGTTGGTAGATACCACCCTGGGGGTTTCTTCCAGGTACAATCGCTTTCAACTTGGGGCATTCCGATTTCCTATGACCTTCTTCATTACAGGTGAAGCAAATGGTTCCCTTCTTACACCTTTCAACCTTGTGTCCAAGCTTTCCGCAATTTCGGCACTTCCAGCAGTCGCCAGCATGCCTCTTGTTGCCACACTTAGGACATCTATCATCGTTGCGCGGTGTATTGTAGGTAAGAGCATTTGCATTCCCCTTTCTCTGGTTCTGACGGTGATTGAAATTCTTCCTATTATCACCTCTATCTACACGCTCACCGTCACCCTTTCTTTTCTCACCTACACGGGCTTCATCTTCCTTATCCTGAATTATCTGTCCAATGAGTTGGTAAGCCATTCGAACAGCATCATCAATGGTCAGTGGTTTAGATGATGTCACGTCCCCCCGGATATTCCTGGTCAACCCTTTCACATATTGCTCAATTCGGATCTCTTCGGGTTCAACCAATCGAGGACATAGCAAGGCCAACTCATGGAATCAATTCGTGTAACTATCAATGTCCACACCTTTCATTCTCAGATGAATCAACTCTTGTTCTAACCTAATGATCACACTACGAGGACAAAACTCCAAAGTCATCCACTTCTTAATTTCAGCCTAAGGAGTAGCATTAGCAGCATCAAGACCCATGAAAGCAATTCTTCCGTTCCACCAAGTCAACGCACGACCTTTAAGAGTAGCCATAGCAAAAGTCACCTTATCTTCCTCCTTACACTTACTAATCCTAAACACCGATTCAATCTTTTCAATCCACTGGCTTAATCCTACAGCACCTTCAGTTCCATTAAAAGGTAGAGGTTCACACTTCATGAACGTCACATAAGTACAGCCACCAACTTCAGGTGCATTAGTTCCAAGTCCTCCTACATTTCCTCCAGCATTAGCATTCACATTATTAGCATTCACATTCACATTAGTACCGCCAATTCCACTACCGCCAGCTCCACTACCGCCAGCTCCACTATCGCCAGCTCCACTACCGCCAGCTCAACTACCGCCAGCTTCATTTCTAGCATTTGCCATAAATTCAGTCATAGATGCGGTAACTTGCTCCGTAATAATCCTACGTACATCATCCTCAGTCACAGCCTTCTTGGGCGGCATAGTTCTATAATTCCACAATTTCAAAGTATTAAGCATTCACCCAACAAAGGATTCATATAATATGGATTGAATTCATAATCAAGATACAAATAAGGCACAATATGGAATTCAAGACAAGATACATATTTCATTCGATCTGAAACAAAAGTATTGTCTTAGTACATCCCATATCAAAGTTCTAGCACTATATACACTCAAAATTCGTGCCAAGTCTATTACTAACAAGTCGGTTCAGTCAAAGCTACAAAAGCACAAAATATATAAAGGTCACTACTAAACACAGACTGGTCTACTGAGAACCGCTAGATGGTCCATCATCCATCGTCTTCTGAATCTTCGTCGGACGATCACTAGACACATCTTTAGCTGGGCGCTTACGGATTACTCCTCTTTCAACCATGTCAGCATAAAATCTACTATTCCATCCCACAGATATATTCAACTCCTTTTCGGCTTTCTCACACATCGCACGAGCTACACTCAACTGAATCTCCATAGTATTCACCTTTCTCTTCATTTCAGCATACTCACCACTTTCCAACACCGATAACCTCCTAAAAGCCTCATTCAATCCACGCTCTACATCACTCAAATCCAAACTAAGCAATTCCTGCTCTTTCTCTCCAACCTTAGTCTTCGACTCCAAATAAGCAACCTGAGTCTGAACAACACCTAATCCAACCTCTGTCACACAACTCTTAACACGGGAAGCATCTAGATCACGTCTCAAGGCCCATGGTGCAAGACCATCAATATGAGTAGCCTCTCGAGTACTAGACGACTCTCCTATCTCACGTCTACGAGTAGCAATACCATCCGTACCGTCAGGTGCATCATCATCCTCATCCTCCTCTGATTCAGAATCAGATTCAGATGATTCAGACATTTCGTCCCTAGGTAACTCATCCTCAGAATCAGACAAACAAACTGGTGGGGGCAAAGGCTCGCCCTCTGGAACATCATACGGATAAATAAGCTCAGCTTCCTCATCGTCATCAACCTCAATATCTATACCTACATCCTCCTCGACATCCTCGTCGTCAATCTCGTCATCTAAATTATCTAATCCAATCTCATCATCGTTCTCAATATCCACATTCTCAATATCCACATTCTCAATCTCATTCTCAATATCCACATTCTCAATCTCCACATTCTCTACTAAGTCAACCTGAGGGGCAATCTGATCTCCTAGTCCTAACTCGGGCTCGGGATCCTCAAATGGTTCCTCCTCCTCATCAATATCAAAATCTACTAAGTCTAAATAAGGATCATCTTCTATATTAGGTTCGGGAATAGCATGGTTTTCTACAGGAATATTAGGGTCAGCCATGACAATCTGCATTTATATATATATATCTCGTATTAGGATAACATACTAGTTAAACAATTACATAATGAAATCACGATATATACATATATATAAATTATATTATATATATCAAAATATATATCTTCTCAATAGGGCTTGTTGGTAACGTCGGAGATCTCTGGCACCGTTATAGTCAAAAGATTTTTCAAATATTTTCTCAAATGTTCATTGTCAAAAGATTTTGAAAAGTTTTGTTCAAAACCTTGGTTTTTAAAATCTTTTGTTCTCTACAACGAGAGCTCTGGTACCAAACTGTAACACTCTCATTTTTCGTATCGGTACAGCGGAAGGGTCTTTCAGAGTGTTACGGGATAGCACAATAACTCCAATCATAGACAACACATAAAAATGGTTGTACAAGGTTTAACAAACATTCATTCGATAAAAAGTTTTAAAAGTGTACAACAGGTCCCAAATTATACAGGTCATTAAGTTTACAAAACACAGATCGAATGAACATTTTTAATATTAAGTGTGGGCCATCAGAGTCGATCTCCATCCGGATTACCTTCAAGCACCTGAGATAAAAACATGCAAAAATCATATCAGCGAATGCCGAGTGAATTCATAGAGTTTAATGAAAACCGTTATATAAAAACAATCATTTACAATCATTTAAAATCAGAACACAAGTATAATATCGGAAGTAAGTCCTCATATTGCTAGTCAGGCAATATATAAATCAAGCATACATCTTAAACCGTCCATGAGACCGTAGTCTCTATATTACCATGATAGGTAATATATTCATCGTAATAGCGTCGTTATCGTTTTGTATTTATGTTTTATATTGTAGGATTATTATTAGCCGCATGACATTGTTACCTTACTATGAAAACAGCGGGCCGCGAACCCGACAAACAATTTGCCCATCTAAGTTAGCGTGTCGTCACAAAAATCACGCTGTGGAATCTTCTCATACATAAATTCGCTTACCAATCAATGTGGTACGACGGGGATCAACCGTCAAGGCGCGAACTGGGGTGATCGTCCCCAAATAGTACTATCAAATGCATAAGCGTCTACCAAATCCCGGTAGTTCACAATTCATGCTAATGGGACTTTAAGTGACATAACCTAACTACTAATAATCCTTTTAGTCTCGTTTATAGGGTCATAGCATCATTCGGGTCCATATCATTAAGCATACAATCGGGACTACTTGTGTTCTATTTTTATAAAAATCTAGCATGTTATCTCCCTCGCGGGTTTACAAATCATTTTATAAAACATTTAAAAGAGTGCGAGGCTATGAACTCACGTTGTTAATGAAAGGCGGATTATCGGCTACGGGCGTGCTTCGGTCACGGAAACCTATATAAATAATAATCGGTCTTAGACTCGGTCCAATGACTTTTATCAAAATAACAATATACATATGATAATTTTGTACATATGATGATGATCAAGTGGGTTTATACATCCTTGTTTACTCATTTTAGTGTTTACGTTTTGGTAACGTCTTACTAGTTCACTAGTTTTACCGATTTTACCTATTTTAAGTCCATTAAGCCTTGTATAAGTTCTTTAACTTGTTTTTATCTATTTTATACCTATATGATCAGTATATATATACTTTTCATGTTGGGCCCAAATGGGTTAAGCCCAATAAGCTCTTTTTACAAGTATTTATCTTATTAAGTCTAATTATTAGTCCAATAGGTTTAGTTAGCTCGTAAATGTCCGTAATTCTTATAGTTTGGGTTTTATCGGTTTTTACTTGTCTTAGTTGTCTATACATCAGTATATGACTTTTATAAACTTTACATTAGACGGGTTTGGTCGTCTAAGTTTTATTTGGCGAAAAACGTTAATTTTACGGCGATAGCCGAAAAAGTCGTAAAAATCAAGTTTATAGTTTTTATTACTTATAAATATTATTTTTACCACCATTTATATAATTTACCCATTTTATTAACCTTTTATACATTTATATAAATAAGTTTTATACGTTAGTGGGTTTATATTTTTACATTTTATACATTATAATGTGAGTGCTTATATAATAATAATAAACATTATTTCCAAAATCTGATTTTTAACTTCATGTTCACCATTTTTACCATATCTAGAGTTCTACAATGACTTAGAAGCTCATTTTTGGATGACAAATTCTTCATAATATGTGCTACATATAACTTAGTTATAGCTACTGCCCATTTTGAGTTTAAGTTGCCTTAACAGTCCCTACAAAACTGCTTATTCAGATTACACCACCTAACTTGTTTTGATCATATCTCACTCATTATTTTGATTCCATTGCATGGCCAACTCTCACATGTGTATAACATCATCTACTTACTGTAAATGGATCAAACCATGCAATTTTATCAGTTCATCTTTTAGTTATCTACTGTTTTTATACAGCCAACTAAATAGTCAAGATTTTAGCTTCATTTCTTATAGTTATCATCATTTTTAAGCATATTTATCAACACTTGATCCCCACGCAACATTTTTATCATCATATATACATCATATACATATACAAAATGAAAGAAAATACATTTGTTCTTTACAAAATAACAAGAGAAAAATGGAGAGGATGATCTTCTTTACCAATCCAAGTGGATTTCTTGTTTTAGGAAGACAAGAACTTGATGAACACAACAAGTATCTCCAAGACCATCAAATATCAAGAACATAGGTTGGAAAATCAGCCCTAGGACACAAGCAAATCACCTCCAAAGTTGTTAATATGGCCACCAAATGATCAAGGCTTCAAGAGAACACCTTAATAGGACTAGTAAACATGTGGTTTATGGCTAGAAAAGATCAAAGATGGTGTTTGTTGGCTTATTTGGGACGGCACAAGGGAGGAGTTTGAGAGAGTTTTGGTGTTGAGTTGCATGTGAGAAATGGTGTAAATGAAACAAGTTGCTAGTTTTGTGGTAAAGTGGTAAAGGTTAGCTTAATGTGTAAGCATATGCTTACACTTGTATAAGTTAGCTAAACTTGATGCCACATATGTGTTGTGGTGTCAAGTTAGCCGTCCCATATAAGCTAGTGGGGTGGGACAAAGTGTTTTGTCCCATCTCACTAGTTTACGGGTATTTCTCGATTCTAGTTTTCTCGATTTGCGTGCCCTCGGGTCGTTTTACGAAAAACGTTTTTATAAATTATGAATCACCGTCACAAAACGAATCCAATAAAAATTGTCTCATCAAAAACGGAGTTCAAAAACGTAAATACGTAATCCTAAGGTTTCCGGTTTAGTCGTAAAAGACGCCAAATTATGCACGTAAGCCCAAATTTAAATCCGTAAATTGTGAGTTCGTCAACCAACACAAAAATAAGTTTCAAAATATTATACGAGAAAATATTTTACTACCTGAAAATGTTAGATTGTCACAGCTTTTCCTCCTAAAAGGGATCAACGTCCTCGTGATCCATTTCATTTGGATGTCCGTTTCTTATTGAAATCGAAGAGGTGCGGATATTTCTTCCACATTTCATCCTCTCGTTCCCAAGTATACTCCGGTCCATGCTTTGAATTCCATCGGATCTTGACAATAGGTATCCGACTTTGTTTCAGTTGCTTTACCTCACGGTCCATAACTTCTACGGGCTCTTCGATAAAATGCAACTTCCCATCTATTCGAACCTTACCTAACGAAATTTTCTCATCACTCACTGCTAGACATTTCTTCAGATTAGATACATGGAATGTGTTGTGAACACCATGAAGTTCTGGGGGTAACTCTAGTTTGTAAGCCACCGGACCTACTCTAGATAAAATCTTAAAGGGTCCAATATAACGGGGATTCAATTTTCCTCGTTTTCCAAATCTTATAACGCCTTTCCATGGCGATACTTTCAACATTACTCGGTCACCCACTTCAAACTCCATTGGCTTCCGCCGCACATCCGCGTAACTTTTCTGTCTACTACGGGCAGTCAACAACCTCTTCTTAATCTGAACTATCATCTCCGTAGTCTCCCGGATCAATTCCGGTCCCGTGAGCTGGGTATCCCCAACTTCACTCCAACATACAGGAAATCTACACTTCCTACCATACAAAGCTTCAAACGGTGCAGCCTTAATACTAGAATGGTAACTATTGTTATACGAAAACTCTGCTAATGACAAATGTTTATCCCAATTCTTACCAAAGTCTAACACACAAGCTCTCAACATATCTTCCAGTGTTTGTATCGTCCTTTCACTCTGCCCATCAGTCTGGGGGTGATAAGCAGTGCTCATGTCGAGATTCGTTCCCAAAGATCTTTGGAGAGATTTCCAAAAATTCGATGCGAATCTAGGATCTCGATCTGAAATGATCGATACAGGCACTCCATGCTTGCATACAACATTATCAAGGTATATTCGAGTCAGCTTCTCCAGTGAGAACTGCTCCTTAACCGGAATGAAGTGTGCTGATTTGGTCAGTCTATCGACAATAACCCAAATCGAATTGTTTCCAGATGATGTTCTAGGAAGCTTGGTGATAAAGTCCATCGTAATTCGCTCCCACTTCCATTCAGGAATCTTTGGTTGTTGAAGTAGTCCTGATGGCTTTTGATGTTCAGCTTTGACTCTAGCACAAGTCAAGCATTGAAGAACATACATAGCTATGTCGGCTTTCATATTCGGCCACCAGTACAACTTCTTCAAATCATGGTACATCTTATCAGATCCCGGATGAATGGAATACTTAGATTTATGGGATTCTAACATAATCAAATCTCTTAAGCCTCTAAACTTAGGTATCCACATACGACCTATTAAGCATTTCACTCCATCAGCTCTAACCTCTAAAGGATCTCCTTCTCCTCGGAACCCTTCATTAACAAAATTCTCCTTCTTACAAGCTTCTATTTGCGCATTTCTAATTTGCTCAGGCAAATTATTGTGCACGGTCAAGACTAGAGAACGCACCCTGATAGGCTCTCTATCTTTCCTACTCAACGCATCAGCAACAACATTGGCTTTTCCTGGGTGATATTTTATATCACAATCATAATCACTTAACAACTCTATCCATCTTCGTTGCCTCATGTTCAATTCCTTCTGGTCGAGAATATACTTTAGGCTTTTGTGATCGGTGAATACCGTACACTTGGTGCCATACAGATAATGTCTCCACAACCTAAGAGCAAAGACTACAGCTCCTAACTCAAGATCATGAGTAGTATAATTCTCCTCATTCTTCCTTAATTGCCTAGAAGCATAAGCTATCACTTTCTCTCTCTGCATCAAAACAGCTCCATAACCTCTAAGAGATGCATCACAATACACTACAAAGTCTTCACTCCCGTCGGGTAACGATAAGATTGGCGCACTACATAATTTTTGCTTCAATGTCTGAAATGCTCCATCTTCATCACTTCCCCAAACGAAAGGTTTATTCTTCTGAGTAAGCTTAGTCAAGGGTTTAGCTATCAAAGAAAAATCTTTAATGAATCGTCTATAATAGCCAGCCAATCCTAAGAACTGTCGCACTTCCGTTGGCGTTGTCGGTGCAGACCAATTCTTAATAGCTTCAACCTTTGCAGGATCAACATGAATTCCATCTCTGTTAATCACATGACCAAGAAATTGCACAAAATCTAACCAGAAATCACACTTCGAAAACTTAGCATACAACCTTTCATCCTTCAACAAATTCAAAACAATCCTCAAATGTTCTCTATGTTCATCTTCATTCTTAGAATAGATTAGAATATCGTCAATAAACACAATCACAAATTTATCCAAGTAGGGCTTGCACACTCGATTCATTAAATCCATGAAAACCGCAGGTGCGTTAGTTAACCCAAATGGCATTACTTGAAATTCATAGTGTCCATAACGAGTTCTAAATGCAGTTATAGGAATATCTTCTTCACGGACGCGAAGTTGGTGATATCCTGACCGCAAATCTATCTTAGAATACACACTAGATACTTGCAGTTGATCAAACAAATCATCAATCCTGGGTAAAGGATATCGATTTTTAATTGTCAACTTATTCAGTTCCCTATAATCAATGCACATACGAAAAGATCCATCCTTCTTCTTAACGAACAAGACTGGAGCTCCCCAAGGCGATGAGCTCGGTCGAATAAAACCTTTATCGGACAACTCCTTAAGTTGCTCAGATAACTCCTTTAATTCAGAAGGGGCTAATCGGTAAGGCGCACGTGCCACCGATGCAGCACCAGGAATTAAATCGATTCGAAACTCTACTTGCCTTATCGGTGGAAGTCCGGTTAAATCTTTAGGAAATACCTCAGGAAATTCACAAATAATAGGTACATCTTCCAATCGTTTCTCCCTAGACTCATTCCCGGTCACTTGAGCTAAGAATAACTCACAACCGTTCCTGATGTACTTTTGGACTTTAATACATGAAACGATTTTCAAACGGGATTCACCTCGACTACCATCAATTACTAACGTCCTATTCCTAAGAGGAATCTTAACCTTCTTCTCTCCACATAAAATAGTTGCATTATTCAACGACAACCAATCCATACCAATAATAATATCAAAACTACCTAATTCTATCAACATCAAATCAATCGGAAAGGAATGGTTCAAGAGATTTAGAGAGCATCCTTCTAATAGCTTATTAGTTTTCACTAATTTACCATCAGCCAATTCCACCTCGTAACTGGTACTTATCTCAACAGGTTCAATATCAATAAGGGCACTAAATTTAGTGGATACAAAGCTCCTATCGGCACCCGAATCGAATAAAGCAACAGCATAATGATTGTTGAGTAAAAACGTACCGGTAACGACATTCGGATCCTCTTTCTTCACCTCAATTGTTCCAAGTTGGTAGATACCACCCTGGGGGTTTCTTCCAGGTACAATCGCTTTCAACTTGGGGCATTCCGATTTCCTATGACCTTCTTCATTACAGTTGAAGCAAATGGTTCCCTTCTTACACCTTTCAACCTTGTGTCCAAGCTTTCCGCAATTTCGGCACTTCCAGCAGTCGCCAGCATGCCTCTTGTTGCCACACTTAGGACATCTATCATCGTTGCGCGGTGTATTGTAGGTAAGAGCATTTGCATTCCCCTTTCTCTGGTTCTGACGGCGATTGAAATTCTTCCTATTATCACCTCTATCTACACGCTCACCGTCACCCTTTCTTTTCTCACCTACACGGGCTTCATCTTCCTTATCCTGAATTATCTGTCCAATGAGTTGGTAAGCCATTCGAACAGCATCATCAATGGTCAGTGGTTTAGATGATGTCACGTCCCCCCGGATATTCCTAGTCAACCCTTTCACATATTGCTCAATTCGGATCTCTTCGGGTTCAACCAATCGAGGACATAGCAAGGCCAACTCATGGAATCGATTCGTGTAACTATCAATGTCCACACCTTTCATTCTCAGATGAATCAACTCTTGTTCTAACCTAATGATCACACTACGAGGACAAAACTCCAAAGTCATCCACTTCTTAATTTCAGCCCAAGGAGTAGCATTAGCAGCATCAAGACCCATGAAAGCAATTCTCCCGTTCCACCAAGTCAACGCACGACCTTTAAGAGTAGCCATAGCAAAAGTCACCTTATCTTCCTCCTTACACTTACTAATCCTAAACACCGATTCAATCATTTCAATCCACTGGCTTAATCCTACAGCACCTTCAGTTCCATTAAAAGGTAGAGGTTCACACTTTATGAACGTCACATAAGTACAGCCACCAACTTCAGGTGCATTAGTTCCAAGTCCTCCTACATTTCCTCCAGCATTAGCATTCACATTATTAGCATTCACATTCACATTAGTACCGCCAATTCCACTACCGCCAGCTCCACTACCGCCAGCTCCACTATCGCCAGCTCCACTACCGCCAGCTCCACTACCGCCAGCTTCATTTCTAGCATTTGCCATAAATTCAGTCATAGATGCGGTAACTTGCTCCGTAATAATCCTACGTACATCATCCTCAGTCACAGCCTTCTTGGGCGGCATAGTTCTATAATTCCACAATTTCAAAGTATTAAGCATTCACCCAACAAAGGATTCATATAATATGGATTGAATTCATAATCAAGATACAAATAAGGCACAATATGGAATTCAAGACAAGATACATATTTCATTCGATCTGAAACAAAAGTATTGTCTTAGTACATACCATATCAAAGTTCTAGCACTATATACACTCAAAATTCGTGCCAAGTCTATTACTAACAAGTCGGTTCAGTCAAAGCTACAAAAGCACAAAAGATATAAAGGTCACTACTAAACACAGACTGGTCTACTGAGAACCGCTAGATGGTCCATCATCCATCGTCTTCTGAATCTTCGTCGGACGATCACTAGACACATCTTTAGCTGGGCGCTTACGGATTACTCCTCTTTCAACCATGTCAGCATAAAATCTACTATTCCATCCCACAGATATATTCAACTCCTTTTCGGCTTTCTCACGCATCGCACGAGCTACACTCAACTGAATCTCCATAGTATTCACCTTTCTCTTCATTTCAGCATACTCACCACTTTCCAACATCGATAACCTCCTAAAAGCCTCATTCAATCCACGCTCTACATCACTCAAATCCAAACTAAGCAATTCCTGCTCTTTCTCTCCAACCTTAGTCTTCGACTCCAAATAAGCAACCTGAGTCTGAACAACACCTAATCCAACCTCTGTCACACAACTCTTAACACGGGAAGCATCTAGATCACGTCTCAAGGCCCATGGTGCAAGACCATCAATATGAGTAGCCTCTCGAGTACTAGACGACTCTCCTATCTCACGTCTACGAGTAGCAATACCATCCGTACCGTCAGGTGCATCATCATCCTCATCCTCCTCTGATTCAGAATCAGATTCAGATGATTCAGACATTTCGTCCCTAGGTAACTCATCCTCAGAATCAGACAAACAAACTGGTGGGGGCAAAGGCTCGCCCTCTGGAACATCATACGGATAAATAAGCTCAGCTTCCTCATCGTCATCAACCTCAATATCTATACCTACATCCTCCTCGACATCCTCGTCGTCAATCTCGTCATCTAAATTATCTAATCCAATCTCATCATCGTTCTCAATATCCACATTCTCAATATCCACATTCTCAATCTCATTCTCAATATCCACATTCTCAATCTCCACATTCTCTACTAAGTCAACCTGAGGGGCAATCTGATCTCCTAGTCCTAACTCGGGCTCGGGATCCTCAAATGGTTCCTCCTCATCATCAATATCAAAATCTACTAAGTCTAAATAAGGATCATCTTCTATATTAGGTTCGGGAATAGCATGGTTTTCTATAGGAATATTAGGGTCAGCCATGACAATCTTCATTTATATATATATATCTCGTATTAGGATAACATACTAGTTAAACAATTACATAATGAAATCACGATATATACATATATATAAATTATATTATATATATCAAAATATATATCTTCTCAATAGGGCTTGTTGGTAACGTCGGAGATCTCTGGCACCGTTATAGTCAAAAGATTTTTCAAATATTTTCTCAAATGTTCATTGTCAAAAGATTTTGAAAAGTTTTGTTCAAAACCTTGGTTTTTAAAATCTTTTGTTCTCTACAACGAGAGCTCTGGTACCAAACTGTAACACTCTCATTTTTCGTATCGGTACAGCGGAAGGGTCTTTCAGAGTGTTACGGGATAGCACAATAACTCCAATCATAGACAACACATAAAAATGGTTGTACAAGGTTTAACAAACATTCATTCGATAAAAAGTTTCAAAAGTGTACAACAGGTCCCAAATTATACAGGTCATTAAGTTTACAAAACACAGATCGAATGAACATTTTTAATATTAAGTGTGTGCCATCAGAGTCGATCTCCATCCGGATTACCTTCAAGCACCTGAGATAAAAACATGCAAAAATCATATCAGCGAATGCCGAGTGAATTCATAGAGTTTAATGAAAACCGTTATATAAAAACAATCATTTACAATCATTTAAAATCAGAACACAAGTATAATATCGGAAGTAAGTCCTCATATTGCTAGTCAGGCAATATATAAATCAAGCATACATCTTAAACCGTCCATGAGACCGTAGTCTCTATATTACCATGATAGGTAATATATTCATCGTAATAGCGTCGTTATCGTTTTGTATTTTTGTTTTATATTGTAGGATTATTATTAGCCGCATGACATTGTTACCTTACTATGAAAACAGCGGGCCGCGAACCCGACAAACAATTTGCCCATCTAAGTTAGCGTGTCGTCACAAAAATCACGCTGTGGAATCTTCTCATACATAAATTCGCTTACCAATCAATGTGGTACGACGGGGATCAACCGTCAAGGCGCGAACTGGGGTGATCGTCCCCAAATAGTACTATCAAATGCATAAGCGTCTACCAAATCCCGGTAGTTCACGATTCATGCTAATGGGACTTTAAGTGACATAACCTAACTACTAATAATCCTTTTAGTCTTGTTTATAGGGTCATAGCATCATTCGGGTCCATATCATTAAGCATACAATCGGGACTACTTGTGTTCTATTTTTATAAAAATCTAGCATGTTATCTCCCTCGTGGGTTTACAAATCATTTTATAAAACATTTAAAAGAGTGCGAGGCTATGAACTCACGTTGTTAATGAAAGGCGGATTATCGGCTACGGGCGTGCTTCAGTCACGGAAACCTATATAAATAATAATCGGTCTTAGACTCGGTCCAATGACTTTTATCAAAATAACAATATACATATGATGATTTTGTACATATGATGATGATCAAGTGGGTTTATACATCCTTGTTTACTCATTTTAGTGTTTACGTTTTGGTAACGTCTTACTAGTTCACTAGTTTTACCGATTTTACCTATTTTAAGTCCATTAAGCCTTGTATAAGTTCTTTAACTTGTTTTTATCCATTTTATACCTATATGATCAGTATATATATACTTTTCATGTTGGACGCAAAAGATCTGTTATTAGCTTATTTATAAGCAGTCGAAAACCTCATTCATTAAAGCCTGAAATGAGGCTGGAGCATTAGTGAAACCAAAGGGCATAACTCTAAACTCGTAATGGCCCTGGTGAGTTCGAAATGCAGTCTTTCTGAGATTGACCAGCCAGCTGGGCTGGTTTGAACCTGAAATGAAAGGTCAGATAGTGAAAGATGAACAAGAAGCCACAACTCGAAGGCTAATTGACTGCCCAATAGGCCTGCATCAGCGGAAAATGGAACTATCGAATCACGGGTGACTCCCTTTATCGGGATGCGAGGAATTGCTTCATCGGCATTTCTGTCAATCGGCGGAAGACTCATGCATCCTGGGAGGGTTAAGCCCAATAAGCTCTTTTTACAAGTATTTATCTTATTAAGTCTAATTATTAGTCCAATAGGTTTAGTTAGCTCGTAAATGTCCGTAATTCTTATAGTTTGGGTTTTATCGGTTTTTACTTATCTTAGTTGTCTATACATCAGTATATGACTTTTATAAACATTACATTAGACGGGTTTGGTCGTCTAAGTTTTATTTGGCGAAAAACGTTAATTTTACGGCGATAGCCGAAAAAGTCGTAAAAATCAAGTTTATAGTTTTTATTACTTATAAATATTATTTTTACCACCATTTATATAATTTACCCATTTTATTAACCTTTTATACATTTATATAAATAAGTTTTATAAGTTAGTGGGTTTATATTTTTACATTTTATACATTATAATGTGAGTGCTTATATAATAATAATAAACATTATTTCCAAAATCTGATTTTTAACTTCATGTTCACCATTTTTACCATATCTAGAGTTCTACAATGACTTAGAAGCTCATTTTTGGATGACAAATTCTTCATAATATGTGCTACATATAACTTAGTTATAGCTACTGCCCATTTTGAGTTTAAGTTGCCTTAACAGTCCCTACAAAACTGCTTATTCAGATTACACCACCTAACTTGTTTTGATCATATCTCACTCATTATTTTGATTCCATTGCATGACCAACTCTCACATGTGTATAACATCATCTACGTAAAATGGATCAAACCATGCAATTTTATCAGTTCATCTTTTAGTTATCTACTGTTTTTATACAGCCAACTAAATAGTCAAGATTTTAGCTTCATTTCTTATAGTTATCATCATTTTTAAGCATATTTATCAACACTTGATCCCCACACAACATTTTTATCATCATATATACATCATATACATATACAAAATGAAAGAAAATACATTTGTTCTTTACAAAATAACAAGAGAAAAATGGAGAGGATGATCTTCTTTACCAATCCAAGTGGATTTCTTGTTTTAGGAAGACAAGAACTTGATGAACACAACAAGTATCTCCAAGACCATCAAATATCAAGAACATAGGTTGGAAAATCAGCCCTAGGACACAAGCAAATCACCTCCAAAGTTGTTAATATGGCCACCAAATGATCAAGGCTTCAAGAGAACACCTTAATAGGACTAGTAAACATGTGGTTTATGGCTAGAAAAGATCAAAGATGGTGTTTGTTGGCTTATTTGGGACGGCAAAAGGGAGGAGTTTGAGAGATTTTTGGTGTTGAGTTGCATGTGAGAAATGGTGTAAATGAAACAAGTTGCTAGTTTTGTGGTAAAGTGGTAAAGGTTAGCTTAATGTGTAAGCATATGCTTACACTTGTATAAGTTAGCTAAACTTGATGCCACATATGTGTTGTGGTGTCAAGTTAGCCGTCCCATATAAGCTAGTGGGGTAGGACAAAGTGTTTTGTCCCATCTCACTAGTTTACGGGTATTTCTCGATTCTAGTTTTCTCGATTTGTGTGCCATCGGGTCGTTTTACGAAAAACGTTTTTATAAATTATGAATCATCGTCACAAAACGAATCCAATAAAAATTGTCTCATCAAAAACGGAGTTCAAAAACGTAAATACGTAATCCTAAGGTTTCCGGTTTAGTCGTAAAAGACGCCAAATTATGCACGTAAGCCCAAATTTAAATCCGTAAATTGTGAGTTCGTCAACCAACACAAAAATAAGTTTCAAAATATTATACGAGAAAATATTTTACTACCTGAAAATGTTAGATTGTCACAATATACATGCATACACTTGAACTATCTACACTTAACTTGTACATTTTGGAAATGATCTATGTTGCTTATAGTCAACCATCCCATACCATACACCATGTTATTAGACATACCTTACTATTACTTGTCAATTTTGTCTCCTTTGACCTCCTTACTACATGGCAACAAAAGAAAGAAAAGGGATGTGTACATATTTTGCCAATTATGGGATAGTATTTGCATATCCATCACATATCTTCCTAAATCCTTGCATATCCTATGTATGATACATATGTACTATGATGGATACACTCAAATCTCACTATATCTAGCAATATATCCGAATCGAACACACACACTTCTCTCAAACACACTCAAGCTCTCTCAAACTCCCTCATACTCTCTTAAACTCACGGCTTACATTTTCTTTGTACCAAGATTGACCAAAAACTCATTTACTTAATCATTTAATATCATAAATCTATGTCTCCCACATCATAAATACTAATCATTGGTTACTCCTACACCAACTTGATCTCCAAGACAACTTCAAGAACCTATATATACATTCTAGGTCATGACTTATTTTTATAAGCTAGGATTTATCATTGTTGATTTATAAGCATAAGGTTCCTTTGGTTTACTTATCATCATCCTTATCATACTAACAAGTAAGTCATACAAACTTATACCTATCTCATATATATTTATTTTACATTCACTTATTCATTCACATGAACTCATACTATGAACATGTTAAAACTAAAAAACAAGTGAATATATACAAATATAGGTCACGGCTATATATTGATTTCACAAGAAATGATGTAAAGTTTACTTAGCTATAAAACATATGAACATGTAACCATTATAAACCTAGATAAAATAATGAGATCTCCCAAAAATGTATAGTAGCCGTGGGC
This sequence comes from Glebionis coronaria, assembly GCA_025667525.1. Lineage (NCBI taxonomy): Eukaryota > Viridiplantae > Streptophyta > Magnoliopsida > Asterales > Asteraceae > Glebionis > Glebionis coronaria. The sequence continues at coordinate 343,742,569 of CM046877.1, forward strand.
TATAAAGCTCATTTTGGAGCTTGTGGTTAACTTGGTTAGGCTTGTAGTAAACTTAGTTAAAATCCTTCGATCTAGGTAAATCTCTTGAATATTGTTAATGGACTTATCAGGCCTAATGAATAGTAGCCAAGCCCATTAGGCCCATACATGTTAGATAAGCCCATTAAGTTAGTCTTATAATTATAGTGGACTTAAAAATGTAGTTAAGCCCATTAGAAACCGTTTAGTCCATTTGGAATGAATAAAATGGTTGACGGGCCTTATAAATCCCAATAAGAATATCATAAGCCCATTAGCTCATATGACTTATTTAATAGGCCCATTTAGTATCTTTAAACGTAAATAAACTTTTTGATACTAAAAATATAACTTAGAGTTTTCGGACTAAAAACGTAATTATATAAAGTCTAGGGGTTAAAATCGTGACTTTTGTAACTTAATATGTCAACACATTAAAAGCAAGGACTAAAAGTGTGAATACCCAAGAGTATAATGGCTATTTAATTAAATTCGTGACTTAATTAAACTCTAAGGAACACTATTGTAATAATTCGAAAGTTAATTCCAAATTTTACAAACCTAGGGACTAGTTGTGTTATTAGTCGAAAGTTACAAACCCTAATATAAACCTAGGGACCATTATGGCACTTAACCAATTCCTATTCGATCCTTATGGGGTTGTTTTACCATTTTACAATAGTTATAAACACCTAATATAAACCTAAGGACTAAACATGTAATAAACCAAAAGTTATTGAAGCCCTAGGGGCTGTTTTGTAAATTAATATACACTATAACCCTAATTTGAACTTAAAGGACTAATTGTGACATTACTTGAAAGATTTACAAGCCCTATCCTTAAACTATAACACGAGGGACTAGTTTTGCTAATAATCAAATCTTAAGGAAGCCCTAGGGGTGTTTTATGTAAATTCCGCGTGTATTAATAATATGGAGGGACTATTATTGCAATTTCATGAAACTTAATTAACTAAATCCATATATATTTTTGGTATTAAAATTATGACTAAACCCTAATCTATAAGGACCAAACCGTCATTACCTCAAACTTATATCCTAAGAACTATTTCATAAATTATAGAAACTTCGGGGAATTTAATTTAAATTATATGAAATGATATACATTTTATAAAAGTCATTTATATAAGTTATATAAATTGAACGCGAATAAATATAAAAGAAAACATATTAAACATATTTATTATTTTTTCCATTGATGAGAGTACAATTATACATGGTCTCATCGTTCTTTTTGGGCTTTAAATGATAAAATATGTCATGAAATACCATATTATAGGCCTATGTATGTTACTTGTGTATTTTAGGTATAGATATCGTGAAAAAGACAAAAGATCACAAGAAACAAGCAAAAACGGACACGATAAACGAAGCCGCACAATGAACCGGGCCATAGTTGTGATTTTCCAAGAATAAGACCTTGAAAATTAAAGTTGTACAAGAAAAGTCCCTCATCATTGAAGAAATGATACTTTATACCCTTTTATATTCATAATTACAAGTTTGGTCCCTAAAGTTTGCCAAAATTACAAAAAGGTCCCTCAACTTTGAAGAATTGACATGTTTAGTCCCTAAAAATTAAGGATTTGTCAATATTGGTCCTCCTCAAAGTCAAACATACAAAGAAGACCTTCAAGTTTCAAGAAAGTTCAAGATTGGCCCTTCAAAAATCAAGAAATGTGCAAAACAAGTCCTTGAAACCCTTTTGAGAAAGTTTTGTGGCAAAAATGTGAAAAACTAAACTTCAAAACAAAGGGAATACATTTTATATGCTGAATAAACTTGTTATGAAGGTTTTCCCAAAGAACAAAAACCAATTCTTCCATTTCTAAAGTTCAAATTATACAAACACGCGCCAAACAATTCAACTCCAAAAAAAACAGATCAAATGAATTACTATTCATCATCCCTACCAAAAATTTACCCCACTTAAACCAAAGGGTAAAACCTAATTGACACATCCCACGTGTGATTCCCCTTCAGACGAATCCATCCTACACTTAACATTCCCCATCACATCACCCAATGGTCCCCACCATCAACCTCGTCCACCAATGAACACACGACTTCCTCTCCAAGGAATGCCACGTGTAAAGATCAACAGTTTATGCCTCATACTTGGTCCCAAAGGCAAAAACAAGCGACCAAAATCATTTTGGACAACTCATCAACTCCAAACATCCAACGACATTTCTGGAATTTCATTAGCTAGGGTTTATGTATTTTCCTTTCTAGAATAGTCTTTGTACCTCTATAAAAGGACTCCTCAACCCGTGAGAGAGCCTTTGTTCCATTTTCTAGGCATTCTATTTGTAATTCCTTTCATATCAATATAAGTTGTTTATTTTGAAAATTATCAATTGTAATTCCTTTTGTATTGAATGAAGTTGGTGTTAGATGCTTGAATCTGAGTTCCACAATCATTATACAAGTGTTTTGGTGGTTTGTGTTGGCCACGTTTGAGTTTTGTTAAGATTTCAAGTTTTCCAAGTTTTTGAAAAAGTGTTTCATAAGCAGTTTTGATCTAGTGATTCAAGGCTTTACCAGTTAAGGCCCTTGGATTCTAGGTGTTTAGATCTGTTATTTTGCCTCTCAAATCCGTAGTGTTTGAGTGTTTAAGATTGATCTTCATTAGAAAAGTTTTTATAAGCTTTAGAAAAGTGGTTCATTCCACTGCTTGTGTTAGATCCCCTGGTTTCATTATACTTGTTACTAACCCCTTCCAAATTCTTTAAGTTTGTTAAAAGCTTGTTACCAGCAAGCTTTTGAGAAGATTTGAGGCCTTGGAAAGGTTGTTTGTTGCCTTGTGTTGAAAATCACAAAACAAGGGCCTTGGTTCAGCTTTTGAACCATCAACAAGGCCTCTTGCTATTTCAAGAACCTTGGCTACTCTCTAGTTGTTGAGAATAGTACAAGGAGCATTCCTGAATCCTCCTAGGAAGTTGTGGAGGATAGGTTCACTCTCTAATCCCTTTTCTCTTTATTGAATTTTAGCTAAAATATGTCAAAGTGATGACGCTAAGTGATTTTGTGTGTTAGTATTTGTGACTACAAGTTTTTGGTAGAAACATGTTAGTTGTCACCTAGATGAGCTATTTAGGTCATAAAATCAGTAGGTTGTGTGAAAAATTAAAAAGTTTCTTTGAAAAGGACTAAAACAAGGCTATTTGGGATTTTTGGGATCAAAAGGCCTTGTGGCCTTGTGCCCTTGGTTCTTAGGGTTGATTTTTACTCAACAAGTGTTTTTATGTAAGTTTTGATAGCTGGTTAAGTTTCAAAAGGTTTGGAAAAGGTTTTGCAAGTTTTTGGAAAAATCTGCCTAAGTGTTCTTCATTTGGTCAAACACATCAGAAGCTCTCAATTCTTTGTTTGTTGGAACTAGAAGCTGTAACTTGGTGTGATTATAGTCCTTGTTGGTGTGTATCTATGCAATACTTGTTTGCTTAATTGGGTAGCTTATTGAGGGGGCTATAGCTTATTGAAAGTGGATGAAGTGGTCAATTGAATCAGCAATTTGACCACTCTTGTTTTGCTTTGCATTTGGTTATCTAGTGCTTGCCCTGCTAATTTATCTAGTGCTTGACCTGCTAATTTGTTGCTTGATACTTATTTATTGGCTGCTTGTGGAAGTGTTTTGAGTATTTGTTGTTTATTTGCAAAGCTCATAAGCCAACTGGCCTATAAGCTTATATCTGCCAAAACACAACTCAAGTTAACCAACTGGTTAGCTTGATTCATAGGATTTATCCTTGAATCCTTCACAAAAAAGTCTCAAAACAAGCTTATAAACATCCCTGGAACACTTGGAAGGAATTTCATCAAGTTTGACTTTTGGTCAAATAAGCTCATATTGGCTTATTTTTCATTTCAGCTTATTGGTACATGAAATAACATGGATTTTGTACTTTCTCAGCTTAATATCAATTCTGGAAGGTTTCAGCTTATTTGGTTTAGGTTTTGTTGTAAAACCAACTTATTTGCCTTTTTCAGTCAGCTCATTGGCATCTATAACTTATTTCACTAGACTTTTTGGAAATTTCTTGTTGATTATTCTTAGTTAAGCTATTTGTGAGCTTTTACAAAAAGAATCAGCTTTTGAAACCCCCTAGAACTCAAACCCGACTATTTTGTCTTTTAGTGAAAAAGTTCTTTGCTTATTTCTGGCTTATTACTTGGTCTTTTTCAGAATTTCTTTTTTTAAAAAGGTTTAAAAGCTCATAAGAAGGTTGTGTGTTTAAGCAGAGCTTATGGTATCAACTGATTGCTTAATGGGCTTATTGGCCCAATAAGGATAAGCTTATTGACTTATAAGCTGTGATAAGCTCATATTCAGCTTTTGGGCCTTTAGACTTTTGTGTTTAAAATTAAATTTTGAGTTAGACTAGGTTCAAAGCTTTTTGAGCACTTTTGTTTTTGGGCTGAAAAGCCCAATTGGTTTTGGACTGTTTTTAGTTTTAGCCCTTTTGGGGGCCCAATAGGGGTAATATGGTAATTTCAACTGTATTTTCTTATTATTTAGGTTAAAATAAACTAGTTTGCAAGTTTTTTTAGAATTTTTTATAAATTTTTGATTTTTAATATTATTTTAATATTTAATTTTAGTTTTTATTATCTTTAATTGATTTAATTGATTTAATAGGTTTAAAAATTTGGAAAAATAGTTTTTAGTTTATTTAGTTATTTTTGAGGTTTACAAGTAGAAAACTCTTTATTTGGGCTTTTTGTTAATCTATTTGATTTTTAGGGCTTTTATTAGCATTAAAAAATTAAATATTAATTAAATAAAAGGTTTGAAAAAGTTTTGATCATTTATAAACCTTAGTTGGATTTTTAAGAATTTTTGGTAATTTTTTGGGAATATTTAGAGCAAGCTTTAATTTTGTCAATTTTTACGGTTTTACGTTTTTACGACTTAGCTCAATTTTAACGTATCCACTCATTTTATTTTCTCCTCTTTTCTTTTTAAGCAATATTAAACCAAATACTTACAAGTATTTCACATATAATCAACCTCCTTGGGAAATGAACTTTACCTTAGGGTCATTAGCAATTGTTTTTCCCTAAAATCAGTTCGCTTAATACTTACCGCTTTTATACTTGCTTTGTTTTTCCTAAAACATAGTAAAGTGCAATTATATGCACAATCATTTTGGCGCCGCTACCGGGGAGGTGTTTTGTGATTCATTTGGACAATTTTGTTTTTAATATTAGCCATAAATAGTATTTGTGTTAGTAGAACTCTATTAATTAACACGTATTATCTGTTTTCGTTTTCTTTGTGAATATTATTACTATATTTTATACGTATCACAATAAAATCACAATATCTCCAATAGTGTGAAAACACAACCTTAATTGGGATTTCATCACTCAATTATTGTATTCGAATATCAAACCAAAAGAAAAAGGCAAAAATAGATAAATACTTTCTTTTAGCTCGATTTTGAAAAATACGAACTATACGGTGAATAGATAGGCAACGTGCTATAAAAGGCCGTTAAAGGGAAGCTAGGTACTTAAGTGCTTCATGCCATCTCATTCCCCCCGTTCACTTGTGAGTATTTGATCTTGAAAGCTAATCGAGGGTTTTTCCGCCCAAAGTATTATCTACGTATATATATATATTTTCTTGGTTTCAAAGATTAAAACCTCTTGAATCGAGAAATTGGTTCGAGGAAATTGGTTCACTCCACGTGATCGAGGAAATTGGTTCGAGGAAATTGGTTCAATCCACCAACGTTCTAAAGAAATCGAAGGCGTTCACTCCACGTGATCGTTTTCATTCCTTAAGGCTCCTTTAATCGAGAAATTGGTTCGAGGAGAGATTTGTAGATCTTGAGTCTACGTAATACACAAGAAAATCCAAAAAATTAAAATAACAATCAAAAACACAAAAAATTAAAAATTCACAAAACCCCCAAAAAATCTTCTTTGCTCACCTCCACGTTCTACGTTATTATGCTAACCACTCTAAAGGAAAACGTGCTCGTAAACGTCGTCAAAAGGAAGGAAACGAAGATCTTCTAATTGAAGAAGAAACTCTAATTTTCGAACCCGTTGTAGAAACAATAGTCACCATGGCTAATCGTACTATGATGTAGTTTCTTCAAGCACCCACCGAGGGTTTTGGAGAAGCTATTGTGATTCCCGCCATCCTTATGGAGAATTTTGAGATCAAGACGGGTTTAATGTCGATGCTACAAGCCAACAAGTTTCGCGGACATGAAAAGGATAACCCTCATTGTAACATACAGAATTTAAATCGTCTCACCGCGAAAAGCAAGTTTAAGGATGTTCCACACGACGCTATTAAGATGATGTTGTTTCCATACTCTTTAGATAGACCCGCCAAAATTTGGCTCGAGAAAGAACCACCAAATTCGATATTGACGTGGAACGATCTCGTGTCTAAATTTGTGAACCAATTTTTTCCACCATCTAAGGCGACACATTTGAAAAATGAGATTTCAAGGTTTACGCAAAGACCTAACGAAATTTTTTCTATGGTATGGGAACGATTTAAGGAAATGTCACATGAATGTCCACACCATGATTTTTCTGAATTGTATCAAATTGATACGTTTTATAATGGGCTTAACGATCATTAACGAGATTATTTGAATGCCTTCGCGGGTGGTAATTTTTTGTGCAAAATGACAAATGAAGCTTTAACAATCATCGAGAATAGATCTAAGGTTTATAACCCTCGTAACACACCGAGTGTTACCACTATGGGTTCGTCGCCGTCTCGTAATATGAATGCCTTACAAGATGAAGCAAATGAGGAGAATCGGTTTTTCGATAAATTTTTGTCTCTTATGACTCATTGGAAAGCACAAGATGCTTTGAGTTCCGCATCGGTTAAAGCGGTTGAAAAGAGTTGTATATCTTGTGGAGGAGCTCATGATTTTTCCGAGAGAATTACCGCCGGTGGTAACACTTCGAGTGCTTATGTAGCAATAGGAACTTACAACCCAAACGGCCAAGGTTCCCGCCCAAATCAAGCTCCACTAAATCAAAATGCTAATAACTATCGAAACAACAATCAAGGTGGTGGTTATCAAGGAAATCAACGTAACTATAACAAGGATAATTACTAAAGTGGAAACAATGGGCAAGTGAAAATTCAAAGTCAAAATCGTGATTTTTAAAACACTACTCAATGTTTTCCAAATGCTTACAATAAAAATCTTCAAGGTGAATTTTTGGATTATGCTAAGGCAAATGATGCTAAATTTGATAACATGCAACGAGAAATGATTAGCTTAAGATCCAAGTTGAAAAACGAGTTAAAAAATGAACCTGCTAATGAATTGAAAACTCATGCTAATAAAATGGAAGGAAACGTTCAACGTCTTCAACAAAATCAACAAAAGATGGAAAAATGCCAACATGAGATTAAGCAAGAGTTATTAAAAGCGGATAAAAGGCAATCAAAATTTGAAGATAGAATGGCGAGTATGTTTGAGGCCATAATGTGTAAACCGTCTTCCTCGGGTGGTCTTCCTAGGGATAGCATTACAAACCCGAAGGGGGAAATGAAGGTTATTACTACACGAAGTGGTAAAAGTTTTAAAGAGCCAATCTCTCGTCCAAGTACTTCTAAGGAGAAGGAAATTGAGAAAGAACCCAAGGTGATGGTCGAAAAGGATCATATCTCAAGCCCACGAAGTACCACTCAAACCACACCTACGGTTGAACCAATACCAATTATGGAACCCGAGATTCCAAGGCCGTTGCCTACGCTCCAACCCACACCACCCTTACCTTACCCATCAAGACGAAACAAGGAAAAATTTCATGAACGTAATAAACAACAAATCGAGCTTTTTATTAAAATATTTCAACAAGTGCACTTTAATGTGAGTTAGCCGACGCGTTATTATACATGCCTCGTTTTGCCTCCACTTTTAAAAGTATGATGAACGATAAGGAAAAGCTTTCAAAGCTATCTAATTGTTCTTCGGTTTATCTTAACCAAATACCAGAAAAAGTTGGTGACCCCGGGAAGTTTCTTATTCCATGTGATATTCAAGAAATGGAAGGATGCCTCGCCTTGGCCGATCTTGGCGTGAGCATTAATTTGATGCCTTTTTCCATGTGGAAATCACTATCACTTTCGGCTCTTACTCCTTCGAAAATGTCTATCGAGATGGCCGATCATTATACGATTCTCGCATGTGGAGTGGCCGAAGACGTTTTTGTGCAAGTGGGGAAGTTCTACTATCCCGTTGATTTTATCGTAGTAGACATTCCCATGGATCCTCAAGTTCCTCTAATTTTAGGTCGTCCATTTTTAGATACCTCAAAATCGATCATTGATGTGCATGCTAGAAAAATCACTTTGCGATTCAACAAGGAGGAACTTCTTATAAACGCTACTCAAAACTCTACACCTTCTCATGTTTATGCAATTGCTACCGTCAACCACATTGACTTAGTCGATGTAGTTTGCAATGAGTTTACACAAGAAGTGTTAGGTTTTTTCGATAGTTCGTCTAGTGGCAATCCCACTATTATGGATCTGATTCTTGCTAATTCTAAACCAAACCTCACTCCATTCCAAGGAGGCGATCTTATTTTAGATAAAATCGACAATGAAGATGAGGTGATCATTGGTAGGGAAAATCTCATTCCACCATTTCTTTCACTGATGGAAATTACGAGTGTTGAACAAAAGTCGTCAATCGAGGATCCACCAATCCTTGAATTGAAAGAACTTCCACCTCACCTCGAATACGCATTCTTGGAAGGTGATGACAAGTTACCAGTTATTATTGTGAAAGATCTTTTTAATGATGAAAAAACCGCACTTTTGACAATCTTAAAAGCTCACAAAGGGGCAATTGCGTGGAAAATTTAAGGGAATCGATCCAAAATTTTGTACTCACAAGATTTTAATAGAGGAGGACTACAAACTCGCAATTCAATGTCAAAGAAGGGTAAACCCCAAAATTCACGATGTCATTAAAAACGAGGTCTTAAAACTTCTTGACGCGGGAATGATTCATCCTATATCCGATAGCCCATGGGTGAGCCCAATCTATTGTGTCCCTAAGAAGAGAGGAATGACCGTTGTGCCCAATGAAAACAACGAGTTAATTCCCACTCATGTTGTGACCGGTTGGAGGGTGTGTATTGAGTATCGAAAGGTAAATAACGCCACTCGTAAAGACCACTTTCTCTTGCCCTTCATGGATCAAATGTTGGAGCGACTCGCGAGAAATGAATTCAACTGCTTTTTAGATGGTTTTTCTGGTTACTTTCAAATCCCTATCGAACCTCGTGATCAAGAGAAAACTACGTTACGTATCCTTATGGAACGTTTGCTTATAGTAGAATGCCATTTGTACTTTGTAATGCACCGAGAACCTTTCAACGGTGTATGATGGCTATTTTTTCACGATATGATCGAGAAGTCGATGGAAGTATTCATGGATGACTTTTCGGTGTTTGGTGATTCGTTTACGTCGTGTTTATCCAATCTTGAAAAAATGTTAAAACGTTGTGAAGAAACCAACCTTGCGCTTAATTGGGAAAAAGGTCATTTTATGTGTAAACAAGGAATCGCCTTAGGGCACAATCCAAAGTGGGGATTGAGGTAGATAAAGCTAAGATAGACGTCATCGCCAAATTACCTCATCCCAAAACCGTTAAGGGAGTTAGGAGTTTCCTAGGCCTCGTGGGCTTTTATCGTCGATTTATCAAAGACTTTTCGAAAATAACTCGACCTATGACACACCTTCTTGAGAAAGATGCTCCTTTCATCTTCAATGAGGATTGTGTTCGAGATTTTGAAACTCTTTAAAGGAAACTTACCTAAGTTCCATTTCTTGTTGCTCCTAATTGGGAATTACAAACTTACCTAAGTTCCATTTCTTGTTGCTCCTAATTGGGAATTACCCTTTGAAATCATGTGCGATGCAAGTGATTATGTGATGTGTTGGGAAATGTCGGTGTATTTTAATTAAATACGTTATAGAGCAAATTTAGGAAATTACCTTTAGGAAAAGGTAATTATCCAAAAATAAGCTAAAGACGAATCAATTAAACACGAGAGTGATCCCGGTTCGTTGTACACAAGGAACTTCTGAATTTGAGACTTTCGATTTAATTTGGACAATTGATTTGAATTCGGTTACGGTTTTTATCTAAATTAATTCTACCAATTTTAATCCTAAAGTGCATGAATCGTTTCCCAAAATTAAATCTAAAAGACAAAATGAAACTAAATTATAATCTATTTAAACTTTACTTTTACTTTTTACTATTTAATTGAAACAAATTATTTAAAACAAATTTAATTAAAACTATATTAATTAAAAACAATTTAAAATTTTAAAAGAAAGAAAATATATTTATTAATTTATTTATTTTTTAAAAAACCTAATAATATTTGCAAAATTTAAATAAACAATTCATTTTAGAAAGTAAAAAAAATATTTGTTTTAAACTCTATAAGCTAAAAAAATGTAAAACGTTTATTAAGAAAATTGTCAACCTAAAATTATGTAATATAAATATCTAAACAGATATATAAACCAAAAAGTGAACCAAGCCTAGTTGGTTGAGGCGTTGGTCTGTTAACTGAGAGGTCTCAGGTTCAAGTAATAGGAGTGACAAATTTTTGCAATATTAATTTGATTTAAGTTCATTTGGATACCAAACTTATCTAAGATATGAGGGGACTCATCTCCACCCTCCATCTCCATACCATCTAATGACTGAGATTAAATCCCTATTTTACACTGCAGGGGTATTTTTGTCATTTCATCTGCCCACTATATAAATCATTTTCTTTTTTAATAATTTTCATTCAACACACACACATCGATGTGTGTTTTCTCTTTCTACTAACAAATACCAGATCTGTAAACTTCTATCTAGCAACATCGATCCATCATCTTTTTTTTTTTTGCTACAATCAATCATGAAGAACATCAAAAACATCTTATTGCTCGATCCATCATCACGAATCGATCAATCCATCATCAATAATAGATCGATCAAAAATCACGAATCGGTTGGTTGATCATCAGGTATAGTTTATTCATATGTTAGCTTATTTATGTCAATAAGCTTATTAATTTACCACTACTTGAATTTATAAGCTTCTATTTAGCTTATTTTGAACGAATTATAAGCTAGCTTATTATGTGAGTTATGTGAGAGCTATGTGAGTAAGTGTATGAATTAGAGGAGAGTTATGTGAATAAGCTTATATATTAGTGAAGATTTATAAATAAGCTAGCTTATTAGCTTATTTTGGTGAATTATTAAGTTTTATAAGTATGAGAGATAAGAATAAGCTTATGTTAGTATAAATAAGCTGTACTAGGCATTTTTAACTTTGTTGCTGATGTAAGCTATAAGTCTGATGTATCATATATGATACCTTTTTTTATCATATATGATAGTTATATGATATGTGATGTATGATAGGTTTATCATATATGCTACCTCATATGTATCATATATGACATATCTAACAAACCACTGAAAAACCAAAATTTGTGACTAATTTCACAAAATCTATTTAAACTATTCAAACCTGTTTCTATCATATATGATACAGTTGTTGATTGCATGCTACCTAATATGTTTTTTTCTGTCTTTTATAAATGCAGATTGTGTGAACAATGAAGGGATGTTTTCTATCATAACAATCGGACGTGCACGAGTATGAAGAAGAATTGGTTAAAGAAAGAAGAAGAGTAGTTTTAATAATAAGAATTTATTTGGTGTTAATCATGAATGAATTTAACAGATTCTTTTGTTTTTTTAATTTTTTATTATGAATAAGTGTTTATCATATATGATATTATATATAAATACATTCTGTTTGAATTATCATATATGTTACTTTCAAAAAGTACTCTTTTTTATTTACTGAACAAGTGTTTTATCATGAATCCAGTATACTCTTTGTTTTAATCATGAATTCAGCAGCCTCATTGTTTAATCTATCAAACTTTTTTTTGAGTATCATATATGATAATGCATTATCATATATGATAATGCAGTATCATATTTGGTAGATGTTAAGGATTACACGGATTATCATATATGATATATCACTATCATATATGATAAGGTAAAAAAAGCTATGCTTCAAATGATAAAAGCATCAACAAAATAGGCATATTATCCAAACTTACATCCGTGGATGTTTCACCATTTCCATATTCAAGAAAAAACTCAATGATTTAGTCGCATTACAAAGTTAAAGCATTACAACGTCATACACAAATTACTAAAATATAAACAAGTCAAATGGCTAAAACAATGGATCTTGATTCCATGCATCAACACTTTGGTTGCAAACTCGACACTCGTCTTTAGTCGTCTCATGCACACGCCGTTGTTTGTTCTTTCGATACTTGTTTTATGCTCACTTCTTTGGCCTTGAGATGATTGAGTTTTTCAATATGCATTGAAAACACCTTTCACTACACAAATAAAAAGATTTGGTTTTAGTTTCAACATGATTATCAAATATGATATCTTAGAAAAGCTGAATTTCAACCAGATTATCATATATGATATATTCTAGAAGTTGAATTTCAACAATACTATCAAATATGATAATATGCGCACAACTAACTTTTATTTACCAACCAGAAGATCCCAGACATTTTTGTATTTGTTTTCAAGCACATTAGCATGTTATCATATATGATACTTTCATATATCATATATGATATATTTATCATATATGATGTATGGATGTATCATATATGATACATCTGTTTATTGTAACTTACAGTTTCTGCACATCTTTCCTTATAAGCTTATTCACAAACATCACCTTATGCTTATCCTATAGCTTCAACAAACTCTTTTTGTAAGCTTATTCACATAACTCTATTTTAATTCATAAGATTACTCACATAACTCTCCTAATAAGCTTATTTACATTAAGCTTAAGTACAACACATCAAATAAGCTTAATTATAACATATCAAATCAGCTTAATAATAACACATCAAATAAGCTAGCATATCCTTATGAAAAAAAGCTAACACATTCATAATCACATCAAAATAAGCTTATTTACATCAAATAAGCTAAAAAAGATAAATACGATGATGATATAACCTGGTATTTTTTCTTCAATAGCTTCGACATCTTTTTCTTTACTTTGTTAACGTGATTTACTGATCTTTTTTTGTTTGTATGTGTGTTTAGTATGTGTTTTGGATTGGGATGGTGGATAAAGCTGTGTGTGTTTTTTGTGTGTGTGTTTGTTACGATCTGAGAAAGGGACGGGGTAGGTTGTATTTGGAAGATGGGAGTGGGTGGGCTGTAAAATGACGAAAATACCCCTCCGTTTTTTTTAATTAAAAAGTAAAGATTAATCTGGACTGTTGATTTTTGGTAGATGGAAGGTGGGGATTAGTCCCCTTGTATCCAAAGGATACAAGGTATCCAAAATAACCGGACTCAATTGAATTTAACTTTACTGTATCAAACTTGACACAACAAATTTTTTTGATGTAATTGTATTATAGTAAACGAATACTACATAAACATGCTACATTAATCAGATAAGAAAAATCAAGAAATCTATCAAAGTGACAGATAAACAATGATAATATTCCAATCTCTTAAGAACCAAATCAGAAAACCTAATACACTTATAATATCACGAATATCAGCAGACTATATAGGAAATCTAAAACCCCTTTTACAGCAAGTCACACAAGCAAGTAGTTATGACTAAAAATTCAGCACTTGGTCCCATACAAACACACAGGCAAACTAATTAGACTCAGCAGACTAAACGCATAAACTTAGACAAACGAATCCTGAGATCCAATTCAAGTTAGCAAGAAAAAAAATAAGCAACTCGAGCCTTATCAAGTACCAAAATTACTATTCTTATCAGCAGACTAGGAATATAACACGTTTAAGCTGACAAAAACAGAATCACCTTCTAGTAATTTTCAGAAAAACTCAAGTTGAACTAAATCATCAGCTTTAAAATTAATTCTCCATACCGTAAAAACTAAAAAAAAACAGTCCAATGATATGACTTTAACTCGAATCTAAACATACAGTAGATATTCAACTTCATTGTAACTCAAAAAATATTTCATTCAAATTTAAGGATAAACTAACAAAAACAACTCGATCAAATCTCCTTATTTAAATCAACTCGAAAGCAGTAAAAAAATTAAGCTACAGCAATATGTTTCACGCATATACATCATCATAACTTAGGTTTAGTCCAAAATAAATGAAACAGATCCATCACAGCAATCTTATACCATTCAAAACCTATCTCAAAAACTTATCATCCTAGCTCACATGAGTAAACTTAACTAAAATACGCTGATTTATAAATCAAAGCAAACAGGTTCAACCAATTATCCTAAGCAGATTAAACACTTCATTATTCAAACAGATTACAATAAATATTTAATAAACTTAAAGAGAAAATGAACTTAACCTTATTTTGAAGATACTTTGATGATGAAGGTTGGGCGCTGAGGCACCTTAAACACGACACCTTTTTAAACAAACTACCATCAAATCACCCTCAATATAACGAATCACGCATACAAACCACCATTAATCATGGCTCGAACCAGATACTTTTATATTCACCATTTTTTAATCTAAACAGTGGGTTTAGATTTTATTCCCCAATCTCACTTTTAATCAATCATTTAAACTATTGAGAAAGTTTAAATAAAAGATTGATGCTTATAATATCAATTTATTTTATCAGTTTAATTAAAGTTATTTTAAACAGTAGAAGTAAAACACCAGTGAGATTCCAAAACTGAAATTAACTTTTATTAATTCATAAAAATATTACAATACTATAAAAATGAAAAATACAATTTCCTAATAATAAACTAACATTATAACACTACAAAGAAAGAAAAAGGGATGAATCACTTATTTTTAGGGGTATTTATAGGAGAACCCGAGGGTGGGTTTGTTGAGGATGCTTAATTTTCGGCCACTGGAACATCTTTTCTTCATTCTATTTCTTGATAAACTTGATCATACGGTTGAGATTGGCCTCTCTCACTCGGATTACCAGCATGGCACCAAAGTGTTCTAGTTGTGCTTGTTATAGGATGAGGTGGCAGGTCTTGATTGGTGCTATGACTGGATGCAATGATTTCAGTCAATCACATGAGAGATGTGAAAAGATTGGCTGCCACGTGGATCCTTGGTGCATCTTCTTCCTTCCTATATAATGGGGTATTAATTTGAGCGCGTGGCTTCCAATCTCCTTTGTGTGAAAAAGCCCCAATTTTTGATCTAGGGTTTTTGGAGTAGTTTTGTGGTGGCTGTGATAGTTCTGCGTTCTTTTCTTTCTCTCCATTTTCTTTGTTAATAACGAAAGATATGACCAAGTCTTGACTAGGAAAAGTATATATATTCACTTCGTCTCATAGTAAATTAACCTAATGGGCTTTGAGACCCATTACTTCCACCGTCCCATTTAATTGTTATAGTTTTTGGGCTTTAAGTAGACAATCCGTCCCATAATTTCATTTTGGGCTTTTGATAAATAAAAGTAAATAGATATCTTTCCAATATTGGGCTTTTAGGCCCAATACATAAATGTGGGTCCCACTAAGGCCCATTAACCTTTGATAAAGTTAAATCCTCGAAAACGAACTTGATTTTTGGCTTGCTTGAAATTATCTTTAAAATTGTGTCGTTTTTGTCGGTTTTCGTGATCTTGGGTACCCACACACATGAAACAAGAAACACACATATACAATGCCATTTTCATAGGTTATATGCAATTTATGTTTGTTTATTGATACAAATAATATGAGTAATTACACTCATATCAAAATCCCCCTTGCTAAGCAATTGTCGTGTCCTCACGCAATGATAAAATAAAGCACTAACTACACTTTTATTCAACTTTTGACGTTATATTTTGCAAAGACATAATGTATTGCTTTCATTATTTGAAAAATAACTTTTAGGATCATAAAACTCAAATAGATTCATCGTCCTCGAATATTCACTCATTCTATGCCATGTTTAAAAACAATATCAGCGTTAATCATAAGTCCCAATGTTAAGACCACTCATACAAGCAATTTGTGTTAAACTCAATCTCCTTTTATTCCTAATTGTATCTCTTAATTTAAAATATTGTCATTCACCCAAAGGCTCATTTGACTTATTTGATAACTATTAGTCTAAAAATGAAGGCAAAAATGATGTAAACCCAACACTCAAAACCTAACCTCGACTTCAAAAACCGTTGTCACTAAAGATAGCTCACATCAAGGATAACTTAACACGATTTGAGGGATAAATCCCCAGATCCGAAATTTAGCTAATAGGTATACTTAAAGCAACAATAAATCCTCCAAAGTCAATTTTGACATTTATTAATGGAGTTAGCAACAATTACATCATACACCTTGAGGCTCTTTAAGATGTAAACGTGCTCCTTATCTATAATCCACACCCGAAGGCTCCTTGGACATAAGCAAGGGAATTGGCATTCACCATCCCACCTTAAGGCTCATGATGATGAAGCAATATTTATTAAACACGTCACCATGCCATACACCCTAAGGATCTAATGACAAGGTTAGTGCTACATGACTCCCACCCAAAGGCTCATAGAGAACATGTTTTTATCTATTCTTCTTATTATTATGATATATATAGTAAGCCAAATTTCCGCAATCCCATGATCAAAAAGTCCATGACGCTAACACCCTCAATGTGTTCTTACTTTAGTTACAAGGGAAGAAAAATAAGGAGTTACAAGTTAAGATATTAAGCCCAAACCGCTAAAAACTTCATTTATTAAGCAATTAATTATTCAAGCGTGAAAAATAAATACGAGGAGATTAATTCAAACACAAAAATACTTACACAAGGATTGATTAACCTCAAAAACTTATGATTAAACTTTATCATCTCTTGTTCTCCATATTGTAAAATCTCAAAAATGTGAGACTAATGGACACTTAGCCAATTAAATCAAAGTTTTGGGTTTTCAAGTCATCTATAGGATCTTGCATCTTCTTGGACTTTTTCAAGTTAGAATTTACGTTTTAAAGTTCCCCTGATAAACGACGTTCTAGGATCATGTTAGAAGTATTTAAAGTGATGGTCATATAATATACCGTTGCGAAGCTCGTGGAAAATGCTATTCAACGGTGTCGAGAGTTCTATGTTATTGTTATGTATGTAACGGGAATTAGTCTCGAACACACAAATAAGGAAGGCCTCCTAACCTTTTAAGCCTTAGTATAAAAGGCACACCATCCTCATTTGTGTGTGTGTCTCTCATAGTATTTTCTCTTCTTCTTGTTTTAGAGAGAGAAACTCTCCTTAGTTTCTCTCACTAGAATCACCTACTTTGTATCTTTCTTCTTCTTCGTCATCTAATCTAATATTCCATTCGTAGTTTTAATCTTGTTCTTCACCATCTATATTTCTTGTTATATAAGTCGTGTGCATTCCGAAAACCCATATCACCCTATGTTCCTCCATTCCGAAAACCCACTTTTGCTAAACACAACCCTGTGATTGCATCTTGCACTACTCCTAAGAGTACTCTCAACCGTGTGATTCTTACGCCCACAAAGGAATCTAAAGGTTCAAACAACGTTGGTCAAACCAACAACCTAAGGGATGGTAAGCCAAAAGGGAACATTCAGAAAGTAAACCATGTATATTCAAAACCTAGTCAACCAACAACTGCTAAAGTTCAACACATTCTTAATGGTAGTCAACAAAAACCTAGGATCCCTTCCAAGCAACCTAAGAATTGGCAACCACCAATGAGTAGTCGTGTATCGAACAAGGTGCCTGAACGGTCAGCAAAACCTAGGTACACAAGGACTTTCGAGAATCCCAAATTCCGTGTATGCCCCATGTGCAAACAGGGTATTCACAATAGAAACCATGCTAATTGCATTCTGCAATACCTCTATGAGGTAAACTCTCGTGCCTTCACACAAAGAAAGAATGCAGAATCCCATAAGACAACAAGGAGATTCACACCCGTCACAAAGAAAAGCAATGACAAGAAATCCTCAAGGCGGATCAATGCAGGAACTAGTTTCTCTCCTAAGAAGTCTTCCGCTGTGCAAGAGAACACTACTCTTAGATCTAGTCTTCAGTGGAAACCAACGGGTAGGATCTTCAAGGAAGTTGGTCTTAAGTGGATTCCCATCGAGAAGAGTGATGACACCTGCTCCAGCGCTAATGCAAGTGTTCTGAATGTAGAAAATGAATTTATTACTCCTAACACTAGTATTTATGCAAACTATTCTTCTGTCATTGCAGGTAATTCAGCAGATTCAGAATACACTTCTTCAAAGGGTTCCAATTTTGTACATTCGACATCACCTTCTTCTGCTGTACAAAGGTCTATTTTGGATTATTTTCAAAAACATTGAAAATCAAAATACAAAAATATAAAACCCATAAAAACAAAATAAAAAAACGAAAAAATCTTTCAAAAATATCAAAAATATTCTTCTCGACATGTCTTTCAGTTTCGATAATATGGATGTGCCTAGAAATGTCGCTCAATAACGACACGGGTGTGTACATAAAGCTCGGATGAAAGTCAAAATGTTTTCAAAACATGTCATTTCTTTTTTTTCTTTAAATGATTTACAATTACCTCAGATTGTGACTCGTGCCTCAAAGAAAGGAAAGTTGATCACGGATGATAACTTATCCTTAACAACGAGAAAATAAAACTTTCTCGGTCATGAGCTTCTGATAAAAACATTCCATGTTTTTAAGCTCATGTACACGACTTACAGTTAGATGTCCGACTGTAACTCGAACTTCAAATAAAGGATAGTGTATCTTTATATCAAAACATTCAAATAAAGGAGAATGTTATAATCACATGTCAGACTATAACCGGTCCCCAAAGAAAGCAAAGTCTTTGACTTATCCTCAACAACGAGAAATTAATTTTTCTGGGTCATGGGCTTATATCAAAACATTCAAAGTCTTAAGCTCATGAACTCAAGGAAAATGTTCATTTATGTACATTTTTCCTCAACAACGGGAAATTCAGTTTTTTCGGGTTTGAGCACAACTTTTCAAGGTATTTCAAAATTGTGTGCTCATATACTCCCCTATCTTTTAATTAGAATTTCTTTTCAAGGGGGAGTAAAAACTTTCATGCAACATTATTCTCTCCATGTTTCATCACTAGTTTCACAAAAATTTCAATGTCATGCAATTTTTGAGGGGGAGAATAGTGATCAAAATGTTTTATCTTAGATAAGATCTTTGATATAAGTGCTTTCTCTTCCTAATATGTGCAAAAACCTTTCCTTTTATGATGCACATATGTAGGGGGAGCGTTTTGGTGATACAAAAAACCTTCAAGGTGTAAACACTGATTTCATCAACACCTTGATTGCTTTTTCAACAGGTTTTTCTGGTTACGATATCTAAACCTTCAACACAATTATTCAAGACGATATTGGTGTCAAAAGGTAATTAGGTATTCGTCCTATGATCCAACCAGAACCTGAGAGATCTTCCCAGGGACAATCCATTAGAACTTAGAAGTCCTTAGGAAAGATGGAGTAGTTGAGTGTACGGGAATAATGCCGACTAATGACTTAAGCTAGCACTAGAATAATCACAACAAAGTGCTAGTTATGACGTCGTGGTAAGCATTGAAGGGGTTGAAGAATGAAAAAGAAATTTAAGGATAAAGGGTGAAAAAAATAGCCCTCCATACAACTTAGGCAGAAATCGGGTCAATACATCTATTATCAGAATCACTTTGATGATTTCTGATACTGAAGACAAAGCATCATGGTCCCAGTGATGCAATGCATAACCCTTTCCAGCCTACTCAAGCTTCTATCAAAAGAAGTTTGTTTTATTGTCATGGATTTCAACTCATTTCTATCAATTTTCTCACTCCAAGATAGCAGATATTGAAAAGGTGGCAGTCTACTCCAGCCTCCGATCACCAAATAAACGTGCACTTATAGAGTCTAGAGCCAACGAGATTCATTAAAAAATCTCATTAGGACACTTATTACATATATCAATTGTTGTTCATCATTAGAACACAAGCGATTATTTACAGAGTCCTACGCTCTATCCTTGTGATATTGCCAGAACATTCAGAGTGATACTCTTTAGTATTCACAGTGATGAATGGAAATCCTTCTAGTGTTAACATCAAACAACACTGCTGTAGGTCATATGTAAGATTAACTTGAATTGAACATATGTTAACTGGAAAGCAACAGTAGTTTGATTCTTTTGTGATTCAAACTCGTTCCAGGTCTCGACGCAATATCTTTATGATCTTGCCAGAACATTCAGAGTAATACTCCTCAGTATTTACAATGACGAATGGAAATCCTTCTAGTGTCATCATCAAACAGCACTGCGGTAGGTGACTTGTGAGATTCCATACGAATCTAAATGGTGTCAACTGGAAAGCAACAATGGTTTGATTCTTAATTGATTCAAACTTGTTCTAGGAAATTGAATTGATGACTTAATCAGCAGAATGGAACTGCATGATTCACTCCTTACTATGAATTATCTTTCGATGTATTCAAGTATTGAGAACGGCTACCACAGCCGAAAACCCTGTCAAGGAAGTTCTTTGAACTTACCCAATCACAGGTACAGTATTCGTACTGTATAACGGGAAACCGGAGGAATGCAAACGGTGGCGTAACCTCAAGAGTCGTAATTCAAGACCACATGCTCATGTAAAAGAAGAAAGCTCAAGAACAACTAAAGACAAAGACTTCCGCTACTCTAATTATCAAGGGAGATTGTTAACAAGCTTTCAAGACAACGCAAAGTATGAGTATGTAGAGAAAGATACAAGAACACAAGTTGGCAAAGCACCAAGATCAAGTCAAGGCAAATATCAAAGCTCGAAGATCACAAGTCATGAAAGGAACAATGAAAGAACTCTCAAGACAACAAGCTTCAAAGTCTGCAACAACAAAGAAGTGAAGGCACATAATACATGACCACCACTTATGGGAAGATTGTTAGAAGTATTTAAAGTTATTGTCAAAGAAGTGAAGTCACATATTATATGACGACCCCTTAGGGGGAGATTGTTAGAAGTATTTAAAGTGATGGTCATATAATATACCGTTGCGAAGCTCGTGGAAAATGCTATTCAAAAGTGTCGAGAGTTCTATGTTATTGTTATGTATGTAACGGGAATTAGTCCCGAACACACAAATGAGGAAGGCCTCCTAACCTTGTAAGCCTTAGTATAAAAGGCACACCATCCTCATTTGTGTGTGTGTCTCTCATAGTATTTTCTCTTCTTCTTATTTTAGAGAGAGAAACTCTCCTTAGTTTCTCTCACTAGAATCACCTACCTTGTATCTTTCTTCTTCTTCATCATCTAATCTAATATTCCATTCGTAGTTTTAATCTTTTTCTTCATCATCTATATTTCTTGTTATATAAGTTGTGTGCATTAATCCAACAGATCAATTATAGGAACTTGCGAAAAGTTCTCGTTCTTAAACCCGTATGAGTTAAGACTTTCGCGTTTTAAAGTTCCCTATATAAAAATCTAGCAAAACATGATTTAAACACGTTAAGTAAAAAGCTAAGGTAAAAACCAAGTCGAGTCAAAAACTATTTTTATTTTCACCAACGGAAAGCCTACATTTGTGTCAAAAACACTTATTTTCTTTATTAATAAACACAAAATAACACTAAAATTTTTATGAAAAACGAGAAAAACGATTATGTTTAGACATGACAAAAGCAATTGCAAGCGATTATATCGATTGACTCCCCCATGCTAAAACCAAACATTGTCCTCAATGTTTCCTAGCTCAAGAGTAACACCTACTTGCTAAAACACGAAGAGTCTAATGCATAAGTCCTAACATGGTAAGAGCACGCAAATCTATAAGCCGTTTATTAATTATGCTTCAAGATAAAATGTTAGTCGATAAAAATCAAAGGATGGTGAGTGCCCTTTTTTACAATCAAAGTACGGAAGCTCGAGTGGACCGACAAAAACCGAATACGAGAGTCTTCAATGATTAGGGTCATACCTAAGATTCACATCACAACAAAACACGAGCACGAGCTTGAAAAGATCAAGCCTTATTAGTGTTAGAAAATAGAAATAAGGTAGAATGTATGGGACTCCCCCACAAGGCACCTCATTTTTGTTAACCGAGTCATGAGCTCGACTCGATCCTCGCATTCATTGGCCCTTAGGGAAAGTTTGAAGATCAGGAACAACCTCCATAGGTATGTCCCTGATGAGACTGCTTTTATACATAGTCTCATCGTCCAAATAGGGCTTTAAATGCATTAAATATCAAGAAAATGCCTAAATATATGCTTGTGTTTGTTTGTGTATTTTAGGTACGGATATTGGGAAAATGACAAAAGATCACCAGAATCATACAAAAATGAACACGGGAAACGAAGCCGCACAATGAACCAAGCCCTAATGAAGATTTTCCAAGAAAAACCCTTGAAGATTTGAAGATTATGCAAGAAGGGTCCTCCAATATTGAAGAATTCACACTTTAAACCCTTGTATCTTCATAATTACAAGATTGGTCCCTAAAGTTTGTCAAAATTACAAAAAGGGCCCTCCACTTTGAAGAATTGGCAAATTTAGTCCCTCAACAAAACTAAATTGTCAATATTAGTCCTCCTCAAAGTCAAACATACCATGAAGGCCTTCAAGTTACAAGAAATTACAAATTTGGTCCTTAAAATATGTCAAATTGCAAAAAGGACCCTTAACTTTAAAGAAATGGCAAAAATAGTCCCTCACTAATCATGTCTTGTCAATTTCAGTCCTCCAAGAAGTCAACCATATAAGTCAAGACCATTAACTATGAAGAAAATGCCAAATTAGCCCTTCAAGAATCAACAAATGGCAAGAAATACCCCTGAAAATACTTTGGAAAAGTATTTGGGGCAAAAGTGTGAAGTTGAAAACTTTATTAATAAAGGAAATCGTATTTGGGCTGTTTTATTTGCAATTGACAAGAATCAAAGAGATGAGAGGTTATTTATGGCAGACAACACAACTTACCTAGACCAGTAGTGGGGTGACACCTGCCCCACTACCACTTTTCCACCAATCAACACACCCCATTGTGCCATGTCATCTTCCACCCACAACAGATTATAACTAATCTATTTATTTTATTAAACACGCGCTAAACACAAGTTTAAAACCCCAAAACAGATTAAACTTGGCACTATTCATCCCAAGAACACAATTGGGTTTTTACTAATGGCTTGTAATTAGACCCCCAACTGCTCCAGATTTATGATTAAGCTAATCATAAACATAACCCAACTTTAAAAACCCATGCCACATCATCCCTTTGTCACATGTTAAACCCTGCTTTGTCACCTTTGAGGAAGAAGCCAAAACCCTGCCAGAGAATCAACACACCACATTCCAGCTTACACTTTAAGCTTGTTTTGGACCCTTGGATGAAATTCAAATATGCCAGCAACAACAAAACTCCAAAACAAAGTCACATGTTCAAGAATCTTCAAGCTACTCAAGGGGCATTTTTGGGACTTCACCACCAATTAGGGTTACGTTTTTATGCATTCACTAGTCCATTTGTAACCTATATAAGGCATATGACCCTTACAATTTAGCTTTTGCTCTTGATTTTTCCTTAGTTCACAATTCTGTAAATCTCATTTTCATATTAATGAAGTGTGTTTGAAATTTGTGAAGAAAGACCAAGTGCCAATCTTTATTCCTGCTTATTATTGTTTAATGTTAACTAATCTTGAATCCTAAAACCTGTTTTCAAAGAAGTGTGCAAAAGTTTGCATATTTTCCTTTAATCTTGATATTTTGCTAAGTCTTGTTCAAACCTTGGAATTTTTGGGCTAAAAGTGATCTGTGCACCCTGATAAGGAGCTTATCAAGGTGTTGTGAGCTTATAGTTTGGGGATAATCAAGTGTAGGGAACAAAGGTTGCATTAATCAAGTTTTCCTTTTTTTCTGTTTTTGATAATTTTGTGCTTTAACCTAGTTTAATCTTAGCAGGGTTGTTTATGGAAGCTTGTGCTTGTTCTTGCTAGCACATAAGCTCAAAATTCGTGGGTGTGGATGTACATCCATGAGGTTTGAACCTTTCTACCTTAAATCTGCTTAAAATCTTGATTTTTGGTTATTTGGTGCATTGCTTGTGTTCTTGTGAAATTTGTGGCTTAATCTTGCTTAATACTGCATATTATAATTGTTAATGTGTTTGATTGGGCTTGGGTAACCTTGGAATACACTTATACTTGTTTAAATTTGAGTTGAAAAAGATAAGGGGTGTTTGGGATTATTTGTTTAAGATCCTAGATTGGTATTGTGTTGTTAGAAAGTGTTGTTTGATGTTTGTATATGTTATTTACTTGGTTGAGTACTAAAACCTGCAAGTTATTGGCTTTAAAACTTTAAATTCAAGATTGTGCTATATCTCATTGGTTTTGACTGTTTTGACCTAAAATTTTGGTAATACTTAGAGTATATGCATGTTTAGGGATAAAAGGTGTTAAATCAAAGTTTGTGTAACCTGATTTGAAGATTTGAGTGTTTAAAATTGGCTTGTTGGTCAAGTATATCTGCAAAGTGAAAAATCTGCATGTTCTTAGTTCATCAGTAACTTTTTGGTGCTTGAATCTTGATCTAGACCTTGAATCATTGCATGAAACCTGTTTAAATCTGTTCATTTGAATTTATTAAAGCTTTTGTATGCATTTGGTGCAATTTGGTTGGCTGAATCTTGCTAAAATAGCTTATTGAACTCTTAACTGCTTATGTTCATGTCTGTGACTGATCTGGTGATGTTTTGATTAATCTGCGCTAATTGGCTGATTGTGATTGTGTTTTTGTGATTGTTATTGACTCCTTATGATTAACTGATCATTTGGGTGCCTTTGTGAAACTTGAATCCACAAAAAAGTCACTAAAGACAAAAAGTCAAGTAAGTCAAGCAGTGGAAAAAGTTCCCACTGCTCAGACACCAAAACTAGCCCCCGCTAGTGTAGTTTGTCATCCAGCTTATTTATAAGCCACATTGGCTTATCCAGACTTGCAACAACTTATTTTTTTGTGATAGATCTTCATTATTTGACCCATTTGTTTGATCAGGAGCTTATCAGACTTTGACTTTGACTTTTTACTAGAAAACTCATAAAGTTGACTTTTAATTAAGTGCTTATCTGCTTATTCTAGCTTATTGAGTGTTCCTAATAAAAAACTTTTTGTTTATTAAGCTTAGTTAAGTCATTTAAAATCTTTTGAAACTTGAATCAGCTCTTGGGGTGGCCTAGAACTCGAAAACGACTATTTTGTCATTTTATGAAGATAGCTTTTAGCTTATTCAGGCTTATTCCTTGTGCTTATTTCAAATTTCTTTTTACATATCTCTTAAGTAACTCAAAAGAAGCTTTTGTGTCTAATTTGGGCTTATGGCATCAACTTATATCTTAATGGGCCAAAAAGCCCATTAAGAATAAGCTGCTTTGAAATAAGCTAGCTTAAACACATTTTCAGCTTTTGGGCCTTCAGAGTTTTGTTCTTAAAATAGAATTTTGAGTCAGATAGGAGCTTTTGGGCTTATTTGGACAACATTTTGCTTATTGGGCCTATTTAAGCCCATTAAGGGGACTATTTGGACTTTTAGCCCATTTCTAGGCCAAATAGGGGTATTTTGTAATTTCAACTTCATTTATGTGTTTATTAGGTTAAAATAAGCTAGTTTGCAACTTTTTAGAATTCTTTATACATTTTGGATTTCTATTAATATTTTATTATTATTTTATTATTAAAAATTAAAATTTAGATTTTTCAAGTTTTTATATTTTTCTTAGATCAAATACATTAATTTCTAGAATTATTTTAAGTTTTAATAGTTTTTAATTGTTTTTAAATAGTTTTTATTAATTTTAAAATTTTCAAAATAGTTATAAATTTAGTTAAGTCATTTTAGAGGTTTACAATTGAAAAAATCTCATTTTGGACTTTTGTTAATTAAATTGATTTTTTGGGCTTTAATTAGCATTAAAAATTATTATTTAATTAAATAAAAGGTTTGAGTGATTTTTTATTTTTTGTAAACTCTAATTAAATTATTTAGGATTTATTGCAATTTTTTAAGAATTTTTAGGGTAAATTTTTAATTTTTTCACTTTTTACGGTTTTACGTGTACGACTATTCGTCTTAGTTTTAATCCATAATCGTAACCGTCATTCTCTTCTAATCCCCTTTCTTCTTTTCTTTTCTCATCAATATAATCACAAAGTTAATCATCTCTTAACACAACGCACTTGCCTCCTTGAGAACGATCCCCACTTTGGGTCATAACTTGTGGTTTTCCTAAATCACTTGTGTACTTGCCCTAATTACATTCGTTTTCCTAAACAAAGTGTAAAAACTCAACTATCATTTTGGCGCCGCTGCCGGGGAGGCGTGTTGTGTTTTGATTTGGCAATTGTTGTTTTTATATATAGCCACAATAGTATTTGTATTAGTAGCACTCTACTAATACGTATTATCGGTTTTTCGTTTTTTGTGTGAATAGTATTACTATATTGTATACGTAGAACAATAAATTCACAAGTACTCCAAAAGTGTGAAAACACAACCTTGATTGGGAGGTCATTACTCAATCATTGTATTCGAATCTCAAACAAGAAAGAAAAGGCAAAAATAGATAAATACTTTCGTGAAGCTCGATTTTGAAAAATACAAACTATAATGTGGGTATAAGGCGGATATTATAAAATATACCCTAAGGAAAAAGGCTCTTAAGTGCTTCGCGCCGCCTCGTTTCCCCGCTTGCTTGTGAGTATTTTGAGATTGAAAGCTAACCAAGGGTTTTGCCGCCCAAAGTATTATTAAGTATCATATATACTTTCTTGGTTTCATTTGATTAAACCCTCTTGAACGTTTTGGTGTTCCACCAACGTTCTAAAGTCATCGAAGGAGTTCACTTCACGTGATCGTTTTCATTCCTTGAGGATTCTTTAATCAAGATATTTGATTAAGGAGGAGATTTGTAGATTTTTTTCTACTTAATACAATCACAAAAATCCAAAAAAGTAAAAACAATCAAAAACCACAAAAAAAATTGGAAAAATACAAAACACAAAAAAGAATCTTCTTTGCTCATCCCCACGTTGTATGTGACGTTTATGCAAACCCGCAACCAAGCAAGACGTGCACGTAAACGTAGAAACCGAAAGGAGTCAACATCTACTCCTAATCTTTCTATTGAGGAGTCTCTTATTGACGAACCTATCGTAAGAGAAGAACCAACCATGGCGATTCGAACTATGATGGAGTTACTTCAAGCACCCACCGAGGGTTATGGAGAGACTATTGTGATTCCCGCTATCCTTGCGAAGAATTTTGAAGTGAAAACAGGTTGGTTGTCGATGATCCAAAACAACAAATTCCGTGGTGATGAAAAGGACAACCCGCACAACCATATCCGCCAATTCAATCGTCTTACGGCCACATGCAAATTTAAGGATGTTGCTAATGACTCGATTAAGATGATGCTTTTTCCGTATTCCTTAGCGGGGTCCGTTAAATTTTGGTTAGAGAAAGAGCCACCCAATTCTATATTGACGTGGAAGGATCTCGTTTCTAAGTTTGTGAACCAATTTTTCCCGCCCTCTAAGACTACGCATTTGAAAAACGAGATTTCAAAATTTTCACAAGAATTTAATGAGAGTTTTTCAACGGCTTGGAATAGGTTTAAGTAAATGTTACATGAGTGTCCTCATCACGGTTTTTCCAACTTGCATCAAATTGACACGTTTTACAATGGACTAAATGATCATGAAAGGGATTATCTAAATGCCGCCGCGGGTGGTAATTTTTTGTGTAAAATGGTTGAGGAAGCGTTGTTGATAATTGAGAATAGATCTAAGGTGTATAGTCCTCGTAACACATCGAGTGTTCGTAAGGCTTCGTCTTCGGCTTCACCTTCTTTGTCTAATACCATCGATGCTTGCCAAATTGAGGCGAACTTGGAAAACAAAATCTTTGATAAGCTTAAAGGACTTTTAATTGAATTCAAAGTTGGAGAACAAAGTGCTCCCGCTACGGCTAAAGCGGTTGAGGTTTCATGCATGTATTGTGGTGGAGGTCATGATTTCTCCCAGTGCATTACCAACGGTGGTAACACTTCGAGTGCCTACGCGGCCAGGGGAACTTACAACCAAAACAGTCAAGTTACCCGCTCTAATCAATTGACTCCAGCAGGTTTTCCTCCCAATCAAAATGCTAACAACAACTATCGAAACAATCAAGTTGGTTTTAAAAAGAATTACAAAGGAAACTATAGGAATCAAAGGGCTAATAATCAAGTTTCGAACAAAAATCAAAACAGTGATTTTCAAAACAACAACAAGGGTTTGCAAACTTTGAAAGATCTTCCAAATGAATTTGTTGAATACGCTAATGGGAACGATGCTAGGTTTGAAAACATTCAAAGAGAAATCATTAGCCTAAGATCCGAGTTTAAGAACGAATTGAAGAAGGAGTTGAAAAACGAGTTAGCAAATGAGCTTAAAATCCATACAAACAAAATGGAAGGAAATGTAACTAGGTTTCAACAAAACCAACAAAAAATAGAACAAGGGCAACATGAGATAAAACTAGATATGATTAAGGCCGAGAAGAGGCAATCCATGTTTGAGGAATTTCATCTATGTTTGAGGCTATTATGTGCAAACCGTCTTCGAGTAGTCTTCCTAGCAACACCATATCGAACCCTAAGGGAGAGATGAAAGTGATTACCACACGTATTGGTAAGACACTTAAGGAACCGACTCCTCAACCAATTGCTCCTACGGAGGATGCAATTGAGGAAGAACCCGAGGTTGTGGTCGAAAAGGAGCATGTCCCAATCCCAAGAAGTACCGCTCATGCCACACCTACAGTTGACCCATTACCACATTTAGAACCCAAGATTTCAAAGGCTATGCCTATGCCTCAACCCACACCACCTTTGCCCTATCCATCGAGACTTAGAAAGGAGAACGTTAAGAGCGCGATAATTATCAATTTGAGCTTTTTATGAAAATGTTTCGTGACGTTCATTTTTATGTGAGTTTCGCCGATGCTTTGGTCATGATGCCTCGATTTGCCGCTAACTTCAAGAGTATGTTGAACAACAAGGAGAAATTGCAACAATTGTCTAGTTGTTCATCGGTTTATTTTAACCGCATACCTCAAAAAGTCGGTGATCCCGGTAAATTCTTGATCCCTTGTGCAATCCAAGATATGGAAGAATGCTTTGCCTTGGCCGATCTTGGTGCTAGTATCAACTTGATGCCACTTGCAATCTTCAAGTCGCTCAATCTTCCTAATCTTACTCCTTCACTAATGTCTATCGAGTTGGCCGACCATTCCACGATTCCCGCATGTGGATTGGCGGAAGTCTTTTTTGTTAAAGTGGGAAAGTTCTATTATCCGGTAGACTTTATCGTTGTCGATATTCCCACGGATGCTCAAGTTCCTCTCATTTTAGGTCGTTCGTTTTAGATACGTCTATGGCTTTTTTAATTGATGTGCATGCTAGAAAGATCACCTTACGTTTCAACGACGAGGAACTTGTTATAAACGCAACTCAAAATTCTCAAATTTCTCATGTTTATTCCGTTGCAACCATAAACCTCATTGATATGATCGACGTTGTTTGCGAGGAATTTTCACAAGAAGTTTTAGGTTTTGGTGATGATGAAAATAGTGGCAATCCCACTATGTTAGATCCCATTCTTGATAACTCGACACCAACCTTCACTCCATTTGAAGGTGGTGGTTTTACGTTGGAAGAATTCGATGTTCCACGTACTTGTGACGAAGACCTTGACAATGATGAGGACTTCTCGATTATCAAGGATTTTCTTAACAATTTCCCATTTCCTCCACCCGAGGAGGTTATGAGTATGTAGCCCATATCTTCAATTGAGGAACCACCTATCCTCTAGTTGAAAGATTTACCTCCTCATCTCGAATATGTATTTTTGGAGGAGGACGAGAAGTTCCCGGTTATTATTGCGAAAGAACTTTCGGATGATGAAAAACCGCACTTGTCGATGTTTTAAAGGATCACAAAGGGGCAATTGTGTGGAAGTTATCCGACATTAAGGGGATCGATCCCATTTTGTACACACAAAATCTTAATGAAGGAGGATTACAAACCCGCAATCCAATGTCAAAGGAGGGTGAACCCCAAAATTCACGACGTCATAAAAAAGGAGGTCCTAAAACTCCTTGACGCGGGAATGATTTACCCTATTTCCTATAGCCCTTGGTTGAGTCCTATCCATTGTGTCCCTAAAAAGGGAGGAATGACCGTTGTGCCAAACGATGCCAACGAGTTAATTCCCACTAGACTCGTGACCGGATGGAGAGTGTGCATTGACTATCGTAAGTTGAATGAACCCACTCGAAAAGACCATTTTCTGTGACAATCTAACATTTTCAGGTAGTAAATTATTTTCTCGTATAATATTTTGAAACTTATTTTTGTGTTGGTTGATGAACTCACAATTTACGGATTTAAATATGGGCTTACGTGAATAATTTAGCGTCCTTTACGACTAAACCGGAAACCTTAGGATTACGTATTTACGTTTTTGAACTCCGTTTTTTATGAGACAATTTTGGTTAGATTCGTTTTGTGCCGTTGATTCATAATTTATAAAAACGTTTTTCGTAAAACGACCCGAGGGCACGCAAATCGAGGAAACTAGAATCGAGGAATACCCGTAAATTAGCGGGATGGGACAAAACAAGTTTATCCCACCCCACTAAAAGGGACGGCCAAAACAAGGACACCACATCTCTTGATGTGGCACCCTTGTAGCTACAAGCTTACACTTGTTAAGCAAAGCTTAACAAGTAAGCTACTTCTTCCACCAAACCAACAAAACCACTTCACTTTACCACTTACTCTCATAAACACATGCAAAACAACTCACAAAACTCTCTCACCCTCTTCCCTTGCCGTCCCAAATCAAAGAACAAACACCCCTTTTGATCAATTCTAGCCACAAATCTTGTGTTATCTACTCATATCATGAAGAAACCTTGAAGCCTTGTTGATTGGTGATCATATTAACATCAAAGAAGGTGATTTGCTTGTGTCCTAGGTCTGATTTCTCAACAAACAATCTTGGTGGTTGATGATCTTGAAGATATATTTGGTGTTCATCAAGTTATTGTCATCCAAAAACAAGATATAATCTTGGTTGGTAAACAAGATCATCCTTTCCATTTTTCTTATTATTTTTGTAAAGATCAAATGTATTTTCTTTCATATTGTATATGTATATGATGAATATATGATGATAAAAATGTTGTGTGGGGATCAAGTGTTGATAAATATGATTAAAGAGATGAAAAACCATAGGTAACAAAGTTAAAATCTTGCTTAAAATGATGGCTGTATAAAAACAGTAAGTAACCAAGTTATAAACTGATAAAATTGCATGGTGGAATCAATCTACAGTAAGTATTAGATTTCATACACATGTGAGAGTTTGTCATGCAATGGAATCATCAAAATGAGTGAGATATGATCAAAACAAAATTAGTATACCAATCTGAATAGTCTGTTTTGTAGGGACTGTTAAGGATACTTAGACATGGATTGAGCAATAGCTATAACTAACTTATTTGTAGCACATAATATGAAGTTTATGCCATCCAAAACTGAGCTTCTATCTCCTTATATAACTCAAGATATGATAAAAATGGTGAAATTCAAACTAAAAATCAGATTTTGTGAAATTAAAGTTTAATAGTATTATATAAGCACTCAAAATAATATAGTATAAAATGTGAAATTAAAACCCACTAACTTATGTATTTCATTTATATAAATAAGTATAAGGATATATAAATGGACATTTTATAAAAATGGTAGTTTGGTAAGTTTTATAAGTTATAAAAACTATAAACATGATTTTTACGTCTTTTCGGCTAATACCGTAAAATTAACGTTTTTCGCCAATTAAAACTTAGACGATCGGACCCGTCTAATGTAAACTTTTTAAAAGTCATATACTGATATATAAGTACTTAATACAAGTAAAAACCGATAAAACTCGAACTATATAACATATGGACATTAACGGGCTAAGTTAGCATTATTGGACTAATAATTTAACTAAATGGGCTAAACACTTATAAATTTACTTATTGGGCTTAACCCACTTGGGCCCAACATGTAAAAGTATAATACTGATAATAAAATTATAAAATGGTCTAATTTAAGGTAATGGACTTATAATAGGCTTATTGGACCTAAAACATGTAAATAGGTAAAACTAGTAAACTAGTATAAAAGTTATCAACACATAACACTAAAATGAGTAAATGAGAATGTTGATAACTCGATTTTAGTTATAAAAATTAAATTCTTTTTCGTATGTCTAATCGAATTGATTACTGGTTCAAAGTGTGACTCAATTGTTTTATGTTAAGAAAAATATTTGTCGTTGTTTGAGAAATAAATGTGCAAAAACTTTAAAGTAAATGGCAGGTAATTAAATCTAAACCTAATTGAAAATAAATGAAGGGAAATAAAAACGTGACGAGAAATTAAGAGGCAAACTTAAAAGTAAATAACTCAAACTTAAACTTAAACTAAAGGCAAGCTTAAAATAAATCTAAGACAAATAAACTAAAAGTGCTACTAAGGAAAAAGGCGGGAAAAGTAAAGTTTAAAACATAAAAACATAAACTTAAAATAACCTAAAAATACTCATTCGGAATATACCTTCATCCGGAAAAACACGTTCATTCGGAATAAATGTACACCCGGAATAAAACGGTTCATTCGGAATATTCATTCATCCGGAATAACAAATGCTCGTTCGGAATAATGCTTTATTCGGAATAATTCACTTATCCGGAATATCTGTTGATTCGGAATAAGTTTATTCGGAAAAAATCCGGTTCATTCGGAATATTCATTCATCCGGAATAATAGGCTGATCCGGAAAAAGGTGCTCATTCGGAATATAGGGTTCATCTGGAATAGTAGCTCGTTCGGAATATAGGGTTCATCCGGAATATTCACTGATTCGGAATAAAAATGCTGGTTCGGAATAGACCTTGATCCGGAATAATCCACTGATCTGGAATAAAAGCTTTATGCGGAATAACAAGGAGAAAACGTTGGTTCGGAATGTAAGCTTGGTTCGGAAAAACCTGGGTAACTAAAATCGTGAAGAACAAGGAAAAACTAAAGAACGAATTCAGTCCAATCTAACCAAAATCAACCAAAAGATAAAACCAAACTAACCAAATAACATCTACTAATGATAACCTATCAATCCAAATCAATAAAACTAACAATAATAACAACAATAATCAAAACCCACTTAATCAAATCAATAAAAACTCAAAAACATAAACATAAACATAAAGATTAAGATCAAATCAAAACAAGAAAGGTAGATGAGAGATTAACAATAAAAAGTAAAGATTCAATAACATAAAAATAAAACTTACTTGGAATTAAAGGTGCAAGACAAGGTAATTAAAATTGACAATTAAGTAAATGACATGAAATAAAGGTGAAAGTAATGAAAATGGTGGAGAGACTAATTTTGTCAAAATTAGCTAACAACAATAAAAATGAATCTAATCTCCTATTTATAGTGGAGGAGGAGAGGGAGTAGGAGGAAGCTTCCTCCTCTCTTTCTTCTTTCTTTCTTTATTGTTTAGTCCTTCGTCTTCTTAATTCTTCAACTTTTTCGACTTTTGTCTCGGGATTACATTAAACTCGTCTTGTGACTTCTTCATAAATTAGACTTGAGTTCTTCGGCTTTATTAAACTTCTGTCTTTGGACTTTTTCTTCGATAAATCTTCAGAATAGGCCTTGGACTTCCGTTCTTTTTGCACTCTTGATTTCTCGACTTCGTCTTTTGTCTTTTTCTTCGATAAAAGCCCGTGAAAGCCCGTGTTTTCTTCCCTTTTTACATTTTGATCCTAAAATCACAACAAAAACACAAACCACGCATAATTCCGACATTTACGACATAAAATACACGTTATGGTCTTGTTTTCATTATAATTAAGTGGTAAAAGGATGGGTGTTTTCACACCTATCAAATCCCCTACACTTGACCATTGCAATGTCCTCATGCAATGCATTAATTATAAAGCAAGATTACACTTTTCATCACAATCAATCCACATTGGCCTTTATTAAAGAGATAGAAAATAACAAAAGAAGTAAAGAAATCAAAGACTTACCTTAGGGTTTTTGAAATGTCATGAATGATTATCATCCTCAAGTTTCACGTTCCCCATACCAAGCTTAAAAACGAGATCATTGTTATTATAATTTAGCAAACTTACATGAACTCATGTGGGCCAATTATTTACTTAGACTCCGTTATTCCTAGGTGAATCTCTTGTATTTTATTATTGTCTTGAATGATCACGAGGATGCATTGTTGACTTATTTCGATAGTTTTTAAGGCTGAAAATAAAGTGGAACGATTTA
This sequence comes from Glebionis coronaria, assembly GCA_025667525.1. Classification (NCBI taxonomy): domain Eukaryota; kingdom Viridiplantae; phylum Streptophyta; class Magnoliopsida; order Asterales; family Asteraceae; genus Glebionis; species Glebionis coronaria. The sequence continues at coordinate 343,777,127 of CM046877.1, forward strand.
ATCAATAGTTAGCTAAAGGACAAAATCTTTTAAAACTGCTTCTCTGGACCTCATAAAGTTCATATCTTGGCATAACTCGCTTCACGATTTGAGACCTTTCTCGGACCGATATTTGGCAGTGAATTCATACTTCAAATCTTGAGCGACGTTCATGAAATAATGGTCTCCTCTTCATAATAGAAATTTCTTCACTTGAAGTTTTGAGAGATTCTTCATACTTGGACCACGAATTCTTCATTTTTCTTCAATCTTTATTTGGGATTTTGATATACAACGATCCGCCTCCTTTTAGGACTTGGATCTATTTATCCTCATACCTTGTTAGGGCCTTTTTGGATAGACTTCTCCATGATCTTTAGGGGAGTATTTGCTTTTCGTCGTGTGTCTCGATCCTTCATATTGATTCTTGATAAATGATTCTTCACATCACTTGGGATCTTTAGCAACAAAATGTAGCCCTCATGCCTTGTTAGGGCCTTTTCGGACTCGCCAATCTTCGCGTCCCGCTTCAATAAGTTATGCATTGGCTATGAACTCTAATCATTACCGAGCAACTTTTAAACGATCTTGGGCTAGAAGCTAAGTAACTTTTCAAATCGTACAACCTTATTTATTGCAGATAACTTTATTAACAAGCGATGGGAGAATAGGCTTATAATCAACTCACATAATTTCACGAAAGAATACCAAACTTATAATTGACTCTATCATCTCTCGTTCTCCACAATAAGGAATGAGACTCGTGGATGCTTACCCAATTAAATCATAGTTTTGGGTTTTCGAGTCATCTATAGGATCTTGCAAATTCTTAGACTTTTTCAAGTTTAGAATTCGCATTTTAAAGTTCCCTTGATAAACGAGTCTCTAGGATCAATTATAGGAACTTTCGAAAAGTTCTTGTTCTTAACTCGTGAGAGTTAAGACTTTCACGTTTTAAAGCTCCCTATATAAAAGCCTAGCAAAACTTGACTTAAAAACGTTAAGGATACTAGCTAGAGTAAACTTAGATAAGTAAACTCGGGTTGAGTCAAAATATTCACGACTTTGAAAAGTTTAAAACCACTTTATTAAAAATTATTTTAGCAAGGAAAGAAAATAACCATAACAAAGGAAAATACAACTATACAACTAGGCCAAAATAGATTAAAAATTTTGAAAAATGTCGAAAAATCAAATTTTCCGGTTAAAATGAGGACAAATACAAGGAAAAGCCCACTTAACTTCGATAGAAGTCCCCCCTACACTTGATATAAACATTGTCCTCAATGTTTAAGCATGTGGGAGTAAACTCCCCTACACTTAGGACATTGTGCACGTTGATTAAATCTTGCTAAGAAAGAGACAACTAAATAGATTCCTATTTTAATATTGAGAAATATAAAATAGTGAATCGAAAAGAGTTTAGGATAGAACCGGGAAGACGGAAACACGGAATCACGGGTCGTTAAAAATCATTAAGAGTGGATCGTTGAACGCTCGAATCCCTGAATATGAGAAGAGAGAAAATAGCAAACACCAACGGGTCTCCCCTACACTTAGGATAGAAATAGCTAAAAGATAGATACTTGGGTTGCCTCCCAAGAAGCGCTTGATTTTTTTTCACCGAGTCGTGAGCCTGACTCGACCTTAATTAGTATAGGAAGAAGCTTGAAAAACATCCACCAGGATCAAATACATAGTTTTTTTTTTGGTAAAAGGGTAGCAATGACCCCGGTAAATAGAACCAAAAAAAAGCGTTGAAGTACAAGGAATATGGCTGAAATGCCACATTAACCGCAAGCTACAGGCAGCTTGTTAAACAAAATGTTTACGACAGGCCATAAACATTAACTAGTCTAGAATACTGGAAATATATAAACTAGACAAAAACCAAGACGATAACATAAAGTTACGAGGAAAATAATAAAATATCAACATGCGATCAGCCAGTAAGAGTGCTTGCCCCAATATGAGTATTGAGAAGATTCACCGATTCATCAAAGACGACCTCGACTCCCTCCTCCTCCTCATTATCTTCCTCGCTTACTTGAGCCGCTTCGTCAATACCAGGCATGGACAAAGATGAAAATTTATTAGATGTAGAAACACTGCTCATTTGAGCTTTAGCCTTGTTCGGACCATTAAGATTGCTAGACTGCTGTAGCTGACCAGATTTAGTATTCAACTTACTACTATTATCAGCACTCGTACTTGTAGAATCCAAGTGAGTTTTTGGGCGAAAAACAACCGTCTTACCTGCTTGGAAACCCTTGCTCAATGGAACACCTCTCGGAACTTGATTCCCCAAATTACCTTTGTACTTCTTCCTCTTGCTTTGCACTTGTTGGAACCCATCATTATCAACATGAGTTGTCACTTTTTCAACCGTTATAGGTTTAACAATTTTCGGACAAGAATCAACTAAATGACCAAAAATATTACAAGTATGACATCTAGGCGGTTTCCATTCATATTCAACTTGAATTAACTCCTTAGTACAACCCGAGCCTTCAAGATCAGGGACACCAATAGTAACGTTATCTATAAACTCCGAATCAGCATTCATCTTAATAAGACAACGAGCAAAACTACAACGACCCCAAGACTCTTTGCACATATTATCAGTATAATTATCCATCATAATAAGCTTACCAAGAAACGAAGCAATTAAACTAATACCTTCCTCTTCAAATACCTGTAGCGGGACATCATGAAACTTAACCCATACCGGAATACGAGTTAGTTCCTCCTTTAGAAGATTCGTTTTCATAGTCCATTTCTTAAGAAAAATTGGTGAATTACGAACCATCCACGGACCACCTTCCAGAACCGCATTAAGACCCTCACTAGATCCAATTTGAAAAAAGAAGAAACCTTTCTCATTCATCATGATACGCTTAAGACCATGTTTTGCCCAGTTATTCTTAGCAAAATACTCAACCACAGGGAATGCAATCCTTTAACCAAGAAAGTAACCATATAAAGTGTTATGGTAGCGAGCATTTACTGTTTCAACAACCTTCCTAGGAATAGTGATATTAACCCCTTCATAGACATTTTCATTAAACGAAGAAGAGGCTACATTAATACCTCCATTAGTAGACGTAACCATATCACCTTCAAATCTGCAAAGTAACATCAGAATTTCTTTAGCACGATCAGGTGAGATCAATTCCCACAACGGATGTTTCTTCATACTTAATTCATGCATAAATTCACTCGCTTCAGCATACGTGCGAATCGTTACACCAAATAGTTTCAAAACCGCATGTAGATTACACAATTGCATACCATTAATGGTAGCAGCCTTAGCTTCAAGGTCTGTTTCCTTAGCCAGTTGTGCAGAGTGCACACTCGAACCACCTGAACTGAGTGAAGAAGTGCTGCTAGTTAAATTCTTATGGCGTTCACACAAAGCTTTATAATAAAGCATAGTCGTCTCCTTAGGTAAAGTAGACCATTTAGGAAATTTGTTTGCCTTCACACCATTTGCAAACACTTCAATGTCACGCACAGTATTCAAAGGAATAGAAAACAAATTAGATATCTCCTCTAACGTTACCTCAAGAGTAGACACCTTACCCGCATCCATCCAACCTGTAAATAATGACTTATCACTTTCATTACTCGAATCCACCATAGCTTCAACAAATCGATCAAACGAAACACAGCCCTAACCACGATAAATAAACCCTAAACAAAACAGTAACTTGTTTTTTTTTTATTTTTTTTAATCGTAACAACCACAAAGGATTAACAATACTGAAACTATACTGAAAGAGAAAAATAGATCGACTCTTAGTAACCAAACAAACAATAGACGCTAAGCCGACACCAAACTTTAAGGTCAGCCGCCCAATATTAAGTCAGCCGCAATGATTGCTGTAATTAATTAAGGTCAGCCGCACATTCAGAACCTTAAATGGATTTAAGGTCAGCCCAAGAAAGGTCAGCCGCCAAAATGATTATGACAGGGACAGTACAAGCTTAAGGCGAACAAGGCAAGCCAACGAAGAGTAGGCAAGGTTCCCTTAAGCAAAGATGGAGCACGGTGGTAGCAAGGGTGATGAGGTACAAGCATATCTTCAAAAGGTCCAAAAATCTTTCCTTTTATTTCATCAAATGGATACTGAGATGGCTTGAAAAGTGCAATGCCGGGGTCGAACACCTTTTCCTTTAGGGGAAAATAGCACTCAGGCTCAGCAGAATTTGAAGAAGAGCCGATCATAAATCTAGCAATCTCATCCTCAGAAGGAGGATAGAGAGGAGTTAAGACATAAGTGCTGCAGATATCGATCTCAGCCGGCTTCTTCTCCTTTGAAGCGGTTTCTTCATATCCAAAGTAGGATAAAGACCATAATCATCAATGTCCAAAGGAGGAGCATCACTCTCATTAGGGAAGTAAGTGTTGAGAAAAGTAGCAAAGTCTTCCTCAAATGAGTAGTCATCCAAAGTAGGATCAAGTGTTGTAGGCGGAGGATCTTCATCATGAGAAGAATCACTCGAAAGAGTATCGGCATCATCAAAATCATCATAAGTGGGCATGTTTGGATACTCAGAAGTAAAATCATCATGATCATCCCCATCGGAGCTAGAATCATCATCATAAGAATCATAGATCGGTGGAGAATCATAAATTGGTGGAGGATCAGAATTGGAGAGAGAATCATCCACATCATCTTGGAACATTGGATTTTCATAGCAAGAGTCGAATAGAGGATTGTTGTAGACGACAAAATCATCAAGCACATTAATCATATTCGCCGATTCTCTGCCATAGGATTTGTTTGTGATCTTCCCCATTTCGAACACTTGTGCATCATTCCCGACCCTTAAGATTAACTTACCTTCGGCAACATCGACAAGAGCTTTTCCGGTTCTTAAGAATGGCCGACAAAGTATTAAAGGAATACGAGGGTCCATTTCATAATCAACAACAACAAAAAACAGCTTATTCTCTAAAAAAAAATTCTCTCCCTAGGGAGATATCCAGCCGCCACTTTTTCTTTATTATCCGGCTAAATCTTTCTTATAAACGATTCTATATCTATGATTCATCATACTAGTTTGATTGGTATATTGTTTTTTGTTCTCCTTGCGGATTTCAATTAACATTTACTTGATTAATCTGGTTTGATTTCTTGTGGTATATAATTGGGTATAAGTAAGTGATTGTTATGAAAAAGTGGTGTGCGTCTTTTGATATCTCCCTATCCTACCGAAATCATTGCCCTAATTTTTTAGGGTTTCATTATTATTGCTGTTCATTATTAGGGTTTCGTGGGTTGCGTGTTGCGAGATCTAGGCGGTTCATTGATTGATATTCATAGATCTGTATGTGGTTAAGGGTGGCGGCCTGTTTTTTCATTGCTTAGCCTGGTTAGGGTTTTCATGCCGTCAAGATGAGTGTGCTGGGTAAACCCTAATTTTTAAGGTTTCTTTTTTCATGTTTAATCTAGGGCCACTGATCTAGGCTATGAGGTTGTATGTCTATGTCATCAAGATCACCATGAAGCTGACTCGCGTATGTTTAGGGTATGTGATCCCATCAGTTCGGTGGTTACAAGTTTTTACTTGTATTCGATCATTTGTAAAGCGATTAGGTTTACTATCTTGTTTGATTGGATCTGCGTGGGTCCTTATGATCTCATAGTTTGTTGTTGCTTTGGATGGTGCCTCGTTGAGGCTGTGATGTTTTGGAACGATGGGTTGGGAGAGGTGGAATAGATTTTGTATTGGATGTATCGTGGTTCTTATCACGATTATTTGGGTCTTGTTCGCAGATCCCAGGTGCAGCCGAGTTCTTTTCACATGGCAGATCAAGAGCCCGGGTTTTAGGGTTTTCCGTTGGAATGCTTATTATTACTGGTCTTGCCGAGATTCGGTATCATATATGCAGGTTGGCTGCTTGGAAGTAGCGTATTTAATAATACGCTTTGTGTTCACATCTTGCTTTCAAGATTGTTTTTCTCGGAAGTATAAGCTAGAAACATGTACCATATAGTTTTCTTTATTTTATTGTTTTGTTTTCTAAGTTTATTTGATAGTCATAAGAGTGGCATGTCACTCTTATGTACGATTTTGGATCATTGCACGTGATGTGTGCATGGTTGTAGCCCATGTAACGGGCCGTGATGTTAGGACTTCACCTACATCCGTTGTACTTCAACGTTTTTTTGGTGTAATAAATTTTACCGGGGTCAGTCCCCTTTACCCAAAAAAAATCAACAACAACAAAGTCGACCAGAAAAGTGAAGGTGCCAACTTTAATGAACACATCTTCGGCAATACCAACGGGGTAAGCAAGAGTGCGATTTGCAAGGTCAAGAGTCATCTTTGTTGGTGTAAGGTCGGGTAATGATAACTTTTTCCAAACACTTAAAGGCATAAAATTAATACTTGCCCCGAGATCGGCTAAGGCAGTAAATTCGTCGGTTTGGTAAAAGTACATGGTAGCACAAAACGACCGGGATCTCCAAGTTTTTCTAGAAGTTCTTTAAGAAGGATTGCAGAGCAATTTTCATTCAAGCGAGTATTAACAAACTCGGCCATCTTCTCCTTCTTATTAAGCAATTCCTTTTGAAGAATACTAGGGGTTGGTGAAGGGTTCTTCTTGGGTACTTCTTCATGACAAGGCGGAGACGGTAATGGTGAACTAATACTAGGTGTGGGAGTAGTAGGGATAAATGATGGTGGAGGAGGTATAGATGGTGTAACTGGGGGTGAGATAGATGGTCCTACTAAAGTGCTCCACTACGGGTAGTAATAGAACTCACATTCGCTCTCGGATTGGTGACGGTGTTTGAAGGTAGAGAGCCCGAAGTAGAGGGTTGAGTGGTTGCTAAGAAACTAGCCAGCATATTCTTCAAATCATTCGTTTGATTGCTGAAGGAGGTTTGTATATCATTTCGAAGCTCGGATCTAATGTCATTCCCTTACTTAGTGATATCCCCTTTCAAATTGATAATTTGGCTTTGTAGATTCTTGATTTGCTCTCCTTGGGTTCTCATGAAAGCTTCAACATCTTGATTAATGGGTGGGGCTTGTTGAGCGAGTGGGTGATAAGGATTAGAAGCTCGAGGAGGGATTTGGTTGCTTCTATTGTAATTGTTGTTGGGGTTGTGGTTTTGAGGAGGAAAACCGGGTGAAAGATAGTTGTTAGACCTGTAACTTAGCAAATTTCGATCCCCTTGAGGTCGGGCTTGGTAATTTTCCGGTGAATAGTTACCATAAGCCGCATACACGTTTTCCGGATTGCCTTGAGTAGAAGGACAATCAGTGTATGAGTGAGGACCGCCGCATGTCTCACAAGAAATTGCTACAGCTTTAACTTGTTGTTGTTGGTTTGTAGCGATGAGCAAGATATTTTGTTCATTTCGGCCATCATGCGGGTGAATTCGGTCATATCGGGGTTTGCTGAAGTAGAAGAAACATTGACTCTCGGGTTGTTCCTTGAAGAAGCGGAGGAACCCAATTTTTGTGATGAGTAGTCATGTTCTCAATAAGATCTCTACACTCCTCGGGTCTTCTTTTCATAAATGTGCCACCGGCGGCTGCATTAATCATATCACGATCACGAAAAGTCAAACCGTTGTAGAAAGTATCAATTAAGGTAACGGGGAGCATGTTGTGGTTTGGACATCGATCGATCAAAACATTATATCTTTCCCAAGCATCAAAGAGAGATTCATCGGGTTCTTGCATGAAACCGCTGATTTGATTTCGAAGGCTCGTGACCATGGATGGTGGAAATTAGCGCGACAAAAATCGTTGAGTCATGTCGTCCCAAGTATGAATGGAATTCTTCGGGAGACGATCAAACCATTTTTTAGCGTGGTGGGATAAAGTATGTGGAAAGAGCTGTAGGTGAAGGACATCCATAGTAGCACCGGGCAACTTCATGCTTTGAGTAATAGTAATGAATTTGTCGAGGTGCTTGTTGGCATCATCATCCGGTATTCCGCGGAATGGATTAGTTTGCACTTGTTGGATCATGTGATGCTTCAACGAAAACTCCGGAGCCGTGATTTGCATCGGTGCAATCGGTCCTCCTCGTCCAAACATTGTTGGTTGACAAAGCTCCTCCATTGTCCGAAGATCGGGCTGTGGAAGAACATTGTTGTTATTATTGTTGAGGTGCGGTGGGTTATTGTTGTTTTTCACACCTGCCATAACTAAATCTTCACGAGTCTCGGGCTCTGGATAAGTTGAAGATCTAGTACGCATACACCTACAAAAGCAAAAGAAAAAGATACCAAAGCAATAGACAATATATATACACTACTATAAAAATAAAATCTTTTTGGATTTTTGAGAATTTTTAATTTTTATGGATTTTTAACAATTTTTTAATTTTTACGGATTTTTGAAAATTTTTGAGTAAGAAAAATAACGCTCACGAATGAACGGATCCCAAAAAGCAACGCGTCTCTCACAGAAAACCGTTAATCTTTATGAAAAGAGCCGACAGCGGCGCCATTTGATAACTCGATTTTAGTTATAAAAATTAAGTTCTTTGTCGTATGTCTAATCGAATTGATTACTGGTTCAAAGTGTGACTCAATTGTTTTTGGTTAAGAAGAATATTTGTCGTTGTTTGAGAAATAAATGTGCAAAAACTTTAAAGTAAATGGCAGGTAATTAAAACTAAACCTAATTGAAAATAAATGACGGGAAATAAAAACGTGACGAGAAATTAAGAGGCAAACTTAAAAGTAAATAACGCAAACTTAAACTTAAACTTAAACTAAAGACAAGCTTAAAATAAATCTAAGGCAAATAAACTAAAAGTGCTACTAAGGAAAATGGCGGGAAAAGTAAAGTTTAAAACTTAAAAACATAAACTAAAAATAACCTAAAAATACTCATTCGGAATATACCTTCATACGGAAAAACACGTTCATTCGGAATAAATGTTCATCCGGAATAAAACGGTTCATTCGGAATATTCATTCATCTGGAATAAAAAATGCTCGTTCGGAATAATGCTTTACTCGGAATAATTCACTTATCCGAAATATCTGTTGATTCGTAATAAGTTTATTCGGAATAAAACCGGTTCATTCGGAATATTCATTCATCCGGAATAACAGGCTGATCCGGAAAAAGGTGCTCATTCGGAATATAGGGTTCATCCGGAATAGTAGCTCGTTCGGAATATAGGGTTCATCCGGAATATTCACTGATTCGGAATAAAAATGCTGGTTCAGAATAGACCTTGATCCGGAATAATCCACTGATCCGGAATAAAAGCTTTATGCGGAATAACAAGGAGAAAACGTTGGTTCGGAATGTAAGCTTGGTTCGGAAAAACCTGGGTAACTAAAATCGCGAAGAACAAGGAAAAACTAAAGAACGAATTCAATCCAATCTAACCAAAATCAACCAAAAGATAAAACCAAACTAACCAAATAACATCTACTAATGATAACCTATCAATCCAAATCAATAAAACTAACAATAATAACCACAATAATCAAAACCCACTTAATCAAATCAATAAAAACTCAAAAACATAAACATAAACATAAAGATTAAGATCAAATCAAAACAAGAAAGGTAGATGAGAGATTAACAATAAAGATTCAATAACATAAAAATAAAACTTACTTGGAATTAAAGGTGCAAGACAATGTAATTAAAATTGACAATTAAGTAAATGACATGAAATAAAGGTGCAAGTAATGAAAATGGTGGAGAGACTAATTTTGTCAAAATTAGCTAACAACAATAAAAATGAATCTAATCTCCTATTTATAGTGGAGGAGGAGAGAGAGTAGGAGGAAGCTTCCTCCTCTCTTTCTTCTTTCTTTCTTTATTGTTTAGTCCTTCGTCTTCTTAATTCTTATACTTTTTCGACTTTTGTCTCGGGATTACTTTAAACTCGTCTTGTGACTTCTTCATAAATTAGACTTGAGTACTTCGGCTTTATTAAACTTCCGTCTTTGGACTTTTTCTTTGATAAATCTTCAGAATAGGCCTTGGACTTCCGTTCTTTTTGCACTCTTGATTTCTGGACTTCGTCTTTTGTATTTTTCTTCGATAAAAGCCCGTGAAAGCCCGTTTTTTCTTACCTTTTTACATTTGGATCCTAAAATCACAACAAAAATACAAACCACGCATAATTCTGACATTTATGACATAAAATACACGTTATGGTCTTGTTTTCATTATAATTAAGTGGTAAAAGGATGGGTGTTTTCACACCTATCAAATGTATAAACCTACTTGATCATCATCATATGTATAATATCATCATATGTATACTTGTTATTTTGATAACGTCATTAGACAAAAGTCTAAAACCGATTATTATTTATATAGGTTTCCGTGACCGAAGCACGCCTGTAGCCGATAATCTGCCTTTCATTATCAACGTGAGTTCATAGCCTCGCACTCTTTTAAATGTTTTATAAAATGATTTGTAAAACCGTAAGGGAGATAACATGCTAGTTTTTGATAAAAATAGAACACAAGTAGTCCTGATGGTATGCTTAATGATATGGACCCGAATGATGCGATGACCCAATAAAAGAGATAAAAAGGATTATTAGTAGTTAGGTTATGTCACTTAAAGTCCCATTAGCATGAATTGTGAATTACCGGGATTTGGTAGACGCTTATGCATATGATAGTACTATTTGGGGACGATCACCCCAATTCGCGCCTTGACGGTTGATCCCCGTCGTACCACATTGATTGGTAAGCGAATTTATGTATGAGAAGATTTACATAGTGTGATTTTTGTGACGACACGCTAACTTAGATGGGCAAATTGTTTGTCGGGTTCGCGGCCCGTTGTTGTGATAGTAAGGTAACAATGTCATGCGGCTAATAATAATCCAAATCTATTTCAATACAATACGATAACGATGTTAATAACGATAAAAATATTACCTACAATGGTAATACTAAGGCTACGGTCTTATGGACGGTTTAAGATGTATGCTTTGCTTTATATGCCTGACTAGCAATACGAGGACTTACTTCTGATATTATACTTGTGTTCTGATTTCAACGATTCTTTTATATAACGGTTTTATTAAACTCTATGAATTCACTCGGCATTCGCTGATATGATTTTTGCATGTTTTTATCTCAGGTGCTTGAAGGTAATTCGGAGGGAGATCGACTCTGATGGCCCACATAATAATAAAAATGTTCATTCGATCTATGTTTTGTAAACTTAATGACCTGTATAATTTGGGACCTGTTGTACACTTGAAACTTTTTATCGAATGAATGTATGTTAAAACTTGTACAACCATTTTTATGTGTTGTCTATGATTGGAGTTGTTGTGCTATCCCGTAACACTCTAAAAGACTCTTCCGCTGTACAAAAACGAAATTTGAGAGTGTTACAGTTTGGTACCAGAGTTCTCGTTATAGAGAACGAAAGATTTTAAAAACCAAGGTTTTGAACAAAACTTTTCAAAATCTTTTAACTATGAACATTTGAGAAAATATTTGAAAAATCTTTTGACTATAACGGTGCCAAAGATCTCCGACGTTACCAACAAGCCCTATGAGAAGATATATATTTTGATATATATATATAATTTAATTTATATATATGTATATATCGTGGTTTCATTATGTAATTGTTTAATAAGTATGTTATCCTAATACGATATATATATAAATGCAGATTGTCATGGCTGACCCTAATATTCCTGTAGAGAACCATGCTATTTCCGAACCTAATGTAGATGATAACCCTTATTTAGACTTAGTAGATTATGATATGGATGATGATGATGAGAAGGAACCATTTGAGGATCCCGAGCCCAAGATAGGACTAGGAGATCAGATTGCCCCTCAGGATGATATGGTAGAGAATGAGATTGATAATATTGGTAATGAGAATGATGATGAGATTGGGATAGATAATATAGATAATGAGGTTGACGACGAGGATGTCGAGGAGGATATAGGTATAGACGATGAGGTTGATGATGATGAGGAAGCCGAACCTATTTACCCTTATGATGTTCCGGAGGGCGAGCCCTTACCCCTCCAGTTTATTTGTCTAATTCTGAGGTTGAGCTACCTAGAGATAAAATGTCTGAATCGTCTGAATCTGATTCTGAATCAGAGGAGGATGAGGATGATGATGCACCTGACGGTACTAATAGTATTGCTACTCGTAGAAATGTGGTAGGAGAGTCGTCTAGGGTTCGAGAGGCTACTCATATGGATGGTCTTGCACCTTGGGCCTTGAGACGTGATTTAGATGCTTCCCGTGCTCATAGTAGTATGACAGAGGTTGGATTAGGTGTTGTTCAGACTCATGTTGCTTATTTGGAGTCGAAGACTAAGGTTGGTGAGAAAGAGCGGGAATTGCTTAGTTTGGATTTGACTGATGTAGAGCGTGGGTTGAATGAGGCTTTTAGGAGGTTATCTGTGTTAGAAAGTGGTGAGTTTGCTGCAATAAAGAAAAAAGTGATATCTATGGAGATTCAGTTGAATGTAGCTCGTGCGATGCGTGAGAAAGCTGAGAAGGAGTTGAATATATTTGTTGGTTGGAATAGTAGATTTTATGCTGATATGGTTGAAAGAGGAGTGATCCGCAAGCGCCTAGCTGAAGATGTGTCTTGTGATCGTCCAACAAAGATACAGAAGACGATGGATGATGGACTATCTGGCGGTTCTCAGTAGACCAGTATGTGTTTAGTAGTGACCTTTGTATCTTTTGTACCCTTTTGTAACTTTGACTGAACCGACTTGTTAGTTAGTAGACCTGGCACAAATTTTGAGTATGTATAGTGCTAGAACTTTGATATGGGATGTAATTAAGACAATGCTTTTGTTTCAAATCCAATGAAATATGTATCTTTTCTTGAATTCCATATTGTGCCTTATTTGTATCTTGATTATGAATTCAATCCATATTATATGAATCCCTTGTTGGGTGAATGCTTAATACTTTGAAATTATGAAATTATAGAACTATGCCGCCCAAGAAAGCTGTGACTGAGGATGATGTACGTAGGATTATTGCGGAGCAAGTTACCGCATCTATGACTGAATTTATGGAAAATGCTAAAAATGAAGCTGGCGGTAGTGGAGCTGGCGGTAGTGGAGCTGGCGGTAGTGGAGCCGGCGGTAGTGGAATTGGTGGTACTAATGTGAATGTAAATGCTAATAATGTGAATGCTAATGCTGGAGGAAAGGAAGGAGGACTTGGAACTAATGCACCTGAAGTTGGTGGCTGTACTTATGTGACGTTCATGAAGTATGAACCTCTACCTTTTAATGGAACTGAAGGTGCTGTAGGATTAAGCCAGTGGATTGAGAAGATTGAGTCGGTGTTTCGGATTAGTAAGTGTAAGGAGGAAGATAAGGTGACTTTTGCTATGGCTACTCTTAAAGGTCGTGCGTTGACTTGGTGGAACGGGAGAATTGCTTTCATGGGTATTGATGATGCTAATGCTACTCCTTGGGCTGAAATTAAGAAGTGGATGACTTTAGTTCTGTCCCCGTAGTGTGATCATTAGGTTAGAACAAGAGTTGATTCATCTGAGAATGAAAGGTGTGGACATTGATAGCTACACAAACCAATTCCATGAGTTGGCCTTGCTGTGTCCTCGATTGGTGGAACCCGAAGAGATCTGAATTGAACAATATATTAAAGGGTTGACCAAGAATATCCGGGGGACGTGACATCATCAAAACCACTGACCATTGATGATGCTGTTCGAATGGCTTACCAACTCATTGGGCAGATAACTCAGGATAGGGAAGATGAAGCACGTACTGGTGAGAAAAGAAAGGGTGATGGTGATCGTGTAGATAGAGGTGATAATAGGAAGAATTTCAATCGCCGTCAGAACCAGAGAAAGGGGAATGCAAATGCTCTTACCAACAACACACCGCGCAACGATGATAGATGTCCTAAGTGTGGCAACAAGAGGCATGCTGGCGACTGCTGGAAGTGCCGAAATTGCGGAAAGCTTGGACACAAGGTTGAAAGGTGTAAGAAGGGAACCATTTGCTTCAACTGTAACGAAGAAGGTCATAGGAAATCGGATTGCCCTAAGTTGAAAGCTATTGTACCTGGAAGAAACCCCCAGGGTGGTGCTTATCAACTAGGAACAGTCGAGGTGAAGAAAGAGGATCCGAATGTCGTTATTGGTACGTTTTTACTCAACAATCATTATGCTGTTGCTTTATTTGATTCGGGTGCTGATAGGATCTTTGTATCCACTAAATTTAGTGCCCTTATTGACATTGAACCTGTTGAGATAAATACCAGTTACGAGGTGGAATTGGCTGATGGTAAATTAGTGAAAACTAATAAGCTATTAGAAGGATGCTCTCTAAATCTCTTGAACTATTCCTTTCCGATTGATTTAATGTTGATAGAATTAGGTAGTTTTGATATTATTATTGGTATGGATTGGTTTTCATTGAAAATTGCTACTATTTTATGTGGAGAAAAGATGGTTAAGTTCCTCTTAGGAATGGACGTTAGTAAATAATGGTAATCGAGGTGAATCCCGTTTAAAATCGTTTCATGTATTAAAGTCCAAAAGTACATCAGGAACGGTTGCTAGTTATTCTTAGCTCAAGTGACCGAGAATGAGTCTAAGGAGAAACGATTGGAAGATGTACCTATTATTTGTGAATTTCCTGAGGTATTTCCTAGAGATTTACCCGGACTACCACCGATAAGGCAAGTTGAGATTCGAATCGATTTAATTCCTGGTGCTGCACCGGTGGCACGTGCGCCTTACCGATTAGCCCCTTCTGAATTAAAGGAGTTATATGAGCAACTTAAGGAGTTGTCTGATAAAGGTTTTATTCCACCGAGATCGTCGCCTTGGGAAGCTCCAGTCTTGTTCGTTAAGAAGAAGGATGGATCTTTCCGTATGTGCATTGACTATAGGGAACTGAATAAGTTGACGATTAAATCGGTATCCTTTACCAAGGATTGATGATTTGTTTGATCAACTACAAGGATCTAGTGTGTATTCTAAGATAGATTTGCTGTCAGGATATCACCAACTTTGCGTTTGTGAAGAAGATATTCCTATAACTGCATTTAGAACTCGTTATGGACACTATGAATTTCAAGTAATGCCATTTGGGTTAACTAACGCACATTCGGTTTTCATGGATCTAATGAATCGAGTGTGCAAACCCTACTTGGACAAATTTGTGACTGTGTTTATTGACGATATTCTAATCTATTCTAAGAATGAAGATGAACATGGAGAACATTTAAGGATTATTTTGAGTTTGTTAAAGGATGAAAAGTTGTATGCTAAGTTTTCGAAATGTGATTTTTGGTTAGATTATGTGCAATTTCTTGGTCATGTGATTAACAAGGATGGAATTCATGTTGATCCTGCAAAGGTTGAAGCCATTAAGAATTGGTCTGCACCGACAACGCCAACGGAAGTGCGACAGTTCTTAGAATTGGCTGGCTATTACAGGCGATTCATTAAAGAATTTTCCTTAATAGCTAAACCCTTGACTAAGCTTACCCAGAAGAATAAACCTTTTGTTTGGGGAAGTGATGAAGATGGAGCATTTCAGGTATTGAAGCAGAAATTATGTAGTGCGCCAATTCTATCATTACCCAACGGGAGTGAAGATTTTGTAGTATATTGTGATGTATCTCTTAGAGGCTATGGAGCTGTTTTGATGCAGTGAGAAAAAGTAATAGCTTATGATTCTAGGTAATTAAGGAAGAATGAGGAGAATTATACTACTCATGATCTTGAGTTAGGAGCTGTAGTCTTTGCTCTTAGGTTGTGGAGACATTATCTGTATGGCACCAAGTGTACGGTATTCACCGATCACAAAAGCCTACAGTATATTCTCGATCAAAAGGAACTGAACATGAGGCAACGAAGATGGATAGAGTTATTAAGTGATTATGATTGTGATATAAAATATCACCCAGGAAAAGCCAATGTTGTTGCCGATGCATTAAGTAGAAAATATAGAGAGCCTATCAGGGTACGTTCTCTAGTCTTGACCGTGCACAATAATTTTCCTGAGCAAATTAGAAATGCGCAAATAGAAGCCTGTAAGAAAGAAAATTTTGTTAATGAAGGGTTCCGAGGAGAAGGAGATCCTTTAGAAGTTAGAGCTGATGGAGTGAAATGCTTAAGAGGTCGTATGTGGATACCTAAGTTTGGAGGCTTAAGAGATTTGATTATGTTAGAATCTCATAAATCTAAGTATTCCATTCATCCGGGACTGATAAAATGTATCATGATTTGAAGAAGTTTTACTGGTGGCCGAATATGAAAGCTGATATTGCTATGTATGTTCTTCAATGCTTGACTTGTGCTAGAGTCAAAGATGAACATCAAAAGCCATCAGGACTACTTCAACAACCAAAGATTCCTGAATGGAAGTGGGAGCGAATTACGATTGACTTTATCACCAAGCTTCCTAGAACATCATCTGGAAATAACTCGATTTGGGTCATTGTCAACAGACTGACCAAATCAGCACACTTCATTCCGGTTAAAGAGCAGTTCTCACTAGAGAAGCTGACTCGTATATATCTTGAGAATGTTGTATGCAAGCATGGAGTGCCTGTATCGATCATTTCAGATCGAGATCCTAGATTCGCATCGATTTTTTGGAAATCCCTTCAAAGATCTTTGGGAACGAATCTCGACATGAGCACTGCTTATCACCCCCAGACTGATGGGCAGAGTGAAAGAACGATACAAACACTGGAAGATATGTTGAGAGCTTGTGTGATAGATTTTGGCAAGAATTGGGATAAACATTTGCCGTTAGCAGAGTTTTCGTATAACAATAGTTACCATTCTAGTATTAAGGCTGCACCGTTTGAAGCTTTGTATGGTAGGAAGTGTAGATCTCCTGTATGTTGGAGTGAAGTTGGGGATACCCAGCTCACGAGACCGGAATTGATCCGGGAGACTACGGAGATGATAGTTAAGATTAAGAATAGGTTGTTGACTGCCCGTAGTAGACAGAAAAGTTACGCGGATGTGCGGCAGAAACCGATGGAGTTTGAAGTGGGTGACCGAGTATGTTGAAAGTATCACCATGGAAAGGCGTTATAAGATCTGGAAAGCGAGGGAAATTGAATCCCCGCTATATTGGACCCTTTAAGATTTTATCTAGAGTAGGTCCGGTGGCTTATTAACTAGAGTTACCCCCAGAACTTCATGGTGTTCATAACACATTCCATGTATCTAATCTGAAGAAATGTTTAGTAGTGAGTGATGAGAAATTTCGTTGGATAAGGTTCGAATAGATGGGAAGTTGCATTTTATCAAAGAACCCGTAGAGGTTATGGATCGTGAGGTAAAGCAACTAAAACAAAGTCGGATACCTATTGTCAAGATCCGATGGAATTCAAAGCATGGACCGGAATTTACTTGAGAACGAGAGGATGAAATGTGGAAGAAATATCCGCACCTCTTTTATTTCAATAAGAAACAGACATCAAAATGAAATGGATCACGAGGACGTTGATACCTTTTAGGAGGAAAAGCTGTGAAAATCTAACATTTTCAGGTAGCAAATTATTTTCTCGTGTAATATTTTGAAACTTATTTTTGTGTTGGTTGATGAACTCACAATTTACGGATTTAAATATGGGCTTACGTGGATAATTTAGCGTCCTTTACGACTAAACCGGGAACCTTAAGATTACAATATTTATGTTTTTGAACTCCGTTTTTGATGAGACAATTTTTATTAGATTCGTTTTGTGCCGTTGATTCATAATTTATAAAACGTTTTTTCGTAAAACGACCCGAGGTCATGCAAATCGAGGAATATCCGTAAATTAGCGGGATGGGACAAAACAAGTTTATCCCACCCCACTAAAAGGGACGGCCAAAACAAGGACACCACATCTCTTGTTGTGGCACCCTTGTAGCTACAAGCTTACACTTGTTAAGCAAAGCTTAAGAAGTAAGCTACTTCTTCCACCAAACCAACAAAACCACTTCACTTTACCACTTACTCTCATAAACACATGCAAAACAACTTACAAAACTCTCTCACCCTCCTCCCTTGCCGTCCCAAATCAAAGAACAAACACCCCTTTTGATCAATTCTAGCCACAAATCTTGTGTTATCTACTTATATCATGAAGAAACCTTGAAGCCTTGTTGATTGGTGATCATATTAACATCAATGAAGGTGATTTGCTTGTGTCCTAGGGCTGATTTCTCAACAAACAATCTTGATGGTTGATGATCTTGAAGATATATTTGGTGTTCATCAAGTTATTGTCATCCAAAAACAAGATATAATCTTGGTTGGTAAACAAGATCATCCTTTCCAGTTTTCTTGTTATTTTTGTAAAGATCAAATGTATTTTCTTTCATATTGTGTATGTATATGATGAATGTATGATGATAAAAATGTTGTGTGGGGATCAAGTGTTGATAAATATGATTAAAGAGATGAAAAACCATAGGTAACAAAGTTAAAATCTTGCTTAAAATGATGGCTGTATAAAAACAGTAAGTAACCAAGTTATAAACTGATAAAATTGCATGGTGGAATAAGTTTACAGTAATTATTAGATGTCATACACATGTGAGAGTTGGCCATGCAATGGAATCATCAAAATGAGTGAGATATGATCAAAACAAAATTATTATACCAATCTGAATAGTCTGTTTTGTAGGGACTGTTAAGGATACTTAGACATGGATTGAGCAGTAGCTATAAGTAACTTATTTGTAGCACATAATATGAAGTTTATGCCATCCAAAAATGAGCTTCTATCTCCTTATAGAACTCAAGATATGATATAAATTGTGAAATTGAAACTAAAAATCAGATTTTGTGAAATTAAAGTTTAATAGTATTATATAAGCACTCAAAATTATATAGTATAAAATGTGAAATTAAAACCCACTAACTTATGTATTTCATTTATATAAATATGTATAAGGATAAATAAATGGACATTTTATAAAAATGGTAGTTTGGTAAGTTTTATAAGTTATAAAAACTATAAACATGATTTTTACGTCTTTTCGGCTAATACCGTAAAATTAACGTTTTTCGCCAATTAAAACTTAGACGATCGGACCCGTCTAATGTAAACTTTTTAAAAGTCATATACTGAAATATAAGTACTTAATACAAGTAAAAACCGATAAAATCCGAATTATATAATATATGTACATTAACGGGCTAAGTTAGCATTATTGGACTAATAATTCAACTAAATGGGCTAAACACTTATAAATTTACTTATTGGGCTTAACCCACTTGGGCCCAATATGTAAAAGTATAATACTGATAATAAAAGTATAAAATGGTCTAATTTAAGGTAATGGACTTATAATAGGCTTATTGGACCTAAAACATGTAAATAGGTAAAACTAGTAAACTAGTATAAAAGTTATCAACACATAACACTAAAATGAGTAAATGAGAATGTATAAACCCACTTGATCATCATCATATGTATAAAATCATCATATGTATACTTGTTATTTTGATAACGTCATTGGACAAAAGACTAAGATCGATTGTTATTTAAATAGGTTTCCGTGACCGAAGCATGCCCGTAGCCGATAATCTGCCTTTCATTATCAATGTGAGTTCATAGCCTCGCACTCTTTTAAATATTTTATAAAATGATTTGTAAACCCGCGAGGGAGATAACATGCTAGTTTTTGATAAAAATAGAACACAAGTAGTCCCGATGGTATGCTTAATGATATGGACCCGAATGATGCGATGACCCAATAAAAGAGATAAAAAGGATTATTAGTAGTCAGGTTATGTCACTTAAAGTCCCATTAGCATGAATTGTGAACTACCGGGATTTGGTAGACGCTTATGCATATGATAGTACTATTTGGGGACGATCACCCCAGTTCGCGCCTTGACGGTTGATCCCCGTCGTACCACATTGATTGGTAAGCGAATTTATGTATGAGAAGATTTACATAGCGTGATTTTTGTGACGACACGCTAACTTAGATGGGCAAATTGTTTGCCGGGTTCGTGGCCCGTTGTTGTGATAGTAAGGTAACAATGTCATGCGGCTAATAATAATCCAAATGTATTTCAATACAATACGATAACGATGTTAATGAAGATAATAATATTACCTACAATGGTAATATTGAGGCTACGGTCTCATGGACGGTTTAAGATGTATGCTTTGCTTTATATATTGCCTGACTAGCAATACGAGGACTTACTTCTGATATTATACTTGTGTTCTGATTTCAACGATTGTTTTATATAACGGTTTTATTAAACTCTATGAATTCACTCGGCATTCGATGATATGATTTTTGCATGTTTTTATCTCAGGTGCTTGAAGGTAATTCGGATGGAGATCGACTCTGATGGCCCACATAATAATAAAAATGTTCATTCGATCTATGTTTTGTAAACTTAATGCCCTGTATAATTTGGGACCTGTTGTACACTTGAAACTTTTTATCGAATGAATGTATGTTAAACCTTGTACAACCATTTTTATGTGTTGTCTATGATTGGAGTTATTGTGCTATCCCGTAACACTCTAAAAGACTCTTCCGCTGTATCGAAACGAAATTTGAGAGTTTTACATTTTCCCTTGCCCTTCATGGACCAAATGTTGGAGCGTCTTGCGGGAAACGATTTCTATTGCTTTTTAGATGGTTTTTTTGGTTACTTCCAAATCCCCATCGATCCTCGTGATCAAGAAAAAACTACGTTTACGTGTCCATATGGAACGTTTGCCAATCGTAGAATTCCATTCGGACTTTGAAATGCACCGGGAACCTTTCAAAGGTGCATGATGGCTATTTTTCATGATTTGATCGAGAAGACGATGGAAGTCTTCATGGATGACTTTTCCGTGTTTGGTAGTTCGTTCACTTCGTGTTTTTCGAATCTTGAGAGAATGTTTAAGCGTTGTGAGGAAACCAACCTTGTGCTTAATTGGGAAAAATGTCATTTTATGGTTAAAATTGGAATCGTCTTAGGGCACAAGGTTTCGAAAGCGAGGATTGAGGTAGATAAAGCTAAGGTAGACGTCATCGCCAAATTACCTCATCCCAAAACTGTTAAGGGAGTTAGGAGTTTCCTAGGCCACGCGGGCTTTTATCGTCGATTCATCAAGGATTTTTCAAAGATCTCTCGACCTATTACACATCTCCTTGAAAAAGATGCACGATTTGTCTTTGACGAAGATTGTGTACGAGCCTCTGAAATCCTTAAGAGGAAACTTACCGAAGCTCCCATTCTTGTTGCTCCCAGTTGGAACCTCCCCTTTGAGCTCATGTGTGATGCTAGTGACTACGCTATTGGGGCCGTATTGGGGCAACGTCTTGATAAGCACTTCTTTCCTATTCACTATGCAAGCAAGACGATGACCGAGGCTCAACTAAAATACACTACAACGGAGAAGGAGTTCCTTGCCATGGTGTATGCATTTGAGAAATTCCGACCTTATCTCGTCTTGACTAAATGCATAGTGTATACGGATCATTCGGCTATCAAGTATCTTATGGCTAAACAAGATGCAAAGCCGAGATTACTTCGTTGGATTCTCCTCCATCAAGAATTTGATCACAAAATCGTTGACAAAAAAGGAGCCAAGAATCTAGCGGCCGATCATCTTTCTCGTTTGGAAGATCCTCACCAAAGTGTTTACGAGCCTAAGGAAATCACCGAAACATTTCTGCTCAAGACACTTGGTGTAGTGAATTCTAAGCTTGATTCTTCCACCCCATGGTTTGCGGACATCGCAAATTACCATGCGGGCAACTTCATCATCAAGGGTATGACGACTCAAGAAAAACGAAAATTCTTTCGTGACGTCAAATTCTATTTTTGGAACGACCCTTACTTGTTTCGAACTTGTGCGGATCAAATTATTCGACGTTGTGTCTTTGGTACCGAAGCTTCTAACCTCCTTAGAGCTTGCCACGAGGGACCCACGGGCGGCCACGGTGCTAATCTCACGGCTAAGAAGGTTTTTGATGCTGGTTTCTTTTGGCCTACTATTTACCGAGATGCACATGAGCTTGTGAAGTCGTGTGACTCATGCTAACGACAAGGAAAAGCCTCACAAAAAGATGAAATGCCACAAAATATCATCCAAGTGTGTGAGATCTTTGACGTTTGGGGCATCGACTTTATGGGGCCGTTCCCATCATCTCGTGGTAATAAGTATATCCTTGTCGCCGTTGACTACCTATCTAAGTGGGTGGAAGCTATGGCTTTGCCCACCAATGATGCTCGTGTGGTAGTCAAGTTTTTGAAAAATTTGTTTTCTCGGTTTGGAACCCCTCGTGCGATCATAAGCGATCGTGGAACCCATTTTTGTAACGACCAATTCGAAAGGGTCCTAAGGAAATATAGGGTTACACATCGTCTTTCTACGGCTTATCACCCACAAACGAGTGGGCAAGTCGAGGTTTCAAAGCGATCTTTGAAGAGGATCTTGGAGAGA
This sequence comes from Glebionis coronaria, assembly GCA_025667525.1. Classification (NCBI taxonomy): domain Eukaryota; kingdom Viridiplantae; phylum Streptophyta; class Magnoliopsida; order Asterales; family Asteraceae; genus Glebionis; species Glebionis coronaria. Next base: position 343,799,526 of record CM046877.1, read on the forward strand.
TCTATTGGGGAAAACCGACAATCTTGGTCGGATAAGTTGGACGCTGCTTTATGGGCCTTTAGGACCGCTCATAAGGCGCCCATCGGGTGCACTCCCTATAAGCTTGTGTATGGGAAGAATTGTCACTTGCCAATTGAACTTGAACACAAAGCTTATTGGGCCCTAAAACATTGTAATGATGATATAGAGACCGTGGGAAAACACCAGAAAATGCAATTAAATGAATTGGATGAATTAAGGGATATTGCTTATGAAAATTCATTGCTTTATAAAGAAAAGACTAAAAAGTTTCATGATTCAAAAATTAAAAACCGGGTTTTAAACATTGGGGATCAAGTTTTGCTTTTTAACTCTCGTTTGAAAAACTTTTCCGGTAAGTTGAAATCCCGTTGGTCCAGTCCATTCACCGTGACTCAAGTTTTTACATATGGGACCATCGAGCTAGCTCAAAATGATGGCCCTAATTTTAAGGTGAATGGACATAGGTTGAAGCACTACTTTGGCGGGGAAGTTCCATCCTTGAACTACCTCGACCAAATCACCTTCCCCAATGATAATTAGTATTGAGGGGATCGAGTCGAGCTCATGACTCGGTAATAAAAAACGAGGTGCCTCGTGGGGGAGTCCCATGCTTATCCTATGTACATATTATCTCTTTCTAATGTAGTAATGTGTGGAGATTTATGCCCTTCCAACCTTTGTTCCGTGGTTGTTTGTGAATTGTGGATTTTAGATGATCATTATCTTCACGATTGGAGCTTCTCGTGTTTGTTTTATGGGAGCACTCGATCGTTTGCTTTGAAGACTTTCTCAATATCCATGATATATCATTTGATGTTCTAACCTTAGGTTTATAGCACACTTCATAAACGGCTTTAAATTTAATGGTTACACCCTTTCCATGCTAGATTAGGCATTCGACTACGTCTCTAGTATGGGGGTTTTCCAACCCTTAGACTCGAAACATTGAGGACAATGTTTAACTTTATTATGGGCGGTGAATAGATACTTGCCTTGCCAAACTTTTCCGCTTTCCAAAGTTTATCTTTTTTTTATCGTTTTGTTGCAAAATAAGGCTAAAAATGGCAATATTTTAAATTTTTTCTCATGTTTTATAAGTGTTCGAAGACACGAATGTAGATTTTCCGATGGCGAGAATAAGAGTAATTTTTTATTCGACCATGCGTGTTGAGCACTTAGCTTTGACTCCTTAACTTTATATTAGGCTAAGTCTCTTAAATGAGGACGAGAAATGATAGAGTTAATTATAAGTTACTATGCTAAACGTAGAGTACTCGTATTCTTTCAAAAACTCATGTGTTCTCGTTGTTTGCTTATTCTCCTTTCGTTTGTAAATATTTTTTGCTTAATAAGTATTGACTTAGCGGTTTAGTCTTGATTGTTGGTTTCTAGTCTTTTCTAGTAGCTTCCATGTAGTTAAATTGGGAAGACATTAAGGTATCGCCAGCGTCACGGTTTTGAAGTATTGGCAACCCGAATAATCGAAAGCTTTACCCAATAATAAGATTTCAAGTGCTCACCTAAATCAAGCAAACAATTTGAAGCTCACAAGGCCGAAAAATCTATGCAAAATTGAAAGTGAATCAAGCCTTAATCTTTGAAGCTTTAAAGATCCAAAATTCGCTTTTAGCGTGAGGATATACGTCTTTGGCCACAATAAAACCACCGATGAAGCGGATAATAAAAGGCAAGGCAAGACCGAAGTCATAATAAAAGCTTCATGGTGAAGTTGAATAAAAGATGGAGGTAAACCTATGATAATAAGGCCCTTCCGTTAGGGGGCATATAAAAGTCTTGGTAATAAGTCTCATGTTCAAAACCGTTATAAAACTGTGTTTATCGATCCTTCTTGTTGACTTAATTTCTTGACATCGTTGTCTATTAGGAGGGGTTATTAATTCGATGGTCTTGGTTACACCGTTGGGACTCTATTTTTAGACCTAAATCTCTATTATCGCATAAGTCAAACAATGTATCCTCGTGAAACATTCAAGACAAAATAAAATATAAGAGATACAACTTAGGAAAATGGGAGGATAAGTACGTGATTAGGGCATATGATTAGTGTTAGCATTACTAACTTATAATGATAATGATCTCGTTGCACGCTTAGCATGGAATTGGGGTGAAAATCGAGGACAATGAAATTATTTCTAACGAAGCATTAACGTGTTCTTATTCTATGAACCTAAACGTCCCATTTTGCGATGAAAATCATACATTATGTCTAAAACGCAAGTAGTAGCAATAGTAGTAGTGTAGCTAGTTTATCATTCAATAAAAGTGAATAAAAATGAATTTTAGGAGGTGCTACGATACTTTATTCTAGCATTGCGTTAGGGCACGGCAATGGTTTAGTATGGGGGAGTGATGAGACTGCTTTTATACATAGTCTCATCGTCCAAATAGGGCTTTAAATGCATTAAATATCATGAAAATGGCCAAATATATGCTTGTGTTTGTTACTTGCGTATTTTAGGTACGGATATTGAGAAAATGACAAAAGATCACAAGAATCATGCAAAAACGAACACGGGAAACGAAGCCGCACAATGAACCAAGCCCTAATGAAGATTTTCCAAGAGAAACCCTTGAAGATTTGAAGATTATGCAAGAAGGGTCCTCCAATATTGAAAAATTGACACTTTAAACCCTTGTATCTTCATAATTATAAGATTGGTCCCTAAAGTTTGTCAAAATTACAAAAAGGGCCCTCTACTTTGAAGAATTGGCAAATTTAGTCCCTCAAAAAAATAAATTGTTAATATTAGTCCTCCTCAAAGTCAAACATACCATGAAGGCCTTCAAGTTACAAGAAATTACAAATTTGGTCTTTAAAATATGTCAAATTGCAAAAAGGACCCTTAACTTTGAAGAAATGGCAAAAATGGTCCCTCATTAATCATGACTTGTCAATTTCAGTCCTCCAAGAAGTCAACCATACAAGTCAAGACCATTAACTATGAATAAAATGCCAAATCAGCCCTTCAAGAATCAACAAATGGCAAGAAATACCCCTGAAAATACTTTGGAAAAGTATTTGGGGCAAAAGTGTGAAGTTGAAAACTTTATTAACAAAGGAAATCGGATTTGGGCTGTTTTATTTGCATGTGACAAGAATCAAAGAGATGAGGGGTTATTTATGATAGACAACACAACTTACCTAGACCAGTAGTGGGGTGACACGTGCCCCACTACCACTTTTCCACCAATCAACACACCCCATTGTGCCATGTCATCTTCCACCCACCACAGATTATAACTAATCTGTTTATTTTATTAAACACGCGCTAAACACAAGTTTAAAACCCCAAAACATATTAAACTTGGCACTATTCATCCCAAGAACACAATTGGATTTTTACTAATGGCTTGTAATTAGACCCCCAACTGCTCCAGATTTATGATTAAGCTAATCATAAACACAACCCAACTTTAAAAACCCGTGCCACATCAACCCTTTGTCACATGTTAAACCCTGCTTTGTCACCTTTGAGGAAGAAGCCAAAACCCTGCTAGAGAATCAACACACCACATTCCAGCTTACACTTTAAGCTTGTTTTGGACCCTTGGATGAAATTCAAACATGCCAGCAACAACAAAACTCCAAAACAAAGTCACATGTTCAAGAATCTTCAAGCTACTCAAGGGGCATTTTTGGGACTTCACCACCAATTAGGGTTACGTTTTTATGAATTCACTAGTCCATTTGTAGCCTATATAAGGCATAGGACCCTTACAATTTAGCTTTTGCTCTTGATTTTTCCTTAGTTCACAATTCTGTAAATCTCATTTTCATATTAATGAAGTGTGTTTGAATTTTGTGAAGAAAGACCAAGTGCCAATATTTATTCCTGCTTATTATTGTTTAATGTTAACTAATCTTGAATCCTAAAACATGTTTTCAAAGAAGTGTGCAAAAGTTTGCATATTTTCCTTTAATCTTGATATTTTGCTAAGTCTTGTTCAAACCTTGGAATTTTTGGGCTATAAGTGATCTATACACCATGATAAGGAGCTTATCAAGGTGTTGTGAGCTTATAGTTTGGGGATAATCAAGTGTGGGGAACAAAGGTTGCATTAATCAAGTTTTCCTCTTTTTCTGTTTTTGATAATTTTGTGCTTTAACCTTGTTGAATCTTAGTAGGGTTGTTTGTGGAAGCTTGTGCTTGTTCTTGCTATCACATAAGCTCAAAATTCGTGGGTGTGGATGTACATCCATGAGGTTTGAACCTTTCGACCTTAAATCTACTTAAAATCTTGATTTTTGGTGATTTGGTGCATTGCTTGTGTTCTTGTGAAATTTGTGGCTTAATCTTGCTTAATACTGCATATTATAACTGTTAATGTGTTTGATTGGGCTTGGGTAACCTTGGAATACATTTATACTTGTTTAAATTTGATTTGAAAAAGATAAGGGGTGTTTGGGATTATCTGTTTAAGATCCTAGATTGGTATTGTGTTGTTAGAAAGTGTTGTTTGATGTTTGAATATGTTATTTACTTGGTTGAGTACTAAAACCTACAAGTTATTGGCTTTAAAACCTTAAATTCAAGATTGTGTTATATCTCATTGGTTTTGACTGTTTTTGACCTAAAATTTTGGTAATACTTAGAGTATATGCATGTTTAGGGATAAAAGGTGTTAAATCAAAGTTTGTGTAACCTGATTTGAAGATTTGAGTGTTTAAAATTGGCTTGTAGGTAAAGTATATCAGCAAAGTGAAAAATCTGCATGTTCTTAGTTCATAAGTAACTTTTTGGTGCTTGAATCTTGATCTAGACCTTGAATCATTGCATGAAACCTTTTTAAATCTGTTTATTTGAATTTATTAAAGCTTGTGTATGCATTTGGTTCAATTTGGTTGGCTGAATCTTGCTAAAATAGCTTATTGAACTCTTAACTGCTTATGTTCATGTCTGTGACTGATCTGGTGATGTTTTGATTAATCTGTGCTAATTGGCTGATTGTGATTGTGTTTTTGTGATTGTTATTGACTCCTTATGATTAACTGATCATTTGGGTGCCTTTGTGAAACTTGAATCCACAAAAAAGTCACTAAAGACAAAAAGTCAATTAAGTCAAGCAGTGGAAAAAGTTCCCACTGCTCAGACACCAAAACAAGCCCCTGCTAGTGTAATTTGTCATCCAGCTTATTTATAAGCCACATTGGCTTATCCAAACTTGCAACAACTTATTTTTTTGTGATAGATCTTCATTATTTGACCTATTTGTTTGATCTGGAGCTTATCAGACTTTGACTTTGACTTTTTACTAGAAAACTCATAAAGTTGACTTTTAATTAAGTGCTTATCTTCTTATTCCAGCTTATTGAGTGTGCTTATTGAAAAACTTTTTATTTATTAAGCTTAGTTAAGTCATTTAAAAGCTTTTGAAACTTGAATCAGCTCTTGGGGTGGCCTAGAACTCGAAAACGACTATTTTGTCATTTTGTGAAGATAGCTTTTAGCTTATTCAGGCTTATTCCTTGTGCTTATTTCAAATTTCTTTATATAGATCTCTTAAGTAACTCAAAAGAAGCTTGTGCGTCTAATTTGGGCTTATGGCATCAATTTATAGCTTAATGGGCCAAAAGCCCATTAAGAATAAGCTGCTTTGAAATAAACTAGCTTAAACACATTTTCAGCTTTTGGGCCTTCAGATTTTTGTTCTTAAAATCAATTTTTGAGTCAGATAGGAGCTTTTGGGCTTATTTGGACAACATTTTGCTTATTGGGCATATTTGAGCCCATTAAGGAGAGTGTTTGGACTTTTAGCCCATTTCTAGGCCCAACAGGGGTATTTTTATAATTTCAACTTCATTTCTGTGTTTATTAGGTTAAAATAAGCTAGTTTGCAACTTTTTAGAATTTTTCATAAATTTAGGATTTTTATTAATATTTTATTATTATTTTATTATTAAAAATTACAATTTAGTTTTTTCAAGTTTTTATATTTTTCTTAGATCAAATACATTAAGTTAGGAATTTTACAGTTTTTAGAATATTTTTATTGTCATTAGATTAATTTTTAGAATTATTAGTTTTAATAGTTTTTAATTGTTTCTAGATAGTTTTTATTAATTAAAATTTTTAAATATAGTTATAAATTTAGATAAGTCATTTTAGAGGTTTACAATTGAAAAAATCTCATTTTGGGATTTCGGTTAATTAAATTGATTTTTTGGGCTTTAATTAGCATTAAAAAATTCTTATTTAATTAAATAAAAGGTTTGAGTAATTTTTGATTTTTTGTAAAGTCTAATTACAATATTTACGATTTATTGCAATTTTTTAGGAACTTTTTGGGTAAATTTTTAAATTTTTTCACTTTTTACGGTTTTACGTGTACGACTATTCGTCTTAGTTTTAATCCATAATCGTAACCGTCATTCTCTTCTAATCCCCTTTCTTCTTTTCTTTTCTCATCAATATAATCACAATGTTAATCATCTCTTAACACAACGCACTTGCCTCCTTGAGAACGATCCCCACTTTGGGTTATAACTTGTGGTTTTCCTAAATCAATTGTGTACTTGCCCTAATTACCTTTGTTTTCCTAAACAAAGTGTCAAAACTCAACTATCAGTCCCCTCCAAAATAGTGCTTCACACGATGACCATTCACCTTAAAGTTAGGCCCGTCTTTTTGAGCAAGCTCAACGGTGCCATAAGGGAAAACTTGTGAAATGGTGAATGGTCCGGACCAACGGGATTTAAGCTTGCCCGAGAAAATCTTAAGTCTAGAGTTGAATAAGAGGACTTGAGCACTAACATTGAAAACGCGGTTTTTGATCTTAGAGTCATGAATCCTCTTAGTCTTCTCTTTATAGATCAAAGAATTCTCATAAGCTCGATCCCTTAATTCACTTAGTTCATTCAATTGAACCTTGCGATGATCACCCGAGGTCCTCAAATCAAAGTTACAATGCTTAAGAGCCCAATACGCCTAATGTTCGAGTTCAATTGGAAAGTGGCATGCCTTTCCGTAGACCAACCTAAATGGTGTACAACCAATTGACGTCTTATAAGCCGTACGGAAAGCCCACAATGCATCGTCCAATTTATCCGACCATGAAGTGCGATTTTCTCCAATAGAACACTCTAAAATCCACTTAAGAGCTCGGTTTGAAACCTCTACTTGGCCACTCATTTGAGGGTGATAAGCCATTGAAAGTCGATGAGTAACACCATATTTCTTTAGAACTTTTTCAAATTGTTCATTACAAAATTGGGTCCCACGATCACTAATTATATCCCGTGGAGTTCCAAACCCAGCGAAGAGTTGTTTCAAAAACTTCACCAGAACTCGAGCATCATTCTTAGGCAAAGCCTTAGCTTCAACCCATTTAGAAAAATAGTCCACGGCTACAAGAATATACTTATTTCCTTTCGATGACGGAAATGGCCCTATAAAATCGATCCCCCATACGTCAAAGATTTCACAAACTTGGATAATGTTTTGGGGCATTTCATCCCTTTGTGAATTCTTTCCTTGACGTTGACAAGCATCACAAGTCTTGAGCAAGTCTTGGGCATCACGATATATGGTAGGCAAAAAGAAGCCGACATCAAAGACTTTCTTCGGGTGGCGTTGGCACCATGATGTCCCCATGTGGGTCCTTCATTACAAGATTTAAGAATATCTTGAGCTTCCTTGCCAAATACACACCTACGAATCACTTGATCCGCGCACACTCGAAACAAATAGGGGTCGTCCCAAAAATAATAGGATATATCCTTGGAAAATTTCCGTTTTTGTTGAGACGACATACCCTTGATCACAAACTTCCCCACATGGTAATTTGCGATGTCCGCAAAACCATAGGGTACTATCATCACCACGAAAAGCAATCATACCAAGCGTCTCGAGAGGAAATGTTTCATTGATTTCCTTGTTCTCTCGATCACTTTGGTGAGGATTCTCAAGTCGAGATAGATGATCGGCCACGAGATTCTCGGCTCCTTTTTTGTCTAGAATTTTGACATTAAATTATTGAAGCAGGAGAATCCACCGGAGCAACCTCGGCTTAGCATCTTGTTTATTAAGAAGATATTTGATATCCGAGTGGTCCGTATACACTATGGTTTTAGACAAGACGAGGTATGGTCTAAACTTTTCAAAAGCATACACAACGGCAAGTAACTCCTTTTCCGTTGTAGTATACTTAGTTTGAGCATCCGTCATAGTCTTACTTGCATAGTGTATAGGCAAGAAATGTTTTGTCTTACGTTTCCCCAAAACCGCACCTACCGCATAATCACTAGCATCGCACATAATTTCAAAAGTTAGATCCCAATTTGGAGCAACTAAAATTGGTGATTTGGTTAATTTCTTTTTAAGCACCTCAAAGGATTTTATGCACTCATCCGAAAAGAGGAATGGAGTCTGTTTTTCCAAAAGATGGTTCATAGGCCGAGCTATCTTATAAATGTCTTGGATAAAACGTCTATAGAAGCAGGCATGGTCGAGAAAACTCCTAACTCCCTTAACGGTGGTCGATGGAGGTACTTTGGTAATCACGTCGATTTTAGCCCTATCAACCTCAATACCAGCCTTATAGATCTTATGTCCTAACACAATTCCTTCTTTGCACATGAAATGGCATTTTTCATAGTTAAGCACGAGATTTGTTTCCTCACAACGTTGCAACATTCTTTCCAAGTTAGAGAGACATGAAGTGAAAGACTCCCCAAGAACCGAGAAATCATCCATAAAGACTTCCATGGTTTTTTCGATCATATCATGAAAAATGGCCATCATACACCTTTGGAACGTCCACGGAGCATTGCATAACCCAAAAGGCATTCTACGATAAGCAAATGTTCTATAAGGACAAGTGAATGTGGTCTTTTCTTGATCACGAGGGTCTATAGGAATTTGGAAATAGCCGGAAAATCCATCCAAAAAGCAATAGAATTCATTTCCCGCTAGTCTCTCTAACATTTGATCCATAAAAGGTAATGGAAAATGATCCTTCCTAGTGGCATCATTAAGCTTCCTATAGTCGATTTAAACACGCCAACCGGTCACAAGTCTAGTAGGAATCAATTCATTATCCTCATTAGTAACAACCGTCATTCCTCCTTTCTTTGGAACACAATGCACGGGGCTAACCCATGGGCTATCAGAGATAGGGTAGATCATTTCGGCGTCTAGAAGTTTCATAACTTCCTTTTTGATCACACCTCATGAATCTTTGGATTGACCCTTCTTTGATTTTGGATAGCGGGTTTATAATCTTCCTCCATCAAAATTTTATGAGCACAAAATTTTGGATCAATACTGATGTTGATAGTTTTGTACACCTTTAGGAAAAGGATGCACAAAGTAGGGCAAGTGAGCACGACGATTTAGGAAAACCGTGTGTGAATGACCCTAAGTAAGTTCGTTCTCAAGGAGGCTAGTGTGTTATGTGTGTAATGATAAGGATTAATTTGTGATTATATTTGAGAAAGGAAAAATAGAAAAGGGGTTGGAAGAGAATGACGGTTATGAAGACGGATTTAACTAAGTCTAAAAAGGCGTACACGTAAAGTCGTAAAAACCACCAAAATTAAAATTTAAACCTAAAAATTTCTAAAAATTACCAAAAATCCCTAATAATATTCTAAGAGTTTACAAAAAATCAAAACTTGCAAAAACCTTTTAATTAATTAGATAATGACTTTTTAATGCCAATTAAAGCCCTAAAAATCAAAATTAATTATTAAAAAGCCCTAAACAAAATTTTAAAGTTTGTAAACCTCAAAAATACTCTAATTAAGCTAAAAACTATTTTTCAAAATTTTAAAACCCAATAAAACTATTTTTAAACAATTAAAAACTCCTAGAATCAATTAAATCTTAAATTAATTATAGAAAATAATTAAAAGACCTAAAAAATAATTGGAAAGTTGCAAAAATCCTAATTAAGTGTTTAGAACCTAGAAAAAATATAAAAACCTAGAAAATCAGACTTTTAATTTTTAAAAATAAAATAATATTAAAATAATATTAAAAATCCAAAAATTATAAAAAATTCTAAAAACTTGCAAACTAGCTTAATTTAACCTAAATAACTCAGGAATGAAAGTGAAATTACCTAAATACCCCTATTGGGCCTAGAAAATGGGCCAAACCCAAAACAGTCCCTTATTGGGCTTAATTAAGGCCCAATAAGAAAAAGTGTTCAAAATAAGCCCAAAAAGCACAGGTTGACTCAAAATTTGATTTTAAGCAACTTTTTCTAAAGGCCCAAAAGCTGAAAATGTGAAATAAGCCAACTTATAATAAGCAGCTTATTCTTAATGGGTTTTTGAGCCCATTAAGCCATAAACTGTTGCCATAAGCTAAAATTTTACACACAAGCTTCTTTTGACCTAACAAAGACTTCTGCAAAAAGAATTTTCAAAAAAAGCCCACTTAATAAGCCAGAAACAAGTCACAAACTTATTCACAAAACGACAAAATAGTCGTTTTTATGATCTAGACCACCTCAGAAGCTGATTCAAGTTGCAAAATGTTTCTTATGACCAAACTAAGCTTAATAACCAAAAACCTTTCAAATAAGAACACTCAATAAGCTGGAAAGTCAATTAAGCACTTATGATAAAAGTCAAACAAGTTGGTTTTCTAGTAAAAAGTCAAAGTCAAAGTCTCATAAGCTCCAGTTTACTAAAATGGGTCAAATAATGAAGATCTATCACAAAAAATAAGTTGTTGCAAGTCAGAATAAGCTAGAATAGCTTATTGATAAGCTGATGACAAAATTGCACTATCAGGGGCTAGTTTTGGATGTTGAGCAATGGAAACTTTTTCCACTGCTTGACTATTTTGACTTTTTGTCTTTAGTGACTTTTTTGGAGATTCAGATTTCTCAAAGGCACCCAAATGATCTTTGGATCAAAAGGAGTCAATCACAATCAAAATAACATTATCACTAACACCCAATTGATACAGTTTAATCAATCATTCATCAGACATGATACCGACATGAACAATAAGCAGTTAAGCACTTATGAGCAGTTTTAGCACAAATCAGCCAGCTAAATTCAACCAAATGCACACACAAGCTATAATAAACTCCAATAAGCAAGTCTAAACAGGTTTCATGCACTGGTTCAAAGAATTAAGCAAGATTCAAGCAATGAAAGTTACTGATGAACACTAACACATGTAGTTTTTCTACTTTGCTGATGTATTTGACACACAAGCCAATTTCAACACCTCAAATCTTTCAAACAGGTTATATTAACTTTGTTTAAACCACTTTTATCCCTAAGCATGCATACACACTAAGTGTTCCCAAAATCCTAGGTCAAAACAAGCAGAAACAAGGTCTATATAGCAGATTGTTTAATTCAAGTGTTCAAACCCAAAAACTTGCAGCAAAACACTCTCAAACAAAGGTATAGCAGATACAAAGCATAAACAACAACTTCCCTTAACACATTAACAAGTTACAAGCATAAACCAGTAGACCCAAACACCTCTTTAACTTTTTCAAATCAAAATTTTCAAAGACAAAGTGAGATTTCAGGCCAACCAAGCATCAATTAACACTAAAACAAGTATAATAAAGAGATTCAAGCAAGAACAAGCCACAAAATTCACAAGAACACAAGTTTCATACAAATATCACCAAAAATCACAATTTAAGCAGATTTGGAGATTAAGTATGCAAACCTCATGGATGTACATCCACACCCACGAATTTTGAGCTTATGTGCTAGCAAGAACAAGCACAAGCTTCCACAATAAGCCTGCTAAGATTGAACAAGGGTTAAGCACAATATCATAAAAATCAGAAACTTTGGAAAACTTGATTAATGCAAACTTGTTACCCCACACTTGATTATCCCCAAGTTATAAGCCTCACCACACCTTAACCAACTCAGTTAGGATGCTATGATCAGCCCTATAGCCCAAGAATTCCAAGATTGGAACAAGACTTAGCAAAATATCAAGAAAATGAGGAAATATGCAAACTTTTGCACACTCCTCTTTTGAAAACAGGTTTTGAACTTCAAGAACTAACAAGCATATAACAAACGAAAGCAGTAAATAAGATTGGCCAATGACTTTTCTTCAAGATTTCAAACTCAATTTCATTAACTTAGAAATAGGATTTACAGAAACTTGAACCAAGGAAAAATCAAAAGCAAACTATTAATGAAGCACCGTAAGGCCTTTATATAGGCATACAAATGAACTATGAAAGCTGAAAAATGTGTAACCCTAGCTAATGAAGTTCCCATTTTGCCCTTTGAGTAGTTTGAACTTTGAAGATCATGTGACTTTCTTTTGGGTTGTTGTGGAGCTAGCATGGTGAAAAATGCATCCAATGGCTTGAAAAGAGCTTAGAAAGTAAGCTAGAATCACACACGTTGGATGACTGGCCAAGTTTTGGCAGTTTCCTCTTTTTTGTAGCAGTGGAATCTTGTGTGGGACTGAAGGGTGATGTGGCAAGTATTTTTAATGTTGGGATGTGATTAAGGGATGCTTAATCACTAATCTGGATAATCTTAGGGTCTAATTACAATAGGATTAAGAAAACCCAATTGTGTTCTTGGAGTGAATAGTGCTATGTTTTATCCAGATTAGGGTGATTAATTTTTAAATAATGTGTTAAGGCGCCAATGTTTGTTTAATTAATAAACCAGGGGTGAGTGGGATCTGATGTGGAGGCAGGGAAGAGTATGATTGGTGGAGGTGATGAGTGGGGTGAGGTGGCACAAAATGGTTGGTTAAGGTAAGTATCATGTCTGGCCAACATTAGTCCCTTGTTTCCCTTCTTCTTGTCTTTTCAGTAGAAAAATCTATCAACGCCCAAATTAGCCTTATCAACTTTTGAACTTTTGCATTTTTGGCCCAAAAACTTTTATAAATTGAATTCAGGGGTATTTCTTGCCATATTTGAATTCTTCAAGGGCTGGTTTGGTATTTTCTTCAATGATAATGGTCTAGACTTGTTTAATTTACATTTTGGAGGACTGAAATTGCCAAGTCTTGATGATTGAGGGACCATTTTTGCCAAATGTTGAAAATTGAGGGTCCTTTTTGTAATTTTGAATTTTCCTAAGGACCAAACTTGTCATTTCTTGTACTTTGAAGGACTTCATGATATATTTGACTTTGTGGATGATATTGGTTGACAATTTAGCTTTGTTGAGGGGCTAAACTTGCCAATTCTTCAAAGTTAAGGGTCCTTTTTGTAATTTTGACAAACTTTAGGGACCAAACTTGTAATTATGAGGATACAAGGGTATAAAGTGTCAATTCTTCATAATTGGAGGACCCTTCTTCATAATTCTTCAAATCTTCAAGGGTTGATCTTGGGAATGTCTTCATTAGGGCTTGGTTCATTTTGCGGCTTCGTTTCCCGTGTTCGTTTTTGCATGATTCTTGTGATCTTTTGTCATTTTCTCAATATCCGTACCTAAAATACACAAGCAACAAACACAAGCATATATTTGGGTATTTTGATGATATTTAATGCATTTTAAGCCCTATTTGGAAGATGAGACTATGTATAAAAGCAGTCTCATCACTCCCCCATACTAAACCATTGCCGTGCCCTCACGCAATGCTAGAATAAAGTATCAAGGCATCTCCAAAATTCATTTTATTCACTTTATTGAACGATAAACTAGCTACACTACTACTATTACTTCTACTTGTGTTATAGACATAATGTATGATTTTCATCGCAAAATGGGACGTTTAGGTTCATAGAATAAGAACACGTGAATGCTTCGTTAGAAATAATTTCATCGTCCTCGATTTTCACCCCAATTCCATGCTAAGCGTGCAACGAGATCATTGTCATTATAAGTTAGTAATGCTAACACTACTCATATGACCTAATCACTTACTTATCCTCCCATTATTCCTAAGTTGTATCTCTTATATTTTATGATGTCTTAAATGTTTCACGAGGATACATTGTTTGACTTATGCGATAATAGAGATTTAGGTCTAAAAATAGAGTCCTGACGGTGTAACTAAGACCATCAAATCAATAACCCCTCCTAATAGACAACGATGTTAAAAAATTAAGTTGACAAGAAGAATCGATAAACACGGTTTTATAACGGTTTTGAACATGAGACTTATTACCAAGACTTTTATACGTCCCCTAACGGAAGGGCCTTATTATCTTTGGTTTACCTCCATCTTTTATTCAACTTCGCCATGAAGCTTTTATTATGACTTCGGTCTTGCCTTGCCTTTTATTATCCGCCTCATCGGTGGTTTTATTAGCCAAAGACGTATATCCTCACGCTAAGGCGAATTTTGGATCTTTAAAGCTTCGAAGATTAAGGCTTGATTCACTTTCAATTTTTGCATAGATTTTAGGCCTTGTGGGGCTTCAAATTGTTTGCTTGATTTAGGTGAGCACTTGAAATCTTATTATTGGGTGAAGCTTTCGATTATTCGGGTTGCCAATACTTCAAAACCGTGACGCTGGCGATACCTTAATGTCTTCCCAATTTAATTACACGGAAGCTACTAGAAAAGACTAGAAACCCAACAATCCTAACTAAACCGCTAAGTCAATATTTATTAAGCAAAAAATATTTACATGCGAAGGGAGAATAAGCAAACAACGAGAACACATGAGTTTTTGAAAGAATACGAGTACTCTACGTTTAGCATAGTAACTTATAATTAACCCTATCATTTCTCGTCCTCATTTAAGAGACTTAGCCTAATATGTAGTTAAGGAATCAAAGCTAAGTGCTCAATACGCACGGTCGAGTCAAAATATTACTCTTATTCTCGCCATCGGAAAATCTACATTCGTGTCTTCAAACACTTATAAAACATGAGAAAATTTTTAAAATTTGGCCATTTTTAGCCTTATTTTGCAACAAAACGATAACAAAAACATAAACTTTGGAAAGCGTGAAGGTTTGGCAAGGCAAGTATCTATTCACCCCCCCATACTAAAGTTAAACATTGTCCTCAATGTTTCGAGTCTAGGGGTGCAAACACCCCCATACTAGAGACGTAGTCGAATGCCTAATCTAGCATGGAAAGGGTGTAACCAATAAGTAATAGCCGTTTATGAAGTGTGCTAAAAACCTAAGGTTAGAACATCAAAACGATATATCATGGATATTGAGAAATGTCTCCAAAGCAAACGATCGAGTGCTCCCATAAAACGAACACGAGAGGCTCCAATCGTGAAGATCATGATCTAAAAACCACAATTCACAAACAACCACGGAACAAAGGTTGGAAGGGCACAAATCCCCACACATAAGCTACATTAGAAAGCGATAATATGTACATAGGATAAGCATGGGACTCCCCCACGAGGCACCTCGTTTTTGATTACCGAGTCATGAGCTCGACTCGATCCCCCCAATACTAATTATCATTGGGGAAGGTGACTTGGTCGAGGTAGTTCAAGGATGGAACTTCCCCACCAAAGTAGTGCTTCAACCTATGTCCATTCACCTTGAAGTTAGGACCATCATCTTGAGCTAGCTCGATGGTCCCATACGGAAACACTTGAGTCACGGTGAATAGACCGGACCAACGGGATTTCAATTTACCGGAAAAGATTTTCAATCTTGAATTAAAAAGAAAAACTTGATCCCCAATGTTAAAAACCCAGTTTTTAATTTTAGAATCATGCAACTTTTTAGTTTTCTCTTTATAAATCAATGAATTTTCATAAGCAATATCCCTCAATTCATCCAATTCATTTAATTGAATTTTCCGGTGTTTTCCCGCGGTCTCCATATCATCATTACAATGCTTTAGGGCCCAATAAGCCTTGTGTTCTAACTCGATAGGCAAATGACAATTCTTTCCATACACAAGCTTATAGAGAGTGCACCCAATGGGTGTCTTATGAGCGGTCCTAAAGGCCCATAAAGCATCGTCCAACTTATCCGACCAAGTTTGTCGGTTTTCCCCAACGGATCTCTCCAAGATCCTCTTCAAAGCTCGGTTTGAAACCTCGACTTGCCCACTCGTTTGTGGGTGATAAGCCGTAGAAAGACGATGTGTAACCCCATATTTCCTTAGAACCCTTTCAAATTGGTCGTTACAAAAATGGGTTCCACGATCGCTTATGATAGCACGAGGGGTTCCAAACCGAGAAAATAATTGCTTCAAAAACTTGACTACCACACGAGCATCATTGGTGGGCAAGGCCTTGGCCTCCACCCACTTAGAAAGGTAGTCAACCGCAACGAGAATGTACTTATTACCACGAGATGATGGGAACGGCCCCATAAAGTCTATGCCCCAAACGTCAAAGATCTCACATACTTGAATGATATTTTGTGGCATTTCATCTTTTTGTGAGGCTTTTCCTTGTCGTTGGCATGCATCACACGACTTCACAAGATCTTGTGCATCTTGGTAAATAGTAGGCCAAAAGAAGCCGGCATCAAACACCTTTTTAGCCGTGAGATTAGCACCGTGGTGACCACCCGTGGGTCCCTCATGGCAAGCTCTAAGGATGTTAGAAGCTTCGGTGCCAAAAACATAACGTCGGATGATTTGATCCGCACAAGTTCGAAACAAGTAAGGGTCGTTCCAAAAGTAGAACTTGACGTCACGAAAGAATTTTCGTTTTTCTTGAGTCGTCATACCCTTAATGATGAAGTTACCCGCATGGTAATTTGCAAAATCCGCAAACCATGGGGTAGAAGAATCAAGCTTAGAATTCACTACACCAAGTGTCTCGAGCGGAAATGTTTCGGTGATTTCCTTGGGCTCGTAAACACTTTGGTGAGGATCTTCCAAACGAGAGAGATGATCGGCCGCTAGATTCTCGGCTCCTTTTTTGTCAACGATTTTGTGATCAAATTCTTGAAGGAGGAGAATCCAACGAAGTAATCTCGGCTTAGCATCTTGCTTTGCCATGAGATACTTGATAGCCGAATGGTCCGTATACACTATGCATTTCGTCAAGACGAGATAAGGTCGGAATTTCTCAAATGCATACACCACGGCAAGGAACTCCTTTTCCGTTGTAGTGTATTAAAGTTGAGCCTCGGTCATCGTCTTGCTAGCATAGTGAATAGGCAAGAAGTGCTTATCATGACGTTGCCCCAAAACGGCCCCTATAGCGTAATCAGTAGCATCACACATAAGCTCGAAGGGGAGGTTCCAATTGAGCGCAACAAGAATGGGAGCTTCGGTAAGTTTCCTCTTAAGGATCTCAAAGGCTCGTACACAATCTTCGTCAAAGACAAAACGTGCCTCTTTTTCAAGAAGATGTGTAATGGGTCGAGAAATCTTCGAGAAATCCTTGATGAATCGTCGATAAAAGCCCGCGTGGCCTAGGAAACTCCTAACTCCCTTGACGGTTTTGGGATGAGGTAATTTGGCGATGACGTCTACCTTAGCTTGATCTACCTCAATCCCCGCTTTCGAGACCTTGTGCCCTAAGACGATTCCACTCTTAACCATAAAATGACACTTTTCCCAATTGAGCACAAGGTTGGTTTCCTCACAACGTTTTAACATTCTCTCTAGATTCGACAAACACGAAGTGAAAGAATCACCAAACACGGAAAAGTCATCCATGAAGACTTCCATCGTCTTCTCGATCATGTCATGAAAAATAGCCATCATGCATCGTTGAAAAGTTCCCGGTGCATTGCAAAGTCCAAATGGCATTCTACGATAGGCAAATGTTCCATATGGACACGTAAACGTAGTTTTTTCTTGATCACGAGGATGGATGGGAATTTGGAAGTAACCGGAAAAACCATCTAAAAAGCAATAGAAATCTTTTCCCGCAAGACGCTCCAACATTTGGTCCATGAAGGGCAAGGGAAAATGGTCTTTTCGAGTGGCTTCATTCAACTTTCGATAGTCAATGCACACTCTCCTTCCGGTCACGAGTCTAGTGGGAATCAACTCGTTGGCATCGTTTGGCACAACGGTCATCCCTCCCTTTTTAGGGACACAATGAATAGGACTCACCCAAGGGCTATCGGAAATAGGGTAAATCATTCCCGCGTCAAGGAGTTTAAGGACCTCCTTTTTGATGACATCGTGAATTTTGGGGTTCACCCTCCTTTGACTTTGGATTGTTGGCTTGAAATCCTCCTCCATTAAGATTTTGTGGGTACAAAATTTGGGATCGACCCCCTTAATGTCGGATAACTTCCACGCAATCGCCCCTTTGTGATCCTTAAGAACATCGACAAGTGCGGTTTTTTCATCATTCGAAAGATCCTTCGCAATAATAACCGGCAACTTGGCGTCCTCCTCCAAATAGACATATTCGAGGTGAGGAGGTAAATTTTTCAACTCGAGAATAGGTGGTTCCTCAAGTGAAGATTTGGGCTCGATACTCATAACCTCCTCGGGTGGAGGAAATGGGAAATCGTTAAGAAAATCCTTGATAATCGAGAAGTCCTCATCGTTGTCGAGGTCTTCGCCACAAGTACGTGGAACATTGTATTCTTCCAACGTAAAACCACCACCTTCAAAAGGAGTGAAGGTTGGTGTCGAATTATCAAGAATTGGATCCAACATAGTGGGATTGCCACTAGTTTCTTCATCACCAAAACCTAGAACTTCTTGTGAAAATTCCTCGCAAACCACGTCCATTATATCAACGAGGTTTATGGTTGCAACGGAATAAACATGAGAAATTTGAGAGTTTTGAGTTGCGTTTATAACAAGTTCCTCGTCGTTGAAACGTAAGGTGATCTTTCTAGCATGCAAATCGATCAAAGCCATAGACGTATCTAAAAACGAAAGACCTAAAATGAGAGGAACTTGAGGATCCGTGGGGATATCAACAACAATGAAGTCTACAGGATAGTAGAACTTCCCCACTTTCACAAAAACGTCTTCCGCCAAACCACATGCGGGAATTATGGAATGGTCGGCCAACTCGATAGACATTAGTGAAGGAGTAAGATTAGGAAGATTGAGTGACTTGAAGATTGCAAGTGGCATCAAGTTAATGCTAGCACCAAGATCGGCCAAGGCGAAGCATTCTTCCATGTCTTGGATTGCACAAGGGATCAAAAATTTACCGGGATCACCGACTTTTTGAGGTATGCGATTAAGATAAACCGACGAACAACTAGACAATTGGTGCAATTTCTCCTTGTTGTTCAACATACTCTTAAAGTTAGCGGCAAATCGAGGCATCATGACCAAAGCATCGGCGAAAATCACATTAAAGTGCAAATCACGAAACATTTTCATAAAAAGCTCAAATTGGTAGTTGTCGCGCTCTTGTCGTTTCTCCTTCCTAAGTCTCGATGGATAGGGCAAAGGTGGTGCGGGTTGAGGCATAGTAGGCATAGCCTTTGGAATCTCGGGTTCCAATGATGGTAATGGGTCAACCGTAGGTGTGGCATGAGCGGTACTTCGTGGGATTGGGACATGCTCCTTTTGGACCACCACCTCGGGTTCTTCCTCAATTGCTTCCTCCGTAGGAGCAATTGGTTGAGGAATCGGCTCCTTAAGTGTCTTACCACTACGTGTGGTAATCACTTTCATCTCACCCTTAGGGTTAGATATGGTGTTGCTAGGAAGACCACTTGACGACGGTTTACACATTATTGCCTCAAACATAGACGAGATTTTATCTTCAAAATTAGATTGCCTCAATACGGCTTCGGTTTGCCTTTTCTCGGCCTTAAGCATCTCTTGTTTAATCTCATGTTTCCCTTGTTCCATCTTTTGTTGGTTTTGTTGCAACCTAGTGACATTTCCTTCCATCTTGTTGGTGTGGATTTTAAGTTCATTAGCTAACTCATTTTTCAACTCTTTCTTCAAGTCGTTTTTAAACTCGGATCTTAGGCTAATGATTTCTCTTTGAATGTTGTCAAACCTAGCATCATTCCCACTAGCATATTCAACAAACTCACTTGGAAGATCTTTCAATGTTTGCAAACTTTTGTTGTTATTTTGAAAATCATTTTTGTTTGAAACTTGATTATTAGCCCCTTGATTCCCATAGTTTCCCTTGTTGTAATTGTTCTTAAAACCAACTTGATTGTTGCGATAGTTGTTAGCATTTTGATTTGAACCAAAACCCGGTGGAGTCATTTGATTAGAGCGGGAAACTTGACCGTTTTGGTTGTAATTTCCCGTGGCCGCGAAGGCACTCGAAGTGTTACCACCGTTGGTAATGCACTCGGAGAAATCATGACCTCCACCACAATGCATGCAAGAAACCTCAACCGCTTTAACCGTACCGGGAGCACTTGGTTCACCAACTTTAAACTCAATCAAAAGTCCTTTCAACTTATCAAAAATCTTGTTTTCCAAGTTCGCCTCAATTTGGCAAGCATCGATGGTATTAGACAAAGAAGGTGAAGCCGAAGACGAAGCCTTACGAACACTAGACGTGCTACGAGGACTATACACCTTAGATCTATTTTCAATTATCACCAAAGCTTCCTCAACCGTTTTACACAAAAAATTACCACCCGCGGCGGCATTCAAATAATCCCTCTCATGATCATTAAGTCCATTGTAAAACGTGTCAATTTGATGTAAATTGGAAAAACCGTGATGAGGACATTCATGTAACATTTCCTTAAACCTATTCCAAGCCGTTGAAAAACTTTCATTAAATTCTTGTGAAAACTTTGAAATCTCGTTTTTCAAGTGCGTAGTCTTAGAGGGCGGAAAAAATTGGTTCACAAATTTAGACACGAGATCCTTCCACGTCAATATAGAATTGGGTGGCTCTTTCTCTAACCAAATTTTTGCGGGCCCCGCTAAGGAATACGGAAAAAGCATCATCTTAATCGAGTCGTTAGAGACATCCTTAAACTTGCAAGTAGCGGTAAGACGATTGAATTGGCAGATATGGTTGTGTGGATTGTCCTTCTCATCACCACGGAATTTGTTGTTTTGAATCATGGACAACAAATCCGTCTTAACCTCAAAATTCTCCGCAAGGATAGCGGGAATCACAATAGCCTCTCCATAACCCTCGGTGGGTGCTTGAAGTAACTTCATCATAGTTCGATTCGCCATGGTTGGTGCTTCTCTTACGATGGGTTCGTCAATAGGAGACTCCTCACTAGAATTGTTGGGAGTGGGAGTTTTGTTCATTCGTTTACGTGCACGTCTTGCTTGATTTCGAGTTAGCATAAACGTCACGTACAACGAGGGGATGAGCAAAGAAGATTCTTTTTGGTGTTTTGTATTTTTCAATTTTTTTTTTGTGGTTTTGGATTGTATTAACCTTTTTGGAGTTTGGTGAAATGTATTAAGTAGACCAAAAATCTACAAAACTCCTCCTTAATCAAATCTCTCGATTAAAGAAGCCTCAAGGAATGAAAACAATCACGTGGAGTGAACGCCTTCGATGACTTTAGAACGATGGTGGAACACCAAATCGTTCAAGAGGGTTTAATCAATAGAAACCAAGAAAATATATATGATACTTAGTAATACTTTGGGCGGCAAAACCCTCGATTAGCTTTCACAATCAAATACTCACAAGCAAGCGGGGAAACGAGGCGGCGCGAAGCACTTAAGAGCCTTTTTCCTTAGGATATATTTTATAATATCCGCCTTATACCCACCTTATAGTTTGTATTATCAAGATTAAGCTTCACGAAAGTAATTATCTATTTTTGCCTTTTTCTTTGGTTTGAGATTCGAATACAATGATTGGGTAATGACCTCCCAAGTCAAGGTTGTGATTTCTCACGTATTTGGAGTACTTGTGAATTTATTGTTCTACGTATACAATATAGTAATAATATTCACACAAAAACCGAAAAACGATAATACGTATTAGTAGAGTGCTACTAATACAAATACTAATTATGGTTAGTATAAAAACAACAATGCCAAATCAAAACACAACACGCCTCCCCGGTAGCGGCGCCAAAATGATGTTGATAGTTTTGTACACCTTTAGGAAAAGGATGCACAAAGTAGGGCAAGTGAGCACGACGATTTAGGAAAACCGTGTGTGAATGACCCTAAGTAAGTTCGTTCTAAAGGAGGCTAGTGTGTTATGTGTGTAATGATAAGGATTAATTTGTGATTATATTTGAGAAAGGAAAAATAGAAAAGGGGTTGGAAGAGAATGACGGTTATGAAGACGGATTTAACTAAGTCTAAAAAGGCGTACACGTAAAGTCGTAAAAACCACCAAAATTAAAATTTAAACCTAAAAATTTCTAAAAATTACCAAAAATCCCTAATAATATTCTAAGAGTTTACAAAAAATCAAAACTTGCAAAAACCTTTTAATTAATTAGATAATGACTTTTTAATGCCAATTAAAGCCCTAAAAATCAAAATTAATTATTAAAAATCCCTAAACAATATTTTAAAGTTTGTAAACCTCAAAAATACTCTAATTAAGCTAAAAACTATTTTTCAAAATTTTAAAACCAATTAAAACTATTTTTAAACAATTAAAAACTCCTAGAATCAATTAAATCTTAAATTAATTATAGAAAATAATTAAAAGACCTAAAAAATAATTGGAAAGTTGCAAAAATCCTAATTAAGTGTTTAGAACCTAGAAAAAATATAAAAACCTAGAAAATTAGGCTTTTAATTTTTAATAATAAAATAATATTAAAATAATATTAAAAATCCAAAAATTATAAAAAATTCTAAAAACTTGCAAACTAGCTTAATTTAACCTAACTAACTCAGAGATGAAAGTGAAATTACCTAAATACCCCTATTGGGCCTAGAAAATGGGCCAAACCCAAAACAGTCCCTTATTGGGCTTAATTAAGGCCCAATAAGAAAAAGTGTTCAAAATAAGCCCAAAAAGCACAGGTTGACTCAAAATTTGATTTTAAGCAACTTTTTCCAAAGGCCCAAAAGCTGAAAATGTGAAATAAGCCAACTTATAATAAGCAGCTTATTCATAATGGGCTTTTGAGCCCATTAAGCCATAAGCTATTGCAATAAGCTAAAATTTTACACACAAGCTTCTTTTGACCTAACAAAGACTTCTGCAAAAAGAATTTCTAAAAAAAGCCCACTTAATAAGCCAGAAACAAGTCACAAACTTATTCACAAAACGACAAAAATAGTCGTTTTTATGATCTAGACCACCTCAGAAGCTGATTCAAGTTGCAAAATGTTTCTTATGACCAAACTAAGCTTAATAACCAAAAACCTTTCAAATAAGCACACTCAATAAGCTGGAAAGTCAATTAAGCACTTATGATAAAAGTCAAACAAGTTGGTTTTCTAGTAAAAAGTCAAAGTCAAAGTCTCATAAGCTCCAGTTTACTAAAATGGGTCAAATAATGAAGATCTATCACAAAAAATAAGTTGTTGCAAGTCAGAATAAGCTAGAATAGCTTATTGATAAGCTGATGACAAAATTGCACTAGCAGGGGCTAGTTTTGGATGTTGAGCAGTGGAAACTTTTTCCACTGCTTGACTATTTTGACTTTTTGTCTTTAGTGACTTTTTTGGAGATTCAGATTTCACAAAGGCACCCAAATGATCTTTGGATCAAAAGGAGTCAATCACAATCAAAATAACACAACCACTAACACCCAATTGATACAGTTTAATCAATCATTCATCAGACATGATACATACATGAACAATAAGCAGTTAAGCCCTTATGAGCAGTTTTAGCACAAATCAGCCAGCTAAATTCAACCAAATGCACACACAAGCTATAATAAACTCCAATAAGCAAGTCTAAACAGGTTTCATGCACTGGTTCAAAGAATTAAGCAAGATTCAAGCAATGAAAGTTACTGATGAACACTAACACATGCAGTTTTTCTACTTTGCTGATGTATTTGACACACAAGCCAATTTCAACACCTCAAATCTTTCAAACAGGTTATATTAACTTTGTTTAAACCACTTTTATCCCTAAGCATGCATACACACTAAGTGTTCCCAAAATCCTAGGTCAAAACAAGCAGAAACAAGGTCTATATAGCAGATTGTTTAATTTAAGTGTTCAAACCCAAAAACTTGCAGCAAAACACTCTCAAACAAAGGTATAGCAGATACAAAGCATAAACAACAACTTCCCTTAACACATTAACAAGTTACAAGCATAAACCAGTAGACCCAAACACCCCTTTAACTTTTTCAAATCAAAAGTTTCAAAGACAAAGTGAGATTTTAGGCCAACCAAGCATCAATTAACACTAAAACAAGTATAATAAAGAGATTCAAGCAAGAACAAGCCACAAAATTCACAAGAACACAAGTTTCATACAAATATCACCAAAAATCACAATTTAAGCAGATTTGGAGATTAAGTATGCAAACCTCATGGATGTACATCCACACCCACGAATTTTGAGCTTATGTGCTAGCAAGAACAAGCACAAGCTTCCACAATAAGCCTGCTAAGATTGAACAAGGGTTAAGCACAATATCATAAAAATCAGAAACTTTGGAAAACTTGATTAATGCAAACTTGTTACCCCACACTTGATTATCCCCAAGTTATAAGCCTCACCACACCTTAACCAACTCAGTTAGGATGCTATGATCAGCCCTATAGCCCAAGAATTCCAAGATTGGAACAAGACTTAGCAAAATATCAAGAAAATGAGGAAATATGCAAACTTTTGCACACTCCTCTTTTGAAAACAGGTTTTGAACTTCAAGAACTAACAAGCATATAACAAATGAAAGCAGTAAATAAGATTGGCCAATGACTTTTCTTCAAGATTTCAAACTCAATTTCATTAACTTAGAAATAGGATTTACAGAAACTTGAACCAAGGAAAAATCAAAAGCAAACTATTAATGAAGCACCCTAAGGCCTTTATATAGGCATACAAATGAACTATGAAAGCTGAAAAACGTGTAACCCTAGCTAATGAAGTTCCCATTTTGCCCTTTGAGTAGTTTGAACTTTGAAGATCATGTGACTTTCTTTTGGATTGTTGTGGAGCTGGCATGGTGAAAAATGCATCCAATGGCTTGAAAAGAGCTTAGAAAGTAAGCTAGAATCACACACGTTGGATGACTGGCCAAGTTTTGGCAGTTTCCTCTTTTTTGTAGCAGGGGAATCTTGTGTGGGACTGAAGGGTGATGTGGCAAGTATTTTCAATGTTGGGATGTGATTAAGGGATGCTTAATCACTAATCTGGATAATCTTAGGGTCTAATTACAACAGGATTAAGAAAACCCAATTGTGTTCTTGGAGTGAATAGTGCTATGTTTTAATCCAGATTAGGGTGATTAATTTTTAAATAATGTGTTAAGGCGCCAATGTTTGTTTAATTAATAAACCAGGGGTGAGTGGGATCTGATGTGGAGGCAGGGAAGAGTATGATTGGTGGAGGTGGTGAGTGGGGTGAGGTGGCACAAAATGGTTGGTTAAGGTAAGTATCATGTCTGGCCAACATTAGTCCCTTGTTTCCCTTCTTCTTGTCTTTTCAGTAGAAAAATCTATCAACGCCCAAATTAGCCTTATCAACTTTTGAACTTTTGCATTTTTGGCCCAAAAACTTTTATAAATTGAATTCATGGGTATTTCTTGCCATATTTGAATTCTTCAAGGGCTGGTTTGGTATTTTCTTCAATGATAATGGTCTAGACTTGTTTACTTGACATTTTGGAGGACTGGAATTGCCAAGTCTTGATGATTGAGGGACCATTTTTGCCAAATGTTGAAAGTTGAGGGTCCTTTTTGTAATTTTGAATTTTCCAAAGGACCAAACTTGTCATTTCTTGTACTTTGAAGGACTTCATGATATATTTGACTTTGTGGATGATATTGGTTGACAATTTAGCTTTGTTGAGGGGCTAAACTTGCCAATTCTTCAAAGTTAAGGGTCCTTTTTGTAATTTTGACAAAATTTAGGGACCAAACTTGTAATTATGAGGATACAAGGGTATAAAGTGTCAGTTCTTCATAATTAGAGGACCCTTCTTCATAATTCTTCAAATCTTCAAGGGTTGATCTTGGGAAAGTCTTCATTAGGGCTTGGTTCATTTTGCGACTTCGTTTCCCGTGTTCGTTTTTGCATGATTCTTGTGATCTTTTGTCATTTTCTCAATATCCGTACCTAAAATACACAAGCAACAAACACAAGCATATATTTGGGTATTTGATGATATTTAATGCATTTTAAGCCCTATTTGGAAGATGAGACTATGTATAAAAGCAGTCTCATCAAATACCCTTGATGTCGGAGATTTTCCATGCAATGGTCCGTTTATGTTTCTTAAGCACCTTAATAAGTTCATGCTTTTCATTTTTCTTCAGTCCTTTAGCAATAATCACCGGTAACTTATCCGTTCTTTCAAGAAAAGCATACTCCAAATGAGTAGGAAGATCCTTAAGTTCTAGTTCGGGTGCTTCTTCAATAGAAGTTTTCACTTTTCTATCATTTTCGTTCACAACTTTTAAATCCATAGGTGGTGATTCAAAAGGATCTTCATTCAAAAAGGCTTCAAGCAAATCGATATCTCCCTCCGTATCATGATAATCCTCATCATACGTAGATGGAAAATCCGGTGTGCTAAGAAAAGCATCCACCTCCTCCAAGATAAAAGCACTAGCCCTGAATGGAGTAAGCGGTGGAGAAGAAAGGGCAATAATAGGATCCGACAAAGAAGGATTGCCACTTTCGGAATTAGCCGAGCATCGAAGCACTTCTTGAGAATATTCTTCACAAGCAACATCAATTACATCGATTTGATTGATTGATTCCTCATAGTACTTGGAAGAATATTTCGAGATATGACCAATATCAAACGTGATATTTTCATCATCAATACGTAAAGTCAATTTCCTTGCTTTCATGTCAACTAATGCACTAGCCGACATTAAAAACGGTCTTCCCAAAATAAGAGGTACACTAGAATCTTTCGGATAATTGCAAACTACCAAATCCGTTGGAAAGACGAGTTTCCCTACTTTGACAAACACATCCTCGGCTATACCTTTTGGAAAGGCGGTCGATCGATCCACAAGCTCGAGAGTCATCTTAGTAGGTGTAAGCTCGGGAAGTGATAACCTTTTCCACACGAAAAGAGGCATCAAATTAATGTTAGCGCCAAGATCGGCGAATGCTAAGCATTCTTCCATATTAGGGAAATCACATGGTATAAGAAACTTGCCCGGGTCTCCAAGCTTTTTGGGAAGCTTTTGTGTAAGAACCGCGGAACAATTAGCATCTAAAGATGTAGACACTTCAATCAATTTCCCTTTATCGTTCGTCAATTTCTTAATCATAGAAGCAAACTTAGGCATGTAAAGCAATGCATCCATGAAACTAACATTAATATAAAGATTCTTAAACATTTCAAGAAACGTAGTCATTTGAGCATTGGACTTTTCGCGGAGCTTCTCTTGGTTAAGTCTCGAAGGGTAGGGTAGTGTGGGTTTAGTCTTCGAAAGCTCGGGTTCCAGAATAGGCAATTGGTCTACCTTTGGTGGATTAGGAATTTCCTTTTCTCTAACCACCTCAGGTTCTTGCTCCACTTCCCTCACCGGAGAGGTACTCACACATGGAAGAAAAGGTCCGTCTAAAGCCTTCCCACTACGTGTGGTTATAGCTTTCATCTCACCCTTCGGGTTTGGAATGGTGTTGCTAGGTAAGCCACCCGAAGATGAGGAAGGTTTGTTCATTATTGCCTCAAACATCGAAAGTATCTTATTCTCAAACTTAGCTTGATTCCCCTCAATACGGTTTAGGTTTTGCTCTAATCTTTGTTGGTTAAGCTCAATCTTGTTATTTTGACCCTTGATCGAATTTTGAAAATCGAGTTTCAAAGTGTTCATTTGTCCTTGAATATTGTTTTGAAAAGCTTTCAAATTTGCCTCATTCGTTTTGATATAGCTTGACAAATCATTTTGGTTATTGTTATGAAAACCTTGATTGTTTTGATTACCATGAAATCCATTTCCTTGATTAAAATTCCCTTGGTTACCACGGTTAAAATTATTCCCATTGTTTCCATTGTTGTATATATTTTGAACCGGTGGAAAACTCGGTGGAGCAACATGATTTTGATGAGGAGCTTGACCGTTAGGGCCATAAGTTCCCGTCGCGGCAAAAGCACTAGCTTGATCAAACCCCGTGGTTGAACAAGCATAATTCGGATGTGCTCCACCACATGATACACAAAAATTCTCAACCATATTAATCGATCCATGAGGATTCTTCCTAATCTCATTCAAAATTGTGTCAATCTTGGAGTCCAATCTAGCAATCTCGGTATTAAATGAATTCACATTAGAAACAACCGGTGTGTTTCGTGAATATTGCACTCTAGACTTATTTTCAATGATATCCCACGCATCTCTCGGAGTTTTTCTTAAAAGATTACCACCCGCGGCGGCATTTAAAGAATCTTGTTCAACCATATTAAGTCCATTATAAAAATTATTGATTTGATGTAACTCCGTGAAACTGTGGTGTGGACATTGTCTTAACAAATCCTTAAACTTTTCCCAAGCATCTCCAAACGATTCGTGCACTTTTTGTTCAAATCTAGTGATCTCGTTCTTAAAATGAGTTGTTTTAGATGGTGGAAAGAAGTAATTCATAAACTTAGACACTAAATCATCCCATGTCAAAATCGAACCCGGTGGTTCTTTTTCTTACCAACGTTTAGCATTCCCCTCGAGCGAGTACGGAAAAGCATGAGCTTAATCACGTCATTCGGCACATCTCTAAACTTGAGAGTCGAGGTGATACGAAGAAAATTCCGAATGTGAGAGTGCGGGTTATCGGTCTCATTGCCACGAAATTGGTCTGCACGAATGAGTGATAAAAGACCCGTTTTAATCTCATAATGATCCGACAAAATAGCCGGTACAACGATTGCTTCCCCGTACCCTTCGGTGGGTGCACGGAGCAATTCCTTCATTGTCCGGTTATCGGTCATCTCTACAACAATAGGTGGAAGCTCGGGTTCTACTATTCTTTGTTGACGATTTCTGTTTCTACGAGGAATGTTTTTAAGCTTATCGTGATTAATCAAAATTCGATTAGATCGTAATTGTATAAACCAAAGTGACGAGAATTTAGAGGATTGAAAGAAAAGAAAATAGATTAGAAGAAGATTATTTTTGGTATTTTATTTGGTATTGCTCAATCAAAAGATTGATAAAAACAAGGAATAAGGATAATTACTATAGAAGTAACTTACCCTCGGTCGACTTTGAAACGTAGGTGAAAACCTAAACGTCTCGAGGTTCAATAAGTAAACAACAAAAATAAGATTTAATACTACTTGAGTCGGCAAACCAATAATCGACCGTCCCTCTCAATATACGCACAAGCAAGCGGGGAAACGCGGTGGCACAAAGCACTTAAAAACCTTTTTCCTTAGACGGCCTTTTATAGCTCGTCGCCTTATACCCACCTTATAGTTTGTATAAATCGAGTTCAAAATTTCTATTAGTATTTATCTATTTTGCCTTTTATTTTTGTTTTGAATTCAAATACTATAGCTAGGTGATGAAATCCCAACTAAGGTCTTATTTGGAAGTAGGTAATTTTATTGTTCTACGTAATACAATATAGTAATAACAAAAAAAACACGAAAAACGATATATACTATATAATAGAAAAATAACAAAACTTTCCGAGGATGGAAAGGGTCTTCAAATTAAAGATCAACAAATCTCCACGAATGAATCGTACCAAGATCCCCGGCAGCGGCGCCAAAATTTTTGATGTGTTGGGAAATGTCGGTGTATTTTAATTAAATACGTAATAGAGCAAATTTAGGAAATTACCTTTAGGAAAAGGTAATTCTTCAAAAATAAGCTAAAGACGAATCAATTAAACACGAGAGTGATCCCGGTTCGTTGTACACAAGGAACTTGTGAATTTGAGACTTTCGATTTAATTTGAACAATTGATTTGAATTCGGTTACGGTTTTTATCTAAATTAATTCTACCAATTTTAATCCTAAAGTGCATGAATCGTTTCCCAAAATTAATTCTAAAAGACAAAATGAAACTAAATTATAATTTATTTAAACTTTACTTTTACTTTTTACTATTTAAATGAAACAAATTATTTAAAACATATTTAATTAAAACTATATTAATTAAAAACAATTTAAATTTTAAAAGTAATAATATATATATATATATATATATATATATATATATATATATATATATATATATATATATTTAAAAAACATAATAATATTTGCAAAATTTAAATAAACAATTCATTTTAGAAAGTAAAAAAAATAAATTTGTTTTAAACTCTATAAGCTAAAAAAATGTAAAACGTTTGTTAAGAAAATTGTCAACCTAAAATTATGTAATATAAATATCTAAACAGATATATAAACCAAAAAGTGAACCAAGACCAGTTGGTTGAGGCGTTGGTCTGTTAACTAAGAGGTCTCAGGTTCAAGTCACAGGAGTGACAAATTTTTGCAATATTAATTTTAGAACAATAAATTGATTTTAACTTTACTGTATCAAACTTGACACAACAAATTTTTTTGATGTAATTATATTACAGTAAACGAATACTACATAAACATGCTACATTAACCAGATAAGAAAAATCAAGAAATCTATCAAAGTGACAGATAAACAATGATAATAAACCAATCTCTTAAGAATCAAATCAGAAAACCTAATACACTTATAATATCATGAATATCAGCAGACTATATAGGAAATCTAATACCCCTTTTACAACAAGTCACACAAGTAGGTAGTTATGACTAAAAATTCAGCACTTGGTCCCATAAAAACACACAGGCAAACTAATTAGACTCAGCAGACTAAACACATAAACTTAGACAAACAAATCCTGAGATCCAATTCAAGCTAGCAAGAAAAAAAAATAAGCAACTCGAGCCTTATCAAGTACCAAAATTACTATTCTTATCAGCAGACTAGGAATATAACACGTTTAAGCTGACAAAATCAAAATCACCTTCTAGTAATTTTCAGAAAAAACTCAAGTTGAACTAAATCATCAGCTTTATAATTAATTCTCCATACCGTAAAAACTTAAAAAACAACAATCCAATGATATGACTATAAACAACAATCCAATGATATGACTATAACTCGAATCTAAACATACAGTAGATATTCAACTTCATTGTAACTCAAAAAATATTTCATTCAAATTCAGGATAAACTAACAAAAACAACTCGATCAAATCTCCTTAGTTAAATCAACTCGATAGCAGTAAACAAAATAAACTACAGCAATATGTTTCACGTATATACATCATCAGAACTTAGGTTAATTTCAAAATAAATGAAACAGATTTAGCACAACAATCTTATATCATTCAAAACCCATCTCAAAAACTTATCATCCTAGCTCACATGAGTAAACTTAACTAAAATACATAGATTTATAAATCAAAGCAAACAGGTTCAACCAATTATCCTAAGCAGATTAAACACTTCATTATTTAAACACATTACACTAAATATTTAATAAACTTAAAGAGTAAATGAACTTACCCTTATTTTGAAGATACTTTGATGATGAAGGTTGGGCGCTGAGCCACCTTAAACACGACACCATATTAAACGAACCACCATCAAATCACCCTCAATATAACGAATCACGCATATAAACCACCATTAATCATGGCTCGAACCAGATACCTTTATATTCACCATTTTTTTAATCTAAACGGTGGGTTTAGATTTTATTCCCCAATATCACTTTTAATCAATCATTTAAACTGTTGAGAAAGTTTAAATAAAAGATTGATGTTTGTAATATCAATTTATTTTATCAGGTCAATCAATGTTATTTTAAACAGTAGAAGTAAAACACCAATGAGATTCCAAAACTGAAATCAACTTTTATTAATTCATAAAAATATTACAATATTGTAAAAACGAAAAATACAATTTCCTAATAATAAACTAACATTTTAACACTACAAAGAAAGAAAAAGGGATGAATCACTTATTTTTTGGGGGTATTTATAGGAGAACCCGAGCGTGGGTTTGTTGAGGATGATTAATTTTCGGCCACTGGATCATCTTTTCTTCATTCTCTTTCTTAATAAACTTGATCATACGGTTGAGATTGGCCTCTCTCACTCGGATTGCCAACATGGCACCAAAGTGTGCTAGTTGGGCTTGTTATAGGCTGAGGTGGCAGGTCTTGATTGGTGTTATGACTGGATGCAATGATTTCAGCCAATCACATGAGAGATGTGACAAGATTGGCTGCCACGTGGATCCTTGGTGCATCTTCTTCCTTCCTATATAATGGGGTATTAATTTTAGCACGTGGCTTCGAATCTCCTTTGTGTGAAAAAGCCCCACTTTTTGATCTAGGATTTGTGGAGTAGTTTTGTGGTGGCTGTGATAGTTCTGCGTTCTTTTCTTTATCTCTCTTTTCTTTGTTAATAACGAAAGAGATGACCAAGTCTTGACTAGGGAAAGTATATATTCACTTCGTATAGTAGTAAATTAACCTAATGGGCTTTGAGACCCAATACTTCCACCGTCCCACTTAATTGTTATAGTTTTTGTGCTTTGACCAAACAATCCATCCCATAATTTCATTCTGGGCCATTATTTTGGGCTTTTGATAAATAAAAGTAAATAGATATCTTTTCAATATTGGGATTTTAGGCCCAATACACAAATGTGGGTCCCACTAAGGCCCATTAACCTTTGATAAAGTTAAATCCTCGAAAACGAACTTGATTTTTGGATTTCATGAAACATCTTCAAACTCGTGTCGTTTTTGCCAGTTTTCGTGATCTTGGGTACCTACACACATAAAACAAAAAACACACATATACAATACCATTTTCATAGGTTATATTCAATTTATGTTTGTTTATTGATACAAATGATATGAGTAATTACACTCATATCATTATGCAATTGGGCCGTTTTAGGGAAACGTTATGAAAAATACTTTCGACCTTCATTATGCTAGTAAGACGATGATTGAGGCTCAAATAAAATACACTACCATGGAAAAAGAACTACTTGCCGTTGTGTATGCTTTTGAGAAATTCCGACCTTATCTCGTCTTAACAAAAATCATCGTGTATACGGATCATTCGGCTATCAAGTACCTCTTCTCTAAGCTTGATGCTAAGCCGAGATTGCTTCGTTGGATTCTCCTCCTACAAGAATTTGATGTCACCATACTTGACAAAAAAGGAGCCGAGAATCTAGCGGCCGATCATCTCTCTCGTTTGGAAGATCCTCACAAGAATGAGTTCGAGAACAAGGAAATCATCGAAACATTTCCTCACAAAACTCTTGGTGTGGTGATTTCTAAAGACGACACCCCATGGTTTGCCGACATTGCAAATTACCATGCGGGTAATTTCATAATCAAGGGTATGACGATACAACAAAAGCGAAAATTCTTTCCTGACGTCAAGTTGTATTTTTGGGATGACCCTTATCTCTTTCGGGTTAGTGCGGATCAACTCGTTCGACGTTGTGTCTTTGGTATCGAAGCTTCTAACATCCTTAGAGCTTGTCACGAGGGACCCACGAGTGGTCACCACGGTGCTAACTTCACGGCTAAGAAAGTGTTCGATGCCGGCTTCTTTTGGCCTACGATCTATCGTGATGCACACGCACTTGTTAAGTCGTGTGATTCTTGCCAACGTCAAGGAAAATCCTCTCAAAAGGATGATATGCCGCAAAACATAATTCAAGTGTGTGAGATTTTTGACGTTTGGGGCATTGACTTTATGGGGCCGTTCCCATCGTCTCATGGAAACAAGTATATCCTCGTCGCCGTCGACTGCCTATCTAAGTGGGTGGAAGCTAAGGCTTTGCCTACGAATGATGCTCGTGTGGTAGTGATGTTTTTGAAGCATGTATTCTCTCGGTTTGGAACCCCTCGTGCTATTATAAGCGATCGTGGAACCCATTTTTGTAATGACCAATTTGAAAAGGTTTTAAAGAAATATGGAGTTACACATCGTCTTTCTACGGCTTATCACCCACAAACGAGTAGGCAAGTCGAGGTTTCAAACCGAGCTTTGAAGAGGATTTTGGAAAGGTCGATTGGAGAAAATCGTGCTTCATGGTCCAACAAACTTGATGATGCTTTATGGGCCTTTTGCACGGCTTATAAAACCCCAATCGGGTTCACTCCTTATAATTTGGTCAATGGGAAGAATTGCCATTTTCCCATTGAATTAAAACATAAGGCATATTGGGCCCTAAAGCATGTAAACTTTGATTTAAAGACTGCGAGAGATCACCGGAAAATACAACTTAATGAATTGGATGAATTAAGAGATAATGCTTATGAAAATTCATTGATTTTTAAGGAAAAGACTAAAAAGTTTCATGATTCAAAGATTAAAAACCGGGTTTTTAACATTGGAGATCAAGTTTTACTTTTTAGCTCTCGTTTGAAGATAATTTCCGTAAAGTTGAAATCCCGTTGGTTGGGTCTGTTCACCATAACACAAGTTTTTCATTATGGGACCATCGAGCTTGCTCAAAATGATGGACCTAACTTTAAGGTGAATGGACATAGACTTAAGCACTACTTCGGTGGGGAAATCCCTTCTTTGGACGACCTCGACCAAGTCACCTTCCCCAATGATAATTAGCATTGAGAGGATTGAGTCGAGCTCATGACTCGGTAATAAAAAACGAGGTGCTTCGTGGGAGAGTTCCCATGCTTATCCATGTACATATTATCTCTTTCTAATGTAGTTAATGTGAGGGGATTTGTGCCATTCCAACTCGTTGTCTCGTGGTTGTTTGTGAATGTGTTATCTAGATCATCATCATCACCAAGGTTGAAGACTCTCGTGTTCATTTACGTGAGCCTCGATCGTTTGCTTGAAGAAGTTTTTCACGAATCCATGACATATCCTTTATTGTTCTAATGATAGCCTATTAGCATAATTCATAAACGGCTTTAGATTTATTGTTGATCACCCTTTCCATGCTAGATCCTAAGCATTCGACTCTTCGTCTCTAGTATGGAGGTGCTCCACCTTTAGACTCGAAACATTGAGAATAATGTTTACTTTTAGTATGGCGGTGAATATATACTTGCCTTGCTTATGCCCTCATGATTTACTCGTTAAAGACAAGAGAAGAAGCAGTCAACGGTTACCAGTTCCGTTAGCCGATTAGCAAGCGGTACTCGAGGAACCCTTTTAGAAAAAGGTGGCTTAACTAACGAAAGAAAAATGGAACCAGATACATTCTTAAAGGAATGCGCTTTGGGTTACACAATATAAAATAAAAAAAGAGAAATATGAAGGAACAATTTTCATCATATTGTTTTTGTTGCAAATAAGGCTAAAAATGGCCAAATGTTAAATTTTTTTCTTAGTTTTCATAAGTGTTTGTTAAGACACAAATGTATATTTTCTGTTGGGTAGAATAAGAGCTAGTTTTTGACTTGATGGGCATTTGGAGCCCTTTACATTTCTTAACCCGCTTGAATCAAGTTTTTGCTAGACTTTTATATAGGGAACTTTAAAACGCGAAAGTCTTAACTCATACGGGTTAAGAACAAGAACTTTTCGCAAGTTCATATTATTGATCCTAGAAAGTCACTTATCAAGAGAACTTTAAAACACACTTTCTAAACTTTCTAAGTCTAAGAACTTGCAAGATCCTATAGGTGACTTGAAAACCCAAAACTTTGATTTAATATAGTCTTAATGAAGCTAATCCAGATTTGGCTAAATTTTGACTTGCATTGCTAAGTATTCACGAGTCTCTTTAATTAGAAGTCTTTAAATAGTGAAGAACGAGAAGTGATAGAGTTAGACAAGTCATCATGCTAAACGTAGAACATGAAAATGTTCTTTCAAAAACTCATGTGTTTAAATTGTGGCTTTTTCTCCCATAAGATCAATGCATTAGGACAAATAAATTGCAATAAGTAAGGTCGTACGAATTAAAAGATTACTTAACTTCTAGCCCAAGATCGTTTAAAAGTTGCTCGTGTTCGAATAGAGTTCATAGCCAAGGCATAACTTATTGAAACGGGATGCGAAGATTGGTGAAGTCCAAAAAGGCCCTAACAAGGCACGAGGACTCCATTTTGTTGCTAAAGATCCAAGATGATGTGAAGAATCATTATTCCAAAATCAAAATGAAGGATCAATACAAACGATGAAAAGCAATTTACTCCCATAAAGATCATGGAGAAATCTATCCAAAAAGACCCTAACAAGGTATGAGGATAAATAAATCCAAGTCCGAAAAGGAGGCGGATCGTTGTATATCAAAATCCCAAATAAAGATTAAAGAAAAATGAAGAAGTCGTGGTACAAGTTTAAAGAATCTCTCAAAAACGTCAAGTGAAGAAATTCAACATATGAAGAGAAGACCATTATTTCAAGAACGTCTCTCAAGATTCGAAGTATGAAGTAAATGCCAAATATCGGTCCGAGAAAGGTCTCAAATCGTGAAACGAGTTATGCCAAGATATGAACTTAAGGAGATTACGATGAGCCGTTTTAAAAGATTTTGTCCTTTAGCTAACTATCAGTTAAATCGTGCTACTTTATTTTCAGAGTAATAAGTACTCAAATAAGTCAATATGAATCTCTTGTGATCCATGACAAATAGTTAAAAAATTCTAGATACATTTACTTTTCTTAATAATTAGGATTGCGGGAAGAAAAAGTATTACACAATTTGAATGTATAAGTAGTGTTAGCATTGTGACTTGTACCAACAATGATATCTTTTTTGCACTTAGCATGGAATGTATGAAAATCAAGGATGACGAACTTTACTCTATAAAACATTTACTTGTTTTCATTCTTTGACCCTAGAAGTCACATTTTTGTGATGAAAATCATACATAATGTCTCTAACACCGTAGTAGTAGTGTATCAAGTTTACATTTCAATAAAGGTTAATAAAAGTGAATTTTAGAGATGCTTAGATACTTTATTCTAGCATTGCGTGAGGGCACGACAATGGTTTAGTATGGGGGAGTGATGAGACTGCAATTATACATGGTCTCATCATTCTTTTTAGGCTTTAAATGCTAAAATATGTCATGAAATACCATATTACATGCCTATGTTTGTTACTTGTGTATTTTAGGTATGGATATCGTGAAAAAGACAAAATATCACAAGAAACAAGCAAAAACAAACACGAGAAACGAAGCAGCACAATGAACCGGGCCCTAGTTGTGATTTTCCAAGAATAAGACCTTGGAGAATTGAATTTGTACAACAAAAGTCCCTCATCATTGAAGAAATGACACTTTATACCCTTGTCTATTCATAATTACAAGTTTGGTCCCTAAAGTTTGTCAAAATTATAAAAAGATCCCTCAACTTTGAAGAACTGGCAAGATTAGTCCCTTAAAATCATGGATTTGTCAATATTGGTCCTCCTTAAAGTTAAACATACAAAGAAGACCTTCAAATTTAAAGAAAGTTCAAGATTGGCCCTTCAAATATCAAGAAATGTGCAAAACAAGTCCTTGAAACCCTTTTGAGAAAGTTTTGTAGCAAAAATATTAAAAACAAAACTTCAAAACAAAGGGAATACGTTTTATATGCGGAATAAACTTGTTATGAAGGTTTTCCCAAAGAACAAGGACCATTTCTGCCATTTCCAAAGTTCAAATTATACAAACACGCGCCAAACAATTCAACTCTACAAAAACGGATCAAATGAATTACTATTCACCGTCCCTACCCAGAATTTACCCCACTTAAACCAAAGGGTAAAACCCAATTGACACATCCCACGTGTGATTCCCCTTCACACGAATATATCCCACACTTAACATTCCCCATCACATCACCCAATGGTCCCTACCATCAACCTCGTCCACCAATGAACACACGACTTCCTCTCCAAGGAATGCCTGTGTAAAGATCAACAATTTATGCTTCATACCTGGTCCCAAAGGCAAAAACAAGCGACCAAGATCATTTTGGACAACTCATCAACTCAAAACGTCCAAGGACATTTCTGGTGTAACACTCTCAAATTTCATATCAGTACATCGGAAGAGTCAATAGAGTGTTACGGGATAGCACAATAACTCAAATCATAGACAACGCATAAAATGGTTGTACAAGGCTTAACATACATTCATTCAAATAAAAGTTTTAAGTTTACAGCAGGTCCCCAAGTTACACAGTCATAAAGTTTACAAAACATAGATCGAATGAATAATTTTATTATGTGGGCCATCAGAGTCGATCTCCATCCAAGTTACCTTCAAGCATCTGAGATAAAACATGCGAAAATTATATCAGTGAATGCCGAGTGAATTCATAGAGTTTAATAAAATTGTTACATAAAACAGTTATAGAAAGCAGAACACAAGTATAATATCATAAGTGAGTCCTCGTATTGCTAGTCAGGCGATATATATAAATCAAGTCATACATCTCAAACCGTCCATGCGACCGTAGTCTCAATATTATCGTTAATTACATTATATCATATTTGATATTTGGATTACATTGGATTGTATTGGATTATTACTAGCCGCATGACATTGCTACCTTACTATAACAAACAACGGGCCGCGAACCCGACAAACAATTTGCCCATCTAAATTAGCGTGTCGTCACAAAAATCACGCTATGTAAATCTTCTCATACATAAATTCGCTTACCAATCAATGTTGCACGATGGAGATCAACCGTCATGACGTGAACTGGGGTGATATTCCCCAAATAGTACTATTATACGCATAAGCGTCTACCAAATCCTGGTAGTTCAAAATTCATGCTAATGGGACTTTAAGTGACATAACCTAACTACTAATAATCCTTTTTATCTCATTCATTGGGTCATAGCATCATTCGGGTCCATATTAATAAGCATACCATCGGGACTACTTGTGTTCTATTTTTATCAAAAACTAGCATGTTATCTCCCTCGCGGGTTTATAAAACATTTTATAAAAAATTTAAAAGAGTGCGAGGCTATGAACTCACGTTGATTAAGAAAGGCGGGTTATCGGCGACGGTGCGTGCTTCAATCACGGAAACCTAGACAAATAATACTCGGTCTTAGACTCTTGTCCAATGACTTTATAAAAATAATGGCTATGTATATATATGATGATATTATAAGTATGATGATGATCAAGTGGGATTTTATATCTTCATTCAACATTATAATGTTATGTGTTAGTAAATTTTAGACTAGTTACACTAGTTTTAACTTGTTTACATATTAAGGCCCAATAAGCCCATTATAAGCCCAATAAATTATATTAGTCCATTTATACTTTTAATACCAGGCCTATACTCATATGTTGGGCCCAAGTGGGTTAAGCCCATGAGTAAGTCCATTAGTGTTTAGCCAAACTAGTTGGGTCAATAGTCCAATAAGGCTACTTTGGCCCGTTAATGTCCATAAGTTATAAAGCTCGGGTTTTATCGGTTTTTACTTGTTAAATGTACTTACATATCAGTAGATGAGTTATAAAAATGTTACATTAGACGGGTCCAACCGTCTAAGTTTTATTTGGCGAAAACGTTAATCTTTCGGTTTTAGCCGAAAAGACGTAAAACTTATATATAGTTTTATAACTTTATAAAACATTTGAGTTCGTACTTTTATAAAAAAATGTTATACTTATTTATCATAGTATACAACTTATTTTATTAGTATTATCATAAGTTAGTAGATTTTATATATGTATTTTATAATAATATTACTTGAGTGCTTATTTTATATTATATACTTTTATTTACAAATCTAATTATCAAAGTCACTTTCCCTATTCTTGTCATATCTTGAGTTCTACAAGAAGATAGAAGCTCAAATTTGGGCAGCACAAACTACATAATATGTTCTACAAATAACTCCCGTTTAGCTACTGCTCAATCATCTTCTAAGTATTCCTAATAATTCGTCCAAAACAGACTATACAGATTTGAACCTTAATAGTATTTTGATCATATCTTGCTCATTTTATTGATTCCATTGAGTGGTAAATTGGCCACATATGTAAAAATCATATATCTAACTGTATATTCAATAATCCAAGCCTTTTTACCAAGTGATCATATGGTTACTTACTGTTTTATACAGCCTATAATCTTAGTCAAGATTTTAACATCTTTACATGTAGATTTTAGTCTTTTTAACCAAATCTATCAACACAAGATCCCCACATAATACTTTGATCATAATTTATCATCATATACATATACATTTATAAAGAAACTACAAGATTACATTTACAAAATACAAGATAGTAGAAGAAATGATATTGTTACCAACCAAGATAGTGAAAAGTTAAGAATAAGTCTTGGTTTTTGATAACCAATCTTATGATATATGAAAACCACCTTCAAGATCACCTAAATATATGAACAACTTGAGAAAAATCAGCCCTAGAATCCAAGGAAAACTTCTTCTTGGTTGTCAGGATCACCTCAAATCAACAAGTCTTCAATAGGTTTTCATCTTGTGCAAGTTAAACACAAGATTCATGGTTTAATTTTTGATCAAATGGTGGTGTTTTGGGGTGGAGTTTGGGACGGCAAGAGGCAGTAGAGAGAGAGATTTTGTATGTGGTTTGCATGTATCAAATGAGTTAGATGGTATGTGGTAGCTAGTTTTAAGAGTTAGTGGTTTTAAGTGAAAACTAAGGACAAGTGTCCTTAGTTTTGATAATACTTTAACACATCAAGGGGTATGTTGGCTATGCTTGGCCGCCGCTTAGTGGGGGTGGGGCAAGTGTTAACTTGTCTCATCCCCACTAATTTAAGGGTACTCCTCGATTCTAGTTTCCGCGATTTGCGTGACCTCGGGTCGTTTTACGAAAAATGTTTTTATAAATTATGAATCAACGGCACAAAACGAATCTAATAAAAATTGTCTCATCAAAAATGGAGTTCAAAAACGTAAATACGTAAACCTAAGGTTTCCGGTTTAGTCGTAAAGGACGTTAAATTATGCACGTAAACCCTCAACCCTTAAATTGTGAGTTCATCAACCCACACAAAAATAAGTTTCAAAATAACATACGAGAAAATAATATACTACCTGAAAATGTTAGATTGTCACAGCATTTCCTCCTAAAAGGGATCAACGTCCTCGTGATCCATTTCATTTTGATGTCTGTTTCTTATTGAAATCAAAGTCGTGTGGGTATTTCTTCCACATTTAATCCTCTCGTTCCCAAGTATATTCTGGCCCATGCTTTGAATTCCACCGGATCCTGACGATAGGTATCCGACTTTGTTTAAGTTGCTTTACCTCACGATCCATAACCGCTACGGGCTCTTCGATAAAATGAAACTTCTCATCAATTCGGACCTTATCCAACGAGATTTTCTCATCAGATAATGCTAAACATTTCTTCAGATTAGATACATGGAATGTGTTGTGAACACCATGAAGTTCTTGGGGTAACTCTAATTTGTAAGCCACCGGACCTACTCTAGATAAAATCTTAAAGGGTCCAATATAGCGGGGATTCAATTTCCCTCGCTTTCCAAATATTATGACGCCTTTCCATGGCGATACTTTCAACATCACACGATTACCCACTTCAAACTCCATCGGTTTCCGCCGCACATCCGCGTAACTTTTCTGTCTACTTCGGGCAGTCAACAACCGTTCCTTAATCTGAACTATCATCTCCGTAGTCTCCCGGATCAATTCCGGTCCTACGAGCTGGGTATCCCCAACTTCAATCCAACATACAGGAGATCTACACTTCCTACCATACAAAGCATCAAACGGTGCAACCTTAATACTAGCATGATAATTATTGTTATATGAAAATTCTGCTAAAGGCAAATGTTTATCCCAGTTCTTACCAAAATCTATCACACAAGATCTCAACAAATCTTCCAGTGTTTATATCGTCCTTTCACTCTGCCCATCAGTTTGGAAGTGATAAGCAGTGCTCATGTCGAGATTCGTTCCCAAAGATCTTTGGAGGGATTTCCAAAAATTCGATGCGAATCTAGGATCTCGATCAGAAATGATCGATACAGGCACTCCATGCTTACATACAACATTCTCAAGATAATTACGAGTCAGCTTCTCCAGTGAGAACTGCTCTTTAACAGGAATCAAGTGAGCTGATTTGGTCAGTCTGTCGACAATGACCCAAATAGAGTTATTTCCAGAAGATGTTCTAGGAAGCTTAGTGATAAAGTCCATCGTAATTAGCTCCCACTTCTATTCAGGAATCTTTGGTTGTTGAAGTAGTCCTGATGGCTTTTGATGTTCAGCTTTGACTATTTCACAAGTCAAACATTGAAGAACATACATAGCAATATCAGCTTTCATATTCGACCACCAGTATAACTTCTTTAAATCATGATATATTTTATCAGATCCAGGATGAATGGAATATTTAGATTTATGGGATTCCAACATGATTAATTCTCTTAAGCCTCCAAACTTAGGTATCCACATACGACCTCTTAAGCATTTCACTCCATCAGCTCTAACCTCTAAAGGACCCCTTTACCTCGAAACCCTTCATTATCAAAATTTTCCTTCTTACAAGCTTCTATTTGCGCATTTCTAATTTTCTCAGGCAAATTATTGTGCACAGTCAGGACTAGAGAACGTACCCTGATAGGCTCTCTATCCTTTCTACTTAATGCATCGGCAACAACATTTGCTTTTCCCGGGTGATATTTTATATCACAATCATAATCACTTAACAGTTCTATCCATCTTCGTTGCCTCATATTTAATTCCTTTTGATCGAGAATATACTGTAGGATTTTATGATCGGTGAATACCGTACACTTGGTGCTATACAGATAATGTCTCCATAACCTAAGAGCAAATACTACAGCTCCTAACTCAAGATCATGAGTAGTATAATTCTCCTCATTTTTCCTTAATTTCCTAGAAGCATAAGCTATCACCTTTTCTCGCTACATCAAGACAACTCCATAACCTCTAAGAGATGCATCACAAAATACTACAAAATCTTCACTTCCGTCGCGTAATGATAGAATTGGTGCACTACATAATTTTTGCTTCAATATCTGAAATGCTCCATCTTCTTCACTTCCCCAAATGAAAGGTTTATTTTTCTAAGTTAGCTTGGTCAGGGGTTTAGCTATTAGAGAAAATTCTTTAATGAATCGCCTATAATAGCCAGCCAGTCCCAAGAATTGTCTCACCTCCGTTGGCGTTGTCGGTGCAGACCAATTCTTAATGGCTTCAACATCTGCAGGATCAACATGAATTCCATCTTTGTTAATCACATGACCAAGAAATTGTACAGAGTCCAACCAAAAATCACATTTCGAAAACTTAGCATACAACTTTTCATCCTTTAACAAACTCAAGATAATCCTTAAGTGTTCTCCATGTTCCTCTTTATTCTTAGAACAGATTATAATATCGTCAATAAACACGATCACAAATTTATCCAAATAGGGTTTTCACACTCGATTCATTAGATCCATGAAGACCGCTGGTGCATTAGTTAACCCAACTGGCATTACTTGAAATTCATAGTGTCCATAACGAGTTCTAAATGCAGTTATTGGAATATCTTCTTCACGGACGCGAAGTTGGTGATATCCAGACCGCAAATCTATCTTAGAATACACACTAGATCCTTGTAGTTGATCAAATAAAACTCAATACTTGGTAAAGGATATCGATTTTTGATTTTCAACTTATTTAGTTCCCGATAATCGATGCACATACGGAAAGATCCATCCTTCTTCTTAACGAACAAGACTGGAGCTCCCCAAGGCGACGATCTCGGTCGAATAAAACCTTTATCAGGAAACTCCTTAAGTTGTTCGGATAATTCCTTTAATCCAGAAGGTGCTAATCGGTAAGGCGCACGTGCCACCGGTGCAACACCAAGAATTAGATCGATTCGAAACTCGACTTACCTTATCGGCAGAAGTCTTGGTAAATCATTGGGAAATACCTTAGGAAATTCATAGATAATAGGTACATCTTCCAATTGTTTCTCCTTAGACTCATTCCCGGTCACTTGAGCTAGGAATAGCTCGCAACCGCTCCTGATGTACCTTTGGACTTTAATACATGAAACGATTTTCAAACGGGATTCACCTCGATTACCATCAATCACTAGCGTCCTATTCCTCAAAGGAATCTTAACCTTCCTTTCTCCATATAAAATTGTAGGATTATTCAAGGATAACCAATCCATACCAATAATAATATTAAAACTACCTAGTTCTATCAACATCAAATCAATCGGAAATGAATAGTTCAAGAGATTTATAGAGCATCCTTCAAACAACTTATTAGTTTTTACTAATTTACCATCAGCCAATTCCACTTCGTAACTGGTATTTATCTCAACAAGTTCAATGTCAATAAGGGTACTGAATTTAGTGGATACAAAGCTCCTATCAGCACCCGAATCAAATAAAGCAACAGTATAATGATTGTTGAGTAAAAACATACCAGTAACGACATTCAAATCCTCTTTCTTAACCTTAACCATTCCAAGTTGATAAGCACCACCCTGGGGGTTTCTTCCAGGTCCAATCCTTTTCAACTTGGGGAAATCCGATTTCTTATGACCTTCTTGATTACAGTTGAAGCAAATAATTCCCCTCTTACACTTTTCCACTTTGTGTCCTAGCTTTCCGCAATTTCGGCACTTCCAGCAATCACCCGCATGCCTCTTATTAGCACACTTAGGACATTTTTCATGATTGCGCGGTGTGTTGTTGGTAAGAGCATTTGCATTCCCCCTTGTTTGGTTTTGACGGCGATT
Source organism: Glebionis coronaria (assembly GCA_025667525.1). Lineage (NCBI taxonomy): Eukaryota > Viridiplantae > Streptophyta > Magnoliopsida > Asterales > Asteraceae > Glebionis > Glebionis coronaria. Next base: position 343,844,120 of record CM046877.1, read on the forward strand.
AAAATTCTGCCTATTATCACCTCGACCTCCACGATCACCATCACCCTTTCTTTTCTCACCAACATGTGCTTCATCCTCCTTATCCTGAATGATTTGCCCAATGATTTGGTAAGCCATTCAAACAACATCATCAATGGTCAATGGTTTTGATGATGTCACATCCCCTCGGATATTCTTGGTCAACCCTTTAATGTATTGTTCAATTCGGATATCTTCGGGTTCCACCAATCGAGGACACAGCAAGGCCAACTCATGGAATCAGTTTGTGTAGCTATCAATGTCCACACCTTTCATTCTCAGATGAATCAGCTCTTGTTCCAACCTAATAATCACACTACGGGGATAGAACTCCAGAGTCATCCACTTTTTAATTTCAGCCCAAGGAGTAGCATTAGCAACATCAATACCCATGAAAGCAATTCTCCCATTCCACCAAGTCAACGCACGACCTCTAAGAGTAGCCATAGCAAAAGTCACTTTATCCTCCTCCTTACACTTACTAATTTGAAACACCAACTCAATCTTCTCAATCCACTGGCTTAATCCTACAGCACCTTCAGTTCCATTAAAAGGGAGTGGTTCACACTTCATGAACGTCACATAAGTACAACCACCGACTTCAGGCGCATTAGTTCCAAGTCCTCCTATATTTCCTCCAGCATTAGCATTCACATTATTAGCATTCACATTCACATTGTTACCACCAATTCCACTACCGCCAGCTCCACTACAGCCAACTCCACTACAGCCAGCTCCACTACCGCGAGCTCCACTACCGCCAGCTCCACTACCGCCAGCTCCACTACCGCCAGCTCCACTACCGCTAGCTCCACTACTGCCAGCTCCATTTCTAGCATTTGCCATAAATTCAGTCATAGATGCGGCAACTTGCTCCGCATTGATCCTACGTACATCATCCTTAGTCACAGCTTTCTTGGGCGGCATGGTTCTATAATTTCACAATTTCAAAGTATATTAAGCATTCACCCAACGAGGGATTCATATAGATGGACTGACTTCATAATCAAGATACAAATAAGGCACAATATGGAATTCAAGACAAAGATACATATTTCATTGGATTAGAAACAACCACATTGTCTTAATTAACATTCCACATCAAGATTCCTAGCACTATACATGCCAAAAATTCGTGCCAGATCTACTAACGAATATGTCAGTTTAGTTAAGGTTACAAAAGATACAAAAGATACTACTAAAGATAGAATGGTCTACTGAGAACTGCTAGAAGGTCCATCATCCATCGTCTTCGGTATCTTCCTCGGACGATCACAAGACACATCTTCAGCTGGGCGCTTACGAATCACTCCTTTCTCGACCATCTCGGTATAAAACCTACTGTTCCAACCAACAGATATATTCAACTCTTTTTCTGCCTTCTCACGCATCGCACGAGCCACACTCAACTGAATCTCCATCGTATTCACCTTTTTCTTCATTTCAGCATACTCACCACTTTCCAACACAGACAGTCTCCTAAACGCCTCATTCAAACCACGCTCTACATCAGTCAAACCCAAGTCAAGTAACTCTTGCTCTTTCTCACCAATCTTAGTCTTCGACTCCAACAAAGCAACATGCGGCTGAGCAACACTTAAACCAATCTCTTTCATACTACCTTGAACATGTGAAGCATCTAAATCACGTCTCAAGGCCCAAGGTGCAAGTCCATCAATATGAGTAGCCTCTCTAACCCTAGACGACTCTCCTATCACATGCCTACGGGTAGCAATCCCATCAGTACCATCAGGTGCATCATCATCCTCATCATCCTCTGATTTAGACTCAGATTCAGACGATTCAGACAATTCATCTATAAGTAACTCGAACTCAGAATCGGACCAATCAACTGGAGGGGGTATGGGCTCACCCTCCTCTACATCATAAGGGAAAATAAGCTCAGCCTCATCATCATCATCAACCTCGTCATCTATACCTACCTCCTCTTTGACATCCTCGTTGTCATCCTCATTACCTACATTATCTATCCCAATCTCATCATCTTCCTCAATACCAACATTATCATTATCATTCTCTACAACATCAACCTGAGGGGAAATCTGATCTCCTAGTCCTATCTCGGGCTCAGGATCCTCAGATGGTTCCTCATCTTCATCATCCATATCCTCCTCTACATTATAATCCACTAAGTCTAAATAAGGGTTGTCATCTACGTTAGGTTCGGGAATAGCATGGTTCTCTACAGGAATATTAGGGTCAGCCATGACAATCTACATTATATAATATATCTCATATTAGCATAAAAATAATCATTAAACAGTTACATACTGAATTCACGACATATACATATATATAAATTAAATTACATATATCAAAATATATATATCTTCTAAACAAGGATTTAATATAAATAAATAAATATAAAAAAAAGTAAATCCACGGCAGCGGCGCCAATTTAATACAAATTTTTATTTAGTCGTTCACGAATCTATTCGAATTGATTTCCGGTTAAAAGTACGACTCAGTCGTTTTTGGTTAACGAAAAGGGAAATTTGGTTATCTATTTCTAAGTAAAAGGAAAAAAGCGAAACGTAATAAAAATAAACCAAAAACAAATAACTAAAAATAAAGGAATAAAACAAATAATAAAACGTGAATTAAAACGAAACAATTAATAAAAGTAAAACTAAACGAAGAAATTAACTTTTGACTCGAAAATAAAATTATCGTAATGAAAAAGGAGAGAATAAAACTAAGATGGTACTTTAAAGCTAAACGAGGCAAAACCTAAAGCGGGTACTAAATAAAAGATAAAACTTGAACTTTACGAAAAAATATTAATTTTAAAATTAAACGAAAAATTCAACTAATAATACGTAACTTTCAAAATTAAAATCGGAACAACTTTCAGATTAAATTAAACGATTACAGAACAATATTAAATAAAAAATAAGCAGGCAGGCAGGTAGTTGGAAGCATCCAGGCAGGCACGTGGTTTTGGCGCCAAACATCGGAAAGCAGGCAAGCTAGCAAGCTGCTCAATTTGATTTGCTTGTTCGGGATATTTATTGTTCATTCGGAATAGTTTTGTTATTACTCCTTCATTCGGAACTTTTTTGTAAAATTACTTATTCGGAATTTTTTATCATTTGCTTCATTCGGTATTATATAACTCATTCGGGATATTTGTTGGTTCGGTAAAAAAATATTAAAAAACTTTATTTGGTAAAAATTAATGGTTGGCTCGGGAAAACTTCTTGGTTCGGTAAAAAATACTTGGTTCGGGAAATTAAAAACTCGTTCGGGAAAAATAATACAGTGGACAAAACAAAGCAATAGGGAAAACGAATTTCACCAAAATCAACCATAATCAATCTAAAAATTAAACTAAACTAACCACTAATAATCAACTAACAACAATCAATCAAACCAAATCAATAAAACTAAAAATAAAAACCAAATCAATCAAAACCCACTTAATAAATTAACCAAAAACTCAAGAACACAACAAAAAACAATAAAACTAGAAACAAAAAAATCACTAATTAAGATCTACCAAGCATTAAAACATCTAAATCAATGAACTTTATGAAATAAAAATCAATAAAACCATTAAACCCACTTGATTAATCAAATCTAAATCAACAAAATCAATAAAATCAACAAACCAAACACTTAATTAAAATCAAACAAGAAAGGAAGGATGAGATTAAAAGTAAAAGCTTGATTAAAAGTATAAGATTCAACAATTTAAAAACATGAAATTAAATGATTCTACATATTAAATCTAGAGAGAGAATGAAATAAACTAGAGAGAGAAAGTAAATCTACACTACTCCTAATCTAAACTAACTAACTAACCCCCTCCTAATGACACATTAGGAGGGTATTTATAGGAGGAGTAAAAGGTTGATGCTTTCTTTCTTCTTGTCTCGACTCGATTTAAATTCTTTGTCATTCTCGACGTCGTCTCGAGATTTCTCGATATAAATTAAACTCGTCTTATAATTTTCTTCTTTAATTAGACTTGGTTCTTCGACTTCATTAAACTTCCGTCTTTAGACTTTTTCTTTGATAAATCTTCAGAATAGGCCTTGGACTTCCGTTCTTTTTGCACTCTTGATATTTTGACTTCGTCTTTTCTCGTTTTCTTCGATAAAAGCACGTGAAAGCCCTTGTTTTCTTCCCTTTTCATCTTTTGGTCCTAAAACACAATAAAAACACAAACCACGCATAATTCCGACATTTACGACATAAAATACACGTTTTAGCTTGGTTATTATTATAATTAAGTGGTAAAAGGATGGGTGTTTTCACACCTATCAGGCTTGTTGGTAACATCAGAGATCTTTGGCACCGTTATAGTCAAAAGATTTTTCAAACATTTTAAGAAAATGTGTATAGTTAAAAGATTTTAAAATGTTTTCTTCAAAACCTTGGTTTTAAAAATCTTTCGTTCTCTATAACGAGAGCTCTGGTACCAAACTGTTACACTCTCAAATTTCATATCGGTACAGCGGAAGAGTCAATAGAGTGTTACGGGATAGCACCATAACTCAAATCATAGACAACACATAAAAATGGTTGTACAAGGTTTAACATACATTCATTCGAATAAAAGTTTTAAGTTTACAGCAGGTCCCCAAGTTTCACAGTCATAAAGTTTACAAAACATAGATCGAATGAATAATTTTATTATGTGGGCCATCAGAGTCGATCTCCATCCAAGTTACCTTCAAGCACTTGAGATAAAACATGCGAAAGTTATATCAGTGAATGCCGAGTGAATTCATAGAGTTTAATAAAACCGTTACATAAAACAGTTATAGAAAGAAGAACACAAGTATAATATCATAAGTGAGTCCTCGTATTGCTAGTCAGGCAATATATATAAATCAAGTCATACATCTTAAACCGTCCATGATACCGTAGTCTCAATATTATCGTTAATTACATCGTATCATATTGGATATTTGGATTACATTGGATTGTATTGGATTATTACTAACCGCATGACATTGCTACCTTACTATAACAAACAACGGGCCGCGAACCCGACAACAATTTACCCATCTAAATTAGCGTGTCGTCACAAAAATCACGCTATGTAAATCTTCTCATACATAAATTCGCTTACCAATCAATTTGGCACAACGGGGATCAACCGTCAAGGCGCGAACTTGGGTGATCTTCCCCAAATAATACTATTATATGCATAAGCGTCTACCAAATCTCGGTAGTTCACAATTCATGCTAATGGGACTTTAAGTGACATAACCTAAATACTAATAATCTTTTTTATCTCATTCATTGGGTCATAGCATCATTCGGGTCCATATCAATAAGCATACCATCTGGACAACTTGTGTTCTATTTTTATCAAAAACTAGCATGTTATCTCCCTCGCGGGTTTATAAAACATTTTATAAAATATTTAAAAGAGTGCAAGGCTATGAACTCACGTTGATTAAGAAAGGCGGGTTATCGACGACGGTGCGTGCTTCAATCACGGAAACCTAGACAAATAATACTCGGTCTTAGACTCTTGTCCAATGACTTTATAAAAATAATGGCTATGTATATATATGATGATATTATAAGTATGATGATGATCAAGTGGGATTTTATATCTTCATTCAACATTATAGTGTTATGTGTTAGTAAATTTTATACTAGTTACACTAGTTTTAACTTGTTTACATATTAAGGCCCAATAAGCCCATTAAAAGCCCAATACATTATATTAGTCCATTTATACTTTTAATACCAGGCCTATAATCATATGTTGGGCCCAAGTGGGTTAAGCCCATGAGTAACTTCAATAGTGTTTAGGCAAACTAGTTGGGTCAATAGTCCAATAAGGCTACTTTGGTCTGTTAATGCCCATAAGTTATAAAGCTCGGGTTTTATCGGTTTTTACTTGTTAAATGTACTTACATATCAGTATATGATTTATAAAAATGTTACATTAGACGGGTCCGACCGTCTAAGTTTTATTTGGTGAAAACGTTAATCTTTCGGTTTTAGCCGAAAAGACGTAAAACTTATATATAGTTTTATAACTTCAAAAAACATTTGAGTTTTTACTTTTATAAAAAATGTCATACTTTTTTATCATAGTATACAACTTATTTTATAAGTATTATCATAAGTTAGTGGGTTTTATATATGTATTTTATAATAATATTACTTGAGTGCTCATTTTATATTATATACTTCTATTTACAAATCTAACTATCAATGTCACTTTCACCATTTTTGCCATATCTTGAGTTCTACAAGAACATAGAAGCTCAATTTTGGGCAGCACAAACTACATAATATGTGCTACAAATAACTCCTGTTTAGCGACTACTCAATCATCCTCTAAGTATTCCCAATAATTTGTCAAAAACAGACTATACAGATTTGAACCTTAATAGTATTTTGATCATATCTTGCTCATTTTATTGATTCTATTGAGTGGTAAATTGGCCACATATGTAAACATCATATATCTAACAGTATATTCAATAATCCAAGCCTTTTTACCAAATGATCATATAGTTACTTACTGTTTTATACAGCCTATAATTTTAGTCAAGATTTTAACATCTTTACATGTAGATTTTAGTCTTTTTAACCAAATCTATCAACACAAGATCCCACATAATACTTTGATCATCATTTATCATCATATACATATACATTTATAAAGAAAATACAAGATTGCATTTACAAAATACAAGATAGTAGAAGAAATGATCTTGTTACCAACCAAGATAGTGAAAAGTTAAGAATAAGACTTGGTTTTTGGTAACCAATCTTATGATATATGAAGACCACCTTCAAGATCACCCAAATATATGAAAAACTTGAGAAAAATCAGCCCTAGACTCCAAGGGAAACTTCTTCTTGGTTGTTAGGGTCACCTCAAATCAACAAGTCTTTAATAGGTTTTTATCTTGTGCAAGTTAAACACAAGATTCATGGTTTAATTTTTGATCAAATGGTGGTGTTTTGGGGTGGAGTTTGGGACGGAAAGAGGGAGTAGAGAGAGAGATTTTGTGTGTGGTTTGCATGTATCAAATGAGTTAGATAGTATGTGGTAGCTAGTTTTAAGAGTTAGTGGTTTTGAGTGAAAACTGAGGACAAGTGTCCTTAGTTTTTATAATACTTTGACACATCAAGGGGTGTGTTGGCAAAGATTGGACGCCCCTTAGTGGGGGTAGGGCATGTGTTAACTTGTCTCATCCCCACTAATTTACGGGTACTCCTCGATTTTAGTTTCCATGATTTGCGTGCCCTTGGGTCGTTCTACGAAAAACGTTTTTATAAATTATGAATCAACGACACAAAATGAATCTAATAAAAATTGTCTAATCAAAAACGGAGTTCAAAAACGTAAATACGTAAACCTAAGGTTTCCGGTTTAGTCGTAAAGGACGTTAAATTATGCACGTAAGCCCTAATTTCAACCCGTAAATTGTGAGTTCATCAACCAACACAAAAATAAGTTTCAAAATAATATACGAGAAAATAATATACTACTTGAAAATGTTAGATTGTCACATCTGGAATTTCATTAGCTAGGGTTTATGTATTTTCCTTTCTAGAATAGTCTTTGTACCTCTATAAAAGGACTCCTCAACCTGTGAGTGAGCCTTTGTTCCATTTTCTAGGCATTCTATTTGTAATTCCTTTCATATCAATATAAGTTTTGTATTTTGAATATTATCAATTGTAATTCCTTTTATATTAAATGAAGTTGGTGTTAGATGCTTGAATCTGAGTTCCACAATCATTATACAAATGTTTTGGTGGTTTGTGTTGGCCACGTTTGAGTTTTGTTAAGATTTCAAGTTTTTCAAGTTTTTGAAAAAGTGTTTCATAAGCAGTTTTGATCTAGTGATCCAAGGCTTTACCAGTTAAGGTCCTTGGATTCTAGGTGTTTAGATCTGTTATTTTGCCTCTCAAATCCTTAGTGTCTAAGTGGTGAAGATTGATTTTGATTAGAAAAGTTTTTATAAGCTTTGGAAAAGTGGTTCATTCCACTACTTGTGTTGAATCCCCCTGCTTTCATTATACTTGTTACTAACCCCTTCCAAATCCTTTAAGCTTGTTGAAAGCTTGTTACCAGCAAGCTTTTGAGAAGATTTGAGGCGTTAGAAAGGTTGTTTGTTGCCTTGTGTTGAAAATCACATAACAAGGGCCTTGGTTCAGTTGTTGAACCATCAAAAAGGCCTCTTGTTGTTTCAAGGACCTTGGCTACTCTCTAGTTGTTGAGAATAGTCCAAGGAGCATTGCTGAATCCTCCTAGGATGTTGTAGTGGATAGGTTCACTCTCTAATCCCTTTTCTCTTTATTGAATTTTGGCTAAAATCTGTCAAAGTGATGATGCTATGTGATTTTGTGTGTTAGTATTTGTGACTACAAGTTTTTGGTAGAAACTTGTTAGTTGTCACCTAGATGAGCTATTTAGGTCATAAAATCAGTAGGTTGTGTGGAAAATTAAAAAGTTTCTTTGAAAAGGACTAAAATAAGGCTATTTGGGATTTTTGCGATCAAAAGGCCTTGTGGCCTTGGTTCTTAGGGTTAGTTTTTACTCAAAAAGTGTTTTTAAGTATGCTTTGATAGCTGGTTAAGTTTCAAAAGGTTTGGAAAAGGTTTTACAAGTTTTTGGAAAAATTTGCCTAAGTGTTCTTCATTTGGTCAAACACATCAGAAGCTCTCTAATGAGATGGCATTTATACATCATCTCATCGTTCTTTTTGGGCTTTAAATCCATAAAAATTTCATAAAATACCATATATATGCTTGTGTTTGTTCACTTGTGTATTTTAGGTATGGATATCGTGAGAAAGACAAAAGATCACAAGAAACAAGGAAAAACGGACACGAGAAACGAAGCCATACAATGAACCGGGCCCTAGTTATGGATTTCTCAAAGAAAAACCCTTGAAGACTTAAAGATGTACAAGATTGATCCCTTATTTAAGAAGAAATGACACTTAATACCCTTGTATATTCATAATTACAAGTTTGGTCCCTTAAGTTTGACAAAATTACAAAAAAGGTCCTTCAACTTTGAAGATTTGGCAAGTTTAGTCCCTCTACAATTCTAAATTGTGAACAATGGTCCCTCATGAAGTCAAAGAACCAAAGACCTTCAAAGATGAGAAATGTCCAAGATCAGTCCTTGAAGTATTCAAAAGTGGCAAAATAACCCTTGAAACCCTTTCACCAAAGTTTTGGGGCAAAATTGTGATGTTGAAAACTTAAATAACAAAGGAAACCAAGTTTGTTAGCTGAAAAACACGTTTTACAACTTTCACCAAAAGACAAGGGCCTAATGACATTCAAATGGAAATTGCGCCAAACACTTCCCCATTCCACAAAAAACGGATCAAATGGAGTTACTATTCACCCAAGAACCCATTTACCACTTCACTTAAAACAAAGGGTAAAAACAAATTACCCAGGCACACGTTTGATTCACATGCCCTAAAATCCATCCCACACCAAAAACCCTCAATCCCACTCACCAAAGGACCCCACCCATCAACCCGTCCACCAATCAAAATCTAACTTCCTCTACAAGGAATGACACGTGGCCAAATCAACAACCCACACTCCTTGCTTGGATACAAAGCTAAAATGAACGACTTTGATGCATTTAAACAACTCATCAACAAAATTTGTCTAGAAGATTCAAAGGGCATTTCAGGGACTTTGTAGCTAGGGATTTCATTGTAATCTCAGCCCTTGTGGCCTATATAAGGACTCCTCAACCTGTGAGAGAGCCTTGTTCCAGTTTTACTCTTTAAACATTATAATTCCTTTTTAAAATTTATAAAAGTTGGTATTTTAAGAAAATTGTAATTCCTTTTTATTTTTTTGAAAGTTTGTGTTGTTTAAGAGTGATTCTGAGTTCCATTTGATGTTATAAAGGTGCTTTGATCTTGTGGTTAAAGCACGTTTATGTTTGGTAAGGATTTCAAGTTTGAAAAAACCTTGAAATCAGTCATCTGTTTTTGCGATTTTACTTGTACTAACCCTTATCCAAAAGCTATAAGCGCTTGCAAGCTTGTTGACACCAAGCTAGTGAAGGTTTATCAACCTTTGGATAGGTTGTTTGTTGCTTGTGTTGAAGAAATCAAGCCCTTGAGGTTCTTCTTTGAACCATCATCCAAGGCACATCTCATCTCTTTTGTTCAAGGACCTTGGTCACTCTCTAGTTGTTGAGAGTGGTCCAAGGAGCATAGCTGATCCCTCTAGGAAGTTGTGGGGGGATAGGTATAAGCTCTTTTTAAGTTTCCTCTAAAAATTTTTATGTTTATGTATGTTATGAACTTTGCCATATGATTTGGTCTCCTTGTGATTGTGCTTTGTGTTTTATTGTTTGTTTCTGTTAGTTGTCACCTAGTTTAGGTATCTAGATCATAAAATAAGTAGGTTGTTTGTAAAATCAAAGAGTTTGTTTGAAAAGGGGCTAAAACAAGGTTGTTTGGATTTTAGAATCATAAGGCCTTGTGGCCTTGTGCCCTTGGTTCTTAGGGCTTGGGTAGTCTAAACAAGTCATATGCAACTAGTTTTGGTCATTAGTTAAGTATCAAGAGGTTTGGAAAAGGTTTTCAAAGTTTTGGAAAAATCTGATAAAATTGGTTTCAATTTGGTCAAACACATCAGATCCAATAAAATCTTTGTTTGTTGGGTCTAAGGTTTGAAATCTGGTTTGGGAAGAGTTTAGGTGATAAGCTATCTGTGCAATATCTGTTTGTTGAGTTTGGTGGCTTATTGTGGGTGCTAGAGCTTATCAAAGTTGGCTGAAGTGGTCATTTGCATCAACAAAGTGACCACCTCAATTTGGGCTTGCATTTGTTATTCTAGTGTATGCCTTGTTGTTTAACTGCTTGGAACTTGTTATTGGGCTGCTTGTGAGTGCTATTTTCTATTTGGTTTGCCTTATTGCTGGCTTATAAGCTAACTGGCTTATTGGCCTTATTTGCCAAAATCTGTCAAGTATAGGTGAACTGACCACTTGATTCACAAGGACTCTACCTTTAGTTCTTCACAAAAGTTGCTTAAAACAAGCTTACAAACAATCCCTGAGCTTTTGGTGAATTTTGGTGGACTTTGACTTTTGGTCAAATAAGCTCAATTTTGGCTTATTTTTCAGAACTGCTTATTGGCACATGCAACAACTTGGCTTTTGTGATGGGTTTTGTTTTTCTCAGCTTAATATCATCTTTGAAAAGTTACAAGTCATTTGGTTAAGCTTTTGCTAGGAAACTAGCTTATTTTGCTTTTTCAGCCAGCTTATTTGCTTCTACAACTTATTCTACTTGGCTTTTTGTGACTTTTCTTGTTAATTATTCTTAGTTAAGCTATTTGTGAGCTTTTGCGAAAAGAATCAGCTTCTGAAACGTCCTAGAACTCTAACCCGACTATTTTGTCATTCAGTGAAAAAGTTCTTTTCAAAGTTTTGGCTTATTACTTGAGCTTTTTCAAAATTTATTTTTGCAGATTGGTTTAGAATCTCAATAAGATGTTGTGTGTTCAATTAGAGCTTATGGAATTAGCTTATGGCTTAATGAGCTTTTCGGCCCATTGAGAATAAGCTGTTGACTTATTAAGCTGTGATAAGCACATTTTCAGCTTTTGGGCCTTTAGACTTTTGTGCTTAAAATCAAATTTTGAGTCAGACTGGTGATTTTTAGCCCATTTGGATAAGTTTGATTTTATTGGGTCCATTAAGCCCATTTTGTTTTTGGTAAAAGGGTAACAATGACCCCGGTAAATAGAACCAAAAAAGCGTTGAAGTACAAGGAATGTGGCTGAAATACCACATTAACCGCAAGCTACAGGCAGCTTGTTAAACAAAATGTTTATGACAGGCCATAAACATTAACTAGTCTAGAATACTGGAAATATATAAACTTGACAAAAACCAAGACGATAACATAAAGTTACGAGGAAAATAATAAAATATCAACATGGGATCAGCCAGTTCGAGTGCTTGCCCCAATATTGGTGTTGAGAAGATTCACCGATTCATCAAAGACGACCTCGACTCCCTCCTCCTCCTCATTATCTTCCTCGCTTACTTGAACCCCTTCGTCAATACCAGGCATGGACAAAGTTGAAAATTTATTAGATGTAGAAACACTGCTCATTTGAGCTTTACCCTTGTTCGGACCATTAGGATTGCTAGACTGCTGCAACTGACCAGATTTAGTATTCAACTTCCTACTATAATTACCACTCGTACTTGTAGTATCCAAGTGAGTTTTTGGACGAAATGCAACCGTCTTACCTGTTTGGAAACCCTTGCTCAATGGAACACCTCTCGGAACTTGATTCCCTAAATTACCTTGGTACTTCTTCCTCTTGCTTTGCACTTGTTGGAATCCATCATTATCAACATGAGTAGTCACATTTTCAACCGTTTTAGGTTTGACATTTTTTGGACAAGAATCAAAGGCAATGACCAAAAATATTACAAGTATGACATCTAGGCGGTTTCCATTCGTATTCAACACGAATTAATTCCTTGGTACAACCAGAGCCTTCAAGATCAGGGACACCAATAGTAACGTTATCTATAAACTCCGAATCAGCATTCATCTCAATAAGACAACGAGCAAAACTACAACGACCCCAAGACTCTTTGCACATATTATCAGTATAATTATCCATCATAATAAGCTTACCAAGAAACGAAGCAATTAAACTAATACCTTCCTCTTCAAAAACCTGTAGCGGAACATCATGAAACTTGACCCATACCGGAATACGAGTTAGTTCCTCCTTTAGAAGATTCGTTTTCATAGTCCATTTCTTAAGAAAAATTGGTGAATTACGAACCATCCACGGACCACCTTCCAGAACCGCATTAAGACCCTCACTAGACCCAAATTGAAAAAAGAAAAAACCTTTCTCATTCATCATGATACACTTAAGACCATGTTTTTCCCAGTTATTCTTAGCAAAATACTCAACCACAGGAAATGCAATCCTTTTACCAAGAAAGTAACCGTATAAAGTGTTTTGGTAGCGAGTATTTACTTTTTCAACGACCTTCTTAGGAATAGAGATATTAACCCCTTCACAGACATTATCAGAATTAAACGAAGAAGAGACTGCATTAATACCTCCATTAGTAGACGTAACCATATCAGCTTCAAATTTGCAAAGTAACTCCAGAATTTTTTTAGCACGGTCATGTGAGATCAGTTCCCACAAAGGATGTTTCTTCATTCTTAATTCATGCATAAATTCACCCGCATCACCAACCGTGCGAATCGTTACACCAAATAATTTTAAAACCTCATGTAGATTACACGGTTGCATACCATTAATGGTTGCAGCCTTACCTGCAAGGTCCAAAAATACATCACAAGAAGAGGAAACATTTGTAATAGAGTCATCTGTTTCCTTAGCCATTTGTGCTGAGTGCACACTCGAACCACCTGAACTGAGTGAAGAAGTTTTGCTAGTTAGATTCTTATGGCGTTCACACAAAACTTCATAATAAAGCATAGTGGTCTCCTTAGGTAAAGTAGACCATTTAGGAAATTTGTTTGCCTTAACACCATTTGCAAACACTTCAATGTCACGCACAATATTCAAAGGAATAGAAAACAAATTAGATATCTCCTCTAACGTTAAAAAACCTGAAGATTAGATACCATAACCACATCATTCCAACCTGTAAATAATGGCTTATCACTTTCATTGCTCGAATCCATGTTCAATCAAACACAGCCCTAACCACGAAAAAGAAACCCTAAACAAACAGTAACTTTTTTTTTGATCGTAAAAACAAACAGTAACCGAAACCCAGAATCAAACAAAACGACCACTTAAAAAAAAAACAAAAAAAAACGAATGTTACGAATCAAACAAAACGACACCCTAAGCAATAAATTGCGAAAAGGAACCCTAATAATAACTTAGTCAGCCAACCAATTTAATTAATGTTATGAATCATAGTCAGCCGACACAATGAAACTTATTCAAATGTCAGCCGACCACACTCATGTACTAAGGAACCCATTAAGCCCATTTAAGTAGTCTGTTTTGGATTTAGCCCATTTGGGGGCCCATTAGGGGTATTTTGGTAATTTCACTTTTATTTTCTGATTACTTAGGTTAAAATAAACTAGTTTTCAAGTTTTTAGAATTTTTTATAATTTTTGGGTTTTTAATATTATTTAATATTATTTTATTATTAAATTTTAATTTTCACATTTTAGCACTTTTATATTTTTCTTAGGTTTAATACATTAAAATAGGATTTTTGCAACTCTTAGATTAATTTTATCATCATTTTTCTAATTTTTAGAATTATTTTAAGTTTTAATAGTTTTTTAATCATTTTAAATAGTTTTAATTAGTTTAAAAATTCATAAAAATAGTTTTTAATCTTATTTAGTCATTTTAGAGGTTTACAAAGTGAAAAATCTTTATTTGGGCTTTTTAATAATTATTTTGATTTTTAGGGCTTTAATTAGCATTTAAAAACTACTATTTAATTAATTAAAAGGTATGAAAAATTTTTGATCATTTGTAAACTCTTAGTTTAGTTAATTTGATTTTTGGTAATTTTTTGGGAATTTTTAGAATTAATTTTTATTTTGGCACTTTTTACGGTTTTAATTTTAGTCGTCGTAGTAATAATTTTCACGTATCCGTCATTCTATTTTCTCATCCCCTTCTTTCAAATATTAATCTCAAATCAATTACGAATTATTCACACACAAATACCTCCTTGGGAAACGAACTTTCACACCATAAGGGTCATTAGAGTTTGATTTTCCTAAATCATCACTTAATACTTACCGCTCATTTACGCTCTTTTGTTTTCCTAAACAAGAGGTGTAATTTACTACAATCATTTTGGCGCCGCTGCCGGGGAGGTGTGTCGTGATTAATTTGTCATTTGGTTTTAAATATTAACTATAAATAGTATTTGTATTAGTAGAACTCTACTAATACGTATTATCGGTTTTTTCGTTTTTCTTGTGAAATTATTATTACTATATTGTATTAAGTATCACAACAAAATCAAAATATCTCCAAAAGTGTGAAAACACAACCTTAATTGGGATTTGATCTCCTAATTATTGTATTCGAATATCAAACCAAAAAGAAAAAGGCAAAAATAGATAAATACTTTCGTGAAGCTCGATTTTGAAAAATACAAACTATAAGGTGGGTATTATAAAATATACCCTAAGGAAAAAGGCTCTTAAGTTCTTCGCGCCGCCTCGTTTCCCCGCTTGCTTGTGAGTATTTTAAGATTAAAGGCTAATCGAGGGTTTTGCCACCCAAAGTATTATTACGTATCATATATATTTGCTTGGTTTCTTTGTGATTAAACCCTCTTGAACAATTTGGTTTTCGCCAAAGTTCTAAAGTCATTCAAAGGCATTCACTCCACGTGATCGTTTTCATTCTTTTGAGGCTTCTTTAATCAACAGTTTGATTCGAGGAGAGATTTGGTAGATTGTTGTCTACGAAGACACACAAAATCCAAAAAAATTAAAACAACAAAAAACACAAAAAAATTGAAAATTCACAAAACACCCAAAAAGAATCTTCTTTGCTCACCTCCCATTCTACGTCAAGTTTATGCTAACTTGTAAGCAAGAAAAACGATCTCGTAAACGTCGTCAAAGTCAAGGAATCAAGAGCCTTTGATTGAAGAAAAAACTCCAATTGTCGAACCCGTTGTAGAACCAATAGTCGCTATGGCTAATCGTACTATGATGGAGTTGCTTCAAGCACCCACCGAGGGTTTTGGAGAAGATATTGTGATTCCCGCCATCCTTGCGGAAAATTTCGAGATTAAGACGGGTTTAATGTCGATGTTACAAGAAAATAAGTTTAGAGGTCATGAGAAAGACAACCCGCATTACCACATAAGGAATTTTAATCGTCTCACCGCAACAAGCAAGTTTAAGGATGTTCCACATGACGCCATTAAGATGATGTTGTTTCCATACTCGTTGGATGGACCCGCAAAAATAGGCTCGAGAAAGAACCGCCAAATTCGGTTTTGACATGGGGTGATCTCGTTTCTAAGTTTGTGAACCAATTTTTTCCACCATCTAAAACAACACATTTGAAAAATGAGATTTCAAGGTTTGTACAACGAAATAATGAAAGTTTTCCAATGGCATGGGAACGATTTAAGGAAATTTTACATGAATGTCCACACCATGATTTTTCGGAATTGCATCAAATAGATACTTTCTATAATGGGCTTAATGATCATGAACGAGATTATTTGAATGCCGCCGCGTGTGGTAATTTTTTGTGCAAAACGACCGATGAAGCTTTAAAGATTATCGAGAATAGATCTAAGGTTTATAATCCTCGTAACACACCGAGGGTTACCAATATGGGTTCGTCATCATCGTCATCATCTCGTCACATTAATGCCTTACATGATGAAGCAAATGAGGAAAATCGGTTTTTTGATAGGTTTTCGACGCTTATGACACATTGGAAAGCACAAGATGCTTTGAATTCTGCATCGGTCAAAGCGGTTGAAAAGAGTTGTTTATCTTGTGGTGGAGCTCATGATCTTTCCGAGTGCATTACCGCCGGTGGTAACACTTCGAGTGCTTACGTAGCAACGGGAATTTACAACCAAAACGGCCAAGGTTCCCGCCCAAATCAAGCTCCACCAAATCAAAATGCTAACAACTATTGAAACAACAATTAAAATGGTGGTTATCAAGGCAATTCACGTAATTACAACAAAGGGAATTATCAAAGTGGGAATGGACAAGTTTCAAACCAAAACCAAAACCGTGATTTTCAAACTACTACACAAGGTTTTCAAAATGATCACACCAAAAATCTTCAAGGAGAATTTTTGAATTATGCTAAAGCAAAGGATGCTAAATTTGATAATATGCAACGTGAGATGATTAGCTTATGATCCGAGTTGAAAAACGAGCTTAAAAACGATCTTGCTAATGAACTTAAGACTCATGCTAATAAAATGGAAGGAAACGTTCAACGTCTTCAACAAAATCAACAAACGATGGAACAAGGACAACATGAGATTAAGCAAGAATTGTTAAAAGCGGATGCTAGGCAATCAAAATTTGAAGACCGAATGGAAAAAATGTTTGAAGCAATCATGTGTAAACCCTCTTCCTCGGGTGGTCTTCCTAGTGATACCATTGCAAAACCGAAGGAGAAATGAAGGTTATTACTACATGTAGTGGTAAAACTTTCAAAGAACCAATATCTCGTCCAAGTACTTCTACGGAGAAGGAAATCGAGAAAAAGCCCGAGGTGATGGTCGAAAAGGAGCATATCACAAGCCCACGAAGTACCGCTCATACCACACCTACGGTTGAACCAATACCAATCATGGAACCCGAGATTCCAAGGCCGTTGCCTAATGTCCAACCCACACCACCCTTACCTTACCCTTCGAGACGAAACAAAGAGAAATTGCAAGAACGTAACAAACAACAAATCGAGCTTTTATAAAAATGTTTCAACAAGTTCATTTTGATGTAAGTTTAGCCGACGCGTTGTTATATATGCCTCGTTTCTCTTCCAATTTTAAAAGTATGATGAATGATAAGGAGAAGCTTTCAAAGCTTGCTAATTGTTCTTCGGTTTATCTTAACCGCATACCCGAAAAAGTTGGCGACCCCGGAAAGTTTCTCATTCCTTGTGATATACAAGATATGAAAGAAGGCCTCGCCTTGGCCGATCTTGGTGCGAGCATTAATTTAATGCCATTTTCCATTTGGAAATCACTTTCGCTTCCGACTCTTACTCCTTCGAACATGTCTATCGAGATGGCCGATCATTCTACGTTTTTAGCATGTAGAGTAGCCGAGGATGTTTTCGTGAAAGTGGGGAAGTTCTACTATCCCGTTGATTTTATAGTAGTTGACATCCCCGCGGATCCTTAAGTTCCTCTAATTTTAGGTCGTCCATTTTTAGACACCTCGAGATCGCTTATCGACGTTCATGCAAGAACTATTACTTTAAGATTCAACGAAGAGGAACTTGTTATAAACGCTACTCAAAACTCAAAAACTTCTCATGTTTATGGAATCGATACCATCAGTCACATCGACTTAGTTGATGTGGTTTGCGATGAGTTTTCACAGAAGTGTTAGGTTTTTCCGATAGCTCGTCAAGTGGCAATCCCACTATTTTGGATCCGATTCTTGCTAATTCTACACCAAATCTCACTCCATTCCAAGGAGGATATTTTACTTCAAAGGAAATCGACAATGAAGATGAGGTGACAATTGGTAATGATACTTCTATTCCACCATTTCTTCCGCTGATGGAAGTTATGAGTGTTGAGCAAAAATCTTCAATCGAGGAACCGCCTATCCTTGAATTGAAAGATCTTCCATCTCACCTTGAATACGAATTCTTGGAAGGTGATGACAAGTTGTCGGTTATTATTGCAAAAGGTCTTGCTAATGATGAAATAACCACGCTCTTGAAAGTTCTTAAAGCTCATAAAGGGGCAATTGCGTGGAAAATTTCTGACATTAAGGGTATTGACCCAAAATTTTGTACTCACAATATTTTAATGGAGGAGGACTACAAACCCGCAATTCAAAGTCAAAGAAGGGTAAATCCCAAAATTCACGATGTCCTCAAAAAGGAAGTCTTAAAACTCCTTGACGCGGGAATGATTTATCCTATCCCTAGCCCATGGGTGAGCCCAATCCATTGTGTCCCTAAAAAGGGAGGAATGACCGTTGTGCCTAATGAAAACACGAGTTAATTCCCACTCGTGTTGTGACCGGTTGGAGGGTGTGTATTGACTACCGAAAGTTAAATGACGCCACTCGTAAAGACCACTTTACTTTGCCCTTCATGGATCAAATGTTGGAGCGACTCGTGGGAAATGATTTCTATTGATTTTTAGATGGTTTTTCCGATTACTTTCAAATCCCTATCGACCCTCGTGATGAAAAGAAAACTATGTTCACGTGTCCTTATGGAACGTGTGCTTATCGTAGGATGCCTTTTGGACTTTGTAATGCACCGGGTACGTTTCAACGGTGTATGATGGTTACTTTTCATGATATGATCGCGAAGTCGATGGAAGTGTTTATGGATGACTTTTCGATGTTCGGCAATTCGTTCACGTCGTGTTTATCTAATCTCGAGCAAATGTTAAAACGTTGTGAGGAAACCAACCTTGTGCTTAATTGGGAAAAATGTCATTTTATGTGTAAACAAGGAATCGTCTTAGGACATAAGGTCTCGAAAGCGGGGATTGAGGTCGATAAAGCTAAGGTAGACGTCATAGCCAAGTTACCTCATCCCAAAAACGTTAAGGGAGTTAGGAGTTTCCTAGGCCACGCGGGCTTTTATCGTCGTTTCATCAAAGACTTTTCGAAAATCTCTCGACCTATGACACACCTTCTCGAGAAGGTTTCTCCTTTTAATTTCAAAGAGGATTGTGTTAGAGCTTTCGAAACTCTTAAAAGGAAACTTACCGAAGCTCCCATTCTTGTTGTTCCTAATTGGGAATTACCCTTTGAAATCATGTGCGATGCAAGTGATTATGCTATAGGGGCCGTTTTAGGGCAACATTATGAAAAGCATTTCCGTCATATCCATTATGCTAGTAAGACGATGACCGAGGCTCAATTAAAGTACACCACAACGGAAAAGGAATTACTCGCCGTGGTCTATGCTTTAGAGAAATTCCGACCTTATCTCGTCTTGACTAAAAGCATCGTGTATACTGACCACTCGGCTATCAAGTATCTCTTAGCTAAGCAAGATGCTAAGCCGAGATTGCTTCGTTGGATGATTCTCCTCCAAGAATTTGATGTCACCGTGCTTGACCAAAAAGGAGCCAAGAATCTAGCGGCCTATCATCTCTCTCGTCTAGAAGATCCTCACAAAGATGTTTTCGAGAACAAGGAAATCACCGAAACATTTCCTCTCGAGACTCTCGGTGTAGTGAATTCTAAAGACACCACCCCATGGTTTGCCGACATTGCAAATTATCATGCGGGAAATTTCATAATCAAGGGTATGACGACACAACAAAAAAGAAAATTCTTTCGTGACGTCAAGTTTTATTTTTGGGACGACCCTTATCTCTTTCGGGTTTGTGCGGATCAACTCGTTCGACGTTGTGTTTTTGGTGCCGAAGCTTCTAACATCCTTAGAGCTTGTCACGAGGGACCCATGGGTGGTCACCACGGTGCTAATCTCACGGCTAAGAAAGTGTTCGATGCCGGCTTCTTTTGGCCTACTATCTATCGTGATGCACACGCACTTGTGAAGTCGTGTGATTCGTGCCAACGCCAAGGAAAATCGTCTCAATGTGATGAAATGCCATAAAATATAATTCAAGTGTGTGAGATTTTCGACATTTGGGGCATAGACTTTATGGGGCCGTTCCCATCGTCTCATGGAAACAAGTATATCCTCGTCGCCGTCGACTACCTTTCTAAGTAGGTGGAAGCTAAGGCTTTACCTACTAATGATGCTCGTATGGTAGTGAATTTTTTGAAGCAAATATTCTCTCGGTTTGGAACCTGTCGCGCGATTATAAGCGATCGTGGAACCCATTTTTGTAATGACCAATTCGAGAAGGTCTTAAAGAAATATGGAGTTACTCATCGTCTTTCTACGGCTTATTAACCACAAACGAGTGGGCAAGTCGATCTTTCAAACCGAGCTTTGAAGAGGATTTTAGAGAGGTCGATTGGAGAAAACCGTGCTTCATGGTCCGACAAACTCGATGACGCTTTATGGGCCTTTAGGACCGCTTATAAGACACCTATCGGTTGTACTCCATATAAGTTGGTTTATGGAAAGAATTGTCATTTGCCCATTGAACTGGAGCATAAGGCATATTGGGCCCTTAAGCATGCTAATTTTGATATAAAGACCGCGGGAGATCACCAGAAAATACAATTGAGTGAACTGGATGAATTAAGAGATAATGCTTATGAAAATTCATTGATTTTCAAAGAAAAGACTAAAAAGTTTCATGATGCAAAGATTAAAAACCGGGTTTTTAACGTTGGTGATTAAGTGTTACTTTTTAACTCTCGATAAAAGATATTTTCCGGGAAATTGAAATCTCGTTGGTCGGGTCCTTTCACCATAACACAAGTGTTTTCTTATGGGACCATCGAGCTAGCTCAAAATGATGGTCCTAACTTCAAGGTGAATGGACATAGGCTTAAGCACTACTTTCGTGGGGAAGTTCCTTCGTTGGAAGACCTCGACCAAGTCACCTTCCCCAATGATAATTAGCATTGAGGGGATCGAGTCGAGCTCATGACTCGGTAATAAAAAACGAGGTGCCTCGTGGGGGAGATCCCATGCTTATCCTTTTATGCTTTCTAATAAATAATGATAGGGGATTTGTGCCCTTCCAACTCGTTGTCTCGTGGTTGTTTGTGAATGTGTTATCTAGATCATCATCATCGCTACGATTGAAGACCCTCGTGTTCGTCTACGTGAGCCTCAATCTTTTGCTTAATAGTTTTTCACGAATCCATGACATATCCTTTATTGTTCTAACAATTATCTTTTAGCATAATTAATAAACGACTTTAGATATATTGTTGATCACCCTCTCCATACTAGATCCTAAGCATTCGACTCTTCGTCTCTAGTATGGGGGTGCTCCACCTTTATGTTGATCCGAAACTTAGATCGATTTAGCTTGTGTAAACGAGATTAAATCAAGTTAAACACGTAGAGAAACTTTGTTGTATATGTAACAATTCAAGTATTATGCGGAATTAATACTTAAACAAGAACACACAAACAAGATAACCAAACTTTCACTTTGATTGATTAATATAACTTGCGTACAATGAAAGTGTAAAACATATATTGAACTAAAACCTAAAGGCATCCTTTTATAGATTAAGGAGCCTTGTACAAGAGTCTACGTATCAGCTATTTGAGGTAAAGATAAACATAAAGAATACATTGTCGAACATATCTTTACTAGAAACATACTAGAAACATAATACGTGTAGACTAAGTCTTCTATCAGTGCTTGACTTCATCCTATCAACGCTTGACATCTTCCTGTCAACGCTTGTTCTGTCAACGCTTGTTTTCTTCTTATCAACGTCCCAATTCCTCTTGTCAGCGTCCAAGTGTACTGGCTACATTTTATTCCCAACAGACTTAGTCCTTCGACTTTGTTAAACTTCCGTCTTTAGACTTACTCTTCGATAAATCTTCAGAATAGGCCTTTGACTTCCGTTCTTCTTGCACTTTTGATCTTTTGACTTCGTCTTTTGTCTTTTTCTTCGATAAAAGCCCGTGAAATTCCGTGTTTTCTTCCTTTTTCATATTTTT
This sequence comes from Glebionis coronaria, assembly GCA_025667525.1. Classification (NCBI taxonomy): domain Eukaryota; kingdom Viridiplantae; phylum Streptophyta; class Magnoliopsida; order Asterales; family Asteraceae; genus Glebionis; species Glebionis coronaria. Next base: position 343,866,437 of record CM046877.1, read on the forward strand.
ATCCTGAAATACAATAAAAACACAAACCACGCATAATTCCGACTTTACGACATAAAATACACGTTTTGGTCATGTTAATATTGGAAATAAGTGGTAAAAGGATAAGTGTTTTCACACTTGTTAAATCCCCTACACTTGACCATTGCAATGCCCTCACGCAATGCATTAATTTCAAAGCACGTTTTACATTTTTCATCATAAATAATCCACCTTGGCCTTTATTAAATACTAAACACTAAGGAAACTAAAAAGATAGAAAATTGCAAAATATTTAAAGGAAGAATAAGTAAAGAAATCTAAGACTTACATTGGGGTTTTGGTTGTCATGAATGTTTATCACCCTCAAGTTTTACGTTCCCCAAACCAAGCTTATAAACGAGATCATTGTTATTATAAGTTAGCAAACTAATACGTCATCATGTCCCCCCAGTCTAGTTGTTACAGCCGTAGGCGTAACCTCTAGACTATCAAGATGCTCCCCGGACGTACCAAGGAAGATCCTTGGAGAATGATAAATTTCCAAACTTTGTTTCGGCCGCTCGTGGCGACCTCAGCCGCACTTGTCGACCGAGACAAATTAAATTTAGCATTGAATATGGTCTTACGTATGACCGTATACCCCGACATAAGAATGAATGCATTAATGGTAGTCAATTAGTCAGACGCACGCCTGCAAAAGTGCACCAAAAAGGCCCACCCTTAAGCCACGTAAAACTGTCAAGAAGTGACCTGTGGGTCCCTTCTGACGTTTCAGAAGTGTCAGAAATCCCATCCGTTGGATGGGCGTAGTGGCTTACACGTGGCGAACATCCATGCTACCTCAGAAATCGAGGCAACCCTATATAAGAGTTGGTGGGTGCTACTGTTACACACACAGTTTATATTCATTCCGCCAATGTTATCCCCAAGCTCCTTCCTTCACTCTTTTGCCTCTTATTCCACGAATTTCCTCCGCCGCAGGTTAGATCATCACGCCTCTCAAAACCTTTTTATAAAACATGGTGAAGGACAATCCCCTTATTACGGATGTCCTGAACGTGATGCCTGTGGAGAAATACATAGACTTTTTGTCTAAGTATTATATTCCCAAAAGCGTACACCCAACCTACCCAGGTGAAGGTGAAGCGATTACGGATGCACCGAGGGGAAAGATAGGCGTGTACACGCGCCTATTCGATTCGGCTAACTATCGCATCCCCTTATCCAAGTTTTTGGTAGATCTGCTTCTATATTATGACTTCCACATAACCCAACTGCACTGCATAGGGGCATGTAAAATCAATCAATTTGAGATTACCTTCCATACGTGCGGGGAACCCCGACCGTAAATCTATTTAGGGTTTTTTACTCCCCCCAACTACTAAATGGGTGGCTGTCGTTCAAAAAACGATCCGCGAACGCCCCCATGACTTATAGGAAGCCTTTAGACTCCCTAATGAATTGGTACGACCATTACTTTTTTGTTGATGAGAAACTATTCCCTATCCCGTTCGTCCTCAAAACTAGGGTACCCAAAGACTATCCTTCCAAATCAAAGGACTATAGTAAGTAAGGATTTGAAAATCCTAGATACCCACCGTACAGAATTTCATAGGGGCTTGCCAGAGCACTTCCTGTGCCTAGTAGGGATAAGCCGCTACTACTATGGGAGGGAGGATATGTATTTTTTTTTGGTAAAAGGGTAGCAATGACCCCGGTAAATAGAACCAAAAAAAGCGTTGAAGTACAAGGAATGTGGCTGAAATACCACATTAACCGCAAGCTACAGGCAGCTTGTTAAACAAAATGTTTATGACAGGCCATAAACATTAACTAGTCTAGAATACTAGAAATATATAAACTAGACAAAAACCAAGACGATAACATAAAGTTACGAGGAAAATAATAAAATATCAACATGGGATCAGCCAGATGGAGTGCTTGCCCCAATATGAGTATTGAGAAGATTCACCGATTCATCAAAGACGACCTCGACTCCCTCCTCCTCCTCATTATCTTCCTCGCTTACTTGAGCCCCTTCGTCAATACCAGGCATGGACAAAGATGAAAATTTATTAGATGTAGAAACACTGCTCATTTGAGCTTTAGCCTTGTTCGGACCATTAAGATTGCTAGACTGCTGCAACTGACCAGATTTAGTATTCAACTTACTACTATTATCAGCACTCGTACTTGTAGTATCCAAGTGAGTTTTTGGGCGAAAAACAACCGTCTTACCTGCTTGGAAACCCTTGCTCAATGGAACACCTCTCGGAACTTGATTCCCTAAATTACCTTTGTACTTCTTCCTCTTGATTTGCACTTGTTGGAACCCATCATTATCAACACGAGTTGTCACTTTTTCAACCGTTATAGGTTTAACATTTTTCGGACAAGAATCAACGGAATGACCAAAAATATTACAAATATGACATCTAGGCGGTTTCCATTCGTATTCAACTCGAATTAACTCCTTAGTAAAACCAGAGCCTTCAAGATCAGGGACACCAATAGTAACGTTATCTATAAACTCCGAATCAGCATTCATCTCAATAAGACAACGAGCAAAACTACAACGACCCCAAGACTCTTTGCACATATTATCAGTATAATTATCCATCATAATAAGCTTACCAAGAAACGAAGCAATTAAACTAATACCTTCCTCTTCAAATACCTGTAGCGGGACATCAAAAAACTTAACCCATACCGGAATACGAGTTAGTTCCTCCTTTAGAAGATTCGTTTTCATATTCCATTTCTTAAGAAAAATTGGTGAATTACGAACCATCCACGGACCACCTTCCAGAACCGCATTAAGACCCTCACTAGATCCAAATTGAAAAAAGAAAAAACCTTTCTCATTCATCATGATACGCTTAAGACCATGTTTTGCCCAGTTATTCTTAGCAAAATACTCAACCACAGGGAATGCAATCCTTTTACCAAGAAAGTAACCATATAAAGTGTTATGGTAGCGAGCATTTACTGTTTCAACAACCTTCCTAGGAATAGAGATATTAACCCCTTCATAGACATTTTCAGAATTAAACAAAGAAGAGACTGCATTAATACCTCCATTAGTAGACGTAACCATATCACCTTCAAATCTGCAAAGTAACTTCAGAATTTCTTTAGCACGATCAGGTGAGATCAATTCCCACAAAGGATGTTTCTTCATTCTTAATTCCTGCATAAATTCACCCGCGTCACCAACCGTGCGAATCGTTACAACAAATAATTTCAAAACCGCATGTAGATTACACGGTTGCAAACCATTAATGGTAGCAGCCTTAGCTTCAAGGTCTGTTTCCTTAGCCATTTGTGCAGAATGCACACTCGAACCACCTGAACTAAGTGAAGAAGTGCTGCTAGTTAAATTCTTATGGCGTTCACACAAAACTTTATAATAAAGCATAGTGGTATCCTTAGGTAAAGTAGACCATTTAGGAAATTTGTTTGCCTTCACACCATTTGCAAACACTTCAATGTCACGCACAGTATTCAAAGGAATAGAAAACAAACTAGATATCTCCTCTAACGTTACTAAAACCTCAAGAGTAGACACCTTACCCGCATCCATCCAACCTGTAAACAATGGCTTATCACTTTCATTGCTCGAATCCACCATAGCTTCAACAAATCGATCAAACGAACCACTAAATAATAACCCAACGCACTTGCGATTAAATATTCAGCCGCCCCAGTTTATTAGATGTCAGCCTACCCTTCCAATGCAATTAATGGACAAAGTCAATATGCGAACCAATTAATTGATCCTAAAACAAATTCAGCCGCCAAGAGCTTTGAAAGGTCAGCCGACCACTTGCACACACAAATAAAACTAATCCCTAAAAAAACCTTAAAAAAACGAGAACTAATCAAACCAATAAATGCCCAGCGAACCAATAATAAACCAATTAAGCAATGAGAGCAACGTCACCCTCACCCGATATTAATAAATAAAAGCATCGACAAGGACTTAACTAAACAGAAAGCACCAATGGCCGACAATAATAAAGTAGGACCCACCTAATAGCTGCCCACAATAGATCGAATAATGATCGCATGAAAACAAGCTAGAAAAGTGAATCATACAAAAGAAAAAGAATGTCAGCCGCCATAGATGTTTTCAAGGTTTTTTTTTTTTTTTGCTTATCTCAATGCCTTGTGGGAGGGAGGATATGTATCCGTGCTTTCTGACCGAACGTAGGCAGGGTAGGTCCACCTATATTTGTAGATGTAAAAAACGCCACATTTATATTTCGTGAACTTACTAATCCGTATATATGCATATGTCCGCAGAGATGAACCTACATGGATTATTGCGTCAAGGCGACCCAATGAAAGTTCCTGAAGGATTCCGTCCGCTGAAAGAAAATGAACTCCCCCTTCTTGATGCGACCGTAGACAAAACCATCCCGTTAGAAGAAACCACCGAGCAGAGATCAGATGAGGGAGAGCCCGTGATTGAGAAGTCCCCTCTTGACTTCCATAATGAAGATGGTGGAGAACTGCTGCTGGAGGGCACCGTGCCGCACCAGGATGAAGAAGAAGATCTCAACAACCCTGCTGACAATCGCACTGGTGAGGATGAAGAAACCACCCTAGCTTCCGGGTCCCCCAGGCCCAAATCTAGGAAAAGAAAGACTACCAGGAGGGTAGCAAGAACTCTAGGAGATGGGGCGGAGGCACATAATGCTCCCCCTAAGAAGCTAAGGAAAGACCATCCGCAGTTCCAGGCAGGGAGCAGCGCTGCTACAGCCCAGGTTGACCCCTCGTTGCACGTGGATGAGCAGGTCTGGATGGCCACCCCTGTGAATGTCGTGGCTCCTAACATCACGGAACTCGTGACTGGCACTACGTAAGTACCTATTTAATACTCAAAGGATATAAAATCGTAAACAAAAACTAATAAGTGTGTTAACAGCAGGGCGGATCTGTCAACCGTGGCCCAAGAGAAGGAGGTGGAAAGGGAACCCTCTCCCGTGACATCAATGAGACCTCCATCCCCTCTTGTGACCCATGCTGAGGAGCCACATCCTGAGGGACCCGACACCAGCCTATGCCTAGCATGGAATTTATCTAGCCTAACAAGGTTGGAGGCGGAGTCCGAGTGCTCTGAATTCATTGAACACATCACTCCTCCAGCATTGGCGCAAGATCTAGACGAGCTAGAGCATGAGACGTTGCTGGAGCAGTTTGATGTGTCCTCCGCACCCCAGGTGACGGTTGGTGCGGCCCTGAGACGCCGTCTGATTAAGGCCCTGGCTAACGTGAGCCGTGCTGATAAAAAGATAGCTCGCCGTAAAGCACTGGTGGGTAAGCACGAGAAATCCATCACATCCTTGCAGGCAGCGTTGGTCGTGGCCGAGTCCACCGTCAAGGAGCAGGCCCATCACGCCAACGCTCGTGAAGAACGTATTGTCGAGCTGGAGGCCCTTTTAGCTGCATCCAACGAGAAGGTATGCTCTCATATTAATGCTTATATGTGCACACAAAAAACCACATTGTCTCTATAATAACTCCAAGTGTCATATATAGGTATCCGCAGCCGAAGCTACTACTAAAGCCGTAACCGTAAAAGCCTTCACTATTGCTCAGGAGCGCGACGCGCTGAAGGATGAGCTAACCCAGGCGCGGACTACCTTGGATGAGCAAGTGGCAGCAGCTGAGGGCGAACTAAGCCAGATGGCCACGGACTGTGCTGAAATGATATGTCCTCCTTTGCTCACAGCCATCGTTGGGCGTAGATGGATGGTTGGCCAGGGAATGCGGCTTGCCGTGAGCAAGGTGACGGAAGCTCCTTACCTGTTGCAGGCCTTTGCTGACGTTGTATCAGACGGTATAAACCATGGTAGGCACGAGGGACTGGTCAAAGCTGTGGAGCTGATAAGAAAGGAGGAAGATATCACCCAACATGCCTACCACAACCCTGTGGCCACAGACAAGATGACCGTGTCAATGGCCGTACTTGCTGAAATCCAACACCCCCTCCTAGACGAGCTAGAAGCGCTAAAGGACGCTCCTAATGAGGTAGTAATGTCCAAGCTCACTGCTGATCCCATCCAACTGACTTTGCCCACCTACGACTCTGTGTTGAAGATGATGAAAGGTGAAAAGCTGCTGGCCGAGGCGTTGGACGCGAACATGATCAGGACACAAGATAGGAAGAATGCTCACGGGGAGGCCCTCCGCACCTTGATTGAAGAAGGGAAAAAGGAGATAGGGGAGTTCCTACCTCCTTTGTAATTTATTTTATAAACATTTGTACTAATTTATTCGTCCGTGTATGTATACGGCTAAAACTGATGTTATTGTCATAACTTGTTATACTTATACAAGTAAGTCCGTGATGACCACGGCTATTTTGGTGTTTTGAATTTGAAACTTGTGTATTTTTGTTTTTTTTTCACATACCTGTGTTGCATGATATGTCACGTCTTACTCAAAAATACAACCAAGTCTATATTTTACTAGACGTGCGGCGTGCGTCTTTACCATGCAAAGCACTGCGTGAGCGCGACATATGGAAACGTATCACAACGTCTTGTGAGTAAGGTTTCTAGTAAGGATACATGATCCGCGTCACTGGGGTTGCATCCCTCTTATGCGACAAGTTGAATTATTAGGTTCACTTAATCCTCTTACCCCGCCTGGGGGCGCATTGTACATGTACGGTATTGAATGAATGCATATGAATAAGATATAGCACATTGTAATAACAACAACTAAATCTATACGACAATAGTAAAATCTAAAAAAGAAGAAAATAATTTGCACAAGAACGAGTCGTGGAGCTAGCTAGGCACCACGGCATTTTATTAGAACGTTTACGTTTTTTGTTTTAACAAGAATGGGAAATCCTAAAAAAACAAAAGGAACCTAGAAAGCATAAAAAACAAAACAAAGAGAACACATGGATCTTCATTAAAGCTAGATATAGAGAAGTGTCCATGCGGAAGCCGTAGCTTTCAAAGATAGCACCTTTTAAGATTGCAGATATTCCATGTACGTTCCAGGTCACGGCCATCCATGTCACGTAACTTGTACGCGCCCCGTCCTAAGGCTTCCGTAACCTCATACGGTCCTTCCCACTTAGGGCCAGCTTTCCTGTATTCTCCGCTCGACTCGCCTCGTTGGCACGATAAACATAATCTCCCGGTCGAAAAGAAACACCTTTAACCTTGGCGTCATAATAAGCCTTCATCCGTGCCTTGGACTTCGCCTCATTGATAGCCGCTATTTCTCTTTTTTTCCTCCAACAAGTCCAGATTGATCCGGAGCTGCTCGTCGTTTGTGACGACATTAACCTCCGTTGTGCGGATGGTAGGCATTCCTATTTCTGCTGGTATGACAACTTCAGTGCCGTAGGCCAATGCGAATGGAGTGTCCCTGTTGGCTGCTTTAATCATAGTCCTATGTGCCCATAGAACATGTGGCAGTTCATCTACCCACTTGACACTTCGTTCATCCAGGCGTGCCTTGATGCCTTCACCTAAGCTTCTATTTGCTCATTCCACAAGACCATTTGTCTGCGGATGTTTAACAGATGCGAAGCGTCGCGTGATATTCAATGTCGCACACCAGTCTTTGAAGGGGTTATCCGCGAACTGCTTCCCGTTGTCCGAGATGATTTCTCCTGGCAAGCCAAAACGGCACACGATGTTCTCCCAAACAATCTTTTTAACTTGTTTGCCTGTGATGGATTTACCTGCCTTGGCCTCTATCCAACGTGTAAAGTAATCCATTGCGACAATCAAGAACTTAACTCCCCCTGCAGCTACAGGGAAAGGTCCTGCAATGTCAATCCCCCACTTATAGAATGGCCATGGGGATGTAATGGGTGTCAGTTCCTGCTCCGGATGTCGTGGTACTGGTCTGTGCACTTGGCACTCACTGCATTTGCGAATCATGTTGCGTGCATCCCTGTGCATAGTAGGCCAATAATATCCTGTGCGTAGGGCGCGAGCTACTACGGATCGGGGGCCCGCGTGCATGCCGCATAACCCTTCATGTATCTCACTGATCACATAAGTAGCTTGGCGTGGCCCAACACACTGCAACCACGGCTGTAGGAAAGAGCGCTTGTAAAGAATACCTTCTCGAAGCTAAAAGTGCTGCGACTTCCTTTTGATACGTCGTGCCTCCTTTTCCTCGTCTGGAAGGGTTTCATTAGTCAAATAGTTGATGATCGGGGTCATCCATGTAGGTCCATCCTCCTCAACTATAGCTGCGACTTCCCCTTCTGTTATAGACTTTTCCTTTAGTATTTCCACCAAAACTTGCTTGGATAAGTGGGCGAAACTTGTAGACGCGATCTTGCTAAGAGCGTCCGCTTTCTTGTTTTCACCTCTTGGTACCTGCTTGATAGAAAACTTGCTGAAAGCCGCGATGAGTGACTTGACTTTCTCCAAGTATCGAACCATGTTATCCTCCTTGGCTACGTACCCCCCTAGAATGTGGTTCGCGACAAGACGTGAGTCCACGTAGGCCTCAAGGTTGCGGACTCCCATTCTAGCGGCGATTTTTAAACCCGCAATCAACGCTTTATATTCTGCCTCATTATTGGTAGATGTAAACTCAAAGCGCAGGGCGTATGTAAACTCCATTCCTTCTGGATTCGTAAGGATGAGTCCAGCTCCTGATCCATCCGTGCACGAAGATCCGTCTGTAAATAATACCCATGGTTCTGCTGGAGTTTCCTCTCGTTGTACGACTGGTCCCTCCTCATCCGGCTTCTCTATCAAGAAATCTGCCAAGATTTGGCCTTTAACCGCCGTCCTTGGTCTATAAGATATGTTATGCTCTCCTAATAGAATGCTCCACTTCTGTAGCCTACCGGCCACATCTGGTCTGGAGATGACTTGTTTTATTGGTTGATCAGTAATAACCATATTTGGGTGCGCCTGAAAGTACTGGCGTAACCGTTTCGTAGCAAACACTAATGCCAAACCAATTTCTCCATGGAAGAATAATTCAACTCTGGCCTTTGTAGTGTTCTAATTATAAAGTAGACCGGAGTTTGGACTGTGTCCCTATTCGTCATGAGTACCGCACTTATTGCTCCCTGTGTGGCTGACAGATACATGATGACCTCGTCCTTGGGTCGGGGGGCCACTAGCATGGGAAGAGATGCGAGGTGTTGCGTGAGCTGACCAAAAGCTTCCTCCGCTTCTTTTGTCCACCGGAAATCTCCCTTCTTGATGCACTTTTTGAGTGTTTTGAATAGGGGGAGTGACTTCTCCGCGGAATTCAATAAGAACCTGTTTAGCCCGGCCAACTTCCCATTTAAGGATTGCACCTCTTTCCGTGTCTGAGGAGATGGTAACTGTATTACCGCGTCCGTCTTTTCCGTGCAAGGCGTGATGCCATTTGGATCAATCATATATCCAAGGAACGTCCCTTCAGTTGCCCCAAACGTGCATTTTGGATTTAGTTTCATATTAATCCTCCTCAATGTGTCAAACGTCTCTTGGACGTCTCGGAGAAGTTCATCCTCCGTATGACTTTTGATGACTAAATCATCAACTTAGACCTCACGATTGCGGCCTATCTGTGAGTCGAAGGCTTTGTCAACAAGCCGCTGATATGTTTCCCAGCGTTCTTTAGTCCAAATGGCATTTTTGTATAACAGTATACGCCTTGACTAGTATGGAACGTCGTCTTCTCTACGTCCTCTTCCGCCATCTGGATCTGGTGGTATCCTTTGTATGCATCTAAGAAGCACTTAAAGGGATATCCACATAGGGATTCCACCTTCCAATCAATCTTCGGTAACGGATAGCAGTCCTGCGGACAGGCTTTGTTCAGATCCGTGAAGTCCACGCACATGCGCCAGCTCCCATCATGCTTTTTGACCATGACCGGGTTGGATAACCACTCGTGGTAGTATACCTCGCGCATGATACCTGCATCCACCAATTTCCGTACTTCATCCAATATTACTTGGCTGCATTCTGGTGCCTGAACGCGCTTCTTTTGCTTAACGGAAGGATATCCCTGGCGGATTTGGAGCTTATGTTCTGCTATCGCACGCGGAACGCCCTTCATGTGCTTGGGCTCCCATGCGAATACATCTAACTTTTTCTCCTAGGAGAGAGCACATGGCCCTCTTGCCGCTATCCGAGAGTGTTCCCCTATGGATACCTCTTGTTCCAGATAATCAGGATGGATTACCACCTTCCAATTGGGAGGTGGTGATCCATCCTTGGGGGGAACAGGTGGAACTGGTGTTGTCACGGAATGACACTCGGATGGTGGTATGATTGCATTATAGATAGTGACAATTCCCCCTTCCAGAGGGAATTTAATCATTCCGTGAGCTGTGGAGGGTATTGCCCGTATGGCCAGGATACCTGGTCTGCCTATGATCCCATTGTATGGAGAGTGTGAGCGTATCACCATAAAGTTCATCCACGCCATGGTGGAATGCTCTTCATTCCCAATGGTTACAAGCAGACGCAGCTGTCCTATTGGCCATATGGTGTCTCCACTAAAGCCGATGAGCGGCGACGTGGCCGGTACTAATTGGCTTCTTATTTCTGGTCGTAACTGTACAAAACAGTGTTCGTATAGTACTTCTGCTGATGACCCTCCATCCACATACATGCAGCGGACATGGTGTGTTCCAATGCTTATCTCAATCGTGAGAGGTGCATCGGCTACATTACTTGCCGTGATGGGAGGGAATGAGATTTCTCTGCCGCGTGAAAATTTTTGGCTAATTTTCTGCCTTTTGCGGCGCTGCCTGGATTGGATCATGTATATAGTTGAAGGTTTGTCCTTTTGGGGATCCTTCTTGTCATGGGTTCGAGTGTCTTGGCTATATTTTATTCCCAACAATCCTCCCCTAAACTTGATATCTACTCTAGTAATCAAGTTTCTAAATAAAAAACTAAGTACTAGGAGGATTCTTACAAATCTTATCAAATTGGAAATAAATAAACCTAATCAAATCTTTGGCCACGTCAGTTGAGTAATCCATCTCCAGCTGTGTTGTCATCATTTTTTTCAAAACTTCTTTGGACATAGGATACCCAGCATCCACAAGAAGATACTCAGAAAACTCTTTAGAACTCAAATTATACACACCAGCTACTGAATATAAACGCCATTGAAGTCCACTGATATCATCTTCAAGATCCTTCCAAACTAGATCTTCTTCATCTGGTGCACACATTCTCTTGAATGTAGACCAAATCTTTATTCCATTGACTGAAGTAGGTGCTTCAGTCTCATACTTGGCCTGCATCAACCTCCAAAGGTCTGCCAAGTCTTCCCTATACAGGCTTGCAAACAAAGACATCAAAGTAGTAAATGTATGTACCTCTTTCCCATATCTTCCAACCACCCAAAACCCACTTACATCTTCTTCATAGCTAACTATAGGGTTTCTGGAATCATGAGGTAATACTTCTACCATATGGGAAGCTTCCAAGGTTGAGAGCTTAATACTCTTTCTAATAACAGCTTCACTGGGATTCACTCTATCCAAATTTGGTGGAAACTCAAGTGGAACTCCCTTCTTCAATGGTCTTGGTGTAATCAAAGCCCTTTGGATCTCCATCTCTTCTGCAAGTTCTTCCTTTCTTTCATCTGAAAGAAGTCTAATAGTATTCTGCTCTTGCACCTTTGCCCATATAGTATAAGACTTATATTCCAATTCATCAAAAGACAATCCCTGCAACTTTCTAAAAGTCCAACCTGTTTGATGACATCTGAGCAACATGTAATAGAGCTCCCTTCTTTCTGTCTTGGTCTGTTCAAGAACTTTGCTAGCTTTATACTTTAGAATCACCTTGAAATCTCCTTGAACTCTAAATAGAATTTCCAAACCCCAAATTTGATGTGATAAAGTAATGTTTGGATTCTCCATTACTTTGTTCTCCCATGCAAAGTACATCTGAGCAACTTCAGGCATCTCATAATCTACATGATTCTTCAACTGTGCAAGCTTTTCTCTTGCCAACTCATCACCATATTCAAGCCTTTCTAGTTCTTCAATAATCATGACACTTGAATCAGTGCTCTCATCACCACTGCTTTCCTTACTCTCAATAGCAGTCTCCTTCATCCTATCTTCTTTCTCAAGTTGTGCAGCCAACATGGAATCAAATTTTACTTGAGCTGCATCCTTGGGAACCATTGTTTCTACCATAATCCCTTTACCCTTATCTAATATATCAATGATAAGTAAAGATGATGATGGTACCTGTGTAGACACTTCCTTGATGATAGCTGATGACTGGAATACATCAACCATACCTGCAGGTCTATCCACGTCCAAAACCTGTGTGTCAACGCCTAACTTACTCTTATCAGCGCTTGGCTTGTCAGCGTCAAAAATCTACTTGTCAACGCTCACCTTACTCTTGTCAGCACTTCTTGTGAACTTCTCCATCATCTCAGTAAAAGATAAATTCAAATTTGTAGGGGTAACCAATGAAACATCAAAACCTGGTTGCTTCTTCAAACTTGTTAGAGCTTCAGCTATACCCAAAGATTCTCCTTCATGTGAGCCTTTGTCACTCACATGTATCTGCTCATCCTCCCCTTTGGAAGAATCCTCCACTCCACGCCTAGGGTTAGCACCTTATAAAATAACAATCCTCTCCCTCAATTGCTTGAGTTCAAGGCCTTGTGTAGAGACAGTATGTACAAGGTCTGCATTTTGCTTTTGCAAGCTAATGCAGACAACCGTCGATTCCAACAATGTATAGGGTTCCAATCTGCCCTCCTCTAGAAAGGGAATTTGACCTTCCAAAGTAGAGTCATGGGGCATGGATGGGGTCTTAATGATGTTAGGACTGACTTGGCCTGCATCTAAGCTAGTACCAATAGTCCTAGCCCCACCCATATAACCAACCACACTTGTGGTGGTGGTTCTCTCTGCAACATGGCTAGGACCACCAGAGGAGAACACTCCAATAGTCCTTTGGCGTTTTTCCATCCTAAAGTTTGGGGATGAAAAGGATGATGTGGATTGGGTTTCAGTTTGGAGGTGAAGGGGTGTTTGGGTTTGTTGTAAAAGGGTGTCAGCGTTTGGATTTGAGTGTCAACGCCAACATTTAACGTGTCAGCGTTGAAGGTATCTTGGTCAATTTCCATATGCTGTGGTGATGGTGATGGTTCAGGTAATGGATCAAGTTGGGGTTGTGGGTCTGGTTGAGGTTGTGCTGCTGCAATAACAGCAAGCAAGGCTTGGGTAAGGGGTAAGTCTCTGTGTCGGGGTGAATTCATCTTTCTAAAAATTGCTTTCTTTTGCACAGGGATCGTATAAAAGTCATCATGATCCCTGGTGCAATACCTTTATTCATCAAAAACCATTTGCAAAAATCTTGGGTAAGCAAGAGTCATCTTGCTACCCTTGTTTTTACACATGCCATCAAAAATCATTTTAGAAAAGTTATATTTTTTCCCAGTAGCCATACACACAATAGCACTACCAATAGATCTGTTAACTTCATTGTGTGCAGTACATTTGGGACTCAAGCATTAAAGAATAGCATGTATTAAGTACTTCCAAGCTGGGGGAAATTCCTGTTTAAAATATTTATTTAAAGTGCCCTCTTTAGGGAAAGGATAAACCAAATCTTGAAGTCCTTGTTCTAGCTCACCAATGGGTAGGGTGGTTATACCATCTGCATCATTAAGATGCAAAGCCTGGCGAACCAAGACTTCAGTAACCACCCATGGACGCCCATGGACTGTAGCAGTCAATGTAGTCACATTATTAATCGATGAGGAAGTGACAGTATTCCAAAACTGCTTAATATGAGTGAAAGGAATAAGAGGAGCATGAGAAAGTGCATACCTTAGTGGGGATGCATTTAAATACTCCACCATCTGAGTATATTGAGGAAACAGAGTGTTGTCAGCCTCTAAATAGGCAACCATGTTGTGCTGACTTCTGAACCTCAATACCAAATCACTCGGTTTAAACTTAGGCGTCATTGATGTAGAAAGCTGTGTGAAATGTTATGAAAGATGAATATGTGTGAAAATTTAGTTAGACAAGAATAAGCAGTTACCCTGTTTCAAAATAATGAGCCAAATATATAGGAGAGGTAGGCACATGTGATTGGTAAAAAATGAGGCATTTCAAAATATAATGATGAAAATCTTGAAAAGTTATAACTTATCTTGTGCATTAATAAAAAGTTACCAACTCCTAAAATTACGGCCCAAATTTTCGTCAAAAATAACAACTGGGTAGGACCAAATGGTTGTCAACGGTCAAAAACAACCTATTAACGCCTAATGGCTATATTCTTGTCAACGTTGGAAAATGCCATGTCAACGTCAAAATTGGTCCTAACAACGTTTGGAAATAAATCTGTCAACGTCTAAAAATAAAAATAATAAAAATGAAAAAGGACCTTAACAAAGTCATTTAGCCTATTGAAGATAACCTATAAACTGAAAATTACCATAGGGTGGCAAGCATTGTCCAATCATGCACACTTGCTTAAGCAAGATAGACATAACAGTCCTCAAGTGTCCCTTGCTAACCAAAGTTCTTAACAGTGAAGTTATCTCATAAAAACCTTTGTAACTTCCCAGGTAAGCCCAATAAAAATCATACCCAAGTCTCCCAACATACCACATCCAATTCTAGGCTAAAAAGTCTTGGCAGCGTGCATAGTATATCAACTTTGCATGCTACAGTGTCTCATGAGTTAGTAAACTAATTCATACTCACCAGTGGACACAATCTAGAATTGTGATAAGAGTATTATATGAATACCCAAAAAGTCCTAAAGCTTTCCTAAACCTCCCCTTAAACTATGATACATAAGTTGCCAAATAAAATGCATGTACTAAAAATTTATATCAAGATAGGAATATAAATATTCCAACCATCATCCATAAACTTGAACATGCTCTAATAATGTTCCAGGTATCCATAAGCAACTCTGTATCCATTTGTACAATGCTAACAACGCCTACATAATTAGATAAAAAACCACAAAACTAACATGTTACTGACAACGTCAATTTAACACTTGTCAGCATTAAAATAACCTTTGTCAGCGTTAGACAAATAAAGTGGAAAATCTAATTTTATACAAAGACCACTAACAAATGCATATCCTGTACATACTTTTACAATAAGTTCCCAAAACACATATTAAGTAAGATTGATCATTCCAATACTTGTTACCAAGTATTGAAATCTTCCAGTATCAAAAGGTTTAGTTAAAAAATTAGCCACATTTTCCTCTGTGTCAATCCTATCTGGTTGTATCAAACCTTTTTCAAAACAATCTCTTAAAAAATGATGTCTAATTTCTATATGTTTTGTTTTAGAGTGATGCACAGGATTTTTAATAATGCAT
The DNA here is from genome assembly GCA_025667525.1 of Glebionis coronaria. NCBI lineage: Eukaryota > Viridiplantae > Streptophyta > Magnoliopsida > Asterales > Asteraceae > Glebionis > Glebionis coronaria. Next base: position 343,881,757 of record CM046877.1, read on the forward strand.
AAAGTACTGTTATTGTCTACAAAAATCTTGGTATGCATGAAATTATACCCATAATCCAACAGCTAGTTTTGAATCCATAAGACTTGTCCACAACAAGCAGCTGCAGCTACATACTCTGCTTCAGTTGTATAATTGGCCACCACTGTTTGTTTCTTGCATTGCCAAGATATCAACCTACTCCCAAGAAATTGGCATCCACCAGTTGTGGATTTTCTATCAAACTTGTTACCCCCATAATCACTGTCTGAATATGCAATAAGCTCCAATAGAGAATCTTTTGGATACCATAATCCCATGGTGGGATAGCACCTAAGATACCTAAAAATCCTCTTGACAGCATGCAGATGACACTCTTTGGGAGTCACTTGATGGCGTGCACATGCACACACAGCAAACACAATGTCAGGTCTTGAAGCTGTGAGATACATCAATGAACCAATCATTGACCTATAATTCCTGACATCCACCTCTTTTCCATCTACAACATTTCCCCAAGGGTGTTCCCTATCCATGGGTGTGCTAGCCCATTTCTCATGTGGAGAAAAGCCAAACTTCTTCAAGATTTCTGCTACATATTTGTCTTGAGAGATGAAGATACCATCTTCTTTCTGCTGAACTTGTAACCCTAGAAAGAAGTTCTTCTCCCCCATTGCACTCATCTTGAACTTGTCTGTCATGAGTTTGCAAAAGTCTTCACTCATCTTTGGACTAGAAGAGCCAAAGATGATATCATCCACATAGACCTGTACAAGTAAGAAATCCTTACCATTCTTCTTTGTAAACAAAGTCTGATCTATGGTGCCCCTTTTGAATCCATTTCCACCAGATAAGTAGACAATGTGCCATACCATGCTCTTGGGGCTTGATGAAGTCCATACATAGCTTTGTTCACTCTATACACCTTGTCTGGATGTTCTGAATCTTCAAAACCAGGAGGCTGCATTACATAAACCTCCTCTACAATTATGCCATAAAGAAAAGCACTATACTTCACATCCATTTGATAGACTGTAAATCCTATGCAGGAAGCATAGGCTAGAAAAATCCTTATTGCCTCAATCCTTGCAACAGGTGAAAAGACCTCCTCATAGTCTATCCCTTTCTCTTGTGTATATCCTTGAGCATTGGTTGCGGTATTTTTGTACACTTTTGTTTTAGGAAAAACAAAGCGACAAAAGCGGGTAACTATTAAGTATCACGTTTTGTGAAAAACGCGAATACTCGTCGTTGAGTTCGTTCTCGGTGGAGGTATGGTGTTTAGCCAAAAGTATATACGTATTTAATCGAGTGATTACGTTTTTGGATAGAAGGAAAGAAAGGAAAATGGAGACAAATTACATTAAAAACGGTCGAAAACGCTTAAACGTACGAACGTAAAAACGTGACCCAACGAAAAATTTCACCAAAAAAATAACTAAAAATCACTAAAATATTCTAAAATCCTAACTAAGAAAAATATATAAACACAAAAAATTTGAAAGTGTCTTAATTATTTATTATTAATTTTTAAAATTAAATAAAAATCCTAAAAAATAAAATAACTAAGAAAAAGACAAAATAAAAACCTTTTTATTTGTAAACCTAAAATATATTATATAAAAGCTGAAAAATATTTTTTTTAAAATTTTAAATTACCTTTATCTATTTTTAAAGACTTTTCTAAAATTTAAAACTAAAATAACCCTAGAAAATGAAATAATAAAAAGAAAATTATGAAATTTAAACTATACAAAAGCAAATTTATTTTTAATACGTCTTAAATGACAAAAGAAAATTAAAAAAAAGAATTATATATTTTTTTACTTTTAGAATATTTATTAAGAATTAAAAACGATTTAATCTAATTAAATACTAAAAAATATTAAACGATTTTATAAAAATACCAAAAAAATATAGAAAGCATAAAATGCTAATCTCGGTCTAGAAAAAATAAGATACAAAGAAAAATATCTATAAAAAAGCTGCTAGAATAAGATAAATGATACTTATAACCTAAAAGATGAAAGAAAAAAAAAAGTAGTTAAAAAGGGTTTAAATAAAAAACAATGTAAACATTAACAAGAAAATGTTAATAGCTCAGTTGGTAGAGGTGGGGGCTGTTGAGCTGCAGGTCATGAGTTCGATACCCACTGCAGACACTTTCTGTTTTTTTTATTTTATAAGCATATACGAAATAAATAAAGTATAAAAAGAAAATGAAAAGAAGAATAAACAAAAAGTCCCAATAGATCAGATGGTGAGGGGATTGAGTGCTGCGTCTGTTGTATCTATATGTGGTCAGGGGTTCGAAACCTGCTGTGGCTTAAAATTTTGCAATTCTGTTTTTTTGGTTTGAATTCTTGCCAAAGTTATAATAATTGGGCCTAAAGCCCAGAACACAGCAACAACAACAGCCATATTTCTTCTCTTACTTTTTTGACAGCAACGTGTTTTTGACACCAAATAAATATAGTGACAGCAGTCCTATTTTTTTTTCTTCACAGTTATATTTACTTTGTTCAAAATTAAGCAAATGCTTATCACATAAGCTCAAAACAGAATATAAGCATTAAACAAACACAAAGTCATACGCAGATCTCAGAACCACAATAATGCATAGCAACTAAGATTCATAACAAAGAAAAACAAAGTAGGAACAGTGGGTTATCTAATATGCACATAATGAATAATTATCCAATATTAGGCTTATCTAATAAGCTCGAAAAAGGCAGTGCTCGAACCTAATCCTAAAAACAGCAAAAGGCAACCTATTAAACTACTCAAATCAAAATTTCTAACTCTTGAATCTTGTTCATTAAGCCTACAATCTGCTGATGCAGTGGGTAAATAAAGCGGGAACATTCGGTACACATTATAACTCAACTTGAGACTTAATGAACAACTGACATATGACAACTATATGGACTAGCAAACTAACTTGAAACACACAGAAATAAAAAATCAACACTTGCTAAACATACTTCACAAAGAAAATCCAACTCCTACTGAGTATGAACCACAGGGTCTAAATTGAACCACTTTATTTTATTTTATGGCTTTTAGAATTAAACCAAAGATTAAATCGACTTACTCTAACCTCAAAATTATGTTGCAAATAAAACTTACTTCTAAATCTAAACCTATTATAGTATACTAGTTCCTACAAAACACTAGTTTCAAGATAGAACAGTGAAGATTAAGAAAGCTTTTAACAAGATTAATAAAAAAAATAGAAATAAATAACCACATATGAAAATAAACATAAACATAATGGAATAAGCAGCAAAGATCAGATAAGTAACACCAATAAGAAAATAAGCAGATAACAAGTAAGCAAAAGAACAAATAAGCAATTCAAGCCATAGATTAAGCAAAAATAGATTAAAGAAAATAAACTAGATCAAGGGGGAAATTACTCACAAGGTAGTCCAAGCTCGACTCTAACCAACAAAGCTTGCAAGCATCTCAACCACGGTTTCCTCAAGCTCATCAAACTCCACAATCTACCATAGCTTTTACCACAGCTTATCACCCAATTTCACCAATAAAACACCAAATTTCTTCAAGCCAAAACACGTCTACACTAAGCTCCTCAACACCTTCAATCTTTGGGACTTAGAACAAAAACGTCTTGTAAAAGATGTTTGTCACTCAGCATAAACAATAGGATGCTGCTACAGTACCAAAACCATATAACTTTTGAATTTTGCGAAAATTTTAGGATAACCAAGACAAGTAAATGACTAGTAAAGGTAAATCTGCTGAAAATTAAAGAGACTTGTAAAGTAAATTCGCAGAAAAAATAATTTCATTAAAAACAATGGAACACAATATTGAATTTTCATCAAAAATTGGAACTAACTTAAATTAAATTCAGAAAAATAAACAATGGAACACATTATTCTCTCAATTGCAAGGCTTTTAAATTGCTATAAATACTTTATAAAAAAGGTTTACACATTGAGAAAAAAAACTGGAACAAGAAATTAATAAAGCTAAGGGTGCCTTTATATAGAGGCTTACAGAGATTTCTAGAAGCAATAAAAAAATGTAACCCTAATGGATGAAAATCCTTCTATACCCTTGAGTTTGAATCTTCAGTCTTGGTCAAAAAGAACATGTGAACCTCTGTCCTTGATCATGTGGCTTCCAGCAATGAACTTTCAATCTTGTTCATCCATATTAATTTGAGGAACACGAAATCAACATGAAACGTTGATGTGGTCAAGTATTCTGCAAAAGTTTTGCAACCCGTGATGTGTGAGGGGTGTGTGGGGGACAAGGGACTCAAACATCCCTTTCTGAGTTAGAGGGTATGTTTGGAGATGGGTAAAAGGTAGATTCCCCATGGTTAATTAGATTAAGGGTGGGTAAATAGATTAATTATATCTGGGTTTTTTTAGGGTTTGTGGGATGATGATGATGATTAGTTTAATCCAAGTAGGGATTAATTAAAATGTTTCCCTGACAAATAAACAACCAGGTTTAATGGGCTAGGGTGTGGGTTATGGTCGGGTTTAAGGTGTAATATGGGTGGGTTTAAGTGAAATGGGTTATAAGAATGGCAGAACACCCCCCGTATTTCCAAAAATCATGCAAACACTATCTTGGCAGCTTAAACTCCAATTCCCTTTGAATAGTACTTTGATAAAGTTGTCACTTTTGGCACATGTAAGTTTCATACTTTGAATAAGGACTTTCTATGCAATTATGAGATCTTCAAGGGCTATATTTGTCAAGTATTCAATGTTAGAGGACCATACTTGCAAAAAGTGATTCTTCAAGGACCTTTTATGACAAATCTTTAAACTTGAGGGACCAAACTTGTATAATCTTCAAACTTCAAGGTCTTTTTTGGAAAATTCGACATTCAGGACCGGTTCATTGTGCGACTTCGTTTCCCGTGTTCGTTTTTGCTTCATTCTTGTGATCTTTTGTTGATTTCATGATATCCGTACCTAAAATACACAATGAACAAACACAAGCATATATTTGGGTATTTTGATGATATTTTAAGCGTTTTAAGCCCGATTTGAACGATGAGACTATGTATAATTGCAGTCTCATCACTCCCCCATACTAAATCATTGCCGTGTCCCCACGCAATGCTAGAATTAAGTATCTTAGCACTTCCAAAATTCATTTTATGAGGACATTTTTTTTGGTAAAAGGGTAACAATGAACCTGGTAAATAGAACCAAAAAAAGCGTTGAAGTACAATGAATGTGGCTGAAATACCACATTAACCGCAAGCTACAGGCAGCTTGTTAAACAAATGTTTATGACAGACCATAAACATTAACTAGTCTAGAATGATGAAAAATATACGCTAGACAAAAACCAAGACGAAAACATAAAACTACGAAGAAAATAATAAACCATCAACATAGGATCAACCAGTTGGAGTGTTTGCCCCAATATGAGTGTTAAGAAGATTTACCGATTCATCATAGACAATCTCGACTTACATTTATTGAAGACATAAACTTAAATAAACTACTACACGCGTTTTAGACATAATGTATTGTTTTCATCAGAATAAAGTGGCTTTTGGGATCATAGAACAAGAACACGTGAATGCTTCGTTAGAAATAATTTCGTCATCCTCGATTTTCACCCAATTCCATGCTAAGCGTGTAACGAGATCATTGTTATTATAAGTTAGCAACACGATCCTATCTCATGAGTGTTAATTACTAACCTAAACTCCCTTATTCCTACTTGGTATCTCTTATATTTTATTTTTGTCTTAATGATCACGAGGATACATCATTGACTTATGCGTGAATAGAGATTAAGTCTAAAAATAGAGTTTTAACGGTGTAACCAAAATCATCGAATTAATAATTCACCCTAATAGACAACGATGTCAAAAAATTAAGTCAACAAGAAGGATCGATAAACACGGTTTTATAACGGTTTTGAACATGAGACTTATTACTAAGACTTTTATACGCCCCCTAACGGAAGGGCCTTATTATCATTGGTTTACCTCCATCTTTTATTCAACTTCGCCATGAAGCTTTTATTATGACTTCGATCTTGTCTTGCCTTTTATTATCCGCCTCATCGGTGGTTTTATTAGCCAAAGACGTATATCCTCACGCTAAAACGAATTTTGGATCTTTAAAGCTTCAAAGATTAAGGCTTGATTCACTTTCAATTTGGGCATAGATTTTTCGGCCTTGTGAGCTTCAAATTTTTGCTTAATTTAGGTGAGCACTTGAAATCTTATTATTAGGTGAAGCTTTTGATTATTCGGGTTGCCAATACTTCAAAACCGTGACGCTGGCGATACCTAAATGTTTTCCCAATTTAATTACATGGAAGCTACTAAAACAAATTAGAAACCAACAATAGTGACTAAACCGCCAAATCAATATTTATTAACAATTTATTATCAAAAGCGTGGGGAGAATAAGCTAATAATTACTACACATGAGATCGTGACGATTACGAGACTTATAAATAACTCTATCATTTCTCGTCCTCATTTAAGAGACTTAGCCTAAAAATTTAAGGAATCGAAGCTAAGTGCTCAACACGCACGGTCGAGTCAAAAATTACTCTTATTCTCACCATCGGAAAACCTACATTCGTGTCTTAAACACTTATGAAAAATACGAAAAAAAATTTAAAATTTGGCCATTTTTAGCCTTATTTTGCAATAAAATGAGAACAAAAAGATGAATTTTGGATTGCGTGGTGACGTAAGCAAGGTGAAGTATCTACTCACCCCCGATACTAAAACTAAACATTGTCCTCAATGTTTCGAGTCTAGGGGTGAAAACACCCCCATACTAGAGACGTAGTCGAATGCTTAATCTAGAGCATGGAAAGGGTAAAACGAATAACCTATAGCCGTTTATGAATTATGCTAATAAGATAAACGTTAGAACATAAAAGGATATCATCGGATATCGAAATCTCCAAAGGAAACGATCGAAGCTCGAGTGATCCGTAAAACGAACACGAGAGGCTTCAATGATGATGATGAACCTAATAAATCACAATCACAAACAACCACTAAACAAAGGTTGGAAGAGCACAAGTCCCCTCGTTACACTATTAGAAAAGCAATAATATTTACAAGGATAAGCATGAGAATCCCCCACGAGGCACCTTGTTTTTGATAATCGAGTCAAAAGCTCGACTCGAATCCCCATAAATGTGATCATTTAGGGATAATCATGGTATGGTCATTTTTGGTGGGACTTACATGTAATCAAGGCCCAAAAGCAACCGTGAATAAAGGCAAAGCCTTTATACCGGGATCGAAGATCGTATCCTCACATTTTGTTGAAAATAAATCACGCAAAGCCGGAGGATACGTCTTGTAAGGAAGAAAACTCTTTACGACGTAGGTAAACTCATCATATCCGAGGGGATGGGTAGGGATACTTTGAAACGAAGGTAAAATTAAAAGAGAATTTCTCAAAATTGGAGTTTCAAAATTTCCCCCCGGATCGAAGGCAAGAGCCTCACTAAAATCCTCATTCTCATCGAGAGGCGGTCCATCGGTGAACCCCTCGAGAATGGAAACATCATGAGTAGAAAGAGTAGTCTCAACCGTGTGAGACGTCGGGTGGGTGACTAGCAAATCCAGCTCATCGAGTTTTGGATCCTTAGAATCCTCACTCTCGATGTCCTCGAACGTCTCATTAAAGAGAGGATTTACGTCACCAAAAATGAACGCGTCATCAAATTCGAATAAAGGGTTCGAAAAGATTTTAAAATCGGTATTTTGAACGTCCTCGTCGATTAGTGACTCGTCATCACTAGTGGAAAAATCATCGTCATTGAAAAGCGGGTTCGAAAAAGTCGTTGATTCTCTCCCCGAAGTGTCAATGGGAGAGACATCATCACAAGAAATCGATTCACGCTCACTATCGTGATTTGCCTCGTTAGAATCTTCGTGGAAAAATTTATCGAGAGCAAAATCACCTACCTCATCTTCGGAGAAAACCGTAGGCTCACTTTGGGTTGGAATAGGGATCTCGACACTAGGATTAGTGCTAAGATTCGTCTCCCCCATACTTAGAGAGGCATCGGTTTCCGTAGTGGGTATAGGAGTAGTTTTTCCATGATAAGGGTCGAGATTAAAAACATCGCTATCATCATCGTCGTATTGGTAATCATATGGAATCTCAAGAGACGTAGAGGCATAAGTATCTATATATGACGCTTGCACTCGTTGCTTTTCCATTTCAATCTCTCCCCTTATACTTCTAAAAATGCCCATCACACCTTCCAAGAATTCTTCTTCATGGTCTTGTAAGAAAGCGGCAAAGGAATTTTGTCTCTCGTTACTTGACTTATGAGAATTTTGGTGTTCGAAATCGTATGGTGGGGCCTCAAAATTATCAAAACCGGAATTATAGCATGAATTGGGTTCATTATAATGCATTGGTTGGCAAGAATAAGTATCGTGAGGCCCCCCACAATTGTCGCAACACGGATTTTGAGAAAAGTCCGATTCGTTGTGTGGATAAAAATTCCCATTGTCACAATTGTAATTCATATCTTGTGGAGGTGATTCGTCAAATCCGTTGAATTGGTTGTCGAAAGACGTATTTTGATTCATCGGTTGACAATCATATCCATAATGAGGTTCGTTTCCACAATTCTCACATGAATATGACGGTGTGTATTGCGAAGATTGGTCATAGAAATTAGGATTCGGTTTGTGGTCATTACAGTTATTCGTACAACTAAATCCGAAATCGTGCTCCAAACCGCAAAAATCACATGAATAAGACGAGGGCGGTTGTGGAGTATGGTCATATGATTAGAATTCGTAACCATAGGCGTTTTGATTCATTTCATCATCTTGATTATTATCACAATAATAAGACGAATCATTCGACGAATAAAACGAAGACGATTGGTGGCCTTGGTCGTATGATTGAAATCTATCACCATTGTTGTTTTGAGGAGAGTTTTAGATATAACCCTCCCTTCCTCCTAAGATCTCGCAATTATAACAATTACCACCATCGGGCGGTCCTCCACAATATGGACACGAATAGTAACCATCGTTCGACATGATGTAACGCGAAAATCGTAATGAGAATTAAACAATTTAGAGGGTTAAAGAAGAGAATTATGAAAATAGAGGGAAAGTAGAAGATTATTTTTGTTGTTTTTGGTTTTTAATTTTTTTTGGAGTTTTTGTGTATTGCGTAGAAATTAATCTACAAAAATTATCCACTAATCAAAGGTCTCGATTAATGAATCCAAGAAGAATGAAGGTAATTACGTGAAGTAAAAACCCTCGTCGACTTTGAAACGTTGGCAGAACGCCAAAATGTTTCGAGGTTCAATAATTAAAACTCACAAAAATAGATTAATAATACTTGATTTGGCAAACTCCTAATTAATCGTCACTTTCAAAATACGCACAAGCGAGCGGAGAAAACGAGGCGGCGCGAAGCACTTAAGAGCCTTTTTTCCTTAGGTCGTGAAATACAACCGCCTTATACCCACCTTATAGTTTGTATTTATCGAGATTAAACCAATTAAGAGTATTTATCTATTTTGCCTTTGACTTTCGTTTGAATTCGATACAACAATAGTGACCGGAACGCTCAACTATTGAGGTGCGATTTCTCGCGTATTTGGATAATTATTGTGTATTAGTTGTTCTACGTAAATACAATATAGTATGCACAATAAAAACGAGAAAACGATTTTGTGTTAATAGAGTTCTATTTAACACTATTTATTTAGTATGGCTAATAGTATAGAAAAATAAAAAGAAGTATTTACGATAAAACGTAAACGCTCAAACAAACACGATAAATAAATATGGCTAAGCACACCTCCCCGGCAGCGGCGCCATTTTGGTTGCGGTATTTTTGTACACTTTTGTTTTAGGAAAAACAAAGCGACAAAAGCGGGTAACTATTAAGTATCACGTTTTGTGAAAAACGCGAATACTCGTCGTTGATTTCGTTCTCGGTGGAGGTATGGTGTTTAGCCAAAAGTATATACGTATTTAATCGAGTGATTACGTTTTTGGATAGAAGGAAAGAAAGGAAAATGGAGACAAATTACGTTAAAAACGGTCGAAAACGCTTAAACGTACGAACGTAAAAACGTGACCCAACGAAAAATTTCACCAAAAAAATAATTAGAAATCACTAAAATATTCTAAAAATCCTAACTAAGAAAAATATATAAACACAAAAAATTTGAAAGTGTCTTAATTATTTATTATTAATTTTTAAAATTAAATAAAAGCCTAAAAAATAAAATAACTAAGAAAAAGACAAAATAAAAACCTTTTTATTTGTAAACCTAAAATATATTATATAAAAGCTGAAAAATATTTTTTTAAAAATTTTAAATTACCTTTATCTATTTTTAAAGACTTTTCTAAAATTTAAAACTAAAATAACCCTTGAAAATGAAATAATAAAAAGAAAATTATGAAATTTAAACTATACAAAAGCAAATTTATTTTTAATACGTCTTAAATGACAAAAGAAAATTAAAAAAAAGAATTATATTTTTTTACTTTTAGAATATTTATTAAGAATTAAAAACGATTTAATCTAATTAAATACTAAAAAATATTAAACGATTTTATAAAAATACCAAAAAAATATAGAAAGCATAAAATGCTAATCTCGGTCTAGAAAAAATAAGATACAAAGAAAAATATCTATAAAAAAGATGCTAGAATAAGCTAAATGATACCTATAACCTAAAAGATGAAAGAAAAAAAAAGGAGTTAAAAAGGGTTTAAATAAAAAACAATGTAAACATTCACAAGAAAATGTTAATAGCTCAGTTGGTAGAGGTGGGGGCTGTTGAGCTGCAGGTCATGAGTTCGAGACCCACTGCAGACACTTTCTGTTCTTTTTTCTTTTATAAGCATATACGAAATAAATAAAGTATAAAAAGAAAATGAAAAGAAGAATAAACAAAAAGTCCCAATAGATCAGATGGTGAGGGGATTGAGTGCTGCGTCTGTTGTATCTATATGTGGTCAGGGGTTCGAAACCTGCTGTGGCTTAAAATTTACAATTCTGTTTTTTTGGTTTGAATTCTTGCGAAAGTTATAATAATTGGGCCTAAAGCCCAGAACACAGCAACAACAACATCCAGATTTCTTCTCTTATTTTTTTGACAGCAACGTGTTTTTGACACCAAAGAAATATAGTGACAGCAGTCCTATTTTTTTTTGCTTCACAGTTATATTTACTTTGTTCAAAATTAAGCAAATGCTTATCACATAAGCTCAAAACAGAATATAAGCATTAAACAAATACAAAGTCATACGCATATCTCAGAACCACAATAATGCATAGCAACTAAGATTCATAACAAAGAAAAACAAAGTAGGAACAGTGGGTTATCTAATATGCACATAATGAATAATTATCCAATATTAGGCTTATCTAATAAGCTCGAAAAAGGCAGTGCTCGAACCTAATCCTAAAAACAGCAAAAGGCAACCTATTAAACTACTCAAATCAAAATTTCTAACTCTTGAATCTTGTTCATTAAGCCTACAATCTGCTGATGCAGTGGGTAAATAAAGCGGGAACATTCGGTACACATTATAACTCAACTTGAGACTTAATGAACAACTGACATATGACAACTATATGGACTAGCAAACTAACTTGAAACACACAGAAATAAAAAATCAACACTTGCTAAACATACTTCACAAAGAAAATCCAACTCCTACTGAGTATGAACCACAGGGTCTAAATTGAACCACTTTATTTTATTTTATGGCTTTTAGAATTAAACCAAAGATTAAATCGACTTACTCTAACCTCAAAATTATGTTGCAAATAAAACTTACTTCTAAATCTAAACCTATTATAGTATACTAGTTCCTACCAAACACTAGTTTCAAGATAGAACAGTGAAGATTAAGAAAGCTTTTAACAAGATTAATAAAAAAATAGAAATAAATAACCACATATGAAAATAAACATAAACAAAATGGAATAAGCAGCAAAGATCAGATAAGTAACACCAATAAGAAAATAAGCAGATAACAAGTAAGCAAAAGAACAAATAAGCAATTCAAGCCATAGATTAAGCAAAAATAGATTAAAGAAAATAAACTAGATCAAGGGGGAAATTACTCACAAGGTGGTCCAAGCTCGACTCTAACCAACAAAGCTTGCAAGCATCTCAACCACGGCTTCCTCAAGCTCATCAAACTCCACAATCTACCATAGCTTTTACCACAGCTTATCACCCAATTTCACCAATAAAACACCAAATTTCTTCAAACCCAAACACGTCTACACTAAGCTCCTCAACACCTTCAATCTTTGGGAATTAGAACAAAAACGTCTTGTAAAAGCTGTTTGTCACTCAGCATAAACAATAGGATGCTGCTACAGTACCAAAACCATATAACTTTTGAATTTTGCGAAAATTTTAGGATAACCAAGACAAGTAAATGACTAGTAAAGGTAAATCTGCTGAAAATTAAAGAGACTTGTAAAGTAAATTTGCAGAAAAAATAATTTCATTAAAAACAATGTAACACAATATTGAATTTTCATCAAAAATTGGAACTAACTTAAATTAAATTCAGAAAAATAAACAATGGAACACAGTATTCTCTCAATTGCAAGGCTTTTAAATTGCTATAAATACTTTATAAAAAAGGTTTACACATTGAGAAAAAAAACTGGAACAAGAAATTAATAAAGCTAAGGGTGCCTTTATATAGAGGCTTACAGAGATTTCTAGAAGCAATAAAAAAACATAACCCTAATGGATGAAAATCCTTCTATACCCTCGAGTTTGAATCTTCAGTCTTGGTCAAAAAGAACATGTGAACCTCTGTCCTTGATCATGTGGCTTCCAGCAATGAACTTTCAATCTTGTTCGTCCATATTAATTTGAGGAACACGAAATCAACATGAAACGTTGATGTGGTCAAGTATTCTGCAAAAGTTTTGCAACCCGTGATGTGTGAGGGGTGTGTGGGGGACAAGGGACTCAAACGTCACTTTCTGAGTTAGAGGGTATGTTTAGAGATGGGTAAAAGGTAGATTCCCCATGGTTAATTAGATTAAGGGTGGGTAAATAGATTAATTGTATCTAGGTTTTTTTAGGGTTTGTGGGATGATGATGATGATTAGTTTAATCCAAGTAGGGATTAATTAAAATGTTTCCTTGACAAATAAACAACCAGGTTTAATGGGCTAGGGTGTGGGTTATGGTCGGGTTTAAGGTGTAATATGGGTGGGTTTAAGTGAAATGGGTTATAAGAATGGCAGAACACCCCCCGTATTTCCAAAAATCATGCAAACACTATCTTGGCAGCTTAAACTCCAATTCCCTTTGAATAGTACTTTGATAAAGTTGTCACTTTTGGCACATGTAAGTTTCATACTTTGAATAAGGACTTTGTATGCAATTATGAGATCTTCAAGGGCTATATTTGTCAAGTATTCAATGTTAGAGGACCATACTTGCAAAAAGTGATTCTTCAAGGACCTTTTATGACAAATCTTTAAACTTGAGGGACCAAACTTGTATAATCTTCAAACTTCAAGGTCTTTTTTGGAAAATTCGACATTCAAGACCGGTTCATTGTGCGGCTTCGTTTCCCGTGTTCGTTTTTGCTTCATTCTTGTGATCTTTTGTTGATTTCATGATATCTGTACCTAAAATACACAATGAACAAACACAAGCATATATTTGGGTATTTTGATGATATTTTAAGCGTTTTAAGCCCGATTTGAACGATGAGACTATGTATAATTGCAGTCTCATCAAGCAACTAAACGTGTCTTGATTCTGACCACAATTCCTCTCTCATCCTTTTTGTTTCTAAGAACCCATCCCAGTAGGTCTGACATGTCTGGGACAATCAACTAACTCCCAAACATCCTGAATAGCAAATTGGTGAAGCTCATCTTGCATTGCTTCCACCCAACTTGGTTCTTTGAGAGCATCAAAAATCTTCTTGGATTCCTGTTGTGACAGAAAACAAGCAAACAAACATGCTTGAACAAGAGGGGTATCAACCTTCTTGTTAATATTGGCAATAAATCCTCCATGATTCTGATGAGACCTTCTAGTTTGTACAGGAGTCATCACATCACCTATGATTAAAGAAGAAGGATGATTCTTCATGGTAGATGTAAGTACTCCTCCTTCAATGATTGTGTTATCATTAATTTCAGTCTCCAAATTGCCAACATCTTCTTCAAATGCTCTTCCATCATCATCTGAATGAACCTCTCCAATTCTGTTTGAAGGTTCACCTTGTCACAGCCCCACCATGGCGGAATATGGGGCGCGACGTATAGATATCATCACAACAATAGCGTGTCTATAGAGATAACTAAATGATATAGGAAATGTCATAAAATGGTGACACAAATGTCATGACAATATCTCAACAATGCAGGAGTCTAGGTAAGTAGGTAACAGTCCTACCTCTTACCCAAGACAAACAATACCTAAACAAAGCAGACATATATGTGCCAACAGTATCACTTATCAACAAACAAAAGAAACTAAGAAGGAACGGGGATCTCCTTCTAAATGCATTCCTACGCAACTCCAAATCCTAGCCATTTATGTTCTCACGCCTAACCATAATATCACCTGAAAGAGACACTAAAACACGTCAACATAAAGTTGGTGAGAGTCATAGAGACTCCAATGCCAAAACCAAACCATCAGCTGTGAATAATAACCAAATAATAACATATGGACAATGTGATACAAACATGCATTAACAACTATTATTCAAGATTAAACAAACTAAACCAAATCCAAATCCAAATCCAAATCCAAATCCAAATCCAAATCCAAATCCAAATCCAAATCCAAGGCTCCCAGCCTTACCAATAACCATACTCCCATAGGCATCCTAACACCTATGAACCAAATCCCAAGGCCCCGCCTTGTCAACATCCCCCTGGTACCAAGTCAAAACATAAAAAAATCAAGAATCAACTAGCAGTTAATCACATAAGTATGCACAAGTCCATTACCAATGCAAAACATTCACATCATAATTTATAAATAACAAAACAGTGTCTCTTCCATCCCATTTGGAAGTCATAAACATTAGAAAACATGGGACTATGAAACTCACCTGATTGAGCTTCTCCAAAAGTCCGCGCACTAGCAAAAGCTAACAAACCAAAAACACATAATCAAAACATGAACCAATCACTAAGACGGCTCATCAACCTATGATGGACATCTAACCTCCTCCTATAAAAATAACTCATTTATATGCTCTAAGCATCACATTACACCCCTCTATAAAGCCCTTAACTCATTATACTTCATAACCCGTCCTGTTAACATTTTACCCAAAACAGTCCCGGTTTTAGGTCTCCAAACTATAAGACAAACGCCCACTTAAACATACCCATGATCTCTGCAAAGGGAATATTTATTCCCTTACATATATTAACTAACACCTCCCATTTCCCCAACCTTAAAGCTACTGTTAAGGCCCCGATATATATATATATATATATATATATATATATATATATATATATATATATATATATATATATATATATATATATATATATATATATATATATATATATATATATATATATATATATATATATATATATATATATATATATATATATATACTTTTGTCATTCCAGATTTACTGATTTTCATACAAAAAGTTTGTTATGATTAGGGGGTCTTCCACTATCCCAATTGATTAGCCCTCCTCCAGATATCTTATATAACATATAAATAAACACTCATGTTCGTTTCAAGGTCCAAGTGTACTCCTAAGTACCCTAACCATCTTAAAACATAAAAAGAAAACAGGCTGATTTCAAAACTGTTTTGACCTCCGACTGTTGTAACCTGTTTTTGACCCACTTCCCTACCTCCAATTTAGTTCTCGTTTCTTTAATTGGAAAGCCACTTCAATTACCTTTTCAGAGATACTTGGATCGCAAAATAAGAGTTTGTAGAACTACAGATATGATCAAAACAATTGACCCTAAATTCTGCCCAGTTTTTAAAAACGGGTTTAACTAAATTAACCTCATTAATTAACCCTAACCCCACTAATTACAAGCCCTAATTTATGTATTCATTATAACATCATTATTATAACATTAATATACTGTTTTTAAATTAAACTTTAACCTAAATCCATCATAAGATGATTAAGAAATCATTAAAACAATTAAATTGAAAAGGGTTATGAAGGTTTTACCTTTAAATTAATGGAAGATGAAAAAAACCCAATTTTATGAAGAACCCTAATTCTTCTCTACAAACCGTCGACCCTTTTTTACTATCTCCAGAGATTTATGATTTTTGGTAGTGAATAATATAATATATATAGGGTGTGGGTGAATCCTAGTCCAACCCAAACCCAACCTTCCTTTTTTTATTTTTTCCTTTTTTTTTCTCCTCCTTTTCTTGCGTCCAAAACCGACCTACCCTCCCCTAATTTCGTTTTTTTTCTTTTTATTATTAATATATGTATTAATAATATTACCTTAATTTACCTTAATTTATTACAACTCCTAAAACCTCCAAAACCTCAAAACCGTAAAACTAGTCAAATTTACGCGTTTACCGTAAAAAAAAGTAAAATATACACTTTTATAAAAAATATCAAATTTTGAAATAAACTTTATAACTAAGTCCTAAATGACTTAAAACCGACCCGAAAAATATTCATATGACTAATTACCTCATCCGAGACCTCTAAATGCTAAACCGTAAATCGTAAAAATACGATTTTCTATAATACATATACGTATACGTAAAACCACTAAATAACACTATTTCACTTAATAGTCACTACCATGTGAGCTCATGAACATGAAATCATCACACATCGTTTCACTTACAAGGTACCCCGTACCGGAAACGATATCCAAACCACAATCTATACACACCAATTAGCACATAAACACGTAAAGACACGTAACTAGCACAAAATAAAGCTAAGTGATGAACCTCAAAACCACGGTTGTCACATCACTCGCTCCTAATAGAAATCTCGTCCCGAGATTTACTCCTTAGGATCAAAACATACCATTAGCAAACAACTGAGGATACTTGTTCTAAATTAACTCCTCTCATTTCCACGTGAACTTTAGTTCAAATTTCAAAATACCACATATACAAACCAAAAATAATTAAACTCATTGCCAAACTCTTGACCTCACAGTCAATAAATCTCACAAATGACTCTTTGATAAAACGAAGACTCTTATTAACACAAGTCCCGAATAACCGTACATGCAAATTGCATTCTCAAACAACATTTACCAATCTCAATACCTGAAATGTATCATGTATACAACTCATTTTCCCCTGGTAATTCTATACTCATAAGCTACTGTTCCGATCTTTCCAAATATCATAAATGGACCTACAAAACTCTACATCAACTCTTCCATTTTACCAAAACATACCACCCGTTACTATGGGTGAAACTTCCTACATAACTTTGTCACTAAACACTAGTGGTTTCCTCCTTTTCAACATAGCATCCCTTGATGCTCTCATTCTTTCCACAAACACCATTACCACATTAGTAACCTCTTTTACCAATTCTAGTCCACAATGGGGACAACTCACCCTATCCTTTCATATAGTTCCTCAAATGGCATTTATCGACTTCTCGTATGATAACTATCATTATATGATAACTCAGCCATCGCTAGAGAGTTTCCTAACTCCCTCTAAATCAATCACTCATGCCCTCAGTGTAACTTCTAAGGTTGCATAAATATCTCACTTTTCTTCATGATGATTTTTTTATACCCAACACTTCCTTTATACCTACATAATGTCCTACCTTCAAGGTCATATTGCTCCTCATCTTGTCTCAGTTAGACCAAGCCCTTCGTCCCTATGGCACATCACACCTATAACTCCTCATCCATTCGATTATCAATACTAAGCCTCCCAAACAATCAGTATAGGTCAGTGCCATTTCATTTTCCACACTACGACAGTATTAGCCTACGTTGTGCTTTATTCTACTCATTAAGCTCTACCAAATTTTTACCTTCGGTTCCTATCTCGACCTATTTCATTCATGTTTCGCTTCTATACACACTTCCTTCTTCTTCCTCAACTCCTACCATACATCATGATGTGACGCTCCTATCGTTTCTTCCTTTGCCATAATCCTTCATAAGGCATTCCATACATATTAGGCTAACTTTTACGCAAAACCCTCTATTCCATCACATCCGTACGCACTCCTTCCAATTCTCAACTACGTGACTACTCATTCCTCTTGAAATATGAGATGAATTAGTCAGTCTATCGACTATCACCTAACTCTCGTCACTTTCACCAATTTCGTCCTTACATTGCCCTTTCTAAGCTACTCCTATCTATGTAGGAAGTATAGTCTACGTCCCTTTTCTCCATATGATTGTCCAAGCCACGCAACATACATGTTGACGCGTTCTCTGCTTTAGACAACTCAACTCGTGCAACCTACATCCTTCATCCAAACCACCCTAATACGTCATCTATATAGTTCAAGTTCGTCTCAGCTTCACTTCATTCTTCTTATTCCATGTCTCATCAACTATGCTTGCCTTTCCCAGATGGTACTTGACCTTGCAATTTTCTTTCATCACTTAACTCCACCCATAACCTTTTCCAAATGTTCAATCAAGATGATTAAATATGTGTTGGAGACGTTCATGATCTGTATAGATCATTCTCTACGGCTCCACTAACTAAGTCTATCTATTCATCTATACTCCAAAATTTTCCAAGTAGCTTCACTTGTTTTTCTCACAATCAGTTCTTCTACTCCCTCCTAATAGGGACAGACTAGAGTTTCATGTGATTCCATGCGGATCACACTCTCATCTTATACCCACATTAGTTTCCATTTGTCTACTAAGTTATATTCTGAATTCTTATTCAAATCTCATACTTCTACATTGCACCTATCATGAGGTACTTTCAATCATCATCTTCTAGGAACACTTGGTTCTCTTCTTCCATGGTTCTCCCTATTCCTACACTATCCCGTCCAACTAAAATTTCATACTTCATTCCTCAAATCTATGGAAATCACTAGTGCATTGGATAATGCGTAGCTGTCTCTTCCAAAGATCTTTCATAACACCTTCATAAAACCGACTCTCTAATCACTTCTCCACGAAACTTATTCAGCTCAGCTTCACTTCTCATCCCTCGATCCCCTTGTTACTTCCACGAGTTCTTAATCTCCCATGTCATGTATTCATTTCATCATGATCCACCGGTTCAGCTCTTTGTAGCTCCACTCCGATACTCGATCTGCCCTTCTTCGTCACGAACCATACGTAAATTTCCCATCATAGTGCTTGTCACCTTTCCAGTCCTCGCAACTTTTATGACTCCTTCGAAATCTCTTGCATCCTTCTTGTAGCCGACACGTAGTCCTTTCAGCTCCTTGCTTCGCGATGTAGCTCTTTACGCACTCCTTCTCGTCTCCATGATGTTACCTAGGAACTTCACACTACCAGTAGCTTCTAACTTCAACTCATCTACCACAATATTTCTAAAAGTACTTCAACCCCTCAATGGCTCACTCTTCCTTACTTGTTGTACTTCACCGTTAATTAGCCTCCTACCAATTATTCTTTTACATTCCTGTTTTCCCTTCACGTGTCTACTACTACCTTGCCTCCATAACTATACCAATCCCTTGCGTGTTATTTTCCCAATCTTTAGTAGAAAATTTCTACTCTACCCTCACATCCGCTGGTACTTTCATCAATCTCCTAATGGTACTTCAACCAACTTCTCATAGCATGACATCTCGTTCTCACGACCAGTCAACTAACTTTACTTACTCCCTTATTCCCGTAACCAATCTAGGTTCTAAGACTCCACAAATCTTAATCACTCCTTCAACACAACCTTTAAACCAAAACACATCTCTCCATTACAGTATCTAACCATAAGTAATACTACCCAAATCTATCCTCTCATCCTAATGTTCCCACAACCGTATAATAAAATCAACCATGACGTGTAACCAACGAATTCCAAACAATCATGTCCCAAAAAAAATAAAGGGTAAAACGAACCCTAGCCAAAACAACTGAAAACAAAACAATGTAATCCGAAAGATCAATGGAGTGTGCCAACAACGAAAAATTAGACTCGTCACGATTAGTATTACCAAATTTTGATACATTAGAAAATTTAAAACTTCCATCCCAATTAGTTACTTCTCATAAGAACCAAACTCCAACACTACGAAAATCAATCATACTCATTTTTAACCAATAACTCATCCTTTATTCTCATCATTTTATTCAGATATCAGCTAGTTAATATACTACAATCTTATTCTAACCATTATCTTGTTTACCCATATTAAACTTATTTCACTTGTTATTATGAAACCAATACATGTTTATAAAATACAGTGTTTTATTTTCATTTTATTCTATATTATTATTATTATTTTATAAAATCCATTTAGGCTGGTTATAACTAAACTACTACACGTTTACAAGGTGTGCTGTTATTATTATCATTACTATAATAAAATCTCCCTTTTACTCTTGTCGTCTAGTTAATTTATTCTAAATTTTTAACTCCACTTAAGAAAATTATTGTAAAATTTCTTTACCCCTTTAAAATATATTATCACATGTTACATAGAGGATATTTTCAAGACAACCTTTTTATGACTTACTACTACAACTAAAAATATGTAAGTTACGATATCAATGTAAGTTACGATATCATACCACACACCTACAAATTATTTTCATAACCGTTTTCCTATAATCAGCCACACTTATTTGTAAGAAAATTTAGTGGTTCTCAATAATAAGAATACATACCCGAATGTAGACACACATCCAAAACACTCAAAACGTCGTTGGAACTCCATCAAACTCCAGCACTATAAAACACGAACAAACATAAGGTACGTTCAAGTTATAATAACTAGTGAACGACCATATACCATAACTTAACACATAGTAGTATATATACATCATATATATACCTATTAAATCACCCAAAACATACTCGTTACCATACATATCAAGTCAATCGATCGCTTCATACACTCGTTTTTTCATACGAGTAATCACCTTCTCACCATCTCCCCATGCCACAACAAGGCACAAAACCTATTACCAAAACCAACCCATATCGTGTGACCTCATAATCACAAGACACGACTATAGCTCAAAACATATAACACACTTAAAAAAAATAGCCATATAGTAGGCAGCCGTTACATAAACCCATATATTATAAATATACCCAAAATCCACATCTCATCATATACAAGCATGTACTAACCCTCTTTCATGCAATCATACTTAGGAACCCATTGAAGTTGTGGTACTTGTATAACTATGTTGGCCACCATACTTATACAATTACCCTTTCCCCAATGCACTCCCTCCTATGATGACACTTATAAGAATTAATACAATATATAACCCATAAATCCATCAACTCACCTAAGCACATAACCACATAAACAATAAGGTCTAGAACTCCAAACTATTTAAATAACATAGTCAAACTCTTGAAATACATAAATCCATAGTCTAGCTAAAACAGCATAGACTAAATCCAAAACGAAAACATAATCAGTTATAAGTTAAGAGTGGAACAAATTAAAATCCTTCATGTCCACCTACTCCTAGTAACTCGAATTACCACATAATTCTTAGGGAACATGACTTAAACATCAAAAGAATAAAAAATATTATACCTCAGGTACATAAAATAACCCAACAAAAGATAGAAACTACCATGTACCAAATTATGTACTATAACGTACAATTTAAGCAAAATACGATAATGACTAGCGTGGAAGATTATGGTTCAACCCGCACTAGTCACAACCCGAAAAGAAAATAACATGTGGCTAAGTATGAACTTACTATGGTTCAATTCATACTAGTCAAACATCACAATAAATAACATCCAAACACATCAATTAAAATATAATGCACACATACTCCTATGACGCCTATATGCAGGGACCCTTAAGCTATAGACTAGGCTACGCGACTAGGCAACCTAATTCTCTATAACCATTGTCTCTGATACCATTCTATCACACCCCACCATGGCGGAATATGGGGCGCGACGTATGGATATCATCACAACAATAGCGTGTCTATAGAGATAACTAAATGATATAGGAAATGTCATAAAATGGTGACACAAATGTCATGACAATATCTCAACAATGCAGGAGTCTAGGTAAGTAGGTAACAGTCCTACCTCTTACCCAAGACAAACAATACATAAACAAAGCAGACATATAGGTGCCAACAGTATCACTTATCAACAAACAAAAGAAACTAAGAAGGAACGGGGATCTCCTTCTAAATGCATTCCTACACAACTCCAAATCCTAGCCATTTATGTTCTCATGCCTAACCATAATATCACCTGAAAGAGACACTAAAACACGTCAACATAAAGTTGGTGAGAGTCATAGGTTTATACTCCAACGCCAAAACCAAACCATCAGCTGTGAATAATAACCAAATAATAACATATGGACAATGTGATACAAACATGCATTAACAACTATTATTCAAGGTTAAACAAACCAAACCAAATCCAAATCCAAATCCAAATCCAAATCCAAATCCAAGGCTCCCAGCCTTACCAATAACCATACTCCCATAGGCATCCTAACACCTATGAACCAAATTCCAAGGCCCCGCCTTGTCAACATCCCCTTGGTACCAAGTCAAAACATAAAACAATCAAGAATAGATTAACAGTTAATCACATAAGTATGCACAAGTCCATTACCAACGCAAAACATTCACAGCATAATTTATAAATAACAAAACAGTGTCTCTTTCATCCCATCTGGAAGTCATAAACATTAGAAAACATGGGACTATGAAACGAATTAGCTTCTCCAAAAGTCCGCGCACTAGCAAAAGCTAAGAAACCAAAAACACGTAATCAAAACATGAACCAATCACTAAGACGGCTCATCAACCTATGATGGACATCTAACCTCCTCCAATAAAAATAACTCATTTATATGCTCTAAGCATCACATTACACCCCTCTATAATTCCCTTAACTCATTATACTTCGTAACCCGTCCCGTTAACATTTTACCCAAAACAGTCCCGGTTTTAGGTCTCCAAACTATAAGCCAAACGCCCACTTAAACATACCCA
Organism: Glebionis coronaria; assembly: GCA_025667525.1. Lineage (NCBI taxonomy): Eukaryota > Viridiplantae > Streptophyta > Magnoliopsida > Asterales > Asteraceae > Glebionis > Glebionis coronaria. Next base: position 343,904,895 of record CM046877.1, read on the forward strand.
TGATCTCTGCAAAGGGAATATTTATGCCCTTACATATGTTAACTAACACCTCCCATTTGCCTCAACCTTAAAGCTACTGTTAAGGCCCCGATATATATATATATATATATATATATATATATATATATATATATATATATATATATATATATATATATATATATATATATATATATATATATATATATATATATATATATATATATATATATATATATATATATATATATATATATATATATATATATATATATATATATATATATATATATATATATATATATATATATATATATATATATATATATATATATATATATATATATATATATATATATATATATATATATATATATATATATATATATATATATATATATATATATATATATATATATATATATATATATATATATATATATATATATATATATATATATATATATATATATATATATATATATATATATATATATATATATATATATATATATATATATATATATATATATATATATATATATATGTATATACTTATGTCATTCCAAATTTACTGATTTTAAACATACAAAACGTTTGTTATGATTAGCGGGTCTTCCACTATCCCAATTGATTAGCCCTCCTCCAGATATCTTATATAACATATAAACTAACTCTCATGTTCGTTTCAAGGTCCAAGTGTACTCCTAAGTACCCTAACCATCTTAAAACATAAAAAGAAAACAGGCTGATTTCAAAACTGTTTTGACCTCCGACTGTTGTAACCTGTTTTTGACCCACTTACCGACCTCCAATTTAGTTCTCGTTTCTTGCATTGGAAAGCCACTTAAATTAACTTTTCAGGGATACATGGATCGCAAAATAAGAGTTTGTAGAACTCCCGATATGATCAAAACAATTGACCCTAAATTCTGTCCAGTTTTTAAAAACGGGTTTAACTAAATTAACCTCATTAATTAACCCTAACCCCACTAATTACAAGCCCTAATTTATGTAATCATTATAACATCATTATTATAACATTAATATACTGTTTTTAAATTAAACCCTAACCTAAATACATCATAAGATGATTAAGAAATCATTAAAACAATTAAATTGAAAAGGGTTATGAAGGTTTTACCTTTAAATTAATGGAAGATGAAAAAAACCCAATTTTATGAAGAACCCTAATTCTTCTCTACAAACCGTCGACCCTTTTTTTATTATCTCCAGGGATTTATGATTTTTGGTACTGAATAATATAATTTATAGGGTGTGGATGAATCCTAGTCCAACCCAAACCCAACCTTCCTTTTTTATTTTTTCCTTTTTTTCCTCCTCCTTTTCTTGCGTCCAAAACCGACCTACCCTCCCCTAATTTCGTTTTTTTTCTTTTTATTATTAATATATGTATTAATAATATTACCTTAATTTGACTTAATTTATTACAACTCCTAAAACCTCCAAAACCTCCAAAACCTCCAAAACCTCAAAACCGTAAAACTAGTCAAATTTACGCGTTTACCCGTAAAAAACGTAAAATATACACTTTTATAAAAAATCTCAAATTTTGAAATAAACTTTATAGCTAAGTCCTAAATGACTTAAAACCATCCCGAAAAATATTCATATGACTAATTACCTCATCCGAGACCTCTAAATGCTAAACCGTAAATCGTAAAAATATGATTTTCTATAATACATATACGTATACGTAAAACCACTAAATAACACTATTCACTTCATAGTCACTACCATGTGAGCTCATGAACATGAAATCATCACACATCGTTTCACTCACAAGGTACCCCGTACCGGAAACGATATCCAAACCACAATCTATACACACCAATTAGCACATAAACACGTAAAGACACGTAACTAGCACAAAATAAAACTAAGTGACGAACCTCAAAACCACGGTTGTTACACACCTTGTTCAAAAACACTAGAAGAGAACAAATGGTTAAAAGAGTTGTCGACGCCCGAATTAGGGTTGTCAACGTTTAAGCCATCAACGGCTGAATTTGTCTTGTCAGCGCCAAATTTTCCTTTGTCAGCGCTTGAAGAATCATGCATGTTTTCAACTGGTGATACTTGTGGACCACCTTTTTCCTTTCCAGCAGCATCATCAGCAGCGGGAAATGCATCTGTCCATATAGGAATGGTAACATACTCAAGTATGGGTGCTGATTTGTCTACTTGTGGCCCAACCTCCTTATCAACCTGTTTACATGAAATTTCAACAACCTGTTCTTCCACAACATTTGAAGTCACCTTCACAATGTCTGGATTAGTAACAGGCATATAATTCAATGTTCTAGATAGAGGTTCCAAGTCAATTAACCAATTTGGACCACTCTGAGGATCACTAGGTTTACTCTCTAAAAACCTAACATGTACCTTTTCAAGTATACGTTTTTCTTTCTTAATGTAAACTCTATATTCTCTACTCTATACAGAATAACCCATAAAGTAGCCTTCATCACCTTTAGCACTAAACTTACCTAAGGCATCACTAGTGTCCAAAACAACTACATGACATCCAAAAGGTTTAAGAAAACCAATATTAGGTTTCCTACCCCAAAATAGCTCATAAGGTGTCTTGTTGTGAATCTTGTTGATTAATGCCCTATTTTTAACATAACAAGCTGTATTCACAGCCTCAGCCCAAAATGCTATGGGAAAGTGAGCATCAACCAACATAGTCCTAGCTGCTTCTATGAGTGTTCTATTCTTTCTCTCTGCTACCCATTTTGTTGTGGGGTTCTAGCTATACTAAACTGTCTAGTAATCCCTTTCTTGGCACAAAAGTCATCTAACAGCTTATTTCTAAACTCACCACTATTATCACTTCTAAGTATTTTAACCTCATTCCCAGTCTTTTTCTCTAACTGGGTAATAAAGTTAATCAAAATATCAGCAGTTTCACTTTTTAAAGCTAAAAAGAAGGTCCAAGTAAATCTAGAAAAATCATTAGTGATGACAAAACAGTAGGATTTACCATTTAGGCTTTCTATATTAGTTAGACCAAACAAGTGCATATGCAGCAAGTGAAGTGGTTTAGAACTAGAATGCACAAGTTTAGACTTAAAGGAGACTTTGTGTTGTTTGCCTTTAAGGCATGTAACACAAGAGTGGTCATTGTGGAAAGCCTTTTCAGGCAAACCATCAACTAAACCATGTCTCACAAGTCTATTTATGTTCTTAAATTAATGTGCCCTAACCTCCTGTGCCAAAGATTACTCTCATCAACTGAAGCCTTAGCGTATAGACATGAAAAATTATTATTCATCCTAATTCCATTAAGATTCACATTATAAATGTCCTTATGCCTAGGTGTTCTATAATCAATGAATTTCTCATTTGGTATTTTAAAGTCTTTGCTCAACACCAAGAATTCAGTATCAGTGAAAAGAACCTTATTTTTGTTATCACACACCTGTGATACACTAAACAGATTATAGTCAAGTTCTTTTACCAAAAACACGTTCTCAAAATGCAAATTGTTGGTGATAAGAGTGCCTTTGACAGTGATTGTTCCATATCCGCCTCCAAAGTACACTTTGTCACCATCTTTAATGGGAGTGAAGTTTGTTAAGTATTCTTCCTTCCCCGTCATGTGCCTAGAGCATCCACTATCCCAATAGCCATAATCATTAACCTGTTTTTGATTGCCCTGCACATAAAGAAAACAAATTAGTTTTCTTTGGGAACCCAAGCCTGAGCAGACTTGGATTCATTTGGTTGTTCAACAAGAACAGACTTAGTCCTTTTGAAAACCCCTTGTTCATCCCTTTTTGGTTAAACACCCAGTTAACCCCAATTTGTTTAGTTATGACCTTTGAAATATTTTGAAATCTGTTACAGGTCATAGAAATCCCATCTGAATTAGGGTTTGAACTTGTTTATGTCTCTGTAGAAACTAGAAGAGGGGGGGGGGGGTTGAATAGTTTCTTATATTTACTTGTTAAAAGATGGTTTTCAAAAAATCCTTTTTCAAAAACTTAGCCTTGAGGAAATATGTGAAATCTTCTTAAGCACAATATGAACAATGATAGTGTAACTAAACTAATACTAACTAATGTATATGTACAAAGAATAAAGAATGTAAAGAGTTAAGGGTAAAGAAAGATCAAACCAAACACCAAGGATTTATAGTGGTTCGGCAACGAAGCTCACTCCTCGTTCCTACTCCACTCCTCGAGTAACGAAGCTCACTCCTCGTTACTCGAGAGTTCATTACACAACAAGCTTCTTATGGTGGAGAAAACCGTACACGTTGCTTAACCAATTTCCGACTCTAAGCTAAAAGTCGAGCCCTAATCGTAGCTAGGACCAATCTACACAACTATACTTAGTACATACACAACCTCCAAATAGACACAACTACTTGGATCTTCACAACAATGACACAACAACAAATGTATAAGATTTGATCTTCAAAGGATCTTTGGTGGTGGACTCAACACTTCACAAGGATAGTGTTCTTCTCTTTGCACTTGGAGAGGAAGGGATGGATGGGATAGATTCACTTCTAAACAAGTAGTAATCAATCAAATGATCAAGGATTTGAGTAATTTAAGAAGTATGTTTGAATCTGGAAATATATGTGCAAAAGAGGTGAAGAGAAAATCTGAGAATGGTCCACTACTTATAGGACAAAGGGCCAACGGTTATATCTGCCCGCGGTTCCTTATCTCAGCCGGCGGTTCCTTATCAATAAGGAACCGCATAGGCACTAGGGAACCGCCGGAGTAGACTCCGCTCCTTTTTTTTCCTTTAGTGGTGGAGGTCTTATCTGATTATAAAATATCCTGAAAGAATATTCCAAATCAAAAAAGAATATGCCATTTTCAAATTTTCAAATATTTAATTTAATAAAACATTTTCTTAAAAAGAAAGTTTAATAAAAAAACTTGTCACACTTAATAAAAAGTGAGTTTTAAGAAAAGATTAAATCACTTGATCACTTGATTAAGGTTAGTACTTGTTTATTCATACCTTAAGTGAAAATGGGTAAAATGAAAAATACTTGAACTCAAGAATTCATTTTTCGTTGTTTTCGTAAATGCTTGTTTTTACATATTGTCGTAATCAAAACTAAGCGAGACCGAAAAATGCAAGTAACGTTTTTAGGCATTATTGCATTAACAATCTCCCCCTTTTTGATTCCGGCAATACATAAAGTCAATCACACAAAAACAAGATTTTCGAAGACGAGTTTATTCATTTCTCCCCCTTTGTGGAAGCAAAATGGTTGCACAAGTCGGTGTTGAAGAGACGGACTTTACAAAGACTCCCCCTTGGTGCTTACTCCCCCTTGCTTGGGGCACTGAGGAATCGAGATATGGTGACAAGCTACATAGAAGGGTTAGTTGAACAAAAGAGACAACCAACAAGAGATAGCTATAGGTCACAAAAAAATAAAATAAAAAGAGAAGAAAACACAAAGACTAAGATCCAAGTGAAGTCATGTAAAAAAATCATACAAAGATGTATGAAAAAGGAAACAAGCCAAAAGCATAAATCTAATCCTAGTCAATCTAGAATTCTAAGATTTGCTCGAATTAGGTGTCTTGTGGATAAGCAACCAATGCTTATATGAAAGACAAGGTAGTGGCGGAAGGTGGTGGTGGTGGCTTGGTGGAGATCTCATAATCAAAGTGAAGAGGAGGCTTGATTAAGAGACTCTTGATGTAGCTCAACTCCTCATAGATGTGTGCCATAGCAAGATGTTGATATTGATAACAATGACAATATGTCCCATGGTGCATGACATTATCATAAGAAGGAGGAAGAACACTAAAGGGTGGTGGCGGAAGAAAAGATGTTCCACAATCAACATTCTTGGTAGGAGAAATGTGATTAAGAGTGTTCTTGGGTGAATTTGGATTGAAAGTGTTCTTGGGTGAGTTGGGATTGAAAGCAATTGGGGAAAATGGAGGAGAATCAAGGATTTCATTAGGAGAATAAGACATTTTGGGATGTGAAGTATGGCAAAATGCTTATGGTTAAATAGGGAAGGCTCAAGGTATTTTTAGGGTGGTCAATGGGTTGAAACAAAGAGTCCCAAAAGTGTTGGAACAAATTTGGAGTTTCAGAAATACCCGAAAAAGGAAGCACTGTACGCGGTTCCTTATCACTTCTGGCGGTTCCTTATCGCTAAGGAACCGCGGAACCGCCTACAGAGGCTATGTTTTGGTGGTGAAGGAAGATTTTTCAATTCAGCAAATCTTATTTTTCTAGTCTAACTAATCATAGGGATATGCTTAAAAGCAAAGATAGACAAAGAAAACACATACGAACTCACCAAATAGATATTTGACCAAAATACATGGATTTTAAAATAAAAATCGATGTAGGAGGTGTGTAAGACAAGACCTTAAGTCACGACACAATGATCCTTCATGATTCTATCTTGTTCTTGCTATGTTTGAGAGAATCATACATATGAATTATGTAAGCTCGAGATTAATAGCAAGAATATATGAAAAACGTTTTTAGATTGAATTAACAATGTCAAAACATTTATCGACCATTTTCGAAAGAGACATTGAGAATTTTGAAAAGGAGAAGAGAAGATTTTCAAGAAGAGTTTAGGAGACTCAATCACTCAAAGTGATAAAAGACTCAAAAGAAAATAAGAGACTCAATAAAAGGAAAGCAATTAAGGAATATGTTCGATTAATCCTAGACCTAGACGCAAGTAATTAAACGGTTCCCTCTTAAGTGGCTTAGTAAAGATGTCGGCTAAGTTATCCTCGGAGGGTACCTTCTCAATCGAAATGTTCCCCTTTTGAACATTATCCCTAAGGAAATGGTGCCGAATTTCTATGTGCTTGGTTCACGAATGTTGCACAGGATTCTTGCTAAGGTCTATAGCACCTTTATTGTCGCACATGATGGGAACATCATCAAGAGAAATCCCGTAATCAACAAGCTCTTGCTTCATCCATAGAGCTTGTTGGCATGCTTTTCCGGCACTCACATAGTCGGCTTCCTTGGTGGATATCGTAAGAGCGGTTTGTTTCTTAAAGAACCAAGAAGTTAAACAACAACCCATGAAGGTACAAACTCCACTAGTGCTTTTCCGGTCCACATAGTCTCCCGCATGATCCGAGTCCGCGTAGACAATGGTTTCTACGTCGGTCCTTTTAGGATACCATAATCCTAAATGTATAGTGCCCTTAATGTATCGGAAGATATGCTTAACCGCTTCAAGGTGAGAGGTTTTGGAAGCCTCTTGGAAGCGAGCACAAAGGCAAACACTAAACATGATATCCGGTCGACTTGCCGTTAGGTACAACAAACTACCAATCATACCTCTATATTTGGTGTTGTCTACCGACTCACAATCATCATCTACGGTGAGTTTAGTATCCGAGGCCATTGGGGTCTTCATTGGTCTAGATTCTTCTAATCCGAATTTCTTTAGCATTTCTTTAGCATACTTAGATTGACTAAAGAAAATACCATCATCCATTTGTTTAATTTAGAGTCCTAAAAAGAAGTTAAGTTCTCCCATCATACTCATTTCAAACTCATCATGCATGATTTTGGCAATGTCATCACATAATTCTTGACAAGTTGAGCCAACTATAATGGCATGAACGTATATTTGCACGATTATGAGATGAGAACCTTTCTTCTTTGTAAAGAGCGTGTTGTCTACCATCACCATGTTATGCTCATGTTTAACAAGAAACGCTTTAAGTCTATCATACCAAGCTTTGGGTGCTTGTTTAAGACCATAAAGTGCCTTCTTAAGCTTGTAAACATGATCCGGTTTCTCAAAATCAATGAAGCCGGGAGGTTGAGCCACATATACCTCCTCATTGATCAAATCGTTAAGAAACGCACTCTTTACACCCATTTGTTAAAGCTTAAAGTCTAAGGCACAAGCGTAGGCTTAAAGGATTCTAATGGATTCTAATCTTGCTACCGGTGCATATGTCTCGTCATAATCAATCCCTTCTTGTTGATTATAGACTAGAGCTACAAGTCTAGCCTTGTTACGAGACACAACACCATTCTCATCTAACTTATTATATAGACCCATTTGGTTCCTATAATGGTAGAACTTCTAGGTGGAGGAACAAGTTCCCAAACATCATTAGCAACAAATTGATTCAATTCTTCTTGCATCGCAATGACCCAACTCTCATCCGTCAAAGCTTCTTTAACATTCTTTGGTTCAATCAAGGAGACGAAACAAAATAAGTTGCTTTGGTTTTAGACTTGAGATCTTAGGGTCCTTTGATTTAAGTCACCAATGATATTATTGAGAGTATGATCCTTAGACTCCTTAATGTTTACTTCCTTTTCAACACTAAGGTCTTCAACTCCTATTTTTCTAACCTCTTTGGCTTTAACTACTTCTATTTCATCCAAGTCATCATCAACCAATGGTGGTGTCTTGGGTAAAGGAGGGGCTTCATTAAAAGTCACGTTAAGTGATTCTTCAATTACGCCCGAGGTTCTATTGAGGACTATGTAGGCTTTGCTAGTTTGGGAATAACCTAAAAAAGATACCTTCGTAAGACTTTGAGTCGAACTTCGTAAGGTAGTCTTTGGTGTTGAGGATAAAGCACTTGCTTCCAAACACCCTAAAGTATTCCAATGAGGGTTTCTTACCTTTAAGAATCTCATAGGGGGTCTTTCCTAGGAAAGGTCGAATAAGAATTCGGTTGAGAATATAAGTCGATGTGTCCACGGCATTGCACCAAAACTTTTGAGGTAAAGATTTCTCGTTTAACATCGTCGTACTTATCTTTTGGATGGTCCTATTCTTCCTTTCAACTTTCCCATTTGATTGTGGAGTGCGAGGAGCCGAGAAGTTATGGGTAATACCATGAGCTTCACAAAGGCACCAAATTGCACTTCATTATCAAATTCCCTACCATGATCCGTCCTAATAAAGACAGTTGGACATCCTAGTTGATTTTGAATTCTTCGACTAAAGATTTCGAAATGATCGAAGCTTCATTCTTAGATGCCAAAAATCTAGTCCAAGTGAATCTAGAATAGTCGTCAACTATAACTAGGGTATAAAGGTTAGCTCCAAAACTCCGTATGGCGGAAGGTCCAAAGAGATCCATATGTAGGAGCTCTAAGCACCGAGAGGTTGAAACCAAATTCTTACCTTTGTGACTTGAGTGAACTTGCTTTCCAACTTTGCAAGCATCACAAAAGTGACTATCAAACTTCATCTTGAGGAGGTGTCTTACCAACTCCTTAGAGACTAAAGATTGAATTAAACGCATATTAGCGTTACCTAATCTCCTATGCCAAAGAGTAGAACTATCATCTATAGTCGCAAGACATATGTTGTCTTTTGACTTCTTATTGACCTTCATGACATAAAGCCCATTCTTTCTAACACCTTTTCCAATGACCTTTCCATCTTTTACGATTTCACTGTCATGTTCCAAAAAGATGACCATCCACTTATTGTCACAAATTTGACCTATACTTAAAAGGTTAAACCCTAAATTACGTGCTCAACATTTTCAATGGTCATGGAGTCAAGAGAAACCGTACCTTTGCCAATTATATTACCACGTAGACTACTAGCGAATGTGATGTTACCTCCATCATATGCTTTGTAGATTACCTGTCATGTGTTTTGAACAACCACTATCCTTAATCCACTCGTCGGGTTCCAAATCAATTCCCAAGCATATCTAGGTAACAACACACAAGATCAAACATTTGGTCCCCAATATCTCATGGGTCCAAAATTGTTAGTTCCAAACATCCCTTGCATTTGGTTGGGATGCATGAATGGAGGAGGGGTTCCCCATGGGGAATAAAATGGAGGAGGATAATAATTCATATAACCATTTTGTTGTTAATTATATATCCTAGGTGTATTTGATCTTGGTTTAGAGTTGTGGTCATTCCTTCTAAGTGTTAGAGTTTTACTTCTAGGTCGTGAATTGTTTTGACTATCTCTTCTAGGTGTTGTCGTTCTACTTCTAGGCCTAGACTCATTCCGTACTCTTGGTGGAGTAGTGGATGGTCTTGATAAACTTCTATTTCCCATTAGAGGTTTACTCAAGGGCTTATAGAACTTATCAACGGCATTGTCATCAAGTATGGGTAATTTGACCTTGTTAACAATAAGATGCTTTGGTTGTTAACCTAAATTTGACTTTTCAGAAAGTTCAGGATTTTCAGCAAAACCTCTTTCTGGCCGCGGTTCCTTATCTAGGGCGGCGGTTCCATAGTGATAAGGAACCGCCCCATACAATCTGGGACCGCGTACAGTAGACAATTTTTCTAAAATTCTGACTTGTTTAGGTTCAATAGTTGATGCTTCATTTGAGTTAAAACCTACACCAAGTCTTTCCTTAGAATGAATTTGTTTGTTTAACATATCATCAAGAGCACTAGTACCTTTCATGAAATTTTCCAATTTAATGGAGGTGCTCTTGAGATCTTCATTCTCTAATCTAAGTTTCTCACAACTTAAGCAACCTAAATCAACTTCTTTATTTTTCTCAAGCTTGGCTAATTTCTCCCTAAGTTCATTGATCTCATTTTCAAGCTTAGTTTTCGTTGATTTTAAGGTCTTGTTCTTTTCTATGAATTTAAGGCTAAGTTTGTGTAAATTATCATATTGGCCTTCTAATTCAATATCATCTAAGGTGGAGCTATCATAGCTATAATATTCGGTTTCGGAATGTATCTCTTTAGAAGTATGAGCCATAAGACATTTCTCCTCTTTGGGGTTGTCATCAACATCTTCACCACTATCGCTCCAAGAACCACTAACGAACGCCGTGTGATTCTTATCGCGTGAAGGCTTTGGACAATCACTAATGAAATGATTTGGATCACCACTGTTAGCCGCATTTAAAGTGATGGTCATATAATATACCGTTGTGAAGCTCGTGAAAAATACTATTCAACAGTGTCGATAGTTCTTAGTTATTAATGTTTGTGTAACGGGAATTAGTCCCGAACACACAATGAGGAAGGCCTCCTAAACACTTACTACTTAGTATAAAAGGCCTCCTAAGCCTCATTTGTGTGTGTGTTTTCCATTCCATTGTTTGTAGAGAGAGAAACGTATGTGTTTCTCTCACTAGGAATTCACAACTTTGTTTTTTCTCTTTTCCTTCATCTAATCTAATATTTCTTTTTTGGTTTAATCTTCATTTTTATTTCAATATCCTATATAGTCGTGTGAATCACTCCTACAAGTGGTATCATTCGCCAAGGGATTCGTATTTAAGCATGTCGTGAGTTTTCGATTGTTTTTGCCAAAGCATCAATTTTTTTTTCGTGTTTGTTAGTGTTCTTAAGTCGTATACCTTCTTTAATTGTGTCGTAGTGATTTGGGTATCTTGGTTTTGGTTAGAGCACAAATCGTTTGGATCAAAAGTTACAAACTTTCTTGTTTTTCAACTTTCCGAAATTCTAGTAAGTCATGCCATCGGAAAGAACAAGTGAGTGAGGCTTGATCGCAATAACCACAAGGTTCTACTTTGCGATCTAAGGATTCTGATACCTTATTCCGACGTGATATTCCGATCGTTCATTACGATCGCGGATTCCGACGGTTTTAAGGGATATTGAGTCGTTACTCTGTCCAATTTGTTTTAGCCATATTGCGATCTAAACATTCCGACAGGTAAACATTCCGACAGCTCAACACTCCGACAGAACATTCCGATAGAAGGACATTCCGATCAACATTCCGAAAGATCAACATTCTGACAGATCCAACATTCCGATAGAAGGACATTCCGATCAACATTCCGATAGATCATTCCGATCAACATTCCGATACCATTCCGATAGATCATTCCGATCATCATTCCGATGGAATATTCCGATGGGCATTCCGAAGGAAATTTTGTTTGAGTAATTTTTAGATTTAGCCACCATCTAGACTAGTCCCGGCACATAGTTTACACGAAGATTAAAAAAAAAAGGTAAAATTTTTAGGTCAAGTAAAATCAAATTTTTTCCCTACTAGTTTTTGGCTATTTCTAACTCAATTTCAAAATTAGGCGATACAAAATTTTTCAGCTTACCGTTTTGTCGGAGTGAGGAAATTATTGTCGGACTGAAAAAAATCAGAAGTTTCGAAATTTCAACAACGTCACACGCTTTCTACGAATTGAGATCCTGTTTTTCACACGACTTCTACGATGACGTCTCAACAAGATATTTATGCTACGGGTACTGAGAATCGTCCACCCATGCTTACCAAGGAGAACTACACTACATGGGTTACTCGTCTCCTTCGTTATGCAAAATGTAAACCTTTGGGAAAGTTGATTGTCAACTCGATTCAAAAGGGTCCGTATGTTAGAAGAACAATTATTGTGCCTGGGGACCCTACGAATGCTAACCCAGTAGCTGACTCAAGTCATGAGCAAACAGATGAAGAATTAACTGAAGCTGAATCCAAACAACTCGACGTTGATGATCAAGCAATTCAAGTCATTCTTATGGGACTTCCTGAAGATGTTTATGCTGCTGTCGATAGTTGTGAAACCGCACACGAGATGTGGCTTAGGATTTAGAAAATGATGAAGGGCAGTGAAATCGGTTTACAAGAAAAGGAAACTAAGTTGCTTCGTGAATGGGAGAAATTTACGTCTACTGAAGGGGAACAATTGAACCTTATTATCATAGGTTTTCAACCCTCATGAACCATCTTAGAAGAAACAAACATGAACCTGCACAAATTGCTGCCAACATCAAATTTATTGATAATCTTCCTTCTGAATGGTCACGATATGTCACTCTTGTCAATCAAACCAAGGATCTTCATGTCGTGGACTACACTCAAGTTTATGACTATTTGAAGATGAATCAAGATGAAGCTAACGAAGTTAGGGCAGAAAGACATGCCAAGACACAAGATCCATTGGCTTTTATGGCAAACTCTCCATCATCTATGTCATATCCCATGGTACCCTACCATCAACCCTCATCAAGTAACTTTATGCCACAAAAACAACAACAACAACTCACTGCTTATGGATATCAACCTCCTGCTGCTATGAATTACTTACAACAACCCATTGCCTGTTTTGATGACATCACCGATCCTACTCATGCTATTAATACTGGTCTTGCCCTACTTGCAAAGGCATTCAAATTCACCATTAACCCCACCAACAACAATCAGAGAATCTCCTCGAACACTAGAAATAGGCAGATTGCTAACCTTTCATGAATGCGAATCAAGATCGCCAATTGGTAGTTGCTGGAAACACGGGAACTCAGTTTCAACAATATGGTCAGAATGCTGGGCACACCGTTGGCAATGCAGGAAATCAGTATGGTCAAAACCATGGTCAAAATCCGGATGTTCCGAATGCGGGTAATCAGAATGGGTTAATATTTATGCCAGCGGTTGGTAACCAGATGGGAAACATTGTGGCTGCAAGGACAGAGAATACTTGTACGGGAAATGGAAACAACAATCGTCAAGTTTAGTGCTACAACTGCAGGGGATTTGGTCATTATGCTCGAGATTACACAGCCAAAAAGAAGAGAGATGCTGCTTATCTTCAGACTCAGCTTCTCATAGCACAAAAAGAAGAGGCAGGGTTTCCACTTCAAGTTGAGGAATTTGATCTTATGGCTTCTGCTGCAGAATATGACGAGGAAGAAGAGGTGAATGCCAACTACATCTTGATGGCAGCAAGCATCAACCTCAGGAATGCATGATGACAGAGCTCCCGTCTATGATTCAGACGGTCCCTCTGAGGTACACCCAAGTTTTGATGATAATGATATATATAATATGTCTAATCAGGAGGAAGAGTATACTGAGATGCTTGAGCCCTACATTGAGACACCCGAGGATCAAACGAATAATAGTAATATTATTTCGAATGAGCCTAGTGTGGATCAAGTTGCTCAGCCTACAACCCTTCCTGATGAGACACATGCGTATTATAAATCTCTATTTGATAAGCTACGGTGGTTCATAATAAGTTTAGAGAAACGAATGCCAAATTGACCACCGAGCTTGCGGGATATAAGGAACGGGAGAAAAGTTTTGAGATTCATCATGCTAAAATCAAGGAACTTGAACAAGCTCATGCTATATCGGTTTATCAAGAAAAATGCACAACTAATAAATTAAATGCCTTACACTTAAGTAGTGCTAAAAAGATAAGCGAATTGAATGATGAAATCACTTCTCTTAATAAACAGCTTTCAACTGAAAAATCTATTATCTTGGAGTTAAAAGAAGAACGAAACAAGCTGAAACATGATTTCAAAATTCGAGAAGATGGGCTTCTTGAAGATTTTTTCAAAGCTCAGGATAGGATTAGAGAATTAGACAACCTTTTAGTAAAACGTGGCCAAACTATGCAGACGATAAATATGCTCGCACCAAAAGTGAATGAGATAAATTACACTCGATACAAATTGGCTTTAGGTTGTCCTCTTCCCCCTAATCCCGGATACCTTAAGCAAGTTCAGGCCACTAATGAAACTTTATATAATGGTAGTGTGCTATTGTCTGATGAGCATGATCCTCCTAGTGTGCATGATTCCGAGGAAACTACTGAACTTGCTGTAGAGACTCGTTTAAGAATGAAAAAGCTTGATAAAGAAGTGATACTCGTTTATTATCCGAAAGTTAATCCTCCAACTGTTTTTGTTCGGTCTAAAACGAGTACTGAAATGCTTTTGCTACCAAGTGAGGAATTGTCTGATGACCCTCCTAAACCGAGTATCACACGCTGATTTCAAAACGAGCTTAAAGATAACTTTGTCATCCTTAAACGTGTTGTTAATTCAACTATAACTTGAGGTAATTTTACATCACCTGTTCAGATTGAGGTTCAGAAAATTCTTCAAAACGATATTAATCCGATTATTAATCAAGTTGATGCTCGGTTAGGAAATTTGGAAAACACTTTTCTAAAAGAATTAGCCAACTTTGTTGAAGACTTTAAATCTTTGACGAAGGAAGCTGATGAATCTCTTGATAAAATCAATGTTTTGGAAAACAATCTTGAACGCCTCTCTAAAGGTCGTGATTGTATTGATAGTAGCCTTGTTGAGTTAGGTACCTCTATGTCGCATAATGAAAACCTCCAAACTGAGCTTGATCTTATGAAAGAGAAAATGGAATCTTATGTCATTAAAAAGGATAAAGAATTCACCGATCTTTGGAATAAATTTGTCAAAAATGTGATGAATGCAAATATGACAAGATTTCGTAGGAAAAAGCTTATAATGAAATGCAACAAACAATCGCACGGTTGCAGGCTCAGTTAGGAGGGGTTTCGGAAACGAATTTGGCCTCGTCAGGGTTAGAGAGTGCTAGTGGTGGTAATGTTCAGAAGCGGGCTGTTGAACAAAGTAAGTCTGTCTATCAGAAACTTATTGATAAAATATGTGAGAACTGTAAGTTAAAGGCCTTGTTAAAAGATAAGACTTCTGAACCTAGCTCGATTGTGGATACGAGGATCCAAAAACCAGCAACCTCGGGACCCACTCGTATTGCTGTGACACCATTTCCCAAGGTTGCTGGAACGAAAACTGCTGTGATTGCCCTAGGAATGTTTCGTGTTAGTTCTCCCTATGTGCCTAGCAAACATCGTAAAGCAAGCGTTAGGACAAAACCGATCACTATAACTCAACAACAAGTTATTGATTTAAAAAGTGCTAATTCTAATAGACGCGTGTCTTCTTCTACAGGAATAAACAACTACACTAAGAGCAGAAGGCCACAACCTACGAGCAATACAAGGAATGATAGGGTCCCTTTTGCCTCTAGAAGTAGTCGCCCCAAGATCAATAATGTGGAAGTAGAAGAACACCCTAGGAATTTACCGTTTTTAATCATAATCAGAAACCTAATTCATCTGAATGTAATGACTTTAAGCTTGCTATTCGGAATGAAAAATCTGAAGTTATTTGTGCTAAATGTAATAAATGTTTCTTTACTTTTAGTCATGATGCTTGTGGTTTGACTATGAATGGGTTGAATTATGGTGGTTACACTCGAATTGACAAGCTGTCAGTCAGTGAACAACAACGCACTCCTAAGGCTAAGGTATATGTTCCAAAAAGTACGCATGTAGGGTCCACAGAAAGTCTTGCTAAGCCTAGTAGCCCTAGATTCACCTCTAAATGGTTGCCTACTGGTAGAAATTTTGACTGTAGTGACAAAATTATCGACACTAGTAGATCTCATACTGACAGTGAAACGTCGGTATGTGATATGGCTTAATTATCATCTAACCCTACAGGAACCTATTTCATCGGTTGCCAAAATATTTTCTTCTCTTATCATTGGCAGGCTGTTGAAATTTGTCTCTGGTGCGTGGACTCGGGCTGTTCCAAACATATGACTGGGAATTGTAGCCTTCTCAAAAACTTTGTATGGCGTTTCATGGGAACTGTTCGATTTGGAAATGATCATGTTGCGGCAATTCTAGGCTATGATGATCTTCATTGGGGAAATATAATCATCACCAGAGTCTCTTTTGTTGATGGCTTGGGACATAATTTGTTCTCGGTTGGGCAATTTTGTGATTCAGACTTGGAGGTTGCTTTCAGAAGTCATACATGTTTTGTAAGAGATCTTGAAGGAATTGATTTGTTAAAAGGAAAACATACCACCAACCTTTACACCATTGATCTTTTTCAAATGTCTGCTGCTTCTCTAATTTGTCTCATGGCTCGAGCCACATCAACAAAGTCATGGTTATGGCATCAAAGGTTATATCATCTCAATTTCGATGCCATCACCCAACTTGTAAAAGATGATCTCATTACCGGTCTTACAAAGTTTAAATATACAAAAGACCATCTTTGTCCTTCCTGTGAGCAAGGTAAAAGTAAGAAGAAGCCTCACAAACCCAAACCTGTTCCCAACTCAACGAATAGGTTACATCTCTTACATATGGATTTGTGTGGCCCAATGAGAATCAAAAGCATTAATGGAAAGCGGTATGTCCTAGTAATTGTGGATGATTATTCTCGTTACACATGGGTTCATTTTCTTGCATCAAAAGATGAAGCCCCTGATGTAATTATTAACTTCTTGAAGAAAACATCAGTACTACTGCAAGCCCCTGTTATCATTGTAAGAACGGATAACGGCACAGAGTTCACCAATCAGAAACTGAAAGCTTATTTTGACGAAGTTGGGATTTCTCATCAAACTTCGGCTGTAAGAACTCCAGAGCAGAATGTTGGGAATAAAATTGACCAAGTCCCTAGACGCTGACAAGAGGAACTTGGACGCTGACAAGAGTAAACGAGGCGTTGACAGGTGAGACGATGATAAGAATTATCAAGGCCGTTGACAAGAAGAATCTTAACACAAAGACAAGGACTAAATCTGACAATGATGAATTCTTCAAGCTGGTGGAAAAAATATGAAGATAAGAATACATAATATATTCTTAAATGTTAAAAAGATTTAGTCAATAAGTTATTTGAGTATGTTTATCTTATGTCTCTTCCTAAAATAGTTGATCTTAGCTTTTTGTACAAGGCTCCTTAAACCTATAAAAGGAGGCCTTAGGGTTAGACATAAGACACATCCCTTTCACACATATCTTCCACATATCTCATCACCCTTTCATTTTTCAAATTTTTGGATATCTAGAAGCCTAATGATCATTGAGATGTTTTTCCTAGTGATTGACATCTAGTAGCAGCATAGATCACTTTCACAAGGGTGAATGGTGTTATGGAGATGGCTGAGACTATTGGCACTAGCTTTAATGCAGGTCAAGTCAGTCTTATCATCAGTAAGTCCATCCCCATGTCCTATGAATCAACATTGAGGATTCATTTCCCGAATGTGGATGAGGACAGTATGAAACCTTTGACATTAAAGGAATTGACGAAAACCTGTATTCGCTTGTAAAAGCATAATACAGAAATGGTACACATTGTCAGGGATCACTGTTTTAACCTGATAGACTTGTTGTTTTAGAAGCTGGTGCAAGCAGGATGTTCTTAGTTCTGTCCTTGTATATTGATCTTGTAGAGGAGTCTTAAAAAGGGGAAGAGCAATCGAATTTGAGTGACAAAAGTAATAAAGAAAGCTCCAAATACTCTACAGGTGCTGAAGATGATTAAGACCAAGTGAAGGCTGACTATACAAGTGATTTGAGTGATTGGCTTTTCGAGATTTATTATTACTCAAATTCAGGGATAAGTATATTTGTAAGAATCCTCTCTGTCTGTTTTATTTTATTCAGAAACTTGATTACTAGAGTAGATATCAAGTTTAGGGGAGGATTGTTGGGAATAAAATTGACCAAGTCCCTAGACGCTGACAAGAGGAACTTGGGCGCTGACAAGAGTAAACGAGGCGTTGACAGGTGAGACGCTGATAAGAATTATCAAGGCGTTGACAAGAAGAATCTTAACACAAAGACAAGGACTAAATCTGGCAATGATGAATTCTTCAAGCTGGTGGACAAAATATGAAGATTAGAATTCAGAATATATTCTTAAATGTTTAAAAGATTTAGTCAATAAGTTATTTGAGTATGTTTATCTTATGTCTCTTCCTAAAATAGTTGATCTTAGCTTTTTGTACAAGGCTCCTTAAACCTATAAAACGAGGCCTTAGGGTTAGACATAAGACACATCCCTTTCTTTTTTTTTGGTAAAAGGGTAACAATGACCCCGGTAAATAGAACCAAAAAAACGTTGAAGTACAAGGAATGTGGCTGAAATGCCACATTAACCGCAAGCTACAGGCAGCTTGTTAAACAAAATGTTTATGACAGGCCATAAACATTAACTAGTCTAGAATACTGGAAATAAATAAACTAGACAAGAACCAAGATGATAACATAAAGTTACGAGAAACATAATAAAATATCAACATGGGATCAGCCAGTAGGAGTGCTTGCCCCAAAATTAGTGTTGAGAAGATTCACCGATTCATCAAAGACAACCTCGACTCCCTCCTCATTATCTTCCTCGCTTAGTTGAACCCCTTCATCAATACCAGGCATGGACAAAGATGAAAATTTATTAGATGTAGAAACACTGCTCATTTGAGCTGTACCCTTGTTCGGACCATTAGGATTACTAGTCTGCTGCAACTGACCAGATGTAGTATTCAACTTTCTACTATTATCACCACTCATACTTGTAGTATCCAAGCGAGTTTTTGGACGAAAAACAACCGTCTTTCCTATTTGGGAACCCTTACTCAATGGAACACCTCTCGGAACTTGATTCCCTAAATTACCTTTGTACTTCTTCCTCTTACTTTGCACTTGTTGGAATCCATCAGTATCAACATGAGTTGTCACATTTTCAACCATTGTAGGTTTAACATTTTTCGGACAAGAATCAAAGGAATGACCAAAAATATTACACGTATGACATCTAGGTGGTTTCCATTCGTATTCAACACGAATTAGTTCCTTAGTACAACCAGAGCCTTCAAGATCAGGGACACCAATAGTAACGTTATCTATATATCTCATAACACTTTCATTGTAATCATTCATTGATATTATTAATCAAAGTGAAAGTTTGGTTTACTTTGTTTTGTTCTTTGTTCTAAGTGTTAAATTCCGCATAACACTTAGTTTGTTCAATACAACAAAGTTTCTCTACGTGTTAAACTTGATTTAATCTCGTTAACACAAAGCTAAATCGATCTAAGTTTGGGATCAACACAGAATGGTGTTGTGGAACGGAGGAATCGTATGTTAGTTTAAGCTGCTCGGACGATGCTTCTCTCCTCCAGTGCACCATTATTCCTTTGGGCTGATGTCATTGCAACTGCATGTTATACTCAAAACCGCTCCATTATTCACACTCGATTCAACAAAACACCTTATGAGATCATTAATGGAAGAAAACCAGATATTTCATTTTTACATGTCTTTGGTGCATTATGTTATTCGAAGAATGATCATGAAGATATCGGTAAACTTGAACCTAAAGGTGATATTGGTTTTCATTGGTTATTCTTCAACTGCTTGTGCTTACAGGGTTTATAATCGAAGGACAAGAAAGGTAATGGAGACTATGAACATTACCTTTGATGAACTCTCGGGTATGGCCTCTCAACATAGAAGTTCACATCCCGAGCTTCATGGTCAGACTTCTGGACACGTAAGTTCAGGACTCGCGCTTCAATTTGCACCGTCAGTAATCTCATCATTACAACCTTCAGAACGTGACTTGGAAGTTTTATTTGGGCCAATTTATGATGATTATATGGAGGGTCCTTCGTCATTTGGTGCTCCTCAAAATGCCCCAGCTGCACCTGCTACGGTAGTTCAAGAACCTCCGACTGCATCTACACCAACGGCATCTACTTCTGCACCATCTACGTCAACCTCAACTATATTGACTCCAAACATTTCAACCACTTCTCCGACTACTGACGCAACTCAACAACATTCTCAGCAAATTCCTATTCATGTTCATCTTCAGAATGAAATAGTTGCTGAAAATGCAAACAATGCGATGCTCAACGAACACGAGTTTGTTAATCCATTTGCGGCTTCCACAAGTACTACTCAGCCTTCAACATCATATGTGGATCCGTCGAGCTCGCATCAAGTTTCTCATACACTTCCACATGAACACAAATGGACTAAGAATCATCCCTTGGTTCAAGTGATTGGAAACCTCTCACGACCGGTCTCAACACGAAATCAGCTGTGTACCGATGGTGATATGTATATCTATGCACTATCAGTCAGCACAATGGAACCAGCAAGTGTGAAAGAAGCAATGACCGATGCATCATGGATTGAGTCTATGCAAGAAGAACTCAATCAGTTTATCCGGCTTGATGTATAGGAGTTAGTACCTCGACCGGACAATATCGATCCGCTTACCCTGAAATGGTTATTCAAAAACAAGATGGATGAGGAGCAAAGGGTCATTAGGAACAAGACTCGGTTAGTTGTGAGAGGTTATAAACAGCAGGAGGGAATTTATTTCGCTGAATCCTTCGCCCCGGTGGCTCAGATGGAAGCTATTAGGATTTTATTGGCATATGCTGCACACAAATCGTTCACTGTGTATCAAATGGACGTGAAGACAGCTTTCTTGCATGGGCCGTTAAAAGAAGATGTGTATGTATGTCAACCTGAAGGTTTCATGAATACCGAACATCCAAGCCATGTCTACAAGTTGAAAAAGGCAATTTTTTGTTTGAAACAAGCACCGAGGGCATGGTACGACGAATTATCATCATTTCTTCTACAAAATCACTTCAGCAAAGGAACCATTGATCCAACGTTGTTTATCAAGCACTACGGCAACAACATCTTGGTGGCTCGGGTCTATGTAGATGATATTATATTTGGTTCTACTAACCCAAAATATTCCACATTATTTGCCGACCTTATGAAAAGTCGATTCAAAATTTCCATGATGGGGGAAATGACGTTCTTTCTTGGTCTCCAAGTTCACCAATCCCCCCGTGGTATTTTCATATATCAGTCCAAGTATGTGCTTGAGATTCTAACGAAATTTGGCATGGAAAACTCTGATCCTATTGGTACTCAAATGGACACTAACACAAGCTTGATTTTGATAAGAAAGGGACATTTGTAGATGCTACAAAATGCCGAAGCATGATCGGGTCCCTTATGTACTTAACCTCAAGCAGACCAGACATTGTGCATGCTACTTGTTTATGTGCTCGGTACCAGGCGAAGCCAACCGAGAAGCACCTCAAGGAGGTTAAAAGGATCTTTCGTTATCTCCGGGGAACCATTAACATGGGTCTCTGGTATACGAAGGATTCTGGTTTTAATCTCACTGGTTTTTCAGATGCCGACCATGCAGGATGTCATGATACATTCATGAGCACTTTCGGTGGAGCACAATTCTTAGGCGAGAAGCTAGTGAGCTGGTCTTCAAGAAAACAAGACTGTACGGAGTTGTCCACGGCGGAAGCATAATATGTGTCTCTATCCTGTGAAGTGCTCAAGTCCTTGGGATGAGAACACAACTCACGGATTATGGCTTTCACTTTAACAAAGTTCCTATTTATTGTGATTCACAATCAGCCATAGCCATATCCTGCAACCCGGTCCAACACTCCAAGACCAAGAACATAGCTGTCCGATTCCATTTCATAAAGGAGCATGTGGAAAGAGGAACGATCGAACTGTATTTTGTCAAGACGGACTACCAACTAGCCGACATCTTCACCAAAGCTCTTTCTCAAGAAAGATTTGAATTCTTGGTTCGTCGACTTGGTATACGTAATTTCACTCCAGATGAACTTGAACGTCTTGCACATTCGCAGTAACCTTGTATATATCTATCAGAAAATCAAAATACAAAAATATAAAACCTATAAAAACAAAATAAAAAATGAGAAAATCTTTCAAAAATTTCAAAAATATTCTTCTCCGACATGTCTCTCAGCATCGATAATATGGACGCACTTAGAAATGTCACTCAATAACGACACGGGTACGTACATAAAGTTCGAATGAGAGTTCAAATGTTTTCAAAACATGTCTTTTCTACTTTCTTCTCATAATGGCTTATAGTCACATGTCAGACTATAACCCAGTCCCCAAAAGAAAGGAAAGTCGTTGACTTATCCTTAAAAACGAGAAATTCGTTTTTCTCGGTCATGAGCTTATATCAAAACATTCAAAGTTTTAAGCTCTGGAACACAATTTTCACAGACTTTTGAGCACAATTTTTCAAGGAATTTCAAAACAATGTGCTCATATACTCCCCTATTTAAATAGAATCTCTTTTCAAGGAGGATTATTATAATTTCATAAACATTTGTTCCAAAGTTTCATGACACATTATTCTCTCCATGTTTCATCACTAGTTTCACAAAATTTCAATTTCATGCAATTTTTGAGTGGGCGAATAGTGATTAAAATGTGATATAAGTTATTTCTCTTCCTAATATGTGCAAAAACCTTTCCTTTTATGATGCACATATGTAGGGGGAGCTTTTTGGTGATACAAAAAAAACTTTCAAGGTGTAAATACTGATTTCATCAACACCTTGATTGCTTTTTCAACAGGTTTTTCTGGTTACGATATCTATACCCTTCAACACAATTAATCATGACGATATTGGTGTCAAAAGGTGGTTAGGTATTCGTCCTATGATCCAACCAGAACCGGAGGGATCTTCCCAGGGACAATCTATTAGAACTTAGAAGTCCTTAGGAAAGATGGAGTAGTTGAGTGTACGGGAATAATGCCGACTAATGACTTAAGCTAGCACTAGAACAATCACAACAAGGTGCTAGTTATGACGTCTTGGTAAGCATTGAAGGGGTTGAAGAATGAAAAAGAAATGTAAGAATAAAGGGTGTAAAGAAGAAGCCCTCCATACACCTTAGGCAGAAACCGGGTCAATACATCTATTATCAGAATCACTCTGATGATTTCTGATACTGAAGACAAAGCATCATGGACCCAGTGATGCACTGCACAACCCTTCCCAGCCTACTCAAGCTTCTCTCAAAATAAGTTTGTTTTATTTTCACGGAGTTCAACTCATTTCTATCAACTTTCTCACTCCGAGATAGTAGATATTGAAAAGGTGACAGTCTGCTCCAGCCTCCGACCAAATAAACATGCACTTATAGAGTCTAGAGCCAACGAGATTCATCAAAAAATCTCATTAGGACACTTATTCCATATATCAATTGTTGTTCATCACTAGAACACATGCGATAAATTACAGAGTCCTACGCACTATCCTTGTGATATTGCCACATTCAGAGTGATACTCATTAGTATTCACAGTGATGAATGGAAATCCTTCTAGTGTTAACATCAAACAGCACTGCGGTAGGTCATATGTAAGATTCACTTGAATTGAACATATGATTAACTGGAAAGCAACAGTGGTTTGAATCTTAATTGATTCAAACTTGTTCCAGGTCTCGATGCAATATCTTTATGATCTTGCCAGCACATTCAGAGTAATACTTATTAGTACTTACAGTGAAGAATGGAAATCCTTCTAGTGTCATCATCAAACAGCACTGCGGTAGGTAACTTGTGAGATTCTATATGAATCAAACTTGTGTTAACTGGAAAGCAACAATGGTTTGATTCTTAATTGATTCAGACTTGTTCCAGGAAAGTGAATTGACGACTTAATCAACAGAATGGAGCTACATGATTCACTCCTTACTTTGAATTATCTTTCGATATATTCAAGTATTGAGAACGACTACCACAGCTGGAAATCCTGTCAAGGAAGTTATTTGAACTTACATGATCACATGTACAATATTCGTATTGTATAATGGGAAACCGGTGGAATGCAAACGGTGGCGTTATCTCAAGAGTCGCAATTCAAGGCCACATACTCATGTAATTGAAGAAAGCTTAAGGACATCTAAAGACAAAGACTTCCGCTACTCTGATTATCAAGGGAGATTGTTAACAAGCTTTTAAGGCAACACAAAATATAAGTATGTGGGGAAAGACACAAGAACATAAGTTGGCAAAGTTTCAAGATCAAGTCAAGGAAAAGATCAAAGATCCAAGATCACAAGTCATGAAAGGAACTATGAAAGAACTCTCAAGGCAACGAGCTTCAAAGTCTGCAACACCAACGAAGTGAAGTCACATATTACATGACCACCCCTTAGGGGGAGATTGTTAGCCGTATTTAAAGTGATGGTCATATAATATACAGTTGCGAAGCTCATGAAAAATACTATTCAACGGTGTCGAGAGTTCTTAGTTATTAATGTTTATGTAACGGGAATTAGTCCCGAACACACAAATGAGGAAGGCCTCCTAAACACTTACTACTTAGTATAAAAGGCCTCCTAAGCCTCATTTGTGTGTGTGTTTTCCATTCCATTGTTTGTAGAGAGAGAAACGTATGTGTTTCTCTCACTAGGAATTCACAACTTTGTTTTTTCTCTTTTCCTTCATCTAATCTAATCTTTCTTTTTTGGTTTAATCTTCATTTTTATTTCTATATCCTATATAGTCGTGTGAATTACTCCTACAACCACATCTAAAGCAATTCCTATCACCTTTTTCGTTCTTGGCAAACCGATTCTTTGAGAATGGTTTCTTTTCATTGTTGGGTTGCCTCACGTGTTGACCTCGTCTTTTGAAGGACTTCTTGAAATATCTCACCGCCAATGCATACTCCTCGTCATCGCTATCCGGGGAACTATCATGATCGCTTTGTGCCTTCTTGGCTTTGAGTGCAAGAGACTTCCTTTCACTCTTGGTTTTCACCAATTCCGAGTCCTTCAAAATTATCATCTCATGAACCTTCAAGTTGCCTATGAGTTCATTGAGTGATAAAGTTGAGAGATCTTTCGATTCTTCAATCGTCGTGACTTTTGCTCTCCACTTTGGATGTAAGGCCCTTAGAAAGTTCCTAATATTGTTCTTGCTAGAAAAACCTTCATCAAGTGCTTTTAGACTAGTAATAATAGTGTTAAATCTAGCAAAAGCACTATCAATAGTTTCATCTTCTAAGATGACAAATTGTTCATATTGTTGGACAAGAAGATCGATTTTGCTTTCTTTGACTTGGCTATTACCTTGGTGGGTTACTAAAAGAGTGTTCCAAATATCTTTAGCGGTTTCACACATAAAAATCCTTTCGTACTCTTTCTTAGGTAAAGCATTATAAATCACCATTTTAGTCTCATTATTTTTCGAAAGTTTCTTTTTAGTATTGTCATTAGCTTCGTCAAAAGTGGCCAATTCTTTTGTTTTAGAAACTTCATTAAATTGATAAGGTAAAAAATCACCATTGGTAATAACATGCCAAAGATCTAAATCTTTTGATTTCACATAAGTCTAAAATCTATTTTTCCAATAAATAAAACTATCGGTTTCAAAAAGTGGTTGTCTTTGCATAGATTGCCCTTCTAGGTACTTGTTGGAATCCATAGATCGATTCAAGTTTTAAAATACAATATACATTAAAAATTATTGAGCGCTCTGATACCAATTGTAGAAACTAGAAGGGGGGGGGGGGGGGGTTTATAGTTTCTTATATTTACTTGTTAAAAGATGGTTTTCAAAAACTCCTTTTCAAGAACTTAGGCTTGAGGAAATATGTGAAATCTTCTTATGCACAATATGAACAATGATAGTGTAACTAAACTAATACTAACTAATGTATATGCACAAAGAATAAAGAATGTAAAGAGTTAAGGGAAAGAAAGATTAAACCAAACACCAAGGATTTATAGTGGTTCGGCAACGAAGCTCACTCCTCGTTCCTACTCCACTCCTCGAGTACTCCTTACTTGAAAGTTCACTACACAACAAGCTCCTTATGGTGGAGAAAACCGTACACGTTACTTAACCAATTTCCGACTCTAAGCTAAAAGTCGAGCCCTAATCGTAGCTAGGACCAATCTACACAACTATACTTAGTACATACACAACTTACAAATAGACACAACTACTTGGATCTTCACAACTATAACACAACAACAAATGTATAAGATTTGATCTTCAAAGGATCTTTGGTGGTGGACTCAACACTTCACAAGGATAGTGTTCTTCTCTTTGCACTTGGTGAGGAAGGGATGGATGGGATAGATTCGCTTCTACACAAGTAGTAATCAATCAAATGATCAAGGATTTGAGTGATTTAAGAAGTATGTTTGAATCTGGAAATATATGTGCAAAAGAGGTGAAAAAGAAAGTCTGAGAATGGTCCACTATTTATAGGACAAAGGGCCAACGGCTATATCCGCCCGCGGTTCTTTATCTCAGCTGGCGGTTCCTTACCGATAAGGAACCGCATAGGCACTAGGGAACCGCCGGAGTAGACTCCGCTCCCTTTTTGTCCATTAGTGGTGGAGGTGTTATCTGATTATAAAATATCCTGAAAGAATATTCCAAATCAAAAAAGAATATGCCATTTTCAAATTTTCAAATATTTAATTTAATAAAACATTTTCTTAAAAAGAAAGTTTAATAAAAAAACTTGTCACACTTAATAAAAAGTGAGTTTTAAGAAAAGATTAAATCACTTGATCACTTGATTAAGGTTAGTACTTGTTTATTCATACCTTAAGTGAAAATGGGTAAAATGAAAAATACTTGAACTCAAGAATTCGTTTTTTGTTGTTTTCATAAAGGCTTGGTTTTACATATTGTCATAATCAAAACTAAGCGAGACCGAAAAATGCAAGTAACGTTTTTAGGCATTATTGCATTAACAGTCTCCAAAATAAGCTAGAAGAAGCTTTAGACCCCTTTCCCTTTGGTTGCAAGTATTTGGCATTAATTGGTCTAGCAGCGTTAGAAACATTCCTGTCAGCGTTTAATTTGTTCTTGTCAATGCTGAAGTTACCCTTATCAGCGTTGAACCTAGGGTTTGCTATAGGAACCCATTGTCTGTTAGACCACGTATTCGTCTTCTGAAAAGGCCTTTGTCCATAAGTATTAGACCCTTTAGTAAATAATGGGGCTGGTCTAATGACTTGTGGACTTTGTTGGACAAAAGGTTTGGGTTTGACCATGGTCGACTTTCTATCAGCGTTGACCTTTGAAGCGTTGACAAATTTATAAGCTAAATGTGAAAAACTTCCACAAGTATAACAGGCTTTTATACATATAGCTCTAGGTCTAGATGAAAAGAAACCTGTTCCATTATCACTAATTTGACTTTTTGGTGACCTAGGTTTTCTATACATTTCTGCATATTTAATACTAGGTTTTCTATCAACGTTTAAGCCAAGGTCAACAGTCTTTCCAGTGGTAGGACTGGTCACTTTTATGAGTGTAGACTCATTTGGGCTGTCACTAAGCACGCCACCCTTAACAAACAAAGTAGGGTTGGCTTTCTTCCATTGGTCTAAATCTGTTAATTTCTGCTTGTATTCCTCTACTGGGGTAAGAACTCTAGGTGGAGGAATAAATTCCTCTTCTTGGAGTTCTGGAATACCAGTCCAAGACAAATCCTTTCTAAGGACACCATAAAAGTTCCCAGGAGGTGGTGGAACACCAGCATACTCTTTCATCCCAATCCTACTCCTATCCCTAGAATCCCTTTGTTCACTAACACATTTTTCTAGGGTTTGATAAGCTTTATCAAATTTTTGAATTTTAAGATCTACATTATCTTTGTTTTTGATAGCCTCATCTAACTTAGCTTGTAAAACACCATTGGATCTCTCCAAGATGTTCCTAACCTCAACACTAGCATTTAAATCATGAGTTAAAATATTGATTTGATATTTCAGGTTAAACTCCATTTTCTTATATTCAGCCACAGTCCTTTCAGTTTGAGTCAGAGCAAGTTGATAATTAGATAACTTGCATCTTTCATTAACAACATCTGCTGTTAATTTTAAAACTTCTTTGTTAAGCTTGTCAGTGTTTAAATGACAACCCTTACTACAAAATTCATCATCATATACCTCATTGTCTGATGAATATGAAGAATGTGCCATGAGAGCATAGTGAACATGCTCCTCTTCTTCCTTTTCTGCAACCAAAGCCTTGTTCTCTTCCTCATCGTTGGCCTAAAAGCTCCAATCCCAGCCAACATCATCTATGTCTTGCATGGCAACCATAGCATTTGTATCTTCAACCTTGACGATTTGGCTTGAAGGCTTTCCAGCTCAGATCTTCTAGGAGATCTACATTCTCTCATAAAGTGAATCATTCTATGGCAATTATAACACTCAACCTTGGATTTATCAAACCCAGCAGTGTCCTTAGCATTAAAAGTCATCTTCTTCCTGAATCTTCTATTCCATCTATTGGCCCTTATGCTAGCAAGTGCCATATTCCACTTTATGTCCATCTCTTCCAAGTGCTCATCACTAATTTGATCAAGGTCCTCATATGTAATTACTAAACCATTGGGCAATGAAGCAATGTACGCACACACTGTATCTAGATCAATACCAGCAGGCTTAACTCTTGGTGAGTCAACATTGTATGAGTCATCATCTGAATGTGAGGCGCTGACAAAGCTTGAACCAACGTTGACACAAGGTGATCCAGTTATGGGGTGCATGTATGACTCCCTTTGATTAAATTGACCTTCACTATGTGAGAAGAAGGCCATATTACAATTGGTAGACTTACTTCCTTGATCCACAAGGATTTCACTTTCTACAAGCCTTAGTTTATTATAAACATCATCAAAGGTGGAACTTTTATGAGTATTATTAGCAATCATAGACCTTGCTTCAATCTTCCATGCATCACCAAGACTTTTAAGGAAAGTGGTGATGATATCAGCATCATCATGCATTGTTCCCATAAATGACAACTTGCTTGTAATGTCAAGAAGTCTGCTTCTCACTCCACTTAGATTTTCATTGGGAAGGGCTTTAAATACAGCATACTCATGCAAGAGTTGCTTCTTTTTCTCTGAGGCAGTATCATCATTACCACCATAAGCAACTTGAAGGGCTGCCCAAAGATCTTTTGCAGAATCATAGCCTCTATACTTGTGCTGATTGGCTTATCCCAAAGAGAGTTTTAGGATGCTTAGGGTTTTCATGTTGTTTCTTCGCTTTGCTATGTCCTCAGCTGAGACAGCTCTCCCATCTTCAGGTTGTTCTTTTCGATCAGCTTCACTTGAGCCTGGAGTTGATCTTTTAGTAATAGCAGCTGCAATCTTGCCAGCCTTATTGAATGTGTTTCCATATTCAATAATTTCCCATAGGGTGTGGTCATGGATTTGAAGATACTGCTCAAAGTTAAAGTTCCACAACTCAAAGTTGTCTGGGTCTAGCATGGGAATCTTGATGTTAGGGCTTGAGGAGGAGGAGGTTAACTCTGGAGTAGACATGTTTTTTGAATTTTAGGGTTTCTTGAAAATTAGGGTTTTTGGCGATTTAGGGTGTTTGTGTTCTTTAGATCAAAGTTTCTCAACAAGCTCTGATACCACTTGTTGATCCCAAACTTAGATCGATTTAGCTTGTGTAAACGAGATTAAACCAAGTTAAACACGTAGAGAAACTTTGGTGTATATGTAACAATTCAAGTATTATGCGGAATTAATACTTAAACAAGAACACACAAACAAGATAACCAAACTTTCACTTTGATTGATTAATCGAACTTGCGTACAATGAAAGTGTAAAACATATATTGAACTAAAATCTAAAGGCCTCCTTTTATAGATTAAGGAGCCTTGTACAAGAGTCTACGTATCAGCTATTTTAGGTAAAGATAAACATAAAGAAAACATTGTCGAACATATCTTTACTAGAAACATACTAGAAACATAAAACGTGTAGACTAAGTCTTCTATCAGTGCTTGACTTCTTCTTATCAACGCTTGACTTCTTCCTGTCAACGCTTGATTTCTTCCTATCAACGTCCAAAATGCTCTTGTCAGCGTCCAAGTGTCTTGGCTATATTTTTTCCCAACACTTTAGACTCGAAACATTGAGGACAATGTTTAATTTTAGTATGGGGGTGAATAGATACTTGCTTTGCTACGCCCTCACGTTTTCCAGTTTTCAAAGTTTTGTTTTGTTTTGTTGTTAATAAGGCTAAAAATGGCCAAATTTTCAATTTTTTCTTAGTTTTCATAAGTGTTTTTAAGACACGAATGTATATTTTCCGATGGATAGAATAAGAGTTAATTTTTGACTTGATGGGCATTTGGATCCCTTTACATTCCTTAACACGCTCGAATCAAGTTTTGCTAGACTTTTATATAGGGAACTTTAAAACGCGAAAGTCTTAGCTCATTCGGGTTAAGAACAAAAACTTTTTGCAAGTTCCTATAGTTGATCCTAGAAAGTCACTTATCAAGGGAACTATAAAATGCATTCTCTAAACTTGAAAAAGTCCAAGAAAGTGCAAGATCCTATAGGTGGCTTGAAAACCCAAAACATCGATTTGATATAGTCTTAATGAAAGCTAATCCAAATTTGGCTTAATTTTGACTTGCATGGCTAAGTATTCAAGAGTCTCTTTAATTAGAGGTCTTTAAATAGTGAAGAACGAGAAATGATAGAGTTAGACAAGTGATCATGCTAAACATAGAACATGAAAATGTTCTTTCAAAAACTCATATGTTTTTAATTGTGGCTTTTTCTCTTATAAGATCAATGCATTTGGAACAAAAAAATAATTGCAATAAGTAAGGTTGTACGATTTGAAAGGTTACTTAGCTTCTAGCACAAGATCGTTTAAAAGTTGCTCGGGGTTGAATAGAGTTCATAGCGAAGGCATAACTTATTGAAGCGGGATGCGAAGATTGGTGAAGATCTAAAAAGGCCCTAACAAGGCATGAGGAGCTCTATTTTTTTGCTAAAGATCCAAGATGATGTGAAGTATCATTATTCATAAATCAATATGAAGGATCGAGACACACGACGAAAAGCAATTACTCCCCTAAAGATCATGGAGAATGTCTATAAAAAAAGACCCATAAAAGGTATGAGGATAAATATATCCAAGTCCAAAAAGGAGGTGGATCGTTGTATATCAAAATCCAAAATAAGGATTGAAGAAAAATGATGAAGTCGTGGTCCAAGTATGAAGAATTTCTCAAAAACGTCAAGTGAAGAAATTCCAAAATATGAAGAGAAGGCCATAATCTCAAGAACGTCTTCCCAAGATTTGAAGTATGAAGTACATGCCAAATATCGGTCCGAGAAAGGTCTCAAATCGTGAAACGAGTTATGTCAAGATATGAACTTAAGGAGATACACGAGAAGCCGTTTTAAAAGATTTTGTCCTTCGGCTAACTATCGATTAAATCGTGCTACTTTACTTTCATACTAATAAATACTCAAATAAGTCAATATGAATCACTTGTGATCCATGACAAATAGTAAAAAAATTCTAGAAACACATTTCGTTTCATAATAACTAGGATTGCGGGGAGAAAACGTATTACACAACTTGGACGTATGAGTAGTGTTAGCATTGTGACTTGTACCAACAATGATCTCGTTTTTGCACTTAGCATGGAATGTATGACAATCAAGGATGACGAACTTTACTCTATGGGATATTCACTTGTTTCAATTCATTGATCCTAAAAGTCACACACGTGATGAAAATCATACATTATGTCTTTACACATCTTCGTAGTATTGTTGCAAGTCTTTTACTTTTCAATAAAGGTTAATAAAATTGAATTTTGGAGATGCTTAGATACTTTATTCTAGCATTGCGTGAGGACACGGCAATGTCTTAGTATAGGGGAGTGATGAGATGGCATTTATACATGATCTCAATGTTCTTTTTGGGCTTTAAATGCATAAAAATGTCATAAAATACCATATATATGCTTATGTTTTTTTACTTGTGTATTTTAGGTATGGATATCATGAAAAAGACAAAAGATCACAAGAAACAAGGAAAAATGAACACGAGAAACGAAGCCCTACAATGAACCGGGCCCTAGTTATGGATTTCTTAAAGAAAAACCCTTGAAGACTTAAAGATGTACAAGATTGATCCCTCATTTATGAAGAAATGACATTTAATACCCTTGTATATTCATAATTACAAGTTTGGTCCCTTAAGTTTGTCAAAATTACAAAAAAGGTCCTTCAACTTTGAAGATTTGGCAAGTTTAGTCCCTTAACAATTCGAAATTGTCAACAATGGTCCCTCATGATGTCAAAGAACCAATGAAGACCTTCAAAGATGAGAAATGTGCAAGATCAGTCCTTGAAGTATTCAAAAGTGGCAAAAATAACCCTTGAAACTCTTTCACCAAAGTTTTGGGGCAAAATTGTGAAGTTGAAAACTTAAATAACAAAGGAAACCAAGTTTGTTAGCTGAAAAACACGTTTTACAACTTTAACCAAAAGACAAGGGCCTAATGTGTGCATTTGAAACATTCAAATGGAAATTACGCCAAACACTTCCCCATTCCACAAAAAAGGATCAAAGGGAGTTACTATTCACCCAAGAACCCAGTTACCACTTCACTTAAAACAAAGGGTAAAAAAAATTACCTAGACACACGTTTGATTCACATGCCATAAAATCCATCCCACACCAAAAACCCTCAATCCCACTCACCAAAGGACCCCACCCATCAAACCGTCCACCAATCAAAATCCAACTTCCTCTACAAGGAATGACACATGGCCAAATAAACAGCCCACACTCCTTGCTTGGATACAAAGCTAAAATGAATGACTTGGATGCATTTAAACAGCTCATCAACAAAATTCGTCTAGAAGATTCAAAGGGCATTTTAGGGACTTTGTAGCTAGGATTTCATTGTAATCTCAGCCCTTGTGGCCTATATAAGGACTCCTCAACCTTTGAGAGAGCCTTGTTCCAGTTTTACTCTTTAAACATTGTAATTCCTTTTTAAAATTTAGAAAAGTTGGTATTTTAAGAAAATTGTAATTCCTTTTTATGTTTTTGAAAGTTGGTGTTGTTTAAGAGTGATTCTGAGTTCCATTTGATGTTATAAAGGTGCTTTGATTTTGTGGTTAAAGCACGTTTATGTTTGGTAAGGATTTCAAGTTTGAAAAAACCTTGAAATCAATCATCTGTTTTTGCTATTTTACTTGTACTAACCCTTATCCAAAATCTATAAGCCCTTGCAAGCTTGTTGACACCAAGCTAGTGAAGGTTTATCAACCTTTGGATAGGTTGTTTGTTGCTTGTGTTGAAGAAATCAAGCCCTTGAGGTTCTGCTTTGAACCATTAGCCAAGGCACATCTCATCTCCTTTGTTCAAGGACCTTGGTCACTCTCTAGTTGTTGAGAGTGGTCCAAGGAGCATAGCTGATCCCTCTAGGAAGTTGCGGGGTATAGGTATAAGCTCTTTTTAAGTTTCCTCTAAATTTTTTTATGTTTATGTCTGTTATGAAATTTGCCATGTGATTTGGTGTTCTTGTGATTGTGCTTTGTGTCTTATTGTTTGTTTCTGTTAGTTGTCACCTAGTTAAGGTATTTGGATCATAAAATCAGTAGGTTGTTTGTAAAATCAAAGAGTTTATTTGAAAAGGGGCTAAAACAAGGTTGTTTGGATTTTGGGATCATAAGGCCTTGTGGCCTTGTGCCCTTGGTTCTTAGGGCTTGGGTAGTCTAAACAAGTCATATACAACTGGTTTTGATCATTGGTTAAGTATCAAGAGGTTTGGAAAAGGTTTTCAAAGTTTTAGAAAAATCTGATAAAATTGGTTTGAATTTAGTCAAACACATTAGATCTAATAAAATCTTTGTTTGTTGGATCTAAGGTCTGAAATCTGGTTTGGAAGAGTTTAGGTGATAAGTTATCTATGTAATATCTGGTTGTTGAATTTGGTGGATTATTGTGGGTGCTAGAGCTTATCAAAGTTAGCTGAAGTGGTCATTTGCATCAGCAAAGTGACCACCTCAATTTGGGCTTGCATTTGTTATTCTAGTGTATGCCTTGTTGTTTAACTGCTTGGAACTTGTTATTGGGCTGCTTGTGAGTGCTATTTGCTATTTGGTTTGCCTTATTGCTGGCTGATAAGCTAACTGGCTTATTGGCCTTATTTGCCAAAATCTGTCAAGTATTGGTCAACTGACCACTTGATTCACAAGGACTATACCTTGAGTTCTTCACAAAAGTTGCTTAAAACAAGCTTACAAACAATCCCTGAGCTTTTGGTGAATTTTCGTGGACTTTGACTTTTGGTCAAATAAGCTCAATTTGGCTTATTTTTTAGAACTGCTTATTGGCACATGCAACAACTTGGCTTTTGTGGTAGGTGTTATTTTTCTCAGCTTAATATCCTCTTTGAGAAGTTACAAGTCATTTGGTTAAGCTTTTGCTAGGAAACTAGCTTATTTTGCTTTTTTATCCAGCTTATTTGCTTCTATAGCTTATTCTACTTGGCTTTTTGTGAATTTTCTTGTTGATTATTCTTAGTTAAGCTATTTATGAGCTTTTGCAAAAATAATCAGCTTCTGAAATGTCCTAGAACTCTAACCCGACTATTTTGTCGTTTAGTGAAAAAGTTCTTTTCAAAGTTTTGGGTTATTACTTGAGCTTTTTCAAAATTTCTTTTTGCAGATTTGTTTAGAATCTCAATAAGATGTTGTGTGTTCAATTAGAGCTTATGGCATTAGCTTACGGCTTAATGGGCTTTTTGGCCCATTAGGAATAAGCTGTTGACTTATTAAGCTGTGATAAGCATATTTTCAGCTTTCGGGCCTTTAGACTTTTGTGCTTAAAATCAAATTTTGAGTAGACTGGTGATTTTTAGCCCATTTGGATAAGTTTGGTTTTATTGGGCCCATTAAGCCCATTTAAGTAGTCTGTTTTAGATTTAGCCCATTTGGGGGCCCATTAGGGATATTTTGGTAATTTCACTTTCATTTTCTGATTATTTAGGTTATAATAAACTAGTTTACAAGTTTTTAGGATTTTTTATAATTTTTGGATTTTAATATTATTTTAATATTATTTTATTATTAAATTTCAATTTTCACATTTTAGCACTTTTATATTTTTCTTAGGTTTAATACATTAAAATAGGATTTTTGCAACTCTTAGATTAATTTTATCATCATTTTTCTAATTTCTAGAATTATTTTAAGTTTTTAATAGTTTTTTAATCATTTTAAATAGTTTTAATTAGTTCAAAAATTCATAAAAATAGTTTTTAATCTTATTTAGTCATCTTAGAGGTTTACAAAGTGAAAATCTTTATTTGGGCTTTTTAATAAGTATTTTGATTTTTAGGGCTTTAATTAGCATTTAAAAATTAATATTTAATTAATTAAAAGGTTTGAAATTTTTTTTATCATTTGTAAACTCTTAGTTTATTTAATTTGATTTTTGGTAATTTTTTGGGAATTTTTAGAATTAATTTGTATTTTGGCACTTTTTACGGTTTTAATTTTAGTCGTCGTAGTAATAATTTTCACGTATCCGTCATTCTATTTTCTCATCCCCTTCTTTCAAATATTAATCTCAAATCAATTACGAATTATTCACACACATATACCTCCTTGGGAAACGAACTTTCACATCATAAGGGCCATTAGAGTTTGATTTTCCTAAATTATCACTTAATACTTACCGCTCATTTACGCTCTTCTGTTTTCCTAAACAAGAGGTGTAATTTACCACAAACACTCTAAAATCTTTGTTTTTTGGAATTAGAGGCTGTAACCTGGTGTGATTATAGTCCTTGTTGGTGTATATCTGTGCGATACTTGGTTGCTTAATTTGGTAGCTTATTGAGGGGGTTATAGCTTATTGAAAGTGGCTGAAGTGGTCAATTGCATCAGCAATTTGACCACTCTTGTTTTGCTTTGCATTTGGTTATCTAGTGCTTGCCCTGCTAAATTGTTGCTTGATAATTATTTATTGGCTGCTTGTGGAAGTGTTTTCAGTATTTGTTGCTTATTTGCAAAGCTCATAAGCCAACTGGCCTATAAGCTTATATCTGCCAAAACACAAGTCAAGTTAACAAACTGGTTAGCTTGATTCATAGGATTCATCCTTGAATCCTTCACAAAAAAGTCTCAAAACAAGCTTATAAACATCCCTGGAACACTTGGAAGGAATTTCATCAAGTTTGACTTTTGGTCAAATAAGCTCATATTGGCTTATTTTTCAGTTCAACTTATTGGTACATGCAATAACTTGGTTTTTGTAATAGGTGTCATGTTTTTCAGCTTAATATCAATTCTGGAAGGTTTTAGCTTATTTGGTTTAGGTTTTGCTAAAAAAACCAACTTATTTGCCTTTTTCAATCAGCTTATTAGCTTCTACAGCTTATTACACTAGACTTTTTGGGATTTTTCTTGTTGATTATTCTTAGTTTAGATATATGTGAGCTTTTATAAAAAGAATCAGCTTTTGAAACCCCCTAGAACTCAAACCTGACTATTTTGTCTTTTAGTGAAAAAGTTCTTTGCTTATTTCTGGCTTATTACTTGGTATTTTTCAGAATTTCTTTTTTCAAAAAGGTTTAAAATCTCATAAGAAGGTTATGTGTTTAAGAAGAGCTTATGGCATCAGCTTATTAATGGGCTTATTGCCCCAATAAGGATAAGCTTATTGACTTATAAGCTGTGATAAGCTCATATTCAACTTTTGGGCCTTTAGACTTTTGTGTTTAAAATTGAATTTTGAGTTGGACAGGAATTTTTCAGAGTGGACTATTTTTAGTTTTAGCCCATTTGGGGGCCCAATAGGGGTAATTTGGTAATTTCAACTGCATTTTCTGATTATTTAGGTTAAAATAAACTAGTTTGCAAGTTTTTTAGAATTTTTTTGAAATTTTTTATTTTTAATATTATTTTAATATTTAATTTTAGTTTTTAATTAGTTTTAATTGATTTAATAGGTTTAAAAATTTGGAAAAATAGTTTTCAGTTTTATTTAGTTATTTTTGAGGTTTACAAGTAGAAAAATAATTTATTTGGGCTTTCTGTTAATCTATCTGATTTTTAGGGGTTTAATTAGCATTAAAAAATTAAATATTTTTGTGTCTGTTCAAGCTATAATTTTATTATTATTTGATTAGGGCTTGGTTTCAGTGTGGCGGCTGGTTTTGTCTTCTAGTGGCGGCTAGGGTTTTGGTTATTGCTTTTGTTGTGTCGTTTCATGATTGTTTTGAGAGAGATTGTTCTTCATTTGAATGGTTAACACATATCCGTTTTCAGTTGATCTTGATGCGCTTAGAGATCGAATGAAAAGACTTAAGGGTGATTCTCAGATTCGGTTGCTGTATCTCAACTACAATCAAGTAATCAAAGGGAAGATGTTGATTTGCTGGAACATCTAAACCCATTGACTGATTCGGGTTACATGATGCAGATACTTATGGGACGGGATTAGTTGAGCCTCGTAAACGGGATCATAGTGGTCAATCATCACCCCATGGAGGAATTGACTAGGACTAGTAATGCGGCTGAGGTGCAGGCTGTTGCTGGTAATGACAACAATCGTGGAAGATCTCATTCTCATGATCGTTGGAATGCTGTTCGGGGTAAGCCGACTCAAGAACTAGGGCATGTTGTGGTACGCACTAGTGCTGCTGCTACAACTTCGGTTTGTCATATAGGGCATGGAAACATGTTAAATGTTGCTGCTGTAACAACTCAAAGTGGGCAATCTTTGCCTTTTAAACAAGGCACTTACGAGCTCCCTTCGGTTCAGCCTAGAGGTGAGGAGAGCTCATCTAATCAGAATGGAAATTTTTTTGCGTCATTAGTACAACCTGCATTCAATAAGACGATTCATATCCAAGAGTTGCATAATGATGAGAACGTAACAGGGGCTGCTGTGGCCCTTCCATTTGATGTTGTTGAGGAGGTAAGATCACGCCTTAGTAATACATTATTTGGGTATTTTATCGGAAAACGTTTAGCGTTTCCGCTAGTCGAAAATTATGTGAAGAACGTTTGGTCCAAGTATGGATTGAAAAGAGTGAAACTTCAGGACGAGTTTTTTCTATTCCAATTTGAGACTAAAAATGGTATGGAAAGTGTTTTGGAGAATGGCCCGTGGCTGATTCGTCAAGTTCCATTAATTCTTAATGTATGGTCATCTGTTACGGATTTGCATAAGGCAGAGATTAGGAAGGCTCCGGTTTGGGTCAAACTGCATCGTGTTCCTATAGTTGCGTACTCTGAAGTTGGTCTAAGCTTGATTACATCTCAGATTGGTCGACCTATCATGTTAGATTCTTATACTAGTAGTATGTGTATCAATCCATGGGGTCGAAGTACGTTTGCTCGGGCACTCATTGAGGTTTCTGCTGCGGATGTTCTTAAAAAATCCATGGTTTTTGCTATCCCGATTGAGAAAGATAAAGGGCATAATTTGGTGACTATTGATATTGAGTATGAGTGGACTCCTCCTAGATGCGCTACTTGTCTCATTTTTGATCACATTGATTCTAAATGTCCTAAGTTGTCTTTGGTTGTCAATAGTGAGGTTGTTACACAGGTTGTTGATGTAGATGAAGCTCGTATGGATAATGATAAAGATGGTTTTGTGGTAGTGAATAATAAGAGAAGAAGAAGGGTAAGAACAAGCAACATCAGGTTGCTGGGATTAAATTAACTAAACCGGCTCTTAATCTTTCTTATCGTGTTGTTGAGAAAGGGGGTAATTCTAAGATGACTAAACCAAAGGAGTCATTAGGTACTTCAGTTCTGGCTGCTCCAAAGAAGGATGGATCTATTCTTAAGAGGGGTTTCCTTAATAATAAGGTTTTGGCTCCTGATTCTAGTCAAACGGGGACAAGCAACAAGAATTCCTTTGGTGCTTTGAGTGGTATGATGGAAGATGGTACTGATTGGGAGGATGGTGGTGGCCCAACAGATGATGTGGTGAATGCTGATAGTGAGACTGACGAAGATATAGTGATTGATGATCGCCATGGAACTCGTCAGCCGGATATTCGCACTTCTCACGCATCATGATGATCTCATTTTTTCATTGTTTATGCACTTTTAGGTGGTTTTTTCCTATTGGTGTAATTTGTATTGTAATTGTTTGTTAGAGATCATATGGCATGTCATATGATTTAGTGGTTGTTTAAGCTGGTTAGATTGAGGTTAATGTAGCATTTCCGCTACATTCCATTGTACTTCAACGCTTTTTGGGAATGTATTTTACCGGGGATGATGCCCTTTTATCCAAAAAAAAAAGTTGTTCAAAATTTTTCATCTCAAAAATCAACAATTTTGATTTTTATGGGTCCTAGAAGGTTATAATACCTAGAAGTATAACCCGTTTCATGAGATTCGCTAAAAACCATTGCTTTTTAAGGCTTAAAAATTTTGGCAAAATTTCGGTTCTTAAACCCTAATATACCGAGATTATACATTTTTTGGTACCGAGATTACAACATTTTTGGTACCAGGATTACATCATTTTGGAACTGAGATTACAACATTTTTGGTATCGGGATTACAACATTTTTGGAACCCAGATTACAACATTTTCGGTACCGGGATAACAACAGTTTTTGGACCGAGAATACAACAAGTTTGGAGAACTAAGATTATCAAAGTTTGAAGAACCGGGATTATCAAAGTTTGGAGAACCGGGATTATTAAAGTTTGGAACCGGGATTATAAAGGTTTTGTAACCAGGTGTTGGATTGAATCACACGACTATATATGATGTAGAAAAGTAGATGAAGATTAAACCAAAAAAGAAAGATTAGATTAGATGAAGGAAAAGAGAAAAACAAAGTTGTGAATTCCTAGTGAGAGAAACACATACGTTTCTCTCTCTACAAAACAAATGAAATGGAAAACACACACACAAATGAGGCTTAGGAGGCCTTTTATACTAAGTAGTAAGTGTTTAGGAGGCCTTCCTCATTTGTGTGTTCGGGACTAATTCCCGTTACATAAACATTAATAACTAAGAACTCTCGACACCGTTGAATAGTATTTTTCACGAGCTTCGCAACGGTATATTATATGACCATCACTTTAAATACGGCTAACAATCTCCCCCTAAGGGGTGGTCATGTAATATGTGACTTCACTTCGTTGGTGTTGCAGACTTTGAAGCTCGTTGTCTTGAGAGTTCTTTCATAGTTCCTTTCATGACTTGTGATCTTGGATCTTTGATCTTTGCCTTGACTTGATCTTGTAACTTTTCCAGCTTGTGTTCTTGTGTCTTTACCCACATACTCATGTTTTGAGTTGACATGACAATTTGTTAACAATCTCCCTTGATCATCAGAGTAGCGAAAGTCTTTGTCTTTAGATGTTCTTGAGCTTTCTTCAATAATCCTGAATATGTAGCCTTGAATTGCGACTCTTCAGATAACGCCACCGTTTGCATTCCACCGGTTTCCCGTTATACAGTACGAATACTATACCTGTGATCAGGTAAGTTCAAAGAACTTTCTTGACAGGATTTCCAGCTGTGGTAGCCGTTCTCAATACTTGAATATATCGAAAGATAATTCAAAGTAAGGAGTGAATCATGCAGTTCCATTCTGCTGATTAAGTCGTCAATTCACTTTCCTGGAACAAGTCGGAATCAATTAAGAATCAAACCATCGTTGCTTTCCAGTTGACACAAGTTTGATTCATATAGAATCGCACAAGTTACCTACCGCAGTGCTGTTTGATGATGACACTGGAAGGATTTCCATTCGTCACTGTAAATACTGAAAAGTATTACTCTGAATGTTCTGGCAAGATCATAAAGATATTGCATCGAGACCTGGAACGAGTTTGAATCAATTAAGAATCAAACCACTGTTGCTTTCCAGTTAACATATGTTTAATTCAAGTGAATCTTACATATGACCTACCGCAGTGCTGTTTGATGTTAACACTGGAAGGATTTCCATTCATCACTGTGAATACTAAAGAGTATCACTCTGAATGTTCTAGCAATACCACAAGGATAGAGCGTAGGACTCTGTAAATCATCGCTTGTGTTCTAATGATGAACAACAATTGATCTATGGAATAAGTGTCCTAATGAGATTTTTGATGAATCTCGTTGGCTCTAGACTCTATAAGTGCACGTTTATTTGGTGATCGGAGGCTGGAGCAGACTGCCACCTATTCAATATCTACTATCTCGGAGTGAGAAAGTTGATAGAAATGAGTTGAACTCCGTGACAATAAAACAAACTTCTTTTGAGAGAAGCTTGAGTAGGCTGGGAAGGGTTGTGCATTGCATCACTGGGTCCATGATGCTTTGTCTTCAGTATCAGGAATCATCAAAGTGATTCTGATAATAGATGTATTGACCCGGTTTCTGCCTAAGTTGTATGGAGGGCTTCTTTCTTTACACCCTTTATCCTTACATTTCTTTTTCATTCTTCAACCCCTTTAATGCTTACCAAGACGTCATAACTAGCACCTTGTTGTGATTGTTCCAGTGCTAGCTTAAGTCATTAGTCGGCATTATTCCCGTACACTCAACTACTCCATCTTTCCTAAGGACTTCTAAGTTCTAATGGATTGTCCTTGGGAAGATCCGTCCGGTTCTGGTTGGATCATAGGACGAATACCTACCCACCTTTTGACACCAATACCATCGTGAATTTATGTGTTAAAGGGTATAGATATCGTAACCAGAAAAATCATTTGAAAATGCAATCAAGGTGTTGATGAAATCAATGTTTACACCTTGAAAGTTTTCTATATCACCAAAAACGCTCCTCCTACATATGTGCATCATAAAAGGAGAGATTTTTGCACATATTAGGAAGAGAAAGCACTTATATCAAAGATCTTATTCAAGATATCACATTTTAATCACTATTCTCCCCCTAAAAAATTGCATGAAATTGAAATTTTTGTGAAACTAGTGATGAAACATGGAGAGAATAATGTGTCATGAAACTTTGGAACAAATGTTTATAAAAACATTATACTCCCCCTCGAAAAGAGATTGTATTTAAATAGGGGAGTATATGAGCACATTGTTTTGAAATACTTTGAAAAATTGTGCTCAAAAGTTCGAGGAAAATTGTGTTCATGAGCTTAAAACTTTGAATGTTTCGATATAAGCTCATGACCGAGAAAAATGAATTTCTCGTTGTTGAGGATAAGTCAAAGACTATCCTTTATTTAGGGACCGGGTTATAGTCTGACATGTGACTATAAGCCATTATGAGAAGAAAAATAGAAAAGACATGTTTTGAAAACATTTGAACTCTCATTCGAACTTTATGTACGTACTCGTGTCGTTATTGAACAACATTTCTAAGCACGTCCATATTATCGATGCTGAGAGACATGTCGGAGAAGAATATTTTTGGTATTTTTTTTGAAACGTTTTCTCATTTTTTATTTTGTTTTTATAGGTTTCATATTTTTGTATTTTGATTTTCTGATAGATATATACAAGGTTACTGCGAATGTGCAAGACGTTCAAGTTCATCAGGAGTGAAACTACGCATACCAAGTCGACGAACCAAGAATTCAAATCTGTCTTGAGAAAGAGCTTTGGTGAAGACGTCGGCTAGTTGGTAGTCCGTCTTGACAAAATACAGTTCGATCGTTCCTTTTTCCACATGCTCCTTTATGAAATGGAATCGGACAGCTATGTGCTTGGTCTTAGAGTGTTGGACCGGGTTGCAGGATATGGCTATGGCTGATTGTGAATCACAATAAATAGGGACTTTGTTGAAGTAAAAGCCATAATCCGTAAGTTGTGTTCTCATCCAAAGGACTTGAGCACTACACACGGATAGAGACATATATTCTGCTTCCGCGGTTGACAACGCCGTACAGTCTTGTTTCCTTGATGACCAGCTCACTAGCTTCTCGCCTAAGAATTGTGCTCCACCGGAAGTGGTCTTGAATGTATCATGACACCCTACATGATCGGCATCTGAAAAACCAGTGAGATTAAAACCAGAATCCTTCGTATACCAGAGACCCATGTTAATGGTTCCCCGGAGATAACGAAAGATCCTTTTAACCTCCTTGAGGTGCTTCTCGGTTAGCTTAGCCTGGTACCGAGCACATAAACAAGTAGCATGCACAATGTCCGGTCTGCTTGAGGTTAAGTACATAAGGGACCCGATCATACTTCGGTATTTTGTAGCATCTAGAAATGTCCCTTTCTTATCCAAATCAAGCTTGTGTTTAGTGTCCATTGGAGTACCAATAGGATCACAGTTTTCCATGCCAAATTTCGTTAGAATCTCAAGCACATACTTGGACTGATTTATGAAAATACCACGGGGGGATTGGTAAACTTGGAGACCAAGAAAAAACGTCATTTCCCCCATCATGGACATTTCAAATCGACTTTTCATAAGGTCGGCAAATAATATGGAATATTTTGGGTTAGTAG
The DNA here is from genome assembly GCA_025667525.1 of Glebionis coronaria. NCBI lineage: Eukaryota > Viridiplantae > Streptophyta > Magnoliopsida > Asterales > Asteraceae > Glebionis > Glebionis coronaria. The sequence goes on from CM046877.1 coordinate 343,948,542, forward strand.
AACCAAATATAATATCATCTACATAGACCTGAGCCACCAAGATGTCGTTCCCGTAGTGCTTGATAAACAACGTTGGATCAATAGTTCCTTTGCTGAAGTGATTTTGGAGAAGAAATGATGATAATTCGTCATACCATGCCCTCGGAGCTTGTTTCAAACCATAAATTGCCTTTTTCAACTTGTAGACATGGCTTGGATGTTCAGTATTGATGAAACCTTCAGGTTGACATACATACACATCTTCTTTTAATGGCCCATGCAAGAAAGCCGTCTTCACGTCCATTTGATACACTGTGAATGATTTGTGTGCAGCGTATGCCAAGAAAATCCTAATAGCTTCCATCCGAGCAACCGGGGCAAAGGATTCTGCGAATTCAATTCCCTCCTTTTGTTTATAACCTCTCACAACTAACCGAGTTTTGTTCCTAATGACCGTTTGCTCCTCATCCATCTTGTTTTTGAATAACCATTTCAGAGTGAGGGGATCGATATTGTCTGGTCGAGGTACTAACTCCCATACATCAAGCCGGATGAACTGATTGAGTTCTTCTTGCATAGACTCAATCCATGATGCATCGGTCATTGCTTCTTTCACACTTGCTGGTTCCATTGTGTTGACTGATAGTGCATAGATACACATATCACCATCGATACGCAGCTGATTTCGGGTTGAGACCGGTCGTGAGAGATTGCCAATCACTTGAACCAAAGGATGATTCTTAGTCCATTTGTGTTCATGTGGAAGTGTATGAGAAACTTGATGCGAGCTCGACGGATCCACATATGGTGCTGAAGGCTGAGTAGTGCTTGTGGAAGCCGCAAATGGATTAACAAACTCGTGTTCGTTGAGCATCGCATTGTTTGCATTTTCAGCAACTATTTCATTCTGAAGATGAACATGAGTAGGAATTTGCGGAGAATGTTGTTGAGTTACGTCAGCAATCGGAGAAGTGGTTGGAATGTTTTGAGTCACTATGGTTGAGGTTGACGTAGATGGTGCAGAAGTAGATGCCGATGGTGTAGATGCAGTCGGAGGTTCTTGAACTACCGTAGCAGGTGCAGCCGGGGCATTTTGAGGAACACCAAATGACGAAGGACCCTCCATATATTCATCATAAATAGGCCCAAATAAAACTTCCAAGTCACGTTCCGAAGGTTGTAACGATGAGATTGCTGACGGTGCAAATTGAAGCGCGAGTCCTGAACTTACGTGTCCAGAAGTCTGACCTTGAAGCTCGGGATGTGAACTTCTATGCTGAGAGGCCATACCCGAGAGTTCATCAAAGGTAACGTTCATAGTCTCCATTACCTTTCTTGTCCTTCGATTATAAACCCTGTAAGCACAAGCAGTTGAAGAATAACCAATGAAAAAGCCAATATCACCTTTAGGTTGTTCTAAGTGTTAGCCTTGATGTCATTTTATTTTCATTGTTCATGCACCTTTAGGTGGTTTTTTCCTATTGGTGTTATTTGTTTTGTAATTGTTTGTAGGATCATATGGCATGTCATATGATTTAGTGGTTGTTCAAGCTTTTGCTTGAGGTTAATGTAGCATTGCAGCTACATTCCATTGTACTTCAACGCTTTTGGGAATATATTTTACCGGGGTCTTGATTCCCCTTTACCCAAAAAAAAAATATCACCTTTAGGTTCAAGTTTACCGATATCTTCACGATCATTCTTTGGATAACATAATGCACCGAAGACATGTAAAAATGAAATATCCGGTTTTCTTCCATTAATGATCTCATAAGGTGTTTTGTTGAAACGGGTGTGAATAATGGAGCGGTTTTGAGTATAACATGCAGTTGCTATAGCATCGGCCAAAAGAAATAACGGTGCACTAGAGGAGAGAAGCATCGTTCGAGCAGCTTCAAATAACGTACGATTCCTCCGTTCCACAACTCCATTCTGCTCTGGAGTTCTTACAGCCGAAGTTTGATGAGAAATCCCAACTTCGTCAAAATAAGCTTTCAATTTCTGATTTGTGAATTCTGTACCGTTATCCATTCTCACAATAATGACAGGGGCTTGCAGTAGTACTGATGTTTTCTTCAAGAAGTTAATAATTACATCAGGGGTTTCATCTTTTGAAGCAAGAAAATGAACCCATGTGTAACGAGAATAGTCATCCACAATGACAAGGACATACCGCTTTCCATTAATACTTTTGATTCTCATTGGGCCACACAAATCCATATGTAGGAGATGTAACGTATTCGTTGAGTTGGGAACAGGTTTGGGTTTGTGAGGCTTCTTCTTACTTTTACCTTGCTCACATGAAGGACAAAGATGGTCTTTTGTATATTTGAACTTTGGAAGACCGGTAACGAGATCATCTTTCGCGAGATGGGTGATGGCATCGAAATTAAGATGAGATAACCTTTTATGCCATAACCACGATGATGAGACGGCTTTTATACATGGTCTCATCGTCCAAAACGGCCTTTAATTGCATTAAATATCATAAAATATGCCAAATATATGCTCGTGTTTGTCACTTGTGTATTTTTAGGTACGGATATTGAGGAAATGGCAAAAGATCACAAGAATCATTCAAAAACGAACACGGGAAACGAAGTCGCACAATGAACCGGGCCCAAGTTTGGATTTTGCAAAAATAGCCTTGAAGAATTGAAGAATGTCAAGAATGGTCCCTTAACTATTAAAGACTTGCCACTTTAGGCCCTTGTAAATCTCAAATATTACAAGTAGGTCCTTAAAGTTTCAAGATATTGCTTATTCAGCCCTTGAAGAATGCCATAATTACAAAAGAGGTCCTTGGTGAAAGTTTACAAACTTAACTTGCCAAAATTGACAAGTTATGGAAAGTTGTTTATAAAGGAAAACCAAGTTATTTGCCTTTATTTACAAAATGAAGAGAAAAGGAAAGATTGGGGACATATTCTACCAACCAGCCAAACATACACCACCAGTCACATTGTGACACCTCAGCCCTGCCCACCCATTTACCCAAACCCTACCCCGACCCTACCCAAGCCCAATGTTAATACCCGGGTTACTTAAACCCAAGTCAAACCCCCCTCCTGGTCAAACCATTTTCCCACCCAAACACACCTTTTAAATTAATCCTTTCTAAAAACGGATTAAACTTTTCCTAATCACCTATAAACCCTAAAAACCCCCAGCCTTAATCACCATTAAAACAAGGGGTTAATCCCCCATTTTGTGCAGATCTTTGATTAACCCTCATCTCACCATATCCCACCTCACTAGACAACAGCACATGCGCTGTGAACCCCTCCCCAGACCTCCCCTGCTGCGTCACTTTCACCCAAAACCCAATACCCCGACAAAATCAACGATTGTAACCAACTCCTTGCTCCCAAAGCTTTATTGGACGTCTATGATCACATTACAAGAGCTGGCATATCACATGGGACGTTTTTGACCAAAGATTGAAGAGAAGACCAAGAGGGCAAATCCGGCATTTCTAAGATTAGGGTTTTAGAGCTCAATTTTCCTGTATTATTTTATTTAGTCTTCTAGTATCATCCATAGACTAGTATAAATAGAGTCGACCTGTGACTCTATTAGTTGTTCCAGTTTTTAGCCAAAAAACCTTGTAATTCCTTTTTTGAATTTTATAAAGTTGGTGTTTGTGTTCACAAGTGTAATTCCTTTTGTAAGTTTTTAAAAAGTTGGTGTTTGTTTAAGGCTAGAATACTGAGTTCCAAATTTAATTGGTGGAATAAAATTTTGATTTTCAAAATTATTTCAAGGTTTTCTGGAATTAAAATCTCTTGGTGAGATTTGTTTCAAAGTTTGATTCATTTGAATTAATCAGTGTGTTAAGTGTTTAAAACAAGGTTTGAAAGATTTTTAAGAAAGTTTTTAAGAAAGTAAAAAGAGAAAAACAGATTGGATATATTTGTGCTTTTCTTTCCATTTTTCTTAGCAGGTGTTTGAGTTGTTGTTGATTAAGTTCAGCATAGGCCCGGGCCTATTGGAGAAGGCTAAATCAGCCTTAGTTGAGCCTGGATGTGGGCTCAACAAGGTAATCCTTGTTCCATTTTTCTTTATTTTCAGAAAATTGTGGTTAATGTGATTTCTGCATGAAAAGTGTTTTAAGTGTGTTAAGTTTGTTTAATTTAAGTTAAGTTGATGCTAGATGTATGTTAGAAACGTTTGAAATCAGTTTGGAGTTTATTTGAAAAGTATTGCTTTGTTAAATTTCTTAAACTGATTTTTAAAGGGGTGTTTGGATTAGCATCTTAGCTAAGATTTTTGGAAGAGTTTAAGCTTAAAACCTGTTTAGACATACTTTATAGGGTAGACATAGGTAGTGTGTTAGTTGGTAGTGAGTTTAGAAAAGATTTGAAACAGGTTGTGTGCTAAAATTAGACAAAGTTAGCTAAAAATCTGCATAGTCCATTTTCTGCTTGTTTTTCCTTAAATTTGTGCTTGAATCTTTTGAACTGCTAGGATATAGGGTCAAGTAAGATTAAAGAATGTTTGTATGCTAGCTAATACACCTGTGTGCAAAACTTGGAAGTTTGAATTTCGTTTTTGAGCTTGTAGGAAGCATCTAAAGGCCACCAGACCTAGAATAGGACCTCAGCAACTTGTGTTTGCTTATTTTGATGTGATTCGGCCTGTTTGAGGAGATTGTGTGCCTTGTTTTGCTTGCTTTGTGATTCTGTGACTCCCTATACTCCAAAGAGTATAGGGGTGCCTTGTTTATCCAAAAATATCCACAAGAAAATCACATCCAAGCTCCTCTTGGATCTTTATGCACAAGTGAAGAGAACAGAATTCTACTTGTGTTCTTGAAAAAGTTAAGAACTGGTCACATTTTGATTTTCAATCTTGTTTAATCTTCATAAAATTGGTGAGTTGGATTGTGTTTCTAAGCATATAAGGTTAACAGGTTTGGTGTGATAAGGTTAAAAAGAAAAAAAAAATATAAAGAGTAAAAAAGGGTTCACTCAACCTCGAACCCGCGACCACACGTTCACAACACACACACCTCACCACTGCGCCCTTGGGTCTTTTACTGACCAAGGGTGCAAGTGTTAATTACTTAAACACATTTTCACTTAGCTTAATAATAAAAGTCGTAGCTTATTTTGTGAATTCCAGCTTATTCAATAAGCACTTTTGCTTCTTTCTATTTTTCCTAGGGTTTATATAGGTATTAGGATTTTTCTAGCTAGGTTTTAGATTTTTCCCATTATTTAATTAATTATTAGGATTATTTTTAGATTAATATTTAGAAAGTCTATTAAAAATAGTAAACAGTATTTTAAAAATCCAAAAAAATAGTTTTTAGGTTTTAATTTATATTTTTGAGGTTTACATATCAAAAAGTTTTCAAAAACTTTAATTTTTAATTTTATTTAATTTTAGGGTTTTTAGACAAATTTAAAAATTAATATAAAATTAACTAAGAGGTTTTAGGAACTTTAATTTACATTTTTGTCTTAGTTATAATATTTAGAATTTTTGAGAATTTTTTAGAATTTATTTAGGAACTTTTTATTTTTTGGAATATTTTAATATTATTTTATTAAGAAAAATTCAAAGTTTTATTTTTAACTTTTTTTCATTTTTCCTAGATTCTAGACATTAAATTAGGAACTTTTTCACTTTCCAATTAATTTTTAGGCTTTTCAATTAATTTTTAGAATTAATTTAAGATTTAATAGATTTTAATAGTTTTTAGGAGTTTAAAAATAGTTTAATTTGGTTTTAAAATTTTTAAAAATAGTTTTTAGCTTAATTAGGTCATTTTTGAGGTTTAAAAACTATTAAATCTTGTTTAGGGCTTTTTAATATTTAAAAGTGATTTTTAGGGCTTTAATTAGCATTAAAAAGTCATTATTAAATTAATTAAAAGGTTTTGGCAAGTTTGGATTTTTTGTAAACTCTTAGAATATTATTGTGGATTTTTAGTAATTTTTAGGAATTTTTAGGTTAAAATTTTAAATTTTGTCATTTTTACGTTTCTACGTCTTAACTTTCTAGTAGTGTTTTTGTCAATTTTTTCTATTTTTTTCGTCTTCGTCATTTTCTCTTCTCTCTTCTTGTTAATAATCAAAAACATTAATCAATCATTCATTACACAACACACTAGCCTCCTCGAGAGAACGATCCCATTAAGGGTCATAAGTGTTTACGTTTTCCTAAACGTACCCTTAATACTTACCGCTTTTACCTTGTTTTCCTAAACAAGTGTGAATTTTACAACCATCATTTTTTGGCACCGCTGCCGGGGAGGCGTGTTGTGTTTTGATTGAACCATTGTTGTTTTTTTTATATTAGCCATAAAAGTATTTGTATTAATAGCACTCTATTAATACGTATTATCGTTTTTCGGTTTTTGTGTGAATATTATTACTATATTGTATACGTAGAACAATAAATACACAAGTACTCCAAATACGTGAGCAATCACAACCTTGATTCGGGATTTCATCACTCGATCATTGTATTCGAATCTCAAACCAAAGAAAAAAAGGCAAAAATAGATAAATACTTTCGTGAAGCTCGATTTTGATAATACAAACTATAAGGTGGGTATAAGGCGGTTGTATTTCACAACCTAAAGGGAAAAGGCTCTTAAGTGCTTCGCGCCGCCTCGTTTCCTCCGCTTGCTTGTGCGTATTTGATTTTGAGAGTGAATCGAGGGTTTTGCCGCCCAAAGTATTATTACATATCATATATATTTTTTTGGTTTCTATTGATTAAACCCTCTTGAACGATTTGGTGTTCCACCATCGTTCTAAAGTCATCGAAGGCGTTCACTCCACGTGATCGTTTTCATTCCTTGAGGCCCTTTTAATCAAGAGATTTGATTAAGGAGGAGATTTATGGACTTTTTGTCTACTTAATACATTCACCAAATTCCAAAAAGGTTAATACAATCAAAAACCACAAAAAAATTGAAAAAACACAAAATACCAAAAAGAATCTTCTTTGCTCGTCTCCACGTTGTACGTGACGTTTATGCTCACTCGTAATCAAGCAAAACGTGCACGTAGACGAAAGAACAAAACTCCCACTCCAACTCATTCTAGTGAGGAGTCTCCTATTGACGAACCCATTGTACAAGAAGAACCAACCATGGCGAATCGAACTATGATGGAGTTACTTAAAGCACCCACCGAGGGTTATGGAGAAGCTATTGTGATTCCCGCAATCCTTGCGGAGAATTTTGAGGTGAAAACGGGTTTGTTGTCGATGATCCAAAACAACAAATTCCATGGTGATGAGAAGGACAATCCCCACAACCATATCCGCCAATTTAATCGTCTTACTGCCACGTGCAAATTTAAGGATGTCTCGAATGACTCGATTAAGATGATGCTTTTTCCGTATTCCTTAGCGGGGCCCGCTAAAATTTGGTTAGAGAAAGAGCCACCCAATTCTATATTGACGTGGAAGGATCTCGTTTCAAAATTCGTGAACCAATTTTTTCCGCCCTCTAAGACTACGCATTTGAAAAATGAGATTTCTAAATTTTCACAAGAATCAAATGAGAGTTTTTCTACAGCTTAGAATAGGTTTAAGGAGATGTTACATGAATGTCCTCATCACGGTTTTTCCGATTTGCACCAAATCGACACGTTTTACAATGGACTTAACGATCATGAAAGAGATTATTTAAATGCCGCCGCGGGTGGTAATGTTTTGTGTAAAACGGTTGAAGAGGCTTTGGTCATAATTGAGAATAGGTCTAAGGTTTATAGCCCTCGTCACACACCGAGTGTTGCCAAAAGGGGCTCATCATCGTCTCAAAGTATCAATGCATTACATGATGAAGCAAATGAAGAAAACCGATTTTTCGATAGATTTGCTAACCTTATGTCCCATTGGAAGGCTCAAGAAGCTTCCAATTCCGCTTCGGTTAAAGCGGTTTCTAAGAGTTGTTTGTCGTGTGGAGGAGCTCATGATCTTTCCGAGTGCATTACCGCGGATGGTAACACTTCGAATGCTTTTGTAGCCACGGGAACTTACAACCAAATCGGTCAAGGTTCTCGTTCAAATCAAGCTCCACCAAATCAAAATGCTAATAATTATCGCAACAACAACCAAGGTGGAAATTACCAAGGAAATCAAAGGAATTATAACAAAGGTAATTACCAAAGTGGAAATGGGCAAATTTCAAATCAAAACCAAAACCGTGATTTTCAAAACAATGCCCAAGGTTTTCAAAACGATCACACCAAAAATCTTCAAGGAGAGTTTTTGAATTATGCTAAGGCTAATGATGCTAAGTTTGATAACATGCAACGTGAAATGGTTAGCTTAAGATCCGAGTTGAAAAACGAGCTAAAAAACGAACTTGCTAATGAACTTAAAACTCATGCTAATAAAATGGAAGGAAATGTCACACGACTCCAACAAAATCAACAAAAAATGGAGCAAGGACAACATGAGATTAAGCAAGAGTTGTTAAAAGCGGATGCTAGGCAATCTAAGTTTGAAGACCGTATGGCTAAAATGTTTGAAGCTATCATGTGTAAGCCCTCTTCTTCGGGTGGTCTTCCTAGTGATACCATCGTGAACCCGAAAGGAGAATTGAAGGTTATTACTACTCGTAGTGGTAAAACTTTCAAAGAACCCATTTCTCGTCCAAGTACTTCTATGGAGAAGGAAAAAGAGAAAGAACCCGAGGTTGTGGTTGAAAAGGAGCAAATTCAAATCCCACGAAGTACCGCTCAAACCATACCTACGGTTGAACCTACACCAATCATGGAACCCGAGATTCCAAGGCCGATGCCTATGCCTACTTTGCCCCAACCCACACCACCTTTACCCTACCCTTCAAGACGAGACAAGGAAAAGGCACAAGAACGAAATAATTATCAATTTGAACTCTTTATGAAAATGTTTTGTGACTTGCATTTTAATATAAGTTTTGCCGACGCCTTAGTCATGATGCCTCGATTTGCCGCGAACTTCAAAAGTATGTTGAATAACAAAGAGAAATTGCAAAAATCGTCTAGTTGTTCATCGGTTTTTCTAAGCCGCATACCTCAAAAAGTCAGTGATCCTGGAAAGTTTTTAATCCCATGTGCTATCCAAGACATGGAAGAATGCTACGCCTTGGCCGATCTTGGTGCTAGTATTAATTTGATGCCTCTTGAGATTTTTAAATCGCTCAATCTTCCAAATCTCACTCCTTCAAGAATGTCAATCGAAATGGCCGATCATTCTACGATTCTAGCTTGTGGAGTTCCCGAGGACGTCTTCGTGAAAGTTGGAAAGTTCTACTATCCTGTAGACTTTATTGTTGTTGATATTCCCATCGATCCTAAAATTCCGTTAATTTTAGGTCGATCTTTTTTGGATACCTCGAGAGCACTTATCGATGTGCATGCAAGAAAAATCACTCTTCGTTTCAATGAGGAAGAACTCGTCATTAATGCAACCCAAAACTCCACTCTTTCTCATGTGTATTCTATCACATCTTTGAACAATGTCAATCCCATCAAAAGCATTTGCAAAAAGATTTCAAATAGAGTTTTAGGAGTTGTTGAGAAAAATGAAGTTCCGTCCCCTCCGCCGGTGGAGGTCAAGAGTGTTAAGCCTATGATTCCAATCTCGAGTGAATCTTCGGATGATGAATACGTTGATCCCGATGGGGAGGTTTTCTTTGTTGACAAAAGATTTGAAAACTTACCACCACCTAAACCAAAAAGATTTCAAAATGTGACAATTTTTAGTGTGACTAACATTGTTTTAGATACACCAAATATTTTTGACATAATTAAATCGGGTTTTCACAAGAAGAATATAAAAGACGAAAAAGGAAAAGATTTTGAATTTAATTTAAAAGATTTTTCTACAATTCTAACTCCGTCATCACCGCGTTTATTGAGTACTACAAGCTCGTCTTCTCCTTTTGACGATGCTTTGTGTGGACGTAGTGTGGGGGAAGCCCCTTATGTTCCCTTCCCTTTCTCCACCGAGGACGAGATATTTGATCCTGGAATTGCTTATATAGGGAAATCTCGGTCTTCCACCGATGCAATAAATGGAAAATCTTTTCATTTGAAGGGTGCGAGTCTACCTCGAGTAGCTCAATGTTTTGACTTACCCATTGTCCCACCCTTCTATTTCTTCTCTCCTATTTTCTTCTACCCCATTGGGGTTTGTGTTGAAGAAGCGTTGTTTCGTCTTTCATCCGAAAACGAAGACGCTATCTTTGACCCCGGTATACGTTTATCGGATTTTTAAAGTACTCCACGTACTTTTGGGCCTTGTTTATCATGTAAGCCCCACCAAAAATTGACCAAACCATGATTATCCCTAAATGATCACATTTATGGGGATTCGAGTCGAGCTTTTGACTCGGTTATCAAAAACAAGGTGCCTCGTGGGGGAGACCCATGCTTATCCATGTACATATTATTGCTTTCTAATGTAGTTTAATGTGAGGGGATTTGTACCCTTCCAACCTTTGTTCCGTGATTGTTTGTGCATTGTGGTTTTTAGATCATGATCTTCACGATTGGAGCCTCTCGTGTTTCGTTTTATGGGAGCACTCGATCGTTTGCTTTGGAGGCCTTTCCCAATATCCAAATGATATATCCTTTTATGTTCTAACCTTAGGTTTATAGCACACTTCATAAACGGCTTTAAATTTATTGGTTACACCCTTTCCATGCTAGATTAGGCATTCGACTACGTCTCTAGTATGGGGGTGTTTGTACCCCTAGACTCGAAACATTGAGGACAATGTTTAACTTTAGTATGGGGGGGGGGGGGTGAATAGATACTTGCCTTGCCAAACCTTCACGCTTTCCAAAGTTTATCGTTTTATTATCGTTTTTGTTGCAAAATAAGGCTAAAAATGGCCAAATTTTAAAATTTTTCTCATGTTTCATAAGTGTTTGAAGACACGAGTGTAGATTTTCCGATGGCGAGAATAAGAGTAATTTTTGACTCGACCGTGCGTGTTGAGCACTTAGCTTTGATTCCTTAACTACACATTAGGCTAAGTCTCTTAAATGAGGACGAGAAATGATAGAGTTAATTATAAGTTACTATGCTAAACGTAGAGTACTTGTATTCTTTCAAAAACTCATGTGTTCTCGTTGTTTGCTTATTCTCCCTTCGCATGTAAATATTTTTTGCTTAATAAATATTGACTTAGCGGTTTAATTAGGATTGTTGGGTTTCTAGTCTTTTCTAGTAGCTTCCGTGTAATTAAATTGGGAAGACATTAAGGTATCGCCAGCGTCACGGTTTTGAAGTATTGGCACCCTAATAATCGAAAGCTTCACCCAATAATAAGATTTCAAGTGCTCACCTAAATCAAGCAAAAATTTGAAGCCCCACAAGGCCTAAAATCTATGCAAAATTGAAAGTGAATCAAGCCTTAATCTTCGAAGCTTTAAAGATCCAAAATTCGCTTTAGCGTGAGGATATACGTCTTTGGCTAATAAAACCACCGATGAGGCGGATAATAAAAGGCAAGGCAAGACCGAAGTCATAATAAAAGCTTCATGGCGAAGTTGAATAAAAGATGGAGGTAAACCAAAGATAATAAGGCCCTTCCGTTAGGGGGCGTATAAAAGTCTTGGTAATAAGTCTCATGTTCAAAACCGTTATAAAACCGTGTTTATCGATTCTTCTTGTCAACTTAATTTTTTAACATCGTTGTCTATTAGGAGGGGTTATTGATTTGATGGTCTTAGTTACACCGTTAGGACTCTATTTTTAGACCTAAATCTCTATTATCGCATAAGTCAAATGATGTATCCTCGTGATCATTAAAGACATAATAAAATATAAGAGATACAACTTAGGAATAATGGGAGAATAAGTACGTGATTGGGGCATATGAGTAGTGTTAGCATTACTAACTTATAATGACAATGATCTCGTTGCACGCTTGGCATGGAATTAAGGTGAAAATCGAGGACGATGAAATTATTTCTAACGAAGCATTCACGTGTTCTTATTCTATGAACCTAAACGTCCCATTTTGCGATGAAAATCATACATTATGTCTAAAACACAAGTAGTAGCAATAGTGTAGTGTAGCTAGTTTATCCTTTCAATAAAGTGAATAAAAATTAAATTTTGGAGATGCTTTGATACTTTATTCTAGCATTGCGTGAGGGCACGGCAATGGTTTAGTATGGGGGAGTGATGAGACGGCTTTTATACATGGTCTCATCGTCCAAAACGGCCTTTAATTGCATTAAATATCATAAAATATGCCAAATATATGCTCGTGTTTGTTACTTGTGTATTTTTAGGTACGAATATTGAGGAAATGGCAAAAGATCACAAGAATCATTCAAAAACGAACACGGGAAACGAAGTCGCACAATGAACCGGGCCCAAGTTTGGATTTTGCAAAAATACCCTTGAAGAATTGAAGAATGTCAAGAATGGTCCCTCAACTATTGAAGACTTGCCACTTTAGGCCCTTGTAAATCTCAAATATTACAAGTAGGTCCTTAAAGTTTTAAGATATTGCTTATTCAGCCCTTGAAGAATGCCATAATTACAAAAGAGGTCCTTGGTGAAAGTTTACAAACTTAACTTGCCAAAATTGACAAGTTATGGAAAGTTGTTTATAAAGGAAAACCAAGTTATTTGCCTTTATTTACAAAATGAAGAGAAAAGGAAAGATTGGGGACATATCCTGCCAACCAGCCAAACATACACCACCAGTCACATTGTGACACCTCAGCCCTGCCCACCCATTTACCCAAACCCTACCCCGACCCTACCCAAGCCCAATGTTAATACCCGGGTTACTTAAACCCAAGTCAAACCCCCCTCCTGGTCAAACCATTTTCCCACCCAAACACACCTTTTAAATTAATCCTTTCTAAAAACGGATTAAACTTTTCCTAATCACCTATAAACCCTAAAAACCCCCAGCCTTAATCACCATTAAAACAAGGGGTTAATCCCCCATTTTGTGCAGATCTTTGATTAACCCTCATCTCACCATATCCCACCTCACTAGACAACATCACATGCGCTGTGGACCCCTCCCCAGACCTCCCCTGCTGCGTCACTTTCACCCAAAACCCAATACCCCGACAAAATCAACGATTGTAACCAACTCCTTGCTCCCAAAGCTTTATTGGACGTCTATGATCACATTACAAGAGCTGGCATATCACATGGGACGTTTTTGACGAAAGATTGAAGAGAAGACCAAGAGGGCAAATCCGGCATTTCTAAGATAGGGTTTTTGAGCTCAATTTTCCTGTATTATTTTATTTAGTCTTCTAGTATCATCCATAGACTAGTATAAATAGAGTCGACCTGTGACTCTATTAGTTGTTCCAGTTTTAGCCAAAAAACCTTGTAATTCCTTTTTTGAATTTTATAAAGTTGGTGTTTGTGTTCACAAGTGTAATTCCTTTTGTAAGTTTTTAAAAAGTTGGTGTTTGTTTAAGGCTAGAATACTGAGTTCCAAATTTAATTGGTGGAATAAAATTTTGATTTTCAAAATTTATTTCAAGGTTTTCTGGAATTGAAATCTCTTGGTGAGATTTGTTTCAAAGTTTGATTCATTTGAATTAATCAGTGTGTTAAGTGTTTAAAACAAGGTTTGAAAGATTTTTAAGAAAGTAAAAAGAGAAAAACAGATTGGATATATTTGTGCTTTTCTTTCCATTTTTCTTAGCAGGTGTTTGAGTTGTTGTTGATTAAGTTCAGCATAGGCCAGGGCCTATTAGAGAAGGCTAAATCAGCCTTAGTTGAGCCTGGATGTGGGCTCAACAAGGTAATCCTTGTTTCATTTTTCTTTATTTTCAGAAAATTGTGGTTAATGTGATTTCTGCATGAAAAGTGTTTTAAGTGTGTTAAGTTTGTTTAATTTAAGTTAAGTTGATGCTAGATGTATGTTAGAAACGTTTGAAATCAGTTTGGAGTTTATTTGAAAAGTATTGCTTTGTTAAATTTCTTAAACTGATTTTTAAAGGGGTGTTTGGATTAGCATCTTAGCTAAGATTTTTGGAAGAGTTTAAGCTTAAAACCTGTTTAGACATACTTTATAGGGTATACATAGGTAGTGTGTTAGTTGGTAGTGAGTTTAGAAAAGATTTGAAATAGGTTGTGTGCTAAAATTAGACAAAGTTAGCTAAAAATCTGCATAGTCCATTTTCTGCTTGTTTTTCCTTAAATTTGTGCTTGAATCTTTTGAACTGCTAGGATATAGGGTCAAGTAAGATTAAAGAATGTTTGTATGCTAGCTAATACACCTGTGTGCAAAACTTGGAAGTTTGAATTTCGTTTTTGAGCTTGTAGGAAGCATCTAAAGGCCACCAGACCTAGAATAGGACCTCAGCAACTTGTGTTTGCTTATTTTGATGTGATTCGGCCTGTTTGAGGAGATTGTGTGCCTTGTTTTGCTTGCTTTGTGATTCTGTGACTCCCTATACTCCAAAGAGTATAGGGGTGCCTTGTTTATCAAAAAATATCCACAAGAAAATCACATCCAAGCTCCTCTTGGATCTTTATGCACAAGTGAAGAGAACAGAATTCTACTTGTGTTCTTGAAAAAGTTAAGAACTGGTCACGTTTTGATTTTCAATCTTGTTTAATCTTCATAAAATTGGTGAGTTGGATTGTGTTTCTAAGCATATAAGGTTAACAGGTTTGGTGTGATAAGGTTAAAAAGAAAAAAAAATATAAAGAGTAAAAAAGGGTTCACTCAACCTCGAACCCGCGACCACACGTTCACAACACACACACCTCACCACTGCGCCCTTGGGTCTTTTACTGACCAAGGGTGCAAGTGTTAATTACTTAAACACTTTTACACTTAGCTTAATAATAAAAGCCGTAGCTTATTTTGTGAATTCCAGCTTATTCAATAAGCACTTTTGCTTCTTTCTATTTTTCCTAGGGTTTATATAGGTATTAGGATTTTTCTAGCTAGGTTTTAGATTTTTCCCTTTATTTAATTAATTATTAGGATTATTTTTAGATTAATATTTAGAAAGTCTATTAAAAATAGTAAACAGTATTTTAAAAATCCAAAAAAATAGTTTTTAGGTTTTAATTTATATTTTTGAGGTTTACATATCAAAAAGTTTTCAAAAACTTTAATTTTTAATTTTATTTAATTTTAGGGTTTTTAGACAACTTTAAAAATTAATATAAAATTGACTAAGAGGTTTTAGGAACTTTAATTTACATTTTTTGTCTTAGTTATAATATTTAGAATTTTTGAGAATTTTTTAGAATTTATTTAGGAACTTTTTATTTTTTGGAATATTTTAATATTATTTTATTAAGAAAAAATCAAAGTTTTATTTTTAACTTTTTTTCATTTTTCCTAGATTCTAGACATTAAATTAGGAACTTTTTCACTTTCCAATTAATTTTTAGGCTTTTCAATTAATTTTTAGAATTAATTTAAGATTTAATAGATTTTAATAGTTTTTAGGAGTTTAAAAATAGTTTAATTTGGTTTTAAAATTTTTAAAAATAGTTTTTAGCTTAATTAGGTCATTTTTGAGGTTTACAAACTATTAAATCTTGTTTAGGGCTTTTTAATATTTAAAAGTGATTTTTAGGGCTTTAATTAGCATTAAAAAGTCATTATTAAATTAATTAAAAGGTTTTGGCAAGTTTGGATTTTTTGTAAACTCTTAGAATATTATTGTGGATTTTTAGTAATTTTTAGGAATTTTTAGGTTAAAATTTTAAATTTTGTCATTTTTACGTTTCTACGTCTTAACTTTCTAGTAGTGTTTTTGTCAATTTTTTCTTTTTTTTTCGTCTTCGTCATTTTCTCTTCTCTCTTCTTGTTAATAATCAAAAACATTAATCAATCATTCATTACACAACACACTAGCCTCCTCGAGAGAACGATCCCATTAAGGGTCATAAGTGTTTACGTTTTCCTAAACGTACCCTTAATACTTACCGCTTTTACCTTGTTTTCCTAAACAAGTGTGAATTTTACAACCATCACACGACTTTGTTGATGTGGCTCGGGCCATGAGACAAATTGGAGAAGCAGCAGACATTTGAAAAAGATCAATGGTGTAAAGGTTGGTGGTACGATTTCCTTTCAAAAGATCAATTCCTTCAAGATCTCTTACAAAACATGTATGACTTCTGAAAGCTACCTCCAAGTCTGAATCACAAAATTGCCCAACCGAGAACAAGTTATGTCCCAAGCCATCAACAAAAGAGACTCTGGTGATGATAATATTTCCCCAATGAAGATCACCATAGCCTAGAATTGCTGCATCATGATCATTTCCAAATCGAACAGTTCCCATGAAACGCCATACAAAGTTCTTGTGAAGGCTTCGATTCCCAGTCATATGTTTGGAACAGCCCGAGTCCACGCACCAGAGACAAATTTCAACAGCCTGCCAATGATAAGAGAAACAAATATTTTGGCAACCGATGAAATAGGTTCCTGTAGGGTTAGAAGATAATTAAGCCGTATCACATACCGACGTTTCACTGTCAGTATGAGATCTACTAGTGTCGATAATTTTGCCACTACAGTCAAAATTTCTACCAGTAGGCAACCATTTAGAGGTGAGTCTAGGGCTACTAGGCTTAGCAAGACTTTTTGTGGACCCTACATGCGTACTTTTTGGAACATACACCTTAGCCTTAGGAGTGCGTTGTTGTTCACTGACTGACAGCTTGTCAATTTGAGTGTAACCACAATAATTCAAACCATTCATAGTCAAACCACAAGCATCATGACTAAAAGTAAAGAAACATTTATTACATTTAGCACAAATAACTTCAGATTTTTCATTCCGAATAGCAAGCTTAAAGTCATTACATTCAGATGAATTAGGTTTCTGATTATGATTAAAAAACGGTAAATTCCTAGGGTGTTCTTCTACTTCCACATTATTGATCTTGGGGCGACTACTTCTAGAGGCAAAAGGGACCCTATCATTCCTTGTATTGCTCGTAGGCTGTGGCCTTCTGCTCTTAGTGTAGTTGTTTATTCCTGTAGAAGAAGACACGCGTCTATTAGAATTAGCACTTTTTAAATCAATAACTTGTGGTTGAGTTATAGTGATCGGTTTTGTCCTAACGCTTGCTTTACGTTGTTTGCTAGGCACAGAGGGAGAACTAACACGAAACATTCCTGGGGCAATCACGGCAGTTTTCGTTCCAGCAACCTTGGGAAAAGGTGTCACAGCAATACGAGTGGGTCCCGAGGTTGCTGGTTTCTGGATCATCGTATCCACAATCGAGCTAGGTTCAGAAGTCTTATCTTTTAACAAGGCCTTTAACTTACAGTTCTCACAGATTTTATCAATAAGTTTCTGATAGACAGACTTACTTTGTTCAACAGCCCGCTTATATGAAACAACAACAGATTCTAAATCTGCAATCTTAGCCTTAAGCTTCTGAACATTACCACCACTATCACTCTCTAACCCTGAAGAGGCCAAATTCGTTTCCAAAACCCCTCCTAACTGAGCCTGCAACCGTGCGATAGTTTGTTGCATTTCATTGTGAGCTTTTTCATACGAAATCTTGTCATATTTGCATTCATCACATTTTTTGACAAATTTATTCCAAAGATCGGTGAATTCTTTATCCTTTTTAATGACATAAGATTCCATTTTCTCTTTCATAAGATCAAGCTCAGTTTGGAGGTTTTCATTATGCGACGTAGAGGTACCTAACTTAACAGGGCTACTATCAATACAATCACGAGCTTTAGAGAGGCGTTCAAGATCGTTTTCCAAAACTTTAATTTTATCAAGAGATTCATCAGCTTCCTTCGTCAATGATTTAAAGTCTTCAACAAAGTTGGCTAATTCTTTTAGAAAAGCGTTTTCCAAATTTCCTAACCGAGCATCAACTTGATTAATAATCGGATTAATATCGTTTTGAAGAATTTTCTGAACCTCAATCTGAACAGGTGATGTAAAATTACCTCCAGTTATTTTTGAATTAACAACACGTTTAAGGATGACAAAGTTATCTTTAAGCTCGTTTAGAAATCGGCGAGTGATACTCGGTTTAGGAGGGTCATCAGACAATTCCTCACTTGGTAACAAAAGCATTTTAGTACTCGTTTTAGACCGAACAAAAACAGTTTGAGGATTAACTTTCAGATAATAAACGGGTATCACTTCTTTATCAAGCTTTTTCATTCTTAAACGAGACTCTACAGCAAGTTCAGTAGTTTCCTCGGAATCATGCACACTAGGAGGATCATGCTCATCAGACAATAGCACACTACCATTTTATAAAGTTTCATTAGTGGCCTGAACTTGCTTAAGGTATCCTGGATTAGGGGGAAGAGGACAACCTAAAGCCATTTTGTATCGAGTATAATTTATCTCATTCACTTTTGGTGCGAGCATATTTATCGTCTGCAGAGTTTGGCCACGTTTTACTAAGAGGTTGTCTAATTCTCTAATCCTATCCTGCGCTTTGCAAAAATCCTCAAGAAGCCCATCTTCTCGAATTTTGAAATCATGTTTTAGCTTTTTTCGTTCTTCTTTTAATTCCACAATAATAGATTTTTCAGTTGAAAGCTGTTTATTAAGAGAAGTGATTTCATCATTCAATTCGCTTATCTTTTTAGCACTACTTAAGTGTAAGGCATTTAATTTCTTAGTGGTGCATTTTTCTTGATAAACCGATGTAGCATGAGCTTGTTCAAGTTCCTTGATTTTAGCATGATGAATCCCAAAACTTTTCTCCCGTTCCTTATATCCCGCAAGCTCAGTGGTCAATTTGGCATTAGTTTCTCTAAACTTATTATTAACCACCATAGCATGATCTACATCCTTAGCAAGCTTATCAAATAGAGATTTATAATACGCATGTGTCTCATCAGGAAGGGTTGTAGGCTGAACAACTTGATCCACACTAAGGTCCACACTAGGCTCATTTGAAATAATATTACTATTATTCGTTTGATCCTCGTGTGTCTCAATGTAGGGCTCAAGCATCTCAGTATACTCTTCCTCCTGATTAGACATATTATATATATCATTATCATCAAAACTTGGGTGTACCTCAGAGGGACCGTCTGCATCATAGACGGGAGCTCTGTCATCATGCATTCCTGAGGTTGATGCTTGTTGTAAGTTTGCCATCAAGATGTAGTTGGCATTCACCTCTTCTTCCTCGTCATATTCTGTAGCAGAAGCCATAAGATCAAATTCCTCAGCTTGAAGTGGGATCCCTGCCTCCTCTTTTTGTGCTATGAGAAGCTGAGTCTGAAGATAAGCAGCATCCCTCTTCTTTTTGGCTGTGCAATCTCGAGCATAATGACCAAATCCCCTGCAGTTGTAGCACTGAACCTGACGATTGTTGTTTCCATTTCCCGTACTAGTATTCTCAGCCCTTGCAGCCACAATGTTTCCCATCTGGTTACCAACCGCTGGCACAACTATTAACCCATTCTGATTACCCGTATTCGGAACACCCGGATTTGGACCACGGTTTTGCCCATACTGATTTCCTGCATTGCCAACGGTCTGCCCAACATTCTGACCATATTGTTGAAACTGAGTCCCCGTGTTTCCAGCAACTACCAATTGGCGATCTTGATTCGCATTCATGAAAGGTTGAGCAATCTGCCTATTTCTAGTGTTCGAGGAGATTCTCTGATTGTTGTTGGTGGGGTTAATGGTGAATTTGAATGCCTTTGCAAGAAGGGCAAGACCAGTATTAATAGCATGAGTAGGATCGGTAATGTCATCAAAACAGGCAATGGGTTGTTGTAAGTAATTCATGGCAGCAGGGTGTTGATATCCATAAGCGGTGATTTGTTGTTGTCGTTGTTGTGGCAGGAAGTTACTTGATGAGGGTTGATGGTAGGGTACCATGGGATATGACATAGATGATGTAGAGTTTGCCATAAAAGCCAATGGATCTTGTGTCTTGGCACGTCTTTCTGCCCTAACTTCGTTAGGTTCATCTTGATTCATCTTCAAATAGTCATAAACTTGAGTGTAGTCCACAACATGAAGATCCTTGGTTTGATTGACAAGAGTGACATATCGTGACCATTCAGAAGGAAGATTATCAAGAAATTTGATGTTGGCAGCAATTTGTGCAGGTTCATGTTTGTTTCTTCTAAGATGGTTCATGAGGGTTGAAAACCGATGATAATAAGGTTCAATTTGTTCCCCTTCAGTAGACGTAAATTTCTCCCATTCACGAAGCAACTTAGTTTCCTTTTCTTGTAAACCGATTTCACTGCCCTTCATCATTTTCTGAATCCTAAGCCACATCTCGTGTGCGGTTTCACAACTATCGACAGCAGCATAAACATCTTCAGGAAGTCCCATAAGAATGACTTGAATTGCTTGATCATCAGCGTCGAGTTGTTTGGATTCAACTTCAGTTAATTCTTCATCTGTTTGCTCATGACTTGAGTCAGCTACTGGGTTAGCATTCGTAGGGTCGCCAGGCACAATAATTGTTTTTCTAACATACGGACCCTTTTGAATCGAGTTGACAATCAACTTTCCCAGAGGTTTACATTTTGCATAACGAAGGAGACGACTAGCCCATGTAGTGTAGTTCTCCTTGGTAAGCATGGGTGGACGATTCTCAGTACCCGCAGCATAAATATCTTGTTGAGACGTCATCGTAGAAGTCGTGTGAACAACAGGATCTCAATTCGTAGAAAGCGTGTGGTGATGTTGAAATTCCGAAACTTCCGATTTTTTTTATCTCAGTCCGACAATAAATTCCTCAGTCCGACAAAACGGTAAGCTGAAAAAATTATGTATCGCCAAATTTTTTTTGATCTTCGTGTAAACTATCTTCTGAAACTAGTCTAGATGGTGGCTAAGATTAAAAATTACTCAAACAAAATTTCCATCGGAATGCCCATCAGAATATTCTATCGGAATGTGCTTCAATCGGAATGTCCTACGATCGGAATGTCCTTCTATCGGAATCTTAGATCGCAATGATGACCTGTCGGAATATGTTCAGATCGGAATAATTTCAGATCGGAATGTCCTTCTATCGGAATCTTAGATCGGAATATGTTCAGATCGGAATATGTTCAGATCGGAATAACTTCAGACCGGAATGCTGACAAAATTTAAGCAGAGTAACAGCTTAAAAAACCTTCCTTATACCCGTCGGAATCCTAGATCGCAAAGTACGATCGGAATGTCCAGATCGGAATAAGTAATAAAATCCAACTATCGCAATGTAGAACCAAACCCTTTGCGATGGTAATGGTTATTGCGATGGAAGCCCACGTTTAACTTGTACTTTCCGATGGAAGTTTCTGCAAGAATTTCGGAAAGATGAAAAAACAAGAATTTCTCAACTTTTGATCCAAAATACTTGTTTTTAAGCCAAAACCAAGATGCCCAAATCACTACTACACGATTTAAAGAAGTTATACGACTTAGAAACACAAACAACCACGAAAATGTTTTGATGTTTTGGCGAAAAACAATCAAAATCACACGAAATGCTTAAATACGAATCCCTTGGCGAATGATACCACTTGTTGGATTGAATCACACGACTATATATGATGTAGAAAAGTAGATGAAGATTAAACCAAAAAAGAAAGATTAGATTAGATGAAGGAAAAGAGAAAAAACAAAGTTGTGAATTCCTAGTGAGAGAAACACATACGTTTCTCTCTCTACAAAACAAATGAAATGGAAAACACACACACAAATGAGGCTTAGGAGGCCTTTTATACTAAGTAGTAAGTGTTTAGGAGGCCTTCCTCATTTGTGTGTTCGGGACTAATTCCCGTTACATAAACATTAATAACTAAGAAATCTCGACACCGTTGAATAGTATTTTTCACGAGCTTCGCAACGGTATATTATATGACCATCACTTTAAATACGGCTAACCCCAGGATTATCAAAGTTTGGAGAACCGGGATTATCAAAGTTTGGAGAACTGGGATTATCAAAGTTTGGAGAACCAGGATTATAAAAGTTTTGGAACCGGGATTACCAAATTTTTGTTCTGTCAGTTTTCATCATTGTCACCCTCACACTTGATCTCGAAACATAGAATCCAAAAAAAATAGAAAAAAAAAGAAAAAAAAAGCGTTAAAATTTTTAAGTCAAGTAAATTCAAATTTTTTCATACTAGTTTTAGGCTATTTCTGCTTCGATTTCAAAATTTGGCAATTCAAAATTTTTTAGACCCGAGATTCGAATTTAATTTCAGACTGAAAAATATCGACATTATTCGGAATTTCAACCACAACTCATCACAACATATCTACTTAGGTTCGTAAACCATTCACAATCATCTACAATGTCAAACAACAACATCATTTCTTAAAACCAAGTTCGTTTGGAACAAGGTGGAAATGAAAATCCACGAGTGCCGATAACCGGTAGTTATATTCAATGAAGGTCTCGATTTCTTAGATTCCTCGACACGAAAGATAACTGAACCGCTCTTCTTCATTGCCTTGACAATGGACCTCCTGTATTTGAATTCAAACCCATGGTAACTTTCGACACATGCTCTCATGATAAAAAGAAACTTCTTCAGGCTGAAGTAGAGGCCATGAATTACATTCTCACTGGAATCATTAACGATATCTTTTACACGGTTGATGTATGTCCAAATGCTAAGGAAATTTGGAATGCAATCTATATGTTGAAGCAAGGTGAATCGATCAACGTTCAAGATCTTGAGACTAATCTACTTTGGGAGTTTAGAAAATTCACATCATAAGATGGTGAATAAATTAATTCATATTACTCAAGATTCTACAAAATGATGAATGAGCTTGTTAGAAATCAGTGTACCATATCCAATCATAATGCAAATGTTTAGTTTTTACTTCAACTCAATCCGAAATGGAAAAGGTTTGTAACTTTAGTCAAGCAAAGGGAAGATTTGAAGACTATCTCATATCACAAACTTTACAATATCTTGAAACAACATCAAAATGAAGTAAATGAACTCAGAGCCAAAAAAGCAGAACGGTTTGCTAACTCAATTGCATTTGTCGTCGCAACTTCACCAAAACCCGTTTATCATCAACAAGCACTTTCACATTCTCAAAGATCATCAAGCTCATCAAATAGACCACTAGCTACTGGTAGAAACAAAGGAAAAGAAGTGGTCCTAGCTCCACCTCTAAAGTATGACAGTGCGTCAACTGAAGACAGTGATCAAGAACAATCTTCAAGGGACAAGAGGATTGAGAAACTCATGTCTTTACTCGTCACAACATACAAAAAGAAACACAAACCTACCAACAACAACCCTAGATCGTCATCCAATGCAAGATATAAGGAAGTTGACAATTCTCTAAGGTATGATCATAATGCAAGGTATGATAGAGATGCAAGGTATGATAATACGAGGATGTCGAATCAAGTTGGAGCTAGAAAATGTAGGCACTCTGGTTGTGTAGAAGACTAGGATCAATGCTTCAATTGCAAGGAATTTGGGCATATGGCTAGAGACTGTAAGAGGCAGGGATTCGGCTAACTGTAGATGAAGTTGACTGGTGTGACGACACTGATGATGAACCCGGTGGTCAAGAGTTGGAACCACATTACATGTACATGGCTGATGTTCGTTTCATAAGTCTTAAATTTATATTACTAGATTATCACCACAATTGACTAGAACACAAACACGGGCAAATGTACCCATTCCTTTATAGTAAAGTCTAAAGGTAAGTCCATATCGTTCTACGGGATTGTTGTTAAAATGTAAAAAAAATTATCTCTAGAGTGTCACAAGTTCTAAAGATTATACTTATCAAATGATTAAAAGGTGCGTTTGGTTAAGGCAAAAACATAGAAAGAATAAATAGCAAAGATGAATTATAAGCACATAAACAATGCATGAATACATGTGGATGACTAGTCACACAAGCAACCACTATTCAATATAACAAGAAATCCTTTTGACCTATAAATCATGTTTTTTTTGGTAAAAGGGAATTCATACCCCGGTAAAATATATTACGCCAAAAAACAGTTAAATACAACTGATGTAGGTGAAGTCCTAACATCACAGCCCGTTACATAGGCACTTCCAATGCACTCAAAACAAAGTGCAACAACCATAACCCTACATAAGAATGACATGCCATTCTTATGGCTACCAATTAATAGTTGGAAAGAAAAAACACAATAAGCAAACCTATTGATATGAATTATGCATGTGCTTCCAACTTGAACCCAACAACATGGAACCGACCCATACTATTTCCAATACAGTTTCAACGAATATGCCATCCTATACATATACTTCGAAACTGAATCAAAGCTATCATTCTGTCTTCAAATAAGTGTGAAATATAGAACGTACTAGACCAGCTACTTATTTTTGGGTAAAGGGGAATCCAAAC
Organism: Glebionis coronaria; assembly: GCA_025667525.1. Taxonomy (NCBI): domain Eukaryota; kingdom Viridiplantae; phylum Streptophyta; class Magnoliopsida; order Asterales; family Asteraceae; genus Glebionis; species Glebionis coronaria. Next base: position 343,972,822 of record CM046877.1, read on the forward strand.
CCCGGTAAAATATATTCCCAAAAGCGTTGAAGTACAATGGAATGTAGCTGCAATGCTACATTAACCTCAAGCAAATGCCTGAACAACCACTACATCATATGACATGCCATACGATCCTAATAAACTATTACAAAACAAAGAACACCAATAGGAAAGAACCACCTAAAGGTGCATGAACAATGTAAGTAAAACATCATCGCGGTTAGCACTTGGAGCGAACATCAGGCTGACGAGAACCATGCCGATCATCAATCGATATGACTTCTTCAACCTCACTATCACTATCATTAACCACATCTTTCTTGGTTTTGAAACCATCCTCCCAATCTGTACCATCATCCATCTTATCCCAAAGAGCACCAAAAGAGTTATGAGAACTCTTATCCTTATCATTCGTCTTAGTTACAAAACTCGATGTTTTGTTATTCAAGAAACCCTTTTTAAGCATCGGGGCTGCCTTCTTAGGATTCTGACCCGTAGCATTTGTTTTAGAGGTTTCTCCTCGCTCAACATTACGAAACTGAAGATTAAGGGATGGTTTTGTTAATTTAATACCTGCAACTTGTGGTTGCTTCTTCTTACCTTTATTCTTCTTGTTCTTGACCACCTCAAACCCATCATCCACCGCATCCTTAGTAGCAGGAACAACCACTTCCTTGTGCACTTTCGGACACATATCACTAGTATGATCAAAGATCAAGCATGTAGAACATCTTGGAGGTCTCCATTCGTACTCAATATCAATCGTAACCAATGAATGCCCATTATCACGACCTTTAGGGACAGCAATTACCATTGAATCCAATAACTCCATATCAGCTGAAACCTCAACGAGCGCCCGAGCATATGTACTACGACCCCACGAGTTAACACACATATTGCTCGTGTAGGAATCCAACATAATAGGTGTGCCAATTTGGGTCGTGATAAGACTAAGACCAACCTCCGAATAAGCAACAATCGGCACATGATGAAGCTTAACCCAAACAGGTGCTTTCTTGATCTCTGCCTTTTTCAAATCAGTGGTAGGGGACCAAATATTCAGGATCAAAGGAACTGTCCTAATCAACCACGGGCCATTTCCAAGAACTCCTTCCATTCCTTCCTTCGTATTGAATTGGAAAAGGAAGAAATCCTCATGCAATTGAACGCGTATCAAACCAAACCTTGCCCACGTATTTTTAACATAGTTTTCCACCAGTGGGAAAGCTAAACGCTTACCAACAAACTGCCCGTACAACGTGTGCACAAATCGGGATTCAACCTCCTCAACAGCAGCATACGGAAGTGCAACTCGTGCACCTTCAACATGCTCATCACACCGTAATTCTGAGATCTTCACCAACTTAGGATTCGATTGTTTCAGACCGCCCTTGTTTTGAAGTATTGAGGCAAACGAATCCACCTGTGTAACATTTGCATTTACATGCTGCTTAACACAACCCTGATTCAGCGAACCCCTCACCTTTTCCGCATTAACAACATCACCATCTTCAGCAGTAGGTGTCTCATCAACATGTACCTCATCCCTCAGCAATCCTTTCTCCGTCTGCGCATCAGCAACATTGATTGACGTTGTAGGATGAACATTGGCATCCTCCACTCGTTGATGAATCCCATGATCAGCTTGAATTTGTACCAGGTCGCCACCATCTGATTTAGGGTATGCAACACCCCTCGAACCATCATTAATTGGATTCGCTATTCCAGCACCACCATATGCCGAAACCCTAACAGCCGTAGACTCTGCCATGGTCTCCCTCAAACGTTGCATTCGTACAGATAACGCATTAACATCAATGTGTGAATACCCTTTAATACCATCAGTTTCCCTATTATCCATGAAAAAGAAAAAACAAACCCTAATACTGCAAAACCCTAAAAAGAAAACAGTGCCGTCACACCCAATCACCCTAGAACACCTCCATAACACGAACAACCAACATAAAAAATCAGATCGTAATCAAGAAACCACGATAGGAATTAAGAGCGCAAAAACTCAACAGCCGAACAAACCCTAGAAAACCCTAATTCGTTTTGACCTAATTCGTCCTCCAATCACACAATCATAATCGTGAAAGCAACAGAATTCAATGAATTAGTTACTCAACAATCACGTTATATGATAAGAAAAGTAAAATCAGAATCAAAGAACAAAAAAGATAATCTTAGGCAGCGGCGGCTAGAGAGAAAATTTCCACCATTTTTAGGGTTTTAGTAATCTTAGGCACCACCATTCATTAATCAGTACTAGACCAGCTACTTACACTCGGTATAAATCATGTTATATCGAATGCATTAAGAACGATTTATGTTGTTTTCAATAATTGAGATAGTCGTTGCGCCACACGCTTTCGAACCCATGACAAAACATTAAACAAAATCATATAAGAGTTGATAAGTATTTTATTCACCAATTTCTACAAGGAAAATATCCAGATTCATTTACTAGATGACATGAAATCCATTCAATCATATAAGCACTTTGGAACATCTTATAATCATGAGTGAACCAAATACATAACAATGATCATATATATTAGTTTCGTGCATAAGAACATATTAACCATGCTAATAATCACGATCTAGGGAAAAATTGAACCACACAAATCTAATTGTGCACCGCACTTCGCCCTGCGAAGCTATTATTTTCTATCCATTAGTTATTATAAGCCTCAACCAAATACACAAGTCACTACTCCATAATCACGGTAACTATACACATCTTAATAAGTATGAATTCAAAAATCATAACAAATAACAAGATGAGAGTTATACCAAGCGATTATGATCACAATATTATTTCAAGTGCAAAGGTTTGATTCCCAAATTACAAGAGCAACCAATTCCAACTAGCACTTCTTTTACCACATAAAATACTACAAGCATGAACTTGGTGTAGTTCACCTTGTAACAAATACAATTTGTTTCCCTTCAAGGATTGAGGAATCCTTGATATTGTTTCTTCCTAATCACCAACTAGGTGAAGTTTTGGTGATGATGTACATGGATGGTATGGCCACAATTGTTGTTAAATAAGCTCCCTAAAACTTAGCAAAGTTATGAGGAGATAGCCCAAAGGTTTCCTCACGAATAACATGCATAATTGCACTTAAATTTTGTAACAAACTGCAAAGTACGCCGCACATCTGAGATGTACGCCGTACTTTGCTTTAATACTCCAAACGTGTACTCCATTAAAGTGCGCCACACTTCTGAGATGTGTGCCGCACACTGGCTTCTTCCAACTTTATTTATTATTTATTCCTTTTGTTTCTTCTTTCTCCTAATTCCTTCTTCATAAGTTATTCATATCCTACAACAATGATACATCAAATTAGTAACAATTCATAACATATTTTATCTATTTAAATAGCAAACAAGGAAAAATGTATCATTACAAACATGTATAAATGAGGCGTTATCAAATTCTCCCATACTTAACATCTTGCTTGCCCTCCAACAAAGTAAAAATTAAAACTTTAAAAAGTATCAAAAGAATAGATAATGCCAATAATCAAAAGCAAAGATAACGCCACATTACACCTCATGAAGTAGGTATTTTTTTATTTCACATAATCTCATATAGTAAGGTAACGATATTTCGCTCAAAGACACGGACATGAAATGTTAAATTACCATAAGCTTGTACATGGAACTAAACTAAACCAACTTGGCGTAAGCACCAAGTATAATATCAAAAGGGTTTTTTCAAAAAGTTTTATTACAACCACATGTCAAAAGAGTGTACAATATATCATTATCCACGATCTTGTTATTTCCATTCTTTCACAACTTCATTCTACTAAAAGGCTTATAATACTTTTATTCTTTCTTCTCTTTTTTTAATACCGAACGATCATTGGGGTAACATACTTTACCTCATACTTAAGATCTACTATACTTCCTCGTAACATGGTTTCTAACAACATATCAGAATCTTTAAACATTGGCAAAACTTTCACTTTTTTTTGCCTCTTCCTCATCTAAAATACTTTTTATCATACAAGTATGATCTTACTATGGTCTCGTAAAGATTACCAAGTACAAGTTCTAGAATTAAACTAATCATCGGCACACTCTCAATTGATTTAAAGCATAAAAGTGTATATGTTTCACATAGGCTAAGAATCCTCACGATAGTGGTTATAATTTTGTGCATTTAACGTTATCAATTCCGAGTCAAATGGCATTTTATTTACTGGAATTATCAATCTTTCTAACTTAAAACATAAAAAACTTTTTTTTAACTATAGTAAAAAAAATTAAAAATTCGCCAGAAAGTGCGGCGTACTTCTGAGCACAGAAAACACATAAACTTTTTAACTTAAAACCCCGCTTATCACCCCCATACTTATTATGAGCACTGTCCTTAATGCAAAACATAAGGTAAAAGTAAAATAGAGGAAAATAAGAATAATACTCCCGTTTTATTCCAAGTCGTGAACGAAGTAGAAATCTTCTATCTTCGCCTTTATTGAGCACCGACTTGCTTATTTATGCATTTCACACAAACAAACATATGCACAAACATATTTCACATTAAAAAAAAAATTCACACACAAAGTTAATTATCCTAGAATGACAACAAAGGCATTTACACAACCAAATGTAAATATCCTAAAAGTTGTTTAAAAACATGTGACCAACACAAAGTCACAAAGCAAGGCTTCATATATCCTCCTCGGTTTTATCTTGGCGGTGAGCTTGATACGGCTAAAAATGGGGCAGGTATGGTGGAGGTTATTGGTTGTAGTGGAATGGCTCGTGATGATACCCTGACGGTTCATAAGGTCCACTCATCGGTACATGATATTGTTCCGCCATTCTCTCAAAAATTGGAGCATACCTATCCATACTATAACATTGTCTCTCCTTCATAAACCCAAGTTGGTCTTGAGTAATCTTCATTCGACTCATCCGATCACACACATCTTGAAGCGAAGCATGAGGGGCTCTCAGCATGGCCACATATGATGTTCTCACCGGTGCATCTTCTCGCATCAACCTTCCATCACCTCCAATCAAATCCCTAAAGTTATCTTATTAGTGGTGTCACAAATGATTGGTGAACTTAGACTACCTACAACATCTTCGGCAAGAAGTCTCTTCCTTTGGGCTAGTCTAGTCACAAATTGCCCACATACAATCATACTACTTGCTTGGCTTCCCGGCCCTTTTCTTTTTATCCATTTGGTGATCACCCACGCCACATTAGCATATTGCTCACATTTCTTATCCCTAAACAAACTCTACAACCACAAATCATTTCTTTGAACTTTATCATATCCCATGGTCAAACCCTCTAATCGCTAACGTTAACAAACCCTCTAATCGTCCTATTTTTTCCTTTAATATTTCTTTCAGTCGGTTCGAATCCTATATAACAAGTCGTATTCCATTTAATCTTTAGCGATTTGGTAGTTATATGATTCTTTATTAAGGTGTTGCTGCGATCGGAGAAGGTTTTTGGTTTTTCATTTAGGGTTTCGATTTATACATTAATTTTGATTACATTTAATTCGTTTGTCCGGTTGCCCTAATATCTCATTAATTCATTTGGATTTTTATTGTCTTAGGGTTTCATTGGTTGCATTAGGGTTAGTTATTTATTTTCTCATCATTGTTTATCCGAGCAATCATGAAGGTTAGTTAGAAGCTGAACAGTCGTCGCTGATTGGAACCCTAATTAGGGTTTCAATTATTCTTATTTTCTTGTCTTCTACTGTTTTCGTTGGTGGATTTCGTGGGTGTGGGTTTAGAGAGATGTCTACAGGGGAAAATGTGAGACCTAACTTTGAAGGTTTTGCTGGTCGTGTTAAAAATATTGATGGTAAAGTCGGTAAGGAGGGGTGATCAGGAAAGCAGTGCATCAAGCGCAAGCACAAAGGTTAACATCATTCACTATGCCGCCTACTGATACTTTTAAACATATGACTGGGGTGAATTATTTATTGAGTAATGTCAATGTTGAAGGTACTACTCTTAGCACTATGGTGCATCAATCGAGGGCTAGTGCAAAGGTTGATCATTTACAGGAGTGATGTGTTACTAGCACTACGGTGCATCACTCGAGGGATGATGCCAAGGTTGATATTGTTACGAAATTATTGGATACGAGCACTACGGTGCATCAATCGAGGGTTGATGCCAAGTTTGATAAGAATGTTCCTACGTTTGCTTCTATGGTTCAAGGTAAACAGAGTAATAAGGTTGTGAAAATTACTGAAATGAGAAGTGATGTGATAGTCTCAGGTGCAAGAGTCGTGTTACCAATAGAAGCAATAGAGGAAGTTATTTTCCATATTTTCTAACACTTTGTATGGTTACTTTATTGGTAAGAGGATGGCTTTTCTGTTGATGGAAAACTATGTTAAAAACACTTGGGCAAAATATGGTTTGAAACTCGTTCAACTGCATGAAGAATTTTTTCTATTTCAGTTTGATTCAAGTGATGGTATGGATAAGGTGTTAGAGAATGGACCATGGCGTATTAGACTTATCCCGTTCTTTCTTAATATTTGGACGCCGATTACTGTGTTGAAAAAGGATGAAATTAAGCGAGCTCCATTATGGGTTAAGTTACATCATGTACCTATTGTGGCGTATTCAAAGGTTGGATTGATCTTACTTACGACACAGATTGGGAAACCTATTATGTTAGACTCTTACACGCTAACATGTGTCTAAGTTCGTGAGGTCGTAATTTATATGCTAAAGCTCTTGTAGAGGTCTCTTTAGAACATGAATTGCTTGAAGCTATTGTTATGGCTATTCCTCTTGGGGATGGTCCAGGTCATTCATTGGCTACTATTAATATTGAGTATGAATGGACGCCTCCCCGGTGTGAGACGTGTAAGATTTTTTATCAATGGAATGATAAGTGTCCTAAGCGTCCTAAGCGTCCTAAGCAGGTGGATAAGGGCAAGATGAATGGTAATAATGATGGCTTTGTGGAGGTAACAAGACAAAATAACAGCGGTAAACCTAGTGCGTCTAACGATGATGGGTTTGTTGAAGTTACGAGGAGGAGGAACACAAACTATCGGCAACTGAGATATATTAATGGTGTTAGAATGGGTAAATCATCTTTAGTACCGTCGTGTTGAAAAAGGGGAGTCTTCTAAAGCTAAACCGAATGTTAATCCGAAGCAAGCTACGTCTTCTGTTGGCAATAATAAGGGTACTCATAACCCAACTATGGAAGGGAAGGACAAAGGGGTAGATATGGGTAATCAGTTTAGTGCTTTAGAGAACGATGGGGATACGGATTGGGAGGATTCTAATAAGAGGGGTGGAACGGTTAATGATAGCGAAAGTGAGGCTGATGAGGAACTTATCCTAGAGGGGTCGGATGCGAGGAACGTTACTACTTCTTTACCTACAAGGGCAACCACTCCTGTTGTTGAAGAGCCTCATGATTAATGTCGCTTCATGGAACATAAGGGGATTCAACTTCTCCCCTAAACAAAGCGAAGTTCGTCAAGTGATTTCTGAAAATAAACTTTCTGTTTGTGCTATTTTGGAATCACATGTTAAGGATTCAAATATTATGTCCCTTTGCTCTCGGGTGTTTCATCATTGGGATTGGACTTGAAATGGTGTATTTTGTTCGAAGGGTGCTAGCTTCATTCTCGACTGGAATCATAATGATTTTGATGTTGTTGTGATAAGCATGGATGATCAAACTGTTCATACTCGGGTGTGGCTGAAGCTTGAAAGGAAAGAGCTATTTTGCACGTTTGTTTATGCTCACAACAACTACGTTTAGCGGCGGAATTTGTGGAGTAATATTGGTCTTCATAAATTGTACATTCGGATAGACCTTGGTGCTTATTGGGGGATTTTAATGCTACTTTACAAGTTGGTGATTCTTCTACGTGCTTCTAATATGGATATTACAATGCGTGAATTTAGGGAGTGTGTGGCTAATATTGAGGTGGCTGATATACAGTATGTTGGTTTACACTTTACATGGAATCAGAAACCTCAGGGTAAGGATGGTTTACTTTGTAAAATTGATCGTGTTATGGCTAATTTGGAGTTTGGAACCTCCTTTGTGGGGTTTCATGCTATTTTTTAGCCCTATCATATTTCAGACCATGCTCCTGTAGTTCTAAATATTCTTACTATTGCTAAACCGATACCAGGACCATTCAACTTAATTAATGTGTTGATTCAAAATGCTCGGTTTAAGGAGGTTGTCATGGAGGGTTGGTCGAGGCAGATTAGCGGGTTCTCTATGTTCAAGGTCACGCAAAAGATTAAAAATTTGAAGAAGACTTTATGGAAAATGTCTATTGATAAAGGTAATATTCATGCTAATGTTACGAGGTTACGAGAGGAACTTGATAAACTTTAAGTTGCTTTGGACAATGACCCAATAATAGTAACTTGAGGAAGTTACAAGAAACGGTTGTGAGCTCTTTTAATGAGGCATTGCTTATGGAAGAACGTTTTTTGAAGCAAAAAGCCAAAATTACTTGGCTTAAAGAAGGAGACATGAATTCTGCTTATTTTCATAAAGCTGTTAAAAGCAGAATTAGTAGAAGTCGTATTGATGTGGTTACTCGTCTGGATGGGACTGTGTGTGAAAATGATCAGGTGGCTAATGCTTTTGTGGATCATTATGAAGCATTTCTAGGGTTAACTATGAAATAGGTGGCTTCAACACAGTGGATTTGTTTCAGAATTGGTTATCTGATGAGGTGTCTTTGGATATGACTAGGGTTGTTACTATGCAGGAGGTTAAACATGTAATGTTTGACATGGGTAACAAGAAATCGTCGGGTCCGGATGGGTATACTACTGCTTTTTTTTTTTGGGTAAAGGGGAAGTATACTACTGCTTTCTTCAAGGCAACGTGGGATATTGTAGCTAATGACATTACTAGTGTGATTCATGAATTTTTTACTAACGATAAACTTCTTAAGGAGGTGAATCATACTATTATTGCTCTTATCCCTATGGTTAATGCTCCAAGCAGGATTAATGACTACCGGCCTATATCTTGTTTTAATGTTTTGTTTAAATGCATTATTAAGATACTTTCTAATCGAACGAAGGACACCTGGAAGTACCTTGTGGGTTTGAACCAATCTGCGTTTGTGCCGGGTCGACATATTGCGGATAATATCCTTTTAACGCAAGAACTGATGCATAATTATCATTTGGATCGTGGTGTTTCTCGTTGTGCATTTTAAGTGGATATTTAGAAAGCTTATCATACTGTGGATTGGAATTTCTTACGGGAGGTTTTATTTGGTTTTGGTTTCCATAATCGTATGGTGGCTTAGATATGGAATGTGTGACTACGGCTTCTTTCTCGATTAGCATCAATGGGTCTCTTCATGGATACTTTAAGGGTAGGAGAGGTCTCCGTCAAGGGGTTGCATTATCTCCATATTTTTTACTCTTATTATGGAGATTTTAACGCTTATGATTAAACGAAGGGTTCGGGATGCTGATTCTTTTACATACCATAGATATTGTTCGAGAATGGAATTGGTAAACCTTTGCTTTGCTGATGATTTGTTTTTATTCTCATATGGGGATGTTAGATCAGCTACGGTTATTAAGGAGGCTCTGGATGAGTTTAAACATGCTTCGGGGCTGATTCCTAGCCTTTCGAAGAGCATAACGTATTTTGTAATGCTTTGAATCATGTTAAGCTCTCTATTCTTCAGGTGTTTCCATTTGAGGAAGGTCATCTTCCGATAAAATACTTGGGTGTTCCATTGGTCTCGTCTAGACTGATTATTAGAGATTGTCGGGAGCTTGTTGATAGAGTTCAGACCCGTGTTCAGTATTGGAAGAATAAATCGTTATCAGCAGCAGGGAGACTTCAATTTTTTCTATCGATAATTTGTTCTATGCATGTCTACTGGGCTTCTGTCTTTGTGCTCCCTTCCCGTGTTTTACTTGATATTGAGCAAATCATGCGTGTTTTTTTTATGGTGTCAATGAGCAATGAAGAAGGGCAAAGCGAAAATGTCTTGGGAAGTGGTTTGTCTTCCTAGAGATGAAGGGGGTTTGGGTGTTCGGAGGTTGGACATTTTCAACAAGGCTCTCGTGGTCTCGCATATTTGGAAGTTGTTTGTTCTCAAAGAGTCCCTTTAGATCAACTAGATCCATGAGTATAAATTAAAAGGCTGGAACTTTTGGGAAATCCCATTTCGTGGTAATATGACGTGGCACAAGATTCTTCAACTGCGGCCTATTATTAGAGAATTTATTTGGTACAAGTTTGGAGATGGTTCAAAGGTCTCGGTTTGGTCTGATATTTGGTCTTTGGAGTGTCCTTTGACTAATTCAGTCTCGCCAAGAGATATTCATCATTCGGGCCTTAACTATAATACGAAAATCAAGGATGTGATAGGCGGGGACAATGGATATGGCCTGAGTTCTTGTGAGGTAAACATACTTTTCTTGCTAATATTAGTACCCCATTATTCAAGAAGGAGTGTCAGACAGATTGCTTTGGAGGACAATGAGGAATGTCTTTAAACCATTTTCCGTAGGTACTGTATGGTCGTCTTTAAGACCGCATGATCTAAAGGTGCCTTCGTATGATCTTGTGTGGTTTTCTAGTTGTATCCCGAGACACGCGTTTAAATTATGGTTGGTGATCAAACAAAAGCTCAAAACGCAGTACTAAGTATTTTTGTGGGATGTCTCAAGTGCATTGCCATCTGTATGCCTGTTGTGAAAGCCAACCTATTTCCCATGATCATCTATTTTCTGAATGTTCTTATTAGCGGCAGGTTTGGAATAGGTTTCTGCTGATATTGGGTAAAAGGGACTATCTCCGGTAAAATATATTACTCCAAAAAGCGTTTAAGTACAACGAATGTAGGTGAAATCCTACATCTCATCCCGTTAGATAGGCAAAGAACATGTAAACTAACGTGCAACTAGCAAAACCATACATATGAGGACAAACCCCTCTTATGACATAAAAGAAACTATCTACTTCCTACGATTATTGGAGAGCTGAAAATCACGGAATGCTTGAATTTCTCCAGGAAAATCACGGATCTGAGCCGCATAATCATCATGCCCATCATACTCCTCCATTTCAAGTTGGTGCCCTCCTCCAATTGACGACTTATAAGCATTAAATTTCTCTTGAGATGAAAAGACCTCATTATCATCATCGGAGTCACTAACATTACTAAGATAAGAGGTCCAAAAGCCAACTTAGGTTTACTTAACGAAGGCCCATCAACTTCCGCTTTATCATTCTTGGCCTTATCAATCTCACGTTTACCTTCCTGCTGATTAGAAGCAGCCAACTCAGCCCCACTAGCCACATCAAGAACCTTATCCTCCTCAATAAGTTCAGCAAATGAATTTTTTAATTCCAAGACACTTATATTATCATTAGTATATGTCGATTTCGCATTTTTCTTAGAGTTAGCATATTTAGGAGGAGGTTTGGTAATCGCTTTATAAACCTACTTAGACTTAGATGTATAAAGTCGAATACCTTCAATGGTGTCTTGACCTAGTAGCCTGAGACTTATTCCTCTTCCTCCTAGTCACCTGTACAAAACCATCCCCCACAACAGGTGCAACTTTATGTTCACTACACCTTTTCGGGCATTGTTCACCATCATGATCAAACGTTTTGCATCTATCACACCGAGGGGGTTGCCACTCAAATTCCACCTCAACCTTTTCCATAGAATGACCTAAGCCATCCATAAACGGAAAAACTACCACTAGTGAATGAACAAGTGGTACATCAGCAAATACCTCCACGATAGCTCGCGCATAATCACGAGTGCCCACGGGTTAAGGCACATTTCACTTGTGTATGTATCTAACATAATAGGGCGGCCTAGCTCAGATAAAATCAGGCTAAGACCGATTTCTGAATAGGCAGCAATAGGCAGGTCATGGATTTTTACCCACACTAGTGCAACTTTGATTTCCTCCTTTACACGCCTTGAATTTGTAGTCCAAATACTCATAATTAATGGAACCGAACGGATCAACCACAGGCCACTTTCAAGTACCTTATTCATACCATCATTAGACCGAAATTTAAAAAGAAAAAAGCCCTTCCGAAGTATAAGACGTTCTAGTCCATATTACGCCGATGCATTCTTAGCATACATCTCCACAATAGGAAACACGAGTCGCTTGCCAATGAAATACCCATATAAAGTGTTTGCAAACATGTCACAAACATCACTAATCGCAACCAATGGGATCGCAACATTCGCACACAAAACCTTATTATCATTCTTAGTAAAAGACACCTTAAACGTCTTCCTTGCATCGTTAGGGGCTGATACACCAGTTTGGGGACTCACATGTTCCACAACACCATCAGGTGTAGACGGAGACTCGACTCCCTGCATCTCCATCTTCTTTTTAGGTAAACTGTCATTAAGCGGCAATTCTAAGTGCTTCCCACCGTGAAGATTACACATTGCTGATTTAACAATTCCACCACCCGTAGGTTTTTTACCATCAATGTTAGTAATCTTTGAAGCAAGTAAAAACCCACGATCCATCTCTCAAACCCACTTCTATCAGCAAGCTATAAGCAAGTAATGCAGCAATAGCAATATGGCATACAAGAAACCTTAAACAGGTTATTAACAATCCAGGCCGCTCCCAACGTTGCCACAAATCCTAATCAACCCTAACTAGGGTTTTCACGAATTTGAATTGGGAGTACAGATCAAGCGAGCCTCAATATATATAAGAAATAAAAATCTTAATATAGATTCGAGAGGAATCGCAACAACATAACCTGGCGATTAAAGGTTAAATAATAATTAATTAGTATGACGGCACAAAAAACCCTAGCTTGTTGGGGCTGGAGAAAACTTCTCCAAATCAGATCACGTGTTCGTAAGTTTGTATGGTAAAATATTAATAATGGTAGAGTTGCTTCTATGTGGTTTGATAATTGGGCAGATTTATGTCCTCTACGGGACATCCTCACGGTTCGTAATATCAATAGATCGGAGTTCTCTTTATCTAATAAGGTGAGGGATCTTATCGTTGATGGTGCTTGGCAGTGGCCGCAGGATTGGAATACTAGATTTCCTAATATTGTTATACCTGTGCCTATTATTAATGATGACAAAGAAGATGAGTTGCTATGGAGGGATATTAGTGGTGTTTCTCGGCCGTTTTCTGTGGCGTTAGCTTGGGATTCCATACGTGATCGGGCTATGGAAGTAAATTGGTATAAAGCTGTCTGGTTTTCTCATTGTATTCCTCGTCATTCTCTTAATTTGTGGCTGGTGGTTAGAAGGAAATTGAAGACACAGGATAGGCTTAAACAATGGGATGTTGGCCCGTTGGTGGATTTAAGCCTTCTTCGATGTAGTTTGGTGCATGACTCACATGACCATCTTTTCTTTGAATGTTCTTATTCTGTGCAGGTTTGGTCTAAGGTTCGGACCTTGTGTGGTATGGATACTGTCCCACCTCGTATTGATGATATATTAGCTCATGTTATTTCAATTTCGAATGGGAAATCATGTGTTAGCATTCTTGCTCCTCTTGTGTTGGCTGCTACTGCTTATTTTATTTGGATGGAACGTAATTTAAGACTTTTCAAGAAGAAGCGGATGTCTGTTGATCAGTTATTTCAGATTCTATGTGATACTATTCGCTTGAAGTTGATTTCTTTCCGTTTCAAGAAATTATCTACCAGGTCAAGTTTGCTGCTTGACAAATGGAGGGTGCCGAGCTCTAGATTTGTTCCATGATAGGTGTGCCGGGTGAGTGTTGTACTCTTTTTTCCTTGTCCAAGGTTTTTCCCACTGGGTTTTCTTTGGTAAGGTTTTTTAAGGAGGCAAACTCATTTGGATTCATCCTGCTCCTATCATGGTGGTGTTGGATGCTGAAGAGTGAGCGCGGTTTCATGTTCACATCTTGGTTTTTATCTAGTTTACTGTTTGTCTTCTAGATTCGGTTAGGGCTTTTGATGTTTCATAGTCTTTGTTAACAAGCTGCATGTAGCTTGAGGTTAATGTGGTATCTCAGCCACATTCCTTTGTATTTAAACGTTTTTTTGGTTAATATATTTACCGGGGTAACCCATTACCAAAAAAAAAACCCTAGCTCCTTCTCACAACCCTAATCCAATCCAGCAACCACTAGGTAATCTAATAAGAAAACCAACGTTACCCACAAGTAATAAGAAACAAGAATCACTGATCTTTAAGAATAGTAATTAAAACCCTAAAAAGAGAGATAGTTAAAACCTTAGAAAAAGTGACGGTTGAAGTCTATCACTTGCAAAAAAACGAATAGTAAACTAGATCAGATCAAAAGGTGTTAATAGATCAGATGAGAGTATTGATCGAGAAAAAGAAATTCTAGTGGCCGGAAATCGCCATGTTGAGAGAGAAAATTTAGGGTTCCAAAACGCAAGCGGTATTATGGCTTATTAGCGTAAAACTACTAGAAGCGTGGTATCCAAGTTGATGTTGGCTTCGTCGGCGTACTTTATTTTGCTGGAACAAAATTGCCGTTTGTTCAAACTGGTTAAGAGGATGGTTGACCAACTATGCGAGTGTATTTTTTTCAACGGTTCAATTGAAGTTGCTTATTTGTCGCTTCAAATAGTCTAAAGATGGGACTCGCTTGGTGCAGCTCCTGAATCCTTGTTTACATGATGGTTGTTTTTAGTTTTGTTGGAGTGTGTGCCATTAGCTGGTTTTTCCCTGTTGGCGTTATTGGTTATGTAATTGATGTAATATTCATATGGCATGTCATATGAATTAGTGGTTGTTCAAGTTTTGGCTTGAGGTTAATATGAAAAGTTAATCATATTCCATTGTACTTAACTGTTTTTTGGGAATTAATATATTTTATCGGGGTGAAGTCCCCTTTACCCGAAAAAATCATATCCCGTGGTCCTTTGAAGAACCGCATAAGCAATCATCTTTTGAAGAACCTTAAAAAGTGGACTAGAAACACTAGTGGTGGAACTCCTAGACAAGCTCAATGGATCATCATTCCAGAAAATAATTGCCCAAAACTCTCTAGCATTAAAGTATCCATCATCATGCAAACCTTAATGGCTTCATTCAAGTCGGTCGGTCTCGAAGAAAGGACATCTCCACGGATGGAATGGGGCAATCCAACTATAAACCTTTCTTTGGTACGAGTCTTAGTAGGTATCATTTCCAATCACATTAACCTCAATTTTTGAAATCTTTGAGAGAGGCCATTAAGTAGTCCCGATCACACGAAGATTGCATAGCTCGGTTTCCAACCTTTGCATTTCATTCTCGGGCAATATTTTTTGAAGAGCATGCCCTTTAAATGAGCCCACGGCGCGGCTCCAAACTTATGGCAGGAACATTGATGTTCCACCATGTTAACATACTATCAACCAAAGTAGTTAATCCGTAATTCACTGTATCACCCTCTGCCACGTTACTCACACTAAATTAAGCTTCTAACCTTTCAATATCGATCAAGTCCCACGGCTCCTTCGGTACCATGGAAAGAACCGATGAAACACGAACGAAACTCTTTCTACGTACACGTACGAGTAGTATTCGCCGTGGTATTTGCCGGGTTGTTCCCTTTTTGCGTACTCCGAGTGGTCTCGGAGGCGGCAACGCAGTAGGCTATCATTGGGCTCAAAATGGTCGGGTCAATAGCAATAGGTGCGGTGGGGTTCGCATTAGCCCTAGCATTTCGTGTAGTCATAAATCCTATAACTACAATGAGGATCATAACGAGAGTTAGAAGTAACAATTCATTGAGTTATGGATTTCATGGCATATAGAATTCACGATATCACAAACAAGTGTCGAAAGATTTACAAAAAATATAGTGCATAATCCAAACATTCCATATTCGTAGATAAACGTTTCAAAAGAGAGTTACATGGTTTTGGGATTGTTCACAAAAGATAATACATATACAGAAAGAAAGTAGAAATACAATATAACGTGACTAGAAAGTAAACTAGTCGCAATGGTGCTCGAGGTGCTCCATTCTCTTGGTCATCTCGGTCAAACCTCTATTGATAAGGTTTCACAAAGCGCTAATCTGAAAGTGTTGTTCATCCAACCTCCGAGAAATAACCGTAACTCGATCCAGCTCCGATGGATCAGCTACTCCTAAAGAGATGATGGTATCCTCATAGCATGCCTCGTGTCGACACATCAACTTATCGGATACCCTACCCATATTACGAAGGACATATGTAATGTCTCCTCATAGTGAAGCAAGTTGGGAAAAGGAATGATGAGGAGTTTACGGACCCTAGCGGCCGTAGAGCTCTCGGTAATAATCGCTCCACAAGGTAGAGGGATAGTGGTCATCCTTGGCCAAACCGGGACATCGCTCCTCGTAGGTATCCATGAGGGTGATTATCCCAATGATAGGTAGGTAGGGCAAGTATGAGTTAAGTCCAAGTGTGTTGGAGCTAGCTTAGTCCCTACAACTGAAGGCCTCACTAACATCCTTGTGGTACGACGCAAGGGGCATCCATTCAGAGTAAGAGTGGATGAGGTAGTCGGGGAAGTCTTATGTGCCTTTCCGCGCCTCTTTTAGCATATCACTGGTGGTGGTGAAGGAGGTGACTCTCTAGCGGGTGAATGAACGGGTGACTCTACAATCCTCATAATTCGTGGTCCGGTAGTCGAGGAATTCACTATATACAAAGTCTCATCCAAGGAAATCATCATAGATTGCAAAAACAAAGGCATGTATAAGTAATAGTTCGAAAATAAAATTTTAGTTCGCAAATATATATGTTTTAAATCCGAAACTATTTTTGTATAAAGCATTATTTCAAGTAAGTATGGTATAAGTAAAATAGTTCAATTACGCATGACAACAAACCATTAGCACTCCGAATCACAAAAGTTATATATGATAAGATTAATTTACGCTTTATTTAGCGCATACCCTTAAGGATATCAAGTTAATACAAGTTAAAGTGAACATATAGATTAAAATACTAAAATCATACAACAAGTAGCGTGGCAATAAATTTAACTAATTTACAACTAACTTGTCTCGAAGACGTGTGAAGTGTCCCATGGAGATTAGAGAGATAGTTATAGTCTAGTGTTATTCTTTTCAAAATTTTATTTTTGACTCAACGTTTATAAAAACGATTTTATAACACCTAGTTCTCTATAACGATATCTCTGATACCAATCTGTCACGCCCTCGAATTATCAGAGTATGGAAATAAAATAATGTGTGACTATCATGAGTATCACAAGATACAGATATAAAGAACGACTTTTTAGAAGTCTTTTTAATTTTAGTAAATCATAAAAACTTGTTCGGAAGCATATTACGTAAGATCATATATTTAACATTGTTTCAAAGACAATATAATCCCAAAAGATAGTCACGACAATTTTATTATTAATCTCCATAGCACAACCACGTCACTCTTCCGTCTTGATACCAGAGAAAGCATCGTTAAAGCGTCAACACAAAGGTTGGTGAGTTCATATGTGAGAACTCGTATTTTTCCCGGTATTAAATTATTCTTTTATTTGTACTTCTCGATTTTATAATGTTTTACCTGTTTCTTTTACTTTAACATAGGTAAATCCTGAGATCTCGATAATTTTAATTTTTTTTCTATCCATTTATAACAATTTATTTGGATTTTTAGAAATTTTATTTTATTTTTCCAATATTTATTTAAATCAAGATTTTTGATTTCAAAAGCCCTCGCGCGTGTATTACAAAACTTATACCGATGGAACGAGAACCGATGGCTATATATTTCAACTTTATGAAGTCAAAAATACTATGTTTCTATAATTATTTCATTTTTGTATTATAAATTACACCGAGTCGGAACAATTAGCGTTTTAAGAAATGAAGTCGGGTTAGAACTAGTTGTATTTAGGCTTAAGTTATTAACATAGAAATTATAAGCGGGCCAAAGCCCACTTCCCTCCCTTTGTTTTTTTGTTCGTTGACCCTGACAAACACACGAACATAAACATAACTAATCTACTTACCAAAAAATTTCATCTCCTTCCATCTTTTCTCTCTAAACCGACGAACACACATATAAAACCACAAAATCATCAATTTCTTCAACAATCATACAATTAAAACACACCAAATCTATCCTTGGTAAAACCTTATCAAACCCCGATTGATTATATGCACATATAATTCATTTTTAAGAAAATCATAATAAGAACTTGAGTTATTGAAAGTTCATCATGGAATTCAGTTTATAAGATGTTAATTAGGGTTTGGGCATTGATAATTTTGTTACAGCCCTTGTTATGATTATTGTTTTTGGCTAAGTTTTGATTTTACCATGCATGTTATAGATTATTAGTGCCTTGATTGAAGTTGGTTAGTGTAATGAAGATTTTAATTAATATGGGTAGGATTGAAGTTGTTTTGGTTAAGTTGTTATAATACCTAAATTCGGACAGCAGATATGTGAGCCCAAAACTCAAATATTTTTCCACTGTAGCCTGCATTTTATGTTTTATATGGATTGATTATCCATTTTACATGTTAATAGCGAGTTGGAGGGGCGATCAACTCCCCCGGATGACGAAGGTATGGCTAATTTATGGTCGAGAGCCTATTCCAGGACAACAAATTTGTGTGGCTTATAGATACAGGTCTTTGGCCCTATTTTTGACATTTTAGGAATTAGTGAGGTATTAGACATCATAATTTGAGTTTTCCCACTGACCTCATGTCCATTTCTATCACAAAAAGGATTTATGACTAAAACGGTGAACTCGGACTTCAAAACTAGAATTCTGATTTTGTAAACCTTTAATGAAATCAACTTTCCCGATAATTGAAAATGTTTTATAATTCTTGGTTGGAAATGTTGGAAATTAGAGACATGTGGCTTTACAGGGGTGGAAACCACATTGTCTTAAACCTCATGGGTTGTTGGGATCAGTATCTATAAGTTGTGTTAGTGCGTTTGACCTAGAATTCCGAATAAGTAGGCTGTTAGTGTTTTGATCATTTTGAAAGATTGGTAAAACTTTATAATGCTTGGTTTAGAGATTTGGAATCCTCATGAGAACCCATTTCTAATGGTGAAAATCCGATAGTTTTTGGACATATGGATTGGGAGATACGCCCTTCCCAAAGCAGCTATACTAGAAATTGTGACATTTACGCCTACGGTTAAGCAAATTGGTGCCATTTTTATGTGCAAGTCAATTGGGTTACATGATTTGAGACCTTAGTCTTTCGTTTTTGTGTGCAAGTCATGACCACACTTAGGCTCGGTTATTCGTGCAAGTTATATACATATTACATTTTTACAAAATATTTTTTGATACACTTGTTCTATACTTTTATAAAAATGGATACCTAAGGTCGTGATCACTTTTTTAGGTCGCGGGTCGCCTTGGAGTATTTCCCTTATCCTTCTACAGCCCCGGTTCTCAATTTCGTCACACTTTGTGCAAAGGTGAGTTCATAGCCCCCTTTTTAATTCTTATGCATTGTTTCAAACACAGTGTGAGATTACATGTTAGAACACGGTTTTAACTTCTTATTTTTACCCTAGAATTCTCTCTCTGCCAATGGCGACTGCCTGCAGCCTTTTCATGTCACGATCAATCTAATTCCTCTTTTTCTTGTTCATATCTTGATCCTTTATATCTCTAATATCTGATTTCACTGTTGATTAACTGATTTCTTGATTAAATCGACACTTAGGGTTTGATCATTTGATCAAGAATTAGGGTTTGTTTTTACAGCCGCTTTTTCTTTGACCAATATAATCAGGCCGTTTGTGTTTCTTTAATCATTAAATCGTGATCTCTTGTGTTTTCGTTATCCAGTCGATTATAAAGGTTTTTTGGTGTGGCGATCAAGATTTAGGGTTTTTGTGACAATCCGTCAATTTATGGTTTATATTTTATTCTCAATATTATTTAAAAACATTATTTTAATGTTATATTATAAACTCACTTATTTTTGGGAAGAAATTTGGATTTACATCTTGAAGTAGCATCGACTACGTCTAAACCGGAGGATTCTACGTTACGTGCTTACGTTTACATACACCGTTTTGGTGACAGTCCGACATTTCAAAAAATAAATTTGTCCGTGAATATTATTTTGAGATTTTAATTTTGTGTTGGTTCATAAACTCACAAATTTACGAGAAGAGATTAGGACTTACGATTATAATTTAACGTCCTTTACGACTAAACCGGAAACCTTAGGATTACGTATTTACGTTTTCGAACTCCGTTTTTGATGAGACAATTTTTATTAGATTCGTTTTGTGCCATTGATTCATAATTTATAAAAACTTTTTTCGTAAAACGACCCGAGGGCACGTAAATCAAGGAAACTAGAATCGAGGAGTACCCGTAAATAAATGGGGATGAGACAAAATGACTTTTGCCCCACCCTCACTCATAACCGGCCACCAAGTGACACCACACTTGTGATGTATCAAGCTTGTAGCAACAAGCTTACACTTGTTTCTTAAGGCTTTCAAAGTAAGCTAAGCTTACCTCAAAACCATCTAACTCAAAACCACACATTCATTTGTGACATGCAAACAACTCTCCTTTCCCTCTCTACTCTATGTGTGCCGTCCCACCACCACCACAAAACACCCCATTCATACAAAATTTTAACCGCAAACATTTGTTATAATTAACATATGTTAATCTCCATTCAAAGAGATGAAGATTGGTGCAAGTTATAACATCCAAAGAGGAGTTTCTATGGAGTCTTAGGGCTGATTTTCCACAAGGAGTTCTTGAAGATTGGTGGACTTGAAGATGGTATTGGTTTATCACAAGTTGTGTGATCAAAATCCATGTCTTGATCACAACCTACATCATCATGGTGGTATAAAGATTGTCCTGCCCATCCTTTTGTTATTTTGATTATGTAATCATGTATTTTCTTTCCTATTGTATATGTATATGATGATTATATGATGATAAAAGTATTGTGTGGGGATTTGGTGTTGATAAATATGATTAAAAAGATGAAAAAATATAAGAAACTAGGCTAAACTCTTGCTTAAATTGTTGGCTGTATAAAAACAGTAACTAACCACATGTTAAACTGATAAAATGGCAAAGTGGAAGCAATAGACAGTAAGTATAAGATGTCATACACATGTGAGAGTTGGCCATACAATGGAATCATTATAATGAGTGAGATATGACTAAAACAAGTTTAGAGTACCAATCTGGATAGTCAGTTTTGGACGGACTGTTAAGGATAGTTAAACATAGAATGAGCAGTAGCTATAACTAACTTAATTGTATCACATAATATGAAGTTCATGCCATCCAAAAATGAGCTTCTAATTCATTGTAGAACTCTAAATATGATAAAAATGGTGAAAGTGAAAATAAAAATCAGATTTTGGGAAATTAAAGTATAATAGTATTATATAAGCACTCAAATAAAAATAGTATAAAATGTGAATTAAAACCCACTAACTTATATAATACATTTATATAAATATGTATAAGGATAAATAAAATTGACATTTTATAAAAATGGTAGTTTGATAAGTTTTATAAGTTATAAAACTATAAACATGATTTTTACGACTTTTTCGGCTATTACCGTAAAATTAACGTTTTTGTTAAATAAAACTTAAACGGTTGGACCCGTCTAATGTAAACTTCTATAAACTCACATACTGATATATAAACACATATAACAAGTAAAAACCGATAAAACCCGAACTATTTAACATACGGACATTAACGGACTAAGTTAACGTTATTAGACTAATAATACAACAAAATGGACTAAAACACTTATAAACTTATTTATTGGGCTTAACCCATTTGGGCCCAACATGTAAAGTATAAATACTGATAATACAAGTATAAAATGGATTAATATAAGTTAATGGACTTATAATAGGCTTATTGGACCTAAAACATGTAAATAGGTAAAACTAGTAAAGTAGTATAAAAGTTACCAATACATAAACACAAAAATGAGTGAATGAGAATATATAAACCCACTTGATCATCATGTATATAAAATCATCATATATATACATAATTGTTATTTTTATAAAGTCATTGGACAAGAGTCTAAGACGAGTATTATTTGTCTAGGTTTCCGTGATTGAAGCACGTACCGTACATCCGAATTGCCGATAACCCGCCTTCCCACATCAACGTGAGTTCATAGCCTCGCACTCTTTTAAATGTTTTTATGAAATGTTTAATAAACCCGCGAGGGAGATAACATGTTTGTTTTTATGAAATAGGACACTAGTTGTCCCGATTGTTTGTTTATTGATTTGGACCCGAATGATTGTATGACCCGATGAATGATTAAATGACCCGATAGATGAAATGAAATGGATTATTAAAGTTAGGTTATGTCACTAAAGTCCCATTAGCATGAATTGTGAACTACCGGGATTTGGTAGACGCTTATGCATATAATAGTACTATTTGGGGACGATCACCCCAGTTCGCGCCTTGATGGTTGATCCCCGTCGTGCCACATTGATTGGTAAGCGAATTTATGTATGTGAAGATTTCCATAGCGTGACATTTGTGACGACACGCTAATTTAGATGGGCAAATTGAGTTTCGGGCTAGCTACCCGTTGTTTGTTGTAGTAAGGTAACAATGTCATGCGGCTTATAATAATCCAATTAACGAAATACTGCTATACACACTGAATTACGATATATTGCCTGACTAGCAATATGGGGTCTTACTATTGATATTATGTTCGTGTTTTGGTTTTTCATAACCATATTCATATAACGGTTTTTATTTAACTTTATACAACGTCATAAGACGTATTGTATGATGTTTTTACGACATTGGCTCGTATAATGATTTTTAAGGCAAATGCCTATATTATGATTTTCGATAAGGATTTGTATAAAAATGACTTTGGCTATTTTATGGCCTATTACAATGATTTGTACAAAATGATTTTTGGTAATAATTTTATACCGATGTTAAATTGATGGATTTTATTAAACTCTATGAATTCACTCGGCGTTATCGCTGACCTTTTCTTTTAACATGTTTTATCTCAGGTGCTTGAAGGTAATTCTCGGGAAGACGACAAAGAATTCATGGCCCGCACTTAAATAACAATTTCCATTGAAATCTTTGAAAAATTGTATGAAATGATTATGACTTGGGACCTATGTAAATTTGATATTTATGAATGGAAATGCTTTTATTATTAAACGACGCGATTTTTAAGCGTTGCCTATGATGTGCGTAATGTGCTCTCCCGTAACACCAACTAGTCTTCCGCTGTATTGATTTGTATAAATTTGGGGGTGTTACAGTTTGGTACCAGAGCTCTCGTTATAGAGAACGAAAGATTTTTAAAACTAAGGTTTTGAATAAAACATTTCAAAATCTTTTAACTATAAACATTTTTCTAAAAATGTCTAAAAATCTTTTGACTATAACTGTGCCGAAGAATTCCCGAGTTACCGACAAGGCCAGACTGAGAAGTGTTATTTTAATATATATATATAACATGGATTATATATATATATATATATATATATATATATATATATATATATATATATATATATATATATATATATATATATATATATATATATATATATATATATATATATATATATGATGTAATTTTATTACATGATTGTTTGATGATTATTTTGATATTTATACGAGGTATTTATACGACGTAGATTGTCACAAGGAACCCTAAATCCCCTAGTAAATTAATCAAAGCTATTCTCGTAGGAATTCTAGCTATCCTAGATCTAAACCAAGTTGTGGATATTTATGATCCCAACAAATGGTTGATATTCGTAGAAATGTAGATATTAGCTGATTGTGATATTGAAAAAGAATTGGCGAGATTAAATCTGATACCGATGTCATGACGATCTTTCCTTATAGAGTGGAGTTTGACAAAACGTTACCACCTAGAAAGATGTCATCTGATTCGTTGTCACCCAATTCTTAAATTGAAATCGAAAGGGGTGAATGTTGCACTTGAGGCTATCATTGGAACCATTACCCAAAAGCCTCATGCCACTAGTACCTTTCCGAGAAGTCTAATTGAATGTGTGAGTCATCTCATGCTAGTGACTCATTTGATAATTGTTGTTGTAAGAGTTATAGGATTGGAATTTAAGTGTTGATCATATCGAGCTTTTATTGCCCTTGCAAAGTCTAAAAGTAAGATTGAAAGTATTGAAGAATGAGGTAGGATATCCCATTGAGTATAAGTTGATTGAAACTTGAATAAAGTAAAATTTAACTTGTATGGAATATAAAATTGTTAAGAGGAAGTTTTTGAGCCATGTGATTGAATTATAAGGTTTTAAATGATTGTTAGTTTGTGTTAAGGGTTGTTCCTAGGCCATTGTCCACTAACGAGGATGCCCAGTGTCCAAGAAATAAATTGAAGAAATCTTCTTCTAAATTGGGACCGATGGATCTTTCGGGACATGTGGAACACCTAATGACTATTGTAGATTAGTATTCATTGTGGTATCTTTTAAAAATCCCTAACTTAACTGAGACATCAGTTGGTAGGATGAGTTCTTGGAATTGTATGACATAGTGACACGTAATGTGTTACGGTACAATTTTGACTTGTTTGTGATTAACGAAAAGACTACCTTTGACTGCTAAATTCTACATGTATCGATATTATCTATCTTTTCTTGCTTCTTCCTAATGTTCGCATTAGTGATGCAACCATTGAACAAGTACTCATCTCGATTTGAGTTACGTTGTGGATTATTCTTTTTGAGTGCCATCAAGGTCATGAACCTCATGATTATTTGGCTAAGCTCATTTCCTATTATATTGTAGTTAGTTCTTGGTGAACAAGCTTTCATCACTCTTTTGCAGATCACTCATTCTTTTTATAAGATAAAACAATATCCCTTGAGAAAAATTGATTTTTCATCACTATAAGGATTATTCAAAGTAAGATTTATAAGTGATTGTTATCAAAATGAGGTTGTTTATAAAGTACCTTGGAAAACTTAACTGTTTTCATAACAAAGAAAATCTTTGTAAATTTATTCTTGATTCTTATTTAAGAATTAAGCATGAAAGTGTTTTTATTATAAACATGATGATAAAACTTTGACGAACTGAGTATTGCATCGTTAATCTTGAAATTGTATATAGTTGCGCGCCTACATACAATTTGGAATAGACCATGCAAGGCTGATTAGTAGTCACCATAAAACTGATTAATAAACACTAAATTTTCTTTGTAGATTGTGAAAGATCAAATTTTATGAGATCTGCAAGAAATGAAAAATAGGGACATCGTGTTAGGGACACCTACATATGTGCCTGTAGCATTTATTCTTCTGAGTCGAATTTACTCATCTATGGAAATTGTCTTATTTGACAATTGACAATTCTTTCTTGTCCAATTCTCCCGTAGTGAGATTCTTAGGAAAAGTATCTGATTACCGAGTGTTGATACCCGACTGGATGTATCGACGTTCCTATCATTTCTTTTGATTTGATTTCATTTGAATGACCTGGGTAACGATCCGAGGAGCTTTTGAATGCGTACTCAAATTATGAAAACATGGGATATATTCATATTCATTAAGTGTTTTCGTCTGTATCTGATTTGAAATTCTCTCGCGTAGATTATGCGTTAACCTTACTCTTTTAAGGTTAGTTATGTCTCCTGATATCCTTGAATTTGTGAAGAATTATGAGTTATTATTAGTCTTTTGAGAAAGTTCACATCTTATCAACGGTAATGAAACTGGAAAGTTGATAGTGCCAGTAGAATGGATTGATTGATTATGACATAACGACATTATCTTAATTGATGGGAACTCGACTAGAATTCCCCTAAATGATAAGATGTTGATTAACAAAAATGATCTAAATAATTCTTGATGGATGACCATATCCTGCATTTAGACTTGAAATTTTACCATGAATGGTTGTGAATTAGTCATAGATATTATAATCTAGAAAGAACCTAAAATGAATTTATTAAAAGATGTTTCCGTTATCTGAAACTTTAGGAGGTATTTGCTGGTGAATTACCTAGACTTTCGCCAGTAAGGCAAGTTGAAATTGGTATTGATTATATTCCCGGTGCTGCACCTGTGGCGTGTGCATTGTACGTCAGCAGCATCTGAATTAAAATGAATTACAGTACAACTGAGAGAGTTGTCGGAAAAAGATTTTATTCTACCAAGCTCGTCATCATGAAGAGCTATGGTATTATCATTCCTTGTATTTATTAATTACTGTGAACTAAGTAAATTGACGATTAAAATCTATATCCACTACCCAAGATGATAGATTGTTCAATCATTTACAAGGTTCTAGCGTATATTCAGGAATTTGATCCACGGCATGGTTATCATCAATTTCGCGTCCGCGAAAAAGATTATCTATTCCAATCACTACATCCAGAACTTGTAATGAATATTATGAGTTTCATGTTATGTCGTTTGGATTGACTAATACACATGTAGCATCCATAAATTTGGTGAATCACGTGTGTAGGCTGTAATTTGATAAATTTATGCTCGTGATCATTAAGAACCATCTGTTTGTTTATAAGAATAAGAATGAGTTAATAATTATTAATAGATTGCCCTGAATTGGCCGAACAACGAAAACCTGTACCTTGAATAATTAACATGTGATTTAAGACTTAATCCTTCATATCAATTGACCGTGTGATTAATAGATAATGGAATCTATATTGACTCTTCAAAAATTTAGAGCCCTTTTAAGACTTTGGGTTTTACCAAAAAGAAAGTGCAAATGTGTTTTGACAAATGTTTTATCGAAAAGAACTTTTGAGGGATTATTCCCTTATACCCAGAACATTTAACTAAACTCCTGTTTAGGGGTAAATGTTCGTGTATACCTCAAGACAACCTAAGAGGGATTGAGGAAACCATTTAAACCATGACTTGAAATTTGAAACGATAATTTACGCTTTTCAACTAAGAAAATTTTGACCAAAATATAAACAAAGTTTTTCGAACATTTACGAATCCTACTAATTATTTTTGATAAATCAACAAAAATCGTGTTAATTAAATTAAAAATTATTTTGAACATTTTCATATAATTGGACGGACTAAGAAATTTAAAATCTTTACGTTTACGTTTCATAAAAACTGAATATTTATTATTTAATTAGTTGTAATAATTATCGACGCTTTAGACGTCGGATTGAGTAAAACGGATAAAAATGATAGTTGAGAAGAAACTAAAACTTAGAAAATATGAAGAAAGAAATTTTTAATGAATGTAAATACTGTCACGTTATGTAGAAAAGGATAAAGAACCAATTAGGATGTGTTCCTTAGTAATGATGGTACAAAATAAAATTGCCGAACAATTTAAATATGAACGATGTTTGTAAAAAGGATAATATAGATAATAAAAGTGGTTCGCGGCTAATGTGAACCATTAAAATTAAAAAGCCGATGGCGTTAAATGTATAAAAGGCCGTTTATGGTTGCCTAAATATGGAGGATTGTGAGATATAGTTATGTTGGAATCTTGTAAGTATAAGTATTCTATTCCTGCCATTTCTGGTTAAATGTATCATTATCAGAAGAAGTTGTACTAATGGCAAATTATGAAGGCAGACATTGCCTCATACATTAGTAAACGTCTAGCTATTGCAAAGGTCATCATCTGAATTTGATTCGATTTGGATCATCGTCGACAGACTAACCAAATCTGCTAATATCATTCCTGTTAATGATAAATTCTTGATGAAGAAATTGACTCTTTATATTTAAAGGAGTTGTGTAAACATAGTGTGCTTGTATCGATCATCTCTAACAAGATCCTCGCTTCGCATTGAATTTCTAGAGATTTACTCAGAAGTCATTGAGAACGAATCTTGATGAGAGTACTGTGTACCACCCTAATCGAAAGGACGAGGTAAAGTAACGATACAAAATACTAGAAGTGCTGTTTTATGTTTGAATGATTGACCTTTGGTAATAAATCATATAATCGCTTTCCTTTGGAAAGATTATCATTGATAATTATCGTATTAGGATCGAGATCGAATCTTGTTAGGATCTAAATATTAGAGCATCTGTAAGCAGAAGTTGGGATGAAGACACCCGACATACACCCATTGTGAGTTGGACATGTCTTATAGGTTTAAGGTTTCCTATGATGGCGAACCTAACCTTACAAAATACCCGACCCGCGAGACTTGAAATGATTGTTGAAATTAGGATCTGATTATTGACTGCCGGTAGTGGGCAGGAGGTTATGTGAATATGAAATGTAGATCTTGAAGTGCCAGATAGGTAGCGAAGTTATGCCAAAAATTTTAACCATGGAAAAATGAATTGATGATCTGAAAGATCATGGGATATAAGTCCCCGTTGTATGGGACCATTGAGATGATGTAAAAGATTGGTTTGAAAGGCATATAAGCTGGATCTACCCTAGGACTTCAAGAGCTGCGTGAATTATGTTTCGTATATCGAACTTGATAAAATGTCTATCAAGTGAAAATCTGATGGTTTCTTAGTAAAGTTTGATCGGCGAAAAGTTGCATTCATCAGAAACCCGTGAACATCATGGATAGAGAAAGTAAGTCAACAATAAGCCTGATCTTATTCCTGTAGTTATTGTTGATCCCAAACTTAGATCGATTAAGCTTTGTGTATACGAGATTAGATCAAGTACTACACGTAGAGAAACCTTTGCTTATGAATAAAGTAACAAAGTGTTATGCGGAATTAACACTTGATCTAAAACACAAAGATGTTAAACAAACTTTCACTTGTATTAGAATAAACGAACTTGATTACAATGAAAGAGGTTTAACTTGCGAATACTTATGAAAACTTATTATCAAACATTAACCTAAAAGACCTTCTTTTATAGATTAAGAAGTCTTGTACAATAAGCTACGAATCAACTATTCTAGGTAAAGATAATAATAGAAAATACAATGTCGAGCTTATCTTTACTAGAAGTATTCTAGAATATAATAAACGTGTAGCTCACATCTTCCATCAGTGCTTGTCTTCAATCTGTCAACGCTTGACTTTAACTTGTCAACGCTTATGCTATCAGCGCTCACTTTGCTCTTGTCAACGCTTGAGTTGTTCTTGTCAGCGTTCAAGTGATCTGGCCTTAATTTATTCCCAACAATCCTCCCCTAAACTTGATATCCACTCTTATGATCAAGTTTCTGAATAAACATTAAGAACTTGGAGGAGTCTGACAAACCTTATCATATTGGTAATAAATAAATCTGATCAAATTCTTTGCCACGTCACTTGTATAGTCTATCTCCAACTGGGTGTCCTTCATCTTTTCCAAAACAGCCTTGGATATGAAATACTGAGCATCTACAAGTAAATACTCAGCAAACTTTGTAGAACTCAAATGGTATACACCAGCAGCTGAATATAACCTCCATTGAAGACCACTGAGGTCATCTTCAAGATCCTTCCATATTTCAGGATCTTCTTCTTTTGTCCCACACATTCTTTTGAATGTGGTCCAAAGTTTTATTCCATTGACTGAAGTTGGTGCTTCAGCCTCATACTTGGTCTCTAGCAACCTCCAAAGGTCCACCAAGTCTTCTCTATCACAACTTGCAAATAAAGATATGAGAGTGGTAAAAGTGTGTACCTCCTTGCCAAATCTTCCAATTTTCCAGAATCCACATTCATCCTCATCATAACTCACAATTGGATTCCTGGAATCTAGTGGTAACACATGCACCATATCTGAAGCTTCTAATGGGGAGAGCTTGAGGCTCTTTCTAATAACTGCTTCACTTGGATATAGTTGATCCATATCTTTTGGAAACTCAAGTACAAATCCCTTCTTTACTGGTCTGGGAACTATCATAGCTTTCTTGATTTCCATCTCTTCTGCAAGTTGCTCCTTTCTTTCATCTGAAAGAAGTCTGAAAGTGTTTTCTTCCTGCACTTTCACCCAAATAGGATAAGCCCTATGTTCCAACTCATCAAATGTCAAAGCCTTCAGCTTCTGATGTGTCCATCCAACTCCATGACATTTGAGCAACATAAAGTAGAGCTTCCTTCTATCTCTTTTCAACTCAGAGAGAATGTTGCTTGCCTTGTGCTTCAAAATCACCTTACAATCCTTCTGAACTCTAAGAAGAATTTCCAAACCCCATATCTGATCTGAAATGGTCAAGTCTGGATTATCCATACAGCTTTCTTCCCAAGAATTGTACATCTGAACCACCTCTGGCATATCAAAATCAATCTGCAACTTTAAATCTCTCAGCTTTTCCCTAGCAAGCTCATCACCATACTCAAGTCTTTCTGGTTCAACAATCATCACACTTGAATCTGAGCTAGCTCCATCACTTTCTTCTTCAGAAGTCACAACAAATGGTGACTTTTCCTTTTCACCTTGTTCCATCATTTGCTCAGCCAATCTTCTATCAAATTCAACCTGAGCTGCATTCTTTGGAACAATTTCTTCTACCAACTTACCCTTACCCTTATCTGTTGGTGCAATTGTTGGTAGAGTAGATGATAATACCTGAGTAGGAACATCTTTGATGATAGATGATGACTGGAATACATCACCTCCATATGCAGATCTGTCAACGCCCAAATTTCCTCTATCAGCGCCCAAAATACTTCTATCAGCGTCCAAACTTGTCTTGTCAACGCTCAAATATTTTCCCTCAGCGCCTTGTGTAACCTCTCTCAACATATCTGTAAATGATAAATTTAAATTGGTTGGAGAGATCAAGGACGTATCAAAACCTGTTTGTTCCTTCAAAGTAGTAAGAGCTTCAGCAACATCCAATGATTGACCATCTTGACTGCTCTTATCACTCAGATTTCTTTGATCTTCCTCCCCTTTGGAAGACTCCTCCATACCTCCCTTTGAATGAGCACTCTCCAAAACAACAATCCTCTCCCTCAATTCCTTGAGTTCAAGGCCTTGGTTACTGACAATTTGTACTAAGTCTGCATTCTGCTTTTGCAAGCTAATGTAGACAGCCGTCAATTCCAAAAGCGTCATAGGTTCCAGTCTGCCCTCTTCTGAAATGGGGATTTGACCTCCCAAGTCAGGTTCATTGGGCATGGATGAGGACTTAATTATGGTGGGACTGTCTTGGCCAGCTGCTAAGCCAGAACCAATAGTCCCAGCCTCATCCAGGTCACCAGCCACACTTGTGGTGGTGGTTCTCTCTGCTTCATGGCTAGGACCACCAGAGGAGAACACTCCAGCAGTCCTTTGGCGTTTAAACAACCTATATTCAGGTGGTGTGGAAGATGGTGTAGAAGAAGGTGTAGATGTGGGTTGGTTAAGGGGTGTTTGGGATTGTGATGGTTGGGTGTCAGCGGTGGAAATAGGCACATCAACGCCTTAATGGGGATGCGTTCAAATACTCCACCATCTGTGTGTATTGAGGAAACAAAGTATTATCAGCAACAAGATAAGCAATCATGTTGTGTTGAGACTTGAACCCCAAATCCAATTCTGCTGAGTTAAATCTTGGTGCCATTGATGAAAGCTGTTAATTTGAAGTATAAAAGATGAAGGTTGATAAGAGAAAAGTTGTTAGACAAGAATTATAGATACCCTGTTTAAAAATAGGAGCCAAATTTATAGGAGTGGATGAATGCATGTGATTGGCCCAAAAATAGGCAAAGATTTTCAAAAACTAATCATGAAAATATTGAAAAAGTGATAAGTTATCTCATGCATTTAATGAAAGTAACAACTCCTAAAATTACGGCTTGAAAATATGTCAAAAAGTAACAACTGGGTAGGTCCCATTGATTGTCAACGGTCAAATATAACCTATCAACGCCCAACGGCTATAATCTTGTCAACGTTCGCCTAAAGCCATGTCAGCGTCCATTTTGGTCACAACAACGCTTGGAAAAATCTTGTCAGCGTCCAAAAATAAAATTGTTTTAAAAAGTGAAAAATAACCTTAACAAGTAATTTATCCTAGAGAAGATAACCAAAAGCTGATAATTATCATAGGGCGGCAAGCACTGTCCAGTTATGCACACTTGCATAAGCAAGATAGACATAACAGTCCTCTAGTGTCCCTTGCTAACCAAAATTCTTAACAACCAAGTTACCTTATAAAATCCTTGTTACTCCCAGGTAAAACCCATATCAAAATGATTCCCAAGTCTCCCAACAGACCACAACCAATTCTAGGCCAAAAATGTCTTGGCAGCATGCAAAGTTGATATACTATGCATGCTACAGTGCCTCATGGTTTAGTAAAACTAACCCATACTCACCTGTGGACACAATCTAGAATTGTGATGAGAGTATTGTAAGAATACCCAAGAGTCCTAAAGGTTCCTTAAACCTCCCCTTAAACTATGATACATGAGTTTCTTAAAATATATATGAACATTAAAAAATTTATGTCAAGATAGGAATATAAATATTCCAACCATCATCCATAAACAAAAACATGTCCAAATAGCTCTTCAAAGATCCATAAGCAACTCTGTATCCAATGGCATAAAGCTACCACCTACCTACACATTTAGATGAAAACCACAAAACTAACATTTGTTGCTGACAGCGTCCCGACAACACGTGTCAGCGTTGAAGGAACTCTTGTCAGCGTTAGACAATAATATCTCTAACAACGGCAAAATAACACTTATCAGCGTTACATTCACCTTTGTCAGTGTTAGAAAAGTAAAGTGGAAAAATCTAAATCATCACAAAGACCAATAACAATGCATTATCCTGTACATACTTTTACAAAAAGGTTCCAAAACACATATTAAGTGAGATTAACCATTCCAATATTTGTTACCAAATATTGAAATCTTCCAGCATCTAAAGGTTTAGTTAATAAATCAGCCACATTATCTTCTGTGGCTACCCTATCTGGTTGTATTAAACCTTTCTCAAAGCAATCTCTTATAAAATGATGTCTAATTTCTATGTGTTTGGTTTTAGAATGATGTACAGGATTTTTAATAATTCATAAAGTACTGTTATTGTCTACAAAAATCTTGGTATGCATAAAATTATACCCATAATCCAACAGCTGGTTCTGAATCCATAAGACTTGTCCACAACAAGCAGCTGCAGCAACATATTCTGCTTCAGTTGTAGAGTTTGCCACCACTGTTTGTTTCTTGCATTGCCAAGATATCAATCTACTCCCAAGAAATTGGCATCCACCAGTTGTGGATTTCCTATCAAACTTGTCACCACCATAGTCACTGTCTGAATATGCAATAAGATCCAATGGAGAATCTTTTGGGTACCATAATCCAAGATCTGGATAACACCTTAGGTACCTAAAAATTCTTTTCACAGCAAAAAGGTGACATTCTTTGGGAGTCACTTGATGGCGTGCACATGCACACACAGCAAACATGATGTCAGGTCTTGAGGCTGTAAGATACATCAATGAACCAATCATTGATCTATAATGCCTAACATCCACATCCTTTCCAGCTCCAATTTTTCCCCAAGGGTGTTCCCTATCCATAGGAGTGGAAGCCTCCTTTTCATGTGGAGAAAAACCATATTTCTTCAAGATTTCAGCTACATACTTGTCTTGGGAGATGAAGATACCATCGTCTTTCTGCTGAACTTGCAATCCTAGAAAGAAGTTCATCTCACCCATTGCACTCATCTTGAATTTATCTGTCATGAGCTTGGAAAAGTCCTCACTCATTTTTGGATCAGTAGACCCAAAAATGATGTCATCAACATAGACCTGCACAAGCAACACATGTTTTCCTTTCTTCTTTGTAAATAGTGTCTGATCTATGGTGCCCCTCTTGAATCCATTGTCCACCAAGTAAGTGGACAATGTACCATACCATGCTCTTAGGGCCTGATGAAGTCCATACATTGCTTTCTTCACTCTATAAACCTTGTCTGGATTTTCAGGATCTTCAAAACCAGGAGGTTGCATGACATATACTTCCTCAACAATTGTCCCATAGAGGAAAGCACTCTTCACATCCATTTGATAAACAGTGAAGTTCATGCAAGAGGCATAAGCTAGAAAAATTCTTATAGCTTCAATCCTTGCTACTGGAGCAAAAACTTCTTCATAATCTATACCTTCCTCTTGTGTATATCCCTGAGCTACCAAACGTGCCTTGTTTCTGACCACAATACCTCTTTCATCTTTCTTGTTCCTTAGAACCCATCTTGTCCCAATTGGTCTCACATATCTAGGACAATCAACCAGCTCCCAAACATCTTGTATAGCAAATTGGTGAAGCTCATCCTGCATTGCTTCCACCCAACTTGGTTCTTTGAGAGCATCAAAAATTTTCTTGGGTTCTTCCTGTGACAGAAAACAGGCAAACAAACATGCTTGTGCAAGAGGGGTATCAACTTTCTTGTGTATATTGGCAATAAATCCACCAAGACTTTGATGGGATCTTCTTGTCTGAACTGGAGCCATAACATCACCAATGATCTGAGATGTGGGGTGATCCTTTGCTGTGGAAGTGAGAACTCCTCCTTCAAAAAGTCTGGTGTCCTCAACTTCACGCTCCATGTTGCCAATATCTTCTTCATAAGACTCTCTTTGATCAACATGAATCTCTTCATAAACATTGGAAGGTCCACCTTGTTCAAAATGGGAAGAGAAAAGCTGTGTAAAGGTGTCACCAAAGTCTGATCCTTGTTTGTCAGCGCTTGGGCTAACAACGCTTGAACTGTTGTTGTCAGCGTCTAAGCCATCAGCGTCTGAATTTGTCTTGTCAGCGCTTGATTTCCCGTTGTCAGCGCCTGAAGAAGTATGCATGTTTGTATTTGGTGGTATTTGAAAACCACCATTATCTTTTCTAGCAGCAGCAGCAGCAGCATAATACTCATCTGTCCATATAGGAAGTGTAACATATTCTTGTGTGGGTGATGATATAACTGCTGGTGGTCCATCCTCCTTAGCAACCTGTATACCTGAAACATTACCAATTCTCTTTTCCAAAACACTTGAAGTTACCTTCACAATGTCTGGATCAATAACAGGCATATAATTTAAAGCTCTAGATAAAGGTTCTAAGTCAAACAACCAATTTGGACCACTTTCAGGATCACTAGGTTTACTCTCTAAAAACCTAACATGTACTTTCTCAAGTATACGTTTTTCCTTTTTAATGTAAACCCTATATCCTTTGCTCTGCACTGAATAACCCATGAAGTAGCCTTCATCACCTTTTGAGTCAAATTTACCTAGGGCCTCACTAGTTTCTAAAACAACTATATGACATCCAAAAGGCTTGAGAAAGCCAATATTTGGCTTCCTTCCCCAAAGTAACTCATAAGGTGTCTTATTATGTATTTTGTTGACCAATGCCCTATTTTGAACATAACAAGCTGTGTTAACAGCTTCAGCCCAAAAGGCTATAGGAAAGTGGGCATCAGCCAACATGGTTCTGGCTGCTTCAATTAGGGTTCTATTCTTCCTTTCAGCAACCCCATTTTGCTGTGGGGTTCTAGCTATGCTAAACTGCCTAGTAATCCCTTTCTTGGCACAAAAATCATCTAACAACTGATTTCTAAACTCACCCCCATTGTCACTTCTAATAATTTTGACCTCATTACCATTTTTCTTTTCAATCTGGGTAATGAAATTAATTAGACTTTGGGCAGTTTCACTTTTCTTGGCTAAAAAGAAAGTCCATGTAAACCTGGAATAATCATCAGTGATAACAAAACAATATGATTTACCCTTCAAACTTTCTATATTAGTTGGACCAAAGAGATCCATATGCAATAAGTGAAGTGGTTTAGAACTAGAGTGCACCTGTTTAGACCTGAATGAGACCTTGTGCTGCTTGCCCTTAAGACATGCAACACAAGAGTGGTCATTCTGGAAATCCTTTTCAGGCAAACCATCAACTAAACCAAGCCTCACAAGTCTATTGATATTCTTAAAGTTTATGTGCCCTAATCTCCTGTGCCAAAGATTACTTTCATCTACTGAGGCTTTAGCATACAGACATGACATTTTATTATTTATCTTAATTCCATTAAGATTCACATTATATATGTCTTTATGCCTTGGTGTTCTAAAATCTATGTATTTTTCCTCAGGGAGCTTATAATCTTTGCTTAACACCAAGCACTCAGTATCTGTGAAAAGAACCTTATTTTTGTTATCACACACTTGTGATACACTAAACAAATTATAATCCAGTTCTTTTACCAGGAAGACATTCTCAAATCGTAGATTGTTGGTGACAAGGGTTCCTTTTCCTGTGATGGTGCCATAGCCCCCTCCAAAGTATACCTTATCACCATCTTGAATAGGAGAGAAATTAGTCAGATAGTCTTCCTTTCCTGTCATGTGCCTTGAGCATCCACTATCCCAGTATCCATAATCATTGATCTTCTTCTGAATGCCCTGCACATAAAGAAAACACATTAGTTTTCTTTGGGAACCCAAGCCTTGGAAGACTTGGATTCATCTGGTTGTTCAACAAGAACAGACTTGGTTCTCATAACAACCCCATTTTCATCCCTTTTAGAATGAAATTCCCAGTTAACCCCAATTGGTGTTGACATTGCTTTTGAAATATAATGAAACCTGTTGCATGTCATAGAAACACCAGTAAAATTAGAGTTTTGGTCTTGTTTTGGTCTCCATGTTAAGCTAGTAGAAGCTTTAGACCTATTTCCCTGTGGTTGCAAATACCTAGGTTTGGCAGTGTGTCTGTCAGCGCTTAAATTGCTCTTGTCAGCGCCCCGATTGCCTTTATCAGCGTTGTACCTAGGGTTTGCTACAGGAACCCATTGCCTATTGGACCAAGTGTTTGACTTTTGAAAAGGTCTTAGGCCTTGTGTGTTAGACCCTCTAGAAAAGAATGGGGCTGGTCTAACAACTTGTGAACTTTTGTTCACATAAGTATTGGGTCTGACAGTGTTTGACCTATGTTGACTTTTGTCAGCGCTGAAATGGTTCCTATCAGCGTTGACATTGGAAGCGTTGACACATTTGTATGCCAAATGTGAGAAGCTACCACATGTGTAACAAGCTTTTCTAGACATAGTCTTAGGTCTAGAAGCAAAGAAGCCTGTTCCATGATTACTAACTTGGCTTTTTGGTGACCTAGTATTCCTATACATCTCTGCATATTTAACACTAGGTTTTCTAACAGTTTGTGGGCCAAGGTCAACAGCTTTGCCAGTGGTAGGGTGTGTGATCTTAATAGGTTTAGGATCATTGGACTCCACAATTGGTATCATGTTTGGTGTGGGCTCATTTGGACTTTCACACAACAACCCTCCCTTAACAAACAAGGTGTGGTTAGCTTTCTTCCACTCATCTAGGTCAGTCAGTTTTTGCTTGTATTCCTCAACTGGGGAAGTCACTCTAGGTGGAGGAATGAATTCCTCCTCTTGGCATTCTGGCAAGCCAGTCCAAGATAAATCCTTTGATTAGACACCATAGAAATCCCCAGCTGGTGGTGGAACACCAGTATAATTATTCATCCCAATCCCACTCATATCCTTAGAGTCTCTTTGTTTACTAACACACTCTCCTAGGGATTGTGTGGCCTTATCAAATCTCTGGATTTTAAGACTCACATTATCTTTATTTTTGTTAGCCTCCTCTTACTGAGCTATCAAATCAAGATTAACCCTATTTACTATATCTTGAACATCTTTACTCTGATGTAACTCATGTTTTAAGATATTTATTTGATCCTTTAAATCAAACTCCATTTTCTTATACTCAGCTACTGTCTTTTCTGTTTGGGTAAGAGCAATTTGATAATTAGATACTTTGCATCTTTCAGTACTTGCCTCATCTAATAATTTTACTATCTCTTGATTTAGTTTTTCAGTATTTAAACGACAACCCTTAGAACAGAAAGCATCATCATATACCTCATTATCTGATGAAGAGGAGGAGTGTGCCATGAGAGCATATTCAACATGCTCTTCTTTAACTTCAGCAACCAAAGCTCTGTCCTCTTCCTCATCCTTGGCCATCCAGCTCCAGTCCCATTCTCCAACACCATCAATTTGTTGAACAGCAACCATGGCCTTGGGATCTTGGCTCTTAACCATTTGGCTTGAGGGCTTACCAGCATCAGATCTTCTTGGAGATCTACATTCCCTCATGAAGTGCCCCATCCTATGACAGTTGTAGCACTCAACCTTGGACTTGTCAAAGCCAGCAACATCCTTAGCATTAAAGGTCATCTTCTTCTTGAACCTTTTATTGAACCTGTTTGCTCTTAAGCTTACAAGAGCCATAGTCCACTTGATGTCCATCTCTTCCAATTGTTCATCACTTATCTGCTCAAGATCTTCATATGTAATCCTTGAATCACTGGGCAAAGAAGCAATGAATGCACACACAGTATCTAGATCTAAACCAGCAGGTTTAAGTCTATCAGCGCCAAAGTTGTGCGTGTCAGCGCTTGAGTATAAAGCGTTGACAGGATATGATCCAGCGCTGACAGACTGACATCCAGCGCTGACACCTTGAGATCCAGTGGCTGGATGTCCATAGAAGTTCATGGAATCAAATTGGCCTTCACTTTGTGAGAAGAAGGCCATGTTACTACTGGAAGATCTATTATCACTATCCAATTGCCATTCATTCTCCAACAGTCTTAGTTTGTTGAAGATATCATCAAACCTGGAGGTCTTGTGGGTATTATTGACAAGAATGGATCTTGTCTCAATCTTCCATACATCACCAAGGCTTTTGAGAAAAGTAGCATTCAATTCAGGGTCATCAATCTGTGTTCCCATGAAGGAAAGTTGACTTGTGATGTCAAGAAGTCTACTTCTCACACTGCTGAGATTTTCATTGGGTTGAGCTTTAAAGACAGCATACTCATGCAAGAGTTGCTTCTTCTTTTGTGTCAGCATTGCCACCATGTGCTACTTCAAGAGCTTCCCAAAGCTCTTTTGCAGACTCAAAGCGTTTGTACTTGTGCTGATTCTCATGACCTAGGGCGTGTTTCATGATGTTCAAGATTTTCATGTCCACCCTCTTCTTGGCTATATCTTCAACAGCTACAGCTCTCCCATCTCCAGGCTTTTCCTTCTTATCAGCTTCAGGACAATTAGGAACAGCTGTCCTTGTGGCAATTGCAGCAGCAATCTTTGCTGCTTTGTCGAATGTGTTCCCATATTCGACAATCTCCCAAAGAGTGTAGTCATGAATAGCTATATATTGCTCAAAATTTGACTTCCAAAGCTCAAAGTTCCTGGCATCAAACATGGGAATTTTGATACTAGGATTTGAGGAGTTGTTTTGTAGCAAAGCAGCAGGTTGATCTGTGCCAGACATGGTGTTTTTAGGGTTTTGAGAATTTTAGGGTTTTTAGGGTTTTTGGTGTTTTAGGGTTCTTGCGTTACTTAAAGATCAAAAGTTTCTCAACAAGCTCTGATACCACTTGTTGATCCCAAACTTAGATCGATTAAGCTTTGTGTATACGAGATTAGATCAAGTACTACACGTAGAGAAACCTTTGCTTATGAATAAAGTAACAAAGTGTTATGCGGAATTAACACTTGATCTAAAACACAAAGATGTTAAACAAACTTTCACTTGTATTAGAATAAACGAACTTGATTACAATGAAAGAGGTTTAACTTTTTTTTTGGGTAAAGGGACTCCAATCCCGGCAAAATATATTCCCAAAAAGCGTTGAAGTACAATGGAATGTAGCTGCAATGCTACATTAACCTCAAGCACACAGCTTGAACAACCACTATATCATATGACATGCCATATGATAATTACATTACAAAACTAATGACTCCTATAGGAAAGAACCACCTAAAGGAACATAAACAATAAAAAAACAAACATAATGATTAATGAGAAGTGCGAGTATCCGGCTGACGAGTTCCATGGCGATCATCAATCACAATGTCTTCATCAGTCTCACTATCCGCATTAAGCACATCATTAGAATGACCAAAGCCATCCTCCCAATCAGT
The DNA here is from genome assembly GCA_025667525.1 of Glebionis coronaria. Lineage (NCBI taxonomy): Eukaryota > Viridiplantae > Streptophyta > Magnoliopsida > Asterales > Asteraceae > Glebionis > Glebionis coronaria. The sequence continues at coordinate 344,012,715 of CM046877.1, forward strand.
CCCATCATCCATTAAACCACTCAAAACACCAAAAGAGTTTTTGCTGCTCGTACCCGGTTGACTAGAATCAAGAGCCAAAGACTTGTTATTAAGAAATCCACGCTTAAGAATAGAACCAGCTTTCTTAGGAGCATTCTGAACAGTAGTACCTGTAGAATCATTTTTCTTAGGCTTATTCGCCTTAGAACTATCCCCTTTCTCAACAGCACGGTAATAAAGATTAATAGGTGGTTTAGTGAGTTTAATACCAGCAACCTGGAGTTGCTTATTCTTACCCTTTTTCTTTCTATTGTTCACAACCTCATAACCCTCATTATCAATCTCATTAGCTACCTTATTATCGTCCACATTAACAATCGTATTAATGACATCCTTAGGCAATTTCGGACATTCAGCATCATGATGATCAAATATACAGCACATCGAGCAGCGGGGGGGAGTCCACTCGTATTCTATACCAATATTAGCCATCGTATGTCCCTTATCCTTACCAATAGGAATAGCAACAACTAAAGAATCCTTAGGAGGATGATCAGCAGAAATCTCAATTAAAACACGTGCATAGGTACTCCTTCCCCATGAAGATAGGCACATCTCACTTGTATAAGAATCAAGAAGAATAGGCCTCCCAATCTGAGTAGTGATTAGACTAAGACCCACCTCCGAATATGCAACTATGGGAACATGATGCAATTTGACCCACACCGGTGCTTTCCTAATCTCCTCCTTCACAAGTAAAGAATCCGGAGACCATATGTTCAAAATCAGTGGAACCATACGTATTAACCATGGCCCACTCTCTATAACTCTTTCCATTCCAACTTTAGAATCAAATTGAAATAAAAAGAACTCACCATGAAGTTGGACACGCTTGATTCCAAATTTCGCCCACGCTTTCTTAACATAGTTTTCAACCAAAGGAAACGCCAATCTCTTCCCTATAAAATGACCATATAATGTATGCGTCAATCGTGCCCTAACCTGATCAACCACATCGAGAGGAATAGTAACCGCTGCCCCTTCAACATGTTCTTCATTACGGAGTTCTTTTACACGTGCAACTCTTTTAGCTTGACCATGTAACATGGACACAAAAGAGGGTTTTGGAACAGCAGTTGATGGTGCAGGAGCCCTATATGGAGTAACAACCCTTGTATCACTCTGCTCGGATGGAATCGTATCAGCCATACATGGAGTAACACCCCTTGTATCATTCTGGTCATTAGCCATACTAGTCGTTCCAACCTCCTTCAATACTGGCTGCTTGAGTGAACTTGCATCCGTATGTATCTGGTTTGAGCATTCTGTCCCATCACCATCATGTATCTCGGTCGATACATGTTTGGGCTCACCATCTGACCTTTCTGTAGTGTCACCCCCAAACGATGGAAGAACACCACTCGATTCATAATCATTAATCATGACTCCATCCTGACGCGACGAGGTAATGGAAACCCTAGACACCTCAGAAGTCTTGTCAGGACTATTTATGTGATTCGCTTGTTTTAAACGCGACATGCGCGCATGTAACCTGTCCATGTCGATCGGCGTAACAGCGATCTTCTTCTCCATGACACATTAACCAGATCGAAACACCTCTCTCTAATACACAAAACAATCAATCGAAACAGAAAAACTACCTAGGGCAAACGAAACCCTAGATCAAGGACCAATCACAGCGCACCAAACCAAACCCTAATACATAAAATAATAAGAGATTAAAAAAACCCTAATTTCTTAAAAGGTAATAAACGGCGGCTACCAAGAGTTTTATCACTAAATCAAAAAAACCGATCATAATACGAATCAAATCTTTCAACCAATCAAAGACCAGTCCCACGCATTGAAAGGATTCTGTTTGGACAACTGATTTAAATAATCAAGAATCACAAAAGAAAACAAATCAAGACAATGGTACGGTTATGATAGGTGGAAAACAGATTGGAATTAGACAGTTTGCTTAATTAAGATGAACGGAAACCATGGTGGAGGCAGCCGGAAATCACCAAAAAGAGAGAGAAAAAATTAGGGTTTTTTATTGAAAGAGGTTTAACTTGCGAATACTTATGAAAACTTATTATTAAACATTAACCTAAAAGACCTTCTTTTATAGATTAAGAAGTCTTGTACAATAAGCTACGAATCAACTATTCTAGGTAAAGATAATAATAGAAAATACAATGTCGAGCTTATCTTTACTAGAAGTATTCTAGAATATAATAAACGTGTAGCTCACATCTTCCATCAGTGCTTGTCTTCAATCTGTCAACGCTTGACTTTAACTTGTCAATGCTTATGCTATCAGCGCTCACTTTGCTCTTGTCAACGCTTGAGTTGTTCTTGTCAGCGTTCAAGTGATCTGGCCTTAATTTATTCCCAACAGTTATGTTTGATGAAAACTCGCGTATTGTAATGAATTACACTTATGAGAAAAGACCGAATGTGGAGGAAGTACCCACATGGCTTTAACTCTATAAGAAGCGAGTAGTAAGATAAGATGATCTTTGAGGACAAAGATCCTGTTTAGGGGTAAATGCTGTGACAACCCGTCAATTTATGGTTTATATTTTATTCTCAATATTATTTAAAAACATTATTTTAATGTTATATTATGAACTCACTTATTTTTGGGAAGAAATTTGGATTTACATCTTGAAGTAGCATCGACTATGTCTAAACCGGAGGATTCTACGTTACGTGCTTACGTTTACATACACCGTTTTGGTGACAGTCCGACATTTCAAAAAATAAATTTGTCCGTGAATATTATTTTGAGATTTTAAATTAGTGTTGGTTCATAAACTCACAAATTTACGAGAAGAGATTAGGACTTACGATTATAATTTAACGTCCTTTACGACTAAACCGGAAACCTTAGGATTACGTATTTACGTTTTCGAACTCCGTTTTTGATGAGACAATTTTTATTAGATTTGTTTTGTGCCGTTTATTCATAATTTATAAAAGCGTTTTTCGTAAAACGACCCGAGGGCACGCAAATCAAGGAAACTAGAATCGAGGAGTACCCGTAAATAAATGGGGATGAGACAAAATGACTTTTGCCCCACCCCCACTCATAACTGGCCACCAAGTGACACCACACTTGTGATGTGTCAAGCTTGTAGCAACAAGCTTACACTTGTTGCTTAAGGCTTACAAAGTAAGCTAAGCTTACCTCAAAACCATCTAACTGAAAAACACACATTCATTTGTGACATTCAAACAACTCTCCTCTCCTTCTCTACTCTATCTGTTCCGTCCCACCACCACCACAAAACACCCCATTCATACAAAACTTTAACCATAAACATTTGTTATAATTAACATATGTTAATCTCCATTCAAAGAGATTAAGATTGGTGCAATTTATAACATCCAAAGAGGAGTTTCTATGGAGTCTTAGGGCTGATTTTCCACAAGGAGTTCTTGAAGATTGGTGGACTTGAAGATGATATTGGTTTATCGCAAGTTGTGTGATCAAAATCCATGTCTTGATCACAACCTACATCATCATTGTGGTATAAAGATTTTCCTCCCCATCCTTTTGTTATTTTGATTATGTAATCATGTATTTTCTTTCTTATTGTATATGTATATGATGATTATATGATGATAAAAGTATTGTGTGGGGATTTGGTGTTGATAAATATGATTAAAAAGATGAAAAACTATAAGAAACTAGGCTAAAATCTTGCTTAAATTGTTGGCTGTATAAAAACAGTAACTAACCACATGTTAAACTGATAAAATGGCAAAGTGGAAACAAAATACAGTAAGTATAAGATGTCATACACATGTGAGAGTTGGCCATACAATGGAATCATTATAATGAGTGAGATATGACTAAAACAAGTTTAGAGTACTAATCTGGATAGTCTGTTTTGGACGGACTGTTAAGGATAGTTAAACAAAGAATGAGCAGTATCTATAACTAACTTAATTGTAGCACATAATATGAAGTTCATGCCATCCAAAAATGAGCTTCTAATTTATTGTAGAACTCTAGATATGATAAAAATGGTGAAAGTGAAAATAAAAATCAGATTTTGGGAAATTAAAGTATAATAGTATTATATAAGCACTCAAATAAAAATAGTATAAAATGTGAATTAAAACCCACTAACTTATATAATATATTTATATAAATATGTATAAGGATAAATAAAATGGACATTTTATAAAATGGTAGTTTGATAAGTTTTATAAGTTATAAAACTATAAACATGATTTTTACGACTTTTTCGGCTATTACCATAAAATTAACGTTTTTGTTAAATAAAACTTAGACGGTTGGACCCGTCTAATGTAAACTTATATAAACTCAGATACTGATATATAAACACATATAACAAGTAAAAACCGATAAAACCCGAACTATATAACATATGGACATTAACGGACTAAGTTAACATTATTGGACTAATAATACAACAAAATGGGCTAAAACACTTATAAACTTATTTATTGGGCTTAACCCATTTGGGCCCAACATGTAAAGTATAAATACTGATAATACAAGTATAAAATGGATTAATACAAGTTAATGGACTTATAATAGGCTTATTGGACCTAAAACATGTAAATAGGTAAAACTAGTAAACTAGTATAAAAGTTACCAATACATAAACACAAAAATGAGTGAATGAGAATATATAAACCCAAAGAAAAAAAAAGCGTTAAAATTTTTAAGTCAAGTAAATTCAAATTTTTTCATACTAGTTTTAGGCTATTTCTGCTTCGATTTCAAAATTTGGCAATTCAAAATTTTTTAGACCCGAGATTCGAATTTAATTTAAGACTGAAAAATATCGACATTATTCGGAATTTCAACCACAACTCATCACAACATATCTACTTAGAGTCGTAAACCATTCACAATCATCTACAATGTCAAACAACAACATCATTTCTTAAAACCAAGTTCGTTTGGAACAAGGTGGAAATGAAAATCCACGAGTGCCGATAACCGGTAGTTATATTTAGTGAAGGTCTCGATTTCTTAGATTCCTCGACACGAAAGATAACTGAACCGCTCTTCTTCATTGCCTTGACAATGGACCTCCTGTATTTGAATTCAAACCCATGGTAACTTTCGACACATGCTCTCACGATAAAAAGAAACTTCTTCAGGCTGAAGCAGAGGCCATGAATTACATTCTCACTGGAATCAATAACGATATCTTTTACACGGTTGATGTATGTCCAAATGCTAAGGAAATTTGGAATGCAATCCATATGTTGAAGCAAGGTGAATCGATCAGCGTTCAAGATCTTGAGACTAATCTACTTTGGGAGTTTGGAAAATTCACATCATAAGATGGTGAATAAATTAATTCATATTACTCAAGATTCTACAAAATGATGAATGAGCTTGTTAGAAATCAGTGTACCATATCCAATCATAATGCAAATGTTTAGTTTTTACTTCAACTCAAGCCGAAATGGAAAAGGTTTGTAACTTTAGTCAAGCAAAGGGAAGATTTGAAGACTATCTCATATCACAAACTTTACAATATCTTGAAACAACATCAAAATGAAGTAAATGAACTCAGAGCCAAAAAAGCAGAACGGTTTTCTAACTCAATTGCATTTGTCATCGCAACTTCACCACAACCCGTTTATCATCAACAAGCACTTTCTCATTCTCAAAGATCATCAAGCTCATCAAATAGACCACTAGCTACTGGTAGAAACAAAGGAAAAGAAGTGGTCCCAGCTCCACCTCTAAAGTATGACAGTGCGTCAACTGAAGACAGTGATCAAGAACAATCTTCAAGGGACAAGAGGATTGAGAAACTCATGTCTTTACTCGCCACAACATAAAAAAAGAAACACAAACCTACCAACAACAACCTTAGATCGTCATCCAATGCAAGATATAAGGAAGTTGACAATTCTCCAAGGTATGATCATAATGCAAGGTATGATAGAGATGCAAGGTATGATAATACGAGGATGCCGAATCAAGTTGGAGCTAGAAAATGTAGGCACTCCGGTTGTGTAGAAGACTAGGATCAATGCTTCAATTGCAAGGAATTTGGGCATATGGCTAGAGACTGTAAGAGGCAGGGATTCGGCTAACTGTATATAAAGTTGATTGGTGTGACGACACTGATGATGAACCCGGTGGCCAAGAGTTGGAACCACATTACACGTACATGGCTGATGTTCGTTTCATAAGTCTTAAATTTATATTACTAGATTATCACCACAATTGACTAGAACACAAACACGGGCAAATGTACCCATTCCTTTATATTAAAGTCTAAAGGTAAGTCCATATCGTTCTACGGGATTGTTGTTAAAATGTAAAAACAATTATCTCTAGAGTGTCACAAGTTCTAAAGATTATACTTATCAAATGATTAAAAGGTGCGTTTGGTTAAGGCAAAAACATAGAAAGAATAAATAGCAAAGATGAATTATAAGCACATAAACAATGCATGAATACATGTGGATGACTAGTCACATAAGCAACCACTATTCAATATAACAAGAAATCCTTTTGACCTATAAGTCATGTTTTTTTGGTAAAAGGGAATTCATACCCCGGTAAAATATATTACGCCAAAAAACAGTTATATACAACTGATGTAGGTGAAGTCCTAACATCACAGCCCGTTACATAGGCACTTCCAATGCACTCAAAACAAAGTGCAACAACCATAACCCTACATAAGAATGACATGCCATTCTTATGGCTACCAATTAATAGTTGGAAAGAAAAAACAAAATAAGCAAACCTATTGATATGAATTATGCATGTGCTTCCAACTTGAACCCAACAGCATGGAACCGACCCATACTATTTCCAATACAGTTTCAACGAATATGCCATCCCATACATATACTTCGAAACTGAATCAAAGCTATCATTCCGTTTTCAAATAAGTGTGAAATATAGAACGTACTAGCATCCCTTGAGAAAAAGAGAAAAAAAAAACCCTAATTCTCTCTAGGTGTTTTCCGGCCGCCGTATGTTTTTCCGTTCCCCTTTGATCTGATCTATTACCTTCTCCTCGTTCTATCTTGGTGGCTGTATATCTATTATTGATTCTAGCGTTGATAGTTTTTAGGGTTTCGTTATTTGGTTGTATACGAAACTTTCTTATCAGCTCTTTTAATTAATATTGATATACAGATTCATTGAATAGAACGGCTAAGGTGATGACTGGTTTTTAGGGTTTCGGTTCTGTGCTGTGCGCCGCTGCATTTTTTAGGGTTTTTTTGTTATTATTTTAATCGGTATGGAGATTGGGTAGGTTTATTTAGGTACTGGTATAAAACCCTAATTTGTTAATTAGGGTTTTTGTGATATTGTGTTTGATTAGTTTCATGATTAGAGAGATGGATAACAGTTTTGTTCCGGTTGACATGGATGCGTTGGCAGCTAGGATGATCAGATTGAGAGAACAGATGGGTGTTTCATCTCCTAGTAATACGGATAGCTCACCTGCTGTGGTGCATGCAGCAGGTCTTCAGTCGACACAAGAGGGTTCTGAGTCGCATGCGACACTTGCTGATTCGACACAAGATGCTGTTCCTGCTGATTCAAGACTTGATGATTCGACACCTGCTGTTAATGCGGGTAAGGAGAAGGGTTCACTGCTTCAGGGGTGTGCTAACTTGTATACTAATGTCAATAGTCCACAGAAGGGTTCGTTTGCCTCGATATTTCAAAATGAGGGTGGTATGAACCAAACTATTCCTAAGACGGTGAAGATATCAGAATTACGATGTGATGAGCATGTTGAAGGAGCACGAGTTGCACTTCCATATGCTGCTGTTGAAGAGGTTGAATCCAGATTTAAGCACACGTTATACGGGCAGTTTATTGGTAAACGTTTAGCTTTTCCATTGGTGGAAAATTATGTTAAAAATACGTGGGCACGATTTGGCTTGATACGCGTTCAATTACATGAGGATTTTTTCCTTTTTCAATTCAAGACGAAGGAAGGAATGGAAGGAGTCCTTGAAAATGGCCCGTGGTTGATTAGGATGGTTCCCATGATTTTGAATATTTGGTCGCCTACTACTGATCTGAAAAAGGCGGAGATTAAGAAAGCACCAGTTTGGGTTAAGATTCATCATGTGCCGATTGTTGCTTATTCGGAGGTTGGTCTCAGTCTTATCACGACCCAAATTGGCACTCCTATTATGTTGGATTCTTACACGAGTAATATGTGTGTTAACTCGTGGGGTCGGAGTACATATGCTCGGGCGCTCGTTGAGGTTTCAGCTGAAATGGAGTTATTGGATTCGATGGTAATTGCAGTCCCTAAAGGTAGTGGAAAAGGGCATTCATTGGTTACTGTTGATATTGAGTACGAATGGAGACCTCCAAGATGTGCTACATGCTTGATCTTTGATCATAATAGTGATATGTGTCCGAAAGTGCATAAGGAAGTGGTTACTCATGTTACTAAAGATTTGGTGAATGATGGATTTGAGGTGGTCAAAAACAAGAAGAATAAAGGTAAGAAGAAGCAACCTCAAGTTGCAGGTATTAAGTTAACAAAACCAGCCCTTAATCTTCAGTTCCGTAATGTTGAGAGAGGTGAATCCTCTAAAACAAATGTAACGGGTCAGAATCCTAAGAAGGCAGATTCTTTGCTTAAGAAGGGTTTCCTGAATAACAGAACCTCGAGTTTTGTAGCTAAGACTAATGATAAGGATAAGAGGTCTCATAATTCTTTTGGTGCTCTTTGGGATAAGATGGATGATGGTACAGATTGGGAGGATGGTCTTAAGACCAAGGAAGGTGTAGTCAATGAGAGTGATAGTGAGGTTGAAGAAGTCATATCGATTGATGATCGGCATGGTTCACATCAGCCTGGTCCATGATGATGTTTTACTTTCATTGTTCATGCACCTTTAGGTGGTTTTTTCCTATTGGAGTTATTTGTTTTGTAATCGTTTAGTAGGTCATATGGCATGTCATATGATGTAGTGGTTGTTCAGGCATTTGCTTGAGGTTAATGTAGCATTGCAGCTACATTCCATTGTACTTCAATGTTTTTGGGAATATATTTTACCGGGGTTAGGATTCCCCTTTACCCAAAAAAAAAATATAGAACGTACTAGACCAGCTACTTACACTCGGTATAAATCATGTTATATCGAATGCATTAAGAACGATTTATGTTGTTTTCAATAATTGAGATACTCGTTGCGCCACACGCTTTCGAACCCATGACAAAACATTAAACAAAATCATATAAGAGTTGATATGTATTTTATTCACCAATTTCTACAAGGAAAATATCCAGATTCATTTACTAGATGACATGAAATCCATTCAATCATATAAGCACTTTCGAACATCTTATAATCATGAGTGAACAAAATACATAACAATGATCATATATAATAGTTTCGAGCATAAGAACATATTAACCATGCTAATAATCACGATCTAGGGAAAAATTGAGCCACACAAATCTAATTGTGCACCGCACTTCGCCCTGCGAAGCTATTATTTTCTATCCATTAGTTATTATAAGCCTCAACCAAATACACAAGTCACTACTCCATAATCACGGTAACTATACACATCTTAATAAGTATGAATTCGAAAATCATAACAAATAACAAGATGAGAGTTATACCAAGCGATTATGATCACAATATTATTTCAAGTGCAAAGGTTTGATTCCCAAATTACAAGAGCAACCAATTCCAACTAGCACTTCTTTTACCACATAAAATACTACAAGCATGAACTTGGTGTAGTTCACCTTGTAACAAATACAATTTGTTTCCCTTCAAGGATTGAGGAATCCTTGATATTGTTTCTTCCTAATCACCAACTAGGTGAAGTATTGGTGAGGATGTACATGGATGGTCTGGCCACAATTGCCGTAAAATAAGCTCCCTAAAACTTAGCAAAGTTATGAGGAGATAGCCCAAAGGTTTCCTCACGAATAACATGCATAATTGCACTTAAATTTTGTAACAAACTGCAAAGTACGCCGCACATCTGTGATGTGCGCCGTACTTTGCTTTAATACTCCAAACGTGTACTCCATTAAAGTGCGCCACACTTCTGAGATGTGTGCCGCACACTGGCTTCTTCCAACTTTATTTATTATTTATTCCTTTTGTTTCTTCTTTCTCCTAATTCCTTCTTCATAAGTTATTCATATCCTACAACAATGATACATCAAATTAGTAACAATTCATAACATATTTTATCTATTTAAATAGCAAACAAGGAAAAATGTATCATTACAAACATGTATAAATGAGGCTTATCAAATTCTCCCATACTTAACATCTTGCTTGCCCTCCAACAAAGTAAAAATTAAAACTTTAAAAAGTATCGAAAGAATAGATAATGCCAATAATCAAAAGCAAAGATAACGCCACATTACACCTCATGAAGTAGGTATTTTTTTATTTCACATAATCTCATATAGTAAGGTAACGATATTTCGCTCAAAGACACGGACATGAAATGTTAAATTACCATAAGCTTGTACATGGAACTAAACTAAACCAACTTGGCGTAAGAACCAAGTATAATATCAAAAGGAGGTTTTTCAAAAAGTTTTATTACCACCACATGTCAAAAGAGTGTACAATATATCATTATCCACGATCTTGTTATTTCCATTCTTTCACAACTTCATTCTACTAAAAGGCTTATAATACTTTTATTCTTTCTTCTCTTTTTTTATTACCGAACGATCATTGGGGTAACATACTTTACCTCATACTTAAGATCTACTATACTTCCTCGTAACATGGTTTCTAACAACATATCATAATCTTTAAACATTGGCAAAACTTTCACTTTTTTTTTTGCCTCTTCCTCATCTAAAATACTTTTTATCATACAAGTATGATCTTACTATGGTCTCGTAAAGATTACCAAGTACAAGTTCTAGAATTAAACTAATCATCGGCACACTCTCAATTGATTTAAAGCATAAAAGTGTATATGTTTCACATAGGATAATAATCCTCACGATAGTGGTTATAATTTTGTGCATGTAACGTTATCAATTCCGAGTCAAATGGCATTTTATTTATTGGAATTATCAATCTTTCTAACTTAAAACATAAAAAACTTTTTTTTAATTATAGTAAAAAAATTAAATATTCGCCAGAAAGTGCGGCGTACTTCTGAGCACAGAAAACACATAAACTTTTTAACTTAAAACCCCGCTTATCACCCCCATACTTATTATGAGCACTGTCCTTAATGCAAAACATAAGGTAAAAGTAAAATAGAGGAAAATAAGAATAATACTCCCGTTTTATTCCAATTCGTGAACGAAGTAGAAATCTTCTATCTTCGCCTTTATTGAGCACCGACTTGCTTATTTATGCATTTCACACAAACAAACATATGCACAAACATATTTCACATTAAAAAAAATTCACACACAAAGTTAATTATCCTAGAATGACAACAAAGGCATTTACACAACCAAATGTAAATATCCTAAAAGTTGTTTAAAAACATGTGACCAACACAAAGTCACAAAGCAAGGCTTCATATATCCTCCTCGGTTTTATCTTGGCGGTGAGCTTGATACGGCTGAAAATGGGGCAGGTATGGTAGAGGTTATTGGTTGTAGTGGAATGGCTCGTGATGATACCCTGACGGTTCATAAGGTCCACTCATCGGTACATGATATTGTTCCGCCATTCTCTCAAAAATTGGAGCATACCTATCCATACTATAACATTGTCGCTCCTTCATAAACCCAAGTTGGTCTTGAGTAATCTTCATTCGACTCATCCGATCACACACATCTTGAAGCGATGCACGAGGGGCTCTCAGCATGGCCACATATGATGTTCTCACCGGTGCATCTTCTCGCATCAACCTTCCATCACCTCCAATCAAATCCCTAAAGTTATCTTATTAATGGTGTCACAAATGATTGGTGAACTTATACTACCTACAACATCTTTGGCAAGAAGTCTCATCCTTCGGGCTAGTCTAGTCACAAATTGCCCACATACAATCATACTACTTGCTTGGCTTCCCGACCCTTTTCTTTTTATCCATTTGGTGATCACCCACGCCACATTAGCATACTGCTCACATTTCTTATCCCTAAACAAACTCTACAACCACAAATCATTTCTTTGAACTTTATCATATCCCGTGGTCAAACCCTCTAATCGCTAACGTTAACAAACCCTCTAATCGTCCTATTTTTTCCTTTAATATTTCTTTCGGTCGGTTCGAATCCTATATAACAAGTCGTATTCCATTTAATCTTTAGCGATTTGGTAGCTATATGATTCTTTATTAAGGTGTTGCTGCGATCGGAGAAGGTTTTTGGTTTTTCGTTTAGGGTTTCGATTTATACATTAATTTTGATTACATTTAATTCGTTTGTCCGGTTGCCCTAATATCTCATTTATTCATTTGGATTTTTGTTGTCTTAGGGTTTCATTGGTTGCATTAGGGTTAGTTATTTATTTTCTCATCATTGTTTATCCGAGCAATCATGAAGGTCAGTTAGAAGCTGAACAGTCGTCGCTGATTGGAACCCTAATTAGGGTTTCAATTATTTTTATTTTCTTGTCTTCTACTGTTTTTGTTGGTGGATTTCGTGGGTGTGGGTTTAGAGAGATGTCTACAGGGGATAACGTGAGACCTAACTTTGAAGGTTTTGCTGGTCGTGTTAAAAATATTGATGGTAAAGTCGGTAAGGAGGGGTGACCAGGAAAGCAGTGCATCAAGCGCAAGCACAAAGGTTAACATCATTCACTATGCCGCCTACTGATACTTTTAAACATATGACTGGGGTAAATTATTTATTGAGTAATTTCAATGTTGAAGGTACTACTCTTAGCACTACGGTGCATCAATCGAGGGCTAGTGCAAAGGTTGATCATTTACAGGAGTGATGTGTTACTAGCACTACGGTGCATCACTCGAGGGATGATGCCAAGGTTGATATTGTTACGAAATTATTGGATACGAGCACTACGGTGCATCAATCGAGGGTTGATGCCAAGTTTGATAAGAATGTTCCTACGTTTGCTTCTATGGTTCAAGGTAAATAGAGTAATTAGGTTGTGAAAATTACTGAAATGAAAAGTGATGTGATAGTCTCAGGTGCAAGAGTCGTGTTACCAATAGAAGCAATAGAGGAAGTTATTTTCCATATTTTCTAACACTTTGTATGGTTACTTTATTGGTAAGAGGATGGCTTTTCTGTTGATGGAAAACTATGTTAAAAACACTTGGGCAAAATATGGTTTGAAACACGTTCAACTGCATGAAGAATTTTTTCTATTTCAGTTTGATTCAAGTGATGGTATGGATAAGGTGTTAGAGAATGGACCATGGCTTATTAGACTTATCCCGTTCTTTCTTAATATTTGGACGCCGAATACTGTGTTGAAAAAGGATGTAAATTAAGCGAGCTCCATTATGGGTTAAGTTACATCATGTACCTATTGTGGCGTATTCAAAGGTTGGATTGATCTTACTTACGACACAGATTGGGAAACCTATTATGTTAGACTCTTACACGCTAACATGTGTCTAAGTTCGTGGGGTCGTAATTTATATGCTAAAGCTCTTGTAGAGGTCTCTGTAGAACAGGAATTGCTTGGAGCTATTGTTATGGCTATTCCTCTTGGGGATGGTCCAGGTCATTCATTGGCTACTATTAATGTTGAGTATGAATGGACGCCTCCCCGGTGTGAGACGTGTAAGATTTTTTATCAATGGAATGATAAGTGTCCTAAGCATCCTAAGCAGGTGGATAAGGGCAAGATGAATGGTAATAATGATGGCTTTGTGGAGGTAACAAGACAAAATAACAACGGTAAACCTAGTGCTTCTAATGATGATGGGTTTGTTGAAGTTACGAGGAGGAGGAACACAAACTATCGGCAACCGAGATATATTAATGGTGTTAGAATGGGTAAATCATCTTTAGTACAGTCGTGTTGAAAATGGGGAGTCTTCTAAAGCTAAACCGAATGTTAATCCGAAGCAAGCTACGTCTTCTGTTGGCAATAATAAGGGTACTCATAACCCAACTATGGAAGGGAAGGACAAAGGGGTAGATATGGGTAATCAGTTTAGTGATTTAGAGAACGATGGGGATACGGATTGGGAGGATTCTAATAAGAGGGGTGGAACGGTTAATGATAGCGAAAGTGAGGCTGATGAGGAACTTATCCTAGTGGGGTCGGATGCGAGGAACGTTACTACTTCTTTACCTACAATGGCAACCACTCCTGTTGTTGAAGAGCCTCATGATTAATGTCGCTTCATGGAACATAAGGGGATTCAACTTCTCCCCTAAACAAAGCGAAGTTCGTCAAGTGATTTCTGAAAATAAACTTTCTGTTTGTGCTATTTTGGAATCACATGTTAAGGATTCAAATATTATGTCCCTTTGCTCTCGGGTGTTTCATCATTGGGATTGGACTTGAAATGGTGTGTTTTGTTCGAAGGGTGATAGAGTCATTCTCGACTGGAATCATAATGATTTTGATGTTGTTGTGATAAGCATGGATGATCAAACTGTTCATACTCGGGTGTGGCTGAAGCTTGAAAGGAAAGAGCTATTTTGCATGTTTGTTTATGCTCACAACAAGTACGTTTAGCGGCGGAATTTGTGGAGTAATCTTGGTCTTCATAAATTGTACATTCGGATAGACCTTGGTGCTTATTGGGGGATTTTAATGCTACTTTACAAGTTGGTGATTCTTCTGCTCGTGCTTCTAATATGGATATTACAATGCGTGAATTTAGGGAGTGTGTGGCTAATATTGAGGTGGCTGATGTACAGTATGTTGGTTTGCACTTTACATGGAATCAGAAACCTCAGGGTAAGGATGGTTTACTTTGTAAAATTGATCGTGTTATGGCTAATTTGGAGTTTGGAACCTCCTTTGTGGGGTTTCATGCTATTTTTTAGCCCTATCGTATTTCAGACCATGCTCCTGTAGTTCTAAATATTCTTACTATTGCTAAACCGATACCAAGACCATTCAACTTATTTAATGTGTTGATTCAAAATGCTCGGTTTAAGGAGGTTGTCATGGAGGGTTGGTCGAGGCAGATTAGCGGGTTCTCTATGTTCAAGGTCACGCAAAAGATTAAAAATTTGAAGAAGACTTTATGGAAAATGTCTATTGATAAAGGTAATATTCATGCTAATGTTACGAGGTTACGAGAGGAACTTGATAAACTTTAAGTTGCTTTGGACAATGACCCAATAATAGTAACTTGAGGAAGTTACAAGAAACGGTTGTGAGCTCTTTTAATGAGGCATTGCTTATGGAAGAACGTTTTTTGAAGCAAAAAGCCAAAATTACTTGGCTTAAAGAAGGAGACATGAATTCTGCTTATTTTCATAAAGCTGTTAAAAGCAGAATTAGTAGAAGTCGTATTGATGTGGTTACTCGTCTGGATGGGACTGTGTGTGAAAATGATCAGGTGGCTAATGCTTTTGTGGATCATTATGAAGCATTTCTAGGGTTAGCTATGAAATAGGTGGCTTCAACACAGTGGATTTGTTTCAGAATTGGTTATCTGATGAGGTGTCTTTGGATATGACTAGGGTTGTTACTATGCAGGAGGTTAAACATGTAATGTTTGACATGGGTAACAAGAAATCGTCGGGTCCGGATGGGTATACTACTGCTTTCTTCAAGGCAACGTGAGATATTGTAGCTAATGACATTACTAGTGCGATTCATGAATTTTTTACTAACGATAAACTTCTTAAGGAGGTGAATCATACTATTATTTCTCTTATCCTTATGGTTAATGCTCCAAGCAGGATTAACGACTACCGGCCTATATCTTGTTTTAATGTTTTGTTTAAATGCATTATTAAGATACTTTCTAATCGAACGAAGGACACCTTGAAGTACCTTGTGGGTTTGAACCAATCTGCGTTTGTGCCGGGTCGACATATTGCGGATAATATCCTTTTAACGCAAGAACTGATGCATAATTATCATTTGGATCGTGGTGTTCCTCGTTGTGCATTTTAAGTGGATATTTAGAAAGCTTATGATACTGTGGATTGGAATTTCTTACGGGAGGTTTTATTTGGTTTTTGTTTCCATAATCGTATGGTGGCTTAGATATGGAATGTGTGACTACGGCTTCTTTTTCGATTAGCATCAATGGGTCTCTTCATGGATACTTTAAGGGTAGGAGAGTTCTCCGTCAAGGTGATGCATTATCTCCATATTTTTTACTCTTATTATGGAGATTTTAACGCTTATGATTAAACGAAGGGTTCGGGATGCTGATTCTTTTACATACCATAGATATTGTTCGAGAATGGAATTGGTAAACCTTTGCTTTGCTGATGATTTGTTTTTATTCTCATATGGAGATGTTAGATCAGCTACGGTTATTAAGGAGGCTCTGGATGAGTTTAAACATGCTTCGGGGCTGATTCCTAGCCTTTCGAAGAGCATAACGTATTTTGTAATGCTTTAAATCATGTTAAGCTCTCTATTCTTCAGGTGTTGCCATTTGAGGAAGGTCATCTTCCGGTAAAATACTTGGGTGTTCCATTGGTCTCGTCTAGACTGATTATTAGAGATTTTCGGGAGCTTGTTGATAGAGTTCAGACCCGTGTTCAGGATTGGAAGAATAAATCGTTATCAGCAGCAGGGAGACTTCAACTTGTTCTATCGATAATTGGTTCTATGCATGTCTATTGGGCTTCTGTCTTTGTGCTCCCTTCCCGTGTTTTACTTGATATTGAGCAAATCATGTGTGTTTTTTATGGTGTCAATGAGCAATGAAGAAGGGCAAAGCGAAAATGTCTTGGGAAGTGGTTTGGTTTGTCTTCATGGTCTCGCATATTGGAAGTTGCTTGTTCTCAAAGAGTCCCTTTAGATCAACTAGATCCATGAGTATTAATTAAAAGGCTGGAACTTTTGGGAAATCCCATTTTGTGGTAATATGACGTGGCACAAGATTCTTCAACTGCGGCCTATTATTAGAGAATTTATTTGGTACAAGTTTGGAGATGGTTCAAAGGTCTCGGTTTGGTCTGATATTTGGTCTTTGGAGTGTCCTTTGACTAATTCAGTCTCGCCAAGAGATATTCATCATTCGGGCCTTAACTATAATACGAAAATCAAGGATGTGATAGGCAGGGACAATGGATATGGCCTGAGTTCTTGCGAGGTAAACATACTTTACTTGCTAATATTAGTACCCCATTATTCAAGAAGGAGTGTCAGACAGATTGCTTTGGAGGAAAATGAGGAATGTCTTTAAACCATTTTCCGTAGGTACTGTATGGTCGTCTTTAAGACCGCATGATCTAAAGGTGCCTTCGTATGATCTTGTGTGGTTTTCTAGTTGTATCCCGAGACACGCGTTTAAATTATGATTGGTGATCAAACAAAAGCTCAAAACACAGTACTAAGTCTTTTTGTGGGATGTCTCAAGTGCATTGCCATCTGTATGCCCATTGTGAAGGCCAACCTATTTCCCATGATCATCTATTTTCTGAATGTTCTTATTAGCGGCAGGTTTGTGTCACACCCCCAAATTGACCGCAGCGGAAGACTTGCTTTGGGGATTTGTGACTTCATGAGTAATCGAGAGCTTGATCCGAGAACGACCTCTACATGCCAAAAACCACAAAGTAGACTCCAAATAATCCACATAGTCAAGTACCTGAAATACATGCTTAAAATGTCAACATAAAGTTGGTGAGTTCATAAGTTTGTTTTAAAACGTTTATGAAAAATTTGAGTTTTACCGACCACTGCACCTTGCAGTAAAATATAAGAGTTTAAAAATCACAGTTTCTGTTAAATAAACTTTCTTTGATAATTTCAAAGTGTATTGATAAAGACAGAGTTTATTTATAAAAGCCGAGAGTTTACTGATATAACAAAGTTTACTAAAATAAGTAGAGTTTCTGATAAGACAAAGTTCGCGGAAAATAAATTGAGTTTTCTAATAAAACAGTATTCACATGAAATAAATAGAGTTTATAGATAAAACAGAGTTCACAGATAATAGTTAGCGTATTCTGATAAAAGCAAAGCTCACTGATAAATAATAAAGTTTTCCAATTGAATAAAATTGTTTAATGAACCACAAGATTTTCCAACCACTTGGTGACAATATAACAAATACAAAGTCACTAAATAAAATAAGGCATTTATTATTGTCTAAGCTTATGACACCGAAGCGTTAACAACACCGGTAGTATAATCATATAATGTAGCCCCTACGGATGCCTAACCCACGACATCCGTCCTCAGACTCAAATGAAACTGTGCCCGCTTGTCCTCTGTTGGACCAAGCCGGACAGGGGCGTCAACCCCGATAGATCTATCCATAACATTCGCGCTTTCGACCGGTCATCCGGTCTGAAATTAACGGTTCATGATAATTGGGACAAAGTGATTGGGTTAAAGTGGGACTTAGACCAATACATAAAAGAGATATGCACTTGTGTTCATTCTTGCAACCATTGTCTCTACCCGAGAACCAGTAAAAAGTAGTTAAAGTTTTGGGCTATGAAAATCACAATAGAAATTTTAGTATCAGCATTCATAGGTATAACAATTAGAGGAATTGACCACTCAGCACTTAACAATTAAACCAGTTTAAAGATAGTTTATGACCAACCAAGTAAGCTTAACATTAGCTTATGACAATCAAGTAATTTATAAACAGTTATAGACAACCAAACAAGTTTAATATCATTTTCTGACAGTCAAGCAAGTTTATAAGAAGTTTATGACCAAGCATGTACCTCCCCCAAAGAGCAATTATAAAACATTTATAACTCATTTCAAAGCAAGAAAAGGTGGGGTATGAACTCACCTCGACGAAGTAGCGCGAATAATAGTGATGCTAACAATACGCTCAGTAGAAACGGAAATCGATACGGCTCGGTCATGGTGTTGTGGTTTAACTAATCGGCTAATCCCAATAACAATTAAATGTGTATTTGAGTTCTCGATAAATGTGTACATCAACGTGACCCGTTGATAAAACATTTAAGTTCCAAGTTATAGTAGTTTGGTGGTTGGTTAAATAAATTAATTAAGCACGCACAAAGTATATAATGTATTCCGTACACATTACGTATAACCAGACGATGATATAATTCTTACATTGAATTATATAATAGAGACAACCATCTTACAAAATAAATCAAAGTATATATTTATTCTGTATACAGTATAAAGATTGTGACAAAATAATTAGACAACATAGTCCGACATATTTTAAGAAAATCATCACGTAATTAATAATTGTCACTTTTGAGTAAAACTATACCTTTATCAGTTTACATAGTATTTATTTATTTTATCTGTTTACAATCATAATAGTGTTTATTTATTTTATCGGTTTACAATTATAATATTCTTTATTTATTTTATCGGCTTACAAATATAATAAATTTATCGGTTTACAAGAACAATAGTAGTTTGTAATGAACAAAATGTAAAGTATTAAACTTTGTAGAAAATTTCGGCATAACCCATTCATTTATACACGTTTTCCCATATTTACCAATTCTCAATATTATCTATTTTTCAAAACAATCTACGTTACCCTAGTCGCATTTTAACATATATCCAACTACTAAATAAATCACTATAATTAAGTAACAACCGAACACAACCTATGTGTTGTAAATCGAAAAGCCAAACGCCCGATGTGAGCTACTTAGACACATATTTAAATGTATAATCATTTTCATAGTTCTCGTAATAATAATAGTATCCGACATATTTATTTAACCGATAAATATATATACCACCATTTTAATCCACTTTAATACTTAATAAAATTAGATATCTTATTAGCCGATCCTAAACCACAACCAACCATGAGCTAAAATCACGCCGGCACTTCTAAACCCTTGGCATCTCGCGTCCAAAAACAAAATAATCAGCAACCCAAACGCCCCCTCATAACTTTCTGCAAACCTAACCGCGCCCCTACACTTTCTGCCGCAATCCCAACGCTGCTCCCTTACACTCTCGCTACTAGTTCCAAGCGCACCCGTATAGTCCTACTGCTATCCCAAACACCCCCAGTAGCATCAGCAGGTCCAAACACCCATTGTGGGGTTCCCTGCTTAAACCAAACGCCCCTGTTGGTGGTGCCTGCAGCCTAAACGCGCCCTTGCAGCGGCAACCTACTGTCGGTATTGTTTTAAACCAAACACACTATAAACAAAACGCAGTCCTGCTGCTGGAAATCAGCAGGCCAAAACGTACCCCTACTGCTGGAAATCAGCGAACCATATCGCACCCCTACTGCTTGAAATCATCGAACCATAACGCACCTCTACTGCTTTTCTTATACCCACACGCAAACACACTCTAGCGGTTGGATTAAACCAAATCAATCGTGAAATAAACACCCCATTTGGGACTGAATATGACCGAATCAGGCACATCACGAGTACTACGCGGCTAGTGGTCTTTGTGGTATATAAAGAAACTGAACCCGACGTGGGTGTGGAGAACGAACAGACCCAAACACCACGAGGTGGTTTGGGCAGCAGGGCTGGTGGTTCGGACCACGAGCCTGGTAGAAAACCATGGTGGTGACGACGAATTCTTTCAAAAAGGCGGAGAGGTGATGGTGGACAACATGGTGGTTCGTATAATATGACAGTGGGGATGTTCGTGGGTGGTTCGATGGCTGTTGGGTGGCGGCGGCTGGAGTATATAGTGATGATGGATTTGGTGGCTGTGACTGGTGGTGTTTAGTTGGTGGTTACAGTGGCGGCTGGTGGATCCAGCGAGAGTGGCTGTCGGTGGGTGTAGTGACAACAGGGGTGGTGATATGGTGATAAGAAGATAGATTAGTTGATCATAGTGGTGGAGGTAGACGATGTCGTGAGTGGTGGCGGCAGCTTTCCGGTGGCCGGAAAAGATGAAGGCGCCGGAAAGTATAAGGAAGGTAGCTAGGGTTTTATGTGTGAAAAATATTTAGGGTTAGTGTTATGTTTTTATGAAATGGAAATAAGAAAATTTTCTATTTATACAAAATAGGAGTGTAAAATTATATAGTTGAGGGTCGAAAGCGTAGATAGTTTACTAACTTTCCTTTTATCTCGTTTAGACGTGATTCGGGACTAAATCGAGCTAGATAAAATTTGATTCATTTTCTAAAATTCGCACCATTGATTTTAAAATGGTTTTTCTAATAAGGTGGAGTATTTACTCGACCAATTTTCGTAATCGTTTACCTTTTTATTTTAAATAGTTATTATTTATCGGTTATCTCGAATAATTCGCGTTCAAAGAAAATATAGCTCAATACAAATGTTCTCGTTTTCAACGTTCGTTATTAAAACTAAAAATAAAAGTGTCAGATAATTTAATAGATATTTTTATCAATATTTATGAATAATTAAATAAACATTTAATTTGTATCGCGTCAGTTCTCAGATTTGCGCAGTCTTTTACAGTATGTAAAATAAACTCCCGTTTTCGAATCAAATGACTTTGATATCTCACGAAAACGAATTTCTATTAATAAATAATACAATTTATTATTATTTAAAGTCTTGAAAATTCCCGGTTGTCACAGTACATCCGTGTTATTTGGAGTTCGTCCTCGAACTCAATCGTTGTTACCCTAATAAAAGTGTAGAGAAAATGATTTTGGGGTTCTACCCTAGTGTTATACCGAATATACTTAGATCTGCTCACAGATAATTCTGTCCGAACTTTTAAAATCGTGTTATCCACCAATAGTTAATTAGGTAAGCAATAGGTAGAAGATGAATATATCTTAGCGGTTCTAAATGTCAATCTGACAAAGAGGTCATCATTATAACGATAAGAGGAAACAATTCGAGGCGAAGAGTCTAGAAAACTCGATCGCTCTTAAAAGTCTACAATGGTTCACCACCACCAGCCCGTTAGGTTCACGTCGATCAATATATATTCAGAAGAGATTCTCGTAACAATTCGCGAGTCAAACGAAGTTTAAAAAAAATCACTCGTCAAAATATCGTAATAATAAGATAACAAGACAAAATACGATATATTCGTATGGACGAATCCTGAGTTAAAAGAAATACACTCCAAACTGGAATACTAAATCAATACCACAAGTATATAGGGTCACGTCGGATATCCTTAAGCCCACTCATTTATAATCTCACATTTGCATACAAAAGCGTCCTAATCTATGCAAATATGTCATTATAAACTTACGGTTCGGTGATTTATGATTTCTTTATTCAAATGCAAAGGCGTCCCAATCCATTTCAATAAAGACATCATAAACCATCCTACTTAAGTGTCACCTACAAAATACCCAATTTAAAATCGTTACTCTCTAAACGATATTATCCAAAATTACCAACGCAAAGAGCATGAATATATAACAAATCGTCTTTCATAAGTAGACTTTTCGAACGTACCGGATCGAAGAACATAAGTGTCGATAGGCGATAAAGCAGTTGTAGACGTATATCAAGTAAAGAAACTCACGGTTATAAGTAGGATACGTATATAGTAGTCGGTTATAGATAAGCAATTATCCAATCACACAATATTTCCCATCCTCGAGGAAGATTCATCAAACACTAAGCTGAGTAATAACTTATCATAACCCAACCTCGAAACTCACTCACAAAGAATGGCCCCGGGTTTTGTTATGAATTATTACACATCTCAACCTTTCGATGACTCGGCTCGACTATGAAAATACAACACATTCCACATTAACACGTAATACTACAAGTCTTACCCACCCCCGAGGTAATTCATCAAAAATCATAGGTTCTGTAACGTCTCATACTTAATTCCATCTCGCACTCAATCAAACATGAGGCCCACTGAGGCATCTTTAAGTATTGTTACACCTCTCAACATTTTTGAATGAATTAGCTCGAACCTAGGGATTACTCACGACCAATCGTGAACCAAAATCACATAATACCCATACGTTTGATTCTAAAAAGGTCTGTGGACCATTGTGTAACTCACAATGCCCAATAAATGTTCTACCGTTCATATATAAAAGTATATTATATGTCTAAGTACACTAATCAAGCAAGCGAACTCATGTAGACAAGTAATAACATGACAGGCAACGAGCAATAACAACCATGCATTGCAATTATTCATGTAGCAGCGGAATAAGTATGATGTGATGAGTGTTACTCCTAGATAAAAATGAGAGCCGGTTATAGTCTAGAGTTACTAATGCAACCTAGTTCTCTATAACCAAGGCTCTGATACCAATCTGTCACACCCCCAAATTGACCGCAGCGGAAGACTTGCTTTGGGGATTTGTGACTTCATGAGTAATCGAGAGCTTGATCCGAGAACGACCTCTACATGCCAAAAACCACAAAGTAGACTCCAAATAATCCACATAGTCAAGTACCTGAAATACATGCTTAAAATGTCAACATAAAGTTGGTGAGTTCATAAGTTTGTATTAAAACGTTTATGAAAAATTTGAGTTTTACCGACCACTGCACCTTGTAGTAAAATATAAGAGTTTAAAAATCACAGTTTCTGTTAAATAAACTTTCTTTGATAATTTCAAAGTGTATTGATAAAGACAGAGTTTATTTATAAAAGCCGAGAGTTTACTGATATAACAAAGTTCACTAAAATAAGTAGAGTTTCTGATAAGACAAAGTTCGCGGAAAATAAATTGAGTTTTCTAATAAAACAGTATTCACATGAAATAAATAGAGTTTATAGATAAAACAGAGTTCACAGATAATAGTTAGCGTATTCTGATAAAAGCAAAGCTCACTGATAAATAATAAAGTTTTCCAATAGAATAAAAGTGTTTAATGAACCACAAGACTTTCCAACCACTTGGTGACAATATAACAAATACAAAGTCACTAAATAAAATAAGGCATTTATTATTGTCTAAGCTCATGACACCGAAGCGTTAACAACACCGGTAGTATAATCATATAATGTAGCCCCTACGGATGCCTAACCCACGACATCCGTCCTCAGACTCAAATGAAACTGTGCCCGCTTGTCCTCTGTTGGACCAAGCCGGACAGGGGCGTCAACCCCGATAGATCTATCCATAACATTCGCGCTTTCGACCGGTCATCCGGTCTGAAATTAACGGTTCATGATAATTGGGCCAAAGTGATTGGGTTAAAGTGGGACTTAGACCAATACATAAAAAAGATATGCACTTGTGTTCATTCTTGCAACCATTGTCTCTACCCGAGAACCAGTAAAAAGTAGTTAAAGTTTTGGGCTATGAAAATCACAATAGAAATTTTAGTATCAGCATTCATAGGTATAACAATTAGAGGAATTGACCACTCAGCACTTAACAATTAAACCAGTTTAAAGATAGTTTATGACCAACCAAGTAAGCTTAACATTAGCTTATGACAATCAAGTAATTTATAAACAGTTATAGACAACCAAACAAGTTTAATATCATTTTCTGACAGTCAAGCAAGTTTATAAGTAGTTTATGACCAAGCATGTACCTCCCCCAAAGAGCAATTATAAAACATTTATAACTCATTTCAAAGCAAGAAAAGGTGGGGTATGAACTCACCTCGACGAAGTAGCGCGAATAATAGTGATGCTAACAATACGCTCAGTAGAAACGGAAATCGATACGGCTCGGTCATGGTGTTGTGGTTTAACTAATCGGCTAATCCCAATAACAATTAAATGTGTATTTGAGTTCTCGATAAATGTGTACATCAACGTGACCCGTTGATAAAACATTTAAGTTCCAAGTTATAGTAGTTTGGTGGTTGGTTAAATAAATTAATTAAGCACGCACAAAGTATATAATGTATTCCGTACACATTACGTATAACCAGACGATGATATAATTCTTACATTGAATTATATAATAGAGACAACCATCTTACAAAATAAATCAAAGTATATATTTATTTTGTATACAGTATAAAGATTGTGACAAAATAATTAGACAACATAGTCCGACATATTTTAAGAAAATCATCACGTAATTAATAATTGTCACTTTTGAGTAAAACTATACCTTTATCAGTTTACATAGTATTTATTTATTTTATCTGTTTACAATCATAATAGTGTTTATTTATTTTATCGGTTTACAATTATAATATTCTTTATTTATTTTATCGGCTTACAAATATAATAAATTTATCGGTTTACAAGAACAATAGTAGTTTGTAATGAACAAAATGTAAAGTATTAAACTTTGTAGAAAATTTCGGCATAACCCATTCATTTATACACGTTTTCCCATATTTACCAATTCTTAATATTATCTATTTTTCAAAACAATCTACGTTACCCTAGTCGCATTTTAACATATATCCAACTACTAAATAAATCACTATAATTAAGTAACAACCGAACACAACCTATGTGTTGTAAATCGAAAAGCCAAACGCCCGATGTGAGCTACTTAGACACATATTTAAATGTATAATCATTTTCATAGTTCTCGTAATAATAATAGTATCCGACATATTTATTTAACCGATAAATATATATACCACCATTTTAATCCACTTTAATACTTAATAAAATTAGATATCTTATTAGCCGATCCTAAACCACAACCAACCATGAGCTAAAATCACGCCGGCACTTCTAAACCCTTGGCATCTCGCGTCCAAAAACAAAATAATCAGCAACCCAAACGCCCCCTCATAACTTTCTGCAAACCTAACCGCGCCCCTACACTTTCTGCCGCAATCCCAACGCTGCTCCCTTACACTCTCGCTACTAGTTCCAAGCGCACCCGTATAGTCCTACTGCTATCCCAAACACCCCCAGTAGCATCAGCAGGTCCAAACACCCATTGTGGGGTTCCCTGCTTAAACCAAACGCCCCTGTTGGTGGTGCCTGCAGCCTAAACGCGCCCTTGCAGCGGCAACCTACTGTCGGTATTGTTTTAAACCAAACACACTATAAACAAAACGCAGTCCTGCTGCTGGAAATCAGCAGGCCAAAACGTACCCCTACTGCTGGAAATCAGCGAACCATATCGCACCCCTACTGCTTGAAATCATCGAACCATAACGCACCTCTACTGCTTTTCTTATACCCACACGCAAACACACTCTAGCGGTTGGATTAAACCAAATCAATCGTGAAATAAACACCCCATTTGGGACTGAATATGACCGAATCAGGCACATCACGAGTACTACGCGGCTAGTGGTCTTTGTGGTATATAAAGAAACTGAACCCGACGTGGGTGTGGAGAACGAACAGACCCAAACACCACGAGGTGGTTTGGGCAGCAGGGCTGGTGGTTCGGACCATGAGCCTGGTAGAAAACCATGGTGGTGACGACGAATTCTTTCAAAAAGGCGGAGAGGTGATGGTGGACAACATGGTGGTTCGTATAATATGACAGTGGGGATGTTCGTGGGTGGTTCGATGGCTGTTGGGTGGCGGCGGCTGGAGTATATAGTGATGATGGATTTGGTGGCTGTGACTGGTGGTGTTTAGTTGGTGGTTACAGTGGCGGCTGGTGGATCCAGCGAGAGTGGCTGTCGGTGGGTGTAGTGACAACAGGGGTGGTGATATGTTGATAAGAAGATAGATTAGTTGATCATAGTGGTGGAGGTAGACGATGTCGTGAGTGGTGGCGGCAGCTTTCCGGCGGCCGGAAAAGATGAAGGCGCCGGAAAGTATAAGGAAGGTAGCTAGGGTTTTATGTGTGAAAAATATTTAGGGTTAGTGTTATGTTTTTATGAAATGGAAATAAGAAAATTTTCTATTTATACAAAATAGGAGTGTAAAATTATATAGTTGAGGGTCGAAAGCGTAGATAGTTTACTAACTTTCCTTTTATCTCGTTTAGACGTGATTCGGGACTAAATCGAGCTAGATAAAATTTGATTCATTTTCTAAAATTCGCACCATTGATTTTAAAATGGTTTTTCTAATAAGGTGGAGTATTTACTCGACCAATTTTCGTAATCGTTTACCTTTTTATTTTAAATAGTTATTATTTATCGGTTATCTCGAATAATTCGCGTTCAAAGAAAATATAGCTCAATACAAATGTTCTCGTTTTCAACGTTCGTTATTAAAACTAAAAATAAAAGTGTCAGATAATTTAATAGATATTTTTATCAATATTTATGAATAATTAAATAAACATTTAATTTGTATCGCGTCAGTTCTCAGATTTGCGCAGTCTTTTACAGTATGTAAAATAAACTCCCGTTTTCGAATCAAATGACTTTGATATCTCACGAAAACGAATTTCTATTAATAAATAATACAATTTATTATTATTTAAAGTCTTGAAAATTCCCGGTTGTCACAGTACATCCGTGTTATTTGGAGTTCGTCCTCGAACTCAATCGTTGTTACCCTAATAAAAGTGTAGAGAAAATGATTTTGGGGTTCTACCCTAGTGTTATACCGAATATACTTAGATCTGCTCACAGATAATTCTGTCCGAACTTTTAAAATCGTGTTATCCACCAATAGTTAATTAGGTAAGCAATAGGTAGAAGATGAATATATCTTAGCGGTTCTAAATGTCAATCTGACAAAGAGGTCATCATTATAACGATAAGAGGAAACAATTCGAGGCGAAGAGTCTAGAAAACTCGATCGCTCTTAAAAGTCTACAATGGTTCACCACCACCAGCCCGTTAGGTTCACGTCGATCAATATATATTCAGAAGAGATTCTCGTAACAATTCGCGAGTCAAACGAAGTTTAAAAAAAATCACTCGTCAAAATATCGTAATAATAAGATAACAAGACAAAATACGATATATTCGTATGGACGAATCCTGAGTTAAAAGAAATACACTCCAAACTGGAATACTAAATCAATACCACAAGTTTATAGGGTCACGTCGGATATCCTTAAGCCCACTCATTTATAATCTCACATTTGCATATAAAAGCGTCCTAATCTATGCAAATATGTCATTATAAACTTACGGTTCGGTGATTTATGATTTCTTTATTCAAATGCAAAGGCGTCCCAATCCATTTCAATAAAGACATCATAAACCATCCTACTTAAGTGTCACCTACAAAATACCCAATTTAAAATCGTTAATCTCTAAACGATATTATCCAAAATTACCAACGCAAAGAGCATGAATATATAACAAATCGTCTTTCATAAGTAGACTTTTCGAACGTACCGGATCGAAGAACATAAGTGTCGATAGGCGATAAAGCAGTCGTAGACGTATATCAAGTAAAGAAACTCACGGTTATAAGTAGGATACGTATATAGTAGTCGGTTATAGATAAGCAATTATCCAATCACACAATATTTCCCATCCTCGAGGAAGATTCATCAAACACTAAGCTGAGTAATAACTTATCATAACCCAACCTCGAAACTCACTCACAAAGAATGGCCCCGGGTTTTGTTATGAATTATTACACATCTCAACCTTTCGATGACTCGGCTCAACTATAAAAATACAACACATTCCACATTAACACGTAATACTACAAGTCTTACCCACCCCCGAGGTAATTCATCAAAAATCATAGGTTCTGTAACGTCTCATACTTAATTCCATCTCGCACTCAATCAAACATGAGGCCCACTGAGGCATCTTTAAGTATTGTTACACCTCTCAACATTTTTGAATGAATTAGCTCGAACCTAGGGATTACTCACGACCAATCGTGAACCAAAATCACATAATACCCATACGTTTGATTCTAAAAAGGTCTGTGGACCATTGTGTAACTCACAATGCCCAATAAATGTTCTACCGTTCATATATAAAAGTATATTATATGTCTAAGTACACTAATCAAGCAAGCGAACTCATGTAGACAAGTAATAACATGACAGGCAACGAGCAATAACAACCATGCATTGCAATTATTCATGTAGCAGCGGAATAAGTATGATGTGATGAGTGTTACTCCTAGATAAAACTGAGAGCCGGTTATAGTCTAGAGTTACTAATGCAACCTAGTTCTCTATAACCAAGGCTCTGATACCAATCTGTCACACCCCCAAATTGACCGCAGCGGAAGACTTGCTTTGGGGATTTGTGACTTCATGAGTAATCGAGAGCTTGATCCGAGAACGACCTCTACATGCCAAAAACCACAAAGTAGACTCCAAATAATCCACATAGTCAAGTACCTGAAATACATGCTTAAAATGTCAACATAAAGTTGGTGAGTTCATAAGTTTGTATTAAAACGTTTATGAAAAATTTGAGTTTTACCGACCACTGCACCTTGTAGTAAAATATAAGAGTTTAAAAATCACAGTTTCTGTTAAATAAACTTTCTTTGATAATTTCAAAGTGTATTGATAAAGACAGAGTTTATTTATAAAAGCCGAGAGTTTACTGATATAACAAAGTTCACTAAAATAAGTAGAGTTTCTGATAAGACAAAGTTCGCGGAAAATAAATTGAGTTTTCTAATAAAACAGTATTCACATGAAATAAATAGAGTTTATAGATAAAACAGAGTTCACAGATAATAGTTAGCGTATTCTGATAAAAGCAAAGCTCACTGATAAATAATAAAGTTTTCCAATAGAATAAAAGTGTTTAATGAACCACAAGACTTTCCAACCACTTGGTGACAATATAACAAATACAAAGTCACTAAATAAAATAAGGCATTTATTATTGTCTAAGCTCATGACACCGAAGCGTTAACAACACCGGTAGTATAATCATATAATGTAGCCCCTACGGATGCCTAACCCACGACATCCGTCCTTAGACTCAAATGAAACTGTGCCCGCTTGTCCTCTGTTGGACCAAGCCGGACAGGGGCGTCAACCCCGATAGATCTATCCATAACATTCGCGCTTTCGACCGGTCATCCGGTCTGAAATTAACGGTTCATGATAATTGGGCCAAAGTGATTGGGTTAAAGTGGGACTTAGACCAATACATAAAAGAGATATGCACTTGTGTTCATTCTTGCAACCATTGTCTCTACCCGAGAACCAGTAAAAAGTAGTTAAAGTTTTGGGCTATGAAAATCACAATAGAAATTTTAGTATCAGCATTCATAGGTATAACAATTAGAGGAATTGACCACTCAGCACTTAACAATTAAACCAGTTTAAAGATAGTTTATGACCAACCAAGTAAGCTTAACATTAGCTTATGACAATCAAGTAATTTATAAACAGTTATAGACAACCAAACAAGTTTAATATCATTTTCTGACAGTCAAGCAAGTTTATAAGTAGTTTATGACCAAGCATGTACCTCCCCCAAAGAGCAATTATAAAACATTTATAACTCATTTCAAAGCAAGAAAAGGTGGGGTATGAACTCACCTCGACGAAGTAGCGCGAATAATAGTGATGCTAACAATACGCTCAGTAGAAACGGAAATCGATACGGCTCGGTCATGGTGTTGTGGTTTAACTAATCGGCTAATCCCAATAACAATTAAATGTGTATTTGAGTTCTCGATAAATGTGTACATCAACGTGACCCGTTGATAAAACATTTAAGTTCCAAGTTATAGTAGTTTGGTGGTTGGTTAAATAAATTAATTAAGCACGCACAAAGTATATAATGTATTCCGTACACATTACGTATAACCAGACGATGATATAATTCTTACATTGAATTATATAATAGAGACAACCATCTTACAAAATAAATCAAAGTATATATTTATTCTGTATACAGTATAAAGATTGTGACAAAATAATTAGACAACATAGTCCGACATATTTTAAGAAAATCATCACGTAATTAATAATTGTCACTTTTGAGTAAAACTATACCTTTATCAGTTTACATAGTATTTATTTATTTTATCTGTTTACAATCATAATAGTGTTTATTTATTTTATCGGTTTACAATTATAATATTCTTTATTTATTTTATCGGCTTACAAATATAATAAATTTATCGGTTTACAAGAACAATAGTAGTTTGTAATGAACAAAACGTAAAGTATTAAACTTTGTAGAAAATTTCGGCATAACCCATTCATTTATACACGTTTTCCCATATTTACCAATTCTCAATATTATCTATTTTTCAAAACAATCTACGTTACCCTAGTCGCATTTTAACATATATCCAACTACTAAATAAATCACTATAATTAAGTAACAACCGAACACAACCTATGTGTTGTAAATCGAAAAGCCAAACGCCCGATGTGAGCTACTTAGACACATATTTAAATGTATAATCATTTTCATAGTTCTCGTAATAATAATAGTATCCGACATATTTATTTAACCGATAAATATATATACCACCATTTTAATCCACTTTAATACTTAATAAAATTAGATATCTTATTAGCCGATCCTAAACCACAACCAACCATGAGCTAAAATCACGCCGGCACTTCTAAACCCTTGGCATCTCGCGTCCAAAAACAAAATAATCAGCAACCCAAACGCCCCCTCATAACTTTCTGCGAACCTAACCGCGCCCCTACACTTTCTGCCGCAATCCCAACGCTGCTCCCTTACACTCTCGCTACTAGTTCCAAGCGCACCCGTATAGTCCTACTGCTATCCCAAACACCCCCAGTAGCATCAGCAGGTCCAAACACCCATTGTGGGGTTCCCTGATTAAACCAAACGCCCCTGTTGGTGGTGCCTGCAGCCTAAACGCGCCCTTGCAGCGGCAACCTACTGTCGGTATTGTTTTAAACCAAACACACTATAAACAAAACGCAGTCCTGCTGCTGGAAATCAGCAGGCCAAAACGTACCCCTACTGCTGGAAATCAGCGAACCATATCGCACCCCTACTGCTTGAAATCATCGAACCATAACGCACCTCTACTGCTTTTCTTATACCCACACGCAAACACACTCTAGCGGTTGGATTAAACCAAATCAATCGTGAAATAAACACCCCATTTGGGACTGAATATGACCGAATCAGGCACATCACGAGTACTACGCGGATAGTGGTCTTTGTGGTATATAAAGAAACTGAACCCGACGTGGGTGTGGAGAACGAACAGACCCAAACACCACGAGGTGGTTTGGGCAGCAGGGCTGGTGGTTCGGACCACGAGCCTGGTAGAAAACCATGGTGGTGACGACGAATTCTTTCAAAAAGGCGGAGAGGTGATGGTGGACAACATGGTGGTTCATATAAGATGACAGTGGGGATGTTCGTGGGTGGTTCGATGGCTGTTGGGTGGCGGCGGCTGGAGTATATAGTGATGATGGATTTGGTGGCTGTGACTGGTGGTGTTTAGTTGGTGGTTACAGTGGCGGCTGGTGGATCCAGTGAGAGTGGCTGTCGGTGGGTGTAGTGACAACAGGGGTGGTGATATGGTGATAAGAAGATAGATTAGTTGATCATAGTGGTGGAGGTAGACGATGTCGTGAGTGGTGGCGGCAGCTTTCCGGCGGCCGGAAAAGATGAAGGCGCCGGAAAGTATAAGGAAGGTAGCTAGGGTTTTATGTGTGAAAAATATTTAGGGTTAGTGTTATGTTTTTATGAAATGGAAATAAGAAAATTTTCTATTTATACAAAATAGGAGTGTAAAATTATATAGTTGAGGGTCGAAAGCGTAGATAGTTTACTAACTTTCCTTTTATCTCGTTTAGACGTGATTCGGGACTAAATCGAGCTAGATAAAATTTGATTCATTTTCTAAAATTCGCACCATTGATTTTAAAATGGTTTTTCTAATAAGGTGGAGTATTTACTCGACCAATTTTCGTAATCGTTTACCTTTTTATTTTAAATAGTTATTATTTATCGGTTATCTCGAATAATTCGCGTTCAAAGAAAATATAGCTCAATACAAATGTTCTCGTTTTCAACGTTCGTTATTAAAACTAAAAATAAAAGTGTCAGATAATTTAATAGATATTTTTATCAATATTTATGAATAATTAAATAAACATTTAATTTGTATCGCGTCAGTTCTCAGATTTGCGCAGTCTTTTACAGTATGTAAAATAAACTCCCGTTTTCGAATCAAATGACTTTGATATCTCACGAAAACGAATTTCTATTAATAAATAATACAATTTATTATTATTTAAAGTCTTGAAAATTCCCGGTTGTCACAGTTTGGAATAGGGTTCTGCTGATATTGGGTAAAAGAGACTATCTCCGGTAAAATATATTACTACAAAAAGCGTTTAAGTACAACGAATGTAGGTGAAATCCTACATCTCATCCCGTTAGATAGGCAAAGAACATGTACACTAACGTGCAACTAGCAAAACCATACATATGAGGACAAACACCTCTTATAACATAAAAGATACTATCTGCTTCCTACGATTATTGGAGAGCTGAAAATCACGGAATGCTTGAATTTCTCCAGGAAAATCACGGATCTGAGCCGCATAATCATCATGCCCATCATACTCCTCCATTTCAAGTTGGTGCCCTCCTCCAATTGACGACTTATAAGCATTAAATTTCTCTTGAGATGAAAAGACCTCATTATCATCATCGAAGTCACTAACTTTACTAAGATAATAGGTCCAAAAGCCAACTTAGGTTTACTTAACGAAGGCCCATCAACTTCCGCTTTATCATTCTTGGCCTTATCAATCTCACGTTTACCTTCCTGCTGATTAGAAGCAGCCAACTCAGCCCCACTAGCCACATCAAGAACCTTATCCTCCTCAATAAGTTCAGCAAATGAATTTTTTAATTCCAAGACACTTATATTATCATTAGTATATGTCGATTTCGCATTTTTCTTAGAGTTAGCATCTTTAGGAGGAGGTTTGGTAATCGCTTTATAAACCTACTTAGACTTAGATGCATAAAGTCAAATACCTTCAATGGTGTCTTGACCTAGTAGCCTGAGACTTATTCCTCTTCCTCCTAGTCACCTTTACAAAACCATCCCCCACAACAGGTGCAACTTTATGTTCACTACACCTTTTCGGGCATTGTTCACCATCATGATCAAACGTTTTGCATCTATCACACCGAGGGGGTTGCCACTCTAATTCCACCTCAACCTTTTCCATAGAATGACCTGAGCCATCCATAAACGGAAAAACTACCACTAGTGAATGAACAAGTGGTACATCAGCAGATACCTGCACGATAGCTCGCGCATAATCACGAGTGTCCACGGGTTAAGGCACATTTCACTTGTGTATGTATCTAACATAATAGGGCGGCCTAGCTCAGATAAAATCAGGCTAAGACCGATTTCTGAATAGGCAGCAATAGGCACGTCATGGATTTTTACCCACACTAGTACAACTTTGATTTCCTCCTTTACACGCCTTGAATTTGTAGTCCAAATACTCATAATTAATGGAACCGAACGGATCAACCACAGGCCACTTTCAAGTACCTTATTCATACCATCATTAGACCGAAATTTAAAAAGAAAAAAGCCCTTCCGAAGTATAATACGTTCTAGTCCATATTTCGCCGATGCATTCTTAGCATACATCTCCACAATAGGAAACACGAGTCGCTTGCCAATGAAATACCCATATAAAGTGTTTGCAAACATGTCACAAACATCACTAATCGCAACCAATGGGATCGCAACATTCGCACACAAAACCTTATTATCATTCTTAGTAAAAGACACCTTAAACGTCTTCCTTGCATCGTTAGGGGCTGATACATCAGTTTGGGGACTCACATGTTCCACAACACCATCAGGTGTAGACGGAGACTCGACTCCCTGCATCTCCATCTTCTTCTTAGGTAAACTGTCATTAAGCGGCAATTCCAAGTGCTTCCCACCGTGAAGATTACACATTGTTGATTTAACAATTCCACCACCCGTAGGTTTTTTACCATCAATGTTAGTAATCTTTGAAGCAAGTAAAAACCCACGATCCATCTCTCAAACCCACTTCTATCAGCAAGCTATAAGCAAGTAATGCAGCAATAGCAATATGACATACAAGAATCCTTAAACAGGTTATAAACAATCCAGGCCGCTCCCAACGTTGCCACAAATCTTAATCAACCCTAACTAGGGTTTTCACGAATTTGAATTGGGAGTACAGATCAAGCGAGCCTCAATATATATAAGAAATAAAAATCTTAATATAGATTCGAGAGGAATCGCAACAACATAACCTGGCGATTAAAGGTTAAATAATAATTAATTAGTATGACGGCAAAAAAAACCTTAGCTCCTTCTCACAACCCTAATCCAATCCAGCAACCACTAGGTAATCTAATAAGAAAACCAACGTTACCCACAAGTAATAAGAAACAAGAATCACTGATCTTTAAGAATAATAATTAAAACCCTAAAAAGAGAGATAGTTAAAACCTTAGAAAAAGTGACGGTTGAAGTCTATCACATGCAAATAACGAATAGTAAACTAGATCAGATCAAAAGGTGTTAATAGATCAGATGAGAGTATTGATCGAGAAAAAGAAATTCTAGTGGCCGGAAATCGCCATGTTGAGAGAGAAAATTTAGGGTTCCAAAACGCAAGCGGTATTATGGCTTATTAGCGTAAAACTACTAGAAGTGTGGTATCCAAGTTGATGTTGGCTTCGTCGGCGTACTTTATTTTGCTGGAACAAAATTGCCGTCCGTTCAAACTGGTTAAGAGGACGGTTGACCAACTATGCGAGTGTATTTTTTCAACGGTTCAATTGAAGTTGCTTATTTGTCGCTTCAAATAGTCTAAAGATGGGACTCGCTTGGTGCAGCTCCTGAGTCATCCTGAATCCTTGTTTACATGATGGTTGTTTTTAGTTTTGTTGGAGTGTGTGCCATTAGCTGGTTTTTCCCTGTTGGCGTTATTGGTTATCTAATTGATGTAATATTCATATGGCATGTCATATGAATTAGTGGTTGTTCAAGTTTTGGCTTGAGGTTAATATGACAAGTTAATCATATTCCATTGTACTTAACTGTTTTTTGGGAATTAATATATTTTACCGGGGTGAAGTCCCCTTTACCCAAAAAATCATATCCCGTGGTCCTTTGAAGAACCGCATAAGCAATCATCTTTTGAAGAACCTTAAAAAGTGGACTAGAAACACTAGTGGTGGAACTCCTAGACAAGCTCAATGGATCATCATTCCAGAAAATAATTGCCCAAAACTCTCTAGCATTAAAGTATCCATCATCATGCAAACCTCAATGGCTTCATTCAAGTCGGTCGGTCTCGAAGAAATGACATCTCCACGGATGGAATGGGGCAATCCAACTATAAACCTTTCTTTGGTACGAGTCTTAGTAGGTATCATTTCCGATCACATTAACCTCAATTTTTGAAATCTTTGAGAGAGGCCATTAAGTAGTCCCGATCACACAAAGATTGCATAGCTCGGTTTCTAACCTTTGCATTTCATTCTCGGGCAATACTTTTTGAAGAGCATTCCCTTGAAATGAGCCCACGGCGCGGCTCCAAACTTACGGCAGGAACATTGATGTTCCACCATGTTAACATACTATCAACTAAAGTAGTTAATCCGTAATTCACTGTATCACCCTCTGCCACGTTACTCACACTAAATTAAGCTTCTAACCTTTCAATATCGATCAAGTCCCATGGCTCCTTCGGTACCATGGAAAGAACCGATGAAACACGAACGAAACTCTTTCTACGTACACGTACGAGTATTATTCGCCGTGGTATTTGCCGGGTTGTTCCCTTTTTGCGTACTCCGAGTGGTCTCGGAGGCGGCAACGCAGTAGGCTATCATTTGGCTCAAAATGGTCGGGTCAATAGCAATAGGTGCGGTGGGGTTCGCATTAGCCCTAGCGTTTCGTGTAGTCATAAATCCTAAAACTACAATGAGGATCATAACGAGAGTTAGAAGTAACAATTCATAGAGTTATGGATTTCATGGCATATAGAATTCACGATATCACAAACAAGTGTCGAAAGATTTACAAAAAATATAGTGCATAATCCAAATATTCCATATTCATAGATAAACGTTTCAAAAGAGAGTTACATGGTTTTGGGATTGTTCACAAAAGATAATACATATACAGAAAGAAAGTAGAAATACAATATAACATGACTAGAAAGTAAACTAGTCGCAATGGTGCTCGAGGTGCTCCATTCTCTCGGTCATCTCGGTCAAACCACTATTGATAAGGTTGCACAAAGCGCTAATCTGAAAGTGTTGTTCATCCAACCTCCGAGAAATAACCGTAACTCGATCCAGCTCCGATGGATCAGCTACTCCTAAAGAGATGATGGTATCCTCATAGCATGCCTCGTGTCGACACATCAAACTTATCGGATACCCTACCCATATTACGAAGGACATATGTAATGTCTCCTCATAGTGAAGCAAGTTGGGCAAAGGAATGATGAGGAGTTTACGGACCCCAGCGGCCGTAGAGCTCTCGGTAATAATCGCTCCACAAGGTAGAGGGATAGTGGTCATCCTTGGCCAAACCGGGACATCGCTCCTCGTAGGTATCCATGAGGGTGATTATCCCAATGATAGGTAGGTAGGGCAAGTATGAGGTGAGTCCAAGTGTGTTGGAGCTAGCTTAGTCCCTAAAACTGAAGGCCTCACTAACATCCTTGTGGTACGACGCAAGGGGCATCCATTCGGAGTATGAGTGGATGAGGTAGTCGGGGAAGTCTTATGCGCCTTTTCGCGCCTCTTTTAGCATATCACTGGTGGTGGTGGAGGAGGTGAGTCTCTAGCGGGTGAATGAACGGGTGACTCTACAATCCTCATAATTCGTGGTCCGGTAGTCGAGGAATTCACTATATACAAAGTCTCATCCAAGGAAATCATCATAGATTGCAAAAACAAAGGCATATATAAGTAATAGTTCAAAATAAAATTTTAGTTCGCAAATATATATGTTTTAAATCCGAAACTATTTTTGTACAAAGCATTATTTCAAGTAAGTATGGTATAAGTAAAATAGTTCAATTACGCATGACAACAAACCATTAGCACTCCGAATCATAAAAGTTATATATGATAAGATTAATTTACGCTTTATTTAGCGCATACCCTTAAGGATATCAAGTTAATACAAGTTAAAGTGAACATATAGATTAAAATACTAAAATCATACAACAAGTAGCGTGGCAATAAATTTTACTAATTTACAGCTTACTTGTCTCGAAGACGTGTGAATTGTCCCATGGAGATTAGAGAGATAGTTATAGTCTAGTGTTATTCTTTTCAAAATTTTATTTTTGACTCAACGTTTATAAAAACGATTTTATAACACCTAGTTCTCTATAACGATATCTCTGATACCAATCAGTCACGCCCCCGAATTATCAGAGTATGGAAATACAATAATGTGTGACTATCATGAGTATCACAAGATATAGATATAAAGAACGACTTTTTAGAAGTCTTTTTAATTTTAGTAAATCATAAAAACTTGTTCGGATGCATATTACGTAAGATCATATATTTAACATTGTTTCAAAGACAATATAATCCTAAAAGATAGTCATGACAATTTTATTATTAATCTCCATAGCACAACCACGTCACTCTTCCGTCTTGATACCAGAGAAAGCATCGTTAAAGCGTCAACACAAAGGTTGGTGAGTTCATATGTGAGAACTCGTATTTTTCCCGGTAATTAAATTATTCTTTTATTTGTACTTCTCGATTTTATAATGTTTTACCTGTATCTTTACTTTAACATAGGTAAATCCTGAGATCTCGATAATTTTAATTATTTTTCTATCCATTTATAACAATTTATTTGGATTTTTAGAAATTTTATTTTATTTTTCCAATATTTATTTAAATCAAGATTTTTGATTTAAAAAGCCCTCGCGCGTGTATTACAAAACTTATACCGATGGAACGAGAACCGATGGCTATATATTTCAACTTTATGAAGTCAAAAATACTATGTTTCTATAATTATTTCATTTGTGTATTATAAATTACACCAAGTCGGAACGATTAGCGTTTTAAGAAATGAAGTCGGGCCAGAACTAGTTGTATTTAGGCTTAAGTTATTAACATAGAAATTATAAGCGGGCCAAAGCCCACTTCCCTCCCTTTGTTTTTTTGTTCGTTGACCCCCACAAACACACGAACATAGACATAACTAATCTACTTACCAAAAAATTTCATCTCCTTCCATCTTTTCTCTCTAAACCGACGAACACACATATAAAACCACAAAATCATCAATTTCTTCAACAATCATACAATTAAAACACGCCAAATCTATCCTTGGTAAAACCTTATCAAACCCCGATTGATTATATGCACATATAATTGATTTTTAATAAAATCATAATAAGAACTTGAGTTATTGAAAGTTCATCATGGAACTCAGTTTATAAGATGTTAATTAGGGTTTAGGCATTGATAATTTTGTTACAACCCTTGTTATGATTATTGTTTTTGGCTAAGTTTTGATTTTACCATGCATGTTATAGATTATTAGTGCCTTGATTGAAGTTGGTTAGTGTAATGAGGATTTTAATTAATATGGGTAGGATTGAAGTTGTTTTGGTTAAGTTGTTATAATACCTAAATTCGGACAGCAGATATGTTAGCCCAAAACTCAAATATTTTTCCACTGTAGCCTGCATTTTATGTTTTATATGGACTGATTATCCATTTTACATGTTAATAGCGAGTTGGAGGGGCGATCAACTCCCCCGGATGACGAAGGTATGGCTAATTTATGGTCGAGAGCCTATTCCAGGACAACAGATTTGTGTGGCTTATAGATACAGGTCTTTGGCCCTATTTTTGACATTTTAGGAATTAGTGAGGTATTAGACATCATAATTTGAGTTTTCCCACTGACCTCATCTCCATTTCTATCACAAAAAGGATTTATGACTAAAACGGTGAACTCGGACTTCAAAACTAGAATTCTGATTTTGTAAACCTTTAATGAAATCAACTTTCCCGATAACTGAAAATGTTTTATAATTCTTGGTTAGAAATGTTGGAAATTAGAGACATGTGGCTTTCCAGGGGTGGAAACCACATTGTCTTAAACCTCATGGGTTGTCGGGATCAGTGTCTATAAGTTGTGTTAGTGCGTTTGACCTAGAATTCCGAATGAGTAGGCTGTTAGTGTTTTGATCATTTTGAAAGATTGGTAAAACTTTAGAATGCTTGGTTTAGAGATTTGGAATCCTCATGAGAACCCATTTCTAATGGTGAAAATCCGATAGTTGTTGGACTTATGGATTGGGAGATACGCCCTTCCCAAAACAGCTATACTAGAAAATGTGACATTTACGCCTACGGTTAAGCAAATTGGTGCCATTTTTATGTGCAAGTCAATTGGGTTACATGATTTGAGACCTTATTCTTTCGTTTTTGTGTGCAAGTCATGACCACACTTAGGCTCGGTTATTCGTGCAAGTTATATACATATTACATTTTTACAAAATATTTTTTGATACACTTGTTCTATACTTTTATAAAAATGGATACCTAAGGTCGTGATCACTTTTTTAGGTCGCGGGTCGCCTTGGAGTATTTCCCTTAGCCTTCTACAGCCCCGGTTATCAATTCCGTCACACTTTGTGCAAAGGTGAGTTCATAGCCCCCTTTTTAATTCTTATGCATTGTTTCAAAACACAGTGTGAGATTACATGTTAGAACACGGTTTTAACTTCTTATTTTTACCCTAGAATTCTCTCTCTGCCAACGGCGACTGCCTGCAGCCTTTTCATGTCACGATCAATCTAATTCCTCTTTTTCTTGTTCATATCTTGATCCTTTATATCTCTAATATCTGATTTCACTGTTGATTCACTGATTTCTTGATTAAATCGACACTTAGGGTTTGATCATTTGATCAAGAATTAGGGTTTGTTTTTACAGCCGCTTTTTCTTCGACCAATATAATCCGGCCGTTTGTGTTTCTTTAATCATTAAATCGTGATCTCTTGTGTTTATGTTATCCAGTGGATTATAAAGGTTTTTTGGTGTGGCGATTAAGATTTAGGGTTTTTGTGACAATCCGTCAATTTATGGTTTATATTTTATCCTCAATATTATTTAAAAACATTATTTTAATGTTATATTATGAACTCACTTATTTTTGGGAAGAAATTTGGATTTACATCTTGAAGTAGCATCGACTACGTCTAAACCGTAGGATTCTACGTTACGTGCTTACGTTTACATACACCGTTTTGGTGACAGTCCGACATTTCTAAAAATAAATTTGTCCATGAATATTATTTTGAGATTTTAAATTTGTGTTGGTTCATAAACTCACAAATTTACGAGAAGAGATTAGGACTTACGATTATAATTTAACGTCCTTTACGGCTAAACCGGAAACCTTAGGATTACGTATTTACGTTTTCGAACTACGTTTTTTATGAGACAATTTTTATTAGATTCGTTTTGTGCCGTTGATTCATAATTTATAAAAACGTTTTTCGTAAAACGACCCGAGGGCACGCAAATCAAGAAACTAGAATCGAGGAGTACCCGTAAATAAATGGGGATGAGACAAAATGACTTTTTCCCCACCCCCACTCATAATCGGCCACCAAGTGACACCACACTTGTGATGTGTCAAGCTTGTAGCAACAAGCTTACACTTGTTGCTTAAGGCTTACAAAGTAAGCTAAGCTTACCTCAAAACCATCTAACTCAAAACCACACATTCATTTGTGACATGCAAACAACTCTCCTCTCCCTCTCTACTCTATGTGTGCCGTCCCACCACCACCACAAAACACCCCATTCATACAAAACTTTAACCACAAACATTTGTTATAATTAACATATGTTAATCTCCATTCAAAGAGATGAAGATTGGTGCAAGTTATAACATCCAAAGAGGAGTTTCTATGGAGTCTTAGGGCTGATTTTCCGCAAGGATTTCTTGAAGGTGGACTTGAAGATGATATTGGTTTATCACAAGTTGTGTGATCAAAATCCATGTCTTGATCACAACCTACATCATCATGGTGGTATAAAGATTGTCCTCCCCATCCTTTTGTTATTTTGATTATGTAATCATGTATTTTATTTCCTATTGTATATGTATATGATGATTATATGATGATAAAATTATTGTGTGGGGATTTGGTGTTGATAAATATGATTAAAAAGATGAAAAACTATAAGAAACTAGGCTAAAATCTTGCTTAAATTGTTGGCTGTATAAAAACAGTAACTAACCACATGTTAAACTGATAAAAAGGCAAAGTGGAAACAACATACATTAAGTATAAGATGTCATACACATGTGAGAGTTGGCCATACAATGGAATCATTATAATGAGTGAGATATGACTAAAACAAGTTTAGAGTACCAATCTGGATAGTCAGTTTTGGACGGACTGTTAAGGATAGTTAAACATAGAATGAGCAGTAGCTATAACTAACTTAATTATAGCACATAATATGAAGTTCATGCCATCCAAAAATGAGCTTCTAATTCATTGTAGAACTCTAGATATGATAAAAATGGTGAAAGTAAAAATAAAAATCAGATTTTGGGAAATTAAAGTATAATAGTATTATATAAGCACTCAAATAAAAATAGTATAAAATGTGAATTAAAACCCACTAACTTATATAATACATTTATATAAATATGTATAAGTATAAATAAAATGGCCATTTTATAAAAATGGTAGTTTGATAAGTTTATAAGTTATAAAACTTTAAACATGTTTTTCATGACTTTTTCGGCTATTACCGTAAAATTAACGTTTTTGTTAAATAAAACTTAGACGGTTGGACCCGTCTAATGTAAACTTCTATAAACTCACATACTGATATATAAACACATATAACAAGTAAAAACCGATAAAACCCGAACTATATAACATACGGACATTAACGGACTAAGTTAACGTTATTGGACTAATAATACAACAAAATGGGCTAAAACACTTATAAACTTATTTATTGGGCTTAACCCATTTGGGCCCAACATGTAAAGTATAAATACTGATAATACAAGTATAAAATGGATTAATACAAGTTAATGGACTTATAATAGGCTTATTGGACCTAAAACATGTAAATAGGTAAAACTAGTAAACTAGTATAAAAGTTACCAATACATAAACACAAAGAGTGGATGAGAATATATAAACCACTTGATCATCATGTATATATAAAATCTCATATATATACATAATTGTTATTTTTATAAAGTCATTGGACAAGAGTCTAAGACGAGTATTATTTGTCTAGGTTTCCGTGATTGAAGCACGTACCGTACATCCGAATTGCCGATAACCCGCCTTCCCACATCAACGTGAGTTCATAGCCTCGCACTCTTTTAAATGTTTTTATGAAATGTTTTATAAACCCGAGAGGGAGATAACATGTTTGTTTTTATGAAATAGGACACTAGTTGTCCCGATTGTTTGTTTATTGATTTGGACCCGAATGATTGTATGACCCGATGAATGATTAAATGACCCGATAGATGAAATGAAATGGATTATTAAAGTTAGGTTATGTCACTAAAAGTCCCATTAGAATGAATTGTGAACTACCGGGATTTGGTAGATGCTTATGCATATAATAGTACTATTTGGGGACGATCACCCCAGTTCGCGCCTTGACGGTTGATCCCCGTCGTGCCACATTGATTGGTAAGCGAATTTATGTATGAGAAGATTTCCATAGCGTGACCTTTGTGACGACACGCTAATTTAGATGGGCAAATTGAGTTTCGGGCTAGCTACCCGTTGTTTGTTGTAGTAAGGTAACAATGTCATGCGACTTATAATAATCCAATTAACGAAATACTGCTATACGCACTGAATTACGATATATTGCCTGACTAGCAATATGGGGTCTTACTATTGATATTATGTTCGTGTTTTGGTTTTTCATAACCATATTCATATAACGGTTTTTATTTAACTTTATACAATGTCATAAGACGTATTGTATGATGTTTTTAAGACATTGGCTCGATAAGGATTTGTATAAAAATGACTTTGGCTATTTTATGGCCTATTACAATGATTTGTACAAAATGATTTTTGGTAATAATTTTATACCGATGTTAAATTGATGGATTTTATTAAACTCTATGAATTCACTCGGTGTTATCTCTGACCTTTTCTTTTAACATGTTTTATCTCAGGTGCTTGAAGGTAATTCCCAGGAAGACGACAAAGAAATCATGGCCCGCACTTAAATAACAATTTGCATTCAAATCTTTGAAAAATTGTATGAAATGATTATGACTTGGGACCTATGTAAATTTGATATTTATGAATGGAAATGCTTTTATTATTAAACGACGCGATTTTTAAGCGTTGTCTATGATGTGAGTAATGTGCTATCCCGTAACACCAACTAGTCTTCCGCTGTATTGAGTTTTATAAATTTGGGGGTGTTACAGTTTGGTACCAGAGCTCTCGTTATAGAGAACGAAAGATTTTTAAAACTAAGGTTTTGAATAAAAAAATTTAAAAATCTTTTAACTATAAACATTTTTCTAAAAATGTCTAAAAATCTTTTGACTATAACGGCCGAAGAATTCCCGAGTTACCGACAAGGCCAGACTGAGAAGTGTTATTTTAATATATATATATAACATGGATTATATATATATATATATATATATATATATATATATATATATATATATATATATATATATATATATATATATATATATATATATATATATATATATATATATATATATATATATATATATATATATATATATATATATATATAT
This sequence comes from Glebionis coronaria, assembly GCA_025667525.1. Lineage (NCBI taxonomy): Eukaryota > Viridiplantae > Streptophyta > Magnoliopsida > Asterales > Asteraceae > Glebionis > Glebionis coronaria. The sequence continues at coordinate 344,057,223 of CM046877.1, forward strand.
ATATATATATATATATATATATATATATATATATATATATATATATATATATATATATATATATATATATATATATATATGTATAAATACCTCGTATAAATATCAAAATAATCATCAAACAATCATGTAATAAAATTACATCATATATATATATATATATATATATATATATATATATATATATATATATATATATATATATATATATATATATATATATATATATATATATATATATATATATATATATATATATATATATATATATATATATATATATATATATATATATATATATATATACATATATATATATATATATATATATATATATATATATATATATATATATATATATATATATATATATATATCTATATATATATATATATATATATATATATATATATATATATATATATATATATATATATATATATATATATATATATATATATATATAGATATATATATATATATATATATATATATATATATATATATATATATATATATATATATATATATATATATATATATGATGTAATTTTATTACATGATTGTTTGATGATTATTTTGATATTTATACGAGGTATTTATACGACGTAGATTGTCACAAGGAACCCTAAATCCCCTAGTAAATTAATCAAAGCTATTCTCGTAGGAATTCTAGCTATCCTAGATCTAAACCAAGTTGTGGATATTTATGATCCCAACAAATGGTTGATATTCGTAGAAATGTAGATATTAGTTGATTGTGATATTGAAAAAGAATTGGTGAGATTAAATCTGATATCGATGTCATGACGATCTTTCCTTATAGAGTGGAGTTTGACAAAACGTTACCACCTAGAAAGATGTCATCTGATTCGTTGTCACCCAATTCTTAAATTGAAATCGAAAGGGGTGAATGTTGCACTTGAGGCTGTCATTGGAACCATTACCCAAAAGCCTCATGCCACTAGTACCTTTCCAAGAAGTCTAATTGAATGTGTGAGTCATCTCATGCTAGTGACTCATTTGATAATTGTTGTTGTAAGAGTTATAGGATTGGAAATTAAGTGTTGATCATATCGAGCTTTTATTGCCCTTGCAAAGTCTAAAAGTAAGATTGAAAGTATTGAAGAATGAGGTAGGATATCCCATTGAGTATAAGTTGATTGAAACTTGAATAAAGTAAAATTTAACTTGTATGGAATATAAAATTGTTTAGAGGAAGTTGTTGAGCCCTGTGATTGAATTAAAAGGTTTTAAATGATTGTTAGTTTGTGTTAAGGGTTGTTCCTAGGCCATTGTCCACTAACGAGGATGCCCAGTGTCCAAGAAATAAATTGAAGAAATCTTCTTCTGAATTGGGACCGATGGATCTTTCGGGACATGTGGAACACCTAATGACTATTGTAGATTAGTATTCATTGTGGTATCTTTTAAAAATCCCTAACTTAACTGAGACATCAGTTGGTAGGATGAGTTCTTGGAATTGTATGACATAGTGACACGTAATGTGTTACGGTACAATTTTGACTTGTTTGTGATTAACGAAAAGACTACCTTTGATTGCTAAATTCTACATGTATCGATATTATCTATCTTTTCTTGCTTCTTCCTAATGTTCGCATTAGTGATGCAACCATTGAACAAGTACTCATCTCGATTTGAGTTACGTTGTGGATTATTCTTTTTGAGTGCCATCGAGGTCATGAACCTCATGATTATTTGGTAAGCTCATTTCCTATTATATTGTAGTTAGTTCTTGGTGAACAAGCTTTCATCACTCTTTTGCAGATCACTCATTGTTTTTATAAGATAAAACAGTATCCCTTGAGAAAAATTGATTTTTCATCACTATAAGGATTATTCAAAGTAAGATTTATAAGTGATTGTTATCGAAATGAGGTTGTTTATAAAGTACCTTGGAAAACTTAACTATTTTATGATTATACCCTAAAAAATTCTCTCCCTAGGGAGATATCCAGCCGCCACTTTTTCTTTATTATCCGGCTAAATCTTTCTTATAAACGATTCTATATCTATGATTCATCATACTAGTTTGATTGGTATATTGTTTTTTGTTCTCCTTGCGGATTTCAATTAACATTTACTTGATTAATCTGGTTTGATTTCTTGTGGTATATAATTGGGTATAAGTAAGTGATTGTTATGAAAAAGTGGTGTGCGTCTTTTGATATCTCCCTATCCTACCGAAATCATTGCCCTAATTTTTTAGGGTTTCATTATTATTGCTGTTCATTATTAGGGTTTCGTGGGTTGCGTGTTGCGAGATCTAGGCGGTTCATTGATTGATATTCATAGATCTGTATGTGGTTAAGGGTGGCGGCCTGTTTTTTCATTGCTTAGCCTGGTTAGGGTTTTCATGCCGTCAAGATGAGTGTGCTGGGTAAACCCTAATTTTTAAGGTTTCTTTTTTCATGTTTAATCTATGGCCACTGATCTAGGCTATGAGGTTGTATGTCTATGTCATCAAGATCACCATGAAGCTGACTGGCGTATGTTTAGGGTATGTGATCCCATCAGTTCGGTGGTTACAAGTTTTTACTTGTATTCGATCATTTGTAAAGCGATTAGGTTTACTATCTTGTTTGATTGGATCTGCGTGGGTCCTTATGATCTCATAGTTTGTTGTTGCTTTGGATGGTGCCTCGTTGAGGCTGTGATGTTTTGGAACGATGGGTTGGGAGAGGTGGAATAGATTTTGTATTGGATGTATCGTGGTTCTTATCACGATTATTTGGGTCTTGTTCGCAGATCCCAGGTGCAGCCGAGTTCTTTTCACATGGCAGATCAAGAGCCCGGGTTTTAGGGTTTTCCGTTGGAATGCTTATTATTACTGGTCTTGCCGAGATTCGGTATCATATATGCAGGTTGGCTGCTTGGAAGTAGCGTATTTAATAATACGATTTGTGTTCACATCTTGCTTTCAAGATTGTTTTTCTCGGAAGTATAAGCTAGAAACATGTACCATATAGTTTTCTTTATTTTATTGTTTTGTTTTCTAAGTTTATTTGATAGTCATAAGAGTGGCATGTCACTCTTATGTACGATTTTGGATCATTGCACGTGATGTGTGCATGGTTGTAGCCCATGTAACGGGCCGTGATGTTAGGACTTCACCTACATCCGTTGTACTTCAACGTTTTTTTGGTGTAATAAATTTTACCGGGGTCAGTCCCCTTTACCCAAAAAAAAAAAAACTTAACTATTTTCATAACAAAGAAAATCTTTGTAAATTTATTCTTGATTCTTATTTAAGAATTAAGCATGAAAGTGTTTTTATTATAAACATGATGATAAAATTTTGACGAACTGAGTATTGCATCGTTAATCTTGAAATTGTATATAGTTGCGCGCCTACATACAATTTGGAATGGACCATGCAAGGCTGATTAGTAGTCACCATAAAACTGATTAATAAACACTAAATTTTCTTTGTAGATTGTGAAAGATTAAATTTTATGAGATCTGCAAGAAATGAAAAATAGGGACATCGTGTTAGGGACACCTACATATGTGCATGTAGCATTTATTCTTCTGAGTCGAATTTACTCATCTGTGGAAATTGTCTTATTTGACAATTGACAATTCTTTCTTGTCCAATTCTCCCGTAGTGAGATTCTTAGGAAAAGTATCTGATTACCGAGTGTTGATACCCGACTGGATGTATCGACGTTCCTATCATTTCTTTTGATTTGATTTCATTTGAATGACCTGGGTAACGATCCGAGGAGCTTTCAAATGCGTACTCAAATTATGAAAGCATGGGATATATTCATATTCATTAAGTGTTTTCGTCTTTATCTGATTTGAAATTCTCTCGCGTAGATTATGCGTTAACCTTACTCTTTTAAGGTTAGTTATGTCTCCTGATATCCTTGAATTTGTGAAGAATTATGAGTTATTATTAGTCTTTTAAGAAAGTTCACATCTTATCAACGGTAATGAAACTGGAAAGTTGATAGTGCCAGTAGAATGGATTGATTGATTATGACATAACGACATTGTCTTAATTGATGGGAACTCGACTAGAATTCCCCTAAATGATAAGATGTTGATTAACAAAAGTGATCTAAATAATTCTTGATGGATGACCATATCCTGCATTTAGACTTGAAATTATACCATGAATGGTTGTGAATTAGTCATAGATATTATAATCTAGAAAGAACCTAAAATGAATTTATTAAAAGATGTTTCCGTTATCTGAAACTTTAGGAGGTATTTGCTGGTAAATTACCTAGACTTTCGCCAGTAAGGCAAGTTGAAATTGGTATTGATTATATTCCCGGTGCTGCACCTGTGGCGTGTGCATTGTACGTCAGCACCATCTGAATTAAAAGGAATTACCGTACAACTGAAAGAGTTGTCGGAGAAAGATTTTATTCTACCAAGCTCGTCATCATGAAGAGCTATGGTATTATCATTTCTTATATTTATTAATTACCGTGAACTAAGTAAATTGACGATTAAAATCTATATCCACTACCCAAGATGATAGATTGTTCGATCATTTACAAGGTTCTAGCGTATATTCAGGAATTTGATCCACGACATGGTTATCATCAATTTCGCGTCCGCGAAAAAGATTATCTATTCCAATCACTACATCCAGAACTTGTAATGAATATTATGAGTTTCATGTTATGTCGTTTGGATTGACTAATACACATGTAGCATCCATAAATTTGGTGAATCACGTGTGTAGGCTGTAATTTGATAAATTTATGCTCGTGATCATTAAGAACCATCTGTTTGTTTATAAGAATAAGAATGAGTTAATAATTATTAATAGATTGCCCTGAATTGGCCGAACAACGAAAACCTGTACCTTGAATAATTAACATGTGATTTAAGACTTAATCCTTTATATCAATTGACCATGTGATTAATAGATAATGGAATCTATATTGACTCTTCAAAATTTAGAGCCCTTTTAAGACTTTGGGTTTTACCAAAAAGAAAGCGCAAATGTGTTTTGACAAATGTTTTATCGAAAAGAACTTTTGAGGGATTATTCCCTTATACCCAGAACATTTAACTAAACTCCTGTTTAGGGGTAAATATTCGTGTATACCTCAAGACAACCTAAGAGGGATTGAGGAAACCATTTAAACCATGACTTGAAATTTGAAACGATAATTTACGCTTTTCAACTAAGAAAATTTTGACCAAAATATAAACAAATTTTTTCGAACATTTACGAATCCTACTAATTATTTTTGATAAGTCAACAAAAATCGTGTTAATTAAATTAAAAATTATTTTGAACATTTTCATATAATTGGACGGACTAAGAAATTTAAAATCTTTACGTTTACGTTTCATAAAAATTGAATATTTATTATTTAATTAGTTGTAATAATTATCCACGCTTTAGACGTCGGATTGAGTAAAACGGATAAAAATGATAGTTGAGAAGAAACTAAAACTTAGAAAATATGAAGAAAGAAATTTTTAATGAATGTAAATACTGACACGTTATGTAGAAAAGGATAAAGAACCAATTAGGATGTGTTCCTTAGTAATGATGGTACAAAATAAAATTGCCGAACAATTTAAATATGAACGATGTTTGTAAAAAGGATAATATAGATAATAAAAGTTGTTCGCGGCTAATGTGAACCATTAAAATTGAAAAGCCGATGGCGTTAAATGTATAAAAGGCCGTTTATGGTTTCCTAAATATGGAGGATTGTGAGATATAGTTATGTTGGAATCTTGTAAGTATAAGTATTCTATTCCTGCCATTTCTGATTAAATGTATCATTATCAGAAGAAGTTGTACTAATGGCAAATTATGAAGGCAGACATTGCCTCATACATTAGTAAATGTCTAGCTATTGCAAAGGTCATCATCTGAATTTGATTCGATTTGGATCATCGTCGACAGACTGACCAAATCTGCTAATATCATTCCTGTTAATGATAAATTCTTGATGAAGAAATTGACTCTTTATATTTAAAGGAGTTGTGTAAACATAGTGTGCTTGTATCGATCATCTCTAACAAGAACCTCGCTTCGCATTGAATTTCTAGAGATTTGCTCAGAAGTCATTGAGAACGAATCTTGATGAGAGTACTGTGTACCACCCCAATCGAAGGGACGAGGTAAAGTAACGATACAAAATACTAGAAGTGTTGTTTTATGTTTGAATGACCTTTGGTAATAAATCATATAATCGCTTTCCTTTGGAAAGATTATCATTGATAATTATCGTATTAGGATCGAGATCGAATCTTGTTAGGATCTAAATATTAGAGCATCTGTAAGCAGAAGTTGGGATGAAGACACCCGACATACACCCATTGTGAGTTGGACATGTCTTTTAGGTTTAAGGTTTCCTATGATGGCGAACCTAACCTTACAAAATACCCGACCCGCGAGACTTGAAATGATTGTTGAAATTAGGATCTGATTATTGACTGCCGGTAGTGGGCAGGAGGTTATGTGAATACGAAATGTAGATCTTGAAGTGCCAGATAGGTAGCGAAGTTATGCCAAAAATTTTAACCCTGGAAAAATGAATTGATGATCTGAAAGATCATGGGATATAAGTCCCTGTTGTATGGGACCATTGAGATGATGTAAAATATTGGTTTGAAAGGCATATAAGCTGGATCTACCCTAGGACTTCAAGAGCTGCGTGAATTATGTTTCGTATATCGAACTTGATAAAATGTCTATCAAGTGAAAATCTGATGGTTTCTTAGTAAAGTTTAGATCGGCGAAAATTTGCATTCATCAGAAACCCGTGAACATCATGGATAGAGAAAGTAAGTCAACAATAAGCCTGATCTTATTCCTGTAGTTATGTTTGATGAAAACTCGCGTATTGTAATGAATTACACTTGTGAGAAAAGACCGAATGTGGAGGAAGTACCCACATGGCTTTAACTCTATAAGAAGCGAGTAGTAAGATAAGATGATCTTTGAGGAGAAAGATCCTTTTTAGGGGTAAATGCTATGACAATCCGTCAATTTATGGTTTATATTTTATTCTTAATATTATTTAAAAACATTATTTTAATGTTATATTATGAACTCACTTATTTTTAGGAAGAAATTTGGATTTACATCTTGAAGTAGCATCGACTACGTCTAAACCGGAGGATTCTACGTTACGTGCTTACGTTTACATACACCGTTTTGGTGACAGTCCGACATTTCAAAAAATAAATTTGTCCGTGAATATTATTTTGAGATTTTAAATTTGTGTTGGTTCATAAACTTACAAATTTACGAGAAGAGATTAGGACTTACGATTATAATTTAACGTCCTTTACGACTAAACCGGAAACCTTAGGATTTCGTATTAACGTTTTCGGACTCCGTTTTTGATGAGACAATTTTTATTAGATATGTTTTGTGTCGTTGATTCATAATTTATAAAAACGTTTTTCGTAAAACGACCCGAGGGAACGCAAATCAAGGAAACTAGAATCGAGGAGTACCCGTAAATAAATGGGGATGAGACAAAATGACTTTTGCCCCACCCCCACTCATAACCGGCCACCAAGTGACACCACACTTGTGATGTGTCAAGCTTGTAGCAACAAGCTTACACTTGTTGCTTAAGGCTTACAAAGTAAGCTAAGCTTATCTCAAAACCATCTAACTCAAAACCACACATTCATTTGTGACATGCAAACAACTCTCCTCTCCCTCTCTACTCTATGTGTGCCGTCCCACCACCACCACAAAACACCCCATTCATACAAAATTTTAACCACAAACATTTGTTATAATTAACATATGTTAATCTCCATTCAAAGAGATGATGATTGGTGCAAGTTATAACATCCAAAGAGGAGTTTCTATGGAGTCTTAGGGCTGATTTTCCACAAGGAGTTCTTGAAGATTGGTGGACTTGAAGATGATATTGGTTTATCACAAGTTGTGTGATCAAAACCCATGTCTTGATCACAACCTACATCATCATGGTGGTATAAAGATTGTCCTCCCCATCCTTTTGTTATTTTGATTATGTAATCATGTATTTTCTTTCCTATTGTATATGTATATGATGATTATATGATGATAAAAGTATTGTGTGGGGATTTGGTGTTGATAAATATGATTAAAAAGATGAAAAACTATAAGAAACTAGGCTAAAATCTTGCTTAAATTGTTGGCTGTATAAAAACAGTAACTAACCACATGTTAAACTGATAAAATGGCAAAGTGGAAACAATATACAGTAAGTATAAGATGTCATACACATGTGAGAGTTGGCCATACAATGGAATCATTATAATGAGTGAGATATGACTAAAACAAGTTTAGAGTACCAATCTGGATAGTCAGTTTTGGACGGACTGTTAAGGATAGTTAAACATACAATGAGCAGTAGATATAGCTAACTTAATTGTAGCACATAATATGAAGTTCATGCCATCCAAAAATGAGCTTCTAATTCATTGTATAACTCTAGATATGATAAAAATGGTGAAAGTGAAAATAAAATCAGATTTTGGGAAATTTAAGTATAATAGTATTATATAAGCACTCAAATAAAAATAGTATAAAATGTGAATTAAAACCCACTAACTTATATAATATATTTATATAAATATTTATAAGGATAAATAAAATGGACATTTTATAAAAATGGTAGTTTGATAAGTTTTATAAGTTATAAAACTATAAACATGATTTTTACGAATTTTTCGGCTATTACCGTAAAATTAACGTTTTTGTTAAATAAAACTTAGACGGTTGGACCCGTCTAATGTAAACTTCTATAAACTCACATACTGATATATAAACACATATAACAAGTAAAAACCGATAAAACACGAACTATATAACATACGGACATTAACGGACTAAGTTAACGTTATTGGACTAATAATACAACAAAATGGGCTAAAACACTTATAAACTTATTTATTGGGCTTAACCCATTTGGGCCCAACATGTAAAGTATAAATACTGATAATACAAGTATAAAATGGATTAATACAAGTTAATGGACTTATAATAGGCTTATTGGACCTAAAACATGTAAATACGTAAAACTAGTAAACTAGTATAAAAGTTACCAATACATAAACACAAAAATGAGTGAATGTGATTTCCGGCTGCCTCCACCATGGTTTCCGTTCATCTTAATTAAGCAAACTGTCTAATTCCAATCTGTTTTCCACCTATCATAATCGTACCATTGTCTTGATTTGTTTTCTTTTGTGATTCTTGATTATTTAAATCAGTTGTCCAAACAGAATCCTTTCAATGCGTGGGACTGGTCTTTGATTGGTTGAAAGATTTGATTCGTATTATGATCGGTTTTTTTGATTTAGTGATAAAACTCTTGGTAGCCGCCGTTTATTACCTTTTAAGAAATTAGGGTTTTTTTAATCTCTTATTATTTTATGTATTAGGGTTTGGTTTGGTGCGCTGTGATTGGTCCTTGATCTAGGGTTTCGTTTGCCCTAGGTAGTTTTTCTGTTTCGATTGATTGTTTTGTGTATTAGAGAGAGGTGTTTCGATCTGGTTAATGTGTCATGGAGAAGAAGATCGCTGTTACGCCGATCGACATGGACAGGTTACATGCGCGCATGTCGCGTTTAAAACAAGCGAATCACATAAATAGTCCTGACAAGACTTCTGAGGTGTCTAGGGTTTCCATTACCTCGTCGCGTCAGGATGGAGTCATGATTAATGATTATGAATCGAGTGGTGTTCTTCCATCGTTTGGGGGTGACACTACAGAAAGGTCAGATGGTGAGCCCAAACATGTATCGACCGAGATACATGATGGTGATGGGACAGAATGCTCAAACCAGATACATACGGATGCAAGTTCACTCAAGCAGCCAGTATTGAAGGAGGTTGGAACGACTAGTATGGCTAATGATCATGATATCCAGAATGATACAAGGGGTGTTACTCCATGTATGGCTGATACGATTCCATCCGAGCAGAGTGATACAAGGGTTGTTACTCCATGTAGGGCTCCTGCACCATCAACTGCTGTTCCAAAACCCTCTTTTGTGTCCATGTTACATGGTCAAGCTAAAAGAGTTGCACGTGTAAAAGAACTCCGTAATGAAGAACATGTTGAAGGGGCAGCGGTTACTATTCCTCTCGATGTGGTTGATCAGGTTAGGGCACGATTGACGCATACATTATATGGTCATTTTATAGGGAAGAGATTGGCGTTTCCTTTGGTTGAAAACTATGTTAAGAAAGCGTGGGCGAAATTTGGAATCAAGCGTGTCCAACTTCATGGTGAGTTCTTTTTATTTCAATTTGATTCTAAAGTTGGAATGGAAAGAGTTATAGAGAGTGGGCCATGGTTAATACGTATGGTTCCACTGATTTTGAATATATGGTCTCCGGATTCTTTACTTGTGAAGGAGGAGATTAGGAAAGCACCGGTGTGGGTCAAATTGCATCATGTTCCCATAGTTGCATATTCGGAGGTGGGTCTTAGTCTAATCACTACTCAGATTGGGAGGCCTATTCTTCTTGATTCTTATACAAGTGAGATGTGCCTATCTTCATGGGGAAGGAGTACCTATGCACGTGTTTTAATTGAGATTTCTGCTGATCATCCTCCTAAGGATTCTTTAGTTGTTGCTATTCCTATTGGTAAGGATAAGGGACATACGATGGCTAATATTGGTATAGAATACGAGTGGACTCCCCCCCGCTGCTCGATGTGCTGTATATTTGATCATCATGATGCTGAATGTCCGAAATTGCCTAAGGATGTCATTAATACGATTGTTAATGTGGACGATAATAAGGTAGCTAATGAGATTGATAATGAGGGTTATGAGGTTGTGAACAATAGAAAGAAAAAGGGTAAGAATAAGCAACTCCAGGTTGCTGGTATTAAACTCACTAAACCACCTATTAATCTTTATTACCGTGCTGTTGAGAAAGGGGATAGTTCTAAGGCGAATAAGCCTAAGAAAAATGATTCTACAGGTACTACTGTTCAGAATGCTCCTAAGAAAGCTGGTTCTATTCTTAAGCGTGGATTTCTTAATAACAAGTCTTTGGCTCTTGATTCTAGTCAACCGGGTACGAGCAGCAAAAACTCTTTTGGTGTTTTGAGTGGTTTAATGGATGATGGGACTGATTGGGAGGATGGCTTTGGTCATTCTAATGATGTGCTTAATGCGGATAGTGAGACTGATGAAGACATTGTGATTGATGATCGCCATGGAACTCGTCAGCCGGATACTCGCACTTCTCATTAATCATTATGTTGTTTTTTCATTGTTTATGTTCCTTTAGGTGGTTCTTTCCTATAGGAGTCATTAGTTTTGTAATGTAATTATCATATGGCATGTCATATGATATAGTGGTTGTTCAAGCTGTGTGCTTGAGGTTAATGTAGCATTGCAGCTACATTCCATTGTACTTCAACGCTTTTTGGGAATATATTTTACCGGGATTGGAGTCCCTTTACCCAAAAAAAAAAAAATGAGTGAATGAGAATATATAAACCCACTTGATCATCATGTATATATAAAATCATAATATATATACATAATTGTTATTTTTATAAAGTCATTGGACACGAGTCTAAGACGAGTATTATTTGTCTAGGTTTCCGTGATTGAAGCACGTACCGTACATCCGAATTGCCGATAACCCGCCTTCCCACATCAACGTGAGTTCATAGCCTCGCACTATTTTAAATGTTTTTATGAAATGTTTTATAAACCCGCGAGGGAGATAACATGTTAGTTTTTATGAAATAGGACACTAGTTGTCCCGATTGTTTGTTTATTGATTTGGACCCGAATGATTGTATGACCCGATGAATGATTAAATGACCCGATAGATGAAATGAAATGGATTATTAAAGTTAGGTTATGTCACTAAAAGTCCCATTAGCATGAATTGTGAACTACCGGGATTTGGTAGACGCTTATGCATATCATAGTACTATTTGGGGACGATCACCCCAGTTCGCGCCTTGACGGTTGATCCCCGTCGTGCCACATTGATTGGTAAGCGAATTTATGTATGAGAAGATTTTCATAGCGTGACCTTTGTGACGACATGCTAATTTAGATGGGCAAATTGAGTTTCGGGCTAGCTACCCGTTGTTTGTTGCAGTAAGGTAACAATGTCATGCGGCTTATAATAATCCAATTAACAAAATACTGCTATACGCACTGAATTACGATATATTGCCTGACTAGCAATATGGGGTCTTACTATTGATATTATGTTCGTGTTTTGGTTTTTCATAACCATATTCATATAACGGTTTTTATTTAACTTTATACAACGTCATAAGACGTATTGTATGATGTTTTTACGACATTGGCTCGTATAATGATTTTTAAGGCAAATGCCTATATTATGATTTTCGATAAGGATTTGATAAAAATGACTTTGGCTATTTTATGGCCTATTACAATGATTTGTACAAAATGATTTTTGGTAATAATTTTATACCGATGTTAAATTGATGGATTTTATTAAACTCTATGAATTCACTCGGCGTTATCGCTGACCTTTTCTTTTAACATGTTTTATCTCAGGTGCTTGAAGGTAATTCTCGGGAAGACGACAAAGAATTCATGGCCCGCACTTAAATAACAATTTCCATTCAAATCTTTGAAAAATTGTATGAAATGATTATGACTTGGGACCTATGTAAATTTGATATTTATGAACGGAAATGCTTTTATTATTAAAGGAGGCGATTTTTAAGCGTTGTCTATGATGTGAGTAATGTGCTATCCCGTAACACCAACTAGTCTTCCGCTGTATTGAGTTGTATAAATTTGGGGGTGTTACACTTTTTGTATTAATTCGTTTAGCGTTGTTGGTTGTTTGTCATTCGCTGTTTTTCTGATAGGCCATCTCGTTTATCATTGCTACAAACCCTAGAATAAGTATTTTTTTAGTGTTTCGTTTATTTTGGGTGTTAGATCCTATTGTTATATCATACTATTGCGCGAATCTGTTGGATTCATTGCGTTGTCGATCTGGTTGTTTTTTTGGTGTTGTTGGTTATAGGGTTTAGAGAGATGGAGAAAGGTTGCCTTAACAGCCCTCGTGCTAAGCTGGAGATTGAGGTGCATGATATTGGAAAAAGGATTAAGAACATAGATGGGAAACTTATTGGCAAAGATGACAAACCTATTGTTGCGAGACGTGGAGAGCCTAAACTTGTTGGTTTAGGTACTAAGGTGATCGATGACAATGCTGTGAGGTCAGTGCCTCATAACCCTAAGGATAAGCCTTTAAAATCTATACTAAAGGGTTTTAGTGTGTCGTCGAGTCCTAGTAAGGGGATTGGTGTATCGTTTGTTGCTGAGATTGATCCGATTATTGTTATGGGGGATGTGCAGAGTGGTAATGATGTAGAAGTCAGTGTTGGCCAAGTACCGTTTGTTCGAGTAGTCTTTCCTATGCGGCTGCTACGGGAAAACGTAAGGTTGATGTTTCATCTTGTGTGAATAATGCTATTGTTCCAGGAGCTGATATTGTACTACCTAATGATGCGGTTGATGAGAAAACAAACAGCTTGGATAATACACTCTATGGTTATTTTGTTGGAAGACGACACACATTTCCCATTGTTGACAGCCACGTCAAGAATGCATGGGCTCAGTTTGGTCTGAAAAGAACTATGTTTCATCATGGTTTCTTCTTCTTTTAGTTTAAATCTAAGGCTGGTATGGAGCAAGTCCTTGCTAATGGTCCATGGCGTATTAGACTTACACCTATTATGCTTAATATTTGGAATCTAACTAAGAAACTTATACGAGAGGAAATTAAAGCGATACCAGTGTGGTTCAAATTGCACGATGTACCTGTTGTTGCTTATTCTGAGATCGGGTTGAGTTTGATCACCACTAAGGCAGGGAAACCTATTATGTTGGATACTCATATGATGGATATGTGTGTGAATTCATAGGGACGATGCTCATATGCACGTGTGCTTATTGAGGTCAGCACGGATAGGGCTCTTGTTGAGTCGTTTGTTGTGGCAGTCCCAATTAAAGGTGAGGAGGGGCATTCATTGGGAACAATTACGATTGAGTATGAATGGAAGCTGCCAAGGTGCGATAAGTGTAAGATATTTGATCACTTTGATTCGGACTGTCCTAAGAAACCTAAAGTTGCTAAACCAGATTCGTATCGTGGTGGTAAATTTGGGAGTGTTAATGGGAAGGAAAAACGACAGCCTACATTGCTTAAGGCATGACAGGTTGAAGGTTTGAGGTTTTCTAAGCCTAAGACGTCGTGGGTCATGAAAACTTCTAAAGCGTCATCGTCAAAGGCTAAAAGTTCTAACTCCACTCGAAAACAGGTCATTAGTGATAATATTAATTTGTTGGAGCTAAAAAAACTCATTTGACAAATGAAAGGGCGAAGGTGCGATTCTAGACGTGGTTTAGCAGGCTGCTTCGGAACACACTAATCAGGAAGATTTGGCGAATGTTAGTACTAATATTCCTACTGAACATACAAAGGCAGGTGGTAAAAAGGTGGTGCTAGAGGACGCTTCTTCTAGTAAACCAAAGTTATCATTTGATTATAAGGATTTGGCTAATATTAGTGATTCTGACAAGGAGGAAGTTTTTGCTTCCAATGAAGATTATCAAGCCTACATGTCGTCTATTGGAGGAGGTCTTTTTTTTGTAATGGGTTACCCCGGTAAATATATTAACCAAAAAAGCGTTTAAATACAAAGGAATGTGGCTGAGATACCACATTAACCTCAAGCTACATGCAGCTTGTTAACAAAGACTATGAAACATCAAAAGCCCTAACCGAATCTAGAAGACAACAATAAACTAGGTAAAAACCAAGATGTGAACATGAAACCGCGCTCACTCTTCAGCATCCAACACCACCATGATAGGAGCAGGATGAATCCAAATGAGTCTGCCTCCTTAAAAAATCTTACCAAAGAAAACCCAGTGGGAAAAACCTTGGACAAGGAAAAAGAGTACAACACTCACCCGGCACACCTATCATGGAACAAATCTTGAGCTCGGCACCCTCCATTTGTCAAGCAGCAAACTCGACCTGGTAGATAATTTCTTGAAACGGAAAGAAATCAACTTCAAGCGAATAGTATCACATAGAATCTAAAATAACTGATCAACAGACATCCGCTTCTTCTTGAATAGTCTTGAATTACGTTCCATCCAAATAAAATAAGCAGTAGCAGCCAACACAAGACGACCAAGAATACTAACACATGATTTCCCATTCGAAATTGAAATAACATGAGCTAATATATCATCAATACAAGTTGGGACAGTATCCATACCACACAAGGTCCGAACCTTAGACCAAACCTACACAGAATAAGAGCATTCAAAGAAAAGATGGTCATGGGAGTCCTGCACCAAACTACATAAAGGACACCGAAGAAGGCTTAAATCCACGAACGGGCCAACATCCCATTGCTTAAGCCTATCCTGTGTCTTCAATTTCCTTCTAACCACCAGCCACAAATTAATAGAGTGACGAGGAATACAATGAGAAAACCAGACAGCTTTATACCATTTTACTTCCATAGCCCGATCACGTATGGAATCCCAAGCTAACGCCACAGAAAATGGCCCAGAAACACCACTAATATCCCTCCATAGCAACTCATCTTCTTTGTCATCATTAATAATAGGCACAGGTATAGAAACAATATTAGGAAATCTAGTATTCCAATCCTGCGGCCACTACCAAGCACCATCAACGATAAGATCCCTCACCTTATTAGATAAAGAGAACCCCGATCTATTGATATTACGGACCGTGAGGATGTCCCGTAGAGGACATAAATCTGCCCAATTATCAAACCACATAGAAGCAACTCTACCATTATTAATATTATACCATACAAACTTACGAACACGTGGTCTGATTTGGAGAAGTTTTCTCCAGCCCCAACTCATGTCTCCAATACAAGGAACATCCCAAAAGCTTCTATCCTTTAACTTGTAAGAATAGATCCATTTGACCCATAAAGAATCTTTACGAGTCAAAATACACCAAATATGAGAAACCATTAAAGCAGCATTAAAATCAGAAAGCTTACGAATACCAAGGCTACCTTCAACAAATGGATTACAGACAGAGTCCCAAGCAACTTTAGCCTTACCCTTCTTCATTTCACCTTGACACCATAAGAAGCCTCTCAAAAGCTGCTCCAAATCATGAATAATCCGCACAGTTAAAATAAAGACTGACGCCCAGTAAATATGCATAGAAGATAGGACTGAACGAACTAACTGGAGTCTTCCTACTAAAGAAAGAAATTTATTGCGCCAATCATTAACTCTACTCTCAAGCTTTTCTACAAGGACCTTACAGTCCCTATACAGAAGCCTGGAAGAGATTAGAGGAACACCAAGGTATCGGACAGGTAACTCGCCTTCAGCAAAAGGCATTATATGTAAAATAGTGCTTTTAACAGCAGTGGAAACATTGCAGAAGAAAACAGTGCTCTTAGGGATACTTGGAACCAAACCAGAAGCAATTTTAAATTCCTCCAAAGCATCCATAATAACTTGCACAGAACCCAAATGACCCCTGGCAAACAAGAAAAGATCATCTGCAAAGCAAAGGTTAATAATTCGTTGTTGCTCACACCGATGGTGGAAATAAAAGTCATCAGCATCAAGAACCCTTCGCTGCATCATGAGAGAAAGAACTTCCATAACCAAAGTGAAAAGATACGGAGATAACGGATCACCTTGTCTGAGACCTCTCTTTCCTTGAAACCAACCATATAAATTACCATTGATACAAATCGAATACGACGTAGTAGAAACACATGTCATAATCCAATCAACCATTATATGATGAAAACCAAACCCAATCAGAGTGTTACGGATAAACTGCCAATCCACCGTATCATAAGCTTTTTGAATATCAACTTTAAAAGCACATCTTGGCGGACCAGAATTTCTATGATAGTTTCTCATCAATTCCTGCGTCAATAATATATTATCCGAAATCCTGCGGCCCGGAACAAAAGCTGATTGATTAATATTAACCAAAACCCCCAAATCCCCTTTAATACGGTTAGCAATAATCTTGCTAATGCCTTTAAAGATAACATTACAACAAGAGATAGGGCGATAATCAATAATCTTGTCAGGGACAGTAACCTTAGGGATAAGAGCAATAATAGTATGATTAGCCTCTTTAAGTAGTTTTCCATTAGAGAAAAACTCCCGAATAGCACAAGTAAAATCAGCACCCACAATATCCCAAGACTTCTTAAAGAAAGCAGCAGTAAAACCATCCGGCCCAGGGGCTTTGTCATCACTCATAGAAAATATAGCACTTTTAATCTCAGAATCAGAGATAGCACGAACCATGTGGGCAGCTTTCTGAGGACCAAGCTTGCGAACAAATAAGTTAGAAGTATTAAATTCACCTGAAGCACTTGATTGACCAATAAATTGCTCATAATGAGCAACAAAAGCACCAGGCACAGCACCTCCCTCATGAAGAACATTAAGAGAATCACGAACCATTTCAATACGATTACGAGCAACCCTACTCTTTACCGAATTATGAAAGTAAGCAGTGTTAGAGTCACCTGCATCAAGCCATTCAATTTTAGATTTCTGCCGAAGGAAACGTTCCTCATCAAGCACAACTTCTTTGAAAGCAATTAAATAATGAGCATGATCTTCTTTCAGTAGAACATTTGATGGGTCCAAATCAAGAGCTTTCTATGCAACATATAATTCCACACGAATCTTGTTGACACGATTATGAAGATTACCCTGTTCAAACAGTAACTTACGTAACGGGGCCTTTAACCCTTTTAACCTTTTAACAAGCTTGAACATAGCACAACCATTAAACTCAGCCAACCATCCGTTAGCAACAACATCATGAAAACCCTCCTTATGCACAAGAAAGTTAAAGAATTTAAAAGGTTTAGGCTTACGCCTGCTAACAGAAGGGATCCGTAACACACAGGGAGAGTGGTCAGAAATCCTGTAAGGTTGGAAAATAGCAAAACATCCTGGAAACTCATCAAGAAACTTAATGTTAGACATAATGCGATCAATCTTTTTAAGAATACCATCATCTCCTTGGGGTTTCTCATTCCAAGTGAAATGAAGACCTGTAGCATTAACATCCATAACTTCCATAAGATTAACACACTCCTTAAACTCCCGCATGGCAATATTAGGAGAATAACCACCATTTGAGTGATCTTCAAGATTAAGAGCAGCATTAAAATCTCCCAAAACAACCCACGGTTTATCATGCATAAAATTAGCATGAGAGATCAAATTAGTCCAAAGAACACGCCGATCAATATAGTAGTTATCTGCATAAACAAAGGAGCAAAACAAAGTACGGTTATCCACACGGGTATTGATCTGACAATGCATAACTTGACTCGTTTGGGACAACACCATAATATCCACATTATCATCATTCCAGCCAAGAATAATACGTGCCCCTTTATGACACAAACCACCATTAGATGTCCACTTCCATCTACTAAAAATCTTACGAGACATATCATAAACACCTAAAGCATCAACATGGGACTCCAAGATAGCACATACACTCAGATTGTTTTCATTAACAACCTGACGAACCTCTTTTCGTTTAGGGGATTGGTTCAAACCCTTATATTCCACGAGGCTATACTAAACATTTAAAACAGTCGTAGCAGGAGTGCTTGCCCCTGCTTGATAGTTGAGAAGATTAACAGTTTCATCATAAACATTTTCAATCTCCTCATCATCATCATCTTCAACCTGATCACCTGTTTCATCTAGTAGATTCTCAAAAGAATTAGAAGTAGAAACATTCACAACAGATTTACCTCTATTAGAACTACCAGGGATATAAACATTACTAGAATCACCATTGTTTTTATCACAGTTAGGATTAGGATTCGTACCAGATTTGGGAGGATTATCAGCATTGATTGTCTTTGGAACAAAGTTAAAAGGATTACCAACTTGGAAGCCCTTGCTTAAAGGAACTCCTCTCGGAATCTGACTTCCTTGCTTACCTTTATTATTACGCTTTCTACTCCTGACTTGTTGAAATCCATCATCTTGTTCCTGTACAACAGTAGGTGCCACTTTGGGAATACCACGTTTAGGACAAATTTCAGCCGTATGGCCAAAAACATTACATGTAGGGCATCTAGGAGGCTTCCACTCATATTCAACTTTAACAGTTTCTTTGGTAAACCCATCCCCATCCAAATCAGGAACACCAATAGTAATTGTCTCATGCAAGGCACAATCAGATTTTATTTCAATTAAAACACGAGCAAAACTACTACGACCCCATGACTCTTTACACATAGTGCTAGTAATAGAATCAAGCATAATAGGCCTACCAAGATGTGTAGCAATCAAACTAATACCCTCTTCATCAAACACTTGAATAGGCACATCGTGAAGTTTAACCCACACAGGAATACGCGTAAATTCCTCTTTTCGAAGACTAGTTTTCATAGTATACTGTTTAAGAATGATAGGAGAATTACGAATCATCCATGGGCCACCCTCCAACACACTTTCATAACCAGCTTGTGTGTCAAATTTAAAGAAAAAGAAACCATTAGAATTCATCATGATCCTATTTAATCCAAATTTAGCCCAGTTAGTTTTAGCATAATACTCAACCACAGGAAATGCAATTCTTCTACCAATAAAGTAACCATATAGTGTATTATGAAATCGAGTATTAACTTTTTCAACCACTTTACGTGGTATAGAAACCTGAACACCCTCAAATCTGTTTTCAGCAATAGCAGAACAAATGATAGTACGTACAATAGGAGGTTGTTTACTTGGACCAACAGCAGATGCATAAGAGTTAGATTGAACACCAATCTCCACAGATTGCACAATAGAAGGTTCAGCCACACCATGTGTTACATTAGTTGCATTCTCACGAAACAATGTACTAGCCACATTACAATCAGCATGTTCCAGTTCATCAGGTAATAGCTTAGAGACAAGAGGGGTAGTAAGACTTACAAATTCATCAAGAGAAGTGAATGGAGTAGTTTTACTTGGTTGCCGCAACATAATATGAGAATCAAGATCAGAATTAGGGCTTGAGTGAACCCTAACCGATTCCAGTTTATCTCCCATTACAATAATCTTTTTCTCATATTCACACAACCATTTAATCACCTCACTGGCACGATCTTTGTTAACCAAACTCCATAGTTCATACTTATTCATCTTTAAATCTGACATAAAATCATGAAAATCTTGTCTAACCCCAAGTTTAACACCAAACAGATCCCTAATCGCATCCAAGCTGCATGATTCCATGTTTTTAATAATAGAAGCTCTTTCAGCCAATGGCATGTTACTCAACTTGTACGAATCCATAATCAATACGCAACCTTAACCACGAAAAACAAACCCTAAAAATTAGTAAACGAATTAACTGTGATCCCCACGAAAACCCCTAAAAAACAAATAAGATTCGTCGACTTATTAAAAAACAAAAAGGACAATTATCGCAGTACCCAACTTAATAATAAAAAAGACCCTCCACGTGATCAATGTCAAGCGAAATCTTAATATAATGTCAGCCGACAAATTGATTCCTCGCTATAATAATGACAAATCAATGTCAACCGACTATCCTAATAAATTGATGACACTTGATCGCAAATGGACAAATAGCAACCGACCAACGAATTGAAAACAGAAACCTACGAACAATTAAATTGCACTCGTGAACTCACACATCAAATGACGGCAGAAAAATTAAATAAAAACCAATTTAATTAACCCTAAAACCAAGAAACCAAACAAGGACTTTGTTAACTCAAGAATAATCATTGATTAATTGAGAAAACAGCATCATTATAAGGGGTATTCGGATTAAAGGAAAAAGAAAATTGGGTTATGAGAAGAAGGGATTTTTCTGGCAGCCATTGATGTTTTTTCTTTCTTTGTTTAATATCTATTGGAGGAGGTCACCCACTTGAAGAGGAGTTTGATGTGTATGATGATGATTATGCAGACCAGATTCGTGATTTAACGGGACAAATTAAAGAGTTCGATGATTTTCGACTCCATCATAGTGGTAGGAAGTAGAATAGTTTTAAATGTCATAAGAAGGTTTGTCTTCTTATGTTGGGGGTTTGGGTTCTAGCATATGATGTGCTTGGTTTTTGCCTATGTAACGGGCTTGATATAGGATTTCACCTATATCTTTTGTACTTCAACGTTTTTTTGCGTAATATATTTTACCGGGGATAGTCCCCTTTAACCAAAAAATATTACATGTTGGAACACATTCATTTAAAACTTGTATGCTATCCAAAATTGTATACTTACCAGAAGATTACCAATTATTATTGCTTTTAGTACCCATAGTCGTATGATCCCCTACATAT
This sequence comes from Glebionis coronaria, assembly GCA_025667525.1. Classification (NCBI taxonomy): domain Eukaryota; kingdom Viridiplantae; phylum Streptophyta; class Magnoliopsida; order Asterales; family Asteraceae; genus Glebionis; species Glebionis coronaria. The sequence goes on from CM046877.1 coordinate 344,078,588, forward strand.
CATGAATTGTTAATTATTTTACGTATTGCAAGAGCGAATGTTGTGGATGGATCCATCAGGATTGACAATCGGCGCCCCGTATTACTTTGATGCATTTAACATTTGATTTATTATTTGGGTATTTAGGCTAAATACTCACTAGGGGCATACTTAACTATTAATGCTTTGGTTTCATGAGCTAAATAGCAATAATAAGTATTAATGACTATGATAATGTACGTAGTCATCCCCCCCGGTTACTTATTTTACTAATAAATGATTGTGTTTCACACATATATTTCTAAAACTGTGAATATCACTCAACTTTTGTTGACGTTTTACATGTTTAATCTTAGGTAATAATTCTTAGTTTGCTTGGATGGGAGCCCGCAGGATGTTTTGCAGCTTAGAAGTTTTGTGTTATGTTTAAGCTTTTGTTTTGGTATAAGCTGCTAGGAAAATCACCCAATCTTTTGGTAACTATTTGTAGAAAACCATGTAATATTTGTACTTCTATCTTGTCATAAAACTTTAGGACCTATGTTTAACACTCTGATCTTTATGATGTAATGTATATGTTTTATTACGTCATTTTTGTGTCACTTATACCATGACGTGACACCCCCATGTTGCCTATTTGTTACTTGTCTTTTTTCGGGGGTGTTACAGATTGGTATCAAAGTGATGGTTTTAGAGAACTGATTCATTTTCAAAACTTAGTTTATAACCAAAATTTCAAATATTTCATGTTTCTTAGTGTCAAACAAAAATCTGCCATAGTTTCTTATACCATGACGTGACACCCAATGTTGCCTATTTGTTATTTGCCTAATTTCGGGGGTGTTACAGATTGGTAACAGAGCGATGGTTATAGGGAATTGAGTCATTTTTAAAACTCGGTTTATAACCAAAATTTCAAATATTTCATGTTTCTTAGTGTCAAACAAAGAATCTGCTAATATTATTCGATATCTGCGTGGTTAACTCTCTAATCCTTATTCTTTTCTTTAATCATTCATATAATATTTCATTCTTTGATTTCTTTTTGAAATATTATATTTCTTTCATTACGATACATATTATCTCCTTCGAAACCCTTCGTACTTATTACATATATATTTTCCTTTCCTTACGTAGATAAATTCGTAACCTTCGGGACCACCAAGTAGCTCCTAGTAGATTAATTTTTAGTATTTATGTTTATGTAATTTCTATGATGTATCTTTTATACATTTCCACTAGACTGTTGTAACAGTTAGTACTACCAATATTTTGAGTGCAATCTTGTTCTCTTTTGTATACGCCCTTATATCCAAAACCTTCTTAACTTGGTATCTAATGGAAAGCTGTGCTTAATGAATTATCATTTGGGTATAATTGCGAGTACATCTGCCTTTACTTTATTTCTTGAATTCTTGTTCTATGACTTTGATCTTGTTACAATAATTTTAAATTGTTACGACGTTACATACTTTTATTCGAGGCGCGTATGCTGTCGACTTCTTATACTCACTTTTCTGAGTACTATTGCTATTCCGTTTATGCGTCAAATGATCGACCTCATATACTCGTTCGCTTTGAACCGTCTGTTTTTCTCGACTCACTTATATATGTTGTGTGTACTCTCGTGATACCATTGTTTGGGATTAAGAAGTGTTGTGTCCGATGAAACTTCCGATTATCATTTTACTATCGTGTATGTTACTTTTATTGTTTAAATCCTTTAAGATATCTATTTAGATATCCAAATTGCTTTCCGACATTTGTGGTTGGATGCCCTGAAAAATAGTCTATGGACCATTGTGTAGCTCAATGTGTCCCCAGAAAAGACTAAATGCCATCATGTGAGTCACAACATCTTTGAAGATTTCTCGAGATCGTGTGGAATGATAACGTGGGTTTTCATAATCTTGGTTGACTTTACGTCACCGTTTTACACGGCATTCGAAGAATTATTTCATTGACCATTATACGTATCGACTCTGAATTGTATTGTTCGCTTATACCTTGGAAACACCATCGTCATATTGTAGTTCATCTTCTATTATGTGGCGGTTGATTAGAATACGATTTTACTTGCATAAACTTTTATCATGCTTTTTCCTAATACCTTCTCGCTCCGATAGCGCAACTCATTAATGGCCCATTCTTTTCCCCCGTATATCTTATGTTTTTGGAGAATCATGCTGATGAGATGGCATTTATACATGATCTCATCGTTCTTTTCGGGCTTTTAATGCATAAAAATGTCATAAAATACCATATATATGCTTGTGTTTGTTTACTTGTGTATTTTAGGTATGGATATCGTGAAAAAGACAAAAGATCACAAGATACAAGGAAAAACGGACACGAGAAACGAAGCCGTACAAAGAACCGGGCCCTAATTCATGAAATATTCAACAAATACCCTTGAAGACTTGAAGACATGCAAGATTGATCCTCATTTAATGAAGAAATGACACTTAAAACCCTTGTATATTGATAATTCAAAGTTTGGTCCCTTAAGTTTGTCAAAATTACACAAATGGTCCTTCAACTTTGAAGAAATGGCAAGTTTAGTCCCTCAACAATTCCAAATTGCCAATTATGGTCCCTCATAAAGTCAAAGTTATATTGAAGACCTTTGAATATCAACATTATCCAAGATCAGCCCTTGAAATATCTCAAAATGGCAAAAACAACCCTTTGAAACCTTTTTCCAAAGTTTTGTGCCAAAACTGCCAAGTCATGAAACTTATTAACAATGGAAATGTGTTTTGGTGACTGAATAACACGTTTTACAAGTTTTCACAAAACACAAGGGCCAAAGTTGTGCACTGAAACATTCAAACACACAAATTGCGCCAAACACCTTTGTTTCCCCCAATTTCGGATCAAACACTTCACTATTCACCTTTTACCCACCCAGATTTTACTCCACTTAAACTTAGGGTAAAAATCAATTACCTTTGCACATGAGTGATTCACATGTGCAGAAACCCATCCCAACCCTAAAATCCTTATTCCCACTCACAATGGACCCCACCCCCAAATACCCGTCCACCAATCATGTGACAACTTAACCTCCAAGTCATCCTACGTGTCCAAATCAACAGCTAAGGATCCTTGCTTCATTCCAAAGCTAAAATGAACGCCCTTGATCACTTTGGACAGCTCACATCAGAGAATTATCTAGAAGACCTCAAGGACAAATGTGGAATTTCACTTCTAGGGTTTATGAATAGTGTTAGCCAGGCATTTGCCTATAAAAGGAGACCTCAACATGTGAGAGTCCCTTTGTTCCAGTTTTAGGCTATCAATCTTTGTAATTCCTTTTTAAGTTAATAAAAGTTGAATTTCTTAAAATTTTGAATTCTCTTTTGTGATTGATTAAAAGTTGGTGTTAGAATAGCCTAAATCTGAGTTCCATTTGATTGTTTAGACATTCCTTAATCTTGTGGTTAAGGCACGTCTTGGTTTATAAGGTTTTCAAGGTTCAAAAACCTTGAAATCCTAGTTTCTGATTTTTGGTTATCATTGTGTACTAACCCTTAGCCATAAGCCTTGAGCTCCTTCAAGCTTGTTGACACCAAGCCTAGGAAGAGTTCTAAGCCTTTGGTTGAGTTGTTTGCTGTTTTGCGTTGAAGACATATCATAATCAAAGCCTTGTTCTACTTTGAACATCAGCAGGCTTTGATCTTCTTCTTTGAAGTACCTTGGTCTTGTTCTAGTTGTTGAACAAGGTCCAAGGAGCATAGCTGGCCCTCCTAGGATGTTGTGGAGGACAGGTATAATCTCTTGATTAATTTTCCTCTCAAAATTTCATGTTACTGCCTGTTTTGGATTTGGTGCTTTGATTTTGAGTTCTTGTGTTTGTGTTGGTGATTTTTGAGTTTGATTATGTTAGTTGCTGCCTAGTAAGTGTTTTTGATCATTAAAACCAGTAGGTTATTAGTAGAAATCACAAGTTGCTTTGTTAAGTAGTTTTTTAAGGGGTGTTTGGGTTAACTGCATAAGTTGGAATTGTGGCTTGTTAAGAGGTGGTTTTGTGTTTGCAAGTGTTAGTATCTGTTATTTGGTTGCTATTGTTCATCTGTTTTCAGGTTTTGAGGGTTTAAACACCTAGATTCATAAAATAGGGTATAAAATCTTGGTTACTTGGTAAAATTGGATAGGATTTTGAGGACACCTAGATCTAAGCTTAGGCTAGGGCTAACAATTGCTAAACCTTAGTTAATTACACCAGGAGAAGAGATTTGACTGCTTGAAATTGGATCTAGTGTCAAATAGATCAGCAAACTTGTCTGCATATTGTTCATGTTCTTATCAGTAACTTTTTGTGCTTTGATCTTGTTGTTTACTTTGATTCAGTGTTTGTTATAAGTTGATTTGTGCTTATTCATAGTTAATATAGCTTGTGTATGCATCATGTTAAGTTTGGTTGGCTTATTCTTGCTAAATCTGCTTATTAAGTGCATAACTGCTTATTTCCATGTCTGTGTTGTATCTGGTGACTGTTTGATCATTTGTGGCTTATTGTGTGAACCAAATTTGGATTTTCTTGTTGCTATTGACTCCTTGTGATTCACTGATCACAAGGGTGCCCTTGTTTCCAATTGAATCCAACTAAAACTCTCTAAAAAGCTTGGTCAAATAGTCAAAGCAGTGGGAACTCCTTTCCCCTGCTGGTTACCACTTCTAGTGTTAAATTGGTTTCAGCTTATCAATAAGCTATAATAGCTTATTTTAACCAGCAACAACTTGGATTTTGTAATAGGTGCTCATTATTTGACCCATTTGTTCATACTGGAGCATTTGGTGGGTTGACTTTAGGGTTTGACTAGAAAACCAACTTAATTGAGTTTTTCATAAGTGCTTATTGGCTTATTCTGGCTTATTGGTTTTGCTTATTGGAATTTTGTTGATTGTTTTGGCTTATTGAGTCCATTTGTGATCTTTTGCAAGTTGAATCAAGTCCTGAGGTGCCTTATTTCTCAAAAACGACTATTTTGTCTTTTAGTGAAATATTACTTTGACTATTTCTGGCTTATTGAGTGTGCTTTTTCAAAATTTCTTTTTACAGATCTCATAAGCAGCCCAAAAAGAAGGTTGTGTGTCAAATTAGAGCTTATGGCATTAGCTTATTGCTTAATGGGCTAAAAAGCCCAATAAGAATAAGCTGTTTGCTTATTAAGCTGTGATAAGCTCACATTCAGCTTTTGGGCCTTTAGAGTTTTGTGCTTAGAATTAAATTTTAAGTCAGATAGGGCTTTTCCAAGTCAATTGGGCCAAGTTTAACTTTTTGGGCTAAAAAGCCCATTAAGGTTGACTGTTTTTGGTTTTGGCCCATTTGAGGGCCCAATAGGGGTATTCTAGTCATTTCACTTTGATTTTCTGTTTATTTAGGTTAAAATAAACTAGTTTGCAAGTTTTTAGAATTTTTTATAATTTTTGGATTTTTAATAATATTTTAATATTATATTATTATTATTTTTCAAATTTCACATTTTCCAACTTTTTACATTTTTCTTAGCTTTAATACATTAAAATAGGAATTTAGCAACTTTTAGAATAATTTTATCACTTTTAGATTAATTTTTATAATTATTTTAAGTTTTAATAGTTTTTAAATCATTTTAAATAGTTTTTATTAGTTTAAAAATTTCTAAAAATAGTTTTTAATCTTTTTAGGTGGTTTTAGAGGTTTACCACTTGAAAAATCTTTATTTGGGCTTTCTGATAAATTATTTGATTTTTAGGGCTTTAATTAGCGTTTAAAAATTGAATATTTAATTATTTAAAAGGTTTGAAAATTTTTTGATCATTAGTAAATTCTCAGTTTATTTAATTTGATTTTTGGTGAATTTTTGGTAATTTTTAGAATTAATTTTTATTTTTGTAGTTTTTACGGTTTTACGTTTTGTCGTCGTAGTATTATTTTCACGTCTTCGTCATCTTCTTTTCTCATCCCCTTCTAAACCAAATATTAATCTCAAATCATTTACAAGTTTTTCACACACATATACCTCCTTGGGAAACGAACTTGGAACTTCATTGGGTCATTAGTGTTTACGTTTTCCTAAACGTACACTTAATACTTTTCCCTATTTACTCTCTTTTTCTAAAGAGTAGTAAAACACTACAATCATTTTGGCACCGCTGCCGGGGAGGTGTGTCGTGATTAATTTGCATTGTTGTTTTAAATATCAACCATATATAGTATTTGTATTAGTAGAACTCTACTAATACGTATTATCGGTTTTCTTGGTTTTTCTTATGAAAATATTATTACTATATTGTATTAAGTATCACAACAAATAAACAATATCTCCAAAAGTGTGAAAACACAACCTTAATTGGGATTTGATCTCCTAATTATTGTATTCGAATCTCAAACAAAAAGAAAAAGGCAAAAATAGATAAATACTTTCGTGAAGCTCGATTTTGAAAAATACAAACTATAAGGTGGGTATAAGGCGGGTATTATAAAATATACCCTAAGGAAAAAGGCTCTTAAGTGCTTCGCCCTGCCTCGTTTCCCCGCTTGCTTGTGAGTATTTTGAGATTGAAGGCTAATCGAGGGTTTTGCCGCCCAAAGTATTATTACGTATAATATATTTGCTTGGTTTCTTTGTGATTAAAACCTCTTGAACAATTTGGTTTTCACCAAAAGTTCTAAAGTCATTCGAAGGTGTTCACTCCACGTGATCGTTTTCATTTCTTTGAGGCTTCTTTAATCAAGAGTTTGATTCGAGGAGAGATTTTGTAGATTGTTGTCTACGAAGATACACCCAAATCCAAAAAAATTAAATACAATCAAAAACACAAAAAAAAAATTGAAAATTCACAAAACACCCAAAAAGAATCTTCTTTGCTCACCTCCCATTCTTCGTGAAGTTTATGATCACTCGTAATCAAGCAAAACGAGCTCGTAAACGTCTTCAAAAGCAAGCCAATCAAGAGACGTTGATTGAAGAACAACCTCCAATTGTTGAACCTATTGTAGAACAAGAAGTCGTCATGGCTAATCGTACTATGATGGAGTTGCTACAAGCACCCACCGAGGGTTTTGGAGAGGCCATTGTGATTCCTGCCATCCTTGCGGAGAATTTCGAGATTAAGACGGGTTTAATGTCGATGTTTCAAGCAAATAAGTTTAGAGGTCACGAGAAAGACAACCCGCATTATCACATTAGGAATTTTAATCGTCTCACCGCTACTAGCAAGTTTAAGGATGTTCCACACGACGCCATTAAGATGATGTTGTTTCCATACTCGTTAGATGGACCCGCAAAATTTGGCTTGAGAAAGAACCGCCAAATTCGATTTTGACATGGGGTGATCTCGTTTCTAAGTTTGTGAACAAGTTTTTTCCACCATCTAAAACAACACATTTGAAAAATAAGATTTCACGATTTGTGCAAAGAAATAATGAAAGTTTTTCAATGGCATGGGAACGCTTTAAAGAAATGTTACATGAATGTCCACACCATGATTTTTTGGAATTGCATCAAATTGATACTTTTTATAATGGGCTTGATGATCATGAACGAGATTATTTAAATGCCACCGCGGGTGGTAATTTTTTGTGTAAGACGACCAATGAGGCTTTACAAATCATCGAGAATAGATCTAAGGTTTATAGCCCTCGTAACACACCGAGTGTTGCCAATTTGGGTTCGTCATCATCGTCATCGTCTCGTAGCATTAATGCCTTACATGATGAAGCTAATGAGGAAAATCGGTTTTTTGATAGATTTGCTAATCTTATGTCCCATTGGAAAGCTCAAGAAGCTTCAAACTCCGCTTCGGTTAAAGCGGTTGCTAAGAATTGTTTGTCTTGTGGTGGAGCTCATGATCTTTCCGAGTGCATTACCGCGGATGGAAACACTTCGAGTGCTTATGTAGCAACGGGAACTTACAACCAAAACGGTCAAGGTTTCCGCCCAAATCAAACTCCACCAAATCAAAATGCTAATAACTATCGAAACAACAACCAAGGTGGTAATTACCAAGGCAATTCACATAACTACAACAAAGGGAATTATCAAAATGGGAATGGACAAGTCACTAATCAAAACCAAAACCGTGATTTTCAAAACACTACACAAGGTTTTCAAAATGCTCACACTAAAAATCTTCAAGGAGAATTTTCGGATTATGCTAAAGCAAATGATGCTAAATTTGACAATATGCAACGTGAGATGATTAGCTTAAGATCCGAGTTGAAAAACGAGCTTAAAAATGAACTTGCTAATGAACTTAAAACTCATGCAAATAAAATGGAAGGAAATGTCCAACGTCTTCAATAAAACCAACAAAAGATGGAATTAGGACAACATGAGATTAAGCAAGAGTTATTAAAAGCGGATGCTAGGCAATCAAAATTTGAGGACCAAATGGCTAAGATGTTTGAAGCAATCATGTGTAAACCCTCTTCCTCGGGTGGTCTTCCTAGTGATACCATTGCAAACCCGAAGGGAGAAATGAAGGTTATTACTACACGAAGTGGAAAAACTTTCAAGGAACCAAACTCTCGTCCAAGTACTTCTACGGAGAAGGAAATCGAGAAAGAACCTGAGGTGATGGTCGAAAAGGAGCACATTAAAATCCCACGAAGTATCGATCATACCACACCTACGGTTGAACCAATACCAATTGTGAAACCCGAGATTCCAAGGCCGTTGCCTAATGTCCAACCGACACCACCCTTACCTTACCCTTCGAGACGTAACAAGGAAAAGGCACAAGAACGGAATAATTATCAATTTGAGCTATTTATGAAAATGTTTCGTGATATACATTTTAACATAAGTTTTGCCGACGCTCTTATCATGATGCCTCGATTCGCCGCAAACTTCAAAAGTATGCTAAACAACAAAGAGAAGTTACAACAATCGTCTAGTTGTTCATCGGTTTTTCTTAGCCGCATACCACAAAAAGTCGGTGATCCCGGTAAATTTTTGATTCCGTGTGCAATTCAAGATATGGAGGAATGCTACGCCTTGGCCGATCTTGGTGCTAGTATTAATTTAATGCCTCTTGAGATTTTCAAATCGCTTTCGCTTCCGGCTCTTACTCCTTCGAACATGTCTATCGAGATGGCCGATCATTCTACGATTTTAGCATGTGGAGTAGCCGAGGACGTTTTCGTTAAAGTCGAAAAGTTTTACTATCCCGTTGACTTTATCGTTGTAGACATTCCTATCGATCGAAAAGTTCCTCTCATTTTGGGTCGTTCATTTTTGGATACATCAAGAGCACTTATCGATGTTCATGCTCGAAAAATCACCCTTCGTTTCAATGAGGAAGAACTTTTCATCAATGCAACAGAAAACTCCAATCTTTCTCATGTCTATTCTATTGCAACTTTAAACCATGGTAATTCAACCAATGTCGTTTGCAAAGAATTTTCACCAAGAGTTTTAGGAAATGTCGCCAAAAACAATTTACCATTTCCTCCACCGGTGGAGGTTATGATTGTAAAGCCTACAAAGAAGAAACCGTCAATACTTGAATCGAAAAATCCTTCACCTCACCTCGAACATTCATTGTTGAAAAGTGTTGATAAGTTGCCGGTTTCTATGGAAGATCTTTCAGATGACGAATATGTAGACCCCGATGGGGAGGTTTTCTTTGTCGATAAACGTTTTGAGAACTTACCACCACCGAAACCAAAACGATTTACAAATGTGAGAATCTTTAGTGTGACTAACATCGTCTTAGAAACACCAAATATTTTCGACATAATCAAAAAGGGTTTTCATTAGGAGAGTTTAAAAGATAAAAAAGGAAAAGATTTTAAATGTGATTTAATTGATTTTTCTACAAATCTAACTCCGTCATCACCACGTGTTTTGAGTGCTACAAGCTCGTCTACTCCTTTTGACGATGCTTTGTGTGGTTTTAGTATGGGGGAAGCTCCTTATGTTCCCTCATCCTTGTCCACCGAGGACGAGATATTCGATCCCAGAATTTCATGTAGAGGGAAATCTCGGTCTTCCACCGATGCAATAAATGGAAAATCTTTCTATTTGATTGGTGCGAGTCTACCTCGAGTAGCTCAAAATTTTGTCTTACCAATTGTCCCACCCTTCTATTTCTTCTCATCTATTTTCTTCAAACTCTTTGAGTTTATGGCACATGTTGAAGTGGCATTAATTTGTTTTTCCATTGAAAACGAGAACGCCATCTTCGATCCCGGTATTTTGCACCATCAAAGGACTTAGTCCTTAATACCGGTTGCTTTTTGGGCCTTGTTTATCATGTAAGCCCCATCAAAAATTGACCATACCATGATTTTCCCTAAATGTTCACATATTGAGGGGATCGAGTCGAGCTCATGACTCGGTAATCAAAAACGAGGTGCCTCGTGGGGGAGATCCCATGCTTATCCTTTATACTTACTATTCACTAATAAGGGGACTTGTACCCTTTCAACTTGTTGTCTCGTGGTTGTTTGTGATTGTGTTATCTAGATCATCATCATCATCTACGATTGAAGACTCTCGTGTTCGTTTACATGAGCCTCCATCGTTTGCTTGAAGAAGTTTTTCACGAATCCATGACATATCCTTTATTGTTCTAACAATTATCTTTTAGCATACTTAATAAACGGCTTTAGATATATTGTTGATCACCCTTTCCATGCTAGATCCTAAGCATTCGATTCTTCGTCTCTAGTATGGGGGTGCTCTACCTTTAGACTCGAAACATTGAGGACAATGTTTACTTTTAGTATGGGGGGGGGGGGGGTGAATAGGTACTTGCTTTGCTACGCCCTCACGCTTTCCAACTTTCAATGTTTTGTTTTGTTGCTAATAAGGCTAAAAATGGCCAAATTTTAAATTTTTTCTTAGTTTTCATAAGTGTTTTTAAGACACGAATGTATATTTTCCGTTGGATAGAATAAGAGATAATTTTTGACTTGATGGGCATTTGGAGCCATTTACATTCCTTAACCCGCTCAATTCAAGTTTTGCTAGACTTTTATATAGGGAGCTTTAAAACGCGAAAGTCTTAACTCATTCGGGTTAAGAACAAGAACTTTTCGCAAGTTCCTATAATTGATCCTAGAAAGTCACTTATCAAGGGAACTATAAAATGCATTCTCTAAACTTGAAAAAGTCAAAGAAAGTGCAAGATCCTATAGGTGGATTGAAAATCCAAAACTTTGATTTGATATAGTCTTAATGAAAGCTAATCCAAATTTGGCTTAATTTTGACTTGCATGGCTAAGTATTCACAAGTCTCTTTAATTAGAGGTCTTTATATAGTGAAGAACGAGAAATGATAGAGTTAGACAAGTGATCATGCTAAACGTAGAACATGAAAATGTTCTTTCAAAAACTCATATGTTTTTAATTGTGGCTTTTTCTTCCCATAAGATCAATGCATTAGGAATAAATCATAATTGCAATAAGTAAGGTCGTACGATTTGAAAGTTTACTTAGCCTCTAGCGCAAGATCGTTTAAAAGTTGCTCGGGGTTGAATAGAGTTCATAGCCAAGGCATAACTTATTGAAGCGGGACGCGAAGATTGGCGATTATCCAAAAAGGCCCTAACAAGGCATGAGGAGCTCTCTTTTTGCTAAAGATCCAAGATGATGTGAAGTATCATTATTCCTAAATCAATATGAAGGATCGAGACACACGACGAAAAGCAATTACTTCCCTAAAGATCAAGGAGAAAGTCTATCCGAAAAGACCCTTACAAGGTATGAGGATAAATATATCCAAGTCCGAAAAGGAGGCGGATCGTTGTATATCAAAATCCAAAGTAAAGATTGAAGAAAAATGATGAAGTCGTGGTCCAAATATGAAGAATCTCTCAAAAACGTCAAGTGAAGAAATTCCTAATATATGAAGAGAAGACCATAATTTCGAGAAAGTCTTCCCAAGATTTGAAGTATGAAGTACATGGCAAATATCGGTCCGAGAAAGGTCTCAAATCGTGAAACGAGTTATGCCAATATATGAACTTAAGGAGATACACGAGAAGCCGTTTTAAAAGATTTTGTCCTTCGGCTAACTATCGATTAAATCGTGCTACTTTGCTTTCGGACTAATAACTACTCAAATAAGTCAATATGAATCACTCGTGATCAATGACAAATAGTTAAAAAATGCTAGTAACCCATTTCCTTTTATAATAACTAGGATTGCGGGGAGAAAAAGTACTACACAATTTGGACGTATGAGTAGTGTTAGCATTGTGACTTGTACCAACAATGATCTCGTTTTTGCACTTAGCATGGAATGTATGACAATCAAGGATGACGAAGTTTACTCTAAGGGACATTTGCTTGTTTCTATTCTTTGACCCTAAAAGTCACTTTCGTGATGAAAATCATACATTATGTCTTTACACATCTTGGTAGTATGTTGCAAGTCTTTTAATTTTCAATAAAGGTTAATAAAATTGAACTTTGGTGATGCTTAGATACTTTATTCTAGCATTGCGTGAGGGCACGGCAATGGCTTAGTATGGGGGAGTGATGAGATGGCATTTATACATGATCTCATCGTTCTTTTCGGGCTTTTAATGCATAAAAATGTCATAAAATACCATATATATGCTTGTGTTTGTTTACTTGTGTATTTTAGGTATGTATATCGTGAAAAAGACAAAAGATCACAAGATACAAGGAAAAACGGACACGAGAAACGAAGCCGTACAAAGAACCGGGCCCTAATTCATGAAATATTCAACAAATACCCTTGAAGACTTGAAGACATGCAAGATTGATCCTCATTTAATGAAGAAATGACACTTAAAACCCTTGTATGATGATAATTACAAGTTTGGTCCCTTAAGTTTGTCAAAATTACACAAATGGTCCTTCAACTTTGAAGAAATGGCAAGTTTAGTCCCTCAACAATTCCAAATTGCTAATTATGGTCGCTCATGAAGTCAAAGTTATATTGAAGACCTTTGAAGATCAACATTGTCCAAGATCAGCCCTTGAAATATCTCAAAATGGCAAAAACAACCCTTTGAAACCTTTTTCCAAAGTTTTTTGCCAAAACTGCCAAGTCATGAAACTTATTAACAAAGGAAATGTGTTTTGGTGACTGAATAACACGTTTTACAAGTTTTCACAAAACACAAGGGCCAATGTTGTGCACTGAAACATTCAAACACACAAATTGCGCCAAACACCTTTGTTTCCCCCAATTTCGGATCAAACACTTCACTATTCACCTTTTACCCACCCAGATTTTACTCCACTTAAACTTAGGGTAAAAATCAATTACCTTTGCACATGAGTGATTCACATGTGCAGAAACCCATCCCAACCCTAAAATCCTTATTCCCACTCACAATGGACCCCACCCCCAAATACCCGTCCACCAATCGTGTGACAACTTAACCTCCAAGTCATCCTACGTGTCCAAATCAACAGCTAAGGATCCTTGCTTCATTCCAAAGCTAAAATGAACGCCCTTGATCACTTTGGACAGCTCACATCAGAGAATTATCTAGAAGACCTCAAGGACAAATGTGGAATTTCACTTCTAGGGTTTATGAATAGTGTTAGCCAGGCATTTGCCTATAAAAGGAGACCTCAACATGTGAGAGTCCCTTTGTTCCAGTTTTAGGCTATCAATCTTTGTAATTCCTTTTTAAGTTAATAAAATTTGAATTTCTTAAAATTTTGAATTCTCTTTTGTGATTGATTAAAAGTTGGTGTTAGAATAGCCTAAATATAAGTTCCATTTGATTGTTTAGACCTTCCTTAATCTTGTGGTTAAGGCACGTCTTGGTTTATAAGGTTTTCAAGGTTCAAAAACCTTGAAATCCTAGTTTCTGATTTTTGGTTATCATTGTGTACTAACCCTTAGCCATAAGCCTTGAGCTCCTTCAAGCTTGTTGACACCAAGCCTAGGAAGAGTTCTAAGCCTTTGGTTGAGCTGTTTGCTGTTTTGTGTTGAAGACATATCATAATCAAAGCCTTGTTCTACTTTGAACATCAGCAGGCTTTGATCTTCTTCTTTGAAGTACCTTGGTCTTGTTCTAGTTGTTGAACAAGGTCCAAGGAGCATAGCTGGCCCTCCTAGGATGTTGTGGAGGGCAGGTATAATCTCTTGATTAATTTTCCTCTCAAAATTTCATGTTACTGCCTGTTTTGGATTTGGTGCTTTGATTTTGTGTTCTTGTGTTTGTGCTGGTGATTTTTGAGTTTGATTCTGTTAGTTGCTGCCTAGTAAGTGTTTTTGATCATTAAAATCAGTAGGTTATTAGTAGAAATCACAAGTTGCTTTGTTAAGTAGTTTTTTAAGGGGTGTTTGGGTTAACTGCATAAGTTGGAATTGTGGTTTGTTAAGAGGTGGTTTTGTGTTTGCAAGTGTTAGTATCTGTTATTTGGTTGCTATTGTTCATCTATTTTCAGGTTTTGAGGGTTTAAACACCTAGATTCATAAAATAGGGTATAAAATCTTGGTTACTTGGTAAAATTGGCTAGGATTTTGAGGACACCTAGATCTAAGCTTAGGCTAGGTCTAACAAGTGCTAAACCTTAGTTAATTACACCAGGAGAAGAGATTTGACTGCTTGAAATTGGATCTAGTGTCAAATAGATCAGCAAACTTGTCTGCATATTGTTCATGTTCTTATCAGTAACTTTTTGTGCTTTGATCTTGTTGTTTACTTTGATTCAGTGTTTGTTATAAGTTGATTTGTGCTTATTCATAGTTAATATAGCTTGTGTATGCATCCTGTTAAGTTTGGTTGGCTTATTCTTGCTAAATCTGCTTATTAAGTGCATAACTGCTTATTTCCATCTCTGTGTTGTATCTGGTGACTGTTTGATCATTTGTGGCTTATTGTGTGAACCAAATTTGGATTTTCTTGTTGCTATTGACTCCTTGTGATTCACTGATCACAAGGGTGCCCTTGTTTCCAATTGAATCTAACTAAAACTCTCTAAAAAGCTTGGTCAAATAGTCAAAGCAGTGGGAACTCCTTTCCCCTGCTGGTTACCACTGCTAGTGTTAAATTGGTTTCAGCTTATCAATAAGCTATAACAGCTTATTTTAACCAGCAACAACTTGGATTTTGTAATAGGTGCTCATTATTTGACCCATTTGTTCATACTGGAGCATTTGGTGGGTTGACTTTAGGGTTTGACTAGAAAACCAACTTAATTGACTTTTTCATAAGTGCTTATTGGCTTATTCTGGCTTATTGGTTTTGCTTATTGGAATTTTTTTGATTGTTTTGGCTTATTGAGTCCATTTGTGATCTTTTGCAAGTTGAATCAAGTCCTGAGGTGCCTTATTTCTCAAAAACGACTATTTTGTCTTTTAGTGAAATATTACTTTGCTTATTTCTGGCTTATTGAGTGTGCTTTTTTAAAATTTCTTTTTAAAGATCTCATAAGCAGCCCAAAAGAAGGTTGTGTGTCAAATTAGAGCTTATGGCATTAGCTTATTGCTTAATGGGCTAAAAAGCCCAATAAGAATAAGCTGTTTGCTTATTAAGCTGTGATAAGCTCACATTCAGCTTTTAGGCCTTTAGAGTTTTGTGCTTAGAATTAAATTTTAAGTCAGATAGGGCTTTTCCAAGTCAATTGGGCCAAGTTTAACTTTTTGGGCTAAAAAGCCCATTAAGGTTGACTGTTTTTGGTTTTGGCCCATTTGAGGGCCCAATAGGGGTATTCTGGTCATTTCACTTTATTTTCTGTTTATTTAGGTTAAAATAAACTAGTTTGCAAGTTTTTAGAATTTTTTATAATTTTTGGATTTTTAATATTATTTTAATATTATTTTATTATTATTTTTCAAATTTCACATTTTCCAACTTTTTACATTTTTCTTAGCTTTAATACATTAAAATAGGAATTTAGCAACTTTTAGAATAATTTTATCACTTTTAGATTAATTTTTATAATTATTTTAAGTTTTAATAGTTTTTAAATCATTTTAAATAGTTTTTATTAGTTTAAAAAATTCTAAAAATAGTTTTTAATCTTTTTAGGTGATTTTAGAGGTTTACCACTTGAAAAATCTTTATTTGGGCTTTTTGATAATTTATTTGATTTTTAGGGCTTTAATTAGCATTTAAAAATTGAATATTTAATTATTTAAAAGGTTTGAAAAAGTTTTGATCATTGGCAAACTCTTAGTTTATTTAATTTGAATTTTGGTGAAGTTTTGGTAATTTTTAGAATTAATTTTTATTTTTGTAGTTTTTACGGTTTTACGTTTTGTCGTCGTAGTATTATTTTCACGTCTTCGTCATCTTCTTTTCTCATCCCCTTCTAAACCAAATATTAATCTCAAATCATTTACAAGTTTTTCACACACATATACCTCATTGGGAAACGAACTTGGAACTTCATTGGGTCATTAGTGTTTACGTTTTCCTAAACGTACACTTAATACTTTTCCCTATTTACTCTCTTTTCCTAAAGAGTAGTAAAACACTACAATCACATGCCACCAAGGAGACCTTCCTAAAAAACCCTAATTTCTCTCCATTGGCTGCCACCTTCTCCCTAATCTAAACGCCATCAATCTCTTGTTCATCCTCCAATTGCCTGAATAACACTCTTTTAATTTTTATCCTTTCATCTTTTCTTGTGGAAAGCGGGATTGATTTTATCGTTTTTTTATTTGGGCTCGACGAGGTTTGTTAAGTAACGTTTAAGATTAGGGTTTTGGTGTGATTTGCTATTGTTTAGGGTTTTGTTTTTTGGTGCTTTAACTGTGGGCCGGTTGAGATTCCAATATTTTATATTATTTTTTTTGCGTCCATCATGACGACAGGTTGAAAGTGGAAGTAGATCTAGATTGAAGCCCTAATTAGGGTTTCGTTTTGTTTCTACTAATTTTAGAGAGATGGATTCGACTGATAATTCTAAGCATAATAAGAATGGCAGTGGTGGTGGAGTGAAGAACAATTTTGCTAGTAAGATTCACAATGTTGATGGTAAGATTGTAGGAAAGAATGGTAAACCAATGCGAATGCTATAAAAAACTATGGGTTTGCAAGAACCAAATGACCAAGTAAAGGTTGATTACGCTAAGATCAATAACGTAAATGACCAAGACAAGGTTGATAATGCTAAGGTTGATGTAAATGACTCGCAAGGTATGAATGTCAATGACAATGGCAGTAGGCAGTCAGGTGGGGAAGGAATGAATAGCAAGAATGTTGATGATGTAACCACGGAAAAGGAACAACGCAATGATAATCAATGGAATAGAGATTCTTTTGTGAGTGTGGTGCAAAATGTTACCAAGCGAACAATAAAATTTACGTATTGCATAACAAAGAAGTTGTAGAAGGTGCTAGGGTGGCGTTGCCGTTTGAGGCCATGGATGAGATAAGTAGTAGGTTTACTAATACTTTATATGGCTACTTTATAGGGAAGAGATTGGCTTTTCCGCTAGTTGAGAATTATGTTCGTAACACATGGTCGAAATATGGATTGAAACGTGTTATGTTAGATGATGGTTTTCTTCCTTTTTCAATTTGAGACTAAAGAAGGAATGGAGAGTGTCATAGAGAATGGGTCATGGCTCACCGTCTTGTACCATTATTTCTTAAATCTGGACTCCAGATCCTGTATTGAAGAAGGAGGAAATCAGGCGTGCCCCAGTTTGGGTGAAGTTTCGTCACGTACCTATTGTTGCTTATTCTGAGGTGGGGCTTAGCTTAATCACGACGCATATTGGTAGACCAATAATGGTGGACGCATACACGAGTTCTATGTGTTTGAAATCGTAGGGGAAAAAGGAATATGCTTGGGCTCTTATTGAAGTATCGTCTGAGACTGAGCTTATCGAATCCATTGTAATTGGTGTACCTAAGGGAGATAGATGAGGGCATACACTTGCTACGATTGACATAGAATATGAATGGAAACCACCACGGTGTTCGGGATGTAACATTTTTTATCATAATGATGACATGTGCCCTAAAGTGGTTAGGGAGGACGTAAAAGGTAAGGAGAAGGTTAGTGACGGATTTACAGAAGTAAAAGTAAGACGACTAAACCCAAACCAACTGTCGTCAGTGGTTTTCGGTTATCAAAACCTATACTAAATTTTCAGTTTAAACAAGTGGAGAAAGATGAATCCTCTAAACAAGCTAATAAAGTTTCCATAGGGTCTGGGGCTGGTCACGTGATTAATAAAGGTATGAATGAGAAAGCTATTAATGTAACGTATAAGACTTCCAATGGTAAGGATGTAGCTATTCCGGTTAAGAATTTATTTACTGCTTTGGAAGATAAAGGCGATGAGACATGGAATGATGCAAGTGAGGCAGTTAACCTAAGTGATGATGAGCATATTGAGGAGATAATTGTTGAGGAACGCCCAAGTGGTAAACCTCAGCCTGTATCTACTGTGGGGGCAAGCACTCCCAATGGCGATGGTACTCATGATTAGTGTGGCTGCATGGAATATTCGGGGTATGAATTTCTCCCCTAAACAAGATGAAATTCAGCAGGTGGTCATTGAAAATAAACTTTATGTGTGTGGTATTCTGGAAACGCATGTAGTGCATTCCAATTTGATGCGGTTATGTTCTTATGTCTTCAAACATTGGGATTGGACCTTCAATAGTAGCTTGTGTAGTAAGGGTACTCGTATTATTATTGGATGAACCATAACGATGTAGATGTAACAGTCTTAGACCAATGTGATCAGGTTATTCATACGCGTATTTGGCTTAAGGTTGAAAAGAAGGAGTTATTTGTTTCGTTTGTGTATGCTCATAACAAGTATATTCAAAGGCGTGATCTTTGGCATAATCTTGGGCTTCAAGCTGATATTCGCAACAGACCTTGGTGCTTACTTGGGGATTTCAATGCTGCCCTATTATTAGATGATAGCACAGCAGGTTCGTCCAAGGTTGATATTGCTATGCGGGAGTTCAAGGATTGCATTGCTGATATTAATGTTATGGATGTTCAATATTCAGGGATGTACTATACTTGAAATAAAAAACCTACGGGCCATGATGGATTGCTAAAGAAGATCGAATATTATGTAATCTCCCATTTAATGATGCGTTTAGAGGGGCGCATGCTTGTTTCAAGCCGTACAGGCTGTCTGATCACTCGCCTGCAGTACTTAATATTCCATCCCTTACAAAGGACAAACCGAATCCAATTATATTTCCTAATCTTCTTACACAACATGAGTTGTTTAAAGAGACTGTTAACGTGGGTTGGAAGATTCCAGTAAGTGGGTTTTACATGTTTCAGGTGGTTAAGAAGCTGTGATATCTTAAGAAGCCGTTACGCAAGCTTTTATATGCTAAAGGTAATCTCCATCAAAACGTTATCATGTTACACATGGAGTTGGATAGAATTCAGGAAGACTTGGACAAGGATCCCTTTAATGTTGATCTTCGAGATGAGGAGGCTGCTTATGTCAAGGCTTTTAATGAGGCTTTGATTTTGGAGGAATGTTTTTTGAAGCAGAAGGCTAAGATACAATGGATTAGGGATGGTGATTCTAATACTACATATTTTCATAAAGCGGTCAAGATTCGGGTCAGCCATAATCGTATTAATGTGGTTACAAATTCTGAGGGGACTGTTTTTGAAAATGAACATGTTCCTGAGGCTTTTGTTGCCCATTATAAGGTTTTTCTTGGTCAAACAGGGAAGACTAATGGGTCGGAGATAGGAACGTTGTTTGGTACTAAGCTGGTTGGTGTTAAAGCGGTGGAGATGGTTCAACCGATCACTCCTCATGAAATCAAAAGTGCTATGTTCCCTCTGGGGGATGAGAAATCGCCAGGTCCAGATGGATACACGGCTGCTTTTTTAAGGAGTCTTGGGATATCATTGTTTCAGAGGTGGTGAGGCCAGCGGGTGAGTTCTTTACTAATGGAAAGCTTCTTAAAGAGCAAAACCATTCAATTATTACGCTGATCCCAAAAGTCATGACGCCTATGCGAGTTAATAAATTCAAGCCTATTTCATGTTGTAACATGCTCTTTAAGTGTATTAGCAAGATCATTGCTAATCATATTAAAGAGAGTTTGTTGACGTTAGTTAGCCCCAACCAGTCGGCTTTTGTTCCAGGAAGAAGTATCTCGGATAATATTCTGCTAACTCAGGAGCTTATGCATAAGTACCACTTGAACCGGGGTATCCCTAGATGTGCCTTCAAAGTTGACATCCAAAAGGAATATGATACGCTTGATTGGAGTTTTTTACGGAAGGTTCTTATTGGGGTTGGGTATCATGAAAAGATGGTTATGTGGATTATGGAGTGTGTGAAGACGACATCCTATTCTATATGTATCAATGGCTCTCTTCATGGTTATTTTAAGGGCAAGCGTGGTTTGCGACAAGGTGATCCACTCTCTCCCTATTTATTTACGTTGATTATGGAGATGTTTTTTTTGGGTAAAGGGGACTGACCCCGGTAAAATGTATTACACCAAAAAGCAGCGTTGAAGTACAACGGATGTAGGTGAATTCCTAACATCACGACCCGTTACATGGGCTAAAACCATGCACACATCACGTGCAATGATCCAAAATCCGTACATAAGCGTGATATGCCACTCTTATGACTATCAAATAAGCTTAGAAAACAAAACAATAAAATAAAGAAACTATACGGTACATGTTTCTAGCTTATACTTCCGAGAAACACAATCTTGAAAGCAAGATGTGAACACAAAGTGTATTATTAAATACGCTACTTCCAAGCAGCCAACCTTCATATATGATACTGAATCTCGGCAAGACCAGTAATAATAAGCATTCCAACAGAAAACCCTAAAACCAGGGATCTTGATCTTCCATGTGAAAAGAACTCGGCTGCACCTGGTATCTACGATCAAGACCCAAATAATCGTGATAAGAACCACGATACATCCAATACAAAATTGATTCCACCTCTCCCAACCCATCGTTCCAAAACAACACAGCCTCAACGAGGCACCATCCAAAGCAACAACAAACTATGAGATCAGAGGGACCCACGAAGATCTAATCAAACAAGATAGTAAACCTAATCGATTTACAAATGATCGAAAACAAGTAAAAACTTGTAACCACCAAACTGATGGGATCACATACCCTAAACATACGCCAGTCAGCTTCATGTTGATCTTGATGACATAGACATACAACCTCATAGCCTAGATCAGTGGCCATAGATTAAACATGAAAAAAGAAACCCATATAATTAGGGTTTACCCAGCACACTCATCTTGACGGCATGAAAACCATAACCAGGCTAAGCAATGAAAAAACAGGCCGCCACCCTTAACAACCCACGAAACCCTAATAATGAACAACAATAATAATGATCCAAAACTTAAGTTATCGTATGATATTATTAGTGTTGATCCCAAACTTAGATCGGTTTAGCTTTGATTAACGAGATTAGATCAAGTATAACCCGTAGAGAAACTTTGTGTTTGAAACAAATCTAAGTACTATTCGGAATTAATACTTAGAACAAAGAACAAACGAATACCAAACTTTCAACTTTGATTATCAATGATCACGGCGTACAAAGGTATTGAAAGTATATCAAACAATAAACCCTAACGCCTCCTTTTATAGATGCAAGGAGCCTTGAACATAAAGATAATGATCAACTATTCTAGGAAGATATTAAAGTGATAAACACAAGAAATACAATATTCGATTATATCTTCCAAACTTATGCAAAACGTGTTGACCTAACAACTAATAAACTTTGACAATGGCTTGGTTTTCCTTTGTCAGCGTCTTGATTGTCGGCGCCTTGATTACTCTTGTCAGCGGCTACAATCCTCTTTGTCAGCGGCTAGTGACTTGGTTATTTTTATTCCCAACAATCCTCCCCTAAAATTAATATTTACCCTAATCATCAAGTTTCTGAATAAAAACAAAATATAGAGAGGATTCTTAAAAATAAAGTTATTCTTTAATTTGAGAGTTAAGAAATCTCATAAGATCAATACTCACACCACTAGTATAATCGACCTTCAGCTTTGTTCTCACCATATTATTCAATACCTCTTGTGGTAGTGGATAAATTCTATCCACCAACAAGTACTCTAAAAACTTTGTAGTGCAAAGATGATACACACCAACAGCTGAAAACAAACGCCACTCCAAACTTGTCAAATCATCAAGATCCGGCCAAACTGGATCATCTTCATTTTGATCAAACATTCTTCTGAATGTTGACCATTCCTTTATCCCAGCATGAGTTGAAGGAGCTTCAGCTTTATACTTCTCCTTCAACAGACCCCAAATGGTCTCTAAATCCTCCCTTTTGAAAGCATCCTCTCTAGTAGTATCACTAGAAGTCTCAACTCTAAAACTCCTTCGTTATGTGCTAGCCATCTCCAAAGAAACAATCCTCTCCCTCAATAAGTTGAGTTCAAGGCCTTGAGTGTTGACAATCTGTACAAAATCTGTATTTTGCTTTTGCAAGCTAATACAGATATTCGTCAATTCCAAGAGGGTCATAGGTTCCATACTGCCCTCACCTTCAGTTAAGAAATTAATCCTCAATGAAGCTTCATGGGGCATGGATGTGGACTTAGTGACAATGGGCCTGTCTTGGTGCATCTAAGCTAGTGTCAATAGACCCAACCACATCTAAAGCACTAGCCACCCTAGTGGTAGTGATTCTCTCTTCTTCATGGATAGGACCACTAGAGGAGAACACCCCAGCACTCCTTTGGCGTTTTGCAAACCTAGAGTCTTGGGGTGGAGAGTCGGAAGAGGTATTTTGGTCTACTTGAGAAGTGTTAGCGTGTACAACGGATGTGTCAGCTACTGACATGTAAATGTCGGCGGTTGAGGGTTGAGGGTCAATATGCATATAGGAATCATGTTGTGGGGAAGGTGGTGGTTGATCATGTTATGGTTGTGGATGTGGTTCTGTTTGGGGATCTGGTTGAGGATCTGGTTGGGGTTGTGGGTTCATAGCTGCTTGGATAACAGCTAACATGGGGTATCAATGGCAAAGGTTCATAAGGTGTAGTATTCAGGGTGATAAAAAGCTTTTTCTTTTGAACAGGGATCTCATAAAAGTGATCATGATACCTGCCACAGTCCACTTGTAATGCAAAAACCATTTGTAAAAACCTAGGGTAAGCAAGTGTCATCTTGCTTCCCTTATTATTCAGGTTGCCCTCAAAAATCTTTTTTGAAAAACTATATTGTTGCCCAGTGGCCAAACAAACAATAGCAGTCGCTATAGAGCATCTCATTAAAGGATGAACACTTGGGACTAAGACATTGTAGAAGGACATGTATTAGGAACTTCCACGCAGGGGGAAATTGGCCTTTAGAGTGTTTTGAAATATGCCCTGTAAGAGGAAGAGCGTAGCCCAAGCCTTAAAGCCCTTGATGTAGCTCATCAATTGGAAGGGTGACCACACCATTTTCATCGTCAAGATATACAGCTTGACAAACTAAAGCTTCAGTGACCACCCATCTTCTCCCATGAATGGATCCTTCAATTGTTATCACCTCATCAATTGTTTTAGAACTAGCACTATTCCAAAGGTGTTTGATATGTGAAATAGGGATGATAGGAACATGTGTAAGAGCATACCTTAAGTTGGAAGCCAACAAAAACTCTATAATCTCTGTGTACTATGGATGGTGATCATTATCAGTCCTCAAGAAATAATCATATTTTGCTGATCGTTGAATTCTAAAACATCATCAACACGTTTAAATTTTGGCGCCATTGTTATTCTGGTAAAGCTTAATGAGAAAGAAAGGTTTAGTATGTGAGAGAGAAGGCAAAAGAAACAAGTAAGCAAGTTTCCCTTTAAAAATTATGGTGAGCCGAATAGATAGTAGATGAAGGTAGGTATATTATTATTTGAAAATAGGTAAGTGAGAAAAATTTTCAAAACTCAATCATGCAAATCTTTGAAAAAGCTACACTTATCTCATAGTAATTAAAGAAAATACCACTTTACAAAAATTATGGCTCAAGAATCTCAAAAGTAACAACTGGGTGGGACCCAATGTTTTTCAATGGTCAAAACATTTATCAGCGGAAACGGCTATATTTGTCAGCGTTTAGAACGGCTTTATCTGTGGCTAAAATGCATTTGTCAACGGATAAAATTTCTTTTTTTATCATAGGTCAAAAATAACAAGAATAAATAAAACTAAAAGAACTAACAAAGAAATTAACCCTAAGAGAGTTATCTTATCTTCAAAAAGACAGAGTTTTGCAAGTACTGTCCAATCAAACACACTTGCATACACAAGATAGATGTGATTGTCCTCTAGTGTTCCTTGCTCACAAAGTCTTTAAGAATGAAGTTTGCTCATATAATATCTTTGTAACTCCCAGGTAATCTATAACACCCCCAAATTTATACAATTTAATACAGGGGAAGATTCGTTGGTGTCACGGGATAGCACGTTACTCACATCATAGACAACGCTTAAAAATCGCGTTGTTTAATAATAAATCATTTCCATTCATAAAGATCAAATTTTACATAGGTCCCAAGTCATTGTATTTCATACAGGTTTTACAAAGCATTTGAATGGAAATTATTATTTAAGTGCGTGCCATTAATTCTTGTTGTATTCCCGAGAATTACCTTCAAGTACCTGAGATAAAACATGTTAAAAGAAAAGGTCAGTGATAATGCCGAGTGAATTCATAGAGTTTAATAAAATCCATTAATATAACATCGGTATAAAATTATTACCGAAAATCATTTTGTATAAATCATTGTAATAGGCCATAAAATAGCCATAGTCATTTTATACAAATCCTTATCAAAATCATAATATAGGCTTTCGCCTTCAAAACCATTATACGAACCAATGTCGTAAAAATATCATACAATACGCTTTATAACGTTGTATAAAGTTAAATAAAAACCGTTATATGAATATGGTTATGTAAAACCAAAACACGAACATAAAATCAATAATAAGACCCCGTATTGCTAGTCAGGCAATTCATTGTAATTTAGTGCGTATAGCAGTATTTCGTTATTTTTGGATTATTATAAGCCGCATGATATTGTTACCTTACTATACCAAACAACGGGTAGCTAACCCGAAACTCATTTGCCCATCTAAATTAGCGTGTCGTCACAATAATCACGCTTGTGTAAATCTTCTCATACATAAATTCGCTTACCAATCAATGTGGCACGACGGGGATCAACCGTCAAGGCGCGAACTGGGGTGATCGTCCCCAAATAGTACTATTATATGCATAAGCGTCTACCAAATCCCGGTAGTTCACAATTCATGCTAATGGGACTTTTAGTGACATAACCTAACTTTAATAATCCATTTCATTTCATCTATCGGGTCATTTAATCATTCATCGGGTCATACAATCATTCGGGTCCAAATCAATAAACAGACAATCGGGACAACTAGTGTCCTATTTCATAAAAACTAACATGTTATCTTCCTCGCGGGTTTATAAAACATTTCATAAAAACATTTAAAAGAGTGCGAGGCTATGAACTCACGTTGATGTGGGAAAGCGGGTTATCGACAATTCGGATGTACGGTACGAGCTTCAATCACGAAAACCTAGACAAATAATACTCGTCTTAGACTCTTGTCCAATGACTTTATAAAAATAACAATTATGTATACATATGATGATTTTATATATATGATGATGATCAAGTGGGTTTATACATTCTCATTTATTCATTTTAGTGTTATGTGTTGGTAACTTTTATACTAGTTTACTAGTTTTACCTATTTACATGTTTTAGGTCCAATAAGCCTATTATAAGTCCATTACCTTAAATTAGACCATTTTATACTTTTATTATCATTATTATACTTTAAATTTTGGGCCCAAGTGGGTTAAGCCTAATAAGTAAATTTATAAGTGTTTAGCCCATTTAGTTGGATTATTAGTCCAATAATGCTAACTTAGCCCGTTAATGTCCATATGTTATTTAGTTCGGGTTTTATCGGTTTTTACTTGTATTAAGTACTTATATATCATTATATGTCTTGTAAAAAGTTTACATTAGACGGGTCCGATCGTCTAAGTTTTAATTGACGAAAAACGTTAATTTTACGGTACTAGCCGAAAAGACGTAAAAATCATGTTTATAGTTTTTATAACTTATAAAACTTACCAAACTACCATTTTTATATAATTTCCATTTATTTATCCTTATACATATTTATATAAATGAAATATATAAGTTAGTGGGTTTTAATTTCACATTTTATACTATATTATTTTGAGTGCTTATATAATACTATTAAACTTTAATTTCACAAATCTGATATTTAGTTTCACTTTCACCATTTTTATCATATCTTGAGTTCTATAAGGAGATAGAAGCTCATTTTTGGATGACATAAACTTCATAGTATGTGCTACAAATAAGTTAGTTATAGCTACTGCTCAATCCATGTCTAAGTATCCTTAGCAGTCCCTACAAAACAGACTATTCAGATTGGCATACTAATTTTGTTTTGATCATATCTCACTCATTTTGATGATTCCATTGCATGGCCAACTCTCACATGTGTATGAAATCTAATAATTACTGGAAATTGATTCTACCATGCCATTTTATCAGTTTATCATTTGGTTAGTTACTGTTTTTATACAGCCAACTTTATAAGCAAGAATTTAACCTTTTTACCTATGGTTTTCCATCTTTTTAACCATGTTTATCAAATCTATCAACACCAAATCCCCACATAATATATTTGATCATCATTCATCATCATATACATATACATAAATAAAGAAAATACAAGATTACATAATCAAAATAATAAGAGGATAGGAAGAACAATCTCTATACCACCATTAGTGATGAAAAGATGGGATTGATGATGAACAAGACTTGGTTTTGGGTAACCAATCTTATGAGATATCAACACCACTTCTAGGATCACCAAGTATTTGTAGATTCCTTGTGAAATCAGCCATTGATCTTCATGAAACTCCTTGAGAAATCAGCCCTTGGACATCACCAAATCACCTCCTTGGATGTTAGAATCACCTCTAATCTTCAAGGCTTCAAAGGAGCATCATCATGTGTATGAATAACACATGATTTTATGGCTAAATTAGATCAAATAGGGGTGTTTGATGATGGTTTTGGGACGAATTTTAGAGAGAGGGAGGAGAGAAATGAGAGTGGAAACTACAGCAAAGGTAGCGCTAACTAAAGAAGACGGATTGCATGTGTGTTTTGTGAGATAATGGTTTAGTGTTGGATGGTTTTGTTAGCTAACTTTGTTAAGTTAGACAAGTGTAGCTTTTAAGCTACATGTTTGACACATCATGGTATGTGTTGGAGCCCATTTGGCCATCCCATGTAGTGGGGTGGGCAAGTGTAAAACTTGTCCCATCCCACTAATTTACGGGTACTCCTTGATTCTAGTTTCCTCGATTCGCGTTCCCTCGGGTCGTTTTACGAAAAACGTTTTTATAAATTATGAATCAACGGCACAAAATGAATCTAAAAAAAATTTTCACATAAAAAACGGAGTTCAAAAACGTAAATACGTAAACCTAGGGTTTCCGGTTTAGTCGTAAAGGACATTAAATTATTCACGTAAGTCCTAATCTCTTCTCGTAAATTAGTGAGTTTATGAACCAACACAAATTTAAAATCCCAAAATAATATTCACGGATAAATTTATTTCCTGAAATGTCAGACTGTCACCAAAACGGTGTATGTAAACGTAAGCACGTAACGTAGAATCCTCCGGTTTAGACGTAGTCGATGCTACTTCAAGACGTAAACCCAAATTTCTTCCCAAAAATAAGTGAGTTCATATTATAACATTAAAATAATGTTTTCAAATAATACTTGAGAATAAAATATCAACCATAAATTGACGGATTGTCACAGCATTTACCCCTAAACAGGATCTTTGTCCTCAAAGATCATCTTATCTTACTACTCGCTTCTTATTGAGTTAAAGCCATGTGGGTATTTTCTCCACATCGGATCTTTTCTCATAAGTGTAATCCATTATAATACGCGAGTTTCATCAAACATAACTACGGGAATAAGATCAGGCTTAATGTTGACTTACTTTCTCTATCCATGATGTTCACGGGTTTTTGATGAATGCAACTTTTCGCCGATCTAAACTTTACTAAGAAACAATCAGATTTTCACTTGATAGATATTTATCAAGTTCGATTTACGAAACATAATTCGCGCAACCCTTGAAGTCATAGGGTAGATCCAGCTTATATGCCTTTCACACCAACGTTTACATCATCTCAATGGTCCCATACAACGGGGACTTAATTCCCATGATCTTTCAGATCTTCAATTCATCTTTCTATGGTGAAAATTTTTGGCATAACTTTGCTACCCATCCTGCACTTCAAGATCCACATTTCATATTCATATAACCTTCTGCACACTACTGGCAGTCATTAAACAGATCCTAATTTCAACAATCATTTCAGGTCTCGCGGGTCGGGTATTTTGTAAGGTTAGGTTTGTCATCATAGGCAACCTTAAACCTAAAAGACATGTCCAACTCACAATGGTGTATGTCAGGTGTCTTCATCCCAACTCCTGCTTACAGATGCTCTCATATAGATCCTCATAAGATTCGATCTCGATCCTAATACGATAATTATCAATGATAATCTTTCCAAGGGAAAACAATTATACGGTTTATTACCAAAGGTCAATTATTCAAGCATAGAACAACACTTCTAGTGTTTTGTATCATTACTTTACCTCGTCCCTTCGATTGGGGTGGTAAACAGTACTCTCATCAAGGTTCTTTCCCAATGACTTCTGAGCAAATCTCTAGAAATTCGATGCGAAGCGATGATCTTGATAGATATGATCGATACATGCACACCATGTTTACACAACTCCTTTAAATACAAAAGAGTCAATTTCTTCATCAATAATTTATCATTAACAGGAATGATATTAGCAGTTTTGGTCAGTCTGTCGACGATGACCCAAATCGAATCAAATTCAGATGATGACCTTTGCAATAGTTAGACGTTTACTAATGTTTGAGGCGATGTCTGCCTTCATAATGTCATTAGTACAACTTCTTCAGATAAAATTACACTAAATCATAAATGTCATAAATAAAATACTTATACTTACAAGATTCCAACATAACTATATCTCCAAATTCTCCATATTTAGACAATCACAAGTGGACTTTTAATCATTTAGCGCCATCGGCTTCTCAATTCTAATGGTTCACATTAGCCGCGAACCCCCTTTTATTATTTATATTATCCTTCTTACAGGCATCAATTATTTCTAAATTGTCCGGGCAAATTACTTTGCACCGTCATTATTAAGGAACACAATCCTAATTGATTCTTTATTCTTTCTATATAATGTGTCAGTATCTACATTCACTTTTCCTGATGAAATAATTATCAAGACCGTATTTATTCAAAATCTCTTTCTTCACATTTTCTAAGTTTTAGTTTCGTCTCAACTATCATTTTTATCCGTTTTACTCAACCCGACGTCTAAAGCGTCGATAATTATTACAAGTAATTAAATAATAAATATTTAATTTTTATGAAACGTGAACGAAAAATTTTAAATTTCTTAGTTCGACCAATTATAAAAATGTTCAAAATAAATTTGAATTTAATTAACAAGATTTTTGTTGATTTATCGAAAATAATTAAAATAATTAATAAGATCCGTAAATGTTCGAAAAATCATTGTTTATACTTTGGTCAAATTTTTTCTTAATTGAAAAGCAAACATTGTCGTTTTAAGTCTTGGTTTAAACGGTTTCCTCAATCCCTCTTAGGTTGTCTTGGGGTATACACAAACATTTACCCCTAAACAGGAGTTTAGTTAAATGTTTTGGGTATAAGGGAATAATCCCTTTAAAATCCTTTGTTAAAACATTTGTCAAAACATATTTGCACTTTTCTTTTTGGCATATCCCAAAGCCTTAAATGACTTCTAATTTTTGAAAAGTCAATATATATATATATATCTTACCATCATTAATCAAACGATCATTTTATGTAAAGGGTTAATCCTTAAATCACACGTTATATATTCAAGGTACAGGTTTTCGTTGTTCGGCCAATTCAGGGCAGTCTATAAATAATTTTTAACTCATTCTTATTCTTAGAAACAAACAAATGATTCTTAGTGATCACGAGCATGAATTTAACAAATTACAGCCTACACACGTGATTCATCAAATCTATGAATACTACATGTGCATTGGTCAATCCAAACGACATAACATGAAACTCATAATGTTCATCACGAGTTTTGGATGTAGTGATTGGAATAGATAATCTTTTTCGCGGACGCGAAATTGATGATAACCATGTCGTGAATCAAATTTTTGAATATACGCTAGAACCTTGTAATTGATCGAAAAAATCTATCATCTTGGGTAGTGGATATAGATTTTTAATCGTCAATTTACCTAGTTCACGATAATCAATAAATATAAGAAATAATAACACCATAGCTCTTCATGATTACGAGCTTGGTAGAATAAAAGTCTTCTCCTACAAATCCCTTAGTTGTAGGGTAATTCTTTTAATTTAGACGGTGCTGACGTACAGTGCACATGCCACAGGTGCAGCACTGGGAATATAATCAATACCAAATTTAACTTGCCTTATTGGCGAAAGTCTAGGTAATTCACCAGCAAATACCTCCTAAAGTTTCAGATAACGGAAACATCTTTTTAATAAATTCATATTAGGTTCTTTCTAGATTATAATATCTATGACTAGTTCATAACCATTCATGGTATAATTTCAAGTCTAACTGCAGGATATGGTCATCCATCAAGAATTATTTAGATCACTTTTGATAATCAACATCTTATCATTTAGGGGAATTCTATTCGAGTTCCCATCAACTAAGACAATGTCGTCATGTCATAATCAATCAATCCATTCTACTGGCACTATCCACTTTTCAGTTTTATTGTCGTCGATAAGATGTGAACTTCTCAAAAGACTAATAATAACTCATAATCCTTCACAATTCAAGGATATCTGGAGACATAACTAACCTTAAAAGAGTAAGGTCAACGCATAATCTACGCAAGAGAATTTCAAATCAAATAGAGACGAAAACATTTAACGAATAGGAATATATCCCATGTTTTGATAATTTGAGTACGCATTCGAAAGTTCCTCGGATCGTTAACCAGGTCATTCAAATGAAATCAAATCAAAAGAAATGATATGAACGTCGATACATCCAGTCGGGTATCAACACTCGGTAATCAGATGCTTCTCCTAAGAATCTCACTACGAAAGAATTGGACAAGAAAGAATTATCAATTGTCAAATAAGACAATTTCCACAAATGAGTAAATTCGACTCAGAAGAATAGGTGCTACAGGCACATATGTAGGTGTCCCTAACACTATGTCCCTATTTTTCACTTCTTGTAGATCTCATAAAATTTAATATTTCACAATCTTTAAAGAAAATGTAGTGTTTATTAATCAGTTTTATGGTGACTACTAATCAGCCTTGCATGGTCCATTCCAAATTGTATGTAGGCGCGCAACTATATACAATTTCAAGATTAACGATGCAATACCCAGTTCGTCAAAATTTTATCATCATGTTTATAATAAAAACATTTTCATGCTTAATTCTTAAATAAGAATCAAAAATAAATTTATAGAGATGTTCTTTGTTATGGAAACAATTAAGTTTTCCAAGGTATTTCATAAACAACTTCATTTCGATAACGATTATTTATAAATCTCACTTTAAATAATCCTTATGGTGATGAAAATTCAATTTTTCTCAAGGAATATTGTTTTATCTTATAAAAACAATGAGTGATATGCAAAAGAGTGACGAAGAGTCGTTCACCAAGAACTAACTACAATATAATAGAAAATGATCTTAGCCAAACAATCATGAGGTTCATGACCTCGATGGCACTCAAAAGAGATTAATCCACAACGTGACTCCAATCGAGATGAGTACTTGCTCGATGGTTGCATTACTAATGCGAACATTAGGATGAAGCAATAAAGGATAGATAACATCGATACATGTAGGATTTAGCAATCAAAGGTAGTCTTTCCATTAATCACAAACAAGTCAAAATTGTACCGTAACACATTACGTGTCACTATGTCATACAATTCCAAGAACTCATCCTACCAACTGATGTCTCAGTTAAGTTAGGGATTAGTTTTAAAAGATACCACAATGAATACTAATCTACAAGAGTCATTAGGTGTTCCACCTGTCCTGGAAGATCCATCGGTCCCAATTTAGAAGAAGATTTCTTCAATTTATTTCTTGGACACTAGGCATCCTCATTATTGGACAATGGCCTAGGAACAACCCTTAACACGAACCAACAATCAGTTAAAACCTTATTGTTCAATCACATGACTTAATGACTTCTTCTTATCAATCTCATATTCCATACGAGTTAAATTTTACTTTATTCAAGTTTCAATTAACTTATACTCAATTCGATATCCTACCTCATTTTCCAATACTTTCAACCTTATTCATAAACCTTAATAGGGCAGTAAAAGCTCGATATGAACAACACTTAATTTCCAATCCTATAGCTCTTACAACAATAGTTATCAAATGAGTCACTAGTATGAAATGACTCGATCATTCAGTTAGACTTCTCGGAAAGGTACTAGTGGCATGAGGCTTTTGGGTAATGGTTCCAATGACAGCCTCAAGTGCAACATTCACCCTTTCGATTCTCAAATTTAAGAATTGGATGACAACGAATCAGATGACATCTTTCTAGGTGGTAACGTTTTGTCAAACTCCACTCTATAAGGAAAGATCGTCATGACATCGATATCAGTTTTAATCTCGCCATTTCTTCTTCAATATCACAATCAACTAATATATACATTTCTACGAATATCAACCATTTTGTTGGGATCATAAATATCCACAACTTGGTTTAGATATGGAATAGCTAGATTTCCTACAGGAATAGCTTAGATTAACTTACTAGGGGATTTAGGGTTCCTTGTGACAATCTACGTCGTATAAATTTCTCGTATACGTCCTAAAATAATCATCAAACAATCATGTAATCAAATTACAACATATATATATAATCCAAGTTATATATATATATATTAAAATAACACTTCAAAGTCTGGCCTTGTCGGTTCTTCGGCACCGTTATAGTTAAAAGATTTTGAAATGTTTTATTCAAAACCTTAGTTTTAAAAATCTTTCGTTCTCTATAACGAGAGCTCTGATACCAAACTATAACACCCGCAAATTTATACAATTCAATACAGCGGAAGATTTGTTGGTGTTACGGGATAGCACATTACTTACATCATAGACAACGCTTAAAAATCGCGTTGTTTAATAATAAAGCATTTCCATTCATAAAGATCAAATTTTACATAGGTCCCAAGTCATTGTATTTTATACAGGTTTTACAAAGCATTTGAATGGAAATTATTATTTAAGTGCGGGCCATTAATTCTTGTTGTCTTCCCGAGAATTACCTTCAAGTACCTGAGATAAAACATGTTAAAAGAAAAGGTCAGCGATAACGCCGAGTGAATTCATAGAGTTTAATAAAATCCATCAATATAACATCGGTATAAAATTATTACCGAAAATCATTTTGTACAAATCATTGTAATAGGCCATAAAATAGCCACAGTCATTTTATACAAATCCTTATCAAAATCATAATATAGGCTTTCGTCTTCAAAACCATTATACGAACCAATGTCGTAAAAATATCATACAATACGCTTTATAACGTTGTATAAAGTTAAATAAAAACCGTTATATGAATATGGTTATGTAAAACCAAAACACGAACATAAAATCAATAATAAGACCCCGTATTGCTAGTCAGGCAATTCATTGTAATTTAGTGCGTATAGCAGTATTTCGTTATTTTTGGATTATTATAAGCCGCATGACATTGTTACCTTACTATACCAAACAACGGGTAGCTAACCCGAAACTCATTTGCCCATCTAAATTAGCGTGTCGTCACAATAATCACGCTTGTGTAAATCTTCTCATACATAAATTCGCTTACCAATCAATGTGGCACGACGGGGATCAACCGTCAAGGCGCGAACTGGGGTGATCGTCCCCAAATAGTACTATTATATGCATAAGCGTCTACCAAATCCCGGTAGTTCACAATTCATGCTAATGGGACTTTTAGTGACATAACCTAACTTTAATAATCCATTTCATTTCATCTATCGGGTCATTTAGTCATTCATCGGGTCATACAATCATTCGGGTCCAAATCAATAAACAGACAATCGGGACAACTAGTCTCCTATTTCATAAAAACTAACATGTTATCTCCCTCGCGGGTTTATAAAACATTTCATAAAAACATTTAAAAGAGTGTGAGGCTATGAACTCGCGTTGATGTGAGAAAGCGGGTTATCGGCAATTCGGATGTACGGTACGAGCTTCAATCACGAAAACCTAGACAAATAATACTCGTCTTAGACTCTTGTCCAATGACTTTATAAAATTAACAATTATGTATACATATGATGATTTTATATATATGATGATGATCAAGTGGGTTTATACATTCTCATTTACTCATTTTAGTGTTATGTGTTGGTAACTTTTATACTAGTTTACTAGTTTTACCTATTTACATGTTTTAGGTCCAATAAGCCTATTATAAGTCCATCACCTTAAATTAGACCATTTTATACTTTTATTATCATTATTATACTTTACATTTTGGGCCCAAGTGGGTTAAGCCTAATAAGTAAATTTATAAGTGTTTAGCCCATTTAGTTGGATTATTAGTCCAATAATGCTAACTTAGCCCGTTAATGTCCATATGTTATTTAGTTCGGGTTTTATCGGTTTTTACTTGTATTAAGTACTTATATATCATTATATGTCTTGTAAAAAGTTTACATTAGACGGGTCCGATCGTCTAAGTTTTATTGACGAAAAACGTTAATTTTACGGTACTAGCCGAAAAGACGTAAAAATCATGTTTATAGTTTTTATAACTTATAAAACTTACCAAACTACCATTTTTATATAATTTCCATTTATTTATCCTTATAAATATTTATATAAATGAAATATATAAGTTAGTGGGTTTTAATTTCACATTTTATACTATATTATTTTGAGTGCTTATATAATACTATTAAACTTTAATTTCACAAAATCTGATATTTAGTTTCACTTTCACCATTTTTATCATATCTTGAGTTCTATAAGGAGATAGAAGCTCATTTTTGGATGACATAAACTTCATATTATGTGCTACAAATAAGTTAGTTATAGCTACTGCTCAATCCATGTCTAAGTATCCTTAGCAGTCCCTACAAAACAGACTATTCAGATTGGCATACTAATTTTGTTTTGATCATATCTCACTCATTTTGATGATTCCATTGCATGGCCAACTCTCACATGTGTATGAAATCTAATACTTACTGTAAATTGATTCCACCATGCCATTTTATCAGTTTATCATTTGGTTAGTTACTGTTTTTATACAGCCAACTTTATAAGCAAGAATTTAACCTTTTTACCTATGGTTTTCCATCTTTTTAACCATGTTTATCAAATCTATCAACACCAAATCCCCACATAATATATTTGATCATCATTCATCATCATATACTTATACATAAATAAAGAAAATACAAGATTACATAATCAAAATAATAAGAGGATAGGAAGAACAATCTCTATACCATCATTAGTGATGAAAAGATAGGATTGATGATGAACAAGACTTGGTTTTGGGTAACCAATCTTATGAGATATCAACACCACTTCTAGGATCACCAAGTATTTGTAGATTCCTTGTGAAATCAGCCCTTGATCTTCATGAAAACTCCTTGAGAAATCAGCCCTTGGACATCACTAAATCACCTCCTTGGATGTTAGAATCACCTCCAATCTTCAAGGCTTCAAAGGAGCATCATCATGTGTATGAATAACACATGATTTTATGGCTAAAATAGATCAAATAGGGGTGTTTGATGATGTTTTTGGGACGAATTTTAGAGAGAGGGAGGAGAGAAATGAGAGTGGTATTGCATGTGTGTTTTGTGAGATAATGGTTTAGTGTTGGATGGTTTTGTTAGCTAACTTTGTTAAGTTAGAAAAGTGTAGCTTTTAAGATACATGTTTGACACATCATGGTATGTGTTGGAGCCCATTTGGCCATCCCATGTAGTGGGGTGGGCAAGTGTAAAACTTGTCCCATCCCACTAATTTACGGGTACTCCTCGATTCTAGTTTCCTCGATTCGCGTGCCCTCGGGTCGTTTTACGAAAAACGTTTTTATAAATTATGAATCAACGGCACAAAATGAATCTAATAAAAATTTTCTCATCAAAAACGGAGTTCAAAAACGTAAATACGTAAACCTAGGGTTTCCGGTTTAGTCGTAAAGGACATTAAATTATTCACGTAAGTCCTAATCTCTTCTCGTAAATTAGTGAGTTTATGAACCAACACAAATTTAAAATCCCAAAATAATATTCACGGATAAATTTATTTCCTGAGATGTCAGACTGTCACCAAAACGGTGTATGTAAACGTAAGCACGTAACGTAGAATCCTCCGGTTTAGACGTAGTCGATGCTACTTCAAGACGTAAACCCAAATTTCTTCCCAAAAATAAGTGAGTTCATATTATAACATTAAAATAATGTTTTCAAATAATACTTGAGAATAAAATATCAACCATAAATTGACGGATTGTCACATAATCCCATAAATGTATAGCCAAAGTCACCAATCCAACCATCCCAATTTTAGGTCAAAATGTCTTGGTAGCATGCATGCTTAAAATAAAACGTACATGCTACAGTGCCTCAAGATTTATAAATTACAACAATTTCATAAAGAAAAAGTCTTCACTATTTCTAACCCCTACTAAGCAGTGGACACAATCTAGAATTGTGATAAGAGCACTCTAAGAGTACCCAAAATCCTAAAGGTTTTCCTAAAACCTCCCCTTAAACTATGCTTACAATGCCTTTCAAAAATGTATATGACAAAATTTTATTTCAAGATAGGAATGTAAACATTCCAACCATCATAAATAAACTTTTAGAAACAAACATTCAGTCCATAAGAAACTTTGTATCCATATTTACAATGCTCCTCATTCCTGCATTGTTATAAAAAAACCATAAAACTAACACATAGACTGTCAACGGCTTCTTTCACTTGTCAGCTGATAGAAAACCTTTGTCAGCGGATAGAAAATTAGTGGAAAACTCTAACTTCACAAAGAATAATAACAATGCATATCATGTATATCCATAGGAAGTCCTCCCAAAAGTTTGTCAAAAGATTTTACTTTTAAGAATCCCTGTCCGACACATCTTTGAACTACAAAAACCGGACAGTTTTACGTCATCGACTCATACAACCATTTTGACTTCTCTAATCAACTTCATTTACAAAACCGACACTTAGGTTTTGAATATAGACTCACCAACCTAGGTTTATATACTTTTAACAACCCTTGACTCATTTGGAAATTCATTCTATAGTCCCCGAGATTCGATCCAAATATCGACAACAACTTTAAATTGTGCCGATACTCGTCTCCCGGTACACGAATAATCAAACTATCATAACTTCACACTCGTTTGGAGTTAGAAGCTCTACCTTATATCAACTAAAAGGATAATCAAAATCTCCATAACACTATCCTATTAGTTAAACAATAATCAAAACATAAGACACCCAAAATCAACCTTTAACTCACTGCCTAAAAATACATGTTAAAAATCAAACCAAATCAACTTTTTGACCCATTTTATTCAATCTCATACCCCTAATATCACCCTAATATCAACATACATCAATCCTAACCCTTTTATAAATCATAAAAATAAAACCCCCAAAATCAAAATAATTTTTTTCAACAAAATAATAAGATCTACACACGCTCATAGCTAGATCATCACATGCATGATCATCTACAACTCTTATCAACTCTAAATCATAAGAAAAATGAAAATTTAATGCATGTAAGATATTTTTATACCAAAAGAATCCCCTTTTGATTTTAGAGATGGGTCTTGTTTTATTTTTATCAAAATCAAGCTAGATTTCAAGAAAAATAGATGTATAGGGGTGTTGTAGGTCACGGTTAAGAAAGAAGAAAGGGGTGGGGGTTTTGATTTTGTTTGCACACATTTTCTATGAGTTTTAATTAGTGGGAAAAATATATATAGTGGGGTTGGAGGGTTATTTTTGCCAAACTTGCATAGTTTTGGACCAAAATGCAATAAAATAGTTTAAAGGGTAGAAAATGTATATTAGTCAATTTTGAAAATATTTATGGGATTCGGGTTTCGTAAAAATACTTCTCGAAAATTAAAAGGCACTCAAATATGATAATAATATAGTCCCGGTACGACTTAATATGCAATTAAAAATAAAAACGTCAAAAATATAAACATCGAAACAACAAATAATAAAACGTAAAATTTCGAGCATCCGTCGATATTGTAATCACTAATAATCCTTGCAATTAGTAAAAGGGTATAAATAAGGCGTCCAACATCGGTTTTAAATTAAACCACCAAACGTCATATCATTCAAGCTCATCAAAATTTTCAAAAATATTCGTAAAATAAGATTAAATAATGACCTCGGGTTCGGGTTATCACACAAGGTGCTACAAGTATGCATTAACAACTAATCATTTCATATTAAGCGCTTATTCTATCCAACTAGGCTCCAAGCCTTTCCTACCTTCCTCCCTTGGTTTCATAGGTGCCCATACAGCTACGAACCAATCCCCAAGACCTCGTCTTGTCACAATCCCCAAGGCCCCGCCTTGTCACCCTCCCTTGATATCAATCAATACATAAAATAATTTAGTAAGTCACATAGTAGTTAAGTGCATAAGTAAAACATGCAAGTCCAGTCAAAACATTAAAACATTCACAACAATTCATTTACAAAACAAGTATGTGTCTCTTCCATCCCATCTGGAAGTAAATCATTTAAATATATGGGACTATGAAACTCACCTAATCGAGCTTCTTCGAATATCTGCACACTATCAAAAATCTATACATACAATGCATACAATCAAGACATGATGTAACACCCCACTTGGATAAGTGGACCGTTACATGTATTTATGGCGTGTCATCAAAGCATAAGGTAAATGTTCTAAAACATTAACTGACCATGAAGGAAATACCGGAATCAAACATCGGTAATCCAAACATAAGCTCAAAATATAAAAAGTAAAATACTGAAGGAAAGGACTAAACAATGTCCAAATAAGCAGAATAATGTAAGAAGTGCATAAAGTAAGAAGTCCGGATAGCTTCCATTCAATGCATATACTCTCAGAATACTAAGAGCGTCATGGTGTACCTGCTGTTAGAACATGAAAGAACTACGGCTGAGCATAACGCTTAGTGAACGGATATAAAGCATGATAAGGAATTACTGAAATGAAGCAGATGATAAAATACTGAAGCTGTAAGACTGATAAGTAAAGTTGCAGCGGAAAATCTGTGTATAATATGTAAGGTCTGATTTATAAATAATAAAGCTAAACTGTTATCTGTTATATCTGAAAAACGTGCATTTACTGTATTTTAATTGCCAGAGCTTATATAGGTCATGTGCTGTAACAACGGGGCATGAATAACTGGAGGGGTGACCTTGTCATGCTATAGAGGGGTGACCTCTAAATAACTGTAGAGGGGTGACCTCTAAATACTGTGTTGGGTGGAGGGATCAGCTCCAATGTGAAGGATGTAGAGCACACACCACATTCACCCTGATAACTGTAAACTAATAAGCCTAGGATGCATCCATACGCCCCACTAAAATCCTGATAAAATGGCCAAACTGAGCTAAGTGGGACGATGCAGGATATCACTCTCCTGCATGTGAGTCACGACACCGGTGCCTCTAGTGCCATGGTTACGGTACCTCCATAACTAGTACATACACTGGTCATGCTTGTATATAATGCTCAGGTAATATCTTAGTTATTTAAATAATTTCTAATAATTTTTAACACGTACTAGGGATAACATTTGGCTGCAGACAGAAAATCCTAATCATGCATAAAAAGAAAGTCCTTACTGAAAAGACGGAAAATCCGTACCTTACACGAGAACTCAAACTGGTTCAAAGGTATTACCAATCCAAGTGTTAACCGCATATAACACCATCTATATTAACAAAACGTAAAATTAATATCAATTGTTTGTCGTCATCAGTTTATATTATAAGTTTCATTAATCGTATCTTTTAAATACTTATAATCTTATATTCTTCTATTCTTCCTCATAATTTAGTTTATAAAACAATTAATATTGAGCTGTTACATTCTTTCTTTTCTTTTAGAACAAAACCTCTACGTCAAATTCATGCATTTTGTGAACAACATGCACGTCAATTGTTTTAGAATATAGTCTTACTTGTTTTCTGTTTCATTCATATGATATTAAAAATGTGAGGATCAAGTATTACCGTTCAAAATCCAAACCGATCATAAATGTAAGATCGTAAACAACAACATGAACACTAGATGTGAGCATCATGCGACGGCATAACCAAGAAGCCAAATAAAGAACACAAACACGAGTATGAGAACACCGGCCATGTCGATCACAAACTTTAAGATCAAACGAGACCCAACCTAACTTCGCCACCAGCAAGATCACGATCACGAACGCTAACTCAAAACTCTAGCAACTCCTGTTGTGAATCCAAAAGACGTGGACCCGCAAACTCGAACTGTATCTACTGGCGAACGAACATGAGCCGTCTTCCCAAGCATGAAATGATCGGCCTTGAACCGTTCAGACCCAAAACTCGATACACGACTCTGCTGCGGTCACTGACAATGAAAGAACGCAACCTGACGAGTGACTAATTTAATCCAGATGATCTTTCAGCATAATCATGAGCA
The DNA here is from genome assembly GCA_025667525.1 of Glebionis coronaria. Lineage (NCBI taxonomy): Eukaryota > Viridiplantae > Streptophyta > Magnoliopsida > Asterales > Asteraceae > Glebionis > Glebionis coronaria. The sequence goes on from CM046877.1 coordinate 344,119,413, forward strand.
AGATGATAACGCACATCATGCTCAATTCCCTCTCATTTTGTTCTCAGACATCATGGTGTGTTCAGGGGAATTATTTTGTTTTTGTAATGAGAGTATGAGGTATAAATCAATTTACTGGCTGAATAGTAGGGAGAGTTGAACTTGTGATTCTCTCATTATTCTTGATTCGTTTATATATATTATCGTCGGTAAGATATAATTAACGAATGTTAAGGATATGAAAAAGGAAAGACAATAAGAACAAATATACTCATGGAAGGAAATTATACCCGTAATTTCGGGAATGATATATTGACCTTATCATTGTAGACGCGTTTGAGAATTAGAAAAATGGTTAAGGCTCTTTATTTTGTAGTCAATATTTGTGGCTAGTTAGGGAAATAATACGGAGAATTGATGATCATCTTTATCTCTTTTTGACATTACTGATTCATGTTTATATATATTTCTATTACTATAAAAATTTTAGTTTAATTTATTTGTATTGATAGTATTATCAATATATTACGAAAATGCTAAGTAAGATTTTAGGATACTTTATTTATTTACTTTTTTTTTCAATAAAGTAAAATCTCGTTTTCGAAATTGAACATAAAAATTACGGGTTGTACACATGAACCAATAAACTAAAATGGCTCATCAATCTATGATGGATGTCTAACTCTCTCCTACATTCTAAACTCATTTATATGATATAAGCATCCCATTACACCCTTCTATAAAGCCCTTAACATAGTTAAGTTCATAACCTATCCCGTTATCATTTTACCCAAAACAGTCCCGTTTTTCATACCCCAAACTATGGGTCGAATCCCACCTTAAATAAAATAACATTCTCCGTAAAAGAACCCTATGCCCTTACATGTGTTAGCTAACTCTCACAATTTGGCCCAACCTTAAGGCCCAGATATATATATATATCTATCTATCTATCTATATATATATATATATATATATATATATATATATATATATATATATATATATATATATATATATATATATATATATATATATATATATATATATATATATATATATATATATATATATATATATATATATATATATATATATATATATATATATATATATATATATATATATATATGTATATATATATATATATATATATATGTATATATATTTATATATACGTTTACCTATCCAGAATTTACTGATATTAAACATACAAAAAATTTGTTATGACCAGAGGGTCTTAACCTATTCCAATCTCTTATCCATCCTCCAGATCCCTTCTACAAAATATAAACTAAGTCTCATGTTCATACGAAGGTCCACTTATTACCCCAAGTATCCTAACCAACCCAAAACATTAACTGTAAACTGGCTGATCCAAAAGCTATTTTGACCTACGACTGTTGTAACCCACTTTTGACCCAATTCCCAACCTCCAATTTTGGTCTCGTTTCTTTTCTTCAAAATCTAATTCAAATACCTTTCCAGGGACACCAAGTTCGACCTCAGAAAGTTTGTAAAACTCTAGATATCATTCAAACAAGTGGCCTAAAATTTTGTCCAGTTTTTAAAAACGAATTTAACATATCTAGTCAAATTAATTACCCTCATCATGTATAATTATTAACCCTAACTAATCTAAGCATTTTTATATGTTTAAAAGACATAACATAAATTAAACCTAACCCTATATCCATCATGTATTAATGAAGAATGGTTAAATAATAATTTAATTAAAAAGAGGAACAAGGGTTTTACCTTAAACTTAATGGAAGACAAGATAATTATGAAAACCCTAAAACTCCATGAATGATCGACGTGTATTTTTCACTAGGGGATTTATGTGTGTGTTTTTATAAATAAACAGTCTTCTATAACTATTAGTTTAACAATCCTAGCCCAACCCTAACACAAGTTTCCTTTTTCCTCTCCCCCCCCCCCTTTGTGCGTCGACCGAACCGAACAAACACCCCTATACCTTTAATTTTTTCTTTTTATTATTAATTAATGTCTTAATAATATTACCTTAATTCTCCCTAATTTATCTCAGTTCCTAAAGTCCCCAAAACCTCAAAACCATAAAACTAGTCAAAACTACGCGATTACCGTAAAATACACTATTTTATGAAAACTCTTAGAATAAATTACTAACTAAATAACTATGCACAAAATGACTTAAAACTAACCCGTAAACTATTCCCGAGACTAAATCCATAGTCTGTGACCTCCAAACGCTAAACCCTAAATCGTAAAAATAAGATTTACTATAATACATATACGTATACGTAAAACCATAAAATAACACCATATCACTTCATAGTCACTATTATGTGAGCTAATAATCATGAAATTACCACCCATCGATTTACTTATAGAATACCCCGTACTTGTAAACGATGTCCAAACCACACTCTATACATACCAAATAATCACGTAAGCACATAAGACACGTAGTCACACAAAATACCCTAAAATAATACTAAGTGACGAACCTCAAAAACCAGGGTTGTCACAGTGATCATCTTCCTCTTAATCATTATTAGGAACGAGATGGGGTGTAGATTTAGGTGTTGTTTGAGAATTACTAGTGGAAGGTGCATCTTGTTCAAAAGTAGTCGTAGATGCACCAGATTATGCTCGATTGTCTTAAGCAACAACTTTGTGAATCGGAGCTATTACTATAGGTTCACGAGCATCAACACTTGGAGGATTAAATAATTCATCAAACATCGGTTGAAATAACTTATCCCACTCAGTCCTGGTTGGTGGTACAAAAGATGATGAAGAAGGATTGTTAGGGACCGTTCCGGAACTTATATACCAGGTCCTATTTTGTGAAGTGCATGTTTACATCTGCGTTGCTTAGAAGCCATTTTCATGAGCTTGAGAACATTTGAATGTTTTAACAGAAAGCTCATGACCGAGAAAAATGAATTTCTCATTATGAGGATATGTTATTTTAATTTAAAGACACACTTTGCTTTTTGAGCGGAAAACTTGGAATTTAATACAAGCTCATGATTGAGAAAATTAAATTTCTCGTTGTTAAGGATAAGTTATCCTATTTAATAGATACACTTTACTTTATTGGAAGTCCGAGTTACAGTCTGAGATGTGACTGTAAGCATTTTAGTTGAGATTAAGATTTTGAATATCTTAATGAAGTAGCTCAAGTACGAGAAGTTGTAAGCTTATTGTAAAACCCGTATTAAAATACATGAATGCATTAAATACACGAAAACACAGATTAATTAAAACTTTACCTTTAATTAATACACGACACGTATCATGAATAATTAATGTTAAATACAAGTGTTACGTATATTATTATTTATTTATTACAATTATTTACGTATGATAATTGATACATGGCAAGAATAAACATGAACGTAAAACACGAACACATGTCATGAACTTTAAAACACGACAAGAGTTAACACGAGTTAAAAACACGAACCCACGCCACGAATAATAATACACGGGATTTAATAAATCAAAAACGAAAACATATAATTATAAGGGGTGTTGGCCGGTTAGAGAACAAGAAACAAAGGGCCACAAGCCCGACCCTTGACCTAGTTTTATTCCCAGGAAACCAAGTATGTTTTCATTTTACAAGTTTAGTAAAAATAAAAAAACCCTAGCCACCATTTTTCCTTTGGCCAACGGTTTACAAGAAGAAAATGAGGGGAAAAGACTCTTGATCTTGCGATTTGTTTAGAGTATTGTTTCGTGTTCATAAATCCCTAGTCATTACACATATGGTATTTCTAAATTATTATTCTTTCTTTTTATTATTCCCTTGTTCATGAATGAATCAAAATAAACACGAACACATGATTATTAAAGGATTAAAACATGTTATGATTGAGCTAGACAAGAATAAAAAGGGTTTTGGATCGGGATGTCACGGAAACCGAGACCACAGTGGGTCTTGGTGTGGCTTAGGTTTGGCCAGCCGCACCATATTAAGGGGCGGTGGCTATTCTGTTCAGGCGGCCGCAACACCAACAACCCCAACATTGAGTGCGTTTGGTAACTAGTGGCAACCGAGCGTAGTGCTCTCGGTGTGATCATGGTGGGCAGCAGTGGCAACCGGCAACAGCCGGTGGCTGCTGTGTGCTAGCGGCGGCAAGGGCCATATCCTGCGGCTGTGGTGATTTTGTGGTTCGGGGCATGCCGAGACATGGTGTCTCGGTGTGGCTCGGTTCGAGAGCTCGGGTACACTTGAAACACACAAAGGGTGTGCTTGGTTTAATATTTGCTAAATTAATTTTATCAATTTAATTAAGTATATTAAATTAATCATGTTATAATTAATTTTACTAATTTAATTAAGGATATTAAATTAATCATGTTATAGTTAATTTAATCATGAAAATTGACTTGACCATTAATTAAATAAAGTATACATTATAATAATATGCATATAATTATTCATGATAAATTACATGTTATATTTATTTAATAAATAACTTAGCATAAGTATTTAATTACATGTTAACCATGGTTTAATTAAATTAATATCATACTTTAATTTAATTATACATTATCAAGTTATGGTAAAGTATTATTAATTAATAATTATTAATAAACTATGTATTATAATATTAATTAATAATTATCATGTTAACCTAAATTATTTATTTATTAATAAACTTTACTATATTATGACATTTAATTAATCATGACTTATAAATATAATTATTAAGCTTTAGCTTATATCACATGCTTATTAAACAAGCTTATTACTATTTATGGAAACATGTTATTTATGGAAACATACTAATTATGGAAACATGTTATTTATGGAAACATACTATTTATGGAAACTTTCTATTTTTAGAAACTTACTAATTATGAAAACCATCTATTTTTGGAAACTTACTGTTTATGGAAACTTTCTATATTTGTAAAGTTACTATATATAGAGACCTGCTATTTTTAGAAAGTTACTCATTATGAAACATCAAGTATACTAACGCATGAAACATGAAATACATTAATCTATAACACATGAAAACACTAAGAAATACATGATAACACATCAAGCAGTAAAAACAAGTCAAGAACATGTAAAACAAGTCAAGAACAAGTAGAACAAGTCAAGAACAAGTAAACTAATAATCAGACAGTTAAACATGAACATGCAACTCATTCACGTCCTTTATTATGTTGCACTCGTGAAGTCGGACTAGATTTCTTTCTGCCTTTCATCTTCTTCATTACTGGACATAAGGTACGGATATTCCGTCCGGACATTCCTTTTCTATGTATGAATATGATTCTCCGTTTGCTGCCATCTGTTTTTCCCAGTAGTTTACATATCATTAAACATTTCAGTAATTACCATACTATGATTTTAAATTGCCTAAGCTATATACATGCATGCAATGTTTCACCTAGTTATGGAGGTATCATAACCATAACACTTGAGGCACTAGTGTTATGACTCTTCCGCGACGAGAGTGATTTCTCGCGGCGTCCCTTCATGTTTTTGAGAGTATTATTATTATTATCATGTGGGGCGAATGGGTATATCCTAGGACATGTTTATCAGATTTACACGGTGACTGCGGTGTGTGCTCTACATCCGTCACATGGAGTTGATCCCTCTACTCAGACTAATATAATTAGAGGCAACCCCTCTAATTGCATGATGAGGTCACCCCTTTATGTATTCATGGATGTTGATACCTTTCATGACCTATATGGGCTTTTGGCATTTAAAACACGTTTTCATGATTAAACATAAGACGTTTCAGATATAAACCAATTATAAAACATAATTCCAGGGCTTTCATTATTCCGCTGCATTTTCATACTTTACTTATGTTTTAGTTATTCATATCATGTCATTATATCCGTTTACTAAGCGTATTGCTCAGTCGTATTTTCTTTCCATGCCCCATACCACAGGTACCCAAGGACAGACATAAGTTATTGAGAGTACGTGCATAGGATGGGAGCTAACTTAGACTTCTCTTCCTTTTGTACTTCATATATCTATGCTTGCTTGGACACTCATTAAGATCTTCTACTTCATTTACTGTATGCATGTTTTGAGCTTATGTTTAGGAACCGATGTTTGATTCTGGTTTTCCTTTTGGTCTTGTATGTTTTAGGACATATTACCTTGCATGATTTGATGACATGCTATAATTACCATGTAACGGTCTACTTATCAAAGTGGGGTGTTCACTTATCTTTGTGAGAATAAGTGTAACAAACTATACACTTTCCTTTCCTTGAAGTTCAGATCACATTCTGTCATTTGACTATGAGCCATTTTACATGAGCTTAGAACTTCGAATGTTTTAATCATAGCTCTGATAAATCCTAAGATTCACGGATCTTTAAGCTACTAGGCATGATTATCATTTATATGATTTAACATAGCGGAATTAGAACAATAATCATGAACAAGGTGTTATGGACAAGATGAATTTCTCACACGTTACTTGTATTAATAACAAATGATTAAAACAAATAACCTAGGCGTGTTTACAATGAACACACATGCCTAGAACACACACTTTGATGTAGGTTACATTTTGATAGTAGGAATGAATGAAAACCTCCTTCCCTTATGGTTCCTTTTATAACATAAGGATACCAGAGATTTTACATGAGATAAAATCAAATAAAACAACTAAATCTTTTAATTTAATATTTTCTACAAGTTTGTCCACCAGCTTGTAGTTTCACCATATGCTAGATTTAGTCCTTGTCTTATAGTTTTGTCACATCAACTCATAATAGACCCAACAATCTTCCCCTAGTTGATGTCGGCGAAACTTCTTGTGTATCTCTTGTATATGGTACATAATCTTCAAATTTGCTTCCCCTCAATTTAAGCATCTATATCTTCCCCTTTTTGTCATCAAATAGGGAAGTAACAATATATGCAATCGAAGATTCTCCAAATGTAGGCTCTGTGTAATGAGCTTGAAGAAAAACAAATATAATAATCTTGATGTAGAAGTAGAATAACCCAAACCTGTGTTCCATGTCTTGCACTATCCATGTGACGTCGAACTTATATTGAAGAGGAAAAATATAAGTAGACCTCGATCTCTTTGTCAAAATCCTCATTCTTTGTGAGACACTGAGCACGATAATGTAACTCATTCAAGTGATAGCAAGGTATCTAATTGCTAGATTTGACAAGTCTTCGTCACTAACCATTAAAGCACGAACAAGTTACCTTCAAACCAATGGGGTGCTATCCACACGATTTAAAGATATGATAAAACACAAACTCGCGAAAATCTACTTCGATCATCAAATTTACCATAAGAATTCTTCCCCTTAGGCATATACGTCTTTTAAGAATAATATCCGAGCCATAAATGTCAAAATGATATTCTGAATTAAAACAGAGATTCCATGTAGCTTCGTGTGTAAATACCTTGTTTTGTGTGCCAAAACCGAATCAAATTACCAAACAGCAGCGAACTCTTTGTCATCTGAGATCATCCTTTGTCCGAGATTCCATCAGTATGTGTTGACATATCTCTGACAACACATCATTCTGTCAGCGCTTCTGTCAGCGTCTGACTTATTCATATCAGTGTCTAATACTTTCAGCGACTGTCCGACACCCGTCAGCGTTTTTTTAAGAAACGAACGTCAGCGGCTACATCACCCTTTGTCAGCGGATTTTAAAAAAATACCTTACGTGATGTATTATAAACAAAGATTAATCTCCAAAAGTTCTTGTGAGGTCTCCCAATCCTACGTGACCTTCTTAGAATCCCACATGAGTAAACAACCTTTTCCATCTCCTACCTCACGTTTTCTTTATTTGTCCCTTTATTCACCTGCTTCTAAAATAGTAGGAAATCCATCCAGCCTTCAAGATCACGTCCATAAATAAAAAGGAATTTAATAAATCCCTAAAAATAGCATCTCCATATTTGACATCAAAACTTACGGATCAAAATAAGATTCTCACTCCATGAAAATAGTACGTACATATACATCCAAGATAATCATAGAATGCCCATAAATTTAGCCAATTAAACCTTTCAGCTTTGGCAGCCATGAATTCCACGTGTTTCTTGTTGACCACTTCAAACCACTTTTACCTTTGTACATGTGACGTCCCATTGCTGTAACAGACGAAACAATATACTGTACCCAACAATAGTATTGCGTGTAGACAACTATGAATTCGAACACATAATTTATTCTAGGACCACACTTCATATGATACGTAGTATTTACCTTGGAGCAACATTCTGTGTAAACCACAGTCAACAGCAATATGTCATGGTCAACAAGTCTTCACAAAATTTATACCATCAAGATATGCAGCCTTTGTAAATTAAAACAAAGTACACGTCTTTGTCATCTAAAAATAATGAATCCCTTTTAATTCTTTTGACTGATCACAAGTCTTTTCTATTCTTTTGTATCCACATAATCATGTGAACACAAACTTTCATTACATTCTGCTAACATCCTTCGCGTGAAGATTAATAATAAAGCAAAGATAACAGTAAAGAACTTATCTTTTCTTTTCTATCATCGTGGACCACACACGCTTTCCATGAATACGTCCTTCAACATGGCAATGTAAAGAAAAACTGGGACCACATACATATTCAGCATAAGACAAGCTGCTGCATACTTTTTCTTTTGGATGGATATCAAATACTTCATCACAAAATAGCTCCTTTTGTCTTGAACAATTACCATCGATCTCATATATTACGTCCTCCTTTTTTTTGCTGCTAGTATCACGAATCCCAACATGATGCTAGGGTTCATCATCGATCCAAGATGAATTGATTCCCCAAAGCTAACAACATGTTACTTCTAATCAGCAACATCAAATCTAGGGTTTTTAAAACAAAACCCTAAAAACAAACATTATCACTGCAGCCAACTTCGTCCACCAATAACTCCTTCATAACTAATCGGATTGGCGATCGCTCCGTTGAGATCCTAGACACAAGTGCCAAGAATCTACAGCAAAAATTTCACGATGATCCAACGGTTAATGAAGGAGAAATCGTGTTTTGAATATGGTTGTCCATAGAAAACTGCATATGAACACTACTGACTTCGACGCTTAATAACTTTTTCTTGGGGATAGATGTTGACAATCCCTCCGGTGGATATATAGATATATGTGTGTAGAACACACATAAAAAAATTCGTGACGATCCAACGGTTAAATAAAAAGTTATGCCTCCCTGAATATTGCTGCGCACACAAAAACTGCATAAAAACCTTAATACGGGTTTTTCTTCTTTTTCATTATGAACGAACACCTTGTTGATCCTAGCATCGAGAGCCACCCGCTCTGATACCAATTGTTGATCCCAAACTTAGATCGATTAAGCTTGTGTATACGAGATTAGATCAAGTAATACACGTAGAGAAACTTTGTGTATTCAACACTCTAAGTATTATGCGGAAACTAATACTCAGAACGAAGAACAAACAGAATATATGAATACCAAACTTTCACTTTGATTAATAATAACAATGAAAGATTACAATGAAAGTGTTATGAGATATGTGGAAGAGATGTGTGAAAAAGATGTGTCTTATGTCTAACCCTAAGGCCTCCTTTTATAGGTTTAAGGAGCCTTGTACAAAAAGCTAAGATCAACTATTTTAGGAAGAGACATAAGATAAACATACTAAAATAACTTATTGACTAAATCTTTTAAACACTTAAGAATATATTCTGAATTCTTATCTTCATATTTCGTCCACCAGCTTGAAGAATTCATCATTGGCAGATTTAGTCCTTGTCTTTGTGTTAAGATTCTTCTTGTCAGCGCCTTGATAATTCTTATCAACGTCTCATCTGTCAACGCCTCGTTTACTCTTGTCAGCGTCCAAGTTCCTCTTGTCAGCGTCAAGGGACTTGGTCAATTTTATTCCCAACAATCCTCCCCTAAACTTGATATCTACTCTAGTAATCAAGTTTCTGAATAAAATAAAACATCCAGAGAGGATTCTTACAAACATGCTCTATCCTTGAATTTGAGTATGAATAAACCTCAAAAAGTCAATCACTCAAATCACTTGTATAGTCAGCCTTCACTTGGTCTTAATCATCTTCAGCACCTGTAGAGTCTTTGGAGCTTTCTTTATTACTTTTTTCACTCAAATTCGATTGCTCCTCCCCTTTTTAAGACTCCTCTCCAAGATCAAAATACAAGGACGGAACTAAGAACGTCCTCCTTGCATCAGCTTCCAAAACAACAAGTCTATCAGTTCAAAACAGTGATCCTTGACAATTTGTACCATTTATGTATTATGCTTTTACAAGCTAATACAGATTTTCGTCAATTCCATTAATGTCAAAGGTTTCATACTGTCCTCATCCACATTCGGGAAATGAATCCTCAATGTTGATTCATAGGACATGGGGATGGACTTACTGATGATAAGACTGACTTGACCTACATTAAAGCTAGTGCCTATAGTCTCAGCCATCTCTATAACACTATACACCCTTGTGAAAGTGATCTCTGCTGCTACTAGATGTCAATCACTAGGAAAAACATCTCAATGATCATTAGGCTTCCAGATATCCAAAAATTTGAAAAATGAAAGGGTGATGAAACATTTTGGGTCTACAAAGAAGTTTATAAATGACACCAGCTAAGATGTCATAACATAAAATGGACTTGAGAATACAGAAAACTTTAGTTAGAACATAAGCAAAGGTAATAATCCTAAGGAAATTAACTAGGCTCTAATAAGCAAGAGTGACAAACACTGTTCATGCATACACTCATGCAAAAGCATGATAGACACACATGAACTCTAGAGTCCTTTGTTCACAAATGCCCCAAAGAGAAAGTTAACTCATATAAAACCTTTGCAACTCCCCAAGTAACCCAAAAATAATAACTACCCCAAGTTACCCATACTACCACATCCAATTCTAGGTCAAAAGTCTTGGCAGCATGCACAGTATATCAACTTTGCATGCTACAGTGCCTAACGAATTAGAAAACTAAATCGTACTCACCAGTGGACACAATCTAGAATTGTGCAAGAGTGCTCTAAGAGTACCCAAAAACCTAAAGGTTTACCTCCCCTTAATAGAAGCATACAAATCATTATATGTGAAGAAGCAAAAATTTATCTCAAGATAGGAATGTATACACTCCAACCATCATAAATAAAAGTTTGAAATTATGTATCTATCCAAATGTAGCTCCATTTTCCTGCATAGTTAGACAAAAACCACAAAAACACACACCAACAGAGGCTACCCTATCCCATGAAAATGGGTAGAGATAACATGTCAATGGATAAAAATAATATTAGTAGAAAGACCAACAATGCATGTTCCTTGAGCATCCACTATCCCAATATCCTTGATCATTAACCTGCTTTTGGATAGGCTGCTCAAAAAGAAAACAAATTAGTTTTCTTTGGAGATCCAAGCCTTGTCAGACTTGGATCTGTCTAGTTGTTCAACTAGAGTGGTCTTATTCTTTGCCACAAATCCCTGTTCATCCCTTTGTGACCTAAACACCCAATTTGTTCCAATGAGTCTAGTAATGACCTTCTTAAGATATTTAAGTCTATTGCAACTCATTGAAATACCATTAAAATTAGAGTTTTGCTCTTGTTTAGGTTTCCAAGTTAAGTAGGATGATGCTTCAGACCCTTGACCCTTATTAACCAAGTATCTTTGTTTATATGGTCTAAAATAAGGTCTCATACCAAACTTGGAGCTGTCAGCGCTGCATTTGTGCCTGTCAGCGTTGAACTTGTTCCTGTCAGCGCTGAATTTTTTCTTGTCAGCGCTGAATTTGTTCTTGTCAGCGCTGAATTTTTTCTTGTCAGCGCTGAATTTGTTCCTATCAGCGCCCAAATTAGGGTTTGCTACAGGAACATACTGCCTGTTTGACCAAGTGTTGGTCTTTTGAAAGGGCCTTTGTCCATGGGTATTAGCTGCCTTAGAGAAGAAAGGAGCTGGTCTAGTAGCCGGTGGTCTAGTGTGGACAAAAGGTCTATGGTTGACATTGGATGACCTATTGTCAACGAATGAATTGTATTCACTGACACAATTATAGGCCAAATGTGAGAAGCTCCCACATGAGTAACAAGCCTTTTTTGGACACAAACTTAGGCTTAGACTGATAAAATACTGTCCCATTAACACTTTATTGGCTTCTAAATGACCTAGGTTTCCTATACATTTCAGCGTATTTAACACTAGGTTGTTTCTTAATTGGGGAGCCAAGATTAACAGCTTTTCCAGTGATGGGATTGGTCACAGTGATAGGTGTAGATGCTACTGGACTCTCAATGCGTGTAGGCACATATGGACTCTCACTAAGCATCCCACCCTTAACAAACAAAGTGGGGTTGGCCTTCTTCCACTCTTCTAGGTCAATAACCTTTTGTTGATATTCCTCAACTGGGGAAAGAACTCTAGGTGGAGGAATAAATTCTTCTTCTTGGAGTTCTGGAATACCAGTCCAAGAGAGATCCTTTCTATGGACACCATAGAAGTCCCCAGCAGGTGGTGGAACAGCCACATATTCTTTCAACCCAATCCCAGACATATCCCTAGAATCCCTTTGTTTATTAACACATTCACCTAGGGTTTGTGTGGCCTTATCAAATCTCTGAATTTTAAGGCCAACATTATCCTTATTTTTGATTGCCTCATCTAACTTAGCATGTAATTCAGCATTGACTCTCTCCATGATGTTTCTAATATCCATACTAGTATTTAACTCATGTTTTAAGATATTTATTTTATCTTTTAAGTCAAATTCCATTTTCTTGTACTCAGAAACTGTCTTCTCAGTTTGAGTGACAGCAATTTGATAGTTAGACAGTTTGCATCTTTCAGTACTCACATCATCTAACAACCTTAACACCTCTTAGTTAAGTTTCTCAGTATTTAACCTACAAGAAGAGTTATTACATACCTCATTATCAGAACATGAAGAAGAATTGGAACTTGTGGAACTTGAAGTAGACGTGGACTTAACTGAAAACATCATCAGCTTCTTTTTCACCTTCTTCCTTAGCCTGGTTCACCTCACGATATTGGATTTCGTTCTTCAAATCAAAGTTTCTCAACAAGCTCTGATACCACTTGTTGATCCCAAACTTATATCGATTTAGCTTTGTGTTATCGAGATTAGATCAAGTATAACACGTAGAGAAACTTTGTGTATTCAACAATCTAAGTATTATGTAGAAACTAATACTCAGAACGAAGAACAAACAGAATATATGAATACCAAACTTTCACTTTGATTAATAATAACAATGAAAGATTACAATGAAAGTGTTATGAGATATGTGGAAGAGGTGTATGTGAGATGTGTTTTATGTCTAACCCTAAGGCCTCCTTTTATAGGTTTAAGGAGCCTTGTACAAAAAGCTAAGATAAACTATTTTAGGAAGAGACATAAGATAAACATAACTTATTGACTAAATCTTTTTAAACATTAAGAATATATTCTGAATTCTTATCTTCATATTTTGTCCACCAGCTTGAAGAATTCATCATTGGCAGATTTAGTCCTTGTCTTTGTCTTAAGATTCTTCTTGTCAACGCCTTGATAATTCTTATCAGCGTCTCATCTGTCAGCGCCTCGTTTACTCTTGTCAGCGTCCAAGTTCACTAGACGTGTATACATTGAATCCCACGTCTAGTGCACACACGCTTTTAGGTTTACATTGTGAATGAATTGATGAATAAAACCTAAGACCCTTGGTTCCTTTTATAGTGTAAGGATTAGGTTTTACAAGAGATAATAACAAATAAACAAGTAAATCTTCTATTTAAATAAACTTATGCAGAATATATCTTGCATGTTTATCTAAATAGAAGCTTCCATAAGCTTCTTTGTCTACGTTTTGTCAATGCTAGAATTGCATGTGACAATGCTTAGATTGCACACGACAATGCTTGAGCCATCAACGCTTAATTTGTTCTTGTCAACGCTTGAATTGCTCTTGACAATGCTTAGACAATATCTTCATGTTTTCTTCGTTTTTGAGTTTCTGCCACATCAACTTTTTGACCCAACAATCTTCCCCTAGTTGATGTCGGCAAAACTCTATGTGTATCTCTTGTAAGTTGTACATGATCTTCAAATTGCTTCCCCTCAAGTGTACCATATTTCTTCCCCTTTTTGTCACATCAACAGGGAAGTAAACAATGTATGCAATGTTGAAGATTCTCCAAATGTAGGCTCTGTGTAATGATCTTGAAGAACAATTAATATAATATTTTTGATGTAGAAGTAGAATAACCCAACCTTGTGTTCCATGTCTTGTACTATCCATGTGATGAAGAACTTATAAGTAGACCTCGATCTCTTGTCAATATTCTCATCCTATGTGAGACACTGAGCACGATAATGTAGCTCCTTCAAGTGTTATGACAAGTCTTCGTCACCAACCAAGTAAGCACGAACAAGTTATTGTTAAGTCAATGGCTGACGTCCACAACTTAACAATATGATAAAACACAAACTCGCAAAAATCTTCTTCAATCATCAAACTTACCATAAGAATTCTTCCTCTTAAGCTAACATCTCTTCATGATGAATTTGAATGAACTAACATCTTCATACCATATGTAAAAGTTTCGCAACGGATAACTCTTTCACAAGGTTATCCTGATTACATAATCTAAAATATCCATCAAATTCTTCATGAAATGTTGCTAACTTACTTAAAAATCATTAATCTCTTTTAAAAATATCCGAGCCATAAATATCAACATGATATTCTGAATAAAACGGAGATTCCATGTACCTTCGTGTGTAAATACCACCTTTTTGTGTGTTCAAAACGTACCAATTTTCTCAAACAGCAGCAATCCTTGTGTTATCCGAGAACTTCCTTTATCCAATATATCTGTCATGTGTATTGTCACATATCGGACAATACCTAACAGCGTTTGAAAAACCATATCTCGGACAACACTGTCAACGTTGACTTATTCTGTCAGCGTCAAACCAATACTTGTCAGCATCTATTCTTGTCAGCGTTGCAATCAACCGCTGATGTATCACTTAACTTCAACCTCACGTCTAAAATAAGTCAGATCTCACATCCAAGCTATGTTCCCATATATCCAGCAGAGAATTAAAAATAAGAGTCAAAGATTAACTTCTAAGACTTAGGAATATCACATTTATCTTATTCTCAAATCCCTCAAAATTAGGAAACTGTATGTGAAGAATACTGTGCAGCGACCAATAGAAAACAATCTAAATATTTTCCATATTCTACTCCTCAAATCACGTACCAGTTTAGATAAAAACGTATAAGCTCATTAATTCAGCCGTCACTTTTGCTTTGAACAGAATACGGTCCCACATCCTTAACTTGCAATTTGAATGCAGAAAGTCTGACTTTTCTTTAAACATGTCATGGCCACAAATGTATCATCCAATCAAAAATCTCTCACCGTGTGAACACAAATATTGATCTCACGTCACTTTGCTTGAACAGCAGCAGCATCATTATAATATCTTCACGTCTAAATCACATGCATTGCTGATGGGACCACAGCTTCATATAGTATATCATTACTTTGAAAGCTAACGTGCGTATCACTAGAAATCAGCTATACCACAATCACAGTCCAAAAATAAATTGCTTTAGTTTGAAGACCCACGTGAATGTACATAAAACTTTTCTTGTCAAGTCCACATCATGCTGCACAAACGTATGAATCACAAAAGAATATCACTCTTCTTCTGTTGCTCCATTATACGACCAGATCTAGGGTTTCACTTTAAATTAGAAAGTTAAGCATTGAAACCCTAATTAGGGTTTTGAGACTATTCACCAGAATACATTGTAACAGCCTCTAATCCTCAAACGTTTCAGCCTTAAGTCGATCTAGGGTTTATAGAAACCCTAGTTCATGATTTTATGTAAAAGCTGAAAATCTGAAAATCACCTCTACATCCAACTTTGACGCCTAATAACTTTTGAATGAGGGTTAATCTAGACAATCCCTCCTGTGGATGTTTAGATCTATGTATGTAGAACATACATATAAAATTTCGTGAAGATCCAACGGTTCAATCAAAAGCTATGACCTTCTGATTACTGCTGCGCACACAAAAACGTCCAGAAAAACCCTAGACGGATTTTTCTTCTTTTCACCATACACAAACACCTTGTTGGTCCTAGCATCACGAGCCACCTGCTCTGATACCAATTGATAAATCCTAAGATTCACGGATCTTTAAGCTGCTAGGCATGATTATCATTTATATGATTTAACATAGCGGAATTAGAACAATAATCATGAACAAGGTGTTATGGACAAGATGAATTTCTCACACGTTACTTGTATTAATAACAAATGATTAAAACAAATAACCTAGGTGTGTTTACAATGAACACACACGCCTAGAACACACACTTTGATGTAGGTTACATTTTGATAGTAGGAATGAATGAAAACCTCCTTCCCTTATGGTTCCTTTTATAACATAAGGATACCAGAGATTTTACATGAGATAAAATCAAATAAAACAACTAAATATTTTAATTTAATATTTTCTACAAGTTTGTCCACCAGCTTGTAGTTTCACCATATGCTAGATTTAGTCCTTGTCTTATAGTTTTGTCACATCAACTCATAATAGACCCAACAAGCTCATGTCCGAGAAAGAATAATTTCTCGTTACGGGATAAGATATCATTAAAGATAAACTTTTCTTGATGTGAGATCCGAGTCCTAAGTTGTTATTTACTTAGGAATCATTTTCATGAGCTTTAAAACTTTGAATGTTTTAGTTTCAGCTCATGACCGAGAAAGCTTAATTTCCTATTTTTAAGGATAAGTTATCTTAGTTGAAAGATACACTTTCCTTTAACTAAAGACCGGGGCATAATCTGTTATATGATTATACACCAAATTCACAAGCTTGAAACTTTTGAATAGTTTTAAAGCAAGCTCATGACCGAGAAAAATTAATTCCTCGTTATGAGGATAAGTTATCTTAGTTGAAAGATACACTTTCCTTTAATTGAAGACCAAGGCATAAACCGTTTTGATATGCTTAACCGGGAATCCCTTGAGACACTTAATTCTTAGATATCATCTTCTTCAGCAACCAAACTCTGATATTGTCTTTAGTGGAATGGTATACAATTAGTTTACCACTTTGTTCTTGTTGAACGTTGAATTTGGTACCTGCACTTTCATTAGTAGTTTGTATGCTTTCATGTGAGTGAGTGATATCTTCTTTAGAACCATGTGGGGGTTCATTCAGCCTTGGTTGTGCTAGAGGGAAATATCCTTCCCGTAGGAATCCACCTAAGACCAATAGATTTGAAGATCTTACCCGTGGGTTTCCACCTAAGATTGGATCTAGGCGACATGGTTTTCTCATGCACAGCGGAAGACTTATCTAGAGAAAACCTATTTCCTTTATGGATCCCTCTTTTAGCACGTGATTTCAACTCATTAAATACCTTAGTTACCCAAGCATCATGATTTTTCGTGAAGACACTTTTCATGCGTACGGAACAAACACCACATTTGGGGTCCGTGTGAAATCTAGAAATCCTAGTGTGATCTACTACACGCACTTCAGATAACTTTTCACAACTACTCTTAGAAGCAGACCAATTCCTAGATGATTAACTAACGCTCCTAGGTTTAGAAATGCTACCCTTAGCAGTGTATGTAATCTCAAGAAGGCATCACATTAGCATTTCTTGCTTATGTCCTTTTCTTTGCTTCATTCCTATAGTGATTATGAGGCATATTATTTGACCTATGAATTAGCATGTTCTTAGAACTATACCTAAAATCACTAGAGGCAGTCTTCTTTTAAGGTTTTACAAAGACAGATTTTGTCACATTGTGCCTAGTTAATGGAGTGACGGGTTTTCAAAAATGATTCACATAACTTGGGAGGCAAACCATGGTTTATACGATTTAGGTCTCTCAGATTTATACACAGTAGATGGTCTAACAACTGATTGGTTTCCGAGAGGTTTCGAAGGTGTTTTACCCAAGATTGATGGTTTTTTAAACTTAGTATCCACACTAGTTCCTTTAATTCGTCAATTCGTTTTTCAATGCAGCTATTGCAAAAACCTTCTTTTGAACATGAGCCTTTAAATCAACATTTTCCTGTTGTAATTTCTCTTGAGAAGCCAACTTAGATTCTAGCAAATAAATTTGTTTCAGAAATGATCATTTTCACCATTAGCATCTTGAATTTTACAATCCAATTATCGTTCAAAACCATATTTTCTTTTTCAAGTTTTTCAAAATATGTTTCAAACTTTTATGTTTCTTTGAAAATTCAAGTTTGGCATTCTCAAGATCTTTTGATTGTTGAGCTAAAGTTAGCTTAATTATATTCTGCGAGAATCAGTTACTGATCGAAATACTCTACTCATAAACTCTCTTGGCTGTCTTTACCAACCCCTTTGTAGGATTTTTGAAGTGACCACTTATGGAGAAAATATGATATACCAAACATGAAACTGAAGTAGAATTCCTCGATTTTGTGAGTTAAGCTTGAAAGTATTGTTGAATCACGAACGGTGGAGAAGTAAATCTCTAAGAACCCAATACCTTTCTGACGAAGTATATAAGCACATCACCTCTTGAAATTATCCACATCGACTTTGTGTGTGACACTCAGTACAACAATGTAGCTTCTTTAAATGATAGTTATCCTGGTCATCAGCCATTCACCCCAAACCCGAAAACTAGATAAACCAAGTTTTCATCCTAATGAATAAACACGAGCAAGTTATCATTGAAATCATGCATCCAACCAACCCTGATTTCAAGATAATATATGAACAGACCTTCGATAAATCCCTCTTCACTTGCAAATAATAATACCGGATCAAATACGTAGCCACTAAAATTCAAATTTAGCCATTTTCTCGGTCTCGTCAAATAAATCCCGTGACTTTGTCTCGTCACTTTGTCAATATAGAGTCCAACTATCTCCAATATGACTTAATATAAAAAATATTTGTTTCTGCAACACAAAGTTTATAAAAAACTTGTGTAAAAGTCCATAGCTAAATTTGTTATATCAGCTCGTTTGTGTAAAAGTCCATACCCAATCTCCTCGTTCTATCTTGGTGGCTGTATATCTATTATTGATTCTAGGGTTGATAGTTTTTAGGGTTTCGTTAAGGGTTGTATACGAAACTTTCTTATCAGCTCTTTTAATTAATATTGATATACAGATTCATTGAATAGAACGTCTAAGGTGATGACTGGTTTTTAGGGTTTCGGTTCTGTGCTGTGCGCCGCTGCATTTTTTAGGGTTTTTTTGTTATTATTTTAATCGGTATGGAGATTGGGTAGGTTTATTTAGGTACTGGTATAAAACCCTAATTTGTTAATTAGGGTTTTTGTGATATTGTGTTTGATTAGTTTCATGATTAGAGAGATGGATAACAGGTTTGTTCCGGTTGACATGGATGCGTTGGCAGCTAGGATGATCAGATTGAGAGAACAGATGGGTGTTTCATCTCCTAGTAATACGGATACCTCACCTGCTGTGGTGCATGCAGCAGGTCTTCAGTCGACACAAGAGGGTTCTGAGTCGCATGCGACACTTGCTGATTCGACACAAGATGCTGTTCCTGCTGATTCAAGACTTGCTGATTCGACACCTGCTGTTAATGCGGGTAAGGAGAAGGGTTCACTGCTTCAGGGGTGTGCTAACCTGTATACTAATGTCAATAGTCCACAGAAGGGTTCGTTTGCCTCGATACTTCAAAATGAGGGTGGTATGAACCAAACTATTCCTAAGACGGTGAAGATATCAGAATTACGATGTGATGAGCATGTTGAAGGAGCACGAGTTGCACTTCCATATGCTGCTGTTGAAGAGGTTGAATCCAGATTTAAGCACACGTTATACGGGCAGTTTATTGGTAAACGTTTAGCTTTTCCATTGGTGGAAAATTATGTTAAAAATACGTGGGCACGATTTGGCTTGATACGCGTTCAATTACATGAGGATTTTTTCCTTTTTCAATTCAAGACGAAGGAAGGAATGGAAGGAGTCCTTGAAAATGGCCCGTGGTTGATTAGGATGGTTCCCATGATTTTGAATATTTGGTCGCCTACTACTGATCTGAAAAAGGCGGAGATTAAGAAAGCACCAGTTTGGGTTAAGATTCATCATGTGCCGATTGTTGCTTATTCGGAGGTTGGTCTTAGTCTTATCACGACCCAAATTGGCACTCCTATTATGTTGGATTCTTACACGAGTAATATGTGTGTTAACTCGTGGGGTCGGAGTACATATGCTCGGGCGCTCGTTGAGGTTTCAGCTGAAATGGAGTTATTGGATTCGATGGTAATTGCAGTCCCTAAAGGTAGTGGAAAAGGGCATTCATTGGTTACTGTTGATATTGAGTACGAATGGAGACCTCCAAGATGTGCTACATGCTTGATCTTTGATCATAATAGTGATATGTGTCCGAAAGTGCATAAGGAAGTGGTCACTCATGTTACTAAAGATGGCCATGATAACACGTGCTGTCCTAAAATTGTTACGGCTTGCCCTATGGCTACGCAAGTTGCTGATCTTAGCAAGGTCAATGAGCAAAAGGAGGAAGGTTTTCAGAATGTAAAAAGTAAGAAGAAGAGAGGTAAAAAGACTAATGGCAGCGTGAATGGAGGTTTCCAGGTTGGTAGTAAACCTCTTTATGTTCCTAAAGTCAATTTACCAGCTAGTTCAACCTCCAAGTATAATAAGAATGCTCCACCGATACCAAAGGCCGGTACGAGTGCGTCTTCTACTAAGAGTGGACCGGCCCTTGTTGCGGTGACTCCAATTAATCCTACTAAACGGACGAATAATCCAGATTCTAATTCTGAATTTCCAGCAACGTTTAAGGCAGGTTTCATGAATAATATTAGTCGGAATGAGGGTGGTGTTGGTACATCAAATAGCTTTGAGATTCTAAATCAATCTGATTCGGAGGTAGAAGAGGTTGAGAATGTCTATGATGAAGCTGCATACTTATATCATGACAAGAGGGATAAAGCTAAATGAAGACATGAATAAATCTTTGATTTTATTTTGTTCTATTTTTTAGGTGTGTAAATGTATATGGCATGTCATATACATCGTTGTAGGCGTTTATCAAGCGTTTAGCTTGAGGTTAATGTGGTATTTCAGCCACATTCCATCTGTACTTCAATGTTTTTTGGTGTAATATATTTTACCGGGGATAGTCCCTTTTACCCAAAAAAAAAAAAAATTTGTTATATCAAATTATAAGCCAAAAAAAAAGACAAAATTTGTTAAATGTCACTTGGCACAAAAGATAGACATGTGATTGTAATACCCGTGAATGTGCCGTATGATGCTAAGTTATTGTCTCAAGAGTTGTTCAGTATGAGCATCTCTCTTAAGTTGCGACTCACTTGTGGATGTGATATCCCGAGCACAATGTCAATTATTTAATCCTATTTTACGTATATTTTTGAAATTTTTAAGAATTTTTATCGTGGAATTATTTGACGGTTTAAGCTGAAACCAATGTTTACGGTCGTAATTTAATGTTTGACGATTTAAGAAGAACCGATAACGACTACGATACCGACGGATGCCCAAAACTTACATTTTATTATCGATTGATCGATATTTGAGTTTTCCGAGATTTTTATTTTTATTACGTGTTAAGTCGAGTCGGAACCATATGTATATTCGTTTTGTGTGCGTTTGAACCATTTAAAAGTATTTTGAGGTAGCCGGGACTAAACCCGACTCCCGTAAATTTTCAAAATCGACTACTAGTAGAATCCCACTCTTTATTAGTGTCGTTTAAACTTTAGGCCAAAAGATTTGACAAGTTGTCAAAAGAAACCCTCCCATTTTTATTTTTTTCTTACAAAATATACAAACAGTAAAACACACACACAAACACACACTCAAAGATCAAAACCTCTCCCCCTCCCTCTTTGAAACCCACGGCCAAACACAAGGCCACCACCATCACCATTTTTTTTAGGTTTTGCTAAAATCTAATCAAAGACCACCTCCTATTTCTTTATTGTAAGTCTTTTAATCCATTAAAATCAAACATGCAATGACTTGATTTTTCCAAAAATTAAAACCGTATGAACAAATGGGTTTTGATAAATTTTTCTTGAATAAATGTTTGATTAAAGTGTTTATAAACATGGGGTATTGATTAATTAAGCTTGAATTAAATTTTCTTGGGTGTTTTTGTTCTTGAAACCCACAACCCAAAAGGGGGTGTATGGTTTCTTTGATTTCAATCTTAATTGGTTATGGGTTTATGTTTGTAGTCATGTTTATGATGTTTTTAAATGGGTTAATTGAATTGCATGTTGTTTTCATCAAATGGGTTTTTGAAATTGATGATCATACAAGTGATTAGGAGTAGTTAGGTGATGTTAGATTGGATGAATGATGTTGGTATAGGTCTAGGATGGATGGGGAAGTGTTGGAATGATGATTTTTACGGTTTTGAAAGAGGTATTTTTAGATCAGAAACTTTAGGGGTATTTTCGTGGGTTTAAGTGTAAGTCCAGGTCTAGATGATGAGATATTGTTGTAGAGCTTTGTCTTAGCTTCGTTTTGGTATAAGGTAGAGCTTACGACTCCAAACGAGTCAAAAGTTATGATATTTTGAAAGTTCGTGTACCGGGAGATGAGAATCAACACAATCCGAATTTGTGTTTGGTTTTGGGTCAAATCCCGGGGACCATAGATAGAGTTTGGTAAATGATTGAAAGTTGATTTTTGGTTTCAAACCTGCAATTGTGAGTCTATTTTTAGACTTAGGTGTTGTATTGGTCGATGGTGTATTTTAAATGGGTCAAACAAGTCCAACATGGTCAACGTGCAAAATCAGTCCTAAAAGTGTATGTTTAGAAATGTGATGTGTAACGAGTCATAGAAGTAAAAACTTTTCATGGGAATAAATATGGGTTTTGTACAGGTCATGAGGTATTTTTTTGAATTTTCTTGAATTTTATACAAGTGCTTAAGTCGTAGAAAACAGCCCGTACTTTTGGTAAGTACCGACAAATTTATAAAATGAGAATCACTTTAAATACGTAGGTAAATGGTATAAGTCTAGTAAATATCACTTGTATGGATTTTTGGCGTGAGTTTATATGAACCTTGAGTGTTCTTAATTATGTACATACAGTACTTGAAGGTGCTTGAATGTGTTGATTCATTATGTGTTTATTCGTTAGGTGTTGTATTTGATTTCCCGGGGCAACCTCATCGTCGGTGATCGATGTCGTTTACGCCGTAGTTACTAATACTACCACTACTACTTAAGGTGAGTCTATAGCCTCGCTCTTTATTTATTTTCAAATGTTTTTACCCTCGAGGGGGATACATGCTATTTAAATGAAAATGAACATAAGTCATGAATGATTGTTGGACCCGAATGTTGCCTTGAATTGTGTTGAGTACCTAGTTGCAAAAGGCCCTAAATTCGTGAACTATTAACTATTGTCTTGCCCTTGTGTGGGTTGGAGGTAGCCGCTTATACAATTGATAGTACTATGGGGTTGACGACCCTATCCGAGACGAGAGCTAGTACGTTGAGTACCCTCTGCGGACGGATAACTTGTGATAAGAAATAAGGTATAATTGCAACTGATGCCTTTAGAAGGGGCACTGGTTTCATCTTAATCACGCCGGTCAATGTGGCGCGGGTGATTGAGTTAACGGATTAGTGTCACGAGCTTAAACACAATTATTAGCTGTTGCTAAAGATAATATCCTTGAATAATAGATTGTGAGTACGGCAATGCTATTGAATGATCATGATTGGTTTTAATACTTATGTTCAACCTATGATTTGATAAACCTATAGATTCGCTCAACCTTTGTGTTGACAGTTTTAAGCATGTGTTTCAGGTAACCACGATTGAAGCAGCGGAGCATGCGAGGATGGAAGTTGTTGTGGCTTGATGGTCTACTTTGTTTTTCCTCCCTTTTAGCACTTAAATATTTATTATTATGTCATGTGAACTAAAATGTACTTTTGGGTTGAGATTCAGTGGGGACCTAACGCAAACTCTGTTTTGTATTATCTTGGGATTTGGAAAACTGTAGACTTGTATGTTTTTAACAATGGTAAAATTTATGTTTAATCTTTTACGTCTCTTTGAGTCGTTTGATATAGCTGATGTGTGATGATAACTACGTAGCACCCAAATGTTGTAGTTCCGCTGCGCATAGCATTTGTTGGGGGTGTTATAGATTGGTATCAGAGCCATGAGTTATAGAGAACTAGGTCATTTTGAAAAATCCTAAATTATAACTTTTGGTGTCGTAAGAAATTATCCAAGCACACAACTATCCTGCATGGCTCCGGTTAGATTTCTTTAGCATTGCTTTATATTTTAGATGTATCCCTCAAATTGATATGAATTCCCTAGTATTTAGTAAGTAAATACTTTGATATATATTGAGATATATTGTTTTGTACGTTGAGTACTTATCATCGTAATTTGCAAATTCCTGTAAAGATTATCTTATATGTTGCATGTAAGTGGCATACGGGCTACATTGCATTACATGGCAACACCGCGTTGTAATCCTACGTGTATGTAGGAATGATTTTATGTATAAATATGTATATACTATGGTATTTAAAGGCATTTCACGTGAAGCAATGGTCCTTGGGTGATTATCGTACATGTTATAATGTGGTTTTGTTGAGAATTCAGCCTCACCGCAAATTATCAATCTTGATAATTAATTTATTGTTCGGATAACCAAATATGAACCTCGTTTGATACTCTAAATACGTAAATAACGCTTCGTAACATATTCTATATTTACTAGATTGATCTCGATTGTCGTTATCGCACCGTGATGTGTCAATTTGGACATTTTCTTTTGAAACGTAATTTACTTATGTATTACTTTATTTCCTTTATTCCTTATGGGTTTGATATGTTAGTTGGCGAAACTATAATATAGACGAAGTATAATCAACGATGCGTACATCGTAGCGACGAATCACATGTGTATGTTATAAAACGTGGTTGAGGCGTGTTGCCATTTAATCGTTATTTACTATTCTACTTGAATTTAAGGATGTGTATTAAAATAGACTAGCGTTGTGATCAATCGCGATAACTTGGAATTTGGTTGGTTTTTGTGTTAATTTTGTGGAGTACGATTTCGAGACTCATCCGAGGCCGATAACAACACTCAGTTGACATACGTATTCTCGCTTCGTTTATTTCATTTTTGTTCTTGTTGTCTTATTATTTTAAATTTGATAGTATATATGACGGGGTCCAGCATTTGTGTGAGTTAAGTAAGCACTAAACTTTGTTGATTGAATGGTTTAAACATAAAGTGTTTTACATATTTAATACTTGGCGGATGAAACTTTTGGATAAAAATGACTTATGATGTGTCTTGTAACAAGTAAAAATAAGTGTAGAGAAGAAACAGACAAAGTGAAATTATTTTTCCTTCAACCTTGGCTGGTATATCATAATAAGTAATTTATATTACTCGTAAAATCCTTGTTTTTTTTTATATATTAATAATTTGATACTATAAGCTATTGATGGATTTGTTAAGAATTTGTTTAATATAATTTGAAAAAGGATTTTATAATAAAATTTACGATATGACTGTTGAGTATATGTAACATTGGATTTAGTATGAATTAAATTTTCGGGTCAATGTAGCAAACTTTTGGCGTACCTTGTAATATAAAACATGAGTAGAAGAATTGGTCATGTATTTTGGAGCTAAAAACTTTGTAAAATTGGTTTTATTTTAAACATAAGGTTATGTTTACGTATGCATTGGTGTAAACTAGAACACGTTACTTGTTGTAAAGAATAAACTGGGATAAAATCAGAATATACACTATAAGTGAGAAATTCTAACGCTTGAAATAAATTTTTAAACATTGATGGAACGTCATTGGAAATCATTTGTTTATTAAATTGTCATTATAGAGAATCACTATGCATAATTCGATGATGCTTGTTTAAAATCGTTTGAAAAATCTTTTGTTTTATTCCACTGCGAGATGTGTTAATGTTAAAAACCGTTTGATAATGGGCTAAGATTTAAAATTCGAATTTTCTATATTTTGGAATTACTTAAATAAGCATTTGTGATTAATTATTATAATATTATATTATTATTATTATCGAGATTCAAGTGTCGACTAAAATCAATAAGTTATCCGAAATAATACTACATGAAACCTCTTAAGCATCTGAGTCGAATTGCGCGAATATGATTTAACAAATCAGTTTTAAGGAAAACATATGTATAGTAAAGGTCAAGGTTAATTTTAAGAGTTAATTGGACTAGTTTGAGTCATGTTGGATACGTGTATATATGTGATAAGATGAGTCGTAATAATAATAACGTAAAACTTTGGAAATTCTTACTATGTAAATTTTTGGTACTTAAGCTATGGATATTAATGAGATTTTAATACAAATATCGAGATTTTCCAACTTAATGATTTTTACCAATTATAATAATTGAGTCACCGAATCAACTGATGTTAGAAATTTTCTTGCAATTGTAATTTTTCTAGAAATAAAAACTTTGTATGGATTGAAACATGAAAGGTCTGAAATCTTTAATGGGGTAACACAAATTAAAAATGTGCAAATGTTCGGTTTTACAATATACAAGGTAACAGTAACTAGAAGATGCAAATGGATTACCCAACAAACGAATATTTGTATTATTTTCTTAAGATGTGTATATAATATTTTGAGTCACGATGGTTCGGACGTCCAACATCCCTTCTTTGATTTTATGAGTCTGTATCTAAACTTGAGTCGTCATGTGACTGTTCATTTTAATATTTTTCCATGATATGAAACCATTATTATATTTATTTTAAAACTACTATTTCGCTAGGACTTGATGATGAGGGCATGTCACCCGGTATATTTTGTCATGTTCATGGACGTTGTGACTTTTCTTCTTTCGGTTAATGGAACCTAAAATTCTTTATTTACTTGAATGATGCTATAAATCTTCATTAAATTGGTTATTTATTTATATTGAACAAAAGCGAGGAGGCGAAACCGCTTTACCAAATTGTAAAGGTGAAGGAACTCGATCTTCCTAGAGAAATTGTTTCTATTTGACAAAGTGATTATTCTCCTCTCCCCGTATACCCTTGGTGGAATGTGTGTGCAACTCGAGACGATGGGAATTATGATCGTTGTTTTATTTTTGACGCTTGTGTTGATATTCAATTTTTACTCTATGTATTCGTAGATTGCCGTTGATTATTCTGAAACTCTCGTCATATCTTCAAAGTATCTTCATTTCTAATGTAGTTAATTTCAGTTGGCAATTATATTGCTTGTTTACCTAGTTTGATCTTATTAATTTTTGGATTTTATTACTTTTTGTGCTTGCAATGATCTTTAATCCTGAACCACCTTACCATTGATTGGTGAGTAGTCTATTTTGAAAATATGTATGAGTGTGAAATGTTTCGTTTAACCAAATGTAAATGGTGTCGATTTATTTACTTAATTATTTATTTACTTTCCTCATGAAAAAGGGCAAAGCAAAAGTATGTTTCCAAAGTGGACGAAAAATGTTTGATGTGTTTCTTAAAACGATGGTAGCAATATTTTCCCATTTCGAATTTCATTTCAAATAATTTAAATCATTTTGGAAGTATAAGTCGAAAACTTTTATAGTCATACTTGGTATGTAATAATAATGTTTGTGTCGTCACTCGATCCTCAATTATGCACAGCTTAGCTAACTAGGCATAATTCGGGAAGAGTCCTGTTTTGTTGGTTGTTGTTGCTTGATCCTTAAGTATGCATGATCTAGCTAATTATGCATAGTTTAGGAAGGGCACGATCGTGTCAAACAAATTGGTCATCTTGAAACTTGTAGTGTTTTGATAAATGTTTGGATGAGAACGTTTTTAAAAATGGTGGATCCTTATGCAAGTAATCGTATTCTCCTTGATTCCTAAAGAAAATTTTTGAATTTTCTTGTGTTCCTTGAAAACTTTTCTTTTTGTTTGGCGTTGACTTGGTAAGTCACTGTGGCCGAGTAATTTTGGAAAATGTCTTTATGTGTTGTGTGTAACGTGTGAAATTTATCAGAATCGCTAGGGTGTTGATGAAATACCAAAGGGACTCGTACCGACACTGAGAAGAAATTTTAAACAAGAATAGAAGACTGCCAAAGTAGAGGAAATCAGAGTTCAAGTGACTCTGAGGGGAATGACGAAGACTTCACCTACATCAAACGTATCGTACCTTATTTATTTTCTTTTCTCGTTCTTTTGACATGTTTAACGACACGCGATAAACTGTTGCAGTTTACCAACTGTGCATCGGTAGTTGGAAGACAATTCCATTGCCGTCTTCGTTTATTTAAGTGAGGAATCCTTTTTGCTTAACTCAACCATCCTTGATTATCGATGGTTAAACGATAGATAAACATAGTTGATGTTTTTATGGTGAACCCTTGTCTTTTATGTGTTTATGTTGTATGTGATCTGGTCAAGTGATCGTAGGTTGTGAGAACTTGAGACGACATTGTCCAATGAAGTCCGATCATGAAGAACACGTGCCATGTAATATACTTATAACTGTGAACGGCGATGCTATTGAGATTTTGACCACGTTTGGGACGAAAGTGAGATGGTGTTCTTGTAATATCTTTTGGGTATGGATCCGTGTGTGAGCACCCTACGATGACATATGTATGTATTTTATTTTATTTTATTTTCTTTTTGGATATGCATCCTTAGCTAGCAAGCTTGTGAACCTTCTTTAACTTGCAATTTTTCTTCTGACTGTACTCATCCGAGAATCATGTCAATATTTTTATTTTTATCATGGCTTGGCTGATTAGCAAGCATTAGTTAACTTGATTGAACTAATTGACTTGGTATGGTTTGGCTATGTTGCAAACATGTTGTAATGTGGTTGCATGTGCTTCATAGTGACTTTTGTGTTTGATTGGATTGTGATGTCTTCGAGAGAGTTATGTATACGCCGAATGATTTTCGTATCGATGAATTCGTATTTGACGAAATAGGTTTATATGTCCGTAATATTGCGATAAGGTGATTTTATATGATTAGTATTAATTACTTCGTCTTGTATATTCTGAACGTTTTCGATGGGGTTATGTGTGACCCGTGCGATTTTATTTTGTGAGTAATTGTTTTTATGAGATGATGGACAAGTGAAAGGACAATTCGAACGTTAGAAGACATGCTCCGAGCGTGTGTGATTGATTTTGGTAGTTGTTGAGATCGACCCTTGCCATTGATAGTACCTTGTACGACGACATTTACCATGTTAGCCTTGAAGCTGCGACATTTGAAGAATTATGTTGATGAAAATATAGATCGCCAGTTAGGTAGAATGAAGTAGGAAAAAGTCAGTTGAATAGACTTGAAATGATTCGAGAGGCTACGGAAGAGATGGTGTAGAATAAGAATCACTTGCTAACCGCGAGAAGCTGTGAGAAGAGAAGTGTTGATAACCGTAAGAAGAATTTGGGAAATTGAAGTGGAGACCATGGATCGAGATGTTAAGAGATTGAAGCAAGGTATAATACTCATTGTGAAGGAATGATGGAACCCGATACGTGAACCGAAGTCCACATCGGAACGTGCAGACCCCTTTAGGAAGAAGTACCCCCATCTTTCTAGTAGTACGAAATGCGAGTACAAGAACCGGAGAGCGCCGAGACGTCGCTCCCTTAAGGAGGGGAGGATGTAATACCCGTGAATGTGCCGTATGATGCTAAGTTATTGTCTCAAGAGTTGTTCAGTATGAGCATCTCTCTTAAGTTGCGACTCACTTGTGGATGTGATATCCCGAGCACAACGTCAATTATTTAATCCTATTTTACGTATATTTTTGAAATTTTTAAGAATTTTTATCGTGGAATTATTTGACGGTTTTAGCTGAAACCAACGTTTACGGTCGTAATTTAACGTTTGACGATTTAAGAAGAACCGATAACGACTACGATACCGACGGATGCCCAAAACTTACATTTTATTATCGATTGATCGATATTTGAGTTTTTCGAGATTTTTATTTTTATTACGTGTTAAGTCGAGTCGGAACCATATGTATATTCGTTTTGTGTGCGTTTGAACCATTTAAAAGTATTTTGAGGTAGCCGGGACTAAACCCGACTCCCGTAAATTTTCAAAACCGACTACTAGTAGAATCCCACTCTTTATTAGTGTCGTTTAAACTTTAGGCCAAAAGATTTGACAAGTTGTCAAAAGAAACCCTCCCATTTTTATTTTTTTTCTTACAAAATACACAAACACTAAAACACACACACGAACACTCTCAAATATCAAAACCTCTCCCCCTCCCTCTTTGAAACCCACGGCCAAACACAAGGCCACCACCATCACCATTTTTTTTAGGTTTTACTAAAATCTAATCAAAGACCACCTCCTATTTCTTCATTGTAAGTCTTTTAATCCATTAAAATCAAACATGCAATGACTTGATTTTTCCAAAAATTAAAACCTTATGAACAAATGGGTTTTGATAAATTTTTCTTGAATAAATGTTTGATTAAAGTGTTTATAAACATGGGGTATTGATTAATTAAGCTTGAATTAAATTTTCTTGGGTGTTTTTGTTCTTGAAACCCACGGCCCAAAAGGGGGTGTTTGGTTTCTTTGATTTCAATCTTAATTGGTTATGGGTTTATGTTTGTAGTCATGTTTATGATGCTTTTAAATGGGTTAATTGAATTGCATGTTGTTTTCATCAAATGGGTTTTTGAAATTAATGATCATACAAGTGATTAGGAGTAGTTAGGTGATGTTAGATTGGATGAATGATGTTGGTATAGGTCTAGGATGGATGGGGAAGTGTTGGAATGATGATTTTTATGGTTTTGAAAGAGGTATTTTTAGATCAGAAACTTTAGGGGTATTTTCGTGGGTTTAAGTGTAAGTCCAGGTCTAGATGATGAGATATTGTTGTAGAGCTTTGTCTTAGCTTCGTTTTGGTATAAGGTAGAGCTTACGACTCCAAACGAGTCAAAAGTTATGATATTTTGAAAGTTCGTGTACCGGGAGATGAGAATCAACACAATCCGAATTTGTGTTTGGTTTTGGGTCAAATCCCGGGGACCATAGATAGAGTTTGGTAAATGATTGAAAGTTGATTTTTGGTTTCAAACCTGCAATTGTGAGTCTATTTTTAGACTTAGGTGTTGTATTGGTCGATGGTGTATTTTAAATGGGTCAAACAAGTCCAACATGGTCAACGTGCAAAATCAGTCCTAAAAGTGTATGTTTAGAAATGTGATGTGTAACGAGTCATAGAAGTGAAAACTTTTCATGGGAATAAATATGGGTTTTGTACAGGTCATGAGGTATTTTTGTGAATTTTCTTGAATTTTATACAAGTGCTTAAGTCGTAGAAAACAGCCCGTACTTTTGGTAAGTACCGGCAAATTTATAAAATGAGAATCACTTTAAATACGTAGGTAAATGGTATAAGTCTAGTAAATATCACTTGTATGGATTTTTGGCGTGAGTTTATATGAACCATGAGTGTTCTTAATTATGTACATACAGTACTTGAAGGTGCTTGAATGTGTTGATTCATTATGTGTTTATTCGTTAGGTGTTGTATTTGATTTCCCGGGGCAACCTCATCGTCGGTGATCGATTTCGTTTACGCCATAGTTACTAATACTACCACTACTACTTAAGGTGAGTCTATAGCCTCGCTCTTTACTTATTTCAAATGTTTTTACCCGCGAGGGGGATACATGCTATTTAAATGAAAATGAACATAAGTCATGAATGATTGTTGGACCCGAATGTTGCCTTGAATTGTATTGAGTACCTAGTTGCAAAAGGCCCTAAATTCGTGAACTAACTATTGTCTTGCCCTTGTGTGGGTTGGAGGTAGCCGCTTATA
The DNA here is from genome assembly GCA_025667525.1 of Glebionis coronaria. Taxonomy (NCBI): domain Eukaryota; kingdom Viridiplantae; phylum Streptophyta; class Magnoliopsida; order Asterales; family Asteraceae; genus Glebionis; species Glebionis coronaria. The sequence goes on from CM046877.1 coordinate 344,151,322, forward strand.
CAATTGATAGTACTATGGGGTTGACGACCCTATCCGAGACGAGAGCTAGTACGTTGAGTACCCTCTGCGGACGAATAACTTGTGATAAGAAATAAGGTATAATTGCAACTGATGCCTTTAGAAGGGGCACTGGTTTCATCTTAATCACGCCGGTCAATGTGGCGCGGGTGATTGAGTTAACGGATTAGTGTCACGAGCTTAAACACAATTATTAGCTGTTGCTAAAGATAATATCCTTCAATAATAGATTGTGAGTACGACAATGCTATTGAATGATCATGATTGGTTTTAATACTTATGTTCAACCTATGATTTGATAAACCTATAGATTCGCTCAACCTTTGTGTTGACAGTTTTAAGCATGTGTTTCAGGTAACCAAGATTGATAGCAGCGGAGCATGCGAGGATGGAAGTTGTTGTGGCTTGGTGGTCTACTTTGTTTTTCCTCCCTTTTAGCACTTAAATATTTATTATTATGTCATGTGAACTAAAATGTACTTTTGGGTTGAGATTCAGTGGGGACCTAACGCAAACTCTGTTTTGTATTATCTTGGGATTTGGAAAACTGTAGACTTGTATGTTTTTAACAATGGTAAAATTTATGTTTAATCTTTTACGTCTCTTTGAGTCGTTTGATATAGTTGATGTGTGATGATAACTACGTAGCACCCAAATGTTGTAATTCCGCTACGCATAGCATTTGTTGGGGGTGTTATAGTGATCCATCCTCAGCCCGTCTCAAAGACACCCATTATAGCCCATGAGCCATAACGACCCGGTCCAACATATATGGATATAAATTTATAAACCCTAAATTTTCTCACATTACAAAACCTAATCACATTTTATTACCATAACCACTCATACATCTCCGCAACCACCATCTTCACTTCTATCTCTCCCAATATCAAATATGATTCATCTTCATCTATGCAGCCAAAAACAAACAAAAATTGAATATCATATGATTAGATCAAAGAGATGATTCACATCAAAAGACCTATATAAATCATTCACCCAAACTATACGAGTCCCAGTTAATCTCTGAATAATAGAACCGAATCTTTTGCTCAAATAAACGAAGCCACAAATCAAACGCCTCCATGGGTTTCCTTCGTCTTACACATCAAACAAACAAACAACCAACCCTATACTATTGAAGTACGTAAGACTCCAAGACTCCTATATTCAAAGCCCTGATTAAAGAATAATCAATTAAAAGGCTTCAAGATCAAATTATGGTCTCGGGTAGGTTTATGGTTTTGCATGCTATTGTTTTTGGCAGACAGAATCAAAAATGGAAAGATCAGAACACTCTTGTTCTTGATTTTATTTTTTAATTCGAAAATTGAAAGAATATTAACCTTTTGATATAGATCAATGATGAGTTATATTCGTGTGGTAATGATCTCTCAAGGTCATAATATATATGACCCGTGAAATTAATCTAAGATCTAGATTATATTTGAGTCTAGATTCTAGATGGAAGAAGTCATTGTATATGGGATTAGGTGTTGATGGGATTTAGGTTTAGATTATTGTTGGATTTGATTTCATGAGGAGTTACAAGGTTGGTGTTTTTGGATTGGTAAGACTTTTGACTCTATTAGTTGGCCAAGTCAAAGTCAACTGAGTCTAGACTCGGCATCATCTAAATTTACATTTTTGCCATGATGGAAATTTAGTCATTCTCGACATCATTTTTTTGTTACATTCTCGGCATCTATTAAACTACGCATATTCTCGACATCTATGAAACTATGCATATTCTAGGCATATATGAAACTATGCATATTCGGCATCTAAGAGACTATGCATATTCTCGACATCAATGAAACTATGCATATTCTCGGCATATTTTTGAATACATTCTCGACAAAAAAAATAACATTCTCGACACCTTATCCGTATTTTTACTTTTCCTCATTTTCAGGATCTATGTTTTTCTGCATCTGATCGTATCTTTATCTTAAAAAAACACCAGAAAAATAGAACTGTAGTACTAAGATATTTGATTTCCAAGAACTCTTAGACCATTAAGAAGAACAGATTTGACGAAAAACCATCTTGTTAGCCTTAAAATATTGCGTCAAACAAGAATGTTCGGTCATAGGTTTATTATGCATCATTTCTTAGAACGTTGTAATAAGTAGTAAAATAGTTAGGAATCACGGGCTTGACTTTAGGGTATAAATATCATGTTTAAGGAACAAAAACCTCAAAGGAAAGACTGACCCATTAAGATATAGCCCATAAAAGCCCATATACGGGTGGACTATATAAACACCCTCCTAGCATGTTAGGAGGGGTTAGTTCATTTTTACTGTCTCTCTCTCTTAATCTAATATCACACACATTCCAACCATTCTCTCACTTTTCTCTCTCTACTTTCTCTCTCTAGATCTCATTTAGTTTTCATCTATTTTCTTAGATCTACAATGGTGAATTGAGTTTTATTAAGGAAAAACAATTGGTACATATCTATGAAAAAGAAAAAAAATACAAATATATAAAATATATAAAAACAAAACACAAAATGAAAAATCTTTGAAAAATCAAAAATATTCTTCTCGACATGTCTTTCAATATCGATAATATGGACGTGCCTAGAAATGTCGCTCAATAACGACACGGGTGTGTACATAAAGCTCGAATGAAAGTTGTAAATATTTTTCAAAACATGTCATTTCTATCTTTAATAAAGGAAAATGTCTATTTTGGACAATTTTTTTTGGTAAAGGGAATCACCCCGGTAAAAATATATTAACCAAAAAACAATGTTAAATACAAATGGAATACGGCTGAAGTACCGCATTAACCTCAACCCAAAAGCTTGATCAACAAGTGCTTATGACAAGCCATAAACACATCAACACTTAGCTAACAGTACAAATCAAAAACTAGTGTAAAAAACAGCATTAGAAAACTCCAATAAGAAGAACTCTTGGAACCAGGAGATCACCCCACCACACCAACAGTAACATAATAGAAGTAAAGGATCCAGATAAGGCTGCCTCCTTAAAAAACCTTTTTGAGAAAAACCCTGTGGGAAAAATCCCAAAAAGGAAAAAGAGTACAACCCTTACCCGGTACCTCCATCATGAACAACACTCGAGGACGGAAGTCTCCAGCGATCCAAAATAGCCAAGGAACATGTAGTCATCTTCTTAAATCTAAAAGTAATAAGCTTGAGTCGAATAGTAGATGTAATGATACTGAAATGTTTGTCCACAGAAAGTTGTTTCCCTTTGAACAATCTTGAGTTCCGTTCAATCCCTACAAAGTATACAGTAGCAGCAACAACAAGACGAGCAATAATACTAGTAGTAGGTCTTCCTTTGGATATTGGTATAAGCAATGCCAAAACATCATCCAAACGAGGAGGTATAGAATCCATACCACAAAGCACCCTAACTTGCGTCCAAACCTATGATGAATAAGAGCACTAAAAAAAGATGAGAATGAGAATCAGGAGTAACTCTACACAATGGACACCGAAGTAGGCTTAAATCAACCGTAGGCCCAACATCCCATTGCCGCAAACGATCCTGGGTCTTCAGTTTTTGCTTAACAACAAGGCACATGTGCAACGAATGTCGAGGAATACAGTGAAAGAACAAGAAAACATGGTAACAAACCATAGCCTAACGCCTGGTCCGCAGAGTATCCCAATCCAGAGCAACAGAAAATGACTGAAAGGAACCAACACCATCACGCCACACCAGAGAATCCTGACGCCCCTCATCCAGAGCAGGGACATGGATAGAGACAACAGCAGGAGATCGTTCCACTCAATCAGGCGGCCATTTCCAAGCGTTGTTCTCAATCAAGTCATAAACAGTATCATGAAGGCTAAAACCAGACCTAACAATATTACGTACCGTAAGAGTATCTCGTAATGGACACTCAGCAGCCCACCTATCAAACCACATAGATGTAGATTTACCATCATGAATGTTATACCAAACAAACGGCCGCACACTTGTAAAGCAATCTATCTAGGCTTGAGCTTGTCACAAAACATTCACGTTTTGAGCTCAACACAATGTCTTGTAATCACTTTCAGACTGCAACCCGGATCAATATTCATGGGGGAGTGTACGATTTAGTGCTCTAACCCTCAGCAAAAGAAGAGAAACCTTCTTATACTCGAATGGATTCGTCAAGACATTCGGAGTCTATGAACTAAAGTTTATGCTTTAGAAAAATCATGTCACCAAAAAGAAATAGATTTTTCAAAAAGTGTTGAACACAATTTTTTTAAGAATTTTTCAACGATTATTCAAAATCTTTCAAAAATTATGTGTTAAACAACTCCTATCCTCAAAAAGCAAAATCTGGATCACATCCTCATAATAACAATTCAATTGGATAAATTTTTGAGGGGAAGCTTTTCAAAATCAAAGTTTTAATGTTGTTGGATATGTTATGTCAAAACAATTTAATGTATCCAACACATTGTGTGTAATTATCATTTGGTATTATTCACTTAAAAAGCTTTGATGCTCGTGACATTCTTCAACGACAATCTTTTATGTGTTCATGAACATGTAGTGTGCGAGTACAATTTTTTCAAGAGTTTTTCAATGATTATTCAAAATATTTCAAAAAATTGTGTGCTCGACACTACATAAAATGTTCCAAATAATTCATGCAAGTAAGACACATTTTTCTCCCGAAAAATTTTCAAGACTATTTTTCGTGATATATTTTAATCAAATTTGGCTTCTCTAATATCAAACGATTTTATATATTAGAGATAGGGGAGAAAATGTGATTAAAATGTGATCTTAATATATGAAACGAACATATAAGACTCAAGCACTTTAACTCTTACCTACATGTGCGAAACACTTTCGATAATTGATGCACATGTGAAGGAGGAACGTTTCAGAAAGACAATCAAAGTATATTCAAGTGGTTTTAACGGTTACGATCTTATATACCAACCACCTCTTTAATTCACGACGTTATTGGTGTCAAAAGGTGGTTAGGTATATGTCCAATGATCCAACCAGAACCGGAGGGATCTTCGCAGGGACAATCCGATAGATTATTAGAAGTCCTTAGGAAAGATGGAGTAGAATGTGAAAAGGGGAAAATGTCGACTAAGTACTTAAGCACTGGAAGAATCACAATAAGGTGCTAGTGATGACGTCTTGGTAAGCATTGAAGGGCTTGAAGAATGAAAAAGAAATGTAAGGATAAAGGGTGTAAAGAAAGAAGCCCTCGATACAACTTAGACAGAAATTGGGTCAACACATCATGAAGACAAGACATCATGGACCCAGTGATGTAATGCACAACCCTTCCCCATCTGACTCAGGCTTCTCTTAAAAGAAGTTTGTTTTATTTTCACAAAGATCAACACGACTTCTATTGACTTTCTCACTACGAGATAGTTGATATTGAATAGGTGGCATCTGCTCCAGCCTCCGACCACTAAAAGGGCACTAATCGAGTCTAGAGCCTTGATATCAATCAAATCACGTTAGGACACGCTACATGACGAAGAAGAGAGTCCTATGCTATATCCTTGCGATATTGCTAGACTCTCAGAGTGATATTGTCTTCGTCCCTAAATAAGTGCCCACTTTGACTTTTTTCGGTTTTGTTTGTTCAACTTTGACCGTAAATATTTATATTTGTTTTACATTATACTTAACGAAAATTATACTAATCAAATTTCATTTAAAACTCAATTCATTCATATAATTTGTATCAAGTATTATATAACACAAATATAAATATTAACGGTCAAACTTGAAAAACAAAGACCGAAATTTTTTAAAGTCGATAGTTTTTTAGGGACGGAGGGAGTACTATTTAGTATTTACAATAATGAGTGGAAACCCTTCCAGTGTTAACATCAAACAGCACTGCGGTAGGTCATGTGTAAGATTCTTTATGAATTGGACATATGTAAAACTGAAAAGTAACAATGGTTTGATTCTTTGATTCAAACTCGTTTCAGGTTTCTACGCAATATCTTTATAGTCTTGCCATAACATTCAGAGTGATACTTAGTATTCCTATTAACGAATGGAAATCCTTCCAGTGTCAACCTCAAACAGCACTGCGGTGGGTGACTTGAGAGATTCTTCATGAATCAAACTTGTGTCAACTAGAAAGAAACAATGGTAAGATACTCTATGAATCAAACTTGTTCCAGGAACTTGAATTGATGACTTTAATCAAGCAGTTATCTATCCAATTGGTTCACTCTTTACGTTCTCAGTCTTTCTTTGAGACAGTCTAGTAAAGAGAATGGCTAGTACAGCCGTGAAACCCTGTCAAGGAGGCTCTTAATTGAATCTACCTACAGGTATGATATTTAATATTGTCTAACAGTCTTCACCGACCAGAGGTAAAATGCTATCGATTTAGGACGAATGTCAAAGCCATACAGTCCGTGTCTATGGTTTGTATCGAGAAGGTGGCGTTATGGTGTACACAGCAAAGTCGAAGATTAAAAACCACATACTCATGCCCAAAGACATATTCAATAATCAAGAATGCTAAAGACTTCCACAAATCTGATGTTCAGAATCTTCCTTAACAATTAATGTAGAGGAATAACCTCTATTCAAAGGAGATTATTAGCAAGCTTTCAAGATGATATATAGTATGAGCATGTGGATGAATATACAAGATCGCAAGATGGCAAAGACAAGTGAAGGATGGTGACCAACAAGAATAAAGAAGTCATTTTGAAGATCTCAATACTAAAGATTAATTATCTCTATAAATACTCGCATGTCGTAGAGGAATGACCTCTCAGTGAGTGAGATGTTAGTCTCAAAATATTGTATCTTCAAGAATGACTCGGTCACAGAATTGAAGATCTCAAGATTAAAGACCAAGTCGAAAGACCACGCCAAAGGCTCAAAGATCACTACATGAAGGAACAAGACTACTATTACACGTTCCCGACTCATTTATGGTGAGATTAATAATCTCTATAAATCTCCAAATGTCGTAGAGGAATGACCTCTCATTGGGGGAGATTGTTAGCCTCAAAATATTGAGTCAAACAAGAATGTTCGATCATAGATATATTATGTATCTATAAAGTTAAGGAGATGGAGAATGAGATGCAACCGGCTTTAGTTCTTGACGACTCTTGCTATCTTGATCGTGACTTTTCCTTATCTTTAATGGGGAAACTTAAGGAGTTTAGTTCATTATCGAACCTCAAGTTGGTTTTGGATAGTGAAGGATTCGCCAACATTACCATGAAATATATGGGAGGTTTATGGGTTTGGATTTCTTTTCCATAAAGGCAAAAGAAAATTTCCTTTCCCATGTTGGTGCAGGCTCTTGGTTTTCTAGATTACAACAAGCTTCAGACTCAATTCACATTGATGAGAGAGTCGCTTGGATTGACATAGAAGGAGTTCCAATCAGGGCATGGTCTACGAATACTTTCACCAAAATCACCTCTAAATGGGGGGATATATTATATAGATGATAAAGAGGATTCATGTTTTCATCGGAAAATAGTTTGTATCAAAACAAAAGTGGTTGGTAACATATATGAATCGTTTAAAAATCATTGTCAAAGGCAAAATGTATTGGACTCGTGTTTAAGAAGTTGCTGGTTGGAATCCCGACTTCATGGAGGAAGAAGAAACCTTATCTGAATCCGATAATGTTACAATTCAAAGTGAAAGTGATGTGGAGGGAATCCTTGAAACTGTGTTTTAAAATGAGAAGGAGCCTCCTAATGAAGGGCAACCTCAAAACATACAGTTAGTTAAAGCATAATCAGTAGATCCATTTAACATTTATGATATATTAAACCAGAAACATGAAAACATTATTGTCGATGATCGATCACAAACTTCTGATACTTTTAAAAATCCTCTAGGTTTCACACCTAATAACTCCCAGGAAGCAAACCAAGAAGCAAATCCGAATCATGATTGTCCTTCAAACATCAATACAGGTGAGAATAAAAACTCACACGAGGATGTTGTTTCAAATAATACGAATCATACCCCAAAAGAGGATGGAGAGGTTTCTGCATATTCTGGCCATTTTCAAAAAGCAACAACACCTGGATCACAAGGTTCTTTTCTTCAATTCATGGAAGACCTGGTAAAGGTAGGACATACAATGGGGTATAAGATGGGTGGGTGCATAAAAAATATTGAAGAAATCATTGAGTCTAAAGGAGTGAACGAAGTGAAATGATGAATTTCTTTTCTCTAAATATTCAAGGTCTTGCCCAAAAGACCAAAAAAGATTGAGCTTTGTACCAAAAGTAAGGTTAATTTTTTGTCTCTTCAAGAAACAAAAATGGAGAACATCGATATACGTAATGTTAAACTATGTTGGGGTAACTCATCTTTCGATTATATTTGTGGTCCTTCAGTTGGTAATTCAGGTGGTATTCTATGCGTGTGGGATTCTTGTATGTTTGAAAAACATAACTCCACGATCTTAGATTACTTCGTTGCTGTTAGAGGTACATGGATTCATAGCTCTAAAAATTTGCTCATTATATCAATTTATGCTCCTCAAGAGCTATCGGAAAAAAGGTTCTTTGGGATTACTTACACTTCATTATCGATTACTGGGCTGGTGAAGTTGATATAATGGGGGAGTTCAATGAGGTTCGCACTCAATATGAACGTTTTCGTTCCATCTTTAATATTCAAGGGCTGCTATCTTTAACTCTTTTATTTCATCTAGTGGTTTGATCGATGTCGCTATGGGAGGCTATTCTTTTACATGGGTCCATAAATCCGCTACTAAAATGAGTAAACTTGACCACTTTCTTATCTTGGAAGGTTTGATGCAATCATGTCCAAATATTTCAGACATAACTTTGGATCGTTATTTGTCGGATCATCGTCCAATTTTATTGCGCGAGTTATGTTTTGATTATGGTCCCCACCCCATTTCGTTTCTATCACTACTGGTTTGAGTTATAAGGTTTTGATAAGTTTGTGGAATAGGTTTGGAATGATTATCATTCGGATGATTCTAATGCCATGCTGCGTTTTATGAAAAATTGAAGAATTTAAAGATGAAGATGCGTATTAATAAGTGTGAAAACACTTATCCTTTTACCACTTATTTCCAATAATAACAAGACCAAAACGTGTATTTTATGTCGTAAAAGTCGGAATTATGTGTGGTTTGTGTTTTTATTGTGTTTCAGGATAAAAATATGCAAAAGGAAGAAAACATGGGCTGTCACGGGCTTTTATCAAAGAAAAAGACAAAAGACGAAGTCAAAAGATCGAGAGTGCAAAAAGAACGGAAGTCCAAGGCCTATTCTGAAGATTTATTGAAGAAAAAGTCTAAAGACGGAAGTTTAATGAAGTCGAAGAACTCAAGTCTAATTTTAGAAGAAAATTATAAGACAAGTTCAACTTATATCGATAAATCCCGAGACGACGTCGAGAAAGACAAAGAAATTAAATCGAGTCGAGACGAGAATAAAGAAAGAAGAAAGCTTAATCACTTAAACTCACCAACTCCTATAAATACCCTCCTAATATGTCCTTAGGAGGGTGTTAGTTAGTTTGTAGTTAATTTTTTTTAGTTTTATTAAGTGTGTTTTTATTTTCTCTAGTTTTTCTTTCAAGCTTATTAAATCTTTACTTTAATCTTGTAATCTTTGATATTAATCTTTAATCAAGTCAAGCTTAGTTCTTAATTCTCATTCTACCTTTCTTAATCTTGATAATCATGTAGTTAATTTTAATTTTGTTGATGATTTGATTGTGTAGCTTATTTGATTAAGCTTATTAAATTGGTGATTTTAAAAGTTTTAGATTAAAATGCTTATTTTCTTAATTTTTATGATTAATAGTTTTTTAAATAAGTTGATTTTGATAAGTTTAATAGTTTGATAAAAAGTTGATTTTTAATATTTAGGTTATTTAGTGTTTTCATAAGTTTTTAAATTGTGGCTTATTAGTTTTTCTTAAAAATCTTTTTGGTTTAAGTTTTGGTAAGTGCTTATTTTAGATTTGCTTATTTGCTTAATATTGGTGTATTCCGGGTTTCCTTAAAACCCCGTTATTCCGGATAGCTTCCTCGTGTCTCATTCCGTATAAGCTTCATAAGTTTAAAATTCCGGATAAGCTTCATAATAGTGGTTTCCGGATAAGCAGTAGGAAAAAACATTGCGGATAAGGGCCCCAAGGCTTTTTCCGGATAAGCTTTCAGAAGTAGTATTCCGGATAACTGTTGTAAAACACATTCCGGATAGCAGCTTTCTCACTTCATTTTCTGGATAAGCAGTAGAAGACGAATTGCGGATAAGCCTTCGAAGTCACGTTTTTCCGGATAATCCCTCTAAGTAATTATTCCGGATAGCCATTGTAATCTCGTATTCCGGATAACTCATTGTACCAAGTTATTCCGGATAAGCATCCCAAGTTATTCAGGATAAGCCTCAGAGATTTTATTCCGGATAGTTGTCTGCATTCCGGATAAGCATCGCAGAAACATTCCGGATAAGCTTCATGTTTTGTATTCCGGATAGTGACTCAAACTAGGATTCCGGATATGATCATAGTGTCAGATTCCGGATAAGAATAAGCTGTATATTCCGGATAAGAGTTTTAATTTTGGATTCAGGATAGTCGTCAGAAGTAATATTCCGGATAAGCTGTTGAAGAATAATTCCGGATAAGGTCCCAAATCCTCAATTCCGGATAAGCTGCATTTCTTCTTTCCGGATAAGGCCAACAAGTTCAGATTCCGGATAAGGACTCAATTTCATTCCGGATAAAGGATTCTTTATGAATTCCAGATAAGGTTTTGTATTTCCAGTTTTTTTAAGTGAAATTTTATTTTTCCCGCCTTTAGCGTTATTCTAACTTGTCTTGTTTTAGTTTAAATTTTAAAGTTTACATTTTTATAAGTTTTCATCACTTACTCTTTAATTTTTAAAGTCTTTACTTTTAGTCTAAATATTTTCAAGCTTTCATTTTTACTTATTTACTCAACGACAATTTTCACTTTTAGATTAAAATAGATAATCAAACCTTTTTATTTTCCACCAAGAATGACTGAGTCGCACTTTTGACTAGTAATCAATTCGAAAAGATCGGAACAACAAATTTTCATACGAGGCAAACCCTTGTATTAAATGGCGCCGCTGCCGGCTCTTTTCGTTAAGATTAACGGTTTTAAGTGAGAGACGCGTTGGATTTTGGGATCCGTTCACCTTTGAACGTTATTTTTCTTGCTTAAAAATTTTCAAAAATCCATAAAAATTAAAAAAATTTCAAAAATCCAAAAAAATAGAAAAACATAAAAAACCAAAAATATTTCTTGTCTATTTTTCTCTTCCTTTTGTAGGTGTGCATGCGTACTCGTGCTCGTAAGAAGAAAGCAATTCAAGCCGAAGTCATAACTCCACCTATTGTCACCATGGACAATCAACCAATGATCGAGCTTTTGCAATCGCACGTAGATGGCAACACCGATGCTATTGTCATACCCGAGATTGGAGCCAACAATTTTGAACTCAAATCCGGCTTCATTCAAATGGTCTCTGCTCAACCTTTCTTGGGGCGTTCGCTTGATGATCCTCATGACCATATAAAAAGGTTTCTTCAACTCACCAATACGATTAAGTATAATGAGGTTTCACAAGAAGTGATTCGCTTGCAACTTTTTCCTTTCTCCTTAGAGGGACAAGCCCCGAATTGGCTTGATAAGGAACCGCCATAAAGTATTCTTACGTGGAAGGATTTAGAGACTAAATTCATCAACTACTTTTTCCCACCCTCACGTACTACCGCTTTGCGGAATGAAATCATTACCTTTGAACAAAAGTACGGTGAGACATTTAGTGAATCTTGGGACCGTTTTAAGGAACTTTTAAGAAAGTGTCCACAACATGGTTTCACAAAAGTACATCAAATAAATACTTTTTACAATGGTTTAAGCATGAATGACCAAGATTCACTAAATAGTGCCTCGGGGTAATATTTTTGTTAAGTCTTCTAATGTTGCATGGGACATTATTGAGAATAAGTCTAGAGTGCAAACCAAGAGTGTTCAGACTAATGTGGCTAGTGCTAGCACTAATTATAGCGACAAGAGAATTTGATAAGCTTACTTCGCTTGTTGAAACACTTGCTCTCCAAACCGCGAACAATACCAAAGCCATCAATGCACAAGTTAATGCTATGAGTCAGTCTTGTGAAATATGCGGGGGATCTCATTCATACCCTATTGTACTTCGACTCATGACAATCCGGAAAATGTGTATGCCGCCAACGGTAACTTTTCTACGGGAGGCTTTCAAGCACGTCCTCAAGGTGACCGCAATTTGCTCAGCTATCGCTCAAACAACTTTCTTTCACCACCCGGTTTTCCACCTCAAAACCCAAACAACCTAAATCGCAACAATCAAAACCAACCACGAGTCCAAATCAATATCAAACCCAAAGAAACCCATATCCACCTCAAGGAAACAATCAAATTCACCAACAACCCGCTTATCAACCACCTGCCTACCATGCTCTTCCTCCCAACCAACCTACCGCATTTAATCACGAGGTTGAAACTTACATGAGGACTAATGACGCAATAGTGCAGAATCTTCAGCGGCAAATGGCTAGCTTGAAATAAGATATGGTGAAACAAGGGAATGATCTTTGAGCCGATATGCGAAACTCTTTGGCCAGTCAAACGAATGACTTAAGGGATATGATGGCTAGTTTCTTCTAAAGTAATCAAGCCTCTGGTTTGGGTTCTCTTCCGAGTAACACCGTTGCTAATCCAAGAGGGGAGATGAAAGCAATCACCACTCGCAGTGGAAAAGGTTTAAAGGAACCCGAGCTTCCTACACCTACACCGGTGATTGTGACAAAGTAAAACGAGTCCCCTTCTCCAATTCCTCCAACTTCTACTTCTCCAACTTCTACTTCTCCAATTCCACCGCCTTCTACTTCCACCCCTCCACCACCCAAGGATGTGAGTGAAAATTCCATTCCAAAGCCTTCATCTCAACCCAATATACCTTATCCCTCAAGGTTGAGGAAAGAGAAATTGAAGAACAAGGATGATATTCAGGTTTCTAACTTTCTCAAAATGTTTAAACAACTGAATTTCAATATCTCATTTACTGAGGCTCTCGCTCACATGCCCAAATATGCTAATATGTTTAATGATCTTCTTAGTGATAAGGAGAAACTTTTTACATCGCTCAGACCCAACTTAACGAGAATTGCTCCGCATTGCTCTTAAGGAAATTACCCACCAAACTTGGTGATCCGGGTCGTTTTCTCATTCCTTGCAACTTCCCCGGGGTAGAGAAATGTATGGCCCTAGCCGATCTAGGTTCTAGTATCAAATTAATGCCTCTAAGGTTTGGAAACAATTGTCTCTACCCGAGCTAGTCCCCACACGAATGACTTTGGAATTAGCCAACCGTACGGTTGCTTATCCGGTGAGGATAGCCGAAGACGTCTTCGTCGGTGTCGACAAATTCACCTTTCCGGCGGATTTTGTTGTCGTTGACTACAAGATGGATCCCCGTGTTCCATTAATCGTTGGACGTCCATTCTTGAGGACCGATCGCACTCTCATTGATGTAGCCGCGGGCGAATTAATCATGAGAGTTGGTGACGATAAAATCGTCTTCAACATGGGTAAACTTTCTAAGCAACCCTCTAAAAACGAGAGCGTTAATTTCATTGACGTTCTTGATGAGGCTTGTGTAGAACATTTCAAAGACGCTTGTAAAAGTGGTTCTTCTTCTCTACCCATTATTGAGACCGTTGCCTCTATTGCTCCATCACTAACTCCATTTGGAGAAAGTGATTTCATTTTGAAAGAATTTGAATCAACTTTGGGAGATGTGGACTTGTAATATGACGATTCTCCCTCCAATTGGTATGAAGACATTCGTACCATTGAGAAACTTCTTGAGGACCATATTTCTCCACCTTCTCCTAAGGATATCTCTATCGATGATCCGAATTTGACTACGCCTTCCATCGAAAATTCCCCTGGATTTAGAGCTTAAGGATCCGCCGTCTCATCTCGAGTACGTTTTCCTTGAAGACAATAACAAGTCACCCGTCATCATCGCAAAGGATTTGAAAGAAGACGAAAAATCCCGACTTATCGCCGTGTTGAAGAATCATAAGAAAGCGATTGCGTGGAAAATCTCCGATATTCGTGGAATTGATCCTCACTTTTGCACACATAAAATTCTCATGGAGGACGACTTTAAACCCACTATTCAAAGCCAAAGAAGGGTGAATCCCAAGATCCATGACGTTATCAAAAAAGAAGTTATCAAACTTATTGATGCGGGAATGATCTACCCTATCTCGGATTCACCATGTGTTAGTCCCGTCCATTGTGTGCCTAAGAAAGGTGGAATCACCGTTGTTCCTAATGAAAACAACGAGTTGATTCCTACTCGTCTCGTTATAGGGTGGAGAGTTTGTATAGACTGTCGCAAACTCAATGATGCTACGAGAAAGGATCATTTTCCCCTTTCGTTTATGGACCAAATGCTTGAACGTTTAGCGGGTAATGACTATTATTGCTTCCTAGACGGTTTCTCCGGGTATTTTCAAATTCCCATCGATCCTAAAGACCAAGAGAAAACCACATTCACTTGTCCTTATGGAAAATTTGCTTACAAAAGAATGCCTTTCGGCTTATGCAATGCTCCTGGGACATTCCAAAGGTGTATGATGGCTATCTTCCATGACATGTTTGAAGAAACTATGGAAGTCTTCATGGATGATTTCTCGGTCTATGGTGATTCTTTCTCTCATTGCCTTGCCAATTTGGAACGCATGCTTAAGCGGTGTGAAGACACTCGCCTTGTTCTAAATTGGGAAAAATGTCATTTCATGGTAAAAGAAGGTATTGTTCTTGGACACAAAATCTCCAAAGCCGGTCTTGAAGTGGACCGTGTTAAATTGGATGTCATAGCCAAATTACCTCCACCTTCAACCGTGAAGGGTGTGAGAAGTTTCCTTGGTCATGCGGGCTTCTATTGACGATTCATTCAAGATTTTTCTAAAATCGCTCGCCCGATGACCCACCTCTTGGAAAAAGATACTCATTTTATCTTTTCTAAAGAGTGTCTTGAAATCCTTCAATCTTCTTAAAGACAAGCTAACTAAGGCACCGGTCTTGGTTACCCCTAATTGGGAGCTACCTTTTGAATTGATGTGTGATGCTAGCGACTTTGCTATTGGAGCGGTTTTGGGCCAAAGAGTGAACAAACACTTCCAACCAATCCATTATGCTAGTAAGACAATGACGGGGGCTCAATTTCATTATACCACTACCGAAAAAGAGCTTTTAGCTGTAGTGTATGCTTTTGAGAAGTTCTGCCCCTATCTTGTCCTTTCCACCACCATTGTCTATACCGACCATTCCACGTTGAAGTACTTGTTAACTAAACAAGATTCCAAGCCAAGACTTCTTTGTTGGGTTTTGCTCCTTCAAGAAATTAAAATTGAAATTCGTGACAAGAAGGGAGCTGAAAACCTAGCCGCGGATCATCTAAGTAGACTTGAGGATCCTTATCAAGGGGATCATCCGAATCAAGAGATCAAGGACTCTTTTCCCCTTGAGGCCTTAATGTCTATCAATTCCAATCTTGATGACACCCTATGGTTTGCGGACATTGCAAACTACTTAGCGGGTGGTATTCTCATCGAAGGGTTAATATCCCAACAAAAGAAGAAGTTCTTTAAAGATGTTAAGACTTACTTTTGGGATGACCCTTATCTCTTCAAACAATGTGCTGATCTGATTATTCGTCGGTGATGGACCCGCGGCTTTAGACATTCTCGAAGCTTGCCATAAAGGACCTACCGGTGGTCACTTTGTTCCCAACTACACCACGAAGAAAGTGTTTGATTCGGGATTCTATTGGCCCACCATTTATCGTGACGCTCACGAGATGGTTAAAAATTGTGATGCTTACCAACACCAAGGCAAGATCATACATAAAGATGAGATGCCTCAAAATTTCATACAAGAATTTGAAATCTTTGATGTATGGGGCATCGACTTTACGGGGCCATTTCCATCATCTAAAGTGAACAAGTATATCCTCGTAGCCGTTGACTATATATCTAAATGGGTTGAAGCTAAGGCTCTCCCTACGAACGATACGAGGGTGGTTGTGACCTTTCTGAAGCAACTTTTTGCTCGATTTGGTGTTCCCCGTGCTATAATCAGTGACCGCGGGACTCATTTTTGCGATGATCAATTTGCTCGAGTCATGGCTAAGTACGGTGTCAATCACCGTCTTTCCACCGCTTATCATCCTCAAACAAATGGTCAAGCCGAGATATCTAACTGTGGATTGAAGCGAATTCTTGAGCGTACTGTGAGAGAGCATCGTGCCTCGTGGGCCGATAAGTTAGATGATGCTTTGTGGGCTTTCCGTACCGTTTATAAGACCCCGATTGGTTGTACACCTTATCGTCTTGTTTACGGGAAAGCATGCCACCTCCCTATCGAGCTGGAACATAAGGCATACTGAGCCTTGAAGTGGGCTAACTTCGACATCAACAAAGCCGACGATCTTTGGAAGATTCAACTCAACGAGCTCAACGAACTAAGGAATGAAGCTTATGAGAACTCATTGATCTACAAGGAGAAGACCAAGATCATCCATGATTCAAGGATTAAGAACCGAGAGTTCCACGTTGGTGATCAAGTTTTACTCTTTAACTCTCGGTTCAAGATCTTCTCGGGAAAGCTGAAGAGTCGCTGGTCTGGTCCATTCACCGTTGCCAAAGTCTTCCCATATGGCACCATTGAGCTTTCTCAGCCAAATGGGCCCAATTTTAAGGTGAATGGCCAGCGCGTGAAGTTGTACTTTGGTGAGGACATCTCTCATGAGATGATTCCATCCCTCACCACGTTTCCCTTGAATTAAGTTCTGGGTCGAGTCAGGCTCGTGACTCGGTTAACAAAAACAAGCGCTTCTCGGGAGGCAACCCGTGATCTATCCTTTACCGTTTTTATACTAAGTGTAGGGGGAGCCCCGTATGTGTTTGTTGTCTTGTTTCTTCTAATGTGCAGGGATTTAAGCTTCAAAGATCCATTCTCGATGACTTTTGACGAACCGTGATCCCGTGTACCCGTCTTCCTAGTTCTATCCTAAACTGTCGTGATTCAATATTTCATATCTTATATGTTCACATTGAAATCACTATAGTTGTCCTTTCCTTAGCAAGATTTAAACAAAGTGCACAATGTCATAAGTGTAGGGGAGTTTACTCCCACATGCTTAAACATTAAGGACAATGTTTATATCAAGTGTAGGGGGGACTTCTATCGAAGTAAGTGGTCTTTTCCATGAATTTGCCCTCATTTAAACCAGGAAATCTAATTTTTCGACATTTTTCAAAATTTTTAATCTATTTTGGCCTAGTAGTATAGTAGTATTTTCCTTTGTTATCGTTATTTACTTTCCTTGCTAAAATAAAAGTTTAATAAAGTGGTTTTAAATTTTTCAAAGTCGTGAATATTTTGACTCAACCCGAGTCTACTTATTTAAGTTTACTCTAGCTAGTATCCTTAACGTGTTTAAGTCAAGTTTTGCTAGCATTTTATATAGGGAACTTTAAAACGCGAAAGTCTTAACTCTCACGGGTTAAGAACAAGAACTTTTCGCAAGTTCCTATAATTGATCCTAGAGAGTCGTTTATCAAGGGAACTTTAAAATGCGATCTAAACTTGAAAAAGTCTAAGAGTTTGCAAGATCCTATAGATGACTCGAAAACCCAAAACTTTGATTTAATTGGCTAAGCATCCACGAGTCTCATTCCTTGAGATTTTAAACTGTGGAGAACGAGAGATGATAGAGTCAATTATAAGTTTGGTATTCTTTCGTGAATTTATGTGAGTTGATTATAAGCTTTTTCTCCCATCGCTTGCTAATAAATTTAACTGCAATAAATAAGGTTGTACGATTTGAAAAGTTACTTAGCTTCTAGCACAAGATCGTTTAAAAGTTGCTCGGTATTAATTAGAGTTCATAGCCAAGGCATAACTTATTGAAGCGGGATGCGAAGATTGGCGAGTCCGAAAAGGTCCTAACAAGACATGAGGGCTACATTTTGTTGCTAAAGATCCAAAAGTGATGTGAAGAATCATTTACCAAAAATCAATATGAAGGATCGAGACACACGACGAAAAGCAAAAACTCCCCTAAAGATCATGGAGAAGTATATCCAAAAAGGCCCTAACAAGGTATGAGGATAAATAGATCTAAGTCCTAAAAGGAGGCGGATCGTTGTATATCAAAGTCCAAAATAAATATTGGAGAAAAATGAAGAAGTCGTGGTCCAAGTATGAAGAATCTCTCAAAACTTCAAGTGAAGAAATTCCTATTTTGAAGAGAAGACCATTATTTCATGAACGTCTCTCAAGATTTGAAGTATGAAGTCGCTACCAAATATCGGTCCGAGAAAGGTCTCAAATCGTGAAGCGAGTTTTATGCTAAGATATGAACTTTATGAGGTCCCGAGAAGCAGTTTTGAAAGATTTTGTCCTTTAGCTAACTATTGATTAAATCGTCCTACTTTATTTTCAGCCTAATAAACTATCGAAATGAGTCAAACAATGCATCCTCGTGATCATTTAAGACGATATTAAAATATAAGAGATACACCTAGGAATAAGGGAGTCTAAGTGAATAATTGGACCACATGAGTTCGTGTTAGTTTGCTAACTTATAATAACAATGATCTCGTTTTTAAGCTTAGTATGGGGAACGTGAAACTTGAGGATGATAAACATTCATGACAACCAAAAACCCAATGTAAGTCTTTGGTTTCTTACTTGTTTTGTTCTTTTAGTTTCCTTAGTGTTTAGCATTTAATAAAGGCCAAGGTGGGTTATCTATGATGAAAAATGTAAATCGTGCTTTGAAATTAATGCATTGCATGAGATCATTGCATGGTCAAGTGTAGGGGATTTAATAAGTGTGAAAACACTTATCCTTTTACCACTTATTTCCAATAATAACAAGACCAAAACGTGTATTTTATGTCGTAAAAGTCGGAATTATGCGTGGTTTGTGTTTTTATTGTGTTTCAGGATAAAAATATGCAAAAGGAAGAAAACATGGGCTATCACGGGCTTTTATCGAAGAAAAAGACAAAAGACGAAGTCAAAAGATCGAGAGTGCAAAAAGAACGGAAGTCCAAGGCCTATTCTGAAGATTTATCGAAGAAAAAGTCTAAAGACGGAAGTTTAATGAAGTCGAAGAACTCAAGTCTAATTTTAGAAGAAAATTATAAGACAAGTTCAACTTATATCACCAAATCCCGAGACGACGTCGAGAAAGACAAAGAAGTTAAATCGAGTCGAGACGAGAAGAAAGAAAGAAGAAAGCTTAAGCACTTAACCTCCCCACCTCCTATAAATATCCTCCTAATATGTCATTAGGAGGGTGTTAGTTAGTTTGTACTTAATTTTTTTAGTTTTATTAAGTGTGTTTTTATTTTCTCTCTAGTTTTTCTTTCAAGCTTATTAAATCTTTACTTTAATCTTGTAATCTTTTATATTAATCTTTAATCAAATCAAGCTTAGTTCTTAATTCTCATTCTACCTTTATAAATATTTTTCTTAATCTTGATAATCATGTAGTTATTTTAATTTTGTTGATGATTTGATTGTGTAACTTATTTGATTGAGCTTATTGAATGGGTGATTTTAAAAGTTTTAGATTAAAGTGCTTATTTTCTTAATTTTTATGATTAATAGTTTTTAAAATAAGTTGATTTTGATATGTTTAATATTTTGATAAAAAGTTGATTTTTAATATTTAGATTATTTAGTGTTTTCATAAGTTTTTAAATTGTGGCTTATTAGTTTTTCTTAAAAATCTTTTTGGTTTAAGTTTTGGTAAGTGCTTATTTTAGATTTGCTTATTTGCTTAATATTGGTGTATTCCGGGTTTCCTTAAAACCCCTTTATTCCGGATAGCTTCCTCGTGTCTCATTCCGTATAAGCTTCATAAGTTTAAAATTCCGGATAAGCTTCATAATAGTGGTTTCCGGATAAGCAGTAGGAAACAACATTGCGGATAAGGGCCCCAAGGCTTTTTCCGGATAAGCTTTCAGAAGTAGTATTCCGGATAACTGTTGTAAAACACATTCCGGATAGCAGCTTTCTCACTTCATTTTCCAGATAAGCAGTAGAAGACGGATTGCGGATAAGCCTTCGAAGTCACGTTTTTCCAGATAAGCCCTCTAAGTAATTATTCCGGATAGACATTGTAATCTCGTATTCTGGATAACTCATTGTACCAAGTTATTCCGGATAAGCATCCCAAGTTATTCAGGATAAGCCTCAGAGTTTTTATTCCGGATAGTTGCCTGCATTCCGGATAAGCATCGCAGAAACATTCCATATAAGCTTCATGTTTTGTATTCCGGATAGTGACTCAAACTAGGATTCCGGATATGATCATAGTGTCAGATTCCGGATAAGAAGAAGCTGTATATTCCGGATAAGAGTTTTTATTTTGGATTCAGGATAGTCGTCAGAAGTAATATTCCAGATACGCTGTTGAAGAATAATTCTGGATAAGGTCCCAAATCCTCAATTCCGGATAAGCTGCATTTCTTCATTCCGGATAAGGCCAACAAGTTCAGATTCCGGATAGGGACTCAATTTCATTCCGGATAAAGGATTCTTTATGAATTCCGGATAAGGTTTTGTATTTCCAGTTTTTTTAAGTTAAATTTTATTTTTCCCGCCTTTTTACTTAGCGTTATTCAAACTTGTCTTGTTTTAGTTTAAATTTTAAATTTTACATTTTTATAAGTTTTCATCACTTACTCTTTAATTTTTAAAGTCTTTATTTTTAGTCTAAATATTTTCAAGCTTTCATTTTTACTTCTTTACTCAACGACAATTTTCACTTTTAGATTAAAATAGATAATCAAACCATTTTATTTTCCACCAAGAACGATTGAGTCGCACTTTTGGCTAGTAATCAATTCGGAAAGATTGGAACAACGAATTTTCAAACGAGGCAAACCCTTGTATTACGTGTGGTTAATTGCTAAAAAGAAAGCTTGACGTACCAAAATACAAAATTGAAAAGTACACTAGTTGACATCGATAAGACCATTGACACGGGGTATGCTAACTCGGATCTTCTAAGTAAATGTATGAATGTGATGAATTTACTTCTTGATTTGGAAAAGTTAAAGTCTTTGGAGATGGCTCAAAAAGCTAAAATTATATGGTCTATTGAAGGTGATGAAAAATCAAAATTCTTTCATGGTATTCTTAATAAAAAAAGAAACAACCTTGCTACTAGAGGCGTTTTAGTTGATGGCGTTTGGATTGATTCCCCTTCTATGGTAAAAGATGAGTTTTTATCCCATTTCAAAAACAGATTTGACTGCCCATCTTCAACTCGTCTCTCTCTTGATATGAACTTCCCTAACCAAATTTCTTTGGAGATTCAAGTTGATTTGGAAAAAGATGTTTCTTTGGAAGAATTAAAAAGGGCAGTTTAGGATTGTGGTATGGACAAGTCTCCGGGGCCAGATGGATTCACTTTTGGGTTTTATCAGAGAGATATTGGAGCATGTTAGAAAAAGATGTCATAGAATCAGTTTCTTATTTCTTTCAACACTGGTCGTTTCCTAAAGGTGGTAATTCTTCCTTTATTGCCTTGATTCCTAAAACTCAAAATGCTAAAATGGTTAAAGAATTTTGTCCTATAAGTTTAATTCGGAGTCTATATAAGATTATTGCTAAAATCTTGGCGAACCGTTTAGTAGTTGTTTTGGGGGATATTGTTAGAGATGTGCAATCGGCATTTGTTGCAGGTAGACAAATCTTAGACGGTCCATTCATTCTTAATGATCTGATTCAATGGTGTAAGTCCAAAAAATGCAAACTATGATTTTTAAAGTTGATTTTGAAAAGGCTTTTGACTCAGTCAGGTGGGACTATCTTGACGAAGTACTGAAGAAGTTTGGTTTTGGCGATCGATGGTGTGGTTGGATTCATAGTTGTTTACGTTCTTCTAGAGGCTCTATTCTTGTGAACGGAAGCCCTACAAAAAATTTAGTTTTATAAAGGCCTCAAACAAGGAGATCCTCTATCTCCATTTTTTTCATTTTGCTCATGGAAAGTCTACATCTTTCTTTTCAGAATGTTGTCAATGCAGGTATGTTCAAGGGTGTTTCTATTGGTTAGAAACTTCATCTTACTCACTTTTTCTACGCCGACGATGTGGTTTTTTTGGGGAAATCGTCAGACTACAACATCTCGACCATTATTAATGTCCTAAAGTGTTTTTTTGCGCGTCTGGTCTTAGTATTAATATGCGCAAAAGCAAGCTTATGGGGATCGCTGTAGATGATGATATAGTGAATCAAGTTGCTCATTCTATTGGTTATTTGTAGCTTAAACCTCCCTTCTCATACCTCGGTTCAAGAATGGGTGGTTGTATGTCTCGTATTAACTCTTGGGAAGACATAGTTAATAAGTTATTGGCACACTTATCTAAATGGAAGATGAAAACTCTTTCTACAGGTGGTCGTTTTACTCTACTCAAATCGGTTCTAGGTTCGACTCCTATTTATTACATGTCTTTGTTTAAGGTTACCTCTAAGGTACTTAAAAGGATGGAATCTATTTGTAGTCGCTTCTTCAACGGGGTAGATATTATGCAAAAGAAGTTATCTTTGGTTAGTTGGAATAAAGTTTTGGCCTCCAAAGATAGAGGAGGATTAGGAGTTTCGAGCTTCTTCGCCATGAACCGCACACTCATGTTCAGATGGGTTTGGAGATTTACAACCGACTCTACTTCTTTGTGGGCTAAATTTATTCTAGCCATGCACGGAAAGGATGGTAATCTTGGTACAATAGTTAAGTCTTCTTTTCCCTCCATTTGGTTAAATATTATCCGTGGTCTCCATAATCTTAAGAAGAAAGGTATTGACTTACTCGGGCTTATTAAGAAAAAGATTGGTAATACCTTGTTCTGGGAAGATACTTGGAAGGGTGATATTGCTTTCAAAATTCTTTACCCTCGTATTTATAACCTAGAAAATTGTAAGCAAATCAATGTTGCTTCAAAACTGGTGCATGACAACATGAGTCTTTCTTTACGTCGTATGCCTAGAGGTGGTGATGAGCTCGAACAATTCAACGATATGATTAATTCTTTGAATAGTCTTCAGCTCCCAAACATGCAAGATAGATGGTTTTGGTCCTTGTTAGGCTCAGGAGATTTTTCTGTTTCCTCTGTTAGGAAAATTATTGATGACCACTTGATCCCTAATGTTTCTTCCAAATTCAGCTGGAGAAAGATTGTTCCCATCAAAGTTAACATCCTTGCATGGAAAGTTAAACTTGACGTTTTACCCACTCGGTTTAACTTATCTAAAATAGGTTTGGATATTAATTCTATCTTATGCGCCATCTATAAGAATCATGTCGAATCATCTACTCACCTCCTTTTTACTTGTCCTATAGCGTGAGACATCTTTCACAAAATAGCTTACTGGTGGGATGTAAATTATCCTCATGTTACTTCAATTGAGGAGTGGGAGATGTGGATTTCAGGTCTTACTCTTTCTCCTAAGCGTAAGCAGCTATTTGAAGGCATTATTTACATTGGTTGGTAGTCAATTTGGAATTACAGGAATTAAGTGGTGTTTGGCTCTGCCATACCTTCTAAAGCTTTTCTTTTTGACGACATTGTGGCTCGTTCCTTCCAATGGTGTAAGCATAGGGGTAAATTCAAATTTAGTTGGATAGATTGGCTTAAGATTCTTTATCTTGTAAACATATAACTCTTTTTTATCTAGCTTCTTGCTAGTTTTTAATAAATTTTAGCCATTCAAAAAAAGATATAGCCCATAGAAGCTCACATGCAGGTGGAATATATAAACACCCTCCTAGCATGTAAGGAGGGGTTGGCTTATTTTTACTCTCTCTCTCTCTCTCTCTCTCTCTCTCTCTTAATCTAATACCAAACACATTCCAACCATTCTCTTTCTTTTCTCTCTTTCTCTCTCTAGATCTCATCTATCTTTCATCTATTTTCTTAGATCTAAAATGGTGAAGTAAGTTTTATTAGGGAACAACACCATTCTTTTTCATGATCTACAAGAAATATGACACCAGGAATGACCAAAAATATGATACTAGTGACATAAAATGATTTTTTTTGGTAAAGGGTTTCCCCGGTAAATATATTAACCAAAAAAACGTTGAAGTACAAAGGAATGTGGCTGAGATACCACATTAACCGCATGCTACAGGCAGCATGTAACACGTGGTTATGCAATGACATAAACACTAACTAAACAAGAACTACAATACAAGTAAACTAGATAGAAACCAGGATGCAAACATAAAGACACGCATTCTCTTCAGCTTCCAACAGGACCACGATAGGAGCAAAGGAAATCCAAATGAGCCTGCCTCATTAAAAAACCTTGCCAAAGAAAACCCAGTGGGAAAAACCTTGGACAAGGAAAAAAGAGTACAACCCTCACCCAGCACTCCCATCGTGAAAAACTCTAACTCTCGGCACCCTCCATTTGTCAAGCAGCAAACTCGACCTGGTAGACAACTTCTTAAAACGAAATGAAATCAACTTCAATCGAATAGTATCACAAATAATCTGAACAAGTTGATCAACCGCCATTTTCTTTTTCTTGAAAAGTCTTGAATTACGTTCCATCCATATAAAGTACGCAGTAGAAGCCAACACAAGACGTGCAAGGATGCTAGGGCAAGACATTCCCTTAGAAATTGGAATAAAAAAAGCTAATATATCATCAATTCGAGGGGGGACGCTATCCATATCACAGAGGACCCGAACCTTAGACCAAACCTGCACATAATAAGAACATTCAAAGAAAAGATGGTCATGAGAATCTGGCACCAATTTACACAGAGGACATCGAAGGAGGCTTAAATCCACCAAAGGGCCAACATCCCATTGCCTAAGCCGATCTTGAGTCTTCAATGTTCTTCTAACCACTAACCACAAGTGAATAGAGTGACGAGGAATACAATGAGCAAACCAAACAGCATGGTACCAATTAACCATCAAAGACCTATACCATATGGAATCCCATGCTAATGAAACTGAAAAAGGATGTAAAACCCCATTTATATCCCGCCACATCAAATCATCATCCTTATCATCGTTAATAACAGGGACAGTGAGAGAGACAATGTTCGGAAATCTAGCATTCCACTCATGCGGCCACTGACAAATACCATCAATGATAAGATCCCTAACCTTATTAGAAAGAGAGAGCCCCGATCTTGTGATGCTACGAACCGTAAGAACGCCCCGTAATGGACACAAATCTGCCCAATTATCAAACCACATAGAAGCAAACTTACCATTATTAATCTTGTACCAAATAAACTGATGAATACGTGATCTAATCTGGAGAAGTTTTCTCCAGCCCCAATCATATCACCAATACATGGAATGTCCCAAAAACTTCTATACTTTAACTTGTAAGAATAAATCCATTTAACCCATAAAGATTCTTTACGAGTAAGGATACACCAGATATGAGAAACCATTAAAGCAACATTAAAATCAGAAAGCTTACGAATACCAAGGCCACCTTCATAAAACGGGGTACAGATAGAGTCCCAAGCAACTTTAGCCTTACCTTTCTTCATTTCACCTTGACACCATAAGAAGCCTCTCATAAGCTGTTCCAAATCATGAATAATCTGAACAGGTAAAACAAAGCCAGACGCTCAGTAAATATGTATAGATGAAAGCACTGAACGAACTAACTGGAGTCTTCCTGCTAAAGAAAGAAACTTATTGCGCCAATCATTTATTCGACTCTCAAGCTTTTCTACAAGGACTTTACAATCCCTATATAGAAGCCTAGACGAAATGAGAGGAACACCAAGGTATCTGACAGGTAACACGCCTTCAGCAAAAGGCATGATATGTAAAATACTACTTTTAACAGCAGTGGATACATTACAAAAGAAACAGTGCTCCTAGGGATACTTGGAACCAAACCCGAAGCTATCTTGAATTCCTCCAAAACATCCATAATAACCTGCACAGAATCCAAGTGACCCCTAGCAAACAAGAAAAGATCATCTGCAAAACATAGGTTTATAATACGTTGCTGCTCACAGCGGTAATGAAAATAGAATTCCTCCGCATTAAGAACCCTCCGCTGCAACATGAGAGAAACAATCTCCATAACTAACGTGAAAAGATACGGAGACAACGGATCACCTTGTCGTAGACCTCTTTTTCCTTGAAACCAGCCATAAAGATTACCATTAATGCAAATAGAATACGAAGTAGTAGAAACACACGTCATAATCTAATCAACCAATAAATGGTGGAATCCAAAACCAATCAGAATGTTACGAAGAAACTGTGAGTCCACCGTATCATAAGCTTTCTGAATATCCACCTTAAAAGCACATCTTGGAGGACCAAAAATTCAATGGTAATTTCTCATCAACTCTTGCGTCAATAAGATATTATCCGAGATCCTACGACCCGGAACAAAAGCAGATTGATTAATATTAACCAAATCACCCAAATCCCCTTTAATACGGTTAGCAATTATCTTGCTAATGCATTTGAAAATAACGTTACAACAAGAGATGGGGCGATAATCAGTAATCTTATTTGGGACAGAAACCTTAGGGATAAGAGCAATGATAGTATGATTAACCTCTTTAAGAAGTTTTCCATTAGAGAAAAACTCCCGAATAGCACTTGTAAAATCAGCACCCATAATATCCCAAGACTTCTTAAAAAAAGCAGCAGTAAAACCATCCGGACCAGGTGCTTTATCATCACTCATGGAGAATAACGCGCTTTTAATTTCAGAATCAGAGATGACTCTAACCATATGGCAGCTTTAAGAGCACCAAGCTTTCGAACAAACAAATTAGAAGTATTAAAAGCACCTGAATCACTTGCCTGACCAAGAAACTGCTCATAATCAGCAACAAAAGCTCCAGGCACAGCACCACCATCATGAAGAACATTATGAGAGTCACGAACCATTTCAATATGATTACGAGCAGCCCTACTCTTAACCGAATTATAAAAATAAGCCGTATTCGAATCTCCTGCATCAAGCCATTCAATTTTAGATTTCTAACGAAGGAAGCGTTCCTTATCAAGAGAATCTTCTTTAAAAGCAACTAGATAATGAGCATGCTCTTCTTTCAACAACACATTAGATGGATCTCTGTCAAGAGCTTGCTGAACAGCATCTAATTCAACACGCGGTCTGTTAACACGATCATGAAGGTTACCCTGTTCATAAAGCAATTTACGCAACGGGGCCTTTAGGCCTTTTAAACGTTTAACAGCTACCACTTCATGAAAACCCTCCTTATGCACAAGAAAATTACTGAATTTAAACGTTTTAGGCTTAGGTTTGCTAACTGTAGGAATACGTAAAACACACGGAGAATGGTCAGAAATCCTGTAGGGTTGAAAAATAGAATAACAACCTGGAAACTCATCAAGAAACTTTATGTTAGACATAATCCGATCAATCTTCTTGAGAATACCATCATCACCCTGGGGTTTTTCATTCCATGTAAAGTGTAAACCTGTAGCATTAACATCCATAACTTCCATAAGATTTACACATTCCTTGAAATCCCGCATGGCAATATTAGAAGTGTAGCCGCCACATGAGTGATCTTCAATATTTAGTGCAGCATTAAAATCACCCAAAATAGCCCATGGTTTATCACGCATGAAAGTAGCATTAACAACACGATTATTCCAAAGAACACGCCGATCCATATAGTAGTTATCAGCATAAACGAAAGAGCAAAACAAAGTACGGTTATCAATACGCGTATTAATCTGACAATGCATAACTTGACTTGTTTGAGACAACACCATAACATCCACATAATCATCATTCCAGCCAAGAATAATGCGTGTCCCTTTAGTACACAAACTACCATTAGACGACCACTTCCATCCGCTAAAAATCTTACGACACATATCATAAACACCCGAAGCATCAACATGGGATTCCAAGATAGCACAAACACTTAGATTATTATCACTGATAACCTGACGAACCTCTATTCTTTTAGGGGATTGGTTCAAACCCCTTATATTCCAAGAGGCTATACTAAACATTTAAAACATTCATGACATGAGAGCTTGCCCCTGATTGAGAATTAAGAAGATTAGCAGATTCATCATAAACGTTTTCAACCTCCTCATCATCCTCATCCCCACTATGGTCACCTGTTTCCACTGAAAGAGACCCAAATGAATTCGAAGTAGATACGCCACTCACAACAGATTTTCCTTTATTGGAACTATTAGTATGCAAACCAGGTTTGGTACCACTATCCACTTTGTTATAATCACGTTTAGATGCATTCGAAGTCGTACTAGGGTTAGATGAGTTATCTTGAATATGAACACCGGAAGTAGACGACTTCGGACTAAAAGTAAAAGGAGTACCAACCTGGAATCCTTTGCTTAAAGGGACACCTCTCGGAATCTGACTTCCTTGCTTACCTTTATTGTAATGCTTTCTACTACGAACTTGTTGAAATCCATCATCTTGTTCATGTACAACTGTAGGAGCCACTTTAGGGATAACACGTTTAGGACAGTTTTCAGCCGTATGACCAAAAATATTACATGTAGGACATCTAGGTGGCTTCCACTCGTATTCAACTTTAATAGTTTCCTTAGTAAACCCTTCACCCTCCAAATCAGGAACACCAATAGTAATTGTCTCATGTAAATCACAATCAGATTTAATTTCAATTAAACAACGAGCAAAACTACTACAACCCCAAGATTCTTTACACATAGTGCTAGTAAAAGAATCAAGCATAATAGGCTTACCCAAATATGTAGCAATCAAACTAATACCCTCTTCCTCAAACACTTGGATAGGCACATCATGAAGTTTGTCCCACACAGGAATACTAGTAAACTCTTCTTTTCGGAGACTAGTCTTCATAGTATACCTTTTAAGAATAATGGGAGAATTTCGAATCATCCATGGGCCACCTTCCAACGCAGCTTCATAACCAGCTTGTGCATCAAATTGATAGAAGAAGAAACCATTGGAATTCATCATGATCCTTTTTAAACCAAATTTAGCCCAATTTGTTTTAGCATAATACTTAACCACTAGAAATGCCATTCGTTTACCAATAAAATATCCATAGAGCGTATTATGAAAACGAGTATTAACTTTTTCAACCACTTTACATGGAATAGAAACCTGAACACCCTCAAACCTGTTTTCAGATATAGCAGAACCTATATTAACACGAGCAGTAGGTGGAGCTTGTTGGCTTAAACTAGCAGCAACTGCATAGGAGTTAGATGGACCACCAATCTCCACCGACTGTACAATAGGACATTCCTTCTCACCACGGCTAACATTGGTAACATTTTCACCAAATAACTCATATGTAGGGACTTCCACTTTATTACCTAAAGGCTTGGAAGACCACGCAGTTTCCTCGACATCTATCACTGGATCAATTGGATTAGAAAACGTGAAATCATCCATAGTTCAGTCAAGAACATCACTCCTCTTAGGCTCAGTGACACATTCATTAGGGATTATATCCATTTGTTCAAACGATAGCTCATCATTAACTAATTTACTAAACGTAGGAGAAGAAACACTCACCTCTTTATGCTGATCTAAGGACATACGCATTGTGATATTAGATAAATCTGGTGTAACCCTAGCGTCATGTCCAATAGTATTGCTCATAGACCGATCCCTAGCAGTACTATAATCACTCACACCTTCTTTGGTAGCATTAACATGTTGACGTTTAAGTGTTCTAACACTGCTCTCCAACTCCAATTGGTGTGCACATACGATATCAAGGGTCTTCGTCCATTGCTCAGTAGTCATTCGCTTCCATAATTCATACTTGTTATTTTGGACATCATTCATAAAACTACTAATCACATCCATCGTATTGAGGGAGATCGAGAACAGTTTTTCAACATCCTCTAATGACCCTACATTTAAATTCAGTCGTTCACCATTTGCTGTATCAGCAACCGAACTAAGGTTTGAAAAAGCATTAGTCGAATCATTGGAACCCACCATATTAATTTAAACAGCCAAAAAAACCAAACAAACCCTAAAAAAGATTAAAAAAACCAAACGAGACTCTACCAAAAAACCTTAAAAAACAATAAACTCTCGACAAAAAAACAAAAAAAATAAAGGTCGCCGGTCCCACGTGATACCACAATTAATTGTTTGCACAACCTACGCAATATATATTGAGTAGTAATGGAGACCCACACAATCAGAATTCAATTAGAATTCAATGACTAATGGGAGACCCCACAAATCAACGTGATCCAATATATATTGATAACAAACCGACAAACTAAGCGACACTTAACAACCGACTAAGATCTAACAAACGCATCATTCAATGACGGCAGAAACAATAATTTAAAAAACCAATTTAATTAACCCTAAAACCAATCAACCAAACAAGGACTTTGTTAACTCAAGAATAATCAATGATTAATCGAGAAAACAACATCATTATAAGGTATTCGGATTAAAGGAAAAAGAAAATCGGGTTATGAGAAGAAGGGATTTTTTTCGGCAGCCATTGATGTTTTTAGGGTTTTTAGTAGTGACATAAAAGGATAGAGACATGATGAGACAGAATATTATGTAACAATAACAGTGACAAAAACTAATAAGACAGATTGAGACAAATAAATTTAAACCAACATAATTCACGGTTTATTTGTGACAAAAAATGTTAACACATATTTGAGACAAATAAAAACCAGATTTTAACAATCGAATCAAACAAAAACACGCCAATCCAAGGATTGAACCATGGCTCGAGATACCAATTGAGGGTTTGCTATAATATAGGATCTGATGGCCTAGGGTGGTGGAAGAACATGGTAGCCATGGTTAGAGAGAGAGAATAGAGGGAGTAGGTGTTTCTAGAGAGACAAAGGAAAATGTTATAAATGAAAGAGAAAAAAAACAATGCTCAACCCCTCCTTGGAAGCCTTGGAGGGGTATATATAGTCACACGCACCGAACTATACATAATTTCCTAGTATAGTCCTTGCGTGTGTGACTATGATAACTTATGGGAATTCTGAAATGTCGTCACATAAAGTGAATTTCCAACACCATTCTACCTCATTTGTAGGCTCTTTGTCATAAATGAGTACGGTTTTGGCCTCAATAATGTTTGCATCGTTCCCTGACATGTTGTTGGGATCATGCTGTCAAGATTTTATGCCATTGCTTTCAATGTTAACCAAATCGGTCTCCGACGTATCATCTGTATGACCATTTTCCTCTTGTATCCCCATCTGAGTTTCTTTCACCCAACTATCATACACTTTTTAAAATTGTTCACTTTCATAAATCGAATTCATAACAGATGCCATGTGTTTTAACAAGCTATTACAGAATTGTTGAACCTCGATTTGTATGTCTTCATGAAATGACTGGCAGATCATTGAAGCTTCAAAGTTAACCAAATTAAATATGATGAACAACGTAAACTATGTCATTAGAGCATTAAACTCATATGTCGATGCAGTGTGATGAAAGTCTTCTTTGTCAAGTTGCTTTTCTAGTTGATCCAAGTTTACTAACATTGAGGGGATGAAAGTATAAAGATCTTGACCAAAGAGTGCCACAAATTCTTGTCCTTCCTTGAGCCATGAAAAAACCATGATATGATACTAAAGTAGTTGATATGATAACATGCAGCTTTTTTGTGCGTTGTCTTGCATTTGTTGCAAAATATGCAACTCTTCCTATTGAGACTTTAAATTCAAAGGTTCAATTAAAGCTAAATGTGAGAAATGAAGTTTAAGATCACCTATCACTCGAGCAATGAAAGAAAGTAATTGTGTTTGTTGTTGTATGTACAATACATAATTTTACAATTTCGTGGAGAAACCGAGAAGATATGTTATCGCGGGATTTTACAAAACCAACGAATAAATCGTAAAAATTCTTAAATACTTGTTTGTTGTGTGTTATATTGCTTTAAAATCAACGACCTTTGTTTTAAGTCCAACTCTTTATAAAACCAAGAATTCAATTTTAGGCCCACATGATGTGCGGATCGACCTTTGTTGTGTGTTAAGTCAAACTCTTTGTTGTGTGTTATTGATATAGTGTTTTTGCTACCCTTTAGGAAAAGGATGACAAAATTGAGCAAGTAGGCACGACGATTTAGGAAAACCGTGTGTAAATGACCCAAAAATGAAGTGAGTTCGTTCTCGAGGAGGCTAGTGCGTTGTGTAATGAATTGATTTTTATTTGAGATTATATTGCTATGAGAAAAGAAAATAATAGAAATGGGGTGAGAAGAGAATGACGGTTACGAAGACGGATTAAACTAAGTCGAAAATGTCTTTCACGTAAAACCGTAAAAACTACCAAAATTAAAAATTTTAAACTTAAAATTTAATTAAAAGTTAAAAGTAAGTCTAAAATAATATAAATAAGAATAAAATTCCAATAAAAATATTTTAAAACCTTTTATTAATTAAATATTCAATTTTAAATGCTAATTAAAGCCCTAAAATTAAATATAATTAATCAAAATGTCCAAAATATTATTTTATTGAACTAATAAGTTACTTATATTATTTAAATACTAAAAAGTATTTTTCCTAAATTTTCAAAACTATTTTTCTATTTTTAAATCACTAAAAACTATTTTTAAACTAAAATAATTAAAAAAAAAATGCTAAAAATAATTTGACAATTTTAAAAATCCTAAATTATACTAAAGAACAGTAGAAAAATTAAAAAGTTTGAAAAATATAAAATTTTTCACTAAAAGACAAAAACAGTTATAAATAAAACCCTAATTAAACTAACTTAATTCTAAAAATTAATTAAAAAGTGAACAGTAAAAACTTTTTAAACCAAAAATCTTAAAATATTTTTCTAAGTCCAAGAAAAATCTTAAAACTGAAAAATAAGTATTTTTGTCACTAAATGCCAAAAACAGAATAATAAAAAGTATTTAAAATAGCTATTAAATGTAAAAAATTGCAAATGAACAGTAATAAAAAATCTAATTAAACTGAAAAATCAAAAATAAAATTAGAAAAATAACAAAACTTGTTTCAAGACCTAATTCTAATTTTAGTCCACAAAAGACAAAAAATCAAGAATCTGATAGTGACACCTTGCTTGGTTTTGTCTGGTAGTGAAGCAGTACTAACCAATACACTAGCAGGGGTAACTTTTTTCCCACTGCTAGTGTAAAAATCAGGTCTGGTGACTGTTTAAGCTTAGGAAAGCTTTTGGTTGAGTTTTGTTGGGACAAATGGGTACTCCCACAACCAGTTGGGTTGTGGGAAGTCAGTTAAACAAGAAAAAACACAAGTCACTTAACAAAATCAAGCACAAAAATGCACAAGAAGTTACTGATGAAGCCTAAGGGTTTCTGATGAACAGTAACCTTAATTTACTTGCACAAAAACGAATTTCAAGCAACCAATTCTTGCACTCAGTCCAACCAAATTACATATAAATTGTCCTAATCCCTAGATTAACCTAATCTCTAACCATGACCAAGATTTGGTGGCACAAATTTATACAAAATCAGGCAGACAAGGCATTTTGCTGTTTTGAGCTACTTTCCAAATTTTTATCATGCAAATGTGTTAAAAACTCTACCAATCTGAAAGCCAAAAGCATATATCACCTACTAACAACCAAATGAGTGAATTAAACCAGTTTTAAGCCAAAAATCTTGTTATTCAATCCAACTTAAACCCTAATCCAAACACTCCTTAAATTTCAGAAAATCAAGATTATCAAAGTAAACCTATTATAAACTACACAAATCTGCTTGAAACAACTTGTAACATGCATACCATCCCTGAATGAGCATAATCAAACCATACAACACACACTTAAACATATTTCATGCATTTTTCACATAAATCACACAAGTCTTGAACTTGAAAACCAAAGGGTTCAAGGTTTTTACCTAGAGGGACCTACATCCAGGCCCCTCAATGGCTGCTTTGCCACCTCCTATCAGGCTGGGGCCTGAGCTGATCCTTTTTGCAGCTTGAATACAAGATGATGATAATGATGAAAGCCTTTCTTCTTGTTTGAACCTGCACAATCACCACCAAAAAGGGAAACAAATCCAAGCTTCAATAAGCTAAGCCCACAAGCTGGTGTCAAGAGCTTGTGGGGGTAGCTTATGAAACAGTAAGCTTAACAACCAACAAATGGTTTTCTAAAAAATCTTTTGAACTCAAATCCAACTTGAAAACTGAAAATTCAAAAATGTTTTACCAAATAAAAATGATGGAACTCAGATTCTTCACAAGCTATACCAACTTTTAAACAAGGAAAATGAATTACTTTTGTTTAACAAATACCAACTTTCATAAATATTTAAAAAGGGATTACAAACTTGAGAAAAAATCTGGAACAAACTAAATGAGACACATACGTCTCATTATATAGTACTACTCAGAACCTTCTAGTGCTACTGAATAAAATATTACATGAAAATAAAAGCCCTAAACCCTAATGGGTGATTTTCCAGAAAAGCCCTTTGTTGTTGACTGGATTCTTGGTCAAGATGGAGCATGTGATGTTGCCAGCTGTGTGAAGTTGATCAGGAACGTCTATTATACCTTTGGGAACAAGAAAACCATCTTGGCTGTTGATTTTGTCTGGTATTGGGGTTTGGGAAGAAAGGGACGTTGTAGGGGTGGTCCTACAAGACACATGGGTGTGTCTTGGTCACGGTTTTGGTGTGGGATGGGATGAGATAAATTTTTTTTGGTAAAAGGGTAACAATGACCCTGGTAAATAGAACCAAAAAAAGCGTTGAAGTACAAGGAATGTGACTGAAATACCACATTAACCGCAAGCTACAGGTAGCTTGTTAAACAAAATGCTTATGACAGGCCATAAACATTAACTAGTCTAGAATACTGGAAATATATAAACTAGACAAAAACCAAGACGATAACATGAAGTTACGAGGAAAATAATAAAATATCAACATGGGATCAGCCAGTTGGAGTGCTTGCCCCAAAATTAGTGTTGAGAAGATTCACCGATTCATCAAAGACGACCTCGACTCCCTCCTCCTCCTCATTATCTTCGTCACTTACTTGAACCCCTTCGTCAATACCAGGCATGGACAAAGTTGAAAATTTATTAGATGTAGAAACACTGCTCATTTGAGCTTTACCCTTGTTCGGACCATTAGGATTGCTAGACTGCTGTAACTGACCATATTTAGTATTCAACTTCCTACTATTATTACCACTCGTACTTGTAGTATCCAAGTGAGTTTTTGGACGAAATGCAACCGTCTTACCTGTTTGGAAACCCTTGCTCAATGGAACACCTCTCGGAACTTGATTCCCTAAATTACCTTTGGACTTCTTCCTCTTGCTTTGCACTTGTTGAAATCCATCATTATCAACATGAGTTGTCACATTTTCAACCGTTTTAGGGTTGACATTTTTTAGACAAGAATCAAAGGCATGACCAAAAATATTACAAGTATGACATCTAGGGGGTTTCCATTCGTATTCAACACGAATTAATTCCTTAGTACAACCAGAGCCTTCAAGATCAGGGA
This sequence comes from Glebionis coronaria, assembly GCA_025667525.1. Classification (NCBI taxonomy): domain Eukaryota; kingdom Viridiplantae; phylum Streptophyta; class Magnoliopsida; order Asterales; family Asteraceae; genus Glebionis; species Glebionis coronaria. The sequence goes on from CM046877.1 coordinate 344,186,953, forward strand.
CACCAATAGTAACGTTTTCTATAAACTCCGAATCAGCATTCATCTCAATAAGACAACGAGCAAAACTACAACGACCCCAAGACTCTTTGCACATATTATAAGTATAATTATCCATCATAATAAGCTTACCAAGAAACGAAGCAATTAAAATAATACCTTCCTCTTCAAAAACCTGTAGCGGGACATCATGAAACTTGACCCATACCGGAATACGGGTTAGTTCCTCCTTTAGAAGATTCGTTTTCATAGTCCATTTCTTAAGAAAAATTGGTGAATTACGAACCATCCACGGACCACCTTCCAGAACCGCATTAAGACCCTCACTAGACCCAAATTGAAAAAAGAAAAAACCTTTCTCATTCATCATGATACGCTTAAGACCATGTTTTGCCCAGTTATTCTTAGCAAAATACTCAACCACAGGAAATGCAATCCTTTTACCGAGAAAATAACCATATAAAGTGTTTTGGTAGCGAGTATTAACTTTTTCAACAACCTTCTTAGGAATAGAGATATTAACCCCTTCGCAGACATTATCAGAATTAAACGAAGAAGAGACTGCATTAATACCTCCATTAGTAGACGTAACCATATCAACTTCAAATTTGCAAAGTAACTCCAGAATTTCTTTAGCACGGTCATGTGAGATCAAATCCCACAAAAGATGTTTCTTCATTCTTAATTCATGCACAAATTCACTCGCATCACCAACCGCGCAAATCGTTACACCAAATAATTTCAAAACCTCATGTAGATTACACAGTTGCATACCATTAATGGTTGCAGCCTTAGTTGCGAGGTCCAAAGATACATCACAAGAAGAGGAAACATTTGGAATAGAGTCATCTGTTTCCTTAGCCATATGTGCTGAATGCACACTCGAACAAACTGAACTGAATGAAGAAGTTTTGCTAGTAAGATTCATATGGCTAATCAAAGATCTGGAAATTGGTAACAAAAACCCCTTTGTTTTGGCTTGATTTGATCCTGGGTTGAACTAGGGTTTATAGGGGATTAGGGGTTAGTTTAATCTGATTTGGGGTTAAGAGTTTTTAAATAAGTGTTTTGGTGGGAAGATTAAATAATCAGTTTAATAACTGATTATTTAAACATAGTGGAAGGTGACGTGGGGAAGAGGTGTTGTCTGATTGGTGGGTTTTTTAAGGTAGGTGACGTGGCGGTTTAAGAGTGGTGAGTTTAACTTAGGTTGTCTGGTCACTTTTAGTCCCCATTTTTCTTTCCTTTGTTCACTTTGTTTTAAACAGCCACAACTCTATTTTCCTTTGTAAACAACTTTCATCCACTTGTCACTTTTGGCACAATCAACTTTGTAAACTTTAACAAGGATATCTTTTGTAATTTCTTCATTCTCCAAGGACTAAACTTGTACAATCTTGATATTTTAGGGACCCACAAGTAATTTTGAGGATTTATAGGGGTATAAAATGACAAGTCTTCTAAAGTTGAGGGACCATTCTTGCCAATCTTCAATTCTTCAAGGTCATTTTTGGAAATTCCATTCTTGGGCCCGGTTCATTGTGCGGCTTCGTTTCCCGTGTTCGTTTTTTATTTATTCTTGTGATCTTTTTGTCTTTTCCTCAATATCCGTACCTAAAATACACAAGCCACAAATACGAGCATATATTTGGCAGTTTTAATGATATTTAATGCATTTTAAGCCCGATTTGGACGATGAGACTATGTATAAAAGCAGTCTCATCACTCCCCCATACTAAACCATTGTCGTGCCCTCACGCAATGCTAGAATAAAGTATCGTAGCATCTCCAAAATTCATTTTTATTCACTTTATTGAATGATAAACTAGCTACACTACTACTATTACGATTACTTGTGTTTTAGACATAATGTATGATTTTCATCGCAAAATGGGACGTTTAGGTTCATAGAATAAGAACACGTGAATGCTTCGTTAGAAATAATTTCATCGTCCTCGATTTTTACCCCAATTCCATGCCAAGCGTGCAACGAGATCATTGTCATTATAAGTTAGTAATGCTAACACTACTCATATGCCCAAATCACGTACTTATCCTCCCATTATTCCTAAGTTGTATTTCTTATATTTTATTTTGTCTTGAATGTTTCACGAGGATACATTGTTTGACTTATGCGATAATAGAGATTTAGGTCTAAAAATAGAGTCCTAACGGTGTAACTAAGACCATCAAATCAATAACCCCTCCTAATAGACAACGATGTTAAAAAATTAAGTTGACAAGAAGAATCGATAAACACGGTTTTATAACGGTTTTGAACATGAGACTTATTACCAAGACTTTTATACGCCCCCTAACGGAAGGGCCTTATTATCTTTGGTTTACCTCCATCTTTTATTCAACTTTGCCATGAAGCTTTTATTATGACTTCGGTCTTGCCTTGCCTTTTATTATCCGCCTCATCGGTGGTTTTATTAGCCAAAGACGTATATCCTCACGCTAAAGCGAATTTTGGATCTTTAAAGTTTCGAAGATTAAGGCTTGATTCACTTTCAATTTTGCATAGATTTTTCGGCCTTGTGGGGCTTCAAATTGTTTGCTAGATTTAGGTGAGCACTTGAAGTCTTATTATTGGGTGAAGCTTTCGATTATTCGGGTTGCCAATACTTCAAAACCGTGACGCTGGTGATACCTTAATGTCTTCCCAATTTAATTACACGGAAGCTACTAGAAAAGACTAGAAACCCAACAATCCTAACTAAACCGCTAAGTCAATATTTATTAAGCAAAAAATATTTACATACGAAGGGAGAATAAGCAAACAACGAGAACACATGAGTTTTTGAAAGAATACGAGTACTCTACGTTTAGCATAGTAACTTATAATTAACCCTATCATTTCTCGTCCTCATTTAAGTGACTTAGCCTAATGTGTAGTTAAGGAATCAAAGCTAAGTGCTCAACACGCACGGTCGAGTCAAAAATTACTCTTATTCTCGCCATCGGAAAATCTACATTCGTGTCTTCAAACACTTATAAAACATGAGAAAATTTTTAAAATTTGGCCATTTTTAGCCTTATTTTGCAACAAAAACGATAAACAAAAAGATAAACTTTGGAAAGCGTGAAGGTTTGGCAAGGCAAGTATCTAATCACCCCCCATACTAAAGTTAAACATTGTCCTCAATGTTTCGAGTCTAGGGGTGCAAAACATCCCCATACTAAAGACGTAGTCGAATGCCTAATCTAGCATGGAAAGGGTGTAACCAATAAATTAATAGCTGTTTATGAAGTGTGCTAATAACCTAAGGTTAGAACATCAAAGGATATATCATTTGGATATTGAGGAGGTCTTCAAAGCAAACGATCGAGTGCTCCCATAAACGAACACGAGAGGCTCCAATCGTGAAGATCATGATCTAAAAACCACAATTCACAAACAACCACGGAACAAAGGTTGGAAGGGCACAAATCCCCTCACATTAAGTTAACTAAAAAGCAATAATATGTACATGGATAAGCATGGGTCTCCCACACGAGGCACCTTGTTTTTGATAACCGAGTCAAAAGCTCGACTCGAATCCCCATAAATGTGATCATTTAGGGATAATCATGGTATGGTCAATTTTTGTTGGGGCTTACATGATAAACAAGGCCAAAAAATAACCGGTATAAAGGACTAAGTCCTTTGATGGTGCAAAATACCGGGATCGAAGATGGCGTTCTCATTTTCATTGGAAAAACAAATCAACGCCACTTCTTCGTGTGCCAACATAAACCCAACGGGTTTCAAGAAAATAGATAAGAAGAAATAGAAGGGTGGGACAATGGGTAAGTCATAAAAACATTGAGCTACTCGAGGTAGACTCGCACCAATAAAATAGAAAGATTTTCCATTTATTGCATCGGTGGAAGACCGAGATTTCCCTTTATAAGCAATTCCTGGATCAAATATCTCGTCCTCGGTGGAGAAAGGGGAGGGAACATAAGGGGCTTCCCCCACACTAGGTCCACACAAAGCATCGTCAAAAGGAGAAGACGAGCTTGTAGCACTCAATACACGTGGTGATGACGGAGTTAGCATTGTAGAAAAATCTTTTAAATTTAATTTAAAATCTTTCCCTTTTTCCTCTTTTAAACTCTCCTTGTGAAAACCCGACTTAATTATGTCAAAAATATTTGGTGTTTCTAAAGCAATGTTAGTCACACTAAAAATTCTCACATTTGAAAACCGTTTTGGTAAAGGTGGTGGCAAGCTCTCAAAACGTTTGTTAGCAAAGAAAACTCCCCCATCGGGATCAACATATTCATCATCCGAAGAATCATTCTTGATTGGAATCGTAGGCTTAACACTCTTAACCTCCACCGGCGGAGGGGACGGAACTTCATTTTTCTCAACAACTTCTAAAACTCTTTTTGAAATCTTTTTGCAAATGTTTTTGATAGGACTAACATTGTTCAAAGACGTGACAGAATACACATGAGAAAGTGTGGAGTTTTGAGTTGCAATAATGACGAGTTCTTCCTCATTGAAACGAAGAGTGATTTTCCTAGCATGCACATCGATAAGTGCTCTCGAAGTATCCAAAAATGATCGACCTAAAATTAGAGGAACTTTAGGATCGATGGGAATGTCAACAACAATAAAGTCTACGGGATAGTAGAACTTTCCAACTTTCAGAGGAAGAAGTACAAAGAAAATTTAGGGACTCAAGTTCCGAGAGGTGTTCCATTGAGCAAGGGTATCCAAGCAGGTAAGACGGTTGTTTTTCGCCCAAAAACTCACTTGGATACTACAAGTACGAGTGCTGATAATAGTAGTAAGTTGAATACTAAATCTGGTCAGTTGCAGCAGTCTAGCAATCTTAATGGTCCGAACAAGGCTAAAGCTCAAATGAGCAGTGTTTCTACATCTAATAAATTTTCATCTTTGTCCATGCCTGGTATTGACGAAGGGGCTCAAGTAAGCGAGGAAGATAATGAGGAGGAGGAGGGAGTCGAGGTCGTCTTTGATGAATCGGTGAATCTTCTCAATACTCATATTGGGGCAAGCACTCCTTCTGGCTGATCCCATGTTGATATTTTATTATTTTCCTCGTAACTTTATGTTATCGTCTTGGTTTTTGTCTAGTTTATATATTTCCAGTATTCTAGACTAGTTAATGTTTATGGCCTGTCGTAAACATGTTGTTTAACAAGCTGCCTGTAGCTTGCGGTTAATGTGGTATTTCAACCACATTCCTTGTACTTCAACGCTTTTTTTGGTTCTATTTACCGGGGTCATTGCTACCCTTTTACCAAAAAAAGAATCGTAGAATGATCGGCCATCTCGATTGACATTCTTGAAGGAGTGAGATTGGGAAGATTGAGCGACTTAAAAATCTCAAGAGGCATTAAATTAATACTAGCACCAAGATCGGCCAAGGCGTAGCATTCCTCCATATCTTGTATAGCACATGGGATTAAAAACTTGTCGGGATCACCGACTTTTTGAGGTATGCGGCTAAGAAAAACCGAAGAACACCTAGACGATTTTTGCAATTTCTCTTTGTTATTCAACATACTTTTGAAGTTCGCGGCAAATCGAGGCATCATGACCAAGGCGTCGGCAAAACTTATATTAAAATGCAAGTCACGAAACATTTTCATAAAAAGTTCAAATTGATAATTATTTCGTTCTTGTGCCTTTTCCTTGTTTCGTCTCGAAGGGTAAGGTAAGGGTGGTGTGGGTTGGGGCATAGGCATCGGCCTTGGAATCTCGGGTTCCACTATTGGTATTGGTTCAACAGTAGGTGTGGTTTGAGCGGTACTTCGTGGGCTTTGAACTTGCTCCTTTTCTACCACCACCTCGGGTTCTTTCTCTTTTTCCTTCTCCATAGAAGTACTTGGACGAGAAATGGGTTCTTTGAAAGTTTTACCACTACGAGTAGTAATAACCTTCAATTCTCCTTTCGGGTTCACGATGGTATCACTAGGAAGACCACCCGAAGAAGAAGGTTTACACATGATAGCTTCAAACAATTTTCCCATACGGTCTTCAATCTTAGATTGCCTAGCATCCGCTTTTAACAACTCTTGCTTAATCTCATGTTGACCTTGCTCCATTTTTTGCTGATTTTGTTGGAGTCGTTGGAAATTTCCTTCCATTTTATTAGCATGAGTCTTAAGTTCATTAGCAAGTTCGTTTTAAGCTCGTTTTTCAACTCGGATCTTAAGCTAACCATTTCACGTTGCATATTATCAAACTTAGCATCGTTTGCCTTAGCATAATTCAAAAATTCTCCTTGAAGATTTTTGGTGTGATCATTTTGAAAACCTTGTGTGTTAGTTTTAAAATCACGGTTTTGGTTTTGGTTTGAAATTTGCCCATTTCCACTTTGATAATTACCCTTGTTGTAATTACGTTGATTGCCTTAATAATTACCACCTTGGTTGTTGTTTCGATAGTTATTAGCATTTTGATTTGGTGGAGCTTGATTTTGGCGGGAACCTTGACCGTTTTGGTTATAAGTTCCCGTGGCTACATAAGCACTCGAAGTGTTACCATCCGCGGTAATGCACTCGGAAAGATCATGAGCTCTACCACACGACAAACAACTCTTAGCAACCGCTTTAACCGAAGCGGAATTCGAAGCTTCTTGAGCTTTCCAATGGGACATAAGGTTAGCAAATCTATCAAAAAACCGATTTTCTTCATTTGCTTCATCATGTAAAGCATTGAGGCTACGAGACGATGACGAGCCCATTTTGGCAACACTCGGTGTGTTACGAGGGCTATAAACCTTAGACCTATTTTCAATTATCACCAAAGCTTCCTCGACCGTCTTACACAAAAAATTACCACCCGCGACGGCATTTAAATAATCTCTTTCATGATCATTAAGTCCATTGTAAAACGTGTCAATTTGATGCAAGTCGGAAAAACCGTGATGAGGAAATTCATGTAACATCTCCTTAAACCTATTCCAAGCCGTTGAAAAACTTTCATTTGATTCTTGTGGAAATTTTGAAATCTCGTTTTTCAAATGCGTAGTCTTAGAGGGCGGAAAAAATTGGTTCACGAATTTTGAAACGAGATCCTTCCACGTCAATATAGAATTGGGTGGCTCTTTCTCTAACCAAATTTTAGCGGGCCCCGCTAAGGAATACGGAAAAAGCATCATCTTAATCGAGTCATTCGAGACATCCTTAAATTTGCAAGTGGTGGTAAGACGATTGAATTGGCGGATATGGTTGTGGGGATTGTCCTTCTCATCACCACGGAATTTGTTGTTTTGGATCATCGACAACAAACCCGTTTTCACCTCAAAATTCTCCGCAAGGATAGCGGGAATCACAATAGCCTCTCCATAACCCTCGGTGGGTGCTTGAAGTAACTCCATCATAGTTCGATTCGCCATGGTTGGTGCTTCTCTTACAATGGGTTCGTCAATAGGAGACTCCTCACTAGAATGGTTTGGAGTGGGAGTTTTGTTCTTTCGTTTACGTGCACGTCTTGCTTGATTACGAGTTATCATAAACGTCACGTACAACGAGGGGACGAGCAAAGAAGATTCTTTTTGGTGTTTTGTATTTTTCAATTTTTTTGTGGTTTTTGATTGTATTAACCTTTTTGGAATTTGTGGAATGTATTAAGTAGACACAAATCTACAAATCTCCTCCTTAATCAAATCTCTCGATTAAAGAAGCCTCAAGGAATGAAAACGATCACGTGAAGTGAACGCCTTCGATGACTTTAGAACGTTGGTGGAACACCAAAACGTTCAAGAGGGTTTAATCAATGGAAACCAAGAAAATATATATGATACTTAGTAATACTTTGGGCGGCAAAACCCTCGATTGGCTCTCAAAATCAAATACTCACAAGCAAGCGGAGGAAACGAGGCGGCGCGAAGCACTTAAGAGCCTTTTTCCTTTAGGTCGTGAAATACAACCGCCTTATACCCACCTTATAGTTTGTATTTTTCAAAATCGAGCTTCACGAAAGTATTTATCTATTTTTGCCTTTTTTCTTTGGTTTGAGATTCGAATACAATGATTGGGTAATGACCTCCCAAGTCAAGGTTGTGATTTCTCACGTATTTGGAGTACTTGTGAATTTATTGTTCTACGTATACAATATCGTAATAGTATTCACACAAAAACCGAAAAACGATAATACGTATTAGTAGAGTGCTACTAATACAAATACTAATTGTGGTTAGTATATAAAAAGGTCTTTCACGTAAAACCGTAAAAACTACCAAAATTATAAATTTTAAACCTAAAAATTAATTAAAAGTTAAAATTAAGTCTAAAATAATATAAATAAGAATAAAAATCCAATAAAAATATTTTAAAACCTTTTATTAATTAAATATTCTATTTTAAATGCTAATTAAAGCCCTAAAATTAAATATAATTAATCAAAATGTCCAAATAATTATTTTATTGAACTAATAAGTTACTTATATTATTTAAAGACTAAAAAGTATTTTTCCTAAATTTTCAAAACTATTTTTCTATTTTTAAATCACTAAAAACTATTTTTAAACTAAAATAATTATAAAAAATAATAAAATAATGCTAAAAATAATTTGACAATTTTAAAAATCCTAAATTATACTAAAGAACAGTAGAAAAATGAAAAAGTTTGAAAAATATAAAAATTTTCACTAAAAGACAAAAACAGTTATAAATAAAACCCTAATTAAACTAATTTAATACTAAAAATTAATTAAAAAGTGAACAGTAAAAACTTTTTAAACCAAAAATCTTAAAATATTTTTCTAAGTCCAAGAAAAATCTTAAAACTGAAAATAAGTATTTTTGTCATTAAATGCCAAAAACAGAATAATAAAAAGTATTTAAAATAGCTATTAAATGTAAAAAATAGCAAATGAACAGTAATAAAAAATCTAATTAAACTGAAAAATCAAAAATAAAATTAGAAAAATAACAAAACTTGTTTCAAGACCTAATTCTAATTTTAGTCCACAAAAGACAAAAAATCAAGAATCTGATAGTGACACCTTGCTTGGTTTTGTCTGGTAGTGAAGCAATACTAACCAATACACTAGCAGGGGTAACTTTTTTCCCATTGCTAGTGTAAAAATCAGGTCTAGTGACTGTTTAAGCTTAGGAAAGCTTTTGGTTGAGTTTTGCTGGGACAAATGGGTACTCCCACAACCAGTTGGGTTGTGGGAAGTCAGTTAAACAAGAAAAAACACAAGTCACTTAACAAAATCAAGCACAAAAATGCACAAGAAGTTACTGATGAAGCCTAAGGGTTTCTGATGAACAGTAACCTTAATTTACTTGCACAAAAACGAATTTAAAGCAACCAATTCTTGCACTCAGTCCAACCAAATTACATATAAACTGTCCTAATCCCTAGATTAACCTAATCTCTAACCATGATCAAGATTTGGTGGCACAAATTTATACAAAATCAGGCAGACAAGGCATTTTGCTGTTTTGAGCTACTTTCCAAATTTTTATCATGCAAATGTGTTAAAAACTCTACCAATCTGAAAGCCAAAAGCATATATCACCTACTAACAACCAAATGAGTGAATTAAACCAGTTTTAAGCCAAAAATCTTGTTATTCAATCCAACTTAAACCCTAATCCAAACACTCCTTAAATTTCAGAAAATCAAGATTATCAAAGTAAACCTATTATAAACTACACAAATCTGCTTGAAACAACTTGTAACATGCATATCATCCCTAAATGAGCATAATCAAACCATACAAAACACACTTAAACATATTTCATGCATTTTTCACATAAATCACACAAGTCACAACTTGAACTTGAAAACCAAAGGGTTCAAGGTTTTTACCTAGAGGGACCTACATCCAGGCCCCTCAATGGCTGCTTTGCCACCTCCTATCAGGCTGGGGCCTGAGCTGATCCTTTTTGCAGCTTGAATACAAGATGATGATAATGATGAAAGCCTTTCTTCTTGTTTGAACCTGCACAATCACCACCAAAAAGGGAAACAAATCCAAGCTTCAATAAGCTAAGCCCACAAGCTGGTGTCAAGAGATTGTGGGGGTAGCTTATGAAACAGTAAGCTTAACAACCAACAAATGGTTTTCTGAAAAATCTTTTGAACTCAAATCCAACTTGAAAACTGAAAATTCAAAAATGTTTTACCAAATAAAAATGATGGAACTCAGATTCTTCACAAGCTATACCAACTTTTAAATAAGGAAAAGGAATTACTTTTGTTTAACAAATACCAACTTTCATAAATATTTAAAAAGGGATTACAAACTTGAGAAAAAATCTGGAACAAACTAAATGAGACACATACGTCTCATTATATAGTACTACTCAGAACCTTCTAGTGCTACTGAATAAAATATTACATGAACATAAAATCCCTAAACCCTAATGGGTGATTTTCCAGAAAAGCCCTTTGTTGTTGACTGGATTCTTGGTCAAGATGGAGCATGTGATGTTACCAGCTGTGTGAAGTTGATCAGGAACGTCTATTATACCTTTGGGAACAAGAAAACCATCTTGGCTGTTGATTTTTTCTGGTATTGGGGTTTGGGAAGAAAGGGACGTTGCAGGGGTGGTCCTACAAGACACATGGGTGTGTCTTGGTCACGGTTTTGGTGTGGGATGGGATGAGATAAAGGTTAATCAAAGATCTGGAAATTGGTAACAAAAACCCCTTTGTTTTGGCTTGATTTGATCCTGGGTTGAACTAGGGTTTATAGGGGATTAGGGGTTAGTTTAATCTGATTTGGGGTTAAGAGTTTTTAAATAAGTGTTTTGGTGGGAAGATTAAATAATCAGTTTAATAACTGATTATTTAAACATAGTGGAAGGTGACGTGGGGAAGAGGTGTTGTCTGATTGGTGGGTTTTTTAAGGTAGGTGACGTGGCGGTTTAAGAGTTGTGGGTTTAACTTAGGTTGTCTGGTCACTTTTAGTCCCCATTTTTCTTTCCTTTGTTCACTTTGTTTTAAACAGCCACAACTCTATTTTCCTTTGTAAACAACTTTCATCCACTTGTCACTTTTGGCACAATCAACTTTGTAAACTTTAACAAGGATATCTTTTGTAATTTCTTCATTCTCCAAGGACTAAACTTGTGCAATCTTGATATTTTAGGGACCCACAAGTAATTTTGAGGATTTACAGGGGTATAAAATGACAAGTCTTCTAAAGTTGAGGGACCATTCTTGCCAATCTTCAATTCTTCAAGGTCATTTTTGGAAATTCCATTCTTGGGCCCGGTTCATTGTGCGGCTTCATTTCCCGTGTTCGTTTTTTATTGATTCTTGTGATCTTTTTGTCTTTTCCTTAATATCCGTACCTAAAATACACAAGCCACAAACACGAGCATATATTTGGCAGTTTTAATGATATTTAATGCATTTTAAGCCCGATTTGGACGATGAGACTATGTATAAAAGCAGTCTCATCAGTTATATTGCTTTAAAATTTTCTTAAAGTTAGGGTTTTAAAACGAGAAATTTCTTGGTTCGACCAAACTTTAATATTGGCAATGCATCCAATGGATTCAATCAGTTAAAGTCAAATTTTTGTTTGTAGTATACCACCCCACATACATTTCGTTAATTATGGCCTAATACACGTATCTGAGTAACAATCAATTTCTTTTCTGCTATACACGTTACACCTGATCCATTTATAAAACCTTTACTAAATTAGGATATATAAACCACTTTACCTAATTTTACTTATATATCATCAAACCTAATCTCACTCTCACCTCAAATCCTCCGCATCCATGTTTCTTTCAGCACACGCATTCATCAATCTTAATCCTCTCTTCTATCTGTTCCAATCCCAAAAAACACAGATCTAAATTGTTAAACCTTATCTGCTCCAATCACACTATCCCAATCTCACAACTTGTCTCTACCAACTCTATTGATATAAATCCATATAGTACAATCACAAGACAATATCATTCGATAAGATCTCGATAGTCCTACCACGCCAAATCACAAATTCGTAGCTCTAATCAATGAAGAACAAGAAGTATAAGGATTCAAGATCTTTAGTTAGGTCTCGGGTAGGTGGGTTTTAAATTTTTTTATTAGTTTTGATCTCTTAAAACGGAACTGAGTTTGAATCTAACAAAGTTGTTAGAATTCGTTCTTAAAATTTGTAGAATATTGGTAATCTATGAGATATGATGAGGTTGAAGGTTTTCTAGAGAGAGGAAGTTAGAGAGAGAAATAAGAGAAAATGTGTGAAATAATATTGTAAAAGTGAACCAAGCAACACCCTCTCCATCAAAGGAAAGGGTTTATATACCCAAGTCAATAGTGGACTTGGGCCGCCGGCCCATGGACAAACCCATGGGTCAGGTAAGTTTATTTATGTTTACTGTAATTAAAGTACGAGCTAGTGACGTTTAATAAAATTTTTGGAGTGACCGATTCTTCTAGTATACGTTAAAAATGTAATTCCAACAATCCCCCCCTAAGCGAGGTCACTCCAAATTACAAAGTCCTAAACCTAGCATACTATACTAGATCTTCGTTCTTGAGCTCGTAGTCCTTTTTATTCTTCTTTTCTTTTTCTTCTCATGAATATGATGTGATAATATTTAGGATTTGGCTTTATTCATGTTCTTTTAACCTTTGACTTATCATGTGATTAGAGATCATCTTCACGTGTGACCTTCGCCTTCTTATGATACTTGCCTCCTCGTGACTTCATGTCCTACACACTTATACTTTGTTGAATTTTTGAAAGCTTTAGAGTTTAATATAGAGGAAGAATTTATGTTGAACTTTCTTAAATTTACTAAAATATTTGGTGTAGAAAGTATAAGTATGTGAGGACGACTTCTTCTCGGACATCGCAAAGCCACTTTCTTCAAATGCAACAACATAAGTAGACGCGAACGAAATGGCTTTGATATTTCATTCTAATCTATAGCATTTTACCTCCGGTCGGTGAGGACCGTTGGACGATATAAAATATCGTACTTGTGACAGGTAGTTTCAATTAAGACTCTCCTTGACAAGATTTCGTGGGTAAAACCGTTCTCTTTACTCGACCGTCCAAAGCTGACTGCGAACGTAAAGAGTGAATCATTTGGATATTATCCTCATGATTGAAGCTGTCAATTCATATTCCTGGAACAAGTGATATTCAATTAAGAGCTTCACCATCGTTGCTTTCTAGTTGTCACGAGCTTGATTCTAATAGAATCTTGCTTGTCACCTACCGCACTACTCTTAGATGTTGACACTGGAAGGATTTCCACTAGTCACCGTGAACACTAAAGAGTGTCACTCTGAGTGTTCTGGCAAGATCACTTAGATTGTGCGTAGAGGCCCTGGAACAAGTTTGAGTTCAATTAAGAGTCAACCAATCATTTCTTTCCAGATATCACAAGTTTGGTTCTTAAAGAACCCACGTGTCTTTTTTTTTGGGTAAAAGGGTCTCATCCCCGGTAAAATATATTCCCAAAAGCGTTGAAGTACAATGGAAGGTAGCGGCAATGCTACATTAACCTCAAGCATACAGCTTGAACAACCACTAAATCATATGACATGCCATATGATCACTAACAACCAATTACAAAGCATATTACACCAATAGGAAAAAACCACCTAAAGGTGCATAAACAATAAAAATAAGCAATAATCATGGTAAATGAGAAGTGCGAACATCCGGCTGACGAGAGCCATGTCGATCATCAATCTCAATATCTTCGTCCGTCTCGCTATCAGCATTAATCACTTCATTTGTACGACCACCACCATCCTCCCAATCAGTATCACCATCTCCTAAACCACTTAAAGCACCAAACGAATTCTGGTTACTTGTACCCGGTTTACTATCTAATCCGAGCACTTTATTATTCAAAAAACCTCTCTTAAGAAGTGGGCCATCCTTCTTAGGATCACTCTGTGGCATGAGGTTACCTTGGGAAGACTTCTTCGACTGATAAGCCTTAGAACTTTCCCCTTTCTCAACTTGACGATACTGAATGTTTAATGAAGGCTTAGTAAGCTTAAAGAACCCACGTGTCACCCACTATGAGTTTGTTTGATGTTGACTCATGAAGGATTTCCATCTTCATTGTAATAATTTCGTATCACTCAGATGTTCTGGAAATATTACAAGAATATTGTGTACGACTCATAAAATCTTTCTTACTTTTCCCAGTGTGTGAATAAGCAAGGAGTAGTTTTTTGGGTAAAAGGGACTAAGACCCCAGTAAAATATATTCCCAAAAGCGTTGAAGTACAATGGAATTTAGCTGCAATGCTACATTAACCTCAAGCAATTGCTTGAACAACCACTACATCATATGACATGCCATATGATCCCACTAAACAATTACAAAACAAATAACACCAATAGGGAAGAACCACCTAAAGGTGCATGAACAATGAAAGTAAAATGACATCAAGACTAACACTTGGAGCGAACATCAGGCTGACGAGAACCATGCCGATCATCCATCGAAATGACTTCTTCAACCTCACTATCGCTAGCATTAACTACATCATCCATGTTATTACAACCATCCTCCCAATCCGTACCTCCATCCATGTTGTCCCAAAGGGCACTAAAAGAGTTACGAAAGCTCTTCTCCTTTTGATTAGATACAGAACTTGAGGTGTTGTTATTCAAGAAACCCTTCTTAAGCATCGGGACCGTCTTCACATGCTTATGACCCGGAGCATTCTTTTTTGAGGTTTCACCCCTCTCAACACTACGATACTGAATATTAAGAGCTGGTTTAGTTAATTTTATACCTACAACTTATGGTGGCATCTTCTTATTTTTATTCTTCTTGTTCTTGACCACCTCAAACCCATCATCTACCACAACATTAGTAGCATGAGTGACCACCTCCTTGGGCAATTTCGGGCATCTATCATTAATATGATAAAAAATCAAGCATGTAGAGCATCTAAATGGTTTCCATTCGTACTCGATATCAATCGTAACCAAAGAATGACCTTTATCACAACCTTTAGGAACAACAATTACCATCGAATCCAGTAACTCAACATCAGCTGAAACCTCAATAAGCGCACGAGCATAGGTGCTTCGACCCCATGAGTTAGCACACATATTACTCGTGTAAGAATCTAGCATAATAGGTGTACCAATTTGGGTAGTGATGAGACTAAGACCAACCTCCGAATAAGCAATAATCGGTACATGATGAAGTTTAACCCACACTAGTGCTTTCTTGATCTCCGCCGTTTGCAAATCAGTAGTAGGCGACCATATGTTCAAGAAAATAGGCACGTTTCTAATCAACCACAGGCCATTTTCAAGCACTCTTTCCATTCCTTCTTGCGAATTAAATTGGAAAAGGAAAAAATCTTCATGAAGTTGAACACGTTCAAACCAAATCGAGCCCACGTATTTTTAACATAGTTTTCCACAAGCGAGAAAGCTAACTGTTTACCAATAAAGTGACCATATAGCGTGTGCACAAAACGTGATTCAATCGCTTCAACAGCATCATACGGGATTGCAATTTGAGCTCCCTCAACATGCTCCTCACATCGCAACTCTGAAATCTTCACAACCTTTGAACTCGGCTTATTCTGGACAATGTTATTCTGAAGTACCGCTGCAAATGAACCCATTTGTTGCACGTTTGATGATCTCGTGGCTCTAAAGAGACTTATGATGATCTCGTGGCTCTAGACTCAATAGTGCGTTTTTATTTAATGAGCGGAGGCTGGAGAGGATTCTACATTTTCAATATCAATTTATTCGGAGTGAATAAACTGATAGATAATGTGTTGAACTTAGTGACATTAAAACAAATATCTTTTGAGAAATATTTGAGTTAGCTGGGGGGGTTGTGCACGACATCACTGAGTCCATGATGTCTTGTCTTCAATACAAAGAGTCATTAAAAATGATCTTGATAATATATGTGTTGACCCGATTTCTGCCTAAGTTGTAAGGAGGGCTTCTTTCTTTACACCCTTTATCTTTACTTTATTTTTCATTCTTCAACCCCTTCAATGCTTACCAATACATCATCACTAGCACCTTGTTGTGATTGTTCCAGTGCTAGCTTAAGTACTTGGTCGGCATTCTGCTACGTTTTCAATCATTCCCCACCTTTCCTAAGGACTACTATTTCTAGCTAACGAATTGTCCTTGGGAAGATTCCTCCGATTTTGGAAGAATCATTGGACTTATACCTAAGCCTACCACCCTTTTATTTTTTATTCTTATTTAAGAATTAAGCATGAAAATGTTTTTTTTATTATAAACATGATGATAAAATTTTGACGAACTGAGTATTGCATCGTTAATCTTGAAATTGTATATAGTTGCGCGCCTACATACAATTTAGAATGGACCATGCAAGGCTGATTAGTAGTCACCATAAAAATGATTAATAAATACTAAAATTTCTTTGAAGATTGTGAAAGATTAAAATTTATGAGATCTGCAATAAGTGAAAAATAAGGACATAGTGTTAGGGACACCTACATATGTGCCTGTAGCATCTATTCTTCTGAGTCGAATTTACTCATCTGAGGAAATTGTCTTAGTTGACAATTGACAATTCTTTCTTGTCCAATTATCCTGTAGTAAGATTCTTAGGAAAAGTATCTGATTACCGAGTGTTGATACCCGACTGGATGTATTGACGTTCTTATCAGTTCTTATGATTTGATTTCATTTGAATGACCTGGGTAACGATCCGAGGATCTTTCGAATGCGTACTCAAATTATGAAAACATGGGATATATTCATATTCATTAAATGTTTTCGTCTGTATCTGATTTGAAATTCTCTCGCATAGATTATGCGTAGACCTTACTCTTTTAAAGGTTAGTTATGTCTCCATATATCCTTGAATTTATGAAGGATTATGAGCTATTATTAGTCTTTTGAGAAGTTCACATCTTATCGACGGCAATAAAATTGAAAAGTTGGTAATGCCAGTAGAATGGATTGATTGATTATGACATGACGACATTGTCTTAATTGATGGGAACTCGAGTAGAATTCCCCTAAATGATAAGATGTTGATTATCAAAAGGGATCTAAATAATTCTTGATGGATGACCGTATCCTGCATTTAGACTTAAAATTATACCGTGAATGTTTGTGAATTAGTCATAGATATTATAATCTAGAAGAACCTAATATGAATTATTAAAAGATGTTTCTGTTATCTGAAACTTTAGGAGGTAATTGCTGGTGAATTACCTAGACTTTCGCCATTAAGGCAAGTTGAATTTGGTATTGATTATATTCCCGGTGATGCACCTGTGGCGTGTGCACTGTATGTCAGAACCATCTGAATTAAAGTAATTACCGTACAACTGAGAGAGTAGTCAGAGAAAGATTTTATTCTACCGAGCTCGTCATCATGAAGAGCTATGGTGTTATCATTCCTTATATTTATAGATTACTGTGAACTGAGTAAATTGACAATCGAAAACGATATCCATGCCTCGAAATGGAAGATTTGTTCGATCATTTACAAGGTTCTAGCGTATGTTTTAGAGATTTGATCTACGGCATGGTTATTATCAACTTCGCATCTGCGAAAAAGATGATCTATTCCAATCACTACATTCGGTACTTGTAATGGACATTATGAGTTTCACGTGATGTCATTTGGATTGACTAATACACATGTAGCATCTATAAATTTGGTGAATCACGTGTGAAGACTGTAATTTGATAAACTCATGCTTGTGATCATTAAGGACTATTTGTTTGTTTATAAGAATAAGAATGAGTTAATAATTATATATAGATTGCCTTGAATTGGCCGAACAATAAAAACCTGTACCTTGAATTTTTAACATGTGATTAAAGACTTAATCCTCTATACTATTTGACTATGTGATTAATAAGATAATGGAATCTATATTGATTCTTCAAAAATTTAGAGCCCTCTTAAGGCTTTGTGATATACTAAAAAGAAAAGTGCAAATATGTTTTGACAGATATTTTATCAAAGAAATTTTTTTAGGGATTATTTCCTTATACACAAATCATTTAACTAAACTCGTGTTTAGGGGTAAATGTTTGTGTATACTTCTAGACAACCTAAGAAGAATTGAGGAAACTATATAACTTATTACTTGAAATTTGAAACGACAATTTTTGCTTTTCAACTAAGAAAATTTTGACCAAAGTATAAACAAAGATTTTTCGAACATTTACGGATCTTACTAATTATTTTAATTATATTCGATAAATAAACAAAAATCTTGTTAATTAAATTCAAATTTATTTTGAACATTTTTATATAATTGGTCGAACAAGGAAATTTAAAAATTTTACGTTTACGTTTCAAAAAAAAAATTATTTAGTTACTTGTAATATGTATCGATGCTTTAAACGTCGGATTAAGAAAAACTAATAAAAATGATAGATGAGACGAAACTGAAACTTAGAAAATATGAAGAAAGGTGAACGTAATTACTGACGCATAATATAGAAAGGATAAAGAATCAATTAGGACATGTTCCTTAATAATGAAGGTGCAGAATAAATTGCTGAACATTTTAGAAATAACCGATGTTTGTAAAAAGGGATAATATAGATAATAAAAAGGGGTTCGCGGCTAATGTGAACCATTAAAATTGAGAAGCCGATAGCGTTAAATGTTTTAAAGGCCACTTGTGGTTGCCTAAATATGGAGATTTTGAGAATTAGTCATGTTGGAATCTTGTAAGTATGAGTATTCTATTTATGTCATTTATGACTAAAAGTATCCTTGTCTGAAGAAGTTGTACTAATGGCAAATTACGAAGGCAGACATCGCCTCATACATTAGTAAACGTCTATCTATTGCAAAGGTCGTCATCTGAATTTGATTCGATTTGGGTCATCGTCGACAGACTGACCAAATCTGCTAATATCATTCTCGTTAATGATAAATTCTTGATAAAGAAATTGACTCTTTTGTATTTAAAGGAGTTATGTAAACATAGTGTGCATGTATCGAACATCTTTATCAAGATCCTCGTTTCGCATCGAATTTCTAGAGATTTGCTCAGAAGTCATTGGGAACGAACCTTGAGGAGAGTACTGTTTACCACCCCAAATCGAAGGGACGAGGTAAAGTAACGATACAAAATACTATAAGTGATGTTTTATGTTTGAATGATTGACCTTTGGTAATAAACCGTATAATCGCTTTCCTTGTAGAGATTATCATTGATAATTATCGTGTTAGGATCGAGATCGGATCTTGTTAGGATCTATATTAGAGCATCTGTAAACAGGAGTTGGGATGAAGACACCCGACATACACCCACTGTGAGTTGGACATGTCTTTTAGGTTTAAGGTTTCCTATGATGGCGAACCTAACCTTACAAAATACTCGACCCGCGAGACCTGAAATGATTGTTGAAATTAGGATCTGAATATTGACTGCCGGTAGTGGGCAGGAGGTTATGTGAATATGAAATGTAGATCTTGAAGTGCCAGATGGGTAGCGAAGTTATGCCAAAAAATTTAACTATGGAAAAATGAATTGATGATCTGAAAGATCATGGGATATAAGTCCCCGTTATATGTGACCATTGAGATGATGTAAAAGTTAATGTTTATGGTCTGTCATAAACATTTGTTTAACAAGCTGACTGTAGCTTGCGGTTAATGTGGTATTTCAGCCACATTCATTGTACTTCAACGCTTTTTTTGGTTCTATTTACCAGGGTCATTGTTACCCTTTTACCAAAAAAAAGAGATGATGTAAAAGTTGGTGTGAAAGGCATATAAGCTGGATCTACCTTAGGACTTCAAGAGCTGCGTGAATTATGTTTCGTATATGGAACTTGATAAAATGCCTATCAAGTGAGAATCTGATTGTTTCTTAGTAATGTTTAGATCGGCGAAAAGTTGCATTCATCAAAAACCCGTGAACATCATGGATAGAGAAAGTAAGTCAACATTAAGCCTGATCTTATTCCCGTAGTTATGTTTGATAAAACTCGCGTATTGTAATGAATTACACTTGTGAGAAAAGACCGAATGTGGAGGAAATACCCACATGGCTTTAACTCTATAAGAAGCGAGTAGTAAGGTAAGATGATCTTTGAGGACAAAGATCCTGTTTAGGGGTAAATGCTGTGACAATCCGTTAATTTATGGTTGATATTTTAATCTCAAGTATTATTTAAAAACATTATTTTAATGTTATATTATGAACTCACTTATTTTTGGGAAGTAATTTGGATTTACGTCTTAAAGTAGCATCGACTACGTCTAAATCGGAGGATTCTACGTTACGTGCTTACGTTTACATACACCGTTTTTGGTGACAGTCCGACATTTCAGAAAATAAATTTGTCCGTGAATATTATTTTGAGATTTTAAATTTGTGTTGGTTCATAAACTCACAAATTTACGAGAAGAGATTAGGACTTACGATTATAATTTAACGTCCTTTACGACTAAACCAGAAACCCTAGGATTACGTATTTACGTTTTCGAACTCCGTTTTTTATGAGACAATTTTTATTAGATTCGTTTTGTGCCGTTGATTCATAATTTATAAAAACGTTTTTCGTAAAATGACCCGGGGGCACGCAAATCGAGGAAACTAGAATCGAGGAATACCCGTAAATTAGTGGGATGAGACAAATTTACACTTGCCCCACCCTACTATATGGACGGCAAGAGCAAGCTACCAACACCAAAGAGGTGTCAAGTTGTAAGTAACTTAGTTACTTACACTTGTCCATCAAGCTTACAAATTAAGCTACTTCAATAACAAAACCACTAGCTAAAACCATTCCTCCCATTTCTCACATGCAAACCACACACAATTTTCTCTCTTCCTCCTCTAGATGCCGTCCCACCACCACCTTAAACACCCCATTTTGATCAAATTTAACCATAAACCTTATGTTGTTTCTACATATGATGATGCCCTCTTGAAGCTCTATTTAATGGTGGTGATTATAACATCTAAGAAGGAGTTTTTATGGAGTCTTGGGGCTGATTTTCCACAAGGTGTTCATGAAGAATGGTGGTCTTGAAGATGGTCTTGGTTATCACAAGTTTCTCCATCAAAATCCATGTCCAAATCACAACCTACATCATCTTGGTGGTATAAAGATTGTTCTCCTCATCCTCTTGTTATTTTTGATTATGTAATCTTGTATTTGTTTTACTTATGTATATGTATATGATGATGAATGATGATTAAAAATATTGTGTGGGGATTTGGTGTTGATAAACATGGTTAAAAAGATGAAAAACTATAAGAAACAAGGCTAAAATCTTGTTTAAATTGTTGGCTGTATAAAACAGTAAAGAATTATATAATGAACTGATAAAAATGGCATCGATTAATGGATATACAGTAAGTATAATATGTCATACACATGTGAGAGTTGGCCATGCAATGGAATCATTATAACGAGTGAGATATGATCAAAACAAGTTTAGAGTACAAATCTGAGTTCACTGTTTTGGTCGATTTTTAGAAAATACTTAGAGGCTGATTCAACAGTAGATATAGAAGAGTTAAATGGATCACATATCATGTAGTTTATGTCATAAAAATTTGAGCTTCTATCTCCATATAGAACTCTAGATATGGCAGTTTTGGTGAACATGAAACTAAAAATCAGATTTTGAAAGAATTAAAGTATAATAGTATTATATATGCACTCAAATAAAAATAGTATAAAATGTGAATTAAAACCCACTAACTTATATAATACATTTATATAAATATGTATAAGGATAAATAAATGGACATTTTATAAAAATGGTAGCTTGATAAGTTTTATAAGTTATAAAACTATAAACATGATTTTTACGACTTTTTCGGCTATTACCGTAAAATTAACGTTTTTGTTAAATAAAACTTAGACGGTTGGACCCGTCTAATGTAAACTTTTATAAACTCATATACTGATATATAAACATATATAAAAAGTAAAAACCGATAGAACCCGAACTATATACATACGGACATTAACGGGCTAAGATAACGTTATTGGACTAATAATACAACAAAATGGGCTAAAACACTTATAAACTTATTTATTGGACTTAACCCATTTGGGCCCAACATGTAAAGTGTAAATACTGATAATAAAAGGATGAAATGGATTAATACAAGTTAATAAACTTATAATAGGCTTATTGGACCTAAAACACGTAAATAGGTAAAACTAGTAAACTAGTATAAAAGTTATCGACACATAACACTAAAATGAGTAAACGAGAATATATAAACCCACTTGATCATCATATATAAATAATCATCATATGTATACATAATTGTTATTTTTATAAAGTCATTGGACATAAGTCTAAGACGAGTATTATTTGTCTAGGTTTCTGTGATTGAAGCACGTACCGTACATCCAAATCGCCGATAATCGCCTTCCCACATCAACGTGAGTTCATAGCCTCGCACTCTTTTAAATGTTTTTATGAAATGTTTTATAAACCCGCGAGGGAGATAACATGTTGTTTTTATAAAATAGGACACCATTTGTCCCGATTGTTTGTTTATTGATTTGGACCCGAATGATTGTATGACCCGATTGTATGACCCGATAAATGATTAAATGACCCGATAGATGAAATTAAATGGATTATTAAAGTTAGGTTATGTCACTAAAAGTCCCATTAGCATGAATTGTGAACTACCGGGATTTGGTAGACGCTTATGCATATAATAGTACTATTTGGGGACGATCACCCCAGTTCGCGCCTTGACGGTTGATCCCCGTCGTGCCACATTGATTGGTAAGCGAATTTATGTATGAGAAGATTTCCATAGCGTGATTATTGTGACGACACGCTAACTTAGATGGGCAAATTGAGTATCGGGTTAGCTACCCGTTGTTTGGTTTAGTAAGGTAACAATGTCATGCGGCTTATAATAATCCAATTAACGAAATACTGCTATACCCTCCGAATTACGATGTATTGCCTGACTAGCAATACGGGGTCATACTATTGATATTATGTCTGTGTTTTGGTTTTCGTAACCATATTCATATAACGGTTTTTATTTAACTTTATACAACGTCATAAGACGTATTGTATGATGTTTTTACGACATTGGCTCGTATAATGATTTTTAAGGCAAATGCCTACATTATGATTTTGACAAGGTTTTGTATAAAAAGATTTTGGCTATCTTATGGCCTACTACATGGATTTGCACAAAATGATTTTTGGTAATAATTTTATACCGATGTTATATTGATGGATTTTATTGAACTCTATGAATTCACTCGGCGTTATCGCTCACCTTTTCTTTTAACATGTTTTATCTCAGGTACTTGAAGGTAATTCCCGGGAAGACAACAAGAATTCATGGCCCGCACTTAAATTATAATTTCCATTCAAATGCTTTGTAAAACTTGTATGAATTGACCATGACTTGGGACCTATGTAAATTTGATATTTATGAATGGAAATGCTTTATTATTAAACGACGCGATTTTTAAGCGTTGTCTATGATGTGAGTAATGTGCTATCCCGTAACACCAACGAGTCTTCCGCTGTATTGAGTTGTATAAATTTGGGGGTGTTACAGTTTAGCATCAGAGCTCTCGTTATAGAGAACGAAAGATTTTTAAAAATTTTGAATAAAACATTTCAAAATCTTTTAACTATAAACATTTTTCTAAAAATGTCTAAAAATCTTTTGACTATAACGGTGCCGAAGAATTCCCGAGTTACCGACAAGGCCAGACTGAGAAAGTGTTATTTTAATATATATATAACTTGGATTATATATATATATATATATATATATATATATATATATATATATATATATATATGTAATTTTATTACATGATTGTTTGTTGATTATTTTGATATTTATACGAGGTATTTATACGACGTAGATTGTCACAAGAAACCCTAACTTCCCTAGCAAATTAATCGAAGCTATTCTCGAGGAATTCTAGCTATCCTAGATCTAAACCAAGTTGTGGATATTTACGATCCCAACAAAATGGTTGATACTCATAGAAATGTAGATATTAGTTGATTGTGATATTGAAGAAGAATTGGTGAGATTAAAACTGATATCGATGTCATGGCGATCTTTCCTTATAGAGTGGAGTTTGACAAAACGTTACCACCTAGAAAGATGTCATCTGATTCGTGTCATCCAATTCTTAAATTGAAATCGAAAGGGTGAATGTTGCACTTGAGGCTGTTATTGGAACCATTACCCAAAAGCCTCATGCCACTAGTACCTTTCCGAAAAGTCTAATTGAATGATCGAGTCATTTCATACTAGTGACTTATTTGATAATTATTGTTGTAAGAGATATAGGATTGGAAATTAAGTGTTGTTCATATCGAGCTTTTATTGCCCTATTAAGGTCTAAAAATAAGATTGAAAAGTATTGGAGAATGAGGTAGGATATCGAATTGAGAATAAGTTGGTTGAGATTTGAATAAAGTAAAATTTAATTTTTATGGAATATGAGATTGTTAAGAGGAAGTTGTTGAGTCCTGTGATTGAATTATAAGGTTTTAAATGATTGTTAGTTTGTGTTAAGTGTTGTTCCTAGGCCATTGTTCACTAACGAGGATGCCCAGTGTCCAAGAAATAAATAGAAGAAATCTTCTTCTGAATTGAGACCGATGGATCTTCTGGGACAAGTGGAACACCTAATGACTCTTGTAGATTAGTATTCATTGGGGTATCTTTTAAAAAATAATCCCTAACTTAACTGAGACATCAGTTGGTAGGATGAGTTCTTGGAATTGTATGACATAGTGACACGTAATGTGTTACGGTACAATTTAGACTTGTTTGTGATTAATGAAAAGACTACCTTTGATTGCTAAATCCTACATGTATCGATGTTATCTATCTTTTATTGCTTCATCCTAATGTTCGCATTAGTGATGTAACCATTGAACAAGTACTCATCTCGAATTGAGTTACGTTGTGGATTATTCTTTTTGAGTGCCATCAAGATCATGAACCTCATGATTAATTGGCTAAAGCTCATTTCCTGATATATTGTAGTTAGTTCTTGGTGAACAACTTTTTCATGACTCTTTTGCAGATCACTCATTGTTTTTATAAGATAAAACAGTATCCCTTGAGAAAAATTGATCTTTCATCACTATAAGAATTATTCAAAGTGAGATTTATAAGTGATTGTTATCGAAATGAAGTTGTTTATAAAACACCTAGGAAAACTTAGATGTTTTCATAACAAAGAAATCTTTGTAAATTTATTTTTGATCCTTATTTAAGAATTAAGCATGAAAATGTTTTTTTATTATAAACATGATGATAAAATTTTGACGAACTGAGTATTGCATCGTTAATCTTGAAATTGTATATAGTTGCGCGCCTACATACAATTTAGAATGGACCATGCAAGGCTGATTAGTAGTCACCATAAAACTGATTAATAAACACTAAATTTTCTTTGAAGATTGTGAAAGATTAAAATTTATGAGATCTGCAATAAGTGAAAAATAAGGACATAGTGTTAGGGACACCTACATATGTGCCTGTAGCATCTATTCTTCTGAGTCGAATTTACTCATTTGAGGAAATTTTCTTAGTTGACAATTGACAATTCTTTCTTGTCCAATTATCCTGTAGTAAGATTCTTAGGAAAAGTATCTGATTACCGAGTGTTGATACCCGACTGGATGTATTGACGTTCTTATCATTTCTTATGATTTGATTTCATTTGAATGACCTGAGTAACGATCCGAGGAGCTTTCGAATGCGTACTCAAATTATGAAAACATGGGATATATTCATATTCATTAAATGTTTTCGTCTGTATCTGATTTGAAATTCTCTCACGTAGGTAATGCGTAGACCTTAATCTTTTAAAGGTTAGTTATGTCTCCATATATCCTTGAATTTGTGAAGGATTATGAGTTATTATTAGTCTTTTGAGAAGTTCACATCTTATCGACGGCAATAAAACTGAAAAGTTGGTAATGCCAGTAGAATGGATTGATTGATTATGACATGACGACATTGTCTTAATTGATCGGAACTCGAGTAGAATTCCCCTAAATGATAAGATATTGATTATCAAAAGTGATCTAAATAATTCTTGATGGATGACCGTATCCTGCATTTAGACTTAAAATTATACCGTGAATGTTTGTGAATTAGTCATAGATATTATAATCTAGAAAGAACCTAATATGAATTTATTAAAAGATGTTTCTGTTATCTGAAACTTTAGGAGGTAATTGGTGGTGAATTACCTAGACTTTCGCCATTAAGGCAAGTTGAATTTGCTATTGATTATATTCCCGGTGCTGCACCTGTGGCGTGTGCACTGTATGTCAGCACCATCTGAATGAAAGGAATTACCGTACAACTGAGAGAGTTGTCAGAGAAAGATTTTATTCTACCGAGCTCGTCATCATGAAGAGCTATGGTGTTATCATTCCTTATATTTATAGATTACTGTGAACTGAGTAAATTGACAATCGAAAACGATATCCATGACTCGAAATGGAAGATTTGTTCGATCATTTACAAGGTTCTAGCGTATGTTTTAGAGATTTGATCCACGGCATGGTTATTATCAACTTCGCATCTGCGAAAAAGATTATCTATTCCAATCACTACATCCGGTACTTGTAATGGACATTATGAGTTTCACGTGATGTCGTTTGGATTGACTAATACACATGTAGCATCTATAAATTTGGTGAATCACGTGTGTAGACTGTAATTTGATAAACTCATGCTTGTGATCATTAAGGACTATTTATTTGTTTATAAGAATAAGAACGAGTTAATAATTATATATAGATTGCCTTGAATTGTCCGAACAATAAAAACATGTACCTTGAATTTTTAACATGTGATTAAAGACTTAATCCTCTATACTATTTGACTATGTGATTAATAAAATAATGGAATCTATATTGATTCTTCAAAAATTTAGAGCCCTCTTAAGGCTTTGGGATATACCAAAAAGAAAAGTGCAAATATGTTTTGACAGATATTTTATCAAAGAAATTTTTAAGGGATTATTTCCTTATACACAAATCATTTAACTAAACTCGTGTTTAGGGGTAAATATTTTTGTATACTTCTAGACAACCTAAGAAGAATTGAGGAAACCATATAACTTATTACTTGAAATTTGAAACGACAATTTTTGCTTTTCAACTAAGAAAATTTTGATCAAAGTATAAACAAAGATTTTTCGAACATTTACGGATCTTACTAATTATTTTAATTATTTTCGATTAATCAACAAAAATCTTGTTAATTAAATTCAAATTTATTTTGAACATTTTTATATAATTGGTCGAACAAGGAAATTTAAAATTTTTACGTTTACGTTTCAAAAAAAAATAAATTTTATTTAGTTACTTGTAATATGTATCGATGCTTTAAACGTCGGATTAAGAAAAACTGTTAAAAATGATAGATGAGATGAAACTGAAACTTAGAAAATATGAAGAAAGGTGAACGTAATTACTGACGCATAATATAGAAAGGATAAAGAATCAATTAGGACATGTTCCTTAATAATGAAGGTGCAAAATAAATTGCTGAACATTTTAGAAATAACCGATGTTTGTAAAAAGGGATAATATAGATAATAAAAAGGGGTTCGCGGCTAATGTGAACCATTAAAATAGAGAAGCCGATAGCGTTAAATGTTTTAAAGGCCACTTGTGGTTGCCTAAATATGGAGATTTTGAGAATTAGTCATGTTGGAATCTTGTAAGTATAAGTATTCTATTTATGTCATTTATGACTAAAAGTATCCTTGTCTGAAGAAGTTGTACTAATGGCAAATTATGAAGGCAGACATCGCTTCATACATTAGTAAACGTCTATCTATTGCAAAGGTCGTCATTTGAATTTGATTCGATTTGGGTCATCGTCGACAGACTGACCAAATCTGCTAATATCATTCTCGTTAATGATAAATTCTTGATGAAGAAATTGACTCTTTTGTATTTAAAGGAGTTATGTAAACATAGTGTGCCTGTATCGAACATCTTTATCAAGATCCTCGTTTCGCATCGAATTTCTAGAGATTTTCTCAGAAGTCATTGGGAACGAATCTTGAGGAGAGTACTGTTTACCACCCCAAATCGAACGGATGAGGTAAAGTAACGATACAGAATACTATAAGTGCTGTTTTATGTTTGAATGATTGACCTTTGGTAATAAACCGTATAATCGCTTTCCTTGTAGAGATTATCATTGATAATTATCGTGTTAGGATCGAGATCGGATCTTGTTAGGATCTATATTAGAGCATCTGTAAACAGGAGTTGGGATGAAGACACCCGACATACACCCACTGTGAGTTGGACATGTCTTTTAGGTTTAAGGTTTCCTATGATGGCGAACCTAACCTTACAAAATACTCGACCCGCGAGACCTGAAATGATTGTTGAAATTAGGATCTGAATATTGACTGTCGGTAGTGGGCAGGAGGTAATGTGAATATGAAATGTAGATCTTGAAGTGCCAGATGGGTAGCGAAGTTATGCCAAAAATTTTAACTATGGGAAAATGAATTGATGATCTGAAAGATCATGGGATATAAGTCCCCGTTATATGGGACCATTGAGATGATGTAAAAGTTGGTGTGAAAGGCATATAAGCTGGATCTACCTTAGGACTTCAAGAGCTGCGTGAATTATGTTTCGTATATCGAACTTGATAAAATGCCTATCAAGTGAGAATCCGATTGTTTCTTAGTAATGTTTAGATCGACGAAAAGTTGCATTCATCAAAAACCCGTGAACATCATGGATAGAGAAAGTAAGTCAACATTAAGCTTGATCTTATTCCCGTAGTTATGTTTGAAGAAACTCGCGTATTGTAATGAATTACACTTGTGAGAAAAGACCGAATGTGGAGGAAATACCCACATGGCTTTAACTCTATAAGAATCGAGTAGTAAGGTAAGATGATCTTTGAGGACAAAGATCCTGTTTAGGGGTAAATGCTGTGACAATCCGTCAATTTATGGTTGATATTTTATTCTCAAGTATTATTTAAAAACATTATTTTAATGTTATATTTTGAACTCACTTATTTTTGGGAAGTAATTTGGATTTACGTCTTGAAGTAGCATCGACTACGTCTAAACCGGAGGATTCTACGTTATGTGCTAACGTTTACATACACCGTTTTTGGTGACAGTCCGACATTTCAAAAAATAAATTTGTCCGTGAATATTATTTTGAGATTTTTAATTTGTGTTGGTTCATAAACTCACAAATTTACGAGAAGAGATTAGGACTTACGATTATAATTTAACGTCCTTTACGACTAAACCGGAAACCCTAGATTACGTATTTACGTTTTCGAACTCCATTTTTGATGAGACAATTTTTATTAGATTCGTTTTGTGCCGTTGATTCATACTTTATAAAAACGTTTTTCGTAAAACGACCCGAGGGCACGCAAATCGAGGAAAATAGAATCGAGGAAAATAGAATCGAGAAATACCCGTAAATTAGTGGGATGAGACAAGTTTACACTTGCCCCACCCCACTATATGGACGGCAAGAGCAAGCTACCAACACCAAAGAGGTGTCAAGTTATAAGTAACTTAGTTACTTACACTTGTCCATCAAGCTTACAAATTAAGCTACTTCAATAACAAAACCACTAGCTAAAACCATTCCTCCCATTTCTTACAATTTTCTCTCTTCCTCCTCTAGATGCCGTCCAACCACCACCTTAAACACCCCATTTTGATCAAATTTAACCATAAACCTTATGTTGTTTCTACATATGATGATGCCCTCTTGAAGCTCTATTTAATGGTGGTGATTATAACATCCAAGAAGGAGTTTTTATGGAGTCGTGGGGCTGATTTTCCACAAGGTGTTCATGAAGAATGGTGGTCTTGAAGATGGTCTTGGTTATCACAAGTTTCGACATCAAAATCCATGTCCAAATCACAACCTACATCAGCTTGGTGGTATAAAGATTGTTCTCCTCATCCTCTTGTTATTTTTGATTATGTAATCTTGTATTTGTTTTACTTATTTATATGTATATGATGATGAATGATGATTAAAAATATTGTGTGGGGATTTGGTGTTGATAAACATGGTTAAAAAGATGAAAAACTATAAGAAACAAGGCTAAAATCTTGTTTAAATTGTTGGCTGTATAAAACAGTAAAGAATCATATGATGAACTAAAAATAGCATAGATTAATGGATATACAGTAAGTATAATATGTCATACACATGTGAGAGTTGGCCATACAATAGAATCATTATAATGAGTGAGATATGATCAAAACAAGTTTAGAGTACAAATCTGAGTTCACTGTTTTGGACGATTTTTAGAAAATACTTAGAGGATGATTCAACAGTAGCTATAGGAGAGTTAAATGGATCACATATCATGTAGTTTATGTCATAAAAATTTGAGCTTCTATCTCCATATAGAACTCAAGATATGACAGTTTTGGTGAACATGAAACTAAAAATCAGATTTTGAAAGAATTAAAGTATAATAGTATTATATAAGCACTCAAATAAAAATAGTATCAAATGTGAATTAAAACCCACTAACTTATATAATACATTTATATAAATATGTATAAGGATAAATAAATGGACATTTTATAAAAATGGTAGCTTGATAAGTTTTATAAGTTATAAAACTATAAACATGATTTTTACGACTTTTTCGGCTATTACCGTAAAATTAACGTTTTGTTAAATAAAACTTAGACGGTTGGACCCGTCTAATGTAAACTTTTATAAACTCATATACTAATATATAAACATATATAACAAGTAAAAACCGATAGAACCATAACTATATACATACGGACATTAACGGGCTAAGATAACGTTATTGGACTAATAATACAACAAAATGGGCTAAAACACTTATAAACTTATTTATTGGGCTTAACCCATTTGGGCCCAACATGTAAAGTGTAAATACTGATAATAAAAGGATGAAATGGATTAATACAAGTTAATAAACTTATAATAGGCTTATTGGACCTAAAACACGTAAATAGGTAAAACTAGTAAACTAGTATAAAAGTTATCGACACATAACACTAAAATGAGTAAACGATAATATGTAAACCCACTTGATCATCATATATAAATAATCATCATATGTATACCTAATTGTTATTTTTATAAAGTCATTGGACATAAGTCTAAGACGAGTATTATTTGTCTAGGTTTCCGTGATTGAAGCACGTACCGTACATCCAAATCGCCGATAATCGTCTTCCCACATCAACGTGAGTTCATAGCCTCGCACTCTTTTAAATGTTTTTATGAAATGTTTTATAAACCCGCGAGGGAGATAACATGTTGTTTTTATAAAATAGGACACTATTTGTCCCGATTGTTTGTTTATTGATTTGGACCCGAATGATTGTATGACCCGATTGTATGACCCGATAAATGATTAAATGACCCGATAGATGAAATTAAATGGATTATTAAAGTTAGGTTATGTCACTAAAAGTCCCATTAGCATGAATTGTGAACTACCGGGATTTGGTAGACGCTTATGCATATAATAGTACTATTTGGGGACGATCACCCTAGTTCGCGCCTTGACGGTTGATCCCCGTCGTGCCACATTGATTGGTAAGCGAATTTATGTATGCGAAGATTTCCATAGCGTGATTATTGTGACGACATGCTAACTTAGATGGGCAAATTGAGTATCGGGTTAGCTACCCGTTGTTTGGTTAAGTAAGGTAACAATGTCATGCGGCTTATAATAATCCAATTAACGAAATACTGCTATACGCTACGAATACGATGTATTGCCTGACTAGCAATACGGGGTCATACTATTGATATTATGTCTATGTTTTGGTTTTCGTAACCATATTCATATAACGGTTTTTATTTAACTTTATACAACGTCATAAGACGTATTGTATGATGTTTTTACGACATTGGATCGTATAATGATTTTTAAGGCAAATGCCTACATTATGATTTTGACAAGGTTTTGTATAAAATGATTTTGGCTATCTTATGGCCTACTACATGGATAGTCCCCTTTACCCAAAAAAAAAAATACATGGATTTGCACAAAATAATTTTTGGTAATAATTTTATACCGATGTTATATTGATGGATTTTATTGAACTCTATGAATTCACTCGGCGTTATCGCTCACCTTTTCTTTTAACATGTTTTATCTCAGGTACTTGAAGGTAATTCCCGGGAAGACAACAAGAATTCATGGCCCGCACTTAAATTATAATTTCCATTCAAATGCTTTGTAAAACTTGTATGAATTGACCATGACTTGGGACCTATGTAAATTAGATATTTATGAATGGAAATGCTTTATTATTAAACGACGCGATTTTTAAGCGTTGTCTATGATGTGAGTAATGTGCTATCCCGTAACACCAACGAGTCTTCCGCTGTATTGAGTTGTATAAATTTGGGGGTGTTACACATATTAAGTTGGTTTGTTACATTAAGTCCTTTTAGCCTTAATCACATATAATTACAAGTCTCCTTAATCCTATTTTCTCCCCTTATCCAAAATGTTAATCGTTGATACTTTGGATACCTGTGGATTAACCGGTATTGGGTCAAAAGATGAAATTATGTTTGGCCATAGAACATTTTAATGCTCCACCTCAATCCAATGAGGGTAAGTTGTAGTGCATAAGTATGATATATTTTGAAAGATTTAGAATCTCGTGAGAAATTCTTGAAAAATTTCACACTCTTACACTACACCATGCCACAAAAGCGTAGTATTCACATATATATATATATATATATATATATATATATATATATATATATATATATATATATATATATATATATATATATATATATATATATATATATATATATATATATATATACATACATATATATATATATATATATATATATATATATTTTGGTAAAAGGGTAACAATGACCCCGGTAAATAGAACCAAAAAAAGCGTTGAAGTACAAGGAATGTGGCTAAAATACCACATTAACCGCAAGCTACAGGCAGCTTGTTAAACAAAATGTTTATGACAGGCCATAAACATTAACTAGTCTAGAATACTGGAAATATATAAACTAGACAAAAACCAAGACGATAACATAAAGTTACGAGGAAAATAATAAAACATCAACATGGGATCAGCCAGTTGGAGTGCTTGCCCCAATATTAGTGTTGAGAAGATTCACCGATTCATCAAAGACGACCTCGACTCCCTCCTCCTCCTCATTATCTTCCTCGCTTACTTGAACCCCTTCGTCAATACCAGGCATGGACAAAGATGAAAATTTATTAGATGTAGAAACACTGCTCATTTGAGCTTTACCCTTGTTCGGACCATTAGGATTGCTAGACTGCTGCAACTGACCAGATTTATTATTCAACTTACTACTATTATCACCACTCGTACTTGTAGTAACCAAGTGAGTTTTTGGACGAAAAGCAACCGTCTTACCTGTTTGGAAACCCTTGCTCAATGGAACACCTCTCGGAACTTGATTCCCTAAATTACCTTTGTACTTCTTCCTCTTGCTTTGCACTTGTTGGAATCCATCATTATCAACATGAGTTGTCACATTTTCAACCGTTGTAGGTTTAACATTTTTCCGACAAGAATCAAAGGAATGACCAAAAATATTACAAGTATGACATCTAGGCGGTTTCTATTCGTATTCAGCACGAATTAATTCCTTAGTACAACCAGAGCCTTCAAGATCAGGGACACCAATAGTAACGTTATCTATAAACTCCGAATCAGCATTCATCTCAATACGACAACGAGCAAAACTACAACGACCACAAGACTCTTTGCACATATTGTCAGTATAATTATCCATCATAATAAGCTTACCAAGAAACGAAGCAATTAAACTAATACCTTCCTCTTCAAATACCTGTACCGGGACATCATGAAACTTGACCCATACCGGAATACGAGTTAGTTCCTCCTTTAGAAGATTCGTTTTCATAGTCCATTTCTTAAGAAAAATTGGTGAATTACGAACCATCCACGGACCACCTTCCAGAACCGCATTAAGACCCTCACTAGACCCAAATTGAAAAAGGAAAAAACCTTTCTCATTCATCATGATACGCTTAAGACCATGTTTTGCCCAGTTATTCTTAGCAAAATACTCAACCACAGGAAATGCAATCCTTTTACCAAGAAAGTAACCATATAAAGTGTTTTGGTAGCGAGTATTTACTTTTTCAACGACCTTCCTAGGAATAGAGATATTAACCCCTTCACAGACATTTTCAGAATTAAACGAAGAAGAGACTGCATTACTACCTCCATTAGTAGACGTAACCATATCAGCTTCAAATTTGCAAAGTAACTCCAGAATTTCTTTAGCACGGTCATGTGAGATCAATTCCCACAAAGGATGTTTCTTCATTCTTAATTCATGCATAAATTCACCCGCATCACCAACCGTGCGAATCGTTACACCAAATAATTTCAGAACCTCATGTAGATTACACGGTTGCAAACCATTAATGGTTGCAGCCTTAGCTGCAAGGTCCAAAAATACATCACCAGAAGAGGAAACATTAGTAATAGGGTCATCTGTTTCCTTAGCCATTTGTGCAGAGTTCACACTCGAACCACCTGAACTGAGTGAAGAAGTGCTGCTAGTTAGATTCTTATGGCGTTCACACAAAACTTCATAATAAAGCATAGTGGTCTCCTTAGGTAAAGTAGACCATTTAGGAAATTTGTTTGCCTTAACACCATTTGCAAACACTTCAATGTCACGCACAGTATTCAAAGGAATAGAAAACAAATTAGATATCTCCTCTAACGTTACTAAAACCTTATGATTAGACACCTTAACCACATCATTCCAACCTGTAAACAATGGCTTATCACTTTCATTGCTCGAATCCACCATAGCTTCAACAAATCGACAAAAAACCTAACCCTACAAACGATTAAAACTACGACACAGAAAATCAATCGAACCACTTAATAATAAACCAATTTCAGCCGACCACTTAATTTCAGCCTACCACGTGAAACCTACAATTCAATTTCAGCACCACTTAATTTAATGTCAACCGACCAAAAGGAATCAATAGGGTCAGCCGACCAATTAAAGAAACCAATTAAAGGTCAGCCGACCAATAATTTGACAATAAACAATCCGAAACAATACCGAAACCCTAAAATTGCCCAACAAGAAAAAAACAAACAAAGTAACCAATCGTGGGGGTAGACAAGTTGACACCAATAAAGCAGATATTAATACCCACGAAGCCGACCAAAGAAAAAACAAAAAACAAGCTACATTAATCGCATGTAGAAAAAGGAAAAAACGATTAAAAAACTAAGCCCTAGCAACCATCCAAACAAATAATGACAAAGTGCATCATTATAAGATTTAGAGATCAATAGGGATAGCAAATCGAATTAGGAAGAGAAAAAAAACATTCTGCCGCCATTACTGTTTTTTTAGGGTTTTTTTTTAATACTTCTAATTATTGATATATATATATATATATATATATATATATATATATATATATATATATATATATATATATATATATATATATATATATATATATATATATATATATATATATATATATATATATATATATATATATATATATATATATATATATATATATATATATATATATATATGAATTTAGGGAATGTGTTGCTAACATAGAGGTTTCCGATGTTCAGCATGCTGGGTTACATTTTACATGGAACCAAAAACCGCAAGGTCAGGGTGGTTTACTTCGTAAGATTGATCGTGTTATGGCTAATTTGGAGTTTGGAGTATCTTTTGTGGGATCTCATGTTGTTTTTAAGCCATATAGAATATCGGATCATTCTCTTGCTGTGCTTAATATTCCTACAATGACGAAACCTAAACCTAGACCGTTCAAGTTCTTCAATATCCTGACTCAAAGTGATCGGTTTAAGGAGGTGGTTATGGATGGGTGGTCTTTGCATGTTAGCGGGTTTTCTATGTTTCAAGTGACGCAAAAGCTTAAAAATCTTAAGAAACCCCTTCGGAAGCTACTGATTGATAAAGGTAATATTCATGGTAATGTCACGAAGTTGCGGGAGGAACTTGATAAATTACAGGTTGCTTTGGACGCGGATCCTAATAATGGTGATTTGCGTGAAATGGAAGCTACGGCTGTTGGGTCTTTTAATCAGGCTCTACTTATGGAGGAGCGTTTTTTGAAGCAAAAGGCTAAAATTACTTGGCTTAAAGAGGGGGATACGAATTCTGCTTATTTCCATAAGGCTGTTAAAAGCCGAATTAGTAGAAGTCGTATTGATGTTGTAACTAGGTTAGATGGTACTATTTGTCTGAATGAGCAGGTGGTCGCGGCGTTTGTTGAACATTATGAATCATTTCTTGGTCTTGCGGGGGATACGGGAGGCTTTAATACGATGGACCTGTTTCATTATCGGCTATCTGATGAGGTTGCATTAGACATGGTTACAGATGTTACTAGTCAGGAGGTTAAACGTGCGATGTTTGATATAGGCAATGATAAATCGTCAGGTCCGGATGGGTTTACCGCTGCGTTCTTTAAGGAGTCATGGGATATTGTTTCCAATGATGTGACTAATGCGGTTTGTGAATTCTTTTCTAATGGGAAACTTCTGAAGGAGGTAAACCATACGATTATTGCTCTTATACCCAAAATTAATGCCCCTAATAGGAATAATGATTATCGTCCTATTTCTTGCTGTAATGTATTATTTAAATGCATTACAAAGATTATTGCTAATCGGATTAAGGGTAGTTTGAAGGACCTTGTGAGTCTTAACCAATCAGTGTTTGTTCCCGGACGTCATATTGCTGATAATATTCTACTTACACAAGAATTGATGCATAACTATCATTTGGATCGTGGGAGTCCTCGTTGTGCATTTAAAGTGGATATTCAGAAAGCTTATGATACTGTGCACTGGAATTTCCTTCGTGAGGTTCTTATTGGTTTTGGTTCCCATCATCGTATGGTGACTTGGATTATGGAATGTGTGACTACGGCATCGTTTTCTATTAGCATCAATGGTTCGCTTCATGGTTATTTTAAAGGTAGGAGGGGCCTTCGTCAAGGTGACCCTCTATCTCCTTATTTGTTCACATTGATTATGGAGGTTTTAACGCTTATGCTCAAACGAAGGGTTCAGGATGCTGAGTCTTTCACGTTTCATAGATACTGTTCGAATATGGAATTGATTAACCTATGTTTTGCTGACGATTTGTTCTTGTTTACGCATGGAGATGTTAGTTCGGCTATGGTTATTAAGGAGGCATTGGATGAGTTTCAACATGCTTCGGGGCTTACGCCTAGTCTTCCAAAGAGTACTGCATTTTTTTGCAATGTTCTGAATCATGTAAAACTCTCTATTCTTCAGGTCTTACCGTTTGAGGAGGGGCCCAGTGAAGTATTTGGGGGTTCCCCTAGTTTCATCTCGTCTGATTATTAGAGATTGTCGTGAACTAGTGGATAGGGTGCGGACTCGTGTGCAAGATTAGAAGAATAAAGCTTTATCAGCAGTAGGTAGGCTGCAATTGGTCCAATCTGTTATCGGTTCTATGCATGTTTACTGGGCGTCGCTTCTTATGGTGCCATGGAGATATGAAGAAGGGTAAGGCGAAAGTGGCTTGGGATGTGGTTTGTCTTCCTAAAGATGAAGGTGGTTTGGGTATTTGACGATTGGATATCTTTAATAAGGCTCTCATGGTCTCGCATATTTGGAAGCTCTTAATTCTCAAAGAATCTCTTTGGGTGAAGTGGATTCATGAATATAAGCTTAAAGGTAGGAACTTTTGGGAGATTGCATGCCGTGGTAATATGACGTGGGGATGGCGTAAAATAATTCAACTGAGGCCTATTATTAGGGAATTTATTTGGTATAAGATTGGTGATGGGTCTAAGGTGTCGGTATGGTCGGATATGTGGTGTCCGGAGAGTCCGTTAACTAACACTATTTCATCAAGAGATATTCATCGTGCGGGTTTTAATTTCAATACGAAAGTTAATGATGTTATCCGAGATGGTCAGTGGTTATGGCCTGGTTTCTTTAGAGGTAAATATCCCTTTCTTGATAATATTGGTATGCCAAATATTCTTGAAGGTGTTTTGGATAGTTTGCTATGGAGAAGTGACAGAAATGCTCTTAAACCATTTTCTGTCGCTAATGTGTGGTCTTCAATACGTCCTCGGGATTTAAAGGTGCCATGGTATGATCTTGTGTGGTTTTCTTGTTATATACCAAGGCATTCGTTTAATTTGTGGTTGGTGATTAAGCAAAAGCTCAAGACGCAGGATAAGGTTTACTTGTGGGACGTTTCAGGCGCTTTGGCTACTTCATGTTCTTTATGTGAAATGCAGCCGGATTCCCATGATCACTTGTTTTTTGAGTGTTCGTTCTCGCAGCAGGTTTGGAATAGAGTTCGAATGGTTGCTGATTTTGGATGCTCTAGTCCGCATTTCAGTCAAATTATGGCGCACATTCTTCCATGGGCAAGGCGGAGGACTACTAGGAGCTTCATCTCAAAGTTGATTCTGTCTGCAGCGGCGTATTTCATTTGGCAGGAAAGGAATTGGCGTTTGTTCAAATTGGTGAAGAGGACGGTGGACCAAGTTTGTGAGAGCATTATTTCAACAGTTCGGTTGAAGATGCTTTCTTGCCGTTTTAAACAGTCTAGAGATGGGACTCGGTTTACCCACCTCTTAAGTTTACTTGAGTCTTATCTTATTTGATGTTTGTTTTTAGGTTTGTTGGTGTATGTACCATTAGGTGGTTTTTCCCTATTGGCGTCATTGGTTATGTAGTTCTTTAGATTCATATGGCATGTCATATGAATTAGTGGTTGTTCAAGCGTTTGCTTGAGGTTAATGTGACACTTCAGTCACATTCCATTGTACTTAACTGTTTTTTGGGATTAATATATTTTATCGGGGTGAAGTCCCTTTTACCCAAATATATATATATATATATATATATATATATATATATATATATATATATATATATATATATATATATATATATATATATCTACTACCTATATAAAGCATGGTTTTAAAAACCATCATCTTCACCAAAAATTCTAAAAAAATGCCACCTGTAAAATAAAAAATAATCAACGGCTCCCCTCCTAATTTCTCATGTCACCGCATTTAATGTAAAAAAACCCTACAACCATAAACCTCGCAGCAATTTTTTCCCCAAATCCCCAACATGGTTATGTGAATAAAGAGATTTAGGGTTTATATGTGATCAGAAAATCGAACACAAGTTTTAAGGTAACTATTTTTGCTCAATTAAATATTATCGTGACATCATTTTGGTTCAAGATATTGTTATCAGTTGAGGTGAGCCACTATGGAGGTGTTTATGATTATATTGGTTGTTATTTGATTTGGAATCGTTTAAAAAGATGTTGATGAGTTTGTATATATTCAGGTAATCGAGTTGGTTGTGCGGGATTTTAAAAGTTGATGTATAACAGTGCAAAC
Source organism: Glebionis coronaria (assembly GCA_025667525.1). NCBI lineage: Eukaryota > Viridiplantae > Streptophyta > Magnoliopsida > Asterales > Asteraceae > Glebionis > Glebionis coronaria. The sequence continues at coordinate 344,226,362 of CM046877.1, forward strand.
GGAATACATGCTTGTGCTAATAGAAAATTCCCAACTTAATGGGCTGCGAATATTTGATGTATAACTGGTAATTACTTTTTTTTTGTTTTTAATTTCAGTAATTATTGTATAAATTTATGTCATTTAGTTGATTTACCAGTTAATTATGAAGACTTGAGCACTACAGTGATTAGATATTTGAATTTTGGGAGTTTATTATTGACACAAATGTGATGTTTTTTTTGGGAGTGTTATAAATTTTACGTGGAGCTACTGTACTTGATAAAAGTAACAAATGGCATGTTTAGACTAAAACATAAATTACAATTGCTACGTGGACATGTTAAAGCGGCTTAATTAATGTGTACGACACTTAATGTTACTACGTAGTACAACACACAAGTTCATGTAAAAACACCAAAGAGACTCAATGTTAACAATGTACCAACTGGGTTTTATCAAATTTCAACATATAGTTTTTACCTCAAGTGAAGTGGGATGTAACAGTAGATTTACTAAAGTATATAATGGCGCGTTAAAGTAGCGCATTGCTAAAGCTTATGATAACGACATAGTTTCATATATATTTATATATGACATATACCATACCAGATAGTAGTAAGTAAATAAAGATCAAATAGACGTGTACATGAATTTTACCATACTCTAAGCTCAAACTCTAAAATTATGTCATGATCAGCTATTACATGACTTTAACTTATTTATCCATATACTAATAATTTCTCATAGATTTGTGTTTAAAATAGAGTGCCATGTATTTAGTAATTAGGATAACTAATTATTACACAAAATGAGTCTCATATAGTTAAGGAGAATACTACTGAAAGTATTGAATTTGTGACGGCAAATAGAGAATGGAAATGAACCATGTCTTTGAACTTTATGTTAATAGCTGTTTGAATCTTGATAATAAAATTTTGTAGCATTGGTATCACATATGAAAAAATAGTGTCTTTTAGGGAGTATTTTAGATTACTGCATAACTACTTATAAGGGTGTTTGGGATTACTTATAGGCAGTGTTGCCTTAGTTTATCAACGCAAATAATTTGCTTCCTTAGTCTGTACTTTTGAGAATGCGTTGCAGATGTATGTGACGGAAGCAAAAACTCATATATATGTAATTTTAAGAGTTCTTGCTCCAACAAATTGGACATGATGCTTAGAAATGGCAAGTATAATCATAGGTGTTAATAATGGTAAAAATCGACATTTCTTATTCGCGGTTTAATCTAATACATATTTTCGTATAGGGGAGGGGCTATGTTCCGGGCAGATTTGGATCTAAGTATGTTTGCTAGACGCTGAAAATGGTATGTATTGGTCGACTCTATTTTTTGCGTTTCTATGCACTACTGTTGTTTATCTCACATTGATGTCGAAACTACTTAACAATAACTACTACTCTTTTATGCTAAAGCACACAATCGACAGTAACAACATGCAGCTTATTGCAACTAACAAATAAATAAATTTCTAATTTCTGTGTTGCATGACGGAGTGTATTATTTATAATCGTTTTCAAACAAGATATGTTTAGCATCATAGTTGCAAAGAGTTTTGGATTCCCACAGATTGGATGTTTGGTTCAGTAAATAGACAAGGTTTGCTCATACTTTACTCAATTATCTTTGTTGAATTCAGTTTTCGCTAAAGGGTTTCAAGTGATTCCATATTCTGAAAATCTGATTGTATGTTATACGGTTGGATAAGCAGATGCACATATTTGGCATTTGCATTCAGTAGATTAGGGTTGTTGGTATTTACTTTTTCAAAGTGATTATTATGTTTTTCAGCCCGCACATAGTATCCGGTGTTTGAGTGTCGTTTATCTCAATGTGACATTTTTTTCCTCAGCAAATTTTTGAATTTCGTGACAAGCTACATGAATTTCTTAGTTTTGGTATGAAAAAACTAAAGTTAATTTGAAATGTAATAGCTTTTAGATATTAAAATTATACTTCTCTTAGCTTCATATGGCCATAAATTTTAGTTATGACTCATCCATATAACATATTTTAAAGTAGCACAAGAGTGAAGTATGATCACGGCTCATAAATTTTACGACTAGGTTCTTTAGACTAAAAGGAAGTTAAGTTTATAACCAAAATTTGTGTTACTGATCAAATGATTGAAATAACATCAAATATAGTTGTGTCATGGTTTTAAGTTGATAATCTGATGGTAATATAATGAGAGGGATTAAAGAGTGTTACATTATAGAATATTTACGACGTGTGTGATAATGATATCCGTTAAGGGTTAATGCGTGGGTTGGTTTTTATTCAGAAAATCACTATGGTTATGGTTATTAGTACAATATTAAGGCTCTTTCATGATCTTTATAGTTTGTCTTTTAGGCCTGCCATTTGATGTAAATTTCTTTTTAGGATTGTGTATTGCATATAGGTTGTTAGTAGGAGGTCATTAATTGTGCGACAAATGTGTAGGAAGAAAAAGAAGTAGGTAATTAGATCAAGTTTTTTAAGTTTATTGCCAAACATCCTTATAGGGTACTGAATGAGATATGTGTGAGATTTGAAGGTATGCCATATAATAATGTTAGGGGAAAGGTTCAAGATATTTTTGGTAATAATTTGAATTTAGGGACACAAAGATGCTGCAGTGACAGCATGTGCCACGGGGGCAAATTCAATACGCGAAGCAACAAGAATGATTCAGGTTGAAGATGATGATGTTTTGGAGGCTGGAGGAACCGTAACTAGCATTGGTGCTATATCAATCGATGACTGGCTTTTGCAGGTAATAATTCGAAATGTTCGAGATTTTGTTAGCTCTCTGTGATTTTTCATGCAGATCAAGGGCATTATCTACAAAGTACAACTCAACCCCTCAAGATGCTTCAAAGGCTTTTCGATTGTGACCTAGATGGATTTGTGTATGTTAATTAATGTTATAGCACATGGAGATCTTATTTATAAGCAATAAAATCTTTAGAATCTCAATTAAAAAATGTATATTGTTTTTCTTATTTAATTCAAACATATAATCTTACAAAAAATATATATTAAATTTTGTATCTTAAAAAATAACCTTAAAGCTAGCCGCCCATCGGGCGGGCCTTGAAGCTAGTATATATATATATAGGGTGGAGTTCTTATACAAAAAATCTTATAATGAAAAGGATAGGGTGAATTGTGGGTGTGACATGTGTCATCATTTCAAATTAATATTCCACACCATATTGTCATGTCATGTTATCTAACTTAAAAAAATTGTTTTTTTTTTGAAAATAATTTTCAAAATAAGAAAATTCGTAAAAAAAAATTTTAAAGTTTTTTTTATCGAATTTTTTTTTTCAAAACTATCTTTTTCGAAATTATTTTTTCGAAAAAAAAAATTTCGAAAATCTTTTTCCGAAATTTTTTTTTTCAAAATTTTTTTCCGATATTTTTTCAGAAATCTTTTTTTTTCAAAAATATTTACTGCATCACAGTTACATGTTTTACTGCATCATAATTAAATTTCGAAAAAAAATTTCATAAAAAAAAAGTTTTCAAAATTTTTTTTAGAAGAATTTTTTTTGAAAAATTTTCATTATTTTTTACTGCATTATAGTTACATGTTTTAGTGCATCATGTTTAATAATCAATGCATTACAATTTTAATTTACTATATTATAGCGCATTCACCCATGTTTTTATTATGATGTACAAAATTATAATTATGATGCGGTAAACTATTACATTAATGCACCAATAATACAAGTGATGACTAATGATATAATTTTTATTCTCCAACGAATAACTATAACGCATTTACTTATAATGTATTGATGTCATAATTATGATGCATTAAGGTTACAAATTACTACACCACTCGTGATGCACAAAAATTATAACTACAACGCGGTAAACTAGTATTATAATGCACAAAAAATACAAGAGATACTAATGATATAGTTTGTATTCTCTAACGGATAAATATAATACATTTACTTATAATGTATCAATGTTATAATTCTGTTGCATTATGGTTATAAATTACTCCATCATTCGTGAAGCACAAAACTTATAACTATGATGCACTGGTTAAGTTTGGTGCATTAAAATTTTAACTTACTGCATCATAGTTATCCATATAGAAAATCAGTGTTATATTATTAGTAATCACATGTATATTTGGTGTGTGATAGTTATAATTTGACACATCGCAATTTTGAATGTGTTGCACCACATATATGAGTATTAAACCATAATTATAAGTTTTGTGAAGGAATTATGATGCAATAATTTAAAACCGTGATGCATTAACTTATAAATATGATGCTATAAAACGTATAACTGTGATGCACTGGATTTTTATGTATGTGTTGTAGTGAATCACACTTAAAATTTCAGTGCATCAAGACTCTAAATATGGTGCATAAAGGTAATAAATTAGTTCCTTATTCTTCATGTATAGAATCATCTAACTGTGATGCACAAGACTTTTTTCAATACTAGTTTAAAAAAAATTAGTTTTGAAAAGAAAAAACATTCGGAAAAAAAAGATTTAAAAAATTTTTTTGGAAAAAATCGAAAAAAAATTTCAAAATCAAATAGTTTTTGAAAAAAGAAATTTGAAAAAAATAATTTTGAAAAAAATAATTTTTGAAATTTTTTGTTTACTTTTTTTATTAAAAAGATGATGTTTGATAATGTTGTGTGAAGGTGACACATGTCACTCCCACATTCATCACTTATTTTTTATTTATTCTATTATAAGGATTGTTTTATTTTAGCCCAACTATATATATATATATATATATATATATATATATATATATATATATATATATATATATATATATATATATAGAGAGAGAGAGAGAGAGAGAGAGAGAGAGAGAGAGAGAGAGAGTGGGGTTATTATAAAACAAATCCTATAATAAAACAAATGAGGTGAATTCTCAGCCCTTAGATCAAAATTACTAAATTTGATAAAAAAAAAATGGTGTATTTTTGTAAACTAACAAACTTTAGGGGCAATTCTCGAAAGAAAAAAAATATTAAACGCGCCCATAACTGATCAAAACACATAGTACACACAATACACGCAGTTAAAAACCGCTCATTAAACACACAGTTAAGGCACTGAAACCGCTCAATAAAAACACAGTTAACGCAGTGAAAACGATCAAAAACACACACTTCTCACAGTGAATCCGATCAAAAAACTCACATTTCACACTGGAATCATCTTGAATCAGAAAGTTAAGCAGGCAATCAAGATGGTTCGAACCTTTATTGGACTATCTCCGCCTTCTCAGTCTGGTAATAGATTTGTTAATTTTTTAATTATTGTTCAAAGTTTGTTTAAAGATACTTTTTATGCAATAGACGAAAAAACCCTATTTTCTCTCTAGCTTTATCAATGGTGTCTCCTTTTTTCTTTTCCTTTTGATTTCCGATCTCTGATTCTTCAATTCATTGATTCAGTGATTGGTTATCAATCTGGTTACTAATCCTGCGTCCCATTAAATTCTGCTTACTATACTAATTTCGTTGATTAAACTTGTTTAATTAACGTCATTTGGTATCTTGATCTTGAAATTGATTGTGATCCGGGTTCCAGTAATCTAGGAGTTGATTAGGGTTTCGTTTTTTGATTAAGTTATATAGGGTTTTTGTGTCTGTTCAAGCTATTATTTTATTATTATTTGATTAGGGCTTGGTTTCAGTGTGGCGGCTGGTTTTGTCTTTTAGTGGCGGCTAGGGTTTTGGTTATTGCTTTTGTTGTGTCGTTTCATGATTGTTTTGAGAGAGATTGTTCTTCATTTGAATGGTTAACACATATCCGTTTTCAGTTGATCTTGATGCGCTTAGAGATCGAATGAAAAGACTTAAGGGTGATTCTCAGGATTCGGTTGATGTATCTCAACTACAATCAAGTAATCAAAGGGAAGATGTTGATTCGCTGGAACATCAAAACCCATTGACTGATTACCAGTTGGGGTTACATGATGCAGGTATTCATGGGACGGGATTCGTTGAGCCTCGTAAACATGATCATAGTGGTCAATCACCGGGGGTGAACCCCATTGAGGATTTGACTAGGACTAGTAATGCGGCTGAGGTGCAGTCTGTTGTTGGTAATGATAACAATCGTGGAAGATCTCTTTCTCATGATCGTTGGAATGCTGTTCGGGGTAAGCCGACTCAAGAATTAGGGCCTATTGGGGTACGCACCAGTGCTGCTGCTACAACTTCGGTTTGGGATCATATAGGGCATGGAAACATGTTAAATGTTGCTGCTGGAACAACTCAAAGTGGGCAATCTTTGCCTTTTAGGCAAGGCACTTACTTGCTCCCTTCGGTTCAGCCTAGAGGTGAGGAGAGCTCATCTAATCAGAATGGAAAAACTTTTGCGTCATTAGTGCAACCTGCATTCAATAAGACGATTCATATCCAAGAGTTGCATAATGACGAGAACGTAACAGGGGCTGTTGTGGCCCTTCCATTTGATGCTGTTGAGGAGGTAAGATCACGCCTTAGTAATACATTATTTGGGTATTTTATCGGAAAACGTTTAGCGTTTCCGCTAGTCGAAAATTATGTGAAGAACGTTTGGTCCAAGTATGGATTGAAAAGAGTGAAACTTCAGGACGAGTTTTTTCTATTCCAATTTGAGACTAAAAATGGTATGGAAAGTGTTTTGGAGAATGGCCCGTGGCTGATTCGTCAAGTTCCATTAATTCTTAATGTATGGTCGTCTGTTACTGATTTGCATAAGGCAGAGATTAGGAAGGCTCCGGTTTGGGTCAAACTGCATCGTGTTCCTATAGTTGCATATTCTGAAGTTGGTCTAAGCTTGATTACATCTCAGATTGGTCGACCTATCATGTTAGATTCTTATACTAGTAGTATGTGTATCAATCCATGGGGTCGAAGTACGTTTGCTCGGGCACTTATTGAGGTTTCTGCTGCGGATGTTCTTAAAAAATCCATGGTTGTTGCAATTTCGATTGAGAAAGATAAAGGGCATAATTTGGTGACTATTGATATTGAGTATGAGTGGACTCCTCCTAGATGCTCTACTTGTCTCATTTTTGATCACATTGATTCTAAATGTCCTAAGTTGTCTTTGGTTGTCAATAGTGAGGTTGTTACACAGGTTGTTGATGTAGATGAAGCTCGTATAGATAATGATAATGATGGTTTTGTGGTAGTGAATAATAATAAGAAGAAGAAGGGTAAGAACAAGCAACATCAGGTTGCTGGGATTAAATTAACTAAACCGGCTCTTAATCTTTCTTATCGTGTTGTTGAGAAAGGGGGTAATTCTAAGATGACTAAACCATAGGAGTCGTTAGGTACTTCAGTTCCGGCTGCTCCAAAGAAGGATGGATCTATTCTTAAGAGGGGTTTCCTTAATAATAAGGTTTTGGCTCCTGACTCTAGTCAAACGGGGACAAGCAACAAGAATTCCTTTGGTGCTTTGAGTGGTATGATGGAAGATGGTACTGATTGGGAGGATGGTGGTGGCCCAACAGATGATGTGGTGAATGCTGATAGTGAGACTGACGAAGATATAGTGATTGATGATCGCCATGGAACTCGTCAGCCGGATATTCGCACTTCTCACGCATCATGATGATCTCATTTTTTTCATTGTTTATGCACTTTTAGGTGGTTTTTTCCTATTGGTGTAATTTGTATTGTAATTGTTTGTTAGAGATCATATGGCATGTCATATGATTTAGTGGTTGTTCAAGCTGGTTAGCTTGAGGTTAATGTAGCATTTCCGCTACATTCCATTGTACTTCAACGCTTTTTGGGAATATATTTTACCGGGGATGATGCCCTTTTACCCAAAAAAAAAGATACTTTTTATGCTTGAAAATAAATGCTATTTGTTAAAAATGCAGTATAATGCACTAGAATTAGACTTAAGTTCATATGAATGATTAGGTTAGATGTTGTTCAAAATTTGATTAAAAGTGACTTTTTAAGCATCAAAACCACTGCTATGTGTTAAAAATGCACTATAATGCTTTAGAATTAGACGAAGGTTCATATAAATGATTTAGGATAGATGTTGTTCAAAATTTGTTTAAAAGTGACTTTTTAAGCTTCAAAATCACTGCTATGTATTAAAAATGCACTATAATGCTTTAGAATTAGACTAAGGTTCATATGAATGATTTAGGTTAGATGTTATACTAAAATTAGTTTAAAAGTGGCTTTTAATGCTTTAAAATCATTGCTATGTGCTAAAAATTAACTATAATTCTCTATAATTAGAATTAGGTTCATATGAATGATTTATGTTAAATGTTATTCAAAATTTGTTTAAATGTAAGTTCATATGATTGAAAATCAGAATGATGTGTTAAAATTTGTATTCTAATGATCTAAAATCTGAGTTAGGTTCATATGAATGTTTTCTGTTAGCTGTTGTTTAAAGTTTGATTAAATATGAGATATCATGCTTGAAAAACACTATAATGTGTTAAAATTTGAACTCTAATGCTCTAAAATGCTAGTTAGATTCATATGAATGATTTTAGTTAGTCGTTGTCTAAAGTATGATTAAATGTGAGATTTCATACTTGAAAATCACTGTGATGTGTTAAAATTTTGCACTCTAATGCTCTAAAATCCAAGTTATGTTGATATGAATGATTTATGTTAACTGTTTTTTATAGTTTCATTAAATGTGAGTTTATATGTTTGAAAATCAGAGTGATGTGTTAAAATTTGTAGTCTAATGCTCTAAAATCCAAGTTATGTTGATATGAATGATTTAGGTTAGCTGTTGTCTAAAGTATGATTAAATGGGAGTTTTTATGTTTGAAAATCAATGCGATGTGTTAAAATTTGTATTCTAATGTTCTAAAATCCGAGTAAGGTTCATATGAATGTTTTCTGTTAGTTGTTGTTTAAAGTTTGATTAAATGTGATATATCATGCTTGAAAAACACTATAATGTGTTAAAATTTGAACTCTAATGCTCTAAAATGCTAGTTAGATTCATATGAATGATTAGTTAGTCGTTGTCTAAAGTATGATTAAATGTGAGTATTTCATACTTGAAAATCACTATGATGTGTTAAAATTTGCACTCTAATGCTCTAAAATCCAAGTTATGTTGATATGAATGATTTATGTTAACTGTTTTTTATAGTTTCATTAAATGTGAGTTTATATGTTTGAAAATCAGAGTGATGTGTTAAAATTTGTACTCTAATGCTCTAAAATCCAACTTATGTTGATATGAATGATTTAGGTTATTTGTTGTCTAAAGTATGATTAAGTGGGAATTTTCATGCCTGAAAAACAATGCAATGTGTTAAAATTTGGACTCTAATGCTCTAAAATCTGAGTTAAGTATATATGAATGATTTAGTTTTAATGTTGTTCAAAATTTGATTAAATGTAAGTTTATATGATTGAAAATCAGTATGATGTGTTAAAATTTGTATTCTAATGTTCTAAAATCCGAGTTAGGTTCTTATGAATGTTTCTTGTTAGATGATGTTTAAAGTTTGCTTAAATGTGAGATATCATGCTTGAAAAACACTATAATGTGTTAAAATTTGAACTCTAATGCTCTAAAATACGAGTTAGATTCATATGAATGATTTTAGTTAGCCGTTGTCTAAAGTATGATTAAATGTGAGATTTCATACTTGAAAATCACTATGATGTGTTAAAATTTGTACTCTAATGCTCTAATATCCAAGTTATGTTCATATGTATGATATTAGTTAGCCGTTGTCTAAAGTATGATTAAATGTGAGATTTCATACTTGAAAAAACACTATAATGTGTTAAAATTTGTATTCTAATGCTATAGAATCCAAGTTAGGTTCATATGAATGGTTTAGGTTGGCTGTTGTCTAAAGTATGATTAAATGTGAGTTTATACGTTTGAAAATCAGAGTGATGTGTTAAAATTTGTATTCTAATGCTCTTGATTCTGTGTTAGGTTCAAATGAAAGATTTATATAGACTGTCTGTAAATGAATAGATTGTGTGATCTTTTCAGGTATATCTCCATCAGTTAAAAAGACCAATGAGAAAAGAAAAATAAAACCAACAGAAAACAGTGATTCGGATTTTGAAGAAAATACTTTTGATAAATATAAGATAGAAAAAAAGAAAGATAAGGGGAAAAGGCTTGCAGTAAGAAAAGATTCTGATGTATTTTTCCAGTCAAAAAAGAAGGCAAAAACAAAAGATAATATGATCGTTTGTTATCCACAAGCAATTCAACAAAAGAAGCCAAAAAAGGCTGATCAGGAAACAATAAAATACAGAATGTCACCAAGAAATCTCCAAAAGGTCCTAAACAACTTAAGCCCTCAACAAGACAAGCGTGTTCGAGAAACGGGATTTGGTGATTTTCCTAAAAACTTCAACATATATTATATCCCATCAACCTTAGGTTTGTTTTTAGCTACCAATTTTGATTCAGAAACACGCACTCTAGGAATGGGAGATGGTAGGAAGATAAAGTTTACCAAACAACTTGTGCATGATATGCTTGGGATACCAATGGGTGATATCCCTGTTGAAACTCTAAAAGAAAAAAATCTATTATAGCCTACGACTCAGAGATGGAGAAGAAAGGTGAAGCATATTGTCGGTAATGATAAAAAAATCGGAGTATCAAAATTGGAATCATTTTTGTCTGAATACGAAAAAGCCAATTGGGTATTTGATGTTGGTTTCCTATCACTGTTCTTCTCAATAATCGGAGAAGGTAACAAAGATGGAACGATAAATGAGAGGCTTATTCCATTTATTGGGAATAACACTGATAGGATTGAAAGAATGGATTGGTGCTCATATGTATTAGAATGTTTGGTGAGGGAATGCACTAGTTTTGATTCAAGTAGCACCTTAAGTGGACCATTGGTTTTACTCACAGTAAGTACTAATTTAAACTTAAATGCTGTAAATTTTAGTCTTAACTGCTGTAAATTTTTTACTTAAAATGCTGTAAAAATTTACTTTTTAGTTTATTAAATTTTACATAAATTTTCAACAGCTAACTACTAAAAAATATTTTTTTGGTGCAGCTTGTGTATCGCAATTCAACTGTGTGTAAAATGGTAAAGGTCGAAAAAACAGTCCCTGCGTTCAAAGCATGGAATCATCAATTGATGAAAGCTAGAGAATCTCTTGAACTTAAGAAAGGAGGTTTTGGACGTTTATAAATGGTTGATGGTTTAGAATGGATTGAGCCAAAGAAGAAAGATACCAAAAAAAAATTAGTGAATTTATCAGGTATACATAAAATATAAAATAAATATATTCTTGAAATTTTGTTATTATATAATAATTTATTTTGTTGATGTTGTAGAAGATGAAGAAGAGTTTTCAGAAGAAGAACTTGAAGAAGCTAAAGATTTTTCATCTAAAACTTTTAAGGTAATAATTTTGAATGAAATATATGTTACGTAAGATGATTTGGTTAAAAAATTAACTAAAATTCAGTAAATTTTCCGGTCTTAAGGCTCACAAAATCAAAAAATATTTGATGCATGTGGCTCACTAGGAACAAGCTCGAAAACCTAGTTGGAGCCTTTTGATTCCCCATATTGGGAAGACTCCTTCTTTGTAATGAGGATTGAGAACTCGATTGTTTGAAAATGATAGTTATGATGTTATTTTTTATAAGTTATGAAAGTGATTTGGCAAAAAAACAATTTAATGCATTAAACTTTAAATGATTTTTTTATTATAGGGAATGTGCGATACTATAAAAGCTAATCTACAGCAAGCAATTAAGCTGATGGAAGATTCTGATAGAAAATTGGATCTTGCTTTTAGATAATATCCCGAGTCCGAAAGGTTAAAAAAACTTGTAAATCATAGAAATAAGGTTTTCATAGTTTATTATAAACATAAGCAAGGTGATGTGGAAGATGAAAATGATGATAGTGAAAAGAGGAATGGAGATGAGGATGATGAAATTGATTGTAGTGAAGACGGGAATGGAGATGAGGATGATGATATTGATGATGAAACTGACAATGATGATGGATTAGATGATGTCGAAGAAGATGACGATGATGATGCATTAGATGATGATAATGATGTAGTAAAGGGAAATGTTGATGATCAACATGATGATGTAGAAAAAGGAAATGTTGAGGATCAACATGATGGTATGTCTATAACCTTCAAATAATATTTTTCTATGTTCTACTAAAACTTTTTTTGGTAATAATATAACTACAATGCTATAACATTATTACGTTAATTTGGTAAGGTTTGCAATTTAAAAATTCTAACAATGTAAAAATATGCAGATAATGGCGATGATGAAAAAAAGAATAAAAAAGGTGGTGACGATGTAAATGAGGAAAAGAAAGATGAGCATGATTGTAAAAATGCTGGAGAGGGGCCTCAAAATCTGATTGCAGGGAAAAATATGGGCATTGTACCATTTGATTATACTTATTTCACTCAGACAACTCCTCTAGAAACGCAATCTTCAAATGAAACTGATAAAAATGCTCGGATAGCTTATGTCGTAGAAGAACCTTCAGAAGGTAGTGATGAAAGTTTTTTGAGTTATCTAAACACTAGACTTCCCACAATAGAACCTTTCTCACAAACGAAGGAAGACGAAAAAGGATATCAAATCAACAAACGAAGAAAGATTGATGTTGTAGATGATTTGGGTATCTTGGGTGCTAAAGTTGTTGATTTTGATGTAGGTCAACCAGGGTTGGATGCATTTGATTTGGTTGACAATATGACCGATAATGTTTGGACTTGTACCTCAGATGTTTTACAAAATCTCAACACTCCTTCCTTTCGTCCTAAATCAAGAAACCTGAAATTAAGCCTAGTACGAAACAATGAAAGACATTTTGAGGCAAGAAAAATGGATGAAGGAAATACAAGTGCCATAGAAAAAAGTGTTGAAGCTCATGAAGTTGCTGAATTGCCTCCAAAAACATCTGTTGAAGCTAATGAAGTGGCTGAAGCAACTAAAATTCTTGAAATTGCTGGAATGGCTTCAATACTTGTTAATGCAGTCCAAAACACAGACACTAAGACGCCAATGTTCACAAGTAGTGTTACAGATAAGAATTCAGAAAAAGGCAAAGAGAAAGTGGTTTGTATTGCAGTTCCAGAACCCTCAAATGAAAGTGATTTTAAAAGGCCTATCAGAAGTATGAAAAGAGGCGCTGAAGAATTAGAAGATGCGGTTTATAGGATAGACTCAAGTAAAAAGTTGTCAGCATATCACGAGAGGAAAATTCATCCAGCCATACCATTTACTGAAGATGAAATAAAGGTTATAGAATATGTATGGAGTGGCAGTTGTCCTGAAGGGTTAGTTTTTACTGCATTAACCTTTAATAAAGTAACTGAATTGCATATTATAGATATATATTTCTTTTGTTTGTGATTTGGTAAAAAAAACTGAATTCCTTTTATAATGCGCAGGGAATTTATATTCAGTGGATTGGGCATAATAGTTGAATGTATATGGTTCTTGAGTCTTTATCCAAACATCCTAATTTCATCAAATATTCTTGACTTATGGAGTCTTGTTCTGGCGTATGAGGAAACATTCAAATCGAGCGTCTCATTTAACTCAAATTTGTACTGCAGTACAGGAATGTTGGTGAGTTTTTTGTCTATATATATACTTAAAAAATTGAATTTCTATAGGTTGAAATATTTTATATTTTTTTGTGATTATATACAGCCTCCCGCTCTGGTTGAACAGAAAATGGATGAAGAACACCTGAGAAAAGTTTTTGATGATAACTTTGAGTCTGTTTTACAGAATTCAAAGAAAACAAATTTGGATAACATTAGTATGGTAAGTCATAAATAACATCTATTACTAATACTATTTAAAAATTATTTACAGCATTACAGTTAAACTTTTACAGCATTACTATGTTTTAGTTAATAATTTTTTAGTGAATTATCTACAAGTTATGATTCCTTGCATTCAGATGATAGGTGTTGTAAACCATTACTATTTATTATGCTTCAATATGCTATCTGCTGAAATAGAAATCATGGACAACCTTGATGATGATTCTGAGGATCTTGATGACAGATATGGCCCTTATGCCATGACAATGGTAATTTTTTGATTTATGAATCTCATTTGGCTAAATAGATATGTATTAATAAATACTAGTTTTTTATAACCTTCAAAATTTTGTTATAATTTTTTTTTAAATATAACAGGTAAATTTTTTTTATTGCATTACATATTATTTTACAGCATTAACAGCAATCTTGTATTTTTTCACAGATCAAATTATTCATTGCTTACCTAGAAAGTGTAAATCATCCAAAACATGTTGCATTCATGAAGGCCGTCCCAAGAGTCTTGAAGATGATTTGGAGGACAAAAAAAATGTTGTCGACTGTGGTCTATTTGCTATGAGGCATATGGAGATGTACGTCGGTAAAGAAATATGGTTGATGACAATGCCAGATGAAAATAGATATCAAAAATCAACTATTAACACTCTCAGAGCAAAGTACTTAGCAAAGATTCTACTGTTGCCTTGTAACCTTTGGAGAAGTGAGTTACTCAAAGCGGCGGACCAACATTGGAAGAAGCAACAAAATAAACAAAAGATTATAAGTGGTTTCAATGTGAAAGTTAATATTGGGCTCATGAGAAAGTTTGAAGCAAGAATAAAGAAGGAAATCCTTGGATGAAGAATTTTATTATGTAAAGTTTACCCAAAACATAAAGTTTGTTTCTGTTGTAATTTTATTTCAGCTTGGCCTAAGTACATTGTAAATGTTACTCTATTTACCTAATATTTATTTTGGTTATCCTCTCCTGTAATGCAGTAATTAACCTTTATGATTTGGTAAACTTCTAATGGAAATAAGTAGATTTTTAAGCATTATACCTTTATATTTAATATTTTTTTAAAGAAATCTGATAAAATGGTATATTGATTTGATAAAATATGATAAATTTATATATTGATTTGCTAAAATATGATAAAGTTGTATATTGATTTGGTAAAATATGATAAAGTTGTATATTGATTTGGTAAATATTAGTAATAACCTTTCTAGAATGTCTCATTTATGATGAATAAACGACCACCTACCTATTAATCTGTTAAAATTAAATATTGATTTGGAAAAATCTATTAAAATTGTATATTGATTTGGTATATATTACAAACTTTAGGGGCAAACTAGTAAATAACCAACCGAGAGCGTCTCATTTATGGTGAATAAACACCCACGTATCTCTTATATTCATCACTTACTAAATATATCTCCAATATTTCTCTCTCCCCAAGTTTACACACAGTAGATCAAAACCAGATCAAAACCAGATTGATGCATAAAATTTGAAATGCATCAATCCAAAAATATGGTGAATAACAATCTGAAATCCTGTACTCCTCCTCGTAAGCAAATTAATACCTCTATTTATTTATTTTCGATATTATTTATGTTTATAACAATCTGATTCCAACTATCATTTCATGTATCTAGAAAATAGGAAAAGTGTTAGGCTGATGATAAAAGAAAGAGTAGGGTTTCGTTTTTTGATTAAGTTATATAGGGTTTTTGTGTCTGTTCAAGCTATTATTTTATTATTATTTGATTAGGGCTTGGTTTCAGTGTGGCGGCTGGTTTTGTCTTTTAGTGGCGGCTAGGGTTTTGGTTATTGCTTTTGTTGTGTCGTTTCATGATTGTTTTGAGAGAGATTGTTCTTCATTTGAATGGTTAACACATATCCGTTTTCAGTTGATCTTGATGCGCTTAGAGATCGAATGAAAAGACTTAAGGGTGATTCTCAGGATTCGGTTGATGTATCTCAACTACAATCAAGTAATCAAAGGGAAGATGTTGATTCGCTGGAACATCAAAACCCATTGACTGATTACCAGTTGGGGTTACATGATGCAGGTATTCATGGGACGGGATTCGTTGAGCCTCGTAAACATGATCATAGTGGTCAATCACCGGGGGTGAACCCCATTGAGGATTTGACTAGGACTAGTAATGCGGCTGAGGTGCAGTCTGTTGTTGGTAATGATAACAATCGTGGAAGATCTCTTTCTCATGATCGTTGGAATGCTGTTCGGGGTAAGCCGACTCAAGAATTAGGGCCTGTTGGGGTACGCACCAGTGCTGCTGCTACAACTTCGGTTTGGGATCATATAGGGCATGGAAACATGTTAAATGTTGCTGCTGGAACAACTCAAAGTGGGCAATCTTTGCCTTTTAGGCAAGGCACTTACTTGCTCCCTTCGGTTCAGCCTAGAGGTGAGGAGAGCTCATCTAATCAGAATGGAAAAACTTTTGCGTCATTAGTGCAACCTGCATTCAATAAGACGATTCATATCCAAGAGTTGCATAATGACGAGAACGTAACAGGGGCTGCTGTGGCCCTTCCATTTGATGCTGTTGAGGAGGTAAGATCACGCCTTAGTAATACATTATTTGGGTATTTTATCGGAAAACGTTTAGCGTTTCCGCTAGTCGAAAATTATGTGAAGAACGTTTGGTCCAAGTATGGATTGAAAAGAGTGAAACTTCAGGACGAGTTTTTTCTATTCCAATTTGAGACTAAAAATGGTATGGAAAGTGTTTTGGAGAATGGCCCGTGGCTGATTCGTCAAGTTCCATTAATCCTTAATGTATGGTCGTCTGTTACTGATTTGCATAAGGCAGAGATTAGGAAGGCTCCGGTTTGGGTCAAACTGCATCGTGTTCCTATAGTTGCATATTCTGAAGTTGGTCTAAGCTTGATTACATCTCAGATTGGTCGACCTATCATGTTAGATTCTTATACTAGTAGTATGTGTATCAATCCATGGGGTCGAAGTACGTTTGCTCGGGCACTTATTGAGGAGTCTGCTGCGGATGTTCTTAAAAAATCCATGGTTGTTGCAATTTCGATTGAGAAAGATAAAGGGCATAATTTGGTGACTATTGATATTGAGTATGAGTGGACTCCTCCTAGATGCTCTACTTGTCTCATTTTTGATCACATTGATTCTAAATGTCCTAAGTTGTCTTTGGTTGTCAATAGTGAGGTTGTTACACAGGTTGTTGATGTAGATGAAGCTCGTATAGATAATGATAATGATGGTTTTGTGGTAGTGAATAATAATAAGAAGAAGAAGGGTAAGAACAAGCAACATCAGGTTGCTGGGATTAAATTAACTAAACCGGCTCTTAATCTTTCTTATCGTGTTGTTGAGAAAGGGGGTAATTCTAAGATGACTAAACCATAGGAGTCGTTAGGTACTTCAGTTCCGGCTGCTCCAAAGAAGGATGGATCTATTCTTAAGAGGGGTTTCCTTAATAATAAGGTTTTGGCTCCTGACTCTAGTCAAACGGGGACAAGCAACAAGAATTCCTTTGGTGCTTTGAGTGGTATGATGGAAGATGGTACTGATTGGGAGGATGGTGGTGGCCCAACAGATGATGTGGTGAATGCTGATAGTGAGACTGACGAAGATATAGTGATTGATGATCGCCATGGAACTCGTCAGCCGGATATTCGCACTTCTCACGCATCATGATGATCTCATTTTTTTCATTGTTTATGCACTTTTAGGTGGTTTTTTCCTATTGGTGTAATTTGTATTGTAATTGTTTGTTAGAGATCATATGGCATGTCATATGATTTAGTGGTTGTTCAAGCTGGTTAGCTTGAGGTTAATGTAGCATTTCCGCTACATTCCATTGTACTTCAACGCTTTTTGGGAATATATTTTACCGGGGATGATGCCCTTTTACCCAAAAAAAAAGATACTTTTTATGCTTGAAAATAAATGCTATTTGTTAAAAATGCAGTATAATGCACTAGAATTAGACTTAAGTTCATATGAATGATTAGGTTAGATGTTGTTCAAAATTTGATTAAAAGTGACTTTTTAAGCATCAAAATCACTGCTATGTGTTAAAAATGCACTATAATGCTTTAGAATTAGACCAAGGTTCATATAAATGATTTAGGATAGATGTTGTTCAAAATTTGTTTAAAAGTGACTTTTTAAGCTTCAAAATCACTGCTATGTATTAAAAATGCACTATAATGCTTTAGAATTAGACTAAGGTTCATATGAATGATTTAGGTTAGATGTTATACTAAAATTAGTTTAAAAGTGGCTTTTAATGCTTTAAAATCATTGCTATGTGCTAAAAATTAACTATAATTCTCTATAATTAGAATTAGGTTCATATGAATGATTTATGTTAAATGTTATTCAAAATTTGTTTAAATGTAAGTTTATATGATTGAAAATCAGAATGATGTGTTAAAATTTGTATTCTAATGATCTAAAATCCGAGTTAGGTTCATATGAATGTTTTCTGTTAGCTGTTGTTTAAAGTTTGATTAAATATGAGATATCATGCTTGAAAAACACTATAATGTGTTAAAATTTGAACTCTAATGATCTAAAATGCTAGTTAGATTCATATGAATGATTTTAGTTAGTCGTTGTCTAAAGTATGATTAAATGTGAGATTTCATACTTGAAAATCACTGTGATGTGTTAAAATTTGCACTCTAATGCTCTAAAATCCAAGTTATGTTGATATGAATGATTTATGTTAACTGTTTTTTATAGTTTCATTAAATGTGAGTTTATATGTTTGAAAATCAGAGTGATGTGTTAAAATTTGTAGTCTAATGCTCTAAAATCCAAGTTATGTTGATATGAATGATTTAGGTTAGCTGTTGTCTAAAGTATGATTAAATGGGAGTTTTTATGTTTGAAAATCAATGCGATGTGTTAAAATTTGTATTCTAATGTTCTAAAATCCGAGTAAGGTTCATATGAATGTTTTCTGTTAGTTGTTGTTTAAAGTTTGATTAAATGTGATATATCATGCTTGAAAAACACTATAATGTGTTAAAATTTGAACTCTAATGCTCTAAAATGCTAGTTAGATTCATATGAATGATTAGTTAGTCGTTGTCTAAAGTATGATTAAATGTGAGTATTTCATACTTGAAAATCACTGTGATGTGTTAAAATTTGCACTCTAATGCTCTAAAATCCAAGTTATGTTGATATGAATGATTTATGTTAACTGTTTTTTATAGTTTCATTAAATGTGAGTTTATATGTTTGAAAATCAGAGTGATGTGTTAAAATTTGTACTCTAATGCTCTAAAATCCAACTTATGTTGATATGAATGATTTAGGTTATCTGTTGTCTAAAGTATGATTAAATGGGAGTTTTCATGCCTGAAAAACAATGCAATGTGTTAAAATTTGGACTCTAATGCTCTAAAATCTGAGTTAAGTATATATGAATGATTTAGTTTTAATGTTGTTCAAAATTTGATTAAATGTAAGTTTATATGATTGAAAATCAGTATGATGTGTTAAAATTTGTATTCTAATGTTCTAAAATCCGAGTTAGGTTCTTATGAATGTTTCCTGTTAGATGATGTTTAAAGTTTGCTTAAATGTGAGATATCATGCTTGAAAAACACTATAATGTGTTAAAATTTGAACTCTAATGCTCTAAAATACGAGTTAGATTCATATGAATGATTTTAGTTAGCCGTTGTCTAAAGTATGATTAGATGTGAGATTTCATACTTGAAAATCACTATGATTTGTTAAAATTTGTACTCTAATGCTCTAATATCCAAGTTATGTTCATATGTATGATATTAGTTAGCCGTTGTCTAAAGTATGATTAAATGTGAGATTTCATACTTGAAAAAACACTATAATGTGTTAAAATTTGTATTCTAATGCTATAGAATCCAAGTTAGGTTCATATGAATGGTTTAGGTTGGCTGTTGTCTAAAGTATGATTAAATGTGAGTTTATACGTTTGAAAATCAGAGTGATGTGTTAAAATTTGTATTCTAATGCTCTTGATTCTGTGTTAGGTTCAAATGAAAGATTTATATAGACTGTCTGTAAATGAATAGAGTGTGTGATCTTTTCAGGTATATCTCCATCAGTTAAAAAGACCAATGAGAAAAGAAAAATAAAACCAACAGAAAACAGTGATTCGGATTTTGAAGAAAATACTTTCGATAAATATAAGATAGAAAAAAAGAAAGATAAGGGGAAAAGGCTTGCAGTAAGAAAAGATTCTGATGTATTTTTCCAGTCAAAAAAGAAGGCAAAAACAAAAGATAATATGATCGTTTGTTATCCACAAGCAATTCAACAAAAGAAGCCAAAAAAGGCTGATCAGGAAACAATAAAATACAGAATGTCACCAAGAAATCTCCAAAAGGTCCTAAACAACTTAAGCCCTCAACAAGACAAGCGTGTTCGAGAAACGGGATTTGGTGATTTTCCTAAAAACTTCAACATATATTATATCCCATCAACCTTAGGTTTGTTTTTAGCTACCAATTTTGATTCAGAAACACGCACTCTAGGAATGGGAGATGGTAGGAAGATAAAGTTTACCAAACAACTTGTGCATGATATGCTTGGGATACCAATGGGTGATATCCCTGTTGAAACTCTAAAAGAAAAAAATCTATTATAGCCTACGACTCAGAGATGGAGAAGAAAGGTGAAGCATATTGTCGGTAATGATAAAAAAATCGGAGTATCAAAATTGGAATCATTTTTGTCTGAATACGAAAAAGCCAATTGGGTATTTGATGTTGGTTTCCTATCACTGTTCTTCTCAATAATCGGAGAAGGTAACAAAGATGGAACGATAAATGAGAGGCTTATTCCATTTATTGGGAATAACACTGATAGGATTGAAAGAATGGATTGGTGCTCATATGTATTAGAATGTTTGGTGAGGGAATGCACTAGTTTTGATTCAAGTAGCACCTTCAGTGGACCATTGGTTTTACTCACAGTAAGTACTAATTTAAACTTAAATGCTGTAAATTTTAGTCTTAACTGCTGTAAATTTTTTACTTAAAATGCTGTAAAAATTTACTTTTTAGTTTATTAAATTTTACATAAATTTTCAACAGCTAACTACTAAAAAATATTTTTTTGGTGCAGCTTGTGTATCGCAATTCAACTGTGTGTAAAATGGTAAAGGTCGAAAAAACAGTCCCTGCGTTCAAAGCATGGAATCATCAATTGATGAAAGCTAGAGAATCTCTTGAACTTAAGAAAGGAGGTTTTGGACGTTTATAAATGGTTGATGGTTTAGAATGGATTGAGCCAAAGAAGAAAGATACCAAAAAAAAATTAGTGAATTTATCAGGTATACATAAAATATAAAATAAATATATTCTTGAAATTTTGTTATTATATAATAATTTATTTTGTTGATGTTGTAGAAGATGAAGAAGAGTTTTCAGAAGAAGAACTTGAAGAAGCTAAAGATTTTTCATCTAAAACTTTTAAGGTAATAATTTTGAATGAAATATATGTTACGTAAGATGATTTGGTTAAAAAATTAACTAAAATTCAGTAAATTTTCCGGTCTTAAGGCTCACAAAATCAAAAAATATTTGATGCATGTGGCTCACTAGGAACAAGCTCGAAAACCTAGTTGGAGCCTTTTGATTCCCCATATTGGGAAGACTCCTTCTTTGTAATGAGGATTGAGAACTCGATTGTTTGAAAATGATAGTTATGATGTTATTTTTTATAAGTTATGAAAGTGATTTGGCAAAAAAACAATTTAATGCATTAAACTTTAAATGATTTTTTATATTATAGGGAATGTGCGATACTATAAAAGCTAATCTACAGCAAGCAATTAAGCTGATGGAAGATTCTGATAGAAAATTGGATCTTGCTTTTAGATACTATCCCGAGTCCGAAAGGTTAAAAAAACTTGTAAATCATAGAAATAAGGTTTTCATAGTTTATTATAAACATAAGCAAGGTGATGTGGAAGATGAAAATGATGATAGTGAAAAGAGGAATGGAGATGAGGATGATGAAATTGATGGTAGTGAAGACGGGAATGGAGATGAGGATGATGATATTGATGATGAAACTGACAATGATGATGGATTAGATGATGTCGAAGAAGATGACGATGATGATGCATTAGATGATGATAATGATGTAGTAAAGGGAAATGTTGATGATCAACATGATGATGTAGAAAAAGGAAATGTTGAGGATCAACATGATGGTATGTCTATAACCTTCAAATAATATTTTTCTATGTTCTACTAAAACTTTTTTTGGTAATAATATAACTACAATGCTATAACATTATTACGTTAATTTGGTAAGGTTTGCAATTTAAAAATTCTTAACAATGTAAAAATATGCAGATAATGGCGATGATGAAAAAAAGAATAAAAAAGGTGGTGACGATGTAAATGAGGAAAAGAAAGATGAGCATGATTGTAAAAATGCTGGAGAGGGGCCTCAAAATCTGATTGCAGGGAAAAATATGGGCATTGTACCATTTGATTATACTTATTTCACTCAGACAACTCCTCTAGAAACGCAATCTTCAAATGAAACTGATAAAAATGCTCGGATAGCTTATGTCGTAGAAGAACCTTCAGAAGGTAGTGATGAAAGTTTTTTGAGTTATCTAAACACTAGACTTCCCACAATAGAACCTTTCTCACAAACGAAGGAAGACGAAAAAGGATATCAAATCAACAAACGAAGAAAGATTGATGTTGTAGATGATTTGGGTATCTTGGGTGCTAAAGTTGTTGATTTTGATGTAGGTCAACCAGGGTTGGATGCATTTGATTTGGTTGACAATATGACCGATAATGTTTGGACTTGTACCTCAGATGTTTTACAAAATCTCAACACTCCTTCCTTTCGTCCTAAATCAAGAAACCTGAAATTAAGCCTAGTACGAAACAATGAAAGACATTTTGAGGCAAGAAAAATGGATGAAGGAAATACAAGTGCCATAGAAAAAAGTGTTGAAGCTTATGAAGTTGCTGAATTGCCTCCAAAAACATCTGTTGAAGCTAATGAAGTGGCTGAAGCAACTAAAATTCTTGAAATTGCTGGAATGGCTTCAATACTTGTTAATGCAGTCCAAAACACAGACACTAAGACGCCAATGTTCACAAGTAGTGTTACAGATAAGAATTCAGAAAAAGGCAAAGAGAAAGTGGTTTGTATTGCAGTTCCAGAACCCTCAAATGAAAGTGATTTTAAAAGGCCTATCAGAAGTATGAAAAGAGGCGCTGAAGAATTAGAAGATGCGGTTTATAGGATAGACTCAAGTAAAAAGTTGTCAGCATATCACGAGAGGAAAATTCATCCAGCCATACCATTTACTGAAGATGAAATAAAGGTTATAGAATATGTATGGAGTGGCAGTTGTCCTGAAGGGTTAGTTTTTACTGCATTAACCTTTAATAAAGTAACTGAATTGCATATTATAGATATATATTTCTTTTGTTTGTGATTTGGTAAAAAAAACTGAATTCCTTTTATAATGCGCAGGGAATTTATATTCAGTGGATTGGGCATAATAGTTGAATGTATATGGTTCTTGAGTCTTTATCCAAACATCCTAATTTCATCAAATATTCTTGACTTATGGAGTCTTGTTCTGGCGTATGAGGAAACATTCAAATCGAGCGTCTCATTTAACTCAAATTTGTACTGCAGTACAGGAATGTTGGTGAGTTTTTTGTCTATATATATACTTAAAAAATTGAATTTCTATAGGTTGAAATATTTTATATTTTTTTGTGATTATATACAGCCTCCCGCTCTGGTTGAACAGAAAATGGATGAAGAACACCTGAGAAAAGTTTTTGATGATAACTTTGAGTCTGTTTTACAGAATTCAAAGAAAACAAATTTGGATAACATTAGTATGGTAAGTCATAAATAACATCTATTACTAATACTATTTAAAAATTATTTACAGCATTACAGTTAAACTTTTACAGCATTACTACGTTTTAGTTAATAATTTTTTAGTGAATTATCTACAAGTTATGATTCCTTGCATTCAGATGATAGGTGTTGTAAACCATTACTATTTATTATGCTTCAATATGCTATCTGCTGAAATAGAAATCATGGACAACCTTGATGATGATTCTGAGGATCTTGATGACAGATATGGCCCTTATGCCATGACAATGGTAATTTTTTGATTTATGAATCTCATTTGGCTAAATAGATATGTATTAATAAATACTAGTTTTTTATAACCTTCAAAATTTTGTTATAATTTTTTTTTAAATATAACAGGTAAATTTTTTTTATTGCATTACATATTATTTTACAGCATTAACAGCAATCTTGTATTTTTTCACAGATCAAATTATTCATTGCTTACCTAGAAAGTGTAAATCATCCAAAACATGTTGCATTCATGAAGGCCGTCCCAAGAGTCTTGAAGATGATTTGGAGGACAAAAAAAATGTTGTCGACTGTGGTCTATTTGCTATGAGGCATATGGAGATGTACGTCGGTAAAGAAATATGGTTGATGACAATGCCAGATGAAAATAGATATCAAAAATCAACTATTAACACTCTCAGAGCAAAGTACTTAGCAAAGATTCTACTGTTGCCTTGTAACCTTTGGAGAAGTGAGTTACTCAAAGCGGCGGACCAACATTGGAAGAAGCAACAAAATAAACAAAAGATTATAAGTGGTTTCAATGTGAAAGTTAATATTGGGCTCATGAGAAAGTTTGAAGCAAGAATAAAGAAGGAAATCCTTGGATGAAGAATTTTATTATGTAAAGTTTACCCAAAACATAAAGTTTGTTTCTGTTGTAATTTTATTTCAGCTTGGCCTAAGTACATTGTAAATGTTACTCTATTTACCTAATATTTATTTTGGTTATCCTCTCCTGTAATGCAGTAATTAACCTTTATGATTTGGTAAACTTCTAATGGAAATAAGTAGATTTTTAAGCATTATACCTTTATATTTAATATTTTTTTAAAGAAATCTGATAAAATGGTATATTGATTTGATAAAATATGATAAATTTATATATTGATTTGCTAAAATATGATAAAGTTGTATATTGATTTGGTAAAATATGATAAAGTTGTATATTGATTTGGTAAATATTAGTAATAACCTTTCTAGAATGTCTCATTTATGATGAATAAACGACCACCTACCTATTAATCTGTTAAAATTAAATATTGATTTGGAAAAATCTATTAAAATTGTATATTGATTTGGTATATATTACAAACTTTAGGGGCAAACTAGTAAATAACCAACCGAGAGCGTCTCATTTATGGTGAATAAACACCCACGTATCTCTTATATTCATCACTTACTAAATATATCTCCAATATTTCTCTCTCCCCATGTTTACACACAGTAGATCAAAACCAGATCAAAACCAGATTGATGCATAAAATTTGAAATGCATCAATCCAAAAAGATGGTGAATAACAATCTGAAATCCTGTACTCCTCCTCGTAAGCAAATTAATACCTCTATTTATTTATTTTCGATATTATTTATGTTTATAACAATCTGATTCCAACTATCATTTCATGTATCTAGAAAATAGGAAAAGTGTTAGGCTGATGATAAAAGAAAGAGTAGATTATGGAAACAGTAAAAAAAGGTCGCCGGAAAAATCTATAACTATATCAACCAGTAAGTGATTTATTCTACATCTTTATTTCAATACGATGTGTTAAATTTGAGTTTTCATGCTTGAAAATAACTATAATTTGTTAAAATTTGTACTATAATACTCTAAAATCCGAGTTAGGTTGATATTAATGAATTAGGTTACATATTATAAATATTTTGTATAAATGATTGTTTATATGCTTGAAAATCAGTTTGATGTGATTAAGTTTATACTCTAATGCTCTAGAATGTGATTTATGTTCATATGAATGGTTTATGTTAGCCATTGTCTAAAGTATGATTAAATGTGAGTGATCATGCTTGAAAAACACTATAATGTATTAACATTTGAACTCTAATGCTCTAAAATGCTTGTTAGATTCATATGAATGAATTAGGTTACATATTGTAAATATTTTATATAAATGATTGTTTATATGCTTGAAAATCAGTTTGATGTGATTAAAATTATACTCTAATGCTCTAGATGTGATTTAGGTTCATTTGAATGGTTTATGTTATCCATTGTCGAAAGTATGATTAAATGCGAGTTATCATGCTTGAAAAACACTATAATGTGTTAAAATTTGAAGTCTAATGCTCTAAAATGCTAGTTAGATTCATATGAATGATTTAAGTTAGCCGTTGTCTAAAGTATGATTAAATGTGAGATTTCATACTTGAAAATCACTGTGATGTGTTAAAATTTGCACTCTAATGCTCTAAAATCCAAGTTATGTTGATACGAATGATTTAGGTTAGTTGTTGCCTAAATTATGATTAAATGTGAGTTTTCATGCTTGAAAATCACTACGATGTGTTAAAATTTGTACTATAATGTTCTAAAATACAAGTTAGGTACATAAGAATGAATTAGGTTACAAATTGTTCATAAATATTGATAAAATGATTGTTTATATGCTTGAAAATCAGTTTGATGTGATTAAAATTATACTCTAATGCTCTAGAATGTGATTTAGGTTCATTTGAATGGTTTATGTTAGCCATTGTCTAAAGTATGATTAAATGTGAGTTATCATGCTTGAAAAACATTATAATGTGTTAAAATTTGAACTCTAATGCTCTAAAATGCTAGTTAGATTCATATGAATGATTTAAGTTAGCCGTTGTCTAAAGTATGATTAAATGTGAGATTTCATACTTGAAAATCACTGTGATGTGTTAAAATTTGCACTCTAATGCTCTAAAATCCAAGTTATGTTGATATGAATGATTTAGGTTAGCTGTTGCCTAAATTATGATTAAATGTGAGTTTTCATGCTTGAAAATCACTACGATGTGTTAAAATTTGTACTATAATGTTCTAAAATCCGAGTTAGGTACATATGAATGAATTAGGTTACAAATTGTTCATAAATATTGATAAAATGATTGTTTATATGCTTGAAAATCAGTTTGATGTGATTAAAATTATACTCTAATGCTCTAGAATGTGTTTAGGTTCATTTGAATGGTTTATGTTAGCCATTGTCTAAAGTATGATTAAATGTGAGTTATCATGCTTGAAAAACACTATAATGTGTTAAAATTTGAAGTCTAATGCTCTAAAATGCTAGTTAGATTCATATGAATGATTTAAGTTAGCCGTTGTCTAAAGTATGATTAAATGTGAGATTTCATACTTGAAAATCACTGTGATGTGTTAAAATTTGCACTCTAATGCTCTAAAATCCAAGTTATGTTGATATGAATGATTTAGGTTAGTTGTTGCCTAAATTATGATTAAATGTGAGTTTTCATGCTTGAAAATCACTACGATGTGTTAAAATTTGTACTATAATGATCTAAAATCCGAGTTAGGTTCATATGAATGTTTTCTGTTAGCTGTTGTTTAAAGTTTGATTAAATATGAGATATCATGCTTGAAAAACACTATAATGTGTTAAAATTTGAACTCTAATGCTCTAAAATGCTAGTTAGATTCATATGAATGATTTAAGTTAGTCGTTGTCTAAAGTATGATTAAATGTGAGATTTCATACTTGAAAATCACTGTGATGTGTTAAAATTTGCACTCTAATGCTCTAAAATCCAAGTTAGGTACATATGAATGAACTAGGTTACAAATTGTTCATAAATATTGATAAAATGATTGTTTATATGCTTGAAAATCAGTTTGATGTGATTAAAATTATACTCTAATGCTCTAGAATGTGATTTAGGTTCATTTGAATGGTTTATGTTAGCCATTGTCTAAAGTATGATTAAATGTGAGTTATCATGCTTGAAAAACACTATAATGTGTTAAAATTTAAACTCTAATGCTCTAAAATGCTAGTTAGATTCATAGCAATGATTTAAGTTAGCCGTTGTCTAAATTATGATTAAATGTGAGATTTCATGCTTGAAAATCACTGCGATGTGTTAAAATTTGTACTCTAATGTTGTATATGAATGTATTATGTTAGATATTGTTCAAATTTTGATTAAATGATTGTTTATATGCTTGAAAATCAGTGTCATGTGTTAAAATTTGAACTCTAATGCTCTATATTCCGAGTTACGTTTGTATGCATTATTAAGGTTGGCTATTGTCCAATATTTGATTAAATGTGACTTTTAATGTTTGAAAATCACTGCGATGTGTTAATATTTTACTGTATCAATATATGAAATTGATGTGTAATGATTCATTAAATTATTAAAAGTTGGATAACATTGTTAATTATTTACAGGTAAAAGCAATGAAAGACTCTTAGAACCAGAGGGATTTAATACAAAGGAGGTATCTTCAAAACGAAAAAAAATATGTGTTAAAAACAAAGTTACTGGTAAAAGAGCAGCTGCTGATGACATCCCAACTGATGAAGGAAGAATCCAAAACAAAAAAAAAAGAAAAAGGTTGCAGCAGTTGATATTCCAGATTCAACTGAGGTACTTGACGATGCTGAACAAATTCAATCAGACAATGTTTATACATCAAAGACATATGCTCCAACTGTTGTGGTAGAGAAGGTAGTGGTAGAGAAGGTAGCTGAAAAAGGTAAGATGATGAGAAATCGGAGGATTAGTGCGAAGAAAGTGGTAGAGAAGGTAGCTGAAAAAGAAGTTGCTGAAAAAGAAATTGCTAAAAAAGGCAAAGCAGTCAATATTACAGTTTCAACTGAGGTACTTGACGATGCTGAAGAATTTCAATCAGAAAATGTTGAGACATCAAAGACAGATGCTCCAACTGCTGTGATAGGGAAGGAAGTTGTAGAGAAGGAGCTGAAAAAGGTAAGATGATGAGAATTCGGAGGATTAAATCGAAGAAAGTGGTAGAGAATGTAGATGAAAAAGAAGTTGTTGAAAAAAAAGTTTCTAAAAAAGGCAAAGCATTATTTCCCAATATCGTCCCAAGAATGTCAGTGCGTCATTTGAATCTTTTGTTAAAAGCATGCACAACAAGACAGCTTAAGGTTATAGAAGAAATGGGTTTGGGACATTTCATCAATAATTTTGAGTATATGACGGTTCCAACCAAGATGACATATTGGATTGTAGAAAACTATGATCTTGAAACAGACACTATAAAGATGAAGGATGAAAGAAGAATTAAAGTAACCAAGGAATTAACTTATGACATTTTGGGTGTTCCGATGGGTGAAAAGAAAGTTACCTCTCTACCTAGCACAACGTCTGAAGATAAGACAACTACAGATTGGAGAGCAACAACACCCTTTGCAGGAGATGATGCAGACAGGATAAATATTTCAAAGCTTGAAGATCATGTTACTAGCTTGACCGAAACAGATTGGTTTTTCCAAGTCGGCTTTTTGGTTATTTTCTTCTCTTGTCTAGCTGAAGGGAACAAAGATGGCAGTGCAAATCAAAGATTCATACCATCGGTAAAACGAATGGAAGAATTTCAACAATTTGATTGGTGCGAGTATATTTTTGACTGTATTTGATCAGAGATCCAGGATTGGTCACCAGGAAAAACCTTTGCTGCTTCCACAGTAGTATTGGCGGTATGTTTTTTTACAGCATTAACTAATAATGTATTATTTCTTGAATATGATGCAATAAATTTTGAAATATGATGCTAATATATATTTTTTCTTTTTAGCTTATATACTGCAGTTCAACATATTCGCCTGATCTAAAAGTGGAAAGAACATCATCTGTATTCAAAGGTTGGAGTACAGACTTGCTAAAAAAAAAGAGAAGCACAAGAAATAGAAAGTTGAGGCTTTGGTAAACTTCCTATATTCAAAGAATTTGAATATATTGAACCACCAAAGATCAAATTGAAGAAAAGGAAAGAACGAAATAATCTACTAGGTAAGTTATAATCTTATATTAAAAAAATATAGATATATGGAATCATATGATGATTTCTAATATTAGGATTGATCATTGTGTTAACAGAGGGTGGAAGTACTAGCCGAGAAGAGAATCTACAACAGTTCAAAGAAAAAAACTAGTCAGGTAATCATCAAGTCTCTTTTGTATTATTAAGTTAAAATATAAGTTCCATATCTTGATGCATTAGTTTAGAAATTTTAATGAATCAAAGTTAGATTTTAGTTAACATAGACTATTTTGCAAAAAATAAATCATCATATTTTTACTGAATAAAAGTTAAAAAGTTTAATGCATCAAACTCATTTTTTAAAATAATTTTTAAAAAAAAAAGGAGAAAAAGTTTAATGCATCAAAGTTATCTTTAGCTAACAATTTTATCTTTTTTTTGAAAAACAAACAGGATATGAAGGTTTTCTAAAATGATAACCTCATAAAGCTTATTGAAATGTTTGTAATCCTAAAAAAAGCATATCTTACTACAATAAAGATTAAAATTTCAACAGATCATAGCTTAAATATATATATTTTATTTAATTTTATATTATATTATACTTCTCAAAATAATACAAGCATATATAATTTAAAATATGTTAAAAAGTTTAATGCATCAAAGTTATGTTTTACTAACATTTTTTTTCAAAAGCACACAGGATATGAAGGTTTTCTTGAATCATAAGCTCATAAAGCTTATTCAAATGTTTGAAGATCATGACGAGAAGCTAAAAATTGCATTGAATGAATACCCAGTTGACGATGACTTCAAGGAGATTGTTCAAAAAAGAAATACATTAATAAAGAGAATGTATAACGATGATGATTCTTTGAATCATCAAGATAAGATTGATGCAGATAGAGATAATGTATTGAATGATGTTGGTTTGAATGAAGGTGACGACGCCGATGAGACAAATATTACTGAGCCTGTTGGGAATGTGGAAGTTGGAATGAATGAAGGTATAGACGCCAATGAATCTGGTAATGCTGAGCCTGTAGCAACGGATGAAGGGAATTCTACGCCAGACTCAACACCAGAATATGAAAGGCGGACAAGGTCAACAACCAAAGATAAAGCAGCAGTAGCATCACCTGCTAAAGGGGGAAAAAATAAACCATCTATTGCCCCTAAAAAAATAACAAAAGGGAAAGCAGGAGAAGCATCTCCCACTAAAGCAGGAAAAACCTCTAAAAGTAAATGAACAATGACACTTCTCTGGTTTCTACTAATATTTTATCTTATATCGTATGTTTCGGATATTGAATGTCTGTAATATAACTAGAAGACCTTTAAAACTTGAATGTCTGTAGTATATTCTAATCTAGTTACATATTTAAGTAATATGTAATAACTACATTTTATGCAACAATTTCATCGCATCATAATGTTTATAAACTAAATAGAATTATATTCTATGATATACTACTTAACTAAAGAGTGCAAACTAGATTATAAAGCAATATTAAATCAGCTATTTTCTTTTTTTAATTTGATTTTTTGTCAAACAGATTGTTTAAATGCTGAAATATGTTCTAAAGTGTACGAAAAAAGATGTCAACGAGAGATCTATTGTCATTTATGACGATTCATTCCTTGAAAATCAATCGCAAACGCTATTCTTTGAAAGTGATGAAGAAGAGATGGAAGTTGATAGTGAAGAAGCAAAGATGGAACTTGACACTGAAGGTAGAATGCAAATTGATGAATTACCAGATGAAAACCTGGGAGCATATGAAAGTAAATGAAAAACAAACACTTTCTTATATTGATTATTAATTTCACTGCATCATAGTGATTTAAAACTAGTAATGCACTGTTTAACTATAATGCATGACTAGATAAAAAACACTATGATGAAGTAAGAAGTAACTATGCTGTAGTAAAACAAGTTATCCTATTTTTTTCAAAAAAACTGTTGTTTAATTTCTTCTTTTAATAACAGGTTCTAAAAATCTCAAAGAAGTTGGCTTTCCTACAATTGGAATGGAAAATATCAAGAGTTTAATGACCGATTTTCCTTCAATTGAAGAAGTGAACAAAGAGTATTTTGACTACTCCGTTTCGAAACTACCTTTCTTAGCTGAATCAGAAGAGAGTGTGTCAAAAAGTTTCTTAATTGCCGAGCCACCAAAATGTCTACAAATTCATAAAAAGGGAATTATAAAAAGTTTACATAGTATGAAATTGCGGTTACCGAAAAACAACGCAAGAGAGGTTAAAGGTAAAACACCATTGTTTGTTGTCGAACAACATGAAGAATATAAAGAGATTCCGCTATCTGGTCAAATACGAACTGAAGGAAACAAAACAACTTTTGATGATATAAGGGATAAATTAATGAAAAAGAATGTCGGAAAGTTGCAATGCATGAATGAAAAATCAAATGATGAAGATAAAGGAAACAAAGAAGGAGATCTGTTAATTGCTGAAAGAAATAAGATAGAAAAAGATAAGTATGAGCCTGTAAAAAGAAAAATGATTATGCATGCATCACCAATTAGCTGTATTTCTCCACCAGTTGATATGGAAAACAAAAAACGTCAAGTAAAGTTGCCTCCTTCTTTAGTGTCTCCATATTATCAACGGAAAATCATATTGGACCAACCAATATCAGAAGATGGAAAGAAGATTGCTGAATACATATGGTGTAATAAGACACCTGAAGGGTAAGTTCTTAATTATTACATAACATATTTTTTTCACAACATCAATATTATATATTTACAACATCAATTATCTTTAAATTATATCACATAGTAGTTATTATTGAAGCATAAAAAGTAACTTTTAAACAA
This sequence comes from Glebionis coronaria, assembly GCA_025667525.1. Taxonomy (NCBI): domain Eukaryota; kingdom Viridiplantae; phylum Streptophyta; class Magnoliopsida; order Asterales; family Asteraceae; genus Glebionis; species Glebionis coronaria. The sequence continues at coordinate 344,258,909 of CM046877.1, forward strand.
ACTTTGATCAACAGCTAACCTATAGAATTATATGAACTTAAGTCTTATTTTAGAACATTATATTGCATTTTTAACACATAGCCTTATATGAACTTAAAATATGAAACTTAAATCTAATTCTAGAGCATTATAGTGCATTCTTAACACATAGCATTATATGAACTTAATTCTAATTCTAGAGAATTATAGTTTATTTTTAACACATAGCATTAATTAAAACTTAAGACCAGTTAGTTATTTATGTAATCTTAAATATGAACTTAAGTGTAAATCTAGAGCATTATATTGCATTTTTAACACATAGCAGTGTTTATCAAACATAAAAAATCAATTTTAAAACAAAATTGGAACAATATCTAAACTTTGATCAATAACTAAAATAAATCATTCATGTGAGCATTAATAAATAAACTAAACATACAAACCATCTCGATTCGCTGATTAAATTGTCTGATTCTAGATGATTCCGTAGGTTTGATTCAGTAGGTTTGGTATCACAGCATTATATATATTACTTTGTCTGAAATATTGTACAGTGAGGTTCTTTTCAAGATGAATAAAAGAGTTGGAGTTGAAGGTGTTTTTTTCTTGAGCCTGTACCCTGAAATTGAAATTGATTCACTCATATTAGACTTATGGTCTATTGTTCAAAATCACGAGGAACAACACAGAGACAAGCTATCAGACGATGGAAATGTATATTGTCATACAGGAATGCTTGTAAGTAATTCAATTATATAATTTTTTTTATACATAACGTTTTACATTATGATATAAATAACGTTTTGCATTTACTAAAAACAGTCTAATTACATTGTTGATTCAGGGAAGACTATTGAAGAAAGAATGGAAGTTTTTGATCAAAATATTCGTTTGTTTTTAACTGAAGCAAAACGGAAGAATTTTGACGATGTTCATTTGGTAAGTAGATTAATTATGAGAATAAAATGATATAATTGTGATGTTCTATAGAATGAAGTTGATTAATGATAACAAAAATATCTACAGGTATTCTTTCCTACAATAAAGATATCGGAAGATTCATCAAACCATTTCTATATAATCTGTTTCAATATGAAGACCGCTGAAATAGACATAATTGATAACATAGATGACGGCATCGATGATATACCAACAAGATATGGTTCTTTCCCATATGCTCTGGTAAGTCTACTTTTATCTAATACTTAAAGCATTATGGTGCTATTTTTAAAACATCAAACTTATTTGTTTACATTCCTATACCTTGTGAATAATATTGATAATTTTACTGCATCATTTTTTTTAAATAGTGCATTACAATGCTGTATCTCATACATTTTATTTTAAATTTTCACAGATTGATTCTTTTATAAATTACTTGGAGAGACAACATCATCCAAAATGCGCTGACTTTCTAGTTTCTGAGCCTAGCATTATTGATTTTGATTGGAAAACAAAATCCAATACTGTCGATTGTGGTGTATTTGTTATGAGGCATTTAGAAACATATCTAGGTAAAGGAAACTTTTTACATCCTTTGAAGAAAGAAGGAACAATTCAGAAAGCACAGTTGAAGATGCTTCGTGCCAAGTACTTGGCCAAAATCCTTCTCATGGACTTTAATGTCAAAAAAGCAAGTTTGTTGAAAGAAGCACAAGCATACTTCAGGAAGAAGCCAAAAATTTCAAAGATTATAAAGGAGCATGATGTCAGATATGATAAAGCCTTGTGGAAGAAATTCAATACTAATGTCGAGAAGACACCTGATAAATAGAGATCTCAGTTTTAAATCTTTTGAATTGAATTTCTAATTGTTTTTTCTTCCAATAACTTGTAAACATGAAGGTTTTTCTTTACCAATTACCATATCATAATGAATATTTTTAATGCATTACTGTGTATATTTTACTGCATTACTGTTCATATTTTAGTTATATAAAAAAGTTATGGAATATGTATTGAGTGGCAGTTGTCATGAGGGGTAAGTTTTAATGTATTAAAATTTGAAATTTTATTAAAGTTTTTCTATATCATTTGATAAAATTCTACTGAAATGCAGTAACCTACTGCATTAAATGCATTAGAATTTAAACCTTAATGTAGTAGAAATAAAGTTTTAATGCATTAAACCATGCATATGAAGAATGTACGTAACCTACTTCATTACAATGCATTAAAATTAAACTGTAATGTAGTATAAATAAAGCTGCAATATAGTAAATCATGCATATGAACAACACGAGTAACCTACTGCATTAAATGCATTAGAATTTAAACCTTAATGTAGTAGAAATAAAGATTTAATGCATTAAATCATGCATATGAAGAATGTACGTAACCTACTTCATTACAATAAATTAAAATTAAACTGTAATGTAGTAGAAATAAAGCTGCAATATAGTAAATCATGCATATGAACAACACGAGTAACCTACTGCATTAAGTGCATTAGAATTTAAACCTTAATGTAGTAGAAATAAAGTTTTAATGCATTAAATCATGCATAAGAAGAATGTACGTAACCTACTTCATTACAATGCATTAAAATTAAACTGTAATGTAGTAGAAATAAAGCTGCAATATAAAAATCATGCATATGAACAACACGAGTAACTTACTGCATTAAATGCATTAGAATTTAAACCTTAATGTAGTAGAAATAAAGTTATAATGCATTAAAACATGCCTATGAAGAATGTACGTAACCTACTTCATTACAATGCATTAAAATTAAACTGTAATGTAGTAGAAATAAAGCTAAAATATAGTAAATCATGCATATGAACAACAAGAGTAACCTATTGCATTAAATACATTAGAATTTAAACCTTAATGTAGTAGAAATAAATTTTTAATGCATTAAATCATGCATATGAAGAATGTACGTAACCTACTTCATTACAATGCATTAAAATTAAACTGTAATGTAGTAGAAATAAAGCTACAATGTAGTAAATCATGCATATGAACAACACGAGTAACCTACTACATTAAATGCATTAGAATTTAAACTTTAATGTAGTAGAAATAAAGTTTTAATACAATAAATCATGCATATGAAGAATGTACGTAACCTACTTCATTACAATGCATTAATATTAAACTGTAATGTAGTAGAAATAAAGTTGCAATATAGTAAATCATGTATATGAACAACACGAGTAACCTACTGCATTAAATGCATTAGAATTTAAACCTTAATGTAGTAGAAATAAAGTTTTAATGCATTAAATCATGCATATGAAGAATGTACGTAACCTACTTCATTACAATGCATTAAAATTAAGGGTTAAAGCCATAAATTACCAACGAACTTTACTTTTTTTCTCGATATTACAAATATAGAACATAAAATACTTATATAGCCATTGAAACTTGTTGGTACCGGCTATTATTAGCAATGTGAAAATATAATATTCCACGTCATTTTTTTGCCCACGTGGCGTTGACTTTTATTGACCTTTACACGTCACTTTTAAACTTCAGCTTCATCTTCCTCAAAATTTATACTCTAAATTGATAAACAGAGCTAAAATGCCCTTGACTTCCAGCCATTACAAGATCCTGCATAGTTGAGTTCGCACATTGATTAGTTCCAACTTCCAAGTGTCTTAAGGGCTATTTGAATGTGTGTTCCGACACGAATTATCTTATTAACGTGACTTACTCACAGTCACGATGTTTATTTGTAAAGTTTGGATAAACAAATTATATGCAAGTCAAATAATCAGTTTCACGACAGTTGCAAATTATCTAGGAGTACAATAGAACTATTTACTTCTTGTTCTATTTCACGAATGTCTCTTCCACTTTTCACAAAACACAACCTTAATTGGAGCAGGAAACTTTCCAGCACTTATACATTTAACAGCCTACTTGTTTATCTAAAAGCTATCATGCCCAATATTACACTTAAATGGTTAACCTTGCTGCTAAAAAAAAAAAAAGCTTTACATGTATCTTCTGGCCAACATATTCTAATCGTTAAAAGCAAGAAAATCGAGTATACTCAAACTTGTCCTTTGATGGGTGCAACATATTTGAGGTTTATGAAATACAAAGATCGGGGTTTGGCCCATATATTCTAATCGTTCAAAGCAAAGATCAGCGGTGGTTTCCCCTTAGTCGTGGGTCCTGGTATTTAACATCTTTGAGATCGAAAGATCATGTTGTGGAAGGATTTATGATGGTGTTGCATCAGTGGTTTTGTGGTATGGAGTAGGAGTGAATTTGGAGTAAGGAAGAAGATAAGATTGATGTGGGTTGAATTTAATAAGCCTGGTGGAAAAAAATTATTTTTTATTTGATATGACCGGATAAAAAAATGACTTGTAGGTATTGTATGCTTAAAAACCGGTTATCATAGGTCACTTTTGATGTTGTTTCTAATTTTAGAAAGAAAATGTAAAGTTTGATAGTTATAATAAGAGTATATGTTCCACATTTGTAATATCGAGAAAAAAGATAAAGTTGGTTGGTAATTTATATCTTTAACCCTAAAATTAAACTGTAATATAGTAGAAATAAAGCTGCAATGTTGTAAATCATGCATATGAACAACACGAGTAACCTACTACATTAAATGCATTAATATTTAAACCTTAATGTAGTAGAAATAAAGTTTTAATGCATTAAATCATGCATATGAAGAATGTACGTAACCTACTTCATTATAATGCATTAAAATTAAACTGTAATGTAGTAGAAATAAAGCTGCAATGTAGTAAATCATGCATATGAACAACACGAGTAACCTACTGCATTAAATGCATTAGAATTTAAACCTTAATGTAGTAGAAATAAAGTTTTAATGCATTAAACCATGCATATGAAGAATATACGTAACCTACTTCATTACAATGCATTAAAATTAAACTGTAATGTAGTATAAATAAAGCTGCAATATAGTAAATCATGCATATGAACAACACGAGTAACCTACTGCATTAAATGCATTAGAATCTAAACCTTAATGTAGTAGAAATAAAGTTTTAATGCATTAAATCATGCATATGAAGAATGTACGTAACCTACTTCATTACAATGCATTAAAATTAAACTGTAATGTAGAAGAAATAAAGCTGCAATATAGTAAATCATGCATATGAACAACACGAGTAACCTACTGCATTAAATGCATTAGAATTTAAACCTTAATGTAGTAGAAATAAAGTTTTAATGCATTAAATCTTGCATATGAAGAATGTATGTAACCTACTTCATTACAATGCATTAAAATTAAACTGTAATGTAGTAGAAATAAAGCTTCAATATAAAAATCATGCATATGAACAGCACGAGTAACATACTGCATTAAATGCATTAGAATTTAAACCTTATTGTAGTAGAAATAAAGTTTTAATGCATTAAAACATGCCTATGAAGAATGTACGTAACCTACTTCATTACAATGCATTAAAATTAAACTGTAATGTAGTAGAAATAAAGCTACAATATAGTAAATCATGCATATGAACAACACGAGTAACCTATTGTATTAAATGCATTAGAATTTAAACCTTAATGTAGTAGAAATAAATTTTTAATGCATTAAATCATGCATATGAAGAATGTACGTAACCTACTTCATTACAATGCATTAAAACTAAACTGTAATGTAGTAGAAATAAAGCTGCAATATAGTAAATCATGCATATGAACAACACGAGTAACCTACTACATTAAATGCATTAGAATTTAAACCTTAATGTAGTAGAAATAAAGTTTTAATGCATTAAATCATGCATATGAAGAATGTAAAACCTACTGCATTACAGTGCATTAAAATTTAATTTGTAATGCAATAGAAAGAAAAATGCAAGTATCGTAATAAATACACTGCATTAAAATTAAACAGTAATGTAATAGAAAGAACAATGCAAGTGACCTACTGCATTACAGTGCATTAAAATTTAACTGTAAGGCAGTAGAATAAACTTTATAATTCTCATTGAGACTTTATATCAAACACATTTTATACATCAATCATAAACACACACTTGCACAAAACCTTATATATGTTTGATATCCTGTCACATTCTAGAGCATTATAATGCATTTTTAACACATTTTCTACCTATGAACAACGAAAGTAACCAACTTCATTACACTATATTTTCTACCACATCAAACCCGTAAGTAACTTACTACATTACGGTCTCATACCTAGTACATTAGAATGTTAAAGTAGTGCATCACAATTATGATGTCTTATTGAGACATTATATCCAACACATTGTATGCATAAATCATAACCACACACTTACCCATAATCTTCTACATCTTTGATGTCATACCGCAACATCGACCATGGTTACTATCATTGGTTATCATCAGAAGATCAGCGTGACCGATTCCGATTACCGTCACCGATCGTCGTCACCATATTTGACCAACTTCATCGTTGTAGATCACCATATATGTTCGAGCCATGGATTTACAGTTTTGAGTCGACTGATATTGAAAGATTTGATAGATTTGATTGGGTTTTGATATGGAAATGATCGACTTTACTGTGTGTGTTTTTTTAAGAAACAGATATGATCTTTTTTATTAGTTTTTAGAATTTTATATAATTGGCGTTTTCAATTTTATTATTTTCGAGAATTGCCCCTAAAGTTTGAGAGTTTACAAAAAGACACTATTTTTTTTTATCAAATTTAGTGATTTTGATCCAAGGGCTAAGAATTCACCTTATTTATTTTATTATAGGATTTGTTTTATAATAACCCCACTATATATATATATATATATATATATATATATATATATATATATATATATATATATATATATATATATATATATATATATATATATATATATATATATATATATATATATATATATATATATATATATATATATATATATATATATATATATATATATATATATACATTTTACAAAATTTGTATGGGGATGACCTTAAATGATACGAACAACATGTCAAGTGGCTCGTTCAAGTAGCTTGTGGTGAACTTCATACCGTCTTCTACCAACGAACCGTTCCAAACTTCTTATCAACTATCTTTCCCTCAACTTCTCATTGATCTTTCTGATCATGTATCTAGCACTTTGATGGTACCCTTCATTCCAAAAGACACGAACCTTAGGTAGCTTCTTTCCGGCATTTAGATGTAATAGTATTCCTCGGACATGCTTGAGAGTCCCTTCTCTAAATTTGTGAAGTTCTATAATTCTCATAAATTTCATGACGTTGGGATCGTTTAGGTAAAAAATGTCTGGAACTGGTTTTAGTGTACTTGTGTAAGGATCCTTGTGTCGATGTTCATGAGGTACCATGGTATAGGGTTTAGTCATATTCAACTTCCTCTGGTAGCTTTCCACACCAAGTTGCAGATCTTCAACTCGTTTCTTGATCACCACCTTTCGTATGAATATTCTAACTGCTCCATGGAATGCAATCAAGGCTTCAGGTTCCAAATGATCAAGCTTTTGTTGAACCAGCAAGAGCAATAGATCTTCAATATCTTCAAGACGAAGTAATAAGAAATCTCCTTCATAGATGGTATAGATCTGGTTGTCGAATCATTTAAGTTTGGTTTCTGACAAGTAAGGATAACCAAAATGAGGCTCAATCTTCACTCCCACAACACTTTTGATACGAATCATGGAGTAGACATTTTGACAGGAGTGTGCCCAACAGAAATAGTTGTAGGCTAGTTTTCTGTTTGGGCCATAGTGCGAAACTCCTAATTCAGCATATTTGTCGTAGTTAGTAATTATCTATTTCCTCTATAGTAGACAGACTTTTTCTTCAATCTACGATATTTCATCCTAAAGGGCAGCTTTGGTCAAAGTTAATGAGGTAGCATATTTTGTTGCACAGCCAGTTAAGTACTTGAGATCATTGCTGACAAAGAATTATATTAGGATAGTCGTGTTACCTGAAATGTCTATGTCAGTTGGTAGAGGATCCTTGTGAAGCTTATGTGGGAAATCTACATTGTTCAGATTCTCCGATTCCAGTGGTGTGCTCATTGCTTTGAGGCGTTCATTAGAGTGATACTCGCATTCGTATTTGATGAGCCTTGTGCTGGCGAAGAAATCCAGATCTTAAGACGCCTTCATAAGTAGAGTAGGTGTCATTTGAGGAGTTCCATGCTTATGCATCATGAAACTGGAGAAGTCAATGGGATTGTTAAGTATTTGAGTGAACTCACCTTTCTCTTTGTCATATATCGGATTGAGAAGTGCAGCTTCAGTTACCAAAGGTTGCTCAGATGCATTCACATCTACATTCACGGTTGCAATCCTCTCTAGATCAGGAACTTCATTAGGATGTGTTACCTCAATATGAGGCCCACTTGGAGTGGCGACTCATGTTGATGCTGAGGTAGGAGAATTCTGAGGAACATCCTGATCATGTTTCGTGATTGGTGAATGTTGTTCTTCTATGACCGGTAGATCGTCTTCTTGAACCTGTTCAGATAAATGTGGAGTATCTTGAACTTGTTTTCGCTTAGAAGATGTACCTTTCTTAGCTGATGACTTGGTCTTTGAAGTTTGGATGTGGCTGCAGGAGCTTTGCATTTGTCATGCTTGTCTTTGGCAAGTTTCTCTCTTCTGTTGGGTTTATCTGAGTCATCATCATCCTCATCAGTCTCACTGTCATGATCGTCATCATCGTCTCTTTTTCGTTGTAGGGAACAACTCTTCCATGTTTCTTGAAAGTGGCTTCGACTTCTTCAATAACTTCTTTATGAATTGCATGAAGGTTACGTTGAGTCTTTGTTTTGTTAAAGGATCCTAATTCCATCATTCGAGTACATAAAATCTTCTTTAACTCGAAGTCTCTTAACCGGATGATTTGATCAAGAACTTGGATATTCTGACTCCATGTAACCGGATGATTTGATCAAGAACTCGCTAGCTACTAGTTCCTCTATTTCCTTTTGCAAAGCTGGTCGTTCTACTTTAAGTGATTTCTTGACCGCTTTGTCAATAATTCCTTGCATTGTGTCATTGATGGAAGATATGAAAGTGTCATTTTCATTTGCCATAACTTATTTATCTTTCATATAAGTCTGTTCTAGATTCTGAAGACGTGCTAACTCCGTTTTGACTCTAACCATTTCTTCTTCTTGATTTTTCATGTGTTGTTCATACTTTAGCATATAAGCTATATCAAGGGGAAGTTTATAAGCGTGTTGGGAGGTGGATGGTACTTGTTGAAGGAGTCAAAACTTCAGGAGCTAATGTGACGGGAACCTCCACCATTGTATTACTTGTTGAAGGAGTTGTTGTCACAATGGTCGTTGATGGAGTAATCAAAGGAGATGTGGAAGGTAGAGTCACAACTTCAGGAGCTAATGTGACGGGAACCTCCACCATAGCCGGTGATGAGACTGTAATTATACATGGTCTCATCGTCCAAAACAGGCTCAAAACGGTTAAAATATCATAAAAATGCTTTATATATGCTTGTGTTTGTGCAATGTGTATTTTAGGTACGGATATCGAGAAAATAATAAAAGATCATAAGAATCAAGCAATAACAAACACGGGAAACGAAATCGCACAATGAACCGGACCTGAATGATGAATTTCCAAGAAAAGTCCCTCAAGTTTGAAGATTGTACAAGTTTGGTCCTCCAACTTTGAAGATTTGTCAACATTGGTCCTTGAAGATTCATGATTTTACAAGAAAGGCACTTCATGTTTGAAGTGACAAAAGAAGCCCTTGGAAATTGGTCCTTATTACATATCTAGTCCTTATAAGAAGTTTGCAACTTACTTGTGCCAAATTTGACAAGTCAAAGATATTACAAAGGAAAAGGACTAAACCAACTTCCAAACTTATTATGCATACTTTTGAGAAAGCTTGGGGCCAGTATTGCCAAACCATTAAACATGCCCCTCCAATACCATTCCTCCACGTCATCAAACCCACCCATTCACCAAACCCTTACCCAGTCCACCCAATAACCCGACCCAAACCAAACTTCCGCCACCATTAACACATTTTAAACTATAATAAACAATTACTTCCCACTAAACAGTTACTATTCCCATTAAAACCCAAATTTCCCCAGCTTTAATCCCTTAGAACCCTAATTCGTATAACCCTAATCCCCTGATAATACACCACCTAATGATCCAGAACTCTAATTGTGAGTGTCGACATCACATTTTCACCCTCAAACAAAAGCACACGTCACCCCACATGCTATGTCCAGCCCTCCCATAACCCATTCACAGGGGGTTTTACAAAAATCCAAAAGTATGACAATAGCAACAACGATCCTTGATGACTTCTTATTCCCAAAGATATAATGGACGCGTCAGATTGGTCTTACACCCCTGGCAACATCACAACAATCCAAGAAATCTTCACATGGCTTCTTGACTCAATTCAAATTGGCATGTTCATAAGCATATCCGAATATCCTCCAAGGGTACTGTTGGAATTTTCTTATTAGGGTTTAGGAGCACTAGAAGGTTCTGTTAAGTACTATATAAGGAGTCTACAAGATTGTGGATGAACCCTTGTCTCAGATTTTAATTTTAAATGTAATTCCTTTTTTATGAAATATAAAAAGTTGGTTTTTTAAGTAACAGACTGAGTACCATCATCTTGTAATCTTTCTTTGGAGTTCAAGTTTATAAACGAAATTTTTTTTATTTATCCTTGTAAAGTTGCCTGTTCAAAAACGTGAACCAAGTTCACTTGTTAAGTGTTACTGAATATGTGGCTTAATTAAAATTCATCCAAGTTCTAAGTTGTAATTTAAGTTTCAAGATTGATCAAGAGTTTTAAGTTTCATTAAGGCTTTGTGATACCATTTTGAAGAGAGAAAGTTTAAAAGAATCTGTGTTTTACTAACCCTCATTGAATCAAGGCCAAAAGCCTTGATTCTTGAATCTTTTTATTTTATTTGTTCATAGGATTGGAGGCTTGTACTCATGCGAGTACATGAGCTCTAAATCACTAGGATATGGATGGTGTATCCTAGAGGTGAGTCCCTTTTTTACTTTTTTTTTTTACATCTTCTCTTTAAGAATTGAGCTTTATGAATTCTTGTTATTACTTATGTATGTGTTGAATCTTCATGCTAGATGTATTAAATTGCTGAGTGTTTATTGGTATTTAATTACCAAACTAGTTATGTTAATCAGTTAAGCTATAGCCTTTAAAAATCTAGATATCAGATTAATAGGGGTGTTTGGTTTTACTGGTTTGAAGTTGTTAGAAACACAAAGTGGAATTAGTCTAAGAGCATCATTTTGAGTAGTCTAAGTACTTTGCTTCAACTTTGCTGGACAAGTGGTAAAAATTGCATGCTCATAAAAAAACTGTCAACATAATCAGTAGGTTGTTGTATGCTAGATATTGTGATTTGGAACATCTAAACTTGGCAATTGACAAGTCATAAGGTAGACTAGGTTTTTATGCATTTATATTTGTTTGTGTAGCTCAAATCAAGTTTTGAGGTTTTAAATTTCATAAAATTGCAAAAAACTAATCAGCAAAGTACCATTACCCAACTGCCAAATACACTAGCATTTACTGTAGGTGTGTTTGAATGTTTGGTGGTGTGAATTTTGGTGAAAGCTTAGGATTTAGGTCATTTTAATTGTGCATGATCTGGTATCATAGGATTGTAGGTTTTTTGGGTAATTTATTGAGCTATTACACTCACTGTTAAGGCATTAGGCCACATACCTTGTTTTCTTGCTATTTTGATTGATAAATTGGTCATTTGAACTTGCATACGTGTTTAGATTTGGTTGTTTTTTTTGTTTACATCACTCCCTACAACTCCACTGGTTGTAGGGGTGCCCCCATTGTCTAACAAATCCCAGCAACAAGCTCAAAAGGGCATTTTTCAGTCTCTGTGACAAGCAGTAGGAACTCCTGTTCCCACTGACAAGCCAAAGCTAGCCACTGCTAGCACTAATAAACAAAGAAGGCAAACAAGTCACTTTCACTAGTTAACTATTTTTGTCTTATTAGGGGTAAAAAACTTTTGACAGTAATTTTCATTTTTCTCAGTTAAAATATATTAATTTAGGATTTTTAGAAAAGTTTTCATATTTTTGTCATTACTCAATTAATTTTTAGGATTATTTTAATATTTTAATAGTTTTTAGTCAATTAAGTATAGGAAATCAGTTTTAAAAAGTCAAGAAAAATACTTTTTAGTTATAATATTATATAAGTGAGATTCTAATTTGATAAATTAATATTTTGGGTTTATTTTTGATTTTATTTAATTTTAAGGCTTTAAATAGCATTTAAAATTGAATATTAAATTGGAAATAAATTTTTAAATATTTTTATTAAATTTTTATTCTTATTTATATTATTTTGGATTTATTTTTTATTTTTAATTAATTTTTAGTTTAAATTTTTAAATTTGTCACGTTTTTTACGTTTTACGTTGTTATTCGTTGTAGTTTAAATTAATCGTATCCGTCATTTTTATTCCCTTTTTTCTCATCAATATTAATCTCAAATACTACAAGTTTAACACACACATTAATCCTCCTTGGTGAACGAACTCAATACTTGGGTCATAAGTGTTTTACGTTTTCCTAAACGTACACTTAATACTTACCGCTTTTACGTTGTTTTTCCTAAAACACGTATCTTTACTACTATCATTTGGCGCCGCTGCCGGGGAGGCGTGTTGTGTTTAAATTTGGAAAATTTTGTTTTTGATATTATCCATAATTAGTATTTGTGTGGTTATCACTCTAATCACACGTATTATCAGTTTTTATCGTTTGTTTTTGTGAATATCAATATTACTATATTGTATTACGTATCACAATATATCTAAAGTATCTCCAAATACGCGAGAAATCGCACCTCATTAGCAGGCGTTCCGGTCGTTAGTGAGTGTATCGAAATCAAACAAAGAAAAGGCAAAATAGATAAATACTTTTAAGAAGCTTAATCTCGACAAGTAAAAACTATACGATGGGTATAAGGCGGTTGTATTTCATGACCTAAAGGAAAAAGGCTCTTAAGTGCTTCGCGTCGTTTCGTTTCCTCCTCTTGCTTGTGTGTACTTAGAAAGTGAAGGCCGACTAAGGGTTTTCCAACCAAAGTATTAATCTACGTATCATATATACTTTCTTGGTTTTGAATTATTGAACCCTCCTAAACGTTTTGGTGTTCCACCAACGTTTTAAAGTCATCGAAATCTTTCACTTCACGTGATCGTTTTTCATTCCTTGAGGCTTCTCTAATCATAAGGTTTGATTCGAGGAGAGATTTGTAGATTTCTGTCTACGTAATTCATGAGAAAAATCCAAAAAGGTTAAAAACAATCAAAAGCACAAAAAATTAAAAATCAACAAAAACCACAAAAGAATCTGCTTTGCTCACCCCCACGTTGTATGTTACGTTTATGCTAACTCGGTCTCAAGCAAAACGTGTACGTAAACGTCGAAATCGAAAGGAAGGAACACCAACTCCTTCTATTGAAGAATCTCCCATTGACGAACACATTGTAGAACAAGAAGCTTGGCTAATTGTACTATGATGGAGTTACTTCAAGCACCCACCGAGGGTTATGGAGAAGCGATTGTGATTCCCGCTATCCTTGCGGAGAATTTTGAGGTTAAGATGGGTTTATTGTCCATGATCCAAGCTAACAAGTTTCGTGGTGACGAAAAGTACAACCCTCATATCCACATTCGCTATTTCAACCGTCTTACTTCGACTTGCAAGTTTAAGGATGTCTCGAATGACTCCATTAAGATGATGCTTTTTCCGTATTCCTTAGCGGGGCCCGCTAAAATTTGGTTAGAGAAAGAGCCACCCAATTCTATATTGACGTGGAAGGATCTCGTTTCAAAGTTCGTGAACCAATTTTTCCCGCCCTCAAAGACTACGCATTTGAAAAACGAGATTTTAAAATTTTCACAAGAATATAATGAGAGTTTTTCAACGGCTTGGAATAGGTTTAAGGAAATGTTGCATGAATGTACTCATCAAGGTTTTTCCGACTTACATCAAATCGATACATTTTACAATGGATTGAACGATCATGAACGAGATTATCTTAATGCCGCCGTGGGATTTTTTGTGTAAAACAGTCGAAGAAGCATTGACAATTATTGAGAATAGGTCTAAAGTTTATAGCCCTCGCAACACACCGAGTGTTAACATGACTTCGCCTTCATTGTCACCTACCACTGATGCTAACCAAATTGAGTCTAATGTGGAAAACAAATTGTTCGATAGGTTTAAGGATTGTTAAAAGTGTTAAACATTGGTGAACACCCCACTCCCGCTACGGTTAAAGCGGTTGAGGATTCTTTTTTTTTTTGGGTAAAGGGGAACCAAAACCCGGTAAAATATATTCCCAAAAGCGTTGAAGTACAATTGTAACACCCCCAAATTTATACAACTCATTACAGCGGAAGACTCGTTGGTGTTACGGGATAGCACATTACTCACATCATAGACAACGCTTAAAAATTGCTTCGTTTAATAATAAAGCATTTCCATTCATAAAATATCAAAGTTACATAGGTCCCAAGTCATTCTATTTTATACATGTTTTACAAAGCATTTGAATGGAAATTAATATTTAAGTGCGGGCCATGAATTCTTGATGTCTTCCCGAGAATTACCTTCAAGTACCTGAGACAAAACATGTTAAAAGAAAAGGGTCAGCGAAAACGCCGAGTGAATTCATAGAGTTTAATGAAATCCATCAATATAACATCGGTATAAAATTATTACCGAAAATCATTTTGTACAAATCCATGTAGTAGGCCATAAAATAGCCAAAATCATTTTATACAAATCCTTGTCAAAATCATAATATAGGCTTTCGCCTTCAAAATCATTATACGAACCATTGTCGTTAAAAACATCATACAATACGTTTTACAACGTTGTATAGATTAAATAAAAACCGTTATATGAATATGGTTATGTAAAACCAAAACACAAACATAATATCAATAATATGACCCCGTATTGCTAGTCAGGCAATATATTGTAACTCGGTGCGTATAGCAGTATTTCGTTAATTGGATTATTATAAGCCGCATGACATTGTTAGCTTACTACAACAAACAACGGGTAGCTAGCCCGAAACTCAATTTTCCCATCTAAATTAGCGTGTCGTCACAAAGGTCACGCTATGGAAATCTTCTCATACATAAATTCGCTTACCAATCAATGTGGCACGACGGGGATCAACCGTCAAGGCGCGAACTGGGGTGATCGTCCCCAAATAGTACTATTATATGCATAAGAGTCTACCAAATCCCGGTAGTTCACAATTCATGCTAATGGGACTTTTAGTGACATAACATAACTTTAATAATCCATTTTATTTCATCTATCGGGTCATTTCATCATTCATCGGGTCATATAATCATTCGGGTCCAAATCAATAAAAAAGCAATCGGGACAAATGGTGTCCTATTTCATAAAAACTAACATGTTATCTCCCTCGTGGGTTTATAAAACATTTATAAAAACATTTAAAAGAGTGTGAGGCTATGAACTCACGTTGATGTGGGAAAGCGGGTTATCGGCAATTCGGATGTACGGTACGTGCTTCAATCACGGAAACCTAGACAAATAATACTCGTCTTAGACTCATGTCCAATGACTTTATAAAAATAACAATTATGTATACATATTATGATTATATACATATGATGATCAAGTGGGTTTACATATTCTCATTTACTCATTTTAGTGTTATGTGTCGATAACTTTTATACTAGTTTACTAGTTTTACCTATTTACATATTTTAAGTCCAATAAACTTATTATAAGTTCTTTAACTTGTATTAATAAATTTCATACTTGTATTATCAGTATTTATACTTTACAAGTTGGGCCCAAATGGGTTAAGCCCAATAAATACTTTTTATAAGTGTTTTAGCCCATTTTGTTGTATTATTAGTCCAATATGCTAACTTAGCTCGTTAATGTCCGTATGTTATATAGTTCGGGTTTTATCGGTTTTTACTTGTTATATATGTTTATATATCAGTATATGAGTTTATAAAAGTTTACATTATACGGGTCCAACCGTCTAAGTTTTATTTAACAAAAACGTTAATTTTACGATAATAGCCGAAAAAGTCGTAAAATCATGTTTATAGTTTTTATAACTTATAAAACTTATCAAACTACCATTTTTATAAAATGTCCATTTATTTATCCTTATACATATTTATATAAATGTATTAGATGAGTTAGTGGGTTTTAATTCACATTTTATACTATTTTTATTTGAGTGCTTATATAATACTATTATACTTTAATTTCCAAAATCTGATTTTTACTTTCATGTTCACCAAAACAGCCATATCTAGAGTTCTATATGGAGATAGAAGCTCAAATTTTTATGACATAAACTAAATGATATGTTCTCCATTTAACTCTACTATAGCTACTGTTGAATCAGCCTCTAAGTATTTTCTAAAAATCGTCCAAAACAGTGAACTCAGATTTGTACTCTAAACTTGTTTTGATCATATCTCACTCATCCTAATGATTTCATTGCATGGCCAACTCTCACATGTGTACAAGACATATTACTTAATGTATATTGATTCTAATTTCCCATTTTATCAGTCTAACATGTGGTTAGTTACTGTTTTTATACAGCCTACCATTTAAGCAAGATTAACCATTTTTACATATAGTTTTTCATCTTTTTACCCATGATTATCAACACCAAATCCCCACACAATATTTTTATCATCATACATATATACATTTAAGAAGAAAATACATGATTACATAATCAAAATTAACAAAAGGATGGGGAGGACAATCTTTATACCACCATGATGATGTAGGTTATGATCAAGACATGGATTTTGATGGAGAAACTTGTGATAAACCAAGACCATCTTCAAGACCACCATTCTTCAAGAACTCCTTGTGGAAATCAGTCCTTAGAAATCACTAAATCACCTCCTTGGTTGTTAGAATCACCTCCAATCTTCAAGTCTTCTATAGGTTTCCATCTTATGCAAGTTAAACATAAGATTTATGATAGAAATTTGATGAACATGGTGGTGGTGGTGGTAGTATGGACGGCACAAATGGAGTGAGAGAGAGAAGTGTGTGGTTTTGCATGAGAGAAATGAGAGAGTGGTTTGAGTGTTAGTTGTTTTGAGGTGAAGTAGTGGTATGCTTAGCTTAAAGGTTAAGCTTGTTACATGTGTACAAGCTTCCCTGTGAAGCTTTGACAACACATGGGTATGTGGCTAAGTCTAGCCGTCCCATATTGGGGGTGGGGCAAAACTTGTTTTGTCTCATCCCCAATTATTTACGGGTACTCCTCGATTCTAGTTTCCTCGATTTGCGTGCCCTCGGGTCGTTTTACGAAAAACGTTTTTATAAATTATGAATCAACGGCACAAAACGAATCTAATAAAAATTGTCTCATCAAAAACGGAGTTCGAAAACGTAAATACGCAATCCTAAGGTTTCCGGTTTAGTCGTAAAGGACGTTAAATTTAAATCGTAAGTCTTAATCTCTTCTCGTAAATTTGTGAGTTTATGAACCAACACAAATTTATAATTCCAAAATAATATTCACAGATAAATTTATTTTCTGAAATGTCGGACTGTCACCAAAAACGGTGTATGTAAACGTAGGCACGTAACGTAGAATCCTCCGGTTTAGACGTAGTCGATGCTACTTCAAGACGTAAATCCAAATTTCTTCCCAAAAATAAGTGAGTTCATATTATAACATTAAAATAATATTTTTAAATAAATATTGAGAATAAAATATCAACCATAAATTGACGGATTGTCACAGCATTTACCCCTAAACAGGATCTTTGTCCTCAAAGATCATCTTATCTTACTACTCGCTTCTTATAGAGTTAAAGCCATGTGGGTATTTCCTCCACATTCGGTCTTTTCTCACAAGTGTAATCCATTACAATGCGCGAGTTTCATCAAACATAACTACGGGAATAAGATCAGGCTTAATGTTGACTTACTTTCTCTATCCATGATGTTCATGGGTTTTTGATGAATGCAACTTTTCGCCGATCTAAACTTCATTAAGGAATAGTCAGATTTTCACTTGATAGACATTTCATCAAGTTAGATATACGAAACATAATTCACGCAGCTCTTGAAGTCCTAGGGTAGATCCAGCTGATATGCCTTTCAAACCAACTTTTACATCATCTCAATGGTCCCATACAACTGGGACTTATATCCCATGATCTTTCAGATCATCAATTCATTTTTCCATGGTTAAAATTTTTGGCATAACTTCGCTACCCATCTGGCACTTCAAGATCTACATTTCATATTCACATAATCTCTTGCCCACTACCGGCAATCAATAATCAGATCCTAATTTCAACAATCATTTCAGGTCTCGCTGGTCGAGTATTTTGTAAGGTTAGGTTCGCCATCATAGGAAACCTTAAACCTAAAAGACATTTCCAACTCACAATGGGTGTATGTTGGGTGTCTTCATTCCAACTCCTGCTTACAGATGCTCTAATATTTAAATCTTAACAAGATTCGATCTTGATCCTAATACGATAGTTTTCAATGATAATCTCTACAAAGGAAAGCGATTATACGGTTCATTACCAAAGGCCAATCATTCAAGCATAAAACAGCACTTATAGTATTTTGCATCGTTACTTTACCTCGTCCCTTCGATTGGGGTGGTACATAGTACTCTCATCAAGATTCGTTCTCAATGACTTCTTAGCAAATCTCTAGAAATTTGATGTGAAACGAGGATCTTGATAGAGATGATCGATACAGGCACACCATGATTACACAACTCCTTTTAAATATAAAGAGTCAATTTCTTCATCAAGAATCTATCATTAACAAGAATGAATTAGCAGATTTGGTCAGTCTGTCGACGATGACCCAAATCGAATCAAATTCAGATGATGACCTTTGCAATAGCTAGACGTTCACTAATGTATGAGGCGGTGTATGCCTTCATAATTTGCCATTAGTACAACTTCTTCAGATAATGATACATTAAATCAAAAATGACAAGAATAGAATATTTATACTTACAAGACTCCAACATAACTATATCTCAAAATCTCCATATTTAGACAATCACAAGTAGCCTTTAAAACATTTAACGCCATTGGCTTCTCAATTTTAATGGTTCACATTAGCCGCGAACCCCTTTTTATTATCTATATTATCTCTTTTTACAAACATCAGCTACTTTTAAATTGTTCGGCAATTTATTTTGTACCATCATTACTAAGGAACACATCCTAATTGGTTCTTTATACTTTTTACATAATGCGTCGATATCTAAATTCACCTCTCCTGATGATATAATTATTATGTCCACAATTCACTCAGATATTTTTTCTTCATATTTTCTAAGTTTTAATTTCGTCTCAACTATCATTTTTATCCGTTTTACTCAATCCGGTGTCTAAAGCGTCGATAATTATTACAAGTAATTAAGTAATAGATATTTAATTTTATGAAACGTAAACGTAAAAAGTTTTAAATTTCTTAGTTCGACTAATTATGTAAAAATGTTCAAGATAAATTTGAATTTAATTAACACGATTTTTGTTGATTTATTGGAAATAATTAATAAGATTCGTAAATGTTCGAAAAACCTTCGTTTATTCTTTGGTAAAAATTTTCTTAGTTGAAAAGCAAAAATTGTCGTTTCAAATTTCAAGTCATAAGTTATATAGTTTCCTCAATTCTTCTTAAGTTTTCTAGAAGTATACACGAACATTTACCCCTAAACAGAAGTTTAGTTAAATGGTTTGTGTATAAGGGAATAATCCCTTAAAATCCTTTGTTAAAACATTTGTCAAAATATATTTGCACTTTCTTTTTAGTATAACTCAAAGTCTTAAATGACTTCTAAATTTTGAAGAGTCAATTTATATTCCATTATCTTTTAATCACACGGTTAAATCATGTAAAGGATTAAGTCTTAAGTCATATGTTAAATATTCAAGGTACAGATTTCATTGTTCGGCCAATTGAGGGCAATCTATAAATAATTATTAACTCATTCTTATTCTTATAAACAAACAAATAGTCCTTAATGATCACAAGCATGAATTTATCAAATTACAGCCTTCACACGTGATTCACCAAATTTAATGGATGCTACATGTGTATTAGTCAATCCAAACGACATCACGTGAAACTCATAATGTTTATTACAAGTACCAGATGTAGTGATTGGAATAGATAATCTTCTTCGCGGACGCGAAGTTGATAATAACCATGCCGTGGATCAAATCTTTAAAACATACGCTAGAACCTTGTAAATGATCGAACAAATCTTCCATTTCGAGTCATGGATATTGTTTCCGATTGTCAATTTACTCAGTTCACAGTAATCTATAAATATAAGGAATGATAACACCATAGCTCTTCATGATGACGAGCTCGGTAGAATAAAATCTTTCTCCGACAACTCTCTCAGTTGTACGGTAATTCCTTTAATTCAGATGGTGCTGACGTACAGTGCACACGCCACAGGTGCAACACCGAGAATTTAATCAATACCAAATTCAACTTGCCTTAATGGCGAAAGTCTAGGTAATTCATCAACAAATACTTATTAAAGTTTCAAATAACAGAATTATCTTTTTAATAAATTCATATTAACTTCTTTCTAGATTATAGTATCTATGAGTAATTCACAACCATTCACGGTATGATTTCAAGTCTAAATGCAGGATATGGTCATCCATCAAGAATTATTTAGATCACTTTTGATAATCAACATCTTATCGTTTAGGGGGATTCTACTCGAGTTCCCATCAATTAAGACAATGTCGTCATGTCATAATTAATCAATCTATTCTACTGGCACTATCAACTTTCTGGTTTCATTATCGTTGATAAGATGTGAACTTCTCGAAAGACTAATAATAACTCATAATCCTTCGCAAATTCAAGGATATATGGAGACACAACTATCATTAAAAGAGTAAAGTCAATGCATAATCTACGCGAGAGAATCTTAAATCAGATACAGACGAAAACATTAACGAATATGAGTATATCCCATGTTTTCATAATTTGAGTACGCATTCAAAAGCTCCTCAGATCGTTACCCAGGTCATTCAAATGAAATCAAATCATAAGAAACGATAAGAACGTCAATACATCCGGTCAGGTATCAACACTCGGTAATCAGATACTTTTCCTAAGAATCTCACTACGGGAGAATTGGACAAGAAAGAATTGTCAATTGTCAAATAAGAAAAATTTCACAGATGAGTAAATTCAACTCAGAAGAATAGATGCTACAGGCACATATGTAGGTGTCCCTAACATTATGTCCCTATTTTTCACTTCTTGCAGATCTCATAAAATTTAATCTTTCACAATCTTCAAAGAAAATTTAATGTTTATTAATACTGTCATGGTGACTACTAATCAGCCTTGCATGGTCACTTCCAAATTGTATGTAGGCGCGCAACTATATACAATTTCAAGATTAACGATGCAATACTCAGTTCGTCAAAATTTTATCATCATGTTTATAATAAAAACATTTTCATGCTTAATTCTTAAAGAAGAATCAAAAATAAATTTAAAAAGATTTTCTTTGTTATGAAAACAATTAAGTTTTCCAAGGTGTTTTATAAACAACTTCATTTTGATAACAATCACTTATAAATCTCGCTTCGAATAATCCTTATAGTGATGAAAATTCAATTTTTCTCAAGGGATACTGTTTTATAACAATGAGTGATCTGCAAAAGAGTGATGAAAAGTTGTTCACTAAGAACTAACTACAATACAATAGGAAATGAGCTTAGCCAATTAATCATGAAGTTCATGACTTTGATGGCACTCAGGAATACAAAGAGAATAATCCACAACGTAACTCAATTCGAGATGAGTACTTGTTCAATGGTTGCATCACTAACGCAAACATTAGGATGAAGCAATAAAGGATAGATAACAACGATACATGTAGAATTTAGCAATCAAAGGTAGTCTTTTCATTAATCACAAACAAGTCAAAATTGTACCGTAACACATTACGTGTCACTATGCCATACAATTCCAAGAACTCATCCTACCAACTGATGTCTCAGTTAGGCTAGGGATTATTTTTAAAAGATACCACAATGAATACTAATCTACAAGAGTCATTAGGTGTTCCACATGTCCCGAAAGATCCATCGGTCCCACTTCAGAAGAAGATTTCTTCAATTTATTTC
Organism: Glebionis coronaria; assembly: GCA_025667525.1. Lineage (NCBI taxonomy): Eukaryota > Viridiplantae > Streptophyta > Magnoliopsida > Asterales > Asteraceae > Glebionis > Glebionis coronaria. The sequence continues at coordinate 344,281,079 of CM046877.1, forward strand.
TTGGACACTAGGCATCCTCGTAAGTGGACAATGGCCTAGGAACAACCCTTAACACAAACTAACAATCATTTAAAACCTTATAATTCAATCACAGGACTTAACAACTTCCTCTTATCAATCTCATATTCCATACGGGTTAAATTTTACTTTATTCAAGTTTTAACCAATTTTATACTCAATTTGATATCCTACCTCATTTTCCAGTACTTTCAACCTTATTCATAAACCTTAAAAGGGCAATAAAAGCTCGATATGATCAACACTTAATTTCCAACCCTATAGCTCTTACAACAATAGTTATCAAATGAGTCACTAGCATGAGATGACTGACCCATTCAATTAGATTTCTCGGAAAGGTACTAGTGGCATGAGGCTTTTGGGTAATGGTTCCAATGATAGCCTCAAGTGCAACATTCACCCTTTCGATTTCAATTTAAGAATTGGATGACAACGAATCAGATGACATCTTTCTAGGTGGTAACGTTTTGTCAAACTCCACTCTATAAGGAAAGATCGTCATGACATCGATATCAGATTTAATCTCGCCAATTCTTTTTCATTATCACAATCAACTAATATCTACATTTCTACGAATATCAACCATTTGTTGGGATCATAAATATCCACAACTTGGTTTAAATCTAGGATAGCTAGAATTCCTACGGGAATAGCTTCGATTGATTTGCTAGGGGAGTTAGGGTACCTTGTGACAATCTACGTCGTATAAATACCTCGTATAAATATAAAAATAATCATCAAACAATCATGTAATAAAATTCATATATATATATAATCCAAGTTATATATATATTAAAATAACACTTCTCAGTCTGGCCTTGTCGGTAACTCGGGAATTCTTCGGCACCGTTATAGTCAAAAGATTTTTAGTCATTTTGAGAAAAATGTTTATAGTTAAAAGATTTTGAAATGTTTTATTCAAAACCTTGGTTTTAAAAATCTTTCGTTCTCTATAACGAGAGCTCTGGTACCAAACTGTAACACCCCCAAATTTATACAACTCAGTACAGCGGAAGACTCGTTGGTGTTACGGGATAGCACATTACTCACATCATAGACAACGCTTAAAAATCGCGTCGTTTAACAATAAAGCATTTCCATTCATAAAATATCAAAGTTACATTGGTCCAAGTCATTGTATTTTATACAGGTTTTACAAAGCATTTGAATGGAAATTAATATTTAAGTGCGGGCCATGAATTATTGATGTCTTCCCGAGAATTACCTTCAAGTACCTGAGTCAAAACATGTTAAAAGAAAAGGGTCAGCGAAAACGCCGAGTGAATTCATAGATTTTAATGAAATCCATCGATATAACATCGGTATAAAATTATTACCGAAAATCATTTTGTACAAATCCATGTAGTAGGCCATAAAATAGCCAAAATCATTTTATTCAAATCCTTGTCAAAATCATAATATAGGCTTTCGCCTTCAAAATCATTATACGAACCATTGTCGTTAAAAACATCATACAATACGTTTTACAACGTTGTATAGATTAAATAAAAACCGTTATATGAATATGGTTATGTAAAACCAAAACACAAACAAAATATCAATAATATGACCCCGTATTGCTAGTCAGGCAATATATTGTAACTCGGTGTGTATAGCAGTATTTCGTTAATTGGATTATTATAAGCCGCATGACACTGTTACCTTACTACAACAAACAACGGGTAGCTAGCCTGAAACTCAATTTGCCCATCTAAATTAGCGTGTCGTCACAAAGGTCACGCTATGTAAATCTTCTCATACATAAATTCGCTTACCAATCAATGTGGCACGACGGGGATCAACCGTCAAGGAGCGAACTGGGGTGATCGTCCCCGAATAGTATTATTATATGCATAAGCGTCTACCAAATCCCGGTAGTTCACAATTCATGCTAATGGGACTTTTAGTGACATAACCTAACTTTAATAATCCATTTTATTTCATCTATCGGGTCATTTAATCATTTATCGGGTCATATAATCATTCGGGTCCAAATCAATAAACAAGCAATCGGGACAAATGGTGTCCTATTTCATAAAAACTAACATGTTATCTCCCTCGCGGGTTTATAAAACATTTATAAAAACATTTAAAAGAGTGCGAGGCTATGAACTCACGTTGATGTGGGAAAGTGGGTTATCGGCAATTCGGATGTACGGTACGTGCTTCAATCACGGAAACCTAGACAAATAATACTCGTCTTAGACTCATGTCCAATGACTTTATAAAAATAACAATTATGTATACATATGATGATTATATATATATGATGATCAAGTGGGTTTACATATTCTCATTTACTCATTTTAGTGTTATGTGTCGATAACTTTTATACTAGTTTACTAGTTTTACCTATTTACATATTTTAAGTCCAATAAACTTATTATAAGTTCTTTAACTTGTATTAATCCATTTCATACTTTTATTATCAGTGTTTATACTTTACAAGTTGGGCCCAAACGGGTTAAGCCCAATAAATACTTTTTATAAGTGTTTTAGCCCATTTTGTTGTATTATTAGTCCAATATGCTAACTTAGCTCGTTAATGTCCGTATGTTATATAGTTCGGGTTTTATCGATTTTTACTTGTTATATATGTTTATATATCAGTATATGAGTTTATAAAAGTTTACATTAGACGGGTCTAACCGTCTAAGTTTTATTTAACAAAAACGTTAATTTTACGGTAATAGCCAAAAAAGTCGTAAAATCATGTTTATAGTTTTTATAACTTATAAAACTTATCAAACTACCATTTTTATAAAATGTCCAATTATTTATCCTTATACATTTTATACTATTTTTATTTGAGTGCTTATATAATACTATTATACTTTAATTTCCAAAATCTGATTTTTACTTTCATGTTCACCAAAACAGCCATATCTAGAGTTCTATATGGAGATAGAAGATAAAATTTTTATGACATAAACTACATGATATGTGCTCCATTTAACTCTTCTATAGCTACTGTTGAATCAGCATCTAAGTATTTTCTAAAAATCGTCCAAAACAGTGAACTCAGATTTGTACTCTAAACTTGTTTTGATCATATCTCACTCATCCTAATGATTCCATTGCATGGCCAACTCTCACTGTCTCACATGTGTACAAGACATATTACTTACTGTATATTGATTCTACTTTGCCATTTTATCAGTCTAACATGTGGTTAGTTACTGTTTTTATACAGCCTACCATTTAAGCAAGATTAACCATTTTTACATATAGTTTTTCATCTTTTTACCCATGATTATCAACACCAAATCCCCACACAATATTTTTATCATCATACATATATACATTTAAGAAGAAAATACATGATTACATAATCAAAATTAACAAAAGGATGGGGAGGACAATCTTTATACCACCATGATGATGTAGGTTATGATCAAGACATGGATTTTGATGGAGAAACTTGTGATAAACCAAGACCATCTTCAAGACCACCATTATTCAAGAACTCCTTGTGGAAAATCAGTCCTTAGAAATCACTAAATCACCTCCTTGGTTGTTAGAATCACCTCCAATCTTCAATTCTTCTATAGGTTTCCATCTTATGCAAGTTAAACATAAGATTTATGATAGAAATTTGATGAACATGGTGGTGGTGGTGGTAGTATGGACGGTACAAATGGAGTGAGAGAGAGAAGTGTGTGGTTTTGCATGAGAGAAATGAGAGAGTGGTTTGAGTGTTAGTTGTTTTGAGGTGAAGTAGTGGTATGCTTAGCTTAAAGGTTAAGCTTGTTACATGTGTACAAGCTTCCTTGTGAAGCTTTGACAACACATGGGTATGTGGCTAAGTCTAGCCGTCCCATATTGGAGGTGGGGCAAAACTTGTTTTGTCTCATCCCCAATTATTTACGGGTACTCCTCGATTCTAGTTTCCTCGATTTGCGTGCCCTCGGGTCATTTTACGAAAAACATTTTTATAAATTATGAATCGACGACACAAAACGAATCTAATAAAAATTGTCTCATCAAAAATGGAGTTCGAAAACGTAAATACGCAATCCTAAGGTTTCCGGTTTAGTCGTAAAGGACGTTAAATTTAAATCGTAAGTCCTAATCTCTTCTCGTAAATTATTGAGTTTATGAACCAACACAAATTTAAAATTCCAAAATAATATTCACGGATAAATTTATTTTCTGAAATGTCGGACTGTCACCAAAAACGGTGTATGTAAACGTAAGCACGTAACGTAGAATCCTCCGGTTTAGACGTAGTCGATGCTACTTCAAGACGTAAATCCAAATTTATTCCCAAAAATAAGTGAGTTCATATTATAACATTAAAATAATATTTTAAATAAATTATTGAGAATAAAATATCAACCATAAATTGACGGATTGTCACAACAATGGAATGTAGCTGCAATGCTACATTAACCTTAAGCAAATGCCTGAACAACCACTACATCATATGATATGCCATATGATCCTACTAAACAATTACAAAACAAATAACACCTGTAGGAAAGAACAGCCTAAAGGTGCATGAACAATGTAAGTAAAACATCATCACGGCTAACACTTGGAGCGAACATCAGGATGACGAGAACCATGCCTATCATCAATCGATATGACTTCTTCAACCTCACTATCACTAGCATTAACCACCTCTTCCATGGTTTTAAAACCATCCTCCCAATTTGTACCATCATCCATCTTATCCCAAAGAACACCAAAAGAGTTATGAGAACTCTTATCCTTATCGTTAGTCTTAGCTACAAAGCTCGAGGTTTTGTTATTCAAGAAGCCATTCTTAAACATCGGAGCTGCCTTCTTAGGATTCTGACCCGTAGCATTTGTTTTAGAGGTTTCGCCTCTCTCAACATTACGAAACTGAAGATTAAGGGCTGGTTTTGTTAATTTAATACCTGCAACTTGTGGTTACTTCTTCTTACCTTTATTCTTCTTGTTCTTGACCACCTCAAACCCATCATCCACCACATCCTTAGTAGCATGAGCAACCACTTCCTTATGCACTTCCGGACACATGTCACTAGTATGATCAAAGATCAAGCAAGTAGAACATTTTGGAGGTCTCTATTCGTACTCAATATCAATCGTAACCAATGAATGCCCTTTATCACGACCTTTAGGCACAGCAATTACCATCGAATCCAATAACTCCATATCAGCTGAAACCTCAACGAGCGCCCGAGCATATGTACTTCGACCCCACGAGTTAATACACATATTACTCGTGTAGTAATCCAATATAATAGGTGTGCCAATTTGGGTCGTGATAAGACTAAGACCAACCTCCGAATAAGCAACAATCGACACATGATGAAGCTTAACCCACACCGGAGCTTTCTTAGTCTCCGCCTTTTTTAAATCAGTAGTAGGCGACCAGATATTCAAGATAATTCTAATCAACCACGGGCCATTTTCAAGAACTCCTTCCATTCCTTCCTTAGTATTGAACTGAAAAAGGAAGAAATCTGCATGAAGTTGAACGCGTTTCAAACCATACCGTGCCCACGTGTTTTTAACATAGTTCTCCACAAGCGGAAAAGCTAAACGTTTACCAATAAATTTCCCATATAACGTGTGTGCAAATCTTGATTCAACCTCCTCAACAGCATCATAAGGAATTGCAATTCGAGCTCCCTCAACATGCTCGTCACATCTTAATTCTAAGATTTTCACACTCTTTGTACTCGTCTGAGTCATGACATTCGTGCCTTGAAGAACCGATACAAAGGATCCTCGCTCTTGCTGCACATTAGCCATGACATCCCCATCTTTTTCAGGAACACCTAGCATGTTACTTTGTATCAAACCAGGTTTAGCACCTGCATTCTGACTAGACACACTCACGGAGTCAGCATCAACGACTTTTGGACCAGAAGTTTCAATCTTCGAGTGATCTATCGGCCTTTCAGCCGTAGATACATCTGCTGCCTGAAGACTAGACGTCATACTCCCTCCATTGCCAGCCATACAACCATTAGACTCATTAGTCATCATCCTAACCGACCCATCGCTAGAATCAGCAGCACGTAGACCACTAACCTTCTGATCACCACTAGGGTTTTGTAATACCTCAGCAGCCATTGTTAGGCCAGTCTGAATATTAGGATCATTACCCTTCGGATCGAGTCCCCCATTCTGACCACCCACAACGTTTTCAAGCTTTTCTTGATGTAAATCACCTGCACTTCGAACATCAGCTTCCTTCAGGCGCTTCATACGAGCAGCCAGTCCATCCCAATCAATCGGAACAGGTTCCACCCTCTTCATATCACCAAACCCAAAAAACCCTAAAAAATAAACAAACCCTAATTGCCGACACCAGCAAGAACAACCCCAACAGCACCCTAAACGACTCCCATGAAAACAATGATAATCTAAAACACGATCTGATTTGCACAGCGAACCCCTAACTAGCCGTGTAAGAATACCCAAAAAAAACGAAAAATAACCTAAAACAGCAAACAGTTCGAATAAAATTGATGTTAATACAACACGAATCAAGGATTCGGTTTATAAAACATAAATGTTATAAGAGATTGAATGATGAATCAAGTTAAAAACGTATTAAAGAGGTACAAGAAACGGCAGCTAGGCAAAGGGAGAAGCCATTTTTAAGGTTTTTTAGAGTAATCCAAGTTAATAAGCTTGGATACACACATTGAAGCTTTTTTGCTATGTTTGAACTTTGAAATAACGTGTAATTCTAATTTATTTTCATGACACTACTATGCAGGTTTTTTTGGGTAAAGGGGAACCAAACCCCGGTAAAATATATTCCCAAAAGCGTTGAAGTACAATGGAATGTAGCTGCAATGCGGTTGAGGATTCTTGTGTGTATTATGGTGGAGATCATGATTTCTCTGAGTGCATTACCGCCGGTGGTAACACTTCGAGTGCCTACGCGGCCACGAGAACTTATAACCAAAATGCTCAAGTTACCCGCACTAATCAATTGAGTCCACCGGGTTTTCCACCTAATCAAAACAATCAAAATGCTAACAACTATCGCAAAAACAATCAAGGTGGTTACCAAGGAAATCAACGGAATTATAACAAGGGTAATTACAACAACCAAGGGGGAACAATAATCAATTGCAAAATCAAAACCAAAATCGTGATTTTCAAAACATTAATCAAGGTTTTTCAAGTGCAATTTCAAAGATCTACCAAGTGGCTTTTAGACATACGCTAAGGAAAATGATGATAGGTACACTAATATGGCAAGTGATATGTTGAGTATAAGAACCGAATTGAAAAATGAGCTTAGAAATCATACCAACAAAGTCGAGAATAATGTGCAAAGACTTCAACAATGTCAACAAAAGCTTGAACAAGGTCAACACGAGATACAAAAAGACCACAATGAGATTAAGCAAAGTTTGGCTCGTCAAGAGCAAAATCAACAAAAGCTTTTGGAGGCCATAATGATGAACAAACCCTCTACTTCGGGTGGTCTTCCTAGCAATACCATATCAAACCCGAAGGGAGAGATGAAAGTGATTGCCACACGTAGTGGTAAGACCCTTAAAGAGCCGACTCCTCAACCAATTACTCCTACGGAGGAGGAAATTGAGGAAGAACCCGAGGTGGTGGTCGAAAAGGAGCAAATCTCAATCTCACAAAGTACCGCTCAAACCACACCTACGGTTGACCCTTCACCAAGTTTGGAACCCGAGATTCCAAAGGCTATGTCTATGCCCCACCCTACACCACCCTTGCCTTACCCAACGAGACGTCACAAGGAAAATTTGCAAGAACATAACACTTATCAATTTGAGCTTTTTATAAAAATGTTTCGTGATTTGCATTTTAACATAAGTTTCACCGGCGCTTTGATTATGATGCATTGATTTTCCGCCAACTTTAAAAGTATGTTGAATGATAAGAAGAAATTGCAAAAACCAATATTTTTTTTGGTAAAGGGAGTTACCTCGGTAAATATATTAACCAAAAAAACTAATGTTAAGTAAAAATGGAATACGGCTGAAGTACCATATTAACCTCAAGCCAAAAGCTTGATCAACAAGTGCTTATGACAGGCCATAAACACAGCAACACTAAGCTAATATTGCAAATCTAAAATTAGTGTAAAAAACAGCATTAGCAAACTCCAATAAGAAGAACTCTTGGAACCAGGCGACCACCCCACAACACCAGCAGCAACATAATGGAAGTAAAGGATCCAGGTAAGGCTGCCTCCTTAAAAAACCTTTTTGAGAAAAACCCTGTGGGAAAAACCCCCAAAAAGGAAAAAAGAGTACAACCCTTACCTGGTACCCCCACCATGAGAAACACTTGAGGACGGAAGTCTCCAACGATCCAAAATAGCCAAAGACCGTGTAGTCATCTTCTTGAATATGTAAGTAATAAGCTTGAGGCGAACAGTAGACGTAATGATACTAACAAGTTTATCCACAGAAAGTTGTTTCCCTTTGAACAATCTAGCATTCCGTTCCATCCAAACAAAGTATACAGTAGCCGCAACAACCAAACAAGCAATAATACTAGTAGTAGATTTTCCTTCGGATATTGGTATAATAAATGCCAAAACATCATCCAAACAAGGAGGAATAGAATCCATACCACAAAGCACCCTAATTTGCCTCCAAACCTGTGAAGAATAAGAGCACTCAGAAAATAAATGAGAATGAGAAACGGGAGTGACTTTACACAAAGGACACCGAAGTAGGCTTAAATCCACGGCAGGCACAACATCCCATTGCCGCAAACGATCATGGGTCTTCAGTTTCTGCTTAACAACAAGCCACATATGCAATGAGTGTCGAGGAATACAATGAGAGAACCAAACAACATGGTAACATACCACAGCCGGCGCCTGGTTCGCAGCGTATCCCAAGCCAGAGCCACAGAAAATGACTGCAAAGAACCACCACCATCACGCCATACCAGAGAATCCGGCCGCCCCTCATCTAGAGCGTGGACAGGGATAAAGACAATAGCAGGAAATCTATCCACCCAATCAGTCGGCTATTTCCAAGCGTTGTAACTAATCAAGTCATAAACAGTATCATGAAGGGTAAAACCAGACCTAACAATATTGCGTACCTTAAGAGTATCCCGTAACGGACACTCAGCATCCCACTTATCAAACCACATAGACGCAGATCTACCATCATGAAGCCTATACCAAATAAACGGCCGCACACATGTCCTAAGCTGAAGAAGCTTACGCCAACCCTAACTTACATCACCAATACAAGGAACATCCCAAAAGCTCCTACCCCTTAACTTATACTAATGTATCCATTGAACCCATAAGGATTCCTTACGCGTGAGAAGACAACAAATATGAGAGGTAATAAGAGCAGCATTAAAATCATCAAGCCTCCGAATACCAAGACCGCCCTCACTTTGGGGAATGCAAACATCATCCCAAGCCACCTTTGCCCTCCCCTTTCTCATCTCACCTTGACACCATAAAAAATTCCTCAAAAGCTGCTCAAGATCATGAATAATCCGAACAGGCAGGATAAAAACTGAAGCCCGGTACAGGTGCATATATTATAGCACATATTTAACAAGTTGAAGTCTCCCTGCAGTAGATAGAAATTTGTTACGCCAATCCTGGACCCGACTCTCCAATTTTTCAACAACGACTTTGCAATCCCTATAAAGCAGCCTAGACGAGATAAGAGGAACCCCAAGATAACGCACTGGCAGTGTGCGTTGCGCAAACGGTATAAGATCCAGAATACTAGCTTTCACATCAGGTGGAACATTATAGAAGAAAGCAGTACTCTTAGGAATACTTGGAACCAAACCTGACACATTTTTAAATTCCTCCATAGCATCCATGATGGTGAGAACCGAATCTAGATGCCCCCTAGCGAAAATAAATAAATCATCTCCAAAACATAGATTAACAATACGCTGGTGCTCACAGTGATTATGATACAAAAACTCCTCCGCCAAACAAACACGCCTCTGCAGTAGGAGAGTCAAAACTTCCATAACCAATGTAAATAAATAAGTTGACAGGGGATCACCTTGTCTTAGCCCACGCTTACCATTAAACCAGCCATGGAGATTCCCATTAATACAAATAAAATACGAGGTCGTAGTCACGCACTACATAATCCATTCGACCATCGTAGTGTGAAAGCCAAACCCAAGCAGAATCACCCTAAGAAAACCTCAATCAAAAGTATCATAGGCCTTCTGAATATACACTTTGAAAGCACAACGAGGAGGTCCAATATTCCTATGATAACTTCGCATTAATTCCTGTGTAAGTAATATATTATCCGAAATCCTACGCCCCGAAAAAAAAGCAGATTGATTAATATTAACCAAGTCCCCCAACACCACTTTAATGCGGTTAGCAATAATCTTTGTAATGTATTTTAAAATCACACTACATGGTAAGGATAAGGGACATACGATGGCTAATATTGGTATAGAATACGAGTGGACTCCCCCCCGCTGCTCGATGTGCTGTATATTTGATCATCATGATGCTGAATGTCCGAAATTGCCTAAGGATGTCATTAATACGATTGTTAATGTGGACGATAATAAGGTAGCTAATGAGATTGATAATGAGGGTTATGAGGTTGTGAACAATAGAAAGAAAAAGGGTAAGAATAAGCAACTCCAGGTTGCTGGTATTAAACTCACTAAACCACCTATTAATCTTTATTACCGTGCTGTTGAGAAAGGGGATAGTTCTAAGGCGAATAAGCCTAAGAAAAATGATTCTACAGGTACTACTGTTCAGAATGCTCCTAAGAAAGCTGGTTCTATTCTTAAGCGTGGATTTCTTAATAACAAGTCTTTGGCTCTTGATTCTAGTCAACCGGGTACGAGCAGCAAAAACTCTTTTGGTGTTTTGAGTGGTTTAATGGATGATGGGACTGATTGGGAGGATGGCTTTGGTCATTCTAATGATGTGCTTAATGCGGATAGTGAGACTGATGAAGACATTGTGATTGATGATCGCCATGGAACTCGTCAGCCGGATACTCGCACTTCTCATTAATCATTATGTTTGTTTTTTCATTGTTTATGTTCCTTTAGGTGGTTCTTTCCTATAGGAGTCATTAGTTTTGTAATGTAATTATCATATGGCATGTCATATGATATAGTGGTTGTTCAAGCTGTGTGCTTGAGGTTAATGTAGCATTGCAGCTACATTCCATTGTACTTCAACGCTTTTTGGGAATATATTTTACCGGGATTGGAGTCCCTTTACCCAAAAAGAAATAGGTCTATAATCCGTGATCTTATTAGGAACAGTCACCTTTGGAATAAGCGCAATAATGGTATGATTTATTTCCTTAAGCAACTTACCATTAGTGAAGAAGTCCCGAATAGCACATGTAACATCACCATCCACAATATCCCTTGCATTCTTAAAAAACGCAACCGTAAAACCATCCGGACCAGGAGCTTTATCATCACCCATCGACAATAAAGCATTCTTAATCTCAGCATCCGACTCCACCTGAACCATATCCAAAGCACGCTACGCATCGAGAACATTAGAGAACAAATCCTGTGTTTCCAATGTGATAGAAAAACCATCCAAACCAAGAAACTGCTCATAATGTGCCACAAATGCATTCGCAACATCATTCCCTTCACACAACACATTAGCCATGTCTCGCACCATATCAATCCTGTTGCGGGCATTAGAACACTTAACAATTTTATGAAAATAAGCTGTATTATAATCACCTGCATCAAGCCACTCAATCTTAGATTTACGTTTTAAAAACCTTTCCTCATCAATAGACGCTTCTTTAAACGGCAAAAGACATCGAGCATGAGCTTCACGGACATCAGTATTTAATAAATTTAAATCAAGAGTCCTTTGAGCCGCGTCAAGCTCATCCGTGGTCCGAATCACACGTGCGTGTAGATTACCATTCTCATGAAGTAGCTTGCGAAATGGTGCTTTTAGATGTTTCGGACATTTAACCACACGATACATAGCACAACCCGAAACACTAACATTCCACCCATTCAGAACAGTAGAACGAAACCCTTCCTTATGAACAAGAAAGTTAGATAATTTGAAAGGTTTTAGCTTCGGTCTACTAACCTTAGGAATACGAAGAACACACGGATAATGATCCGATACACGATAAGGCTGAAACACCCCAAGAGAACCCAGAAACTCATCAATAAAAACCATCTTAGACATAATCCTGTCAATCTTCTTAAGAACACCACAGTCACCCTGAGGTTTTTGATTCCATGTGAAGTGAAGTCTAGTAGCATTAACATCCATAACCTCCATGAGTTGAACACATTCTTTATATTCACGCATAGCAATATTCGGCTCATACCCACCATAGGAGTGATCTTCAAGATTAAGAGCAGCATTGAAATCACCCATCAAAACCCATGGCTTATCACGCATAAGATAAGCATGAGCAGCAAGATCATTCCATAACACACGACGATCCACATAATAGTTGGCAGCATACACAAAAGAACATAAAATGGTTTTCCGGTCAGCCCGAGTATTAATCTGACAATGAATAACCTGTTTCCTTTGAGCCATAACACCAACATCAACCATATCATCATTCCAACCAACAATAATACGAGAACCTTTAGTACACAAGCTACCATTAGAAAGCCACTTCCATCTCCTACACACCTTACGACATGTATCATAAACAATAGATACATTAACATGAGACTCCAAAATAGCACAAACACTTAAATTATTCTCAGTAACCACCTGTCGAACCTCTCTCTGCTTAGGGGACTGCTTCAAGCCCCGTATATTCCAAGAAGCAATACTAAACATTAAAAACATTAATAGCAGGAGTGATTGCCCCTGATTGAGAATTATTCATAAGATTTGTCGTCTCATCATAAACATTTTCCACATCCTCCTCATCATCGGAAATAGTAACCTTAGATGTACCACTATCCTCCTTATTAAGAGTGGATAAAGCATCATAGGGATTAGAAATCACAATAGGAGTAGCCTGCGGTAAAGAAGCGGCCTTAGACACCAACGACCTATTCAGATTAGAAGTCGACCCATGCAAACCCTCACTATTCCTCCCATAATAGGAGTAGCTTGCGGTAAAGAAGCAGCCTTAGACACCAACGGACTATTCAGATTAGAAGTCGACACATGCAAACCCTCACCATTCCTCCCTGGACCACCAGTTGAGGTATTAGGTCTATCAACAGGAGATTTTCCCTTAACATTCTTACCATCAGCCTTCGGAGCATACACAAACTTTTTACCTGGTTGAACACCCCCTTTATTACTAGCATTAATTTTCTTCCTCCTGTAAACCACTTGCTGAAAACCATCATTAACATTTGTAGCTTCTTTAGTAACCACCACCATAGCCGGACACGATTCAATAGAATGCCCAAAAATCTTACATTTATCACACCTAGGGGGTTTCCATTCATACTCCACCTTAATAGTAGCCTTCGTAAAACCCATACCATCTAATAATGGAATACCAACACTAATTGATTCACGTAAAGGAGCCTCAGAACTAACCTCAATAAGACATCTTGCAAAACTGCTACGGCCCCATGACTCCTTACGCATAGCACTAGTATAGGTATCCATCATTATCGGCTTCCCCAAATAAGATCCAAGAATACTAATACCTTCCTCATCAAACATTTCTAAATGAACATCATGCAATTTAATCCAAACCGGAACACGGCTTAATTCCTCGTTTAGTAAACTGGTATTCATCGTCCATCTCTTAAGAATAATCGGATTATTCCTAACCATCCAAGGTCCACCCTCAAGAACACATTCCAATCCAGTGCTTGAATCAAATTTAAAAAAGAAGAAACCTTTTGCATTAAGCATAATTCTCTTAAGCCCATACTTCGCCCAATTGTTCTTCACATAATATTCAACCACAGGAAAAGCTTCACGTTTCCCAATGAAGCATCCATATAGGGTATTTTCAAACCGATTCCCTACATTTTGAATAACCCGAAGCGGAATAGATATATCCACCCCTTAAAACACATTTTCCACTTGTGTAAACATAAAACTATTAGTACCTTTCGAAGTATCAGGCTGTGACGCAATACCAGCGTAAGACACAGACGCAACCTGAACACACGGAACACCAGCAACACTCACCTTTGGACAACCATCAACATTTGATCCACTTACTTGTGGAGAAACATTTATAAGAGAAGTTGGAACTGACAAAGACGGACCAGTAGACCGTAAAGACTCATCCTTTTGCTGCGAACCAATCCCATCTTACTCCTTTCGTACCACAAATACCTCACCAGCAAACGATGCACCCTCACGATCATACATACCCATATTAGGGTTTCCATCAACATGCGACAAGCTAGCATCCCCATCCAGAAATTTAGACACAACAGGAGAAGACATACTAACAAATTCATCTTGTTTATCTAGCACGCCGAATGACGGGTATGAAACCCTAACAGGTTGACGCATCGTTACATTATCCAGCATGGCAGAGTTAGGGTTTGAGGAAACCCTAGACTGATCATCCCCCTCCTTCGCAATCAAAGAAGATTCATAGGAACACAACATATTAATTATCTCTTGGGATCTAGCACCAGACACCAAGGACCAGACTTCATATTTATTCATCTTAAACTATGCATAAAATCATGAATCTCCCTCACAGTACTCAATTTCACCCCAAACACCTTCATAATCACGTCCATGTTACAAGTCTGCATGCTGTTGATAGCCGCGGCCTTTCCTCGCACATCCATCTTAGCATAATCGATAGGATCCATAGCTAAGACTGAAACCCTAACGACTAACAAACCCTAATAATAATAAACCAAGGAACCGAAACCCTAATTAGTGACGACAAGAAAAAAACAAAACATGGAACAATCGTGTAGGTAACTAGTGGAGACACACCAAAATAACTGCGATGAAACAACACGACACCGACCATGACTCAATAAAAAACAACGCCTCACTAATCGCACGCAGAAAAAGAAAAAAACGACCGATTAATAAACCCTAGAAAACGTTCAACCAACTAATGACTATGTTAACTCAAGATTAATCAAGAAAACAGCATCGTTATAAGGTTTTGAGATTATTAGGGAATAGAAAATCGAATCATTAAGAAGAGAGAATTTTATGCCGCCATTTGTTCATCGTTATTTCTTAACCGCATACCTCAAAAAGTCGGTGATCCCGGTAAATTCTTAACACCGTGTGGTTTCTAAGATATGTAAGAATGCTACGCCTTGGCTGATCTTGGTGCTAGTATTAGTTTGATGCCTCTTTTGATGTTTAAGTCGCTCAATCTTCCTAATCTTACTCCTTCAAAAATGTCTATCGATATGGCTGATCATTCTACAATTCCCGCATGTGGTACGGTCGAAGACGTTTTTGTGAAGGTGGGAAAATTATATTATCCGGTAGACTTTATCGTAGCCGATATTCCCACGGATGCTCAAGTTCCTCTCATTTTAGGTCGACCATTTTTGGATACGTCGAAAGCGATTATTGATGTGCATGCTAGGAAAATCACTTTACGCTTCAACGACGAGGAACTTGTTATAAACGCACTCCAAAATTCTCATCTTTCTCAAGTTTATTATATCGCGACTATGAACCATGTTGATTTAATCGATGTCGTTTGCGAAGAAATTTCACAAGAGATTTTAGGCTTTGCCGATGAAGCAAATAGTGGTAATCCCACTATGCTCGATCCAATCCTTGATAATTCGACACCTCCTTTCACTCCATTGAGGGGGTTTTACTTTGGAAGAGTTTGATGTACCTCAAACTTCTAATGAAGACCTCGACAACGATGAGGATTTTTCAATTATCAAGGATTTTCTAAACGATTTCCCATTTCCTCCGCCGATGGAGGTTATGAGTATTGAACCAAAATCTTCAATCGAGGAACCACCAACCCTAGAATTGAAAGATCTTCCTCCTCACCTTGAATATGTATTCTTGGAAGGAGACGATAAGTTGCCGGTTATTATTGCGAAAGATCTTTCGGATGATGAAAAAACCGCACTTATCGATGTCTTGAAGGCTCACAAAGGGCAATTGCGTGGAAACTTTCTGACATTAAGGGTATTAACCCAATATTTTTTATCCACTAGATTTTAATGGAGGAGGACTACAAACCCGCAATTCAATGTCAAAGAAGGGTAAACCCCAAAATTCACGACGTCATCAAAAAGGAAGTTCTTAAACTACTTGATGCGGGAATGATTTACCATATATCCGATAGCCCTTGGGTGAGCCCAATCCATTGTGTCCCTAAAAAGGGAGGAATGACCGTTGTGCCAAATGATGACAACGAGTTAATTACAACTCGACTCGTGACCGGTTGGAGGGTGTATTGACTATCGTAAGTTAAATGACGCCACTCGTAATACCATTTTCCCTTGCCCTTCATGGTTCAAATGTTGGAGCGACTCGCGGGAAATGATTTCTATTGCTTTTTAGATGGTTTTTCCGTTTACTTTCAAATCCACATCAATCCTAGTGATCAAGAAAAAACTACTTTTACGTGTCCATATGGAACCTTTGCCTCTCGTAGAATGCCATTCGGACTTTGCAATGCACCGGGAACATATCAAAGGTGCATGATGTCTATTTTTCATGACATGATCGAGAAGATGATGGAAGTTTTCATGGATGACTTTTTGGTGTTTGGTAGTTCGTTCACGTCGTGTTTAGACAACTTAGACAAAATGCTAAAACGTTGTGAGGAAACCAACCTTGTGCTCAATTGAGAAAAATGTCATTTCATGTGTAAGGAAGGGATCGTCTTAGGGTACAAGGTCTCGAAAGCGGGGATTGAGGTAGACAAAGCTAAAATTGACGTCATCGCCAAATTACCTCATCTCAAAACCGTCAAGGGAGTTAGGAGTTTCCTAGACCACGCGGGCTTTTATCGTCGCTTCATCAAAGACTTTTCAAAGATATCTCGACCCATTACACACCTTCTCAAAAAAGATGCCCCTTTCATCTTTAACGAAGATTGTGTTCGATCCTTTGAAATTATTAAAAGGAAACTAACCGAAGCTCCCATTCTTTTTGCTCCAAATTAGAACCTCCCCTTTGAACTTATGTGTGATGCTAGTGATTACGCTATTGGGGTCGTTTTAGGCAACGTCATGATAAGCATTTCTTACCTATCCACTATGCTAGTAAGACGATGACCGAGGCTCAACACAAATACACCACAACTTAAAAGGAATTACTTGTCGTGGTGTATGCATGTGAGAAAGTCCGACCTTATCTCATCTTAACGAAAAGCATAATGTATACGGATTATTCGGCCATCAAGTATCTCTTTGCTAAACTTGATACTAAGCTACGATTGCTTCATTGGATTTCATAAACATTTTGGCATACTTGGGCATGTGAGCGAGAGCCTCAGCGAAGGAGATATTGAAATTCAGTTGTTTGAACATTTTAAGGAAATTCGAAACCTGAATATCATCCTTGCTCTTTTGCTTCTCTTTCCTCAACCTTGAAGGATAAGGTATATTGGAAGAAGAGGAAGGCTTTAGGGGAATAGAATCACTCACAACCACGGGTGGAGGAGGGGTAGAAGGAAGAGGTGGAGAAATTGGGGAAGGAGAAGGAGGAGGAATAGGAGCAGGTGACTCGTTCTCCTTAGTCACAACCACCGGTGGAGGTATAGGAAGCTCGGGTTCCTTGGTACCTTTGCCACTTCGAGTGGTGATTGCTTTCATCTCCCCTCTTGGGTTTGCAACGGTGTTACTCGGAAGAGTACCCGAAGAAGAGGGTTGACTACTTTGGAAGAAACTAGCCATCATGTTCCTTAGATCATTAGTTTGGCTATCCAACGTATTTCTCATATCTGCTCTCAAATCATTTCCTTGCTTGACCAAATCTGCTTTCAAGTTACGCACTTCCTGCTGGAGATTCTCCACTATCACATCATTGGTTCCCATGTAGGTTGCGACCTCTTGGTGTAGTGCAGTGGTGGTTTGGTTGGAAGGAGCATTGTATGCAGGTGGTTGGTAAGCAGGTTGTTGGTAGACTTGATTGTTTCTTTGAGGTGGTTGTTGCTGCTTGTGAGATGGGATGTATGGTTGTCGAGGTTGTTGTTGTTGAGGAGGGCGATTAAGGTTTTGTTGTTGGTTTTGGTTGGCAGGAGGGAAACCAGGTGGTGAAAGATAGTTGTTGCTGCGGTAGCTAAGCAAGTTACGGTCACCTTGGGGTTTTGCTTGATAAGCAGGTTGAGGGTAGGTGCCATATGCCGCATTCACATTCTCAGCAGGGTAATCTTGGGTGGCGGTACAAGTTGTGTAGGAGTGAGGACCACCGCATATCTCACAAGGTTGGCTGACAGCGTTAACTTGAGCGTTTTTAGCGTTGTTGCTGTTGTTGTTGACGGTGTGGGTGACAAGCGATTCAAGAAGCGTAGTGAGTTTGTCTAATCGCTTGTCGATGTCACTAGTGCTAGCACTAGCGACATTGGTCCGAACACTCTTGGTTTGCACACGAGACTTATTCTCAATGATGTCCCAAGCAGCATTGGAAGTCTTAGCCAATAGATTACCCCCCCGAGGCACTGTTCAGTGAATCTTGATCACTCATGCTTAAACCATTGTAAAAAGTATTGATTTGATGTACTTTGGTAAAACCATGTTGTGGGCATTTTCTTAAAAGATCTTTAAAACGATCCCAAGATTCACTGAACGACTCATCGTACTTTTGTTCAAAGTTTATAATCTCATTCCGCAAAGCGGTAGTACGAGAGGGTGGAAAAAAGTAATTTATAAACTTTGTTTCCAAATCCGTCCACGAGAGAATACTCTGTGGCGGTTCCGTAGCAAGCCAATGCCGGGCTTGTCCCTCTAAAGAAAAGGGTAAAAGTTGTAACCTTATAACTTCTTGTGGAACCCCATTGAACTTGACCGTGTTGGTGAGTTGTAGAAATCTCTTGATGTGGTCGTGTGGATCATCAATGGTTCGTCCCAAGAATGGCTGAGCGGAGACCATCTGGATAAAGCCTGACTTGAGCTCGAAATTGTTGGCGGCAATTGGAGGTATAACAATTGGATCCGTGTTGCCATCGACATGAGCTTGCAGCAATTCAATCATTGGGCGATTATCCGGAAGGGGCTCATTGTTGTTGTTATTCATGTTGTTGAAAGGTGGGTTGTTGTTGTTATTATTGTTTGGAGGTGGTACACCGGCCATGTCTAAGTGATCGAGAGGCTCGGGCTCTTGATATGACGTGGATCGAGTGCGCATACACCTGCAAAAGAACTAACAAAGAAAAACAAAGCAAAAATATTTTTGGTTTTTTATGGTTTTTTACTTTTTAGGATTTTTGAAAATTTTATATTCTTTAGTTGTTTTTGAAAATTTTTATGAAAAAGTAACGTTCACGGGGAACGGATCCCAAAATCCAAGTTCTCACAAAAAACTTTTGATCTTAACGAGAAGAGCCGGCAGCGGCGCCATTTGATACAATGATTTGCAATGGGTTCAAAATATTCTCGGAATCCTCTCGAATTGATCTCAGTTTAAAGTGGAATGATTGTTCTTGGTGACAAAAAGTGGGTTTAGTTTTCTATGTTATTGAAAGGATAAATAAATAAAATAATGAAATTAAACTTGTAGTGAATGTAAAAGGTAAAATGATAAAATAGAGAAATGATCTTACTAAAGAAAAGGGCTATTCGGAAAAACTTGCTACTCGGAAAAACATGTTCTATGCGGAAAGTTATCCTATGCGGAATAAAATCACTATGTAGAAAAATTGCTCTATTCGGAAAATAATGCCATGCGGAAAAAAAACATCCTATGCGGAATAAAAACATCTATGCGGAAAGTATGGTTTATGCGGAAAATTGATCTATTCTGAAAAACACCCTTATGGGGAAAGTTATCCTATGCGGAAAATTAAGGCTATTCGGAAAACATTGCTCTATGCGGAATGTAATGCTCTATTCGGAAAAACGAGGCCTATGCGGAAAAACATCCTATGCGGAATGAATGTTCTATTCGGAAAGATGGGGCTATGCGGAATATGTGAAATATTCCGAATAAAGGAAATAAACAAAAGATGATTCGGAATAAGTAAATTATTCCGAATAGGGGACGAGTCCAAATGCCTATGCGGAAAACAAGCTCTATTCGGAATATCCTGGGAATGAAGAACAGTGCAGTAGCAGTAAAACAAAAGACACGGTTTTTAATCCAAATCTACTCCAATACTCAAAAAGGTTTTACCAAATCAAACACAACTCATTTAAATACCATAAGTAACAAATCCCACTAATAAAAACACTAAATCAACAACTTTTTAAGATCAAACTAGAATCAAATAAAAACTTAAGAACTTGCAATAAAAAGATGATGAAGAACAAGATGAATAGAAAGATTGGAATTGATTGATTAATGTAAAAATAACAAGAGTAATGATTAAGGGTTACAAGATTGAAAGAAAGATGAAAAATCACCAAACACCCTAATGGTGTTTGTGATGAGCCGAACCTAAGAACTGGAAGAAAAGAAAAATGAAGCTCACCCCCTAACATGTGAAGGGAGAGATCTATTTATAGTCCTAGTGGTTGGTTGGTGAGTGGGCTTTCTCCCTTTCTTCTTGTCTTCTCGTCTTTTCAGAAAAGTTGACGATTTCGATTCTGATTCGGGATTTGTTGTCGATTAAATCCAACTCGTCTTTTAATTTCTTCGTTAAATAGACTTGAGTTTCTTCGACTTATGTAAATCTTCCGTCTTTGGTCCTTTTCTTCGATAAATCTTCGAATAGGCCCAGTGACTTCAAATCTTTTGCATCTCTTGGACAATAGACTTCGTCTTCAGTCTTTTTCTTTGATAAAACCCATGCAATCCCATGTTTTCTTTAATATTCATCCGGTTAGCTCTGAAATCACAATAAACACAAAAACCACGCATAATTCCAAACAAATGATATTAAATACGTGTTTTGGTCTTGTTTTAGCCAGAATTAAGTGGTAAAAGGATGGGTGTTTACACACCTATCAATATTGAATTGGAGGAAAGGCGTGAGTTGTGTCACAAGAGCCTGATATGCAGTTTCTGATGCAGAGTGATTAAAGTCTTCTTTGTGAAGTTGCTCAGCTAGGTGGTTCAAGTTGAGAAATAGTGACTCGATGAATGTATAATGATGTTGACCAAAGAGTGTCACAAGTTCGCTTCCTCCTTGAACCCATGCAATAGTCCTAAGATGTGACTGAAGTAGTCGAACTGAAGTGATACCACTTTCTCTAGCTTTGTCTTGCAAAAAATGCAATTCTCCCTCATGAGATGGCAAATTCAACGACTCCATTGAATGTCGATGAAGGAAAAAGTGTTAGTTGTCGAAGAACTAATAGTGGTTTGAAAATTCGTGTGAAGACAAATTTGAGAGATATTTCACACCAACCAACTGATAAACCGTCAAAACTTCGTCACAATCCTCGTTTGATGGTATTACTCTTTACGCGGCTCAAAAATTGTTGTCGGCTCAATGATTTCTTTAATAAACTAAATAACTTGATATCCTTTCGTCCCAAAAACTTAAGTATTTTGACACGACCCAATTTAACTTAGACAAAAAATTTCGTCCAAACACAAACTTGGTGAATAGTTTTGTAAAGCTAGACGTTTGAACAAAACGTGTATAACTTTTAAGTCTTAACGTAACAAATATTATAAAATGTAATTAGCATATTTGAACAACACAAACAACGTTTTATTTAGAAAATCTATACACGTATAACGTGTATAACTTTAACTCAAAACGTGTAGCATAGTTGAATAATACGTGGCTGAATATTTAATTATAAAAGTTAACTAACCCTACAAAATCTCACTAATACCTAAACACACATGCTTTGTAAAATCCGCCTCCCCCTTATCAATACTCAGACAAAACAAAAAAAAACTGATAAGCACATCCTTGTTTACTCCGCCTCCTTTTTTCATCATCCCATCAAAGTGAAATAAACCCTATTTCTGCTTAAGTGAATAATCAAAGAAACCATCAAATATTAATCTGAATCCCATACGAATCAAAGATCACTCATCTCCTATTTTGGCTTCAAGATCACTCCATGGTCTCGGGTAGGTTTGTTAATGCATGTGGTGATTTGATATTTAAACAGAGTTCTATGATGATTTATAGATAAAACGCAAAAAAAAAAATCTTTCAAAAGATTAACAAAACGTTTTATTAAATCTGAGATCTTTTAATTGATTTTTGATTTTTTTTTAAAGATCTTTTAAAGTTTTATAAATCGTAAATCGATTTGCAAACCGAGAGTGTCGGGTCTGTGTGGTGTGTTAGAGTCGATGAGTCGAGTTTGGGGTTTTGTTGGTTCGAGAGAGAAGTCAGTTGGGAGTGAGAGTGAGGAGGTTTGGTCGAGGGTGAGAATGGTTTGGTCGAGGGTGAGAATGGTTTGTAAAAGAGTTTGTTTGAGGGTTGTGAGGGGGTGTGTTGGATTGAAAGATGTTGGTCTGGTGTGAGGTGAGACGAGGGTGTTGAGTGAGACGAGGGAGTATTGGGGGTTGTGTTGCGAGGGTGTTGATTCAAGAGGGTTGTATAGTGAGTTGAGAGGTGTGGGTGTGAGGTTCAAACGAGAGTTGTGTTTTGTCGAGAGATGTGGGTCGATGTTGGGTGTGAGTCCAGGAGTGAGGAGTTCGAGGGTCAGATGTGTGGGTGAGGGAGTGGGTTCGAGAGTAATGTTTTTGATTGAGAGATGATGAATCGTAGTTGAGAGTCTGTTTATTGAGAGTCTGATCTAAAGTCGAGTCGTGAGTCCGATCGAAGGTCCTTTTGAGTCCGATCGTAAGTCTGATCGTGAGTCCGATCGTAAGTCGAGTCGTGAGTCCGATGGAAGGTCTTTTTGAGTTCGATCATAAGTCTGATCGTGAGTCCGATCGCAAGTCCTTTTGAGTCCGATCGAAGATCCTTTTGAGTCCGATCGTAAGTCCGATCGTGAGTCCGATCGTAGTCCCAATCGCAGTGACACGATCCAAGTCACACGATCGCAGGTCACGATGGTATGTCACGATCGCAGGTCACGGTCGTAACTAAGATCGAAACAAAGATCGTAAAATGGCAACCGGAATACTCGATCGCAAGTAGAACCCTAAGGTTATGTGATCGCAATATTCCGATCGGAATATGATAAACCCTTGCAAACAGATCAGAATATGGAACAATGCTAGCTAATGGAATATCAAACTATTATACTTGTTTGGACAAATTATGATAGAGACAAATATGGAACACAATATACTCAAAAGTTGATAGAAAAAAAATTGGATAAAAGTTGACAAAACGTTTGATTAAGATAAAAATATTAGAAAAAAATTGATAAAGAAATTTGATGATGAAAAGAATTGAAAAGGAAATTGAGAAACAGATAGAAAAAAAGATGAAACCAATGATGATAAAACAAAACCGATAATCAGAAACACGTAACACCAAAAGTAAAGAAATAGTGAAAGAGGAAAGATTTTACCACCAAATCAAAAGATAAAAACACATTAATCCGAAGAATCAACCATGCTCTTGATACCAATTGTAGGATCGTTGTTTTTCTAAGGATCTAGCATTGTATGGATTATCTATTGAATGGATGGAGAAATGGAAAACTTAGAGAGAGAAAGAAGAGAGAGAAAGGACAGAATTAAGAAGAAAGATTAAATGTGATTATGAAAGTGTTCAACAACCCCTCCTAACATGCTAGGAGGGGGGTTTATATAGCCCACCCTACATGTGGGCTATATGTGCTATATTGGATCACGAGCCCAATATCGTTGGAGTGACCGATCCTTTCTAAATACGTAAAAACGTATTTCCATCATCTTGACATAAAGAAACATAACAAATAAATGAGGGGACCTGAAAGAAATATGACTGTAATGAAATGAAATCCAAAAATCACTGGTGTGGACGACAATGGGTCGTTTCACAAAGCAAAACTGACATGAGTAAGGATGAACGCCTATGGCTCGGTTCACCAAAAAAAACTCACATGGCAAGGGTGAACGCCTATGGGTCGGTTCACAACACAAAATTGACATGAGCAAGGGTGAACGCCTATGGGTCGGTTCACCAAAACAAAATTCGAAATGAAAAGCACATGCGACTAAATATGGCCAGTCCTGTACCAACCATTAGTTAGTCAAAATACGTGCAACAATAATACATGCAA
This sequence comes from Glebionis coronaria, assembly GCA_025667525.1. Taxonomy (NCBI): domain Eukaryota; kingdom Viridiplantae; phylum Streptophyta; class Magnoliopsida; order Asterales; family Asteraceae; genus Glebionis; species Glebionis coronaria. The sequence goes on from CM046877.1 coordinate 344,305,256, forward strand.
ATAAATAAGTGAAAATCAACTGTCAAAACTTAATAGAAAATGTATGACCAAGTATGAACTACGGTGGTTCAGTCAGTATTAGCCAAAGTTCTCAAGGAATATCATGCATAAACCAATGACATGTAACTAGGTATGGATGACGGTTATTCAATCCATATTAGTAAAAACAATTCCGAGAAAAACATCATGGTTAAAACATCAAGGTGCTGAAAATATCAATACATGGAATAACAAGCGTCGACTTAGGAAGCTCCTGGTGACTACCCACTAGTCACAGGTCGATTTTAGAGCCTACAAGTCAAAACCTTGTCTTTGATACCATAATTGTAACACCCCATTTTGATAAATGGAATATCACAGGATAATTATGACGTGTCATCAAAGCATGCAAGGTAATGTGTACAAACATACATGACGAAAAGGGAAAATCGGAATCCAACATCGGTTCCCAAACATAAGCCCAAAACATAAATAAAGTAAATGAATTGAGAAGGACAAAACAGGTGTCCAAATAAGCATAAGTATAAGAAGGCAAAAAGAGAAGAAGTCTAAGGCAGCTTTCATCCTATGCACGTCCTCCAAATGCTCAAGTCTGACCATGGGTACCTGCCGTTTTGGGACATGGAAAGGAAAGTAACGGCTGAGCAATACGCTCAGTGAACAGATATAATGACAATGACATGATAGCACAAATATAAGTAAAGAATGAAATGAAAGTATGAAATGATAGTGCAGCAGAATAATGTAAGTCCTGGAAAAAAAAACCTGGTGTTGTTTTATAAACTGGTTTATATTCTGAAAAGACTTATCTTTATTTTTATACTGAAACTGTATTTTAAATATGCCCAAGAGCCCATATAGATCATGAGGTATCAACGTGCATGAATACATAGAGGGGTGGCCTCATCATGCAACTAGAGGGGCTGCCTCTAATTAATATATAATATGAGTGGAGGGATCAGCTCTTGTAACGGATGCAAGGCACCCACCGCAGTTACCATGTAATTTACTGAACTTGTCCTAGGATGCACCCATTCGCCCCACATGATAATAATAACATAGGCCAAATACTATAAAGGGACATTGCGAGCAATCACTCTCACCGTAGAAGAGTCATAACACCGGTGCCTCCAGTGTTATGGTTATGGAACCCCCATAACTAGGTGAAACTGGCATGCATGTATATAGCTCAGGCAATCTCAAATAATCATACACATACTGATGTGTTTAAGACACTTAAATTACTGGGTAAAACATTTGGCTGCAAACGGGAAGTCCTAAGTATAGGAAAGAATGTCCTTACTGAAGGACGGAATATCCGTACCTTGTATCCAGTAAATGAAGACGAAAACGAACGTAGAAGATCACTCCGACTTCACAATAGCTACATAATGAAGGAACATGAATAAGTGTCGGTTCTACTTATACATACTTGTTATTTAGTTTACTTGACGTGTTCAAACTTATTGTACTTGTTCTTGTCTTGTCTTATTATTTCATGTTTAATCATGTGTTTCTCATAGTTTCATGAGTTTTAGATTCATGTAATTCATGTTTTATGTGTTATAGTACTTGTTATAACATAATGAGTAACTTTTTAAAAATAGCAGGTTTATATATATAGTAAGAAAGTTTCCATAGTTAGTAAGTTTCCAAAAATAGAAAGTTTCCATATTTAGCATGTTTCTATAAATAGCATGTTACCATATTTAATATGTTTCCATAATTATCATGTTGCCATAGTTAATATAATTCCATATATAAATGTTTCCATAAATAATATAATAGTAATAGGCTTATTAAATAATAACAATGACATAACATATAGTTTTAATAAGCTTATAATATGTGTTGTATAATTATATCGTAAAGTTTAATAAAGACTAAATACTTAGTCTAAACTTTTAATTATTAATTAATAATAATATTACATGATATCATAAGTATTTATTAATTAATAATAATCCATGATTAAATAATTAAACTTTACCTTAAAAGGATATAAATAAATTAAACTAAGTTTTAATTAATTATATGCACATAAATAATTAAATTAATAATTATTTAATCATAAGTTTTATTTAAATAAAATGAACATAATTTAACCATGGTTTTATTTAAATAAACCTATACTTAAGTCAAGCATATAGTTAATTTGATTAACATGTTTATAATTAAACTAATTAAATGAAGTAAAATACATGTTTTTATTTACTCAGCCAAACACCCCCTTAAACTGCTCTTAAACCCAAAACTAAACACCCCCTTAACTGGTTCCTGGTTGCTACCGACAGTGGTCTTTTGCCATTGTCTGGCCAACCAATCCCCTGGCAAGCCAGGGTTCCCACTGGCGGTTCAACCTTACCCCTGTTGCATACCAACTACCCACTACCATGAATTGATTAACCACCGGACCCCCCAGGTCTCGATTCCCACTGTAATCAACCAAAATGCCACTGTGGTGTTTGGGGGTTGCTACTGACAGAACCAAAAACCACACCGACCCTTATAGGGTGCGACTGGTGGGAAAACAAGTACCACTGAGGTCCCCATGGATCTCGGTTTGCGTGCAAACACACACGAACAACATAACCAATCCCAAATCCCTTAGTCTTGGTTGATTCTCACATTCACTAAAATGATTTTAATCCTAATAACAAGTTCATGATCATAATTAATAAAAGAAAACAAAAGTTTAACGATTACCTAATGTGTGTAGGGTTTTACAAAGTAATATACGAACTCAAATCTTGATTCTTGAATTAAACCCAACGTTTTTCTTGGTTCTTGGAGTGGAACAGTCGACGGCAGCAAAAGAAACCAAAAAATAACGATCGTTTGTGTTGTTTAGGGTTTTTAGATAACTTGTCCAAAAATAAATCTATCCTCCCCCATGTTTTATGTTTTACTCGGCCTTGGAGATCCAAATGGGCCTTGAGCCCATTGCTTTTCTTTTCTTTTGGTCCTTCTAAACTGTCTAGTCCACAAATTCATACACCAAACGTTTTTACTTTTGAGCCTTGTTTAATCTTATGCGTGTTGGGGATTTTAAATGTCGTGTCTTATTTTTCTTGGATTGTTTTATACGTGTTATACGTAAATACATATCATAAATTAATAATAATAGTATACGTAATTACTTGTCAGAATTAATTAATATACGTACGAACCCTATTAAATGTTCGTAATACATGTCGTATATTAATAAGTCATAAAGTTTTAATTTACCCGTCTTTTCATGAATTTAATGTTCTAGGGATTTTAAAGTAGGTTTTGCACAAGTTATATAAGCTTATGAGCTTGGTTGATTGACACCAAACAAGCTCGTCAAGCTCATATAAATTGTTCAAATTCAGTTTGGTTTCTTGTTAACAATTGCAAAAGTTTGTTGGTATTGTGATTTTATCCAAAAAAAATTCTTTTATTATTTTATCATCACTTACTGTTTCAAAAGCTACCCACAAGCTGTTGACACCATCTTGTGTGCAGCTTTTGAGGCTTGTACTTCCTTTTTCTTGTGTTGTGTAAAGCAGGTCGAAAAGACATAGCCAAAGAGAATGTTGTAGTCTCTTTGGTTGGATTGTGGTAGTCCTTCACATCCCATCTCACTTCCATATCTCCCATAAGCCCTCCCCTTCACTCAAAAAGCTCTGTGGACTGAAGATTTTGGTGTGTATTTGGGTTGAATAAGCCCAAATGTGGTAACCAACTCATCCCTCACTATCGCTTGTGTTGTGTGAATTTTTCTGACTTTTGTGGAATATAGGCATGTGTGCTTAGTTGAAGTAGTTTATTGTTTCATTAACTTTGGTTTAATGTTTGGATGTTGTTTTAACTAGACAAGAATAATCTAGGTTTGATTTCAAGCAAATTCTTTGTTAAATTTTCACATCAGAAAATAAAGGGGTGTTTGGGTAAAGTGTTTAAAATGGTAGGGTGACAACTAATCCTTTTCATTTAATCTGCTACTTTTTTATTTGATTGGTTAAGTGGTTTTTAAGGTTTGCTGAAGTCACTTGTTAGTATAGTTCTAGTTGGAAGTTTTTGTGTTAAAATAACAAAACCACATCAGTTAGATCCTAGGTTCGTTTTTTGTGGTTTGAAGTGTGAAATCTTGGAATTTGTTAGTAATTGGGTTAGTTTAGGTCTGCTGAGTATAATTTTTAAGTTTCTTGCTTATTGTGGCTTATAGCTTGAAAAGAATCTCACCGAAATACTTGCTACCAACACTCATCCGATATCTCTGTTTCTTTGTTATGCCCGATAACTGCCACAACTAACCAGCGTTATCTGACATATATCAGATAGGAGTAAAAAGTTGTCTGGGCTTATTTTGTTGACAGTGTGCTGATTGTGAGCTTATAGGGCTTATCTGGTGATTGCTTTTACTTTGTACTGACTCCCCACAAGCCAACTGCTTGTAAGGGTGCCTTTGTTTCCAACAAAAGTCCATGAACACCAAGAATCAAGAGCTTTTAGCTCTCTGCCACTTTTACACTGTCAGTGGGAAAAAACTTCCCACTGACCATAGTGGCTTCCTAGCCGCTGTTAGCACAAAAACAACTAGTGACCCATTTTAAGCTTTTTCAACTTATTGCTTGATTACTTTTGCTTTCTTTGATTTTTCCTTGGTACTTTATAGCTTATTTGATTTTTCAAAATTGGCTATATATTTTTACCACTGTTCATTTATTTATTATCATTATTTTAAGTTGAAAATCATTTTTAGGCATTTAAAAATAGTTAATTTGTTTTTAAAAATTATAAAAAATACTTTTTAGCATTAGATAAATATATTTGAGGTTTATAAACTTTAAAATCTTTGATTGGGCTTTTTCTTTGTTATTTTTTATTTTTAGGTCTTTAATTAGATTTAAAAACTAAATGATTATTAATAAAAAGCTACAAAAAGTTTTCTTGATTTCTAAACCTTCTTTATATTTCTTAGGATTTATTTGCAATTTTTGGTAATTTTTTAGATCACTTTTATTTTTCGTCACGTTTTACGTTTTAACGTCGTAGTGTAAATATTAGCGTAATCGTCCTTTATTTTTCTCTCCTTTTCATCCAAAAACGTTACTAATCCAAATTTTGTATTATAATATTGGCACTAACAAAACACATACCTTTCTTGGAGAACGAACTCACTTGTCGAGCATTCGCGTTTTTCCTAAAAAGTGTTTGTTTAATACTTCAACTATAGTTGTTTTTACTTTATTTTTCCTAAAAGATAGTAAAAATCTATTTTTATCACAATCATTTTGGTTTTACAAGGGTATAATATGAAAAGTCTTCAAACTTGAGGGACTTTCTTGGAAAATCAATGCTCGGTCCGGTTCTTTGTGCGGTTTCGTTTCCCGTGTTCGTTTTTGCTTGATTCTTGTTATCTTTTGTTGAATTCACGATATCCGAACCTACAATCAAATATTAAACAAATAAAAGGGTTTTTGTACGGTTTTTATGATATTTTTACACATTTTAAGCCCGATTTGGACGATGAGACTATGTATAATTGCAGTCTCATCAGGCTTCACTCAACAAGAGCGGGTGGATTACCACGACACATTTGCTTCGTTTGCAAAATTAACAACTATGAGGACGTTATTGGCTTTGGCCATAAAAAGAGAGTGGTTCATACACCAACTCGATGTTAACCATGCGTTCCTACATGGGGATCTAGAAGAGGAAGTCTAAATGAAAATTCCCCAAGGCTTCAAAAGTGAAAGGAAACTCGTGTATGTCGTCTACGAAAGTCCATTTACGGACTTAAACAAGCTTCTCGAAATTGGTATCACAAGTTCACAAATGCTTTGGTTGAAATGGGTCATATTCACTCTATTGCAGACCCTTCCTTGTTCATATATAAAATCGACAAGGCATATGTGGCAGCTCTCATATATGTGGATGATGTCATCATTGTCGGTGACAACATAGATAAAATACAAGCTACCAAAACTGAATTAAATCATCAATTCACCATTAAGGATCTTGGTAACTTGAAATAATTTCTTGGCATCGAAGTAGTTCGTACGAGAGACGACATTGTGTTCAGCCATAAGAAAATACACAATAGACATACTTCGTGATATGGGTTTGGAAGGTTGCAGGCCCAGTGCCTTTCCTATGGAAGAAGGTCTGAAATTAGACAAAAGTGAATCCGATGAACGAGTAGACGCAGGTCAATATCGATGCCTCATACTCAGTCAATTTATTGAGTCAGTTTGTGGCTGACCCAAGACAGACCCATCTCGACGCTGTTCTTCGTGTTGTGCGCTACCTCAAGACCACCTTAGGACAAGGGATTTTGTTACCAAAACAAGGTGGTACTCAGCTCATTACATATTACGATTCAGATTGAATGGGTTGCCCGTTTACTAGACGCTCTAGGACTGGTTATCTTCGTATACTAGGTGGAGCTCCAATTTCTTGGAAATCAAAGAAAGCAATCAGTTGTCTCTCGATCCTCGACAGAAGCAGAATACCGTGCCATGGCTACAATTGTTAATGAAGTGATATGGTTTAGGTAGCTTCTTACTGAACTCAATGCACCACAAGAAGGTCCCACAATGTTATTCTGTGATAATAACGTTGTTTGCATATAGCCAACAGTCCGGTTTTCCATGAACGGACCAAACACGTAGAAATAGATTGTTATTTCGTACGAGGAAAGGGTCGAGTCCAAGGAAATACCACCCCAATTACATCAAATCACACCTGAAAATAGCTGATTTACTTACAAAACAAAAGCTCTTGGGGACAGCAACTCAGTTTCTTACTCAACAAGTTGAGCATTGCCAATCTCCATGCTCGAGCTTGAGAGGGAGTATAGGAATCATCAGATGATTTCCTTTTATATTTTCCTTATTCACCACCTCTTGATTAGGAATTGGCTGATTTATAGGAATTGGTTGATTTATAGCCTTAATTAGTTTACTTCTTTTCCTATATATTGTAATCGTGATTCAAGATGAATAACACACTAAATTCATATACAATTGTCTCTCTAATCACTTAATTCTTCAAAACCACCTTGGATTTTATAGCATACAAGTGTTTCTGATTTGAGATGTAATTCATAATCTATAAACCCTAATATTAGGTTTATTGATTTGAATGAAGAAGATGGAACAGAGATTCTTGTTGTGTTTTATGTGATGTTGAACGTTTGGAATCAGCTGGGGTATGTGGTTTATATAGCCTTAACCCCTTCTGATGATAATGATTAAGTTTTAAAGCCTTATCATCACAAATCCAAGTCTTATCACAACTCCTCTTCTTTTTACTTATCCCAAATGAACTTAGACACTTTAAAACATATTCTAAATCCTTCCTCCTCCTAAACAAATTAGGACAGCTTATGAAGGTTGTCATAGTCAATTTTGTCTTAAAGGTTTACATAAGAAGCTTTATGTGAAATATATATAAAACACACTCTATGCATTTAAAGTGTGTGCCCCAACAGGCTCACACACTTCTAGTCGTATCGTATATGCTTTAATGCATTCACATCATCCCGAGACATCAAACATTCAGACATGGTTCTTTTGACAAATACTTGAGGTTTTAAATGTATTACTGTAACAAAAAAATACGATTTTGTTTTGATAAGGATTTAAAAGTGTGTGCGCGCACACATGTCTGGGTATATGTGATGTTGTATTTTGTAATCTAATTATTAGCTATAGAATTAAAATTAAAATTCTAGGTTTATATTCATTTTGCTCCAAGTTTACATCACCCTCTTAGTTTTTGCGAGGAGCTTTATACCAATAAACCGCTAGCTTCTATTTTTATATCGTAAATACATCACTAAAAATAAACAAACATGCAGAACTTTGTAACATCCCTAAAATGCAATGCCAACACAAGTTTCGATTAAGCCTGTCACGGGAAAAGATTGTATAACACCTATATAATGCCACCATCCGGATCTGTCTTCACATGTTAGAAAGTTAAATCATTAAAGATATTGGGATTGTATTCTCTCGCGGTTTTGTTCCCACCATTGCTTAGCATGGACCTCACCAAACTTTTCGCGGCTGCATATGAAATCAAAGGTATATAATACTGTTAGAAAATTAATACACTTATTGTGTAACTATAATGGCTTCAAAATTGCAAGTAAATCCACTTTGGACTCGTTTCACATGTTTAACTAAAATGGCTTCAAATTTATTTTTTAACCCGTTTGAGATGACCCAAACAAATGAACCGAAGAGTGTTTTAAGATGTAAGTGTTACCTGAATCTGACACGCCGAAGCTCTCGTGTCCCGTCTACCAACTGTCTAATGGTAATATACACACCAGGCTCATCTTCCTCTATCCACTCCGAGTCAATATCGCTAGCATTACTAATTGAAACGGATGCCTCATCTCTAGAGGATGTTGTCGTCCTTGATGCATCCATGGATGGCATCTCACCCTTGTGCCCACCAACACTGTAAACACTGGTCCCAACATTGTAATGGTAGTTGCCACCTTGGTCTTGAGGTTTATAGTAATTCCTTGACGGGTTAGTCATTGGGCTGTCCTTTACTGATCCAAGCCTAGAGTAAGTTGAGTCTCTCTGCACATTTGCAATATAAAAATTCTTATGCTAAAAGTAGGGTAACATTTGCAACCTCTTGAAGTATCAAAACAAAAAAACATGTTGGAACTATGTTATAAAAAGGGAGTGAAATAGCTTCTTACCCCATCCTCAGACCTATAGGGCGTATCCAGAGCTTGACAATTGAACCTCTGAACATTGTAAAGCTCCATAATTCGGTCATAATTCTCTCCCCACCACCTTTGTGCTTGCCATTTATCAAACATCTCTCGGCTGTAACTCAAAAAATATCAGTGCGTTACAAAGCTTGCTAAAATAAGAAAGAAAAGGTAATCAACAATTATTGAATTAAAACTCAGGGTCCAAGCCTAAAAACGTACAACGTCATTTTAGGAGGACCAAACGACCAGATAAGATCTCTAGCACATTCAAGTACTGTCCGTATTAAGATGAAGGACCATGGTTTTATTTGGTCCTGATTTTCGCTATCTATAACATGGCCATTAAAAATTGGGACCAAATGCTTTATATTAATAAGTATAAGCTGTCTAGTTTTGTGAGTATGAAATATATAGAAAATTAGAAGCGTAAGTCTTACTTGAATCGAATACGCTTGAGATCGTTTCCACCATTAGGCAAGGAGACAAAAGTAATTTGAACACCAGGTTCCACCTGAGCCATCCATTCTATAGGATCATCGTCATCATCCAACACCAAATGACCAGACTGTCGAGGGGGTTCATACCCTCCGTCTGTACTGTTAAAGTCCCAAGCAGGTGTTGAACTTGAGCCTCCAGGTTGCATGTAAGGATGGCGTACACCTTTAGATATGGTGTCAAAGTCTGTATAGGGTTGGTGTCCTTTCTTGAAGCCGCTTGGTCCTGTTGGTGGTTTTCCCTTTGAAGAGCTAGAAACCTTTATTGCCATATCTTTCATCTGTTGAACATTATAAATTTAATTAACTATATGAACTTTATATCCACACTTATGATTTATACAATTATATTTTACTATATGAACTTTATATTATAAATTTAATTTAATTAACTATATGAACTTTATATCCACACTTATGATTTAAACAATTATATTTTACTTTGAAGATCGAATATGGTTTGTGCCATATAGGCGTTATTGGTTTTTATGTAGGCTACGCAAATTTCCCGTAAAGGAAGTTTTGTCCGGTCTAAGTGTATGTGGCTCCGGGTTTGGACCGTGTCACCTTGGTCAGTCAAAATTGGAATAATATTGCTAAAAGAAAATTGGAATAATATTGCTAAAAGAAGAATATAGTGTGGGGCAAGAGTGAAATATGATAATGGGTCCCAAAAGTGACAATCTTGTGTCACTTTTACCAACATGTATGTCTGTCCTTTCCACACCTCCACTTTATTGCATGTATGTTGTGGGCGAGTTCAAGTTTTGACCATGGTTCACTTATATATTGTATTTTACTAGCCACTTCATATGAAATGCTAACCATAACCTAACAAGTAACAGTTAGACAGCGATTCAGGCTATGATTATTCATGTTATGATATACTGTAGTTAGCAAGTATAAGTTAGGTGCTAACCCTGGTTGAATGCTGTGTTTTTCTTATCAAAACCTTGCTGTTAACCATAGCCCTAAAAGCTGTGGTCAACATCTCCCTTTAAATAATTACAAAAGCACGTCTGATCAGACACATAACTTATACGCAAAAATAATTCATTTACACACATACTCTAAACCTCCTAAACGGATAAGAAAACTTTTGATCCACTATCAAATGAAATAGCTATCTGGTTAAAAGAGAAGAAAATGTTGTATATGTTTAGAAATTACCAAAAGTAAAAGATGGATTTATTTTTGGAATAAGGAAGCAATAATACACAAAACAATTAAAGCAAAGAAAAACAAAGATATTAACTTATTGACCAAACCACTATCAAGCAACAAACAACATCTTTCCGCTAGTGTTGAATGACTTTGATTTATGTACTTGTCTTATATCTTATTGTTTTTCAAGTTAAAACTAGTGCGCGCTACTAACTAGAGATTTTCTAGAACAATTAGACACTACTTCGTTCACCGGATTATATTAAGGGGGTGTTTGGATTTACTCATAAAATGCAGACAACAGTTGTGATGTTCTTTGTGAAACCGCTCTACCAGTTTTAATAAGCAGTCCAAAACAAAGGAAAGTAATTTTATCTTTGTTGTTTTCTCATATTGTGTGATCTTCTTGTCACAAACGACATGACTCCTTATTCTGATATGTCATTCTTAAGCTAAAAACAAATTCACAATTACCTATGAATACATCCTATTGATATTGGTCCTAGGATTAAATTAGACATGTCATTTATGCCATTGGTTGTATTGATATCCACCATAGAGTGGTGGCAAAATCTAATGAATGACTAAGGCAGCTGCCAAAAATTACTGCTATGACTGCCATTATTATTTGCACAACACAGACAGACACCTACCTATGAAATAACAGAAAAAGAAAAGCAGCAGCTTTCTTGGGAAGTTCTAAGAATTTGATTACTTCATTTTGTGGCAATTGAATTTTTAATAATAATTGCACCAACTAAATCTCTTTTATTTCTACTAGACTCATAGTTTCATACTATATCACTTTGGCTCATGTTATAAAGACCCCCTAAAATACAGTTGGTACCCCTTGTTTTTAAATTTTTTTTATTTTATTTTTATTTTTATAATTTTATTTATGTTATAAAACTGGGATCCTGAAAATATGGAATAAAAATTATAAACTTTAATAAGTCTAAAGTAACAAACAGACAAAAATACGGAACCGAAACTGATAAAAAAACTGTGCAGAACTGTAAACCGGGAGACAAGGGGACAAAAAGTACAAATTTTTGTACTTTTTTATACCTTTTTGGATAGTATGAGGTATTAATAGTAGGACCCTATCACTTTTCTAAGATTGCCTTTAACTTTAGACAGCATTTATAATTACCTTTTTAGAATAAACAACTTTATATTGTAATATGAATGCTAATTTAACATATGTTTAAGAAGACAGACTTCTTACAATACATCAATAGATTAAAAGGATATCTACATTATTCAACAGACAAGTATGCTTCTTCTTTTTTGACAGATCATGATTCTAAAAAGTAACTCCATTAGACAAATGGACATATATGTTCCATCTAGTTTGCAACATTGTGATATTCGATTGCAAATAGTAACCATAAAAAATAGTGAAAACTGCATAAATGGTTTTGATTTAATTTACTCAAAACTAAGGAATTACGCCTCTCCTATACACATCCCAGATATAGTCCGTAAAAACACTGTTTTATTTATTTTAAATTTATGTCCATCGACCTCTAGCCTTTTCAGATCAAAAGCAAAACAAAATATAAGTACATATTTGAGAGTCCAAGAGTGAGATTCCTTGCATACATAGAAGATTAAATGTGACAGCAAATAACATTTCCAATGACTATGCTCATAATTTACACGACGCATTACTGATGTTATTTTGAACAAAGCACATATGAATTATGCTAGTATTTATTATGTAATCTACTCTTAAAAACATGTCAAATTACATTCCAAGTTGAGCCAACATAAGCAGGTCACCATGAAAGAGAATATTAGAATGAGTGTGAAACATAAACTCATTTTGACACACACAAAAGGTAAAGGAAGAAAGCATGTGGGCGTATATCTAAATATAGACTAGATACGGGTACAACTTTTACCCAAACAGTGACTAAAGTAGAACTAGATCAATGTAGTCTAAATTCAACTGAACTAGACCTATATGTACTTGTAGTAGTAGTGGAGGTGTCAAAACGGGCGGGCGGGCGCCGGCTAAACGGGCACGGGCAAAACGGGCGGGCGAAACGGGCGGGCTAAACGGGCGCAAACTAAAATGAGAAAAAAGACATATAAAAACGTAGAATTAAAAAACAAAAATACTTATTTAAAAGCAGGGGAGAAAAACTAAATATAAAATATCCGCCTAGTAGCTTAATTAGTGTTTTACATGTGCGCCCATTAAGCGCATGAGTTTTTTACATATGCGCCCGTTTAGCCCATTAATAATAAAGAATTGACAAAAAGTGCTCCATCCATTTTTTAAAATGGGCAAAAAGTGCCCATATTTATTAAAATGGGTAAAATTTGCTACCTTTAAGTAGTAGACAAAAAAGTAAATAGTAACAACAACAAGAACAAATAAAGAGGGCCTTGCATATGGAGTCATGTGATCATGTCAAATTTTAGACTCGTATACATAGTCATACTACATTAGTAAATTTTAAGTATTAAAAGTATATAGGGTATGAATAAAATGAATAAATAAATGAGAAAATGTGTTGGAAGGTAACCTGTGATGTGAGGTTTTTGACATTCCCAACTTCTTCACTTTCATCTTCTACCTTTTGCTTTGAGCACGTTATACACGTCAGCATCTTTTTTCCACTCTGGCATTATTTTAGATTATTACTACAGTATTAAATAATGGGTCCCATTTATTTAAACATTCCACCCAAGATTAGGAATCCCCCATTTTAAGAAAAGAATATTATCCTATTCAATTGTTACCATTTAATAATAACACTGTTTAAAGTCTGCATTAATTGTATCTCTTCTTTTATTAAATTGAATTATAAATGGACAACATTTATATGTTTAATACTATGTAGTATGTACTAGTAGTAATAATTTATTAATCCAAATTTGGCTTGAAAAGGAAAAAATCTCCAATGATAAGCAGATAAAAATCTAAATGAGAACTTTTAAAATTAAGCAAATCCTAAATACCACCTAGTTAAGCATGACACACATACAACAAGATTAAACCGAGATAAAACAAGTACTCATAAATGAAATGTATTATGAGAACTTTTTACTATTAGTACATGATAGATGTGCAAGAACGACAATCGGATCCACATAAAAGAAATAAAAATTCTGGAAGTGGGAAAAGTAAAAGAAAATAAAATAAAGATGAAAAAGTGAAAAACAAGAATTTGATTTATTGTTGGGACCAATAAAAAAGTGAAAAATGAATAAAATTCTTCGGGATCCCAAAACCCTCCTGCAAACAACAACTTAACTTTTGCTTTTCCATTCTTCGATTCGATTTATTCATCGTAAAAGTTACTTCGAGACACACAAAAGTAGTACTACTTCATTTCCTTTTCAATATCAGATCATCAACACAACACCCATCTATGTTTAACACCAAAATTTACCATTAAACCTGGACTTATTATTAGCATAATTGATTCGGGTTATATCCAAAATTTACCATTAAACCTGGACATATGTCTTTCTTTAATAAAGACTTACGACCTTATTTTAAACTTACAAGCGAGAAAAATAAGCCGTATAATAAGCAACCAAGTACCAACCATGTAAAAAGATCTTGATTATTATGATAATGAAATTAAACTGTTGGACAAAATGACAACCGAAAATAAAAAAATAAAGTTATTATTACTACTAGTATTTGCGAAAACAACTCACTTTTGGCAAACCCACAAACTCTTCTTCTGTATTGCTAAAACAAATACGGAGTAGTAAATTTTTTTCTTCTGCAAATCACCAAATCAAAACCGTAAGTAAATCAAAACCAAAACCAGAATAAAACAAAATGTGAAGATTTAAAACGGTGTTGGAAAACTTACCAAAAAAAGAGGTGGCATCTATGTCGGGAACTGCTAAAAAAATCAAAACATGGTATGGTTATTTATGTGAAAAAGAAGGAAACAAGGAAGGTAGTGTAGGTGGAGGTAACAGCATATATTCAAAATACGTTTTTTTAGAGAAAAGGAGTGACAGAGAGAAAAAAGAAGAAACCAAAAATAGTGAATAGAGACAATAAAGCCTTACTATCTCTCTTATTTATAAAATCATTTTCCTAACGTTTTTTTCTTTTTTAATTTATTTATAGAGTACTATGTAACTTCTTGTCGAGATACATGGGTTGCCCGGACTATAGGTAACATATCGAAACGTATGTTTTTTTATTTCTTAAGGCATAGGTTTTCAGTAAATTAATCCGGGTGCATGCGAGTGAGTCGTGATTTTTGACACGACTTGAAACACGATTCGAAATTCACGAGAATATCAGTGCTTGTGTCAGAATTTATAACCTTATTTGCATGTACTTGTAAATTAATTCAAATATGTGTTTTGGTGTCCATATTAGGTTAGATAAGATAAACAAGTGGATCTGTCACACATTTACTATTATCTTTACATATCATAAATCTATCTATATTTATATATTACAATAAAAGAGGCTTTAAAAAAACATTAAATACCTCTTGAAAAAAAAATACTGATATTTTAAAATGTTTATAATGATCATTTAACATTGTAGTTAGGCAATTTTTAGAAACACTTAAATAATTCAAAAAGTCAATAAGCTTGCAAGAAGTATCACAATTTTCGGGTTATTATATAATATAACATATTACAACAGGGTCTGAAATTGTAATTTATACCTAAACATTGAATTTGGTGGTCAACACAAATTGGAGAAAAATTGTTTCGTAAAAAAACACCCACATACTATGTTCAAGATCTTACCCATCCAAACACAAAAATATTGGACGAGATCTGGAAATCAAGATTAAAAAAATTGGGAAAAACTCAAATCTGCTATAATTGATCTATCATCAATGTTTTTAACAAGTTTGTTCATCTGACTTATTTTGCTTTTTTATATATTTTATTTTTTATAGATGTTATAGCTGATTGTTAATATTTCAATTAAAACTATCATATGTTATAATTTATGATAGTAAGATAATAATTATATTAACCCCCCCCCCTCCCCCCCCTCATTTTAATAGGTATCCACCATCAACGTGGGTCTGTGTGGGCGATTAACAGGAATCCACCCATCTTTCATCTCTTCGCTAGTTTAACGGGTATCCACCATCAACGTGGGTCTGTGTGGGAGATTAACAAGAATCCACCATCTTTCATCTCTTCAAAACCAAGATCCACCATTATCGGTCCACCATTACTCGTCCTTAATTCAACCTTCGTTCCATCTCATCTTTAATAACTGGTTATGTAACGTGGGTCGAATCCACCATCTTTCATCTCTTCAACATACCAAGATTCACCATTATCGGTCCACCATTACCTGTCCTTGATTCAGCCATCGTTCCATCTCATCAATCACGTTCCTTTATTCGTGTGGTTTGTGGTTGTTGCTGTTGATGTGGGTTGCTGTTGATGTAGGTTGTTGATGTGGGTTTCGTTCGTCTGTTGTTGATGTTGTGGGTTTTGTGTGGTCGTTTATGGTTTTGGTTGCTCTTCGGTTTCAGTTTTCTATAATCTGTTGCGATTTGATTTAGTTCTGTTTTGGCGTGCAATTATCTGTTTCGAGTGGTATTGCGGTGATTGATGTGTTTTGGTTGTGATTGGTTTGTTGCTGTTTGTTTGTTTATCGGCGGTGTGGTTGTTTTCGGAGGATCGTTGTGTGTTCGGTAGTGTTTTTTAGTTTGCTACGTGGTTGGTTTTCGCTGTTGTAGGGGTTTGTGGCTCGATGGTTGGTTTGGTTGAGTGCTTCGTGCATTTTTCTGGTTTCGGTACAACTTGTTTGTTTGCTTAGTGTTCGGTTATTGGTGTTGGTGCTACTTGTTTTTGGTTTTGTGGGCTTGCTTTGGGTTTCGTGCTTCGAGTTGTTTTCGGGTTTTGTTGTAGCTTGTAGGTTTGTTGTGTGTAGTGGGGTTGTTGTTTGGTTATTGCTTCTATTGTAGGGTTTTGTGGTGTGGTCTTTTGGGTTTGTATGGCTTCCCGTGCTGCGAGTTTTATTCCATGTCCGTTGTTTGGTTGTGATGGTTGTAGCGGTGGTCGAGATGCTAGGGGGTTGTGTAGGAGTTATTTTGTCTCTCATTTCAGAACTCAATACTTTAAAACGGCGCATTAAAGGCTTCTCACAAAGCTCGTATTGCTAGTGATCAGCTGTGGACCTTTCTCTCCATCAGGCGGATATATGGTTATGTGGTGATTGCTTTTTTACGCACACGTTCTCTAAGAACTGTAGGTATGATGATGGTGTTGTTGTTTGTACGCCGACTTTTGACGAGGTTGATATATTAGGTATTCTTGTACCTATTATTGTAGACCGGTCGAGTTCGGGTGTTACTTCAGGCACGGTGGGTGGTGATTTGAGTTCGTCTGGGTCGTCTCGAGTAGTTGGTGGTGACGTGAGATCTCTTCATTTGGATGTTGACCTTCTTGATCGGGTTTTTTTGATGCGTTTGCGTACGGTCAAGTGTATTCCGCCTAAGTTGCGGTTTGGTTTTGCCAGGATCTTTCTCAGTGCTCTTGATAGGGTTTTATCTTGTCCATGTGATATAGCTGCGTGGGTTGAGCTTCTTATCTTGTTGTGTTGTACCTTAGCTGTGTTTATGCCTTCTAGTAGAGCTCAGCGACGGTCCGGTGAGAGGGAACAGTGTCAGTTTGTTAGTATTTCTGGTGTTATTGCTCGGTGGAAGGATCCTGGGGAGAGGCTTGGTTTGATTAGAGATCGTTTAGCTGAATCTTCCTCTTCTTGGCGTGAGGTTTTGATTCCTATAGATTCTATGAAGGCTAATATTTCCCAGTGCAAGAGGAAATTGGGGGATGGTCATTTTTCTGCTGCTATTAAGTTCCTCACTTCTTTGGGTGTTGCTCCTGATACTCTTGACAATCGGGCTGAGTTGGAGTCCAAGCCTCCTTTTGCGCCTCTTCCGGTTGTGCCTTCCTCACCACTCGTAGTCGATGCGCTGGTGGTTCACAAGGATCTAGTGTTGAACCGGATTCGGAGTTTTCCCAAAGGTACTTCTTGTGGTCGAGACAGGCTTCGAGCTCAGCATTTGTTGGATGTTTTAGGGGGGCCTGCTTCGGCTGTGGCTGATGACCTGCTAGTTTCTATCACAGGGGTTGTCAATCTTTTTCTTTCAGGTAAATGTCTGGGGCAGCTTGGGGAGTTCATCGCTAGTGCTCCTTTGACTCCACTTGTTAAACCTGGTGGTGGTATTCGGCCCATTGCTATTGGTACAGTGTGGAGGTGGCTTGTCTCTAAGGTTACCTCTTCTTCTGTTGGGGACTCGATGACTTCTTATTTACACGACTTTTAGTTTGGTGTAGGTGTGCCTGGTGGGTGTGAGGTTGTTCTTCATTCTGTTAGTAGGTTTGTGGAAGCTAGGGGATGAGGTTGGGCGTTCTATGCTTTTGGTGGATTTTAAGAATGCTTTTAACCTGGTTGATAGGGGTTCCATCCTTTAGGAGACTCGGTTGAGGTGTCCGGCTATCTCTCCCTGGGTGGAGTTCTGCTACTATCGGCCCGCGCGACTTTATTATGGTAATTTGGTTCTATGGTCTTCTGTTCAGCAGGGGGGTCCTTTAGGCCCTTTATTATTTTCCCTGGCTTTGCGTCCGCTTATTCATACTATTCATCATACATGTGAGCTCTCCCTTCAGGCGTGGTACCTTGATGACGGTTCTATTATTGGTGATACTCTTATGGTTTCCAAGGCTTTAGATATAATTCGTGCTGATGGACCAGCTCGTGGGTTGCATCTAAATGTTGATAAGACTGAGTTTTTTTGGCCGGTGGAGGATCCTCGCAGTCTGAGGGTTGGTCTTTTTCCTGCTTCGTTATCCCGCCCAGTTCGTGGTGTTAGGCTTCTTGGGGGGTTTGTTAGTAGGGATTATGAGTTTTCTTGTGATTTTTTTGCGCGGCGAGTTTCCAAATCCATTTCTCTGTTGGATGTTATTCGTATTCTTAATGACCCGTAGTGTGAGCTTCTTCTTCTTCGCAATTGTGTAGGGGTTGCGAAGTTGGTTTTTGCTTTGAGGACTTGTCCTCCTGGATTTCTTGGTGACGCTAAGGTTGAGTTTGATCAAGCCTTTCGTACTTCGTTGGAGTTGATTGTTACTGGTTCAGGTCCCGGGTTTGGAGATTGGCAGTGGAGGCTTGCCACTCTGTCCATTAGACTTGGTGGTCTTGGGGTCTTGTGTGCTGAGGATGTCAGGTATTTTGCCTTCATCACCTCTCGTTTACAGTCTAGTTCTTTGCAGGATCACATTTTGGCTAGGTCTGGGATTGTTTCGTCGGGTTCTACCTTTCTGTCTGTCCTGGATGCTTTCTCGACTTTTTGTGGTGTTGATTCTCTCTCTGTTACCTCTAGTTCTCCTGTTCCCTAGTTTATGAAGTCTTTGGCAATGAGATATTTTGGTATCATTGATGGACTTCTTTCGTCACGATCTAGTTTGAGTAGTCGCCAGGAAGCTATTCTTAGCTGTGTGCGTGCTCCTCATGCACAAGATTATTTCTTTACTATTCCTATTGATGGGCTGGTGCAGCGGATGAACCCACGTCAGTTTAGAGCTGTCATATGTTATCGTTTGGCGGTTCCTTTGTTTCTTGGTGGATCTTCTTGTCCGGGTTGTCACGTGCAACGGATGGACCAGTGGGGTGACCATGCTGTTCACTGCTCTAGTGAGGTGGGTGTGAAGTTCCGCAATAATCTGGTGCGTGATATGTTGGTTGATATATGTTCTAGAGTTGGTGTTTCTGTGCAGAAAGAGGCTCCTATGTGATTTCTTTCAGCTGATGGACCAGACCTTCGTCCAGCGGATTTATTGTTGCATAATTGGTCCCAAGGCAAAGACGCTTGCTTGGATGTCACGGGCGTCTCACCGTTTGCTGGTGCAGGGTTGGATTCGTGGGTCCCCGGGATTGCTTTGCGGACTGCTGCTCAGAAGAAAATGAGGAAGTATTCTTCTATTTGTGTAGAGTACGGTTATCCGTTCATCCCTTTTGCCTTCTCTACTTTTGGGGAGCTTGACAAGGAAGCCTTGGTTACTCTTTCGCGTCTCAAGCGCTTATCTGTTTGTCATTCTAATGATGCTAGGAGTGGCTCTTTTTTATTTTCTAAACTTGGTTTCTGTATTCAAAAGGGGGTGGGAGCGCAGCTTGTTTCGCGGCTCCCTTCCAATTTTGTATGATTAATAAATAAAAGATTTTCATAAAAAAAATTATATATTTGAAATGGTTAATTGTATCTTCAACATTTTTAAAAAAGATTTGGTTAAATCTTATCATTGGCGTAATTTTTTGATAAAATTGACTAAAATATTCCTATTTTTTTTAAATTACTTTGGTCTTATCGTAAAAACATACATTACCAATTACCCGATTTGTTCAATGAACCTTGTCATTTAAAATGATAAGATCCCTATTTTAACTGTGATTGTGTAATAGTTTTTAGGGTTAACATGGTTTGACTTTTCTTTATGATTCGTGTATAAATAGATGCATCAACAGGAGTCATTTTCATCATTCAACACCTTTCCATCTCTATTTATTCATAACTTATAGTCTATGATGGCAAGCCCTAAGTCAGTTGTTCTGGTCAAGGATCTCACAGCAAAAAAAGAAACCCAAACTATGCAAGTGAAGGTCGATAGAAGCTGGAAATAGAACGTATACGGGAAACCGATCGGAGTAGAGAACCTTGAGTTAATATTAATTGACAAAGATGTATGTATTTGTGGTTAAATTGTCATACACATTTTGTTATACATAGATTTATTTATTTAACTTTTGTTTATGCTTTATAGGGTTCTAGGATTCATACTTCTGTAAAAGTCAGTTTCTAAGTGTCTTTGAAAAGCAGCTATTAGAAGGTACCTCAATGTATCTGTCCAATTTTGGTGTTGCTGAGTACCAAGGCAAAACGAAGTATACTGACCATCATTATAAGATTAATTTATACCGAAACAGTGTCATCAAGCAGACTGCAACTTTTGAAGGTCCCGGAAATGTTTTTTATTCTGTGCATTTTGATAAGTTGCTAAAAAATCATGACGTGGATAACGACCGTGTTGGTAAGTGTTTTCCTTTTAGTGTATTTTTAAAACTTCTGTTACTGATATATTTGCAAATCAAACCATTTATCTGTATAAAATTAATTCACTTTTTATGTTTCATGCAGATGTAATAGCTTACCTGACTATGTGTCGTGACCTTGAAAATCTTGAAATCAATGGCAAACTTAGACAGAAGATCCAGTGTCAAATAGCTGATTTGAAGTAAGTATTTTTATTAATATATACTTTTGAGGTTCATTTTAAAAAGATGAAAGTAAAAAGTTTATGTTTATGCAGATCAAATGAATTGAAATGCACCTTCTAGGACGACTATGCAAAATAGATCAATGACTATGTGAATACACATAGTTTAGGAGCAAATTCCAAAGTTGTTATAGTTGTCCAGTATGGACGCTATAAGTTATGGAGAGGTATTAATTGTTATAATATTTATATGTTTTATGTACCTAATTAAATTGTTATATTTTTTTTAATGTTTCATTTTATTCATGTAATAGAAAAAAAATCCAACTTTAAAACATTCGGGTCACTTGAACCTCATGAGGTCTCTCCCCATGGGGGCGATTCCCGGCCACCCTTTCTCTAAAAATTCCAGCCAAAAATTCTATCAACTGTTTCTATATCCTAGTAATTCGCGGGATATGTAATCAGTTGTAGGGTTTGTTTATATCGAGATTGGGTGTGCCTGTATTGTATATACATATCTAATGGGAATCGTATCTAGAGTCGTAACCCTAATCCTAACATTTTTTAGGGTTTCGCATGAGGAGATCATTTATTAGGGTTCGATGTGGGTTGGTTGTACTCGATCTAGATCTGCCTGGATCGAGGTAGTTGGATGTGGATCGACGGACCGTTGCACTTTTGGGATCCACGATGGATAGTAGTGCACCGGGTAAATCTTTCTTAGGGTTTACTTTTGTATTGTCATATCTCTAGGGTGCGCTAGTCATTAAGTGGTAGTGATCTGGGTAAACTCATTTAGGGTTTCTTTATGCCTTGCTATTCTCTAGGGATCACTATCATACATGGGTTAATCAGTTTCGTTGTCACTAGTTACTTTGTGCGGTTACGTGGTATACTTTGGTAACATGATCACATCCGCTTAGGGTGATTACGATTTTTTCGTTATTGATCTACTGTAGCTCTGTCTAGGATTTACAGTTCGTGATGATGGGGACCTTCGGTCTTTATGATTGCCTGTGGTTGATTTGGTTTGAGGTGGAGGCTGATCGTTGATGGGAGATGGTTAGTTGATGATGGCGTGGTAACGTTTGGAGGGGAGAGGTGGAAGTACTTGTGAAACCCCTAATTCGCAGGTACGGTTTTTTGGCATGTGCGAGACATGTGGTCTGCAATGGTTCATGGTTATCTATTTGGTGGGCTTCTGTTTTCTCGCTGCAAGCATGCACTAGGTATTTGGTGTTTTGGTTGTGTTGAAGCACTGTGGTGAGTTAACTATCTAGTACGTCCATGTTTAAATCTAATGTTGAAGACGGAACGACTGTTACTCGGATGTATAAGTTAGAAACATGTACCGTATGTTTTTATTTATCTGTTTGTTTCTTAACTTATTTGGTAGTCATATGAGTGGCATGTCACTTTTATGTGAGGTTTTTGGTTATAGTTGTTCGTAGCTTGGTTGTTGCCTATGTAACGGGCTTTGATATAGGACTTCACCTATATCTTTTGTACTTAAACGGTTTTTTTGAGTAATATATTTTACCGGGGTATGATTCCCATTTACCCAAAAAAAAAAGAAAAAAAAATCCATCCAAAATGGTTACTTTGGAACTAGGATATTCATAAACAGTTCTTTACCTGCGATAAAGGACTTCCAACACAAGAATGTTTGTCATTTTGTATTCGTTTACTTTAATGTTATTTGTTATTATATTTGCGTTATTAATAAACAAAAAACTACTTTCATTTTAGGCTAATATTGAACAATGCTGGAAAAAAAACTGTTTCTACGATATCTCTGTCCACAGGGACATTCAATTCTACCCACGATGAGTTTCTAACCAAGTTCCCAATTAGAAACATTAAGGAAGTCCGTGATATGGAAGAGGTATAGTTGTTACATGGTTTTCACATATTATTCATCATAAATTTGCTAAAAGTTGTTAATATTTTTTTTATTATTCAGCCTGGATATGATGTGATACTTGCATCAATATTGTGCATCAAAACGGATAATTTGTGGTATTACCTTAGCTGTAGAAAGTACAAAAAAAAGTCATAACAAGGGGCTAGTGATTGACCTTGATGTTGTGAGGATGAAAAAGTTCCAAAATCAAAACCTGATGACCATTGGTGTAAAACGTGTAAAATCGTGCCACCATTTGTTATCCCAAGGTATTGCCATTATATTTGAACAACAATAACAACTTTTGTAAAGTTTATATAATAATTCTATAAATGTTTATGCCAGGTTCAAGGTTCAGATACGAGTTATCGATGGCAGTGGTAGCACTTCATTTATCATGTTTGATAGGGAAGTGACAAAACTGATAAAAAAAAGTGATACGGAATTAGTAGAGATACAAGTACATATTTGAACATATTGTATTTTCATATTTGTTAATAATCAAAATGGTATTATTACTGTTTTTAACATTATTTATTGTTGTGCAAGCTGGTGATGTTGATGCATTTCCACAATTTTTAGAGACTTGTGGGTAGGAAGTTTGCGTTCAAAATTGAGGTGTAAAACTATAATATTGAACGTGAATGGTGTGTCTATACCATTGTGAAGATAACTGATGACAAGCATGTCACTTCAGAACTTCTTGAAAAGGTTCTGCGCACTGAGGTATACATATACTATACAGTAATATATAAATTTTCGCATTATGTCTTATAATTCGAATAAGAAAATAATAATTTCTTTTGTTATCTTAATTGAATAGGATTCTGTGAGTGAACAATCTCTGAGTGTCAATGCTGAGTCGTCAGTTGGTTTTGGAGGAGTCAAGGTATGTTTAAAATTTTAGACTCATATATATGTCATAATAAAGAGATTTTACTAGTTGAAAAAGTTCGTTTCTCGGTATCTTCTCGAATTCATTTCCGGTTAATTGTGTGAGATTAGTTGTTCTTGGTGAAACAATCTTTTGGTCGTTGTAAAATAAATGTGCAAGACTTAATAATAAAGGACGAGAAATTAAAACTAAAACTAGTTGAAACGTAAACGGTGCAATATTTAAAACGTTAAAAGTAAATGACGAGAAATGAAATGACGTAAAATTAAAACTTAGCGAAAAGTAGAGATTTTACTAGTTGAAAAAGTTCGTTTCTCGGTATCTTCTCGAATTGATTTCCGGTTAATTGTGTGAGATTAGTTGTTCTTGGTGAAACAATATTTTGGTCGTTGTAAAATAAATGTGCAAGACTTAATAATAAAGGACGAGAAATTAAAACTAAAACTAGTTGAAACGTAAACGGTGCAATATTTAAAACGTTAAAAGTAAATGACGAGAAATGAAATGACGTAAAATTAAAACTTAGCGAAAAATAGAGATTTTACTAGTTGAAAAAGTTCGTTTCTCGGTATCTTCTCGAATTGATTTCCGGTTAATTGTGTGAGATTAGTTGTTCTTGGTGAAACAATATTTTGGTCGTTGTAAAATAAATGTGCAAGACTTAATAATAAAGGACGAGAAATTAAAACTAAAACTAGTTGAAACGTAAACGGTGCAATATTTAAAACGTTAAAAGTGAATGACGAGAAATGAAATGACGTAAAATTAAAACTTAGCGAAAATTAAATTGACAATTAACTAAAAATGTAAAACGAAATTAAAATAGAACGAGAAAAATCAACACTTTAACTAAAACAAAATATTAAAACAATCCAAAACCACCCAAATCGGAATACACCCAAAAAGCGTTCCAATCGGAATGTATTCCGATTGGGAGTGATCGGAATGTGGGAATAGGTAGCGATCGGAATACCCACAAGACCACCAATCGGAATTTTGTCGAATGCCCCAATCGGAATATGGAAATGTGCTTACCATCGGAATGCCAATGCCATAATCGGAATCTTCCAAAACTCTTTTCCGATCATCAGATCGGAATGAAGGGGTGGCTCGGTCGGAAAATAGTGGTCGGAACACAGTGGTCGGAAAAGGGTTTTAAAACCCTTTCCGATTGGTTGCTTTGATCCGAAATATAAGCTAGATCAAAAAGCTATGAAAATAAGCTTCTAACCAAAACTAGCACGAATATCAAGTGAAATAAATCGAATAAGCACAAATATAACTTAACAAAACTTAAAAGAAACAAACTTTTTGAATCAAAACATAAAGAAATGAACTTTTAAGTGCGAAAACATGAATGAACAACACGGATCAAATGTAAATCGCTCCAAAAGTAGATTATAATCAAGAAAGGAAGATGAGAGATTAAGACAAGAAAAGTAAAGATTAAAGATTAAAAATTAAATGATGAAAACTTACTTGAAAATTAAATGATTAAAAGTGCATAACATTTAATTAAAGTGAAAGAAATGAAATGACAAGAAAATGAAAATGGTGGAAGAGTGGCTTGTCAAGCCACCAACAACTTGAAAAATGAAGACTAATGGCCTATTTATAGTGGTGATTAGGGAGGGGCTTAGGAAGCTTCCTCCCTCTTTCCTCTTTTCCTTAATTGCAAAGTTAAGTCCTTCCCTTCTTCATCTTTTGTTAATCTTGGACTTAATGACTTTGTCTTGGGATTTCTTCAAACTCGTCTTGTATTTTCTTCATAAATAAGACTCGAGTTCTTCGACTTTTTAGTAAACTTCCGTCTTTGACTTTTTCTTCGATAAATCTTCAGAATTGGTCTTGGACTTCCGTTCTTTTTCCACTTTTGATCTCTCGACTTCATCTATCGTCTTTTTCTTCGATAAAAGCCTGTGAATGCCGTGTTTTCTCCATTTTTCACCTTTTCGTCCTAAATCACAACAAAAACACAAACCACGCATAATTCCGACATAAATGACATAAAATACACGTTTTGGCTCGGTTATTATTATAATTAAGTGGTAAAAAGGATGGGTGTTTTCACACCTATCAAATCCCCTACACTTAACCATTGCAATGTCCTCATGCAATGCATTAGTTACAAAGCAAGATTACATTTTCCATCATAATCAATCCAAATTGGCCTTTATTAAAGAAATAGAAAATTATAAACATACAGAGTAAAGAAATAAAAAACATACCTTGGGTTTTGAAAATGTCGTGAATGATCATCATCCTCAAGTTTCACGTTCCCCATACCAAGCTTAAAAACAAGATCATTGTTATTATAAGTTAGCAAACTATCACGAACTCATGTGGGCCAATTATTCGCTTAGACTCCCTTATTCCTAGGTGTATCTCTTATATTTTATTTTTGTCTTGAATGATCACGAGGATGCATTGTTTGACTTATTTCAATAGTTATTTAGTCCGAAAATAAAGTGAACGATTTAATCAATAGTTAGCTAAAGGACCAAATCTTTTAAAACTGCTTCTCGGGACCTCATAAAGTTCATATCTTGGCATAACTCGCTTCGCGATTTGAGACCTTTCTCGGACCGATATTTGGCAGCGACTTCATACTTCGAATCTTCGAGAGACGTTTTTGAAATTATGGTCTTCTCTTCATAATAGGAATTTCTTCACTTGAAGTTTTGAGAGATTCTTCATATTTGGACCACGACTTCGTCACTTTTCTCCAATCTTTATTTTGGACTTTGATATACAACGATCCGCCTCCTTTTAGGACTTGGATCTATTTATCCTCATACCTTGTTAGGGTCTTTTCGGATAGACTTCTCCATGACTTTTGGGGAGTTTTTGCTTTTCGTCGTGTGTCTTGATCCTTCATATAGATTTTTGATAAATGATTCTTCACATCACTTTGGATCTTTAGCAACAAAATGTAGCCCTCATGCCTTGTTAGGGCCTTTTCGGACTCGCCAATCTTCGCATCTCGCTTCAATAAGTTATGCCTTGGCTATGAACTCTAATCCGTACCGAGCAACTTTTAAACGATCTGGGGCTAGAAGCTAAGTAACCTTTTAAATCGTACAACCTTATTTATTGCAGATAAATTTATTAACAAGCGGAGGGAGAATAGGCTTATAATTAACTAACATAAATTCACGAAAGAATACCAAACTTATAATTGACTCTATCATCTCTCGTTCTCCACAGTTTAAAATCTCAAGGAATGAGACTCTGGATGCTTAGCCTAATAAATCAAAGTTTTGGGTTTTCGAGTCGCCTATAGGATCTTTCAAATTCTTAGACTTTTTCAAGTTTAGAAATTGCGTTTTAAAGTTCCCTTGATAAACGACTCTCTAGTATCAATTATAGGAACTTGCGAAAAGTTCTTGTTCTTAACCCGTGAGAGTTAAGACTTTCGCGTTTTATAGCTCCCTATATAAAAGCCTAGCAAAACTTGACTTAAACATGTTAAGGATACTAGCTAGAGTAAACTTAGGCAAGTAAACTCGGGTTGAGTCAAAATGTTCACGACGTTTGAAAATTAAAACCACTTATTAAACATTTATTCTAACAAAGAAAGAAAATAACTATACAAAAGGGAAAAAAAACTAATAGGCCAAAATAGATTAAAAATTTTGAAAAATGTCGAAAAATCAAATTTTCCGGTTAAAATGAGGACAAATACAAGGAAAAGACCACTTAACTACGATAGAAGTCCCCCTACACTTAAGATAAACATTGTCCTCAATGTTTAAGCATGTGGGAGTAAACTCCCCTACACTTAGGACATTGTGCACGTTGTTTAAATCTCGCTAAGGAAAAGACAACTAAAGAGATTCCTATTTTAATATTGAGAAAATATAAAATAGTGAATCGAAAAGAGTTTAGGATAGAACCGGGGAGAAGGGAACACGGAGTCACGGTCGTCAAAAGGCATCAAGAGTGTGTCTTTGAAGCTCTAATCCCTGCACATGATAAGAAAGAAAGAAAGAAACACCACGGGGCTCCCCCTACACTTATGGTGAAAACAGGTAAAGATAGATAATTGGGTTGCCTCCCAAAGAGCGCTTGTTTTTGTTGACCGAGTCACGAGCCTGACTCGTCCCCGAATTAAATGGTCCATGGGGAAGCCTCGAATGTGATACCGGGATCAAAGACCTCGTCCTCGTTCCCGGTGGACATTAACAAAGGGGAGGCGGGGGAATAAGTCTTAAATGGGGGAAAGGTCCGCTCAACATACGAGAGGTATGTGAGGTAATGATCCACGGGAGGTGGGGTGGGTAAAGGAATCACATTGTCATCCCCTAAAGACAATGGATGCTCAGCAGCAAGCGGCAAAGCCGTAAGGTCATCAAGCATAAAATAATCAATGACACCCCCCGGGTCAAAGCGCTCATCCTCATGAACGTTAATCTCTTCGATTTCTTCATCATAGATAGGTGCGTCAAACCAAGGTTTGTCGTTCCCATCATTGAGGATTTCAGAAACTCGCTCGAAAAGATCACGATCAAGTACGAAACCATCATTCATTTGTGGGGATTGTTGATAAGTTAAATCCGCACGAATGTGGTAAACATAATTCTCAGTGGAGGAGTGTTGATTAGGTAACTCCTCGAGAATAGGATGAGTGGTCAAGTGAGTTGGTTCGTCATTATTATGAAAAATAAGACGCTCCAACTCATCAAGTTCGGCATCGATGTTGGAAAAATCGACCTCGCTTGTAGGAGGAAGCGGAGGTAAAAGAGCTAGCTCTCGTTCGATAATTTCCGCAATCTCAGGCTCGAATTGGAATTCATCATTAAAAGCGACCTCATCCTTACCTTCAGCAAAAGTCGGAATATCACAAACCTCATCAAAGAATTCTTCAAGACCAAAATCACGAATCTCACTCGAAGTATCACTATCCTTAGACGAATTGGTGTTATCAAGAATAGGAGTAGTAATCTCAGAAGATGGGTTGAGATCATAGACATCATCCTCGTCATCATCATAATAGTATGGATACACCGGAGGAGGAGTATAAGTCTCGATATTCGATATTTGCTCTTGTCGTTGATCCTCTTGCCATTTTTCGATGATCTTGTTGAAAGCTTCTTGAAGTTGTTGACCTTGCTTAGCAAGAGTGGCCCATTGTTCGTGGGAGCTCAAATGTTCGAAGGAAGGTTGATGATCGATGATGTGCTGTGGGGGTTCAAAATGTTGAAAACCTGAATTATAGCATGGTTGTGGCTCATAGTAGTTCATCGGTTGAGAAGAATTATAAACCGGATTTGGTTCATAATAATCCACTTGTGAAGAAAACTGAGGGCACGGATTTGGCTCATAACAATTCATTGGTTGACAATAATAAGTATCGTGAGGACCCCCACAGTTGTTGCAGAACGGTTGAGGAGAAAGACTGGGTGCGTCTTGTGGATAGCTATTATCATTGTCATAATTGTACCCCGGTTCTTGCCCGTAATCATACGAGTATTGAACCGGGCACGAAACATGCCAAGGAGAATCGCTTCCACAATAGATGCACGGGGAAAGAGTAGGTGGGTTCAAAAAGGACGAATTAAGTGAGGGACACAAAGGACAAAATCATGGTATTAATTGTGTATCGTTGATATCGTTTCCGCACCGCTCACATGTACACCATTGACAAGAGTCGTTCCCGTACAATCGTCTCCCACAACCGACGCAAGGGACATAAGAATCCATAAAGAAAGATAGATGAGCAAGAAGAATATTTTTGGTGCAAAACTTAGAAAAAGAAATGCTTTTTATGATTTTTCAAATGTTTTTGGATTTTTGAAAAATTTTTGACAAGAAAAATAACGTTCACAAGTGAACGGATCCCAAAAGCCAACGCTTCACTCACAAAAAACCTTCGATCCTCACGAAAAGAGCCGGCAGCGGCGCCATTTTAATAAAGAGATTTTACTAGTTGAAAAAGTTCGTTTCTCGGTATCTTCTCGAATTGATTTCCGGTTAATTGTGTGAGATTAGTTGTTCTTGGTGAAACAATATTTTGGTCGTTGTAAAATAAATGTGCAAGACTTAATAATAAAGGACGAGAAATTAAAACTAAAACTAGTTGAAACGTAAACGGTGCAATATTTAAAACGTTAAAAGTAAATGACGAGAAATGAAATGACGTAAAATTAAAACTTAGCGAAAAGTAGAGATTTTACTAGTTGAAAAAGTTCGTTTCTCGGTATCTTCTCGAATTGATTTCCGGTTAATTGTGTGAGATTAGTTGTTCTTGGTGAAACAATATTTTGGTCGTTGTAAAATAAATGTGCAAGACTTAATAATAAAGGACGAGAAATTAAAACTAAAACTAGTTGAAACGTAAACGGTGCAATATTTAAAACGTTAAAAGTAAATGACGAGAAATGAAATGACGTAAAATTAAAACTTAGCGAAAAGTAGAGATTTTACTAGTTGAAAAAGTTCGTTTCTCGGTATCTTCTCGAATTGATTTCCGGTTAATTGTGTGAGATTAGTTGTTCTTGGTGAAACAATATTTTGGTCGTTGTAAAATAAATGTGCAAGACTTAATAATAAAGGACGAGAAATTAAAACTAAAACTAGTTGAAACGTAAACGGTGCAATATTTAAAACGTTAAAAGTAAATGACGAGAAATGAAATGACGTAAAATTAAAACTTAGCGAAAAGTAAATTGACAATTAACTAAAAATGTAAAACGAAATTAAAATAGAACGAGAAAAATCAACACTTTAACTAAAACAAAATATTAAAACAATCCAAAACCACCTAAATCGGAATACACCCAAAAAGCGTTCCAATCGGAATGTATTCCGATTGGGAGTGATCGGAATGTGGGAATAGGTAGCGATCGGAATACCCACAAGACCACCAATCGGAATTTTGTCGAATGCCCCAATCGGAATATGGAAATGTGCTTACCATCGGAATGCCAATGCCATAATCGGAATCTTCCAAAACCCTTTTCCGATCATCAGATCGGAATGAAGGGGTGGCTCGGTCGGAAAGTAGTGGTCGGAACACAGTGGTCGGAAAAGGGTTTTAAAACCCTTTCCGATTGGTTGCTTTGATCCGAAATATAAGCTAGATCAAAAAGCTATGAAAATAAGCTTCTAACCAAAACTAGCACGAATCTCAAGTGAAATAAATCGAATAAGCACAAATATAACTTAACAAAACTTAAAAGAAACAAACTTTTTGAATCAAAACATAAAGAAATGAACTTTTAAGTGCGAAAACATGAATGAACAACACGGATCAAATGTAAATCGCTCCAAAAGTAGATTATAATCAAGAAAGGAAGATGAGAGATTAAGACAAGAAAAGTAAAGATTAAAGATTAAAAATTAAATGATGAAAACTTACTTGAAAATTAAATGATTAAAAGTGCATAACATTTAATTAAAGTGAAAGAAATGAAATGAAAAGAAAATGAAAATGGTGGAAGAGTGGCTTGTCAAGCCACCAACAACTTGAAAAATGAAGACTAATGGCCTATTTATAGTGGTGATTAGGGAGGGGCTTAGGAAGCTTCCTCCCTCTTTCCTCTTTTCCTTAATTGCAAAGTTAAGTCCTTCCCTTCTTCATCTTTTGTTAATCTTGGACTTAATGACTTTGTCTTGGGATTTCTTCAAACTCGTCTTGTATTTTCTTCATAAATAAGACTCGAGTTCTTAGACTTTTTAGTAAACTTCCGTCTTTGACTTTTTCTTCGATAAATCTTCAGAATTGGTCTTGGACTTCCGTTCTTTTTCCACTTTTGATCTCTCGACTTCATCTTTCGTCTTTTTCTTCGATAAAAGCCTGTGAATGCCGTGTTTTCTCCACTTTTCACCTTTTCGTCCTAAATCACAACAAAAACACAAACCACGCATAATTCTGACATAAATGACATAAAATACACGTTTTGGCTCGGTTATTATTGTAATTAAGTGGTAAAAAGGATGGGTGTTTTCACACCTATCATGTCATTTACTATTTAATAAATTATATATTCATTTAAAATTGCAGTTTTTTTTATTAAAATTTATTTTAGGAAGCTTTCTCTTTTACGAGGAAGAACTCACCATCAACTGTCGAGAAAGAAACAACCACAAGATCAGAGAAAAGGAATGTGGAGGCTATTCAAAACCCGGATTTTGATGTTGAAGATTCCCCATCTAACAAGAAGCTGAAATTCGATTTGCTGAAAGACATTAAAATTGAAAAGCCCTGAACTTTCAGTTTGAAGATTTCAAAACAGAATAAATTTGTGTTGTTTCAACACTATAAACATTTTCTTTTAATGTTTTCGACATTGGTACATGGTTTTGTTTTCTGCTATAACGTTTGTTTGGTTATAGTGTGTTTTACACACTGAAACTTTTTTGTTTGTTTGTAGTCTTTGACACTGCTGCTATTTTAAATGGTTCTTTTATAATTTTGTTTTTGTTTGTTTTATATTATGGTTAAAGTTGATTCTATATGCAACCATTTTTTTTTGTTTTCACTTTTGTATGTAGGTTAGATATTGAACTTCATCATTCCAGGATTGATGCATCATTTTTCTATTTAACAAGAAAGTTCTACAATCAAGTTAAAGATGAAGAACATAGAAAAGCATCTTTGAATTAGTTTGTAAAGTTGTATCAAAAGTAAAGTTTCAGTTTTAAATATTCAGTTTGTAAAATTGTATCAAAAGTAAAGTTTTGAGTTATGAATAAATGTTTTAAATTAAATACAACTTTGTTGCGTTTGTGTTTTGTTTATATTTATTTATTAGTCATTATATGTACCGTATTAGAAGTTTTAATTTCTGATCTATATAAAGTTTATAAACAATGTAGCTGGTATGAAGTTATATTTATAGTTCATAAACTTTTATAAGAAAAGTTATACACGTTTGTAACATAGTTTGTCATGCACTTTTTATTTTTAGGTCATGGAGTATTGGACAACATATGAAGTATGTTGATGCAGTTTACCTCCAGGTAATTGCTCTTATTTTTGTTATAAGTTTCCTTCATAAAACAATAGAAAACTTTTAAGTAGTTGTAGACTAAAAAGATTTAAAAACATTTGAAAATTTGTTTATTGATATAAAATATGTTTAAATCCTTAAAATATCTCAGCTAATTTCTAAATATATAAAAAATATTAAATTCAATATATGTTTTAAATTATAAAAATCTTTTATCTATATAAGATGTGTAATCTTTAAATATAAAAACTATGTACACACATTTAAGGTTCTTATTTTATACATACAGTTTTCATGGATCCTAACAAAATTTGATTAGAGATCAATGTATAGATATCCTTAGATCAAAAAAATTGAAACGACTAGATGGATCAGGTTCTTCATCTGTTCAAGGTGTTTTAAATGTTGAAAAGGCAGTGTTGGACATATAACTTCAGCTAGAAGAAGTACTAGAATTCAACAAAAATCATCTCTCAAAGGTGATTATAAAGTCCTTTATGGTTATT
Source organism: Glebionis coronaria (assembly GCA_025667525.1). Taxonomy (NCBI): domain Eukaryota; kingdom Viridiplantae; phylum Streptophyta; class Magnoliopsida; order Asterales; family Asteraceae; genus Glebionis; species Glebionis coronaria. Next base: position 344,338,124 of record CM046877.1, read on the forward strand.
ATTAATCTGTTATATGGTAACATAGTATTCATTACGATATGCATTATGTTGTAACACTTTTTTTTATAAGGTACCAATCAAGAACAAACCCACATAATTGATAATCCAACAATGGTTTCACAAGGTATAGGTGAAGTTCCTGGTCATTCGCCTTGAGTTTTTTACACACCAACGGATTCAACCAGAAAATCTTCTTTGCAATGTTCAAGGACTCCATTATCGGATATCACAAATGGTAATTTCTTTGACATAAAAACTATAGATTATGCTTGATGACGTATAGTCCCTAGTCGGGTCATGAACACGGCTCACGGGTACTACCCGCATCCGGCCCATCACGAATGGGTTGGAGCAGTGTCATTTGAGACTATGGGTTTCGAATGAACAGTGGCCGCATGATTCATATGCGGCCCATGGCCCGGCATGGCCGAGGCAGAATCACAACCCAATTAGGATTGTGATTTACCCTAAAGAAGAGGATATACACTAACCATAATTAGAAAATAAAAATCAACTAATTATGATACTTATCCTTTACTTGGGGCCGAAGCTTTGGTAAACGCCCACTAGGGTTTTACCGCCTATATAAGGAACCCCCAAGGGTTCCACAAAGGTATTATATTCTTCACTCTCACATCTCACGTGCTATTAACCCTAAACTGATTACTTACTCTCACGCTGGAGTCTAATCGTGGGATACATTCCCACGGTAAGCCTAATAACGTGTTTCTTTAGTGTGTAGGATCTCAAACCAAAGTTCACTTGGTGCAAGAGCCGGAGTCCATACACCTGAATTAAACCTAATTCGGGTCAAGCTAGGATCATCCAAATTTTGTATCACCAAGTTGGCGCCATCCGTGGGACCCTACACTTAACTCAAACTCTACTGATGACGAAGTGAAGCCCTTATCAGGGAAACCTAAGGAACGTCAATTTAGGGAACCGAAAATCGGGGGGAGACATCCCCGTAACCCCTACTCCACCTCTTACTGGGCAGGCCAGAGGGCCTAGCAGCCGCAACACGGTACTCCAATCCTCTGGGGTGCATGCACGTCCCTGAACACCCCACCACCCGCTCTTACCTTGGACAAACCTGAGACGGGGCCAACACCACATGCCCCCAACAAGGAAAAACAAAGGCCACTCGTTGGAGAGATGGACCACGAGCTCGCCTCACTCGAGGATGAAGACATTGAGGGCATGCTCACACAGAACATGGAAAGGATCATCCCTGCCATCACGACAAGGTTGAATCTGGGGAGGAACCTCTAATCCAGACTCAATTTTAGCAGTGCCGCAAGAGACACTCCTCTTCAAACTCGAAAAAGACGAAGAAGACACCAGATCGAGGAACAACCTCCACTAGAGGAACGACCACGAGCACGAAATGTCTTCGAGCGCATAGGGGATCGAATTATGCAAGAATTGCAAGGGGCGCAAGGAGATTCGGATCATTCCGATGGATCTGTAGGGCGCGCAACTTTGGAAACTCCACAGAACGATGATCGCCGCACTAGTATGTTCAGGAGAATAGATCCGGGAGCAAAGAAAACCACCACCGCTTCTCATAAGAGCGGCTACTATAGCCAATCAAAGGGTGGAGCATGACCACCCTACCACGATCCTTCAGGATCTGATTCGAATGACCATCACCCAAGGCGCCGTCGCACAAGGGTATTCCTCCTCTGAACCATCAGATGAGGAGGGAGGACGCTACGGGCACTCCCATTATCATACGGATGATGAATAAGATCTCTCCCTACCATGGTGTAGTGAAAGAGAAGATGCCTTCACAACCCGCATACGGAACTACTCCGAGGACAAAAAGCGTCGCATGCCGGCGTGTGTCAAAACCTACGATGGATCTGGTGACCCAGACGACCATCTCAAAGTTTTCACCGTACAAGCAAAAATTAAACGATGATCGATGCCTATATGGTGCTAGATGTTTAATTCAACCTTGATCGGAACGCTCGCGACTGGTTTGAAAAACTCCCTCACTGGAGTATCAATAGCTTCGACGAACTACGTTCAACGTTTAGAAGAAACTACACTCAGCGAAAGAAGAATAACAGGGATCCAGTCTCATTAGCGACGGTCAAGCAGATGCACGGAGAGTCCACGGAAGACTTCACAGAATGTTTGAAAGACGAATGCATGCGAATAAGAGCGTGCCCAAAAGTTCACAAGATCTCCGATTATATGCACGTCATAACTGACATGGAACTTATCAGGCGCCTCAATGATAGGCGTCTCACGACGTTTGATGAGCTCATGAAAAGGGTTAGGAACTTTATGGAGGAAGAGACTACCGTGTCCGCAGCCTACCTCACAAAGGGAAACCAAAGCTTTCGATCGAACGACCAGCCGAAAAGGCAGTCAAACAACCAAGGTAGCAGCAGGAGCTCGGATTACAAAAATTAAGCGACAGGATTTAGTTGGCCTTCAGGTCCTTTTTCCTTTCTAATCTCCTGTTCTTCATCTTCATCTGTACTATCAAGGTTTCCAAATTCTTCACGAGTCAACTCTTTAACTGTTTTGGACCTAGAGCCACCAATTTTAGCAAGTGAATCCATCTTACTCTTCTAAAGAACTATTTTGAGTTGTTTGGCTTCAAAAATAGTTTCTAGTACTGGTTCTTCTTCATCCTCGTCAACAAGCTGTTCTTTGCCCTTGCCTTTATCCTTAGTCTTGGAAGAAGATGTCTTTTGACGTTTAGAAACTGTTTTCTTCCTCTTACCTTTTCCTTGTTGGGATGAAGAATCTTCTTTTGACCGGTTTACCTGAATTTCAATATCTCTAAGCATGTCCTTGTATGATTGACTATCTCTGATCCCTTCATGTGTTCATGTGTTCCATAAGGAAGTCCTTTGTTGTACTATGATAGAAGAGTTTTCCACGATAATCAATAGAGCCTAAGGTCTTCATGAAGTAGTTGATGATTAACTTTGTGAAGCGTGGAAATGGAAGGTGCTCGGATTTCTTTATAGTGTTAAGAAACTGAAAGTAGAATTCTTCCCAAAGTAATGAAGCATAGTCTAGTCTTGCTCAGTGTAGAGACCCCAAAATATGGAAGCTTGAGGAGGTCTCATAGTATCTGCTCCACTGAATTTCAAAGTAAAGCACCAGATAATGATAGTAAAAATAGCTTTCCAAGGTTGCCCAACTTGTGATGTGTGAAACTGAGATAAGTTGCGGAGTTCTCCCTCATAAACAGAGAACGGAGTGTCTTGATAATTTCTGGTTTCTTGGGGTTTGCTACATATTCTTCCCCTTGAGTCGGGCGAGGGAATTTAAAGATATTCCATAAATGGTCCAAATAAATCGTCATTGGTTGTCTGTTAATCTTAAATTCAATATTGGCTTTAGATATTTGTTTGTTCTTTGAGAGTGTAGCTGTTGCCCAAAATTCCTGCATGTAAACCTATAGGACGGATGTTGTAGCCCTTAAAGCAGTCTTAATCGGAGATATATCCAAGATGTCCATTGCGATTTTGAATGCTGGGAAGCTAGGATCAAAATCATCCTTGAGTCGTAAGTTGTTTTCAGCAAGAGGCAATCTTTCATTTTGTGGAACGAGTGCTAGATCAAGTGCGCATTGTTGCTCTTCAGTTGTAGACATTTTCCTGCTTTAGAGAAGACACATGCAAATGATACACACAAATATATATATATATATATATATATATATATATATATATATATATATATATATATATATATATATATATATATATATATATATATATATATATATATATATATATATATATATATATATATATATATATATATATATATATATATATATATATATATATATATATATATATATATATATATATATATATATGTATATATATATATATATATATATATATATATATATATAGTGGGGTTCGAGTGTGCACTCAGCACAAATGGCTAAGGAAACAGATGACTCTATTCCAAATGTTTCCTCTTCTTGTGATGTATCTTTGGACCTTGCAGCTAAGGCTGCAAAAATTAATGGTATGCAACCGTGTAATCTACATGAGGTTTTGAAATTATTTGGTGTAAAGATTTGCACGGTTGGTGATGCGGGTGAATTTATGCATGAATTAAGAATGAAGAAACATCCTTTGTGGGGATTGATCTCACATGACCGTGCTAAAGAAATTCTGGAATTGCTTTACAAATTTGAAGCTGATATGGTTACGTCTACTAATGGAGGTATTAATGCAGTCTCTTCTTCGTTTAATTCTGATAATGTCTGTGAAGGGGTTAATATTTCTATTCCTAAGAAGGTTGTTGAAAAAGTAAATACTCGCTACCAAAACACTTTATATGGTTACTTTCTTGGTAAGAGGATTGCATTTCCTGTGGTTGAGTATTTTGCTAAGAATAACTGGGCAAAACATGGTCTTAAGCGTATCATGATGAATGAGAAAGGTTTTTTCTTTTTTCAATTTGGGTCTAGTGAGGGTCTTAATGCGGTTCTGGAAGGTGGTCCGTGGATGGTTCGCAATTCACCAATTTTTCTTAAGAAATGGACTATGAAAACGAATCTTCTAAAGGAGGAATTAACTCGTATTCCGGTATGGGTCAAGTTTCATGATGTCCCGCTACAGGTATTTGAAGAGGAAGGTATTAGTTTAATTGCTTCGTTTCTTGGTAAGCTTATTATGATGGATAATTATACTGATAAGATGTGCAAAGAGTCTTGGGGTCGGTGTAGTTTTGCTCGTTGTCTTATTGAGATGAACGCTGATTCGGAGTTTATAGATAACGTTACTATTGGTGTCCCTGATCTTGAAGGCTCTGGTTGTACTAAGGAACTAATTCGTGTTGAATACGAATGGAAACCGCCTAGATGTCATACGTGTAATATTTTTGGTCATTCCTTTGATTCTTGTCCGAAAAATGTTAAACCTACAATGGTTGAAAATGTGACAACTCATGTTGATACTGATGGATTCCAACAAGTGCAAAGTAAGAGGAAGAAGTACAAAGGTAATTTAGGGAATCAAGTTCCGAGAGGTGTTCCATTGAGTAAGGGTTCCCAAATAGGAAAGACGGTTGTTTTTCGTCCAAAAACTCGCTTGGATACTACAAGTATGAGTGGTGATAATAGTAGAAAGTTGAATACTACATCTGGTCAGTTGCAGCAGACTAGTAATCCTAATGGTCCGAACAAGGGTACAGCTCAAATGAGCAGTGTTTCTACATCTAATAAATTTTCATCTTTGTCCATGCCTGGTATTGATGAAGGGGTTCAACTAAGCGAGGAAGATAATGAGGAGGGAGTCGAGGTTGTCTTTGATGAATCGGTGAATCTTCTCAACACTAATTTTGGGGCAAGCACTCCTACTGGCTGATCCCATGTTGATATTTTATTATGTTTCTCGTAACTTTATGTTATCATCTTGGTTCTTGTCTAGTTTATTTATTTCCAGTATTCTAGACTAGTTAATGTTTATGGCCTGTCATAAACATTTTGTTTAACAAGCTGCCTGTAGCTTGCGGTTAATGTGGCATTTCAGCCACATTCCTTGTACTTCAACGTTTTTTTGGTTCTATTTACCGGGGTCATTGTTACCCTTTTACCAAAAAAAAAAAAAAAATAGTGGGGTTATTCTAAAAGAATATTTATAATAAAAAGGGTGAGGTGAAATCCTAGCCCTTGGATCAAAACCACCAAAACTAATCAAAAGTTAGGAAAAAAATGGTGTAATTTTTATAAACTCTAAAACTTTAGGGTAACTTCTGTAAAAGTCTTTAAATTAAACCCACCCAGTATTAAAAGAGATTAAAAACACATAATCAAAAACACACACACACACATTATACACACTGAATCTGATCAAAAACACACAAACAATCACGCAATAAAGATCAATCCATACTGAATCTCAATGTTTTGATCATATCCATTAGCAACGATTGATGATTGTGTCGTCGATGGTTCCGATGATCGGATACGCTAACGATGATCCGAAAAGAGATATCAGTGATGGTCGTTGATTGCAACGGTGGTCGATGACGCAGTACGATATCAAACATGTAGAACTTTGTGTGTAAGTGTGTTTTTATTATAACTTTGTGTGAAAGTTGTATACGAAGTGTTTGATAAAATGTCTAAACTAGACTTTATAACTGTGAAACACTTAATTCACAATGTGATGTAGTAAGATATACAGTAATGGAGTAGATCGTAACTGCAATGCGGTAGAAACATACATGTGATGCAGTAGGATATAAAGTAATGTAGTAGAACGTAACAGTAATGCAGTAAAAGCTATTTGTAGTGTTTTTATAGTTTTTATTGAAACTTTATTTCTACTATATTATATTTAAACTCCGGTGCATATGCTTGAGTAGGATAAAGATGTATTTGAGGTTTTGTCAAAATTAAGTATTTGTATGTAATATATAAGTGATTTGGTAAAATTATAACTGTGATGGAGTAGGATTAACACTATGATTGAGTAGAATTAATATTATGATGGAGTAAAGCTAATACTATGCATGTGATTTGGTAAAATTAGAACTGTAATGGAGTAGGATTATTTTTAATGTGAATATGCTTAAGTAGGATAAAGTTGTGTTTGAGGTTTTGTCGAAATTAAATATTTATATGTAATATAGAAGTGATTTGGTAAAATTATAACTGTGATGGAGTAGGATTAACATTATGATTGAGTAGAATTAATATTATGATGGAGTAAAACTAATACTATGCATGTGATTTGGTAAAATTAAGTATGTAATGTAGTAGGATTAATACTATGATGGAGTAGAATTAAAACTATGTTAGAGTACAACTAATACTATGCATGTGATTTGGTAAAAATAGAAATGTAATAGAGTAGGATTAATACTATGATAGAGTAGAATTAAAACTATGTTGGAGTACAACTAATACTATGAATGTGATTTGGTAAAAATAGAAATTTAATGGAGTAGGATTATTTTTAAGTGTTTTGATAAAGAAAGTTGCATACAAAGTGTTTGACAAAATGACTCAACGCGAATTTCTTAATGTAATTCACTAAAGTTATATTCTGATGCAGTTGTTTTGAACTAAAATGTGTTCCTTTAATGTCTCAACTAGAATATGTTAATGTAACGTCTCAACTAGAATTAAAAACTATAATGCACTAAAATGTGTGTGTGCTAAAAAATGAACTATGATGTAATAGGTTATTCTACTACATTGTAGTCTTTCATTCTATTGCATTATAGTTTTATTCTACTACATTGCAGATTCTATATAATGAAGTAGGTTTTGTACGGTAATGCATTAGGATTTATACTATAAAAATAGGTTCTCTACTACATTATTGTACTATACCTAATGCATTATTGTACAAAACCTACTACAAACAGTACAAAAACTAGTACATTGAGTAATGAACTAGAACTTGAACTGAAATGCAGTAGGATTATGTGTGATGTACTAAAATGTGAACTAAATGTAGTAGGATTGTGTGTGATGTAGTAGAACTGAAATGCAATAGGTTTTATATTTATTGTTTTTAATGAATTACAACTTAATATTTACCATCTTATACTGCATGATAGTTTAGATTCTAATTTATCACATAATATATTTTGGTATTCTCATGAATAAATATTTGAACTGTTGTTACATAGGAAAAAAACGCAGGTGACAAAGCAAGGTGCATTTAACAAGCCACAAATACTAGATTGCATCCTCTAATACCAAATGATACACTCTAATTCAAAAACGGTGCGGTACAAAGATGCATTGAACGCGTAACAAAGATTATTTGAGGATACTCGTGGATCATTTGAAAACAATGTTTAAATTTTATTAGATGTAACACTTTGGAATACTTAATGTCTACACAGTATTGTACATTTTGATGATGACAGTGTTTGTTCGTACTCATATTTTATATTCTACTATATTTTTGTCTTTAATTCTACCGCATTTATGTCTTTCATTCTACTGCATTATAGTTATATTATGTTGCACTACACTAATATTCTACTGCATTGCAGTCATACATTAAGCATCACAATATATTTTGTTAATGCATTAAAGTTATAAAGTTAGTACATCTCAGATTTAAAAAGTTAATGTATTAAAATGTATCTTATAATGCATTACACTCAAAACTAGTACATCTCACTTAAAATTCTATTACTCGAATGAATAACAGTAAAAAAATAAAAGAAAAAAAGTAGAAAAGACATCATTTTCGGTGTTGTAGATTCTTTTAAACGAGCTCTCTTTGGCAAATCTTTTTTCTTTTCTTGGATTTCTTTGATGTTGGTAATAATTTGGTAAAGTCTTGGAATTGTGACATCCTTTCTCTTCACATATGAACAAGCCATTCTCTTCGATAGTCCTTCAGCACTGGGTCTAAACCTTGAAAAGTATCTAGAACGTTTAGTAGTAATAACGTTGTAATGCAGTAAAAATAACAGTGTAATGAAGTGTAAAAATAATTCTAATGCGGTAGAAATAACACTATAATGTAGCAGAAATAACACTATAATTTATCTTCTACTGAATTATAATTTAAAAGGAAACAAGATGAAAAGCGATTATATAAAACTATAACTCAGTAGAACATAAGATATATTTCAGTAGAAGATAAACTAGAATTCAATAGCAGATAAACTTTAATTCAGTAGAAGATAAACTATAATTCGGTAGAACATAAACAATAATTTAGTAGAACATAAATTGTAATTCAGTAGAAGGTAAACTACAGTTCGGTAGAACATAAACAATAATTCAGTAGAACATAAAGTGTAATTCAGTTGTGTTCCAACATAATTTTAATTCTACTCCATTACACTTCTAATTTACCAAATCACATGCATAGTATTAGTTTTACTCCATCATAATATGAATTCAACTCAATCATAGTGTTAATCCTACTCCATCATGGTTATAATTTTACCAAATCACTTCTATATTACATACAATTACTTAATTTCGACATAACCCCAATTACAACTTTATCCTACTTAAGCATATTCACATTAAAAATAATCATACTCCATTACAGTTCTAATTTTACCAAATCACATGCATAGTATTAGTTTACTCCATCATAATATGAATTCTACTCAATCATAGTGTTAATCCTACTCAGTCACAGTTATAATTTTACCAAATCACATGCATAGTATTAGTTTACTGCATCATAATATGAATTCTACTCAATTATAGTGTTAATCCTACTCTATCACAGTTATAATTTTACTAAATCACATGCATAGTATTAGTTTACTCCATCATAATATGAATTATACTCAATCATGGTGTTAATCCTACTCCATCACAGTTATAATTTTACCAAATCACATGCATAGTATTAGTTTACTCCATCATAATATGAATTCTACTCAATCATAGTGTTAATCTTACTCAATCGCAGTTATAATTTTACCAAATCCCATGCATAGTATTAGTTTACTCCATCATAATATGAATTCTACTCAATCATAGTGTTAATCCTACTCAATCATAGTTATAATTTTACCAAATCACATGCATAGTATTAGTTTACTCCATCATAATATGACTTTTACTCAATTATAGTGTTAATCCTACTCCATCACAGTTATAATTTTACCAAATCACATGCATAGTATTAGTTTACTCCATCATAATATGAGTTCTACTCAATCATAGTGTTAATCCTACTCAATCACAGTTATAATTTTACCAAATCACATGCATAGTATTAGTTTACTACATCATAATATGAATTCTACTCAATTATAGTGTTAATCCTACTCCATCACAGTTATAATTTTACCAAATCACATGCATAGTATTAGTTTACTCCATCATAATATGAATTCTACTCAATCATAGTGTTAATCCTACTCAATCACAGTTATAATTTTACCAAATCATATGCATAGTATTAATTTACTCTATTATAATATGAATTCTACTCAATCATAGTGTTAATCCTACTCAATCACAGTTATAATTTTATCAAATCATATGCATAGTATTAGTTTACTCCATCATAATATGAATTCTACTCAATCATAGTGTTAATCCTACTCGATCACAGTTATAATTTTACCAAATCACATGCATAGTATTAGTTTACTCCATCATAATATGAATTCTACTCAATCATATTGTTAATCCTACTCAATCACAGTTATAATTTTAACAAATCACATGCATATTCAGTCACTTTTACTCAGTTTCAAAAAAACAGTAAAGATTAATAAAGCCTAACTCATGAATATGAACATCAACAAATATGTTAGAGCATCACAGTTCAACTTTTACCAAATTACATGAAAAATCAATCACTTTTACTTATTTCTGAACAAAATGCAAAGACTAATATATCATAACTCATGCATATGAACATCAACAAAGATCAATGAGCATCACGGTTCAACTTCTACCAAATCACATGCATATAATCACTTTTATTCATTTATAGAAAACAAAAAACACTAATAAAGCCTAACTCATGCATATGAACATCAACAAAGATCCTACAACATCACAGTGAAATTTCTACCAAATCACATACATATTCAGTCACTTTTACTTAGTTTTGATAAAATAAAAAACACTAATAAATCGTAACTCATTCATATGAACAATAGCAAATATCCTACCACATCACAGTGCAATTTCTACCAAATTATAGGCATACTTTATCACTTTTACAAATAACTTTTACTACATTACTGTTACGTTCTACTACATTACTTTATATCCTACTGCGTCACATATATGTTTCTACAGCATTGCAGTTACGATCTACTACATTATTGTATATCTTACTGCATCACATTGTGAATTAAAGCATCACAGTTATAAAGTCTAGTTTAGACATTTTATCAAACACTTCGTATACAACTTTCACATTTTCTATATTTTGTTACAGATCTATTCAAATTCAATCTGTTAAAGTTCATATACATGCAATCGAATATCAATATAACAACATTAGTCTTGGTAACAGTAAAAACAATTAAAATCACTTACTTTCACCATTGATGATAAATTAAGGTTACGAAATCAAACTTTAAATCTGAGTTTATAATTACAATTACACAATAAACAATGGCGATTTTATGGTGGCGAATGTGATGGACAAGGTGGGGAAGGTGGTGGATAAGGTGGAGATGGTGGTGGTTAACGGTGGGAACGCGGTGGTTACTGGTCGAGAGGTTAGAAAAATGGTGGTTACCGATCACGGATTGGTGGAATGAAATGAGATAATGAATAGTTACAGAGAAAAAAAAAATATATATACTGTCATATTGAAAATTACAAAACCGCCCTTGAAGTTTTATAAATTACAAAAAGACACCATCTTTTTTGTGAAAAAAGGGGGGGACACATGGCAGCTTGTGGTTTCACCTCACCTATCTTATTATAATTTTTTTATATTTTATCCCAACTCTCTCTCTCTCTCTCTATATATATATATATATATATATATATATACATATATATATATATATATATATATATATATATATATATATAGATGGGATCGATAGAAAACCTTATCTCAAAAGAAAACTTAGAAAACCTTCTCTCAACGTTGGATCAAAAACCTTTTCTCCTTAATTTTTTTTTTCAAAAACTACAGGGGGCCGAATGTAATTTATCAAATCTTATGGGTAAATGTTGATACTTTTCAAACTTCTAGCTATTTAACGGCCTTTTTCATTTTTTCTTTCTCTAATTACGTGGTTTCTTCCACCGCCCTTCACCACCATATCCACCGCCCCTCACCACCGTGAAACACCATTCCTGATCGTTCATCATCCCAATAATAGATGTGGAACTGAGAAATAAAAGTTAGATCGTGAAATGAGATAACGAAGATTCACGAATCATATTCACGAAATCATATCGTGTTATCTGAAAACATATCGGATTCATGAAATCACATAGCGTTATTTGGTAACATATCATATCCATGAAATCATCTTTGCCAATTAAAGACCAGATTAAGGTTTTTAAGCGATTTTGATTATAGTTTTGTTATTTTTTTGTGAAAATCAATTATAAAGCTTAGTTAATGATATTGTTTTATGTGTACAATTTCTATTGACTGAGTTTTTTTATGAAATTTGATTGTCAACCATCATTTCTGTATCATACATTATATAGAATAGCCTTTTAAAATGAATTGACAAATAAATAAGTGGAAAACATGTTTATAAAAAACAGCACACCTAGTGTTAGATGAAAAGAGTGAATGAGATTTTATAGTTGTGATATCGTTGTGATGCCCGAATTTTTGTGAATATATTATAGTTACATTGTGATACCCTTCGTATTAATTTAGGCATTAGGTGTTTGGCCAAATGCTGCTAAAACTAGATATCCAAACCCTTCCTAATATTAGGGCTTCGTGTTGTTTGTTTGACTTGTTGTAATTCAAATTCCCATCAATATCGGGTTCACGTAACATGTAAGAAGGTTTAAGAGTGTTGCTCTAACCATTTTTCATGACTGATCTGATAGCTAAAGCACTCGAGTTACGATGATCAGCTTTAATCATGGCAGCGAGACCATAAATATGAGGGCATGCCATTGAAGTCCCGAATAGTATAAATAAATGTGGAGGATTTTTTCCGAATTTTTTTACTACATAACCATTGTCCGAAAATGAAGCAAGGATGGCAATGCAACTTTCAAGAAGATACGTAATAGGACGTTTTCTACCTGGTAAGGATATTAACCTTATGGATGAAGAGTGTGCAAATGTGAGGGTGCAACTCAATAGTCAGCCTAAAAAATTGATAAACTTGAAAGGAAAAGAATGCAGTTAGAAGTCGATCTTCGTGCTTAGGAAAATGTTTGGAGATAACTTTCATAGCAGCCGTAGAAGGTTTTATATCTTAACACGTTTAAGTACTATAATTTCTACTTAAGAATGAAGACTAATGTGTGGGTTAACATGACTTATTCGCTAACTACCATGAATTTGAAGTTGATCATGCTTTCTTGGACCAGGACTTATTCGCTATGTGTCATGAAGATGGAGATGTCCCTGTACTTATGCTATTTTTATGAATTATGGATGATGCAATCGGGGAGAGAATTGTTGGTTTCATAAGGTATTTTAGACATGCTTGTGCATACCATCATAAACATGATAAAGGCGTTTACGAGTAATCAGTCGTGACGTTCTCCAAAGGTATCTGTAATTGCCTTCGTTATTGACTCACAATAAAGCTAAAAGGTTTTTATCAGAATCTGAACTAATAGAAATTAGTAACACATTGCTTTATTTCTTGTTATTCTACATAAACTTAACACGAGCACCGGCACCATACCGACACTATTCTGATGGTACCGGTATTTTTCTCGGCCATACATGATGGTACCGATCTTGGAACTGAGACTATGTCCGGTATCGTTACCGGTCCCGATACCGGGTTCGGATAAACCGGTACCGTACCGCTAAATAACCATTTTATTTAGAAACTTGTACTTGATTCAAAACCCTCGATATAAATCTCATTGTAGTTGCTAGCTACTATTCCGGTTTTCTGAAGTAGCCTATTTTGGTTTTCTGAATTTGCCTATTCTGTTTTTTCTGAAACTGTTTATCCCGTTTTTCTGAAGTAGCCTATTCCGGTTTTCTGAGTTTGCATATTTCGGTTTATTTTAAACTCTTTATCTCGGTTTTCGGAAGTAGCATATTCCGGTTATCTGAACAAATTTTTATCCTGGTTCCTAGGGTTTACAAAGACCGAAATAACGATGTAAAAAACCATTTTTCAAAGACAAGGTTTTTGATCTTTTCCAATGAAATGAGTTGTACAACAAGTATTATAACCTTCAAGGAACCATAAAAATGCCAAAAAATTTAGATTTATCGCCGAAAAATTTAAATCAAGATTTGTACTTGATCTAAAAATTTTTTTTTATCCAAAAATCAATCCAAACAAGAAATTTTTTTATGCTTTTAGCTATAAAATGAAAACCAAATCAATACTAGAAGATAGTAGATGATTTGTATGAGGTTTTAAGCAAAAATTCACAAAATTTTTTTAGCCGTGAGGTATATAATTGTACATATCGCGATATCACCCAAAAACAAACACAATAACAGGGACTTTCATCTCATGGATCTTGACACCAATTGTAGAATATGGTACTCCAATATATAGAATGAGGTGGAAGGTTTTTCCAAAGAGAGAAAGTTAGAGAGAGAAGTAGAGAGAAATGTGTGAAATATTATGTAAAAGTGAAACCAACCAACTTCCTCTCCATCAGAGGAGATGGTATTTATACCCAAGCCTATAAGATGGGTTTGGGCCTCCGGTCCATGACATGCCATGGACCGGGTTTGCTTAATGTATATAACTAACTATACAACCAGCGCGTAACTTTATTGTTGGAGTGACCAGGTACCCATGGTTCCTTATATATATTGAACCGTGGGAAGAATATTGAACCGCGACCAGACTAGCTGTTGGCTCCTTGTCCCTATAAATACTGGATCATTTTCTATTTCCCATAAACCTTTTTTTGGACTCCCTTTCTGCTTTTAAAACTCTTTTTTATCTTTCAATCATTAGTAAATGATCACTTAATTTTCTAAGTATGTTTACTTATGATTATCTCCTTCTTCATATGTTCAAAGAGAAGATCACTCACACACTTGTTATATGTTAAAAGATGAAGGCTTGAGGAAGATCATCCTTCTATAGATCTAGTCATGTTGTGTGTTAGTTCTCTCTTAGCTCTAAAGTGATGTGAGTATGAGTGTTGTGTGTTAGTTCTCACTTAGTTCTAAGGTGATGTAAGTGTCAGTGTCTTGTGTGTAAGTTCTCACTTAGCTTTAAAAGTAATGTAAGTATGAGTGTGTTAGTTCTTACTTAACTTGAAAGTGATGTGAGTGTGAGAGATGAGTGTAGACTGGTTCTAGATAAGATTAGAACTCGACATCTAGCCTTGTATCGTTAAATGGCTGTAAAACCCGCTTTAAAATCCTTAAGATCATTACATGCACAAATTTTACGGTTAAATTTAAACTTTTTAGTTAATTAATATATGACATGAATCACGAATATTTAATACGAACGTTACGTACATTAATTAATTATTATAAGTATTATGTATGATAACATGAATATTAATGCACGATAAGTATTCATGTAAAATACTTAAATAATGCACGACATAAAACACAAACATTAAAAACGAACACACACGATGATTCTTTTAGTCACGAAAAATAAAACAAATGTGTATGTGTGTGTGGTCTATGTGGCGTCCAAAAAAGGGAAGAAAAGGGCTTAGTCCAACCCAAATTGAAATCCATGTATTAACCAAATAAGGACTCTAGGGAATATTCATATAAACAAAACACAATAAAATTTACAAAACCATAAAATCTCTTTCTTCCTACTCTCTTTTGGCCGCGAGACACAAGAACACCACAAGGAAGAATTTTTGCTTTTTGATCTTTGATATTTACGGGTTCGTGTTCATGATTCAATCCTTAAAACATCCACGCATTCGATATTATCAAACCTTAATCTTTTTACTTTAATTATGATTATTTGTTCATGAATCTTGAATTCATCAATTAAAAACATGTTATGTTAAAAGATTAAAACAAGAAAAGGTTGGATTTGGTTTTGTTTTGGTTCGGCTGCACACAAACCGAGAGTCGCGTGACTCTCGGTGGCTTATTTATCCCACCAGCCGCAACCCTAAAGGGTGCGGTGGTATTTTGGTTTCGGTCAACCGCAAGCCAAGGCCCCCAAAGGGGAAACCTTGGTGAAGTCAGTGGGAACCGAGAGTCATTAGACTCTCGATGGGAACCAGGTGCACGACAGGGGAACCCCTAGCTAGCCAGTAGGAACCCTGGCCAATCAGTGGCAGCCGACAACAACTTTAGTTGTTGGCCTGCGGTTAGAACCACCTAGCCGCCGGTTGTGGTGGTGTGTTTTTGGGTGTTTAGCTAAATTTTTCGAAACATGTATTCATTTAATTATTAATTAGTTTAATTTTAAAACATGTAAAATTAAACTGATTAATTTCCATGACTTAGGATATAAGTTTATTTAAATAAAAACCATGAATTATGTATGTACATTTTATTTAAATAACACTTACGATAAAATAATTAATTACTTAATTATTCATGTACATTTAAATTAATTAAAACTTAGCTTAATTAGTTTACATAATTTTAAGGAAAATTTTATTAATCATGCAATATTATTAATTAATAATAACTTATAATAGCATGTAATATCATTATTAATTAATAATAATAAGTTAAGACTAAGTATTTAATCATTATTAAACTTTACAATATAGTTAAACATGACATATTATAAGCTTTTGAACATGGTTACTTGTCACTTATGTAAGCTTCAGCCTGACTCTCACACACATCTTTTCTTTGAATGTTCTTTTGCTGCTAAGGTTTGGGAATATGTGAGGGTGCTGGCTGATATGGAATAGGTTCGCCCGTTGTTACATGAAATTGTTGATTACTTAAAACCCTTGGCTCGTAGAACTACAAAGAGTATTATTGGTAGATGGTTGTGGCGGCTACTTCGTATTATATATGGAGCGAAATGCTCGTTTTTTCAAGCAAGTTAGGCGCACTCCGGAGGATATTAGAGATGATGTTATGATTACTGTTAGGCTGAAGTTACTAACTTTCCGCTTCAAGAATCGTTCATCAGTGCAAAGACTCTTAGAGAGATGGAATTTCCCGAGTTCATTTCGCATTTATGGAGATGATTAGGCGTAAGTTCTTTTTTTGTTTAGTTTAGCTTCGTGGCATGTCACGGGTTATGGTTGTTTCAAGCTTTGCTTGAGGTTAATGTGGTATTCAGCCACATTCCATTGTTCTTAAACTTTTTTTGATTAATACATAATTTACCGGGGTAACCTTTTACCCAAAAAAAGACATATTATAAGCTTATTAAAAATTATATGGTATATCATTTAATTATTTAATAAGCCTAGTATTAATTATGGAAACACGTTAAATATGGAAATATACTAATTATGGTAACACGATAATTATGGAAACTTTCTATTTTTGGAAACTTACTATTTATGGAAAATTTCTATTTTTGAAAAGTTAGTATATATGGAACCTTGCTATTTTTGGAAAGTTACTATATATAGAAACCTGCTATTTTTAGAAAGTTACTCATTATGTTATCACAAGTACTATGACACTTAAAACATGAAATACATGAATCTAATACACATGAAACAATAAGAAACACATGATTAAATAAGAACAAGTAAAACAAGCTAAGAACATGTCAAGTAAAATAAATAACAAGTATGTATAAGTAAAACATACACTTATTCATGTTCACTTTATTATGTAGCTATCGTGAAGTCGGAGTGATCTTCTGCGCTCGTTTTCGTCTTCATTTACTGGACATAAGGTACGGATATTCCGTCCTTCAGTATGGACACCTCTTTCCTATATTAGGATTCCCCGTTTGCAGCCATCTGTTTTCCCCAGTAGTTTACGTGTCTTAAACACTTTTAGTATATGTTATGTTTATTTTAGATTGCCTGAGCTATATACATGCATGCCAATTTCACCTAGTTATGGGGGTTCCATAACCATATCACTAGAGGCACCAATGTTATAAATCTTCTACGGTTAGAGTGATTGCTCGTAGCGTCCCTTTACAATATTTGGCCTATGTTATTATTATCATGTGGGGCGAATGGGTGCATCCTGGGCCAAGTTAGTAAGATTACATTGTAACTGTGGTATGTGCCTTGCATCCGTTACAAGAGCTGATCCATCCACTCATACTATTATAATTAGAGGCAACCCCTCTAATTGCATGATGAGGTTACCCCTCTAAGTATTCATGCACGTTGATATAACATTACCTATATGGGCTCCGAGCATATTTAAAATACAGTTTTCAGAATAAACTAAAAATAAGTCTTCAAAAATATAAAACAAGTCTTATAAGCTTAAAACAGGTTTTCCATGACATACACTTATTCCGCTGTTATTCATTTCATTTCATTACTTGCTTATGTTTATGCTTTACATTCATTGTCATATATCCGCACACTGAGCGTATTGCTCAGCCGTATTTTTCTTTCCATATTCCAATACGACAGGTACTAAAGGGCAAAGCTAGGATTTAAGAGTACGTGCATAGGATGGAGGCGCCTAGTCTTCTTTCTCTTTTAATGCATTTACATACTTTTGCTTTGTTGGACATTGTTTAGTCCTTTCCTTACATTCTATACTTATGCATTTGTGTGTGGAGCTTATGTTGGAACCGATGTTTATATCCGGTTCATTTATGGTCATTTAATGTTTTAGACATTTGCCTTGCATGCTTTGATATCACGCCATAATTACTACGTAACGGTCCATTTATCCAAATGGGGTGTTACAATTATGGTATCAGAGCCAAGGTTGACCTGTAGGCTCTTAAAATTGACCTGTGACTAGTGGGTAGTAATCAGCATCTTCCTAAAAACTGACTGTACATTTTAGTCATTTCATTTCATGCATCATCGTTGTTTTATATTAAGTTTTTGACTAAGTAATGGTTGGTACATGACTGTCCATGTTTAGTCGCATGTGCTTGCATTCGAATTTTATTTTGTGAACCGACCCATAGGCGTTCACCTTTCCTCATGTCAATTTTGTTATGTGGACCGACCCATAGGCGTCCACTATTGCCAATGGTTGTTTTTGTTGGCTATGCCTTCATAAACTCTTCATGCATTTATTATGTTTATCCTATCTTCTAACCAGCTTAATCATTTCACTTCCTCTTTTAAACTGTCAGATGGTCAGCACACGTGAACAGGAGCTGGCTGCAACTATCCAAGTAGCTCTGCAAGCTATGCTTCCACATATCAGGAACCAGATCCGGTTTTACCCAAAAAAAAACCAGATCCGGACTAAATACCAGAACATCCCGAATCAGAACAACAATCCTCCTCCACCGCCTTACTCTACACACTTGGCTTGAGAGGTTTAACAAGCAGAAACCTCGATCTTTTGAGAGAGCTAAGATATCATCTGATGCGGAAAACTGGATTTCGCGTATGGAGAAAATTTTATATGCTATAGGATGTGATGGAATCTACAAGGCAAGGTTGGCTTGCTATAAGTTTGAAGGAGATGCCTTAGCTTTATGGAGGGCATACAAGCTGGCAAATGGAGGTGATGTTTGGTTAGCTGCTTTGACTTGGGACCAATTTAAGACTCTGTTTTACGGTCAGTGCTTTTCGACAGCTGAGCAGGAAAGGCTTTAAGAGGGAATATCATTCCATTCGTCAGAGAATTGGAGAGACTAGTACTGAGTTTATGCAGAAGTTTCTAAGGTTGGTTGGATTTCTGGGCGCTGCTGCGAGTACCGCTAAGGAGCAAGCGAAGCACTTTCGCTGGGCTCTTCACTCCACGACTGCAGATCGGTTACTTAGTGCTACTGACACTAATGTGGCACAAGTTAATGATGCAGCACGTAGCTTGGAAATGCTGCATGAGCGAGATGACTACAAGAAGCAAGCTCGTTCAGAGAAGAGGTATAAATTATAGCCATCAAGCGTTATCATCTTATTCCAATATGTATGCTCATTTTATATCTTTTCCTATCCAATTGTATCTTTTAGACAGAAGGGTGGAGACCCGTCCCAACCGGCCACTCAACAAAATGCTAACAAAGGGCACGGTCAATCTAATGACCGATACGGATCAGACAGGCGGAACGGTAATGACAATTACCGTAACAATGCCAGCCATTCCAACAACAACAGGTTCGTAAATTCTTAAACTTTTCTATGTTAAGCTGTTGTATGTTTTACATACTAACATATCAGCACCATAAACAGGAACTCTACGAGTGGGCGTGATCAAAATGCTAAGGGTCAACAACCTAACAACTCGTCTTCATCTGGTAATTTCTCATTTAAACTTCAATGCAGTCATGTTTATGCCAAATAATCATGTCTCACGCATATTTTCTTAAACAGGCTCTCAGGTAGCAAGGGTACCTCCAGGAGGTTATACCTACCCTATCTGCACGACTTGTAGTCGTAGACATCCCGGACCATGCCGTAAGGCTGCCGAAGTTTGTTTCAAGTGTGGATAATCCGGACACATGTTGTAGGACTGCAAGAAGGGAGATGCTGCTGGTACTTCTGGTTCTGCTCTTCCTAAGCCACCAGCTTCGGGTCGTGTCTACACTACCACCAGGGATCAAGCGAATAAGTCTTTAGGTACTACCACTGGCATCCTCTTTATGAACGGTCATGCCGTTTACGTTTTATTCGATACTGGTGCAACACATTCAGTCATATCCACTATGTATGCCACTAATATTAATAAAATCCCTATGCCACTAGAGAACATATTAAGTATATCTACGCCTATCCGAGACTCTGTACGCATTACCCAGGTGTACTGAGATCTTCCTCTTAAATTTGATGATAAGATTCGCCCAGTAGACGCACTTCCTTTGGATATGTGCGAATTCGATCTCATCTTAGGCATGGACTGGTTATCCATGCACCATGCTACTATCGACTGTCATACCTATCGGGTTATCTTCGGTGATGTTCAAGCACTAGAGTACATTCACAATGGTTTCATACCAGGAAAGTTTGTACAAATCATGTCCGCCTTAGAAGCTCATGCTTTATTATCTCATGGCTGCGAGGGCTTCTTAGCTTCAATTCAGGATGTTACTACCAAAGTTTCGTCGATCTAAGACCAAGCAGTTGTTTCTGAATTCCTCGATGTATTTCTAGAAGAACTTCCGAGTATACCACCTATCCGCGAAGTAGAGTTTAGCATTGAGCTCATCCCAGGAGCTCAACCCATCTCTAAGGCTCCTTATCGCATGGCTCACAAAGAGCTCAAGGAGTTAAAAGATCAGCTGCAAGAATTACTGGAGGGAGGTTTCATCCGTCCGAGTGTATCACTATGGGGTGCACCGGTACTTTTCGTCAAGAAGAAGGATGGCAGCATGCGTTTATGCATTGACTATCATGAGCTGAATAAGATCACGATTAGGAACCATTTTCCATTACCGCGTATCGATGATATGTTCGACCAACTGCAAGGTGCCAAGCATTTCTCCAAGATTGATCTAAGATCCGGTTATCATCAACTGCGAGTGAAAGAGCAGGATATTCTCAAGACTGCTTTTCGCACAAGATATGGCCATTATGAGTTTGTAGTCATGCCGTTCGGACTCACTAATGCTCCTGCGGTATTTATGAACTTAATGACCCGCGTCTTCCATGAGTTTCTAGATAAATTTTTCATCATATTCATCGACGACATCCTCATCTTCTCTAAATCTAAGGAAGAACATGAAGAAAATCTTCGCACTGTGCTACAGATTCTTCGTCAGAAGCAGTTGTATGCCAAATTTTCCAAGTGTGAATTCTGGCTAAACAAGGTGGTATTTATAGGCCAAATTGTCTCCACAGAAGGGATTACTATGGATCCTGCGAAGGTTGAAGCTATCACTAAATGGCCAAGACCGACGTCTGCAACTGAGGTTCGTAGTTTTCTTGGCTTAGCTGGTTATTATCGCAGATTCGTGGAGAACTTTTCAAGACTAGCCTTATCTTTGACCAAGTTGATGCCTAAAGGAGAGAAATTCGTTTGGACTGATGAGCGGGAAAAGAGCTTTGAAGAACTTAAGAAGCGGTTAGTATCTGCACCTATTCTTACTCTCCCATCTGGCACATGTGGATTTCAGATCTACAACGGTGCTTCGGGTAAAGGGTTAGGTTGTGTACTCATGCAACATGGGAAAGTGATTGCATATGCATCACATCAGCTAAAGCCTTATGAGGAGAATTATCCTACCCATGATCTGGAGCTAACAGCAGTAATCTTTGCACTTAAAATCTGGAGACACTATCTATATGGCAAATCATGTGACATCTTCACTGATCACAAAAGTCTCAAGTACATATTCATTCAGAGAGAGCTTAATATAAGGCAGATTAGGTGGTTGGAACTAATCAAGGACTATCACATCAATCTTCAGTACCATCCTGGTAAGGCGAATATAGTGGCATATGCTCTCAACAAGAAGTCGGGCATGATTAGCGACATCAAGATAGAAGAAAAGATCATACGTGACTTAGAGCGATTAGACATTAAGTTCTTAGTACGTGGACAACATGGGTACTGGGCTAATCTGAGAATTGAGCCAGACTTAATTTCTCGAATCAAGGCAGCTCAGAAAGATGATGGTGAGATTTGGGCTATTATTTAGAATCTGGATCGGCAGAAATTTCATGTAGACGAAGAAGGCATCGTATGGCAAGGAACCAAGCTATGTGTTCCGGATGATCAGACACTCCGAGAAGCTTTACTGACAGAAGCTCACAGCTCTCCATTCTCTATTCATCTAGGATCGACCAAAATGTACCGTGATATCAAACAGCATTTCTGGTGGAGTGGCATGAAGCAGGATGTTGCTACTTTTGTATCCAAATGTCTAACCTGCCAGTAGGTTAAGATCGAGCATCAGCGGGCTAGTGGTTTGCTACAACCGTTAGAGATTCTCGAATAGAAGTGGGACAAAATCTCCATGGATTTCGTCACCAGACTTCCACTATCTCAGAGAAAGCATGATGCTATATGGGTTATAGTCGACCGTTTAACCAAGTCAGCTCATTTTCTCCCCATTCACAAAGATTTCTCAGTTAGCAAATTGGCAGATTTATTCCTTCATGAGATCATGCGATTGCATGGTACTCAATCAGATATCATATCTGACAGAGATCCTCGATTCACATCTAAATTCTGGAAAGGATTGCAAAATGCTTGGGGCACCAGACTTGAGCTTAGCACTGCCTTTCATCCTCAGACTGATGGTCAATCGGAACGTACTATTAAGACCTTAGAAGACATGTTACGAGCTTGTGCATTGGAATGGAGAGGAAGTTAGGACAACTAAATTTGTTTGGTTGAGTTTGCCTACAACAATAGTTGGCATGCATGTATTAAGTATGCACCTTTCGAGATGCTCTATGGTAGAAAGTGTCAGGCTCTAGTCTGTTAGACCAAGTTGGAGAACGAATCCTTGAAGGACCAGAAATGATAGAGGTGACCAACGAGAAGGTTGCTATCGCCAAGGCGAAGCTACAGGAAGCTTGTGCTCGACAGAAGAGCTATGATGATAAACATCGTAGGGATCTAGAATTTAAGATCGGTGATCATGTTTTCCTTTGGGGATCACCAACACGTGGTGTCAAGCGTTTTGGACTCAAGGGCAAGCTCAGTCCTCGTTTCATCGGATCGTTTGAAATCCTTAAACGTTTCGGTGAAGTATCATATCGTCTAGCGTTACCTCCTCAGCTATCTCATGTGCATGATGTATTCCATGTATCCTTACTCGGAGGTTACAACTACCATCCGTTGCATACAGTTTCGTATCCATTCGACCAGACTCGAGAGGATCTATCCTACATTGAGGAAACCGAGAACGTTCTCGACCGTCAGGATTGAGTCATGAGGAGAAAGACGATCCCATTCGTCAAAATCCTTTGGAGGGACCATTTCGAGCGGGAAGCCACTTGGGAAACGGAGGAGTCTATCCGGACTTCTTACCCTCATTTTCAGCTATGATTCGGGTATGTCATTTTTCAGTTTATCGTATCTCTAGTTCGAGGATGAATTATTTTTTAGAGGGGAAGAGTTGTAAAACCCTCTTTAAAATCCTTAAGATCATTAAATGCACGAATGTACGGTTAAATATAGACTTTTTAGTTAATTAATATACGACCTGAATCACGAAGATTTAATACGAACGTTACGTATATTAATTAATTATTATAAGTATTATGTATGATAACATGAATATTAATGCACCATAAAGTATTCACGTAAAATACTTAAATATTGTAAGACATAAAACACAAACATTAAAAACGAACACACACGATGATTATTTTAGTCACGAAAAATAAAACAAATGTGTATGTGTGTGTGGTCTATGTGGCGTCCAAAAACAAGGGAAGAAAAGGGCTTGGCCCAACCCAAATTGAAATCCATGTATTAACCAAATAAGGACTACAGGGAATTTTCATAAAAACAAAACACAGTAAAATTTACAAAACCGTAAAATCTCTTTCTTCCTCCTCTCTTTTGGCTACGGCACATAAGAACACCACAAGGAAGAATTTTTGCTTTTTGATCTTTGATATTTACGGGTTCGTGTTCGTGAATCAATCCTTAAAACATCCACGTATTTGGTATTTATCAAACCTTAATCTTTTTATTTTAACTATGATTTTTGTTCATGAATCTTGAAATCATTAATTAAAATCATGTTATGGTAAAAGATTAAAACAAGAAAAAGTTGGGTTTGGTTTTGTTTTGGTTCGACTACACACAAACCACAACCCCAAAGGGTGTGGTGGTGTTTTTATTTCGGTCAGCCGCAAGCCAAGGCCTCCACAGGGGGAACCTTGGTGAAGTCAGTGGGAACCGAGAGTCATTAGACTCTCGGTGGGAACCAGGTGCACGACAGAGGAACCTTGGCTAGCCAATGGGAACCCTGGTCAACTAGTGGTAGCCAGCAACAGCTTTACCTGTTGGCCGGCGGTCAGAACCACCCAGCCGCCGACTGTGGTGGTGTGTTTTTTGGTGTTTGGCTAGGTTTTTTGAAACCTGTATTCATTTAATTATTAATTTGTTTAATTTAAAAACATGTAAAATTAAATTAATTATTTTCCATGACTTAGGATATAAGTTTATTTAAATAAAAACCATGAATTATGTATGTACATTTTATTTAAATAACACTTAGGATAAAATAATTAATTACTTAATTATTCATGTACATTTAAATTAATTAAAACTTAGCTTAATTAATGCACATCATTTTAATGTAAAGTTTAGTTACATTAATCATGCAATATTATTAATTAATAATAACTTATGATAGCATGTAATATCATTATTAATTAATAATAATAAGTTAAGACTAAGTATTTAATCATTATTAAACTTTACAATATAGTTAAACATGACATATTATAAGCTTATTAAAACTATATGTTATATCATTTAACTATTTAATAAGCTTAGTATTAATTATGAAAACACGTTAAATATGGAAATATACTAATTATGGTAACATGATAATTATGGAAACTTCCTATTTTTGGAAACTTACTATTTATGGAAACTTTCTATTTTTGGAAAGTTACTATATATGGAAGCCAACTATTTTTAGAAAGTTACTATATATATAAACCTACTATTTTTAGACAATTACTTATTATGTTATAACAAGTACTGTGACATTTGAAACATGAAATACATGAATCTAAAACACATGAAACAATAAGAAACACATGATTAAACAAGAACAAGTAAAACAAGCTAAGAACATGTCAAGTAAAATAAATAACTAGTATGTATAAGTAAAACAGACACTTATTCATGTCCACTTTATTATGTAGCTACTGTGAATTCGGAGCGATCTTTCGCGTTCGTTTTCATCATCATTTACCGGACATAAGGTACGGATATTCTGTCCTTCAGTATGGACACTTCTCTCCTATATTAGGATTCCCCGTTTGCAGCCATTTGTTTTCCCCAATAGTTTACTTGTCATAAACACTTTCAGTATATGTTATTTTTATTTTAGATTGCCTGAGATATATACATGCATGCCAGTTTCACCTAGTTATGAGGGTTCCAAAACCATATCATTGGAGGCATCGGTGTTATGACTCTTCTGCGGTGAGAGTGATTGCTCGCAACATCCCTTTACAGTATTTGGCCTATGTCCCTCTAATTGCATGATGAGGTCACCCCTCTAAGTATTCATGCACGTTGATATAACATGACCTATATGGGCTCCGTTTAAAATACAGTTTTCAGAATAAACTAAACATAAGTCTTTTCAAAAATATAAAACCAGTCTTATAAGCTTAAACCATGTTTTCCAGGACATACACTTATTCCGCTGTTATTCATTTCATTTCATTACTTGCTTATATTTATGCTTTACATTCATTGTCATATATCCGCACACCAAGCGTATTGTTTAACCTTATTTTTCTTTCCATGTCCCAATACGGCAGGTACTAAAGAGCAAAGCTAGGATTTAAGATTACGTGCATAGGATGGAGGCGCCTAGTCTTCTTTCTCTTTTAATGCATTTACATACTTTTGCTTTGTTGGATATTGTTTAGTCCTTTCCTTACATTCTATACTTATGCATTTGTGTGTGGAGCTTATGTTGGAAACGATGTTTGTTTTTGGTTTCATTTATGGTTATTTAATGTTTTAGACATTTGCCTTGCATGCTTTGATGTCACGCCATAATTACTACGTAACGGTCCATTTATCCAAATGGGGTGTTATAATGGCAATGGGCGACGAGTGTAGATTGGTTCTACCTAAGATTAGAACTCGACATCTAGCCTTGTGTCGGTAAATGGAAATGGGAAACGAATGTAGATAAGTTCTAGCTAAGATTAGAACTCGACATTTAGCTTAGTGTCGTAAATTGTTGTAAGCGGCGATAAGGTTTTCTCCGCCAAGAATGTATCATGTGAATATAGTAAAATTTTCGAGTAGGTGTACTCGAGGAGTGGAGTAGGAACGAAGAGACAACTTTGTTTCTGAACCACTATAAATCCTTGGTGTCTTCCTATAGGTTGTTTCTTTCCTTACTCCTTACTTATCATTTTCAATATCTTGATATATCAAATTCTTTTGAAACATTGTTAATTGGCATAATTATTATGAAACAAGTTTTCAAATAATTGTCATATCTAATGATTAACATAACTTTTAATAAGGAGACTATTCAACCCTCCCTCTAGTTTCTACAATTGGTATCCGAGCTTGGCTATTCAAACACTTTGAAGTATATTTTTTTGGGTAAAAGGTTTTACCTCGGTATATATATTAATCATAGAAGAAAATTAAGTACAATGATGTGACTGATTGCCACATTAACCTCAAGCATAGCTTGAACTACCCACAGTTGTGACATGCCACAACTAAAATACAAACTAGAAAAGAAACCTTACGCCTCATACAAAGAACTATCTCAGATTACTATCATAAACTCTAACCCATTAGGAATATTCCACTTAGAAAGAATATCTTGGACTTTTGGCGTATTCTTGAAATGAAAGGTAACAAGTTTTAACCGCATCGTTACCATAATCTGATCTATAATGTCCTCCGGTTTTTTCTTAACAGCCTTAATAGTCTACCATTTCGCTCACTTTATAAGTAGTAAATCTTTGAAGTATATTGTGCTTTAAAGATTGTATCTATCTATGGTCTCTACTTATAGAAGGGTCAGTGATGAGAATGCAATTATACATAGCCTCATCATTCTTATCGGGCTTAAAACGAGTAAAAATGTCATAAAGTACCATAAAATATGCTTGTATTTGTTCATTGCGTATTTTAGGTACGGATTTCATGAAATTAACAAATGATCAAAAGAAACAAGCAAAAACGAACATGGGAAACGAAGCCTCACAAAGAACCGGCCCCGAGCATTGATTTTCTAAAGAAGTCCTTGAAGTTTGAAGATTTGTCAAGAATGGTCCTTCATCTTTTAAAGACTTGTCATATAATACCCTTGTAAAACTCAAATATTACATGTGGTTACCTAATATTTCGAGATTTGACATTATTGGCCCTTAACGAATCCTCATATTGCATAAAAGATCCTTGTTCAAAGTTGAAAAGATAGTTGTGCCAAAAATGACAAGTTATCCAAAGTTGTAACAAAGAAATTAGGAAGAATTGATTATTAAACTTGTAATACCAACTTGTTGATAAGTGATGGGGGAAACACATAAAATCTAAACCCAAACCCATACATATCCATCCCATACCCGGTTTAAAACCCACTAGCCCAATCCTTAAAGCCGAAACTCGACCAGCCCAGTGACCCATACCCACCATCTACGTCAATTGGTATATTAATTATTTAATTGTTTTTTTAAACATAATTAATTATTATATTTTAGGCGGTTAACACGTTTAATAAACCCAAAACAAATCAAACCTTCACTGTTTACAAACCAACTCCACATAAACCCTAATCCTAAATCGTTACTAATCCAAAGGGGTTTGATACCACTTTCTCCAGATCACCAATTGGTCATTCCCTAAACCCATTTCAACCCTCAAACCTGGTCCCCCTTGCCAGCTGTCCACCCCGTACCTCCCCTGAACCACGACTTGGCACCAAGACTAAAAGTAACAGGCATCTAACGATTGATAGCATTTTCTTTCTTCCAAAGTTACCTCCCAACGGTTTAGATCATATTGAAAGGTTGGCATCACAAGAATCCAAGCAGAATCATCACATGGGGCATGAAGACTATTTTTCAAGATTCAAACAAGTCATGGGCATTTCTGGATATTTACTTGTTAGGGTTTCGTATTTCAAATGTATTCTAGGACCTTCCTCTCTCTTGTATAAATATGGACGCCTAAGTCCATATCACTTGTTCCAGCCTTTGTATTATTTTTATTTTTATGAAAGTTTTATAAATTTTGCAAAGTGTTGAGTTCCATTTAAATTCTGTTTTAGTGTAAGATGATTTATGTTTTCTGCAAGTAGTTTAACTTCTTTGGTAATTCAAGTTAGTTTTTATCAAAAGCTTAGAGTGGGGTTCAAGGACACTTGGCCGAATTCTATGGTTTCTTTATTAGGTTATAGAGGCTTATAAGCTTGTTTGGTAGACACCCAAACAAGCCTAGTAAGCTTGTATAAGCTATTATTTCAGTTTGTTACAATTATTTCATAAGTTCCAAAGTTTTAGTTGGTGTTTTCAAATATTTTTTCATAAATCTTGTATTATTTTCTTACTCATTGTTTCAATAAGCCACTCAAAATCATTTAAATAGCTTTTTAGAACTTGTTCTCTCTTTATGTTTGCTTGTCTTGTGTTCAGCAGGTGCCTAATACATAGTTATAAGGACTGTAGTAGTCCTTATAGCTTGGACAGTGGTTGTCCTTCTCTACTCTCTCTTGCAAACAACTTGTATTCAGTCCAAAGGCTATGAAAGATATGGCTGGTGGCATCACCAGCCCACTTGACCAGAAATGGTCAAGTATGGGTATGGTTTGAACACCCCATAAATTTCTAGGCTTATTTTCACTTTTGGTATGCTCTTTTGTAGGATGTTGTGTTATATGCTAGTTTCTTGATACATTTCTATTTTATTTCTGTTTATATGCATGTTCAATATGTTTTAGTTAAGTTTTGAATAGGTTTGTATGAAAAGTTTTGAAAAATCTTCATTTTCTATTTTTAAGGCGGTGTTTGGATCTGTGGTCATAATGTGCTAGGAGTGACACCTAGAGCATAGCTTAGGCCCAAACACTCTTGTTTGCCATAGTTAAGAAGGTTTTATGTAAAGTTTTCAAGTAAGTGAAAGTTAGCAAAGTTTTCAAGTTTTTAGATAAAAACTGTCATAAACCAACAGTAGGCAAATTTTTGATCTTGTTTATGAGTTTTTATGCTTGAATCTTTGATATCAGTTAGTTAATGTTGGAAATACATGCATGGACCAGACTTTGGAATTTTTTAATGCTAGACTACGAGCTACTTATCTTAATATATTGTCGAAGTGACCGATCCTTCTAAATACGTAAAACGTATTTCCAACAATCTCCTCCTAAGGGAGGTCACTCCAAACAAGGGCGTTACTCGAGTGACAATAATAAATTAAACCTAGCATACTATGCTTTTCTTGAGCTCGTAGTCTTCGTCTTTCTTTCTTTTTCTTTTTCAAGTGAATATGTCGATGTGATCTTTGATATCAATCTTAAGTATTAGTCTCTTGCCTTGATCTTGTGCATCCATCACTTGTGATATTCGCCTCCTCGTGACTTCATGTCCCACATACTTATACCTTTGTAATTCTTGAAAGCTTTAGAGTTTGCTACAGTGGAAGACTTGACTTTTAGGCTTTCTTGAATTTGTTGAAGTATTAAGTGTATAAAGTATAAGCATGCAGGGACGACTTCTTCTCGGATTCCACAACGCCACCGTCTTCAAATGTAATAACATTAACATACACGAACAAAATGGCTTTGAACATTTCATTCTAATTCGGTAGCATTTTACCTCCGCTCGATGAAGACCATTGGACGATATTAAATATCGTACTTGTGACAGGTAGATTTAATTAAAAATCTCCTTGACAAGATTTAGCGGGTAAACCCGTTCGCTTTACTCGATCGTCCAAAGCTGACTGCGAACTTAAAGAGTGAATCATTTGGATAAAGTTATCCACATGATTGAAGCCGTCAATTCCGATTCCTGGAACAAGTTTGATTCATTAAAGAATCGCACCATCGTTGCTTTCTAGTTGTCACGAGCTTGATTCATATTGAATCTTGCAAGTTACCTACCAAGTGCTGTTTGACTTTAACACTAGAAGGATTTCCATTCGTCACTGTAAATACTAAAAACTATTACTCTGAATGTTTTGGCAAGATCACTAAGATATTGCGTAGAGGCCTGTAACGTGTTTAAATTTAGTTAAGAATTAAACCACTGTTGCTTTCCAGTTATCACAAGTTTGATTCATAAAGAATCGCACAAGTCACCTACCATGAGCTTTAAAATGTTCGCTCAAGAAGGATTTCCATCTTCATTGTAAATACTTGCGTATTACTAGGATGTTCAGGCAAGATCATGAAGATTTTGCGTAGGACTCTTAATATCTTTCTTACTTTTCATAGTGTGTGAAGAAGCAAGGAAATATGGAAGTGTGTCCTAATGAGATATTTGATGATCTCAAATGGCTCTAGACTCAATTGTACACTTTGGATTTTTAGTGATCGGAGGCTAGAGAGGAGTGCCACCATCTCAATACCAATTTACTTGGAGTGAATAAATCGATAGATTACATGTTGATCTCCGTGTGATTAAAACAAAGACCTTTTGAGAGATATCTGAGTTAGCTTGGATGGGTTGTGCATTACATAACTGGGTCTATGATGTGTATCTTCAATAACATATGAGTTGACCCGGTTTCTGCCTAAGGTTGTAAGGAGGGCTTCTTTTCACCCTTTATCATTACAATTCTTTTTAATTCTTCAACCCCTTCAATGCTTACCAATACGTCATAACTAGCACCTTGTTGTGATTGTTCCAGTGTTAACTTAAGTACTTGGTCGGCATTCAGCTACATTCACAATCTTTCTCCATCTTTCCTAAGGACTACTATTTCTAGCTATGGAGTGCCCGTGGGAAGATTCCTCTGGTTTTGGAAGAATAATTGGACTTAACCTATCCTACCATCCTCATGTCACCACAATCTTCATCGTCGTGAAATAAATGGGTTGAGGGTAAGTATACGTCACCATGGAATCCATTTTTTGATATGTAAATCCTTTTTGCTCCCCTTAACATATGCCACGATATTCGAAAACATTTCGCACATGTCAGGATGAGCTATCACGTTAAGTCAAACCATTTGTGATTAATCATTCCCATATTAAATCACATTTTCTCCCCCATATTAAAAATATTAACACAACTGATATTTTTGGTATCAATTGATTTAATGAAGTTTTAACAAAGTCTTTGGGAAGAAAAATGCAAGTCCGTTCTCATGATACCAATTTGTGAGATATGATACCGATTTGTAAAATGATCACATATTCACCATATTAGAATGAATTGATAAGGTTGGACCTGATTGATGAGAACATTATATGATAAGATCACATGGTTCTTGTCGGTAAATGTTGGTCGCCTCGTCACATCTGAAGTTATCTCTTGACACCACATGTACGATTGGTATCGTTGTCTTGACACCAATTTGTGAACTTGGCACTTTCGGCATCAAAGATTATGAATGCTTGACAATTGCTCCCCCTCAGTTGTTGACCAGTGTTCTATCGAAAGAGTTGTATTCGTCTTTTGAGTAGTCGCAATGTCGAGTATGTAGATACTAATTGTAAATTTCTACGGTTGTAGAGATGATAACTTCATAAAAACAAGATTTCTCTTGTTTTGACAAATAAATGCACTGATGCGTACATATATTCGTGTTAGATTGTGTTATAACGTAAACACAATCCCTTACATGGTTATAAAGTAAACCATGCCCGAGAAAATTAATTCTCGTTGTGAGCCAAAGCTTTCATAAGAAATACTTGACTTTAATATAAAAAGCGGGTTGCAGTCTGAAATAACTACAAACCATTTAGGAATGTTTTATGAAGTATTTACAACTTTTGTACCAACTCTATTTATGGAGCCGTGTCAATATTAATCAACATTTCTAAGGTTATAAATATTATCGTCCCAAAAGACTTGCCTTTCAAAAATAAAGTAAAATATTTTTGGATTTTTTTGAATTTTTCAATTTTTATGGTTTTTATGGTTTTATATATTTGTATTTTGCTTTTGTGGATAAAATATAAACAATATATACAAATTATCACCAAGGATACGGAGAATAGTTTACGACCACTATTCTTTCGCTTCATCATCCAATTCCTTTAGAGTCTCGGGCGAGAAAGTTCTCAATCCTACCTTGTCGGCTAAAAATTCAATTCGAGAGCGATCTAATGCCTTCGTGAAAATATCCGCAAATTGATACTCAGATCGGATAAAGTAAAGCTCGATCACTCCATTATCTACTTGCTCCTTGATAACGTGATAACGAATGTCAATATGCTTCAACCGGGAGAATTGATTGTTGTTGCAGCATAAGGCAATTGCACTTATGTTGTCGCAGTACATCGGAATTTTGTTGAAACCTAGACCATAGTCGGTTAATTGCGATCTCATACAAAGAATCTGAGCACATCAACCGGACATAGCTATGTATTCTGCCTCCGTACTGGAAATTGCAGCGCTTTTATGCCTTTTCGGCGCCAGTAGTTGCAAAGTTCCACTTGTGCTACGCCTTTTATCTTGACAACCCGCGTGATGCGCATCTGCATATGCCATTAGTGCAATCGAAGAGTCCTTCGAATACCAAAGTCCCCGATTAACGGTTCCTTTAATATACCGAAAGATCTGTTTAACAGTAGGTAAGTGTAACTCAGTAGGCCTAGTTTGATACCGAGCACACATACATATAGAAAATTGAAGATCAGGTCGACTAGCTGTGATATACAGAAGGGTACCAATCATTCAAGGATAAAGTGTTAATCAATAGCAATCCCATTTGGATCGGCATCTAGCTTAGTTCTTTCCACCATTGGAGTATCCACGGGGTCGCAAGATTCCATCTTATATTTCTTTAGCGATTCAAGGGCATACTTGGATTGATTGATAAAGATGCCTCTAGGACTCTGAGATATCTGAAGAACTAAGAAAAACGATACCTTGCCCATCATTGACATCTTAAACTTGGAAGATATGAGTGTCCCAAACTCATCCGATAAGGTTTGGGTCGAGGCAGCAAATATAATATCATCAACATATATTTGTACCATAATCATATCTTTACCTCGTTTTTGAATGAACAACGTGGGATCCACTTTGCCTTTAGCGAAGCCTTGCGTAATGAGGAATTGTGAAATAGATCATACCACGCGCATGGAGCTTGATTCAACCCATAACGAGCCTTCTTAAGCTTGTACACGTGATTAGGATATTTAGAATTCACAAAACCATCCGGCTGTTGAACATAGACCTCTTCCTTGATTTCACCATTGAGAAATGTCGTCTTCACATCCATTTGATAGACGATCATAGTCATATGAGCTTCATAAGCAAGGAATAGTCTGATAGCTTCCAAACAGGCAACGGGTGCAAAGGATTCCATAAAGTTGACGCCTAATAATTGTTTGTACCCACGAGCTACTAGTCGAGCCTTGTTCTTCAATATTCTGCCTAACTCGTCGAGTTTCACCTTGTAAACCTATTTCAAAGTGAGTAACTTCACTTGATCGGGACATGGTACAAGTTCCCATACATCAAGACGTGTAAATTCATTAAGTTCTTCTTGCATAGCTTTTATCCAACTAGATTGGGTAAAAGCTTGTTGCCACGTCTTAGGTTAAACTTCACTGAGAATAGCATCAAAATGACAAAAGAATGCACTTTCTCGTAACTGACTTCGTGTGGATATTAGACGATTAGGGTTACCAATAATAGAATATATATGATGATCTTGTGTCCACTTGTTGTCATGTTCACGAATCATGGATTGGAGTAGACCGTAGTAGGAGCTTCCTCTGAGGTGGACGACCCGACTTGATTAGGGTCGGTAATTGGTACACCAGAGAATGGAAGTTCATGCATTTGAGCGAATTCCAAATCGTGATCATCATCATCCTCTTCATCATCAATAGGCATGACATGGGTAGTTGATACATGTGTTGGTGGAGAATTACTCGTTGAAGGTGTATCTTGACCAATTGTTGTTGTAGACACATCTGATTGTGCTTCATTTGCTGGAGCGATAACGTCGTTGACTGGATCTATTACTTTAGGTTCTGGAGAAACAATACTTGGAGGAGTAAAAAATTCATCAAAGAACGGTTGAAACAACATATCCCATTCATTCCTAGAAGGTGATGTAAATGATGATGAAGTAGGGTTGTTTGGGACAAGACCAGAGCTAATGTTACTGGGTCCCATTCCATGAAGTGCGGGTTCAAAGCTGCTTTGTTCAGAAGCCATACATTAACTAACTGACAGCAAAGATTTAAAACATAAAGTAACTAATGTCGTTTGATAATGACACGGGGTTGTAAATAAAGTTTGAGAAGAAGTTTAAAAGATTTAAAACATGCTCAATAGGTTTTTTATTATTTCCGATAGTAATCCGCTTTTCATATTAAAGTCAAGTACTTATTATGAAAGCCTTGACTCTACAACAGAAATTAATTTTCTCGGCCATGGTTTACTTTATAACCATGTAAGGGATTGTGTTTACGTAATAACACAATCTAACACGAATATATGTACGCATCAGTGCATTATTTGTTAAAACGAGAGAAATCTTGTTTTTATGAAGTTACCATCTCCACAAAACGTAGCAATTTACAATTGATATCTACATACTCGACGATGCGAATACTCAAACGACGACTACAGCTCTTTAGATAGAACACAGGTCAACAATTGAGGGGAGCAATTGTCAAGCGTTCAGAATCTTCGATGCCAAAAGTGCCAAGTTCACAAATTGGTGTCAAGACAACGATATCAATCGTACACATGGTGTCAAGACAACGATATTAATCGTACACATGGTGTCAAGAGATAACTTCATACGTGATGAGGAGACCAACTTTGCCAACAAGAACGACGTGATTATATCACATGATGTTCTCATCATTCAGGTCCAACCTCGTACATTATCAATCTTGTGAATACATTATCATATATGATCTTTGCACGTGATAATTACCTTACACTTGTGTTTAAAAGGTACTTATTTTACGTATCAAGTACACCCTCATTAATTTGAGGGGGATCTTGTGAAAATCATGAAGATAATTGGATTTGCATGTTTCTTCCCAATTTTCTTAAAATTTCATTATATCAATTGATATTAAAAACATCGATTGGGTCAATATTTTTAATATGGGGGTGAAAATGTGATTTAATATTGAGATCTATAATGGTTTACTTAATGTGCTGGCTCATCCCAACATGTGCGAAATGTTTTCGAATATCGTTGCATATGTTACGGGGGAGCAAAATGGATTTGTACATCAAAATGGATTTCATGGTAACTTACACTTACCCAAAACATCTCTATTCACGACGGTGACAATTGTGGTGACATAAGGATGGTAGGATAGATTAAAGTCCAATGATTTTCTAGAACCGGAGGAATCTTCCCAAGGACATTCCATAGCTAGAAATAGTAGTCCTTAGGAAAGATGGAGAAAGATTATGAACGTAGCTGAATGTCGACCAAGTACTTAAGTTAGCACTGGAACAATCACAACAAGGTGCTAGTTATGACGTATTGGTAAGCCATTTGAGATCATCAAATATCTCATTAGGACACACTTCCATATTTTCTTGCTTCTTCACACTCTGTGAAAAGTAAGAAAGATATTTAGAGTCCTATGTAAAATCTTTATGATCTTTCCTGAACATCCGAGTAATACGTAAGTATTTACAATGAAGATGGAAATCCTTCTTGAGTGAACATCAAAAAGCTCATGGTAGGTGACTTGTGCGATTCTTTATGAATCAAACTTGTGATAACTGGAAAGCAACAATGGTTTAATTCTTAACTGAACTTAAACACGTTCCAGGCCTCTACGTAGTATCTTAGTTGTCTTGCCAGAACACTCCGAGTGACACTCTTTAGTGTTTACAGTGATGAGTGGAAATCCTTCTAGTGTTAACATCAAACAACACTTGGTAGGTAACTTGCAAGATTCTATCAGAATCAAGCTCGTGACAACTGGAAAGCAACGATGGTGCAGTTCTTAAATGAATTTCACTTGTTCCAGATTGACGGCTTCAATCATGCGGATAATTCTATCCAAATGATACACTCTTTACGTTCGCATTCAGCTTTGGACGATCGAGTAAAGAGAACGGGTTTACCCACAAAATCTTGTAAAGGAGGTTCTTAACTGAAACTACCTACCACAAGTACGATATTTAAATATTGTCCAACGGTCTTCATCGACCGGAGGTAAAATGCTACCTAATTAGGTTGAAATGTTCAAAGCCAGTTCATCCGTGTCTATGTTTTGTTGCTAATTGTCTTATGCAGCGTAACAAGCCGGTGGCATTGCGGTGTCCGAGAAGAAGTCATCCCCGCATGCTTATACTTTCTGCACTTAATACTTCAACAAATTCAAGAAAGCCTAAAAGTCAAGTCTTCCGCTGTATCAAACTTTGAAGCTTTCAAGAATTTATAAAGATATAAGTATGTGGACCATCAAGTCACGAGGAGGCGAATATCACAAGTGATGAATGCATAAGGTCAAGGCAAGGAAACATGCTCAAGACTAAATTCAAAGATCACATCAGCATATTCACAAGAACAAGATCGAAGACTCAAGCATAGTATGCTAGATTTAAGAATTTATAAAATGGTGTGACCTCCCATAGGGGGAGATTGTTGGAAATACGAAATTCTAAAGAAAGTCTCGGTCACATCATAGTTAGCACAGATCACGAGCTATAGACTATTTAGGACTTTTCCTCTTGGAGCGACCTCCCTTAGGGGAGATTGTTGGAAATACGTTTTTACGTATATAGAAAGAATCAGTCACTCCAACGAGATACATCTAGTATGGGCTCGTGATCTAGAATGTTATCATATAACCCACAAGACCACATGTGGGGGGCTATATATACCCCTTCCTAGCATGTTAGGAGGGGTTGGTTCTCACACTTTCACTTTCCTAATCTAGTATTCTTATTTCTCTCCAACCTCTCTGTACTTTATCTCTCTAGTTCTTCATCTCTCTCTCTCTCTTTAGATCATTCCAAGGTTAAGATAATCCAAGGATTACGTAGACCTACAGTTAATAGGCTCATCTAGGTTGTTGTTTCATTGGTTAAGTGTTAGGTCAGTCTAGGTACAAGTTTATTAGGCCTAAATCTCACTGTTGACCATTTGCATCAGCAAATGGTCATTCTGCCCATACATTCGGTATTAGGGCTTGATTTGTAAGATTTTTAGTTTGAATATTGGTGTATTTTTTGTTCATAGGTGTATCTAGGACTATATGCTGTTTATTTGTATTTTGGTTTGTTTATCTGCAAGTTTGTTTAGCTTAAAACTATCATAGGGTCATTTAGATCAGCTTAAAACACTCTGCCTACACATTTTTTTGCAAGTTCTTGTTTGGTTCCTGATCTGTGGGGTGCAAGTGTTTGATTGGTGTTAGTTTTTGTGTTTTTTTTTCTGTTTATCTAGACTCCCCACATGCCCATGCTTTTTTGTGTGTTTTACACAGTCAGTGGGAAGTCCGGTTCCCACATACAGCCTTAAAAGTTCCCACTGATAGTACAATTAAGCCAACAACTTATTTGTTAAGCTTTTCTAGCTTGTCTTTCATTATTTTAAGAATTTTTCATTTTTCCCATGTTCTTTAGTGTAAATTAGAATTTTTGAAAAAGGTTTTGTATTTTTCTCATTATTATTTTATTTTTTATGATTATTTTAATTTAAAAATTGTTTTTAGCCAATAAAAAATAGATTTAATTAGTTAAAAATTTGGAAAAAAAATTTATTGTTAGACAAGTATATCTAAGGTTTACAAACTTTAAAATCTTGGTTTTGACTTTTTATTGATTTATTTTATTTTTAGGGCTTTAATTAGCCTTTAAAAATTAAATATTAATTGATTTAAAAAATTTCAACAAGTTTTCTTGATTTGTAAATCCTAGATATATTTTTAGGAGTTTACTTTATTTTTTTGAAAATTTTTTTGATAAAATTTTAATTTCATCGCGTTTTATGATTTTACGTTTATATGTCGTAGTGTAATTTTTAGCGTAATTGTCTTTACTTTTCAATCTCTTTTAATAATGAAAAAACGAACTAATCCAAACATTGTATTTTTAATATTGGCATAACACAACAACTCCTCCTTCGAGAACGAACTCACATATTCGATTTTGTGTTTTTCCTAAAACGTAAGATTTAATACTTATCGTTTTATATGCTTTTTCGTAAAAGTGTGTAATTTACGTACACTCAAAAATATCGTTTTTGTTTGATTAGTGCGTTTTTGACTTTCCAGTTTGGGAAAGCGTAAATATCGTACATACTCGTTTTTATTTTTAGTAT
This sequence comes from Glebionis coronaria, assembly GCA_025667525.1. Taxonomy (NCBI): domain Eukaryota; kingdom Viridiplantae; phylum Streptophyta; class Magnoliopsida; order Asterales; family Asteraceae; genus Glebionis; species Glebionis coronaria. The sequence goes on from CM046877.1 coordinate 344,376,841, forward strand.
ATTAATTCTATTAACACAAAATTGTTTTTCGTTTTCTTGTGAATAATATATTGTATTTACGTAGCACAATTAATAAACAATGCTATCAAAATACGCGTGAAAATGCACCTTAATAGTGGGTGTTCCGGTTATTATTAAGTTTATCGATCAAACAAAAGTCAAAGGCAAAATAGATAAATACTATTAGTTGGATTAATCTCAATTGATACAAACTATAAGGTGGGTATAAGGCGGTTGTATTTCACGACCTAAGGAAAAAAGGCTCTTAAGTGCTTCGCGCCGCCTCGTTTTCTCCGCTCGCTTGTGCACATCGATTTATTGACGATTGATTAAGGGTTTGCCACTCAAGTATTAATAGATTTATTTTTGTCCTTATATTATTGAACCCTCGAAACGTTTTGGTGTTCAACAACGTTTCAAAGTCGACAAAGGTTTTTACTTCACGTGATTACTTTCATTCTCTTTGGATTCATTAATCGAGACTTTGACTATTGGATAAGTTTTAGGATTTAATTATCTACGTAATACACCAAAAATCCAAAAGAATTAAAAAACCATCAAAACCCAAAAAAATGAAAATTTTAAAAAACCCCAAAAAGAATCTTCTTTGCTACCCCCATTCTACGTCTAGTGCATGCGCACTCGTTCTTGTGATTATCCAAATTCTAGCAACGTGTCGAATCGACGTAATCGAAATCGAAGGAATCGACAATGAAGACAAAATTTAGAAACGAACGTTCCTAATATCATTGTTGAAACCGTAGACGAGATGGCCGAGAATCGTACGATGATGGAGTTGCTCCAAGCACCCACCGAGGGTTATGGAGACGCGATCGTGATTCCCGCAATCGATGCGGAGAATTTTGAAATTAAAAGAGAAATGTTGACTTTAATTCAAGCAACAACGTTTAAGGGTCGTGAGGCGGATAATTCTCACGATCACATGCGGAATTTTGATCGTCTTTTAGCCACGAGCAAGTTTAAGAACGTTGACACCAAAGTCATTAAGCTTATGCTTTTTCCATACTCGCTCGATGGCGCCGCCAAGAATTGGTACGAGAAAGAACCACCTAATTCCATAATTAGGTGGAAGGATCTCGTTTCCAAATTCGTTAATCATTTCTTTCCACCGTCTAAGACTACGTTTTTCAAAAACGAGATCACGAGGTTTGAACAAAAGCAGAATGAGTCGTTTAGAGGTGTGTGGGATCATTTTAAGGAATTGCTTAAGCGATGTCCTCACCACGGTTTTTCCGAGTTCCACCAAATCGATACATTTTATAACGGTCTTAATTTTCAAGAGCAAGATTCGTTAATTCCGTCGCGAGCGGTAACTTTTTTTGTAAAACTCCTAAGGAAGCGTTATCTATTTTTGAAAATAGATCCCAAGGTTTACCAACTCCGCAGCACACCGACTGTTGACAATGTCGCCAATGTTAGCCATGCTAATCGCGATACTGAGAGGGTTGATGCGAAAGTCGATAAATTGACGAATGCTTTTACGTCGTTTTTTATCAAAATGAAAAACGCTCCTGTTACGGTGAAAGCGGTTGAGGTTTCGTGTACGTTATGTGGTGGACTTCATAATTATTACGAGTTTACGGTTGCGAATGGCCAAACGTCGAGTGTTAACGCGTTAAATGGAAACAACAATTTTCAAAATCAAAATAACGCGGGTCCATCACAACAAGGCAATTATAGTAATCAAGACAATAATTTTTCAAATCAAAACCGAAACAATTTTCAAGGAAATAATCAACAAGGAAATTTTCAAAATCAAGGGAATAACAATTATCAAGGTCAAAATTTGAATTGCCAAAATCGAGGTTTTAACAACAACAACAACAACCAAAACCGGAATTTTTCTCAAAATCAAAACTCAAATTTTAACAACAACAATCAAGGAAACAATTTTTCTAGTGGGAATCAAAACCAAGGTTTTAATCACAATTTTAATGGCTCAAATGATTTTCAGAATTACGTAAAATCAAATGACGCTAATATGAAGAGATTAGAAACACAAATTGGTGACATGAAAAACGAATTTACCAACACATTGAGAGGGCAAAACAACAAGATTAACCAAGGTCAAATCGACATTAAAAAGATGTTTTCGGCTATAATGAACAAACAATCGAGTTCGTCTTCGACTACGTTACCAAGTGACACCGTACCTAATCCGAAGGAACACGTCAAAGACGCCTCGTCTCATGGAAAAAATCGTACGATTACCCCAACCCTTGATAACTACAAAGTTGTGCATTCGTCTCTACCCTCGAGTTCTAAAACGATTTCATGTTCTAAATTCGAGGGAAAGAAGGTGGCGACGAAGGAAAAGAGTGCACATATTCGTGTACCTCAAATTCCATCCACCATTCAAAAAGATAGTTTTATCGACTTTACCAAAGTTCAACTTGAAGAAGTTTGTGCTTCGATTCTTCTTAAAAGCCTAAAAGGCATATGCCGAGATAGGAAGAAGATCGAGGCCAATTTCTTTTACCTTGTGATTTCTCCGAGATTGAGGGATGTCTAGCTCTTACCGATTTAGGTGCTAGCATCAATCTCATGCCTCATTCTCTTTGGAATTTGATGAAATTTCCAAAACTTACCCCCACGAACATGACAATCGAGCTAGCAAATTGCACACCACTTAAACAGATTGGTATAGCCGAGGATGTCTATGTTTAAATTGGAAATTTTACTTTTCCCACGGAATTCGTTATTTCCGATTACGAGTGTGACCCTAAATGTCCCATTGTTTTAGGTCGACCATTTTTATTGATAGCTCGTGCCGTAGTCGACGTTTACGGTGGAAAAATGACTATGACTTATGGGGAGCATAAGATGGACTTTTTCGCGAGTGGATCCCAAATTCAAAATGATCAAAGTAAAACCGAGGTTTCAAAATTTTACGTTTTCAAAGTAGATACTTTAGCGGAAAAAAATGAGACTTGATACGTGTTTTGAAAGAATTAAAAATAACGGTTTTCGAGATGAGGATTTTAATGATAAAGAATACGTTTACCTAATCAAAAAAGGAATTCGTAGATCTATGAATGAAGAATCATTTTGGGATGTATTCAGCGAAACAGTTGTAATACTTATGCACATGACTTATAGAACAAGAAATAGAGATGATGAAGAACAAGATAAAAACTAATTGGAATATTAGATTAGATGAAGAAGAAAGAGAAAGATACAAGGAGTGTGTTCCTAGTGAGAGAAACTAAGGAGAGTTTCTCTCTCTTAAACAAGAAGGAAGGAAAGTACTATGAGAGACACACACACAAATGAGGATGGCTATGCCTTTTATACTAAGGCTTTCAAGATTAGGATTCCTTCCTCATTTGTGTGTTCGGGACTAATTTCCTTTACATACATAACAATAAAATAGAACACTCAACACCATTAAGTAGTTTTTTCCACGAGCTTCGCAACGGTATATTATATGACCATCACTTTAAATACTTCTAACAATCTCCCCCTAAGGTGTGGTCATATAATATGCGACTTCACTTCTTTGACCATCACTTTAAATACTTCTAACAATCTCCCCCTAAGTGGCGGTCATGTAATATGTGACTTTACTTCTTTGTTGTTGCAGACTTTGAAGCTCGTTGTCTTGAGAGTTCTTTCATAGTTCCTTTCATGACTTGTGATCTTGGATCTTTGATCTTGGCCTTGACTTGATCTTTAAATTTTCCAACTTGAAAACACAGGACCGTCTCTCTTTTTGGGATGCATCCTCTTCGCTAGGTGATGTTTGTTCGTTGTGTGAAGTTCAAGCGGACTCCCATGAGCATCTTTTTTCAGTTGTTCTTTTGCAGCAGCAGTGTGGGATAAAGTTAAAGGGAAGACTTGTTTAGCGGCTTTGCCTTGTGATATTTATGGTATGGTGGCTCATCTTAACCCTAGTGCGAAAAGACGGTCAACGGCTATTGTTGTTTCCAAACTGGTTGTTTCTTCTACAGCCTATTATATTTGGCAAGAACGAAATTGGAGATTGTTTTATAAAGGCAAACGAACGATCACGCAAGTTGCTGAGACTATTACATATGCTGTCCGTTTAAAGCTCCTTTCATGCAGTCTGAAGAGGTCCAAAGAGATTGAAGCCTACGCTCGTCTGTGGGAGTTACCTGAGTCAATTTTTGTTGCTTCATGATAGGTGTTTCCTGTTGTTTATGTACCATTAGGTGGTTTTTTCCTATTGGTGTAATTGGCTTTGTATTTGATAAGTAAAATGGATGGCATGTCATTCATTCTAGGTTGTTCAAGCATTGGCTTGAGGTTAATGTGACACTCAGTCCCATTCCATTGTACTTCATGGTTTTTTGGGATTTAATATATTTTACCAGGGATTGACCCCTTTACCCAAAAAACTTGTGTTCTTGTGTCTTTTCCCACATACTCATAGTTTTCATTGTCTTGAAAGCTTGTTAACAATCTCCCTTGAAAATCAGAATAGCGGAAGTCTTTGTCTTTAGATGTTCTTGAGCTTTCTTCTTTTACTTGAGCATGTGGTCTTGAATCACGACTCTTTGCCACCGTTTGCATTCCTACGGTCTCGTGTTATACAGTACGAATATTGTACCTGTGATTAGGTAAGTTCAAAGAACTTCCTTGATAGGGTTTCCGGCTGTGGTAACCGTTCTCAATACTTGAATATCTCAAAAGATGATTCATAGTAAAGAATAAATCATGCAGTTCCATTCTGCTGATTAAGTCGTCAATTCATTTCCTGGAACAAGTTTGAATCAATAAAGAATCAAACCATTGTTGCTTACCAGTTGAGACAAGTTTGATTCATGTAGAATCTCACATGTTACCTACCGTAGTACTGTTTGATGATGACACTAGAAGGATTTCCATTCGTCACTATACATACTAAGGAGTATTACTTTGAATGGTCTGGCAAAATCATAAAGATATTACGTCGAGACCTGGAACGAGTTTGAATCAAGAAAGAATCAAACCGCTGTTGCTTTCCAGCTAACATATGTTCAATTCAAGTGAATCTTACATATGACCTACCTAAGTGCTGTTGATGTTACCACTGGAAGGTTTTCCATTCATCACTGTGAATAATAAAGAGTATCACTCTGAATGTTCTGGCAATATCACAAGGATAGAGCGTAGGACTCTGTAGATTATCGCTTGTGTTCTAAAGATGAACAACAATTGATATATGAAATAGGTGTCCTAATGAGATTTTTGATGAATCTCGTTGGCTCTAGACACTATAACTGCACGTTTATTTGGTGATCGGAGGCTGGAGCAGACTGTCACCTTTTTAATATCTACCTTCTCGGAGTGAGAAAGTCGATAGAAATGAGTTGAACTCCGTGACAATAAAACAAACTTTTTTTGAGAGAAGCTTGAGTAGGCTGGAAAGGGTTGTGCATTGCATCACTGGGTCCATGATGCTTTGTCTTCAATACTAGAAATCATCTAAGTGACTCTAATAGTAGATGTGTTGACCCGGTTTCTAACTAAGTTGTATGGAGGGATATTTCTTTTCACCATTTATCCTTACATTTCTTTTTCATTCTTCAACCCCTTCAATGCTTACCAAGACGTCATAACTAGCATTTTCTTGTGATTGTTCCAGTGCTAGCTTAAGTCATTAGTCGGCATTATTCCCGTACACTCAACTGCTCCATCTTTCCTAAGGACTTGTAAGTTCTAATAGATTGTCCATGGGAAGATCCCTCCGGTTATGGTTGGATCATAGAACGAATACCTAACCACCTTTTGACACCAATAACATCGTGAGTTAATGTGTTGAAGGGTATAGATAAACTAGAAAAACCAATTGAAAATGCAATCAAGGAGTTGATGAAATCAATGTTTACACCTTGAGTGTTTTCTATATCACTAAAACGCTCCCCTACATATGTGCATCATAAGAAGAGAGGTTTTTGCACATATTAGGAAGAGAAAGAACTTATATCATATATCTTATCCAAGATGACACATTTAGAACACATTTTAATCACTATTCTCCCCCTCAAAAATTGCATGTTATTGAAGTTTTTGTGAAACTAGTGATGAAACATGGAGAGAATAATGTTGCATGAAAGTTTGTACTCCCCCTCGAAAAGAAATTCTAATTAAAATAGGGGAGTATATGAGCACACAGTTTTGAAATACCTTGAGAAATTGTGCTCAAACCCGATAAAACTGAATTTCCCGTTGTTGAGGAAAAATGTACATAAATGAACATTTTCCTTGAATTCATGAGCCTAAAACTATGAATGTTTTAATATAAGCCCATGACCGAGAAAAATTAATTTCCCGTTGATGAGGATAAGTCATAGACTTTCCTTTCTTTGGGGACCGGGTTATAGTCTGACATGTGACTATGAGCTCAAAACTTTGAATGATTTGTGACACGCTCAACCCGAGATAGATTGCGCTACCCGTTATTAGGATAAGTTATATGTAAAGATACACTTTCCTTTATTTGAAGTTTGAGTTACAGTCTGACATTTAACTGTAAGTCGTTTACATGAGCTTAAAACATGGAATGTTTTTATCGGAAGCTCATGACCGAGAAAGTTTTATTTTCTCGTTGTTAAGGATAAGTTATCATCCGTGATCAACTTTCCTTTCTTTGAGGCATGAGTCACAATCTGAGGTAATTGTAAATCATCTGAAGAAAAAAAGGAAATGACATGTTTTGAAAACATTTGAACTTTCATTCGAGCTTTATGTACACGCCCGTGTCGTTATTGAGCGACATTTCTAGGCACGTCCATATTATCGAAACTGAAAGACATGCCGAGAAGAATATTTTTTGTATTTTTGAAAGATTTTTTCGTTTTTTATTTTGTTTTTATAGGTTTTAAATTTTTGTATTTTGATTTTTTCAATTTTTTTCGAAAATAATCCAAAATAGACCTTTGTACACAGAAGAAGGTGATGTCGAATGTACAGAATTGGAACCCTATGAAGAAATGGATTCAGAAGCCACTGAAGAACCTGCACTGACAGAAGAAGAGTTGGCACAAATACTAGTGTTAGGAGTAACAAATGCATTTTCTACATTCAGAACACTCGCATTAGTGCTGGAGCAGGTGTCATCAGTTATCTCGATGGGAATCCACTTAAGACCAACTAGTTGTTTTGAAGATCCTACCCGTTGATGATCGACATGGCTCTCGTCAGCCGGATGTTCGCACTTCTCATTTACCATGATTATTGCTTATTTTTATTGTTTATGCACCTTTAGGTGGTTTTTTCCTATTGGTGTAATATGCTTTGTAATTGGTTGTTAGTGATCATATGGCATGTCATATGATTTAGTGGTTGTTCAAGCTGTATGCTTGAGGTTAATGTAGCATTGCCGCTACATTCCATTGTACTTCAACGCTTTTGGGAATATATTTTACCGGGGATGAGACCCTTTTACCCAAAAAAAAAGATCCTACCCGTTGGTTTCCACTGACGACTAGATCTAGGAGTAGTGCTCTCTTGAACAGCAGAAGACTTCTTTGGAGAGAAACTAGATCCTGCATTGATCTGCGTTGAAGATTTCTTTTCATTTCTGTTCTGTGTGACGGGTGTGAATCTCCTTGTTGTCTTATAGGATTCATCATTCTTTCTCTGTGAGAAGGCACACGAGTTTACCTCATAGAGTTATTGCAGATTGCAATGAGCATGGTTTCCATGGTGAATGCCCTTTTTGCACGTGGGGCATACATGGAGTTTGGGATTCTCAAAGGTCCTTGTGTACCTAGGTTTTGTTGTCCATTCAGGCACCTTGTTCGATACAAGACTACTCATTGGTGGTAGCCAATTCCTAGGTTGCTGGTAAGGGATCCTAGGTTTTGGTTGACTACCATTAGGAGTGTGTTGAACTCTAGCAGTTGGTTGTTTACTAGGTGTTGAATACACAGGGTTTACTTTCTGAATGTTCCCTTTTGGCATACCCTTCCCTAGATTGTTGGTTTGAACAACATCATTTAACCCTTTAGATTCCTTTGTGGGCGTAAGAGTCACATGCTTGGGAGTAATCTAAGGAGTAGTGCAAGGTACATTCGCATGGTTCTGTTTAACAAAAGAGGGTTTTCTAAATGGTGGAACGTAGGGTGATGGGCTGGTTTTGGAACAGTTGATTGCACATCGATATTAGGAGGTAACCTAGAAACATTAGAAGGCTGTTTTCCTAAGATATATGGCTTTGGTACTTTGTACGCATTGGGTTGTCTAACAACTGATTTTACAATCTTAAGTTCTACAGTTTTTCCACGCATATTTCCAACAAGTTTCTTCAACTCAGCAATCGCGATGTCTTTGTCTTGCAACTGAGCTTTCAGGTCAGAAATATCCTTACTCTTTTCATTCAATTCACGAAATGATTCAGAGAGTTTTACTTGTAAATTACTGTCATCGGGAACTTTTCCAACTTTGTTTTGCAAAGCAAGTTCAAGAGAATGACAATGTTTCTAAAGAAAATCATATCGGTGTTGAAGAATCGTGAACTCTTTTTGATTAACATTTGTTGAAGGCTCACTGTCGTGACATTCTCCTCCTAACCGAGCTTGCAGCTGTTTGTTGCATTTCATTGTAAGCTTTATCGTACGAAAGTTTGTCATCCTTACATTCATCATATTTTTTGGCATATTTATTCGAAATATTGGTGAATTCGTTGTCCTTTTTGATGACATAAGACTCCATTTTCTCTTTCGTACGATCAAGCTCATTTCGGAGGGTTTCATTGTCTGACACAAAGATGTTTACCGCAACGGGGTTACTATAGAACAAAGATATTGTAATACTTATGCACACGACTTATAGAACAAGAAATAGAGATGATGAAGAACAAGATAAAAACTAAGAATGGAATATTAGATTAGATGAAGAAGAAAGAAAAAGATAAAAGGAGCGTGTTCCTAGTGAGAAAAACTAAGGAGATTTTCTCTTTCTGAAACAAGAAGGAAGGAACGTACTATGAGAAAAACACAGACAAATGATGATGGTTAAGCCTTTTATACTAAGGCTTACAAGATTAGGAGGCCTTCCTCATTTGTGTGTTCGGGACTAATTCCAGTTACATACATAGCAATAACATAGAACTCTCGAGACCATTAAGTAGTTTTTTCCACGAGCTTCGCAACGGTATATTATATGACCATCACTTTAAATACTTCTAACAATCTCCCCTAAGGGGTGGCCATATAATATGTGACTTCACTTCTTTGACCATCACTTTAAATACTTTTAACAATCTCCCCCTAAGTGGTGGTCATGTAATATGTGACTTCACTTCTTTGTTGTTGTAGACTTTGAAGCTCGTTGTCTTGAGAGTTCCTTCACAGTTCCTTTCATGACTTGCGATCTTGGATCTTTGATCTTTGCCTTGACTTGATCTTTAAACACTGCCAACTTGTGTTCTTGTGTCTTTTCCCACATAGTCATAGTTTGCATTGTCTTGAAAGCTTGTTAACAATCTCCCTTGAAAATCAGAGTAGCGGAAGTCTTTGTCTTTAGATGTTCTTGAGCTTTCTTCTTTTACATGAGCATGTGGTCTTGAATCACGACTCTTTGCCACATTTGCATTCCTCCGGTTTCCCGTTATACAGTACGAACACTGTACCTGTGATTAGGTAAGTTCAAAGAACTTCCTTGACAGGGTTTCCGGGTGTGGTAACCGTTCTCAATACTTGAATATCTCAAAAGATGATTCATAGTAAAGAGTGAATCATGCAGTTCAATTCTACTGATTAAGTCGTCAATTCATTTCTTGGAACAATATTGAATCAATAAAGAATCAAACAATTGTTGTTTTCCAGTTGACACAAGTTTGATTCATGTATAATCTCACAAGTTACCTACCGCAGTGCTGTTTGATGATGAAACTGGAAGGATTTCCACTCGTCACTGTACATACTAAGAAGTATTACTCTGAATGTTCTTGCAAAATCATAAAGATATTACGTCGAGACCTGGAACGAGTTTGAATCAAGAAAGAATCAAACCACTGTTGCTTTCCAGTTAACATATGTTCAATTCAAGTGAATCTTACATATGACCTACCTCAGTGCTGTTTGATGTTAACAATGGAAGGTTTCCCATTCATCACTGTGAATACTAATGAGTATCACTCTGAATGTTATGGCAATATCACAAGGATAGAGCGTAGGACTCTGTAAATTATCGCTTGTGTTCTAAAGATGAACAACAATTGATATATGGAATAGGTGTCCTAATGAGATTTTTGATGAATCTCGTTGGCTCTAGACACTATAAGTGCTCGTTTATTTGGTGATCGGAGGCTGGAGCAGACTGCCACCTTTTCAATATCTACCTTCTCGGAGTGAGAAAGTCGATAGAAATGAGTTGAACTCCGTGACAATAAAACAAACTTCTTTTGAGAGAAGCTTGAGTAGGCTGGGAAGGGTTGTGCATTCCATCACTGGGTCCATGATGCTTTGTCTTCAATACCAGAAATCATTTAAGTGACTTTGATAGTAGATGTGTTGACCCGGTTTCTACCTAAGTTGTATAGAGGGATATTTCTTTTCACCCTTATCCTTACATTTCTTTTTCATTCTTCAACCCCTTCAATGCTTACCAAGACGTCATAACTAGCACTTTGTTCTGATTGTTCCAGTGGTAGCTTAAGTCATTAGTCGGCATTATTCCCGTACACTCAACTGCTCCATCTTTCCTAAGGATTTCTAAGTTCTAATGGATTGTCCCTGGGAAGATCCCTCCGGTTCTGGTTGGATCATAGGACAAATACCTAACCACCTTTTGACACCAATACCATCGTGAGTTAATGTGTTGAATGGTATAGATATCGTAACCAGAAAAACCAATTGAAAATGCAATCAGGCGTTGATGAAATCAATGTTTACACCTTGAGTGTTTTCTATATCACTAAAACGCTCCCCCTACATATGTGCATCATAAGAAGAGAGGTTTTTGCACATATTAGGAAGAGAAAGCACTTATATCAAAGATCTTATCCAAGATGACACATTTTGAACGCATTTTAATCACTATTCTCCCCCTCAAAATTGCATGTGATTGAAATTTTTGTGAAACTAGTGATAAACATGGAGAAAATAATGTTGCATGAAAGTTTGTACTCCCCCTCGAAAATATATTTTAATTATAATAGGGGAGTATATGAGCACACAATTTTGAAATACCTTGAGAAATTGTGCTCAAACCTGAGAAAACTGAATTTCCCATTGTTGAGGAAAAATGTACATAAATGAACATTTTCCTTGAATTCATGAGCTTAAAACTTTGAATGTTTTAATATAAGCCCATGACCGAGAAAAATTAACTTCCCCTTGATGGGGGTAAGTCATAGACTTTCCTTTCTTTGGGGACCGGGTTATAGTCTGACATGTGACTATAAGCCATTATGTTAAGCTCAAAACTTTGAATGATTTATGACACGCTCAACCCGAGATAGATTGCGCTACCCGTTATTAGGATAAGTTATCTTTAAATATACACTTTCCTTTATTTGAAGTTCGAGTTACAGTCTGACATTTAACTGTAAGTCGTTTACATGAGCTTAAAACATGGAATATTTTTATCGGAAGCTCATGACCGAGAAAGTTTTATTTTCTTGTTGTTAAGGATAAGTTATCATCCGTGATCAACTTTCCTTTCTTTGAGGCACGAGTCACAATCTGAGGTAATTGTAAATCATCTGAAGAAAAAAAAGGAAATGACATGTTTTGAAAACATTTGAACTTTCATTCGAGCTTTATGTACACGCTCGTGTTGTTATTCAGCGACATTTCTAGGCACGTCCATATTATCGAAACTGAAAGACATGTCGAGAAGAATATTTTTGGTATTTTGAAATATTTTTTCGCTTTTTATTTTGTTTTTATAGGTTTTATATTTTTGTATTTTGATTTTTTCAATGTTTTCGAAAATAATCCAAAATAGACCTTTGTACAACAGAAGAAGGTGATGTCGAATGTACAGAATTGGAACCCTTTGAAGAAATGGATTCAGAAGCCACTGAAGAACCTGCAATGACAAAAGAAGAGTTGGCACAAATACTAGTGTTAGGAGTAACAAATGCATTTTCTACATTCAGAACACTCGCATTAGTGCTGGAGCAGGTGTCATCAGTTATCTCGATAGGAATCCACTTAAGACCAACTGTTCTGAAGATCCTACCCGTTGGTTTCCACTAAAGACTAGATCTAGGAGTAGTGTTCTCTTGAACAACGAAAGACTTCTTCGGAGAGAAACTAGATCACGCATTGATCTGCCTTGAAGATATCTTGTCATTTCTGTTCTACATGACAGGTGTGAATCTCCTTGTTGTCTTATGGGATTCGACATTCTTTCTCTGTGAGAAGGCACGAGAGTTTACCTCATAGAGGTATTGCAGAATGCAATGAGCATGGTTTCCATGGGGAATTCCCTTTTTGCACGTGGGGCATACATGGAGTTTGGGATTCTCAAAGGTCCTTGTGTACCTAGGTTTTGTTGTCCATTCAGGCACCTTGTTCGATACACGACTACTCATTGGTGGTTGCCAATTCCTAGGTTGCTGGTAAGGGATCCTAGGTTTTGGTTGACTACCATTAGGATTGTGTTGAACTCTAGCAGTTGGTTGTTTACTAGGTGGTGAATACACAGGGTTTACTTTCTGAATGTTCCCTTTTGGCATACCCTTCCTTAGATTGCTGGTTTGAACAACATCATTTGACCCTTTAGATTCCTTTGTGGGCGTAAGAGTCACATGCTTGGGAGTAATCTTAGGAGTAGTGCAAGATGCATTCACATGGTTCTGTTTTACAAAAGTGGGTTTTCTAAATGGTGGAACATATGGTGATATGGCTGGTTTTAGAACAGTTGATTGCACATCGGTATTAGGAGGTAACCTGGAAACATTAGAAGGCGATTTTCCTAAGATAGATGACTTTGGTACTTTGTACGCATTGGGTTGTCTAACAACTGATTTTACAACCTTAGGTTCCACAGTTTTTCCACGCATCTTTCCAACAAGTTTCTTCAACTCTGCAATCGCGATGTCTTTGTCTTGCAACTCAGCTTTCAGATCAAAAATATCCTTTCTTTTCATTCCATTCACGAAATGATAGAGTTTTACTTGTAAATTACTGTCACCGGGAATTTTGCCAACTTTGTTTTGCAAAGCAAGTTCAAGAGAATAACAATGTTTCTAAAGAAAATCATATCGGTGTTGAAGAATCGTGAAATCTTTTTTATTAACATTTGTTGAAGGCTCACTGTCGCGACATTCCCCTCCTAACTGAGCTTGCAGCTGTTCGATTGTTTGTTGCATTTCATTGTAAGCTTTATCATACGAAAGTTTGTCATCCTTACATTCATCACATTTTTTGACATATTTATTCCAAAGATCGGTGAATTTTTTGTCCTTTTTGATGACATAAGACTCCTTTTTCTCTTTCGTACGATCAAGCTCATTTTGGAGGGTTTCATTGTCTAACACATAGATGTTTACCTCAACGTGGTTACTATCAACACAATCACCACTGTCAATTGCTTTCGAGAGACATGCAAGGTCGCTTTCCAAAACTTTAATTCTATCAAGAGATTCATCAGCCTCATTCGCCAAAGATTTAAAGTCTTTAACAAATTTGGCTAGTTATTTTAGAAAGGCGTTCTCAAGATTGCTTATCCTAGCATCAACTTGATTAATGATCGGATTAATCTTGTTGTGAAGAATTTTCTGAACTTCAATCTGAACGGGTGAAGTGAAGTTTCCTCCAATAATTTTGGAATTAACAACACGTTTGAGTATGACAAAGTTATCTTTTAGCTCATTAAGAAATCGTCGTGCAACACTCGGTTTTGGAGGATCATCCGACAATTTCTCACTCGGTATCAAAAGCATTTCAGTACTCGTTTTAGACCGAACAAAAACAGTTGGAGGATTAACTTTCGGATAATAAATGGGTGTCACTTCTTTATGAAGCTTTTTCATTCTTAAATGAGTCTCTACTACAAGTTCAGTAGTCTCCTCAGAATCATGCACACTAGGAGGATCATGCTCCTCAGACAAGAGCACACTACCATTATATAGAGTTTGATTTGTGGCCTGAACTTGATTAAGATATTCGGGATTGGGAGGAAGAGGACAACCTAAAGCCATTTTGTAACGGGTGTAATTTATCTCTTTCACTTTAGGTGCGAGCATATTTATTGTTTGCATAGTTTGGCCACGTTAAAGGTTGTCTAATTCCCTAATCCTATCCTGAGCTTTGCAAAAATCCTCAAAAAGCCCATCTTCTCGAATTTTGAAATCATGTTTTAGCTTTTTTCGTTCTTCTTTTAAATCCAAAATGATAGATTTTTTAGTTGAAAGCTGTTTATTAAGAGAGGTGATTTCATCATTCAATTCGCTTATCTTTTTAGCACTACTTAAATGTAAGGCATTTAATTTCTTAGTGGTGAATTTTTCTTGATAAACCGATGTAGCATGAGCTTGTTCAAGTTCCTTGATTTTAGCATGATGAATCTCAAAACTTTTCTCCCGTTCATTATATCCCGCAAGCTCAGTGGTCAATTTGGCATTAGTTTCTCTAAATTTATTATTAACCACATTCGCATGAGCAACATCCTTGGCAAACTTATCAAATAATGATTTATAATACGCATGCGTCTCGTCAAGAAGGGTTGTAGGTTGCGCTACTTGATCTCCACTAAGGTCTACACTAGGCGAATTAGAAATAATATTGCTATTATTCGTTTGAACCCCTGGTGTCTCAGTGGAAGGCTCAAGTGAGTCAGTATACTCTTCCTCCTGACTAGACATATTATATAACTCATTATCATTGAGACGTGGGTGTACCTCAGAGGAACCGTCTGAATCATACACAGGAGCTCTGTCAGGTTGAACTACCGATGTTGATGATTGCTGCGAATTAGCCATCAAGATGGAGTCGGTAGTAACCTCTTCTTCCTCATCATATGCTGCTGCAGATGCCATGAGATCAAACTCTTCATCTAGAAGTGGAATTACTTCTTCTTCCTTTTGTGCTATAAGAAGCTGAGACTAGAGATGGGCAGCATTCCTCTTCTTTCTTACATGGCTATCACGATGCTCAAAACCCGCAGCATCACTATCTTGTTGATAAGTCATAGTAGAAGTCGTGTGAAAAACAGGATCCCAATTCGTAGAAAGCGTGTTTTGGAGTCTCAACAAAATCAAACTTTGCCGAAATTTTCCAGTCCGACAAAAAAATACCTCAGTCCGATATAAAATTAATCGAAAAATTTTCGAATTCCCAAATTTTGATATCAAGTTAGAAATAGCCAAAAACTAGTAGGGAAAAAATTGAAAAATTGAAAATTTTTGACACAAATAAAACCTAATAATGGCCTAAAAATTTGAATTTTGGTCCGAAAATTTGAATTTTTGGTCGAAAATTTTTTCGCACCACCAAAATTTGAAATCGAAGCTTAAACGGCCTAAAAATGGTATAGGAGGGTCACTTGAACCTCATGAGGTCTCTCCCCATGGGGGCGATTCCCGGCCACCCTTTCTCTAAAAATTCCGGCCAAAAATTCTATCAACTGTTTCTATATCCTAGTAATTCGCGGGATATGTAATCAGTTGTAGGGTTTCTTTATATCGAGATTGGGTGTGCCTGTATTGTATATACATATCTAATGGGAATCGTATCTAGAGTCGTAACCCTAATCCTAACATTTTTTAGGGTTTCGCATGAGCAGATCATTTATTAGGGTTCGATGTGGGTTGGTTGTACTCGATCTAGATCTGCCTGGATCGAGGTAGTTGGATGTGGATCGACGGACCGTTGCACTTTTGGGATCCACGATGGATAGCAGTGCACCGGGTAAATCTTTCTTAGGGTTTACTTTTGTATTGTCATATTTCTAGGGTGCGCTAGTCATTAAGTGGTAGTGATCTGGGTAAACTCATTTAGGGTTTCTTTATGCCTTGCTATTCTCTAGGGATCACTATCATACATGGGTTAATCAGTTTCGTTGTCACTAGTTACTTTGCGCGGTTACGTGGTATATTTTGGTAACATGATCACATCCCCTTAGGGTGATTACGATTTTTTCGTTATTGATCTACTGTAGCTCTGTCTAGGATTTACAGTTTGTGATGATGGGGACCTTCGGTCTTTATGATTGCCTGTGGTTGATTTGGTTTGAGGTGGAGGCTGATCGTTGATGGGAGATGGTTAGTTGATGATGGTGTGGTAACGTTTGGAGGGGAGAGGTGGAAGTACTTGTGAAACCCCTAATTCGCAGGTACGGTTTTTTGGCATGTGCGAGACATGTGGTCTGCAATGGTTCATGGTTATCTATTTGGTGGGCTTCTGTTTTCTCGTTGCAAGCATGCACTAGGTATTTGGTGTTTTGGTTGTGTTGAAGCACTGTGGTGAGTTAACTATCTAGTACGTCCATGTTTAAATCTAATGTTGAAGACGGAACGACTGTTACTCGGATGTATAAGTTAGAAACATGTACCGTATGTTTTTATTTATCTGTTTGTTTCTTAACTTATTTGGTAGTCATATGAGTGGCATGTCACTTTTATGTGAGGTTTTTGGTTATAGCTGTTCGTAGCTTGGTTGTTGCCTATGTAACGGGCTTTGATATAGGACTTCACCTATATCTTTTGTACTTAAACGGTTTTTTGGAGTAATATATTTTACCGGGGTATGATTCCCCTTTACCCAAAAAAAAAATGGTATAGGAAAAAATAAATTTTACTTCGGTTTTCCCGCCAAAAAACTCTTTTTTTATGTAAACTATGTTCCCGGACTAGTCTAGATAGAGGCTAAGTCTAAAAAAATACTCAAACTAAATTTAACCAAACAGATCGCAATGTCCATCGGAATACGCATCGCAATGTCACCATCGGAATACCCATCGCAATGTCTGATCGTAAGCACTGGATCGCAAGTCTAATCGCAAGTCGTGATCGCAAGTCTGATCGCAAGTCGTGATCGCAACATATATCGCAAGTCGTGATCGCAACACAGATCGCAAGTCGTGATCGCAACACAGATCGCAAGTCGTGATCGCAACACACATCGCAAGTCGTGATCGCAACACAGATCGCAAGTCGTGATCGCAACACAGTTCGCAAGTCGTGATCGCAACACAGATCGCAAGTCGTGATCGTAACACAGCTATCGGAATATTCGATCGCAATGTAGAACCCCAAGGGTTTTTGCGATCGCAATATTCCGATCGGAATGTGGACTAAAGATTCCGAGACTTGAACTTAGCAAAAAATGGAGATTTCTTACCTTGTAATTCGTGTTTCTAGCCAAACCAAAATACTCAAATTGCTAATACAACTTAGAAGATATATGAATCACGAAACACAAGAAAAACAAGGACAACACCCAAGAGCTATCCACGAATCCCTTGGCGAATGATACCACTTGTAATACTTATGCACACGACTTATATAACAAGAAATAGAGATGATGAAGAACAAGATAAAAACTAAGAATGGAATATTTGATTAGATGAAGAAGAAAGAGAAATATACAAGGAGTGTGTTCCTAGTGAGAGAAACTAATGAGAGTTTCTCTCTCTAAAACAAGAAGGAAGGGAAGTACTGTAAGAGACACACACACAAATGAGGATGGTTATGCCTTTTATACTAAGGCTTACAAGATTAGGAGGCCTTCCTCATTTGTGTGTTCGGGACTAATTCCTGTTACATACATAACAATAACATAGAACTCTCGACACCATTAAGTAGTTTTTTCCACGAGCTTCGCAACGGTATATTATATGACCATCACTTTAAATACTTCTAACACAAGTGAACAAAAAATTCTGGAGGTAACGTTAATTCCATCACGACAATGAAAAATATGGATTCGTTTTCACCACCTTCGAAGGACCATGACTTTGAGGAATCAACTTCTAATTCCATTTAACTGCCTCCATTTCCTAATATCTATTGAGACTAAAGGTTTTATCGATACAAATCCGCTCATCATTGAAATGTCACCTAAGCATAGCCAATCGACTTGTAAGACCTAGTTGTGAGTGCTCACAACGACTCTTTCTTTGATGACGATGAAGACTTTGGCGAAATCGATCACATACTTCTACTATCTTGTTGATAAGTCATAGTAGAAGTCGTGTGAAAAACAGGATCCCAATTCGTAGAAAGCGTGTTTTGGAGTCTCAACAAAATCAAACTTTGCCGAAATTTTCCAGTCCGACAAAAAAATACCTCAGTCCGATATAAAATTAATCGAAAAATTTTCGAATTCCCAAATTTTGATATCAAGTTAGAAATAGCCAAAAACTAGTAGGGAAAAAATTGAAAAATTGAAAATTTTTGACACAAATAAAACCTAATAATGGCCTAAAAATTTGAATTTTGGTCCGAAAATTTGAATTTTTGGTCGAAAATTTTTTCGCACCACCAAAATTTGAAATCGAAGCTTAAACGGCCTAAAAATGGTATAGGAGGGTCACTTGAACCTCATGAGGTCTCTCCCCATGGGGGCGATTCCCGGCCACCCTTTCTCTAAAAATTCCGGCCAAAAATTCTATCAACTGTTTCTATATCCTAGTAATTCGCGGGATATGTAATCAGTTGTAGGGTTTCTTTATATCGAGATTGGGTGTGCCTGTATTGTATATACATATCTAATGGGAATCGTATCTAGAGTCGTAACCCTAATCCTAACATTTTTTAGGGTTTCGCATGAGCAGATCATTTATTAGGGTTCGATGTGGGTTGGTTGTACTCGATCTAGATCTGCCTGGATCGAGGTAGTTGGATGTGGATCGACGGACCGTTGCACTTTTGGGATCCACGATGGATAGCAGTGCACCGGGTAAATCTTTCTTAGGGTTTACTTTTGTATTGTCATATTTCTAGGGTGCGCTAGTCATTAAGTGGTAGTGATCTGGGTAAACTCATTTAGGGTTTCTTTATGCCTTGCTATTCTCTAGGGATCACTATCATACATGGGTTAATCAGTTTCGTTGTCACTAGTTACTTTGCGCGGTTACGTGGTATATTTTGGTAACATGATCACATCCCCTTAGGGTGATTACGATTTTTTCGTTATTGATCTACTGTAGCTCTGTCTAGGATTTACAGTTTGTGATGATGGGGACCTTCGGTCTTTATGATTGCCTGTGGTTGATTTGGTTTGAGGTGGAGGCTGATCGTTGATGGGAGATGGTTAGTTGATGATGGCGTGGTAACGTTTGGAGGGGAGAGGTGGAAGTACTTGTGAAACCCCTAATTCGCAGGTACGGTTTTTTGGCATGTGCGAGACATGTGGTCTGCAATGGTTCATGGTTATCTATTTGGTGGGCTTCTGTTTTCTCGTTGCAAGCATGCACTAGGTATTTGGTGTTTTGGTTGTGTTGAAGCACTGTGGTGAGTTAACTATCTAGTACGTCCATGTTTAAATCTAATGTTGAAGACGGAACGACTGTTACTCGGATGTATAAGTTAGAAACATGTACCGTATGTTTTTATTTATCTGTTTGTTTCTTAACTTATTTGGTAGTCATATGAGTGGCATGTCACTTTTATGTGAGGTTTTTGGTTATAGCTGTTCGTAGCTTGGTTGTTGCCTATGTAACGGGCTTTGATATAGGACTTCACCTATATCTTTTGTACTTAAACGGTTTTTTGGAGTAATATATTTTACCGGGGTATGATTCCCCTTTACCCAAAAAAAAAATGGTATAGGAAAAAATAAATTTTACTTCGGTTTTCCCGCCAAAAAACTCTTTTTTTATGTAAACTATGTTCCCGGACTAGTCTAGATAGAGGCTAAGTCTAAAAAAATACTCAAACTAAATTTAACCAAACAGATCGCAATGTCCATCGGAATACGCATCGCAATGTCACCATCGGAATACCCATCGCAATGTCTGATCGTAAGCACTGGATCGCAAGTCTAATCGCAAGTCGTGATCGCAAGTCTGATCGCAAGTCGTGATCGCAACATATATCGCAAGTCGTGATCGCAACACAGATCGCAAGTCGTGATCGCAACACAGATCGCAAGTCGTGATCGCAACACACATCGCAAGTCGTGATCGCAACACAGATCGCAAGTCGTGATCGCAACACAGTTCGCAAGTCGTGATCGCAACACAGATCGCAAGTCGTGATCGTAACACAGCTATCGGAATATTCGATCGCAATGTAGAACCCCAAGGGTTTTTGCGATCGCAATATTCCGATCGGAATGTGGACTAAAGATTCCGAGACTTGAACTTAGCAAAAAATGGAGATTTCTTACCTTGTAATTCGTGTTTCTAGCCAAACCAAAATACTCAAATTGCTAATACAACTTAGAAGATATATGAATCACGAAACACAAGAAAAACAAGGACAACACCCAAGAGCTATCCACGAATCCCTTGGCGAATGATACCACTTGTAATACTTATGCACACGACTTATATAACAAGAAATAGAGATGATGAAGAACAAGATAAAAACTAAGAATGGAATATTTGATTAGATGAAGAAGAAAGAGAAATATACAAGGAGTGTGTTCCTAGTGAGAGAAACTAATGAGAGTTTCTCTCTCTAAAACAAGAAGGAAGGGAAGTACTGTAAGAGACACACACACAAATGAGGATGGTTATGCCTTTTATACTAAGGCTTACAAGATTAGGAGGCCTTCCTCATTTGTGTGTTCGGGACTAATTCCTGTTACATACATAACAATAACATAGAACTCTCGACACCATTAAGTAGTTTTTTCCACGAGCTTCGCAACGGTATATTATATGACCATCACTTTAAATACTTCTAACACAAGTGAACAAAAAATTCTGGAGGTAACGTTAATTCCATCACGACAATGAAAAATATGGATTCGTTTTCACCACCTTCGAAGGACCATGACTTTGAGGAATCAACTTCTAATTCCATTTAACTGCCTCCATTTCCTAATATCTATTGAGACTAAAGGTTTTATCGATACAAATCCGCTCATCATTGAAATGTCACCTAAGCATAGCCAATCGACTTGTAAGACCTAGTTGTGAGTGCTCACAACGACTCTTTCTTTGATGACGATGAAGACTTTGGCGAAATCGATCACATACTTCGTTACCCCAATGCCATTTTTGAGGATTCTCCCAAAAAGAGCTCTTCACATGGGAAGTATGATGATTTTGAATGTAACCCCGAGATTGAGGAAATTATCGAACGAGAGCTTGCTCTTATGCCACCACTTCCACCTACAAGTGAGGTAGATTTTACCGATCTCGAGACCGAACTTGATGAGTTGGAATGTATTATTTTTAATGACGAACCAACTCACGTGACCCAAAATCCCATTCTCGAGGAGTTACCTAATCAACAATCCTCAAATGAGAATGACGTTTACCACATTCGTGAGGATTTAACTTATCAACAATCCCACCAAAGATTGATGGTTGTGTGCTTGATCGTGATCTCTTCGAGAGAGTTTCTAAAATCATTCATGAGGGGAACGACAAACCTTGGTTGGACGAGCATATCTATGATGAAGAAATCGATGAGATTAATGATCTTGAGGATGTCGTTTATGTTTACCCTGAGGGGACAGTGTTCTTTGTTGATCAACGTTTAGAGAACTTATACAATCCACCTTCCCCCACCCATGACGTTAATGTGATAATTTTTAGTGTGTCTAACATCGTCTTAGAAACGCCAAATATTTTGACATAATTCAATCAGGTTTTCATAAAGAGTTTAAAAACGATGAAAAAGGAAAAGATTTTAAAGTTAATTTGAATGATGTTCCTATTTTAACTCCGTCATCACTACGTGTTTTGAGTACTACCACCTCGTCTACTCCTTGTGACGATGGTGTGTGTGGTCTTAGTGTGGGGGAATCCCCTTGTGTTTCTTCACACTCTTCTATTGAGGACGAGATATTCGATCCCGGTATCGCATTTAAAGAGAAATCTCGGTCTTCCACCGATGCAATAAATGGAAAATATTTCTATATGCTTGGTGCGAGTCTACCTCGAGTAGCTCAAAGCGTTTTTGCCCCACCCATTGACCCACCCTTCTACTTCTCATCTATTTTCTTCTACCCCTTTGGGGTTCTACTTACGGTTGGAGTAACATTATTTCGTTTGTCTCACGAAAACGAAGACGCTATCTTTGACCCTAGTATATTCGTATCGATTTAATAAGTACTCCACGTACTTTTTGGGCCTTGTTTATCATGTAAGCCCCACCAAAAATGACCAAACCATGATAATCCCTAAATGATCACATTTGTGGGGATTCGAGTCGAGCTTTTGACTCGGTTATCAAAAACGAGGTGTCTCGTGGGGGAAATCCCATGCTTATCCTTGTAAATATTATTGCTTTCTAATAGTGTAATGTGGGGACTTGTGCTCTTCCGACCTTTGTTTCGTGGTTGTTTGTGATTGTGATTTTTGGAATCATCGTAATCATTGAAGCCTCTCGTGTTCGTTTTACGTATCACTCGAGCTTTTATCATTGCCTTTGAAGATTCTGATATCTGATGATATCCTTTTACGTTCTAATGTTTATTCTTTTAGAATAATTCATAAACGAACTATAGATTAGTCGTTTTACCCTTTTCATGCTCGAGATTAAGCATTCGACTTTTCATCTCTAGTATGGACGTGTTTCACCCTTAGACTCGAAACATTGAGGAAAATGTTTAGTTTTAGTATGGGGGTGAATAAATACTTCACCTTGCTTACGCTATCACGCAATCTAATTTTCATCTTTTTGTTATCGTTTTATTGCAAATAAGGCTAAAAATGTCCAAATTTTAAATTTTTTCTCGTTTTTCGTAAGTGTTTAAGACACAAATGTAGGTTTTCCGTTGGTGAGAATAAGAGTAATTTTTACTCGACCATGCGTGTTGAGCACTTAGCTTCGATTCCTAACCTATATTAGGCTAAGTCTCATTAAATTGAGGACGAGAAATGATAGCGTTAATTATAAGTTACTATGCTAAACGTAGAGTACTCGTATTCTTTCAAAAACTCATGTGTCCTAATTATTTGCTTTTTCTCCCAACGCTTTTATATTAAACTGTTAAAAAATAGGTTTTTTGCGGTTTATTCTCTATTGTTGGTTTCTAATTAATTCAAGTAGCTTCCATGTAATTACTTTTGGAAAACATTAAGGTTTCGTCAGAGTCACGAATTTGAAGTATTGGCACCCGAATAATCAAAGGCTTCCCCGATAATAATTTTAAGTTCCTCATCACCTAAATCAAGAAAAAATTTCAAGCTCACAAGACCAATAAATCTATGCGGAAATTGAAAGTGAATTTCTTAAAACCATGAAGCCTTAAAGATCCAAAATTCGCCTTAGCATGAGGATATACATCAAGTCATAATAAACACCTCATGGCGAGGTTAAATAAAAGACAAGGGCAAGACCAAAGTCAAAATAAACACTTCATGGCGATGTTCAATAAAAGATGGCGGTAAACCAATGAAAATTGGTAATAAGTCTCATGTTCAAATCTGTTATAAAAACGTGTTTATTGATCCTTTTTGTTGATTTAATTTTTTGACATCGTTGTCTCTTAAGAAAGATTATTAATTCGATGATTTTGGTTACACCGTATTGACTCTATTTTTGGACCTAATCTCTATTTACGCATAAGTAAAAAATGTATCCTCGTGATCATTAAGAAAAAAATAAAATATAAGATACACCTTAAGAAAAGGGAGTTTAAGTACGTGATTAGAGCATATGAGTAGTGATAGCATTACTAACTTATAATGACAATGATCTTGTTTCACGCTTAGCATGGAAATAGGTGAAAAGCGGATGACGAACTTATCTCTATGAGGCATTGACGTGTTCTTATTCTTTGACCCTAAAAGTCACGTTCTCGTGATGAAAACAATACATTATGTCTAAAACACATGTGGTAGTTAAACTAAATTTACGTTTCTATTAATGTCATATAAAAATGAATTTTGGAAGTGATAAGATACTAAATTCTAGTATTGAGTGAGGGCGCGACAATGGTTTAGTATGGGGGAGAGATGAGACTGTAATTATACATTGTCTCATCGTTCTTATCGGGCTTAAAACGAGTAAAAACGTCATAAAATACCATAAATATGTTTGTATCTGTTCATTGTGTATTTTAGGTAGAAATATCATGAAATCAACAAAAGATCAAAAGAAACAAGCAAAAACGAACACATGAAACGAAGCCGTACAAAGAACCGGACCTGAGGATTGATTTTCTAAAGAAGTCCTTGAAGTTTGAAGATTTGTCTAGAATGATCCCTCATCTTTTGAAGACTTGTCATATTATACCCTTATAAAACTCAAATATTACATGTGGGCCCCTAATATTTCAAGATTTGACATTATTAGCCCTTAATGAATCCTCATATAGCATAATAGGTCCAAAGTTGTAACAAAGGGATTGGGAAGAATTGCTGATTAAAGTTGTAATACCAACTTCTTGATAATTGAGGGGAAAACTTAGACAATCTAAACCTAAACCCATACATATCCATCCCATACCTAGTTTAAAACCCACAAGCCCAATCCTTAAAGCCCAAACCCGACCAGCCCAGTGACCCATAACCACCATCCACGTCAACTGGTATATTAATTAATTTTTTTTAAACTTAATTAATTACTATATTTTAGGCGGTTAACATGTTTAATAAACCCAAAACAAATTAAACCTTCACTTTTTACAAACCAACTCCACATAAACCTTAATCCTAAATCGCTAATAATCCAAAGGGATTTGATACCACTTTCTAAAGATCACCAATTGGTCATTCCCTAAACCCTTTTCAACCCTCAAACCTGGTCCCCCTCCTTTCCAGTTTTCCACCCCGTACCTCCCCTGAACCACGACTTCGCATGAAGATAAAAAGTAGCAGGCATCCAACGATTGATAGCATTTTCTTTGTTCCAAAGTTATCTCCTAATGGTTTAGATCATATTGCAAGGCTGACATCACAAGAATCTAAGCAGAATCATCACATAGGGCATGAAGACTATTTTTCAAGATTCAAACAAGTCAAGGGCATTTTAGGATATTTACTTGTTAGGGTTTAGTATTTCAAATGTATTCTAGGAGCTTCCTCTATCTTGTATATATATGGACGCCTAAGTCCATATCACTTGTTCTAGCCTTTGTATTATTTTTATTTTTATGAAAGTTTTATAAATTTTGCAAAGTGTTGAGTTCGATTTAAATTATGTTTTAGTGTAAAATGGTTTATGTTTTCTGCAAGTAGCTTAGCTTCTTTGAAAATTCAAGTTAGTTTTTATCAAAAACTTAGAGTTGGGTTCAAGGACACTTGGTCGAATTCTGTGGTTTCATTATTAGCTTATAGAGGCTTATTAGCTTGTTTGGTTGACACCCAAATAAGCCTAGTAAGCTTGTATAAGCTATTGTTTCAGTTTGTTACAATTATTTCATAAGTTCCAAAGTTTTTGTTGGTGTTTTCAAAGATTTTTTCATAAATCTTGTATTATTTTCTTACTCACTGTTTCAATAAGCCACTCAAAAGCTTTTGACATAAGCTTTTGAGCTGCTTTTTGGAACTTTTTCTCTCTTTGTGTTTACTTGTCTTGTGTTCAGCAAGTGCCCAAGACATAGTTATAAGGACTGCAGTAGTCCTTATAGCTTGGACAGTGGTTTTCCTTCTCTACTCTCTCTTGCAAACAACTTGTATTCAATCCAAAGGCTATGAAAGATATGTTTGGTGGCATCACCAGCCCACTTGACCTGAAATGGTCAAGTATGAGTATGGTTTGAATTCCCTATAAATTTCTAGGCTTATTTGCACTTTTGGTATGCCCTTTTGTAGGATGGTGTGTTATATGCTAGTTGCTTGAAAAATTTCTATTTTATTTCTGTTTATATGCATGTTCAAGATGTTTTACTTGAGTTTTAAATAGGTTTGTATGAAAAGTTTTGAAAAATCTTCATATTCTATTTTTAAGGGGTTGTTTGGACCTGTGGTCATAATGTGTTAGGAGGGACACCTAGTGCATAGCTTAGGCCCAGACACTCTTGTTTGCCTTAGTTAAGAAGGTTTTCTGTGAAGTTTTCAAGTAAGTTAAAGTTAGCAAAGTTTTCATGTTTTTAGATAAACACTATCATAAACCAACAGTAGGAAAATTTTTGATCTTGTTTATATGTTTTTATGCTTGAATCTTTGTTGTCAGTTAGTTAGGTTATTTTTCATTGGTTAGGTGTTAGGTCAGTCTAGGTTCAAGTTTATTAGGCCTAAATCTTACTGTTTGACCATTTGCATCAACAAATGGTCATTCTGCCCATACAGTAGGTATTAGGGATTGATTTGTGAGATTTTTAGTATGAATCTTGGTGTATTTTTGGTTCATAGGTGTATCTAGAACTGTATGTTGTTTATTTGTATTTTGGTTTGTTTATCCGCAAGTTTGTTCAGCTTAAAACCATCATAGGGTCATTTAGATCAGCTTAAAACACTTTGCCAGCACTTTTCTTTTTATTTCTGCAAGTTCTTGTTTGGTCCTGATCTGTGGGGTGCAAGTGTTTGATTGGTGTTAGTTTTTGTGTTTTTTCTGTTTATCTAGACTCCCCACAAGCCCATGCTTGTGGGGGTGCCCCTTGTTCCGATAAAAAAGCTAAAACAATCCCAAAACAACCACTGTCACTTTTCTGTGTGTTTTATACAGTCAGTGGGAAGTCCAGTTCCCACTGACAGCCTTAAAAGTTCGTACTAATAGTACAATTAAGCCAACAGCTTATTTGTCAAGCTTTTCTAGCTTATCTTTCATTATTTTCAGCAATTTTCATTTTTCCCATGTTCTTTAGACTAAATTAGAATTTTTGAAAAAGGTTTTGTATTTTTCTCATTATCATTTTATTTTTTATGATTATTTTAATTTAAGAATTGTTTTAGCCAATGAAAATAGATTTAATTAGTTAAAAATTTGGAAAAATACTTTTTAGTGTTAGAAAAGTATATCTAAGGTTTACAAACTTTAAAATCTTGGTTTGGACTTTATATTGATTTATTTGATTTTTAGGGCGTTAATTAGCCTTTAAAAATTAAATATTAATTAATTTAAAACTTTTCAGCAAGTTTTCTTGATTTGTAAACCCTAGATATATTTTTAGGTGTTTAATTTAATTTTTTGAAATTTGTTTGATAAAATTTCAATTTCGTCACGTTTTACGATTTTACGTTATCCGTCGTAGTGTATTTTTTAACGTAATTGTCTTTACTTTTCAATCTCTTTTCACAATCCAAAAATGAACTAATCCAAACATTGTATTTTTAATATTGGCATAACACGACAATACCTCCTTCGAGAACGAACTCACATATTCGATTTTGCGTTTTTCCTAAAACGTAAGATTTAATACTTACCGTTTTTATACGCTTTTTCCTAATAGTGTGTAATTTACGTACAATCAGTCGGTTCAACTAAACTTTCCTTTTTGGCCAAAACCTTTTTTAATTGATCTTAAAATTGATGCTATATCAACTTATCTTGATTATGATCTCTCTAGTAGTCTTTATGCATTTTAGATCTACCTTTGAAGTATCTACTAATTTGCATCTCTATTTGGTGTAGGTACTCATGAAGACTAATCATTGATTTGATCATGAATTGGTGATCATGAGTCACTTGCACTTGTTGAAGGCTCATCTCCTTTTGATTTCCAACATCATGGGATGATAATATCAAGATTGAAAGATGAGTTATTGGTCCATAGAACACTAGGGATGCAATTTTTGGCTAAGGTACGCTTTCATCCGTCCACATGACCTATGATCATTCTCTTGATCTTTGTTTGACTATGTGCTTGCTTTGTTTTGGTATCCTTGCCTTAATTATTATTTGTCCTATGTGCTTCTCTTCTTTCATCCTCTCAAACCTTCATGGTCCCGGATACTTGTCTCACATAGGTGAGTTAGTCGAAATTTTAAGTTATCGAGCATTATATACATGGTTTGCAACCTTATAAGGCAAGTAGGCCCTATATCATGTGTAATGTGTGCAATTGAGCTTGTTTCTAAGATTATTGATAAATCCTTTGAAACACTTAATTACATTATACAATGTTGTTAAGACGCTACACATTTGGAATTGAAATATTCCAAGGATATTGTCATTGTTAAAAATGCTCTAAACCCGACCAAAGGAGAGAGAATGTGAATTTATATCTTTGCTCATCTTTTGTTAGATTTTAAGACTTTTATTTAAGTGCTATTACTGTAAGAAATAAAAATAGCTTGCTATTGTTCATTACCAAGTCCGTCTCGTCTTACGCCGGAAAGGCACGTCATGAATCACTATAAATGACACAAGCTCTTCGTCTCAGCATCTTAGGTCGTCATTCATTTCTTGAGCATTGATCTTTGGTCTTGTATTAATCCTCTTTGATCCTCTCACCTCCCTCCTATTACGAGTATTCGTTTCTTCGCTTCTTCAGTTCTCGGTCTTGATTCCACTCGTAATCCTTCGTTAAGGCATTATAGTCTAGTTCTCAAGTGTTCTAATGAATTTCAAAACTCTTAAAATATATCATAAGTATTTTAGGAAAAATCCATTTGAAAATTTTCTTTCATTTTCGTAGTTTTGCAGTGGACTCTGTCCGAGGTTCATTAATTGTCACGGTTCACACTACGACTCAATATATATATATATATATATATATATATATATATATATATATATATATATATATATATATATATATATATATATATATATATATATATATATATATATATATATATATATATATATATATATATATATATATATATATGGAATTGCGGGTCCACCAGACATAAAATAATCAATTTTGTTATTTTATTCACTTTTTGAAAATACACTCTTCTCCTTACCTGCTGGTGTGCGACAAACAACCATTAAACCACCATTAAAGCTTTCTAATGCTCCTAAATCACTCAAATTAATTGATTCCAAGTCAAGGGTTCCTTCAAATCTTCATCTTTCTTTAATTAATTTTAAGTGTTTTCATTCAATTTCATCTAATTTGTTCTAGGGTTCTTAATTTCATAATTGTGTATTTTTGAAACTAAAATTAATAAGAATCAAATTAGGAATGTGGGTATAAATAGTTTAATTATTATGATTCCTATATGTTCATATTCGATGAATTCCATGAACCTCAATTATTGAACAAATCCGAAATTAACCAAAGTCATTTGTTTTAATTTTGAAATTGACATGAACCTTTGAATGGACCGGTAATTGCATTGTTACTGCTGTAACACCCCATTTGGATAAATGGACCGTTACGTAGTAATTATGGCATATCATCAAAGCATGCAAGGTAAATGTCTAAAGCATTAAATGACCATAAAGGAAACCGGAAACAGACATCGGTTCGAACATAAGCTCCACTGTAAAACCCGCATATAAATGCGATGAACAGTACACTACGTAAACATATGAACCAATTAAAACTTTCCATTTATGTCATGTACACGTGTCACGAATATTAAATTTAGAAACTACGTACGTGTTAGTGCACGATAATTATTAAGTACGTGATAATACACGACAATTATTAAGTATAATAATTCTAATCACGAACATTTACGAACATGATAATTATTACGTATAATAATTATAACACGACTATTAGAACACGATAAATGTACGTAGTATATATAACACGAACATTTAACACGAGCTAGAACGATTAATGAACACGAACGAACACGTAAAATAATTAAACACGCACAAAGCCCAGGAGACCCTTTGGGCCTTGTGGTAGCCGTGGACAAGAAGAAGGAAGGGGCCAAGCCCACTTTGACTCTTGACTAAATTGTAAAAAGGTAAAACAAAGGAAAAAAATTACAAGAATTTTACAAAAACTAAAAAAACCCTAGTCTCTCTCTCTCTCTCTCTCTCTCTCTCTCTCTCTCTCTCTCTCTCTCTCTCTCTCTCTCTCTCTCTCCTTGCCGCCGGCTTCAAGAACACCAAGAGGGTGTTTGGTTGATTTTGATCTTTAACTTTGGGATAAGTGTGTTCGTGTTCTTAGTTCTTTTCCAATCACGCATTCGGTATCACCATACCCTTCATCTTTTTATTTTTATTTTTCTTTTAATTATGTTCATGAGTTTAGAAAAGAAAAACATAATTAAACATGTAGATCAATACAGGAAACATGGAAAAGGGTTTGGCTTGGTGGGTTTTGTTCGGCCGACACACGAACCGAGAGCCAAGAGGCTCTCGGTGGTCTTTTAAACACCAACAGCCGAGACCACCATAGCCTCGGTGTGGTTTTGGTCTTCATCCGCAAGGACAAGGGACCCCGACGCGAGTCGGGGTGATGTTGGGTTTGGGCTTGGGTCTCGGATCAGCAGCAAGCACCGTCGGCTTTAGCCTGTGGCTGTTTGGTTCGAGCAGGGGGAACCATCGGCTTCAGCCGGTGGTGATTTTGTTCGGGCAGTGGCAACCGGCTAGGCCGGGTAGCCACTGTCGGGGAGGTGTATGGTTCGGTTCATGTTTTGGCTTATATGTAAAACACGGAAACGGGCACGTGATTATTTTTACAAGTTATATTTTTAAAAGAATAATTAAACTAATTAAACATGTTAATAATAATTAATTTAATTTAATCATGACTTAGGTTATACTGTATTTATTTTTAATAAATAATATATGTACTAACCTAAGTATTTTACCATTTAATTTAGACTATATTTATTAATTAATTATTAAAAACATGGACTTATAATTAATTAATAAAACATGACTTAGGTTATAATTATTAAATATAATAATTCATGATTAACCTAAGTATTTTATTTTAGTAAAGGGTTTACCCGGTAAATATATTAACCAAAAAAGCGTTGAAGTACAAAGGAATGTGGCTAAGATACCACATTAACCGCATGCTACAGGCAGCATGTTAACACGTGATTATGTTATGGCATAAACACAAACTAATCTAGAACTACAATGCAAGTAAACTAGAAAGAAACCAAGATGCATTGCATTGTATCCAATGTTCACCTTAAGCTGCTTTCTTGTCGATTTAAAAGATCTACAGATGGTTGTGCGTTTGTTAGACTTTGGGAGCTGCCTGAAGCGAATCTTCTTAGGTCATAATGTATTGGTGTTTATGTACTATTAGATGGTACTTTCCTGTTGGTACCATAGGGTATGTAATTGTTGGGTAGGTATTCATATGGTCTGTCATATGAGTAGTGGTTGTTCAAGTTTTGGCTTGAGGTTAATGTGACTTTTAGTCGCATTCCAATGTACTTAAACTGATTTTTTGGTATAATATATTTTACCGAGGAGGGAATCCCTTTTACCAAAAAAAAAAGAAAAAAGAAACCAAGATGCAAACATGAAGTCACACATTGTCTTTAGCTTCCACTAACAGCACGAAAGGAGCAAATGATATCCAAATGAGCCTGCCTCCTTAAAAAACCTTGTCAAAGAAAACCCAGTGGGAAAAACCTTGGACAAGGAAAAAAGAGTACAACCCTCACCCGGCACTCCCATCATGAAGAACTCTAGAGCTCGGCACCCTCCATTTGTCAAGCAGCAAACTCGACCTGGCAGACAATTTCTTAAAACGAAATGAAATCAACTTCAACCGAATAGTATCACAAATAAGCTGAACAATCTGATCAACGGCCAACAGCTTTTTCCTGAAAAGTCTTGAATTACGTTCCATCCATATAAAGTACGCAGTAGCAGCCAACACAAGACGGGCAAGGATGCTAGGACAAGACTTTCTCTTATAAATTGGAATAACATAGGCTAAAATATCATCAATCCGAGGGGGGATGTTATCCATATCACATAGGCCCCGAACTTTAGACCAAACCTGCATAGAATAAGAACATTCAAAGAAAAGATGGTCATGAGAATCCGGCACCAATTTACACAACGGACATCGTAGAAGGCTTAGATCCACCAAAGGGCCAACATCCCATTGCCTAAGCCGATCTTGTGTCTTCAATTTTCATCTAACCACTAACCGTAAGTGGATAGAGTGACGAGGAATACAATGAGCAAACCAAACAGCATGAAACTAATCAACCATCAAAGCCCTATCCCGAATGGAGTCCCAAGCTAAAGAAACTGAAAAAGGATGTAAAACCCCATTTATATCCCGCCACATCAAATCATCATCCTGAGCATCATTAATAACAGGGACCAGGATAGAGACAATGTTCGGAAATCTAGCATACCAATCCTGCGGCCACTGCCAAATACC
Source organism: Glebionis coronaria (assembly GCA_025667525.1). Classification (NCBI taxonomy): domain Eukaryota; kingdom Viridiplantae; phylum Streptophyta; class Magnoliopsida; order Asterales; family Asteraceae; genus Glebionis; species Glebionis coronaria. The sequence goes on from CM046877.1 coordinate 344,409,042, forward strand.
ATCAGTAATAAGATCCATTACCTTATTAGATAGAGAGAGCCCCGATCTTGTAATACTTCGAAACGAAAGAACGTCCCGTAATGGACATAAATCTGCCCATTTGTCAAACCACATAGAAGCCAATCTACCATTATTAATCTTGTACCAAATAAATTGACGAATGCGTGGTCTAATCTGTAGAAGTTTTCTCCAGCCCCAACTCATATCACCTATACATGGAACGTCCCAGAAACTTCGATCCTTTAACTTGTAAGAATAAATCCATTTAACCCATAAAGACTCTTTACGAGTGAGAATACACCAGATATGAGAAACCATTAAAGCAGTATTAAAATCAGAAAGCTTACGAATACCAAGTCCACCTTCATAAAATGGGGTACAAACAGAGTCCCAAGCAACTTTAGCCTTACCTTTCTTCATTTCACCCTGACACCATAAGAAGCCTCTCATAAGCTGTTCCAAATCATGAATAATCCGAACAGGTAAGACAAAGACAGACGCCCAGTAGATATGCATTGATGAAAGAACTGAACGAACTAATTGGAGTCTTCCTGCTAAAGAAAGAAATTTATTGCGCCAATCATTAACTCTACTTTCAAGTTTTTCAACAAGTACTTTACAATCCCTATATAGAAGCCTGGACGAAATGAGAGGGACACCAAGATATCTGACAGGTAACTCGCCTTCAGCAAATGGCATGATATGTAAAATACTACTCTTAACAGCAGTAGCTACATTACAGAAGAAAACTGTGCTCTTTGGGATACTTGGAACCAAACCTGAAGCTATCTTAAATTCTTCCAACGTATCCATAATAACCTGCACAGAGTCCAAGTGACCCCTAGCAAACAAGAAAAGATCATCTGCAAAACAGAGGTTGATAATACGCTGTTGCTCACAACGGTGATGAAAATAAAAAACCTCTGCATTAAGAACCCTCCGCTGCAACATAATTGAAAGGATCTCCATGATCAACGTGAAAAGATATGGAGATAACGGATCACCTTGCCGGAGACCTCTTTTTCCTTGAAACCAGCCATATAAATTACCATTTATGCAAATGGAATATGAAGTAGTAGAAACACACGTCATAATCCAACCAACCATTAAATGGTGGAATCCAAAACCAATCAAATTGTTACGCAGAAACTGCCAATCCACCGTATCGTAAGCTTTCTGAATATCTACCTTAAAAGCACATCTTGGAGGACCAAAATTTCTGTGATAATTCCTCATTAGCTCCTGCGTCAATAAGATGTTATCCGAGATCCTACGCCCTAGAACAAAAGCAGATTGATTATATTAACCAAATCACCCAAATCCCCTTTAATACGGTTAGCAATTATTTTACTAATGCATTTGAAAATAACATTACAACAAGAGATGGGGCGATAATCAGTAATCTTATTTGGAACAAACACCTTAGGGATAAGAGCAATAATAGTATGATTAACCTCTTTAAGAAGTTTTCCATTAGAGAAAAACTCCCGAATAGCACATGTAAACTCATCACCCACAATATCCCAAGACTTCTTAAACAACGCAGCAGTAAAACCATCCGGCCCAGGCGCTTTATCATCACTCATGGAGAATAACGCACTCTTAATTTCAGAATCAGAGATGACTCTAACCATATGGGCAGATTTCTGAGCACCAAGCTTTCGAACAAACAAATCAGACGTATTAAAAGAACCTGAAACACTTGCCTGACCAAGAAACTGCTCGTAATGAGCAACGAAAGCTCCAGGCACAGCATCTCCATCATGAAGAACATTATGAGAATCACGAACCATTTCAATACGATTACGAGCCGCCCTACTCTTAACCGAGTTATGAAAATAAGCCGTATTTGAATCACCTGCATCAAGCCATTCAATTTTAGATTTTTGACGTAAGAAGCGTTCCTCATCAAGAGAAGCTTCCTTAAAAGCAACTAGATAATGAGCATGCTCTTCTTTCAACAGCACATTGGATGGGTCTCTATCAAGGGCTTGTTGAACAACAGCTAATTCCACACGTGGTCTAGTAACACGATCATGAAGATTACCCTGTTCAAACAGCAGTTTACGAAACGGAGCCTTTAAACCTTTTAAGCGTTTAACAAGCCTAAACATAGCACAACCATGAACATTAGCCAACTATCCGTTAGCTACCACTGCATGAAAACCCTCCTTATGCATAAGAAAATTACTGAATTTAAAAGGTTTAGGCTTAGGTTTGCTAATTGTAGGGATTCGTAACACACAAGGAGAATGGTCAGAAATCCTGTAAGGTTGGAATATCGCAAAACAACCTGGAAACTCATCAAGAAACTTAATGTTAGACATAATCCGATCAATCTTTTTGAGAATACCATCATCACCCTGTGGTTTCTCATTCCAAGTAAAATGTAAACCTGTAGCATTAACATCCATAAGTTCCATAATATTAACACACTCCTTGAATTCCCGCATGGCAATATTAGGAGTGTAGCCACCACATGAGTGATCCTCAATATTAAGAGCAACATTAAAATCACCCATAACAGCCCATGGCTTATCCCGCATAAAAGTAGCATGAGCAACCAAATTATTCTAGAGAACACGCCGATTGATATAGTAGTTATCAACATAAACGAAAGAGCAGAACAAAGTACGGTTATCCATACGCGTTTTAACCTGACAATGCATAACTTGACTTGTTTGAGACAACACCATAACATCCACATTATCATCATTCCAGCCAAGAATTATACGAGTCCCTTTAGGACACAAGCCACCATTTGACGTCCACTTCCATCTGCTAAAAATCTTACGACACATATCATAAACACCCGAAGCATCAACATGAGACTCCAAGATAGCACAAACACTCAGATTATTTTCGTTAATAACCTGACGAACCTCTATTCTATTAGGGGATTGGTTCAGACCCCTTATATTCCATGAGGCTATACTAAACATTTAAAACATTCGTGGCAGGAGTGCTTGCCCCTGATTGAGAATTAAGAAGATTAGCAGATTCATCATAAATGTTTTCAACCTCCTCATCATCATCATCTCCACTTAGGTCACCTATATCCCCTGAAAAAGTCCCAAATGAATTCGAAGCAGAAACGCCACTCACCACAGATTTACCTTTATTTGAACTACTAGTATGCAACCCAGATTTGGTACCACTATCAACTTTGCTATTATCACGTATAGATGCATTCGAAGTCTTACCAGGATTAGATGAGTTATCATGTATATGAGCACCAGAAGTAGACGATTTCGGACTAAAAGTAAAAGGATTACCAATCTGGAAGCCTTTGCTTAACAGGACACCTCTCGGAATCTGGCTTCCTTGCTTTCCTTTGTTGTTATGCTTTCTACTACGAACTTGTTGAAATCCATCATCTTGTTCATGTATAACTGTAGGTGCCACTTTAGGGATAACACGTTTAGGACAAGTTTCAGCCGTATGACCAAAGATATTACAAGTAGGGCATCTAGGCGGCTTCCACTCATATTCAACTTTAATAGTTTCCTTAGTAAACCCCTCACCCTCCAAATCAGGAACACCAATAGTAATTATCTCATGTAAATCACAATCAGATTTAATTTCAATTAAACAGCGAGCAAAACTACTACGACCCCAAGATTCTTTACACATAGTGCTAGTAAAAGAATCAAGCATAATAGGCTTACCAAGATATGTAGCAATCAGACTAATACCCTCTTCTTCAAACACTTGAAGAGGCACATCATGAAGTTTAACCCACACAGGAATACAGGTAAATTCTTCTTTACGAAGGCTAGTCTTCATAGTATACCTTTTAAGAATAATGGGAGAACTACGAATCATCCATGGTCCACCTTCCAACACAGCTTCATACCCAGATTGTGCATCAAATTGAAAGAAAAAGAAACCATTGGAATTCATCATGATCCTTTTTAACCTAAATTTAGCCCAATTAGTTTTAGCATAATACTCAAGCACTGGAAATGCCATTCGTTTACCAATAAAGTATCCATAGAGCGTATTATGAAAACGTGTATTAACCTTCTCAACCACTTTACGTGGAATAGATACCTGAACACCCTCAAACCTGTTTTCAGATATGATAGAACCTATATTAACACGAGCAACAGGTGAAGCTTGTTGGCTTGAACTAGCAGCAGCTGCATAGGAGCTAGATGGACCACCAATATCCACCGACTGTACAATAGGACATTCCTTCACAGTTTCCTCGACATCTATCGCTGGATCACTTGGATTAGAAAACGTGAAATCATCCATATTTGAGTCAAATACATCACTCCTCTCATTAGGGTTTATATCCAATTGTTCAAACGATAGCTAACCTAAGTATTTTATTTAGACTAATTTAATTAAATCATGCTTTTATTTAATTAAATCTTATAACCTATAGTTTATTAAATTACCATGACATTTAATTAATAAACTATAATATTAATTACATGACTTATGACTTTTAACTAGTAAACATTAGCTTATATTATTAGCTTATTGTGCCTTGCATCCTAGTTACATGTTTTATAGGATTTTCATGGTGAATGTGATGTGTGCCTTGCATCCTTCACAAGGAGTTGATACCTCCTACCTAGACTAATTAATTAGAGGCAACCCATCTAATTGCATGATGAGGTCTCCCCTCTAAATATTTATGCACGGTGGAACCTCATGACCTATATGGGTTATTGGCTAATTAATACAGTTTTCATAGAAAAACATAAGTCTTTTCAAACTATAAAAACAATGTTATGAACATGTTCCAGGTTATCTAGGACTTATACATTTCCGCTGCTATTAGTCTTTTATGCTTATTTCATTTCATGCTATAATTGTATATCCGTTCACTGGGCGTTATGCTCAGCCGTTTTCCTTTCATGTTCCCAAATGGCAGGTACTCAAGGACGCTCATAGACTTTGAGAGTATGTGCATACATATGGAAGCTATCTAGCCTTCATTACTTTATGCATTTCCATACATTGCGTTACTTTATTTCTTTGGACATTCGTTAGTCCTTTTCCATATCAGTACTTATATTCATGTGTGTGAGCTTATACTTGGACTACTAATGTTTGTTTCCGGTATTTCCATTCATGATCATTTAATGTTTTTGGACATTTACCTTTCATGCTTTGATGACACGCCATAATTACCTGTGATATTCCATTTACCAGAATGGGGTGTTACAATTATGGTATCAGAGCAAAGGTTTCGACCTGTAGGCTCTTAAAACATGACCTGTGATTAGTGGGTAATCACCATGGTCTTCCTAGATCTAACAGTTGTTTTCATGCATTCATTCATGTATCATTGTTGTAGGAATTTTGACTAGAACTGACAGTTGTTTAAGGAGGTGGCCTTACTTGGATCCTTTGCTCCCATTTTGCTGCTGCTGGAATGAAGAGTTGGTCGCGTGGTTTCAAGATTTTTTCTTGATGGTCTTTGCTAATGTTGCATTTTTGTCTTATAGCAGAAGTATGTATTAGTATAAGTTTTTGGTGTCTTTTAACCAATTGTTAACAAGCTGCCTGTAGCTTGTGGTTAATGTGGTACTTCAGCCACATTCCTTTGTACGCTCAACGCTTTTTTGGTTAATATATTTACCGGGGCAACCCTTTACCAAAAAAAAAATTGACTAGGTAATGGTTGGTACAGGACTGGCCATATTTAGTCGCATGTGCTTTTAATCGAATCATTTTGTTTTGATGAACCGACCATATGCGTTCATCCTCGTCATGTCATTTTGATTAGGTAAACCAACCCATAGGCGTTCACCCAAACCCATGTCATTCATTATCATGCATTCATACACTGTTTTCATGCATAAATTATTTTTCATGTTTATATGCATAATTTTGTTTTTCATGTATATATATTATGTTTTAATCAGATTAATCATTGCATTATGTTTTATACTGTCAGATGGTTCTCATACGTGAACAAGAGAAACTGAATGCAGCAGTCCAAGCTAATATGCAAGCCATGCTTCCTCAACTAAGGAATGAAATTCGGGCTGAGGTGCAAGCTGCCAACAATCAGCAACAACACCAGCATCATAATCCTCCTCCTCTACCTCCATCTACCCTGATCACATGGCTGGAGCGATTCAATAAGCAGCGTCAGAGGTCCTTCGAGCAGACTGACAGTCCGTTGAGGCTGAGAGCCGGATAGCTCATATTGAGAAGATCTTTGACACGATGGTGTTGATACAAAAGTTGGATGATCATTGCTTGACCCGAATTAGGCTTAATTCGAGTAGGCTGGGCTCCAGCTCTTGCACCAAGTGAATAACTTGCTGAGATCCTGCACACTAAAGCAACACGCGTTAGAATTACCGTGGGAGCGTATCCCACGATTAGACTCCAACGTGAGAGTAAGTAATCGGTTAGGGTTAGAAATCGGCTCTGAGTTGAGAGTATAGAGAATGTAATCCTTTGTGGAATCCTTGGGGGTTCCTTATATAGGAAGTGAAACCCTAATGGGCTGTCACTGTTACTTCGGCCCCAAGCATAAGATAATCACTATAATTAGCTTGACTATTATCTTCTAATTATGGTGAGTGTATATCCTATACTTTAAGTCAAATCCCAATCCTGATAAGATTGTGATTTTGTCTAACCCTATACCGGTCGTGCCGGGTCGTGGGCCGTACACATCTTATGCGACCACTATTAATTTAAGCCCATAAGCTTAAATGACATTAATCCAACCCATCCGTGATGGTCCGGATATGGGTAGTAAACGTGGGCCGGGTTCATGAACCGGTTGGGGACTATACGTCATCATGTCCCCCCAGTCTAGTTGTTACAGCCGTAGGCGTAACCTCTAGACTAATCAATGCCCTTTATATATTGCTGTCACAAATATAGCCGCACTCAAAAAAGGCTGGTCGAGACAATATTAATGAATGCATTAACGGTAGTCATTAGTCGGATGTTTTGTCTTCAAAAGTGCACCAGACAGGCCCACTCTTGAGCCACGTAAAATTGTCAAGAAGTGACCCATGGGTCCCTTCTGATGTTTCATAAGTGTCAGAAATCCCATCCGTTAGATGGGCGTAGTGGTTTACACGTGGCAAACATCCATGGCACCTCGTAACTCGAGGCAACCCTATAAAAGAGATAGTGTTGTAACTGTGTAAACACACAGTTAACAACTCCATTTCCGCCATTGTTATACCTTCGCTTAATTCTTCATTTCCTCGCCTTCTTTTCCATGGAAATCCATCACACCAAGTTAGACCACCGCGCCTTTCTAATCCTATTTATAAATCATGGTAAAAGATAATCCTGTGATCACGGACGTCCTCAATGTGATGTCCACGGAGAAGTATATAGACTTTTTGTCTGAATATTACATACCTGAGAGCGTAAACCCCACCTATCCAGGTGACAGTGAGGCTATCACGGACGCCCCTGAGGGGAAAATAGGCGTGTACACGCGCCTATTTGACTCGGCTAACTATCGCATCCCCCTATCTAGGTTCCTCGTAGATGTGCTATTGTATTATGACTTCCACATAACCCAGCTTCACTGTATAGGGGCGTGCAAGGTTAACCAATTTGAGGTTACCTGCCACGCCTGCGAAGTGACTCCCACTGTTAGTCTATTTAGGGTATTCTACTCCCCCCAAATGGTAAATGGGTGGCTGTCATTTAAAAAACGATTCGCAACCGCCCCCATGTCTTATAGGAAACCCCTAGATTCCCTCAAGAAGTGGTACGACCACTACTTTTTCGTAGACGCCAAGGTGTTCCCTACCCCTTTTATTTTGAAGTACAAAGTACGCTTCGACTACCCACCTTCATCCAAGGATTATAGCAGCCAGGATGTGAAAACAATAGACATCCATCACACTGATTTCCATAGGGGTCTGTAAGAGCAATTCCTATGCTTAATAGGGATCAGCCGCAATTAATTTAGGAGGGAGGATAGATATCCATGCTTTCTAACCGAGCGTAGACAGGGTAGGTATTCTTTATACATGAATATGTAGATAAATGTGTCCAAAATGCTTGTAAACTTACTAACACTCATGCGTGCTTATGTCCGCAGAGATGAAGTTGTTTGGTCTACTGCGCCAAGGGGATCCAAGCAAGGTTCCGGAAGGATTCCGACCCCTAAAAGAGGGCGAGCACCCATTACTAGTCGCCACTACCAACATGACTATCACACTGGAAGAAACAACCGAGCAACGGTTGGATGAGCAGGGGCCAGTGATCTAGAAGTCGCCGCTGGATTTCACCAATGAAGATGGTGGTGAGCTGCTGCTGGAGAATGCCACCTCCATCCAAGGTGAAGAACAACCAACAGACCCATCTATCAACCGCATGTTTAATGATGATGATGATGAAGGAGAAGAGGAAGTGGCGCAGGAGGCTGGATCCTCCCAACAACCAAAACCTGCGTACAAGAAGCGCAAAACCACCAGGAAGGTGGTGAAAAATGTAGAAGTTGAGGCGGGGGAACACAATGCGCCCGCCAAGAAACTGAGGAAAGACCACCCGCAGTTCTAGGAAGGGACAACAGCACACTGCCTCAAGGAAACCCCCCCTCCCCCCCCCTCCCCCCCCCCCCCCCCCTCTGCGCAAGTAGATACCCATGTTTGGAAGGCGACACCAGTTAGCGCCGTAGCTCCTACCATCACGAAACCAATGATAGACGTGACGTAAGTACTGATTATACTTCATAATAACTGATCCCTTATCAAAAAAACTCATAAGTGTATGTTTAAATAACATGGGGATCCTTCGATAGTGGCACAGGAGAAGGAAGTGGAGAGAGAACCTTCTCCCATGATATCCATGATGCCCCCATCACCTCCCCCATGTCACGAAGAGGATCCTCGTGCTTAGGGTTGGGACACCAACCTTCGCCCGGCATGGAACTTGTCCAGCCTAACAAGACTAGTTAATGTTTATGGCCTGTCATAAACATTTTGTTTAACAAGTTGCCTGTAGCTTGCGGTTAATGTGGTATTTCAGCCACATTCCTTGTACTTCAACGCTTTTTTTGGTTCTATTTACCGGGGTCATTGTTACCCTTTTACCAAAAAAAGAGTGTAAAGAGTTTATGGACCACCTAACCCCTCCCGCGCTGGCACAAGATTTAGATGAACTTGAGCATGGGACTCTTCTTGAGCAGTATGATGTTGCCACGGCGCACTAGGTAACAGTTGGTGCGGCCTTACAGCGTCGCCTGGAGGAAGCTTTAGCCAATGTGAGTCGTGCTGATAGGAGGATTGCCCGTAGGGAAGAGATGGTGGAGAAGCACGAGAAGACAATCGCCTCCCTGCAGGCGGATTTGGTCGTGGATGAAGCAACCATCAAAGAACAAACAAGTCACGCCAACGTCCGTGAAGAGCGTATTGCTGAGTTGGAGGCTCTCCTTGAGGAAGCCAACAGCCAGGTACGCACCATTTTTGTATACCAATGTATATGTGTAACATCCATGTCTTCCTTTGAATAACCCAAGTGTTGTTCACAGGTATCCGCAGCCGAAGCCGCCGCCAAAACCGTAGCAGACCAATCCTCCACCCTGGCAGAAGAGCGTGACACGCTGAAGGAGGAACTTATCAAGGAGCGGGCTGTCATGGAGGAGCGAACAGCGGCGATGGAAGGAGAACTGAGCATGCTGGCAACAGAATGCTTTGAAGTGTTGTGCCCCCCACTGCTTACGGTCATAGCTAGTTGTAGGTGGATGGTGGGCCAAGGGATGCGCCTACCTATAACAAGGGTAACGGAGGCTCCTCAGTTTTTGCAAGCTTTCGCGGATGTTGTGTCAGACGGTATTAGTCGTGGCAGGTATGAGGGGTTGACCAAGGCTGTGGAACTGATAAGCAAGAAAGAGGACATCTCCAAGCATGCATATCATAACCCCTAAGCAGAGGCAAAAATACTGCCTCCATGGCCGCTCTTGGAGATATGCAATACCCCTTTCTAGATGACCTTGAAGCTCTAAAGGATGCCTCCAACGAGGAGATCATGGCAAAGCTCACCCCAGACCTAATCTATCTTACTCTGCCAACATATGATGCTAGTCTGAAGGTCGTGAAGGGTGAGAGGCCCTTGGCTGAAGCATTGGAAGCCAACATGGCCAGGGCGCAGAGTGGAAAGGATGCCCGTGGTGAAGCCCTCCGCGCCATGATAGCCGAAGGGAATAAGGAAGTAGGAGAGTTTCTGCCTCCTTTGTAGTTGAATTATTATAAACATTTGCACCTTGTATTTATTCGTCCGTGCATGTACACGGCTGGAATTCGCAATTTTAGGTGTAAACACTTTTTAGCATATCATAGATATGAGTCCGTGGTTAGCACGACAATTTTTCTTATCTAACTTGAAACTTGTTTATATTCCTTAGATATCATGTATCTGTTCGCATGACATGTCACGGCTTATCAAGAATAAAACTAAGTCTATAATTTACTAGACGGGCAGTGTGTGTCTTTATCATGTCTGACACTATGTAAGTACGACATGCGGAAACTTATTACAACGTCTTGTAGATAAGGTGTCTAGTAAGGATACATGATCCGCGCCACTGGGGTTGCATCCCTCTCATGCGACAAGTTGAATTATTAGGTTCACTTAATCCTCTTACCCCGCTTGGGAGCGAACAGTACATGTATGGTTTGAATGAATGCATATGAATAAGAAATAGCACATTATGAAAATAACAAATAAATCTAAAAGACATAAGACAATAATTTGCACAAGAACATACCATGGAGCTAGCTAGGCACCACGGCATTTTATTAGAACGGTTACGTTTTTTTGACAGAATTAAAATCCTAAGACAAATAGAACCTAGAAAGCATGAAAACAAAAAATACATGGATCTTCATTGAAGCTGACCACATCGAAATGTCCATGCGGAGGCCGTAGCCCTCTCAGAGGTAGCAGCTTTTAAGGTTGCAAATACTCCACGTACGATCCAAGTCACGGCCATCCATATCACGCAACTTGTACGCACATAGTCCCAAGGCTTTCGTGACCTCATACAACCCTTCCCACTTTGGACCAAGCTTCCCTTTGTTCTCCGCGCGACTTGCCTTGTTAGCACGATAAACAAAATCCCTCGGTCGGAAGGAAACACCCTTGACTTTGGAATCGTAATAAGCTTTCATACGTGCCTTAGACTTGGCCTCATTGATGGCTGCTATCTCTCTTTTCTCCTCTAATAAGTCCCGATTGACCCGGAGTTGCTCATCGTTCGTGAAGACGTTAACCTCCGCCGTGCGGATTGTTGGCATCCCAATTTCTGCTGGGATAATAGCCTCGGTTCCGTAGGCCAACGCGAATGGAGTGTCCCCATAGTTCATACAACCCCTAGTTTTCTCTCCCCTCTAGGGGAGATTTCTGGCCGCCACCCCTTAGCTTTATCCGGCCATAATCTCACCTCTTCTCGTTATTTGTATCTTGTATTGATGATGTTAGTATCAATTATCTTTATTGGGGTTTGATTTGTTGTTTCAATCGACCTTCATATTAAGATCTTTGATTATGATCTTGTCGTGTTGGGTATGAACGACAAGAAGAGTGAGTATATTTATCTAGGGGTGGCGGGTTGTGTTTTCATTGTTTTATCATAAAGGAAATTCATCCTTATCCTCCTCAACGATCCATTCAAAAACCCTAATTTTTAGGGCATGGTATTATTGAAGATCTAGGATTGGTCGTTGGTTATTAGTTATTGATCCCTATGCAATTCATCTTTGTGGGGATTGTTATTTGACGGCGAAATCATTGAAACCCTAATTTCATATTTAGGGTTTCGGTTTGTTTTTTATCATATTGATTTGATTTCGCTGTTGTCATAAGAATCTAAACCCTAATCCTTAGGGTGTGTAGGAATGATAATATTATTACAAATTCGGTATGGTGATTGTTGTTCTTGGATCCATGTGTATATCGCTAAATACTTGGGATCGGCTCTAAAGTGTATCAGGTTCATATTGTATTGCTATAAGCCTTTTCTAAGGTTGACTTGTATAACCGCAGCGTTGGTGATGATACGTTCGTTACCTCTGTACTTGGTGGTGTTGCGACATTGTAATTCTATCCGTGGTTTTAGTATTCATGGTTTGCAAGCATCGGGGTGCTGTTTGATACATTTGGCATTGTGGGTTGTCGTTGGGACAGTGCGGCTAGTGCTGTGTTGGCGTCTTTAGGAATGGTGTTCTCTGGTTATCGGGGTTGGGGAGAGGAGGAACCTCTAAACCCTAATGTTGGCTAGGGGTTTTGAAAGCATAAGATGGTCAGTCTAACAACCACGATTTGATTATGCTTCCGGTCAGAATCATACACGTGAAATGACGTTTGAGATTTATCTCAATTCATGCGTGGTTGTTATGGTGATGTTGTACTCGTTTGGTGGCTACATTCTTTTGCTATATTGTAACATTTTAGTACGTCCAATTTGGGGTTCCTATTTTTTGAAGACGGAATGTGTATTGCAAATTTGCAATTGTTGTGTGCATGTGTAGATCATATACACGTTTAAGGAGCATGCTTGACTTGCTCGGGTCGTGTTTCTATTCATGTGTTTTTATTGGTGATCACGTTTTTTGGTGGTTACCAAGTGGGATTTCATTGACATACATTGCATCTTTGGTGATGCGTTTTTGGGTGAAATGCTTCGTAATTTTGCTTGGCTTCAAGATAGGGTACTATGAGGGTTAATGCTAAAGATTATAAACCATGCTTCTAATCCTTGTCCATCTATTATCGCTTTATTTTGTATCCTTGTTTCTTGAATCTATTAGGGTTTCGTGTTTCATTTAGGGCTTTTGTTTCACGAAGCTTTATCTGAGCGTGAAATTGTGACTGATTTAAGTAATAGGTATCATTATCTTGCGGGATAGATTGGATTTGTTTGAGGTTAGGGTTTCTTTTTTGGTTTTAGGGTTTCTGCCGTCTTTTCCATATTTTTAGGAATCACTGTTGTTTTCTTTGCTGCGAAATACCCTGATCATATTTGATTCGGGCTGGTCTCCATTGAATATTTTTTAGTTTCGTTAGTAGTTGATTGACTGGTCGGGGCGTGATTGTTACAAACCTTGTTTAGGGTTTCTTCTGGTGCCGTTTGGGATTCTTTTGGTGCTATTGATTGTGGGTTTTTTTAGAGAGATGGAGAAAGGGTTCCTCAATAGTCCTAAAGCCGCTGCTGCTGATCACACGAAGTCAGAGGATATTGGTAAGGACCTTGTGAAGAAAATTCGTAATATTGAAGGGAAGGTTATTGGGAAAGATGGTACACGTCTTCAAGCTAAACGTGGGGAGGTAATCAGTGAACATAAGGCTACGTTTGCTGATGGTCCTGCCAATGTTATTGTCCATAATCCTAAAGGTCAGCCTTTGAAGTCTATACTTAAACAACATGGGATTGTGGAGAATGGAAGGACTAAGACGAGCTCATCGCCTGGAAACAATGAGAATGAGGGGTGTTTGCAGCTTGATGTTGCAAATGCTGTTGAAAACACTGTTTGTTCAAAGGTGGATGCTGATATTCGAGAAGCACCTAAGGTGGTTGTGGTAAACGCACAGACTGAGTCTGCATCATTCGTCAGCAAGGATAAAAAGAAGGTTTCGCTTTCTGTTTTAAAGAATGATAATAAGGTTTTGGGTTGTAATGTGGAGATCCCGTTGGCTGCTGTTCAAGATGTTTGTGACTTGTTTGCAAACACTATCTGTGGGTACTTCATTGGCAAACGTCTTGCGTTTCCTATCGTTGATATGTACGTTAAGAATGTGTGGGCAAAATATGGGCTGGAGCGTGTGGTATTAAGGAAGGGCCTATTTCTTTTCAAGTTCCGGTCTAATGAGGGTATGAATAAAGTACTTGAAGGAGGTCCGTGGCTGATCCGTTCAGTTCCATTATTTCTGAATGTTTGGAGTCCAAACTCACGGCTTCACAAAGAGGAAATCAAAGCTGTACCGGTGTGGGTGAAAATTCATGAGGTACCTATTGTAGCCTATTCAGAAATTGGTCTTAGCTTGATCATGACTGAGCTAGGATGCCCTATTATGTTAGATACATACACAAGTGACATGTGCCTTAACCCGTGGGGTACTCGTGATTATGCAAGAGCGCTTGTTGAGGTATCGGCTGAAGTACCGTTACTTAAATATTTAGTAGTAGCTATTCCATTTAGTGATGGTTCGGGACACTCAATGGAAACGCTTGAGGTTGAATACGAATGGCAGCCTCCTAGGTGTAATGTGTGCAAGACGTTTGATCATGATGATAAGCAATGTCCAAAGAGGAAATGTGAACCTAAGCATACATCGCCCGACGAGGAGGGCTTTGTTCAGGTTACGAGGAAGAAGATCAGCAAGCCTACGGTTAATCAATCACGTCCTATTGATGGTATTCGACTTCCTAAACCTAAAACAAATTGGTTCTATAGAGCTGTTTCTAAACCTAAGTCTAAGTCAACTAATTCCACTACTAATTCTAAACCGAAATATGTTAAGGACAATATCAATGTAATGGAATTAAAGAACTCGTTTGCTAAACTTATTGAAGAGGATAAGGTTTTAGATGTGGCTAATGGGGCTGATATGGTTGATACTAGTCACCACGATACGACGGTGACTAGTGATGTTTCAAATGTACATGAGGTGAACAATGATAACAATGTAAACGAAGGGGCTGATGTAGCTTCGTCTAGTAAACCTAAATTGTCATTTGGACATCTTGATCTCAGTAATGTTAGTGACTCCGATGAGGATGAGGTGTTTGCATCTCAAGATGAATTTAATGCGTATATGTCATCGATCGGGGGTGGTAATTCACTTGAAATGGAGGATTATGATGAATATGACGATTATGCGGATCAGATACGTGATTTACCTGGAGAAATTCAAGCTTTACGTGATATTCAGCTCCATCATCGAGGTAGGAAGTAATTCTTGATTTTGTTAGTTCATAAGAGGGGGTGTCTTCTTATGTGGGGTTTTGTTTGTTACACAATTTGTTTTGTGTTTGCTGGTGCCTATGTAACGGGCCGTGATGTTAGGACTCACCTACATCCGTTTGTACTTCAATGTTTTTTGGCGTAATATATTTTACCGGGGAAAATCCCCTTTACCCAAAAAAATAAAAATAAAAAAAATGCTAAAGATTATATCTCGCTTTGTATGTTTAGTGATGAGGTGGTTTAAGTTATGTATACGATATTGTAACTGCTTTATTTTTATGTTTTTTCTAGCTTGATTATGTTTAATCCTTAAGAATGGTTTGTCATTCTTTATTAGGATTTTATTGTTGCACGGAAAGTGCAAGGATGTGCCTATGTAACAGGCTGAGATGTTAGGACTTCACCTACATCTGTTGTACTTCAATGTTTTTTGGTGTAATATATTTTACCGGGGTATGAATCCCTTTTACCCAAAAAAAGAATGGAGTGTCCCCATTGGCTGTTTTGATCATTGTCCTATGTGCCCATAGGACATGCGGCAATTCATCTACCCACTTAGCACTTCGTTCATCTAGGCGTGCTTTGATACCTTCACCTAGGCTTCTGTTTGCCCGCTCCACGAGACCATTAGTCTGTGGGTGTTTAACTGATGCAAAACGCTGTGTAATGTTCAACGCCGCACACCAATCCTTGAATGGATTATCAGCAAACTGTTATCCATTATCCAAGATAATCTCGCCTAGCAAACCAAAGCGGCACACAATATTTTTACCTGTTTTCCCGTAATCGTTTTGATCGCCTTAGCTTCTATCCAGTGTGTAAAATAGCCCATTGCGACGATCAAGAACTTAACGCCTCTTGCGGCAACAGGAAAAGGTCCTGCGGTATCACTCCCCCACTTATAGAATGGCCATGGGGATGTGATGGGTGTTAGTTCTTGTTGTGGATGTCGCGGTACTGGCCTGTGGACTTGTCAATCGCAACATTTAAGAATCATGTCTCGTGCGTCCCGATGCATAGTCGGCCAATAGTACCCTGTGCGTAAAGCTCATGCCACTACTAATTTGGGGCCTGCGTGCATGCCGCACGGCCCTTCATGTATTTCACTAATCACATAGCTAGCCTGGCGCGGCCCGACGCATCGTAACCACGGCTGTAGGAAGGAACGCTTGTATAGAACACCATCTCGGAGTTCGAAATGCTGCGACTTCCTTTTGATACGTCGTGCCGCCTTTTCATCCTCTACAAGGGTTTCATTAGTTAAATAGCTAATGATCGGGGTCATCCATGTAGGTCCCTCTTCTTCAACTATAGTTTCTACTTCCCCTCCTGTAATGGATTTTTCCTTGAGTATTTCCACCAATACTTGTTTGGATAAATGGGCGAAGCTTGTAGACGCAATCTTACTAAGAGCATCTGCCTTCTTATTCTCGCCTCTTGGTACCTGCTTGATGGAAAACTTCCCAAAACTGGCGATGAGTGCCTTGACCTTCTCCAAGTATTGGATCATGTTATCCTCCTTGGCTACGTACCCTCCTAGGATATGATTCGTGACAAGCCGTGAGTCCACATAGGCCTCAAGGTTGTGGACTCCCATCCTAGCGGTGATTTTTAAACCCGCAATCAATGCTTCATATTCTGCCTCGTTATCCCTGGCTGTGAACTCAATGCGCAAGGCGTAGGTAAACTCCATTCCTTCCGGGTTTGTGAGAATGAGGCCGACTCCTGATCCGTTCGTGCACGAAAATCCATCAGTAAATAAAACCCATGGTTCCATTGGAATTTCCTCCTTTTGCACCAATGGTTCGTCCTCCTCAGGTTTCTCAATTAAGAAGTTTGCCAAAATTTGGCCTTTGACGACTGTCCTTGGTCTATAGGAGATGTTATGTTCTCCTAATAGGACGCTCCACTTCTGTAGCCTCCCGACCATGTCTGGTTTAGAGATTATCTGTTTTATTGTCTGATCAATGATGACCACAATTGGGTGCGCCTGGAAGTACCGGCGCAGCCTTTTTGCGACATAAACCAGTGACAAAACCAACTTCTCCATTGATGAATAGTTCAACTCTGGCCCCCTGCAATGCTCTACTTATGAAGTAAACCAGAGTCTGGACTAAATCCCGATCAGTCATAAGGACTGCGCTTATTGCTCCGTATGTAGCAGACAAATACATAATGAGCTCTTCCTTAGGTCGGGGTGCAAATAGCATGGGAAGAGCCGCAAGATGCTGTTTAAGCTGCCCAAAGGCTTCCTCTGCTTCCCTTTGTCCAGCGGAAGTCCCCTTTCTTTAAGCACTTCTTGAGTGTTTTAAATAGAGGTAGTGACTTTTCTACGGACTTTGATAAGAACCTACTGAGCCCGGCCAGCTTCCCATTGAGTGATTGTACCTCCTTGCGTGTCTGAGGGGATGGTAGCTGTATAACGGCGTCCGTCTTCTCCAGACAAGGCTTGATGCCGTTTGGATTAATCATGTACCCAAGGAACATTCCTTCGGTCGCTCCAAACGTGCACTTTTTTGGATTCAGTTTCATGTTGATTCTCCTCAACGTATCGAACGTCTCCTGGATATCACGGAGAAGTGCCTCCTCCGTATGGCTCTTGATGACTAAATCGTCAACATAGACCTCAAGGTTACGGCCTATCTGGGAGTCGAAGGCCTTATCAACTAGTCGCTGATATGTCGCTCTGGCGTTCTTTAGTCCGAACGGTATTTTTGTGTAGCAATACACGCCCTGACTATTGTGGAACGCCGTCTTTTCCTCGTCTTCCTTCGCCATCTGAATCTGATGGTATCCTTTGTACGCGTCTAAAAAACATCTGAAAGGGTATCCGCATAAGGATTCTACCTTCCAATCGATTTCTGGTAACAGATAGCAGTCCTGTGGACAAGCTTTGTTTAAGTCTGTGAAGTCCACGCACATGCGACAACTCCCGTCATGCTTCTTGACCATGACCGGATTGGATAGCCACTCATGGTAATATACCTCACACATAATTCCTGCGTCCACCGGCTTCCGTACCTCTTCTAGTATTACCTGGCTGCGTTCTGGTGCTTGACCACGCTTCTTTTGCTTAACAGGAGGATATCCCGGGCGGACTTGAAGCCTATGTTCTGCTATCGAACGTGGAACGCCCGTCATATGCTTTGGCTCCCACGCAAATGTATCAAGGTTTGCCTTTAGAAGAGAGCACATGGCCTTCTTCCCTTTTTCTGATAGCGTGTCCCCGATGGCTATCTCTTGTTCCGGATAGTCGGGTTGGATTACCACCTTCCAATTGGGAGGCGGTGATCCTTCCTTCATGGGAGCGGGTTGGGCTGGTATTGTCATGGCGTGGCACTCGGATACCGGTGCAATCGAATTGTAAATAGTAACAATTCCCCCTTCAATAGGGAATTTAATCATGCCGTGAGCCGTAGACGGAACTGCCCGTATGGTCAGGATGCCTGGTCTTCCAATAATACCATTGTATGGAGAGTATGAACGTATCACCATAAAGTTCATCCATGCCGTGGTGGAATGCTCTTTATCCCCAATGGCTACTAGTAGATGCGGTTGTGCTATTGGCCAGATAGTGTCTCCACTAAAGAAAATGAGCGACGACGTGGCCGACACTAATTGGCTTTTTATCTCTGGTCGTAGCTGTACGAAGCAGTGTTCGTAGAGTACTTCCGCTGATGATCCTCCGTCCACATACATACGACGAACATTGTGGGTTCCAATGCTTACCTCATTCGTGAGAGGTGCATCGGCCACGTTGCTCGCCGTAATGGGAGGGAGTGAGATCTCTTTGCCGCGTGAAAAAGTTTGACTAACTTTCTGCTTCGTGCGGCGCTGCCACGATTGGATCATATAAATGGTTGAAGGCTTGTCCTTTTGGGAGTCCCTCTTGTCATACTTCTTGTTGTCCTTCCCCTCCTTCCAATCCTTGACAAGGTGTTTGAGTTTGCCTGATTTAATCGGTGACTCTATATGCTTCTTGAGTTGGATACACTCCTCTGTGCCGTGGCCCTTGTCATTGTGGAATTCACAGAAGCGATTTCCTTGACGGCGGTCAACTGGAGTTGTCATTGGGGGAGGCCTTGGGAAGTTCACCCCTTCCTTCAACAAGATATCTCGTTAAGTTATCTTTAGAGGGGTGAATTTATCATCCGGCCGCCCTCCTTTATTCTGGCTCTTGTAATCCGAGCTCCTTCCGTCGCCTTGGGTGCTTTGACCCCCTGATTGCCTCTTGGGTTGGTCGTTCGATCGATAGTTATGATTTCCCTTTGTAGTATACGTCGCAGCTACCACGGTTTCTCCTTCTACAAAGTTTCTAACCCTTTCCATGAGGTCGTGGTACCTCTCTGGTCGTTTGTCATTGAGACGCCTAATTAGATCCTTGTCCGTTATGGCATGCATGTAGTCAGAAATTTTTAGGAGCTCGGGGCACGTTTTTATGCAAGTACACTCGTCATTGAAACGTTCCGTGAAGTCCTCTGTAGACTCTCCGGTTCGTTGCTTGACGGTTGCTAATGAGACCGGATCCCTATTATACTTCTTTCGCTGAGTATAATTGTTCTTTAACGCAGTGCGCAGCTCGCCGAAGCTATCAATACTTCGGTGGGGGAGCCTCTAAAACCAATCACGGGCATTGTCAATCAAGGTTGAATTGAACATTTGGCACAATATAGGCATCGGCCATCGTTCAATTTTCTCTTGCGTATCAAATATCTTTAGGTGATCATCCAGATCACCAGACCCATCATAGGTTTTAACGCACGCCGGCATACGACGCTTCTTTTGCTCAGAGTAGTTTCGTATGCAGAGAGTAAAGGCATCATCTATGTCTTCGCACCATGGATGGGAGAGATCCTCCTCTTCGTTCCAATAGTAGGGATCATCATAGTATCCCTCATCGTCCGATGGTGGCGGCGGGTATACCTAGGTCGGCGACGCTTGGGAGGATGGTCATCTGAATCCGACCCCGAAGGGCCGGGAGGAGGGGCGGTGCCCCACTTCTTGGCTGATGACCACTTCTGTGAGAAGAGATAAGAGCTTTCTTCCCACCATTCACCCTATCACACACGCTGGTGCGACGTTTGTTCACGGGTGTTTCCAACACCGGGCGTTCGGTAGAGCCGTCGGACCCATCCCCTTCCTCACGGGCTTGTAGTAATTCCTGTATGATGCGATCCCCTATGCGCTCGAATACATTCTGAGGTTGAGGATTTTCCTCAAGGGGAGTTCGCTCCTGTGGGCGCGCCCTCCTTCTCCTCTTTTGTGTTCGAGGGGAGGTGCCAGGCGCGACACTGCCAAAGTTAAGCCTAGATTGGAGGTTCCTTCCCAGGTTTAGCCTTGACGCGATACCCGGGACAATCCTGTCAAAGTTCTGCGTGAGAACACGCTCGAGGTCTTCGTCACTGAGTGATTCCACTTCTAATTCTGTCTCGATTGGTGGCCTTTGCGGCTCCTTGTTAGGGGCCTATGGCGCACTCCCCGGATCAGGATTATCCATGGTGATGGTTGGTGGTGGGGTATTGTCGGACGTGCCTGCCCCACCAAAAGACTGAAAGACATTTCGATTATTCAGTCCGCCTGTTTGGTTGTCAAGGGACTGGGTGGAGATAAATATCCCATCCCCCGTGGACTTTCGGTTCCTAGGATTCGTGTTCCTCAGATTCCCTTGTGGATATCCCTTCGTCATTAGAAGAGATCAAGATTAAGATTTTAACTTAGTGTTTAGGTCCCACAGATGGCGCCAACTTGTTGATACAAAAGTTGGATGATCCTTGCTTGACCCGAATTAGGCTTAATTCGAGTAGGCTGGGCTCCGGCTCTTGCACCAAGTGAATAACTTGCTGAGATCCTACACACTAAAGCAACACGCGTTAGACTTACCGTGGGAGCGTATCCTACGATTAGACTCCGGCGTAAGATTAAGTAATCGGTTAGGGTTAGAAATCTGATGTGAGTTGAGAGTATAGAGAATGTAATCCTTTGTGGAACCCTTGGGGGTTCCTTATATAACAGTGAACCCTAATGGACTGTCACTGTTACTTCGGCCCCAAGCATAAGATAATCACTATAATTAGCTTGACCGTTATCTTCTAATTATGGTGAGTGTATATCCTATACTTTAAGGAAAATCCCAATCCTGATAAGATTGTGATTCTGTCTAACCCTGTACCGGCCGTGTCGGGTCGTGGGTCGCACACATCTTATGCGGCCACTATTCATTTAAGCCCATAAGCTTAAATGACATTAATCCAACCCATCCGTGATGGGCCGGATGCGGGTAGTACCCGTGGGCCGGGTTCATGACCCGGTTGGGGACTATACGTCATCAGATGGGTTGCGACGTTATCTTTAAGGCAAGGTTAGCTTGCTACAAGTTTGAAGGGAACGTGCTTGCATGGTAGAAAGCACTGAAACTGTCGGAGGGAGGCGACGATTGGGTGGGTGGCTTGACTTGGGCACAGTTCAGCGAGTTGATTATGGGACAATTCTGCCCGAAAGCTGAGCAGGTTAAGCTCAAGAGGGAGTATCATGGGATTAGGTAGAGAGCTTGGGAAAACAACAATGAGTTCATGCAGAGGTTTTTCGACTAGCTGAATCCTTGGCGCAGTAGCCGGGACTGCAGAGGAGCAGGCATACCACTTTCGCTGGGCTCTTCGCACATCTGTCGCCAATAACTTGGTGTGTGCTACATTCAATACTGTGGCACAAGTAGTAGATGCAGCCCGTAAGTTGGAGATGCTGCAAGAGAGGGATGAGTTTTGGAGAGGCAGAAAGATCCGAAAAGAGGTATATTTCGTCATTCAACGGTGATCATTTCATTTCATTAAGTACTATCCAAATATTTATCTTTCTCTATACAATTGCATCTTTCAGGCAGAAGACTGGGGATTGGTCCCAACCGGCCACTCAGCAGCAGAGTCAGCACAAGGGTAACGGTCAGACCCAAGACCGTTCTGCTTCGGATAGGCGTGGCGGTAATAATAATTACCGTAACAACGCCAACAACTCCAACAGCAGCAGGTACCTAAACTTACTCATTTTTATGTTATATGCTTTATGATTCTTAATTCTGACACTTCAACATCTACTACCAGGAATAATTGCAACGGAAGGGAGCAGGACCGCAAAGGTTCACAACCTAACCGTACAGCTACATCTGGTATTACGTCTTATGATTTTCTGCATTGTCCTGTTTGTACCCATTAATCATGTTTCGCGTATACTTTTCTAAACAGGCTCCCAGCCAGCAAGGGAACCTGTTGGAGGGTATACTCACCCTCTCTGCACTACGTGCAACCGCAGGCACCCAGGGCCGTGTCGCCATGATAGCGATGCTTGCTTCAAGTGTGGCCAGCCAGGCCATCGCATGAAGGACTGCCGTAAGGGTGAGATCGAGGGCACTTCTGGACATGCCGACTCCAAGCCACCTCCTACTACTAGACGGGTGTACACGACCTCGCGTAATCAGGCTAACAAGTCAACAGGTACCATCACTGGAATCTTGTATATGTATGGTCAGGCTGCATGCGTATTATTTGACACGGGTGCTACTCATTCGGTCATATCTACTGTTTATGCCAAGAGTGTTAGGATATCCCCTATGCTACTAGAAAATGTCTTAAACATTTCCACGCCGTTAAGAGACTCTGTACGCATCACACATGGGTATATGGGTCTTCCCCTTGAGTTTGACGACAAAATTCGTCTAGTTGACGCACTTCCATTAGACATGTGCGATTTCGACATGATATTAGGCATGGACTGGATATCCAAACACCACGCCACCATAGACTGCCTTTCATATCGGGTCATCTTCGGTGATGTAAACACACCAGAGTACATTTACAACGGTTTTATACCCAGAAGGTCTGTACAAATATTTTCAACCTTACAAGCACGTTACTGTCACATGGTTGCGAGGGCTACTTAGCTACTGTTCATGATATGGAGGCTGAATCTCCATCTATCCAGAATCAGCCGATCGTGTCAGAATTTCCAGACGTGTTTCCTGAAGAAATTTCGGGCGTACCACCTGCTCGTGAGGTAGAGTTTAATATTGAGCTCATTCCAAGAGTTAGGCCAATTTCTAAGGCTCCTTATCGCATGGCTCCAATAGAGCTTAAGGAGTTAAAGGAACTGTAGGATATGTAAATCTTGCTTATGTTTTAGAGAGAGAAAGAGATAGAGAGATGGTGAGAACACACACACTTAGAGAGAGAAAGTGAAAGAAAAACACTTTTTCACTATGTGTAAAATGAAGAACCACACACCCTCTCCATCAAAGGAGAGGGTTTATATACCCAAGCCTTGTGATGGGCTTGGGCTTACAATGTTGGGCCGGCCTACACATGTTGTAGGCTAGGCTTGACTTTGTTTGTTTAATAAAGATATCTAGACTACGAGCTACTACTTAATATATTGTCGGAGTGACCGAATCTTCCTAAATACGTAAAAACGTATTTCCAATAATCTCCCCCTAAGGGAGGCCACTCCAAACAAGGGCGTTACCCGAGTTACAATAATGAAATAAACCTAGCATACTATGCTTGTCTTGAGCTCGTAGTCTTCGTCTTTCTTTTCTTTTTTTCTTTTCTGGTAAACATGCTGATGTGATCTTTGATATCAATATTTAGCATCAATCTCTTGCCTTGATCTCGTGCATCCATCACTTGTGATCTTCGCCTCTTCGTGACACCATTTCCCACATACTTATACCTTCGTAATTCTTGAAAGCTTCAGAGTTCGATACAGCGGAAGACTTAACTTTTAGGCTTTCTTGAATTTGATGAGGTATTAAGTGCATAAAGTATAAGCATGCGGGGACGACTTCTTCTTGGGTCCCGCAACGCCACCGTCTTCAAATGCCGCAACATAAGTAGACACGAACGAAATGACTTTGAACATTTCATTCTAATTCGGTAGCATTTTACCTCCGGTCGGTGAAGACCGTTGGACGATATTAGATATCGTACCCGTGACGGATAGTTTCAATTAAGTAACTTCCTGACAGGATTTCGCGGGTAAACCCGTTCTCTTTATTCGACCGTCCAAAGCTGACCGCGAACATAAAGAGTGAATCATTTGGATAATAATATCCGCATGATTTGAACCCGTCAATTCATGTTCCTGGAACAGGTGAAATTCAATTAAGAACCGCACCATCGTTGCTTTCAAGTTGACACGAGCTTGATTCGTATAGAATCTTGCAAGTTACCTACCAAGTGTTGTTTGAGGTTAACACTAGAAGGATTTCCACTCATCACTGTGAACACTAAGGTATCACTCTGAGTGTTCTGGCAAGATCACTAAGATATTGCGTAGAGGCCTGGAACGTGTTTAAATTCAGTTAAGAATTAAACAACTGTTGCTTTCCAGTTATCACAAGTTTGATTCATAAAGAATCGCACAAGTCACCTACCATGAGCTTTTTGATATTCGCTCAAGAAGGATTTCCATCTTCATTGTAAATACTTTCGTATTACTCGGATGTTCAGGCAAGATCATGAAGATTTTGCGTAGGACTCTTAAAATCTTTATTACTTTTCACAGTGTGTGAAGAAGCAAGGAAATATGAAAGTGTGTCCTAATGAGATATTTGATGATCTCAAATGGCTCTAGACTCGATCGTGCACTTTGGATTTTAGTGATCGGAGGCTGGAGAGGAGTGCAACCTTTTCAATACCAATTTATTCAGAGTGAATAAATCAATAGATAATGCGTTGTCTCCGTGTGATTAAAACAAATACCTTTTGAGAGATATCTGAGTTAGCTGGGATGGGTTGTGCATTGCATCACTGGGTCCATGATGTCTGTCTTCAATATCGAGAATCATTAAAATGATCTCAATAGCATATGTATTGACCCGGTTTCTGCCTAAAGTTGTAAGGAGGGCTTCTTTCTTTACACCCTTTATCTTTACAATTCTTTTTCATTCTTCAACCCCTTCAATGCTTACCAATACTTCATAACTAGCACCTTGTTGTGATTGTTCCAGTGCTAACTTAAGTACTTGGTCGGCATTCAGCTACGTTCACAATCTTTCTCCATCTTTCCTAAGGAATACTATTTCTAGCTATGGAATGTCCTTGAGAAGATTCCTCCGGTTCTGGAAGAATCATAGGACTTAACCTATCCTACCATCCTTATGTCACCATAATCTTCATCGTCGTGAAATAAATGGGTTTTGGGTAAGTATATGTCACCATGAAAATCCATTTTGATATGCAAATCCGTTTTGCTCCCCCTTAACATATGCCACGATATTCGAAAACATTTCGCACATGTCGGGATGAGCCAGCACATTAAGTCAAACCATTTGTGATAATATCCCATATTAAATCACATTTTCTCCCCCATATTAAAAATATTAACCCAATCGATGTTTTTAATATCAATTGATTTAATGAAGTTTAACAAAGATTTTGGGAAGAAAAATGCAAGTCCTTTTAATCTTCATGATATCAAACGTATGAGATATGATACCAATTTGTAACATGATCACATATTCACCATATTAGAAAAGAATTGACAAGGTTGGACCTGATTGATGAGAACATCATATGATAATATCAAATGGTTCTTGTCAGCATATGTTGGTCGCCTCGTCACGTCTAAAGTCATCTCTTGACACCACATGTACGATTGGTATTGTTGTCTTGACACCAACTTGTGAACTTGGCACGTTCAGCATCAAAGATTCTGAATGCTTGACAATTGCTCCCCCTCAATTGTTGACCCGTGTTCTATTGAAAGAGCTGTAGTCGTCGGGTGAGTAGTCGCATCGTCGAGTATGTAGATACCAATTGTATATTGCTATGGTTGTAGAGATGATAGCTTCATAAAAACAAGACTTCTCTTGTTTTAACAAATAAATGCACTGAGGCGTACATAGATTTGTGTTAGACCAAGTTATAAAGTAAACTTGATCCCTTACAATGTTTTAAAGTAAACCTTGCCCGAGAAAATTAATTCCCGTTGTGAGCCAAAGCTTTCATAAGAAATACTTGACTTTAATGTGAAAACCGGGTTGCAGTCTGAAATAACTACAAGCCATAAGGGCATGTTTTATGAAATATTTACAACTTTTGTACGAACTCTATTTATGGCGCCGTGTCAATATTAATCAACATTTCTAAGGCCGTAAATATTATCGTACCACAAGACATGCCTTTGAAAAATAAAGGAAAAATATTTTTGGATTTTTCTGAATTTTTCATTATTATGGTTTTTATATGATTTTATATTTTTGTATTTTACTTTTCTGGATAGAAATATAAACAATATATACAGATGATCACCAAGGATACGGAGAATAGTTTTACCACCACTATTCTTTCGCTTCATCTGCCAGTTCCTTTAGAGTCTCAGGCGAGAAGGTTCTCATTCCTAGCTTGTCGGCCAAAAATTCAATTCGAGCGCGATCTAAAGCCTTCGTGAAAATATCCGCCAATTGATACTCAGATCGGACAAAGTAAAGCTCTATTATTCCATTTTCCACTTGCTCCTTGATGAAATGGTAGCGAATGTTAATATGCTTTGACCGGGAGAATTGAACATTGTTGCAGCATAAGGCAATTGCACTCTTGTTGTCGCAGTACATCGGAATTTTGTTGAAACCTAGACCATAGTCGGTTAATTGCGATCTCATCCAAAGAATTTGAGCACAGCAACCGGACATAGCTATGTATTCTGCTTCCGTACTTGAAATTGCAGCGCTTTTCTACTTTTTCGATGCCCAACTGATTAATCGATCTCCTAGTAGTTGCAATGTTCCACTCGTGCTACGCCTTGTATCTTGACAACCCGCGTGATCCGCATCTGCATATGCCATTAGTGCAATAGAAGAGTCCTTCGAATACCAAAGTCCCCGATTAATGGTTCCTTTAAGATATCGAAAGATCCGGTTAACAGTAGCAAAGTGTAACTCAGTAGGCCTAGTTTGATATCGAGCACACATACATATAGCAAATTGAAGATCAGGTCGACTAGTTGTGATATACAGAAGAGTACCGATCATTCCACGATAAAGTGTCGGATCAACGGCAATTCCATGTGGATCTGCATCAAGCTTAGTTCGTTCCACCATTGGAGTATCCACGGGGTCGCAAGATTCCATCTTATACTTCTTAAGCGATTCAAGGGCATACTTTGATTGATTGATAGAGATGCCTCTGGGACTCTGAGATATCTGAAGACCTAAAAAGAATGATACCTTGCCCATCATTGACATCTTAAACTTGGAAGACATGAGTGTCCCAAACGCATCTGATAAGGTTTGGGTCGAGGCTGCAAATATAATATCATCAACATATATTTGTACCATAATCATATCGTTACCTCGTTTCTGAATGAACAGCGTGGGATCCACCTTGCCTTTAGCGAAGCCTTGCGTAATGAGGAATTGTGACAAAAGATCATACCATGCGCGAGGAGCTTGCTTCAACCCATAGAGAGCCTTCTTAAGCTTGTACACATGATTAGGATAATTAGGATTCACAAAACCATCCGGTTGTTGAACATAGACCTCTTCCTTGAGTTCACCATTAAGAAATGCCGTCTTCACATCCATCTGATAGACGATCATATTCATGTGGGCTGCATAAGCGAGGAATAGTCTAATAGCTTCCAAACGGGAAACAGGTGCAAAGGATTCCATAAAGTCGATGCCCAATAATTGCTTGTATCCACGAGCTACTAGTCGAGCTTTGTTCTTCAATATTCCGCCTAACTCATCGAGTTTCACCTTGTAAACCCATTTCAAAGTGAGTAACTGAACTTGATCCGGGTGGGGGACAAGTTCCCATACTTCAAGACGTATAAATTCATTAAGTTCTTCTTGCATAGCTTCTATCCAACATGATTGAGTAAAAGCTTGTTGCCATGTCTTAGGTTCAACTTCAGAGAGAAAAGCATCAAAGTGACAAAACATTGCACTTTCTTGTAACTGACTTCGTGTGGATACCGGACGATTAGGTTCATAATAGAATCTATAGGATGATCCTTTGTCCACTTGCTGTCATGTTCACGAATCCGTGGATTGGAGTAAACCGTAGAAGGAGCTTCCTCTGAGGTGGACGACCCGGCTTGATTAGGGTCGGCAATAGGTACACCAAAGAATGGAAGTTCACGCATTTGAGCGAATTCCAAATCGTGATCATCATCATCCTCTTCATCATCAATAGGCATGACATGGGTAGTTGAAACAGGTGTTGGTTGAGAATTACTTGTTGTAGGTATATCTTGACCAATTGTAGGTGCAGATGTGTCTGATTGTGCAACGGTTGCTGGAGCGACAACTTCGGTTACCGGAGCTATTACTTCAGGTTCTGGAGCAACAATACTTAGAGAAGTAAAGAATTCATCAAAGAACGGTTGAAACAACGTATCTCATTCAGTCCTAGAAGGTGGTGTAAATGATGATGAAGTAGGGTTGTTTGGGACAAGACCAGAGCTACTGTTACTGGGTCCCATTTCATGAAGTGCGGGTTCAGAGCTGCTTTGCTCAGAAGTCGTTGCTTTCAGCTCATCAAAATCAACATTCATAGTTTTGAGGATCTTGCGAGAGTTACGGTTGTAGATTCGGTATGCCTTCTTTGCGGGTGCGTAACCAATGAAAATACCAATATCAGCCTTTGGTTGAAGTTTTCCCAAATTGTCACCATCATTATTTGGATAGCAAAGAGAACCAAATACATGAAGATATGATAAATCTGGTACTTTTCCATGGAGAAGCTCATAAGGTGTTTTACCATGGCGTTTACAAATTAGTGACCGGTTTTGGGTGTACACTGCTGTAGATACTGCTTCTGCCCATAAAAACAATGGAGCCTTTGCGTAAATTAACATCGTTCGAGCAGCTTCCATAAGTGTGCGATTTCGCCTTTCAACGACACTGTTTTGTTGTGGAGTGCGTGCAACGGATGTTTCATGAGATATGCCAACTTCTTCATAATAATCACGCAAGATTTGATTCACAAATTCGGTTCCATTATCTGTACGAATGCGTCGGACAGTAGTGTTGAGACGCACTTGAATCATCTTGAGAAATCCGATGATGAATTTAGGTGCCTCATTTTTGGCTTTAAGAAATTTCACCCATGTAAACCGAGAGTAATCATCCACAATAACGAGGATGTACTTTTTTGCCACTAAGACTTTCAACACGCATTGGCCCACAAAGATCCATATGCAACAGATAAAGTTTCTCTTGGTTGGTGTCTTCCGTCTTGGGTTTGTGAGATTTCTTAGTGCTTTTCCCCATTGTACACGCGGAACACAAATGATCCTTGTGAAATGAAAGTTTAAGAAGACCACGGACAAGTTCGTTTTTCGCCAAATGATTAATAGCGTCAAAGTTAAGATGAGATAACCGTCGATGCCATAACCATGACTTAGTCTTCGATGCTTTGGAGAGAAGACATACGGGAGAAGCGGCCATCATGTCTTGTAGAGACAAAGTATACAAATTATTCCCTCGAGTACCTTTCAATAAATCAACCCCTTCCAAATTACGAATGAAGCAGGTATGCTCTCGAAAAGCAACTTCTAGGTTTGCATCACAAAACTGTCCCACATAAAATAAGTTGTGACCGAGACCTTCCACATAATACACTCTCGAAATTATAACATTCCCAATATGATATTCACCATAACCCATTATTTTTGCAATATGATCATTCCCAAATCGAACCGTACCAAGAAACTTGCTGACGAAATTTCTGAGCTGAGAGCGATCTCCGGTCATATGCTTGGAGCAACCAGAGTCCAAATAACAGAGAACAATTTGGACCACCTGTTTTCAACAACAACAGTAGACAATGCATTGGAAACTATTGGTTCCGGAGTGTTAGTAGATACAGATAAAATATTATCAGAATTGCTAACATTTTTGTGACCCTTATATTTCCTGCGTTTTCTAATGTGAGTTTTAGCACTAACAGGTTTTACAGTTCCAACTTTCTTAGGTTTTGGATTATCCGCGGGCACTACAGTGGGAGTAGACCTAGTTAAAGGGCACTTTGTTCCTACAGTAGTGTTGGTGTTCCTAGTTAAAGGACACGCTTGTGTTTTGGTAGCCTTGGTACTCCTAGTTAAAGGGCACGCTTTCTTCGCTTTAGTGGGAGTGATCCTAGTCAAAGGGCACATATTTCCTACTATAGTGAAAGTTCTACCAGTGGGGCGCCACATCCAACCAACTTGGGTTAACACTTTCCCAGTCGGTTTCCATTCTAATCCATTTTTCCGGGCATACATCTCATTCACATGGTCAATAAGGCAAGAATCATGACGACTAGAAAACATACATTCATTGCAATTCCAACATTTTAAATTAGAATTCACAGTAGGCTTAGAACGCTGCACAACCGCAGAGCCTTTAGGTTTAGCTACATGATTCTTTTTATTCAAAACAGAAATAACATTCCTAGGATGGGCTTCTACTTTCTTCTTCACTTGACTACTAGATGGGGGCAAGATCCTATCATTCTTCTTGTTTCTTTTAAGCTTAGATCTTTGAGCCTTAGTAGTGGTGCTTACTCCTGTAGAAGGCAACACGGGAATATTAGAAGCTGGTTTGGATTCCGCCTTATCTTTAGTGACCAAAGTCTGAGATGGTTTAGTCCTAGGGCCCTTGTTAAGTGGTGTGACGGCTATAAGGTTCCTTTTGATTGCACTAGAGGACGATGCTGAGACAGTGGCTGTGTTATCCACAACATTCTTACCTTTTAGAGTACGAAGTGTTTCCTTTAACTCAGCCAAGACCAGATTCTTATCACAAATTTGTTCCCTCAAATCAGATATTTCCACCGATTTTCGATTCAATTGTTCAATCAATGATTGATTCTGTGCAGTGGTATCAACACATGCGGGCTTTACTGAATCGAAAAGTCATGTATTTTTCTGTTTTAAGTTATCAACTTTGGACAAAATCTTGGAAACTCGATTATCTAGATCCAGTTTAAAATTCTCAGCGGCCTCAAGTACGTTCACACAGTTAAGCTCCTAAGATTTCTCTATTTCTATCGGCAGAGATGTAGCAACTTTGTCACTTGGCTGACGCTGTTTTGATTGTAAATTCAATTGAAAATTCTTTTCAAAGTTTGCATCATCGATATTAACACCTTCGAATGACGTTTCAAAGATTTCTTGAATAATTGTTGCTTGCATTCAAGCGAAATACAATGTGTTTGAATCTCATCAAAACATTTTGAAAGCGAAGAATATGAGTCTTGAAGCTTTAAAAATTCAGCGTCAGATTCGTGACAATTACTATCTACCACATTATTCACAGATTCAACATTATGCACAATAGAACCATTATCAACACTTTTATTCACATAGACAGAAACTATATCATGAGACATCACTTGCTTCAGAAGCTGATCATTTTGGCGTGAAACCCGTTCTATTTCAAGTAAACTGTTTTCAAAAGCATCTTCCATTTCATTGAAAACACGTCTAACTTCTTCTATTTCCAAAAACAAATCTTGATCAAGATTACTAAGACAAGCCTTAACATTGTCTACAAACGGAACAATTTCATTTCGAAACGCAGCTCTAGTGTGCTCAAAGTTCCATTCACCTTCCGTTAAGGCCAAAGCCGTCGTACGTTCCAAAATGACCTTGTCAAAATCGGCTAAGTGTTGGTGAACCGCATTTAAGTTAACGGACGCCTTGCTTACCGGTGGAATTAACTTTGTTAAATCCGTTTTGACAAGTGTAGGAGACGTACTAGGAAGGTTTTCATTTGACAAACTTTGGGGCACAAGAACTGTCAATTCTGCTAATTCCTTTTGTAAGAGAATGTGTGTCTTTTTCAACAATTGATCTTTGTTATGTTGAACATAATCAATTGTATGGAATTTTGAAAGCATTTTAGAATGAGTTTCATCCGCAAGTGATTGTGTCTCCTCAGTACTACGAACAAAAGGTGCTTCTTTCGATTTGCCAATTATGGTCATATCATAAAGACCGGGAATATATTCCTGAGCTTGTTTTGCATAACCAGGATTAGGTGGTAAATCTTGAAGACGCTTAAGTTCGAGTTCTTTAAATGATTTAGTTAAAAAATGAACCTTTTCTGTGGAAGCGTATTGTTTTAAAAGCTGTTGTTCCTTGAATTTAAGAAGTTTGGTAGCATTAATTTCTGATTCAACCTTTTTAGACTCGAGAGTTGCTAAATCCATTTTAAGTTTCTGAAAATCATTGACAACCGACTCCTTTTCTTTTAATTCATTAGAAAGATTAGCTTTTAATGATTCTATTTCTTTCAAGTGTTCAATCTTTTCAAAACGAAATTGGTCAAATTCAGAACATGTTATTTTCTCTGCTTGAGGGACTATTTCAAAAGTTTTGACCTTTTCTTTATGCAACGCAAGCTCAGCAGTTAGGGTTGAATTGGTATCTACGGATTGTCTGAGGGCCATATGCATTTGATCAATAATATGTTTAGGCACCATGACCAAATAATGTTGAGCATAAGATTCCGTACCCGTCATAGCATTTGGTTGAGGTTCACTCAAATGTGTAGGATTGGGTACCACATCATTTGAGTTACTATTTCTCGAATGCTGTTCGAGGTTTTCCTTTTCATGCCCAACTTGATGTTGGTTATCATCAATATTATTAGATGTGGTTGGTACCTCACTGACGACATCAGAACCGTAGTGAGAGAGATTAGCAACGAGAGCAGCTTGGGCAGAGTGAATGTCATCACAATCCGAATCATATGCGTCAAGATCATCTTCTTGATAAGCTGCATTAGAAGTAGAAACGACTGCAATGCCTTCAGTATCTGTTGCCCCTGGGTCTGCAAGAAATGCTAACTCCTATGAATCCAAAATCTTCCCCTTAGACTGAGCATCAACCAAATACATCTTCTCACGAAACCATGCATCATCCCTCCTCCTTTTCGGCTGAGTGCATTCCCTAGCCATATGACCTTGTCCTCGGTAATTGTAGCAAGTCACAACCTTCTTAGGACCAATAGGACTCCCATTTCCACTAGCTTGAGAATTCACAGCTTGATTGTTCCCAGTCCTTGTAGGAGGTCCATATGAATTTTGCCTTCCCTGAACTGGTTGCACCGTCACTTGACCATCTTGAATAGTGGCTTGTTGTCGAGGATTTGATGAGGTGCGGAGCTGATTGTTTTTTGGTGGAAATCCTCTAGTTGCAACAAGTTTTAACAAGTAGGTTGTGATATGGTTTAGAACATCAGCTGGCCTATCATTTGGAGTAAAGACCGGTGCTTGGATTGGTGGAAGTTCATTATAGTAGAAAGCTTGTGCTGGTTGTGATTCTATTGGAAAATATCCTTGCTGAGGAGTATAGCCCATTGGAGAAGTGTTGGCTTGTGATGGTGATGCCTGATATGATGGTTGCTGCGGAAAAAATTGTTGATGAACACCTTGTTGAAATGCTTGCTGTGGCATCATTGGTGGTTGATAAGATGGTTGCTGATAGGTGTGTGGTGGTGGTTGCTGCAAGTATGATGGTTGTTGATAAGTATAAGCCATGTTTTGTTGAGAAGCATACATTGCAAGTGGATCATGAACTTGAGGTGTAGACAACCGAACCTCGATCACATGGCATTCGTGTTGTTGAAGAAAAGCTTGAAGTTGATCCACATTGGTGTTATGCAAGTCCTTAGCCAATTTAACATCCGTCAAGTATTTTTTCCATTCTGAAGGAAGAGTGTTCAAATACTTGGTGTTCAATTGAAAGGTAGGAATTGTCATGCCATAGATATTGAG
This sequence comes from Glebionis coronaria, assembly GCA_025667525.1. Taxonomy (NCBI): domain Eukaryota; kingdom Viridiplantae; phylum Streptophyta; class Magnoliopsida; order Asterales; family Asteraceae; genus Glebionis; species Glebionis coronaria. The sequence goes on from CM046877.1 coordinate 344,442,709, forward strand.
CTCATTCAACAATAGGGTAAATCTCAGATAGTAATCATTGAGAGTCTCCCCTGGCACATAGGCAAACTTATCAAAAGTATCATAAAGCTTACACTCTCGTTCTTGTTTAGTTAACGAGGTGCCTTGCATGCGAACACGTATTCTATCCCATAACTCTTTGGAAACTTTATGTTTGCTGACGAGTTTGTAGACATCTAGAGGAAGGGCTTGGAGAATGATGTTTGTAGCATACTTATCACATTTGTCTTGAATCTTCATATCTCCAGTCAATTCACCCGTTGTGCGAGGACGAGTAGTTGTACCTTCTGTCACTGTACCATAATCTAATTGTCCATTGAGCACCGATGCCCAAATGAGATGTCCATTCTCCTTGTTCAACATATAAAGTTCCATTCGGGAAGCCCATTCCTCATACATAGTCTTCACCAACATTGGTGGACAATTATCCGTACCCGAGAGGATGGACTTATCCGTAAGAGATGTGTACTCCATTTCAATAAGTTAAGATTTACAAACGTTGATCGATCAATGAAAGAAAGTAAATGTGTTTGTTGTTGTGAGTTGAAGTCGAGAAACAATGTTAAAATCCCCTAAAATATGTCCTCGATAAACCAAAAATTCCAAGTCAAAATTACACACGATTATGGAATAATTTTTTATTATCGGAATATTGATCGGAATAGTGATCGGAATAGTGATCGGAATATCAGTCGGAATAAGCCCTATCGGAATAACCTTGATTGGAATCTCCCAAATCGGAATAAACCCTAATCGGAATGTCAAAGATCGGAAAGTCCTAAATCGGAATGAACCAAATCGGAATGTCCCTTTTCGGAATGTGCCAAATCGGAATGTCCCTTTTCGGAATGCCAAATCGGAATACCTAATCGGAATGTACCCAAAATCAGAATCCCTAAACCCTATTCCGATTACACTGATCGGAATGTCCTATAAACCCTTTTTCGATGACCTGATCGGAATAATTCCCACTTTTCTCGGACAAAACTCAACCAATTCGTGATTTTAAGCCAAAAATGACCAAAACACCCGAAAATTTTGTGTTTTAAGCCAAAGTAACTATGCCAAATCCCTACCACAACTATGTAGAAGATTTGTATCAAGAAAAAACCATCAAAAACACAAAAAAAAAATTGGTTCGTGTAAAAATGGATCAAAATAGGCGTATGAATCAAGAACACAAACACATGAACAATACAATCATCCCATGGCTCTTGATACCATTTGTAAGATATGTAAATCTTGCTTATGTTTTAGAGAGAGAAAGAGATAGAGAGATAGTGAGAACACACACACTTAGAGAGAGAAAGTGAAAGAAAAACACTTTTTCACTATGTGTAAAATGAAGAACCACACACCCTCTCCATCAAAGGAGAGGGTTTATATACCCAAGCCTTTTGATGGGCTTGGGCTTACAATGTTAGGCCGGCCTACACATGTTGTAGGCTAGGCTTGACTTTGTTTAATTAATAAAGATATCTAGACTACGAGCTACTACTTAATATATTGTCGGAGTGACCGAATCTTCCTAAATACGTAAAAACGTATTTCTAACAGGAACAACTATAGGAACTTTTGGAACGAGGTTTCATCCGCCCTAGTGCATCTCCATGGGGTGCACCGGTTTTATTCGTAAAGAAGAAGGACGGTATTATGCGTCTCTACATTGATTATCGTGAGCTTAATAAGATCACCATTAGAAATCGATATCCTTTGCCACGTATTGATGATATGATTGACAAACTCTAAGGGGCCAAACATTTCTCCAAGATTGATCTAAGTTCGGGCTATCATCAGTTACGGGTGAAAGAGCATGACATCGCCAAGACTGCTTTTCGTACACGTTATGGACACTAAGAATTTGTAGTCATGCCATTTGGCCTTACCAATGCTCCAACTGTTTTCATGGACTTGATGAACCGTATCTTCCATGAGTTTCTGGACAAGTTCGTCATTGTGTTCGTTGACGATATCCTGATTTTCTCTAAGTCAAAGGAGGAACACGGAGACCATCTTCGTACAGTATTACAGATACTTCGCCAGAATCAGCTGTATGCCAAGTTCCCCAAATGCGAATTCTGGTTGGGTAAAGTGGCGTTCCTAGGCCACATAGTATCTGCAGAAGGAATAACCATGGATCATGTGAAGTTTGAGGCTATTACCAAGTGGCCAAGACCAACATCATTAACTGAAGTTTACAGGCTTCTAGGCTTAGCTGGTTACTACCGTAGGTTCGTAGAGAACGTTTCCTGATTAGCACTGCCATTGACTAAACTGATGCGGAAAGGAGAGAAATTTGTCTAGACTGAAGAAAGAGAGAAGAGCTTTGAATACCTAAAGCAGAGGCTGGTATCTGCACCGATTCTTACTCTCTCATCTGGTACAGGTAGATTTCAAATCCAATGTGATGCTTCAGGGAAGGAACTTGGCTGTGTTCTCATGCAACATGTGAAAGTGATTGCTTACGCATCACGGCAGCTTAAGCCTTATGAGGAGAACTACCCTATGCATGACTTGGAACTTGCAGCAGTCGTGTTTGCACTGAAGATATGGAGGCACTACTTGTATGGCGAATCATGTGATATCTTCACAGATCACAAGAGTCTGAAATAAATCTTCACTCAGCGTGAATTGAACATGAGGCAGAGAAGGTGGTTAGAGCTGTTGATGGATTATGACATTAATCTACAGTATCATCCCGGAAAAGCGAATGTAGTGGCAGATGCTCTTAGTAGGAAGTCGGGTATGATCAACGCCATTAAGATAGAGGAAGAGATTATACGAGACTTGGAGCGACTAGATATTGAGATCATGGTACCTGGACAACATGGATACTGGGCTAATCTTAGAGTGGAGCCTGAATTACTCTCTAGGATCAAAGAAGCTCAGAAGGATGATGGTGAAATCTAAGCATTTATTCAGAACTTAGAGCAGCAGACAGAGTTTCGGTTAGATGAAGACGGTATCTTATGGCAGGGCACTAGACTTTGTGTTCTTGATGATCTTACACTCAAGGAAGCGTTATTGGCTGAAGCTCATAGCTCCTCATTCTCCATTCATCCTGGTTCAACCACGATGTACCACGACATCAAGCAGTATTTCTGATGGAGTGGTATGAAACAGGATGTTGCTACCTATGTCTCCAAATGTCTTACCTGCCAACAGGTTAAGATCGAGCATCAACAATCTAGTGGTCTACTACAACCATTAGACATTCCAGAGTGGAAGTGAGACAAGATCACAATGGATTTTGTCACCGGACTTCCGTAGACCAAGAGGAAGCATGATGCAATTTGGGTCATCGTTGACCGACTTACCAAGTCGGCTCATTTCTTACCAATCGGAAAGATGATCCAGTTAGCAAATTGGCTGACACGTATAAGAAGGAGATCATGATACTTCATGGTGCTCCATCCAATATCATCTCGGACAGAGATCCTCGGTTTACTTCACGATTTTGGAGGAGTCTACAGAAAGATTGGGGGTACCAAACTTAAGCTTAGCACGGCTTTTCATCCTCAAACAGACGGACAGTCGGAGCGAACCATTCAGACATTAGAAGACATGCTTCGAGCGTGCGCTTTAGAATGGACATGATGTTGGGATGACTACATCTGCTTGGTAGAATTTGCATACAACAACAGTTGGCACGCCAGCATCAAGTGTGCACCGTTTGAGATGTTGTATGGGAGGAAGTTTCGCGCCCCAATCTACTGGGATTAGGTTGGTGAGCGAACACTTGAGGGTCCGGAGATGATAGAGTTGACCAATGAGAAAGTCGTTGTAGCTAGGGCGAAACTGCTAGAAGCTCGTGCACGTCAAAAGAGTTATGCCGACAAGCATCATAGAGATTTGCATTTCAACGTGGGAGATCATGTTTTTCTTAAGGTATCACCGGCACGTGGTGTTTGACGTTTTAGAATTAAAGGAAAACTCATTCCTCGATTCATCGGACCGTTTGATATCATCGAGCGAGTCGGTGAAGTATCATATCGTTTAGCGTTACCTCCACAGCTTTCTCACGTTCATGACGTTTTCCATGTGTCCTTACTTAGAGGATACAAGTATCATCCCCTTCACATGGTTCAGTATCCACTTGAACAGATTCGTGAAGATCTTACCTTCATTGAGGAACCCGAACGAGTTCTTGATCGACAGGAACGAGTCATAAGGAAGAAGACGATTCCATTCGTCAAAATCCTTTGGAGGGACCATACCGAGCGGGAAGCCACTTGGGAAACAGAGCAGTCTATCCAGACTTCTTACCCTCATTTCAAGTTTTGATTCGGGTATGTTCCTCTTTCAGTATATATGTTATCTATAATTCGGGGTCGAATTATTCTTTTTAGGGGGGAAGAGTTGTAAACCCGCATATAAATGCCATGAACAGTACACTACGTAAACATACGAACCAATTAAAACTTTTCATTTATGTCATGTACACGTGTCACGGATATTAAATTCAGAAACTACGTACATGTTAGTGCACGATAATTATTAAGTACATGATAATACACGATAATTATTAAGTATAATAATTATAATCACGAACATATGATCACGAACATTTACGAACATGATAATTATTACGTATAATAATTATAACACGACTATTAGAACACGATATATGTACATAGTATATATATAACACGAACATTTAACACGAGCTAAAACGATGAATGAACACGAACGAACACGTAAAATAATTAAACACGAACAAAGCCCGGGAGACCCTTTGGGCCTTGTGGTAGCCGCGGACAAGAAGAAGGAAGGGGCCAAGCCCACTCTGACTTTTGACTAAATTGTAAAAAGGTAAAACAAAGGAAAACAATTACAAGAATTTTACAAAAACTAATAAAACCCTAGTCTATCTCTCTCTCTCTCTCTCCTTGTCGCCGGCTTCAAGAACACCAAGAGGGTGTTTGGTTGATTTTTATCTTTGATTTTCGGATAAGTGTGTTCGTGTTCTTAGTTCTTTTCCAATCACGCTTTCGGTATCACCATAACCTTCATCTTTTTATTTTTATTTTTATTTTAAATATGTTCATGAGTTTACAAAATAAAAACATAATTAAACATGTAGATCAATACAAGAAACATGGAAAAGGGTTTGGCTTGGTGGGTTTTGTTCGGCCGACACACAAACCGAGAGACAAGAGGCTCTCGGTAGTCTTTTAAACACCAACAGCCGAGACCACCATGGTCTCGGTGTGGTTTTGGTCTTCGGCCGCAAGGACAAGGGACCCCGACGCGATTCGGGGTGACGTTTGGTTTGGGCTTGGGTCTCGGCGCAGCTTCAAGCACCACCGGCTTAAGCCGATGGCTATTTTGGTTCAAGCAGGGGGAACCGCAGCCGAGCAGGGGGAACCATCGGCTTCAGCCGATGGTGATTTTGTTCGGGCAGTGGCAACCGGCTAGGCCGGGTAGCCACTGTCGGGGAGGTGTTTGGTTCGGTTCATGTTTCGGCTTATATGTAAAACACGGAAACAGGCACGTGATTATTTTTACAAGAATAACTAAATTAATTAAACATGCTAATAATAATTAATTTAATGTAATCATCACTTAGGTTATATTTATTTTTAATAAATAATTCATGTACTAACCTAAGTATTTTACCATTTAATTTAGACTATAGTTATTAATTAATTATTAAAAATATGGACTTATAATTAATTAATAAAACATGACTTAGGTTATAATTATTAAATATAATAATTCATGATTAACCTAAGTATTTTATTTAGACTAATTTAATTAAATCATGCTTTTATTTAATTAAATCCTATAACCTATAGTTCATTAAATTACCATGACATTTAATTAATAAACTATACTATTAAGTACATGACATATGACTTTTAACGAGTAAACATTAGCTTATATTATTAGCTTATTAATCCAGCTTATTTCTAAATATGAAACTTTTTATTTCAGGAAACTTACTATTTTAGAAACTTTCTATTTTTAGAAACTGATCTATTTTTGGAAACTTTCTATTTTTGGAAACCTGCTACTTTTAGAACGTTACTTATTTCCCAGCTTTTCCCTTTAATACCTACCGTATTGGGACATGGAAAGAAAAATACGGCTGAGCAATACGCTCAGTGTGCGGATATATGACAATGAAATGTAAAGGATAAACATAAGTAAGTAATGAAATGAAATGACTAACAGCGAAATAAGTGTAAGTCCTAGAAAACCTGGTTTAAGCTTTTAAGACTGGTTTTATATTTCTGAAAAGACTTATGTTTAGTTTATTCTGAAAACTGTATTTTAAATATGCCCGGAGCCCATATAGGTCATGTTATATCAACGTGCATGAATACTTAGAGGGTGACCTCGTCATGCAATTAGAGGGGCTGCCTCTAATTAATATATAACACGAGTGGAGGGATCAGCTCCTGTAACGGATGCAATGCACACACCACAGTTACCATGAAATCTTACTACTTGTCCTAGGATGCACCAATTCGCCCCACATGATAATAATAACAAAGGCCAAATACTGTAAAGGGACGCTGCGAGCAATCACTCTCACCATAGAAGAGTCATAACACCAATGCCTCTAGTGCTATGGTTATGGAACCCCCATAACTAGGTGAAACTGGCATGCATGTATATAGCTCAGGAAATCTAAAATAAACATAACATATACTGAATGTGTTTAAGACACGTAAACTACTAGAGAAAACATATGGCTGCAAACGGGGAAATCCTAATATAGAAAAGATGTCCTTACTAAAGGACGGAATATCCATACCTTATGTCTAGTAAATGAAGATGAAAACGAACGCGAAAGATCACTCCGACTTCATAATAGCTACATAATAAAGTGACATGAATGAGTGTCTATTTTACTTATACATACTTGTTATTTAGTTTACTTGACGTGTTCATACTTATTATACTTGTTCTTGTCTTGTCTTATTATTCCATGTTTAATCATGTATTTCTTAGTGTTTCATGTGTTTTAGATTCATGTAATTCATGTTTTAAGTGTTACAGTACTTGTTATAATAAAATGAGTAACTTTCTAAAAATAGCAGGTTTCTATATATAGTAACTTTCCAAAAATAGAAGGTTTCCTTATATAGTAACTTTCCAAAAATAGCAAGTTTTCTTAAATAGTAAGTTTCCAAAAATAGAAAGTTTCCATAATTAGTAAGTTTCCAAAAATAGAAAGTTTTCATATTCTATAAATAGCATGTTACCATATTTAGTATGTTTCCTTATTTATAATGTTGCCATAATTAGTATAATTCCATAATTAACATGTTTCCATTATCAATGTATTTCCATAATTAATCCTATGCTTATTAAATAACTAAATGATATAACATATAGTTTTTAATAAGCTTATATTATATCATGAATACTTATATTGTAAAGTTTAATAATAATAAATACTTAGGTTTAACCTATTATTATTAATTAATAATGATATTTCATGTTATCATAAGTTATTATTAATTAATAATATTACATGTTTCATATAATTAAACTTTACCTTAAAAGATATTAATTAATTAAGCTAAGTTTTAATTAATTAAATTAGCGTACATGATTTTATCTAAATAAAATGACTAACATGATTTTATTTAAATAAATTATAACCTAAGTCATAATATTTTTTTTGGGTAAAGGGGAAAACCTCGGTAAAATATATTCCCAAAAGCGTTTAAGTACAATGGAATGTAGCTACAATGCTACATTAACCTCAAGCAGAAGCTTGATACCTGCAACTTGTGGTTGCTTCTTCTTACCCTTATTCTTCTTATTCTTAACCACCTCAAACCCATCAACTACCTCAACACTAGTAGCATGAGCGACCACTTCCTTGGGCAATTTCGGGCACCTATCTTTAATATGATCAAAAATTAAGCATGTAGAGCATCTAGGTGGTTTCCATTCGTACTCGATATCAATCGTAACCAAAGAATGACCTTGATCACGACCTTTAGGAACATCAATTACCATCGATTCTAGTAACTCAACATCAGCTGAAACCTCAATAAGCGCACGAGCATAAGTGCTACGACCCCATGAGTTAGCACACATATTACTCGTATAAGAATCTAGCATAATAGGAGTACCAATTTGGGTAGTGATAAGACTAAGACCAACCTCCGAATAAGCAACAATCGGCACATAATGAAGTTTAACCCACACTAGTGCTTTCTTGATCTCCGTCTTTTGCAAATCAGTAGTAGGCGACCATATGTTCAAGAAAATAGGTACGTTTCTAATTAACCACGGTCCATTTTCAAGAACTCCTTCCATTCCTTCTAGCGAATTAAATTGGAAAAGGAAGAAATCTTCATGAAGTTGAACACGTTTCAAACCAAATCGAGCCTACGTATTTTAAACATAGTTTTCCACAAGCGGGAAAGCTAACCGTTTTCCATTAAAGTGACCATATAGCGTGTGCGCAAAATGTGATTCAATCGCTTCAACAGCATCATACGGGATTGCAATTCGAGCTCCCTCAACATGATCCTCACATCGTAATTCTGAAATCTTCACAACCTTTGAACTCGGCTTATTCTGGACAGTCATGTTCTGAACAGCCTTGCCTGGAAGGACCGATGAAAATGAACCCATCTATTGATCAACATAGGTTTTAGCATGAATCTGATCCCTTATCGATTCATTCTCCTGCTTATTATTACCCGTAACATGGCCATCTTTATTCTGATCTGAAAACACCCCTGGTCGTAGCTTAATACTTGTATCACAAGTACTATGCATTGGTACACCTGCTAATTCCGGACCAGCAGTCACATCACCAACTACAGACCCATCATCACCCACTAACGTACCTCCAGGAACATCATCAGCGAACGAAACAACACTTGTAGGTGATATAGTCGCTGATTTTTGAGAACCCCCGACACTTATATCAACAACACTTGTATTAGGGTTTGACAAAACCCTAACAGCAGTTGATACATTTCGTTACGAACCCTAGTTGGATCACCCACATGTGAAGATCCAGGCTTTTTAAGAATAGACTTAATGATTTTTGGAGTAGTAGGTTGTTTCACAACCCCCTCAAGTTTCCCACCTTCATCTTTCGCAGCCATCAACACAAATCAAACCCTAAAAAACCCTAACAAACCCCGCTTATTATATCTACCTAGATCCAAACCCTAATAAAAAGGATCTCTACCCACGAACCTGAATCCCTTACATGATTTGTAGTAAAGATCTACAATAAAATACGTAACACAAACAATTCCAAAGCGAGAATCACAACAGCAGTAACAAACCCTAAAACAGCCGACAATAAAACCCTAAAAATGAGAAACAACCCTAAATTCGTCAAATAAACCTAATACAAACCAAAGATTCAATGATCAAAACAGCAACGTTATAAGGAATATGAGATGAAATCAGGATGAAATACGAATTTTAGGGTTAGAATAAGTGGCGGCTAGGGAGAGAAGAAACTGCCATTGTTAGGGTTTTTCCAACACTTTAACTTACCTAAGTCATAATATAAATTAATTTAATTAACATGTTTTTAATTAAACTAATTAAATGAACAAAATTTAATACATGCATTTGTAAAAAGTTTAGCCAAACACCCCTTGCATGTTTTGGTGTTAACCGAGCCCCGAACGAAACCCCACCGAGACCATGAGGTCTCGGCGTTGCCTCGAAACCCACGCAACACCACAACCCCTTGGATGTGGCTTGCGGCCGAACACATAACAGCAACCACTGCTGCTGTCGTGGCTCCCCCTGTTGACGTTGCATACCCACCAAGACCAACACATGGTCTCGGTTCCCACTGGCTGGCCAAGTTCCCCATTGTTGTGGTTCTTGGCTTGCGGTTGGCATCAAAACAAACACCACTACCACCCTTGGGTTGCGGCTGGTGGTACCAAAACTAACGCCGGCCCCTATGGGGTTGCGGATGATGGAAACTGAACACCATCGAGACCCTAAGTGGTCTCGGTTTGCGTGCGATCGAAACAAACAAACCAAACCAACCATTTTTCCTTGTTTAATCTTTAACCTAACATGTTTTTTAATTATTGTTTTTAAAGATCCATGAACGTATAATCATAATTAAAATAAAAAGATTAAAAGATTAAGATTAGATCAATACCAAATGCGCGGATTAGTTAAGGATTGAACAATGAACACAAACACGTAATTACCAAAGAACAAGAAGCAATGGATCTCCATTGGTGTTGGTGTTGATGCCGCGACCACAAAGAGACAAGAGGAAGGAAAAAGTTTTTAGGGTTTAGCTATTTTATTTGTTTTGTTTTTATGAAATCCATGGGGATCCTTATTTGGTTATTACTTGGACATTTAATGGATTGGGCCGAGGCCCTTTTCTTCCCCTTGTTGGACGCCACATATACATACATACATACATACATATTCGTTCAATTTTTTGTGACTTAAATTATCATCGTGTGTGTTTGTTTTAATGCTCGTGATTTATGTCTTGTATGTTTTAAGTATTTTACGTGAATACTTATCGTGCATTAATATCCATGTTTACATACGTAATACTTATAATAATTAATTAATATACATAATGTTCGTATTAAATGTTCATGATTCATGTCATATATTAATTAATTAAAAAGTTAAAATTTAACCGTAAATTCATGCATTTAATGATCTTAGGGTTTTTAAAGCGGGTTTTACAACTCTTCCCTTCTAAAAGAATAATTCGTTCTCGAATTAGAGATACCATAAGCTGATGAGATAATAAACGTTGAAATGACACATAGGCTGGAAAGACATGTGAGCTCTCCGGAGTCAAAACTGGAAATGAGGGTAAGAAGTCCGGATAGACTCCTCCGTTTCTCAAGTGGCTTCCGCTCGGAATGGTCCCTCCAACAGATTTTGATGAATGGGATCGTCTTTCTCCTCATGACTCGATCCTGACGGCCGAGAACTTCCTCGGGTTCCTTAATATATAATAAATCCTCCCGAATCTGCTCGAATGGATACGAAACTATATGCAATGGATGGTAATTGTAACCTCTGAGTAAGGATACATGGAATACATCACGCACATGAGATAGCTGAGGAGGTAAAGCTAGAGGATATGATACTTCACCGACACGTTCAAGGATTTCAAACGGTCCGATGAAACAAGGACTGAGCTTGCCCTTGAGTCCAAAATGCTTGACACCACGTGCTGGTGATACCTTATGGAAAACATGATCACTGATCTTAAACGCTAGATCTCTACGATGCTTATCAGCATAGCTCTTCTGTCGAGCACGAGCTTGCTCTTATGCCACCACTTCCACCTACAAGTGAGGTAGATTTTACCGATCTCGAGACCGAACTTGATGAGTTGGAGCGTCTTATTTTTAATTACGAACCAACTCACGTGACCCAAAATCCCATTCTCTAGGAGTTACTAATCAACACTCCTCAAATGAGAATGACGTTTACCACATTCGTGAGGATTTAACTTATCAACAATCCCACCAAAGAATGATGGTTGTGTGCTTGATCGTGATCTCTTCGAGAGAGTTTCTAAAATCATTCTTGAGGGGAACGACAAACCTTGGTTGGACGAGCCTATCTACGATGAAGAAATCGATGAGATTAATGATCTTGAGGATGACTTTTATGTTTACCCTAACGGGGCAGTGTTCTTTGTTGATCAACGTTTAGAGAACTTATACAATCCACCTTCCCCCACCCACGACGTTAATGTGAGAATTTTTAGTGTGCCTAACATCATCTTAGAAAAGCCAAATATTTTCGACATAATTCAATCAGGTTTTCATAAAGAGTTTAAAAACGATGAAAAAGGAAAAGATTTTAAAGTTAATTTGAATGATGTTCCTATTTTAACTCCGTCATCACTACGTGTTTTGAGTACTACCACCTCGTCTAATCCTTGTGACGATGGTGTGTGTGGTCTTAGTGTGGGGGAAGCCCCTTGTGTTTTTTTTGGGTAAAAGGGACTATCCCCGGTAAAATTTATTACTCCAAAAAACGTTGAGGTACAACAGATGTAGATGAATGTCTACATCTCAGCCCGTTACATGGGCAAAAAACATGCATATCTAGTGCAACTAACAATACCATACATAAGAGGACAACCCCCTCTTATTAAAAATAAAGAAAGTATCTACTTCCTACGAGTATTGGAGAGTTGCAAATCACAGAAGGCTTGAATCTCTCCCGGCAAATCACGGATCTGAGCCGCATAGTCATCATAACCATCATTGTAAAACCCGTATTTTAAATCGAGAATTTATAAATACGCGGTTTATTATTATTTTACGCGGGATATTTTTCCTTAAAACGTACACGTGGAAAATCTCAAACAAACGCGAGAAATTTATTACAAAGTACTATTTATTACAAGTGTTATTAAATAAAGACACAATTTCGTAACTGCCAGCAGCATCTGTTGCGCCGCAACTCATATGTCTTGCGCCGCAACTCGTGATCCGCAGCACCATGAGCTGTAGCCCTTCAATTGCGCCGCAACTCAGGTGTCTTGCGCCGCAACTCGTGAAAATAAATTTGGGCCAAGCCCGTGTGAAGAAATAAAACAGACGGGGGTTTTCTTTTCCTTTCTATGCCGACACAAAACAAAAACAAGCAGAAACCCTAAATCAAAAAAAAAAAAAAAAAAAAAGAGCCGCCACCTCCTTCCTGGCCTCCTTTTCTGCCGACGGTTAGACACCAAGGATCAAAGGCAGTAGCGTTGGATGCAAGTAATTGAGATGAGATGCGTGTTTTATAAACCCTAAACGACATGTAAGTGAAAACCCTAATTCATTCTTTTCTTTTCTTTTGATCCGAGATTCAGTGGGTTTTAATCACGAATCGGACAGTAATATTGATGGGGGGTTCGTTGCTTGTTGTTGGGTTTCGAATAGCACACAAACCGAGACTCTTATGAGTCTCGGTGATGACTGGAATGCACAGCCGCAACCCTAATTAGGGTTTTGGGGCTGGGTTATACTAGCAGTGGGAACGTGGGGGTGTTGGTCTAGCAGTGGAAACCGAGAGCATAAGCTCTCGGTGGAAACTCAGAACTGGCGGGGAAAACTGATAACAGACAGGGGGAACCCAGGGCCGCCAGGGGTAAACTGGTAGTAAGGGGGCGTTTGGCAACAAGTTTTAAAAGAAGGGTTAAAGGCTGTTTGGCTACGGATTTAAGGCAGATTAAGGGGCTGTTTGGCTAGACTTATAATTTAAACATAATACAAGTTTTACATTTAAATTAATAGGACACGGGTTCGGTTCTCGATGCGTTTTAATAAAAGAATATTTTAGTACGGGTTATGATTTTACAAGTCATTAGCTTTAACGTATTTATTAATTTTACAAGGTAAATAAAATTTAATAAAACTCGACTTATTATTACAAGGGCATTATATCTTTATTTGATTAAACCACATTATATTTAATTAAATGCCTTTAACCTATAGTTTATTTAAATGGTAAGTATTAATTAATATACTATGCATTATATCTTAGAATATTAATCAGTTAACGCTTAAGTTTTTTTTATTTAGCCTATTTAGCCAACTTATAACTATTTAGGTAAACCTTCTATTTTTAGAAACTTATATATTTTAGGCAGCTAATCTATTTTTGGAAAGTTATTTAATATTACTCAGTAAGCATAACAAGACATGAAATACCGGAGATAATATATCAGATCTACCAGAATATACGATAAGCACAGATTAAAGCTTAAAACAATAATCAGTTAACTTATTTTCGCGTACGTTATTTATGTAGTAACCATGAAGTCAGAGTCGATCCTTCAGCTTTCATTCTTATTTTATTTCTGGACACGAGGTACGGATTTCCGTCCTTTCAGTAAGGACTTCCTTTCCTATGCATGATTAGGATTCCCCGTCTGCAGCCAATGGTTTTCCCCAGTATATGTTTAAGTTTATCAGTAATCATGTTAATAACTAAATAAATTGCCTGAGCATTATATACAAGCACGACCAGTTTATGTACTAGTTACGGAGGTACCGTAACCACGGCACTAGAGGCACCGGTGTCGTGACTCACATGCAGGAGAGTGATATCCTGCATCGTCCCACTCAGCTCAGCTTGGCCATTTTATCAGTATTATTATTAGTGGGGCGTATGGATGCATCCTAGGCTTATAAGTGTTTCATGTTTATCAGAGTGAATGTGGTGTGTGCTCTACATCCTTCACATTGGAGCTGATCCCTCCACCCAGCACAGTTATTTAGAGGTCACCCCTCTACAGCATGATGAGGTCACCCCTCCAGTTATTCATGCACGGTTGTTACAGTACGTGACCTATATAAGCTCTGGCAAATAAAATACAGTAAATGCATGTTTTCAGAATTAATAGCTATATTTCAGTATCAGTTTATATGAACCAGGTTTCTCAGATTTTACGCAGAGTTCTACCACATGTTACATATCAGTCTTACAGTTTCTGTATTCTATCGCCTGTTTCATTCAGTATATTCTTATCATGTTTTATATCCGTTCACTGAGCGTTATGCTCAGCCGTAGTTCCTTTCATGTTCTAACGGCAGGTACATCAGGACGCTTTTAGGATTCTAAGAGCATGTGCATTTGGAGGGAAGCTATCCAGACTTCTTACATTATGCCTTTCTTATATTATTTTGCTTATCTTGGACATTGTTTAGTCCTTCCATTCAGTATTTTATATTTCATGTTTTGGGCTTATGTTTGGATTGCCGAAGTTTGATTCCGGTATTTCCTTTATGGTCAGTTAATGTTCTAGGACATTTACCTTATGCTTTGATGACACGCCATAAATACACGTAACGGTCCATTTATCCAAGTGGGGTGTTACAATTATGGTATCAGAGACTGAGGTTCGACCTGTAGGCTCTAAACTTGACCTGTGACTAGTGGGTAGTCACCAGGAACTTCCCAGATTTTGGCGTTGTTATCTTTCACGTTTCTCATGGCTTATTCAGTCAGTTTTTTTCATTTATCAGTCAGTTTTCTTAAAGTTTTGACTAAGTAAAAGGTTGGTACATAACTAGCCATATTTAGTCGCATATGCTTTTTAGCGAATTTTCGTTTTGGTGAACTGACCATAGGCGTTCACCCTTGCCGTTCAGATTTTGTATTGGTAAACCGACCATAGGCGTTTACCCTTACTCATGACAGATTCATGTTTTCAGTCAAATATTACGTGGTGAATCAGCCCATATACGTTCACCAATGTTCAGATCAAATTTCATGATTTTCAGTCAAAGGTTGTTTTGTGAACCGATCCATAGTTGTTCACATTTGTCATATCATGACATTCTATAAATTTTGACAAGTATGGATTGGACTACAGCCATCCATATTTAATACCAGATTATGAATTTCCATACATGACAGTTCTCAGAAAATTTTGACCAGTATGGATCGAACCAGAAGAGCCCATACTTAGACTCATGTTTCCTTCCTTGAAGTACGTGGATTGAACCATAGCCGTCCACATCAGTTAATATTACACCTCAGATGATTTAACTTTTTGTGTTCCTTATAACAGTCAAATTTTCATACCCTCACGTTGAAGTCATCTACATGATGAATCAGTTTCATGATTCCTTACAAGGATTATGTTTTCAACAGAATGATAATGTTTCATGCTAAGATACGTAAGGATTACAATGAAATACTAATTCATGATAATTCATGTTCTGATCGTTATCAATCATGTCCTTATACTGAACGTTGACGAAAACTCCATTTAATCATACTTGTTAGCCTCTATACTACTAGCATTAAGTCTACGCAGAAAATATCAGCCTATCACGTTACCCATTCCAGTTCAGTTACTATCGTTTAAATCAATTTATTTCGTTGATAATGTCAGACAAGCGACACCAGTATCGATCATCCCATAAAATTTTCACCAGCCCCATGTACAGTATCTCAGTTATACTCCATGGATAATCTATTCAGGTGTACTCCAGGTACATCATCCCAGATATGCTCCATGTGCAGTATTCATTTTGTACTTCATGTACAGTAGTTCAGGTGTACTCCAGGTACCCTACTCCATGGATATTGCTAATCGATCCTTAATCATCTCAAGCGGTTCCACTTGTCGATATCCTACCAGGTACTGATGCTGCTCGTGAGTTGAAGATTTTACCAGATGCTGATGCTGCTAACACTCTGAAGACCACACCGATGCTGATGCTGCTGAACCTTGGAGATTTCTCAAGATGCTGATGCCGCGGAACGAGGACGAAAACTATAAACTTGAAATTTCTGACAAGAATAAATTCAACCATCAGACACTACCATTCGATTTTATGCTGTTACTTTCCCAGCTAGATGCCCACTACACTCAGCTAACCGTTCATTCAAAAGAGTGGGAACCGGAACCCAACCGGCCACTCAGCAGAAATAATTACATTAATCACGATCATGATAACGACCGTCAGGAAACTGACAGACAAAGTAGTAGTGACAACCATCGTACTTATAAGTAATCAGCCAGTACATCGGAACACCGGAACGGACGTGACCAGAAATGCAGAGGTCAGTAGTCTAACCGGTCCGCCAATCCTAGCAGTTACCAAAATTTTTCAGCCTTGTTCATATTCATCTATTAAAATACATGTCAAGACATCAGTCAAGACACGGGTCTCAAGTATCATTTCGGAAGACACAAGTCAGGACACCCGTCATGATACACGTCATACGAATATCTTCTCAGAGTACGAGTCCGAGCTCCTAGTCCCAGTAGGTTCCAAGCAAGACCCTCAGTAATTCAGGGTATCTTTCAGAAAGGGGTATACTCATTTTATTATGCCACGCATATATCAGATCATTAAAATTCAGTCACCTCACTAGTTTATTATTCAGATTAAACACACGGTAATCATTATGTGAGGTTACAGACGAACACATTTAGTGAAAAGTCGCCATGTTTACTTCACGTATTCCTATGTCAGCTTTATCATAAATCATGTAGTACCTACCTCCCAGCCAGAAAGACTCCACCATACCACCCAGATTTATTAAGTTTTCCTTTCAGTTAACGATGACATCCGTCTTACTAGATCCCAAATATTGTCGTTTCAAGTTCCGCCAGAAAATCAGTACAAATTGTTTCTGCCTTACAAGCGCGTGACTTAGCAGTCTATAGCTGCGAAGACTGTCTAGCCACCAGTTATAAATTCACTTTTGAAAAATCCCTTAAACTCATGACCAGCAGATTACTCCAGAGCTCCCAGACATAATCTCAGAAATTTTTTTAGAAACTCCTTCCTAGCCATGAAACAAAATTCTACATCGAGCTAGTCTCAAGAACAGAACCTGTTTTCAAAACTCTTTATTTCAGGACTCCAGCTAAGTTAAAAGAGTTGTAGCATTTGCTGCAAGAATTACTAGAATGAGGCTTTATTCGCCATGGCGCACCACCAGAAAGTGCACCGTTTCTGTCTATCAGGAAGAAGGTCTGTATTATGAGATTATGTATCGACCACTAAAAATTTTTACAAGATCACCATTCTTAATCAATGTTCATTCCATAAATAGCAGATTTATCTGATCTGCCACGATGTCTTAAATATTTTCCAAAACAATCTCAAATCATGCTACCATCAGTGGTGAGAGAAAGAACATGATGTTTTCTAGACTGATGTTGCACATATTACACTCTCTCTTAATATTTTGATTTTATACTTCTGAACTTCCTAATACTCCAGCTATATTATGGAATTTATGAATAAAATTTTTTTCCCGTGGTTCTCAAACAAATCGTCAGCATATTCATTGATCACGTTCTGATCTGGTAAATTCTAGAGAAGAACATGAGGAGCATCTTTTCACGACCCCGCAGATTCTCCGATAGGAGAAAATTATATACGCAGCTTTCCAGATGTGAGTTCCAGATGAACAAAGTGGCATTTCTGACAGAAAGAAAATTTCAGACAACCCTGCGAAGGTGAAGGCCATCACCTGATGGTCCCGACTGACGACTGTGAACGTAGTATAAAATTTCTAGAACGCAATTGACTGCTACCGCAGAAATTGCCGACAGTCATCACTAGGAATTCTTTTATGACTATTCAACAAGATTTCCACCAGAATGTTCCATAATCCCAGACAAAACACTGATAGAATCCGCATCACACATTAATGCAGCTATGTTCATATCTAGATGCCTGACCTACTGCAGGTTCAAGATAGAACACCGATATGCTATTACTACAAGTAGAAATTCTAGACCGAAAAGAGACAAGATTCCATGGAGATTGTTGTCAGTTTACCACGGACTCAGAGAAAGTATGATACTATCTAAGTTATCATCAACCATGTAATCAGCCTGCGCATCTCTTTCATCCGAAAGGATCACGTAGTAACAGATCTGCAGAAAATTTTGGAATTCAGCAGTAAATCATACGAATTCAAGGCTTTCCATCGACCATCATACCAGACAGAATTCATGTCACGATCAAGTGTATGTTTACGCCCACTTTAAATTCAGGATTATCTTCACTTTCACGTTTACGTCTTATTCACAGTATGATGCTGTTTCAGTTCATCTTTATGCTATCTCATGATTTAAGCTCACGTTAGCATTCATAATATTGTTCACGTTCAAGCTCGTGTGCCATTTCACGATACACGCTTCTCATCTTATCACCGTATACGGTTACAGAAAGCTTGAGAGACCAGACTCAAGTTTAGCATAACTATTCCACAACCAGTCAGACGTTTTGCATCTCAAGCCGTATCGTTTGGCATTATTCCTCAGTCAGCATACGTTCATGATATGTTCTAGTATCACGTTCACAGTATGATTCACTTATCATATTCTAATTCTAAGCCAGTGCTCCTCATATAATTATGAACCACGTTCACAATTGCTCACTTAGCATGTTCACAATTGTTCACGTAGTTCATCCCTATATATACTCTCAACAGCTTTCTCAGAGATATAAATATTATCTTTCAGAATAATTACACGTATCGTTTCATGTATCATACATGCTATAGTTATTCAGTTTATTAGATTTAGTAAATCCATCTTAAATATGGAACCAGAAACTATTCAGCATCATCAGGACAGGGTCATCAGGACCAAGATTTTAATTATTATGTTAGATCTTTGGAGGAATCGTTTCGAGCGGGAGGCCACTCGAAACAGAGGAGTCCATCCGGACCTCTCATCCTTTTCTTTAATAAATTCAGTTATGTTCTTTTAGTCATGTCAGGTTTATACCTAACAGCAGCATTAGGTCTTAATTAGAAGACAATTCATCCTTCAGCTTAATTGTCTTTTCAGTCTACGTGTTCTTTCAGTTCTTATAACTTCGTCAGCTTATCATCTTTAATTCGAGGACGAATTCTTCTTTTAGAGGAGAAGAATTGTAAAACCCGGTACGCCGCATTTTAATTCGGGGACGAATTATTTCTTTTAGAGGGGAAGAATTGTAAAACCCGTATTTTAAATCGAGAATTTATAAATACGCGGTTTATTATTATTTTACGCGGGATATTTTTCCTTAAAACGTACACGTGGAAAATCTCAAACAAACGCGAGAAATTTATTACAAAGTACTATTTATTACAAGTGTTATTAAATAAAGACACAATTTCGTAACTGCCAGCAGCATCTGTTGCGCCGCAACTCATATGTCTTGCGCCGCAACTCGTGATCCGCAGCACCATGAGCTGTAGCCCTTCAATTGCGCCGCAACTCAGGTGTCTTGCGCCGCAACTCGTGAAAATAAATTTGGGCCAAGCCCGTGTGAAGAAATAAAACAGACGGGGGTTTTCTTTTCCTTTCTATGCCGACACAAAACAAAAACAAGCAGAAACCCTAAATCAAAAAAAAAAAAAAAAAAAAAAGAGCCGCCACCTCCTTCCTGGCCTCCTTTTCTGCCGACGGTTAGACACCAAGGATCAAAGGCAGTAGCGTTGGATGCAAGTAATTGAGATGAGATGCGTGTTTTATAAACCCTAAACGACATGTAAGTGAAAACCCTAATTCATTCTTTTCTTTTCTTTTGATCCGAGATTCAGTGGGTTTTAATCACGAATCGGACAGTAATATTGATGGGGGGTTCGTTGCTTGTTGTTGGGTTTCGAATAGCACACAAACCGAGACTCTTATGAGTCTCGGTGATGACTGGAATGCACAGCCGCAACCCTAATTAGGGTTTTGGGGCTGGGTTATACTAGCAGTGGGAACGTGGGGGTGTTGGTCTAGCAGTGGAAACCGAGAGCATAAGCTCTCGGTGGAAACTCAGAACTGGTGGGGAAAACTGATAACAGACAGGGGGAACCCAGGGCCGCCAGGGGTAAACTGGTAGTAAGGGGGCGTTTGGCAACAAGTTTTAAAAGAAGGGTTAAAGGCTGTTTGGCTACGGATTTAAGGCAGATTAAGGGGCTGTTTGGCTAGACTTATAATTTAAACATAATACAAGTTTTACATTTAAATTAATAGGACACGGGTTCGGTTCTCGATGCGTTTTAATAAAAGAATATTTTAGTACGGGTTATGATTTTACAAGTCATTAGCTTTAACGTATTTATTAATTTTACAAGGTAAATAAAATTTAATAAAACTCGACTTATTATTACAAGGGCATTATATCTTTATTTGATTAAACCACATTATATTTAATTAAATGCCTTTAACCTATAGTTTATTTAAATGGTAAGTATTAATTAATATACTATGCATTATATCTTAGAATATTAATCAGTTAACGCTTAAGTTTTTTTTATTTAGCCTATTTAGCCAACTTATAACTATTTAGGTAAACTTTCTATTTTTAGAAACTTATATATTTTAGGCAGCTAATCTATTTTTGGAAAGTTATTTAATATTACTCAGTAAGCATAACAAGACATGAAATACCGGAGATAATATATCAGATCTACCAGAATATACGATAAGCACAGATTAAAGCTTAAAACAGTAATCAGTTAACTTATTTTCGCGTACGTTATTTATGTAGTAACCATGAAGTCAGAGTCGATCCTTCAGCTTTCATTCTTATTTTATTTCTGGACACGAGGTACGGATTTCCGTCCTTTCAGTAAGGACTTCCTTTCCTATGCATGATTAGGATTCCCCGTCTGCAGCCAAATGTTTTCCCCAGTATATGTTTAAGTTTATCAGTAATCATGTTAATAACTAAATAAATTGCCTGAGCATTATATACAAGCACGACCAGTTTATGTACTAGTTACGGAGGTACCGTAACCACGGCACTAGAGGCACCGGTGTCGTGACTCACATGCAGGAGAGTGATATCCTGCATCGTCCCACTCAGCTCAGCTTGGCCATTTTATCAGTATTATTATTAGTGGGGCGTATGGATGCATCCTAGGCTTATAAGTGTTTCATGTTTATCAGAGTGAATGTGGTGTGTGCTCTACATCCTTCACATTGGAGCTAATCCCTCCACCCAGCACAGTTATTTAGAGGTCACCCCTCTACAGCATGATGAGGTCACCCCTCCAGTTATTCATGCACGGTTGTTACAGTACGTGACCTATATAAGCTCTGGCAAATAAAATACAGTAAATGCATGTTTTCAGAATTAATAGCTATATTTCAGTATCAGTTTATATGAACCAGGTTTCTCAGATTTTACGCAGAGTTCTACCACATGTTACATATCAGTCTTACAGTTTCTGTATTCTATCGCCTGTTTCATTCAGTATATTCTTATCATGTTTTATATCCGTTCACTGAGCGTTATGCTCAGCCGTAGTTCCTTTCATGTTCTAACGGCAGGTACATCAGGACGCTTTTAGGATTCTAAGAGCATGTGCATTTGGAGGGAAGCTATCCAGACTTCTTACATTATGCCTTTCTTATATTATTCTGCTTATCTTGGACATTGTTTAGTCCTTCCATTCAGTATTTTATATTTCATGTTTTGGGCTTATGTTTGGATTGCCGAAGTTTGATTCCGGTATTTCCTTTATGGTCAGTTAATGTTCTAGGACATTTACCTTATGCTTTGATGACACGCCATAAATACACGTAACGGTCCATTTATCCAAGTGGGGTGTTACAATCATACTCATCCATTTCAAGTTGTTGCCCTCCCCCAATTGACGACATATACGCATTGAATTCCTCTTGAGATGCAAAGACCTCATCCTCATCATCGGAGTCACTAACATTACTAAGATCAAGAGGTCCAAAGGATCGTTTAGGTTTACTAGATGAAGCCCTAGCAGCTTCCCCTTTACCTTTCATATCCTTATCAACCTCACTTCCACATTTTAGCTGTTCAGTAGCGGCCACATCAGTCCCACTAACCACATCAAGGATCTTGTCTTCCTCACTAAGTTTAGAAAAAGAATTCTTTAGTTCCAGGACATTATCCTGTACATATTTCGGTTTATCGCTATCAACTCTAGTAGGCTTTTTTGACACCGCTTTATAAACCCAATTCGATTTAGGTTGATTAAACCGAATACCTTCAATTTGTCGTGGTCTAGCAGCCCGAGACTTGTTTCTTTTCTTTTTAGTCACCTGGACAAAACCCTCCCCCTCAACCGGTGTATTTTTAGGCTCACTACATCGTTTCGGGCAGTGTTCACCATTATGATCAAACGTTTTACCCTCATCACACCGAGGGGGTTGCCACTAAAATTCTACCTCAACCGTTTCCATAGAATGCCCCGAACCATCAGAAAACGGGATAGCTACCACTAATGAATGCATAAGTGGTAAATCAGCAGATACCTCTACCATGGCATGTGCATAATCACGCGTTCCCCACGGATTCATGCACATTTCACTTGAGTAGGTATCTAACATAATAGGGCGGCCTAACTGAGATAAGATCAAGCTAAGCCCAATTTCTGAATAGGCAGCAATAGGCACTTCATGGATTTTCACCTACAATGGTGCAACTTTAATTTCCTCGTTCACCAGCCTAGTATTTGGAGACCAAACATTCAGAAATAATGGAGTCGAACGGATCAGCCATGGGCCACTTTCAAGCACCTTATTCATTCCTTCATTAGACCTAAACTTAAACAAAAAGAAACCCTTCCGAATTATAACACGTTCTAATCCATATTTTGCCCACGCGTTCTTAACATACATGTCAACAATAGGATATGCAAGTCGCTTGCCAATGACGTATCCATATAAGGTATTTGCAAACGCGTCACAAACATCTTTAACTGCAGACAATGGGATCTCCACATTAGCCCCCAAAACCTTACTAACATTCTGCATGAAAGACACCCGAACCGTCTTATTTGCTTCTAATGTAACAGGTTTGGAACTCACATCATCTATAACAGCAGATGTAGAATCAACAACCATCTTAGAAAAAGGAGACTCAGCCGTCCCCTCAACGTTAGGCCCAACCATGACATCCGTACCCTGCAAACGTTCCTTCTCCTTCGGTAGAGTATCATTTAATGGCAGATCCACACGGTTACCCCCGTGAAGATTACGCACAGCACTTCGAACGATACCCCCAGAATTAGGTTTTTTCCCGTCAATATTTTTGATCTTATTAGCAAGCAAAAACCCTTTATCCATCTCTCAAACCCACGGAAAATAAGTACCAACGCTGGAATAAAAAACCCTAGACGATTTAAAAAATAGGAGTTTAACCGCCACCCTCAAAACCGATCTACACCAAACCCTATTCCACGAGCCAATCACTAAATCAGGTTCTATATATCGAACATGTATATCCACCAGATCCAATAACTAAATAAAAAGATGTCGAACTATAACCCTAAAAGAGTAATAGTTACGAAACCCTAAATCAGCAGGAATCGGCAGAGATAAACACCCTACTATATAAGAATTGATTAAGGAAGGAAAGATAGAAAAGTTATTTGTTTAGATTAGAACAGGGGTGGTCGGAAATCGCCATGAGGGGAGAGAACTTTTAAACCATTTGAAGATTGCAGAGCTAAACAATGGAACTTGGTGAATTATTTCTACCCAAATCCCCAAAAGCCCCTTGTGTTTCTTCACACTTTTCTATTGAGGACGAGATATTTGATCCCAGTATCGCATTTAAAGAGAAATCTTGGTCTTCCTCCGATGCAATAAATGGAAACTATTTCTATATGCTTGGTGCGAGTCTACCTCGAGTAGCTCAAAGTGTTTGTGCCCCACCCATTGACCCACCCTTCTACTTCTCATCTATTTTCTTCTACCCCTTTGGGTTTCTACTTACGGTTGGAGTAACATTATTTCGTTTGTCTCACGAAAACGAAGACGCTATTTTTGACCCTAGTATATTCATATCGGGTTAATAAGTACTCCACGTACTTTTTGGGCCTTGTTTATCATGTAAGCCCCACCAAAAATGACCAAACCATGATAATCCCTAAATGATCACATTTGTGGGGATTCGAGTCGAGCTTTTGACTCGGTTATAAAAAACGAGGTGTCTCGTGGGGGAAATCCCATGCTTATCCTTGTAAATATTATTGCTTTCTAATAGTGTAATGTGGGGACTTGTGCTCTTCCGACATTTGTTTCGTGATTGTTTGTGATTGTGATTTTAGGAATCATCGTAATCATTGAAGCCTCTCGTGTTCGTTTTACGTATCACTCGAGCTTCGATCGTTTCCTTTGAAGATTCAGATATCTGATGATATCCTTTTACGTTCTAATGTTTATTAATGTTTAGATTTTGCTAGTTGGAAAAGAGTTCGTTTTCTCGGTGTCTAATCGAATTGATTTCCGGTTAAATGTGTGACTCAGTTGTCTTTAGTTAAGAAAAAGGGAAGTTGATTATCTAAAACTAATTAAAAAGTAAATGCGAAAAGTTTTTAAAAACAAACTAAAGACAAATTCAAATAATAAAAGTAAAACAAGGTAAATATTAAAAACTAAAAATTAAAACGATATTAAAACGAATATTAAAACAAATAATAAAACGTGAATTTAAAGTGAAACAATTAATAAAAATAAATCTAAAAGACGAAATTAATTATCGACTCGAAAATAAAGTTTACTAAATGAAAAAGGAGAGAATAAAACTAAAATGGTACTTTAAAGCTAAACGAGGCAAAACCTAAAGCGGGTACTAAATAAAAGATAAAACTTAAACTTTACGAAAAAATATTAATACTAAAAATCGACGAAAAATTCAACTAAAAATACGTAACTTTCAAAAATAAAATCGGAACAACTTTCAGATAAAACTAGACAATTACGGAACAATACTAGTAAATAAGCAAGCAGGCAGGCTAGCTCCTGGAAGCAGCCAAGCTGCCTGCTGAAATTGGCGCAAAAATGGCTAAGCAGCCATGCAAGCTCGTCAAACCCATCGTAATGTAAGACTTAAAAAATCTATCGGAATGGGTTTTTAAAATGGTTCTATCGGAATGTTTATTAGTGGTTATATCGGAATGTTTTTTTTTTCTTTATTATTTTTTTAACTATCGGAATGTCTAAAAAATAAAAATTGTTGGAACAACTAAAGTACCAAAATCCATCCGAATGTGGCTGTCAAAATTTGGGCAGCACTTCGTCGCAATAAACCTTAAACTCCGTCGGAATATGCGATCGCAATGAGCGATCGCAATCCCGATCGGAATAAGGGGGATTTACCAACCTATCGCAAAGTAGAACCCACACTTGGGTTATTGCGATACAAATCAAGAAACCGTCGGAATGTGATAAAACCCTTATATTGCGATGAACACCAACAAATCCGAAAATGGAGATAAGCAAAAATCTCAATAAGCACTTTCAATAAGCACACTAAACCAAAACTTGAACAACTTAATAAGCATAAATTTGAAAGCTTTTAAAAGACGAAATTCATAAACTTTATAAAAACACAAAACAAGAAAACAAAATAAGCAAACTTTAAAGGTATACAAACTTTTTAGAAAACTTTAAAATCAAATAAGCTAAACACAAAATAAGCCAATAAGATTGTCAAACTTATAGCTTAATTCGTATGAAAGCTTAAATAGAAATAAAAAGGTGAACTTTTTAATCAAATAAGCAAAGAGATTAAGCAATATCTTGCTTAATCCGAAATTGAGATAGACCAAAAACAAGAAAAGTAGAATGAGAAAGTTAAAGAAAAGCTTAATTAAAAGTGAAGATTCAACAACAAAATTAAAAACACTTACTTGAATTAAAGGAATTAAAGTGCAAGACAATTAATTAAAATGACATGAAAAATAAAGTTGCAAGAAAATGAAAATGGTGGAAGAGCTAATTTGTCAAGTTAGCCAACAACTTGAAAATGAACTAAGCCTAATCTATATATAGGGGTGATTAGGGAGGAGCTTAGGAAGCTTCCTCCCTCTTTTCTCTTTTCCTTATTTGCACACTTAAGTCCTTTTCTTCTTAATTGTTTGTTAATCTTGGACTTAATGACTTTGTCTCGGGATTTCTTTGAACTCGTCTTGAATTTTCTTCATAAATAAGACTCGAGTTCTTCGGCTTTTAGTAAACTTCCGTCTTTTGACTTTTTCTTCGATAAATCTTCAGAATTGGTCTTGGACTTCCGTTCTTTTTCCACTCTTGATCTTTCGACTTCATCTTTCGTCTTTTTATTCGATAAAAGCCCGTGAATGCCGTGTTTTCTCCACTTTTCACCTTTTCGTCCTAAATCACAACAAAAACACAAACCACGCATAATTCCGACATAAATGACATAAAATACACGTTTTGGCTCGGTTATTATTGTAATTAAGTGGTAAAAAGGATGGGTGTTTTCACACCTATCAAATCCCCTACACTTAACCATTGCAATGTCCTCATGCAATGCATTAGTTACAAAGCACGTTTTACACTTTCCATCATAATCAACCTACCTTGGCCTTTATTAAACAACTAAGGAAAATCAAAAAGATAGAAAATAACAAGATGCAACAAGGAAGAAACTTGTAAAGAAATCTAAGTCTTACATTAGGGCTTGTGTGTCATGAATGTTCATCACCCTCAAGTTTCACGTTCCCCATGCCAAGCTTAAAAACAAGATCATTGTTAGTACAAGTTAGCATAACAAACATTTACTCATGTGGTTCAATTAATCACTTAAACTCCCTTATTCCTACGAGTATCTCTTATATTTTATTGATGTCTTGAATGATCACGAGGATGCATTGTTGACTTATTTCGATAATTTATTTAGGCTGAAAGCAAAGTAGGACGATTTGATCAATAGTTAGCTAAAGGACAAAATCTCTTAAAACTGCTTCTCGGGATATCAAAAAGGTCATATCTTGGCATAACTTGGTTCACGATTTGAGACCTTTCTCGGGCCGATATTTGGCATGTACTTCATACTTCATATCTTCGAGAGACGTTTTTGAGATAATGGTCTTCTCTTCGTTATAGAGTTTCTTCACTTGGAGACTTTTGAGGAGTACTCCAGCTTTGTTGACCACGACTTCATGATTATTCTTCAATCTCTAATTGGGATTTTGAGATACAACGATCCGCCTCCTTTTCGGACTTGGATCTATTTATCCTCATACCTTGTTAGGGTCTTTTCGGATAGACTTCTCCATGATCTTTATGGGAGTTGATTGCTTTTCGTCGTGAGTCTTGATCCTTCATATTGATTTTGGGAATAATGCTTTTCACATCACTTTGGATCTTCAGCAATAAAATGGAATCCTCATGCCTTGTTAGGGCCTTTTCGGACTCGCCAATCTTCGCGCCCCGCTTCATAAGTTATGCCTTGGCTATGAACTCTTATCATTACCGAGCAACTTTTAAACGATCTTGGGCTAGAAGCTAAGTAACTTTTCAAATCGTACGACCTTACTTATTGCAGATAATTTATTAGCAAGTGATGGGAGAAAAAGATCATAATTAACTCACATAAGTTAATGAGAGAATACCAAACTTGTAACCAACTCTATCATTTCTCGTTCTCCACAATTTAAAATCTCAAGGAATGAGACTCGTGGATGCTTAGCCTAATAAACTAATTAAGGTCTACATGGTTAAGGATACTAGCTAGAGTGAACTTGGATAAGTAAACTCGGGTTGAGTCAAAATATTCACAACGGGCCTAATATATCTAAGATATCTAAACTTGCTAAAACCATTTTATTAAAATGCTAGAAAGTAACAAAAATAAAGGAGACTACAACTAGGCCAAAATAGATTAAAATTTTTGAAAAATGTCGAAAAATTGATTTTCCGGTTAAAATGAGGGCAAATACAAGGAAAAGACCACTTAACTTCGATAGAAGTCCCCCTACACTTAATATAAACATTGTCCTCAATGTTTAAGCATGTGGGAGTAAACTCCCCTACACTTAGGACATTGTGCACTTTGTTTAAATCTCGTTAAGGAAAAGACAACTAAAGAGATTCCTATTTTAATATTGAGAAATATAACATAGTGAATCGAAAAGAGTTTAGGATAGAACCGGGAAGAAGGGAACACGGAATCACGGTTTGTCAAAAGCCATCAAGAGTGTGTCTTTGAAGCTCTAATCCCTGCACATGATAAGAAAGAGAACAAGAAACACCAACGGGGCCCCCCTACACTTATGGTGAAAACAGGAAAGATAGATAGATAACTGGGTTGCCTCCCAAAAAGCGCTTGTTTTTGTTAACCGAGTCACGAGCCTGACTCATCCCTGAATTAAATGGTCCATGGGGAAGCCTCGTATGTAATACCGGGATCAAAGACCTTGTCCTCGTTCCCGGAGGACATCAATAAAGGAGAGGCAGGAGGATAAGTCTTGAATGGTAAAAAGGTCCTCTCAATACCAGAAAAGCAAGTGAAGTCCAGATTGACGGGAGGTGGGGTGGGTAAGGGAATCACATTGTCATCCTCCAAAGACAATGGAGGCAGACCAATTGGCAAAACCGAAGAAGTATCAATCATAGAATGGTCCATGTCACCTCCCGGGTCAAAGCATTTATCCTCATGATCGTAGATAAGGAGTGTAGAAACTCGTTTGAGAAGACCACGATCAAGTACGAAACCATCATTCATTTGTGGGGATTGTTGATAAGTTAAATCCTCACGAATGTGGTAAACGTAATTCTCATAAGAGGAGTGTTGATTAGGTAACTCCTCGAGAATAGGATGTTTGGGCATGTGAGTTGGTTCGTCATTATTATGAAAAATAAGACGTTCCAACTCATCAAGTTCGGCATCGATGTTGGAAAAGTCGACCTCGCTTGTAGGTGGAAGCGGAGGCAAAAGAGCTAGCTCTCGGTCGATAATTTCCTCAATCTCAGGCTCGAAGACGAAATCATCATACTCACCACATGTTGAACTCTCGTTGGGAGGATAAAATATCGGATGTGGAGTTGTGAGTATGTGATCATTGACTAGCGAAGCAAACTTGTCCGTAAGCTCCACAAAAGTCGGCACATCACACAAATTTTCCGGAACACCCGCGGGCTCACTTGGGATGACGACAAGTTCCTCGACACTAGACTTTAGGGATTTGTCCGATTCCATAGCCGAGATAATGTCAAGATGCTGATCCTCCATTATGAGAGAGCCAACGGGCTCCTCGGGTGTGATAGCAATAGACGAAGGAGGAAGGGGAGAAGTTTTGCTTTGCTTTAGAAATTCCTCCTCGTCGAAAATAACCTCAATATCGTCATCGCTCTCCTCATTACCTAAAGGGCCAATAATAAGCTCAGGGATATGAGTACTCGTCCGATCTCGCTGCTGTAAAAATGACTCCATATAAGTTTGCAGTGTGTGTAAAAGCTCTTTGCTTTGTTCTTGAAAAGCTGCATCAAGATCGTTTCTTTGTTCTTGAAAGGTTGTAGCAAGATCGTCAATTGGTTCTTGGTAACTCATCCCGTGACGAGGCTGATGATCAATTGGGTATTGCAGGGGTTGGTCAAAACTGGAAGGGGTATAATTATAGTAATTGTGATCCCCTGTAGGACAGTGAAAACTTTCGTGAGGACCCCCACAGTTGAAGCAAAACGGGTGAGGAAAAAGACTGGGTGCGTCTTGTGGATAGCTATTTTCATTGTCATAATTGTAACCCGGTTCTTGCTCGTGACCATACGGGTATCGAACCGGGCACGAAACATGCCAATGAGAATCGCTTCCACAATAGATGCACGGGGGAACAGGATGTGGGTTCAAAAAGAATGAATTAGTCGAGTTGCACAAAGGACAAAATCCGAATTGTGTGTTGTCGATATCGTTTCCGCACCGCTCACATGTACACCATTGACAAGAATCGTTCCCGTACAATCGTCTCCCACACCCGACGCAATGGACATAAAAATCCATAAAGAAAGATAGATAAGCAAGCAGAATATTTTTGTTGCAAAACTTTGAAAAAGAAATGCTTTTTATGATTTTTCAAATGTTTTTGGAATTTTTTAAAAATTTTTGATACGAAAAATAACGTTCACGAGTGAACGGATCCCAAAAGCCAACGCGTCTCTCACAAAAAACCGTTAATCCTCACGAAAAGAGCCGGCAACGGCGCCATTTAAATGTTTAGATTTTGCTAGTTGGAAAAGAGTTCGTTTTCTCGGTGTCTAATCGAATTGATTTCCGGTTAAATGTGTGACTCAGTTGTCTTTAGTTAAGAAAAAGGGAAGTTGATTATCTAAAACTAATTAAAAAGTAAATGCGAAAAGTATTTAAATACAAACTAAAGACAAATTCAAATAATAAAAGTAAAACAAGGTAAATATTAAAAACTAATATTAAAACGAATATTAAAACAAATAATAAAACGTGAATTTAAAGTGAAACAATTAATAAAAATAAATCTAAAAGACGAAATTAATTATCGACTCGAAAATAAAGTTTACTAAATGAAAAAGGAGAGAATAAAACTAAAATGGTACTTTAAAGCTAAACGAGGCAAAACCTAAAGCGGGTACTAAATAAAAGATAAAACTTAAACTTTACGAAAAAATATTAATACTAAAAATCGACGAAAAATTCAACTAAAAATACGTAACTTTCAAAAATAAAATCGGAACAACTTTCAGATAAAACTAGACAATTACGGAACAATACTAGTAAATAAGCAAGCAGGCAGGCTAGCTCCTGGAAGCAGCCAAGCTGCCTGCTGAAATTGGCGCAAAAATGGCTAAGCAGCCATGCAAGCTCGTCAAACCCATCGTAATGTAAGACTTAAAAAATCTATCGGAATGGGTTTTTAAAATGGTTCTATCGGAATGTTTATTAGTGGTTATATCGGAATGTTTTTTTTTCTTTATTATTTTTTTAACTATCGGAATGTCTAAAAAATAAAAATTCTTGGAACAACTAAAGTACCAAAATCCATCCGAATGTGGCTGTCAAAATTTGGGCAGCACTTCGTCGCAATAAACCTTAAACTCCGTCGGAATATGCGATCGCAATGAGCGATCGCAATCCCGATCGGAATAAGGGGGATTTACCAACCTATCGCAAAGTAGAACCCACACTTGGGTTATTGCGATACAAATCAAGAAACCGTCGGAATGTGATAAAACCCTTATATTGCGATGAACACCAACAAATCCGAAAATGGAGATAAGCAAAAATCTCAATAAGCACTTTCAATAAGCACACTAAACCAAAACTTGAACAACTTAATAAGCATAAATTTGAAAGCTTTTAAAAGACAAAATTCATAAACTTTATAAAAACACAAAACAAGAAAACAAAATAAGCAAACTTTAAAGGTATACAAACTTTTTAGAAAACTTTAAAATCAAATAAGCTAAACACAAAATAAGCCAATAAGATTGTCAAACTTATAGCTTAATTCGTATGAAAGCTTAAATAGAAATAAAAAGGTGAACTTTTTAATCAAATAAGCAAAGAGATTAAGCAATATCTTGCTTAATCCGAAATTGAGATAGACCAAAAACAAGAAAAGTAGAATGAGAAAGTTAAAGAAAAGCTTAATTAAAAGTGAAGATTCAACAACAAAATTAAAAACACTTACTTGAATTAAAGGAATTAAAGTGCAAGACAATTAATTAAAATGACATGAAAAATAAAGTTGCAAGAAAATGAAAATGGTGGAAGAGCTAATTTGTCAAGTTAGCCAACAACTTGAAAATGAACTAAGCCTAATCTATATATAGGGGTGATTAGGGAGGAGCTTAGGAAGCTTCCTCCCTCTTTTCTCTTTTCCTTATTTGCACACTTAAGTCCTTTTCTTCTTAATTGTTTGTTAATCTTGGACTTAATGACTTTGTCTCGGGATTTCTTTGAACTCGTCTTGAATTTTCTTCATAAATAAGACTCGAGTTCTTCGGCTTTTAGTAAACTTCCGTCTTTTGACTTTTTCTTCGATAAATCTTCAGAATTGGTCTTGGACTTCCGTTCTTTTTTCACTCTTGATCTTTCGACTTCATCTTTCGTCTTTTTCTTCGATAAAAGCCCGTGAATGCCGTGTTTTCTCCACTTTTCACCTTTTCGTCCTAAATCACAACAAAAACACAAACCACGCATAATTCCGACATAAATGACATAAAATACACGTTTTGGCTCGGTTATTATTGTAATTAAGTGGTAAAAAGGATGGGTGTTTTCACACCTATCATTTATTCTTTTAGAATAATTCATAAACGGCCTATAGATTAGTCGTTTTACCCTTTCCATGATCGAGATTAAGCATTCGACTTTTCGTCTCTATTATGGGCGTGTTTCACCCTTAGACTCGAAACATTGAGGACAATGTTTAGTTTTAGTATGTGGTGAATAAATACTTCACCTTGCTTACGCTATCACGCAATCCAATTTTCATCTTTTTGTTATCGTTTTATTGCAAAATAAGGCTAAAAATGGCCAAATTTTAAATTTTTTCTCGTTTTTCGTAAGTGTTTAAGACATGAATGTAGGTTTTCCGTTGGTGAGAATAAGAGTAAGTTTTACTCAATCATGCGTGTTGAGCACTTAGCTTCGATTCCTTACCTATATTAGGCTAAGTCTCTAATAAGTGTGAAAACACTTATCCTTTTACCACTTAATTATAATAATAACCAAGCCAAAATGTGTATTTAGTGTCGTAAATGTCGAAATTATGCGTGGTTTGTGTTTTTATTGTGTTTTAGGACCAAAATGTGAAAAGGGAAGAAAACATGGGCTTTCACGGGCTTTTATCGAAGAAAAAGACAAAAGACGAAGTCAAAAGATCAAGAGTGAAAGAACGGAAGTCCAAGGCCTATTCTGAAGATTTATCGAAGAAAAAGTCTAAAGACGGAAGTCTAACGAAGTCGAAGAACCAAGTCTAATTAATGAAGAAATTAGAAGACGAGTTCATTTTATTTATCAACAAATCCCGAGATAAAGTCGAGAATGACGAGTTTATTGTCAAAGATGAAAGACGAGAAGACAAAAGAAAGAAAGAAGGAAGCAACAACTCCCCTCTCCTATAAATACCCTCCTAATGACACATTAGGAGGTGTTACCTAATCTGAAAAATTAGTTCTCTATTTTCATATTGTCATTTTAATACTTGTCATTTACTTTAATTGTTTTTCCTTTCAAGTAAGTTGTTGAATATTTATCTTTAATTTCAAGTTTTTCATTAATCTCTCATTCTACCTTTCTTGTCTTGTTTAATCTTATTGCTTATTTGCTTATTTTCATGCTTATTTGATTGTTCTTTATGTTTTTATGTGTTTGATTGTGTTAGCTTATTGATCTTATAGCTTTTAATGTGATTTTCTTAATTTTAATAAAGTGTTTTTAAAAGTTATTTTATAAAAAGTTGATTTTAAATATTTTGATTATTTAGTGTTTTTAAAAGTTTTTAAATTTTGGCTTATTTGCTTTTTCTTAAAGTTTATTGGTTAAGTTTTTAGACAAGTGCTTATATGGTTTTTAGCTTATTTTGATTTTGCTTATTCGTAGCTAATCCGGGTTCCTAAACCCTAGTTTCCCGAACTAGATGCAGATTCACCTTTCCCGAACTAGGTATTAGTCTCATTTCCCGAATTAGGTGTGAAGCCCTCTTTCCAAATTAGATGTTGGAGCTGCATTCCGAATTAGGTATGAAATGTCTACATTCCGAACTAGATTAGGAACATATATTCCGAACTAGGTATTGGATTGGTTATTCCGGATTAAGTCCTTGTCACGGATTCCGAATTAGTTCCAAAGTACGCATTCCAGATTAGGTCTGGATTGTGTATTTAGGATTGTACTAGGAATCTAGATTCCGGATTAGCTCCAAATCGTAGATTCCGAATTATCTCCAAATCGTGGATTCCGGATTAGGTCCATCATCCACATTCTGAACTACATCCAAGACTCACATTCCGGATTAGTTTAGTGATAGGTATTCCGACTTACGTGTGGGTTACGGATTCCGAATTAGGTCCAGTGTTTGGATTCCAGATTATATAGAAAGTTGTGATTCCGGATTGTGACAGAATTTTGGATTCCGACATAGGATTGTTTTCTATTATTCCGACTTATATGTTTGATTTAGATTTCCTGTTTTACTTTTCAAAACTTTACTTTTCCCGCTAATTTTCTTCAGTATTATTTTAATTGTTTTATCTTAGATTTATTTCAAGTTTTCATTTTTATAAAGTTTTCAAATTTTACTTTTAAAAGATTTAAATTTTTGTCATTTATTTTTAAGTATTAATTTTTAGTTTAAATTTTTAAGCTTCCACTTTTACTCAACGACATTTACATTTTCATTTTACTTTTAGTTTAAAATAGATAATCATTTTACTTATTTTGCACCAAGAACAACTGAGTCACACATTAAACCATTGTCAATTCGAATCGAGACGAGACGATAGACTTTTTATATTTGGCAAAATATTGTATTAAATGGCGCCGTAGCTGGCTCTTTTCGTGAAGATTAACGGTTTATTGTGAGAGACCGTTGGATTTTGGGATCCGTTCACCTTTGAACGTTATTTTTCTTGCTCAAAAATTTTCAAAAATGCATAAAAATTAAAATTTTCATAAATCTAAAAACATTTGAAAAATCATAAAAAGCATTTCTTTTTCAAAGTTTTGCACCAAAGATATTTTCTTTTCACGTTAACCATTATTTTTCTATTTCTTTGATTTTCTTTTCTTGTGTAGGTGTATGCATACTCGGTCACGCAAAAGGAAGTCCATTCAAACCGCTATTATTGATCCTCCTGTTGTAGAGCCTCCCGTTGTCAACACAATGGAGAACCGTCCAATGATCGAGCTCTTGCAATCACACGTCGAAGGCAATGATGATGCGATTGTGGTGCCCGTTATTGACGCCAACAACTTCGAGCTCAAATCCGGTTTAATTCAAATGGTTTCCGCAACACCTTTCTTAGGTCGCACTCATGATGATCCACACGATCACAGTAAAAGGTTCGTACACTTATCCAATACTGTTAAATACAATGGGGTTTCACAAGAGGCAATTCATTTGCTCCTCTTTCCTTTCTCCCTCGAGGGACAAGCTCGGACTTGGCTTGATAAGGAACCACCCCAGAGTATTGTTACATGGACGGACCTTGAGACCAAGTTTATCAATTACTTTTTTACCACCCTCACGTACTACCACTTTGCGGAATGACATTATCAACTTTGAACAAAAGTACGGTGAGACGTTTAGTGAATCTTGGGATCGTTTTAAGGAACTTTTAAGAAAGTGTTCACAACACGGTTTTACAAAGGTACATCAAATTAATACTTTTTATAATGGATCAACTTTGAGTGACCAAGATTCACTAAATAGTGCTTCGGGGGGTAATATTCTTGTCAAGACCATGAATGAGGCTTGGGCTATTATTGAAAACATAGCCAAAGTCCAAACCAAGAGTGTTAAGGCTACTATGGCTAGTGCCAGTGAGAGTGACTTAACCAATCATCTTAAGGAACTTACTTCAGCTGTAAAGCAACTTGTTTTAAGAGATCACCCTCCTAATCAACATGCCCATGCTCTCAATATTACTTGTGAAACTTGTGGTAGGCCACACTCTTATGCTAATTGTGATAAAGCTTATGATCAATCTCACGGGGAAGTGTATGCTTACAACAACACCGAGAGAGTTCATTTTAAGCCTAATGTCGATGTTAATCACTTGTCTTACAACTCGACAAATTACTTGGCGCCACCCCGGTTTTCAACAAAGACCTCACCCACCCACCCATAACAACCAAGGGCCACCAAGAGCAAATGTTCACCAAAATGATAATGTGAGGGGCTACAATGGAAACCAAGGTAATTATCCAATGCAAAACCAAGGCTTTCAAAACCAAGGTTTCAATCCTCAAGGTTTTCCACCATATAACCAATACCCAAACCAAGGTTTTCAACAACAAGGGTTCAATTTACCTCATCCGCACATGGACTTGATTCTACAAAAGTTAACCGATCATGAGAAAACCATGAAGGAAATGCAAGAGTCCACGGATAGGAAATTCATTCAAATGTTTCAAACCCTTCGTCCCCAAGGTGCTCTTCCTTCTACAACCGAAACAAACCCTAGAGCGAATGTGAGTGCTATTACTACCCGCAGTGGAGCAAATCTAGTAGGACCATCTATCCCTCCCCAAGTTACTCCATCTACAACTCCTCCACCTCCCTTTATCCCTCCTACTTCCACGCCTAGTACTAGTTCTCAATTACCGTCTCCACCTCTCACGGAAGAAGTACCCAAGAAAAACCCTTCACCAACCCCACCTTCCACCTCTAAACCTTCTACTTCTCAACCCTCAACATCTCAATCTTTACCTGCTACACCTACACCACCTACACCACCTAAACCCAACATCCCTTATCCTTCTCGGTTAGACAAGTGCAAATTGCTTACTAAAGAGGATGCTCAAGTTACTTCCTTTTTGAATTTCAACATTAGCCTTGTTGAAGCACTTGTCCAAATGCCGAAATCTGTGAAAGCATTCAAGGAATTGCTTAATAAGAAGGAGAAGATGGCTGAGTTTGTCAACACACGCTTAAATGAAAACTGTTCTGCAGTCCTTCTTAAAGAACTTCCGGAAAAACTTGGAGATCCCGGTCGTTTTGTGTTGCCTTGCATTTTTAACAAAGTTGAAGAATTTACTGCCTTAGCCGATCTCGGGGCAAGTATAAATTTGATGCTTTTAAGTGTTTGGAAAAAGTTATCATTACCCGACCTTACACCAACAAAGATGACTCTTGAGCTAGCAAATCGAACTCTCGCTTACCCTCTTGGTATTGCCGAAGATGTTTTCGTTAAAGTTGGTACCTTCACTTTTCCGGTCGATTTTGTTGTTGTTGATTATGAAATGGACCCTCGTATTCCTTTAATACTTGGACGGCCATTCTTGAGAACCGGAAAAGCGTTAGTCGATGTTGCCGAAGGTGAATTAATCTTAAGGGTCGAGAATGATGCACAAGTCTTTAAGATGGGGAAGATTACAAGTAAATCAAATGGAAAAGAGTCAGTGAAAATGATTGATGTGCTTCAAGAAGAGCTTACTAATACTTTGGAAAGTATAAAGCTTGATGATTTTGTTGTATATGAAAATCCTCTTTTTGAATCTTGCTATGTTAATCCACTTTTCCAAGATGATGTGGATGATTTTGATGATTCTCTCTCCAATTTGGATCCCCCACCAATTTATGATTCTCCACCGATCTATGATGCTTATGATGATGATTCTAGTTCCGATGGGGATGATTATGATGATTTTGCTTCAGAGTATAAAGACATGCCAACTTATGATGATTTTGATGATTTTGATGATGTTGATACTCTTTCGAGTGATTCTTCACATGATGATTGTGCTCCTATTTTTGATGAAGATTCTCCGCCAACAATGCTTGATCCTACTTTGGATAATTACTCATTTGAGGAAGATTTTGCTACTTTTCTCAATACATACTTCCCCAATGAGAATGATTCTCCTCCTTTGGACTTTGATTTTGGTCTTTATCCTCCTTCGGATATTAAGAAACCCGTTGCAAAGGAGAAGAAACCGGAAGACACCAACATCCAGTACTTATGTTTTGACACCTCTCTATCCACCTTCGTCGGATGAGATTGTGCGATTTATGAGCGGATCTTCTTCAAATTCTACTGAGCCTGAGTCTTATTTTCACCTAAAGGAAAAGGTGTACGATCCGGGTATTACAATTCTTCAGCCATCTCAGTATCCATCTGATGAAATAAAAGGACAGGTTTTTAGAAACAATGGAGATATGCTTGCACTTCATCATACTTTCTACCACCGTGCTCAACAGCTGCTTCAGGGAACCTTGCCTACTCTTCTTTGGCTTGTCTTGTTCACCTTAAGCTTGTGCTATTTGATGGACGAGAACCATGTATTTGACCCC
Source organism: Glebionis coronaria (assembly GCA_025667525.1). Lineage (NCBI taxonomy): Eukaryota > Viridiplantae > Streptophyta > Magnoliopsida > Asterales > Asteraceae > Glebionis > Glebionis coronaria. The sequence continues at coordinate 344,480,914 of CM046877.1, forward strand.
GGTGGATGTTCTTCAAGGTTCTTTCCATTCTAATCAAGGTCGAGTCAGGCTCACGACTCGGTGAACAAAAACAAGCGCTTCTCGGGAGGCAACCCAAGTATCTATCCTTTTTATCTGTTTTTTATAATAAGTGTAGGGGAGACCTTTGTATGTGTTTGTTGTTTTCTTCTTATCATGTGCAGGGATTGGATCTTCAAAGATTCACTTTTGATGACTTTTGACGACCCGTGATTCCTTGTACCCGTCTTCCCGGTTCTATCCTAAACTCTTTTGATTCATTATTTTATCATTCATGTTAAAATAGGAATCACTTTAGTTGTCTCTTCCTTAATAAGATTTAAATAACATGCACAATGTCCTAAGTGTAGGGGAGGCTACTTCCACATGCTTAAACATTGAGGACAATGTTTATATTAAGTGTAGGAGGACTTCTTTCGAAGTTAAGTGGGCTTTTCCTTGTATTTGTCCTCATTTTAACCGAAAAATTGATTTTTCGACATTTTTCAAAATTTTTGATCTATTTTGGCCTATTAGTATTTTCCTTTGTTATCGTTATTTTCTTTCATTAGAATAAATTTTAATAAATGGTTTTAATAAGTTTAGATATCTTTGATATATTAGGCCCGTTATGAATCTTTTGACTCAACCCGAGTTTACTTATCTAAGTTTACTCTAGCTAGTATCCTTAACGTGTTCAAGTCAGGTTTTGCTAGGCTTTTATATAGGGAACTTTAAAACACGAAAGTCTTAACTCTTACGGGTTAAGAACAAGAACTTTTCGCAAGTTCCTATAATTAATCCTAGAAAGTCGTTTATCAAGGGAACTTTAAAATACAAATTCTAAACTTGAAAAAGTCTAAGAAGATACAAGATCCTATAGATGACTTAAAAACCCAAAACTTTGATTTAATTGGCTAAGCATCCACGAGTCTTATTCCTTAAGATTTTAAATTGTAGAGAACGAGAGATGATAGCATCAATTATAAGTTTGGTATTCTTTCATGAATTTATGTGAGTTAATTATGAGCTTTTTCTCCCATCGCTTGTTAATATATAATTTCAATAAATAAGGTCGTATGATTTGAAAAGTTACTTAGCTTCTAGCACAAGATCGTATAAAAGTTGCTCGGTATTTATTAGAGTTCATAGCCAAGGCATAACTTATTGAAGCGGGATGCGAAGACTGGCGAGTCCGAAAAGGCCCTAACAAGGCATGAGGGCTACATTTTGTTGCTAAATATCCAAAGTGATGTGAAGAATCATTTATCAAAAATCAATATGAAAGATCGAGACATACGACGAAAAGCAAATACTCCCCTAAAGATCATGGAGAAGTCTATCCGAAAAGACCCTAGCAAGGTATGAGGATAAATAGATCCAAGTCCTAAAAGGAGGCGGATCGTTGTATATCAAAATCCCAAATAAAGATTGGAGAAAAATGAAGAAGTCATGGTCCAAGTATGAAGAATCTCTCAAAAACTTCAAGTGAAGAAATTCCTATTATGAAGAGAAGACCATTATTTCAAGAACGTCTCTCAAGATTCGAAGTATGAAGTCACTGCCAAATATCGGTCCGAGAAAGGTCTCAAATCGTGAAGCGAGTTATGCCAAGATATGAACTTTATGAGGTTTCGAGAAGCAGTTTTAAAAGATCTTGTCCTTTAGCTAACTATTGATTAAATCGTCCTACTTTATTTTCTGCCAAAATGAACTATCAAAATAAGTCAACAATGCATCCTCGTGATCATTCAAGACAACAATAAAATATAAGAGATACACCTAGGAATAAGGGGGTCTAAGCAAATAATTGAGCCACATGAGTTTGTGTTAGTTTGCTAACTTATAATAACAATGATCTCGTTTTTAAGCTTAGTGTGGGAAACGTGAAACTTGAGAGTGATGAACATTCATGACATACCAAAGCCCTAATGTAAGTCTTAGATTTCTTTACTTATTTTCTTCCTTCAAATGTTTTGTAATTTTCTATCCATTTAAGTTTCCATAATGTCTTGTGTTTAATAAAGGCTAAGATGGGTTAATTATGATGGAAAATGTAAATCTTGCTTCGTAATTAATGCATTGCATGAGGGCATTTCAATGGTCAAGTGTAGGGGATTTAATAAGTGTGAAAACACTTATCCTTTTACCACTTAATTATGATAATAACTAAGCCAAAATGTGTATTTAGTGTCGTAAATGTCGGAATTATGCGTGGTTTGTGTTTTTATTGTGTTTTAGGACCAAAATGTGAAAAGGGAAGAAAACATGGGCTTTCACTGGCTTTTATCGAAGAAAAAGACAAAAGACAAAGTCAAAAGATCAAGAGTGCAAAAAGAACGGAAGTCCAAGGCCTATTCTGAAGATTTATCGAAGAAAAAGTCTAAAGACGGAAGTTTAACGAAGTCGAAGAACCAAGACTAATTAATGAAGAAATTAGAAGACGAGTTCATTTTATTTATCGACAAATCCCGAGACAAAGTCGAGAATGACGAGTTTATTGTCAAAGACGAAAGACGAGAAAACAAAAGAAAGAAAGAAGGAAGCAACAACTCCCCTCTCCTATAAATACCCTCCTAATGACACATTAGGAGGTGTTAGCTAATTTGAAAAATTAGTTCTCTATTTTTATATTGTCATTTTAATACTTGTCATTTACTTTAATTGTTTTTCCTTTCAAGTAATTCAAGTAAGTTGTTGAATCTTCATCTTTATTTTCAAGTTTTTCATTAATATCTCATTCTACCTTTCTTGTCTTGTTTAATCTTATTGCTTATTTTGCTTATTTTCATGCTTATTTGATTATTCTTTATGTTTTTATGTGTTTGATTGTGTTAGCTTATTGATCTTATAGCTTTTAATGTGATTTTCTTAATTTTAATTAAGTGTTTTTAAAAGTAATTTTATAAAAAGTTGATTTTAAATATTTTGATTATTTAGTGTTTTTAAAAGTTTTTAAATTTTGGCTTATTTGCTTTTTCTTAAAGTTGATTTGGTTAAGTTTTTATCAAGTGCTTATTTAGTTTTTAGCTTATTTTGATTTTGCTTATTTGTAGCTAATCTGGGTTCCTAAACCCTAGTTTCCCGAACTAGATGCAGATTCACCTTTCCCGAACTAGGTATTAGTCTCATTTCCCGAATTAGGTGTGAAGCCCTCTTTCCGAATTAGATGTTAGAGCTGCATTCCGAATTAGGTATGAAATGTCTACATTCCGAACTAGATTAGGAACATATATTCCGAACTAGGTATTGGGTTGGTTATTCCAGATTAAGTCCTTGTCACGGATTCCGAATTAGTTCCAAAGTACGCATTCCAGATTAGGTCTGGATTGTGTATTTAGGATTGTACTAGGAATTTAGATTCCGGATTAGCTCCAAATCGTAGATTCCGAATTATCTCCAAATCGTGGATTCCGGATTGGGTCCATCATCCACATTCCGAACTGCATCCAAGACTCACATTCCGGATTAGTTTAGTGATAGGTATTCCGACTTACGTGTGGGTTACGGGTTCCGAATTAGGTCTAGTGTTTGGATTCCGGATTATATAGAAAGTTGTGATTCCGGATTGTGACAGGATTTTGGATTCCGACTTAGGTTTGTTTTCTATTATTTCGACTTATATGTTTGATTTAGATTTCCTGTTTTACTTTTCAAAACTTTACTTTTCCCGCTAATTTTCTTCAGTATTATTTTAATTGTTTTATCATAGATTTATTTCAAGTTTGCATTTTTATAAAGTTTTCAAATTTTACTTTTTGTCAATCTTTAATTTCTCGTCATTCATTTAATTACTTTTAAAGTCTTTATTTTTAGGTTTATCTTTAACGCTTTAATTTTTCGCCATTTACTTTTTAATCATTTTTCACTTTATTTACTTTGTCATTTACTTTAAAGTTTGCATTTTTACTTTACTTAACGACAACCTATTAATCCACCAAAGACAACTGAGTCGCACATTTAACCGGTAGTCAATTCAAATCGAGACGAAACGATAAATTTTTCATACTTTGTAAAACCTTGTATTAGTCTCATTAAATTGAGGACGAGAAATGATAGCGTTAATTATAAGTTACTATGCTAAACGTAGAGTACTCGTATTCTTTCAAAAACTCATGTGTCCTAATTATTTGCTTTTCCCCCAACGCTTTTATATTAAATTGTTAATAAATAGGTTTTTTGCGGTTTATTCTCTATTGTTGGTTTCTAATTAATTCAAGTAGCTTCCATGTAATTAATTTGGGAAAACATTAAGGTTTCGTCAGAGTCACGAATTTGAAGTATTGGCACCCGAATAATCAAAGGCTTCCCCAATAATAATTTTAAGTTCCTCATCACCTAAATCAAGCAAAAATTTCAAGCTCACAAGGCCAAAAATTCTATGCGAAAATTGAAAGTGAATGTCTTAAAACCATGAAGCCTTAAAGATCCAAAATTCGCCTTGTCGTGAGGATATACGTCAAGTCATAATAAACACCTCATGGCGAGGTTAAATAAAAGATAAGGGCAAGACCAAAGTCAAAATAAACACTTCATGGCGAAGTTCAATAAAAGATGGCGGTAAACCAATGAAAATTGGTAATAAGTCTCATGTTCAAATCCGTTATAAAAACGTGTTTATTAATCCTTTTTGTTGATTTAATTTTTTGACATCGTTGTCTATCGGGAAAGATTATTAATTCGATGATTTTGGTTACACCGTATTGACTCTATTTTTGGACCTAATCTCTATTTACGCATAAGTAAAAAATGTATCCTCGTGATCATTAAGACAAAAATAAAATATAAGAGATACACCTTAGGAAAAGGGAGTTTAAGTACGTGATTAGAGCATATGAGTAGTGTTACCATTACTAACTTATAATGACAATGATCTTGTTTCACGCTTAGCATGAAAATAGGTGAAAATCGAGGATGACGAACTTATCTCTATGAGGCATTGACGTGTTCTTATTCTTTGACCCCCAAAGTCACGTTCTCGTTATGAAAACAATACATTATGTCTAAAACACATGTGGTAGTTAAACTAAATTTATGTTTCTATTAATGTCATATAAAAATGAATTTTGGAAGTGATAAGATACTTAATTCTAGCATTGCGTGAGGGCACGACAATGGTTTAGTATGTGGGAGTGATGAGACTGCAATTATACATTGTCTCAGCATTCTTATCGGGCTTAAAACGAGTAAAAATGTCATAAAATACCATAAAATATGTTTGTATTTGTTCATTGTGTATTTTAGGTACATATATCGTGAAATAAACAAAAGATCAAAAGAAACAAGCAAAAACGAACACAGGAAACGAAGCCGTACAAAGAACCGGACCCGGGCATTGATTTTCTAAAGAAGTCCTTGAAGTTTGAAGATTTGTCTAGAATGGTCCCTCATCTTTTGAAGATTTGTCATATTATACCCTTATAAAACTCAAATATTACATGTGCCCCTAATATTTCAAGATTTGACATTATTAGCCCTTAATGAATCCTCATATAGCATAATAGGTCCTTGTTCAAAGTTGAAAAGATATTTGTGCCAAAATTGACAAGTTGTCCAAAGTTGTAACAAAGGGATTGGGAAGAATTGCTGATTAAAGTTGTAATACCAACTTCTTGATAAGTGAGGGGGAAACTTAGACAATCTAAACCCATACCCATACATATCCATCCCATACCTAGTTTAAAACCTACTAGCCCAATCCTTAAAGCCCAAACCCGACCAGACCAGTGACCCATAACCACCATCCACGTCAACTGTTATATTAATTAATTGTTTTTTAAACTTAATTAATTACTATATTTTAGGCGGTTAACACGTTTAATAAACCCAAAACAAATTAAACCTTCACTTTTTACAAACCAACTCCACATAAACCCTAATCCTAAATCACTACTAATCCAAACGGATTTGATACCACTTTCTCTAGATCACCAATTGGTCATTCCCTAAACCCTTTTCAACCCTCAAACCTGGTCCCCCCCCCCTTTTCCAGTTGTCCACCCCGTACCTCCCCTGAACCACGACTTAGCACCAAGACAAAAAGTAACAGGCATCCAACGATTGATAGCATTTTCTTTCTTCCAAAGTTATCTCCCAACGGTTTAGATCATATTGCAAGGCTGGCATCACAAGAATCCAAGCAGAATCATCACATAGGGCATGAAGACTATTTTTCAAGATTCAAACAAGTCAAGGGCATTTTTGGATATTTACTTGTTAGGGTTTAGTATTTCAAATGTATTCTAGGAGCTTCCTCTCTCTTGTATAAATAAGGACGCCTAAGTCCATATCACTTGTTCTAGCCTTTGTATTATTTTTATTTTTATGAAAGTTTTATAAATTTTGCAAAGTGTTGAGTTTCATTTAAATTCTTTTTTAGTGTAAGATGGTTTATGTTTTCTGCAAGTAGCTTAGCTTCTTTGGAAATTCAAGTTAGTTTTTATCAAAAACTTAGAGTTGGGTTCAAGGACACTTGGCCGAATTCTGTCGTTTCTTTATTAGCTTATAGAGGCTTATAAGCTTGTTTGGTTGACATCCAAATAAGCCTAGTAAGCTTGTATAAGGTATTGTTTCAGTTTGTTACAATTATTTCATAAGTTCCAAAGTTTTTGTTGGTGTTTTCAAAGATTTTTTAATAAATCTTGTATTATTTTCTTACTCACTGTTTCAATAAGCCACTAAAAAGATTTTGACATAAGCTTTTGAGCTGATTTTTGGAACTTGTTCTCTCTTTGTGTTTACTTGTCTTGTGTTTAGCAAGTGCCCAAGACATAGTTATAAGGACTGCAGTAGTCCTTATAGCTTGGACAGTGGTTTTCCTTCTCTACTCTCTCTTGCAAACAACTTGTATTCAATCCAAAGGCTATGAAAGATATGTTTGGTGGCATCACCAGCCCACTTGACCTGAAATGGTCAAGTATGAGTATGGTTCGAATTCCTCATAAATTTCTAGGCTTATTTGCACTTTTGGTATGCCCTTTTGTAGGATGGTGTGTTATATGCTAGTTGCTTGAAAATTTCTATTTTATTTCTGTTTATATGCATGTTCAAGATGTTTTAGTTAAGTTTTAAATAGGTTTGTATGAAAAGTTTTGAAAAATCTTCATATTCTATTTTTAAGGGGGTGTTTGGACCTGTGGTAATAATGTGTTAGGAGTGACACCTAGTGCATAGCTTAGGCCCAGACACTCTTGTTTGCCTTAGTTAAGAAGGTTTTCTGGGAAGTTTTCAAGTAAGTTGAAGTTAGCAAAGTTTTCAAGTTTTTAGATAAACACTGTCATAAACCAACAGTAGGAAACTTTTTGATCTTGTTTATGTGTTTTTATGCTTGAATTTTTGTTGTCAGTTAGTTAGGTTATTGTTTCATTGGTTAGGTGTTAGGTCAGTCTAGGTGCAAGTTTATTAGGCCTAAATCTTACTGTTTGACCATTTGCATCAACAAATGGTCATTCTGCCCATACAATAGGTATTAGGGCTTGATTTGTGAGATTTTTAGTATGAATCTTGGTGTATTTTTGGTTCATAGGTGTATCTAGGACTGTATGTTGTTTATTTGTATTTTGGTTTGTTTATCTGCAAGTTTTTTCAGCTTAAAACCATCATAGGGTCATTTAGATCAGCTTTTTTTTGGTAAAAGGGACTATCACCCCCGTAAAATATATTCACACCAAAAAAACCAATAAGTACAATAGAGTGTGACCAAGTGTCACATTAACCTCAAGCACACGCTTGAACAACCACTAATTATATGACAAGACATATGAAACTAGACAATGAAAACGTAACCAAAAACACCAATAGGGAAAAACCACCTAATGGCACATAACCCTAAAAAACCATACACATTCATATGCGAAAAAATAGACTCTGGTAAGATCCAAAGTTGAGCAACATAAGAACTCCCACGAGACTTAAAACTGCATGTCATGAGTTTTAACCCAACCGAAGAGAAAATGCAGTCACTAACCTGTTGAGACGTTCTCTTCGAAGCCTTGAACAACCTCCAATTTCTTTCTTGCCAAATGAAATACGCAGACGCAGCCACTACCAACTTGGCAATAACAGCCCTTGCCGTACGACGCTTCGCGAAAGGCAACAAATGATCAATAATTTGGCTAAAACAAGGAGTAGACACATTAATACCTGCAAAACCACGAACATGGTTCCACACCTGCTTCGAAAAAGGACATTCAAAGAACATATGGGAGTGGGAATCCGGCTGCAGATCACACAAATGGCATAAAGCTGAAAGGGTGGCTGATACATCCCACACACATACGCGATCTTGGGTCTCCAAACGTTGCTTTATAACCAGCCAAAGGTTGAACGCATGTCGCGGAATACAGCAATAAAACCAAACCAGCGCAGACCAATTAACCTTCTCATTACGTGGTCTTATTCTTGACCAAATAGCAGACACCAAAAATGGTTGAACACCACCAGCAACATCACGCCAAACAATATTATCCTGCCTATCAGTCAAAAACAGGAGGAACACCCGTCTGCTCCAAACTAGGATATTTAGTACGAAGAAACTCATGCCAAAGCCATTGATTATTCCGAATGATATCCATCACTTTAGTAGATGTATTAAAACCAGCCCAAAAAATATCTCTTGAAGATATAATAGCAGCAAGCGGGCTCAAACTACTCCACATATCATACCAAGCCGAAACACTAGAGCCATCCCCAATTTTGTGCCAAATGAACTCCTTAATAATCGGACGAAGCTGGAGGATTTTTCTCCAACCCCACGACACATTCCCTCGTAGTGGAATATCCCAAAAGCTACGCCCCTTAAGCTTATATCATGAATCCATTTGACCCACAAAGACTCTTTCCGAATCAAAGGCTTCCAAATATGAACAACCATAATGGCTTTATTAAAAATATCTAACCGACGTACCCCAAGGCCCCCCTCGTCTTTAGGGAGACAAACAACCTCCCATGAGACCTTAGCACGACCCTTCTTCATACCACCATTGCACCAAAGGAAACCCCTCATAATCTGCTCAATATCTAGCAACAAACGAGACGGCAATATGAACACCGATAGAGGTGGCAAATATTGCCTATTTTGATACATATGGGCACTTTTGTCCATTTTCAAAAAAGGATGGGGCACTTTTTGCCCATTCTTTATAATGAATGGGCTAAACGGGCGCATATGTAAGAAACAAAATGGGCTTAACGTGCGCACTTATAAAATATAAATTAGTATACTCGACGAATATTTTTTATTAAATTTTTTATCCCGGCTTTCAAACAAGTATTTTTATTTTTTATTTGTAGGTTTTTATATGTTTTTTTCCTTTTTTTATCTTGCGCCCGTTTAGCCCGCCCGTTTCGCCCGTGCCCTTTTAGCCTGCGCCCGTTTAGCCCGCCGCCCGTTTAGCCCGTTGCCTGTTTAGCCCGCCGCCCGTACCCGCCCGCCCGACCATTTTGCCACCTCTAAACACCGACGCCCAATAAACATGCATAGAGCCTATAACCGAATGTACAAGTTGAAGCCGACCTGCTGCCGAAAGGGACTTATTTTTCCAGTCTTGAACACGAGATTGAACCCTCTCCTTAAGTTCCCTACAATCTCTTAAAATAAGACGCGAGGACACCGACGGAACACCAAGGTATTTAACCGGAAGCTTACCTTCCTCAAACGGGAGGACCTGAAGAATGGCAAGCTTAGTATGGTTAAGCACGTTACAAAAATAGGCAGTACTCTTAGGAAGACTTGGAGTTAGGCCCGAGGAATCCTTAAACTCATCAAGAGCAGCCTTAATAACACTAGCCGAATCCACATTACCATATGCAAATAAGAAAAGGTCATCCGCGAAGCAGAGATTAATCAACTCCAGCCGCGAACAATACCTATGATAACTGAACAGATCACCCTCCCGAACCCGTCTTTTAAGCATCAGCGTGAGCACCTCCATAATTAAGGTAAAAAGATACGGAGAAATTGGATCACCTTGACGAAGACCCCTCTTACCTTTAAAATAACCATGGAGAGATCCATTAGTATTGATCGAGAAAGAAGTGGTAGTAACACACTCCATTATCCAACCAATCATCCGAGCATGAAACCCAAAAACCACAAGAACCCCTTTAAGGAACGACCAATCAACCGTGTCATAAGCCTTTTGGATGTCCACTTTAAAAGCACGACGAGGCTCACCATGGTCCAAATGATAATTATGCATAAGTTCTTGGGTCAATAGGATATTATCCGCAATACTACGGCCCGGGACAAAAGCAGATTGGTTATGACTAACCAACATCTTTAAGCTCTTCTTAATGCGATTAGCAAGAATTTTACTAATACATTTGTAGAGGACATTGCAACAAGAAATATGGTGATAGTCATTAACCCGATTTGGCGAATTAATCTTCGGAATGAGAGCAATAATAGTATGGTTAAGTTCTTTTAAAAGAGTGCCATTAATAAAAAAATTCCCGAACAACATTAGTAACATCATCCGCTATAATATCCCAAGCAGCCTTGAAAAACGCCGCTGTGTATCCGTCCGGGCCTGGTGATTTATCATTCCCCATATCAAAAATATCCGCCTTCACTTCTTGATTCGTTACCGGACTGACCATCTGCAGCGCCATCTCATCTGACAGTCTGTTCTGAAATAAATCAATCATATTCAGCCCCGAAACAATTACAGCTTGGCCAAGAAATGATTCATAATGATCCACGAATACCTCAGCCACCTGTTCATTTTCAAAAATAACTCCCGCATTGTTCATAACCACATCAATTCTATTCCAGCTTATTTGACTCTTAACAGCTTTATGAAAATACGCCGTGTTAGAATCCCCTTCTTTAAGCCAAGCTATCTTAGTCTTTTGTTTCATAAACCGTTCCTCCAACACAATAGCTTCATTAAAAGCAGTAATGGCATTAGCTTCACTCTCACGCAGCTCAAGATTATTAGGGTCCTTGTCTAAGCACATTTGAGCCCGATCAAGTTCCTCCCGAAGTTTAGTAACATTTTCGTGCAAGTTCCCTTTGTCAATCAGCAGTTTACGGAGAGGCTTCTTTAATAATTTAAGCTTCTGAGTGACTTTTTACATAGAAAAACCACTCAACTGTTGCTCCCAACCATTCTCAACCACAGTTCTAAAACGAGGATTAGCAATCAAAATATTAAAGAACTTAAAAGGGCGAGGTTTCGGCCGAGCAAGCGTTGGAATAAAAAGCACCGAAGGAGAATGGTCTGACACCTGGTATGGTTTAAAGACAACATGGGCACCAATAAAGAAGGACGTAAATTCTAAGTTCGCCAAAATACGATCAATTTTCCTAAGCAAACCATCCGAACCCTTAGATTTTTGATTCCATGTAAACCGAAGACCAGAATGTTGGATGTCACAAACCTCAATCTCCTCAACACAGTCCTTAAATTCTCGCATGGAAATATCCACATAAGAAGAACTAGCAGTAGTATCTCCCAGGGTGAGAGTAGCATTAAAGTCACCCAAAATACACCACGGACGATCACGAACGTAATTCTTGTGGACCCCAAGACTGGACCAGAGAGCTCTCCTATTCGTGTACTTGTTATGCGCATATATGAAAGAACAGAACATCTCTTTCCTCTCCAACTTCAACCAAACACGAGTATGGATAGATTGAGCATCTTGATTAATAACAACAAGGTCCACATCATTATGGTTCCAGCCCACAATAATCCTAGCACCCTTCATACAACAACTTCCATTGGACGTCCAGTCCCAATGGCGAAAAAGACGCGAACACAAATTATGCAGATTCAAATCAGAAACATGGGATTCTAGAATAGCACAAATAGATAAGTTATTTTTTGATATAATATAACAAACTTTACTTTGTTTAGGGCTGAAATTCAAGCCCCGTATGTTCCATGAGGCGACATTAATCATGAGTAACTACTAAATTAGGAGTGCTTGCCCCTGTAGACTTTGTATTGTTGTTTACATTCGGTCCCTCCAGAATAATCGCCTCATCCACCTCACTATCGCTTTCATTAACAGTCTCCTGTTTTTCACTACCATCCTCCCAATCAGTATCACAATTCTTCTCCAATTGACTAAAAGAATCCTGCAATTCGATCTTACTCGCTAAAGGCTGTTCTGAACTCGCTGCAGGCTGTTTAGAACACGCTGTAGGTTGTTTAGAGCTCGTCGAAGGCTGTTTAGAACTCGCTGTAGGTTGTACAGGCTGTGGGAGACCACCAAAACCCTCCTTCCTATTATTACCTTTTTTATCATTGGCCTTAGACGGCTTCCTTTTTTCCATCCGACGGTACTGAAAGTTAGAAGTAGGCTTACCTAACTTTACTCCAGCAATATATCTAGGACGAGGAGTTGGTTTTGGTTTATGTTTTTTCTGAGTAACTTCAACAAAACCATCCTCCCCATCCAAATTACCATCCTGATCAATCTTCCTAGGGCGCTTAGGAAAATCAATACCTAAGTGATCGAAAATCAGACACGATTCACATCTTGGTGGAACCCATTCATACTCCACATCCACTATCGCAAAAGAATGACCCGAACCATCAGAACGAGGGATTGCCACCACAACATCCTTCAAAAGTTCATTCTCCGCCGAAACCTCAACAAGAGCCCGTGCGTAAGAATTTCTTCCCCACGAACTCAAACACATGGTGCTAGTATAGGAATCGAGCATAATGGGTCTCCCAATTTGGGTAGTAATCAAACTATGGCCAATTTCCGAGTACGTAGCAATTGGGACATGGTGCATTTTCGCCCAAACCAGAGCATGTTTAATCATATCCTTCTTGAACAAAGTATTAGGAGTCCAAACATTCAGAAATAACGGAATTAATCGAATAAGCCATGGTCCATTCTCCAGCACACTATCCATTCCCTCACGCGAATCAAACTGAAAAAGAAAAAAATCCTCATACAGTTGAACGCGTTTAAGCCCATATTTAGCCCAAGTATTCTTCACGTAGTTTTCAGCCAAAGGGAAAGCAAGCCGCTTCCCTATAAAATAACCATATAACGTGTTGGAGAACCTTTCATTAATCTCATCAACCGCTTCCATAGGAAGGGCAACACGCGCTCCCTCAACCACCTCAGGACTCCGTAATTCATTAATTTTAGCAATCCTATTTTGCTGCTTCTTATTCACAGCAGGGCTTGGCGAGGGTACAACATCATCAATACCCCCAAAGCTACGCACATGCTTCCGTAACAAAATAGAGGAACAAGGCTGTGACAACAAAGTTGCAATAAACGACTTCCCAGCCACACCTTTTACTTGATCCCCTTGACAAGACGAATCAGGAACTGCAACAGCCTCCACATTCTTAGCACTCTTACCATTATCCTCCATCTCTCTAAAAATACCAACAAACAACCCTCTCGATCAGCACATAAACAAAAAACAGAATTAGGGCACACAACATAAAATGACCAAACCCTAATTAGGGTTGATGTGAAACGTCACTACCCTAACCCACTTCCAACGATTCAAGAATCAGAATAAACAATAAGCATGGATTAAACAACCCTATTAATGACGAAAAAACGAGCCCTAATCTTAAAAATTCAAAACCCTAATTAAACGAATCGTCAACCAAACAAAAAATCGTTAGGGCTCACAATCCAAGAGATATAGAGCGATAACAAGATGTTGTAAGGTATATGAAACGAGAAAAGAAGGATTAAACGAACAGAAAAAGATGGATTAGGTAAATCGTATTAGGAGCCGCTATTAGAAAGAATTAGCTAGGTTTTATCATTTAGATCAGCTTAAAACACTTTGCCAGCACTTTTCTTTTTATTTCTGCAAGTTCTTGTTTGGTCCTGATCTGTGGGGTGCAAGTGTTTGATTGGTGTTAGTTTTTGTGTTTTTTCTGTTTATCTTGACTCCCACAAGCCCATGCTTGTGGGGGTGCCCCTTGTTCCAATAAAAAAGCTAAAACAATCCCAAAACAACCACTGTCACTTTTCTGTGTGTTTTATACAGTCAGTGGGAAGTCCTGTTCCCACTGACAGCCTTAAAAGTTCATACTAATAGTATAATTAAGCCAACAGCTTATTTGTCAAGCTTTTCCAGCTTATCTTTCATTATTTTCAGCAATTTTCATTTTTCCCATGTTCTTTAGACTAAACTAGAATTTTTGAAAGAGGTTTTGTATTTTTCTCATTATCATTTTATTTTTTATGATTATTTTAATTTAAGAATTGTTTTAGCCAATAAAAATAGATTTAATTAGTTAAAAATTTGGAAAAATACTTTTTAGTGTTAGAAAAGTATATCTAAGGTTTACAAACTTTAAAATCTTGGTTTGGACTTTATATTGATTTATTTGATTTTTAGGGCTTTAACTAGCCTTTAAAAATTAAATACTAATTAATTTAAAAAGTTTCAGCAAGTTTTCTTAATTTGTAAACCCTAGATATATTTTTAGGAGTTTAATTTAATTTTTTGAAATTTGTTTGCTAAAATTTTAATTTCGTCACGTTTTACGATTTTACGTTATCCGTCGTAGTGTAATTTTTAACGTAATTGTCTTTACTTTTCAATCTCTTTTCACAATCCAAAAATGAACTAATCCAAACATTGTATTTTTAATATTGGCATAACACGACAACATCTCCTTCGAGAACGAACTCACATATTCGATTTTCCGTTTTTCCTAAAACGTAAGATTTAATACTTACCGTTTTTATACGCTTTTTCCAATAAGTGTGTAATTTACGTACAATCAGTCGGTTCCACTAAAGTTTCCTTTTTGGCCAAAACTTTTTTTTAATTGATTTTAAAATTGATGCTATATCAACTTATCTTGATTATGATCTCTCTAGTAGTCTTTATGCATTTTAGATCTACCTTTGAAGTATCTACTAATTTGCATCTCTATTTGGTGTAGGTACTCATTAAGACTAATCATTGATTTTATTATGAATTGGTGATCATGAGTCACTTACACTTGTTGAAGGATCGTCTCCTTTTGATTTCCAACATCATGGGATGATAATATCATGATTGAAAGATGGGTTATTGGTCCATAGAACACTAGGGATGCAATTTTTGGCTAAGGTACGCTTTCATCCGTCCACATGACCTATGATCACTCTCTTGATCTTTGCTTGACTATGTGCTTGCTTCGTTTTAGCATCCTTGCCTTAATTATTATTTGTCCTATGTGCTTCTCTTCTTTCATCCTCTCAAACCTTCATGGTCTAGGATACTTGTCTCACATAGGTGAGTTAGTCGAAGTTTTAAGTTATCGAGCATTATATACATGGTTTGCAACCTTATAAGGCAAGTAGGCCCTATATCATGTGTAATGTGTGCAATTGAGCTTGTTTCTAAGATGATTGATAAATCCTTTGAAACACTTAATTATATTATACAATGTTGTTAAGACGCTACACATTTGGAAATGAAATATTCCAAGGATGTTGTCATTGTTAAAAATGCTCTAAATCCGACCAAGAGAGAGAGAAATTGAATTTATATCTTTGCTCATCTTTTGTTAGAGTTTAAGACATTTATTTAAGTGCTATTACTCT
This sequence comes from Glebionis coronaria, assembly GCA_025667525.1. Lineage (NCBI taxonomy): Eukaryota > Viridiplantae > Streptophyta > Magnoliopsida > Asterales > Asteraceae > Glebionis > Glebionis coronaria. The sequence continues at coordinate 344,496,448 of CM046877.1, forward strand.
AAGAAACAAAAATAACTTGCTATTGTTCATTACCAAGTCCGTCTCGTCTTACGCCGGAAAGGCACGTCATGAATCACTATAAATGACACAAGCTCTTCGTCTTAGTATCTTAAGTCGTCATTCATTTCTTGAGCATTGATCTTTGGTCTTGTATTAACCCTCATTGATCCTCTCACCTCCCTCCTATTACGAGTATTCGTTTCTTCGCTTCTTCGGTTCTCAGTCTTGATTCCACTCGTAATCCTTCGTTAAGGCATTATATTCTAGTTCTTAAGTGTTCTGATGAATTTCAAAACTCTTAATATATATCATAAGTATTTTAGGAAAAATCCATTTGAAAATTTTCTTTCATTTTCGTAGTTTTGTAGTGGACTCTGTCCGAGGTTCATTAATTGTCACGGTTCACACTACGGCTCAATATATATATATATATATATATATATATATATATATATATATATATATATATATATATATATATATATATATATATATATATATATATATATATATATATATATATATATATATATATATATATATATATATATATATATATATATATATATATATATATATATATATATATATATATATATATATATATATATATATATATATATATATATATATATATATATACATATATATATATATATATATATATATATATATATATATATATATATATATATATATATATATATATATATATATATATATATATATATATATACATATATATATATATATATATATATATATATATATATATATATATATATATATATATATATATATATATATATATATATATATATATATATATATATATATATATATATATATATATATATATATATATATATATATATATATATATATATATATATATATATATATATATATATATATATATATATATATATATATATATATATATATATATATATATATATATATATATATATATATATATATATATATATATATATATATATATATATGTATATATATATATATATATATATATATATATATATATGGAATTGCGGGTCCACCAAACATAAAATAATCAATTTTGTTATTTTATTCACTTTTTGAAAATACCCTCTTCTCCTTACCTGCTGGTGTGCGACGAACAACCACTAAACCACCATTAAAGCTTTCTAATGCTCCTAAATCACTAAAATTAATTGATTCCAAGTCAAGGGTTCCTTCAAATCTTCATCTTTCTTCAATTAATTTTAAGTGTTTCCATTCAATTTCATCTAATTTTTTCTAGGGTTCTTAATTTCATAATTGTGTATTTTTGAAATTAAAATTAATTAGAATCAAATTAGGAATGTGGGTATCAATAGTTTAATTATTATGAATCCTATATGTTCATATTCGATGAATTCCATGAACCTCAATTATTGAACAAATCCAAAATAGACCAAAGTCATTTGTTTTAATTTTGAAATTGATATGAACCTTTGAATGGACTAGTAATTGCATTGTTACTGCTGTAACACCCCATTTGGATAAATGGAACGTTACGTAGTAATTATGGCGTATCATCAAAGCATGCAATGTAAATGTCTAAAGCATTAAATGATAATGTATGGTTTTTACCTAATTAAAAAGTTCGTTGATGTATGTCTAATCGAATTGATCCTGGTTAACTATGTGACTCAGTCGTTCTTTGGTGAAACAAATAGTTGTGTCGTTGTAGTAATTAAAAGTGAAAAACTTAAATGAAAATGACCTTAAAGTAAATCTAAATCAAACTTAAAATAAATGGCAAGGATTTAAAAGCGAGACGAAAATTAAAAGGCACTAAAAGTAAATAACGCAAACTTAAAACTATCTAAGGCAAACTTAAAACGCAACTAAAACTTAAAACTAAGTCAAGGCTAAAACAAATCTAAGGCATAAACTTAAAGTGCAACTAAGTAAAAAGGCGGGAAGAGTAAAGCTTGAAAATTAAAAACAGAAAATTAAAAGCTGAAACTAAAAGAACCTGAAAACAGCTCATCCGGAATAAACCTTCGTTCGAAATAATCACTCATCCGGAATGTCACCTTCGTTCGGAATGATTCTTCTTCACTCGGAATATTAGCCAAAATCCCTTGATCCGGAATAAATCCTTTATCCGGAATATGTCACTTATCCGGAATAAAGTCTTGATTCGGAATACTTGAGCTTGATCCGGAATATTGACCTTGATCCGGAATATTGACCTTGATCCGGAATAATTCCTTGGCCCTTCGTTCGGAATATATTCCGAATGAACCTTGATCCGGAATATTAAAATATTCCAAATGAACAAGTTGATCCGGAATAAATTCCTTGATCCGGAATGTTGGAGATTCCGAATGAAGTCTTTGATCCGGAATAATTAATTATTCCGAATAAAGGTCCTTGATCCGGAATATCTCCTTGATTCGGAATGTTCTGTTGATCCGGAATGTTCTATTGATCCGGAATGAGAGGCTGATCCGGAATATGTCACTTATTTCGGATAAAAGCCTTCTATTCGGAATATCTTCTTCACAAACCTTCACTTGGAATGTCTGGGCTTGATCCAGAATGTTTCCTGGGAATACAGTAACAGAACAAGTGAAGAACAGGGAACAAGAAAAAAACTACGAATCTAATCACAATCAATAAAAATAAACCAAAAGATTAAGCAAAACTAACCAATAAACATCTACTAATCATAAACAAGCAATCCAAAACAATCATTCTAACAATACTAACAAATATAACCAAAATAATCAAAACCCACTTTAATCAATAAAAACTCAAAAACATAAACATGAACATAAACATAAAGATCAAAGATTAAATAAAGGTGATAGGAGATGAACAATAAAAATAAAGATTGACAAGAATTAAAAGAAAACTTACTTGAAATTAAATGTATTTAAGGTGCAAGACAAGGTATTTAAATGGACATGAAATTAAATGACAAGGTAATTAAATGTGCAAGGTGATTAAATGGAATAACTAGTGTCACTCTATCCAACAAAAATGAAATGAATCTAATCTAATCTATTTATAGGGGAGGATTAGGGAGTGCTTAGGAAGCTTCCTCCCCTCTTTCTTCTTTTCCTTAATTGCATGCTTTAGTCCTTGGTCTTCTTAATCCTTTGTTAATCTTCTTAATACTTGGACTTTAATGACTTTGTCTCGGGATTTCTTTGAACTCGTTTTGTAATTCTTCAATAAATTAGACTTGAGTTCTTCGGCTTTTAGTAAACTTCCGTCATTTGACTTTTTCTTCGATAAATCTTCAGAATTGGTCTTGGACTTCCGTTCTTTTTGCACTCTTGACTTCTTGACTTCGTCTTTCGTCTTTTTCTTCGATAAAAGCCCGTGAATGCTCGTGTTTTCTCCATTTTTCACCTTTTCGTCCTAAATCACAACAAAAACACAGACCACGCATAATTCCGACATAAATGACATAAAATACACGTTTTGGCTCGGTTATTATTGTAATTAAGTGGTAAAAAGGATGGGTGTTTACACACCTATCAAATCCCCTACACATGACCATTGCAATGTCCTCATGCAATGCATTAGTTACAAAGCACGATTACACTTTTCATCATAATGAATCCAAGTTGGCCTTTATTAAAGAGATAGAAAATTATAAACATTCAAAGTAAAGAAATCAAAAACATACCTTCGGGTTTTGGAAATGTTATGAATGATCATCATTCTCAAGTTTTCACTTTCTCCAAACCAAGCTTAAAAACGAGATCATTGTTATTATAAGTTAGCAAACTAACACGAACTCATGTGGGCCAATTATTCACTTAGACTTCCTTATTCCTAGGTGTATCTCTTATATTTTATTATTGTCTTGAATGATCACGATGATACATTGTTGACTTATTTCGATAGTTATTTAGGCCGAAAATAAAGTGAACGATTTAATCAATAGTTAGCTAAAGGACAAAATCTTTTAAAACTGCTTCTCGGGACCTCATAAATTTCATATCTTGGCATAACTCGCTTCGCGATTTGAGACCTTTCTCGGACCGATATTTGGCAGCGAATTCATACTTCCAACCTTGAGAGACGTTCATGAAATTATGGTCTTCTCTTCATAATAGGAATTTCTCCACTTGAAGTTTTGAGAGATTCTTCATATATGGACCACGACTTCTTCATTTTTCTCCAATCTTTATTTTGGACTTTGAAATACAACGATCCGCCTCCTTTTTGGACTTGGCTTTATTTATCCTCATACCTTGCTAGGGTCTTTTCGGATAGACTTCTCCATGACTTTTGGGGAGTTTTTGCTTTTCGTCGTGTGTCTCGATCCTTCATATTGATTTTTGAATAATGATTCTTCACATCACTTGGGATCTTTTGCAACAAAATATAGCCCTCATGTCTTGTTAGGACCTTTTCGGACTCGCCAATCATCGCATCCCGCTTCAATAAGTTATGCCTTGGCTATGAACTCTAATCCATACCGAGCAACTTTTAAACGATCTTGGGGTAGAAGCAAAGTAACTTTTCAAATCGTACAACCTTATTTATTGCAGATAAATTTATTAGCAAGCGATGGGAGAATAGGCTTATAATTAACTCACATAAATTCACGAAAGAATACCAAACTTATAATTGACTCTATCATCTCTCGTTCTCCACAGTTTAAAATCTCAAGGAATGAGACTCGTGGATGCTTAGCCTATTAAATCAAAGTTTTGGGTTTTCGAGTCGCCTATAGGATCTTACAAACTCTTAGACTTTTTCAAGTTTAGAAATCGCGTTTTAAAGTTCCCTTGATAAACAGCTCTCTAGGATAAATTATAGGAACTTGCGAAAAGTTCTTGTTCTTAACCCGTGAGAGTTAAGACTTTCGCGTTTTATAGCTCCCTATATAAAATCCTAGCAAAACTTGACTTAAACACGTTAAGGATACTAGCTAGAGTAAACTTAGATAAGTAAACTCGGGTTGAGTCAAAAGATTCACACTGTTTGAAAATTAAAACCACTTTATTAAAAATTTATTCTAGTAAAGAAAGAAAATAATTATACAAAGGGAAAAACAAATAGGCCAAAATAGATCAAAAATTTTGAAAAATGTCGAAAAATTGATTTTCCGGTTAAAATGAGGACAAATACAAGGAAAAGACCACTTAACTTCGATAGAAGTCCCCCCTACACTTAATATAAACATTGTCCTCAATGTTTAAGCATGTGGGAGTAAACTCCTCTACACTTAGGACATTGTGCACTTTGTTTAAATCTCGCTAAGGAAGAGACAACTAAAGAGATTCCTATTTAATATTGGAAAATATGAAATAGTGAATCGAAAAGAGTTTAGGATAGAACCGGGATAATGGGAACACGGAATCACTGTTCGTCAAAAGTCATCAAAAGTGTGTCTTTGAAGCTCTCGAATCCCTGAATAGTAGAAGAGAGGAAATAGCAAACTCCAACGGGTCTCCCCTACACTTAGGTTAAAGAAAGCTAAAAGATAGAAACATGGGTTGCCTCCCAAGAAGCGCTTGATTTTTGTTCATCGAGTCGTGAGCCTGACTCGACCTTGATTACCATAGGAAACAGCATGAAACATATCCACCGGGATCAAAAACATAGTTTTCGTCCGTCAAATAGCACAAGCTTAAGGCGAACAAGGCAAGCCAAAGAAGGATAGGCAAGGTTCCCTTAAGCAAAGATGGAGCACGGTGGTAGCAAGGGTGAAGTGGTGGAAGCATATCTTCATAAGTTCCAAAAATCTTTCCTTTTATTTCATCAGGTGGATACTGAGATGGCTGAAGAATATCGATACCGGGGTCGAACACCTTTTTCTTTAAGGGAAAATAGCACTCAGGCTCAGCAAAATTTGAAGAAGATCCGCGAAGAAAATGCACAACCTCGTCCTCAGAAGGGGGACAAAGAGGTGTTAAATCATATGTCCTGCGAATGTTGGTGTCGATCGGTTTCTTCTCCTTTGAAATAATTTTCTTCAAATCCAAAGTAGGATCAAGACGATAATCATCAAAGTCTAAAGGAGGAGCATCACTCTCACGAGGGAAGTAAGTATTAAGAAAAGTTGAAAAGTCTTCATCAAATGAGTAATCGTCCAAAGTAGGATTAAGTGATGGCGGAGGATCTTCATCATGAGAAGAATCACTCGAAAGAGTATCGGCCTCATCAAAATCATCATAAATGGGCATGTCGGGATACTCGGAAGTAAGGTCATCATAATCATCCGAATCTGAGCTAGAATCATCATCATAAGCATCAAAGATCGGTGGAGAATCATATATGGGTAAAGGTTCCAAATTGGAGAGAGAATCATCCACATCATCTTGAAAAAGTGGATTATCAATGCAAGAATCGAATAGAGGATTGTTGTAGACGACAAAATCATCAAGCACATTAATCATATTCGCAGATTCTCGTCCATAGGATTTGCTTGTAAGCTTCCCCATTTTGAAAACTTGTGCATCATCCCCGACTCTTAAGATTAACTCACCTTCGGCAGCATCAACTAGAGCTCGTCCGGTTCTCAAGAATGGCCGACCAAGTATTAAAGGAATACGAGGGTCCATTTTATAATCAACAACAACAAAGTCGACCGGAAAAGTGAAGGTGCCAACTTTAATGAACACATCTTCGGCAATACCAACGGGGTAAGCGAGAGTGCGATTGGTTAGCTCAAGAGTCATCTTTGTTGGAGTAAGGTCGGGTAATGATAGTGTTTTCCAAACACTTAATGGCATGAGATTTATACTGGCCCCGAGATCAGCTAGGGCAGTAAATTCTTCGGTTTTGTTAAAAAGGCAAGGCAACACAAAACGACCGGGATCTCCAAGTTTTTCCGGAAGTTATTTAAGAATAACTGCAGAACAGTTTTCGTTTAAGCGTGTGTTGGCGAGCTCAATCAGCTTCTCCTTCTTGTTAAGCAATTCCTTGAATGCTTTGACAAATTTCGGCATGTGGACAAGTGCTTCAACAAGGCTAATGTTGAAAGTCATTTGAGAGATCATCTTCAAATAATTTGACACTTGAATGTCATCCTTTGTGTGCATTTTGGTCTTGCCTAAACGAGATGGATAAGGAATATTGGTGTTGGGTGGTGAAGGTGCAGGTGTAGCAGGTAAAGGTTGAGATGTTGAAGGGTTCTTCTTGGGGACATCGTCATGACGAGGCGGAGACAGTAATGGTGCACTAATACTAGGTGTGGGAGTAGTAGGGATAAATGGTGGTGGAGGAGGTGTAGATGATGGGGGCGGAATAGGTGGTCCTACTATGGTAACTCCACTACTTGGTGATAAACATATCTAATCAAGTCCTTGGATATTATTCGTTTGATTGCTGAAGGAGGATTGGATATTATCTCGAAGCTCGGATCTAATGTCATTCCCTTGCTTGGTGATATCTCCTTTCAAATTGATTATTTGGCTCTGTAGATTCTTGATTTGCTCTCCTTGGGTTCTCATCAAAGCTTCAACATCCGGATTGATGGGTGGGGTTTGTTGAGCGGGTGGGTGATAAGGATTAGAAGCTCTAGGTGGGATTTGGTTGCTTCTATTGTAGTTGTTGTTGGGGTTTTGGTTTTGAGGAGAAAAACCGGGTGAAAGGTAGTTGTTTGATCGGTAACTCAGCAAATTTCTATCCCCTTGAGGTCGAGCTTGGTAATTTTTCGGTGAATAATTACCATAAGCTGCATACACGTTTTCTGGATTTCCTTGAGTAGAAGGACAATCAGTGTATGAGTGTGGACCGCCGCATGTTTCACAAGAAGGTGCAACCGCTTTAACTTGTTGTTGTTGGTTTGTAGCGAGAAGCAAGATATTTTTGTTCATTTCAGTCATCATGCGGGTGAATTCGGTCATATCAGGGCTTGCTGAAGTAGAAGAAACATTGAATCTCGGGTTGTTCCTTGAAGAAGCGGAGGAATCCCAGTTTTTGTGGTGAGTAGTCATGTTTTCAATAAGCTCTCTACACTCCTCGGGTCTTCTTTTCATAAATGTGCCACCGGCGGCTGCATTAATCGTATCACGATCTCGAAAAGTCAAACCGTTGTAGAAAGTATCAATTAAGGTCACAGGGAGCATGTTGTGGTTTGGACAACGATCGATCAATACATTATATCTTTCCCAAGCATCAAAGAGAGATAAAAACCCTATTTTCTCTCTTGCTATGGGCGATCTGCCTGGTGATTTTCCTAGCCGTCTTTTATTAAATTAATTCCTTTTTCTGATCGTCAATCTCTCCTTATTGGGTTGTGATTCCTATTCCTTAATCGTTCTTATTCGAGACGACTTTGGTTTTAGGATTACTTTGCGATTAGGACTAATTGTTCATCGATTTGGGTTCTAATTTTCTAAGCCGTGGTTTTTAGGGTTTCGCTGCATAGCTTCTTTAATTTATCCTGCCAATCAGCGATTAGGGCTCATTTGAGTCTTTATTATTGTATTGCTGCTCATTAGGGTTTCTTCAACCTTGTGTGCGTATCCTAGCTGGTTTGCAGGTCTTGGTGCGGGTGTTTCAGGTGTGTCAACAGGTTTTGGGGCTTCATTATTTAGGGTTATACCCTATCTATCATTCTGTATTGGTCGATGATATGGATTTCAAGTAGTCTGCATTGGTGCTGCATTGTGGAGCCCTAATTATTAGGGTTTCGCTTCTGTTTTAGTTATACTTGGTTAGCTGTGATTTGAGTTGTTGTGGTTGAGGGTTAATGGAGAGGGGTTTTCTTGATAGCAATGAGAAGAAGAAGAAGAAGGTGGTTGTTTCAGAGACAGTAATCGAGGTGGATTCTACTATTGCTGGTATTGCTAAGCGGGTAAGGAATATTGATGGTAAAACTACCGTGCCTAAGAGTATCCTGCGTAAACCGGCTCGTGTGGAACCTATGGATAATAAAGAGGCTGCTACAATGTCGAAAGAGGTGGGATGTGATAATAATATATCGACCAAAGCTGCTGGGAGTGAGCAGATTGGTCCTAGAGTTGATTCTCTAAAGGCAGCTAGCTCGTACGCTAGTCTTGTGTGCCCTAATGATTCTAGTTCCAAGGTACAATTTCGCACTCTCATTTCTGACGTTAAGCTGGACTCGTTTGATTGTGTGTTACCTAAGGACGTGGCTGCTAAGATCAAAGGTAAGTACGAAAATACCATTGTTGGTTGTTTTGTTGGTAAAGATCCTTCTTTCTATGTGGTTCAACAATATGCGTCGAATACATGGAGGAAATTTGGTTTTGAAAAGATTACCAGGAATGACAATGGAGTATACTTGTTCAAGTTTGCATCTAAGTCTGGTATGGATCAGGTGCTGGAAAAGGGACCATGGCTTATACGTAAATCACCGATCATGCTTACCAAATGGACACCTAGTGTGTCTCTAAAGAAAGGTGAGGTTACCAAAGTTCCTGTTTGGGTAAAAATGTACAATGTGCCTGTACTTGCGTACTCGGAGGATGGTTTGAGTCTTATTGCAACCCAAATTGGTAAGCCTATTATGCTTGACGCGTTTACTAGTTCTATGTGTGGTGATTCTTGGGGTAGAATTAGTTTTGCCCGGGCTTTGATTGAGATTGATGCGGTTGTTGGTTTTAAGAAGGAGGTTAGTATGGCGATTCCTACGGAGGAGGGGGATGGTTATAGTAAAGAGATTGTTCGAGTTGAATATGAGTGGAAACCTCCACATTGTGATACATGTAAAAGCTTTAGTCATGATTCTAAATCGTGTCCTAAACGTGTTCTTGAGGGGGTTCCTATTAAATCAGCAAGGGATATGCACTCTGCTGATTTGGAAGACAAAAGTGATGGATTTACGACTGTTAAAAGTCGTAAGAAGAAGAAGGAAGCTGATCCAAAAGTTTTTGCGGGTCTTCGGCTGAATAAACCTAACTCCAAGGTGATTTGGCAACAAAAGAAGAGTGGGAATACGAATGGGGGGTCTAAATCAGCCTCTCCTAGTGTTTCTACTAATGGTGGTGCTCCAAATTCAGGTTTGAATTCGTCGAATCCTTTTGATGTTTTAAACATGGAGGGTGATAATATGGGTGACCCTATGCCTCAACCAAATCATGGCACTTCTAAGGATACGGGGGCCAGTAGTTCTAGTTCTGGTTGTGGTGATAAGGGCAAAGATAAAAAGGTTAGTAGTCCTCCTGTTTTGGTAAAGAAATGGGAGGATTGTGTTAATGCTTCGGACACTTCTGATGAGGAGGGTGAGTTCGGTTATGGTGGTGGTCAACAACTTGAAGATGATGATTTGTGTTTATATGATGGTTATGAAAACCTGGTTGATGATCTTCAAGGAGCTCTCAAGGATTTTCGTGACTTCAAGTTGAGAGGAAGTGGTAGAAAATAGGTTATTTGTCTGTTTTCTTTACTGTTCGTATGTTTGGTAGTTTCTTAAGGATGGTTTGTCATCCTTATGCAGGTTTTTGGCTGTTTGTTGCTTTTAGTGCTGGTTTGTTGCCCATGTAACGGGTTGTGATATAGGACTTCACCTATATCCATTGTACTTCAACGATTTTTTGGTGTAATATATTTTACCGGGGTAATTTTCCCCTTTACCCAAAAAAAAAAGCATCAAAGAGAGATTCATCGGGTTCTTGCATGAAACCGCTGATTTGATTGTGAAGGCTCGTGACCATGGATGGTGGAAAGTAGCGCGGCAAAAAGCGTTGAGTCATGTCATCCCAATTATGAATGGAATTCTTCGGGAGACGATCAAACCATTTCTCGGCGTGATGTGATAAAGTATGTGGGAAGAGTTGTAGGCGTAGAACATCCATTATGGCACCGGTGCACTTCATGCTTTGAGTGATTGTAATGAACTTGTCGAGGTGTTTATTGGCATCATCATCAAGCATTCTGGCGAATGGATTTGTTTGCACTTGCTGAATCATGTGGCGCTTCAACGAAAACTCCGGAGCCGTGATTTGCATCGGCGCAATCGGTCCTCCTCGTCCAAACATGGTAGGTTGACAAAGTTCCTCCATTGTCCGAAGATCGGGTTGTGGAAGAACATTGTTGTTATTATTGAGGTGCGGTGGATTATTATTGTTGTTAACACCTGCCATAGCTAAATCTTCTCGAGTCTCGGGCTCTTGATAATTAGAAGATCTAGTACGCATACACCTACAAAGGCAAAGAAAACAATACCAAACACAAAGAGAATATATATACACAATAAAAAGAAAATCTTTTTGGATTTTTGAAATTTTTAATTTTTATGGATTTTTTAACAATTTTTAATTTTTATGGATTTTTGAAATTTTTAAGCAAGAAAAATAACGCTCACAAGTGAACGGTGTTGATCCCAAACTTAGATCGATTAAGCTTTGTGTATACGAGATTAGATCAAGTACTACACGTAGAGAAACCTTTGCTTATGAGTAAAGTAACAAAGTGTTATGCGGAATTAACACTTGATCTAAAACACAAAGATGTTAAACAAACTTTCACTTGTATTAGAATGATTCTTGTTGATTACAATGAAAGAGGTTTAACTTGCGAATACTTATGAAAACTTATATTAACTTTAACCTAAAAGATCTTCTTTTATAGAACAAGAAGTCTTGTACAATAAGCTACGAATCAACTATTCTAGGTAAAGATAATTATAGGAAATACAATGTCGAGCTTATCTTTACCATACACATATAAAGAAACAAATAAACAAAAAGATTCGTATGAAGATATTCTATCAGTGTCAATCTTCAAGGCTGTCAGCGTTGACTTCTTCAATGTCAACGCTTGGCTGTCAGCGTCCAATGTCATCCTATCAGCGTTGACATTCTTCTTATCAGCGTCTAGTGAACCGACCCATATTTTATTCCCAACAATCCTCCCCTAAACTTGATATCCATTCCAATGATCAAGTTTCTGAATAAACACTTAAGGCTTAGGAGGAATCTTGCAAAAACTTCTTATGTTGGTGATAAACATATCTAATCAAGTCCTTGGCCACGTCACTAGTATAATCAATCTCCAAGGGTGTCTCTAGCATCTTCTCCAATACTTCTTTGGATAAGAAATAGTCAGCATCCACAAGTAAATACTCTGAAAACTTTGTAGAGCTCATATGAAATACACCACAAGTAGAATAAAGCCTCCAATGAAGATTACTGAGATCATCTTCAAGATCCTTCCATATGGCAGGATCTGCTTCTCTTGGACCACACAAAGTCAAAAATGTGTTCCAAAGTCTTATTCCATTTGCTGAAGTAGGTGCTTCAGCTGTATACTTGGCCTCTATTAATCTCCATAGATGCACCAAGTCTTCCCTGTCTATGCTTGCAAATATAGAAATAACTGAAGTGAAAGTATGTACCTCCTTTCCAAACCTGCCAATCTTCCAAAATCCACACTCATCTTCATCAAAACTGATGATTGGATTTCTGTCATCTAGAGGTACTACATTAACCAAATCTGAAGCTTCCAATGGAGAAAGCTTGAGATGCTTCCTTATGACACCTTCAGTTGGAAAATACACATCCATATCTTTGGGAAATTGAAAAGGATCTCCTTTCTTCACTGGTCTTTGAGCAATCCTCATTTCCTTTTGAATCTGCATTTCCTCAGCAAGCTCTTGTTTCCTTTCTTCTGAAAGAAACTGATAGACATTATTTTCTTGCACACTCCTCCAAATAGGATGTGCCCTATACTTTAACTCCTCAAAAGATAAAGCCAGCAACTTCTTTGATGTCCAATTAGGCTGATGACATCTAAGCAACTTATAGTACAACTGCCTTCTATCTCTTTTGAGCCAAGTCTTGACTTCCTGTGCATTATACTTCAAAATCACCTTTATGTCATCTTGTACCCTAAGAAGAACTTCCAACCCCCAAATTTGATCTGACAAACTCATCCCTGGGTTGTCCATAACCTTGTCCTCCCAAGCATGGTACATTCTGGTGATTTCAGGAAGGTCCCAATCAATCTGATTCTTCAAATCATTCAACCTTTCCTTTGCTAGCTCATCTCCATACTCAAGTCTTTCTGGATCTTCAATAATTTGAATACTTGAATCTGAGCTATCATCTTCTTTTCCATCACCACTTTCTTCCTCACTTTCAGAAACAAAAAATGGTGATCTTCTTCTCCTCTTCAAATCTCTTTCCAAAAGTTGTGCAGCCAACTGTTCATCAAATGCAATTTGTGCTGCATCTTTCTTTGGAACATCTTCTTCAACCAACTTCCCTTTACCTTTGTCTTTTGGATCAATAATAGGCAAAGTAGAAGAAGAAACCTGTGTGGACACATCTTTGATGATTGTTGATGGCTGGAATACATCAACACCACCTGCAACTCTATCAGCGTTCAAGTTACCTCTATCAGCGCCACGATTACCTTTGTCAGCGCTGGATGTGTCAGCGTTCAAACCTGTATCAGCGCCCAATGTTTCTTTGAAAGATCCTTCCAAGTTTAATGGTGTCACCTTGGATGTATCAATAACTGGGTGCTTCTTCAAATTGGTGAGAGCTTCAGCAACCTGTAAAGATTCACTAAATTGTGAACTCTTCTCTGAACTCTTCTCACTAGCTGTATGAATCAGCTCATCCTCTTCATCCTCTTCATCCTCCCCTTTGGAAGATTCCTCCATTAGACTCCTGCTACTTGGATTCTCCAAAACAGTTACCCGCTCCCTCAATACTTGGAGTTCACGGCCCTGGTTGTTGACAATTTGTACAAGGCTGACATTTTGCTTTTGCAAGCTAATGACAGCAGCCGTCAATTCAATTAAAGTCATAGGTTCCAATCTGCCCTCAGCTAGAATGGGGATTTGACCTCCCAAAATAGAATCATAGGGCATGGATGAGGTCTTAATGATGTTGGGACTGTCTTGACCAGCATCTAAGCCTGTGTCAATAGCCCCAGCCTCACCCATGTCACCAGCCACACTTGTGGAGGTGGTTCTCTCTGCTACAAGGCTAGGATCACTAGAGGAGAACACTCCAGCAACCCTTTGGCGTTTAGTCAACCTAGATTGTAATGGGGTGGAAGATGAAGTAGATTGTGTGGGTGTTGGTTGGTTAAAGGGTGTTTGGGATTGTTCAGGGATGGTATCAGCGTTGGGATTGGCTGTGTCAGCGCCAACATTTTGAGTGTCAGCGCTGGGTTGGTCAATGTCCATGTGATCAGGTGAAGGTAATGGTTCATGAATAGGCTCAAGTTGGGGTTCAGGTTCTGGTTGTGGTTGTGGTTGAGCAGCCTGAATTACTTCAAGCATTGGTTGGGTAAGAGGTATGGATTCATTTGTGGAGCTCATTTTAGCAAAAATGGTTTTCTGTTGTTTAGGGATCTCATAAAAAGTGTCATGATCCCTAGAACAATATTCTTGTAAATCAAAGACCATTTGCAAAAATCTAGGGTAAGCCAAAGTCATTTTACTTCCCTTGTTTTTACACATCCCTTCAAAAATCATTTTTGAAAAATTATACTTAAGCCCACGTGTGATACAAACCAAAGCACTTGCAATTGACCTGTTTATTTCATTAAAAGAAGTACATTTTGGACTTAAGCATTGTAAAAGGACATGTATCAAATATTTCCAGTCAGAGGGAAATTCCTGCTTATGATATTTATTTAAAGTGACATCAGCAGGAATAGGATAACCCAATTCCCTAAGACCTTGTTCTATTGTTGCAATGGCAAGGGTAGTCACACCATCAGCGTCATCAAGACGCAAAGCTTGGCGAACCAAGGCTTCAGTGACCACCCATGTTCTTCCATGAACAGTAGATGTTAATGTGGTTACTCCATTAGTTGTTGTGGAACTAGCAGTGTTCCAAAACTGTCTAATATGTGCGACAGGGACTAATGGTGTATGAGAAAGTGCATACCTTAATGAGGATGCATTTAAAAATGCCACCATCTGTGAATACTGAGGAAACAAATCATCATCAGCAGTCAAGTAAGCTACCATATTGTGTTGGCTCTTGAACTCCAATGTTAAATTCTTTGAGTTGAACTTGGGTGCCATGTTTGAAAGCTGTTTAGGTTATGTGATATGGGAAAAATCTAGGAGAAAAGTGTTAGACAAGAAAATATGAATACCCAGAATAAAAAGATTAGCCAAATTTATAGGAGAGATGCATGATTTTGATTGGTCAAAAATGAGGCGGTTATATTCAAAGAGCAATGATGAAAATATTGAATCAAATATAACTTATCTCATGCATTAATTAAAAGTAACAACTCCCCAAAATTACGGCCAAAGATTAGTCAAAAATAACAACTGGGTAGGGCCCACTAGGTGTCAACGGTCAAAAATAGCCCATCAGCGCCCAACGGCTATATTTTCTTGTCAGCGTTTGCCTAAAGCCTTGTCAGCGTCACGATTGGACGTAACAGCGTTTGGAGAAAAACTTGTCAGCGTCTAAAAATAAAAATATTTAAAAAGAAAAAGACCTTAACAAAGTAATTTATCCTAAGGGAAATATCTTACAAGTTGATAATAATTACTGGGCGGCAAGCACTGTCCATTTATGCACACTTGCATAAGCAAGATAGACACAAATGTCCTCTAGAGTCCCTTGCTAACCAAAATACTTACCAACAAAGTTACTTCATAAAATTCTTTGTAACTCCCAGGTAAACCCATAACAAAACTATTCCCAAGTCTCCCATCAGACCACAACCAATTCTAGGCCAAAAATGTCTTGGCAGCATGCATAGTTTATCAACTTTGCATGCTACAGTGCCTCATGGTTTAGTAAAACTAACCCATACTCACCTGTGGACACAATCTAGAATTGTGATGAGAGTATTCTAAGAATACCCAAGAGTCCTAAAGGTTCCTTAAACCTCCCCTTAAACTATGATACATGAGTTCTCAAAATATATATGAACATTAAAAATTTATGTCAAGATAGGAATATAAATATTCCAACCATCATCCATAAACAAAAACATGTCCAAATAGCTCTTCAAAGATCCATAAGCAACTCTGTATCCAATGGCATAAAGCTACCACCACCTACACATTTAGATGAAAACCACAAAACTAACATTTGTTGCTGACAGCGTCCCGACAACACTTATCAGCGTTGAAGGAACTCTTGTCAGCGTTAGACAATAATATCTCTAACAACGGCAAAATAACACTTGACAGCGTTACATTTACCTTTGTCAGTGTTAGATAAATAAAGTGGAAAAATCTAAATCATCACAAAGACCAATAACAATGCATTATCCTGTACATACTTTTACAAAAAGGTTCCAAAACACATATTAAGTGAGATTAACCATTCCAATATTTGTTACCAAATATTGAAATCTTCCAGCATCAAAAGGTTTAGTTAATAAATCAGCCACATTATCCTCTGTGGCTACCCTATCTGGTTGTATTAAACCTTTCTTAAAGCAATCTCTTATAAAATGATGTCTAATTTCTATGTGTTTGGTTTTAGAATGATGTACAGGATTTTTAATAATGCATAAAGTACTGTTATTGTCTACAAAAATCTTGGTATGCATAAAATTATACCCATAATCCAACAGCTGGTTCTGAATCCATAAGACTTGTCCACAACAAGCAGCTGCAGCCACATATTCTGCTTCAGTTGTAGAGTTTGCCACCACTGTTTGTTTCTTGCATTGCCAAGATATCAATCTACTCCCAAGAAATTGGCATCCACCAGTTGTGGATTTCCTATCAAACTTGTCACCACCATAATCACTGTCTGAATATGCAATAAGATCCAATGGAGAATCTTTCGGGTACCACAAGCCAAGATCTGGATAACATCTTAGGTACCTAAAAATTCTTTTCACAGCAAAAAGGTGACATTCTTTGGGAGTCACTTGATGGCGTGCACATGCACACACAGCAAACATGATGTCAGGTCTTGAGGCTGTAAGATACATCAATGAACCAATCATTGATCTATAGTGCCTAACATCCACATCCTTTCCAGCTCCAATCTTTCCCCAGGGGTGTTCCCTATCCATAGGAGTGGAAGCATCCTTTTCATGTGGAGAAAAACCATATTTCTTCAAGATTTCAGCTACATACTTGTCTTGGGAGATGAAGATACCATCTTCTTTCTGCTGAACTTGTAAACCTAGAAAGAAGTTCATCTCACCCATTGCACTCATCTTGAATTTATCTGTCATGAGCTTGGAAAAGTCCTCACTCATTTTTGGATCAGTAGACCCAAAAATGATGTCATCAACATAGACCTGCACAAGCAACACATGTTTTCCTTTCTTCTTTATGAATAGTGTCTGATCTATGGTGCCCCTTTTGAAACCATTTTCCACCAAGTAGGTGGACAATGTACCATACTATGCTCTTGGGGCTTGATGAAGTCCATACATAGCTTTCTTCACTCTATAAACCTTGTCTGGATTCTCAGGATCTTCAAAACCAGGAGGTTGCATAACATATACTTCCTCAACAATTGTCCCATAGAGGAAAGCACTCTTCACATCCATTTGATAAACAGTGAAGTTCATGCAGGAAGCATAAGCTAAGAAAATTCTGATAGCTTCAATTCTTGCAACTAGTGCAAAAACTTCTTCATAATCTATGCCTTCCTCTTGTGTATATCCCTGAGCTACCAAACGTGCCTTGTTTCTGACCACAATGCCTCTTTCATCTTTCTTGTTCCTTAGAACCCATCTTGTCCCAATTGGTCTCACATATCTAGGACAATCAACCAGCTCCCAAACATCCTGTATAGCAAATTGGTGAAGCTCATCCTGCATTGCTTCCACCCAACTTGGTTCTTTGAGAGCATCAAAAATCTTCTTGGGTTCTTCCTGTGACAGAAAACAGGCAAACAAACATGCTTGTACAAGAGGGGTATCAGCCTTCTTGTGTATATTGGCAATAAATCCACCAAGACTTTGATGGGATCTTCTTGTCTGAACTGGAGCCATAACATCACCAATGATCTGAGATGTAGGATGATCCTTAGCTGTGGAAGTGAGAACTCCTCCTTCAAAAAGTCTGGTGTCCTCAATTTCACGCTCCATGTTGCCAATATCTTCTTCATCAGACTCTGTTTGATCAACATGAATCTCTTCATGGACATTGGAAGGTCCACCTTGTTCAAAATGGGAAGAGAAAAGCTGTGTAAAGGTGTCACCAAAGTCTGATCCTTGTTTGTCAGCGCTTGGGCTAACAACGCTTGAATTGTTGTTGTCAGCGTCTAAGCCATCAGCGTCTGAATTTGTCTTGTCAGCGCTTGATTTCCCTTTGTCAGTGCCTGAAGAAGTATGCATGTTTGTATTTGGTGGTATTTGAAAACCACCATTATCTTTTCTAGCAGCAGCAGCAGCATAATACTCATCTGTCCATATAGGAAGTGTAACATATTCTTGTGTGGGTGATGATATAACTGCTGGTGGTCCATCCTCCTTAGCAACCTGTATACCTGAAACATTACCAATTCTCTTTTCCAAAACACTTGAAGTTACCTTCACAATGTCTGGATCAGTAACAGGCATATAATTTAAAGCTCTAGATAAAGGTTCTAAGTCAAACAACCAATTTGGACCACTTTCAGGATCACTAGGTTTACTCTCTAAAAACCTAACATGTACTTTTTCAAGTATACGTTTTTCCTTTTTAATGTAAACCCTATATCCTTTGCTCTGCACTGAATAACCCATGAAGTAGCCTTCATCACCTTTTGAGTCAAATTTACCTAGGGCCTCACTAGTTTCTAAAACAACTACATGACATCCAAAAGGCTTGAGAAAGCCAATATTTGGCTTCCTTCCCCAAAGTAACTCATAAGGTGTCTTATTATGTACCTTGTTGACCAATGCCCTATTTTGAACATAACAAGCTGTGTTAACAGCTTCAGCCCAAAAGGCTATAGGAAAGTGGGCATCAGCCAACATGGTTCTGGCCGCTTCAATAAGGGTCCTATTCTTCCTTTCAGCAACCCCATTTTGCTGTGGAGTTCTAGCTATGCTAAACTGCCTAGTAATCCCTTTCTTGGCACAAAAATCATCTAACAACTGATTTCTAAACTCACCCCCATTGTCACTTCTAATAATTTTGACCTCATTACCATTTTTCTTTTCAATTTGGGTAATGAAATTAATCAGACTTTGGGCAGTTTCACTTTTCTTGGCTAAAAAGAAAGTCCATGTAAACCTGGAAAAATCATCAGTGATAACAAAACAATATGATTTACCCTTTAAACTTTCTATATTAGTTGGACCAAAGAGGTCCATATGCAATAAGTGAAGTGGTTTAGAACTAGAGTGCACCTGTTTAGACCTGAATGAGACCTTGTGCTGCTTGCCCTTAAGACATGCAACACAAGTGTGGTCATTGTGGAAAGCCTTTTCAGGCAAACCATCAACTAAACCAAGCCTCACAAGTCTATTGATATTCTTAAAGTTTATGTGCCCTAATCTCCTGTGCCAAAGATTACTTTCATCTACTGAGGCTTTAGCATACAGACATGACATTTTATTATTTATCTTAATTCCATTAAGATTCACATTATATATGTCTTTATGCCTTGGTGTTCTAAAATCTATGTATTTTTCCTCAGGGAGCTTATAATCTTTGCTTAACACCAAGCACTCAGTATCTGTGAAAAGAACCTTATTTTTGTTATCACACACTTGTGATACACTAAACAAATTATAATCCAGTTCTTTTACCAGGAAGACATTCTCAAATCGTAGATTGTTGGTGACAAGGGTTCCTTTTCCAGTGATGGTGTCGTAGCCCCCTCCAAAGTATACCTTATCACCATCTTGAATAGGAGAGAAATTAGTCAGATAGTCTTCCTTCCCTGTCATGTGCCTTGAGCATCCACTATCCCAGTATCCATAATCATTGATCTTCTTCTGAATGCCCTGCACATAAAGAAAACACATTAGTTTTCTTTGGGAACCCAAGCCTTGGAAGACTTGGATTCATTTGGTTGTTCAACAAGAACAGACTTAGTTCTCATAACAACCCCATTTTCATCCCTGTTTGAATGAAATTCCCAGTTAACCCCAATTGGTGTTGACAATGCCTTTGAAATATAATGAAACCTGTTGCATGTCATAGAAATACCAGTAGAATTAGGGTTTTGGTCTTGTTTTGGTCTCCATGTTAAGCTAGTAGAAGCTTTAGACTTATTTCCCTGTGATTGCAAATACCTAGGTTTGGCAGTGTGTCTGTCAGCGCTTAAATTGCTCTTGTCAGCGCCCCGATTGCCTTTATCAGCGTTGTACCTAGGGTTTGCTACAGGAACCCATTGCCTATTGGACCAAGTGTTTGACTTTTGAAAAGGTCTTAGGCCTTGTGTGTTAGACCCTCTAGAAAAGAATGGGGCTGGTCTAACAACTTGTGAACTTTTGTTCACATAAGTATTGGGTCTGACAGTGTTTGACCTATGTTGACTTTTGTCAGCGCTGAAATGGTTCCTATCAGCGTTGACATTGGAAGCGTTGACACATTTGTATGCCAAATGTGAGAAGCTACCACATGTGTAACAAGCTTTTCTAGACATAGTCTTAGGTCTAGAAGCAAAGAAGCCTGTTCCTTGGTTACTAACTTGGCTTTTTGGTGACCTAGTATTCCTATACATCTCTGCATACTTAACACTAGGTTTTCTAACAGTTTGTCGGCCAAGGTCAACAGCTTTGCCAGTGGTAGGGTGTGTGATCTTAATAGGTTTAGGATCATTGGACTCCACAATTGGTATCATGTTTGGTGTGGGCTCATTTGGACTTTCACACAACAACCCTCCCTTAACAAACAAGGTGTGGTTAGCTTTCTTCCACTCATCTAGGTCAGTCAGTTTTTGCTTGTATTCCTCAACTGGGGAAGTCACTCTAGGTGGAGGAATGAATTCCTCCTCTTGGCATTCTGGCAAGCCAGTCCAAGATAAATCCTTTGATTGGACACCATAGAAATCCCCAGCTGGTGGTGGAACACCAGTATAATTATTCATCCCAATCCCACTCATATCCTTAGAGTCTCTTTGTTTACTAACACACTCTCCTAGGGATTGTGTGGCCTTATCAAATCTCTGGATTTTAAGACTCACATTTTCTTTATTTTTGTTAGCCTCCTCTAACTGAGCTATCAAATCAAGATTAACCCTATTTACTATATCTTGAACATCTTTACTCTGATGTAACTCATGTTTTAAGATATTTATTTGATCCTTTAAATCAAACTCCATTTTCTTATACTCAGCTACTGTCTTTTCTGTTTGGGTAAGAGCAATTTGATAATTAGATACTTTGCATCTTTCAGTACTTGCCTCATCTAATAATTTTACTATCTCTTGATTTAGTTTTTCAGTATTTAAACGACAACCCTTAGAACAGAAAGCATCATCATATACCTCATTATCTGATGAAGAGGAGGAGTGTGCCATGAGAGCATATTCAACATGCTCTTCTTTAACTTCAGCAACCAAATCTCTGTCCTCTTCCTTATTCTTGGCCATCCAGCTCCAGTCCCATTCTCCAACACCATCAATTTGATGAACAACAACCATGGCCTTGGGATCTTGGCTCTTAACCATTTGGCTTGAGGGCTTACCAGCATCAGATCTTCTTGGAGATCTACATTCCCTCATGAAGTGCCCCATCCTATGACAGTTGTAGCACTCAACCTTGGACTTGTCAAAGCCAGCAACATCCTTAGCATTAAAGGTCATCTTCTTCTTGAACCTTTTATTAAACCTGTTTGCTCTTAAACTTACAAGAGCCATAGTCCACTTGATGTCCATCTCTTCCAATTGTTCATCACTTATCTGCTCAAGATCTTCATACGTAATCCTTGAATCACTGAGCAAAGAAGCAATGAATGCACACGCAGTATCTAGATCTAAACCAGCAGGTTTAAGTCTATCAGCGCCAAAGTTGTGTGTGTCAGCGCTTGAGTATAAAGCGTTGACAGGATATGATCCAGCGCTGACAGACTGACATCCAGCGCTGACACCTTGAGATCCAGTGGCTGAATGTCCATAGAAGTTCATGGAATCAAATTGGCCTTCACTTTGTGAGAAGAAGGCCATGTTACTACTGGAAGATTTATTATCACTATCCAATTGCCATTCATTCTCCAACAGTCTAAGTTTGTTGAAGATGTCATCAAACCTGGAGGTCTTGTGGGTATTATTGACAAGAATGGATCTTGTCTCAATCTTCCATACATCACCAAGGCTTTTGAGAAAAGTAGCATTCAATTCAGGGTCATCAATCTGTGTTCCCATGAAGGAAAGTTGACTTGTGATGTCAAGAAGTCTACTTCTCACACTGCTGAGATTTTCATTGGGTTGAGCTTTAAAGACAGCATACTCATGCAAGAGTTGCTTCTTCTTTTCTTCTTTTGTGTCAGCATTGCCACCATGTGCTACTTCAAGAGCTTCCCAAAGCTCTTTTGCAGACTCAAAGCGTTTGTACTTGTGCTGATTCTCATGACCTAGGGCGTGTTTCATGATGTTCAAGATTTTCATGTCCACCCTCTTCTTGGCTATATCTTCAACAGCTACAGCTCTCCCATCTCCAGGCTTTTCCTTCTTATCAGCTTCAGGACAATTAGGAACAGCTGTCCTTGTGGCAATTGCAGCAGCAATCTTTGCTGCTTTGTCGAATGTGTTCCCATATTCGACAATCTCCCAAAGAGTATAGTCATGAATAGCTATATATTGCTCAAAATTTGACTTCCAAAGCTCAAAGTTCCTGGCATCAAACATGGGAATTTTGATACTAGGATTTGAGGAGTTGTTTTGTAGCAAAGCAGCAGGTTGATCTGTGCCAGACATGGTGTTTTTAGGGTTTTGAGAATTTTAGGGTTTTTAGGGTTTTTGGTGTTTTAGGGTTCTTGCATTACTTAAAGATCAAAAGTTTCTCAACAAGCTCTGATACCACTTGTTGATCCCAAACTTAGATCGATTAAGCTTTGTGTATACGAGATTAGATCAAGTACTACACGTAGAGAAACCTTTGCTTATGAGTAAAGTAACAAAGTGTTATGCGGAATTAACACTTGATCTAAAACACAAAGATGTTAAACAAACTTTCACTTGTATTAGAATGATTCTTGTTGATTACAATGAAAGAGGTTTAACTTGCGAATACTTATGAAAACTTATATTAACTTTAACATAAAAGATCTTCTTTTATAGAACAAGAAGTCTTGTACAATAAGCTACGAATCAACTATTCTAGGTAAAGATAATTATAGGAAATACAATGTCGAGCTTATCTTTACCATACACATATAAAGAAACAAATAAACAAAAAGATTCGTATGAAGATATTCTATCAGTGTCAATCTTCAAGGCTGTCAGCGTTGACTTCTTCAATGTCAACGCTTGGCTGTCAGCGTCCAATGTCATCCTATCAGCGTTGGCATTCTTCTTATCAGCGTCTAGTGAACCGACCCATATTTTATTCCCAACAAACGGATCCCAAAAAGCAGCGCGTCTCTCACAGAAAACCGTTAATCTTTACGAAAAGAGTCGGCAGCGGCGCCATTTTAATGTATGGTTTTTACCTAATTAAAAAGTTCGTTGATGTATATCTAATCGAATTGATCCTGGTTAACTATGTGACTTAGTCGTTCTTTGGTGAAACAAATAGTTGTGTCGTTGTAGTAATTAAAAGTGCAAAACTTAAATGAAAATGACGTAAAAGTAAATCTAAATCTAACTTAAAATAAATGGCAAGGATTTAAAAGCGAGACGAAAATTAAAAGGCACTAAAAGTAAATAACGCAAACTTAAAACTATCTAAGGCAAACTTAAAACGCAACTAAAACTTAAAACTAAGGCAAGGCTAAAATAAATCTAAGGCAAATAAACTTAAAGTGCAACTAAGTAAAAAGGCGAGAAAAGTAAAGCTTGAAAATTAAAAACAGAAAATTAAAAGCTGAAACTAAAAAGAACCTGAAAACAGCTCATCCGGAATAAACCTTGTTCGGAATAATCACTCATCCGGAATGTCACCTTCGTTCGGAATGATTCTTCTTCACTCGGAATATTAGCCAAAATCCCTTGATCCGGAATAAATCCTTTATCCGGAATATGTCACTTATCCGGAATAAAGTCTTGATTCAGAATACTTGAGCTTGATCCAGAATATTGCCCTTGATCCGGAATAATTCCTTGGCCCTTCCTTCGGAATATATTCCGAATGAACCTTGATCCGGAATATTAAAATATTCCGAATGAACAAGTTGATCCGGAATAAATTCCTTGATCCGGAATGTTGGAGATTCCGGATGAAGTCTTTGACCCGGAATGATTAATTATTCCGAATAAAGGTCCTTGATCTGGAATATCTCCTTGATTCGGAATGTTATGTTGATCCGGAATGTTCTGTTGATCCGGAATGAGAGGCTGATCCGGAATATGTCACTTATTCCGGATGAAAGCCTTCTATTCGGAATATCTTCTTCACAAACCTTCACTCGGAATATCTGGGCTTGATCCGGAATGTTTCCTGGGAATACAGTAACAGAACAAGCGAAGAACAGGGAACAAGAAAAAAAAATACGAATCTAATCACAATCAATAAAAATAAACCAAAAGATTAAGCAAAACTAACCAATAAACATCTACTAATCATAAACAAGCAATCCAAAACAATCAATCTAACAATACTAACAAATATAACCAAAATAATCAAAACCCACTTTAATCAATAAAAACTCAAAAACATAAACACGAACATAAACATAAAGATCAAAGATTAAAGAAAGGTAGATAGGAGATGAACAATAAAAATAAAGATTGACAAGAATTAAAAGAAAACTTACTTGAAATTAAATGTATTTAAGGTGCAAGACAAGGTATTTAAATGGACATGAAATTAAATGATAAGGTAATTAAATTTGCAAGGTAATTAAAATGAAAGAACTAGTGTCACTCTATCCAACAAAAATGAAATGAATCTAATCTAATCTCTTTATAGGGGAGGATTAGGGAGTTCTTAGGAAGCTTCCTCCCCTCTTTCTTCTTTTCCTTAATTGCATGCTTTAGTCCTTGGTCTTCTTAATCCTTTGTTAATCTTCTTAATACTTGGACTTTAATGACTTTGTCTCGGGATTTCTTTGAACTCGTTTTGTAATTCTTCAATAAATTAGACTTGAGTTCTTCGGCTTTTAGTAAACTTCCATCTTTTGACTTTTTCTTCGATAAATCTTCAGAATTGGTCTTGGACTTCCGTTCTTTTTGCAATCTTGACTTCTTGACTTCGTCTTTCGTCTTTTTCTTCGATAAAAGCCCGTGAATGCCCGTGTTTTCTCCACTTTTCACCTTTTCGTCCTAAATCACAACAAAAACACAAACCCGCATAATTCCGACATAAATGACATAAAATACACGTTTTGGCTCGGTTATTATTGTAATTAAGTGGTAAAAAGGATGGGTGTTTACACACCTATCAAATTACCATAAAGGAAACCGGAAACAAACATCGGTTCCAACATAAGCTCCACTGTAAAACCCGCATATAAATGCCATGAACAGTGCACTGCGTAAACATACGAACCAATTAAAACTTTCAACTTTATGTCATATACACGTGTCACGAATATTAAATTCAGAAACTACGTACGTGTTAGTGCACGATAATTATTAAGTACGTGATAATACACGATAATTATTAAGTATAATAATTCTAATCACGAACATATGATCACGAACATTTACGAACATGATAATTATTACGTATAATAATTATAACACGACTATTAGAACACGATATATGTACGTAGTATATATAACACGGACATTTAACACGAGCTAGAACGATTAATGAACACGAACGAACACGTAAAATAATTAAACACGAACAAAGCCCGGGAGACCCTGTGGGCCTTGTGGTAACCGTGGACAAGAAGAAGGAAGGGGCCAAGCCCACTTTGACTCTTGACTAAATTATAAAAAGGTAAAACAAAGGAAAACAATTACAAGAATTTTACAAAAATTAAAAAAACCCTAGTCTCTCTCTCTCTCTCTCTCCTTGTCGCCGGCTTCAAGAACACCAAGAGGGTGTTTGGTTGATTTTGATCTTTGACTTTGGGATAAGTGTGTTCGTGTTCTTAGTTCTTTTCCAATCATGCATTCGGTATCACCATACCCTTCATCTTTTTATTTTTATTTTCTTTTAATTATGTTCATGAGTTTAGAAAAGAAAAACATATTAAAACATGTAGATCAATACAAGAAACATGGAAAAGGGTTTGGCTTGGTGGGTTTTGTTCGGCTGACACATGAACCGAGAGCCAAGAGGCTCTCGGTGGTCTTTTAAACACCAACAGCCGAGACCACCATGGCCTCGGTGTGGTTTTGGTCTTCATCCGCAAGGACAAGGGACCCCGACGCGAGTTGGGGTGACGTTGGGTTTGGGCTTGGGTCTTGGCTCAGCAGCAAGCACCACCGGCTTTAGCCTGTGGCTGTTTTGGTTCGAGGAGGGGGAAACGCAACCGAGCAGGGGGAACCATCGGCTTCAGCCGGTGGTGATTTTGTTCGGGCAGTGGCAACCGGCTAGGCCGGGTAGCCACTCTTGGGGAGGTGTTTGGTTCGGTTCATGTTTCGTCTTATATGTAAAACATGGAAACGGGCACGCGATTATTTTTACAAGTTATATTTTTAAAAGAATAATTAAATTAATTAAACATGCTGATAATAATTAATTTAATTTAATCATGACTTATGTTATATTTATTTTTAATAAATAATATATGTACTAACCCAAGTATTTTACTAAAGTTATTAATTAATTATTAAAAACATGGACTTATAATTAATTAATAAAACATGACTTAGGTTATAATTATTAAATATAATAATTCATGATTAACTTAAGTATTTTATTTAGACTAGTTTAATTAAATCATGCTTTTATTTAATTAAATCTTATAATCTATAGTTTATTAAATTACCATGACATTTAATTAATAAACTATACTATTAATTACATGACTTATGACTTTTAACTAGTAAACATTAGCTTATATTATTAGCTTATTGTGCCTTGCATCCTAGTTACATGTTTTACATGATTTTCATGGTGAATGCGATGTGTGCCTTGCATCCTTCACAAGGAGTTGATCCCTCCTACCTAGACTAATTAATTAGAGGCAACCCCTCTAATTGCATGATGAGGTCTCCCTCCAAGTATTTATGCACGGTGGAACCTCATGACCTATATGGGTTATTGGCTAATTAATACAGTTTTTATAGAAAAACATAAGTCTTTTCAAACTATAAAAACAGTGTTATGAACATGTTCCAGGTTATCTAGGACTTATACATTTCTGCTCCTATTAGTCTTTTATGCTTATTTCATTTCATGCTATACTTGTATATCCGTTCACTGTGCGTTATGCTTAGCCGTTTTCCTTTCATGTTCCCAAATGGCAGGTACTCAAGGACGCTCGTAGACTTTGAGAGTATGTGCATACATATGGAAGCTATCTAGCCTTCATTACTTTATGCATTTCCATACATTGCGTTACTTTATTTCTTTGGACATTCTTTAGTCCTTTTCCATATCAGTACTTATATTCATGTGTGTGAGGTTATACTTGGACTACTGATGTTTGTTTCCTGTATTTCTATTCATGATCATTTAATGTTTTTGGACATTTACCTTGCATGCTTTGATGACACGCTATAATTACCTGTGATATTCCATTTACCAAAATAGGGTGTTACAATTATGGTATCAGAGCAAAGGTTTCGACCTGTAGGATCTTAAAACATGACATGTGATTAGTGGGTAATCACCATGGTCTTCCTAGAAATGACAGTTGTTTTCATGCATTCATTCATGTATCATTGTTGCAGGAATTTTGACTAGGTAATGGTTGGTACAGGACTGGCCATATTTAGTCGCATGTGCTTTTAATCGAATCATTTTGTTTTGATGAACCGACCCATATGCGTTCATCCTCGTCATGTCATTTTGATTAGGTGAACCGACCCATAGGCGTTCACCCAAACCCATGTCATTCATTATCATGCATTCATACACTGTTTTCATGCATAAATTATTTTTCATGTTTATATGCATAATTTTTTTTCATGTATATATATTATGTTTTAATCAGATTAATCATTGCATTATGTTTTATATTGTCAGATGGTTCTCATACGTGAACAAGAGCAACTGAATGCAGCAGTCCAAGCTGATATGCAAGCCATGCTTCCTCAACTAAGGAATGAAATTCGGGCTGAGGTGCAAGCTGCCAACAATCAACACCAACACCAGCATCATAATCCTCCTCTTCTACCTCCAGCTACCCTGATCACATGGCTGGAGCGATTCAATAAGCAGCGTCCAAGGTCCTTCGAGCAGACTGACAGCCCCGTTGAGGCTGAGAGATGGATAACTCATATTGAGAAGATCTTTGACACGATAATGTTGATATAAAAGTTGGATGATCCTTGCTTGACCCGAATTAGGCTTAATTCGAGTAGGCTGGGCTTCGGCTCTTGCACCAAGTGAATAACTTGCTGAGATCCTGCACACTAAAGCAACACGCGTTAGACTTACCGTGGGAGCGTATCCCACGATTAGACTCCGACGTGAGAGTAAGTAATCAGTTAGGGTTAGAAATCGGCTGTGAGTTGAGAGTATAGAGAATCCTTTGTGGAACCCTTGGGGGTTCCTTATATAGGCAGTGAAACCCTAATGGGTTGTCACTGTTACTTTGGCCCCAAGCATAAGATAATCACTATAATTTGCTTGACTGTTATCTTCTAATTATGGTGAGTGTATATCCTATACTTTAAGGCAAATCCCAATCCTGATAAGATTATGATTCTGTCTAACCCTATACCGGCCGTGCCGGGTCGTCGGCCGCACACATCTTATGCGACCACTATTCATTTAAGCCCATAAGCTTAAATGACATTAGTCCAACCCGTCCGTGATGGGCCAGATGCGGGTAGTACCCGTGGGCCGGGTTCATGACCCGGTTGGGGACTATACGTCATCATGTCCCCCAGTCTAGTTGTTACAGCCGTAGGCGTAACCTCTAGACTAATCAATGCCCTTTATATATTGCTTTCACAAATATAGCCGTACTAAAAAAGGCCGGCCGGGACAATATTAATGAATGCATTAACGGTACTCATTAGTCGGATGTTTTGTCTACAAAAGTGCACCAGACAGGCCCACTCTTGACCCACGTAAAACTGTCAAGAAGTGACCCGTGGGTCCCTTCTGATGTTTCAGAAGTGTCAAAAATCGCATTCGTTAGATGGGAGTAGTGGTTTACACATGGCAAACATCCATGGCACCTCGTAACTCGAGGCAACCCTATAAAAGAGTTGGTGTTGTGACTGTGTAAACACACAGTTAACAACTCCATTTCCGCCATTGTTATACCTTCGCTTAATTCTTCATTTCCTCTCCTTCTTTTCCACGGAAATCCATCACACCAGGTTAGACCACCGCGCCTTTCTAATCCTATTTATAAATCATGGTGAAAGATAATCATGTGATCACAAACGTCCTCAATGTGATGTCCGCGGAGAAGTATATAGACTTTTTGTCCGAATATTACATACCTGAGAGCGTAAACCCCACCTATCCAGGTGACGGTGAAGCTATCACGGATGCCCCTGAGGGTAAAATAGGTGTGTACACGCGCTTATTTGACTCGGCTAACTATCGCATCCCCCTATCTAGGTTCCTCGTAGATGTGCTATTGTATTATGACTTCCACATAACCCAGCTTCACTGTATAGGGGCGTGCAAGGTTAACCAATTTGAGGTTACCTGCCACGCCTACGAAGTGACTCCCACTGTTAGTCTATTTAGGGTATTCTACTCCCCCCAAATGGTAAATGGGTGGCTGTCATTTAAAAAACGATCCGCAACCGCCCCCATGTCTTATAGGAAACCCCTAGATTCCCTCAAGAAGTGGTATGACCACTAGTTTTTTGTAGACGCCAAGGTGTTCCCTATCCCTTTTGTTTTGAAGTACAAAGTACGCTTCGACTACCCACCTTCATCCAAGGATTATAGCAGCCAGGATGTGAAAACAATAGACACCCATCGCACTGATTTCCATAGGGTTCTGTCGGAGCAATTCCTATGCTTAATAGGGATCAGCCGCAATTATTTTTGGAGGGAGGATAGATATCCATGCTTTCTAACCGAGCGTAGACAGGGTAGGTATTCTTTATACATGAATATGTAGATAAATGTGCCCAAAATGCTTGTAAACTTTTTTTTGGTAAAAGGGTAGCAATGACCCCGGTAAATAGAACCAAAAAAAAGCGTTGAAGTACAAGGAATGTGGCTGAAATACCACATTAACCGCAAGCTACAGGCAGCTTGTTAAACAAAATGTTTATGACAGGCCATAAACATTAACTAGTCTAGAATACTAGAAATATATAAACTAGACAAAAACCAAGACGATAACATAAAGTTACGAGGAAAATAATAAAAAATCAACATGGGATCAGCTTGGAGTGCTTGCCCCAATATGAGTATTGAGAAGATTCACCGATTCATCAAAGACGACCTCGACTCCCTCCTCCTCCTCATTATCTTCCTCGCTTACTTGAGCCCCTTCGTTAATACCAGGCATGGACAAAGATGAAAATTTATTAGATGTAGAAACACTGCTCATTTGAGCTTTAGCCTTGTTCGGACCATTAAGATTGCTAGACTGCTGCAACTGACCAGATTTAGTATTCAAACTACTACTATTATCAGCACTCGTACTTGTAGTATCCAAGTGAGTTTTTGGGCGAAAAACAACCGTCTTACCTGCTTGGAAACCCTTGCTCAATGGAACACCTCTCGGAACTTGATTCCCTAAATTACCTTTGTACTTCTTCCTCTTGCTTTGCACTTGTTGGAACCCATCATTATCAACATGAGTTGTCACTTTTTCAACCGTTATAGGTTTAACATTTTTCGGACAAGAATCAACGGAATGACCAAAAATATTACAAGTATGACATCTAGGCGGTTTCCATTCGTATTCAACTCGAATTAACTCCTTAGTACAACCAGAGCCTTCAAGATCAGGGACACCAATAATAACGTTATCTATAAACTCCGAATCAACATTCATCTCAATAAGACAACGAGCAAAACTACAACGACCCCAAGACTCTTTGCACATATTATCAGTATAATTATCCATCATAATAAGCTTACCAAGAAACGAAGCAATTAAACTAATACCTTCCTCTTCAAATACCTGTAGCGGGACATCATGAAACTTAACCCATACCGGAATATGAGTTAGTTCCTCCTTTAGAAGATTCGTTTTCATAGTCCATTTCTTAAGAAAATTGGTGAATTACGAACCATCCACGGACCACCTTCCAGAACCGCATTAAGACCCTCACTAGATCCAAATTGGAAAAAGAAAAAACCTTTCTCATTCATCATGATACGCTTAAGACCATGTTTTGCCCAGTTATTCTTAGCAAAATACTCAACCACAGGGAATGCAATCCTTTTACCAAGAAAGTAACCATATAAAGTGTTATGGTAGCGAGCATTTACTGTTTCAACAACCTTCCTAGGAATAGAGATATTAACTCCTTCATAGACATTTTCAGAATTAAACAAAGAAGAGACTGCATTAATACCTCCATTAGTAGACGCAACCATATCACCTTCAAATCTGCAAAGTAACTTCAGAATTTCTTTAGCACGATCAAGTGAGATCAATTCCCACAAAGGATGTTTCTTCATTCTTAATTCATGCATAAATTCACCCGCGTCACCAACCGTGCGAATCGTTACACCAAATAATTTCAAAACCGCATGTATATTACACGGTTGCAAACCATTAATGGTAGCAGCCTTAGCTTCAAGGTCTGTTTCCTTAGCCATTTGTGCAGAGTGCACACTCGAACCACCTGAACTGAGTGAAGAAGTGCTGCTAGTTAAATTCTTATGGCGTTCACACAAAACTTTATAATAAAGCATAGTGGTCTCCTTAGGTAAAGTAGACCATTTAGGAAATTTGTTTGCCTTCACACCATTTGCAAACACTTCAATGTCACGCACAGTATTCAAAGGAATAGAAAAAAATTAGATATCTCCTCTAACGTTACTAAAACCTCAAGAGTAGACACCTTAACCGCATCCATCCCACCTGTAAACAATGGCTTATCACTTTCATTGCTCGAATCCACCATAGCTTCAACAAATCGATCAAACGAAACACAGCCCTAACCACGATAAATAAACCCTAAACAAACAGTAACTTGTTTTTTTTTTATCGTAAAAACACACAATAACCGAAAACCAGAGTCAAAACAAAACGACACAAAGGATTAACAATACTGAAAGAGCAAAATAGATCGACTCTTAATAAACAAACAAACAATTGACGCCAAACCTAAATTGTAACTAAATAGCCCACTCTCCTTCAAAGGTCAGCCGACCAAACAAAGGTCAGCCGACCAATGACTAAACAATAAAGGTCAGCCGTAATCCACTAGCAACGATTTAATGCTGCAATAAAGACAAGGACAATTAAGTCAGCCAAATGCTTGTAAACTTACTAACACTCATGCGTGCTTATGTCCGCAGAGATGAAGTTGTTTGGTCTACTGCGCCAAGGGGATCCAAGCAAGGTTCCGGAAGGATTCTGACCCCTGAAAGAGGGCGAGCACCCATTAATAGTCTCCCCTACCAACATGACTATCGCTCTGGAAGAAACAACCGAGTAGCGGTCGGATGAGCAGAGGCCAGTGATCCAGAAGTCGCCACTGGATTTCACCAATGAAGATGGTGGTGAGCTGCTGCTGGAGAATGCCACCTCCATCCAAGGTGAAGAACAACCAATAGACCCATCTATTAACCGCATGTTTAATGATGATGATGAAGGAGAAGAGGAAGTGGCGCAGGAGGCCGGATCCTCCAAACAACCAAAACATATGTCCAAGAAGCGCAAAACCACCAGGAAGGTGGTAAAAATGTAGAAGCTGAGGCGGGGGAACACAATGCGCCCACCAAGAAACTGAGGAAAGACCACCCGCAGTTCCAGGAAGGGAGCAGCACCACACTGCCTCAAGGCAACCCCCCCCCCCCCCCCCCCCCCGCAAGTAGATACCCATGTTTGGAAGGCGACACCAGTTAGCGCCATAGCTCCTACCATCACGGAACCAATGATAGACGTGACGTAAGTACTGTTTATACTTCATAATATTTGATCGCTTATCAAAAACTCATAAGTGAATGTTTAAATAACAGGGGGGATCCTTCGATAGTGGCACGGGAGAAGGAAGTGGAGAGAGAACCTTCTCCCATGATATCCATGATTCCCCCATCACCTCCCCCATGTCACGAAGAGGAGCCTCGCGCCGAGGGTTAGGACACCAACCTTCGCCCGGCATGGAACTTGTCCAGCCTAACAAGACTAGAGGCGGAGTCTGAGTGTAAGAGTTTATGGACCACCTAACCCCTCCCGCGCTGGCACAAGATTTAGATGAACTTAAGCATGGGACTCTTCTTGAGCAGTATGATGTTGCCACGGCGCACCAGGTTACAGTTGGTGCGGCCTTTATGGCGTCGCCTGGAGGAAGCTTTAGCCAATGTGAGCCGTGCTGATAGGAGGATTGCCCGTAGGGAAGAGATGGTGGAGAAGCACGAGAAGACAACCGCCTCCCTGCAGGCAGATTTGGTCGTGGCTGAAGCGACCATCAAAGAACAAACAAGTCACGCCAACGTCCGTGAAGAGCGTATTGCTGAGTTGGAAGCTCTCCTTGAGGCAGCCAACAGCCAGGTACGCACCATTTTTGTATACCAATGTATATGTGTAACATCCATGTCTTCCTTTGAATAACCCAAGTGTTGTTCACATGTATCCGCAGCCGAAGCCGCCACCAAAACCGTAGCAGACCAATCCTCCGCCCTGGCAGAAGAGCGTGACACGCTGAAGGAGGAACTTATCAAGGAGCGGGCTGTCATGGAGGAGCGAACAGCGGCGGTGGAAGGAGAACTGAGCATGCTGGCAACAGAATGCGTTGAAGTGCTGTGCCCCCCACTGCTTACGGCCATAGCTGGTCGTAGGTGGATGGTGGGCCAAGGGATGCGCCTACCTGTAACAAGGGTAACGGAGGCTCCTCAATTTTTGCAGGCTTTCGTGGATGTTGTGTCAGACGGTATTGACCGTGGCAGGTATGAGGGGTTGACCAAGGCTGCGGAACCGATAAGCAAGAAAGAGGACATCTCCAAGCATGCATATCATAACCCCGAAGTAGAGGCAAAAATGACTGCCTCCATGACCGCTCTTGGAGATATGCAATACCCCTTCCTAGATGACCTTGAAGCTCTAAAGGATGCCTCCAATGAGGAGATCATGGCAAAGCTCACCCAAGACCTAATCCATCTTACTCTGCCAACATATGATGCCAGGCTGAAGGTCGTGAAGGGTGAGAGGCCCTTCGCTGAAGCATTGGAAGCCAACATGGCCAGGGCGCAAAGTGGAAAGGATGCCCGTGGCGAAGCTCTCCGTGCCATGATAGCCGAAGGGAAGAAGGAAGTAGGAGAGTTTCTGCCTCCTTAGTAGTTGAATTATTGTAAACATTTGCACCTTGTATGTATTCGTCCGTGCAGGTACACGGCTGGAATTCGCAATTTTATGTGTAAACACTTTTTAGAATATCATAGATATGAGTCCGTGGTGAGCACGACAATTTTGCTTATCTAACTTGAAACTTGTTTATATTCCTTAGATATCATGTATCTGTTCGCATGACATGTCACGGCTTATCAAGAATAAAACTAAGTCTATAATTTACTGGACGTGCATCGTCTGTCTTTATCATGTCCGACACTATGTAAGTACGACATGCGGAAACTTATTACAACGTCTTGTAAATAAGGTGTCTAGTAAGGATACATGATCCGCGCCACTGGGATTGCATCCCTCTTATGCGACAAGTTGAATTATTAGGTTCACTTAATCCTCTTACCCCACCTGGGAGCGAATAGTACATGTATGGTTTGAATGAATGCAAATGAATAAGAAATAGCACATTATGGAAATAACAAATAAATCTAAAAGACATAAGACAATAATTTGCACAAGAACATACCGTGGAGCTAGCTAGGCACCACGGCATTTTATTAGAACGGTTACGATTTTTTGACAGAATTAAAATCCTAAGACAAATAGAACCTAGAAAGCATGAAAACAAAAAATACATGGATCTTCATTGAAGCTAACCATAGCGAAGTGTCCATGCGGAGGTCGTAGCCCTCTCAGAGGTAGAATCTTTTAAGGTTGCAAATATTCCACGTAATCCATATCACGCAACTTGTACGCACCTAGTCCTAAGGCTTCCGTGACCTCATACGGCCCTTCCCACTTTCGACCAAGCTTCCCTGTGTTCTCCGCGCGACTTGCCTTGTTAGCACGATAAACAAAATCCCCCGGTCGGAAGGAAACACCCTTGACTTTGGAATCCTAATAAGCTTTCATACGTGCCCTAGACTTGGCCTCATTGATGGCTGCTATCTCTTTTTTCTCCTCTAACAATTCCAGATTGACCCGGAGTTGCTCATCGTTCGTGAAGACGTTAACCTCCGCCGTGCGGATTGTTGGCATCCCAATTTCTGCTGGGATAACGGCCTCGGTTCCGTAGGCCAGCGCGAATGGAGTGTCCCCATTGGCTGTTTTGATCATTGTCCTATGTGCCCATAGGACATGCAGCAGTTCATCTACACACTTAGCACTTCGTTCATCTAGGCGTGGTTTGATACCTTCACCTAGGCTTCTGTTTGCCCGCTCCACGAGACCATTAGTCTGTGGGTGTTTAACTGATGCGAAACGTTGTGTAATGTTCAATGCCGCACACCAATCCTTGAATGGATTATCTGAAAACTGTTTTTCGTTATCCGAGATAATCTCGCCTAGCAAACTAAAGCGGCACACAATATTTTACCAAACAAACTTTTTGACCTGTTTGCCCGTAATGGTTGACCGCCTTAGCTTCTATCCGCCGTGTAAAATAGTCCATTGCGACGATCAAGAACTTAACGCCTCCTACGGCAACAGGAAAAGATCCTACGATATCAATCCCCCACTTATAGAATGGCCATGGGGATGTGATGGGTGTTATTTCTTGCTATGGATGTCGCGGTACTGGCATGTGTACTTGGTAATCGCTGCATTTAAGAATCATGTCTCGTGCGTCCCGATGCATAGTCGGCCAATAGTACCATGTGCGTAAAGCTCGTGCCACTACTTATCTGGGGCTTGCGTGCATGTCGCACAACCCTTCATGTATTTCACTAATCACATAGCTAGCCTGGCGCGGCCCGACGCATCGTAACCACGGCTGTAGGAAGGAACGTTTGTATAGAACACCATCTTAGATTTCGAAATGTTGCGACTTCCTTTTGATACGTTGTGCCTCCTTTTCATCCTCCGGAAGGGTTTCATCAGTTAAATAGCTAATGATCGGGTTCATCCATGTAGGTCCCTCTTCTTCAACTATAGTTTCTATTTCCCCTCATGTAATGGATTTTTCCTTGAGTATTTCCACCAATACTTGTTTGGATAAATGGGCGAAGCTTGTAGACGCAATCTTACTAAGAGCATATGCCTTCTTGTTCTCGCCTCTTGGTTACCTGCTTGATGGAAAACTTCCCAAAAGTTGCGATGAGTGCCTTGACCTTCTCCAAGTATTGGATCATGTTATCCTCCTTGGCTACGTACCCTCCTAGGATATGAATCGCGACAAGCCGTGAGTCCACATAGGCCTCAAGGTTGCGGACTCCCATCCTAGCGACGATTTTTAAACCCGCAATCAATGTTTCATATTCTGCCTCGTTATTCGTGGCTGTGAACTCAAAGCGCAAGGTGTAGGTAAACTCCATTCCTTCCGGGTTTGTGAGAATGAGGCCGGCTCCTGATCCGTCCGTACGCGAAGATCCATTAGTAAACAAAACCCATAGTTCCATTAGAATTTCCTCCTTTTGCACCAATGGTTCGTCCTCCTCAGGTTTCTCAATTAAGAAGTCTGCCAAAATTTGGCCTTTGACGGTTGTCCTTGGTCTATAGAAGATGTTATGTTCTCCTAATAGGACGCTCCACTTATGTAGCCTCCCGGCCATGTCCGGTTTAGAGATTATCTGTTTTATTGGCTGATCCGTGATGACCACAATTGGGTGCGCCTGGAAGTACCGGCGCAACCTTTTTGCGGCATAAACCAGTGACAAAACCAACTTCTCCATTGATTAATAGTTCAACTCCGACCCATGCAATGCTCTACTTATGAAGTAAACCGGAGTCTGGACTGAATCCCGATCAGTCATAAGGACTGCGCTTATTGCTCCGTATGTAGCAGACAAATACATAATGAGCTCTTCCTTAGGTCGGGGTGCAAATGGCATGGGAAGAGCCGCAAGATGCTGTTTAAGCTGCCCAAAGGCTTCCTCTGCTTCCCTTCTCCAGCGGAATTCCCCTTTCATTAAGCACTTCTTGAGTGTTTTAAATAGAGGTAGTGACTTCTCTACGTACTTTGATAAGAACCTACTGAGCCCGGCCAGCTTCCAATTGAGTGATTGTACCTCCTTGTGTGCCTAAGGGGATAATAGTTGTATAACGGCGTCCGTCTTCTCCAGACAAGGCTTGATGCCGTTTGGATTAATCATGTACCCAAGGAACATTCCTTCGGTCGCTCCACACGTACACTTTTTTGGATTCAGTTTCATGTTGATTCTCCTCAACGTATCGAACGTCTCCTGGATATCACGGAGAAGTGCCTCCTACGTATGGCTCTTAATGACCAAATCGTCAACATAGACCTCAAGGTTACGGCCTATCTGGGATTCAAAGGCCTTATCAACCAGTCGCTCTGGCATTCTTTAGTCCGAATGGCATTTTTGTGTAGCAATACACGTCCTGTCTATTGTGGAACACCGTCTTTTCCTCATCTTCCTCCGCCATCTGAATCTGATGGTATCCTTTGTACGCGTCTAAAAAACATTTGAAAGGGTATCCGCATAAGGATTCTACCTTCCAATCGATTTCTGGTAAAAGATAGTAGTCCTGTGGACAAGCTTTGTTTAAGATCTATGAAGTCCACGCACATGCGCCAGCTCCCGTCATGCTTCTTGACCATGACCGGATTGGATAGCCACTCATGGTAATATACCTCGCGCATAATTCCTGCGTCCATCGGCTTCCGTAGCTCTTCTAGTATTACCTGGCTGCATTCTGGTGCTTGAACACGCTTCTTTTGCTTAACAGGAGGATATCCCGGGCGGACTTGAAGCCTATGTTCAGTTATCGAACGTGGAATTCCCGTCATATGCTTTGGCTCCCACGCGAATATATTAAGGTTTGCCTTTAGAAGAGAGCACATGGCCTTCTTCCCTTTTTTCGATAGCGTGCCCTCGATGGCTATCTCTTGTTCCGGATAGTCAGGGTGGATTACCACCTTCCAATTGGGAGGCGGTGATCCTTCCTTCATGGGAGCGGGCTGGGCTGGTATTGTCATGGCGTGGCACTCGGATGCCGGTGCAATCGAATTGTAAATAGTAACAATTCCCCCTTCAACAGGGAATTTAATCATGCCGTGAGCCGTAGACGGAACTGCCCGTATGGCCAGGATGCCTGGTCTTCCAATAATACCATTGTATGGAGAGTGTGAACGTATCACCATAAAGTTCATCCATGCCGTGGTGGAATGCTCTTTATCCCCAATGGTTACTAGTAGACGCAATTGTCCTATTGGCCAGATAGTGTCTCCACTAAAGCCAATGAGCGGTGACGTGGCCGGCACTAATTGGCTTCTTATCTCTGGTCGTAGTTGTACAAAGCAGTGTTCATAGAGTACTTCCGCCGATGATCCTCCGTCCACATACATACGACGAACGTTGTGGGTTCCAATGCTTACCTCAATCAGGAGAGGTGCATTGTCCACGTTGCTCACCGTAATGGGAGGGAATGAGATCTCTCTGCCGCGTGAAATTTTTTGACTAACTTTCTGCTTCGTGCGGCGCAGCCACGATTGGATCATATATATGGTTGAAGGCTTGTCCTTTTGGGATTCCTTCTTGTCATACTTCTTGTTTTCCTTCCCCTCCTTCCAATCCTTCACCAGGTGTTTGAGTTTGCCAGATTTAGTCAGTGATTCTATATGCTTCTTGAGTTGGATGCACTCCTCTGTGTCGTGGCCCTTGTCATTGTGGAATTCGCAGAAGCGATTTCCTTGATGGCGGTCAACTGGAGTTGTCATTAGGGGAGGCCTTGGGAAGTTCGCCCCTTTCGTCAACAAGATATCTCGGTAAGTCATCTTTAGAGGGGTGAATTTATCATCCGACCGCCCTCCTTTATTCTGGCTCTTATAATCCGAGCTCCTTTCGTTACCTTGGGTGCTTTGACCCCCTGATTGCCTCTTGGGCTGGTCGTTCGATCGATAGTTATGATTTCCCTTTGTAGGATACGTCGCAGCTACCGCGGTTTCTCCTTCTACAAAGTTTCTAACCCTTTCCATGAGGTCGTCGTACCTCTCTGGTCGTTTGTCATTGAGACTCCTAATTAGCTCCTTGTCCGTTATGGCATGCATGTAGTCAGAAATTTTTAGGAGCTCGGGGCACATTTTTGTGCACGTCCACTCGTCATTGAAACGTTCCGTGAAGTCCTCTTTAGATTCTCTGGGCCGTTGCCTGCCGGTTGCTAATGAGAACGGATCCCTATTATACTTCTTTCGCTGAGTATAACTGTTTTTGAGCGCAGTGCGCAGCTCGCCGAAGCTATCAATACTTCGGTGGGGGAGCCTCTCAAACCAATCACGGGCATTGCCAATTAAGGTTGAATTGAACATTTGGCACCATATAGGCATCGGCCATCGTTCAATTTTCGCTTGCGTATCAAATATCTTTAGGTGATCATCCGGATCACCAGGCCCATCATAGGTTTTAACGCACGCCGACATACGGCGCTTCTTTTCCTCAGAGTAGTTCTGTATGCGGAGAGTAAAGGCATCCTCTCTGTCGTCTCACCATGGACGGGAGAGATCCTCCTCTTCGTTCCGATTGTAGGGATCATCATAGTATCCCTCATCGTCCGATGGTGGCGGGGGGTATACCTAGGTCGGCGACACATGGGAGGATGGTCATCTGAATCCGACCCCGAAGGGCCGGGAGGAGGGGCGGTGCCCCACTTCTTGGCTGATGACCACTTCTGTGAGAAGAGCTAGGAGCTTTCTTCCCACCATTCACCCTATCCCACACGCTGGTGTGGCGATTGTTCACGGGTGTTTCCAACACCGGGCGTTCAGTAGAGCCGTCGGACCCATCCCCTTCCTCACGGGCTTGTAGCAATTCCTGCATGATGCGATCCGCTATGCGCTCGAATACATTCCGAGGTTGAGGGTTTTCCCCAAGGGGAGTTCGTTCCTGTGGGCGCGCCCTCCTTCTCCTCTTTTGAGTTCGAGGGGAGGTGCCAGGTGCGACACTGCCAAAGTTTAGCCTAGATTGGAGGTTCCTTCCCAGGTTTAGCCTTGACACGATACCCGGGACAATCCTGTCAAAGTTCTGCGTGAGAACACGCTCGAGGTCTTCGTCACCGAGTGATTCCACTTCTAATTCTGTCTCGATTGGTGGCCTCTACTGCTCTTTGTTAGGGGCCTCTAGTGCACTCCCCGGATCAGGATTATCCATGGTGTCGGACGTGCCTGCCCCACCGAAAGACTGAAAGACGTTTCGATTATTCAGTCCACCTGTTTGGCTGCCAGGGGACTGGGTGGAGATGAATATCCCATCCCCCGTGGACTTTCGGTTCCCAGGATTCGTGTTCCTCGGATTCCCTTGTGGATATCCCTTTGTCATTAGAAAAGATCGAGATTAAGATTAGCTTAGTGTTTGGGTCCCACGGATGGCGCCAATTTGTTGATACAAAAGTTGGATGATCCTTGCTTGACCCGAATTAGGCTTAATTCGAGTAGGCTGGGCTCCGGCTCTTGCACCAAGTGAATAACTTGCTGAGATCTTGCACACTAAAGCAACACGCGTTAGACTTACCGTGGGAGCGTATCCCACGATTAGACTCCGGCGTATCCCACGATTAGACTCCGGAGCGTATCCCACGATTATGGTGAGTGTATATCCTATACATTAAGGCAAATCCCAATCCTGATAAGATTGTGATTCTGTCTAACCCTGTACCGGCCGTGCCGGGTCGTGGGCCGCACACATCTTATGCGGCCACTATTCATTTAAGCCCATAAGCTTAAATGACATTAATCCACCCATCCGTGATGGGCCGGATGCGGGTAGTACCCGTCGGCCGGGTTCATGACCCGGTTGGGGACTATACGTCATCAGATGGGTTGCGACGTTATCTTTAAGGCAAGGTTAGCTTGCTAAAAGTTTGAAGGGAACGTGCTTGCATGGTAGAAAGCACTGAAACTGTCGGAGGGAGGCGACGATTGGGTGGCTGGCTTGACTTGGGCACAGTTCAGGGAGTTGATTATGGGACAATTCTGCCCGAAAGCTGAGCAGGTTAAGCTCAAGAGGGAGTATCATGGGATTAGGTAGTGAGCTTGGGAAAACAACAATGAGTTCATGCAGAGGTTTTTCGACTAGCTGGATTCCTTGGCGCAGCAGCCGGGACTGCAGAGGAGCAGGCGTACCACTTTCGTTGGGCTCTTCGCACATCTGTCGCCAATAACTTGGTGTGTGCTACATTCAATACTGTGGCACAAGTAGCAGATGCAGCCCGTAAGTTGGAGATGCTGCAAGAGAGGGATGAGTTTGGAGAGGTAGAAAGACCCGACAAGAGGTATATTTCGTCATTCAGTGGTGATCATTTCATTTCATTCAGTACTATCCAAATATTTATCTTTCTTTATACAATTGCATCTTTCAGGCAGAAGACTGGGGACAGGTCCCAACCGGCCACTCAGCAGCAGAGTCAGCACAAGGGTAACGGTCAGACCCAAGACCGTTCTGCTTCGGATAGGCGTGGCAGTAATGATAATTACCGTAACAACGCCAACAACTCCAACAGCAGCAGGTACCTAAACTTACTCATTTTTTATGTTATATGCTTTATGATTCTTTATTCTGACACTTCAACATTTACTACCATGAATAATTGCAACAGAAGGGAGCAGGACCGCAGAGGTTCACAACCTAACCGTACAGCTACATCTGGTATTACGTCTTATGATTTTCTGCATTGTCCTGTTTGTAACCATTAATCATGTTTCACGTATACTTTTCTAAACAGGATCCCAGCCAGCAAGGGCACTTGTTGGAGGGTATACTCAACCTCTCTGCACTGCGTGCAACCGCAGGTACCCAGGGCCGTGTCGCCATGATAGCGATGCTTGCTTCAAGTGTGGCCAGCCAGGCCATCGCATTAAGGACTGCCGTAAGGGTGAGATCGAGGGCACTTCTGGACATGCCGACTCCAAGCCACCTCCTACTACTGGACGGGTGTACACGACCTCACGTAATCAGGCCAACAAGTCAACAGGTACCGTCACTGGAATCTTGTATATGTATGGTTAGGCTGCATGCGTATTATTTGACATGGGTGCTACTCATTCGATCATATCTACTGTTTATGCCAAGAGTGTTAGGATATCCCCTATGCCACTAGAAAATGTC
The DNA here is from genome assembly GCA_025667525.1 of Glebionis coronaria. Classification (NCBI taxonomy): domain Eukaryota; kingdom Viridiplantae; phylum Streptophyta; class Magnoliopsida; order Asterales; family Asteraceae; genus Glebionis; species Glebionis coronaria. Next base: position 344,538,973 of record CM046877.1, read on the forward strand.
TTAAACATTTCCACGCCCTTAAGAGACTCTGTACGCATCACACATGGGTATATGGGTCTTCCCCTTGAGTTTGACGACAAAATTCGTCTAGTTGACGCACTTCCATTGGACATGTGCGATTTCGACATGATATTAGGCATGGACTGGATATCCAAACACTACGCCACCATAGACTGCCATTCATATCGGGTCATCTTCGGTGATGTAAACGCACCAGAGTACATTCACAATGGTTTTATACCCAGAAGGTCTGTACAAATAATTTCAACCTTACAAGCACGTTACTGTCACATGGTTACGAGGGCTACTTAGCTACTGTTCATGATATGGAGGCTGAATCCCCATCTATCCAGAATCAGCCGATCGTGTCAGAATTTCCGGACGTGTTTCCTGAAGAACTTCCGGGCATACCACATGCTCGTGAGGTAGAGTTTAATATTGAGCTCATTCTAAGAGTTGGGCCAATTTCCAAGGCTCCTTATCACATGGCTCCAATAGAGCTTAAGTAGTTAAAGGAACAACTATAGGAACTTTTGGAACGAGGTTTCATCTGCCCTAGTGCATCTCCATGGGGTGCACCGGTTTTATTCGTAAAGAAGAAGGACGGTAGAATGCGTCTCTGCATTAATTATCGTGAGCTTAATAAGATCACCATTAGAAATCGATATCCTTTGCCACACATTGATGATATGTTTGACCAACTCTAAGGGGCCAAACATTTCTCCAAGATTGATCTGAGTTCGGGCTATCATCAGTTACGGGTGAAAGAGCATGACATCGCTAAGACTGCTTTTCGTACACGTTATGGACACTACGGATTTGTAGTCATGCCATTTGGCCTTACCAATGCTCCAACTGTTTTCATGGACTTGATGAACCGTATCTTCCATGAGTTTCTGGACAAGTTCGTCATTGTCTTTATTGACGATATCCTGATTTTCTCTAAGTCAAAGGAGGAACACGAAGACCATCTTCGTACAGTATTACAGATACTTCGCCAGAATCAGTTGTATGCCAAGTTCTCCAAATGCAAATTCTGGTTGAGTAAAGTGTCGTTCCTAGGCCACATAGTATCCGCAGAAGGAATAACCATGGATCATGCGAAGTTTGAGGCTATTACCAAGTGGCCAAGACCAACATCATAAACTGAAGTTTACAGGTTTCTAGGCTTAGCTGGTTACTACCGTAGGTTTGTAGAGAACTTTTCCTGATTAGCACTGCCATTGACCAAACTGATGCGGAAATGAGAGAAATTTGTCTGGACTGAAGAAAGAGAGAAGAGCTTTGAAGACCTAAAGTAGAGGATGGTATCTGCATCGATTCTTACTCTCTCATCTGGTACAGGTAGATTTCAAATCCATAGTGATGCTTCAGGGAAGGGACTTGGTTGTGTTCTCATGCAACATGGGAAAGTGATTGCTTACGCATCACGGAAGCTTAAGCCTTATGAGGAGAACTACCCTATGCATGACTTGGAACTTACAGCAGTCGTGTTTGCACTGAAGATATGGAGGAACTACTTGTATGGCGAATCATGTGATATCTTCACAGATCACAAGAGTCTGAAATACATCTTCACTCAGCGTGAATTGAACATGAGGCAGAGAAGGTGGTTAGAGCTGTTGAAGGATTATGACACTAATCTACAGTAGCATCCCGGAAAGGCGAATGTAGTGGCAGATGCTCTTAGTAGGAAGTCGGGTATGATCAACGGCATTAAGATAGAGGAAGAGATTATACGAGACTTGGAGCGACTAGATATTGAGATCATGGTACCTGGACAGCATGGATACTGGGCTAATCTTAGAGTGGATATTGAATTACTCTCTAGGATCAAAGAAGCTCAAAAGGATGATGGTGAAATCTAGGCAATTATTTAGAACTTAGAGCAGCAGACAGAGTTTCGGTTAGATGACGATGGTATCTTATGGCAGGGCACTAGACTTTGTGTTCTTGATGATCTTACACTAAAGGAAGCGTTATTGGCTGAAGCTCATAGCTCCTCATTCTCCATTCATCCTGGTTCAACCACGATGTACCACGACATCAAGCAGTATTATTGATGGAGTGGTATGAAACAGGATGTTGCTACCTATGTCTCCAAATGTCTTACCTGCCAACAGGTTAAGATCGAGAATCAACGATCTAGTGGTCTACTACAACCATTAGACATTCCAGAGTGGGAGTGAGACAAGATCACCTGGATTTTGTCACCGGACTTCCGTAGACCAAGAGGAAGCATGATGCAATTTGTGTCATCGTTGATCGACTTACCAAATCGGCTCATTTCTTACCAATCCGGAAAGATGATCCAGTTAGCAAATTGGCTGACACGTATAAGAAGAAGATCATGAGACTTCATGGTGCTCCATCCAGTATCATTTCGAACAGATATCCTCGGTTTACTTCATGATTTTGGAGGAGTCTACAGAAAGCTTGGGGTACCAAACTTAAGTTTAGCATGGCTTTTCATCCTCAAACAGACGGGCAGTCGGAGCGAACCATTCAGACATAGAAGACATGCTTTGAGCGTGTGCTTTAGAATGGACATGATGTTGGGATAACTACATCTGCTTGGTAGAATTTGCATACAACAACAGTTGGCACGCCAGCATCAAGTGTGCACCGTTTGAGATGTTGTATGGGGGGAAGTTTCGCACCCCAATCTGCTGGGATTAGGTTGGTGAGCGAACACTTGAGGGTCCGGAGATGATAGAGTTGACCAACGAGAAAGTCGTTGTAGCTAGGGCGAAACTGCAAGAAGCTCGTGCACGTCAAAAGAGTTATGCCGACAAGCATCATAGGGATTTGCATTTCAACGTGGGAGATCATGTTTTTCTTAAGGTATCACCAGCACGTGGTGTTTGACGTTTGGGAATTAAAGGAAAACTTATTCCTCGATTCATCGGACCGTTTGATATCATCGAGCGAGTCCGTGAAGTATCATATCGTTTAGCGTTACCTCCACAGCTTTCTCACGTTCATGACGGTTTCCATGTGTCCTTACTCAGTGGATACAAGTATCATCCCCTTCACATGGTTCAGTATCCACTTGAATAGATTCGTCAAGATCTTACCTTCATTGAGGAACCCGAACGAGTTCTTGATCGACAGGAACGAGTCATAAGCAAGAAGACGATTCCATTCGTCAAAATCCTTTGGAGGGACCATACTGAGCGAGAAGCCACTTGGGAAACAGAGGAGTCTATCCAGACTTCTTACACTCATTTCAAGTTTTGATTCGGGTATGTTCCTCTTTCAGTATATATGTTATCTATAATTCGGGGACGAATTATTCTTTTTAGGGGGGAAGAGTTGTAAAACCCGCATATAAATGCCATGAACAGTACACTACGTAAACATACGAACCAATTAAAAATTTCCATTTATCTCATGTACACGTGTCACGAATATTAAATTCAGAAACTATGTTCGTGTTAGTGCACGATAATTTTTTTTTGGGTAAAGGGGACTATCCCCGGTAAAATATATTACACCAAAAAACGTTGAAGTACAATCGGATGTAGGTGAAGTCCTAACATCTCGGCCCGTTACATGGGCTATAACCAGCACATATACAATGTGCACAACCATAAACCTTACATAAGAGTGACATGCCACTCTTATGACTACCAAATAAATTGAAAACCAATATATATTAAACATTACAAGGTCGAATTTCCAACTTATAGAAACCAAGAGCAATCTTTCCGTCTCAACATAAGCGTTTACTGAATTGACGTACTAAACCACTTCCATGCATAGTGAACGACATGGAAAACCATGCATGCACGAATTTCAAACAACCCTCTCCCCATACCCTTAACCAAAGTTTCTGCATAATCCACCAGTTCAGAAACAGCAACGTTAATGTCGTACCAAACAAGATCCTCCAACAAGGATAACAATCATCCTCACATCGTTCTTAAGCAGAACGGATCATGAACCTGGATCCTGAGTGTAAACATAAAAACCATCCTATGAACACCACGCAACAGATCCTAGCTTTGCAAATCTTGAAAACCTAACACCATGGATACGTTTTCAATACCTATACGATTCTCAAGCCCTAGGATAGCATAACATAGGCCAGCGACATCAGGAACCATATCTTCAATAAATATAAACCCTAAAAAATTAGGGTTTCTTGATCTCGCCCACCTCAACGATCGCAGCAAATCGCCCAACCAAAAACCATAATCAAACCATACTAGGAAAAGATAGATCATATACAGTATTCGTGACTGATATCACAAACCCTAGATGGCCGTCACCAACCATCAGTTCCATAACAAAAGGATCTGATGATATGATCCAAAGGATCAACCTCAACACGAAATCATTTTGAATAATCAATGAACGAGGACCCTAAAACTTAGGGTTTAGATTTCTGTTGTTATATAGAGGCGATATAAAAGATTAGATGAAGATAATGTATTCCAGCGCCCCCACCTTTGAAAATATATCCCTAAAGACCCGATTGCATATCCTTCATCAAGATATTAATGAACAGGAATTGATCATAGGGAAACAAATCCTTGAATCATGAAACATAAGATTAAGAAAATAGAGGCGGATCCATGGGAACAATATTGCCAGAATACTAGGGTGGAGGCGCCGGAAATCGCCCCTAGGGGAGAGAAAAATAGGGTTTTTAGTGCACGATAATTATTACATGATAATACACGATAATTATTAAGTATAATAATTATAATCACGAACATTTACGAACATGATAATTATTACGTATAATAATTATAACACGACTATTAGAACACGATATATGTACATAGTATATATATAACACGAATATTTAACACGAGCTAGAACAATTAATGAACACGAACGAACACGTAAAATAATTAAACACGAATAAAGCCCGGGATACCCTTTGGGCAAAAAAAAATGTAAAAAAATCAAAAATCTTTTTAACGTAATAAAGAACCCTAATTTCTCTCTCTCTCTATGGGCGATTCTCTTCACCCTTTTTCAAGACGTCTAAATCTTTTTTGAATAATCACCATTCACTGTTTAACGTTGATTTAGTGTGTTAACGTTGATTTAGTGTGTATACGTTTATTGTGGAGATCATTCGCTGCTAGTGTAGTGAGCGTGATAGGCTTTGTGTTTTTCACTCCCTATTTTCGCTATGAGCAGCTAGTCCCGGTGGTTTTTATGATCTTCTTGTGCCTCTAAATCCTCATTAAGTTGTTCGACGTGTTTATTGATTAGATTTAGTTGGTGTTTTTAGGGTTTAGTGTCGCTGTAGAGTTTTTTAGGTTTTCGATTATTTTATTGGAGTTGTTTTGTTTATTATTTAATGTTGTGAGTGGATTAGGGTTTCTCTTTAGGGTTTCGTTGTGAAACCCGAATTCCTGTTCTATTCCTGTTTTGCTGTTGGTTTTTGGGTTTTGAGAGAGATGGAGGAATCGGTGAATCACAAGGTTTCCAACACTGAGGGTACTGGTGGTGGATCTAGGTTACTACAATCGTTGTTGGGTGCACGTAAACCCATTCGTGGCACTATGTCTCAACATGTGGGGGCTATTAATATTCCTGATAAGGCTGAGACCATTGGGAATTCGGGCACGACGTTGAAGAATGATGTTTCTGCTCAGTCCTTTGCTTCTGTTTTACGTAAGTCTGAGAATAAAAAGATTGTGCAAGCGAGAGAAGTACGTAATGAGGAGAAAGTATCTGGGGCTGCTGTTGCACTTCCTTTAGCGGCTGCTAAGGAAGTTTCTAACCATTTTGATAATACATTGTTTGGGTATTTCATTAGAAAGCGTTTACCTTTTCCATTAGTGGAGAACTATGTGAAGAACACCTGGGCAAAGTATGGTTTGGAGCGTGTTATGTTTAAGAATGGGTTCTTCTTTTTTCAGTTTGTAACTCATGAGGGGATGGAACGTGTTATGGGTGATGGACCTTGGCTAATTCGATCCGTGCCTCTTATGCTTAATGTTTAGACTCCAGCTGTTAAAGTTCTTAAAAATGATATTAAGGTTGCTCCTGTTTGGTTGAAGTTGTATCTTCCTATTGTGGCTTATTCGGAACTAGGGCTCAATCTTATTGCTACTCAGTTAGGTAGGCCAATTATGTTTGACTCACATACAAGTAGCATGTGCTTGGACCCGTGGGGTAAGAGTTCGTATGCCAGAATTCTTGTGGAGGTTTCCGCTGATAAGGAGTTAGTGGAGTCCGTTGTTGTTGCGATTCCGTTTTTGGATGGTTCGGGGCATTCTCTTGAAACGATTGATGTAGAATATGAATGTAAGCCGCCATGTTGTAAGCACTGCTTAATTTTCGATCATACGGATGACCAATGCCCTTTGAAGCCTAAGGTTCAGCCGGTTACAAATGTGGGGGATGATGGTTTCAAGGAAGTTAATCACAAACGTGGTAAAGAGAAGGTCTACGTTCAGCCTACTCGGATTGGTGGCATCCGTTTTCATAAATCCACTCCTAATTTTTTCTATCGAAGACATGAGAAAGGGGTCCCTCTAAGACCTCTTCGCAGCCTAAGACCTCTTCTCAGGAGACGGTGGAGCCTAGTTTAAAAGCTGATAAACAGAAGAAGTCTCCTATTAAGGCCGTGAATGGTAAGGGGCCTGTGTCGTTGTTGAATACATTTAGTAAGCTGGATGAGGTTCCTGAGCACGTTTTGAGTGATAAAAACGAGGCTTGTAATTTGAGTGATGATGATGATATTGAGGAATTAGTTGTTGAGGGACCAAATCGTGTTGATAATCATATGGGGGCAAGCACTCCCACTGCATCGAGTTCCCATGATTACTGTGGCTGCCTGGAATATAAGGGGAATGAATTTCACCCCTAAGCAGAATGAAATTCGACAAGTTATTGCTGAAAACAACCTTTCTGGTTGTGCAATACTTGAATCGCATGTTGTGGATTCTAAATTGGTTAAGTTATGCTCGTATGTGTTTAACCATTGGGATTGGACGTCCAATGGTCATCTTTGTAGTAAGGGTACTCGTATTATCATTGGCTGGAATCATAATGATGTGGATGTGACTGTCACTGCGCAAACTGATCAAGTTGTGCCCACTCGTTTTGGCTTAAGATGGAAAGTAAAGAGCTTTTTTGTTCCTTTGTTTATGCACACAATAACTACAATCATAAGCGGGTGCTTTGGCGTGATCTTGGTCTCCATGCTCTTTTCAATTCGTAGCAGGCCGTGGTACTTATTGGGTGATTTCAATGCGGCGTTAGACATTGCTGATAGTAGTGTTAGTTCATCTAGGCTGGATATTTCTATGAGAGAGTTTAAGGAATGTTTAAATGATATTGAGGTGGAAGACATTCAATATTCAGGTTTACATTATACTTGGAACCAGAGGCCCGCGGGTCAGGATGGTCTTTTAAAGAAGATTGATCGTATCCTTGGTAATATTCAGTTCTGTGATGCTTTTTGTGGGGCTTTTGCTTGTTTAAAGCCTTATAGGCTGTCAGACCATACTCCTGCGGTCCTTAATATTCCTGCTGCGGTTAGGACTAAACATTCTCCTTTCAAGTTTCCCAACTTTCTGACGAAGCATGCTAGTTTTCATGGGACTGTTCAACAGGTTTGGGAGAACCAAATTAGTAGTTTTTTCATGTTTCAGGTGGTCAAGAAGCTTAGGCAGCTTAAGAAGCCTATACGCAAGTTACTGTATGATCGGGGTAACCTTCATAAGAATGTGATTTTTCTTCGGACAGAGTTGGATAGGGTGCAGGAGGCGCTGGATCGTGACCCTTTCAATGCTGCTATTAGGGATGAGGAAGCTAGATATGTGTTAGCTTTTAAGGAGGCCGTCATTATGGAGGAGCATTTTTTAAGGCAGAAAGCTAAGGTAACGTGGTTACGTGAGGGTGATTCTAACACGTCCTTTTTTCATAAAGCGGTTAAAGGGAGGATGTCGCGTAATCGTATCAATATGGTTACGGCTGCTGATGGGACTGTGTATGCCAATGATCAGGTTGCTAATATTTTTGTCACGCATTTTGAAGCTTTCCTTGGGCAGGCTAGTAACACCACTGCTATGAACCTTGACCCTTTATTTCGTGTTAAATTGGATGACAATTAGGCCTTGAATATGGTGTGTCCAATTACTGATCAAGAGGTTAAATCTGCTATGTTTTCTATGGGGGATGACAAATCACCGGGTCCGGATGGTTATACTTCTGCTTTTTTAAAAATGCATGGGATATTATTGGGGGTGATGTTACTAGGGCTGTGAAGGAGTTCTTCTCTAATGGTAAACTTCTTCGGGAGATTAATCATACTCTTATCGCCCTCATTCCGAAGGTTAAAAATCCTGTGCATGTAACGGATTTTCTTCCTATCTCCTGTTGTAACGTTCTCTTTAAATGTATTAGAAAAATTATTGCTAATCGCATTAAGGAGAGTTTGGTGTTTTTGATTAGCCCCAATCAGTCTGGCTTTGTTCCAGGTAGAAGTATATCTGATAATATTTTGTTGACCCAGGAGCTTATGCATAATTATCATTTGGATCGGGGTACCCCTAGATGTGCCTTTAAGGTGGATATTCAAAAAGCTTATGATACGGTAGATTGGGATTTTCTTCGTAGTGTTCTTTGTGGTTTTGGGTTTCATGAGAAGATGATCTTGTGGATTATGGAATGTGTTACGACGACTTCTTATTCTATTTGCCTTAATGGTTCTATTCATGGTTTCTTCAAGGGTAAGCGTGGTCTTCGTCAAGGGGATCCTTTATCTCCGTATCTATTTACTTTGATCATGGAAATCTTGACCCTTATTCTTCAGAGGAAAGTGGAGGAGAAGGATCGTTTTACGTATCATCGGTATTGTTCACATTTGAAATTAATTAATTTGTGCTTTGCTGATGACCTTTTCATTTTTGCTCATGGTGATGCGGGTTCGGCTCTTATTATTAAGGAGGCGTTGGAGGTCTTTAAGGGTAGTTCTGGTTTAGCTCCTAGTCTTCCTAAAAGTACTGCTTACTTCTGTAATGTTTTGAACTATGTCAAGCTTGCTATTCTTCAGATTCTGCCCTTTGATGAAGGAAGGTTACCGGTTAAATACCTTGGAGTCCCTTTGATTTCTACTCGGCTTATTTATAGTGATTGTAAGGAATTACTTGAAAAGGTTGATGCTCGCATCAATGATTGGAAGAATAAGTCGTTGTTCGCCGGGAGATTACAATTGATTCAATCGGTTCTTGGTTCGTTGCATGTGTATTGGGCGTCGATGTTTATTCTCCCCAGTCGTATTCTTTTGGCGATCGAGCAGCGTATGAGGGGTTTTTTGTGGTGTCATGGTGTTCTTGGTATGGGTAAGGCTAAAGTTGCTTGGGATAATGTATGTCTCCCTAAATCCGAGGGCGGGCTTGGTATTCGTCGTTTGGGTGATTTTAACAAAGCTCTTATGGTTTCCCACATCTAGAAGCTTTTATCATTGAAGGAATCGTTATGGGTGAAATGGATTTTTAGCTATAAGCTCAAGGATCGGAATTTTTGGAGCATACCTGTTCATGGGAATATGACTTGGAGTTGGCGGAAACTATTTCAGCTTCGTCCTTATGTTCGTGACTTCTTTTGGCATAAAATTGGAGATGGTTCGAAGACTTCGATTTGGTTTGATAAATGGTGTGATAATAGTCCGGTAGCGAATGTTATTACCCATCTGATATGTACAGATCAGATTTGCATTCAGAATCCATGGTTAGCCAACTTTTATCTAATGGGATTTTACATTGGCCGGATCATATTAAGCAAAAGTATCCCTTTGTTACGAATATTAATATTCCTGTTCTATTGGCAGAGGATAAGCTGGTTTGGCGTTCTAGGGTGGGTATTGAAACTACGTTTAGTGTTTGGAATGCTTGGCGTGAGCTTAGGCCGAGTGCTGTTAGCGTTTCCTGGGCGCCTGTGGTGTGGTTTTCCTCGTGCATTCCAAGGCATGCGGTTACCTTGTGGCTTGTCATGCTCAAACGCCTTAGAACCCAAGATAAGTTGCTTGCATGGAATGTGTCTCCAATATTAAGCGGGAGGTGCTCGCTGTGTGATATCCAGCCCGACTCACATGATCACCTCTTTTTTTTAGTGTACATTCTCGTCTCAGGTTTGGAGGGACATTTGTGCTTTGGCGGAGGTTTCTTTTAATTCTTCACTGTATGTCTTTGTTTCCAATCTAGAACCGGTGGCTAATAGGAAGACTTCTAAATGTTTGCTATCCAAACTTGTGCTCGCGACTTGTGTTTACTTTCTGTGGCAGGAACGGAATTACAGATTATTTAAGGTGTCAAGGAGGTCGGTTGATCAGCTTGTTAACTGTATTGTGACGTGTGTTCGTGCTAGACTTATGTCATGTCGCTTTAAGAAGACAAATGATGGCGCTCGGTTGTTTCAGCGGTGGAATATTTCGGATGATTTTATTCTCAAATGATTATGTTTATTTTTCATCCGTGTCTTTGTAGGTGGTTTTATCCAATTGGGGTGATTGGATTTGTATTGTTTTGTTTTTAGTTGCATGGTATGTCATGTGACTTTGATGTTCAAGCTTTTAGCTTGAGGTTAATGTGGTGCTTCAGCCGCATTCCATTTGTACTTAACTGTTTTTTTGGTTAATATATTTTACCGGGGTTGTTTCCCCTTTACCAAAAAAAGAGACCCTTTGGGCCTTGTGGTAGCCGCGGATAAGAAGAAGGAAGGGGCCAAGCCCACTTTGACTTTTGACTAAATTGTAAAAAGGTAAAAAAAAAAGGAAAACAATTACAAGAATTTTACAAATACTAAAAAACCCTAGTCTCTCTCTCTCTCTCCTTGTCGCCGGCTTCAAGAACACCAAGAGGGTGTTTGGTTGATTTTCGGATAAGTGTGTTCGTGTTATTAGTTCTTTTCCAATCACGCTTTCGGTATCACCATAACCTTCATCTTTTTATTTTTATTTTAAATATGGTTCATGAGTTTAGAAAATAAAAACATAATTAAACATGTAGATCAATACAAGAAACATGGAAAAGGGTTTGGCTTGGTGGGTTTTGTTCGGCCGACACACGAACCGAGAGACAAGAGGCTCTCAGTGGTCTTTTAAACACCAACAGCCGAGACCACCATGGTCTCGGTGTGGTTTTGGTCTTCGGCCGCAAGGACAAGGGACCCTGACGCGATTCGGGGTGACGTTTGGTTTGGGCTTAGGTCTCGGCGCAGCAGCAAGCACCACCGGCTTAAGCCGGTGGCCATTTTGGTTCAAGCAGGGGGAACCGCAGCCGAGCAGGGGGAATCACCGGCTTCAACCGATGGTGATTTTGTTCGGGCAGTGGCAATCGGCTTGGCCGTGTAGCCACTGTCGGGGAGGTGTTTGGTTCGGTTTATGTTTCGGCTTATATGTAAAACACGGAAACAGGCACGGGATTATTTTTACAAGTTATATTTTTACAAGAATAATTAAATTAATTAAACATGCTAATAATAATTAATTTAATTTAATCATGACTTAGGTTATATTTATTTTTAATAAATAATTCATATACTAACCTAAGTATTTTACCATTTAATTTAGACTATAGTTATTAATTAATTATTAAAAATATGGACTTATAATTAATTAATAAAACATGACTTAGGTTATAATTATTAAATATAATAATTCATGATTAACCTAAGTATTTTATTTAGACTAATTTAATTAAATCATGCTTTTATTTAATTAAATCTTATAACCTATAGTTCATTAAATTACCATGACAAATAATTAATAAACTATACTATTAATTACATGACTTATGACTTTTAACGAGTAAACATTAGCTTATATTATTAGCTTATTAATCCAGCTTATTTTTAAATATGGGAACTTTTTATTTTAGGAAACTTACTATTTTAGGAACTTTCTATTTTTTGAAACTGATCTATTTTTGGAAACTTTCTATTTTTGGAAACCTGCTATTTTTAGAAAGTTACTTATTTCCTAGCTTTTCCCTTTAATACCTACCGTATTGTTACATGGAAAGAAAAATACGGCTGAGCAATACGCTCAGTTTGCGGATATATGACAATGAAATGTAAAGCATAAGCATAAGCAAGTAATGAAATGAAATGACTAACAGCGAAATAAGTGTAAGTCCTACAAAACCTGGTTTAAGCTTATAAGACTAGTTTTATATTTCTGAAAAGACTTATGTTTAGTTTATTCTGAAAACTGTATTTTAAATATGCCCGGAGCTCATATAGGTCATGTTATATCAACGTACATGAATACTTAGAGGGGTGACCTCGTCATGTAATTAGAGGGATTAATATATAACACGAGTGGAGGGATCAGCTCCTGTAACGGATGCAAGGCACACACCGCAGTTACCATGAAATCTTACTACTTGTCCTAGGATGCACCAATTCGCCCCACATGATAATAATAGCAAAGGCTAAATACTGTAAAGGGACGCTGCGAGCAATCACTCTCACCGCAGAAGAGTCATAACACCAGTGCCTCTAGTGCTATGGTTATGGAACCCCCATAACTAGGTGGAACTGGAATACATGTATATAGCTCAGGAAATCTAAAATAAACATAACATATACTGAATGTATTTAAGACACGTAAACTACTGGAGAAAACAGATGGCTGCAAACGTGGAAATCCTAATATAGAAAAGATGTCCTTACTAAAGGACGGAATATCCATACCTTATGTCTAGTAAATGAAGATGAAAACGAACGCGAAAGATCACTCCGACTTCACAATAGCTACATAATAAAGTGACATGAATGAGTGTTTATTTTACTTATACATACTTGTTATTTAGTTTACTTGACGTGTTCATACTTATTATACTTGTTCTTGTCTTGTCTTATTATTTCATGTTTGATCATGTATTTCTTAGTGTTTCATGTGTTTTAGATTCATGTAATTCATGTTTTAAGTGTTACAGCACTTGTTATAATAAAATGAGTAACTTTCTAAAAATAGCAGGTTTCTATATATATAGTAACTTTCCAAAAATAGAAGGTTTCCATATATAGTAACTTTCCAAAAATAGCAAGTTTTCTTAAATAGTAAGTTTCCAAAAATTAAAAGTTTCCATAATTAGTAAGTTTCCAAAAATAGAAAGTTTCCATATTCTATAAATAGCATGTTACCATATTTAGTATGTTTCCTTATTTATTATGTTGCCATAATTAGTATAATTCCATAATTAACATGTTTCCATAATTAATGTATTTCCATAATTAATCCTATGCTTATTAAATAATTAAATGATATAACATATAGTTTTTAATAAGCTTATATTATATCATGAATAATTATATTGTAAAGTTTAATAATAATAAATACTTAGGCTTAACCTATTATTATTAATTAATAATGATATTTCATGTTATCATAAGTTATTATTAATTAATAATATTACAAGTTTCATATAATTAAACTTTACCTTAAAAGATATTAATTAATTAAGCTAAGTTTTAATTAATTAAATTAGCGTACATGATTTTATCTAAATAAAATGACTAACATGATTTTATTTAAATAAATTATAACCTAAGTCATAATATTTTTTTTGGGTAACGCGGAAAACCCCGGTAAAATATATTCCCAAAAGCGTTTAAGTACAATGGAATATAGCTGCAATGCTACATTAACCTCAAGTAGAAGCTTGATACCTGCAACTTGTGGTTGCTTCTTCTTACCCTTATTCTTTTTATTCTTAACCACCTCAAACCCATCATCTACCACAACACTAGTAGCATGAGCGACCACTTCCTTGGGCAATTTTTTTTGGGTAAAAGGGACTATCCTCGGTAAAATTTATTACTCCAAAAAACGTTGAGGTACAACAGATGTAGATGAATGTCTACATCTCAGCCCGTTACATGGGCAAAAAACATGCATATCTAGTGCAACTAACAATACCATACATAAGAGGACAAACCCCTCTTATGAAAAATAAAGAAAGTATCTACTTCCTACGAGTATTGGAGAGTTGAAAATCACAGAAGGCTTGAATCTCTCCTGGCAAATCACGGATCTGAGCCGCATAGTCATCATAACCATCATACTCATCCATTTCAAGTTGTTGCCCTCCCCCAATTGACGACATATACGCATTGAATTCCTCTTGAGATGAAAAGACCTCATCCTCATCATCGGAGTCACTAAAATTACTAAGATCAAGAGGTCCAAAGGATCGTTTAGGTTTACTAGATGAAGCCCTAGCAGCTTCCCCTTTACCTTTCATATCCTTATCAACCTCACTTCCACATTTTAGCTGTTCAGTAGCGGCCACATCAGTCCTACTAACCACATCAAGGATCTTGTCTTCCTCACTAAGTTTAGCAAAAGAATTCTTTAGTTCCAGGACATTATCCTGTACATATTTCGGTTTATCGCTATCAACTCTAGTAGGCTTTTTTGACACCGCTTTATAAACCCAATTCGATTTAGGTTGATTAAACCGAATACCTTCAATTTGTCGTGGTCTAGCAGCCCGAGACTTGTTTCTTTTCTTTTTAGTCACCTGGACAAAACCCTCCCCCTCAACCGGTGTATTTTTAGGCTCACTACACCGTTTCGGGCAGTGTTCACCATTATGATCAAACATTTTACACTCATCACACCGAGGGGGTTGCCACTCAAATTCTACCTCAACCGTTTCCATAGAATGCCCCGAACCATCAGAAAACGGGATAGCTACCACTAATGAATGCATAAGTGGTAAATCAGCAGATACCTCTACCATGGCACGTGCATAATCACGCGTTCCCCACGGATTTATGCACATTTCACTTGAGTAGGTATCCAACATAATAGGGCGGCCTAACTGAGATAAGATCAAGCTAAGCCCAATTTCCGAATAGGCAGCAATAGGCACTTCATGGATTTTCACCCACAATGGTGCAACTTTAATTTCCTCTTTCACCAGCCTAGTATTTGGAGACCAAACATTCAGAAATAATGGAGTCGAACGGATCAGCCATGGGCCACTTTCAAGCACCTTATTCATTCCTTCATTAGACCTAAACTTAAACAAAAAGAAACCCTTCCGAATTATAACACGTTCTAATCCATATTTTGCCCACGCGTTCTTAACATACATGTCAACAATAGGATATGCAAGTCGCTTGCCAATGAAGAATCCATATAAGGTATTTGCAAACGCGTCACAAACATCTTTAACTGCAGACAATGGGATCTCCACATTAGCCCCCAAAACCTTACTAACATTCTGCATGAAAGACACCTGAACCGTCTTATTTGCTTCAAATGTAACAGGTTTGGAACTCACATCATCCATAACAGCAGATGTAGAATCAACAACCATCTTAGAAAAAGGAGACTCAGCCGTCCCCTCAACGTTAGGCCCAACCATGACATCCGTACCCTGCAAACGTTCCTTCTCCTTCGGTAGAGTATCATTTAATGGCAGATCCACACGGTTATCCCCGTGAAGATTACGCACAGCATTTCAAACGATACCCCCAGAATTAGGTTTTTTCCCGTCAATATTTTTGATCTTATTAGCAAGCAAAAACCCTTTATCCATCTCTCAAACCCACGGAAAATAAGTAATTTGATTACACAATCATAAAACAGTAGCAACACCACAAACAGCTCAATAATAACCCTAAACGAATTATTATGTTAACCAGCCGCCACCCACTGCTACAAACGAAACCCTAAAAAGAGGAGAAAGTTATGGGTAGTATAAGATCAAATGACAACCACCAGCATCCACACGAAAATACCAAGAAAACCCAACGCTAGAATAAAAAACCATAGACGATTTAAAAAATAGGAGTTTAACCGCCACCCTCAAAACCGATCTACACCAAACCCTATTCTACGAGCCAATCACTAAATCAGGTTCTATATATCGAACATGTATATCCACCAGATCCAATAACTAAATAAAAAGATGTCGAACTATAACCCTAAATCAGCAGGAATCGGTAGACATAAACACCCTACTATATAAGAATTGATTAAGGAAGGAAAGATAGAAAAGTTATTGGTTTAGATTAGAACAGGGGTGGCCGGAAATCGCCATGAGGGGAGAGAACTTTTCGAACCAAAACCTTAAAAGAGGAAGATTTGGAGTGAAAACCTAATTTTTATTTTATTTTTAGTTTATTAAAAGGTTAATAAACAAGAAAGTAGCAAGATTTTCAAATCAAAGGATAAAAAAATTCGAGATCCTTGATCTAAATTAAAGAACCACGAAATCCACTAAGTAACCACAGTAAAACCTCAATCACCTATCTACTTAAGTCTCTGATACCAGATGTTATCCCACTTTCAATCCGTAACACAAGATTTAGATAAGTAACTAGAGAGAAAGAGAAGAAAGTAGAGAGAAGTTAGAGGGAGAATGGTGGAAGGTTAAATCTACTAGAGAGAAATTAAATGAACCAACAACCTCTCCTAACATGCTAGGAGAGGCTTTTATAGTGCCACAATCCTTATTGGATTCGTGGGCTTTGGTTAGGCCAGGCTTGGCCTTGCTTGGGCATATAGCCCCTAATTTAGACAACATTCTTAATGTCTAAGCCAGGTTATCCCGACAAGCGTATTACTACACAAGACCTATAACGACTAAGATGACCTATTACATTCTATTTCGACTATATAAAATATAAAGCTAACAAGGTTAGTAGGAAGACTACCTTCTTACATGAAGTTTGTTGACTTATGATAACGTCAGGAAGTAGGGTCATGAGCATAGTGCAAGGAAACATATATTTTTATGTGGGAGAATAACAACATAGCTCAAGGATAAATCTTGTATTCAAAATGGTTTTTAAACATATGAATTCACTCAAACTTTGTGTTGACTTTTAAGCATATATCTCAGGTATTCGTGACTGATTCCATGGAGCAGCATAGGATGGCAAGGAAGGACACGGACTTGAAATTACTATGGCATATTTTTAGGACCTCGTGTTGTAAAATTCTGATTGTTGAATAATATATAAGTAAATTTGATTTAAAAAGTATTTTGAGTTGATTTCTATTGTTATGACTTGTGATCCATGAAATAATACCCCAAATTAGCTTTCGCTGCTATATGTAAATAAATAGGGGTGTTACATTATCAAATTTCCAAGAGGCGAACTAACATTTCACCTACGGTTAGGGAAGTACCGGTGAAGTAACAGTTTTTGGGAAAAGAAACTCTGCCAAAAATCACGACCTAGGCGAACTAACACCATTCAAGACAATACTACAAAATATAACTTATAACCAAAAATGTTAACTCACCTTGAGTCAATATCATAATCAAACAAACCGACTCAATGTAAGATCCCTTCGTCTAATCTATAACATCACTATCTATCTTAATACCCTCATCAGATTCATCAATCACAATAAGCAAATGACTCGAATAAAAAACAAATTAAAATGATCTCAATCAATTTTTATCGTGTGTTGCCAGTGCATGGCAAGATATATTAAGATCAACACGAGAAAAATATATAATCATCAATCTGTTATGGTTTAACCATTTCCTTAATATACAAATTCAAAGATAGATTAATAACAATCGAGTTATAATCTTACTCTTTGTTTTGATTTAAGACATAAAACGAAAATCAAACGCATCAAACCTACCTAAGACCTTGGTTGATTTGAATACCTTGAAGCCAAGTCTTCCACATGCATCAACTCGTTTGAGTTTTGGTGTTCGATTGATAAACTGATGTGTGACTCGGCTAGTGTTTGATAGAGGTTATAGATCAAAATGATATTTGATGAGATGTACTTTTGTTGTTGGTTGTTGTGTTTGGAGGTAATCAGAGATGGATTGGATTATAGAATTAGATGAGATGAGTTTTGAGATGGTAGATGAAGTTCTTAGAAGTGAATGGAGAAAATGGTGGCTGATGTTTTGAGATTAGGTTTAGGGTTATGATACTGCGTTATACCCTAATTATCCTAATGGTTCTTGTCAACAGATAAAGGTACATATCATTGTGGGCCTCTAACTTGATTTCAGTTGCCAGCCAAATAAAAAATTGTTATTCCATCTTTTCTCTAGGGCCTGATATGTTAGTATTCGAATATTTTGGCTAAAAGGTTCTACAAAGTTTACAATTTTTTTCTAAGAGCTTTTGGGAAACTAGTTGACGTGATTGTTTTTTTTTGTTAATGGATTGTTGGTTGGATAACATATGATGACGTTTGTTGGTCTTGTCAAAAACATGGACTTAAATTTGATCCAATGAATTGCTCCCACTATCAAAATTGTTTATTATATTTCCTCATAGTAAAGTTAATGCTAGATTAAAGCTTTGACATTGTTGATTATTGGTTACATGTGCGGGGCTGATAAGTGTGAGAAAACTTATCTTTTATAACCTATAAATCACTTAAAACATGGTCAAATATAGCTGGATTTGCTTAATATTATTATAATTACGCAATTTTTGTTTGTTTTGTGTGTTTTAAGTGTGTGCAGGCAAAACAGATACAAATAAAGCAAACACGTGTTTTTACGGGATTTATCTGAAGAAAAGACAAAAAGTTGATTTAAGGACTAAGCCTGCCAAATCTACAAAGATCAAGGCTCACTTGGCAGATTCTTCAAAGATAAAGGCATTAACTGAATATTTTAAGAGATAAGGGACCAATATTGCCAATATTTAGATGTTTAAACGCATTAATTGTCAAGATTCAACAATAGAAGGACTGAAGTTGCATTTTTCTAAAGTTTTTACAAAGGGGAAAATTGCTATAAATCAAAAGGACTCTGTAGAAACTAAAAGGGGGGTTGAATAGTTTCTTAAATTTACTTGTTTAAAGATCGGTTTTCAAAAATCCTTTTTCAAAAACTTAGACTTGAGTGATCATGTGAAATCTTCTTATGCGCAATATGAACACTAGATAGTGGATCTAAACTAATAATATAAACCCCTCATGGCCTCGCATATTTGGAAGTTGTTAGTCCTCAAAGAATCCCTTTGGGTCAAGTGGATCCATTAGTACAAACTTAAAGGCTGAAACTTTTGGGATAATCCATGTTGTGGTAATATGACGTGGGGATGGCGTAAGATTCTTCAGTTAAGGCCTATCATCAGGGAATTCATTTGGTATAAAATTGGTGATGGTTCTAAGCTCAGTATGGTCGGATGTTTGGTGTTTGGAGAGTCCGTTAGCTACCACGATTTCGGCTTGAGATATCTATCGGTCGGTCCTTAATTTCAATACGAAAGTAAATGATATTATTTGTAATGGTCAGTGGATGTGGCATGTGTTCTTAAGAGGTAAATATGATTTTGTTGATAATATTGTTATGCCGAGTATTCGTGAAGGTGTTCCAGATAGCTTGTTATGGAGGAATGAAAGGAATGTTTTTAAACCATTATGCGTTGCTAATGTATGGTCTTCGATAAGACCTCGGGATTTAAAGGCGCCATGGTATGATCTTGTGTGGTTCTCTTGTTGTATACCGAGACACTCCTTTAATCTATGGTTGGTGATTAAGCAAAATCTTAAGACGCATGACAAAGTTTATTTGTGGGATGTATCGGGCTCTTTGGCAAATTCGTGTCCGTTATGTGAGACTCAGCTTGACTCCCATGATCATTTGTTCTTTGAGTGTTCATTCTCTCAGCAACTTTAGAATAGAGTTCGAATGGTTGCTGATTTTTGTTGTCCCAGTCCGCGGTTTACTTAAAATATGGCATATATTATCCCTTGGGGCTAGGCGAAAAACTACTAAAAGTGTCGTATCCAAGTTGATGTTGGCTGCAGCAGCATACTTCTTTTGGCAGGAACGAAATTGGCGTTTGTGTAAATTGGTTAAGAGGACGGTTGACCAAGTATGTGAGTGCATTATTTAAACGGTTCGTTTGAAGTTGTTGTCTTGCCGTTTCAAACAGTCTAGAGAGGTGACTCGTTTTGCTCACCTCTTGAGATTGCCAGAGTCTTATCTAATTTGATGTTTGTGTTTAGATTTGTGGTGTATGTGCCATTAAGTGGTTTTCCCCTATTGGTGTCGTTCGTTATGTAGTGGTCTAGTTTTCATATGGCATGCCATATGAATTATTGGTTGTTCAAGCTTAGGCCTGAGGTAAATGTGACAATTAAGTCACATTCCATTATACTTAACTATTTTTGTGGTAATTAATATATTTTATCGGGGTGAAGTCCCCTTTACCTAAAAAATATAAACTAATAATCACAAGTATATGCAAGGAAAGAATAATGAATGTAAAAAGATAATGAAAAGAAAGATCAGACCAAACACCAAGGATTTATAGTGGTTCGGCAACAAAGCTCACTCCTCGTTCCTACTCCACTCCTCGAGTACTCCTTACTCGAGAGTTCACTAATCAACAAACTCCTTAAGGTAGAGAAACCGTACACGTCGCTTAACCAATTTCCGATTCTAAGCTAAAATTCGAGCCTTAATCTTAGTTAGGACCAATCTACACCAATATACTTTAAGGCCTAAGTATTAACCACAATACATACACAACTTCCAAATTTACACAACAATTAGGATCTTCACAACTACACAAGAATGAAAATAAAGTTTGACCTTCAATGGATCTTGAGGTAGACACAACAATTCAAGGATGAAAGTATTATTCTCTTTGCACTTGAGAGGATGAGAGGGGAGGAGAAAGATTCACTTCTAAACAAGTAGTAATCAACCAAATAACAAACGATTTGAGTGATTTAAGAAGGTGCACTGAATCTGGAAATGTGTGTGCAAAAGAGGTGAAGAGAAAATCCGGAAACAGTACACTATTTATAAGACAAGGCTCCAACGGATCTATCTGCCTGCGGTTCATTAATTGACTTGCTAATACAAGGATTTACCAAGTATGAAAATAATGTTCGTTGAAATCGGTTTTATCGAATTGATTACCAGTTGAAAGTGTGACTCAGTCGTTCTTGGTTAAAATAAAGGAAAAAGTTTATCTATTTTTAACTAAAAGTAAAATGTAAATTGTAAAATGTAAATTGTAAAATGTAAATGTCGTTAATTAAAAGTGGAAGCTTAAAAATTTAAACTAAAAATTAAGACTTGAAAATATTTAATGAAAAATTAAAAATTTAAAAGTAAATATGCAAACTCGATAAAAATGTAAACTTGAAATAAATCTAAGATAAAACAAATTTAAAATAACACTTGAGAAAATGGCGGGAAAATTAAAGTTTAAAAAAAACTAAAACAAATAACAAAACATAAGTCGGAATCCGTGTTCTGATTATGGGTGAAGAATGTAATTCGGGATCCTTGTGATGTACTCAATTCGGAATGATAATCTTGAACCTAGTTCGGAATCATCCTCCCACACTTAATTCGGAATCCTCAGTCCGGACACAATTCGGGATAGGTCTTCTTGACCTAATTCGGAATTCGTATCCAAGACATACTTCGGAATGTACATCCTTGATGAAGTTTGGAATACATCACCTTGAACCTAATCCGGAATGACTTGGATCTTGACCTAATTCAGAATCCACTAAGATGGAGCTAGTTCGGAATCCAACAGTTATAACTAATTCGGAATATGCAAATAAGACCTCGTTCGGAAAGTGAATTTAGGATCTAACTCAGAATAAGTGTCATGTATCTAATTCGGAATGGCTACCATGAACGTAATCCGAAATGGAAGTCAAACTCCTAATTCTGAATCCAAAGGAGAAAGGTAATTCAGAATAAGTAAACAAGACCTAATTCAGGAAAGGAATGTTTGTGCTCAAGTCGAAATACGAATCCCAACCTAATTCGGGAAACTGAATCTATACTTAATTCGGGAAAAATAGAAATTGCAAGTAGTTCTGAATAAACTGGAATCTAGATATAGTTCGGGTAATTAGGGTTTAAAACATTCCGGATTAAAAACAAAGATAAGCAAAAACTAAAAATTAAGCTTAAACGAAATAAGCACTTATCTAAAAACTTAACCAAATCAATTTAAAGAAAAAGCAATTAAGCTAATATTTAAAAACTTTTAAAAACACTAAATAATAAAAATATTTAAAAAAAACTTTTTATAAAAATAAACTAATATGCACTTAATTAATCATAAGAAAACTAACACAATAAGAACTTAAACAATATAAGCTATAAAAACCAAAAACTAAAAGATCAATAAGCAAAATCAAACACAAACATCAATCAATCAAAGAACATGATTAACAAACTACATGATTATCAAAATTAAACAAGATTAAAAAGATTAAGAAAGGTGGAATGAGAATGATTAATTGAAAAAGCTTGAAATAAAGAAGATTAAAGATTCAAATTACAAGATTAATGAGAAAGCTTGAAAAACATTAAGAAACTAGAGAGAGAAAGTAATATTAAGCTACTCCTAATTACTTGACAAAAATTAAACTAAAATCTACTCTTAACTAACGCCCTATAATGAAGTGTTTAAGGACTATATATAGGAGGAGGAAAATGTGTTGGTACTTTCTTCTTTCTTCTCGTCTTTTCGTCTTTTAAATTCTTCGACTTTCTCGACGTTGTCTCGGGATTTGTCGATGGATGAATTGAACTTGTCTTATAATTTCTTCATTTATTAGACTTGAGTTCTTAAACTTTATTAAACTTTCGTCTTTAGACTTTTTCTTCGATAAATCTTCAGAATAGGCTTTGGACTTCCGTTCTTTTTGCACTCTTGATCTTTTGACTTCGTCTTTTGTCTTTTTCTTCGATAAAAGCCCGTGACAGCCCGTGTTTTCTTCCTTTTTCATCTTTTGGTCCTAAAACACAATAAAAACACAAACCACGCATAATTCCGACATTTACGACATAAAATACACGTTTTAGCTTGGTTATTATTATAATTAAGTGGTAAAAGGATGGGTGTTTTCACACCTATCAAATCCCCTACACTTGACCATTGCAATGCCCTCATGCAATGCATTAATTACAAAGCAAGTTTAACATTTTCCATCATAATCAATCCATCTTGACATTGGGGTTTTAGTAGTCATGAATGTTTATCACCCTCAAGTTTCACGTTCACCAAACCAAGCATAAAAACGAGATCATTGTTATTATAAGTTAGCAAACTAACACAAACTCATGTGGCCCAATTATTCACTTAGACTCCCTTATTCCTAGGTGTATCTCTTATATTTTATTGTTGTCTTGAATGATCACGAGGATGCGTTGTTGACTTATTTCGATAGTCATTTAGGCTGAAAATAAAGTAGGATGATTTAATCAATAGTTAGCTAAAGGACAAAATCTTTTAAAACTGCTTCTCGGAACCTCATAAAGTTCATATCTTGGCATAACTCGCTTCACGATTTGAGACCTTTCTCGGACTGATATTTGGCATTGACTTCATAGTTCAAATCTTGAGAGACGTTTATGAAATAATGGTCTTCTCTTCATAACAGGAATTTCTTCACTTAAACTTTTTGAGAGATTCTTCATATCTGGACCACGACTTCTTCATTTTTCTCCAATCTTTATTTGGGATTTTGATATAAAACAATCCGCCTCCTTTTAGGACTTGGATCTATTTATCCTCATACCCTGCTAGGGTCTTCTCGGATAGACTTCTCCATGATCTTTAGGGGAGTATTTGCTTTTCGTCGTGTGTCTCGATCCTTCATATTGATTTTTGATAAATGATTCTTCACATCACTTGGGATCTTTAGCAACAAAATGTAGCCTCATGCCTTGTTAGGGGCCTTTTCGGACTCGCCAATCTTCGCATCCCGCTTTAATAAGTTATGCCTTGGCTATGAACTCTAATTAATATCGAGCAACTTTTAAACGATCTTGTGCTAGAAGCTAAGTAAATTTTTAAATCGTACAACCTTATTTATTGCAATTAAATTTATTAGCAAGCGATGGGAGAAAAAGATCATAATCAACTCACATAAATTTATGAAAGAATACCAAACTTATAATTGATTCTATCATCTCACGTTCTCCACAATTTAAAATCTCAAGGAATGAGACTCGTGGATGCTTAGCCAATTAAATCAAAGTTTTTTGTTTTCAAGTCATCTATAGGATCTTGCAACTTCTTAGACTTTTTCAAGTTTTAGAATTCGCATTTTAAAGTTCCCTTGATAAACGACTTTCTAGGATCAATTATAGGAACTTGCGAAAAGTTCTTGTTCTTAACCCGTAAGAGTTAAGACTTTCGCGTTTTAAAGTTCCCTAAATAAAAGCCTAGCAAAACTTGACTTAAACACGTTAAGGATACTAGCTAGAGTAAACTTAGATAAGTAAACTCGTGTTGCGTCAAAAGATTCATGACGGTTAAAAATTAAAACCACTTTATTAAAATTTATTCTAGCAAAGAAAGAAAATAACTATAACAAAGGAAAAACTACTAGGCCAAAATAGATCAAAAATTTTGAAAAATGTCGAAAAAACAATTTTTCGGTTAAAATGAGGACAAATACAAGGAAAAGCCCACTTAACTTCGATAGAAGTCCCCTACACTTAATATAAACATTGTCCTCAATGTTTAAGCATGTGGGACTAAACTCCCCTACACTTAGGACATTGTGCACGTTGTTTAAATCTTGCTAAGGAAGAGACAACTAAAGTGATTCCTATTTTAATCATAAATGATAAAATAATGAATCAAAAGAGCTTAGGATAGAACCGGGAAGACGAGAACACGGAATCACGGGTCGTCAAAAGTCATCAAGAATGGATCTTTGAAAACTCGAATCCCCGGACATGATAAGAAAGAAAACAACAAACACATATTAGGGTCTCCCCTACACTTATTATAAAAACAGAATAAAAGGATAGATACTACGGGTTGCCTCCCGAGAAGCGCTTGTTTTTGTTAACCGGGTCGTGAGCCTGACTCGACCTTGATTAGCATGGTAAGAAGCTTGAAGAACATCCACCGGGATCAAATACATGGTTTTCATCCATCAAGTAGCACATTCTTAAGGCGAACAAGGCAAGCCAAAGAAGAGTAGGCAAGGTTCCCTTAAGCAGAGATTGAGCACGGTGGTAGAGAGTGTGATGAAGTGCAAGAAAATCTCCATTGTTTCTAAAAATCTTTCCTTTTATTTCATCAGATGGATACTGAGATGGCTTAAAAATTGTGATACCCAGATCGAACACCTTTTCCTTTAGGGGAAAATAACACTCAGGCTCAGTAGACCTTGAAGAAGATCCGCTCATAAATCTCACAATCTCATCCGACAAAGGTGGATAGAGAGGTGTCAAAACATAAGTACTACGGATATCGGTGTCTTCCGGCTTCTTCTCCTTTGAAACGGGTTTCTTCATATTCGAAGGAGGATGAAGACCATAATCAAAGTCCAAAGGAGGAGAATCATTCTCATTGGGGAAGTAAGTATTGAGAAAAGTAGCAAAGTCCTCCTCAAATGCGTAGTCATCCAAAGTAGGATCAAGTATTGTTGGCGGAGGATCTTCATCAAAAGTAGGAGTAAGGTCATCATGTGAAGAATCACTCGAGAGAGTATCAACATCATCAAAATCATCATTTGTTGGCATGTCTTTATACTCAGAAGTAAAATCATCAGAATCATCCATATCAGAACTAGAATCATCATCATAGTCATCATAGATTGGTGGAGACTCATAAATTGGTGGGGGATCCAAATTGGAGATAGAATCATTAGAATCATCCACATCGTCTTGAAAAAGTGGATTATCATAGCAAGACTCGAAAAGAGGATTATCATATACAACAAAATCATCAAGCTTTATACTCTTCAAAGTAGTAGTAAGCTCTTCTTGAAGCACATTAATCATTTTCACTGATTCTTTTCCATTTGATTTACTTGTAATTTTCCCCATCTTTAAGACTTGTGCATCATTCCCGACCCTTAGAATAAGTTCTCCTTCGGAAACATCGATTAAAGTTTTTCCGGTTCTCAAAAATGGCCGTCCAAGTATTAACGAAATACGAGGGTCTATTTCATAATCAACAACAACAAAATCGACCGGAAAAGTGAAGGTACCAACTTTAATAAATACATCTTCAGCAATACCAACGGGGTAAGCGAGAGATCGATTTGCTAGCTCAAGAGTCATCTTTGTTGGTGTAAGGTCGGGTAATGATAGCTTTTTCCAAACACTTAATGGCATCAAATTAATACTTGCCCCGAGATCGGCTAAGGCAGTAAATTCTTCAACTTTGTTAAAAATGCAAGGCAACACAAAACGACCGGGATCTCCAAGTTTTTCCGGAAGTTCTTTAAGAATGACTACATAACAGTTTTCATTTAAGCGTGTGTTGACAAACTCAGCCTTGCTAAGCAATTCCTTGAATGCTTTGACAAATTTCGGCATTTGGACAAGTGCTTCAACAAGGCTAATGTTGAAATTCATTTGAGAGATCATCTTCAAATAGGAAGTAACTTGAGAATCCTCTTTTGTGAGCAATTTGCACTTGTCTAACCGAGAAGGATAAGGGATGTTGGGTTTAGGTGGTGTAGGTGTAGTAGGTAAAGGTTGAGATGTTGAAGGTAAGTAGAAGGTTTAGAGGTGGTAGGTGGGGTTTGTGAAGGGTTTTGCTTAGGTACTTCTTCCGTGAGAGGTAGAGACGGTAATGGAGAACTAGTACTAGGTGTGGTAGTAGGAGGGATAAATGGAGGTAGAAGAGGTGTAGATGGAGTAACGGGAGGAGGGGTAGAAGGTCCTACTAAAGTTGCTCCACTTCGGGTAGTAATAGCACTCACATTCGCTCTAGTGTTTGTCTCGGTGGTAGAAGGAAGAGCACCTTGGGGACGAAGGGCTTGTAACATTTGAACAAATTTCCTATCCGTAGACTCTTGCATTTGTCTAGTAGATTCTTGCATTGATTGCATTATTTTCTCATGTTCATTCAATTTTTGCAAAACCAAGTCCATTGGCGGATGAGGTAAATTTTTTTTTGGTAAAGGGTTTCCCGGTAAATATATTAACCAAAAAAGCGTTGAAGTACAAAGGAATGTGGCTAAGATACCATATTAACCGCATGCTATAGGCAGCATGTTAACAACTGATTATGTCATGGCATAAACACAATCTAATCTAGAACTACAATGCAAGTAAACTAGAAAGAAACCAAGATGCAAACATGAAGTCACACAATGTCTTCAGCTTCCACCAACAGCACGAAAGGAGCAAATGATTTCCAAATGAGCCTGCCTCCTTAAAAAACCTTGCCAAAGAAAACCCAATGGGAAAACCTTGGACAAGGAAAAAAGAGTACAACCCTCACCCGGCACTCCCATCATGAAGAACTCTAGAGCTCGGCACCCTCCATTTGTCAAGCAGCAAGCTCGACCTGGCAGACAACTTCTTAAAACGAAATGAAATCAACTTCAACCGAATAGTATCACAAATAAGCTGAACAATCTGATCAACGGCCAACAAATTTTTCTTGAAAAGTCTTGAATTACGTTCCATCCATATAAAGTACGTAGTAGCAGCCAGCACAAGACGGGCAAGGACGCTAGGACAAGACTTCCCCTTACAAATTGGAATAACATAGGCTAAAATATCATCAATCCGAGGGGGGATGCTATCCATATCACATAGGCCCCGAACCTTAGACCAAACCTGCATAGAATAAGAACATTCAAAGAAAAGATGGTCATGAGAATCCGGCACCAATTTACACAACGGACATCGTAAGGGCCAACATCCCATTGCCTAAGCCGATCTTGTGTCTTCAATTTTCTTCTAACCACTAACCACAAGTGGATAGAGTGACGAGGAATACAATGAACAAACCAAACATCATGATACCAATCAACCATCAAAGCCCTATCCCGAATGGACTCCCGAGCTAAAGAAACTGAAAAAGGATGTATAACACCATTTATATCCGCCACATCAAAACATCATCCTGAGCATCATTAATAACAGGGACAGGGATAGAGACAATATTCGAAAATCTAGCATACCAATCCTGTGGCCACTGCCAAATACCATCAGTAATAAGATCCCTCACCTTATTAGATAGAGAGAGCCCCGATCTTGTAATACTTCGAAACGTAAGAACGTCCCGTAACGGACATAAATCTGCCCATTTGTCAAACCACATAGAAGCCAATCTACCATTATTAATCGTGTACCAAATAAATTGACGAATGCGTGATCTAATCTGTAGAAGTTTTCTCCAGCCCCAACTCATATCACCTATACATGAAACGTCCCAGAAACTACGATCCTTTAACTTGTAAGAATAAATCCATTTAACCCATAAAGACTCTTTACGAGTGAGGATACACCAGATATGAGAAACCATTAAAGTAGTATTAAAATCAGACAGCTTACGAATACCAAGTCCACCTTCATAAAAATGGAGTACAGATAGAGTCCCAAGCAACTTTAGCCTAACCTTTCTTCATTTCACCTTGACACCATAAGAAGCCTCTCATCAGCTGTTCCAAATCATGAACAATCCGAACAGGTAAAATAAAGACAGACGCCTAGTAGATATGCATAGATGAAAGAACTGAACGAACTAACTGGAGTCTTCCTGCTAAAGAAAGAAATTTATTGCGCCAATCATTAACTCTACTCTCAAGTTTTTCAACTATATAGAAGCCTGTACGAAATGAGAGGAACACCAAGATATCTGACAGGTAACTCGCCTTCAGCAAATGGCATGATATGTAAAATACCACTTTTAACAGCAGTAGCTACATTACAGAAGAAAACTGTGCTCTTTGGGATACTTGGAAAGAAACCTGAAGCTATCTTAAATTCCTCCAACGCATCCATAATAACCTGCACAGAGTCCAAGTGACCCCTAGCAAACAAAAAAAGATCATCTGCCAAAAAGAGGTTGATAATACGTTGTTGTTCACAACGGTGATGAAAATAAAAGTCCTCTGCATTAAGAACCCTCCGCTGCAACATAAGTGAATGGATCTCCATGACCAACGTGAAAAGATATGGAGATAACAGATCACCTTGCCTGAGACCTCTTTTTCCTTGAAACCAGCCATATAAATTTCCTTTTATGCAAATGGAGTACGAAGTAGTAGAAACACACGTCATAATCCAATCAACCATTAAATGGTGGAATCTAAAACCAATCCGAATGTTACGCAGAAACTGCCAGTCCACCGTATCGTAAGCTTTCTGAATATCCACCTTAAAAGCACATCTTGGAGGACCAAAATTTCTGTGATTCCTCATCAACTCTTGCGTCAATAAGATGTTATCCGAGATCCTACGCCCCGAAACAAAAGCAGATTGATTAATATTAACCAAATCGCCCAAATCCCCTTTAATACGCTTAACAATTATCTTACTAATGCATTTGAAAATAACATTACAACAAGAGATGGGACGATAATAAGTAATCTTATTTGGAACAGAAACCTTAGGGATAAGAGAAATAATAGTATGATTAACCTCTTTAAGAAGTTTTCCATTAGAGAAAAACTCCCGAATAGCACATGTAAACTCATCACCCACAATATCCCAAGACTTCTTAAAAAACGCAGCAGTAAAACCATCTGGCCCAGGCGCTTTGTCATCACTCATGGAGAATAACGCACTTTTAATTTCAGAATCAGAGATGACTCTAACCATATGGGCAGATTTCTGAACACCAAGCTTTCGAACAAACAAATCAGACGTATTAAAAGAACTTGAAACACTTGCCTGACCAAGAAACTGCTCGTAATGAGCAACGAAAGCTCCAGGCACAGCATCTCCATCATGAAGCACATTATGAGAATCACGAACCATTTCAATACGATTACGAGCAGCCCTACTCTTAACCGAGTTATGAAAATAAGCCGTATTTGAATCACCTGCATCAAGCCATTCAATTTTTGATTTCTGACGTAAGAAGCGTTCCTCATCAAGAGAAACTTCCTTAAAAGCAACTAGATAATGAGCATGATCTTATTTCAATAGCACATTGGATGGGTCTCTATCAAGGGCTTGTTGAACAGCATCTAATTCCACACGTAGTCTAGTAACACGATCATGAAGATTACCATGTTCAAATAGCAGTTTACGAAACGGAGCCTTTAAACCTTTTAAGCGTTTAACAAGCCTAAACATAGCACAACCATGAACATTTGCCAACCATCCGTTAGCTACCACTGCATGAAAACCCTCCTTATGCACAAGAAAATTACTGAATTTAAAAGGTTTATGCTTAGGTATGCTAATTGTAGGGATTCGTAACACACAAGGAGCATGGTCAGAAATCCTGTAAGGTTGGAATATCGCAAAACATCCTGGAAACTCATCAAGAAACTTAATGTTAGACATAATCCGATCAGTCTTTTTGAGAGTACCATCATCACCCTGTGGTTTCTCATTCCAAGTAAAATGTAAACCTGTAGCATTAACGTCCATAAATTCCATAAGATTAACGCACTCCTTGATCTCCCGCATGGCAATATTAGGAGTGTAGCCGCCACATGAGTGATCCTCAATATTAAAAGCATCATTAAAATCACCTAAAACAGCCCATGGCTTATCCGGCATAAAAGTAGCATGAGCAACGAGATTATTCCAAAGAACACGCCGATGGATATAATAGTTATCAGCATAAACGGAAGAGCAGAACAAAGTACGGTTATCCATACGCGTTTTAACCTGACAATGCATAACTGACTTGTTTGAGACAACACCATAACATCCACATTATCATCATTCCAGCCAAGAATTATACGTGTCCCTTTAGGACACAAACCACCATTTGACGTCCACTTCCATCTGCTAAAAATATTACGACACATATCATAAACACCCGAAGCATCAACATAAGACTCCAAAATAGCACAAACACTCAGATTATTTTCATTAATAACCTGACGAACCTCTATTCTTTTAGGGGATTGGTTCAGACCCCTTATATTCCATGAGGCTATACTAAACATTTAAAACATTCGTGGCAGGAGTGCTTGCCCCTGATTGAGAATTAAGAAGATTAGCAGATTCATCATAAATGTTTTCAACCTCTTCATCATCATCATCTCCACTTAGGTCACCTATATCCCCTGAAAGAGTCCCAAATGAATTCGAAGTAGAAACGCCACTCACCACATATTTACCTTTATTTGAACTATTAGTATGCAACCCAAATTTGGTATCACTATCAACTTTGCTATTATCACGTTTAGATGCAATCGAAGTCGTACCAGGATTAGATGAGTTATCATGTATATGAGCACCAGAAGTAGACGACTTCGGACTAAAAGTAAAAGGAGTACCAACCTGGAAGCCTTTGCTTAACGGGACACCTCTAGGAATCTGGCTTCCTTGCTTTCCTTTGTTGTTATGCTTTCTACTACGAACTTGTTGAAATCCATCATCTTGTTCATGTATAACTGTAGGGGCCACTTTAGGGATAACACGTTTAGGACAAGTTTCAGCCGTATGACCAAAGATATTACATGTAGGGCATCTAGGCGGCTTCCACTCATATTCAACCTTGATAGTTTCCTTAGTAAACCCCTCACCCTCCAAATCAGGTACACCAATAGTAATTTTCTCATGTAAAGCACAATCAGATTTAATTTCAATCAAACAGCGAGCAAAACACTACGACCCCAAGATTCTTTACACATAGTGCTAGTAAAAGAATCAAGCATAATAGGCTTACCAAGATATGTAGCAATCAGACTAATACCCTCTTCCTCAAACACTTGAAGAGGCACATCATGAAGTTTAACCCACACAGGATGAGGTAAATTGAACCCTTGTTGTTGAAAATCTTGGTTTGGGTATTGGTTATAAGGTGGAAAACCTTGAGGATTGAAACCTTGGTTTGGAAAGCCTTGATTTTGCATTTGGTAATTTCCCTGATTTTCATTTGAGCCCCTCACATTGGCATTTCCTTGAAAATTAGCTCTTGGCGGCCCTTGGTTGTTTTGGTTGGGTGGGGGTGGTCTTTGTTGAAAGCCGGGTGGAGCCAAGTAATTCGTCGAGTTGTAAGACAAGTGATTAACATCGACATTAGGCTTGAGATGAACTCTCTCGGTGTTGTTGTAAGCATACACTTCCTCGTGAAATTGATCATAAGCTTTATCACAATTAGCATAAGAGTGTGGCCCACCACAAGTTTCACAAGTTATATTAAGAGCATTGTTGTTTTTGGCATTGTTAGCGGCTTGTAAAGCAAGTGCTTCAACAACCGAAGTAAGCTTATCAATTCTCTTGTCGGTCTCACTAGTACTAGCACTAGCCACATTAGCCCGAACACCCCTAGTTTGCACTCTAGACTTATTCTCAATAATATCCCACGCGGCATTAGAAGACTTAACCAAAATGTTACCCCCCGAGGCACTATTTAGTGAATCTTGGTCATTCATGCTTAAACCATTGTAAAAAGTATTAATTCGGGAAAAATAGAAATTGCAAGTAGTTCGGAATAAACTGGAATCTAGATATAGTTCGGGTAATTAGGGTTTAAAACATTCCGGATTAAAAACAAAGATAAGCAAAAACTAAAAATTAAGCTAAAACCAAATAAGCACTTATCTAAAAACTTAACCAAATCAAGTTAAAGAAAAAGCAATTAAGCTAAAATTTAAAAACTTTTAAAAACACTAAATAATAAAAATATTTAAAAACAACTTTTTATAAAAATAAACTAATAAGCACTTAATTAATCATAAGAAAAGTAACACAATAAGCACTTAAACAATATAAGCTATAAAAACCAAACACTAAAAGATCAATAAGCACAATCAAACACAAACATCAATCAATCAAAGAACATGATTAACAAACTACATGATTATCAAAATTAAACAAGATTAAAAAGATTAAGAAAGGTAGAATAAGAATGATTAATTGAAAAAGCTTGAAATAAAGAAGATTAAAGATTCAAATTACAAGATTAATGAGAAAGCTTGAAAAACATTAAGAAACTAGAGAGAGAAAGTAATATTAAGCTACTCCTAATTACATTACAAAAATGAAACTAAAATCTACTCTTAACTAACACCCTCTAATGAAGTGTTTAAGGACAAAATATAGGAGGAGGAAAATGTGTTGGTGCTTTCTTCTTTCTTCTCGTCTTTTCGTCTTTTAAATTCTTCGACTTTCTCGACGTTGTCTCGAGATTTGTCGATGGATAGATTGAACTTGTCTTATAATTTCTTTATTTATTAGACTTGAGTTCTTCGACTTCATTAAACTTCCGTCTTTAGACTTTTTTTTCGATAAATCTTTAGAATAGGCTTTGGACTTCCGTTCTTTTTGCACTCTTGATCTTTTGACTTGGTCTTTTGTCTTTTTCTTCGATAAAAGGCCGTGAAAGCCCGTGTTTTCTTCATTTTTCATCTTTTGGTCGTCCTAAAACACAATAAAAACACAAACCATGCATAATTCCGACATTTACAACATAAAATACACGTTTTGGCTTGGTTAGTATTATAATTAAGTGGTAAAAGGATGGGTGTTTTCACACCTATCACTTGCGGTTCATTATCAATAACGAATCGCCTAACCATTTAAGGAACCGCCTAGCCATTTAAGGAACCACATAGACTAGACTTAGCCCCTTTTTGTCTTTTAGTGGGTTAGTCACATCTTGTGAAGTTTTTATCCTCAAAGGATATTTCTAACCATATGAGGAATATGCCATTTTCAAATTTCTAATTTAATAAAATATTTTCTTTAAAATAAAGTTTAATAGAAACTTTTGTCTGTTATAATAAAAGTGAGTTTTAAGAAAACCTAAATCCTTGATCAATTAGTTAGGTTGAGAACTTTTTATTCATACCTTAAGTGATAATGGATGAAATGAAAAATACTTGAACTCCAAAATTGTATTTTTATTATTTTCGTAAATGCTTGTTTTTATATATTGTCGTAATCAAAACCAAGAGAGACTGAAAAATGCAAGTAAAGTTTGTAGGCATCATTGCATTAACAATCTCCCCCTTTTGATTTGACAATACATAAACTCAAACAAGTATGAAAACAAGATTTTCGAAGATGAGTTTATTTCATTTCTCCCCATTTGTTGAAGCAAAAATGTAGCAAAAGTCTTGGAGATAGAGAAGAAACGAACTTTGCTAATGCTCCCCCTTGGTGCTTAATCCCCCTTGCTTGGGGAACCAAGGAATCGAGCTATGGTGACAAGCTACATAGAAGGGTTAGAAGAAGAAAACAAACACCCAACAAGATATAGCAAAGGTTACACAATAAACGAAATAAGAAGAGAAGAGAAAGATATCCAAGATCCATAAGAAATCATGTTAATCCAAAAACATGAAAATATACAATGAAAAATAACTCATACAAAGATGTATGAAACAAAATCCTAAAACTTAAGCATGAATGTGATCCTTGTTACACTAGAATTCTAAGACTTGCTTAAATTGGATGTCTTATTAATAAGCAACCCACATGCTTAATTAGAAGACGGAGTAGTAGCGAAATATGGTGGTGGAGCTTGGCAATGGTCTCATTGTCATAGTGGAGAGGAGGCTTGACTAAGAGACTCTTGATGTAAATCAACTCCTCATAGATATGAACCATAGATATGAGCAATAGCAAGATGTTGATATTGACAATAATGACAATATGTTCCATGATGTGTGACATTATCATGTGAGGGAGGAAGAACACAAAAGGGAAGTGGTGGAATATAAGAGTTTCCAAAATCAATTTTCTTAGAAGGAGAAGAAATTTGATTGAATGTGTTATTGGGTGAATTTGGATTGAGAGAAATTGGGGAAAATGGAGGAGAATGAAGGCTTTAATTTGGTGAATAAGACATTTTGATTTGAGAAATGGATGCAAAATGCTAAAGGTTAAGTAGAGAAATCAAAAGATATTTTTGCGGTGGTCAAAGGCTTGAAACAAAGATTCCAAAAATTGTTGGAACAATTTTGGAGTTTCAGAAAACCCGAATCTGGAGGCTTCGCCTACGGTTCTTTATCTCGCCCTACTGTTCAATAAATATATTGAACCGTGGGACAATTAACGAACCGCCCAAGAGGGTGTGTTTTGGGGGATAAGGAGAATTTTCCAATTCAGCAAATCCTAATTTTCTAGTCTAACTAATCATAGAGACATGCTTAAAAGCAGTAAAAGACTAAGAAATACACAAGAACTCAACAAACATGACATTGAACAAAATACATAGATTTTAAAGTAAAATCGATGTTGGAGGTGTGATCATCTAGACATATAGTCATGACACATTGATCCTCCATAGTTCAATGTTGTTCTCGCTATATTTGAGTGACTCGTACATATGAATTATGTATGCTCGATATCAATAGCAAGAAACCATGAAAAGCGTTTTTAGATTGAATTAACAATGCAAAAACATTTCTCGACCATTTTTGAAAGAACTTTGAGATATTTGAAAAAGAAAAGAGAAATTTTCAAAAAGAGTTTTTTTTTGGGTAAAGGGACTCCAATCCCGGTAAAATATATTCCCAAAAAGCGTTGAAGTACAATGGAATGTAGCTGCAATGCTACATTAACCTCAAGCACACAGCTTGAACAACCACTATATCATATGACATGCCATATGATAATTACATTACAAAACTAATGACTCCTATAGGAAAGAACCACCTAAAGGAACATAAACAATGAAAAAACAAACATAATGATTAATGAGAAGTGCGAGTATCCGGCTGACGAGTTCCATGGCGATCATCAATCACAAAAAGAGTTTAATAGACTCAATAACTCAAAGATAGAAAAGACTCAAAAGAGAAAAGACTCGATTAAAGAAAATGTGTAATTAAGGTATATATTCCATTAAACCTAGACCTAGACGTAAGTAATTAAGAGGTTCCCTCGTAAGTGTCTTAGAGAAGATGTCGGCTAAGTATTCTACCGAGGGTACCTTCTCAATCGAAATGTTCCCCTTTTGAACATTATCCCTAAGGAAATGGTGGCGAATCTCGATGTGCTTAGTTTGTGAATGTTGCACGGGATTCTTACTAATGTCTATTGCACCTTATTATCACACATGATGGGAACATCATTGAGTGTAATCCCGTAATCAACATGCGCTTGCTTCATCTATAGAGCTTGTTGACAAGCTTTACCGACACTCACATACTCGGCTTCCGTTGACAAGCTTTACCAACAACCTATGAAGTTACAAACTCCGGTAGTGCTTTTCCGGTCCACATAGTCTCCCATATGATTCGAGTCCGCGTATACTATGATTTCTATGCGGGTCCCTTTAGGATACCATAATCCTAAATGTATAGTGCCTTTAATGTATCGGAAGATACGCTTAACCGCTTCAAGATGAGAGGTTTTGTGAGCCTCTTGGAAACGTGCACAAACGCAAACACTAAACATGATATCTGGTCGACTTGCCGTTAGGTACAAGAAACTAACAATCATACCTCTATATTTGGTGTTGTCTACCGACTCACTATCATCATTTACCGTGAGTTTAGTATCCGAGGCCATAGGGGTCTTCACAGGTTTAGAGTCTTCTAATCCAAATTCCTTTAGCATTTCTTTAACATACTTAGATTGATTAAAGAAAATACCATCGTCCATTTGATTAATTTGGTGTCCTAAAAAGAATTGAAGTTCTCCCATCATGCTCATTTCAAACTCATCATGCATGACTTTGGCAATGTCATCACACCTACTTTGACAAGTTGAACCAAATATAACGTCATCAACATATATTTGTACGGTTATGAGGTGAGAACCTTTCTTCTTTTTAAATAGCGTATTGTTTACCATTCCTATGGTATACTCATGTTTTACATGAAACGCTTTAAGTTTATCGTACCAAGCTTTGGGTGCTTGTTTAAGACTGTAACGAGCTTTCTTAAGCTTGTAAACATGATATGTTTTCTCAAAATCAATGAATCCGGGAGGTTGATCCACATATACCTCCTCACTGATTAAACCGTTAAGAAATGCACACTTTACATCGATTTGTTTAAGATTAAATCCTAATGCACAAGCATAAGCTAAAATAATCCTAATGGACTATAACCTTGATACCGATGCATATGTCTCATCCTAATTAATCCCTTCTTGTTGATTATAGCCTTGAGCTACTAGTCTAGCCTTTTTACGAGACACAACACCGTTCTCATCTAACTTATTCCTATACACCCATTTGGTTCCTATGATGGTAGTACTTCTAGGTGGAGGAACAAGTTACCAAACATCATTAGCAATGAATTGATTCATATCTTCTTGTATGGCGATGACCCAACTCTCATCCATCAAAGCTTCTTTAACATTCTTTTGCTCAATCAAGGAGACGAAACAAAAGAAGTTACTTTGATCTTGGACTTGAGATCTAAGGGTCCTTTGATTAAGGTCTCCTATGACGTTTTTGAGAGCATGATCCTTAGACTCCTTAATGTTTACTCCCTTATCAACATTAAGGTCTTCAACTCCTAGTTTTCTAACCTCTTTGGCTTTAACTATTTTTTGGGTAAAGGGTACTGACCCCGGTAAAATATATTACTCAAAAAAACATTGAAGTACAATCGGATAAAAATGAAGTCCTAACATCACGACCCGTTACATGGGCAACAACCCGCACATATACAATGTGCACGAACCAAAACCCTATATAAAAGTGACATGCCACTTTTATGACAACTAAATAAGCTGGAAAACAACATATATTAATAGAAATTATAATGCCTACATTTCCAACTTATAAAACCAAATGCAATCCTTCCGTCACAAGATACGATTTGACTAGTGATGTATACTAGACTGCTACTTTCAGTCTCATTAGCCACATCTCATAAGAACGAATTCTCATTCATAATATGGACAGAAGATGTGCAAATAATGAGATCCAGCAAACCCAAAACGTGAAACAAAACCACGATTGGGACAACACACGCGTGCCTAGAACCCAGCACGTGACTATCATATGTCCTCCCATCCTAACAGCAGTTAGGTTACGAGAACCCTCTCCCTAAACCCACAATCCACTATCATCCAGCGAAACAACCCAAACGCATCAATCCTGTTGCACCATCCGAACATCCCAACGTACAGATGATCAGAAAAATTAAGTATGAAAGAGGCGAATCAGACTCCACTCCCCTGAACACCCAAAAGAGTAACTCTAGCGGTAAGAAACGGAAACCCTAAAAAGATTCTCGTTACGTTGATCGTTCACAGCCAACAGCAAAATACACAACACCGAATCCAGAAATAATAAGCGATGCATGGAAGAAACCATAAAATAGTTTCCTTGAATTTGTTGTCATCACCCCACCAGAACAACACAATCAAACCCACAAGTAACATATATGCATAAAGAACATATTCCTAGAAAACCACAAACCCTAGAAGGCTGATCTACAGATCTGCTCCCAAAGATAAATCGAAACCCTAAAAAAAGGAGTCGATTACTAACAAAGCTTTTAACCGTTTGTCAATCCTAGTATATTCGAACACGAAAAGGGTTAATAGGGGTTACAGCTATCCACACAGAACCCTAACAAGATCTGATCATAATACAAAATCCTAAATAAATAGGGTTAGGGTTACAAATGTGTACCAGCGATTCCACCAAAATTAGCATAACAAAAACATAGCACACCTATTCCAAGATAATCAAATCCCTATAAACGATTGCATACCCCACGAATCAAAAACTTTGAAATAACTGATCTAGGTTATCCCAGGAATCCATAGAGAAACCAAGAGACAAGCCTAAAATCAGACTCAAAACAAAAGAAAGGTAGAAGTAGAGAGGCGTTTGATAGATATTTTTGGCTGGAAAGATATGGAATAGGCGGCCGGAAATTGCCCCATAGGGGAGAGAAAACTAGGGTTAATTTGATTGAAACTCTTTGGGTTTAACTATGTCTATTTCATCTAAGTCATCATTACCAAAGGTGGTGTATTAGATAAAGGTGGAGTTTCATCGAATGTCACGTTAAGTGATTCTTCAATTACACCCGAGGTTCTAAAGGACTATGTAGGCTTTACTAGTTTAGGAATAACCTAAAAAGATACCTTCGTACGACTTTGGGTCGAACTTAGTAAGGTAATCGTTGGTGTTGAGAATGAAGCACTTGCTTCCAAACACCTTAAAGTATTCCAATAAGAGTTTCTTACTTTTAAGAGTCTCATAGGGGGTCTTACCAAGGAAATTCCGTATAAGAATGTGGTTAAGAATATATGTCGATGTGTCAACGGCATTGCACAAAATTTTTTTTGGTAAGGATTGCTCGTTTAGCATGGTCCTTCTCATCTCTTGGATAGTCCTATTCTTCCTTTCAACTGCCCCATTTGATTGTGGAGTGTGAGGAGCCAACAAGTTATGGGTAATACCATGAGCTTATTACAAGACACCAAATTGTACTTCATTATCAAATTCCCTACCATGATCCGTCCTAATAGAGACAACTGGACATCCTAAATTATTTTGGATATTCCAATTAAATATTTTGAAATGATCGAAAGCTTCATTCTTATTAGCCAAAAATCTAGTCCAAGTGAATCTATTTTTTTGGGTAAAGGGGTCATTCCCCGGTAAAATATATTAAATCCCAAAAAATCCATGAAGTACAATGGAATGTGACTGAGTGTCACATTAACCTCAAGCATATGCTTGAAAAACCTAGAATAATGACATGCCATCCATTTTACATATCAAATACAAACCCAATTACACCAATAGGAAAAAACCACCTAATGGTGCATAAACAGCAAGAAACACCTATCATGAAGCAATAAAATTTAACTCAGGTAGCTCCCAAAGACGATCGTAGGCTTCACTCTCTTTGGACCTCTTAAGACTGCATGAAAGGAGCTTCAACCGGACAGCAACTATAACTAGAATAGTCATCAAGTATAACTAGAATAGTCATCAACTATAACTAGGGTATAAAGGTTACCTCCATAGCTTCGTATGGCGGAAGTTCCAAAGATATCCATATGTAGGAGCTCTAAACACCGAGAGGTCGATACCATTTTTTTGGACTTGTGACTTGAGTAAACTTGCTTCCCAACTTTGCAAGCATCACAAAAGTGACTATCAAACTTAATCTTGAGGAGATGTCTTACCAACTCCTTAGAGACTAAAGATTAAATTAAACGCATATTAGCGTGACCTAATCTTCGATGCCAAAGAGTAGAACTATAATCTATTGTCGCTAGACATAAGTTGTCTTTAGACTTCCTATTGACCTTCATGACATAAATCCTATGCTCTCTAACACCTTTTCCAATGATCTTTCCATCTTTTACGATTTCGCTATCATGTTTCAAAAATATGACCTTACACTTATTGTCAAAAATTTGACCTATGCTTAGTAAATTAAAACCTAAGTTATCTACATGCTCAACATTTTCAATGGTCATGTAGTCAAGAGAAATCGTACCTTTGCCAATGATGTCACCACGTAGTTTACTAGCGAAAGTGACGTTACCTCCATTATATGCTTAGTAAGTAGAGAACAAACTTCGATTATCCGCCATGTGTTTAGAACAACCACTATCCTTGATCCACTCATCAGGCTCCAAATCAATTCCCAAGAATATCTAGGTAACAACACACAAAATTAAACATTTGGTCCCTGATATCTCATGGGTCCAAAGTTGTTAGTTCCAAACATCCCTTGCATTTGGTTGGGATGCATGAATGGAGGACACATACCCCACAGAGAAAAACATTGTTGAAAACTATTCCAATTCATATGAGCATTTTGATGTCCATTGTTTTTCTTAGGATTCTTTGATCTTGAACTAGAGTTAATATTGTTTCTAGTTGTTGGTGTTTTACTTCTAGGTCGTTACTAAGAATGATCATTCCTTTTAGGTGTTGGTGTTCTACTTCTAGCCCATGAATCAGTTCTCACTCTTGGAGGAGTAGATGATTATCTTGATACCTTTTTCATTCCTATTAAAGGTATACTAAAGGATTGTAGAATTTATCAAGTTCCTTTTTGTCAAGTATAGGTAATTTAACATTGTTAACCACAAGATGTTTTGTCCCTTTACCTAAAATAGACTTTTCAAAAAGTTGAGAATTTTCATCTACAGAGGTCTATGTCAGTGGTTTTTTATCTTGACCTGCGGTTCCATAAATATATGGAACCGGCCCGTACTTTGGTGAACCGCAGGCAGCAAGCTATTTTTCTGAATATCTAACTTGTTTTGGTTCACTAGTAGATGCTTCATTAGGGTTAAAACCCAACCCAATCTTTCCCTAGAATGAATTTGTCTACTTAACATATCATCAAGAGCACTAGTACTTTTCATGAACTTTTCCAAATTAATGGAGGTACTCTTGAGATCTTCATTCTCTTGTCTAAGACTTTCACAACTTAGACAACCTAAATCAACTTCTTTATTTTTCTCAAGCTTAGTCAATTTATCTCTTAGCTCGCTAATCTCATTTTTAAGCTTGGTCCTAATTGAATTTAGCAATTTGTTCTTTTCAATGAATTTTAGACTTAGTTCATAGGTTATTATATTGACCTTTTAATTCTAAATCATCTAGAGAGGAACTATCATTGCTATAGTATTCGGTTTCCGAATGTACCTCTTTAGAAGAATGATCCATGAGACACTTCTCGTCTTTAGCATTATCATCACGTTCTTCACCACTATCGCTCCACGAACCTCCAACAAACGATGTGTGATTCTTGTCTCGAGATGGTTTAGGACATTCACCGATGAGATGATTTGGTTCGCCACATCTAAAGCATTTCCTACCACCAACGGTTTTTTGGGAAAGCTTTCTTGTTGTTGCTTGGTTGTCTAACGTGTTGACCTCGTATCTTAAAGAACTTCTTGAAGTATCTAACCGCCATAGCATATTCCTCATCATCACTATCTGAGGAGGAGCTTTCGTGGTCACTTTGCACTTTCTTGGCCTTTAGTGCTAGAGACTTTCTTTCACTCTTGCTTTTCACCATTTTCAAGTCCTTCAAGATTATCATTTCATGACCTTTCAATTTACCAATGAGTTCATCAAGTGATAGTGTGGTGAGATCCTTTGATTCTTCAATCGCCGTGACTTTAGCTCTCCATTATGGATGCAACGCTCGAAGAAACTTCCTAACATTGTTCTTGCTAGAAAAACCTTCATCAAGTGCTTTTAAACTAGTAATAATAATATTAAACCTAGCAAATGCACTATCAATAGTTTCATCTTCAAAGATGACAAATTATTCATATTGTTGAACAAGAAGATCGATTTTGCTTTCTTTGACTTGGTTATTACCTTGGTGGGTTACTAAAAGAGTGTTCCAAATATTTTTAGCGGTTTTACATATAAAAATCCTTTCATACTCTTTCTTAGGTAAAGCATTATAAATAACCATTTTAGCTTCATTATTTTTAGCAAGTTTCTTCTTAGTGTCATCATTAGAATTTTCAAAAGTAACTAGTTCTTTCTTTTTAGAAACTTCATTATTGATAAGGCAACAAAGATCTAAATCTTTTGATTTCACATAAGTCTCAAATCTATTTTTCCAATAAATAAAACTATCGATTTCAAAAAGAGGTAGTCTTTGCATAGATTGCCCTTCTAGGTACTTGTTGGAATCCATAGATCGATTCAAATTTTAAAATACAATATATATTAAAAACGCTTTAGCAACCACGTTCTGATACCAATTGTAGAAACTAAAAGGGGTTTAAAGTTTCTTAAATGTACTTGTTTAAAGATCGATTTTCAAAAATCCTTTTTCAAAAACATAGACTTGAGTGATTATGTGAAATCTTCTTAT
Source organism: Glebionis coronaria (assembly GCA_025667525.1). Lineage (NCBI taxonomy): Eukaryota > Viridiplantae > Streptophyta > Magnoliopsida > Asterales > Asteraceae > Glebionis > Glebionis coronaria. Next base: position 344,581,568 of record CM046877.1, read on the forward strand.
GCACAATATGAACAATAGATAGTGGATCTAAACTAATAATCACAAGTATATGCAAGGAAAGAATAACGAATGTAAAGAGATAAGGAAAAGAAAGATCAAACCAAACACCAAGGATTTATAATGGTTCGGCAACGAAGCTCACTCCTCGTTCCTACTCCACTCCTCGAGTACTCCTTACTCGAGAGTTCACTAATCAACAAGCTCCTTAAGGTGGAAAAACCGTACACGTCTCTTAACCAGTTTCCAAATCTAAGCTAAAAGTCGAGCCCTAATCTTAGCTAGGACCAATCTACACCAATATACTTTAAGGCCTAAGTATTAACCACAATACATACACAACTTCCAAATTTACCCAACAATTTGGATCTTCATAACTACACAAGAATGAAAATAAAGTTTGATCTTCAATGGATCTTGAGGTAGACACAACATGTTGGATATACGTTTTTACGTATTTAGAAAGGATCGGTCACTCGAAAGATATTTTCAAGTAATGGGCTCGTGATCCTATATGTAATCCATATAGCCCACATGTAGGGTGGGCTATATATACCCCCTCCTAGCATGTTAGGAGGGGTTGGTCCTTTGTTTACTCACTTCTCACCTAATCAACCATTCCTCTCTTTCTCTCCTTTCTCTCTCTACCTTTCTCTCTCTAAGTTCTACATTTCCCATCCATCTCAATAGATAAACCATAACATGCTAAATCCTTAGAAAACGTAGACCTACAATTGGTATCAAGAGCTTTGGTTGAATCTTCGGATTGGCGTGTTTTTATTTATTGATTTGATGGTAAAATTTTCTTCTTTTAATTTGTTTTTCTCGTCTATTTCTTTTCTTTAAGTTTAAGTTGGGAAAAATGGTTTTTATATTCTAAAAATTTTATCAGTTTTGTCTCAAAATTCTCTTTATCAGTTTCGTTTAATACTTTTTAATCAATTTTTGTCACTTTCTGTGTATCTCTTTTAAAGATTTTGTTTGTCTTTTGTTCTGTCCTTTTTATCATCTTTAGTATCGGAAAAGGGTTTTAAAACATTCCGACAGATTTGTCTTTAAGGATTCTGACTAGGTTCTTTCCGACATCATTCCGACAGAGCTTTCCGATTGTATTCCGATTGGCTATATTCCGACAGGTCTTTCCGATTGTATTCCGATTGGCTATATTCCGACAAGGCTTTCCTATTGTATTCCGACTGGCTATATTCCGACTGGTTTTCTCTTTGGTATTCCAACACTGGTTTCCGATCACATTCTGATCGAGCTTTCCGACACTCATTTCGATGGTGTTTTTTATTTTGACATTCCGATGGTGTTCTTGCTTATGACATTCCGATGACTTGACTCTAAAGTTGGACTCAACCATGTGACTAAACACACCCAAGACTTAACACACCCTCGACCATACTCTAACACAACCACACGACTCTCAGTCTCACACAACAAACTCACAGACGACTCAAGACTCATAACCCAAAGACTTACACACGATTCGACCAAACCAACAAGACTTACACAACACTCTCGACTCGACACTCTTCCCATGACCCACCCTCCCTCGACTCGAACAACACCTAACTCTTCTCTCGACCAACAACCCTCGAACAAACCTACACCTAACTAAACCAACATAAATTAATCTAAACAAACCTCAACTAGACATGCATCCATCTAATGATCTCACATCTGTTTCGAGTTGTAGATTTTATCCAAGACCTTAAAAGATCTTTTCATATCGAAACAATACATCATAGATCACTATTAAGGTTAACCCTCTTTTGATTTATGAATTTTAAGAAAGATTCATAACAACTTTGTTAGAATCGATCTTAGTTTCATTTTAATATCAATTTACTCAAACTAAAACAACTATCTAATCACCTACCTGAGACCCTCATATAGATCTTGAAGCCATCGATGAGCTTGAAGCAAAATGGAAGAATAGGTCTTTACGTTTCATCTTATGGAGTAATAAGGGGATGGCTTGTGATTTACACTTGCAATTGATTGGGGAGATATAAGATTTAGACGCATGGATTAGTATGATCAAGTGATGGGATTGATGTATCTGTTTGTGACTGCGTTAGATAAGTAAGAAAGAGGCGGAGTTTACTAAGAGCTTAAGATTAGGGTAATATGAGAAGTGTTAGGGTTTGCTAGATGTTTTATATCCTAAAAGCTCTTAACCGGCTTATACAGTTTCAACATGGGCTGGTTATTCAAACGGACTATGGGCTGGTTAATGGTTGGTAGTCAAATGGTAATGGATTTGTTGTTGAGCCATTTTTATGTGACACTAATAACTTTCGTGGGCCTTCATCAAACGAACATTTCAAATGATATTGGATCTTCTTATTAATTTGGTGGATGTGTGATATTAATGGTGAGTTGGTATCATGCTATTTAGAAAATACGGGCCAATTAATATTCAAACTTATCTTTGTTGTGGCACAAATTGAATTTTGGACCAACAATGTCATGTGATACAAACGGTCTTGGGATTGTTTATCTTGGGGGGATTCTTTTAATATCGGGATTTTTCTTTTAAATTGGTTGATAGTTCGTGTTTTTTTAACTTTACAACGTGACGAGACAAGTGAAGGGCAAAAAATTATATATATCCGAATATTGGGGGTATCAAGATATATTAGTTAATTTTTATTCGGGCTTCGAAACAGACAAGGTTACGGGACAAAGTAACGAAACACGGTGACGAGAAAGAGGTACATCTTACCAAAAACGAATTAAAGTCTTACGGTTTATTCGTTGGTGTGTAAAATCTAGCAAATTCGTCACGGTTTCTCCTCGTCTTGTCAAATCTCGTATTGGTCTTTCGACAATTAACACAATCATATTTCATCGAACTTCAATGGATTCGTTGACTTCGACGTTTCAAGACTTGCATCACATGCAAGACACAGCTAGAGAAAGTGGTATAATTTCATGTCGACTACTTCAGTCACATCTTATGACCATTGCATGGGTTCAAGGAGGAAGCGAATTTGTGAAACTCTTTGGTCAAAATCATTATACATTCATCGATTCACTATTCCTCGACATACACCAACTTGCTGATCAACTTCAAAAAGAAGACATTAATCACTCTACATCGGCACCTGCTTATAAGGCTCTTGTGACACAACTCACGCATTTCCTCCAATTCAATATCATCAAGTCTGACAATTCAGGGATATGCCGGTCATTTTTTCAATACACACAGAACGAGGTTAAAGACTTCCTTAATAAACTGTTGAAATTTATGACATCGGTTTCGTCTTTGATTTATGAGAGATTCAGACTTCAGCAAGCGTATAATAATGGAGTGCAAGAATCCATGATGCAAATGCACGAGGAGAATGGTCATACGGTTGACAATTTGGCGCCTAACGATGGCAAGAGCACGGAATCAGGAGGACAACATGATACCAGTGGCACGTCAGGGAATGTTTACGAGATCTCTATTGATGACACCTTACCCGTTTATGACGAAGAGCCTGCGAACATGGTACAATGTAATGTTTTTTATGATGTATATGCTGTTGAAATGCCGCATATTGAGCATTCTGAACCTAATTATGACAAACATGGGATGGAAAAGAGTGATTGAAATACCACTTCTGATTCATCCGATGTGAGTCATAATGGGGGAGAAAGTGTTCAAAATGATAAACATCATGATAATTGTCTTATAACTGCTTGATTGACTGCATCCGATTCCAAGATTAAAGAGCTCGAAACGATCGTAGCTCAACAATCTAAAGATCTTGACGATGCCAAATTAGAATTTTCCAAGAAAACAGACATATTTGAAACATATTTTGAAAAACTTGAAAAGTCAAACGTTGTTCTTAAAAGAAAATTGGATCAAAAAGTTTTAGATTCTAAAGTTGAAAAGGATAATCTTTTGAAACAAATTAAAGTGCTAGAATCTAAGTTGGCATCCCAAGATAGATTGCTCAAAGAGAATGAGATCTTAAAAGCTCAAGTTCAGGAAAAGGTTTTTGCTATAGCTGCGTTGAAAAATGAGTTAAGGAAAAATAGAGGAACTAGTGTGGACACTAAGCTTGAAAAACCATCAATCTTGGGGAAACCACCTACAAATCAGTTCGTCAGACAACCGACCGTCAGAACACCTACTGCATTTAGATCCGAGCGACCTCAATCCTCGAGACCGCGGTTTGCCTCCCAAGTTGATTTGGTTCATCTTTCTAGACCAGTCACTCCAGCAACTAGGCCCAATGTGACCAAAACAGCTTTAGCAAGACCTAATCACATGATTGCCTCTAGTTTCTCTAAAAATACCAAGACCACGTCTAGAACTAGTTCAAATGACGTTTGCCATAAATCTGGTCTAAGGGAAGCTAAGCAAAAGACACGTGTAAGAGATAGCAATGACAAACCTAGTCAGATGCATTATAGATTACCCAACACTGCTAACCGTAGGATGTCATCTCCTAGGTGCATCGATCAATCATCTAGGAATTACTCGGACATTAAATATGCTACTTGTAAAACATGTAGAAAATGTGTATTTACGGCAAATCATGACTCTTGTGTCAAGAAATTACTTAATGAGGTGAACTCCCGTGCTAGACTTAAATCCCAGTGGATAGCTAAAATCAAACCCATTGGTAAAATGTGGCGCCCCACTGGTAGAACTTTCACTCTTGTAGGAAACGAGTGCCCTTTAACTAGGATAGTCTCCAATTCTACTAAGACTGCTAGGGAGGAAATTGAAAAGGATGATACATCACTTAAGCCTAAACTTAAGGTTTTCTATAAAAGGAAACGTTTGCCAACTAAGATAAATGAATCATCTACTCAGGTCGCCTCTGACACAAGTAAAGCCAACTGTGAACCCTCACGTGCTTCTAAAATTGATATCGCTAACCCATGTCAAAACATGCAAATTCCTAATGAGAATGCAGGTACCAAAGTTGATGTTGCAAAAGAACGAAGCGGTCCAATCGTTGTATACCGTTCAACTAAGGACACTCTTAGAGTTTGGTTGCTAAAGAAACAGATATCGGAGAAACAAGTGTCTCAGGGGATTCATGGTTAAGCTTACCAAAATGACTTACAGTCACATTACAGTCTGTAAGTCGATCTCAAAAGACAGGAAAGTTCATCCCGATGATGACTTATCCTAACAAACGAGAAGTTAAATTTTCTCGAACCCGAGCTTACGTTAAAACTATTCAAAGGTTTTAAGCTCGTGTACAGGACTTATAGTCACATCACAGACTGTAACTCGTTCATCAAAGAAAGGAAAGTTTATCGCCGATGATAAACTTATCCTTACAACGAGAAATTAATTTTTCTCGGGCATGAGCTTATATAAAAAACATTCCAAGTTTTTAAGCTCATGCACAATGGCTAACATTCAAATCACAGTCTGTGACCCGAACTTCAAAGAAAGGGAAGTTTATCTCGTCAACGATAACTTACCCTCAAAACGAGAAATTAAGTTTTCTCGGACACGAGCTTATCCTGAAACCATTCAAAGGTTTTAAGCTCGTGTATATGGCTCCTCGTTAAATGACAGACGATGACCCGGACTTCAGAGTCAGGCAAGTTTATCTACGCAACGATAACTTACCCTCTTAACGAGAAATTAAGTTTTCTCGGGCATGAGATAAATTTAAAAACATTCAAAGTTTTTTAAGCTCATGCACTAAGGATCATCATTAAATATCAGATGATGACCCGATCTTCAAATAAAGGAAAGTTTATCGCCAATGATAAACTTATCCTCATTGACGAGAAATTAAATTTTCTCGGACGCGAGCTTACATTAAAACTATTCAAAACTTTTAAGCTCGTGTAAATGGCGTATAATTATATTTCAGATTATGCCCCGGACTTCAAAGAAAGGAAATTTTATCACCGATGATAAACTTATCCTTACAACGAGAAATTAATTTTTCTCGGGCATGAGCTACTATTAAAAACATTCGAAGTTTTTTAAGCTCATGCATAATGACTTACAGTTAAAATATCAGACTGTAACTCGGACTTCAATTTTAGGAAAGCCTATCTTTAAAGATAGCTTATAATTGTAACGAGAAATTAATTTTTCTCGGTCATGAGCTTGTATTAAAACATTCCAAGTTTTGAGCTCATAAAGAAAAGTGTATCTTTTAAATAAGAGAACTTTTCTTCTTAACGAGAAATTCATCTTTCTCGGTCAGGAGCTTTACGTTAAAACATTCAAAGTTTTTCAAGCTCATGAAAACGACTTCTAAGTAAATGTCAACTTAGAACTCGTTCTTCAATTAAAAGGAAAGTTTATCGCCGATGATAAACTTATCCTTACAATGAGAAATTAATTTTTCTCGGGCATGAGCTAATACTAAAACATTCGAAGTTTTTAAGCTCATGCACAATGACTTACAGTTAAATATCAGACTGTAACTCGGACCTCTATTTTAGGAGAGCTTATATTTAAAGATAGCTTATCCTCGTAACGGGAAATTAAATTTTCTCGGTCATGAGCTTGTATCAAAACGTTCCAAGTTTTAAGCTCATAAAGGGAAAGCGTATCTTTTAAATAAGAGAACTTTTCTTCATAACGAGAAATTCACCTTTCTCGTTCATGAGCTTTACGTTAAAACATTCAAAGTTTTTCAAGCTCATGAAAACGACTTCTAAGAAAATGTCAACTTAGGACTCGTTCTTCAGTTAAAAGGAAAGTTTATCGCCGATGATAAACTTATCCTCACAACGGGAAGTTTACAACTTCTCGGACTTGAGCTCGTTTTGTAAGACATTCAACATCTTAAGCTCAAGTAATTGGTTTTCAAAACATTGAACACAATTTTTCGAGAATTTCTCAAAAAGGTTTTCTAAATCTTTCAAAATTGTGTGTTAAAAAAAATGTTTTGATAAAAAGAGCATGTCTTCTGGAATCGGTAATATTTACGATACTAGAAATGTCATTCAATAATGACACGGGGTTGTAAATATAGTTCGAGCAGAAGTTCAAATGTTTTAAAACATGCTCAAAATGGTTTGCTATTATTTCAGATAGTAACCCGCTTTTCATATTCAAGTCAAGCATTTCACCGAAAAGCTTTGACTCAACAACGGGAATTAATTTTCTCGGGCATGGTTTACTTTATAACCATGTAAGGGATTGTGTTTACGGAATAACACAATCTAACACGAATATATGTACGTGTCAGTGCATTTATTTGTTAAAACAAGAGAAATCTTGTTTTTATGAAGTTATCATCTCCACCAACTGTGGCAACTTACAATTGATATCTACATACTCGATGATGCGACTACTCAAATGGTGACTACAGCTCTTTCAATATAACACGGGTCAACAATTGAGGGGGAGCAATTGTCCAGCATTCAGAATCTTTGACGCCGAAGGTGCCAAGTTCACATATTAGTGTCAAGACATCGATATCAATCGTACACATGGAGTCAAGAGATAACTTCAGACATGACGAGGCGACCAACATTCGTGAACAAGAACCATGTGATTCTATCATATGATGTTCTCCATCATTCAGGTCCAACCTCGTCTATTTCTAATCTTGTGAATACATTATTATATATGATCTTTGCACGTGATAAATACCTTACACTTGTGCTTAAAAGGTATTTAATTTACGTTTCAAGTACACCCTCATTAATTTGAGGGGGAGCTTGTGTAATTCAAGAAGATAATTGGATTTGCATTTTTCTTCCTAAATTTTCTTAAAATGCTATTAAATCAATTGATATTAAAAACATCGATTGGGTTAATATTTTTAATATGGGGGAGAAAATGTGATTTAATATGGGAAATGATTAATCAAAAATTGTTTGACTTAATGTGCTAGTTCATCCCGACATGTGCGAAATGTTTTTGGATATCGTGGCATATGTTAAAGGAGAGCAAAATGGATTTGGATATCAAAATGGATTTCATGGTGACATATACTTACCTAAAACCCATTTATTTCACGACGATGAAGATTGTGGTGTCATAAGGATGGTAGGATAGGTTAAAGTCCAATGATTCTTCTAGAACCGGAGGAATCTTCCCAAGGACATTCCATAGCTAGAAATAGTAGTCCTTAAGAAATATGGAGAAAGATTGTGAACATAGCTGAATGCCGACCAAGTACTTAAGTTAGCACTGGAACAATCACAACAAGGTGCTAGTGATGGCGTATTGGTAAGCATTGAAGGGGTTGAAGAATGAAAAAGAATTGTAAAGATAAAGGGTGTAAAGAAAGAAGCCCTCCTTACAACTTAGGCAGAAACTGGGTCAATACATATGCTATTAAGATCATTGTTTAATGATTCTTGATATTGAAGACAGACATCATGGACCCAGTGATGCAAGGCACAACCCATCCCAGCTAACTCAATTAATCACACGGAGACAACACATTATCTATTGATTTATTCACTCCGAATAAATTGGTATTGAAATGGTGGCACTCCTCTCCAGCCTCCGATCACTAAAAATCGAAAAAGCATGATCGAGTCTAGAGCCATTTGAGATCATCAAATATCTCATTAGGACACACTTTTATAATTCCTTGCTTCTTCACACACTGTGAAAAGTAAGAAAGATCTTAAGAGTCCTACGCAAAATCTTCATGATCTTGCCTGAACATCCGAGTAATACGAAAGTATTTACAATGAAGATGGAAATCCTTCTTGAGCTAATATCAAAAAGCTCATGGTAGGTGACTTGTGTGATTCTTTATGAATCAAACTTGTGATAACTGGAAAGCAACAGTGTTTTAATTCTTAAATGAATTTAAACACGTTCCAGGCCTCTACGCAATATCTTAGTGATCTTGCCAGAACATTCAGAGTGATACCTTAGTGTTCACAGTGATGAGTGGAAATCCTTCTAGTGTTAACCTCAAACAGCACTTGGTAGGTAACTTGCAAGATTTTATACGAATCAAGCTCGTGACAACTGGAAAGCAACGATGGTGCGGTTCTTAATTGAACTTCACTTGTTCCAGGAACATGAATTGACGGCTTCAAATCATGCGGATATTATTATCCAAATGATTCACTCTTTATGTTCGTAGTCAGCTTTGGACGGTCAAATAAAGAGAACGGGTTTACCCTCGAAATCTTGTCAAGGAGGTTCTTAATTGAAACTACCTACCACAAGTACGATAGTTAATATCGTCCAAAGGTCTTCACCGACCGGAGGTAAAATGCTACCGAATTAGAATGAAATGTTCAAGGCCATTTCATCCGTGTATATGTTTTGTTGCTAACTGTCTTATGCAGCGTAACAAGAAGGTGGCATTGCGGTGTACAATCCAGAAGAAGTCGTCACCACATGCTTATACTATATGCACTTAATACTTCATCAAATTCAAGAAAGTCTAAAAGTCAAGTCTTCCGCTGTATCAAACTCTGAAGCTTTCAAGAATTTACAAAAGTATAAGTATGTGGAACATGAAGTCACGAGGAGGCAAATATCACAAGTGATGAATGCACAAGGTCAAAGCAAGGACACATGATCAAGACCAAAGTCAAAGATCTCATCAGCATATTCATAAGAACAAGATCGAAGACTCAAGCATAGTATGCTAGGTTTAAGATTTTGTAAAATGGTGTGACCTCCCTTCGGGGGAGATTGTTGGAAATACGTTTTTCCAAGTAAAGTCTCGGTCACATCATTGTTAGCATAGATCTCGAGCTATAGACTATTTAGGACATTGTAACTTGGAGTGACCTCCTTTTGGGGGAGATTGTTGGAAATACGTTTTTCCGTATTTAGAAAGGATCGGTCACTCCAATAATATTTTCAAGTAATGGGCTCGTGATCCTATATGTAATCCATATAGCCCATATAGCCCACGTGTAGGGTGGGCTATATATACCCCCTCCTAGCATGTTAGGAGGGGTTGGTCCTTTGTTTACCCACTTCTCACCTAATCAACCATTCCTCTCTTTCTCTCCTTTCTCTCTCTACCTTTCTCTCTCTAAGTTCTTCATTTCCCATCCATCTCAATAGACAAACCATAACATGCTAAATCCTTAGAAAACATAGACCTACACAACACTTTAAGGATGAAAGTGTTCTTCGCTTTGCATTTGAGAGGATGAGAGGGGAGGATAAAGATTCACTTCTAACCAAGTAGAAATCAACCAAATAACCAAGGATTTGAGTGACTTAAGAAGGTGAATTAAATCTTGAAATTTGTGTGAAAAAGAGGTGAAGAGAAAATCTGGAAATGATCCACTATTTATAAGACAAGGCTCCAACAAATCTATCTGCATGTGGTTCATTATCAATAACGAACCGCCTAGCCATTTAAGGAACCGCCTAGACTAGACTCCGCTCATTTTTGTCTTTTAGTGGGTTAGTCACATCAGGTTATGTTTTTATCCTCAAATGATATTCCTAAACCATACAGAATATGCCATTTTCAAATTTTCAAATTTCTAATTTAATAAAACATTATCTTAAAAATAAAGTTTAATAAAAACTTTTGTCACTTAAAAATAAAAGTGAGTTTTAAGAAAAATTAAATCCTTGATCACTTAGTTAGGTTGAGAACTTGTTTATTCATACCTTAAGTGATAACGGATGAAATGAAAATTACTTGAACTCAAGAATTCAATTTTCGTTATTTTCGCAAATGCTTGTTTTTATATATTGTCGTAATCAAAACCAAGTGAGATCGAAAAATGCAAGTAACGTTTTTAAGCATCATTACATTAACAGACTCAAATTGGCAAATTCTTAAAATTGAATTTATAAACTCCACTTGGACCAATCAGGATGCAGATAAAGCTTCACATGCATCAATCAAGATAACCGATCATATTTTACTTTATCGATCATGATCCTTGTGCTCATATATTACCCAATGACAAGATGAGATGTCACCCTGATCGTTTCTATACAAAGTTGAGACAGGAAGATGGAATTAAAAGGCGCAAATTATTCTACATCAAGCCAGAAATGTTTCCCAATTCATTAATTGTGATTTCATCAACAAATCATAAAATCCCCAATTCTGAGTTCATCCAAGAACCCTAATTGAACATGTGTCAGATTTTTGATTGATAGAACCACGTCACCACACCTCACCATTTCTCTATAAAAACTCCTCACATCCCTTATTTGTAATAAATTATATGTAGGTGTAGAATAGACGTAGTTTAGATAATTTTCACACACAGTTTTTAATAAATCTATTTTGAATTGTCATTTACCTTATGGAGAGATCTTAATGATAACCTATTCGGTTTTTCTGTTTACCAAGCTTGGGAAGTATTGCATGACTGAGGTACTATGGTGACATGGCATAACATTTGTGGTTTACACAATGTATATCTCATCATGCTTTTCATCTCTGGCTTGTTATGAAACGCAATTTGAAAACGCAAGACCGCATGCGTCACTAGGATATGGTTAATACATATAGTTCTCAACTTATGTGTGCGTTTTGTGAAACACAAATGGACTCTGATTATCACCTTTTCTTTGAGTGCTCTTTTGTAGTGTATATTTGGTGTGGCCTTCGTCATCTGGCAGGTATGGAGAATATCGGCCCGAAGTTAGATAATATCGTTAATTACTTACAGCCTATGGCGAGGCAACGTACGACGAAGAGTATTTTTGGAATACTTATATTTGCTGCTGCTGCTTACTATGTGTGGAATGAACAGAATGCTAGACTTTTCAAGAAGGTTAAGCGGTCCACAACAGAGATTATTGATATCACAATGGTTACGGTTCGTTTGAAGCTTTTAATGTTCAAATTCAAGAACATAACGGCTGTTAATGATTTGTTGGCAAAATGAAGATGAATGCTTCGTTTAGGAAATATGTCTAGATAGGTTGATGTTTTTTTGTTAGTATTGCGGTTTAGGGCATGTCCTAAACGCTTGTAGTTCAAGCTTTCGGTTGAGGTTAATGTGGTACTCAACCACATTCCATTGTACTGAATTTTTTGTTGTGATTAATACCATTTACCGGGGTATACCCTTTTACCCAAAAAAAATTGTCATTTACCTTCTGTTAATTCAGTTATGTTTTTCAGTTAAACTTGTAACAACTTTTCACCATTAATAAAATTCTTCTGACTTCTATTTTTCAATCTCTTATCTCAAAAGCTTGTCTTTAGATCATAAGTAGGTAATAGCTTATGAGTGTTTCAATTAGTGCTTTCTCAAGTCTTTCCTAGTTACAAGGAGTACGTTGTTCATTTATTCAGTTTAAAAGATTTAAATCATTCGTATTTTACAAGTTTTAAGTTCATAAGCTCTTGTGAGCTTATGAGTATCTTTTTGAAGGATATTTGTTAAAATCAATCATAGTAGTGTAGAAGAACTTATATTCTAGTTTATTTCAGTTTATTTCAACAGTTCAAAGTTTTTAGTTCGGCTAAAGGATGTTTGGAGTTGCTGTTTAGACAAGCTTTTACACCTAGTGCTATTGTTTACATATGCAAAAATGTTCAGTTCAGCAAGTCATTTTGGCTTCTAGTTTGGTTGATTTTCATTCGCTGAGATTTGAAGTTCAGTTTCGTATTAGCATCGTCATCAACGGACAAGGCCTGGATGAACAGGTAATCCTTGGTTTCATTTCTGCATTTACTAGTATAGAACTATTAGAGTCTAATTATAGTGTAAGTTTTCTAGCAATATGCTTTAAATGCTTTGCTGAATGTACTGAATTTCTGTTTAAAGTTTTCTACATTGGTTTGATTGATATTGTTTTCTAAATTCTGTAATTTGTCCATATCAGGATGTTTGGATTAGTCAGTAACTTGGATTTTGTCAGTTGTCTTTTAAAGTCTTCTTTAGAGAGTTTATTAGGTGCCATTGATAGTCTTAAAACTAGCAGTTACAAGCAAAGAGTCAAGGTAAATGTCAGTTAGGCAATTTATCATAGTTAGCTATGGGTCAAACTGGCACAGTTTGTGCAGATCATTTTCTAGTAGTTCAAATGATTATAGGTTTAAGAAGTAAGTGATTTGATTTCCTTATAAGCTGGGTAATTCTGTTTTCAACTTCTTTACATTGAAGCTAATAATAATAATCTGTTTGGTCAGAATTTATAATAGTTTTTTCTATAAAATTATAAATAGATAAATATTGTAGTAGTTGAGATTCGAATTGAGATTTGCTATTCAGTCCATTTCTTTCAATATTAAACTTTGAAGTTGGAACAAATTAGGTCCTTAAGTTTGTATCTCTTTGTTTCAGTCACGGTCCATAGTTAGTTAGTTAGTTAGTTAGTTAGTTAGTTAGTTAGTTAGTTAGTTAGTTAGTTAGTTAGTTAGTTAGTTAGTTAGTTAGTTAGTTAGTTAGTTAGTTAGTTAGTTAGTTAGTTAGTTAGTTAGTGTTGTTAGTCCTTTTAGTTAAGAGGTTGTTTCGTTAGTAGTCCTTTAGACTGAAATTAGTTAGGCGCATTAGTTTAGTAGTAAAATTGTTAGGCCAAAGTAATCTTTTGGGCTTGTCTTAATAGTGTTTTGGTCTGGATTGTTTTAGACATTAACAACTTTATAGATTTAAGTTTTAATACAATTTAGATTTTATAAAGTTGTAGGTTTTAATAAATTTGCATTTTTAGTTTAATAAAAATTACTTTCAGTTTTATATTTTGTATTTTGCCTTTTGAATTTGTAGAATAAATTTGTATTTTGTATTTTTGGTATTTTGTATTTTTGTCCTTTTAATTGTGGTATATGCAATATGTTTTAGAATAGTATGTATACCTATCTTAGATTCTATTTTTAATTTTTACGTGCTTTGTTGCCAAGTAAAAATAGATACCAAACAAGCTTTCTTTAATCAAAAACGATCAAGTCTTAACGGTAAAATTTGATTTCAATTCGACATGAGTTGAGGAAAAACAATATACTAAAAAACAAGTATTACGGGCTTCGACATGACAAAGTGACAAGACAAAGTGATATGATTTACTGACGAGACAAAGTGAAGAGATTATTTGACAAGACATCAATGGTTTTTAAGGATCGAAAAAGATTGTAAGAGAGTTTTGGAGTAGAGTATTTTGATCGGCAACTGATTCTCAGGGAATAGATCTAAGCTAATTTATTATTCTCACGAGATTTCAAGTTGATGTGCGTACAATTATTGTTGGTTTCGAGGTTTCGAAACCATCAAGGCGGAAGAAGAAGATATATTATGTGAAAGATACTTTATCTGAACGTACAACGAGTACACGTGATGAACGTCATACTTTTTATATTTGAAGTCATTCTAGGAAGACATATGTCATAACCGTAGAGGAAATTAGTATTTTAACTCGTGGTGTGTGGTGCATTATTCTATTTACATGGGGGAAGAAATGAAAGAAACGGTCTCTAATGATTAAAAGAGCTACACTATTGTTTCATGATTCCTCTAAGTAGTCAATATTCTTCGAGAAGAAATGTGCACATCAAGGACGCACAACAAATTCACGTGATAGAGCTTTATAACATATTCCGGAAGTATGTCCGCAGACATGGTCAGTGCTTCAACTTGTTACTTTGGTGCATATGTTTTGACTACATATAGGTTTAATTGTATACGTTTGGGACTTAATTGTCTTTGGTGTTGCAAAATTATATCATCACTATCCTATATAAAGAAATATGCATTTCTGGGTCTTAATTGACTCTAGTGCATCTTCGGAAGAAGAAATGTGCATTTCTGGGACTTAATTGACTAGTGTTACGATGTCAACTTCATGAATTGGATAAAGTGTGTACTTCAGGTTTTTGGGCTTCATACATAGGATTAGTTTCATTTCTTCAACTACGTGGGAGAAGAAATGTCTTTATTCTTTCTAGTATGCATTACTTGAACTCTTAGGGGGAAGAAAATTCATAAGTTATTCAAGCGTGAGAACAAACGTAACTGATCTACTTGATGTCCCCCCCAAACGATCAATCACTCAAAGCAGCAGTACCATTTGATGTGGTTTGGCACTAATTTTGATGTGCACTTAATTATTCTAAGCTTTATTGAAGGATTTGAAACTTCTCATGAGGATTGTCGGTTTAGGGGGAAGCGATTACAGCTTCTACATAAAGAATATGTGGCATGAATTAGGGGGAAGCTAATTCATAAGCTTCTCCATGACCAGAAGTGTATGGGTTACTTAGTTCGTGTCTATCACGGTATTTCTCCTACAAGATACTATAAAGATGATTCAATTTCGGATGTAGACTTAAAGTCAGAGGTCTCAGAAGATATCATCAGCATAGGAGGCTTAATGGAAGCTCTTGTTCTTAATCATTATGTACTTGTTAGGAAAAATATTGTAAGGAATACTTCATGTCGTCCCATGGGGGAAGATTGTTGGAAATTAATTTTATGTGTCGACATTACAAAATTACATTATGTTATCATAGTCACATACGCAAGGATTAGACTAGGAAGCTATGTATAGTTTAGGCGCATATGTGACTATACATACCCCTCCAACGCTTCCAAGGAGGGGTTGAGCTTTGTGTGTTTTCAATTCATTTATATATTTTACTTTCTCTCACTAAAACACCTAGTCTCCCTCTACTCTCTCTCTCTCTCTAACCATGAAAATCATATGGTTTGATCTTCCAAGACCACCAGATATAGGTTTCTATATACCTTCATATGCTTTCGCTAGGCCTACTTTGGGGTTGTTACAGATTTGTATCAGAGCCTTGGTTATAGAAAACTAGGTGTTATTTTATAGGCCTAGACTAAAATTGATGCTCTAGTGTGTTTTATTATGTCATCATGCTTATTCCCCTGATATATGAATACATGCTTTACATGGTACGATTGCTTTACCCGTTGCTATATGAATACTTTCTTAGCATGTTTTTTTTTCTTTATGCGTTGTTATATGAATAGTTGATCTATATGTTTGCTATTACTTTAGGAACTGCTACATGATTTCTTGCGATAATATTTTCGACTGCCTTATATGCTGCTGTCTGATTATTTTGTTGTACGTAATTAAGACTGCTTTACATATATATTCGTATTTATTTACAAGTCTTCCTCGGTGATGAGTGAGACTCGTGTAAATGGGATAGTTCCTTATATCTATTTCACGACTATTGCACGTTATCGCACGTTAACATTTATATCCTTCTGCTTTTGAATTTGAACATCTACATATGGAACGTGACTTACCGACGACTCATGCCCTTTGCTTTTGGTAATTGTATATAATCTCGTTTTAGTGATTTTAACTATTTTGATTGTGTGTTTTGTTGGTGATACTTGAATAAGATGATTTATAAGATATTTATTGAAATGGATTAGGACGCCTTTGCCTTTAAATAAAGAGGTTATAAATCATCGAACCATAAGTTAATTGTTTTCTATTTACATGGATTAGGACGCCTCTATATGCAAATGGGAGGTTAAAGTGGGCTTTAGTGCATTCGATGTGACTCTGTGTTTATATTATTATTTTATTATTCCAGTTATGAAATGTGCTCCTTTTGACTCATGATTCGCCCAAATGAGTTTAGTCGTTATTTTTGCCCTCTTATGGTTATCATTATTGGGTTTTGGTGAATAATTTCTTTAACTTTATTTTATTCGTGAATTGTTGCATGGATTTTTCCAAATGAACACCGACCAACGTGAGCCTAACGAGCTGGCTGTAGTGAACTCCTATCGACTTTTAGGAGTTAACAACTTGCTAGAATCTTCGATTCTAATTGTCCTTTATTTGTTCTATGAACAGTTGCCACCTTGTCAGATCGACTTACTGAATCTTTCGGATACATTCTAGTTTTACTCATTGCTTTCCGACATTCTCGACACTTTTCAACTGGGTAACAACGACTGGGTTTCAAGGACGAAACTCTAAATAACACGGGTAGAATATCACAATCGGAAAAGTTTTCGAGCTTTAAATCATAATAAATTATATTAATTATTATTCGAAATTCCTTTTTGAGCGATACCCGACTTATTGGATTTAAAAAGGGGGCATATTTTGCAAAATGTGAAAAATCGCACAGGCTGTGTACCGACGCGATAAAAAATTAAATTAATATTAAATTATCACGAGATATTTAAAAAATATATTTTTTGGTATTTTTAATCAATAACGTTTGTTAAAAACGATAATATTCAAGTTAAAATCTATTTTTCTTTAAAGCGAAGCTTGTCCATTATAACCGATAAATATTCAACATTTAAAATGATTTTATAAAACATTATGAAACAATGGTCGAGTGAATACTCATTTTCATAGGAAAAATCATTTGGAACGCAATGGCAAAATTTTCATGTGTTGAATCATCAGTTAACTATGATAAACGAGCCCTGAACCATTTATTAACAAACGTTATAACAAATGTTACACTTGTAGTCCCTGTGGTAATATTTACATTACAAGCCCTCAACTATTTACAACCTTTCTTTTAATTTTTAAAACTTTTTATAGTTATTTTAGATAAAAACACTAACACACACAAATAATAATGGGAGCCACCCTCTATACTTCCGCCGCCGGATTGTTTTTCGGCGCCTCTTTTCTAGCCAGACGTCATACTCCGCCAGCAACCACCATCACTCGATCTACTACCCCGTGTTATCCCTAATTATATGATGATAGATTAAAGAAATGAGCTGGAAAACATATGAAATTTAGAGAGAGAAAGTAGTGAGAGAAAATATAGAGGAGGAGAGGATTAACTTGGGAAATTAGATTAAGAATTGAGAAACTTCCACCCTCCTAACATGCTAGGAGGGTGCTTATATAGTCCACCCATATGCGGGCTCTCTAATGGACAATATTGTTTTGGGTCGGGCTTGAATAAATTCTTAGTACCTTGAAAGAGGCCTTTTAAGCTAACCATCAAGCCCGTAATGTCACGACTATTTTGACTAACTATTACAACATTCTAATAAATATTACAATATAAACCTATGACAAAACATTATTGTTTGACTCAATATTTTGAAGCTAACAATCTCCCCCAATGTGAGGTCATTCTTGTAACACCCCATTTTGATAATGGAATGTCACGCGTAATTATGGCGTGACATCAAAGCATACAAGGATAAATTTCTAAAACATTACATGACCATAGGGATAACCGGTATCAAACATCGGTTCCCAAACATAAGCCCAAAACATAATAAAGCAAAAGAAATGAATGAAAGACTAAACAAGCTTAAGTAAATGAAGGCAAAAAGGAAAAGAAGTCTCTAGCAGCTTCCATCCTATACACGTCCTCCACATGCTCGAGTCTTTCCTAGGGTACCTGCCGTTTTGGGACATGGAAAGGAAAGTAACGGCTGAGCAAAACGCTCAGTGCACGGATATAGACATAGTATAAATGACTAAAACATAATAAAGACTTAATAGAAGCGGAAATTTATAAGTCCTGGAAAACCTGGAACATGTTCATAAAACTGGTTTTATAGTTTGAAAAGCCTTATGTTTATCTTATGAAAACTGTTTTACATATTTTACCATTAGCCAATATAGGTCATGAAAATCCACTGTGCATGAATACTTGGAGGGGTGACCTCATCATGCAAATTAGAGGGGCTGCCTCTAATTTAATATACTGGTTTGGGTAGGAGGGATCAGCTCCTTGTGAATGATGCAAGGCACACACCACATTCACACTGAGTAATCTTGCTGAAAAACATGTAACTAGGATGCACCCATACGCCCCACATGATAAATATAATAAATGGCCAAAAGCTGAAGGGACGCCACGAGCAATCACTCCGCTGTGGTGAAGTCATAACACTAGTGCCTCTAATGTTATGGTTATGGTACCTCCATAACTAGGTGAAACTGGTCATGCATGTATATGGCTATAGGTATTCTAAATTAAACATAAGCAAATCAAACATATAAACTTATACTACAGGAAAACAGTTGGCTGCATACGGGGAATCCTAATAAGGAAAGAATGTCCATACTGAAAGGACGGGAATTCGTACCTTATGTCCAGTGAACGAAGAAGACGAACGGAAGAGAGTCCTACTTCGGTATCACTAATGCTACATAAATACATACGTGTATAAGTATCTGATTATACATAACTGGTTTTATATAATGTCTTAGCTTATTTAATACGTTCATGTCATGTTTTACTGTTTTAAGCTTAATACTGTGTTTATCTTATATTCTGTCTATTATGATTAAGTATTTCTTGTATTTCATGTATTATTATACTTGTTGTGTAATAATAAGTAACTTTCTAAAAATAGCAGGCTTCCTAAAATAGAAAGTTTCCAAAAATAGAAAGTCACCAAAAATAGGAAGTTTCCAAAAATAGAATTAATGCTTAAAATAGATAAGTTTCTAAAAACAGAAGGTTTCCATAAATAGATTAGTTTCCTTAATTAAATACGTTTCTAAAAATAGAAAGTTTCCATAAATAGATATAAGCTGGTTAAATAAGCTAATTATATAAGCTTAAGTGTTTTCTAATTATTATTCTAAGTCATGTAGTTATAAAGTATAGTTTATTAATTATTACATGTAAATTACATAAACTATAGGTTATAAGATTTAATTAAATATAAACATGATTTAATTAAATTAAGTGTATAATATACTTAGGTTGAAAACATGTATTAATATTAATATTAATATAACCTAAGTCATGATAATTAATTAATTATAAGTCATGTTTAATAATTAATTAATTACTATAGTCTAAATTAAATAATAAAATAGTTAGGTTAAATCATGTATTATTAATTATTAATAATAACCTAAGTCCATGTTTTAATTAAGTTAATTATATAGCATGTTAATTAATTTAATTAATCTTATAATAATAAGTCATGATTTATTAGTTTAATTGTCTTGTAATTAATATACATGTTAAGCTAATTAAACGCGTAAAATAATAACCTGTACCCATGTATTAGTTTATTATAACGCGTCGAAAACCGAACCCGTGGAATCCCGTGAAAATCGTATTATGTTTACATATACACCGAACCAAACAGCCCCTTAATTTTATCTAAAACTGTTTGCCAAACACCCTTCTAAACCCGTAGCCAAACACCCCCTGTCCCTGGCTTTCCCCTGCTTGTTATAAGTTCCCACCGAGACCCAGGTGGTCTCGGTTCCCACTACTTGAACAGTCACACCACTGGCCACAGCCAGTGGTTTCCCCTGCTGGTTGTCGTTCCCACTGCTAGCACAAACCAAGCCAAAACTCAATTAGGGTTGCGGCTGGTGGATCAATTTTACCACCGAGACATATGAGTGTCTCGGTTTGTGTGCAAACTGGCCAAAACAAACGACCCCCATGAATCTAATATTAGCATTACGTGTTCTTAACATGTTTTAGACATGGATTCGTGATTCAATACGCAAAGAAAGAAAAGAAGACGAGATTAGGGTTTTACCTTGTTTTTCGTGTTAGGGTTTATGAAATCAAACGAATACAACTCCTTCTTTATAATCTAACATATGTTTTCCTTGATCCTTGTGGTGGAAAATGACGACGACCAGGAGGACAGAAGAAGAAACAAAGGGCGGCTGTTTTTATTATTTTAGGGTTTCCTGGTTTGTGTTGTTTGTGTCGACAAAAAGAAAAACAACCCCCCCACCCCCCCCCCCCCCCCCCCCCCGTCTTTTATTCATGTTATACGGTTTAGGAGTCCAAGTGGGCCTTGAGCCCACTTCATTCTTTTCTTCTTTGTCTAAAACAGCCCAATAAACATTTGTACTTTTAATTAAATCGCGTCTTGCTAATGACCCGCGTAATCGAGTATTGAGTGTCGTGAATTTTCCTCATGGTTATCTTATACGTGTAAAACGTAATCATTACGTATGTAATAACTTAACGTGTTTGATTTAATATACGGCGAATAATCGTGCTAATTATTCGTGCTTACGTGTTACGTATTTATTATTCATGCTATTATAATTCGTGTTATTATAATTACTTGTTCGTAACGACATTCATCGTATTAATAATATACGTAAGTTCGTAATTATATGTTCGTGATTTTAATTATTAGTGGAATAATTATCGTGTATTCATACGTAATAAATACTTATCGTGTTCTAACACGTACGTAATACTCGTAATTCTTATACATGAAACGTAAACATGTTATAAAAGGAAAGTTCTATTCATATATGTACGATCTTAAGGGTACTATTCATGATAAAAGCATGCGGGTTTTACAACTCTTCCCCCCTAAAAAGAATAATTCGTCCCCGAATTATAGATAACGTAACTAAAAGAGAAACATACCCGAATCAAACTGAGAGGGTATGCAAGATTAATGAACGTCCAAGTGACCCGGCAGAAGGAACGCGAAACGTGACATGTCTTGAAAGGACATGGAACGTGACGTGACTGAAAGGACATATCTAATTGATAAGTGAAAAATGGATAAGAAGTTCGGATGAACTTTTCCGTTTCCAAGTGGCTTCCCTCTTGGAACGCTTCCTTCAAAAGATCTTGACACAAATCATAAATCTTGGTCCTCCTGACCTTGACTTGGAATACGAAGAAGTTCTTGGTTATCAACTTAAGGTAGATCCCCTAAATTGATCGAGGGAATAAGAATTAACGTGTAAGGGCAACTAAAACGTTATCGTGCGAAACACTCTAACTTAACTGATAATTAGCAACGATGCGCGAGACACAAAGAAACGTAGTACGTGAAAAATTTTGAACGTGACACGTGAAATTTTTTGAACGTGATACGTTGAGATATGATGAGTGTAGTATGAGTAAACATATCGTGACCATGATACGTGTAACATATCTTGATCATGATATGAGGAACGTGGAATGAACATGACATGTGAAACATATCGTGAACATAGAATATAATGGCGGTAACACCAAATGCTACAAGGTGAGAAATAGAATATGACGATAAACGTCTATCTGAGGATAGGGAGTTATACTAAACTTGGGTTTGGTCTCTCAAGTTCTTGCAAAACTTACCAGAACGAACTGAACGTAAAATCGTAAGCCTAGATACGATCATGAGAGTGAATAGTGTCATGAACGCGAGCGCGAAAGCAAGTCGTGGAATTAGAATGAAGACGTGAAGTAAATAAGGAGTACAATTTCGAATCTTTGTCTGACCCCATAGCTGAGGGATTACCAAGTGGTCGGATGAGCCTTAGCGTGGAATGTGACCGATCAATCTGTTGGTTCTGAAATCCGTACGGATGTAAGGATTCTGCAGACTTGATCAAACTGTTGACAATAACCCAGATAACATCATGCTTCTTTTGAGTTTGTTGTAATCTGGTAACTAAAATCCATGGAGATCTTGTCCCTTTTTGATTCACAATTTCAGATGATGAAACATCCCAGTCTGTTGGTGTCCTATCTTAACCTGTTTGTATGACAGGTATGAAGATATGAACGTAACTGTATCTTGCTTCATCGAACTTGACACATAGGAGTTTACGAAACTCTGAGTCTATGAATCTAAACTTCTCTTTGCGTAGGATTTTCTATAACATCTGATGTAATGTAGGGTTATCTCCTTTATGCATAAGCTGAGTCATGGTAAGATTAACCATGCAAATCCATGTGATCCAGCATGTCACTGTAATCAACCAGAATTGATATTGGAAATTTCCAGGGTGGAATTTCTCCTATCATAGAATTTGTAACATGGTGCAAATATGGTCTTCCTGTTCTTCTCTAGGCTTAGAGGGAAATCAGGTTATCCTCAATGAAAACACTAACGAATTTGCTTATGAGTTCATGGAAACTCATCTGCTGCGAGAGCATTGATGGGACTAAATCAAAATCATAAATCTAGCATGACCGAGTCGTGTACGAATAGCAGGCATGAACATGTCCTGCTCTTTCACTCGTCACTGTTGGCAGCATGATCATGAGTTCGATCTCGGAAAAGTGATTAACACTATAAGGTCGATTGGACATGTTTTCAATACGTGGAGGAGAATAACGGTCATGAATGGTGATTTGTTTAAGTCGACGGTAGTCGACACATAATATCATGGTACCGTTCTTCTCCTTGTAGGTTCTTTTGGAATGTATGGGAAGATTTTGGAATAATCAATTTGCTATGCGCAAAAGGACTTCAGTGGTCATGTCTTATCTGACAGCTAAAAATTTTAGCGGTCATGGCTAACCAAGCACGTGCTTGTAAAGCATAAATGATTTGTACAGATTTTCCTGATGGAAAATCAAGCTGAATGTATTCAGGAGCCTGAACATTACTGTACATAATTATGAATCGTAGCAGGGTGTGTTGTTCATAGTCCATAATTAGGATAAAATTCAACTCGTGTATGTCCGAGGAAATGCGTTAGCAGCTTGGATCTCATCATTAAGCTGAAGGAAAACCTTCGTATACGTGGGAATACGAATGGCGTCCGATATGGTCATGAACATACGAAATATAGGTGCAAGAAAGGAAAGTGTAATCCAGTTAACGTGACTGACCTTACTGATACACCGGTGATGGTACTGAAATTCTTGTGGCCTGATTAATACATGGCATAACAAAATGGATATACCCTGGGAGGGTACCCTGAATTTCTTATAAATGTTCCATAATTGAACGTGAGTCATGTGTCTTGACTCGTGTCTTGGAAATATAAGCATGACATATGTCTTGACTGGTGTCTTGACATGTGTCTTCAGAAAGTATACGTGAGACATGTGTCTTGACTGATGTCTTGACATGTGTCTCGAGACGTGAAACAATAGAACTAAAATATTAGGTTAGTATGCCAGAATTGGCGGATCGGATGGACTACTGATCATTTGGATGTCTGATCACGTCCGCGGCCGGAGCCTTGGTTGCGCTTTCTAGGATAGTTATTGTCATAGTAGTGGTTACTATCGTCTTGTCTGTCAGTTCCATGACGGTCATTCTCATGACTGTGATTCATGCAACTATTCTCATGACTTTCAGTTCCATGGGATATTGTTGCCAATGATGTAACTAATGCGGTTTGTGAGTTCTTTTCTAATGGGAAACTGCTTAAGGAGGTAAACCATACGATTATTGCGCTTATTCCCAAAACTAATGCCCCAAATAGGATTAATGATTATCGGCCTATTTCTTGCTGTAATGTATTATTTAAATGCATTACAAAGATTATTGCTAATCGGATTAAGGGTAGTTTGAAGTACCTTGTTAGTCTGAACCAATCAGCGTTTGTTCTGGGACGTCATATTGCTGACAATATTCTACATACACAAGAATTGATGCATAATTATCATTTGGATCGGGGGAGTCCTCGATGCGCATTTAAAGTGGATATTCAGAAAGCTTATGATACTGTGGATTGGAATTCCTTTGTGAGGTTCTTATTGGGTTTGGTTTTCATCATCGTATGGTGACTTGGATTATGGAATGTGTGACTACGGCATCGTTTTCTATTAGTATCAATGGTTCGCTTCATGGTTATTTTAAAGGTAGGAGGGGTCTTCGTCAAGGTGACCCTCTTTCCTCTTATTTGTTCACATTGGTTATGGAGGTTTTAACGCTTATGCTCAAACGAAGGGTTCGGGATGCTGAGTCTTTCAAGTTTCATAGATACTGTTCGAATATGGAATTGATTAATCTTTGTTTTGCTGATGATTTATTCTTATTTTCGCATGGTGATGTTAGTTCGGCCATGGTTATTAAGGAGGCTCTGGATGAATTTCAACATGCTTCGGGGCTTACGCCTAGTCTTCCAAAGAATACTGCATTTTTTTGCAATGTTCTAAATCATGTTAAAATCTCTATTCTTCAGGTCTTACCGTTTGAGGAGGGGCATCTTCCAGTGAAGTATTTGGGGGTTCCCTTGGTTTCATCTCGTCTGATTATTAGAGATTGTCAGGATCTAGTGGATAGGGTGCGGACTCGTGTGCAGGATTGGAAGAATAAAGCTTTATCTGCAGCAGGTAGGCTGCAATTGGTCCAATCTGTTATCGGTTCTATGCATGTCTATTGGGCGTCGGTGTTTGTGCTTCCTTCTCGTGTCTTGCTTGATATTGAGCAGATTATACGTGGTTTCTTATGGTGCCATGGAGATATGAAGAAGGGTAAGGCGAAAGTGGCTTGGGAAGTGGTTTGTCTTCCTAAAGATGAAGGTGGCTTGGGTTTTCGTCGTTTGGATATCTTTAATAAGGCTCTCATGGTCTCGCATATTTGGAAGCTCTTAATTCTCAAAGAATCTCTTTGGGTGAAGTGGATTCATGAATATAAGCTTAAAGGTAGGAATTTTTGGGAGATTCCTTGTCGTGGAAATATGACGTAGGGATGGGGCAAAATTCTTCATTTAAGGCCTACTATTAGGGAATTCATTTGGTATAAGATAGGTGATGGGTCCAAGATTTCGGTATGGTCGGATATGTGGTGCCCGGAGAGTCCGTTAGCTAACACTATTTCATATAGGGATATTCATCGTGCGGGCTTTAATTTCATTACTAAAGTTAAGGATGTCATTCGTGATGGTCAGTGGTTATGGCCTGGTTTCTTTAGAGGTAAATATCCTTTTCTTGATAATATTGGTATACCAGATATTCGTGAGGGTGTTTTGGATAGTTTGCTATGGAGGAGTGAAGGAAATGCTCTTAAACCATTTTCTGTTACTAATGTATGGTCTTCGATACGTCTGCGGGATTTAAAGGTGCCTTGGTGTGATCTTGTGTGGTTTTCTTGTTGTATACCACGACATTCTTTTAATTTGTGGTTGGTGATTAAGCAAAAGCTCAAGACGCAGGATAAGGTTTACTTGTGGGATGTTTCGAGCGCTTTGGCTACTTCGTGTTCTTTATGTGATATGCAGCCGGATTCCCATGATCACTTGTTTTTGAGTGTTCGTTCTCACAGCAGGTTTGGAATAAAGTTCGTATGGTTGCTGACTTTGGATGCTCCAGTCCGCATTTCAGTCAAATTATGGTGCACATTCTTCCTTGGGCAAGGCGGAGGACTACCAGGAGTGTCGTCTCTAAGTTGATTTTGGCTGCAGCGGCGTATTTCATTTGGCAGGAAAGGAATTGGCGCTTGTTCAAATCGGTGAAGAGGACGGTGGACCAACTTTGTGAGTGCATTATTTCAACAGTTCGGTTGAAGATGCTTTCGTGCCGTTTTAAACAGTCTAGAGAAGGGACTCGGTTTACCCATCTCTTAAGTTTACCGGAGTCTTATCTTATTTGATGTTTGGTTTTAGGTTTGTTGGTGTATGTACCGTTAGGTGGTTTTTCCCTATTGGTGTTATTGGTTATGTAGTTTGTTAGATTCATATGGCATGTCATATGAATTAGTGGTTGTTCAAGCGTTTGCTTGAGGTTAATGTGACACTTCAGTCACATTCCATTGTACTTAACTGTTTTTTGGGATTAATATATTTTACCGGGGTGAAGTCCCTTTTACCCAAAAAAAGAGTGGCCGGCTGGTACCGGTTTGCACTCATATGACTGAAACGACAACTAATTAACGTAGGACATGTAACTAAGAACTAGGGAAAATGATTTATGGAAATCGTCTGATGGTGAAGTATCTTCTCGTCCAATTTCTTTGCTCCAACGCCTTTGTCTTCGTCTTGTAGGATCTCCAGGTTGTGAACAGCGTCAGCATCTCGTAGCGTCTCCAACATCAGCAGCATCAACCCTAGTAACATCTCCAAGCTATGAGCGGCATCAGCCATCTTGTAGAATATCAGCAAGTGAACATATGCCTGAGATGATCCGGAATCGACTAGCGAATACTCGTGAAGTATTGCAAGTGAAATACACATGGATTAAGGTATGTGTAAAACACACGAAATACGGTGCATTGGGCACACATGGAATGCATATGAAATGATCGGTATGGGGTCGATCATTTGTCATGATTTAAGGAAAGTATATCGGTTAAACGGTTAAGAAAACCATCATGATAACCTGGCAATGCCAGTATATACCTCATTCTGGTTGCATAGAGAAACGTTAAAGTGTGGTTACACAAAATTCAAGATGATTTTCCTGAAAGCATGATCAATGAAAACCAACCATGACTATCATGAAAGCAGGATTTAAATGAATTCCAACAGTGTCTTGCATTAAAGCAAAACAACAAAAGCGACATAAGACATAATCACGTGAAGACGAAGCCATCTTGAGGAACATGGAACAACCCATCACGAAGGAGTGTATAATATAATCAGCATGAAACTGAAGTTAACCATGACAGTATGAAAACATACTTGACATAAAAACATATTAACTTATGAGGGGACATGAAAAAAAATTTATGCCAATAAATCATGAGAAAAATTTTATGCATGAAAAACAGTGCATGAATGCGTAATGTAGTTTATAAAAACCTTTATATGTGCGAGGGGACGTCTATGGGTCGGTCCCAAAACAAAAGACATGGCGAGGGGACGCCTATGGGTCGGTCCCAAAGTTAAAAGTTTCGATAAAAGCACATGTGACTAAATAGGGCCAGTCCTGTACCAACCATTACTTAGTCATAATTCCTACAACAATGATACATGAAACATAAATAAATGAAACTCATCTATCAAAACTTATCAGAAAAAAAAAATTTATGTGACTAATTATGAACTACTGGGGTTCAGTCCATATAGCCACAGTTCACGAGGAACATTATGCATGAAAAAATGACACATAACTGCATATGAATGACGGTTGTCCATCCATATTAGTAAAACAATATCGATGAAAACATCAAGGTTAAAACCTCAAGGTGCGGAAAACATCATGGTTAAAACAACAATGCGCTAAAAACATCAATACGTAGAATAACAAACGTTGGCTTAGGAAGCTCCTGGTGACTACCCACTAGTCACAGGTCGAGTTTTAGAGCCTACAGGTCGAAACCAGGCTCTGATACCATAATTGTAACACCCCATTTTGATAATGAAATGTCACGCGTAATTATGGCGTGTCATCAAAGCATACAAGGATAAATGTCTAAAACATTACATGACCATAGGGATAACCGGAATCAAACATCGGTTCCCAAACATAAGCCTAAAACATAATAAAACAAAAGAAATGAATGAAAGATTAAACAAGCATAAGTAAATGAAGGCAAAAAGGAAAAGAAGTCTCTAGCAGCTTCCATCCTATACACGTCCTCCAAATGCTCGAGTCTTTCCTAGGGTACCTGCCGTTTTGGGACATGGAAAGGAAAGTAACGGCTGAGCAAAACGCTCAGTGCACGGATATAGACATAGTATAAATGACTAAAACATAATAAAGACTTAATAGCAGCGAAAATGTATAAGTCCTGGAAAACCTGGAACATGTTCATAAAACTGGTTTTATAGTTTGAAAAGCCTTATGTTTATCTAATGAAAACTGTTTTACATATTTTACCATTAGCCAATATAGGTCATGAAAATCCACCGTGCATGAATACTTGGAGGGGTGACCTCATCATGCAAATTAGAGGGGCTGCCTCTAATTTAATATACTGGTTTGGGTAGGAGGAATCAGCTCCTTGTGAATGATGCAAGGCACACACCACATTCACACTGAGTAATCTTGCTGAAAAACATGTAACTAGGATGCACCCATACGCCCCACATGATAAATATAATAAATGGCTAAAAGCTGAAGGGACGCCACGAGCAATCACTCCGCTGTGGTGAAGTCATAACACCAGTGCCTCTAATGTTATGGTTATGGTATCTTCATAACTAGGTGAAACTGGTCATGCATGTATATGGCTATAGGTATTCTAAATTAAACATAAGCAAATCAAACATATAAACTTATACTACAGGAAAACAGTTGGCTGCATACGGGGAATCCTAATAAGGAAAGAATGTCCATACTGAAAGGACGAGAATCCGTACCTTATGTCCAGTGAACGAAGAACAAGAACGAAAGAGAGTCCTACTTCGGTATCACTAATGCTACATAAATACATACGTGTATAAATCTGATTACTGAATACATAACTGGTTTTATATTATGTCTTAGCTTATTTAATACGTTCATGTCATGTTTTACTGTTTTAAGCTTAATACTGTGTTTATCTTATCTTCTGTCTACTCTGATTAAGTATTTCTTGTATTTCATATATTATTATACTTGTTGTGTAATAATAAGTAACTTTCTAAAAATAGCAGGCTTCCTAAAATAGAAAGTTTCCAAAAATAGAAAGTCACCAAAAATAGAAAGTTTCCAAAAATAGAATTAATGCTTAAAATAGATAAGTTTCTAAAAATAGAAGGTTTCCATAAATAGATTAGTTGCCTTAATTAAATACGTTTCTAAAAATAGAAAGTTTCCATAAATAGATATAAGCTGGTTAAATAAGCTAATTATATAAGCTTAAGTGTTTTCTGATTATTATTCTAAGTCATGTAGTTATAAAGTATAGTTTATTAATTATTACATGTAAATTACATAAACTATAGGTTATAAGATTTAATTAAATATAAACATGATTTAATTAAATTAAGTGTATAATATACTTAGGTTGAAAACATGTATTAATATTAATATTAATATAACCTAAGTCATTATAATTAATTAATTATAAGTCATGTTTAATAATTAATTAATTACTATACTCTAAATTAAATAATAAAATAGTTAGGTTAAATCATGTATTCTTAATTATTAATAATAACCTAAGTCCATGTTTTAATTAAATTAATTATATAGCATGTTAATTAATTTAATTAATCTTATAATAATAAGTCATGATTTATTAGTTTAATTGTCTTGTAATTAATATACATGTTAAGCTAATTAAACGCGTAAAATAATAACCCGTAACCATGTATTAGTTTATTAAAACGCGTCAAAAACCGAACCCGTGGAATCCCGTGAAAATCGTATTATGTTTACATATACACCGAACCAAACAGCCCCTTAAATTTATCTAAAACTGTTTGCCAAACACCCTTCTAAACCCGTAGCCAAACAACCCATGTCCCTGGTTTTCCCCTGCTTGTTATAAGTTCCCACCGAGACCCAGGTGGTCTCGGTTCCCACTGCTAGAACAGTCACACCACTGGCCGCAGCCAGTGGTTTCCCCTGCTGGTTGTCGTTCCCACTGCTAGCACAGACCAAGCCAAAACCCAATTAGGGTTGCGGCTGGTGGATCAATTTTACCACCGAGACACATGAGTGTCTCGGTTTGTGTGCAAAATGGCCAAAACAAACGACCACCATGAATCTAATATTAGCATTACGTGTTCTTAACATGTTTTAGACATGGATTCGTGATTCAATACGCAAAGAAAGAAAAGAAGACGAGATTAGGGTTTTACCTTGTTTTTCGTGTTAGGGTTTATGAAATCAAACCAATACAACTCCTTCTTTATCATCTAACATGCGTTTTCCTTGAACCTTGTGGTGGAAAATGACGGCGACCAGGAGGACAGAAGAAGAAACAAAGGACGGCTATTTTTATTGTTTTAGGGTTTCCTGGTTTGTGTTGTTTGTGTCGACAAAAAGAAAAACAACCCCCCCCCC
Organism: Glebionis coronaria; assembly: GCA_025667525.1. Lineage (NCBI taxonomy): Eukaryota > Viridiplantae > Streptophyta > Magnoliopsida > Asterales > Asteraceae > Glebionis > Glebionis coronaria. The sequence continues at coordinate 344,611,945 of CM046877.1, forward strand.
CCCCCCCCCGTCTTTTATTCATGTTATACGATTTAGGAGTCGAAGTGGGCCTTGAGCCCACTTCCTTCTTTTCTTCTTTGTCTAAAACAGCCCAATAAACATTCGTACTTTTAATTAAATCGCGTCTTGCTAATGACGCGCGTAATCGAGTATTGAGTGTCGTGAATTTTCCTCATGGTTATCTTATACGTGTAAAACGTAATCATTACGTATGTAATAACTTAACGTGTTTGATTTAATATACGGCGAATAATCGTGCTAATTGTTCGTGCTTACGTGTTACGTATTTATTACTTATTCATGCTATTATAATACGTGCTATTATAATTACTTGTTCGTAACGCCGTTCATCGTATTAATAATATACGTAAGTTCGTAATTATATGTTCGTGATTTTAATTATTATTGGAATAATTATCGTGTATTCATACGTAATAAATACTTATCGTGTTCTAACACGTACGTAATACTCGTAGTTCTTATACGTGAAACGTAAACATGTTATAAAAGGAAAGTTCTATTCATATACGTACGATCTTAAGGGTACTATTCATGGTAAAATCATGCGGGTTTTACAATTCCTCTTCGATATTTGGAGAACAATGGAGATTTATGAATTTCGTCATAAATGAGTCTTGAACGTGGGACGTGTAATAGTAGTGTTGTTCCTTCATGTTGTGATCTTTGAGCCTTTGTCGTTGTCTTTGAACTTTTTCTTTTATCTTGAGATCTTTAAATCATTCTTGACTTGTCTTTGCCATCTTGCGATCTTGTGACTTCATCCACATGCTCATACTTTGCATAATCTTGAAAGCTTGCTAATAATCTCCCTTGAAGAGAAGTCATTCCTCTACATTAATTGATAAGGAAGGTTTTTTATCATCAAAGTTGCGAATGTCTTTAGCTTTCTTGATTGTTGAATGTCTTTGGGCATGAGTATGTGGTTTTGAATCTTTGACTTTGCTGAGTACACCGTAACGCCACCTTCTCGAGACAAAACATAGACACGGACTTAATGGCTTTGACATTCGTCCTAAATCGGTAGCTTTTTACCTCCGGTCGGTGAAGACCGTTACACGATATTAAATATCGTACCTGTGATTAGGTAGATTTGATTTAAAAATCTCCTTGACAGGGTTTCACGGCTGTACTAGCCGTTCTCTTTACTCGACCGTCTCAAAGCAAGACTACGAACATAAAGAGTGAATCAATTGGATAAATATCCGCTTGATTAAAGTCGTCAATTCAAATTCCATGAACAAGTTTGATTCCTTAAGAATCTTACCATTGTTGCTTTCCAGTTGACACAAGCTTGATTCATAAGAATCTCGCAAGTTACCTACCGTAGCGCTGTTTGATGTTGACGCTAGAAGGATTTCCATTCATCATTGTGAATGTTAATGAATATCACTCTGAATGTTCTGGCAAGACCATAAAGATACTGCGTAGAAACCTGAAACGAGTTTGAATCAATTCAGAATCAAACCACTGTTGCTTTTCAGTTTACACATGTTCAATTCTAAAAGAATCTTACACATGACCTACTGCAGTGCTGTTTGATGTTAACACTGGAAGGATTTCCACTCTTCATTGTGAATACTAGGTAGTATCACTCTGAGTGTTCTAGCAATATCGCAAAAATAGCGTAGGACTCTCTTGATCGTCATCCGTGTGGCCTAACGAGATTTGATTGATCTCTTGGCTCTAGACTCTATTTGTGCACTTTTAGTGATCGGAGGCTGGAGCAGATGCCACCTATTCAATATCAACTATCTTGGAGTGATAAAGTCAATAGAAAGCATGTTGATCTCCGTGAAAATAAAACAAACTTCTTTTGAGAGAAGCCTGAGTCAGCTGGGGAGGGGTTGTGCATTACATCACTGGGTCCATGATGCGTTGTCTTCATGATGTGTTGACCCGGTTTCTGCCTAAGTTGTATGGAGGGCTAATTTCTTTACACCCTTTATCCTTACATTTCTTTTTCATTCTTCAACCCCTTCAATGCTTACCAAGACATCATTATTAGCACCTTGTTGTGATTGTTCCAGTGCTAGCATCAGTACTTAGTCGGCATTCAGCTATGTTCACATTCTACTCCATCTTTCCTAAGGACTTCTAATAATCTATTGGATTGTCCCTGGGAAGATCCCTCCGGTTCTGGTTGGATCATAGGACTTAAACCTCGTGAATTAAAGATGTTGTGGGTATATGATCGTAACCATGAGTGCTTGAGTCTTTAGATCACATTTTAATCACATTTTCTCCCCCTATCTCTAATATATAAAATCGTTTGATATTAGAGATACCAAATTTGATTAAAATATATTGTAAAAAATAGTTTTGAAAACTTTCGGGAGAAAGATGTGTCAAACTTAGCATGAATTTTGGAATGCTCCCCCACAAAAATTGTTCCAATGGAATTGTCATTACGAGATATGATCCACATTAAACTTTTGAGGATAGGAGTTGTTGAACACACAATTTTTGAAAGATTTTTAATATCATTGAGAAATTCTTGAAAAAATTGTGTTTATTTTTTTTGGGTAAAGGGGACTAACCCCGGTAAAATATATTACGCCAAAAAACGTTTAAGTACAACGGATGTAGGTGAAATCCTAACATCACAGCCCGTTACATGGGCAACAACCATGCACACTCTCGTGCAACAACTAAAACCCTACATAAGAGTGACATGCCACTCTTATGACTACCAAAAAGTCGTGAAACAATAATAAAAAAACATACAATCCCGTTTCCAACTTATACAACCCCAAATCATGCTAAACCTTCCGTCTTCGATATAAGAGTGAAAACTTAGACGTACTAGCTAGCATCGAACCCCATAACATGCCTGCTCAGACCGGCATACAATGACTAGGGTTCATCATGTGAAAATCACATGCCACAAACCCTAACATACGATAGAGCGTCACAATTCCCCTCTCCCCAACCCGCACCTCCACAAGCATCACCAATCTGACACCCACCAACAGCGAACACCACCATTGACCAGCCACTGACGCACCAACCTATAACTGAGTAATCATAAGGATCGAAGGTCCCCGTCGTCATACATCGAAACCCAAAACTAGGGTCTAGAATTGATCATAAACGAGATAAACTCGTTGCCACCAAACAGGTAGGATCATGTTACCTCATAATAAGCTTTATAATGAACATTGTACCCATGACAACGTGCTGAAAACCCAGGATCCATACGCTGAAAAAAGCAAACCCTAGGCAAATTAGGGTTTCATCGTAATCCCGCAACGTCAAGCAAAGGACTGACCAAGTGAAAAATCACAAAATCACGCGACACCATAACAACCCTAAACGGTGTTTCAATATCAACAAACCACCACCATTCATAGCACCCCGGTCATATTAAAGTGAACAAAGACTAAACGGACCAAGATGTAACAATACAGTGAATCCCAATAAATATTGTAATGAAACATACCATAATACAATCTTTAAAAACAATTGTTATTTAAGGTATAGGGTATCACATGCATTTCTTGATAATAAACCAAGATCTCAGCCGCCAATGTAACCACGTCACAGTGACGTTTGACAATGAAAATAATGGCAAACCAAATATCTTGAGGTAAGGGATTTCATTCGAATATAAAATAAGAAAACCAGACCGCCTCACTTTTGAATGAATACACTCATGATTTTCGTATTGCATACCAAATAAATGGTAGAAAGACGAATACATTTGTTTTTTGGCCGGAAAAATATTAAAGGAGGCGGCCGGAAATCCCCCCCCTAGGGGAGAGAAAAAAATTAGAAAATGAGTGAGTTCATGAAAAAATTGTGTTTAACGCTTTTTGAAAAATCATTTCTTTTTGGCGAAAAGGTTTTTCTAAAGCATAAACTTGAGGTCATAGACGTGTGAATGTCTTGACGAATCCACTCAAGTGTAAGAAGATTTAACTTCTTTTGCTAAGGGTAAGGGCACGAAAGCGAAAACACTCCCCCGTGAATATAGATCCGGGTTGCAATCTGGAAGTGATTACAAGCCATTGTGTTGAGCTCAAAACGTTGAATGTTTTGTGACAAGCTCAACCCAAGATAGATTGCTCTACCCGTTGTTCGAAAAATTGTCCAAAATAGACATTTTCCTTTATTAAAAAATAGAAATGACATGTTTTGAAAAATATTTACAACTTTCATTCGAGCTTTATGTACACACCCGTGTCGTTATTGAGTGACATTTCTAGGCACGTCCATATTATCGATACTGAAAGACATGTCGAGAAGAATATTTTTGGATTATCAAATATTTTTTTAATTTTGTATTTTGCTTTTTCATTAATATTTACAAGTAGATGTTTGATAAATGAATCAAGCAGGCTTCTTTGCCAGAACCTCCAGTTCTGCTGGAGTCAAACATCTCATACCAATTTGCCTAACAAGATACGCAAACCTCTCTTTCGAAAGAGCTTTTGTAAACAAGTCAGCTAATTGGTAATCAGTTCCAACAAAGTATAATTCAACAATACCCTTTTCAACTTGTTCCTTAATGAAGTGATATCTGACATCAATGTGCTTCGTGCGGGAATGTTGTACCGGATTGCAGGAGATGGCTATGGCAGACTTTGAGTCAAAGTACATAGGTACTTTATCAAAGTGGAAGCCATAATCCGTGAGTTGTGTTCTCATCCAAAGAACTTGAGCACAACACGCAGATAGAGACACATACTCCGCTTCGGCCGATGATAATGATGTGTAATCCTGCTTCTTGAAAGACCATCCCACGAGCTTATCTTGACCTAGAAATTGTGCACCACCAGAAGTACTTTTACGTGTATCAAGACACCCTGCATGATCAGAATCTGAATAGGCCGTGAGAAAGAAACCGGTTTCCCTCGGATACCAGTGTCCCATGTGAATGATATTCTTAAGGTACCGAAAGATCCGTTTAACCTCCTTGAGGTGCTTTTCAGTGGGTCGTGCTTGATATCGTGCACAATAACACGTAGCATGTGATATATCTGGTCTGCTTGCTGTTAAGTACATGAGGTAGCCGATCATGGAACGATATTTCTTTTGATCTATGGCATCTCCCTCCAAATCAGCATCTAGGGATGTGGTTGATAATGGTGTCCCAACGGGGTCACATGAGGTCATACCATGCTTTTTTATTATCTCTTGACAATACTTAGCTTGGTTGATAAAGATACCACTTGGGGATTGGTGAAATTGAATTCCTAGAAAGAATTTTAGTTCGCCCATCATTGACATTTCAAATTTGTTGTGCATTACTTGTTCAAACCATTTTGAAAGTTTTGGGTTTGTAGACCCGAAAATAATGTCATCAACATAAATCTGCACAAGCAAAATGTCATCCCCATATTTATAAGTGAACAAAGTTAGATCAATCGAACCTTTTGAGAAACCTTTGGAGACTAGAAATTTCAAGAGCTCGTCGTACCACGCCCTTGGAGCTTGCTTGATTCCATATAGTGCTTTGTGGAGACGATACACCTTGTCAGGATAATGAGGATTGACGAATCCTTCCGGCTGTGTGACATAGACTTCTTCCTTCAAAGGACCGTTAAGAAACATCGTCTTTACGTCTATTTGATAAACGATGAATCCCTTATGTGCAGCATAGGCAAGGAAAATCCTGACCGCTTCCATACGAGCAACCGATGCAAATGATTCTTCAAAATCAATACCCTCTTGCTGTCCATACCCTTTAGCCACTAGCCTAGATTTATTCTTGATGATCATGTTCTCTTCATCCATCTTGTTTTTCCAGATCCATCGAAGATTTAATGGTATTACATCGTATGGTCTGTCAACAAGTTCCCAGACTTTAAGTCTTTCAAATTGTTGAAGTTCATCCGTCATCGATTCAATCCAAGCATGATCAACCATGGCTTCTTTGATGTTTTTCGGTTCAGCTGAACTCACGACGAGTGCGAACATACAAACATCGCCATCGGTTTCAAGTTGTCGTCTTGTACGAACGGGCTGTGAAGGGTTTCCAATTACTTGAACCAAAGGATGATCTCGGGTCCAATGATGTGTTGATGGATGTCGTTGATAGAACGTATGCATATCTGACGGATCAACATGGCGAGTAGAAGACTCTCCAGTTTTGTGTATCGGTGTATCGAATGGGTTGATAAATTCGTCTTCGTCATATAATGCATTGTCTGCTTGATTTGTGTTCTCTGTAGCAATGACAGTAGTTGTGGATGTTGTAGGAGCGATTGTTGATGTGATATTCTGAGGAGGTAAATCTGTAGCAAACCGTGTTGAAGTAGATGAAGTTGTATCCTTTTGTTGACGATGATCGGTATCATCATTCTTATAATGAGCGACAGCGGAAGACTTCGATACAACATGTTTCTCCCCCGTGAAATATTCATCATACATTGGTCCATATAACATTTCCAACTCTTCAAGTGTCGTGTTGACTGTCATATCTGCTCTTGGAACATTTCCTTGAACCAGCGTTGAACTGGACGGTTCATTGCTGTGGTCTTGAGTTTCGAGTTCCGAGTTCCGAGTTCCGAGTTCCGTGCGGTTGTGAACGGAAGTCGTATGTCGTTGTGGATCGGGACTTAAACTGTTTTGTTCAAGTGCCATCTCGTGTAATTCATGAAATCGGATGTGAATAGTCTCGACTATCAATTTTGTTCTCTTGTTGTAAACTCTATATCCCTTAGACTGAGTTGCATATCCCACTTGAATACATGCATCACCTTTCTCTTTCATCTTATCCAAATTTTCACCATCTCGTATAATGTAACAAGTACATCAAAAAACATGAAGGTGTTTGAGTGAAGGTTTTCGATCATGAATTATGTGATATGGTGTCTTTTCGTGTCTTGGGATAATTAAGGATCGGTTTTGTGTGTAGCATGCGGTTGACACGGCTTCGGCCGAAAAATATAGTGGTAGTTTTGAAGCGGATAATAATGTTCGAGAAGCCTCAACTAAAGTACGGTTTCGTCTTTCAACAATGCCGTTTTGTTCGGGTGTTCGAGCAATAGATGTTTCATGTTCAATTCCTTCGGCTTCAAAATAGTTTCGCAGATTTGAATTCAAAAATTGTGTACCTCTGTCAGTACGAACCACTTTAATTTGAGCTTGAAGACTACGTTGTATCAATTTAAGGAAGCTGATTAGAACTTCGGGTGTTTCATCCTTGGACCTCAAGAAGTGAGTCCATGTGTACCTTGAGTAATCATCGACAATTACCAGAATATATTTCTTCCCATTGATACTTTGAACACGCATGGGACCACACAGATCCATATGGAGAAGATCTAACCGTCCTTTAGAGCTTGGTGTGGTCTTTGATGAATTTCAAGCTTGGAAGGCCTCTCAGAATATCTTTCTTGGAAAGCAAGTTGATGGTATCAAAGTTGAGATGAGATAAACGTTGATGCCATAACCATACCTTAGTCATTGAAGCTTTAGCCATGAAGCAAATTGGATTTGATGAAGTTGTATCTTGAAGTGAAATAGTGTAGAGATCAGTACCCCGTGTACCGGTAAGTAAATCATTCCCATCATAATCACGAACAAAACATGTCTTCTTCCTAAAAGCAACTCCAAATCCGCATCACAGAATTGACCAACCGAGAAAAGATTGTGATTAAGCCCTTCGACGTAGTATACCCTTTGGATCGTAATATTCCCTTGAACCAAATCTCTATCCTAGGATCGGTGCAAATTAATCATTTCCGAATCAGACCGTACCCAGGAACTTTTCCACGAAGTTAATTAGAAGCTTGAGATTCCCCGTCATGTGCTTCGTGCATCCGGAGTCCAGTATGAAGAGAATTATTTGTATCACCTGCAGAAGAGTCAGAACACGATGGAGCATTTGCTAAATTGGATACCTTAGTAGTTGTGATTATAGAATCATTAGTGTCCTTAGCAATATTTAAAGGCATACTAACACTCGTTGTCACATTTTCTGTGCTAACTTTAGGCATCCATTTATATCCTAGAGGACATTGATTAGCAAACCACCATTTCCACGACTTGCTAGCAGACTCATATAATTCCTTAATTCTGCTTCTAGGGTTCTTAGTGGTGGAGTTTGATGCATTAGTTTTCTTAGTGGGGGTTGCACCAGAATGGTTCACTTTGTGTTTGGGTTTACTAGCACTAAAAGGCATCGCAACTTGCTTCTTAGTTCTAGTTTCTACGCCTTTGACATTATTCATAGCACACATAGAATAATTAGCATTAGTACACTTTCCACATTTGACACAAACAAATTTCACATTCATAGCATTCAAATCATTCAAATCATTCAAATCGTCATTACATGCGATTACAGACTTTTTATTCTTAAAAACATTCAAATTCCTAAGGTGTTCTTCTACTTCCTTCATCTTCCCTTGACTCTTGTGTTTCTAGACCTTATCATTCACTTGATTGCTCTTAAGCTAAGGCCGGCTAACACTAGCACTAGAGACTACTCCTGTAGTAGAAGACACACGAATATTAGTGTTTCTAGAAGTCTGAGGCGAGTGACTAACTTTGTTTGTGGGTTTAGTGGTCATTCTATACATCCCTGGTTTAATCACATTATTGTGCTTAACGCTTGGTGCTATAACATTCCTTATGGGTTGAGTATGTGGTAACCTTTCCTTTCCATCCATCTTGGGAGCAAACACAGGTTTTGCAAACGAATAATTTGAGAAAGCAGATGGTTTTCCCAAGATAGAGGATCTATTCACTTTAGATGCATTGGGTTGTCTAACAACAGGTTGCTTAACGCTAGGTTCCACAACTTTCCCACCCATCTTAGCAACGAGTTTCTTCAACTCTGCTATTGCTATGTCTTTTTCTTGTAACTGAGCTTTCAAATCCAAAATATCAAGACTTTTTTCGTTTAGTAATCGACATGACTCAGATAATTTTACTTCCAAAGGTGTATCATTTGAAAAGCTGCCAACTTTCTTTTGCAAAGCAAGTTCAAGTGAGTGACAATGTTTTTGAAGATAATCATATCTATGTTGAAGTAACAAAAACTCTTTTTGGTCAACTTTATTCAAAAGCTCAGTTTCAAGACGTTCACATTCTTTAACTTGATCAAGATATTTGCATGCAACATCAGAATATTCATCAATATCAGCACAAGATGTAACATAAGCACACATAATATCTTTTGAGAGACATTCATGTAAGAGTAGATCATATGCTGTAGAAAACTCGTCTCTTTCAGGTTGATGGTCGTTCACTTCTTTTTCAAGAGATTCCACATATTTCAAATCATCAAACATTTCTTGCTTAATTAGTGTTTCAAATTCCAAAATATTTTTTGCGTTCTTTCCGCAAGCGGAATCAAAATACTTTTCACAAGCACAGTTATATCGTGAGGAATTTCTGTAACATCCCGCCTACTCAGACCACAATATTGTCCGCTTTGCCCGCAGGCTCACGGCTTTGCTTTGTGGCCCTCTTGTGAAGACTTCCCGGCAGGTCACCCAAGCCAGTACTACTCTTCCATGAGCACGCTTAACTGCCAGTTCCTAAGAACCCCACTTGCAGTAGACCACAAAACGCGTTGTTTCATGAGAAGGCGACTGTTATCTTATGAACCATGGATCTCTCCTGGCCACAGCCGATGTGGGATTTGCCTGGGGTGTCACAATCACCCCCCCTTCGGGACTCATCGTCCTCGATGAGGTTTGCCCCACCATCCCGAACGACTCAGGAGTGGCTCTGATACCACTTGTAACATCCCGCCTACTCAGACCACAATATTGTCCGCTTTGCCCGCAGGCTCACGGCTTTGCTTTGTGGCCCTCTTGTGAAGACTTCCCGGCAGGTCACCCAAGCCAGTACTACTCTTCCATGAGCACGCTTAACTGCCAGTTCCTAAGAACCCCACTTGCAGTAGACCACAAAACGCGTTGTTTCATGAGAAGGCGACTGTTATCTTATGAACCATGGATCTCTCCTGGCCACAGCCGATGTGGGATTTGCCTGGGGTATCACAATTTCTTTGTCTCCTTTCGAAAGGTCACGTTTTTTCCAGTCATCATCAACAACCTTTTTGAAATTTTCAGTGTTACTCTTGAGAATACTAAGTGCTTGCTTACTTTTGCTTACAGAACCTTTATATGGAAAATAGTCAATAAATTTTGAAACATTAGTTTTCTTAGTGGCAAAAGCTTGTCTCCATTTAATTTTTATTTGTTCACATTCGAAAAATATTTGCTCATGAGTTTTCTGTGTTTGCGGTTTGAAAAGACCATAAAGACTGTTTTCATAAGCATAATTATATGGTTTAACAAATTCTTTATTAACTTTTGGTCTACTCTCTTCTTCCAAATCGTGTGTCTCTTCACTATCGGGCCTAACAACAAGACAATCAAGTTCGGTCCATTGGGACTCATCAAGATATAAGTGCTGATTCTCAGATTGAGCATGCTCAAGGTACTTAGGATTTGCAAAACTAGGTCTATCCTTGAAAAAGGAACGAGGTGCCAACATTCTCATGGTTTGAATTGATTGATTAGTTTTGTAAACAATTTTCTTGTAAAAATCAAGTTGAGTTTCAAGTTCCACCATTTTGTCTATGTCATTCGCTTGTTTAGTTTTGAATTCCTTTTCCATCTTTTCAACCAAAGCTTTCTTTTCATTAACAAGTTTAGTTTTATCTTCTTGAAGAAAACCATTTACTTGTGTTAGCTCATTGACTTTAGTGGTAGCAAGATACGTTTTGTGACGTTCAGTACTCAAGGAGGTGTTATAATTAGGTTTCTCTTGTTCAAGAAGCTTAAGAGTTTCGTTATATTTCTCTTGAAAATCGTCCTTTTTAACATTGATTAAACACCCTTTGTATCCCTCAACCTCATTGGTCTTTAGAAGAAGCTGAGCTCTATAGCTATCAATGGCCTCACTATATTTAATAAGAGCAGCTTTACATTCTTCAAAAATTTGAGTGAGCGTAGCGTTGCCTTCTTTAATTGCGTTTGACTCTTTCTAGTTTCTTTGACATCTTTTTGTAAAGAAGAAATTAAGTTAGCAAGCACAATACGCTCCTCGTCATCATCATACTCATTTTCATATTGATCATCCTCAGACTCATTATTGCACATGTCTGATGAATCGGGTGTGGTATTGCTATCAACCGTTTCCATCATACATGTATCATTAATGGCTTTGGGTAGCTCAGAATGCTCATGAGTATTACTAAACACATTATATTCCTCTTTAGTGTGTACCTTATCGATTGGCTTAGTGTCAAAGATAGGACCATTGTCATCTTCAGTGACGTTGAGAACTTCTTCAACATTTGCCATGTACGAGTAATGTGCTTCAAGTTCTTGATCGGAGGCTTCATCATCAGTATCATCAAGCATAGCTCCTTCCTCAGCCAACAATTTAACCCCAACTTCCATCTTCTTGCAAACCAGCAACTTTTCCTTATGATAGCCAGAGTCCTTAACCCGTTTTGGCTTCCTACATTCCTTTGCCATATGCCCATAGCCTTGACAATTAAAGCACTGAATCCCACTTTGTTGAACCACTTGAGTACCAATATTTTCCCTATTCCCAGCAGCAGTAGCAATCCTCTGAGCATCATACTTAGCAGTTTGTCGATCATACCGAGCAGAACCTTCAACATGTGTTGGATTACGTCGATCATACCTTGGAGGACTTTCATTACGTTGACGTGTGTCATACCTTCGAGGAGTCTCAATATATTGATTCCTTGTATTTGATGATGTTCAAAGATTGTTGTTGGTGGGTTTGAAGATTTTCTTGTAGGTCTTCATAATGAAAGCAATTTGTTGCTTCATCTCCCTATCCTTCTGAGCTAGTTCTTCATCACTGTCCTCTTCAGATGATGGCTCAGGTGATGGTGATGGTGCTCTTGGTTCTTTGTCTCGTGATCATGTGGGAGCAGAATACTTAGATGAAGCGAAGTATCTTGGTGAGGAGGATGTAGTGGAGTACCTTGGTGAGGATGATGTAGTGGAGTGTGACTTTGGAGCACGAGAGCGATGATCTTGAGTGTGTTGAGTGGTAGACACCAAAGCAAGTGGATTAGCAGTCTTTGCTATCCTTTCAGCTCGAAGTTCATTTGCCTTATTTTGAAACTGTTTCAAAATGTCAAAGAGCGTGTGATAGTTGACCTCGTCTAACTTACTTTGTTGTTTCACCAAGGTTACAAATCGTGTCCACTCAGGTTGAAGTTGCTGTAGAAATTGCACATTGACTTGCATGGTAGAGACTTGCAAATTGTTTCTTGTCATGTGATTCATCATCTTGTAGAACCTTGAGTAATATGAATCAATGGATTCCCCATCCAATGAAGTAAACTTACCAAAATTCTAGAACAAGTTAGTTTTGACATCTTGCTTGTTAAGTGATTCACCTTGTTGCAAGCGTTCAATGGCACACCACATCTCTTTAGCAGTAGAGCATGCATCAACCGTTGAGTAAATATCATCCCCAATCCCACTAAGAATAAAATAGATTGCTTCTTTCTCTGCATCAATCCAAGCATGTTTCTCTTTCGAAGTATTCTCATATGTTTCCTCAATTGTTTGCTCATCGGAACCAGTCGTCGAGTCGGTTGCTGGAATTGCAGGAATGGTTATTGTAGTGAGAGTATAGGGTCCTTCTTTGATGCAACGTCGAAGAACATCACCATTGGGTTCGGTGTCGAGATATCGAAGAAATCGTGATTGCCATTGTGCATATCGACCAGTCACAAGCATTGGTGGTCTCTCTTTATTGCCCGCCACCATGATGTTGTTATTAGTAACACGATATTCAGTAGTAGAATCCATCTCAAGAATGAAGTAAAGTGAATAGGATCTTAAGTAGATGATTTTGTGAGAAGATTGTGGTTGAAACTTCAAGAAATGGTGTGAAAACCCTAAACAATGTCTTCGTAAAAAATTTCAAAATCACGTTTTTGAGAATTTTATAACAATTCGGAATATTTAATTCTATGTCAAATCCGGAATCTGAATAAACTTCTAATCCGGAATGTTACTTTTGTTTCTAATTCGGAATCAACAATGTTGCTGTAATCCGGAATCAATTCCCACAGCTTATCCGGAATCCGTGTACTTTAGCTTATCCGGAATCTGGTTCTTCAGGTTAACCGGAATGTTTCTTCTTTGTCTTATCTGGAATAAATTATTCTTCACTTTATTCGGAATTCGTATACTTTAGCTTATCCGGGATAAATCATTCTTCAGCTTATCCGGAATCTATGTATTGTAGCTTATCCGGAATCCCAAAAAAACACTCCTATCTGAAATGATACTGAAGCTAATCCGGAATACACCTTTTCGTAACCTTATCCGGAATCTCACGTCTTGCCCTTATCCGGAATACTTGTTTCCTTCGTTATCCGGGATATTCGTTTTTCTCTTATCCGGGATATACTTTTCTCTTATCCGGAATAAGTATTTCTCTTATCCGGAATACGTATGCCCTTGCTTATCCGGAATGCTAGTAAGAAACCTAATCCGGAATGTTTATGTGAGGCTTATCCGGAATAACTACTATCCGGAATCCAAGATAAATTCTTATCCGGAATCTAACTGAAAACTAATCCGGAATTTGTTAAAATTGCTTATCCGAAATCAGGTTATCTCTCTAATCTTGAATATTTATAAGGAGCCTTATCCAGAATACTACTAACTAGATACTATCCGGAATCACTCAAAACCCTTATAACCCGGATAGTTAAACCCTTATAACCCGGATAATGAAACTTTCCAAAAAACTTGATTTTTTCAAACTTTTTCCAGTAATCAAACCAAAACCCTTATAATCCGGATAACAAAAATATTTCGTACCTTGCAATTTACCAATAATCAAGCCAAAATTACCAACTAAATTCGTGAAAATCAAGAAAATGACAAACACAAATTCCTACCCAACTTTGTAGGCAATTTGTATATAGATTTTGAACTCGAAAACACAAAACTTTTTGAGACGAGATGATTTGAAGAAGAAAATCACACGAATCAAAAAATGTTAACCACAAACTAAACACGAATCTACCCCATGGCGATTGATACCAATTGTTGTCCCTAATTATATGATGATAGATTAAAGAAATGAGATGGAAAAGATATGAATTTTAGAGAGAGAAAGTAGTGAGAGAAAATAGAGAGGAGGAGATGATTAACTTGGGAAATTAGATTAACAAATGAGAAACTTCCACCCTCCTAACATGCTAGGAGGGTGCTTATATAGTCCACCCACACGCGGGCTCTCTAATGGACTATATTGTTTTGGGTCGGGCTTGAAAAAATGCTTAGTACCTTGAAAGAGGCCTTTTAAGCTAACCATCAAGCCCGTAATGTCATGACTATTTTAACTAACTATTACAACGTTCTAATAAATATTACAATATAAACCTATGACCGAACATTCTTGTTTGACTCAGTATTTTGAGGCTAACACCCCGTTACTTAAAACTGTCACCACCATCGTGGTAACCCCCACCACACCGTCGCCGGTACTACACCACAACCATTCCACCCTTCGTTGTCCCTGTCATCACCACCACATTCTTACCATGCCGCTACCCATATAATCACCATCTAAACCATCACACCACATACCTCCGCCACCACCTCACAACATCATGGCGACCATCACCATCAGATCTACTTGTCACCACAACGATCTAGTAACATAACCGCCACCATCACCATCACGACACCACCACCACTGAGCTGCCATCATTCATGCTGCCACTTTCCAAAACCACCATCACCGCTACTACTACACTAGATCCGACACTGCTACCATACCTTACACTACCACCACGCCGTAACACGCATTCGAAACCACCAAATCTGACATCCACGTCGTCACCATCAGCTGTCGTGCACCACCACCGCCCTGTCGTGTACTACTAGTCGACCGAAGCCATTGTTCATGGTATTTGATTTGATTTATTCAACCAAGAGGGTGTTTGATGTATTGTTACCACCAAACCACCACGTCGGTGGAGTTTGGTTGTGTTTTTCGGCAACCATAGTCGCGCCCGAGGGTGTCGGCCTTATGGTGTTTTTACTATTTAGGGTATTCTTATGTTTTGATATAGATCCGAACTTTAAGGTGTGTATGTTTCTAGGATTTAAAAATCTGTCAAGGGTGTTTGGATATGTGTTTATCAGCCCATAAGGGCCTGTTTGGTTTTGTATTCTAAAACTGTCATTAAGGGGTGTTTGGGTATAGGCTTAAATATGTCATAAGTGTGCGTTTTGCTATGGGTTTAAAATCTCTTAAGAGGCGTTTCGATTCATGGATAACAATTTACTTGGGAGTGTTTGGGTTTGTAACATGGGTTGGTTGATTTAAATTGAAAATAATATATTTTATAAAAATAGGAAATATTATATACACGAACAGGTCATGTTAAAAAATCTATAAATATTATATTTAATAGCTTTCATAAACGACATTTAGAAACTAAAGATATTTAAGAGTTAATCAGATTATTGATTAAAGAAATAATGATTTATAAATTGTAATTTAATGACCTTATAAACTGATACAGATTAATTTGGAGTCGCGGTTCGCGTTTGAAGCAAGGGACCTAAAGCATGTTTCAAGTTAAAACACGTAACTTTGTGTTGTTGCTTGAAGATTCTACGACCCATTGACTTTAACCGAACTTTTGACCCATTTAAGCGGGTCTGGGGAGAGGGTCTCACAAATATTTTGTATATGACCCGATCGGGACATCCATGTAAATACTTTTAGAAATCTCATTTATCTAAATCCACAAATTTAAAGTGTGTGTTTATTTTTATGAGGAAACTCTTTAGTAATTTATTTATGGATTTTTGGGTGCTTGTCGAATTATTTGGTTTCATCATCTCTTTTTATATAATACTTGGGAAGTATTATATGATTAGACTTTTTTGTTATCTTGTCACCTTTTAGTTGTGTGCGTGTCGTGTATACACTTCGGGTATTTGTGCGTTGTTGTCCTTGTTATTTAATTCCAGCTATGAATTATATATATGTTTCATTCTTCCTTATGCAATATATATTAGGTATATATATTACATACCTTGGTGGTATCTTTCGCTTCACCTTACTTAACCGATTACCGATTTAATACAACATGGGAGTTAAACCATTTATTAACCTATGGTATAGATGAAACTATTCATTGGGGTAAACTAGATGCATTGATATGAACTAATGGGGATTAGCCATCAAGATAGACAGTGACTTATAGTATCAAGCCGTTCTAACTTAGGTTTACGTTGCTCCTAAATTTTATTTTCTGTTGATTGCTCTACAACGTCGATGTGAGTTCATATCCCCTCTTAATCTTTTTGGAATCGCGTTTTTTTTTTGTAAAGGGGACTATCCCAGGTAAAAGATCTATTACGCCAAAAAACGTTGAAGTACATCGGATGTAGGAGAAATCCTACATCAAAATCCCGTTACATAGGCAACAACCATCATCTATTGTGTTAAAACCAAAAACCCTACATAAGAAGACATGCCCTCAAATGACAGCTAGAATACATTCCTACTTCTTACCACTATTGGAGAGCTGAAAATCCCGAAACGCCTTAACCTGGCCCGGTAAATCCCGAATCTGGTCAGCGTAATCATCATCATAGATATCAAATTCATCTTCTAATTGGTGGCCTCCTCCTCATCCTCCTGTAGATGACATATACGCTTCATACTCTTCTTGAGATGCAAATACCTCATTATCATCAGAATCGCTCTAGTCACCTAGGTCCTTATCACCAAACGATAATTTAAGTTTGCTAGATGACGCCGTCACTTCCACACCCTTATTAGCAGTTGCCGATGACGTACTACCCAAACTCACAGGTTCTGGAAACTTCACGGCATCCTCATTCCCCCTAACATGTTCACTCTCTTTATCCTCTTGAATGAGTTGAGTAAAAGAATTATTTAGCTCTACACCCTTAGACACGCCGCTCTTGTTCTTCTTAGGCTGACTAGGTTTCTCCCGAAACGTAAGTTTAGATTTAGGTTTAAGTAACTTTAAACCCTCAAAGTGATGCGGCGTATTAACCTGTCTATTCCTCCGCGTAACTTGAACAAAGCCATCATCCTTTTTCACAACCGGACTAGCCTTAGTAGGTTTCTTAGGGCAATGTACATTTATATAATCAAAGATCTTACATGTATCACAACATGGCGGCTGCCATTCATACTCAACCCTAAGAGACTCCACAGAATGTCCCAACCCGTCTTCAAGTGGAATAGCAACCAATAATGACTTCACCATAGGCCTTTCTGAAGAAACTTCGATTAAGGCCCGAGCATAAGTGCATTGACCCCATGGATTGATGCACAGATAACTTGTATAGCAATCGATCATGATTGGCTTTCCTATCTTGGAAGTGATTGAACTCAGTCCCAATTCAGAAAATGCAAGAATAGGCACGTTATGTATTTTAACCAATACCGGTACAGATGTAATAGCCTCCTTTACCAATCTTGTATTCGGCTTCCATAAATTAAGGATAATAGGAACTAAACGAATCAGCCAAGGCCCCTCTTCTAGCACACGTTCCATACCCTCCTTCGTAGCAAACTTAAAAAAAAATAAGCCATTACGGATAGACACCCGCTGAATACCAAATTTAGCACATGTGTTCTTAACATAATTTTCCACAATGGGGAACGCAAGCCTCTTACCCACGAAATACACATATAACGTATAAGCAAATTGGTCCCTCACATCATATATCACAGCTAACGGAATAGCAACATCTTCCCCTGAAACTTCTTCATCATTAGCAACCAAAGAGATATTAATCTTCTTTTTTTAACCCTAGGGCTTCCAACATTATCAACATCAGCGTCATGCGTAGCATCCACTGATTTTGCTGTAGCATCAGACCCCACAGCCTGATTCTCATCATGAACAGCCCCAATATCACCACCATTCTTCAAGATAGGCTTCAATGGCTTATCCTTAGGATTATGCGACTGCATATTCAATCCGGCGTCACTAATGGTCACACAACGCTTAGCCTGCTGAAGTTTCCCATCTGTTTTAATAATTTTCCCATCAATGTTGTGACGTAGATTGTCATCCTTTATAAGCCGTAATGCAAACGTATTCACCAAAAATCCTTTTCCATCTCTCAACCCCACATACTATAACAAACTCCAGATTAGTAAACACTAATCAAGACTAGAATCCGAAACCAAGAAAATAATCCTAACGTAACACGTTAGGATTAATGCACAAACGCACCAACAAAAAACCCAAAACACGAAACCCTATACGACGACACAAACCCTAAAAAATAAAAACCCTAATAACGAACAGCAAACCCACGACACTGAATACCACAATAGTAAACATTATATGAATTAAATACAAGATTCAAAGTTCATAAATAAGTTGTGTTTTGATCCAAATCAAGATTACAAATCATTGAGAACATAAACCATGTAATAGTCAAGATCAGAGGGTTATAAGAACGAAATCAAGATTTAAGATTGACAAAAAATGAGATTAATGCAGCCGCCGGTCACCATTTTTTAGAGAGACTAGGTAGGTTTGTATTTGTTTTCTTGTCTCTTTTTTTGGAATCGCGTTATAAATTTTTAAATCTATTTTGGGATACGTTTTTATACGTTTTGATGAGTGTTTGTGATACAGACGTGTTTATACCTTTGAAGAATTGTTTATGCTACATATTGTGAATATGTGAGTGGAGTCATAGCTTCTTTTGATATACCTTATATGCTTAATCTATTTGGGGGGGGGGGGGGGATAATGCTTGTAATATCTTTTGATGACGCAAAACTATTGTTTTCTTAAATTACTTCGATGGGTTATGCTTATGAATATAATTCTTGTTGCTTGCTTATGAATGCAATAAATGTTTTCTTGATTTCTTCTTTGAAGTTATCTTTATAGTGATAATGCTTTGTTGCTTGCTTATGGACGCAAAATGTGTTTTGTCTTGATCACTTCGCGGAAGTATTGTTATGGATAAACCTAGATAGTGTTAGCACATTAGACCCCTTATCATGAACCGTTGCCTATTGTAATACTATAACTCGAATTCAAATTAACACTTAGTGATTTACTTTTAAAACGCATAATGCTTTATTACTTATAAACAAAGTATTACAGAGTGCTATGGATCACACTTATTGAATAACAATGAATGAGAAAACCCTTTTGAACAAGTAAACTTGACTTGAGACTCAAGTTTACAAGTGATTCTAAACTCATCCTTGGATTCCAGAGGTTCAATAGGGGAGAAAAGACAAACAAGATATTCAATATAACAAGTGATATTTTTCTCCCTTTTTATATCCATATTTATAGTGGTATGAGGTTGTTACCTTAGTCGGGGTAGTTGGCACGTGTTAGCTTCTTAGTGGAAGTAGTACACTTCATTAAAAGCATGTCTATTCTTGGACATCCCTTTAACCAACTTTCTGTGAACAGTTCTGCCAACTGTTCACTTTCCCACTAGGTCGTACTAAGCTTCTTTATCTTGAATCTTTACTTTGTCCCACCCAAAGTACTTTGTCAGATTATCCCGCCTAAACTATCAAGTGATAAGGCAAGTCTGCTAGTTAAGTCTTCAAAGGGTCTAGAGTGACCTCTGAGTACTTCCACCTCAGAGGTCGTCGAACACTGTAAAACCCGCATGCTTTTACCATGCATAGTACCTTAAGTTCGTACGTACTAGTTAAAAACTTTCCTAATATAGCATGATTACGATTACGTGTTAGGAGTTTATGTATTACGTACGTGTTAGAACACGATAAGTATTTTATTTGCACGATCACGTAATAGTTATTTAGCAATTATTGATCACGAGCATACGATCACGAAATCACGAGCGTAATTAAAACACGAGCTATTATTAATTACGTATATATATTTAATACGAGCGTAATTAAATATACAAGAGTATGGTATTTACGTAACGAGAACATTTAAAACACGAACTTAATTAAACATAAACGAGTACTAAATAACAAGACACGAAACGAGGTACGGGAACCCCACGGGGGAGTCCCTACCCGCGGCCAAAACAAGGTAATGGGCCAAGCCCATTACCAATTTTACTAAGAGGGGGTTAAATAGATTTTTACTACTCAAAATTACTTTTACAGAAGATTTCAAGAAAACCTAAAATCTCCTTTTTCTCCTCTCTTTGTGCCGCCACCTTCAAATCACCAACAAGGTGATTCATTGATCTCGGATCTTGAAGTTTTATTGTTTGTTCGTGTTTGTTCTTCACCCTCTTGATCCACGAATACGGTAAAACTTTTTTTTTACCTTTTTCTTTTTAATTAATCTTTTATTAATTATGAACACGTGATGTTTTTATAAAAACACATTAATTAAACATAGATCTAACATGTTTTGATCATTAATTAATCAGAGGGTCGATCAAAGGGGTGTTTGTTTTGGGCCGCAAGGTACAACCGACCCCAAGGGGGGTTCGGTTTGTTTTAGCCGACCACCACCAAGACCTTTTTTGTCTTGGTTGGTGCGTATGGGTCCCACGGCAGCAAGGGGTACCCCGATTTGGGTCGGGGTACGGTGTTGTTTCATATCCGGTGCATGTTTTTAGGCTTAGATCCGGATCATGATTATGTTAGTTGTTTATGTTATAAACTTATGTTAAAAAATTAAATTAATAAAAGATGAGATTAATTTAATAACATGACTTAGGTTAATTAATTATTAATAATCATGAAATTATTTTTAACCTAAGTATTTATATTATTAAGACTTATAATTAATTAATTATTTAAAAACCATGTATAATTAATTAATTAAACATGACTTAAGTTATATTATTAATATTTAATAATACATATTTTAACCTAAGTAATTAATATATTTAATTAAAAACATGTCATCTTAATTAAATATTATAACCTATAGTTTAATTAAATTACATGAAATAATTATTAAACTATATAATATATCATATGACTTAGGAAATAATCATGAAAACACTTAGGCTTATTTACTTAGCTTATTTAACCAGCTTATTTCTAATTATGGAAACTTTCTATTTTTAGAAACTTAATTAAATAAGGCAGCTATTTTATTTATGGAAACCAGCTATTTTTAGAAACTTATTTATTTAAGGCAGCTAATCTATTTATGAAAACTTATTTAATTAAGGCAACTAATCTATTTATGGAAACTTTCTATTTTTAGAAACTTATCTATTTTAAGCAGTAAATCTATTTTTGGAAACTTTCTATTTTTGGAAACTTTCTATTTTTGGTAACTTTCCATTTTTGGAAACTTTCTATTTTTGGAAACTTTCTATTTTAGGAAACCTGCTATTTTTGGAAAGTTACTTATTATTACACAGTAAGTATAATAACACATGAAATATCAGAAATACTTAATCAGATTGAACAGAATATAAGATTTAACACAATTTAAGGCTTTAAACAGTGTAAAATAGTAAGAACACATAAAATAAGCTAAGACATGATATAAAACTAGCTATGTATGTAGTAAGCAGATACGTATTTCATGTACGTATTTATGTAGCACTAGTGTTTCGGAAGTAGGATTCTCGCAGTTCATCGTTCTCGTTCACTGGACATAAGGTACGGATTCCCGTCCTTTCAGTATGGACATTCTTTCCTTATTAGGATTTCCCCGTATGCAGCCAACTGTTTTCCCGTAGTATAAGTATGAGTTTGATTGCTTATGTTTTAAATATGATTACCTATAGCCATATACATGCATGACCAGTTTCACCTAGTTATGGAGGTACCATAACCATAACATTAGAGGCACTGATGTTATGACTTCACCACGGCGGAGTGATTGCTCGTGGCGTCCCTTCAGTTTTGGCCATTTATTTATATTTATCATGTGGGGCATATGGGTGCATCCTAGTTACACGTTTTTATTCAGGATTACATGGTGAATGTGGTGTGTGCCTTGCATCCTTCACAAGGAGTTGATCCCTCCTACCCATAAAACCAGTATATTAAATTAGAGGCAGCCCCTCTAATTTGCATGATGAGGTCACCCCTCCAATTATTCATGCACGGTGGATATTCATGACCTATATTGGCTAATGGTAAAATATGACAAACAGTTTTTATAAGATAAACATAAGACTTTCAAACTATAAAACCAGTTTTATTAAGACTTAACCAGGTTACTCGGGACTTAGTTTCTTCCGCTGTTATTATGTTATATGCTTATCCTATTCATGCTTTATTGTACATCCGTGCACTGAGCGTATTGCTCAGCCGTTTTCCTTTTCTATGTTCCCAAAACGGCTGGTACTCAGGGACGCTCGTAGACACTTACGTGCATATGGACTGGAAGCTGTCTAGCCTTCTTTACATTATGCATTTCTTTTCTTTATGATACTTATGCTTTGGACATTGTTCGTCCTTATTCCTTACTATACTATGTTTGTGTGTGATGAGCTTTACTTTTGGACTACCGATGTTTGATTCCGGTATTTTCCTTTATATGGTCAAGTAATGTTTAGACATTTTACCTTGTATGCTTTGATGACACGCCATAATTAATGTGATATTTCCATTTCCAAAATGGGGTGTTACAATTATGGTATGAGAGCCAAGGCTTCGACCGGTAGGCTCTCAAATATGACCTGTGAGTAGTGGGTAGTCACTACGGTCTTCCTAGAACTGACAGTTGTTTTCATGCATTCATCATTTTTAAGCATACATATATATGTCATTGTTACAGGGTTTTTGACTAAGTAATGGTTGGTACAGGACTGGCCCTATTTAGTCGAATGTGTTTTATCGAAACTTTTAGATTTGGGACCGACCCATTGGCGTCCCCTCGCAATGTCTTTGTTTTGGGTGAACTGACCAGAGGCGTTCACTCTCGAGCATACAAAGTTTTCATAAAACTGCATCATGCATTCATACACAAAAATTTTCTTGCATAAAATTTTTCTCGTGAAATTTTAGTATAAATTATTTTTTTTCATGTATATATTTATATTTTATGTTTTGAACTATTTAATCATATGTTTTATGTTATACTGTCAGATGGTTCTCACACGCGAACAGGAGCAGCTCAATGCTGCAATTCAGGCTGCCATGCAAGCCTTGCTTCCTCAACTGAGGAATGACATCCGTGTTGAAGTCCAAGCTGCCAACAATCAGCAGCAGAATCAGGCACCTCCTCCTCCTCCTCCAGTGACATTAGCAGTATGGCTGGAGAGATTCAACAAGCTCCGCCCTCGAGCTTTTGAAAAGACTGATAGCCCCAGCGATGCTGAAAGCTGGTTGGCTCACATTAAGAAGATCTTCAACGCTATGGGCTGTGACCCCGCATACAAGGCGAGGTTGGCATGCTATCGGTTCGAAGGCGATGTACTCAACTGGTGGTTAGCTTTGATGCAATCTGAAGGTGGTGACGAATGGGTGGCTGGTTTGACTTGGGCTCAGTTCAAGGAAAGGGTGATGGAGCAGTTCTTTCCCAAGGCTGAGCAGGACAAACTCAAGAGAGAGTACCATAGGATCCGTCAGATAGCTGGGGAGAATAGCAACGAATTTATGCAGCGCTTTCTTGGCTTGGCTGGTTTCCTTGGTGCGGCAGCAGGTACTCCAGAAGAGCAGGCACATCACTTTAGATGGGCTCTTCGCACATCGGTCGCAAACAATCTGGTGTGTGCTACGTTCAATACTGTAACACAAGTGGCTGATGCAGCACGGAAACTGGAGATGCTGCAGGAGAGGGATGAGTTCGGGGAAGCTAAAAGACCCGACAAGAGGTAAACCTTCGTATTCAAGCGGTGACCAATCCGTATACCTT
This sequence comes from Glebionis coronaria, assembly GCA_025667525.1. Classification (NCBI taxonomy): domain Eukaryota; kingdom Viridiplantae; phylum Streptophyta; class Magnoliopsida; order Asterales; family Asteraceae; genus Glebionis; species Glebionis coronaria. The sequence goes on from CM046877.1 coordinate 344,635,742, forward strand.
CCATATGTCAATTATTCATCTCTTTAAATGTATCTTCCAAGCAGAAAACTGGGGACCGGTCTCAGCCGGCTACTCAGCAGCAGCCTCATCAGCCCAAGGGAAATGGTCAGACTAATGACCGATCTGCTACGGATAGGCGTGGCGGTAATGACAATTACCGTAAGAATGCCGGGCAATCCAGCAACAGCAGGTCCTAATACTTACGAAATTCCTTATGTTTTATGTTATAACTCATATTCTGACACTTTAGCAAACTTCTACCAGGAACCATGGAAACGGTAGGGACCAGAACCAGAGAGGTTCGCAGCCTAGCCGTCCAGCTATCACTGGTATTCAGTCTTACGATTATCCGCTTCGTCCTTTGCACCCAAATATTATGTCTCATGTAAAATGTTTTATCAGGTCCTCAGCCAGCCAGAGCACCTGTTGGAGGATACACTCATCCTCTTTGCTCTACTTGCCACCGTAGGCACCCAGGACCATGTCGCCGTAATACTGATGCGTGCTTCAAGTGTGGTCTTCCTGGACATATTATGAAGGATTGCCGTAAGGGCGAGATGGAGGGTACATCAGGACATGCTGATACCAAGCCGCCTCCTACTGCCGGGCGTGTCTACACGACATCTCGTGACCAGGCCAACAAGTCTACAGGTACCATCACTGGAATCTTGTATATGTATGGTCGCGCTGCATGTGTTCTTTTCGATACGGGTGCTACTCACTCGGTTATTTCTACTGCTTATGCTAAGAACATTAGGATGCCTCCCTTGCCACTAGAAAATAGGCTTACTATTTCCACGCCTTTGAGGGACTCTGTATTAATCACCCATGTATACAAGAGTCTTCCCCTAGAATTTGATGATAAGGTTCGACCTGTCGACGCACTTCCGCTGGACATGAATGACTTCGACATGATTTTAGGCATGGATTGGCTATCCAAGTATCATGCTACCATAGACTGTCATTCATATCGAGTTATCTTCGGTGATGTCAATGCACCAGAGTACATTCATAATGGGTTCATACCCGGACGGTCTGTACAAATCATATCCACCCTGCAAGCGCGTGCACTCCTGTCACATGGCTGCGAGGGTTATCTAGCTACGGTTCACGACATGGATGCTGAATCTCCATCGATTCAGGATCAACCAATAGTGTCGGAATTCCAAGATGTGTTTGCAGCAGAACTTACGGGCATACCACTTGCACGAGAAGTGGAACTCAGTATCGAGCTGGTTCCAGGAGCAGAACCAATCTCCAAGGCTCCTTATCGCATGGCTCCCATAGAGCTGAAGGAGCTGAAGGATCAACTGCAAGAACTTCTTGAACGAGGTTTCATTCGACCGAGCGCATCTCCATAGGGCGCACCGGTCTTGTTTGTTAAGAAGAAGGACGGCAGTATGCGTCTTTGCATAGACTATCGCGAGCTCAACAAGATTACTATTCGGAATAGGTATCCACTGCCACGCATTGACGATCTGTTTGACCAACTCCAAGGGGCCAAACACTTCTCCAAGATCGATCTTAGGTCAGGCTATCATCAGTTACGAGTCAAGGAGCAGGATATTGCTAAGACTGCCTTTCGTACTCGTTATGGCCACTACGAGTTTGTAGTTATGCCATTTGGCCTGACAGATGCTCCAGCAGTGTTCATGGATCTGATGAACAGAATCTTCCATGAATTTTTGGACAAATTCGTCATTGTTTTCATCGATGACATCCTGATTTTCTCTAAGTCCAAGGAAGAACACGAAGACCATCTTCGTACAGTACTACAGATTCTTCGCCAGAAGCAGCTGTATGCTAAATTCTCCAAGTGTGAGTTCTGGTTAGACAAGGTGGCATTCTTAGGTCACATTGTATCAGCAGAAGGAATCACTATGGATCCAGCGAAGGTTGAGGCCATCACTAAGTGGCCAAGGCCGACATCAGCGACAGAAGTCCGCAGTTTCTTAGGCTTAGCTGGCTATTACCGTAGGTTCGTAGAGAACTTTCCCCGCCTAGCACTACCATTGACCCAACTGATGAGGAAAGGGGAGAAATTCGTCTGGACTGAAGATCGAGAGAAGAGCTTTGAAGACCTGAAGCAGAAGCTAGTATCTGCACCTATTCTTACTCTACCATCTGGTACGTGTGGATTTCAAATCTACAGCGATGCATCGGGGAAGGGACTTGGGTGTGTTCTCATGCAACATGGGAAGGTGATCGCGTATGCTTCACGGCAGCTTAAGCCTTATGAAGAGAATTACCCCACGCACGATCTGGAACTTGCTGCAGTCGTGTTTGCATTGAAGATATGGAGACACTACTTATATGGAGAATCATGTGACATTTTCACGGACCACAAGAGCTTGAAGTATATCTTCACTCAGCGTGAATTGAACATGAGGCAGAGAAGATGGTTAGAGCTGTTGAAGGATTATGACATTAATCTACAGTATCATCCCGGAAAGGCAAATGTAGTAGCAGATGCCCTTAGCAGGAAGTCCGGAATGATCAACAGCATTAGAATCAAAGAGGAAATCATAAGAGACTTGGAGCGACTAGACATCGAAATCATGGTACGTGGACAGCACGGTTACTGGGCTAATCTTAGAGTAGAACCCGAGTTACTATCTAAGATCAAGGAAGCTCAGAAAGATGACGGATAAATTTGGGCGATAGTACAGAATTTGGAGAAGCAGACGGAATTCAGAGTAGATGCAGATGGTATCGTATGGCAGGGCACTAGACTTTGTGTTCCTGATGACCAAGAACTCCGGGAAGCTTTGTTAGCTGAAGCTCATAGCTCCCCATTCTCGATACATCCTGGTTCAACCAAAATGTACCATGACATCAAGCAGTACTTTTGGTGGAGTGGTATGAAACAGGATGTGGCCACTTATGTCTCCAAATGTCTTACCTGCCAGCAGGTTAAGATCGAGCATCAGCGATCTGGCGGTCTCCTTCAACTGTTAGACATTCCAGAGTGGAAGTGGGATAAAATCACCATGGATTTCGTTACCGGTCTTCCACCTACCAAAAGGAAGCACGATGCAATTTGGGTTATCGTTGATCGACATACCAAATCAACTCATTTCTTACCGATCCGCAAGGAAGATCCGGTAAGTAAACTCGCAGATACATACATACGAGAGATCATGAGACCACACGGTGCACCATCCAGCATCGTCTCAGACAGAGATCCTCGATTCACTTCGCGCTTTTGGAAAAGTCTGCAGAAAGCTTGGGGAACACAACTTAAGCTTATCACGGCTTTTCATCCTCAAACGGACGGACAGTCGGAGCGAACCATTCAAACATTGGAGGATATGTTGAGATCATGTGCGTTGGAATGGACGGGTGATTGGGACGAATACATCTGTTTGGTATAGTTTGCGTACAACAACAGCTGGCACGCGAGCATCAAGTGTGCTCCATTTGAGATGTTGTATGGCAGAAAGTGTCGCGCCCCAATCTGCTGGGATCAGGTTGGCGAGCGAACACTCGAAGGACCAGAAATCATAGAGATGACAAACGAGAAGATCGTAGTAGCTAGGCAGAAGATTCAGGAGGCACGGTCACGTCAAAAGAGTTACGCCGACAAGCATCGTAGGGATTTACACTTTAACGTAGGAGATCACGTCTTCCTTAAGGTTTCGCCGGCATGTGGTGTTAGACGCTTCGGGATTAAAGGGAAGCTCAGTCCTCGTTTCATCGGACCGTTTGATATCATTGAACGAGTCGGTGAAGTATCTTACCGATTGGCGTTACCTCCGCAACTTTCGCATGTGCACAATGTGTTTCATGTGTCCTTACTCAGAGGGTATCAATATCATCCCCTTCACATGGTTCAGTATCCACTGGAACAGATTCGTGAATATCTCACTTTTATAGAAGAACCCGAACGAGTTCTTGACAGGCAAGAACGAGTCATGAGAAAGAAGACGATTCCATTCGTCAAAATTCTATGGAGGGATCATACCGAGCGGGAAGCCACTTGGGAAACGGAGGAGTCTATCCAGGCTTCTTACCCTCATTTCATATTTTGAATTCGGGTATGTTCTTCTTTTCCAGTTTACTTTATCTATAATTCGGGGACGAATTATTCTTTTTAGGGGGGAAGAGTTGTAAAACCCGCATGCTTTTACCATGCATAGTACCTTAAGTTCGTACGTACTAGTTAAAAACTTTCCTAATATAGCATGATTACGATTACGTGTTAGGAGTTTATGTATTACGTACGTGTTAGAACACGATAAGTATTTTATTTGCACGATCACGTAATAATTATTTAGCAATAATTAATCACGAGCATACGATCACGAAATCACGAGCGTAATTAAAACACGAGCTATTATTAATTACGTATATATATTTAATACGAGCGTAATTAAATATATAAGAGTATGGTATTTACGTAACGAGAACATTTAAAACACGAACTTAATTAAACATAAACGAGTACTAAATAACAAGACACGAAACGAGGTACGGGAACCCCACGGGGGAGTCCCTACCCGCGGCCAAAACAAGGTAATGGGCCAAGCCCATTACCAATTTTAATAAGAGGGGGTTAAATAGATTTTTACTACTCAAAATTAATTTTACAAAAGATTTCAAGAAAACCTAAAATCTCCTTTTTCTCCTCTCTTTGTGCCGCCACCTTCAAATCACCAACGAGGTGATTCATTGATCTCGGATCTTGAAGTTTTATTGTTTGTTCGTGTTTGTTCTTCACCTCTTGATCCACGAATACGGTAAAACCTTTTTTTTACCTTTTTCTTTTTAATTAATCTTTTATTAATTATGAACACGTGATGTTTTTATAAAAACACATTAATTAAACATAGATCTAACATGTTTTGATCATTAATTAATCAAAGGGTCGATCAAAGGGGTGTTTGTTTTGGGCCGCAAGGTACAACCGACCCCAAGGGGGGTTCGGTTTGTTTTAGCCGACCACCACCAAGACCTTTTTGGTCTTGGTTGGTGAGTATGGGTCCCACGACAGCAAGGGGTACCCCGATTTGGGTCGGGGTACGGTGTTGTTTCATATCCGGTGCATGTTTTTAGGCTTAGATCCGGATCATGATTATGTTAGTTGTTTATGTTATAAACTTATGTTAAAAAATTAAATTAATAAAAGATGAGATTAATTTAATAACATGACTTAGGTTAATTAATTATTAATAATCATGAAATTATTTTTAACCTAAGTATTTATATTATTAAGACTTATAATAAATTAATTATTTAAAAACCATGGATATAATTAATTAATTAAACATGACTTAGGTTATATTATTAATATTTAATAATACATATTTTAACCTAAGTATTTAATATATTTAATTAAAAACATGTCATACTTTAATTAAATATTATAACCTATAGTTTAATTAAATTACATGAAATAATTATTAAACTATATAATATATCATATGACTTAGGAAATAATCATGAAAACACTTAGGCTTATTTACTTAACTTATTTAACCAGCTTATTTCTAATTATGGAAACTTTCTATTTTTAGAAACTTAATTAAATAAGGCAGCTATTTTTTTTATGGAAACCAGCTATTTTTAGAAACTTATTTATTTAAGGCAGCTAATCTATTTATGGAAACTTATTTAATTAAGGCAGCTAATCTATTTATGGAAACTTTCTATTTTTAGAAACTTATCTATTTTAAGCAGTAAATCTATTTTTGGAAACTTTCTATTTTTGGAAACTTTCTATTTTTGGAAACTTTCTATTTTTGGTAACTTTCTATTTTTGGAAATTTCTATTTTTGGAAACTTTCTATTTTAGGAAACCTGCTATTTTTGGAAAGTTACTTATTATTACACAGTAAGTATAATAACACATGAAATATCAGAAATACTTAATCAGATTGAACAGAATATAAGATTTAACACAGTTTAAGGCTTTAAACAGTGTAAAATAGTAAGAACACATAAAATAAGCTAAGACATGATATAAAACCAGCTATGTATGTAGTAAGCAGATACTTATTTCATGTACGTATTTATGTAGCACTAGTGTTTCGGAAGTAGGATTCTCGCAGTTCATCGTTCTCGTTCACTGGACATAAGGTACGGATTCCCGTCCTTTCAGTATGGACATTCTTTCCTTATTAGGATTTCCCCGTATGCAGCCAACTGTTTTCCCGTAGTATAAGTATGAGTTTGATTGCTTATGTTTTAAATATGATTACCTGTAGCCATATACATGCATGACCAGTTTCACCTAGTTATGAAGGTACCATAACCATAACATTAGAGGCACTGATGTTATGACTTCACCACGGCGGAGTGATTGCTCGTGGCGTCCCTTCAGTTTTGGCCATTTATTTATATTTATCATGTGGGGCGTATGGGTGCATCCTAGTTACACGTTTTTATTCAGGATTACATGGTGAATGTGGTGTGTGCCTTGCATCCTTCACAAGGAGCTGATCCCTCCTACCCATAAAACCAGTATATTAAATTAGAGGCAGCCCCTCTAATTTGCATGATGAGGTCACCCCTCCAATTATTCATGCACGGTGGATATTCATGACCTATATTGGCTAATGGTAAAATATGACAAACAATTTTTATAAGATAAACATAAGACTTTCAAACTATAAAACCAGTTTTATTAAGACTTAACCAGGTTACTCGGGACTTAGTTTCTTCCGCTGTTATTATGTTATATGCTTATCCTATTCATGCTTTATTGTACATCCGTGCACTGAGCGTATTGCTCAGCCATTTTCCTTTTCTATGTTCCCAAAACGGCAGGTACTCAGGGACGCTCGTAGACACTAAGAGTACGTGCATGTGGACTGGAAGCTGTCTAGCCTTCTTTACATTATGCATTTCTTTTCTTTATGATACTTATGCTTTTGACATTGTTCGTCCTTATTCCTTACTATACTATGTTTGTGTGTGATGAGCTTTACTTTTGGACTACCGATGTTTGATTCCGGTATTTTCCTTTATATGGTCAAGTAATGTTTAGACATTTTACCTTGTATGCTTTGATGACACGCCATAATTACGGTGATATTTCCATTTCCAAAATGGGGTGTTACAAACACCATCACATTCCTTCTACATTCCAGCTAATCCATAATGACTGGTGAGTATGGCTTTAGATAATCTTCGACTTCTCTGATGTTGTCTTTGACATGAATGTGTCTGGTGTGCCATCTGAGGATTTGCGTTCAGCTGGTCATTGTCTTTGTCGCTGGACTCTACAGCGACACATAACACTTAGTCTATAAAAGAAAATCTAGACTGGGCTATACTTAGAACTTTCATTGGCCCAAAAATCTCCCCTTATTTGAGCATAAATTATAGTAAGCCTAAATTATTGTAAGTAAGTACATAGCTTCTTCTTACACATAATTTAACAAATATACTTGAAGTTTTATTGAACAACATATTCTATTAAGATGTGAGAGGTTCATCATCCTGGTCAAATGAGGCAGCTATCAACCCTTTCTCTATCTTTTTGATTTCCCTTTTCTTGGTTGCTTCATCAACCTTTTGGTTTAGCTTCATTAACTCAGCTTTCAGGGCCTTGTGCTTGACTTTATAGTCCTTCTTTTCCTCTAAGTCTGAATGAGAGGCTTGTTTGAGAGGAGATGGAGAGAACTTGCTTTTCCCATTGAACTTGTTGGTGGAGGGATAGCTTGGGGATGAGGTTTTGTTGGAGTAGCAGTCCTTTTGAAAGTGTCCAGGCTTTCCAAAGGTAAAGAAGATTACTTTGTATTTCTTTGCTTTGGCGGCTCCAACTCTACCAGATCTTTCATTGTACCTCTTTTGATCAGCAAGAAGAGCTCTGTCATGAAACTCAACATTTAGTTCTTCAAGGAACTCTTGGCTGCTTCTGGTGTCTTCATCCACACCAGAGTCGCTTTCCTTAAGAGAATGATTAGCAACAAGTGCTTTTGATCTAGTGATCTGAGTGGTAAACCTATCAGTTTCAGACTTATCGATAGAATCAATTAATCCTTAATCATAGTTGTATCTACCAAAGAGTTGGGCCATAGTGTCATTCTTAATAGTATTATTAGCTCTTAGGGTCTAGTTTAAACTTAACTATTTTTAGGTAAACTGTTGACAAAAGTGGCATTAACTTTAGCTTTTGGTATGACTACATCAATATTTCCAAGGTCACTGAGTAGAATCTTAAGTCTGTTGTAGGTTTGGCTAACTATTTCATTTTCGAGAGCTTTGAAAGCATGGAACTTGACTCTAAGGGCTTGGATTTTTGTCTCCTTAGTTTCATATGGTCCTTCATACCCGAGGACTAATTTAGTCCACATCTCTTTAGCAGTGGCACACTTAATAATGGAATTTATTATGTTTTTTTTGTAGACATGAGACTATGAAACTTTTTAGTCTCTTGTCCTAATTGGCCAGACGCCTATCCGCTAGAGTCTATTGTTTGAGAGGTTTCTTAAGGGTTTCTCAGGGGTTGAGGTGGCAACCATAGGAACATAAGGCCCATCTTCTAGGATTTCTAGAAGGAATGATTCAAGTCCATCTAAGTATATTAGAAATTTACTTTTCCAGCTGGAAAAAATCCTCTTCATCGAATGCATGGACATTAGACACGTGAGACCCACCTCTACTATCAAGAAGTTGGTGAGGGTGTGGTAGTAGTTGATTTCAAGGTTGGATTTGTCGTAACATACGGTTGGCTAGTTTGGCCAAAAGGTGGTGGAATAGGAGGTATAGTATGAGGCATATTAGGATCTTGTTTTTAAAAAAAGAGAACGTATTATAAAGAGTTTTATAAGTCAAACCGCTCTAATACCAATTCAAAGTCCCAAAATATGCCTATTTTAATACTATAACTCGAATCCAAATTAACACTTAGTGATTTACTTTTCAAACGCGTAATGCTTTGTTACTTATAAACAAAGTATTACAAAGTGTTATGGATCACACTTGTTGAATGACAATGAATGAGAAAACCCTTTAAACAAGTAACTTGATTCGAGACTCAAGTTTACAAGTGAACCTAAGAGTCGCTGAAACTCAGCCTTGGACTCCATAGGTTCAATAGAGAAGAAAATACAAACAAGATATTAAATATTACAAGTGATACTTTTCTCCCCTTTTTTATCCCTATTTATAGTGGTACGAGGTTGCTACCTTAGTAGGGGTAGTTGGCACGTATCAGCTTCTGAGTGGAAGCAGTACACTTCATTACATGCATGTCTATTTTTGGACAACCCTTTAACCAACTTTCTGTGAACAGTTTTGCCAACTGTTCACTTTCCTACTAGGTCGTACTAGGCTTCTTTACCTTGAATCTTCACTTTGTCCCGCCCAAAGTTTTGTCAGATTCTCCCGCCTAAACTATCAAGGGATAAGTCAAGTCTCTGCTTGCTAAGTCTTCAAAGGGTATGGACTAACCTATGAGTATTGCCAACTTATAGGTCCTTGAACACCATCACATTCCTTCTACATTCTAGCTAATCCATAATGGCTGGTGAGTATGACTTCAGATAATCTTTGACTTCTTTGACATGAATGTGTCTAGTGTGCCATCTGAGGCTTTGCCTTCAGCTGGTCATTGTGTCTCTCGCCGGACTCTATAGCGACGCATAACACTTAGTCTAATTTAAGTCAAAGACTGGGCCATAGTTAGAACTTACATTGACCCAACAATCTCCCCTCCTATTTGAGCATAAATTATACTAAGTCTAAAGTTATTGTAAGTGAGTACACAGCTTCTTCTTACACATAATTTAACAAACATACTTGACGTTTTATTGAACAACCTATTCTATTACAGATGCACCAGAAGGTTATTACAAGATGTAGAACAATGATATCTTTGTATTTCAAGAGGGTTGATGTTTTCTAGAGAGAGAAACTTAGAGAGAGAAATGAAAGAAACTATGTGTTATCAAAGTGAGAAATGAAACAACCAACACCTCTTTCCATGGTGGAAAGAGGCTTATATACCCAAGTCCTTAATGGACTTGGGCCTCCGGCCCATGAACATGCTCATGGGACGGACTATTTAATAAATGTTACTTAAACACTACTACGAGCCTATAACTATATTGTTGGAGTGACCGAGACTTTCTTTATACGTAAAACATATTTCCAACAATCTCCCCCAAAGGGAGGTCACTCCAAATTTACAAAGTCCTAATCTAGCATGTTAGATCTTGTTCTTGAGCTCGTAGTCCACTTTCTCTTTCTTTCTTTCTTTTTCTTCTTTTTGTGAATATGTGTTGAATAATATCAGCCTTTTGCTTGGAACACGTTCTTTTGGCATTTCACGTGCAGTCTTTATCTTCTTGTGATGTTCGCCTCTTCGTCACTTCATGTCCCACACACTTATCCTTTGTTGAATTCTTGAAAGTTTCAGAGTCGATACAGCGGAAGACTTTTAGATCATACTTTCTTGAATTTGCAGAAGTATTTGATGTAGAAGGAATAAGTATGTGAGGACGTCTTCAACAGGTACACCGTAACGCCACCGTCTTCGAATGCAGCAACATAATAAGACACGAATAAAATGGCTTTGACATTTTATTCTAATTCGGTAGCATTTTACCTCCGGTCGGTGAAGACCGTTGGACGATATTAGATATCGTACCCGTGACAGATAGTTTCAGTTAAGTAACTTCCTGACAGGATTTTGCGGGTAAACCCGTTCTCTTTATTCGACCGTCCAAAGCTGACTGCGAACATAAAGAGTGAATCATTTGGATTAAAAATCCTTATGATTGAAGCCGTCAATTCATGAAACCTGGAACAAGTGAATTTCAATTAAGATATTCACCATCGTTGCTTTCTAGTTGTCACAAACTTAATTCAAATAGAATCTTGCTTGTCACCTACCAAGTGCTGTTTGATGTTAACACTAGAAGGATTTCCACTCGTCACTGTGAACACTAAAGAGTGTCACTTTGAGTGTTCTGGCAAGATCATACGATAATCGTAGAGGCCTGGAACGAGTTTAAGTTCAATTAAGAATTAAACTACTGTTTCTTTCCAGTTTTCACAAGATTGGTTCTTAAAGAACCGCACGTGTCATCTACCATGAGCTTGTTTAATGTTGGCTCAAGCAGGATTTCCATCTTCATTGTAATACTTGCGTATCACTCGGATGTTCTAGCAATATCACAAGAATACTGCGTAGGACTCATAAAGATCTCTTACTTTTCATAGTGTGTGAAGAAGCAAGGAATAAATGGAAAGTGTCCTAATAAGACTTTTGATGATCTCGTGGCTCTAGACTCGATAGTGCGCTTTGATTTAGTGAGCGATGGCTGGCGAGGACTGCCACCTATTCAATATCAGTCCATTCGGAGTGAATAGCCAATAGATAACGTGTTGAACTCCGTGTGATTAAAACAAATATCTTTTGAGAGATACTTGAGTTAGCTGGGGAGGGTTGTGCATTGCATCACTGGGTCCATGATGTCTATCTTCAATATCGAGAATCATTCAAAATGATCTCAATAGCATATGTATTGACACGGTTTCTGCCTAAAGTTGTAAGGAGGGCTTCTTTCTTTACACCCTTTATCTTTACAATTCTTTTTCATTCTTCAACCCCTTCAATGCTTACCAATACATCATCACTAGCATCTTGTTGTGATTGTTCCAGTGCTAGCTTAAGTACTTGGTCGGCATTCAGCTACGTTCACAATCTTTCTCCATCTTTCCTAGGACTTCTAATTCTATCTAGGGAATTGTCCTTGGGAAGATTCCATCGGTTCTGATGAATCATTGGACTAATACCTATACCTACCACCCTTTTGTCACCACATCTGTCGTGAATTAAGTGTGTTTTGGGTAAGTATTGTCACCATGAAAAATCCTTGAAAAATCACTTAAAGCACTTGTGATATTGTAATCAAAGTTTTTGTGCCTTAAGTGTTTTTGATCATCAAAAACGCTCCCCCTTAACATGTGCATTACACATATTAAGTTGGTTTATCTTTTAAGCCTTTTTCATTGATTAGCCAAAAATCATTAAGAATCCCATTTTCTCCCCTTTCCTAACCATCAATATTTTGGATATTAATGGATTAACTGGTCCTTGGGTAATAAAAATGAAATTAGATGTTGGCCAAAGAACATATTAATGCTCCCCCTCAAATTAATGAGGGTTAGTTGCAGTGCTTGAGTACAATATGTTTGAAAGATTTAGAATCTCGAGAGAAATTCGTGAAAAATATCATACTTTTACACTACAACATGCCACAAAAACTGATTATACAAAAATTAACATATTCACAAATATATACATATGGAGTTGACCTGTTATAAGACGAACCATAATTAAATGGCTCGTTAGGTGAACCTATGCTGAGCTCCATATGGTCGTCCACCGACGAATCGTTCCACACTTCGTAGCAACTGGCGCTTCCTTAGAAGTTCCTCGATCTTCTTGATCGAGTACCTTGCTTCCTTTTTGCACTGGGTTGTCCAGGTGTACTTGACTGCTGGAAGCTGTAGGTCGGCATTGAGAACCGTCAGATCATCTCGAACATGCTTGAGCGTACCATCGCTGAATTTGTGCAGTTCGGAGAATCGCATATACTGCATGACGCCAGTCTCATTTGGATAAAAAATCCCTGCTTCCGGTGTCGTGGTCCCCATGTAGCGACTTCTTGTTCTGGTGAAAATTACTGAGTGGAGTTGTATGGGGACGTTGCAAGTTTAGCTGTTTCTGATAGCTCTCTACTCCAAGTTGAAAATCCTCCACCCGGTTTTGAATGACGATTTTTCTTGCATATTGACGAAAGTTGGAGCTCATTGCAATGACAATCTCAAGTTGTAGATGGTCAACTTTTTCCTAATCCAATAACAACAAAAGATTTTCGATGTCTTCAAGTTGAAGGTACTGGAGATCAATTTCGTCAATTCGGTATTCTTTCTCATCGGTACGTTTGAATATGATTACATTCAAGTAATCATAACCGAAGACAGTCTGAGTGGTTGCTCCTTGGATGCTTTTGATTCTGTGAGCTGAGACAATAGAAGAACCTCTCTTTGGACGATGGAAATGATTATAAGCTAACCTTTTCTTTGCAGTCCAGTGAGAGATGCCAAGTGAAGCAAAAGTATCATAAAACTTGAGCAGTTTCTTTCTCCATATTGCATCAGGTACTTTATCTTTGATCCATGGAACGTTCTCTAGATTAACAGCCTTGAGCATGGTAAGTGACGTGGCATATTTTTTTGCACCTTTTTTGAGGTATTCAAGATCGTGAGAGACAAAGTGCTCTATTGGGATCGTTGTAGAACCGGCGATGACCGTGGGTGTAAGAGGTTGTAACACAGGAGTTTGAATTCCTGTAGTCGTCGCTCTCATTGCCTTGGTAAGCTCATTCAAGTGATATTCTGCTTCATTATGGCTGATCTTCAAAGTATCAAAGAAGTCCACATTTGCGGCAGCCATTTTGATGAGATCCGGAGTCATTGTCGGTTTCCCATGAGAATACCTTAGAAAGGCCGAGAAATCGATAGGGTTGTTTAGGAATTGAGTCAGCTCCATTTCAGTTGTTGTGTCGAAAGGATGCTGTGGTGCTGCATTTGTAAGCCAGAGTTGCTCTTGTACCGTGTCATCGATGAGCAGAGATTCATCAAACGTTGGTTCTGTCACATTTAAGTCTTCAACTTCCATATCAGAAATGTGTTGATATTCAGATGGTGTTGAAGGTTGTTCTTGTGTCACCGGTATATCATCAGTTGGCATAGAGACTGGAATTTCGTCTTCTAGCATATGGTCTGCAGATTCATTGTGAGAATCAGTAGTAAACACTGGTTCAGTAGATATACCTGTGTCAATTTGCTGAGTTTCTAGTACAGTAGACTCCACTGTCTTTTCTGCGGTTTCAACAATGCTTTCTGCAGCTGCCTCAATACCTTTCTTTGTTGCCTTATCACCTTCATCCTTGTTTGACTCTTCGGAATTAGTACCCGTTTCGTCATTCTTATCACCCTTGTTGATTCCATTACCATCTTCATTATCATCATCGTCATCCTCATCCTCATCTGTACCCTCGTCCTCCTCTTCATCTTCATCCTTATCCTTTGCTTCCTCATCCTCTTCTTCCTCCTCATCTCCTTCCTTATCCTCTTCCTCATTTGGATCATTTTCACCATCATCCTCATCACCGTTATCCTCATTTTCTTCCTCCTCTAGTTCGTCTTCATTGTCAGACTCAGAGTCGGTAGTATCTGCTGGTGTATCGTCAATAATTGCTTTGTTGAGATATTGCAGAACTTTTCGTTTATTTTTCGATTTATGAGCCCCCATATTCAGCAGACGTATCTGTAACAATGTCATTAGTTGAAGGGTAGATAAACCATTACCGAAAAAAGTTGGCAGCTGCTGATAAACATATAACTTGACTTCTCGTCGAATGATCTTGGTCATCTTCTCAACAATTGACCCAAGAAAAGTAGCATTCTCTTTGTCACGAGTTTTCTTCTCTCCAAGAAATGATTTGTGTTGTTCTTTAAGTTTAAACACTCTTTCGGATATTTTCTTAAGTGTGGGCTCATCAGGTGGCGGTTCCTTGAGAGGAGTGGTGAATCTTTCAGTTAGTGAAGCTATTTTTTTAGCTTGAGCCTCCAGCTGTGATAGAAGAGACTGGATCAGTGGATCACTGACTATGAGGAATGGATTGGATGTGGATGATACTTGTTGTACTAATGAAGGAGGTGTAACCATGACTGTTAAAGTGGTGGTGGATGATACAGGTTGTTCAAGGATAGGTGATGTTGTAGATGCAGTGATTGGGGCGGTAGTTGATACAGGTTGTTCAGCTGTTGATGACAGTGTAGATTCAGTGGTTAGGATGGTGGTTGATACCGGTTGCTCAACAAGTGCTGGTGTGATAGCTGGTGTTATGACTTCACTGATGACAGGGGTGGATAATGGTGGAGTGGTGGTTGATGTAACAGTAGTTATGGGAACATCCACCATTTATTTATTTGTCGATGGATCAGTGTTTGTAACCTCAATACCCTCCCCTTCCAAATTAATATATTTCAAAACATCATCAGAGCCGGAAGTAGACTTACTTTGAAGTTGAGTCTCTGGTATGAGAGTTGCATGAGCATCATCGTTTAGCACCATGTGAGTTGGTTCTGGTAAGGATGTGGTGATATTGGCGTCTCGATACATCAAACTTGTATCTGTGTTTGCACTGCTACCACCCTCTTCACTCTTCTCACGACTTTCAAAGTGGAAGTTATCAGCATCTTCATAAGCATCTTCATCGGTAGGATCTTCATAAAATGCCATGTCAGCATTAGGATTGCCAAATTCTTCTAAGTCCTCAAACAGTCTTGAGCATGATCCTGTGGAAGTTGCAAAAGCTTCATGTCTGCTTTGTTGAAGAATAATACGCAATCGTTTGGCTTCAGAAATGTTTTGTTGAGCAGGTTCATCTGAAGCAACACTTGCTTCTTTACCTTTAGTCTGCTTTGCTTTCTTTGGCCATCTGAGTGGTACTTCTTCCTCTTCTTCCTCAGTATGGATCGTCTCATCTTCATCATCATCTTCATCAACTATTTGCATTTTCCATGTGCCTTTATCTTTGGATGAAGCAGTTGATTGGCGCTTTGAAACTCTTTTCTTGCGTTTACCTTTTTGCTTCTCCGAGGGAAGTGAATTTGCTCGTCGAAACTGTGCATCAATATCATTAAGCATCTCTTGATATTTATCACTTTCCTTGATTCCGTCATTTATCATTGTGTCAGGTACTAGAGCGGGACGTAATGCATACTTTGTGGAATTAGTATCTGCATTCATTTGTAGAATCACATAGTCATCATCTTTTGTGTGGTAGAAGAAATTCCCGCGAGTGTCAATGGTTGGGTCATTCTTCATAAAGTGGTTGATAATGAGCTTGGTGAATCTTGGGAATGGAAGATGCACAGATTTCTTCTTCGTTCCAGTAAACTGATAACAAAATTCTTGCCAGAGAAGATGTGCATAGTCTACTTTAGACGCAGTGTAAAGTCCCCAAAATAAGTGAGCCTGAGGTGGTCTCACTGCGTCGGAGCCCCTAGTCTTTCCAGTAAGACATTTGACAATGATGGTGATAAGTGCTTTCCAGGGTTGCCCTATGTGTGATGTGTTGAACTGGGATAGGTTGTGGATTTCACCTTCATAATTCATAGCACGAATGACTCGAAACACTTCATCGTTCTTTGGGTTAGCCACAAATTGTTCTCCTTGTGCCAACTTAGGAAGTTTAAACAGTTTCCGAAAGATGTTCAAGTTAAGTACCCTTGGCGTTTTGTTCAGTTGGAAAGAGATAGTCTTTTTAGAAAGTGATGCAGTGTTCTAGAACTCGTGCATGTAGACTTCGGGAACAGAGGCAGTACATCTGAATGCATCTTTGATGGAAGATATGTCTAGGATATCCGTGGCGATTTTGAAAGCTGGTAAAGACGGATCAAAATCCTCTTGTAAACGAGAGTTGTTCTAAGCATATGGTAGCCTGTCGCTGAGCGAAACAAGTTCGAGATCACGTTGTCATTGTTGTTTTTCTGTGATCGACATTTTCCTGCTTTGATGACATAAACACAAATGATATACACAAAACATATATATCTTACATCTATGCCAATTTGTAGCATTTGCAGTAACACACGACGATCATTAGCACATTACATTTATAGAACAACAATAACTAGATCACGACACATGTCTATAGGTGCCACCTAACTTTATGCTAGCAAGACAATCCTATTACTCATCACTACCTAATAGTGATAACATAATATTAAAAGCTATCACAATATTACCAAGATTACACATTGCAAGTTTACAAGACATTGGAATAATAATAGTCCTAAGTCCATCGCAATCTTACAAACCATCGGAATCCTAACATAGCCATCGCAATGTTGAAACCATCGCAATCTTTCACCCCATCGCAATGAGAAACCATCGCAATCCTATCTCAATCATGTTCTATCGCAATATCTGATTTCCATCACAATATCTAATTTCCATCGGAATGTTTGAGAAACCATCGCAATATGTCCCCATCGCAATACCATTACAATGCCATCCCAATAACGCATCGGAATGCATCATCGCAATATGCCATCGCAATGCGTCATCGGAATGACCCATCGCAATGAGCCATCGCAATGAGCCATCGGAATGACCCATCGCAATAGCCCATCGCAATGAGCCATCGCAATGACACATCGCAATGAGCCATCGCAATGAGCCATCGGAATGACCCATCGCAATAGCCCATCGTAATGAGCCATCGGAATGACTCATCGCAATGACAGGCATCGCAATGTAGTATCGTAATGATCATCGGAATCCGTGACGGGGATCCATCTAAACTTTGACTTCTCAAATCCTGGAGCTAGGCAACGTTTTAAACAAAACTGGGCAAAATCATTGTGCATCTGGGCATTCTAAACATATCCCACAACTCAATTTACATATACATCGCAAAACTAAAAACCCTAATTTTTTAGATTAACTATGATTCCTGTTTTGTTTGTGATGCAAAGAAACGAGATTTATGATAAAAATTACAACGAGATATAATACCTAGAATGAATGAATGAAGTGCAGGCAATCAAAACTCAAATATGAAGGATATGGTAAGGTTCAACAATGGCGGACAAAGCTTTTGTATGTGTGTGTTTTGCGATGGTGAAGAAAGAACGGGAAGGGGGGGTGTAGAGTTTGACTTGGTCAAATTTTTGCCAAATTTACACATTAAACCCCCACTTTGCAACATTTGCAAAAGTGGTCCCCTAGTTAATAGTATTTGTTTAAGGTTATTAGGATTAACCAAATAAACTTAACGAGATACCAACCCGCTCATAAAACACGAACACATACACTTAACGCCAAAATTCCAAATAACCTATCCATGAATGAATATTTCACACAAGGCACACTCAGCACTAAATGATGATGATGAACAATTTATATTTTCTGAAAAACCTTTTTGAAGACCAATTTTAATTCCAAGAAGATTTAATATTTGCTCCCCCTTAACCATGGAACCGTTTTCTATTTAAAGAGCTGTAGTCAATGATGTAAAAGAAACAAATATTCATGAAGATATTTTCCGGTTAAGTGTTTGGTTGGAACGATTCTGGTGGCAATAAGATTTCTCTTATTTTGACAAAATAAGTGCACTGGTACGTACACTAACTTGTGTTAGACCAAGTTATAAATTAACTTAGTCCCTTACAAGGTTTTAAAGTAAACCTTGCCCGAGAAAATTAATTCCCGTTGTGAGCCAACGTTTTCATAAGAAATACGCGACTTTAATGCGAAAAGCGGGTTGTAGTCTGAAATAAATACAAGCCATTATGGGCATGTTTTAAAACATATACAACTTTTATACGGACTCTATTTATGGCGTCGTGTCAATTTTAATCGACATTTCTAAGGCCGCAAATATTACCGTACTAAAAGACATGCCCGTTTTAAAATGAAAAATATTTTTGGGTTTTCTTGATTTTCTATTTTTTATGGATTTTGTATGTTTTATATTTTTTATGGTTTTTCTATGTTTTATATTTTTGTATTTTTCTTTTGGTGGTTTAAGTATGTACGATAATATACAAGATCACGATCAATGGATACTCTAGAATAGTTTACCATCACTATTCTTCAGATTCTTCTGCCAACTCCTTAAGTGTCGCTGGGGAGAATGATTTCATGCCTAGCTTTTCGATAAAAAACTCGATACGTCCTAGATCTAATGCCTTTGTGAATATATCTGCCAGCTGATACTCAGTGTTGACGAAGTACAGTTCGATCACTCCATTTTCCACTTGCTCTTTGATGAAGTGGTAGCGTATGTCAATGTGCTTTGCTCGGGAATGTTGAACGTAGTTGCAGCACAGAGCAATTGCACTTTTGTTATCACAGACATCGGGATTTTGTTGAATCCAAGACGTAGTCAGTTAATTGTGATCTCATTCAAAGAACTTGAGCACAACAACCGGACATAGCAATGTATTCAGCCTCTGTACTTGATATCGCAGCGCTTTTCTGCCTTTTTGATGCCCAACTAACAAGTCTATCTCCAAGAAGTTGCACACTGCCAGAAGTGCTACGTCTAGTATCTTGACACCCAGCATAATCCGCATCTGCATATGAGATTAGTGCAATAGAAGAATCCTTCGGATACCACAGACCACGATTAAGTGTTCCTTTAAGATACCGAAAGATCCTTTTCATAACATGTAAGTGCTTTTCGGTAGGCCGAGCCTGATACCGGGCACACATGCATATAGCAAATTGCAAATCAGGCCTGCTAGCAGTCAGATAGAGAAGGGTGCCGATCATTCCACGATAAAGTTTAGGATCGACATCTATCCCTTCCTTATCTTTATCTAACTTGGATCTCTCCACCATTGGAGTATCCACGGGGTTACAGTTTTCAAAATGATACTTCTTTAATGATTCAAGAGCAAATTTGGATTGATTAATGAAGATGCCTCTGGGATTCTGAGAAATTTGCAACCCTAAGAAAAATGAAATTTTTCCCATCATTGACATCTTAAAACGTGTGGACATAATTTTCTCAAAATGTTCAGACAGTCTTTGATTAGTAGCAGCAAATATTATATCATCAACATAAATTTGTACCAGTATCATGTCGTTGTCCTCCTTGAGAATAAATAATGTTGGGTCCACTTTGCCTTTGGAGAAGCCTTTCGAGATGAGATACGACTATAGGAGATCGTACCACGCGCGTGGAGCTTGTTTCAACCCATAAAGAGCATTCTTGAGCTTTTACACGTGATTAGGATACTCCAAGTTGACGAATCCATTCGGTTGGCTTACGTAGACATCTTCCCTTAATTCACCATTGAGAAATTCCGTCTTAACATCCATTTGGTAGACGATCATGTTCATGTGAGCAGCATAAGCAAGGAATAGTCTAATCGCCTCCAATCGTGCAACTGGAGCAAAGGATTCTTCAAAGTCAATACCCAAAGCTTGTTTGTAACCTCTAGCAACCAATCTAGCTTTGTTCTTCAGCACTCCACATAACTCATTGAGTTTAACCTTATATACCCACAACAATGTAAGGATTTCAATGTTGCTGGGTAAAGGAACTAATTCCCACACTTCAAGACGTTGAAATTCATTAAGTTCCTCTTGCATGGCTTCAATCCAAGATGATTTAGTCATGGCTTGTTGCCAGTTTTTAGGTTCAGTGTCGGAAAGAAATGCATCAAAGTAGCAATATAATGCATGTTCTTGGAGTTGGTGGCGTGTTAAGACTGGTCGATTGATGTCACCAATAATATTGCGGATTGGGTGATCCTTTGTCCATTTTGTGTTATGATTTTCAATCCTTGGTGGTCGGGAGTGAACGATTGCAGGAGCTTCCTCTGAGGTAGACACACTATTAGGGTCTTCAGGTATTTGTGAACCATAGAAAGGAAGCTCTTGTAAGTGAGCAAATTCCAAATCGTGATCATAAGGATCCTCTTCAACATCATTAGGAACGAGTGGGGGTGATGATTCAGGTGTAGTTTGTGAATTGGTGGGGGATGGGACATCTGGTTCAAGAGTAACAGTAGATGTCTCGGACTGATTTCCATTATCTTGAGCAACAACTTCGGAAAACGGAGCTACTGCTGCAGGTGCTGGAAAATCATTACTAGGTGGATCAAAGAATTCATCAAACATAGGTTGAAATAACTCATCCCACTCGGACCTTGTAGGTGGTATAAATGATGGAGAAGAAGGATTGTTGGGAGTTAATCTGGAACTAATTGTACCGGTTCCCATCTCATGTAATGCAGGTTTAGAGCAGTGTTGCTCAGAAGCCATCGCTGTCAGCTCATCAAAATCGGCATCCAAAGTTTCTACTATCTTGCCAAGACGTCGGTTATAAGTTCGGTAAGCTTTCTTTGCAGGCGAGTAACCAATGAAAATTCCAATATCAGCCTTCGGTTGAAGTTTGCCCAAATTCTCACTATTTGTATTTGGATAACACAGTGCACCAAACACATGAAGAAATGAAATATTGGGTTTGTGTCCATGAAGTAGCTCATATGGAGTTTTACCATGACGTTTACGAACTTAATATCGAGTTTGTGCCCGCAAAGATCCATATGCAAAAGATATAGTGGTTCTTGGTTGGTGTCTTCAGCTTTAGGTTTGTATTATTTCTTGGTGCTTTTTCCCAAAGAACACGCGGAACATAAATGATCCTTGTCGAACTTAAGTTTTGGAAGACCACGAACAAGTTCGTTTTTAGCCAAATGGTTTATAGCATCAAAGTTGAGATGAGATAACCGATGATGCCACAACCATGACTTGGTCTTAGATGCTTTGGAGAGCAGGCAAACAGGAGAGGCGGCCATCATGTTTTGAATAGACAGTGTGTAGAGATTATCCCCTCGAGAACCCTTTAACAAATCATTTCCTGCAAGATCGCGAATAAAGCAAGTATGTTGTCGAAAGGCCACTTCAAGGTTTAAATCGCAAAATTGTCCCACTGAAAATAGATTGTGACCAAGTCCCTCCACATAATAAACCCTTGAAATCGTAACATTCCCAATTTGGTATTCACCATAACCCATGATCTTCGAAATATGGTCGTTGCCGAATTTAACCATTCCTAGAAACTTGCTGACAAAATTTCTGAGCATCGAGCGATCTCCAGTCATATGCTTTGAGCATCCAGAGTCCAAGTACCAGAGGATGATTTGGACCACCTGAAAATATCACCAGACAAGGACGATGTATCAGAATCTAGTAGTTCCTCTGTGTTAGCAGGTACAGATATAATTATCTTAGATTTGCTAACCGAAGAATTCTTAGGCTTCCAAACTTGCTTCCTAAATGCCGGCTTAGATTCTAATTGTCTAAGATCCTGAGGTACTTCTTCACTGATAGGCACAATAGTGGGGGCAGACCTAGTTAAAGGGCGCTTTTTCCATTTCTTTGTGCTAGTGTTCCTATTTAAAAGACACTGAGACCTAACTTCCGTGGATGTGATCCTAGTTAAAGGGAACTTAGTTCCATTAGCAGTAAAGGTCCTACCAGTGGGTTTCCATTGCCAATCAACTTGGGTGAATTTCTTCCCCGTTGAAATCCATTCAAGGTTTTTCCTAATAGCATACATTTCATTCACGTGATCAACATGGCATAAATCATGACGCTGAGAAAACATGCATTCATTACAATTCCAACATCGCAAATTAGAATTCACATTTTTCTTAGGCTTCTACACAGAAGCAGATCCGTTTGTCTTAGATACATGATTCTTTTTATTTGAAACTGAAATAACATATCTAGGGTGAACTTCTACTTTCTTCTTGGCAGTCCTACTAGTGGAAGGCTTGATCCTATCGTTCTTGTCTTGAGATCCTTTAGCCATAGTAGACATAATTACTCCTGTAGAAGCCATGGGAACATTAGTGACAGATTTTGATGTAGCCTTGATGGGTGTATTTAAAATAGGCTTAGATCCTGGATTCTTATTGAATGGAGTAATGGCAATGGTGGGGGTTTGCCGTTTCGGGGGTACAGATATCGGTTGCCCAATGTACTCTGAGTTTGCTAAACAATCCTGAACGCGATCCACATATAAGAAAAGCTCATATAGAAGATGACTTGTGGGATCTAGTTCACGCATGTCATCAACGATCTCTCTAGCAAGATCAGCATGTTCTAAGGCATTTTTCATGTATGTGGCAAACTTAGTTGGACTATTCTTAAATTTTTGGATCCCAATATAGCACACGTGGGTTGGGTTTGGGAGCACTAGAGGTCGAGGCAAAGATGTTGGCTGGATTATCAACAACTTCTTGTCCTTTGAGTTGAAGTGTCTCCTTTATTTCAGCCAAAACCATGTTTTTGTCTATGAGTTGAATGTTTAAGTCAGAGATTTCCTCGCACTTACGGTTCAATTGGTCAACGAGTGACTTTTGCTCTGCCGCATTAAAAGCGAAGCGTTCTTCTAATGAACAATAAATATCTGAGAAACCCTGCTTTACTTTATCAAGCTCCCCTATCATAGAAATAATTCTATCTTCTAGGGCATGATTCTTAATCTCTGCAGCCTCTAGTTCTAATTTCTCTGCTACTGATTCTCTCTTAAGTCTCGTAATTTCTTCCTCTAATGCCTGAACTACCTGTATCATCTTGTCACTTGTCTCAACGGAGTTTTCACAATCATTTATTTTTGAAAGAGTTTCATTTTTAGATTGATTTTCAATTTCAAGAGATATACAATGTTGTTGAAGCTCATTAAAACGTTTTGAAAGTGTGTTATAAGAATCTTAAAGCTCTAAAAATTCAGCGTTAGATTCATGACAAGAATGATTATCTACATTAATCACAGGCGCAACAATATTCACAGACATATCATACACATCATCACATTTATTCACAGTAGATGAAATCTCATGAGCATATTTAAGAGTAACAACTTGCATCACTTCGAGAGACACTATATGTTCTAAGAATCATTCATATTCAGATAAAATCTTTTCTTTTTCAATTAAATGTTGTTCATAAGCATCATACATTTCATAGAAAACTTTTTTTTGGGGTAAAGGGGAATCCAAAACTTAGATTTCCCGCTAGATCATAGACTCCCTTTTTAATATGGTCTACAAATGGAACGATCTCTTTCTCAAACACCGTTTTCATGTGTTCGAAAGCTCATTTTCCAGCGGTTTGAGCCGTTAAAGTCGTACATTCCAGGATGACCTTGTCAAACTCGGTAAGGTATCGCTCTATCTCTTCCAAGCTGAGCTTTACCGTACTTACCGGTGGAAGATTCTTAGGAATTTCCTTCGGTTCGTCCGAGTTAACGAGTGTAGGAATTATACTAAGGCATTCTCTAGTAGGCATGAAAGCGGATGTTTGGATAGTTTTCTTTTGCATATTAAATCGAGTTCTAAGATCTATTTTAGCATTTGTTGCATTCATTTGAGCATAGTCATATTCAGGATATGTAGGAAGTAATTTTAACCGATTCTCTTCATATGGTGTCATGCTCTCAGATTCATTCAAGAACACAAACGGATCTAATACCAATCCTAACTTGGTTGCATCATAAAGTTGTGGGTTGTGGTGAAATGTTTGCTTTGCATACCCCGGGTTAGGTGGTAGGTCTATTAGACGCGATAGATTGAACTCTTGAAAAGAAGAATGAAACAAATGTACTAAATGTGAAGCAACATATTGTTTTAAAAGCAAAATTTCAGTCTTTTTAACTCTCTCAGACGCCTTAATTTCCGTTTCAACTCTTTTAGACTCGAGAATTTCGAAATCCTTTTGTAGTTTTTGAAAATTATTAACGACTGACTCTTTTTCTTTAAGTTCTTTCGAAAGATTTGCTCTTAAACTCTCAATTTCTAGCAGATTATCCATTTGGACTTGCCTAAACCTATCAAATTCAGGATTGGTTAAGGTAGTGGACACTGGAGTTAATTCCAAGGTTTTAACCTTTTCCTTATGCAAAGCAAGCTCGGCAGATAAAGTCTGATTAACACTGAGGGTTTCAAGGACCGCATTATTCATTTGGCTAAGCAAAGATGCTGAGACCATAACCAAATCAGGTTGAGCAGACGAATTGGTAGCCGTAATAGCTCCCGATTGTGGTTCACTCAAAGTCTGGGGACTTTCATTGATATTGCTATCATTGTTTGTCTCCTCGATTGAGTTACTAACCACCGGAGGTTGTTCCGAATACTCAGACACTTGCTCAACTTGATAAGGTACAATACTAGTATCTGTAGTAGTATTTGGTACCTCAGAAATTGTGTCAGCTCCATAAAGTGAATGATTTGCCATGAGAGCTGCTTTGGCGGTATTGAGATCATCACAGTCAGAGTCGTATGCATCCAAATCATCACATTTATATGCGGCATTGTTGGTGATGGCTGCTGTGAGACCGTTAGTGTCCGCGACTCCTGGATCTGCAAGAAATGCCAATTCTTCTTCATCGAGCTCACGTCCTTGGGCTTGAGCATTCACCAAGTAGATCTTCTCTTGAAACCATGTGTTGTCCCTTTTCCTCTTGGGCTTCTTACACTCTCGGGCCATGTGCCCTTCCCCTTTGCAGCTGTAGCAAATAATCACCTTTGTTTTGCCAGTGATACCTCTTGTAGTAGCAGTGTTAGATGAACGTGCACCAGCAGTAGATGAATTGGGTCTCCCCTGAAGTGGTTGCACCATGACTCTGCCATCTTGAATTGTAGCCTGTTGTCGAGAGTTAGAAGAGTTCCTTAACTGATTGTTAGTTGTTGTTGGACCTCTGTAACCTCGTTTGTTCAATGTTTGAGTGAGATAAGCAGACATTTGAGCAAGTATATCAGTAGGACTATCCCCTTGTCTAAACTCAGGGACATGGATCTCATCATCACAATAGAATGCTGGTGCTGATTGAGCTACAATCTGATTTAATGGAACACTGACTTGTTGTGAGTAATGGGGTTGAGGAGCCTCAAGTTGTGGATAGGTAAAAGCAGGGTTTGTTGGAGGTTGATAAGGTGAATACTGGTGTGAAGCATAAGGTAACGGATGTGAATCTCCTTATGATGATGTTGTTGGTTGCTTGTATTGTTGGTGATAAGATGTAGGCGGCTGTGGCAAGATCGAGTATTGTGGGAAGCTTGGTGTTTGATACACTGGTTGATAGGAAGATTGGTGTCCCAAAGCAAACGGAGAGTTGTGATATGACAAAGTAGGATGGTTTGCCATTAAGGCCAATGGTTCTTGATAAGATCCCTGAGAGATGCGTTTTTGGATCACGTGCTTCTCGTGTTGTTGTAAGAAGGCATAGAGTTGATCTAAATTTGACTTGTGCAAATCTCAAATCATCTTAACATCGGTGACATACTGACTCCACTCTTGGGGTGACGTGTTCAAGAACTTAGTGTTTAATTGAGACTGTTCAATCCTTAGATTATACACGTTCATGTCATTCATCAAAGTAGTGAAACGCCAGTAGTAATCGTGAAGAGTCTCCCCTGGAATGTATGTAAACCTATCAAACAAGTCATAAATTGACACTCTCGTTCTTGCTTAGTTAGAGATGTCCCTTGTAACAAAACAGCTAATCGATCCCAAAGATCCTTTGCCACTTTATGTTCACTTACCATTCTAAAGATATCGGGTGGAAGGGCTTGAAGAATTGTCTGAACGGCCCTTTCATCTGCATCGGCAATGATTTTGTTTGCATCAGTCAACTCATGATACAGCCTTTCCCTCGTCACATTGTTGACGGTAACTTTTCCCAATCTAATGGACCTTTTTCAATTGATTGAAGCATAAGTCGACCATTGGTTTTGCCCATGATGTACGTTTTCATGCGACCTTGCCATGCTTCAAATAAATCTTTGATGAGCAAAGGTGGGTGAGTGTCGGTACCCAAAATGATTGAGATATCGGTAAGCGAAGTCATTGTTGGCATATATGAATGTGAATTTATTTTATGATCACTTGAATAAAGATTATCAAAAGTGATCGAACAATGAAATAAGGTTATGTGTTTTTTTTGTGTTGTTAAATGAAAGATGTTGTTATCTTTTTGTTGTGTTTGTTTTTGAAATTTTCCAAATTACCAAATTAATGAACGATAGAAAAATCCTCTAAGTATCCAAAAACAAATTCTATCGGAATGTGCAAGTATCGGAATGTTGCTTTCTGTCGGAATACCCTTTCTGTCGGAATGTTGCTGGTATCAGAATGTTTGGTTCTATCGGAATGTTGTCCTGTCGGAATGTCACTCTATCGGAATATTGGATCTGTCGAAATGTCAATCTGTCGGAATGACACTCTGTCGGAATGTCAATCTGTCAGAATGTTTAGATCGGAATATGGCTAAAACAAATTGGACAGAGTAACGACTCAAAAATCCCTTAAAACCATCGGAATCCCAGATCGCAATGTACGATCGGAATGTCTCGTCGGAATAAGGTATCGGAATTCCTAGATCTCAAAGTAGAACCTTGTGGTCATTGCGATCTGGCCTCACTCCTTTTGTACTTTCCGATGGTTCAACTTGCTGGAATTTCAGAATGATGAAAAACAAGAAAGTTTTGAACGTTTGATCCAAGAAAGTTTGTGTTTTAACCAAAACCAAGATACCAAGATCACTACAACACGGTTAAAGAAGTTATACGATTTGAAATCACTAACAAACACGAAAAAATTTGTTGTTTTGGCAATAAACAATAAAAAACTACACGTTATGCTTAAGAAAGCATAAACAACACGAATAGCAACCTATATTTCATCCCATGCTCTTGATACCAACTGTAGAACAACGATAATCTTTGTATTTCAAGAGGGTTGATGTTTTCTAGAGAGAGAAACTTAGAGAGAAATGAAAGAAACTATGTGTTATCAAAGTGAGAAATGAAACAACCAACACCTCTTTCCATGGTGGAAAGAGGCTTATATACCTAAGTCCTTAATGGACTTGGGCCTCCCGCCCATGAACATGCTCATGGGTCGGGCTATTTAATAAATGTTACTTAAACACTACTACGAGCCTATAACTATATTGTTGGAGTGACCGAGACTTCCTTTATACGTAAAACATATTTCCAACACAAGATAAACATATAAAGGTCTTCAAAAATCAAGATTGAGCTCACAGATTTTTCCAGCTTCAGCTTTGTCAGCTCTGGAACTGATTTCCACTTGGAACTTGTTATCCAGAACATTAGCATACTCAGAGTTCAAAATAAGTCCATGTTTGAGTTTGACGAGCTGTACTGTGGAAGCTAACCTCAACTCGCATTCACTTTGAAACAATACTCAGCATTATTGTTCATGAACACCATACCTCTTTCAGGCTCTGTGTAAGCTTGGCCGTCAACTGGTCTAGTGATTTATTTGGGAAGTAAGATGTTTCTAAACATGCCATCAACGACCACATTCTCTGTGACCAATCTTTCAAAGATCTGACCCATTGGAGTTTTTCATTTCCTAGTGTTCTTGGGCTGGTCATCAGACAATAGGTGTGGTAAGTGAAGTTTGATCTTGTGAGCTGATTCTTTTACCCATCCAATCTTGGCTTGGATATTCTTCATTATCTGGTCTGCACTAGGCCCAGTCTTCTTGGTTGCCAGAGATAGGAGTTCTAACCACTCAGAGAGTTCCAGACTCTTAAGCTTGAAATCATTATCAACTCTATAGTTTGTTGGTTGGTTTCCTTTGAAGATGGTCATTTTCACCTTCTTAATCCTACCAATGAAGAAGTTGTATTTGATAATTTGATCAGGATTAGCTCTATCATTTACCACATTCAGATATTCTTTTTTGAGATTGCTTATATTGGCTTTAATGTCAGCTAGTTTTCGCCTTTAATCTTCCTTTGCAGTTGGAGTAAGTTGCTCCAGCACTTCTTTACTTTTGAGTTCAGCCTGTTTAAGATCAGCCAACCTCTTGTGCTCCTCCATATGAGCTTGTGCTTCTTCTATGGTCATGGGATTTTCACTAGAGCTTCTGAATTTGTGAATTTTTAGGATTTTGATAGAAGATCCTCCTTCCATTTGGAGAGAACTTAGCTTCAAGACTTGTTCTTCTTCATTTGCAAAAGATTTTCCTTTGTCTTTGACTGAGTCATGAAGAGGGGATGATGAGACGATGGTGTCATATGGTTTGTTAAGGTTAGCAGCAAAGGCTTCAAACTCTTTGTCTGAGACTGATCTCAGCGGTGGAGGTGATGGTATGATTGTTAGTTTGAGGTTTTTTTCTGACTGCTCATTTTCCTGCTCCCCTTAGATCCTTCACCAGAATCATACGAAACATTCAATGTCTCTGGTGCAAAAGTGGTTTCCTGAGTCTCTGGCCTTGATATGTCGTTTGTAGAGGATTTCTCCCCCTCAAGTGTAGCCTCAGACAAGGCTACAACTAGTTCAAGCATGCCAACGACCTTTGAGACTAACTCCACCCATTCATGGAAGTCATTAGACATGTTGGAGAGAGTTACAGAGAGATGACTCATCGGACCAACATCTGTAAATTTGAGATTTGCAATCTTTTCAAGCATCTACAAGCTTTTCATGACATGCTTAGTGTAGTATGTATACCTCTCAGTGGTTTTAGAGAGTTCTGCCTTCACAAAGTGTCAAAAAGTTTGCTCAAGAGATTTCTCTAGTACAACAAATTTTTGAGGTTTTTTTGGGTAAAGGGGACTAACCCCGGTAAAATATATTACGCCAAAAAATGTTGAAGTGTAAAAGATGTAAGTGAAATCCTACATCAAATCCCGATACACAGGAACAACCAAGCATACCATATGCTAAACCCAAACACCCTACATAAGAGGACAAACCCCTCTCATGACTACTAAATAAAACATTTACTTCCTACCACTATGATGGAGCCGGAAATCATGAAACTCTTTCATCTGTCCTGGTAGATAAAGGTTTTGAGCTGCGTAATCATCCTAATATAAATCAAAATCCTCTTCAAGTTGGTTTCCACCTCCAATTGACGACATGTAAGCCTCGTACTCCTCATTAGAAGCAAACACCTCCTCATCATCAGAATCACTAATATTAGCTATTTCTGAATCACCAAATGATAATTTTGACTTACTCAGATAAGAATATCATCGATAATAAATGAATAAAACCCTAAAAAATCATTAATGGCGGCAGAAAATTCTCTCTTCTTCACGATTCGATTTTCTATTCCCTGTTAATCTCAAACCTTATAACGATGTTGTTTTCTCGATTAATCTTTGATTAATCTTGAGTTAACATAGTCATTATTTGGTTGAACGTTTTCTGGGGTTTATTAATCGGCCGTTTTTTCTTTTTCTACGTGCGACTAGTGAAGCGTTGTTTTTTATTGTGTCTAGGTCGGTGTCGTGTTGTTTGATCGCAGTTATATCTATTTGGTGTGTCTCTACTAGTTACCTACATGATTGTTCATTGTTTTGTTTTTTTTTCTTGTCGTCGCAAATTAGGGTTTCGGTTCCTTGTTTTATTATTGTTAGGGTTTGTTAGTCGTTAGGGTTTCAGTCCTAGATGTGGATCCTATCGATTATACTCAGATGGATGTGAGAGGAAAGGTTGCGGCTATCAATAGTATGCAGACGTGTAAGATGGACATGATTATGAAGGTGTTTGAGGTGAAATTGGGTATTGTGAGGGAGGTTTATGATTTTATGCATAGTTTAAAGATGAATAAATATGAAGTATGGTCCTTGGTGTCTGGTGCTCGATCCCAAGAGATATTAATATGCTGTGTTCCTATGAATCTTCTTTGATTGCGAAGGAGGGGAATGATCAGTCTAGGGTTTCCTCAAACCCTAACTCTGCCATGTTGGGTAATGTTACGATTCGTCAACCTGTTAGGGTTTCATACCCGTCATTCGGCTTGCAGGATAAACAAGATGAATTTGTTATTTTGTCTTCTCCTGTGTTGTCTAAATTTCTTGATGGGGATGCTAGCTTGTCGCAGGTTGATGGAAACCCTAATATGGGTATGTTTGATCGTGAGGGTGCATCGTTTGCTGGTGACGGCTTTGTGGTACGAAAGGAGCAAGATGGGATTGGTTCGCAGCAAAAGGATGAGTCTTTTTAGTCTACTGACCCGTCTTTGTCAGTTCCAAGTTCTAATATAAATGTATCTCCACAAGTAAGTGGATCAAATGTTGATGGTTCTCCAAATGTGAGTGTTGTTGGGGTTCCGTTTGTTCGGGTTGCGTCTGTGTCTTACGTTGGCATTGCGTCGCAACGTGATACTTCGAAAGGTACTAATAGTTTTACGTTTACACAAGTGGAAAATGTGTTTGAAGGGGTGGATATTTCTATTCCGCTTCAGTTATTCAAAATGTGGGGAATCAGTTTGAAAACACTCTATATGGATACTTCATTGGGAAACGTGAAGCTTTTCCTGTGGTGGAATATTATGTGAAGAACAATTGGGCGAAGTATGGGCTTAAGAAAATTATGCTTCATGCAAAAGGTTTCTTCTTTTTCAAATTTGATTCAAGCACTGGATTGGAAAGTGTTCTTGAGGTTGGACCTTGGATGATTAGGAATAATCTGATTATTCTTAAGAGATGGACGATGAATACCAGTTTACTAAAGGAGGAATTAAGCCATGTTCCGGTTTGGATTAAATTGCATGATGTTCCTTTAGAAATGTTTGATGAGGAAGGTATTAGTATTCTTGGATCTTATTTGGGGAAGCCGATAATGCTGGATACCTATACTAGTGATGTAAAACCCGCATGCTTTTACCATGAATAGTACCCTTAAGATCGTACGTACTAGATTTAAACTTTCTTAATATAGCATGATTACGACTACGTGTTAGGATTTTACGTATTACGTACGTGTTAGAACACGATAAGTATTTACTATGCACGAGCACGTAATAATTGTTTGACAATAGTTAATTACGAACATGCGATCATGAAATCATGAACGTAATTAAAACACGAACTATTATTAATTACGTATATATATTTATTACGAGCGTAATTAAATATATTAGGTCACGGTAATTATTTAACGAGAACACACAAAACGCGAACACAAATAAACACGAACAAACTCGTAAAACACGAACACGAGAACACACTTATTAATTAGACACGGAAAATGATCAGGATACCCCTTGTGGGCCCCATTACCATGAAATTAGGAGGGAGGATGGGCTTAGCCCATCAATTTTTCACTAAAAGGGTTAAATAATTTTTAACTACTCATTTTTCATTCACAGAAGATTTTAGAAAAAACCCTAAAACCCTCCTTCCCTTCTTCTTTGTGCCGCCACCCTAAAACACCACAAGGAGGTGGTTTGTGATCTTGGATCTTGGAATTGTAGTTGGTGATCGTGTTTGTTCTTCATCCTTTTGATCCACGAATTCGGTAAATCCTTTTTAAACCTTTTCTTTTGATTTGATCTTTTTATAAATCAAGAACATGTTATGTTTTTACAAAAACCTAATAACTAAACATGGATCTAACATGATTTGGGGTTTAATAAAATAAAAAGTATGTTTAAGGGGTGTTTGTTTTTAGCCGCGGCCTACACCGAACCCGAAAGGGGTTTCGGTTTGGCCATCCGACCACCACCAAGACCGTATGGTCTCGGTTGGTGCGTGTGGGTCCCACGGCAGCAAGGTAAACACGGGATACCCCGAGTTGGTTCGGGGTACGGTGTCGATTTCATGTCCGGTTCATGTTTTTAGCCTAGATCCGGTTCATGGTGTATGTTAGTTTTTTTATGTTTATGAACTTATGTTAAAATTAAATTAATAAAATGATGTGATTAATTTAATAACATGACTTAGGTTATTTAATTACTAATGATCATGAAATTATTTTAACCTAAGTATTTATATATTTAAGACTTATAATTAATTAATTATTTTAAAACCATGGATATAATTAATTAATTAACATGACTTAGGTTATATTATTAATATATAATAATACATATTTTAACCTAAGTATTTAACTTATTTAATTAAAAACATGTTATACTTTAATTAAATATTATAACCTATAGTTTAATCAAATTACATGAAATAATTATTAAACTATACATTATATCATATGACTTAGAAATAATCATGAAAAACACTTAGGCTTATATACTTAGCTTATTTAACCAGCTTATTTCTAATTATGGAAACTTTCTATTTTTAGAAACTTAATTAAATAAGGCAGCTAATCTATTTATGGAAACCTTCTATTTTTAGAAACTTATTTATTTCAGGCAGCTAATCTATTTATGGAAACTTATTTAATTAAGGCAGCTAATCTATTTATGGAAACTTTCTATTTTTAGAAACTTATCTATTTTAAGCAGTAAATCTATTTTTGGAAACTTTCTATTTTTGGAAACTTTCTATTTTTGGTAACTTTCTATTTTTGGAAACTTTCTATTTTTGGAAACTTTCTATTTTTGGAAACTTTCTATTTTAGGAAACCTGCTATTTTTGGAAAGTTACTTATTATTACACAGTGAGTATAATAACACAGGAAATACCAGAAATACTTAATCAGATTAAACAGAATATAAGATTTAACACAGTTTAAGGCTTTAAAACAGTAAAACATGGTAAGAACACATAAAATAAGCTAAGACATGACATAAAACCAGCTATGTATTTGGTAAGCAGATACTTATTCATGTACGTATTTATGTAGCACTAGTGATTCGGAAGTAGGATTCCTCGCAGTTCGTCTTTCTCGTTCACTGGACATAAGGTACGGATTCCCGTCCTTTCAGTATGGACATTCTTTCCTTATTAGGATTCCCCGTATGCAGCCAACTGTTTTCCCGTAGTATAAGTTACGTGTTTGATTGCTTATGTTTGATTAAGATTACCTGTAGCCATATACATGCATGACCAGTTTCACCTAGTTATGGAGGTACCATAACCATAACCTTAGAGGCACTGATGTTATGACTTCACCACGGCGGAGTGATTGCTCGTGGCGTCCCTTCAGCTTTTGGCCATTTATTTATATTTATCATGTGGGGCGTATGGGTGCATCCTAGTTACATATTTTCAGTCAGGATTTCATGGTGAATGTGGTGTGTGCCTTGCATCCTTCACAAGGAGCTGATCCCTCCTACCCAAAGCCAGTATATTAAATTAGAGGCAGCCCCTCTAATTTGCATGATGAGGTCACCCCTCCAAGTATTCATGCACGGTGGATTTTCATGACCTATATTGGCTAATGGTAAAATATGTTAAACAGTTTTCATAAGATAAACATAAGGCTTTTCAAACTATAAACCAGTTTTATGAACATGTTCCAGGTTTTCCAGGACTTATACATTTCCGCTGCTAATAAGTCTCTATTGTGTTTTAGTCACTTATACTATGTCTATATCCGTGCACTGAGCGTTTTGCTCAGCCGTTACTTTCCTTTCCATGTCCCAAAACGGCAGGTACCCTAGGAGAGACTCGAGCATTTGGAGGACCTGCATAGGATGGAAGCTGCGAGAGACTTCTTTTCCTTTTTGCCTTCATATACTTATGCTTGTTTAGTCTTTCATTCATTTCTTTTGCTTTATTATGTTTTGGGCTTATGTTTGGGAACCGATGTTTGATTCCGGTTATCCCTATGGTCATGTAATGCTTTATACATTTAGCCTTGTATGCTTTGATGACACGCCATAATTACGTGTGACATTCCATTCATCAAAATGGGGTGTTACAATTATGGTATCAGAGCCAAGGCTTCGACCTGTAGGCTCTAAAACTCGACCTGTGACTAGTGGGTAGTCACCAGGAGCTTCCTAAGCCAACGTTTGTTATTCCACGTATTAATGTTTTCAGCGCATTGTTGTTTTAACCATGATGTTTTCAGCACCTTGAGGTTTTAACCTTGATGTTTTCATCGATATTGTTGTACTAATATGGATGGACAACCGTCATTCATATTTAGTTATGTGTCATTGTTTCATGCATAATGTTCCTCGTGAACTGTGGCTATATGGACTGAACCCCAGTAGTTCATAATTAGTCACATAAATTTTTTTTTCTGATAAGTTTTGACAGATGAGTTTCAATTATTTATGTTACATGTATCATTGTTGCAGGGATTATGACTAAGTAATGGTTGGTACAGGACTGGCCCTATTTAGTCGCATGTGCTTTTATCGAAACTTTTCACTTTGGGACCGACCCATAGGCGTCCCCTCGCCATGCTTTTGTTTTGGGACAGACCCATAGGCGTTCCCTCGCACATATAAAGGTTTTTATAAACTACATTACGCATTCATGCACTGTTTTTCATGCATAAAATTTTTCTCATGATTTAAATTGGCATAAAAGAATCTTCATGTCCCCTCATAAGTTATTATGTTTTTATGTCAAGTATGTTTTCATACTGTCATGGTTAACTTCAGTTTCATGCTGATTATGTTATACACTTCTTCGTTTCATGTTTCTTCATGATAATTCCGTCTTCATGTTGATTATGTTTTACGCCTCTTTTGTTATTTACGTTGTCCTGCAAGACATTGTTGGAGTTCATTGAATTCTGCTTTCATGATAGTCATGGTTGGTTTTCATTGATCATGCTGTCAGGAAAATCATCGTTGAATTTTGTGTAACCACACTTTAACGTTTCCGTTACAACCAGAATGATGTCTATGCAAATACTGCCAGGTTATCATGATGGTTTTCCTAACCGTTAACCGATATACTTTCCTTAAATCATGACAAATGATCGACCCCATACCGATCATTTCATGTTCATTCCACATGTACTCCACGTACCGTATTTCATGTGTATTACACGTACCTTAAATCCATGTATATTCCACTTGCAATACTACACGAGTATTCGCTAGTCGATTCTGAATCATCTCGGGCATTTGTCCACTTGCTAATACTCTACAAATTGCTGATGCCGCTCATAACTTGGAAATGTTACTAAAGGTTTATGCTGCTGACGTTCGGAGACGCTACGAGAGGCGGATGCTGTTCACAACCTGGAGATCCTACAAGACGAAGACAAAGGCGTCGAAGCAAAGCGATTGGACGAGAAGATGCTTCACCATCAGACGATTCCCATCAATCATTGTCCCTAATTCTTAGTTACATGTCACACGTCATTCGGCTGTCATTTCAGCCATATGAGTGCAAACCGGTACCAACCGGCCACTCAGCTGAATAGTTACATGAATCACGGTCATGAGAATGACCATCATGGAACTGACAGACAGGACGATAGTAACCACTACTATGACAGCAACTATCCTAGAAATCGCAACCGAAACTCTGGCCACGGACGTGATCAGAAATACAAGGATTAGTAGTCTAACCGATCCGCCAATTCTGGCATAATAACCTTATATTGTGGTTATATTTGTTTCACAACTCGAGACACATGTCAAGACATCAGTCAAGACACATGTCTCACGTATACTTTCTGAAGACATATGTCAAGACATCAGTCAAGACACATGTCTCACGTATACTTTCTGAAGACACATGTCAAGACATCAGTCAAGACACATGTCTCACGTATACCTCTTGAAGACACATGTCAAGACACCAGTCAAGACATATGTCATGCTTATAGTTCCAAGAAACGAGTCAAGACACATGACTCACGTCCAACTATGGAACATTTCTAAGAAATTCAGGGTACCCTCCAAGGGTATATCTATCTTTGTTGTGCCATGTATAATCAGGCCACAAGAATTTCTATACCATTATCGGCGCATCAGTGAGAACTGTCACGTTACCGATGTCACTTTCATTTCTTTCACCATATTTCATATATTCATGACCATGAAGGACGCCTTTCGTATTCCCACGTATACGAAGGTTTTCCTTTAGCTTTATGATGAGATCCAAGCTGCTAACGCATTTCCTCGGACAGACACGAGATGAATTTTATCCTAATTATGTACTATGAACAGCACACCATGCTACGATTCATAATTATGTACAGAAATGTTCAGGCTCCTGAATACATTCAGCTTGATTTTCCATCGGGAAAATGGGTACAAATTATCTATGCTTACAAGCATGTGCGTTGTTAGCCATGGTCGCTAAAATTTTCTAGCTGTAGTAAGACACGACCACTTAAGTCTTTTACGCATAGCCAGTTGATTATTCCAAAATCTTCCCATACATTCCAGAAGAACTTACAAGGAGAAGGACGGTACCATGAGATTATGTGTTGATAGGTGTGTAAACACCCATCCTTTTACCACTTAATTCTGGCTAAAACAAGACCAAAACACGTAATTAATATCATTTGTTTGGAATTATGCGTGGTTTTTGTATTTATTGTGATTTCAGAGCTAACCGGATGAATATTAAAGAAAACATGGGATTGCACGGGTTTTATCAAGGAAAAAGACTGAAGACGAAGTCTATTGTCCAAGAGATGCAAAAGATTTGAAGTCACTAGGCCTATTCGAAGATTTATTGAAGAAAAGGACTAAAGACGGAAGATTTTCATAAGTCGAAGAAACTCGAGTCTATTTAACGAAGAAATTAAAAGACGAGTTGGATTTAATCGACAACAAATCCCGAATCAGAATCGAAAACGTCAACTTTTCTGAAAAGACGAGAAGACAAGAAGAAGAGGAGAAAGCCCACTCACCAACCAACCACTAGGACTATATATAGTTTTTTCCCTTCACACATTAGGGGGTTAGTTTTTCATTTTCCTTTTTCCCAGTTCTGTTGTTCGTCTCATCACCAACTCCATTAGGGAGTTTGGTGATTTTCATCTTTTTCTTTTAATCTTGTAATCTTTAATCAATACTCTTGTTACTTTTCCCTTAATCAATCCATTCCACCTTTTCATTAATCTTGTTCTTCATCATCTCTTTTTGCAAGTTCTTAAGTTTTTATTTGATTCAAGTTTGGTATTAAAAAGTTGTTGATTTAGTGTTTTTATTGGTGGGATTTGTTCCTTATGGTATGTTAATGATTATTGGTTAGTTTGGTAAAACCTTTTTAAGTATTGGAGTTGATTTTGAGTTAATTTCGTGTACCCTGTTTACTTGCTGCTGTTACTGTTCTTCATCTGCCCAGAAAATTCCGAATAGCCCATTTTGTGTTCCCTTATTCGGAACTTTCCATATATTCCGAATAGGGGTGTGTTCATTTCTGTTACTCGGAATATTTCAATATTCCGCATAGCCGTTTCTTTGTTTCCTTATTCGGAACTTTCCAATATTCCGCATAGGGATTCTTTTGTTGTCTTATTCGGAACTTTCCATATATTCCGAATAGGGGTGTTTTTGTTTCTCTTACTCGGAACTTTTATTTTTGCCTTATTCGGAATTTTACATATTCCGATTAGGGGTGTTTTTGTTTTGTTATTCGGAACATTTTCCGAATAGCCTTTAAATTCCAAATAGCAATTTTTAATTTTCCTTATTCGGAACAATTTTCCGCTTAGCCCTGATTTTTCCGAATGACCTTAATTTTCCGCATGAGACAATTTATTCCGAATAGAAGTATTTTCCGAATAGACTGGATTTTCCGCATGGTGTAAACTTTCCGAATAGAGCAATATTTTATTCCGAATGGTCATACTTTCCGCATAGGGTCTTCTTCAGTAAGAGTTATTTTTCAGATTATTTTTCAAATTATTAATTGTTGATTGTTTTAAGTTTACTTCATTACCATTTTATTTACCTGTTTAGTAGAATAGAAAACCAAATCCACTTTTTGTCACCAAGAACAAATCATTCCACTTTTAACTGAGATCAATTCGAGAGGATTCCGAGAATTCTGAACCTAGCTAAAGACATGTATCAAATGGCGCCGCTGCCGGCTCCTCTCGTTAAGATCAAAAGTTTTTTGTAGAATTTGGATTTTGGGATCCGTTCCCCGTGAACGTTACTTTTTCATAAAATTTTCAAAAACACAAAAAAATATAAAATTTCCAAAATCCTAAAAAGTAAAAAACAATAAAAAACCAAAAATATTTTTGCTTTGTTTTTCTTTGTTCGTTCTTTTGCAGGTGTATG
Source organism: Glebionis coronaria (assembly GCA_025667525.1). NCBI lineage: Eukaryota > Viridiplantae > Streptophyta > Magnoliopsida > Asterales > Asteraceae > Glebionis > Glebionis coronaria. The sequence goes on from CM046877.1 coordinate 344,674,182, forward strand.
CGCACTCGATCCACGTCTTATCAAGAGCCCGAGCCTCTCGATAACTTAGACATGGCTGGTGTACAAAACAACAATAACATACCACCTCCGAACAACAATAATAACAACAACAACCCGCCTTTCAACAACATGAATAACAACAATGAGCACCTTCCGGATAATCGGCCAATGATTGAATTGTTGCAAGCTCATGTTGATGGCAACACGGATCCAATTGTTATACCGCCAATTGCCGCCAACAATTTCGAGCTCAAGTCAGGCTTTATCCAGATGGTCTCCGCTCAGCCATTCTTGGGACGAACCATTGATGACCCACATGACCATATCAAGAGATTTCTACAACTCACCAACACGGTCAAGTTCAATGGGGTTCCACAGGAGGTCATAAGGTTACAACTTTTTCCCTTTTCTTTAGAGGGACAAGCCCGTCATTGGCTTGCTAAGGAACCGCCACAGAGTATTCTCTCGTGGACGGATTTGGAAACAAAGTTTATTAACTACTTTTTTCCACCCTCTCGTACTACCGCTTTGCGGAATGAGATTATAAACTTTGAACAAAAGTACGATGAGTCATTCAGTGAATCTTGGGATCGTTTTAAAGATCTTTTAAGAAAATGCCCACAACATGGTTTTACCAAAGTACATCAAATAAATACTTTTTACAATGGTTTAAGCATGAGTGACCAAGATTCACTGAATAGTGCCTCAGGGGGTAATTTATTGGCTAAGACTTCCAATGCTGCTTGGGACATCATTGAGAACAAGTCTCGTGTGCAAACCAAGAGCGTTAGGACCAATGTTGCTAGTGCTAGCACTAATGACAGCGACAAGCGATTAGACAAAATCACCACGCTTCTTGAATCGCTTGTCACACATACCGTCAGCAACAACAACAGCAACAACGCCAAAAACGCTCAAGTAAACGCTGTCAGCCAACCTTGTGAGATATGCGGTGGGCCCCACTCTTACACAACTTGTATCGCCACCCAAGATTACCCTGCTGAGAATGTGAATGCGGCATATGGCACCTACCAACAACCCGCTTATCAAGCAAAACCCCAAGGTGACCGTAACTTGCTTAGCTATCGCAGCAACAACTATCTTTCCCCACCTGGTTTTCCTCCAACCAACCCAAACCAACAACAAAACCTTAATCGCCCTCCTCAACAACAACAACAACCTCGACAACCATACATCCCACCTCACAAGCAACAACAACCACCCCAAAGAAACAATCAAGTCTACCAACAACCTGCTTACCAACCACCTGCATACAATGCTCCTCCCAACCAACCCACCGCTCTTCACCAAGAAGTGGAAACTTATATGAGGACTAACGATGCGATAGTGGGAAATCTTCAGAGAGAAGTGCTCAACCTGAAAGCCGATTTGGTAAAGCAAGGAAATGATTTGAGAGCCGATATGCGAAACACGTTGGATAGTCAGACGAATGATCTGAGGAACATGATGGCTAGTTTCTTCCAGAGTAGTCAACCCTCTTCTTCGGGTACTCTTCCGAGTAACACCGTTGCAAACCCAAGAGGGGAGATGAAAGCAATCACCACTCGAAGTGGTAAAGGTACCAAGGAACCCGAGCTTCCTATACCCCCACCGGTGGTTGTGACTAAGGAGAACGAGTCGCCTGCTCCTATTCCTCCTCCTTCTCCTTCCCCAATTTCTCCACCTCTTCTTTCTACCCCTCCTCCACCCGTGGTTGTGAGTGATCCTATACTCCCAAAGCCTTCCTCTTCTTCCAATATACCTTATCCTTCTAGGTTGAGGAAAGAGAAGCAAAAGAGCAAGGATGATATTCAGGTTTCTAACTTTCTTAAAATGTTCAAACAACTGAATTTCAATATCTCCTTCGCTGAGGCTCTCGCTCACATGCCCAAGTATGCTAAAATGTTTAAAGATCTTCTGAGTGACAAGGAAAAGCTCCTCGACATTGCCAACACCCAACTTAATGAGAACTGCTCCGCAGTGCTCTTAAGGAAATTGCCAACCAAGCTTGGTGATCCGGGTCGTTTTCTTATCCCTTGCAATTTCCCGGGAGTAGAGAATTGCATGGCCCTAGCCGATCTAGGTGCCAGTATTAATCTCATGCCTCTAAGTGTTTGGAAGCAATTATCTCTCCCAGAGCTAGTCCCCACTAAAATGACATTGGAATTGGCCAACCGTACGGTTGCTTATCCAGTGGGGATAGCCGAAGATGTTATTGTAGGAGTCGACAAATTCACCTTTCCTGCTGATTTTGTTGTCGTCGACTACGAGATGGACCCCCGTGTGCCACTTATTGTTGGTCGTCCATTCTTGAGGACCGGTCGCACTCTTATTGATGTTGAAGCCGGAGAGCTTATCATGAGAGTGGGTGACGACAAAGTAGTCTTCAACATGGGAAAGTTGTCCAAACAACCTTATTCATATGAGAGTGTTAATTGTATTGACGTTCTTGATGAGGCTTGTGAAGAACACTTTAATGATGCTTGCAAAAGTATTCCTACCTCTCTTCCCACTGTTGAGACCGTGTCCTCTATTGATTCATCGTTGTCTCTATTTGGAGATAGTGATTCATTCTGGAACAATCTTGAAGCTACCATGGGAGATGTGAATTTAGCTACTAATGATTCTCCCACCGAGGGGGATGAAGACATGAGTTTCTTTGACAATCTTCTCACTGAAGACAATCCTTCGCCTCCATCTCCCACGGTCATTGCTATCGATACTCCGACTTTGAAAACGCCTCCCAACGAAAATCCTCCGGATTTGGAACTTAAGGAGTTGCCGCCTCATCTCGAGTACGTGTTCCTTGACGACAACAAGAAGTCACCCGTCATTATTGCAAAGGATTTGAAAGATGAAGAGAAGACTCGCCTCGTCGCCGTGCTGAAGGATCATAAGAAGGCTATCGCTTGGAAGATTTCCGATATTCGTGGAATTGATCCTCACTTCTGCACACACAAAATTCTCATGGAGGACGACTTCAAGCCCACTATTCAAAGCCAACGAAGGGTGAATCCAAAAATACATGAAGTCATCAAAACAGAGGTTATCAAACTTCTTGATGCGGGTATGATTTACCCTATTTCGGATTCACCATGGGTTAGTCCAATCCATTGTGTGCCCAAGAAGGGCGGAATAACCGTTGTTCCCAATGAACACAACGAGTTGATTCCCACTCGTCTCGTTACTGGGTGGAGAGTTTGTATAGACTACCGCAAACTCAATGATGCCACGAGAAAGGATCATTTCCCTCTACCTTTCATGGACCAAATGCTTGAACGATTAGCCGGTAATGAATATTACTGCTTTTTGGATGGTTTCTCGGGTTATTTTCAAATACCCATCGATCCCCAAGATCAAGAGAAGACAACATTCACTTGTCCCTATGGCACTTTCGCTTACAAAAGAATGCCTTTTGGCTTATGTAATGCGCCAGGGACTTTCCAAAGGTGTATGTTAGCTATCTTCCATGACATGGTTGAACAGACCATGGAAGTCTTCATGGATGATTTCTCGGTCTTCGGGGATTCCTTCTCTGCTTGCCTTGCCAATTTAGAACGTATGCTAAAGCGGTGCGAAGACACTCGCCTTGTTCTAAATTGGGAAAAATGCCATTTTATGGTAAAAGAAGGCGTCGTGCTTGGACATAAGATCTCGAAAGCCGGTCTTGAAGTAGACCGTGCTAAAGTTGATGTTATAGCAAAGTTGCCTCCACCTTCCACTGTGAAGGGTGTGAGAAGTTTCTTGGGTCATGCGGGCTTCTATCGTTGATTCATTAAAGATTTTTCTCAAATCGCTCGCCCGATGACCCACCTCTTGGAAAAAGATACTCCTTTTATCTTTTCCAAAGAGTGCCTTGAAGCCTTCAACTCGCTTAAGGATAAGCTAACTAAGGCACCCGTCTTGGTTACCCCTAATTGGGAGCTTCCTTTTGAGTTGATGTGCGATGCTAGTGATTTTGCTATTGGAGCGGTTCTTGGACAAAGAGTGAACAAACACTTCCAACCGATCCATTACGCTAGCAAGACAATGACTGGGGCACAATTGCATTATACGACAACTGAGAAAGAGCTTTTAGCTGTTGTCTATGCTTTTGAAAAATTCCGCCCCTATCTTGTCCTTTCCACCACCATTGTGTACACCGATCATTCCGCGTTGAAGTACTTGTTGACAAAGCAAGATTCCAAACCAAGACTTCTTCGCTGGGTTTTGCTGCTCCAGGAATTTAAAATCGACATCCGCGATAAAAAAGGAGCAGAAAACCTAGCCGCGGACCATCTTAGTAGACTTGAGGATCCATACCAAGGGGATCATCCGACTAAAGAAATCAATGATTCTTTTCCCTTGGAGACCTTAATGTCTATAAACTTGAAGCCGACTGAAACCCCGTGGTTTGCGGACTTTGCAAACTACTTGGCGGGTGGAATTCTCAAGGAAGGGTTGACGTCCCAGCAAAAGAAGAAGTTCTTTACCGACATCAAGACTTACTTTTGGGACGACCCTTACCTATTCAAACAATGTGCCGACCTGATTATCCGTCGATGTGTTGATGGACCGGCAGCGTCTGAAATCCTTGATGCTTGCCACAAAGGACCCACCGGTGGTCACTTTGGTCCCAACTACACCGCTAAGAAAGTGTTTGACTCGGGATTTTATTGGCCCTCCATATACCGTGACGCTCACGATATGGTCAAGCGATGTGATGTTTGCCAAAAGCAAGGCAAAATCACACATAAAGACGAGATGCCTCAGAATTTCATTCAAGAATGTGAAATTTTTGATGTTTGGGGTATCGACTTTATGGGGCCATTCCCTTCTTCTAAAGGAAACAAATACATCCTTGTAGCCGTTGACTACGTTTCAAAGTGGGTTGAAGCCAAAGCTTTGCCTACTAATGACGCAAGGGTGGTTTGTAACTTTTTGAAAGCTCTATTCGCTCGCTTCGGTGTGCCTCGTGCCATTATTAGTGATCGTGGGACTCATTTCTGCAATGACCAATTTGCTCGAGTCATGGATAAGTACGGTGTAAACCATCGTCTTTCCACAGCCTACCACCCACAAACTAATGGCCAGGCCGAAATATCCAACCGAGGGCTGAAGCGAATTCTTGAAAGGACCGTGGGAGAGCATCGTGCCGCATGGGCTGATAAACTCGATGATGCTTTGTGGGCTTTTCGTACTGCTTACAAGACCCCGATCGGCTGTACGCCTTATCGTCTTGTGTACGGGAAAGCGTGCCACCTCCCCATTGAGTTGGAGCACAAGGCTTATTGGGCCTTGAAGTGGGCTAATTTTGATATAAACAAAGCCGGTGACCTACGCAAGATCCAACTCAATGAGCTGAATGAACTCCGTAATGAGGCTTATGAAAATTCTTTGATCTATAAGGAACGAACTAAGCTCATTCACGACTCCAAGATCAAAAACCGAGAGTTCCATGTTGGAGACAAAGTCTTACTTTTTAACTCTCGGTTGAAAATCTTTTCGGGCAAGCTCAAATCTCGTTGGTCCGGCCCATTCACCATCGCCCAAATTTTTCCATATGGTACTCTCGAGCTCGCTCAACCTAATGGACCTAATTTTAAGGTGAATGGCCAACGAGTGAAGTTGTACTTTGGTGAGGACACCTCTCAGGAGGTGATTCCTTCCCTCACCACGTTCCCCATAAACTGAATTTGGGTCGAGTCAGGCTCGTGACTCGGTTATCAAAAACAAGCGCTCCTCGGGAGGCAGCCCGAGTATCTATCCCTTTAACCCCCTAAGTGTAGGGGAGGACCGATTTTGGTCATTTGTGTTTGTGTGGTGATGTGCTTACAGGGATAACTGCAATCTTGGAAATCTTTGAAGAACCGTGCTCCCGTGTTATCCGCAATCCGGTTCTATCTCTCAACTATCGTGATACAATTTTCTTCATACTCGCAATCGAAATTGATCACTTTAGTCGTCTCTTCCTTAACTTGCGTTAACCAACGTGCACAATGTCATAAGTGTAGGGGAGACTTTTCCCACATGCTTAAACATTGAGGACAATGTTTATCTTAAGTGTAGGGGAGACTTCTATCGAAGTTTTAAGTGGACTTTTCCATGAAAATGCCTTCAATTAACCGGAAAATCATATTTTTCAACATTTTTCAAATTTTTAATTAACTTTGGCCATTTAGTCGTAATTTTTAAAATTTTTATCGTTGCTTTCATATGTATATATCCCGCAATAAAGTCAAAAATATTAATAAATTGGTGTAGCTAGTTTAGATATCTTTGACATATTAGGCCCGTTGCGTTTATTTTGACTCAACCCGAATAGACTTATCCAAGTTTATTCTAGCTAGTATCCTTAACCATATAGACCTTAATTGGTTTATTAGGCTAAGTGTCCACGAGTCTCATTACTTGAGATTTTAAATTGTGGAGGACGAGAAATGATAGAGTCAATTATAAGTCGGTAATCTTGCGCAAGCTCACTTGGTGTAATTATTCGCCTATTCTCCCATCACTTGCTAATAATTTATCTGCAATAAGTAAGGTCTTACGATTTGAAAAGTTACTTAGCTTCTAGCCCAAGATCGTTTAAAAGTTGCTCGGTAATGATAAGAGTTCATAGCCAAGGCATAACTTATGAAGCGGGGCGCGAAGATTGGCGAGTCCGAAAAGGCCCTAACAAGGCATGAGGATTCAATTTTATTGCTGAAGATCCAAAGTGATGTGAAAAGCATTATTCCTAAAGTCAATATGAAGGATCAAGACTCACGACGAAAAGCAATCAACTCCCATAAAGATCATGGAGAAGTCTATCCGAAAAGACCCTAACAAGGTATGAGGATAAATAGATCCAAGTCCGAAAAGGAGGCGGATCGTTGTATCTCAAAATCCCAATTAGAGATTGAAGAAATAATCATGAAGTCGTGGTCAACAAAGTTGGAGTACCCCTCAAAAGTCTCCAAGTGAAGAAACTCTATTATGATGAGAAGACCATTATCTCAAGAACGTCTCTCGAAGATATGAAGTATGAAGTACATGCCAAATATCGGCCCGAGAAAGGTCTCAAATCGTGAACCAAGTTATGCCAAGATATGAACTTTTTGATATCCCGAGAAGCAGTTTTAAGAGATTTTGTCCTTTAGCTAACTATTGATCAAATCGTCCCACTTTGCTTTCAGCCCTAATAAACTATCGAAATAAGTCCAAAAATGCATCTTCATGATCATTCTAAGACAAAAATAAAATATAAGAGATACAATTAGGAATAAGGGAGTTTAAGCATTTAATTAAGCCATGTGTGTAAGTGTTTGATTTACTAACTTATAATAACAATGATCTCGTTTTTAAGCTTAGTTTGGGGAACGTGAAACTTGAGGGTGATAAATCTTCGCAACACCAAAGCCCTAATGTAAGTCCTTGATTTCTTTACAAGTTATTTCCATCCTTTTGTTTATTTTAAAGTTTTAAGTTCTCTTCGTATTTTAATTATTATTTAGTAGAGTTTGAATAAGGCCAAGGTTGATTAATTATGAGAAAAATGTAAAATTGCTTTATCACTAAGCATTGCATGAGGGCATGGCAATGGTTAAGTGTAAGGGATTTGATAGGTGTGTAAACACCCATCCTTTTACCACTTAATTCTGGCTAAAACAAGACCAAAACACGTAATTAATATCATTTGTTTGGAATTATGCGTGGTTTTTGTGTTTATTGTGATTTCAGAGCTAACCGGATGAATATTAAAGAAAACATGGGATTGCACGGGTTTTATCAAGGAAAAAGACTGAAGACGAAGTCTATTGTCCAAGAGATGCAAAAGATTTGAAGTCACTAGGCCTATTCGAAGATTTATTGAAGAAAAGGACTAAAGACGGAAGATTTTCATAAGTCGAAGAAACTCGAGTCTATTTAACGAAGAAATTAAAAGACGAGTTGGATTTAATCGACAACAAATCCCGAATCAGAATCGAAAACGTCAACTTTTCTGAAAAGACGAGAAGACAAGAAGAAGAGGAGAAAGCCCACTCACCAACCAACCACTAGGACTATATATAGTTTTTTCCCTTCACACATTAGGGAGTTAGTTTTTCATTTTCCTTTTTCCCAGTTCTGTTGTTCGTCTCATCACCAACTCCATTAGGGAGTTTGGTGATTTTCATCTTTTTCTTTTAATCTTGTAATCTTTAATCAATACTCTTGTTACTTTTCCCTTAATCAATCCATTCCACCTTTTCATTAATCTTGTTCTTCATCATCTCTTTTTGCAAGTTCTTAAGTTTTTATTTGATTCAAGTTTGGTATTAAAAAGTTGTTGATTTAGTGTTTTTATTGGTGGGATTTGTTCCTTATGGTATGTTAATGATTATTGGTTAGTTTGGTAAAACCTTTTTAAGTATTGGAGTTGATTTTGAGTTAATTTCGTGTACCCTGTTTACTTGCTGCTGTTACTGTTCTTCATCTGCCCAGAAAATTCCGAATAGCCCATTTTGTGTTCCCTTATTCGGAACTTTCCATATATTCCGAATAGGGGTGTGTTCATTTCTGTTACTCGGAATATTTCAATATTCCGCATAGCCGTTTCTTTGTTTCCTTATTCGGAACTTTCCAATATTCCGCATAGGGATTCTTTTGTTGTCTTATTCGGAACTTTCCATATATTCCGAATAGGGGTGTTTTTGTTTCTCTTACTCGGAACTTTTATTTTTGCCTTATTCGGAATTTTACATATTCCGAATAGGGGTGTTTTTGTTTTGTTATTCGGAACATTTTCCGAATAGCCTTTAAATTCCAAATAGCAATTTTTAATTTTCCTTATTCGGAACAATTTTCCGCTTAGCCCTGATTTTTCCGAATGACCTTAATTTTCCGCATGAGACAATTTATTCCGAATAGAAGTATTTTCCGAATAGACTGGATTTTCCGCATGGTGTAAACTTTCCGAATAGAGCAATATTTTATTCCGAATGGTCATACTTTCCGCATAGGGTCTTCTTCAGTAAGAGTTATTTTTCAGATTATTTTTCAAATTATTAATTGTTGATTGTTTTAAGTTTACTTCATTACCATTTTATTTACCTGTTTAGTAGAATAGAAAACCAAATCCACTTTTTGTCACCAAGAACAAATCATTCCACTTTTAACTGAGATCAATTCGAGAGGATTCCGAGAATTCTGAACCTAGCTAAAGACTTGTATCATGTGTCGACTACCGTCGACTTAAACAAATCACCATTCATGACCGTTATTCTCCTCCACGTATTGACAACATGTCTAATCGACCCTATAGTGTTAATTACGTTCCCAAGATCGAACTCATGATCATGCTGCCAATAGTGATGAGTGAAAGAGCAAGACATGTCCATGACTGCTGTTCGTACACGACTTGGTCATGCTAAATTCATGATTCTGTATTAATCTCATAAATGCTTCCACAGCATTATGGACTTAATAAATTGAGTTTCCATGAACTCATACGCAAATTCATCAGTGTTCTCATTGAGGATAACCTGATTTCCTTTAAGCCCAGAGAAGAACAGGAAGACCATATCTGCACTTTGTTGCAAATTCTATGACAAGAGAAATTTTACCCTAGAAAATTTTTCCTATATCAGTTCTGGTTGATTACAGTGACACGCTGGATCACATGGAATTGCATGGTTAATCTTACCATGACTCAACTTATGCGTAAAGGAGGGAACCCTACATTACATTAGGTGTTCTAGAAAATCCTACGCTAAGAGAAGTTTAGATTCATAGACTCAAAGTTTCGCAAACTCCTATGTATCAGGTTCGATGAAGCAAGATACAGTTAAGTTCATATCTTCATACCTGTCATACAAACAGGCTAAGATAGGACACCAACAGACTGGGATGTTTTCATCATCTGAAATTGTAAATTGAAATGGGACAAGATCTCCACGGATTTTGGTTACCAGTTTAACGCAAACTCAGATGAAGCATGATGCTATCTGGGTTATTGCAAACAGTTTGATCAAGTCTGCAGACTCCTTACATCCGTAAGGATTTCAGAGCAAACAGATTTATCGGACATGTTCCAGCCAAGTCTCATCCGATCACTTGGTAATCCCTCAGTTATCGGGTCAGACAAAGATTCGCAATCGTGCTCCTTGTTTAAGTCCACGTCCTTGTTCTATGTTCACGACTTACTTTCGCGCTCGCGTTCATGACACTATTCACGTTCATGATCGTATCTGGGCTTACGATTTTACGTTCATTTCGTACTGGGAAGTTTTGCAAGAACTTGAGAGACCAGGCCCAAGTTTAGTATAACTCTCCATCATCAGATAGATGTTTCACGTCATATTCCACGTCTCACCTTGTAGCGTTTGGCGTTACCGCCATTATATTCTATGTTCACGATATGTTTCACATGTCATGTTCATTCCACGTTCCTCATATCATGATCAAGATATGTTACACGTATCATGGATCACGATATGTTTACTCATACTACACTCGCCATATCTCCACGTAGCACGTTCAAAAATTTTCACGTACCACGTTCAAAATTTTTCACGTACTACGTTTCTTTATGTCTCGCGCATCGTTTCTAGTTAACAGTTAAGTCAGATTGTCTTCCATCGTAACGTTTCAGTTACCCTTGCACGTTAACTCTTATTTTCCTCGATCGAATTTAGGGGATCTACCTTACGTTGATAACCAGGAACTTCTTCGTATTCCAAGTCAAGGTCAGGAGGACCAAGACTTATCATTCGTGTCAAGATCTTATAAAGGAACCGTTCCAAGAGGGAAGCCACTTGGAAACGGACAAGTTCATCCGGACTTCTTATCCGTTTTTCTCTTATCGATTAGATATGTCCTTTCAGCCACGTCACGTTCCATGTCCTTTTAAGACATGTCACGTTCCGCGTTCTTTCTGCCAGGTCACCTGCACGTTAATTTATCTTACATACCCTCTCAGTTGATTCGGGTATGTTTCTATTTCAGTTACGTTATCTATAATTCGGGAACGAATTATTCTTTTTAGGGGGGAAGAGTTGTAAAACCCGCATGCTTTTACCAAGAATAGTACCCTTAAGATCGTACGTACTAGATTTAAACTTTCTTAATATAGCATGATTACGACTACGTGTTAGGATTTTACGTATTACGTACGTGTTAGAACACGATAAGTATTTACTACGCACGAGCACGTAATAATTGTTTGACAATAATTAATTACGAACATACGATCATGAAATCATGAACGTAATTAAAACACGAACTATTATTAATTACGTATATATATTTATTACGAGCGTAATTAAATATATTAGGTCACGGTAATTATTTAACGAGAACACACAAAACGCGAACACAAATAAACACGAACAAACTCATAAAACAGGAACACGAGAACACACTTATTAATTAGACACGGAAAATGATCGGGTTACCCCTTGTGGGCCCCATTACCACGAAATTAGGAGGGAGGATGGGCTTAGCCCATCAATTTTTCACTAAAAGGGTTAAATAATTTTTCACTACTCATTTTTCATTCACAGAAGATTTTAGAAAAAACCCTAAAACCCTCCTTCCCTTCTTCTTTGTGCCGCCACCCTAAAACACCACAAGGAGGTGGTTTGTGATCTTGGATCTTGGAATTGTAGTTGGTGATCGTGTTTGTTCTTCATCCTTTTGATCCACGAATTCGGTAAATCCTTTTTAAACCTTTTCTATTGATTTGATCTTTTTATAAATCAAGAACATGTTATGTTTTTACAAAAACCTAATAATTAAACATGGATCTAACATGATTTGGGGTTTAATAAAATCAAAAGTATGTTTAAGGGGTGTTTGTTTTTAGCCGCGGCCTACACCGAACCCGAAAGGGGTTTCGGTTTGGCTATCCGACCACCACCAAGACCGTATGGTCTCGGTTGGTGCGTGTGGGTCCCACGGCAGCAAGGTAAACACGGGGTTCCCCGAGTTGGTTTGGGGTACGGTGTCGATTTCATGTCCGGTTCATGTTTTTAGCCTAGATCCGGTTCATGGTGTATGTTAGTTTTTTTATGTTAATGAACTTATGTTAAAATTAAATTAATAAAATGATGTGATTAATTTAATAACATGACTTAGGTTATTTAATTATTAATGATCATGAAATTATTTTAACCTAAGTATTTATATATTTAAGACTTATAATTAATTAATTATTTTAAAACCATGGATATAGTTAATTAATTAACATGACTTAGGTTATATTATTAACATATAATAATATATATTTTAACCTAAGTATTTAACTTATTTAATTAAAAACATGTGGCCTAGTGGCAAAATGATTTGTGGCTATCACTCCAAAGTGTGTGAGGTCTCAAGTTCAATTCCCACTAGGTGTAAATAACCTTGATGTGGCCACGTCAACCTCCTGAAAAGGGAGGGCTTTACCTGGTTTGAGTCTGTGTGGCGGTGGGCTCAAACCCTGTGAATTAGTCGGCCAATGAGTCGGAAATCACGGTTACCAAAAAAAAAAAAAAAAAAAAAAAAAAAAAAAAATGTTATAACCTATAGTTTAATTAAATTACATGAAATAATTATTAAACTATACATTATATCATATGACTTAGAAATAATCATGAAAAACACTTAGGCTTATATACTTAGCTTATTTAACCAGCTTATTTCTAATTATGGAAACTTTCTATTTTTAGAAACTTAATTAAATAAGGCATCTAATCTATTTATGGAAACCTTCTATTTTTAGAAACTTATTTATTTCAGGCAGCTAATCTATTTATGGAAACTTATTTAATTAAGGCAGTTAATCTATTTATGGAAACTTTCTATTTTTAGAAACTTATCTATTTTAAGTAGTAAATCTATTTTTGGAAACTTTCTATTTTTGGAAACTTTCTATTTTTGGTAACTTTCTATTTTTGGAAACTTTCTATTTTTGGAAACTTTCTATTTTTGGAAACTATCTATTTTAGGAAACCTGCTATTTTTGGAAAGTTACTTATTATTACACAGTGAGTATAATAACATAGGAAATACCAGAAATACTTAATCAGATTAAACAGAATATAAGATTTAACACAGTTTAAGGCTTTAAAACAGTAAAACATGGTAAGAACACATAAAATAAGCTAAGACATGACATAAAACCAGCTATGTATTTGGTAAGCAGATACTTATTCATGTACGTATTTATGTAGCACTAGTGATTCGGAAGTAGGATTCCTCGCAGTTCGTCTTTCTCGTTCACTGGACATAAGGTACGGATTCCCGTCCTTTCAGTATGGACATTCTTTCCTTATTAGGATTCCCCGTATGCAGCCAACTGTTTTCCCGTAGTATAAGTTACGTGTTTGATTGCTTATGTTTGATTAAGATTACCTATAGCCATATACATGCATGACCAGTTTCACCTAGTTATGGAGGTACCATAACCATAACATTAGAGGCACTAATGTTATGACTTCACCACGGCGGAGTGATTGCTCGTGGCGTCCCTTCAGCTTTTGGCCATTCATTTATATTTATCATGTGGGGCGTATGGGTGCATCCTAGTTACATGTTTTCAGTCAGGATTTCATGGTGAATGTGGTGTGTGCCTTGCATCCTTCACAAGGAGCTGATCCCTCCTACCCAAAGCCAGTATATTAAATTAGAGGCAGCCCCTCTAATTTGCATGATGAGGTCACCCCTCCAAGTATTCATGCACGGTGGATTTTCATGACCTATATTGGCTAATGGTAAAATATGTTAAACAGTTTTCATAAGATAAACATAAGGCTTTTCAAATTATAAACTAGTTTTATGAACATGTTCCAGGTTTTCCAGGACTTATACATTTTCGCTGCTATTAAGTCTCTATTATGTTTTAGTCACTTATACTATGTCTATATCCGTGCACTGAGCGTTTTGCTCAGCCGTTACTTTTATTTCCATGTCCCAAAACGGCAGGTACCCTAGGAGAGACTCGAGCATTTAGAGAACATGCATAGGATGGAAGCTGCGAGAGACTTCTTTTCCTTTTTGCCTTCATATACTTATGCTTGTTTAGTCTTTCATTCATTTCTTTTGCTTTATTATGTTTTGGGCTTATGTTTGGGAACCGATGTTTGATTCCGGTTATCCCTATGGTCATGTAATGCTTTATACATTTAGCCTTGTATGCTTTGATGACACGCCATAATTACACGTGACATTCCATTCATCAAAATGGGGTGTTACAAGTGATATGTGTAAGGAGTCATGGGGTCGTAGAAGTTTTGCAAGATGTCTTATTGAGGTTAGTTCTGAGGCTCCTCTACGTGAATCAATTAGTGTTGTTATTCCATTATTAGATGGTACGGGTTTTATGAAGGCTACTATTAAGGTGGAGTATGAATGGAAACCCCCTAGGTGTGATAAGTGTACGATTTTTTGGCACTCTATTGAGTCGTGTCCGGCTATGGTGGTGGTTACTAAAGAAGCTGCAAATGTTAATGATGGTTTTCAGCAAGTGGTTAACAGGAAGAAGAAAACTAATGCTAGTAATAAAGGGGGTGTTCAACCAGGTAAGAAGTTTGTGTATGCTCTGAAGGCTGATGGTAAGAATGTTAAGGGAAAATCTCATGTTGATAGACCTAATACGTCAACTGGTGGTCCAGGGAGGAATAGTGAGGGTTTGTATGGGCCGACTTCTAATCTGAATAGACGTTGGTGTCTAAGGCTGCTTCTTTACCGCAGGCTACTCCTATTGTGATTTCTAATCCCTATGATGCTTTATCTACTCTTAATAAGGAGTTTAGTGGTACATCTAAGGTTACTGTTTCCGATGATGAGGAGGATGTGGAAAATGTTTATGATGAGACGGAAAATCTTATGAATAATTCTCAATCAGGGGCAAGCACTCCTGCTGTTAATGTTTTTAATGTTTAGTATTGCTTCTTGGAATATACGGGGCTTGAACCAGTCCCCTAAGCAGAGAGAGGTTCGACAGGTGGTTACTGATAATAATTTAAGTGTCTGTGCTATTTTGGAGTCCCATGTTGATGTATCTATTGTTTATGATACATGTCGTAAGGTGTGTAGGAGATGGAAGTGGCTTTCTAATGGTAGCTTGTGTACTAAAGGTTCTCGTATTATTGTTGGTTGGAATGAGGATATGGTTGATGTTGGTGTTATGGCTCAAACAGAACAGGTTATTCATTGTCAGATTAATACTTGGGCTGACCAGAAAACCATTTTCTATTCTTTTGTGTATGCTGCCAACTACTATGTGGACCGTCGTGTGTTATGGAATGATCTTGCTGCTCATGCTTATCTTATGTGTGATAAGCCATGGGTTTTGATGAGTGATTTCAATGCTGCTCTTAATCTTGAAGATCACTCCTATGGTGGGTATGAGCCGAATATTGCTATGCGTGAATTTAAAGAATGTGTTTAACGCATGGAGGTTATGGATGTTAATGCTACTGGACTTCACTTCACATAGAATCAAAAACCTCAGGGTGAATGTGGTGTTCTTAAGAAGATTGACAGGATTATGTCTAATATGGTTTTTATTGATGAGTTTTCGGGTTCTCTTAGGGTGTTTCAGCCTTATCGTATATCGGATCACTCTCCGTGTGTTCTTCGTGTTCCTAAGGTTAGTAGACCGAAGCTAAAACCTTTCAAATTCTCTATTTCTCTTGTTCATAAAGAAGGGTTTCGTTCTGCTGTTCTGAATGGGTGGAATGTTAGTGTTTCGGGTTGTGCTATGTATCGTGTGGTTAAACGTCTGAAACATCTTAAAGCGCCATTTCGTAAGCTTCTTCATGATAATGGTAATATGCACATGCGTGTGATTCAGACCAGGGATGAGCTTGACGCGGCTCAAGGGGCTCTTGACTTAAATTTATCAAATACTGATGTCCGTGAAGCTCATGCTCGGTGTCTTGTGGCATTTAAAGAAGCGTCTCTTGATGAGGAAATGTTTTTGAAACAGAAAGCTAAGATTGAGTGGCTTGATGCAGGTGATTCCAATACAGCTTATTTTCACAAAAATTTTAAGTGTTCTAATGCCCACAACAAGATTGATATGGTGCGAGACATGTCTAATCTGTTGTGTGAAGGGAATTGTGAATGCGTTTGTGGCATATTATGAGTAGTTTCTTGGTTTGGAAGGTTCTTCTATCCCTTTGGAATCATAGGATTTGTTCTCTAATGTTCTTGATGCGCAGCGTGCTTTGGATATGGTTCAGGTGGTGTCGGATGCTGAGATAAAGAATGCTCTGTTCTCTATGGGTGATGATAAAGCTCCTGGTCCGGATGGATTTACGGCTGCGTTTTTTAAGAATGTCTGGGATATTGTGGGTGGTGATGTTACATGTGCTATTCGGGACTTCTTCACTAATGGTAAGTTGCTTAAGGAAATAAATCATACTATTATTGCGCTTATTCAAAAGGTGACTGTTCCTAATAAGATCACGGATTATAGACCTATTTCTTGCTGTTATGTGATTTTCAAATGCATTACGAAGATTATTGCTAACCGCATTAAAGTGGTGTTGGGGGACTTGGTTAACATTAATCAATCTGCTTTTGTTCTGGGGCGTAGGATTTCGGATAATATATTACTTACTCAGGAATTAATGCGAAGTTATCATAGGAATATTTGAACTCCTCGTTGTGCGTTCAAAGTGGATATTCAAAAGGCCGGTGATACTGTTGATTATGGTTTTCTTAGGGTGATTCTGCTTGGGTTTGGCTTTCACACTACGATGGTAATGTTCCACCTGATGTGAAAGCTAGTATTCTGGATCTTATGCCGTTTGCGGAAGGCACATTGCCAGTGCGTTATCTTGGGGTTCCTCTTATCTTGTCTAGGCTGCTTTAATTGCAAAGTCCTTGTTGAAAAATTGGAGAGTCGGGTCCAGGATTGGCGTAACAAATTTCTTTCTACTACAGGGAGACCTCAACTTGTTAAATCTGTGCTATCATCTATGCATCTATACCGGGCTTCAGTTTTTATCCTGCCTGTTCGAATTATTCATGATCTTGAGAAACTTTTGAGAAACTTTTTATGGTGTCAAGGTGAGATGAAAATTGGGAGGGCAAAGGTCGCTTGGGATGATGTTTGCATTCCCTAAAGTGAGGGCGGTCTTGGTATTCGGAGGCTTGATGATTTTAATGTTGCTCTTATTACCTCTCATATTTGGTGTCTTCTCACACGTAAGGAATCCTTATGGATTCAATGGATACATTCGTATAAGTTAAAGGGTAGGAGCTTTTTGGATGTTCCTTATTGGTGATGTAAGTTGGGGTTGGCGCAAGCTTCTTCAGCTTAGAACACGTGTGCGGCCGTTTATTTGGTATAGGCTTAATGATGGTAAATCTACGTCTATGTGGTTTGATAGGTGGGCTGTTGAGTGTCCGTTACGGGATACTCTTATGGTACGTAATATTGTTAGGTCTGGTTTTACCTTTCATGATACTGTTTTTGACTTGATTGAGAACAACGCGTAGAAATGGCCGACTGATTGGGTGGACAGATTTCCTGCTATTGTCTCTATCATGTCCCTGCTCTGGATTAGGGGCGGCCGGATTCTCTGGTATGGCGTGATGGTGGTGGTTCTTTGCAGTCATTTTCTATGGCTCTGGCTTGGGATACGCTGCGAACCAGGCGCCAGGCTGTGGTATGGTACCATGTTGTTTGGTTCTCTCATTGTATTCCTCGATACTCGTTGCATATGTGGCTTGTTGTTAAGCAGAAACTCAAGACCCAAGATCGTTTGCGACAATGGGATGTTGGGCCTGCCATTGATTTAAGCCTACTTCGGTGTCCTTTGTGTAAAGTCACTCCCGATTCTCATTCCCATTTGTTTTTTGAGTGCTCTTATTCTTCACAGGTTTGGACGCAAGTTAGGGTGCTTTGTGGTATGGATTCTATTCCTCCTCGTTTGGATGATGTTTTGGCATTTCTTATACCAATATCCGAAGGAAAATCTACTACTAGTATTATTGCTCGTCTGGTTGTTGCGGCTACTGTATATTTTGTTTGGATGGAACAGGATTCTAGATTGTTCAAAGGGAAACAGATTGCTATGGATAAACTTGTTAGTATCATTACTTCTACTGTTTGCCTCAAGCTTATTACTTTCATATTCAAGAAGATGACTACACGGTCTTTGGCTATTCTAGATCGGTGGAGAATTCCGTCCTCACGTGTTTCTCATGATGGGGGTACCAGGTAAGGGTTGTACTCTTTTTTCCTTTTTGGGGTTTTTCCCACAGGGTTTTTCTCAAGAAGGTTTTTTAAGGAGGCAAGATCCTTTACTTCCATTATGTTGCTGCTGGTGTTGTGGGGTGGTCGCCTGGTTCCAAGAGTTCTTCTTATTGGAGTTTGCTAATGCTGTTTTTTACACTAGTTTTACGATTTGTACTGTTAGCTTAGTGTTGCTGAGTTTATGGATTGTCATAAGCACTTGTTGATCAAGCTTTTGGCTTGAGGTTAATACGGTACTTCAGCCGTATTCCATTTGTACTTAACATTGGTTTTTTGGTTTAATATATTTACCGGGGTAACTCCCTTTACCAAAAAAAATCGACTTACTCAAAGAAGCCTCCTCATGAGCTACCTCCTTACCACTTGTCCTTACATGTTCATTAGCAATAATGGCACTTACATTCGCCACATTATTCTGATCTGTAGTGTCCAAAGCTGTCTTCTCAACCACATCAAGCCTTCTACCTGAGTTAGAACTATTACCTTTAGACGAATACGATTTAGAAGATTTCATTACCCATGTAGACTTAGGTTTTGTAAATAGCAAGCCTTCTACCTGACTTGGGCGAGTGAACCATGGCTATTTATTACTCCCATGAGCATTCCCACTATTATCATCCCAATTCCAAGCTGATTTTACAATTTTCGGCTTCCTAGGGCATTCCGAATCCCAATGATCAAAAATCTTACAAGTACCACACCTTGGAGGTTGCCATTTGTATTCAACCATAATGGTATCCACCGAATGCCCCTCCTCACCTTTGAGTGGAATTGCCACAACAAAATACTCAACAAGAGCCTTCTCCGCACTCACCTCAATAAGAACGCATGTATAAGAGCATCGCACCCATGAGTTCACACACATATTCGTCGTATGAGTATCCAACATAATAGGTCTCCCCACTTTAGTGGCGATCAAACTCAGCCTGATCTCATAATACGCAACCACATGCACATCGTGTAATTTAACCCACACCAGAACTGTTTTAATCTCCTCACGTATAAGCTTCTTTGTTAGATTCCAAGTATTCAGCATAATAGGTACAAGCCTAATACGCCATGGTCTATTTGCAAGGACTTGCTCCATACCATCTTTTGAGTTAAATTGAAAGAAGAAAAAACCATGGTGAAACATAGTTCTTTTAATACCAAATCGAGCCTAAGCATTTTACATAATTATCAGCAGTGGGAAATGTGTGTCGTCTTCCAACAAAATACCCATAAAGAGTATTATCAAGACTATCAACCTTCTCGTCAACCACGTCACTAGGAATAACAATATCATTTTATTGGGTAAAAGGGACTTAACCTCGATAAAATATATTACACCAAAAAGCGTTGAAGTACAAAGGATACAAGTGTTTCTTACATCACAGCCTGTTACATGGGCAACAACCCCGCACATCAAGTGCGACAACCCAAACCTAACATATAGTGACGTGCCACTACTATGTCGAACTAGTAAAGAAAAAACATAAAGTAACATGGAAAAAAACTAAGAAATAAATCCTAGCTCGTTTAAAGCCTAACGAATTCATGTCTTCTTCATACAACCAAGACTAGAAGCATATCCAAATAAATGGAACCCACTGCTTCCAAGCCAAACCATCAGCCGATGATTGAAAAATATCAACCTCAGGCAGAACCAAGCACATGCGAACGACATAACAAGCAGTTCGTCTAATAGCAGCCACCATTCTATATATCATAGATCCTCCATGCTCAAACAGTCTGCTACTACGAAGGCCTGCGCCAAGCACACAAACCTTACTTCCAATATGATTAGTGACAAGTGAACTTGTATAATCATAAAAACGTCCTTCACCCTTCAACATAAGACCCTCTGAGTGCAGCTCTCAATATAGGACCAACAGTAAACTCCCATAGTCAACACTCTACGCCCTTCTGAATTTTGATGATATGAGTAAACAATCTTGGCACAAAAAAGGAGCATCCATAGGAAAACGACCACTCTCTCCAACCCATGACACAAAAAAACAACCATAATCACACACAAACAGCCCCACGTTAGTGTTTCGTAGCACTCCAATCGATGATGATCACACCATATGTTTCAGCTGCTAAGAAAATAACGAACCCTAAAACCACGGATAAAGTTACGACAAATAAAGTTTAGTAGCAACCAATCCATGAGTAAAGCTACCCAAACACTAACACAACGGATGAATCGTGGTCAATAGAAACCCTTATCAAGTTTAATCTTATATGATCAACCACCAGATCCAAAAACCCTAGACGGATCTAGGTTCCAGACTAGTTTTTAGGGCATCACGCAGAAGTTGAGGGAGAAATGACTTGAGTGTTGCCTCTAGAGACTTGGTCATGGATCTCCTCAAATTATTGGTTAGGTCTAGGGAAGCATTCGATAGAGTCTTAAGTTCAGACAATATAGCATCTTGTTTAACGTCTGGTTTGGGCAAGCTGACATCACCTCTCTTGACCCAGAGTTCCTCAGCACATAGCACTTGAACACTTGGTAATGAGGGAAATGGGATGGTTTTTTGTTTTTTGTGCTCTTCCTAGAGTTTCCTGGCCCCCGGTTCCTGGACATCTTGGATTGATGGAATGGAACTGGGCTAGGGATTGGTGCTTCTTGCTTCTGGGACTAGAGCTTCTTAGCAGCAACTTCTTGGACATTTGGTAGGGATGTAAGTATAGAGCTCATGATCAGAAGTTACTTGATCATCATCATCCTCTATGTCTTCGAACCTAGAGATTGTAGCATCCTCTTCAATCTCCATAACATCATCCTCTAGCATGGATTCCAGATCAGATTCAGCATTATCAATGATAGTGGAGACCCTAGCGATGTCATCCTCTATAATAATATATGACTAATCATCCATCTGTTCATCATTTAGATTTTGTTCCTGTATACAATGTGTTAGAAAACGTATGATGAGTTTATAATGAAGGAAAGATCGCCATTCGCTGCCCCTAGGAAAGCTGAGTGTGATTATCCAGCCCTCCCTAAGGATTTCTCCGTGGGACTCTTTTATTGTGAGTTAGTGATAAGGTGAAGGGCCACCATTCACTTCCCCTAGGATAGTTGGGCGTGATTATCCAGCTCCCCCTTAAGGATTTCTCCTTGGGACTCTTTTAAGGTGAAACATGATATGGTGAATAGTCATCGTTCGCTACCCCTAGGATAGCTGGGTGTGATTATCCAGCTCCCCCAATAAGGATTACTCCTTGTGACTCTTTTAATGGTGAAACATGATGTGGTGAATAGTCTCAGTTCGCTGCCCCTAGGATAGTTAGGTGTGATAATACAACTCCCCTATAAGGGGAATGAGATAAGGGGAATGGTCGCCATTCATTTCGTTTCCCCTATGAAGGCTGAGGGTGATTATTCAGCCTCCCTAAAAGAATAAATTCTTTAGGACTCTTTTTAATTATGAGGGGACCCAGAGACTAAGTGAGGTTCAAAGAATCTAGGTCGATACATATGTGTACTATGGTTGTTGTTTCCTAGAGCACTATCTAGATGGTGCAGGATCATCGGGGTGCGTTATAAGCACAAATGATTCATGTCCTGCTATAGAGACAGAGTGTATAGAGGTCTTAAGAGAGTGCAGATACAAACACTTTAAGGGTCGAGTAAACCATAAACTTCATCTCTCTCCTACATAATTTTGAGAGTGGTTGCTTGTGAACCTATAAAAAGAAAATATAAAGAAAGATAGTCAGACTGAATACCTTGGAGATATCAGCGGTGGAAGGGTTTCGTGATGTCTCAGCTGATATAGAGACGTTACAAACATGTTGTTCATCAGCATTGGGATCAACATCCGTCTCATCATGTAGAATAACAAATGAGTGTTTCTTGGCCTTCTTCTTTCTACGGACATCTTTATAAGATTTGTGTTTAGAGGAAGGGGGATTCCTTTCTTCCTTTTCTTCTCGTCCTTGGGAGCCTTGGATTGAGAGATAGTCTGCATAGAGGTCTTGGACAAATACTTATCATATGTATCTTCAGTTTTCACCTATAATTGAGGGATCAAGTACTCCCTTGGTCCAGCAAGACCAACAACCTTTAGCATATTTCTTGTAAGAGGTACTTCATTTTCTAGTTGAGTCTTCAGAGATGCGGTGGTGATACGAAAGGGAGAGAATGAGTGAAGTTCGGAATCATCATACTCAACTCCCAAAAAGTACTCAATGATCAAAGAGAGATATCTGGTGTAACACATGGTTGGGAGTCTGTGCTTCTTCCCTGTGTTGACTAACTTAGCAATGAGGTCAGAATAGAGGATGTGAGAAATTCCAAATCTAGACCCCAGATGAGACTATAGAAGATCGCTTGTTGGGACCCATTCAATTGGTCATGAGACCCTTGGTTTCCTCCCAGACATTTCACTACATACAGAATCAGAGTTTTCCACAAAAGAGAGAAGAAATTTGTCTTGATCGAAGATCTCTTGACGAAGGCGATGGTGGTGAAGGGCGTGTTATCATCATCATGGGTTTCAAAATCATCAACGTAGTCTTCATTGTATTGCTGCAAGGTACAGCCACCATGTCATCATTGACCTCAAGTCCAATGATTTAAGCAAAATCATTTAGGTCAAATGTTAGGGTTTTAGGATGGGTGGAAAGGTTGAAGGAGATATTGTTCGTTGCATGATCAACTTCGGCTAAAAACCAGAACTCCTTAAGATATTGAGAGTAGCAAACCAAAGGATTTCTTGTGAGGGCTTCAAATATGCGGAAGTTCTTCAAAAAATTAATCATGGGTGTGTAGAGAGGGTTAGAATGCTCGAGCAAGGCTACACAGTTGTTGAGGTTAATCTTTCCTTCTTTTTTTTTTGGTAAAGGGTTTTACCCCGGTAAATATATTAAACAAAAAAGAAGTTAAGTACAAATGGAATGTGGCTGAAATGCCACATTAACCTCAAGCCAACAAGATTGATAAACTAGTGCTTATGACATGCCATAAACACTCAACACCTAAAAATTAAACCAACTCAAAGCTACTCATTTCTTGAACTACCAGATAGATATAATCATGATCAGCCGTAAAAAGTCTTGAAATAGAGCAAAAACCCCGCCACTCCAGCAACAACACAAAGGCAACAAAGCATCCAAATAAGGTCGCCTCCTTAATAAACCTTTTCGAGAAAAACCCTGTGGGAAAAACCTCAAAAAGGAAAAAAAAAGTACGACCCTCACGTGGCATTACCATGATGATTAAACCACACTCTAGGCAGCTTCCACCGATCCACAAGAGAACATGATCGGTCCGACATCATCTTAAACTTGAACGTGACAAGCTTCAATCGAATAGTATCACAAATGATTTGAACAAGCTGGTCAACCCTTAATGAAGTCTTCTTAGATAATCTAGCATTTTGTTCCATCCAAACGTAGTAGGAACAAGCAGCCACCATAATTTGGGCAATAATACTATAAACACTTCGACCCTTGGAAATATGAATTAAGAACGATATAATATCATCAAGTGCAGTCGGAAGATCCTCCATTCCAGCCATAGAACGAACTTTACACCAAACCTACATAGAAAACTAACATTCAAAGAACAAGTGCAAATGAGAATCTCGAACCGTATTACACAAGGGCATATTAGCAGGTTTAAGTCAACATTAGGGCCGACATCCCATTGCCTCAGCCTATCTTGCGTCTTCAATTTGTGATTAATTACAAACCAAAAGTGGACAGCATGTCGTGGAATACAATGCGCAAACCAAACAACATTGTACCAAACCACTTCGTCGGCAATAGCACGAATAGTATTCCAAACACCAACCATCGAGAATCGTTGTAACACTCCTTGTCTATCATGCCACGTCATAACATCCTCATGACCAGCATAAAGCTCCGAAACAAGAATAGAAACTACTTGTGGAAACCGACCAGCCCAATCAGTCGGCCATTTCTAAGCACCATCCGAAATAAGGTCACTAACAGAATCAGTAAGAGAAAATCCCGAGCGGACAATATTGCGAACAGTAAGCACATCACGAAGAGGACATATATTTTCCCACCTATCAAACCACATAGAAATAGACTTACCATTAAAGATCTTGTGCCAGACAAACGACCTTACACATGTACGAATTTGAAGCAGTTTTCTCCATCCTCAACTCATATCACCAAGGCATGGAATCTTTTATTCGTTGACACCAAAGTCGACATTTGATGTGGCCGAGATGGTGTACTTGGTGGTCTTTGATGTGGACGCCATTGTTGAGGTTTTGAGGTTTTAGAAGGTTTGAGAGATAGAAAATGTGTGCGAGAAGATGGTGAGAATAGTGAAACACGCAACAATGATGAGTCAAAGGATATAGAAAACTCAAGTCGTTTTAGTTTTACTGCTTTTAATGAAAAAGTAAAAACTTTTGCAGAAAAATGGGACCCCTTGACTCTTCGAAAAACATTTGTCCCATTGGAATGTGGAAAAGTTGTTCGCATTAAATGGAAATCATTTGAATTAATATGAAGAATATATGTTTTCCACTTGTGATGTAATTTCCTCGTTACATTCAATTCCATTTAATGGACAGAGACAGAGATCAATCATCATACTTTTTCTTTCCCAATATTGAGCATACCCAGCTCAGCAACTAACCTAGTAAAACTTGGCTCAGCCAAAGGCTTGGTGAAAATGTCTACGAGATGGCATTTAATGGGTATAAAGTGAATCTCGATATCACCTTTTAAAATGTGGTCTTTGATGAAATGATACCTGATGTCAATATGTTTTTTGGAATGAAGTACCAGATTCTTAGAAATGGATATGGCACTTGTGTTATCACAGAATATGGGAACCTTCTCACACATAATCCCATAATCATCTAGTTGACTTTTCATCTAGAGAACTTGAGCACACCAACAAACAGCAGCGACATATTTAGTTTCAGCTAATGAAATGCCCACAAAGTTTTGCTTCTTGGTGCTCCAACATACTAACTTTCCACCAAGTATCTGACAGCTTCCAGAGGTACTCTTTCTGTCGAGGCAACATCCAGCGTAGTCTGAGTCTGAGTTGGCTTTTAAGTTAAAGCCAGATCCATTTGGATACCAGAGACCAAGTGATTGTGATCCTTTGAGATACCTGAAAATTCTTTTGACAGCTACAAGGTGATATTCCTTAGGGTTAGCTTAGTACCTAGCATAGAGACATGTGGAGAATTGGATATCTGGTCTGCTCGCAGTGAGGTACATCAGTGACCCAATCATTCCTCTGTATAACGTCTCATTCACAAAGACCCCAGAGTCATTAGAACCCAAGTCATTGGGGGGAAGCATAGGGCATTTCACTAATGCACAATCAGACATATAATATTTCTTGAGCAAGTTTCTAACATATTTTTCTTGAATAGAAATTGCCATAGAATTTTGTTTAATTTGTAAACCTAAGAAAAAAGTTAGTTCCCCCATCATGCTCATTTCATATTTCTTGGTCATAAGTTTGGCAAATTGCTTGCTCAAGGTAATGTTGGTCGACCCAAAAATAATATCAACCACATATATCTGTACTATTATGACATCACCCTTGGGCCTATATGTGAATAGTGTTCGGTCAATAGTATCTTTGACAAATTGATTTTTAAGTAGGAATTTTGATAGGGTTTCATACCATGATTTAGGTGCTTGTTTCAGCCCCATAGAGTGCTTTGTGGAGTCTGCATACATAATCTGGATGTTCGCTGCTCTGAAACCCTTGAGGCTGTTTGACATAAACTTCCTCCGCAAGTTTCCTATTTAGAAAGGCACTCTTAACATCCATCTGATATACCATGAAACCCATATAAGCAGCATAAGCCAAAAAATTTTGATGGCTTCCAATTTGGCAACTAGAGCAAAGGTTTCATCATAATCAATCCCTTCTGATTGACTGTAACCCAATACAAACCAGTCTTGCTTTGTTCTTGACAATTCTTCCACTTTCATCTCTTTTTTTCCTGTATACCCATTTGGTTCCAACCACTTGATTTCCAACAGGGGCTTTGACTAGAGTCCATACCTTGTTTCTTTTGATCTGATTGAGTTTCTCATGCATAGCACTTACCCAGCCTTCATCTAGAAGGGCAACTACAATGTTTTTGGGTTCGTCATCTGATAGAAAATCAGCGAACAAGCATTCATTGGCAGAGGCAGCTTCTAGATTTTTTAGTTTTCCTCTGGTGGTAACTCCTTAAGAGGGTTCTCCCATAATATTCACCAAAAGAATATCTTGGTCTTTACACCATTTAGATTGAGGGGCAGGTGCCTCAGTTGGTTCAGATGAAGGTTCGAAAGCTGGCAAAGGGTTTGAGGTGGAAGGTGCATTGTCTATGGGTCGTTCTTTACATAGAATTTCTTTATCCATGATCTGTTCATCCATTTGAGAATCAATATTTTATGTGTTAGATCTTCCAGGGACCAGAGGATGAAAAGGATTGTCACAGATAATAGATGTTCCAAATACTGGAGCATCTAGAATGATGTCGGTGATGGAGTGAGGATCAAAGGAATAGACATGAGAAAATTCCTTCTGATTTAATTGAGATGAACTCTTTCCGATTGAGAAATCATCTTCAGGATATGACTTAACTTCATTAAAGTGAATATCACTAGCTTCAGAGTTGTGATGAGAGATGACAGCATCGGATTCATTGAAGGTAACATGGATTCATTCTATAAGCTCTTGTTTACGAATGTTGAACACTTTGAATGCTCTGGAGGTTAGAGAATAACCCCGAAAGAAACCATCATCTGACTTCTCATCAAACTTTCCCAGGTGATCCTTGTAGTTGTGAATGAAGACAGGGCAACCGAAGACATGAAAGTAGCTCACATCAATGGGCTCTCTTTCTATAGACTTCGTAAGAGGTCTTTCCATGTCGTATTCATGATTATGGATCTGTTTTGTGTATAGAAAGCCGTGTATACAGCCTCTCCCTAAAATTCTTTAGGAAGTCTAGAATCGCTGAGAATAGTTCTGGCTGCCTCTATAAGAGTTATGTTCCTTCTTTCAGTGAAACCGTTTTGTTTTGGATTTCCAGGGGTAGAGAAGTTGTGTGATATCCCTTTCTCATCATAGAAGGCTTCCATGGCATGATTTTTGAATTCAGTTCCATTGTCACTTCTGATTGCCTTAACCTTGCAGTCATTGAAGTTTCCAATTTCTCTTATAAAGGACATGATGCAATCAGCAGCTTCACTCTTCTTTTGAAGAAAGAACACCCAAGTGAATCTAGAGTACTCATCTACATTGACGAGGGTGTATTTGTCGTGATTTACGGATTGGGGTTTAACTGGTCCAAACAAGTCCATGTGTAGCAGATGAAGGAACTTGTTGATGGAGAATGATTGTTTGATTTTAAATGAAGCTTTGTAGTGTTTTACTTTCTCACAAGCCAAGCAAGGCATGTCTTTGGAAAAAGTAATAGATGGAAGTCCAACAACCAAATCATTCTTTGCCAGTTTGTTGATGTTTTTGAAGTTAAGGTGTGAAAGTCTTTTGTGTCAGAGCCAGTTTTCACTTTCAGAGGCTTTGGCAAAGAGACAAGTGTTGCTTCCCTCTAGGCATGATGTCATGTCAATAACATACACATCCCTTCTTTTAGGTGCAGTGAGAACAACATCATCATTTTGGTTGAAAATTATTCCTTGGATCTTGGTGAACAAAACTTTAAAACCTGCATCACAGAGTTGATTGATGCTTATCAAGTTTTGCTTTAGCCCATTGACATAAGCGAACTTTCTGAAGGTGATTCTATTACAATACACTAAGCCATATCCTTCAATGGCCCTTGAGGAGTCATCTCCAAAGACTACCTTGGGACCAGAATCCTTTTTATATCTGTGTAGATAATGCTTAACCCCTATCATGTTTATAGGAGCATCCACTATCTAGATACCATAGGGATTTCTTTAAATAGTCTTGCACAAATATACTGAATCAAATTAGCTTCAATGATGAAACCACTTTCCAGTAGGTATTGATCCCAAACTTAGATCGATTAAGCTTTGTGTAAACGAGATTAGATCAAGTACTACACGTAGAGAAACCTTTGCTTATGAATAAAGTAACAAAGTGTTATGCGGAATTAACACTTGATCTAAAACACAATGATGTTAAACAAACTTTCACTTGTATTAGAATAATCGTACTTGGTTACAATGAAAGAGTTTAACAATCGAAAACTTATGAAAACTTATATTAACTTTAACCTAAAAGATCTTCTTTTATAGAACAAGAAGTCTTGTACAATAAGCTACGAATCAACTATTCTAGGTAAAGATAAACATAGAAAATACATTGTCGACTCTATCCTTACTAGAAGTATTCTAGAATATAATAAACGTGTAGCTCACATCTTCCATCAGTGCTTGTCTTCAATCTGTCAACGCTTGACTTTAACTTGTCAACGCTTATGCTGTCAGCGCTCACTTTGCTCTTGTCAACGCTTGAGTTGTTCTTGTCAGCGTTCAAGTGTTCTGGCCTAAATTTATTCCCAACAGTAGGTACATTATGTCGCTGATTAGTGACTCTGGGTCTTCCTAAGTTTCTGTCTCCCCTTTTTGGTTGCAATCTCTGGTTTCATGAACCATACTACCACAAATGTCACACCTTGGGTAGTGTTCACACTCATTAGAGTGATGATCATGGAACCCACAGTATTTGCACGGAGGAGATGGTCTGAGTCTCTAGGGGGACAATTTGGGTTTGTGCTCGGGTCGTTTAGATGACTTGTGAGGAGTTTGAGATCTCATTTTAAGTTTGGCCTTTTATACAGATATGATCTCCTCATGTTCACTAGAGGTGTTGTCAGTAGACTCTTTTTTTTGGTAAAAGGGACTCATCGCGGTAAAATATATTACACCAAAAAAGTGTTGAAGTACAAACGGATGTAGGTGAAATCCTAGCATCACGGCCCGCTACATAGGCACCAACCACGCACACAACCTGTTCAATGATCATAACAGATCCTACATAGGGAAGCTAGAATTGTTTAACTTGTGCTTCGCAGATGATTTGTTCCTTTTTTCTCATGGTGATCCTAGTTCAGCTTCTATGATTATAGAGTCTCTTGAGGAATTCAAAAGTGTGTCGGGCTTGAAACCTAGTCTTCCTAAGAGTACCGCATACTTTTGTAATGTTCTTAATCATATTAAGATTACTATTTTACAGATTCTCCCATTTGAAGAAGGTCGGCTTCCAGTTAAGTACCTTGGAGTTCCTTTGGTTTCTTCTAGGCTTGGGCGTAGCGATTGTAAGGAGCTGATTGATAGAGTGGAAGGGTGTATTATGGATCGGAAGAATAAGTCGCTCTCGATTGCGGGAAGACTTCAATTAATCCATTCAGTTATTGGTTCGATGCATGTTTATTGGGCTTCAATGTTCATTCTTCCCACCCGTGTTCTTCTTGATATTGAGCAGCGCCTTCGTGGATTTCTTTAGTGTCAAGGAGGGTTGGGTAAGGGCAGAGCTAAGGTCGCATGGGAAGAGGTTTGTCTTCCGAAAGCTAAGGGTGGTTTCGGTATTCGGCGTCTAGAGCATTTTAATAAAGCTCATATGACATCCCATATTTGGAAGCTCCTTTTACGTAAGGAATCATTGTGGGTACAGTGGATGCATATGTAAAAGAATAAAGACCATAATTTTGGACTATTACAGCGCGTGGTAATATGACTTGGAGCTGGAGAAAGATATTGCAGTTAAGGAGCTGTATTCGTGAGTTTGTATGGTACGGTATGGGTGATTGGATCGTCTACTTCACTTTGGTTTGATAACTGGTGTGAGGTGAGCCCTTTAGCTTCTTTCATATCTCATCGTGACATGTATAGGGCTGGTTGTCGAGCACCACTAAGGTTCGTGACATTATGTCTCATGGAATATTTTAGTGGCCGCCTAGTTTGTTGAGCAAACATCTTGTGGTTGCCACTATAGATACCCATAATTTTCATGGAGGTACGGATAAGCTTGAATGGCATCTTCCTGTTGTTGGGCCTTTAGTTTTTTTTGTCAATACTGTTTGGCAGTCAATTCGGCCCCGTGATAGGGAGGTCCCATGGGTAAATGTTGTATGGTTTTCTTTTGGTATTCCAAGACATGCTTTTAATCTATGGCGTATTATGAAGCGTGTAACACCCCCAAGTTGATCAAATGCAGCGGAATAGTAATTGGGGTGTTACTTGGGTGGATCGATAGCACATAGTATATAGAGCAAATGATCATAAAAGTCATTTAATACAAATTACATGAATCAATTGTACACACTTAGTATCTTGTTCGTAAACCACATTTATTATAAAACTAAAGTAAATATCCCAGCCCAATGGTAGACATGATGCTCCTAAAATGCTGGAATCCAATGCATGAACCTGCTTTATTTTCCTAAGAAAACATATAGAGTAAAATGTGGGGGTCAACACGAAGTTGGTGAATTCACGGGTTTAATTAAATAATAAGTTAATAATATGCCAAAACATCACAAAGATAGTAGAGCACTAAGGTACATACTATAGTAGTTCCTATTGCCCTGTAATAGAAGCTAGACAAAAAGTTGTTCGGTACGCCCATTTGGATCTGTCTCGATGTTGTTCCCGCAATCCGACAATGATGTAAACATGTTGCTTGGCCTAAGCGTTTCGTGATAGCAGGTCACGCAGGCCGGGTATTGTCAATACCCAAATAGATCTATTCACACATTTCGCGCTACACTATTAACTATTACAGTCCACGGGTATGGGGCAAACAACAGGCAATAAGTTGTTGTTGTTGTCAGTGCATGTTTTGCATATTTAAAATATATATAGTTTTTGTATGTTCTCTCCCCCAGTTATAAAACAGTAAAGATGGGGCCATGAACTCACCTTAGTGGTAATGAGGTGATGATGATGATGTCACTGATCAAACTGGCACAATATGATCACGAACCGGAGTAATTACCTAACTAATTTCAAGTGGTTTAGTAAATGCATAATTAACAATGCATGATGGATGTATGATTTTTAAAGAATGCATGATCATAAATTAATACGTTGTAACGATTGTCTAAATGTTTATACTTATAAAGAGTTGTGATAAACGTATATTTTTAGTGTCTAAAAATATGTAAGTTGACTTAGTGAACGGGAATAAATTAAATAAATGGATTTTAGTTAAATAAACCGTAAAATAATATTATATTATTTTCTTAAGTCTTAAAAATATAATTAACGGGATTCGTCTGTTAATAAGGTCTCGTAAATAAATTATCCAAATAACTAAATTTAATAAAATATTTTGTTAATACTTTTAATTATATTAAAATTACTAGTAAACACTTGTAGGTATGACAAATTACAAAAATAACCTTTAAGGTTTCGTTCGTTAAGTTTATTACGCCGTTAATCCTTGTTAGTTAGTTTATTTACAAAAACGCCCCTATGGCTTGTAAAACTTTGGGGAAATGACAAAACACCCCCCCCCCCCCAAGTCTCGGAATTTATTATATAAAGAGTTAGGGCTTGTTTAAAGTTTCCAAGTTAACACTTTTAGTCCCTTGAGTCTCGGAAATGTTTTATAAGGTTTCTAGGGTTTATGTTAAGTTTCAAAAATGGTAGGAATGACCCCTAAGGTCTTGAATATTAATAAAACAAGGCTACGGCTTGTAAAACTTTATCTAAATGGAAAAAGTGACCCCTTGAGGTCTCGGTTTGTTTATTAAGACAATTAGGACTCAATTTTAGTTTACGTTTTGGCAAGAATGGACCTTGTGGTTTTCATTTAACTCACGGTTTGAATTTAAACGCCCCCTATACTTTGGAAAATTACACGTTTGGCCCTTGTACTTACACAAAGTCACGAAAACAGTTTCATAGGTTTTATTAAGTTATGATTGTGGACCTAACTTTCACCAATTGTCAAAAATGGTCCGAAAAGGCTCCAAGTTTAATAGTTGGGCTTGGTTGGCCCAATAAGGAAACGGTTGGGTTTTTATGGGACTAATGGGCTACTACAAATTACTTGGTAAATTTAATAGGTAACTAGTAAATTCTAGTTTTACTAAATGGGTCATGTTTTTACTATTTAACCAATGGGCTTATAATAATTTTACTTACTCCTTAAAATAAGTTAGGGCTTATATTCATTGGGCTTATTTAAGGCTTATTGTTAAGCTTATATGTTTCGGCTTATTTTTAATTATTCTAAGGCTTATATTAGACTTAGGGCTTAATTACTTCTGGGCTTATATAGCTACGACTTATATTTTGATGGGCTTTAAATAAGCTAGATTAAGTCTCGGCTTATATGACTTTTAGGGTTCACATGTTAAGCTTATTTAGGGTTTCATGTTTCGGCTTATATATGTTTTTAGGCTTAAATGACGTGGCT
Source organism: Glebionis coronaria (assembly GCA_025667525.1). NCBI lineage: Eukaryota > Viridiplantae > Streptophyta > Magnoliopsida > Asterales > Asteraceae > Glebionis > Glebionis coronaria. Next base: position 344,706,728 of record CM046877.1, read on the forward strand.
TAAATAGGTTTTAGTCCTTGGCTTATATTAGGTTTTATGAGCTTATATATCCAAATTAGATATGACTAGGCTTATATGAATCATGGGCTTATATTAGCTTAATTGTTTCGGCTTATATTAAGTTTCTAATACATTTTAAGGCATAGTGATTTCTCTAAGGCTTAAATAAGTTTGTATAAGCTTAAATATATACGTTTTAGGGTTTTTAGGGCAAGAACACCCATAGACATCATATAAGCCGTGGGCTTATATGTTGTTTAGGGTTTGTTCATAAGTTTCCAACGTGTGCATGCATCACTAACTCCATTTTTATAGCATGAACATGCATGAAACATGAAATGAGTAAGGAAAAGCTTTAGAGAAGGTTTATACTTACTTGCTTTCAAGAAGACGAGATGGTGACTATGGCTTAAGGGTTCTAGACGTCGGGTTCCACTAGGGTGGTCTTGGATTCGCCTTAAATATTAAATATCTTGAATGAGAAATATTAAATGCTTGAAGAAGACCAAGAATGAGTTGAAGTAAATTCTTGGAGATGTCTAGGCATTTTGTTTGAGTGTATAGCCGAATATGGGTGTGTGAGTGATGTGTGAAGCTTAGTGTTTGCTAAATATCTAGGAGTGTGAGTTCTGAGTTGTGGCTTGGGGTGCATACACGCAAAGAGAGAGAGGTATGTAGATTTAGGAGATTTTTGATGTATACCATGAGGGTACATGTTTTAATGGCAAGCTAGTGTACATATGTCCTAGTTATCAAATAAGCTGTCGCATGTAAGGCTTCCAAGGGAACAAGTTGGACAAGTATAGTGTTTGCAATGAATGGAGAGTTTGTACAAGGCAAATTGGAGGTATGGTGTGGCTCATTACACGTCTAAGGTCAAGTGGAGGTGTTATGTGTCTTTTTTTTCATTATACTTGCATACTAAACTAGTACCATCCTTAAATGCTCACAATTGTACATGGTCTCATGGTTTTTAAAATAAAATCGGTGGTATAATGGCTAGTCAAAGGAAAGGAAATATTTTCTATAGTGTAGGACTTAAATAACTAGGTTGTACAAGTTTAAAAGTCAAGAGTGTAAATGGTAAGGGTTTTTGGCATTTAAATGTTATGTGTATGTATATATTCGGCTATATATAAGTCTAGGGTATTTTTATGTTTAATTTTTGTGTCTAGGTATAGTCACTAGGAGTATAGGTATAATATTGTGTGAGTATGTTTGAGTCTAGGGGTTAAGTTTTGGATCCTTGGTGAAAGTATGGTCATGATTAAGTGGGAAATTAATTTACTATATTAAAAGTATGACAACTTAGTTTAAAAAGGTAAAAATGATTAAATGTAATGTTTGAATACAAAAATAGTTGGTGTCGTAACGTAAAGTCAATTATAGTGTAAGAAAAATATATATACATCAATATATTTAAAGCTTAAGAATTTATACTTAAGTAAGTATGTATTAATTGTGACCATGAGTTTGGATTTATGAACCAATGTGATGAATGCTTATGAGTGTATGTTTAAGTGACTAAAATGTTCAAAAAGGGAGTGACTGGTTATAGTCCTGCATGTTTATAAAATGTAGTCATCCAAATGTGACTGTCCTTGTGATTAAGTGATGAAAATCACAATGCTATGAGATTTAAATGTCCCCATTATTTGATGATTAACATAATGTATGTTGTGTATGATGCATATGATTGCTCAAAGGATTTCATGCAAAGGTGGTACTATTTATTCAGATATCATAAGGTGACGTATACAATGACGACATAGTCAAAACCTGAATTTATAGGTTTTACAACATTAACCCGTTATTTTAGCTTTGTCCTCAAAGCTTAAGATGACGTCACTGCTCAGGTGAATAGGTGTGGGTACTTAGCTCTAAATGAGTCTTCACGTTCCCATGTGAACTCAGGACCTTTCCTAGAGTTCCATCGTATCTTAACTAACGGGATTTGGCTTCGCTTTAGCTTCTTGACTACTCTCTCCATGACTTCCATCGGTTCTTCTATGAATTGGAGTTTGTCATCGAAGTGGACTCCCTCCAATGGCATGGCTAGCGGCTCATCCGCGTAGCACTTCTTCAAGTTTGAGACATGGAATGTAGAGTGTACCCGGCTCAACTGCTGGGGCAACTCTAGAAGATAGGCGACTTCACCTATTCTGGGAATCACCTTGAAGGGTCCCACATAACGTGGATTTAGTTTCCCACGTTTCCCAAATCGGACGACGCCCTTCTAAGGTGATACCTTCAGCATAACACGGTCAGCTACCTCAAACTCCATAGGCTTCCGTTTCCTGTCTGCATAACTCTTCTGTATATCCTGGGCAGCCTGAATTCGCTGCCTGATGAGAGTGATCTTCTCTGTCGTCTCTTGGATTAGTTCGGGTCCAGTCAGTTGGAACTCCCCAACCTCTGCCCAGCATACTGGTGATCTACACTTGCGGCCATAAAGGGCCTCAAATGGTGCTGCTTTAATACTGGCATGGTAGCTGTTGTTGTAGGAGAATTCAACTAATGGTATACGTTCGACCCATCCTTTTCCAAAGTCGATCACACATGCTCTCAGCATGTCTTCTAGGGTTTGGATTGTTCGTTCACTCTGGCCGTCAGTTTGCGGGTGGTATATGGTGCTCATGTCCAAGTTTGTTCCTAAACATCGTTGGAAGGCTCTCCAAAAGTTTGACGTAAATCTACCATCTCGATCACAAATGATTGAGACTGGTATGTCGTGTCTAGTCACTATTTCCTTTAGGTACAACTTAGCTAACTTGTTTAGAGATTCATTCTCTCTGATGGGCAGGAAGTGAGCGGATTTTGTGAGTCGGTCAACGATTACCCAAATTGTATCGTAACCGTGAGATGAAGTAGGGAGTTTAGTAATGAAGTCCATGGTGATGTTGTCCCATTTCGATTTTGGTATTTCAGGTTGGACTAATAAACCGGATGGCCCTCTGATGTTATGTCTTTACTCTGGCACAAATCAGACACTTCTTTACGTATGTGGCAATGTCTGCTTTCATGTTTGGCCACCAATATAATTTCTTCACGTCCTGATACATCTTTTCAGATCCGGGATGTATAGAGTACTTGGACTTATGAGATTCGTGCATGATCATGTTTCTCAAGTCTCCGTAGCATGGTAACCAACTTCTTTCGTGTAAACATAACGTTCTGTCTGCTCTAGCTTCCAACTTCTCCTTGCTTAGGTCAGTCCTAAGCATTCCTCCTACGTCTTATCTTCCGATGTTTTCAGGTTTCTGTGCTTGGAGTTGAGCCTCTAGTATTTGCTTGGGTAGGTCCAAGCTAATGGTCATGACTAGGGCTCAAACTCTCATGGGAGGATCAGTTCCCTTTCGACTTAGTGCATCCGCAACTACGTTTGCTTTACCTGGGTGGTATTTGATGTCGCAGTCGTAGTCACTGAGCAATTCTATCCAACGACGTTTCCTCATGTTTAGCTCCTTCTGGTCTAGGATACCTTGCAAAATCTTGTGATCAGTATGCACTGTGTACTTTGTTCCATACATGTAGTGTCTCCAAATTTTCAAAGCAAAAACTACAGATCCAAGCTCTAGATCATGGGTAGAGTAATTTTGCTCGTGTTTCTTCAATTGCCTTGAAGCATAGGCAATCACTTTCTGTCTCTGCATCAAGACAGCTCCTAAGCCTTTGTGTGAGGCGTCACAGTAGACAACGAAGTCTTAGTTGCCCTCTGGTAAAGCTAAAATGGTTGCACTACACAATTTTTGCTTAATAGTTTGGAATGCGGCCTCTTCTTTTTCTCCCCAATCGAATTTTACGCCTTTCTGAGTAAGCTTTGTCATAGATTTAGCTATCTTAGAAAATCCCTCTATGAATCTCCGGTAGTAACCGGCAAGGCCTAAAAATTAATCTCTTTTGGTGAAGTGGGTGATGCCCAATCCTTCAAGGATTCGACTTTTGCGGGATCTACTTGAATTCCCTTGTCATCGATCACATGACCAAGGAAGTGAACTTTAGGAATCCAAAAGTCGCACTTCGAGAATTTTGCGTACATCTTCTCTTCCTTAAGTAATTTTAGCACTTGAGCAAGATGTTCTTCGTGCTCTTGCTCATTCTTGGAATAGATGAGTATGTCGTCGATAAACACAATCACGAACTTATCTAGATAGGGTCTGCACACTCGATTCATGAGGTCCATGAATATGGCTGCAGCGTTGGTCAGGCCAAATGGCATGACTTGACATTCATAATGACCGTAACGAGTTCTGAAAGCTGTTTTCGGTATGTCTTCTTCTCTGACCCTCAACTGGTGATATCCTGATCGTAGGTCGATCTTGGAGTATACACTTGATCCTTGTAACTGATCAAATAAGTCGTCGATTCGTGGTAGTGGGTAACGATTTTTCACCGTTTAGCTTATTCAGTTCTCTGTAATCAATACACATACGGAAAGTTTTTTTTTTTTTTGGTAACCGTGATTTCCGACTCATTGGCCGACTAATCCACGGGCTTTGAGCCAACCGCCACACAGACTCAAACTAGGTAAAGCCCTCCCTTTTCAAGAGGTTGACGTGGCCACTTCAAGGTTGTTTGCACCTAGTGGGAATTGAACTTGAGACCTCACACACTTTGGAGTGATAGCCAAAAATCTTTTTGCCACTAGGCCACCCTTGAGTGGTTCCGTCTTCGAAAAGTTCCGTCTTTCTTTTTGACAAAAAGTACTAGAGCTCCCAAGGTGAGGAACTGGGTCTGATAAAACCTTTGTCTGATAGTTCTTGAAGTTGTTCTGCGAGTTCTTTCATCTCGGTTGGTGCTAACTGGTATGGTGCTTTAGCTACAGGTGCAGCTCCTGGTATCAAGTCGATTTGGAATTCCACTTGACGAGTCGGAGGCAAACCAGGTAAGTCGTCTGGGAAAACTTCAGGATAATCACGGACAATTGGCACGTCCTTGATTTGTTTCTTCTCTGGTTCCTCTTCATTGTCGGTTTTTGAAATATGTGCTAAAAGGATAGGGCATCCTTTTAGTATGTACTTCTGGACTTTACTGCATGAGATAACACTCAGCCTGGTGTCAGTTTTATCTGAGTTTCCTTCTCCTCGGACGATTAGATTTTCTTTTCCCCATGGTATACGGACTAGCTTTTGGTCGCACACTGATGAGATGGCATTTATACATGATCTCATCGTTCTTTCGGGCTTTTAATGCATAAAAATGTCATAAAATACCATATATATATGCTTGTGTTTGTTTACTTGTGTATTTTAGATATGGATATCGTGAAAAAGAAAAAAGATCGCAAGAAACAAGGAAAAACGGACACGAGAAACGAAGCCGTACAAAGAACCGGGCCCTAGATCATGAAATATTCAACAAATACCCTTGAAGACTTGAAGACATGCAAGATTGATCCTCATTGAATGAAGAAATGACACTTAAAACCCTTGTATATTGATAATTACAAGTTTGGTCCTTTAAGTTTGTCAAAATTACACAAATGGTCCTTTAACTTTGAAGAAATGGCAAGTTTAGTCCCTCGACAATTCTAAATTGCCAAATATGGTCCCTCATGAAGTCAAAGATATATTGAAGACCTTTGAAGATCAACGTTGTCCAAGATCATCCCTTGAAATATCTCAAAATGGCAAAAACAACCCTTGTAAACCTTGTTGGAAAGTTTTGTGCCAAAATTGCCAAAGGCTGAAAGTTATTTACAAAGGAACGGAGGTTTTAAGGCTGAAAAACGTGTTATACACTTTTTACCAAAACACAAGGACTTAAACTGCCACATTTGAAACATTCAAACAAAATTGCGCCAAACACTTTTCCATTCCACCAAAAACGGATCAAAAGGACAACTATTCACTTTTTACCACCCAGATTTTACCCCACTTAAAACAAAGGGTTAATTACAATTACCCTGGCACTTGTGTGATTCACATGTGCAGAAACACATCCCACACACAAAACCCTCAATCCCATTACCCAAAGGACCCCACACTCAACCTCCTCAACCAATGAAAATGCAACTTACTCTCCAAGTAATCTGACGTGTCCAAATCAACAGCCAAGGATCCTTGCTGCACTCCAAAGCTACTTTAAACGTCTAGGATCATTTTGGACAGCTCACAACCAAGAATTATCTAGAAGACCTCAAGGACAAATGTGGAATTTCACTTCTAGGGTTTGTGAATAGTATTAGCCAGGCATCTGCCTATAAAAGGAGACCTCAACATGTGAGAGTCCCTTTGTTCCAGTTTTAGGCTATCAATCTTTGTAATTCCTCTTTAAGTTAATAAAATTTGAATTTCTTAAAATTTTGAATTCTCTTTTGTGAATGATTAAAAGTTGGTGTTAGAATAGCCTAAATCTGAGTTCCATTTGATTGTTAAGACCTTCCTTAATCTTGTGGTTAAGGCACGTCTTGGTTTATAAGGTTTTCAAGGTTCAAAAGCCTTGAAATCCTAGTTTCTGATTTTTGGTTATCATTGTGTACTAACCCTTAGCCATAAGCCTTGAGCTCCTTCAAGCTTGTTGACACCAAGCCTGGGAAGAGTTCTAAGCCTTTGGTTGAGTTGTTTGCTGTTTTGTGTTGAAGACATATCATAATCAAAGCCTTGTTCTACTTTGAACATCAGCAAGCTTTGATCTTCTTCTTTGAAGTACCTTGGTCTTGTTCTAGTTGTTGAACAAGGTCCAAGGAGCATAGCTGGCCCTCCTAGGATGTTTTGGAGGGCAGGTATAATCTCTTGATTAAGTTTTCTCTCAAAATTTCATGTTATTGCCTGTTTTGGATTTGGTGCTTTGATTTTGTATTCTTGTGTTTAAGCTGGTAATTTTTGAGTTTGATTTTGTTAGTTGCTACCTAGTAAGTGTTTTTGATCATTAAAATCAGTAGGTTATTAGTAAAAATCACAAGTTTCTTTGTTAAGTAGTTGATTAAAGGGTGTTTGGATCAACTGCATGATTTGGATTTGTGGTTTGCTAAGAGGTGGTTTTGTGTTAGCAAGTGTTAGTATCTGTTATTTGGTTGCTATTGTTCATCTGTTTGCAGGTTTTGAGGTTTGAAACTCATTGATTCATAAAAAGGGGTATAAAATCTTGGTTACTTGGTAAAATTGGCTAGGATTTTGAGGACACCTAGATCTAAGCTTAGGCTAGGGATAACAAGTGCTAAACCTTAGTTAATTACACCAGGAGAAGAGATTTGACTGCTTGAAATTGGATCTAGTGTCAAATAGATCAGCAAACTTGTCTGCATATTGTTCATGTTCTTATCAGTAACTGTTTATGCTTTGATCTTGTTGTTTACTTTGATTTAGTGTTTGTTATAAGTTGATTTGTGCTTATTCATAGTTAATATAGCTTGTGTATGCATCCTGTTAAGTTTGGTTGGCTTATTCTTGCTAAATCTACTTATTAAGTGCATAACTGCTTATTTCCATGTCTGTGCATGATCTAGTGACTGTTTGATCATTTGTGGCTTATTGTGTGAACCAAATTTGGATTTTCTTGTTGCTATTGAATCCTTCTGATTCACTGATCACAAGGGTGCCCTTGTTTCCAATTGAATCCAACTAAAACTCTCTAACAAGCTTAGTCAAATAGTCAAAGCAGTGGGAACTCCTTTCCCCTGCTGGTTACCACTACTAGTGTTAAATTGGTGTCAGCTTATCAATAAGCTATAATAGCTTATTTTAACCACCAACAACTTGGATTTTGTAATAGGTGCTCATTATTTGACCCATTTGTTCATACTGGAGCATTTGGTGGGTTGACTTTAGGGTTTGACTAGAAAACCAACATAATTGACTTTTTCATAAGTGCTTATTGGCTTATTCTGGCTTATTGGTTTTGCTTATTGGAATTTTGTTGATTGTTTTGGCTTATTGAGTCCATTTGTGATCTTTTGCAAGTTGAATCAAGTCCTGAGGTGCCTTATTTCTCAAAAACGACTATTTTGTCTTTTAGTAAAATATTACTTTGCTTATTTCTGGCTTATTGAGTGTGCTTTTTCAAAATTTCTTGTTACAGATCTCATAAGCATCCCAAAATAAGGTTGTGTGTCAAATTAGAGCTTATGGCATTAGCTTATTGCTTAATGGGCTAAAAAGCCCAATAAGGATAAGCTGTTTGCTTATTAAGTTGTGATAAGCTCACATTCAGCTTTTGGGCCTTTAGAGTTTTGTGTTTAGAATTAAATTTTGAGTCAGATAGGGCTTTTCCAAGTCAATTGGGCCAAGTTTGACTTTTTGGGCTAAAAAGCCCATTAAGGTTGACTGTTTTTTATTTTGGCCCATTTGAGGGCCCAATAGGGGTATTCTGGTCATTTCACTTTGATTTTTTGATTATTTAGGTTAAAATAAACTAGTTTGCAAGTTTTTATAATTTTTTATAATTTTTAGATTTTTCATAATATTTTAATATTATTTTATTATTATTTTTCAAATTTCACATTTTCCAACTTTTTACATTTTTCTTAGCTTTAATACATTAAAATAGGAATTTAGCAACTTTTAGAATAATTTTATCACTTTTAGAATAATTTTTATAATTATTTTAAGTTTTAATATTTTTTAAATCATTTTAAATAGTTTTTATTAGTTTAAAAATTTCTAAAAATAGTTTTTAATCTTTTTAGGTCATTTTAGAGGTTTACCAATTGAAAAATCTTTATTTGGGCTTTTTGATAATTTATTTGATTTTTAGGGCTTTAATTAGCATTTAAAAATTGAATATTTAATTATTTAAAAGGTTTGAAAAAGTTTTGATCATTGGTAAACTCTTAGTTTATTTATTTTGATTTTTGGTGTATTTTTGGTAATTTTTAGAATTAATTTTTATTTTTGTAGTTTTTACGGTTTTACGTTTTGTCGTCGTAGTAGTAATTTTCACGTCTTCGTCATCTTCTTTTCTCATCCCCTTCTAAACTAAATATTAATCTCAAATCATTTACATCTTAGTCACACACATATACCTCCTTGGGAAACGAACTTCATTGGGTCATTAGTGCTTGATTTTCCTAAATCATCACTTAATATTTACCGCTCATTTACTCTCTTTTGTTTTCCTAAACAAGAGGTGTAATTTACCACAATCATTTTGGCGCCGCTGCCGGGGAGGTGTGTCGTGATTAATTTGCATTGTTGTTTTTAATATTAACCATAATAGTATTTGTATTAGTAGAAATCTACTAATACGTATTATTTGTATTAGTAGAAATCTACTAATACGTATTATCGGTTTTCTTGGTTTTTCTTGTGAAAATATTATTACTATATTGTATTAAGTATCACAACAAATAAACAATATCTCCAAAAGTATGAAAACACAACCTTAATTGGGATTTGATCTCCTAATTATTGTATTCGAATCTCAAACAAAAAGAAAAAGGCAAAAATAGATAAATACTTTCGTGAAGCTCGATTTTGAAAAATACAAACTATAAGGTGGGTATAAGGTGGGTATTATAAAATATACCCTAAGGAAAAAGGCTCTTAAGTACTTCGCGCCGCCTCGTTTCCCCGCTTGCTTGTGAGTATTTTGAGATTGAAGGCTAATCGAGGGTTTTGCCGCCCAAAGTATTATTACGTATAATATATTTGCTTGGTTTCTTTGTGATTAAACCCTCTTGAACAATTTGGTTTTCACCAAAGTTCTAAAGTAATTCGAAGGCGTTCACTCCACGTGATCGTTTTCATTCCTTTGAGGCTTCTTTAATCAAGAGTTTGATTCGAGGAGAGATTTTGTAGATTGTTGTCTACGAAGATACACCAAAATCCAAAAAAATTAAAAACAATCAAAAAACACAAAAAAAAATTGAAAATTCACAAAACACCAAAAAGAATCTTCTTTGCTCACCTCCCATTCTTCGTGAAGTTTATGATCACTCGTAATCAAGCAAAACGAGCTCGTAAACGTCTTCAAAAGCAAGCCAATCAAGAGACGTTGATTGAAGAACAACCTCCAATTATTGAACCTATTGTAGAACAAGAAGTCGTCATGGCTAATCGTACTATGATGGAGTTGCTACAAGCACCCACCGAGGGTTTTGGAGAGGCCATTGTGATTCCCGCCATCCTTGCGGAGAATTTCGAGATTAAGACGGGTTTAATGTCGATGTTGCAAGCAAATAAGTTTAGAGGTCATGAGAAAGACAACCCGCACTACCACATTAGGAATTTTAACCGTCTCACCGCTACTAGCAAGTTTAAGGATGTTCCACATGACGCCATTAAGATGATGTTGTTTCCGTACTCGTTAGATGGACCCGCTAAAATTTGGCTTGAGAAAGAACCGCCAAATTCGATTTTGACATGGGGTGATCTCGTTTCTAAGTTTGTGAACAAGTTTTTTCCACCATCTAAAACAACACATTTGAAAAATGAGATTTCACGATTTGTGCAAAGAAATAATGAAAGTTTTTCAATGGCATGGGAACGCTTTAAAGAAATGTTACATGAATGTCCACACCATGATTTTTCGGAATTGCATCAAATTGATACTTCTTATAATGGGCTTAATGATCATGAACGAGATTATTTGAATGCCGCCGCGGGTGGTAATTTTTTGTGCAAGACGACCAATGAGGCTTTACAAATCATCGAGAATAGATCTAAGGTTTATAGCCCTCGTAACACACCGAGTGTTGCCAATTTGGGTTCGTCTTCGTCGTCATCGTCTCGTAGCATTAATGCCTTACATGATGAAGCTAATGAGGAAAATCGGTTTTTTGATAGATTTGCTAATCTTATGTCCCATTGGAAAGCTCAAGAAGCTTCGAATTCCGCTTCGGTTAAAGCGGTTGCTAAGAGTTGTTTGTCTTGTGGAGGAGCTCATGATCTTTCCGAGTGCATTACCGCGGATGGTAACACTTCGAGTGCTTATGTAGCAACGGGAACTTACAACCAAAACGGTCAAGGTTCCCGCCAAAATCAAGCTCCACCAAATCAAAATGCTAATAACTATCGAAACAACAACCAAGGTGGTAATTACCAAGGCAATTCACGTAACTACAACAAGAAGAATTATCAAAATGGGAATGTACAAGTCACTAATCAAAACCAAAACCGCGATTTTCAAAACACTACACAAGGTTTTCAAAATGCTCACACTAAAAATCTTCAAGGAGAATTTTTAGATTATGCTAAAGCAAATGATGCTAAATTTGATAACATGCAACGTGAGATGATTAGCTTAAGATCCGAGTTAAAAAACGAGCTTAAAAATGAACTTGCTAATGAACTTAAAACTCATGCAAACAAAATGGAAGGAAATGTCCAACGTCTTCAACAAAACCAACAAAAGATGGAATTAGGACAACATGAGATTAAGCAAGAGTTATTAAAAGCGGATGCTAGGCAATCAAAATTTGAGGACCGAATGGCTAAGATGTTTGAAGCAATCATGTGTAAACCCTCTTCCTCGGGTGGTCTTCCTAGTGATACCATTGCAAACCCGAAGGGAGAAATGAAGGTTATTACTACACGAAGTGGTAAAACTTTCAAAGAACCAATCTCTCGTCCAAGTACTTCTACGGAGAAGGAAATCGAGAAAGAACCCGAGGTGATGGTCGAAAAGGAGCACATTAAAATCCCACGAAGTACCACTCAAACCACACCTACGGTTGAACCAATACCAATTGTGGAACCCGAGTTTCCAAGGCCGTTGCCTAATGACCAACCCACACCACCTTTACCCTACCCTTCGAGACGAAACAAAGAGAAATTACAAGAACGTAACAAACAACAAATCGAGCTTTTTAAAAAATGTTTTAACAAGTGCATTTTGATGTAAGTTTAGCCGACGCGTTGTTATATATGCCTCGTTTTGCTTCCACTTTTAAAAGTATGATGAGCGATAAGGAAAAGCTTTCAAAGCTTGCTAATTGTTCATCGGTTTATCTTAACCGCATACCGGAAAAAGTTGGTGACCCCGGAAAGTTTCTCATTCCTTGTGACATACAAGATATGAAAGAATGCCTCGCCTTGGCCGATCTTGGTGCGAGCATTAATTTGATGCCATTTTCCATTTGGAAATCGCTTTCGCTTCCGGCTCTCATTCCTTCGAACATGTCTATCGAGATGGCCGATCATTCTACGATTTTAGCATGTGGAGTAGCCGAAGATGTTTTCGTGAAAGTGGGGAAGTTCTACTATCCCGTTGATTTTATAGTAGTTGACATCCCCGCGGATCCTCAAGTTCCTCTAAATTTAGGTCGTTCATTTTTAGACACTTCGAGATCGCTTATCGATGTTCATGCGAGAACTATCACTTTGAGATTCAACGAAGAGGAACTTGTTATAAACGCTACTCAAAACTCGAAACCTTCTCATGTTTACGCAATCGCTACCATCAATCACATTGACATTGTTGATGTGGTTTGCGATGAGTTTTCACAAGAAGTGTTAGGTTTTTCCGATAGCTCGTCAAGTGGCAATCCCACTATTTTGGATCCGATTCTTGCTAATTCCACACCAAATCTCACTCCATTCCAAGGAGGCGATCTCACTTCAAATGAAATCGACAATGAAGATGAGGTGTTGATTAGTGATGATACTTCTATTCCACCATTTCTTCCGCCAATGGAAGTTATGAGTGTTGAACCAAAATCTTCAATCGAGGAACCACCTATCCTTGAATTAAAAGATCTTCCTTCTCACTTTGAATACGCATTCTTGGAAGGTGATGACAAGTTGCCGGTTATTATTGCAAAAGGTCTTGCTAATGATGAAAAAACCGAGCTCTTGAAAGTTCTTAAGGCTCATAAAGGGGCAATTGCGTGGAAAATATCCGACATTAAGGGTATTGACCCAAAATTTTGTACTCACAAGATTTTAATGGAGGAGGACTACAAACCCGCAATTCAAAGTCAAAGAAGGGTGAATCCCAAAATTCACGATGTCAATAAAAAGGAAGTGTTGAAACTCCTTGACGCGGGAATGATTTATCCCATATCCGATAGCCCATGGGTGAGCCCAATCCATTGTGTCCCTAAAAAGGGAGGAATGACCGTTGTGCCTAATGAAAACAACGAGTTAATTCCCACTCGTGTTGTGACCGGTTGGAGGGTGTGTATTGACTACCGAAAGTTAAATGACGCCACTCGTAAAGACTACTTTCCTTTGCCCTTCATGGATCAAATGTTGGAGCGACTTGCGGGAAATGAATTCTATTGCTTTTTAGATGGTTTTTCCGGTTACTTTCAAATCCCTATCGACTCTCGTGATCAAGAGAAGACTACGTTTACGTGTCCTTATGGAACGTTCGCTTATCGTAGGATGCCTTTCGGACTTTGTAATGCACCGGGTACGTTTCAACGGTGTATGATGGCAATTTTTCACGATATAATCGAGAAGTCGATGGAAGTGTTTATGGATGACTTCTCGGTATTTGGCAATTCGTTCACGTCATGTTTATCTAATCTCGAGCAAATGTTAAAACGTTGTGAAGAAACCAATCTTGTGCTTAATTGGGAAAAATGTCATTTTACGTGTAAACAAGGAATCGTCATAGGACATAAGGTGTCGAAAGTGGGGATTGAGGTCGATAAAGCTAAGGTAGACGTCATCGCCAAGTTACCTTATCCCAAAACCGTTAAGGGAGTTAGGAGTTTCCTAGGCCACGCGGGCTTTTATCGTCGTTTCATCAAGGACTTTTCGAAAATCTCTCGACCTATGACACACCTTCTCGAGAAGGATGCTCCTTTTAACTTCAATGAGGATTGTGTTAGAGCTTTCGAAACTCTCAAAAGGAAACTTACCGAAGCTCCCATTCTTGTTGCTCCTAATTGGGAATTACCCTTTGAAATCATGTGCGATGCAAGTGATTATGTTATAGGGGCCGTCTTAGGGCAACGTTATGACAAGCATTTCCGTCCTATCCACTATGCTAGTAAGACGATGACCGATGCTCAATTAAAGTACACCACAACGGAAAAGGAATTCCTTGCCGTGGTCTATGCTTTTGAGAAATTCCGACCTTATCTTGTCTTGACTAAAAGCATCGTGTATACCGACCATTCGGCTATCAAGTATCTCTTAGCTAAGCCGAGATTGCTTCGTTGGATGCTCCTCCTCCAAGAATTTGATGTCACCGTGCTTGACAAAAAAGGAGCCGAGAATCTAGCGGCCAATCATCTCTCTCGTCTAGAAGATCCTTACAAGGATGTTTTCGAGAACAAGGAAATCACCGAAACATTTCCTCTTGAGACTCTCGGTGTAGTGAATTCTAAAGACACCACCCCATGGTTTGCCGACATTGCAAATTACCATGCGGGCAATTTCATAATCAAGGGTATGACGACACAACAAAAACGAAAATTCTTTCGAGACGTCAAGTTCTATTTTTGGGACGACCCTTATCTCTTTCGGGTTTGTGCGGATCAACTCGTTCGACGTTGTGTGTTTGGTGCCGAAGCTTCTAATATCCTTAGAGCTTGTCACGAGGGACCCACGGGCGCTCACCACGGTGCTAATCTCGCGGCTAAGAAAGTGTTCGATGCCGGCTTCTTTTGGCCTTCTATCTATCGGTGATGCACACGCACTTGTGAAGTCGTGTGATTCGTGCCAACGTCAAGGAAAATCGTCTCAACGTGATGAAATGCCGCAAAACATAATTCAAGTATGTGAGATTTTCGACATATGGGGAATAGACTTTATGGGGCCGTTCCCATCGTCTCATGGCAACAAATATATCCTCGTCGCGGTGGACTACCTTTCTAAGTGGGTGGAAGCTAAGGCTTTACCTATTAATGATGCTCGTGTGGTAGTGAAGTTTTTAAAGCAACTATTCTCTCGGTTCGGAACCCCTCGTGCTATTATAAGCGATCGTGGAACCCATTTTTGTAATGACCAATTCGAAAAGGTTGTAAAGAAATATGGAGTTACTCATCGTCTTTCTACGGCTTATCACCCGCAAACGAGTGGGCAAGTCGAGGTTTCGAACCGAGCTTTGAAGAGGATTTTAGAGAGGTCAATTGGAGAAAACCGTGCTTCATGGTCCGACAATCTCGATGACGCTTTATGGGCCTTTAGGACCCGCTTATAAGACACCTATCGGTTGCACTCCTTATAAGTTAGTCTATGGGAAGAATTGCCATTTGCCCATTGAATTGGAGCACAAGGCATATTGGGCCCTTAAGCATGCAAACTTTGACTTGAAGACCGCGGGAGATCACCGGAAAATACAATTGAATGAATTGGATGAATTAAGAGATAATGCTTATGAAAATTCATTAATTTTTAAAGAAAAGACTAAAAAGTTTCATGATTCAAAGATTAAAAACCGGGTTTTTAACGTTGGTGATCAAGTGTTACTTTTTAACTCTCGACTTAAGATATTTTCCGGGAAATTAAAATCTCGTTGGTCGGGTCCGTTCACCATTACACAAGTGTTTCCTTGTGGGACCATCGAGCTAGCTCAAGATGATGGTCCTAATTTCAAGGTGAATGGACATAGGCTTAAGCACTACTTTGGTGGGGAAATTCCTTCAATGGTTGCCCTCGACCAAGTCACCTTCCCCAATGATAATTAGCATTGAGGGGATCGAGTCGAGCTCATGACTCGGTAATCAAAAACGAGGTGCCTCGTGGGGGAGATCCCATGCTTATCATTTATGCTTACTATTCACTAATAAGGGGACTTGTACCCTTTCAACTCGTTGTCTCGTGGTTGTTTGTGATTGTGCTATCTAGATCATCATCATCTACGATTGAAGACTCTCGTGTTCGTTTACGTGAGCCTCCATCGTTTGCTTGAGGAAGTTTTTCACGAATCCATGACATATCCTTTATTGTTCTCACAATTATCTTTTAGCATACTTATTAAACGGCTTTAGATATATTGTTGATCACCCTTTCCATGCTAGATCCTAAGCATTCGATTCTTCGTCTCTAGTATGGGGGTGCTCCACCTTTAGACTCGAAACATTGAGGACAATGTTTACTTTTAGTATGGGGGGTGAATAGGTACTTGCTTTGCTACGCCCTCACGCTCTCCAACCTTCAATGTTTTGTTTTGTTGCTAATAAGGCTAAAAATGACCAAATTTTAAAAAATTTCTTAGTTTTCATAAGTGTTTTTAAGACACGAATGTATATTTTCTGTTGGGTAGAATAAGAGCTAATTTTTGACTTGATGGGCATTTGGAGCCATTTACATTCCTTAACCCGCTCAATTCAAGTTTTGCTAGACTTTTATATAGGGAGCTTTAAAACGCGAAAGTCTTAACTCATACGGGTTAAGAACAAGAACTTTTCGCAAGTTCCTATAATTGATCCTAGAAAGTCACTTATCAAGGGAACTATAAAACGCATTCTCTAAACTTGAAAAAGTCCAAGAAAGTGCAAGATCCTATAGGTGGCTTGAAAACCCAAAACTTTGATTTGAATAGTCTTAATGAAAGCTAATCCAAATTTGGCTTAATTTTAACTTGCATGGCTAAGTATTCACGAGTCTCTTTAATTAGAGGTCTTTATATAGTGAAGAACGAGAGATGATAGAGTTAGACAAGTGATCATGCTAAACGTAGAACATGAAAATGTTCTTTCAAAAACTCATATGTTTTTAATTGTGGTTTTTTCTTCCCATAAGATCAATGCATTAGGAATAAATCATAATTGCAATAAGTAAGGTCGTACGATTTGAAAGGTTACTTAGCCTCTAGCGCAAGATCATTTAAAAGTTGCTCGGGGTTGAATAGAGTTCATAGCCAAGGCATAACTTATTGAAGCGGGACGCGAAGATTGGCGATCATCCAAAAAGGCCCTAACAAGGAATGAGGAGCTCTATTTTTGCTAAAGATCCAAGATGATGTGAAGTATCATTATTCCTAAATCAATATGAAGGATCGAGACACACGACGAAAAGCAATTACTCCCCTAAAGATCATGGAGAAAGTCTATCCAAAAAGACCCTTACAAGGTATGAGGATAAATATATCCAAGTCCGAAAAGGAGGCGGATCGTTGTATATCAAAATCCAAAGTAAAGATTGAAGAAAAATGATGAAGTCGTGGTCCAAATATGAAGAATCTCTCAAAAACGTCAAGTGAAGAAATTCCAAATATATGAAGAGAAGACCATAATTTCAAGAACGTCTTCCCAAGATTTGAAGTATGAAATACATGCCAAATATCGGTCCGAGAAAGGTCTCAAATCGTGAAACGAGTTATGCCAAGATATGAACTTAAGGAGATACACGAGAAGCCGTTTTAAAAGATTTTGTCCTTCGGCTAACTATCGATTAAATCGTGCTACTTTGCTTTCGGACTAATAACTACTCAAATAAGTCAATATGAATCACTTGTGATCCATGACAAATAGTTAAAAATGCTAGTAACCCATTTCCTTTTATAATAACTAGGATTGCGGGGAGAAAAAGTACTACACAATTTGGACGTATGAGTAGTGTTAGCATTGTGACTTGTACCAACAATGATCTCGTTTTTGCACTTAGCATGGAATGTATGACAATCAAGGATGACGAAGTTTACTCCAGGAGACATTTACTTGTTTCTATTCTTTGACCCTAAAAGTCACTTTCGTAATGAAAATCATACATTATGTCTTTACACATCTTCGTAGTATGTTGCAAGTCTTTTACTCTTCAATAAAAGGTTAATAAAATTGAACTTTGGTGATGCTAAGATACTTTATTCTAGCATTGCGTGAGGGCACGGCAATGGCTTAGTATGGGGGAGTGATGAGATGGCATTTATACATGATCTCATCGTTCTTTTTTGGGCTTTTAATGCATAAAAATGTCATAAAATACCATATATATATATGCTTGTGTTTGTTTACTTGTGTATTTTAGGTATGGATATCGTGAAAAAGACAAAAGATCACAAGAAATAAGGAAAAACGGACACGAGAAACGAAGCCGTACAAAGAACCGGGCCCTAGATCATGAAATATTCAACAAATACCCTTGAAGACTTGAAGACATACAAGATTGATCCTCACTGAATGAAGAAATGACACTTAAAACCCTTGTATATTGATAATTACAAGTTTGGTCCTTTAAGTTTGTCAATATTACACAAATGGTCCTTCAACTTTGAAGAAATGGCAAGTTTAGTCCCTCAACAATTCTAAATTGCCAAATATGGTCCCTCATGAAGTCAAAGATATATTGAAGACCTTTGAAGATTAACATTGTCCAAGATCAGCCCTTGAAATATCTCAAAATGGCAAAAACAACCCTTGTAAACCTTGTTGGAAAGTTTTGTGCCAAAATTGCCAAAGGCTTAAAGTTATTTACAAAGGAAAGGAGGTTTTAAGGCTGAAAAACGTGTTATACACTTTTTACCAAAACACAAGGACTTAAACTGCCACATTTGAAACATTCAAACAAAATTGCGCCAAACACTTTTCCATTCCACCAAAAACGGATCAAAAGGACAACTATTCACTTTTCACCACCCAGATTTTACCCCACTTAAAACAAAGGGTTAATTGCAATTACCCTGGCACTTGTGTGATTCACATGTGCAGAAACACATCCCACATACAAAACCCTCAATCCCATTACCCAAAGGACCCCACACTCAACCTCCTCAACCAATGAAAATGCAACTTACTCTCCAAGTAATCTGACGTGTCCAAATCAACAGCCAAGGATCCTTGCTGCACCCCATAGCTACTTTAAACGTCTAGGATCATTTTGGACAGCTCACAACCAAGAATTATCTAGAAGACCTCAAGGAAAAATGTGGAATTTCACTTCTATGGTTTGTGAATAGTATTAGCCAGGCATTTGCCTATAAAAGGAGACCTCAACATGTGAGAGTCCCTTTGTTCCAGTTTTAGGCTATCAATCTTTGTAATTCCTTTTTAAGTTAATAAAATTTGAATTTCAATTTTGAATTCTCTTTTGTGATTGATTAAAAGTTGGTGTTAGAATAGCCTAAATCTGAGTTCCATTTGATTGTTAAGACCTTCCTTAATCTTGTGGTTAAGGCACGTCTTGGTTTATAAGGTTTTCAAGGTTCAAAAGCCTTGAAATCCTAGTTTCTGATTTTTGGTTATCATTGTGTACTAACCCTTAGCCATAAGCCTTGAGCTCCTTCAAGCTTGTTGACACCAAGCTTGGGAAGAGTTCTAAGCCTTTGGTTGAGTTGTTTGTTGTTTTGTGTTGAAGACATATCATAATCAAAGCCTTGTTCTACTTTGAACATCAGCAGGCTTTGATCTTCTTCTTTGAAGTACCTTGGTCTTGTTCTAGTTGTTGAACAAGGTCCAAGGAGCATAGCTGGCCCTCCTAGGATGTTGTGGAGGGCAGGTATAATCTCTTGATTAAGTTTCCTCTCAAAATTTCATGTTACTACATGTTTTGGATTTGGTGCTTTGATTTTGTGTTCTTGTGTTTAAGCTGGTAATTTTTGAGTTTGATTCTGTTAGTTGTTACCTAGTAAGTGTTTTTGATCATTAAAATCAGTAGGTTATTAGTAAAAATAACAAGTTTCTTTGTTAAGTAGTTGATTAAGGGGTGTTTGGATCAACTGCATGATTTGGATTTGTGGTTTGCTAAGAGGTGGTTTTGTGTTTGCAAGTGTTAGTATCTGTTATTTGGTTGCTATTGTTCATCTGTTTGTAGGTTTTGAGGTTTGAAACTCATTGATTCATAAAAAGGGGTATAAAATATTGGTTACTTGGTAAAATTGGCTAGGATTTTGAGGACACCTAGATCTAAGCTTAGCCTAGGGCTAACAAGTGCTAAACCTTAGTTAATTACACCAGGAGAAGAGATTTGACTGCTTGAAATTGGATCTAGTGTCAAATAGATCAGCAAACTTGTCTGCATATTGTTCATGTTCTTATCAGTAACTGTTTATGCTTTGATCTTGTTGTTTACTTTGATTCAGTGTTTGTTATAAGTTGATTTGTGCTTATTCATAGTTAATATAGCTTGTGTATGTATCCTGTTAAGTTTGGTTGGCTTATTCTTGCTAAATTTGCTTATTAAGTGCATAACTGCTTATTTCCATATATGTGCATGATCTGGTGACTGTTTGATCATTTGTGGCTTATTGTGTGAACTAAATTTGGATTTTCTTGTTGCTATTGACTCCTTGTGATTCACTGATCACAAGGGTGCCCTTGTTTCCAATTGAATCCAACTGAAACTCTCTAAAAAGCTTAGTCAAATAGTCAAAGCAGTGGGAACTCCTTTCCCCTACTGCTTACCACTGCTAGTGTTAAATTGGTGTCAGCTTATCAATAAGCTATAATAGCTTATTTTAACCAACAACAACTTGGATTTTGTAATAGGTGCTCATTATTTGACCCATTTGTTCATATTGGAGCATTTGGTGGGTTGACTTTAGGGTTTGACTAGAAAACCAACTTAATTGACTTTTTCATAAGTGCTTATTGGCTTATTCTGGCTTATTGGTTTTGCTTATTGGAATTTTGTTGATTGTTTTGGCTTATTGAGTCCATTTGTGATCTTTTGCAAGTTGAATCAAGTCCTGAGGTGCCTTATTTCTCAAAAACGACTATTTTGTCTTTTAGTGAAATATTACTTTGCTTATTTCTTGCTTATTGAGTGTGCTTTTTCAAAATTTCTTTTTACAGATCTCATAAGCATCCTAAAAGAAGTTGTTTGTCAAATTAGAGCTTATGGCATTAGCTTATTGCTTAATGGGCTAAAAAGCCAAATAAGGATAAGCTGTTTGCTTATTAAGCTGTGATAAGCTCATATTCAGCTTTTGGGCCTTTAGAGTTTTGTGTTTAGAATTAAATTTTGAGTCAGATAGGGCTTTTCCAAGTCAATTGGGCCAAGTTTGACTTTTTGGGCTAAAAAGCCCATTAAGGTTGACTGTTTTTTATTTTGGCCCATTTGAGGGCCCAATAGGGGTATTCTGGTCATTTCACTTTGATTTTCTGATTATTTAGGTTAAAATAAACTAGTTTGCAAGTTTTTAGAATTTTTTATAATTTTTGGATTTTTAATAATATTTTAATATTATTTTATTATTATTTTTCAAATTTCGCATTTTCCAACTTTTTACATTTTTATTAGCTTTAATACATTAAAATAGGAATTTAGCAACTTTTATAATAATTCTATCACTTTTAGAATAATTTTTATAATTATTTTAAGTTTTAATAGTTTTTAAATCATTTTAAATAGTTTTTATTAGTTTAAAAATTTCTAAAAATAGTTTTTAATCTTTTTAGGTCATTTTAGAGGTTTACCAATTGAAAAATCTTTATTTGGGCTTTTTGATAATTTATTTGATTTTTAGGGCTTTAATTAGCATTTAAAAATTGAATATTTAATTATTTAAAAGGTTTGAAAAAGTTTTGATCATTGGTAAACTCTTAGTTTATTTATTTTGATTTTTGGTGAATTTTTGGTAATTTTTAGAATTAATTTTTATTTTTGTAGTTTTTACGGTTTTACGTTTTGTCGTCGTAGTAGTAATTTTCACGTCTCCGTCATCTTCTTTTCTCATACCCTTCTAAACCAGATATTAATCTCAAATCATTTACATCTTAGTCACACACATATACCTCCTTGGGAAACGAACTTCATTGGGTCATTAGTGCTTGATTTTCCTAAATCATCACTTAATATTTACCGCTCATTTACTCTCTTTTGTTTTCCTAAACAAGAGGTGTAATTTACCACAATCACACACAATGGTCGCGTGATATTTAGCTAACCAGTCCATACCAATGATGACGTCGAAACTACCCAAAATTACAGGTATTAACTGAATATCGAATGGATGATTTAGAAGGTTTAAGGTACAGCCTCTTAAAATAGTGTTAGTTTCAATGATCTTACCGTCTGCTAATTCGACTCTGTAATAGTCGTCTAACGGTCTAGGTGTGAGGTCTAGTAAGCTACTAAATTCTGTGGATATAAAACTCCTATCTGCTCTCGTATCAAACAATATATTTGCATAGCGATTGTTTAGAAGGAACATACCGGTAACCACATTGGAGTCTGGGTGGGTCTTGGCGTCTCCTATCACATGGACTCTAGATGGTGCTCCTCCTCTGCTCTCGTTCTTAACTGCTCGCTTTGGACAATCAGGGCTGATGTGTCCGATCTCTCCACAACCATAGCAACGAATTTCCCAACGAGTCGTGTTACCGCTGCCAGTGTGCTGGCGGTTTCCCTGCTGTCCATTTCCACGAAAGTTCTGACTGTTGCCATTGCGGGGCTTGTAGTTGGTGCTGGAGTTGTTCCTGATGGTTGGAACATAAGTGTTGCCCTGTCCGGGTCTTCGACATTCAACAGTAGAGAAATGATGGAAATTGCACTTGGTGCACTTCGGCTTGTTGCCTGCATATGGTGGTGGTGCTGAGGAAACAACACTACAGATCTGGCCTAAGTTTTGCTTCTTTGGTGGCTGGGCCTGATTGTAACCACGGTAATTCTCCTCAACCTTTCTCTTGTACTCAGACTGCCTAATCACATGATCACGTCCCCGTTTGTTCATCAGTTCTGTGGCAAATTCTATGGCACCCTCGACTGTAGTGGGTCGGGATGCGAGTATACTGTCGTGCACAGAATCCAGAAGTCCACTGACATACTTTTCTATCTTGTCCTTCACGTCAGGGAACATCCGAGTACACATCAAAGTTAGCTCCTGAAATCTCTGGTTGTAAGTTGTGATGTCATGATTCAAGCATTTGAGGTTCCACAAGTCAATCTCTAGCTTCTTGATTTCGCCTCGAGGACAGTATTTCGTGGTAAGTCTTTCCTTAAATGCATTCCAGATCATCCCATAGGCTTCATCATGTCCAAGAGTAGCAACTAGGGAGTTCCACCAGGTGAGAGCATGTTCCAAGAGAGTACAGGTGGCAAATTTCACCTTGTTCTCCCCGGTGTAATCACTAATGCGGAATACTGTCTCGGTTCTTTCAAACCATTGCATGAGTCCCATTACCCCTTCCTTGCCCTTGAAGTAACTGGGTTTGCATTTCAGGAAGTCGGGATAGGTACATCCTCTGGCAATTCGATCTCTAGCATTCGAGTTTTGACTGTCGCCCTGGTTTCCGCTGGGGTGTGTTTCCCTGGCGGCTAGGGCATCAGCAATGCCTTGAACGATAAGCACTCTGAGTTGTGCTTCTGAAACAGTCGCTGAAGGAGCAGCGTTAGTGTTCTGTCGAGTGACCCTTTGTGCCATTGTTCTATCATACACAAAGATGAGATTTATCAGTTGGTTAGTAGAATTATAATATTAAGCTGCATAAAAATGGGTATGCATAGAATTCATAACAAATTGGGTAACCTGTCAAGATTCCATAATAATGAAATCTCAAACCAACAAGTAAAGGATGATATATCAGTACTGGTGAACATCAATATAATAAAATACAACCGATCTAAGACAGAGATACAACCATCCTGTCTGAGATAGTGGTACAAATGTTTG
Source organism: Glebionis coronaria (assembly GCA_025667525.1). NCBI lineage: Eukaryota > Viridiplantae > Streptophyta > Magnoliopsida > Asterales > Asteraceae > Glebionis > Glebionis coronaria. The sequence continues at coordinate 344,730,110 of CM046877.1, forward strand.
TAATACTACAAAAGATAACCTACCTACTAAGGTTAGGTGCTACGATACAGATACAACTGAAATGGAAATACAAGTACAAAAGATCTAAATCATGCGAGCTGAGATGCAACTCAATGCTTGTCATGATGTACAATGAAATCTAGCCTACACTAGTATGGCTGTCTGTAGGCGCAGGTGGTCCAGCTGGTGGTGTGGGTGCACGATCATCTTGCATGCGAATCATCGCCCTCCTAGTCTCACTGTAGAATCTCATAGTCTCTAGCAACTGGTGCTGACGTGCCGCATCGGCACTCCGTAGGTGGTCCGTCTCAGTAGTGAGTCCCTGATGGCGAAGGTCTGCCAGGTCTACGAACGTCCGAAAAGTCTCCTCCTAAGTGAGGATAGCAGCCTGGGTCTCGTATGAGTGACCCTCTAGTGCAGCTAACCGGTAGCGGAGGTAAGCAACCTCATCCAATAACCAATGCATAGTTCCCTGGTTCATACCCAGAGAACTCTGCCTGGTGTGTGACTCACTAGCCACAGCCCAGTAGAGAGATCTATACCTCTCCTGAAGTAAGGCGTGACCCTGTTGGTCCGCCTGCAATAGGGCATGAATGAGAGCGGTGTCCTGTGCCTGTCGGGCCACAAGTGCGTCGACCTGTGCCTGCAGGGCGCCAAGACTGGGCTGTCCAGCTCATGATACCTCTCCTACTTCGAAGGTCGAGTCAGGAACAAAATCACGCCTCCTCTTGCGAGGTGGCAGAGTACTGGTGGGGTAAGGGTGATGTGTAGAAGGTGGTGGCAATGGTGGTAAAGAAGGCACAACCTGTTCCATCTCCCTAGGAGGAGATGCAGGTACTACAAGCAGTAGTTAAGCAGGGGATACAGTAGGTGGTGATGGAGTAGGTGAATCTGAAAGTATGATGACTCCGGCTGGCTGGTCATCTTTAGACTCAGTGTCGGATGTGGGTCCAGCAAATACTGACGTCGGTGATAGTAGAGTGGTGGTAGGAGCCATGAGCTCCTCAAAGGTAGTCACAATAGTAGGTGGCGTCATGATATCTGAAAATAGCATTTCAAAGTTGAGTAAGTTTTTAGCTTACACAATTCAAAAAGTTTTTAAAGTGCATATGCGATGTGGTTTATGTCTTTTAACTATGACTGTTAAAAGTATAGGTAGATACTTAGGTGATTTACTGACCCAAAGGTTATAAATCGGTGTGAAACTAGTTCACGAAATGTGTATGCTCTATGTACTATATGCCTAACTTATAAGGGTTCCCCAAAAATCAGCTTTCTTTTTATTTTATTGATTTTTAAAAGTTCAGTTATAGTCCAGTTTAAAATTTTTATTATATTTAAAAATTTTATTATCGATCTGGTTCTATATAACTATGCTCTCTGATACCATTTCTGTAACACCCCCAAGTTGATCAAATGCAGCGGAATAGTAATTGGGGTGTTACTTGGGTGGATCGATAGCACATAGTATATAGAGCAAATGATCATAAAAGTCATTTAATACAATTTACATGAATCAATTATACACACTTAGTATCTTGTTTGTAAACCACATTTATTATTAAACTGAAGTAAATATCCCAGCCCAATGGTAGACATGATGCTCCTAAAATGCTGGAATCCAATGCATGAACCTGCTTTATTTTCCTGAGAAAACATATAGAGTAAAATGTGGGGGTCAACACGAAGTTGGTGAATTCACTGGTTTAATTAAATAATAAGTTAATAATATGCCAAAACATCACAAAGATAGTAGAGCACTAAGCTACATACTATAGTAGTTCCTATTGCCCTGTAATAGAAGCTAGACAAAAAGTTGTTCGGTACGCCCATTTTGATCTGTCCTGATGTTGTTCCCTCAGTCCGACAATGATGTAAACCTGTTGCTTGGCCTAAGCGTTTCGTGATAGCAAGTCACGCATGCCGGGTATTGTCAATACCCAAATAGATCTAGTCACACATTTCGCGCTACACTATTAACTATTACAGTCCACGGGTATGAGGCAAACAATAGGCAATAAGTTGTTGTTGTTGTCAGTGCATGTTTTGCATATTTAAAATATATATAGTTTTTGTATGTTTTCTCCCCCAGTTATAAAACAGTAAAGATGGGGCCATGAACTCACCTTAGTGGTAATGAGGTGATGATGATGTTCACTGAACAAACTGGCACAATAGGATCACGAACCAGAGTAATTACCTAAGTAATTTTAAGTGCCTTAGTAAATGCATAATTAACAATGCATGATGGATGTATGATTTTTAAAGAATGCATGATCACAAATTAATACGTTATAACGATTGTCTAAATGTTTATACTTATAAAGAGTTGTGATAAACGTATATTTTTAGTGTCTAAAAATATGTAAGTTGACTTAGTGAACGGGAATAAATTAAATAAATGGATTTTAATTAAATAAACCGTAAAGTAATATTATATTATTTTCTTAAGTCTTAAAAATATAATTAACGGGATTCGTCTGTTCATAAGGTCTCGTAAATAAACTTAGTGATTTATTTAATTATCCAAATAACTAAATTTAATAAAATATTTTATTGATACTTTTAATTATATCAAAATTACTAGTAAACCCTTGTAGGTATGAAAAATTACAAAAATAACCTTTAAGGTTTCGTTCGTTAAGTTTATTACGCCGTTAATCCTTGTTAGTTAGTTTATTTACAAAAACGCCCCTAGGGCTTGTAAAACTTTGGGGAAATGACAAAACACCCCCCAAGTCTCGGAATTTATTATATAAAGAGTTAGGGCTTGTTTTAAGTTTCCAAATTAACACTGTTAGTCCCTTGAGTCTCGGAAATGTTTTATAAGGTTTCTAGGGTTTATGTTAAGTTTCAAAAATGGCAGGGATGACCCCTAAGGTCTCGAATATTAATAAAACAAGGCTAGGGCTTGTAAAACTTTACCTAAATGGCAAAAGTGACCCCTTGAGGTCTCGGTTTGTTTATTAAGACAACTAGGGCTCAATTTTAGTTTAAGTTTTGGCAAGAATGGCCCTTGTGGTTTTCATTTAACTCACGGTTTGAATTAACCGCCTCCTATACTTTGGAAAATTACACGTTTGGCCCTTGTACTTACACAAAGTCACGAAAATAATTTCATAGGTTTTATTAAGTTATGATTTTGAACCTAACTTTCACCAATTGTCAAAAATGGCCCGAAAAGGCTCCAAGTTTAATAGTTGGGCTTGGTTGGCCCAATAAGGCTACGGTTGGGTTTTTATGGGACTAATGGGCTACTACAAATTACTTGGTAAATTTACTAGGTAACTAGTAAATTCTAGTTTTACTAGATGGGCCATGTTTTTACTATTTAACCAATGGGCTTATACTAATTTTACTTACTCCTTAAAATAAGTTAGGGCTTATATTCATTGGGCTTATTTAAGGCTTATTTTTACGCTTATATGTTTCGACTTATATTTAATAATTCTAAGGCTTATATTAGACTTAGGGCTTAATGACTTATGGGCTTATATAGCTACGGCTTATATTTTGATGGGCTTTAAATAAGCTAGATTAAGTCTCGGCTTATATGACTTTTAGGGTTCACATGTTAAGCTTATTTAGGGTTTCATGTTTCGGCTTATATATGTTTTTAGGCTTAAATGACGTGGCTTAAATAGGTTTTAGTCCTTGGCTTATATTAGGTTTTATGAGCTTATATATCCAACTTAGATATGACTAGGTTTATATGAATCATGGGCTTATATTAGCTTAATTGTTTCGGCTTATATTAAGTTTCTAATACATTTTAAGGCATAGTGATTTCTCTAAGGCTTAAATAAGTTTGTATAAGCTTAAATATATACGTTTTAGGGTTTTTAGGGCAAGAACACCCATAGACATCATATAAGCCGTGGGCTTATATGTTGTTTAGGGTTTGTTCATAAGTTTCCAACGTGTGCATGCATCACTAACTCCATTTTTATAGCATGAACATGCATGAAACATGAAATGAGTAAGGAAAAGCTTTAGAGAAGTTTTATACTTACTTGCTTTCAAGAAGACGAGATGGTGACTATGGCTTAAGGGTTCTAGACGTCGGGTTCCACTAGGGTGGTCTTGGATTCGCCTTAAAAGTTAAATATCTTGAATGAGAAGCACTAAATGCTTGGAAAAGACCAAGAATGAGTTGAAGTAAATGCTTGGAGATGTCTAGGCGTTTTGTTTGAGTGTATAGCCGAATATGGGTGTGTGAGTGATTTGTGAAGCTTAGTTTTTGCTAAATATCTAGGAGTGTGAGTTGTGAGTTGTGGCTTGGGGTGTATACACGCCAAGAGAGAGAGGTATGTAGATTTAGGAGATTTTTGATGTGTACCATGAGGGTACATGTTTTAATGGCAAGCTAGTGTACATATGTCCTAGTTATCAAATAAACCATCGCATGTAAGGCTTCCAAGGGAACAAGTTGGACAAGTATAGTGTTTGCAATGAATGGAGAGTTTGTACAAGGCAAATTGGAGGTATGGTGTGGCTCATTACACGTCTAGGGTCAAGTGGAGGTGTTATGTGTCTTGCTTTTCATTATACTTGCCTACTAAACTAGTACCATCCTTAAATGCTCAAAATTGTACATGGTCTCATGGTTTTTAAAATAAAACTGGTGGTATAATGGCTAGTCAAAGGAAAGGAAATGTTTTCTATAGTGTAGGACTTAAATAACTAGGTTGTACAAGTTTAAAAGTCAAGAGTGTAAATGGTAAGGGTTTTTGGTATTTAAATGTTATGTGTATGTATATATTCGGCTATAATTAAGTCTAGGGTATTTTTATGTTTAATTTTTGTGTCTAGGTATAGTCACTAGGAGTATAGGTATAATATTGTGTGAGTATGTTTGAGTCTAGGTAAATTTTGGTTAAGTTTTGGATCCTTGGTGAAAGTATGGTCATGATTAAGTGGGAAATTAATTTACTATATTAAAAGTATGACAACTTAGTTTAAAAAGGTAAAAATGATTAAATGTAATGTTTAAATACAAAAATAGTTGGTGTCGTAACGTAAAGTCAATTATAGTGTAAGAAAAATATATATACATTAATATATTTAAAGCTTAAGAATTTATACTTAAGTAAGTATGTATTAATTGTGATCATGAGTTTGGATTTATGAACCAGTGTGATGAATGCTTATGAGTGTATGTTCAAATGACTAAAATGTTCAAAAAGGGAGTGACTGGTTATAGTGCTGCATGTTTAAAAAATGTAGTCATCCAAATGTAACTGTCCTTGTGATTAAGTGATGAAAATCATAATGTATGCTATGAGATTTAAATGTCCCCATGATTTGATGATTAAAATAATGTATGTTGTGTATGATGCATATGATTGCTCAAAGGATTTCATGCAAAGGTGGTACTATTTATTCAGATATCATAAGGTGACGTATACAATGACGACATAGTCAAAACCTGAATTTACAGGTTTTACAGCATTAACCCGTTATTTTAGCTTTGTCCTCAAAGCTTAAGATGACGTCACTGCTCAGGTGAATAGGTGTGGGTACTTAGCTCTAAATGAGTCTTCACGTTCCCATGTGAACTCAGGACCTTTCCTAGAGTTCCATCGTATCTTAACTAACGGGATTTGGCTTCGCTTTAGCTTCTTGACTACTCTCTCCATGACTTCCATCGGTTCTTCTATGAATTGGAGTTTGTCATCGAAGTGGACTCCCTCAAATGGCATGGCTAGCGGCTCATCCGCGTAGCACTTCTTCAAGTTTGAGACATGGAATGTAGAGTGTACCCGGCTCAACTGCTGGGGCAACTCTAGACGATAGGCGACTTCACCTATTCTGGGAATCACCTTGAAGGGTCCCACATAACGTGGATTTAGTTTCCCACGTTTCCCAAATCGGACGACGCCCTTCTAAGGTGATACCTTCAGCATAACACGGTCACCTACCTCAAACTCCATAGGCTTCCGTTTCCTGTCTGCATAGCTCTTCTGTCTATCCTGGGCAGCCTGAATTCGCTGCCTGATGAGAGTGATCTTCTCTGTCGTCTCTTGGATTAGTTCGGGTCCAGTTAGTTGGAACTCCCCAACCTCTGCCCAGCATACTGGTGATCTACACTTGCGGCCATAAAGGGCCTCAAATGGTGTTGCTTTAATACTGGCATGGTAGTTGTTGTTGTAGGAGAATTCAGCTAATGGTATACGTTCGACCCATCCTTTTCCAAAGTCGATCACACATGCTCTCAGCATGTCTTCTAGGGTTTGGATTGTTCGTTCACTTTGGCCGTCAGTTTGCGGGTGGTATGCGGTGCTCATGTCCAAGTTTGTTCCTAAACTTCGTTGGAAGGCTCTCCAAAAGTTTGACGTAAATCTACCATCTCGATCACAAATGATTGAGACTGGTATGCCGTGTCTAGTCACTATTTCCTTTAGGTACAACTTAGCTAACTTGTTTAGAGAGTCATTCTCTCTGATGGGCAGGAAGTGAGCGGATTTTGTGAGTCGGTCAACGATTACCCAAATTGTATCGTAACCGTGAGATGAAGTAGGGAGTTTGGTAATAAAGTCCATGGTGATGTTGTCCCATTTCCATTTTGGTATTTCAGGTTGGACTAACAAACCGGATGGCCCTCTGATGTTATGTCTTTACTCTGGCACAAATTAGACACTTCTTTACGTATGTGGCAATGTCTGCTTTCATGTTTGGCCACCAATATAATTTCTTCACGTCCTGATACATCTTTTCAGATCCGGGATGTATAGAGTACTTGGACTTATGAGATTCGTGCATGATCACGTTTCTCAAGTCTCCGTAGCATGGTAACCAACTTCTTTCGTGTAAACATAACGTTCCGTCTGCTCTAGCTTCCAACTTCTCCTTGCTTAGGTCAGTCCTAAGCATTCCTCCTATGTCTTCTCTTCCGATGTTTTCAGGCTTCTGTGCTTGGAGTTGAGCCTCTAGTATTTTCTTGGGTAGGTCCAAGCTAATGGTCATGACTAGGGCTCGAACTCTCATGGGAGGATCAGTTCCCTTTCGACTTAGTGCATCCGCAACTACGTTGGCTTTACCTGGGTGGTATTTGATGTCGCAGTCGTAGTCACTGAGCAATTCTATCCAACGACGTTTCCTCATGTTTAGCTCCTTCTGGTCTAGGATACGTTGCAAAATCTTGTGATCAGTATGCACTGTGTACTTTGTTCCATACATGTAGTGTCTCCAAATTTTCAAAGCAAAAACTATAGATCCAAGCTCTAGATCATGGGTAGAGTAATTTTGCTCGTGTTACTTCAATTGCCTTGAAGCATAGGCAATCACTTTCTGTCTCTGCATCAAGACAGCTCCTAAGCCTTTGTGTGAGGCGTCACAGTAGACAACGAAGTCTTAGTTGCCCTCTGGTAAAGCTAAAATGGCTGCACTACACAATTTTTGCTTAATGGTTTGGAATGCAGCCTCTTCTTTTTCTCCCCAATCGAATTTTACGCCTTTCTGAATCTCCGGTAGTAAGCTTTGTCATAGATTTAGCTATCTTAGAAAATCCCTCTATGAATCTCCGGTAGTAACCGGCAAGGCCTAAAAATTAATCTCTTTTGGTGAAGTGGGTGATGCTCAATCCTTCACGGATTCGACTTTTAGGGGATCTACTTGAATTCCCTTGTCATCGATCACATGACCAAGGAAGTGAACTTTAGGAATCCAAAAGTCGCACTTCGAGAATTTTGCGTACATCTTCTCTTCCTTAAGTAATTTTAGCACTTGAGCAAGATGTTCTTCGTGCGCTTGCTCATTCTTGGAATAGATGAGTATGTCGTCGATAAACACAATCACGAACTTATCTAGATAGGGTTTGCCCACTCGATTCATGAGGTCCATGAATATGGCTGGAGCGTTGGTCAGGCCAAATGGCATGACTTGAAATTCATAATGACCGTAACGAGTTCTAAAAGCTGTTTTCGGTATGTCTTCTTCTCCGACCCTCAACTGGTGATATCCTGATCATAGGTCGATCTTGGAGTATACACTTGATCCTTGTAACTGATCAAATAATTCGTCGATTCGTGGTAGTGGGTAACGATTTTTCACCGTTAGCTTATTCATTTCTCTGTAATCAATACACATACGGAAAGTTTTTTTTTTTTGGTAACCGTGATTTCCGACTCATTGGCCGACTAATCCACGGGCTTTAAGCCAACCGCCACACAGACTCAAACTAGGTAAAGCCCTCCCTTTTCAACAGGTTGGCGTGGCCACTTCAAGGTTGTTTGCACCTAGTGGGAATTAAACTTGAGACCTCACACACTTTAGAGTGATAGCCACAAATCTTTTTGCCACTAGGCCACACTTGAGTGGTTCCGTCTTCGGAAAGTTCCATCTTTCTTTTTGACAAAAAGTACTAGAGCTCCCAAGGTGAGAACTGGGTCTGATAAAACCTTTGTCTGACAGTTCTTGAAGTTGTTCTACGAGTTCTTTCATCTCGGTTGGTGCTAATCGGTATGGTGCTTTAGCTACAGGTGCAGCTCCTGGTATCAAGTCGATTTGGAATTCCACTTGACCAGTCGGAGGCAAACCAGGTAAGTCGTCTGGGAAAACTTCAGGATAATCACGGACAATTGGCACGTCCTTGATTTGTTTCTTCCCTGGTTCCTCTTCTTTGTCGGTTTTTGAAATATGTGCTAAAAGGATAGGGCATCCTTTTAGTATGTACTTCTGGACTTTAGTGCATGAGATAACACTCAGCCTGGTGTCAGTTTTATCTGAGTTTCCTGCTCCTCGGACGATTAGATTTTCTTTTCCCCATGGTATACGGACTAGCTTTTGGTCGCACACAATGGTCGCGTGATATTTAGCTAACCAGTCCATACCAATGATGACGTCGAAACTACCCAAAATTACAAGTATTAACTGAATATCAAATGGATGATTTAGAAGGTTTAAGGTACAGCCTCTTAAAATAGTGTTAGTTTCAATGATCTTAGCGTCTGCTAATACGACTCTGTAACAATCGTCTAACGGTCTAGGTGTGAGGTCTAGTAAGCTACTAAATTATGTGGATATAAAACTCCTATCTGCTCTCGTATCAAACAATATATTTGCATAGCGATTGTTTAGAAGGAACGTACCGGTAACCACATTGTAGTCTGGGTGGGTCTTGGCGTCTCCTATCACATAGACTCTAGATGGTGCTCCTCCTCTGCTCTCGTTCTTAACTGCTCGTTTTGGGCAATCAGGGCTGATGTGTCCGATCTCTCCATAACCATAGCAACGAATTTCCGTACGAGTCGTGTTACCACTGCCAATGTGCTGGCGGTTTCCCTGCTGTCCATTTCCACAAAAGTTCTGACTGTTGCCATTGCGAGGCTTGTAGTTGGTGCTGGAGTTGTTCCTGATGGTTGGAACATAATGTTGCCCTGTCTGGGTCTTCGACATTCAATAGTAGAGAAATGATGGAAATTGCACTTGGTGCACTTCGGCTTGTTGCCTGCATATGGTGGTGGTGCTGAGGAAACAGCACTACAGATCTGACCTAAGTTTTGCTTCTTTGGTGGCTGGGCCTGATTGTAACCACGGTAATTCTCCTCAACCTTTCTCTTGTACTCAGACTGCCTAATCACATGATCACGTCCCCGTTTGTTCATCAGTTCTGTGGCAAATTCTATGGCACCCTCGACTGTAGTGGGTCGGGATGCGAGTACACTGTCGTGCACAGAATCCTGAAGTCCACTGACATACTTTTCTATCTTGTCCTTCACGTCAGGGAACATCCGAGTACACATCAAAGTTAGCTCCTGAAATCTCTGGTTGTAAGTCGTGATGTCATGATTCAAGCATTTGAGGTTCCACAAGTCAATCTCTAGCTTCTTGATTTCGCCTCAAGGACAGTATTTCGTGGTAAGTCTTTCCTTAAATGCATTCCAGGTCATCCCATAGGCTTCATCATGTCCAAGAGTAGCAACTAGGGAGTTCCACCAGGTGAGAGCATGTTCCAAGAGAGTACAGGTGGCAAATTTCACCTTGTTCTCCCCGGTGCAATCACTAATGCGGAATACTGTCTCGGTTCTTTCGAACCATTGCATGAGTCCCATTACCCCTTCTTTGCCCTTGAAGTAACTGGGCTTGCATTTCAGGAAGTCGGGATAGGTACATCCTCTGGCAATTCGATCTCTATCATTCGAGTTTTGACTGTCGCCCTGGTTTCCGCTGGGGTGTGTTTCCCTGGCGGCTAGGTCATCAGCAATGCCTTGAACGATAAGCACTCTGAGTTGTGCTTCTGAAACAGTCGATTAAGGAGCAGCGTTAGTGTTCTGTCGAGTGACCCTTTGTGCCATTGTTCTATCATACACAAAGATGAGATTTATCAGTTGGTTAGTAGAATTATAATATTAAGCTGCATAAAAATGGGTATGCATAGAACTCACAACAAATTGGGTAACCTGTCAAGATTCGATAATAATATAAATTCAAACAAACAAGTAAAGGATGATATATCAGTACTGGTGAACATCAATATAATAAAATACAACCGATCTAAGACAGAGATACAACCATCCTGTCTGAGATAGTGGTACAAATGTTTGTAATACTACAAAAGATAACCTACCTACTAAGGTTAGGTGCTACGATACAGATACAACTGAAATGGAAATACAAGTACAAAAGATCTAAATCATGCGAGCTGAGATGCAACTCAATGCTTGTCATGATGTACAATGAAATCTAGCCTACACTAGTATGGCTGTCTGCAGGTGCAGGTTGTCCAGCTGGTGGTGTGGGTGCACGATCATCCTGCATACGAATCATCGCCCTCCTAGTCTCGCTGTAGAATCTCATAGTCTCTAGCAACTGGTGCTGACGTGTCGCATCGGCACTCCGTAGGTGGTCCGTCTCAGTAGTGAGTCCCTGATGGCGAAGGTCTGCCAGGTCTACGAACATCCGAAAAGTCTCCTCCTAAGTGAGGATAGCAGCCTGGGTCTCGTATGAGTGACCCTCTAGTGCAGCTAACCGGTAGCGGAGGTAAGAAACCTCATCCAATAACCAATGCATAGTTCCCTGGTTCATACCCAGAGAACTCTGCGTGGTGTGTGACTCACTAGCCACAGCCCAGTAGAGAGATTTATACCTCTCTTGAAGTAAGGCGTGACCCTGTTGGTCCGCCTGCAATAGGGCATGAATGAGAGCGGTGTCCTGTGTCTGTCGGGCCGCAAGTGCGTCGACCTGTGCCTGCAGGGCGCCAAGACTGGGTTGTCCAGCTCCTGATCCCTCTCCTACCTCGAAGGTCGAGTCAAGAACAAAATCACGCCTCCTCTTGCGAGGTGGCAGAGTACTGGTGGGGTAAGGGTGATGTGCAGAAGGTGGTGGCAATGGTGGTAAAGAAGGCACAACCTGGTCCATCTCCCTAGGAGGAGATGCAGGTACTACAAGCAGTATTTAAGCAGGGGATACAGTAGGTGGTGATGGAGTAGGTGAATCTGGAAGTATGATGACTCCGGCTGGCTGGTCATCTCTAGACTCAGTGTCGGATGTGGGTCCAACAAATACTGACGTCGGTGATACTAGAGTGGTGGTAGGAGCCATGAGCTCCTCAAAGGTAGTCACAATAGTATCCTTACCCTATATGTATATGTATATATATATATATATATATATATATATATATATATATATATATATATATATATATATATATATATATATATATATATATATATATATATATATATATATATATATATATATATATATATATATATATATATATATATATATATATATATATATATATATATATATATATATATATATATAGGTTCTAGAGAAAACCTCATATCCGTAGAAAACCTAGAAAACAAAAATATAAGGTACCTTTTGTAACATCTAAAAACGGAGGATAGAAAACGAAAATTAAAAGAAAACCAAAGGGTTAGAATTGTCCATCTTGCATTCTTATTATCAAAAAACCTTAAAACACGTCCCAAAATCAGTGGTTGTTATCCACCACACCCGTATCTTCTGGTCACCCCCAGCCATCGTTATCTACAGTCACCACCGGTTACCAGTTGTCGTTATCCACCGGTCGCGGTATCCACCTGTCGCGGTATCCACCTGTCGCCGTTATCTACTGGTCACTATCGGTCGTCGTTATCTACCGGTCATCACCACGCCGTCGTTAACCTCCATCGAAATAAAACTATCTGAACCCCCAATTACCCCTAAAGTAAACCCTAAAAACAAAAAAAAAATAGGAAAAATCAAAATTAAATGATGAGAATGATGACTCTGATGATTTGGCCACGTTTGATTAAAGTCAATTCGATCTATTTGAAAGCGAAGTTGATGACGTGAAGGGTTAAATTTCGTAAGTAGTTACTTTTATTAGTTTCTATGTATTGTTCCCTAACATTTATCAATTTTTTTATTAATTTGTAGTAATAATTAATTAATTATGACTAGGCCATCCAAATATCATGTGAGTAGATATCAAATAATGCATATAGGATTGGAATATGGCATCAATGAGAGATGTGTATTATAACTTTACCAAATAGACATACTTTAGTACATCTATTTGGGTTATGTTCGGTCATCTTTTTGTATATTTAGTTCAGCATGCTCACTAATAATTGTAGTACTTCTGTTTTTTATTTAAAAGGGTTTTTTTTCTGGAAAAGAAGGTTGAAAGGGTTATGGAAGTATATTGATAGCCGCAGAAGCAGTAGTAATGAATTTGAATATCTGTATTCTTTGATTTCTGGTTGGTATGTTAAATTTATTTTGAATAACTTATACCACATCTTTATCCTGTTAGAGAAAAAGTGGGAAGCGAACGTGTGTAATAAAAGAAAAAAAGTACTTTAGTGCTTCTGTTAGATATACTTGAGTGCATCTGTTTGGGTTATTTTTGGGAATCTGTTTGTATATTTAGTGCCTCGATATATGTTAGGGAATCAATGCATATATACCGTTTCTTTAGCTTTCAAACCCAATTATGTTTGTTATTATGTAAGTTATCAGACCCCCAAAATGACATCGCTCACGTTTAACGGTTTCGACATATAGTTCAAATGGTGTTAGAGCATTTGTTGTTATGGAAGACCATTCACGACAACTGTGACAAAAAGGTACGTTGTCTGGAGTAGAGACGATTGACTTGCTTCTATAGTGGACACGTGACAACAGTGGAACTTCCTGTTGAAACTATTGGTATATCCGTAGCAAAAGTTGAGCATAACCTTTTTGAGTTGCTTGAAGGTATGAACTTCTTGCTTTCTATAGTGATACATATCACTGTTTTTATGCCAATTACATGTCATGGTTTTGAATCATGTCATTGACAACTGTGTTTTTGTTGTTGTTGTTGAAGAGTCATGTGATGAAGCTTAAAGATGCTTCAATGAAGGTTGCCGAGCTCTGTGAAAAGCAAATTTAACAAGGACCATAATTTTTTACGCCGACTACTCATAGTGTTTACAAAAGCTGGGAAAATTTTTGCATTACATACTAGAGATGAGCGTGTTGTATGGTCTAGCCAACTCCATTATCTTCGCAGCTCTAAACAATGTTCGTATCCCACTGGTCATAACTCACACCAATGAAGATTCCTGCACCATCATGCACTAGATAATAACCCATCTGTTCTTGTCGTTGCTAGATGTGGACTCTCGCTGTCTCCTCTTACGCGATATCGATCGTTCATGCACAATATAAAAGAGGTTAAAATTATGGTTCATATGCCTTCCACTATGCAAGTGATTTACTTACCATTCAATGGTTCGAACGAGCACCAGCTTCACTTGCTTATAGATGCTGATAGTCGTGCTCATTGGTACCCTAAAACTCTTGAAGTTGATGAGATCTTCCAACATGAGTGGGCAAACGTGCATAGGTTGAAGCAAAAGTTCGTATCTTGAAGAGTCATTGGTTAAAACCAAATGTAATCTTGATGAAAACTGCTTTGAGGCAAGGAATTTGCGGTCTATTGTGGTCACAGCAGAACCAGAGAAACTAATCACAACAGTGACGAGAAACACAAGCAAGGTTGGTGTATTTTTCTTTTTTTGTACATGTTTGAGGTGGCAAAATGTGTGGGGCGATCATGTTGTGAACGGTCTATACTGGGTCAATTTTTTGCTACCTGAAACACCTTAAATTCAAAGTTCTTATATTAACGTGCAATTTCAACCTGTATATATGAATGAGTCTGTTATACTTTGGACCTCCCAAAAGGGTCAAATAAATTTTGCTTGTGCTATGTCAAGGTAAACTCATTGAATACCTTATATAATGATCTCTTGTGCATTTCAATAGGACGAGCTTAACGGGTACATTCATCACATTAGAGTCATTAAGGCATTCGTTTGACGTAATTTCAGTGCATCTGTTTGATGGAATTTCATTGCATCTGTTTGATTTAATTTGATTGCATCTGTTTGATGTAATTTCAGTGCATCCGTTTCAATAGGACGAGCTTAACGGGTACATTCATCACATTAGAGTAACTAGGGCAAAAATAGTCTGTCTGGAGGGAACCCTTGTTGTCCTCTATAACTCTCTACGACACCTGCTTATTCAGGTGGTCCCATAATATACGTGTTTTATCTTTGTTTTTTGTTCAAAAGAAATCAATTATGATACTTATCGTTTTCACTTTCAATGTTAAAGAACTTGCACAAAACCGCCTTTTATATTTCATTATGATGATTTGCCTTGCCTGCTACTTTATGACATCTTGTTGAAGCTATCATTGCATCGTTTTTATAGGTGCTTTGTACAGTTTATCTCAGCTGACGGAACAATTTGGTTTACGATTTCCCGTTGCTCTGGATGCGTGAATTTTGTTATATCATTCGACTAAGCTCCAGGCACTTATTATGTTCAGGACAAGTCCCGCATAAGTGGAAGGTGGAAGATGATGTATGAAGTGCATTCAATAATAACCACTTTTCTTTAGTAACAATACTAACATAAACTACGACATGTGATTATGTCTTATCTCAGGCTAAAAGAACGATGGGCAAAATAGAGAAATTACAAACTCTTTGGTTGTAGCATTTATTTTGTTGGTGGGTTGGACTTGTTGTGAGGTAAGATTTCTTTAGTAAAGCTCTTACTGTTCACATAATATACAATAACTGACTTAGATGATAAAAGAAAGCAACAATTTAATCTCAATGTTTTCTTCAATTGCAGTGAGTGGGTGACTGGTGAATGATATAACTACGAAGACAAACGAAGGGGAGGAGGAACCAGGTTCATAATCTATAAGTGTTGTATCTCAAGAACTTTACATCTTTGCGATGTACTTTAGTACATCCGTACGATGTACTTTAGTGCATCAGTACGATGTAATTTAGTGCATCCGTTTGTATCAAGTAGTAGAGCATCCAAATATCATTGTTTTTTCATTTTGTATGATTACATTCAATTTCTCATCTCGATATAGGTACAAGGGCAAATTAGTCTTCTCGATGGAGCTACCTTGAGCTTTGGATTGGCGCATTATCACTTTATCTAATTTTTAAGTACTCGTAGAAGCGCTACAACTACTGATGTGTAATTCTATTATTAAGGCAAGCCCTTATTACTTCATCATCATCCTTACACGTTTTACTTTATTATGTGTAGTATATATGATAGTACTTCATATATCTTGTCTGCACGGTTTTTTACGGCCCACCTTACCTTTAATGAACATCATGTTCTAAAAAAACATATATGGGTGGGTTCTTAGCTTTCCTGGCCCTTGGCTAGTATAAATTTTTGTCAGTTTTTGTACCTCCAATTTATTGATTATAAAACTTTCATCTGTGATGATAGATAACTGGTCAAGCTGGGTAATTTTGCTTGTCAAATTGGTTTAGTTTGACTCGCAAGATAAGCACACTAATAACATATGTTAGAATAAAAGAACTTTGGAGGTTGTGTTCACTGATATTATGAAAGTTGTGAAGTATTTTGATGTTTGGTTGCTTGTATGACTATTGATATGTACTTCCAAATTCAGGTTTCATTATTTTAAACGTGGTAATATGCTACTTATTATGTAGGCAATTGACGGAGTTTGGAAGATAAAAGCTGGACGTAATTATGTGAAAATGGATGCAGGTCAACATGGACATAATTCTGCAACATAGCGGTCTTACTGGTATTTCAAAAAAATCCATCCGACCATTGCATTGGATGCCCCGAAGACTCCTTGATTCTAAATGAGGTGATATTTAGACCTGTTCTTCCTATAGTTATGGTAATTATGGGCATTTGGTTCAATATTTTCAAACTAAACTCATCACTGATCTTTATTTTGGTTTTTGTAGATCGAAAAGGTTTAAGATGACATAGATTGTTTATCAACTCAATGTCAAAGCCACTTACAGTTCATCACCCCTCTTTTCACATTCTTTCCCGTTTTGTAGTCGGATCTCCGACTCTTAGTCTGTTATTGTTTTAGATAGTGTTCTATAGGAATGTTGACGTTGCATGTAGTATTTTGATTGTTCATTAGTTGGTTTCTTTCGCTTGTGGTGAATCCACGTTAGCTTGTAAATATGGTTTAAAGTTATATTTTAAGAGTTTTACCCATTTACACCATGCGTATATAGTACAAGGTCTCCAATATTGAATAATGAATAATGATATCAAAGTTCTCCAACATTTTCTTTCCAAAAAAATGACATACACTGGCCACGATCAATGCTCTCCAGTACTGAATAATGATATCATATTCTTCAAAAAACTCTATGATTAGTGCACTGTATATTCGGGCATTAATTTGTTACTAGTATCACTTTTTTATGAATCATTTTTAGTAGACTCATTTTATGTATCTGAACTTATCAAGAGTTTTGATGAGTTACAGTGGAACGAAATATCCATTACACATGCAAGTCAAAATCAAATTTCTAACAATAATGGTGCGTCCTTGTTAAAAAAGAAGGGCCATCAGTACATAAAAGAAAAAATTGGTATCTCAAACAGAACTATTAGGCTGAACTCTAAGATGTTGAATCTGAAGATCTGAAACTGAAACAGAAACTGGTATACCATGAAACTCATATGGCACTTTACAAGATTACGCAAGCTTTGTAAGTCTCTGACAACGATATTGAGTCCTCCACCATTCACCCCTTGTGAATGCATTTCTAAGACCATCCATTCCAGTAATTCTTAGCCTTGAGTGGACCACTGAGGTGAGCTACTAGCGCCTGTATTAGAGTCAGCCATTGACAAAACAATTGTATGGATTTTGTCTTCATTTTAACAGCTTCTGCAATTGCTCCATTTATAGATAAGTGACCAAATATGAAATAAGGGCAAGATTAATAAAGTAATATCATATAAGTAAAAAGTTCAGCACCAGTTTCGCGCCTCAATGATTTTCATATAACGCTACCCAGAAGAAGATAACTGAGCCACAAGCCATTCCATCGTGTAAGATGCTTATCTTCATGTGGGGTCACCACCTACCAACACCAACGAGCGTAACATTTATATTAGCCCTTCAGCAACTAGTGTTTTATTTTTAGCAACTACTTTAGCACAAATAAGAAGCCCTTCTTTAAGTCTCATATGAAAACCATCTTTTCCATCATTCGGTAATCATCGTTGCCTGGTATCATATTATTTGTGTGACACACGCCCCAAGAACCAAATACATTAAAAACTCTACAAAATGAGGATCACTTTCAAGTATAGCTTGTATTTCACTAAGCCTTATAATACAATTCATCAACATTGACTTCCATACCAGACTTATAGTCAGGTGAATGATACAGTTCGGGTTGGAATGAATGTGAATCTTGAAGTGATATGGGTTGCCATTTGATGAGAAGTTGGCTGTAATAGAATTGTTAGTGAGTTCAGGTGTCTGAACCAACAACTAGCTTACACCATTCAAATATAAAGGCAACACAAAAAGATACAACTACTTACCCAAGTGCTATTGTGATTGTATTTGCCATATTAAACAAGAAAAGTGCGCACATCGCCATCTATACATTCTTATTGCTTTGTCTGTGAGAAGACCATGTACAAAGCACGCTTACAGTCAAATGATCCCTCATGCTATACCTATGAATGATCCCTCATGCTATACCTATGAATGATCCCTCACGCTATACCTATGTTGCTTCTCACAGTGTCTTCGCAAAGGGTTGGGTCTGAGGAATGATCCCTCATGCTATACCTATGAAGCCCTACAACAACAATAATAACACCAAATCCCGCTGAACGGGATATGAGGTTTACTATGAAACCCTGATCAATGTGTTCCCTCTAACATATAGTACACAACTACTATCGTAATTCACGTGTGATAATGATGCATCTTAAGCTGAGCATTTTATAAACTATGCCCAAAACTACATTTTAACATACATAGTTGATGTGTAAAATTAGTGCATCAACTTATAAGATTTGGTTGACACATTTAATCAAACATATTATGTGTTGTCTTCAAATTTAATCAAACACTAATTGTATATAACTTTCCTTAACCTTTTTTCATATCATATATAGATCAACAGAAAACGCAAAAGTGAACAAATTAGTCAATATACAATCGATAAGTGATGATAACACTAAAAAATATTTTTTTTGAAAAGTGATAACACTAAAAATTATTAAGAAAACTTATTGTGAAACTTAAAACGAGACTCTGAACAAATACTGGCTAGGAACGATGGTTAACAGTGGTGAACGGTGAGAACGATTGTCGGGAACGATGGTGAACAACCGGTGAATGTGGGAGAGAAAAAACATTTTCAGAAAATGAAGAAAAATAAACGCATTATATACGTTTAAGGTAAAATTGTTGTAAAATTATAAAAGAAACCCTGAGAAAGTATAAAAAGTTATAAACAGTCCCTGTAGTTTTGTGCGAAAAAGGAAAGGGGAAGAACCTTTGATCAAAAGGTTGGGAGGGGGTTTTCTAGGTTTTCTATTGAGATGAAGTTTTCTAATGATCCCATCTCTCTCTCTCTCTCTCTCTCTCTCTCTCTCTCTATATATATATATATATATATATATATATATATATATATATATATATATATATATATATATATATATATATATATATATATATATATATATATATATATATATATATATATATATATATATATATATATAGGGTGGAGTTATTCTACAAAAAATCTTATAATAAAAAGGATAGGGTGAATTGTGGGGGTGACATGTGTCATCCTTTTAAATGATTATTCCACATCATATTGCCATGTCAAGTCATCTAACTTTAAAAAAATTTGATTTTTTAAATAATTTTCAAAATAAAAAAATCCGTAAAAAAAATTTTGAAATTTTTTTTTTCGTAAATTTTTTTTCGAAAATTTTTTTTTCGAAAATTTTTTTTCGGAAATTTTTTTTTCGAAAATTTTTTTTAAAATTTTTTTTTTTTCGAAAATTTTTTTTAAAATTTTTTTTTTTTCGAAAATTTGTTTTTCGAATTTTTTTTTTCATAAATCTTTTTTTTCGAATGTTTTTTCAAAAGTATTTACTGCATCACAGTTACATGTTTTACTGCATCAAAATTAAATTTCAAAAAAAAATTTCGTAAATTTTTTTTTTCAAAATTTTTTTTCGAATCATTTTTTTGGAAAAATTTTCATTCTTTTTTACTGCATTATAGTTACATGTTTTAGTGCATCATGTTTATAAATCAATGCATTACAATTTAACTTGCTACATTATAGTGCATTCACCAATGTTTTAATTATGATGTATAAAATTATAACTATAATGCATTTACTTATAATGTAACAATATTATAGTTCCGTTGCATTAAGGTTATAAATTACTCCATCATTCGTGAAGCAGAAAACTTATAACTATGGTGCACGGGTTAAGTTTGGTGCATTAAGATTTCTACTTACTGCATCATAGTGAAAATCAATGTTATATTATTAGTAATCACATGTATTTTTTGTGTGTGATAATTATAATTTGTCACATCATAGTTTTAAATGTGTTGCATCATATATATGAGAATTAAACCATAATTATAAGTTTTGTGAAGGAATTATGATGCAATAACTTAAAACCGTGATGCATTGTGATGCACTAGATTTGTATTAATGTGTTGTTGGAAAAAAATCGAAAAAAAATTCGAAATAAAATATTTATTGAAAAAAAAAACTTTTTGGAAAAAAAAAAATTGAAAAAAAAAATTGAAAAAAAAAAAAATTTTAAAATTTTTAAAAAATTTTTAAAATTTTTAAAAAATTTTAATTTTTTTTTTTGAAAAAAAAAATTTTACAAAATTTTTCGAAATTTTTTTTTTTTTAATTTTTTTATATTTTTTTGGTAACCGTGATTTCCGACTCATTGGCCGACTAGTCCACGGGGTTTGAGCCCACCGCCACACAGACTCAACCAGGTAAAGCCCTCCCTTTTCAGTAGGTTGGCGTGGCCACTTCAAGGTTGTTTGCACCTAGTGGGAATTGAACTTGAGACCTCACACATTTTGGAGTGACAGCCACAAATCTTTTTGCCACTAGGCCACCCTTGAGTGGTTATTTTTTTATATTTTTTTTTTGATATTGTTTGATAATGTTGTGAGAAGGTGACACATGTCATTCCCACATTCATCCCTTCTTTTTTATTTATTTTATTATAAGGATTGTTTTATTTTACCCCAACTCTATATATATATATATATATATACATATGTATATATATATATATATATATATATATATATATATATATATATATATATATATATATATATATATATAT
This sequence comes from Glebionis coronaria, assembly GCA_025667525.1. Taxonomy (NCBI): domain Eukaryota; kingdom Viridiplantae; phylum Streptophyta; class Magnoliopsida; order Asterales; family Asteraceae; genus Glebionis; species Glebionis coronaria. Next base: position 344,750,825 of record CM046877.1, read on the forward strand.
ATATATATATATATATATATATATATATATATATATATATATATATATATATATATATATATATATATATATATATATATATATATATATATATATATATATATATATATATATATATATATATATATATATATATATATATATATATATATACATATACATATATATATATACATATACATATATATATATATATATACATATATATATCTTAACTCCTTTATAAAGAGAAAATCTATTTTGGTTGAATGTTGAAATATAGCTGGTTGAAAATGACGTGGCAAGCATTTGTGGTTGAAAATATAGCTGGTTGAAATATAGTTGGTTGAAAAAACCGCCCTAAAATAAACCGCCCTAAAAAAAAGCATTTGTGGCCTTGGAAACCTTGGAAACCTTGGAAACCATGATCAGCCGACTTCAACCTGTACATCTTCCCACGCTTTCTCCATCTTATCTTGGAAACCTGGGAAACCCTAAATACATCTATTACCCTTTTCAACAACACCCCACAAGACCCAACCATCTCCATCTTCTCAGATTCAAACCCTTTCAAAGCCAAACCAAAAACCCATGTCCCAGAATCATCCAATTTGACACACAAACGAAAAAAACCCCAAAAAGACGACTCAGACGATGATAAAAAGGTGAAGAAACTAAAGGGTGGTGGAGATGGGGTTGTGGTAGAAAAAAGTGTGAAAAAGAAGAGGAAAAGAGATGAAGTTGAGGCTGAGTATGAGGAGAGAAAGTATGGAGGCGTGGGTTTGGATAAGGGGGAAGATGAGAGGGTTAAAGTGAAAATTGGGGAGAAGAGGAAGGGTGTTGGGAAAGGCGATGAGGAGATGCTTGTGGCGAAAGAAGGGTTTGATGATGAGGAGAAGCTGTTACGGACTGTTTTCGTGGGGAATTTGCCGTTGAAGGTCAAGAAGAAGGCGTTGTTGAGGGAGTTTGCCAAATTTGGGGAAGTTGAGTCTGTGAGGATTCGGTCTATTCCGTTGTTGGATGTGAGTTTGTTTCGATTTGTTTGAGTTTTTGTTAGTTTGGTTAGGTTAGGCGGAGGTGTTTGTTTCGGCTTATATTACATAAGCCCCAGTTTTTTGGCTTATTTTGAGACTTATGAGCTTATCATATCGTAATAAATTTATATGAGCCCACAAGTCTCAAAATAAGCCGAAAAATTGTGGATTATGTTATATAAGCCGAAATTAAATAAGCTCATAAGCCTACATATAGGCCGAAACAAATACCCCGTAAGACGAGAGTTTGATTTGGTTTCTTGTGTTTTTTGTTGCAGGATAAGACGCCGAGGAAGGGTGCTATAATTAAGAAGCAAATCAATGATGCGGTTGACAGGTAGGTTATTTGGATAACCTTTTTTTATATGGTTAATTGCTTGATATATGCTTTACCTATTATTGTAACGCACTGCTAATTACTGTGATAGTAACCTGCATTAGGTTAGTTAGATCATTTTTTCGTAAGGTCAGTTGCTTGATGTATATGTTTTTTACATGTTTGACAGATTATAGTAAGATGAAATTATTAGTATTAGTAAAATGCCTTTTGCTACCGATGGTTAAATGAGCGTTTCTTATAAATACATGCTACGAAAACCATGAGCTGATTTTTCATAGTTTCTTACTATTATCACTAAATCGGTGAAAAAAAGTATCATGCTATGCAATGACCAGACCCTTATGTTAATAAGAATAAGTTGTGTATCATCATATTTTTAATCTTGTTATGCAATCATGTTCATATAGAAGCAATATCGCTCGGCGGGGTCTCTGCGGTCGACCACCGCCAAGCGATATATCGTGTTGGCGGAGATATATCGGTTTCTCGGCGGGTACTATAAATTATCATTGTTTTATATATTTTTATCATTATTTTATATATTTTTATCATTATTTTATATATTTTTAATATTTATTTAATATAAATCTGAAATTCTTATATATTTTTATAATTTTATTAATGTATTCATTAGTTTTAGTTATATATCTTGTAAAATTTACATTATTTGTGTTTTTACTATTTTTAACACAGTTTGTGAAGCCTTAAAAAAGTCAAAATACCAAAATTCAACCGATATTGACCGATATTTGACCAAAACGCTAAGTTGGCCGATATGCTGTATGCGTGGCGGTGGACAAGCGATATATCACCAATATATCGGCCGCCATGACCGATATTTACAACACTGATTTTATTCAGGTCAACATATTTGTAAATTCATTGTTAATTGTGAAATCGTGAAGTACGGGTTGATGTTTCATGAGAAAAGCTGTGGTGTAAAGTTGGACCTATTTATGTCTTCAAATGTTAAAAATGTGCTTTCGTTCATTGGAGATGGAATTGTGTACTTCAGATTAGGTTCATGAGAAGAGCTGTGATGTGTGCTTAAATATGAAATTGTGTAGCAGAATTTTTATGACAATAGAGTGGTGTTAAGTTAAATTTTTTATTTCAAAATGTTGAATCATGATTATGTTCATTAAAGATCATTTGGTTGGTGAATGCAGGGTTAATGCATACATTGTTTTCAAGACGGAGGACTCTGCTCAAGCATCTTTGGCGCATAACATGGCAGTTGTAAGTTTATTTCTTAAAAGCTTAATGCTTGTCTTCCATTTCACCAGAAAAGTTACCAGTAGTATAGAGTTGAGTATGGCATCTTACCTTCTTACTTAATCTCGAAGGTCTCTTAATGTGATGTTAGTTGCGCTGGATCTTTTTTTGATATGGACTTTCTCAGGAAACAAATACAAAAAAGGTTGTAAATTTAGCAAATTGAATACACATTAAGCTAATGCAAGCAGCATAATACACAATGCACTATAGATAGGTGTTTGGGCTTATATAGCAGGCTTATGTTTCATAAGCTTGCTTTTTGTGGCATAGTTTGAAATGTTTCGGCTTAAATAAGCTTAATATGACATAACTCTCTTATATAAACCACCAAAAGTTTTCAAAATAAGCCACAAAAAGTGTGCTTACGAAACATAAGCACAAAACCGAATAAGCTATAAGGCGGCTATATAAGCCGAAACAAACACCCCAGTTTCGGCTCATATAACCAGTTTATGACTTATTTGGTTTTCAGCTTATGTTTCATAAGCTCACTTTTTGTGGCTTAATTTTATTCTTTTCAGCAGCTTATATTAGCTTACTATGACTGACTATGACATTAAACTTATAAGACGAAAAGTTTCAAATTAAGCCACAAAAAGGGAACTTATGAAACATAAACCCAAAACCACATAAGTCATAACCAGTTATATAAGCCGGAACAAATACATAAAAACTCCCTCTAAAAAAGTGTTAAGTTAGCCCGCTGAAACCAAAAATAAACCCTCTAAAATTTTTGAAATAGTCCCGCCACTTATATACCATCTCTTATTTTACATTTTCATTTCATCCATTCATTCAGTTGTTTGTTTCAGAAAAGAAAAAAACACATAGAAATGGGGAAACAACAACCACATACCAGATCTAAGAAATCAAACGGAAAAGGTAAAGTAACTCCTGTTCAAGTTGCTTTCATCGTCGATCGTTATCTATCCGACAACAACTTCATCCAAACCCGATCCGCTTTTCGATCCGAAGCAAGCCATCTTATCGCCAAATCTCCGGTCAACGAGGTACTTTCTTTCATCCTTCTACTTCACTTTTATTTCATTTCTTTATTTATAAATTTTTATAGATTTAACTTAGGAGATTGATTGATTAATTGATTTGTTTAAAGGCGCCGCGGAGTTTATTGAGTTTGGTAGATATGTTGGATGAGTATATTTGTTTAAAGGAACAAAAGGTTATGATAAGTCAGGATAAGTCTCGTTTGGATCATGAGAAGTTTAAGGTTCAAAACCTTTTAAAAGGAATGCGAGATGTTATGGATACTTACAATGACCCGATTCCCTCTTCCGCCTCGCCTGCTCCTGCCGTTATGCCTATCGCTCCTGCTCTTATGCCTGTCGCTCCTGCTCTCATGCCTGTTGCTCCTGCTGCTATGCCCCCCGTTGCTCCTGCTCCTGCTGCTGAAGGTATATGCTATCATCATTTCTACTTTATGTTTGCTGATTTTGCTCTATTTAACTGTTTTCGTGTTAAATTTATTCAGTTTCGTCGCCTACTTTATCAATTAGGCAATTCAGTTTACTTTAGGGGTGTGTTTTGGAGCAACTAGCAAATAGCGGTTAGTGTTTAGGAGCTTTTTGGAGCAACTATCTATAGTCCATCGTCTATTCTTCTGTTTTCGCCGGATACTTTGTCAATTAGGCAATTGAATTTACTATAGGTAAAAACCAATGCAGGTTAAAAATTACTGATTATAGGTTCTATCTGCCATTAATGTTTTTTACCGCCTGTTTGTTATCTGAACAGTAAATTGTATGCATAACATTTGATCTTAAAAAATCAAATGACGTATGAATAGCGTGTCTTGTAATCACACAGTGTCTTTGTTCCGGCTTATATAACTGGTTAAATATGAAATTGTGTAGCAGAATTTTTATGACAATAGAGTGGTGTTAAGTTAAATTTTTTATTTCAAAATGTTGAATCATGATTATGTTCATTAAAGATCATTTGGTTGGTGAATGCAGGGTTAATGCATACATTGTTTTCAAGACGGAGGACTCTGCTCAAGCATCTTTGGCGCATAACATGGCAGTTGTAAGTTTATTTCTTAAAAGCTTAATGCTTGTCTTCCATTTCACCAGAAAAGTTACCAGTAGTATAGAGTTGAGTATGGCATCTTACCTTCTTACTTAATCTCGAAGGTCTCTTAATGTGATGTTAGTTGCGCTGGATCTTTTTTTGATATGGACTTTCTCAGGAAACAAATACAAAAAAGGTTGTAAATTTAGCAAATTGAATACACATTAAGCTAATGCAAGCAGCATAATACACAATGCACTATAGATAGGTGTTTGGGCTTATATAGCAGGCTTATGTTTCATAAGCTTGCTTTTTGTGGCATAGTTTGAAATGTTTCGGCTTAAATAAGCTTAATATGACATAACTCTCTTATATAAACCACCAAAAGTTTTCAAAATAAGCCACAAAAAGTGTGCTTACGAAACATAAGCACAAAACCGAATAAGCTATAAGGCGGCTATATAAGCCGAAACAAACACCCCAGTTTCGGCTCATATAACCAGTTTATGACTTATTTGGTTTTCAGCTTATGTTTCATAAGCTCACTTTTTGTGGCTTAATTTTATTCTTTTCAGCAGCTTATATTAGCTTACTATGACTGACTATGACATTAAACTTATAAGACGAAAAGTTTCAAATTAAGTCACAAAAAGGGAACTTATGAAACATAAACCCAAAACCACATAAGTCATAACCAGTTATATAAGCCGGAACAAATACATAAAAACTCCCTCTAAAAAAGTGTTAAGTTAGCCCGCTGAAACCAAAAATAAACCCTCTAAAATTTTTGAAATAGTCCCGCCACTTATATACCATCTCTTATTTTACATTTTCATTTCATCCATTCATTCAGTTGTTTGTTTCAGAAAAGAAAAAAACACTTAGAAATGGGGAAACAACAACCACATACCAGATCTAAGAAATCAAACGGAAAAGGTAAAGTAACTCCTGTTCAAGTTGCTTTCATCGTCGATCGTTATCTATCCGACAACAACTTCATCCAAACCCGATCCGCTTTTCGATCCGAAGCAAGCCATCTTATCGCCAAATCTCCGGTCAACGAGGTACTTTCTTTCATCCTTCTACTTCACTTTTATTTCATTTCTTTATTTATAAATTTTTATAGATTTAACTTAGGAGATTGATTGATTAATTGATTTGTTTAAAGGCGCCGCGGAGTTTATTGAGTTTGGTAGATATGTTGGATGAGTATATTTGTTTAAAGGAACAAAAGGTTATGATAAGTCAGGATAAGTCTCGTTTGGATCATGAGAAGTTTAAGGTTCAAAACCTTTTAAAAGGAATGCGAGATGTTATGGATACTTACAATGACCCGATTCCCTCTTCCGCCTCGCCTGCTCCTGCCGTTATGCCTATCGCTCCTGCTCTTATGCCTGTCGCTCCTGCTCTCATGCCTGTTGCTCCTGCTGCTATGCCCCCCGTTGCTCCTGCTCCTGCTGCTGAAGGTATATGCTATCATCATTTCTACTTTATGTTTGCTGATTTTGCTCTATTTAACTGTTTTCGTGTTAAATTTATTCAGTTTCGTCGCCTACTTTATCAATTAGGCAATTCAGTTTACTTTAGGGGTGTGTTTTGGAGCAACTAGCAAATAGCGGTTAGTGTTTAGGAGCTTTTTGGAGCAACTATCTATAGTCCATCGTCTATTCTTCTGTTTTCGCCGGATACTTTGTCAATTAGGCAATTGAATTTACTATAGGTAAAAACCAATGCAGGTTAAAAATTACTGATTATAGGTTCTATCTGCCATTAATGTTTTTTACCGCCTGTTTGTTATCTGAACAGTAAATTGTATGCATAACATTTGATCTTAAAAAATCAAATAACGTATGAATAGCGTGTCTTGTAATCACACAGTGTCTTTGTTCCGGCTTATATAACTGGTTATGACTTATGTGGTTTTGGGTTTATGTTTCATAAGTTCCCTTTTTGTGGCTTAATTTGAAACTTTTCGTCTTATAAGTTTAATGTCATAGTCAGTCATAGTAAGCTAATATAAGCTGCTGAAAAGAATAAAATTAAGCCACAAAAAGTGAGCTTATGAAACATAAGCTGAAAACCAAATAAGTCATAAACTGGTTATATGAGCCGAAACTGGGGTGTTTGTTTCGGCTTATATAGCCGCCTTATAGCTTATTCGGTTTTGTGCTTATGTTTCGTAAGCACACTTTTTGTGGCTTATTTTGAAAACTTTTGGTGGTTTATATAAGAGAGTTATGTCATATTAAGCTTATTTAAGCCGAAACATTTCAAACTATGCCACAAAAAGCAAGCTTATGAAACATAAGCCTGCTATATAAGCCCAAACACCTATCTATAGTGCATTGTGTATTATGCTGCTTGCATTAGCTTAATGTGTATTCAATTTGCTAAAAGTTACCAGTAGTATAGAGTTAAATATATACTTTTAGCGATTATCTATTTGTTTGGCCAATTGATAGTCGCACATAAGTAGATAACTGAAGTCGACTCGTTGATAAGCAATTGGGTTGATATTGCCACTTCTAGCGTTTACTGATATTGGTACATTTTTCTTTGTCTTACAGGACGAAGAACTTTATCAGTTGTTTAGTAGCTTTAACAATCTAAAAGACTGCATCGAGGCTATTCGAGTTGTGAGAGATCCTGGTACAAGCATGGGAAAGGGCATTGCTTATGTCTTGTTCACAACAAGGGTACGTGAATATCTATTAAATTGAATCACATTTTTATTATTTAATCATATCATATAAACCAACCCTATTCCTCTCATGCCTCGTAAATTGCAACACAATAAGTTCAAGTATCAATTACGTCATGTATTTCAGGAAGCTGCAAATACAGTGGTTAGGAAACATAAACTGAAGATCCGGGACAGAGAGCTTAGGTTATCTCATGCCTTAAAAGCAAACACAACACCATCCAAACAAAAGGAATCATCATCTTCCAAGTCAGCTGTGGGTGGAAACTTGTCTTATCAGGGTATCCGTGCTACCAAATCTGGTGGTGAGAAAAAGTTTGCCACAAGAATCGCAAAACATGTGAGGACTGAATCAAGAACTGAAAACGTGGTGAAGAAAAAAGTACGTTCAGAAAAGAGGCCTACGGTTGCTGCTAGAAAGGCTGCAGCAAATGCAGCTAGAACTGGCGGTGATGGTGGTAGTAGCAGTGTTGGTGTTAAACGTAAGCAAGAAAGCCGTACACCACAAAGTAATACCAAAAACAAGAAACCAAGGAAATTTAGATAATTGTTTTTAGCAGTATGTTATAAAAAATGGGATTACTCAGTTGTTTTATACTTTGTATTATTACTTTTAAATTGGTTTAATGTTTACAACAAAAGAATTAATTTAATATGATGATGTTTAAGCTCTTTTCAGTTCATGATGGTTTCTGTTTTGTTCTGCTTGTTCCATCTGGCAAATTATTCATTACCAGCAAGATTGATATGGACTTTCTCAGGAAACATGTTGTTTTGTATTAGATATTTTATTTAAAACTGAATTATCACATGCTAGCACATTTTGCAATTATACTTGAATCTTACCACGATGTAATGTTTCGTTAATTATCTGCCGCTAGGCAATTCCGCCGCTATGCGCGGGTACTCGCCTAGTATATATATATATATATATATATATATATATATATATATATATATATATATATATATATATATATATATATATATATATATATATATAGGGGGACTTTATTTACAGAACCCATCTTAGTGACAGAACTTGCAGAACTCCTGTTTTTGAAGGAAAACATGTATGTTTGAAGGCTTACATGTATGTTTATGAAAGCGAACATGTATGTTTTTATATCGGTGCACATACATGCATGCGCGCTTTCATAAATGTATGTTTTTTAATGCGTGCACATACATGCATGCACGTCCTCAAACATGTATGTTTTTGGATATCTTTTTTCTTAATTTTATTTAATTTTGACAAAAGACCTTCAAATATGCTTCGTGAATACATATATTCTCTAAAAACATACATGTACTCCTTCAAACATACATGTTTGCCTTCAAAAACAAGAGTTCTGCAAGTTCTGTCACTAAGATGGGTTCTGTAAATAAAGTTACACTATATATATATATATATATATATATATATATATATATATATATATATATATATATATATATATATATATATATATATATATATATATATATATATATATATATATATATATATATATATATATATATATATATATATATATATATACCCTATAAAGGGTCTATCCCAATTGTTGAATGTTGAAAGTTGAAAATACAAATAAACATGACAATGTTGAACAAATTGTGTGTATATATCTCTACTTATCTTTACTATCTTATAAAGGCTATATCCTTATGGTTGAAATGTTGAAAAATATAGAATGGTTGAAAATATGGTTGAAATGTTAAAAAATATAGAATAGTTGAAAATGTGGGCCCTATTAAAAAGAAAAAAATTATATACCCTATAAAACTTTTATCCTAATTGTTAGAAAAGTTAAAATTTTCAACATTTCATCTAAATAAGGAAAATATTACAACTTCAATGTAAATCTCAAAGCTTTCACCATACGACTTATTCTGAAAATTAAAAGAGGTCTAGTTTCGAAATTATCCTAAAGCCACATTTATGAATCGATCTACATGTTAAGAACTCATGAAATGTTATGAACGCTTCTATTTTTATTTTAAAAAATTCACTTTCAGTTTCAAGAAACATTTACTACAAAATGAGTCATTATGTTAAATATTCGCCACTAGACATTCTGCCGCTATGCGCGAGTATTCGTCTAGTGTATATATATATATATATATATATATATATATATATATATATATATATATATATATATATATATATATATATATATATATATATATATATATATAGGGTAGGGATACACTAAAAAGTCCCTTAAAATAAAAAGTATAGGAAGGATTATAGGAGTGACATGTGTCACTTAGCCACATCATCATTCCACATAATCATGACACCTCAACACCTAAAAAATTTCGAATTTAAAAAAAAAATCGTAATTTTTTTTTTTGGAAAAATTTTATTTTTTGAAAAAAAAATTTGAAATTTTTTTTCCGAAAATTTTTTTTCAATATTTTTTTACCGAAAATTTTTTTTTTCGCAAATTTTTTTTCGAAATTTTTTTTTTAAAATAATCTACTGCATCACAGTTATATGTTTGATGCATCAAATTAATAAGTTAATGCATCACATAATTAGTTACTGCATTAAGTTCGGTGATGAACTAAAATGCAGTAAGTTATTAGTGTGATGTATTAACTTATTAACTTAATGCATCAAAATATAAAATTACGATGCAATAGATTATCTTTTGTTTTATTTAAAATTTTTAAAAAATTAATGCATCAACTTAAGAAGTTAATGCATCACTGTAATTAGTTACTGCATTAAGTTCGGTGATGAACTATAATGCAGTAACTTATTACTGTGATGCATTAACTTATTAACATGATGCATCAAAATATATAATCGCGATGCAGTAGATTATTTTTGGTTTTATTTAAAAATTTAAAAAAAAATGGAAATATTTTTTTCGAAAAATTTTAAAAAAAAAATTTAGAAAAAAAATTTTGAAAATTTTTTTTCGAAAATTTTTTTTCGAAAAAAAATTTCGAAAATTTTTTTCCGAAAAAAAAATTTGAAATTTCTTTTTTTAGAAATTTTTTTTTTTGAAAAAAAATTTTCGAAATTCTTTTTCAAAAAAATTCGAATTTTTTAAAATAATGACATGTCATCATTATGTGGCATGGTGATATGGCATTGTGACACATGGTGATATGGCATGGTGATATGGCATGGTGATATGGTGATATATATATATATATATATATATATATATATATATATATATATATATTGTAAGGTTATTTTCAGAACCAAATAAATGTACAGAACTGCGAGAACCACCTTTATACACTTAACAATGCATATGTATTTTCATTATTATGTTTAAATTAACATTTAATAATAGTTTTATTGGTTATAAATCCGAGTATGATGAGCGAAATAAAGAGTGCACATGTGTTTTATATTATGCGACGAAAAGATAGTTATAATACATGCAAAACAAATACATATGCATGGTCTTAGGATACATGTTTCTAGTGACCTACGACAATGAAAAATCATGTATTTTTACCTATTGAACTAACCCGATGAATATACATGTGCATTTTAAGAGTAAAAAGGTGGTTCTCGCAGTTCTGTACATTTATTTGGTTCTGAAAATAACCTATATATATATATATATATATATATATATATATATATATATATATATATATATATATATATATATATATATATATATATATATATATATATATATATATATATATATATATATATATATATAGGGTGAGGTTATTTTCAGAACAAAATAAATGTATAGAACTGCGAGAACCACTTTTTTACTACTAAAGATACATAAAGTACACCTTATGAATGCATAATGTCATTCTTGTAAATAAATGATTAACTTTTTAATAGAAAAATTAAAATCAAGGGCAAAATAGGTTTCCTATTATTTTTTTATAGAAATGTAACCGAATAGTAGCAGTTGAACAAATGAATATCAAATAAATGAATATCAAATGATTAAAAAAAAGCCTACATTAATGCTAATCAAACACACGTACTGTTCTCTTTAAAAACACGTACATATCTAATTTTTTTACGTATTTTTTTGTAAAAACATGTTAATGGATGTGACAATTGTGTTAATACCTCAAATTTACTTCACATGCATTTGTGTTGCACCTTTACATATTAAATATTTCATTACAAGTGGTATGTAACTAACGTAACTATTAATCCAACTTTTATTAGTAGTACAAATTAAAAACCGTACTCGATCGACATATTATTATTAATAGAATACAAAATGTATAAAAGTCATAAAACAAGAAATTTAGTCATCTTGTGCATCAGTGCATGTGTGTCTTCAAAGTCAGGTCCAGTTTAAGGAATGACCATATCTGCACGATAAAACTAGTTTTGAGCAAAGCACATGCATATTCGTCATCGTCGTCTTCTACATAACACCGCGACTACATATGAGATCTTGAATTTTTACATACCACATGTGTGCATGTGTGTCTTCAGTGTCATTTCAAATTTAAAAGATAACAGTATAGCTTGAGGAATGCACATGTATATTCGTCATCGTCGTCTTCTTTATAATACCGCGACTGCATATGTGATCTTGAATTGTTACATACGTCCACATGTGTGCATGCGTTTCTTCAATGTTATGTCCAACTTAAGAACTAACCTTGTGCACGATAAAACTAGTTTTGAGCAAAGCACATGTATATTCATCATGTGTCGGGTTCTTCGTAGTACCGCGACTACATATGTGATCTTGATTTTTTCCATATAATTTGGTCCTCATTTTCTTCTTCATTACACCCCGTGCCTTTACTAAGTTACAACATTTACTCCATAAGTGCGAAATATATATGATAGAAATTCACACGGTACCACGTTTAGCTTTGAGACAACCAAACACAGTACAACTACAAACCTTCGTATAACAGAATTTCAATCCTCAATACCTGCATGCATTATAGTAATATTTGGTTAAAGTAATTACTTTATCTACAAAATAAAATTCTAACTTGAGTAAGTGTTGATTTATTAAAAATGTTAGTTGTTTACAAAATCCAAATCAATTACATAAGAAAAAAAATACATAAAAACCTCACATAATTTCGAATATAAGACGAAAACTAACAAAAATTCAGATATCATTTATTAGAACATATATATAGAAGTTGAACGTTGCAACTCACCATTGTTGACCAATATCATTTATTAGTTAAAACTCATTGACATGAGTATATTTAAAAACATAGAACGTACATGTATTTTACATGTCATTCGCATATGGTAATCTTCATTGGTTCTCACTACCATTAATTTAACACCAAGGATAATCAGCATTTTCTTTAAGATTCAATTTATCGAAAAAAGGGAATCGATGAACAAAATTAAACGACGGTTTTGTTTTGCAGACAGGGTGAGAGAAAATGAGATAATATATCATTTAATTTGACATAATGAAAAATACCCAAAAGACCCTTTCAAAAACTACTCATAAAAAATAAATAATAATTATTTTTCTATGATATGAGTGGTCCATACTAGTTCTCGCAGTTCTGTATATTTTTTTGGTTCTGAAAATAACCTTACACTATATATATATATATATATATATATATATATATATATATATATATATATATATATATATATATATATATATATATATATATATATATATATATATATATATATATATATATATATATATATATATATATATATATGGTAAGAGTTATATGCAGAACTCATTTTTAGTGTAGAACCATGTAGAACTATCTTAAATCAATCTTGACCTTTTATCTTTTTAATCAATGGTAATTAAAACTTGTGGCATAATCGTAATAAAATATAAAATCATTTTACACTGAATTATTGATTAAAGGGCAGTACGGGAATTTTGTATTGCTCATTTCCCATAACCGTTCATACGAAGAATAGGTTTAGGAGATTAATAACCTTCTCTCTCTCCCACAAAACATATGCACGCCGCCTTCTTTTTTTTCCTCCATTAAAAAATTGTAAAGATTAATGATGAATAATTAAATATAATAATACCACAAGATCCATGGCGAGGAGATCTGTGGATAATTTTATCATTGATTTCGGACTCCTTTCGTCACCCTTCTAAGGCTACTAGGACCGTTGTTGGAGGCGATGTGCGATTGTTGTCGATCGAAGGCTGAATTAGATGGTGATATTTTAAGGATCGTTCAAAATGGCTCTTGTTTAACCGAGGTGTTCAAACGTCATAAACATTTACTTGAATCGAGAGGTCAGTGGATATTAAAACAATTTGCATGTTACTTAATGATGTACAATATTTGATTTTATGAAAAATCTTCTTATTTCTATATTGGAATGCCATTTGCATCATGATGTGGGTCTCTTGTATATTTAATTTAAAAACAATTATAAGATTACATGATTAAGTAATATACAAGTGGGAGGTCTTGTGATTTAATAAAAATGGGTCATGAATATTGCCATATTATGTTACTCGTACAGTACATCTATGTAAATGTTATCATGGTACATGAATCATAGTCAGACACATATATATGTTTTTTTACTTTTAATTTATAAATTAGAATTACAATTAATTTAACGAGGCATAACCTGATATAATTTCTTCCTTTTTGTTTTATATATTTGGATATTCGTGATGAAGATGACTAACAAATGCACTTGTTTAAAAAAGTCGTGGACATATGTTTTTGAAGTGCGTGCATGTATGTTCTTGATTCGGTGCATTTATGTTCTTGACTCGGTGCATGTATGTTCTTGGCGCGGGATTAATAACTCAAATTCTTAATAACAATTAGAAATCACTTTTTGTACCTAGTTATGGAAAAATAGACAAAAAAATTAAGGTCACCTACCATGGTTTACAGATCCCTAAATGAAGGAATGGATGATGGTAATTTTCAGCGACATGGTAAACATACCTTTATTTATTATATGATGCTCGAGGTATTTTTGTTTTTTTAACGCTTACATAATTTTTTCATCCAATATGATGAACTTATAACATTGTTTTTTGTTTCTTGACATGATGACGTTTTTAGTGCTTTAACTATAAAACTGATGAGAATCACCGGTGTGCATAGATGTTTTGGAAGAGGTGCATAGATGTTTTTGGAAGATGAGTTTCTTTGAAGACGTGCATAGATGTTTCTTTGAAGACGTGCATAGATGTTATTTTGAAGACGCACATAGATGTTTTTAGAAGACGCGCATATATGTCTTTGGAAGGCGTGAATATATGTTTCGATGAATTTGATGATAAAAATGAAGAGTGCATGCATGTCAGTGCATACATGTCTTAGGAATAGCGTAAACATTTATAGGACAAGATGCTTGTACATGAATTATATCTTTTTGTAATACATTTTGTCTTCACTTTTTTTTTCTCTAGAGTATGTTTTTGTTTCAACATGTATGTAAAGTATACTTTTAAGCTTAGTAAATTGAACATCGACAATAGTTGTACACTAGACTATTATATAGCTTTCATGATATTTAAAGAACATGTATGCACTTTGGAATCATGTCTAAAAACATTAAGAAAAAAGTATCTTCGAAAATTAAAAGGAGTGGAAAATACGTTTTTTAACTTATAAAAAGACAAAAATAAAATGAAAATGTATTTGACTATTATACCCTTTTAAATTAATGAAAAATATTTAACAATACTAAATTCTTATTGGTTTAAAAGAGTTCTGCATAGTTCTACACCTAAAATAGGTTCTGCATATAACTCGCCCCTATATATATATATATATATATATATATATATATATATATATATATATATATATATATATATATATATATATATATATATATATATATATATATATATATATATATATATATATATATATATATATATATATATATATATATATATATATATATATATATATATATATATATATATTAATATATACATATATATATATATATCTTTACATTATATATAACAGGAGGGATTTGCCACGTCACTAATCATCAGCCTAATCCACGTCAGAATGGGCTTAAAATAAAATCATGGGCTCAAAATAAAACTCGGTAAAATAAAATCATCTTAGTCGGCACAACATGTCGTTATGGGCTTACGTTTTGGTAAAATAAAGTATTCTTAAAAATCCTAACCGTAACCCTAAAAGCGACCTCTAAATCGAATCCCTAAAAGTTAAAACTCACGGCCACGCTTCATGCTACAATCAAAGTTAGGTTTATGCATGATTATCGCTTCAATTATTTTTGTTTCCAGTTCTCATTATTGGTCAAAGTCAGGTTTATGCATGATTATCGCTTCAATTATTTTTGTTTCCAGTTCTCATTATTGGTCTAATATTTATATTGATTGAATTATTTGATTGGGTAAACTTAACAGGTCAGGTACAATCGTTGTTGTGTATGTATCTTATGTTTTTTCCTTCTGAATTGCTGTTTGTTTTAAGTTTCTGTATACAGATATGATATCTCATGTCAACATCATCCAAACAAAATCTCATGTAATTAATAAGGGTTATAGTTTTTGTAGGTTGTTTGGTCGGATTGATTATATAGAGGTAACTATCAACAATCATAATGTATGGAGCAGGTGCAACGTACATGGGAGGTTCAATGGTATGAGGTAGTAAATCAACTAAAATATATGTTAATCATAGAATATGATATTTCCAACACATGTTATACCGAGACCCACCCTTTATCTTGGTTAACATATCTGTAAAATTTGAATTTTTTATCAATAATCATCTATGATATACTAATTTTGAAATTGTATGTGCATCTGATTTGTGGTAATTTGGTAGTTCATAAGAGAGGTAAATAAAGCTTTGGAGACCGCTCGCACAGGCAAAACTCATTGGTTCCAGCCTAGAAGGCGAAGATGTATGTCCACATATATGATTATAGTCTTTGCTTAGAGACTAAGAAGTATGTGTCAAGCTAGACTCGATGCCGACTCAATTACTTTACCCGATTCAATTACTTTTGTTGGAATCTTGATTGCGTGTAGCCATACTGGCTTATAATGCCCTTATTGATGCTTATGGAAAGCAAACAGGTAACCTTTTACAACTATATAATCCTTTTTGGCTAGGTGTTTGGATATACATTTCAGTTTTCTTATGTAATATTGCACAATGAGAATGAGATCTATAGAGCTGTACTAATACAAGTTCTAAAATACAATCCAAACATGGACTGGACTAAACTTAAACACGATTCTTATTTTTGGGTTATCTTTGTCAACAGATTTGTAACCAACACTTGTGGAAATGCTCTGCCAAAGAAAATGCAAGTCTGATGGATGGACCATGAATTTAACAAAAGAGCATTTTGTGGCAGTGGACAAATAAGATCAATGTAAAAATACGGTATACCTGTTTAGTTTCATTATGTGCCTCTAACAATTACACAGTACTTTATTACCTTCTTATTTTGCTTTTGTTAAGTATGCAAAACATGTTAAGCATCTTTAATTTTTAGATAAACATATTATAATTCATCTATTTAATTTTTGCTTACTTTTACACAGGAAAGACGTGCACCAATGTATTTATGTCAAGGAAAGACGTGCACCAATGTATTTATGTCAACCTACACGAGTCTGACGCAAGTATAGAGAAAACACTATCCTTATATATCGATTATTTTTGTTAGTGCTATTTATTAACAATATCAAGTTATATGTGACAGATCTACAAGAAACTGAAGAACACGTCTGTCGGATGTGGCCGATACTCTGAAATGCACCTAAAGACGGATCACAATTGCAGCCTTACAATCTGATGCTCCTTCGTCAAACGAGAGCAGTGGAAAAAAGTTGGGTAGTGGAGCTATTTTAGGCATAAATTTAGGTTCTGCTTTATAGCTCTTCTGCTTTTCCTGTTTTGTTGCAAAGGAAAACGGAATGAGCATGTTACAAGAACTTTCATTGTAAACCCGTATGTCAGTGGCGAGAAAGGTTTGTCTCTTCAGTTAATTACAATTTATCGTAGTTATATCCCAAATATAATTTTTTTGTATACAAGTAATCATGGTCATGTGTTGTGCAGTTAAAGCAGAAAGGATATTCAACTCGTGGTCAAATTGGTGGCTGTGGGGGAAATGCAGCATATCAAGGTTATCGGTTTAGGATTATGCTTATTTATATGGTTTAGCTGAATTTTTGATTTTAGATACCGTAGATATAGTTATGCAGTACTAGGGTTGTTCGTGATATAAGAAATAAATAAACGGAGAAGGTGGTATTTGGATTGCTGCGTATTGTGTTTTTTGACACAACTGAATTCTAATGATCGCGCTAATGTGTGGCTAAAAAGGTATGCTAAATTTCGTGTTGGGGTTTAGCAGTTAATATTAAAGTTTGACCCGTTTTAGACAAAACATAACCAAGATCCACCCGTTTTTGAATAGATGGGTTAAAACAGGACGTGTCAAAAGACACCTGATCCTAACAAACTAAAAAGCATGATCACTAACCTCTATTCTAATCACCAAAAACTATGCATAATTTGGTTCTACAGGTCTTAATCAAGCCTGAGCGAGTTTTTTTTATAATTATATAATATCAATTTAGTCGACACATTTCGCTTTTGTTGTTTCTTATAGTGAAGCTGATTAGGAAACCTTAAGATGTAGTAGTTGTCTTTGTGAATAAAAGAAGAGAATGAGGGTTCGTGTTGGTTTAAAAGAGCGTGCCTTTTTATGCTGATTTATGTCACTAACATATGCAATCCGTTTTGTGCCAGCATATTGTTTGGGGTTCGTCTGACAATAAATCTTCCAACAACACGTTCATTTTATTGGAGTGAATGTCCTTATGTTATTGGATTTAGTCAGGATTATATAAGGGCATTTTTTTATTAGTGTGATGGATGACCATTTAGCCATTTAGTCTCGTTCATTGAATTTTTTTTCAACTACATGTTCATCTTTGAAAGTAAATCCTCTGAACTGATGAGAATCTTTCGTGTTTTCGACCTGTTAGTCAGTTACTTAATCTGCCATTTTGCACGTCTATACTTTTTCAATCACTTTTTCTTGACTGAAAATCAACTTGGATTGTTATTTTAGGCTACACAAGGCTATTTCAGCTGGATAAGCCAGTGATAAAAAGCACAAGCAGCTGGTTACACAAGGCTATATTCTAGGTCTGCTTTTGATATCTTTTTCGTGTTCTGTGCAAAATTGTTTTTGTAGTAGCTATTCCAGGAATATATTGATAATGTCGTGACATAAAGATACGTTTAGCTTACAAATATGAATATATATTAATTAGCGTTTAGTTTCTGATCATAAAAACAAATTAATGGATGAAAATGCACATTAGACTAACATAATGCAGAAACAGTTATTCTACACATTTCCTTGGTCGTGAGATCTATTGGAGGGGTCTACAATATCAATGTTTAAGGTACATTCTTGACATTCCAACATTATCACAAAGAATTTATTTCATTGTTAGAAAGTAGTAAATGATAGCTTCTCTCTAATTGTCTATATGAAATAATGATTCGTGGCTTCTGTTAGTTAACATTATTAAACTTTTACTAAATCTTTATATAGACCACAAAGAACATACATTGAATTGCTTAAATGTAAATATTGCAATTCTAAGTTTCAGAATTGGTGAACTGTGGTACTTTGATGCAGTGGTGAACGCAGGATATAGGACAGTGGGGGGCAATTTTTTTTTTGACAATAGTAAGGCAAAAAAAGTTAGTATTTTTAACTTAAAAATGGAAAATTAGTAGGTTTTAGAGTGTTAAATGTCGAAATTCAATGTGTGAAGTGGGGGGCAATTTGCGTTTTTAGTGGGGGCATTAAAAAACTGTCAAAATTAAAGAAAAATTACACTGTAATCTCGCCTTTTTGATCGAGCTATGAAGGGCGCCTCCACCCCGTACACAACACATACATCCGCCCCTGCTTTGATGCGATGAGTTAATGATGGTGTGGAATGATGAAATAATAATGTGAATATGTCATGGAAGTATAAGATGCTACCTTCCTTTTATATCAGTCGTACGTCCAATTTTGTAAAGTCTTCCAGTCGTTTGCATGCTTATAAATGTTGAATTATGTGACGATAGCTGCTTGGATCTCAGTTTAATACATTGTTTCTAGCAATTTGCAGTAACATTACATCATATATGTTTACTTTTATGAGTATCTATTTTTCCTTTGATCATATAGTACCTGCTTCAACCTTTCAAGCAGTGGATAGTTTGGCTACAGCAATCAGGGAAACATTATGTATCTTTTTCCTAGGTTGGTTACTTTTTAATAAAATTCACAGATGTTGGTAGCTTTTGTTATAATACTATATATACTATGAAGGTAGGATCAACTCTGTGGTCTGACTTGGTCACTTAATGCCAGTATCTTAGATGTTTTGAGTGGCTGATACAAACTTCAAAATTTTGCTCAAAAGCATATAGTGAAAGTTCTAATTTTGCTTGACTTATGAAAAAACGATAGATGAAATGTTCATGGTATGAGAATTATGTTAATAATGATGGAACATAAAAGTACTTGCCAAATTGTGTGATTTTATAGGAAAAAGTTGAGAAGAAATGGGTGAAGCTAGCGAAAGATGTCTCTCAGCTTCTGTCATTGTCCAAGCAACAAACTGTTAATTCGTCTAAGGAATGCGGCTGAAAATATTTTACCGCACAAAAATTCGTCTTTACTGGGCCAGGCCAAATATAAGATGATGATAGTAGTAGCACTCCTATCTACGTAAGGGGGGAGGTGTTACCTCGAGTCCCAATTCTATCCAAATGCAGGGGCAAAATCGAAGTCAGGGTTTTGATCAACAACATACGATGAACCTTGCTCATCAGGCTTACACTCGATATGCTTTCCAAAATCAACATAAGTCTACTCTAGGAATGCAGCCTCAACAACAAATGAGAATGGGAGCAACAGCATGCACATCCTTAAAAGATCCAAATTTAGTGGATTCTGATCAAAGTCAAAATCAGACATCATTTGCCATGCCTACGTCACTTGGCTAGGTATTGCAGGATAATAATAGTACCCGCCCTTTGTCGGGCCCACAAGCTCCACAAAATATGAATATGGCGGTTCAACTGCAAGAAAATGCAATGCAGGGTTTGGCTCTTGAACGCAACATTGATTTGTCACTTCCACAAAATGCTAATTTGGTTGCACACCTTATTCCACTCATGCAAGCTTGAATGAAAAAGGCAAATGAAACGATCCTCAAAAGTGAGAATTCCCCTAGAGGGAATTCATCAAGTGATGTGTCGGGCCACCTGGGGGCCATCTTAGTTCAACATCAAATCCTTTACTTGTGAGCAACTCTGGTCGCGGTCCCAATCACAATCAGGGTCAGAGTCAGGGTCAACAACTTTATATTAGGCAGCTGACTCCCTCCCATCAATAGTGGGATGTCATCCATGTATCCTCTACAGTCATCCATGAACATGAATCACCAGCTGAATCGATCTTCTCCGCAACCACCAACTTCAAACTCATTACCTTCTCAAAAGGGACCAACCTTGTAGAAAAAACCACATTCGGCATTTTCAAAACAGCAACTACATGTTCTTAAAGCACAAATACTTGGTTTTAGACGTATAAAGGAATGCGATGATATATACTTATAGATTTGAGTGACTAGGTGTTGATTCATCAGTCATGTGAAAGTCCTCGAAAAAGTTAGTTAGCAAGAATGAATGACTTTGGATGAAAATTGGAAATGTTTATTTCAAGTTTTCAACAATGAAAATTAATAAATGGTATGTTGTACTTTTTTGTATTTGTCACAAGTATGATGATATACGCTATATAAAACTAGCAATTGTTCTTTGGTGATTTGTTGATATTCAGAAAGGAGATTAAACTCTACCAAATGAACTAATCCAAGTTATTTCCCAGTCACAAATACCACAGTCCACTCCTTGAGGAATTGTCAAAGTGAAAAATCAACTTGATGAGCACGCGACATTTAGAGTCCATTGCTAAAGATCTTCAAGATACAACTTTGCCGTCGTTTTTTGACTTTCCATTCCCAAAAAGATTTCGTCCCCAAAAATTACTAGAATACCACCTTATACTACTTGGATCTTTTTGGACATCTAATTACGTAAGCGACAAGCTTTCTCTTTTATCATTTTTTTAAATTTTTCGAGGCATCTTCTAAGATTTCAAAAAAACATAAAATCAAAGACCAATCAGGTTGTGCTTGCAAATCAATATTTTGTTCATTATTAAAATCAATATGACATAAACTCTTCCCATAAATTAAAAGAACTTGATCCAAGCTATTTTGGATTCTCAAAATTATGAGGATCCGATAAAATAGAAATATGTATAGGTTTGTGAGTCTAATGAGAAGAATACAAATCAATATGCTAAATAAGCTAACTAAAAGCACGATAACAAGCAATAATTCTTTCTCGTGAAGGTTGGGTTGTGACGAACGTTTCTCGCACACCAGCGTATTCAATAAAATATTGGTATCTTTATAATTTAAATTACATTTACTTATATTTAAGTAAATGATAATCATAAATTAAAGCCGCAAAAAAAAACATAACAAACTATGGCTAAAAAAATTAAAAACTAAAAGTCTAAAACAACAATAATTGGCGAAAAAAAATGATAAACGAAAATCGTAAGTCATACCCGCCCATCAGGCGGGTTTTGCAACTAGTGTATATGTATATATATATATATATATATATATATATATATATATATATATATATATAGAGTTGGGGTAAAATAAAACAATCCTTATAATAGAATAAATAAAAAGAAGGGATGAATGTGGGAGTGACATGTGTCACCTTCTGACAACATTATCAAACATTATCTTTTTAATAAAAAGATATTCGAAAAATTTTTTACAAAAGTTTTTTTTTCAAAATTTTTTTTTCAAAAAATTTTTTTTTTTCAAAATTTTTTTTTTCAAAAAAATAAATTTTTCAAAATTTTTCTTTTTCAAAAAATATTATATTTCGAAATTTTTTTTCGATTTTTTTTTTGAAAAATGTTTTCAAATTTTTTTCGAATGTTTTTTCTTTTCAAAATTAATTTTTTTTAAACTATTATTAAGAATAAGGAACTTATTAATTACCTTTATGCACCATATTTAGAATCTTGATGCACTGAAATTTTAAGTGTGATTCACTACAACACGTCAATAAAAATCCAGTGCATCACAGTTATACGTTTTAGAGCATCATATTTATAAGTTAACGCATCACGGTTTTAAGTTATTGCATCATAATTCCGTCACAAAACTTATAATTATGGTTTAATTCTCGTATATATATATGATCAACACATGTATAACTAAGTTGTGACAAATTATAACTATCACACACCAAAAATACATGTGATTACTAATAATATAACATTGATTTTCTATATAGATAACTATGATGCAGTAAGTTGAAATCTTAATGCACCAAACTTAACCAGTGTATCATAGTTATAAGTTTTGTGCTTCACGAATGGTGGAGTAATTTATAACTCTAATGCAATAGAATTATAACATTGATACATTATAAGTAAATGCATTATAGTTAATCTGACAGAGAATACAAACTATATCATTAGTATCTCTTGTATTTTTGGTGCATTACAATACTAGTTTACCGCATTATAGTTATAAGTTTTGTGCATCACGAGTGTGTAGTAATTTAAAACCTTAATGCATCATAATTATGACATTGATACATTATAAGTAAATGCATTGTAGTTATCCGTTGGAAAATATAAATTATACCACTAGTCATCACTTGTACTATTAGTGCATTAATTTAATAGTTTACCACATCATAATTATAATTTTATACATCATAATTAAAACATTGGTGAATGCACTATAATGTAGTAAATTAAAATTGTAATGCATTGATTTATAAACATGATGCACTAAAACATGTAACTATAATGCAGTAAAAAAGAATGAAAAATTTTTCCAAAAAAATTCTTCGAATAAACTTTTTGAAAAAAAAATTTACTAATTTTTTTTTCGATATTTAATTGTGACGTAGTAAAACATGTAACTGTGGTGCAGTAAACATTTTTGAAAAAAAATTCGAAAAAAATATTTCTGAAAAAAAAAATTAAAAAAAAAAATTTTGAGAAAAAAAATTTATGAAAAAATTTTTCGAAAAAAAGTTTTTTGAAAAAAACATTTTCGAAAAAAAAATATCGAAAAAAAATTTTCGAAAAAAATTCTGAAAAAAAAAATTTTGAAAAAAAAATATTACGGATTTTTTTATTTCGAAAATTATTTAAAAAATCAATTTTTATTAAAGTTAGATGACTTGAAATGACAATATGATTTGAAATAATAATTTGAAAGGATGACACATGTCACCCCCACAATTCACCCTATCCTTTTTATTATAAGATTTTTTGTAGAATAACTCCAACCTATATATATATATATATATATATATATATATATATATATATATATATATATATCTATACTACATTATAAATGGTGTATCCTTTTGGTTGAAAGTTGAAAATGTTGAATGATTGAAAAATGTGGGTCCCACTAAAAACTACTACATGCAAATCTTATTCATTAAAAAAGATATAAACTTTGGTTAATTAAACAAATGGCACCCTTTCATCCAATTGTAACATACTTATAAGATATTTTGAATTATACAACGCTTTGCAATAAAAGTTTAATCTTTTGACGTTATATTTTGAACGTCACCGAAACACTTACCACAATATCACATCGTGTTAATTATCTGTTCCTAGACAATTTCCGCCGCTATGCGCGGGTACTCGTCTAGTATATATATATATATATATATATATATATATATATATATATATATATATATATATATATATATATATATATATATATATATATATATATATATATATATATATATATATATATATATATATATATATATATATATATATATATATATATATATATATATATATATATATATATATATATATAGAGAGAGAGAGAGAGTTGGGGTAAAATAAAACAAATTTTAAAATAAAATAAATGAGGTGGAACCACATGCTGCCATGTGTCCCCCCCTTTTTTTTAAAAAAAATGGTGTACTTTTGTAATTTTAGAAACTTCAGGGGCATTTTTATAATGTCTATTTTTTCACACATCTCATTTCCCAACTTCATATATTTCTCGTCTCCCCACTTTCATCTCCTCCTGTAACCACCACGAGCAACCATCGTCTCCTCGCCGATAACCACCATCTTCCACATCGGCAACCACCGTCTTCCTCACCTTATGTACCACCGCTATTCACCATAGTTTCACACCATCATTCACAACCGATTGACAAAGATGTCGATTGACGAAGATGCCGATTGACTTATAAATCATCAGTGAGTGTTGTTTATCTTCGAAATATACATCAATAACGAATTCTAATAGTAAGATATTAATCAATTATTTTCTAACTTTTTATGTTGACTTACTTTATGTTAATTTGAATATTTATTGGAATTAGTTAATATGTTTTGGTTGCTTGTTAGTGTATTTAGTTTATATATAACATTTATCCGGTATGTGTTTGAAGAAAAAACTAGATGAACCATTGTTTAGTAAAAGTGCACACAAGATGTATGATAAAATGTCTCAATGAAATTTTATACATCTGATGCTTTAAGTTTATACAATGTGATGCAGTAAGATATACAGTAATGGAGTAGATCATAACTGCAATGCAGTAGAAACATACATGTGACGCAGTAGGATATAAATTAATGTAGTAGAACGTAATTTGTGGTGTTTTTATAGTTTTTACTGAATCACAACTTTATGTCTACTACATTATATTTGTAGTGTTTTTATAGTATTCTACTGCATGTGATTTGGTAGAAGTTGAACCATGATGCAATAAGATATACAGTAATGAAGTAGAAATATACGGTAATGCAATAAAACATAACTGTTGTAAAACACTAATGTTGTAGAATATACGGTAATGTTGTAGAATATACGGTAATGTTGTAAAACACTAATGTTGTGAAACACTAATGTTGTAGAATATACGGTAATGTTGTAGAATATATAGTAATGCAGTTGAGTATAAAATAATGCAGTATGATATACACTAATGTTGTAGAATATACGGTAATGCAATAAAATAATGCAATAAAACACTAATGTTGTAGAATATACGGTAATGCAATAAAACATAACTGTTGTAAAACACTAATATTGTAGAATATACGGAATGTTGTAGAATATATGGTAATGTTGTAGAATATACGGTAATGTTGTAGAATATACGGTACTGCAATAAAATAATGCAGTATGATATACACTAATGTTGTAGAATATACGGTAATGCAATAAAATAATGCAATAAAACACTAATGTTGTAGAATATACGGTAATGCAATAAAACATAACTGTTGTAAAACACTAATGTTGTAGAATATACGGTAATGTTGTAGAATATACGGTAATTTTATAGAATATACAGTAATGTTGTAGAATATACGGTACTGCAATAAAATAATGCAGTATGATATACACTAATGTTGTATAATATACGGTAATGCAATAAAATAATGCAATAAAACAATAATGTTGTAGAATATACGGTAATGCAATAAAACATAACTGTTGTAAAACACTAATGTTGTAGATTATACGGTAATGTTGTAAAATATACGGTAATGTTGTAGATATACGGTAATGTTGTAGAATATACAGTAATGTTGTAGAATATACGGTACTGCAATAAAATAATGCAGTATGATATACACTAATGTTGTATAATATACGGTAATGCAATAAAATAATGCAATAAAACACTAATGTTGTAGAATATACGCTAATGCAATAAAACATAACTGTTGTAAAACACTAATGTTGTAGAATATACGGTACTGTTGTAAAACACTAATGTTGTAAAACACTAATGTTGTAGAATATATGGTAATGTTGTAGAATATATAGTAATGCAGTTGGGTATAAAATAATGCAGTATGATATACACTAATGTTGTAGAATATGCGGTAATGCAATAAAACATAACTGCAATTCAGTAGAAACTATTTGTAATATACTTATATTTTTTACCGCATTATAATGTTTTAGTTTGTAATTCACATTAATGATTCTATAGATTCACTAATGTACATAACATTTATGTTATTTCTTATTGATCAAGTGAAGTTAATCGAATTTTGTTATTGTATGAAGTATTGAAATGAATTTAGATGGTTGTTACAGTATTTGGTAATATTGTGCTGATGTTTGGCACTTATTGTGTTTATATATAAATACTGTGAATTTCAGAGTTAAATGGTTGTTACTGGTCTTAAAGTTAAGTAGCTTTTCATTATGATGGAGTATGTATAAAAGCGTGATGCAGTAAGATTATCTATTGTATTGTGATGGAGTAGAATATACATTTTGATGTAGTAAAGTTTACATTGTAATGCAGGAAACTAACACAGTGATGCAGTAAAGTAATAAAACGAGCAAGTGTAGTGGCTGTGTAGAAAAAGAGCCATAATTTAAAAGCATGCCCATTGAAGTGGCCACCATCAAAGAACAACAAGCAACAAGAAGAGCCGACAAGGGCGACAAGATCTGGACACAGAATATCTACCCGTAAAGCTTACAAGCAATGTTTCATTATTCGTTTTATATTCAAAGTAAGTAGTGTATAGATATCAAATTATTACTTACAAGCCATGTTTTCGGTTCTAAGATGTATAGTATTTGTTACCAAACATGAATACAAAAGTATCTTATTGTATTTTTAATATACTCGGTATCCTTTTGTTTTACGAATAATAATTAATACTGTATATTATCTTATTTGTTTGGTGTATTATAACGCATTAAAATATACATTATATTTTGATACAATATCAACAATAATCAAAAGTAGTAAATATTATACAAAATTTGTCATCATTAAAATTTCAATACATCGTATTTACGTTCCGTATTCCAAAGTATTACATCTAATATAATTTAAGTGTTGTCTATAAATGATCCACCATCCACGAGTATCTTCTAAGAATCTTTGTTACGCGTTCAATGCATCTGTGCACCATTTCGCCCTTTAATTCGAGTGTATCAGTTGGTATTTGAGGATGCAATCTACTGCTTGTAGCTTGGTAAATGCATATGCCTTTGTCGCTTGTGTTTTTTTGCATGTTCTTTTCACCTGTGTAATAACAGTTCAAGCATTTTCATGAAAATAGCAAAATATATTATGTGATGCAATAAAATTTAAACTAGCATGTAGTAAAGTATAAGTATAATGTTGTAGAAATAAAGTTATAATGTAGTAAAAAACTATAAATACATTACAAATATTTTCTACTTCATTACAATTATATTCTACTACATCACTGTTATTTATATCCTAATTTAACACAGTTATTTTGTTAGTGCACTACATTCATTTACTAGTATAAAATAGCAGCACCAAATAACTTTAATGTAATAGAACATAAAATAACACTAATGCAGTATCATATAACTATAATTCACTAAAAATAATCTAATTTTATTTTTACAGCATTACAGTGTGTTATTCTACTACATGATTGTTTATTTCTCCCGCATCACAATCAAATTATTTTTGCATCTCATTTATATGTAGAATATAAAAATTCAATGCAGTAGAATAAAATAGTAATGTAGTAAAATTAACACTATGATTCAATAGAAAAAAAGTCTTATATTTTCTAGTACATCATTGTTTTCTACTACATTACAGTCATATTCTATTGCATTACAGTTATATATTCTCCTTTAATGCGTTAGAAATAATAGTAATGAAGTAGAATATAATATTATAGATTACATTGAGAAAAGAACAGTATCTATTTCAGGTATACTTACAACAATAAATGGATAATCACCATATCTCACTTTTATATCCTCAATATCATTATCAACCACATCACACACATAATAAGCCTTACACAACCAATTTATTAAACCCCGAAAAGGCTCACTTGAAAATGATCTCTATGAACATCAAGTTATAACCTACTACATTATTGTTAAAATTCAACCACATCACGAGTAACCTACTGCCTTAAATGCATTAAAATTTAAACCTTAATATAGTAGAAATAAAGTTTTAATGCATTAAATTATGCATATGAAGAATGTACGTAACCTACTTCATTAGAATGCATTAAAATTAAACTATAATGTAGTAGAAATAAAGTTGCGATGTATTACATACAAATACTTAATTTCGACAAAACCTCAAAATACAATTTTATCCTACTCAAGCATATTCACATTAAAAATAATTTTACTCCATTACAGTTCTAATTTACCAAATCGCATGCATAGTATTAGTTTTACTCCATCATAATATTAGTTCTACTCAATCATAGTGTTTCCTACTCCATCACAGTTATGATTTTACCAAATCACTTCTATATCAAAGAGAACTTTATAATTCTCATTGAGACATTATATCAAACACATTTTATACATCAATCATAAACACATACTTACACAAAACCTTATATATGTTTGATATCCTATCGCATTCTAGAGCATCATAGATCATTTTTAACACATTCTAACACAAACCTAACCCATTTAAATAACCGTTGTATCATGTATATTTATATCATGTATATTTATAGTATACTTTTTTAAACATAATGCAGTATGATATACACTAATGTTGTAGAATATACGGTAATGCAATAAAATAATGCAATAAAACACTAATGTTGTAGAATATACGGTAATGCAATAAAACATAACTGTTGTAAAACACTAATGTTGTAGAATATACGGTAATGTTGTAGAATATACGGTAATGTTGTAGAATATACGGTAATGTTGTAGAATATACGGTACTGTTGTAAAACACTAATGTTGTAAAACACTAATGCATTAAAATTAAACTGTAATGTAGTGGAAATAAAAATGGAAGTATTGTAATATATTACAGTGCATTAAAATTAAACAGTAATGTAGTACAAAGAACAATGCAAGTGACCTACTGTATTACAGTGCATTAAAATTTAACTGTAATGCAGTAGAATAAAATTTGCTTATTATTATTAAAATTTTACCAAATCACATGCATAGTATTAGTTTTACTCCATCATAATATTAATTCTACTCAATCATAGTGTTAATCCTACTCCATCACAGTATAATTTTACCAAATCACTTCTATATCAAAGAGAACTTTATAATTCTCATTGAGACATTATATCAAACACATTTTATACATCAATCATAAACACACAGTTGCATAAAACCTTATATATGTTTGATATCCTATCGCATTCTAGAGCATAATAGTGCATTTTTAACACATTCTAACACAAATCATTCAAAAATTAAAAAAAAAATAAAAAAAAAAGTTTACCAGTAGGATGCGATGTTTAATTTGTTTGATTCGAGAGGATTCAGTAGTTTTGATTTGGTGGATTTGGTGGATTCGAGAGGATTCAGTAGTTTTGGTATGGTGGATTTGGTGGATTTGATCGTTTTTTAGTACGTACGTGTGTCTTTTTTTATCGGGCTATTTGGGACGTTTTAAATTTTATTATTTTCGAGAATTGCCCCTAAAGTTTGAGAGTTTACAAAAAGACACCATTTTTTTATCACATTTGGTGATTTTGATCTAAGGGCTGAGAATTCACCTCATTTATTTTATTATAAGATTTGTTTTATAATAACTCCATTATATATATATATATATATATATATATATATATATATATATATATATATATATATATATACATTATATATAAGAGGAGGGATATAAGCATGTTATAAATCCACATTTGGTGATTTTGATCTAAGGGCTGAGAATTCACCACATTTATTTTATTATAAGATTTGTTTTATAATAACTCCATTATATATATATATATATATATATATATATATATATATATATATATATATACATTATATATAAGAGGAGGGATATAAGCATGTTATAAATCCACGTCATCATTAATTTTTTCTGAAATTGTTAAAAACGTTATCCCTAACATGATTCGATCTCGGGTATATTGATCCACAAGTAACAACTCAACCAATAGATCAAGCACACTGTTGTGTTAAGATATGCAAAACCAAATTAATATTATCATATACCCAATCTATTTTTTCATAAAACCCAAACCCGGCGTTCATCATAGATCCTATAAACATTCGTCCGATCTAAATTTAAAAAACACACACAAATGATCCTGATTTCCATAATCATAGATCCCTCTTCCAATAACAGTTACATTCATTGGATACAATTTTTTTTGTTTGGTTGCAGTTTTCTTGGCCATCGTTTGATAACAATATAATCTGGTAAGTTAACGATATAATCGTTTGATAAACCCTCAAATTAAATCCAAAAATTCACATAATCACAATCACAGGGGCGGCTAGGGTTTTATATTTGGAGATATTGAAGGGTTTTTTCATGCAGGATGATGATAAAAGTTCCTCCGCATCTATGATTATATTGAAGGTGATTATCATTAGGGTTTAAAGTAGGTTTATGACAATTTAATAATTGTGTTTCTTTCTTCTTTTTTTTAGGCATTATCATGATCGAGTGAAACTGGATCGTGCAAACTATCATGTAGATTATAATTCAATTACCATGAGTCTACAATCAAATTGGAGCTGAATAAATAAAAGGATCTAGCTAAAGCCGAATTGGTTGCAAGAATTATTGAATACAATGCAGGAGGCAAATATCAATGTAAGTCATCATGCCAAGTTTATTCTTTTATTTAGTAACAAGGTCATCGTAGCGTTTGGAGAATCTTAGTCTGGTGGACATATTTGTTATTTAGAATATATTAAGGTCACCTGAAGTATACTGTCAGTGTGTATTCACTTTAATTCGATTAATCCGTACCATACTCGGATGAGAATAAGTTTGTTTCGTCTTTGAATCACTTCGTTGTGTTATTAGAATTAAGTTCAATATCATGTAGATTAGACTGATCACTATAAACCGATGTATAGTCTGAGCAGTCAAAGTTAGTAAATCTGAATCGATTCTTTTTTTTGCGTACGAGTTAATGCTGTCTATTGAACAAGCACTTGATTATATAATTTCACTTTCATGGCGCCTGCTTGAGTTGCTCTATGTATTAAGTATAGTGTAATCTAACCTATTTATGTAATGATTATTAGTTTTAGTGCTATTTGACGATATAGTTGAAATATTCTACCTTATTTGATTAACAGGTAGTATCTTTCTCTCAAAATCAGTTCGTGTTTAGCTTCAGATTTGGTTGCTGTATCAAACGTAAATAAACTTCTGATAGATGAAAATGATCACCGGGAAGAGTTGCAAGTCGGAATCATAGTTAGGAATTCAGTATACTAAGTACAGTGATCCACTATTATTAG
Organism: Glebionis coronaria; assembly: GCA_025667525.1. NCBI lineage: Eukaryota > Viridiplantae > Streptophyta > Magnoliopsida > Asterales > Asteraceae > Glebionis > Glebionis coronaria. The sequence goes on from CM046877.1 coordinate 344,782,547, forward strand.
GTCAAGTTGTGCAATCACTTTCACCATCTAAGCGTAAATTATGCAGCCTTTCGGATAACTTCTGTTCCTTTTGGTGGTGTGTGGATATAATTATGTATGCTATATATCAGATTAAGCGGTGGATATTCCTTTATAGATCAGTTTTTTTTTGGATTTTAATTAGCTATTATTGTATTAGGACTTTAGGAGTGGATATAATTTCTAATATTTATAATACTTGCTGAAAACAGTGATCAGTGACGGAACCAACGATTACACCTCATCTGCTAAAAAATACCTGAGATTACACTTTCACGCCGCCTGCTTCATCTAATTGTCAGCAATTCATGGTTGCAGCACCTGAACCCGAACCGGAAGCTGAGAAGCCTAAAGAATAAGAAAAATTCGACGAGAAATGAGCATGAGAAGCAAAACCTGACGAGAAACCATCGGAAGAAGAGAAGAAAAAGGATGGGACGAAGGATAAGGAAGTTGCAAATAATCTTTTCTTTAGTTGCTAGATTGGGCGTAAGCGAGAGGTGTCAGTTTGTTTAATGTAGAAATGGATTACTGCCGAGATGCATATTAGGTCAATCATTACTCTTGACCATTTGAAGAACAATATCTACTTTGAAGCATATAAAGAAGGCCATGTCGGAGAGGTATGTCTTTAGATCACATAATCATATCTGTTAGCTGTATTGACAAGAAATTTTATGAAAACAGTTATATAATTCTTTTGCCAGGCATGCAAGGGTATGTGTGATATATTTACTCTTAGCAAGATTTTGCTGGTACCTATAAAGGAAGTACGGATGTTCTGTCAGTTGAGAGCAGAACAATTGTTATCTCAAGGGACACTAGGGCCAGAATGATGATTGGAACATACAAAGGGGACCTGGTAATAACCTTTTTTCTTTCTTCTTGATGAGAAATAGTCAAATTAACTAAAGCCTCTTCTCTTGCAGGTTTTGGATGTGGATAATGTGACACAGCGAGTCACTTTGAAGTCAATTCCAAGGATTAACTTATAGACTTTGGCAGACAAATTTGGTATGTCTATTATGTGTTCAGTTTTGGTACCTTGCTGAGAGTTAATTTAAGCAAACATAGAAAACAATGTGGCCAGCTTGACCATCTATTAGACATTTGCTTAATACGCCTGTTTGATTTATGGTTTGACTTTTAAGGTCTAACAATTGATCAGACATGACATTATAGTTTCAAAAAAAATATTTTTTAAGATTTGTTTTGTAAAATGAATGATGAGGATCGGTGGCCATTTGATAAATGAGTACTTAAAAATTCTATCATCCCTACTCTGTCTCTATTAACATCTGTTCATCTAACAAAACATATATTAAAGCCTCAGTTTCAAAATAAGAATCCCTCTACAAACGTAACAAAAGGATAAACCATTTCATAATTACTCTATGACTAGCAGGAAACTAAAAGTAAATACTCTGTATATAGGAAAGCCCATAGCATGAAACCAAAAGGAAACCATTTCATACCATACCAGTTGACTATTAATCTAATACTCATATGTGAAATATGAAGAAGCAGATACCTATAGGAAAGAATACCCAAGGATTCAGAAGATAAACAGGGCATACTTCCCACGATAAATAAAAGACTATTTCCTAAGCAAAGATCTCATGAAATAATCAGCGACAGAGCGACCAAATAAATATAAGTTATGGACATACATGTTTTATAGATGAGAAGTCCTCCTCAATCCGATCTTTATGTTTCAGCATTTCAGCATAAAAGAGTACCAAACCTAAAGATATATAGCAATAGCTGCATTTTACTGATGTGATAATACTTCTTATTGTGTTCCTTGAGTTCCAGTATCAGAATCACGAAGGCGTTATCGATTCGGAATCCGTCAATACTGATATTGGTTTTTGCTTGGACAAAAATAGAAGGATTAACGTATTATTAACTTAATGGGGAGTTCACTCGAATATGACTGGCCGTAGTGGTCCATTCAGTGGGCGTTAACCACCATGACCGTACGCCAACGCCCACTACACCCCCTACCTTTCATGCACAGTCAGCAACATTTTCGGGTGGTTCGGTTTATGTGAAGTATGTGTCAGTGTGAGTGTATTGTAGGCTATACTTTTTGATATTTGTAGTTTTGTGGTGGGAGTGGATGCTGATGCAGTAGCGATTTGGCACACGACAACACTACCACCACACCATATTATTATTCATGTATTGGTACAATTAGTACCTTACTTGAGTCTAGAAAAAGCCAAATAATATTGGATTAGTGTGACTCATTGATAGGTATTAGTTAACATAACCTTTTCTAGGGAAAGTAATTGGTTTTACATGAAAACCAGCAACATAGTCTGGTAAAAAACAATGTTCCCTAAGAATACAAAAAACTTATGGCTACTATTACTCTTTTACTAAGAGAAGGATAGCGTCTTTTCCAAGTACGAAATCTATAGCTAAGAGCCATCAAATTAACTTTTAAGTGTGTGTAACTTCTGTATGTCCATAACAATGTGTATGTAATGAAAAAACTCAAGAAGTCTGAAATGCTTTGTAAAGACCAGGTAGAAGCGTAATTCCATTAGACAGTTTTTTACAATTTCTCTCTAGGTGGACCTGGTGGAGAAGTATTATGGGCTGCTAAGAATCATATGTCTTGTCTTGGTTATACTGCTCGATACAGCACAGATAAAATGGTACATTCTTATGTATTATGCTTTCTGATTTTTAGTTATAATCTATTCATTAGTTATGATGACCAAAACAACAATAGTTCTTAATAACATGTTGCTTTACTTTCCAGGTGATTGTGAGTAACATTCCCATTATTTACATGATATTGTTGCATTGCTTGAGTAGGTGAAAAGCCAAAGTAGGATCTGGAACAATTATAGGGATGATGAGGTTGTGAAGAAGGATGATACGGTGGAAGTGAAGAATGTGGAAAAGGTAAAGTTATTTTCAATATACGCAAAAACCTTGAACTTTCATGTAATATGTCTATTTTTGCTCAATTTTTAACGGTTCAATGTGAAGTTATTGAACAGTCATTTGGGGAAGAGCGTCTGTGTTTTAGAACATTACCACGGTTCACGGCTGCTATACATGAACGGAGCAAAAGGTTAGAGTACAAAATGTTTTAATAATCTTAAAAGGTTAGGGTGTTGGCTATCTACCTAATATAGTAGGTTTACTCTTATCGTTTGACTTTGTTTAGACTTGAGAATAACGCTGACGTTTTGACTTTAGAACCGACAATTGCATATACTGTTATATTAAAGGGACCTATGATTTGAGGATGACCAGAAAACATTTAGGGACTACAAAGTTCAAGTGGTAATTCGCCAAAGAGTTCAAGGGTTGTCGAACAATGGGTTTTCGGATTATGTAAAAAAGCTAAGAGGTCCGAGCAGTTAAATAAAAATAAAAGTTAGTTAATTACATAACTTTTTATAGATTTACCGTAATATTATTAAGTTGACGGTCTTAAGGTTTCTTATATTATGTTATATATAGTCTAATGTTCTATACGAAATTTTAGGTCGTCATTAAGTTGGGTTCCTGATAGGGAGAAGTCAAGGAGGTCAAAGCAGGCAAGGGAGATACTTATGCTCATATGGAAAAACTTTGTGTTTCGTTTTCACCTGTATTGATTCAGATTCAAAAATTCCTGGTAAGCCACATGTCCTGAAATCTAAAACTGTCTGGCATAACGCGTGAATTTTGAGTACAGGTCGAACCATGGGAAGCATTCAAAGTATTTGAAAAAACCAAATAGTTACCAAAAAACTGTATAATAAAGATGATGTTAGGGAACAAATGTGTGGATGACTCACGCTTAATGGTCATGTGACTTAAATTTGTGTGAGCAGTACAAGTATTTGATAATTTTGTCTTTAGATAAAAAGATGGGAAAGATTGCCCTTGATATGGAAGAAGTTCATGTTAGTTTCTACCTTTTCAAAGTCACTTTCATATGATTACTGGTGCTTTATTTTCTTTTATTTCCCTAACACTAATAATGTATAATCTGATGTGATTATAGCTGCAATGATGTCTGCTATCTACGAGGAAACCAAATACGATGATGATTTCTTCTACATGGCCTACAGTAGTGAGAACACGTTTGGGTTGCTCTAAAGTTCTGCGGTTCCGATGATGAATCAATGTAAATAGGCTTTATCCTCTTTTCATATCAGTTGGTGTCTTTTAGTCACGAGTTACTAGAATCAATATCGCAAGCAGCTACTATTACAATATAATGTGCTGGAATCTGCCATAACGCAGGCTATTTCCTGTATTTTAGGCTGTATTAGCAAGCACTCACTCACGGGACGAGAGCCTATAGTTTTAGTGCGAACAACCAGTGAGGCGAACATCCTGGATAACGAGTATTGCTGACGTAAAGTATGGACAGTAGCTGCATAGATGACTATAAAGCACAATGTTATTCTAAATGGTTTGGAAGATATCATTAGAATCTTTCATATAAATTTTAAGCATTTAGTAGACTGAAATCAACATTGAGCTAATGTACATAACAATGGTAACAAGAAAGTGTTGGTGCAAAAACAAAATTGTATTTGTTAAATGGTGGGTTCAATTCTTATGAGGGACACATTTGAGATTGATGTGATGTGTGAGAATATGTAGTTTCGTTGTGTGTGTGAGGTTATCTTACAACAAATAATGCAAAAACAACCGTATGAGTGCCCAAAGCCCCAAACTATAGACCACAGATCGGGCTAAACAGTGTGATGTATTACCTAATAATATAAAACTAGACGAGTACCCGCGTATAGCGGCGGAAATGCTTAGCGGCAGATAATTAACGATATCCAATATTGCGGCAAATGTTTCATGTAATGTTCAAAATATAACGTAAAAATATCAAAATAAAGTTGAAAATGACATGCGATAAATGTCGTTGTTTGCATAAATGTCGTTGTACAAAAGGGTAATTTAGTGTTTTAATTTTCACCATATAGAGCGTTTTCTGGAACATGAGAAATATACAAAAGGGTTCTTGTAGATACTCTTTTATTCTAGTCTTTTTTGGTTTTCTTTTGTTCCTGCTGGTCTTCGGGAAGATGTTTCTTTTGACAACTTTTGTGGACATCTCCGTATGTACGTGTTCTTTCTTTGGGTCTTTCTTTTGGACTGAATGTAAATGTATAATGAACGGCTCTTCTTGAGACGAAAACACACCACGCTTGAGATCAGGTCTCATGTAATTAATCCTACGAAGGCTGCGACCTTTTCCACGCCATTGTAGCCCGACATTCCTGGTAGCATCTGTCACACACGTATTAAACTAATGAGAACCACCATCAAAATTTATTCTACAGAAAATAAAATGTTACTTAAGCTACTCTAGCTTATCACATATTCGATTTAAACTCTCTTAAACTATAATCTTGATGTACTTATAAAGTTACAGCTAATCGTGTGTTCTTTTACCACTTTGATAAGCCATTCAATTTTCAAAAACAAACCTATATTGACAATCTTTTGAGAACATGTTGATCGCACCTGAATAACTATATAAGTAGTTATTGTGTGAAAACATGTATCGAGTAATCTCTTGTCCATGATTTCAAATAAAGGAACTTGCAATATCATATAAAAGGACCCATCATTCACAGGGAACTCATTTTCTAATTTAAACAACTTTTCCCATTAACCGAGTAATTTTCCTGTTTTAACTAAGATTAAAATAATATTATATATTTTGGCTTCTCAAACAGTGGATCGACTCGACCTCTTTAACATGTTCCATCACACGCAAGTACTATTTAGTTTTGATTTATAATTTTCTTTATTGAATCACTATAACAATTACCCTTGCAATACTTAAAACTTCATCCTTTGCGTGATATATAACTTAATAAACTAAAAAACCCTACTTATATAACTGAATAAACTAAAAAACCTTCTATTTATTAACAGTGCATCATCCTGCGTTCTTAAAAGACTAAATTAAAGGCGTGTTCTGTTAATAATTCGAATAAGTTGATATTTATCTTTCATCTCTGAACAACATCAAATCGAATACCTCGGCTTCAACGCGAGGCTACCAAGTACAGAAATAACCGAATATAAGCAGGTAGGTAAACCATAACAATACCAAAATTAGAGCCAAAAATACACACCTGACCTCGAGGTTGAAAATCCAAAGCTGCAAAATCTGATACATCCTTACATCCAACGGTAGTATAAAAACCACTATTAGATGGAACCATAAAAGGGTGTCTCGCATCAGCCCCTGACCGAGGCAGAACCATAACCGGAAACACAGGACTGTCGTTGCGACTCCCACCACCCGCAAATACATTGTGAACACCAAAACCTGCATCAAAATCCAACAAACTGTCAGCGCAAAATAGGGGCTCACAACTGCATTCCGACAACGCATCTAAAGTTTGACATTCAGTTGTTATACTTATACGTTGTCGGTCACTTTGGGCATCTAAAGCATGACTTGTACGGCGATGTTCAGTTTGGACATCTAAGGTAGGGAAGACACTTTCGTCGTTCATAATTTTAAGCGAAAGTATGTAAGCGAGCGCAAGTATAAAGCAAATATAAATAGGCATCGACAATAAACTCATAAATCAAACAGGCAGCCAACAAAAAGGCAACAACAATATGGGCATTAAGAGAAAGAAAAATCATAAAAGGGCAAGACCCATACAGTCACCGAACTGAATTGTACTATTCTATTACACCTACTTTTCACCCCTGAATCTAACTTATGACTAAAAACTAACAATTAAGAAAACCTTAAAAGCCTTTGCTACTGATGAATCTAAGGGACTCTTTTAGTGGTAAGTTACAAAACCTAGCGCACCCTTTATTTTATATACTGATTTGCATCAAATTTAATGGACGACACACCATATAAACAATTGACTACAACTTGTATTTAAAAACCAAAATTGCAAAAACATATATGCAATTTGAGTATTAATGCAATTTGACTACAACATGAAAACCCACGTGAAAATGCAAATAAGCGAATTAGCCTTCAAAAGTTACCGAAATTTTTTACCATATAAGTGTCAATATGAGGCAACCAAAATGCAAAGATGTAAAAAAAAATCCCCAAAAATCACCTATAACACCACCCATATGCAACAACAACAGTTGTTAATCTTTAATCCTGCTACACCCAAAAAGGACCTGTAGATAACCAAACAAACAAATAAACTCACCATCAACGCTGCGATGAGCAATTCCTGCGCACCAACAATGTACTGCAAAGAAAAGAACGTAAAACTTGGTATGTATTTTTTTCTATAGCTCAAAGACACTTAAAATAAGCACCCACACTTATTTAAAATCTGTAATTCCTCACAAACCTGTATATATTTTAAAAAGGCAATAAGCTCATTAGCTAGCAGATACATACATAAATATAATTTCTCAGTCACAATTAGTTCATGAACACCCCCAACATCCAAAATCAAATCATACGAACCACAAAAAAAGACCCTAAACTTTATAGAAACCCCTAAAAAACTGTAATTAAATAAAACCCCCAAATTATGATATTACCCTAATTTAAACAATCAATTTTTGTGTTTATGGATTTTTTTTAGCAAAGCAAGATAGCTTTATGTTCAGATTCCATACCTTCAAATTCAAAAAAGAAAACCTTCAAAATTGATTGATAATTATAGATATATGAAAAACAACAAATACCTTAAAACGCGAATACCCCCTTTAAGTGGTTGTCAGGTTCTGTGGTGGCGGAGAGATTCCGGCTGCGGTGATGAAAATATTTGATATTATTGTAGGTTAGAGAGAGATATATAAAAAAAGACACAAATCTTTAATATTTTCTCATACCTGCTTTTCATAACTATTGCACCAAAAACACTTAAAACCAGCCAAAAGTGATTAATATTTATAAAACACATACCATTGGTCAAATATTGAGATCAAAATAATAATTCCTGGGATCGAATCAATAGCAGCCGACCCATAACCAATTAGTAATCGAATATTTTGGGTGGCGGTGGTGATTTGTGAAAGTAGCGGCGGCAGTGAATATTGATTTAGGGTTTTGGTTTAGAGAAAAGATAAAAAAAAATAAAAATTGGGTGGCTATATACTTTTGCATTTTGGGTGGTGGTGATTAGTGGGACCCACAATATTTCAACCATGCTAGTTTTTCAACTTTCAACCATTTGTGTTTTTCCTTTATAAAGGAGTAGAGATATATATGTTCCTATAATCTTATGATTTTGACCATCAACTTTCCACTATTTTGATCAAGCAGTCAAACCAACGCAATTCTAATAGAGGGAATTATATTTGCTTGAGGAATTTGGTTCCACACTTTAGAAAATGGTAACGAGACTCACTCATAGCTATGGGGATCGGGTCGGATTGGCCGGGTTCGGGTTTTTCAGAGTTTGGTCTAAATTTTGGTCGAGGCAAAAAAGAAAATGGTAACGAGACTCACTCATAGCTATGGGGATCGGGTCGGATTGGCCGGGTTCGGGTTTTTCAGAGTTTGGTCTAAATTTTGGTCGAGGCAAAAAATAGTTTTTTCCAAATTCAACCCGATTTTAACTCGGGTTAGTCGGGTT